>OV656729.1:25000-10025000 GCA_927399415.1 Macaria notata
AACCTAACCTAACCTAACCTAACCTAACCTAACCTAACCTAACCTAACCTAACCTAACCTAACCTAACCTAACCTAACCTAACCTAACCTAACCTAACCTAACCTAACCTAACCTAACCTAACCTAACCTAACCTAACCTAACCTAACCTAACCTAACCTAACCTAACCTAACCTAACCTAACCTAACCTAACCTAACCTAACCTAACCTAACCTAACCTAACCTAACCTAACCTAACCTAACCTAACCTAACCTAACCTAACCTAACCTAACCTAACCTAACCTAACCTAACCTAACCTAACCTAACCTAACCTAACCTAACCTAACCTAACCTAACCTAACCTAACCTAACCTAACCTAACCTAACCTAACCTAACCTAACCTAACCTAACCTAACCTAACCTAACCTAACCTAACCTAACCTAACCTAACCTAACCTAACCTAACCTAACCTAACCTAACCTAACCTAACCTAACCTAACCTAACCTAACCTAACCTAACCTAACCTAACCTAACCTAACCTAACCTAACCTAACCTAACCTAACCTAACCTAACCTAACCTAACCTAACCTAACCTAACCTAACCTAACCTAACCTAACCTAACCTAACGTTAGGCTAGGTTCGTAGGCTCTTCGAGCCGCCGCTGCCACCTTTCGATGGCATCGTCCCGGGCTTGTTGCCGTAAGCGCCGCACCTCCACGGGCAGGGGGTATTCACCTCGCTGCTTGGCTGCCGCTAGCACCCGGTATATCCGGGCCATCATTTCGGCGTCTATGTCCCATGGGACAGAGCCTGCCAACGCGCAGGCCGCCTCGTAGGAGACGGTCCTGTAGGCTCTTGCCGCCCTGATGGCCATGAGCCGCTGTGGCCGCCGAAGAAGCCGAATATTTTCGGCTTTCAGGGCCTCCGCCCATATGGGTGACCCGTACAGCGCCATCGAGCGTACCACCGCTGTATAGAGGCGGCGGCACGCGATGCTAGGCCCACCCAAGTTCGGCAGGAGGCTGCCGAGGGCAGCGGCTGCCTTTGTCAGCCTCGGGGCCAGGCAGCGGAAATGCTCCCGGAAATTCCATCGGCTGTCGAGGACAAGTCCCAGGTACTTCATCGTACCTCCGACGCCGATGGTAGCACCTCCCACCACCAACTCCGCCCCCGCAGGAGGTCCGTTCCGAGGGCCGTGAAAACACAGCGCCTCGGACTTTTCGAGGGCCACCCGCAGGCCAAGGCGCCTGATGCGCGCCACCACATTCCCAACACCCGCCGTTGCTAGTTGCGCGGTCCTCCGGTGGTCTCGGCCTCGCGCCAACACTAGGGTGTCGTCGGCGTAACACACCAAGCTGACCCCCCTCAGGCTGCCACCACGGAGAATCCAGTCGTAGCCGATGTTCCAGAGCAGGGGCCCGAGTACAGAACCCTGCGGAACACCGCACGACATTTGCCACCTGCCCCACTCGCCCCTCATCGGATAGACAATAAATCTATCCGAGAGGTAGTCCGCGAGGATCCGGCGCAGGTAGGCGGGAACCCCATGGTACCGCAGCGCCTCCTTGATGCAGCTCCAGGGGAGGGTATTGAAGGCGTTGGCGATGTCTAAAGACACCGCCAAGACGACCTCCCCCTGGGACACCGCATCTTCCGCTAGGGCCCTCACCATCGATATGGCATCGATGGTGGACCTGCCCCTGCGGAAGCCGAACTGGCAGTCAGCCAGATCCGGCCCGACACGTTCCAGGTGCTGGCTGAGGCGCGCCGCGATGACGCGCTCCAGCAGCTTGCCCGATTCGGCCAATAAAACGATCGGGCGGTACCCGCCGGGTAAGTCCGCGGGCCTTCCCTCCTTGCGCAGCAGCACCAGGCGCCCGGTTTTCCACTGCCGTGGAAATCGCCCACTCCGGAAACACTCCGTGAGGAGGTTTTGGAAGCGTTGGCCCAGAGCCTCCAACGCTAGCACCCAGGCCCGTCCGGGAATCCCGTCAGGACCAGGGGCCCTGTTTTTGGCTCTGAGCCTGTGGATGGCCGCCGCAAGCTCACCCTCGGACACCTGCGGCACCTCCGCTTCCTCCTCCTGAGCCTCACCGCTTCCCGATGTTGGTAGCATGACCGGTGTGGCATGGTCCCCCACGCGCGGGAACAACGCACCTACCACTGTCTCCACGAACTGCGGCTGCATAGACGCAGTCAGTGGTGGCGCCCACGCGCGGAGCCTGCCCCGGACCATCTTGTAAGGCCGGCCCCACGGATCGCGGTCTAGCTCTTGGAGCATCTCCTCGCGAGCCCCCTCTCTCGCCTCCAGGATCGCCGCTTTGTAAGCGGTCTGCGCGATTCTGTACAACGCGTACAACTCCACCTCCTCAGTCTCCACTCGCCGCCGCCGTCTGCGATAACGCGTGTACCGGCGCCTTGCCCTCACACATTCCTCGCGGAACTGTGTGAGTCCGGCATTCCACCAGTACACGTTGCGACGGGGCGGCAGAGCCTTGACGCGAGGCATGCACGCGTCGCATACCTCCACGAGCGCTACGCAGAACCACTCTGCTTCGGCGTCCACGTCCATTGGGCCCTCTGGCGCCCGGGACCACGATTGGACGAGGGCCGCTTCAACGGCCATCTCGCAGTCCATCCGCTTGAGGGCCCACCGCGGCGAGTTCTCCCTCACAGGGATCCTCGCGCTTGCTGGGAGAGGCAGGTCGTACCGGATATACCTGTGATCTGACAGGTTCTCCTCATCCGCCAGCACCTCCCAGTTTTGAATACGGCGCGCGAGAGCAGGGCAAGCGAACGTCAAGTCCACTATAGAGTTGCCCTGTGGTCGCACACACGTATGCACGGTCCCCCTGTTCAGAAGAACCAGGCCCGTAGCCCTCAGCCATTCCTCCAACGCCTCACCCTTGGCGTTGGTGGTGCGCGAACCCCACATTACCGAGTGGGCGTTGAAGTCACCCGCGACGAGGACCTGGTAGCGGTGGCACTGGTGCACGAGTGACTCCAAACTCGTGAGCCAAGCCTCATACTCAGCACGGGTCTTGTTGGGGGATATGTAAACGCCCACAAAGGCCATACCCCCCGCAAAGACGGCCACCCAGCCATTGCCGCTCTGCACCCTTTCTACTGGGGGACACCCAGCAGAAGCTACAGTGACAACTGCTGCCACTCCGTCAACGTCCCCAGCCCAGTTGCTCTGAGGGGAGACGAAGTATGGCTCCGCCAGAATCCCAACCGAGATGGAATGCTGCGCCATGCTCTGCATCAGGAGATGCTGAGCAGTGGCGCAGTGGTTGAGATTCACCTGCAGAATGCGCAGGGCCATACTATGCCGGATCGGTCGACATCCCCTCGGCCTCAGCGACTGGGAGAGTCGGAGGCGGCTGGGTCACGGCCACAGCAGCCCTCGTCCTCGCCTTCCCTTTGGGGGCCTTACAGGCCCGCCCTCCAGCACGGTGATCTGCCGGCTTGCCCGCATCTGCACATACTGAGCAGTGTGGAGCAGCCGAGCAGTCCGCAGACTTATGGCCAAGCTGGCCGCACCGGTAGCACTGGCTACTGCGGTCCACCGCTGAACCGCACTGTTCCCGGACGTGCCCCAACTCGAGGCACCGGAAGCAGCGCAGTGGCCTCTGGTCCAGCAGCTTCACCTGCGCGGATACCCAGCCGACCAGAAGTCTGCCACCAGTCACCTTCTTTGCGGCTGTCACCGGGCAGCGCACCAAGCACGTTCCGAGCCCAGCCGCATTGAGCCGGATCACTCCGACCTTTACGGCGTCGGTCGTGCAGCCCCCAGCGCGCGCCACGGCAGCCGCAACCTCCGTCTCGGTCACGGAATCATCCAGCCCACTGATGCGCACCTCCACGCTTTTAGTGGGTCTGGAGATCCGGACCTCATCCTCCTTGAAGACTGACCCCAGCTTTTCAGCTAGGAGGTCAGCCTTCTCGGCGCTTGCTGCGCCAGGCACCTCAAATATCCGGGCCCCTGTTACCGCTCTGCGGCAACGGAGAGCCGGGATGCCCAGGTCCTCTATGGCGAACCTGGACTTCGCCTCAGCTATGGCCGCCTTATAGGTTAGGCCCTTCTTTGCCGCCTCGGGCTGGATGGTCAAGACCACCGCCGCTGTTCGAGGGACTCGCAACTTCGGCTTGACCAACCTCTGTGCCGCCGGAGCCGGCCTAACCGCACTCTGACTGGCGCCCCTTGGTTGGGGCGGTGCCACAGTCGCGGTCCTTTTGGCAGCTTTCTTGGCTCCCTTCTTCACCACCGTCACCCAGTCGTTGGCTACTGGGGGTGGCGCCGGTGCTTGGACTACCACCACTGGAGGCGGAGGTGCCGCAGACTTTTTCCCCTTGCCCTTTCCTTTGCCCTTGGGCTGGGCTGAGTTTGGGGCTACATCTTTGGAACCGGAGGGTCCCAACTTCGATGTCGCGGTCTTAATGAAGTCCTTTCTAAGGTTGAGGACCTCAGAGGACCTCAAAGCCGCGGCAGCTGCCGCCCTCCGCTCCGCAGCCAGTGGTGGCCGCACGCGTTTGGCTGGGAGGAGGCGCTCCTCTATCGCCTCCATCCGCGCGCTGACGACGTCACCTACTTGGCGTAGGATTGACGCCGTCAGTTCCTCTCCAAGGGCGGTCTGGGTTCCGGAGGGCAGGACCTCGCTGCGCGTTTCCTTTCGGAACTCGTCGCGCATCTCTGCCATCTCCTTCCGCAGACCGCCAAGCTCTTGCTGTAGGCGCACATTCGCTGCCTGCAGCCGCCTGGTCTCTTCCGTGGCGGTCCGAGTGCCCAAGTGCTCCACCACACTTTTCAGGGCCACAACCGCCTCTTTCAGGGCCTTTTGGTATGTGCCCTTCAAATTCCTTGACTTTTTGCCCACCATTTCAATGGTGGCCAAAGAAGCCAACGCCTTCTTCTCAAGCTGGTGGGCCAGCTCGTCCTCGTCGTCTTCAGTAGATGACTCGGAAAGCCGGGTCCCAACCAAAGGCCCACCAATCCTAAGGTGCAACTGAGCAACCTCTTGCTCAGCCCTAAGATCGGCTTCAGCCCGCTTTGCCGCCATCAGCTCCCTTTTTGTCTTGGCTAGGCCGGCATATTCACCCGTGATGGGTGACCGGCTTCTGCCCCTCCTTTTAGAGGCCGTGGCCTCTGATTCCGCGAGGAGACCGGCTGGTCCTTCGCACTCCTTCCGTTTGCGCGATGGGGCTCCATCGCGCGCCGACAATGTGCTCCTTACGGAGCGCATTGACGTGACGGAGGAATCCGATTCCTCCGCCCCTAGGTCACCAGACCCTTCACCTTCTTCTCTCCTTTCGTAAGTCGTAGATTTTTTATTTTTTGAATTGTCCATGCAGTTCCCACGAGTGTGGGGGAAAAATTCAGTCATACCGGGCGGTGCCCCCTGCACCCGGTAAACCCTATTTACTCCGGAGGTCGGGCGGTATCCGGAGGTGACCTCTAACTGGCTAAAACATCGTCTCCAGCCACCAATGGGCGCCGCGACGGGGATAGGTCGACCCGTGCGACTTTGACGGATTTTTTAGAGTGGTTTACTCCACGCGGGCCAGCCAATCAAGGCAAGCCTCTCACCAGCACGGCGAGTCGGCCGACGGTGACCTAAGTCTGTCCGGGGGACCGTGAGTTATCACAGCCCTCCGAACCCGCCGCCCCTCGTCCCGCATCGTCGCTACTCGGCATAAGGCCGACACGCCGACCGGGACTCTACTTCAACCGATGCCTCGCGGCATCCTCCACCACAACCACGTCCCGCGTCGCCGCTACTCGGCATAAGGCCAAGACGCCGACCGGGACACCGACACCTTTCGCCTCTCGGCGAACTCCTCGAGCTCACGAAGAGCAACCAGCTCAGCCTACACCGCGAGGTGCGGCGAGCTCCACGCCTCGGGCCCTACAACCAGCCCTCTCGAAGGGGAGGTATAGGCGAGGGCCCCCACTCGATCGAACGTTTAGACACAGGCTAGCAAGATCCACCGGAAGGAGGAAGTTACTAACCTGTGGACGGGGTGCACCAGGTTTCCCCAACTAACCCCAAATCCCCATATGGAGAGATGAAATTAGTTGGGCTTACCCAACGTGAAGGTAGTCCGATCATCGCACCCCAACCTAACCTAACCTAACCTAACCTAACCTAACCTAACCTAACCTAACCTAACCTAATTCCAATTTTTAAAGTTTTTGCCTACCGCTATGTATGATGTTGCTTAATCTACCTAGTTGATTATTTTTATTGTTAAATATATATGAGTATTAGGAGGTATTTTACCTTTTTGGGTTCTACTTTTTGGGTTCCACTTTTTGGGCTCAACTTTTTGGGCTCAACTTTTTGGGCTCAACTTTTTGGGCTCAACTTTTTGGGCTCAACTTTTTGGGCTCAACTTTTTGGGCTCAACTTTTTGGGCTCAACCCACTTTTTGGGCTCAACCCACTTTTTGGGCTCAACCCACTTTTTGGGCTCAACCCACTTTTTGGGCTCAACCCACTTTTTGGGCTCAACTTTTTGGGCTCAACTTTTTGGGCTCAACTTTTTGGGCTCAACCCACTTTTTGGGCTCAACCCACTTTTTGGGCTCAACCCACTTTTTGGGCTCAACTTTTTGGGCTCAACTTTTTGGGCTCAACTTTTTGGGCTCAACTTTTTGGGCTCAACTTTTTGGGTTTAAGTTATTGAGTTGAAGATAAATTACAACAATTACGATTTTGTCTATTTTATTATGAAAAACGCTCATATCCCATACATTTGTATGGAAATATTGTCAACTTGAAAAATCTAACCCGGCCTTAAAATCTACATTTTTTATCCTAGAGGGATAAAATTGGTGTCAAACGACGGGTATTGAACGAAAATTTTAGGTGAGGCATATACTGAGTTCATAAAGGAATTAAAAGTCGAGAAAATTAAAAAAAACCCCAAAAAAAAAAAAAAGTATGGGAGGTACCCCAAGGGGTGCCGATAGAACCCCAAATGGGGGTATAGGAAGAAAGACCAGGTCAAATAACCCCCCGATACCGAGTTTGAAACCGATCTCCCGACGCGAGTACCCTTAACCTATTCCAATTTTTAAAGTTTTTGCCTACCGCTATGTATGATGTTGCTTAATCTACCTAGTTGATTATTTTTATTGTTAAATATATATGAGTATTAGGAGGTATTTCACCTTTTTGGGTTCCACTTTTTGGGTTCCACTTTTTGGGCTCAACTTTTTGGGCTCAACTTTTTGGGCTCAACTTTTTGGGCTCAACTTTTTGGGCTCAACTTTTTGGGCTCAACTTTTTGGGCTCAACCCACTTTTTGGGCTCAACCCACTTTTTCGGTTCCACTTTTTGGGCTCAACTTTTTGGGCTCAACTTTTTGGGCTCAACTTTTTGGGCTCAACTTTTTGGGCTCAACTTTTTGGGCTCAACCCACTTTTTGGGCTCAACCCACTTTTTGGGCTCAACTTTTTGGGCTCAACTTTTTGGGCTCAACCCACTTTTTGGGCTCAACCCACTTTTTGGGTTCCACTTTTTGGGCTCAACTTTTTGGGCTCAACTTTTTGGGCTCAACTTTTTGGGCTCAACTTTTTGGGCTCAACTTTTTGGGCTCAACTTTTTGGGCTCAACCCACTTTTTGGGCTCAACCCACTTTTTGGGTTCCACTTTTTGGGCTCAACTTTTTGGGCTCAACTTTTTGGGCTCAACTTTTTGGGCTCAACTTTTTGGGCTCAACTTTTTGGGCTCAACTTTTTGGGCTCAACCCACTTTTTGGGCTCAACCCACTTTTTGGGTTCCACTTTTTGGGCTCAACTTTTTGGGCTCAACTTTTTGGGCTCAACTTTTTGGGCTCAACCCACTTTTTGGGCTCAACCCACTTTTTGGGTTCCACTTTTTGGGCTCAACTTTTTGGGCTCAACTTTTTGGGCTCAACTTTTTGGGCTCAACTTTTTGGGTTTAAGTTATTGAGTTGAAGATAAATTACAACAATTACGATTTTGTCTATTTTATTATGAAAAACGCTCATATCCCATACATTTGTATGGAAATATTGTCAACTTGAAAAATCTAACCCGGCCTTAAAATCTACATTTATTATCCTAGAGGCATAAAATTGGTGTCAAACGACGGGTATTGAACGAAAATTTTAGGTGAAGCATATACTGAGTTCATAAAGGAATTAAAAGTCGAGAAAATGAAAATGTAGTACACTTGTAGTACATAAACAGGTATCTTTAATAAACTTTTATAAGGAGAGTTAAGAAATTAGTTCCATATCTACACTTTTTGGTTGAGTTATAAAAATCCAGGCGGTCAGGTTCCGCGATACTCATAGCGCAGTTTTATTGCTTGGATCAATTTTATAATCAACCAAGACTTACATAATTGTATTAGTCATCTAATGATTTCAATTTGTACCTCTTTGTTTGGCACATCTTTTCAATATTTTTATATAACATCAATGCCCCTGGATTATCATCAAGCTATGACTAGTAATCTACTGCTCTCTTGCGTCGTATTTCCTCATGACTGAGGGTCGTGGCCGCAAAATTAATTCGTTAAGAGAGTTCCCTTGGGCAGATATTTCGTGGTGGGTCAGACCTGACTTGGAAGGATCCTTCCACGGAAGACACATGTCCTCGGATATTGTGGTTCTCAAACACGTCGGTTTCCTCACGATGTTTTCCTTCACTGTTTAGCGAGTGCCAATCTACACTTAACTTGAAAATACAAGTCATTGGTGTAGGGCCGAATTCGAACCAGGGAGTGTCTGGATGGAAAGCAGACACTGGAACCGTTGAGCCACACTCGCCTCAGAACCTACTACTACTGCTACTTAATCAATGAAATTGCTAAAGTAACATACCTCTCTCCCTTATTCTCTGCATCAGCCTTAACAACCAAATGTGTCAATTCACTCGTATACTGGTTCACATAGCTCCAGTTATTCTTGGCACAAAGCCTCTTCAGTATCTCTATCTCTTTAGAGTTGAGAAGGGATCCTGCGATGACAAATTTCTTGTGGTTCACCACCGAGCTTCTTACAGTCGGTTCATCCACTGTTGTGAGAGTTTTTTCGAAAACTGTCAGCATAACTTCTCTTTCTTGAGTAGTATTTCCAATGTCCTCTGACGTAGCACACAGTGTTACATCATCATTTTGTGTGTCAAAGTCGAGTGATTTTATCGCGATCGGAGTCGATTTGTGTTGTATCTGGTTCACAAAACTGTCAATAGCCAATGGTGTTCCTGAAGCAGGTTCTGTTTCGTTGGCATCGGTACTGGTAGAAGTGTCTGAGCTGCTGTCGGTGGAATGTATGTCTTCTGTTTCAGGTTTAGAAAGTTGCTTTTGGATTAGCAACTCTTTTTCCTGAGTTTGGGTTACGTTTTTGTTGTCTCTCTTTGCTCCGCTGCTTTTCTTGACTTTGGTGAAAGAAGATCTGAAAGTTAGTAGATAAATATATTCATTATTGTTAGGCATATCACATATCACCTTACTTCCTAGACTATAATGCAGCATGCTAATATGCACAAAATTCATATCAAAAATCTTTGGTTATGCATATTATTATGTATGTATAAGAAAACATTATTGACACAATATATACATTTTGTTATAAATTTACAACATATTCTGTGACTTGTAAGACATTTCTTATGAATAAATGATTTTGACTTTATTTTTAAAATGTATAAAAACTATTAATACACTTATGGTGTAGATATATACCAATACCTACTATTGTAGTTCTTTTCATATATTTTTTGTTGACATGTAATAATTTATTATGAATAAAGATGATTATGATTACTATATTGATTGATTAGTGACAGGCTTTAAAATGTATACTTACTTGTGTGGTGTTTCTTCTATAACAATCTTGTCATGAGAAGCATTGCTGGCCATTTCAACATCCTCATCAAGTGGCTCACACAGCCCAGGAGTCAGGACCTCGCCTGCAATACAAGTGGCCGCTTCATATGCCACCTGCAATATAAACATAATAGTACTGTCAGCATTCATTTATTTAGCTAAACATGAAGTTACACTAAGTTACAGTTAAGACATGTAACCTGTACATAGGATGTAGCTAATAGTGTTTTGAAGCATAGTATAATGTTAACATGTTAACTAAAAAGCAAATTCAATAACTTAAGTTTAAAGTTAGTGACTGGAAGGAAACGAGATAGTACAGTTTAGAGAGTACATTAAATTAGTTTTTGTTGTGGCTAAGCGAAACAATTCTTCTTTATTTAACAAAGTAACAAAATAAGGAATTAAAATTTATTGTAAAGTTTATAAAAAACTTGACATGTATAATTACATTAATGTAATGTTATTGTATTATATTATGTAATGTTAGACCAAGCAGTAGGATGTTTCTTTTAAATTTTAAAGCCACATTGTAGACTTAAATTTAACATTATGATTTTAGAGTTTAATTGAAGTTCCTGAAACTCCTCCTACTACTCCTTTAACTTATAAAATGAAGTATCTAAAGGAGGATGCTGTTATTTGATAAAAAAAACGAAAGAATTACCTTTTCAGCTAGAGATGCCAGTGGTACAGGGACTTCAATATCATCCTTTCCAACAGAATTAGTGGAAACCAATATTTCAGATGGACCAGGTTCCGTTAGAATTTCGCGATCGGTGTTTAGTTTTAATTCCATATTAGCCTGCCTTTTAATCATGATAGTAACTGAAGTATTTCCCGCTTTAATTGTAATTTCTGTATCGTCATTTGATTTGGTGTTGGATTCTACTATTTGATTCATTGTATTAAGAATATTATCTTCAGTAAGAATCCTTGAATTGTAAGGATTCAAATTGCATCTCTTGTAAAATGGCACTTTTGAGATATTTCTTTGATTAGGTTGTGTATAACTTGTTTCACCTTTTGAAGAGTGTACTTTATGGATATTCCTTCCCAGACTAACATCATTTTTAGGATTAGATTTGTCATGGGCGGATGGTGCTAGCTTACTATTTTGTTGTGAGGACTGATTTTGTTTCTCAATAAAAGTAGAGTTATTTGTATTAGATTCTTGTACAGGTGCTGCGATTCCTCCTTCATCTGAAAATGAAATGAAAATTATTTATTTTGTGACAAGAAATTACATACGAACACATTCAGGAAAGTAAAAAAGTAAAGTAAAAGTAAAAATATGTTTATTTACTAATTGAAAAACTTAACCTATATAATATTACAATTTGTTTAACTTACAATACAATAATAGTGTTAACTGTAGACCCCAAACTAGGCGTTAGCCTGTATCTTGGTGGTCCAATTATAAAAGATCCTGTTTTCCAGTAAGAAGTTGACGCTAGTAAAAGAATAATTTCAATACTATCTAGAGATGTATAAAACAATAATAATCACGGCCATGTACATAGTTTAGTTACAGAAATGTTCATCCATAGTTTATAAAAAATCTTTTTAAATAAGATATCTGTAGTAAAACCTTGTCAAAAAGTTTAATACAATATTTATGATCACAAAAATTACATTTTGAAAATTGAAAATTGAAATCAGTTGATTGATGTCTACCGCATGAAGATGCTGCTTAAGCTTAGGTAGATTTATTATTAGGTACTATAGGTATGTTAAGCACTTTGGCCGGGTAAGATTGTGTGTTTGTGTGTGTGAGTGTGTATATGTGTGTATATACGTGTGTGTGTGTGTGTGTGTGTGTGTGAGTGTGTGTATTTTATATTGATGGGCTTCTGCCGTCAGACAATGAAGCTGTGGGTGTCATCCCATCACCTTCTAAGTGTGCAGTGAGAAGTAAGTAATGGTTGTGATATAATGGTATCGCTTAAGGCTTCAGGCAATCAAAAGAGATCTTCCACCTGTATGTTCTCTCTGCCTGCTTGGTTGTATACTTTGACTAATTCTTCAACTTCCTGATATGACTTTGTTTGTAGCCAGTGTTTTATTTTACCACGCGCTTTCCTGTGTGTAATCTGTCTTACATCACAGCTATTTAGCACAGCTTTTAGCACAAAAAGATGAATATATGGCGGCAGGCGTGAGGCGAAAACTGTTCGGACTTCAGGTAATTGGACCTGTGCAGAGGTCTTATCTGTGTTTTCATTTTGGCCTTTATGTTGAGTTTGGCTCACCGCCTTCATTACAAACAATTGTCGCACTGTCAAAGCTTTGGCATCAAGATAAAGTTGTGAGGTTGGATAACGGCGCGGTTTTCCTAGTAGAACTTTTATGACAGCTCTTTGAGCTCGTTCTAAGGAAATCATGAATGATTTTGCTGCACCCCCCCAGGCATTTATGCAGTATTGAAGTAAGGACTGACACAGTGCCGTATATACTAGTCTTTTAACTGCTATGTTCATTACGGGTCTAAGCGTCTTCATCAGGTATATCTGTTTCCGGACTTTCTTGACTAGACTTGCAATGTGGGATTGGAATGTGAGTTTTTCATCTATTTCAACACCTAGGTATTTTATTGATGACACTCTCTTAATGTTTTGACATGGACAATTTCGCAGAAGAGGAAAGGAGATAACGGGGCATCCCTTTGTGTGAATTTTGATTGACTCCATATTAGGAACTGTGGCATTGGTTATGTGAAAGCCAATGAAACTAGTCTTTTTAATATTCAGGGTTAGAAGATTCATGTCGAGCCACTCAGAAATCCGTGACATTCCTCTTTCTGCAGCAGACTTTACAGCCGACCAGCTGCTAGCGTGGAACAAGGCTAGGGCATCGTCTGCATAACAGATTAGCCTAGAATTAGGGAGCTTAATCCTTAGGATACCGTCCATGTAGATGGTAAAAAGAGTAGGCGAAAGGATGCTCCCCTGTGGTAGTCCGAAAGAAATTGTTTGTTCTTGGCTGATTATGTCTCCAATTTTCAAATGTTGTCTTCTGTTGGTCAGGTAGCTTGAGAACCACTCGAGAGCTATTCCGCGCACCCCATAATTTTCTAGCTTCCTTAACAGCATAATTGTTGAGACCGTATTGAAGGCTTTGGCGAGATCTAGGAACACTCCAACGCATCTCTCTCCATTGTCCAGGTCTTTTGCTAAAGTTGAAGTGAGCAGATCTACCGCATCCTCTGTGCATTTCCCTCGTCTAAAGCCGAATTGCTGGTCTGACAGTAACTGTTGTTCTTCTAGAAAACGCACAAGCCGGTTATTTATTATTTTTTCCAGGATTTTGGAGAGAGCGGGCAAAAGAGAGATTGGACGGTAGTTATCTATATCGTCTTTTGAACCCGCTTTGTGGATTGGAATAACTGTCGCGGTCTTCCAGCACTCTGGAAAGATGCCTGTTTCTATGCTCAGATTGAAGATATGCGTGAGCGGAACAAGGATCGTAGGTTTGATGTGTTTCAGCAGCGCTGGAGTGATGCCGTCTTTGCCCGGGGCACTGTTACTTTTAAGGCCGGAAATTATACTATTTACCTCGAACAGGTCAGTGGGAGCCAGAAAAAAGGATCTAGGGGTGAGTGAATTTCCATTTAATATCATACTTAGAGAAACTTCTGTTTCATTAAGTTTTGTCAGGATAGCTGCTGCAAGGTCATCTCCTGTTTTTGCCAAGTGTTCGTTACATTCGTTAATTCTACATTGAGGAGAGGCTCCTTTTAAAAGTTCTGTGGGAATGTTCTTGGATTTTTTGATATCGCATATCTCTGTAATTGCTTTCCACAACTGTTTAGGATCTTTGTGTGTTTTGGTGATCCTCTGGTTATCATATTCCTCCTTTCTTTTCTGCAGTATAGAGTTACAAAAGTTTCTGTATCTGGTGTAAGTCTGTTTCAGGTTTACGTTTGTCGGTTGCTGCTTGACCTGGAGGTGTAGTTGATCCCTATGGCGCATACAGCGTATGAGACCTGGCGTAATCCACGCTTTCAAGCAGTGCTTTGTTCTGCTTGTTTTCCGGTTGTATTTGTGCTTCTGAATAAGAGTTAAAATGTAATTTGTGAAGGAATCCGCCGCTGTGTTGACGTCCTCTATTTCCAGTATATCTCTCCAATCCTTGTTTTTCAATTCTTCTAAAATAAGCGAGAAGTCAGTATTAGTTATATACCTACATGCCTTGCAGTTTTTAGGTTTGTTTTGGTCTATTTTGATACTAACCATCGTCATATCATGGTCCGTCACCGTGCATTGACACACAAAACCAGTGGCATTGTCAAAACCTCTCAAGAATATGTGATCTAGGCAGGTGTTGATTCTTGTTGGTAACGTGATGGCAGGTAGAAACCCATACTGATTTAGGACGCATTGGTATTTGTCGTTACTGCTATCTAGCGTGTCGTCAAGCATGTTGATGTTCATGTCACCAGCGACTATAACCTTTTTGTGGTGTTTAGTAGTATCAAGCAATGTTTCGAACGAATTTAAGAAAGCTGTTGTATTATCAGCGGGTGGTCTGTAAATGCCAATAATACAGGCTATATTGTCAACTTTTACCATAAGGCAGTTGGCATCATCGAGGGTAGGTTCCTCATCATTTGCTGACCAGCTGCTTTTAACGTAAATGGCCACTCCGCTACATTTGTTTAACACTTTGGTTGTGTGAAAGAAAGTATATCCTGTAATGTTTGGTATGACTGGCTGTGGCATGTTAAACCAGCATTCAGTGAATACTAATACATCAAAATTTATGGCAAGGCGTTTCAGTACTATGTCAATCTGACCTAAATGTGCTTTGTTGCTTAGGCTTCTGATATTACACGAAAGGATATTAAAATTATGATCTGCTATATTACGTTTACATTCCTCTAGGCTAAGTATAGAGTGACACTTTATACTCAGTGTTTCGTCTATGTCTTTGTAAATATCTAATTTATCCATATTCAGGGTAATAGTAATTTAATTCGAAGCCTGCTTTAAATACGCCTATGGTCACTCTGTGTGGAATGCTAGCTTTAAACGTGTAGTCCTGAAACTTACTTAGGGATTGTAGTGTATATTTTGGTACAACTAGCCGAAAGACAAAACATGGGTTTTGAATAGTGGCGTTGTTTTGAGATTTTGGGTGTATGAATGTGTGAATGTAAATGTGAGTGTGTGTTAAAAATGGTGGTAGGAAGAGAGATTTCTTTAACAGCAATACCAAAGTACAAAAATCTATACTCGTTTGAAAGCAGATTTTAACATATTTACTGAGATTTTTACGTTTTTGAATAAATAATTTAAAATATAACATACAAAATAACCGAATATTAATACCATGCCTATAGTTATATTTAATTGCGTTTGAAAATCTTATCGATGTCCTCTGTACAGTTGATAGAGATTGCTGGAGTCCCTTCTGCTCGTCGGACGAAAATTTTCCCATTGTTCGACCAGCAGTACCGGAATTCTTGATCTCTTGCTCGGGATCGTGCTTCACGAAACAACAGACGGTTCGCCTTGGTGAGATGCTCGTTAACATAGATTTTTCTTTGCGGCCCTGGTAAGTCAATATCCCCTGAGGAGATATTGCGGCGGGTTTTTGATCCTTTCAGCAACTCGTCTCTCTTAGTTCTCCTTGTCAGTCTTACAATAACCGGTCTGGGGGCAGTTATGTTAACTGAATTTTTTTTCCCCGTTTCCGTTAGGTCTTTTTCTAGGTCCCGCTCGAGATACCCAGTCGATATCAGAGTCGTTCAATGTAACCCCTAGTTTAGACGCTATGAGTGTTGTGATGTGCACCAGGTTTTCATTTGCGCATTCCTCCATTCCCAATATTTCTAACTCGTTCCTAATCGAATATTGTGATTGCTGGGCCAGTTGATCTTGGAGCTGTGCTATTGTAGATTCCAGTACTGAGATAGTTGCTGCTTTTTCTTCTACTCTTTTGATTCGTTGTTCGTAACTATCCAGCCTGTCCATAAACTTATCCAGCCTCTCAGTAATTGACGCTTTGTGCTCTTGCGCTTCTTGCCGCAAGAGCCGTATTTCGGCGATGATAGCTAGATTATTATCTTCGTCCGAAACCTGGGCGACTGGGCTTTCCGGGACGATTGGCGATCCTTCTGCGAACCGCTTTGAAGCACGTGGAGTCTCTGAGATGCCTAAACTAGCAGTCGCCGGCGCACAGCTGGGGGAGTCGGTCGCTCGCGGAAGTACGCTTGTTCGACATCTCGCGCACTGCCAGTTATTCATCTGCGTGGAATCCCCCGCCTTTATATTAACGCAGATAGGGTGAAAATAGGCCTGACATACCGTGCAGCACAAGTACCGGGATGCGGTAATATCCTGTTGACATTTGGAGCAAGTTTTTTTTCATCTTGATTGTAAACCGAAAATGTGTAGTGCAAGTGTTAAAACAATCGATTGCTTCCTGTGCATGAAAGTGAGCGTGACAGGTCGATCGTACTGGCTGCGAGCGTGAGCGAGATGGTCGCGTAAGTTTAGCCGACGAGTCCTATTCAACAAGAAACTGGTTTGTAAATCAGTGTTATCTGCACTTGTTAGTGATATTTATTTCCGTACCTTGTAGTATAATCGTCCTCTTACTATCCAATCGCCACTAACTCGTGAATAATATCGTTTATACACTTTAAAACTATTTTTATTGCGGGTGTTCGTGACTTAGCAAGTTAACTCGATGAGCGTCCGTTGAAGTAAGACAAACACATTTTGCACATACACAATTTCCTGTCACAAGTCGGCCTCAACTCAGCATGTGCTAACTGCGAACAGTCAGCGCTGGTCTTCCGTTAAGACCAACGGGTGACGACTCGAACAACGCAAAACAAATAACACAATAAACACATATAACACATGAATATACAACTAAGAGCATAAACAAACAAACAAAGACAAATTAAAAAGACGACATATTAAACAATATAGAATTAATAATGAATTACATAAATTCATCTACATTCATTTTATGAGTTTCAGGTACTTCTTTTGTGTGCAAATTATCATTAGGAGTATTTTTATGGATGTCATAGTATGCTGAAGGTTGTAGAGGAAGCGCTTCTAAGGTTTTGGCTGTACTTGGAGATTTTTTACACATTTCAATACAAACATTTAATTTGTCTCTATTTTTTTTATTTAACTTTTTGGGCTCAACTTTTTGGGCTCAACCCACTTTTTGGGCTCAACCCACTTTTTGGGTTCCACTTTTTGGGCTCAACTTTTTGGGCTCAACTTTTTGGGCTCAACTTTTTGGGCTCAACTTTTTGGGTTTAAGTTATTGAGTTGAAGATAAATTACAACAATTACGATTTTGTCTATTTTATTATGAAAAACGCTCATATCCCATACATTTGTATGGAAATATTGTCAACTTGAAAAATCTAACCCGGCCTTAAAATCTACATTTATTATCCTAGAGGGATAAAATTGGTGTCAAACGACGGGTATTGTACGAAAATTTTAGGTGAGGCATATACTGAGTTCATAAAAGAATTAAAAGGCGAGAAAATTAAAAAAAAACCCAAAAAAAACAAAAATTATGGGAGGTACCCCAAGGAGTGCCGATAGAGCCCCAAATGGGGGTATAGGAAGAAAGACCAGGTCAAATAACCCCCCGATACCGAGTTTGAAACCGATCTCCCGACGCGAGTACCCTTAACCTATTCCAATTTTTAAAGTTTGGCCTACCGGTATGTGTGATGTTGGTTAATCTACCTAGTTGATTATTTTTATTGTTAAATATATATGAGTATTAGGAGGTATTTCACCTTTTTGGGTTCTACTTTTTGGGTTCCACTTTTTGGGCTCAACATTTTGGGCTCAACTTTTTGAGTTTTTGAGTAGTCCTAAGGAAACCCGGAAAGAGTTGCTACACGACCCACAAGTCCTATCGACCGATCGGCCTTCTCCCGGTGTTGGGCAAGGTGTTCGAGAAGATGGTCGTGGCTCGGCTCAGGTATTTTTTTTTTTATTTTGTTCATCAATAGAATTTTACTACAATTAAAACTTATAACTAAATACACAAATATATAACGATATGTACGCTTCCTTAAACAATGAACCTAGCTAACTTAACATTAGTGACAAAAATAAAACCTACCACCACTTTAAAATAGACATACGTACACAAAAATATAATACAAAAAACATTAACTAGTATTTAAATAACTTATTCAAATTCAATTTTACCGAAGATAGAGAACCTTTATTAAAGACATCAATAAACAGCCTGATATTATCTCTGTTGTATACATCACACATACGGTTAACCGGGGAAAACTTAAGAACATTAGTAAGACATCTAGCCGGGGTGAAACTATTTTTCCATAGCGTCCTTGCCTTAGGCAATGGTACTCTGATGTTCATCTTTGCTAATACCTCTGGACAATCAACGATTCCGTTTATCAATTTATATAACATTAGAACGTCGGCCATTTCCCGACGTATTTTCAATGATGTGATTTTAAAATGTTCAAGTCTAGAATGGTAGGATCGAAGCTTTTTACATTTGAATGTCATAAAGGCCAAATGGTATAAAAATAATTTCTGTACTTTCTCTATATCCTCAGAATGATTTTCGTATCCAGGATTCCACACTACAGAACAGTATTCTAAAACACTACTTGATAGGCTGTTAAAAAGAGTTATTGAAAGTTCTTTATTTAGGAAGCCCTTGGCTTGTCGTGACACGAAACCGACCATCTTTCTCGCTTTTCTAGTGATTGTGTCCACATGCTCTCTAAAGTCCAGCTTTTTGTCAATTATAACACCTAATTCACGGATAGACTGCACTTCCTCCAATGTGGAATCACCTATATGGTACTGTGCCGGAAAAGATGTACGCTTTCGTGTGAATTTGATGCAAAAACACTTGGCTGTATTGAGTTGCATTTTGTTTTGGTCACACCAAGAGCTCACCGGATCGATATCGCCCTGAAGATCAACCACATCCTGCACACAATTGATTTCTCTGTACAGCTTTAGATCGTCAGCGAAACACTTCACAACTGACGTCACCCTGTGAGGCAAGTCATTAATAAACACTAGAAACAGCAAGGGACCCAAATGGGAACCTTGCGGGACTCCAGTCGGCACCATTGTGACATCAGATTTGAAACCCTTCAGAACTACCAGCTGTGATCTGTTTTGTAGGTAAGACGCAAACCATCGGAGTAGTGATCCATGAACACCCATAGCCTGCAGTTTATCTAGGAGCAACACATGGTCCACTAAATCGAACGCCTTACTGAAATCAGTATAGATGGCGTGGGCTGCGCCCTGCGAATCTAGTATTTCCGCTACATCACTGACATATGACATCAAATTGGTACATGTAGATTTTTTCGGGCGAAAACCGTGCTGGTTAGGATTAAGCAATTGTGATATATGCCAGTATACTTTTTTAACAATTAGCGATTCTAACAGTTTTCCTAAGCCCGACAAAATTGAGACAGGACGATAATTTTCAATCATACTTAAAGAACCCTTTTTATGGATCGGTGTAATATTTGCAATCTTCCACTTTGATGGGAAAACTCCTGAGGTAAGAGACTTATTGTATATTAATGACAGAGGCATAGATAACTGAATAGCACATTGCTTCAGTACAATAGATGGTATTGAATCTGGACCGGCACCTTTACTGCTGTTTATAGACACCAGAGATTCCAATACTTCCTCTTCTGTAACAGTAATACTACTCAATATGAAAGAATAATTACTACTAACACTACATCTATTGCTTTGAACATTGCTGATTGGTTGAGTGTGCTGATAGACATCATTAAAGTATTGGGAAAAAGAGTCACAGATCGCCTGACCTCCCACAATAGACATCCCTTTTAACTGCATTTCATCGGGTAACGAATTAGAATTTCCCTTTAAGTTCCTTACATACTTCCAAATATGCTTAGGATTTATTTTCAAATATGTAGACGTATTTTTCTTAAAAGAAGTAAAACACTCTCTAAGAAGTTTCTTGCAACGCTTACGTGCATCAGAATAGGCAAGATAATCTTGACGATTTCCATAAGATTTAAATTTCGCGTGATATTTTTCCTTTTCCCTAAAACATTTGATAAGAGGAACCGAAAACCATACCGGATATTTTTCGCCTCTGGTGCGCTCTAACGGGGTGTGTTCTTGCACAATTGAAAGAAAATTATCATAAAAAACACCAACCATACTATCCACAGAATCCAAAGGCTGAAATTTACTATGCCAATCTATTTGCGATAGTTGATTATTTATCAATGAATAATTTGATTTAAAATACTTGTATACCATTGAGGACTTTCTTCTAAGTGGTTTATACCCTATGTCGGCAACAACATCCAAGGCAGGTTGATGTTCCTTATCCAATTTTGATAGAGGTGAGTAATTTTCCGTCACAGTCAATGGTCGGTTGCCTGTGCTAAAAATAAGGTCAAGAATATGATTATTTTCATTTAAAATCCAATTATATTGTCTGAGATCGTTAAAATTTAAAAATTCAAGAAAACAGCTATCTTCTGTAAAACAAATACCTACAACCAGTCAGAACAAAGAATAGCAATCACCTCGGGCACTCCAATACTATAAAGCTACCTTTTGGAACAACAGAACAATAACCAAGAAACAAGTTAGTTATAAAAAACACTTACAACTCCCAGTACCGGTGGTCGCGGTGGGAGTTTCAGACCACAACCTTCCTTGCAACTCGAATTCTACACCTACTCTCACAACAATTTCAAGTCAAAAAAAAGAAATCAATCAAATAAACACGGAAAAAACTACGAAACAACACCTGAAAATATGTACTTATAATATCCGATCATTAAAAGCGAGTAACAGACTAATTGAACTAGAAAATGTACTTCAAAACATTAACTACGACGTTATAGGACTTTCTGAAGTAAAAATAAGCGGAGAGAAAATAATTGATAAAACAAAATACCTACTTATGTACAAGGGCGACAAGAAAGGACGCAACGGAGTGGGCTTTATAGTGGCTCCTCACTTGAAAAAATGTATTGTCGACTTTCGTACATTTTCAGATAGAGTTATTCGACTTGACCTGCAAATCAATGGTTCTAAACTATATATCATACAAATATATGCTCCTACAAATACAAATAAGACCACAGAAGCTGAGCTACATATTTTTTACCAGGACATACTAAAAGCCTTGATAGAGACAGGAAAAAACACGATCATAATGGGAGATTAATTCAAAAATTGGAACCCCATTACCGGAGGAAAAAGATGTATGTGGCCCGTATGGATATGGAGAACGAAACGCTAGAGGAGAAACCCTATTGAGTTTTTGTCAAGAATACAGATTTGCCATAGCGAACACATTGTTTAAAAAACGACTAAAGCGAAAATGGACTTGGCAATCTCCAGATGGACGTACGCGTAATGAAGTTGATTTTATAATAGTAAAGCAGAAACAAAAAGTGTCAAATCTGGAAGTCTTCTCTACAAAGTTTCCTACTGATCACAGACTCGTCAGAATGACGTATTGTTTTGATAATACTTCGAAAAGTCGTAGTACAATCCGTCATAAAAATAGAAATTACTCGCCAATTAAAGAAGAGTCTTTAAAACACCTTATAACTCTACAATTACCAAATACGGACAGCAAAAATGTCAACAATCTATACAACTCTACAATTTCAGCAATCAAATCTTGCATAACAAAACTACCACAAATTATGAATGATGAATCAGACCCAGAGATAATTACCCCGTATGTGAAAATTCTGATAGATGAAAGAGAAAAACTGAAAAACATATATCCTCGAACAAACACACAGAAAAACAGGCTTAAACACTTATACAAAAAGATAAGTAAAACAATAAAAGAAAACAGAAACAAAATTAAACAAAAAAGCATAGAAATTGAACTGGAAAATCGGAGCTCTACAAAATATAGCAGGAAAAAATTCGATCACGACAAAGAGTGGATAAAAACAATAAAAAATGCGTCGAATGAAATAATTACAAATAGAAATAACATTTTGCAGATCGCAACAAAGTTCTATTCTAATCTGTACTCCAACCAAGACAAGGAGAGCACCTCTTACCACACAACTGAAGAAAACCAAGAGGCAATACCTCCTCTTCTGTACTCAGAGGTAGAGCGCGCTATTCGTCGATTAAAAAAGAATAAGGCCCCTGGTGAAGACGGAGTAACCAACGATACAATTCAGGCGATGCTAGAGCCACTGGTGATTCCATTAACAAGCTTATACAATCAAATTATGGAAACAGAAGAGATCCCGACAGACTGGGAATATTCGATTATAACTCTATTGTATAAAAAAGGAGATCCTAAATGTATGGATAACTACAGGCCCATAAGTCTGCTGCCCACACTCTACAAGTTGTTTTCCTCGATTATACTATACCGAATCACAAGAGCGTTAGACGAGCAGCAGCCCCGTGAACAGGCTGGCTTTAGATCAGGATACTCTACCGTAGACCATATGTTCACACTCATGCAATGTATCGAACGATGCAAAGAGTACAATAAAACTCTATATCTGGCATACGTCGACTATACAAAAGCTTTTGACTCATTATCACACAGACAACTATGGATTAGTTTGGGAGAGCAAGGTATAAACAAAAAATACATATCGATACTGAAATCAATATACAATTGTTATAAAGCAAATATAAGAACGGAAACCATTGGACCGCCGTTTGATATTAAGAGAGGAGTAAAACAAGGGGATCCAGTGTCCCCAAAGCTGTTTTCAGCCATCCTAGAGTCCATGTTCCGCAAGCTAGATTGGTCTACGTACGGCTTGAATATAAATGGAGAGCAGCTCACACATTTACGTTTCGCAGATGATATTGTAATAATGGCTGAATCACCTACAATTCTAGAACAAATGATAAACACTTTGGATAGAGAGAGCAAGAAGATCGGCCTCTATATGAACTTGTCAAAGACAAAGGTAATGACAAACGGTATTCAGAGCGCAATAAAACTGCAAGATACTGTTATAGAGTATGTTAGCGAATACATCTACCTTGGGCGCATTATATCTTTCGAAAACGCAGACGTTAAGGAAATAGACAAAAGAATAGCCACAGCATGGAGGAAATACTGGGCTAATAAGGATATCTTTAAAAGTCGTATGCCTACATACTTGAAAAAACGGTTGATGGATAATACGATCCTTCCTTCTCTACTATATGGGTGTCAAACGTGGGCGCTGACACAAGACTCAGTCGATAAAATCGCTAAATTCCAAAGAGCGGCAGAGCGTTCCATGCTGGGCCTTACTCTTATGGATAAAGTAAGGAACACAGAGATACGTCAGCGAACCAAGGTCTTAGACGCAGTAAAAATGATGTGTCGCTTGAAGTGGAAATGGGCGGGACACCTCGCCCGCTCTACCGACGGCAGATGGAGCGAGCGCATCGTACACTGGTGCCCGCGGGACACCACTCGTACGCGCGGCCGACAGAAGAAGAGGTGGAGAGACGACATCGTGGAGGTGGCTGGAGTCACGTGGACCAGACTAGCCCAAGACCGCAATGCCTGGGCCAGCAAGGAAGAGGCCTTTACCCGCTTTTGGGTGCCCTGATACAAGAAAATATTATAAGTAATCAAGAACACAACTTAATTTTTTTTTTTTGTAAATAAACTAAGTAACTATAATATTATGTAGGGTCAAGGAGGCAACAGTGACTCGGATTTTTTCAAATAGGTGATTTTTTAGAAAATTATCATTGGATTTATCTGAAACTAGTACACGTTGATGTTTAGGTATTATAGTTTGAAACTGCATTATTAAAATAATACTAAATGTTACTCAAATAAAATGACAAGCCAAAAACTAAACATCGGGAATTGAGCCACTGTGTACACCTGGGTGTACACAGTGGCTCAACACCGTAGTACACAGTGGCTCTAATAGTACACAGTGACTCAACCATAAAATAAAATGAAAGATCAATACTTCAAATTATTTTTATATTGAAAATCAAAAGACAGTAGTGTTTCTTTTACAAAAATAAAAAACTAAGGATATATCCTCTGATTGAGGGCGTGAAGTTTTTCTTTTCTTGGTTTCTTTTCTTCTTTTAATCATATTCCTTTCTTGCTCTATGATAGCTTTTTCAGGTGTATCGGTAGGTATTAGGCTACGTCCAGGTTTTCTACGTTTTCTATTTGTTTTTCTTGGTCCAGCTTTTATAGGGTCTCTAAATTCAAAAGGCGATTTGAAAATAGGTTTTACGGCCGAGGTAGATGGTGATTCAGTATTGATCAGTATGTTATCCACAGTAGATTCTGGTTCGTTCACTACATAGGTCACACTTTCCGAAATATGTTGCTTTTTAGGCGTAAAAGGGCTAGAGTCATTAGGCTGGTTTTCATAAATTTCATATAATTGATTTGATGGATCAGATGTTTTTGTCCAGGATTTTCAGTCGAAGCTCGTGTATCAGATGGTCCAGCAGAACTTATTTCAGGTGTTATTGCTGCAGCAAACTCCTCAAGCAAACTTATAGAGTCAGGTGTCGAAGCATCTACATCTCGAAGATCTTCTGGATTAGGACGATCTGTTACTGAACTGGGTAAAAAGTCTTCATCACTGAAAATGTGACGATCGAATGGGTAGATACCACACTTTGAAAAAGAGTTCGTTATATTTCTTGGTGTCATAGCTTTTTGAAAAGCAGATCCAATTATTTCGCCCAAGTCGTATATTGTCACTGGTTTTCCAGGGTTTCTTAACATCCAGGAGTCGATTGCAGCATTGTAGAATGTTTTGAAAGGTCCATAGATGCCTACGTCAAGCGGCTGCAATTTGGCCGATGTGTGAGGAGGAAGTGTTAGAATGGGCACTCCTGCAGCTTTTGCCAAGTCTAGGGCTTCTAAACTCATATGCGATTCATGTGTATCCATGATTAAAATGCATGGAATTTCTTTGGTAGCATTCGTATGTTTAATGAAGTGTTTTATTACCTCTGGAAAGAGCGCTGTATTCATCCATCCGGTAGGTGTGGCCAATCCAAGAGTTCCGGGTGGCGTGTTCTTGATCATGTGATCTTTGAAATTTTTCCTAGGAAAGACCATGACTGGAGGCAAGAAATTTCCACTGGCGCTCACTATACAGCACGTTGTAACCAACGTCCCTCTCTCGCCGCTTGTCACTTTTCCTATGGTTTTCCGACCAATAGGTGCGAGAACTCTCTGAGGTTTTTGCACCGTGGTCGTAGATGTCTCATCCAGATTGAATATTCTGGTTCCATCTGCAAAGTTAGGACTTCCAGAAATCAGGTTCTCATAATTATCAAAAAATTTAGAGACATTGCTTTTATTAAAGGCTGTGGCTCTGGCAAGACTGCACGCTTCTGGTTTTTTCAACGTGATGTTGTGTCTGCGCCTGAATGAGATTAACCAGTCTTTACCAGCCATTTCTTTCTCCTCCCATGAGGCAGGCATTTTCAAATTATTTATTTTGGCACTCTGATATGCCACCCTCCGGCTTTCTTTCGCGGTTAACCCATAAAATAAAAGAGCACAATGCGTAAAATAGTTTTCAAGGACAGTCTCTTGTTCTGCAGTAAAGACTCTGTTGACTGAATAGTTAGGTTGCAGCTGTGAGGGTAACAACTCTTCAAGTGAAGCACTGTCTTTGGTTTTCCAATAATATCTCTTGAGTGTGGCAAAAGTAACATTAGCTCTCTTTGACGCCTTACGAATAGATTCCCCATTTCTGATTAATTTCAAGCCCTCTTTAATATTTTCGTGGGGTGTATTTCCAATTTTTCGCGCAGTTTGTGGTCGCGGCATACTATAAGTAAAATTAAAAAAGATTTAATCAACTCAATTAAGTCAAATTATTTAAAATAAAAGTGTTGTCTTTATTCGGTCATTAAAAATTAAAAATCAATAACATGTTGGTAGTACACAGTGACTCACGAGTCACTGTATACTTCTTAGAATTGAGTCACTGTCGACGACTCCGCCATTTTGAATATATATGATCACAAAATTCGAATCAAATATTAATTACGATAAATAACTAGGTACATGAATGATAACACTATAGTATTAACTAATTGGTGAATATAAAAGGCAATACAAATTATCACAATCTGATGTATGAAAACAAAAGAAACTCACCTAAAAGAGTAATTTTGTGGGCACGAAAACAAAAAAACTCCATCACACCACCGTACGGCGCTTGACCTGCCGACCGACTAGTTCAACCTTGTTTGGGGTTCACACGCTAGTACTGTGTGACAAGGAAGGAAACATTTCGCGCGTTTTTCGGGCTTTAACATGAGTGAGCCACTGTATCCGACTGAGCCACTGTTGCCTACCTGACCCTACATGAAATAATTGAATTCAGGAAATAAAGGCTATTTTATTTTATTTTATTTATTTATTTATTTTCTGTAGTTGTTCCAGGCTTAGGTGTCAGTGCAGTTGTACCTTCCTCATTTACCCATACATAATCACAATACTGGCAACTATTGAAAACAGAAGAGGGAAGATGGTTGGCCACCTTATACGACATGACGAATTTATAAGAAACATCATGGAAGGAAAATTGGAAGCCCGAAGAGGAAGAGGAAGGCCGAGAAGATCATACATGGACCAAATAAAAGAAAAGGCGGGTGTCATGTCGTATAAGGAGGTCAAGGAATTGGCAGAAGACCGGAAAGGATGGCGCATACTCCACAGACAAGGGCCCGGCCCTTAAATTTATGATGATGATGAATCAGGTCTATTAAAATCTCCGAATAGCAAAGTCTGAGAAGACACATCTACCTTATCATTTATAACTAGCGATATGCTATCTAAGATAACTTCTAGGGAGTCTAATTTGGTTTTAGGTGGAATATAAACTGCCCCTATGTTGAGGTTTAGAGTGGAAGAGCCACTTCTCAATTTTACAACCAACCAAAGGTCTTCGCATATAGATTTAGATTCCCAGTTAATTTGCCGAGTAACTTCAAATTCTTTCATTATACCAATAATACGCCTCCTCCTCCCTCTTTTAAGGATTCCGAATCTTGTCTATCTCTTCTAAATATATTATATCGACTATCAAGAATCTCGTTATCATAAAAAGAATCATTGAGATTAGTTTCCGTTAAGACTATGATATCGTAACAATATTCTAAAGTTTTCCTGTATAATTTAGGTAATTTGGTTCTCAGTCCTCTTACATTTTGGTAATATATACGTACAGTGTTTTTTGCAATTGCTTTTATAACAATTTAACCGCATCTAGATCCTTTACTACGATAGATTTAGACTTAATATCTTTTCGAACAAAGACGCGACCGTTACGGATCCATACAAACTGGTATTTCTTGTCTGCAGCCGCTGCCCTGGTCGCAGCATGAAGTTGCTTGTTTGCCGGAGAAAGATGCTCGGAGACATAAACAGCCTTCTTCTCTCCCGCCAAACCCAGAGTAGAAGTATTCAGCTTATCCTGATCATTAGCTCTATTGTAGACTCTAATTGAAGCCAGGAAGTTATCTCTGATCAGCGGGGATGCAAGCTTCACCACAATAGCGCGCGGTCGAGATGACTCATTATTCAGTTTCGCTACTCTATGCGCGGTCACAAGATCGTTTCCCTTTAGATCAAAATTCACGGCTTGGCTGATTTTCTTAATCACCATGATTACGTTTTCATTATTGGCCTCAGGCACTCCCTGTACTTTAAGGTTGTTTTCTCTGGACAACTGCTCGATGACCCCAAGGCGTGAGTTCACGTCCTTCATGCTAGCTCTAAGAGCACAGTTTTCCTTTTTGAGCTCAACATTTGTTTCTTTGAGAGACGAGATCTCCAAAGCTTGTGCATCGTACAATTTCTTTAGGTCGGCCATCTGGTCAGACATGAAACTCAAACTGTCCTTCAGCTCGAGAAAAGAATTTTGTGTATCCTTACTCTTACTTTCAATTTTCTTCTCGATCCTGGCAACATTATTCGAGTTTTCTAAAAACTTTTGGTCAAAATAGGCCTTTATTGCTTCTATGGCATGTTCCGACAAATTCTCTCCCTGGGGCGAGGAGACCGCCGTCGCTTGTGCGCCTCTGATGGGAGTATTAGAGTTGTCCCCCTTTTTCTCACCCGACTTGCACTCTGGGCACTTCCAGTTTCCCTTATGCTGCTTAGACTCCTTAACAAAATTTTTCCGCGTGATTCCCAAACATTGGTAGTGAAATTTACCACGACAAGCAGTGCATGCTTTCAAATCAGCCATCACAATGGATTGGTCACACGCTGCACATTTGGTCATCTTGACTTGGCAAACAAATTACAGTGTGGAGCCAAAAAAAAAAAAAAAACTGAACTAGTGACGTAGACAGTTCCGTTTTTATTCTTATAGCAGACAGCAAATGTCACACACATTCAACAATATGCGGGTGCTAGTAAAAAGGAGGTGAAACAAAATAAATAATATTTGTTCTCAATAATCGATTTCAATAGATTTATCAATTGATTGTGCACTATACCGTAGATTTCCGGAAGAAATTTATGTGCCCGTTCCCGCCAAACTTCTTGGAGAGAAGATATAACTGGATAACTACGAGCACTGAGTGTTGTGAACTTGTTTTTATATTTATTCTTGTGCGAAGTTAAAAAACACTTCCGCCTTCAAACAGTGGGGTAGGGGGTGTGTATTATCTACTCCCAGGGACCAGTACCCGCCAGTTCGGCTTCGTGCCACAGAGAAGCACAGAGGACTCCCTCTATATCTTGATGCGGCACATTAACAGGAAGCTTGATGATAAGAAGATTGTTACAATGGTGTCGCTAGATATAGAGGGAGCCTTCGACGGAGCATGGTGGCCCTTAATTAAGCTAAGACTGGCAGAGGAGAAGGTACCCATAAGCCTGAGAAGAGTCATGGCCAGCTACCTCGAGAACCGCAAGGTCCGAATTCGATACGCCGGCGAAGAGTTTGAAAAAAGTACCGAAAAAGGGTGCGTACAAGGATCGATTGGAGGTCCCATGCTGTGGAACCTACTGCTGAATCCACTACTTCTGGAGCTGGAGAAGGACCTATGTACTATGCCCAGGCATTCGCCGACGACATCTTGTTGGTCTGCGATGGTGGAACAGCCCTGGAAGTGGAGAAACAGGCCAATGCAGCGCTGGCGCACGTTCAGTCGTGGGGTATCAAAAGTAAGCTCAAGTTTGCGCCGCACAAGACGGTAGCAATGACCGTCACGCGCAAGCTTAAGTATGATACCCCTCGCCTGAGCATGGGCGGCGTGAGCATCGGCATGTCGAACGAGATAAAGGTACTCGGGCTGACCATAGACCACAAGTTGACGTTTAACGCACACACGGCGAATGTCTGCAGGAGAGCACTCAACTTCTATAAGCAGCTGGTAAGAACTGCGAAAATACATTGGGGCTTATCGTCGGAAGTCGTCCGGACGATATACACCGCAGTCGTCGAGCCCACGATAATGTACGCAGCCAACGCTTGGGCACCTGCGACAAGTAAGATTATGATCAAGAACGAACTCGACTCTGTACAAAGAGGATTCGTCCAAAAGATAGTGAAATCTTACCGAACAGCATCCCTTAACTCAGTGCTACTGCTGGCTGGCTTGTCGCCGCTAGACATTCGCATCAGGGAAGCGGCAGCCCTGTATGAAATTAAAAAAGGGTTCTCACAGCGAATAGTGGGCGATCGTAAGGTGGAGACGCCGGTAAAGACCGCACCCGGCATGTCAGGAGGAGCTGCATTTCAGGTGCTTGGAGGACGGAGCAGCGGTCGAACAAACTTTTAATGAAGGCCTCAATAGCCTTATCCATCAGACAAGGCGCCGCCGAAATCAGTACCCGTAAACTGCGTCTGGACGACTGCTGCTCCGTGTATCAAGCGGAACTACTGGCACTGACAGAGGCTACCGAGAGAGCCCTCAAAGACAAAAGCACCACCTGCTGTAATATATACAGCGACTCTCGCTCCGCGCTGGAAACAGTAACAAATGTATCCACCCTTCACCCCCTGGCGATTCGAACTAGAGCAAATATTCAGAAGATGAAGAAACAACAAAAACCCATCAATTTGTTCTGGATAAAAGCACACGCAGGGCTCGAAGGCAACGAAAGGGCAGACGAATTGGCGAAGGCGGCTGCATTGACGTTGAAAACAAAAGCAAACTACGACCGCTGCCCGGTTTCATTCATCAAGCGACAAATACGTCATGACTCGCTTGATGAATGGAACCGGCGTTATAAATCCGAGAACAAAGCAGCGATTACCAAAGTCTTCTTCCCAGACGCTATCGAGGCATACCCCGTGATCCGCAAAATAGAAATGGACCATTGGATAGTCCAGCTATTCACAGGGCATGGCGGGTTCTCCGAGTACCTGCACAGATTCAAGTGCAAGGAGAGCCCGGCATGCCCTTGTGACCCTGAAGTAGAGGAGACCGTTCTCCATTGCATTGCGGAATGCCCGATTTACAGCGGGCGCCGGCTGGACATTGAGTATGAGCTTGATACAAAAGTAAGTATCGCAAATCTAAGCGGTATAGTAAGTAATAAGTTGGTAAGAAATAAGTTTTTAAAGTATTGTAAGAAAATTGTAAAATCTGTTGCAAATAAAAACAAAAGTATGAATAGCTCACCACGGCGCGATTAAATTCGTGACCGATGGTGAACAGATGTTAATTACAAGTAAGAACCTGTTCAAATTTATAAGCTGTAATAAAGAAATAAAGATATAAATCATAAGAATAGCTTAGCATAGGAAATAGGTAATAAAAAGAATGAATGAGGAATATGTATAAAAGAAATAAACAGTATGAGGAATAAAAGTACGATAAGCATACAAGCGGGAACGGTATGAAAGTGGATTGCAAACAACAGGCCCCAACACAAACTCGTTGGGGGTAGGCCGAGAAAAAAAAAAAAAAAATCTCATCCCAATCCTCCAGAGGGAAGAAGGTGGACCAGGCACGGCCAGCCGTAGGTTTGCCGGATCCCTGCGGGAGGTGGAAGAAGATTGGACCCTTTTTATAACTACTGCAAGACGCGAAATTTCAGCCCGAACACGGAGATGTTTTTGGTTTTGTAGTAGCATAAAGGGAAAAAAAGTTATAACAGTTCTTAACAAGTAGGGTCGCAAGATAAAATTGTTTGTTTTTACATAATATAGAATTCTCGGAAATCGAAACTAGGTCGGCAGGCGTAAGCAGAGAAGCAAGTTTTTGTCGGATAGCGAGTTTTCAAGTTTTATCGCATTTTTCAAAATTAAAATTTGTGTTTGTTTCCCCATCCTTAACTATATCTAAAAAACTTATACGTGCCCCCCCTTCTCCCCCTCCCCCTCCCCCACAAATTCCAAAAAACGTGGTATTTTGTTTTTATAGACCAGTAAGCGATACTGGACAATAAAAGCGAAAAATCTCGACCTACCCCCCTTTTTTCCACCCTCCCCCCCACCCATTGAAAATATTTTTCATGGGACCTCCTGCTCCCTTTGAACGCCCCAACCGCTTCTAAAAGATTTTTGGAGACTAAAAATTTCTTAGGAGTCCTCCTCCCCCCCTCCTCTTGTACCTACCCCCTCCCCACCCCCCTAATAAATTCACTCCTTCACCCTTCCATCATAATCCCTAGTCAAAATCGCGGAATACGCAAAATAATTTTTTTATTTAAATTCTGAACAGACCTCCTTCTCTGAGTCGGTTAAACGAGCGAGTTGTATGTAAATTTCGTACGACACTAGGTTGACTGGCGGCGCCCATAGCTCCGCAGCCCAGGGTCGTAGAGGCTCGAAGTTTTCACTGCAGGATAGCTCATATCATCAGCTCAAATTGTAGAGCACATCTGGAGCTCTAGGTAGAGCTGGTAGAGCAGGAATTGGAGTTGAACTCGCCAGAGTCCTGCAGTGAAACGGCTGGAGCAGCGGCAACGGGACTTAGCAGAATCAGTTCTAAATAGGTCTCTACAACTAGTGACTCTAGGTAGAGTGGCTCTACCTTAAACAAAACTGTAAGAAAATAGATTTTAAGAAGCAAATAGGTAGTTGTATTGACATTTAAATGAAAATTTTACTAAATTATAATTGTTCTCTGACTTTTACATTGTAAATTTACTGTATTGTACTGCCAGCGCTTGGGCACCGGCCACCAACAAGATTAAGACAAAGAATGAGCTGGACCCAGTTCAAAGAGGATTAGTTCAAAAATTGGTTAAATCCTATAGGACGGCATCACTGAACTCGGTCTTGTTGCTGGCTGGACTACTCCCGCTGGACATCCGAATCAGAGAAGCGGCAGCTCTGTACGAAATAAAGAAAGGTTATACCGACCGTATAGTGGGCAATCGTGGCATGGAGTGCCCAGTGGTATACACCAGCAAACCACACCCAGCAACTCTGGAACAAATACACTTCCGGTGCTTGGAGGACGAAGCGGCGGTCGAGCAGACATTCCAAGAAGGCCTAAACATTTATACCGACGGCAGCAAAATCGAGGGAAAAGTGGGAGCTGCCTTGTCTATAAGACAAGGCACCACCGAATTTAGTACTAAAAAACTGCGCCTAGACGACTGCTGCACCGTATATCAGGCGGAGCTCTTGGCACTGACCGAAGCGACAGAAAAAGCCCTAAAGGCCAAATATACCAGCTGCAGCATCTACAGCGATTCTCGTTCTGCCCTCGAAACCATTGCCAATGTCTCTTCCCTTCACCCCCTAGCGATGCAAACACGCAAAAACATCCAGAAGATGAAAGAGAGTAAAATATCCATCCAGCTGTACTGGATAAAAGCGCACGCAGGGCTAGAGGGGAATGAGAGGGCGGACGAGCTAGCCAAGATTGCTGCACTGACACTAAAAACTAGAGCCAATTACGACCGGTGCCCGGTTTCATTCGTCAAGCGACAAATACGCTACGATTCGCTTGACGAGTGGAACCGGCGATACATGACCGAAAACAAGGCGACGACGACTAAAGTATTTTTCCCAGACGCCATACACGCATACCGACTGATCCAGAAACTTGACACTGACTACTTGACAACCCAGCTATTCACGGGACATGGCGGGTTCTCTGAGTATCTGTAGGTACAGATTCCGGTGCAAGGAGAGCCCGGCATGCCTCTGCGACCCTACTGAGACCGACGAGCGGACGAGACCGTACCTACTGCATTGTATTTTGGAGTGCCCGATATACGGGAATAAAAGGTATGATATAGAGTGTGAGCTGGACATCGACGTAAGTAAAGAAAACCTGAACACAATTATACAAAATAAATATATAAGAAACAAGTTCATAACCTACTGTAAAGATATTATACAATCTGTAAATAAAAGGAACACAACAAAAAGCCCGCCACAGCGCAATTAAATTTGTGACTGATGGCGCGCTGACGCAACTAAAAATGTAAGACCAAAGATAGTAATTAAGATAAAGTAATTATGTGTTCAAATAGAACTTAAATAAAAATAGCTTAGCATAGACATAGCAAATAAGAATGAATGAGAAATAGAATGACAGAAAGAACAAGTATGTAGAATAAAAGTACGAGAGGCATAAAAGCGAGAATAGTATGAAAGCGGATTGTAAAGAATAGGCCCCAACACAAACTCGTTGGGGGTAGGTTAGAAATAAAATTTATAAAAAAAACCTAAATTAACCTAACCCCCCTTGCTGTACGAACACGAGCGAATGTTCAGAAGTTAGATGAAGAACACAAAATATTGAACCTATTTTGGATCAAAGCTCACGCAGGGTTAGAGGGGAACGAGAGGGCGGACCAACTCGCGAAGGCAGCGGCATTGCACCTCAAAACACGAGCTAATTATGACAGTTGCCCGGTTTCGTTCGTGAAGCGACAAATTCGCTACGAGTCCCTCGATGAATGGAACCGGCGCTACAAGAACGAAAGCAAGGCAGCGGTAACAAAGATCTTTTTCCCAGATGCCATTCTGGCGTATCCCCTCGTAAACAAAATAGACTTAGACCAATTGTTAGTGCAACTGTTCACGGGGCACGGCGGAATCTCCTCATATCTGCATCGTTTCAAGTGTAAGGAGAGTCCGGCCGGAGTGCCTCTGCGATCCAAATGTCGAGGAAAGCGTCACCCATATTCTAACGGCTTGTCTTATTTACGGCAAACAAAGACACGATGTAGAACACATAAGTAAAATAAAATAAATAAAATAAAAATTGCCTTTATTTCTACTACTCAATAAAATAGATACATTAATTAATACTTAACTTATACATTTTTAAATGAAGGTTAAACATGTTCCTAATGTTTACAAATTTTATATGATCTTGCACATCAAAATCCTTATTGCCTAAATTATTTTGTACAACATTTTTGGTTAAACATGTTCCTAATGTTTACAAATTTTATATGAATAGGCTTCGTTCACCGCCGTTCGAAACGTCAACATACACTCCGCGAATAAAAGCAATTTAAAATAGTTTTTGAACTCCAATTTACCTAAATTGTGTTTTTTGAACATTAGTCGGTGTTTCTAAAAGTGATATTTTATATTTGTTTAAACTTTTAAGCTAATTACAGTGCAAAAATAGTAAAAAATATTTGGTGCAATCAGCAAACAAAAATATTTTTTTCATCTACCCCACACGTAAAAACAAAAATAGTGATAAAAATATTCACAAAATATTATTCATTACTACTTCTTCTGAAGTATCTTAGACTGCATAATGGATAATAACACAATTAATATGGAAGAAGTCAAAAAAGTAGTGATGGCAATATCACAGGACATAAAACAACAAAACATTGAAATGACCAGAATCATTACAGAAACAGTAAACAAAATCATCGACGAAAAGCTTAGTATGTTTCAAAAACAGCACAAAGAAATAAAAGAAAAGATAAATGAGCAAGATAAACGACTAGATCTACTGGAAAGAGAAGTGAGAAAGTACCTACAATCTCCTTATATTCGGAGTGGAAGAAACGGAGACAAACTACAAGGAATTAGAAGTAAATATTACTAACATTATTAATGAAACCATGAAAATCAAATGTGATCCGTTGTTATTTAAATGTCTAAGAAGACTAGGAAAAAAAGGCGATAAAATTCGGCCGATTATAATGACATTCAACTCAATGGGAACTAAAATTGAAATAATGAAAAGCAAAAACAACTTGGCACATACAAACTACTACATTAAAGAAGACTACCCCCCAAAAATATTAGCAAAACAGAGAGAATTAAGACAAGAAATCATAAAATTGCGTGAAGAAGGCAAACATGCTGTGATCAAGTATGATAAGATAATTATTTTGGAAGATACACAAAAATATACCTCAAAAAATTAAAGAAAACTTTCAGAAAGTCCAGAAAATGTGGTAAACGAACGAAAAGACAGCAAACAATCTACTAAGAAAGCACCAAAACGGAAAAATAATAACAATCTTTCTTCTTTTATTATACGCCAGAAACCAGGCAAGTAACTAGATGGCAGCAGCGGCGGCGATGTCCCATCAATAATACTAATTTATTTATGTACTTAAAAATAATAATTAAATAGACCCTCCTCCAAGCCGACTGGTCCTCGTGGAGGAGTAGACCACAGCCCCCCAGGCAACACACACAGGCAAAATTACTAGCTAACTATACTTAAATAACTATTAATTATAAAAAGACAAATACTATAATTGTACTTACCTACAATTTTGATGACTTGTCTGGGGGAGGAATACGCTTACAACTATTAATCAGATATGTATAACTTCCTAATCATATTTAACTCACAATAAAAGTTTTATACTATGTAGTTGGTATCAAATATGTTATAATTTTATTATGTAAGTACTCACTTCAAATTGCATGTACATAACTGTTAATTTAAAACTTAGTTCTCTGCTTTAATTACATACCATTATAAGTTTAAACAATAATTTTGTTCAATTGTATACATTTGTAATTAAGTTGCAAAGACTATAAAGAACATTTGGAATCAGATATATCTTCTAATCCATTATTTTCATCAATTTTGGTTATCATGTACTTAGATTATTATGCTAACTTTGATTATATTGCAACTTGGAGAACTGTAATAATAACTTGTGTTTTCTGTAATACTAGGTATCTTAATATAACACTTACTTTCTTTTGTGCATATGATTAGGTATAAAATAAATAATTATATACAAAATAAAAGACAAACCCTATATGTATAAATATTTCAAATAAATAAATAAAGATGTGTTCACTAGAGATAAGGTTGGTATTAGCAATTCTTGCACAAAAATGTTGTACAAAATAATTTAGGCAATAAGGATTTTGATGTGCAAATTCATATAAAAATTTGTAGAACACATGCTGGATATTTATATCGAACAGCAAAATATCAGTGCAACAATAGGTATCAAGTATACTAGATATAAGTTCTTAGAACCAACATGGTATGAAAGTTGATGAATGAAAGATGAACATGTAGCAAAAGCGAGACACAGTAAAAGAAAAAATGTAAAACAGATAGGTACTCCATATAACATGATAATGGAGTTAGGTCGGCGTGACACAATAAACTAAAAAAAAAACCCAACCTAACTTAACCTAACCTAATGAAAGGGCGGACCAGCTGGCAAAGGAGGCAACACTTCGTCTGAAGACGAGACCCGATTACGATAGCTGTCCTGTCTCTTTCGTCAAGCGACAGATCAGATTCGAGTCGCTCGACGAATGGAACAGGCGCTACAAGTCCGAAGAGAAGGCGTCTGTGACTAAACTCTTTTTCCCGGATGCGATTGTAGCGTACCCCATAGTAAGGCGCATGGAATTGGACAGTGTCATTGTCTAGATGCTCACAGGACATGGCGGATTCTCCGCACACTTGCATAAATTCAATTGTAAGGAGAGTCCGGCATGTCCTTGTGACCTTCAAACGGATGAAACAGTAGCCCATGTCATCACAGAGTGTCCAAGGTTCGGAAAGGAAAGGCTTAAAACTGAAAATGTAATTGAACAGTGTATACATGTAAATAATTTGAATAAAATAATGCTAGATAATAATAATAGAGTTAAGTTTATAGAATATTGTAAGCAAGTAATAATTAAGGTAGGTATTAGAAACGGTTGTAAAAATTTAGGTGCACTACCCAGCAATTTAGTTTGCTGGTGATGGTGCACCATGGCTAAAACAATAGAGTAGGAAAGATATAAACTAAGGTAGTATGTACAAATAGATAGAAATAGGAATAGGTAAGAAAGAATAAAAGGTGATGGATGAAATAAAGAAACAGTATGAAGCATAAAAGTGCGAGAGGCATAAAAGCGAGAAAGGTATGACAGTGGTTGTGTAAAAATAGGCTCCAAAATGGAGCACGTGGAGCGAACTTTTCGACCAAAAATTGCCTTTTAGCGCGTGCGCTGCGTAAAGGAGATCTGCGGTGTGTTTCACAATGAGTCGGATACGGATCCGATTCGATTGAGACGGAAATCAATTGGCACGGAAAGGATTTTACCAAATCACAATGATTCCATACGAATCTTTTAACAAATTTATTCATCAGAAAAATCGGAACCGTTCCGTGAGCCAAAAGCTAGCGGATTCGTTTCCGTCGACGATAAATTCGATTTTGTTTTTTCATGATATTTAACCCGATTTACACATAATTATACATTGATTAATTTCTATTTATAATTATTCATATGAAATCTACAGTAAAAATGGTAAAATTAGCCTTAAAACTTATATTTTAAATTTCTACCATTGTATTTAATTTCTACCATTTTTACTACGAGCGGATCGGATCATATCCGACTCATTGTGAAACACCATGCTGTACCCCCACCAGTTTTTGTTGCGTACATTGAAGCCGACCTCCTGGACTACCTTCTGACAAAAATCCAGATTTTTCCCTTCGCACCCTTGCGAACTACAGGGAAAAAACTGATTGACCTACTTTTCCAGCAGAATTTCGCAGCTGTTCTGGAAGCTTTAATTTGACACTAACAGCAAGATAGTTTGCAGCTGAGTACAAGGACACCTCTCTGGACCGTTTTGGACAAGAACTGAAGAAGCTATTAACATTCAAAAATTTAGGTAAATTTCAAAAGATTGTAAATAAAAAAGTAGATCTATAAGGTAGCATTTAAAAAATAGCGTTAGACGCCTCACTTCAAGAGCTCTCGTTTGAGACCTCAATCATATTTTTTGGCTGAGTAGTTCCTAAACTACAGCCATTTTTATCTAAAAATGCTTATCTAAAGCTGTTTTTTGTGACACCAATTTCAGATTTTTCGGATTGGAAACAGCTGAGATATTTAGAAAAAACCAAAACCGCGTGGTCATCGCGTGGTGTTTCCAGGTCACCTGGAAGACTTTTATAGTTCCAGCATTGAAGACGGACGAAGACGAAACCCGCTGCCGTTTTTGCGAAGAAAATCGGAACAAGGAGTACGAAGTTACGGGGACCCAAAATATTAGGTAATTTTCAAAAATCTAAAACTCCAAAACAAGATCGAAGACATACCTATTGCAAAAAATAATAATTTTATTTGTTTCATTAGCTGCATATAACTTTTTAAATCATATTTTTGTCATTAGCAGTTCCTAAGATATTGTATTTTTAAAGTACCTAACACAGCTTTAGTACTAAATAAGCCGCTTTGTGTAAATTTGTGCTGAATTTAAACCCGAGTACTAACTTGCTGACATAGATTTGCACCTTACCTTTTGTTTAAAATTATAGACTGCTTCAGGGTCTTTTAGAAGACACAAATTTTGAAAAAATCGGTTCAATATTTTAGTAGATATAACGAATTTAGCTAGTCTCGTAAGTGGTGGTGCTCGGGTTTGAATTTGGCGCGCTTTTAAGTACGGCCCAAGGTACTTAATGTTAATCGCCTGAATCAGGTTCTACCTAGTTCCCCGAACAAGTACTCGTCAGTTCGGTTTTATACCACAGCGCAGTACTGAGGACTCCCTCTATGTCTTAATAAAATACGTACGCGAAAAGCTGAAACAGAAAAAGATAGTCACTGTGATATCTTTAGACATAGAGGGAGCTTTCGACAGCGCGTGGTGGCCAGCGATCCGGGTCCGGCTGGCTGAGGAAAAGTGTCCGGTAAACCTGACGAGGGTGATAGACAGCTACCTCAGCGACCGTAGAGTCAGAGTGCGATATGCCGGGGAGGAGTGCGCGAAGGAAACGACGAAGGGTTGCGTACAGGGCTCGATCGGCGGGCCGACACTGTGGAATTTGCTGCTAGACCCACTACTGCACGAGCTGGAGGAGAGGGGGGACTACGTGCAGGCATTCGCGGATGATGTCGTGCTGGTTGTTGATGGTGGGACCGCACTGGAGATCGAAGGTCGGGCCAATGCCGCTCTCGAGCATGTTCGGGCGTGGGGGGTCAGAAATAAGCTGAAGTTTGCGCCACACAAAACAATGGCTATGGTCCTCACGAAGAAGCTCAAATATGACAACCCACGCCTGGAGATGGGCGGGGTAGGCATCGGCCTGTCCAGAGAAATCAAGCTGCTAGGACTCATTATCGACAACAAGCTGACCTTTAATTCGCACGCTGCTTGCGCGTGTCGTAAGGCCCTAAATTTCTATAAACAGCTAGCTCGGACAGCTAAAATTCACTGCGACTTGAGGCCAGACATTATCAGGGCGATATTATACAGCTGTAGTGGAGCAAACCATCATGTACGCGGCAAGCGTCTGGGCACCCGCCACCGAGAAGATCTTGATCCGGAAGGAGCTCGACTCTGTGCAGAGAGGGTTCGTGCAGAAGATTGTGAAGGCGTATAGGACTGCATCACTTAACTCGGTGCTATTGCTCGCCGGGTTGTTTCCATTTGACATCAGAGTCAGGGAAGCAGCCCAGCTTTATGAGATAAAGAAGGGATACAGTCGGCAAGTAATAGGTGACCGAGACATCGAGGTGCCAGTCTCTTATGCCTCCATGCCACACCCAGCAAAGCAAAAGGAGCTCAGTTTCATTTGCCTGCCAGACGGAGTCTCAGCACTCGACCAACACCACAACAATTACGGTCTCAACATCTTCACAGATGGGAGTAAAATTGAAGGGAAAGTTGGCGCGGCACTGTCCATCCGGAACGGTGCCGAGGAAATAAGTACCCAAAAACTGAAGCTGGACGCGTGCTGCTCCGTATACCAGGCCGAGCTGCTGGCCCTGGAAGAGGCTACAAAAAAGGCGGTAAAAAGTTCGAAGACTAGGTGCCACATATACTTATTGTGACTCACGGTTCACCCTCGAGACGGTCACAAACTTGAGCTCCCCCCACCCACTCGCTGTAAAAACAAGAGCCAACGTTCCAAAGTTACAGGAAGAACACAAAATAGTGACCTTATTTTGGGTGGAAGCTCACGCGGGGCTGGAGGGGAACGAGAGGGCAGACCAACTCGCTAAGGCACTCACATTGAAAACTCGAGCTAATTACGATAGCTGCCCGGTTTCGTTCGTGAAGCGACAAATTTGCTACAAATCGCTCGACGAATGGAACCGGCGCTACAAGAGCGAAAGTAAGGCCGTCGTAACGAGATTATTTTTCCCAGATGCCATCCTGGCAGCGCATGGTGGACGAGGAGGCCGTGCACGTGGACCTCCAGCATGTCCGAGTGGAAGACCAGCCGCCGCGCGTGCAGTGCTCCCTCTGCCTGGAATACGGGCACGGGCGGCGCTTCTGCAAGGACACGCTGGAGAAGTGCAGTCATTGTGGCGGCCCGCCCAAGAAAGCAGACTGCGCGGACTGGCGGGCGGACACCACGCCGTCGTGCTGCAACTGTGTCAAGGCCAAGTTAGGTGATACAGCGCACAACGTATTTAGCAGGGACTGTGTGGTGAGGAGGAAGTGGGACGCCTTAGCTCGTGCTAGAATAGCGTACTGCTAAGACAAGCCGCAAAACAGGATGGGGAAGAGCAAAATAAATTTTGTAAATCAACATTCAAAGCAAACACGCGGCAGTCAGCAATGTCAAGGCCAAACCAGAAAAAATACCGGCGTAAATATTCCCACAGACACCGATGTACACTGCGTGTACAATAGAAAGCCCGAGGGGGACGCTATTCATGACGCGGCGGAGTGCCCTGCTTATAGAATAAGAGGCTGGCTATAGGAATAGAAATAAGAATCAATACTGTTAGCAAAAATAAAGTTACTGCATTTTGCGTAAATATAATTTTAAGAATATATAGTAGAACTGTAAGGTATTACCCACATTTAAACGTGTTGGTGTTAGTGCCATCATCAGTTATTATAGACTATCAATGTAAGAAAAATGTAATAAAAAATATTTTTAATAATACATATAAGGAATGAAAAAATTATTTAGGTACCCCTGTCATCCCTAGAATAAGAATAAATAAAGTTTAACGAGTACCACACACCAGCTAGAATAGGACAGTAGAGTTGGCTGATCCAACTTAGCGTGAAAGTGGATGAATGAATGATGAACATGTATGAAGAATGAAAGCACCAGTAGCAAAAGCGAGACACAGAATGAAAGGAAAACGTAGAAAAGATACTCCATAATACTCGAACAATGGAGTTAGGTCGGCGTGACACAACACAAAAAAAAACCTAACCTAACCTAACCGGAACCTAACCTGAACCGGGATTTTTTGCGAGTGACAGTGACAGTGAGTGACAGTGACAGTGATTTAAGTAGCAGTGACTTTACCAATTGGATTGCAGTGACTTGGACTTTGGTAGACACTAGAATAAGACTTTTATGCTTTGGAGCAAGAAAATTTTTTACTTGGACAACACAGAAAATTTCTGTGAATAATGCGAAAAACAGTCCGCATAAAGTCACAAAAACGCATTTTACCACTTAAAAAAACAAGTAAACTCACAAAACCAAATCGTCGGCAAAAAAGGTAAACAAACCAAAGCCTTTGACACTGTCACTTTGGATTGGGTTACAAAAAGGAACAACATTGACATATTGGCGTCTTACTGGCCAATTACACTTTATCACCCAACGCCCTATACACGTTTGGGTGATACCCTACCTCGACAAAGAGTAGAACCCAAATAGTAGAACCCAAAGAATAGAACCCAAAAAGTAGAACCCAAAAAGTCTTTTATTTTACCCAGGAAAACCTATTACAGGTACCACCCAAAAACCCCGGGGAGGGCGGATGGTTATGTGGGAGTCTCCACCCCATTCCATCAGGGCGGCATACCCACTAAAAACCTGGAGTGTTCCACCTCCGCATCGTTGGTCCAGGGCCACGATAGCGCGATGCATACATCCGCAGCCCTGGTGATGCAGGCCCGGCATCGGGGTGCTTCAGCTCAACCCTCAATGGACGACGTGTCAGAACACGGGACACGTCGTGCATCCTGTGGGGACTCATTCTAGGGCAACAGGTTCCCCGACCTGCCACCCAGAGCCCCCAGGAGTCAGGCGGACGCACGCCAAAGCGGCTGCCCTCCTCCAATGCGCCCTCTGCGCACGGAGTTCGGTTCCCGTGTCGCCGCTACTCGGCCGGTACACCGAACTCCTCTCGCCTCTCGGCGACCACCTCGGGTGCTCTTAAAGAGCACCCAGCTCCACCTTCACCGCGAGGTGCGGCGAGCTCCACACCTCGGGCCCTACAACCAGCCCTCTCGAAGGGGAGGTATAGGCGAGGGCCCCCACTCGATCGAACGTTTGGACACAGGCTAGCAAGATCCACTGGACTGTGGAAGTTACTAACCTGTGGACGGGGTGCATCAGGTTTCCCCAACTAACTGGGGTTAGTTCCCCATATGGAGAGATGAAATTAGTTGGGCTTACCCAACGTGAAGGTAGTCCGATCATCGCACCCCACCCAAAAAGTCTAACCTAACCTAACCCTATATCTTAATGCGACATATACCTATGTGAAAAGTTGCAGGAGAAGAAAATCGTGACACGTGTCATTAGATATAGAGGGCGCCTTCAACGGAGCTTGGTAGCCAGCTATTCAAGTCCGATTGGCTGAGGAACATTGTCCGGTGAACTTGAGGAGGGTGATAGACAGTTATCTTCATAACAGAAAAGTCAAGGTAAGATATGCCGGAAACGAGTACGGTAGGGAGACTGAAAAAAGCTGTGTGCAAGGGTCATAGTCCAACCTTCTGGAACTTGTTGTTGGATCCCCTCCCGCAGGAGCTGGACAGGAGAGGCATTTACGTGCAGGCATTCGCGGATGACGTCACGCTCGTCTTCGATGGCGGAAGCGCGCTTGAAATCGAGAGGGGGGCCAATGCCGCTTTTGAACATGTTCGGGCGTGGGGTGTTAAGTACAAACTTGCCCCACAAAAGACAGTAGCAATGGTGAAAACGAGGAAGCTCAAGTACGACACCCCGCGACTGAGAATGGGAGATACTGACATTGGCGTATCCAGCGAGATCAAGCTGCTAGGACTCACCATTGACGACAAACTTACATTTAACACTCACGCCGCGAATGTCTGTCGTTATGCGCTAAACTTCTACAAGCAGCTGGCCAGGACAGCAAAAATCAACTGGGGGCTAAAACCTGAAATAATAAGAACCATACCGCGGTCGTCGAGCCAACAATAACATACGCACCTAGTGCCTGGGCGCCAGCAACTCATAAGCTGGGAATAAAGAAGGAGTTCGCATCGGTACAACGTGGATTCGCACAGAAGATGGTCAAGGCGTATAAAACTGCGTCCTTGAACTCGGTTACATTGCTTGCCGGGCAGCTTCCACTGGACATCAGGGTCACGGAAGCAGCCTTGCTTTATGAAATAAAGAGAGGTTACTCCCAGCAAATAATAGGAGACCGAATGATCGACACCCCTGCGCCATATACCGCCTTACCCCACCCCGCCGAGCATGAAGAGATAAAGTTCATCTGTTTGGCAGATGAGGCAGCACTCAGAGAGCACCACGATAAAGAAGCATTAAACATCTTCACCGATGCCAGCAAGATTGAAGGGAAAGTCGGAGCGGCGCTATCAATCCAAGATGGTGCCGCCGAGATAAGTACCCGAAAACTGCGACTCGATGCGTGCTGCTCCGTTTACCAGGCGGAGCTGCTAGCATTGGCAGAGGCAACGGTAAAGGCAGAACAGACGGCCAAAGCCAAGTGTAATAACTACTGTGACTCCAGATCAGCTTTGGAAACAGTAACCAACCTGAAGTCCCTCCAACCCCTTGCACTCAGAATAAGGGCCAACGTCCTGAAGTTACGAGACGGACACAAAATACCGCAACTATTCTGGGTGAAAGCCCATGCGGGGCTGGAGTGTAACGAAAGGGCGGACCAGCTGGCAAAGGAGGCGGCACTACGTCTGAAGACGAGGCCCGACTACGATAGCTGTCCTGTTTCATTCGTCAAGCGACAGATCAGATTCGAGTCGCTCGACGAGTGGAACAGGCGCTACAAGTCCGAACAGAAGGCGTCAGTGACCAAACTCTTTTTTCCAGATGCGATTGCGGCGTACCCCATAGTAAGGCGCATAGAAATGGACAGCGTCATTGTCCAGATGCTCACAAGACATGACGGATTCTCCGCATACTTGCATAAATTCAAGTGTAAGGAGAGTCCGGCATGTCCATGTGACACTCAAACAGAAGAGACAGTAGCCCAAGTCATGACAGAGTGTCCGAGGTATAGTAAAGGCCGGTTTGATATTGAAAATGAAATAGAACAAAGTGTAAATGTGTAAATAATTTGTACAAAATAATGCAACATAACAAAAATAGAATTAAGTTTATAAAGTATTGTAAGAAGTTAATAACTAAGGTAGCAATTAGATACGGAAGCAAAAATTTAGGTGCACTACCCAGCAATTAAGTTTGCTGGTGATGGTGCACCATGGCTAGAATAAAACAGTACAAAATATATAAACTTAGTCTGTAAATACAATAGCTAGAAATAGGAATAGGCAACTACGAATAAATGGTGATGAATTTAAGAAAGAATCAGTATGAAGAATGAAAGTGCGAGAGGCATACAGGCGAGAAAGGTATGAACGAATTTGTGTAAAAATAGGCTCCAAATTAAAACATTATGAGTTTGATATATTAAAAAAGACCTTACCTAACCTAACCTAAGGCCTCCTCCCCGTGCTTGGCAAGTGTTTCGAGAGGATGCTGGTTGCCTGACTTAGGTTTTACTTGGTGCCGAGGACGAGTACTCGCCAGTACGGATTCATGCCCCAGCGCAGCACCGAGGACTCCCTTTATGTCTTGATGCGACACAAACGCGATAAACTCTATGTCGCTAGACATAGAGGGGGCCTTCGATAGCGCTTGGTGGCCAGCAATACGAGTCTGGCTAGCTGAGAAAAGGTGTCCGATCAACCTGAGAAGGGTAATAGACAGCTATCTCTGCAACCGCAACGTGAAGGTACGTTACGCCGGAGAGGAGTGCCGCAAAACGACATTCAAAGGCTGTGTACAAGGCTCCATCGGCGGACCCACGATGTGGAACTTGTTATTGGACCCCCTCCTGCACGAGCTGGAGAGGGGGGGGGGGGTTCATCTACAAGCGTTCGCCGACGACGTCATAATCGTCTCGGATGGACCAACAGCTCTCCACACAGAGAAACAAGGCAATGCTGCAAGATGGGCGGGGACGACATTGGTTTGTGTAAGGAGATCAAAGTGTTAGGCCTGATAATCGACCAAGGGCTTACGTTTAACTCTCACGTCACTAATCTATACTGCAAAGCCCAAAACATTTATAAAATATTAGCGCGCACAGCGAAGGTGAACTGAAAAGAAAAACCGTAAATAATTAAAACCCTGGACACAGCCGTGGTCGAGCCGACTTTTCTTTATGCGGCAAGCGCATGGGCAGCTGCTACCGAAAAAATCATGGTGCAAAAAGAGCTGAACTCGTTGCAGCGGAGCTCCGCCCTAAAAGGCCAGGCCAAGTTGCTGGCTCTGGCCGAGGCAACAGAGATGGCGGCGAAAAACGGAGCAACAAGGTGTAATGTGTACTGCGATTCAAGATCAGTGCTAGAGACAGTCGCAAACTCATGTTCCCCTCATCCCCTCGCTGTAAAAACACAAGCCAACGTTCTCAAGTTAAAAAAAGAACACAAAATACTGCAGTACAATACAATTTTGGATAAAGGCTCACGCGGGGCTTGAGGGGAAGGGAGAAGGCGGACGAACTCGCGAAGTCAGCAGCATTGCACCTAAAAACTAGGGCAAACTACGATAGGTGTCCGGCTTCATTCGTCAAACGACAACTCCGGCTTGAGTCGCCTGACGAATGGAACCGGCGATACATGAGTGAAGCGAGCAAAGCCGCAGTAACAAAAATTTTCTTCTCGGACGCAATTAAAGCAAATCCCATCCTGAGAAAGTTGGAACTTGACCACGCACTGGTACAAATGTTCACGGGACACGGCGGATTCTCCTCATACTTACATCGTTTTAAGTGCAAGGAGAGTCCGGCGTGCCCCTGTGACCCAGAAGTAGAACAGACTGTGGCCCATATTATAACGCAATGCCCTAGCTATTGTAAACAGAGATATGACTTTGAGCAGAGTTGGACGAGCAACTGAAACTCGAAAATATCTGTAATACTATGTTAAATAAAAAGAAGCTAAATGTATTTCTAAAATTTTGTAAACAAATTGTTATTTCAATTGCAAAAGAGAACGGATGTAAAAATCCGGGCGCACCACCTTCAATTCAGTTTGATAGCGTAGGTGCACCCACAGCAAACACATAAGTTAATTAATATAAGTGACATAAAGCTGTATAGTAATAACTGGAAATAAGTAATTATATCGAAATTAGAATAAGGCAATTGTTAGTACAAAACAAACTATGCATAAGAAATAAGAAATTCCCTATCATATCGCGTATTTACAAAATATATGAATAAATATATAAATAAAGATACACACAAGCTAGCATAGGGATACGACGTTGGCTCACCAACAGAGCGATGAATGAGATGTATGTAAGAAAGATACCGTATGAAGAATGAATGCATTCGTAGCGAAAGATAGATAGTATGAATGGAATAGAGCAGAACAGGATCTCCGAATAACTGGACAGTGAAAGTGATTTAAGTGACATTTACTATTGGATTGGAGTAATTTGGACACTGGTAAATACTAGATTAAGCGTTTTATGCTTTGGAGCAACCATTGTTTATAGTTGGACAAAACAGAAAATCTCTGTAAAAAACGCAAAATACAGTCTGCATAAATTCAGAAAAACGCATTTGACCACTTAAAATCACATAATCTCACAAAAACAAATCGTCGGCATAAAAGGTAAACAAACCGAAGCCTTCGACACTGTCAACTCGGATTGAATCAGAAGGGAAGGTGTTTTGTTAGATTGGCGCCTTTGCTCGCCAACTGCATCTTGTCATCCGGCGCTCTATGCACGTGTGGGTGGTGCCCTGCCTTGACCGGGAGTGCTCGGAGCCTCGGACTCTTGAATGGAAGTTGGGTGGAGCTTAGTTGCTGACGGCGGAGAGACGACTGGAGCTGCGAGGGCGGAGTCTTCTGTGGTGAATGAACATCAGCTGCGCTGTAACTCTCCCGACTCTGGGTAGAGCCGGTAGATATAACAGACAAACTTTACGTAAATTGTTAAGTTACCATAGACTCTTGACTGCACCCAGCGCATACTCTTGTATATACTTATGTATATTGGCATAATATAATACTCGTTTACTTGTAAACTGACAATTGTATGTTTTAGAAGCAAGTACTTTAAATTTAATTTCAGACGGATCTATTTGTTTGTGATTGTATTTGAATTTGTTAACTCATGTAAATAAAAGTAAAGCTCTATGTAATTTGTCAAGTTCGCCTAGATGTACGTTTAGATTAGGAATACTATGTAATTTGTTAAGTTCGCCTGGACTTAAGACTGCGCTGAGCGCAGATAAAATCAGACCGCTCCGTAGTCGAAAATTCGTGCCAAGAGGACAAAGTTAACGGATTGCAGGTAAATTTACATCAAACTGTGCATTGTGATTGTCTACATTATAAACAGTGCCAAATCCCTTTTAGTATTATCGATGGACCTCAGGGAGCACTCAACGGTGGATTCCATCACTTTTTAAGTGTCGACATACGTGTTGAAGTTAGCCAAAACTGCAAAAAATCTTCAAACGCGAACGCAGCAAGAATAAGATCTATGCCCCACCAATTTTTCTTGCGGGTATTGTACTCCATCGTCTGCACTACCCGGAGGTAAAAAACTAAATTTTTCCCGTCGCGCCTTTGCGAGTTTTCGGGAAAAAACTGCAAACTACAATTTTGCTGAAATCTGTTCTGCTGAAGTTGGAGCAGGCTCGCCAGCGCCACTCAAGAGCAGACTCCACAAGGACTCCGGAGCATATTTTGTATTTGCAAAATTACTACCGGAACTGGAGGTAGGCAGCATTTGCGGCTGGCGAAATTTTTCTTCATCTTTGGAAGTCAACAGAAGCTCAGAACGATCTAACACCTAGATTTTATGAACGACCCGAAAGAACTTTTCAAGCTGATTATAACGCCAGAAAAATATCGAAAATCGGTTGAGGAAAACCAGAAATAAAAATTTTCTAAGTAAGACATGATCACAAATTGACCGCATATACAACTTGGCAAAAATCCTTTCTACATCAGAAAATTCGAAAACAGAGGAACATATGAAGAAGATCTCACCGTTATTTGATTAAGGTGACCTCAAGGTAGACATTGGTATTCGCATGAAGGAGCTAATACCTCTTCTCAGTGACATTGAGAAGAAAGTGAAGAAAACACGGCCACCCGTAAGTTTGCCGACTTTCCAAAGGAAGAGAAAGAAGAATAAAGGCTTCTTCTTGGAGGAGACGCGGAATCTACGAGGAGACGCGGAATTTCTACCTGAATCAGAGGATATTTTTAATTTATTTCTAGTGTGAAACGGTAAAAAGTTAGAACACTTTTAATCGAACAGTGTCATCACCGAAATTAGTTTGTTTACATCGCAAAATTCTTAAGCTCGTTGTTAGGTCGCAAAGCGTAAGCAAAAAGTGACGTCAGTGAAAGAAGTGGTTGGCCCTGGTGTATTTTTCATTTTATTTTTTATATTGTAAATTGATAATTTTATTTATATATAGAAGTATATACCAAGTAATCGAACACATTTGCAACCCCCTTTTTTATTTACTTTCATTTAAGTATTCAAATTTTTATTTTTTTCACAAAATTAACTCTCTCCCCTCCACAAAATCCCCCTTTTCGGTTTTCATGCTTGGAGTCACCTACTAAAGCTACCGAATCACAGAAAACAAAAATTTTGACTTTTATTTCCCCAGCACACAAATACTAAACAACAAAATAGAGCACTTGTGTGGTAAAAAGTGTAATAGGGAGATAAAGGCTGGTGTCTGGAGCGAGTCTAGACTCTGGAATCAATAGCACAGCTCGTTCCAGACAGGAACATTTAGTGGGAGCTTCTTTGTTTAGGTACTTATATTTTATAAAACATTTCTGTGCAATATCACACTAATATTATTATAACTATCAGCGCAAGTTTGTATGTAATGAGTATACATAGGTTGTGGTATGAAATTTCATGTAGATATAGACTACTCTTTATCAACCGGAGCAAAGCCACTGTTTCAATGATTACGTTGTATGATTACGCCCTCCGAATCAAGGTTAAAGATAACCCAACTACGTACAAATAAAGAAATAACTATTATATCTGTGTGCACATAAAACACACACAAAACATATCTACTTAACAATTTAGTGCTACATAACATCAATCACTTACATGACATGTAACAACCTTATTAACCTTAGTAAATTCCCTCGCTAAGAGCCCATAAGAATCCAATTAAGGCCTAGTCCCAACGCCAATATCTATAAAAGGGCCTATCGGAATTGTAACTTTAGTGACTGCTAATAAACCCCGGTCACGTCTGTTCCGATGTGCTTAGTTTTGCTTAGTTTCGCACAATTATTATCCTACCCAGAAAACTCCTCATCATAAAAAATTAGTAAGGCATGCAAAGATTTAAAATTAATGTCCAGTGTATAACTTTTTCACGCTTAATGAGTTGAACCAATGTAGAAATATTATGGTTTAAACAGATTTTTGGGACAATTTTTTTTTGACTGCTCCGTTAGCTTAGTTGGTAGTGACTCTGCCTTCTAATCTAGGGGTGCGGGTTCGATTCCCGCATAACACAAGTTATTATGAATATTGAAATTTGTAATTACTTGTGTTGAGTCTGGTCGTTTCTATGTATAATAAGTATGTATTTACAAAAGAAAACTATATATGTATTATATCCGTTATCTAGTACCCATGATACAAGCGTAAGCTTAGTATGGGGCTAGATGGCGCTGTGTGATATGTCCTGAAATATTTATTTATTTATTTATTTATTGTCTGCTTTTTATCCCGGATTAACGTTGCACACGAACTCCTGCGGCGCTCGCATCGAGCGGGCCACAAGGAGCTTCATAAGCGCACGCCGACCTCTCGGTGACTGCTACCGGGTCAGTCAGTGTGGGTCGTCTGCCAGTTCCTGAGGGGGAACTGGGCTCCAGGCACGCAGGCCCGAGGGAAGGGCCCACTTGCAGGTCATTCTGAAATCCTGACCTTTATTACCTGAACCTGGCTGGCAGTATCGAGCCGCACACAAGTTGACTTAATATCGCTACAACGTGACTATAGCAGAATGATTGTATCACTCATTCCAGTTCACAAGTGGGGCTACAGGGACGAGTTGTCCTTCCTACAGGAGCGCTGCAATGACTTTCTGATCAACGGATTCTCCGCCAATCCAGTACTCAGTTTGATACACCCAGACTGCTTGAAGCACCTAAGCCAATTTGTGCAGATTCACAAGGTTATAAACAAGTACCAAAAAGAAAGAAAGGGGAGGTCTTCCAGAGACAGTAATTAACACAGAAATCAAAGAAAAAAAGCTTATCCAAAATTGATTCAAAGAAAACGTTTTACTTGATTCCACACCGGGAAGAAGATATTGCGGAAACCACCGATATTACACTATTTGGATTTTTTGAGTTCACAAGAATGTGATTCGGATTGAAAAACGCTGGACAGACGTTCCAACGCCATAACAAACGTCATGAGAGGCTTTCCGGCGATTTCTTTCTTTTGTCGATGATCAGATTGTTTGTAGGCCTTCATTGGTGCTGATTTAGCTCCTTTCTTGAGAAAGTTGAGCCCCTTTCGCGCTTCGGAGACTACAGCCTTCCCTTGCAGTGTTTATCGTGCTGCACCGCCAGGCACCGTGCCGGCATAGTGCGCTCCATCGCGTCCGTCGATAGCGGAATCGCATCGTCCGTGAAGAGGTCACTACACCTTAATCATTTATCAATAATTGATTTATTATATGTATATGTTTTAATTTCAAATGTTATTAGTGTTATGTGCTTATGTGTATATGGGCAATTGTTACACAGCTAGTGTTGCATAGCTCAACTCCACTGGCTAGGGGTCCAGTTTTAGACCGCAGTTCAGTAGCCCACCCCACGCGCATACCGCGGCACAGCGACCGTCCAAGGTCGTAAGGCGACTTCAAGGCGTTTGATACGACCAATCACACCATTGGAGGAGTGCTATTGGATTGGAATAGTACCACTGTGAGTCGATCGGGTTCAGCCGGGGCTCCTGCATAGCCAGGAAATCTTGACCGGCTTGCATCTTCCAGCGGCACCTTATGAAAATAGCTAGTATTCCAGTGTGAATTAAATTTGCCTTTCAGGCATTACTTAGTAGTGTCGGCTGTTTGCAGACGACAGGCTTCTACTGTCGCACAATTCTTATTAATAAAGCCATACAGAACATATACATAAGATGAGTTCAACTTCGACCAGATCCTTCACTATCATCTTGTTCATCAAAGGCATAAGTCCAGTCAAAAGTCAGAGATGGGAGAAGTCTCTGGCCACCCCTTTCTCCCATACTCCTCGTCCGTTTCGAATCAACAGCGATGAAACTTGAAAATTTACTACAAAAAACATGCACAGCAAGGCTTTGGGTTGGGCTATTGATTAATCGATTAAAAGCACAAGTCATGACCAACAGCACATAACATCAAATAGAGACCGAGTACATCTATCTGGGCCAGTAAGTCTCGTTTGAGAATCGACAAGACAAGGAAATCCAACGTCGCGTCGATAATGCTTGAAGGAGCTTCTGGTCCATGAAAGACCTAATGAAAGGTGATCTCTTCCAATGTCTTTAAAACGCCGGCTCATCGACATTTGTGGCCTGCCAGGTCTTATCTACGGTGCCCAAACATTGACTAATTCATAAAAATACAAACTTTTTTACGAAACTTTTTTACGGGTTTCCGAAAAAGCGATGGAGCGTAGTATCATTTATATCAAAAGGACAGACTGGGTGCGCAACGAGGTACTGCGTTTTATGACAGGTGTCGTTAATGTTGGCCAAAAAGCTGCCAAACTAAAATGTGATTGGGTGGGTCACGTGGTTCCATGCACCGCGAACGCTGTTCTGGGATCGTGGCACTGTGGGAACCCCAAAGGCGTCGTAGTCGAGGAAGGCCCAGGACTCGCTAGCGTCGCGATCTTGACCAATTTCAGAGGGACAGGCGTGAGGCTGCTATCGACCGAGATTCATGGAGGGAGTTGAGGGAGACCTTTGCCCAGGAGTGTAATAATAATAAAAATATCCGTACGTACCTATAAATATATCACACGATCTCTTATAGCAAGATAATTCCAATATAATATAGCTTAAGAGGTCTTTTTGTTATTCTGTCTACGGAAAAAACTATGATCTTTGTCGTACAGACGAAGAAGTAAGACAGTTTAAAAGTATCGTAAAACTTCTGTACATCGTAACAATACACGAGAGAAAAAAGCTTATTTTATTTTTAAAGTTGCCGTTACCAAAATGGAAGGAACATGAATGAATTTATGCGGCAAATAGTATAATAGCTATAGAAAATATATTATCATCTGGTGTAGTCTGGTGTAGTCTGGTGTAGTCTGGTGTAGTCTGGTGTAGTCTGGTGTAGCTACTTTATATAATTAGAAAATAAAACTGATAATCGTCTGATACCTAAAATATTACTAAAGTCAAAAGTTCTTATTGATAGGATTAGTTAAGAGGTTTTTCCGGTCGGCAAGGATGATAAAATAATTCAAACACTGCTATATAAGGATGTATAGAAGTATATTGTGATCATCAATTAGATTACCATTCTAACTTATATCCTCAACACTACGTGAGGTGCGTGCTGCTATGCAAACAGCATCCTAGCTGAATATGCAGATAGGTCGCATATTCAGATAAGAAGATGCCGCCTTATGCTCCTGGCACAAGGTTACACAAACAACTGAAGTAAACTTTCCTTCCCTCTCATTAACACAAAGATGAAGACAGAAAGACACGTTATCCCAATAGCTTTATATTACCAAGATTGACTTAACTGCCATAGTCTAGTAACACTGTCAGATCGACCAAACACGCGGAATCGTAAAAGTGTAATGCCTCCACTTCACTATCGGCCATGATCGACACTCGTTGATCAAAACAAACAAAATCTTTATTTTCCTTTAAGTTTACAAAAAACAATGTGCAGGTGATACAAAAAATAACATAATATGTTCATGAAACATCAGTGGATCCCAGAGGTTGACCCTCAGCCCCGAACTAAGCTGAAGCTTGTGTGGCGGATACTGGAGATCTTCCCCAAGGATGGAAGCAAAGACTTACAAGCATTAGGGGATGGTCTGTGATCGGCAGCGTAATCGTCACGATCATCGTACAAGCATCCACACTTACGTCCGTGATCATTTATTGCGCGGCAAGCGCAAGGACGTAGAGGTCTTAGCTGCGAATACCATTACTTTGTCGGACAAATGGAAGATTTTAAAACCTTAGCTGCAGATGCGATTGCGTATTTAAAAACGTATAGTTTTTAAATATTTATGAAGTAGAGATATAAAAAAATAAAAATGCCATACGATAAAAAAAATACCCTTACTATAATTTCCGTGTACAAACATTTTATCAACGTAGTTGAAAGAAAAGTTGCGAAGTAAAAACGGAAGAAGAGAAGATGGTGGTGTCTGAGCATTCATCGTAAGAGAACAAAGTAAATATATAACTACCTATACAACTTAATTGGTGATCCTAGTGCCCAGTAATGATTACCTACCAACTTAAAAAATCTTAAAAAAATAAAACGACGTAACGTCCGCACGGCTCGCTGTCCTCCGTCGAATGAATGATCGGCGATAGTGTGGGTACACGCACTCAACTATAACCGATTCCCTTTGATTCGTGCCCGAAAAACCGACAAGTCACCGATCGCGGCAATTACGACGACGATTATGAACGATGATGGGCAAGTAGCTACAGGCGAGTAGCCCTTCTACACTATCGTGATCGCTTATGATCGCCCATCATGGCCGATAGTGAAGAGGAGGCATTATACATAAAATTCATTAAAAAATATCTAAAACCGACTTCAAGTGTCACTGAAAAGTTAATAATTTATATTTATTTTTGCGACTTTAGAATTAGGAGTATTGAATTTATCTAATTATTGAAACTTACTATCATATATATATTCTTATTGAGGTCTGTATATATACACCGATCCGATATACCGTATCCAAATTTCCCACATCTCACGCGGCGGTCCCAGATCGATACTTCAGCAAGCAGCCAGCTACGACTGTACGCGGTGACTGCTTTATAACGCTCATGTTGGGCTCTGCCTTCCGGTCGCATTATTACTATGAACGACACACACAACGCACTCGCACATATGTACATATATAGCAGTTTTCAGTCCTCAAAATAATAATCAAAATAGTCACACCATAGATCTACAAATTATTGGTTTTCTTTGTTGTTGTGAAAATTTACTCATGCATTATTAGTATGGACTTTATGTTGTTCTATAGTCTCTGCAAATGTTGCAGTATCTCGATTCCGAACTCTAGTTTTTCTCTGATTTCGTTGTTGTGTAGTTAGAAGCCACTTAATTACTACAAATGACTGCTGTACATTTTATGACAGATTTGTTTAGTTGCAAGAACTTCTTTCACATTGCATTACTGCCAGGCGCTTACGTTCGTACTGCTGTTAGTCTAGTGCGGCAGTCGTAAAGCCATGTCAGAGGCCCCTAGGGCGGCTTGATAAACTCTAGACACTAGAGTTGGCCACTCTCATTCGATAAGAAGAATAAGAAGTACGTAGCGTTACCGAACATTTAATATAATAATACTGTGTAGTAGCGTTAACATACTAGTTATACCTTTTTGTTATGGATATCGATCAACAACATAATAATTTTCATAAAATTTAATTTTGTCAAAAAAAGCATAATAAATAAGAGCAAACTATCTTAAAATAGCAAGTCTTCAATCAGGGTTCTACTTCCAATAACGCCTTCATATAAATATAACCTTGTTTCTGTCCCAGACATGCCAGGTCAGCGGCCTGGCGTAGAGCCAACTGCGACGCGTCTACGGCGTAGCCTCCTAGTACCAGTTGCTATCAGTGTTTTGAAGTTTGCGCTTCGAAATGAGGCAGATGTAGCTAGCTATGTAGAATGCTTCAGGCGTTAAAGTTTGTTTGTCATTTGTGTTGTTTTAATGTCGTACCTACTATGGTATCAGTAATGGTTCCATATGATAATGTACAAGATTACTAATTTACTTGATTTAGTTAAACATGCAATGACATATAGGCACGGGGTTTTGAACATTATTCTTCTTCTTACATCAAGACAGTAGTAGTAACGAAATGTCGATCAAAAGATACCAAATATTCAATTTTCTGTCAACAAATTCACTAGCTTTAACATCTAAGGTAATATACGTGGTATCTCCTATTTAAAAAAGACGGTACCCATTTAGTGAAACTATGTACCTACCTACCGAACCTGATTTGGGTCAAACTCAGCCCAAACTAATAAACAGTAAAGATTATCTTTGAATATTTTATTGCACTCATGGGAAGGTATCTATAGTCGGGCTGTTTATGAGACGCTCGCCAACGCAGCAATAGGTGCAATATTAACTAGAAGGTGGTCTCCTCCTTCATAGTGTTGATGTAAACTAAGTTTATTGTTAATAACTTCTGAAATATGAGACTAGCATTATAATATAATATTAGGAATATATTATGTACTTACCTACATAAATTATAACTCTGCGTACTTAAATGTGTAATTCTATACCAACCATAGGTTGTGCATACATTTGTTAAGTATCCATTGATTCGGGTGCATCGGGTGGTCACGTAAGTCTTCGTTTAATTATTCTGATATTAGCGTAGAGCCTATAAATTATGTTAGAAAGTCATACGTTCAAGTATCTTGGTCACTTGTTGACGGAACGGCTGCATGATGACGATGACATAGAACGCGAACGGAGGGCCCTCGCTGTCAGAGGCAACATGCTCGCTCGGCGGTTTGCGAAATGCAGTAAGGATGTAAAAACCACGCTCTTTAAGGCGTACTGCTTAAGCATGTACACGTGTCAGCTGTGGATAACGTTCACGCAGAAAGCAATGAGCAGAATAAGAGTCCAGTACAATGACGCGTACCGGGCTCTTATGCGGCTCCCGCGGTGCTGTAGCGCTTCGGGCATGTTCGCGGACGCGGGGGTCCCTGATTTCTTCGCTGTGATAAGAACTCGCGTAGCCTCGTTTTGGCGGAGATTGCGCCGTTCCAACAACGAAATTCTCATGGCTGTGTCTGACGACTTTCGGAGTCCAGTGTATAGACGCTGGATCTCTGTCCACATGGACAAGAACTAGAAATGACCCACATGCACAATCTTGTGCATGCTATTTGTATATCTTTAAGTTATAATATTTTTTTTTTAAATTGACAACACCCCTTTACAGTGTTCTATTAGTATTAAGTTCTGGGTTGAATATGCCTGAAATAAATGACTTTTATTTTATTTATTTATTTATTTTACCGTTAACACTCTATTTCGGTCAAACCTCAGAAAACATAACCCACTTTGTATACTCGTATTATATTATATCATATCATTTTATATACTAAGTTATACATAGCATTTTTTATAACAAACACCCTTTGACATTCTCTTTGTAAATTAGTTATATTATCCAGTTTAGATGAAAGATCTGTCCTAGCTTCAACATTATTGCATGAGCCAATAAACATTTACTTTACTTTTCTATGGATCGAATCAACTTCGGGTGGTTATATTTGGACAAAACCCTTTCTTAATAAATTTCATTATTTCATTACACAGAGATTGTTTATTGTTCACGATTATTTACTTCGGTCTTCTTCTGTTGTATGTCGTGTACGATACCTATATGGCCTCGCTAGCTGTGTTCTTATACAGCCTTTTTCTACTTAATACTTGATAATAGTAAAAAAATAACTAAATCTCAAAAAAACCATACCCATTATAAATACTAGCTGTGCCTGCGACTTCGTCCGCGTGGAATAGTTATTTTGGGCATCATATTTATTTTTGCAAACAACCTCTTCAGCTTTAAAAATTATAGCTGTTACCCACGACTTGAACCGTTTTTGCAGCGCACGCAACGGAAGCCCTCTAAGATGAATAATTTTCCCCGTTTTTCCTGATTTTCCATTGTTTCTTCGCTCTTATAAGTTGCAGCGTGATGTTATATAGCCTAAAGCCTTCCTTGATAAACGGTCTATTCAACACAAAAAGATTTTTAAAATTCGCACCAGTAGGTAGTTGCTGAGATGTATGTACGAACACATTTTGAAACGAGACCTAACAAACAAAATCAATTTGTTTGCGCACTTAATATATAAGGTCTGAAATTGAATTGTAAGGTTGTTATTGACATGTTGTCAAAAACTGTTTTTCTGTTTATTGAGAGACTGCTTAACTTGAACTGGAACTTAAGACTTCGTTTAGTCATTGAAATGTATTTCTTCTTTCAATACTAACACTGTACTCAAGAATGTTACCTATAGAACTTGTATGTAATTCTATATTGTATCTATTATTTACATTCATTAGCCAATCCAGGAAGGCTCCTTTTAAAATATTGAAATCATTGAAACGACAAATACATACAACCTATAAATCAAGTCCAGTGCTAAAAAAATAGCCATATTCTAAAGCTCTTATCAAAATTCCATCAGAGAGAATATAATTAATACCATTGGTTCGTGGAAGAGGTCCCTTTCTATAGAGGAAGTTCTTTGTAGATTAATAAACCAACGGTAGAGAGGGTGAAACGTGGTGCGAGGTCATTGACCCGCCGTAGCCAGCTGCTACGGCTATCTACGAGGGTCTACGAGAATTCTACGGAATGCATTTTGTTTGATCTACTTATGAGTCTATATTTAACCATAACTATGCTTTGTTGTGGCGCTCAAAATATTTACTGTTATTATGGATTCGGTGTTTTCATTGAGTGCCTAAAATATCTCTAAATCTTAATTTTGTGTAATACTTTACACAAACTGATAAATACAGGTAAGTGTGGAAGAAAAAAACAGATATACTAGCTCAGACATATTACTTTATTTTATTGTTAGTATACAGTTTTATATTTCAACTTTATATGTATAAATGTAATAAGTTGATATTTTTAGTATGGCTTATATAGGTATATTGTTGGTTACTAGTAGGTATAAAATATCAATGGTAATCTGATAATTTTTCGTTCTCCAAGAATTCATATTCAGCGAATAGAGATTAATTTACAGCTATTTACAAAAATCTCGATCAATCGTTAAAAGCTTTGGAGATATTTCGTTGTTCTAGAAATATCCAAGATCATCGATTGTTATTATAAAAGGGCTTTTCTTTAATAGGTCGTAAAGGTAAATTTTAAAAATATTTATTTTTATTTTGTCCAAGGGATAGGTGTCTACATTTTCAGTAAACAAAGATTACCTTTATTCTAAAACTCATAATGATCCGTCGCTCTGTTCCGGCGGTGTTCGGTAAAGAGGAACAATTTATCATCTTATCAATTATTACAAGAAACATTTTTTTTTGTGACAATAAGTAAAAAATAAATTATTATCAAACAAAAACAAATATGTAATGATAAAATATAAATCTTGTTTTTCTTGTGTCAATTTTAATTAAGTTTACTCGAAGAAACATTTACTCGTAAACAATATGGTACAATCTGTCAAGAAGGGGAAAACATAAATATTCAAATCACGTTCGCTTTCATAAAAGACGAATGATGAATGAAATACGCCCTTATATAAGACCTTTGGCCTGAATTCATCTTTTATTTATATGTTTAGAAATATATAATTTCGAATAAATTTTACATAAAAGTATAAGCTTCTAAATTTTTCGTAATACCAACATTAAAATTTAAAATGACAATGTGTGACTCAGTATAATAAAATTATTAGCATGTAAGTAATTATGTATGTAGGTATAATCAAATTATTGATTTGAGAACCTTCTCCTCTCATAAAATCGTTTAAAATTAAACGGGCACTACTTTTAACTTATTTAATTTTAACAAGAAAAGGTGACCTTTACTTACTAATTCGCGATAAATTACATTTTGAATTTGACGCCCACAAGTTAAGGATAAGGGCTGTGAACCTTTGAATTTATTAGACCTGCTGCTTCCGGCTAGACAGTCGTTGCCCTTAAATAAATTACTGATGTAATGGATCAAGCTAAACAGGACCTTAGAATCCGTCCAAGGAACTTTAAAAAAAACAAAGCTTTAGTTCAATTGCACACTCAAATTCATCATCGTCTTCAGCCCATGTCGACCCGCTGCTGGGTATAGGCCTTTTAATTCGTTGATATTAAAATAATATCTGAACTTTAGTAACCTCCTCCTTGAATCGTATCCCTTATGTCTGAGGATCGTGACCAGTGACCACCACCTCCCAGCACCTTCTCCTGGATGTCATTTTTCCACTTCCTCCTGTCCGCGGCAACATGCAATGCATGAGCTTTAGTTATAGAAACACTTATATTACTTCTAGTTCTCAAATATAATATTAGATGAACCGACAATTTTGGTTAATATAATATTTTTATGTACTTATTTAACTTGCTCCAATTAAACGCATTGATCAATACAACTCTTTCTCACGCTCAATTACAATCAAGTGTGAATCGGAAACCTCTTTGATTTTGATTCAACTGTAGGAGAGGAACTGACATTGATTTAAAATAACACTATTACATACACATACATATTACTGTGAATAAAACTGAACTTTGCCACAATCATAGGTAACGTTGATATTTCGTTGTGACATAGGTAACCTGTGACGATTGACGTTTAACTAGAAAAGCACGCATTTAAAATGTGCAAAAACCGTACCTATCTCAAACTGGCATACATAGCTGGGGGCACTACAATCGCAGATTTACAAAACTGACAGTTAACTGACAGTTTTTATTGGAAAATGTTGGATACACATTGTGTCTGATTGTATAGACTTGTTTGTGTATAAGTACATACTCGTATGTATGTATGTATGAACCTATCACGCATGCGCACAATTCTGCAAACAACCCTAGGAATGCCAGTCGTGAAATGCCCGCTTCAAGCCGCGGCCCTTTTCAAACTCGCAAAATATAATATAGCTTCATTTGAAAATAGATCCAGTTTTCTGTGTGTTACTGTATCGATGTCAATTGTTTAGTGAAATACTTAGTACACGAGCACCGCATAGTGGTCGGTGCTCCTATATCTGTGAGGGAAATGAACAAATCAGCTAGCAGGTGTCATATGAATACGCTTGTGTAGTAAACGGTAAGTAAACTTTAGCTGTACGTGTAAGAATAAATCAGCACGGCTTTATACAGTATCATTTATTATTGTTTTTACTGTTTTTTTAATGTTAAGAAATACGTTTTATGGCATTGAAAATGTTGGAATTGTATATGGTTCAATTGCTATCTTCTTTGTTATTTTTAAGGATGATTTTGTTTATTTGTATATTTTATCTAGATTTTTATTTATTTATTAATATTAATTCCTACATATATTTTTGTTATGTATGAATGATACGACGTCGGGGCGTAAGCATGCTATTGCGGGCTTATGCCGTTTTTTATCAGGCACGTGTGAAGGATTTTATTAATCATACAACAATATTTTTAGAAATAAATTAAAATTAATCATATACATACAATACATCAAGTGAAACAACTCAAACATTGAGTCTTTAACTTAGCAACACTCAATTCAAATTGCTTCATCAATTTGAGCGTTTATTTTTGAAAATATGCACTGAAGTACAGTCACACTTCAGTGCATATTTTCAAGCATGCACTGAAGTGGCGTTTCCAAAAATCCTTTCTTAGCGGATGCCTACGTCATAACATCTACCTGCATGCCAAATTTCAGCCCGATCCGTCCAGTGGTTTGGGCTGTGCGTTGATAGATCACTATATCAGTCAGTCAGTCAGTCAGTCAATCAGTCAGTCACCTTTGAGTTTAATATATTTAGATTTAGTAACTAAACAAACGGTACCTACTTGATACAAATGAGCCTTGTTTATTTAATGGCCATCTTAAGAAGATAAACGGCTTTAATTACAAATGTCAACTGAACCCGAAGTGAGTTTAACTTTGGAGGCAAACCAATGTTTTCATTAAAGAATTACTGTGAAAATAGAATTTATCTGCGTAAATAATTAAGGCATTTGAGGCATTCCTTTGAGAATGTCTCCTGTTTATCAATTTGTTTTATGTTCTACTAAATAATGATCTACCTACTTTATAAAGTAGTTGATTTAAAGTATACTTTAAATCATCTTTAGCCCCAATAGTAGAGCTCATACCTAGCAGAGATAGAGAGCGAGCGAGAGAGAGAGAGATAAAACACATTAGTTTATTTTATTGATTTCTTTAAAACACGAAAATGTTCAAAATTACAAATAGTTTGATTAAATAGGTAACATATACATAACAACATATGAGAGCAATTGTGAAAACCTTCAAGACTTTTCCTGCCACGAGAAAAAGAAAAAAAATAATTTCTGACGCATTTTTCCCCAAAAACCAAGGTCAAATCATTCATTAACCCGATTCAGCTATTTTCAAAGAAAATGATCGCGACATTTCTCGTAACAAGCGCGAACAGCAGAAAAGAATTATCGAAGAGAAATTCAATATATTATCGGAAAATTGCGAATTTGAGAGGATTTCTTGGATTGGATCCGATTCATTATATTTGACGAAATAAATATTAATAAAGTGATTCATTGATGTTTCACATGATTGACGCACCATATTGCAAACGTAAAACGTTGGAATCGTTATGTTAAAAAAGAATACATATTTTGAGGTAAGTATGGCATTTTAGAAATCATTTTTAATCGAGGTTTAAAGTCTAGTTTAATTTCGAGTCTAGGCTTAGGATGTTTTTTTTTGAGAACCTCAAAGATAAAAGACTCCTAAAATGTCATACATGGCTTACTTATTATTACAAAAATATACCTTTTTTGTCTTAACAACAATCAGATTTTTAAAATAAATAATGCCTCTATTAGTAATGTTTCCAAATTCTTAAAAACGGGTAGACTTACAAAAATAAACACTTAGTTTTAACTCATACTTAGCTGTATTTTATAACAAGACAATATTACATGATTCATAGCAATAAAGTCAGTCCAACATGCTCTCTCCTTTATCGGTTACCCTCGACTGAGAAGCCTCAGAAAATCCGCTGAAGCCTTTTATATATCTCACCTGAGGACTTAAACGCCTGTATCGGCTAGAACTTATCTGACTGGGCAGAATAGGTCAATGTCATCATCATGTCAGTGATTAAATACGGCATGTTACACAAACGTACAAGCCTTAACAACTTTAAAATTTTCGAGGCCGTAAAGACACCTTTACGGACTTTGCCTTTACGGACCATACATGCCCGTTTCCCCCTTTAGAGACCATACATGCCCGTTTCTAGAATGCGAAGTTCAAATTCATATCTCAAAAACAAAATAAATTTTGATGAAACTATTACTATGCACTAAGTAGAAACATACCTAATCCAATACAAAAATAACCATATATATAACATTTATATGGTAGGTACGTGTTTATCCAAATACCGAATAGATTATTTTACTCAAATTTCAGCCCGTAATTTTATAATTTTTAACCAAATTCTGACAATAGTTTTTGTTACACAAACGTAGTCTTAAAAAGCAATTATTATTGTTTATTTTTAAATTAAGCAGTGCCACTTCTAGGCTGCCTGTCTGATAGGCCGATAAAACTTGTTATGTTTTGCTTAAAAGTTGATCTTTTGCAATTTATCTTTTCCGTAGACATCTGAAAGCATTCATTTGTAACAATTGTATCTACGAGTGAGCTGCTTACTGCAGGTATGTACGAAGATCTTATTTGTCTACGTTTAGTGTAGATATCCTATATCAGAAAGGGTAGAACTTGCTGTCTAGAACAACACAATGATATTTGTAGCAGGAAATTCAATAGCAAATGTTACCTTCATCTAGATATTGATACAAAATCACAAGCAAAAGCTACTCTCTTTGAGATTGTGGCTTATTTTGACTTCAGATGTCATATTCATATCTATGTACAAATAGTAGCACAGCTGATAACAAATAGATATCAAGGAGAATTTTTATTCAACCTACCTACTTTTTTTTAATATATTTACGTAAATTTTTGAAGTGTTATTTCCTTATTTTACCAGAAACGATTCATAGATTTTGTGAACCGATTATTTACTTAGGAAAATCGAATGAAAAAAATCCATTTACAACAATATTATTAAGCGAGTCTCAAAAAGTTATTATAAGATACCAAGAAACAGCTGAAAAGGTATTAAATACAAACTACAGTTGAGCGGATTTCTATTCATAAGCTTTTTGGTATTTCGCTGAATATTATGAAACTACCAAACTTCTCATGGCTTTTAGAGCTTTGAGACCTTTTTGGGGTTCCGTCCGACACTTGCGTGGTTACTAGACATCAACGCACACACCATTTATATGTTGGCGTGACGGAGTTGAGGGCAATGAAACAAATAGAAAAGGAATTTAACCTTTTGTGTTGTTTTTATGTTTACTACTGTTACTCAAGGTAGGCTAAAAATTGCGTAAAAAAACGGTATGCATAATGTAAAAAATATTAACCAAATGAAAAAAATGCTAAAATTTTAATTTGATTTGGTACCACGGAATTAAGATAAAGCTTGTGTTTTGTTACATTTCTATAACAATATCTTTAGAGAGACACCTTACAATATTTTTTTTCTAACTTGTCATACAATCTCATTGTGAGATTTTCCTTGCACATTGTGGGTTATAAATGTGACTAAGTATTATTAATAGTAGCTAATAACCTGGCATCATTCAGACAGCAAAGCCTAGTATGGTAGTTATATAACATTGGTATTGCTTTTAGTTTCGGTCAGTAAACATGTTTTTCTCTCGTGTCCATAACTGAAACTCGGAGAAAGTTTAAGGTTGGTTATTTATTGTTTTGCCTAACTTGTTATTCAATTTACTGTTAGGTTTAGTTTGTTTAATTTAGAAACTTGTTGTTTAAAATTTCAAGGGTAAATCAGACACAGACACAATTTAAATCCGTATGGACGACGTACCTAGAAAACCAAACAAATTCAACTTTTGAGCTGTTCCTGACACTTCTCTACAATATCAGATATCTTCTATACATATCTATACTAATATTATAAAGCTGAAGAGTTTGTTTGTTTATAAATTAAGCTCAAATGGAAAAAAATATCTGAACACAGCAGATATTGGAAAAAATTCTTTTCATCCCACCATCTCGGAAACAGTATTTTTGCTCTTCAATATCTGAGTGCAAAAGCCGTTTTTATTCTCTAGAGGATAAAGTAAATTGAATTTAGAACTTCGTGTGCACTAAGTATTTGAATTAAAAAAATCATTAAACCTATTTACTGCTACCTCTATGGTGCCGAATATATCATACAACTTTTTTCTTCTTGGTGTTCTTTTTTTCAATTTGCTTTGTACGCGGTTCTTTACGCGGCATATTTTCACGTCATTGTTAATCCTTTTATTAAAAACAAGAAACTTGAAAACCAGTGAAAAAACTAAAATGAGTGATTCTAGCGACGAGGAAGTTTGTTTGACGCCAACAGAATTGACTGAAACTGTTAATTATGCGCAAATGAGCTTTCTCCCTCAACAATCACGCGTTTTGCATTTAGTCATTTCCTCGCTGAGGTGGAATGAAAAGTTACGTGTTGCACTCGAGTGCAAAGATTTTTCACCTCGTGCTCTTTTGATTCCCTCGCTAACGCTCAGGATTCTAAAATTGAATCACTCGCTGCGCTCGTGATTCAATTTTCGAATCCTTCGCTTGCTCGGTCATCAAAATTGAGCACGCGGTTAAAAAGCAACTTTGCACTCTTGTATAACAAATAACTATTGTCTGTTTATTTAAACGCTCATCACGCAAACACGGCTGAACGAATCATTGTGATTGTTGGTAAGTACGAGGTCTTAGAAGTGTCATACTAGGAGGCTTCTTTTTTTCCTGAAATAAAGCGAGCGAATCTGCGCGCGTCTGCTAGTATTAAAATAAAATGAATAAATTTGCTGACAGACATACATAAAACACATTTATATTTAATCGGGCAGACACTTGCTTTTAAAAGTCAAGTTAAATTTCATTTCTCCCGAGGGAGGAATACGTGTGCTTTTTATAATTTTACTGACGGCCCACCGAAATTAGGTTTCTCATTTTTATGACTGAAATTCAGCCTGCGGGTTGAATTGTTTATAGCAATGGTTATGAGTCGTGAATGGGACTCACGGTAAAGAAGGTTGAGTGAGGTTTTAAAGTGGCTTCGAGTGAAAGTTCTTGATTTGTTTTCAATTAAGGATCATGAAAAGGGATACTTTAAATGTGATTTTATTATAGGTTCATACTTAAATTTATTCGTCACACGTCATAAGTAAACATAATTATAACCTTAGCGAACGAAAACGAACCAAAAGTGACGTACATAAGAGTATCACTACTTTGATTACATTATTTTAAATAGTTTACATAATTATTCATATACGCGTACACTGTACGGACATACCAATAAAATGTTTCAATAAATGTAACGCAAATTCTAAAATAAGCTTACATAAATCTGTAATAAATCCTTTCAAATAACAGAACAGTACCTAACCACCACTTTAAACACAATTTCTTAAAAATACCGAGCTATAAATTCTTGATGAGTGTTATGACTTGAAGAATATATTAATATCATTGCAATGTATTCCTAGGATTCAAATCTACACTGGCATTGTACATTTAGCTTAAGTTCATGTAAATAAAGATATTTTGAAATTGAAAATTGAATTAAATATGGAAGCAGGCAAACAAGTGCGTTAGATTACCTAATATTTGATAAATAATATAATATCTCTAAACACATGATTACCTAATCAGGATCATATCTTCCTTTGTAGTTGTACAGATTTATATTCGGTTGCTCCCTAGCTTAGCACTCGTTTGGAAACGAATGCAAACCAGCAGAGAGGTTTCAAAGATATTCATTGAAGCACCTAATTTGGTTCTGGGTCAGGCGGTGGGTATTCACTAGGTACATAATGTATATGTAGGTATGTGCGTGAACTCGCCACCTGGGCACGTGTTGCCAGATTTGGAATGTTCCAAATCTGGCATTACGTGCTCCGCTCCGCTCCGTGTTAGAATGACCTGTGGGAAAATTCAATTTAATTGTTTGATAGGTGGGTTTTTAGGTATACGACTATAAAATTAAAACTGGAGTATCACGCATTTATTTATAGCTACATTGTTATTGAATAAAGTTCTCTCTCTTGAGTCGTATTTCCTCATGACTGAGGGTAGTGACTCCTTCGCAGTATTAATTCGTTAGGGGTGTTCTTTTGGGCAGATACATCGCGGTAGGCGCCCTCGGATATTGAAGTCCTCAAACATGTCAGTTACCTCAGGATGTTTTCTTTCACCGTTAAGCGAGTGCAAATCCACACATAACTTGAAAATACAAGTCATTGGTGTAGAGCTGGATTCGAACCAGGGTGCCTCTGAATTGTGGCGGGAATTGCGGAGGAGTATTGCTCGCTTGCTCGCGATCAACCCGTCCTTGCCGAGGTGAAGGGACATCGTGGTAGGTTTTAGTCGGTAGTGGAGTCCCATTAGCTCCGAGCCCGACGTACCTCGCTACCCCATACGCTGCTACATAATCCTAGGCCATAATGTTTCAGCTGGCTTGTCAAACACGTCTTTGATCTTATTATTAATACATATTGCCCTTTTATTTTTAAACGCATATTTTATTAAGTAACTTTTCTAATATCTCACTTCTTTTTGGCACTATTTATGTTACCGTTTCATCATTTTGCATTTAGAACTTACATAACTAACATTCAAAGATGTCTCAGTGGCATTGTGAGCAATAAATTGAACAAGCTGACATCTTCCCAGTTATCTGGTAGGTCCATATGTCAGTAACACGACCTGCGACCCTCGTCAACTCGCCGACCATTGTCTTGGATTGGATCATCTCAAATGGCCGATATGATGACTAGAATGGATTTTGAGACGTGTTACTTGTTTCGTAGGAGTCTGGGGCCTTCTTTTGTGAATTATTTTTGACGTTTGGGTGTTAGGGTTTTGTGATCAGAACGTGATAGTAGAATATTGTAAACCCTTAGACTTTATTTATATACAACATTATGTCACAAATTAATGTCGATTGTCATGAGACGTAAGGTCGCTTTCTTTAGACTTATGCAAAGAGGATCCCTGTATGAATTCCTACAGTTGATCCTCGAAGGCAATATTCCAGAAAAAGGAGCCCTGGCCGGCAAAGGATGAAATGGCTAGACGACATCAAGAAATGGACAAAGCTAAGCTACCCGCATCTAAAAGAAGCAGCATGGGATCGCAAAAAGTTTTGCCAACTGACCTCCGAACTTCAATACGAATATGGCACCCGATGATGATGATGAGGAAATACAGCTTCCGGTGAAGTGTTAAATACACAAGGTGTAACAGAAGGGTGTGACAATATTAAAGAGTATACATATATATCATGTAAGGAGTCATATACCAAAATATGAAAAATTAAAACGCATATATTTTTTGCCATATAAAAATTAGATAATATTTTTCACTTGATTTCGTGGCAGCCCTAGCGAGTGATCACTGACCGAACGAAACCGAAATAAGCACACATTCTTTCATACCGTTCTAGCATTAGTTTTAACGCAACGTATTCTCTCTCTCTCGCGCTCGCAGAGAGACACCGCCGCGCCGTGTCATTTGATAGCGTCAAAAGTCAATGAACGCTCAAAATGATAAGATGTAGGGTTGCAAGTCTTAAAGTTTTAATGAAAGTTCAACTTATGATTACTCGAAATCTATGACACTTAGAATTCTGAAACCTAGTGGGCTGTATTCTATATATACATAGGTATGTATAGTATAAGTATTGTCACACCCTTCTGTTACACCTTGTATAATACTGTTTTTATTGCCAGCTTTGTTAATAGCTGTCGTCTGTATAAATTCAAGCTTTACCAAAATAAAACGACAGCACAGTTATCAATCTGGTCAAAGAGAACAGGTGAATACCCTGGTCACAATTATCAAGTTCTAATTTTATCAGCATGTTTTTCAAAACAGTACAATTAGGTTCACGTAACAATACGTCGGCGGAAAAATAAGCACTTGTTCTATTTATACAAGGTGTCACAATCATGTTTAGTAAGAAGTTGAATTAAATTGTAGGTAGGTACTAGCTGTTCAACATAGTAGGTAAGTCAATTAAAGCCATGTCAGAGGCTTTTAGGGCGGTTTGAAAACTCTGACACCAAAGTTGGCTACTCTCATACTAAAAGCGGCTAGTTACGGGGCCAACTTGAACAGCCCTAAGCTGATATCATTACCTAGTATACTTATATTAAATACATCTATTTTAAGTTACTTTGTATTTTTTAGTTACTTAATTCATAAAAAATCAGTCAGAATTTAATAAAAAAACTAAAAATAATCCGAAAGCAAAATCATTTTTTGGAAAAATAACCGTCATAAATCTTATGTAATACAATTTACTACTAACCCAGTACATTTCAAACACATCTGTTTGCCAACAGTTGTAGGTTGTAGGTCTTATCAAGGAACCAAATTGGCTTGGTTGTGTTCATGACAATCATATTTCAACAGAAGTATAAAACGAGGGAAAAGTTCTGTGTAAACAATAATAAGTCGAATATTTAGGAACGCTCGCGCTATTTATCAACTTTTGACGTGCGGAACTTTTTATTAACTGTTCGGGAAATACCACAGCGCGATGAAATTGAGAAGAGGGGACACTTAATAACATTGGAGTAAAAGCCTAACGTTTTTTTAAATTAATTATATTAGCCTACTAACATTTGAATTATTTGTAAATATTTCAATAGTATTTACCTCATAAATTCTGCTAATATCACAACAGTACCTACTATACTTGTATGTATTCAGTACTAAGTGTTTATTGTTTTATTTTATTTTCTGACCGATACCCTCATTTCATTATTTTATTTTAATATCAAAGTTCGACGCGGCCACGTGGGAGGACCTGTTCAACGGACATGAAAACCTAAATCTACAAGTACAAAAATCTACACCTCTCAAGTAAACTTAAATTTCCATCCCGTTTTTAAAATTTAGACCGACAAAGGAAAGGGGTAATATTTATAGTCTGCGTCACAGATTAGTTAGAAGTGGCTCGACCCACCTGAAACAGCCTGAAACATTCAGAAGGTGCGCGGTGTAATTTTAAGGAAAAATATGAGAGTACTATCGGAAGACATGTTTAAAGGTTAGAATGTGGTATTAAGTTGGTATGCTAGTAACAAGAGTGGAGTTTTGGAAAGTGGAGTGGAGGAACTATAATAGGGTTTCCAAACCGTCTCGCCTTAGGAATTACCAAATGGTAATTTTATTAGAAGGCTAGAAAACTGTAGGTAACAGAGATTGCCTCCTTTTGTTTATATTCCCATACCGTGACTTACATGAGATGGGTAAAAATAATCACATATTATGTGACTGTTTCTATATTTTTCTTAAATCATATACCATTTGTTACCATACGTTAAAAATTGAAACAATTTAATTTTAATAGTTACGTTTAGTTAGTGAGATTAACCTAATAAATTACAAAACAATACTATCTGCCCGTACTTACCTAAGATCTATTCCCATGTCAACACGAAAATCTATTACAGCCACAAAAATAAACACATGCTTCCCTTTTGCTTTTTTGTGAGTTTTATTTGAATGAATGAATGAATGAATGATTGAATGAATGATTTATTGGTCTGTGAAACTAGGTGCTAAGGTGTTACAGTATATAATATGTTGCTTAACTAGACAAACATTTATAGCGTATTGTGTCACTAGTTTCCACCTGAAAGGCTTACAGACTTTACAACTAATAATATAAAGTTACATAATTTGATTTAGAATACATTCTTATCTAAACTTATGTTTGAAAAACAAATCAACACTGTAGTAAGCTTTTTTACATAATAGTTCATTTAGCATACATTTAAAAACATTAAGGTCATCTTTACATCTAATACTCTTGGGAATGTGGTTGTATATCCTCGGAGCCATCCCAAATACACTTTTATTGAGGTATGCAGTATTGGTAGGTATGTTTCGTATTTTCCCTGCATGCCTACTGTCAGCTGGCCACATTGTAAAATGTTCAGGATTCATTTTAATAAAAGTTGAAATTTCATATATTTGAATACATGGTAAAGTTAATATCTTTAGCCGCTTAAAATGTTTCTTACACGAGGCCCTTCGGCTTAGTCCGCAGATAGCTCTTACACATCGTTTTTGCGCTCGGAATGCTTGTATACTATTGGTGGCATCACCCCAAAACATTACTCCATATCTTAATATTGAAGCTGCATGACCATGATAAGCTGTTAACAATGTGTTCTCACTGGCAACCTTCCGTAGTTGATACAGTGCATAAGCAAATTGATGCAGTCTTTTACATAAAGTATTTATATGAGATTCCCATGTCAACTTGTTATCTACTGTCAGTCCTAGAAAACGAGTGGTGTCTACCTCATTTACTTTTTTACTGTTATGTAGAATATCGAAATTTAATTTGTCATTATGTCTATTTCTAAAATACATTAAGTTAGTCTTTTCAATATTAATTTTTAAATTATTATTATTCAACCAATTGATAAGAGATGTCAAAGTATAGCTAATGTCAGATTCTAAATTAAATAATGTGTCATGAATGAATAATATTGTGCTGTCATCTGCAAATAATGTCATAGGATGTCTGGTAGCTTTTACAAAATCATTGATATATAGTAGAAATAGCAATGGCCCCAGCACACTACCTTGTGGGACTCCATATCGCATATCTTTTTTAGCTGATTCATTTGCCTTGATAGCTGAAACCTCTCGGTCTTATTCAATCCGTCTTGATCGAGTTCCTTTAAACATAAGAAAATAACTTCGTTCTTCCTTCCGCTTGTTTTTCTCTTTATATATCAATTGCTATTCTACCTTCCTATACATATTTTAACAGTATTCTATGAGGGTAAGATTTAAGTAATTTCTTCGAGATTAGGGAATAAATATGTGTGTAAAACTGTATTTATGTAGAAAAATGTGTATGTTTACGTTGTGTATTTAATTAAGGGGGCGCTTCCCAAAGACCACGTGACCGATATTGCCTACCCGGCCCCGCACTTGCCGCTCAATACACACGACAATTGCTCAAATAAGAAACGGCGTAGCCGGTCATAATCATGTTCAAGGCGTAGCGGACGGACGTGCTAACATGACGGGGCCGCGCCGCGCGGCCGCGCCCGCCGGGGATCGGCTAGGGTGCGACTCGCGCGCGGGACGCGGCGCGGAGTGTTGAGAAAGGAGGCAAATTAGTTCGTACAGTATTATATGGTCACTGAAAAAAGTCGGTATAATTTTTCAAATTGCTACTTGTTTGTTGTTATTATAACTATTTATTATTTCATACCAATACAGATAGAGGTAATTGATAAGTAGGTTCAATATACGTGGTATATGGTAGTTACCTTATCGGTATTTATTGATTTACTTATAACTTTATATTACATATATGTAGGTAACTACTTATATAGGTACTTTGTTTACAGTTGTTTGAAATCAGTAAGCACTTACCTACTAAATTATTAATCCAGTAGTATGTAACTTGTAATACCTACTTACCTGGTATAAAATCGGCGAAAGTATATGGCACTTCAATATAAAAAAAAAATACTTATGCACGAGTTAGGCACCTACACGAAAACAGTTTCAAATGAAACGCAGCTAATTAGTGTTATATATTCTCTGGGAACCCCGAATAGCAGAAGAATTATTGTGGCTTATAAATTAATTATAAGGCCAAGTGTGATTCGGACTCGCGCACGAAGGGTTCCGTACAATCCCATCCCAGTAATATTATAAAGACGAAAGTTTGTGAGGGTGTAAGTATGTTGGCCGTTCTTTGTGCTCAAACAGCTGAACCGATTTGGATTAAATTTGGCAAGGAGATATTTAGACCCTACATTAATATTATAACTACGAAACGCGGGAAACACCACGGGGCGCCGCTAGTAATCTAGAATTCTAGAGATCGCCGCTTGCGAGTTCTAATTTGACGAAGCATCTACTAGGAACTACTCTGGCGTATTTATATGGGTCTGGCGAAAAAAATACGAATGTGTTATTAATATCATATGTACCTTTATATATTTAAATTAAACACACATTTCTCCATTATTAATTATAATTATTTACTAGTACAATAAATGTACCAAAACAGTTTATCAGCCCATTTTAAAGATTATGTAATAATGCGCATGTATTAAAACTCGTTAAAATCTAATTGACGGCTACAGTTTGGAATGTTATTGTACATCATCTCATTGTCGCCATCGCCTTCGTCATTGGGAGAAATGAATTCTGGCCGCAGTTTTTTGGAGATTGGACTCTTCGTCCATTCTTCAAAAGATTGCGATGCGTCCATTACCGTAACTTTTTGCCCATTATTATCGTTAGAATTTTTGTTCCATTTGCGTTTACAGTTTTCTTTGTCTTCTTTTAATTTTTTTTTTCGATTCTATTGCTACTTGTATGTGTATCGGATCTCTTATAGGCATTTTTCGCGTGTGACGAGGGTCAATTAGCTCTGGTAATATGCATTCTTTGTAAAATAGCTCTAAGGGATACTCCATTTTGGATTTCCAAAAATCATCATCTCTATAAATTGAACGCTACAATCGGTGCTGTTGGTGACATTGTTCACGACTTCACCGTCGCTCACATCATTATTATTACTACCCGCACGACGACTCCTGATTACAATAATAGTAATACATAATAATTATGAAATAACTATTAATATCTTATTTTTTTGCAGTAATTAAAACAAATGTTTAGGTTATAATTTTAATAAAAAAAAATCATAGGTATAAAATATAGAAATAGACATTACATTATTAATTTATTTTCAACTGAATTCTGCTGAACTGAATTATACTCGCACACATCGTTTTGCACAAACAAACATACTAAAATCCATTATTTCATTATTAATAACGCGGAACCCTAATAACACTAAAGCAAAAAATAAATATATTTTTTTAGTAAGTATTTGTTGTTATAGCGTCAACAGAAATACGTCATCTGTGAAAATTTTATCTGTCTTGCTATCACGCTACATGGGATATCGCCTGGTGACAGACCGACGGACAGACGAACTTCAGTTGGTACACGGTACAGATACCTAGGTACTTAGAAAGCAATAAACTTGATCAAACAAGAAAGAACAGGTAGAACAGAGGGGCAACAAAATAATTCTATTAGATAGATCGATGTCTATTAGGTTTACTTGAGGTACGGACGAACCCCTAAAAAGGTTATAATGTAAATAATATACCTAACAAGTTTGATTGTTATATTTAGGTAATTTATAGGTAAATTAACTATGTTTCTACGAAATCCGTGATGTGAAAATAAAACATTTGGACGGTTTTATTTTATGTACCTACCGACCTAGGTAGAGATGCCATGCAGGAAGGGCCAGCAGATTGACACTCGAGAAGGCCTAATGCAACTTATGTACCTAGGTAAGTAGGTACCTATATTTATTTTGTCATTGAAGTAAATCAAGAGTACAACTAAAGAGTACTCTTGATTTACTACTCTTTTAGAGTTTGTTTTTGATTACGCGTAAGCGCCACCTATTTTATAATAGCGCTAGCGCTAATAACCTACCTACTAGGTACCTACGACCTTTCACCGAGCCAACCACGAGCCCGCGAGACGACAGAGCGGCCAGATTCTGAGAGCTGCAAGCGGGTCGGGCTATTTTAGTAGCAAAGATCAAGTTATCCTGGACGATCAAACGAATTGAAGTCAGGTAGGTACCTATAGTTACTTCTAGTACTTTCGTAGTTCCATAATAATATTTTTTGAGGATAGTTTTACGACTATATTTACGTATTATATTATATATATATATATGTATTGTATATTTATAGGTTAGGTATTATAAATACATACACATATTTCAGTACCTACGTATATGTAGCTCGCTTTATGTCCATCCAAAGGATGCCTGGTAGAATTCGATAGGCGAATAAGGCGATAAGGCCGCCTACTGCACTACCAATAGTTATTATTGTCCCTGTGTAGGTACCTACCTATGTTTCGTTACTGTATTTGTGGATCGGGCATAACACGTCATTATTCTTACGCAGCAGTAAGGTAAAATATAAAAATAAAAAGGTAGATTTGTACCTATATCCACCACCACGCCGCCACCATGTGCTCAAATGACGACTTGCGCAATTTTGATTTTGTTGGTGTTTTTTATTTTTCTTTCGCCTCGGCATATTTCGCACTAAAATGTCCGTTGGTTAGAAAAGCACCATCACCATAACAAAAAATGTTAGTGCAAAAGTACAAACTTTTAAAATATTTTTAGTAAGTATCTAATATATTACTAATTGCTATTTTATTTCTAACGCACGGTAATATTATCCGTTTTAGATGCAAACGCTTTTGAAAACTAGTTACTCTGAAAATGAACGAACGCTTGTATGCAAACCATTCATTCGGTTACAATTATAACGTACTACAATTACGAACAAAAATGTCAAATGTGTGCTCTATATCAATACGTTTTAAGTCTATTTTTGCATGTTTACAAATGTAGTTACTTGAAAGTGGTTTGGCTTAGACAGGTAAAGCGGTTCTATGCCGAAGACATAGAGTCTAATATCCATTGCACTACAAAAAAATGGGTTTATAAGGAACGAAAAACGACAACTCATGTTTAGAAAATATAGTTATTTGAAACTAGTTAGGCTTTGACAAGTAGAGCGGTTCTATACCGGCGGCATAAAGTCTAATATCGATTGCACTATAAAAAACGGATTTGGAAAGATGTAATAAGTATTTATTTTGGAATTTAGGATGTTATTATTATTATTGCAATGGGTGAATATATATTCAATAAATTTCAAATACATTATTACACAAAAAAAAATGTTTTTATTGTATCGTTGTTTTTTTAATTAATAATATGATTTTTCTAATTGCTACTTGTATTGTTGCTATATTTCAAATTTATAAAAAAAATATATCTAGAAATCGTTTTATTCGTAACCAACCCAGCACTACCATACACTAGCAGTAGCTCAAACAAACTGTCGAGTTGGAGCAATAGTTTGTTGAGTCGTTTCATATTTCGAAAACTGGAGCATGGAGCTGCGCGGAGTGGCACGTGCTTCCCGTACGAACGTTAGCTAGCTACTGATGAACGTCGACGCCCACGCGTCTATCGGCTCAAAATAGGTTGCAAAAGCTATAAAACAATTCATAATAAATCGAAAAACCAATATTTTGATAATCCTAAAGTGCCAAAAATAGCAAAATGATGTGTAGCACATTTCCTTCAAAGAAAGGTATGTATTATTTCACCCAATTTCGGAGCCTCAGGGAAATACATGACAAAACAAGGGTTAACTTAAAAATTTTTTTTTGGATTCATGTTACAAAGTATCGAAATTTCTAAAATTACAATCTCTTTGAAAAACTATACAGAATAACATATATTTTTTCCCACAGTGAATTTATTCTCTCAAGCGGAGTTCTAAGCTTTCAAATAGAGGGAATTTGGAGAATCTTGTCGCAATAAATGTATTGCCATCTCGCTCTTCTTGGGAGCTCGTCCTTAAGTATATAAACTATTTAGGACTTAATGAAAGCGCGCACCCTGCAAAAGCCACGTTCACTTCGACTCGTCTACGAAATCCTAAATGCCAAAAATATCATTTTCTATGAATAAAATATACTTGCACCAAAAACTACTAAGTACATATTATGTACCATATACCATTACAAAAATCACCGACTGTAACCATTGATAATAATAGGAAAATATTTCTTCATGCTCATGGAAAATCTAATTCTTTCTTATATTCTTTGTCACGACCTACTTTGAAAGTAAATCTAGATTAAATTTAATGTGGAAGGTCTCACAGTTTAACTCAGGATTGCCGTGTTAATGTTCCGAGATAGCATTAAAAGACCTAAAATAGGCCAGAAACGCCCTTTTAGAGCCAAGGCCGACCTAAAAAGGCAGTTTCGCTACAGAACATTATACAAAGCTGTTCTCACCCCTTTTTAGCGAAGAGTTGCGCCATTATGGAGTTATGGTTTGAATGATAAAGATTATGGGTTGTAGTTGAGTTTGATACTAAAGTCTAGGTTGTGGATAGTGTGAACCTGTTACTGAATAATTGTACCTTAAACATCTAGTTGAACATGCCATATAGATATTTATATAACGTAACCAGTGAAAATTCATCTTATTTTTAACTGAACTTGTGGAATACCAGTGAGCATAAATTGAATAAAAATAACCAAAAGATTCAAGCCACGTGTACCTAATTATATTTTTAATAAGCTACATACAGGCACCGTATATAATCATAAACTACTAATTAAATTACTCATAACTACATCGTATGTATATCGCAGGCGCAGCTACGTAAGCTAATCTTAGAGTGCTGTGAACAAAGTAAATTAATTACCAGTCAAACATTACCTGCAAAAAGCAAAAAAATACACAAAACAATGTTTATGAAAAAAATATAAGTAATATAGAAAGTAATCTAAGTGTGTTCTTTATTTGGATGCCATCACTTTGAGCTAAAATTACTAATCTTCATTTGTGAGCCTTACTACAAATAAATAAATAAATATTTCTGGACATATCACACAGCGCCATCTAGCCCCATACAAAGCTAACGCTTGTATCACGGGTACTAGATGATGACTATACAACGGTTAGTATGAAAGTATGTTCATATATACTGGCCATAGAACCTTAACAAGAAGTCACATGACTGCCGCTGCAAGCTGCTTATTACGGCGAGGCAAGCTACTGGAGAGAATCAGGTGAACAACCTACGGCATGTGACTATTTAATTTATTATGCACTAGTGGGCGCTCGCAGCTTCGGTAGCATTTAGAAGTAAAACTTGCATCCCCTATTTCACCCCTTAAAAAGTGGCATTTCCAAAAATCCTATTTTATCGGATGCCTTCGTCATAACATCTACCTTAATTCCAAGTTTCAGCCTAATCCGTCCAGTGGTTTGGGTTGTGCGTTGATAGATCACTATATCAGTCAGTCAGTCACCTTTGAGTTTTATATATTTAGATTGAGATTGAATGATTGCTCTCACTGTATTGGTTAAGTGCAAGGTTGTTGTTGTAAATGTGTTTGTGTGTTAGTCGTGAGTCGGGCCCAGTGTAAAGTGTTAGTCGTGAGTCGGGCCCAGTGTAAAGTGTTAGTCGTGAGTTGGGCCCAGTGTAAATAACAATCAATAAGAACCAAGCTAATTATTTGTTTTGGCTCGCTTAGCAATGTATAATTTTCCTGGCTTAGTCAACAGATCAACACGCCCCTACTAAATTTTACTACCGTATTACCGAGACGGTCGGGAAAGGTTTCATACATGAATAATTAAAAAAAATACCGAGGTAAGGCTAGCTAATACAATTTGTACTGATATTATTAGACCTTATCAAACCTTACGATCCAGTAGCGATCCTAGCGGCAAATTAGTGGGGTTTGCTTAGTTTGAGAACATTTTGACCACACGGTACACTAGCGTCTCAAGCGATGATCTTACACGCGGTAGCCCTCATTAGATGTCCTTACTGCAATCATTAATTAGGTGTAAGTCACGCGATCGGTTTTCTTAAAAGCCCCTGGTTTATGAATAAACAGCGGTCAGATGTGGTCAAACTAGTCATAGTTTGATCTAGGCTCTAGCCGACGCAACACATACTCGGGGGTCGCAGGCTATCTAAGCTAGAATAAAATCAACCGCAAATATTACGATACGAAATCACCAAAATAATAGTCATCTTTGCTTTATTTTCTTATGTGTGTCTAATGTTTAGCTATAAAAATAAATAATGGCAATAAATACATACATGACAAATTAAAACAAGTTTATAATAAAGCTATATCTGAATTTTCATGTACACGTATCCAAGTTTGTGACATAATTATATTTAAATAAAATAAATTCACAACTCGCCTTAGCTTCAGTTTATTAATCGTATTGTTTTTAATATTCTGTGATTGTTCTCGTACCTATTTTTGTGTGTAGTGAAAACATAGTACCTAAAATTCAAGTAAATTATAAGGATGTCATACAAAAGTGTTTATTTTAACGACTACTCTTACGAGCCATTGATAGGAACATTTGAGAGGTAAGTTTTTAAATTATTAAGATTTGAGTGACATTGAGATGTTGAGATGAAAATTCGTTTTCACTATTTGTCTTCAGGTCTACAGGTACTTATATTCGTTACTTAAATGTATCAAAGTTATTCGATTCAAAATCGCTTCTACATTAGTTAACTTCTACAGTAGCCACTGGTAACTCTACATTAAGGTCAAATGAAATAAAATTTAAAACTCTGTTAGTTAAGTTATCTTTAAGATAAGAAATAAATAAATTCTAATTCATTAGACAAGTAAACTAAAAAAATAAAATATATACATGTATTCTTCTTCTTCTTATGTAACGAGAGTGGCCAACTCTCGTGTCTAGAGTATATTACGCCGCCCTAAGGGCCTCTGACATGGCTTAACGACTGCCGTAACGAACAAACATCCGGGACCTACAATTTAACGTGTCACTCGACCCATGGAAGCGCCCAAAATGGAATGCCACTTTATACTAGCAAGTCTGTTATTAATGACGAAAACTTCAAAGCTTCTATAAGCTTTGAAGTTTTCGTCATTAATCCATATCGCCCAACGACCATACAATAAAAACACATACTAACATGTTTACGTATACTGTCCCATGCGAGCAAACAAGTCAACACCTGAGTAATCCGATGAATAGCATTATTTGTAGGGCATGGATTCCGGAATTCCAAGATTTCCTAACTCCGAAATTTCGGACTGTTTTTTTCGATATTACGATTCCGGAATTGAAGTCAATATCGTAATATCGCAATCCGATACTGATTTAATTATTATTTTGTACTGATGGAAAAAACCACATTCAGTAACAGAATTTTCTATTGCGAAATGTTACCGCGCGCGAAGTTTGGTTTGAATTTGCCGCCATCGACGCTTGTGTTTGTTTGTAACTCGTCACTCGGGCGCTTTCAAGGACTGCCGCCTGCAGGAGCCGGCCGGTGGGCCGCGCCCTGCTCCTAGCGACGCCAGGTACTTCCCCTCGTAGCCGCGTACTCGCCCAGTCGCCAACCAGTTCGCCGCGCCGTTCTCGCCCGGAAGTCGGGAGTTGGTAGTTGGTATATTGCATTAATTCATCATAACTTTATCCAATGCTTACGAGAATGTATATTCAGTTATTCAATAAGCTATATTTTAGATATAGGAGAAAGAGAACGTGTCGATTTTTCTAAAATAATTTTGTAAGTTGATTAATTTTTTTAATAAGACTGTTTAATTGATTTCTAAGTTAAAATTTTGAGATCTCATTTTCCTTGTAAGATTTCATTTATTAAAACATTTTAATCCCGATTTATTGTTTTTTTTTTAATCCTGTAATTCCGGTACTGATTCCGGAATTCCGAAATTGAACCAGTAATATCGAAACTCAGTACCGGAATCAAACATCATCCGATATTACATGCCCTAATTATTTGTTCGCGGCCATGACAATGATGTTTACAAGCTCCTACACTGCTGCTCGTAGATAATAGCCGGGGGATACTGCTAGTGTTCTGTATGATATTTTTGTATTTGATATTGTTTTACACTAGTGATCAGTACACCATTACCACCCATTACTTCTTGAAAAATTGTATGAAATTTATAAAAACTTATTTTTTAACCGACTTAAAATGGGATTACATTTATTATTACAATAGGGACAAAATAAATGTTTTTTTTTGTATCGCCAGTTATAAATCGATTTTTTTGTACTTTTTTGTAGGTTATGCTTCAGAGGTGATCTCATATTAGGTATGTTTTTTAAAAACGTAAGATATTATCTTAATCAGTGCTATAATATAAAATAAAAATACCAAAGTCACATGGTTACCATAAAACTTCAACATTTTTTTACAACAGTTAGGTACCATAAAACAATAGCAAAATTTCTAAAATTCTGTAAAAAAATAATTGTTTGAAGCACATGGTATCCCTCTCAATGTTGACAATGTGGCATCAGATATCTTTTGTGTCTATTGATGGCGAGAAGTAACTAGTTGAATAGCAACGCCTATTCATAACTACGCCTATTCGAACATAAAACATTAATGGATCATTTTGAGAAACTGAAACTCTTATGACTGATATTTAAAGTGCTTTGATGCAACCATAGGTACAACTATAATGCAAGGAAATAGCAGATTAATTACAAAGAAGTGATAAACGTTTTCGTTAAGAAACTATTTTGGGAACTACTATTTTTAACTATTTCAAAAAAGGAGGTTATCGATTCCTTTGAAAGTTTTTTTTGTTCTTTTTTATTGGGCGTATATTTCGCATTAAAATTTGTAATATAACACAGGTATTTGAGAATATTTTACGCGATTATTCTACGTAATTTTGATTCAATTATATTTTGTCATTCCTGGAAAAAGAGACAGCTATCTCATTTATGTACTAATCAATAAAGCAAAGCACATACTCTGAAACTTCATTAAGTATTTAATTAACCTTGTGATCAGTTTAATACCGTGGTTTGAGCTGAACAATGAACCTATTCCATAATCATGATTAATCTACCTACATGACAGCCCAAACAATACGCCCGGAAAATATCCATTTATCCATGTTTTCCATCGCATTATCATTAAATGGCTCTTATTTTTCTAATAGCCACTTGGACAGAAGAATGGTCATCATAGCTTCATAAAATGGAGTTGATAGTTATGAGTAAGTGTCATCTCTTAGTAGGTATCAGGTTGTTTGTTAGTTTTTTTAATTACCGATATTATCAGGCTAGCCAGCGAATGGGTGTATAAATCTGTACATTCATTTTACATGTGTAAATATTTATGTATTTTAATAATTAATCACAACAAGTACTGCGTTTGTTTAGTGTCGGGCTAGATGGCGCTGTGTGCAATGTCCCGGAATATTTATTAACTATTTACATTTGCTTTATTCGTGCTTCCGCTAGAGGGCGCGACATGTAAACATCAGCTCCGCGTCAAATATATCGCAAAAATAAAAATAGTGGACTAATTAGAGCGCAAATAGTGTTTAGTGTAAAAAGTGATAATAAACATTATATTGTGTAGACAAGACATTAAAACAGCGCAATTAAAAGATATTTGTGAATTTGGTAGACAATACAGTCTTATTAATAAACTCCGATTAATGCAAGATTAACTTTACTCCGAGACTTAAGTTTGGACTAGCAAAAAAATGTATTAATAAAATAAATAAATAAAATAAATACATATTTCAGGACATATCACACAGCGCCATCTAGCCCCATACTAAGCTTACGCTTGTATCATGGGTACTAGATAGCGGATAAGGAGAGAGTAAGCTAATCCGAGTCTGGTCTCTGATTTAAAGTTAATCCTAGGAGCCATGTGGTTTTAAGAACGATTAAGTATAGATTAATGTCAAATTTAAATTCAAACGTGACATGTTATTGTGCTTTGAGGAGTGTAGGAGAAAAGTTCGTTTCTTGTTGTGATAATAAAATGGATTGCGATTACTTTGCCGGCGATTTGAGATTAATTGATGATATAGAAGAGTTTGTTGAGAACCAACAAACTACCATCAGTGAGGCGTGTTAAATTTTACAAAACTTGCTGCAATCCACTAGAAGACCTTCACGAAGACGAATTCAAATAAGTATAGATTTTCACGATCAAGCGCCTACAAGAATATTTGATGAGTGTCGCTTGAAGCAAAGGTTTGAGCAATCAGAATTGAATGGCAGACTTCTGGGAGATTCAGGCTATGCTTGTACTTCCTACTTATTTACTCCTGTGACCTGTCTTACATCACAGCACGCAAAAGGAAGAAATGTATAACTGAGCTCATTTAAGAACCCGAAACACCGTGGAAAGGTGCTTTGGAGTATGGAAGCAAAGGTTTCGCTGTTTGCTAAAAGGGTTCACAACTAAATTAGAGGATACTAAGCTCTATAGAGCTTATGTTATGCAATATGGCCAATGCCACAATATATTGTGGCATTGGCCATATTGCATAACATTGCAATGCACAGACAAAAATTACTCGAGGTACCTTGTAGAAACTGATGATGTTCCAGTAGCACCAGCAGTAAATAACACTCATCGAGGAAATGCAGCACGGACAGCGTTTATCGCAGATAATTTTATCTACATATTACTCTACCTATGTATCTATATATAGGTATATATATAATGTAGAATTATATAGAATTTTAGGAGTAGGAAAATAAAAATCTGATGACCTTGGCTAAGTTACTATTTATTTCTTGTAACTACCTAATGCATATATTAACAACTTATAATAAAATAAAAAGATACTGACTATGTATGGAGAAACGTTTAACGCTTGCAAAACTGCAGGCGAATGTTAGTCACACAAATTCTACTATATTACACTATATTACAAAAGACAAAAGGGTGTGTGTGTGTATGTTTGTTACCACTCCACGCTCAAATAGCTAGACCAATTTTGATGTAATTTGTTATGGAGATAGCTAACACCCTGGATTTACACATACTTTTCATGCCTGACTAACATGGGCAACAGCTAGTATTATATAAGTGAAGGTTTGTGTGTTTGTACATGGGGCGCAGTTAGTCTTAGATAACCAACTACTTATGCACTTTTTTGTTGTTCATCAGCTTTTTTTAATTCTAAAATTTCTCTATCTACTCGTAGTATAGCACTTTCTAAATTTTCCATGTGAATTTTCATTTTTATTGCATGCTCTTCTTCAGCCATTTCCATTTTCCTTTTATGTTCCTGTTATGTTCTTTAACTTTTTGCTGTGGCTGATCATAGTACCGACATAGTCACCATGGTCCTGTAAATATAAAGGTATATATTATTTAAAAAACACAAGTATTGGAATCATTGACTTGCTTCTGTAGGCCCAGTATGGATGAACAAGTGATATCAAGATGCTTACTTTTTGTGCACATTTTCCCAAGCTTTGTTTTTGCTTTATTAGATAGAGTTCGTGTCTAATGTTTTATTTTCAATTATGTGCGTATATTGTATCAAGACCGAAAAAAGCAGATGCTGAAACAAATAAAATATGGTTATTAAAATATTACTACGATACTAAACAGTGAACTTGAAAGAAATTTTAACATGACTTACCTTTTCTTCTTCGTCCCAGTTAAGTTTTTGGCTCATTTTGAGATTATATTTCGGAATCTATTATATCTTAAAATTAAATAAACTCCCGACATTGACCACTTTTGACAACTTTTTGAACAAAATATGAACTGTCGCTGTCGTAAGTGTCAAAACCACACGCTTAGCCTTCTCCAACTCGTTCTTTTTTACTTTTAAAATAAGTAGGTTGCCATATTGCTGGCCTAAGCCATGGTTTAAGGAATGTATTGTTAATCCGAGGTTAATCAATATTTATTAATTACAATGAAATAGCAAAGTTAATGCGGCGTTCATCACAGATTAACTAGTCTGACTTTAAATCTAGATTAGGTTGGGATTAGGCTATTTTTATTAATAAGACTGAGTCTTACAAATAAGGACCCAAAAACAAGTATGTATTTGGACAGAATTGACACTAAAATATCCCGTGGAAACGGTACAGTGAACCAATAGTGCATAAAAATAAAACTAAAATAGAAAAACAAGTGTAATAAATCCAAAAACAGTGAAAACAATAGACACTTTATTGTGATTTATTCTACGGTCATTCCTGCAAATCAATGACAATAAAATACTACCCACTTTCAACCAGCAAAGGAATAAAAATAAGTTAAAGACGCCTGTTAAATTAGAATGCAATGCAAATAAAAGCTGCGGTAGCGTAGTGGTACAAGGCACGACTCTGAAACCGGCGGATTACTACAGGTGGATCGAATCCCAGTTATACCTATCTGTCTTTTTGCTATTTTAATTTTGAAAACATCGCAAATTAATATTGTTGGACATAAGCACCCAATTTTGCCATTAAAATAATTACTAATTACTTTAAAGGACATTTTTGTAGCAATTTTTCACAAAAACTTTTTAATAAAGTCAATATGTCAGAACAATTCAATATGATGCAAATGCTTCAGAACTTGAGAGTACAAATTAATGAGGACGGTCAAAACAATTAAAAAAATGTAGAAGACAGGATTTATAAGAAAATAGACGATGAATTTAAATCAGTAAGGAAAGACCTCAGAAATATACAAGAAACTCAAGAAACACACGAAAGAAGACTGGATGAATTTGATAGAAGACTTAGGAGCAGAAATTTAATATTTTTTGGCATACATACCTGAGAATGAACGCAGTTACACAGATTTGGAAAATTTAGTAGTAAACATTGTCACAGAATTAGGGGTTGAGTGTGAAAAGCGAGACTTGGAGAACGTGGGCCGAATAGGCCAAAATAACAATAAGAATAGACCCATAAGAGTAACTTTAACTACATTTGGAAAAAAAGTTACCATACTACAAAACAAAAACAAAAATAACGATCAAACATGGTACATCAAAGAAGACTACCCACCGAAAGTTCTAGAGAAAAGAAAATCACTACAAGATGAGCTAAAGAAGATGAAGGATCAGGGAATAAACGCGGTTTTAAAATATGATAAAATAGTTACACTGAAAAAACATCACACATATTCAACGTCACATAATCAAAAATCCAAAAAATCCAACAAAAGACAACATTCCAAGACGCCAGAGCAAAAAGAACAAAATAAAGACCAGAAGTACATACACCAGACCAAGAAAAACAAGCCTAAAATGACATAACCTCATATCTATCTGGTGCCAAGATATCATCACCAAAGCAAACGGAAACACATAGCCCGAAAACACATAGCCCGGAAACACATAGCCCAGGAACCGGCAAGAAAATAAGAACCAGTTCAAAAAACTAATTAAAAATAATCCTCCTCCAAGCCGGCTGGTCACCGTGGAGGAGTAGACCAACACCCGCCAGCCGGCTGGTCACCGTGGAGGAGTAGACCAACACCCGCCAGCCGGCTGGTCACCGTGGAGGAGTAGAGTCATAGATATTTTAGAAAAAATGGAAATACTTCGAACTGATAGCAGAAACACGTCACATCAATTTCTTGAAATTATTTATTGTCTATAAAAAAGTCTGTAAAAAAAAGCTTAGAAATAGTTAGTAGTCTCATAGTTTACTTTTTATCCTGAAATAATGGGAGCGAAGCCGCGGGCGCCCACTAGATTGTCGATATACAGGTTAATAAGGATGATGGTATGTAGTTGTGCAAAGGGGATAGGTTATTTAAAGCTCCATATATCCCGATAATGTGACAGTGTATACCAATTACCAGCAAACACACTACCTTCGGCATATAAATTGGGACTTTAACACGCCTCACTCGATCCCACTATGATTACAGGATGGTATAGGGTATGTAGATACAATATATAGGTAAGTAGATTTATCTCGTTAGAAGATAAAAAGATATAGCAAAGATATAAACCTAATCAATCGCTAATAAAATTTTAATAAGCAACTAAGAAAAGCATTGGTCTTTTCCTGTTAGCTACTTTCATATCTGTCTATTCGTATCTGGTACGATGATCGTATTTTGAAACGATCATTTTATGATAGGATTTATAAAGTGCATTTTTTTGTGTGTATAATTATCCAAAGAAAAGCTTTACAAGAAGGCCTAGCTTTCTGAAGAGGATAAAAACGTATCATAATTGGCAATTACCTCAAAAACAAACAATCTATACCAGAACTAACAAAAGCCGTGTTGTTGTTTCCACGAAAAGCTGTAATCTTTTCGCATTACATGATCTCTAATTGTGTAACCTTACTTCGAAGAAAATATTATTACAACAAATTTAATACCTAATGTGTCCTGTTCATTAATTCGTAATGTTTAACTCAATATGTCTCTCTCTTTGAGTCGTATTTCCTCATGACTGAGGGTCATGACTCCCCTGCAGAATTTATTCGTTACGGGGATTTTCTTGGTCAGATACATCGTGGTGGGCGCCCAGGTCCTTCCACTGAAGACGCATGTCCTCGGATATTGTGGTCCTCAAACATGTCGGTTTTTCAAGATCTTTTCCTACACCGCTAAGCGAGTGGAAATCCACACTTAACTTGAAAATACTAGTCATTTGTGCAGAGCCTGATTTGAACCAGGGTGCGTATGGATGAAAAACAGAAACTGGAACCGCTGAGGCACACTCACTCTACACTCTACGACAAAATAATATATAGGTGTACGATATTCACAGTGAATGTGATATATGTAATTACGCACCCACGTAATTCCGCAGTGATAACTTCAAGGTTGGGTTAGGAAGGATTTGTGTGGAACAGTTTCCACACATCAAGCGACTACTGTATTATTATTATTAGATACTAGATACACTTGTAAACAAATACGTACGCTATGCGGTCTTAATCTTTGGATATTTTGATATCTCACTAAGCCTTGCGAACTTCTGCAAAGAAGTTGTCTAGTTTTATAACACCACACACCAGTTACCTAGATATAACGAGTTTAAATGTCTTGTGTCAAAGTGTTGTGTTTACTTAGTGTGGGGCTAGATAGCGTTGTGTGCTGGAATATTTATTTTTTAAAAACGGGTATGAGAGTATACTTTTATGAAAACAAAGATACAGTAATCTTGTTATTTAGCCTGATAGAACCGTGTTCTGTCGAGTATTTCAAAATCTTGGTCTCGAATTTTTACTTCACAGTAGATATAACTGAGTGCTGAAATCTTTTCTGAAAAGATTTCCAGTTAAGGTACCTACATTCACACAATGAAAGCGCTCAATACATTACTCGTAGTCTAGCCTCACTCACAGACGTCTACAATGTTGGCATTCTCCAACCAGCGTTCGTGTCTGTTTAAACTAAAGTAGGTAGAAATAAATTCTAATAAATTATTGTCATTGTTTATAAAAAAGTATAAATGTAAAAAGTTTATGTATATGAACATTATAATTATGTTTTTTTTTTATTATGTATCTGGCGAACAACAATTTCTGTTGTACGCCATGTTCTTCATAAACCTTTATTTATTCCTCTCCATCCAATGGTTGCCTGGGCGAGATTGCTTTTAGCAAAAAGGCCGCCACTTGTGGCTCTAGAGTAGTTTCTGTTAAAAAAAATACTATATTTGTTTTATATGTGTGTGACAATAAAGAATCAATTAATCAATACGTTATTATAATCCGTAATCTACATAGTACACAAACAACACAAATACAACATTGCTTGATACGGAGCTAGATGGCGCTGTGTATGTCCAGTAATATTTATTTATTGTAATTTGTCGCAGGCCGTGGAAGATGGAGCGAGGGGAGGAGGACGAGGCGCCGACGGACCCGGCAGCCAGGAAGCTCACGCATCACGACTATACCGAACAGGATTTTGAAGGTATTTTTTTTACTAGAACGGGGTTTGCACTTTGCCATAGTGTGCCTGATAGTAAGCAAAGGCTATGGCCTAAGATGGAGCGTGCTTACTCGATAAGAACAGATTTACTCTCGCTTTGAAGATCGCTGGATTATAGTGCGTGGGGAACAGAGAGTCAGGCAGGGAGTTCCACAACTTTGCGGTTCGAACAATAAAGGTAGCAGCGTACCGTTTCGTGCGGGTCTTAGGAACATCCACCATAAACCAGTGTCGTCCTGCCGTATTTCTGCTCGTCCGGTGGTATCTCACTAAATACAACTATTTTTAATTTCTTTATAAGAAAGCAAGGATCTATTAGAGCACATTCACACACAAAATATACCAGGAATCTAGATTATGTTTTTACAATCAGAACCACTTTAGAACTGCTGCAACCCTGCCATTTCATATTTACTATAAATGCGAACGAAAGGGTAATTTTTATATGTTTCAATAACAATTAATTTAATCTAGTATGTATAAGAGTGATTAATTAGAGCAAAATGAGATGTAATTTGCCGCGGAAGGAGATACTGCAGCCTTGCAACACAGAATTCTAGAATACCTAACGCAAGGTTCAGTAAAACCAGCTAACGTACAGCACCTTCATAAATATTGCTACATTGCTACCTATATATATAAAATTGAATCGTAAAATGTGTTGGTAAACGCATAATTCAACAACGCTTGGACCGATTTGGCCAATTCTTTTTTTATAATATTCTTTGAAGTTCAAGGATGGTTTTAACGGCGAGAAAAGTTCGAAAAAATGCCGGAAAATCCCTAAAACAGCCCTTTTCTTTTTTCTATACAAACGTTTTCTAACGAACTAAAGAGTAAAAAAGTCAACAGACAGGACGAAGTCTGTCGGCTCTGCTAGTACGAGACATAAATCATTCAGTAAATATTTTTACGTAAATAAATCAGCAATAGAAGCCAAAAACATTTTGTAAATCTGCTTAATATAAATATATGTTTATTATGCCATACTCTTCTTTTCACGGTATAAAAAGCACAGAAATTAGTTTTGCACAAAGACCAGAAAAAGAATGAAGTTTTGATTGCATAAGTTTCGTTTCCATAAAGAGGTTTCCTTTTGATCTTGTCAAAAGTTTGCCATGTTACATTACCAAACAGCTGTTAGATTACCTACTTACACGCACGCCGCGTACAACGATTTCTTCTTAAAGCAAGGCACTTATGTTTTCTCTGTTATTGGAACGTTTACAGGGTTGTCAGTAAATAATAGCAAAAACTTTTAGCCACTAGATCTACCTCTAGTAAAAACGTGCAAATACTATGTGCAATAAATACATTAACCCTATCATCAGTTACGAAATTTGTACAACAATTTTTATAAGATTATTGTACAACCATTTTGATAGACTAGTGGACACGCACGGCTTCTCTCGCATTATTTTACAATTTGCGAGATGCGTAAACGAGTTCTGTTATCGATTTAAAGTATTTATTTATTTAAACCAAACATTCTCTTTTCGAATAACTGCTACATACAGATTTTGGAACCTTGTTTGCTTTATTACATGTATACTATGTATAGACCTACAGTGGATCTTATTTCGTTTCCAGCAAGTAACCTTGGTTTTATAAAACAAATGTATTAAAATTTGCACTGCCACAAAATACCGAGTATTGTGAGTGTTTTTAGAAAACTATAATCTAGCGATTTTTTTATTTACCACAATCTTAGCTTACCATCAAGCGAATAATGGTCAGGTGCAAACCCAGTAACATGAGAAGCTAAGAAAGTAAGTGAAGACTATTTACTATAGTTAGAAATATATCTGTACAAAGTTCAGAAGCCACGACACTGGTTTAAATTTACGACCTTTTAACGCTGTATATTGCAAACTGTGAATAAAACGTTTTCAGCTTGTTTGCGAAGCTTCAGTTAGTTCTAACAATGGCTAAGAAAACATGTGACTTTGAGAGGCGTTATTATTGTTCGACTGTCTTGTTAAACCTTTGTGTCGAGTATTTATTCAGTGCTGTTATAAAATATTATTTAAAAAAAACATTAAGTAAGTTTGTATTAGAGTTGCCAGCTCTGATGTCAAGAGTAAAAAAAAAGCATTATAATAATACCTATATCATTAGGTGTTTATAATAAAACTTTACTGTAACTTTTTTTACAGACCGGTGGTGGATTTATTTATACTCGTAAACAAATTGACATAAAATTTTTGGACGACGTAGTCGAATCGAATCGAAATAAAAGCAAATTAGTATCCTGGCAAATATGATAAATTAACGCCTTCTAAAAGTAAACTGAGCTATCCGCATCTAAAAGAAGAAGTTTGAGATTGCAGAAAATTTTGCCAATTGACCTTAAACTTCTATACGAAGATGGCACCCGATGATGATGATGATGAAAAGTTAATTATCTAAGCTCTGTTTCCTCCTCTATTACTTTAATGTGACATCACATGTAACATGCTAAAGATACTCACCTCCTCTGATGGATACGCCAAAAGCTTTATGGCACATAAATTTGTCTTCAGCGAAATTAGGTCGAAGGGGCGGCGGCAAATAGGGGAACAAAACCAAGGGATTCCCTCACTCTCCCCTTGACAAAGTGAGACCGGATATTTGTGTATTTATTTAGAGTAAAATCAGCGTCCTTAGATAAGAGACATATTTTAGCAAGTGTACTGACGCATACTTATGAAATAGAAAGATTAATGTATGGGGTTGACGCTACGCGGAGCGCATCGTGATGTCAATACCATACATTGGTCTTTCTATTCCATTAATATGTTATAAATAAGTTTGTAAGTTGGAAGAAGATATTCGTCGTGAGATTATAGAAAGACCAGCGGTGCATCGCAATGTATTTTCTCTCTCTCTCTCTTACAAGTCTTCAAATCATGTCTTAGGCCTTTAGAGCGGATCGAAAACTCTTGGCAACATTGAATGTGTCACACTCCTACACACTGTGTAGGACTATATTATAATGTAAGTTATAAATTTAGTACATTTACTATCAATATAAAATATTATTATTATAACATTAAAATTATTTCTGTACTTACAAAGAGCCAAAGTTGCTTCCTTCAGACTCTGTAACTTTGGTAGTATATTCAGAAAAACAGCTTTGTTCTCAACGTCGCGTTCGCTTAATCAACTCCTTTACAAAGACAAAGTATTTCTTTATTATATAGTTATTTATTTAAATATAATCAGACATTTTCAGTACCAATATTGCTTTCAAGTAGGTAGCCAATATAATTGGACTATCATGAGTACATACCTGCGTAGTTCTAATTATAGCTTGTAAGATAGATCCTCTTCTATTACTATCAGAAAATATAAATTCATAATAAATAAGGAGGATCTCGTACATCGTTCGTTCGAAGGTGGAAGACGTCGTGTCTCGTATTACGAAACTCAAGTGGCGATGCGCTGGACACTTGGCGAGACGTACTGACGGCAGATGGAGCCAAGCAATAACTGAATGGTACCCACGGCTAGGTAAGCGAAGTGTAGGCAGACCTGTGCAACGGTGGCTGGATTATATTAGATAGTTTGAAGGAAACATCTGGGCAAGTACAGCGCAAGACGAGGGAGGGAGAGGAAGGGAGTATTGGCGTAAGAGGGAGGAGGCCTATACCCTGCAGTGGGTCTCAATAGGCTGATGATAATGATGAAATAAGAAGTCCAAAATATTTATTCCTCTTCAAAATAAAAGGCAACAGTCCATTATGATGAAGAATGTTTACATTTTTCAGTGTTTCTTTGCTTATTTTTCCAGAAAACGTTGTTTTTATATCGCCCACTAAACTTTTTGTTTGGTCTAATTAAGTTCAATGGAGTCGTAATTTAGCTGTGCTAATTAAATGCGGTATATTTTGGGTAAAATAATATCAGGTGTACAAAATGAACTTACCTCTGGGACTTCTTTAAAATATAAGGATACCAATGTCTTGAGACTGAACGGTTTGTTACTTAAAAGCGCAACTCAGTTTACAATAGATTTTAATTAAAGTTTATGTAACGACTTTTTCTTGTTCCGAATAAAAAACATTTATGAAAGTTGTGATTTGTGTTTAAATTTTGAGTTAGTATTTATTCGATTTGTAATTTATGTTTGAATAAATGCGTATCAATCGAACACCCTTCTGCCTTTATTATGAGATTGTAAAAAAATAATGAACTCACAACACATATTTATTTATTCTCAGACTAGCTAATGCGCGCGACTTCGTCCGCGTGGAATAGTTATTACTATAAAAACGGGTCTAGTGAGTTAACCTTAAAACATACACATATACTGTTGCGGACATTTTGTTAGATTATTTCAAGAAAATTATTCTTTCATACACATTTTTTTGATATCTTGAACCGTTTTCGCAGCGCATGCAACGGAAGCCCTCAAAGATAAATATTTTTCCCCGTTTTTTCCACATTTTCTATTTTTTCTTCGCTCCTATTAGTTGCAGCGTGATGTTATATAGCCTAAAGCCTTCCTTGATAACGGTCTATCCAACACAAAAATAATTTTTCAATTCGCACCAGTAGTTCCTGTGATTAGCGCGTTCAAACAAACAAACTCTTCAGCTTTATAATATTAGTATAGATGTGTAATCTAAGAGAAATATTAACACGGTGAAGGAAAATATCGTGAGAAAACCGATATGTTTGAGGAGCACAATATCCGAGGGCGTGTCTTCCGTGGCGGAGCTGGGCGCCGCCGCGTGTCTGCGTGGGTGGGGATGTATCTGCGCAAGAGAACTTCCCTAACAAATAAATTCAGCGGGGGAATCACGACCCTCATTAGAATTGGCCACACTAATACCAATTTACTAGTTTATTTCAATCCACATTCATAACTTGGAGTACATAAGTAGTTAGGTACTTTGTACTCAGAATTCCTTTATTTTTTAATTTGTTTCATGTCACAAACTAAACACATATATTAAAGCTGTAGTGTAGAGGAACGAAAATCTGAACATTAAAGATATTTGAAAAAAGAAATGTTTTGAGATACTTAGAATTGATAACAGAACACGTTCAAACAATTTCTAGAATTTTTGACTGTTTATCTGTTTCTCTGTTATCTGTGTCTTTGTTTATCTGTTTATTTAAACGCTCATCACGCCAAACGGCTGAAAGGATTATCATGGATTTTGGTATGTAGGTAGTATGAGGTCTTAGAAGTATCAAAGGCTACTTTTTATCTCAAAATAATGCGAGCGAAGCCGCGGCGTCCACTAGTGTTAAAACAAATGTGTTTTATTATTATTCTTAAAGTAAATAATTGCCGTAACATATAACCGTACACACGCAACCAAGTTTATAGTAATATAGTATAAAACTATTAAGTCAGCTCGTCTTACTAATATGGCGCGAGAAAATAGATTTTCTACAACACGTGTTGGGAATTAAATGAAACGCCGCTAATTAATTGCACCACAATGTTGTATAATATAATGTATAACAAAAGAAACTTTGTTGAGAAGCAATCAAGCAAAGGCAAGGAAAGCTTTAACGTTTGATGTATGAAAACTGTTCTGAGGATGAGCAGCGCACGGCATTGTTGTAATGCTAAATTATTCCATGAAATAGTAACATATGTTATAACGTTTTTTAAATTGGAATTAATACATATTTTTTAAAACATTTGATGTTTGTTCGCGCCACAACGGGACACGGATCTGCATGATATTTAGTATGGAGATAGTATAAGGTCCAGAGAAATACACAGGCCTTAGAAATTTAATCCCAACATTCAGTGAACGAAGATCGAAGTATCCATTCTTATTGGTTATTTTGAGTTGAAAGTTCAATCATTTCAACTTAGTTTTTTCTATGGTCTTTTTAGTAAGTCCAAAATGTTAAAAAACACATAACCTTCGGCAAATGAAAATAGCAACCAGGTAAGAAAGACATTTTAATATCCAAGTTAGCCTCCACCTCATAAAGGGTGGATCGTAGCTCGGCGAAGGTAAGCAGCCACGTTCATTAAAAACAGAGTTTGTTTTCGGTTCGACGAAGATGAAAAGGGATTTTGTTTGACGTCCTTTGATATCGAATTTTTTAGTGTTTGTAATTTCAAATATCGTTCTTTTTAAAAAGGGTTGATTGCTTTTTTCTATCCGCTATCACTATTGAAGTTAAATGAAGAAAAATCTTGTTACTTAGTAAGAAATAAATAACGTTTATTATATTTTAAAGGTTCAATTTTATCGTGGAACTAATTTTGTTCAAGTATCTATAGGTTATTGGAAAATATTATAAGAAGTACGTAAGTACATGGCATCACCAAATAAATCGTCAGATAAGAATGCAATTCAGTACTTTTGATGTCAGTCGAGTATGTTACTTAATTGTTGCTATTACGTACTCTGTACGTACAAAGCCAAAGTTATAAACTAGTAAACAAAACAAACAATTCATAACCAACAATGTTGCCTTCATTTCACTACAAGTCTGTTGGAAAAGTCCATTTAAATTCGAATACAATTCGTTTAGTTGCGAAAAAGCTGTAACAGCGTTTTAATCGCTTCACTATAAATGTACCTGAATTATGTTAACTCGACTGGATAGGTACGGGAAGTAAGAAAATAAATTGTAAAAGCTGGAAACTCAGCCTGGCGGAAGGACAAGTTTCTGGGTGTGTTTATTTATGTTTACGCTGGACAATAAAACTTGGTATGGCGATAGACTAGACCCTAGAATACCTAGCATAAAGTAGGCTTATTTTAATTAGCACATTTTTTTGTGATTAAATCCTAGATTAAAATGGAATACAACGGTGCGTCGCTAGTATAATAGCGAGAACCAGTAACTGGCAGCGTGTTATCACAAAATTAGAAACAACATGTTACCATCTCATTACGCACTCGGGTTACAATATAAATAACATAATATATGATTATAATTCTTCTTCAGTGCTTACGTAGCCCTGGCTATTACAGAAAGTATTTTCATTTTCGCGAGGACATATCAAGAAAATTGCAACAAATTCTCATACTTAGCAAAATACGGTTTCACAAAATTGCCATTAAATCTCTAGTATAGGTATCTACTTGTCCGTAGGTTCGTGATTGAAATTCTCCCAGTTAAGTTCCAATGTGATCTCTCGTGCACTTGTAGATCGAAGCGGATCAGATTTCCTGGAGCAAATGGAAATCTTGATTATTAGTATTACTGCGTACCTGGGATGAAAAAAATGATGAACGATGTATCTACCCAAGAGAGCTCCCCTAACGAATTAATTCTGCGGGGGAGTCACGACCCTCAGTCATGAGGAATTACGACTCAAAGGAAGAACGAGGGAAGACACTCAATGTATTTCTGTCTTATATTTTGCTATTGTTTTGATATTTAAACTTCACCGTATATTGAGCAAATGTAAAGCCTTTTATAGGCACACGATATTTTTTCACATTGCAAATTGACGTAGCTGTCATGGCTCATTGATGTATATTTAAACTTACACATTTTAGAATGCGTCGCATAACACGATATAGTTTGTCTTGACAATCATCACGACCATATCACACTAAAACTGTAACTGTGACAATTTGTATTTAATTGTTCTTCTTGCTAACAATAATAAGATACCTATTCACTCTGAATTTACTTAATTTTGTGTTATGCTTAGCATTTCTTAGCGTGAAACTACGAGAAGCTTCCAGTTTCTTAATCTATTCTTGACCCAAAAGTGTCAAGAATCCCTTAAGCCTGCCTCCATCCGCTACTTAGGTCGAGATCGCATTGAATATGTTAAGCAGGGATAGGAATGTGATAAATTTGAAGTGACTACTTTAGATATATAATAAAGAAATGTCAAGGCAGCTGATGGTCGTTTCATCAGTGCTTTGTATTATTTATTTAACTATTTATTATTTAAGTCCTGCGATTGAGCATTATGCTCAGATTAAAATGTTTGCTGTGTTATATCAACCTTCACTTGTTGAATATACAAGTTGTACATTGTAAAACACTATGGAATAGCACGATTATGAAGCTATCAAAAAGTTTGCGAAGGCCTTTAGTACTCGGAGGTACAATCAGTTTACTAACTTTCCAAATTGAGTTCAGGAAAGTTCTGAATGCGTGAAATGCTTACAACGTCTCTCTACCTTTGAGAATTCGAAACAAGTTATTATATGAAAAAAAAAAACATATACCTACAACTCTTGCTTAAAGAAAACCATTTCATTCTCGATTTGAAGACAGCTGTATTTTTACAGAAATTGTAGTTCCAGGGATCAAGGAAAATTGAGAAAGCTTTTAGAGTAGGAAATTTTACAACAGCAGCCTATAGAAAGCGTTAGCTCTGACCTCAACCTTACATCTATCCTTATAATGCCCTTTTATCGATACGATCCCGAGTTTATTTTTAAAATTGCAACGTTTATCTAGCGTTGAATCTTGTGTGTGAGTGTTTATTTTGCGAAAGTTTGTAAATGGCGTTACAAATCATATCGCAAGACATCAAGACATAAATGATGAATCTGTAATTTCACTGGAAACACAATCAGTGAGCAAGAATTTTTAGTAGCTTAATATAATATTTGGCAAACATGTGATATTTTTCTTTAGAAACCTGTCACTACAATGTTGAATAGCACAATTCTTTTGAAAGTTTTCAAAAGACTTACTTCTTCTTCTTATCAAATGATAGTGGCCAACTCTGGTGTCGAAAGTTTATCAAGTCGCCCCAAGGGCCTCTGACAATCGATACTAATGTAATAGTTGTCAAGGCAACATTCATTTTATGTGTATATAAATATATACACCTTAAAGGTGACTGACTGACTGACTGATATAGTGATCTATCAACGCACAGCCCAAACCACTGGACGGAAAGGCCGAAATTTGGATTGAAGGTAGATGTTATGTAGGCATCCGCTAGAAAGGATTTTTGGAAATGCCACTTTTAAAGGGGTGAAATAGGGGATGCAAGTTTTACTTCTTAATGCGAGCGAAGCCGCGAGCACCCACTAGTTGTATATATGTATGTATGAATGTAGGTGTAACACGAACCAAAGTCGCAAATGAGTTTGTGAGTTTACGGCACAAATATTGACTTGTCAGGGTCATGAGGGGCTAAGTTTGCATAGGCTCATGAAGTATTGGGGAAAATTGGTCACCATGCTCATGAAAACATCGTATTTTGCTTGAAATGTGTGTGAATGGAATTTGAATGAATGATTTAGATTGATAAATCATTGACTAGCTCGAGATATCAAAATGATGAAATGATTGATTATTGAGTAAGTATATTTTTTAAAAACTAGTGTCGCATTATTTTGAGATAAAAAGTAGCCTATGACACTTCACCTAAAACCTCATGCTGCCTATGTACACACCAACAATTATGATTATCCGTTCAGCGGTTTTTGCATTATGAGGGTTATAAACCTTCGATCAATATATTTGATCGAAGTTATAAACAGACAAAAATTCTTAAAACTGCCAAAATGTGTTCTGTTATGGATTTAAAGTATACTCAATTTTTTTTTCTAATATCTTGTATGTTCAGATGTTTGACTCTCTTCAGCTTTATTATATGTATAGATTACGCACGAAGTCGTAGAGATATAATGTTTAGAGCAGTTCTTAAACATCATCATCATTGTGAGACTCTGAATGTGGTTTTAAAACTTGTAAGATACTAGGGATCAAAATGATGTATCTAATATCACAATAGCCTCCTCCTCGTAGTACTTCATATAAGGTATTTTCCGTCTTCCAGTGTTGAAAGCCCATCAAGGCAATCAATTTACTTAATATACAATACAGGCTAGACGGGCAATTAAGGCATAATTAACCTCATTATGTCTTCGCGCCCTTAACACAAGCAGGCTTTCAATAAATGAGTAATTGCTGTGAAATATCAGTGATGTCGAGCTTTACAAACCTATTTACGGCAGAACAAACCATTCATTAAATCACCGTATACAAATTTCTATCTAAGATAAGAATTAGATACTTGGATAATTCTTTCATTGAAAAGTTTTCATTGTAATTTGTCTTTAGTGAAATGCATCGTTGGTAAAATAATGTTCAACGAAGCTGATCTATGACATGTTGACTTTAACATACAATCACATGTATGATGGACATATCGACTTTACAATCACATGTATGATGGACATATCGACTTTACAATCACATGTATGATGGACATATCGACTTTACAACTCTACAACAAGTTAAAGAGCTGGAAGGTACATATACTATAAATTGTTTTATCTGTTTTTATCTGTTTTTACTTATAGTTTATTTAGTATTATACATATTATAACAAGTCAAGCAGATACAAATCAATATAAAAAACAAAGCGATAATATCGAAGAACCAAAGCAACAGAACATTCTCAAGACTGACTCGAGAATTGGACACAAATGATAAAATCTCGTAAAGGAAAATTGGGGGAAATCAGGCAGAATTAATTTTGGTGAACGCCTCTGAGCGTTTCGGGAAAATGGACTTGTTTTTCGATTATACTTGGATTTATGGCTATTTTTGTCAAGAAAGTAAGAGCGGGAACAGAACAGCTTTAATTGTAGTACGTGGGAACGATACTTCATAACATAAAGGTTAAATTTATTAACATTGTTTTGTACTAGAAAGAAAGAAAGAAAACATTTATTGTGACAGATTTTAAAAACACACAGGAGTAAAAACATAAAAAACAAACATAGAATCTGCCACAACACAGCCCCAACTCAGCATAAATAGACTACTAGACTTTTTGTTCATCACAGATAAACTTAAGTTTATCTCTTGGTGTGTAAAGCTTATTTAAATAATACGTAAGCTCACAGCGCACGTTCAATATATGTTTTTATTAAAATGTTTATCGAAATGTTTGCCAAACCCACGAGGTTCAAATAACAAGTTTTTAATCGATTTAATTCTATAGCGGTTACCTGTTAATAATGAGTTTTGGAAATCCGTTTACTAGTTTCAGAGATAATGAGGTCAGGAAAAATCCCAAATGTCCTGTTATTAAGTATTTTTGTATCAAAAGATAGCAAATGTTGTTATTGGTAAGTAGGTAATATCAGATAACATGGTACTTTAGGAGGATACTTCATAAGTAGGTAATATCAGATAACATGGTGCTTTAGGAGGATACTTCATTAGTAGGTAATATCAGATAACATGGTGCTTTAGGAGGATACTTCATAAGTAGGTAATATCAGATAACATGGTGCTTTAGGAGGATACTTCATTAGTAGGTAATATCAGATAACATGGTGCTTTAGGAGGATACTTCATAAGTAGGTAATATCAGATAACATGGTGCTTTAGGAGGATACTTCATTAGTAGGTAATATCAGATAACATGGTGCTTTAGGAGGATACTTCATTAGTAGGTAATATCAGATAACATGGTGCTTTAGGAGGATACTTCATAAGTAGGTAATATCAGATAACATGGTGCTTTAGGAGGATACTTCATTAGTAGGTAATATCAGATAACATGGTGCTTTAGGAGGATACTTCATAAGTAGGTAATATCAGATAACATGGTGCTTTAGGAGGATACTTCATTAGTAGGTAATATCAGATAACATGGTACTTTAGGAGGATACTTCATTAGTAGGTAATATCAGATAACATGGTGCTTTAGGAGGATACTTCATAAGTAGGTAATATCAGATAACATGGTGCTTTAGGAGGATACTTCATTAGTAGGTAATATCAGATAACATGGTGCTTTAGGAGGATACTTCATAAGTAGGTAATATCAGATAACATGGTGCTTTAGGAGGATACTTCATTAGTAGGTAATATCAGATAACATGGTACTTTAGGAGGATACTTCATTAGTAGGTAATATCAGATAACATGGTGCTTTAGGAGGATACTTCATTAGTAGGTAATATCAGATAACATGGTGCTTTAGGAGGATACTTCATTAGTAGGTAATATCAGATAACATGGTACTTTAGGAGGATACTTCATTAGTAGGTAATATCAGATAACATGGTGCTTTAGGAGGATACTTCATAAGTAGGTAATATCAGATAACATGGTGCTTTAGGAGGATACTTCATTAGTAGGTAATATCAGATAATATGGTACTTTAGGAGGATACTTCATTAGTAGGTAATATCAGATAACATGGTGCTTTAGGAGAATACTTCATAAGTAGGTAATATCAGATAACATGGTGCTTTAGGAGGATACTTCATTAGTAGGTAATATCAGATAACATGGTACTTTAGGAGGATACTTCATTAGTAGGTAATATCAGATAACATGGTGCTTTAGGAGGATACTTCATAAGTAGGTAATATCAGATAACATGGTGCTTTAGGAGGATACTTCATTAGTAGGTAATATCAGATAACATGGTACTTTAGGAGGATACTTCATTAGTAGGTAATATCAGATAACATGGTGCTTTAGGAGGATACTTCATAAGTAGGTAATATCAGATAACATGGTGCTTTAGGGGGATACTTCATTAGTAGGTAATATCAGATAATATGGTACTTTAGGAGGATACTTCATTAGTAGTACTAGGTATTCTTACCGAATAAGGTCTGAAGGCAATCCACAAATGTAATGTCCCATACTTTTATGTCGTACCTAGTGGACGTCCGCGGCTTCGCTCGCACTATTGCAGGATAAAAGTAGCCTATGACACTCCTAAGATCTCATACTACGAGTACCTACATACCAAAAATCATGATGATCCGTTGAGTCGTTTTTGATAACAGACAAACAGAGACACAGATAAACAGACAAAATTTCTAGCGATTATTGGAACGTGTTCTGCTATCAATTCGAAGTATCTCCTCCACATATTTTTTTAATAAGTATCTTCAATGTGTCAAAGATATTTATTGACCTTATAACATTGCGCTTCAATAGGCACGTCACGATATATCATAGTAATCATTTATATAACTTAATACTAATTATCAACGAAAGAATTAAAGATAAAATCATAAAACTGTGTACATAATGTCATTTACAAACAAACAATGTCAGATTTATTTAAGTATTAGAAGATAATCAAATTATAATGAGGGGTCTGGTACTAAACCGATTGTTAACAATCAAATAATTTTATTTCGTGTCCATTTCCCGTTTTCCAATATACCTTTGATATCGTTTAATTTTACCAATTAACTTACTTATTTTTTTTAATTAGTAATTGTGCAAGTAACGTGCATTTCTGTACCACGGAACTACATTTCCCAATTACGGGCAAGTGGCGGCACTAACGATGTTCAGACGGAATTTAATAACCATAATCACACAGAGAGACACACACTGCAATAAACACTAATAATACAATTTAAAAAACACAAATAACGCACACACGCTTTAAACGCGTCGCCTAATATCAACGTAACAATACGTATGTAGGTTACGCCTATTTATGGATATATTTATTCATGAAACACATTAAACTCAAAATTAGTGTCCTTGTTTTGTTAGGTGCATGATGATGTTTTGTACCTCAGAAGGATAACTAATCCCTTATCAAATTATCGCGGTTATAGATATATATGGAAGTTTTACATATTACATTCACTAATACCAATAATAAATAGACTATTAGCGCGTCTGTGGCTTTCTTTGCATGCTCAGCCACACCAGTTATTTGACTTTGAAAGAATACCGCTCCGTTGAACCACAAGCATCAATTTTATTTAATATGTGAATGATAGAAATACACGTACAAACTAAGACATTAAAAGACCGCTTAAAGAAAGCTTTACACAGTACAATAACAATTAAACCGTGCTGAAGCCGGCTTTAATAACGCGACATAATCTTCATCTCATATTCTCTTGTAAATACTTACCAAGATATATCAGCGTACTTACCACGTTAACTGTACGTAAACTATTTGTCAAACCCTTGTCGAGATTCAAAGAGAACCGTCGCTACAACGATAGTGCGTGCGGGTTTAGCACTTGACAAAATAACTGATAATAAAATTGTGATAAGTCTGTTGGATTCCGTAAGAGTAAATATTTAGTACAAAAAATCTAAAGTCTTTTTTATACAAGTTCGCACTCAGCCACGACAGTGATCGTTTTGCCGATATGCGAGTACATAATGTATTTTTACATAGTAAGCCATTTTTGCGACATGTATTAACAGACAAGCAGAAATACAGTGGCTAACATTGTTCAGGATAGGTGGTCGGGATCTAGTGGGGATAGTTAAACCTGAGTACGCTTTTAGATACTCTCAGGTTTTATATCTGAAGTCCTGATAGAACGTATTATATACTCTATGTTTATGTACGTGGAGTGTGTATTATATAGTGATCTCACTTTTCATACGGATGCCCAATAATTTATTTTGATACTAACAGATGGTTTAATTTAATTTAGGTAAAACACCGGCAAGCACTTACGTAAAAAAATATGTCCAGAATTAGCGACATGTTTCCTCTGGCATGTGCCGGTAGGTCAATCTAAATTTAATAATAACTTAGTAACTTTAGTACAGAAAGAGTTTATTTTTAAAAGATAAAACCTTTATATAATATTGTATATTATATTGATAAAACCTTTTACTTACATACATATCATAGTAGGTGTGTAGGTAGGTATTTAATTTAGCGATGCGTAAGGAAACCGTGTTTGGTGTTGAATATGACATTTTCATTTTCACATCTCGTGAGAGCAATGGCCTGAATATCAGAGGCAATTTGCACTCACACATATCAATAAACTATGGATTTAACCCTTTTATATGTATGTATGTACATTTAGGTTTATAGTTTGGCTGGCGTAGTTTCATATGAAAGAAAGAATGAAAGAAAGAAATATTTATTAAAATCATAAATATTACAAAACAAATAAATAATTATTATCATCATGTAACACTATGATTTCTTGTCATAATTGTTTTTACATTCTTATAAAAATATTTAGATAAGATTATGTAAATCATACCATTGTTAACGCATCCTGCCTTTGGATGGGTGGTCCGATAGTGGCATCCACATCTGGGCGGTTTTGTCAGATGACACATAAATTACATTTCGCCTATTTTTTGCCATCTTTAAGTCACATCAGAAGTTCTAAGGATGCTTAAAAACACCTTAGGCGGTTGTAACTAGGTTGACTTATCTAGCAATTAGGTAATGGCATTTTATGAGACCGATGAAGCCCATGACCCTTTATTACAAATACCAGCATGCACCGTATCGATTGTTACGGGTATTTTCCCAAGCCATAGATGTAAGTGTAATCACGCGCGCGCCTGACCGGAACATCGAATCAATGGACCGGCAACGCTTTACAGGCGACATCTTAGTTATAAATACCTGTGGAGATACCTTAGATGTCTTTTTAACTAACTAACTAACTTTTAATGCCGCAAAGACATGGACAGTAATGTAATGGACACTACTAATTACGGAGCATCTAAGTGGCCAATGTACCGGCAAGGCTTTACAGGCGACATCTTAGTTATAAATACCTGTGGAGATACTTTAGACGTCTATTAAGTAAAGGGGAGATGACATAAATATGCTTGTTATTCATTATTCTGTTTTATTAATTCAGTCGACACCTACTCAATGCTAATGTGGATTAACACGACGCTTGTTTTGGAGTGTGTTTTCTCTATTACTATCAGTTTATTTTTACCTGTAATTCTCGTGTTCTAACCAAAAGTATGATTTTCTTTCAAAAAAAAAATCATGACATGCTGTGTAGAACTAAATTTTTCACTTGGATTTGAAATATGTGAGTGATGATTTAATCAGTCATTATTCGCATTTGAAAATTAAACATTTCAGTGAGTTCATAAACCATTAAATTTGTCTCGATTTGAGCCCGACTCTGGACTTCCGGGCCTTTTCAGGCCGTCTTATACACAAATAATTAAAAATAAACCTATTCCTTGTAAATAAAGGTGAAGATATGATTAGTTAACCACGAGTCAAGAATAATTCCGTAAAAAGTACGTTTCGTTGATGAATTTGCAAATCCTGGGAGCCTTTGTACATGATACACCCTCGCCCAGCTGATATGATACACCCTCGCCCAGTTGATATGATACACCCTCGCCCAGCTGATCTCTTGCATGTGGGAAGACATGTTTATCCTCGCCTAGCGATGTTCATACATAAAATACACAGGGTTACGCGGAATATACTAGGAATTGTAAATAGTTATTTTGTTATCTTGTTGAGATTCGCACAGGAACTGTTGGCATGACAAGAGAGAAGCCTGTACCCAGCAGTGGATAATGATGATGATTATATCTTATGACAATAAGACGTTGCTGTTGGATATAAATTTATTGTAAATTATAATCTATTTTGCAATATAACGCATCGGTTAGAATTTAGAACCAAATTTAGGAAACAAAAAAAACCCTACGCATCTATCTTACTGGGTTAAGTTAGTTACACGTAGAAATAATGAAACTTTTACCAAACCAATCTTTCACAATAAATTCTAACAAACCTAAAAAATCATATCTTACCCAAACTTTGAAACAAATAACAATAACAAACCACTTGTAAAAGAAATCACAGCATCTAACTTTGTGTTCTGGCAGTGTCGTTCAAGAATCCCTGCACATAGTTTTGTGGTATTAGTTAAATAAATAGATATTCCGAGACATTGCACAAAGCGCCATCTAGCCCCACACTAAGCAAACGCTTGTGTCGAGGGTACTAGATAAAGGATATAATACGGTAATAATATTATCAAATCAAATCAAAATACTTTATGGTACACCAATACCAAAAGAACACAAGCATAAAGAAATTTAGAACGTATTGGGACAGAGGGCGGCCTTACCGCTTGGAGTGATCTCTTCCAGGCAACATAGTTAATATTAGTAGCTAATAACCCTGTATCTACATAGTTGGTGTGATACAGAATGCGAGTTAACGCGTGCGGAAGAATTAATTGCTAGCCGAGCTCTGCGGTGCCATTTGCAATTTTAAGGTCAACGCACACGGTTGTAGTTCGGAAAAGGCTATCAATGGGAATAATTAATGAAAATAACACCACTTTATGCATGGAAAGTGACGCTTGTTTATATGTGAGATAAATTTGTCTGGTTATATTGTTAACTAGTGACCTGGTTTTTTTTAATTTCGGGCCTCAGAGCTTTTAATGTAGAAACTACGCCATTACGCGAGCCTTCCAGACGTATGCTCCGTAGTTGGTCATATACACGGCAGAACTAAAGTTATCTCACCGTTGTCCTACGTTCTCTTATTAACATTATAAAAAAACAGTTTTATACAAAAAGTTTGTTGCCCCGCACCCAAATGTACCTAACGATACTACAATGCAATGTGCCACAAGTGTACTTGTTCTATACGTTGCATACATATTAACAATGATTAACACTTACTATGCCCATTGTTTGAAGTTTGGTGAGAGCTGGCACTTTACGTTTAGTCCAAGATGTAGCATAGACGAAAGCTATAAAATGATGTTCTCTTCCTTTGCAGGCCACCGCGCCCACACGGTGTTCGTGGGAGTGCACGTACCAGCCAGGCGACACTCCCACAGGAAGCACAAGCACCACCACCGCAATGGGGAGCAGGAGCCTGACCGACCTGGTGAGAACCACTCCTACATCCTCCTCCTCGAGACGTATTCCTCAGTACTGAGTGTCGTGTCTCCCCGGAATTGAATCATTGGGGAAGTTCTCCTTTTTTTATTTTTACTACAATGAAGGTAGAACTGTTTCTCTGAATCTAGATAAATCTGGGTTTTAACATAAAATAAAACAAAAAGTAATTTTTTAAAACAAAAAAAAACTTGCACGGAAGATACCTACAGGTTCTCAGATTTTGTGTCACTTGTGTTTTTCACTGTAATCTCAAGTTGCCACGATTGCGCAGAAGAAACTTCTATTATTTAAATAAAATAATAATTGACCCACATAAAAATCAGACTATAAATAAAATACTAAGCCACCTACGTAAATATAAATATGTCTTGTTAACCCTGACATTGGCATAAAAGTTCCAAGGAGCAAGGTTAAAATTACCCCTCTCGGATTCGATCTAACAGATGAATAGGGCTTATCAGGCCGTAATTTCGCAACCTTGTTCTAATGTAACTGAAATTGCCTCTCTTGATATAAGCCAATAGGCTTCGTTAGGACACAAAATTAATGCGTTGAAAATAACTCGCATTTTATTAAGTGTTGGATAAACACTTATTCGAAGCTGTTTGCTATCGTTAATAAATTTAATGAGCTTAATATTCTTACATTAGTGGGGAAAGGATGGCATGATTATCGACGCCCACTATAGAAGTCATATTTAATGAACTAGGCTGCACAAGTAATAAAATGTAGCTCTTTAATAATAAAATAAATGAGGCCCTGTGATGGATTGAACATTTTCTCAAGACATATCAAATTTAAATTCCTATACATAGCCGTGTCACTGTCAGTATAATCAATTTAATATATATTGGAAAGAGGGCTGTTGTGTCTTGATGTCACAAATAAGTGTTAATGAAATTGCTGCGAACAGTCCTGAGAAACATGAATCATAGAAATGGCTTTTATGAAAGTAATTTCGCGAAAGCTTTTAGTTAGCCCATTCAAGAAATTTTATTCTGATTGGGGGTAATAAATGACAAAGTTACTTGAAATAACTGAAATTTTGTTAAAGCTTATTCAGAAGTCTGTATTAACTTTTGAAACTTTAAATATAATCTGAGCTCTCTAGCAAGCAATCTTTGCATTTGTGAGGAGATAGGGCTTACAGATAGCTTTTTTGGCTGAATATTTGGAAAGAATGTATTATTTTAATGAATAATAATTTTCTAAAAATGACAAACTTAACTTAAATGAATGAATTTAACAACACAGATGAGCCAAATTTTTAGTTTTTATTCAGACATCTCTAATTTACTGGTGATCATTTAGGTACTTGTAAGGATTCTTGAAGAGTCATATCGGGTGGCTGAGACAGAAGTTTTAGAATACATTATGTACCAACATTAATAAGTTATACCTTTTTCTGAGAGCAGAAACAGACACGCTACTCAAAAGTTTTTTTTATGTTTTCAATTATGAGCTTGATTAAAAGTTAATTATTTTTTAGATAAAGTCATTAATCTTATTCATAAAAGTAGGTCAAATTTGTTTTAAAATGTGCATAATGATTCCATTAGGACCCCCGATAATGTCCCGAGTGCGGCGACTGAGTGTCACGGACGATGGGGAAACACGTAAGGCCACGCAATTGAACGCTCTATTACTCTCTGCATAAAAATCAATTTCCTGTGAACATCACTTCATTATACCGCCAGTCAAGCATGGAAGTTCGATATCGCCCTTTGTCTCGAGATCCATCCGCATGATTATCGTAGTACCACTGTTTTACGGTCACACTTTCCTCTCTCTAGATTTATTACTTTGGGAATGCGTTTTCTTTTTCCTTCATTATGCTTTCAGAATTTATGGCAGATGATAAATTCGTATTGTTTATTTCAGTTACCCCTCCGGCCCAGAGGGTGCAGTTCATATTGGGCGAGGATGCCGACGATTCCACGCTGGAATCGCATCCGCTTTTCTCGGAAATGGAGGAGTTGGTCAAAGAGGGAGACGAGCTCGAATGGAAAGAGACAGCACGATGGATCAAATTCGAAGAGGATGTCGAGGAGGGCGGCAATAGGTGGTCAAAGCCACACGTCGCCACTTTGTCATTGCACTCTCTCTTTGAACTGAGAAGTCTTATCCTCAACGGATCAGTTATTTTGGACATGGAAGCAGGCTCTTTAGAACAAGTAGCTGACAATGTACTGGACAATATGGTAGCCGATGGCACTTTGGGGTACGATAGCAGGGAAAAGGTCAAAGAAGCTCTGTTGAGGAGACACAGGCATCAACACGAAAGACGGAATCACAACAATATGTCACGGTTGCCTCTGATACGATCACTGGCCGATATCGGGAGGAATCACTCCTCGTGTAAAAGTAAGTTGCGTCATTGATATGAGATCCGATTTGATGATATAGCTGATGATGTAACGGGAGCTCCGTGATCCTATTAGATTTCCAGGAAGGTGGCTCTCGACGCTCCAGTGCGCGGAGCTGTCGAGGGTCCACCTCGTCCCCACACACCGCCCTGCTGCAGGCGGCGGACGCGCGGGGCTCGTACCTAGCAGTGCCAGGTTAGCCATGCGCGCAACACGGTAACTTGTGTGCAGTACGCTCACTGACTCACGCCTTTTGGTACCCTCAACGCACCTGCACTGCAACATCTAACTTGTACATATCTCGGTGTGGTTTTACTTATTCGAATGCCCTTTCCAGTGTTACCGATAAGTTTGAGGGAGGTTTGCAAAAAGCATTTATATTATTGCAGTGGACGAAGGCGGTACGGCAAGTGGACATTCTTACAAGGGGGAAATCGGTCGTTTCCTAGGCCTTCCTAGTGCGGGTAACCGCTTCTCCTCATCGATGTTGTCATTGTTTTTATCTTTCCTTTTAAACTTTTTCTATCTACTTATTAAATATTTGGGCTTCTCACAATACTCATTTAATTTAAATTGAGGCTGTGTTTTAAGTAGCTACAATTAGTTTATCTCGCTAAAGCTTTACACAATATAGGTAGAATAATCAAATTAGGTCCCGAGCTCATTCAGATTACAGTTGTTGTTGTTGTCATTGTGTTCATTCAAATACAATCTAATTCATGGAAATCAGAATACATTTCAAAGATAATAGGCAAACATTTTTAAAAGCTTTGATCACATTTTTCACATTGCGATATTTTATTTTGCAATTTTATCAGAACTCACCACTCAAAGCTTTTGTACTATAAATCATGATCGTCTGTTTACTTACACTGATTGAATATTTTAGGTTCAGCACACGATGAAGGAATGGTGAAAAGTCCAAGCAGCATATCTATGAATAGAAACCACAGTTCAGGCGAACTGCACATGAACGGAGACATCAATCATAAAAGCAACACACATTTTATGCGAAAAATACCACCAGGAGCAGAAGCTTCCAACATTCTTGTCGGAGAGGTCGACTTTCTTGAAAAAACATTATCAGCATTTGTCAGACTCAAGACAGGAACTATTATGGGCGATCTGACAGAAGTGCCAGTCCCGACACGATTCATGTTTGTATTACTCGGACCTCCAAACAGTAATTCCAGTTTCCACGAAATCGGTAGAGCTATGGCGACGTTGATGTCTGATGAAATATTCCATGAAGTGGCTTACAGAGCGAAGAAACGAGATCATCTGTTAGCTGGTATAGATGAGTTTTTGGATGCTGTAACAGTGTTGCCTCCCGGAGAATGGGATCCAGCTATACGTATAGAACCACCTGCAGCGATCCCCTCGCAGGATCCTAGAAAACGACCCAACGATAATCATCCCAAAGAAGAACTAGATGAAGAAGAAGAGGAAGCGAGACAGAGGGAAGAATCTGGATTATCCAGAACAGGAAAGCTGTTTGGAGGTCTAATGAATGACTTGAAAAGAAAATTGCCTTGGTATTGGTCTGATTTTAAAGACGCGTTAGCTCTACAATGCATTGCATCGTGGATATTTTTATACTTTGCATGTTTATCACCCATCATCACATTTGGAGGACTATTAGGAGAAGCGACAGGAAAGAATATGGCTGCCATGGAATCCTTGATATCTGGATTTGTGTGCGGTATGGGCTATGGATTTTTTTCAGGACAACCTCTAACCATACTAGGATCAACTGGTCCTGTTCTAGTATTTGAGACAATTGTGTTTGAGTTTTGCAAACAAATCGGCTGGGATTACATGGCATTCCGATTTTGTATCGGTACCTGGATCACCATAATTTTGATAATATTGGTAGCTATAGACGCCAGCGCTTTGGTTTGCTACATAACGAGATTTACAGAGGAAAATTTCGCCACTCTGATTGCGTTCATTTTCATTTACAAGGTACGCAATCTATTCAGAATTTGTGAGCAGACAACGTTTTATTTAGGAGTCACTTTGATTACATTTAAAATGTGTAATTTTGTTGTAGGCGGTGGAAAATGTTATTTCCATCGGGAAGAAATATCCTCTGAAGACACGCCCCGACGAAGTTCTCAATTATGAGTGCTATTGTTTGCCAAGTAATTACTCAAGAGTGCCAGAGCAGTTTAATTGGACTTCAGTCGGGAAGGAGTCTTGCCAGGTATTCAACTAATTACTTCATCGCATTTGTTAACTGTGTTATCCCTTTTAAACAAACTTACACGATCGGGGAAACTTAATAAACCTTTGAATAATTGGTTGACTTAATCCGCAGATATATAACGGGACTTTGGCAGGTGGAGGATGTGATACTAAAGTTTACGTGCCAGATGTGTACCTGATGTCGATAATCTTATTTTTGGGGACTTTCACGATATCAATCATACTAAAAGACTTTAAGAACTCGCTGTTCTTCCCATCAAAGGTAATATTTTATGCAGCTTATATTGTGTTTGGCGGACAGGTGTTATTTTTTACAAAAGTACTGATGAACGATGGGTAAATAAAAGTTTAATACCGAAATAAATGAATAAAAAAGAATTCTGTTTTCCCAGGTCCGGCAAATTATAAGCGACTTTTCAGTAATTATAGCTATACTATCCATGTCATTTTTGGATTACAAAGTAGGCGTCAAAACTCCGAAACTGGAAGTGCCATCTGAATTCAAACCAACACTCCCAACCCGGAACTGGGTCATCACACCATTTAACGGCAATCCTATTTGGTCAGCTCTACTGGCGGTGCTACCTGCCCTTCTAGGAACAATCCTCATATTCATGGACCAGCAAATCACCGCTGTTATAGTCAATCGGAAAGAGAACAAGTTGAAGAAAGGATGTGGATACCACCTGGATCTGTTCGTACTGGCCATTCTCATCCAAGTCTGCTCCATAATGGGCTTACCCTGGTTTGTAGCAGCCACTGTACTGAGTATCAACCATGTCAACTCCTTGAAAGTGGAATCAGAATGCGCTGCACCGGGTGAAAAGCCCCAATTCTTAGGAGTCAGAGAACAACGAGTAACCCATATACTGATATTCCTAATGATCGGATGCTCTGTGCTTTTGACACCAGTACTAAGTCACATACCAATGCCAGTATTGTTTGGAGTATTTTTGTACATGGGAGTGGCGTCTCTAAAGGGCCTCCAATTCTTCGACCGGATTTTGATAATGTTTATGCCACAAAAGTACCAACCGGATCATATGTTTTTGAGACAGGTAAACACTAGCCCGATCTTTAAAAATGTTGCAAAAAATTACTTAGTCATAAATCTAATCCATATTTTACATTACAGGTCCCAATTCGTCGAGTCCATTTATTCACTGCAATTCAATTCACTTGTTTAGTATGCCTGTGGGTGATCAAATCTTTCTCCTCGACGTCAATACTATTCCCGTTAATGCTGGTCGTCATGATTGGCATCAGAAAGGCATTAGACTTTGTCTTCGCCAGACGAGAGCTGAAGATCCTGGATGACGTCATGCCGGAGATGACGAAGAGGAACCAAGACGAGCTCCGCGAGCTCGGGGACGCTGAGGTGGGATGGCATGCAAAGATTTTACGCCTCTTCAGACGCAACTAACTTTCACCAGCCATTTTCTTCGACACATGCCATTTACGACTCCTTTAGTTTGCAAATAAAAATCAGTGTTATGTTGGTAATCGCATTTTGTTTTATTGGGTTCCTTTGCCATTTTATTTACCTCTATCATCTTCCGTACATTTGTAATTGGTGAGTAGCGAACATTACATTTTTGGTCTCTAATTGTTGTTTTATGTTTCCTTTGAGTTTCTTAGAATATATATTTTTAGGAGCCTCCAAAAAGCATCCCGCCTACGTATCAGGAGAATCTTCAAATCCCGCTAATAAATGGGAATATAATGAACATACCGCTGACTTCGATAAATATATCGGAGGAAGTCAACAAGACGGGGATTTGGAAGCAAGTCAATAACAGTAATAAGATGAAGAAGAATGATGGAAAGGATCTTAAAACGAAGTCGGGGAAGAAATCGTAAGTCGCTGTAACGTTCCTCTTAACGATATCGCATGAATTTATTTGGTAGATACGTTAATCATTTTCCATTTTTGTAAATACTTGCACGATAAGTATTAATTCTTATAAAATTATACGTTAAAACCTGAAGACGACAAGCACACTACAAAACTTTAAGACATGACAACACGATGATACGATACGAATTCCAAACAAAGTAGATGTTTACTAGACACACCAAGTACAAGTTTTAACATTTTCTTTAAATCTGCTAGCACAGTAAAAATTTGCATTTAGTTTCGGAGAGCTCTTTAATATATGCACCTATTATGACTTCCAGAATAAAACACAAGAAGCTATCAAAGAACGCACAATCCGAGATCGAAAGACGGCTATCAGTAATGGACGAGGCTGATGAAGACGACCCATCATACAAGGTGTGCTTAGACACCAAGTTTTGACGACAAAGCATGGCTCTCCCAACCACCGCCACTTGAGGATATCAGTGTAAAACCCCCTTTAGAATTTAGGATATGCACCGAGCATGTGTAATTATTGTGTATATTGTATGTATATATTTCGTGTTTTATATATCATATTTATATTTGAAGCCATAACTACCCGGTTCAGAATTAATAGATGTCTTATTTTGGGGTAGCAGTATGCATGAAGTTTATTACATCCCTTTAATTTCTTGTCTTATTGTATGTATTTGTTTTATTGTAGCGTGTAAGGAATTACACGCTACAATACGAAAAAAAAAACAAATTTTATAAAATACTATATCGGAAGATAAAAAGGTATTCAGTGTTCACAGCTTGTTATAGAAATCAAGACGTGATGATGATGTTAGCGATACCTTTTTCACCTTTTGTAAATATTAGAAAGTTAGCGTATTTATCTTTGCACTGTTTGTGTATTTTATCATACTAACACTAATTTAATTGTATTGCTGTAGTTTTTTGCATAATATTATGCGTCCTTGGATCAGTTCAGTACTGTGTATAGTTATAACTCCGGTAAAATAAAACTACATAAAGCTGATGGTGTAAGTACTTTTCTACTATAGTTTTTATACATCTCTATGCATGTTTAAGTGTGTTTCGTAACTTCGAGAAAGATTATTTAAATGAAAATCAGTTGTAAAATAAGAATAAACGGAGTACCTATAGAATATATAGGTATAGGTACCTACTATATTTGTTTTACTGCAGTTTTAAATAGTCTGATTCTGTTTCACTTATCCTTATTCTTAGTTGATATCCCGAGGATGTATCCTAGGGTTGCTAGTATTATAAATCTCTCTAACATGATACTTTCAGAGTGACATACTGAAACGCAAGGAGTCATGGAGTGGTAACAAAAAATGCGACATCAGAAGAAGTAGCTCCTCCGCTGAAACTTCGGTCTAATCAGTGGTTTTGTAAAATATTGGACATTATTTATAACTCAGTAGAAAGATATACAAATTAAATCAAATCAAAATTCGTTTAGTTTACAAAATCCTTAGGCTATAATAGTAACATATAATTTAATAACAAAAGATTCAAATAAGTCAATTGCTATTAAATTTTCATTTCTAACAAATCAAGATTTTTATTAATAAATATAAAATGATATAAAAGCCATATCAGAGACCCCTAGGGCGGATTGAAAACTAAGACGACAATTCGCCACTCTCATACTAATATTACGGCAGCTAACAAAAATTTACCTAACACATAAAAATATTATTGACATTTTGTGCTAATGTAAAGATTTTTATAAAGAAAGGCTTACGCTTGACTTTAATTCACTGATGTTCAGCAACGTTGCAAAATTCGGTTTTCGGTTAAGTCAAATAGTTTATTTAGTGTCAAAAATAAAGAGTTTGTCTATCTAACTATTGAGTTATATTAATGGTGGAATGAACTTCGATATTGCGAGCAATTATTGTGTCTATTTTTAGAGTTAGTATTATATTTGATAAATGTTCCGGAATATATTTTTGATTATTGAAAATTTGTAAAGGCATGTACTCCATTGTAATAGAATCTGGTTTTAATTAGAAGCCATAGACATTAATTAAATAAATGTGATTTTCTGAACATTAAATTGTAATCGGTATAATATTAATTGGCACAAATGTTAAGCTTCAATTTTAGGCATATTAGGTAAGTCGTATGTACTACTAAGGTGACCTAAGTGTAAACAGTAGGTGCTTGTTATCCGAGTTACTTTTTACTTTTAAAATATTTTTAGTGCTATCGTACATATACTTGCGGTCAACAGCCGATCATAAACGACCACGTCATTGTGCTGCGCTATGATTGGCTGGTTGATCAGAGACTCAAATGACAGCTGATAGAATTCATATCTGTTTTAATAAACTTATAATATCAACTTTTCATTATCCAATAGTGTATGCAAACGAAGTGCCAATAGAAAACACCAATAGGGTTTAGAATAGTACTCTTTATGTGTCTAATTAGATTATATAAACGTAGCAATTCATATGTTTCTTAATTAAAAGTAAATTTAGATAATTTTGCTTTTGTGGGTGGACATGTTTATTTTTAAATGATAAATTGAAATTGATATACAGATGATTTCCTTATCCGAGTAAAAAAGCTATGGTCATTTGATCCATATGTTGATTATTTAAAAAATAAACTCTCAATTCATTACATGCAAGCTAAATGTATAGAACATTGTACGGCTATTAAGATAAGTTTGATTATCTACTGTTTTGCTTTGATTGATTTTAATAAGATTGGTCAAAACATATTTAGGAAAATGTATCCCACGAGACAACATTGTCTCAGAAAGAGTGAGGAAAAATAAGAGAGAGTAGAATAACGTTTAAGGCTTTACGGTATTTTAGCAAGTGTTAATTGTAATTATTATTTTAGATATTTCAAATAAGTAATTTTTTTATCACTATCTCAAGAAATATGAACCTATTCTCTACATATTTTTTTAAACATATACCTTGTTAATATCAACAGTATTACAATTAACAACATACAGTAAACAGGTCATTTCCATATTTTCTATTGTATTGACTTACAATTAAAAGCAAATGAAATTTTTTGGCTACAGCAAACACATGTGATGTCATTTTATGACTATTTATAAAATAATACATGGGAATGGCCCAAAAATAGTTTATAAAAAGTATAATAATTTGTACTGCATTTGCTAAATTTGTATCTTTGAACCAGGATCCGGGGTTCATGATTATATTGTTTTGAACATTCAATGTGCTGTGTTTAAAAATAAATGGACTTTGTATTGAGCAAGTCGTTTCATTGTACTAACACTGAATATGTAATGCGAGTGTGGTCTAAAAACGAGCAAATCACTACCGTGGTGGATAACAGGACATTGTTATAGATATGGAAAAATATCAATACTTAAATAAGCTTCACCATAAAATCACATATAATGTATCTAATGTTTTTTTGATTTCACCAAGTACTAAATACTCCAAAATAAATAATCAGATATACGTACCTAAGACTAAATTTTACACCTAATATCTCAAAGGAATTAGTCAATTACATACTAAGACTAACCCCCGGTCCTAGAACGACAAACGCATTGTAAGCACTCGTTGGAGGATCTCGCATTTTAAGCCAATGACAGCGCGTAGAAAATGATTTGAATTTTGAGAGGAATTAGATTATTCTTCAATCTAGAAAATAAATCTAGAAACCGTAGGTACAAATTTTACCAAAAAATCACACAACCCATAACATTTAAAATTTAATTCAACTATCTTACAAATAAATAATATCAAATAATAATATAAGTATTTACTAGATCACTTAGGCGGTTAGTTTTTCTTCTTCTTCTGGTCAGGCAGCAGCCCCATCTCCTCCTGGTACTTCCTGACGAGCTGCTCCTGCACCTCCGGCAAGCAAGGGGAGTACCGGCTGTACTCCATGCTGAACTCACCCTTGCCTTGCGTCATGGATCTGCAAAACAGAGGTGGTTTAATTAAAATAAAAAAAACAAAACAACAAATTAATACATTGAAATCATATTAATTTATTACTTCAGTTAGGTTAGTAGCATTGAGAACGGACATCATAAATTGGAAACTTGGCTAAGAACAACAACAATTGAGAATTTCTATATGAAAACCAAACTCATACTGATAAAATAACTGATACTAGTAGGGCTCCTGCCCTACTAGTATCAGTTATTTTATCAGTATGAGCTAATACAGTAATAGTGCCGCTGTACAAACTTTTATTCATTTTTATGTTTTGAAAGTTCATGAAACCTTTATAATAAAAAGAAAATTGTAGATTATTTCAACGTTGGACTTAATTCAGGCATATACATAAACAACTCTGTGGTTGGTGAGAGGGGAAAAAGTTAGATTTCAATAGACCAGCCAGTGCAATAAAGACAAAATAGTCAATAATTACATTTCAGGGCGATGTAACTCCATAAACATAGATATCAATTTCGTTGAGAGAGCTTGTGTCACAATTTATCAAATCATATCATCATGTTTTTCTTTCACACACTTCACTAATTCAGATAAATCTTACCTAAGTTCCCCCGCGTACCCGAACATGTTGTTGAGCGGCACCTCAGCGTAGATGGAGGTCCAGCCCTCCGCCCCCTCGGTGCCGGTGATGATGCCCCCGCGCTTGTTCAGCTGCCCCACCACCGTGCCGTGGAACTCCTCGGGGAGGGTCACCTCCACGAACATGATCGGCTCCAGGATCTGCCACGCGCCGTCTTCGAATACTGGAAAGGATTAAAGAAAACATATTTGTAATGTGGTTCGTTCAGTATATATTTTTTATATCAATCAGTAAGGCATTTGACCACTAGGCTTCTTAAACGACTCTCGGAGTAACGACACCATGGTTGAAGATAAAGCCTGCTTGCCCCTTTAGACAAGAGGCGTATTTTAGTGGATGTTCTGTCGCTCGCTTATGGAATAGAAAGAGTGACATCGCGACGCGCGAGTGATCGCGTATGGGAGTGACATCGCGACGCGCTCCGCGGGGGGAAATATTACATCACTACCATACACTGGTCTTTCCATTCTACAAGTGAGCGACAGTACGCTGACTAAAATACGCCTCTTGTGTAAGGGGGCTGTTCCGATTCCAACTCCCTGACACACTTTGCCAAAAACAGTAAAATAAAAAGGAAGAACTTAATAGAATGTCTATACCTATGTTTAAAGTCCAGTAGCCCAATAATACCTTCAATAAAAATAAGACTGAGTGATATAATTAAACCTGAAATCGTGGATATCTAAACAGTGATCAAATTCAACGAATTCATGACAAACGCTAAGGCGTTTGTCATGAATTCGTTGAATTTGATCTAACAGCATCTTCATTTTTGATAAAAATTGGTTAACCTTTGATTTACATATTTGAATTTGAATGTGCATTATTGATCGAAGATTTGAATATAATTTTATTTTTATATAATCTAGTTAAATTAGTCTAAGAAGTGAAAAAAATTGTAAATTGACTTGCCCTGTGTGGTGCGATGCCGTGAGGTAAATAAAAATATGATGATTCATGATGTATGATCGCCTTCTCATAAAACCAAGAAATCTTGACTCGAGGCCAGTGCGGTTGGAGGCTGTTAGAATGCAAGTTAGTTCTACATGAGACAAACGGCTAAACCTGAAATAAATTTACTTAAAACCTTAGATTACCACATGTATTTAGTTTTGATTGAAATAAATATAGTAAAACACTAGTTCATGTTAGAAATCCTTACCTTCTTTAACAGCCCCTTTGGCCGCCAAGAAGAAGGCCAGTTCGCTGGAGTCCACGATGTGATGAGCGCCATCCTGCAGCCGGAACTTGACCCCGGAGATCTTGTGTCCGGAGAGGTATCCCTTCTGGCAGGTGTCGAGGAAGCCTCGCTCCACTCCGGGCACGAACGGCTTGGGCACGTTGGTACCCACCGTCTCGTCTACAAACTCTAGCACTGAAAATTTAAAGAAATAATTGGGGTTATTTGGTAATGTAGAATGTAGTTGAAAAGTTCAAGTAATCTGTAATATTGTTTTTTTAGTCCGATGTTAACTCGATTATATCATTTAGCTGTAGGTATTGTAATAAATTTTATCTCGATCTAATCTAAACCTCTGTATAGTTTTTACTTTCGATGAACTTCTATTATTGGCTTCAAAGGTGATCGGAAATCTATGCCACCGGATTAGGGGCTGGTGATACAACTGCTACATAGAAACTGAACTGATAAACTGTAGATTGATTACTAAAACGCTGCAAAAATCCAACAAGGGTACTTTCACAATTAAAACTTAGAAATTTAAGTGGTGACAGTATAGCAACTTGGTAGTGACATAGGCTACATTTTATCCCGATGTGCGAATGCAATTGCGTAGAAGTAATATAAAAAAGATCCGGTAACCTTTTTTTAGGAAAAACTTTTAAACCCTAAGTCCAGTTTTCGTATGGCTATATTCGCAGCTACTAGTAGACAAAACCAACTCACTGGTATTCTGCTGCGGCGGCAGGGGCTCCATGACGCCGGTGACCTTGGCGAACTGTCCCGCGCCGCCCGACTGCTTCTTGTGCAGGTAGTCGAACGCACACGCGGACATCATCGTCTCTCTGTAAAAACACTCATAAATATGTGTAACTTTTTAACACTATTAGAAAACTAGAGTTTATTTATTTTCCTAAACACCAAGCTTACAGCATACTTTTAAAGCCTAAGGTAAAAAAGACAGTAGCTTGGCGTTGATTTCTTAGCGAAAAAACAAACAAAGCAAGAAAATGTTACAACATGCAGATTGGAACCCTGCCAGCCGTGAATAATTTCGCTTACTAAAAGTTTAACCTAAACTTTGTTCAAAACGAGTCCTTGATTAATTTATTTTAACCGACATCAAAAAAGAAGATCATTTAGGCCTTGTATGTATACTGTGTATAAGACATTATTGGAATTGAATACCACGAATTTACAAAAACTAAAAGCTCTATTTCAAGAATCTCAAAATCGGTTTATAAGTTCTTGAGCCATCGGTACTCACCCAATCTCAGCATTTTTTAGTTATCGCGTAAATTTTCAATTGCAAGTCTTATCCTTTTTTGGGTTTTCACTATGTGAAACACTTACCTGAATGCCACTTTAGGCTTCCCTAGTTCGACAGGACAGTTGTACTCGCGCTCCATCCTCTGCGCGTAGATCTCCAGGTGCAGCTCTCCCATACCAGACACTATCGTCTCCTTGTTGTCGCCGTCGTAGCGGAATTGGAATGTTGGGTCTTCTTTGGTGAATCTGGAATGTAATAGTTTTTTTTTATAAGCAAACTATTGTGGTACTGTGGTGTTCATTCAATTATTCCAGGGAAAAGTAGCCTTTGTTAATCTAGGGTCTAATCTGTCTCCATGCCAAAAAATATCAAAGTCAGTTCAGCTGTTTCAGTGAAAAGAACAGACAAACATATGTAAAACATTAATCTTTATAATATTTTAAATTTATGAATACTTACTGATCCAATTCAAACGATTCTTTGTCATGATTTAAAAGTTATATCACCCAACAGTAGCACTAACAGTATGTTACTCATATTATGAAAATATCGTCGGGGTTTTTTGCACCCAAGGGGCCTTCTCACATGCCTTAACGACTTCTGTACTAAGCACCTAGGCCACTTTTTAATAATCGAGTTTATCTGTAATTTTAACTTCTTTGATATTGAAGGACATGAAAATCTTAGTGAAAAGGTGATGAGAATCTTGAAAGAGAAGACAATTAACTTACCTAGCAACAGCCTTAGAGAAGTTATCCCTATCCTTATTATTCTTGGGTTTGATGGCCATCGACACCACCGGGTCAGGCACGTGTATAGACTCCAACGCCAGCTGCAGCTTGTTGTCGTTCACAAACGTGTCTCCGGACGCGCAATCTACGCCGAACAACGCGAATATATCGCCCGACAGCACCTCGGTCACCTCCTCCATGTTGTTGGAGTGCATGCGGACCAGGCGGGACACTTTCACCTGTAATGTTAGGGGGATAAGGTTGGGAATTGGTTGGCGTGTTATAAGCTAGTTATTGCCGTTTGAAACTGATTGAGATACAAGCTAGTTTTTCCATAAATAATAGAATTTTTCGTAAGAATCAAACCAAAAGGTTTGTTACTGAATCCTGCAATATTTTATTATTATTTCTATTATTCCATGATTGATTGAAAAATGCTTTGTTTGTTGTTTGTCTATAATCTAACTATTTTTTTTAATACATTTGTATGTCATCATATCACTGTTTTTGTAAACTTCTAGGCAAAGGCCTCTCTAAATCCCAGTTGACTTGATTTTGTGCTTTTTGTCTCCATCAAATATTTGCATGTTTCTATGTCGTTTCTACATTGTTAGGTGACAGGGCCCCCTTTTCTACTAATCAGTTATCAGTACATTAATTCAAGAAATAATAACAAATATAAAATCAGTATCATAGTAGGTAAGCTTATACACAGATTTGTCTTTCACAAAACAACATACCTTCCTACCAGTCCTGGCATTGAAAATATTGTCACCCCTCTTCAATAATCCTTGATAGCATCTTAAATATGTCAACTGTCCAAACTTGCTGACTTCCAACTTAAATGCCAAACCCACAAATGGCTTAGATCCATCTCTGCTTGCATCTAAAACAATCTTCTGAGCCTCATCTTTCTTTTCATATAATAAAGCTGTGTTTTCAACCTCTCCTGGGTTTGGTAAATAGTCAAGTACAGCGTCCAATAAAGGTTGAACTCCCTTGTTCTTTAAAGCTGTGCCGAGAAGTACTGGAGTGAAGGTTCTTTTTAGAGTGGTCCGCCGTACAGCGTTTTTGATGTCGGTGACTGTTGGTATCTTTTCCTCAAGGAACATTTCACCTGGAATTTAGAATAGTTAGTGCATATTTTAAAATTTCCCATTTTGATATCATATTCTACAAATAACCGAGAACTAAAATGATTCATTACTATCAGATTATTAGTGATATTTCTAAAAATATTCTCAGAAAACAAAATGGTTTTGGTTTTTGATATACATGTGGTCATGTGTTATACACAACTACACTATGTTGGCAGTCTGCGTGTTGCCGCGGCCCAGGACGAACGTTCTGAAGATGGGTGTCATGACATCCGAAACGCGTAAACCATTTACGCGATTTACACGTGAGTGAAAACCGTTTTAGTTAATCTTTTGATAAAATGTCTCACGAAAGTTTTAATATTAAAATACACTATGTTGTGTAAAAATCAGGCAAATACCTTTTTTTTTAAATAAAACCTGTAGTAATATAACATGCTAGTCACATTGCTTGATATTAATTGATATCATTAAGCCTCATTAGAGGCACCTAAGATGGTTTAAAAACTCCACATCAAAGTTGGTACACTGTTGTATGTACTTACTTTTAGTTATAAAGATATTTATTATGACAAAAACACTGGTACATGATGTGTCACAATAACAATAACTTATTACTAGATGAATGTATTATATAGAAAATAAAACAAAACACTTGACTTGGTTTGACATCATAAAAAAATAACAAATTTAATATCAGAAACTTACCCAAAGTCTCATCCACATTAGATAAATGCTCCACTAACTCATGCCTTCTCTCTTGCACCTCACTCCGTCTATCCTTCGGTATTTCATCGTACCTCACCTTCTCGCCATAATCTCCATCAAAGTATACAGCTCTCTCTTCAATAAGCTCTAGAATCCCTCGGCAGTCTTTCTCAAGGCCTATAGGTAAGTGGATGAAGGCAGCGTTGTGTTTCATTTTAGATCTCAATTGTTGTAGTACTCTGGAAAGGGTAGATAATGAGATTAAAGTTGTTTGTTTTGTTTACAGATTGTATTTGGGCTATGTTAAAATTGTTTGTCAAAATGAAAGGTAAATTAATAATAATAATAAACCCTCGTTCTGAAAATATTAACTATAATAGATGATATCATGTTCTTTATTTAATTATTAAGTTGTTCTACTCATTTTGAAAAGGCTGATTTCATTATAAGATGTTTGGTTCAGTAACCTTTGTAAAAATCTGTTAGGGTTCCTATTTTCTGAGAACTATTATATCCTTAACATTGGTTTGATTTGTCAGGTTTCTTACATACAACCATGTTATGACTTAGACAGTAGAGATAACATCAGGCAGGCCATAACCAAACATGAGTTAACTCATACCTTCCGTAATCAATTTACATTTTTATACGAGTGAAAATTACCTTGAGCACTAAGGAAGCAGGTTTAGCTTAAAATAAATTCTACCGTACTAATCAATTCTTACCTTGCAGGATTAGACCCCAACCTATCCAGCTTGTTAATAAATGCCAAACACGGTACATTGTACCGTTTCATCTGTCTATTCACCGTCAATGTCTGACTTTGGACTCCACCCACTGCACACAACACTAAAACAGCTCCATCAAGAACTCTTAAAGCTCGTTCTACTTCTACAGTGAAGTCTACGTGACCAGGGGTGTCAATAATGTTGATGTTGTGATCTTTCCATATGGTGTAAGTGGCAGCTGATTGGATTGTGATGCCACGCTGACGTTCAAGTTCCATTGAGTCCATGACAGCTCCGACATTGTCTTTGCCTTTCACCTGTGAATATTTAAGTGAGAGTTTGAATGAAATTGAAACATAAGGATAGAAACATGTTGATTACACAGATATGGTATTCTGTAGTATTCCATGTGTCGAAAAATTAATGTCTTCACAAAAATAATGCAATATATAAATACAAACATACTTATCTGGTTTCGGTGGTACATCAATAGAAATCAAATCTTTGAAAAATCCTTAGTACCTACTAATGTAAGTGTTAACATGTACTTAACATGTTTTATTTTATGTTCCATGACTATAAATTAATCATCATCATCAGCCCGTTATCGTCCACTGCTGAGCATAGGCCTCTTCTTTAGTATGCCCCTTGTCCTGGTCCTGCACAGATAGGATCTATAAATTAATGTTTTCCTTAAAGAGACAGTAAAGTTATCTAAATGACACTAACCTCATGCATCTGCTCAATCCTCCCTGTGTAGAATAATATTCGTTCTGTGAGTGTTGTCTTTCCAGAATCTATGTGAGCTGAAATTCCAATGTTTCTGATCTTGTCCAAGACTTTGTGCTCAGCAAACTTGGTGTGAGATGAATATCGCTAGAATTGTGGAAATAATCGTTATTTAAGAATAGTATATGTTTATTCACATCAAGTGTAATAAAGTAACCTACAAGTTTCTACATCTTACCCATAATCAAATAATTTATGTGCCTCATACCTAAATAATACAAATAATTCGTATAGTACCTACCTAGGTACTACTTAAAGCTCCTAAGTTATAATTATGCATCATGAATACAATTTTTATCCACCCATAGGGATCGATGAAACTTTATAAAATTTTTGTATATCGATATATTCGTATTTGTTTGTCTCGAACATGTGCTGTGTGGGGGTAAAAGTTCGAGCAATAACTTAGAACCTCTCATAATCTAAATAATTACGTAAATCCTTATAATTAAACTTGAGATACATATCTGAAAAAACATTACTACTTTTTGCGGAATATCTTACCTCAATCTGGGAGATATTTGATTTACTAGCATTTCGGAAAATGCTAGCCACTCGAGAAAAATTTGAAATGGTCATTTTACTTTATGTAATCTTATCAATTATTTAAAATATCACATTGAAATACTGCAAAGCCGAGAACCGAGAAAAATCGAGAGATTTTTAGGTTAGGTGCTCGGTGCTCCGCTCCTCATCCATATGATTTGACATTGTCTTGTCACTGACATGTGACGTAACATAGTTAATTGCGATCCATGAACTTTTCTTTGTAAGACCACCACACACTTGCGTATTTGCAACACTGCATACATAAATAAAATATGATTATAATTACATATTCAAGGGTTTTTTGATGCTTCGCGTATCTTAAATTTTTCCTCGGGCAACAAGGAGGTACAATGGACATAACTGGCGTGACTATTATGTATTTTGTACCTCTTGTAATCAAACAAAGCTAAGAATTGCATTTTCTAGATTATTGGTTTTTACTTAGCTGACGAGAAAAAAAAATACTTTTCCTACGTAGTACGTAGTAGACTGGCTCGCAAAATGGTAAGATAGATCTAAATTATTAAGTTTTGTTATGTGCACATTATAATGGTGTCTTATTTAACGGACAGCTACATATTTTTTTTTTACATAATATATGCTTACGCTTGACTAGAACTTGCCTGATGGTAAGCAACGTTATAGTCTACGATCTAGTGCGCTTAGGTAAGAAATGCTTATTCTTATCTACATCAGTATGAAAGAACAATGAAGATCAATAATTGATTTTGATTTTTATTACTTCTTTTTCTATATCACAAACAATAAATACTATAGTGGATCGATCCAACCGTTTATTTTCTATTTTTCAGCAGCAATAGAACGTAACTGCATCATGTTACGCAAAAGTTCACTTTTGCAACGAGAGGTTTTAAAAATATGGCAACTGCCTAAGTTTGCTCCTTGATCCCGTATAATAATCATCTTTAACAAATTGAGTCCATAAGAGTAGTAGTTTTTTTTTAAATTACATGAAATAACAAACGTTTTTAAAATTTTACGTTCTATGGCTATCAACATAGTGATGTTTACGATTGAGATATCGATATATTGTTTAGTAACCATTTTTATACTGGTATAATGTAGCATTCTAATGTAGTATAAATATAGAATGGTATGAAATGATATGGAACAATTATTGTGACTTTTATTTTTATTTATTTATTAATCAAAATCGGATTCTTCGTCGCTGTCACTCGAGCTATCGCCGACATTTATAATTAATTGTTGATTCGTATTATTTATCGCACGTGTTTATCCCACTCTGCCTTTGTTGTTTCTTGTGTTTTTTTAATTACATTTTGCCAGTTTTCCGCAGTTACTTCAACACATGCATTTTTTAATAAATCAAGCATTTTGTTTGCCATGAATGGGGGTTTTGTGTTATTTCGAGCAGCGTGTCCTTTTACTTGAGCCTATATTAATTCAATGGCATTGTATTGACAATAATAGGGTGGAAGTCTAAGAACCCCATGACCATGTTCTGCAGCTATTTCGTTGATCACATAACGAAATGAATCGATATCGTGTCCACTATAATCACTTGGTCATAACACTATTACTGACAATTAGATCTGGCAAAAAGAAAATAAATGGTTGGAACTATTATAGTGAAAGAATTACTTCGATACGTCAATTAGTTTCCGACTTATAAGTAAAACAAGTTGTAACCGCACGACGCGGGCTGCCGGTGACTCTGTGACGCCATCATACAGCACGCTCAGTCTGGCTCACTCGTCGCGCGCTCGTGGCGTCTAAATTTTAACTAAATACTTGTCCAATTCGAATACTAGGAAATCATGTGTTGTGCCTAAATGTAAAAATACAACTACCAATTCACCGGAAAAGTTGTTTTTTTATAGTTTAAAGGACGTTAAAATGGGAAAAAGAATGGATAAAAGCTATGAAGAGGGTTAATCCATTTGGAGATAAAAGAATAGTTAATTGTTGTGAAGACCATTCAATCATATTTAAGTAATCATAGTAATAATAATGATTTCTAACAGGATTAATCGTGTGTTTATTGATTTTATATTGGCAGGAAAAATATTGAATCAATAAGTACGCGATTATACCGGTTAAAATAGTTTAATTATAGTTTACAGAGATCGTGAATACCTAAGACTATTAAAATATTTTTGTAGTTTATATTTATTTATGAATGAATATATATTTATATACAGAACTTTCCGTTACGTTTTTACATTGTATAACAGTTATAATATCTTGGGAAACATGTAGCTGTTTTGTGTAATCCTTAATTTTCTATATAAGTTAAAATCACTGTGCCTACTCGCGTAGACTAGGTGTAGATGGCTTGTAAGAATTTTCTTGTTTTAGATTTTAGATGTGAAATTTTTCAGTGTCTACCTGTTACCAAATATATAATATAATAATACGGAGCAAAAAATATGAAAAAAAAACAGGTTTTTGTAAAGTAATAATAATAATAAGTCCGGTAGTACTGCGGATCCTAAGAACTACAGACCCATCACATGCTTACCTACCATCTACAAGCTCCTTACATCCATTCTGACCACTAAAATAAACGCTCATATAGTCGCGAACAATATTTTGGCCTTTGCTCAGAATGGATGTAGGGTTGGGTCCCGCGGTACTAAGGAGCTCCTCCTCATTGACACGACCATTAGCCAGCAAGTCCGGCGTAACAGAGGGGCTCTGTTTACCGCCTGGATTGACTACAAGAAGGCCTATGATTCGGTGCCTCATTCGTGGTTGGAAAGGATATTGGAGTTGTATAAAATTGATGCAACTCTGAGGTCCTTTCTATGTACATGTATGAGGCAGTGGACCACAGTTCTTCGTCATCCATTTGGTATCGAGAGCCCCTCTGATTTGCAGGATTCTATAAGGATTGAGCGAGGAATCTTCCAGGGTGACAGTTTGAGCCCATTATGGTTTTGCCTGGCACTGAATCCTCTCAGCACTTTGTTGAAGGATACAGGGTTAGGCTGCCGACTTCGGAGACAGGGTGAGATCATTAGTCATTTGCTGTACATGGATGATCTCAAGTTGTTTACAAAGAAACTTCCTGACTTGATGACGCTATTAAAAACCACGCAGGTTTTCAGTAGCGCTATCAAGATGGAGTTTGGTGTAGATAAGTGTGCGGTCATGCATGTGCAGCAAGGGAAAGTTGTAAATTCACCGAATTTACAACTTTCTGATACAATGACTCTAAAGTCTCTCTCCGAAGGCGAAACCTACAAATACCTTGGTATGTCGGAGTCGTTGGGTATATCAGTAGCGGACGTCAAGCGAACGGTGAAGGAGCGCTTCTTTTGCCGGTTGACAAAAGTGCTTAACAGCCTTCTGTCTGGGGGTAATAAGGTGCGTGCCTTCAACGGTTGGGTGATGCCTCTACTGATATACTCCTTTGGCATACTGAAATGGACTCAAACTGAACTGGACGCCCTGGATAGAAAGGTCCGTCGACAGCTTACTTTGCACCGCATGTTACACCCACGCTCGTCTGTTATGAGATTGTACCTCCCGCGGAAAGTAGGGGGTCGTGGCTTTTTAAACGCTAAGACCCTTCACAACCGCGAGGTGTGCAATCTCAGGGATTATTTCCTTAACAATGAGTGTGGGATACATCGCGATGTAGTAGCTGTCGACAAAGGCCTTACTCCGCTCTCCTTGGCGAATGAGAGCTGGCACAGACCGGTGGTACTTAGTGTTGAGGATCGCAAGGAGATATGGAAGAGCAAAGAGCTGCACGGGAGGTTCTATCAGGCCCTTACTGGGCCGGATGTGAATCTCTTGGCATCAGTGAACTGGCTACGTTTCGGAGACCTCTTTGGGGAAACCGAAGGTTTTGCTTGTGCAATTGCTGACGAAGTTATGATGACGAACAATTATCGGAAATTTATCCTAAAAGACGGTACGGTCGACATTTGTCGAGCATGCCGCCGTCCCGGAGAGTCACTCAGGCATATAATTTCCGGTTGTTCTCATCTAGCTAACGGCGAGTATTTGCACCGGCATAACCTAGTAGCCAGGATCATCCACCAGCAACTTGCTCTTCGATATGGCCTTGTTGAGTCTCAGCTACCGTACTACCAGTATGTACCAGAGCCAGTTCTCGAAAATGGTCGTGCATTGCTCTACTGGGACCGATCCATTATCACGGACAGGACTATTGCTTGCAATAAGCCTGATATCGTGTTAGTGGACCGGCCCCAGCGCCGGGCAGTTATTGTTGACATCACCATACCACATGACGAGAATCTCGTGAAGGCCGAGAAGGACAAAGTCAGCAAGTACCTTGACTTGGCACATGAGATTACCGCCATGTGGGATGTTGATTCGACGATAATTGTCCCGATAGTTGTTTCGGTGAACGGTCTTATAGCGAAGAGTCTCGATCAACACCTTAAGAGGCTCTCCTTGGAAGGTTGGGTTAAGGGACAGATACAGAAGACAGTGATTCTTGATACGGCGCGTATTGTCCGGAGGTTCCTTTCTTTGTAACCTCTACCACCGGTTGCTTGGGTCCTGCCCCGTTGCCGGCGGCATCACTAGTTTTAAGTTTTTTATGATATTTGTTATTTTTTTTATACATATATTGTAAAAAAAATAAAAATAGTTGTTAATAAATGAATACCGAGATAATAATAATAATATTTACTTTATTGTTATTAAATTATTAATTTCGAAAGGTAATATACCGTACAAGTAAATATTCCTTGAAAGTTTGAAGCATCTACCTGTACGCGTTTTTAATATTGAGCAAAAAAATACGAATAAAACACGTTTATTGTATTGGGACCCACTTAATGCAAATATTTTTTTAAAATTTTAAGTATTTTTTGTTATAGCGGCAACGGAAATACATCATTTGTGAAAATTTCAGCTTTATAGCTATCACGGTTTATGAGATACTGCCTGGAGATAAACTGACAGCGGAGGCTTAGTAATAGGGTCCCGTTTTACCCATTGGGTACGGAACCCTAAAAAGGCAAAAAGAATAGTTGTACCTATATTATACATATATACTTATGTATCTCCGTACGTGGCGCCGCGCCACGGCGCGCTGTAGTATGACGTCACAAGCGGTTACGGGGCTCTCCGTCGGATTGGATGTTTTTGGAAACTTTGAATGCCTATAAAATCAAAACTACTAGGTATTTATAATTGCAACAAAAACTAGCGTATTTGTATACATACAGGCCTTACTGAGACATAATTGCAAGTGATTTGGCATACCTAGTACTTTTCTTCATTATAGGTAGGTATGTTACTTTTTTTAGATTCATGCAGGGTAGATCATGTACGGCAAAACTGCATGTATCTGATTAACTTCTACAGTTTGCAGTCATAGACAACATATAGTGTGAGCATAGCAAGTTATTGCTGAGGTTGGTAGTATTGATATTTTACAAAGACAACAACCGTCTAAATCAACTCAAAAAAATCAGTTTTCCTCAGTTCAAAAATAATATGGCCGTGTTGGGCCCGTGTGTGAGTGTAAATATGAACGGGCATAGTAATATACATAGTCAGTTAACAAAATCACTAGAAAGAATTCTGGAAGATGCCTACTTGAGTGGTGAATTAAAGTTGAGTGGTCGGAAGTTACGGGAGTTTCCAAAGCCGGTGAAATTCGACTTGAGTGATACAGTTTTAGCTGGTAAGTTTCGATTTATAAATAAGTCTGACTGCATTTTTATGTGCTTCACGTTTAATAACATGTCTTTAATAATTATGTTGATTTTATTGTTTGGTAAAAGTTATTTTCCTGGTTTTTTTATACCGAATGCGTTCCGCCGGGCATGTTGCTTTCCCTACAGTATTTGTCATCACATCAAACAAATCGATCCATTGCGATAACATGCCGGTGCAGGATAACAGTGTGATAGCCTCGTTATTTTCTAGGAATCGTATAAAAGTGTTAAATACCATGTTTATATTATGTAGATAAAATGCATTGTTGATACCTACACAAATAACGGTATTCCACTCTGCCTTGTTATATTCCTGCCTGTTTATTATAAAGTATAATTCTAAGTGATAGCACGCTTTATTTAGGTGTTTACATAGCGTTATATTCTCTTGGGGTGATTAATTAAAGTTTATAGTAGGTAGTTAGATAAGTTCTCCATAAAAATGCAATCCAAATGGATTTATTTTCTTTTACGACTGCAGATGCTCATTGTATTTTGTGGGTAGGTACCTACTAAGTATAATATAATGTATATTTAATAAAGAAGAACTAAGTATAAGGCCTGTACAAGAAAGCCTTGTCTCTTATTCAACTTCTAATTGATTGAAAATTGGTGCCAGCTATTTGGAAGCAAACTAACCAGTTTGCTATTAAACATGCCAGGTCGTTGACATTACAAGTTTATCAAGAACTTATGCATGTTATGTGCATTGCATTATGAACTAAATAAGTACAGTATTAAGACATTAAACAACTTTTCAACAAGTAGTTACACTATGAGTAGACATTACTCAGGCATCATAACATAAGAAAACATATGTAGGTACTTAAACTTCATCATCATGTCAGCCAGTGTTCACCCACTGCTGAGTATAGGCCTCCTCTCCAATGTGCAACTATCCGTACTATCCGTACTCCAGCCTTACTTAAACTTATTCAATTCAAATAATTAACATTTTATAATTATTACTTAAATGATTATCTTAAAGTCTAATAAATAAGCTAAATCTTAACATTGTCTTCTTACGTAATGAGAGTGGCCAACTCTGTTGTCGAGAGTTTATCAAGCCGCCCTAAGGGTGGCATCCAACCCACGGAAAAAAAAAAAAACAGAACTTTGTATGTTGCCTTCTTCTTAAGGTGCTTGTAAAAATAGAACATAGCTATAGCAATAGTTATTTGATAATCAAATAGTTACTAAACCAAGCTACCTCCTATAATTTTATAAGTCACCATTGTGCTATTATCCAGACCAAATAAGATGATTCTAATGATGCTGAATTGTTTATGGTATCTGCACACCTATTGTATTACTTAAATTGAATGTGTGAGAGGTTGATTTAGACTAATCCACTGGTTTGGCTACTTCAGTTGAGTGTGGGGATTGGATGATCTGCTCAAGAATTGTTAACTAGCAATTGAATATAATATGAGTAGGTATGTGTTATCACTACTTCAATGGACAGCAATTTAGTTTGTTTCTGTGTTATTTTTTCTGCTCGTTGTGAATTTGAGTGATTATGGGTAAGTTAACAAGCTGCAGATCATCATTATATGGTGATAGTTTTAAAAGCTTTTCCTCAGTTTGATTAAAAATCTACTTCTCATCCTGAATCTATTCATTAACAGTGAAGTCGCTAGCACCCATGTGTATGAAACAAAATGTGTATAAGCAACACTGTTTGACATCTCACACATTTATCGGAATGCACTCAAAACCTGTGGGAGTTGAAACCACTTGTGCTGAATGCAAAGGGTCATTAACATAGATAGATAGATAGATAGATTAACTCTTTATTGTTGACACATATTAAAAAAACAGTACATAGAACAAATTGCACCTTAACTAGTGCCACAAGGGGCGGCCTTATCGCTGAAAGCGATCTCTTCCAGGCAACCTTCAGCTGGAGAGAAATAAGCAAAAGAAAAAAAAAGAAGAATGTGGTGTACAACAAAAAGGAAAAAAGAAATTTTACTAATATATATACATATATATATATATATATATATATACATATAAATACGCAATACACATACTTAATATAATAAAATTAATGTTTATATACAAATACATATAATACGCAACAAAATATTTAAAGGTGATAGTAGTAGAAATAATAACAGCAATTTTCACTGAAGGGAAGCGAGATAAAATTCCTTTACTTGTTTTTTAAAGGAATCAATTGTCTGAGCCTTTTGAATGTTGATAGGCAGAGAATTCCATAAAGTAACAGCTTGTACAGTAAATGATGAGCCATAAAAAGATTTCTTTTTGAATGTTGGATGTGCGAGTGTTAATTTATTAGTAGATCGAAGAGAAAGAGAGTGTGTAGTATGGACATACGCAAAACGAGAAACTAAGTAACGCGGGGTAGCAGGGTTAAATAAAATGTTATATACGAGAGAGAGGATGTGAGCATTCCGGCGAAGTCGAATAGGCAGCCACTTGAGCTTAACACGAAATTGAGATATATGATCGTACTTACGTAGACCAAATATAAACCTTATACAGTAATTTTGTAACCGCTCAAGCTTATCTAGCTGATCTTCCCGAAGATCGAGATAGCAGGCGTCCGCATAGTCCAGGATAGGAAGAAGAAGGGATTGCGCAAGCTCAACTTTAGTGGCAGTTGGCAAGAAGTTTCGAAGACGTCTTAGTGACCCACCAGACGAGAAAATTCTTGAGCTTAATGAATCCACATGAGCATCCCAACTGAGCGACTGATCCATTATCAGACCAAGGTTCTTGACTGTATCACTATATGGAACGATGATGCCTTCAAAAATAACTGGCGGAATACCCTCCCAGTCAATCCTTGAGATCAGATGAGAGCTTCCAATGATAATGACCTGCGTTTTTGAAGGATTCACTTTTAAACCAAAGGATTTACTCCATTCAGAGATACGGGAGAGGTTATCATTAGTGTTCCTAATAGCCGAGTCAAGATGACTAATATGAGCCTGCGAGTATATCTGTAAATCATCAGCATACAGGTGGTAGGGACATGAAAGATGTTGCGAAATGGAGTTAATAAAGATAGCGAAAAGAAGTGGTGATAACACGCCGCCCTGCGGGACACCAGCAATTGTGTTGCACCAAGAAGAAAAGGAATCTCCAAGGCGAACCCGCTGCCGACGCCCCAGCAGATAACTATGAAACCATTCTATCACTGATGGAGATATATTGATAGAGCGCAGCATTGCAAGCAGGATATCCAAATCAACGGTATTGAATGCATTACTGAAGTCTAACAGTGTTAGAACAGTAAGCTTACCGTCGTCCATACCCTCGCGTATGTCGTCTGTGATCTTTAAGAGCGCAGACACAGTGCTATGCCCAGGACGGAAACTATTTAACATGTGATAGTACTGAAGAGCTTTTCTCTTTGCAGTAGCAAATATACAATATAACACTGATTTCATAATATTGTTTCTTATAGTTTATAGATTTGGTTTGCATTTTATCAGAGTTTAACACTTTTAATTATTTTTTTCATCTAAGTAAGTGTCTTGAGTACCTACCTTGGCTCTTGTTTTGTTTGTTCAGTCCAGTGTAATTATGGAGATCTACATGAAAACACATGAATCTGACCATGAACTGAGTTTTCGTCATAGTGTGGGCGTTAGAAAGCGTGGAGCTAGTGTGGAATTAGATTTTCCGCCAACTTACGTCATTTTGATGTTGAGAAATGTCGCCATTTCGTCTTGAAATTTGAATTTTCAATGTTAATTAAACACCCACTACGTACAGAATCGCCCACAATCGTTTAATTTAAATTTTCATTGATGTTTATGTTTGCTGCTTTAAGTAATATTTAAGTGCCTACCTACTTATAAATATTATTTTATAACACAATAATATTGTCTGTCACATTCATTTGCACTATATTCCTTTACTGCTTTATTATAATGTACCCTTTATAAAATCAATCCTGAAATTGAAAATAATGGATTTGTAATTAAAAGAATACACAGCCCAACTTCTAATCTCTCATGCGAAACTTAAAACAATAGTTGTTACAATTCAAATTATCATAAACGATTCCCCTCGCAAAGCTATTATGCAATTAACACACTGTTGTTTAAACTATCTGATGAAGTCATTAAAGTAACGACCAAAAAAACGTACTTATTGCTTTTGAAGCCTTGAAATCTGGTTCAGCAAATTCGTGCCACGAAGTCGCATTATGTGAATGAACTTCCGACACTTAGACAACAAAGAAAAACACTATACATAACTATTAACTCCTATTGAGTATGACCCTCTGGATAGATAGTTTACTTACTAAAGTTTTCTTATCTGCCGAGTAAAAACAAACAAGACATTTGCTAAATACTTAGTTAAGTAAGTAATAACTGTTTTCAAAAAATGATTTTACTCAAACTAATCGGTAAACATAGCAAATACTTATGACATTCGCAGATAAGTGAAGTACTTATTTATAAATGAATGAATATTTTGATTATGATTATGTTCGATCAATAACACACTATTGATCGAAGATGATTATGATGAGTCTACGAAGCGTACCGAAGCAAACCTAATCTACCCAGGAAGTTGGCTAGAAAAAGTTTAGATTCTGAAAAAGCACATACCAATAGCAATAACCGCAGCTTGTACCTATCGAGCAACAACATCTGAAATCTGAGAAAGTAAATCAATTTGTCAAACAACTTGGAAACCGTTTCGAATGTCGAAAGTGTGCGTGTGCGCAAAAGAAAGTCGCAATTTTCCGCACTCTTATCTTTACATCTAGATATCTGGACTGAGGAGGACTGTGGCTGTCGCGTGATGTATTCAATTCTCTTTTATCGCTTTTTCTGATACGTTTGATTCTGAATCTGAATTGATAAACTATGAACACGCAAGAATGGAGATTAAATTAGACAGACAAAAACGTCGCAAATGTGACTTTCGTTTATTCATATTGATTAGAGATTAAATATAAGTATCTAGGTTTCTACAATAGCTACTTAGTAACAATCTTACTTAAACAATATAGGTAGGTACTCTTAGTTATTTTAGATTTCATCATCATCAGCCTGTTATCGCCCACTGCTGAGCATAGGTCTCTCGTCTTGTATGCCACTTCGTCAACATGCGGTGGGCATGCCCATCAATGCGGTCTCTGTTTCAAATAGCCAGTCATTTTAAACATACATTGATTAAAATAACACTTGCAACCAAACACAAGATATAAATCCCATAACTCCCTCTGCTCCCGAGCCTCCCTAATGCGTCCCATCTATTAAATCCTCTGAACACGCAATAAACACAGCCTTAGCTTATATTTGCACATGCTAACATACAGGGTAAGTAAGTAGTAATTAAATTGGCACGTATCAGAGGAATCTGGACCCAAATTATAAAGAGACCCAGATTAGCTTAGCTAAGAAAAAAATCATCACAATACTTAAGTACAGAGCCTACATTTAGCCGTCTCCTCTACGCGGCTGCTGCGCTCTTCTGTTGCCATGCATTTTTAACAGACTTAAAAAAAATAAGGTTATCAATTCTTCTGAAAGGTTTTTAATTGATATAATATGGTTCACTAATAACTCTCCATCTTAGACCATAACTATTGCTAAACACTGGGAAAATTGTAATGAAGAGTGTGTAAAGCGAGTGTGGCTCAGCGGTTCCTGTGTCTGCTTTTCATCCAGACGCACCCTGGTTCGAATCCGGGCTTACACCAATGACTTGTATTTTCAAGTTATGTGTGGATTTGCACTCGCTTTACGGTGAAGGAAAACATCGTGAGGAAACCGACATAGTTGAGGACCACAATATCCGAGGATATGTGTCTTCCGTGGAAGGACCTGGGCGCCCACCGCGATGTACCTGCCCAAGAAAACTCCCCTAACGCATTAATTCTGCGGGGGAGTCGCGACCCTCAGGGAAATACGACTCAAGAGAGAGAGACTGTGTACATTGTTAGAAACCTCTGTTTTTTTTAGTATTATCCAACATCCCTGTATGTCTGAGTATTACAAACATTATCCAGTATAAAGTGTACGTTCAGGCGACAGGTGCTCAGCCGAGCTCGGCCAGCCGTGCCGGATGCAGGGGACGATAAGGCCGCCACCACAGTTCACTGCCTGCTAATATTGTACCGTGTACGAACAATACATGCTGCCCGGTCTACCCGGGTGGTTGGAAAACAAAGTTCTCTCTCCCATATGGTTGGTTAGTTAGTTCCTAGTTAGTCGTTGTAAGTAGGTTCGTAAGCTAACTCATATAGCTATTTCTACATATGTATGGATTCTGAGGCTATACCTAACTAAGTATTATCGTGAAGAGGCTACTTATATACATATATATATGTTAGACATTGATCTCCATCAGTACAAGTACGCTGTACTGATGGAAATCAATGATGTTAGAGTATAACAGAGTTAAGAATACCTACATTAGACAATTTGTGCTTCGATGGTGTTTATAGGTAATGGTTTAAAACTAGTCAAATATTGCATAGTTTTTTCTTGGATTATGTAAATAAGTAAGTATTTATCAGAGGTTTTATCTACTACATATTTGAGAGAAGTTTCAAAAAGTTACCGATGTTACCTAAAAGTTCCTGTCTCCAAACCGGAACTAAACGCTCCGACTAAAGTAAACTAAACAGTTACCGCGACTGGTTCAACGAGCCCTTTTTTCGGTCCATAGATACGACTGTTGATAGCCACGAAGCAGCAACAGACAGGTTTGTGGGCGGATGTGTGGGACTTGAAAAAAAAGTAAACAGGCGCGGGCGCAGCGCTTGCATCGTTATCACTTTTCACTCTAACCGCTATGTGTTTACTTGTGGGGAAACTGGGGTAAAATGCTTTCGAGTGTTGCAACTCTTATACTACTATTGGTATGCTCTGTATCTCGATGCCAGGAATGGCAAACTTTATAAAGCAAATAACTACTCGTGTACTCATTGAAATATACTAAACTGCAGAGAGCAGGCCCCGTTACTAGTGCTACTAGCTAAGGTTAGTCTATTAAAGATTGCTTTTCCTGGACTATGGTAGTGTCATATAATATATAAGCACTAGCAGCACTAGTAAACAATAATTCTTATGTAGGCACAAATGAAATGCAGAGATAAGAGACACATAAAATATTGATTTTCATGATAACTAACGTAGTGGTGTAAGTAAATAAGTGCTTAATTCAATCTGAATATGATACTCGCGGACTTTGTCCTTCAAAGCTTTTATAGAGCGACCTCTAATCTTTATATAGCGATCGCAGGGATATCATTATAAAGCAGCCCTTTTAATTTTCCAGTTGACCGGCTTATTGCTCCGTTATGAAGCCATCACAAAATTAGCCGAGCCCGAGGGTCACTCGACAGCAATAAACTCTGATGGAATATTCAGACATGCATTATTAGCGCACGACTATTGTGTGGCGAACTTTACACTCGCTGCTATGCGTGGACGCATCGATCGCTAGCCAAGAATACTGAACAGGTAGTCGTGTCCGATCTATTCTAGCTAATGTTTTCGAGTCCTACTGTTCTGTACGGGTGAGTCGAAGGAATAAATTAGTATGCAGCGAGCAGTTTCCTCCGCAGAGGCCGTCTGGGCCGTGTCCCTTATACATTTACATAGGTGTAGGCTTTATGTACCTCTATAGACTTGTATACGAGCTGCGGTCGACGCTTTCGCTCGAGATTCTAACGAAAATGTGTTTTGCTACGCTTGAGCCCACATATTTTATTTAGAGCGCATCCCGTTAGGCTAAAGTGGTTTTGAAGGGCGTTAAATATTTCTTAGGTGCTGAATTACTGATAGAAGTAAGCATGCATTTAATTATGACGATCCCTATGGCATTGGAGAATTTAAATGGGTAATTGAACATTATATTAACTACAGAAATCGTATAGTACATATATCGTCAGCAAAACCCTCACCTAACAAAGAAAGTAAACATAAATTCTTCCCAATTAACAGTATACCTTGCTCACTAAGCGATAACAAAACACACAGACTTTCACATACTAAACGAGATCTAACAACCAAATGTCCTATTAACGTCAAAAAGCGAGCTTTCTTTAGCAAAAACTTGTAAAATGGAGGTAGAATACACGCGCAACAGAGCAGCCATTATCGTGGGAATTGCATTGATTAGATTAAGAATAAATTAACTCCTTCAGATCGAGTAGCTATCGAGAGATCTGCGAGTGTTGGGTTTAACGCTCGAGTAATAGCCGCACAAGGGGCGTCTGTTCGCCACATTGCATGGCTTTGATGGTCGTGTTATCTGCGGTAGAAAGAGCCATTGCCAGTACACATATTCTGTGCTGTTATTTATTTAGTTCCATTTGATGTTACAAAGGATTAAAATAGTTTCAATGTAAAAGCTAGGTTTAGATTTAATTTAATGAGTACTTAAGTAGATACTTAGTGTATTAATATGACATTATTTACTACATTCCTTGCTGCTCAATGCCAAGGAAGTATCGCATGATCACTAATGTATTCGCTAAAGAATATATTTTCTTGGGACCGTGAAGTTAGATATATAACAGAATGGAAGTCGGTAAGAAGTGTAAAATACAACTCAGTTAATACATACATGCCTATTTTGCACGCGAGCACAAGTTAACATACGTACTTTACTTACTTGTCTTACGTATGTATAGATAAAAGTAAAGAGTTCCTATACCCAACAATGATGGGATGAGGGCTGATGAGTAACTACCTAGGTATGTCACAATTATCATCGTTCTTAACAGCACTTACTACGTGTACCTAAGTATCTACCTTATTAATTAATTAAGTATTGAAATGAATTGCTGAAATTAATTTCAATTAACGAAACCCTAGAACACTAAATTAGCTGTTCAACACTAGGTGGGTAAATCTATTCTTCACGTCATTGCTTAACTAATGTCTACTCAATTATGGACTAATTGATTGCGAATAAAACCTAGGCTAGGCCTAATTATGTGGAATGAAATTGGAAAGCCTTGTTCGATAAATTGCCGCGTATCTGTTTCTCTGGGCTTGGTTGGTCAGAACACTGAACTCAGGGTTTCTCTACGACTACAATTTTAAGCAACATTGTTAACAACATGAAGTGAATAACTAAGTAAATATAAACGAGTTTTTAACCGGCTTCAAAAAAGGAGGAGGTTCTCAATTTGACTGAATGTTTTTTTTCTACTGCCGTACTTAACTACTTAATGCCAAACTCAATTCTAAACCGTAAGTGGTTTTCCTCTACTGTTTTTCTAGGTAGTCAGTAAGACACATACCTATGTAAACACGTGCGTATTAGGTACTTATTTTAAAAACTTCAGTCTCAAGATAATCTCAAAATCGTGGCAAGGGGAAATATATTAACTAAGTAAGTATATTAAACATTTACACATTTTCTCCAATCACTACCTTAACGTCAGACAATAGTTTAATCCCTTTATTATTTGTCCGTCTTACTTATCTTTTAAATGTTTCACATTATTCCTAGCACCTACTTGCTTCTCACTGCCGGTTCTTGATCAAAGCTTCAGTTTACAAGTCAGCGTGTCGATACACTCAACCTCGTTTCCTTCGCCTCTCAAGTCGGCCTCTGCGCTGGATAGTTGCAATCTCTGCAGTTTACTCATATCCATAGCCAGCTTTTAGTTTCTACTTGGAAAATGTAACACACATCAAGAACTAGTTAGCTATGGTAGGCATAATTCATACAAAAGTACCCATAGCTATAACATAATGGTAACATAACTATGACTTATTTCTTTATAGAACTTTGATTTGACTTTTCCAGATTATATAGTTAAAAAATGTCAGTTTAATAAGTTAGGTATAATAGGTACAGATATTTGAGATACACTGTATTTTAACTCTGTACTCTTTGAAATAAATAGGTATAAAACCTCCTACCCAATATTAATTTCAAAGTCATTGTTTATATTGTTGTGTCGTGTCTAGAAGATCTCTGACTTCGTGTTCCCATCGACAGCACAGGCATAAATAAACTGAATCGATCTCATTCTAAAATACACGTTTCATAACACTCTCCGACCGAATAGACTTCATCTCATAAACTGTTCAGGATATATAGCAATAGCAGGACCACTTTATCACTCTGACTGCCAGAGATTTATTAAAGTATTCGATTAGAAAAGCAGATAGAGGGCAAACAACTTTGTAGTGAACATGGGGAAATATATTTTACTTAAGTACTTACTTAGTTAAATAAAAAATACTGTATACGTATGTGTTTTTGTCCGTGCAAATAAAAATGCGTTATATTAGTTTTAGTTAAAAATCCATGTCAATCGCTGCTGTTGAAAGCATCAAAAAAGTAAAACTTTGATTACATCGGTAGATTCCTATCGCTAAATAATTACTCTTACAACCAAACTATCAGCATGATTTCAAACTCATATTCGTTATCAGAATGGAAGCAGCCAATTAACACTTTTCCAACGATAGCTATCCAGGCACCAGATAGTTCCTTTGTCACTATCTAATGGACTGCAGCTTTCTGCTCCATCGATAATACGAAAGCTGTAGGGCTTTCAAAGCTCATGCCGTTATGTCATTACATTTTATGCTTGCGATGAAAATCTATCCAAGTACGGAGTTTATGAGCTCTAATTGCGTTAATGCTTCACAATAATTGAAGTTGTAAAATTTGTACATGCAAGAATTTATATCTGTTCGGATTACCATCAGTACTGGCAGTCAGAACAACAAACCAATGTACTTACGGTGACGTCAAAGGTGTTTATTTTTCGTCGACTGTTTTGTGATGCAAATGAATTATTAGTAGCGTCAAATTTTAATGTGTTACGCATACAAGTTCCGCACATATGGATTTAGCACAGCTACCATTGTCAAAACAACCGTGAGATCTTTTTTGGATATTTGCCGGCGGAGGTATATAAAGACCTGAATCAGCTGTGGTTAGTTTTTCGGTGGTTTGACTGCATCCCACGGTGATAATTTTGAACATTACTGAAATATTTGTACTTACATAAAATTGTGCAACTACTTAACCATATGTTAATTCAGGTTTTATGCAAAACGTTAATTTTAGTTTTGTCTTACTAGACCAGACACCATGTTTAATTAATCATATATTTTGTGAAACAGAGTGGTTATAATTTTATCAAAGTGTTGAAAGCGTTTGTTATAACGAACCTTGTGTATGGTTTAACCATATTCTTAATTCCTATCACGTCTAAGCCCACTGTACTCCAAATCGTCACAGAATTAACGATGTAAATGGTTTCCTTTATGCATTTGGAGTGCATGCAATCAGAATGTCTGGCATTGTAATCAGAAGCAGACCCTCTTCGTGTCTAGGCTCGATAATGTTGTGGTTAGATAAAGCCAACGTTTAACCCGTTTGAAGCCTTATTAGTTATGACGAGAAAAATATTGTACACATATCAAATACCGGATATTAAAACAGAGGTATCACATCTACATACTCGTACTTACTAATTGTTGCATGGCAGGACTCTGACGTTTGAGGTCAGTAAGGTTAGGGATCTAAGTTATTAGATGTATTGTATGTTCTGGCAGCCTCGTTTAAGAGCCATTTCCATACCAAAACAGACATGCTCCATCTTCAACCAATATGACGCTTGTTCTGATTTCGCACTGTGACCTGCTGTTCAAACACCGATCTGTCATATGAAAAATGGTGTATCTAGGTTATATAGTCTATCAATAAAGCTTATAGCTGTTGCAGTTACCGTTTATTACGCAGAGATCTTATAGTAATGGAAGAAATGACAATGATAAATACTGTACCTACACCGCTATGCAGCTTCTTATGAAAAGCATTGTGGTTTGATATAACTGCATTGTTTACCGGTGCTTGCTCTAGAGATGTTTGCTCATCATCTTCAGTTTATTTTATGTGCTCGCCTGCTTTGATAATGTAAATAGGTACAGGTTTTGTTCCAACAAGTACTTAAGTCAAAAAACCTAAGCAAGTACTTACTATCTAATGCTTTTAATCCTCGTAAACATTTGTAGCAGTTTGTGATTCAATGAAACAAAACACAATAAAATAGATATAATAGTTTTGAATAAGTAACTGAATAGGCAGACTATCGCTATCCCTTCCAATGTTATCATCAGTATCATATCAGTAACCGTTGTTTTAGTAATCGGCTCTTTTGCATGGCTTCACCGGATACCATGCAATGTACCCTAATAATATATTCAAACTATAACCGAGATTCCCCAAAATACTTGACCGTATGACATTTAACATTTAGCCCTTCAAACGTCAACTCAGTGTCGAAGTCTTAGCAATTTCCTGGGCCGTATCCCTTACGTGGGACGGAAATGCGTTTCCTTCTCGCTCGACTGAGTTCCTCCCTTGCCCGTCAGGTCGTCAGGTAACCGCCATTGTTTCTGAGACAATGTCTCCGCTAATGACGCGTTTGGACCATAAAACGCCTAAGCCAACATCCATCTGCGAATCTGGCGCCTTGAGCGACAATAAAGCTTTTAGGGTGACGCGCTTTTGACTGTTATGTGAGGGCGTGTGAGGGTGATTTTTGATTAACTTTCTAGTTCATGTCTATGCCAGAGTTTGAGATTTGCTTTTTCTTTCTTTGAAGTTGTAATATGTTGTTATACTCATTACTTGAGCAATGGAGGACTAGATCTGAATTTGAAGAGACACTAATGTTTGGTTTAAGATGATTGTAAAAGTTACTGACCAACTAAGAAGTACATGCGTCATCGCAGACTTATTTTCAGTTTGTCTGCACATAATTATGTATTTCACATCAACATCTAAGAAACATTCAATTCGAAGAACATTCGCATTGTATGGTAATCAATACTCTTGGCTCTGTAATTTTGCCGCGATGATAACACTTCCTTGGCATAAAAAACAAAACAAAAACTTCTCTTGAACAGAACTATTTACCTTCTGAAAAAGAAAATAGTTTTCTGAGTTTATTTTGATAGGCCAAATGTAGAAACACTTATTAGTAGTAGAATGTACTTAGTAGGTACCTTGGTAGATATGAATGAAATACGTAACTAATGATAATGATAGTTAAGGGACAGATACAGAAGGCAGTGGTCCTTGATACGGCGCGTATTGTCCGGAGGTTCCTTTCTTTGTAGCCTCTACCACCGGTTGCTTGTGTCTTGCCCCGTTGCCGGCGGCATCACTAGTTTTAAGTTTTTTATGATATTTGTTATTTTTTTATACGTATATTGTAAAAAAAATAAAAATAGTTGTAAATAAATGAATACCGAATGATAGTTAATATACTTAAATAAAACCAAATCAAAGAAATTGTCCCGGCTTCGTCTCATGATAATTTTGGCAAGGCATTCAGTGAAATTGGGGTCACAAACACTGTAGGAGATGTACTAGACATGTGTTTGTAGAGCGTACGCGTACTGACGCTTGGCATTTGCTAAATTAGTTCTACAATATAACTACTACTTAGGTGGTTATAGTTAATGTATTGTAGTCATTCAAAGAGAGTTACAGTGTAAATAATTAAGCTGGTTATACTGGCATACTTAATTAAAATATTAAATATTTCCTTAAACTGATAAACTTATTTGTTGAAATAAAGCCAGGAAAAATAGTAACCAAATTATGACTTAAATTCATATTCAAGTCTTTACACCAATTCTAATTGCCGACATACCATAAATGGAAGTTAAGAGTTCAAAGCCAAAAAAGGATCGGCGATGTTCTACGAATTTGCTTGATAAATTAGTCCTTGTCCTTATGTCACGGCTATAAATAGAAAAGTTCCGTCGCGTGCCTCGGCCTGGCATTATCAACTCGGGACCAATGCGCGAGCGCAGCGAGGGGAGCCCCACGCACGCGCTTTATTACTAAGTAATTGAACCTTGTGGTGACACCCTCGTCATATCACCATTACTCGCAGGAACTGCCGCATTCAAGATGAGGTTTGTAAACAACTCTATTAAAAATATTAATATTGCCTTCAACTGTTCTTTTGCTCTAAAATTATATTTAAAGAAGGTCATCCAGTTTTTTTTTTTTTTTTACATGATATAGGCTTACGCTTGACTACAACTTGCCTGATGGTAAGCAATGTTATAGTCTACGATGTAGCGCGCTTGCCTAGAAGAAACCGGTTTACTCTCGACTTAAAGACCGACAAATTATAGTTTAAGATTTGTTGAAGTTTATTGCCTGTTAAAAGTCAGCAAATTCAGATTCGAAGCGACAGTGCGAACCGGGACGTATGGCTTCTTCATCATACTGTTCAAAATTGCTAGTGTCACCTGGGTTTCTGTACTTGGGCACGAATGGAGGAGCAATTCGACAGTTGAGTATGGAATCCCATTCTATGCCCTTGAACCATTTGTGGTTCTTAAAGTCCATTGTACCATCTTTCATGACGCCGTAACGCTTGGTTATATCCACTTGAAGAACATTGCGAACCAAGTCTCTTAGATCAGAAGCAAAGTTGGAAGGACATCTGTATTTACCAGCCACAATCTTCTCATACGTCTTCATAGGCTCGTTGGCATAAAACGGAGGGTAGCCAGCATTCATTTCATACAAGAGAACTCCGAATGACCACCAGTCGACTGAAAAACCGTACCCTTTACTCATAATCAACTCGGGAGCCAAATATTCTGGAGTACCGCATAACGTCCATGTTCTTCCTTGCAGTACTTTACAAAACCCAAAATCTGTTATCTTCAAATAACCGCTCTTATCGATCAAGATATTTTCCGGCTTCAAATCGCGGTAAACTAGGTTGAGAAAATGCAGATACTCCAAAGCTAGTATGACCTGACTAGCGTAAAATTTTGCCAGAGGCTCCTCGAATTTACCCATCCGCCGTAAATGGGTGAACATTTCACCGCCTGGTACGAACGGCATGATAAAATAAATGTAGCTGTTGTCCTTGTAACTAAATTCCATTGAAACTGTAAATGGGAATTTGATGGCTTCAAGAATGCGTTTTTCATAAAGCGTGTGCTCCACTTGCTTCATTTTGATGATCTTTTCTTTCTCTAGAACTTTCATTGCATACATTTTGGAGCTTTTCATGTGTTTGAGCAGGATGACCCTCCCGAATGCACCTGTTCCAAGAGTTTTGATGCGTTCCATCTCCGTGATTTCGATGTCGAACTGGCGATGTCTACACCAACGTTCTTCGAATTCATTTTTCAATTGTTTCAAGTATTTAGTGTATTGTAGCTGCTGTGCCGGAGTATACCCATCTGTGGGAGCACCCGACGCAGATGTTTTATAGCCCAAATTATCTTGTCTAGTCCCATAGCTCTTTCTGTTATACATTTTCAATGCAACTGATTAGTTGACGTTGCAGCCATCTCGATTCCTAACACAAAGTTTTTTGAAATACATATACATACAATAAGTTTCAGTGTGATTTCGCTAAAGTTTGCGTATTTCGCTGATGTTGTTAGCGATTTCTAAATTCCCTCGTTCAAAGAAATCGAAAGTACGAATGCGCACAAGGGGCGAGGGTGAACGAACTTCCCGAGGGGATGGTGGAATCAGCTGTGTTTAGGGGTGTCACGGCATGGCCGCCGTCCCCGGCGTCTCGACAGTGATATTGATCAGCCGGCATGGCACGTGTACCGCCGAACTTTTGCCGCATGCATCCACACACACAACTATACCCCCATATATCGCAATATTAATAGTACCGCGCCTTCCTACGAAAAGGCTCCCATCTTTACCGTGTACGGTGCTGAAATATAACTTTTCACAGTCATAATCACATTAATAACGAATGAAAGAGCCTTTCAATTATTATCGTCTGCCCATATGAACTCGATTTCGGAGCGGTCGTTAGCCCAAACCACGCCTCGTTTTATTTCACTAAATTGGTGTCATTCTTTATGTAGCACATGGAGTATCGTTCTATCTTTATCGCTTTTATTGCGAAGACTCGCGTCTTTCAAATGGTCTTTAGATAAACAACTAATTAATTTTATGCCAATAAAGCCCAATTGTGCCATTATATCTATTCTTTTATTAAATAGCGTTGTTTGCGTAACGTTCATTTCCTTTCAATAACAGCAATTGTCGCACATAAATTACATTCAAGTCGAGTATACGAACAATCGCACTTAGCAGTTGTTCGTTTATTTACCGTTATCGAGACCCACTGGTGTCTACTACTCGCGATACGATACAATTTTTTGTATGAGTATGACGCATGCGACACACATTTTGTATTTCGGATGTACATACTCTGAATACTCAGTCCTTTGGGACACAGATGTGGTACATATTTTGCAACGTTTGCTATATTATTCAAAGCTGGTTTTCAATGGAATCGGTGTTGCCATAAAGAGGCGATCGAGGGCATTTGATCTTGTCAGCCGTATAATGTCGTCGGTCGTAACCCGACCGCCTGATAGATTGGTTTACTAGCCTGTCGATGCTGATTGACGGCTGAGTTTAGCGCCCGAGACAGAGGCATTTTGTTGGGATATTGCTGATCTTAAGTCATTGTTTATTTAGTCTTTCTTTTTGTTTGAGGCCAGTCGTGAATATAGAGATAGTCTTTGCAGCTGTTTGCTGACAGATATACTTACTCATTTACTGTGTATTCTCATTCGAGTTTGTTCTACTATTGCCAGACTCCAGCGCAGTGTATTTAAATTCTTATTCCCACAGATTTGTTAGCCAAAGGTACATGAACGTTGCAGTCGATGACTTTACCGCGTGATGTAATGTGGCCGCAATGAATATGTGCGTACGTGCTGACTACCAATCATCACGCTCAACCTACAAGGCCAAGGGAAGTTTGGTGATTGCTGTGGACCACAATGTACATTGGATTCGTCGCCTTGAATTTGGTGAACTATTGTGCTCGATCTGTGATTTCATTACACGCTATTGAAGTCCATTACTCAAATTGTAGGCGTGGCTATAGCTAGTATATTTTTCAATTCATATCACATGTTTTTCAATCTTCATAAATTGCAGTATTGTCTATGCACTCTTTGCATTGGTACTCTGTCAGCGAAATGCATTCAGTGTTTGGGTTTGAGCCAAACGTAGTGCGATTGCAGGCGTTCGTCGTCGGTTCAAGATTTATTCTATGGCTCGATCGCCGGTCAAGGTTGCAAGCCCCGCAGTCCGCAATGCGCGGATTCTACTTGGCACTAAACCAGATATACCTCGTATCTAATAAATTCCAGACATCAACAAAAACGTCGCGACGACGTCCCCAAACATACACAAAATATTTATAACAGCTAATATAGCATCAACACTTTGAAATCATCTTGGTCAACATGGTTTTATGAAAAAAAATCAACATTCACGTATACCTACTGTATTTTTCTATAAATGCCTTGAAATAAACTTGCAGCATTTAAACTCTTGGAAACCAGTGCTCAGAGAAAATGGGCTCGTTAGCAACATGAGTTTGGCGGTTATTTTTCGAGGACACCACAGCGCAAAAACTCGACTTCACAAACTTGTTTTGAATTACCGACTCTGCTATCAGCAATTTGAATATGCGCTGCTAATTTCGCTCATGTTATGACGCTTCGTCGTCCAGGGAGGCATGTAAATAGTAAAAGTAAATTAAAACGGGAGCTATATTCGTGTGTGTATGTGTGGCTCGTGGCCTCTCCTACGCTTCGTGTCGCGGATTGTTAACCGCGGCCAGGTTGTGAAATATGGAAAGGAACGTGAAAGATTCACGACGATGCTGTAATGGGCTCTAATATAATCGCCTTGGCCTACCCAGCCGTAATTCCTGTCTGTTATTATGTCGTGTTAGGTTTGAATAAATTTGTTTTTTATTCTGTTTCCCTAACATCACATGCACTCCGTCAATATAGTTTATGTGCTAAAAGTATAATTTAATATACGTTTTGTGTGCAGCTGAACATTCGTTTTCATTATTTAATAACTAGACCATCCATAAGATTTTGATCTCTGACCACACCTCCAAAATCACTTTCTTTTTAATATTTTTTTTATAACACCTTCCTCTACTCATACCTTACCTATGTTCTTTGATACCATAATTAGCCCAATAAAGTATCTCTGACGTTATCGTGCGGCCCTTTTTAAATGAACATTGGGTTTCGATAAACTCGCCCCTGCTTTGAAATGACAAGTCAATTATTTTCAGTATCGATATCGGACGCCTACGCGCTTATTTTTATGTTGCTTTACCGTCATTGTAATTTAACTTTTTTACGTTGTTTTTATAATCTCTAAGCTTGGCTACAGTATGGCCCATCTATTTCTGTAAGCGTGTCTGAATCTATAATGAGTTGAACCTCGTGTTATTTACGCAACGTCAATCAAAAGTTCAGGGCCGTTTGTTTGGTACTGTTGTCTAATGCCCTTTATCCCATCCGCCTCTCCCTTGTCACGTTACAATAGGCCTCTTTTCACATTTAAAACATGTTTATTTTTGGAGATATTTATTCCTCAATTTATTCCATGGCTGTTACGTCTCTTATCTAAGCAAATGGATTTAAATAAGAGATTGCTAATCCTATAAGACGATGAGGACAAAATTTCGTTACTTGATAGAGATCAGAACCAATATTATGTGATATGTTTGGTCAAGTAAATGATTTTCCCTATACTGGATAGAACGTTTACCTTGCCTATAACAACATTACAAGTATATTTACCTTGATAAAGATTACGAGAGTCCACACATAAACAGATAACCGCGAGTATAGCTGTTGAAGTCTGGAGGTTACTCAGTAGATGACTCATCATCGCGCCAAGTGTTTCCTGCGCCGGAAACCACGGCTCTATATAAACGTAATTGTAATCTAGGACCCAAACGGTGTCATGGTAGGCTAGTATTTGAATTCTAATTTCTAGTTTTCCGTTACTTGGAAATATAGCTGCTTTAATTGAAAGAATGGAATGGATAGTCATTGATTTGTTTCCAAAACGTCCTATTTGTCCGGTGAACATTGGTTGGCAATATCAAGGGTGAGACCAAGGGCGATAATCCAATTTGCCCAATAGCGTTCGCCAATAACTGCCAGCCGCAAAACAAATGTAGCCTTCTATGTTTGTTTTCGCTATCAAATTAGTATCAGCTGTAAACACGCGATGGTATAAATATATCGAAGTACATCTACTTATCAGATTCATTCATTCATTACTAGATCTAATGAGCTTCAAACATTACGAGCCAAGTGCATTGAAACACTATATTTTGAAATTCAATACATGGTATGTCACTGTGTCTGAAATAAGCAAGTGTGATAGTCACCATCGAACTCACGTCCTGCCAGTCTCGATCTGAAACATTTCCAAACATTAAGAATCAAAAACTTGCTCTAACATTTACAAGCCATTACAATTACAAAGTTCAAAGCCATCTCAAGTTCGCTGAGACTTCTCCGCTAAAACTTTCATCAAGTCTCAAGTTGGAGTGTTCATTGTTCAGAGGCGTCTGTCCTCACTCCAGTCATTAAAGCTTGCGAGGCCTTTTGTACACGCCTCGCTGTGAAGAAAAGAAGCCTTTATTTTGCGTCTTTATACAAGGCGTGGTCTTATTTTGTGAACTTTGACTTAGCTATGGATATGTTAGGACTCTCAAGTCATGTCATCCAAGTAGTTCGCTCCACATACACATTCTTTAGTAAGTATCTGAATCTTTAAACTTCCTAAACTATGCTTGCATTATATTAAAACGTCCTCTTTGTGTGGAGTTTTAACCGTATTGCTAATATATATATATGTGTATTACGTTTACGTAGGTACATGTATGACCTAGTTCTTTCAATTTGGACAATGGTTAATTTCTCTAGGGGATAATGTTTCCATCATATTTCATCAGCTATAGAACTAAGAGTACCTCACTTTTATTCACGATTATCAGGTACCTAATATTTTGCTACTTTTGTATTGGCGATTTCTAAATCCTGGATATAAAAAAAAAGTTTGATAAAATTGAAAAGAAAATTGATGGATGATAGGTTAGACCTCAGAGTATATATAACTGGTTAGACCTATACAAAAATGTCGATAAAATTTCAATGGTTGAAAGTTAGTATAAGAGACAGTTCGTTCTCTGCACACCATTCATAAAAAACTCGTTCCAGTTCATGACCAGATTGTTGAAACACATTTGCGTGACCCCAGATGTGATTGAACAACCATTTATTTCCATTACTTCAATATAATGCTAACTAAATAAAAAAATATTGTATGTAAACACTCGCTCATTTTTATCTGCCTTTGATATCATATCAGATATCTTGATATATTTCATTTCAACAAAACCCTTTGATATAGCCGTTTAGTTGACAAATCGTTGGCCCGCAACGGAATACCTTTCTGTGGTTAGTGTTATGACATTGAATACTTATATTTAACTTGCCTGTGCTAATCATGGACACTTTGCATTCCTCTAACCATGTCGGAGTTGGATAAAAACTAGAATCTTATACGACGTCGTTTCCGTCTCGTCATTGAATGAATGCATTTCCGTTATCACCATCTATGCTATCTTTTTGTGTGTTATAAATCTTTGTATATTTATTCTGAAGTTCTGATATCTATATATATATATATATATATATATATAACTCAAAGGTGACTGACTGACTGATTGACTGACTGATATAGTGATCTATCAACGCACAGCCCAAACCACTGGCCGGATTGGGCTGAAATTTGGAATGAAGGTAGATGTTATGACGCATGCATCAGCTACGGAAGGATTTTTGGAAATGCCTCTTTCAAAGGGGTGAAATAGGGGATGCAAGTTTTACTTCTTAATGCGAGCGAAGCCGCGAGCACCCACTACTTACTACTACTTACTTATGTAAGTACTGTTTGCCAATTTCATCTATAGTTACTTCTTAGATATTGTATAGTAATTGTCTACATTCGGTTATAGCTTTTTGCAATTGCATGTGAATCTTCACAATTCAGAGCCTTCACATACGCTTCATGCAAATTGCTGTGAACGCCCTGAACATTAATTGCACAGATTATGTTTAATATAATATGCAACTGTTTCTAATGAAACATATTTCCTCCCTTTTAGATACCGCAGTTGATATTAAACCAGACCTGAATAGAAATGTAATCTAAGAAGATTACGCAGCTAGTAATCAATTCTTGTCTTATAGCTCGTTCTAGAATATCCTCCTTAGGATGCGACTTGATTATAGATGGGCCTGCATGGTGAAGATCATTTTGATAGCCACTTATATTCCTGACTACAGGAAAATGGTGATTTGTGCAGAAGACATTGCAGCGTTTATTTAAACCTTAGTTCTAACTTTATGTATGTAGGTACCTAGATAGAAAGAAAGAAATATTTAGATACATGCAAACAGACATTACATGTACGTTTTTTTATTAGTAAGATCATAAAGCTTTGCCAAACAAGGGGATAATAGTTTCGTTTTGAAATTTCCTTATTAATTTGGAGCACCCCAAGGCATTAACAGTTACTTTCATGGCTGCCATTAACCGCAGCCATAACTTTGGCTTAAAATATACAGCCGTCCCCATTCTGACGGCAAGCCCTCGGTTTCTCTTGTATTGTGTTTCATATTCTGTCGAAACTTGTAAGCTTGTAACTTCTACCGTATTAGGTGGCTGGGATACCTTTCGAGTTGAGTTGAGAGGCCGTGTCGGAGGTCTGAATAGTGAATACTTGGGCCAGCAATGCTTCTACTACCTTTTTACGACGATATTTTTTTGTTACTGGTGTTATCACTCTTCATACAAATCGATGCCTAGTATCAGTTTTACTGGCAAGAACAATTAAAAAATTGGAATAAATAAAGCACGTGTGATTCGTATTGCTTCCGCGCAGAGTATTTATCTCTAGACATGATATTATAGCGTAAGATAAGAAAAGTCTTTAGCCTTTTTAGTCCTTTTTAAATTCACTATTTCACCCCACATACAAGCAATTTAGTAATCAATTATAAAGGTAGTTATTTTAAAAGCATGTTTCTCTTTGTTTCAGACTTGTCAAAGAATAGATTCAGTGAAGTGCCAGACGAGCTCACATCGTACGTGTATTTAGAAAAGTTGTTGTTATCGCAAAATGTGATCCGAAGTGTGCCGGACGCGGTCGGTGGTCTGCAGAGCCTCACCTACCTAGACTTAAGGTAATGATACACTCTTACGTCAATTGCATGTGTAGGATCTTGGTATATCTTCGAATTACGGTACGTATACACTCTGTAATACATAAATAAAGGATTTTTATTTTATATTTATTATATATGTAGGTTTTAAAGGAATACACTACAACTATGTGAGTTAAGGACAGATTTACAATTTAAATGTACCTACTCGTTTAAAGTTTTAAGTACCCTATGTATGAGCTAACTCTGTACCTATCCTATCAGTTTTTTTCGTAGTGGGTAAATCCTTTAAAAAATAATAAACATTTCTATATTTAATCATTTATTTCAGTCTCAATCTTCCTGAAATCACATCACATATTACTTAGTACCTATAGTAACTTTTTTTTAAAAAAAGCATAAATCTACAAAGACATGTAGTTAAGTCATTTACTTCGAGGAAAATTATAAAGTTACATAAGTTTTCCTATACTATAATTAGCTTGCTGTAACACTTGCATCAATTCCATTTTAGCGTTTAGTTTGAATTCTTCCGGTATGCTCCTCAGATGTGGCAGCAATGACATCAGGAACATTTTGTCGGGGTCTTCATTGTTATCTTTCACTATTGTATCGACGTTCGCGAAAGCAAACTGTTTACTGGTACCTCCTTCTTCTGGGTGAGTGTTTGCTTTGATAGAAGTCGTCGGTCTTGGAGCGGGACAGTCATCTGAGTCGTGACCCTGATCATTGTCTTGTGCATCAAAAACATCATCTTCATCCGAAGGATCATCATGTTTGCTCAACTTGAGTTTCTTCCTCCGCTTCCATCTTGGTTTCTTCTCATCGCCCTCTTCTCCAGAATCGCCCTCGTCTCTAGGCTGGTCGGGAGACGGCATCTTCTGGTCTTTCATGAGAAACTGCAGCTGCCTGCTGTATAAATACGGCTTCCTTGTTTTGTTCGGATTAGCGAGGTACTTTTGGAAGCAGTCTTTGAGGCTTTTCCATTTCTTCTGTAGCTGGAGTTCTGTAACAAAATAATCATGCTTCATTGATCAAGAAGAAACACAATTCATGTTCTGATAGTTAAATGTAAGTAATCTATAAACATACGTCTATTTGTTTATGATTAATTAATCGTTAACCAACTTACCAAGCTCTCGCAGTTCCCCTTTAGACATTTCCACGTCCGGTGGCATCAGTTCTTGTACGACCTCATTCCACAGTTTCATTCTCTGCCTTTTCTCTCTGTAGTCCTTATGGTCGTAGTCCCATATACCCGGCCGTTTGCTTATAACCTCTATTAAATGCTCCGGGTCATATTCGAACTGCATTTTGGTGCCTTCACTTTATCAGTGTCTTAAAATTCCCGTCGGAATACCTACTACAATGGAGTAATAATGATTTTACTATTTTGTTCACTCTGTGTGAATAGAAACGGGCGGCAATAACGCGGGCGCGGTGCGAACGAGCGGGCAAACGCCGCGTGACTGGCGAGCGGCGGCGGGGGGAACGCCGCTGTTGCGCCGTAGAGTGGACGCGTCGACAACGCTAGGGTACATACATTTTTATGTTAGGCTAGGAATATCTTTTTGAAGAAAATTATTCTGGTAGTTCGAACTTACTATTTGGTGACATATTGACATTCAATTAATGAAAAATGTTAAGTCATTGCTGATGCCAATGAATCGACAAAAAAGGTTACAACACAAATTTAAGAACGTACTCGTTTGTTAAGATCTTTTTGGTCGTGTCAATTAAACTGCTTAGTTCAAATTCGATTCATTTTATTCCCAGGCATACGTCCATTGTGAATTTCATAAATTGAAAAACACGTATATTATGTACTTACATACCTACTATGTTAATCAATACCTATATTTTTTCAAATTTGTATGTAATACATTCATATTAACTAAATTACCTACAAGGAATCTTATGTAATCTAGGTACTTAGGTAGTTAACTAATCTAAACACTAAAAGAAAGCTAGCACGCGAGTTAACACATCAAGGTTATGTTTCCGATTCAAGTCCGCCTTAAATTACTTAACAACATTATCGAAATCTTCAGAAAGTATAGTCACCCTTCAAGTATCGAGCGTGCCCGACGCTGCGGGCGAGGCGCGAGGCGCGGGGTCGTGCGACCGCGCGCGTTTCAATCACTCGCGATACATACACCTAACCTCGGAGGCAATTTGTACAGAAATCTACAAATCGGTTCTTATCGGGTAAGCACGCTCCATCTTATGCCATAGCCTTTGCTTGCTATCAGGCAAACTATGGCCAAGTGCAAACCGGCTCAAGTTAATAAAAAAAAGGTTCAAAATCAAAAATCAAATCAAAGTTTTCATTGAACTTAAATCTAACCTATATACAATATTTGTAGCTAGAAGACTAAATGAAAATGAAATATAACTAAAATAATGTAAGTGCTACAATTTAATTATGGACTGGTGCCTCTGAACTAAGCTAGGCTTGTATCTCAGGGGCACCACTTCCCCATGTGTGTTGTTACATTTCTTTTAAGGTTTTACATTAGATATGGCCTTTGTTTGAACGTCTGAAACGCAACGGTGAAGTCGATGATGCAGCACGCTAGCTCAGAACAACTTATTCATATTTCCGGTTTTCGTATGGGACAATAAATGATGCTCATAGATTGGATACAATCCTCTGATTGGGAGAAAACGGAATATTAACGCATTTCCCAAATGACTTCCAAATTAATGCTTTCTATAAATTCATACTACAAACAGAAATAAACTAACAGTTTTATGTCCTAAAGTTATGCCTGGAGCTTTTATTATGTTTCTATTTGAGTCGTGTTGCACATAAATCGCGTTCGCATTTTGTATCTGTATCTTCTTTGAACTGATTGGATTTTACTCCCGTATGTATTTTGAATTTATCGTCGCATATTTTCGGTATGTTTTGTTCTTATTAGAACAAAACATTCAGACTTGTGGAATCTAGGTTAGAAAGGTTCAAGTAGAGGTTGAATATCCGAAGAAAAGTAACATTTTTAGATATTACCATTATTGTCTTAAGTAGTTTCGTGGTAAAATAAACTTAAAAATTGTAGGTACCCTACATAATAACATGTAGTTATATATCATAGTTAACTAACAATTGTGTCACTTTTAAAAACCCAGAGACATATTGAAATTGAAACCGTCTATTGATTGTGAATGTGCTATGTATGGCATCTTCTATTTAAATGGCCGTCTGCGAACAAAGCTACACTTGCATTGTCACCAAATGTATTCAGGCCGGCGCCGACTTCTAAAGGTTTGACTTGGAAGGCAAAAAAATCAGTAGATAACTAATGTCACATTATGTAAATTAGAAGTTCAAAGTTGCTAGGTAAGTAAGTGCATTACTTATTTCGCGAAAGCATTATTTATAAAAGCTGTAAAGCTTTTCTTGTAATGCTTCCTTTGACTGGAACTAGAGACAAAAATAAATAGGTAGGTAGGTAGTTATGTAAGTATGATCTGGTTCTGATCTGATCTGAACCATGTTAAAATAGTAGTAGACGACTCATTTTTGAAATGTTAATTTTGATATAAGTATATGCAATACATCTATGGTATTCACAAGCTATGGTACTGCACTGTAGCGTCACATAGTTCCTAACACCATGAAGACTTATATTCTTTGCAAACTAGACTCTTTCACCTCGTCATAAGAGTCACGTAGTTCTGTGTCACTCCAAAGATCAGTGGGTGGGGTGAACGACCCGAGATGTCATGGCCGTGTGTTCTTATTCGCCGTCGAGCACGTGGATATGTGATAACGTGCTGGTATATCTGATAGTGGCGTTATTGTTGGAATTTAGACGAATTTTGGGGCTTTGATGAGAGATTTTGATGTGGTCTGCTTACTAGTTTGCCGAACTTACAAATCAAATGTTCGAGAGCCAAATAGTAAGCAGAAGACCAATATATTAGAATCACAGAATGTAGATTGTAAGATATCTCGCCTTTGATGATGTTGCAATGTAACATTGTTTTCTAAAAGCAACAAAACAAGTTTGTTAAAAAGTATTCGGGATTGAAAGAACAGTGTATTTCATTGTCGCCAAGTAGTGCATGCAAATCAAATGTTTTATTATCACATACTAAAGTATTAGTCTCCGTGGCGATGCTAGCCACAATTTATTTCACACAGCATCAAAGTTAAAAATACCTCGCGCCCGCTAATTCCATTCCTTAATTGTTAGCAAAGCTGTTGCTAATTGTGCGGATACGTTACTCCATTCTCGACACGTCATAAAGCTACGTTTGCCTGGTACCTACGTACCTTACTGTAAATTAGCACGCAGCTCGCACCCTGTTTACAAACAGGCCGGTTACCAGGAAAACACGAATACTAGGAAAGTGTGTACTAACTCCTCAGACTCTTGGAGCTAACTGTAGGTTCACTTTCGCGAAATACATGTACACGTATATTTACATGGTAAGCTTACTTGTTCCTGTATTGTTTATGGTTAATTTGACTGTCACCGAGGCATTCATTAGCCTTACAATGCGTATCTAATGATTCTGTAATCAGTAGTAATCTGAACAGGTCAAAAGTTCACTTTTGAGTGACGGCTTTTCCTGGTTTGATTTAGCAATAATGGCAAGTACTTCTTTTTTTCTAAACATAAGCATAGAATAATTGATTTTATAGTACTTTGGCTGTTGCTACAGAGTGAGGTAAGTAATTATGGGAACTATGGATTAATTAATTGCCGACTATTTTGTTAGTAGATGATATCCTGTAATAATATCTAGCCATATAACTTTCAATTACTGAAGTGAAGCATATCATTTTTATTGAAATATATGCAACTGGATTATTAATTCGAAAGCAAGAGCATTAAAACAACATCTGCTTAATTCGAGACGCATGGGGGATGTATCTGCGAAACAGGTTCTGCATCTCACCATCGATATCACCTGCTTCAAATTGAGACCAAAACAACCATAACATTGTTGTCATTGGATTGTGACATGAAACTTCTTATTTGTACTCTTGTTTTTTATTGTGTGTCTATTTAATGTTTCATGTGACAATAAATTTATTTTATTCTTATTCTTTTATAGTTCAAAATACTACATGCAGATATTCTTAGAAATTCAGATCTACCCAGTTACATACATAATTAGTACATTTTTTTGTTATTAACTATTCTAATAACCAGGTACTTAATAAGGACTACTTTGATTCAAATTAATTGTGCATGTTGTACCAGTTATGCATTCACACTTATACCTTCTGGCCATAAAATCTGAATAAACTTTTTTACTACATATGAAAAGTCGACCTAAACCCGGTGGATCCTGTCCGCAGCATTCCCTGGATGTGTGATCATTTAATTGCTGATCGTTTGACCCGCAGTTTAGGACGGCGCCAGCTAAGCCAGAGGTTATCAACACAAATTGGTGTTGTTTATTGTTACAAACTACATGGGTTAGATTACAAACAAGTGATTGTAACAATCAATAGCATTGGTTTTAGGTCTTTACTTTTAAGAAGAAGAACGTCTTTACTTCGTTTTTCTATTCTGTTCGTTTAATCATTAATAGATTCATATTGCGTTCATTGTCGTCTGATCGAAATGGAATCTGCTTTCAGTCAGACACGACCAATTTTGATGTATGAACCATAATCATAGATATTTAGTTATAGTTTTTCTTGATAATAATTAACAACCTAAAAACACGACCACGCTTATCCACTATTCACTCCAAATGTTATTAACTTTGGTTCGTATTTTAGCAAACAAGCAGAAAATTGACTTTAAAGCTGTCGCCTTCTTTTAAAATATAAATTGTAGTCTTCTTTACCATGGGTTTTGAAAGGCGAAACTCCGTAGGTAATCATTTTCTGAGCGAATCATTAGCCGTCTTTTCAAACCTCATAACCACCTTTTCCGGGTACATCACCGACACCTCGAACTGCTTATTTCATTTACGAAGTACGCCCATGAAATGGCTAGAACAGTGTCGTAAATGGCAGTACGTCCGACCGTAAATCACGCATTGTGAGCTTTGTTTTGATTTCGGTTGGCTGCGCCGGCGCACGCACCGTGCCGGCGATCAAATCGCGCATACGCGTGACATGCAGTCAGTCGTGCTTTGGAAATGAAACGTGGGCACTTACCTTTATATCCTTGGTGCGATTCAGTAGTATACGTTTACCAATTAAGCCTCAATTCTACTAGTAGTGTTTAGTTCAGCTATATGAACATGACATGAACGTGGAAGAAACACGGGATCGACCAAATTTTCCCTAAATAGTGATAGCTATAAGGCAGATTCCATCCTAATTAAATTAATTACTCAATCGAATTCAATGTTTAAATCTGTTATTTAATTACAGAATGGTAGATGGAGGTACAGCCTGTTGCCAAATGCGCCACAATGGTGGTCAGACTTGGCGACAGTGTCATTGTGTAACCCGATTTGACGCACTCGATGGGGTCACTTCTTTTTGCGAAGTTCCGGTCTGAAGTCAACGCGCTGATTTGAATTTATGATGGTCCAACTACAAAGGTTGACAATGATGACATAGAGTAAATGTAAAAAAGACCAAAGCCTTGACTCCATCGAAATAATCTCGCACAAGCAATAGTCCCGCAGGCTCAACCAAAACATAAACCCAATTGGTCCAGGATTTTCTCCACTCACATGTCCTTATTCCCTTGCACCCTCGAAGTAATCAATACAGTATCGACCTTGAAACGCCCGCGTGGTGTTGCGACCAATTTGCACCGAATGTAGGGGAAGGGGCCCAAATTGCATTTATAAAATGTAATTGCCGGTCGTTTTCTCAGAACAAGTGCTTAGATGCTTCGCTGACTGAATTATTTTAGAGGGCATTTAAATTGGTGTAGCCTGAGTCAAAAGGATAGTCTGGTATGAAATTATTTTAGATGATTAGGTTACTTTTCATAGGTTGATAAATATAACGAAGAAGGCAATTACTGCGTCAGATTTCTTCCAATACTGTAGTTCCTTTTCAAAAGCAAAATACCATACGATCAAAGCGATAGGTCACCTTACCAAAGAAATAATTCACTTTCTCCTTTCTCTACACAAAGGGCGCTGCCCCGCGACCCTTCGCAGCAATAAACTTGCCCCTAGAGGCAATGCTATTCCACTGTCAGCTAATTTGAAGCCCATGTTTGAAGATCAGAGGATACACGACTCCATTAGCCCCGGTCTCGCTTCGTAACTTGACAACGTTGTGCAAACTATTCGAAAGAACTTGGTCCGACGCTAGAACTAACATCCAACTCGATAAAGTGAACGTGACGTGTTTAACTTGCGGCGGCTAAGTGAATCAGATTTTGTTGAATTTGATGCGGTGCCAAAAGCTTCATCCAGACGGTTCCGCAGTTTCAAACGTTGTTTTTCCAGTTATGAATCTTAACTTTGTTAGTGAACTCATTGACGTTTTTAATAGCAATTCTTATTATAAGCAGTGCCTCATTCTAATTTTAAATGGAATGGTATGAGTCCAGCACAACATAGTTCTTTCTTGTATTCTTGCCAACTAATCATCATCAAACATATGTCAAACAAATACAATGCAATAACAACCATTTCTAATATTACGTGAGCCGTCTGTGCTGTAACATAGTAGATTCAAACACGTTATATACCTAGTTGTATTTACACGTCAAGTCAAGCAGAGAGCGTATTTACACAGTATACGCCAAGCCTAGTGTGTTATCTGGCGAAACCGCATGTCTCAAGTTCCCAACCATTTATGGAGCTCAGCACGATAACGGTCGCATCAATTCAAGTCTCAACGGATCCTATTGAGAATTCTGTACCACTTGAGATGTGCCTGTTGACAGACTAGTTTTTATCTCTCTTTTATTCATGGAGACTTTTTTCGAAGAACGCAGCAATTTTAATTGCGAGTTTAATGCTAAAACTGTGTCTTATTTATTCTTCGCGTGACTTGTGCTATGAGCTCATGTTTTTACTCGCAAAGTTTTATGACTGTTTCTTTAAATAGCATAGTCTTTATTTTATGATCGATAAGTCTTTTTGTGGTAACCTTGGAACGCCCTAAAAGCTCTTTAACCTAAGTTACTTTTTCCGTGTTCATATTTTGTTGAGAGCCTCTTTTGACACGAGCTTCTACAAAAAATACAAAAGCTCTACCCCTCTAGAGCATATTCATTTTGAAAATAAACAGCGTTCAGCTATGTTTATCTAACTTGGTTCTCGTCAAGGTGATGTCCGGCACACATCGATGGATCACCCTCGTGTTTGTTTTACAGTTAGCGGCTTATGTTTCACTTCATTGTTTATATTCGCTGCATTTTGATATTTTTAGAGGCTTGACGCCTTCTCCTTTAGAAAAGGATACCAGTAGCTTGAAGTTCTTTGTCGATAATTATGAGACGTTACAATGAAATACTTGAACATTTTAAAGTTAAGCTTTAAAACTCAGTCTGATTTCCTAGAATTTGATTCTAGGGGTTCAAGATCTTTCGTACAACGACCCTGCATCTATTTATTGATTCCTTGATAGTGCCGGCGTCCAGTTACCTAGCAACGTGTCTAGACGGTAAAGAACTTCAATATGTATGAGCCAAGATGATGAAGATGAGCTCGAGGTGAAGCTTCTACGCCGTCTTATTTGTTCTAATAATAAACGTGATAAAATGTTTGCGGTAACTGCACCATAACCAGTAATGGAGCCATGAACGATGCGTCGACTCCTATGTCATAAACAAGCTCTTGCAGTGTAATTTTAAACTTCTTGGTCGCATGCGATGACAGCAGAATGATCTTACTTGCATATACAAACTCACTGCAAAACTTAACAATTTTATGTGTTCATATCACATTACATTGTTATGAACGTAAGTAAGGGTCACCTACCGCAGCTTTTTTCCTGATACGGAGAGGTACATTACTATCTTATCAAGCTAAATTGTCGCCTCGTGTGTGGCCAATATAGCCCCTGATAGCGATGACGTAAGACCTCAGCTCATCAGTCTCCAGGTAGGCCTTCCATTAGTCACGCCCCAGTTACGATCCCGCATAACACCATGCAAACAGATAAAATGTGAAAGCATTCTTTATGCCGTTCCGCCGCATAAAGTACAGGAAGTTCGGTTATACACTTCACCATCGATGTTTACGAGATCTCTCTGGCACGTACTTTACTAAACACTTACACCTAGTTAGCTACTATTAGACGGCCACCGATTAAGTGGCGATCTGATTACAAGCAAACATGTTTTCAGAAATTGGCATGCATGAGTATTTTTGGTGCTCGATTTTGGTGTTTAGGTGCATTTGTTTACGTCCGCGTTCGTTGACTTTGTGGCACAGTTACTGCATTGCGGGGAGTAACATTTTGATGCTGCTTCGCTATTAGCTATTAGTTATCGTGTTCCCGTTAGTTATTTCCATCAGTTGCACAATCCACCCACTCGTGTGTAACCGCCCGCTGCTCCGCTGTAACGCGCCAATTAGCAGTTGGGATACGGAAGGTGTATGTTACGACTGATTTTTTGTATCTCGAAAAGAGCAGTCATTTCTCAACGTCTGTGTGCTGGAGATTTCGTCACCGCAATAGTGAAACTAATCTAAATAAGGTCTCGTCGTCTCTATTTTCAATAACAATGCGACGTTAGATTGAAATAACTTTTTGTCAGTTTTTACAACTATCTTGATTACTGCTTGGGTACGTACCTCACTCTGCACTTTATAGGATCTGTCTTAAACACAAACACAAAAGCAATCGTCAAATGATCTCGTCTCCAGAGTATAATAAATTGGTTACTGTTAAATAGGTAAAAACCTATTTAACAGTAACCAATTTATTAGATTTGAGCATGGACAAAATGTCCATGCTCAAATCTAATAACATTTTAATACATCGGTCTGTTTTAAAGCTTATATAGGTATAATAAGGAATTTGAGATCACTTTAGTGATAAGGTAGCCCAATGTCCTTGATTACCTTCCACCTTTTTATGTTAATTGTGTTCTTTATTTTGGTGTACAATAAAGTATATTAGATTGATTGATTTGAATATGGGTCTGGGTTGATTTCTTAAAAAGTCAACTAAGTTCTAATTGTTAGCTACTGCTTGTTCCAGTTCCAACCAGCTGACGGAGTTGCCCCGCGAAGTATGCCAGATGCCGCTGCAGGTCCTGCTGGTGCCCGACAACATGCTGACGAGCCTGCCCAAGGAGATCGGCAAGATGGCCGCCCTGGCCGAGCTGGACGCCTCCAACAACCGGCTCACACAAGTGCCTATGACGCTGGGCGACTGCGCCAGCCTGCGTGCCTTGGACCTTAGCAATAATCAACTTGGACTTTTGCCTTTACGTGAGTAGTTATTGGCGCCCGTAGCTCAGGTATCGGAGGCAATCGCATGCGATTACCAATGTTACCATGTTTCATTTTGGGCGCTTCCGTGGGTTGGATGACACGTTAAATAGTAGGTCCCAGCTGTTTGTCTAGTACGGCAGTATTATGGGCTTAGGGCGGCTTGATAGACTCTCGACGCCAGAGTTGCCCACGCACATTTGATAAGAAGACGTGTATTTTTTATCTGTCTTCCTCTATTCTATTCTGCTTTATCATTGAAGAGTCTAAGCATTGAGATGAAAGCAATCTGCTGAAAATCACAATCACTGAAATATTTTATTATATTATGTTTATTATTATTTGTGACCTTAAGAATCTCATGCTTGAGTACTTTAACGTGAGTATTGGAATGACTTAGTTATGACTTGGTGCGAAAAAAATTTAAATTGTGTCCTGTGTACTATTCTTTATTCTGTGCCCGAGTCAGGAAAAAATCTGATCACGCAATACGTATAGCTACAATTATCATATAGCGATGGTAACTTAAACGACTAAATATACTCTAGCATCGCAACCTAACAGTTGTATGTGCATACGACGTCGTAACAGTCGGGACGTTTGTCCTTACATAACTTTGGCATTCTAATGAGCCGTGCATAGCTAAATGGCGACGCTATTAAAATTCTAAGAGGTCTCGCACGCCTTAGGTTTTGTTCGATTGTGTGTAGAAACTATTTGTAAGTACTTAACTTAGTTTTTAATAAAAATCAAGATCAATGCCAATCAACAATTACAGATACAAAAAACCTTGGCATAATCAGAGACGTTGGTAGAAAAAAACTATTAAGTAATAAAAAGTCTTAAGTACCTAAGTATTTTATTTGCGTTTGACCGCAGCCTATTTACTCCATATTGGTTTTCCCTAATCTATCACTCAAGTGCGTGTCATGTACATGAGTATGTAGTTCATTCCTGTTTACAAGAAAAGTGTTTACTTTACTTATCCTAGTACCCTTATTTACGCAGTACTTACTTAGGTTCTAACTAAACTGCGTGTTTACTATTATATCTATTTACTTACTATGTCTATAAATCTAAATATACGAGTTACTAATTTCTTGATTTTGATTGCGTTGGCTTGTCTAATAAGAACCGGCCATGCACCTACCAAATCTATAAACTAACCTAAATGTTATATTATTCCAGAGATCACCTACCTAAGACTGGAGCACCTGGACGTGAGCTGCAACTGTATATCCTCTCTACCTCTGGAGATGCGCAACATGAGCTCTCTCGTCACTCTCAACCTGGACAACAACCCGCTTGTGTCTCCGCCTACCACAGTAAGTGATACGCATTAATAAAATATATACATACGAGCAAGACACTTTCGGAGTATAAATAAATAAATAAAATCGTTTCATTTCGAACTAAGTTCATATCAATATTATACAGTTCTAAATTATTTAAAAATTACATTGAAGTATAGAGAGCATGATGGAAAATATTATTTGAGCTGAATGCTACAGAGGAAGACGAATTGTATAGTTTCTGATGGAGAAGATGACGTTAGCATTCCAGTGAATACTAACGTCATCTTCTCCATCAGAAACCGTCGTGTCAGGTCCATGTGTGCTTTAATATTTGAGCGTCTCGAGTATGTACGATAAAGCTGCGAGAATCTAATAGGTACTAGAAACTTGGTTTGAAAACTCCATCTAATTAAATAGTTATGTCATAAACAAGTGCAGTTTCATACGAAAAATGCATCCAGAACACGCACAGCTGCAGATGCTCCTTAGTCACTCGGGGAAAATGTAGTGATAGAAGCGACTATTATGAAGGAACATGGAATTCTCCGCTGACGCGTCTATTTATAAACTCCGTACGTGTGAGGGACAGAGATTACTTTAAAGGCGATGTAACGAGTCAATACATGCTTATTCCTCGGTTCAAACACATACGTTGCAACAGACTACTTCAATTCATTAAGTGGGTGTACTTCTTTTCTGAGATTTACTTAAGTAGGTACTTATTAAAAAGGATTGAAATAAGTGTGTTGATCACAGATAAAAGCACGTTATAAGATCGACCAACATACACTTACAACACTTCCAGGTCTCTGGCACACAAAGTTGCATGTCGATTTGTATTTTACCTAGTTTCCTAAGATTTTTTATAGTCATTCATTTACTTACTGTTCTCTTAGGATGCCTAGGTACAGGCTTACACCTAATAGTTTACCATCCTCTCTTATAAGACATGTACTACATAGTTTAAGGTTTTTTCTTATTAATAATAAATGTTTTTTATTTTTAATTTCTATTTCTTCAGGTATGCATGCGCGGGCGCGTGCACATATTCAAGTACCTGGAAGCCAGCGCGAACAAGGACACCCTCCCCCACAGAAGACCCGACGACACCAAGAGAGCAGTCAAGCACAACTCCTACATCAACAGCACTCCGAACCAGAGCGGCCACCAGATCATCTCGGGGAATGCCACCATAGACTGTCTGAGGCACAAGCCGAGACATGTCGTCGATAGTGGGTACAGCACCGATGGGATTGATAAACGATGGTCGAATGATGGTAAGTTACTCTAGACAAAATCGACTCTTTCTGAGGAATAATCCTCAATATTACTGCAATCATTCTCAGTATCTAATTTCTGAACGCGTCCTCAAACCTGATTTGTAAAATAGTACACCGACATGACACCTGTCCAGTTTAATCCCGTGTAATATTTGGAAGCGGTCATCAGATCGTGGCTAGCATAAAGAAAATGCTATTTTCGATTTGAATATACTAATAATAAGTCAATTAATACTTAATGACTGTATAGTTCGACCCAAAATAAGACTATTTTAGGCTAATAGATTATCACGATGTTTCAAAAATATCGCGAAACAAACCGTGATCGTTCAGACGTGATCTACATGCCACCTTTGCCCTGAATAGAGTTCAGTTGCAACGCCCTGTATGAAGAATGCCAGTAAATGTCAATATGTCAGGTGTTGTGTGCTGTGAGTATTATACAGGCCAGTTCTAGCGCGGAAGGTGGACGGAATAAGGACACTAGGCTATTATACTTGGGGCGAATTTAGGACACGAGGAGGATACGACCTTGATTGAAGGAAATTGAGTCGTGTGCTTCATCATAGAGTATAGTTATATCATTTAAATGATTGTCTAAATCTCAGAATTATATATAAATTCTGTATGTATATTTTGGATTGATTTCATACTTCATTATTTTTTACCTTGAAACTGAGCTGAGTACTTAATTGGATTATTTATTATTCTAATACTTTTAGAAACCTCCACTGTTTATTGTAACAGGATGTTACAAATAATGAATAGCAATAAATAATATTGATTGATTACGTTATTATTTACCAATACTAACAAAATCCTAAGCTATAAATTCAATGAATTCTCATTTTAGGTTAAATATACATACTCTTTTTTATTTTAGTGTATATATGTATGTATATATATTATTCTTAATTAAATCGATTCTCATGATCTTAAAAAAATGATAAAGACCAGCAAGCTGATTGGCTAATTGAAAGCATCATATTTACCCATACAGTGACACTCCAATTGCGAATGCATACTGTTCATAATTATTACCCACAAAACCCATAATATACTGTTCTAATTACTGATCTCCGTGGAACCACCTGGGTGCTCACCACAATGTATGTGTGACTTTTTTTTAGTTTTTTTAGTATTATCCAACATCCCTGTATGTCGGAGTACCTATTACAAATATTATCCAGTATAAAGTGTACTCGGAGGAATTACTAATCTAATCCTAAATACATTTCCAGCGGCAGGCGAGGCAGGCGGCGGGGGCTCCGGGCGCTCCACGCCCAGCACTCCATCCACGCTCTCCCCCGGGGCGGCGCTGTCCCGGGCGCAGTCTCTCTCCAGCGAGGCCCCGCTATCAGCCCCCCTCACTCCGCTGCTGTCTGGGTGAGTGTGCACTTTGATTGTTGGATGTGATTAGTGATCTGTTTGGAGAAATTATTTGGAGTGTTTCTCTTGTTCATACTCTGCTTTTTATTACGAAGAGGAAGATATGAGACATACGCCATAAAGCAGCACGCTTTCTCGTTGCTTGCCCTTTTGCAATGAAATTCAGTCCTAAAATTTGGAGCTTATTCTGATAAAGATAAAGATAAAGATTTTTATTAGTAAACAGGTAAATGTGATACAATTTAGTGTTGCTCTGCCTTCTACTGTAGTGTTGTACATAAATAATTTCATTATTTGCCTAAAGTTACAAAAAAATGTGTGTTAAATTTACAAAACGTAAAGTTTAATATATTTAGAATGAAATGAAAGTGTGAACAAAAGGAAAAGTTTCATTGACATAGTGATTGAATTTGATATTTGATAACGAGTGCTCTCTTTAATTTGATTACCTCTGCTTTTTGTATAGTAATGCTAAATAGTTCTGGCCAGATAGATAGATAACTCTTACTTGTTAGTTCTAAGGTGTTATATGGCTATGTAGTAAGTAGTTATCACTTAAAATTTGTAGGGATGTAAGCTAATCTAACGACATTGTATAGTAGTTGTTGTAGATGTAGAAATAGCATGCAATATAACTCTGTATTATTACTCCTAATTAACTATTATACTTTATTATTTTCGGCATAACCACAAAATGGTCAGAGTACAGAGAAAAGAAACTACACTTGTCCAAAAAGTATTCTTAAAAGTATTGCTCCTTTTTATAGCTAGAACAAAGTTATTAAAACACAGTGCCATTGAATATCAAAAAGTTTAATCGTAAAAGCCCGACGTATTAGAGTTCAAAAGACAGTTTGTCGGTGCTAAGGCCAAAATAGACAACTCCATTATTCCAAATATAGCTTAAAAACTGTTAAAACTTGACTAAGATATATTGTATAAGACGAAGGTTACAAGATTCTTGCTCTGCCCTAGTTTTTTGAAGTTAATTTGTCGAAAAGCATTGAGCTGACTCCTGCTAGAATTTATCAATGGCATTTTAATTAATTGCTGTAAAATATCTAATCAATTCGTTAGTTTTATAAGTAGCAGGCTAGTTCACAGAGAACTCTGCAATTGCTGCTACAATTTTACTTTGTTAGAAATCTTCCGTTAAATATTCTAAATATGATCGCATGTTTTAAAAATATGTTAGGTATTATTTATTTGAGGTAGTGTGTATGTGTCCACAAGAACTGAAAAATATGTTTTGGTTTTACTGAATTAATATTTGGCTTAAATTTTGTGATTTGCAGATTTTTCTCAGAACATTCTACTTATAAAAACATAGTTCCTATAATTATTTTAGATTGGTATTGATTGGTTTAGGTCTTTATTTATTTTGTAAATAAATAAATAAAAAAACAAATTAAGTCTCATGTCCAATAATGGTCTTTAAGTTTTATGAAACACTCAAAATCAATGCAACTGTGTATATTGCAGTAGTTTAACGTTTGTAGTTTTTATGGACACATTGACACAAATTTACAAATATTTTATATACAATATGTATATTTTATGGTGTATAAGTATAGAAGTCTTGTAGTAGAATGCATTTGAAATGAATATTTAGCCGCTTATTTATTTTGTTTTTTACTTTCTTTTGCCATGGCCGATACAGAGGTAAACAGCAAGAACTAGTCCTTTCTTCACGACCATTATCACTGTCCTTTTCATATCTATGCGATGCAACACTAGGTGCGAAAGAGACACATTATGTTTATTTACTTATACAATTTTTTAATTGTGAGAGAATTTGAACTGTTATTCAGTACAGGCCATTATATTTAAATAAATCAGCCTGGTTTAAACTGTAGTGAACCAGAAACATTTAAGACGACATCTTCGTAGGGTTCCAATTGTTACACATTCTTATCATTTGATATACGCACATTGATAGTAAGTAACTTTATTTATTCGAATATGTGTCCCTTTCACACCGTGGTGTTGCCAGTATTTTATTTTGTCTTCCAACCTCTATAACCCGGTGTTGTCCCTTTCAGCGTCCGATTATCACCCGAAGGGAATATGTCTAATGGCGATGATAAGAGTAAATTTGCCCATCAGCAAACCTACAGGTATATCACGGCGGTGGCGGTAAAACCAATAAGAAATGCGCATTATGCTTGTTGTAAAAAAACTATTTTACTACCCATCATGCAACCTTGACTCCTCACTAACATTCTGTTTAGAATTACATTAAATAAATCTACATTTTTATGGCACAAGAGCCTTTAGAACTTGTCTTAACTAGTGTAAAACTATTGCTCAAAAACTCTTGGATTCAAACCTAAGTACTACATATTTAAACCGAGTAATATAACATACACATTATTTTATATTCTGTGAAAATGCGTAGTTTGTCACTAAACTAAAAATTAAAGGTTCACACATACTCAGGTTTAATTAGAACAAAAACTATGTCATGAGTGTTCCTTAAGTCGCATCATGCGAGCTTTTAGACTCGAGGAACAATGTAAGGCGCGGTGGGGCCATGACATGCATGAATACTTACAAAGTATGCAACAAGCGATGCAGCTAAAAGCTTTGTTCTCTTTGCCACGCCGGCAATATAGTTTTACCATGTTAGTGAGAGGCTCTTTGGGCGGTTTGAAAACTCTTCAGAAGACTTCGAGCTTACTTACTTACTAAAATAAAACAGTCATTTTTTTGTTCATATGTCATCGACTTCTAAAATGCGCAATAAATTGGTTTTACCCTCATTGTACATCACAACCATAATAAAGCACGGACTTTCACTCACATTCCGCACTGTGAATGTATGGAGTTGTTGTTTACGCATCACATGTCGACGCTCAGAATGTAAATAAAGGCATACTTTACTATTAGTTTTACATTGACAGGATATTATGATACAATGTTTACTTTTGCAGTTAAAATATTGAAAAACTCAGTCATAACCGTATACCTACCTACTCATACGAAGTTTCATTGTATTATTTAATGTCAATATAAATCATCAGTTCACAAGTAAGGCGGTGATGAATTTATCGTGTTTTAAATATGTCAACATATGTGACTGAGTAAGTGTATTTAAATAATTATTTTTTTAATTACAAATGATCTTATTTATTGTTCCACCTAACACTACACTGTGGCTAAGAGTAATGGAAGCAAACTTAATATTTTTAAAATTAAATTATTATTCGCCATTGATTTCATTGATACAGTTTTAATGCCTAGTACGATGTGTAAAAAAAGTTATTTTTTGAGTTCAAATATCTAAAATATAAACTCTTCTAAGCGTAGCTGTATGATCCGTAGACGACTCCAATATGTCGAGATTTAATAACACATGTGTAGTCTCCCCCGGCGAGTAGGGATGCTTTGTACTAACTTTATTATAGCTAAGCTAATAAACTCTCTATGTACGAACCCCAAGCTCTTCAGTGGCTTTGCTCGGTCGGAAAGGGAGCGATAAGCGATTTGAATTTTTGAAAAGTTGTAGTTGATTTTTCTTATTTTAATTACTTTGATCTTAAAACAGTTTTTACACTTAGGGATAAAAAAATATGTGTGGAGATTTGGGTGAACAAAGGGCTTTGTTAAGTAACCCTAGCTTCAAACAATTTAAAAAAAGTAGAATAAAGTGTTAAGCATTTGACCCTGTATTATGAGTATATCCCATTGTGTTTGAATCAATATTTATGCATTCACAACTGTAATAGAAAGACAAATTATTGATACAAGTATCGCATTTGACACAATTATAGGCTCGAAACAAGATAGTTACATTATCAATTTAATTTAATAAGTGACATAATAGGTACATAAGATTCTGTCGTCGCTAATCGCTCGCACTTTGATCGCCGCCTGCAGATGTAAACAAGGGGTGTTACTCATTAATAAGCTTTTAATTAATGTTTTCCTTGCATCTAAGTACACTAACCTACATTGCTGTTAATTAACGAGATTTACATAAAATTATGGGATTTGATATCTTGATGGGGCTTGAAATAAATATGTCATCTTGGTGTTAAATATGACTAATTATGGCTTTATTCATATTATGTAAAATTGTTGTTTGTTAATGATTAGTCTAAAACGTTTTGTGCTAATTGCTCAACTCTTATAAAATGTTAACAATATGTGTTATTAAATTTCGACCTACACTGGCACTTGGAATTACATGTTCTAACACATATTATCAACGTTTGCAGACAATACAAAGAGGCACTGCGGCAGCAGCGCGCGGCAGACATATACCGGCCTCGCCCCGAGAACACCTCCCCCGAACTAGACTCGTCCCCTCACTCCCAGTCGCAGAGTCCCGTCCACAACGGTCACAGTAACGTATCCCCTTCTCTCTACCGCTCTCTCTCCTCCAACTCCTCCATCTCCCCTAACTCCTCACAAGTGCCAAACTCCCCAAACTCCCCTCTCCTCCATTCGACCCCGCGACGCTTCAACGGCAACACAGAAAAGCAGGAAGAGAACAAGCGACCCGTACAGAAAGTTGTTCCCTCCCGCAACGTCAATAAGATCTATTCTGCCTTGAACGGGAACGTCGAGTATTCTCGGACGAACGGTGACGCGTACGTGAAGCCGACGTCTCCCACCAAGTCTCCGACGAACACGTTGGGGTACAATAGTATAGGGAAGTCAAATATACCGAGGATGAATGGGGATAGTGCGAAGCTGCTTACAACCAGCGTGTCGTATTTGAAAGGTGCGGCTGCGAAGGGCCCGCCCAAGATGGCGCGGAACAAGGACGCGCCCGCAGACAAGCTGAGCTTCACCATGAAGAGGGAGTTCGATAAGCAGAAGGAGGAGTCCGAGCTGCTGCAGCAGTTGAGGGCGGTGAGTGCATTTTGAACATTATTTTATGAAGTGACGTGAAACTTAAATGATTTTTACATTGTGGTGGGTGACTGGCTTGCTCAGTTCATACAAGTCATCGAATATTTTAGTTTTAAATTTCAATCCTTGTGTCTTTGAAGTGTGATATATCTGTCACACTTTATAGATATAGGTATCTTGATGTGAGCAATATCTATTTAACATGCTCTAAACCGGTGATCTTCTGATCGGTGAGGTTTTCAGCACCACTATTCATTTCCGTCCATTATTTTAACACACCAACCGCTGCACATTCCAGATAATCGAGAGCCGGCTGAAGATGTCCCTCCCGGAGCAGCTGGCGCCGGTGCTGTGTGACGGCGTGGTGCTGTGCCACCTCGCCAACCACGTGCGCCCGCGCTCCGTCGCCTCCGTGCACGTGCCTTCTCCCGCGCAGGTATGTACCTGAAGATGTCTCTCCCGGAGCAGCTGGCGCCGGTGCTGTGTGACGGCGTGGTGCTGTGCCACCTCGCCAACCTCGTGCGCCCACGCTCCGTCGCCTCCGTGCACGTGCCTTCTCCCGCGCAGGTATGTACTATGTACCTACACACGCTGACCATGGCTTTTACTTATGTAGGGTTTCTTATAAATAAAAAAAATTACGACTTTAGTATGTCAAAGGCAACAACTCTTTGAGGATTTAGGAGATTCTCGGAAAAATCAGATGTTCCACACAAAAGTTGTTTAAGTGCAAAACGAGCAACAGAAAGGCTTGTAATTTGACATGGGGTCATAATTGGTGTACCGACATCCTTTGCAGGGCTGGGTTTATAAAGTTAAGAAATGTTCATATTTACCGTCTCGTGTGTTTTATACAGTGTTGTGAAATACTGTACCTTTATAAAATCCACTCCTTTTATTAAATGTATTGTGATTTATTAAATTCGATTATCGTATAATTTCAGCCAAAATTAACAATGGCGAGATGCAGACGAAATGTCGACAACTTCTTGGAAGCGTGCAGAAGGATCGGAGTGGAAGAGGTATGTCATTAACACGCATGTGCTTTCATATCTATCTTTGTCCAAGTTTGATTCTTATTTATTTTCTCATTAGAATGATCATGATGCAAAAATGTTTTGATAAAATTACACATCTGATCCATACTTTTTTATCCTGCCTCGAACTGTTATAGTAGTTTATGCAACTGTCATATAATGAACGTGTATATGCAGTTCAATTTCAATTAATCAAACAACAAGAGTAAAATCACGCGTACGTGTATTGTCACAGTGATTTTGCCGCCATTAAAATCTAACCAATGAGAGCGCAGCTGCGCGCATCAATAAAACGCGACCAACCTGATTGGCCCTGCAATCAGGTTGGTCGCGTTTTATTGATGTTATAATGAGATATTACGATATCGATGTGAATATTATAGCATCATGTGAAATTGCTTAAATTGAGTGTTTTGTTGTCTGCGCTATAACAGTAGTAATTATAAGTCAAGTATTGGAAACATAAGTAGAATGTTACAACATTAGTGTAGATAAAAGATAATATAGTATATGTTTAGAATTGTCTATTTCTTAATCCGCGTTTAATGTTAAAGTCGCGTTTAAAATGAGTGATTTACCGCGTGTGTTCCCTATTATCGCGAGTATTCCCCGCGAGTGGGTAGTTCTGTGTATCCGAGTGTTGCAGGGTGCGATATTCTTTGTCGAGCGCATTGTACTAAGTCGCGGGTGGCGTGTGTTGCAGGAGGACCTCTGCTCGCCGCAGGACATACTCGGCGGCGAGCAGCCCGCCGGCCCCGCCCACACGGCCCACTCGGCCCACACCGCCCATTCGCTCGCCGCGGTCGCTCGCACGCTCGCCGTCCTGCTGGCACACGCCACTCCGCGCTCGCCACAGAATATCACACCCTACCACGCGGAGTACTCCTCCGACGACGCGGAGACTCTAGAACTCAACTACCAAAGACAACTCCGGCGGTACTCCGACGAGAGATACATCAGCAACTTCAACGACTGCATCGACGAGGCAGAAGAGTACCAGAACTATGAAAACAACAACGAATCGCTCCAATACTCGCCCGTCTACGGGAACGAGATGAGGAACAGAGGACCTTATTATCAAACCAATAAGGTGCAATTCGTCACACCCTTCTGCAAGGGCGATGGCGTTCTCAAAGGCGAGAACTTCGAAATATACGACACGGACGAAGTCGATTATCCGATGGAGGAAGAAAACGTGGAGAGATACGACAGAGGCAAGATGAATCTCGACATACAGAACAATCTGAACGATGATATGTCTGTGAGCATTGACCCGCCCATACCTAACGAGAGCAGGCTGTTGTACACCTGCCTCTGTATCGGTACCTTCTTAGTATCCAGCATAGTGCTGATTTTGTATCCATTGTAAGACATGGACACGTGAAATATAATTATGCGTGATATGGAGCTACTCTTGACGCTTATTGTAGGTCAGCTCAATCGCTCTTATGGACTTAAAAGAGGAAGAGAAAATAAACAATCTCTATAAAAGATTTATAACTTATATAAAAAGAGATCACCTAAGGGCGATGAGTGTGACATTTTCAGTTATAACACAGTGTAACTGTGGCTTACAAAACAAATAAAAGTAAAGTAAGTATTCCGTTTACTTAATATTATTCGAGGCTATATAATTATGTCGATATCAGAAAGGCTGAAGAAAGGAACTTGTTGGTATTCTAGAACGGAATTTGTACGATGGAATTTACTTAATAACTTTTTGATATGTATTCAGACTTTACCTTATCTCTATAATAAATAAATTGTATATGTACCTCTAATTCGTAAAGTGTTTAAAGATTTTGCTATATTCGAGGCTTGTGTTTTGATTTTTGTAAATTTATGTTGATTGGTCTGATTATTGTATTGTGACAAAGTTCATTCCTTGAGGCATTTACATTTTAAAGACCCGGTTTCTGAACTATTTTTTAAAATGCAACTTATTTGATAATCATTAAGCTAGGATTATACAGAATCATAAACGCTCGAAAAATGGATTTTTGGATCACCTATCCCTTTTGCACGTTCTTAAAATATGTAAGAGTGAAAGAGACAAGCAGTGTTTTGTTTGCGCTTGCTGACGATGTTAGCGTTCGGACACTTTCCTGCGCTTTTTAGTTTGAGATTGTGTCTCTGTATAATCCTAGCTCAATGTAATGATAATACAAAATTATTTATGAAATGGTAACAGTTTGACCAGCATATACTGACAAAATAATAAAATAACACAGAATTAGCTTTAGCTTAAGTAAATTAAAAAAAAACATACTTCAGTTACCGGGTTTTAAGTATTATTCGTACCTTAGATTTACATGGAATTTATTGCCAATTGGTGTTGTGTTTTGGTTGCTGTGTACTTTGATTTATGTCGTGTTTATTTGTAGGTGACATCATTTCCAGTGATCTCAAGTGTTTTGTTGGAAAGATAATTTAGCTATTTTAATTTGGTTTCTTTGTAACTATATTTATTTTATTATCTTAAAGTATACAACAAGGCAGCTATGAACAAAACCTGGATACGCAGAATTAGAAACATTTGCCTTTTTTTTTAATTGTTTCTTATCCAGGTGTAGCTGTATTATGTAATGCAATATCGATGCTAATTAGTTATACACATAGCAGATAGTATTTCGCACCAAGTTAGATACGATTTACTGGTAAATGTTTTAGTAGGTCAGCAAATTGATCTGCAAAACGAAACAATGAACTAAAAATATTTGATAAATAGTAGTAACGCACTTTGAGATTAAAGATTAACGAAAGGATCCAACGATTACTATTTTTAAATCTGATGAGATTTTTTAGCTCAAGTGGATTTAACAAAAGAAACTTGCAGCTTATAAATCTCATCATAAGCTAACTTTTTCACATATTTAGACAAAAAGATCCGATGGTGCGCTATAAAACCGAGAATATCTTCTCTTCTAAACTAAAGTTTGATTACAGTTTCATCAAAATAGCCTTACATGTACGTTAAGAATTTACATTTTGCACTCAATTTTTCAGAGTTTTCCATACATGTTCCATACAAGAAACAAACTATGATCCATATAGTACAATAACGAACCTGCTGAATATTGGTGCGCGACGAGAGATCGAGTTTATACACTTTATAATTACGTATAATTAATTATAATAATTATATTCGACATTGGTAGCTTGGCTGAGTAATGTAACCGAATATTTCTTATAAAATAAGAATTTGTATGCCTTCATGGAAACGTCATATCGTTATTGTATTATTAATGCAAAAGCTGTATTATTTTGGATGGCTTATAATTTGGACACTGATTTAGTTTTAAGAGCTATGCAAAGTGTTTGATAAATTCCATTATGGAAATTTATCACTGAGCCCCAATCAAAGAAGTTACATGTATTTATTAATTGAAGCTTTTTAGATTGATGGATTGTTACATCTGTCTTTACTTTTTTGTCTTTTGCCATAAAAATAATGAAATCGGAATTGTTCCTGTGTTGCTTACTAGCTCGGGCAGCTAAAAATGATGATTAAAATTATATTCGTTTTCCTTTGTCCAATTTTCCGGCTATTTAAATTATATTATAAGGTAGTCTTAGTATAATGTATGTACTGTGCAATTCAAATAATACTGATGTTGTTGAAATAAAATAAAAAAACAGACAGTAACGCTAAATTTAAAAAGTGTTTACGGACGCGAAAAAATTAGGAAACTAAAAAGAACAATGCATATTATAAGGATTGCATTATACAACAGGCTTTTTGTATTATTTAGATGTGGTATGAAAGACATTGTAAGTTATTGTACGAGTCGATGCAGCCAATCAGAACCTAGTAAACTGTTGCCAATATAATTATCTATAGTGTTATTTGTAAACAGCAAACGAACTTGATTGAAATATTTACCTGGCAACTTATTATTCAAATGAATACATGTAATATATCATTTATGAGGTTTTGCTTTGAATTTACTTTTAATAAGTAACAATTTAGAAGGTTCTTATGGTAATATTCTAAAAGCGCGATAAAACATGAACTTATGATTGAATTGAGAGAAGACAGGTATGATATAACTTATTGGGAACATTATTGTAATATATGAAATCATTCCAAAGAAAACTTACGTAAATAAAGACTGTAGTTTCTGTACCAACAATATGTACGTTGTTGTTGCGTGTTCTCTACTGGTATCTTGATGATTTATGTTTTGTGCTATTTTGTATAGAATATTCTATTAAAATATATCTATCTCTTGCCTACATAATGTAATACATGCAGTTAAAATGCAAATAAAACTGGTAAATTAATAAACCAAATGCTTGTAATATGAATTTGATGACGAATGTATGACCACTTTCTACGTTACCTAATTAATATTACCCACTTGAAGTAAATTTCATCGTTTTTATGTGTTTTTGAGATAGTTGACAAATGCAACTCTCAATTGCCTGATTTTTTATGATGATTGTTCCATAGAAAAGTAGTAAAAACTTCCCAAAAATCTAGTATTTTTTATTATAACTATTTGTCAGTGTGTGGATTTATATAAACCTACTTGTATTACTTTATTACATATTATTTAAATGTTTTGGAGCTTTAAATATTCGAGTACAATGCTATGTGTTTCAGTATAGAGTACTAATATATAATTTTAAATAGCTTACGCGTACATTTATTTATTGTAGCTCTCGGTGCCTGGGTACTTATTTATATAGATTGTAAGGACTGGTTTTTGTGTTTCAAATGTTTATATTTAATCTAAAGTATAATGGTACTGTTTTGTTTAAACTCTTGCGATCTTATTTATAAACGTATGTTAACAACGGTTTAGTTAAAAAGAGTTTTGTCTCTCTCACTCATTAATATTTTTAAAAACGAGTGAGAGAGACAAATCATTCTTTTTCTAAACAGTTGTTAAACTACGTTTATAAAAAGACCGTAACACTGATTTCGTCATATAGATACACTGAACCGAGCTGTCAGAATCAACTTGTGTACATGGTGTGTGCAAGCGAGATGACAATACTTATCTTTCCTTTACCAACATGTGTTATAAAAGTGATTGTAATACCTGCCAAATGTGTTGCACTAAATATAGCTGTATCTCCCTAAATATGTATATCCTTGCCACTGTAAAAAGTAAAAAGAGGTAAAAAGCCAGTCCGTTATTCGAATATTCCATTAAATTGTAAGTTGGTTGAGTGATTGGTTACTTTTGAACTAGATTGTTGAGTTTCGATTTGTAAAAAGTATTCGAATAATTTAAGTACTTAGATATATTTTTTCTAAGTACTTACAGAGTTAGATCTTACTTAACATTTAGTCGATTATATCGCACGCATTTTCTAACTTGCACTTTGATAACTAAAATTTGTTTTAAGTATGCGATTAAAGACTTTTTTTATAATTTCACAGTCATAGTTTATCTGAAGTTGTTTCAATTAACTCTTTTTGTAAAGTACTTACGATGTTTTTTTTCTAATAAATTTTCTTATTGGCTATTTGTTATTTTATTTGCCAGTACCCTTAATACATAATATGTACTTATAGTTAGGATAAAATGAACGTATACGTACACCTTCTTGAATTATAAACACCTTGTTTTCAGTTATTCGTGGTAGCGGATCTGCCATGAATTGAAAAAGACAAGTCTGACTATATTTGTATCTTATAACCTGCTAAAGTTAACAAATAATTTATACATCCCAAAAACCTGTACATCTCATTGCGTCGTTGATGTATTCCATACAAATTATTAACTGTATATTGTGGCTGAAAGAATTGTAGTTTTATACAGGGTGGCGCAATAGAACGTGCATATTTGAAATATTGATTAAAAAATAAATACAAAAGGTATAGTTAAAATAAAACTGAGGTATTATTAAGAAATAACTGGAGTTTATTTTTTAAAAATAACATCGTCTAAATGATGACCCTCTCTTTGACGACACTCCTCTAATCGCAAACGGAAGTTATTGAAAACTTTCTTCAGTAATGCTGGTGTAATTGCTGCCATTTCACCACGGATATTCTCCTTGAGCTGATCGATGTTTTTCGGATTATTGCTGTAGACTTTGTTCTTGAGGTATCCCCACAAAAAAAAGTCAGGAGGCGTCACGTCTGGACTACGTGGGGGCCATGGGATATCACCTCTTATCGAAATCAGTCTGCCAGGGAACATCTGTTTCACAACCGCCATGGAGTCATTTTAAGTGTGACAGGTAGCTCCGTCTTGTTGAAACCAAGTCCTAGAATTCACTATTCTTGAATTTTCAAGCTCTGGAGCCAAAAAATCTTCCAACATCGCAACATAGCGTTCGGTATTAACAGTGACGTTTTGCCCCCGCGCATTTTCAAAGAAAAACGGTCCAATTATTCCTCTACCAGAGATTGCTGCCCATACTGTCACTTTAGGACTATGCAGTGGTTTCTGGCGCTTGAGTTTGGGATTCTGACTGTTCCAGTAACGACAATTTTGACGATTTACGAACCCATTGATATGGAAGTGGGCCTCATCTGAGAAAAGGATATTGTCAAAATTGGAAAATCGATTAAGCATTTCATTAGCAAATGCGAGCCTTGCTCCGAAGTCAGGCTCTTTCAATTCTTGTGTTAACTGCAGCTTGTAAGGATGCAGTTTAAGATCCAAGTTTAAAATTCGTTGCAAACTTCGTCGCGATAAGTGTAAGACAGACGATCTCTTGCGAGTAGACATTTGTCGATCTCCTCGTACAGACTGCATAACTCTCTCAATATTGTCGTCGGTCCTAGATGTTCTTGGACGACCTTTTGCTAGTTGTTTAAACGTTGAACCAGTCTCTTCAAAACGCTGTACCCATATTTTAATTAAATTAGCACTCGGAGCTTCACTAATTTGCCGTAGTCCATATTCAGAACAATATAAACGCCTAGTAACGATGTATGAACGAGAGTTCTCGTAAAATGCGCGCACGCAAAATGCGCGACGCTTCCCGTCGAAGTGACTCATAGTGACTAAAACTCCATGAGCCCGCCTACCCAACGATGCAGGCTCCCCCCGCCCGCGCACTTTCTACCCCGCGAAAAAAGATGATGCAATATGCACGTTCTATTGCGCCACCCTGTACAATGGTATATATTGTAATATTCTACAGTTTTATTTTACATGCATTAACATCCAGAGCAAATGTGAATAAAACAATAAAGAGAATAACTAACACAGACGTTTAATTTAATCATTTGCACTTCTTGTATAATTTTACTCTTCCAGAAGCTCATGTGTTGCGCGGCCGACGTGCTGGAAGGCAAGGGCACGGTGCAGGTGGCCATCACCGTGACAGAGTTATTACGTCGTCACTCCACACTGCGTGCGTCCCCGCTGGCCGGCCCTCCCCCCGCGCCGCTGGCCGCGCCCCCCGCGCCGGTGTCCCCCGCGCAAGCCACCTAGCGTCCACCGCTCGCGCTCGCGCCGCACTCCGCTCTTTCACTCTAGAGGTAAATGGTACTGGAGGAAGGGAGACAAGTGTATATCAGTAGCAAGTATTTTACGCTCGGTTTAGAAGTGTAGTGCAAAACGGTGTGGTGAAGGAGTGTTATGACGAAGTTGGTTTGGTGATAGTGTCGCCATCTAGCGACCATAACGTTTGCACAGCAATCTGATCTACCGCTCTAGTTTAAAAAAAACGGTGTGAAGGAGGGAGATAGATGTATAATGTACTTATGTATAGCACGTATTCTATCTTTTTGCTCTACAAGAAAGTAGGCGAGCTATATGAGTGGTTGCTGGTGGGTTTATAGTCGGTTGCGATGATACTCTATATTTCTTCTCTAGCAATAGAAATATTTATCTTCTGATACATATTAAAAAAAGAGATGAAGAATGATTCCATAGTAAAACGAATAATGCGCGTTTTGCTCCTTACGCGCCAAGTGTAAAATGTCAATAAATGATGAGAAAATATTTCCGTTGGTGATGGATTGAAATATTTATATGAATTCGGAAAACGCGTTAACACAAATATAGTGGTGTTCTTTGTACAAACATGTTGTAAATACCATCGTCGGGACATATAGGCGGAAATGTTGATTGATTGGTTGAAAAATTGATTGATTCATAAGCAGAGCAATGAAATAGCAGAGATTAGAATTTAAAGCTACTTTTTGTAAGGGGCTTTGTAACAACGCCATCTAGCGCTGACTACTCGCAACACTTCCTATTTTCTAGCATGGTAAAACTGTATGTAGGTTGAAATTATAGGACAAGGTGTTGATTGCTTAGAATGTATAGAAGGGAAAAAGAATTGTAATTGTTTAGATTTATTTCTGATTGCAATAACACCCAGTATGATTTAATTCTAAATACATTTTAGCATTTTTTTCCTATATGACGTAAAAATGTGCGTATGACTAATTCACTAATTATCATTACAATTTTTCATGTAATTTCGGTTTACCCTGTGGTGAAGGAGTCTATTACTTTAGGTATAATACTTGTGTGTAATTAATACCTATTGAAAAAAAATATAGCCTTTAAACTATTATTGGTAGTTTCTTCTAGGTAACAATTTAGATCTTGCAATTGGATGAGTCTTCAAAAATCCGCACAAAATCACGAATTTACTAGTTCAATTTTTTTAATTGGCATATACACAAGTTACCTAGGCCCTGTAAGTAGGTACCTATAGAAAGCTGAATTGTGACGTCACTGATAGTGCCTATATACCTACCTATAGATATTAAATAAGGTCTTGTGCCCTAGGTTCCTAGAATTGCAATGAAATGACTTAACAATGGAAGTAAGGAAAATTTAAAACAATGTCGTAATCACAGATAACAGAAACAAAGGGAGATTGGGTAAGTGAGCTCCATGCGAACGCATGCGGTGCAAAACGTACCTCATCGGCTCACCGCTTGTCAGTCGACGTGACGTTAGGAAAGCAAAGTTATTGAACCATTGCTTGGTTTGTATAAGACGTTAAACAATAAAGTAGTTGTTGTGCCGCAATGGATGATTACGCATACCAAGCACTCACTGACAACGCTCGCTACCTCTTGATGGAAATGCAGCCGCTGCTAGCGGTCATTACGGACACTGGGTTGAAAACAAAAATTCTTAGAAGGCATTATCTCCCTTTGTTTCTGTTATCTGTGGTCGTAATCAAATACTGCGGCGATTTCTCGATGTAATGTCGAATCGTTCGATAACAATCCTAAATAATAATAAAAGCAATATTTTGCGGCATGTTTGTGAGGTCCACCAGCCAATAACAACTCGAACGCTAATATGAAAGCGCTGTGTTTGGATAATGTTGAGGAAGCAGATTGAAGTTTACTTTTCGTCTCTCCTAAACTCACGCAATGAAATGAAAACTCGATAATTTATGATTTCAATATCAGAATACTCAATGATATATTTATTTCATAGTCATTAGAAGTATTATAAGCAGTCCATTTAATTAAATATTTCCGAACTTCTTAATATGAAGGAAGTCAATATAACGTAATATTCGTTTAGTTAAAATATAATCGACGAAATATTATATCGATTCGTGTAATGTAGGTTTAAATTTGTACATAGTCTTTCCTGAGTCCTATAGTACTGAATTAAATATTTAGTGTAGGTAGTATGTATTTCAGTAACCAATGAGCACTATTTCAGGAGCAAATATGCATAGTTATGGGAGTTAAGGGATGATATGAATTCATTAGTCGAAAGCTTCAATACCTTGAATTGGAATATGATTATTTTGAATAAATACATTATAGGTAAATACACTTCATGAAATAAATGTAAGAATTGTGTAGTAATATTGAGCGCTGCACACGTAAATACTTGTAGTATAAAATATATACATACACGCGTATATAGTTTATTATATTTTCCTATATAATAATTAGTGGTTGTTATATAAAGCATTTTATACATGGGTTCTTAGAATAAGTTCAGGTTTATCTTGAATCTTAGAATAATAGTTAGGATTTAAAACCAGTATAACTTGTAATACTAGATATTTATGTAGAAGGCTGACGTGCTGAGGTTTTTAAGACTAAAGGCTGCGCTGAGATGACGTCTTTAAACTCATAATAGTAGTTGTTTATTCAATGAATTTCTCTCGGGTACTAATAAATAGCAAAATATACGCGCAGAATTACTTACAGGGAAATGTTGCTCGACATCAGAAGTCAATAATTATTTTCCAATTTCAATATCTTTATCAAGCAACGCAAATGTTGAGTTTTGAACACAGTTTACATGTACCCTGTATGGAAATTAGGGCGTAGTTAGCTATATTTAAAAAAAACTAATATTAATTTAACATGTCATAAAGACGTTTAAGTTTTTTCAAAGCACCTTTAGACTTTAAAAATCATCAGCAGTCGACTACGAACTCGAACAAATATATTTGTGATGTTAATAATATTAAAAAAGTGTACCATATTTGGGCTGTGCATTTCTACCGATGATGAAATATGTAAGATTTTCGTTTGGAAACTACGGCCGTGAGTTAATTGTACTTAATAAATTATTTGTTTGGTAGGTAGGTATTTTCAGGGTTACACGGAATAGTGATATAAGCTAAGGCAGAAATTGTAGGTCATGAGTATGTTAAGTCAATTATAAGTATACACACATAACACGCATGAATGTCTCCCGTATACAAAAATGAAATTACATTCACAGATTCCACCGATGCCATGTGAGTCGCTATATAAATAGCAGGATTATTAATGAATTGTTTAAAGCGGTTCTAATTCAAACTGTTAAGATATTCCTTCGATTTCTACCGTGTAACCTGTATAATTATATTAATTATGAATTCTAATGATCCATGAAGAAGTATGTAAATATTGTATGGCCACCTGTTTCATTATTGTCTACACATCTCTCTCATTTACCACCGAATTCTGTATTAGATGGAATTCATAATATGTAAGTAAATTCTAGATGTAGGAAATAAGGTCTCCTTACTCGTCACATACAAGTATAGTCAATTTCTTTACAATTAGTTAGATGTAAGTTGGTGTAAAATATTGTTAATGTATAGCATACATACATTATTCATGATTGATTATTTAATTATGATTACAGTGAAAGTATGGCTTGTTTATGTTGCTTTTTGTTTGACAAATTAATCGACATTTTCATATTTTATTCGCTTATAGTTTTCAGAATAATTTGACATGTGGAAACTCGAGGAGTTTTGTTAATATTACTATTTAACAGAAAAGATACAAAAAAATATATATTGCTCTCTATTTTATCTTATTGTACTGCAGACTCTTCATTGTCGTTAAAATTGCTGATAGTAAAGGTTATTTCATACATTTCGACTCAATAATAGACTCATTTAGTATGTTTATTGTACAAAGTAATGTTTGTATCTAGATGCGTTACCATTGTCATTATTGCACATATATTTTCCTCTTTTACATATATTAACACTAAATTTGAATATTGTTAATTATTCAACTGTGCTTATACAGAGCTCCTGTAACTTTAACTAAGTAACCAAAAAATTGAGGTGATTTCCATTGCAAAATTACCATGACTTGGAAATTCACAGAAAATGCAACTCTCTGCGTTCTGGCGAGTCTGGTAATGTCGTGGATTGATGCCAGTAATAATAACCTGTATAATATTGTTAATAAACAGTCCATCTAATCAAGATTACAATACAAATATAACAATTTACAGGTACCTACCTACGTACACATTCAGGAACATGATATGTATAACTTAAACTTTTATCGGAAAATGAGCGAAAATGATCACATTTAAGTTTAACAACCATAGTGCGGGTTCAGCACTTGACAAAAATAACTCATGCTATGTGTAGAGTAGAAACTAAGAGTTGAAAGAACTGAATGTAGCTGTGTCGAGTCTTTGTACTTTTCAAAGATATTGTGCCAAAGACTTATCGGTGATGGAATAACATACTTTTTGTATAATTTTTGTGTAATGCACTGGTCTCCTAAATGTAAGAGTGATGTAGCAATATCTTCTTACACGTTGTGTTTATATGTACATAAAAATAAAGTATATACATTTTCGAAGTGCTTCCGTTGTTTTTTTATATCCCTTGTATTTATTTAATGAGCTATATAGCTACTTATATGTTTTACAAAATTAAGTTTGATACTAACATTGTTCAGATAGAGTATACATAGGTACATATTATATAGGTACTGAATAGTATAGTCATATTGATATTAAAAATCGCTCGTTTTTTAGTATTTACAAAATGGAAACTAACTTCATGAAATTTAAAGTTTGTCTTTAGTGAATACGTATTTGTAACACACCTACATCAGCTACTTTCTATTTAAAGAATACTAAAATCCTTGTGCTGCGTTGTCACCGATTGATGCGATACATGTCGATCTGTAGGACGGTTAATTGTAGAGATGATGATGATACTAAAAAAATATACAGTAGGTATTAGAGCAAAATATCTATTAGCAAGATGGCGCCGAGGGCGCGCCACCTTGGTACTCGCTACCGCAATCCCTGCTCTGACTCATTATAAAGTTGCCAGTAATGTTGGTAGTACCGAGGGCGGGGTAATCGTGGCTTGGTGACTGGCAACTCTGCGCCACGCCTCACTGACACGCGCTCTGGCGCCTCGTTGACGGATTTTTTAAACTAACGTTATTTATTTAATAGGCTTGTTTTTGGAAAATAAGCAAAAACTATCAAGGCTGGAATCGAACAAGTAAGTATATATGCTTTGACTATATTATTCAAAGTATATACATACATATGTGAGTAAATAATATACAATAGACTTAAGTAAGTATTACCATAATATAGGTACTTAAGTAAAAAACATGGAGCAGGTTTAGCACAAAAAAAAATAATATCATCTAAAGCAGGAAGGTTAGTTTGGCAAAAAAATGGTTAGTTCAGACTGAAATGGAGGCAAAATTAGTTTATTGGTAGTAATAGTGGCTAATCAACTTTTACTCTGCCTGAAAGCTGAAGAAGCTGTTTTGGAGTTAATTAGTTTTGTCATACTAAGTACCTACCGAGTATAATTGTGATGTACCAGAGTATGTACGGTGACCGAACATATGATAATACCTACTGTACGGTATGGGGTCCACAAGGTAAATGCATCCGGAAATTAACTAATTCTAGAAAAGCCTTCGCTAGATAAAAAGTTTGTGGGGTTCCTTACCAGTACATTTTTATTTTGTTTAGGAACTTAAATGAACATAATGTGGTCATTATTTTCGTTATCTAAGGATTATGACATGATTAGGTACCGTACTTAAAAAAATCGTAACACGTGTATAAGTAGGTACCTGCCTAACTGTTGAATCAGTGTGAGCAAAGTACAAAACTTAATGGATCAATTTCGATGAGAAGCTATTTCGGTTCAAAGAAACGGCGGTATCAAAATAACCAATACAAACTCGATGACTGTTGTCGATCAAACAAGCCCGCTTCCGCGCCGCCTCGTCGACTTATTGAATCAACAAAAGAAAGGAAGCATCCATTGTTACTGGCCGATTCTATAAAAAAAACCTACAAAACCAACATTGTTAATTTTACGCCGGCTTTCTTTCCACTATTTCTATTTACTTTCCGACTATCATCGTCCTTGTTTAGAAGTAATTAATTAGGCCGACACAAAGAGGGTTTATTTCGTTTATTCGAACGCATAAACTAAACGCTTTCTTTTTTAATTGTCTATGGTTGAGCGTGACGTAGGTAGGGCTACGTTTCGTTAATGGGGTACGGACGTTTTGGCGCCAAATCGAGCGGCAAATTGCTAACTAGATTGGGGAAACTTGGGGAGGGGTTAGTTGAGGGCTTGAGATATTAGAGAACTGGTTATCGGTTGAGCAAAAAAAACTACTTCCTTGCTGCTTTTTACCAACCACCTTAATACAAACTGCCTAATTTGTAACTCTTAATCATTGGTTCATCAGTATTACCAAAGGTAGGTAACGTCTGCTGCGGCCAGTTCTTCAATGGACGACCGTCGTCGAAACTTCGAGGCGTTTCTTTGCGATACATAATAAAAATAATAAGTGCTTATGTTAAATTGTATCTCTGACTCTGCTGTTCCTCATAGTCGGCTTGAAAACTCCCGATGCTAGAGTTCGCTATTCACAGGAACATAATATTATCAGGTTTTGGCTACTAGAAACTCAGCGCAAATTGGTTAGTAGGTAATAGAATGTACTCTCCTGTACAGATCGAAAAACCTTAAATAAGTCTTAAGGCCATCCTAGACTCACAAGGTACTTATCATGTACCTACCTAGACCACTAGACCACCGTGGCGAACAACTATGAGTAAATCGCTAATAACTTTTATCCCATAAAAAGGTTCTTTGCTTTGAATTAAGGACGGCCGCCCACCCAAGTAAGGTTTGCACCTAGTTTTCTGAACCAAGAATACATTGCATAAAACGCAGTTTTTACGTCCTTATGTTGCTCTGACGGGTTGTGATAAAATTTCAGGGTTACTGAAAACTAACGAGGTACTTATAAATTATTAATTGAGGTACGAAGGTTGGCGAAAAAGTGTTGAAAATAATAGGTGCGCCACTTCAACTAACCTTTTCAGTATCTTTTTGTAAATTTCTTAGCGTCTACAATACTATGATCACATATACAAAAAAAATATTTAGGTAAGTATAAGTGTGTGCCCAAATTGTGCCAATATACGACACTCACTAAAGTGTTAAGTTTTTATACCTATTGAAATAAGTTTAATAAGTTTTTATACAGTAAATGACTTTGTTGAAGAAAAAAAGAAAATATACACATAATTTGACTAGCCATAACACTGACATTTGTACGCCTATCGGCAGAATATTTGATACAACAAATGTATGTAACACCTACTATGTAAGACAATATTCGTGCAAATAAATGAATTTTGATTTTTCATTTCTCGGCAAATCAAACATTAATTATTGTAAAAATTAGCTTTTCTTATATTTGCTAATTGCTATACTACAGAAATTACGATAACGCACCAACGCACATTAGTTAAGTTTTTTTATTTTAGTCGTCTGTCTGAACAGGCAGTTCACCACTTTTACACTTGAAGTAACTAGTAACCCAGCAACTAAGATGGCGGCGTCCCAGCAGGAGCCAACATCATCAAACCCCTGCAAGCAACTTGTCTAACACCGAGAAACACGTAATGATCTTGTCGCTGTGTAAACGCACCCTAAACTCGCTCCTAACTAAATGGTGGTGTTTTTATGGGGAATTGATTCTGTGATTGTTGTTCTGTGTGGTGTTTGGGATTTTATGGTGTTTGCGGTAGGTGGGTTAGTAGGTACTTACTCTACTGAATGTAACTGAAAAAGAAAGGAAGAATGAATATAAAATATCAAAGGTGTTTTAATTACTTACTATCCGTGGTTTTACCTGTGTTTTTGGCTATTAGTAGCTGGCCATGTGATCCATGTGTAAAACCACTAAATAAGTTTATTAAGTGACAAACTTGTAAGTAGGTAATTTATGAACGTTGAAAATGGTTCAAGTAAATATGTACTTTTAAAAAATATGTTTTCATTTGTAGGCCTGCTTACTTGCGTATATGTAAGTATAAATATGTTTGTAAGAAGTTATTCAATTTAATTTCTCTCAAGTGAAGTCTATTCCTAAAATTAGCATAACCACACCGTCCAAGTAACTTTCCTATCAATATTTACCTTCCTTAGGCTATCCTGCCATGTGTGACTTCGCATGGCTTTACAATGGCACTAAATTCGCGAAATAATGTCATCAATTGTAAATATTCCTCGCGGGCGTAACAATTTGCTTATTCATTGACTAGATGCAAGATAATAAAGACATGGAGCTATATTGTCATATTACGCATATCTACGGTGTGGTTACCATGCTGTTTGACAATAGTTTGAGATAAGTGGTCATATTTTCACTTATGTTTATAATTTTATAGAATATACATGTAAGAGAGACCTTAAAGTTGCATGACACAGCTTTCTGATCTCAGTTGCTCTTCTTACCTACATTATTGCATCTGAAGAATGTGTCTACATTATATATCTATGCAGATCTGTGAAAAAGCCAGTCTCTACAAAATAATCAGATAGTCTTGATACCTTTAAACTTTAGAGGTATCATGCAGTTTCTCAAGAAGTCTATTTCTGTCTTTGTTGAATCTAAAAACTTTCTTAGACATCGATCTCTTAAAAAATAACTCCGAAGTGGCTTTAACGGCTGTCAACTGTACCTACGTACATACATAATGTTTTCTAAGAAGAAACCTATTTTCTCGATAGTATCCATTATTTTTCCCCCACGTTGGTCACCCATCCTAGTGCACCTCAGCAGTATCGTCGTACCATCTCCCGTGTCGTATTACCATACGTGGGCTCCTATTGAATTAATACGACAAGATACGCGCCTCGTGCCTGACGTGATCTTATTTAAATTGCAGCGAGCGCGGAGTTATGGGATTAGGGCTGGAGGAGTAAGGATATGGCGACTGGGTTAGACTAATAATAACAAATATCTCAGGACATATCACACAGCGCCATCTAGTCCCATACTAGAGAATACAATGTTTGTTCACTTACTTATCTAGTAACGAAACTAAACCTCAGGACCGACTTTTTATTTTCAATGTTCTAGACTAATATTTAAACCACGTTTTCTAAAAAGAAAGTAGAAGTTAAACTTGAGAACTGGCACAATACATAGTTATGGTTATAAAAAAGAAGAAAAAACCTTTAGAAAATTAAGTAAATGAACTGACATAAAGTCAGTGAGCTACGGACGCATTCTCACAGATGTAGTGGCTAGTGGATGTTCGCGGATTCACTCGTGTTGTGTTATTTAAATACATGTATAGACATATTGTCGACTAAAATAATTATACACACAAAATGTGAAGGATATCACAAAACTTACAGCACAATTATTCGACAGTCTTATAAATTATGTTGGAATTTAAGAATTACAGTATCAAATCAGTATTAGTTGAGTATCAAATATGTTGTTCCGAGATCCGGTATCAGAATCCAATACTATTGATACCAAATTTTATGATAATCCGCTTCTGCGATACTGCGTGAAAGCATAACAAATAGACCAACCATAGAAATGTGAAATAGGTTCTTCTATGAGACCAACAGACACACCTTTATATTAAATTATTGTTTATAATGGTATGATTATATGAATAGCGGCGTATTGTCACCCCTGTGCCGGCTCCAAGCCGCAGGAGGCCGCTAGGTGCCGTGCGCAGGAGTGGGCGACACACGACGCATGCTGCGCGACAACACGATGCAACACCACATAACTACAACGCGGCACTTACTTTAGGATACATTCTACAATCATTTGATTAAAAACATCAAAATATTACTTTTTCACACTTGTTAGAACTGGTTTAAGATTTTCATAATTTTACTTTAGTGACATATGCTTATTCCTACCAACGTTCAACGCTATTCGAATATTCATTTTTTTTTTCAAATAAACCAACAGGCTGCCTGATGATAAGCAGTCGCAGTAGCCAAAAGGCTACTAAAAATACGCTTCCAACTCCGAAAAGTAACAATAATGAACCCACGTAAAATTACCTACTATCAAAGTAAACATCTGAAAGAGAAAGTACTACTTACTTCATCATCCCTCCTTCTCTCTAGGTTGCAAGACAGGTCCCATATTTCCAAATCAGCGAATTAAATGTAAACCAAACACGAGATAATTGGGCGCTGCCGGCGCGTTATTTATGCCGCCATACATCAACACTGTGGCTGACGGGCGCTTGCAAATGTGGCTGGTTCTTGAAATGAAAGGCGCCGGGGTCTACAGTTCTACACTTCGGGAATAACACATTCCATGTGGTTAGGTAAGGAAAGTTACTAGGCTTTGTGAAAAGTACGGAAAACAGAATTTACCTCGTGCAAAAGTCACTGATAAACCAACGCATTTGTCGCTAGATTCAAGCTGAAACATTTGTTATTTACGTCGATTAATTAAATATTTAAGTAAATAAACATAGCACTTAGGTATTTTGTCAGCACTATCATTAATTATCTATGTCGAAAATTTAGGCTTTGCTTTTCCATGTCAATGATTTACTTACTTAGAAATAATTTGAGCTCAGAAACAAATAAGAAACTACGTAAAATGTACATTATGTACATAGGCACATACAGATTTAAGGAGGTCTTTTACCATTCCACTGCCCATCACACAGTAACAATCAATCTCCGATATTTATCTCAAACTGCCAATGATATCATCGACATCCGCGAAACCAATAAGCATAAAATCACGACTCCAAATTACAAATTAAATATTAATAAATATCATTCTGTAAGCCATTAATTTAAAATCAGGGTCGTCAGAGCATCGATCCATGGTCCGTCTGTCTGTCATATAGCTGACTGATATGCGAGCTAATTGATTGGCTGACTTATGAGCTTGTGTTATGGTAGGTATGGAAAAAGTAAATTAAGAGAAATGCTCCATAGAGACAGGGGCGTATCTAGGTTGGTTTTCTTGGTCTTAGCTGTGGAGTGGGTGGAACTATTTAGTTCAAGAGGTCATAAGACATACGGGCGACACACACCATAACGTGTTAGAGGGGCTTCGGCGAGTTCCCACAGGAGTACCCGGAGCTCTTCTTAACAAGACGATGAGGCTGGCCACCGGGGAGGTTTTAGTGGGTAAAAATCGTAGGTTCATAACTCGACTGCAACCCATTGTGATCGGGTATCTTTCTGAAGATTTCCAAATAAAAAAACAAGTTGGCTTCTAGAAGGGCCACATTTTACCTAATTATGACTGACAGATATTTTATTATTTCGCCTGCAGTTCTACCAACAAAAGCGACTCAGTGGTCTAAGATGCTTACCATGCTTTTGAGATATATCATGACAGGACGACGACTGTTTTAGTTTTATTCTTATCCTGTCACTGAAAAAATATTGCTTCATATCATGCTTGTGATCAACAGATTTTACGTCAAATCTAGGAACAAAATAAAAAGTTTTGAATTTGAGATTTATTTTCCATCTCGACAAATGATTTATCGTAACTTCAAGAATCGTTTAGTTTTCCGGCTGGCATATTTACTTACTTTACTTATCATCTAGCCAGGATTATGCCTTTTGCCTAAATCCATCCCTGTCCAAAGTTATTAAACCCTTTTAGTATGCGGTTTGGTTTGTTCTAATTGAGCCGAAGCAGAGGTTAATTTCTATACGAGTGAAATATCGTCAGTTTATGCAAATGATCTGAAGCCAGTTTTGAAAATAATTAATTTGGTTTGTAGCCTCGGGCGGGCACAGATAGGATTTGTGTTTGTTAATGTTTTATGTGATTAGGAAGTTCGATAGTGTTGTTGTTTTGCTTTGAATTTCGTGGCTTATGTACATCTCAGTATTTTATTTAACTTCTATTCCATATAAAATTAGATAAAATCAAATAATAAAAGTACATTCGTGGAATACAGGTGATTCTATAAAATAATGTCACGCGGGCTTAGATACAATGATGGTATGAGAGTGCCGTTAAATTCTTTCTGTTTCACCACCAGACTATAGTTTAAAACAAGCACTTTTTTAGTTTTATTTTCTGATACCCACTTTTTATATTCCCTGATTAATTGATTTAAAATTTTGATATACTCAAAAACTGTTTTTTTATTTACTGATCAATTCCAAGTGTATCATATATTTAGTAATAAAAGCCTGAAATAAAATGGTGACTAGTCATTACATAAAACATATCAATTACTTATCAGATAATTAAGCACATGTTGTTAATTAATTCTTTTAAAAGCAATACTCATCTATAGTTATTTAACGACGTAAAGACACAATAACTCTGTGGATATTAAATATTTGTACATTTACAACCTTTCAAGTGAGTTATAATAAAAGTGTTTCGAATTATTATTTCGCAGTAGGCATTTAGCACGAATACAGTGAATTCATGCTGAGTGCCTACTCAATCGATTCTATTTCTGAATGTTCTGTGCGTTATTTGTTTTTCCCCCACTAGTTATGAACTGATCGAGCAATGTGACCCACGTAACTTATCACTGATTGATAAAATTTACTTTCATCTGTCTCTGTATGTAAGATTTGTGATTTTTTGTCATGATTTGTTTAAGTCAATACAATCTAAATATATAAAACTCAAAGGTGACTGACTGACTGACTGACTGATCTATCAACGCACAGCCCAAACCACTGCACGGATTGGGCTGAAATTTGGAATGAAGGCTGATATTATGACGTAAGCATCCGCTAAGAAAAGATTTTTGAAAGTACCACTTCTAAAGGGGTGAAATAGGGAATGCAAGTTTTACTTCTTAATGCGAGCGAAGACGCGAGCAACCACTAGTTAATTAATAAACCTCTCTTCTTAATTCTTTTATTCCAGTTAGAAATGAGATTTAAATATGGTTTAAATAAAAAAGTTTATATCATACAGAGTTTTTTAATACGTAGGTACTAGAAACCAAAAATATAATACATATATGGCTAAACTCTCAATGCATCATCAACATTAACAATGCAAGCATGCTAACCCCACAGTTTTTGTTGCGCATCGAGCCACAATTCATTTCTGCTCCGAAGTTTAAGAACAATATATTACTTTTGTTTGTTAAGTTAATTGTTAAATGGAGGGGCTCGTTATTTTCACGCGTATATTTTATTCGATACTAGCTACGTCCTTCGGGTTTATTCGTATAAAAAGCTAAAAATACCTACTAATGAAAAATTACGTCTTAAACACGGTAAATTAATTTCTTATATATGTTAGACTCTCTTATAAAATACTAATATTTTTATGAAATAAATGACTTTGTAGTTGACAGCGATAATATTTTCTATGCCCCTTCGTAAGTTGGTTGACTTGCTAAATGTAGTTTCGCTAATTATTAGATTCTATACGCAAGGCACACTTACTAGTGTACTTTATTGCTTGAGGTTTTTTTCATGATTAAAAAAATCAGTCAGACAGATAACCCGTTTTTTATTTTCTATATTCATAAGGAGCGTATGTCGATGGGTGCTCATATATCCCGTGAGATTGTGAAACATGTATCCGCTTTACGTTTCTTTGAGCAAGCGATCGCCCGAAGCGCGTCGTTTGTTACTCGATAATTCTGTTAATTTTCATTAATTTTATGTTATTCATTATTTATCTTGTATATAAATTGAGTGAACCTGCTCGTCTATATATTTTCGTTATTTATTATGTACCTATGTATTCGTATAAAGCCTTTGGGTAGGCCTTTAATATGTATACAAAATGAGCCCATATAAATATAAGTGATAAGTAGATACTTACTCACTTTTTCGGGCTTATAATCATAATCATTATCATAATCATAATCATAATCAATTTATTGGTAAAGCCGATTAACACGTCATATTGGTACATATTCATATGCAATTGTTACATAATAACAAAGAACATAATTACTTGTGAAGAAACATAAAAATTACATGTCAAAGTGTGTATATAAATGTCAAAATTAAAAATATTGATAAAATAATTTTATTCCAATAAGTTAATAATTTAAAAAATAATATTAAACGATCAAAAGTTGAAATAAATTACAACTATTCTTCATCATTTGATATTTTAAAATTCATGAATTCCTTAATAGTGTAGAAGGAGTGCTCGATTAACCACTTCTGCAAGCGAGTTTTAAAGCTACTGGTAGTTGGGGCGCTAGTGATGGATGCCGGCAGCCTGTTATACACCGCCGGGCCCATCACATGGGTGAGTTTAGTCGACTTGGCGAGTGAGCACTTTATACTCTTCAGTTTATTAGCTTTTCGTGTACTGTAGGCGTGAGTGTCGTCATAGGTAGCATAAGAATCTAAGTTAGTCCTCATGTATAAAGCTACTTGCAATATTATAATTGCAGGCAGGGTGAGGATGCCGAGTTTTTTGAAAAGCGGTCTTGCGGGAGTATCAAATGGTACCTGCATGATAGATCGAACTGCACATTTCTGGAGGCGGAACGCTCTTTCCTTTTCAGCGCACTGACCCCAGATCTCCGCCCCGTACTGGAGCAGAGAGTGAATGGTGGCGAAGTAGCAGGCTCTGGCCACTTCGACCGATACCAAGCGAGAAACTCGTCGTAGCGCAAAACACGCCCCACTCAATTTTCCGCATATTTTGTAGACATGCTGCATGGTGTTTCACAATGAGTCGGATATGATCCGATCCGCTCGTAGTAAAAATGGTAGAAATTAAATACAATGGTAGAAATTTAAAATATAAGTTTTAAGGCTAATTTTACCATTTTTACTGTAGATTTCATATGAATAATTATACATAGAAATAAATCAATGTATAATTATGTGTAAATCGGGTTAAATATCATGAAAAAACAAAATCGAATTTATAATCGACGGAAACGAATCCGCTAGCTTTTGGCTCACGGAACGGTTCCGATTTTTCTGATGAATAAATTTGTTAAAAGATTCGTATGGAATCATTGTCATTTGGAAAAATCCTTTCCGTGCCAATTGATTTCCGTCTCAATCGAATCGGATCCGTATCCGACTCATTGTGAAACACACCGCTGATCCCACATCAGGGCAGAGTCCAGCTCAAATCCCAGAAAAGTGGTGCACTGGGTCTGATTAAGCTCGGTGCCTTGAACTCGAACCGTCAGTGGTCTGCGGTTACGGCCGGAAAGGTCGAAGTGGAGATAGTGAGTTTTTTTTAAATTAAGAGCTAAACCATTTATGGAGAACCATCTCGACAGCTGCTGAGCTGTCTCATTGAGCTGATGTTCGAGCTCATCAACCGAGCTTGCCGTCACAATGGCGGCAACGTCATCAGCATACATAAGTATGTCTGCTGCTGTCACTGCGTCCGGCAAGTCATTTAGCAGCAACGAGAACAGCAGGTTTGACACGGATGACCCTTGAGCAACCCCCATAGTCGACTCCAAAGGGTCAGATCTGACTTTGCTGTTGTTTCCAACCACAATTTGAGATCTGTTCCTAAGGAAGCTGTTCAGCAAGCTATTTGCGGAGCTGGTGATTCCATAATGGCTCAGCTTACCAACGAGAACATCGTGATCAGAAACGTCTAGATATTTGATGCTTTATTGGACACTCATAAAAACATAATACACAACGGAAAAACAAATAATCAAAACTAATGCCACAAATGGCGGCCTTATCGCTAAAAGCGATCTCTTCCAGGCAACCGTAGGATGGAGAGGAAAATATACAAAAAAGACTAGACGGGGTGTACAATAACGAGCACATGAAATAATGTTCCCAGTAAAAAAGGAACAGTTTTAGCAACACAATTAGATAGTTCTGTATTCTATGTTATTGGGCGGGGGCGCGGCGGCGGCGGAGAGATCGACGATTAAGGGCGGTTTTCTAACATAGATAATGATTTGATACAAGTAAAATGTATCTCATCATCATCATAAATTTAAGGGCCGGGCCCTTGTCTGTGGAGTATGCGCCATCCTTCCCGGTCTTCTGCCAATTCCTTGACCTCCTTATACGACATGACACCCGCCTTTTCTTTTATTTGGTCCATGTATGATCTTCTCGGCCTTCCTCTTCCTCTTCGGGCTTCCAATTTTCCTTCCATGATGTTTCTTATAAATTCGTCAGGTCGTATAAGGTGGCCAACCATCTTCCCTCTTCTGTTTTCAATAGTTGCCAGTATTGTACGGTGTTCTTGGACCATGCTCAGCACTTCTTCATTGGTCTTTCTTTCTGTCCAACTAATTTTCTCCATCCGCCGCCAGCACCACATTTCAAAAGCTTCTATTCGTTCTCTATCTCTTTGAGTCATGGTCCAAGTTTCGCTTCCATAAAGAGCAATACTCCATATGTAAGATTTTATGAGCTGTTTTCTTACGTGTTTTGCAATTTTGGATTTTAGTACAGTTCGCGCAAAACTTTATGAGCTCTCGGAACACGCACGCTAGTGGCTGCGCAGTACGCATATTATAGGTATCCGAGGGACGGGACAGGGCGTCGGGGAGGGCACCGGCCCCCGCGCCCCGCGCCGTATCCCCGCTCGCGTCCCGTTGCGCCGTGCCTTAGTGTGAGTGCTACGTTCGTACACAACACTTGCGCGCGTTGTAGACGAAAGTACAGTCGAGTGCAACCATTCATTTTCATTCCTATTGTAATTTTTGTTACTGTTATTTGTTTTCGTTATTTTTATTTGTTTCTGTTATTGTTGTTGTTAAGTTTTGTCACCGTTATATTGTCTTTGTTATTTGTTTGTTCTATTACTGTGGCTTCTTACTGTTATCGAACTTTTTGGTTTAATTAGATATGCCTCGCGGACGCTTTAATGTGCTACGTCGCCAAACATAAATAAATAAATGCACAAGTTTTATATTAAAGTTTTTAATTTACTTAAAAATAATACCTACCTGTTTGTTCTAATATCTTACTGCACGTAAAAATACCTAAAATCTAAATACTTTGTGATAGGCATAAATGTACTATGTTTTTTTAAATCTTACAATAATGATTGTGTGCTCAACTGTACATGCGCGGTTACGTACTCAGGCCTAACTTCAGAGAGCTCATAAAGTTTTGCGCGAACTGTAAATGTTTCTTCCGGTTGAATGCTGTTTTTGCTATGGATATTCGGGTTATTATGTCTTGAGTGCATCTTGAGTCTTCTGTTATTACGCTTCCTAAATATTTGAATGCATGTACTTGTTCTATTGGGTTATTGTGCAGTTTAATGGGATTTCTATTGTAAATTTGGTTTCTGGTGATTGTCATAGTTTTGGTCTTGTTTGAGTTAATTTTGAGGCCTATTTCTTGAAAAGCTTCGTCCATTTGTTTGATTAGTTTTTCCAGTTCATTTCTATTGTCGGCTAAAGCTGCAATGTCATCTGCGTAACGTATAAAGAAAGTCCGCTCTCCATTCACTTTAATACACAGTTCTGTTCATATAATTTATGCGTCAAGGAAAAAAGCTCCTATTTTATTTCAACATTTATTAGTGCCATTCAAAATCCTCTAACAAAACGTTCAATCCAATTAGACTATCATAATAATATTAAATTGATTGCCAACTTACAAAATACACTTCCAAAAATATCTTTAGTCTTTATTTCATTAGAATAAGGTTTATAATGGTGTGATGTTAAGTTTGTATGTTGTAAAAGTTCGTGTTTACATTTTAATAGCGCCACGTTACATAGAACGCTCATTATAGAAAACAAATCATGATAATTAGGTAATAAAGGCCGGCTTTGTTCTCATTGTGACGTAATCCCGCTGATTGGGCTTCATTGCCCGTTTGATTGTTACAAATTTGTTTATTGCCCGATTTTATTGATGGAGTTTTTTGGAAGGAACAGCTTTTCTTGGTAGTGTCATTTTTATAGGGCTACACGTTGTAGGTTATTGCTGGAGCGATGAGTGGAACGGAAATTATTTGTACGTTTTATACCATTTTGAATGGTTTCGGAGTAACAAGTGGCGAGTTGCATTGGTTAATTAAATATGGTAAAATAGATACTCTTAGCATATACCTAAGTCTATATCTTGTTACTCAGATTTGAGCTTCTAAAATGTCTAAATACAAAGCTGTTAGTGTTGGTTGCTATCATTCAGGTTGAAGCACAGCAATCTAAATAAACGTATCTGTTTATTTAGATTGCTGTGGGTTGAAGTTTGTTTCATAACATTACTGTAGTTTTATTTGTTTTGACAGGAGGCTTTATTGCTTTAAAAAATAACGCTGCCAAGGTTTACTATAGGTATATAGCAAACCTTGGAATTCCTTCCTTGCCTTCATACGGGATTTAACTTTGGAAGTCCACCTCAAGTTCACCAACTACTTGTGGCTGTTACAAGTTCCTTCATACTCCAAGAAATGATTGAAGCTTTTAAATACCTCTCATAGATTGATTCGCCTCGATAGATAGTTTAAATGGAATCGATAGAGCCAGGCGTCTCTATGGTCACCAATTAAAACAATTTGTGAAGCTTGGCGCCAGACGTTATAGGAAACGGGTGGTAAAACTATTTTATGGAGAGATCCAATTTAGTTCTGATTAATTTGATTTGCTGTGCCAGCAGATAGATCTGATGATGAAGTTGTTAGGAGAGCCTGTTGATGAGGTGAGTACCGGTACCTTCTAGGCAAGCGTAGATCTATCTACTGTGGCTTATGTCCATGTCTCATGGTATATTTAAGTTCATGCAAATCTCTAGAAATATTTTACAAGTTAAACATGTTTTACTAGGAAAAATATTGGCTTTATTTGATAGACTAAACATAAAATAACCTACCTATAGGCCTTCATGACTTACCTAAAATAAAAAGGTTAACTAAGGAGATTAACGCAAATATAACAATTTTCATCAGCAGTTTTATTTTTTACAAAATCGGATCCGGCGGACGATGGCGTTTCAAGACACAAGTCAAACATTTCTCGCCTGGCTCTCCATTGTAAACTCAAATCGTCAGCAAAAATGAAAGACGGATGCCAACGCCAAATTCTATTAGCACTCGTTCCTGCGACATGCCTAAGAAGCCTCATTTAGGAGAATAAAGCCTAATTTAAGAAGCCCTTTCACTAACGCCGCTGACCAATAAAAAGTTGGCCCATTAAAATTTGGCGGCCCAACGAATTGCTTAATCAAAGCAACTGCGGACAACAAAAAGTTGCCGGCGATTTAATACGATGTCAAAGCATACGTTACTATGTCGCCAACTGTCCAGGCAAGAAACTTTGATTTGTATTTTGTTATCATATTTTTTTTTAACACGAAATAGGCTTACCTTTGACTATAGCCTGCCTGATGTTAAGCACCACTAAAGTCTAATTTGTAGCACGCTTGCCTAGAAGAAACCTATTTGCTCTAGATTTGAAGCACGGTAATAATGATTCTATTACCGTGTTTGAAGACCCCTGGGTTATAATTATCTGGGAACAGGGCTCCAGGTAGAGAGATCCATAGTCTCGCCGTCCTTGATTGAGTTAATGAAATTACCTGATATTGGTTTCAGGTGTCGCCGTTTGTTTATAAGCGTGTAGTGCTGTTTGTTTACCGTTTTTTGCTTCTGCTGAAGAAAACTCCCCTAACGAATTTATTGTGCGGGGGAGTCACGACCCTCAGCCATGAGGAAATACGACTCAAAGAGAGAGAGAGAGTGCTGTTTAAGTATTGAATGATAAAACTACCATCTGCATATGCTTGACGGATAGCATTAAATTTACTCCAGCCTTTAGCCACGGAACATGGAGCTTTAAATTATAAAATCCAGGTTGTTACTGTAAATATGTGTGTATGCTATTTAGTTCTTCAAGCTCATACGGCTGAACCAATTTAGAATAATTTTAGTATGGAGTTAGACTAGTCTACATATGTTTTAACACATAATACCTATATAGGCTATTTATTGCTTGTATTAATGCAGGTCACACCACGGGGCGCTGCTAGTAGGTAATAAAACAGATTTTTATATACAAATTAAATAAGACAATGTTACTTAGTTGCAAGAGTAGTGTTCATTTGCAATTGTCCATTTTAAAATTGAACATCAAAGGCAGCCGCTATTAGGACACCCATTACGGCAGTATTGATTATTGCAGCGGTAATAGGCTATTATGGCGCAGTGATGCAACTTTGTACGGGTTTGAATCCCTTTGCACAGAAAAATCACAGGCAACATTTTGTATCAAACCGATTGAACATTAGTTCAAATGGCTTAACAGATTTGGATCAGATAGAGTGGCGAGATGACAATAAAGTGTTGAGTGTTAATTTATTAAACATCACTTGTATTAACTTACAGCTTATTAACAGCTAAGGTTAATTGCATGTACCCTTTTTTGCAGCATATGTTCGTTAAATGGTTAAGAGTTTTTTTTAAATATAACCTATATGCATTATCATCTACAAATTAAAAGATATGAATTATCTCGCAGCACTCATTTTTGGTCTTAATTATAAGATGTCTTGATGTGCTTTATCACTTACCTACCAATTTGCTTATTACTCGTATCTTATGAACCTAATACTAGATAATTGAGTGACAAGGTAACTATAATTTATTTGAAAAAAATAAAGTAAAATAAATAAACATTAAAATGAAATTGGTTTATTTTGCATAATTCTGTTTAACAAAAAGACATTGGAGGCCAAAGCCTCCCGAACTAGTTTTCACTGTCTCGGGAGCCTGTATTTTATTATTTAATTATTAATTTAATTTCCCTTATTTTATTTATAATCAACACAGTCTAGCTTAGTCTAGCTATTCAACGGGGAAATGCAGCCAGCATTTTGGGTACGCTACCTTTTGAAAATGTAGATTAGTTTTTTTTTTATGATGTATATATAATGTTTATTTTTTTATTATTATTTGGAAGTGTTACTAGTAATTTTCGTTGTTTTGAAATAAATATATATCCTAATCAACACACAAATAAACAAACAGAGTTAAATAAAGAAGAAGGAAAAAACTCAACATGCTACAAAATAAAAGAGCATTTAATTATCTTTAGAAAAACTTAAGGTCACATAATATTGTATTAATCTTACTTTGCCCACGCTGGCAGTGAGCCAAAACCAATGACTGGATGACACTCTTTCACTATAATATTTTTAGTCTTTATGAATATAGCTAACAATGTGGAGAAAAATATAAAATTGTATTTATTATAAATTGCCGTCGTGCCATCGGCGCCGTGGCTTAGTTGGTTAAAGCGCCTGTCTAGTAAACAGGAGATCACGAGTTCGAATCTCGTCGGGGCCTGGTGAGGGAATATTTTTGTATTTGATAAAATCTTATCACGTAATGTGATGTATATTTGTCATATTGTGATTGTATTATTGTTATATTTTAAAAAGGTAAGCATTTTGTTTGTTGAAGATAATAATATAGTAAAGCTCTCGTTAACATTCGAAAACATCATGAATAGTAAAAAGTGTGTTTTAACATTACAATAATTATGTGTAACATAGTTGACGTACATAATAATTAACTAAGTTAATCATTTAGCCTTGGGCTGAATATACGATAAGAAAATCGCTTCATCCTTACACAGAAATGAAATAACCGATAATAACTGTAACCACCTCCAATTACACCAGATAAGTTTCAAAGTGGCTCTGTAACTAGGACAATGGGTACAAATTATCTGTAATGGGTTGCTATTTGCACAACCCTAATGCATTTCAGTTAAAACATAAAAAATGTTTATTATACTTAAATACCTACTAGGTACATCTTCACATATTTTTTACAATTTAGTAGGTTATATTTTCAAATCAAATTTATATTTAACTAAAGAAATATAATAAATACATGCACGTGCAAGGTACAATGTGGATATGAGATTTATTTTTCTTGACACAGAGTACCTAATAAAAATACTACTTTGTTAATAGGTCTTTATATGAGAAATTCTGTTCATGGCATTTTTTTACTACGGAAGCGGGAACTATGACGGCTCTGCCAGTTTCATATATTTCATGTAACGGCCACATCGTAAGCATTACATTTTTTGAGTGACTTGTAAAATGAGACGTAACATTACATGGTATTATTACCTAGTTAGGTACTACTTACGTGCAGTACTACCTAATCTATGATTACTTCAACACGCAATCCGCCCATAAAGCAACCTAAATGTCTTCATAAGGTTCCGTAATCAGCTGAACAAATTTAATTTGTAACTAACTTACCCTTAGCCCACGAAACGTACGCTAACTTAAATTAGCAGATGGTGATTTTAACGTTAATGAGAAGTCTAGATTAGTTTGTTAACCGGCTTTAAAAATTGAGGTGGCGACCTGTGTAATGGAGCATGGCTATTTTGACAGTGGCTTGAAACTAACATGGTCATAATTTGCACTGAATTTAAAAAAGCAGCTTTCGGATTTGACATAAAAAGGCATCACAAGATTATGCTAAATATCTTGTATCTCTTGCTTTGGCTTACTAAATATTTTTTTGATATTAGATTATTGTAATAATCATACCTAACGCATGTGAAAGACAGTGTCATATTGAGAATATGTGTAATCTGTAAAATGTGGTTATTCACTTAATTTTAAAACAAATAATGTAAAATGTTAGTGTTAGGTACATACATACTATTACTGATTTAATGGGTAACCGATGCTTGTTGCAAACTATTTAAAAGTTTTAACAGGTGAATAAACGCTAAATAAAATGTTAGTGATCGCGTGTTACTATGAACAAAGTTAAATGATAGTCAAAACAAAGTTAACTAAAGTCCTCACTTACCCAGCTAACACGATATACAAGTTAAACTAACTTATTGTATCTAAATAACTTGTTAAACTTTTTGTATTTAACTAAAAGTAAACTTATAAGTAAACTTTTTTCAGCATGGGCAGGAGATGGCGCAGAACCGAAAGCAGTGTCTCTTTGTGTCGGAGGCCAGGATCCACTTTGGGTCGCAGTGCCACATTAATAGGTAAGTAAGTAACTTTATATTATAATTAACCTAAGTATATTGTTTGTTCTAATCCCACAATCTATTCACACAATATCGCATGTCTTCAAAGTTTGTTTAAGAATAAAGAAACTTCTTATAACTCAGGTTCATTATTATAGTTTAGACATTGTGCATGGCTTTTAGCAGTTTTAAGTAACATAACTCTTTGTATTTGTTATTTATGAACGACTGATCTGACAGCGTTAGAGATTAAATATTTTCTAGTTTGGGTAGCTGGACAGGCTAGTTTAATATTTTAAGAAAGTACAATCCCATTGCTACTTACTGCTTAGCAAAATCTTTATTTAGTGCTATGTTGCTTTCAAAATAAGAAAAACTGGATGTCACAGCACAGGAATAGACCTAGTGTGATATCCAGTGTTTGCCTTAATAGGCAAACACTGGATATCACACTGTGTACAGTAATACACAAAGCCCTAGTTTATATAATCCCCTATGTTCAATCAACCTTACTGTAAAACCCTTTTGAATAATGATATAAACGCTTTTATGTTTTTTTATTACGTAACTTTGTACACATACAGAGGAAGTATTATTGAGTACGTACCATCACATTTCAGTCCCAATTACATCGGTAGTGTGAACAATGCAAGCTCAGTGAGTTGTCGTAATCAGGTTGCGTGAGGGACGCCATTAACGGACCCTAGGGGGAGCTTTCTTAAAGCTCTTGGTCGCATTTGCCACTATGCAGACAGACAGTTTGAACATGTTATTCGAAACAAAATACATATTATGTAATTTTATAAATAACAAATTTGACGATATGGCTAATTTTGGGGTACTACAGTCTATGATTCGACTCTGAAACTCTTATTTTACGTGATAAAATATGATAGAGCAGTGATATAAACTAATTTTAAATATCTAGATAATCTTGAAGTGGGATTGGGCTGGACACGTCTGCCGTATGTCCGATGACCTCTGCGCTAAGACAACTACGCAATGGGCTCCTAGACACAAAATACCCCGCGGCAGACCCAGAAAGCGATAGAGGGACGACCTGGATAAACACCTATCAGACTGGAATACAATAGCACTGGATATAAATAAGTGGAAAGAGGGTAGGGAGGCCTTTGCCCAACAATGGGACAATACAGGCTCTTAATGAGTAATAGATAATCTTGTTTGATACTAACTTATTTGTTTCAAAATTACAAATAATGTTTAGGATTAAGTTTTTTTTTAATCTCTGGTACAAAAGAAATGATTTATAAGCCGAATATGTATTTATCGGGTAGGTATGCAGCTCGATGTCTCCTTTACCAGGTTTGTGGGCAATACACACTTCAAAAAGTACATATCACAAACTTTGTTTACGAATTTCTAAAAGTAGATCATATTGGTAAAAGTATTAACATAAGCCTTAAAAGGATGTGCGCGTAATACTGGTACCCTTATGCTAGACATTATACAAGAAACAAATAATAGAGTATATGTACTTTATAGATGTTTAGTAAAGTTTTTTTAAGAACACTAGATAGTAACTCACTTATTAAACACTTATCAATAAAAACTGACAAAATATCTGCATTAACCTCATTAACACCTACATTCCGTACAAATTCCAAATTGGCAGCCATTAATTCAATTAAACAATAATTCTACTTTCTACTTTCCCGCCCAAAGGTCAGGCTCCTACATAATACATCAAAAGATCAGAAATGCCCTCAGAAATGCAATAATTAACAATAATTGCATTTCGAACAACTTAATATAGCCAACGTGGGCTACGGATGTTTTTAACCGACTTTAATAAAAAGTGGTTCTCAATTTGAGCTGTAAGAATGTATATGTACCTATATAATGCTTCTGATCTATTAAGATTTAAATAAATATAATAAATATTCCACGACATTGCACACAGATATTTTATCAAGTGCAATTTGTAAGTTTTTATCTTTGTAAAACTTAAGATTAATTCGTGATAATTCATTTCTATTCCAATCAGATATAATTAATTTAAAAAAAAACAGTTTGGAATACGAGTTTAGTGTAATTTAAGTATTCATACAATGGAAAAAGGTTACTAACATTTCTTTGCGGAACATCACGTATTACAGTCAGTTCAATTATTTTAATTGCCACTTGTCTTCAGGCAAAAGTCAATAATTATTGGATTGATTGACTCGCCTCCTTTGTTAACCGACGGTGTCACAAAGAGGTGTAATTACGCCACTCTCACTCTGACATTGACAGGTGACATTTCACGAAGGGGTTCCGATGCGAAGGCTTCGGCCCTCAGCTTCGGCCCGACGATGATACTATTTTTTTTCTTGATTGTAAAGGTCAGGCTTATGATTGTAGTTGTGATAGTACAGTTTAGTTGATACTGGTATTAATGAAGACTTAGATTTGCTGGAAACTTATTGTTTTAGATTAAATTTATTTAATAAAGATAGTTTAGAGATAAACATATTATGTAGACCAATGTAAGGTAATTAGAGGCACGTTATTAACTGACTTATTCCGACTGACTTATAATAAATATCCTATGAATCTATTACTTTGATTAGCCCTACATCAAATTTTATCCAAATCGACGCAGCTGTTTGTGTGTGAAGAAGAAGAAGGAATTAACACAAACAAATCCACAAACCTTCGGCTTATAATATAATATGTGTGATATAAAGTGTAATAGTGTCATATGATTATGGATATTATTTCCCAAATAAAACACAAACTCTATAGGTACCAAAAACACATGATTTGTTTGTTTGTACATTCCAAATCGAATGATTCCCATTCTATTGTATTGTCGATGAGTACTAAACTCATATAAATAATTGGGCCGCAAGTGACCGTGATTCCTGTTTGTATAGCGGCGTGACAGCGATTGACACCTCATTTCAACTAAATAGTGGAAGAGGCATGTTTTAATTTACTATTACCTACTACCGCCCAATTGATGCACTGAGATTCCAGCGGTTTCTGTTTAGCGCCAGTTTAATTTCACTATAGGTATGCTGGCTATTACTTTGCTCAAAAGGTGAGCATTGCTATACAACGCGGAAATGACGCCAGCATTTTGGGGACCTTTCCTTCTACTACAGGCATTTTAGATTAAGTATTTTAGTTTTAGAAGTAGTTTAAGTTATTATTCTATTTTTAGTATTTAGTTTTTTAAATTCGTATTTAACAAAATGTAAGTTTTTTATTATCAACATAGATAGGTATGCTCCATGTTAGACCAGTGTCACTTGAGCGGTTGTCGCTTCAGGTGACCTAGGTGTAGATAAATATCTGACTGTCCGTCTTATATGTAGTGCAAAAAAAACTATTATGGAATGGATTATGGTTATTATTGGGTAATCACACTCCATTTAAAACCCTATGGATATAGCTATCTATTGCTTACCATCAGGCAAATTATGTACAAGTGTAAACCCATTTTCGTAATAAAAAAAACTGGCTTTTAGCTACGATTGATAAACGGTAAGCTTTGGTACTATATTGCACAGATACAGACCTTGTTGCATTGTGTACGCACATGACACAGGGCTGACATTTAATGTTATTGTATCTGGGTAGCGTTCGGAAACTAGTCTTAACGGACAGGCATACATAAAAACTCCTATTAAGGTATACCTGTAAATATGTTGCTGCAGGCTTTATGATAATATAAAAAATTGACAATAGTGGTTTGGAAGTCGATACGTTCATATAAAAAAAAAACATAATTAGAGAGCCAGACGTTTCGATTACACAACACTTTAAAAAAAGCATTATAGTATTGAGGTCTGTTGATATACATATATTTATTATTATTATTTATCTATTTGAATTCTCTCATTTCGAATGCAGTTCTACCCGAGCTACTTACGTACATATATGGCATCATAGCATGTACGGACTCGCATTAGCAGTCTATTAAAATAAAAATGCTCATGATTAATAATGCTGTCTTTAATAATAGTCATTCTTTACATTATTGCTTATTAAACAGGTAAATAAAGAGCAGTTACACGAACATTTTTATTGATTATCACATTATTGTGGCAAAACGTGTGCGTGTGATATTTTTACTACTTACTCCTTTATTGTTTACTGTCGTAGATGTTTTGGTTATTGTGTAAATAAGAGCAATTATTATACACAAAATTACATAAATATACAACATGTCCGCACAGTTTAATAGCAAAAACTATCTATTAATATCTTACCATAGTGATACTTTTCAATCAATGTACATTTTCACTTCTGCGGTTACTAAACAATGTCAATCAAAGAGAAAATACTAAGGTGTCAATGAATACCACTTATTATTTATTCGTGACCAAAGTTCGTAACTAACGGGTCGTGATACTCGTAATCATCAGGTTCAATGTACATCAGAGTATATTCAAATAAAGTGTCAAATAAAAGTGTCCAGAAAATCACCATAAAATTATATTAATTCTGTCGCGGAGCTAGGAAAATCACTTTATAATGGAGTCAATTTTTCCTTTCCATCTTCCGTAACTATATTCAACGAATATCATTACTCGTTATGTACTTTATTGTTTTAAATTTTCTTTGACTTTCACGACTCATTATAGTGCTCATCTCGATTTAAAATAATATTTAAGTACCTCGATCTTCCATTCTCAAAGGGATGTCATCAAACCAAATAGTTCTGAGTAATCGAGTCGGAATCGACGACCATTCGATTACTAATAAAAAACTGGGAATCGAATTATAGAAGTCAAAACGATCGTTTTATTGATCACGGATACATACAAAGTTGGGTTTGTATATAATCATCCACTCACTACAATTTATAAAGGTTGATTCGAAGTAATTTCGGCGCCATTGGTCGAAATTAGTTAAGTTTGGGGAGCATGGTTGGCGGATGTCACGTCTGAGCTCGGTCGTTAGTGGAGCTTTGATGGCACTTTAAATGATCGCTTACGGATCACTAAATAACGTTTACGTAAAACAGACCTGAGGTTCCGAGTTGATTTTAATGACAAATTTAATGCAATAAAAAATCTATAAAAAGGAAATAAAGTTGTCGTTGTCAGATAATTTGGTTTCTAATGACAAAATTACTTTTGCCGAAGGTTTTCCATTATTTTTCTTAACAAATTTCAGAGACTATTTCTATAGAAGTTCTTTGGTAAAGAGAATGTAAGAAATAAGAAGACACTTCCTAGACAGTCAAACATCTTTATGATCTACATATCTATCTACTATCGTATTAAAACACAAATCGAAAATGATTCAACGTTGCGATTCTGATTTCAAATCGAAAATTGCGATGCGTAATAAGAAACATCTCCTACGTGACGCTATTTAGCGCAAAGCGGCGCAAGCGCGAATTGGAAATCAAAACAAGCATTGATGCACAATCAAATCGAATCGAAACTTGAACGTCGTGATCGATAACATACCATCCGATTATCGAAATCACGATCGATTGGATTTGTGAAACTGCATCACATCGCCTTCGCCACATCACTATAAGATTTATTTCTCGATAGCTTCAGATTCGATTTATGAATTTGAATTCTATTGCATTCCACCAAAAGCGTCGGAATATTTGATTTTAAATTATGAATCGTATTGCGTTTCGTTTCTTCGTCGATTTTTGCTTGATCGATGTTGTTGTAAAAGTGTGTGTTGCATCTACTATTTCTTTGGATTATATTAAATTATAGCTAGCCGTGAAAATCGTCCCGTAATGTGTTGAGGATTGGCCGGCCGTGGGACTGGCGGAGGTATCATTTGACCGGTGCCTAAGTGCGCGTAATCGACCATAATCTTTGAATTAGCTCGTACGGACTATATGCTATTGGATGTTTTGTTTTTCAAATGATATGCATTCATGATCTTGTTTTATTAGCACGTGTTTTGCGTATTGAAACTTTTTAATTTTTTCAATCTAATTTAAACAGTATCTTTTCATGTACGTACCTAAGTATGTATGTGAGTTATATGTTTTTATCTACATTTTCAAATGTTTAAAAATATAACTTAATAGAATAATAACTTTTTATTTCAGACACTGAGACTGTACATATCTTTTACCGTACGAAGACAAACAAAAGCTTATTTTTTAATGTTCTTATATTATTCATATCTCTAAACCCGTAAATAAACAAACCCAAATCTAAATAACGAAACGTAATTTCAGGTAATAGAAACTGTAGACATTTGTAACCAAAGATGGCTGCCGTCGGAGGTAGAATGGCATTACCATCTGTTAAAACTACATTACGCCGCGACACGCTCACTTGGCTCGGAAACGCTAATATTATGAAGTTGGGGCAATTTGTGGCGGGGGCAAGCGTGTTGCCGGGCGGAGGGTTCTGACACAGCTGAGGAAGAATAGTCAATTGGTATAAAAATACTAAAAATCATGAGGGGCTTTCTTACATCGGATAAAGTACGAGAGTGTGTACCGTGGTTACAGGAATGTTTCATAATTTTGTTGTTTGTTTCGCAAACGCAACCAATAGGTTGTTTTGCACAATACGAGTATTATGTTTTCGCCTTGTTGAAATACTAAAAATTCAAGATAAACGCACTTCTTTCTGGGCCATGGCTCCGAAATTCTTGACACCCTATTTTTATTTAAAGTACTTATTAATAAAATCAAGTGCTATATAACGGCAACTAAGTTTAAAAAAAAATATTTAAGAAAGAAGGGTAAAGGATGATTTTAAATAAAACAGACGCACATGTTCCTATTGTTGTAAAGAGATCGTGGCACGGATCCCTAACCATGGCTTATGGAAAAACGTTAGTTGTCACAACTAATGCTTGTGTAATGAGCCTCTTATCTGACTAATTAAAAGTCGATTTAGTTCAGTGCGAGCTTTCTAATACTAAAACATACAGTATGACATATCTAACTGGGTGAATCCATCTGTGATTAATGATTTCTTTGACAGTTAGGTAATTAATAAGAAGGGCGGGGGATTTTAGAAGTGTCATTAATTTAGGCCGTAATTAGATGGGTTTGACAGGAGGACTTGTAAAGTATTATTTTGGATTGTTGTTTTGTAATTACTATGTAAGTATGTTTAGGTATATATGTCAATTTCAAGAGCGAGTAATATTTGCCTATACGATTATTAATTTTGTTTTGTACATTGCTACTTGAACATTACAGACACGTGAAAATATTTCGAAGGGATTTTTGATTGGTTTGGTTGTATCTTCTGGTTAAGCGTACTACACTAGGTATGTACATTGTACAATTGTGCATGTACAATATCTTAGCTGTATCTTTACTATGGAGCATGAGCTCTGTCATTTAATGATGCTAAATTTTAAGCGCACCGGGGTCTAATGTAAACAAATTATGGATAAAATAACCGTACGGTCTACCTACTGAAAAATAAATTGGCAAGTAAGCCGTAAGTTCATGTAAATCCAATAAAATAGACCTACGCCAAAAATCAAATGGAATTAAATTATAGAAAACTAGCAAACCCGGCGAACTCCGTTTCGCCACCAGATGGCAGATGGCACCAATACTTTAAGTAGATGGCGCTGATACTTAAAAAATGACTTTCCCTGTTTTCCCGCTTTTCTGTTGAAATTTGTCCTGAATTCTGTACTATATACCTCACAGAGCCCAAGACCTTTCCAACGAATGCAAAACCGTGGAAATCGATTCGTGCGTTCTGGAGTTATAGCGTCAGGAAGGAAAAACCGACTTGTTTTTATATAGTAGATTTTCATGAAGGTTTCAGAATAAAAAGTTATTTTTTATTGGTTTATTAATTTAAAGTTCAAGATTGTCAATTCTTGCCTACAATGTTTACAACTCGATTAGCGTCATAGTTAGCGATACGTGACAGTTAATAACATATTTTATCCTTTTCAGTGCCAACGCGGCTGTAAATTCCTAACTATATTGTCTGAAAACTATACTTTTAGCTCTGCTTTCAGAAAACTAGTATTTGCAAAATGACTTTTAAGTCAATATGTTTAGGTTTGAAGTTAGCAGTGATTTGTGAGCGTTTCTCGGTAAGATGTTAAACAACTTATTTTGTTAAGATGTTATGAATGTTAATAGTTAATTCGTGTGTGCAGTTTAGTGCGGGTTTATTACGCACTAAACCTCGCCGTAATGTGGAACTTCTAATTTAGACCTCGGAGCTGGAGAGTAAGGGTTATTCTATAATATCTACTTGAAAATACTATTTTTATGGAGATACTAAAAAAACAAGTAAAGTTTTTAGATTTCATCAGTGATTGCCCGTTGCGTATGATAATCCAATGTTAATTATCCTTCGAATAGAACCTACTGTTCGGGTTTATCCGGAGGTGATGAGAAAAATATACCTATTAGTTCATAACCTAGAAAAATAAATTTATTTTAAAAACATTTCAGGTACAGGTGTTATCGAGAACAGTTTACTTACAGGTTCAGTAGCTATTTTATGTTTCTTTCTTGTAGTTTTAGTTTTATTTCTTTACTAGTGAACGCCTGCGGCTAAGCTCGCATTATTTCAGGATTAAATGTAGCCTATGACACTCCTAAAACCCCAAACTACTTACATACCAAAAAGTAGTATGATTCGTTAAGCCGTTTTTGCGTGATGAGTGTTTAAATAAACAGACAAACAGAGAAACAGACAAAAAATATAAAAACTGCTGAAACGGATTTGATTATCGATTTAAAGTAAGTAGATACACCCAAACATTATTTTTTCTCATATCTTCTATGTACAGATTTTCAACTTTTCAGCTTTATTATAGGTAGCTAGATTTAGGTATTGATATAAGACTTTAATGATTGTAACATATAATTGACAGAATGCTCTGAATAAATTACCAGCTGAAATTTGCAACTGTGAAAATGTTATAAAAACACAGTCATGTAAAAAAAATTTTAGTATGTACAACCTTCATGTTTTAAATGATAGATTTATTTTATATTCTTTTGTCTGTAAATTGCGTGCCCTATGGGTGGTAGTATAGCGGTCCATTATGTAATTTTTTAACAACTGTGTAACCTATATTCCGCAATAAATATTTTGAATTTGAATAGATGTATTGATTGCTCATCAAACATTGGTAGTTTTCTATGGTATAATGTTTTCTTTTTTTCTATGGTATAAACTTTTTCCCCTCAATATGAAGTGCTCTTTACCGGATATTATTACTTGCTATAAGTACGTAAAGTATTACCTTCTACTTTGTATTTAAGTACGTTAATACTCACTCACGAAGAAAAGCTATTAACTTCACAATAGGATATGGTTTAAAAATTCTCCTTCGGCTTTAATGCAGAATAATTATGTATTTACTACTTACTATTCAGTTTAATGAGATTATGTGATTCTTGCTATACATTCGCATATCATTCATTATTAGCAATGAGAATTCGGGTCTTACTCGAATATCATGGCATCAGTTTGAGAGTTTAGACTGGCCTCCCGCGGGTACCAGCTTACTAACTTCAGACTCCCTACATAAGCATAGTGCTTACCTATATTGAAATATTTATAATAATGTTCGTCATCATTATCTGCCAGTATCCATCCACGAATAGACATAGGCTTCTCCAATGGAATACTAGTCAGAAAATAAAATATCTCAAATATATTATTTTAAATTTCAGTCCACCCATAATACCGTAGGTAAAGTAATACCGAAAGTACTGGATTTTCGGCAATTGCATCATGACAGAAATAAAGTCTGATCACCCATTTTCATACCAGCTTGTATGAAAACTGCATCTTATAACCTTTTTTTCCACACCTACAAACCTCTTTGTAACCTGTCCAAACACAAACCTTCTTTTTGGGCCTGTTCTTACCACCACTTTGTAATTTAGTTCCCTGTACACTTTCCGCTTCCCAGTGATTCAGCCACATGTTTTCTTTTTGGGCCCAGTATCGAGACCAATCGATTGTATCAGCGTAGAGTTTGTTTAGACTACTCGACCGGAGTGGGGCAAAAAGATGAGTCGTGGATTGAATCTTTACTACCGATAGAAACTGTGGTGGGATGAAACGGTTGGTTTGATGTACATTGCTGTGATTGGTATACGATACGATGGCTTACGATGAAAAGAAATTGTCGAGAAATACAACTATCTACAGGTATAACAGAGAAATTGACATTGAAGTAAACGATCAGGTAGATATGATTGGTGGAGCTGTTTAGAGGTGCATGCGGGTGGGTTTATAGTTTCTTAGCTAGTAATAGTTTCCTTTACGAGAATTTGTATACGATCAAAATATACTGTGAAACAGGTCCAGGTTCCTGTACTAGCATTGACGGCCAAATTTTGTAAGAACTTAGTAAAAGACAGTTTTCTTAAGAAAAAGAAATGGTTAACCTCCAATCAGTAGTTTCAATTCCCTATCTCTAAGTACAGGGTCTGAAAAACGCTCGGATCTCGAGCAGATCCCCCAAAACGGCCGTGGTAATGGTGTTTGTCCGTCGATTTTCTCTGTTTCTCTCAATAACTCGATTTACTTTTTGTGTCTCCTCCACAAAAGAGTGTAAACTCGGTTAGTTTCTGCCAGATTACTCTGCTTTTGGATTAATTTAGAACTAAAAACCCCTAAAGAACTTAAAACATTTGTGGGTTTATGTGCTGACACCAGTTCTTTCCTAAATAGTCTTGCTTTGGCTCAAGAGTCGTGTCTCGGAGATCGTGTCCGGTGATCGCTCCGTGGACAATCAATTCTTGACGTTATTAGAACAAATATTGAGTTACGGTTTCGTTTCGGTCCCGTACTGGAACGCGGTGGTTTTTAGGATGTTTGTCGCTTTATGTGAGATGACGCAGCGATGTAATAAGATTTTTTTTGGAATAAGGGATGCAGTGTGAATTTTTGTCACTTTCTGGGAGGTACTTTTATGAATATCATTGTAAGTGCAGTGCTGAGTTGGGGTTGTATTGTGGCAAATATGTATTTTATTTAAGTAGTTTTAAGTATAGGTATATCTATACTAATATTATAAAGTTGGAGAGTTTGTTTGTTTGTTTGAACGCGCTAATCTCAGGAATTACAGGTGCGAATTAAAAAAATCTTTTTGTGTTGAATAGACCATTTATCGAGGAAGGCTTTAAGGCTTTTTTAGCATCACGCTGCAACTAATAGAAGCGAAGAAATAATGGAAAATGTGGAAAAAACGGGGAAAATTATTCATCTTTGAAGGCTTCCGTTGCGTGCGCTGCGAAAACGGTTTAAAATTCAAAAAGTGAATGCCCAAAATAACTATTCCACGCGGAAGAAGTCGCAGGCACAGCTAGTATTTATATATTTCTTGCTTGTACCTATTATTTACGTACTTTTTATTATTACGTACTTTGCTTATTATTTGCTACAATAAATGTTTGTCTTTCTTTTTTTCTCTTTTATCCAGCAGAACACCTAATTCCATTAGCTTTACGCCCATTAACGTTTATGATTTTACGAACATACCCTTTTTACTAAGCCACAACACAAAGACACCTGAAGTATCAGTTTATTTAGATTTTCCTGTCCAATAAGAAACTCGATCAAACCAGTTGTTGGTTCCAACTTCCTCTGACAAGTCAGTGACTCCAGTGTTTTCAATTCCACTGATTATTCACACCTTTTTGTCTCAACACGAGACAAAGTCGGCCATCGCAAGAACTGAGTGAATAGCCTCGCTAATTTATTTTGAATTAAAGGTACTTTAGATGATGGTGCAGCTCTCTTCAATTTTCTTTGTAAGTTATTGACTTTCTCAGAGGAAACTTAGTATTCTATACATAAACAGTGTTGAAGTGCAATGTAGGGCCATAGAGAAGAAAGTTCATAATAAGTGTTAAAGTGTATTTGTTAGTTTCCTTAATGGTCCGTTGCTTCTTTTTCATATAGCAAAGTACTGACAGATATTTGTGATTTATAGTATTTTGGATATTGAGAACGTCTTCGGATATGTTTTAAGCCGCGGGAATTCATTAGAGTTTGAAACATAAGTTGTGTAATCATTATATTTATTTGATTATGAGTACTAGTTAAGTCTATTGCTTTTATTTTTTTATGATTTGAAAAGTCAGTTTAGACCTTTATTCGTCTATCAGTGCCACATATGGCTATTATGTCACGATGCCATATAAAATAAATTAAATACTAATAATAATAAAGCTTTTTACCATTTAAACATTACTGATAACTTAAACGATGTAACAAGAGAGCTGTGCCACGCTAATAAGACTCAATGTTTGTCAAATAAGAAAGAAACACGGGATAATCGAAGCATCCGCAGAGAGGTTTTATAAAAACTTACCGCGTGTAGTGGTGTAGTGACCTACACAACTACAGCTATAGTTGACAAATATTTGTGGTGTTTAATTTTATTTGTTAATTGTTATAGAAGTATTTATAAGTCAATAGCTATTGATAGATAAACATTAATTTAAACTTAAATCAATCAAAGCAATAAGCGTATAGCTATGAGCGATCTCTTCCAGGTAACCTTTTGATGGAGAAGGCGTAGTGGAGGTGTAATTGCCGTAAGTACCATAGAGCGCCGATATTCAAGATCACGACACAATTCCAATAATTCTACTTCGTAATTGGTAACTTTATCTTCGTATTTCAAAAAGCAGTTAAAAATTGCTTATCGGCAGTTTCATCTAACAACCGGTGCCTACATAAACGCTAACCCATTATGAGTAAAAAATAACACAATATGTTCAAATAGGCCACATTGCAGTAACAAGTACGCACAACAATAAATCAGCAGTATTGAAGCCACAATTACTCGTCGTACGTTATCGCTGCTAATTGCGAAAGCGCAAACGGATGCGCATAATTTCTTCTAACGTCCGTTTCCGGCCATTACACAAAAAAATATTAAAATATTGAATTTGAAAAATCAAATCCCTAACTAAATTGACACGAGGAAGGGTACTAACGGCAGTAAACTAACAATTATGGCGACACAGATGCTATCTGCGTAATTTGGTCAGTTCAAATTTCATGTCGGCCGTAATAACACCGGCCAGTTTTATTGTGTTATTTACACAAATAAAAACGTTTATTTTTACATTTTCCCAAAATTAAATATGGACCAATTTGATGGTGGGAATTACGTTGTTATCCGTAATTCGTGTGATTCTAAAATAACGTCTGGCTGACGCTCATAATGCGTTTCCTGTATATCTTAAAACGTAATGCCATTTTGTAAAGAAATTCACAAAGACGCTTAACTCTCGCGCTCCTGGGGAGTCCGATTAAATCTTAGCACCGAGAAGGGTCGGTCGGCTAATACGTTTCGCTATTTTGATTAAATCCGAGATGTTAATATTAGCCAAGCACTTGAAGCAATGCCAATCCGATAAGCTGGAATTGAATCTGCGACTATAGATTATTGCGCCTTCTCGAAAGCATAACAAAGATCTCAAAGCCGAGCCTGCTTAGGCATCTTTACGGGAGAACCAGCAGGTATAAGTTAGTTCCCAACGATTTAGATTACACTTTAATCACAAAGGCTTATGTCCATTTTGTTTACTATTCATATGTGATTACTTGTGTAATTTGTGTCGTGCAATTATGTTCGGAGGAAATCCTAGTTGTGTTGTAATCAGTTTGTACGTAATGTGCAGTTTCCACTGTTTATCTAACGTTATTATGGTTATTGTGTTTCATTATAAAACATTTATTTCGATGCGCAAGTGTTTGTTTATAACAAAAAATGTCAAAGTAATTCTGTTTGAATTGTGATTTGAATGCGAACGGGTAACACAGATTACAGCAAAGTAATTCGTATATGACAATGGGTGCTTTTTGTTGCGTTTTGGAATTATTTTTTGTGGGGCTTCAAATTGGTCGCATGGATAATGCAATTCATACTATAGCAGGCAACTTGGAATAATTTAATACACGCTTTCAACTTTTATTGGAAGAGCTTATTTTGGAAGCTGATAGGTTTGGAATATAATTAATTTGGTTTTTAAGAAAAGGAACGTATTATATCGATCTTTGGCGTTGATATTGCAGTCCATTGTCAAACAAGCAAGTCTTATTCAGGCATCACAAAACAATCTAACAATTGTTGTAGTTAGTTCTACTCCGTTCATAATTTGTCGCTCGTCCCTAATCACCTACTGAAAACTTATGCACGTAACGGAATCGTGTGATACGACAAAACCGTAAAGCGATTTTATATTATTACAGCCCACGGAACAGCTCGATTCTGCGCCAAATGTCATTTTAATAGTTTTAATTATATCGCGGTCTGGCGGCTAATTACAGGCATAATGGTGATTGCGGTGCCGTAACTTGGATTATTATCTTGTTGTTTCGTGTAAGGACTTTTTTCAATTGCCGACTGTTTGGAAGACTGCGTTTGATGGGTATCTGAAATTGAAATGCTAATGTTTTATGAATTGACAGGCTTTAAAGCTTTTTGTTCAGAGTTCAGATACAAACATACGAGGATGAGTCGTTTTTCATTTTCCTGGTTATTGATAGTACATACCTATATACAAAGTAAATCCACTTCGATACCTTGTCGTTCTTATTTAGGTATAAATAAATTTGTAAAAAAGTATCTACTTTTAAATTTAGCAAATAGCAGGGTCTATGGGTCTTCCAGGCGCACAAAAGTCCGCCAAAATAATTTTTAGTGGAAATCATTGTTCGAAATAACTAGGAAGACAGCCACATGAACAATCTAGCACAGCTAGCACATGTACAATACTGGATTGCACGTAATTATTATAATGCTCATAAACTTTATATCCCCGGGGAATATCCAACCCAACTGCCAAAGTTGTACCGCTAACTAAGTTGCAACAAGTTACTGCGCCCGCTTTATGGCCTCAGGTGCAATTAGAGCAAAGATGCCGACGTTTACATACAAATGAATAGTATTCGCCGCCATTATAAAGATTTCATAGCTTCTAATTGGATGCCTAATGCAGCACTCGATGCATCGCAGCGTTTATTGCACACTTCAAACGGCTATCAAATGCTTATACTAAGTATCGAATTACAAAATCTTATTATCTTATGAGCCATTTATGTGTCAGCGAAACACTTAACGTACTGGTGTCATATTCAAAGAAACAAATAAATACCTATGCAGTTGTAGATATATACATTAAATAGTATTGTAGTAAAATACTAACGCAACAATCTCATTAAATAACTAATATGATTTTATTTCGTCAGCTACAATGTCAGCACATGCATTAGCGGCCTTAAAATGCCCATCAGTGACACCCGGGCCACTTTCATTGCCTTTCACTTAGAGCCCACTGAGCTTGTCAGACTATTTACAAGCTCAGATTACCCATTACCAATAGACATACTTAATTACTTCGCCAGTGGGCCACAGTTAGGCTTTTGACACGGCAGACAAACGCATGTGTCGTGACTCCGGCCAGTAAAGTCAGTTTGTTGATAAAGTCAATTAGCGGTATCGAAGCAGGGACCTGCATCAAGTGATCGCGCCCGCCCTCGCCGGGGCCGCCGTATCGGCGCGCCGTGATTGGCCGGCGTGCCCCAGGGGAGTGGCCTCGGCCCGCTACATTTTTTACCCGACTATGCGTAGGCGACAGCGCGCGACCGGCTTTATTCTCTACCAGTCGATTGAAGGCGTTGGTGTGTTATAGTTTATTGTTCTTGTTAAGAACATCACGGCGTGTCATGTAAATTGTGACCTTTAGCGGCGGCAAGAACGTGTGCATAGACTCTTGTTCCGAGTGACGAAGGACTTTGTTGTGTTGTTCGACTTTGTTTTTTGAAAGGTGAGTGTTTTATTTTAATCTATTAAGATTTACTGCCGCCACATTTTTTCTGTTTTAAAATTTTTATTGCCATTTTTTTTCAATCACTTGACTTTTTCATAATTTTTCGATCCATTCCCTATATTTTTCTTCTGGTGTGAATATGGATGATATTTGCAATAAAAAATATTATTAACAATAAACTTGCATTAAGTTATTACTGTCTCTGTTTCATAATTGAAATATTCATGTAAAATAAATATTACACACTAAATGAAAATACATGAATTATGAAACGATGGAACGATGAAATTCAATATTTCAATGGTAATATTTTTATATTTTAGGTATAATAGCTATCAATAAAGTTTCAAAAAATATGAGACGATTTTTTGAAATACGTAATTACTTAATCTTAACATTTTATGTCAAAAGAATTAAAATTCTATAATCTAGTACATAAATTAACGCAAACACCGTAAATTATGCGTTGTGCGCTGTGACCGAACTGGTTACTATAAAGGTGCTTACAATGGCAAGTACAAAATGAATACCTACAGCTTAATTATATCGGAATAGTAATTTAATAAATGACTCGACATGACGCCTCACGCTGACTTACTAATTATACGCTACAATTTACTATTAAAATAATGACATTATTTCGATAATATTCGGACCGGCTTCCATTTATCAAAGCCTGCAACGAGTACATTTGACGGCTCCCATCATATGTTTGAAGCTCTAAAAGCATAACGCCAGAAATTTTAAAATCATTTGCATAATTAGGTGAATTTTATTGCTTTATTGAATTAGGGCCGATGTCAGCCTCAAAATTGAAAGCAGCGGGGGTCCTTGTGTTGTTAATTTTGTTTATAGCTTGTATTATGGTCAGTTTTGAATGTTATTCTCATATCTCAGACTCTATAAAAGTTGTTAGATATTGTAAAGCTGGACTACAATAGAGTATTTATGTTATTGATCTTGATTTTATAAGTGTTAGTGCGGTGTGCGCCGTCTGTTATGCGTTTTATACGCGCGCTCATATTGTTGTTTGTTTTATTACTTTCTTTTCAAGCTAGCTTATATTACCTATACTTATATTTTATTGTCATATTTGCATAATTTTAGTACCAAATTAATTAATTAAAAAGCTGTTTTACTAATTGTGAGTCTAAGTATAAATTCTTGACATGGAAAAATCCACGTTCCGCGGCGGACATTTTTAATTTGATTCGTCTCTGTCGCGACTTTATTTTTATACCATTTTGAGAAAAAAGTGTAGGAAGGTATGTAGATTTAACTTTGGCAAGCACTCATTGTTTAATTCAGGCCATGATAATGTTTTCTAAATTACTTTCATTTCTTTATGAAAACTTTCAATCTTACGGTATTTTATAGAGCAAAAACTCTTTGTCAATGCCTCATAGAACCAATTTCAATGTAACCTCATCTATTTCCCGCAGTGAGACATCTTCATTCCCTACTTACATTGCCACTATGTTCTCTAAATTGAGTTCTCACATCACAATGGAGCGTGGAACGAGTGATTTTACCGATTTTTTCACAAAAGGGTTGGCCGATCTCAATTTGATTATAATCACCAGCGGGGTAGAGCTCTTGCGTTTTTTCGGCTGCTTTTAAAATGTTAGCTCGGAGAGATGTCCGGTTGAAGGTTAGAGGTCTAGCTACGATAGGCGAGATGAACCCCTCCGGATGACTTGCGGATACCGTCGGAACGCGAGCAGCATTGTTGATTATATTAGAGTTAATTAGATGTTAATTAACATTCTGGTTTCTCATTACACGCTCAAGCTACCAGCCGTCTATAATAGGAAAGTCCTTTTACATCCACACCGTCTTGTATCTTGATTTGTTTTTGTAATGCAAGTACGGATATTCAAATTGTATATTTTCCTTTTTGTGCGTTAATGGTGATGAAACTGAGTCAGATGTGGAATCGTATTGCTGTCATTATAGATCTATCGTGTGGGAAACGTATTGTAGGTGACATTAAATATATTATAGTGTAGGTAATTCCAGTGTAACTGCAAATAAATATTTCATTGTGTAAATAACTAAGTACAACACTAAATTTATTTCATCACGCTATGGCCTTTGAATGTACCTAGCAAATAGGTACCTGTGTATTAACTTGTTTGTTTGCATTCAATATAATGTGCGACAAATTATAATCCTTAATTAAATATGTAGTTATTATATAAATTTAAAATTTCTTACTTAATTAAGTATCTAAGTTTAACCAATACTAGCTAAAATATTAGATTTTAAACAAAGATATAAGCCATTCTCAGACATCAGCAATTTTAATGTATGTTTTTAAATTTTTAAGACTACCTGGCCAAACTTAATTTACTAATAAAAGGCACAAGCCTCATCACCTTTTTCCCCACTTACCAAAACCTTACTACCTATTAAATAACATCAATTCCATCCATATTCAGTAGCTCTCTAGCTGACCTGATCGGATCTGAATAAAGCCGTGTTATCAGGCCCGAGACAGATGAGTCAGGTCTTATCTGCGAAGGTATAATCCGGACGCCATTAACACTCTAATGGACAAAAACTCTAATCCTGCGGTTTGGGATAATGCAATGCAAAATGTAGAATAGGATATTGGTATACAACGTTTTGGGTATGTTTCATTGGATGGTTTTTTAGAATAAGTGTCGGGAAGTACATGATATTTGCTCTAAAATAAAGTAAAGATTGGATTTTAGTATTCACAAATTGACTTTAGGCAGGTACATAATAAAGGTATCTTAACATGATTAAAAAAAAAACTGGGACCTTGCACACAGCGCCATCTAGCCCCACACTAAGCAAACGCTTGCGTCGTGGGTACTAGATAACCGATATAATACTTTTATACTTTTATTTTGTAAATACATACTTATTATACATACAAACGACCAGACTCAACACAAGTATTTTTTTTAAGTTCATAAATACTTGGGTCACGCTTGGAATCGAACCCGCAACCCCTAGATTAGAAGGCAGAGCCACTACCAACTAAGCTAACAGGCCAGCCAAATTATAATGTGTAAAATATTTTACATATGGTTATAATTTTATTAATATCTTAGAAAATAGATATATAGTTGCAAAACAGAATTTTTAAAACTGTAGAACTGTATATTGTCTAGCTAATACGATAGACAAAGACGAAAACCATTTCATGATTTAAAATACCTACTGTTTTATATCTGTTCAAGCCTTAACATATCTCACGCCTATTAGAAATTGAAAAAAAAACCAGTAAATTTAGCCAGAAGATTATCGTCTAATGTAGCATGAGGACAAGGAACTAATCCCAGAGGGCGCCAGTCTCTTCGTATCGGACATAAATCCTATTATAGCCTTATCATTTAATACTCAGATTTGGAATAATTTCAATTGATAAGTGTTTAGGATAATATCTCGGCTCCAATGAATTTTAATCATCTGGAGCTGAGTGTACCTCAGTTGATTCTAGTGGTTGTGATATAGACTGTTGTTAGATATCTGAGCGAGTAATTCACACTTTGAAAGCTTCAAGATGGAGATTTGAGCCAGTAAATAGTTTTTAGACGTTTCTATACATGTACTTTATGTTGTGCACGACACACAAAATGTAATATTTGCAGGAAAATAAAGTTACAATAGACTAAGTACAGCCAGTTTAATGAAATGCAATGCCGAGGTCTAAATGTGTATACCTACCCTTGCAGTACCTACCTTTATCGGTTTGAATAATGTTTGTTTAATATAACTAAATAAAACACAACTTTTTATTTATTACAAATTGGTTACAAAACCAAAACTGTAAGAAGTATAACTTTTTCTATTTTAAACTGTCTCTAGAGCCAAGCGAAATGATCTCAATCAAGCGCGAGTAAAAAATAATCATTAACACCTTTACCTTTTTTTCTTTCACCGCTAGCCAATCTTCTATTTTCCATCGAATTGTTTCCGATAATTGGTATTGCAAAATACAGTTTGTGTAAAAAAATTGTATTGGTCACAAATTGTCACGGTTATTGGGCCGCCGGGGTGAATGGACTTTGTTTACAGTTAGTTTGCTTTAAAAACGCACCGATTACGCGGTACTGTTGGGCCTAAGTGGGCTTGATCACGACGCAGATCAAAGCCTACCACGATGGTGTAACTAGCACTCGTAGATCCGCTAGCTGAGGTAATGATTACCAAAGTACTGTCAACGCGTTCAGTCCTTGGATGGGTGGCCAAAAAGTAGCACAGCATTTGGATGCTTCCGTGGACTAGATGATACTTTGAATTGCAGCTCTCGGCCGTTTGTCATAATTAGTAATTAGCACGACAATTTCCAACCAACGTCAGAGACCCTTGAGGTGGTTTAAAACCTAGACACAGAATTAATCACTCTCTTTCAAACTTGCTCACTATTTGACACACAGAAATCTAATGTTGATTTAGATTTCTGTGATTTGACAGTATCGCTTATGGTTATCAATTATGCTCCTTTCAAAATAAGCCACAAGTATCTATCATGATTGTAGACTTTCAGAGGTAGATATCCAATCATCTTTAAATCATATTTTTGCTTTTAGTTCTGCGAATTTCTGGGGACATGATAGGCTTCTTTTGTTAGTTTACTTTACTTTACTTTCTTTTTTTTTTTCTTTTACTCATAAGTATCTATTTTGATATTCGTTGCACAATGAATTATAAATATCACTTTTGCTAATTTATTTTTTTACTAAACTATTACTGATAGTTCTCAGATATTGTTAGTACTGCCTATCCAACCGTTAAAACCTACTTCTCGATTGCCTTATTTAATTTACAGCACTTTTTTAAAGCTGTTTTTGTTTGTCAGTGGAAGCTCAGTGAACCACGGTCAGTTAATTTGTTTTTTGACTGGATCATAATTTTCGTGCGCGAATTTCTCCAGTCTGAGCCAGTTTTTGTTCGTTTTATGAAATAAAATCATTATTGGTTTAGTATTTTTGTTGCTTTACTGTCATAATGGGTGTTACGTTGTGATCTTAGATCTTTTTATGTAGCAGTCTTATGACACTCGTTTCTACTGAAAGCACACTTGTCAAACGGTTGGAGAACAGTGTTAAAATTTTCTTAAAATTTCTATTTACAATCTTTAAATTTCTGCCGCTTCCTTCAGATGTATTCACTTCATCCACGTGTTATGAAGGAGGCCCGTAACTGAAAAAGGATACTATAAAATTCCAAATATCTATACAGACGCCTCAGCTGCGATTATTGGCGCGTGCGGCAGATGTCGGCGCGCGGCGGCAGGTGGCGTCACGGTGCATAGCTAGCTAGCGACGGATTATAACTGAAACTGACCACTTTGTTGCTCACTTATACGAAATGTAATTTGACAGGTGGATTTGATTCCTAGCTGAAAGGTATCTCTTAAGGCTTAATGTTAGTGGCTGATTTTTTTTTATAAAAAGACTAATCTTTGCATTAAAAATGTATCGTGAACTACAGATCTTCAGCGCAAATTATTGTTGAATAAATGTATGTAATATTGTTGATTAAATATACAGTTAATTACAATAATACATACATTTAATCAATACAAATACATATTATTTTATAATACATACGTATTATAGAGTTTTTATGGGTACATAACACCAGAATGTCAAACTCTCCTCTAATACAAGGAAACCTAATCCAATGCCAAGCTATTTAATCAAAAGTTATTTTTGCACAGATATGTCATTAGGTCTCTATTGTACTAAAACTTCAATTAAAAATCGTTTGATGTTAATAATTCGCCGATTAATTACCACTAAAAGCAATTAAACAATGATTTAATTGGATCTTCAGTTAATTAACGGCACTAATTGTATTTCGAGTGAATCCAATCGCCATTTGTCGTGCGCACAAAATAATAAGACATTTTTTACTTTTAAATTGCCCCGTAATGATGTTGCGATTAAACTAAGTATTTGTTCAAATGATCCTATTTTACTAATTAGAGACAATACAATTGGATTTAAATTAAGTAGTATTTGTCAGAATTGCATGAGACTTGAAGAATAAAATAAATAAATAAATATTTCAGGACATATCACACAGCGCCATCTAGCCCCATACTAAGCTTACGCTTGTATCATGGGTACTAGATAACGGATATAATACATATATACTTTTTACATATATCGTTTTAGAGTTTTAATTGTGATTTATGGAACTTCATTTTACAAGTAATAACTTATTTGAAATATTAATTGTAATTATTCAATGGAGATTAATGGAAATTTGACTTAGTGTCCTTAGCATTTTTTCACAGAATCATTGTATCGCTTCAAATCCAATATTCTGAGACTACAAGGTACTTAATTACATTAATAAGACTATGCCCACAGCCTACTCACACATATGGTGAAAAAAAGCCTATATTATACTAAATACTTTACTATTCGTATACTTTGCAATAAAACCTAACCTTATTACCTTTACAATAAAAATCACGGTGATCCGTAGATTCGCTGCGGCGCTATGAAGAAATGTTCATAATTAATATACAAATTCAAGTTAGACTTGAGAAGGCCTTTATGTCCAGAAATATCTTGAACGGCATTTTAAAAAGCACATATCTTTCTCTGACTCCAGCAAGTAACAGACAGACTATTACAACGAAAAACCTCTCGTACCAAGATAACATATCGTTAAAATACCAGCTCATAATTAAAGCAAAAAACTATATCTAGTTGCGTGATAACAGTGCAAATTTCCTTCCATACGGGGCATGTAACCTGCAATAACAATTATTAATGAAATTAATGTATCTAATTCAGATAACAATTAATGCGTCTTTGTTATGAGGCGCAAAAAACGCGTTAGTAATACCTTGGTGGCGTGCTCCGGCGGGTTTAACGCGTGTGCGCACTATTCATTGTAAAAAGTATTCTCATTTTGATTCTAGGTTCTGGCCGTGAGCGGACTAAGTATGTGCGTACACGTTTTGCTGTTCTTCCCTTTGGATTGCAATTTCTAGTATTAACAATTTTATCTTGACAATTTACTATCAAACACGGGTGTGTTTTAATATGTTGTATTCTGTGGTAATCTAAGTATTTTAATCAAAAACGAAGCACTACTTCACCAAAATATAAAACTAACAATACATTACCACATTAAAATTAAATTACTTTTTTCTTTGTATGAATGCTGGCAGCAGGGCGCTTCCGTGCGTCGGATGACACGTTAATTTGTAGGTCCCGGCTATTTGACTAGTACGGCAGTCGTTAAGCCACGTCAGAGGCCCTTAGGGCGGCTTAATAAACTCTCGACACCAGTGTTGGCCACTCTCATTCAAAAATAAGATTGCTCGTTTCCTAGCTAATCAGACATATTTGTCAAAATGGCCACGACTCTATTCATGTTCAAAATATAATTCACAGAGTGTAATGCGTGCTAACACTCCATTCATTAATTTATGGCCCATTGTCCATACATGCAATAAATTTTTATTTATGTCTGTCTGTTGCGACCCTCCTAATGGGTTAGTTACTAATGCCATATTTATACAGGAAATATTCCTCGAACGCACTGTTATAAGGGAAGTTTGCCTAAGTAGCCGGCAAAAAGATCATTATTATCGTAAACAGCTTCGATAGATACTTGGTACGAACTTGAGTTTTATTTAGTACATTAGAAACAATACACAAATGTTTAGATAAATATGTTTATGTAACATACAAACTGACTGAACATTAAATAAATATTCCGGGACATTGCACACAGCGCCATCTAGCCCCACACTAAGCAAACGCTTGTGTCGTGGGTACTAGATAACGGATATAATACGTATATACTTTTATTTTATTAGACCATGTCCTTAGACCTTGGATTAGCACAATTTCTATTCACAGTCAAAATATTGCGGGGCAAAACGTAGCAAAACTACGCTTCAACCCGCGCGTACGCGTGTCCGTTACCCCGACCGGGCCGCGCCGTCGATTCTAGCAAATTTTTAATCGTTATTTGTTTTTGTATCATATTGAATGGGGTGAAAGCGGATGCTTGTGGACTGCAATTTAGATGGGGAAGCGAGATAGATGTAATTGCATACGACGCCGGGGACGGGACAAGTCCACTGAGTAATTGTATTAGGACGAACAAGTAAGCGTTTTCCCAGGTTTGTGAATGTATAAAAAGTAAATAAATAAATATTTCAGGACATATCACACAGCGCCATCTAGCCCCATCTATACTAAGCGTACGCTTGTATCATGGGTACTAAATAACGAATATAATACATAATATATACTTTTTTTGTTAATTACATACATATTATTATCATTAGTAGGAACATGATATATAAAATAGACCCACAAAAGCTATAAGCATTTCTTTCCGGGTTTAAGTAAATCCATTTAATGTGATATTTTTGTGTGTAAAACTATTCTTTCTTTTTTTGCAGATCAGCATAAAAAAAGAAACAACTCATCATAACCACTGAAAATCCACCAATCCACTGAAAAAGGCTTCTTGGAAAAACAATCCAAAATTCTAATTTCATCAAACAAAATATTCCACTGAAATCCACTTCAAAACGAGAATCAATCTCTCAATTCGTTTTTCTCCTTTCCTATCATCTCAGAAACAATTTATATCATTAGCTTCTTATCCTTTCCTATCCTCTCAATCATGGGTGTCTCCGAGCCTGGTTCCTCCGCCACCCCCGACCTGCCCCCAGTGGAAGACCGTCCGGAGTCAGGGTCAGGGTTCGAAGACGAGGAGCTGCCTCGGAGGAAGCAGCGCCGGTACCGCACCACCTTCACCAGCTACCAGCTTGATGAGCTGGAGAAGGCATTCGGGAGGACGCACTATCCTGATGTGTTTACTAGGTGAGAAATTGATAATTGTTGTTTATTATTTGTGTCACTAGATGGCACTGTTGCGAATATTCTGGAATAAGTATATTTTGATATTTGGCCAATTTATTACTGACCAAGTTTTTTTTATGTCAACCTAGTAAGTAGCTTCAAAGACAAAAACTAGGGGGGGGGAACTACACAAAATAGGCTTTTTTTGGATATCCTAACGATAGCACAAGCCCTCAAGAGCAATACTAGAGGGCAGTGTTTTAAGTTTTGCCTAGAGATTCTTTGCCGATGCCTTGTTCATTTGCAATAACATATAATTGGATAACATAATAATATAACATAATAATTGGATAACAATAATATACAAATAGACTTTCATCCGAAACAATAGAGTCATTTAAGCATGAAGGAGAATCAAACAAAATTTCTCGAAAACTTTCTCCTTTATAATAATTGTAATTATCAGTGTGACGTGTGCTTAATGCCGTACATTATAGATTCAATAGAATAATGTCTAATTAATACCTAATCAAGGAGTAGGAGTGTCTTGAACCACGCATCGACGACTTAGCATTCGTGTTACCTGATCATTACAATATTTAAGTTCTTTGAATTTTATTCACATTACCAGCGCGATATTTATTGAAATACACCTATTATCGAGTATATTATATTCAGTACCTAGGTATAATAATATCCTGTTGTACAAGAAGTTTCTAATTTAATTTATTTCTGTTGCAGAGAAGAATTGGCGTTGAAAATTGGCCTCACTGAAGCTAGAATTCAGGTAAATATACTTCAAAGTTACGCTATATTTGGATACTATATGGGCCTTATTACAAAACGTGGTTTAACTTTTAGTCTAGGACTTAGAAAATACCAAGTACGTTTTTGTTGTTCCAAATTTGTCTGTGTACTGTCATTATAGTCAAAATGTTACTAATCAACGTTCCAATTTGAAATAGGCATTTCGATTGTTTGTATGTGACGTTTGAACAACAAGAACCGACTTTTTATTTTCAAAGTTCTAGACTAATATATAAACCACGCTTTGTAATAAGACGGTACCTACGAGTATTTAATCTGTGGTTGAGGTTTTCAAAACTATTCACATTGATAGTACATAAGTATAAGTACAACATTCGTTATCTAGTATCCATGACAACGTTTGCTAAGTATGAAATGTCCTGGAATATGTACTTGTTATTATTACCCAGTTCTCACAAGCCTACGTGACAAAGTCCACCCACGTAGTCCGTGAAGGCACAATCCTCATTCGCAAGCCTCATGAATATAACCCAACACAATATTATTCACAAATTCAATCAAATATATCATTTACAATCAGAAGTGCGTGCGACAAAAACTCGCACCATTCCCGTATAAAATAAATGAATGGTGAAAAAAAACTCGCACCGCCGACCTCCCGGGATCTCTCGCCATGAGGTCGCCTTACCAAGCGACACCGCCAGGATATCAGTCTTTACCTTATTCTATTATAATTAAATGATAGCTCTTTATATTATTATTACAATATTATAATAGGAGCCTCATATCGACTGTTAGGGACAGTTTAATAATATTAAGTGCGACGGAATTTACATAAGTTGACACAAATGAGACGGCGCGAGATAGCAGGTAATGTGTGACATTTGGACCATTATAATGGGATTTGAGGGACGATAACGATGTGGAGTACTTATTTTGATGATCGAATAAGCATTAACTTAGTAGAAGTTAGAGTTGAAATACTAGATCCACTCCAAAGATAACGATGTGGAGTACTTATTTTGATGATCGAATAAGCATTAACTTAGTAGAAGTTAGAGTTGAAATACTAGATCCACTCCAAAGAGTTTTACAAACTTCAGTTTATATAGAATATCATTGATCCACTCAGTAATATAAATAAAGCTGGGAAAGGTGAGGTGAGAAATACAGATGTTTCACTACTACTGCTGCTAATAGCTACTAGTACTTTGCATTAAATATGTTGTCTTTTTCAATTTAACCATTGTTTCTATGGACCAAGTTCTTTAATTTGGCCTGATCTTCTGATTACTTAACCTCAAGAAAGGTCAAGTAGTACAAACCATTAAATAAACACAGCGTTTAAAGAACTACATACATCAGTCGCTCATAAACATTTAATATTTTTCTCACGTCCATGTTGGTCGGTTTAATAGTCATCAGGTGACCATAATCACGTCAAATTAATGAGATATTCCCATTAATATTTACACCAGCTAGTTTTATAACGTGCAACAAAAAAGAATATAATACATAAACACGTAAAAGGCAATACATATCATAATACAGTTTTATTAATTTATTTCTTGTGTAAAGTTCAAATCCATCGTAAAACTTGCCAGGTCATAAAATTATCAACAATGTATTAAACAGTCGTTTATTTTAAAGATAACTGCGTTGTAACAAGGAATTGCTATTGTGTGGTCATAAAATACAACTTGTAAGAAAAACAACGCCTTAGGTCATAGAATATAGTAATACATATTAGGAAAATAGTTTTAATGCTCATAAAACCTGGTATGTAATGGAAACAAGGTAGTAAGAAATATAACGCAATGTGTTGCAAACTTAACCAATAATAGTTTTATTCAAAATTAATGAATGTAACCATAACGGATTGCTTTTCACAATTAGCTCAAACTGTAGTATTAAAATCGGATACCGCACTTCGACTGCTTATCAGAGTGTGTGCTATATCTCGATGACAAGCAATTTCACCAAACCATATTCAATTCATCAGAAAAAAGAAAACGGTAACCAACTGTCAGTGCAGATTAATCACGATAAACGTCCGCCATTAAGAGCAAGTTATGGTCACAGCAGTTCCAAGATTCCTTTTACGCGAGTAGGAACGCAAGCATGCTGGGGTACAGTGTAATGACACCCTAATGATCGCTTAATCACTGCGCAAGCGACGACCATTTCATTAAACTCTTAAAACCTAAAGTCCAAGGGTTAAAATGGCAACACCACATTGTTTAAAATTCCCAATTACGTATTAATGGAAGAATTTAAAAAGTTTAAAAGCCATCAAGCTTTTTCGGGGGGCAATTCAATTTTATTGAGCTTAGTTTCACTCGGAGAATGAAGCCGTTTCGAGACGACGCGAGCTTTTTCGGAAGCTTTATTAACGGTACTCGATGTATGAGTTGAAATGTTTAAATAATAACTTGTATTTATTCAACACTCTTTTAAGGGGAATTAATAAATTGATTAGATCTTCTGATCGATTGTGAACGTGCGTTATTTTTTGTCAAGAAATTATCAAATTGAAACTTTGAGGTAGCGAAATTCAATTTTAATTAACTCGGCGACCACATTTCGTATTTACGAGTGCTGATGAATGACGCAGTACAAAGACGTGTAGTAATTAAAATTAATTATGTAATTTAATAAATCAATATTCTCCCTAACGTTCTCTGGCCGTTATCTTAATTACAAGTTTTTTGTTTTAACTCCCGTTAGTGGTTAATGACTAGGAATTTCTCGTCATGTCCAGATTAGGTCGCGGCCGGTAGCGTGTGCAGTTTTGTAATTAATAGTGATTTATAAGTTGAAACATTATGTGTTGCCATATTATGTGATACCATATTAGGGTCAGTCTGTCAAGTGGTGCGTTCAGTGTCGGTAATAGCTTAAGGCTTCTCAGCGAAGTGAGTAAATGTTTTTTTTGCTGCTATAAATAGTAATTAGGCACGATTACTTTGTAAAGTGTGTCATAGAATTTGGAGCATAGGTTTCTGATTTATTGGATCTCTTCTAATAAAATTACGTATTTCACAATCGGATTTGAAATTATTTGTTTTACATTTTATTTTTTCTGCAGTTTATGTACTCACATGATTTTATAATATACGACCGTATACCGTTATCAGCGCTTTCTTCTTTCTCCAAAGTTGGTTAAAAAACCTCGTCTGGTGTGGAATCTATCTACTTGTATTAATTAAAAAAAAGTTTGTTTGAAGAAATAAGTTTTTTTTTTTTTTTTTTAACTTGAACGGGTTTGCACTTGACCATAGTTTACCTGATAGCAAGTAAGGCTCTGGCCTAAGATGGAGCGTGCTTACCCGAAAAGAACCGATTCACTCTCTTTTTGAAGATCGCTGGATTATAGTGCGTGGGAAACAGAGAGCCAGGCAGGGAGTTCCACAACCAACAAGTTTTCCACAACAAGTTCTATATTTACTAATTATTCCCATTATTTTCAGGTGTGGTTCCAAAACCGGCGTGCGAAGTGGCGCAAGCAGGAGAAGGTGGGGCCACACGCTCACCCTTACAGCGGGTACCTGCAACAACCGCTGCCGTCCGCGCTGCCTGCGCCCGCGCACCCGCTCGGGCTCGGCTTCGGCCTGAGGAAGCAGTTTGATGCCGCTGCTCTTGCTTCGTTTAGGTATGTATAGAGATATTTTTGAAATCAAACTATGATAGTTATAGTTATTTTGTAAAAAAGTAGTACAAAAGTTTATTGTTCTCTTTAACTAACTTTAACTAGATCACAAATGACGTTGAGGAAGTACTAGGCACCCCGCGGTGCTGCTGGCTTTGATTTGAGATATATATCGGGGTAAAAGTAGTAATAAACATAAATAAATATACACACCTTTTCACCTTAATAGTAAAAAATACTAAAGGGATGTGGGAATACACTGGAAATCTACAGATATTTCATGTAACAATATTTTGTCCACAGGTACGCCAATTCCCCCCTGTTCGGCGCCCAGTACCTGCCCCCGCTCTCCCGGCCATCTTTATTCGGTGCCCCGCTGTATTCGTCCGCGCCCGCTCACTTCCACTCTCTGTTCGCCAACTTCGCGGCCCCAGACCAACCTCGGCTACCGTCGGAGACCAGTACCGAGCACAGCCGAACCTCGCCGGAGGTTCGCTCGCCTGCGCCTTCCATCTCTCCTCCAATATCACCCGGCAGTGAAAGACTGCCTGTCCAGCCAGCAATGGATGATGTTCGCACCTCAAGTATCGCAGCGCTCAGACTCGCGGCACGAGAACACGAGCTGCGATTAGAACTCCTTCGACAAAGAGCGGACTTGATCTGTTAAATTTACTATCTACATTTTAATATATCAGATCCGTGTTTTCGAGAACGTTCAAGAAGCAGATTTATGATGTTTAAACATGACGGATTGGAACGTATTAAAATTTGAATAAGGAAGTTAGTTTTATTAGTTTTAAAATTAAAATGAAGATGTTATTAGCATGTAGCCTATTTATGATTTCGTGGAGAGTTTTAATACCAGAATGTTAATTTTATTTAACCTTGTAAATAGCAATAAATATAGCATTTAATTAATTGTGTAAGATAGCAGTGGAATAGTTTCAATATCTTTAATCGATATTATTTTACACGGTTCCTGTAACTTTTGTAAATAATTATATATCTATGTAGAAAATAATTTCCGGATTAAATTGCCGGTTTCTATTTGAGCAGTATTCCGTGTGTATCATTTTCAAGTTTTCTTGTGCAAAAACTGTTCCGTCCATAAGCTAATTATGTACCAAAATAAGATTAAAAAATAAACAATATTCTCTATATTTACACATGATGTTTTATTTCTCGTCGTTAGATTAAGTTTTTAATATATGTATCTATTTCGGTACAAAGTAAACACAAAATAAAACATTATTATTTCTCTTTGACATTGGAAATATTCCTCGAATTGGACAATCATTAATAAAAATCTTTGCGAGGGTAAAATAATTGATTCCAAGAAAAGTATGCAAAACCAAAGATAGCACAATGAATCAAAGTTCGTGAAATATGGTCACGTGTGTGTCTAATTGGAAGAATTATGTGATTAGTTTAGTCTGTGGGATTATACGACTCATGTAACGTATTATAAGCGGAGAGCGGATGAATGAGTTAGTCAAGTTATGAACATTTATCTATACAAACATACTCTCTAACAAATCCATTATGAATTGTATGCTGTATCTGTGATATAGTAAAAATACATGTAGGATACTTTGACAATTTTTCAGGTCCTTGATAAACAAGACGATCTTTTCAAAATATGCATACAATACACAGTGGGAATCAAGCCGGGGATACAAAAATTTCGTCATTCGAATTTTAGTTTTTTTTTACTCTACTCATGCACACAAGTGGTGACAGTGGATGAAGCATATCTGAGCTGGAATTGAACTAGGTCTCGGGAGATGGTAGGCATAAGTCAATACACTACCACATCTACTGACATCCAAGGAATTTCATCCCTCTTTGGTATTGACATCTCGCTTGCCTCTCATGTCATGTACCACAGTGAGTGCAGTGAGTCACCGTCACTCCCAGGCCGGCGGTCACAGTGTAGTCACTCACCACGCACCAAGGCCGGGGAAGGGAGCATCTCTACGTGACCGATTACACCAACCTCAGAGACCTGCGCACAGAATATATCAGATACAGATGGATATTATAGATTTGATGAGTTTGTTTAATAAAGGTTCCTTGGCAATTAACTTATTCATTAGCTACCGACGTAGTCCACTGAGTCACCGACAACCTCGATTAAGTTAGCATCACAAAATATGAAAAACTGGTTTTATTATTGGCTGAAACTTCGAATGAAATGCGATCTCATATTGATTCTAAAACGGCTATGATTTTCATTAACCACCTTTGTACCAACAGACATATAAGCTAAATGAATCGCGTAGAACCTTAATAACGGGTCAATTTACCTTCTGCAAGGCTCTATACTCTGTAGTTGGCAATCTTCAAAGTTGACTAATTGCGAGCAGGTATTGGGAGGTGATTATCTAGTTACGTGCTGATTACTTTAAATCAGAATCATACAATTATTTAGGTATTATAGTCGTTCTTTACAATAATAAAATATAAAAACAAGTGAAGGAAAACTAAACATACTACTTCTAACTACTACAAGAAGGGGCACTTAGAAAATCTTTAGAAAAGCCTAAAGATAATCTAAGTGCTCCAGCCCACTACCAGAGGGCGTCGTTCTTGTTCTTCGAAATTAATTTTTTGTGCCTATTAGAGGTTCAATTCCTTCCACTACATATACTTAGGTTGTTCATGTTGATGGGCGTTTTTCAAAAAAGATGTATAAATATGATACTTATGTCGTGTATAAATATGATACTTTTGTTCATAAATGTAGTTATATAAACAACATAACTGTCATAAATAAGACATTACGATAAAAACAAACAGCAAAACTGTGTAAAATTTACATGTCCCACGCACATTTTGTAACTTTCAAGCCGCCATCAAAAAATCTACAAATTATTGAGCGTGCTATTTTAAGCTTTGATCTATGTAAAATGGAACTATTAATACAATTAAATGCTCTATACAGTCGAAGTTACCAACAAAATAGCTTAAAATAATGTTTAATTCTTGTCCCAGTAATATTGCTTACTCGGAATTCCGGTAATAGTCACGGTCATTTTTAGACACTTAGGATTTTTTTGCTCGAAATCATTGTTATTTTTTTCATTCTGGCAACTTTGGGAAGCATAACGTCATAGCCGCCATTTTGTTTCAAACTCCAGTGTCAAAAAATCTGTGCTTAAAAGTGGTCGCGTCACGGTGGATCCAATTCGAAGTTCCAGATAGCAACACGATTTTATGAGGTAGTGTGCAATTTATTGTATTATTAACTGTAACACAATCACATTTTATTCTATGAAGTATTGTAAAATAAAACCAAATTAGTAATAAAACTAACAAAACAGTTTTAATTATTGTTTGAAGCTAACAAGTAGTGGATTCGTCACATCAAGATAGTCACGTGATGTATATCCGGAATCATTTTGTGACGCACTGGACCTATTAAGCAGGGCAAACATTTGATCGTGAATAATACAAAAAAAATCGTATTCGTAATGAATTAATGCTAAAATTAGCCATGTAATGGTGTGTATTGTCAATACTTGATTTAATGTTCTTAGATTATTAACTTCTACGGAACGAAATAAATATAAAGGATTTAGGGATGTTGTTTGTTTCATGTGGATACAAATTATATCTTAAAGGGCTTGACCTATTTAGAGTTTTATTGTATAGTTTTAAAAATAGGATTTTTGAGCATATCAGGCGGTTCAATACCTGACAAAGGTATAGTATGGTACCAGACAGCCCCTGCTTAAGCAGCCTACCTGTACTTTTTTACATGTCTCTTGGTTTGCAATATGTAGAATTTATATTATATTATATTTTCAATAATACCTTTATTTTGTTAATATAATATTTCTAATTATTTCAGCTAACATGGCCCTCACAGCTGCAAAAAGGGCTAAAAGATATCGAGAGAAACTAAAACAAAACCCCGAAAAGTTTGAAGAGCAGCGAAAAAAGCAACTAAAACGACTTCAAAATAATAGGAAAAAAATTAATGACTTGACAGAAGAAGATAAAGAACGTAGGAGGAAAACATGGAGAGAAGAAAAGAAAAAACAAAAACTGAAAAAGAAAAAAGAAGATACAGCTACCCCAAGCTCACCAAAATCTGAACCCAGCAAATATATAGGTTTAAAAATTCGTTACAAAACAATATGCAGGAATTATCAAGCAGCTCTAGCAAACATTCGTAAACAGAAATCAAAACATGAAGCAATAAGAAAAAAACTTTACCGTGTAAACTTAGCTCACGAAGCCAAGGTTTGTGAACTTCAAACAAAAATAGATAAACTTACTGCGCGTCAAGAAATTTTGGAGTTATCACTACGAGAAACTTACGGAACTGCTCATTCCTTACCAGCAAAAAGACTTCTCAAATCTATTGCCATAAATCAAGTAGTCAAAACAAATAGATCACTTAAAACTGTTGCTACTTGCTTAGGGCTAAAGGGGCGCATAAGACAAAGTAAGAAAAAGACTGTATTAAATAAAAAGATCCAAGAAAAAATGGAGCATTTTTATATGAGAGATGATATAAGCCGGAACACTGCCGGAAAACGCGAAACAAGAACTAGAGGAAAAAAGAAGATGCAAATAAGATATTTGACTGACACATTACAAAATGTATACGAAATTTACAAAAAAGAAGGGGGAACACACACTTTCACTACCTTCTTTCGCTATAAGCCGTATTACATTTTGTCACCTTCAGCCAAAAATAGAGATACCTGTTTGTGCATTAAGCATAGTAACATGGAGTATATTTTCATTGCTTTGAAAACTAGAAATGTTATCGGCTATAAAAATCTCGAAGAATGCATTAAGCAGTCAGTTTGTGACAAAAACTTACATGATTGCATGTACGAAATTTGTGAAAATTGCAATAACCGACGTTTGCAATTTAACGAAGAAAGACTAATAGACGAAATAAGATGGTTCAAGTGGGAAAGAGTTTCGCATACATACCAAAAAAATGAAAAAAATGTGACTACTAAGAAAACTATTAAGCAACTGAAGACAGGAAAGGTTCAAAATGTAGTCGAAGAATTCGAGGCTGAATTTTCAAAATTTAAGAGACATTACTACAACTGGAAAGAACAGCAGCGACAATATAAGATATGCGTAAATGGTCTGAACACAAAAGAAATTGCCATTTTGGTAGATTTTTCCGAAAATTACGATTGCAAATTTGGGGCTGAGATCCAATCAATGCATTTTGGAGCGTCCAAAAATAGTATAACCCTTCATTGTGGTATAGTTTATAGCAACGATAAGTCACAATCATTTGTATCGGTATCTGATAATATGTGTCACGAACCCAATGCCATCTGGGCACACCTTTTGCCCATTTTACAGTTTGTAAAGAAAGCATTTCCAACAATTGAAATAATACATTTTTTTTCAGACGGCCCTACATCTCAGTATAGACAAAAAAATATTTTTTTTCTCATTAACCTATTCGCAACCAAACTAAAATTAAAATATGTAACCTGGTCTTTTTCAGAAAGTGGGCATGGCAAGGGTGTAGCAGATGGCATTGGGGGTGCAGTTAAAAGGCACCTAGACAGATGGGTGGCTTATGGACATGACCTGGCAAATGCAGATGATGCGTACCAACATTTGTCAACCAGTATGAAATCGGTTAAATGTTTCCAGATCTGTAATAATGATGTCGAGAATTTGAACAAAATTATTCCGAAAGATCTTAAAGCTGTACCAGAGACTATGAAAATACATCAAATCATATCTTTGGATGAAGGTCAAATCAAGTTTAGGCAACTAAGTTGTTTCTGCGGCGATAAACGAGGCCTATGTGAGTGTTTGAGCCCCAAAACTCACATATTTCACTATGAGCAAATTAAAAAAGACGTTCCAACTGTCTCAACTCTTGGTCACGAAATGAAACCTAGCCCCAAAGACCATGGCAGATTAACTGCCTCCGTAACTGATACTGTACCTTCCATTATGAATGATAACGATGAACTAACAGTCTCAATTGTAGGTTCTGCAAACATGTCCGATAAAACTGGTAGACAAATCGCCCCCTTTACTGATATTGCACATTGTAGTAAATCCAACTCAAGTTACCTTAGCGTTGAAGACTTCGCAGTTTCGTGTAGAAAGAAAGGCAGTCAGGCCGACTTTAATATAACACCGGACTTAAAAATTGATAATATTCTGGATCTAGATGTTTTTGAAAATATCGTAATGAAATTAATTATTAAGTCTGAAATTAAATCATAGCCAGATTGGGGATATCCCCAATCTGGCTATGATTTAATTTCAGACTGTTCAAAAAAAGACGAGGTGGAGTGTTTGAGTGTTGAAAGTTTAATGGAAGGTAAAGAAAATGAGAATAAAAGACTTTTACATGCGGCAGACGTAGGTCCGGCAAAGAAAAAGATGAAAATTCAATTGCCATTAAAAAATGAAGACAAATCAAGGTCGCTAAAAATAATAACTAATAGAAACTTTAAATGCCATATGTGTAATTTACGTAAATTGTATGTAATGGCAGACATGACTAAATGCATTGCTTGTAAGAACTGGGTATGCAGAGCATGCTGCGATCAACCAGCTATCGATTTTATTTGCGATACCTGTTTGGAAGGTGATTAATTTCAATCAATTTGATATGTAATCTTATACATAGTTTTTTTATTTAGGTTTTATTTTAAATATGTAATTGTTAATTTGATAATTTTATAATATAATTAAGAGTGAAATAGTCCGTGATTTTGTTTTTACGCTAAAAGTATATTTTTGGAGTACTTTAATTATCTATATGATGATATGTACCTTATTAAAGCTTATCTTGTAAAGAAAGTAAATATTATATGCATGATTATTCTAGTATACTTACAGATTATCATTGGCTATCACATACAATACCAAGATTGTGTTCATTAACTGAACCATTTCTTTTGCAGAATAATAAAATATACTTACCTATAAGCTCAGTTATTTGTTCACTTTTAAAAATGTTTTATATATGTTTACTTCAAAACTGCAAACTAATGTAAAATATTATTTCATTAAAATTATAATTTATTACATTAAAAACTTACAATATTTCTATAACTGTGTGTATTAAGCTTAGTTTATTCCAGTTAGTCACCCGAGGTTCCAGATAGTCACTGTCCCTCGTTTTTACTAGACAAAAAATTAATCTAATGTAAGAAATCTTTATGAATATTTCTTGAATTCTAGTTATATTGATCTTGCTGTTGTAGATTTATATTTTTGTAACATTCAATGTAACACTATCACAATCATAGAGTGTTAGGAACAATATTTTTAGACTTAAAAGATACTGTGACGATCTCGATAGAAAAGTTACTCACAAGTGATGATTGTGGGCATTTTCTTTATGTAAAGACTTAGTTTTCCAAAGATTTGATGCTTACCTAATAAATAATGAAAACAACTGAAAAAAATATTTAGTATTTTGTTTTTTATTCATATTTTTCTTCCGTGACGAACCGGAAACGATTTCTGTGAACCCTGACATTAAAATTAAGATTCTGATAATGTTTTCAGTTATATCGTTATATATTTTTGATATTTAAGCACTTTTGAATGTATATTACCCAAAGAGACAGTTAAATATATGAATTAGTATATAATTCCAAATTCAGTTCCGGAGCGTCACATGTACATCTTTTTTGAAAAACGCCCTGATACTCATTAGTATGAGGACCAATTTAATTGTAGTACATTTTATAGTTACTCACATACGGTTTGGTGAAATAATCATCCTTGAATTCATATACCTATAAAGGATATTTTTTGCATAACATAACGTTTGCGTTTCACCACGGCCTGCTTGTTACAAGTTGGGGTGTAACAAGCTTTATTCTATGTACTTAATTGTTTCTTAAATGTTCCTTACCGATACATTTACACAGAAAGACCTCCAAGAAAACAATGATGCCAAAAATAACTAAGGCTCGTATAATATACAGATTCTTTCATACAATTTTATTCTTGACGGTTCTGAGACGATCAAAATTTAAATACAACCGACAGGATTCCGACAAACTTTACGATCAATTAAATAAAACTCACATTCAAATTGAATGATAGCAAGAACGTAATCAGTAAAACACTATTTCTCTCCGACAATCAAGAAAACATAAAAGGTCCTTTTCAAAATTATATTTAATAAACATCAACGTTTTATTAGTATTTATTTGACAAACAATTACACGCAGCCTTTGTGATGATAATGGCGTTTATCGTAAGGTTTTACGAGCAAAACCGGGGCTCGGGCGCAGGTAGGGAGGAGGCGTAGGGCAGACATGTGAGTGACTTATCGATAAAACTCTCTGTGGATATTATCCTTTATATCGACTTAGTAATTTATATTAAAATAGATGTTGAATCAAACTTATGCATACCTTGTTTAAAAATGTGCTAAATAAATGACATTGGCTTGATTTTATGATTTAAAGACAATGCAAAATATTGTAGTTTAATAAGAAATGGTGCCTTTACTTCGCGCGCTTGCTACCAACCAAACATTCAACACGGTTTTTAACCAAACTTAAAACTTCAAGTTCACAACAATACTCAGTCCTCAAAAAATATCATATCGATTGAAATCATCGCTGAAATCAAAGTGTATTTGCATAATCGATATCGATACTTGTACACTAGACACGATAATCTCTGTCCATTCGATTTTTAGTGTATCGCATCGTGGCGCAGGCGTTTGCTGGTTAACTTTTATTCACCGATGTTTAGGTACAGCAGTTTATAGCTTCCCATAAATAACAGGCGGAATAAAGACGTTTTGTAAACGCCGCGGCGCTCGGACGTTTCCATTTAAATTATTTTAAATACGCCCCGTTTTATATCGCAGTGCTTATAATAAGCTTTGTGTTGATTCAATTCCGATTTAATATTTTGCAATCGTTTCGCATCACGACCGATGTTTATGTGTTTGTTAGTCGATGAATATGGCGGTCGTGGCAAGTCGCGATACTGCCAGTAACATGTTGATAGGAGTTTTGTAATACTGCCCTGATAACTCAAAATGCAGTAATCGACAAATGGCGGTTTCGAGAAAAACGCGGTTAAAACATTTTGAGTGATCTAAACATCAAATACATCTTATATAACTATTCAATTGTACCTAAAAATCAAGAAAAAAATCAAGCTTTCACGAGTCTTGCCACTTTTATAATATTTAAGATAAATTAGAAATGATATTCCGATATTGGTCATCAATTATTAATTTCATTACAAAATATCGAATGAGGTCAAATTGCTACACAATGCCGCTATAAATTTTAATTTACTAAAATACCGCAAATAAACTAATAAAGACCAAAAACATGCTCTTATAATATTTTATGAGGGTCACTTGAGCCTGTATTTTTATTTTGCAATCAATTCGATTTCAATTTCCATAAAAATCTCGCCGGTAAGGAAGGATTCATACTCAAAGTAATATAACGTATCATTATTTATCTTAGTCGCAGTTTTAGAAGAAATCATTTCTGACAAATAGAATGATGTATGTTAATCTAATTTTCTAGCTCATAGTTGATGTTTTGTCTCTTTTACATGATCTCAAAACTGTCAATGTGCAAATAAGACAATACACCGATAAACTGATCACTCACACATACAGACAGATGCACCTATGAGTACGACAAAAAGTGTTAAGTTTTTTTTTTAATTTCTGACTGTCACCTCCTCTTCTTCGAGTCGTATTTTCTCATTACAGAATTGATTCATTAGAAAAGTTTTCCTGGGCGAGTATATAGTGGCGCCCAGACTCTTCCACGGGAACTAAGTATAAAAATAAATAGATAAATAACTAAGTAGGTATATAAATACATCATAATATAATATATACCATTCACAACCAACAAAACTCGTCCACAATCACCAAACTGAGCGTATTATCGAAATTATTGTCTAAAATTGAAGCCAACTTAATGCCGCCGTAACGAACTAGGCAATATCATTTTCATTACATAGGCTAATTAAAAATACAGAAGAGGCCGCTCGGTCCCAATTCCCAGCGGGTCCCATATGTTACCTACTGGTAACGAGACGTTTATGGCACGATTCTGTTGAATTTAAAGGAATCTGGTTGTGGGTCGTGGGTTTGCTTGTGTGAACATTGAATTTTAAATAATGTAGACCAAAAACGCACATGGAAAGAAATAAATAAAGAATTGCATTGATTGCATTACTATCATGAATAATTAATAATAGCACTAACTGATAGTCATTTATTTGCATAGCTGTCTATTTCTATTATCTAAGGCTATGTATTCACCACCAGGAACTTTTATCTATAACATTTTAAACAACTGTAGTTTTACTTTTCAGACCCTTTGAATTCATTTATTTATTGCGTAAAATCTTAGTGACAGACACAGTAACAAATCATTCAATTTGTTATACTAATGTGATTCATTCGAATATACTGAATCGATTAATTTCTATAAAATGTTAATTCGATCATCAAATAGTCGACTAGGTCGTTATACTAATCAATGTATAGTGCAATAAAAATTTATACCAGTGTGTTGTAAATAATTTTACAATTAATTTGGTCCAAGTATGTATATTGTGTTTGAGCTATTAGTTTTGATGTTAATTGGTTATTGGGGGTTATGACTTCATTTATTGAAGTTTGTACGAAGACTGCCTAACTATTTTGGAACCTAAATTGGTTATTGTTTGCAAATATGAGTAAGTAAAGGTCTCTGTTGGGTACCTAGTTTAAGCTAATATTTTAATTGTTTGAATTGTGTAAGCTTAGTAAATATCAGGCAAATAAAGGCTTTTGATTTTATTTATTATCAAGTTCTCTGTTTTTTTTAGCGTAAACCATTTTCTGTAATACATTTATCTAACATAATATGCATTTGTTTTCAAGTTAAAAGTGAACCGTTAAGGTATGACTATCATTCATCAGGAAAGTTATAGCTAAGCTTGAACCCAACTAGCATAAAATATATAAATCTTTAAATGTAAATACGTATTCAAAAACATTTTACAAAAATTACATGGAACAAATTAAGTTTATAAAAATTAGAAACATGTTATCGTTTAGTCCCTTGAAAAGATTTCAACGCGCTCCGCCTCTCCGCGGATGATTATTGAAAAATCAATTAAATTTCCAGCATCGTAATTTAACCTTTGCATAATAAACAAGCGGCTCAATAGAAAAATAAACTGTTATTTGAGAACTGCATTAATAAGGTGAACTACACACTCTACACTATATGTGTATAATGCCATTTCGATCTGTGGTAGTTGTATTTATTTATTCTGAGGTGGTAGTCGAATTAACAGCTTTGATATAATGATTCCGAAAGAGATCAGGACCTATATTTTTTATTTGAAATTATGCTTGTGCGTACATGAAAATTTGGCAAGTTGCTTTATAATATGAGATGACCTTGTCGAGAAGTGCATTCATCGCAAGGTGAGGATGATTTGATTCTTTTTTAATTATGTTATTTAATATTTTGAGTAGGCTCAATTTAAAGGCAAGTACAACTTCTAATTTTCAAAACATAAACAATAACTGCTAACAATATCAATACCTATGGTTTCATTAATCTTGCAATTTAGTCCATAAATGGTACACATTTTATATACATAATGTTAGGCCTAGCTCTAGGAAAACTAAAATAATTTGTATTATACAACTCATTTTAGTTTTCTAAATCAATAACTGGGTGTTGCAAGTGTGCGCCGGCCCTAATATTCCGGTCCAAGTGTTGATAGTTCCTATTATGGATTCAATCAACATAAATTAGGCATAATTTGAGCGATGACGTAAAGATGGCTCGTCTGAGGAGCTTTGATTGTGAGAAGGGAATGGCGCCTTTTTCTTCATATTACATGTTTAGGAAAGTATATTTTGGTTTAAGTAAATTAAAATTTAATAAATTACTTAAGGGTAAACGAGTATTTGCAAAATATGGCATTATGTGGCATAAACTTTACAATAACCTATCAGATAAACAGATAAACATTTTATTGATAATTTGTTCGAATTCCATGTCAGATTATGATTAAAATTAAAGATATATTCTAAATATGTACACTTATATAAACATATATTTAATTATTTAAATGTCAACTCGATAATTATATTGATTCAATCAGTCTAAGGTATTCCTTCTTTCACAATCGATCGTTAATCTATATACTCAAAGTATATAAAATACATTATCCATTTTATAGCGAGATATAGATAAAATATATCTGATGTGACATTTATTTGCCTGCCTCATCTAATTCTCACAACTCTTCTACATGACAAATAACCCGTCTATTAAATCGATATCAAACACAATCACGATTAATCGAGAAGCACTTTAAAATCGCTCACGACACGCAAATAATGTTTTAATTCGAAACACTCTTCGAGAATTCGATAAAGGATTTAAAAGAAACATCGTAACCCCGAACAAATAATACTGGCTGATAACATTCCAAGAAAAGCTTTTCAGAACGACACAATTCCCAATACTGATCAAGCCAATTTGAACTTTAGTACGTCAGAATAAAATCCAATATTGTCTAGGTTAGTGAATTCGTGACAGTTCCATATTCTTTTGAAAAACGAACCTTTCCATTAGTGGGCACGCGCCAATGTTCGACAAACAAAATGACATTTATAAAGAATTCGATTTAAAATTAGATTCCAAAATCGAACTTCGACTCGAATAAATGGCGTCTAGACTTTCGTATCTTTTGTGATATTGGTTTTGGTTTCGAAGAATCATCTTTATCGAAATGCATTTTGGGCTCGCAACAAATTGTGAGTGCTAACTATTTGAAAAACTGATTCGTTTTCCTGGCAACACGTGATCCTAATGACAGTTACTTTTTTAGTTTTCTTTTTTATCCAACCTTTTTTGATATTTTTGCTGTATAGTCTTTTAGACAAAATAAACTATTAAGATATATTAAAGTTTTCTATCAGTTATTTTAAACATTTATTTGATCGGATATAATAAAGGCAAGGAAGTCGCGTGCGACGGCCGTCGGTCGTGGTCGGATTTGCGGCAACTAGGAGATGGTGCGTGGATGTACTAAAAACAATAGAAAAAGGTATTGTAAGGTGTTTAATGTATTTAATGCGTTATATTTATTATTTAATCTAAAAATAAATACCTATTAATCAAGCTATGCCTCAAACATTGGTGTTTAATGAGAACGTAACTACCAGGTGAGTAACTTACCTACAGGTCCAGTATTTATCTTAATAGAAGAGAGAGAGGGAGATATGATTGGGCTTTTTTGATATGAGACTACCGTTTTTGACATTTCAAACTTTACGATTCAGTAGCGATCCTAGCGGCTAATTGGTAAGGTTTGCTTAATTTGACAACATTTAATTTTGAACATTAATAATGTATTTTATATTGTAGTTAAATATATGAATGTATAAATATTTTTTATGAATAAATAAACATTGAACATTGGACCTCACGGTACACTAGCGCCTCTAGCGATGATCTTACACGCGGTAACCCTCATTATACCAACAGTGCAGAACATGGCCGAATTTTCTTTCAGCCTAGTAGCTAGCCACAAATAGACAATCTGTCATTAAAACAGTGTGATCTAGCAGTCTCGTTTGAAAGCCAGGTTCATTCCAGCACAAACTTGCTCCAACATAGACCACGGCGCCACTTTGACGTCAGTTAGAGGGTAAACTGAAAATATAAAAAGTCGCCAGTAGTTATATCTCTTACGGTTTTTCTTATGCCTTCTCCAAATTCACAATTTCCAAGCTCCACGTTAATATCTATAAAACCGCAATGGCATTATTGTTTGTCTATCCACCCGTTACAACTAATATCACAACTCAAACCAATCGGAAACTAAACCCGACCATTATTGGATTTATTGCTGAACAAATTATATTGCGAAGAAATTGACATTACGCAAATTTGCCCGAAGTATTGCTTACCTGTGTAATCGATGACTTAGCATGATGCCAAAATAATGTTCCATCTAAAGATTAATAAAAAAACTATACCTATTTTGAGAATTAAGACTCCTTAATTAATATTTGTGGAGGAGGAAAAAAAACACATTAAGCCATTTTGTTACATGGTATATTTGTCGCTAAATGAACTTAAGAGTTTTTGTACAAGCGGACCTAGGACCCTGGCTCTGTTTTCTTTGTGTGTTTTAAAATATAGATCTTCTTAGCAAAGAAAGAAAGAACAACTCAAAACAGGGATTATTATCAAGAAAGGATGAGTTCTATGTATATCTTTCAAAGAAGCTAAGCTGAGCTTGAGCTGATGAAAACGGATTAATGATGTTGAGGAAACTAGGAAAAGCAGATATCATGAATTATGTTATTATGTGTGTTGCATAGTTTTAGAAAATTTCACTTTACCTTACGATTTTTAACAAACGTTTCAGGTGAAGCAAAGAAATCAAAACGATAGACTATTATCAAATTCCCGTTAGGTAGTTTTAAAAATAAACCTTATTATAGTGTATTTGCTCTAATCGTGCCTTAGTTACGAGGTATACCTAAACAGCTAAGCGGTGGAGCGTCGACGCACTTTGTGGTTCGCGATCTGCCAAATTGGCATCGCTAAGCCCAGGGATGGTACCACCACATTTTCAGTGGAATTTAGTAACATTATTTCGATTTTGCTTTGTTATATTTAATACGCCTATGAATACGCACCACACCAAAAAACTGCTCGAAAATTTCGTTCATGATTCAAGGAAAATGTGTAAGTGCCTATTTCTGTTGTTACAGTAACTCATGAAAATATCCAAGAAGTACCTTCTAGTTGTACATTATCATGAATTGATATTATGATTTAGCAATACCGCTATTCTTCTTGTTTCGGATAAATTAAATTAAGCTGAACTAACAACAAACCTTCATGCTGCAGATTTTTCTGATACACTAGAGGTGTTTTGACCGCTATTTTAACATAATCAAACTAACGAGTAAACTTTTAGACATTCCTGCGTCTTATCTTTTTGTTTGTGTACAGAATTATTCAAAAAATCTTTGGTAAGGCCTCTACGCCTAGTTCTGCGTTGTTACCATCATTAGAGTGCGGTTGCTGCCCAACGACGTAATGACGATGGTTACGCGACCTCGGAACACTTTCTGTTTGTTTTAGATTGTGGTGTGATCACAATTAGGCTGTGCTGGTGTGGAGTTAGTAATGCAGCCCTCGGTTGCTACAGTTTTTTTTTCAAATTTGTCGCAACTATATGCCACATTACAATAGTAATATACTAAACTACATAATGTTAATTTATGAAAGCACAAAGAACCTTTTTTACGAGGCTAAATAATGCTGATTTTGAATTTACTGCATTCAGTTAGATCATAGTCGACAAAGTAATTTGCATTTAGCTAGTTTATTAAAAGCAAAGCCAAATTTACAATTAAAACTTTCGTAAGACATTTTTAAACGATTCAAATAACAAAATACGCGAATTACACGTGAGTGAAAACCGTTTTAGTGACATATTGAAGCCAAATATGTAGCAAAGCAAACAGTCTAAGCTGTGCACGGTGCAGATACCATACCTATATATCTATATATATAGGTATATATCATTTGTAATCGATCCTAACATAGTAATATAAATATAGTACTAACAAACAAATGTTGTAACTTAGTTATAAGGTTTTTGTTGTCCAATAAATAAACATTATTATTACATTATTACATATCTCCCTCCCTATGACTTTTGCCTAAAAGCTAATCTTTAGGTAGGTCTAACAAACAGTCTCAAATCAAATTGGTTCAACCGGAATCCTATAGTTATGTGCTTAACATGTGCAAAAAGGGCCAGTTCATGAAGTTAAGGCCAGTTAATGTAAATATAACAATGACGTTGTTGACAATTATAGTTTATCTAACACTACGTAGGTTGTCAAACGTGAAGTTATACATGCAAAGTAAAAAAGTTATTTGAAACTGTAAGCAACTTTTTTTTTTGAAATCTTAATTTTTAATCTGTTTGTAATACATAAATAACACTGTGACCAGAATGAGTTACTTGCGGTTCTTTGCCTTTCTTACTTTTTTACAATAATCTCATAATTAATTATTATTAAACCCAATCTCGTAAGTCTCACAAGTCCATTAGACATAATATCATTTAGCGGAGCGGGCGGGGTCGGTCCCGGGAGTAATTACTGAACTTCATGCGAGAGGCTTGCTCGGGCTTGTTCCGCAAATCATCGTCCTTCATTAACTATAACATGGTACTGTTAAGTGCATAAATGGGACGGGTAAATTGTATTTTTCCCTTTGGATCAAAACAAATACTAGTTTCAGTTTGGTTGTAAGCATTTGTTTACGATATCAAAGACGGAGGTCCATTTGTTAAGTTTTCCTTGTATATGAATCGTTACGCAAGAAGGATTAAAATTTACATACTTATCTTAAAATAAACGTATTAATACCAAGAGGTGTAACGCGTTAAGACTCACACAGAAAAACCTACACTAAAAGACCGACAACGGAAGGTGGGAATGCTGGATGAATTTCTACTTAGACCCAAAACTAATTCGAGAAAGTTGGTTTGTAGTTCGATTCTTCCATTTTCAACTTATGTTTATTTGAGCATGCTGGCTGTTTGTATCCCAACTCTAACCTGAAATGTCATAGGCAAACCTATCATCACATGAAACGGCTGAATTCACAGGCTATTGTTAGTTTTAAATTGATATATTTTCTCTAGCGACGACTTCTGTATCCACCAGTACATAAAACAAGCAATGTAAATTGAATTAGTGGGCGTGTCTGGTGGACTGTACGTTTGGTTATAACGAACTACAAGGCCCGGTAGGAACGGCGGCTAATTCAATAGCCAGATTTTATTTATGTAATTACGAGCTACCAGCCTCACTTTGTTTGTTAGGGAAATTCAAAACGTAAACCTTCCGTTCAGTTTTTTTTTATACCAAATTGACTCATGCTTGACGACTTGAAACAACACAACTACAACTCACCTCATGCTAGGCAACGTTGCTCAATACACATGTTTGTAAAATACTGATTGATTGTAAGTACTCGTAAGTGGTAGGTAGGTACGCTTAAAAGTAATAATAGTAGTACTAAGCTTAAAATATTCTCCTTGAGACTCCTGTCGGAATTGTGACCATCACATTTCAGCACCCGTTGATGATTTTCCATTCTCTTCTGTTTTGGGCAACATGCGTGCATATATAATGTAGTAGGATAGAATACATATACAAGTAGTAGGCGAGATATGGAGAGATGCGTAGTTGACTAGCTGAGTAGTTCCCTGGATGGTTTAATGTAAGTTTCAATTCAACTCAAGGTAAACAAAAAATATGCAAGTAGTGATATTTTGTAACCTGATCTTTTTATGTGCAAAACTAATTCCCGACGAAACGACAGCTTGCTACACTTTTGTCAAGTTTTAGTGTCCGTCATTAGGCGCCAGGGGCGGCCAGGCGGCGTCTTTTGAAACAATGCGCGGGCGCAGCCGGGAGATTGCCGGGAGATGACTGGCAATACTGTAGTACAAGCAACTTGACCGGGGAACTTTGTAAAGAATACTTAAATTAGTTGTTAGTTATAATTTAGACTTATTAAGACGATGGCCTAACTTGGTGTGCATAGCTTAAGTAAGTAAAAATCATATATGGATCAAAGCGTTTCAGAATTTATTTTGACAAATAAAATGATAGAGCAAGTCACATAATAGATGGAAGGCATTAACCTGGAGCCCAATTTTATCATGAAATAATCAAAATTCAATATAGGTAAGTACGTACATACATTCTGCCTATCCTGGCGAAATATATATGATCAAATCTTGATGCAAAGTAATTGAACCAGAAATATTACTTGATGTGTAGAAAAATACCTCGCGAAAACTAATGACTTGTATTTTGTCAGTAACGTTTGATTTTCTATAACTTCATATAGTCAATCCAACCATTTTAGGAGTCCTACATAGCCAAGTCAGTATATCAGCATATCAGTTACAAAGTAATAGTGTAGTTACTTTAGTAATCAGTTTATCGATGGTGTGCTACAAGCGGTGGTTGCCGACAATACACCGGGAGGTATACAGCGGTGGTTGCCGACAATACACCGGGAGGTATACAGCGGTGGTTGCCGACAATACACCGGGAGGTGTGCAGCGGTGGTGGGGATGAACTAAGGATATACTTCAGGGGTTGATGAAGACGCATCAGTAAGTAGCCTTCCCATGAAATACCTTCGCTGTAGCTGAAATTGGCTTGAAACTCATCATCGTAGTATGCATCAGACGATTGAATCTCAACTTAAACTAATTTCAGACTAGTCCAAGTGATAGTAAAGTACTGAGATACATCTATACAAGATGAGCTATGTAATTAATTACATTAACAATTCACAAAATTCATCAGTTGTATTTTACATTTTTTTACATGCTATAGGCTTACGCTTGACTACAACTTGCCTGATGGTAAGCAACGTTATAGTCTACGATCTAGCGCGCTTGCCTAGAAGAAACCTTAAACATTGTGGATTTAATGGATTTGTGCTACAGGTTATGGTTATTTGAGAATTATCCAAGCAGTTTATCGATACGAAATGATGATTAGAAGTTAAGTAAAATAAAATAATGTCGTTAAATACCTATCTAAATATAAAACTGACATTTGCAGTTTGATAATTTAACAGCTACTATTGAAATTCAGCTCTGTGCTTATATAAAAAGCAAACTCTTTCAAATGAGCCGCTCTACTTGTTCCCAACTATAATCACGCTACAAACGGACAGGGAAGTGACTCATCATTTTTTTTAATATACAGATTTGAATGCACGCCTACTCTTTCTGTGTACTAGCAATAATTTATTAAATACTGTTTTTATTAGGTACATTTTACCCACTGAATAAACAATACATAGGTAAAAGAGCATAAAGCTTTTTAAATTTTACTGTAAATTATGTCATTAATTATTTTGAATTGTCAATAAATTTATTAAATAATTGACTTCTTTATTATTTTTGCAAGTTAACCAAAAGACGCTAAAGTAAACCAAAAGTGGCTGACGCTCTTAAGTTTGACATAGCTTTAGCATATCTCTTTTAGCTTAAATATCTTTTTATCTTATCTGAAATCAATGTAAATTGCTTACTTATAATTAACTACACATGGTGTGAGGTTTAGGTCACAACCATCCTAATTCAAACAGATCCACCAGACCTTAAAAATAAGGCTTAGAGATAAATGAATAAAACCTTCGCCCTTCCCATCATTAAGGTCAATAGAGACCATGAACCAATCACCGTAACATCACTAAATGTCATGCAAACACATATCCCCGACATCCCGACGTCGCTCGGCGACAGATCCTAACGCTGGCCAAGATCTCATTAATCCTTTCTTCTTAAGGGTTTTTAAGCGTTTTTTTAAACTTTTTAGGCCATAAATTGGCTTCACCCCGCACCTTTTTTGTCTTCTGTAATGAGTGTATTACCATACAGATAGAATCAGTTTGGGCCGATATAATTGAGTCTGGCGCCCCGCCGGCTCGCCGCTTTGACTGAGCCGACCGAGCAACAACATCGCTGCAATTTATATGGGATACAGCTTGACTGCGATCTCTGGATTTATATGTGAGGGAAGGTAAGTTGGGTGAAAATTATCTGAAATAATGTGTAAGGAAGTGTGTAAATAGTTTATATGGCTGTAGCTTGACCGGGATGGCTGGAATGGTTTTTTAAGTGGTAATGCAAGTTAATTGAAATGTTCTAAAACCACGTCTAAATAAGGGTTCATCGAATACATCAGAAGTTTTTTTAATGTGGAGATAATCTAGCTATATATTAATTAATTTTATGGCAACCACTGCTAGTGCAGGCTCGACTGTTTTGTCAACGATTTATCATATTATAATCTTTGATGGAAATTTGAACCTCTGACGTAGTCTGTTTTGTGAACGGGTTTTGTTCAGGACAATTAATAACGTACGCAGAATCTACAGAAACTTAAAGAACCCAATTGGTAACATAAACGTGTCATAGCAAACAATCCAATTAAATAAGGAAATGGGTAGTGTGGTCATCGTGGTGAAGCTGTACAGGAATATCGGACGATTGCTTTACAAATATTAGAGGACGTTGATTAAATGCACCGACTCGTTATTTGTTCATTATTGTGTACTGTTACGTGTAAATACTGGCCACAGGCAGTACCACTTTGTCATAGTAAACTTTGTATAGTCTACTGTACTGAAACAATTGTGCTGTTTTCTTCATGAAAATTCAAATCTAAGGAAGCTTGAGCTTTAAAGTGCTGTGTACTCGTATCTTCACTGTGATATTTCCCATAAAAAAGTCATAATACTTGATAGCCTCCTCATTTTGAAGTCGGTTAATAAAATCATATCACGCATCTGGCAAGAATTAATCGTAAAAAAGCTAAACTACCAAACCTTTGCACAACATTGCAAAAGACAAAAAATAAAAGCGCAACATAGCGTTATAAATAACGGCCTTTTTGTCGGTGAATTTGTTTTCAGAATAGGTGAAGTTTTTAGTGTTTTAAGATTTTCTGTTTTTGAGTCGAATTTCCTCATGACTGAGGGTCGTGACTCCCCCGCAGAATTTATTCGTTTGGGGAGTTCATGGTCAGATACATCATGGTGGGCGCCCAGGTCCTTCCACGGAAGACACATGACACCTCGGATTTTGCGTGATCCTCAATCAGTCGGTTTCTTCACGATGTGTTCCTTCACCATTAAGCGAGTTTTAATCCACACTTTACTTCAAAAGCAAGTCAATGGCGTAGCGCCGGAATCAAACCAGAGTACGTCAAGATGGAAAGCAGACGCTGAAACCGCCGAGCCACACTCGCTTTTTAATACCCACCCATAGTCACCTAAGGTAAATAAAGCCCAATGTCCCTGGTTACTTCCACCTTTATGTTAAATATGTTCTTTTTTTATTTGGTGTACAATAAAGTATATTTGATTTGATTTGATAAAGCTAAAGATGCGTTTTTTGGTTTGAATAATTTTTAAGGCATTTTTAGTTAACAGAATTTGCTGAAACAAATTTACTTTGACAGAGTTCCTCCCTATATTGTATTTGTTTATTATATGTACTGTTGGTGAAAATTACACGATGGTATTGAAAACATAGCGGTTTCTGTGAAGTGAGGTGTTTGTATTCATATTGTATGTTTGTGAAATAGTTTGTATTTGCTTTCGGGTTTATGGAGTTTCTTAGAAATTAAATTACTTTAGCAAAAGTACATATTATGTATGATGAGAAAAGATCTCATATCGTAACTGTATTAATAAAGCTCTCACTACACAATATGTTTCATTTCGTAAAATCTAATCATTTGTCTATGCAAAACATGGTTTACTTCTTTATATGCTGTACTTTTTTGACACAGTAGCTCTCTTTCACAGCAAGACATGGAAAATGGCATATGAGAAAGCGGAAACAGGCATGGCACTGATAAAAAATTGGCTGGATAACAATCTTCTCACGTTAAATTTAAGCAAAACAAAATATATCTGCTTTCATAAAACTAAAGCTTCAGAACCACGTCCAGGTTTGAATTTGCGAATTCATTCTTGTAATATCCTATCCTCTTGCACCTGCCCACCTGTTTCACGAATAAGTTCTATAAAATACCTTGGTGTTGTGATTGACGAAAAATTATCTTTTAAGGAGCATATTTCAAATTTGGCTAAACGAGTTCGTAAACTCATTTACGTCATGGGAGCTTTACGAAAGTCCGCAAGCGAACAAACTTTACGTCTTGTATATGGAGCCCTATGTGAATCCATTTTGACTTACTGTATTGTAGTTTGGGGAGGAGCTTGTGTTACTGCTATGATTGAAGTAGAAAGGGCACAGAGAGCAGTACTTAAAGTAATGTTCAAATTACCTTATCGTTACCCAACATTAGACCTCTACTCGAAATTAAAAATGTTGAACGTCCGACAACTCTACATACTAAGAGTAACTATGACGGAACACATGTCAACTCCCTTGCCCATTACGCCCGATTCTCCAAGGAGAAGACTTCCACGTGCTTTTCAACCTATAGTCAAAACAGCGTTCGCAAATCGTCTGCCAGAATTTAGATTTCCGTATATATATAACAAAATGTTGGAAAAATGCAGCATTCGTGGTACAACTTTTAGGAAATGCAAACTTCTCGTGACACAGTACTTAAATACTCTCTCATATAAAGATACAGAAAATCTGCTTGTAATCCCTAAGTAGAAAAACATTTTTATTTTTACTCTCATACATTCAACATACCTACACTCGCATTAAACAACTCATACTAACCTACATACACACACACACAACACACTCACTTACACACACACCCATACATACACAGCACCCAAAATGTGTCTTCAGTACTCTCAAAGCACGCTATCTACTGACTTTAATTACTTATTGTATTAACTTTGTATAGCCATAAACCACTACCCAGATAAATATTTATAGCCGTATCTGCATCATGTTAATACTTATTATTTAATCAACCGTGGTTTCTGCGACACAGGATGTTCCTAGTGCAGAACCCACAGGGATATCAAAAATGCAGTATTCTTAGTTAGATAAGTCAAATATGTTATTTAAGTTAATTGTTAAGGTAAATAAATTATTATTATTATTATTATTTTTATGTCCATGTAAAATATCGACATTATTTTCTATAATCACATTTAAAGACACAAAATCAACGCAGCCTTCCTTCAAATTATCTCTCTCGATGATAAGTAGGTGCATTAAATCCAAAAATCAATTAATCGAAACAGGCCTAAACAAAATAACAGAACGTCATTTAACATGATTTACGTTGAAACATATTATTTTAATTAAAACAACAATAAATACCAACAAATAATTAAACAAGGGAATAAATTGTGATGTCGCCCAAAGCGGTGGTCGGATTGGGCACTAACTAGAATTTACGACGCACACGACAAATATAGAACTTGGACTTACAAAGTGGACCTTAACTTGTTAAGGGGAGATATACCAAGCTTATATTCTTATACACGGTTTTTTTATTATCATCGTCTTAAGAACTAGGTATTAATTAGGTACCTATTTCTCAAAGTAACCAATGGGATATTACAGCATGTATAAATTTATTGATATAATTTATAAGAACGTTTAACAATTTTCTTTATCATTTCAAATGCATAAATGTAAAACACCTATGTGGTTGGTGTTATGAATACATATTTTATAATCATTATTTTTTGGTAATTTGGACTTGGTTCGGCTGTAGCACCTTAAGCAAAAAATGGTACTTAACATCTTGAGGGCTGTCCTTCCATTAAATATGGCTGTGATAATTGCAGAGGAATTTAAATCATAATCAAATAGAAGTTTATGTGTTTTAGATTTAATAAATGTTAGGCAGGCAAAAAGGTTAAAACTGTGCGTTTTAAACTAATAAAATATTTACACATTTTAACATTCGCACGCGCTAAAAAACAGGGTCATATCTACCTTAACAAATTAAGTTCTACACATTCTTATGTTTATTGTGTAAAATTATATGCGTACAATTTCCTGAATTATACATATAAAATAGTCAACCCTAGTGCAATAAGTAGGCAAGAGAATTAAGCTTGTCTAGCTCGATGAATAGCTAGACTTGCAGTCAATTCATTTAATTTACGGTCCAATCTAATAAAATGAGTTTGCATTCTAAATTACAAACTATTTCTATCTGAAAACTAACCACAACCTTGTCGAGTGATAATAATACTTTGACACCTATTTACAAATTTAAAAAAACTTTTGATTCACGATCTATTCATCGATTGTATGAAATCAAGCGGAACCGCCATAGTACCGTCAACGAGGAAACAGTTAGTGTGTGAGGTTACATTTACTTTGCTTCATTAGGCCAGGTCTAGTGTCCTCCACTTACATATGGTGTCAATTATACCAAACACTACACAATTAGAAACGTCAACGGCATTCACTGAGCTCGTAAACACGTTCTTTCGTGGCAGCTTGCTTGTTACCATTCCCTTTTTGCCCTCATTTCATTATGAAAAGCCGCCGTCATTAGCCTTTCGCGCCTACGCTCTGTCAATAAACGCAATTACAGCTCATTAAGACAAATAGATCATTCGGAAAAAATCGCGCCGTTAATTGAAGAAAAGTGCCATTGCAATTACACAGGTCCGGTTAGCGCTCGTGTGTAGGGGGCGGAGCGCCCGCCTCAAGGCGGAGGGAGGGCCGCGAGGGAGCGCGGAGGAGGCCGGAGGAGCAGTCGAGCCTCATACCGCGGCCGCAGCGCGCGCTACGAGCGAACGCGAAAATTCGCGGACTTATCGCCGACTTTTGCAATTGTAAACTTTATTTTACAAGTGTTTTCCTCAATTTATTTTCAATTAACTCTAAGACGGATTCAGTGAAGTGACAAAAAGACCGAACTGTGACATTCAACTTGAGAGTTGAAATGACTGATAACAATTTCGGGTCCATGTGAAAAGATGTCCGGAGAAGAGGCTGGGAGAAGTTTGAATGTCAGCGGAGAGAGACATGGATTTGACAACGCGTCGGGAGTCGGAGGGGCTGGGGCAGGGGGTCAACGGAGCTGATGCAGTCATCACCAACGGGGAGGCGGAGCTGAAGGGAGCCACGGTGGAACAGCCCGCCAGGAAGACCAGCTCCTTCAGCATCAGGCACCTGGTGGGAGCTGAGGACGCCGAGCGCCCGCCCGACGGGAATGTCAGTCTGGGAGATGGTATGTACATTTCACTTACAAAACGAGATTTATAAAAAAAAAGTTTTTAGTGTCAGCACTTCATGCGTGTTTTGAATGAATAATAAAGATTAAACTTGTCTTGTACCTAAATAAGAACTAAAATGCTTGAATGTTAATCACACCTTGTTAGTAGAGAGTCATATTTTTAGATCTTAATGAATTGTGTAATGTAGTTTAGCGATTGTTGTTTAGATATGTGTTTTCATGCTGTTCTTATAACTACATATTTGATTATTATTTTATTTTTGGATGCTTTATGTACCTATTCGCTCATTGTGTTCGGGTAAAACTATTTGAATTTGTAATGAAACAAAAGTATAATCGTTAATTTAAAAACATCTCATACTGTCTCACATAATATGAAGAATAAGTATTTTTTCTAACTTACCAGAGTTCTAGGTATTTCATTCATACCTACTTATTTTAATTGAAATTGACATTTCCATATCAATTTTTTCCTTTAAAACAAATATGGCTGACATTAAATAGTCCCATAATTAATTTAGCCTAGATGTACAAAAAGGGCCTATATACCACAGCGCCGTTATTAAATTCAAAGTAAAAAAGTTATTGCAAAAGGAACAGCTGATCTACTCTGGTAAGCTTTCAGTTTTTGCCATTAAGCCAAAATAGGCGCGTTGGCTAATTATCTGTAAAAGTAATTAAGAATATGTCAGATGGACCACCATGCACCTGCAGCCACTGCCAATTTAACCTGGCTGTATAAAAAAAGAATAGAGCAAATATGTAGTGTAAAATGAAGCTATTTTAAAAGCGCCTGTCTGAAATACCAATAATTGAATGATACAAAAAATAGACCTACATGATGGTTTTAATTGGAATGTACCAATGTTGTCAATTGGTGAATTCTTGGAGGTCGCTTGATTGAGGCATGGTTGCTTGAAACAACGGTGGAAAATGTCAACCAATTGACGGATGAAATGTGACGTTTATTATTGAGCGAGTCCATGTTGAACTGACAAGATGACACATTATAATTATACTCCTATATGTACCTTTTCCTTCTATGCTTATGGTACGTGCACTACATGTTTGAAAAGCTAAAGTAGAAAAATATAATACGTTTACTGTTACAATTTCTTATCTAATCTTTGTAAACACTACAAATTGAAAATATATCTAACTTGCAAATTTTGATTTGGTGCTTGGTCATTCATTTCATTTATTCATCAATATAGGTACAAAAAGTACACTTATGATAGTCAGTTCAGTAGTAGTGGTCGGCAGCTAACACAGCTACCGATGTTTTAAAATAGATTCTTCCGTTACATCTACTAAATATTACTTTCCAATACAATCTGTCTACATCATACAAACAAACAGGCAATAGTTTTGCTCAGAATAAAAGTACAAGCAAACCCAGTTCTAATGAGTTAGTATTGGCAACAAAATAAGTAGGTAGTGCGCTCTGTGGGGCCAGGCCGTCGCGCGTCGCCCGGCCGATGGCTGTCAGTAGTTAAGATATTCACCACTGGGCTACATGAAGAGATAAGTGTTTGATTTGCTACATTTACTGATAAACTGTTTTAATGACAGACTTTTTAAATTAATTAAATGGTAGAACAAGGTTGTTGGTTAGCTTTTGTTTTGGTAAGTAGGTGCGTATCAGTGGCCAACTCTGGTGTCACAATTGGCAAACTGTCATAAGAGTCTCTTTGTTTTAGCGACGTGGATTTTAACCGACTTCATGAAAAGGAGGAGGTTCTTAATGAAATTCAATGAACTCTGTGTTTGTTATTATTCGGTTATACCGCAAATTGTGAAAGACAAAAGAAGTAAAGATTTGTTATAATGGCCGTAACGCCTCAAATAAGACGTGCAACTGTTGCTCGACAAAAAAAAACTTAGCCAGGGTGATAGCCTGATCGTGACTCTTAAATTATTACAGTTTTGCACAAAAATGCCCGTAAAATTAGTAAAGTACCTGACGGATGAAGAAGACCGAATTAGTACGGTAGATTCATTTAATACTTACTTCTACTCCATTCTAACAATACTTTGAAAACTAAAATTAGTACAAATTCACATTTTAGTACAAAGTTCTGAGTAAAAGAACAGAATCCTAGGCATGAATCTAACTCATTTGGATTTTATTTCATCATCATCAATCTATAATCGTCCACTTCTGGACATAGGCCTCTCCCAAGGCACGCCACTCAGCCCGATTTTGTGCTTCTCGTCTCCACCTATTTCCTGCTATCTTCATGATCTCGCTCCACCTAGTGGCAGGGCGCCCTACACTACGCTTTTTTTTATTTTATTTATCTTCTTATAATTCAAATACTATCAATTTTGTTCAAACCAGAATAAATGATACCTACATATTGGCCAGTATGGCCATTGGCCACCCACACCACGGTCACAATAAGTTTAGTAAACTTCGATAAAATAGTGAGGGAAAGCACAATACAAGAGCATAAAACTACTCTTGTTTATGACCAATAATATGATTCGATAGATTTTTATGACAGTTAAAGTATGTCTGTAGGGTTTTGGTTTATTTATTTATCGTATCGATATATTGTTATACGTCACTACTTTGTAATTTTATTGTACTCAATGGTCGAGCGAGCGAAGCGACTCTGCTTTATTCCATAATATTTTAACGTATTTTTTCTGTTTCTTGATAATGATGACAATATCAAACAATATGATGCTCGTGATTATAGAGTATTCAGCATAACAAGTAGGATATTGGTCCCAGCTGTTGTCTAGTACGGCAGTCGTTAAGCCATGTCAAAGACCCCTTAGGGAGGTTAGGAAACTCTCGACACAAGAGTTGGCCACTCTCATTCGATAAAAAGAAGAAGTATAAAGAGTAAAATGATAGATCTAAGATACTAAGGAAATGCGGGTTTAGCTATTCTAAACTCAAAATTAATAAATACAGTTTGTGTATGGTATATTTTGTGAATAAGAAACTATATTAATAAAATAATTACTTACAGTTAATATTTACACTTTGAAAGTGGTAATTTAATTATATTTTCAGCTCCATATAATTTTTTATCTTAGACAAGGTGTCTAGGTCACTTGATTTCAATAAAGAAAAACAAGTTATACTGGAAAATATTGTAAAATATATTAAGACCTGCCAATACAGGTATCGTATTATGCATGAAAACAATTCGCCATTAAATTAAATAAGCTTTAATTCCTCATTATCCTTTAACACAGAAGTTATTAACTTGCCTCATGTTCCTCGCTAATGGTCAATCTTAACAATTGAAGCCTCCTTCATTTTTTGTTAAGGCACAACCTGCCAGAGAAGTTGTGGTTTATTACATTTTAAACGTTTATGGCCAGCGATTTGGATATATGTACTACTTTTGTATTCAGAGATGTCCTTAGTTTTGTACGTTCGAAAGTGTACAGATTTTTACATTCCCCGAAAAAAACACTAATATCTTACGATCTTTATAGAAGTTGATGGTATTTACGTTAAGTACCAACAAGTTTTGCAATGTAATTTAGAATATCACTTTCCCAAACACTTTTGATTAAATCAATGTAGATTACTTATATTTTATACTTTTTTTGGAAATTTCTATAACTTTACAAACATATTGTGTGATCTATTGTTATAGGTTATATGTTGCTCATGAAATAAAATATAAATACTTTTGTGTAAAAGGTGCAATATTTATATAGTATTGAAACATATTTAACTGCTAAAAAAACATTATTTTAGCAAATATTTTTCAAAAGCACTTTCCATTTCAAACCCCTAAGTTACCACTAAGTAAGTCATGCGTAGCCTTAAGCCCCGCTCATAATTACATGTGCCCGCATAATTTGAGTGAAACAGCGTTTACTTCATACTTATAGTGGCACTTACAGTAATTCGCCTGCACTCGTGGGCTTCTACTCTAGTACTTAGTACCTAGGCCTGGTACTTAGGTCTCCTATCTAGGTCTACGGAAGACACCTGCATAGGCTTTCTTTGTTAGGAAAAGGGGCAGTTAGGGTTTTTTTTGTAAGTTCTACTGGTAACTCTGGGACTAATGTTGGAAACTTTTTACAACCAAACACAGTTGTATGTATAAACCTTGCTCTATTTAAGGTAATTAGGGCTTTAAGTTAGGCTACTTGCCGCAAGGTTTATATTTTTGTAAACCAGTATAGACATGCTTCACCTTGGGTCATAGGATTCGCTTGCGCCGGTATCACTTCAAGTCACCTACCGTCTTATTACAAAACGCGGTTTAATATTAGTCCAGCATTTTGAAAATGGGTTCTTGAACAACACAGCAATCAAAATGTCGACAAAAAATTGACAGTTTGATTGACAACTTTGATTTAACATTGGTACATTTTGACAGTTTGATAATTCTGACAGTAGACAACAAAAACGGACTTGGTCTAGACTTATATTTAAACCACGTTTTGTAATAAGGCCCCTAGTGTTCAAATACCTGCCTGTGAAATAAAAAAACATGTTATAGTAAGTTTTATTATTGTGGTAACATAATTATGGAGATAAATATAAAAAAAATGCTGACTGTATTCGCATGGACTTCTGATTATGCACCCTGATAGCTATGATGTAGGCCTGCGGGAGACACCTGCAGAGCAGTCTTTGTTTGAGAAATAAGGCAATTAGGTCTTACAGCTACTTAGTATATGGTAACCAACCAGTCACTTATTTTTTTAATTGCTATATAATCCTGTGCAAATGTCAGTTTGTGGTGCTATAATTAAACAAAATTTAACTAAATTCAAATTTATGAATACAAATTTATTTAACACTGGATTTATTTGATTACATATATTTTATCATTCTAGTCAAACTAATTTGTTTTAAACTAAGGTATAAAAATGGCCTACCACAGACAGGTACATCCATATTTGCTGTTTTTGAGGATAAATCAATACTAAGAATAATCATAAATTATAGTAAAAAAATATAAAAACGTTTAAAGAAATAGTACCATCCTAGTAAGTAAAACCAAATAAACGGGTTTAAATAATTACGCAAAACTTAGAAATAATCAAAGGTTTTTTTCTCCTACACTTGTACTCCTGTGGCTAGCCTTGTACGGAAAAAAAAGGTTTTTGCGGATGACACCTGCATAGGCTTTCTTTGTTAGGGACAGGGCTAATTAACCTCTACTAGTCTAACTTTAACGGCTTTCTATACTAAGGCGTTAGATTACCTATAAATATCTATCTATCTATACATATAATAAAGCTGAAGAAGGTCGAAAGTCTGAACTATGAAGATGTTTGAAAAAAAAACTTTTAGATGCTTCGTTCCGACAAGTTCTACAAATTTTGTAGGTTTATCTGTGTCTCTGTTTGTCTGTTACGCTCTTCACGCCAAGATGGCTGAACATGATTTTTGGTATGAGGTGTTAGGTGTGTGCTACTTTTTATCCTGATGCGACAGAAGCCACGGGCGTCCACTAGTAGTATTTAGACAAAAGATGAAATGTATCACTTGTACTTCTTGTGTACATGGGACAACTAATATTTACCATTACTAACTCTGAAGTAATAAAAGTAATAATAAATAAAGTGATTATTAAAATTACACCCCTAAAACATACTCATACTCACTGGCATTTTAAAACTAAACAAACTTTCTTAACATGGAGCTTTATAAAAACTCAATTATGTTAACCAGGAAAAGCTGTTAAAGATAGCGCTCTAGTTTAAAATAAACTAAAAATTGTGTTGGTTTATATCGAGCGTTTTAAATTACTGCTGAACACGCACAGCGCCGAGCTGTGTGTCGTGTGTGGTGGTAACAACACTGTGGTTGTCAAATAACAACTTGACAGGTTGTTTTACTTTGTGATTTTTGTTGGGATATTTGCGACGAGGCTGTTTTGACAGTTGGTTCAATTGGTTGGATATATAAAGTTTGATTTTTTAGTTCTTTAAGTTAATTTAAGTTAAAAAAGAAGAAGGTAGTAAGTACATGATTTACTTGTATTTGTTTAAGTAATTACTTATTTTGTTTTTTTCTCTATTATTGTAAGCTTTAAATCATTTTTTTTGTATGTATGTTGTCCAATAAGAGGGACCACTAGAACATTAGATCAGTGATTTGATTTGAGCTACTTAAGTATATGATACTTTTCTCATTTTGATTGAATTTCTACAATGTTTAATTTTACAAATTGTGATAGGCCTTACTTGATGAAATTAACAAAAAAATCTTTTTTATGCAAAGTAATTGGACAGCCCTATCTAAGTTGGTGTTACTATTACCTGCAGTTATGTATTCTGCAATGTAACGTGTGTACCTTGTATCAATTCACATATACAGGGTTCTGGTTAACTGACGCAAAGCCTTAAAAATTACATCTACTGTTGTACAACTTTTTGAAGTCCGTGAATTTCCAACCTGTAGTGAAACAAAAGTTCTTGTCGTATGCGTTAGTTACCTGTAACTTTATTTAATTATGTATACTGAGTAACCAAGCCATGTACGAGTATATACTACGGAGCAAGGCTATTTATGACAAATAGCTTTGATCAGCAGCAAACGTTGTAGTCATAAATCTGTTTCAATTTATATTGAACTACTAGATTCCGGCGGCTTCGTTTGCATTGTTTTAGGATAACAAGTGTGGTCAAATGCTATTAGTACAATATTAGTTACAATAAAAAATAAACAAATCTAAAGTAGTTATATCACTTTCAGAACGATATACTACCAACAAAGACATAGCAAAAGTTACGCATTTTGTGTCAAAATAATTTAATAAAAAATGGCTAAATATATTTAAGAATCAGGAGGCACAACAGCTCAAGAAAAAAATATGAATTATTTTTTTTGCTATTAATTTATTTACAACAATTTTTAATTTTTTTACGATATATGTATAACAAAAAAAACAAATATCATAAAAAACTTAATTTTATTTATTATTATTATTTTAGAGATACATAACTCTGTATAGTCTCATCACCGCTGGCCATGTAAACAGTGGTTGTGTTGATAATAATTAAACTTTCCTGGAATGTGGCCGCATTTCCTTTTCAGAGAGAGTAAAATATATCCTTTCGTGCATTTTATTCGCAACTAGAGGAGGTACGTGACTATGCTTGCGTTGTGTTATGATAAAATTATTCTGTAAGTATTATATTTATCATGAGACGCTGTACTACCTCCAAACCAAAAATCACAATAATCCATTCTAAAGTGGGAAAAAAGAGAAACAAATCAGCAAAATCATTTTCAGTTTTGTGCAATATAATATAAGTATAATAATATGAAGGCATGATTTCGTGCAAATTATTATTGATCCGTCTTTCAGAACGATTTTTTTGCTCCATGCAGAAATGTGACCTTTGTGACTAAATTTTTTGTGTAATTATTTTTTGTAAAAGTATGGAAATGCAATATAATATTATGTTTACGATATTATCAGGTTCTAATAAAATTGACAGGTGTTTATTATAATCGCTAATGGCCGTTTCATGTTCAGTTTATGACTAAGCCTTAATAGAATATAACAAATTCAACATCATAATACTAGACGTATGTAGGTACATTAAAATGTATTTAGCGGAATAGAACCTCGATAATATTTTTAAAGGGATACCTTAACCTTGTAAGGCATTTAAAAATTATTGCAACGTAAATTTTCTTTCAAGTATAAGACATGCTTTCTTTTGCTCACAATATCGTTTGTTAGGATGCGATATTTACCAGGTCACCTGCTGGTCAAATGCCTGACTGTACCGCGTAAAAATGCAAAATTCATTACGAATACACTTTTTCTACGAAAACTAATGGGCGTTATAATTTATGGTTAAACGAACTTACCCTAAGTGAAGTTCGACCATAATTATACGAGACGACGTTACATGCGAAGAGATTTTGAGAATAACTATTTATATGAGGACACCTTCAATATCATTTCCCTTCTGTATTCCTCTAATATCCTATACTTCTTCCTTTTCAAGCTCTTAAAGTTCACAAGATCAGGTCTAACATTTCAATACATTACACTAATCGAACCAACAATTTATCGTCCCAACGAAAACATCCAAACTATTCCAAACATCCGTGACCGCATCGAAAAGCAGACCTCGGATATTCAGAAATATCGTCTCTAAATAAAGTGCTGATAACTTAACAAATGACTTATGTTTCTGGAATTTAAAGTGCGCAAACAATACAAGCTAATTTAAATCCTATATTTAGATAAATAAAGTTGAAAATGTTGATACTTTCATCGCATGTTTTACAAGGTGACACGAGTATAAAAGGATTTAAAAGTGAGAGTTATCACGGGGAGCCATTTGTGTCGCACGCGCTGCTTCGAAATAAAAAATAAATAAAAAAGTTGGCTCGTAAAAGTTGTGTATCCTTGATAGAGACTCCTGTCTAGTTCCACTTAAGTTCCGGATAACGTGCGGTGGACGGATTACGATAGATTTACTATGGAATTTGGTAATCTAGTTTTAGTAGCGTTTTAAGTGGGAAGCAACCCTTTTTCGTGAGTCATCGCTGTATCGGAAACATGGTAGTTTGTTTTTACGAGTGTTGTGCCACCCTGGGAGCGAGCAGCATCCAGCTCCGTCGCTAGAGCACCTACATACATATACACATGTGCGCATCATACCTACAAACTTATAAATAACACTGTTGACTATTTCAAACTTATAACATTGGTTTGGACGACCAAAATTGGCACATACCGCCTTATTACTAAAATTTATGACAAGTACTCATATATGTGCAAATGCCTAGTAAGTGGATAGTACGAAATGTCAAAATGACAGTTTCGGCTGTAATTATATTTTTTGCCAGTCTATAAGCGATAACATAGTATGTATGTTCAAAGGACAGCTTTGAACTCTCAACGCCATAATTTTCTATTCCCATATGATCTAAATTTTACATAAGTAGTTAGAAAAATTACAACATTTCTACATTACTGCAAATAAATAAGGCTACACTCACATACATCATTACTAGATAAGCAGAAATGAAATAAAACAAACAACCGTAAGTGCAATCTGCTGCTAATTCGTTCTTATCTGTATATAATTAAAACACGATTTGGCACCGGCGCGGATTGTCACTTTGTAGATGCTATCTAGTGCGCATGCGTTGGTTAACTACCTTACAATGTATGCGCACTGACTACAATGGGAAAAAGGTTATTTACACCGGTGGCCGACAGTTGGAATAAACGACTAACAGACATCTTGCATTTATATTTAATTCTGACACCCCATTATTTCACAAAAAAATAAGAGTCTTGTGTTGCGTTACTTTACGCTAAAATATTTTTAGTTTTTAGTAGTAGTAGATAGTTGAAATGTTTGAAGCCTTGTCTTGTCTGTATGGTAACTTATTTTTAAATTAATAAACGTTGTTATGGGCAAAACAACGTTGAATGATAAAATTTAAAAATAATACTTGAATATTGTTTTTCGTCGAGGGGAGCGCGTTGAAGTCTTTACTTTAGATAAAGTACTTTGGAGATGAAGAGATTTTGTAGTACTCGTAACTAATAAGTTCTAAAGTTATTTTTAAGTTATTTTTAAGTTATTCATCTAACTAAACCAATTAAATAAATTACAATGGGTATGAAAAATAAAGAAAAAAATATCGACTTATCGACAACCAGCATAAGATATTTATTGATCAAAACTAACTATAACTGCATTTCACACATAACTTTTAAGTTTATTTTTATACAGAATTTACCAAACGCGTAAAATCGCCATCGCATCCCTAAAATTACAATTCAATCCATCAAAATAACCTGTCACAATAAAACTATAACAAAACTCCAAGTAGGTAGTTCTATGCTCATCATAAATTCATAATGCAAATGTTCTCCTAATAGATATAAAATTACATGCATTATTCATTGCTTCGTCACTAGAATAACCCTTCCGTTGTTGGAACCTGTAATAAAATTCAATTTGTGACGCCGCCGCTGTAAACACAGCACTTCCTAATGTCACCTTTGCCATTAAAAAATAAAGGTTGTGTTTGATGAATGTAGGTGTCTGTATGTAGGTAACCGACACAGAAAAGGAAGTACTGAAGGAAGGCTATCAATTTTATAGCTATGTGATATATAGTCGGGATTGGATATTTTTATAATGATCTAAGATTCGGAATGTGTGAATTTAATTTTGTAAGCATATGTATGTTTGTTTGTTCATAAATATCTCTCTATATACCGAGAAAAAATATTTTAATTTATCTTGGTATATAAGATAATTTATGGAGCATTAGTTTGTGTTTCACACACACAAGTCGCGCAAAAGTGTATCTCTCAAAATTTAATAAAGCATAGGTAACATAACTAACAGCATTTTCACTCAATAAGGCTTTCTACCCTACATTAAAGGGCTACTATATTATAAATTCATAATGTCACCCCTAAGCACTTGTAACCACTTTTGTTGTCACTTGTTTGATAGTTGTTCGCATCCCTTATAATGAGTGGTGCAGTAGCATATGGTGGAACGTTTAGGATGGGTGTTTAATGCGTAATAAATGTGTAAAATAGTAGAAATGTCATATTCAGGTGTGTTTTTACCTTAGATACTAACATGATTCTTAAAACTATCTTGAAATTCTTGAAAAGTTATAATCCTTATTTTCCCGATTTTTGTACTCGTGTCAAAGAAAAATTATATCAAATTTAAAATAATGCAATAATGTTCATATATATTAGTGTAAGAATAACAGGCATTGTACGATAGATGGACTATTAATCATACTGTAACAAATAAAATAAAGATAATACATTAACCAAAAACAAACTTAATCTAGTACCAGAAGTAGGAGGCCTCATGGCTGTATGAATTTGTACCGTCACACAATCAATACTTACCTACTAATTTGTTATTATTGAACAACTAGTGGGTGTTCGCGGCTTCACTCGCATTAAAAAGTAAATCTTGCATATATTCCTATTTTACCCATTTAAAAGTAGCATTCCCAATTCTTCCTTAGCCTACGTCACAACATCTACCTGCATGGCAAATTTCAGCCCGATCCGTCCAGTGGTTTAGGCTGGGCGTTGATATGCGTTGATAGATCACTATGTCAATCAATTGATGAAAGATGACGTCTATATGTATTGACTATTGCGGTACAAGCAATGATTTTCATCCTTCTCTTTATATTATATTATTTCCATGGGGACAGGCAAATGGTGACATTTTATTTTAAAAATTATACTGTCAAATTTCAATACAAAATCAAGATTATGTCGGTAGTCTAGCTAGATAGCTTATCGGCCACCTGTCTAAATATCTTCATAATTATTATAAAAGTCTTGTACCTATACGTGTCTGAACCAAGAAAGAAGATAGATACCAACGTCAGATTATTCCTTCAAATTAGTTGTGTGATACAAAGCAAGCCACCTGTCTTTGTTCGCGTGATATGTCACTCTTGTTCACAGTAAGCTCGGGTCAAGGATGTACAAGGACAATTAACTGAGCTTCTTGGAGCTTTGGATATCCTAACAAAATATTATTACGTGAAATTACGTACAAATATTGGGGAAAGTGTTCAATTCAAACATGCAAAAACAAAATTATATTACTCTAAGTACTTCCTTTGTAATGAATTCACCTAAAAAGGTAAGGAAAATGAGACAAATTACCTAAGGTGACGAATTTTTAAAGTTATACCTATATATTATAAGAATCTACTTAAGATGTACCTATTATAAATGTATTTTTGTGTTCTTTATCGCAACAAATGTATGCAACAAATTTTATCTAAACTACTGATTCTTTTTTTTACATAAAATAGGCTTACGCTTGACTTCAACTTGCCTGATGTTAAGCAACGTTATAATAAAACAACGTTCTATTACAAAACATGATTTCATGGGAGGGGCATATAACCGCATACCTAATAGTTCTATTTCTCTATAAACACATACTTTATGTACTAATTTCATACATAATATACCTGTAATCACACACTTTCATACTTGATCCTCAAACAGCTAGTAGGTAACAATGAAGCAATCACATTGTTTTATTTGTCTATTTATCATTATCTTTCGGATCGAACCACAACTATTGTAAATATAACATCAAGCACATTACGAGTTACCGTTTATTGTGCGGCTATTATTAGATTAATGTCCTACGAAATTGGACTATAGTAGGGTGGCTATAAGTTCCGTGAATTTCGGACTGTTTCAATTGTAGTTGACGGAAAAAGTATGAGATAAAAATACGCTATTTGTTCACCACTGGTCACCATTATCGCTATTCATACCTTTCAAGATAAATGGCGCTGCTAAAATATGTACTCAAAGGGGATGTCTATTAAAATTTTACTTATCATGATGCATATCATGCATCAAGATCAAGCAAAGCCAACATAGCGAACAAAGACGATGAAAATTGTGCAGCATACGAGTTGTTTAGACTCAACGAATATTTATATTATCTATTTGTATTAGTAATGTGCCGTGCGTTCTAAACAAGGACAATTATCATATCCACGGGGCAGAAGAACCACCCTTTCTTCCTTATTTAAAAGTAGCAGCATAAAAAATACAGTAACTAGCGCACAAAATTATCTCAAAACAGCCAAACTTGTAGAGCCCCTGCATAACGCGCGTACGAAGCTCGTTAGTTTTATTGCCTGAAACGTTATTTGGAGCTAATATCGTGATGTCTTCATATTGTTGCTTCGATAGACAAAACGTTATTCCAATACAAGTTATGAGACGTAATTATGATTATTTATTGATGTGATTAGAGCCATTGTAATAGGACTTGCGTGGTTTGTTTGCTAGTGGTTTTGTAACAAAAGTATACATCTAAGTATTTACGTTATTCCCAAACTGCGTCTGCTTAGTATGTGGCTAGATGGCGCTGTGTCATATGTCCTGTAATCATTATAATGATTTAATAACTATATTACTTAAATAGTAGTAACGATTCATAAGAGATGGGCTTTGAACTATAATTTTTAAGAGTCGGTGATAACAAAATAATGAAATAAAATAAATGACGACACACAACATACATTCAATTTGGATTTTAAACAATAAATCCCCCAAATAAATGCAGACTATCTCTTATACATATATCTTGCATATCATAAAGCCAATCAAAAAAATTTAAACCTATAAACAGACAAGGTTTTAATTATACTACATGTACATATAAACTTTATATAACTTTTAAAGACGGATTCAGTACGACAGAAGCAACACTTTTTGCATTATTACTTTCGGAAATTCGCATTATTATATCTAAGTTTTTGATAAGATGCATGAGTATGTACTGGCAATTTCCAAGCAATCTCTTTTTAATATAAATGTGATTTATCTATACTAATATTATAAAGCTGAAGAGCTTGTTTGTTTGTTTGAACGCGCTAATCACAGGAACTACTGGTCCATTTGAAAAATTCTTTTTGTGTTGAAGAGACCATTTATCGAGGAAGGCTTTAGGCTATATAACATCACGCTGCAATTACAAGGAGCGACGAAACAATAGAAAATGTAGAAAAACGGGGAAAATTATTAACCTCTGAGGGCTTCCGTTGCGTGCGCTGCGAAAACGGTTCAAGATATCAAAAAAATGGATATGAAAGAATCATTCCTCTTAAAATGATCTAACAAAATGTCCGCAACAGTATATGTCTATCTATTAAGGTTAACTCACTAGAACCGTTTTTATGGTAATAACTATTCCACGCGGACGAAGTCGCGCGCAACAGCTAGTATAAAATAAAAATAAAGAATTAGTGTTTTTAATACCTCTGTTGTGCAAACTTTTTGGTAGGTTACACTTTCTTTTTTTATATGCATTTTAATAGCGATTGTTTTTTGATAGTTTTCTCTCTCTCAAATAAAATATATTGAGATGACCACATGTCACTGATTTTTAGTTATTAGATAATCAATATATTTATTCAACAAAGTAAGAACTAAACTATACTGTACCTACCTACTAGCTGGGCCATTATAATTGTGTCAGCATTAGCGATGATTCAATGGGAATGAGTGATCATTTTACACACTGATGAAGGTAAGATTTCTAGAAAACGGAAAATGGACTAATTTAAAGTTACTTAGTTGTTGATTACTTTTAAGTGTTTGCGATGGCTATAGAATAAAATAAAGGTCTTTATAAGAAACAAAATTGTATGTTTTTGCAATTTTTATTGTTAATTGTGACCCAAATTGGATCTCACAATTTCTTGTCATCTCATTTCCTAAGTTAGCGTCTGCAATCAGAATTTGGTTTTTCAAAATTTGCTATTAAATTAGCAAACCTTTTTTCTTTATTTATACTTTAACTTGGTACCTTCGCTATTGATTGAACTCCCATCTCACCACAGACTATTTACCGACCAATAAATAAGTGCGACCGCATCCGGCGCGCGCGCACAAAAACCTCCCGCACCCGCTGCAAACCTCAATTGAGGTTCGTTTGACCATTCTACAATGCTCGATTGAAGCTCGAAGCAGGGATGGATTTAGGACTCAGACTTTTAGGGTACTCGGCACTTTGAACTGTTTAGTGATCGATATGTATGTTTCATGTACCACTTACTTACTTACACTTACTTATGTTTGACTGGCCTGTTAGCTTAGTTGGTAGTGGCTCTGCCTTCTAATCTAGAGGTCGCGGGTTCGATTCCCGCTTGACACAAGTATTTATGTACTTTAAAAAAATATAATTACTTGTGTTGTGTCTGGTCGTTTGTATGTACCTATTATAAGTATGTATAGGTATTTACAAAATAAAAGTATATAAGTATTATATCCGTTACCTAGTACCCACGACACAAGCGTTTGCTTAGTGTGGGGCTAGATGGCACTGTGTGCAATGTCCCGGAATATTTATTTTATTTATTTATTTCACTTCGAACTTTTAGTCACGTTTGTTACTTTAGTATTATAAATACATTTTGTGACTCATCATTATTTGGCGTTAGATATAAACTATTTGTATTTGAATGAAACAAAGAAAATTGTTGTGACAGATTTGACAGCAATATTATTTGTGCAAAGCTTGTTTTCCTGTACCCTTGTTTTATAGACTCCTTTGAATATCTGAAACATATTACAAATTACCTCTCAACCTATTTAGTTTAATTTGGGTTTGTATGTCGATAGCCATTAGATGACCCTGAGTCCATTCCTGACCACCATTACTTGTCATCTTCACAATCATCTATCGATCGATGTTTGTTGATCTATGACTGTATATGTAAAATAGAAATGGTGGTACAATTGGCCAATAAAACTTATTTTATGCTGCTAAAATATGAAGGAATTACTTTATTTGATGGAATATGTTTTTAAAATTATTACATTAAAAGAAAGTATTGAAAAGTAAATTTAAACTAGTCAGACAAAAATATAAACGAAGAAATTTAAGCAAAACAGCATATGTAGGCCTACCACATTACTAGAAGTTGGTTACTTTATGTATCCAAGAAACATGTTATCACTTTAGGATTCAACTCAATCCAAATAAGTCTAACTAAAGATACAGTTAGTGCAACGTTAAAAGACAGTACCCTTCCTATTAGTAACGCTTGCGTATAATTTGTCTAAAACAATAAAAAAACCGCAGTATTTGCTCAAAATGGGATCAATTGTACAATTTTCTGCTCCGTAGGTTGCGCTCGCGCTGGCTGGCTCGTGTCATAGTTTCGCTCCACTCCGCTCCATTTCGCTCATTTAGCTACAACCGCTTGACCACTTCGCTTTTATTGCTTACTTTTCCGATTTCCTTAATAGCTTGACCGTGAGGTTCAGTGAACTTTGTTCAAGTTCGTTTACTTTGTTTTAGGTTGAAGTTTTGGTCAATTTGTTGTTGGTTAGTAAGTAACTTTGTGGGAGTAGCGTAGAAAACTCTCTAATAAAAAGGTGACAGGAATAATGCTGGCATCGAAAACTCACACATACCTACTTACTGTCTATAAATTTTTGTTCATGTGTGCTTCTATCATTTTGCATCGTCATCTAAACTGTAAGATTTTTTAAAGTATCTAGTTGCCAAAAAACTTCTAAATCAATTTCAAAGCTCAAAAAAAAACATAAATTGAAATTTCCAATTTATAATATGGGCCTCAAGTAGAAGTGCATCTTCACAAAAACTCCATTTAAACTATTAGTTTCGCTCAGACCCCGTACATTATTCCTAAAATCTAATTTTCAGAAAATTCCGCCACAATTAAGCCGAGAAAGGATTCCGTTACGGCAATTCTTCAAACAAAGATGTTCAACAGAAACAACGCAGAACCGATTCGGTGTAATGTTTTTTTTTAGTTAAAGGCACAGAATGCTGCGCGGGAGTAGCTTCTAAAAATCTACTGTTTTTGAGTTAGTATGCATGACAATGTGTAGTTAATAGTTATAGCAACTACTTGTATATCTTACTATATATGGATGCGTTTTTCATTAATGACTATTCAATTTCAAATCAAATCATTTGAGATTTCAATCATAAATTAGGTGCAGATTTTAAGATCTTATGCACAAGATAACTAGATACATGATAGACAATACTCGTATACCTTCAAAGGGTTATTTTTAGGTGGATTGGTTCGATTCATCTCGACAATCACCAAGATTTTTTTTTCATACTTGTTTATTTCGTCAAAGTTATTGAAACTAAAAATTTCTTTGAAAACAATTAATTTCTCAAATCTTTTAATTTCGTATAATTATGTTAAGTCCGCGCGCGACACTGCCCCGCCAGATTTCACCGATCGCTAAAAGCATGGGAGCGGAGCGGAAACAATAAGAGGCAGATTGCCGCTGTAATTTCATAGTTTATCCGATAACAATATCTCCGGGCAACGACACACCCAATAGAAGTCTTATTGTCTTACTACGTGGCTAAATTAGGCTTTTTTTAGGGGTAAGGCTCGAAGAATATTATATCAATCAAATGTGAAGAAAAACTGCTAGTTTGCAGATATAGGCGCAAGATAAAACTGTATACTGCCTAGTTCGCACAAAACGTTATTCACCGAATTTGACTAGCAAGTCACTTAGAACAATGTGAACTATTGTGTTTATTCCTGTTCGTTGGTGTTTATAATAAAGTATTTTCTATCTATCTAACAATAGCCGCAGAAGCGACTGCCGTGGAAGGTGGAGCATGCATGCACTAAAGTATAATGTACTTACAGGTATAATCATCATCATCACAAATTTAAGGGCCCTTGTCTGTGGAGCATGCGCCATCCTTTCCGATCTTCTGCCAATTCCTTGACCTCCTTATACGACATGACACCCGCCTTTTCTTTTACTTGGTCAAGAACACCGTACAATAATGGCGGCTATTGAAAATAAATAAATAAATATTCCGGGACATTGCACTCAGCGCCATCTAGCCCCGAGCTAAGCATAGGCTTGTGTCGCGGGTACTAGATAACGGATATAATACTTATATACTTTTTTATGTAAATACATACTTAAAGAGAAGAAAAATTTTAGAAGAATTTATGAAAAACAACATGGAAGGAAAATTGGAAGCCCGAAGAGGAAGAGGAAGGCCGAGAAGGTCATACATGAACCAAGTAAAAAGTATAATATAAAGCATAAATAACATTTATTTTTGGAAATACGGGATACAACGCATTACAAAAAAGCAAACTAAGACAAATAAGGTTAACATAATGAGGGAACAGGTACTTTCAGCGCCAAAAAAGGGTTGATGCGCAAATTTTCAGCATCAACTAAGATAGATAACACATGTTTCCATTGTACGGCTTACGTTTGACTCCAGCCTGCCTCGTCTCAAGATTGTTATTGTTTTTTCCCCTAATCAAATGTTAACCCCCTACGTTGTAGGAGAACTTTTTTAGGTTTTTCTCTTGTACCTGATAATTGAATGTAAAGTAATGTAATCATTAGTTTTATTATAAGATTTTTTTACCCACTTTCATTTTTAATTAGATTGTAATTACTATTATTACCCAATTAGATTGTTATTTGTTACCCAAAAGAGTATCTATTTAGCTGTCTCTGGGTAATTTAGTCCATGCTTCAAGTTCTGTAAAAAAGCCCGCTGGAAGTTATTAGGCGGGCGAGCGGAGATGCGATCGAAGAGAATCGATTTAGTTGCTGCGTGAAGTTTGTTTAGCGGGACGGTAGCGCGGGGTAAGGGGCGGGGGTAGGGCTACCAAATTTTACAATGGTTAAATTCTCAAGAACTTAAAGGCTGTATAAGTAAGCATACTTGTATTGCCTTTTTAATGTGCAACTATAAAAAACCTATGTTAAGTACAGCTTTTCTTTTTTTATACATAGCGTTTTTAATGCAATGTGTTGTATTTTATAATTCAAACAATCAGGGTTTTTATTCGGTATTTTTGCTAGGTATTATGGTTTTATTCGTTCTTCAATTCGAAAACTCGAAACGTGTCTCGTTTTTATTGTTTTGAGTTACAGTTGATGAAACGATCTTCAGCCTGATATCTGTCTTACTGATAAATTACATGAAATAGTTATATTCCTAATTGAATTTTCAAAACTAAAATTGTATGGTAACCCTAGTGGGAGGCGTGCGCCGGCGCAGCGTCACGGCAACAACCTCAGCAAGTACAAGTACCACCATTATTGGATCACATTTTAGTGACGCTACCAAACTGTTTGCTTTCAATGGATGCCTTATTTACCGAACGCTTTTAACGGTTCAACAACTCTGCTCGGCGCTGTAGATAAATATCTCCATTGTTGTTGGCCAAATGAAATTATCGTAGTGACGTAGGAAGGGGAGGTAATAAATGAAGCCAGTGAGGTAATTTGAAAGACAGAGCGCTAACGACACCCGAAATTATTTGAGGAGCCAAGATGCTTATCACCCTAATCGCCGGCCGAGTCTACTCCGCGCCTACTGTTTATTGTCTATTTACACGAAAACATTTATAACTATATTAAGGTGGTAATTATTCACAGTAGAAATAATAGCTACCCCTTAAAGTTAGATGCGGCTGATAAAGACGCTCATATCCTGTTGATTTAACTTATACACACTGTGACTGAATAACACACAAACGTTTTTATTGTGTTTGTTGATTACGTTGATTTCTACGCATAATTACGAAAAATTTTTCACACCGTCATTACTAGTGGGTTCTCGGTAATTTTCCAAGATTTATTACTCAACCACGTTAGTTGCAAATGCATAAATTGCCATAAACAATATACGCAACCGGCACAATGCATATTTAACTTAATGACGCAATTTGTTTCAGATTTGTCGAAATACAATCTCAAGAAAGCTTAATGCCTAAATAATTTGCATAATCTCGGTATGTCAGCGTCGTGTCGCAATTTAATATCAGTAATAGAAAACGTATTTCCGGATGTCGAAATGAAAATGTTCCCAAAGCACCTGATGATGACAGCGTCGACTTCCGGACCACACCACGCGCGGCCTGTCATTAGCTGCTCAACCCGGCCTCAGCCGCCGACACGTGGCGTCAACCGACAAACCACAAATTACTCCACAAACGTCAATATTCACCCATAACGCCGATACAAGGATTTAAATCATACGTCTCAAACTTAACTAACACACTCCTATACCTGTAATTCACGCCACAGACGCAAATGCAAAAAATAACAAAGCTACTGATGGCGCCTTGTCATTAGCGACTTCCGAAAAGGGGCAAGTTTTTTTTATCGTCCACCGGCGGGGGCTCAAAGGACAACAAACTGACAAATTGTACACAAACAATACAACATTCATAAAAAAAAAACTCTTGGAAATAAATGAGTAGTCGTGACAAAAGAAAAGATTTACGTAAGCAAGTAATCGCTTATTAAAACCCCTTTTGTAGTGTTGGGAACTACAATAACTAATAACGACCCAAAATGGTAGCTCTAAAAAGGATAAAGTAATCCTTTTTAGAGCTTTGAGGGAACCTTTTAGGGAATTTTGGTTAATTGCAACACGATGTATAATAGAAAGCTTTTAAACAACTGAAAAGAAATTGCATGAAGTTGACAATACACTTTTATGAATTTCATGCTCACAAGCATGAAATCATGGATCGATGAACAATTATTTTAATTCTTTAAGTAAACTGGGAATTCTAAAATCAATTTTGTTTGAAGTTTTTTAAGGGGCTTCTGTTCTGCAGTAGCAATAGTATACATAAATAATTATTTAAAAAAAAACGTGAACCAGCTCAAGTTTTAGTTTTCCGGTATTACACAACTTGGGCTTCATACAAAGAAAAAATATTCGAACAAAGGACCTTTTAAACTTTAAAAGTTTTTTAACCATTTCAATATGTTTATCTTCCAACGTTTAGTGAGTGTCAGCCGTCAGCAAGATCCTCTAAAATAAATTAGGTAATGTGCATAAAGTGGTCTCGTGCGTGACTGTCTCGTCATTGAGCCGAGTCGGGACCAGCTCGATGCTATCTCTCCGTCAACTCACCTTCGTAATATATTGAGACTGATAAAGCAATAATGCACAACAATCAGACGGTTCCTGTTCGCTACGCCAAATCAATTTCATTCAATAACGACTTCAGTCTAGTCAAAAAAATTAGTTAGCTACCGGACCGGCGAGCAATTTACACATTTTAAACCGGTAGCGGCACAAGTACCCACAGAAATTAATTATCGCTTCCCAGAATTGAATCGAATCATGTAATTGCTTTCTATCTTCTCAGAAATTCAATTTGTCAATTAAGACATTAAAAATTGTTGCTAGAGCCGAGAGAGCGGCTCGATCGTGATCGTCAGAATCACGATCGTTATTAATCGAATATTGCAAATAATGAGTCGGCGCCCGAGAGCAATGGCGAGCGCTCTGCGGGGTCGGGTTCTGTCGCGCACGCCGGGATGATATTATTGGCACTTATTAATTTATTGGTTTAATCGAATGGGGCTAATTTAGAGTGGGATAGGAGGGGAGATATGTTTATCGCAGGCGGAGCCAGGTGGAGCGGCGGGTGCAGAGAGATTGGCCGGCGTGGCGCAGGGGCGTGGTTTGGGCCCCATGTTGTATTTGAATTATGGATGAGGCATGCTGCGTACGGCTCTCAAACCAGTTGTGAGCGCCGCAGCCTCGCGCCCGCTCGCCTCTCCCCTTCTAATTAATTGATGTTTTCATTTAATAGCTTGTTCTGTAATTAGCCGGCAATATCTGAAATTGAGTGTTTAAATTTTATTAGACGTAGTGGCACAGTTCGAGTGTACTTCACCCGCTGGGAGCCGGTGAGTAGCGCCAATACTATTTTCAATCAACTTATAATTAAAGTAATTATCGAGTCTCATTATAACTTTTATAACTTATGCTGTAATGTGATTAAAACTATGCCTAGCTCGTTCTATTCCTGCATGAATCTCAACTAGGTATCGTGTTTTTCATATTACTGGAATTTTCAATTTTAATTCAATTTAAAATATAAGTTATAAAAGGATAATTACATGTAGTTAAATTTTGCGGTAAATAAAATGTGTTATTACGTTAAGCAGGTATCTAATATAATTAACACGCATAAAAATCTGTTTAATAGTAAACTTAATGATAGTCTATCAAGGAATGTTTTCTGAGCGATGCAAAACACATTCTGATTTAATAAACTATGCTCCGTTCTATGTTTTAGTACGACATTAAACTGTAATTAATAATATACTAATGAAGCGCCGGCTGGCCCTATCTAATATATCTGAAATTGTTTTAGCGTACTAATTTTATCAAAATCGAATAACTCTTAAAAATATAATATGTAGAAACCATCATATTTATTCAACTGACATGTGTGTTTTACGCACATGTTCCTAACATAATTGAGAAAGAAGATCATATAAATCTGACAACCAAACGTGGTCTAGAAGGAGGTAAGGTTAGGTTTGAATTTAATTTAAATCTTTTCTTCATTTCTCGCTCACGAAGCTACAAATCTGGCGACACGGTTTAAAATGAGGACTTAACAAAAACTATACGAGCGAAATTAAAAGGAACGCCGGACAAGCAACTAACACAGGCCCTAACGTTTTGTGATAAACTCGTTGACTTTTTGGAGCCGACGTAATTTGTCGAAGGCGCCTAAGATAAAGGCAATGTCGGGGCCGAGGCATGTCGCAGGAATGTCGGCGTAGGGCTACCACTAATAAAACAAATATTTCAGATGATGGAGCAAAAACTATTGGATATGCTAAATATTTGCTATCGAATATAACTATTCAAGCCAAGCCAAAAACCAAAGATAGCAAAAGATCTAAGTTATGATACAAAACAATATACATGTTTCTTTTATAATGTTTTTTATTTGTTTCATGTACGCTAATTTTAAATTAAATTATTCACTCTTAAAGGACTATATTATGTTGTGTTTTCTATGCGAAAGCTCAAAACTGGTCTAGCTAAAATTTAAGCTTGGATAAAATGAACCCTGAATGTTGACTGTTGTTGATCGGTTCTTATCGGGTAAGCACGCTCCATCTTAGGCCATAGCCTTACTTGCTATCAGGTAAACTATGTTATAGTGCAAACCCGTTCAAGTTAAAAAAAAAAAAAAAAAACTCTGCGGAAAGCCGCTAAGTTTTATAAATTCATGTATAACGTCAACTTCAAAAATTCGTCACCGACGGCATTCCCGTCCCGTCGGTGGTCGCGTGTTCTCTCACTAATTATATCACTACTTATCGTCCTGCGTCTCAAACCTTTTAGCCTCTGACGAGACCAATAAATCTTCAAATATCTCCGACCCACGGTCTCCGTCACCAGATCCCTCAGCCACACGTTCATTTGATTGCACCACATTTGTATTTTTACCAGCAGTGTCCTTGGCAAAAGAATAATCGTTCGCGATGCTAATCTTTTTGCCGACGTGTGGACGGCGACCGGTCGGCCGAGACTCGACGCGGCTCAAATATTAATTGCAAACGTATTAATAACTCCGATAGTGGTTAGCGGGTCCGCACGTGAATTTATCGCTCTTTGACTAATGGATAGCTCACAGATAATTCCATAGAGCGTAAATCTCGTTTGGTAGGCTTTATTTGTGGTCCTTTATTCAATTGATTGTTTGATTGTTTTATGTTTGTCTTGTAAGAAATTACTGGCTTTATGATCGTGTTCCATTGTACAGTATCTTTTTTGTAGTGAAATTAGGACTCGGCTTAAGTATTAGTAGATCAAGTTTTTTTTAATTATTATGTACCTATTTATTTTAACTGCACATTTCTTGTCATTACCTAAATTTAAAAAAAAGCTTTGATATTTCTTAGTAGTGTAACCATATTTCGCACATTTTTTTATTATATTCAGCAATTATCAAGTTTTTAATTGGTCTATTTTATTTGCTTAAATTTGGTCGTTATTAACGTTCAAACCATTGTATCATCAATATCCTCTCAATTGTTTCTTGGGATCTAATTAATTTTATGAACGTGTTCGCAGGTTTCTACCAGTATGTCGATAACTAAGGAAACTTTTTCTAGTCCCGCATGCTTGCCTCTATTAATTCGTTCTCATATCGACGCTCGCGGTAATTACCAGTTTCATCTTTGATTAATTGTTTACCGAGAAACTCGGTTTTATTGGCACTTTTATTAGCATTGTATGCGTCTAGGAGAACCCGCCGCATTTCAATAGGAAATTATCAAATTAACTTCATCTGCTCTAAAAACTGTCCGAACAACCACAAAAGGATCGCTGGCATTGTTCACAGATTTTAAAAATCATCCATAATTAAATGGAATTCGGTTTTTGTCACAGCGGGCATTTCGCCATGATATAAATTCCTGCATCGATGAAACAGTTGGTCGATTGAAAAAGGAGCAATTTGCCACCCTGCTGGATGGAACTCTTCAATATTGAAAGGGCACGTTTGGGACTAAATACATACTCCAAACGGTTTATAATTTTGTAGTTAAGCCCTTTCGGTTGTAAATTAATGTGAGCTGTATGAGACCGGCTGAGGTCGGCAGCAAAAACTAGTCGCGCTAAGATGACTGGTTCCACGAAGAATCCAGGGTGTCCAGCTCTGGTTTTAGCACACGAATGACCGTCAACTTGTCCGCTGTTTTTTCCCAATTTACCGCTTAATTCGGGTAAATCTTTCATCGATGGATCAACTAGATGTTTATTTGTTTACATCATAACCACCATATTTGCAACGAAGTAACCTTTTCATTTATTTCTTATACTTTATTCATGCGACATTAACTTACATGGACGTGCAAATGAGATGTAGTCGCGCGTTCATTTTGCTAGATCCAGTTACACTCACCAATACTCCATGCATTTCTTGTCTCGCTCGGTCGCATGCCACTCCAATTGCTATTAGACGTCCGCATCAAGAACTAATCATTGCTACCACATCGTGAATACTGGGCAAAGACAAATAAGACGTAGCAATCGCAACTCGAATGCAATAATCATTAAACGGACGAGAAAAACGGGACGGTTTGCAGAAAAAGAGAGATTTCAAGATAGAAACATCACTACGAACAACATTGGCGACATAAAATGGCAATTGCTGTATTGAATGCGATGTGAGAAAAAAGTAATATCCATCAAGGGTTTATTTGTTTTGCCGTTCTCAGCATGTGGGTAATTATGCCATGGGATGATCGCGAGCGCTTTTTGTTTCCCGTCGGTCTGCCATTACATTGCAAGGTTTCGACTTGGACGTAGAATTGACTTTTTAGACTGTGGCATAACTCAAATTGCATTTTTGTCACCCACTGTTCAGTGATTGCAGTGGGGAGGTTTTTGTCGGCTGATTACCTACTGGCTCATGTTTATTCTGTAGCGTCTTCATTAGCTCGATTCGGAGCTTTTTATGGGGATAAAATGGAGATCGGGGAGATGAAAACGATTGTCCGTTTCCGTTCTGGTTTTATGTTCTAATAGAGTTGTTTGATTAGATGGCTCTGATTAAAACTTTAACTATAAGTTTTAATTTTCAACAAATGTCAGTTTACACAATAAACTATGAGATTGAGTTTGAAACATTTTAACAAAGTTATTATAAAAATGTATTTTTAATTACTTCTACAAAATGTCCAAGCAACGACTTCCCATGACCCGATAATCTCTTGTGTCTTTCTAACACAAAAACTCTGTCGGCCCTTGTTCCACGCAATCAATTAGATCAGACAGAAGTATCGCGAGTCATTGTTCCTTGGAAGTGAATATTAGCTCGGTGCGAGTGAGGTTCAACACAATCGTTATCGTGATCCGTGCAAATACTAGAGTCGCGTGCTAGGTTCTAAGGTTGAAGCGCTGGTGCGAGGGATGAGAGCCAGCGTGGCAAAAATATTTCAGTAGGAACTGAAATATTTTTTTTATTTGTGTGTGTGCTTGTGTATGAATATTTGAATCTGTGATTGTTGATTGTGTCACATCAAACTTTACATCGTAGATAACTATATAAATCACTGTTAATTAAATACTCCTGCTTCGCCTGCGACGTAAAAAGGAACCAAATAGCCTATGTCATTTTTAAAAACATACTAAAATCACCGTTATTTGTTGCTCCTTTACAGAGAGCAGGAACCAACTTAAACAATCGAACAAACACATTTATGCTTTATTGTAATGGTTTTTTTTCCTAATACATTTATTATTTACTATAATTATACTTATTCTAATACTACTAGTTTACTCAATGTGTTTCTTTAACATTTATTTTCAAATAAGTTATCCACATGATTAACAAGTAGTACTTGTAAATTGGTTAACCCTTTCATAATCAATTTTCAATCAAGACAATAGTACAGCTCTGTTTTTTTGTAAAATAAGCATTATTAAATCTAGATATCATCTCACTAAGTTATCCGCGATCTCTTACATTTCGCGCCACTCAGCGGGCTTGGCTCAGCCGAAGTCTGCGCGGAAACGGGCAATTTCCTCGTCCATTATAATTGATTGGAGTAATTGCGAACGGATTCTTTCGCGAACCAACTACTTGCTATCTACTTGTAAGCTGGTTACGACAATCTGGGGGGAACATTGACATGGATAATTTAAAACTATATTCTATGCGAGATAACATTAAACTATTGTGACAAAATTTCTTTGGCAAATGAATGTTTTTTATTTTGTATTTTTGTATTTATTTACATATGTAAGTACTGTTATACTCTCTGTTCCCTGCGCAGTATAATCCAGCGATCTTCAAAGCGAGAGTGAATCGGTTCTTAACGGGTAAGCACGCTCCATCTTAGGCCATAGCCTTTGCTTGCTATCAGGTAAACTATGGCCAAGTGCGAACCCGTTCAAGTTAAAAAAAATAGTATATAGGTCCATTTTAGATAACTCTGTAAAAGACTGAAAGCAGCACATCGTCATGTATTAACTAAGTTACCCATCGAAGATCATAATGATCGCTTACCATCAGACGAATTGGAGTCGCTGTCAGGGGTCCGGGTCCGCTACAAGGAGAAGTGGTAACTAGACTAGGTTGATGTGACGCTGACGATAGATGAATAAATCAGTATCAATTCCATAATGTGTTGTGTGGCGTTGTAACCCCTCCAACGAACACGTCTGTTCAGTAGGCTGCGTGCGCGCAGTGTTGTGTGGCGTTGTAACCCCTCCAACGAACACGTCTGTTCAGTAGGCTGCGTGCGCGCAGTTTTGTCGACAAATTATTGAATTACTATGGAATTTAGTGACCATACATTTAGGTCAGATTTATTTATTATTATCACAAAATATTTAGTAGAAGGCTAATTTGGCCAAGGCGATTTTGTCCTATTGCACTATACACAGTTAATTCGGAAATGACAAGATATATTAGTCTACTAACAGGTTGTCTTCTTTGAGACCATATAATGTATATCAAGTAGTGCTGGGTTAATCCTAAATATGATTCACAATGTAATAACTTGCTTTACTGTATTTTGGTGAAATTTTAAATATATTGACATATTTAAGTCGATACAATACTGAGCTAAAACTTCATCGATTCAGAAAAAGTTAAGTAAATGATGATCTATAATATAGGTACTTGTATTATCAAGATGTTTTTCGTTCAATTAGTCATTACTACTAATGATATAACGAGCAACATGCAGTTGTTAATTAAGCCATATTTTATACCAAATATCGCTGTATGTCAGAACGCCATAGTTCCACGTTTCTCGAAGCCAACTCAAATTGCGCCTCGCCTCAATTAGTTCTCATTAAAAGGCAATGCAATATACATGTTTACTACAAGTATTGTTGTACCGTACACCTCGCTCACTTATGATAAATAGGTAACTTACTCTTACTGTTATGAAAAAATCATTTCCTATGTGCTCCGTTATAATAAAAAAAAATTAAGGTATTTTTGTCTCACTTGGTTAATAGATAAGTAGAATTGATTACAAATGAACGTGACTTCAACATGAGGTGATACAACAGGCAATTTACTTTTGTAAATACCTGTCTAGATACCTGCCTGATGTCCCTTGTGATAGAAATAAGACTCATCACTATTAACAAGCGTTAGCTTAGTGTGGGGCTAGATGGCGCTGTGTGCAATGTCCCGGAATATTTATTTATTTTAACTACGAGAGCATTTTTGTGATATAAATAAATGTATATAATTAAACCAACAAAGCAATAAACAAAATAGCCCACGACGCAGTCGCTTCGCCCACTTCGTGCGCTCGTTCAATTATAGAATGGCATAAAAATAACTTAATTATCCCTCGCACTGCTTCGGGGAATCGGTGAACGTGCTGAAGGTAAGATAATTGGCTAATAGTACCACTAACTAAGTAAATGTTGTCAGTTGCTGAGAGAAATCTTGGTACTTATATTCATATAAATGTACAGAAATATCTGGTTTAGTAACGAACAAGAATTGCGTTTCACTCTTAACATTATAACCCAGGGGTCTTCAATTCTAGAGTAAATAGGTTTCTTCTAGGCAAGCGTGCTACATTTTAGACTACGGTGGTGATTAAAATCAGGCAGGCTATAGTCAAACGTAAGCATATTTCGAGTTAAAAAAAAAACAAGAAAATGTAGTTGAATAATTAACACTTTGCAAACTATATTCATCATCATCATCATGAACAACATACAGGGCCTAAGCTTATGTCACTGCAGGACATAATCCTCAGTTTTACGGTTCTCTTCAAGATGCTGACTAGCCACCGTTACAATAGTAGGTGCCATGTTATAATTAGGGTGAATGCTGACTCAGTCGTTTCTATTTCAAACTTCCATATCTTGAAAGGGCAAACAATAATTCATTATAAATTTTCCACGCTACAGCACCGTCATTATAGAACTCATAAAGGTTGCAGTTACAGCTGCAGCTGCGATCAAAATATTATGATTTCATCGTCATCCACGGGAACCCAAAACGAAAATAAGCAGCTTTGATCCTCACAATGACCCTAAAACGAATAACACCCAATAAAAATTAATCAAAACATTCGATGCAAATCTTGATTGACAAATCTTGAGAAATCAATATTGTGTATCATCGGAATGACTTTCAAAATATAAGTTTTATTTATATCAATATGAAGCCAAAACCAATTAACACATTTTGTGGAACAAGTTTCACCTCCTGGTTGAATGATGTTCCTCATTACGGAGTATTGGAACCCCGGCGCAGATTTAATAAATAGGGGAGTTGTCTTGGGCAGATACATCATTATACTTACCATTATGACGGAATTAGAAAAAAACAGTCATTTAAATGATTTCTTTTATTTTCACAATTAAGATATTTTTCTGTTTAACCAGGGCAAAATACTCAGCAATACCTTCCATCTTACTGTTCGCTATGGCAGCTACTTCCATTTGGTATTGAAGTCTACTATAATAATATTTGCGCCATCTAGTTGACAGGCCACGTCTTCTTCCATCATAGTCCCATGCAGTGGAAACCTTTGGCTATGAAACCCTAGTAACATATGTAGATAAAAGTCTATCTAAACATTTTAAACTCGCAGGACTAACATAGTGATCTAATAACGCGACGTAGATGTTATGATGTAGGCATCCGCTACGGAAGGATTTGTGGTAATGTCACTTTTTAAGAGGTGAAATTATGAAATAGGCGATGCAAGTTTTACTCCTTAATGCGAGCGAAGCCGCAAACACTCACTAGTTAAATATAAACTGCCTGTCGACATCAAACTGACAGACAAGGTGACCTACTGCCATTATTAGCAATCTACTAACTAATTTACAGGCTCCGTAATAAGAAGAGATATTTTATAACTTAATCATTTAATTACACGCGTATTTAGAGGCCAGTAATCAACGTAGTTAGAATCTTGATTAATCAAATAGATTACAAACTAGTCAGTCACTACTTCACTGTAATACTTTAATAAGATTTAAAAGTATAGTTTGTATTACCTTTGTATGTGGGGATATGCTTAGTTACTAGTAATTTAATAAAGTCACGAACAAGGAAACGAGTTAAAAGATCTATTTTCCAAAAGACATATTACAGTAGTGGTCGGCACTGTGCTAAAGCCACCTTTGAACATTTTTGCGTTCTTACCAATAAGCTGTGCAGTTATGATTTAAAACGTTTGTTGGTAAGTAGTTTGTTTATAGAAAATCAATAGACAGAACTAAGATCGCATTTATTACTGCGTCAATTCAAGGTTTATGTACACATAGGTATAATACTATACCATAATACTTGACTTCCTGTACCGAATTATATGTTCAGTGGTACAGAGTAATATATTCAAGACATTTTACATGTGTACATGTCACGGGGTGATGATCACAATATTCACAATGCTTCAGGTATAAAAAATATTGTTATTGTTTTTACACTGTCCTGTATCCTGTATTCTGTGATCCTGATCCAAAAAAATGGGAACAAATATGATAAAACACATATTATATGCATCTCATTCTTTAAAGCGATTATAACGATAAAGTGGAGTACTAAAATTGAAACTGCTGACACTTGATAAAGGATTGCAGACGTCAAAATAAGCTTAAAGTCCTCTTAAAGTCATCGCGGAGGTCCCATCGATGTGAAATTGCACGGAGAATGGGATTAAGATGGTGTTTTGATATGTAAAGGCTTATTTTCTTTTCTTTGAATATAAATTTAATTTAAATATACCATTATTAAAAATATATTAATTTTAAAGGTTTGCTTGTCAGTCTTTTGACAGTGGATCCTCGATCCGTTGTTAAATTTGCTAATAGTGCAATAGAAGTAGTATCTCAAAATGAAAGAGGCATTTTTATTTTAATTCAATAGTACCATATTTTTATTTAATTATTTTAGACTTTCTATGTTTTGTACCAAGCATTAACGTACTAATGTTAATTACATTACAACGTAAATAAGTGTTAGGCATTAGCCTAGCTAGATCAGTAATTGGCACCTACATGCTCAGAGCCCGCCGGGGCACGGAAACGTCAGTCTCACCAGGAGCAGCTGCTGCCCGCGGCGTCACTTTCAACTGGTACTTTCGCACAACCATAAATTACGTAAGAACCGACATTGCCTTCCTTTTAGGCAGGGAGCCAATGTTTTATTTAGTTCTATATACCTACTCAGTATTTTTCTTGATGGGTTACAACCGACAAGGCTATGTATAGTCAGACTATGTTGATATGTTGGTTTAGTTTACATAAAAAAAAATATTACAATGAAGTATATTGTAGTAATAGTCAAATGATACTGCTATTTAAATTTTCAAATACAAACATGACTAAAAAATCTAGTGTCAAAAGTTTCACAATATGGTAATATGTATTAGTATATTCCATTCTGACAACACATTGACTCGTAACTTAACTATCCCACCAGCTCCCAACCAACTGCGCTCGCGCAGTGCGGGCTCTAATTACGAACAAATATATCCCTTCGCGCCTGCGCAGTAATTACACCCTTCTAACTACACCGCGGTAATCTTCGAGGACAACCACAAAAAAAGTTATTTGTTGTTAACAATAGTAGTAAGCGCTTGCATGAGTTTTTACATGTGTGTTTTATAAACCACAATGTTTAGTTGGGTGTTACATGATGCTTATATCGATGCCATAACTTCAAGATTTTACTGATAGAATAGTGAGTAGGTAATTAACTTTCTTAAGTAACTTACTATTACATCACATTTGTGACACAAAGAAAGAACTTTAACAATTTATAAACGTCTTATTGGCAATGATATTAGCGTCTAACAACATAATAATATAAAATTTGAGGACGATTCAAGATCTATAACATTTGGCTTAGTTTGTATTTTTGTGTAAGATAAAGAATAAAATGGGACGGGACGAGTGATTTACAAGAACAGAGGCCTTTGCTCAGCAGTGGGCTGATAACGTGCTGATGATGTTGATGATGAGGATGAAATAATATAGTCGATTGTTTTAAATGTGTTTCAGTAATCAACACCGGTCGAGCTCCCTTCCTATGTGAAAGCCAGGTGTTTAGGCTAATCGTGGGAACACTAACTTTGTTGCTGTATTTTATTTAAGCTAGATTTGCGCATTGAAGTTTAACTAGATAATAGATCTGAGTTTATTAAATGGTACAGTTATTCTTTCGTAGAAAACAAATTGTCACATTAGTTGGTATCTGAAAATCTGCAAGTACTGGTAAAATTACTGTTTTCAACATGGTCTGAAAAATAGATAATGTGTTGCAATGTGTATCATACAGTCATTAGAGATTTATAAGAACTAGGAAAAAAAACTCAAGCTATCGCAACACTGTAGCTCAATAATAACCACTTTAACCTGTCAATATTGGATAAATAATAATTACTTGACGATCTCTTAATAGGCGCTACGAAGGTTCATTGTCCTGCGCAAAAAAACTGTCCCACCATTGTCAATATACAGGGTAGTTAGTAACTAACACATAACCTTTTAAGAGTCCTAAGTACGTCAACAGCTACAACTTTTGTTTTCTTTTTAACCGACTTCAAAAAAGGAAGTTATCAAGTTTTCTGAAAGTTTTTTTTCTGATGAAAGTCACATTCGAAACCTTCTGCATGGAACGCAGCAGCTGATTTTTATTCGCAAAATTTGAAAAGTCGTTGCACAAACATTGTTGACGTTGTTTTGACGTACTTAAGCCGCCATTAAGTGATATGCTTTAAGTATATTATCAATAACCTTGTATAAATCGATTAAAGTATTACACTAACCTTATCAACAAGCGCAGGACATTTGTTTTTCTTCGAACCGTTATAGACACCATTTTTCTTGTCATATGAAACAATTAGCAAGCATGGCGGCCGTGGGAGCTCGCGTAAATGCCTGCTTGAAATTGTAAATTCGCAGACGGTTTTAGTTGAAATGGATGCAGTAACATAACTTGAAACTAAACCGTCTCAAACGGAAAGTACTGTACTGTCTTGTAAGAAAAAACAGTTATTTAAATAATGTTAAATGTATTCTTATGTAATGTCAGGAACATCGTCTTTAACTTTGTCATCTTACTGCTGAATCTTAGGGACATCTGAACATAAAATCATAACATCACATAGTAGAAAAATGTGTTTGGTGATCTGTTTGTTCCTTTTTTACGCCACAATGGAAATAATGATGATATTGAATTCGTATGGTGGCAAAACAAGGTCCTGAAAGTGTCCAAACCGATTTTATATCCCCACAATACGCGAAGCCGTCGACATCGACTTATCAAATAAGTCATATATTTTCTAACGGAGCAATTAACCAGTAATTTAATAAGTCATGTTGTCTAAACCTAGGTTACTGTTAGCACGTCTGTAGGACTAAACGCATGCGGTGTGGCGCAAATAAAAATAATTGCGTCCAGTATAATTGCCGATTAGCACGGAAGCCGCGATGCGTGATCGAATTCTATGGAAATGTATGGAAAGAATGAAAGAATGTGTTTATTTATGACCCCTTTGACTGTGTTGTGCGCTTTGTGCTGTCACTTATGACAGTTGTTCGAAATATGAAACGGTTAGCTTCATTCAGTTTAATTCAATTATTATATTGTGGAGTTGGTACTGTTTTGGCTCCTCGCTTTGACAGGTTTTAACACCTGAATGATTGAAACATAAAATAAAATTCATTGCATTGTTGTTTATTGACAAAATTGTACTAAAAGTAAAACGTAAGTTGGGAAAACAAATTGTTTTCCCAGATTAAAACTAGCTTGTGCTCGAATTCTTTTTTCCTTCATTAATTTATCCTCCGCTATTGCAACAAAATAAAACATTTGCTTCCAAAAAAATATTTAAGTTGATACACAACATACAACAAAAAACTAAACTCGTACTCTAGTATTTCTAGATTCAACATTTTTCTAAACCACTGCATTCTCGTACGAGTATCGTCGGCAAAACACAATACACAATAGGCCATACCATCGCCTCATTTTCGGTAGCCGTTTGTAGTTAGTTAATTACCGAGATTCGATCTAATCAGTGGACTACTAACATTGCGACTTCTGATCTTAATTTAGATTGCATGTTGCAGAAACAACCTTGCTTTACTTATGTATACACTTACCTACGAGTAGATGTTTATTGTGTTTATTTGATAGACGTTTCTGTGTTGCTTTTTTAATAAGTTGTCGTAGTTTTTAATTACCTAGTAAATTAGTCTGTGTGGTGTATTATGAAATTATTTGGACATATTGGCCTCATAAGTGAAATTCGGGTAAGCATTCAAATTCCTATATTCTGTTTTTAAACTCCTTGTTAGCATAGGTGTCTTATACTGGCGCGCGACCGCCTGACTCCTGGGGGCTCTGGGCGGCAGGTCGGGGGACCTGTTGCCCTAGAAAGAGTCCCCACAGGATGCGTGTCCCGTGTTCTGACACGTCATCCATTGAGGGTCAAGCTGAAGCTCCCCGAGGCGGGGCCCGTTGCCGGGCCAGCATCACCAGGGCTGCGGATGAATGCACCGCGCTCTCGTGGTCCTGCACCAATGATGCGGAGGTGGAACACCCAGGTTTTTAGTGGGTATGCCGCCCTTTGGAGTGGGGCGAAGACTCCCACATAACCATCCGCCCTCCCCAGGGTTGGGTGGTACCTGTAATAGGTTTTCCTGGGTCAAAAAAAGAAAAAAAAAAGGTTTCTTATACTCTTCTTATGAAAAAGATTGTAGGTTTAGTTACAATAGTTACATAGTTTGAAAGCAAGAAGTGTTTGTGTTGTTGTTGTTTGTTTTCTTTAACATTGCACTGGGGAGGCAATATTGTCATACTTGCAGTATAGCATGCTGGCCCTCTATGGCAATCTTATGTCAGATATATTTACTCCTTACTTTTATTTTTTATGCACAATTCACACAAGTGAGGCTGTAGTGAAAATAGAATCACCCATACTACAATGGAGCTCCTACCTAACTTTACTGCAAACAAACAAAGTCTTATCGAAATAAGTTAATTTTCCATCGCTATTTCACAAATAGCGACATGTGTACGTTGTATCTGCCATCTATAATGACAGTGAGAAAGTCCCGCCATTGCCCGAGTTTTTGTGCACCCTACACCACACTTACATACAAGGATACACCCTACACCACACTTACATACAAGGATACACCCTACACCACACTTACATACAAGGATACACCCTACACCACACTTACATACAAGGATACACCCTACACCACACTTACATACAAGGATACACCCTACACCACACTTACATACAAGGATACACCCTACACCACACTTACACACAAGGATACACCCTACACCACACTTACATACAAGGATACACCCTACACCACACTTACATACAAGGATACACCCTACACCACACTTACATACAAGGATACACCCTACACCACACTTACACACAAGGATACACCCTACACCACACTTACATACAAGGATACACCCTACACCACACTTACATACAAGGATACACCCTACACCACACTTACATACAAGGATACACCCTACACCACACTTACACACAAGGATACACCCTACACCACACTTACATACAAGGATACACCCTACACCACACTTACACACAAGGATACACCCTACACCACACTTACATACAAGGATACACCCTACACCACACTTACATACAAGGATACACCCTACACCACACTTACATACAAGGATACACCCTACACCACACTTACATACAAGGATACACCCTACACCACACTTACATACAAGGATACACCCTACACCACACTTACACACAAGGATACACCCTACACCACACTTACATACAAGGATACACCCTACACCACACTTACATACAAGGATACACCCTACACCACACTTACATACAAGGATACACCCTACACCACACTTACATACAAGGATACACCCTACACCACACTTACATACAAGGATACACCCTACACCACACTTACACACAAGGATACACCCTACACCACACTTACATACAAGGATACACCCTACACCACACTTACATACAAGGATACACCCTACACCACACTTACATACAAGGATACACCCTACACCACACTTACATACAAGGATACACCCTACACCACACTTACACACAAGGATACACCCTACACCACACTTACATACAAGGATACACCCTACACCACACTTACATACAAGGATACACCCTACACCACACTTACACACAAGGATACACCCTACACCACACTTACATACAAGGATACACCCTACACCACACTTACATACAAGGATACACCCTACACCACACTTACATACAAGGATACACCCTACACCACACTTACACACAAGGATACACCCTACACCACACTTACACACAAGGATACACCCTACACCACACTTACATACAAGGATACACCCTACACCACACTTACACACAAGGATACACCCTACACCACACTTACACACAAGGATACACCCTACACCACACTTACACACAAGGATACACCCTACACCACACTTACACACAAGGATACACCCTACACCACACTTACATACAAGGATACACCCTACACCACACTTACACACAAGGCTTTCATATTAGCATTGATAATATATTATTCTGACTTATTCTTAGTACTGAATAAAATTTAGGTAGATTAATTAATTAATCATAATAATTAGCTTTACAATTGTGCCAGTGAACTTGTTCTCACTGTTAGTTACTTGATTTTGTCTATCCTTAATTTAATATTATGATTAGGTATAACAACCCATTTTTCAATTTGCTCATATTTTTCTCTGAATACAGTTGTTGTATTATTTCTCGACTATATCGCCCTCAGTCAATCTTAGACTAACAATAACATTACACAACGATCTCAGAGTTCAATCATAAAATTGAATTTTAATTCGTATTGTAATAAACCCAAAAGTGTGCATAAATGAGCCGCCGACGAGTTATAACACAGCTGAATATAAAATTAACAAATCGCTATAATTTCCATCGTAAATTATACCTTAATAACATACCAGCTTATCTCAACCTAAGACATCTACCAATACAAACTTATCCATACACCTCATGTAGATTATTGAACACTTTATCACAAAGGTATAAAGTCGATATTCGCTCGAATGTTATTAATGAATAGACATACATATCGTGGTATTTATTTGTAATAAAACAAAGGGAATGATACGTGCAAGTTAATTACGGTCTGAAATGTAATTAGGTCTAATCAAATAACCTGATCTTTTTGTGCGTTTTTGTATTATCGCGAATTGTTTTTGCCGGCGGTACGTTGTAGTTAATAGCGGCTCGTTTTTGCGAACGGTACGTAATTGAAATGAACGTAACTGTCCTCTAATGCAGACAATGATATAAAATAGATAATAATTATGGACGAGAGCTAAAGTTATTGTGGGTAATGGAATAAGACACTTTAGTGAATAAAATATGTAACGTTGATATCACAGTGCAGTAAATTACTCTGATAGTGGACTAGGTCTACCTTTTAGCATCATTTTGCTGGCGATGGAAATAGTCGCCAGTCTAACTAGTTCGCTTTCATGTTTCTAGATAGGACTAATCTAATATCTCATTCGGTTTGTGTTACAACTCTAACTTCTATTAATTTCACAAGAATACTGTGTATTGAAATTAACATTATGTAGTACCTTTACATATCTTCTTTATATATAAAAGAAAGTAGTGTTAGTTACACCATTTATAACTCAAGAACGGCTAAACGGATTTAGGTAAAAATTGGTGGGGAGGTAGCTTAGAACCAGGAATAATAGTAGTTTATGCAACTGTCATATAATTAAGGGTATTAAAACACGAGTGTGAGTTTATGAAACGAGCGCAGCGAGTTTCATAATAGTAACGAGTGTTTTAATACCTACCCGTGTTATATGCAGTTGCATACACTACTTTATCTTCACTAATGCATTGATAATTTATTAAATTAAAATCACGCGTACGTGTATTGTCACAGTGATTTTGCCGCCATTAAAATCTAACCAACGAGAGTGCAGCGCGACCAACCTGATTGGCCCTGCAATCAGGTTGGTCACGCTTTTTCGATGTTATAATGAGCTATTACGATATCGATGTGGATATTATAACATCATGTTAAATTGCTTAAATTGAGTGTTTTGTTGTCTGTGCTGTAACAGTAGTAATTATAAGTCAAGTATTGGAAACATAAGTAGAATGTTACAACATTAGTGTAGATAAAATACTTTATATCCCGATTTTTTTTAAAATCCAAAATATACTTATTTATTGCCTCTAAGGCGGAACAGAGTTCGCCGGGTATGCTAGTGTACTTATATAATAAAGGTGAAGAGGGTCTAAAGTTCTGAACATTGAAGATACTTAAAGAAATGTTGGAGATACTTCGAATTGATACCAGAACAAGTTCCAACAATTTCTAGAAAGGTTGACTGTTTATCTGTGTCTCTGTTTGTCTGTTTATCTAAACGCTCATAACGCATAACGGGAACGAATCATCTTGATTTTGGTGTGTAGATAGTAGGAGGTCTTAAAAGTATCATAGGCTACTTTTATTTAAGATTAATGCGAGCAATTCCGCGGGCATCCACTAGTTACAAATAAAATTACGAAAACTGTTATCTTGATAAGTAGGTGTGCGTATACATTATTATTTATAACACAAGCTTGGCTTATACATGATTCAGATTACTTCAGAGAGGATATAGTAAATACAATAATAAAAGTACCTAATTCGTTATATTTTGTTTTATTGATTTTGGGATTTGCATCAAGTAGATAATAATATTGGGTCGCTTAACGTTTCTTTTTGACAGTAATTTCACACCATATTGATTTTGAGGCAATAGTTTTAGAACTAATTTAAGTAACTAAGGTATTATTTTTCAAACTTTTGATCATTACTGAAATATTTGTCAATAATAAGACCCGTTAATTTCATTTTTACTAAATTAACATGTAATTACATTTTATGCAGAAAAAAAGCCTTTGGCGTAATTTGAAAAGACTGAAACCAAAGCTGGCCGCCTTTGTACGAACTTCTTTTTATCATCAAAAAGTTATAAAATATTCCCAAATGTATCCACGTTTAGGGTATTCTGTGGCTTAGGTTTCTTCTTGGCGTAGCTGCTATGTTTCTTCTACGTAAAAAAGGCATATGTGCTGTGTAATATCATAATCCCAACTGTTGAGTTGTAGGCAAACACAGGTAGCAGAATATATATATTTATTTACAATAATAATACATAATAACAAGGAAAGAAAAACTAAATATACTACTTCTATCTACAACATAAAAAGGGGGGCACTTAGAAAATATTTGAAAAGCCTAAAGATAGTCTAAGTGCTCCAGCCCACTACCAGAGGGCAGCGTGCGCAGCATACACGCTGGATGGCAATGCTGATACGTTGAGCTAGAAAAAGGCCAGCATTTTGGTCATGCGTCGCGTCAACCAAGCGCTCCGAGAGGTTTTGGAAAATAGTGTGGGCATTGTAAAGATTTGTGCATTTTCACATTACTTACTAAGAAAACCACGCGCTACCTAGAGTCCCATAAATTATTATTTATTTACATATGTGCCTATTTGTAAATTGATTGATGCATGCGTAGAAGTATGAACAGAATGCATCGTTAGAATTAATCAACGCGGCCATTAAGGAAATACTAGTAATTGTTGCAATACTTCACAATAATCACATAATTCTTAGATTTCTCGGTTAAAGCATCATGTTTCTATTTTAAGAAAATCGTAAGAGCAAATTAGAAGACAGGAAATCATTGGGAAAATGTATTTTAACCAAAGTCTGATGCTTGAATTCAATAATTACTATGTGATGGTGCATACAGTTTAGCTCGCGTTCTTTCGTTATAAATACTAACCTATGTCGCTCAAGTTTAGTATATATCACGAAACAACCGCATACTAAACCAAAATCATGATTCATCGGTCCCTTCCAGCGTGAAACCAAAATACAAAATTCGTTTATTTGACGTAAATATAGTACAATAACGTGTATAAACTCTGACCTCGTGGTAGCCGTAAGACTGTGTTACGAAGCCAGAATCATCTCCCAATATAATACTAGGTTTTTTACGTGGGATAGGTTTACTTTTGACTACAGCCCTACAGATAGTACTAAACCAAAACTAACAAACGCAACACAAACCAATCTTTATACTCTTGGAACAATATTCATACACACACAATTCATATAATATACGAGACTTTCGCTTGGCAATTTAAGCGTCCCTAGAGAACGAATAAGTTCTGCAGGGGAGCCACAACCCTCCGTCATGAGGAAATACGACTCAAAGAGGGAAAGAGAGATAATTAAAAAATCAAAATAGTACGATGTTTAGATTTTTTATTCCCAACAAACACACTTTCCATAATAATCAGTAAAATTGAACCTTAAGCAAATAACTAATGTATGCATGCGTGGGAAGTGTGAAGATCGCAGATTTCCAATAAATGAAGGTAGACATAATGCGCACGTTCCCACAGTGTTGCCTACATTAAAATGTATTTAGCAGTTTTTGCGCGCTGATTAACTGAATAAACTTTCTCTACGCATTAGAGGAAACTGGGGAAAGCCATATCTATCGATATATATGTATCGAGAGGTGGTATATTGCTACGAGAAGTTTATATAGCCGTGAATGTTTTAAAACACAGGCTTTGTATTTATTTTTGCAATACTGATACTTACTTGCTTGTAAGCATCAGTCATGTCTATTTAATATACACAGGGACACCCGAGATTTATAATTCAAATTTGATTAATTGTAGCACAATATAACCAAACTGTATTTTTATAACCCTAACATCCTCTGATAGGTCAATTTATGAAAACTGTATATAACAGCAAAACTATCAACCGTGAGTCGTGTCAAATTGATAACACAAAACCAACGCTGTCTAACTGTCTACCGCCTGAACAACAAATAGCGTCGACAAAGTATCTAAGAATTAAAATAACCGAACGAATTTCCGAAAACAGATAGACTTTAAAGAAATAGGAAGAGTTCTTACGAACTCAGATAAAATGTGGGAAAATATAGGATTCGCATTAAAATTGATTCAATCACTATTATTTCTAGAAATGAAATCGCACGCTACCTACTCTATTACGTATTATCGAATATATCGACTTTTATAATCGAGCTGTCATCAGATATATATCGGTATCGATCGTGATCATCGGGACTTTTATTGTAAAAGTTGATTCGATGCTAATTTAATTAGATCAAATGCAAAATAATCGCGATATTGGTGTTTATCTAATCGATAAAGGCTGATAGCAAATGTGATAGGGGTAGAGACTTGTTGGTGTTACTATTGTGTATTCTATGCTTGATAACAATGACTGCATTGATAATGTTGCCTAAATAACTAAAAGTGAAGGGCACAAAATATATGTTTTGATAATTCATTAACAATGATATCATTATATACAAACTTCAAAAAAAAACTTTCAGAAGACTTGATAACCTTCTTTTTTGGGAGTCGGTTAAAAATGTCATGTTAACATTTATTTAACCACTATCGTAATGTTATGTGTAGGTATGTGACTCATATGAAAACATGTAAAATTTTTATGAAAATATAGTTTCATAAAGAATAATTAACTTACAGTTATTTACTCACAGAAGGACAGCAGTAAATTAAGTTCTTAGAAATGAAATTTAGAGTTCTTCGTGTTCTGATTGAAAATAACGCCCAAAAATGATAAAATATTGGTTTTGACTGTACGTCATGTCGAAATTGTCCATTCTCAACTTATGCGGGTAAATCAAGTCCCAATTCAATGTCCAAACACAATCTCTGAAAGAAATACGAAGAAAAACAGGAAATGATTTTTCTGAACGCGATTAGATATTTATAAATTTTCGTGATATGAATCGCAATTAGGCACATTAGCGCAGCGAGTGTGATTACTGATTCCGATCTAAATTGAACACACAACTTACCGAAATACATTTAGCGCCATTTATCCGTCTGTTTATCTAAAACCCGATTATAAAAACATAGCGGCGGAACATGGCTGAAGTGGTTAGGCGCCTCACTTATTTAATTAGGTTAGGTAATTATGTCTGAGAAATATGGAAATATCACACCAATATTATACGAGTATATATGCGAAAGTTTGTGGGTGTGTGATTTTGTGTGTGTGTGTGTGTGTGTGTGTAAATTAAGCCCTGGATTAGCTCATTATTACCTTTTTTTCAATTAGTTTATTACGAGTTGGTGCGGTACCATTCACATTGTTCGACAGTAGCAACTGCTGTGCCTGGCTAAATGTTTAAACACGATTAAACATTCCAAAATAAATAAAAAAAGGATTACAAGTTTTAGTAAAAGAGTGTGTATTTATAATTACTTGTCGTTACATCACTGTGTAGTTAGGTTTAAAAAAGTCTTTATCATCATTATTAACATTTTTTTAATTGTTTAATTTTCCTTCTAACATACAGTCATTTTGGGATACATAAGTTGACTCACCAAAGATGGCGTCAGTGGACTAAATAGGTAATATAAATATCTACAATCTAGGCCCTTTTTCTACAGTTAATCGGTATTATAACCATGTTATTGCCTATGATATCATCTACACGGGAAATGCTTTATCAAAATCATAGCCTGTACCGCAAATGACAGTACTTTTATATAACATAAATAGATACACAGATAAACTTTTTATTTTTGCCAACTTACAAACAAACTGAACAAATATCACTTAAAATTGTACCATAAATGGTGATCTTATCGTTAGAAGTAATCATATGTACTTCTTTATCGTCTAAGAAAATAATATAAAAATTAAAACTACTCTAAAAATCTTTCATCGTCATCAAAATCATTCATTTAAAAGTCATTGTACTCCTTATTCACAATTAGATCGAGCAACTAATAGTATTTTTTTTACATCTAAGGTAACAAAGTCACATGATTCAGATTCAGATTCAGATTTTATTGGTAAATTATAAAAATTTACATGTCAAAATATTAGTTATAAACATCATGATTCTCCGTTTGAGTAACAATAATACCGCACATTTTGTATTTTTGTACCTACTAATAGCAATGCTTAACATCAGGCAGGCTGTAGTCAAACGTTAACCTATCCCACGAAAAAAAAAATAGACGCCCACCTCTTCGCTCGCATTATTTTGAGATAAAAAGTAGCCACAGTGTGCCACTTCTAAGTGGTCATACTAACTACATACTAAAAGTCAGGATGAGCCGTTTTTGCGTGATGAGCGTATAAATAACAGACAAATAGATATAAAAACTGCTGATACGTGTTCTGTGGATATAAAGTATACCCAGCTGATGTGAGGTTGGTTCATAAAACGTTTTAGTAGATTGTTTTATTAACATCACCCCTCGGCTTCAACCCTGTCCTGTGCGATTAGCAATTATTCATGGTAGCAACATACGCACAAACTAGATGAAACATGTCTATAGGTACTAGTATAAAATTGGCACTCAAACGACGCTGACGGAACACACCATTATGCACTTGGCTTATATAAATGCTTGTGTCCTCAAAATTTCATTTGATAAATTCATCACATTTGCCTATAATAATATCAGGGACATCATATAGGTACAATACAGTATTCCTTCTAGTACAATGACTGATGTAATACTCAAATGATTAACCAAATTCATCATACCAATATTACTATACCGTGGTTTAATCACAAGTGCAGCGATATCACGCGGTCAAGAGGAAGTATCATTCATACACTTTATCATTACTATTTCGGTTCTAGCAAATACCGAATGGAAGACCTCGTCATTTCATTCATAGTCGGGCCATTAACTAGTGCGAACGTACCTACATATTATATTGTATTATACTTATCTACCTAAAACTAGAATTGTAGACTACATATTAAAAGTACCTACTTAGATTGTGTTTTAATAAAAATAAAATTCATAGTGAAGCGACCTATTATGAAACAACGTTTAAGCCTCAACGCAGAAATTTAATTAAACGTAAGTGTAACTTCAATTTAATATAGTAAATTAATGTATCGAAAGTTAAATGCATTCAAGTATGTGTGTGTATTTATTACACCCTACTTGCCTTTTTTTAGTTAAAACATAGGTACAGAGTTGTTGTAAGTTGTAACTCGCGCCAAATGATGTGAAGGCAGTTTTAGCTAATTAATGACATCTCTTTTATTTATGTGGGTATTTTGAAAGTTTTCGAGAAAAAACAACATCCAATTTCAAAAACAAGAAAAACAATTTGTATCGCGTGATGTTGTTTTCATGGTTTTTGTATTTGTGGTAAATTTTCCATAATAAATCATTGAAACAGTCATTGATTGTGTACTAAAATCGTCTCTGTAAAGGTTTTATGTAAGTTACAACTTACTCTGTATAACATATATAACTATCTCAAGCGATCATTTGAATAGCTTTATCAATAAAATAATTCAGTTATCACGAATGGAGCGTGATCATGCTCGCTCAAAAAAACGCTTTTTAATTTATTTGATTGTATAAATAATGGCTTCCGTGAATGTAAAACTGCAATTTGTGCGCTTTATTTAGCAATTACTTATGGAAATCGCACGCGATCTCAGTAATGGGTTTGTTTTTGCAATTTCCGCTAATTTAGATTACTCATGTTTAATTTGTGTATGTCGGTGATATTTTGATTTAGTTTGTTTGTGAATTTGTTATTGAAATCGGATGTTTGAGGTTTATATTACGTCGACGGTCGGTCAGTGCAGAGCTCACGGTAGTTATATTAGATAGATAGATAGATTGATACTTTATTGGACACTCACATATAAAACATAATACAAAACGGAAAATAAATTAAAATGAATGCCACAAACGGCAGACTTATCGCTAAAAGCGATCTCTTCCAGGCAACCGTAGGATGGAGAGGAAAATATTAAAAAAAAGACTAGACGGGGTGTACAATAACAAGCACATGAAATTTGAAATTTATATTAATGTTACGAGTTCGTATCCTATTATGTATAAAATCAAGTAACACCTGCTTGTATTTAATGTACATGCAAATATATAAAGTTTAAACTGAAAAAAGGCAAAAAAATGTTACATATAGCTTTGTTTTTTTTTACACTTTTCTTAATACAATTTTCAATAGTTTTGTAATGGAACTAAGGCCTAAAAGATACTTAACACAAAATAATAATATTGTCAGAACATCACTACAACATGCCAACAATCTCTTACAAGAACATTAAATACGAATATAAAATCTAGAACATACATTTATTTGTGTTGCATCAGTTAGTTCTATTGCCTACGGTGTAGTGTCAGACGATAGTAGGTTCAGATAAAAAAGATCCGCAGTAAATTAAATTAATTCTTTTGCAAACAAACATATTTGCAGATATATTATAACAAAGACTATAACATTATGTGCATGTCAAAGAAACCCCTTTAGCTTGGTTTAGATGTGTTATGGATTATCCAATGTGATAATTCAAGTCATGATTTTTATAAACAACTAGCTGTGCCAGCGACTTCGTCCGCATGGAATAATTATTACCATAAAAACGGTCACAGTGAGTTAGTCTTAAAAAATATACATATACTGTAGATATTTTGTTAGATCATTTCAAGAGGAATAATTCTTTCCTACCTTTTTTTTAATATCTTGAACCGTTTTCGCAGCACACGCAACGGAAGCTCTTAAATATGAATAATTTTCCCCGTTTTTTACACATTTTCCATTGTTTCTTCGCTCATATTAGTTGCAGCGTGATGTTACATAGCCTAAAGCCTTCCTCGATAAATGGTCTATCTAACACAAAAAGAATTTTTCAATTCGCACCAGTAGTTTCTGAAATTAGCGCGTTCAAACAAACAAACAAACTCTTCAGCTTTATAATATTAGTATAGATTAAACTCTTTAAGTCCCAACATTTTGGCATAGGTCATTCATGTAATATTTTTCTCGCTTATTAATGACTGAACTGATTAAGATACAAGGTACAATAAAAAGTACATTCGGCGAAGTGTTAATTTTGATGTCAATATATGCTAATTTTTAGTCTGTATTATACAGGTTTCACCGCAAAATACAACTACTATTTTAAGCTTTACATACTAGCGTAAGAACATATAATGCAATTGTAAAAGTAATATATAAAGCGGCTAACTACTGGCCAATTAAGGACATAACACCATAATCAGAGCATTATTAAGTTAATAGCATTAACTTATTAAATGTCAATTGATTAGCTGGAAACTGAGGTTGCCATTAGGCTCGTAATGGGCTTCGGCCACGATAGCTGCATTGCTGGATGACAGGCATGTTTACTGACTGCAATCATTGACAGGCCTTGTGCTAAACTCTGCTCGTAGAATAAGTAGAATTTTCTTATTGTATTTGTTGATGACTTTTGTATGAACAGCTTTCATGGCCGTCTTTGAAGTTCCTGATACTGAGATGGTAATCATGCAGGTGTATCATTATTTATTAATCAAACTTGAAGTTTCATACTTTTATCAAAGACATCAATGACATATACATACGTAGGTACCGTAATGTATTCTGGTAATTTGGACCGACTACAAATAGTTTACACACACAATAAAGCGACTCTCTTCGTCTACAAAAAGTTCGTATACCTCAGTTTTCAGACTAATTCGAGGAGATTTTGCGCAATACTCGCAAATATAATCACAATCCCACAACCCGAGCCAAGGTTCAACCATTACGTTGATCTAATCACGCCTCTGAATATTCATGACGTAGATTAACTCATACTTTCTATAAACAACCCACAGAATATGTAGTAGCTTGTTGGCAAGCTGTGGTCACGAAGTAAACTCTTCGTCGATTACTAATAATCGTCTAATCGATTCAAACGATTAACTACAATTAGTGCAATGGTAGTGTCAGCATAAATGACTGTCACCGTTGAAACTGTTTGCAGTAGGGTAACATGGTACGGAAAGTTTTATTTCGATTAATAACTTTCATAGTCTATCTGTCATCATGATTTTTGGTATGTAGGTAGTAGGAGGCCTTAGAAGTGTCATAGGCTACTTTTTATCCTGAAATAATGCGAGCGAAGCCGCCGGCGTCCACTAGTATTTTATATATTGTAAATTGTGAATTTGAACAAATTAAAAATATACATGATATGCATTTTTTATGTTTTCTTTATAAAGCGGCGATGAAGGCTATGTGTTCACAGGAAGCATATTTTGTCAACATATCCGTTGATTCGCATCAAATTAATAATTTATATCCTAGTGTATATTATATGCATATGATGTTGATTTTAATGGATCATAATCAAATGATCCATTAAAATCAACGTACTTTATCACTTTCCCATTTTGTTTGAACTTTCATCTTACTGCTATTTCTAAACTAAAACATGATTACTAGGAATCAATTAATCCTAATGACGAAAGTAACTGTTTCGAACAATGACGCGCGGTGGACACGCTGCGAGGCAGATCATATTACTTATAGCACTTCTATTTTGCACGAAAACTGTTTTTGTTACATAAGCAGGAATAATTATAAGGAGTTGGTCTTATGGTGGTTCGAGGAGTCAACACGTCCTGAGGATGCCTCGTGGAGAGGCAAAAAACGTGTCGACGAGAATATCTTGCCGAAGGAGAACTACAAAACATGAAGACACAAATTGCGGTGTTGGTAAAATCTTAAGAGCCACGAAGGCCACTTTGGTTAGGAGAAGAGGTGTGGCGGTGTTATATGGTGGAAGACACCTAAAAACCATCAACTTTGTTGTTTGAAGTCAGTTAAAGAGCAGTCGCAGCAGAAAACCACTATATTTTTCCAGTTTCACTATGTAAATCCATTAGATCATATCAAGAAGTAAAATAAACCACACGAATATTATTTATTGTTTTAGAATATTATATACTTTATATAATTGAATATTCACTAGGTACTTTGGTGAAATATATAAATTTGTCGTTCCAAAAATGACATTTTAACCTACGAGTAAGCTGAGGGTAGCCACGAGTTATAAATATTATTTATGTGTTAATGTTACTGTCTTCCAAACTATATAGCTATGTGTCCACTATCTAAGTTTAAAAAAACATTTCTTAGGCAGTTCTGCTTCAGTTACCATACATTTTCCTTTTTTGTCACACTTTCAAACAATTTGTTTAAGAATTATTTTGGCGTTGCACATTGAAGAGACATTGAAATAATTGAGTTATCAGTAGCAGCTGTGATTGATGAAGGTTTAGCGAGCCTAGTAATCAAATCTAGCTAATTAACATTATCCTAAAGACTTTAATCTTATTATTTTAATTGATTAGTCTTGTTTCTATAGCATGCATTTGCAATACCTAATTGAAGAGCTAATGTCTTGTTGGTCTACGCTGTGATAGATGCGTTCGTAGTAACCCAAGTTAAGTTACAGCTGCAATCAGTCCTTAGATGGGTGACCGTGCGACAAGAAAAGTGACTTTGTAAATTATTAATTCTGGAAAAAAAAATAAGTTTGCAGAAAATTCTTGCTGTGATCTTTATAGCAGCTAGAATAGGCAAGTGCAATGCTTTCTATGATAGATTTTACACGTTTAAAAAAACAAATTATTATGAGTATGAGTTTTTTTCAAATATAGAAAACATGTTCTAATAAATTTGTTTCCATTGTTACAGATTACTACAGCCAAGAGCAGAGCTACCACAAGTACGGGATGGGTGTGCAGGAGGCCCCGAAGGACGACTCCCCGCGGACTACCCCCGAGCTCCCCCGCGCCGACCAGTCCCCCGCCTCGGGGGCCCCACCAGGTAGATATTGTTGTGAGTTACATTTAGTGCACTAGTGTAGAGAGGAGAGAGAGATACAAAACAAATAAATCAAAAAAGATACATGAAATGTTTTGGGAGTTCCTTGAACCGGTAGGTTGTGCTCGAGATAAAAAGTTGCCAGTGAAACAACCAACACTTCTATACACAAGCAAACTATTCAGACTTAAAACGCTTTGACGCCCCTCAATCATTCTTATCCGTTTTCCTCCTACTTGCACCCCATTTCAAATACAAGAATTATAAGCATAAGGGGTGAACTGAAATGAACCTAATGATGAGGATGAATGAACGCATGATACGCAATGAATATCAAATTTCAAATTCTTCTAAGACGCCAGCTTCCCTCAGAAGTTTCTGACAAGTAAAAATTATTTCTAACAAGTTTTTTTTTCTTGTTTTTTTGGGGTGCCGTGGAATGACCTGGGCGCCCCACTAAGACCACGATGTATCTGCCCAAGAAAACTTCCCTAACGAATTAATTCTGCGGGGGAGTCACGACCCTCAGTCATAAAGGATGACTCAAAGGGAGAGAGAGAGAGAAATACATATCTTATCTTACACCACAGGGTCAGCTGACAGTGACGATGCAGACGAGTTCACCCCAAAGCGGAAGCAGCGCCGGTACCGGACCACATTCACCAGCTTCCAGCTCGAGGAGTTGGAGAAGGCATTCTCCAGGACGCACTACCCTGATGTCTTCACCAGGTACTGATAGCCTAATAAGTCGTTAAGCCATATCAGAGGCCATTAGAGTGGTTTGAAAACTCTCGACACCAGAGTTGGCCAGTCTCATTCGATAAGACTTTATTAATAAGTATAACAATTTTGTGGTACAATGCTAGTGTACATTTAATCCTAGCGCTTACACAAATACAAATTTGATTATATTATAATTTATAACATTATCAGGTTCTAAAATGTAGCCTCTCATTTGGATATAATTTTAGTTAGTAGTTTGATATTTAAGTGAAATTTATTCAAGGTCTAGCCTTAGAATAATGAAAGCAGCATAATGAAAAAAGAATTATTGCGGCCAATCATAAAATGAAAAAACTTAAACACTTTGTAGTTTTTATTTTTTATACTAAATAAATAGGTGCATCTATTCAATTCAACAAATCAAACTCAAGGGCACCCACCACGATGTATCGGCCCAAGCGAACTCCACTAACGAACTAATTCTGCAGAGCATTCACGACCCTCAGTCATGAGGAGATACGAATCAAGAGAGACATACACCTATAAAATATTACCGAACATGTCAAATAACTTACGTTTTTGTTATTTTTGAGGCGAGCTATTTCCTTACATTCTTTCAACTTGAGATGTAATTCATCGCTCTTAATATTGTATTTTACTTCACAACAGTTTGTACGAACATCAGGCCTGGCGACTGCACCTTAAGTATTAATCTATTTCTGGAAGGAGTGGCATGCATCTATATAAAAATACGCATTTCAATGGGTATTATTGTAAAGATAATGATAACAAATCACTACTCATTCCTCACGTGTAATCCGATTTTCTAAATTACTTGCTTTAATAAGATTATTTCTTTATCGTTTCCCTCAAACATTATTTTTGTCATTAATTGGCTTAGGATTATTACAATAATCCCCAGACATTGAATACAACGGATTATGTCTACTATTATGTATTTTTAATTAATTTCTTTATGTGAATTTCTATTGTTAGTTAAAAAATATTTTTTATATTCACTTCAGACAAATATTGCCACCGACAATCTTACCAGTTACGGAAGAAACACACACTAGGCACTTACAAACGACCAAATACTAATTGCCAATTGCTAATTAACTTTTTTTGTTACAGAGAAGAGTTAGCGATGAAAATTGGCCTTACAGAAGCTAGAATACAAGTAAGTACCCTTATTACTAACTAGTAGTCGCCCTCGGCTATGCTGGCGTTATTTCAGGATAAAAAGTAGCCTATAACATTCCTATGACCTCATACTACCGACATACCAAAAATCATGATGATCCGTTCAGCCGTTTTTGCGTGATGAGCGTTTAAATAAACAGAGACAGAGAAAATTTCTAGAAATTGTTGGAACGTGTTCTGCTATCAATTCGAAGTATCTCCAAACAAGTTTTAGCTATCTTCAATGATCAGACTGTTGACCCTTTTCAGCTTTATTATATGTATATAATAAAATAAAATAAAAATAAAATTGCCTTTATTTCCCTCGTTCTTTATAAAATTACATTTCATTCACTTCTTAATTAGGTTGTTTCAAATTCTGTTTAATATTTAATTTTAATTATGAAGATTTTTATAGTTGATATTAGGGCACCCAAAAGCGGGTAAAGGCCTCCTCCTTGCTGGCCCAGGCGTTGCGGTCCTGGGCTAGTCTGGTCCACGTGACTCCAGCCACCTCCACGATGTCGTCTCTCCACCTCTTCTTCTGTCGGCCGCGCGTGCGCGTGGCGTCCCGCGGGCACCAGTGCACGATGCGCTCGCTCCATCTGCCGTCGGTAGAGCGGGCTAGGTGTCCCGCCCACTTCCATTTTAAGCGGCACAACATCGTCACTGCGTCTATAACTTTGGTCCGCTGTCTTATTTCTGTGTTCCTTACTTTGTCCATGAGGGTGAGTCCAAGCATAGAACGCTCGGCTGCTCTTTGGAACTTGGCAATTTTGTCAACAGAGTCTTGTGTTAGCGCCCATGTTTGGCATCCATACAGCAAAGAAGGCAGGATTGTATTGGTATAATCGACGTAAGCCAGATATAGAATTTTGTTATACTCTTTGCATCGCTCTATACATTGCATGAGTGTAAACATATGGTCGACCGTAGAGTACCCTGTTCTAAAGCCAGCTTGCTCACGGGGCTGTTGTTCGTCTAACGCTCTGGTGACTCTATATAGTATTATAGACGAAAACAATTTGTAGAGAGTCGGCAATAGACTTATAGGTCTGTAGTTATCCATATTTTTAGCGTCCCCCTTTTTGTATAATAGAGTTATAATAGAGTACTCCCAGTCCGTTGGGATCTCTTCTGTTTCGATGATTTGGTTAAACAGAATTGTTAGTGGAGATACTAATGGTTCTAGCATAGCCTGAATTGTGTCATTAGTAACGCCGTCTTCGCCAGGAGCCTTATTTCTTTTTAAACGGCGAATTGCTCGCTCTACCTCCGAATTCAGAAGGGGCGGTATTGTTTCGTCATTTCCTTCGCTTGTGAAGTTATATAGTGTATAGATTTCGATATATTCTATAAACTCTTATTACATGAGAGTTTATAGAATATATCGAAATCTATACATATAATAAAGCTGAAAAGGGTCAATAGTCTTAAAAATATTTTTATGTGTCAGTAACCCCTAAGGCTGTGTGAAAACTGTAGAAACCTGAGTTGACAACTCTTATAAGACAAACTTATTTGAAATAAACCTTTGTTTACCACTCGAGTATGATGATTTATATATTTTGCATCAATATTTTTTCCATTTATAAAATTAGGACCGATAAATATCAGTCATTAATAAGTACAACTTAGTAACTAGTATTAGTAAGTGAAGTCGTTTAATTAATAACAAAATTGCAATTGTAATTAATTGTTTCCTAGAGTCATTAAATTAATTTACCCTTACAATTTATTAGCCTGGTAGGTATCACTGGATAATAATTAAAGTGGTTTGACTTACGATGTTTTGGTGCTTAGATAAACAGAAGTTAGGTACTTCTTATAAAAGTCTATTGATCGGTGGCATAAAAGTTCAAAGTTTTACTAAGGTAGTTATTTCTGTAGTCAATTACATGCTCTTAGAAACGTTAATTTACAATGGCATAAATATAAATAAATAATGCAAATCTTGTCCATATACATATGTATATGAACATCTAGAAACTAATGGATTTCTGAGTTTATTGATAAGTGAGTTCTTATCAGAGTTGTAACTTTATTGTTTGTAACGCTAGAGTCAATGAGTATTCTTTCACTGCTGATATTTTAGATTATATGAAAACTTTTCAGACTACAAACATCCTCATACGATATGAATAAATTTTCTTATTATAATGACTATAGGCTCAAGATAATGCTTAAAACTACAAAGAACAGAGCTAATAGCAGGAATGACTATCTAACACTTCAAGCGGCAAGTTGTCGCGGCCATCATTTGTAACACACGGTGAATAATTATGCATTCATTACAATTTATAATTTGCTAAGCTAACGCAACACTTTACGAGTATGTATCTTCCTTTGAAATTGTTTTAAACGGTTTTAAATTGCTAGAAGATTTGTCCTATATAATATTATATGAATTTGACATACTTACGTAGGTTCATACGAATTACTAACATATGACATAGATACAAAGCACCACATGGTATAATTTACTGTTTTGATTGGTACATTTTAAGTGTACCATATTTAATAAAGTTTACTCATAATTTAGGTTTGTACCTCGAAAGGTTTAGTTAATACTAGTAGATGCTCGCGACTTCGCTCGCATTAAGAAGTAAAACTTGCATCCCCTATTTCACCCCTTTAAAACTAACAATTCCAAAAATCCTTTCTTAGCGGATGCCTACGTCATAACATCTACCTTCATTCCAAATTTCAGCCCGATCCGTCCAGTGGTTTGGGCTGTGCGTTGATAGATCACTATATCAGTCAGTCAATCAGTCAGTCACCTTTGAGTTTTATATATTTAGACATACATATTTAGATATCTTAAAGTAAAACCATTTAACCAATTAAAAGACCAATAAAGAAAGGAAATGGCCCTTAAATTTCACACAACAAAGGCAGAACTTGTAAGAAAATGATGTTGAACTTTGCAGAAAATAATCCAAAAAAATCAACTAAAATAATAGAACATCTATTTTTAGACTACAGTAGTGCTTAACATCAGGCAGGCTATAGACAAACGTTGGCCTATCCCGTGTTAAAAAAATGCAAATTTAATTCTTTCACCGAACAAATAATAAGAGTAGGGACCATTTTACATCAATTTAACATTAACAAGTTATATGTCGTTCATTTTAGTGTCAGATAGTGCGGTTTAGAAGCAGGTGCAGTCATTGCAAAAAGTGAGCCGTTTGAACACCATTGTAGGTACTACACACGTTTAGGGTGCAAATTGACGCCCCAGGGGGCCATTCATTATGTATTTGTTACTAGAGGTGACCTTTACAGAAACTCGTAAACGGGGATCTTAAACTGATGTTAACTTTTTATTAAGTTGATGGGTGATAGGATAAACATGTATGTTCATAATTTAATGAGTAGAAAGTTAGTATGTAAGCACTCTCCTTACTTTATACATCAAATATCCAGAAATTTGTCAAAGATTGGTTCATATTAATTTTATTTATCAATATAAAAAGTTCATTGTCAATACCATTACGCAAATATATAGGCTGAATTTCTCGACACATTTTTACATTCGTTTTAAAAAAATACATAAAAAAATTATGTTCATTCCATAATTTTTATAGGAATTTAACAACATAAAAGTTAAAATTGACCCATCATGTACATATGTACCGATTATACATACATACCTACTCCCCGCTGAGCGTTACAAGGCCCAGAAGCCTTCAACGGCTCAATTTCTCTAATGCCTCGTATTTCAGGGCCTTGTTTATTAAATGAGATCATTAGCAATTTTCTTGTATTATAACTGACTTCGATCGGTTAGCGGGAGCGCTAAGATGGCGTTTGAAACACATGCTTATTTAGGTATGGCCAATTTTTTCAAAGCTTGAATAAAAATCTATCCTTATGTTACATTTATGAACAAATCGCATTTCTGATAGAAAACATTGTTGTTTACAAATGATATTTGTATCATTGTAACATCAACAACACACTAGTGCCGATCATTAATCATATTTGTTGTAATTCAAACTTTTAACTTACACATTACAACAATTCAAGCAATTTTTATGGACTTACGTTTCACTAAAGCCCACCCGATGTTAAGCACCACTATAGCTTATGATGTACTACTCTAACCTAGAAAAAATCCTCTGGATTTGAACACCGCTAAATTCTAATAAATACATCTTTACCCCATTTTACCGCTCCTGCAGGCCGCGCGGTATCCCGCGGTGATTACCGTAATGCGCGAGATAACCTATTACATCGACAGACACCTGCACTCACGTGCAACGCAACCAACGGCACAGTGGTTAGAGATCCTGGCTTGTAAGCTCGAGACTCGGGTTCAAATCCCAGTACAAGATAAATTTGAAACATGTGATAGATTGTTATAAATCTGAGTTAGGTGTTGTTTAACATCTTTTGAGTTAACCAGTTTTTAACAAACATGTCCATGTCAGCGATGATATGTCCACACATAATTTGTAAAACGAGTAATTGGTGTAAGGCCGGATTCTAACCTGGGTCACAGCCTGGGTGCGTCAACATGGATAGACGCTTTAAACGCTGAGCCGAACGCGTTTGGTAGATACAATATATGTACGTAGATAGGGTATAATTAGTTGACCTATAGAATCAGCTCATGTAGTATCAACCAATCAACGTAGGTATTGACATTTCCTTCCTGACAGGTAACGAACATTTAGCCAACAATACAGTTTACAACAGCTATAAAATGTACAAACTACCCACAAGAGAATACATTGAGAAATAAATTATGTAGGTACAAGCAAACGTGCCAGCGGGTTTACATAAATGCCTTTAAACAAAGTTTAAGGTGCATCGTCAAGTCACTATTTTCATTAGACTGGTACACGAATACCTAAGATTAAAAAAATCTGACCAGTAGGTACGTAATTTAAAAAAAAACTGACATAGTATGTGTTATACCTACAGATGAACATGAACATGAACATAGGTACCGCACCCAGCCAGGACAAGCCTGCTCCGGTCAAACCGGCATACCGGGGGGCACGAGGTTGTGGAGCGTGGTTTTGTGCTAACGCTCCGGGATGGTAGTCGACCGGCTATGCAGCCAGACGCCGATTTGGAGAAGGTTGTTATTAAGGATAGGGATAAGCGTTAGTAAAAAATGGTGTTCGTTGATTATTGAGTTGACCCATCTTGGGGTTTGTTAGTGTTTGGCTTTGCAAGCACTATCTTAATATGTTCGCTGTGTAATGTTGGTTCTATTGTGAGTAATCATAACCGCGTCGGGTGTAGTAGGTGGATCTTTAATGTGGGTCGAATAGATCCTATGTCGCTAAGGGATTGTTCTTGTGTCATCTGACGGCCTTTCCTGGGGTATGGTTGGTGCCTGCCTGTTGGTATGTCGTTCTGTTTCCTCATCAGATTCGCTGTCGGTTTCTGCCATCTTATAGATCTCCCTGGCAGCTCTTATAAAGTCTCCTTTGTTTTTCGCCATGTCCTGCCAGTCAGATGTTTTCCTGGGGTCCGTTTCATGAGATAAAGAATCCTTCCACGTATAGTTAGGTCTACCTACTTTAAGATCTTCCGTTGCTTCGATCTCTTGCAAACGGCGCCGGCACTCTTTAAGTGTATTTCTAGCCTCTATATCTTGAGGGTGATGCTTCTAATAGAACTTCGCCTTCTGTAGGTTTGTAATTGCCTCTTCTCTAGCCTTAGAGTACCTTCTTTCATGTTTGATAGTCTTATTGGCCGCCATCTTCATGACGTTTGTTATCACTTCCCACGATAGCGGCTCTTTTCGGTTTTCGCCGTTCCTGCTCTTTTTGGTTTCCTCTAATAACGATTCTTGGTTTTTTTTTTTTTTTTTTTTTTTTATTTATTTTTTTTTTCGCGTGGTGTTACTTTGAAGCATCTCGTAGTTTAGGGTTTTGTAGTCAAACTCGTTCGCAACGTTGGCCCTGGTTAGTCTTATTGGAGGTCTCGTAGAGTCCCTATTGGAATTTAACGTGAGGGCAGGGCGACCTAACTTTGAACAAAAACGCGCCATGCTATCAAAATACGTTCGCAGCGTACGTTCGTAACCTACGCGCAAGCCAAATTGATATTTAACGTTTCGATTTACGGTTCATATTTCACTGCATACAGTTCGAGTCTCTCAAAGTTATCATGGTTGCCATTAGGAATGTAGATTTAGTACAATAATAAAATTGTATTATTTTAGTGTTTATACTTAATCATCAGTGAATTATATTTCGATAAATTAATACTTTATCAGTAATTATTTTTTATGTGTTATCATAACAAAGTATGTATTTACAATTTTTTTTTTCCTAAAATGTTTACTAAATTAATCCTGTTTTTCTCGAATTCAACTATAAATTGCTTATTAAAGTAGCTAGATATAGTTACCTATTGATACAATACAAACAAATTTCTCATACTTTGGGGAGTGATGTGCCGTTTGATCCACGACTGTCGATCGTACTTTACTGTGCCCTCCGTTCGCTGCGTGTTCGGAACAGGGAGATAGGTTTCTGTTGTATTATTTATTCTGTGGTGAGGGGCTTCAGGTTTCCCCATATGATTCTATGGTCAGATAGGATTGTTTTTTCACCTTTGATGTAATTAAAAATCTGGTTGTTTTTGGCATCTGTCATTATATGGTATATTTGCGATGTTTTGTTTCCCGACGTCCAAGTCAGTTTACAGCTGCGCCGGCCGAATGATTTGTCCAATCGGAGATTTTCCCGTTTCGTTACTTGTTTGGTGTGGGAGATTTTTGCCTCTTTGATTTTTATCGCGAAGTTCATGTGTATCTGTGAGTCCTATGTGGGCGTTGAGGTCACCTCGTATGATTGTTATTGAGTTTCTTGGTTTATTCTTGGTCAGTTGTAGTAGCCGAGTCGCGTCGTTTGCTGCTGATGACGTTAAATTGGACCTGTGCGTTGTAGTAATGAATAGAGAGGCTCCACTGCTTGTATCTATTGAAGCAACCATATTGTTTGTGTTTGCTTTAGTCCAGTTCAGCCTTAGGCCGCTGCTTTTTCTTATGAGAATAGCTTGGCCTCTTCTGTTGTTGTTTCCGCTTAGGTGCCATGTATAGTGACTAGATTCTTAGGTCCCGGATTTTAAGTGAGTTTCCTGTAGGCAGGCAATATGGATAGATTTTCCGTCTAGAAACTCGTCAATCTCTCGTTTTTTAGTCAACGTTGCGGCGCCTCTAACATTCCATGTGGCAATGTTTATGTTTTCATTTACTACCTGTTTTTGTTGTTTGGTGTGACCTGGGGCGGGCAAGTTTGTATCCGGACTCATCTGGTATTCTCCTCTGGGGTGCTAGTTTCAAGAGTTAGACTTAGGTCATTTTGCGTGGTGCTTGTACTTATTACTCCTAGGTGATTTTCATAGCAATCAAAGTGGTTCCCCGTAATTATTAGACCTATGCTACCTGCGGTGTCGTTTGGTGCCTTAGGAGAGAAACATACTGTTTCTTGTAGCGGGGTATTTTTTTTTTTTTGAGAGATTTTGACGTTAATACTATAATATTCCGCTGCCGCTATAAGTATGTCTGTGCCGCCCCATGTGCCATCTTGGTATTGTGATAGAATGTAGTTCCTGATTTGTTTGCTTTGTGCTGAACTATCTAGATTACTTCTGTTCGCTAGGTACATTTGTGGATCGTTTTGGTTTTCCTCAACGTGGCGTGCGAGGTCTCGTCGAATGTGTTGGTGGTCAAAGGTTAGGCCATACAAGTCGTTAATTTGGTGGGCTATAAGCGCGATACAAGCAGTTGCCGTCTCCTGGTATTTTTACGATAGGGTCCCTATTTTCATATCGGCTTTGTGCCTTACCGTGGCGGTATCGCAGAGGACGGGTTGTCGTGGCTAGCTCGTGATATCTTTCAGGTATGCGCGTGCTTGGGGCTGTGAAGGAAGCTTATATACTATGTATTACTTATTAGTTAACTGGTGTATCATGCACTATACTAGTTCCCTTTTGCCTTTAACGGAAAAGGGGAGTAAGTAGCACTCGAGTGAGTACTTGGGTCTCGTCTAGCAACTCTAAGTACGAGTCATTTGGAATAAGTCTATTAATTACGCTTTATGTACTAGTGTGTTATGTGTATAAAACAAACGTCTGGGCTTTATTGTACGTAGAAAAAATGATTACAATTAGAAGTAAATTTTGAGCTATGTTTAACAAAGGATGACCCACCCGACAATAGAGCCGCAAGGCTCTATTGTTGGGTGGGTCATCCTAAAAAAAAAAACCCTAAAACACACAGCTGCAAAGCTGTGGCGGAAATTAGCAGATGATTTTAAGAAGGGTTTTTTTTTTTTGGTTGTATTGTTAATGGTCTGATTTATTGCTTAGTTTTATGGGTCGGTATTTGTTTTGGGAATGGATAGAGTAATATTTCACGCGCCTTTTTAAAATCTTAAGTTATTGTCCAAACGGGCCTGCAGATGTGTGTAGTTTTTACTCGTATTTAGGCTTTTGTGTTTGCCTTAGGAAAGTAGATTGTCTGTGTTTTCGCATACGTTACGAGTAATTACGTCCGTGGTATGAGATCGTGTAATCTAGTCTACCCTTGTAAATTTAGCAGGTTTTTACTGCAGTTTGTGTAAATATGTATTTTGAAATCGGATAAGCTAGTTACGCGTAGGTTTGATCTAGGTATAAGTAACCGATGTGACCGTACGGTGTTGGTTGCTGGTATGGGCTGCTTGAAAACAGACTTGTCCCTCGTGGCAGACGTCTAGACAATATCCTAGGATATTGAGGAAGGAGAGACCGAAGAAAAGGGGTTTAGACCACGTGTGGCTAATATGGAACAAGCTCACCGAGTTTTCCTTTTGTTGGAGTGGGTTTCCCCGCGCTGGGCGCTGATACCGCTGTTACCGGTGGCCTCTGGTGGCGGGTCACGTACACTGGTTGTCACTCACTGATACATGTAAAGATTATAAACACGCGTTGCACGGCACTTGATTATAGTCACTTTTCGCGGGGCCAGGGAATTTACCTAAGCTAGAAACCGTCAAGCTTTGCTCGCAGCCATTGCGCTAGCCGCTGGCAGATGTTGTGCCTATTGTTTACTGGATCAATTGTATTGACGAGGCTCTATTGACCGTTCCCGAAAGCGACCGCTCGTCACGGCGTCCAAGACGAGACTCGTATGTGTTATACCTACAGATTAAGGAAAAATATGTACTAGATAACTTAGCCAAGACTCTGACACCAAAATGCAGAGGTTTTGGGACTGAAACCACAACCATCAGTGAGTACAGTTTCTGTCTAGCATTGATTGTTACAATTAATTTCTTGTGTTGAGTCTGGTTGTTTGTATGTATAATAAGTATGTATTTACAAAAGAAAAGTATATAAGTATTATATCCGTTATCTAGTACCCACGACACAAGCGTTTGCTTAGTGTGGGGCTAGATGGCGCTGTGTGCAATGTCCCGAAATATTTATTATTTATTTATTTTATTTATTAATTTTAGCTGGAGCTTTAATATAATTTGGATGAATAATTGTATAAGGCTCGTTTAAAAGTATTGTCTTGGAACGTTGAAGATACACCTTAAACACAGTTTAAAATTGAAATGATACGTTAGTAGTCATCAACATGCGTCGCGAGTGTTTCTTGCGACGCAGCATCCGCTGCCGCGTCGACATTTGCAGGAACACGCGCACTTTTTACCAAACACCGTTTATCATAAGTGAATTAATTTAAATTGCCATAAAAATTGCAGTTTACATAATGACTCCGACGATTCGTGTAAGCGTTTCATTTTTCGATCATAAATATTTTATGTGATACATATTTCATGCCGACATCGGGCCGGTGATACCGATATTTATGTCGCTTTTCGATACAATATTTATGTTTTGGAATTTTTTTATTGGCTCGAAAATGATACCTAGTGTAAGATTTTTGTCGCTAATCTGTCCGCTCCAATCGTATAATTTAATGTTTAGTGTCTGCGATAAGAAGATACAAGATACATGATTTATGGTGTTAATAGAGACGTAGGTTTTGAGTTATCCGCGCGCTGAGAGCTGAATGTCGTTAGAGCTGGTTGCTAATTTAATGCCGCATTAGCAGACCTATTAAGACACTCAATTAATTTGTTTCGAAGCCAATAAAATGTAACTGTGCAATAAAAAATACAAAGTTGTTGTCACGTACCGAGGCGGGTAATAAAATGTACGGCGACGACTACTAATTGTATAAAAATTAAAATTACCTTGTATACCTTGAACGCGGTATGCACCCGAACAGTTTAATGGCGAATTGTTAAGATAGAATAAGTAATCAGCTGTAGTAAAAACTTCGCTGTTTTATTTTACCGAGAATAATGAATTGTCTTAATGGAGAGCAATATTTAGATCAAATAAAATCAAAACCACGCTAGGTCTAAGCTAATAATATGGTCTCTTTCAAACATCTTATAATATACCTATACAATAACCTATCTCCTTCTTTCACAGGTATGGTTCCAGAACCGTCGAGCGAAGTGGCGGAAGCAGGAGAAAGTGGGGCCCCAGGGGCATCCTTACAACCCCTACCTGGGGGCCACTGCCGGGGCCCCGCCTCCCTCCGTCGTGGCCTCGATGCCTAACCCTTTCACACAGCTGGGATTCGGGTTCAGAAAGCCGTTTGATACGAACGCTTTGGCTTCATTTAGGTGAGTTGATTGTGTTACTTTTTTACACCTAGTACCTATACGTACTTCTGTATCCTGTGCGTATATTCGGGAATTTGACCATTTATTCACCTGAAGGGACACCCGCACAAGCGACAATGTATAAATTCTACAGGAATGTTTAGGTTCTTCAAAAAATTTAATTAACAATAACGTAAACGACGAGGTAAACATTTTTTTTTATATAGGTATTTCATAAAAAGGCGTATCGGAGGCGGAATGTAGGTTTATTAGTGACCGATGTCTAGGTATATGTGAAGCTATTTCACCTAGATGGAACCTAGTCCTGTAAAATATCCAGGCGCCATAATATTAATTTTTGCATCTAGCATCCATCTGCACACACACATATAATATATTTGTTTGGCAGGATCCACATTCTGGATCATTCCTGGCACAACGCGTTCCATCGCAATTCAGCGAGGAAACGCGGCCAGTGTACTAGGCACTTTTGTTTCCGCGCGCGGGAAATAGCGTTTGTTCTTTGGTCTGTTTGTGTGTGTTTTATTTTTGTATTGTGTAAAATTGTGACTTGTGAATTATATTTAAATTAACCTATAATTTCCACAGATACGGAGCAGGCCCAGTCCTCGGCGCGCAGTACCTCGGCGGTCCACTTCCTCGCCCTCCTCTCTTCAGCACGGCTCCTCTCTACACCTCCTCTCCTCCCTTCCACTCCCTCCTCGCAGGCCTGGCGGCTCCTCCTCGACATTCCCCCGACCCTCCTCCGGTATCTCCTCCTATCTCGCCCGGAAGCGAGTCCCCTCCTGCGCAGCCTCCTCCGCAAGAAGTAGAGAGGAGGAGCTCTAGTATAGCAGCTCTCAGAATGGCGGCCAGGGAACACGAGCTGCGGTTAGAGATCCTGAGACAGAGACACCAGACAGATCTGATTAGTTGAGCCGCACTGTTGAGTGAGAGAGAAAGAAAATGGTTTCGACACGAGGATAGAAAGAGATAACTAAAATTATTTAGCTAAAGATTAAAAGACGAAGAAATTATTTACTATTTTGAATTCCAGTTACTCATCTGATTATTTATTTGTCTTTGATTTGTCTTTACAAAAGATGAATTGTCAACTTTTCAAAGATGTGAAAGTACTTACATAGCAACAATAGGGCAAAGCTAATATTTTTCAGTCGATTTCAATACAAAATGTCATCATAAAGAGCCATGTCGACAAAACAGCATGTTACTATTTGTAATTTACTTTGTATTTTTATATTACAATTAAAAATGTCGGGCAGTTTTTTTCAGTATGGTACAGCTATATCTACTTTTACCAATAATTATAATGCAATAATTAATTAAAATGTTGAATAGTATGTAAGAATGTTGGGCACAAAATGCCTTGTAAGATAACTAGAATAAGCTATGGTGTAATTACTCGGTTCCGTCCATTTGTAGGCCTTGTCGTTATTTATTTTAGTTCTAAGTGGTTCTTAGTGTCTTATTTTAAGATTTGTAATACATATAAATATAGTGATAAATGTATGAATCTTCATAAAGTTATGCTGTTGGTCAAATTTAGTTTTTAAAATAAACTATAATTTGAAATAGATTTTTTTATGTACAGTGTTTTAGCGTCCAAAGAAGAAAAAGTGAAGAAACAAAATTAGAATTTCTGTTTTTTGCGTTCAGTTCAATACAAAAATAACAAAAAAATTGGTTTTGTTCTTACATACCGATTTTTACCAAAACAGTAGCAAAAGCAAAAAGCATATATACCCTAGTGCCTGTAAAGTTTCTGTATTTGATTGAAATACTATGTATTTACGGATATTATTTTTATTAAATAAATGGTAATGTATATTGTACGGAATATCTTGTATGAATTAAACAAAATATACATATTAAAACATTTTTTTATTCAATCCTCAGCATCTAGGAAGTTTTGACTGCAGCCTGCCTGATGTTAAGCATTGCTGCAGCCTAGGGTGTAGTTAGTTACAATTATAAATCAAAAACTCATATTTCATTTTTGTAACCTTGTCTTTGTTAATTGTGTTGATATTTAGACACTAATTCGCATTTAACAATATAAGCAGGTATATAAATAAGTCACTCCACATGTAATGTCATCATCTGAGCGAGATTTTAACGCAATTCTCAACAACTAGCAATGTTTGTATTAGAGCATGTATAAAATCCGATCCGAAAGACAGGGAGTATTGGCGTAAGAGAGAGGAGGCCTATACCCTGCAGTGGGCTGATGATGATGATGATAAAATACGATCATACATAACCGAAGAAGTGACTACTACAACATAAAAACTAAACATTGTCTAACTTTACAGTCGCGTGGCTAATGGCCACTATTAATATCTGTGCAACATATAATTTATCTACATTTTAGCTGCTTCTTACAAAGTATCATTTAACTAATTGGAACAGCTCGGTAACTACCGCGCATGCGATAAATAGTTATAATATAAATAACCAATTTGGCCACTCTACTCTAAACATGCTCTGGCAATGATTAATTTATTTGGCAAATCGATACACGCATCGACATTAATCGAATATCGGATCCATTAAATGAAACAAGTGAATAAATACAGAATTTAATCTTAATTTTAAATTTAATTTTCTCATATGCACAAATAAATACTTTTCTCTTACCAGCGTATACCTACTCATGAGATTTCACGATTCAGGTATTCTAACTGCAGTCAAAGAAAATATCTGAAATTCTAGATAATCCTAAGTTAGATAATAACTTTAGGTATCCGAAGCTCTTAAGTGAATGTCTCAAAAAATTAAATTCATACATTTTAGACTTGTACTATTAAAACATATACTCCTCTTTTTTCAATCCCAGCCAAAATAGGAGCAACCGGTCTTAAACAGCGATTATAGTTAAACACGGCTCGTTTTTAATCATGTTTCATTAATCAATGTTATTAGTTGTCAGTAAAAATGCCGGCTAGCGAGCTAACCGGCTGCCGCTCGTCACTTGTTTGTGATAGAGAACCATCACTCTTTCTGTCGTATTGGATGCTTTACATTTGTTATAGGTTCTGTGAATGGTAATGAAATTAGGGTGTTTTATAAATGGGTTTGATTTTTTTGTAAGAAACTTGTTTAGTATGAATTTAAAAATTAAATGTCAGAATGAAATAATTATACGTAAATTAAGTCAAGTTATTATTAGTGCATGGTGAATAAAATATCATAATTAATGTTGATTTGATCACAGTGCCTATTCTATGACGTAATACTTACGTATATAACAGAGTAAAATAAACGATACAAAGTAAAATACATCTGAGACATAATATGGCTATAAAACGTAATATTGTGTAGACAACATAACAATTACATCCTCTATGTACAAAATATAAAGCACACTTGTAACCTCCCGCTGTGTCGGCTATGTAAAATCAGAATAAATTACCAGACGGTAAGAAACTAAAACAAAATTGACAAAAACCCCCTATATTAGGGGAAGTATGATCTTAGAACTGAAATGGAACATGTTTTAACTGTTCTCCCAGAATACCATACCTTTAGCGTTAGTCCCAACCGCCACCGTCCACACGACCTACGGCAACGGTGGAAGTAAAATAAAAACAGACTTTAAAAATTGTACCAACGACCACCAGCGAATCAGTTTGGTATTTCTATATATTTATCAGTGGCAACGGCTAGACTGGCTAGCGCCAGATTCTCTATTTGAGTAGACTGCTATTCCGCGTTAGAGCGTGAAAAAACATACTCTTACAAACAAACACAATTGCATACCATCACTGTTATTAGATGAAATTACAAAGCCAGATAAAATCCGCAACAAAATTACCAATAATTCCCTAACCTCGGCAGCGTTTATTCTGTATGCTTTAATTAAATAAATTGCCCTGTCCAAGCCTAACCTTGCAATTAAGATCTTGTACCCGCCTAATTAGATAATGAGGTTTACATTGTACATATAGTGGCAATTATACCATCAGTATCGCCACGTCGATTGTTGGCAGTGTCTCGACTAATTGTGGAGCGCAATTATTTTAATGGAGAGGTATAGTTCTGACGTGGAATGGGGACTTATGTCCGGTATGGTATGTGGTAAGTATTGTCCTGGTGATACGATTTCTTGCGGTAAGGTAGTCCGTTCTTAGTCTGAAGGACGGCATGTTTGGTAAGTAACCTTATTTCTGTTGACGAGCAGCTAAGGAAAATGCTGGGATCAACTTATTTGATTTATTTTCCTTTTGCATTTGACCGAAGTATTATTTTAATAGGGACTAAAGTCAAGCTTTTGTTTACAAAAATGAATGAAATAAGACAATGCTTTTTATATTACATATACAAAAACACTGTTTGGTAGAGCGTTTTGAACGTGTTAAAGAAAAAAAAAGTAAATAACACACACACAAACTAACCTTAACAACGTCGATATCATCAAAGACCATATTAAATACACTTGTGTGGCCATCGCAACATCAAATCATTCCCAAGACACACCAAAAAAGATTAAAACGACTGTTTAATCAACGGTTAAAGCCTACCAAACGTGACCTCGCCGAGCTTTCTTTAAATCACCGCTAAATCAATCGGTTAATTGAATTTTAGATTAATAGTAGGAAATGAGAATCCAATCATGTTCTACCCACGGTTGCTTCCCACGTGGTAAATAGGTATATAAGTACCTAGTCATAATTGAATGCGTTATTGAATTAAGTTATAATTAGAGCCGATTATATAACTAATGATTGGCCATTGTGCTGTGACAGGTGATGAATAGAGTCCATCCTTGGAAGAGTTACGCCTTTTATTGTGTAGTTATAATGATTATAGTGTAAGTGGAGCCCCCGTCGTGTTACTCGTGTTAATCCGGGTAAAGGTAAAGAAACCTACGTGTTAAATTCAGGGTTTAATCTTTTTTTTTTTCATGTGGTAGGTATAGATTCACGTTTGGCTACAGACTCAGTCTAATAGGATACGCATACAAAGGTAAGGAACTGGATATGTGATTCAGTCTTTATTCGTTTTTTTTTTAATTTCTGCAACTCTGTAGTCTCCAAAACAGTATAATACTAGAATTTGTCTCAAAGTCTCTTCTAAAACATTACATGAAACGAAGTATCAAATCGAAAGACTTTTGACGCTCCATAAAAATAATGTACCGTTTAATCGCTAACAAAGTAATCTCAACTAACAACAAAGAACATTAACCATACCGTAGCCAAAGACATAAAAGAATGTAACAAATGGAGAATTCAGTTTTGAGTAGCCATTTACAAATTAACATTCTTCAGAATGATATATTACAACAAAAATGGAATGTTTGTCGAAAAATAAATATATGAGAGGTTAATTTAATTGTAATCGAATTTTTATCCCGGATTCATCAACTGGGCACGCCTCTCGACGAGCTTTTATTAAAGGGATTTGTTAAGTAGTGAGCGCTAGCGAGTAAAGTTGAAGGTATGGCGTTAAAGCTGCGTCGCCGCATGCGTGAACTGGCCTGTATCCTAAGATATTTATTATTTTTATTTATCGCTGTTTAAACATAGATGTTATGTGTATATGGGTCTTCTACTCATAGTAGTTTGTTGCTTTGTACGCTATATTTTACACTGTAAACTAGGTATCTGACCACAGTGTTATTTTATTTATTTTTTTGATTCGGGTGACGTAGTATGAATTAATCACAAGCACACACATTATATATGTACGTACAGTAGTTTGAAGTCATTTTAATAGCATTTTGAGGCATGAAATGAAATCGCTCTCGCGTATAACTTACATCTAGCTACGGTTGCAATGAAGGGAGGATCTTTGGCAAATCTAATTATGAAGTTAAACAAAAACCTATCTAAAAAGTTAGTTTTGAATAAGGTTTTATGATTATGAATGAGTTATAACGTTTGCATAAGAAATACTTCTCTGTTTTATTTGAACCTATAAATATATGTATAGGTATATAGGTACTATGATTACGTATAACATTGAAATGACTGACTGAACTCAATGTATAAAAGGTTTTCAACTATTTTGAGGTAGAATTTTCAAAAAAAAATATGAAGAAATCACACGATTATTAAACAAAATTTTGCAATATCAACTATTCAAATAACTAAATAACCAACTATATGCAAAACATGTAAAATATTCCAGACAAAAGCGAAACGATCCTATTATAACATATCTTCTTGTTTTTTTAATTGACCGTTAACGAATCTATATTGATGTCTATTCTTTACTAATTGAAATTGCCCATCGCTTTGATTCAACAATTAATAACAATTGGTTACGAGTGTGGAAACTAACGTAGTCAATAACCAGCACCAAGGGTTTAGTAACTTCTTGTTGTAATTTTATTTAAAATTCATTTTAGTTCATTCTTACGCCATTTTTAGTATTTCCACCTTGCTTCATTAAGTCGCATTCTCCAAAATGGCTGCTTTTTCGCGGAATCAGTTTGGGTGACTTTTTTGATAGCAAAATTTGGTAATGAGTGGTTTGGTAAAGTAACGTCGGGAATAGAAATCTAATGTACCCTGGTTCGATAACAGTCCTGCTTAGTGAAAAGAAGAAAATATCGAGACAAAATCGAAATACACATTATTTAAGGAGAGCAACAAAATCCGAGGACATGAGTCTTCAGTAAAATAACCTTGTCTGGCGGCCACCATGATGTGTTTGCTAAAACAACCCAGTTTATATGATATTCTTCCATACCTGATACAAAATAACTGATGAAATATTACTTTAAGCTTTTTTACCATAAAAAAAATCTTACATAAAATCTGTGGGCCATCGAGAGGCTACTTAATTATTATTGGAATTGATTAGCGCGGGGCGGGGCCTTGTTAACGAACTCTGCCGTTTTCGTGTTTGTTTAATGATCACGCATTTATTGGTCAGCTAAATAATGCACAAGAATTTATTCACGAATTTTGTATAGCCACTTATAAGAAAGATAATACTGCATAGTTAGGAAAACAGTACCTATTTATGAATGGGTAAAAATAAATTACAGTTATTTTAATGTTTATCGCATCAATCTTTTACAGTCACTAATGTGGAAGTCGTTCTTTACAGCGTCCTCCAAATATAACAAAATGGGAGTCACTAATCATATTCTTTTTACAGATATCTATATATATAAAACTATCTGGTGCGCGCGACTTCGTCCGCGTGGAATAGTTATTACCATAAAAACGGTTCCAGTGAGTTAACATTAAAAGATAGACATATACTGTTGGGGACATTTTGTTAGATCATTTCAAGAGAAATAATTCTTTGCTACACATTTTTTTGATATCTTGAACCGTTTTCGCAGCGCACGCAACGGAAGCCCTAAAAGATGAATTATTTTCCCCGTTTTCCCACATTTTCTATTGTTTCTTCGCTCCTATTGGTTGCAGCGTGATGTTATATAGCCTAAAGCGTTCCTCGATAAATGGTCTATTCCACACAAAAAGTTTTTTTCAATTCGCACCTGTAGTTCCTGAGATTAGCGCGTTTAAACAAACAAACAAACTCTTCAGCTTTATAATATTAGTATAGATTCAAAGGTGACTGACTGACTAACTGACTGATATAGTGATCTACCAAGTGGCCAAACCACTGGACGGATTGGGCTGAAATATGGAATGAAGGAATCCTTTCTTAGCGGATGCCTACGTTATGACGTAGGATTTTTGGAAATGCCACTTTTTAAGGGGTGACATGCCTGATATGACTTTGGTAAGAAACTCAATCATATGATGAATAGCTGACAATTAAACTACTTCCTTATTTAATTACTCCTGGCACCGCCTTCTCGTTTCTCTGGCCTGGTAGGAGCTCGCTTCTGGTCTTCAAGCTATTTTGTACATGTTTAATCATTTGTTATCTGGTTAGTTTACTATTAAATTGCTACATCTATTACAGTCAGAGGAATTTACTAACGATATATAAGGAGCAGTAAGCGAAGCGAATATTGTGAATAATCTTCCAGTCAACGATGACCTAAAGATCGGCCTTCTACAATCTAAAATTTATTTCCCCATGTGTTTACTTAGTTTTACTAAGTTATTAACAATCTTTATTACTAGTTGTATAACAAATAATTATAAACAAGAATTTAAATTCAAATAATTCATATAATTATATTAAACATACTTTGTAGATACGACATTTATTTACTTATTAAAACAAAACGTTTACTTTCCAAACAATGTTCACAGAACAAACCTAATTACTTACTAATTTCTATCAATGACTTCAAATCAATCAAAGTTCAATCCAATTACCAATAAGAAGCGCTTTGTTGATTGATTGGAACATAATACAGATCCTGAACCCTGCGGCTGCTAGATGGTCACGACTTGGGTACTGTGATGGGTACTCAGTATAGAAAAAAAATAAAAAAGAAGGAAAATATTCACTTCTAACTTCACAAGTGAATAGAGCCAAGTATAGTTTTACATAATATATCTATTATAATATCCTAAAGACTGAGATGTATCCACATGTTTGTCTTGAGATAGGAGACCTGTAGACGTTTGTTTCAAAATTCAAAACCTTTAATGGGTGTCTGACACTTTAAATTGCAAACCTTGCTATTCATGAAAAATCGGCTGTGGTTTAACCATTCTAAAGGCTCGCGTGCAGGTTTTGAAAAACGCCACCAAAGATTTTTCTACTATCTATCATTCGAGTAGGTTACCTACCTAAAAAGATAACAACAATAAATATACACTATTATATTGATTTGATTTCATTTTCCCCTTTTTCTAAACTAGATTAATTCCTATAATTCTTCAAAATAAGTGGATATGTCTAACAACAATGGATTCAAACAAAACCAAAATGTAGACAAACACAAATGACCCGCCCCAAATTAAATGTTCCTGTTTAAAATATTCCTATATTTTCGTTTATAACAACCAATAATGAGGTTCGGATCATTTGGCCCTTTCTTTAGGGTTAGTCCCGTGAACTAATTAATGATTTGAACACAGCGGGGAGGCAGGGCTGCCACGGATGGTATTAGAATATCCCACTGCGCTTTTAGTGAATCTGTTTTGGTTAAACATACTGATTTGTTTAACCAGAACTTTCTACAACAGTTCCAGAATTTCATTTGTCTGAAGAGTATTCAGAGGGAAGTTCTAACCCACAACCATAGAAATATATTTATCTGTAGGTTGCAATTCGGTACGAGAAATTCACACTGACCTATAATGTTTTATCGTTCAATGTTTTTTTAGTATTATTAATTAATTGTCATAATTTTCAAAAACTTACACAAACATAATTATTTAAATACGATGAAAATACATATATAGATAGATAGAATAGATAGAAAGTTCTTTATTGTAAGACGCGAAATAAAATACAAAGAAAAAGATTAAATATAACTTATACTAGTGCCCATAAGTGGCAGCCTTTTCACTAAAAGCGATATCTTCCAGGTAACTATTGGATGGAGAGAAATTAATACAGGTAAATGTACAATCCTCTTGATATTTCACAGCTCTTCATTCTAAAAGGTGCTAGCCCTACCAACCTACTGCTACTCTAACCCAGCGGGAGCGTATTGGTTCGCCAGGCTTCATTGACTGCCTTTACACAGAATAATACACAGTATATTCTCCACGCCGGTCAAATCGCTAAAAAGGGATAAGGTAATCCCAGAAAGTATTTTGGAACCACAATAGAAATGTTTACATGTTTTGTTTCTTGAAATTCCGCATAATTAATTCATGAATAAAACGTACTCATATAGTGGTAGTAAAGGGTTACTTGTACGAACGTACAAATTAATTGTAGATTATGAAAGTCAAAGAATGAAATGACTACATAGACGACATTAAGAAACGGACACAGCTAAGCTACCCGCATCTAAAAGAAGCAGCATGGGATCGCAACAAGTTTTGCCAACTGACCTCCGAACTTCAATATGAAGATGGCACCCGATGATGATGATGATGCAGTGTCAGAAGTTTTATAAAATTCTACACTATCCAACATCAACTAGTTACAGTCACAACCTGAAGTTTATTTAGTGCTATCTACGAAGGTGCGCTGTGATTGGATGAATCAGGAAAATTAAATATTTAGGTTTATATGCTGTATGTTTGTCTGGAATCTCAATGTACCACTTACATAACAAGGTGAGTAAAATGTCTACTTAAACATATATAAAGTAGACACATAATCACTAAGTTAGTAAGATTTTACTAGGTAACCTAAGTACCTAAGATATCTTGTAATCTTTACAACTCCATTTTATAGTCAAAACATCGTAAACATAAATTTACACGTATTCGCCATATTAATCGTTAGACTTGGAGGTAATTGAGATTTTCCTTTTATATTAAGGTTTGCTAATATTATATACGTATGATTACCTATTAATTTATATGTGCCGAGTAATTAGTCTTACAAAAAGGAAAGCAGCATCTAATTAGTCAGTATAAATCTATTAAACAGCGAAAATGACGCAGTTTTATACAATCACGATCGTTCTTCAAAGTTAATTGTAGCGGTCGACTATAAAAACAGTCTTTGGATGTGTGACAGTTGCATGTCAGATGCCCTTAAGGCATTTCAAAAACCCTTGACACTAGTATTGGCCACTCTGATTCAAACTTACCTACAAACTGGTATTATTGTATTCGTCAGCACCACAACAAATTACCTATATGTAAAAGCACATTACGGTGAAGGTAATTACTTCTCTGAAGAAAGCACAAAAACTGCGATAGCTCGAGTTATTATTGTGATATTATTATGCAGTTGATGGAGCCGTCAGAACACGATTATGGCCATGTGACCACTGTTTGTGATGGGTGACCACGCTTACAATATTACCAAATAGATATATACGAAAAATAGCACACCGTGTACCATCACTACCAGTAAAAAAAATTTTGGTCAATACTTTTAATTCAAAGAGCTTGTAATAAAAAAAAGGGAGATTCAGTGATTCGTATTGAATGAGGAGCGTAGCAAGCAGCTAACTGATAGTGTTTGTAGCAGAGTAGTCCTCATTTTGAGAACAGATTACCGATTTGAGTTTGGTCAGCAATTTTTATAGAAAATCTGTAAACGATTGTCTGTCGAACTGTAGACGTTCTTATAATTTTTTGCATACTTGCATTATTTTTATGTGAAGATATCGAAATAATATAAATATCTACCACAAAAAAGGAATGAAAATAATGAAGTCGTTGTCTAGATAAATAAACATTCACATGTTATACCTGCGTAGTTGCCTTTATATGATATGCCCTTTTGCTTTACAGATCTCATATACCAAACCAATCAATCGCAATAACAATCCAACGAGATGAGTTTCCCATGCTCCTTAACTTTAATGAGATCAAAATAGATTTTACAGCAATACTCATCGAGCATCATTAACATAATAATACCAATAATTTCGTGACATTTGGACCAACACAAACAAGCCGAACCAAGCTAGTTAACATCCAAAAAATTCAATTAACAAATATTTTGTCAGCGTTTTATGTTTTCAAATTAAAAAAGGAAGGTAATAACCATCGGTACTAAATAAATTATCAAACGAAAAAAATATTTGAATGTAGAAAGTGCTGAATATTCTGTGGCGCTTGATTAGGCCGAAAAGAGGCCGAAAGAGCCCGAAGCGGGCCGATGTCACGCCGATAAAAGCCGTAAAGCCGAAAATTGAAAAGGTAAGCTCATTAAAAATGCTATAATTTACAATTTTTAAGCAGGCAGATGAACCCTATGCTGTTATCGTAGGGTGACCATGATAGCGGAAAAATGAAAATTGCCAGCGCACTGTCGAAACCAAAAACAAATCAAATATTTGACTAGTAAAAAAATGCCAAAAGTACACGTATTATCATTGTTTCATTTATATTGTTTTTTAAACTTACTACAGCTGGGCTATAAAGGGTGTCTCAGCGCCGATTTTAAACTTTAAACACGAATTTCTCTGGAGCCTTTGGGGCTAGCGGGAGGGGAGTGGTAGCGTTCGGTCGGTGACGAGTGCGGATTTGTTAGTCGGCAAGTCGCAGTGATCTGGCGCGCACCGCGCGTACGCAGTAGAGGCGTACTTTTGCAATGAGTTTTCCATTATCCAGGCCATTTTTCTTCGAGAATGACCGAGTTGCAACGGTTACAGTGACGAGCGAGCGGTATATTGATATGATTAATAATTTTTTTGTACCGCAACTGCAAGAAGAAGATATTGACAAGTCAAGTGTGTGGTTTCAGCAAGATGAGGCCACAGCCCACACAGCTAGGGTCTCCATGGACACTCTAAAAGCGTTGTTTCCGGGTAAAATCATAAGCCGCTTTGGAGACATATTGTGGCCACCTCGATCTCCTGACTTAAGCCCAGCTGACTTTTTTTTATGGGGTTATCTCAAAGGAAGAGTTTATGATACCCCTGTTTCGAGTTTGGAGCAGTTGAAGGCTAAAATAACGACAGAAGTGAGAGCCATATCAGTTGACGTTCTACGACGTGTCTCTGCAAATTTGCTTGTCCGCTTTGAAGAGTGCATTCGCCGTGATGGAAGACATCTTGACGGTGTAATATTCCGTACATAAAATCCGCAACAATACATTATAATTTACAGCAATAAAAATATTTCAAATACAATTAGTTTTTTTTAATAAATATTTAAAGTTTAAAATCGGCGCTGAGACACCCTTTATTACTTTTGATTTCACACAAGATTTTCCGATTACTTTTTTATTTTGTAGCAGATATAAATGTAGTATATTTTGTGTATCCTTCTATTTTGACCATAAACGAAGCATGATGTATTCCAGTAGAAAACATTAAAAATATATATATTTACCAAAAATGACAAGGCACCCTACTCGTGCGCCTCGAGCCCACAGCCCCCGCTGCGACATTCTAATGAAATAAACTGAAAATCAACACGCGTGCGCTTTGAGCGCCGAAACGCACAATATGCCGAAACACGATTTAATTAACCAACAGAAATTATAATTTACTAAAAGATTTATGCATTCATAAATAAGAGGTAAATTGAGCGGTTAACTTGAAGAGCATGTAACTGTGTAGACATGTACAAGTAAACAGACATTGAAATTATACATACACATAGGTATGGAAACTACAATTAAGAGCAAGATTTACTCCTGAGCCTTACTTATATACTTTTATTATATTTGTTATTCCATTCCATGTTTTTTTTTATTTCATACATACGTCTTACTTTAATCACTTAAGAATTACTTATAAATAAAATAAAATAAAATAAAATAAAAATAGCCTTTATTTCAGATGTTTCAGTTAATAATTAGTAATTAATTTGGTATTCATTACAAAACAAAATTTCAAGTGTCATTAAAATGGGAATATAACAACAAGAACTCATTGCAAAATTAGTTTTTCCATGTCCGTAAAATAATCTTCGTCAGTTGATGTTTAATATATTCTTCCCATAATGTCCAACTTTGAAATAATGGTGTTATTTGTGTCAAAAGTTTCTTTGAAGTCAATGTTTTTATGTGAGTGCGTCTGTCGCCTCTCTGGCGTAGGCCTCCCCCAGTTTAGTCCACTGCATTCTGTCTCTTGCCAGTCTCTTCCACGTTTGCCCGTGTCTCTGGGTGAACACGTCCTCCCATCGTCTATGTGGTCTGCCTCTCTTGCGTAAGTCACCTCTAGGGATCCATTCTATTACTTTTTTTGTCCATTTATCATTCTTCATTCTGCAAACATGTCCTGCCCAATTCCATTTCAAAGTCCTTATGCTTTTTACTATGTCTCTTATCTTTGTCTTTTGTCTAATTTTCTTATTGCTAATTCTGTCCGATAATCTGACTCCTAGCATACTCCTCTCCATCTTTCTTTGACATATGGCTAGTTTATTTTCATCTTCTTTTCGCAACGCCCATGTCTGGCAACCATATATCAGGCAAGGTAGTAATGCGATGTCATATACTTTGCTCTTGATGGCGATGTCAATATCTTTACTTTTCATAATCTCCTTGAGACTCCAATACCTCTTCCAAGCCAATCCGATCCTTCGATCTATTTCTTTTTCTGTCAGATCTTTGAAAGCGATCGATTGGCCCAAATAGGTATATTCAGTCACGTATTCTATGTTTTCATTGTCTACCGTTATTTTAGCTCGTCTCCCGTTTGTCATTATTTTAGTTTTTGATGCGTTTAATGATAGTCCGACTTTTTTACTTTCTCTTGCAAGGTCCAGTATCATGCTTTCTATTTTTTCTGGTGTTTCAGCAAAGATTGCGATGTCGTCAGCGAAACGTAGGTGACTTAGCTGTTCTCCATTTATATTTATTCCTTCGTTTTGCCAATCTATATTTCTAAATATCATCTCCAGCACTGCACAAAATATTTTTGGTGACATTGGGTCTTCTTGTCTTACACCTTTCTTGACTGCAAATTCTGGTCTACCTTTTTCCATCCTGATCTTCGCCGAGCTTTTAGAGTATATATTATGAAGAACTTTGATATACTGTTCTTCAACTCCTTGTTCTCGTAGTGCTTGCCATATTGAATTAAACTCAAGGCTGTCGAATGCTTTAGTAAAATCTATAAAGCCTATGTACAGGATTTTGTTGTATTCTATATATCGGCTTATAATCGTGGTCACTACCTGAATGTGGTCAACTGTCGAGTACCCTTTCCGAAATCCTGCCTGCTCCTCTGCTTGGTTTTGGTCCAATGTGGGTGTTATTCTTTTTAGTATTATTTTTGAGAATATTTTGTATATATTAGACATGAGGCTGATCGGTCTGTAGTTGCCCAACTCGCTCCTATCTCCTTTTTTATGCAACAAAATCGTGGTTGATTTGCTCCATTCCTCTGGTGTAGTTCCTTTCTTCAGGATATTGTCAAAGAGCTTTTGTAGCGGGGAAAGTAATAAATTACTCAAAGCTTTTAAAAATTCGTTCGTAATGCAGTCTTCTCCTGTAGCTTTGTCATCTTGTTGAGTCATAATTGCATGTTTTATTTCGCTTGTTAGTATATTCGGTAATGTCATATGATCCAAATTATTAATGTCGAAATTTGATGTCTAACACAGACATCAAATTTCGATATTTGTTGTTTTTGTTGTATAATTCTTCGTAGAATTTGGTCGCTTCTTTGATTATTATAGGTCTCTTAGTTACGATTTTATTTTTCTTCGTTCTTACATTCGCCGTCCACTCTTTCTTGTCTGTAAGTTCCTTGAACGCTTTCTTGATAGCTCCTGATTTCTTGATATGTTTTTCCAAAACTTCTCGCCTGTATTGTTTTTTGTCCTTAGCTATATTTCTATTTATTTCCTTGCTTATTCTAGTAATTTATTTCCTGTTTTCTCTTGTATTCTCTTCTTTATACAATATTTTCCTTCTTTCTAGTAAATCTTTCGTCTGTTCACTAATACATTTCTTCGTCTTCTTCCTTTTGAGTGTCATTTCTTGCATTGTATTCGTCAAATGTTTTTGTAGATTTTTATATTGTGTATGTAAATCATCGCTATTGTCTATGGCAGTATGAAATTTTTCACTTAGCTCTTCCAATTTTTCTTCTGGTAGCTCTGGTATTATTCTCAATGCCGGTGGTGGGTTGCGAGTTATTTTCCTCAGGGTTTTGATGACGAGTCGACATCTAATCATTCTGTGGTCAGTATAGAAATGTGTGTTAATCACGTCAAATTTCTTTATCTGGTTTGGTTTATTTGTTAGAATGAAGTCAATCTCGTTGAAGTGCATGTTGTTTGGTGTTTTCCAAGTCCATAGCCTTTTCTTTTTTCTTCTGAACATTGTGTTTGTGATCCTTAGGTTATTTTCCAAGGCAAATCTTATTAATTCCTTTCCATGAGGACTCCTTATTCCATGAGAAAAATTTCCGTACGCTATATCTTCACCGCATTGTTTCTTGCCAATTTGAGCGTTAAAATCTCCCATTACAATTAAATTTTTAGAGGTCGAGGAAGCAACTGCTTTTTCTAAGGTTTCATAGAAAGTTAGTAAATCTATAGGTGCACTCTTTTCCATTGGGGCGTAAGCTTGTATAATAGTCCAAGTATTGTTTTTACTAAACTGCATCTCGAGCAACACTACTCTGTCAGAAAATGTCTCCAACCTGGTAATGTTGTTTTTTAAGTGTTTTTTGATGATTAGTCCGACTCCTCTTCTTCCTTTCGTTGTGTAGCTGTGATACAGGATAAAATTTGGGTATTCTTCTATAACTTCTTTGGCCCTTCTGACTTCGCATAAACCAAGGATGTCCCATTTTACTTTTTCGGTGCTATTAATTAACTCAGTTAATCGACTGTCGCCAAGTAAAGTTCTGACATTCAGACTTGCTATAAATATGTTATTGTCTTTTATCTCGGTTTTGTTACGTTTCTTGCTGGGGGGTATTTGGTCTTGCTCCTCCACGGTGACCAGCCGGCTTGGAGGAGAATTACTTATATGCTCACAATAATATTTATCACAGATATTTCTTATTTGTCTTTTGGCACCCAGATTGGTTGAATGTAATTTAAGCATACAATAATATCAAATATAAAACTTTTGTAGTTACTTGCAATCTCAGAAGCATTATCACATATTGGTACTTTGGATTATAAGAACGTTGTCATTTTCACAGATAGTAAAAGCGCCTTACAGCATATCGCTCGATGTGCCTCTAGTCCTAGAGGATCCTCGCTAGCGTATGATATTTTAAGGAAGGTACTCTTCCTTAAAAAGCGCGGCAGTAATCTGAGATTGCAATGGATTCCTTCCCACATAGACGTTCGAGGGAATGACGAGGCGGATCGGCTAGCTAAGCAAGCTGGGACTAATGGGTCTCATATATATTTGATTCCGGATATCGCGCAGGTGATAGTTAAATATAAATATAAAGTATTTGAAAAATGGAAGTCACATTATGATACTATTTCTCGGACGAAGGGCATATGGTATAAGATATTACAACGTGAACTTCCGAGATCGCCATGGTTTACTAATTGTAAAATAAACAGAAAAGAGATAGTTGTGGCGAACAGGCTTCGTTCTGCACATATGCCTCTTAATTATTTTAATTTCTTGATGGGTTTGGCAGAATCCAATACGTGTGACATTTGTGGGTTAGTGGAGGACGTGTATCACGCACTTGTTGAGTGCACACGGACCGAAGGTGTTCGGCGTCACATGCTCACTCAGTTTGGTTGTAACTTTCAAGAAGTCGACGTTGTACATGATGTTCTGTCTGCGCCACACAGCGAGGCAGCCAGAACATTATTTAGAATGTTTTGTAAGTTAATTAAGTAGTCTAGTTATTAGAATATACAATGGAGCTGTCATAGTCGCACAGCGACATAAGCGCCTTAAAATATGAGATAATAAAAAAAAAAAAAAAACTTTTGTAAATAAATTTAATTCAAAACCTTTAAACCTGAAAATCTCAACTATATACTGTGTTATGGCTACAACAGCTACTTTTTTCAATGCTCAATAGAGTTTTGCAATTAGATTGCATCTTCTTTGCATTTCCAGTGTTATGTTTATTCAGAAAGGAAGTTTGCAAAACTATTTTATTCACTTCCATTATGTATAAGAGGAAGTCTGTGCAACCTACTTTCTAGTTTTACTTTTACATTTTATTTTTATTAAAGATTCGTTGAACATTTTTCCTCATCTAACTTCAATGAGCAGTAATGTAGGTATTTACATATAATGAGTACTTTTTAACGCAACAATTACACGGCCAAATTTATCTGTTTTATATATTAGTGTCCAAATCATGATTCAAATAAATTTTCTTCATCTCTATTTTCACATAAACCTACAAAACCTACAAAATAATATCAATTTGTTATAATCCACCCAAACAAACGAGCATCATCGCTATTGGCATCACTTACAAAATAGATTAGATTATTTTTTCCTAACCAAACTTTTTAAGCATACTCTTTTGTTTTTTGTATTCGATTATTGAATGCAATGTATCACTCAATGGGAGCTGGGAGCTACCAACATCACCTATTCAACTTACTTGATTGAATTAGACCTTATTTTTCATACAAATGGGGTTCTGACCTTTGAGATGCAGAGCTGAGGGACGTATTCTGAACAATTTGAGATACACATTTCAAATTATGTATTGAAAAAAAAGTATTCAGAGTAATTTAATTACTGTGATTGTTATATAAAATGAAGACTATGTTGTAAATGTCCCGACACAGCAGTTATTAATAGAAATAATAAACGTACGTATTAATTTCGTAGGTACACATTTTTTTCTAGTCAGGAAATGTGGCCTGAGGCTACCCTACACGAACCTTCATTACTTTTAGCTAAAGTATTAAACCAATCAAATAAAAACAGGTATAAATAAACAAAAACTTAAGCGTAAGTGCATTTATCGCGTTAAATATCAGAATAGGTGCCCCAAACTATTTGGTTCGATGTTCAAATGTAGCATGATGGCAGCAGTAGGGGTGCCGCGCGCTGCGTGACGCCGTAGTGATGTTCTACCCTAGACAACGAGTAATCGATTATATTCGCAGGTGCAAATAATCGATTTTTTTCTCGAACCACGCGCAGGTGGCTTTTCGCCGAGCTTTTTGCTAGATCTTGATTATGTTATTAAAAATTAATACGAGGTGAATGGTTCTATTATCATTTATAGTGGGCAATAAAAATTTGGTAGTGTTTCTGAATAAATCTTACTGATTGGGTTGGAATATTGGTAAAGTTATTTTAACTAGATTTTTTGTAAACTATTTATTTTGTCTGTTTTTATATTTTATGTTGTTTTATACGCGCATACTACTTGATACTACTCATCTGCTTCTGTATATAATAATATATATATGTCGTAGGATAATTCGATACTTGGAATCTTCGCGGAAATCCTAGGGGTTTTGCGGAAACGCGGATAATTAGACATAGGTGAAAAATTATCAAATCTTACTGGACAAAGTCAGGATTTTTGCCCCACCACTTGCACTACAACAGGACTTGGCTCCTCCTCGCTTCGCTCGTCGTCGCATGTGCGTGGTAGAAAGCAACCTAACGAACCTAATCTACCTTCTGTCACAGACAAGTGACTTCGAGTCCAACACTAGCACTACAACAGGACAGATAATTTTTCGCCTATGTCTAATTATCCGCGTTTTCGCAAAACCCCTAGGATTTCCGCGAAGATTCGAAGTATCGAATTATCCTACGACATATATAAAATAATGAGAGTGGGAATAAACCGGATCGGTCATTCTTAGAGATAACTTCTTGAAAACCTGCATCAACATCACATGTAGTGGTAAAAAGACAGATGTCTTCGCATCTCATAGCAGCATCTGTTAACTGCAGTCTGATATAGAGCCAAGTAACATTGTATCGTATAGCTCTACTCCCAACAACAAATCTTCCAATCAATCACCCCGTCACAGTCCGAAGCACCCTATTGAAATTATTTATTTTTCATTACCATCTAGTTATTATATTAGCTCGGTTATCTACACCCAGGGGCACCATCCATTCAATTTAACATTGTAATGAGACGACTCAGAGGTAAACCAAATTACAAATACGAACATGAAATATTACCCACACCATGATATATAGTAACAAATTATCTTTTTTACCATCCGACACCGCCTCAAATCTGTAAATGTAAATATGGCGTCCGGCGTTTTGATTTAATAATCCCGATCATATCTGAATAGAAGAAATCCAATTGATTTCGTTCATTTAAATACGATGTTCGTTTATTGACGAGCTTTATCTTAATTTATGACACGCCGCTGAGCCGCTGCCACCAAAAAAAGTTACGCCGGGAAATACTCGTACTGTGGCGCCACGGGTTTTTGTGAATTAATTGCGCAAAATCATTCCAACTTCTTGCCCGATCACTTTTGAGAAGTCACATAAAAAGTAATTCAATTGATCCTATTAGGTACATACGTCTCGATTTTAAGAGACAGAGGCATCGGGAGTAAATCAAGATTATCGAGAAATCGATTTCGGGATGTCGAATTCCTGTGGATTCCCGGACATATCCTGGAGACCCCCCAGTTTCGAAATACGCCACATAGTCTCAGGTTTTCACGTCAAACGCGATAAGTGGTCGTCATTCGACCATCTTTAGAAACGTGAGCGGAATTCCAGGATTACGAGTATTACAGCCGTTTACCGACGTCCAAGAAACACCGATTTGTTATAGATTTCTACCCGAGCCCGGAGCTGTTGCACTGTAATGAGTTTACTGGAAAATTATGCTGTACAATTAGTGCTTTCGAGTATTAACCGACATTAATTTAGTGCGGGGCGCTTGGGGCGCCGTCAATCTCGGCGAGGCGAGCTCGACCTTCCGACGCCGCGCTCTCCTTTCTAACCTCCTCGGTGCAGTGTTTCCGAGGGGGCTCCGTCCGCTGGTCGTGTACTCTATGCCCTATTCATTTGCGTTGTTAAAATGATTGACATATTCAATTAGCGGGGTGACCGACGGACCTCCCAACTCGGTTCTAAGCTATTAACTCCCCCAATTTAACTTGGTCTCCGACTAGCTGGATTTTCTTGGCTCTGGAAGGTCAAATGGAAGTGGTAATTCGGATAGGGTAGGGTTATCGCATTGTCTTGCGGTTTGGCTGTTGTTTTCTGCAATTAGCGTGGCATCGCGTAGCGTGTCTCTGGTTTAATGGGCCTTTCAGCGTTACTCAGCGCTGAGGAACGAGCGATTTGTTTTGACACTTTACTGACGGCCAGGCGGAGAGGTCTGGCCAGATTGGCGATTAGCCTTCAGATGTTGAGGGATATTTATTAGATGGAAGAATACTGATTAACTAAGTATCTTGTTTGCTTGTGAACTAGTTTTATGTTTTGAGCAACTATTTTGAGGTCTGAATACAAGCAAAGAACTTTATTATCGAGCTACATTAAAATATGTGATGTGGACTATTTAACAGATATTCTACGTACTTTTCTTTGGCGTGTTTTTATTGATAGACTTTACTTAATAGTAATCTAAATCTTTCTTTGCTTTAGATTTAATTCGTAGCATACTAAGCCCCCTAAATTTTATGTAAAAAATCTTATAACATGTTAATAAATAACAACTTGTTACAAAGGGTTTCAGCGCCAATCAAAGCAAAGTGTGGGTGTGACCGTTATACGTCCATAAACTCATCAATTAATAACTTGATGAAACCAGATCGTATCGCCTTGTAAATGAAGGTGTATGGGCTTAGCATAGCGTTATTTTGGGATTCAGAAGGAGAGAGAGATTCAGCACTAACATTGCAGATCAATTGAAAGAGGTCTCAGCTGGTATTATTATTCAGTGTTACTTTGGTACAAAACAACTGACAAATTAGTCAGGAAGTGATTCTCTGTTTTTTTTTTCTTTACGCTCACAGTAGGTAAAGATTACTTTAAGTGGCGTGATTTTTATTGACATATTTTTAAGCAAAAATGGATTAGCTCCTGAACATAATTTGCATGTTGGAAAACGATTAGTATGAACTACTATTTCGCGTGCATATTTTGTAGGAACCGATAGGGATATAATAAAAATTTGTGTTGTATTTTGTCATTGTTTTATAGACGAATCAGTTTATGAATTCCTAAATATGTCCCCATGCTAATCTCATCGTTTAAATCAAGGCATCTGTCTTGACATGACTAATTACGTGTACCGATTGCTATCAGGCGGCAAGGGAGTCGAATTACCGACCGTTTAATGTAAGCCAATTTGCATTTTAAACTGTTTGGTCGCGACCTGCTTGAATGAGTGGATGATTGTGGCTGTCACAGCGATTAAATTTGTATACGTAAGTGTGCTAGTGTAGCCACTACAGACAAAAACTACTTTAATATTAACGTAAGCATGTTTTAAGTAGTGTGATGCTAAAGTAATAAAAAACTAAGCATTTACTGGCTTTACCTGTCTGTCTGTACCAATGTGATTTAATTTCTAATTAAGAATGCTTCAATGCCTATGCTTTTGATATTACTTATAATGAATTAAATTGATATCTAATGAGTTTAGCACGTTACTATACGAAACATATAACAGCGAAATCGTAGTTATCTAGTCAGTAGCAATAGTTTTGTACATTTATCTTATTAAGGAGCTAATTTACCTAATACAAATTTCATTTGCAAATCTCACGAAAGATACCTTTTAATATTTATATTTTATTTTCACCAAACATAACACACATAATATGTATTTACATCTCTCATGTTCGGTAAGTAGGTCCTTATTACCCCCAAATGGGGCTTGTAAGTAACCAATTAGCGCTCTAGGGTAATAATGTAACTAGAAAAGCCCTAGGGCGGTAAGTAATTAAAAAAAAACTTTTCACTCTTTCAAAAAGTTCAAGTAGTAGACAAAGGAGGTCGCTTCGCTATTCAAACTCAAACTCAAACTTCTTCGAATGAGTATAATTATAGTCATCAATTTTAAATATCGAACGGCGATGCTCAATTTCGTTCCTGACAAAAAAAGATGAAAAAATGCGGGAATAGAAAACTTTCATTTTAAATGTTGTTTGTTTTTGGGATTTTTACATAAATACGTGCTAATTAGGAAAAAAACATAAGTTCTGCAAGTGATGACGATATATTATTTAAGCTGCACTCCTGATTCAATGAAAATGAAAGCTGAAGTAGCAATTAACAATATTTTGCTTGAAAGTTCTAAAGAGAGATATTTGAAAACTTACGACGAGTTTATGAATTGGCGAAAAGAAAAACGAGTAAGTTCTGATTTTGTCCGTGACCAGCAAATATCACAATCTCAAACTTTTAACATACCCATAAAACATCTGTCCCTAAAATTTTAAAATTGTCCTCATTTCACTATAAATTTTAACCATTAAAATGTTTTATTCTTGTAATACGGGTTTTTTCTACTTACCTCACAATCGAGATGTAAAGCAGAGTAGTTAGCTCGGGTGTAAGCATCAATTGCACCCTCGAACTATAGGCGCCCTCGCTGCGCTCGTGCGCCCAACTATCTCGGGCTGCAATTGATGCCTTACAGCCCTCGGCTACTAATCTACTATTAATCGCCAGTTTATCAAGAGTGTACCCGGGAGCGTCGGACAGGACGTGTGATCTCACCAATTACCAGCCAGATGGAATTATATTGTCAGATTCTAGGTGACAGACACCAGGTAGATGACAAAGGTGAGGTATAACTGAACGATACTATTTTGACATACGACGGACTGCAAAATCGACAATCCGCGGACCGTTTGACAGATAAAGTAGCTTTGTGACATCCTCTTTGAGTTGTATTTCCTCATTAATAAGGGTCATGACTCCCCCACAGAATGGATTTGTTAGTAATATAGTTTTCAAAAATATCAACATAACCAGTACCTTTCATTTTTTAATATCTGGTTTCCATCACATGTTATACACATTTAATCGTCAGCTCAATCAGAGTGTACCCGGGAGCGTCGGACAGGCATGTGTGAACTCACCAATTACCGACCACCAGGAATTATACTATCAGATGCTGGATGACAGGCCGTTCCACCTGGCCCCTACTTTCCGGAATGTCTCGATTCCAATCACAAACCAGCTGGACCTACTTGGAGTCTCCCTTACCTCGTCACTAAATTTTGGGTCCTATATTGAGTCAAAGGCTCAATTGGCTGCCAAAAAGCTTGGTATCCTCTCGAAGGTGCGTCGGTACTTCCATCCGGAACAGTTGCTTACCTTGTATAAAGCACAAGTTCGGTCGTGCATGGAGTACTGCTCGCATCTTTGGGATGGATCAGCAAAATACCAGCTAGAGGCGTTGGATTCGATTGAAACGCGAGCTAAGAGGTTAGTAGGTAAAACCACCATTAAGAAGGCAAAACTCCAAAGTTTGGAACATCGCCGCAAGGTGGCCAGTCTGTCGGTCTTTTATCGAATACATTTCGGAGAGTGTGCAGAGGAGCTACATAAACTGATTCCCTCAGCTCCCTTTTATAACCGAACAAGCAGAAAGTCCGCAGGTAGACATCGTTTTATGGTGGAAGTGCCGAAGTGTCGAACGCAGCGCTTTGCTTCTACGTTTATTGTACGGATGGCAAAGCTCTGGAACACTTTACCAGAAGCTGTGTTTCCTGCGAACTACAATCCAGGGGTTTTCAAATCTAGAGTTAATAGGTATCTTCTAGGTAAACGTGTTACACCCTAGGCTGCAGCAATGCTTAACATCAGGCAGGCTGTAGTCAAACGTAAACCTATCACACGTAAAAAAAAAAAAAAAAAAAAAAAAAGCGTGGTAGATGACAAAGGTCAGGCACAATGTTATATTGGCGTCTGAAAATTATAAATTGTTATGAAATATAAAGTTTAAGACCCTGTCTTCTAGCGAAATAGTTTCAAACTAAAAAAGCAACGAGCAGAGTTCTAACTAAATTATACTATTTTTTATTAATAATAATAATGTACCCTAATGTGAGGTCAAGGACTGTGCAATTGACTGATTAAATAGCCTTGTTGGAGAACAGCCGGAACCTAATTTTGAACGTGTTATTCAACCTACAGAAGCGCCCAAATGAAATTGCCTTTCTTTGCTGCGGTTACCCATGCAAAGACTAACCACGGCGGTATCAGCTTAACCTTGTTGCTTTTTAAAAAAAAAACTTTTTTGACGTGATTGAATGTTGATTAGTTCGTTTCTATATTTTAACAATAAAATATTCTAATTCATAACTGCCAGTCTGCCACAGCATAGATACTCATTGTAAACAAAGATACAATACAATATAGCAACCAAAGGTGGTCTATAAGTTCAGATCGTGATGGATTACGACGTGCTAACACCGCATTAGGCCGGGAAGCATTACACGGTTAATTCCTAAATGATCCCTTCTCAATGCAGGTTAATGCCTAAATGACCCCTTTACCTTACCTTACCTTTGATTCTGTATTGCGTTATTAGCTAATTGAATAGAGTGGTAGGAAATTGAAAACTTTATGAACTGTACTCTTTAGAGAGATGTTTCGATCTATTTTGGAAAATATTACAAAAAAAACTAAAACTCTTTAAAATCTTGTAAATAATTATCAATCTTCTTCTGTTTAATTATTCTTCTGTTGTTTTCTGCTTTAAAATCAAAAGTTAAATCCAACAAAATAATTAGTAAGTGTGAGTATTGCTATGGTAATTTAACAATACCGTTGTGCCCAAAAATAATCATTTAACAAATATAATATCTGCAACATAATGCTTTAAATATTTTCACGTTCCATCGTTTCCAAATTATCAAAACACAATGTACGTGCACCAAATTCCGTCGTGTCATTGAATTCTGCATTCTGACAATGTTTAATCACTTCAACCCAAAAAACACTCAACTTTTCAATGAGGCCCTACATTGTAACTCTGAGTTAAACAAATTCAGTGCCAATTACAGATACACATTAGCAACAAAATGAAGTCGGCTCTAATAACAGTATACAGCGTGTTATGAAAGGCAATTACCAGTGGCTACGAAATCCGGTAGTTAATTATCCTAAATTGTTTAATGGCGAGGTTTGCGACGTAATCGCTGGCCCCGGGGCGAGCGGTGGCCGGGACTCGCAGCCAGTGTGTGCCGTAAACATGGTTTTTGCAAAGCTGTGTGTACCTACTGAGTAATATTCACATTTAGTAAGGTCACATTAAAAAAAAGTCAAAGTCGAGAGTCCAACCTGGATGAGGTCTGCACAAGATAGACGCAGATGGCACGTACAAAGGGAGGCCTATACCCAGCAGTGAGATCCCAAGAGCTGTGGATGATGATGATGTTCGCATTTAGATAGATACATAAATACTTCATTAAAACACCACACATAAAACAATACAAAAAAACATAGATATTAAAATTTGCGTCTTAATTGGCGGCCTTATCGGTAAGAGCGATCTATCACATTTATGCTTCTAAAGTAATACATAAATTCACGTTTGAAAATAATACTAAGCAAGACTCTTGCAAGCTATATGTACTAAGCATTATTCATGTTTACTAAAATCATATCTATACTTATGTGTCCTTTGTACTTAATTCAGGTTTTAAAAAATACTGCGCCAAATTGTTTACAATTCATAATAATAATTCATTAAAATAAAATAGTGAAAATTGGTCGCACGCGTTGAACTCTTTTACAAGGACATACTCGTGTGCGTAAGGACAACATTTATATCCTAATAATTTAATAATTTAGTAATGTTTATTTTTTAAATTTTAAAATTGTTTATCAATTTTGAGAACAATAGAAGTAACACATTTTTGAAATGATTTTCATATACAATATTACAGAATCTACTGAATATATTATCTCGGCTGTTTTTTACACAGTTTGGAAAGTATTATAGTCATGTCAGAGTTCCTAACGCTGTTTATTGGAAGCTCGCCACCAGAGTTTACCATTCCCACTCAAACTGACTCCAGAACACCACAACGATCTGAAACACGGAGCAACCATAGCCCATGAGTTAATTTCATTAATGTAAGTATACAAACCGTCATTACGGCGGCTGTTTCGCGGGAATTACTTAAATGTCAGCTAAATTGCCTTCACAGAGCCTTCGTAATAAGGTGCGGGTACAAGCTGCAATTTGGGCTCGCATTCAATCATTCACCTACTCGGGTATAGCTAGAGGTATGTATGTATGTATAGGTATGTAAAACAATCTAGGAATTGAACGTGAATATTGTAGCGGTGGTAAACTAGTATACATTTGTTCGTAACGAAAGTTCGGTGTCATTGTAAATGACTAGTTGTGCTTTCATACAGCTAGAGGAAGTTGTTGATAGTTATAGTTACATTATTTATAGTAGCGTTGGTACACGAAGCAAAATTTGCGTGAAGGGAGTTAATAAGTTCAGTTCATGTCAAATGTGTCTGGTATATTACAGAAACGAAAGAAAATTTGAAAAAAATCTTGTCAGCCATTTGTTTTAAACGTGGCTTTTGTTTTGATTAATTAACAATATGGTGGTAATTTGTAGATTTTTTGTCAAGGTTGTAACTTTTCACCATATGAAAGTAAAGCTTTTAGCTAAAAATAGCTTAATTAAAATTATTGTATAAGTAGGTACTTTTTCTTGTATGAGTGATTTTGACCTTCTTAGATATTTTGATTGACAACGCAAGTCTAGAAACTAACTAGGTACGAGAAACTAATTCAGACTGCTGAAATATTTAGTGCAACTTTTTTCAGTAGGTATTGATTATGATTTCTTGATCAAAGCGGTCACGATAAACGAAAATTGGTATCATTATTCTACTGAATCTCCAACTCCACTCCAATGTTGTTATGTATGAATGTTTGATATTTAGGTTGGTACTCCAACCTAAATATCAAACAGAGCATTGCAACTGTCTGTACGTTTGTTAACAAAAAGCTTCATTTCACTGCAATCAACATCGAGACATCTCAATTAGTTTATATTAAATTGTAACTTTAGTTGCAGTGGTTTTTTAGCGTTTTTTATTTGATTTGTTTGACAAAGCCGTCGTGCAGCGCGCAATATTTGAAACCGCTTCGATGCTTGTAATGGTATCCGATTGCATTCGTGCGTCATTCAACTTGTTTTTATAACGAATTTCAATTATTAATCTTAATAGTAAAGGGTGAAATTGCCGACGGAAAGAGTAAGCCTGATAGAAGGTTAACATATACTGCTGAAACGCGTTAGCTTTCTTGAATATACAATTAAATATCTGACTTCAATACCCATTAATACTGTGTATTTGGATGAGTTTCTAAAGTACAATTGGTACTTTAAACATAATTCGATACAAAGATGTTTTTTATATGTACCTAAACTTAGGTATTAGAGCTATTTTCATTAAAGTCCACAATATTTTTAATACACGACACATATTTCCATTCCCTTATTTCAAGAATGGGCATCAATGGACATATTAAACATATTTTGTTATTCTTACTTGTAACGTATCTCTAACATAATCTTTCAGCCAACCTTCTGCACTCCTACTCTACCTACACCGCAGTAAACACAGTGGTATAAAGTGCGCCTCGCCGGCGGCTGGCACAGCGGGAGCAGATTGGCCGCGCATGACACATCACAACACACAAACTCTATCTGATGGCTGTATTAGCGATACACAGCAATGGAGAAAAAACACGGTTTATTGTACATAGCAATAAGAACCAGATAAACCACGATATGAAAGAAACACGGTTTATTTTACTCAGCTATGTATAGCAATTATAAACAGAAATTCATTTTATGTAAATGGTTTGATGGGTAGGTTTTTTCGCAGCGCACTTAAAGTTTTTACAAAATAAGGATAAATGAGAGATTTACGCTTGTATTGACATGATCATCATATCCGTGAAGTTATTCGAAAACAAACGTCAATCAATGAATCAATGAATTCACTTACAATGATAATATCTGGCAATCACAAATGATAGTTTTAAGGGAATACCTACTGTGAAAATTGACTTACATACGTAGAATTACCGCCTTTCTCTCACTTTTTTCGCTAAACATCTTACAAAACGTATATACCTACGTATGAATGTACCAAGAAATACATTTGTTTTAAACTAGCGTGTAGCAAACAAACGAGCACAGATAAAAAGATAACAGAGTAGATATTTCAACACACGAAACGGACCTACCGCGGCGCCATTAATATACATAACATACGACATTAACAATTAAATAAAAACGTTTGGTATAACATTATCGACGATATTAAATCTATGTGATAATCGGGTGTTAGTAAAATCTTTAATGAGCTTGCATTTAACAAATTACAGATTTTTTTTTATTGTACGGTACGAGTTGATTTTTTTAATTTCTTCAATATTATTATCATCATGTCAGCCTGTGTTCGGATACTGCTGAGTATAGGCCTCCTCAACTTTTTAAATTTAAGTGAACATAACGTTCTTTGTATCAAATAATAAACTTAACTTGGTGGTATTACGCTTGCCTCTTAGTATCTCATAAAAGCACAACCTTAATTTTATTTCTTCATATATCTTGGTTGTTTTAGTTCTGTGAAAAGCCAATAATCATACTTTAAAAACGGTAAAATTTCATTACCCTAACAAACAGTCCAATGCCGACTCGGAACTTTCGTAACATAGTAACTAAATTGGTGCCTTTAGGGGGCTTGTACACTTAAGACTTAAAAATGCTTCTTATTTCCATTGAAATTTAATCAAATTAGATGTTCCTAGTCTTAGATACTCTAAAAATAATCTTTCAATGTGGAGGATCTTCGGCTAATCATAATTGTGAGGCCAAGTTTTTGGAACAAAAAAGTATGTTAAAAACTTGTAAAACTCACCACCATGACCAACCATGGGACAATATAGGCACCCACCATAACGTATGTATCTGCCTAAGAAAACTAACATCCCACAGAATTAAACCGTCAGTATCTAATATGTAGTTTAGCTAAAGAAATAAGAAAATAATACAACTTTTCAAGAGTTATTTGTGGGCATAAAGTCTTCTTCTTATCGTATGAGTGTAGCGAACTTAGATGTCAAGTGTTTTCAAAACACCGAAAGGCCTTTGAGACATGGTGTAACGCTTGCAGTACTATGAGGTACTGCCGGGACCTACTATTCGTAGGCATTTCCGCACATTCAACCATGAACGTGGTGTTGGTAAAACAGTGTCAAATCCCCCTAAGCTCCCAAGCAAGCCCCATAAAACCTTATACCTCCATTATCCTTCATAAGTCGAATCCTTATAAAGAGTGTGAGTTATCAAGAAGTGCTGTTCTTTACGACCGTTTACTCTCGCTACAAATTACGTGTAATTGGGAGGACGCTACTGATAGTACTGTATACAGGGTTATGTATAAGTAACAGCTTTATCCTTCCAACAAGATATTTGTAGGGATATGATTGTTGTGGCCTCAAAACGCTGGACTTTAAAATTTGGCCACTTTAGAAGTTACCATTGGTCATATGAGAGACGATGGACCTTTGTGTCGTTATATAATTCGTTGCCTAAAGAACTGTGTCTATATATGTATGTATACCTAAAACTCTAGCTGAAGAATCTTGGATTGCGTTTAAATTCAAATATCAATCTTGTTTTTGTCTAAGATATTTATACCTTCCGCCCTACGCCGTTAAGTTCCTCATTAAATCTAATAAGTATCCACAGAATCGTAAGTACATACTTTAAGTATAGTGTCATCAATAGTAGCTCTGTATAAAAAATGTGCAAGGTGCTATGTATGATGGTAATGGAATTAAATGGATAACCGCAACAGTGTTTTGCGAAAACATGCAAAACTCAACGCTTTGTTAAATCACTCATCTTACGAGTATATTCATTGGTTGGTATACGTACGTACCCAGTTCAGTTTGTTATATCTGAAAAAATGCTATAATAACTAGTGCTATCCTGTTCCGAGGCGCTAATTCGGAATAAAAAGAATCGGTCTAATCTATCTCTATACCAAATTTTATCCAAATTGGTTCAACTGTCACAAACGTACGCAGTAAACACAAAGAGACACTTTCGCTATAATAATATTAATGGGATAAGACAAAACTCTTGTGGTTTCTAAATAGAATGAAAAGATCAAAACAAAACCTATTCCATCACGTTTTCTAATCGTGTGTCCCTAGCGTCAAGTGTAAGTACAATACGCAAACATGCGCTTTGATAATGGCTAAATTACGCCTCGTCGTGGTCGCGCTGGTAAAATATACCTAAGTAAAATTATTTCAGTAGGTTAACATAAATAACTAAATATGGCATGCTGTATCACTCAAATATTTAGAAAGTTATATGAAAAGCTGATTAGGATGAGAGTTTTCGTAGTAATTGGCTTAGTTGCCTTATATTTACTAATAGTTAGTGTAACTTTCATGAAACACCGCTGCTCATATTTTTTCAAAAGGCCTCAACTTTCAATAACGGTACGGTAGCGGTAGGGCTCAGAATCCCAATATTCAATAGCGATAATTTTCTAATTTCGTATATCAGATGTAGTCAAGCGTGAGACAATCTTGCATAACTAATAGCAAAAATCAATGTAGATATTGTTGTCAATGGCGATTTATTTCAAGTAAGCACTCTGTGGCAGCGTTACTGAGATTTAGAGACGTATTAGCTAAAAGATCTAGGATCAAAGGTAGATCGGAGCCAGTTCCATGGGTTTACTACATCCTCCGGTGAATGTCCATCGGTTATCACGACGACGCGTCATACCGCCGACGGATTTATTACTTACTTACCGCCTTTCACCAACAGATGGAGTTATACCCCAAGATAAACTCGCCTGCGTATGTGTGAACTTGCTTTATAAATAGACGTCCTCTTCATTGTTGGGACCTACGTGAAATGTTTAATAGTACATATTAAGCTTGTATAACGATAATATTATTCAAGTATCAATATAAACTTTGTAAATAATAATAATGATCTTTCTTATATTATTCTACTCTTAGATGTACGAATAAAACTACATAGATCACGTACTTAACAAATGTCAAAGTTGCAGTGAGCAAGTCACCTATTACAAGGCCCTAAGGCATCGTTTAAATTAGTTAGGTATATATGACATAACATCTTATTAAACAACACTGGTATATTCATAGCATGCCATATACGAGTGCCTACCGTACAGACATCGTGGCCGATGTTATGGCGTGGATTACCCACGTAAATGTCGGTCCATCAACTTTACAGCATCTGGCCGTAATTTAATTAAAAAATTCACAGAAATCCATCGCAGCGCACGCCTCCGTAATCTACCAAATTGCGCACACAACGGCAGCCTAATTCCTTTAAATATTATTTTTGCCTCCTTTATCGCATATTTTTAAATTAACCCGAGCCCCGTAATAACTGTAATATGTCGGGTTTTGATTAAATTCGAGCCAAAACCAATATTTAAGTGTTATCAATCCCCCTCCGAAGTTTCGACGACAATTTTCTGGCCAAATTGACTACTTGGTTATGAGGCTGACCGTCCTCTGCGGCCTTGCTTTTTGTTGTTTTGTAAGTACTTATTTGAAATAGGTTAGCGTTTGACGACAATCAAGAGTCTAAACGTGCAGTCTCACAAGCGAATTACCATAACGGTCATTAGAGTAGTTTGGTCTAATTTATATTATAATTTCATCACTTAAATCTATATAATAAATAACTCACAGGAACATTATTGAAAAGATATTCCTATTACGCTATATAAATAGTAAAATACATAGTAAGCAAACTTATCTTTATCAATTTTAGAATTTCTACGACGATAACAACAGCTCATGTCTGACTAAATAATGTTTGTGAACTTATTACTACTCTACATAACCCTGCCTTCACGATCTTCATATCCACACATGCAGTAGCAATATTCCCATAATCAGTTCCTCTTGATTAAATTAAATTCCTTAATCATTCTACAACACCATTGAGTTGATTGCTGCTGTTTTTCACCGCATTACCTGCTGTTTGCTCGACAGTCGACGCCATTTTTAGCGCCAATTTTTTACCGCGCATAACCACCAGAGTGAATTTACTTTTTAATTTACTAGCACGGCTATGGAAACAAGTTATTGAGTCAACATCACGATGTATCAAATGGTGGCCTTATCGCTCTACGAGTGATTTTTTCCAAGGGACCATTGGATGGAGAGGGTCAGAACGATGACAAAGTTATTGTTAGTAGTAAACCAGAGAAAGAGAAAATACAGGTTGAATAGTACATACAAGCATTTATTTATACATGTACGTATGTACATATATAATTATATATACACAAGTTTTCTTTGACACGGAAAAATCTGATGAACCTACTACCTACCACATAACTCTCTATTCTAACAAACTTTGCTTAACTGGCAAATGATCTCAACTTAGAACTATTATGTATTTCATTTCCAAAGGAAACCATGATCCCAGAAATTTATCAAAAGTATATAAAAATCGGCCAAGCCCCGCCCACTCCGCATTCCCGCCAAAACGTCAACAGACTTATCTCTGGTCCGAGTGGGCTGTAATCGATCGATTATGTCTGGCAACACTTTATGCCACATTTGCATAATAAAATTATCCAGGTAACGAGGTTCGCTCAATCAATTTTGCATAGCCTTGCATTTAAAGTCGTTTTGTTCGTTAATCTAGCAAAGTTTCATCATCATTTCAGCAAATTATAGGTGCATGGAATTCTTAAATAGGGACCGGGACCTATTTAATATTATTTTGTATTGGTCCGTAATAAACATTTTTACTCTCCTATGGAGTTAAAGTTCTAGACACGAGTCAGTTCTTTGCCCAGTTTTATGATGATTTGCTTCCGTTTTGATATGACTTAGTGATAGACTTAGATAAAAAATAGGTTATACATTTTTTTGAGAACAAACTTACATGCCTTAAAGCTTAAGTAGGTATCAACCGATCTAGTGGACAAGTAAAAGCTAGACATCCTACTTAGGAGCCCTAACCAATAGATGCTGGCAATTAGTTAGGTATGATCTGCTAACAAGTGACTACGACATTAACGGCTAAGCCACTTTAGCCATTTAGTAAGATCTAGTTCATTGAGAGCGCACTTAGCATGCAAAAGATCTAGACCTAAGTATATACAGGACTAACTCTACTCTCTAAATAGTATAGGACCTTACTAGATCCTATAAGAATTCTAGTTGTTAAGTAGCCTAAGCTTTTAATAAAAAAAAGAGTAGAATTGAAATAAATCAGAGGATTTTTTCTCGGTTGTACTTTTTCAACAAAATAATTATTTATTGGATAGGTGACAGTGTGATCACACCCATTTTTTTTTAAAGAATAAAGTTTATCACAGAACTTACAATGCTCATAAGTATTTTATTAAAAAAAATATTAGAAACAATTGAAAGTCAGTTCTTCAATATGTTCAAGTAAATAAACGAGTACGACTTTTTAAACTTTTTACATCTTCCTATTAAATCTGTATAATATGATACCTTCTCGTATGTACTCATATGTACAAGTTCTAGGTAGTTACGTACTGCCTAGACTGGTATAGAAACTGTTTCTGGAACTGGCTGATTGAACCTAAGTAGTTTTTCTAGACCGCTCCTAACTATATAGCGTGTTGGACCTAATGGGAATTGATTTGCCCTATCATAGGTATCACTTGATTACTGTCTCATTGGGTTTTGTACCAACGAGAGCGGGTTATACCAGTCTAGAGGTAACCCATCTGACGATTGAGAGGGTGCGGGTTCGATCCTCACGTAACATAACTCTTTTTGGATGTTATTTTTGTTAATAACTTTTATTTTTAAAATCATGGAGATAAAGAGATCCAAACATCAACAATAATAAAGATATCTTTAAAAATATATCAGATAGGTACATGATACATTTATGTTATTGTTTTTGTAAAGGCCTTGCTCAAACCACAAACATTTTTTTGCAGCGCATCGCGTGACAATATCTGTCTTCATAACTTGGAGACGACCAAATTTTTAATTTGGATCTTCGTATCATTTTAATAAAGACATCCAGGTAAAGGAAATGAGATGTCGAGACGACTTGATCTCAGCCACAGACTTATAAATTTCTTTAGAATGGAATTGTTATTTTTAGCACTATCCTTGGTTATTGTATACATATTAGGTGTTATTTTTATAGCTATACTAGGTAAATTTACTCGTTTTACTATCTTAACTTTATCCCTTCATTTTGCTTCTTCATACTCTTGCTTGAAATCAAAAGGAGATGAATATTATAAAAATATAGAAAAAAAAAACGTTGCCTACCTACATGCCCAACTTTGTTCGAGTAAAACCTAAACTATGTAGGTTGGGTTCTTGGGTTCCTATTTATTTACATCCAAGGGCAAATGAAAAGATAATATCATCTTAGAGACTAAAAAATTATTAAAACGGAAATTCATCCCTCTCTTTGTCTGTAACAGTTAAAAAATGTATGTACCTCATGCACCTCACCTCTTTTAAATAAGTCCAACCTCCATGGCACCAACCTCTGTAGCCCAATTTGGGCGCCATTAAGGACATTAGTTGGTACCGCAAGGATGCACCGCAACATCTGTCTAAACGCGCCCTAATGAGGCGTAATGAGCCCTAAATGTTGAACCTCTAGGCGGCTTGGGTTTTCGACATCAGCGGTTTGATGTTAGTTTGGTGGTTTGTTTTAAAGATGCAAGTGGTATATTTACCAACTTGTACTCTATGGCAAAATTTAGGTAGGTACAGTCAAGAAGGCGTAAGCTGAGCTTTGCATTTGTGTGGGTGTACATAGATAGTGTAGGTGAGACAACCGGCTTCTCCATCGTGCGATAGCGCCATCTCACTCCCCCGCCCACCTGCCATACTTCACCTCTTGTACTGATAGCACCGTTACGTGTTTCATTTTAAATACCTATTTAAACAAAATAAAAGTCAAAAAAATATAAATTCAATACGTAGCGAAAAAAACGTATCAATGAATATGGATACAACAATGAGGTTACCGAAAGAAAAAAAATGAAACTATCACTATAAAAGAATGGAAATATGTATGTGACCACGCAATAAAAGAAGGAAAAAAAGTTTCATGGATACGACGCCGCTGTTGATAATAATAATATAACGATTCATTATTAACACAAACGACACATAAGACGAGAGTGAAAATTAAAACGATTGTGATAAGGAAAATTATGACGGTGCAATTTCCGCTGTAAAAGAATTGGTAATATATTTTTTATTTGTGAATTTTGTATTAAATAATATAAATAAAATTTGTTTTAGGATTTTATTGTCTGAGTGTACTTTTGGTGATCACTCACACAAATGCAAAGCTCAGCTTACGCCTTCTTGACTGTAGGTAGGTATATTCACTTTCTATGGGTTAGAAAAAGGTAAGATTGTAAAGTCTTATCTAGTTTTTTATGCGTCCTATGAACTAAGTTGAATAACAACAAGGAAATATGTGCATAATTAATACGAGTAGGTATATGTTACCTACCTATAACGAACTGCGGAATATGGACAAAGAGTTTTGTCGACGGATTATGCAATGGCTGATGTATGCAATTTGGTCTAGCTGTTAAATACTGTTTAAGTCACAGAAATCTAAAGTTTATTTAGATTTCTGTGGATTAAGTAAATAAAATATACATATTTATATAGAAATATCCGGACAAAATTAGAACCCTGGATTAACACGGCACTGCAACAAAGCTAACCTAAGTACCTACTGATACAATTATCATTGTATAAGGAATTAATGAAGTTCTCAGTAATCCGCTACATAAAATGATTACTTACGAGTAGTTTGTCAAAATGTCAACACCAATAATTAAGCTGCGTCGAGCTCGCATGACGAACTCGGAGGGTTATTGCTTATTCGTCACCATCTTTGTGCAAAATTACATCGATTGTGTGAATGGTGGTACGTGAATACTGATTATAATATTATGGTCTAGAATCTAGATAGATAGATGCCTACCAACAATGTTGTATCTAGGTAGGTATACCTACCTGCTACTTATTAATATGGAAACGAATAGTTCCTTGTCCATCTCTCTTCAGAAGAACAAAATATCTTAAAATATTTAGGTTACAAGAAATGTTAAGTTATTCCTCCTCCGCCATGAGTCGTATCCCTCATTACTGGAGGTCGTGACCCCCGCAAAATAATTCATAATATATACAAAGATGTCGCGGGAAATATTTCAGGACATATCACACAGCGCCATCTAGCCCCATACTAAGCTTACGCTTGTATCATGGGTGGATAGCGGATATAATACTCATATACTTTTTTGTAAATACATACTTATTATACATAGAAACGACCAGACTCAACACAAGAAATTAAAAATTTTAATATGCATAATTACTTGTGTCTTGCGGGAATCGAACCCGCACCCCTAGATTAGAAGGCAGAGCCACTACCAACTAAGCTAACAGAGCAGATAATAATTAGGTATTTCCTTGGATTTCGATGTCTTCAATCAAGTCGATTTTCTCACAATGTTCTCCTTCACCGTTAAGCGACTCGACTTATTAGGTGCTGCTTGCTTTAGTCGGTAAATTAATCGACGAGTATAAAATAATAACGTCAATAAGAAGCATCGATTTATTAGCCTACTTACCTCCATTACACGGTCCAATTATTCCATAACATCTGACAATAATAAATAAGAATTAAAAGTTATTGACGATTTGTACCAAAACCCGCCACATTAAGTTCCATCCACAATTGGACTACGGACGCCGAAGCATCAATTTTATATTGTAAAACTGTAATTGCCGACGGCGCTAATTGCGACCTGCTTGTTAAATAAGAATTATGTGCGGTGTCAATGCTAAAATTACGCTGTTTTGCAGTTGCAACAATGTTTTTTGAAAGCGACGCGGCTTGCTTTGCCTTAGCACCAAACATGTACTTAGCACTATGTAAGTAGGTGTAAGCCTAGTAAAAAATACGCTTCATTACAAATAAACTTCTGAAAAAAATAGGACGTACAAAGAAGTACCTACTTAGGTAGGAAACAGGAACGTCTCTCCGCACCTAACAGCAAACAATTACAATGTACAATAATGCAGCCGATTTCAATGTAGGTACCTAATGTTTATTATTGGACGAACTAGGTTCTGATACATGAGTAGGTTCTACGACTGAATATGGGTCAAGAAAAGAGGAGCCATTAAATGAAAAATAAATACACTTTCCTTGAGCATCTTCAGAATACCACAATCGTAAAATTAACCGACTTTTCACAATCACGTTCCTATAACTTACATAGGCACCTACTTGAAGACTTTACTTGTATACAAATTACGTGTTAACTAACAATAACTCATTAGAAGTGGAGGAACACAGATGAGTAACGATTTTCCGGACGAGCAGGCACAATGCACGCCGCGCTATGCCGGCTATTTTGCTAATGAGGTATTGGAACCTACCGTTAAAATAATTTATAAAAAAAAATATGAGAAATTATTCTATAGCTCGGAAAGTACCTAAGTCATTAGTTTATGAACTCTTGGGGTGTTTGCTCAAGTAGCTACGTAGAACGTGCAAGATGGCATTTTATTTATTATGTATGTATGTGTTTCTGCGCCATTCGCATCAAATCTAATCGAGTGCATAAGGCATAACATGACCTAAAGTCTACCAGTATATTATATACTAACATAATGTATACTGGTAGATTTTCAGTCACCGAACACACAATTATTCTAACTGTAATTATACCTACTCGTATTTTATCTTATAAAAATCACTTGCTATAAGTACTTGTTTAGACCGAGCACACGATATCTCAGTCGGCTAAATTCATATAACAATAAGATACAAGAGAAAAAACTTCAGCACAAAAGGTAAAAGTAGGCAAGCACTTCCCCACAACTGTACAAAAAATGGATTAAATTATGCCTAAAAGCTACCCCATACAAACCAATCTGTAGATTATCTCATAGCAATACCTATGCTTAGAAAAAAATAATCTCAAATAACGCAGGGGTACGCGACAGGTCCCTAAATAAAGCAATTTGTGGTTATCGAGGACAATCGCGTGTATTGCCCTAATAATATAATCCTGCGGTGACTTTCATCCCAACTTCTAAGCAAAAGAAATAATTTCACCGCAAATTAGTTTAATTTTGACAATCTCGTCAGACGTTACTTTATATCTCTTATTTGTTTGGTGTAAGCTGCATTTTGTTAATTTTTTATTTTATTTCTGACTAAGACACTGTAATCTGCACTAATTTAACTTAACAAGGAACTAAAATATTTTCATTATTTATGCATTTCATGCTTTAAAACTCGACTTAGGCCAATTAATATTCAATGATCTTGTTGAGCAAACAAATAAAACAAATCCACCGAGTTTGTAATTTTATAACTTTATTCCCGATGTAAAACTGTTATAGGCAATCAAATGGAATACACTTTCGTAGATACACACACTTCAGTCAACTTCACTTTGCTATACAAATCTCACTTCACATTCACTAGTTATTCTGCTTGGATTCCTTGGCGTTCTGCAGTGCCTGTGTGAGGTACAGCTTGGCGAGGCTCTGCGAGCAGAACTGGCTGATGTGCTGGCTGTAGGTGTTGATCTGTCCGGCCACGATCATGGGGTTGAGGCGCGGGGGCACGGGGTGCGGCTTGAACAGCTTGCTCACGTCCTCCTCGGGCAGGGGCGCCTCGTCCTTGGCGGCGCGGGCTGCGTTTTCTGGAATCGAAGATAATGTGGGTTAATAGTATTCTTTGGTGTGTGTTATTAAGATGTATGATACGACAAATATATATGGCTCTATAGAAAACTATTAGACACACCCCAAGTTGAACTGTTTCTATGATCTCGGTTTTACGTGGATAACTGCGGGACGTCATTAGTTTTACTTTAGTATCATATTGACATATTTTAATATTGCGAGCACGAAGGTTGTCAATGTATGTACTGAGTATTTTGTTCAAACTTAAGAACCGATTAAATTATGTATGTAGATAAATTAGACTGAGGATCAGCACATAAGCTACCTTTTAACCTGGATTAAGGCTGATAGCACCACCGGGCACTGCTAAGTAAAAAAGTAAGTTTGTATAACAGTGCCAACTTTGGTGTGTAAAGCCGGGTCCAGACATGTATCATTTGCCCGATCCGTATCGTCGACGCATATCATGCGCGATCTCGATATTGGTGAGATCGGATTTTGTCCGATCATCAAAGTTGATACAGATACGAACCTTGTACATACATATATTGTGAAGATACGGATACGGAACAAATCGGAGGCTTCCACAACTTAATATGGGGCTTGATAAAAAAACGCAGATACGGATACGGTAATCGGATACGGTGATGGAATTGGGCAAATGATACATGTCTGGACCCGGCTTAAGAGTTTTCAAACCACTCTGAGGGGATAGAAGAAGTCAGTTAAAACCTGCGCCCTCTTGACGAGCCAGCTGTTTTTGTCCTGCTGCTGGCGCACGACGAGCTGCTGGTAGCGGTTGAACTTGATGGCCTCCTGGTTCAGTAACAAGTAATACCTTGCGCCCTCTTGACGAGCCAGCGGTGCTTGTCCTGCTGCTGGCGCACGACGAGCTGCTGGTAGCGGTTGAACTTGATGGCCTCCTGGTTCAGTAACAAGTAATACCTTGCGCCCTCTTGACGAGCCAGCGGTGCTTGTCCTGCTGCTGGCGCACGACGAGCTGCTGGTAGCGGTTGAACTTGATGGCCTCCTGGTTCAGTAACAAGTAATACCTTGCGCCCTCTTGACGAGCCAGCGGTGCTTGTCCTGCTGCTGGCGCACGACGAGCTGCTGGTAGCGGTTGAACTTGATGGCCTCCTGGTTCAGTAACAAGTAATACCTTGCGCCCTCTTAACGAGCCAGCGGTGCTTGTCCTGCTGCTGGCGCACGACGAGCTGCTGGTAGCGGTTGAACTTGATGGCCTCCTGGTTCAGCTCATCCACGCGCTCCATCAGGCTGCGCAGCTGGCCTGCAACACACACATAATATTGTTACTTTACAATACTCGTAAAAGTAGGTAGACTTAGCAACAGGTAAATAGCTGTCAATTGTAAGTAAGCCAACCTATTGTAAAGAAAGGAAAATACAAAAATACCTCTGAAATAAATAAATATAAATAAATAAATAATAGTTATGAATTAATCGAAAAACATCCCTCTCTTTAGTTCATCACTACAAACCCACCTTCAAGCACAGAAGCAGTCCCCAGGTCCAGGAACTTGGAGCCCTCCTCCTCGGGCAGCATCTCACTGAGCTCGGACATCATGATGTTGGTGAGGGGGGAGTTGCGGATCACAATGGGCACCTCCACAAACAGGCTCTCGTAGCCAATCTTCAGGTTGCGGAGAGCCTCCGGGGTGTAGTCTCCCTCCTTGTACATGGCTATGGCCTGGAATATAGGGACCATGGATTGAGTATGTGATAGATCTTATCACACTAATATTATGAAAGCAAAAGTTTAGTATGTTTGTTAAACCTTAAGGCCACGATATTTCACCCGAGAACGCTTTGCGCTTGGAATAATGCCTACAGTTGCTTTTTCGCATGCAACTCCACGCCGTATTAACATGAAAGCAAGGGCGAGCATCGCGCGCATAGCTCCGGCCGACGAGTCTTGTCCACGTGCAAACAATTTTGCACAATATGAGCAGTATTGCAGACGTTATTGACGAAATAAATTCATAAAATCTGCAATTCAGAATATTCTATTTATGGCTTTTTACTCCTCTAAATAATAACATTATCTTTTAGATTATAATTAAATTTGTTTAAATTTCTGTACTACTTTTGGAAAAAAATGTAAAAAAATATTTCAAAACAACTATTTTTAAAAAAATAAAACTATCGAGTGAAGTATACGTAATCATGTTTTGGCGTTTTTTATTGTCTTACACTGAATCAAAATTATATAAACTAAAAAAAATTTGCTCTTATGTATATATTTCTATTTTAATTGATTTTTATGAAATGTCGATTTCACATAGCACCCCGCGTTAATGCTCCAACTTCTATATCAATATGGATTTAATTTGGTATGGAAGTAGATTAGACCTTAGATTAATTACTTCTTATCCTGCAGTAACAGGGGTAGCACAGTGGGGCACCCATAGTTTTTCATAAAAGCAAATGACACAGTTTTGTGGGAAAAATACAGCCAAGATGTGAGTAGTTTTATAATGATTTTATCTTTTGCTTGTCTTCAGCAGCAAGTGTTTTCACTACACCAGCTAAATGTACATCAACATTCTTGTGAATAAAGTTAGCTTATGAATATTCTCTCAATAGAGCACTCAAGCAACTCATCAACACATACCACAAAATTAGTTCTTTAACACTAGCTTCTCACCTGAGGCGTAAGGCGGTAGGCCTTCAGCGTCAAGAAGCCACGCGCAGACTTCTTGGTGTCGTAAATGACGACCACACTCTCCTCGATGGAGGTCTGGTAGTGGTACTGTGACTCCAGCAGAGACTGGCTCAGGAAGTTGCCCACATCCGCACTTTGGTACCTGGAAGGGTAATAGCAGGTTTTTAGACAAATTCGTTAGTAAGGAAATAAGTGTGTTGCACCAAAAGATGACTTGCACCAGTCCCTAAATAAGCTACACCCTTTATTGTACAACCAATATGACTATTTAGGTAAGAATATGTCCATAATACACTATATTTTAGTATATAACTCACCATTTGAATGTATGGATAACCATCATAAGATCTTTACCATGTAAAGTTAAGTTTAAATACCTTTGGTTCTGTGTAATAGATAAATTGTCAAAATTAAAAACATAATATCACAAGAGCATATCTAGCACCTGTAAACAAATAGCATAAACCTATTTGTGATGGTACAGAAGAGACAGAGAAATGTATATGATTAACTCCAGTCTTTAGAATAAGATGTAGTAACTTTGGAGATGAAATCTATGTAAGCACTAATAATATATGTTGCTCACACAATAGAGCTTATTCTCTTAATGTAAAAATTAGTTACTCACAAAAGATGGAAGCATATTATTATGCATATCTGTTATATTTATTTATTTGATTAATGGATGAGCAGCAAATTGCTGATGCACCCATATCACACTGTGTCAAAATTATTTTATGAGATGTTTTAATTATTTTATGTGCAATGATCACAAGTTATTTGGTTTTCTGTAACCAGTCATCAAGACGGTTCTTAGTTGTTAACAGATATTGCACTGGCCAACTCTTTTGGCAACCTGTTCCAGTTATGAACGACTCTGTTGCTGAGTATGTGGTGACCTGTGTTATTTTGATTGAGATTATTGATTTTGTATCTGTATATATAATCAATAAATAAATAATCTCATATATCTCATAATTAATAATAAATCAATAAGCTCTGTAGCTTATTGTCTTAATGCACAAAAAATAAAAAAGTGTCTCACCATCCAACATGGAAATGGTCAACGTTGACCCTGCGGAGTCTCCTCATCATGTCCAGCTGGTACTCCTCCTCGTCCATGGTGTCATCGTGCTTGGGGAAGGGGAAGCAGTTGGTGATCTCGAGGCGGTTCTCCACCACCAGCCCCAGCAGGGCTCCCTGTGCCACCTCCATGTTGCTGCATGACTCCTCATGGCAGTGCTTCACTATTTTCATTACCGCCTGAAATATAGGACATGGTTCTAAGTTTTAATAAATGTGTATCTTTTTCAATATTTACTTATTTATTCCATGCATTTGTAACAGTGAAAGAAAACATGGTGATGTAACCAAGATGTTTGGGAACAACAAAATCCAAGAATATTTGTCTTACAATAAAGGATTGGGGTTCCTGTTTATATTTTACAAGTTTGAATGAATTTGGTTCCTCATAAGGTGGCACTAACTTTCTATTCTTGCAAAGAATCTTTAACTAGAACTATGTCTTTATTGTCCATTATCTTTAAATTTTACTTCCATTGTATGCCTGTACAGTACTATATACAATATAATGTTCTTGTACCTACATGTCAGCATATACTTTTTACCAATGTAATTGCAGTTCTGGTAGAATAAAGCTTATAAATACAGCCAAGAAAAATATAAAACTCAACACATAAAATGTAGCCAAACAGTGTAGTCAAAACAAACTAAAAACAGCTCTGGCAATGTCAACACAAATAGTGAGTAGCATCATGAGATCATCGCTCCAAAACTCATTTGTCTAACGAGTTGGAGCACCGTTTTGTGTCCTAAAACAACCGTGACTCATGCCAAGATAATCACATCAAAAGTTGGATGAGAAAGTTAATTTTGTACTTTGTTGTAGGGCAATCATAGCATACAAAATAACAAAGATTCCTCAAGAAATTAATATCAAGCTATATGGTTCACTAAATAAGTAACAACTTAATCAAATCGGGATGTGTAGAGAAAGTAGCTTGGAACTCTTTGAACCCAAACATAACCTAAAAGTTAACAGATTTCAATAAACTTTTATAACAGATTCCAAGAAAATCTTGTAAAAGATGTATGGGAATCACAATAAACACAGTATTGTTTTAAATACAGCCCCTTTTCTCTATCAAATAGACCACAATATGAGAAAACAGCGAAGAACATGACGTGTCGGGTTTCTGAAGATTTCTCTCACTAACTGTTGATGTGTGCACAAATTCAACTTATATGTGGAAAGTTTTACAAAATTACACTGAAACTAACCAATCCATCGCACTGGACATAAGTTATCGCGGCTTCAGTTTCAGGAGCGCGCCTTGAAGGGCCACCACGGTTCGCCATTTTTGAAAAGGAATGATTGAAAATTGAAATTGAGTGAAATTGAAATAGCCGAACGAACGCGTATAGATAATAGATAATATCACAGAGTACTTTTTATATATAGAAGGCATGGAAGTAATATATAGGGAAATATTACTGCTGATCCAATATGAGCAGAGCGAGGCGAAGTATGAAAGGCAGTTGTCTTTTTCTAACTAGGGTGACAATAAATTATATAATTAGGATATACCAATTCATCTTCTTACCAAATCGGGAGCAGTCTCATTTGCGGTCCTGTTTACCTGCATCTTGCCAGTCATGATGATCCTTAGCTCTATTGACGCGTTAAGTAACAAACACCAACAAACTTACTTACAAATTAAAATGCACTTTAGTTTGTAACTTATAATAGTATCGATTCACTTAATTGACAGGGAGGCAATGTGATCAAAATCATTACATTTTGCAGCAATTACAATATTTATTTACAAGTTCACATTTGAATTGCATGTAGGTAGTTGCCTATATCCTATATTTTTAACACTATCGTTTTCCTTGTGTTTCAAATTCTAACTGAAACGAGTGATGGTTTAAACTATGTACACCAATATAAAGCAAACTGTATACAATACTAAGGAATCGTATGTGAAACCATGGTATAAGAATATATGACTTGGCTACTTTTTATCAGCACTACTACTAATAGCTACAAAATCAATTACTAAATTTTTCTCACCACGGCAGGAATTGGGATAGCGCCTTTTTTAACAAACGGAGAGAATTTGGAGTATTAAAAGATTTTGGATCAAAGTGTAGACTGCAAACTTTGGAGAATTTATTTTGATGTTTTCATTTTTAGGAAAACTGAAAAAATATCATATTGCACAAATTATTTCAAGCACGAGAAAATATGGTCACCTTAGTCCCTATAATGTAATCTTACTTAAACTTTAGCATACCTGTAGAAAGATATATTGCAACCACTATAAGATTCATTTCTGCATCCCGGAACACTACAAGTTCTTACCATTTTGTTATTTTTACAATAAAATACATTTAAATTATTTTTACAAATTATACATGAAATTATTATTTTCCCGCCATCTTTTGTCATATAATGTCATCATAATTTAATGTTGCTTGTGTGAAAAATAATATAATATTAAATTGGTTACTTATTTTATTTTGTGTTAATTTCACAAATTAATTCAGATTTCTATGTGTCAAGTAAGATTTATAATAAATAAAATTAAATAATATTATTTATTGCTAAATATTTCAAAACTTAAGTTGACAGTGACATTTATCACACATTATTTTTTAAACTGGCAAGCTGTTGAAGCAAGACAACAGCCTTCTCTATATGCCTTTCATTTTTGACCGATTTCCCCCCCGATTTACCATTTATAGAAAATGAACTTTAAGTGTAAGGTCATAAGGTTTCTATTCATATAAAATTTATTTCACAAAACCAAAGAGAGAACAATCCAGAGGGAAAGAGAGGGATGATATAAAAAATCCTTGATAGAAGGATAATATTAGTAGTAGCTCATAAGTGAGAAACTTTGGTGAGAAACGAATCAATTATAAATCGATTTATTTTAGACTACACCATGTAGTCAATGAATTTGAAACACTGTTTCTAAACACCGTGACACAGACGCACCGGCGTCTAGTACGGTGCTTTAGAGCTATTTTGTATGTGTGCATTTGTATGAAAATAAATAATTTGAATTTGAATTTGAACTGTTGAATAGAACCTAGGAACCATATATAAGAAAAAAAAATGTGTCCTGTACTGTAACAGATTTGGATGATAATATACTCAGTCTGTGTTTATATTTAATCTTTAGGTTGCAGCCTAAAAATATTCCATCTGAGTAAATAAATAATAATAATCTAAAAATATTCTAACAATGAGTTCACAAAGACTATGGGATCGGCCGATCTGCGAACTAGAGCGGAATAAACTTTTAGAAACGTGTACTAGTTCCGCGGATCGTGCTCGTATCCTTGCGGTCGGAGAGTGGGAATCCGGGCAATGGCTACACGCGTTGCCCTCGTTTAACACGGGGATTTTGATGGATCCAACAACTTTCCGTCTAGCTGTTAGCCTACGCCTGGGTGCTCATTGTTGTGAAGCGCATCGTTGCCAGTGTGGTGCATCTGCCGATAAGTTCGGTCGCCACGGGCTTTCGTGCATAAAGAGCGCGGGAAGATTTAGTCGCCACGCCAGCCTTAATGACATCATTCGTCGGGCTTTTGCCACCGCCAAAATTGCAGCAGTGCTCGAACCGAGCGGTCTTGCACGCAGCGATGACAAAAGACCAGACGGAATGACCCTCGTGCCCTGGAAGTTGGGGCGGCCCCTTGTTTGGGACGCTACATGTGTTGACACATTGGCACCATCCCATCTCTCAGCGACACAGGGTCAGGCTGGAGCGGCGGCTATTCTTGCTGAACAGCGCAAAAGGCTCAAATATATCACACTCGGTCGGGGTTATATATTTGAGCCTTTTGGCGTGGAAACATTGGGGCCGTGGGGACCAGGAGCCCATAAAATTTATAAATTTTTAGTAGAACAAATAGTTCAGGCAACCCGTGACCAGCGTGCTGGCGCATTCTTGGCGCAAAGGATAAGCATTGCCATCCAACGTGGCAATGCCGCCAGCATGCTGGGAACGTTGCCTACAGATATACTTTTTTATAGGTGTTTTAAGTTTATTATAAGTTTTAGTTTATAAGTTAGTTAAGTTTTTATTTTTAATTAGTAAAATTTGTTTTGTAAGTTTTTTTCAATAAATATACTTTTTTATTTGTGAACTGAATAAAAATATTTTCCATCTGTGATGTTATTATTCTTTATCAATGTCAAATAGAGCTGCCGTCACTGTCACATTGTAATCAATACATTCGCTGAAAGTAATCTTGTGTTGTGTTCAGAATTTATTTTATAAATGTTCAAAACCTTTGAATGAAATTAAGTAATAATAGTGAATAAATAAAATATAAAATGACGATAATAAAATACCCAAAATAAAAATACTGAAGTGTGTAAATTGTCATAATGTGCTCAACAATCTCAAGTGCGAATAGTTACCCCAAATGAAACTCCTACTTTCCACCCTAAAAAGGAAGTATTCAAATAATGAGTCAGCATAAGTTCTGGAGAGGACTCACACCCTTGAACGTGGCCCCATCGCAGCAAGTACCTGATAAAATTGTAAAGTTATGCGCACTCGATACAGACTTCATTGTCCTTGGTAATGACCATGGGCTGTATCAATGTAGTATAGTCGAAGAATCCCTAGAATTTAAGAGAATTACCGGAGTCTCGGCGATAGACATATCATATCATAACGATGTCCTTTATGTTATTGATGTTCACGGGCGATTGTACAAGACTACCTCAGCACTCAAAAACAAAGAAGAAATAGTGGTGAAGGAGGACTCGAAGTGTTGTCCACACGGCTTCAAGAGTTCCAGCTACAAAGTCAAGTTCAGGAATGTTGTCACAAATGATTTTGGTCAGCTCTTCATCAGCAGTGATGGCCAGCTATGGGGGTCTGGTGTTATGCCTCAGTTATCATTAGACAGTAGTAGTATCAGGAAGATACCATTTTTCGAAGGTAGGACAGTGTACAGTGCATCTGTGGGTCAGAACTTTGCTGCTGTTATTGCAAGGAAAAATGTCAGAACATCAGGGAACTGTGACACGGACAGTGATAATGATGATGAGGAAGTGTTTGCTTCAAATTGCTCACAATGTCAGACCATTATTGGGCTGGCCTCTCCTGCCTCCGTGCCATCCTTATCAGAGACCTGTCCCCTTGGAGTCCAGATTAGTAAATCTAGTGAAGACTCCAGCAGTACCACTGCTCCACAGACAGATGTCCATGTTGATGCTCAAAGTTTGACTGAAGACTCTAGTCCCTCCTCAGAAGAATCCAAAATAGCTAGAATAAATAACCAAAAAGCTGCAAACATTGAAACCGAACAAACCTCTCAATTGAACACTGAAGTAGATGAAGTATCAATAGAAAGAGACAGTGAATCCCCTGAACTTTGTACAGATAAATTGAACAATATTTTTATAAACACAGACGCAGCGAGACAGTTTCTTAGTAGACAGTTGTCTTGGGTATCTGCAGGTGAAGATTATCTTGTAGAGTACACAGAGAAGCCAACTAGAATTATCAAAGAAAATGTTTCAAATCTCACAAACTTTGTTTATGAAGGAGTCAAAACTGTTGGTGATAAAGTTGCAACACTGTCGAGGCATGTGAGTGGGAGCAGTGATAACAATGATGTTGCTGAGTTCCAAATGAGAAATCACAATGAAGACATCAACTCTCTCCTCTACAGCTGCACTTCAAACTGCAATCTTGAAGACCTGCAGTTCTCTACAAGCACAATCAGCAGTGAGAAAGAGTTTGAGGCAGTCAGGAAAACTGAAAACCTGAAAAACATGTCAAAATTAGGTAGAAATATATTAGCAACAGAACTATGGACTTGGGGAGACATATCATATGGCCAATTAGGTATAGGAGACACTGTCAAGAGAGTTAAACCCATGGTGGTGATGAATTTGTCTGGATTTGGGCTACAGAAGGTTTCTTGTGGGAAATGGCATTGCTCAGCGCTGACTCTGGATGGCAGACTATTCATGTGGGGACACAATCATTATCATCAAGTGAGCTTTGATACCAGAGAAGACAAAAGTGGCCCAAAACAATTCACAGAAAACTCAGACAGTGATCGGATCAGAGATATGATAGCCACTGACCATCACACTCTGGCCTACACCCACAATGAAAACATCTTCTACATGGGGAAACATACAGATGGATTCACCGAATCAATTGTTAACTTAAACAACAAGATTGCTGAAGAGGACTCTGAAAAGAAGGAAGAAGAAGTGACTATGAAGACCAATGAACCCCAAGTCCTGATAAACAAACCCCAAAACATGTGCTATCACTGGAGAATACTATCTTCAGGCAACATTAGCTACTGCTCAATAGAGGAGCCACGAACTACTCCAGAATTTCAAGACCTATCCATTGCTCAAAGATATCTTGAAGAAATGCTGCTGATATACCATTATCTTGTTAAGCCTTTTCTAAAGAAAAGCAAAGCTGTAACTTCACATTCCAATATTTACGAAACTGTTTGTGATATTTTTGGTGAAATTTTGAACATTACCGCTCTAAATGTGCTCTCTGTGTGGCAATATGCAGAGAAGCATATAAACGAATGTGATATTTCTTTAATAAAAAATTTAGAAGAGTATATTTATTTGTACAGAAAGTATTACGTAGCTGTAAGCCATTTGATTGTTATCGGCGGTTTCACGCAGATCAACGCTGTGGCGGATGTGCCGACGAGTATTTATAATTTATTCAGCGACCAGTTGCCGTCTAATAAGCAGAAAAATAATAAGAAGACGTCGGAAGCCATAGTGGCGCTGGCGTTCGTGCAGCCGCTAACGAGACTGAGCTCGTACAAATGCATCGCGCAGTCTCTGCTCCGGTACAAGACGAAAAGAAAAAAAGTCGACGGCAGATCAAACATAGATGACAGATTGAACAAAGTCATAGCGTCACTAGATACGCTAATAGATGAGCAAGAAAAGAAACGGAAGGAAGCTGACGTCACGAAATTGTTCTGGGAGACAATAGGGAAAAGCTTAGAACAGTTCCGAACTCCAGAACGCAGGCTAATACGAGAATCAAAATCGCGACAATTGAATTTAGTGAACCCGGGCCGATTTTCGTCACACTGGTTCATTCTGTTCAATGATCTCTTCATACATGTCAATGGTAGCACTCCCAACACGCATCCATTAGAAACTTTGTGGGTAGAGCCGGTGTCTAACACGGATTCTTTAGTCAACGTCATCCAGCTCACCACCCCAGAGGAAGTTTTATCAGTAACCACAAGTACCGAGCAAGAGAAGACGGAATGGGTCCATGTTCTCAACACGACGATTCGTCAAGTTTTGAACAAAGACTCTGGATTCAAGCCTCCCGCAATTAGAACGGCCAGTCACACGTTCTCCATCAAAAACTCCTTCTACAAAGATGCGAAATACAACGGGAGGTGGCTCGATGGGAAGATCCATGGTAATGGGAAAGTGGAATGGCCCGACGGGAAGCATTATGTCGGCCAGTTCCAGATGAATACGCTCTATGGCCATGGCAAAATGGAAATGCCGGGTGTAGGTAAGTTTTTATTTACGAGGACTTAGAATTATCGTATCTAATCATATGTTCTGTCTGTGTTGTTTCGTGACTAATAGATTGCGGACAAATTTAATAACTTATCCAATACCTAACTCAGTCATAAAGAAAATAAAAGCTATCATAATCACCAGAACTAGAAAAACACTGAACATTCTGGATGTAAATGCCAGTAGTTATTTATCTCCCAGTAGGTACTTGTGTTGTTGTTGTAGTATTTGAAAATACTAGCACAAGTTCGTCAGACCGCCCAAAACCATCAAAAGACTGATAAGGCTTCACAATATAATTAATGCCAATTTTTGGTCACCCATCCAAGGCCTGACAATGTTAAGTGGCTTTACTCTAGTAAAATCGCGTTTGCATACCTCCAGAAATATTCAATTAATGTCATCTTCCATATATTTCAGGTATCTACGAAGGCCAATGGAAAGACAACCTCCAAAACGGCTACGGCGCTCTGAAATACACTACCGGCGATGTGTATGAAGGGTACTTCAAGGACGGCCTGCCCCACGGACATGGCATAAAGAAACAAGGAGATTTCACGTCTTCGTCGGCTACTATCTATACAGGTATTACATTATTGATTAGAAAGAAAGAAAGAAATATATTCATTGAGACACACAAACTTAAACTTACTTATTAAACTTACCTGTTAAGAGTGTGATGCCCCAATACAGCCTAACGCTGATGGCACACACAGGGGGCCACCAGCGCTGATACTCTGTTGCGGTTGTAGTTACTATCTATACACTTTGAAGCACCATTATTGCTTATCATCAGGCAAATTGTGGTCAAGTGCTAAATTTTGTAGATTCGTAAAGCTCTGATTTCCTAGGAAAGCGGTTCCGACATATAGCGGCCGTAATACAGCGGTGAATGATGTCACTAGAACGTTGTCTATGTAAATGAAATGGCGCGGTTTCCTAGAGAGCGGTAACTTGCACCGTAATTTACTTTAATTATTTTTGCGTCCGTAATATTAAAGCCGCTATATGAAGGCACCGCTGTCCTAGGAAACCAAAGCTTAACAATGCTACATACATCACCGTTATCCTGCAGTTTACTATTTATAGACACGTCCACACATAATCACTTATCTATACCATCTATACTAATATTATAAAGCTGAAGAGTTTGTTTGTTTGAACGCGCTAGTCTCAGGGACTACTGGTGCGAATTGACAAATTATTTTTGTGTTGAATAGACCATTTATCGAGGAATGCTTTAGGCTATATAACATCACGCTGCAACTAATAGGAGCAAAGAAACAATGGAAAATCTTCAAAAATCGGGGAAAATTATTCATCTTTGAGGGCTTCCGTTGCGAGCGCTGCGAAAACGGTTTAAGTCGTGGGTAACAGCTATAATTTATAATGCTGAAGAGATTTTTTACAAAAATAATGATGATGCCCAAAATTACTTTTTCACGCGGACGAAGTCTCAGGTACAGCTAGTATTCATATATGTATATCATGAAAGCCACAGTCATGGGAACAGATTAACACGTCACGTTACATTAACGTCATACATTTTGTAAATTATGTGAATCACTAGGTAAAAGGAAAAATAAATAAAAGTAAAATATTTAAAAAACGTAAAATAGTATCAATGTCGATAAAATTAAGTGTCCAAATTACTTAAATCAAATATAAATTACAACTTACAATATCACTGTTTACTTAGGTACTTACTTCGGTTTATTTTGCACCACTTTCGGTGTTGGTTAACTAAGAATAATCTATTTAACTTATTAATTAACATGTTTGATATATGTAAATATATGTTTTGCACTAGAAACTAAAAATACCTGTGTCCAAAGTAAATAACTATCTTTTAATTAATTCCAGGAGAATGGGTGAACGGCGTAAAACAAGGCTACGGTGTCATGGACGATATTGGCAAAGGAGAGAAGTACCTCGGCAACTGGAGTGACAACAAGAAGCATGGATGCGGACTCATTGTCACTCTGGATGGGATATATTATGAGGGGCTGTTCATGCAGGATGTACTTACGGTGAGTTGGTAATTGTACTTATTATCTAAATATATAAAACTTAAAGGTGACTGACTGACATAGTGATCTAACAGAACGTATCGCCGAGTTGCGTGTATGGATCTAGCTATGTCTAAGTAAAAACACTTTGTGGAAAGCCTTGGATTCTTTCCAAGATATCGAAAATATTATTTAAAAAAAGACAGGGATCTATCAACGCACAGCCCAAACCACTGGACGGATTAGGCTGAAATCTGCATGCAGGTAGATGTTATGACGTAGGCATTCGCTAAGTAATATTTTTTGGAAATGCCACTTTCAAAGTGGTTAAATAGGGGATGCAAGTTTTACTTCTTAATGCGAGCGAAGCCGCGAGCAGCCACTAGTACTGTAATGAAATGTCACTTATTCTTTGCGTCCTGTCTTTATAACAGAGGGTCGTGAATCCCCCCAGGAATAATATAATAATTTATCCTTGTTTCGGTGTGCTATACTGATTTGAATATTATTAGTGGAAACCCTTTTGTCTGTTTACTCAGAACTTATACCGTGAATACGATTTGGAAGCAAAAACTTAACTATAAGTAGTTAGGAATCATAGAAATAAATATTACACAAGCGAAAATTTAGATTACGTTTGTCCCTTCCTTCGTGACGCTCAAACGGCTGGGCCAATGAGAATGAACTTTGTCAAAGAGATGGAAAACAGCGCGCTGCTAGTGCTGCACCTTTATAATAAAACCTCGTAAATGACCAAATAAAAAACAACCCGACTGTATTATTTTCAACCAAGTTTTAACAAATTATTTCTTACTGAAACTCTGGAGAAATCCATCTCCAAAAATCTGAATCTGGGGAAATTATTTCTGTGAAACACGCCTAAACTTTGGTAGACAAACAAATTGTTAGATTTCATGACTGCAAAAGATCGTTTTACGATCTTGTTACTATTTCCTCGAGCGAATTACAATAATAACTCGTGTAAATGTTTTGTCTAACGGCACATTTTTCATATAACACTTGTTGCGTGACCTTATTTAGTATTCTACGCTACATGCACATGTACCTACTTAGCGCGAATCTTTGTCGAATCATTTGACATACAAATGCAAGGGAAGGACTGGCACGTTCCGCTTAAATAACTTTGCAATGTCGTGTCATCATAATACAGATAGGTTTTCTTTTCAGTTTTTGTTATGAAATTTGTGATAAACTGCGAAACAAATAAATAAAGTTTTAATAGTTATACAAATAGCTGATATTTTAATAAGTCTTAAAGCCTTTCTCAATGAAAATTTTGTCCAATCCCGTCTACTAATTTGTTTAAGCTTAACATAATAAATACTGAATTCATAAGACAGTCAGGTATCATACTATAATATATGTATAATAAAGCTGAAGAGGGTTGAAAGTCTGAACATTCAAAATATTTAAAACCAAATGTTCGGAGATACTTCGAATTGATAGCAGAACACATTCCAACAATTTCCAGAAATTTTGTTTGTTTATCTGTTTCTCAGTTTATTTAAACGCTCATCACGCATAAACGGCTGAACGGATCATCATGATTTTTGGTATGTAGGTAGTATGAGGTCTTTGGAGTGTCACTACGTGAACTAAGTCCACTAGTTTAATTATCCTCCAGGAGTGTCACTACGTGAACTAAGTCCACTAGTTTAATATACCTCCACACAGGCGACACTTGGCCAGATAGAGCAATTTTATGTGTTTTTATAAATATCACAAAAAATATTAAAATTCCAGGGTCACGGAGTAATGGTATTCGAAGACGGCACCCACTACGAAGGCGAGTTCCGTTCCGCCGGCGTCTTCTCCGGGAAAGGAATACTTACATTCTCCAGTGGGGACAAAATCGAGGGGAATCTCAGTGGGGCTTGGACGGAGGCGGTGAAGATTAGTAACGCTACCATGCAGCTCAATGTGTCCAACCCTGCGCCACCGGCCAACTCTAAACCTAAGTAAGTAAGATAATATGTTTGGCTAGGAGTTACAGAACTTCACAAGTGAGGAACCCTCGCAACTTCTGTGAAGTTAAAACCGAACTGAAAAAGATCAGAAACATTTACTTTACTATGTGCACATATGCTCAATGCATCAATAGAACCCGGTTCATTAAACGCGAGTATTATAAATGGCCGAAAAATCATGTCATCCTTTTTTAACACTAGAGGAGCTATATGGTGAGAAAAGGATGGATGATTTTTGTCGCTATGTATAGTTCTTACGTTTAATGAAACGGTTCCTACCCGCCGTAGTTGCTAATTCCATAACTTAGTAAAAATATAAACCAGTACTGTATGGTAACTATACATATTAAATAGTAAAGAATGTATGTATCTCTTTACAGCTCATTCGGCAAACTGAGCGTAGCTCCAAATCAGAAATGGAACGCCCTCTTCCGGCAATGTTTCCAAAGTCTCGGCGTCTCCGAGTCCATCCTGACTCCGACCGGAAACCACTTCGCGAACGGCCCTTCCGGTCTGACCATAGACAATGTAAAAATCTGGCAGAATGTGGCTGTGGCTATATCCTGCTCACATAAAGACAGAAAGAAGGTTGACATGAAAATACAAAAGAGTTCCGACTTGGACAAGTCTGTGGACTGCTTGGAGGTGATCCCGCAGTTTGGACAGAAGAGTCTCACGTTTGAAACGTATATGGAGTTGAAGCAGTATTTGCAGAATGTAAGTATCCATGTTACTGGTGTATGTAATGCTAGCTAGATATAATTTTCCGTGTTAGTGGCATGTGTTTCGTTACAATCCAAATAATTAATTATAAATCGAAGCAAATCTTGATTAGTGATATCTTTTTGTGTAAAAACTTCCTACTATTCGGTTAACTAACAGGTGGTCCCTGTATGGATGAAAACTAAACCAGAATTATAGTTTAAACTTTGTCACTTAAGAGTAGACTGCTAGTAGTGGGTATCGTTTTCATTGATTTCTAAGCGAATGATATTTTTCTGACGTCAAAATAGTATTGCAGCGCAGAATTTGCTAATCTCATCTACTTTTTTTGCCCAGGCTTGTGAGTCAACACACCACCCGCTAGGTCAGCTGGTGGTGGGCCTCACTAACGCCTTCAACACGACCTACGGCGGCGTCAGAGTCCATCCTTTATTGCTCAGCCATGCTGTCAAGGAACTGAAGAGTGTTACAGGTACATACTAAATTAATGTTAAAAAATACAAGATAGACTTTCAGTGAAAATAGTTAATCGTGGCTTTGAGACATCGATAACTTTAGTTCTAAGTCTTTTAATCAGCTGTCCATACAAAAAAAACATTGCCCTCTGACGAAATGTGTGGAGATTTTTTTGTGAGTTCCTATGAATCATAAAACAAAAGTTTGTTAGTACTAAAGCCATTCAAAAAGCAAAACTATTTATATCTCGCTTTTAATGTAATTGTTTATTTGTAGCTTGTAAAATATCTATTGATTTTAGATATTTTAATCAAAAACCTATTTAGTTACCTTCACTTATTTTCATGGTATAATTGTATATGTGTTGGTGTCAACAGGCAGGTTGTACCAGGTGATCAGGTTGTTGTTCCCCGCGCTGCCGCCAGATGGCGCGGACAGTGTGCTGTCCAGGAAGGAGGAAGAAGATAACTACAACTCATTGGATGGGTGAGTTGCAATAAAATACAGCTTGAACTTATAATAACTAAAAGGTTTTTTTTTTATAAAACTGGCTTCGTTTTCTTGGCACTGATACCTGATTATTCATTGGTGTTGATGAAACTAGCTTGCGCTGTTATTAAGTAAAAAAAATCGATATAAAGGATTAGTTTGATAACACACAGTTTCTGACAAATAGGAGACAAATATACTTTTTACATGATTTAATTTTACCATATTTTGAGCTAATAAACGATATTTGACCATTACTCATACACATGTCATATTACCAGAGCAAGAATTGAATTCAAGTCATTTTTGTGAATTCAATACAGAACAACTATCTACAAATATTCCAGTGCGGAGATCTCCGGCGCGTCGCTCGCTCAAGCAGCCCTCCTGCCGCGCGCACACCCGTCCCTGTTCGTACTGTACGCCCTGCACAACAAGCGCGAGGACGACCTCTACTGGCGGCGCCTGCTCAAGTGGAACAAGCAACCTGACCACACTCTCATGCCGATGCTGGGCATAGACCAGTTAGTACATATTAATATTTATACTATTGTAGTTCGTTGACGCCATATTAGTATCCGCCATTTTGTTTTAAAATGGCGACCTTTGTAGCTACGTTTTCAGCTTTACATGGGTCGGATGACCCGTTAAATTGTAGGTCCCGGCTATTTGGCTAGTACGGCAGTCTTCAAGCCACGTCAGAGGCCCTTAGGGCGGCTTGAAAAACTCTCGATACCAGAGTTGGCCACTCTCATTTCATAAGAATAAGCTTTACAGGCTTCAAATGAACTATTTTTTAATAACATAATGTGTAATGAACTAAATCCTTGACAGAAAAACGAGATTGTTTAAATTTTAATCTGAGTTCAAAATGTTTTTTTTTAACTTGAACTGGTTTGCACTTGGCCATAGTTTACCTGATAGCAAGCAAAGGCTATGGCCTAAGGTGGAGCTTACCCGATAAGAACCGATTCACTCTTGCTTTGAACATCGCTGGATTATAGTGCGTGGGGAACAGAGAGTCAGGCAGAACATGGAATATCTGGCCTCGCAGCTAGACTTTTTCGCTATTTGTATGCGATTTCTAGTGCATTCTTTATGTTTACAATTATTTCAAAAATCACATGAACATAAGGATTAATATGTTAGTCCACGTGATCGAGATATCATTTACTTCGTAATTAATTTCACGCTCATAACTTTCTCATATTCATAAAATACACATCTCAACCATATCTCGTGATGAATTTCCTACCGATGTTTCCTTGTAAGTTCTACACAAATATACGATATCAAATGAATATTGGAATCAACCAAACCAAATCAAGCAATATTTAATTATCTTTGAACGGTTTCAGTGTCACTCCTACTAATTTACACAAATGCCAAAAGTATCAAAATTCAAATAGATTCTGACGACGTCTTAAAAATAATAGATGGCTTCATCAGATCACACGCTTTTCGTGAAGCCGCAGTGGAAATGGTAGAACGAGCTGATATCAAACGAGGCATGTACAAAAACCCATATCACCCTGAAGATGACATACCAGACAACGTTGAAATCGACATTAAAGCAGAAAAGACCCAAGACAAACCACAAGAAAAGAAGAAAAAAGACATCAAAGAAATAGCCAGACAAATGTCTAAGCAAGCGGAAGCCATGGAAAAGGACAACGAAAACTATATTCTAGGCGGAGAAAAATTAAGTGAAGATGAATTAGATACGAACACAGTGACAGACATAGCAACTACACAAACAACTACTACCAAGACTATTAAAAAAACTAATAAAACTGATAAAACTATAGCAAACACTCCGGAAGAACACAGCAATGAATACTTGAAAAAATATCTAACCATGCAAAAGAGATTCGTGCTAAAAAGTTCTTAGAATAAAATTCTTAATAATTTAGTTATTTATATGAATGGGTTTCATAATAAATTAATAAAGAAGTAAATGGTTTTTATGTGATAACCGTTTGTAGATAATGTCGTAAACATATACCCACTGTTGTCTTCTCTTCAGGGTATAGATCTGATGATAAATAATATATTACACTGCAGGACTAAGCTTGAATTTTTTCATACATTTCTTATTTGTAAACCACTGCTTAAAACTCTACAACAAATGTTCTTATATCTCTATTAGTATGCGAATCTGAACCCAATAATTCAAGAATGTCAAAGTTGCGAACTTCATATAAATACGGACGGAATCTATACTTCCTTTATAAAAAAGTGTGTATTTGCTCTCTGTTTGAGTCGTATTTCTTCATGACTGTGGGTCGTAACTCCCGCTCAGAACGGTAGGTAGTTCTCCTGGGCAGATACATCGTTGTGGGCGCCCAGGTCCTTCCACGGAAGACACATGTCCTCGGATAATGTGGTCCTCAAACATGTCGGTTTCCTCACGATGTTTTCCTTCATCGCTAAGCGAGTGAATCCACACTTGAAAGTTCCAGACATTGGTGTAGGGTCGGATCCAAACCAGGGTGCGTTTTAGATGAAAAGCAGAGACACCCGCTTCATGTATTTATTGAAAGGTTTTTATTAAACAGTATAAGTGTCCATAAAGCTACAAGGGCCATACACCCATCCATTCTCGTCCATGCAGGTTTGAGAATATTTTTAATTGCCTTTGAATTGCATTATATAGTTTTTGTAAATATATTATATACTTACGCAAAAAGAACATCAGTTATTTCAAATTATCACTATTATCTACCGCATTTCCAGAAAGTTCTGGCCTGTGTACACGTCCCTGGCGCCTGCGTCGCCGGCCAAGGAGCTGCTGTTCCAGGAGGCGGTGGAGACGCTGCAGCAGCTCAAGACCACCTTCTCACCCATTGAGAAGCTGCTCGTCATACGCAGCACCTTCGAGAAGATGACCACGGCTGTGCAGCAGGAACTTGGTAAGGGAACTGACTATATCTTCAGAATACGATAATGGCTTATCTGAATTGATGCTTTTATGATAGATATGAAGTTTATTCTCATAAAATCATAGCATAACCTACTTTTTCTGTTTGCCATCATCGGTAAGTTAAGCGCAGATTACCAAAAGTCGCAGAATACCTATAGACATTCGTATAATTTTAAGTGTTTGTGTATATACGTACGTTGCGTCTGCGCACAAATATATTTGCGTCGTGTTTCATGAAACTGTTATCTACGAGCTAGTTTGCTTACAAGGAATATCTCATTTACTTTCGAATTTGTGATCACTACATTTTAATAATTCATTTAATCGGAGCTACAATATGGGGAGATTTAAAAAGGGTATTCTCAAACACCTCTCTAAGCTGCAGCACCTCTGCAGTTGCAAGTGTCCACGATGACTGCTTACCATCAGGCAGATCGTCTGCCTTTTTGCCACTTTTTTATAAAAAAAACTATTTGTCATAATTTAAAATGTGATTATTTTCGCTCATTTCCAACTAAGTTTAGTATTTTAAAATGGTTGTAACCCCAGGCTCCAGCTACCTGTGGAGCATGGACGAGTTGTTCCCGGTGTTCCACTTCGTGGTGGTGCGCGCGCGCATCCTTCAGCTGGGCTCCGAGATACACTTCGTGGAGGACTTCCTGGAGCCCGGCCTGCAGCACGGCGAGCTGGGGCTCATGTTCACCACGCTCAAGGTATAATAGATTAAAAGGTTTAACTTTTTAACGGACTTAAAAATAAAAACCGGCCAAGTGCGAGTCGGACTCGCGCACCGAGGGTTCCGTACAAACCTGCAAGGTTAAATATTTTGTGATGTAACTAAAAATTTATGGTTTTCGTAATTTTTCCTTTATCTATGCTATAAGACGTTGCTTCGTACCAAATTTCAAGACTCTGAGTTCACGGGAAGCACCCTGTAGGTTTTGATTCCCTTGCAAGTGTCGAAAATTTGCGGCATAAATGGCTGTATCTTTTGATTGCGTTGGCTTAGAAGTTTGATTTTTTCACAGCTTCAAGGGACAGTAGACCTGAGTAATTGATATAAATTTCAGCTTCATACCTCTACGCGTTCCTGAGAAAAAGGGTCTTGACAGACGGACGGACGGACGGACAGACGGACAACAAAGTGATCCTATAAGGGTTCCGTTTTTTCCTTTTGAGGTACGGAACCCTAAAAAGAAGGTTATCAAGTCTTGTGAAAGTTATTTTGACACAAAACTTACATACAAATAACATGTGATGACTGACATGTTAGCTTAGTTGGTAGTAGCTCTGCCTTCTAATCTAGGGGTGGCGGGTTCAATTCCCGCGTGTCACAAGAAATTATAAATTTTAAAATTCCAGCCTGTAAATTATTATTTGTTAACCGACTTCCAAAAAAAGGAGGTTATCAAGTATTCTGAAAGTTTTTTTTGTGGGGATGTTACGCGATTACTCCGTTGTTTATCAACCGATTTCAAAAATTCTTTCTTGATTCGATGGGGTTAGTTTCCGAGATGGTCCCATAAAAATTGTTTTTCATTCGGTTCAGTAATTTTTGAGATAGAACCAATAACCAACAAATTGATAAAGTTTATGCAAACCAATTTTACCCATATTTCCAAAACTACTAGTCGGATATTGATACAGTTTTCTGTAATATGTATGTTGTACGATGGCAACTCACCAGGGGGTGCTGCTGTATACACTATATCTTTTGAATTATCAGCCCGATTTTGATGCAGTTTTCTCTGATAGACTTAGATTTGTTTAGCAAATGAATTTATGTTGTCGTTTTTTTTTTGATAGGCTTAGATTTGTTCAGTAACGTGACAGTAGAGATGAAGTCGGTTTTTGCTTTTGTTAAAAATAATTATTGCAAAAAGTTAGCATTATTAGAGCTATATACAATGGTTCATGCTGATCACAGAACCATACTTACTTAATAAGTTGTTATCTTTTGTTCCAGGCTTGTTACTTCCAAATCCTGCAAGAGAAGACTTCTATCCACTGAACAAAGCAGTTGCTATTCTGAAAAAGCCAGTATTTGATCAGATGAACTGAAAGCAGTTTTGTCGAACTGAAGATGAATATAAATCAAATGAAGGTAACAGTTAAAAATCTGAAGCTAAAAGCTGTTATCTGGAAATGATTATCTTTTAACTGATAATACTGTTGGATGTGTGAAAAAAGATATTGTTTGACCGAAGAAGAAGAAAAGCTGTTAAAATTTGAAAAAATAAATGTTAATATGGATTTACTGATGGGAAGTTATTTCTGCATTGAAACGAATGATCTCTCAATACTAATGGTGCGTCGAGCTAGTTCCCTATAAACGTGGCTTGTTTTGCAGTAATTTGCGTGTAGGCTAAAATGGCTGAAACTGTTTTAGATAAAACAAAATACATATATAAAGGAATAAATTACCTTATTTATTTGGACATTCTTAGATACATTGAGAAAATAAAGACGTAAATAATTGTGAGTCCTGATTTATTATCACAAATGATCAGTGACATAAAAACTCTACCAATTGAGAGCTGCCACGTGAGATCGCAGCTAGAGGCGCTAGTGTAGCGTAAAGTCTAAATGTTTAATTAAAACCTCATCAATTTGCCGCTAGGATCGCTAGTGTATCGTAAGGTATGAAATGTCAAATGTAAAAAACAATAGCCTTCATTGCGTTGGGCTCTTTAAAATATTGAAGAAGTGTGTAAAGGTTTCAGGCAATATTTAACGCTAGGAATAAAATACCGTCCCTTTGTATATGGGACGAGGTAATATGTATTGTAGCTTGAATGTTCTTGTATTTTGTAGAAATTCTAACAAACAAAAAGTACGCTTGAACGGGGCATGGTTTATTTTAGTATGTTTTTTTTCATCTGATTAAAAATGAACTGGTAACTTGTTATGTTTACTAACTTTTAAATTTTGATTCAACTGATGTGTTCTTGCCACGGCCATATTTAAATAATAAAAGTTTCTAGTCTAATAACTTAATGAATTATAATAAAATTTAAACACGCCTTAAATTTACTTTATCACGATCTGACAGAAATATTTATTGATTTTGACATATTAGTAGTACATAGTAGACAGTACTCATATCAAATAGAATGTCATTTTTTTTAATATCCTTGTTTGAATAAACATTTTTGGTATCTGCTGGTGACCAAACCTTGCCTCTTCTGAATGAAAATCGTGATTATTATAATTTTTTATTCAATTTCGCTGAGAAATTGTTTCTATATTGTGCTTACATGAACTATCTAGTGGCGAAAATCTGCAAAATCTTATATGTATGTTTAGTAGTAATTAAAATTATTACTAATTGGCAATATTTATCGTTAAAGACGTAGATGTTATAGCTATTTATAACGCTGAAGCCAGAAGGGTTAGCATGGCTGCTATATGAATTCATAATATGATCTGCGATTTCTGCTGAAATATAAATAAGAAGCTCAAAGTCAAAGATTCAATTATTTGATTATTTTTCTAAAATGTAGTAAGTAAAAAATGGCGATGGAAACCGAAAAGCAATAATTTGTGCTTCGAACAGGTTGTATGTTGTAATTTTAAGTAGCAGCAATATATTAGAAGATAAATAATTATGTTTGAACAAAATGCGACTAGATCGTACGCAAACGCAACCGAGTCACGTGATAATGCTTCGCTGTGATTGGTTGCTGAATTGCTATGAATTTTACTAACAGTTGCGTTGGCTTTTGTTCTGATCTGACGCGACGTCTGCTATCTATTGTTAAATAATTGTTTTAAATTGTTGCTAATGTGTGTAATTATGTTGATCATGTAATAATAGGTTAAGTTAATACTGATGAAATGTTAAATTTTATCCTTAAAGAAGAATGTCATAATATATTGATTTTATTTCTAGTGACCCCCTATGTTAATATATATTTATAGATATATAATTTTTAATCATACTTGTACGATATGTTTAAATTATTTTTATTTTAAAACATATCTTTCAAATTAATTTTGAATGATGCCGCAAGATTGTATAAGTAAAAGACACTGTGACTGTTTGGTCCCACCTTATTATAACTATGAATTAGTTACGTTTAGTATTATGAATATCTTTTAGAAATGCTGTTTAGTTTAAAATTAATTGTTACACGTTAATTTATCCCTAATTCATCCTAGAATCATTTTAGCAAAAGCTGTTAGCACAGAAAAGATAGCAATATCCGTTATATATATAACTTACTTTTCCAAAAGTTGCATTGAATAAAAGTCGTTGATATACTAAATCTAACTTTATAAGGTTTGGAGTAAGTTAGTTATAAGTAAACCTGTCTCTCGGATCTCTTTTGAGCAATATTTTCTAACTCTGATTTTTGTGAACTGGGAAAGGAATGATATTGCTATTTTTCGTAGCTGTGCTAAGAGTTTAGGTTCCTATGCTCGCTTGCACGATGATTCTGAAACGCATTTAGCGGCAAAATCGTTTACCAACAAATGGTTAACTGTATTCGAAAATCATTTTAAAAGTGAGCTTTAGGCTATTGTTCTTAGTGGTTTTTTTTAATTCAATATTGATGCATGATATTGAAGGTTTTAGTGCCAAAATGTAAAATGTTACATATTTTTGTATTAATTTGTTTTAAAAAACTTATATTAATAAATATGCATAACGTTTGACGAGCCTGTTTCGGTGCTGCAGTAGATCAAATAAATATGTTTGCATGTACAAAGTGCCCCACTTTTCTACTTTGAGCTAATCTCGATTATTCGATTAGATTCCGAGTAAAAACTCTGTATTATGTTTTAAATTTTTATCGCCTATTTTATTACTGAAGCCATTGAAAAAAATATTCTTAATAAAAATATGGAGTGTGAATTAACACTTTTTACATGGTACAGAGTATTATAGTTCCCGTAAGGCATGATTAAATTTAGTTGTATTAACCGGCTAGCACTTACGTCAAAAATTACGTCGAAAAATTAGCTCGACAAGTTTCGGAAATCTGAGGTTTCCATCATCAGGAGGACGAGTCAGCACGCGCGTCCCGGTTGGCCGCCTCGTCCAGACTGGTTCGCCGACTCACTGCCGCACCCCCCCGCTTCTGCGCCCGCTCCGCTCTCGCAACCGCTCGCGCACCGCGACGGGTGAGGATAGGCGATCGAGGCGCCACCGGCGGATCGTGTATTTCTTCCTCATCGCTTGAGATCCGTTGCACCAAGATATTGGGGTCCGCGCACACTATGCTGACCGTGTCTAGTGGCAGATGTTCAGCTACATCGTCCTCCCGGCCAGAGTTTAAAACAGGTCTCCACGCAGGTGCCAATGTCCATCCTCGGTCACGATTAAAGTTTGGATGTCGACCTATTTCTATTGCTTCCCGAACTTTCCTTGGTACTAGGAACTTCTCCTTGGCCAAGACCGACACCTTATCGAAACGTAGGAAATGGTTCACCCCTTCAGCATGTTCTGCCAACGCGGATTTAACAGTCTCCCTGTTTTTAACACACCGTATGTGTTCCGCCACCCTCGTAGAAATATTGCGGCGGGTTTCTCCGATGTAACTCATACCACAGTCGCAAGGTATACGATAAACACCTGGGGCATGTAACGGCTCGCTGTCTTTAGGTGATCGCAATAGTTGCCTCAGACGACTAGGTGGACGAAAGATGGTTTTCAAGTTATATTTCCTTTTAAGGAAAATACCAATCTTGTCCGTCACGCCTTTGACAAACGGCAAATAAATCGGAGCCCGATCTACTCCAACCGGTTTCTTGCGATCTGATCCTGTCGCCAAGCGCAAACATTTTCGCCAACTGAACCCATTCTTCTCCAGTGCACGTCTAACATGATCCAACTCTGCATGTATATACTGTGGGTGACACAGACTTAGCGCACGGTTTATGAGGGATCTAGGAACAGATGCGAGTTGCGAAGGATGGTGATGTGAATCAGCACTTAAATATCTGTCCGTGTGCGTCGGCTTTCTGTACACTGCGTGAGACAATGTACCATTCTGTTCCCGCCGGACGCTCACATCAAGAAAAGGCAGTATTCCTTCTTTTTCAAGCTCCACCGTGAACTGTATCTTCGGGTGTATAGCATTCAGGTGTACTGTAAACTGCGCTAGATCATCTTTGGCGATAACAGCAAAAATATCGTCCACGTACCGCCACCAGTAGCGTGGTTTATTTGATATATCCCGAAGTGCAACTCCTTCAAACCACTCCATATAGATGTTGGCAACCACAGGAGATACAGGTGACCCCATAGCTACGCCTTCCACTTGTAAGTAATGTTCACCCTTCCACATGAAATAACCACTTCGTAGACAAAACTCTGTCCATTCTAAATATTCTTTCGGGAGATCCGAATCATCCAAAAGTTTTTTGATTATTTCAATAGTCTCACTAATAGGAACATTCGTGAATAGGGACGTAACATCGAAGCTAACCGTAATCTCTGATGGTAATAACTGTACATCTGAGAGTAAACTGACAAAATGCCTGGAATCTTTCACATACGCGTCTGTCTTCCCAATGTAACTTTGTAGTAAAGTCGCCAAAAATCTAGACATCTTATATGTAGGAGCGTCAATTTGGCTTATAATAGGTCTTAATGGCCAATCAGGCTTATGCACTTTCGGTAATCCATATATCTTAGGAGATGTGGGATTATGGGGGCGGAGGCGACTAACTATCTCCTGATCACAATGTGTTTTTAAAAGGTTCGTAACCTTGGTAGTAACACGAGCCGTTGGATTATAATTGACTTTTTTATATGTACTTACGTCCTTAACAAGGAGTTCCATTTTGTGCTCATAATCCTTAGTGTCAACTATAACCGTCGCATTCCCCTTATCTGCCGGTAATGCTAAAAGCTCCATATTACCACGAAGTTCCTTCAATGCTAACCTCTCCTCTTTACCAATATTGTCTCTCGGGGGTTTGGATCTTCTAAGCAACGTCGCTATGTCCTGCCGTAAACACTCTGCTTCTTGGTGAGGAATTTTATTCCTAAAAACAGCATCTTCCACATTGGTAATAATTGACTCAACCGGCACTTTACGAGGGGCAGGGGCAAAGTTCAAACCTCGTGCCAAGACAGTTTTTGTGAGTTCATCCAACCGCTGCGAAGACAGGTTAATAATCTCACACATAGAATCAACTTGTGTTTTTGCCAAGTACCCTCTTTGTTTCAATAAATAGGCGATTTTAATGTTATGTTTCGATCGAATCATATCACAGACTTTAACCGATCTATTATAAGTCATAACATCTAGTACCTCCCATAAATCCCTACTCAAGACCTGCGCTATTTCAAGATGTAAATCATACAACCTCTTGTTTGTAAACATTACTTGTCTACGGTTATCCACAATGACGCGTCGCAACAATTTCTCACTAGCTGTTTGGAAGAAACTTTCATAATCTCGAATGCATTTAACCGGTTTAATGCGTGCGAACTTTGGTATTACACCTTTATCACGACACATCACCACAAACTGCAAACTACACTCAAGTTTTACGCGTTTCAACCGGGACGCGCGTGCTGACTCGTCCTCCTGATGATGGAAACCTCAGATTTCCGAAACTTGTCGAGCTAATTTTTCGACGTAATTTTTGACGTAAGTGCTAGCCGGTTAATACAACTAAATGGTACAGAGTATTTACTTGTTTCGAATAACCTATGTATATCTATTTTTAATATATGCTAGTACATATAGGTACTATTATTTGCTTCACGTTGTACCTTTATAATGATTCCAAAGGTCCGTTAGTACAAATCGTAAAAAAATGTTATGTTGAACAAAATAATTTTATTTTTTTACTCGAGTTTTGTTTCTAGGCTAGTTTTTAACCGACTGTGTTAAGGAGGATTATGTTTTTGACTTAGATGACGTGAATAGGTAGGGTTTGAAAGTTGAAGTTATAAATAAATAAATAAATAAATAAATATTTCGGGACATTGCACACAGCGCCATCTAGCCCCCACACTAAGCAAACGCTTGTGCCGTGGGTACTAGATAACGGATATAATACTTATATACTTTTCTTTTGTAAATACATACTTATTATACATACAAACAACCAGACTCAACACAAGAAATTATACATTTTTAAAATGCATAAATACTTGTGTCAGGCGGGAATCGAACCCGCAACCCCTAGATTAGAAGGCAGAGCCACTACCAACTAAGCTAACAGGCCAGTCAAAAGTTTAAAATGATTGTTAAATGAATGCAATTATTGAGTACCATATCATTAAATGTTATGAATTATATCTATTACGAGTAATGTGTGCGTTTGAAATATTAAAAAAATATTTAATATTTAATAAAGTTCGCAGAAAAATATTATTGTGTTTGCTTTTATTTCTATTATTAGTTACCAGCGTGATAATCATCAAGCTTGTGTGTGTGTTAAGTCATAGTTTTGTGTTGTTCTTATTACTAAAATGGATTTGCAGTTGACCACAGTTTGCCTGATGGTAAGCAACTATAAATTACTATTCTAATAAGGTCACTAAATCTAAAATAATACATTCATATCGTTTATTAAGGCTATTTATTTCATTCCTATAAAATAACATACCAAATGTCTCTTTTGTACAACATTATATCAAAAATGTACATCATAATATAAATTTCGTCACAGGTAAATGTTACCTAGCTCTCGTGATTTCCTTCTATTTCCATGGCTATTACACATTAATATATAATAATTATTATATAATCCTCTCGCTTGCCTACACTTTGATGGGTGCGATTCTTAATACCGATAGTTCGCGTCATAAGAACACTAGTCGTATATCTCCTCACTGTATTCTTACGAAGCACATCAATGCTGCACAATATATCTACAATGCCATCAAATATAACCCCAGTCAGTAAAAAAATAGTTCATTCCCTCTCGCTTACACAAGGTGAAATATAAGCGAGATGAAACGAACTTGCAGTTGTTTTTTTTAGTGACTAGAGTTATTCAACTGTTTATTTCTTTCAACGAATTCATCCAGTAGCAGGTCAGCATAAACATGGCCACAACAATGCATCCAACCAATCACAACTAGTTCCAATTTCAAAAGATATAATCAAGGAGTGACTGATCAAGCATTTGTTTTCTTCTCACATTTTTTAAAATGAGTGATTTAGACAAAACACTCATCAAATAATAATTCGATTCGATTTAAGTTTATAAGTAATACAATTCTTGTGATTGGTTATAAAGCAAATCACATTTCAATTTACCAATAGTGGCCGTGCTCAGCTTCCAACACGGGTATATATCTTTATCAATAAGTTACAGAATGAAATATTGCATACAATGAGCACTTAAAGCATTTTGCTTGTCTTTAATTGTTCGTAAGCAGAGCTTTTTGTGTCTCCATTAATTGTCTTACACAAGAACCCGAATTATACAGTGAATAGATCAATCTGTTGTTTCTTTCTGACATTGATAGTTTAGAAATGGAGTGATAAAGACAAAAATTCACAGATTTTGATAGCCTCTCAAAGCCACCGTTTAAAAGCAGGCGGATTATTTTGAACATTAAAATTCGAGAGCAAATATTTTTCGTCCACGCTGAAGGCAAGATAAGAAATAACAAAGATACAAATTTTTCGAATTTGCATTCCTTCATGAAACCTTTAAAAAACTGTTGAATGTATAAATAATTAATTAACGACAAGAACTGGAGGTTTGTATTACAATAATGTATTTCTTGGGGAAGAATCAACACATTTGGGTTCAAAACTTCACAATGGATAACTTACGAAGTCCTAACAAGTATGCAAAACAAACGGACGAATATTATGTTTAATTTTAGTAAAACTCGAAAGCAGACATTCAATGAATACCTATCTGGTTGATATTAGTTCATAAAACTACAATGTACATTGTATGCGAATATAAGAATGGTAATAGTGACGAGTTTTACTAAAACTTGGTACAAAGAGAAACACCGCGACTGTATCGAAGTACTAGAAAATAATATGGACGTAGTTTCTGAAAAACGTTCCAACCCACAAACCAGTCAAAATTGAGTTAAATATGCCAATCTTCTCATGTCATTCATATTTATTACCTCATAAAATATGGCAACCCCCTCCTCATTCTTAATATGAAATCAAGACATAGTAGCCCAACCCACATGTATGAAACGCGCAAATATTTATAAAGCAAAAACAGCCCAAGTATCTTGAAACATTTTCCCTTATTTATTTACATTACTAAAACACTCAAAATTAAAATCACTAAAATGATCCAATCCACTTGGAACGTTTTAATTAAATAAGAATCTCCTATTGGAGGAATATGACATATTATCTAAAACGTTTCAAGCCACTTGGATCGTTTTTAATTAAATAAGAATCTCCTATTGGAGGAATATGACATATTATCTAAAACGTTTCAAGCCACTTGGATCGTTTTTAATTTATTAAATATGAGCCAATACAGGAGATATCACTTTCTCTAAATCGTTCCAAACAAACTGAATCCTATTTTTTTTTTAAATTAGTTCAATGAAGAATTTAACTCGTTTCAACAAAACGTTCTTAGTTGCTGGATAGTTTTTTTTTATACTCTTTTTACTCGAAACGTTTTAGTGAAGTAATAATACTCCTATTAGGAGAATATCACATTTAGCTGAAATGTTCCAAGCAACTTGGAACGTTTTTCATTTAATGAATTTAAACCAACACAGGACATGTCACATAATATCTTTAACGTTCCAAGAAACCTTTAGCCTTTAAAGTTTTTTAACATTAGTCCAATAAGTAGTTAACTCGTTTCTATTAAACGTTATGAGCTGCTGGGACTGTTTTTTAAGTTTTTTAATAAACTGTTTTAGCCATAATTTATTTTACTCTAAAAATTGAAAACAACGAATTTTAATTTTTTAAGGAATTTTGAAATTTGTCTGTTCGGTTATACTGGCAACACACATGTCTTGCCGCTTCGACTGCTCATTTGTCAAGGTCAAGTCGTCACTCGCTGTCTTTGCCTCGCTCGACACGGACGGTTGTATTTGCAGTGCATTGTATTCAGTTCCCGCGCAAAAAGTGTAAAATACCAATTCAATTTGTTTTAATTATAATGATGTTTATAGTGACAATATGAAACGAAGAGATATAATACTTGCGAGAGCTCTTTATCTTAATAAAGGAATCCATCGAACTGTGAATGGTAAGTTACTCGTATTAAATACTTAACCTAAAAAAAATTAAGCCTAAACTGTTCTCAGAAAGTATCTTATAGTGAGCTACATTGAACTCTGATGTTTTCTAATACTTTAATTCAATCTACAATGTTTTTTTGAACAGTTGACAATGCTGTTGCAGACTCGATGGAGCTGGATTCAACTTCACAGAACCCAGTTAATGATACAAATGGTATGTTTACTTAGTCGATATTGATATTATAATCATTAGATTTTGATGAGAAACCAGGGTGGGAAAACATTTAAAATACCTTTTCATTGTTTTTATGCAACATAATCAACTTGTCGACCTTCCTACCAGTATTTAGGGTTCCGTACTTAGATGCTAAAAACGGGACTCTGTTACTAAGACTCTGTTATCGATTACAATTTCAGTCATTTGACCACGAGGAAAAAACAAATACACACGTACACACACACAATATTTTAACAGTGTTCAGTTATTTAATTATAATAATATAAACTAGAGGTTCTCTGTGCGCGGGCGCCAAGGGGCCCGTGAGACGGGGTTTAAAGGGAGGGGGTAGCTCCTATATATGAAAAAATATATGTATTTACAAAAAAAAAGTATATAAGTATTATATCCGTTACCTAGTACCTACGACACAAGCGTTTGCTTAGTGTGGGGCTAGATGGCGCTGTGTGCAATGTCCCGGAATATTTATTTATTTAAAGGCTGGTAGTGAAAGCTGAAGTCGTGGATAGTTATGTTGTGCTCGCGGCTCATAAATCGATTAACACTAACTGCTTAAATAAAAAGGTGTGATTCACCGTAATGCGCGGTAACATTCCTCCTGAACCGAATGGGCACGATTGGCCTATACAAAGTTAGTCCTATAGATAGTTTGCTTGTTTTTGAGGGGGTGTGTGCGTGTGTAATTTATGTGTGTGTGTGGGCGCATGTGTATGTGTTTTTTTTGTTCGTGTACGTACGTGTGATGAAGTATATGTTTTGTATCACACAACATTATCGTCCCTAGACTGATTTTACAAACCAAATTTTTTGCTTGTTGATAATTTCAAATATTATACAATTTTCTAAGTGACAATAAATGTTTATTAATTTTACTGTTTTTAATTCATTCCTTTTTTCACATGTATGCTTGTTACAGACGTGTTAAATGACCAGAAAAAACTTAACAAAACTGAAAATGATCGAAGAAAATATAGCTTCATATCTACGAGTACAGCTACAGCTCTAGATCCTCAGGCTACAAATCTTAACGAAATCAAAAATAAGCAAAGAAACGACAGCTACATCTCTACAGCTACAGTTATAGAACCTCAGGCTACACATCTAAACGAAGTTGAAAATAATCATGATCAAGGCAATCTTAACAAAATTGAAAATAACCTAATAGAAGGCAGCTTCATCTCTACAGCTACAGTTCTAGAACTTCAGGTTACAAATCTTAACAAAATTGATAATAATCATGACCAAGCTAGTACTTACAAAAATGAAAATAACCAAAAAGAAGACAGCTACATCTCTACAGTTCTTGAACGTCAGGCTACGAATCTTAACGAAATTGATAATAATCCGAGTATAGAAAGCTATATATCTCTAGAACCTCCTTCATACTCACCAATCACACCTCAAAACTTCAACCGTTGCGACATACAATACATTTCTGGAAATAATTTACAGAATCTTGAATACTCGCCAGTGAGAACAATGTCACCAGATATTCTAGGTCTTATACTTTCAGACAGCAGCAACGATTCCCAGACAGACCAAAACTTTGTTGTAATTCCTGAAACTAGTTCGGACACAGACAGTGACTCTATATTAAAACGTCAAACTGACAAACGTAGCCTGGGCTTTACAGAAATTAGTAATAACATTGAAAGAAGCATGGAGGAAGAAAACTGTACAGACTCTCCAGTGAGACCAATGTCACCAGATATTCTAGGTCTTATACTTTCAGACAGCAGTAACGATACCCAGACAGACCCAAACTTTGTTGTAATTCCTGAAACTAGTTCGGACACGGACAGTGACTCTATATTAATACGCCAAAGTGACAAACGCAGCCAGAGCTCGACAGAAATTAGTAATAACATTGAAAGAAGCATAGAGGAAGAAAATTGTACAGTAAATATTATAGTAAATGAAGATGTGACAACACAAAAAGCAATGACAGGGAGACCGAAAAAAGGGCGGAAAAGGAAATTCGAAGAGTATACGTTAGCTGAAAGAAAAAGTCGTAAATATGCTAATTTGCCGTATAAAGGAAAAAATAAAGAAGTAAGAGCAAAAATTTATCAAAATTTTGAATGTGATTGCAAATACAAGTGCCACTTAAAAATAACTGAAGAAGAGAGAAAAAAAGAATTTGAAAAATTTGTCACACTTGGTTCATATGAAGCCCAATTATTGTACATTTGCTCGAACGTTACAGAAAAACCAAAAAACCGAACATACGTGCCCAAAATTAATAAATCTGGATCTAAAAAGCTACGTCAATTTTCGCGGACATACAAAATTTCCGATATTCCCGTATGTCGAAATATGTTTATAAAAACATTTCAAATTACCACACAAAAAGTAACTATAAGTTTAAAAAAACAGCGCGACGGTAAGAATTTACATGACTGTAGAGGGATTGCATCCAGTGCTTGGAACAAAACTTCAGAAGAAGACATAGATTTTGTATGCGATGTAATAAATAAATTGCCCAAATATGAATCGCACTACAGAAGATCACAAATAGGGGACGCCAAATACTTAAAACCAGGATTGACGCTACAAAAAACGTATGACCTATACGTAGAAGAATTCAAAAAATCAAAGGGTAATGAAAAAAAGCATTTGTCTTTAGCAGTATTCAGAAAAATATTCTTAACAAGATTTAACTTAAGATTCAAAAGTCTTAAAAAAGACACATGTAACAAATGTGATGCTTTTGCTGCAAAATTAAAAACAATGCCCGAGAGCGAAGAAAAAAACTGCTTGCTCTCAGAAAAAGAAAGACATTTACAATTAGCTGAAACCTTAAGAAGCCAGATGAACAGCCACATTGAGAGGGCAAAAGTTGATAATACATTTGAATGTATTACATATGATATGGAAAAGACTTTGCCTTTGCCACGTATTCCAACAAATATAGTTTTTTATAAAAGGCAACTCTGGTTCTATAACTGTGGAATTCATGTGTCTTCGACAAACCAGGGATATTGTTTTGTCTGGATTGAAGGTGAAGCGGGCAGAGGTGCCCAAGAAGTGGGTTCATGCTTGATGAAATTCATCAATCAAACTATGAGACCTGAGATTGAACATCTATCACTCTGGAGTGACAGTTGCGGTGGCCAAAACCGAAATATAAAAATGGTCCTTTTGCTCAAAGTTGTATTGGCTGCACATCCGAGTCTAAAGACTATTGAATTAAATTTTTTAGAATCAGGACATACGTTTTTGCCAAATGACACTGATTTTGGTAAGATTGAAGCCAATCTAAAAAATTTTCAACGACTGTATACTGCTGATGATTACATAACAGTTATAAAAACATGTCAAAAAAGATCCCTCTTGTTCCCATTAAGATGGTTAAAGAAGACTTTTTGAGCACAGAAAATTTAGAAAAAAACATTACAAATCGAAAGACTTTTGTTAATAAGGATAAAGTGAACTGGCTGAAAACTAAAAACATTCTACTAAAAAAGGAGAGCTTATATTCCGTTTTCATGAAAACAGAACTTGACGACTATCAAGAACTGAATATAAGTCGAAAAGTAAAAGGGGACATACTTCCCATAAGCACAGGACTCCTTTTTCCGCTTTGGCCACAAGGAAAACCTATAAATAATGCGAAATTAAATGATTTAAAATCAATGTTTCACCTTATTCCTGAAGATTGTCTCTCCTTCTATAAAAATTTGAAGGGTATGAAAGGATTACATGATGATATTGAAGGGTTTGGGGCGAGACTCGACTTTGAGTTAGAAGACGAAGTTAACCAAGATAATGACTAGCCTGTGTGTAATTTTAATAAAGAATTATTTTAATAAAGAAATATTGCATGTTTCCGATTAGAGTGTGGTTTTATTAGTATTTTAGCATATTAAACGCGCATTGGAACCATTTTGTGAATCTTAAATTTTTACTATGCCATGTGTATAGCAATTTCTCAAAAACGTTCCAAAGAAATTAATTTAGTTTTATCAAAAAAACTACCTAGGTTGTAAAATTAAAGCAAACATTAATTTAAAGTGTGTTACGATATGTTTCGATAATTAAAGTTAAATATTAGATAATTACACGTTTTCGCTGAGTAATACCGGATTGAACTTTGAACGCGATTTCCCAAAAACTTAACCCATGTGGATTGGAACGTTTTTCAGAAACTACGTCCATATATCAACAACAAACTGGATAAGAAACATACAAAACAATATTTATTGCTTTAAATCACTAATTTCATCTCATAAGTAAATTTCTACACGTGAATGTTAAAATTGATATTTATTTTATAAAAAAATCATATTACAATTTTATTGATAAATTATCTGAATCTCATGATTAAAGATGTTAGAAATAAAACGTTTTATAAAATAATGACCTTTATGAGCGAAATATCATTCAATTTATTTTATTGCATGCACTATTTTATATAAATAAAATTATTACGCTATATTACTCTTGTTGGACGATAGTCATAGAACAAAATTAGATCGAAGAAAGTCTATGTTCACCACAGAGGACCACATCATTTCTTTACCATCAATATCACACCTGTACATTTTGAACTAAATCCTTTGAAAAAGTAGCTCTGAAGTGAACATAGGCTAAAGTGACGTTCACAGGAAACTATTCCGCCTAACGCTACGTCGACATATTGTTTAAAAAGGGATCATTAAACAACAGAACGCTTAACTCTATAGAAATCAACGTATATATTACTTTAACATTCTACAGCTAATGTTAATGCTTACAGATAAATGCTGTCTACGGTGTGTGGCGGCGCGTAATCCACTTGCACGTGTAAAGAAAATTAACTCACAGATATGGAATAGAAAGAGCAATGTATGGGATTGACATCGCGACGCGCTCCGCGGGGGGACATGTTACGTCACTCCCATACACTGGTCTTTCTATTCCAAAAGTAACCGACAGTACGCTCACTAAAATACGCCTCTTGTCTAATAGGACTGATAGTACGGTTTTTATGATAAAAACATCAGGAGACTAAAAGCATGGTAAATGAAAAAAAATGTAGCATTTGATTTCACTGTTTATACCTTGGTAAGAGATTGTATGGAGTTTATGGTATAAACTATAAGTATTTCAAAACTGATATAAGTATAACCATACACATATTTGTACAAAATTATTCAAATTGATTAACTTTTGTTCTGATGTGACTCGTAAAAAGATGCAAGTAAAGATTCCTATTGAATATATGGCCTCAAAAAGTGGATTACATAATAAAAAAAAATGTCTGGAAGGTTCTCGATCTATCATAGGACGTTATACCTAGCGTTAGTGATATCTACTACACATAATATGTATAATTATATACATACACCGGCGTAGCCACTAAATAACAAACTAACTTGTATAATTACTAAAAAATAATTTTAATCAAAAATCGATTCCATTCAATCAATTTCGTCGTTTTAAGTTAATAAAAATCTTATTTACACACGCCTTCGTAAAACAATATTAGCGATAAAACAAATATTAAATCATACATCGTATATATTTGCTAAGCAATTTACGTTTAAACAATAAATAAAAGTAGATTTATGATTGCCATGATTTATATCTTGGGCACGAGAAATATGAACCAGTTGGAACTTATATTTGATTGATTGGAGGGCGCCACTTTAACAAATTATAGGGTATACAAAATCTACTGTGATTAGAAACAGGATATCAAACTAAAGGTTTAACCGTTACTTGGCTTGTAATGTGTTAAAAACTAACACCAAAAAATTAAGAATGGTTTAGCTCTTGCTGTTCGGTGATTTAGTTAAAACGAACAGCAACAATATGATTTATATTTTAAGATCTATCTAGGAGCGTCGCATGTTATGTATAAGTTTAATATAGTAATTTTATGATACAGTTTCTATGCCAAAATTAAGCCAATGATTCTAATATTGATCGAATGTGCGTTCAAAGTGCTATAGATTACTTTTACAGTCCAATAATTTCATCTGCTTATCAAAGTACAGTAAGCACCATTTCACAATCTTACCTAATTAAACAATCTCTAATAAGTAAATGAATTTTGAATTTATATATGATTTGTGGCTGATTTTTCGAAGATGGTTCACATTTCAGTTTAGTGGCAAGGCAATATATGTGGTTGTATATTTTATTTACTTGATCTAAATTGGAAGTTTATAATAAAGTACATACACAGATTGAAGTATTCTGTGTACTGTACACACCCTTGTATATAAATAATATTTAATTGTCTGAACTGTTGCTGAGTATTGATGGTTTGGAAGACCGGAAAATGAAAAGCTCATAGGCAATGCAAGCAACTTTACACTCTACCACGTTTTAAACAGATTTGAATCCACATAAAATGTGAAGGTATGTTAAAACTTTCCTTGCAGCACTCAGTTAATACTTGTCATCCGAATAAATTATTTAAAAATACGGATATATTAAAAATATCATATCTTTCGCGTAGCGCATTTACAATCTATTTAATGTTATGTGTGTAAATGTATAATGGCATCAAACACTACAAAGCTAGGTTTAATACTGAGATGATATTTTATTACATTATTTTATTAAAATTATGATGAAAATGCTGTTTTGTAAAGAAAGTTTAGTATTAAAGAAATTTTATTAACTGTATAATGTATTTTTGTAGTTATCAAATAAGTACCAAATAGAGGATAAATTCTATTTCGTTTTAAAAATGTCCTTCAAGTTACCAATATGCACAGCATTTTCTTAAAAAAAAAACAGAAATATCAATCCAAAACATATTGAGATGTGAAATAACATGACTTTTTATAGTATGACACAACTGTGATTGACTCATTATTGTCATAAATGAACTGTTACAAGGAGCTTATAAAACATTTGCTATCTCACTCACACTGGTTGTGAATGAGCGAGATATAAATATTAATTAACAACAACACTTGCGAAGGAATAGACGGGTACAAAATCTACAAGTTATGTACACACTTAACATACAGACATACATATAGATAAACTTACATACACAGAATGGACACAGAGATATTACAAAGAGACTTAGGATGAATTAAAATTTTAGTTTGGGATTTAATCTAGTATTTACTACAATCGAAATTTACTAAGAATAGTTTTGATTAATAGAATTTCAGATATGGAAGCTAAAGCTAGGCAAGTAGGTATTTAAGCCTTATTTTTTTATAATTCCACTAACTCAAAGTTTTTTTTATAGTAGGTAATAGCTATTATTTTATTATTTTTTCTACGTTTTCCTTTCTAAGAATGAAATATGAATCCTAGCTCTTTGTATATTCTCTGTGTATATTTGCCATCCGCTTATATAAAGAATTAACTGTTACTATACCATCTGATAAATCTTCAGACATTTATTTTGAAAACATATAAAGTAATATATAATTATGTATAATCTCTTTGTTATTTCAACTGTTCACAGACCTACAAGTTCTAATTATCTCTGATTATTTGTAATAATATATCGTGTTGAAAAATAAACCATTTTCTAATATAATCTGGCAATTAAAGTGCACCAGGTTGGTATAATGACAGTCAATTACGTGCGATGCAATTCACATCGAGTGCTTTTGTTCTGTCGCGACTTTATAGCTATATAACTAGGTGTATGAGTGGTCATGATAAGCAAAGGATGCAGAAGGCTGACTTATAAAAACTATAAATGGAATAATAGTTTTTTAACATTCCACCTGTCTATCTGACACAACATCACATTTTGAAAACTATATGTAGTCAAACTACCTCTCAATACCACCATAACAAGCCCAAATAATATTTGCCTTTATGTGGTTACACCATTTGAAATGCTTATTGCAAGTCCAACATGGAGTGTTTATACTACGGTTATTTCGATTATCAGCCAATAAAGTTGGTAAAAAACATACAAAAACTGCAAATAAAAGAAACTTAAAATAGATTGGATTCTAAACCTGTTATCCTGTATCAAATTCATAAGTGTGGTCAATGAATAAAGTGTACACATGATCTAGACAAATTAGCGTCAATCCATATCTCATAGATAACAAAAGGAAATATTTACCTTTTGTAAATATAAGCCAATGTCAAGCAATCAGTTTGCTTATCACTACCACCTCAATGATTAATCTTATGTCATATATCTTTATACCATACATACATACAATATGTTAAGTATACTTTATCATCATAATCCACATTATTCTAAAACATGATTTGAAGCTCTCCGCCCCACATCACTAAATTATATAAAAAATATTTACACTTTTCACTATTGCAGGGCAGCTAAGTATATACCAGTCCAACTTTTAGAATCTGTGATTATGTAGCAAGTCTATGTATATAGACTTTATAAACATCATTAGATAGCCAAATACAATTTCAAACTTGTTATCATTTTATAAATGCCAATTGTTTTGTGAAATAATTTGAGATACAATCAAGCAAAATTCTACATTTCAAAATCAATTCCAGTTTTAGTGTATATTCAATGTTTCTGCAATGAAAATGGGCCGAGACGACAACAAAGGGTATCCTAACGTATAGGTAAGTATTTGATCCCAAGCACGATATAAAATTGAACATCACCAAACAAGACGTTAGTAGCGATATCGAAACTTTCCTGCAAGCTCAAAGGAGAATAGGAAGTTAGAACATGATTGAAATTAAGATTTTAAAAAATCACAAATGCATCATACATTCCACTTACGCACTAACAGATACCTAAAATGTATAATAGGTACAAATAACGTCCTTACTAACCAGAAGGCAAAATTGGCACTTAAGACGAAGTCCGCTCCGTTCTTGACGAGTGTTCTGAGGAAGGCGGCCGTGGAGCGCGGGGACTGCGGCACGGGCCGCCCGCGCGGGCCCAGCGTCACGCGAACTGCACGATCCTGCCGAACTGCACGATCACTGCGCGGCGCGCGCTCACAGTCACTGCAAACTGCACACTCGCAGTGTTCGGCGTCGTTTACTGTCGCACAATCACTACACGTCGCGTATTCGCCGAGCAACGCGCTCTCGCTGCCAACTGCACAATCACAGTAAACTGCACAATCGTCGGGGATTGCACGATCCCGGCGGATAGCACGGTCGTGGACTGCACGATCGTAGGTGTCGTGCAGTTCGCTCGCCTGGCCGTGGGCGTGGCGCCGCTATGTGGGCGGCGAGCTGTTCTGCGGCGGGTTGTAGGGGTGGTTGGAGTTGCGCAGGACAGTGTACACGCTGTCCACCTTGCTCAGCTTCTCGAAGAACGGTATCAAGTCCAATAGCTCTGAATCTGTCATGTCGTCGAACCATGACGCGACAGGTACCTGGAACATTTAAACATAATATTTTTTATAGCTATTCGTCAAGTCCCGATGGCCTTTGGGGTGGTTTGAAAACTGTCGAGACAAGAATGATTTAATCCCAAAATAGCGTATTAATTCACTTAGATTCTTTTTCATCAGTAATAACCAGAAGTTTTAAATATAAAAGACAAATACGTTGGGCATGGCATAACAACACATATTATACCGATATAAACCTGTAAAAAAACATCAACAGCCTCATTTAAGTAAAAAGCACATTATCTTAAGACGTTTGTAAGAAGGTCATCGACCCTTATGCCCAAACAAGACAACAGTAATATTCATAAACCAATAAAACAGTAATACAATAGGAAACAGATGTGGTGAATCAGGTGTATTGTAACCTTCTTTGGCGCTATCTCCACAATAATATCACTTTTATCACTCGAGAGATAACTCGTCTTTCTGGACAAAGACTTCCCATTGTATTTGAACAGCTTTTGTTGTACATGACAGTTTCTTCGGTATTGTAAATTTCACCAAGAAAGCTAAAAACATCATGTGTGTTTATGAGGTTTCAGTTGTTAATAAAGACCAAGCTTGGCCAACTTGACTTCAGGTACAGGTCTCTATATAAATTTCAAACCTAACCGTTAGTCGGTTAACTCTGTACAAATTAATTGTTCCTTGTTCTACTTTAACTATATTTCAAGTCTTTTAGAGTGTATGTACGATGTATCTGCCCAAGAGAACTTCTCTAACGAATAAATTCAGCGGTGGAGTCACGACTCTCAGTCATGAGGAGATCAGACTCAAGGAGAGAGAGAGAGAGTTCTAAGGAAGTCACGCCACTCAGTCATGAAGAAATACAACTCATAGAGAGAGAGTTTGAAGTCAATGTAATACTCACAGCATTATCAGGGTGGAATATATAGGAGGCGGGCGAGTTGTCGACAATGACGACGCGGCGCAGGTCGCGGCCGAGGCTGTTGAGGTCCTTCACGTAGTTCCCGCGGTGGAACACGCAGCTGTCGCGGAACAGGCGCGCGCGGAACACGCCCCATCTGGAAACAGGGAGGTTGTGATAGCTGCGAGGATGCGGCTCGAAGGACCAATTTGTGTTTTATAAAATATTTTTTTCTGGACTGCACGCGCCGGTGATCCCGGCGTTAATATCGAGATATTAAGTTAAGGAACCTATGTAAATGATAACTATGGAAAATATTTAGTGTCGTTCCGCTGCGAAGAAAACACACATACACACAAACAAAACACTAAGCAACTTTACAAAGTTATCACCTGCAGTGGATTACGAAAAGTAAAGCCTTATCTAGTAGCCTTAATTCACACTCTAATCTATCTCCAAATTAAATGTCATCCCAATCGATAGTGACATTTGACCAAGAAGGAGGAACCACCATACACATTACACACTCACACTAGATATGTACAATTTACAAAGCAACCTCTATTTAGCAGATACCATAATTGTTCCTAACCGGACCTACCCCAAGAGCGCAGGGAATCGCGTGCCAACCCCTGTTAGTGGCTCCGTAAACATGCCGTCATCGTAAAGCGTCCTCAAACTTCCGACTGTCCTGCGGAAGAGGTTGTAATCGGGTTTTGTCACGAGACGAGTGGCGCCGAACAGGCTACCGATGATAAACAGACCGAGTTGAGGCAGTTTTGTTAATCGATTGAGGTAATGTAAGTTTGTATGAAAGCGGCCTGTGATTTCGAGATTTGGACTTTGTTTTATGGTTGATGGAAGGAAAAATAGTTGAGTTTGGCATCGAGACATTAGTACATTTGGGCCATGCCAGTAGCCGCTATGTTGGTTTTAATACTGTTAATAGGAGAGTTGTCTCATAAGAAATCTTTATATCAGTGCAATGAGAATTATTTTCTGTTCATGCCTCTATCATCCTGGTTTTCTTTCCGTTCGCCCTGAAAAGGTTGTAATTATGTTTTGTCACTAGAAACGAGTGCTCTGGCGCCGGACAGGCTAACGATGATAAACAGACGAGTTGAGGCAGTTTTTGTTAATCTACTGAGGGAACTGTGTTTGGGGCTGATAGGAAGAAAAACATATGCCCTTATGGTGCGATGCCATAAGGTTAATAAAGTTTTTATCTTAATCTTTAACAGACGACTGTCATCGAGATACTGTATGTACTACGTGCGTATATGGCGGTTTGGAATCTATGCATAGTAGAGTTGGCCATTCTCGTACTAAAGGTTTCTATCATTTAGAGTATGCTCCATTCTATCAGTTTGGTTTATTTTGCGATTTTAGCTAAATTCCTAAAAATTTGATACCTTTTATCTGCTGAATTATAAATTCTTTCAGTAATGACTCATCAAGGAAAACATCACGCACAAATTATTGTAAATGCCCGTTATGTTCAAACCCAGTTATTAGGTCAAATAATATAAAAAATCTCTTGCGTTACAGCAAAATAAATACCTTAAACCCACAACAACAGGGAAAATTACGTATAAATACGTCAATTCACGAGTATTTAATCAGTGTCAACGCGCTTCGCCGCAAAATTCCTATCGTTTGAAGTCACCATCCATACATACATATAATATCACATGTTATAATATCTACATTGTTTCGGGTTGTATTAAACCACAAGACTAACCACACCCACCACTATACGTATGTACTTAGATAATAATATGCGCCTATCAGTAGTCAGTACATAAAGCACATTAACCTTTAGGTCACCGTGTCATGAGTGAACTCAACACCAAACAGCATGGCTTTCTTTTAGTGTGCTATAATATCAAGTTCAGGGCGTTCTACTGTTATTTTTATGATGCATTCATGACAACTTTATGGTTATTATAACTTTATCACAGAGCACGGTAAATAGATTTTACATTAGGATACGCTTGCACAACGAATCTTAAAAAATATTTTTTTCTCTGTAATTTTGTCGTTCAATGTTTAAGAGTAGTTGCGGAATTGGGCCTTTTAGAAGTTTAATCGAATCTTAATTGACGTTTCTCTATTAATAATCTGCGAGAACAGTGTTTACTAAGAAACGAAAAGTGAAATTCTCTTCTTTATATAACCACTCACACGAGTTTTAAAAACTCTCTTTTTCCACGATTTACTAATACAAAATCTATAATAAACACAGCATGTAATCTCTGTATTTGCAACTGCGTCCACATAAAGAGGGCATGACGTCCTCACTAGTGACTCCGTGACCCGTTTGTAAATGAGTAACCGATTATCAACAAAGAAAACGTCGATCATTCACTACTGTTTGTACTCTACATTGTAACGTTACGTTTGCAAACACGCGGGGTTTGTTTTTGTATCTGTTGACAGATTGATTCAAGGGAATATACCTTCTACAAATATAATGGTTTGGCCTCTAGAGATGGATTTACTCGGAATCTTAGCAACGATGCAACTGAAGCTAACAACCAAGTGCCGTGCAACGCGTGTGTGTAATCTTTACATGTATCGTATCAGTGTGGGACAACCAGTGTAAGTGACCCGCGCCATTGGCATCAGAGGCCACCGATAACAGCAGTAACAACGCCCAGCGCGGGGTAACCCACTCCAGCAAAAGGAAAACTCGGTGAGCTTGTTCCATATTAGTCACACGCGGTCTAAACCCCTTTTCTCCTGTCTCTCCTACCTCAACATCCTAGGATATTGACTAGACGTCTGCCACGAGGGACAAGTCTGTACTCAAGCAGCCCACATCAGCAACCAACACCGTATATAGGGCGCCATATACTAAGTACTAAACCGATTGCATTAGCTAGACCTTACTATACCATTCCTAGCTCCACAAACAGTGCGGTTACTACTACCAATTACGCTAAACTAACTTAGAATACGACATATCACTTAGATAACTAGAGCAAATAATGCCAGGTAGAATAAATTAGGTAATTAATTAGAATAAATTATTACCCACGGCTAGGTAAGCGAAGTGTAGGAAGACCTGTGCAACGGTGGCTGGATGATGTAAGAAAGTTAGAAGGAAACATCTGGGCAAGAACAGCGCAAGACAGGGAGTATTGGCGTAAGAGGGTGGAGGCCTATGCCCTGCAGTGGGTCCCATTAGGCTGATGATGATGATGATGATGAGAATAAATTAGATTGTACCATAGCAAGTCCACCTACTCTCAACTACGTTAGATCACGCAAACCTCCAGTAATACTTCGTTGCTGCTATTCCCCCTAAATAAAATCTTTCGATATGGCAAAGCTCAGACAATCTGGCCAAAACATCTTGACTTCAATTGGTCCTAAAAGCAATTTCTACCATCTCTAATTACTCTTTTAGGACTTAGGATCCCGACCTAGGGCATGCTAAATCCACCAGGATAGACTAGATTACGCGATCCCATACCACGGCTGTAATTACTCGTAACGAATGCGTAAACACTGGCAGTTGTAAGTAGATATAATATACATCGGGATTCCCTAAAATTTCCACGATAAATATATAGATAACTACTTACCCTACACTATCTAAAAAGCGGATAGGTTTTAAAGAAAGAAGAAAGAAAGAAAACATCTATTGTTTATTTATTTTACAGTTGTAGACTTTTGTAACAACAAAAGAACCCCCAGAAATAACCCACATACAAAAAAAAGTAGGTAAACCCCGCCATAAGACAATCTACTTTCCCAAAGCAAACAAAAAAGCCTAAATACGAATTATACTTAAATACAAAAACTACGCACATCTGCAGGTCCGTTTGGACAATAACCTAAGACATAACCAAATAGAAATATTACTTAAACAACAGCTAGTTATGCGTCCCGATGCTTCATTTGTCTTTGTCAAACCGCGAACGTAGTGATGACTAAGACAATACTGAGCGCATTCGCGGAACCCCCGCAGCTGCGACCTACCGCAGCGTGAGACCTTAGCTCGGTGATTTTTAAGATATGTTAATCAATCATAATCTAAGCGTCGTGTATCGAACACGTAGTTGTAAATTAGTTTAATTAAAGTAATTTTAAATTGAGTAAAATAAATAATTTTAAAAACATTAAAAGGGAAGCTCTATTTTTGACTGGCGCAGACGGCTGGGATCCTGTGTGTGTTCAGGCTACCGACGATTCCTGCAATCGCTCCGAGGTCGTCCTGTTCCTGTGCCGCCATCGCACTTTCACGGGATCAAGAACCAAACAAATAAATTTGTCAAGACTACGCTGCCCGCCGATCGAGACTGGAGGGATGAGAGCGGTGACTATGTGAGTAAACCTTTTCGCATTTTCCCGTCTGTTCCTGTCCTATTCCGGTTTTCGGCACTTTGTTTTAGTAGTTATTTTATCTCCTTAAGTTTATTGGAATAAATTGTGTATTAATATAGTGAGAGAAGATCCTCAAGTATTTTAGAAATAAATCGCGTTATAGTATAGTGATAGAAATAGTATAAAAATGGAACAGATTAGGACTATCCAGTCAGAATTATTATCCATCATTCCAAAGTTTGATGGAGACGAAGGCCTATTAAATCTATTCATAAAAAAGGCCAATTATATACACAATGCATATGTGCAACCATCGTGCTCGCTAGCACAGAAGTGCTATGTATTCCATGCGATATCGAGCAGGCTTTGTGGCAATGCCGCCAAACTTTTAAGTGAAAGAGACGATATTTGTTCGTGGGACAGACTAAAGGAAATTCTCATTCAGCACTTTGGTGATCCAAGGTCCGAAGAATGCATTGCAATAGAACTAGACCAATTAAAAATTAAACCTCAAGAAACTTACATAGATTTTTGCCACCGTATTCAACATACGCGTAGTACATTATTTGCTAAAGTTAATCTAATTACCGACGAGGGGGTCAAAGCTGCCAAGATGATCGTTTACGACAACCTAGCTCTAAACGTTTTCCTTTTCAATCTCCCTGAAGACTTAATCAGGGTTGTGAGGTTGAAAGGGTGCGTAAACTTAGAAAGCGCACTAAGTATAGTTACAGAAGAAGTGAATTTCCTGGCGCAGTACAACGCGAAAAATAAAACCCGTGCGTTACAACATAAGCCCCTAGCATTCAACCCTGTGCCATCAGCACCCCCACAATTCAAATTTGGTATAACCCCACAACAACGGTTCCAGACACCCACAAACTTTCAAAATAATCGGTTTTTAACCCCTAACCAACCCCAAGGTTTTAGACCTAACTTCCAAGGTCAACCGACAGGATTCAGGTTTAACCCTCAGCCACAGCCAACAGGCTTCCGATTCAACCCTCAACCACAGCCTACAGGCTTCCGATTCAACCCTCAGGGTCAACCAGCAGGTTACAGACCACCGCAACCCACAGGGTTTAGGTTCCAACCGTATCAGAACAACCGTTTTGGTGTCCCCCAACAGGGATAGAGACCACCCTTTGGCCAGACACAACAACAAAATTTCAAGTTTGGAATTCCAAACCAACAAATTCCAAACCAATTGCAGGACACTGACGTGTTAATGAGGACCGCACGCCCGTTGAGACAAAATAAACTAGAGGTGCCCGAAGAAGAGAATGAGATGTATTCCGAAACCGAACCAGACCAGTATAACTACTACGAACAAAACGATTACTATGAGCAAAATTACAACAATGAATACTACCAAGACTCATCTGAAGTACCTGAAATAGATGAAAGCACAGCAGTATGTAACTATACTGAAAAAAATTTTCAGACACAAGCCTCGCGCCATACACCGAAGTAATACACATAAACTATGAAATGCGACTCCGCCTATCGCACATTTATGTTCCGGAGTTACGCGCACGCTTCATGCTGGATACAGGAAGCACAAGATCGTTCATGACACCTGCACTTGTGAAAAAATTCTTCCAAAGATTCCTTTGTTACGAGCCATTCGAAGTAGTGAGCACACACGCTCGTAGCTTTCACGACCAAACTATATGCATACCTATGCTGGAAACATTCCGATGCCATGGAAACCAAAAATTCTATGTGTACGACGTGGACTCAAGATATGACGGTCTGATAGGCTCAGACATGCTGAAACAACTGAAAGCTAAAATAGATATGGACAATCAAGTTCTGAGTACCCCGAGTACCAGACTAGCCATCATGTACAACCCACCTCCAGAGGTAACATTGGAGCCAAGGACTGAGACACGGGTAAAGGTACCCACTGACTTGCGGAATGGAGATGCGATAATCGACTACGTGGACTTTGGTCGAGGCGTAAGGATGCCTAGTGCGATAGTAACATGCACGGACTCGTATGCCTATACCGTGATACAAAACACGTCACAAGAACCAGTCACCATGACATTCAATAGACCATTGAAGGTGAGTAAGTACGAGACAGAAGAACTTGCAGTTAATGCGACGCAAGACCAACAACGGGAACTTGACGGACTTCTTAGAGAAAACTTACAGAAGTTACGTCTGGATCATATGAATGAAGAAGAGAGAACAAGCATAGAAAAGCTATGTTTTGAATATAGGGATATATTCCAGCATGATAGTATACCCCTATCATTCACAAACGGAGTCAAACATCATATAAGAACTAGGAACGAAGATCCTATCTTTATTAGACCATATCGACACCCTCCGGCCTACAACACGGAGATACAAAACCAAGTAGACAAACTACTGCAGAACGATGTCATCCGTGAGTCGCACTCTCCCTGGAGTGCGCCCGTTCACTTGGTGCCCAAAAAGGCCGACGCATCTGGAGAAGTCAAATATAGAATGGTTATTGATTACCGTCGGCTTAACGAAGTAACAACGGACGACAAATACCCGTTACCTAACATCGCCGATCTCTTTGACAAGCTAGGTAAAGCCACCTACTTTAGTACCATTGACCTGGCCAGCGGCTATCACCAGGTAGAAGTTAGAGAGGAAGACAGACAGAAGACGGCATTCTCAACACAATCTGGTCACTATGAGTTTACCAGAATGCCGTTCGGGCTCAAGACTGCCCCCGCCACGTTCCAAAGAGCAATGGACAATGTTTTAAGAGGCCTACAAGGTATCCATTGCCTGGTATACCTTGACGACATAATCATCTATTCGTCCAGCCTACAAGAACATATGGACAAGCTGCGAATGGTCTTTGACCGTTTAAGAGCGACAAACTTGAAAGTCACACTAGACAAGTGCGAATTCTTTCGCAAGGAAGTCCTTTATCTAGGACATCTGATAACGAAGGACGGTCTCAAACCGAACAACGATAAAATTCAAGCAGTACTGAACTTTCCTATTCCAAGGACCACGACCGAAATTAAAAGCTTTCTCGGTCTAGTCGGTTACTACAGAAAGTTTATCAAGGACTTTGCCAAAATTACTCGCCCTATGACAAGCTGCTTAAAGAAACGAAGCAAGATAGAACTGACCAATGAATACATCGCATCATTTGAGGCATGCAAAGAGCTGCTAGTAAACGCACCGATCTTGCAATTCCCGGACTTTGAAAAACCATTCGTACTCACTACGGATGCATCTGACTTTGCAATAGGAGCCGTTCTATCACAAGGCACCGTAGGTAACGACAAGCCAATTGCTTATGCCAGCCGAACCTTAAATGGCGCCGAATCAAGGTATAGCACAGTAGAGAAAGAACTGTTAGCTATAGTATGGGCTGTGAAACACTTCAGACCCTACTTGTATGGTAGACGTTTCACTATCTATACGGACCACCGACCTTTGGCATGGCTGAATAGCATGAAAGAGCAAAATAGCAAACTGACGAGATGGAAACTCAGACTAGCAGAGTATGACTATGACATCGTATACAAGAACGGTAAACAAAATGTAGTCGCTGATGCGTTGTCCCGCATAAAGGTAAACGCAATAGATGGAAATGACTCGACAAAAGTAAACGTAGACGAAGAAAAAATGGATATAGACAAAGTAATGAAGGACATCCAATCATTACAAGAAGCCTGTGATGCTCGAAAAATAGACAGCGAGAGCACCTTATCTATATCATCAGGGTCAGATCACGTGATATCAATACCATCATCAAAGGATCTGAAGTCACCACACGGTATACCATCACCTGGCAGTAGCACTATCACTGCATCATCAATGAAGTCAACGGAACACTCGGAGTTGGAAACAGATACTTCCGGTATCCCCATACTGAAGGAAGCCATAGACACTAAACCATATCAAATATTGGTACATACTTGGTTCAGAGACAAAATTGCAGTAAAAGATATCTCAAGGCCAAAACATAAAATTCTAGAATTGCACTTGCCATTGAATAGGCCTGACATAGTCAAACAATTTCTGAAAGAGTACATCAGTCCCAAAAAGAGATACTTCATATACTTTGAAGACAAGACACACCGTAAGCAATTTGCAGAAGCGATAATTGCACTCTTCAAAAAGGACACAGTGAAAATCTTAGAGTGTACCCAGAGAGTAGTGTACGTGGAAAGTGAAGACGAACAGAAGGAAATAGTACAAAAATACCATCTAGGCAAAACCTGCCATAGAGGGATTAAAGAAACGCTGACACAAATCAAACGCACCTATTATTGGCCCAATATGGAAATCACTGTATCAACGGTTATAAATACATGTGAAAACTGTAAGATGATGAAGTATGACCGAAAGCCATTAAAACCAGAGCTACAGTTAACTCAAACGCAGAGCAAACCCTTTCAAGAAATATTCATAGACATCTTCAGCATTGACAACACAACTTACTTGACATTAGTCGACGCGTTTAGCAAACTTGGCCAAGCGATAGAAGTGAAAGCTAAGACCACACCTGAAATAGTACGAGCCCTCATCAAGTACTTCGCTACATATGGCGTCCCACATAGACTAAATGCGGATGCAGGCGCGGAGTTTAATAATACCCTACTGAGAGAGACTCTACAATTCTACAAAGTAGAACTTCACATAGGAACCCCACACAATCCGAGTTCCATGGGAATCGTGGAAAGATTCCACTCAACTTTAATAGAAATATATCGACTTGCAAAATACGAACATAAATTTACTGACGCAGCTTCCGTCATGACGTACGCGCTCATGTCCTACAATCATACCATACATAGTACAACCGGGTTCACACCATTCGAAATAGTTTTCGGACATACCGACGCTATAAATCCTTTTAACGTGGAATTCGAAAAAGACTACACCCAAAAGTTAGTTCAGGACCATAGGAAACGCACAAAGTATCTCTACGAGTACCTCACAGACAAGGCTATACAGACCAAAGAAAAGTTTAAAGAAAAACGTGGAGGTGAAAAACACTTTAACGTACAAGAAGGAGACACAGTATTCATAAAAGGAGTGAACGAAAGGAGAAGTAAAGACAAACCCCGATATACAAAAGCGGAAGTTACTGGAGAGATAGTTAGGAATGTAGTACCCATTATCACCAAAGGAAGGGCAACTAAAACACCTTTAAAGGATATAAAACGACCTCCACAGGTACGACACGTTAATAAATAACGTGAACACCCGGCAAAAATCTATTGGCAAGAAGGTCACGGTAATCGCAGAAGTGCCGAATACATTGGTCAATACAATCAATTCATCTAAAAGCAATTTCATTCAATTAGATCAGGCTATAATCGATATCAGGCAACGAATGAATGACACTTATAGACATCAGGTTCCAAAATCTCTATTCTAGACTTGGTGAAATAGAAAACGTAATTGCATTTAGCAAACTAGGAATGCTCCATCAAGCCGTTATAAGTACAAGTGAATTACTCAAAACACTACAAACTATATTTCCATAAACTTGTATTCCCAGCTAGCTTAGAAAATATAATAAAACTAGAAACTAGTATTGTACCTAAGATTTATGTAAAAGGAGATCAGGTAACATTTATTCTTGAAATTCCACTCGTAGAAAAGGATATCTATATATATTATAAAGTTTTACCACTGCCGATCACCAACACCCTGAACCAAACTTCCCTCATCTTACCTAAGTTCCCCTACCTGCTAGCGAAAGGGTTGAAAACTGTGTCGCTGCGCGTTTGTCAATGCGTCGTTGACCTCATCACGTTTGCTCAAAACACTTCGAGCTGCACGCCCGTTATAGTTGACATCCGTAGCGTGAAAATAGAGAACATTCACCCCAACAGTTGGATGGTATACACTAAAACAAGTACCACCCTCACGCAAGACTGCAACGGAGATGTCACCTATCACACCTTAAAAGGAACGTACTTGGTCACGCTAGAGGATAACTGCGAATTGGAAGTGGATGGAGACAAGCTCAGCAGACATCAAGGACGAGCTAGAGATGCGTACATACCAGTGCTACCGATCGTGGACTTACCGGAGGTGCCTTCAACATCAAGGACGCTCCCGGAGATGAAACTCGCAACCCTGGACGACATCGAGCTGTCAAATCTACAACATTTAACAAATGAACTAAAAAACGCAGCAGTGAATAGTGACAATAGTGACAGTGTAATAGAAGTGAAAATTAGTGCGTGGACACTAGTTCTATATATAATTTTAGGCATAGTTATAATGGTATATATGATAAGATATTATTATGTAAATCGAAGTTTTCAGGCTCAACCCATCGTACCCGAAAACTTCGAACTTAGGGAGGGAGGAGTTATGCGTCCCGATGCTTCATTTGTCTTTGTCAAACCGCGAACGTAGTGATGACTAAGACAATACTGAGCGCATTCGCGGAACCCCCGCAGCTGCGACCTACCGCAGCGTGAGACCTTAGCTCGGTGATTTTTAAGATATGTTAATCAATCATAATCTAAGCGTCGTGTATCGAACACGTAGTTGTAAATTAGTTTAATTAAAGTAATTTTAAATTGAGTAAAATAAATAATTTTAAAAACATTAAAAGGGAAGCTCTATTTTTGACTAGCTATTCATTCCCAAAACAAACACGAAACGTAAAACTAAACAATAAATCAGAACATTAACAATAGGTACAGCTAAAAACCACCCGCAAATTTCCGACACAGCTGCGAGGCACTATGGTCGGGTCATGATCCCTTTTTTTTATCTCAGTTTTGCTACGTAAAATAAAGCCCAGACGTTTATTTTATACACATAAAACACTTAGTACAAAAAGCGTAGGTTTTTCGTTGACTATAATCGTTGTAAAACCTGATAAATAGCTTGATATTTGATAAATAGTTGTAGTTCACCAGTACCGCTATAACTTACATGTATTTTTTTAGTACCAAAATAATGGTAGGTAGGTACGATTCCAAATAATTAGCCCTAACTCACCTGGACACCACGCTAGAACTAAAGTAACGAACTTCGCCTGCCGCCGGACGAAAGGGTTCGTTAAGATCCCATAGATAGCCTAGGGAAAAACAGCAGATACTAAGTGCAAGTATCCTAACATTCACCTAACAAATGCCCCGTACCTAGAGTTGATAGACGAGACCCAAGTACCCACTCGAGTACTACTTACTCCCCTTCTACGTTAAAGGCAAAGGGGAACTAGTATAGCGCATGATACACCAGTTTTATAATACAAATACGTACATAGTATATAAGCTTCCTTCACAGCCTCGCAACAAACCTCAACAAAAAGGATCACGCGCATACCAGAAAGATATCACGAGCTAGCCACGGCACCCCGTCGTTTGCGATACCATCACGGTAAGGCACAAAGCAGATATGGAAATAGGGAACTCTATCGTAAAAATACCAGGAGACGGCAACTGCTTGTATCGCGCTATAGCCCACCAAATTAACGATTTGTATGGCCTAACCTTCGACCACCAACACATTCGACGAGACCTCGCACGCCACGTAGAAGAAAACCATAACGATCCACAAATGTACCTAGCGATCAGAAGTAATCTAGATAGCTCAGCACAAAGCGAACAAATCAGGAACTACATTCTATCACAATACCAAGATGGTACATGGGGCGGCACAGACATACTTATAGCGGCAGCGGAATATTATAGTATTAACGTCAAAATCTTTCAAAAAACCCCGCTACAAGAAACAGTATGCTTCTCTCCTAAGGAACCAAACGATGCCGCAGGTAGCATAGGTCTAATATTTACGGGGAACCACTTTGATTGCTTTGAAAATCACCTAGGAGTAATAAGTACAAACACCACGCAAAATGACCTTAGTCTAACCCTTGGAACTAGCACCCCAGAGGAGATACCAGATGAGTCCGGATACCGACTTGCCCGCCCCAGGCCACACCAAAAAAACAAAAAACAGGTAGTAAATGAAAACATAAACATTGCCACATGGAATATTAGAGGCGCCGCAACGTTGACTAAAAAACGAGAGATCGACGAGTTTCTAGACGGAAAATCTATCCATATTGCCTGCCTACAGGAAACTCACTTAAAATCCGGGACCTACGAATCTAGTCACTATACGTGGCACCTAAGCGGAAACAACAACAAAAGAGGCCTAGCTATTCTCATAAGAAAAAACAGCGGCCTAAGGCTGAACTGGACTAAAGCAAACACAAACAATATGGTTGCTTCAATACATACAAGCAGTGGAGCCTCTCTATTCATTACTACAACGCACTGGTTCAATGCAACGTCATCAGCAGCAAACGACGCGACTCGGCTACTACAACTGACCAAGAACAAACCAGGGAACTCAATAACAATCATACTAGGTGACTTCAACGCCCACATAGGACTCACAGATACACACGAACTTCGCGATAAAAATCAAATAGGCAAAAATCTCTTACACCAAACAAGTAACGACAACGGAGACATCTTATTAGATCTAATTGCACGGGAAAATCTCCGATTGGACACATCATTCGGCCGGCGCAGCTGTAAAACGACTTGGACGTCGGGGAACAAAACGTCGCAAATAGACCACATAATGACAGATGCCAAAAACAACCAGATTTTTAATTACATCAAAGGCGAAAAAACTATCCTATCTGACCACAAAATCATATGGGGAAACGTAAAGCCCCTCACATTAAATTCCAATAGGGACTCTACGAGACCTCCAATAAGACTAGCCAGGGCCAACGTTGCGAACGAGTTTGACTACAAAACCCTAAACTACGAGATGCTTCAAAGTACCACCACTCGAGAAAAATACCAAGAAACTTTATCAGAGGAAACCAAAAAGAGCAGGAACTGCGAAAACCCAAAAGGGCCGCTATCGTGGGAAGTGATAACAAAACGTCATGAAGATGGCGGCCAATAAGACTATCAAATATGAAAGAAGGTACTCTAAGGCTAGAGAAGAAGCAATTACAAACCTACAGAAGGCGAAGTTCCATTATAAGCATCATCCTCAAGATATAGAGGCTAGAAATACACTTAAAGAGTGCCGGCGCCGTTTGCAAGAGACCAAAGCAACGGAAGACCAACAAGAATGCCGCAGTTTTTTCAGCGGTCTAGCAAAAACACACCCATCAAAAAGGATGAGGATCACCTATGACTTCTATAGAAGGCACAAACAGAAGGAAAGAAGACGGGTCAAAAACACATTCATTCCGATTTCCAAGTGGGAAAAAGAACTTGACCTTACAGAGGGGTCGTTTACTGACGTACTGAGCGATGAAGACCCGACAGATCTAGGGCAAGAGTCAGATGACACAAGAACAATCCCTTAGCGACATAGGATCTATTCGACCCACATTAAAGATCCACCTACTACACCCGACGCGGTTATGATTACTCACAATAGAACCAACATTACACAGCGAACGTACTAAGATAGTGCTTGCAAAGCCAAACACTAACAAACCCCAAGATGGGTCAACTCAATAATCAACGAACACCATTTTTTACTAACGCTTATCCCTATCCTTAATAACAACCTTCTCCAAATCGGCGTCTGGCTGCATAGCCGGTCGACTACCATCCCGGAGCGTTAGCACAAAACCACGCTCCAAAACCTTGTGCCCCCTGGTATGCCGGTTTGACCGGAGCAGGTTTGTCCTGGCTGGGTGTGGTACCTATGTTCATGTTCATGTTCATCTTAGCAACGATGCAACTGAATTGATCCGGTTTTGTAAATATCCCGGAATATTCATGTATCTTAATATCACGTAAGAAAATATTCGACCGGTTGAGTCTATGACTCTTAGTTTATTGCCAAGGATCTTGCTTACTTTTAATTCGCGACGCGTTCTGAGATTTAAGCAACTGATCTTAATAAAATCAGCGATAGCTTAGTTGTAATAACCGGCTAGCACTTACGTCAAAAATTACGTCGAAAAATTAGCTCGACAAGTAGTAAGCCTAATACAGTGATCAGCGATAGCTGATTGTAATTTATCAATGGGCGGTCTATTGTCTGGTACCAAAGAGCCGCACCAAACGTTTTACTTCCACTTTTATCGTACGAATTGGCAAACTGTAAGCTCCTTGCCGGAATATCTATTTCCCCGGAACTATAATTTATATCTCTTCAAGTCAAAAGAAATCGATTTCTTTTTGGCTAACGCGCTAGATCGTAGATTATAGCGTACAAGCGTGAGCCTATAAAGTATCTGTTAAAAATATATTACGTAACGAAAAATACATTAAAAGTACCCCACGACACAAGCGTTTGCTTAGTGTGGGGCTAGATGGCGATGTGTGCAATGTTCCGGAATATCTATTTATTTTATATTTATTTATTACCTGTCCAGCAAGTCCGCTACAGGGTCCGCGTACTTCGCGAGCGAAGCAGTGAACAGCACACACTCGTACAACTCGCCGCATCTCCGCAGGAACTCGTCGACGTGCGGCCGCTTCAGCACGTATACTTGGTGCACGGCGCCGTCGATCTCTACCGGCACCACGAAGTCCGCGTTGTTGATTGGCTGGAAAGATGGAAGGGAATTTGTGAAGGTTGCACAATTTGGACATTGATAAAACAGCAACAATAGTGTGATTGGTGGGATTCGAACCTGCGTCCCATGGGGAATCCCGAATTGACAAACAAATAAAATGATGCGGATAATTCGATAATTATTATAATTCGGTAATTATTGCCAGATAAAGCTTCTCTGTCCCCAACTGATTGAGGAAAGTAACTTTTATTGAAGTTTTTACAAATTTTCAACTATCATAACGATCATCACCAGTTAAATAAAATAAAAAAGTAGGTAAACTAAATAAAATGCGATTCATTTAATATTTATTCAACGTATCGCCCTTCAAAATCAAACAAAGAGTTTAGAATCTTTACAGGATCATTATCGAAATCAAATAAATCCTCAACAACAAGCAAGACATTTCACGAATCCTTAAATAATATAAACGTAATTGGTAAACAAAATCCTTCAGTTGGAGCATCTTTCATTCCCCTTGACATTTGAAGGAGTACAAATTACACGTTAGTGCGTAGTCACTAATAGCTCATCGATTGCTGGTAATGGATATGCCCCAACTCTTCGAGGAACGTCGATATTCGATGCGAGGGTTTCAGTATTTTATGGCTGTTACTTGTTTGGCCTGACTGAGAAGGGGGTTTTTCGATTATGTATTTGTACATTTTAGGGAAAATTATAGTATTTCTTTGTCAGGAAGCTCTATACCGTTCAAAACCAATCAACGTATGAAATTTTTGCGCGTAAATTACAAACGTATGCCATGAAAAATATTATTTATTGTTACTGATTTTAAAAAATATCTTGTACTGTATCTAAAGCACTAGTATTTAACTTGATGAATTAATTTGAGCACTCGCACTTGCATCTCTCGCATCATTCATTTAATAACATAAATGTTATGAAGATCTGTGTCTTCGTTCCACAAACACAAATAGAGCTGAAAGCTGCGCACAGCTGCGTCCAGCACCCTGATCCAGGCCGGTGATGAAGTATGGCATTTATGGGACAAATCTGGCCAAAGCCAAACATCAAAGTAAATCCTAACATTAATTAACGCCATAAAATTACGTCCATCCAGAAACATCAACTACAGCTCAAGATCCATCAGTAGCAAAAATGTGGGGAATTTTATCATCATCACTATCATTTTCGGTCACTTTGGACATACAGTATTGTCCCAAGCCACTCACAAACGTCAAATAAGTACGTATGAAAGCGGCCAACTCTGGTGTCAGAGTTACAATGGTTTGATACCTTTATTTTATTAATAATGTCTTCACTCTACCGTTTCGCACGACTCTTTCAATTAATTACGTACTTGAATCATATAATAATTAAAAAAATAATGAGTTTATTAACATGCTGAAATAATTGAAGCAATGAGGCTGCGTTTACATGAGTTTAGTTGACTACAAAATTACGGCCTTTTTTGCTACCCCAAGACATTAAAACTTCTCAAATAGTCAAGGTTCATTAAAAAAAACATGCATTTAAGAAATTTTCTTCTTTCTTCTATTCTAACTTAATTTACATAAGTCATAACGTTTTTATTAATAATTTACTAAATTAGATCTAAATCAACACGTACATATATAACTTTATAATTATTTACTACAAATAATTACTTATTTCGCACATCCTACACAAAGCTTAAGAAATATTCCCGGTCATATAGCAAAGTTAGAAGGCGCCATAATCTAGTAGGTCACGAGGTTGTTATACTAATCATTATTACGTCGGCTTTCTCAATCGACAATAAATATTTATTGGACAAGAATCGAGTATGAGAATGGCGTCATTTGCTACAAACGAATATATATCTTACTCGCGTAATGTTTGGTGTCATTTTCGCGCTTGTCCCGTAAGTAATAAGAAAGCAAAACCTATTGATTATGCTGAGCTTCTGCCAGTCACTCGCCTGAGCCTAAAGCGAGTTAACAGTTACTCTCCTAATGTAAAGGAAGCATACAAAGACATTCCATTCTGTGGGTTTCAATTATTATATTTCGATTAATCCAAAAATAATTTATATTGTACATTTGTTTGTAATTTATTTGATCTTGTGACGAGAAAACATACTTTTACATTAATGAGCTTGAAAGGCTGGGCCGAACTTTATGAAACTTAGCTGTAGTGTATCGTTCTTTCTTTAACATCTAAGATCACCGCCGCTTTAATTACTAGAACTGGAAATTATTCTATATATTGTCTCTGACATTTTTTGTGTAGACAAAACCGCGTGTCAAAACCAGTACCGAAAGTTACAAAAGCACTTATTGGTACAAGTACAATGAAAAACTGTTGTCGGACACAATAACGTATACTTTCACTAAAACATTCGTTCACGAGACAAATAGTTTGTTCAGTGAGAGAATGGTCGTGACTAATGCCAGACAAGTCGTCAACTCTATGGAGATGAAGGTAAAAGTTTCGATACTACTATTGTTCAGGTCTCTTCTAGCATTGAAGGCGGTGTAAGACAATATTGCGCCCCATATTGAGGTCTCCGCAGAATTGTATTGTAGGCTAAGATGTAATAAAACCGTGGTTCAGTTTGTATTTGAATCGGAGATAAAAACTTCCAAAAAAACTACCGTAAACTTTATTCAAAAATATTACACATCTATTCGCTTATCTACAAATTAATCCAGTTTTAGTAAAATTATCTTTAATTTTTTTAAGATAATTGCACAAATACTTTTGATTTTGTAACAAAAAGTACAATTGCTGCTGGTGAGCGATGTACATTGTTTGTCTTTTGACGATACAACGCATACTTCTAATTACAAAATATTATCGAGATTCTGTGAAATGTGTGGCAAAAGTTGTCTAGCAATCTTCATTACAGTTTTGAACGCATCTTTAACTACAACTTTTTCCAATTTTCAAGTAAATTCTCTCAATATCAAGTCGAAGATATCTGAGGACTGCGTGAGTGAGTTGGCAGGTTGTTAGCGAGTTGTTAGTTGTTAGTCAACAGCACGGAGTTAGCGCCTCGGTGATAAACACGCGGACACGTGACCACTGACACGTCTTACAATATTGCATACATTGTATACTCGTACAGGGTAATTAATACATCGCCATACGCCAACGAGGCGACAGCTATGACACCATGACAATACAGACAAGAGAAATCGACATTCCCTATTAACAACCTCATATTTCACTTAAAATTTCTCAGTTTGATGGCCTATCTCCCCACTTGACATTGGCAGAATTGCGAAGTCATATCTTCGCAAAAGCCATAACAAAAAAAAAATTAACAACCTTATGACATTATATTTTATATTACAACAAAATTACAGTGATAATGTTTTTGGAAATTTAATGTAATATTATTATGTGAACATGTTCCTTAGAAATAGCCGAATAAATAGCTTTTTTATTATTTTTTTCTAATTAATACATAGCATTCGGAATATAGTCCCGGAATATTACCTTTTAATATTAATATTTACGTATCGGCTTTTCCTTAGTATGTTAAAATTGACTACTTTTGTTCTACGACTTTTGGAAATATGCGAAAAAAAATTTTAAGTTCGCGAAAAAAAATCACGTCTACCCGCGATGGTAATGGTATGGAAACCTGAAATATGATTTTTGTGAATATACAAAAGTCGTATAACAAAACACGCTACTGTCAACGTACTATATCTGCCCTTAAAATGTTATGCGTTATTAGATTGAAACCCTGTATGGTACGGAGACTGCGATAAAGATAAAAATTACAATTTATTGTCATGGGCTAACGTAACTGGACCTAATCACACATGGTAATAGTGTTTGATTCTTATTCTTCAGTTAGTTTTTGTGTTCAGAGTGTACTAATTAGTCTGTCACTAAATAGTACACTTTGGAACCACAAAACTTTATTTTCACGAAATTAAACATACAACAAACCCCAAGTGCTCAGAGTATAGGCGAAGCTTTCGTTTCACCACTTAAAAAGTAGGTATGTATATTCGAAACGATCCAATAGAACCCCCGTACGTATAGGCACTATAGACTATAGGTACTATTGGTATAGTAATGAAGTGCTATCTAATACCACACAAAAAGGGACCCCACAAAAAGGAATCCGAAGTACTGATGAGTCATTCATATCAGTACGAAGAATGGGCTTCCCCGTTACTCATTAAAAGTGGATGAATGTCGGCTAAAATATAGGAAAACCGATATTTACGTATCGACAAAACGTTAACTGAAATTAATTCGAATAGTTTTTATCACAATAGTATAGTTGTCCTTATTTTCAAGTAAGAATAAAATATTTACTGGCTCTTTGTGTAGGTATTACGTTAAGCAGATATACTGGGATTATTTAAGATTTATTGGTTCTCGTTTTACATCTACCCGCCTGAGGTTAGGCATCGCTGCAGTCTAGGACATTCACGATTATCTAGAACTATATATAATGTAGAAGATTACTATAGTTTAGATTTAAAGATTTTGAAGATCCCAGGATTATAATTCTCTGCAAAAATAGATTTCAGTAGAGATATTATCTTTATACAGTTCGAAGATAAATGCGAGTGATTTTAGTCATCATCATCAATTAAAATGCGTCCCCATCAAGCTTACCTACACGTTCATATAACAAACATATGTATATACTGATATAAACAAATCAGCGAACAGTAAGCGACTCGCCGAGAAATCTCATAAAACACGTGGCTTTAATTATAATATATGTATAAAAACATGGCGCAAATACCGATGGAATACTTCTCACAATAAATTAATCCACATTAGCATAAACAAACCTTATTAGGTTAAATCCCACTGTCTCTATCATCAGAGCGAGCAGACACATTAAAATAAATTTTAATTAAAAAACAGTTATGGATAAGCTTTTACTTTAATATGGACACTGGTCTGAAATAAACGATTATTTGATTTAATTTTCAGTGGTATCTTCTACTCTGATTGTGTCCTTGGAACAAAATAGACAAAATCGATAAGGAAAGCAAATAGAAATGGAGTTAGGTATTCGTACAAAAAATATTTTCGTAGGATCGGGTTGTGTTTGCTCTAATAACAATTTTCTTTTCTTTCACGTATTTTCATACGACACAAGGTATGTGTTATTATTTGACACAAATATTATATTACTAGAATAATGTCGTATCTTGTCACTTTACTATAGCACGATGAGACAAAAGAAACTTCGCTTTGGCACTACCGGGTAGTGTGAAACGGTAGAGCCATGGGGAAAACACTCGAATTGCGTAGGAGCTTGCATGCCGCGAGTCACTTACGGTTTGTCGGCGTTTTTATAATATTTTTAGCTTTTTTTTCTCGCATGTAGTACTTGTAGTTTTGAATATTTTCATGCAAATATGTAGCATTCATCAGATTTTAAATTAAAATAGTAGTTAGGTACAAATAAGTTTGGATATACCACAGAATACATAATACATACAAGGTTATATACCAAGTTAGTTGTAGGTACCTGCAATATGTTGGTAAATTTGGTAGCATATGGACTTGACCATTCAACAATTAAGAAGAAATAAACGTTTTTTAATATAAGTATGTACGACTTTATTGTACAAAAAATCAGTACTACATTTTCCAAGGAAAATGCCTCGAGGATAGTTGTAACTGCTTTCATGTTATTATCGTGAACGTTGGAGTTATTTCTGTTGGAACAGTTTTCTGACGTGATATCATTAGAAACGTTACTGCAATAATTAATATAACCGCTACTTAATAGGTTGTGGTTATAGAAAGGTTGTGTAGGAAAAGGGTCGATGAAAAGTGGTAGAAAGAAATTACAGAGCACCTAGATATAATATTACGATATTATATATGACTATTGCTCGACTATTATTGGTAAAGCTATTTGTTTATTGATAGAATACATCCTATGCGATAAGCAAAGACCGTCTCAATCAAATTTAATTTAAGACTGAATAAAAACAAATCAATCAAGTCAAGCACTTATTTCCACTATGGTCCACACGTACGATATCTCCGTCCAGTTTTTATAACAATAATCAAAGAAATTAATACCAACGAGTTTATTCTAAAAACTCAGCTGAGTCTTCTGTAACTAGAACATGTAGTTAGTCAACCGACAGATCGTGAGCAATTAAAGTAATTAAGCAATTAACTGTTAGAAGCCTGTGTACTGGGAACTTTTATCATCTCAATAGATGGTATATAATAGAATAGCTTCGTCCGGGTACTACGATGTAAACTGGTTTACTATAGGTTTATCGAAGCGCGAATAAATATTGAATGGCGGTGTATACTATCTCAGAGACAGGCTGAAAGCGATCTATTTATTATCATTTATCCACTTCGATGCCTTCATAGGAGTATCACAAGAAGAACAGAATGCTGTCTAGGAATTAGTAAAATTTTTAAAAATGATAATTTTCAAATGAAGTTTCTTGCAAGTGTTTATAGTATTTTTTAACATTAAAACTTGAATGATATTTATATGTAATTTACACGAAATTTCAATATATATTCAAACTATGCATATTAGGTATGTGCCCATTGTTTGTAACCATTTATTTATACACATTGGTACAGTTCATTCGCGTCATACCATAAAATGGCGTAGGTACTTAAGCCACCTTAAGCTTAGTGAGAATTTTATGCGGTTTGCCATTTTAAGTGTACCACATAAAATTCGGAGAGCTTCAGTATCGACTAAATGGTTTAGTTAAGTACTACTTCTTTATTCTCTGGTTTATAGTATACTAGTGGATGCCCCCGGCTTCGCTCGCGTTGTTACGGGATAAAATGTAGCCTATGTAATGCCAAACACCCAGAATCACGATGATCCATCGCTACGTTACGGCGTAAAAGCAGAACAAACAGAGCAACAAACACACTTTCGCATTTGTATAATAGTACTAGCTTTTGCCAGCGGCTTCACACACGTCATTATACAATACACCTTCTTCTTCAAACACTCTATCTATTAAAGACCCTGCATCGAAATCCGTTGTGTAGCTTTAAAGATCTAAACAATTGTTTGTTTAGATCCTTAAACCGGCACAACTTATTTTATGTTGTTTTAACATAGGCATGAAGTATGATATAAGTAGTATATAAATAGTGTATATATTATATAAGCTAGGTATCCCGACTGTGCGGCCGCTCGAGCAAGGCCGGAGCCTTGACACATGCGGGGAGCAAACCAAAACCGTTCATGGCGGACGAACGCCGCGGATACGGGAAATAGGTGACGTTACATCAACTGTATGTATACAATTAGTACATACATATAAGCGCCCGTAACTCAGCTAGCGGAGGCAATCGCATGCAATTACCAATGTTAAGCAAAGGTCGACGCGGTCAGTCCTTGGATGGGTGAACGAAAAGTGGCATTCCATTTTGGGCGCTTCCGTGGGTCGGATGACACTTTAAATTGAAGGTCCCGGTTGTTTGTATAATACGGCAGTCGTTAAGCCATGTGAGGCCCTTAGGGCGGTTTGAAAACTGGGCGGTTTGAAAACTCTCGACACCAGAGTTGGCCACTCTCATTCGATAAAAAGAAGAAGGACATAAGTTTTTCTAGATGTAGCATGGATGAGTGATTCAAATGTAGAAGCACATGCTGAGTTGGGGCCGGATTGTGACACCAAACGTGTATTTGTATCTTTCTAGGTGTTTCATTGTGTTCCGTTTCTCGTGTTGTTTCGTGTCTCAATAAATGTGTTTTATTTTTTATTCTTTCTTTAAATGTAGTATTCTATCTGGACGGCTTCGTGGGTTGGATAACACGTTAGCCCGTGTGGGACCTGGCCAACATAGGTAGGAGTAATTAAACCATGTCAACTAATACTGAAACGAAAAATTAAATTTTGTACACCAGAATACGCAATTCTGATATGAAAATAGTGATGGTATTGAAAGATGAGGATTATGGTCAAAACAGTAAGGTTTTGAGAACGTAACTATCAGGACAAAAGCAGAGTGAAACGTATATACACGTGGTATCAATAGAAAACATTTGATTTTGCAAGAAAAAAGAAAGATCCATGAAAAGCCAATTAAAACTTAATTATCTCGTAAAGCAACAAAAAATATTAAGTACTTAATCTTGCGCAGAATAAACTATGCAATATTGACACTTCACCGGCAAACATGTCATGCAATGTTGCGTGGTCTACGTCCTCCAGGTCTCCAGCAAATACGCGTGAGTTACAACATGTGTGTACACAACAATAAGCCATTAGACGATTTATTGGGCAAACTGCGTCCCGCGACATAGTCTGTACCCGTCCTTATTAGTCGGATCACTTTAGAGTCGAGCTGATACGGTCGAGAACGATTAGCTCAATAAATGTTATTTGAGTCGTTATTTTAGCATGGTAACCACGTTTTCAGAGGAAATTCTAAATAACAAACGTATTTTAATGTGAATTTCTATCACTTAGTGAAAGATTAAGGGTCTGACTGACTAAATCTGCCACATCGTTAATTTTAGCTTAGGGCTCCCGATTGCTTAGAATACCATGAGAACCCTTGAACTCATAAAAGAAATCGTTCGACCGTTCGTTCCAACCACAATCGATCACCAAATCACCACAAAGCCGCAGAATAGAACGTAGTTCAGTTCCCAGCGTTCACTATTCAAAGGTGAAATGATAACTATTTATAAATAGGCCCCGGAGGGGTGTGCGCGCTGAACTTTGACACCCACGCAAATAGCCCGACCACGCGCCGGCGATTCGCACTCTAGCGCCCATTCAGCCAACACTATTTCCACCGGTCACTACACTACACACGAAACGAGTTTACACGTGACCATAGTTTGCCTGATGGTAAGCAAAAGCTAGCGCCTTACGCTATTCTATTCATACGATTATATGGAAACTAAAGTGTGGTGTTGGTCTGTTGGTTCTTTTTCCACAACTCTTACTCTTTTATCTCCACAACGAAGGGACGAAGCATCGTGGAAGGATGGTAGCGTGTGATCCCACGAGTGACATATATTAATTATCCCAGTACGATGCTAGCGAAGCCGCTGTTCCCGTTGATAATATTGACAGCAGTCACGCAATTTGTTTTAGAAGTACCTATGTAATATGTATTTGGATGACAATTGCCAAAATTATCATGCTATTATAGACGGGTTATAACGTACAACATGGAACAATAGGACATAAAAACAATCACAAAAGGAAATCTACCTTTGAAAACCAATAGAAGTTACTCCAGTCAACATTTAGGTAAGTATATCAGAATCAATTCATGAATCACTCCTCTTTCACGAAACCTGATAGCCATAGAATAACTAAATAGAGAATCCAAATAAATTACAGGCTGACTTTTTACGTCCACATCCAACTTCGATAATTTGCAAAAAAACCTTTCAAACGCGAAGAAAACCAGACATCTTGACAAAAAGTAAAAACATGGATCGCGTAGTGACTCACATCTCATAGGGCCTTATCAGATCATTTTTTTGTAGACCACAGAAGTCTGCAGCTACTGTTATTTATTCTGTAGACCATAGAACTAAGAAGGGAGATGGCTAAATTAAAGAAAATCGCAAGATTACTGCGCTCGACTGGCAGCAGCACCGTTGGAATGCCATATCGCATTAGCCCCCTTAGACAAGAGGTAAAGTTTCAGAGACTTTTAGTTCCAACTTTGGCCATGCGATATTTTGTGCGTTCCCTATCAACGTGTACTATGCCCAGTGCCCTTCACTTTGCGGTCGCCCTGTTACTTTTACTTCGCACGCGCTGACAGTTGCTTGACACTATTACGAGCCCACGACGGGAAATCGCCTTTCTTTCCTTCCACTTTTCTTTGATCTTGTGTGAAATCACGTTATTGCGCTTTATAAGGAATTTATTTATAGTAATTGAATTGTTAATTGCAATGCGAATGAAAAATAATTAAAAAACCACTAAAATCATTACCATTAGTCATATGACTTAATTATATGCCTTAATTATTATTAGACTTAAACAAAGTCATACATTTTTTACCCAATATAAATCCAAAGCGTATCAACATCCGCCCTCGACCACCTCGACTACCAGACTGCAGCAAACCGACGCTGATATAATGAAATTGTGCGTTCAGAAAATAATACAGATTGGATATCACAATTTTACGTGTAAAGGAAACAAAAACCGCAGATCATTTCCTTCTCAAGCCTGATACAAGGTTTGTGCAAGCGACAGGTCGGTAATGACATCTAACTATCAGGTTTTTGCGACTAATCTCAGCGCCTCGGGCTTATATTGGCTTGAAGAGGACTACTACTGTTTGTTTGTATATACGAGTATAATCAACAAAAAACAAAGCCTGCGGAAGTCTCAAAAAGTCTAGTTAAAGTTATCTCAAACAAAATCACACCAATGAACTTAAAAAGGTGAATGTTATTGGGGACTTATGTTATGACTTATGTTTGTTCCGTCACGCTTGACACAGCAAAAAATTTAAACGGCCCATTTGGGTGAAGTTTTGTTTGGAGATAAATTACAATCTGTAATAGCACATTGGCTACTTTTTTTTACCGATATAAAGGTGGAACCGTTCGAAGAATGCCTCGTAAATCAAAATATTATATGGCATTTCTCATTATGACTTATATTAGGCTGGAGATGTTAGTAGGCCCCCAGATTGGGTAACATACATATTAGAATACTTCGCAGCTTCCTGCCCATTATAATACAAGATTTACGACAAACTCCGATATTATTTATTGCTCTAATTTAGCGTTTTATATTCATGGTATTTTGATATTACATATTTCATTTTATAAAAACTTTCCACGTATTTTGAAGGAGCTTTTCGTGTTGTTGTTTTCCTCGAGCTTTCCTTCTTAGAATTTAAAGCTAAAGCTCGGAGCTTTATATTTGTGTTTTCTATTTTCCTTTTCAGATATTTCTCAGTAAACATAAACAAGCGTTCAATAGAAAAAGCGACGTTTAATATTTGTTATATCAATAGACGTGGATAACGTCCGTGGTAAATATTAAACATCGCTTTTTCTATTGAACGCTTGTTTATGTTTACTGAGAAATATCTTTTGGAATATGAAAAAGCTTTAATTTCACCTGCATAGTATAAAAAGTCTCGTACGAAAATTAATCCTACAGGCTTTAAACGACAGAGCCATCTCAACAATCTGCTGCAGTTTATCAAAATTAGCTTAGCCGAATTCGAAATCGAAATCCAGTTCAACAGAATCAATATACTGTCATAAAATATTACTTAATTACGATAAAAATCTAACTTTAATAGAAACCCAGACCTTCAAACAATATTAAATAGAACCAAGCCACAACACATATTGTAACAGGTTATTCCGTAATAATTATAATTTGAATAAATAAATAAACACACATCGAATGGAAACACTTTGCCGAGTCATATTCCCCGAGCGTGCATACGAATTAAGTTTCAAACCAGATACGATTAAGTAATCAGCATTAAGTCAGTCATTTGCTGCAAATACTCAGTCCCTTAGGCCTCGGCCTCAATCAAGCCAGATTACCTTTTTATACGAGAGTAGATAGAAACATCATAATCGAAGGAACATGTTTAAATCGATGGACGAGTTAGAGGGAAGTATTTTTACTCCGTGAGAAGTGCGAGTTAAACTGGACTGTCTTACATATAAATGTCGCTTTTATACATTGACAAAAAGATTACGCTTCGGGCTTTGTTATAGAGTTTATTTAATTGTAAGATGTTGTGTCTATATAAAATATTTTTCTCGGTAAAGCAGTAGGGGTATTTACGCATGAAAGTGCAGACTGCAGTTTGCAGGCTTCCATCGGGCAGGAAGGGCGATGCGCGATACAAAACTATGAGAAGAACGGTTTGAAATGAAATAGCAATTTCATTTTGTCCCGCCACGATAAATATCCACAAATTGATTGGATGTGGTGCTGATATCGTATGAAGCTTTTAACTGGGGTTTTATTATGGTCAAAATTTAATAAAATGTGTGTAGCCGATTTATTTTAAACTTTTAATCCAAATATTGTCATGATAAAACTACATTAGTAGAGAAACCGATCAATGAAACATTTGTAAAGTTGTTACACAATAGTAATAGGCACGACCACGAAAGCGATTCTAATCGATTCCAAACAATTTCATTCGTTAGGTAGCACATTTCACCTCACTATCGACGTCAAGAAATATGTACATAAACGTACACAGATTCTCTATTTATGAACTCCAAGATTATATTATTCATCAGTACGTCTGTAAATAAATGAACTACATAAAATAAACAGTTCGATCGGGTTAAGTTCTCACAGATATGGGTTACACGAGCTACCTCCGATATTTATGAATGACGCAAGATGAGTCACCGACCGCATGGATTCTATCTTTCACTAATACAACTCAATATTATACTTTTACTCTCTAGATAATATGCAGTCACGAGGTCAACCAAACAGGTATGATAAGGAGGATGCGGAATTGCAAATGATATATTAGCAGAATGGACGTTTGCAACCTTTGCAATATCTTCAAGGATTACAGAGTTTGGAATGCCGTTTTCAATTCAGATCCTAATATCTCGTAACTAATCTTTGTTACTACATTAGACCTTAGTACTAGATTTTACGTAGATACAAGAAAGAACATGGCAAGTACTCCTTCATCAAATCTGTACCGATGTAAGTTACGGTTTGTACCCAAACACTATGGTTAAGACCATGAGGCGCTTCTATAGTCTTCAACTTGCAAACAAGAGACCTAAGACATATGACACAACTCCATTTAATAATCCCACCGATACATTTCGCGAGCGAGTTCCCGCCAGCTTTTTCCCCGGGCCCGGTTTCATATTGCTCGTTTAGTTGTTTCTTTGTGCCTCCAGCGGCCCTTTGGCAGGCGGCCACTGTTCACTGCACGCTCTACTTACTAAACTGAATCAAACGCGTCTTCGGAGCCGGAAAACGAATCTGCGGTTAGCCGTGTTTAGATAGAGGAAGTCGAAAATCACGACTTATTTGTGTCGTAATAATTATTAACACATTAGCCGTGATTCCTTGAGATTGCGGTGGTATATGTGGACACAGAGTAGGTAATACTGGTCGGTTAATTTGGGCGGCAAAGATTGACTGAGGCCGTAAAGTTCACCTTTTCTATTATAGGTACTCGTAACTCGAAGTTTGTCGTTTTTATTCTTGTGGATCTAGCTGCTTCATATTAGCTACTCACGTGGCAAAACGTTCTGAATATTATTATCGACACTCGATGTTTTTGTAGGAAAATGCTGCGTCAGTAATTTTAATGCTTTTCTTCGAAAGGGGATCGTAAGTGGCTGTAGGCGGGTTTGAACTCGCGATCTTAGCGCACTTCAGCGATCTAGAGATACGATATTTCAGGAATCAACAAGATATAGGCACAAAATATGTAGCAAAATTTTATACAGCTTTGTACAACATTTATGTTGTGAGTGAAGAGTATTTAATATTTTAGTTAACACTATGTGTTAACTAAAATATTAGACCAACAATTGTACGACCTACAATTATAGGTTGAACCTATGGTTCAACCTATAATTGTAGGTCGTGACTGTATGTTATTAGTGCGGCAGTTATTAAGCCATGTTAGAGGCCCAACGGGCGGTTCGAAAAACTTGTCAATAGAGATGCCATAAGAAGTTAACACATGTGCTAAATCGACGACATAATATCGATTCTATAAAATAGTTAAATGAAAAAATTAAACAAATCACCTGTTTCTATAAAATTCAATTCTCTGCTCGAACTGCGCTTCAACGTGAAACAATACCGATACATTAGCAATGCAAGTTAAGATAATATAATAGCCAAGCGCCTTGAGACAAGGCACGTCAATGTCCAAAGAGCCTCAAGTCCGATAACAAGGTCTCGTATGCAAACTAGAGAACTGTGGGCGTGGTATCAATGAAATACACGCCCTTGGATATAGCACAATATTAGGTATAAGTATAGAGTTATGCTGCGAATAATTCATATTATGGAAACGCACGTGGACCAGACAGGCGCAAGTCAGAAAAATATGGACCAGTTCAAGTTTTATCTCCAAGTATTGGGTGCCCTAAACAATTATGTACCTTCTTTAACTATTTTAATAAAGCAATAATTTATTATAGAAACGTACATAACTGAGCAAAGAAATCAAAAGATGGTCAACCGCCGACTCCGCGGTTGAGTGAAGTTGAACCCTTTAGAGACCAACTGCTACCAAGCGGCAGTATTTGGCTGTTTCCGGCAACTGTAATCAATTACGAGCAATCTCTATATGCAATTGGTGTAGAGAGAAGAAATGTGGAAGTATTTCAACGCGACTTTGGCACTAGTTACAATTCAATAGCGTCAATTATTCGTAGTGTAGGTATAGCAGAATATTATATGAAGATATGTATGTACACATATATGACATCAGCGTAGTTATTACAGAGGCGCGATTGATGGATTGTACGGTGCGGCTTTTTTGCTGACGCTAATTGTGTTTATTCGATTTTTTTTTCAATCAATTCCAAAGTTGACACAAAGGAGCCAAGGTGGCTCTGGATTGTTTATATGTAAATGTAATCCATATAAACTTAATCAGAGTCAAAGTAAAACAGCCATTAAATACGAATAGCCAAAAAATACTTTTAAATATAAAATGTTGCAATGGTAAACATTTCGTACTAGTTACTTCTATATTCATATTACACTTATGTCGATATAAAATTACAAAATTGAAGCAGCGCTGTAGAGCTTTCACCGAGATTATTATTATACATCATCGGTGGCATGCAAACAACGCGTTAACAGTTCAATCATTACATACTTCTGTAATCATAATCAAGGGTCGTTATAACGCCACTAATATCGTCTTGACAAAATATTACCAGATACAAAATATGTCGATAAAGTCAGAAAGTAACTAAATTCAACACATCTTTTTTTCAGTCGGTCAAATTTCCAAATACAAAATGCTGCAAAACAAGCCAGATGAAATATAATAAAATCACTAATCTGATTTACAAGTAGAGCCGACTAAACCAAAGCTAAATACTACAAATCAATTCACATCTGACGTAACAAATATTGAGCATAAAATTAATATACAGCCAAATTGAGAACCTCTAAATTCGGCCCAAAATAGCCCATGATTGTAGGCCTTTAGCATCGGAACGGATTTGTTTATAGCATCGCCACGATAAACTATATGGACACCATAAAATTTTGTGCTATTTTTGCTTTACACGATCGAGGAAAGCGGGGGAAGCTTGTATATGCTATAATTGTATACGTAGAGCTAACTAAGTTTGGACCGTTTCTAATTTCACTGTAACATTGATTGATTGATTTGAAACAAGAATTGCAAAGTGAAAATTGAAAATCTGATAGCGAGAAAAACAAAAATATTGTTTTCGATATATCGGCCGAATTTCCCCAAAAACAGTCATTGACATGACCTGAAAACTCTGAAAAGGTGTGCTGCCAAGACGAGCTAGTAAAATTAAATCATAGTTAACAACTACACGAGATTGTGTTCCAAAAATGTTATTACAATTCAGGTCCGCTCCTACACGTCGCCGCAAACAAATAACAAATCCATTCAGCCGCGAAGAAAAATTACAAACGCTCGTTTAAATTGTTTGAGAGGATGGAAGTGTGGGCTCACAATACATGCCTAGGTATGATATGTGACTAAAACTCTGTCCACACGTACCATATCGTGTAGATATGGTATTAACAAAACATGCGCTATTTAACCACATAAATAAATTAAGATTACGTTAATAGGTACTTATTTCTGCGTAAAACAGAAAAATATCGCAAGTTCGCCTTTCAAGGATGTGTTTATTTACCTAATCACGTAGTCAATTACGTAGGTAGAGTGGACGGTAAGTGAATAAATAATGAAATAATTAGTATGAATTTAAAAGAAAAACTGCATTAAAAACATGATTATGTAAATGACATTTAGTTATGTTTCAAACTTTATTTACTCATATACTGCCGTCAGTGCACGTTAGAATTTTGTATTAAATTTATTTATGCTTGTCTACATATTATGCTCCAACATGAATATAACTAGTTATATACATCAGGCAGGCTGTAATCAAATGTAAGCCTATTTCGTGATAAAAAAACACAATACATATATAGGTACATTGGTTTCCTGAAATAAATAACAACAACAAAACAAAGTCATCCAGTCATCCGACAAGACTGCACCGGTCCAAGCTTATCAAAATACCCATGAATTGTCCCTGATAACAAGACACACAATCTGCAATGTTGCTCGAGCGATAGCGTGATAAGAAATTCAACTTTGATAGCGAAATGAACAGAGATCACTGTAATGTTGTATGCACAATTTAGTATTTTACTTCATTAATTAATACGAATTAGTTCCAATGAAAGTGATTAACTCTGGATCCTCTGGCATGGTTTACCGATTGTCTTAATATGATAAACAATTGAGCCTGCTAATTACATTTCACACAAACAACGAAAATAGTTAAAAATGTACATATTATGTAATTAATAAATCTGTCACCCATTCAAGTGCTGACTGAATCTGGCATATCATGGATTTCATACACATACATAGAGACTTTGATACATTTTAAATAAAATGAGTAATGTGGGGAAGTCCCTATACATGTTTTGTATAGTTAATTAGATGTTATCGTTTATATGATCTATGTTTGTCTATAGAGCAGAAAACAAGTTATTTTGCGTACCTACGCCATATTTAACGCGCAATTTAAAGAAACAAACATTGCATTCACTTATTTGTGGGACAAATAAATATCTAATTACATGTGATAAAAATGCATAGAAAATGTTTTTGGTAGAGATTTCAGTGAATGATCAATTTTCATCAAGTTTTATGTTGATTAATGTGAATCAACATAGAGTAGGGCAAGCATAAATAATATATTAAAATCAGGTTACATTAATTTAGGGAGACATAGCGAAACATTATTTTATCTGATTTTTAACAAATATTGATCTGATTTACATTTAATTTTATTGTCTTTTATAAGCATTAAAAATTATTTTAGGGCACAAATTGTCCAATTATCAAATAATCACAAGTCACAATCAAAATAATTATTTAAAAAAAAACTATACTACAAACACACAATGAACGAAACTGCGAAAGCTGAACCTTATGAATATGGGTGCTAATTCGTGCCTCCAATGCTAAGCAGTTCTTTATAAGGCGGTCGCTAGAACAGGTTTTAGAAACTGAGACCCTATTGTTGGTGGCGCCTAGCCCATAGCGATATGCTGGTTTAGGTAGCAGACACACTGCACTGACTTTCACTTGATTGACAAGCCAAACTTGAAGCTATTTTAGACCGCCATAGAATTATTTTGTGAGAATTATCTTACTACATAAATGAGCTAAATAGAATCAAAGGACTGAGGATTGAGTTGCTGTCTAGCAGTGTGGGGAATGTGAATCAATTAATAATATCTTGATTACGTTTTATGATATTTTAACTGTTAATAAAATACTTTTCTAAGTAGGTTAACCAACAACAGAATGGAATAGACAAAATAAACTGATACCATACAAATGGTATGTCTTTTTTTCGGTTCAGGCCGAAGTCACCCTACAGAATAAAATGTTGTTTTACAAGGCGCGCGAGCTAGCCCGTTCCCGCGGCTGGAGGCATGTTTGGACGAAAAATGGTCGAGTTCTGGTACGTCGGGAATCTGGATCGGCGTCTTTTCGGGTGCGAATGGAGGAAGACTTAGAAAAGATTTTCGGCAAGCAATAGGTTTTGTTGATATTGAAGCGTGTACGTGTATAATGCTAATGACATATGCTTGTACATGTATGATATTAATTACTTTCTAGCAGGATTACATTGGATTTTGTGTATTTGTACAATTATAACACTCGCAATATTACACTGGTTTCAGAATTGATGTTGTATAAGAACGACACTAGTGCCATTTAATTAATTTATTGTAAATGTTATATTTTTAATGTACCTCCATACTTTCATTTTATTTTTTGTTCTATTATTTAATGTATATTTTACGCCGTCTGTTATGTGTTATATGTTTGTACCTACTATGGTTTTGTTTGTTTACGTTTGCTACATGTTGTACATTTTTATCATGACTGTTGTGCTCAAATCACACTTTATTATATATACTTTTCGTCACGTTCGTGGCGTCACCCGCCGGTTCCAACGGAAGACCAGCGCTGGATGCTTGCATCCAGCACATGCTGAGTTGGGGCCGGATTGTGACATGAAACGTGTGTACCTACTTGTTTATATCTTGTATTTTGTATCTCTTGTTTCGTGTCCCAATAAATGTATTTTTTTTTTACAGTACTAGGGAGTAAAATAATGTTGATTTGAGTAAGTAATTAAAGTTTTAATCAGAATCTAAGTAACTGATAAGAGACTATGTATCTATAATAAGACTCCTCTTATAGAGAATACCAAAAAGCATTATGTGACAAGTTGTAATATCTCAAGCTAAACAAGACATTGGATACCGTCCAAGGAAAACAGAAACAAAATATTAAAAAAAACTGATAAGAGATAACTGAGTATATGTTTCTCTGTCTACCAATAAACTAAGTTCACTATTTCTCTAATCTATACTAATATAATAAAGCTGAAGAGTTTGTTTGTTTGTTTGAACGCGCTAATCTCAGGAACTACTGGTGCGAATTGAAAAATTCTTTTTGTGTTGAATAGACCATTTATCAAGGAAGGCTTTAGGCTATATAACATCACGCTGCTTCTTATAGGAGCAAAGAAACAATGGAAAATGGGGCAAAAACGGGGAAAATTATTCATATTCTTTTATGTTTTGAGGACTTCTGTTGTGTGTGCCGCAAAAACGGTTCAAAATTCAAATAATTAATGCCCAAAATAACTATTCCACACGGACGAAGTCGCAGGCACAGCTAGTTGACAATAAATTGTAGAGGCAGCAAATATTGTTGTCCAATTAAAATGCAAGCAAGGTCAGTTCTACCTATAATTTAAAACCACAACAATGTCAGAAGCCTTGTAAATTGATCTGGCCATTATGTTAATAAATCTGGAAATAATGAAATAAACATCGATTGTTATAGCTAAATACATGCCTTTTAAATTACTTTCAAAATGTAATAGGGGTACATTTGAGATTCAATCCAGATATACTTATTAAGATGAATTAATTACTTTTCACTTGTTGCTAAGCAAATCTTACTGAGTAAGCAAGTACATTCCATCTTTTTTATGTAGAGTAGGTTTACATTGGTGTCAGATCTACGCGTGCTTTAAGTAGCAGACTGGCGGGAAGCGGCTCAAGACCGGGACCGGTGGCGATCTCTTGTATCGGAGGCCAAGACTCACTTTGGGTCGCTGCTCCAGCGGAGTAAGTAAGTAAGGTTTACATTTGACTACAGCCTGCCTGATGTTAAGCATTCCTGCAGTCTAGGGTCATGCTTACCTAGAAGATACCTCCAGATAGCTCTAGATTAGATATCCCACAGCTATTGCTTACCATCATGTAAACTACTAAAGAAGTTTATGTGTCTAGTAAAATACCAAATACTTTAGCCATTCTACTCAGGTATGGATAAAGTTACAAGAACTACTGATATTCTTTTAAGAAAAATGGAACCCAAAAGATGACATATATACATCTTTTAAACCAATCAAACAAGGGTAAAGTTACAGGCATGCATTCTCCTTAAATTGATGTGCGACTCAATAAAATCAAAAATAATTTTACACACAACATATTAAACTCATAACTGAAGCATTTCATACCAAAAACTCTCCAGCTTTTCACAAATTTATCGCCATGAGAATATGAAAACAATGTAACAGGTGGTTACATTGTTGCCGAGTACCAAAATGTTGTTTGAAGACAAACTTGTGAGAATTCTGTATGCTTGTGAATGAATTAGAAACCATACTTGTATTACAGAATAAGTAATGGTATGCTGTTATGGGCTTGTATACATATATAAAATCAAGAAACTGTGTCTGTATTAACAAATGCCTATACTGTTGGACCAAACACAAAAATGTTAACCTATGTACTTAATGTACTCATAAATTTTGTTTATTTTTTTGTCATCATTTATTAAATTGAACTACAATCAATACATATTTATTTTATACCAGAAATACATACAAATATATCAGCAAAGAACATTTTTTTACACAGAATAGGCTTACATTTGACTACAGCCTGCCTGGTGTTAAGCACCATTGTAAAAAATTAAATCAAGATTAAATCAACTCTTTTAAGGACATCTTCAATCATAGACCACATTATTCTTTACCATATGGCCTTTTTATGGTCTAGTATCCAATATTAAACCAGATAAACATATATATTACACAATTCAGAATATAGAAAAATATTCAGCTTTAAGAAGTTTCAAAAAATTACTAACATCTAAATAATAGATGAAGCCACAGGCACTAACTACTGGCAGTCTCCATGACTCACACATGGCCTACTGACTGTTGTCAGGGTAATTGTAAATTAGTTCATTGGCTCCACACTGATTGTACTCCTTTATGCTGTCTTGTGAATGCCATTGAAGCTCTTTTACTTTGTTGAGAACTTGTATGGCCTAGATATGTATTTCAGTTGATGCAGAAACAAAGGTATAATAAGAGTTTTAATGTGATTGTTTTTAATGTTAACTACCTACATGCTTTTTCACATGTTTTGTGTGACATTTTGATCTAAGTTATGGGTGTTTCAGTCTAGTTTGGTATGTTTTGTATTTGTTGTTATGCTATATTATATGTAGGTATTACAGGCTCCCAATGATTCCATTATCAGTCCCAAATACATATTATAGATTCCATTCAACCAAATGTCAAGAGTAAAATCAAAATATAATATGAAAAGGAAGATACAGTGATACTTTTCAGTACACAAGCACTTAGGTTGATAAAACATTCTAACATTAATTAAGCATTCATATTGTGTAACACATATTGCAGATAAATATAGATTGGTCAGTGATGGAGATAAAACACATACTGTTAATTTAGGGTAATGATCTGTGAAATAACATTAACCTAGTCTCAGGCAGAAGAATCACTCTATGGAGGTTCTCGGAAGATGGGTAGTTATTGTCAGGTTTTAGAATAGACTAACATCATGTTATTTACTTTTGACCAAATAAATGCTTAATTCTATGGATAGCTCCAATTATGTATAACAGTCTTGACATGAAACTATTAATAATCTTGAGTGCAGATGTTTCAAATATCTGTTTTTCACTGAAAACATCAGATTATCTGATGAGTATTAATCAGAGCACTTACCTTGAAGGAACTGTGCACTAATGTTTCGTCCAGGTCTATGACCATACACTTTTTATGCATATCCTGGTGTCTGACGGGCGGCAGCAGGGGGCGCGGCGAGTGGTCGTTCATGAGCAGCAGCGGGGGCGAGGCGCGGCCGTCCGCGCTGCCGGGCCCGGCACCGGGCGGGCCCTTGCCGCGCCCGCCGCGCCAGCAGCACAGCAGCGAGCGCAGGAACCCGCCGCTGCCACCCGACTTCTTCCCGCCCGCCGCCGGCGTCCCCGGCGCCGGGCTGCCGTCCCCCTCATTGTGCTGCGCGCCCGGGGATGACCCTAAAACAACCATTCCACATCAACTCTCCGCCGCCACTCTCGCCGCCGGACCCGACGGCCGAGCGAGCTCTCAAGGTTGTACCGGGAATGTTACCGCGTCCGCACGTTCCAATTTGTTTACCTCGACCGCACACACCCGAAACTTTACGCGGAACGCACAAAACACTCACGATCCTGGATATTCACGAGGTATCACGATACACAAATATTTATGTGTCGTGAGGAGGTAACATAATACGCTCTAATTTGATGCCAGTAGGTAACAGGTGTAATTCGGTTGGGATTTACCTCTGTCGGATCCATAATTGTTTAATTGTTCGTCATCCCGTGACACTTGAGTTATAATGGACGAAGCGTCCATTTAAACATTTGTTTCTGTCCCTAATACAAATGGCAACGGAGTTTTTGAAAAAATTTAACACCATAAAACTATTTTTTATCTCCCTTCTATCTTACAAAATGGCAGGCTCTTGGCAAGGCAAACTTCAACAAATCTTCAATCAAATGCAGCCAAACTTGTGACACAAAAATATTTGTGAGCTTGCTCTTTCTAGTTCGATAAAAAAAACTGTAGCGCAAAAGAGATGAAAAATGGTCTTGAACAACCTGTCACACAAAATGTCACATACACAGCGCTGCCAACCTTAAAATAACAAAGGATGCGTTCAAAGATATTTGGTGATAGCTGAGCAACACGTGCGACATCTGTTGATAGATGTAGTAAAACAACAGTCACTGAAAAAAAAATTGTCACTAAAGTCACCTTACATGCTAGCAACATTATTTTTTATCTGTTTCCGAGAGAAATGCTCGGAGATGCTGCGTCAAGGGGGATAATTTTATTTTTTCCCAAAATATAGTTACTTACGTGCTTATTTACGAATCAAATGTAAATAGGAATAAGTGGCAGTGGTTTACAGTAGTGGATAGTTAATGAAAAAATCACATAATGGCTAACAGAGACCCAGGACCGATCCCGAATAGATGGCTGAAGTGTCCACGAAAAGCAAGTGGATTATTCGCGGACAAGTTTCTGGCTTTCAAGACGCCCCTGGGCTCTCATTTCAACGGAAAAGTACCCGACGAGAATAGGTTTACGCCGTCAATGCTTTTCATGTTCATGAAAAGCATGAAAGTGAGTAACAAAACTTCTGCTTCAATCAGCTGATGAATGTTTTGATTAATTTGCAATGTTTAACACCATGGTAGGTACTTACTGTAGGTACCTTGTACCTGTTAGTAGTACTTAACAATACCTTCTATTTTACTATCAGTCTACACTATCTATTCAGAAGCAAAACAGACAAAATTGCATAGAGTACTTAATAACATTTTTATTTTATTTTAGAACCAACATGATTTACTGTAACCTAACTTGTTCTTATGATGACACAGACTGACTTCAACTTATAATTTTAGGTAAAAGTAGGGCTATGGATTGATCTGACAAACACCAGTCGTTTTTATGATAAGAAGGAGGTTGAAGAGACTGGATGTAAATATGTGAAACTACAGTGTAGAGGCCACGGGGAAACTCCTACACTAGAGCAGACCAGGTAAATTATATCTTAAGAAAATGACATTACAAAATAATAACAATAAGTACTATGTATATGTGTATGTAATGTTTTCCCAAAATAATTATGACTATCACAGCTTCTTAAAGTAAATTATTCTGCCAGATCAAGATAATTAAATCACTTATTTAAAAAAATCTTCTTCATATCTAATAAGAGTTGCCAACTCTGGTGTAATGGCCACTGATATAAAAAATAATACTGCCAGAAATGATAGATTCTTAAGTTGATAATTATAAAGAGTTGTTATATCTAATGTTTGAAAATTTACAAAATATACACCATAGCCATCATTTATTTAGTATTTTCAAGCAGGCTGAGGCATATAACTAAAGCTTTGTATCAAGCATCTAAAACTATAAATCTAAAATATATACAATTGAAATTCTAAGTATAATTTTTGAAACCTTGTTTTCACCTTGCAGAGAGTTCATCCACATAGTAACAAAGTTCCAAAGCCAGAACCCCCTGGAAGTGATCGGAGTGCACTGCACACACGGCTTCAACCGGACGGGGTTCCTGCTGGTGTCCTACATGGTTGATCAGATGGATTGCAGCGTGGAGGTGGCGCTTAATATGTTTGCTAAGATCAGGTGAGGCTTTGTTTTATATGAGATAGGTTTGCGTTTGACTACAGCCATTGCTGCAGTCTAGGGTGCAACATGCTTACCAAGAAGATATCTATTAACACTAGATTTGAAGACTCCTGGATTGTAAGATAAAGATATCGATTGTGATATGAAAAAAAACAAATAAAATTGTAATGTAATTGAATATACATAGTGTATGTTCTTATTGTATGAGAGTAACCAAATTAAGTGCTAAGTTCAAACCATATTTAGGGCCTTACAACTACAATATAGCTTTTAGATCAACCAAGACCTCAATTTAAGACCCACATATATATTACTCCAAATTAATTAAATATTAAATTTATTTAACACTCTTCACATACAACAAGTCTGCATCTACAACTTGTATTTGAAATACAGCAAAAATTGTAAAAGGAAGGATCTCTGTTTTGTAAGATTTAAAATATAAGTAGATTGCTACTAAGCAAAGGTTCTTACATACAAGGCTGCAATGTGATCTATATAAGACACTCTACTTCCATAGTAGTATCAGCATCATTCAAGTTGTTCCACAGAAGACACATGTCCTTTGATTTTGTGGACCTCAAACATGTTGGTTTCTTCACATGTTTTCCTTCAATGTTATGTATATATAAAATCCTTGTCACCCGATTTCTTGAAGTATTTTTATGTTGGAATAACTTTAAGATTTAATCAAATAGATAACCTGATATATAGGTACTTAACAAAACCTGAATCTTAGTCTGCATCCAACAGCTCAATAAAGCAAGTAAATATGGAAACAAGTATGCAGCATGCATTGACTATTAATGATTTTTTAGGCCAAACATCACAAAAAATAACTATAATATGTTAGAAAAAGAATTTAAAATAATGCATCTAAATTGTAGGTGTATTAGGAATAAAATGTCAAATATACAAGTTCTTGCAGAATCATACAGCCCTGATGTAATGGTTTTTTCTGAAACATGGCTGAATAATAGTGAGGTAGAAAATATAGCTTTTAAGGGTTTCAAGCATGCTAGTTACTATGTGAGACAAAATTTTATTAATGGTGGGGTGTCCATATTTGTAAGAAATAAGATGAAATATAATAAATGTACAAAAATAGATGAACTATGTCATGAATTCCATTGTGAATTAAGTTGTATAGAAATTAGCTTGAAGGACTGGGACTTAAAGGGTCTAAATCATCAATTGAATGTGTGGTTACTAATGTACCAGAAAATAACATTAATATTAAGCACATTACTACAGCAACTGGGTCCGACCATGATGCTCAATTAGTATACTTGAATACTGCCAAGAAACACATAACCAAATTTATATATGTTGAAAAGCGTTTTTGTGAAAATTATCAAATAGAAGAGTTATGTAACTCAATGTTAGCTACAGAATGGGACACATTATTTAGTGTGTATGACAGCTCCACATTTGAAAAGTTTTTTAATAAATTAATATGGTAGGTACATGGATGTGCATTTACCAATCAAAACAAGGTGTGTAAGAAATAGACAAAAATGTCCTTGGATCTCTGAAGATATAATAAAATTACAATTAGACATACATGACCTATATCAAATTCAGAGACAGTACCCACAAGTAACATCCACTCAGGATATAATAGAAATAAAAACCAAGTTAAAGAATAAACTTTTAGATGAAAGTAAGAAAAAACACATTGAGGGTAGAATAAATAATGCTAAAAACCCCAAAAAGGAGGTATGGAATGTAATTAAAGAAGAAACAAACAATGATTTATGCCTTAGTGGAATTAAAGGAGAAGTAATCCAGTATGCAGATGATACGACAGTGATTATAACCGCTGAGTCACATGAAGAACTTCAGAAATGTATAAATAAAACTTTAAGAGAGTTAGAAAACTGGTTTACGGTGAATGGTCTGAAATTGAATACTGATAAAACGAATATAATGTTCTTCAATGCTGTATCACCAAACTTTAAAGAAGCTCCATTAATATTAGAGAATGGAACTGAATGTGTATATGCAAAGCCTTAGATAATTAACCTGTCTAGATAGAGCTTGGCGCTGCAACGGTAACAAAAACAAATGGCCAGGCCGGGAACGCATGTAGTAGTGTTCACGCACACAGATGAATTGCCTTACACTGTAATTACTAGCGCGCTGAGTCCCATGTTTGTGTGCGTAATGTTGCCAGCATTTAAAGAATTTCCACAATGTTGACCAAAAACTGCTGTGATGTGAATTGTGATTCAATGTGAAATAATTTGAATAACCGGCCAAGTGCGAGTTAGACTTAAAAATGAAGGGTTACGTACCACCACGTAGAACCGAAGTGCTTTGATTGCTTATAAATAGATTTTTACTCGTTATGGGGTATATGATATTAAAAAGAATATGTACTTTGTTACAATTTATTTATTTACATAATTCAGAATCAGTTGTCTGGTTCCTATAGTACAAACTATGCTTAGTTCACCAAATTAATATTTGGTGAACTTTAATGACCTTCTCTTTGTATTTGTTTTTTAAATAATTTACGTTTCGATTTTACATCATGGCTTATGTTGTTTGTTTTAGTTTCATGATAATAGCGCAAGTCCAAATATTTTTCAACAATTAATCTCATAAGATTGGTCTGGTGGAGAAAGCCACAAACGTGATTTGTTTTCACTGAGAAATAATTTCGCCCTCCATCTTCGCCACGGCTTTTTCTTATTATATTTAGCCACTTGCTCTTTAAAATCGGATCTGTGGGTATTCTGCAACCAAATTATAATAAAAAGTTACCACTCAATATTATGCATGCCTCAACAATTACCAACATAAGCAGCTTATTCATAAGCATTAACAGTATTTCAGCAAATTTCTTGTATTTACGGAACATTAAACATCAATCGAAAAAATACATACATTTCACACCTCTAAATCTTCTTAGAAAAAGAGGTAGAAAACATGTCTACAAAATTTGGGTAAAATTCAATTCGAAAGCTGGCAACTAATGTCACAGATTCCATAGGAGTATGTTACCGATGGTTCTATTCACTAATTCTCTCTAATTATACAAGATAATAGTCGTTTCAAATGTACTTACCGGTGATAAGAGATAGTTTCAGGTGTTTTCAAACGTCTTTTGTAGTTGCGGCACAGTTTTATAGCACAATACGCCATATTTTCGCCAGCAAAACAGAGAAAAACAATACGTGTTACGCGCGCAGAGTCTCAGGCGTCACTGAGTGACGCGGACGCGGTTAGCGTGTAGCAGCTACATGCTATTTTTGTTGGCGCTTATGGTGCGTTACTATATAGGTATCTAGACAGGTTAATTATCTAAGATGCAAAGCATGTAAAGCTATTAGGATTCGATTTAGATCCCTCCTTAACATGGAAAGAACATATTGATAATACTTGTAAAAAATGGCTAAAGGGGTTTATTGACGTCAGTGTCGCAATATATATTAGAGATTGTAAAGTTTGTAAAAAGAAATCCACATTTGTTTAAACTTAAGACTTATTACTCAAATAGATCCAAGATAAACAGAGTATTGTTAAAACCTACTGTGCCTAGGCTGTGTATGACTAAGAAACTACCCACTAATGGGAGAGAAACTGTTCAATAAACTCCCCGCACACATTCAGTCTTTGAATAACGATCAGCAATTTTGCAATAGCGTCAAACAATTATTGTTAGATCAGACACTATACAGTTTTAAAGAATACTTTGAAAATGACTACAGTCAACTAGCAATTGATTCTAATCTTGCTTAGAAATTAAGTAATTAACTACTAGGTAAGGAGTGTGATGCCAAATTGTAATTTTAGCCCCTATACAGCTAAAGTGACAGTACCAAGATTTATTTAAGTTGACATATTGTATGATATTTTTTATTCATTCTTCTTAAAAATAATAAACAATATATACACATATATACACTAATAAAACTAAAAAAGAGTATTTACATTTAAACTAAATTTAAAACATCCACATGTGGTATGGAGCCAAGAACGCTGGCTGCATTCCCACGCTGGATTGCTATAGAAATCCTTTGCGCAAGAAACCAGCCAGCGTTCTTGTCTACCTATGTTACAACTTTACATTATCAATAAAGATTCTTTATCTTTTTATCTTTTATGAGAGTGTTAATCCACACATAACTTGAAAAACAAGTCATTGGTGTAGGGCCAGGATTGGAATCGTGATCGTCATATTGTAAGGTGGACGCTTCCCCAGCTACACTTGCTTATTAACTACTATTACTCTGACCTATCTGACCCACAGTCATATTTCCTTATGACTGAGGGTCGTGACTCCCCGGCAGAATTAATTTGTTATAGGAGTTCTCTTGGGCAGATACATCAATGGTGGGCGTCCAGGTCCTTCCACGGAAAATTACCTGACCCTTTTATCTTTAATTAAATAACTGAATATGTTCGCCAGGCCCCCGGGCATCTACAAGCAGGACTACATCCAGGAGCTGTACCGGCGCTACGACGACGTGGAGTACACCCCCGCGGCCCCCGCGCGCCCCGACTGGTGCAACGGTAACTTATACATACACCTTAACTTGAAGATAATACTAGTGTCATTCAGTTCATATAAAAATGTATCCGTTATAGTATTATATCAAATGTAGGCTTAGTATGGCGCTAGATGGCGCTGTGTAATATAACCCGGAATATTTATTATTATTATAATATCCAATGAGTTTGTAATACAATAGAGAGTAACCTCACAGTAAAACCAAGCAAAGCAATCAGTTTTCATACACTTACTAGTACTTATAAATTTTGCATGTGACATATTTTCTAATAGACTAATCATACAATTCGTAACGCTTAAGCCTAAAATGTTCAGCCAGGAAATGTCCTCAACTTATGTGAGGAAAACAATGGTGGAACATCAATATAAAAAATAATAACCAAGCAAATATAAAAATTATGTATGTAATAAGTTATGTATGGCAGACTATCACTTTAGTCTATTTCTATAAACAACCAGTCGTCCCAAAAATCAGTTCACTGCTTGATCTAGAGGATATAAGTAATGCTATTATTACATTACATATTTTAGTAAATAAAAATCAACTCAATATAATGTCATGACTTTACATATTTTAAACGATTTCATGACACACCGAAAGTAAATGCTGTAAGTACGTTAAAATCGTTAAAAATAATGAAAAAGATCAAAAAAGAGAAAAAGAGTCTTGTAAAGTTTCTTTTACATTACATTCATTCTTATATTACAGAGGAAGAGGAAGTAGACTATGATGATGATGATGATGAAGACAAACCCAGCAATAGCAGCGGAGATCCATCAAAGTAAGCATTTTATTACTAAGTTGCGTCAATTCATTCCATCTATCTGATACATTGACCTGAACCAATGTCTCCTCAGTCGGACATTACCAAATTGGTAACAAATAGGATATTTTTTTTTACTCTTGATAGAATCACGCTTGACTACAACTAGCCTAATGTTAAGTAACGTTGTAATCTACAATCTACCGCGCTTGCCTGTATGAAACCGCTTTACTCTTGTCTTGATGACCGACAAATAATTAGTTTAATGGGAATAGTGATTACACGCAAGGAGATCCACAGTTTGGCTGTTCGCACGAAGAAAGTCTAAGCAAAACACTTAATGCAAATCTTCGGAACTACAACTGTATAACGGAGCTTCCTTGCTATCCCTCTACTTGTACGATTCGTGATTGTCGGACCCGACTTCTTATCGAATGAGAGTGGCCAACTCTGGTGTCGAGAGTTTATCAAGCCGCCTGAGGGCCTCTTACATGGCTAAACGACTGCCGTACTAGACAAACAGCCCTCAACTACATGAGTCGTTAAGTTTCATATCCATGTAACAACTATCTTCCCTAATAACATAATGAGTACTAGTGGGTTTTCGCGGCTTCGCTCGCATTAAGAAGTAAAACTGGAATCCCCTATTTGACCCCTTTAAAAGTGGCATTTCCTAAAATCCTTTCTTAGAGGATGCCTACGTCATGACATCTACCTGCATGCCAAATTACAGCTCGATCCATACAGTGGTTTGGGCTGTGCGTTGATAGATCAGTATGTCAGTCAGTCAGTCACCATTGAGTTTTATATTTTTTTTAATATGTTTATTTGCCATTTGAACACTTGACATAAGTACAAATTATAATTTTCATATAGTTAATCTACAATACAATAGGATTATAGTATTAACAGTAGACCCCAAAGTAGGCGTTAGCCTGTAGCTTGGTGGTCCAATTATAAAAGATCCTGTTTTCCTGAAAGAATTTCGATATATTTAGATTGATTTATCCACTTTCTAGACCGAAGAAGCAGAAGGGGCGGCGCGAGGTGACGCACAAGAAGGCGGTGTTCATGGCGGGCGTGCGCGGCGTGGAGCCCTACAACACGCAGCCCAGACTCAGCGAGGTGCAGAGGAAGGCACAGGTACTATCACATAGTGTAGTAGCAAAAGGATGTCAGAGTAGATATACCTTGTAATATAAAAAGCCTTGGATCCTCTGTCCAAGATACAGAATTAGAAAAAAAGTAGCAAAAGGACATCGTTAATCTAAGACAACGAAAAAAATTGCTAACACTAACAATAAAATAGATCGGTAAGTCCTTACAAATGTGAGTAGGATATGCTTTCTTTTTTCCATATTTCTCACACACAGAGCTAGGTCGTTGCCGGATATAGGCGGCGGTTGCCCTTCTCATGGAATCGTTTTTTTGGCTTAGTCACATTTTTATAATATCGTTATTTGTGGTCTTTGCCCTTTTTCCGGACAAGAGACAGTTTCAGGCCGCATTTAAATATGAGTAGCAAGAATTCATACGTAGGTAATAGAGTTCAGAAAACCAAGACCTTAAACGCTCGTTCCCCATTCATCTGTTTGCAACCTCTATTTCCCAGGAAATGTGCGAGTGGGAGCGCACCGGGTTCCCCGGCTCGCAGCCCGTGTCCATGGACGTGGCCAACCTCAGGAAGCTGCACGAGAAGCCGTACAGGGTGTCCTGGAAAGCTGATGGAGTCAGGTATAGTAATTAATTGTTTACCCTTCTAGAAATATCACTTTTGTCTAACGAATTGGCTCAGTTGCTTGTGGTCCTTTTTTTTCGTTCAGGAAATGCATTTACGCATCCCCGCACTGTCCCACTGATTAAGGGATAAAAAAATAGATTCCCGCACGACGTGCTGTGTAATATATTTGATCTTTATCACATATCCAATGCATGATGAATAATTAGCACGAAAGGCTTGCAGCAGTTGCTTCTACACAAACTAAATGGAGGCTGGCTTGTGGCAAGTCTTTTTTATATGTTACAAAGGACAAGTAAAGTAGAATGTTTGTATTAGAATGTTTTTTTTAACTGTGTATCTTTTTGTTGCAAGGATTATTTCAACTTGCAAATAGATTTATGAATACATTTAATGCTTTTGAGTCGATTTCGATCATAACGAAAGAAATATTTTCGGATGTTAAGACTATAAAAGAAACCATAGGTAGATTGTACTTTAGGTACCTACAATGAAGAAAAGTACTAGGTATGCCAAATCACTTGCAATTTTGTCTCAGTAAGGCCTGTCTGTATACAAATACGCTAGTTTTTGTTGTAATCAAAAATACCTAGTAGTTTTGATTTTCAAATTATTCAAAAAATATCCAATCCGACGAAGAGCCCCGTGACCGCTTGTGACGTCATGCCACAACGCGCCGCGTGGCGCGGCGCGCTCAGTATCAAGTACCAGCGGTGATAGCAGGTGTAATAGCTAGTATTTTGATGTGCTTTCTTTCGCGTATTACGTTAATAATATATTAATAGGAAATAATATTCGATTAATTAAATTTATGAAGGATTTAAACAGAGGAATCGGATAATTTACCTAAAATAGATGGATTAATTATTAATACGCATTATTTACCAACAAATATTTATATGCCGCCGAAATGCGAGGAATAAAAATGCAAGGTTAAGTAAACATTCCTTGCTACTTGTGCTTAGTAGTTTATGTGTTCTAAATTGTTTTATCAAAACAAAATACCCCAGGGGGTCCCCATACAATAAACGTGTTTTATTCGCATTTTTTGCTCAATATTAAAAACAGGTACAGGCTTCAAACTTTCAAAGAATATTTACTTGTAAGGTATATTACCTTTCGAAATAAATAATTAAATAACAATAAAGTAAATATTAAAGCGGGACAGCCATACAAAAATATGTGTTTTTTTTTCGTATTTTTTGCTCAATATTATAAACGGTAACAGGTAGACACTTAAAAATTTCACATCTAAAATCTAAAACAAGAAAATTCTTACAAGCCATCTACACCTAGTCTACGCGAGTAGGCACAGCGATTAAAACTTGTATAGAAAATAAAGGATTACACAAAACAGCTGTTTTGCAACTACTATACTAGCAACTATTTTAACCGGAATAATCGCGTACTTATTGATTTAATATTTTTCCTGCCAATGTAATAGTAGTTTATGCAACTGTCATATAATGAAGGGTATTAAAACACGAGTGTGAGTTACATGCATACACTACTTTATCTTCACTAATGCAATTAATCAAACAACTTAAATTAAATTCACGCGTACGTGTATTGTCACAGTGATTTTGCCGCCATTAAAATCTAACCAATGAGAGCGCAGCTGCGTCAGGTTGGTCGCGTTTTATTGATGTTATAATGAGATATTACCATATCGATGTGGATATTATTCCATCATGTGAAATTGCTTAAATTGAGTGTTTTGTTGTCTGCGCTATAACAGTAGTAATTATAAGTCTAGTATTGGAAACATAAGTAGAATGTTACAACATTAGTGTAGATAAAATCAATAAACACACGATTAATCCTGTTAGAAATCATTATTATTACGTAGGTACTTACATTAAATATGATTATATGGTCTTCACAACAATTAACTATTCTTTTATCTCCAAATGGATTTAACCTCTTCATAGCTTTTATAAAAAAAAAAAACCCATTTTAACGTCCTTTGAAACTATAAAAAAAAACAACTTTTCCGGTGAATTGGTAGTTGTATTTTACATTTAGGCACAACACATGATTTCCTAGTATTCGAATTAGACATTTTAAAAGTATTTAGTTAAAATTTAGACGCCACGAGCGCGCGACGATTGAGCCAGACTGAGCTTGCTGTGTGATGACGTCACAGAGTCACCGGCAGCCCGCGTCATGCGGTTACAACTTGTTTTACTTATAAGTCGGAAACTAATCGACGTATCGAAGTAATTCTTTCACTAGTATTTATTATTTTTGACAGGGAAAAAGGAGCGATGAAAATCAAACTCAATTACCCATCTTCATTCTATTAATAGTTGTGTATATGTTTTCCCTATTCTATGTCCTCAGATACATGATGCTGATAGACGGCGAGGGCGAGGTGTACATGCTGGACAGAGACAACTGCGTGTTCCGCGTGTTCGGGCTACGCTTCTTGCACAGCAAGGACCTGCGCAGGCACCTGCGGAACACACTGCTAGATGGCGTTAGTAACTATATTATCATCATCATCATCTACAGCTTGCTTCTTGCACAGCAAGGACCTGCGCAGGCACCTGCGGAACACACTGCTAGATGGCGTTAGTAACTATATTATCATCATCATCATCTACAGCTTGCTTCTTGCACAGCAAGGACCTGCGCAGGCACCTGCGGAACACATTGCTAGATGGCGTTAGTAACTATATTATCATCATCATCATCTACAGCTTGCTTCTTGCACAGCAAGGACCTGCGCAGGCACCTGCGGAACACACTGCTAGATGGCGTTAGTAACTATATTATCATCATCATCATCTACAGCTTGCTTCTTTCACAGCAAGGACCTGCGCAGGCACCTGCGGAACACACTGCTAGATGGCGTTAGTAACCATATTATCATCATCATCATCTACAGCTTGCTTCTTTCACAGCAAGGACCTGCGCAGGCACCTGCGGAACACACTGCTAGATGGCGTTAGTAACTATATTATCATCATCATCATCTACAGCTTGCTTCTTTCACAGCAAGGACCTGCGCAGGCACCTGCGGAACACACTGCTAGATGGCGTTAGTAACTATATTATCATCATCATCATCTACAGCTTGCTTCTTTCACAGCAAGGACCTGCGCAGGCACCTGCGGAACACATTGCTAGATGGCGTTAGTAACTATATTATCATCATCATCATCTACAGCTTGCTTCTTTCACAGCAAGGACCTGCGCAGGCACCTGCGGAACACACTGCTAGATGGCGTTAGTAACTATATTATCATCATCATCATCTACAGCTTGCTTCTTTCACAGCAAGGACCTGCGCAGGCACCTGCGGAACACATTGCTAGATGGCGTTAGTAACTATATTATCATCATCATCATCTACAGCTTGCTTCTTGCACAGCAAGGACCTGCGCAGGCACCTGCGGAACACACTGCTAGATGGCGTTAGTAACTATATTATCATCATCATCATCTACAGCTTGCTTCTTTCACAGCAAGGACCTGCGCAGGCACCTGCGGAACACACTGCTAGATGGCGTTAGTAACTATATTATCATCATCATCATCTACAGCTTGCTTCTTTCACAGCAAGGACCTGCGCAGGCACCTGCGGAACACACTGCTAGATGGCGTTAGTAACTATATTATCATCATCATCATCTACAGCTTGCTTCTTGCACAGCAAGGACCTGCGCAGGCACCTGCGGAACACACTGCTAGATGGCGTTAGTAACTATATTATCATCATCATCATCTACAGCTTGCTTCTTGCACAGCAAGGACCTGCGCAGGCACCTGCGGAACACACTGCTAGATGGCGTTAGTAACTATATTATCATCATCATCATCTACAGCTTGCTTCTTGCACAGCAAGGACCTGCGCAGGCACCTGCGGAACACATTGCTAGATGGCGTTAGTAACTATATTATCATCATCATCATCTACAGCTTGCTTCTTGCACAGCAAGGACCTGCGCAGGCACCTGCGGAACACACTGCTAGATGGCGTTAGTAACTATATTATCATCATCATCATCTACAGCTTGCTTCTTGCACAGCAAGGACCTGCGCAGGCACCTGCGGAACACACTGCTAGATGGCGTTAGTAACTATATTATCATCATCATCATCTACAGCTTGCTTCTTGCACAGCAAGGACCTGCGCAGGCACCTGCGGAACACACTGCTAGATGGCGTTAGTAACCATATTATCATCATCTACAGCTTGCTTCTTGCACAGCAAGGACCTGCGCAGGCACCTGCGGAACACACTGCTAGATGGCGTTAGTAACTATATTATCATCATCATCATCTACAACTTGCTTCTTGCACAGCAAGGACCTGCGCAGGCACCTGCGGAACACACTGCTAGATGGCGTTAGTAACTATATTATCATCATCATCATCTACAGCTTGCTTCTTGCACAGCAAGGACCTGCGCAGGCACCTGCGGAACACACTGCTAGATGGCGTTAGTAACCATATTATCATCATCATCATCTACAGCTTGCTTCTTTCACAGCAAGGACCTGCGCAGGCACCTGCGGAACACACTGCTAGATGGCGTTAGTAACTATATTATCATCATCATCATCTACAACTTGCTTCTTGCACAGCAAGGACCTGCGCAGGCACCTGCGGAACACACTGCTAGATGGCGTTAGTAACCATATTATCATCATCATCATCTACAGCTTGCTTCTTGCACAGCAAGGACCTGCGCAGGCACCTGCGGAACACATTGCTAGATGGCGTTAGTAACTATATTATCATCATCATCATCTACAGCTTGCTTCTTGCACAGCAAGGACCTGCGCAGGCACCTGCGGAACACACTGCTAGATGGCGTTAGTAACTATATTATCATCATCATCATCTACAGCTTGCTTCTTGCACAGCAAGGACCTGCGCAGGCACCTGCGGAACACACTGCTAGATGGCGTTAGTAACCATATTATCATCATCTACAGCTTGCTTCTTGCACAGCAAGGACCTGCGCAGGCACCTGCGGAACACACTGCTAGATGGCGTTAGTAACTATATTATCATCATCATCATCTACAGCTTGCTTCTTGCACAGCAAGGACCTGCGCAGGCACCTGCGGAACACACTGCTAGATGGCGTTAGTAACCATATTATCATCATCTACAGCTTGCTTCTTGCACAGCAAGGACCTGCGCAGGCACCTGCGGAACACACTGCTAGATGGCGTTAGTAACTATATTATCATCATCATCATCTACAACTTGCTTCTTGCACAGCAAGGACCTGCGCAGGCACCTGCGGAACACACTGCTAGATGGCGTTAGTAACTATATTATCATCATCATCATCTACAGCTTGCTTCTTGCACAGCAAGGACCTGCGCAGGCACCTGCGGAACACACTGCTAGATGGCGTTAGTAACCATATTATCATCATCATCATCTACAGCTTGCTTCTTTCACAGCAAGGACCTGCGCAGGCACCTGCGGAACACACTGCTAGATGGCGTTAGTAACTATATTATCATCATCATCATCTACAACTTGCTTCTTGCACAGCAAGGACCTGCGCAGGCACCTGCGGAACACACTGCTAGATGGCGTTAGTAACCATATTATCATCATCATCATCTACAGCTTGCTTCTTTCACAGCAAGGACCTGCGCAGGCACCTGCGGAACACACTGCTAGATGGCGTTAGTAACTATATTATCATCATCATCATCTACAGCTTGCTTCTTGCACAGCAAGGACCTGCGCAGGCACCTGCGGAACACACTGCTAGATGGCGTTAGTAACTATATTATCATCATCATCATCTACAGCTTGCTTCTTTCACAGCAAGGACCTGCGCAGGCACCTGCGGAACACACTGCTAGATGGCGTTAGTAACTATATTATCATCATCATCATCTACAGCTTGCTTCTTGCACAGCAAGGACCTGCGCAGGCACCTGCGGAACACACTGCTAGATGGCGTTAGTAACTATATTATCATCATCATCATCTACAGCTTGCTTCTTTCACAGCAAGGACCTGCGCAGGCACCTGCGGAACACACTGCTAGATGGCGTTAGTAACTATATTATCATCATCATCATCTACAACTTGCTTCTTGCACAGCAAGGACCTGCGCAGGCACCTGCGGAACACACTGCTAGATGGCGTTAGTAACCATATTATCATCATCATCATCTACAGCTTGCTTCTTTCACAGCAAGGACCTGCGCAGGCACCTGCGGAACACACTGCTAGATGGCGTTAGTAACTATATTATCATCATCATCATCTACAGCTTGCTTCTTGCACAGCAAGGACCTGCGCAGGCACCTGCGGAACACACTGCTAGATGGCGTTAGTAACTATATTATCATCATCATCATCTACAGCTTGCTTCTTTCACAGCAAGGACCTGCGCAGGCACCTGCGGAACACACTGCTAGATGGCGTTAGTAACTATATTATCATCATCATCATCTACAGCTTGCTTCTTGCACAGCAAGGACCTGCGCAGGCACCTGCGGAACACACTGCTAGATGGCGTTAGTAACTATATTATCATCATCATCATCTACAGCTTGCTTCTTTCACAGCAAGGACCTGCGCAGGCACCTGCGGAACACACTGCTAGATGGCGTTAGTAACTATATTATCATCATCATCATCTACAGCTTGCTTCTTTCACAGCAAGGACCTGCGCAGGCACCTGCGGAACACACTGTTAGATGGCGTTAGTAACTATATTATCATCATCATCATCTACAGCTTGCTTCTTGCACAGCAAGGACCTGCGCAGGCACCTGCGGAACACACTGCTAGATGGCGTTAGTAACTATATTATCATCATCATCATCTACAGCTTGCTTCTTTCACAGCAAGGACCTGCGCAGGCACCTGCGGAACACACGGCTAGATGGCGTTAGTAACTATATTATCATCATCATCATCTACAGCTTGCTTCTTGCACAGCAAGGACCTGCGCAGGCACCTGCGGAACACACTGCTAGATGGCGTTAGTAACTATATTATCATCATCATCATCTACAGCTTGCTTCTTGCACAGCAAGGACCTGCGCAGGCACCTGCGGAACACACTGCTAGATGGCGTTAGTAACTATATTATCATCATCATCATCTACAGCTTGCTTCTTTCACAGCAAGGACCTGCGCAGGCACCTGCGGAACACACTGCTAGATGGCGTTAGTAACTATATTATCATCATCATCATCTACAGCTTGCTTCTTGCACAGCAAGGACCTGCGCAGGCACCTGCGGAACACACTGCTAGATGGCGTTAGTAACTATATTATCATCATCATCATCTACAGCTTGCTTCTTTCACAGCAAGGACCTGCGCAGGCACCTGCGGAACACACTGCTAGATGGCGTTAGTAACTATATTATCATCATCATCATCTACAGCTTGCTTCTTTCACAGCAAGGACCTGCGCAGGCACCTGCGGAACACACTGCTAGATGGCGTTAGTAACTATATTATCATCATCATCATCTACAGCTTGCTTCTTGCACAGCAAGGACCTGCGCAGGCACCTGCGGAACACACTGCTAGATGGCGTTAGTAACTATATTATCATCATCATCATCTACAGCTTGCTTCTTTCACAGCAAGGACCTGCGCAGGCACCTGCGGAACACACTGCTAGATGGCGTTAGTAACTATATTATCATCATCATCATCTACAGCTTGCTTCTTGCACAGCAAGGACCTGCGCAGGCACCTGCGGAACACACTGCTAGATGGCGTTAGTAACTATATTATCATCATCATCATCTACAGCTTGCTTCTTTCACAGCAAGGACCTGCGCAGGCACCTGCGGAACACACTGCTAGATGGCGTTAGTAACTATATTATCATCATCATCATCTACAGCTTGCTTCTTTCACAGCAAGGACCTGCGCAGGCACCTGCGGAACACACTGCTAGATGGCGTTAGTAACTATATTATCATCATCATCATCTACAGCTTGCTTCTTTCACAGCAAGGACCTGCGCAGGCACCTGCGGAACACATTGCTAGATGGCGTTAGTAACTATATTATCATCATCATCATCTACAGCTTGCTTCTTTCACAGCAAGGACCTGCGCAGGCACCTGCGGAACACACTGCTAGATGGCGTTAGTAACTATATTATCATCATCATCATCTACAGCTTGCTTCTTTCACAGCAAGGACCTGCGCAGGCACCTGCGGAACACATTGCTAGATGGCGTTAGTAACTATATTATCATCATCATCATCTACAGCTTGCTTCTTGCACAGCAAGGACCTGCGCAGGCACCTGCGGAACACATTGCTAGATGGCGTTAGTAACTATATTATCATCATCATCATCTACAGCTTGCTTCTTTCACAGCAAGGACCTGCGCAGGCACCTGCGGAACACATTGCTAGATGGCGTTAGTAACTATATTATCATCATCATCATCTACAGCTTGCTTCTTTCACAGCAAGGACCTGCGCAGGCACCTGCGGAACACACTGCTAGATGGCGTTAGTAACTATATTATCATCATCATCATCTACAGCTTGCTTCTTTCACAGCAAGGACCTGCGCAGGCACCTGCGGAACACATTGCTAGATGGCGTTAGTAACTATATTATCATCATCATCATCTACAGCTTGCTTCTTTCACAGCAAGGACCTGCGCAGGCACCTGCGGAACACACTGCTAGATGGCGTTAGTAACTATATTATCATCATCATCATCTACAGCTTGCTTCTTTCACAGCAAGGACCTGCGCAGGCACCTGCGGAACACATTGCTAGATGGCGTTAGTAACTATATTATCATCATCATCATCTACAGCTTGCTTCTTTCACAGCAAGGACCTGCGCAGGCACCTGCGGAACACATTGCTAGATGGCGTTAGTAACTATATTATCATCATCATCATCTACAGCTTGCTTCTTTCACAGCAAGGACCTGCGCAGGCACCTGCGGAACACACTGCTAGATGGCGTTAGTAACTATATTATCATCATCATCATCTACAGCTTGCTTCTTTCACAGCAAGGACCTGCGCAGGCACCTGCGGAACACATTGCTAGATGGCGTTAGTAACTATATTATCATCATCATCATCTACAGCTTGCTTCTTTCACAGCAAGGACCTGCGCAGGCACCTGCGGAACACATTGCTAGATGGCGTTAGTAACTATATTATCATCATCATCATCTACAGCTTGCTTCTTTCACAGCAAGGACCTGCGCAGGCACCTGCGGAACACACTGCTAGATGGCGTTAGTAACTATATTATCATCATCATCATCTACAGCTTGCTTCTTTCACAGCAAGGACCTGCGCAGGCACCTGCGGAACACATTGCTAGATGGCGTTAGTAACTATATTATCATCATCATCATCTACAGCTTGCTTCTTTCACAGCAAGGACCTGCGCAGGCACCTGCGGAACACATTGCTAGATGGCGTTAGTAACTATATTATCATCATCATCATCTACAGCTTGCTTCTTTCACAGCAAGGACCTGCGCAGGCACCTGCGGAACACATTGCTAGATGGCGTTAGTAACTATATTATCATCATCATCATCTACAGCTTGCTTCTTTCACAGCAAGGACCTGCGCAGGCACCTGCGGAACACATTGCTAGATGGCGTTAGTAACTATATTATCATCATCATCATCTACAGCTTGCTTCTTTCACAGCAAGGACCTGCGCAGGCACCTGCGGAACACACTGCTAGATGGCGTTAGTAACTATATTATCATCATCATCATCTACAGCTTGCTTCTTGCACAGCAAGGACCTGCGCAGGCACCTGCGGAACACATTGCTAGATGGCGTTAGTAACTATATTATCATCATCATCATCTACAGCTTGCTTCTTTCACAGCAAGGACCTGCGCAGGCACCTGCGGAACACACTGCTAGATGGCGTTAGTAACTATATTATCATCATCATCATCTACAGCTTGCTTCTTTCACAGCAAGGACCTGCGCAGGCACCTGCGGAACACACTGCTAGATGGCGTTAGTAACTATATTATCATCATCATCATCTACAGCTTGCTTCTTTCACAGCAAGGACCTGCGCAGGCACCTGCGGAACACACTGCTAGATGGCGTTAGTAACTATATTATCATCATCATCATCTACAGCTTGCTTCTTTCACAGCAAGGACCTGCGCAGGCACCTGCGGAACACACTGCTAGATGGCGTTAGTAACTATATTATCATCATCATCATCTACAGCTTGCTTCTTGCACAGCAAGGACCTGCGCAGGCACCTGCGGAACACATTGCTAGATGGCGTTAGTAACTATATTATCATCATCATCATCTACAGCTTGCTTCTTGCACAGCAAGGACCTGCGCAGGCACCTGCGGAACACACTGCTAGATGGCGTTAGTAACTATATTATCATCATCATCATCTACAGCTTGCTTCTTGCACAGCAAGGACCTGCGCAGGCACCTGCGGAACACATTGCTAGATGGCGTTAGTAACTATATTATCATCATCATCATCTACAGCTTGCTTCTTGCACAGCAAGGACCTGCGCAGGCACCTGCGGAACACACTGCTAGATGGCGTTAGTAACTATATTATCATCATCATCATCTACAGCTTGCTTCTTGCACAGCAAGGACCTGCGCAGGCACCTGCGGAACACATTGCTAGATGGCGTTAGTAACTATATTATCATCATCATCATCTACAGCTTGCTTCTTGCACAGCAAGGACCTGCGCAGGCACCTGCGGAACACACTGCTAGATGGCGTTAGTAACTATATTATCATCATCATCATCTACAGCTTGCTTCTTTCACAGCAAGGACCTGCGCAGGCACCTGCGGAACACATTGCTAGATGGCGTTAGTAACTATATTATCATCATCATCATCTACAGCTTGCTTCTTGCACAGCAAGGACCTGCGCAGGCACCTGCGGAACACATTGCTAGATGGCGTTAGTAACTATATTATCATCATCATCATCTACAGCTTGCTTCTTGCACAGCAAGGACCTGCGCAGGCACCTGCGGAACACATTGCTAGATGGCGTTAGTAACTATATTATCATCATCATCATCTACAGCTTGCTTCTTGCACAGCAAGGACCTGCGCAGGCACCTGCGGAACACACTGCTAGATGGCGTTAGTAACTATATTATCATCATCATCATCTACAGCTTGCTTCTTGCACAGCAAGGACCTGCGCAGGCACCTGCGGAACACATTGCTAGATGGCGTTAGTAACTATATTATCATCATCATCATCTACAGCTTGCTTCTTGCACAGCAAGGACCTGCGCAGGCACCTGCGGAACACACTGCTAGATGGCGTTAGTAACTATATTATCATCATCATCATCTACAGCTTGCTTCTTGCACAGCAAGGACCTGCGCAGGCACCTGCGGAACACATTGCTAGATGGCGTTAGTAACTATATTATCATCATCATCATCTACAGCTTGCTTCTTGCACAGCAAGGACCTGCGCAGGCACCTGCGGAACACACTGCTAGATGGCGTTAGTAACTATATTATCATCATCATCATCTACAGCTTGCTTCTTGCACAGCAAGGACCTGCGCAGGCACCTGCGGAACACACGGCTAGATGGCGTTAGTAACTATATTATCATCATCATCATCTACAGCTTGCTTCTTGCACAGCAAGGACCTGCGCAGGCACCTGCGGAACACACTGCTAGATGGCGTTAGTAACTATATTATCATCATCATCATCTACAGCTTGCTTCTTGCACAGCAAGGACCTGCGCAGGCACCTGCGGAACACACGGCTAGATGGCGTTAGTAACTATATTATCATCATCATCATCTACAGCTTGCTTCTTGCACAGCAAGGACCTGCGCAGGCACCTGCGGAACACATTGCTAGATGGCGTTAGTAACTATATTATCATCATCATCATCTACAGCTTGCTTCTTGCACAGCAAGGACCTGCGCAGGCACCTGCGGAACACACTGCTAGATGGCGTTAGTAACTATATTATCATCATCATCATCTACAGCTTGCTTCTTGCACAGCAAGGACCTGCGCAGGCACCTGCGGAACACATTGCTAGATGGCGTTAGTAACTATATTATCATCATCATCATCTACAGCTTGCTTCTTGCACAGCAAGGACCTGCGCAGGCACCTGCGGAACACACTGCTAGATGGCGTTAGTAACTATATTATCATCATCATCATCTACAGCTTGCTTCTTGCACAGCAAGGACCTGCGCAGGCACCTGCGGAACACATTGCTAGATGGCGTTAGTAACTATATTATCATCATCATCATCTACAGCTTGCTTCTTGCACAGCAAGGACCTGCGCAGGCACCTGCGGAACACACTGCTAGATGGCGTTAGTAACTATATTATCATCATCATCATCTACAGCTTGCTTCTTGCACAGCAAGGACCTGCGCAGGCACCTGCGGAACACACGGCTAGATGGCGTTAGTAACTATATTATCATCATCATCATCTACAGCTTGCTTCTTGCACAGCAAGGACCTGCGCAGGCACCTGCGGAACACACTGCTAGATGGCGTTAGTAACTATATTATCATCATCATCGTTAGTAACTATGCAACACTTTTATTATCATCATCCACAGCCGGTTTCTTCTCAATTGCCTTTAAATCTCCTGTTCCATACAATTTAAAAGACGCCTTCGACGAGAGGCTAAAATGTGAAGATTTGTACAGTTCGTTCCATTCGACGCATTCGGCTCGGTTGAGCACGCCACTCTTATTTCATACCAGTTAACGAGATCACAAGGAATACAAAAGTACTCTGATCTATTCAATGTCAAACATAACGTTAGTCTGAGATGTGTTATTAGGTAGGTCATCCTCCACAGCCTTCATTCTGCCTTATCCAATTCTACCCTATCCTTCTGCTGGGCATAGGTCTCTTTTTGATTGGTCCAACCTGGATGATACTGGCACAAGATCGAAGACATTGGCATTTAAAGAGATAGGCCTATACCCAGCAGTGGGACGACAACAACTGTAGGTAGAGATGTTGATGAAATTAAATGAAATAATTTATTCAAAATCATGTCACGTTAGATTCCCATAATTCTAATTAATATTTTAGAGGGAAAGCACATTTCAAGATTTACTTCGTCAACATTTTTATAATTATTACATCCATTGATTATTTATGAAAAAATTTCAATTTTAGATTGTCTTCTTCTTCTTATGGTGCCTCTCCAACTAGTGAAGGCTGGCAGTCAGCTCTGCATACTTTATTTTGTTCATTGCCAAACGAAACAATTCTGCGGCACTTCTGATTGATTGAATTTTAGATTGTAACCTATTTTAAAGGGTAATTAATTAATATAAATATGTATTTTAAGTTAAAATCAGCTGTAAAGAGGCCGAGAAGATGTCTAGATACTCATTATTACTTATTCCCTCCGTGTGCAGGAGATGGTGATAGACAAGGTGAACGGCGCGGAGATCCCTCGCTACCTGTGCTATGACGTCATCAGCTTCGAGGGCAAGGAGGTGGGCAAGGCAGAGTTCTACCCGACGCGGCTCTCCTGCATAGAGAACGAGATTGTTAACCCTAGGTGAGCGCTTCCGTGGGACGAATGATGACATTTTTTACTGCAATTTTGACGGTAGTCGGAGAATTATTCTCCACTCTGGGACCAATGATATTTCTTACTGCGATGGCAGGTTTGACGGTAGTTAAAGAATTCTCCATTCTGACTCGCTCGGCTGCTTTGAATGATTTTCGATATGAAGGTGGTCAGTATATGACATAGTAACGTAGGCTATTTTATTTTATTTTTCTGGCAATTGAAACTGAGCTCTATTAAAAGTAACATAAAAAAATGATAGATATTCGCCGATTCATTGAAGTTAAGTTTATGAAATGTCGGCTAAAATCCGAAATAATCCGGCTTTTTAACCAACTTCAACAGGGGGTTATCAAGTCTTCTGAAAGTTCAATTTTTTTTTTAATATAAACTCCATGTGTGTGTTTTGCCGGCATTTAGTGAACTGGGTTCGAGGAGGTTTAAAAACTCATCGCCAGATTTAGCCATTTTCATACAAACTTATATGTTTCTTGTTTGCAGGCACAAAGCAATGAAAGAAGGCATAATCCGCAAAGAAAAAGAGCCGTTCAGTATACGACTCAAACAGTTCTGGGAGCTGCCCATGGCGAGGCAGCTGCTTGGAGACAAGTTCGCCAAAACACTGTCACATGAACCCGACGGACTCATCTTCCAGCCTTCTAAGGAGGTAAGACACTGTCACATGAACCCGACGGACTCATCTTCCAGCCTTCTAAGGAGGTGAGACACTGTCACATGAACCCGACGGACTCATCTTCCAGCCTTTTAAGGAGGTAAAACACTGTCACGTGAAATCTACGGACTCATCTTCCAGCCTTCTAAGGAGGTAAGACACTGTCACATGAACCCGACGGACTCATCTTCCAGCCTTCTAAGTAGGTAAGGTGTCTTATTTTATGAGGAGATAGTCTAGGGTGCAGTCCTGATACCTTATTATGAGATAAATGACTAAATATTTCGGAACTTTTTGTTTAGCATCATCTAGGGCTAATACTTATATAATCGTTCTATACACGATGATGATATAGTGACAAGACAACACATAAAACGAATAATGTACTTTATTTCCTTAATAATTATTAATTGTACATAGAAAAACCAGATTACTAATGGCAAATTGAAAAATTCTTTGTGTAGAGATTGAATTTTCTTCCGAAAATTAATTAGGATAGTTCTTATGGGCACATACATCATGATGGACTGCCTAAATCCTTCCACGCAAGCAAATGTCCTCGAATTTTTTGGTCCAAATATATCGATTTCCTTACAATATTTTTCTTCCCCGCTAAGCGAGTATACAATCACAAATAACTCGAAAAAGGTGACATGAGGTAGTTTGTGTCAATCATTAATATTTTAAAAAGAAATTATTTTTTTTTTGTTTTCTTTTTCTTTCATTTATTGAAAATGTGTATGTGTGTATTTCAGCGCTACGTGGCAGGAAGGTGCGACGAAGTATTGAAGTGGAAGCCGAGTCACATGAACAGTGTAGACTTCAAGCTCAAAATAGTCACGGAGGGCGGGCAAGGGTATGTGCTCACTAGCATCTAGCGTTCCATCCTAGACCGTAATGATTGCTTACCATCAGGCGAATCGCGGTCAAGTGCAAACCCATTCCTTGTAAAAAAAAACTTTTCTGACAGGAATTTTCAAATTGCTTTTTGGACAATTTATGACACTGTTCTTATAATAGTGGTTTTATTTTTATGGGATATGCAGATTGCAGGTAAATAATCAAAACTTAATGTGCCAAATAGGAGGCCTTTACTCAGCAGTGTATAGATACGGGCTGAAATAATGATGACTATGAAGCTGTACATATAAATAGTTCAGCTTATAAATAAATTATTGAATGCAGTCTGTAAAAATATGGACTCCCTTGCTACCTACTACCCGAGGTAACATCCACAGGACATTATATCCAGTTCTGGATCACTTTGAAGGAATTGCTGTAAATAAAACGACAATCTGCTGGATCAGAAGATAAAGAAACTTTAATTCAGAATTTACTCGCTAATATGCATCACTGTTACAATACTGCTATCTAATTCTGCCACTAGCGCCATCTATCAGCCATAAAATGTATACACCGTCTTTAAAACTAAAAGTTTGAAATCTAGTTCAAATTCCCCATCCTCTGAGTATTCGCTTCATTTTCTTAATTCCAACTTATATTTATGTACCTATTTGTTTCAGCATCCTCCCCACCAAAGTAGGCCACTTGTACGTGGGTCAGCTCGACCGCCCATTCGCAGTCATGAAGCTGACTAAAGAGCTCCGCGCATTAAACAACAAGATCATCGAGTGCAAGTTTGAGAACAACCAATGGGTTTATATGAGGGAACGAACCGACAAGTCCTTCCCTAATAGCTTTACTACTGCATCAGGTATATATTTTTGTATTTTTTTATAATTTAATAAAGCGCCATCTAGTGACCAAATTGAACAACACTTACTAGATGTGATTTGCGTTTATCTGAGATTTAAATATAGTAATAATTAATAAGTAATTGAGAAAATAAATAGAGGCCAAAAATGCATAGGGGTATTTATTGATATGGCAAAGGCCTTTGACACCGTTTCAGGACCTCTTTTATTAAAAAAACTGGAGGTCCTGGGTGTGAGAGGCCTACCACTAGACTGGTTTAGGTCCTACCTTAAAGAGAGGAAACAGAAAGTACGCATTGGTGAGTCTTACAGTAATTATGCTAAAATTGAATTTGGAGTGCCACAAGGTAGCGTATTGGGGCCTACCCTCTTTTTGGTATACATCAATGGCCTCTGTAACTTAAGTCTAAATAATACGGAGGTTTATTCTTTCGCCGATGATACAAGTCTAATTTTCTATTCTAACTCCTGGTCTGACGTCACAAATGTAGCTATAACGGGGCTCAAAACAGTTGCTAAATGGCTACAAGAAAATCTGCTTACCTTGAACACAAGACAAAATTTATGGCCTTTCGTATTACGGACCGTACTAGTCCACCGACACCAATAAAACTTCAACTATGTACATCAGTGCGGCAACAAAGACAATGCAACATATGCGTGTGATGAAATTGGTGAAGTTGATCATCTTAAATATCTTGGAGTCATAATCGACCACAGGCTGACATGGACACACCAAATTGAGACACTTTGTAGTCGCACCAGAAAATTGTTACATATTTTCAAAAAGCTTAGCAAAATTGCAGATACAGAGACCATACGATTAGTTTACATGGCTATATGCCAATCTTTTCTGAGTTACAGCATAATATGTTGGGGAGCAGCTGATACAACGCTCCTAATTAAACTTGAACGGGCCCAGAGAGCAATTCTAAAGGTAGCTTACCAAAAACCATATAGACACCCAACTGATGAGCTGTACTGCGTCACTAACCATTTGAACGTTCGTCAGCTTTATATCATGGCCACTACTTTGAGATTTCACAAAACATCCCTACAGACAGTGACAATGACATCACGCTATCCCACTTGGCATAGGACATGTTACATGAAATCACAATTTGTTACAAGATCTTTTAAGAACAGGGGTGCGTATCTATACAAAAAACTGGACAAAGAGTTAAAAATTCTAAATGACTCTCGGTATACCTGCAAACAAAAACTGAAGAAATACCTAACGACAATGGGGTATAAGGAGACCGAGTCATTTATAATTCCAGATAGATAACATTAAGGGGTCTGGAACTCTTCACTGAGCCTCCAGACCCCATATAACTACCCGGACGTGACACTCCTACCAAGAAGAAAACCAATAATAAGGTTGTACTTACCACAGCGGATAACTATCTTGGTATCTATTATGGAACATTCATGCATTTTTGCATACACAAATAGAAACTTTAAATCACACGAGCACAACCACACACGCAAACACACATATGTAGACACACACCCACACCCACACCTTGAAAGTAGATAAAACAAAAAACAAGTAAACAAATAAGTAGTAGATAAACAAGTGAGACATGTAAAGTGCATACAAATAAGATTCAAATAAATCTTTTAAAAGCGAATTTGTATAAAGACTAACTTTGTGGTAATCATTTTCTCCTTTTGCGTATCATAAACACTAATGGATACAAACCAATGAAAAAATATGTACCTAACGCCTAAAAGAAAAATGTAATTAGGTACCTAATTGTTAAGATACCTTAGAAATTTAACAAAGTTTATTATGTACTACTATCTGTATATATTATTTTCTTTATTGTTATTAGTAATCTCCGGAACGAGAAGGCAATCACACCGCGACACAGGTTCGCCTAGTGCGGTGTTTATAGTGCATTTATGTATAGTTTTATTATGTTTTTGGAGCAATAAAGGAAATTTTTATTATTATATTATTAGTAGTAGCTAGTAGTTTACTACTGCCTCAAGTAAAAATATATTTAAAATTTGAGAATAAAAAAGCGCCATCTGGTGACCAAACTTTTAAATTCAGCATTCTTGGATGTAATTCTCAGTGTTTCTAGCAATTATCTGCGAGATAAAGTTGCTGATTTTTTAATCGGTTAAACTGTTTGACCATGGCCATACAAATCATGATCATATACCTTTTTTTTACAGAATTACTGGCATAGAGTAATAAAATATACCTACTGGGTATAGAGAGCCATCTCGTGTAATTTTAATGTCAATCAAATTGAAGAGTCCTCTGTATTTCTTGACCAAAAAAAATATTGTAAGTAGGTATATATACATACCTACGTATACATGTTGTAAATTATTATTGCCTATGTATATGTGAATGCCATAGAGTAATATAATATACCAGGAATAGAGAGCCATCTATAGCAATTTATATAAATACGACAAGACAAACCTGCAAAAAGAAAATCATGTCATGGCTATCTACACTAAACTATAAAGAAACTGAAAAGCTATGTAAAACCTAACGCTACGGGGCCTGCTTTCATAAATTGTCTATTAGGTTCATGTACTCATATTTAATAAATTTTATTTAAAAAACCTACTAAACCGCTTATGACAAATGTCCCATAAATTTATCATGTCTGTATATTACCATTTAATTTAATGTAAGTATATATGATTTAAGTAAACTTTAATCAACTCCAAATGTAAGTATAATGTAATACAATTTACTAGATAATTATCAAAATAAACATCGTAAGATAATGGTACACTACGATAACGTATATAGTATCGAGCCTTTCCCATCCCTAGAAATCAACGCCAGGCCAGATTATCCCCCCCACGCATCCAGTCGTCCGAGTGAGCGGGCCATTCACTGTCACCGCGCGGCGCGCCAGTCGCCGGCCGCCGCGCCGGCGCATGCCACGAGTTTATCAGCTCCTTTTCAGCGCGCGAAACGCTTGCCGAAAACATGATCGGGTCGGGATGAATTACTTTTACATTATTATTAGTATATGTCCTCATATATTATACAAGGTGCGTGCGCAACATTAACTTGCAATACCACGCATGTTTACCGGACAATTTAGTTTTGAAATGCAGGCCCCAATCATAACACATTGTATAGGTACACACAATACGCGTACCGCGTTATCATAGGATAGGTATACCCACAAAAAACAAAAATAAAATACCTTGGAAGGAACATAATGTAGACACTTGAAAAGATCTTAGAATTTGATGTACTTAATGTAATGTCATGAGTTTTGTGCAGATGTGCTCTTATTTGTATTTGTTTTGAGATGTCTTGGATAATAAAACAAATTATCATAAATGTGTATATTATCTAAGCGATAGCTATATTTAAGTTATCTTGTTCTTTTTTTATTTTATTTCATACTATTCATGAATGGAAAGAGCCTACGTTGCACGACACAAGTCTCGACTTAGTGTGCAATGTAGTGCACCCAGTGCTTAATGTCTATGTAGTAGGTATTATTGTACTTATATTATATTAGTTAAATATTGTACTTAGCCCACTTTAAGCAGGTAACCTACATAGCATTAAGATCTGTACCTAGTTATTAAGTGTAAATAAATGATTATTATTATTATTAAAATATTAAATTTTAATGCCAATCAAATTGAAGCGCTCTAAGGGAATCTGCACTAAAAACAATACAGTACATATACATACCTAAATATTCATAATGGTTGCCTAAAATATATAAACAATACCTACCTACACCTTGCTCGTTACTTATAAATGATAAATGTTAGAAGTTAAAATAAAACGCAGAATGTTATTTTACTATTTCGTAATATTTATGCCTGTTGTATTAATTTTGCACCGACATTTTGATTGTATCGTCACCATCACATTATATTATATGTATTTTCCCGACTAGCATTGGCCACCAACTGTATAGGTATTATTTATCACATTAAAAGATACTGCAGCACACTAATTGTTGATATGAATATGAAGCAATCACAAAATAAAACACAAATTCGCACAAATTCTTAGATTTTTCAACTGAAGTTTTCAAAATGTATTTTTTCCAAACGTTAATTAGTGCCACTGCTGATTGACTTTTTTATCTTTGGCTTTAACTTTGTATGATTTCTTTTTACTAAAGCGACATCTACAATTTCGTTTTCGGTCAAGAAATATAGATTGGCAGCACTATATTTCTATATTTGCATTTTGTTCTAAGTCTCACCCCCTGATTACTGGTTACATACTGGTACATTTATAATATTGTAAGATAGTACCTAGATCAATATATACTGATATTATTATATCGTTTGTCCGCAGCTGTATGCGAGAGTATAAAAGACCCCGTCACGAAGGAGATCCTGCTCGACTACATCGAGCAGCATCGCTTCCACGACGACGCCGACATCATGCCGCCTCCCAAGCGCGTGCGCCGATAGTACCTGCGCACTACTGCACTGAGCTTTACTGAGCTGGAGTCTAATGGCAGCCAACGATGGTCATTTTAATATAGGAAGTTAATTTTACGTGTGTACGACAAGGAGAGAGATCATCACAGATAACAGAAACAAAGCGAGATAGACTGACCTGTTAGCTTAGTTGGTAGTGGCTCTGCCTTCTAATCTACGGTTGCGGGTTCGATTCCCGCTTGACACAAGTATTTATGAATTTTATAATTGATAATTACTCGTGTTGAGTCTGGTCGTTTGTATGTATAGGTAACAAACATTTGTATTTACAAAAGAAATGTATAAAGATAAAAAAAGATAAAAAGATAAAGAATCTTTATTGAAATGTAAAATTGTAACATACATAGGTATAAGTACTAATATCACAGAATATGCTACACAAATTACAATATCTCGTCAAATTGAATTTATAACATATAAAATTTTTATAAAATTTTAGAAGTTACATATGTCTAGTTTTATTAATAAAACAATGAAAATTTTTGTTATTAAAATCATGTCAAACATAATAATAGGTATGTAATCATACAATATGTCAACATAAATAAATCTTGGTACTGTCACTTTAGCTGTATAGGGGCTAAAATGACAATTTGGCATCACACTCCTTACTCAGTAGTTAATTACATAATTTCTAAGCAAGTTTAGAATCAATTGGTAGTTGACTGTAGTCATTTTCAAAGTATTCTTTAAAACTGTATAGTGTCTGATCTAACAATAATTGTTTGACGCTATTGCAAAATTGCTGATCATTATAATAATAATAATAATAATATATCTTTATTTCAGACACAATGATCCATAGCACACAAAAGTAAAATAAAATACAATATAAGAAATCAGGTAGCAATAGCTACCCATCGTTTATATGTTGCAGACAGCAGCTGCCGGTCCGCTAAGCTTCTAATGATCTGGTTTTTACACGTGTCAACTCTGGACATGAATGATGCAATACGTTTTCGCTGAATAGCATTGAATGAGTCTACTCGCGATTCTGCGTACATTTCGGATGCACTACAATACCACTTCAGGCCCATCAGGTGCCTGAAGATGTTATTGTATGCTACTCTAATTGCGTTGTGCGACCTCATGGTGTAATTGGTCCAAAGTTGGCACGTGTAAAATGATTGACAATATGATTTAAACAGAGTTATTTTAACGTCCTTAGCAGCTCTGTAGAACTTCCGTGCAATCATGTTACCAACCACACAAAGAGACCTGCGCTGACGCTCAATGTCTTCATTGTCAGAAAGATTGGACGTGATGATATGGCCAAGATACTTGAAACTGCTTACGGTCTTCACAATCTGTCCACCGATGCGGACCTCAGGCACGTTGAGCGGCCCCTTTCCCGACCTAAAAATCATCATTTCCGTTTTCTTTGCGTTATATTTTAGGTTATGATTAAGCGCGTATTTTTCGCAAATTCCAATCAGCTTACGCAGGCCCTTAATTGAGGGGCTGAGCAGCACCATATCGTCTGCATAACTTAGGTTGTTGACATATCGGCCATCCAACCTGAGCCCCACAGCGGTGCTGCTCAGCTCCTCAATCAAATCGTTCATATAAAAATTAAATAGGTCGGGAGAGGTAAGCCCCCCCTGCCTGACCCCACAGGTAAGTTTGTAGTCGTCAGAAAAATCAGTATCCCATCTGACGTTGTTGATCTGATGGTCATACCAATATGCCATCAGACCAACAACCTCAGATGGGACATCGGTGTCCTGCATTTTTGTCCACAACAAATTTGTATTTAGACTGTCAAAGGCCCGGCTTAAATCTAGGTAACAAGCATAGACCGTCGTGTCATTCTTAACATAATATTTCACTACTTCTTTCAAAGAAAAAATAGCCATGTCAGTGGATACCTCCGGCCTGAAGCCATATTGTCCATCGTCCAAGCGTAACGTGCGTAAATGCGAGTGAATTACTTTTTCAAGTATCTTGGCCACAATTGTGGCAAGGGAGATCGGCCTATAGTTTGCCACACTCGAGATGTCACCAGTCTTGCTTTTAGTTATTGGAGCAACAACGGTTCGGATGAGAGCATCAGGTAAGTAACAGTGCCTCACGCAGAGATTAAACAGCTGCTCCAGCACATGACAGACATGTTGCCCCGCGTACAATATATGTTCTATACTAAGGCCGTCGTGACCAGGAGACTTACCACGCTTCATGTTTCTTAAAATATCTTCAATCTGTTTAGATGTTACTGTAACGTGGTGAGGCTCCGAGTCACGGTGAGGCCTACCAGTATCTGTCTGTCCGTTATCTACAATAAAATGGTTGCGAAACAAGTTAGCTATGTTCTTTTTGTTTTGTTCGCCCCCTACACTAACAGGTAAACTAGGTTTAAAATCTAATTTCTTCGTCTCTCGCCAAAATTCAATAAAATTTCCGTCTCCACGGGAACGGGCCAACATGTCTAGTCTTATTTTTTCTTGATTTTTTAAAACGTATTTCAGTGCAGCTTTATACTCCCTGCGTGAGGCAGTCATATTCTCGTAGTGACACCCCGAGCGCGGCTTACCATACAGAACCCACATAGAAAACATCAGCCTAGCCCGAGCGTGCGCATCCCTAACATGAAAGTTCCACCCAACTACATTTTTACGCTTTCTATTACATATTACTTGGCAAGTATCGGCAGCTGCTGACTGCAATGCATTTATAATGTCTGAATAAAAATTATCTATACATTCAAGGTGTTGAGTACATTTACATAAATTAAAATCATCAAAACATGTCATATTATTAAATAAATTATCATATTTCGTAAAAATATCGTTAAGTCTAATATCACAGAGTTTACTATAATCTAATATTTGTCCCCGTTCCCTACTACCCCATAAATGTTTACGTCTATTTTGCTGAAATCCGTCACTACTATCACACATAATCTTTGGTATAATATCGTCTAAGTTACAGCTAACAATGAGCGGGAAGTGATCGGACGTAGTTGTCACATACTCGACATGTACGCTCGTCACTAGCCCTATTATTCAAAGACTGAATGTGTGCGGGGAGTTTATTGAACAGTTTCTCTCCCATTATAGTGGGTAGTTTCTTAGTCATACACAGCCTAGGCACAGTTGGTTTCAACAATACTCTGTTTATCTTGGTTCTATTTGAGTTATAAGTCTTAAGTTTAAACAAATGTGCAAATGTTTATATAAGTAGTATATCCGTTTTCCAGTATCCACGACACAAGCGTTTGCTTAGTGTGGGGCTAGATGGCGCTTTGTGCAATATCCCGGAATATTAAAAGAAAATATAATAGAGTAAGTGGGCGGATCCCGTGCGAACGCATGCGGTGCAAAACGTACCTCATCGGCTCACCGCTTGTTATTCGACGTGACTTTAAGGAAACAAAGTTATTGAACCATTGCTTGGTTTATATAAGACGTATAACAATAAAGTAGTTGTTGTGCCGCAATGGATGATTACGCGTAACAAGCACTCACTGACAACGCTCGCTACCTCTTGATGGAAATGCAGCCGCTGCTTGCGGTCATTGCGGACACTGGGATTAAAACAAAAATTCTTAGAGAGCCAATCTCCCTTTGTTTCTGTTATCTGTGATTGGGCCAGTTTTTAAGCAATTCATCACATGTAAAATAAAATTTGACACATTACCGTGCTAACTTATTGATGACCATAATTCTTTTAAACATTAAATATGACCGTAAGTCTTTAAAAATCTCTGTTCTAAATTTAGTTCATATCAAGTGTACTTTGTCTACCTTCTTGTTTTAATTCATGTTGTTACTCTGCCTGATTTAAAGCTATCGTAATAGGTATTAATACTATTCAGCCTATACCTAGGGAGTACTCATATCAAGATATTATAAAAATATATGAATTACAACGTGTATGGTCTTTATGAGTTATATAACGGATATAATACATATGTATATACTTTTCTTTCGTAAATACATACTTACAAATTTATAATTACTTGTGTCAAATAATTATTAGTTCTCTACTCCCTAAGTTGGCTGAAACTTTAGTAAGTTATGTATCAGAGGAATCTTTAACTGTACTGAGACCAAAAAAGATAACATCTTAGAATAATTGTTTTAATTACTATCTGTATGTGTAAAATGGCTGCACCAAGATTCTATTGAAAATGAAATATTTAAGGTAGTGAAAGCTTAAAATAAAGTTTGAAATGTTTTGTTATTTTTATGAAGACGGAAAATTAACTTACGAGATAAAATTACAGCATCCACAACATAAACCTCAAAAAATTAATTTAAATCTCGTGTACATTATAATCTGTTTTTAAAGTTAATACATTTTGTGTATAGGATATTGTATTTTGAAAGTATTTGTTTAAGAAATATGATGAAGTAAACTATGAAGGAGTGCTGGAAATATTGTTGATTATGTGTATGTATGTATATGTACATACATTGTGAAAACTTAATAAAAGCAAAGATGTAAGATTGTTTTCTTTTTATTATTTGGTAAGTATGTATATTTGGACAGAATATCATGCTTTGATTTTATTACTTAAACTACTAACATATAAAATAAAAATATCGCAAGATGATATTTTATTTGAAAAATATTATCATCATCAGTTATCGCCCACTGCTGAGCATAGGCTTCTCTTCCTGTACGCCTTTTGTCCCAAAAAAACTAGATTAGATAAAAATAAATACACCAATCCAATAACACTTAAATTTATTATAAAACAAGTACTGTACCTATACAATACATTATCTAGTACCCACGATACAAGCGTTAGCTTAGTGTGGGGCTAGATGGCGCTGTGTGCAATGTCCCGGAATATTTTTTTTTTATTTATTTATAAAAAATCACATTAATAAAAATACAAAGATATATGCAGACCACCCTTTAGAAAAATATTTTTTTTCATGTCTAGTACCCCTGTATGGCAAGGCAAGATATCATACAGACAACATGCTTTAAAAAAGTGCATTTTAACTCAAATCAATAATGTTGCAAATACCTTACCTATAATACTGGCAACATTTTTTAAATATTTTTAGTAAATTTATGCGATAGACAAACACCAAAACTATTTCCACAGTGATAACTTAAAATCATAGATAATAACTTGAAACCTTAAAATGGTATGATTTGATCAATAACAAAATTTTGGACTTTTTTATTAGAAGGCAAGTTTTATTTAAAGCAATATGTTTTCCCTGGGAAACGTTTTTTTTCAGATGGTGATCTGTCTATCCCACATGCTCTAATTTTTTTGTAGAATATATAGGCTAATATGAAATCTTTTCCTCACAGATTTGAGTTTAACCATTACCATCTACAAATTACAAGTGCAAGACTCCCCATATTGCCACCTGTTCTCCCCCTCAGCTTTAACTTGTTTAATTTTCCCTTCCTTAGTCAACTTGGTCAGATGATGGTTGACATTATATGCAGCGGCTGCCCAAAGATGTTCAGGGGTTTCTGTGTAGATTATCTTTACTAAGTCCATTTCATTCAAAGGCTCTGTTGCCTTGTTTTTGAGGGCATCTAATATTTGTGCCTCTCTTTGGTTTCTGTGTGCTATGTAGTATTCTATCTTTTTTATTGGGTCCTGAAACATTAATTCAAAATAATAAATTAAGTAATTCAAAATTATAAGTTGTGTAATATGGGTAGAAACTTTTTTTTCTATGTATAATTTTGGCAAGAGATTAAATTTACTACTAACACACCAATTAATACCAGCTGTGCTATTTTAATACTAAAGAAAATTGGCACCCTATCAAGTGAAATTTTATTTGTTGGCTACTGGCTTCATATATATGTAATAAATTTATAAAGTAAGTGTAATTCTCAATAACTACTTGGCTGTTTTGGTCAATTCAATTTTATATTATATCTCTCTATAATTAATTCTAAAAAAATATGTGGCATGGTTTAACCACAGTCTGCCTGATGTAAAGCCTAACATATATTAAAGAAAACTATTAATTATGATATGCTATAATCACATACCTCCACAACATTCCCATGTCCCGGATAAATAACTCCCGGGTTCAAATCAAGTATCCTCTGCAGACTCCTCATATAAGTGTAGAGGTCTTCAAACACAGCTGTTCCTTCGCCCAGGATGCAGTCTCCGCTGAAGAGAATATTCTCCTCAAGTAATGTTAGTACCACATGGTCGGTGGTATGTCCCGGTGTGTGTTGGATTTTGACTGTAGCACCTTCTACAGAGATCTCTTGGCCGTCGCGGAGCCAGTGGGTGGGTATAGAGTTGGATAACTCAGTGTCAGGGGCATCGTGGGAGCTGCGCTTGTGCTTCCAGACTTTGGGTTGGTCTGAAAATTTGTGTTAGATTAATATAGTAATGTCTTAAAGGAGTTTTGCAATGTAGTTTAAAAAATAAACTAAGCAGTACATAAGTAAGTGAATATTATAGAAAAAAAGGTTATAAGAAAAATCTACAAATGGGTAAGTAAGGTAAATATTTAAACATGTAGTGTAAGTTACATATTTTTAGAAGCTATATTATAGAGTATGCTGTATATTGTCTTATCTATGTATAGTATAACTTCTTGAGTAACTATGTATTTTTTATTAATGTGTTATGTCAATTAAAAGACAATAAGTCTTTATAGCAAGCATTAAGTATCATAATATGTATATACTTTTTTAAAGATAAAAGGACTAGGCATGCCAAGTGTGTACATAAGATAGTGTGATAGGTGATTCACAATTCCTCACTTGCAATAGTCCCATACAAGTTCTCAACTCCACCAATATGATCATGATGCCAGTGTGTGAGCACTATATGCTCAATGTTGACTTGCTCAGCATTCACCAAATCAGCCAAGTTCTTCTGGTACTGAGGGACATCCTTGTCACCAGTGTCTAGTAGAATACGACTGAAAAAGAAACAAGTTATTATCAGGTCATTTAAAAGGTCATAATTATATGTACATAAAAAAATATAGAGGTGGCTAAACTACATCGATAAGTTTATAGGGAATAGAAAAATAGGTGCTTGGGGAGGCCTTTGCTTTACAGTGGGTCTTAAATGCTATTCATGATATTGATGGTAATGATGGTATTTTTGGTTAGTTACATGTCTAAAGTTATTTTATCTCGAGTATTAAATTGGCTCATGAATCAGAGACATTGAGAAAATGTAAGAAATGACTCGAAAGGATTATTTCACCAATAATTAAGAGTAAGTACTTATCTGAAAAACTTTAACTCACTTCCTCCCAGATCCAATCAGGTAAGTGTTGGTTCCTTGAAGAGTCATATGCCCTGGGTTACATCCTAGGATCCGGATCACTCGGCTGGAGAGCCGCGATATTTCAGGGATCACAGCTGCCATCTCTACTTTTAGCTGTTTATCTACTCAATGAAAAAGAAATCCAAAGTCCATAAAAATAAAAAGTTATCTTGACTGATAACAGCGGCTCGCGATTTTGATTAAACAAATGATGCCACGGTTTTTCGCTGATATAATAAATTGTTATAAGGTTTAGACGATGTTAACGAGTAAAGAATTGTTCAGTTCAGTTTTGTCGGAATACTGCAATTTTATAGTATTTTTTGTATATACAAATGAAAAACGTAACAGCTGATTGTGAACTTTTTGTTGACATATTTTTATCGTTCAAAAATGACAAAAATATTTATTAGTAAAAATAAATTATTTTGTTGATTTTGGAACGAAATTACGTTTCATTGTACAACATTATACGTGCATTAGATACAATATGTCATAATTAGACTCGAAAATCTGCGTAGCTTGGAAAATTATTGAGGGATATTGCCATATACCAAATAAAGCAAATGTTTGTGGGAAATCTTCAAAACTTTTACAATTATTTTTGTGCTCTTTTAGTGTTTTTACGATTTTTAACTGTCCTTTCTATTTCTGCGCTATTTTTTCAAATTTATTTCTGTACTTTTTTAGTCACTTAAACTTAAAAGACTTCAGGTAATCAAATGCGTAGTAATTTTATTGGACGTAACGGGTACGTCCATGGTATCATTTGATTTTGATAGTTCAATTTGGGTTTTTATTTGTGAAAATTGTGAAAAATGGCTGGTGCGCTTGCTAGAGTAATTCATGGGACTAAGTCCCCTTTGGGCAAGTATTTCCAGCTCACATTTCGCTCAAATACATAACTATATAGCTTCTAAATATTGGATGTCTCAGTTGCGCTATGCGGGATACATATCAATATTGTTTGAGGTCGTGTTGAAGCTTACATAATTTTGACGTGTTTGTAGGGCTGATTGCGCCTCTGGTGAACAGCAATGTGCCGGTGCGCCACCAGCAGACGCAGGCTCCAGCTGGCAAGGACAAGTATGGCCCGCTGGCTGACCAAGACAGGGTCTTCACCAACTTGTATGGACGACACGACTGGAGGCTGAAGGGAGCGCTCAGCCGAGGCGACTGGTATAAAACCAAGGAGATTATGTTAAAAGGAACTGACTGGCTCGTCAGTAAGTACAATTTCTTGCGTTGCGTTATAGACCCTGCAGACAGTATAGGTGTAGATACTATGTAACTATAAAGTTTTGTTCCAACACAGGTTAGAACCAAAACCATAACAAACTTTCCAGACCTATGTATTTGAAGCTTTACATAGTTTCTATTGATTGAAAATTATTGCAAATCCTATTTGTAAGCTTCCTATTCTATTATCCAAACTCTAGCTATACTAAATATATTCATCATACTTACAAATTTAATTTCCAGATGAGATGAAGACGTCAGGTCTCCGCGGTCGCGGCGGCGCCGGTTTCCCCACTGGCATGAAATGGTCCTTCATGAACAAGCCCTTCGACGGCCGTCCCAAGTACCTGGTAGTAAATGCTGATGAGGGTGAGCCGGGGACCTGCAAGGACAGAGAGATCATGCGCCACGACCCTCACAAGCTGGTGGAAGGGTGTCTCATTGCTGGCAAGGCTATGGGAGCTCAGGCGGCTTACATTTACATCAGAGGAGAGTTCTATAATGAGGCCAGCAACTTGCAAGTGGCTATTGCCGAGGTTAGTGTTGAATGTGATTATTTCACCTTTATTTAAGCACTTACACGTCCAGACCAGATACACAATAAGCCCTCAAATTCTGGATAAATACCTGGATGGTTATCTCCAATTTTTAGGTAAACATAGTAACCCGAACGTGCAAGTGGTTAACAATGCATGTAGCTGAAGACTTTGAGAGTCAACAGGTTAGTAATTGTAATAAATAAGCATAAGCGCGCTCCATCTTAGGCCATAGTATTGCTTGCCAACAGGCAAGCTATGGTCAAGTGAAAACTTGTTTTCGTTAAAAAATACTTACCTTTTACTTTTTTGTGAATGTTTTCAATGATTTTGTTAATAATTTGTGTTATATCAATCAAATAGACAGTTATCACAGTTTTTTTAAAGGGTTTTAACTGAACATATTTAGCTGTGAGTACTTAATATGTAATTTTTGCATGTCATAAGGCAGAATATGTTATTAATTACATCTGCTATAATCTAATAATTGTACACAACATATTCACAAAATAAATGATTTTATTTTTAATGTACCTGATTAGTTTCAATCTAGAGGTATGTAGATAGAAAGCCAAATGTGAAATTAATGACTGAAATGCCCATTAGCCATTATTCTAGTTCTTACTAGTAATTACTGATTTGATAAATATTTGTGTAATATCATGAAATTAATAAATTTCAAATATGAAATTTGTATTAGTACTGTACTATGTTATTACTTATTAAAATAAATATTGTACCTGACTTGGCAGGGGCACTAACCATACCCACAATGTTGAGATTCAATATTATATTTATTGCCATCATCAGCTACATACAGCTGGTTATATGAATGAGATGTTTGCTTTTCAATTCTGAAACACCTACCTACTTTCTCAAGGTTGCATTTTCAGTTACTACAATCCATTTCCAGCTATATTGTTTCATTACAAACATTTACAGTTATACAACGAGAACACTATTTATTTCTGTAACCCTTTCATCTTTCCAGGCATACCAAGCTGGTCTCATCGGTAAGAATGCCTGTGGTTCAGGCTATGACTTCGACGTGTTTGTGCACCGCGGCGCCGGCGCATACATCTGCGGCGAGGAGACAGCCCTCATTGAGTCCATTGAAGGCAAGCAAGGCAAGCCGCGCCTGAAGCCCCCCTTCCCCGCTGATATTGGACTGTTTGGCTGCCCCACCACTGTCAACAATGTGGAGACCATTGCTGTAGCTCCGGTGAGTTCGATGCTAACATTCTAGAATTTGAAATGTATGTACTGTTGTGAAACACAAATTATGGTGTATAGTGGTAGTTAATCATTAAGATAAATGGAGATCCTACATCATAATGTATTTGTGACAGGCTTATTGTTATTATCCAAACAAGGCAGGCCATTGATGATATATACAAATTAAAATGATGGTCATCATTTGTAGATGTAGAAGTTGTAAAAGGTCTCAGAGTGATGGTAGTCTTTACGTTTGGTTCGCTCGCGTCGTGTTTCAAAATAAACAATCCTGAAAAAACGTTCTGGGTCATACTCATGGCTAGGGCATGGATTCCGGAATTCCGAGATTTCGTAACTCCGAAATTTCGGACTGTTTTTTTTCGATATTACGATTCCGGAATTGAAGTCAATATCGCAATCCGATACTGATTTAATTATTATTTTTTACTGATGGAAAAAACCACATTCAGTAACAGAATTTTCTATTGCGAAATGTTACCGCGCGCGAAGTTTGGTTTGAATTTGCCGCCATCGACGCTTGTGTTTGTTTGTAACTCGTCACTCGGGCGCTCTCAAGGACTGCCGCCTGCAGGAGCCGGCCGGTGGGCCGCGCCCTGCTCCTAGCGACGCCAGGTACTTCCCCTCGTAGCCGCGTACTCGCCCAGTCGCCAACCAGTTCGCCGCGCCGTTCTCGCCCGGAAGTCGGGAGTTGGTAGTTGGTATATTGCATTAATTCATCATAACTTTATCCAATGCTTACGAGAATGTATATTCAGTTATTCAATAAGCTATATTTTAGATATAGGAAAAAGAGAACGTGTCGATTTTTCTAAAATATTTTTGTAAGTTGATTAATTTTTTTAATAAGACTGTTTAATTGATTTCTAAGTTAAAATTTTGAGATCTCATTTTCCTTGTAAGATTTCATTTATTAAAACATTTTAATCCCGATTTATTGTTTTTTTTAATCCTGTAATTCCGGTACTGATTCCGGAATTCCGAAATTGAACCAGTAATATCGAAACTCAGTACCAGAATCAAACATCATCCGATATTACATGCCCTACTCATGGCTCAGGTATCAATAACTTTCAAATAAGTATGACCTTCTCATGTGTGCTCCTATTTACATTTCAGACCATCATGCGTCGCGGCGGCGCGTGGTTCGCGTCGTTCGGTCGCGCTCGTAACTCGGGCACGAAGCTGTTCAACATCTCCGGGCACGTGAACACGCCGTGCACTGTGGAGGAAGAGATGAGCATCCCCCTTAAGGAGCTGATAGAGAGGCACGCGGGGGGTGTCACCGGGGGTTGGGACAACCTGCTCGCCATCATCCCAGGGGGGTCGTCCACGCCGCTCATACCTAAGAGGTGAGTTTACATGATGTGTAGGAAGTGTAATAATACAGTGCGGGTGTACAAGACTTAGTCATTGCCTAGGGTACACAAGTCAAACTTTGTTCCTAAGGTGCATATTTTTTTATGTACTGTGAAAGATGATACCAAATAGATATCACAATATAATGATTTAAACTAGCGTTAGACTGAGTTGTTTTGTGGACTATTAAAATACTGTCACAGTGAGATATAGGCATAACAGCAATATTCTACTAGACTGTTAATCAAATAAATTATCCATAACCATGTTTGATCTCCAGCGTGTGCGAGACAGCGATCATGGACTTCGACGGGCTGGTGGCGGCTCAGACGTCGCTGGGCACGGCCGCCATCATCGTGATGGACAAGTCCACCGACATCGTGAAGGCCATCGCGCGCCTCATCATGTTCTACAAGCACGAGTCGTGCGGCCAGTGCACGCCGTGCAGGGAGGGCGTGTCCTGGATGAACAAGATCATGTACAGGTGAGAGTGAGCCACTTTGTAGCAGGCATTACAGTGCACGCTGTGCACGCCGTGCAGGGAGGGGGTGTCCTGGATAAACAAGATCATGTACAGGTGAGAGTGAGCCACTTTGTAGCAGGCATTACAGTGCACGCCGTGCAGGGAGGAGGTGTCCTGGATGAACAAGATCATGTACAGGTGACAGCGAGCCACCTTGTTGCAGGCATTACAGTGCACGCCGTGCAGGGAGGGGGTGTCCTGGATGAACAAGATCATGTACAGGTGAGAGTAAGCCACTTTATAGCAGGCATTACAGTGCACGCCGTGCAGGGAGGGGGTGTCCTGGATGAACAAGATCATGTACAGGTGAGAGTGAGCCACTTTGTAGCAGGCATTACAGTGCACGCCGTGCAGGGAGGGGGTGTCCTGGATGAACAAGATCATGTACAGGTGAGAGTGAGCCACTTTGTAGCAGGCATTACAGTGCACGCCGTGCAGGTAGGGGGTGTCCTGGATGAACAAGATCATGTACAGGTGGGAGTGAGCCACTTTGTAGCAGGCATTACAGTGCACGCCGTGCAGGGAGGGGGTGTCCTGGATGAACAAGATCATGTACAGGTGAGAGCGAGCCACCTTGTAACAGGCATTACAGTGCACGCCGTGCAGGGAGGGGGTGTCCTGGATGAACAAGATCATGTACAGGTGAGAGTGAGCCACTTTGTAGCAGGCATTACGGTGCACGCCGTGCAGGGAGGGGGTGTCCTGGATGTACAAGATCATGTACAGATAAGAGCGAGCCACATTGTAGCAGGCCACAGAGCTTTGAAGTCCATGCTTATCGCCCTGTTACTAGAGGCGAATTCTTTCTTTATTCGATACAAAACAGGTGTCACCATTTACTAAAACTAACACACTTTCGGCACGCACACTACGACGCACGAGATGTTCATGTACACAGTAGGTACGCTTCAACTTCATCAGGTGTGCAATGTCGATATTTTTATATCGATTATTTACACATTTACTTCGAAGATGGAAATTATATATATGTCTTTAGTATAACTATATTATTTAAGTACAAATTATAGTTAACTAGCTATGGCCGCGGTGTTATCGCTGTAAAAACGTTTTTATCCCGTGGCGATGTGGCCCGATCGTTGTTCTGTGTAGCAGGCATTACAATCTGATACCATTAGTCAGGGCTCAGGGTCTGATTCTATGAATTACTATGTTTTATGCAGTTCATGTGCTTGTACTTCTCACTACTATGTTTTTAACCGACGTCTAAAACAAGCTCAACCTGTAACAGTGCCAGTTTTATCAAAATTGGTTCATAACTTATAAAGTTGTCTTCACGCTTTTGGTAAATCATCTTTATTCACCTCGCATCACATCACATCATACAGGCCAAAAATATACCTACATGTAAAAGTATACATGTGTTATTGTATCTTTTTCAGATTCGTTGACGGAAATGCATCGCCTAAGGAAATCGACATGATCTGGGAAATCTCTAAACAAATTGAAGGTGAGGTATAAATTCTACACAAGACAAATTTAATTTAAGGTGGTATTTCTAATTTTAATGTGCTCCTGTAAAATAATGCTACAAGTAAAGCTAAGCGTAAACTTAGGTAGGATAAACCTAGCATCACCCAGGCAAAGTCCGAAATAGAAGCCCAAATTAAAATAAAATTGTTGACTGGCCACAATGTCTGTGTAATGTCAGATGTTACTCGCTCATCAACTATTCTGCAATGTATGCCTACGTTCCAGGGCACACAATCTGCGCGCTGGGCGACGGCGCGGCGTGGCCGGTGCAGGGCCTCATCCGGCACTTCCGGCCCGAGCTGGAGCGCCGCATGGCTGCCTACTCCGCCGTGCACGGACCCAGCAAGGCAGAGCGACTCTACTAGGGAACCTAGATGCAAGGTATTTGGGACACGACTCGCATACACTAGGCTATTTTATTCCTTTTTAAACGACTTCAAAAAAGATTATTAATTATTCTGAAAGTGTTTTTTTTTCATTAACTTCTTTAAGACTGATCACAGATAATATCAGCAGTCGTTAAGCCATGGCCGAGACCCATAGGGCTGTTTGAAAACTCTGACACCAGAGGTGACCGATTCTCGAATGATATCGATTCAAGCTTACCTTTATGGATGATGTATGTATGTAAATATTTTACTTTCTTGACCTGTTTTTTGTGAACGAACTACGCGAGTTTTGTATGACCTATCAGATGGCTTGGACATTTATTAAAATTATCAAGAATATATTCAGTATGTAATATTTTATTTATTGTTGTAAATAGTGAAGACAACAATGTATTGTTACTCCCGTCGTGTCCCAATATACCTAAATTGTACAAACAAGTTAATTCAATCAAATCATGTTAGCGGTAATATTCAGTATTTCTGCCCTTTTCTAACATTGCTATAAATACTAGAGTTATCTCACTCCCTCCTAGAAGTATTTCAAATTATTTGTAATATCTTCATCTCATAAATGGCTAGAAAAGGACAGATATAGTGATCCAAGCAAGAATATGAACCTTGTAAAGTTAGTATCTTTTTATGTTCTATAATTATAATAAAAATAATTTATCAGACAATAGTGTTTTATTTGATTACTTAATTTTAATATATTATACAAGCATCATTAAACATACAATAGGTTTAAAGTACATAACCAGTACCTCTATAAATACATTTTATCTACACTAATGTTGTAACATTCTACTTATGTTTCCAATACTTGACTTATAATTACTACTGTTATAGCGCAGACAACAAAACACTCAATTTAAGCAATTTCACATGATGGTATCGATGTGGATATTAATCCACATCGATATCGTAATATCTCATTATAACATCAATAAAACGCGACCAACCTGATTGCAGGGCCAATCAGGTTGGTCGCATTTTATTGATGCGCGCAGCTGCGCTCTCATTGGTTACATTTTAATGGCGGCAAAATCACTGTGACAATACACGTACGCGTGAAATTATTATAAATAAACTATTGTCAGCTTCTACTCTTGTTGTTTGATAGTGTAACAACATTAGTGTAGATAAACTACTATTATCTACACTAATGTTGTAACATTCTACTTATGTTTCCAATACTTGACTTATAATTACTACTGTTATAGCACAGACAACAAAACACTCAATTTAAGCAATTTCACATGATTTTATAATATCCACATCGATATCGTAATAGCTCATTATAACATCGAAAAAGCGTGACCAACCTGATTGCAGGACCAATCAGGTTGGTCGCGCTGCGCTCTCGTTGGTTAGATTTTAATGGCGGCAAAATCACTGTGACAATACGCGTGAATTTAATGTTTCGCAATGTGTTTTGTTTTTAAATACAAATTAAAAGTTAAAAATGGATAGCGACGATGATATTTGTACGCCTCCGGATATTCTTGAATTGGCAACAAAAGTAACTCACAATCTTATGCCAGAAAAATCTAGAAAATTATATGAAAAATTAACTATTGTCAGCTTTTACTCTTGTTGTTTGATTAATTGCATTAGTGAAGATAAAGTAGTGTATGCAACTGCATATAACACGGGTATTAAAACACGAGTGTGAGTTTATGAAACGAGCGCAGCGAGTTTCATAATAGTAACGAGTGACTTCATTATATGACAGTTGCATAAACAACTATTATACCATACCTACTCTGAAAAGCTTATTTTATTCACTGTTTTGTTTTTACACACTGTTTCGGTGTTTTTGAATTTGGAACACAAAAATATATCTGCGGTGTGTTTCACAATGAGTCGGATACGGATCCGATTCGATTGAGACGGAAATCAATTGGCACGGAAAGATTTTTCCAAATCACAATGATTCCATACGAATCTTTTAACAAATTTATTCATCAGAAAAATCGGAACCGTTCCGTGAGCCAAAAGCTAGCGGATTCGTTTCCGTCGATGATAAATTCGATTTTGTTTTTTCATGATATTTAACCCGATTTACACATAATTATACATTGATTTATTTCTATTTATAATAATTCATATGAATAATTATAAATAGAAATAAATCAATGTATAATTGTGTGTAAATCGGGTTAAATATAAAAAAAAACAAAATCGAATTTATCATCGACGGAAACGAATCCGCTAGCTTTTGGCTCACGGAACGGTTCCGATTTTTCTGATAAATAAATTGGTTAAAAGATTCGTATGGAATCATTGTGATTTGGAAAAATCCTTTCCGTGCCAATTGATTTCCGTCTCAATCGAATCGGATCCGTATCCGACTCATTGTGAAACACACCGCAGGTCTCTATTTCAATGCTTATCTACACAAACTCCTTGCGCTAAGATTCTAAGTTCAAAACTCTTTGGTGCAAATAAATTCTCGAGATTTGATTAGTCGATATTTGCGACAAGAAGTTTGGAATTAGATTAAAAACTGTTTTGTGTTCTGTGCTGCCTTTATAGAAAAAAAAATAGTAAATTATTCTACCTTCCGCCAGCTCATAACAATGTCTCGAAGTTCAGCCTCATTAATAGAATGTGTACCTTTTATAATGACATCCAATATTCTACAGAGGACTCTCGCAAAGACAAGGACATCTTTTGTCATTCATATGCATCTTTCAGGAGTTTTGTGGGTGGTGTCGCGTGATTGTTTCATTAATTAAGCGACTACTTGATTGATGGAGCAGTTATTTGGCGCTGCTTGCAGGGCATTCGGGGGATGTATATGAATGAAATCTTATTTTTATTCCGATTTATGTAGTAGTATATATACTAAAATTGTTTATAACAAATATTATGTAGTGTTTATTATCATTTAACAAAGCTGTGTATAGTCGTAATTGGACTCTTAGTCCAATATTATTCTTAAAAGTGTTTAGTATATATTCTTATATCTAATTGTCTGTGACTGTACCAAACTAAATAAAATAAATAAATTGGCGCCATTTCAAATACTTACTGTGAATTGTACGGACACAAAGTTTAGTGTTACTTTATAATAAAACGATGCATTCAAGTGACGAAGTAAGTATTGTTTCACAAGTGGACCACCCTAATGATAATAATAAGAAAATTAAGCTTAATTCATTGCTCTAATTGTAATGTCCATTACAATTAATGTAACAATTCTTATTGCTTGATTAAATTTCTATTTTCGTTTAAATTATGTCTTTTCTCGTAGTCATGGTATAAAGTATAGTATGCAACTCCTGAATAAAGTACGAATTTATATCGAGGGCCATGAATCACTCGCGTCGTTCAGGATTCTAACAGTTGAATCACGCGGGCTCGTTATTCAATCATTAGAATCCTTCACTTGCTCGTGACTCATCTACGGCCCTCACTTTAAATCTGTCCTTTATTAACTAGTTGCATAATATACTATTAGGCTTAGTTTTGCTTGATACAGTCAATATTAATTAATCAATACCTAAAAATATAAGACTAATCAAATAAAAAAAGTTTATTTATAAAACAGAAAATCTAAACTAGATAGTTCTTAATAACTTAGCATTGTCGAATGATTACAAGTTCTACTCAATTTATGCCTGAATTCCTTATCCTGTGCCCTAACTATAAGAACTATAGTGCAATAGAACAAGTTCTAGTATAATATACAGAATTCTTTAGTACAGATATATAAAGACATTAGTTGTCAATGGCTATACTTTTTAACTTATTTTTTTATACAATGATTAAGTAAAATATCTAAATGCCTTATGAAAGTTAATTTCCCAAGATTTCAAATTGATTGCTAGGTAATATAACAGTTTCCAAAGAAAAATAATAAACACATAGAAATATAGTTAATTATTTTCCAGAACTTTTCAGTTCTGACTGTCTGTCACATCATCTGTCAAATAGGTATTTACTTTTGTATACAATCTAAGAGGAGGCTTCAACTTGTGATATTATTCGGGTAATATTTCCATTGGACTCTCTTCACTGATCTCTATAGAAAAATGTGTTTGTACATGACATTTCAAATCACACTCTTCTGGTGTTTCAAAGTTACACAAATCACATTTAAATCCTATATCTATATGTAAAAACTCTTGCTTGTTAACTAGTTCATTTTCAGTAGCATTCATATTGTTTTCAGATGTGTTTACTTTATTTTCAGTGAAACTTGTGCCCAATTCAATATGATTAGGTTTATGTTCACTGTTTGTAGAATGAACATGTTGTATGTGGTGCTTTAAATAAGTTTCTTGTTCTGTTTTGAACTCACACATATCACACTGATATGTGTGAGTGATATCATCCTGGCTTCTCTCAGAGTGTTCACTTGATACAGGTGTCTGGTTAGAGTCTTCATCGCTGTTCTGTACGGAATTTTCAGATTGAGGATCATTATTTTGTTCATTGTTGTGTTTTCGCATATGTTTTCTGAAATCACTCATTTTAGGTGTCATATATATACATTGTTTACACTGGAGCTGTTGGTTGCCATGGTGCTTCTCTATGTGTGGCTTCAAGTTGCCCCTCCTGCCAGTCTTGTACTCGCAATAATCACATGAGTATGGTTTATCACCTGTATGCTTCACAATATGTTTTTTCAACTCACTTTGGTTCAAAGCCCGATAATCACAGAATTCACACTTGTATGGTTTTCCTCCACTGTGCAAAAAGCTATGCCTTTTCATATTTCTGGTACTTGTAGTTACATAACTGCATTCATTGCATTTTAGTGATTTAGTATCAGTATGTATGGCTTCATGGTATTTCCAAGCCTCTGCATCCGTAGTGGTGAAGCCACATACATGACACTTTAGCAGATTATGTTTGTCTTGAACATGTTGTTTTAGATCAGTTTCCTGTTGGGTTTTGAAGCTGCACATGTCACACATGTATGAGTGTTGTACATTGTGTTTGAGTGCATGCTGTGCCAGGTCGCTGGACTGTGTTGCTACAAAGTCACATTCTCTGCACTTGAACTTGTTAGTAGCAGGGTGCTTCTTTGAATGCCTCAGCAGGCTGCCTCGGGCATCAGTTTCATACTCACACTGGTCACATTTGTAAGGCAGGGAGAGCCCTGAGTGTGTCAGTGTGTGGTTCCTCATTTCTATCAATAGATGAACTTTGAAATCACACTTATCACATTTGTATAATTTTTTACTATTATGTTTTAACTTGTGTCTTTGCAATGTTCTAAGTTGGGATCCACTATAATCACACAGGTCACATTTAAACAGTTTCTTATTACTATGCTTGTGTACTATATGACTCTTGAGATTGTTGGGAAAAGCTGTTTTATAATTGCATTGATCACATTTATGTGGTTTATCAACAGCATGAAGAATATTGTGTGCTTCCAAATGTTGTATTTTGTTAGTAGCATAGTCACACTGTTCACATTTATAAATATTTTCATCTTCATGCATTTTGATGTGATATTCATAGTCATCCAACAAGAGTGTGTTGAAGCCACATGTCTCACAGACAAAGTGTGAGCCTGTGCTGTGTTGCTGCAGGTGTCGCTTCAGGTTGCTCAGTTTGATGGCGTTGTAGTCACACTGGTGGCACTTGTACCTCTTGGCTCCTTCGTCGTGTGTCTGCACGTGTTCCTTGAGATGAGAGGAGACAGCAGTCTTGTACTCACACAAGTGACACTTGAATGGCTTGTCCCCCGTGTGAGTGGACATGTGCGCCCTCACATTGCTCGACTTAGTAGACCTGTACTCACACAACTCACACTTGTAAGGTTTCTCACCGGTGTGCCTCATTTGATGAGTCTTCAGATGGCCTAGTTGTTTTGTTCTATAATCACATTGGTCGCACATAAATGGTTTTTCTCCGGTGTGCGTTAAAATGTGACGTTTAAAACTACTTATTTTAGTAGATGTGTACTGACAGATTTCGCATACGAATGTTTTTGGCGACTGAAGCTTCCTTCTCTTAGGTGTCTTTTTAACTTTACTATTCGACGTGGACTTAACTGGACCTACCTCTTTTGTGGAGGTCTGAGTAATGGAGAAGCGAGACACCAGTGGCGAGCTGAGTTCCTCCATCGTATCAGCTGTTTCCATTTTGTGTACATGAGAAAAAAAAATAGCTAACCGTGAAAACAGAACAATATAGGGAATTCAAATGTAATATTTTCCACCATCCGCTTTCAGCGCTCATATTAGTTATTCGTTGGTTCACAACAATTTTATTTTTGTAGAGATTTTCATTTATCGTTAGTTGGTTGGTCGCAATTGCCACAACTCACAATCTCTTATCTCACATTCACTTCACAATTCACATAATATGCATTTCTATATATCAGTGTTGCCAAATGAAAATTTTTAAGCGGCCGTGTATATTTAGGTAAAAAAGCCGTGTTTATATGGAAAAAAATCATGGGTGGGCCGTGTCATTGCTTAAAAAAAAGTTTAATTAATGATAATTAAACGTTTTTAACATTAAAATCCTTATAAAAGCGCCATTTGGCTTATGTTGTTTTTTTTTTCTATTTGTTTGAAGAAATAACAACATATCGCACTAATAATACAATAGTGTTATAACTCAAAATATATCGAACTTGACATGATATATAATATTCTTATGTAAAATTTAATTCCTCACAAGTCAATAAAACTGTCGTAAAACTAGTGCAATAAATTAATAAGAGATGGTGCTATAAGACATTATTAATGACTGACTGGTCGCTACACCCCCGCCCGCAATATTGCGTCATCTTTAGTTGCGACCAACAGTGACGAAGGAAGCACCCGCCGCTTGGCGCAATATTTCGAGTTGCAACGATATTATTGAATCAGGTAAGTAAAAATTATATCTTTATTTTGAATTACTACACTATTGTTGATTAAATCCTTAACATGCTTGTGTTGTTATTCGAATTATTACACTATTACTGATTCACATAAGCAATATTTAAAATAATATTTTTACTTAAAGCACTATTATTGATTCAGCAAATATTTTTTGTATTAAGACAGTTTTGTTGAATCATACCTAAAAGTCATTTTTGTTTGTTTTATTTATAAATTAGTCATAATATCTATTTGTAAATTAAAGTTTTATTTTAAACTTAATCGAATGTTTAACAGTGTTATAAGAAAAATACGTACCAAGTATGATAATTTCATACATTTCGAGTTACTACAGTCTTTGTGACAGACGCGCATCAAGTATGAGTATGTTTTGGACTAAATAAATATTTGATAGGTAATATTTATCTTTGTAGGTTCATTATGCATCGTGGACGCTTACTTGTTGGTATGGCAACAAATACTACAAGTTGTTCCAATAAAAAAGGAAAATGAACTTGTCAGGAATTCGTCACCATCATTATTGTCATTGGTGAGTACAATCGAGGAACCTACTAAGTACCCAGAGAGAAGTTGACAACGCGGACGTTACGAAAGAACAATCGACACTTTCGGTAGCATCATCATCTACAATTCTTCCAGTACTTCAAGAAATTGATGTAAACAGTTCAGGCATGGTTATTAATGTTAATCCGGTTACTGAATCCAACCGCTAGGTTGTGGAACTCCCTGCCTGGCTCTCTGTTCCCCACGCACTATAATCCAGCGATCTTCAAAGCGAGAGTGAATCGGTTCTTATCGGGTAAGCACGCTCCATCTTAGGCCATAGCCTTACTTGCTATCAGGTAAACTATGGTCAAGTGCAAACCCGTTCAATTTAAAAAAAAAAAAAAAAAAAAACCAAAGGAAATATTACATTTCACCCATTCATTCAGATCAGAGTGACTTTGATGACTCCAACCATGATCCACATTTCGTTCCCGATTCACAAAGTAAAACTCACAGACAACTCCAAGGTCAAAGAACCAAATCTAGAAGTAGTTGTTCTTCGCGTAGCTCTTCTTTAAGTAGTTCTTCGTCAAGTAGCTCTTCATCAAGTAACTAGTTCAGATGAAGAAATCCCCTCAGAAAACAGTCCCGTTGCTGGAACCAGTGGGTTGTCTACTGAATCAAATATTTCGTCAATAGAACAAAACTGTGATACTAGAGGCAGGAAGAGGGTGCGTAACGTCGAAACCCTGGAAGCACCAGGGAGCCAAACGACTTCGGAATACTGGCAAAGCATATGAATCGGCAAACAAAAAACAAGTACCATCAAGACATTTTGTTGAAGAATGCAGGTTAAAATGTAGTTCCAAAATAAACGACATCAAGGCAGGAAATTGTCAAGAACTATTGGAATCTAGGAGTCATAGCAAAACAAAGACAATTCATAGTTAGGCATATACCACAGACATCAAACCAAAATACAGGTACTAGTCCACTCAAAATTTTCGTAAATTAAACACTGCATTTAATTTTGAAGTAAATGAATATTTTGAAGTAAATGAATGAACTTCCAAAATGAAAAATATATAAATACATATTTTTCATTTTGGAAGGTATGTTGAAAGAAAAAAAAGTGTACCTTTAACATTTACCTATTTTGTGATCAGTATCAGACATAACGGTTTTTGTAAAAAAAGGTTTACCTATGTTTGACTTCTTAGCGATAAGTAAAGGCATTATTCCTAAAGTCAATTTCCTATTAAAAACACTTAAACAAATAATCTGGTTTTATTAAACCTTTGTTTAGCCTACCTTTGTTATTTATTTTGTTGTAAGTACAAAAAAAAACACCTAAAATAGTAGAGAAAATGTATGATTCAATCAGTCATAACACAAAAAAATTCATCAATAACGATGTAATTAAAAATAATATATTATTTTGAAAACTGTGTTTGGAGTAATATTGTCTTAATTCAAAATTCTTAAATAACTTCACTATTGCAGTATATTTTTAATATGAGTTAACATGTAATCTTTGACTAGATATTCAAAGCATGTAATAATCTTCATTTAATTTTAAAATCCACATACAGCTTAAATTTTATTTTTATCTGTAATAGGGAGTGAGAAATGAGTTTTTCTTTGATTCTGAAAAAATATCGATTTTGAGATACAACACTATTGTATTATTAGTGCGATATATGTAATAATTTTGAATAGCTTTAATTTTTATTTAAACTTATTATTCACGGTATAAATCTCAAATACTTTCTATAAAGTCTTCTTCGTTCTTAAGAAATATTTTTGCTTGTCTTAAATTTTTGAAATTTGAAATTTTGAAAAATTGAGGTGGTGGGTTCACACGTTCTGCAATCATTTTTGCTGTTGTTACATTAAATGCATTCTTTTGTCAAGAGTAGTCCGCTAATAGTTGAAGTAAATAATTTGTTCCTCTTCTTTGTTTTTATATTGCTCACGTGACTGAAAATTCGTTCACAATCACTGTTCGAATGGAACAATGATAAAACACTTAGAGCAAATTTAGCGATGTTCTTGGAATCGGTTGTGGTTAAAATTTTGGAGTAGGAATCGAATACAGTAAGCTACTCCGATGTTTAAAAAGTAAGCTAAAAGTAAGGTAAAGTAATAATCATCATTCATAAAGGCATTTTACACGTCACATAGTTGTAAATTCTAGAAAATAAATTACAGTTATATATAATATATATACATATAAAAAATAAGTAGCCAATATCACTGTCGTAGCATCTAACACTACCTATGTATATAAAAACTGGATGATATAGTGCTCCGTTGTGGCATAAAAACGGAATAGATAGATCAATCAATTCATTTTTTAATTGGTATAATAGAAGATTGAAAGTAGTTATCTCCTCTATGCCACAGGTATGCTACTATTGCTGGATAGTGTCGGCGGCGACGCGGCACGCGCTGGGCTGGTGGATCTGGTACCGCTCGCAGTATGAAGTCAGATTGCAAATCGTGGAGAGCGAGGAATAGATAAATAGCTACTTTCCTAGTTTCCCTAGATTTCTGACTGCTTTACTGCATGACGCAGGTACAGATGGAAGCTAATCATTTTAATATAATTTCTACCAGAAAAATAGGCCGTTTTTTCTCGAAATCTGTATCTATGAGTGATTAATATTAAACAGTCAACATTTTTGACAGATTGGCGGTTTACAAACGAGAAACGCTGATCGTCAAATCACTTTGTTGATTCAGATTTATAACTAAGACGGATTAATAAATTTAATTAGTTAAAGTGGGAAGTAAATATCTATTCAACGGGTAGTCTTTAAAAACGGTTTTAATACAGATAAGAACTACTGATAATTAACGCATTACTTTTAAGGATGACTTAAAGACGTCAATTCTAACAACTTGTATTCTAAGGCTTCTGGAAATATGCGAAAAAATGCTCTCCCATTCATTTTGTCAGGGGGCGATGATCTCTTGGTATGGCATTTGATTTTTCGTATCTCAAAGACTGTTGAAAGTAGTCCATAGTTTTCATGTATAAAAGTCACCTTTAAAAGATTATACGTCAGTTACCATGTTATCACCTTATGTTTTTACAAAAAGTAGATTCTATTGTAACGACTTTCAAATAAATTTTACAAACTCACCAAAATTGTGTCATTTCATGTAGTTGATAATGAAATAAAATAATTTTGGACTATGTTGAGAGTTTTACTCCCTTTATTTACAGTGCGAGTTACAATTTGACATCCAATATGTACATTATAGGCATAAAACTTTATTAAAAGTACGTATATATAAACTAAGTGACATATTGTTGAGACAACTAACGAAAAACCACTAAATAATGTTTAGTACAAACAAATTTCATACAAAATTTTGTATGGTAACACACACAGCTATCAATGGGCTTATATCTGTAACAAATATAAGAAGTCGAGATTCGCTATTGGCGGACACGCCAAGAAGGACTATATCAAATTGAAGTTATTTAAGCAAAGAGCTCACCTCAAGATTAAAATTACTCCTCATAATTAAGAGATGACTTGAAAGAATATGAGAGTATATCGTATCAATAAGTTTATTACTGAGCGTTCTTAATAGCATCAACATTCTCTTGCCAATGTGGCCATCTTCGCATCTCACTGTAGAGGTACCTGCCAGGACTCTCGATGGCTACCTATGAGTTGCTTGTGACCGACTAGTTTGTAGTTCGCAGATATATGACCTTGGTCGACTCCGCACTTGATCAGCGCTTTGGCGGCGTTCATGGCTGCGGCAGTTGGTTCAATGTCTGAAAAGAATAACAAAAAAGACTTGGTGTTATATCCCTTTTGTTAAATCGTGTTTAAAAATCATTCATCAGTCAAAATTGTTACAGTATGTTTAGGTTTCAACGCACATTTGAAAGGATAAACCAGTCTACTTATAAATTCTGTGAAAACTGACTGTCAGATAGGGTCAAATTTTAATAGAAAATAAATGTTAGTCTTTATTTTTCTTTGTATAACTACAGTTTGAGTAAGCACTTCTATTGTATTGATTAATCTTTCCTATGTATTTTTTAGTCCTACTATACTATACCTTAGTTTCAGTTTATATTCAATTACACTCGATCTATCCCTTACCTACTGTTCTGAGACTGCAATAATACCTCTAGCTCACCGAGTGGCATGGTAATAATTGTAAGCCGACTGCCTGGCACTAAGGTAACCTAAGCTCGATGTTTCGGACGTATTCAGGATGCATTCAAAACGAGAGGGCGTGGAAAATATCTGTAGCTGTGTAGCTTTTGCATTGAAAACTGAGGGTAGTGACTCCCCCGCAGAATTAATTCGCTAGGGGAGTTCTCTTTGGCAGGTATATCGTGGTGGGCGCCTCGGTATTTCAACGCAAGACACATGCCCACGGATATTGTGGTCCTCAAACATGCCGGATTCCTCACGGTGTATTCCTTCACCACAAAGCCATTGCAAATTCACACTTAACTTGAAAATACAAGTCATTTGTGTAGGGCCGGATTCAAACCAGGGTGCCTCTGGATGATAAGCAGGCGCTGAAACCAGCGAGCCACACTTGCTTCGGCTGAACGGATTCAAGATTCATTAAAAAGGATGGGATGTGGAAAATATCAGTAACTAAGTAGCTTTTGCATTAGTATTATGGCACCACGAGTGAATTTTTAGTAGATTATTTTATGCCGGATGTGTTATTATAGGTAATGGAAAAAATATCTTTCACACTATTAAACCAAGGCTCAGGACCCGAACCTTTCTCTCCATACACATATCTCAGATTTTGTGGTATAAATAATTGGCCAAAAGTTTTCAGTAAGCTGTTCCTCTCGATTTCCTGTCAAATAATATTTGGGTACCTAAGTGAGAAGTGAGTGATTTCGCGCATCGGAGTTAATCAATTACCGTAGAATTTGAGAATAGCCGTAGAATCTGCTACGGCTACAGGGTTGCAGCCGTAGGCCGTGCATTTTGTGATATTTTGGCCTGAAAGCCGTAGAACACGGTAATTGCCGTAGCATTGGCAACACTGATAAAAAGTACTCTGTGATCTCACAAATCGCAATCACTCACACACTCGGAAAGGAGGAGGAAACCGAGGGGAGGAAGGCATGAAGATAAAATGACTGAGATTGAGATGAGAATATTGGTATGACATTGACAGTACAGTTCGTAGACGTACAATTAAACAATGTACAGCCTAGATAATGCACGGCCAATTACTGAATACTACAGTTCATTAGTGTAGCAAGTTCATGCGTGCTAGCTAAAAAACATTTACTTACTAAGCTGTATGGTGTGCTTGAGGAGGCCCCTGAACTATATACCTACTCAACAATAGTTAAAATACAAGAGGAGCATACTGTAAATATTTATATTAGTCTATATATATCTAATATGTACAACTACCTACAACATTGCATTTCCGATATTTTACGCTATACTTATATACCTATAACCAATGATCTTCTAATACTTCATTGTATATAACACGTAACTCACAGTGTAAAGCAATAAATAATTCGAGTTTCTCACAGCGCCATCTAGCCCCATACCTACTAAGCAAACGCTTGTGTCATGGGTACGGTTACGAAATAACGGGCATAGGTACTTATTATTAGGTCTTTACCTATGAAATTGCCGATTTGTATGACGAAATTGAGAAAAATGATATTTCCATACAAACATTTTTAATGTTTGTATGGAAATTTCTGAACAGATTTAGATGCAATTGATAACTAATAGTTAGATGGGAAAAAAGCTATGCACTGCGTACCTATATATAAATTTCTCAAAAACAGAGTATAATATGATAAAATTATACCTAGTTAAAGTATAGTGAAACCGACGACACATTTCAATGACTTCCATAGAAGTAATATGCACTAGTAATACATTTTTTTGTATCTAAAAGGTACATAATTCAACAATTGATACAATAAAAATTGTATTTGGAAAAAATATAGCTGTACGTAAAAGTTACAAACAGATTAAAATGTAAGAAAAAACGGCAATTTCATAGGTAACGCCCTATTACTTACTATTCTTTTGTAAATACATACAATAAATAACCAGACTGAACATAACTGCTTTTTTTGTGTGTGGGAATTGTACCCCTGGCACTGAAGGCAGATAAACTACCAACTGAGCGAACATGCCAGCAGAGTAGCATCAGAAAATGGATACATGCAGATGATCACTATTTGCTTACTAACACAATTTTTTACCTGAGCTACCACACCACAAACAGAAAACAGGGTTGGATTTAATAAAACCATACCTATATGATTGTATAGTACACATAAATAATATAATTATATCACTGTAACTGATCAATATTATTATACCTTACCTACTAGCTAAAATATTTTATGTTATAAATAAAATTACACATTACCCCTGTGTACCTCACTGATTTAAAAAATCTTTGCATAAAGTACATTACATACCTAGTGTGAATCAGTTTTGATAAATAACTTTACATATACAAGTCATAACTTTATAATTTTACTTAAATTGATTTGTGAATCGTTTTGTTTTAGAAAGAAAGCAAACATTTTTTATGGCAGATTTATCAGAGAAACAAACATAAGTAAGAACATAATAAACAAACAAACATAAAATCTGCCACAACACAGCCCCAACTCAGCATAATGCTGGTTGTGTGGAAGCAACCAGCACTGGTTTTAAAATTGTAATAATAAATTACTTCTTTAACATAGCATATCACACATTGTGAGTGGAAATGTTACAATCTATCATTAAATACATAATTCCTTAATTTGATTGTTACATCTTTACACTTGTTTAGATTAGATATTAACTTGTAGGCTAGTTGGCAATTCCATAATTAGTGTTTCAACCACATTGTGTTGTGATATATTAGTAGCCTCAGTCCCTTCCTATTCTAGCACCATACTAAAAATGTTGTAGACCTGTCACTATGTGTTGGTGTAAAATAGGAACAAACATATTCATTTCTAGCTCTTTTTCTATTTAACTCATTTATACTTATATCAGTATGATTCTGTGGCCCTGGGTTTGGAACCAGTAGCTGAATAATAAATAAAAAAATACAACATATATGCCGAGTAATAAATAATCCTAAATAGTACAAAGTTATTGTATCCCTCCAATAGGGTCCGGTGGCAAATGTGTGAGAGCATGTTGTTTCAAATTGTTTTCTTGGCTGGTCTCAAATTTACACATGTTACATTGATATAGAGTATTATCTACATGAATATCTTGATGTGCTTCCTGCTTCAAATTATTTTTATAGTCCTTCACATTGGCTCCACTTTCTAGATTTAAACTGTGTTTCATATTACTTTTCTGGCCTGGGTGTAGACCAAGTTTCTTTATGTTAGCATCAATATCCTTCGCTGAATCATTTGGCAGTGAGGATTCAAAATCACTGGTTTGGTTTGAATTTTCACCGGCTTCGCCATAATTATTATATGGTATTGGAAATGTGTGAACACGTAAATGTTGCTTCCAATGTGTTACTTTGTATGTTGCAAACCCACATTTATCACATTTGTATTGTTTATCTGCGTGGAGCTTCTCCACATGTTCATTGAGGAGACTCCTGCGAGTGGTCCGGAACTCACAGTACTCACATGGATGTGGTTTCTCCCCCGTGTGCCTCATCATATGTTTTTTCAACTCACTTTTGTGTGGAGCTCTGTATTCACAGTAATCACATTTATGTGGCCTCTCTCCGCTGTGAGAGAACATGTGTCTTTTCAAATTGCTCCCTCTATCTGTTTTGTAATGGCAAATATTACATGATAAGATTTTCTTCTCGGCTTGCTTTCCTGTCCCTATATGTATGTTGTGTGTCTGTAGGTGCCGGTTCAAGTTCCCTATTCGAATGGTACTGTAGTCACACACATAACATTTGAAGCGCTTGCCTCCTCCCGTGTGAGTCAGGACATGGTCTCTAAAATGGGGCAGTTTTGCCGTTTTGTATTCACACAAATCACATTTATAAGGCTTTTCCCCGGTGTGCTTTGTCATGTGATCCTTGAGGTTGCATGATTTTGTGGATCTGTAGTCGCAGAACTCGCACTTGAATGGTTTTTCGCCAGTATGTATCAGCTGATGTGTCTTCAGGTGACCTAATTGCACTGTTCTGTAATCACATTTGTCACACATAAAAGGCTTTTCCCCGGTGTGTTTCAGGAGGTGCCTTTTGAGGCCTCTAATACATGTGTAGCCACAAATATAGCATGTTTGTCGAGGCCGCGGAGGCAATTGTACATCATAATTTGGTACGCAATCGTCGGACGAATCACTTTCTTGAGGTTCCGGCTTGGTATTACTGGATTCCATTGCTTCTGCCTACTGCATTGAATTTTAGAGCCAAGAATACTATTTTGCACTTTTATAAGGGTTGTAAATTTCGTTGTTGTTTGTATTTCCTTTCGTAGCTCTTCTTTCATTTGCTGTTATTATGTACTTTATATTACATTACTACAATGTACAGGGTAATCTGAAAACCACCAGCAACTTCTTTGGCGTTGTCGGTTGGTTTAACGGCGGACAAAAGAACTCGCCAAAAAAATAATCATTGGAAGCGATTATTTTTGCATAATATTCCTAGTTTATTAAATTCACGGAAGTTATCTTTTATGATGTTGTTTTATGAAACTAGTTGTGAGTTGGCTGGTATTTTTCATGACTTTCACGACATAGTCCTGTATACCTATTGACATTTCTAGCAAGACAAGGGTAAGTATGTTGGTTGCAAAAATGTACGACCCCGAGATCATCATAATGCAGATGAACAATGTAACAATGTACAGCATACAAAATGCGTATTGGATAATGGTCTGCTAAATAATAATGCCGTAATTTTATTAGGCCACATGTCGTTGACTAGTTATATCACAGACAAGGCTTCCTAGGCTCCTATGATCGATTTTCCAGTGCCAAGTTAGTTGTATTTATTTTAAATTAAATAGGATATAATTCTATATGTCATGAGCCCAACATGATGCAAGATGATTTTCCAGTAAGTACTAAGAAGCAGTTTTACAGCTACTTCTGAATGGAAATTGTAGTGGAGCCACTTGTGATACGTGTTATATATATATATAATATTCTCTTTTTCCTAATGATTAAAAATATGTATCTATTTTATTACAATGAGTTTGTTAGTAATAAACTGTGTTAACGTACGTATTTATTTTATTTGAACAAAACTTAACGTGAGTATAGGAATTGTTGAGATCAATCAAAGTATGGTGTAAATTTTAAATTATTTTATTCCATCTATCATTCTTTCTTTTTTTGATAATCCTTAAATAATAACTTAGCACTATTTACAGTTTGTATAAATTAAAGTAGTAATAGGTATATTTTACATAGTCTGATACTATTGTACAATGCTTTCACTGATCATAGAAAGACTTGACTACTTCAAATGACCAAATCAACGAAAAATGATCACAAAATACTAAACAAAACTGATCTATAACAAAAGTATCACTACTGATTGATTGAAAACAAAGTGTCGATAAAACTTAAAAGAACCTGATCACAAACTTCTGATTGAAAGAATACAACACCAGGTACCGAATGGATAACAATTTAGTGCGGACAGGGTGCCTCCCTCGACGGTATTGACGATAACAACAAATAAATTACATTACAAATTAAATAAATGGCACAGAACCAAATTCTCCAACCATTGCTGGTACTTGGTGATGTGTAACATTGTCCAACAATACATGACTCTGGATTTCATTACAAAACAAACATTTCGATTAATAAATTTAATTTGGATCACGATTTAATAACCAAATATAATATAATCTATCTCTACGATGGAAGCAGATGTATGTCGTGCTACAATATACACGTTGAACAGTTGCGCACAACAACCAATGGCAATCGAGTATCGCTAAATAACATCGGTGGAGATCACATTACACGATATAACTTTATATAAATACAAAATATACAATAGGTAATTTACCTAACGCTATAGCAGCAACTTCAATGCAATATATCCATCTATATATTGATGTGAAATTGATACATTACGCTTAAGAGGAATTTAACGTAATAGTTAACAGAATTTTTCGTTATAAATAACTCAATCCAGCCGAGAGGGCGCCGCGGGGCCCCGGGGGGCGAAGCCCTAGCCGGGGCTCCGCGGCGTGCGCTCGCGTCGATTCCATAGTAAGATCACAAGAACGCGATATCAGTCTCACTTATTCTGTCATTATGAACGTTACGACTACCACAGCTCGTAAAGCCGACTCGACGTAAAAGGCGCACAGACCGACGGAAGCGCGTCGGGGAGAGCGACTTTTACGATCGGCCGAACTTCCAGGTTTATAAATTAAGGGCGGAGAGCGGCGGACCAGCCGCGCGTCCCGCTCGGTCCTAACTAGCGACGGACGACTCGGGACGAGTCGAACGTAGGCCGGGAACTAATCTAGTAGATAAATAGTAGGTGTGTGCCGGCGCCCGCGCCGGGGGGGAGGGGGGCGCCTACAGGCAGTCGCGCGCGTCCAGGTCGGGCACCAGGCGGTCCAGCGCGGCCTGCGCGCGCGGCGGCAGCTCGTTGCGCGGGTCGCGCGCCAGCCAGGGGTGGCGCAGCACGTCGCGCGCGCACAGCCGCTCGGCCGCCTCGCGCCGCAGCAGCGAGCGCACCAGGCACTTGCCGCGCGACGACAGCCACTCCGGCACCACGAAGTACCCGCGGGAGATCTTCGCGAACAGAGACGCGTGCTCCGAGTCGTTGAACGGATACCTGCAACAGAGCGAACACCGTACTTAGTAACGTTCGTTTGAGATCATTCATATCATATCATATCGATTAGCACTAATAATGAATCTCGCTACGATCTGATAAACGAAACTCGGGTCTGATGCGAATGGCAAAAAATGCTAGAGACGAGACATGGCCTATCCGCTTAATAGGCTTTTTTGTGAAAATCAACCCCGATCGAGGTACGATTGTCATTTGGGGCAGATGCGAAAAACAAAAAGCCAGGTATGATGGAACCCTTCCGGCGCGGGCGGCAGGTGGAGATTGCGGCCGAATCCCGACTTTCGAATATAAATTACGGGTGCGTCCGAAAAAAGGTAGAAAACAAAGGATCGCGAACGGCAGGTGCACGCAAACGTCTCCGCCACATGACCGCCACCTGCCGAAGATTTCTCAAGGCTCCTTTATAATGTGGGTGATATAATTATAGGCGGCCGTTGGCGCGTAACGGCCGACAGGTGATCTGGCGCGACTTCGCCAACGGTCGCCGCGACCCTTTCGATCTCGGTAAGTCCCACGGTGGCAGGTGAAGACACCCGCGCCACCCCGTCACTGTACACGCTGTATGCACCGACTAACCCATATTTCATGGTTCCAGCTGACCGCCATTGGGGTCAGACAGAAGTGCTCATGTTACATGACAATGAGTGCGTACACACCTTCCAACGAGCATGGTGTAGAGGATGACGCCGAGCGACCACATGTCGGCGGCGCGGCCCGAGTAGGTGCGGTGCGCGCGCAGGATCTCGGGCGACACGTAGGCGGGGCAGCCGCGCTTGTCCTGCAGCAGGTCCTCCTCGGGGTCGTCCAGCACCACGGCGTCCTCCAGGGACTCCAACTTTAACGTCGTCCTGCAAACAACAGAGAACACGTTCAGAATGGGAGTTCGATAGCTGCAGCGCTCGTCAGCCGTCGGGAAGTAATGGGTAAGGAGCACCAGCCCGAGCCCATATATAATTCATCAGCCGGCGGCGTGTCGAGAGCGATGCGTCGCCGCTTGACCGCTGACCCATATTAATCGCAATCGCTATTTATTACATACGCATCGGGATGCGGCGGGCCGTAATGGATCCCTTTGTGCACAAAGCTCGCAGTGCGGCGGCACTGATGCGTGCGGATTAATCGGCGATGTGAAGCATCACATATGGAACGTTGCAAAATTGTATTTGTCGGCCGCGTTTCGGCACAATAATGTCATGTAAATAATTACATAGGCGGCCATAAAGCCGTTCGTTCGGTGACGCAATGGGTTTTGTTTCATCACGGCGTTTGGGCTGTGTACGCTGTGCGCGACCTCGCGTCTCTCGCAGCGGCCGCATCGTGTCGAAATGCATTTAATGCACACTTGTAAACTGTACCCCGGCCGCTTCACGACTGATTGAATGCGACTAACGCTCGTAGAGTAACGGGACCTCGCTATAAATCCATGGGAACCGCTCACCGCCACTCTATCAATAGCTCGGAGGCAATTCGCGTCAACGGGCTATCAAATTTTACAGCTGATTATTTAGCAGGCTGCATGCATACCGGTGGCCTTTAATGATATTATACTAGTATATGGAGGTGAAGGCGAGGCAGGTGCGGGGTAGGCGGGACACTGCGCCCGACGTGCATATTATGCACTCTCGATATTTTTAGCCGCGTAATTATACTCCAAGAGGGAATCCAGGAGCTCGGGACCGGTTTCCCTGTTTATTTATATAGAGAGCGCGAATAATAAGCTCGTGTGGCGCGAGTTTCGACATTAATTGAAACATTATCTGTGGAGCAACGAGCAAGTTTCGATTGCTCGTGCGTATTCCGAAAGCTGCAGGCAATAAATATCAAGTTTGCGCAGAGCTGTTACAAAACGCACGGGTTGCGGTCTCGGCTGCTTGACAAACACTCGGACCATCGGCTCGGGAATATCTGTAACCATACGGAGTATCGCAACCGATCGCAGATAAACGATGGAGATTTATTAACAACACAAATACGTCGTGATCGAGTCGTGACAATGTAGAGCGCTCCCGCTAAAGGTTACTCTCGTTACGGCTGACGCAACGCAACTTGTCGGTGATCTTGTAAAATATTGTTTCGGCGCATCGACGGGCCCGGAATTAGCAAACGCTTTGTGTAGATTATGTAAAACCTCTGATAGCGGAGACAATGGGGCAGGAGCGAGCACGTGCGCGCATCGCATGGAGCAACGAGATGCACCGTGAGAGCGGCGGTGACGAAACGCGTGACGTCACCGCAGCCTGCAGCGAACCTTTTTTGTAATCCATCAGTGAGCGGCTCCAGCTCGGAGGGCGTCCTCGTATCCGTTTAGGTATCTCGACTGCGCAACTGATCCTAATTAAATCCCTACAACGGCAAGGCTAAAGTGCGATGTCTGCAGTTGCAATCGATTCGAATTTCGCAACGCGTAAATAAGTTATACGGTGTCGTAACGCGGTCGGAAGGTTGGCCGGATTTCCGAGCATGTTGGGAGCGCGGCCTCCAAGGATGTGTCGGAGGCGGCGCGTGCGCGGGGCGGGGGCGAGGCGGGGCGAGAGGACACTGCGCTTACACAACCCGCGTTACGCATGTCGAGCCCTGCGGCTGCAGCGCCGCCGCCCCGCATGAGATCGTGACGTGCCCCGAACTTACACTCTCTATTACTAAATTGACTCACGTTTACAACTTCGCAACTGCGTTAACGAAATACATTTCGTTCACATTACACATTTATAAGTGAGTAACGATCGCCTTAACATTTCTTGGTCAAGTTTGGCCCGGCGCATCGGTTACGGCAGGTATGAGGAGGGCACGCACGTGTGTTGGTACAATCGTGGCTGTGAGTGATAGCGCGAATGTATCATTGTGTGGGAGATGGAGCACAATTAGCGGGATGCGCGGGTTGAGCAACTGCCGCCATTGCTCAACTCAACCCTGACAGTTTCGCAAGCAACAATGGCGGCAGATGCAGCACACATGCATGCACTTCCTGCTCGCGGCTGCTTGCGCAACCCGGGAGCTACTCGCGCTGACCGCATCACCACGTCACTTCACTCGACCGCTTTTGTGTGGCGTTCGGACTCATTAATTGAGTGCATATTGGGAAACAATTAGTTAATAGCCATAAACAATGCTTGTTTAAACCTATTTCACATCGACGCTGAATTGAAACCGGCCGATATCGGTGGTTTTCGACAAGTATAGAACGGTTGTGCGTTAGTCATAGGTTTTCGTAACCCGCATTGTAGGGACATGTGATGTCGCAAGGCCCGCTGGATGCCTCACGCAGATGCCGCCGGGATAGGTTGGGAAACCATCCCGACCATGCCCAATTATATGTCGGCGCCGATTGCGCAACCTCGCCGGATGTTTCGTGAAACCTGATTGATAACATTATAGAATCGAACAACTGACCGTCGGATGCATCTCCGCCGAGAAATAAACTGCATCTGCACGTAGCAACAGCGCGCATTCGAACCGCTCCAACTATATTCGCTTAGGTCTCAGAACTGTAGGCAACGACACAGTTTACTTTATCGGAGCGGCGATAGCGTAAGTCGAACTCAGTTTTGAAACGGAGCACTGGGCCGCTCGCTTGCGAAAACGCTAATGTGAACATCGGTTGCTAAATTGTTTTAGTTTTAAAATCGAATACAGCGACAATAGCAAGCGGACCGCAAGCCGTGGGCTGGCGGCGGTGCGGCACCGGTGGCGGTCAGGAGCGAGGCGTCCTCGGTGACATCTGTGCGGGTGTGAGTAAGGAGATCGAGTAGCGCAACTGCAGCGCCCCCGTATTTGGCAGGCGGAGCGCGGGCTGCGGCCGGTGTCACAATGGCGTGGATTATGAGACGCGTTGCGATATGGCATGTTGTAAGTCCGGGCGGCGGTCCAAGCGCCGCCGCCGAAATAATCCCATGTTGCAACGCGCGGACTGCGGAACGGGCGCTACTCCAGAACCCGTTGCGCAAACGCAGTCAACGCACGCAATTGCCCAATTGCGCACTGCCTGTGCGCGACGCTACTCGCCGAACGGTACCGTTCGACGACCCCGACTATTACGCGACAATTGCGCAATGAGGGAAAGAAAGCGTTCGGAATGCATGTGCAAAAAGTAGTCGAAATCTCAGAAAATTCCGCCTCAATTCGTTGCGATTACACCGTTACGCGGCGTCGTGTTAAATCCGGTGAGCGGCGACTTTCTAACGCGGGGTCGGTGTACTCGCGCCGTGTCGCAACAATTTCTCCGAGCGTCGCGAACGAAGAAAGCGCGACCCCAGCAGCGTTTTGCAATCGCAAGCGGGCGTGCGGCACTGCGCCGGCGCACGCCGCCTTCACCGGCCACGGTAGAAAGCGTGCAGCGACCTGCGACATGCCGCGCTGCAGCAGCCCACCGCAAGCCCATTTGCAACAGTTGCACTAACGAGATTCCTACGGAATCCTGTGACCGCAACAACAGTTTAAGTGGAGTGTAGGTAGAGTACGTGAAGCAAGTGGGCCCAGAGTTGCGCAAGTTGCGATAGTGCGCGAGCGTGTCACACCCGTGAAACACTTCCGTTCATTGACTCCTTCCCGATATAACTGCGGCGTCCGTGTCGAAACTACAGCCGATCGACATACCTAGCACACGTGTGAGGACCAAAAACTGCGCTCTCACTGCACCTATCATTTACCGTTCATCTTTCCGGGTCACTTGCGGGCACGCTCCAGGGGCTTGAGAAATGGAGCATCGTTCTAAATGTCTCCACACAACGAGTTGCAAGTTTCATTGCTTTTTAGTTGCACCTAGTAAAGGATGCCACCGAGCAGGATATAGATTTATAGAACGAATCATCATACGCAACTGGCTCAGAGGCACGTTTGCGTATTCACTTTCATAACTCGTTGTTACGTTTAAACTGACTTTTCCACGTGTTGGGAAACTCGGGTAAAAAGCTGATGCTCCCACATCGCGGACGAGTAATCGTCGTTACGTCTAACTTCGAAAGGGAAAAAACGCGATAATCGTGCGACTGTGATTAGTTGCGTCGGCGGCTTTCACGCTAACGATGACACGTAACGGCTTGAGAAATGCCAATTTAGCGCAGTGGTATAATAGAAAGAGAGCAGGGCAGAGTAACGCGAGAGGCCGAGCGGCACCTGTCGCCAGGTGCGGGCGGAGGCTGTGTGCTGGCAGAGCATACAGGGCAGCTGTGAGTGTCGCCGACAGATGCGGTCTAGATCGCCCGATAAAATAAAAGAGTAAGTCCACATCCGTACATGGCGTTTCCGCCGCTGCGCATACGCAGCCGGAATCGACGATTGTTTCGCTCTGCAATCGTTTCCTTTCCTTTCTTGTGGATCGGATGTGTCGAGATGAATACCTCGTGCGATTATGACACGAATATGTATTAGTCGGTATAACAAATCGGCTGAATTAGCTTGCGCCGGCGAACTAAATTGGAGCAGCGATTATACACTGAAGCTAGGACGACGCAAGAGCTTGCAATATGTAGCAGGTATTGCGGCGAGACTCCGAGCTGTGTTCGTAACTGTTGGTTCACTGCTGTATTGGATCTGACGAGGCGGTGTCGCAAAATGTGTATGTTAAAATGTAATGAGACAATGGTCTGAGGTTGATTTATATGCAGGCGCCGCCAACCTTTGCTAATCCTGTTGTAACCGTTCGGCAGATTTACAAAACGGTGCTGGCGGTTATCGCAACGTATTAAAGGTTTCAAACCTCTAGTCCTTACGCTCTATTTCATAATGCGCTGTTGGCTAACGCCTAACAACAAACGTTTGTCTCTGATACGGCTAACAATTCTATGGAAACAGTTTTCTTGACACAAGTTTAGCAAGCTCTAGGTTCTATTTTACTAGGAATGGTTTGTTGCAGGACTTGTATATCATTTACTGTATTTGGTTGTTTTTTCAGGCCCGAGCTGGCTGTGTAATGTCTGATGAGCCAAGGGCCTAAAGGACCAAGTTTAGCAATAAAGCGTTCAGCAATCGTATGTAAGCGGCCAAAGGAATGAATGACGCAGGACGGTTTCGAAAACGCGAAATAAGCGATGTTGCGATTTCGCTTGCGCCTTGTGAAATACATTTACTGCGATTGCAAGACGCGTGGGACGACAAATGGGATTAATCTACGCAACTATTACGTGATAGAAGTGTTTATTTCGGTACACCATGCCTACTATTTGAGGGAAAGCCATATTAGGAAGTTGGAAATAGCTACCTATTGTTGGTGAGAAGTTTTTACTTTGTTGGTAAGCTAAATTAATAAGTTGGTAATGTAGTAGGTAGTTGTTACCTTACTGTCCTAATCATACAACAAGTGAAATAGTCCAAAAGCAAATTGCGTATAATGATGAAATCCCAAAAATTCGAGTGAGCAAATATACAAATAAAGTGTAGCATGATCGATGGCACTTGTCGCTATGTTGGACATTTCCCTGCAATCTTATCAGTGAGAGCTCAAAATTTCACCAAACTATTTATTCTGGTACAGTACGATACCGAAAGCAAATATTTTGTAACCCAATAACAAGTTCTATTTGCGCGGTTACACAATTGCGTTATGGTATGTATAACTTGTTAGTTATTTGAATCGGTTGCGAAAATTGTTGGCTAGTTGTAGAGCATCTATAACATAATTAAATTGCCAATTAGCATGCTTGTATCGATTTGTGTATTTGGTAACTTATGAGTTTAGCTACTGAAGCCTTCAAAACTTGGAAGGTACTCGTACAAGTACAAGCACTTTGATTGATTGAACAGGGATTTTACATTTACTATGCTTTGTTACTTACAAATATATTCAAAAGCTTTCTTGGAACTGAGAAAACAATAAATATGAGCCCCATTGGCATTGTAATGCGTGAGTACGTCGATATGTTTGCAAACTTGAACCCGAGCTACCGCGCCGGTGAATGTAGAGTACCGCTATACTATGGCATGCTGGGGCACAGACAAACGAACTTATAGATATGACATAATTTTTTGTTTTTTTTTTGTTATGGCTTTTGCGAAGATATGACTTCGCAATTCTGCCAATGTCAAGTGGGAAGATAGGCCATCATGTTCATTCTACCAGTATGTGACGTATGTTCGGCATATTATGGATTTGATGATTGGTGCAACTCAGCTTTGGTGCAAATCAAAGCTCACTAGCGTCAGTTTAACCAATGAAACAACAGCGCAATTTTGCAGAATATGATCTAATCTACAGCCATGTTTGATATGTCTATAGTATATTAAGTCCACGGCACCACTTGAGGTCGAGTTGCTGCGATCTTTATCACAAAGCCAAGCGAGAACAATGGCCTCGAAGGGGACCGGGAAGTCTATGGAAAACTATGGTTTGCCGATAAACCACGCATGAGTAGCAACTTTACTGCCTTATTACGCACACCTACGAGTAAACTTACCAATCCATTGCCGCGAGAAAACTCAATAAAACAAACGAAAGTTACTCGCGACCAGCGACCAGCCCTCTATGCTGCAATGAACAACAACACGGACTTTAATAGCTCGTCACTTGTGTATCGACTCCGCATTTAGAAGAAGCGATCACAGAAATAAGTCCCTCTCAGATATTTCACTCAGTTTGTAAATAAACAGCGAGAATAAAATCGCGAGTTGAGAACGAGTAGTACCGTTAAAACCACTGAAAGTCGGACCAGTCGGAAACGAGTTCCTCTCGACGATTTCACGGAAAAAAGTACATTATACGTGTAAAATTTACGATCCCGGATCGGAGTTGATAAGCTATCGAATTGAGCGATGTATTGTTCCTAATCAGAGTCGTAAAAGTTCATAGGCCTTATATGCGAGGAATTCCAAACACCGTATGATTGTGTGAATCGCGGACGTGGATCGAATACGACTCGATGATCGCGGTGGATAAATAAACAGAGCTAGGATGAGGACACTGCCCTTCGCGCTTTCTCTAACCTGCCTGATTTAAAAGTTGTCTGTTAACTAATGATTGACACATCGTGGCGAATGTGGCACGCACACTACGGTACTTTCTTACTGACATCGCGGTACCGTTTGTTATGATACTAGTAGAACTGGCAGAACTAGGGGCATACTTCCTTCAGAACAGTTTGGTAACGATCGACATTCAAATAATAATTCTTACTAAACGTAAACAGGACATCGCTGATGTCAAAAGTAGCCAGCAAAAAGTTTGAGGCCTACAACGCTTCAATTTCTTTTTTTTCAATCGCAAACCAGTATGTGTTGTACGATGAGATCATAAAAGGATCAATGCTCTATCGGATGCCAAACTAATGATTAACAACAAGTTTAGGGGACCTGAGCTCGGCCGTCGACCCCGCGACAACACTTTTTTGTGAAGGGGTGATGTAACTTGGAAAGTGCGGAAATGATAGAACAGAAACGAAATTACTCGCCGGGTTATTATATCACAAGCCCTGGCATCTCTCGCGGATGCAGCCCGTCCGGGGTCACTGAACTTGCGAAACTCACCTGCCACAGTATACTACAGAAAACAAACAAACACAACCCAGCCGAGCCCACAGCTCGAATTAAATCGGGAACTCTGTCGAGTAAACTTTAACACGGTCGAAGAAAGAAACAATACGATTTTGAAATTGGAACTGAATTCGAAATTGAAATGAATGTAAGGCGATGGTCTGCGTTGCACAACACTCGACGGAAGAGAGTGCGCGCGAGACGGCACATTGAGGTGATGCAATAAAGAAAGTGCGGAACTGAAGTAGGTTTTCTAACGCGGTGAATGTACTCAGCCATTAGCATTGTGTGATTCGCGTCCGCGGCCCGAGAGGCGGCCGACGACCCCGGTGATGTCAGAGGACCGACGTGTGAGCCATTTGCCAACTCGCCGTGATATAAGATGCTTATAAAGCCTTCGGGATGGGAAATTATGATGCGAAATCACGGCGGCGTTGCAGCGAGGAGGTAACACCGTTACATCAAACTCTTGCCGTATTGGAGACTGCAAGAGTTAGGTAACTAGTGTTGTCACACTCGTTTGGTGCAATTACTGATGTAACCGACGCCAGTACTGGAAAGTTATTAAACACATACATGCACATGTATTAACGAATATGTTGTCTAAGTTTTTATGCACTCGTCGAACCAGGCTTTGTTTTGCAAACCTGAACGGCAGATGCGCGTTGCAATGCTCGTATTTAAATACACATTTACGCGTGTGGATATAACTCGACATCGAACCGGCTTGTACGCATCTACCTACTATATCAATATAACGTTGGTAGATTAACAAGTTTTGATACTTTACCACGCTAGTTAATAGAGCCTCAGCAGTGATCTTACTATTCTGATTAAAATAACGTAACCCACATAACGCAGCGGTGACATACATAACTGGCGAAATTATGTTAAAAAAGTGATATGTCAAGTTCAGTAAGTGCGAGGCCGGCGCGCGCGCAGCGGCCGCCGCGGGCGGGGAGGGGAGCTGACAATGAATGGCAAAGCACCGTTGTACTTGACCTAGTATTTTGGGCGTCACGCCCCGCCGGTGCAGCATCGATTGATGACACGTCACTCCAAACAATGCCGCCGCGAGATTCAGCCTCCGATATCTTTCACACCATTTGGACTATAATTAGCGCTGACGCGATGGGTTTACGATAGCTTCGACATTGGCGCAGTAACCCAGTTGGCAGCGGCCCGGGTCCCTCAAAGCAGCCCCACAGCCTGGTGACGTCACCGCGACACGTGTCCGCCTCACCATTGACACCGCTGACATCTATCGAGACACGTTTAGGGCAAACGTAAACACGCCGATGTCGAAACGCATACAAAGTATCTCGCAAGCGGTTTCCGATAAACATTTGTCTACTAGATATGTCAGCGGAGTATATGTGCCATTGCGCAAGGTCGGCCCGCACCTGCGCCGCTCGCTGCAGCGACCGTTGCAGCTCCCACGATACATGAATAATTAATTCATTAAAGGGTGGATCGAGGAATTTAGCGGCACCTGCCGATCATCCTTACACGGCGATTTTAGAATGGGGTCAGTAAATGGTGTTAGAGCGGTTACAATTACAACGCTGGGCAGTTTCCTCCGCGCGGCGCGGTGTGCGCTGTGTCGGCGCAGCGCACTCGTAATCAACCAAGTGGGTTAAGGTTCCACCAAGGATTTGTTGCGGCAAGTCTCCGCTCCAAAACGCCGCGCGCTGTGAGCTAACTGCACGCTGGTTCCGCTGCATTTGCCCGTTGCCTTTTGTTCGAGTGCTTAATGTTCTCAATTATGTACTTGGCGACAGTACGTCTGTCAATGTCTTCCAATAATGGGAGCAGATTTACACAATACCCGTCGCAATTGATTTTGAGGACGGCCTGTTTCATTCACCTCTCGGAGACAGTGGGACATAAACAAAAGAGGGTCCTCTGCTTTTGTTTAATTAGTGCCACAGAAACAAAAGTAACTGGATAGTTTGGGCGCCCCTTTGTTCAGGCTCTCGAGGAGCGTAAACTTTGAACAATAAAATGTCCTTTGAATGCAAGAACCTTTTGAAACCTGAAGTGGGCAAATGAATTGAAATAAACAGGTTAATAAGTTTCAAAACGATCCAGATGTATTTCAAAAGCGGCTGCACACAACTGTTTGGCAACTGCATGGTCGATTCTTTCGTAACGCAGCGTCCGGACCACTCGATTAATTGTTCTTATCCTAAGCATTATTTAGGCTGTTGTTTTAATATTTTACCCAATTAACTCGAGTGTACTTTATTGTTGAACAAAATGTAAGTGTTAGTTTATATGTGGAAGCTTTTTACATCATTGCAATTGTTTTACAAAGGTATTACTATTTAGTTTTTATTTCATAACCGATTAAATTATTTATTTGAAACAATACCGACCTATGCGATAGATGTGTAACTTTTGTATACTTAGCTTGATAATTATAAATTTATAAATAGGTAAGTATTTTTTTAATCAAATAAATGTATAAGTACTCATACAAAATGTATGTATGTGCTTTTAGGAGTGCATATAAAGGTATATTAAGACAACAATAGTTAGGTTGGATGTGCGCAGGCGGCGCGGCAGATGCGTTAGCTGCATTGTCCCACTACAAAAGCAGGTAGGAGAAACTGGCCGACAACCCGCCATGTGCTACGTGTCATTTTTTCAAACACAGATATACGTTTTACGTGAAATGCACAAAAAAATATTAATCTGTCCGAACAGATGGCCGAGCACATGTCGATATAAAAACTAGATGCAGCGAGATGCATGAATATGACAGCACCAATCAAACAAGTCCCGATCGATTATCTAGGAGCGACGTAAGCACGACTGGCTTCACTGATAGCATTCCACAACATTTAAATGTACAGCCAAAATTTAATTTCAAAACCAATCGCGAGCGCTTTGTTATCGACGCGTAACTACTAATTTAATTACAATGGTTTCCCTTTGTTACAAAAGAGAGAAACGAATCGAATCCCAGTTATCAAAATTAATAACGGCAAAACCAATTTGTACTGCGTAATATCCTGCGATTTAGCGAACTTCGCAGACCTTTGGATGGTATTGATTTTCGTCCGAACGCACAGATTCTGAAATTGGACCTTCGAGAGCATCCGACGACGACCTTAGAACAAAAGGCATGAAAAGTCATACGGAGGGGACTGGAGTCGAGCGTGAAGAAAGGAACGTTCGGTAAAACGGCAAATATTGACCTCGTGGCAGATGTTGAAACACAAACTTGGTGCTGGCCGTAAGTGCATTTGAATAAACATCGACTCTCGATAGCGAGCTTTGTTGACCTTACACTGTATCCGATATCGGAGAGCACATGCGCCCGATAGAGTAGTCATCAGGTGTCCAAACAACGCGAGCGCAGCCATTGTTGCTCAAACCTACATATGTATGTCGAAACCGGCTAATGCATTTAAAAATACTTAGCGACATGTGAAGGGAACTGGCATGCCATGGCGAGTACAAAGTTGCCTACAAGTTATACCTATAAATAAATACTCAACTAGATCATTGAGCCAAGCAGCCTCGTTGCCACACTCGATGACCATAGAGGATGCATGCACTTTAACGTTCACAATATTGAGCTTAAAATAAACTCATCGCAATAAAACTATCATAAAGCTTTTATTGCAAAACAGATTTATGAACAGCTCGGAATTTTCTTTCATGACAGAATAAAAGACTGATATGGAATTGGAAATTAAGTTGACATGTGACAAAAAAATATAAGATTTCTATGCCATTACAGAATGCAGTCGTTGAACACGTGCGTTTCGCAGGTATACGCATGTGCAATCTATTGTGTTTAAAAAAGTGTTTGTCTTGAAGATGAATGCAAGTCTTTGCACAATGGTCGGTGCGTCTCTACCTTCGCCCATCATCGATTCTGCAAAGACTCCACCAGATGATAAATGATGCGTAGGAGAAGAGTACAAAGGCAGCATTTGTATACTGGAACATCTGTTCGGGACGAGGGTGTCTTTACAATTGGCAAGTTCGCTCTACAAAAACGTTCGCTTTAGAGCGTAGCTCGCATTGTTGGTAGATTAACCCGATACGAACTCCGACAATACAATCAGAACACCTTGACGTTTTTCCAAAATTCTTTAGGAATGAATGGTGTCAGGGCAGATTGTTTTCAGCTGATGTGTGGACGCGGGCCACATTGCGGCATACGACGACCTTACTTGTTATCTGAGCTTGATAAGAGATTGCTGTGACCTTATGTTGATTAGTGTCTCGTAAGTCGATAGCGTCAAGTCCAACGACCGTGGATCCTAGCCAATTAACACGAATTACGGTAAATGAAGCCGGTTCCCAGAGCTCTCGAGTTTTTATCGAGGGGAGCCTAGCTTGAATCGGCTCTCAAGCACTCTCCACGGCCGGATGTAACGGGACCGGAAACAGAACCAAATAGGACTGCAGAAATGTGGCAGATGGTCAACATTGTATCCGGCGAGACACAGAAAAAGTATTTTAATAGAGAAGGTAAAAAGTTGCATCGTGCTCGCCACATGGCCGGCGTATTAAGTTAATTATGCTGGAGCAGACTGCTTATTTCGAGTTTTAAATTGCCCTGCTTCTTGTTGTTGTAAAATAGATGCTTTGCAATAATTTATTTGCCATTTTGACGTGAAATAATGATACAAGCTACCAGCTGAACAAGAGACGCAGATATAATTGACACACGATAATGATTAAATTAATTATGTACAACGAACAGCAGTTACAAACATGATCTCAGCGTCGTTTGTTATTTTAAATGAGTGAATGTTGTATTAAGTCATCCAGTGACAGCACAGAAAAGATATAAAATAGATAACCTCAAAGTAAAAATATCTTTCGCTAGACACGTGATTGAATGAGATCGATCGAATTGTTAAAGAGAGAAAAACGTTTCATGGTAAGATATTCGCATTTATTTTCTGAATCTGGTCGCATTAGCATTATGTAAGAACGTGATAATCACGCATGCTTGAATAGCGAAAATTGCAGTTTTTCATCATCGCTAGTCACGTTACGAAGCTGTGTCACATGAATACTAACACGACATGCACTAACTAAACGGCTTCAAACAGTTTGCTGAATATTATAAGAAAAACTGAGGTTTACATAGTAAAATTTGTTGATCAGAAACAAACGTTGAAATTTAAATTTGGAACGATTGGCGGTTCCTGGTTGGGCGCAGGCGCACGTTTGAAGGCGGAAGACGGCGCTTGCGCAACTGACATTGAACTGAGGCAGCCGCTCGGAGGCCAGCCACTGTGCCGGATTCTCAGTTTTACGTCTGTATTAACGATTATTTTAATCATCAGTCTCAACTCTTATCTACGCTATTGCGATATTTTCCTCGTACGCAATTTACGAGTATCAGAATTTGAGACAAACAACAGTGAAGCCGAGCAGGAAAACCGAATACAGAAATCAGTAAACATATCCATAAGACAAGAGATTTCCCAGAAACAGGACGCGGGGAACAATGTATATCTTATTTGCCCGGAAGCGAGCGTGCGCAAAGATTCCGAATGAAAACATTGTAATGTTTTGATGCGAATTTTCCGCTGTTTTCACACGTCACCGTTCACCGCCAATTGGAAGTTGGAACCGCGATAACGATAAAACTACGCCGATAATAATAGCCACATTTCTGATGAAAACCCCCGAGCGCCGCGTGTCACGCTATGTCGGTGTTTATTCATTGAATGAGGCAATATACACTACGTCACACGTAAGCGATTCGCAAGTGTAGGTGTTAATTTCAACAAGCAAAGTCACCTTCGTGTCGTTCACCAGCTTGAAGGTTAATAATGTCAATCGTACAATAAATATTGTAAAGTTTATTTACAATCAACACTTTACGAGAGAATACCAGCGGGCCGGCATTAATGACGCGTGAAAGTGGAACTGGAACCGGATGACAGAAATGGTGGAGCGCGTCTAGTGGTGTTAATCCGTGAATGTGAATGAGCGCGGGGCAGTGGCGGGGCGCACGCACGGCCACGTGGGCCGGTGCATCCGCGCCGCATCGTTATCGGTGTCGCAACCTACCGCTGGCGGGGCCCGCTCGTCCTTGGTCGCGGCCAGCCGGCTCCGCGCGCCGCGGCCGCGACCCTGCCGCCGCCGCCCGCTTCCGCGTCCGACCTCACCCACCACACTCGCATTACGCACCGCTAATCGATACAGCGAATTGAAAAAATGCGCGTCACTATTCGTGATCTCGTTCAGGAGATTTTCCCGAGTGACGTCAGCGGCGCCCTAGCAACGACGAGGTCACGTGTTTCGAGCCGAAACCCTCGCAACGCAACCCCGGCGCGCCGCGGCGTGGGTGAAATGACGTCAAATACAAAATGTCGAATACCCGAGCCTTGTAAAGGGCACACGTTTTCAGTTTCCGCCGACTCAGATAATAATTGTTAACTAACTTTCGAAGGTTTCGTTTTGTATTTCTTTTTAGCTTTTGTGTGTTATTCCACAGTAAATGATTAGGTAAAATGCTTTTTGTTCAAACTTTGACATAAAGACAAACAATGTTGGAATGGAAAGTTTACGGGGTCTAAGAATGCTCGAGAATGTTAAAATTATACGCAGATCGTGATATTGGCCGAGTATTCGATCACGTTCGCGCTAAATACTCGATCATCGCATATCGTCGCGATTACATCAGTGCGCCAGAATGTAGAGCGGGACACGTCAAGTAAAACTAACTGCGCAAATCCAGTGAAATCTGAACAAATAATATCGATTGTGCCGAGAAAAACAAGAACCGTGGCACAATAAGCCTCACTTGTGATGACGCCGGTACCGATTGCGTGATTATATACGGCGATGACTTCACGACTGCGATAGGGGATCATCAACATCGACAACTAAATACTCCAAGCAATAACGACCTCATCGGCGTTATTATAAGAATCAGAATTGAATGTCACCAGAGCGACGAAAGACGCTGTAAACACAGTCCAATTACTTTTTAATTGTGGAGCCTTTGTCTCTTGAATTTTCCACTTTCATGTCTCGGATTTTATAGGTAGGTATAGTATGTACCTTTTCAAGATAAATGAAAGGGGAGAGTTATTAGTCAAAGAGCCAAGTTTAAAGACAACCGTACTCATTTCGAGACATTTTGATACGTAAAGGAGTGGACTATTTTATAAATTACAACAACATTGTTTCACAGCCTTAAAATCCTAAAACGGCATGTATGGCAACAACAGTCGACATATGTATAATTAATCAGTATTCCAGCGTCCCAAAAACAAATCAAGGATGACAGATTGACAGATAAAATAATTTGTCAAACAACAATCGAATAAATGCAAAGAAATGACGTGAGCTCGAAATCACATAGTATTGTGTCGCGTATGGTTACACAACGAGTGACCGCGAAGTAAGGTCGGATACGTTCTCATATTTATTGTACGTATTCTTCAATCTCGAACGAGGCTCGAGGTCGGCTCAGGCTCAAAAAGAGTACCATTTCGCAACACAACGCAACGCGTTTCAATGTCACTGTGAACGGTCCCGATAGTCGACCACGAGCGATTTGTTTTATTCGGATACACGTCCCAGAGACACCATTAGGCCGTCGATAGGCAAAACTTTATATAGTTACCACAGCAGACTAATCTGTGACCATGCAGTTTGAATCGAGTGAACCTTGTTGGGAGGTCAAATGCGTCATTTGTTTCACAAACAAAATGAACGGGCGAACAGTAATTTGTAAGTTACGAACAAAAAGTAGTGCGGGCAAACCTCGAGCGCGTACATTATCTGTGCGTTTATTTACAAACTCAAATGTGTTTAACAATAAATCAAAATAAGCGTTCAATGTCAGGTATGGCGCAAGTTCAAAACTCTTATTAGCATTTTGCTAACCACTAGAGCAGTATAGATATATTTTGTTTGTGATTCCGCTGGAGACACGCCATGCAAGTTGATAGAAGTACATCAACAGGGTCGTGATGCTCGTTGTTAGAGGTAGAGATGACCAAATGCAGCTTGCGTCATTTCCTCTCGGTGGCCGTGAACCAAGTTACGTCAGCTCCCGAGTTTCGGTGAGAATATAGATGCGAAGCGATGCGATCTACAAACATTTATTGTTCCATCCGCCGTCGTAAACAGAAACACTCAGAATAAATACCTATATACATATTTGTATTCAAGGCTCTGGGTTATTCTCGAGTCTAGTCATATCGGTCGTTAAGGGCAAAGTAAACTGAGTTTTAATCAGAAACGTAATTAGGAGGGAATTTCCTAGATGACATCATGGTCGTTTCTAATGACCCTCTTAGCATTTTTAACGAGTAAATCCGACTTCCTTCATTGCGGCTTTCAGTTTAATTTTACATACTGGCAGTATCGTATTTGCTTACGTATTTGTTTGTATTTTCCTTAATGTATCTATTGCCATAGTCATAGTCATTTATTTATATCAAAACTATTGATACACATCACAGAAATACAAGTAAAAAATAATCAAATTAAAATAATAGTACAATAAAATAAAATACAATAATTATTGCAAAACAAAAAATATTAAATTAAATTATTGTACAATTCAATTCTAAAAAAAATCATTCATGCCATGAACTGTAAGTGTGAAAGAAATACGCAATATAAAATATAGCTCATGAGATAGCTGATAGGACAAACTTTTATACAATATACAGTTGCACACGTAACTGAACTCTTCCATAAATACGGTGAAGATAAGAGAACGATTCAGGTAAAATGCAAAATACCTTATCGAGGAAAGCGAAAACTATTTGATACTACTCAAATACACAAATACTTCACAACACACACTACATAACATACATTCACACACCACCGCGTATTTAAGAGGCTATTAACTTTAACATACTGAGTAACTTAAATTTAATCTTGCCGAAAATAATGATCGGGTCGGGATGAATTACTTTTACATTATTATTAGTATGTGTCCTCATATATTTTAAAAGGTGCGAGCGCAACATTTACTTGCAATACCTCGCATGTTTACCGGACTATTTAGTTTTGAAATGCAGGCCCCAATCATAACACATTGAATAGGTACACACAATACTCGTACCGCGTTATCATAGGATAGGTATACCCACAAAAAAACAAAAATAAAATACGCTATAGGAACATAATATGTTTACACTAGATCTTAGAATTTGATGTAATGTAATGTCATGAATTGTGTGCAGATGTGCTTTTATTTGTATTTGTTTTGAGATGTCTTCGATAGTAAAACGAATTATCATAAATGTTGTATAATTATCTAGCGAAACTATGTATGTAGGTATGTTTTTGACGAAATTGTGCATAATAACTTCTGTTAGTTAGTTTTTTTTTATTATTATTTATTAAGAACTATACCTACTCAAGTACATAGGTAATACTTGTTGTTTTTATTTCATACTCATCTATGATTGAATGGAAAGAGCCTACATTGCACGACACAAGTTTCGACTCAGTGTGCAATGTAGTGCACCCTGTGCTTATTGTCTATGTGGTATTATTATCTTGTTAAATATGTATGTTACTTTAAGCAGGTACCTACATAGCATTAAGATCTGTAACTAGTTATTAAGTGCAAATAAATGATTAATATTATTATATTATTAATCTTACTTAATTAGGATATAAAATAGTGCTAAGAATATTTATGTATGGATAAAAAACTGTTAATTTAAAATTGGTTGGGAGGTGCCAATAATTAAACCAATTAGTTACACACAGCACAGCTGTGGCTCAGACTGACCTAGTCTCACAACACAGGCTTAGGCTAGTGTAGGACGCGGAATGCCTGCCGCTACAGACAGCAATAATTCTACTTATTTTGCTTTGCAATGCAAGTACATCATCTTTTGCTTGGCACCTACCAGCCCATTAAAATGTATGTCTAAACCTAAGGAAGAGCCTACACTCCACAATACAAGTAAATTACATCCTAGTGTGGAGTGTACGGAACAAAGTAGTATAAGTACCTACATTTTTGCTAAATAAAGTTATCTTTATCTTATCTTAATTATAATAATAGACTTTGACTGCCCTGTTAGCTTAGTTGGTAGTGGCTCTGCCTTCTAATCTAGGGGTGCGGGTTCGATTCCCGCATGACACAAGTAATTATGCATATTAAAATTTGTAATTACTTGTGATGAGTCTGGTCGTTTCGATGTATAATAAGTATGTATTTACAAAAGAAAAGTATATATGTATTATATCCGTTATCTAGTACCTATGATACAAGCGTAAGCTTAGTATGGGGCTAGATGGCGCTGTGTGATATGTCCTGAAATATTTATTTATTTATTTTATTTAGTTATCACGACCGAAGTTTAACACTGTTCAAAACAATCATTTTCCAGGTCAACGTAACTCAATTGGTTATTATAATTGAATGGAACAGGAAGCGGACGGGAAATAGAGAGCGCGACTGGTTTGCTGATGAGAAAGCCATTGTTCGAGTGTGGTGTGTCACCTCTCACATTACTTATTTGGGTGAACTCATTACTGCATTGTCACGAGGTGACTTTGGGACAAACAATTAACCGGATAAAAATAAACGAGCGACAAAAATGTACGCGAAGGGAACGTCAAGTATTCTCGGAGGTGCATCAGGACCGAAGCCAGACTGAGGATTAATTATAATTCTGGCTACTCGAGACCGGTTGACTTTTTATAGCCTGACGCCAGCCAAGTAAACTCAGTAACACATTTTGTATCCAGAAAGGAAATAAAATAGTCGAGTGATTCTGGAAAATTCAATAAGGGAATCTACTGCCAAGGTTATCCGGCCCACGTTTATATCCTGGGTGTATTTTAGAGAGCGTCGGCGTCGGATACATTTTCCCGAAGGTCGAGAGTCTCTAAGGACATTCCCCGTAATGACGTATTTATCCGACGCCTTCGCGAATATTATGCGCACCATACTACACGTAGGCGAACTCACTAAACATACAGAACATAACGATAGTAATGAAATTGCACCGCCTTAGTCCATGCTCTAAATCGTTTATTTTTGTATCGAGTTCATGTTGTATCATTAAACGGGAATGTTTTGCGCAAATCGCCCACGCGTTTACAGGGGATCTTATAAGAAATAGATACGCGAACGCAAATAAAAACAAACTACTTTACTTTTAAGTCTCCGTGGCGGGGCTTACCGAGACTGGCTGCAGCCTGCTATATCGAAAGTTGTTGAACTTCACATCGCAAACAGGAAAACGCGGACTTGACAGTGCGGAGAAGACCACGAGATTTACGATTAAAAATTCTCTTACCGGTAGCTCGGTCAGCCCCCTCAGTTGTATGAAACTTACCGCGACTCCGTCACCAATGTGTTTATTCATTCTCGCAGTTCCATGAAACCACAGTATTCGCTTTCTCTCTGAGGCTGTACTTTTTATTGAGGACTCGGACTCGCTTCTTTGCATGCATAAATTCATACGCTGTGTTTTGCAGCGAGTGAACTTTTTGTCGTCGTTTTTGCCCCTGCGAGGCGAGTGATTGAACTCTGGCAATTAATGGGACTAGTCATAAGAAGTATGAGGATATTTTTATTTTTATGATAAACACTCGGGGCTATTTTATTAGTGTGCTGTGAACGAGCTGTCCTAAAGTAGGAATTTCCCTAGTCATATATCTGGCTCACCATATAGCTATATTTAGGCACTGGTTTGGGCACGTTAATTTTAGCCAGTTAGGGAGTGAGGGTAGTGACCCGATAGAAATTTCCTATGATTCATCCCCGCACCCTCTTTTGTTCCCTCCGGTTTTTATGCATCCCTCGTGGGTGACGTCACCGAAAGCACGGAATGCACACTCACTAGTATTCATCATCGCTATGTCACATCGTGATTCATTTTACATTGTGCCCGATAGTTTATTTTGGTACGGGGAAATGTAAATAAATGTACGTAAAAAAATCTTCAATTTAATTGTGCATGGAAGCTTAGGATCGGATGTGTAATGCCGCACAAATTTTCGAGTACTTAATTCGACTTAAATGACTCGCTACCGAATGAGTTCAACAAACTCATTGTCGTCGAGTCGATAACTCCGATAAGGACAGCGGACGATTTAGGAACGGCACGTAATTAGAAGTGTTCGTCATGCAATGAGCTAGAAGTAGAGGAATGTTAGAGAGATGATCTCAACTATCCTTACGTCACCCTCAGCTGTATGTACACGCTTGGGTGGTTTTCGACGGTCAGCGACCTTCGCGACACGGATGCACTCGAGGATGGCACGCCGGTGCTCGCTTCCATAACGTCCCAACTCAGCGCCTCAAAGCAGGTTTAACTTCAACGCAATAAAACGCAGGAGTAATCCATCGATCGCAGGAGTTGTTGCTACGCGAGAAAAACTGATCATAGGTCGAGTGAAACGCCACGAAAGCGACGCGGCGTGTGTCGGTCAGTGATTCCACCTTCAGCCGTTCTCGGTGAGCGGTCATGTGCGACGCAGCTCTGAGGGCGATTACGTTTCACCCATTCCCGGCCCTAGTTAATTGTTGGCACGTGCATTTTTTGCTCTTAGGGCGGTGAATGCACCCATCTCTGCGAGGGTCGCGTGCGTCAAGCTACTGCAAACCTTTTTGCGCTTTCTCCAGACGCGTGTGCTTTATGTTGCCGAAGGTCATTGCGGTTCAAGTCGCCTCCATCCGTCCAGGGAGTCACGGCGCACATGACTCAGCCGGTGATATCATGAAATGACATTACGCCCTCGTTTTCCATGACACTCGCGGAAGGCTGGCTCGATTAAGCATGTAGGAATTAAATGCAATTTCATCTGACGTGTCCAAGGTAGTAAGGCGGAAAGAGCGCTTGAAATACCTTTTCCGCCCGTGTCCAATGCTAAAACGATATCATTTGCATCGTTCTCTGTTGACATTGAACGACGTCATTCATGTTTACCAAACGAGTCGGCGGCGGCGCGATGGAGGCGTAAGTAAAGAGATAAATAGTAATTGAAAAAGAGCGAGTCAAGTACAGTGGGCAGCAGGTAACGAGCAGTATAGCGGAGTGATGTTGGCAAGCGGAGCGTGTCCCAACACGCGGTACATGGCATGCTGTATCGGCGGATAAGTACGTTACGCAAATCCGCAGATATGTCGGCGCGGCCGGCGGGCGCGCCGCTTGCACAAGGTTTCGCAGACCTTTGTTTTACGCAACCAGATCGATTTAATAGCTAGTCGTGCGTTTTCACAGCTGTGCACTCGATACTGAAATTAATGAATTAGGTATGACATTTTGTAAGGTCCAATTTATTGGGTGCAATTCATAAAGCCGAGGAAGACCGGATCTGCCACTTCCCTTTTCGCAATACCTGCCGTTCCGCACCCCAGGCAGTTAGCGAGGTGTTCGCAAACAAAGCTATTATATCTCCGCGGCCTGTGAGGATGATCGGATTTACTTTTGTCGGGGATGACACCTATGTCCGGCCATATATTTCAGCCTTACATTGTATAAAATAGAGGCGAGTGATCGCTAGAGGGCGGTGCACCGTCCACGTCCGGTAGCCGTATCCGGTGCTTTGCCATCGCCAAAAAAGGTGCGAACATTCGTTATTTATAATCGTGACGAATGATGCTCGCTACGTCCTCGTCGTTTCTTTTATTTTCAGAATGAGGGTAACGCGGTCGCGTAGGCGGCGTTTGAAAGGTGTATTTCAGGACGAGAGGTAGGTAACTCGATATAGAGTTGCGGTAGTCAATGCAAGTGTTTTAATTTGGCATAATCGTATGAGCGGTATGGTAGCCGATGCACTAGCGGCGTTAGTCTGTTCCGCACCAGCGCGGGCGCGGCGCGGGCCCGCGACATTGGCACACTTGCGCGACCTCCGCCGCGAGCCGCAACCGAGGCCGTGCATAACGCCCCAAAACAAGCGCCACCGACGCCCGCGCAGCCGTGAGCGCTCTCAGATTCCGGCACGCCTGATTCACGCCATGCGAATTAGCACTCGATGTGCCCATTTATCTACCGGCCACACCCGCGCTACAGACGCCAGTCGTGCGTGCCAACAACGCACTTCTCTACATATTCATATTCACTACTTACTCAAATTTATTACGTAAACACGACCAAATGCATCTTTTACACAAAAGCTGTCTCTATTTATAAGCGCATAGGATTATGCAAATGAGACGCCTGTAATGTAGCGATCTTGCGGGTCTCGCTCTTGCACCACGGTGTCTGCGACTTTAGCAATTCTCGTTTCAAAATGTTTTCAAAACAGTCAGCGTAGGCGACAACCAACCTGGCCGAGTATTGACTGCATTTTAGCGGCGAGTTTACGCTTGCACGCTAGGCGGTCGCGTGTCGGTCGAATCTGAATTTAAATCGGCAGTAAATGGGGGACAGATTTGGAAGGAAATGCGGTGTCAGGCGATGGCCGGGCCGGAATGCGCCGCGGCGGCGTCTGCCGGGTGGCGAGCCGCCGCAGTGGAGGACCGATTTGGCACATCCGCAGACAAGCGCCAGCGACCGCGCTGCGCACTCGCACTGTAAATATCCTATCCCGTTACTGACTACGATAGCCCACGGTGACACACGTGCGAATACTCACAATATGCTTCAAAATATACAACGGCCGCACGCCAATTTTAGTAGTTCCCAAACCGGTTCTAAACGTCAGCAACAGGATCAGCGAAGGTTACTTTCAGAAGAAACTGCCTAACCACATTTTTATATAGATAGTTGATAAATAAAAGCTATATTTACGTAACATAGGAGCATAATATCTGCAGCCTTTGTACGCGGTGCATTTAATCATCGATCAACCGCCGCCTCGCCGGTTTCTGAACATTGTGTTACGCAAAAAGCAAGATCCCTGATTTTTACCTGAGCCGGGGATATTATTTTGGCATGTAGTAGGCGGGATGGGCCCGAACAATGCGCCGCGGACATCATTTTATACCTGAGATTGTTTGAAGAGGACATGTAAGCCGGGTTCATACTATCGCCCTAAACTTGGGCTCCGCGCTGTCTGACGTTATAAGATTTTCCTATTCGTTTACAATCTCTTTTGTTGCAAATAACCGAAGAAAATTATTTTTTTATGAGTCCAGCGCATGGACAAAGGGCATTTTTGTCGCCAAAATACGTTTCCGCTTCGAAGATCCTGTCAAGTAAACAGCCCATTTTTTCGATAAAAGCAGTTTACATTTAAACATCCGGCTTTTCCTTCGTATGATTTGACTAAAATAGCTATAATTTATGTTTGGTGTATTGTTATCATATTGGTCGCGTATACAAAGGAGGCGGAAGTAGTTGTGAAGGTTTGTAGCGAAATGTTGAGACGAGGCATGTATATACTCGTAGTTCGGCAGTGAGTACGGGTGCAGACAGGTAGCGTGTAGTTCGCGGCCTCGTTTTCCACCCTCAAGGCCCGAGCCCGGATGCAAGCCCGAGATTTCTCTCGATAACCGCTTCACACACGAACCTCTCGTTTGATACATCGTCGGATATAGAGAAAGTAGCGCCGCATTCAAACAACCTCAAACATATCTTTCATTTGTAACGGATATTGAAACCAGATTCGGAAACAATTTTGTTTGTGATAAGTGCATACGCCTCTAAGATAAGACTTTTGATTGAATAAGTTTAGAAGATACGAGTGATGCGAACCTGTTCGGAATGAGAAATATCTGTTTCAATTCTGATTTCATATCAAAGGCTATCCTGAAGATCAGTGTAGAGAGACGAGCAAAAAATCTGTTTCCATCTCAAAGGACAGGAAAAACCAGAGTTGAAGTTATAAGAAAATGTACTTCAAAGCGTCAAAGAGAGCACGGAATCAATATTAATGTCGTTGTTTACCTTTGAGATGGAGCAGATCGCAGCATCCGCAGCCGCAGGATGCTACGAATTTATAATCAGGGGTGCCTTTATAGCGCCGACCGACGTGAGAACGTAGGTCGAAGGGCGGCCACTTGATCACCGTGCACCTATACACTCCTATTCTCACGCCGGCTGGTGAATGACCACCGCGACATGTGCACTTTCATTAGAATTTATTAGGGTCAGACAAGGTCGTCCGCTTCTTTATGCAAATTGGGGACTGTCCGGCCGAATAATCACCGAACGCTCGTTTGTCCATATATGTCATCTGGGAATATCCCAACAGGGGGTCATTAATTTAGATTCAGATTGTCTAATCCGGCTACCTGCGTGACCCGAAAGGTCCGTTATCATGGAGCCGGCGAACAAAAACTGTTGTTTCCGTTTCGACACCGGACACACCGGCACATGGCAAAACTGGAAACGCATCTGCAATATCCTGCTTTATTAATGAACGGTCAGACTGCAGACGCCACTTGTGTGCAGTTTGCCCAATAACAGGGAGCGTTTTACACACCCGCCTCGCCTAAAAAATGTGTTTGGACCGGCGTTTTCCCGTTTAAAGCAACTTTCCGAATATGGTCCCTTATCTGTGAAGTTGCCGTCTGTTTAATATCCAAATGTAAAACATTCCGCGCTTTGAGCAGCAACTTTGGCAAAGGCTCCTCAAGTAGCGGGCGTACTCGCTCCAGTATTACGTAAAGGGTGAAGCGAAACTTTTTGCATTTGAGGCGGTGCGCTCTACGTTCCGCACCGCAACCGACGTCGACGCTTTTGACAGCGTTCGCTTTGATGACGCTTCACTGAAAGGGTATTAAATTTACCTCCCCGTCTGACCACTCAAAAGCCCGTCTGAATTAATACTGTTGCGTAAATACAGAGCTCGGATTCGTTTTGTCTCTTTGTTTAAACATTTATTGCAAACAGTCTGCGGTCGCATCAAAGGCAAATTCGGATTTATAATTCCAATGTCACCCGGGACAAACGTAGGTAAAGGTCAAAGATTATTAAAGTCCTGAAGGCAGTGGGTGGGATACCAGACGAGACAGTCGAATTGACTCCGTTGGGACCAGAGGATAATCTCATACATAAAGCGGTTGTCGACTCTATTGTGGGAGGACTACAATAGTTATATCAATAAGGCAACCAAATATATATATTATGGCAACAATAAACAAATAAACACAGAAATACACATAATACATCTAAAGAATCGTATTAGACACGTGAAAAGATTGGAAGATCTAATCAAATATCACAAAGGGTACAATCGATTTTATTAAAACCAACATACCAAAAATGCTGTGGGTCGGGGTGAAGATACTGGCAGGTGAATAAAGGAATTAATTTAAAAACTTATAAGGAATGTGGTCGTTAGAAAACTCAGTGAGGGGTGCATAAAGTATTTTACAGGTTTCGATCACCTGATGGGATAGGGGTGGTGCAGGTACCCGCATGTCACAGGTCGCGGGTCGGGACAGGCGCACGGCGCGCGGCGGACCCTTGACCCGATTGCGCGCGCGCTGTATTGTACGCAGCAATGACACCGCTCGCCTTGAGCTGCTAGCATTGCCGGAGATATTCGCAACAATGGAGGCCAGATAATGTTTCAAAAGTTTGAAAATCCGGCGGTTCCTACGGCGCGGCGTTGGCTTGGGGGTCGCAATTAATGTGCTTTTGCAATACTATTTTAGAACTTGCTTCAATTTACGTATTCAACCTCTCTCATTAATAATCAGTAGACTTTGACAAACAATGTAGAGGGACAAATATATCAAAATGACTGACTTGGCATTTATCACAACATTCACAACACAGCCGAATGCGTTTAATGAGCTTGATGAGGCAGCTTACGCACGAAGGAAACGACTCTACCTACTTGAAATACAAAGAGCATTTCCGTTTCCTTCTGACAAGTTCTGACTGATCTTTGTATAAAATGTAATTCTCACGATCAGTCCGCAGCTGATAATAAAAACGTCGTTTTGGCGAGTGATTGATCGGCTTTCCCGATCTATCGTTGGAGATATCACGCTTGCGTCAGATATTTGGTAAAGATTTGGCACGGCAATCGGAACCACGGCCGAACGATTTCGTCTAACAGTTCTTACACCTAGAATTTTCGAGATTTGCGACAATGATTAGCATAAAGATTATAAGACTCACCGTTGAGGATCGGCAAAGACGAATTTTCTGAGCTTAAGATCCCGTAAGACGATTCCTTGTTCGTGACACGCGGCGACCGTTTCTGCCATTTGTCTGAATAGTCTTCTGGCTTCATGTTCTCGGAGCCTTTTCCGCGCCCTCACGTATGAGTGCAGGTCTGAGTGAGACCGGGGGAAGATGAGGTACACCCGCTTGTCGCCGACTAGAACTTCGTGTATTGGGTTTACGTGCGGGTGGCCGTCGAGTCGGTAGTGCGCTTGGAGTAAACTGCTGCAATCTCGTGACACCACCTGGAATAGACACACTCTTGTTAATGCGGAGCTCAGGATTCATTTGTGAGGGAAACAAACATAAAGAAATCAAAAGACTGCAGCACGTGTACGGCACTAAATATCAAAAGAATATCAATTGGAAGATAAGATAATTTCATTGATTTCTTAGTTCGATATGCCAAGCAAACAGTTCCTTACAGCGCAGTGGTCAAAACATTTCATATTTATAGGAGTCCTTAAATAAACCTTCTGAAGGTATTTTCCGGGAAATGAAACGTGTTTTCCCATTATCTGACACGCGCGCTGCATTATTAAGCAGGTCGGCATAGCATTCGGAACATTATTACTATCAGTATTGACCTACTTCTTAGCTTGCGTGACGCTTCAGTGTCGACTGCCATTGTTTTATGTTGATAGGCCAAACCGTCGGTTGCCCTTTGATGTACTAGGCAAAGAGGGACTCTTTTCAAAACATGAAACGACGCATTAACTGACTAAGCACGGAGGTAAAGAGATACAGGCTCATATTCCTACGTTAAATAGATTCAAAGGGGTCTTATTTCAAAGCGGCCCTGATTTAAAAGGGCTTAGTCTAATGTGTATAACGAGGTTGAAACATTTTAGTGAATAGAGGCGGGCTGACCCCCTTTGCAAACATCGGCCCGGTCGGCTACGAGCGGGGTTTGCGACGACATCTAGAAATCAGCCAGTATTGCGGCAATTACATTTATCAACAGTGAGCTGAGCAGGCGAACGTTACCAGGCCACGGCGGAACTTTCTACGGGACCGCTATAATTTACCGCGGCCTAACAGTTATTTTATGATCAATTGCTGTGCTTGCACGAGCGTCGCTCGCTGGCGAACCAGCACGAAATGTCAACGACATGAGGCGCCGACTCCGAATTTCCCCACAAATGACGAATCACATAGCGCGAGTTAATTTCGAGCTATTTCTTTTTTGAGTCATGCTGTATAAATAGAGAATGTTATTTTAGCAGTCAACATAGACGCCTTGTCGCTACGTTTCTGTCCAAAAAAACTCCATGACCCATTTGGACAGCGACGCTTACGAAAACACCAGATATCGATAAGGATTCGCAATGTTGACACATCACTTGATAAATATTTGACATCGAATGCGTTTACGGGAGCTCTAACCTACTTTGCGTTATCAATATTTTGTTGGTTTAATCGTCGCGTAGGTATATCAGGAGTTGCAAAATGTCAGTGCCCGCATGTGCGCAGGAAAAATATGACATGAACATCACAATATCACAATGTTGCCTGGATATTTAACACTTACAAAAAAGATAATTATGTGGAGGAGAGGTAACGGTTGGTTCGATTGTTTGCAGAAGGCTTGCGGTGGGCATCAATGAGACATTCATCTCCCACCACAGAGCCTACGCCGCTGACGCCACGTGACTGTTCGTTTACCATCGCCGGCTCGCGTGGCGTGGCTCTACAAGCGGCGACACCCAGCCCGCAATGATTACGTCGCTGCTCTTCGGAGCGTGCCTCTCGCAGCACTGGTGGGGGAAGGCGAGAGGGGGGCCCATCCATAGCCTCGCTTTGACATTCGGCGATCGGTGCGTTATCAACTCGTCTATTTCACAATGTCAATGAGAAGGTCACGCTTATTTTCGGCGCGACCACGTGTGACGCGTAAAGAGTCAATAATGGAACTATATTCACACGATCCACTGCGTGCTCTGAAAAGTGTACTTGTAGAACGATACGTAGCGGTCGTGTAGCAGTTGTGTCGGCAATAGGCTGTGTTGTAAATACGCTCGGGCGTTTAGCAACGATAACGTTGCCACACTTTAACCTTGCTAGGTTCTCACGAGGGAAGTGCCTATTCTGTGCCTTGACAATATCGTATGGGCCTTTGTTACTCGCGCCGTATCCTGCGCGGCTTGGAATTACCTACCTAGGCGGTAATCGCACAGTCGTTAGCTTAAAAACTAGTTCCTGACCCAAACTAGTTTCATGGTCATGTCAGAGGGCGCAGAGTGAATCACGCCCCATTTTACTACTTTTTGGGATAAATCTAGAATGACTTCACCGCGATAGAAGATCAAAATAGTTTTGCTCGTTTTAATTGAGATTTTCTCGGCGGTAAACGTTACAATAGCTGTATTGTTAATCGATTGCGAAAGCCGACACATGACATTGTAAAACCGGCGATGGCTGCGGCCTACAAGTGCGATCGAGCAGCGCGGGACCATGACATATAAAGTTTGACATCGCCGAGATGCTAACAAAACAATGCACCAGCGTTATGTGAAAAACGCTAACGTTCATTTAACAGTTAACGCTGCTGTTAAAATTGTAAGTACAGACGTCACTATTTTCTAGGACATCGAATTACTAACATTATATGATTTCATCGCAGGAGTTACGCATTTATAATATATGCAACACAATAAGTATTTTGAAAATTGTTGAAATCAATGATTCAGCCAGTAAGTTAGTAACTTACTTAACTAATAAGTATTATTTTTCAAAGTTGATTAAGTAATTTATTGGATTGTAAATGCCACTGCATGTGGGTACATTGTGGAGTGCTGCTTATCTCTACATGGGGTCCAATCCCGTGGGATAGTTCGTAGTTACCCTTTATTTGCGCAATGACGTCATTCTACATCATGTGAAATGTGAACTACGCTCGTGAACCGAAGTCCGCGTACTTATCTTTGACCTATCTCAACTTTATCTTATCTGTGGACTGCGTACGGCACAAAGATGACAGATAAAAGAGGCTAGATTTTTTTGCGCTCAAATTTAGGGTACCTACGCTAAAAATGCACGAGTAAATATAGTGTTTGATAATGATGTAATAATGTAAATGTTGGAAATAATGCTGAAACAAGGAGATTACGCACTGTATCAATCAAACAAAGGCAGTGCTGTCGAAACCCTGTTTGGCACAGTTTCGCCACGCAGCTCACTCGGGTCAATTTGTGATGAATCCTTTTATGTGTAGGTGGAGGGCTCACATTCAAATGGTTCGTTTGTAAGTTGCATGTATTTGTAACAATTTTCACGAGAAAAATGAATAATACAGAAGCATGATGGCGCAAAAAACTACAATTAGGTAGGTACCTACATTAATATGCTTAGAGTAGGTAGGTATTTACTACGACAATTATTATAGTTCTAAAAGCATTATAATCAGATGCTTGCTTCAACTAGTTAGCTAGATATATCTAAATTGAGTTTTATCACTCCATTTTAATTAATGTAATTAACCACATATCTATACATAATATGTGATTTGTAGTTAGGTAGGTAGGTATATTGTCAATGAATTAATGAAACGGTAAATGTGGCATATCGCCAATAAGTAGGTACCTATTTTAGAGAGGTAGATGTTTATTATGCCTACCTTTAAATATTTTAAGTTGCTTAGCTATTTTCAACTGGTTGATGAGGTGATGAAATCATTTTGTAAGTTGTCTAATTAGCGGGAAGTGTCTTCCTACTGTTTGGGTAGGTAGGTATCTATTTCGTAAACAAATGAAATTGGGACAAGTTATTATTAGGTAGTCCAGATTGGAATTTGGTTACTTATCTATTTGGAAGTCAACCAAGGTATGTTTTTATCAATATTTAGGTAGGTATGTATGTAGTTATATCAACTCACTAATTCAAGTAATTACATTTAATAAGTAAAACAAGGGATGATTTTGTTTACTAGTAGGTAACAAAGCGAGTGTCAAGCTAGTTCTATCTAATATTAAGTCCCCAGGATCAACGCCCTGCAAGTGCCCTAGACACTAGTCTGGTCTGAAACCTAGGCTGTACTCGTCCAACGGGTCTGCTCGCTACGAAAAGCCTTTATTTTTAGTTTTAAATCAGGTTTCAGTCCCTTCGCTTGGCTTATTTTATGGCTAGGTTTAGGGGTGCATAGGAATTGAAATCAATTTCACACATCACATTTCACATTGTCTATTATGGTTTTGTTCGGTATTTACGTATTTACGCAGCCACGGCGCTATTGTCATGCTGGCTTATCAAGAATTGCGTAGGTAGTTGTTATATGTAGTACCTAGGTAGGATGTGTCACGAGGAGTAGAAGCGGAGACTCACCTTGCAGACATACTCCTCCTGCGTGCGCACGTCGACACAGCGGCAGAGCGAAGAGCCCTCCACCTGCTCCAGCAGCAGGTACTTGTCTGCCACCAGCGCGGCCTGGAAGTGCTGCGGGGCGGCGGGCGCCGGCGGGCTGGGCACCGCCGCCAGCCGGTCGGGCGCCGGCGACGCCGCGCGCTCCTCCTTGCTCGACTCCCCCGGCTTGGCCGCCCGGACCGGCCACAGCAGCGACGGTGATCCCGGATCCATCACTGCACCACACTGTCACGTCACTGATACACAATAACACACAACACAAACACTACGACGAACTACGATGACATGAACATGATCTGCAACAGAACACAACCATAAATACGAGGCTCGAACGCAACCGTCTTACAAAATTTTAAAACCGATTTTGTAAGGGAAATTACGAATCGAGTACGGACCTTGAAATGACTCGCCTCGAGTGGATATCGTACCAAAATTTTACTGTCCGTGATGACGGTTGGGATTCGGGCTGTGCGAGGAATTACTGGACTGTTTGCCGTGTAATCCGAACGCTGATAGACAGGCCAAAATTTTGGGCCGGTGTCCGCTCGGGTTGATGCGAAACTAAACGAACACACGACCACTTCCCTCTAACGCCATTGCGAGACTGACGACGCCGCTTGCCGCGATCCTCGGCCGGCAACCGACCCAACGTCCAATGTCGACACACCGTCAACTTGCGTAGTACGCGAGTATACGACACGAGTTCGCGACGCAGCGACGGCAATGCAGCTGTCTCACTCTTCTGTACCGGTAAACAGGCTTGTTGAGCGAGATAGCAGGCGACCATTCATTACGTTTGGCAATGCAACAAAATAGCAAGGTGCGAATTTCAATACATTTTCAAGTACTCACAGTACTCAGGTAAAGTAATCGACTATGCTATACTTATATTATTCGTGATAAATAAAAATGATGATGATTGTAATGATTCAGTGGCTGTTTTGTTAATTTTAAGAATCTAGATAGGAACTCGTTGTTATTTCCGTATTGATAAAGGGAAGATAATATGCTGAGGTAATATGAACACAAAGATTGCTGTAAATTTGTGTACTTGAGTACCTACCTACCATCCAACCAGCATAACCAAGGTTGATTAGATTACAGTTAAATACTTACAGCGCTACAGCGCTAGGTGCTTTTGATAAAAAATATCACACATCACAGATTAATGAATGAAGCACCTTCACCTTCCTATAAGAATATTATAATTTTTACTAGGCACTATCTTCACTGACAAACAACTAAATAAAAATATACTCTAAGTACTTAATCGAATGAAGTCATTTAATTGACGTCATTCCCTGGCGCTATAGTTACCTATACGAAACAGGAAATAAAATTAAATTTAATAACGATAACTAAGTATTACATTAAAACAAAACTTGTTCATACGTGAGTATAAATATTGGAAAACCCTATCAGAACAAGGTCCCTTACTTCCAGAGTAACGTGAAAACCAGAGTAAAAATATTACTTGGGATTTACAGGAAAATCCCATTTATAAATGCACATTAAATTTATCTCTTTTCGCAAAATGTTAAATGACCCATACTCAGGTGTAAACCTGTGCAGTGATTTTTTTATAGTAGGTACCTACCTACCTAGCCTGTAAAATACGTTAAAATTGATTGAGATAGTCCTCTTCATTCAAGCAGCTATATAAATATTACAATAATTATGAAACTTCTAATGGGTACTGTGATATACTGAAAATGTAGGTACTTAAGATGTCATCAAGACAGGCAAAGACAATATTGCAATCAGAAACACTAACAATTCAGTGCAAAGTAAAAAAAATGTTCCTTTATCCTGCAGTTTCTGGGACTCTTTCGCACCGTCAAGAATTAGTTCACACATACATCAATATTTAAATCTTAGCACACTCATAAGATATCGAGATACGAATGAGCCACAATCACCTTTTTCTATTTCAAAACAGATTTCAAATCTTGTTGGCTCAGCGTTGAATGTTTGTAAATAGAATTTTCGTAAACACAAAAGGACCTTGTACACTGCACTGGCAAACGTCACTACTCGTACTGAAAATATTCACCAAGGAGTTTTACCTAGTGCTCCACGTAGGTCTATGTTGCGCAATAATACTTTTTTGTTATGCAAGCCAAGGAAATTATATCAAATCATTCCTACTTGATGTTGGTAGTACCGAGTACGCATTCCTTGAATGTTCTATGATCCAGCCTGTTTACGGATCCAATGTAAGAAAATATGGAGCGTCGCATACCGATGACGAATAAATATGTTGCGAATTGATGACGTTGCCTTGCCACCAAATATGATGCTTGCCTAGTTGTTTTAGGTACCTTATCCTGCTTTATGAAGGTAAATAAAATAGTTGCGCAAGTTACTGGAAATAGTACTACTTACTGAGTACAAATAGAACACATGCATGTCATCACGACATTTACGTACATTTACATACTCGTATCGTATATAGGAAGCCTGTAGGTTGACTTATTTTAAATTTTCCTGACAATCAGCAGTATAGCACATCTAACTGTAACATTAAAAAAGGTTGCTCCTTGTTGGAATAAACAGCGACTTTCTAGCTTTTAGCTTATTCTAAGTATAATCGTGTTGGTATTATACTACTGGTAGTACGGTCATAATCAGCTCATAATAGCGTGACTTCATTAACATATAGATGCGATCTGACTGCAGGATGAGTATGTATGCACGTCAGTCAAGGAGCTACGAAACATTGACAAGAAAAACAAATATTCGAAACTGTGAAGAAATATAACATTCAGAGCTCAAAGCAATAAAACGCGCCAGTAATGTTTATAGTCAAAGTAATATACCAAAAGTGGCTAATTCGACTTATTCATAGGTACAAAGGTAAAACAACAAGCATTAATAAATAGTTGATCAACACAAACATTCAAATGAAGACAGCCAGGCGGAAGTGAGTCAGTTACTTACAAAGTTAGCGTAGACAAATTTAAAAATCCAATACAGAAACCTAATTTGTAGATCACGAACGTATTATTTGGATCGTCCTGCGCCCTAGCGGATGTTTATTTACTGGCTCTATAGAAGGCAAGTTTCCTTCATATTGGAGTCAGGTTTCTTGGTAGCGAGCGAGTGAGTAATGTAAATCATCAATGCCAGGGTTTCATCAGTCTGTGGTCTTGCGAAGACCCTGTTCGCTGATGAATCAAGCCCGTGTCATGCGATGCACCTCTTTGTTTGAAACTCCTTTAAATTAGTCAGGGAGTGAGCGCATTCCTTATCGATGAAGCATTATGAACGGAGATATATTTTACTTTTTTTTATAAAAAAAATCTTTGTGATCTGCAAGTGACTCGGTGGGAGGACTCAAGATCGTGAAAAGTGGCAACTTTTATTAAGTAAATAAGTTTCTTACATAAATATATAAACAGTCAGTCAGCTTACGATCTCAGGCAGTGGTTAAAAATGGTGTTGCATTTGAGTGCTACATTAAGAAGCCAGGTAACGGTGAAGCAAGCGCAATAAATAGAAAGTTCAGTACCATTTTCCTCCAATTTATATAGGAGGCGTAAGCACAGGCGTAAGTAACCTTTGAGATTCGCCGTGACGTCGTCTCGGGAGCTTGGGAGTTGTTGACGCACACAGGAAAATGTTAAATACGAAATATATGTAACGTTTATTTGATAAGTACTTGTGTGGTACGTAGGTAGCAACAAACGACGTGGGCAGTTGACGTCCGTCTGTATCGATTGCTCCAGGATTTAGGAGTCATTTTCCTTTTGAGGCAATTGTGGCAATTCTTTTTGACGCGTTTCGTCATCTTTACATAAATAGGGACCTGCAAAACAGAGGATTCTGGTATTTAGTAATTGTTAGTTCTCCGATGCGGAAAAAAATGACTTGCACTATGTATAGCTTATTAATTTACCTAGATCATAGACATACTGAATCTGATACCGGTTTGCCGATGAGAATTCTGTTGAAAAAAGAAATACAAGTTGCAATCGAAGAGCATGAGTCAGAGCATTATGGATAAAGAACCGCAACCGATCGGTCGCTTTGTTTCGAAGCGAAATTAGTCAGTTCCCGCTTCCAAAAATGCAATGTTGTTGTGTCATTTCATTTCAATCAATTGTTCAACTCTTGTGCCGCTCAGTGCTAATGTTAGGAAATGTGATGCAAGAGATGGCGAGTTGCAAATTAAGAATACTTTTACAATCTTACACATAAACTGCAATGTACGATTTGTTAATGATATACATATATTGGTTCTTCGGTATAGTAAAATTGCGAATCAAAATGCTTTTACATGAACTGCAATTTACATCACATAAACCCGCGATTTGTGTATAACACTTATGATTTTTATTCCACATCGATAGTCTACAAGACAAGACACCTGATAATTTCATGACTTGTCGCCTGCCAGAAATCGCTATTAGCCATTAGGCCGCTAGTAGTGGGACTCATCTAATGGCATAAGTTTTTTTTAATTATTGTGACATATTTTTGTATGTGTTGCAATAAAGGAGTACATCTATCTATTTTACTGGTTGATTCAGATTTATAAGCAGGTATACACAATTCAAGTATATTGTACAAGTTGTGAAATACATTGTTGGCAATCGTCCAGTCATATAACTGAATGACGGGCTCCCTTTCTTGTTTCCTCACCCAAAGAAAAGTTCTTCCATTGCGGGAACCAGTCACGTTTTTCTGGAAGTTTGGAAACAAAAGAACGATGACGTTTTGAGTTGAAATACTTCTTTCATTACGCACTCTGGCAAACAGTTACGAATTTTGTTTGCATCATTGTACCTTTTTCTTTTATTCCCAATAAGAATTGAAGAAAAACAAAAAAAAAACGAAAAACTTATAACTAAGTACTACATAATAAAAGTGTACTTACTTTATAAAAACCCAAAAGATACATAGTCTAAGTGCTCCACATTAATGCCAGAGGGCAATGTGCCAAAATATTGGCCGCATTACTATTATTATTATTAACCAATACCAACCAACTCCTATATTTACCAAGTCTTGGTAAGCAAAGTGTAGTAAAAACTATACAACGGTGACTGGACAATTTCCAGCTTAGAAAGAGAGATATTAAAGAAAGTTTAAAGGAAACAAACAATGCAAGACGCGTGTAAAGGGGATAAAGCAAGTTAATACATAAATAAGTAATAAATACCTTATTGTAGACTTTAATGATGATGATATTTTGTAGGAGGCTCTGTCTTATCAAATAGTGCCATTTGTATCAAACCAACTCACCAAAATTATCATTTGTTTGCATTGTAATGATAGTCGATAAATTCCAACATTAGTACGTGTAAACTTTAATTAACGATAAGAGCTTGTTTGTTTGATTGATCAAGTAGCTAAGTATTTATACTTAAATACTCATGTACTTATCATAGATTTTGGGTTGAACTATTGTTCTTTTGCTTACGCTAGATTACGCAAATACTTGGATGAAAATTGAACACAGTTGCATATAATGGTTGTTACCCAGATTATATTATTTTTTTTACAAAAAAAATTGAATGATGTATAGGTAAACCACATCGGTTTGTAATTTAAAATTGTTACGCATTGAGCTTTCAATGGTTTAAGTAATAAATAAGGTCATGTTAAATTTGTCAAAGGCCTTCAAGGCCGTCTGAAAACACTCGACTCTAGAGTTTATTAAAAATTACCAGTTTTGTTACAGAAAGAACGAGTTTTTTCCACTGCTAATGGGTCTAAATATGTCAAAATAATGAATAAGATTTTCGACACAGGAAAAGTAATTTCGAAAGTACTGGATTTCAGGAAAGAAAGAGTTTAATTAACTATCAAATTTTGCTGAGAAATTAGCAATTAAATTATTTTGTTATACGTCTAATTCTTTACGTGTACAAAATCAATGTAGTTGATATTTTTACTGGATTATTGTAATATTTATTTAAGATACTTAAGGTAGTAAGGGTAGGAAGTAAACATTGATATGAAAATCACCATCATTATTTTTTTTATACGTCCTTCACAATACATTTTAGTTTTATCTAACTAGGCTCAATTATGTAAATCAGTTCCAGCCAATATTGATTGAATTGCAAATTATAAATGGCACATTACGTAACATTTTGTTGTGATTGCAACACTTAGAGACAGAAATACTTTAATGGATACAAAATTTATATTGGTAAGGTATATAAGTACCTAAGTACTTTAATTTTTTTTTCTTTGGCCATAACTTTGTATGGTGCCAGTTCTCAAAAGTACTTTACTTGGCTGTCAAGGTAGCTTTTTGTGATGCGTTGAATGTCAACTTATGTATATTAAAGAGGTAAGTTTGTAGTAGGTACCGATGGTTAACTGTATGCTACCAGAGCATCACGCTTGTCAATTTCACTAAGATTTAGGGAGACACTCAGAGATTTCAATAAGTGTTTGTTATAAGTACCTACAATAAGCTTTTAAAAAATACTTTCAAAAAACCTAACTGAAAGTCTCTGGAAAGCCTTTACAGAATAACCTTCTCTAAAAATTCCAAAAAATACAGATTTTAAATTGTTACTTTAACTCAAATAAGTAAGTTCTCAAAATAGCATATTTGTACGAATAAGGTTTATGTAGATAAATCGAGTAATTTTGAGTATCTAACCTCAGTTTTTTCGTCGATACCTACAATAAGGACAATTCAACAAAATAGTAACATTATGCTATCTATGTTTGTCTAGAACCTAAGGCCTATTGCTCAAATCCCTCTTACCTTTAAGGGCATGTAATGACTAACCTAGATGTACTAGGTAGGTCTCGTCCACTGGATGCCCTTGAGCCAAAAGAAACTGCTTTTAGGCAAGCTAAAATTAAGTACCAACGTTGACAGTAAAATTTTGAGCTCACTTTGGGCTTTTGCAATATTTTACAACCTAAAATAGAGGCAAATAGATATTTTATGCCTTTACTAAGGAACAAATTAGGACGGCCACACATACATCGTTGTTATTTTATTAATTTATTTTAAAATGTGGACTAAATACTTTGTATGAAGTTTTGAAATACCATTATATGCAGCAACAATGTGCTTGCAAGAGTTTTTGTTTCTTTCTCATGCCATAACGGAGTGACGGATCATGAGGTACGGAAGTAGTATGTACAGGGTAGGTACTAGGTACCTACCGAGAATAATGCTACTTTTTATTCCGGTACAATGTGAGATAATTCGCGCTCACTACTACAATGTAAAGGATATTTGACTTATTTTATGAAGGGCCTTATCCCAAGATACCTATATAATGATGATGAAGGGCCTTCTTGTATTTGCATATGATGACCGATATAATAAACGAAATGTTGCAAAAAATATCAGAATATTTTATAAACTTAAAAGTGGAATAACCACTGTTCTAATTATACGTTATCTATTACCACTTGATAACTTTGACAGCTGTCACCTACAGATATATTTTCAAGGATTTTCATCCCTCTCATTGCAATTTTTGGAGATGACACATGCGACTAGTGACTAAGAACATTACTATACTTACCATATTAGAGAAGATATTACAAAAAATATACAAAAAACATGAGGGATAGGTTAGCTCTAAATGTAGCGTAGTATTCTGTTGTAACTGAAAAAGACACTGGAGAAGACATTGAAAAGAACATAACGCGATGGAATGATTTACTTGTAATATTATAGTTAGTAGGTTGGTAGGTAGGATATATTATCCAGTGATTGCTCGAAGATGAGTCATTGGGTTAGGTACAGAAACAAGTCAATGGAGCCCGAAGTCCAGACGTCTAGACTGCAAGGATGGGCCACAGACGTACTTAAACCTTGTGTTACTGAGTCAAATTAGTATGATCTTGGTTTGCGGGACAGTTTGGTAGAGTACTGCCAAACTGGGGAACTCTTTGCCCGAATCTCTATTCCCCTTCAACTATAATTTTTGGTCTTCTAGTCGAAAGTAAACCAAACCGTTTTTTCTAGGTAAGCGCGCAAGATCAATGATTACAACGTTGCTTAACATCAGGCAAGTTGTAGTGAAGTGTGAGCGTATCCCTTGTAAAAAAATGAGTAATAAAGAATTGTATGTCATATGACGTCCGACTTTTTTATAACTTCTAGTTTATTAACTACTTACTAGAGTGACACCCACAACCAACCAGTCAAAGGGAGATCATTCCAATTCATCATCATCAGCCAATTGACTCAATTTCAATTTAAAAATATCTTTATTCAATATTAATTACTTTAAAATCGGTTGTAAATGACAGGAAGGTAATGTTTACTTGATAAGACACATTTCTACCCCAGAGCATTGTACATGGCAATTACGTAGTTTATGATTAGCATTAGTAATGTCCCTTGCCTGGCTGGGGGAGATGTATGTGTGGAGTTCAAATAAAATATACTAATTATTGTCTTCCTTTTAAGTATATAAGTAGTTATGAAGATGCTACGGTTTATTCAAAAAACTTACATTTTGTTAAAAAGTAATTTAAAAAACTAAATACTAACATTATAATAAAAACTTAAACTACTTCTAAAACTAAAATACTTAATCTAAAATGCCTGTAGTAGAAGGAAAGGTCACCAAAATGCTGGCGGCATTTCCACGTTGTATAGCAATGCTCACCTTTTGAGCAAAGTAGCAGCCAGCAATAATTATTATATCTACATACAGTCACTAGTGTACATTTATATTAGTAATGCATATTCATAATACGTAAGTTCGTTTATCAAGCTATGGCTTATTTATAAACTTTTGATATGAGATTTTATAAATAACTTTTGCTATGTATAAAATTATGCTCAGTTTACATTAATGCATTCCATATAATATATACTAATTTAGCAAGTTTTAGTAAAACATAACAAACCTAATTTACAGCCAATTGACTGATTCGACTCATATTTAGAATGGGTGAAGAATGGCTGAAACTCCACGTTTTGCTAATTTTTTTTACGAAGTTACTAATGGAATAGTTCTTTACCACAGACCTAAATAAAAATAGTATATAATATGTATTCTTCTCTTCCTACATGATTCGTATTCAACATTACAGAAGGTGGACTCCCCCGCAAAATTAATTAATAGTGGGATAGTACCTAACTATACTCTAGTACTAGAACTAGATAAGATCTAGACTTACAAGCTCATGTGGGCTGTAGCTACAAGACTTCATTATGTGCTCCAACTAGACGAAATAAAATAGTCTCTTCTAGTACAAGACCTAAAACAGGACATGATTTGTTACTCAAGAAGAAACTTTTATTCTTGATAAGATTTTTGGATATATTGATGCTTAGTAACATCATCATACCAATCTACTATCTACTATATAAAAATAAGTCGGGTTTTCCTTCCTGACGCTATAACTCCAGAACGCACGAACCGATTTCCACGATTTTTCATTTGTTGGAAAGGTCTCGGGCTCCGTGAGGTTTGTAGCAAAGAAAATTTGGGAAAAATTGCAACAGAAAAGCGGGAAAACAGGGAAAATAAAAAAACTCACTGTAAAACATTGTGTTTTTTTTATTATATTATTATGCCCGTGTGGAGCCGGGATGGGCTGCTAGTATCATATAAAAACGAGGGTGATATGCTTAGTTTGTTTGTTGTTGTTTGTTTCCTTTTCACGCCTCAGTGGATTATAAGCAGGTAGTAACTATCCCAATAGCGACATTGAATACTTTTTGCTACAAAAAAACGTTTATCATCCCAAAAAACAGTGTCTGTACATAGTTTTCAGACTAGTAATCGTTGAATCATACAAAAACTCGGGTGAAGCCGCGGGCATCCACTAGAGTAGTCCTAGTAGCCAAGTCAAAGTAACCACACACGTTTAATTGTTAAATGTATGTTTGTATATATTTAGTGTTTTAGATACGTGGATCAGGGCACGTCTACAGTCTGAAGAGTCAAATATGTATGTATCTATAAGTAAGTTTGTACCTATCTGTCTGTTTGCTCTTGCTCGGTCATAGTTGATTCTGATATCTTATAGTGGTTCACCTATAATTATGTAAGTGGTAAGTACGTAGTTGTAACTACGTATCTATTCGTCTGTGTTATCGCGTTCTTGTGTACCAGGCGATATATACCACAGGACATTGTATATTTATTTTATTTATTTATTTATTTATTTAAGACACAAAAACAACTTACAAACTAAAACTTATAATAAAAAACAAACTCCTATGTAAAAAAATAAATAAATTTGTAAGTCTAATTATTGTGTACAGCTTTTTATAAGTTGGAGATGCGAAAATTTCACTTAATTTTCTTGCTTTTAAGTAGAAGCAAATGATAGTTGTTATAAGTTTAGTAATATATCTGTGGATCCATGGATATATATGTATGTCTTTATGTTAATGTACATTATAATTACGTTTGTGTATATTATTTATCTTATCGCATCTATTTCTGTTGCACACCACGTCCTTTATAATCCTTTATTTATTCCTCTCCATCCAATGGTTGCCTGGAAGAGATTGCTTTTAGCAATAAGGCCGCCACTTGTGGTACTACAGTAGTTTATGTAAGTATTTTTTATTAATTTTGTTTTATAAGTGTGTGTGACAATAAAGGATTATCTATCTATCTATGTGTTATACATACGTACGTATAATTATATGCTAAAAATTGTTTCGGTATCATTGTGTGGGTAAACAGTTTTTAAGCGACTCCTAACTTCCAGAGGCTTTTGTGTGACCCACTAAAGCGCACGATGGATTCGCATAGGTACATATGTACGATTTTTTTTCGTTTTGCACCCCTCATAGGAATAACCGCGATTATTAGTTATAGTTGTAATAAGTAGGTACGTGCTAAATCAATATAACTATACACACATTATATAAGCTACGTATTTTATATGCATAATCATCATGAGTGGCGCATAACTCTATCAAAGTGATTTAAATCTACATACAAATAGTAATTATTATATTTATTTTTACTTCATTGAAGGGAGATACTAACAATGCATAGCAAGCAAGAAGTATATGCTTATATTAAAATTGTTATCTTTAATGAGTAAGTATAACAATGATATAATGAAAAGTCATTTGGCAGGAACAATCATCGACTCGACTAAATCCAAGGACTTTCATCTCTTTCTCTCTATTAATTTCATGACTTATCTATCTTCTATGTATATAATAAAGACTGAACAATTGAACATTGGAGATACTTCGAATTAATAGCAGAACACGTAGATACCAATAATTTCAAGAAATGTTGACCGTTTATCTGTTTAGCTCTCTACGCAAAAATGGCTGAACGGATCGTCATGGTTTTTGGTAGGTATGTTGTATGTGGTCTTAGGTATATCATAGGCTACTTTTTATCCTTAAATAATGCGAGCGAAGCCGCGGGCGTACACTAGTGATCAATTAAATAGTATCAAATAAATTATTTTGTGGTTAATTAGTAAGTAATTAGGCTAGTGTAACTAGGTGGCAGAGAAGTCAACTTATAATTTGAATCCCTTGGTTCGATCTGTTCCTGCACTACATCAAGGACTTGATTTTAAGTAGATTTGCGCTAGCAAATAGGCTTTAAAAATCTCATTGGGGAAGAAAAGTAATTAAACCTCTCCTAAGCTAAGAACCCAATCAACTTCCAAATCAAAGTATCGGTTACGCCTAAACGTTTATCAATTAATAGTTAATATGCACTCGCAAATTGGCTATAGAAAATATTGCAAGCAAATAAAATCTCATATTCATTCAAAATGTAAGGTCTAATATAGTAGGTACACCTAATTTGCTTCCACATCAAAGTATCGGTGATCGGTTAATTATGAAATAAATAAACAGTTATCATCCAGCCAATCACATTAAAATGTCATTACGTAATGTCGAAACACAAAAACCACATAATGCCTAATTGTAATGATGACTAGATCAAGGCAATGCTAACCTCCTAGCCGTGGCTAAGCACTAAGGTCACTTGACCAAGGTAGACGTTTCCTAAATCCATTGGATTCGCCTCTTCAAATGATAGTCAAATAGAGGTTTATTAGGCACTAGCTTTTGCACGCGGGTTCAATCAAGATTGATGGCGTTTCATTCATACAAAGTTGGTAAGTTTTTTTTTATATTTTATATAGGGTTTGTGTATTTAAAAACTTTTTATTAAAACGAAGTTTATTAATCAAATTAAATTCAAAACTTCTTACGAAGGCGAGTTTAATAATCTATAGATGATTTAATGATTGTATAAATGACTTAGTTAGTATACTTAGAAATAGATTGATTTCACGATGTAAGATTAAGTGATTGTTATTTAAGTAAAATTAAGAAATTGTAAATATGAATTGTAATGTACCTACATACTTTATTTTGAATGGACTGATTATTATTTTACTGTTGACAACTTATTATATATATTTTAATTATTATATGACATTGTAAAAAAGTAAAAGTATATAAGTATTATATCCGTTTTCTAGTACCCACGACACAAGCGTTTGCTTAGTGTGGGGCTAGATGGCGCTGTGTGCAATGTCCCAGGATATTTATTTATTATTTATTTATTTATTGTTAAGTGATTGAGTGAGTATGAAATAGGTAATGTAATTGGTTGCGACCGTTTTAATTATTATAAAAATATATATATATAGGTACTCGTACATATATTAAAGCTGAAAAGGGATCAAACATCTGAACATTGAAGATATTATAAAAAAATGTTTAGGCATACTTACTTTAAATCGGTAACAGAACACGTTACAGCACTTTTTAGATTGTTTTGTCTATTTCTCAGTCTGGTTATCTGAGTCTCTGTTTATTTAAATGTCCATAGCGCAAAAACGGCGGAACGGATCATCATGATTTTTGGTATGTAGGTAGTATGCGAACTTGGGTGGGAGTGTCATGGGCTACTTTTTATCCTGAAATAATGCGAGCAAAGCAGCTATTCGAAGACTTAGCTATGTTTGCGTTGCCCAAACAATCTTATTGAATCCTCTCTTGAAGGCGTGCATATTATTACATTACATCTTTTTTATTTATATTTCTCTTTGCAAAGGTATTATGTTCGTCTAATATTGTATGTATATTATTTGTCTAATATGTATTATGTTAATAGGTATCCTAGGCTGCAGCAATGCTTAACATTAGGCAGGCTGTAGTCAAACGTAAACCTATCCCACATAAAAAAGTCTTAGCCATGATCCCAATTCATAGGGTCGGTTCCCGATCTACCCGATTTGGAACTACTTAATAGCAGTTTTTACACAGAGCGGCTCCTATCAGACCTTCGCAACTCCGAAAGGATAATGTATTCAAGCCAATCAAGGTTTTCTGTTTATACATATTTAAATACTAAGTAAACGTAAGAAAATTCAAACGAATAGGGAAACCAAGAAACAGGGAAGTGTAGTGAGTCACAATAACGTCGCAGGCGCATGTATGAATCATTATTGTAATTTTTTATCTGCAAGTTATCTCTGTCGTCATTGATTCCTGATAGAATGATCAGGTGTGTCACACTTTGAATGTATTCATGGATATTAGATAACTAGTTATTTTGCTAATAACTAAAAAAAAAACGTTTATTTGCCCACTATTGCTAACAACAACTAGTATCATCATCATCATCGGGTGCCATCTTCATATTGAAGTTCGGAGGTCAGTTGGCAAAACTTCTTGCGATCCCATGCTGCTTCTTTTAGATGCGGGTAGCTTAGCTTTGTCCATTTCTTGATGTCTTACAACTATAATGCTTATATATTACTTGGGAATAAACATTAGCTCACGAATGATAAGTACTATATTTCCCCCACTAGGTCACCCTGTGTCGGGGGAAAAAACTGGATCATTATTGTTATCAATTTTATTTATTGATGGAAAGCCCAAACGAAAAATAGAAAGTACGAGAATTAAATTAGAGTGCAAAAAACATTGTCATTATACTAGTACAAGTAATTTACATTCATAAATAAAATATACATTCATAATTAAAATTGAAATTTAATGCAGAATCAGATTTTTCATGCATATAAATATGATGTTATAGACAAAATATTAGTAAAACTTGTACTCTTTACTCAGTGGTAAAACCAGTAAAACTCATAACTTATCTACTCCTTATTTTGCGTCAAAGACTGTCATTTTTAAAAGGCGTTAGGCACTACCTATGTAGGTCATACGTGGTCTTACTTCAGTTTCTTAGTTCTTAAGTTACGTTATTGCATGCTTGTAAAGAACAAAATGCTGATACTTATTTTATTGTAACATCTTATGAACAAAATATGAATTATTCTGAATTTACAGAAAACCCGCAACGTGTGGCGCCTTCGCATACCCAAAATAGTGGCCGAACGCGGAAACTTTAATTCATCATCATCATCATTATATCTATGATTTGACTGCGAAAACTAAATAATTATTCAACATTTTCTAAATTCTAGGTCATCAAAATGTAGGTAAATATCTAGGCATTGTATGCCAATACCGAATTGTTCATTTGGGTTGCTGAGTCGAATTTAACGCAACATTTTATTTGGCAACTGTGTAACGCAACCTTTCATAATAGCAGTGAAATTCATAATAACCAGATGGCAATGCCAACATACCGGCAGTCAAGGTTGCCGTTGCTTCTCTTGGAAGTAGTGTCAAGGGACTGATACCTTTATATCAAGTATCTTTCAATACCATGTTATAAAGCTATAGTATAGAGGGTCGAAAGTCTGAACATTGAAGATATTAAAAAAAATGTTTGGAGATACTTAAAATTGACAACAAAACACGTTTTAACAATTTGTACAAATATTGTCTGTTTATCTGTGTCTCTGTTTATTTAAACGCACATCACGCAAAAACGGCAAAACGATTAATCATGATTTTTGATATGTAGGTAGTATGAGGTCTTAGGAGTGTCATAGGCTACGTTTTATCCTGAAATAATGCGAGCAAAACTGCGGGCGTCCACTAGTAACAAATATTATTAATTTTGCTGCCTGCCATAAAAAAATAAACATAAAATTAAAGGAGTTTGATCTATTTCAGACTAATTCAGACCCTGTGTCTGTGTGAGTAAGCGTACCTATGAGAGTTATATGACTCATTCATAATCTTTATCATACCATATTTTATATGTTATTAATAATAGGCTATTTTTTTATTCTGCTTCGTAACGATAAGTTTTACATACTAAATGTAAGAAATACCTCATTCTTATAATTCGTTCGATTTCGTTATTTTATAGATATAATGTGGTATTTACGCATTATCATTGTTTGAATTTACTCTCTATGTACCTACATACAAGCTGATACATATAGGTTGTAGTGTTGGCACTCAAAAAAATACCTAATGTATTCTAAAACCGTGTTGCTTAATATTGTGCAATAATATTATTTAATTTACTCTGAATAGACAAGAGACATGATAAACCAAATACTTATATGTAACAAAAACTTCCCTGCGTGGCGTTATGACCCAAGGGTTTATATTACAAAATATTATGAAATATTATTGGTAGCGTGTATCAAATTCCTAGGTTTTTATCAGTAGTAGAAACTTATCTACTAACAATACGTTGCATACCTAGTTACAATCATTACCATAAATACTACAGGTTCGTTAGATTCGTTGATGTAGGTATATGGGATAGACCCTGTCCTAGATTTCCTAAAATTTAACTAAATTCCTCTCTAATTGAATGCAATGCCAGTTTTCCTTGGGCTTAAAGTTTGAATATGACCTTAATTCATTGATATAGCTCTTGTATGCATTTTAGTATATGTATCTTAAATTATTGTGATCTAATTAAAAAGTCTCAACTTATAATGCTGTCTTAAAAGAGGATTTTACAATAACTTTCTAAATATGTATTACATTCTCGGTTCTAGCATTTTACTAATTATGATTATTATTTAGCTAAATGCACAAACGATGCGAAACATAAATTTTATAAATAAATCGGTGGAGTGACGAGAATTTGACTCTTCTCTAGCTCGGAGGAAGAACAAGCCTGGAGTCATAGTAATAAATTGAACGTGTTCTGTATGTCTGCACTCTTTCGACTTATGTGCGCACCAACGCGGAAGAAAGAGATAACTAGTTACTATATAGATCACCTTCAAATGACAGTGTAGCCGTTTTTTAATACCTCAATTTAGTGATGTGCCTACGACGTACGAAATAAAAAACCGAAACCGAACCGAAACATACATTCTGTTCTGTCACGTTAACGATTATTCTAGTAGTTTCGCTAACTAAACCATATTAAAGTGACGTAATTGTAACATGTTTTCAAAATCGATCTTTTAGGCATAGTTAGAACTAGGTGAGAAAACCTGGAAAAGGATTGTGTAGTTCGAAATAAATAAAATAACTCAGATAACTTTTGTAGGTTTTTATTTACTGACCCTTAAACAATACAGTTTTATTTAAAAAATTACGTACTTTATCTTGTGGTTGTATAAGTTGCTTAGTCATATAAAGAATTTTCGTTTTTAAGTATGTCTCGGCTATGGCTTTTATGAGTAGATTTCTATGATTATCAATATTCCACTGATCAATACTATGTTGAAATAATTGTTCGAATAAATTACTACTATTGGCAAAACCGAGACCCGATTTTAACCGAATTCAGAACAATTGTGCACAACACTATAAACCAAACTTTTGCGTATTTTTAACATATAATGGCAAAATTTAATTGTTTTCCTCCAAAATGAGGTTCTAAAAGAGTAGAAATTTGTTATATTTTAATATTTTGATTCAGTTTTGTATTGTTTTGTGGAAAATGATAAAAAACTCTAACCTGTGAAATGACAAGCTCTGGATTTCGTCACTTTTCTTCGAAGCATGGCTCTTACAGCCATAGGCAACGCACGCCATTTGTTCTTCAGTAGAAAACACTTCTCAAACAAACTCATTTAACCAAATATTCCAAAGATTCACGGTATATTCGCCAAAAATCCAAATCCACAGCTGGTATCCAAATTGGTTACTCGAGCTAGAAAAACCGGCTTCACTAACGTAAAGGGCCGAACAGATTGTATATAGTTGTCTCTTTTTAGCACACTAAAAACATTCATTAAAAAGAGAGGTTCCGATAGTGCGCCACACTTCAACTTATTACTATGTCTCCAGGCTTGTTCTTCCTCCGAGCTTCTCTAGAGCTTCTCTATAAACTCTATGACACTGTTTTGACATCGGCTGTCATAATAAAAAAAAACATATATTGTCTATGCTGTAATCATGGCGAGCACGTCGAGGTCTGTTTTCCTAATTTATTTTATTGTTCTTGTCTTGGCGTTACTTAATTAAACTGAAATCGCGTAACGCTATCACTAAACATGTGTGTACGTAAGTTTTCGGTAGTTTCCAGTGGCCATACACCGTCTACTAAAAAGTTTTTGTGTCGCCTTTCGTTATGATTTCTACTTGTTGCTGATCGTTGTGTTGAACCTACTTTCGTTTGTGGTTTTAGAACCGAGACGAACAAGGTGGTGTGCTATGCTCACCCCGACGCGCCGCTCATCGAGGACTACAGGGCTGGGGACATGATATGCTCGGAATGCGGTCTCGTGGTCGGAGACAGGTGAGTGCATTGTTCAGCCGAGGTTTGCGAAACTGAGCTTTCCAACGCTCGTTCAGGTGTCGTAACAATAACAGACTCGCTGAACTAACACGAGTGATGCATTGGATTTCTATATTTCGAGGCCATTAAATAATTGTCGATAATTGTGCAACTTAATTGAGACAGAACTTCCAATTGCAAATGTCAAGCCTCACACGCAGCGCGGCGATCCCCTACCAAGGTCAGACGTGCAACAAAATACCTTGTTTTGTACAAACTGCAATAATGACGTTGTTTACTTACAAACACATTACACTCTATTTATAAAAACAAATCAATCTAGATAATGTGTCTCCAATTAGTGCTTTGTTACTGATGCAAATTATATCCCAAAAAGGAATAAGTATACAGCTATGATTCTACACTTATAATAATATCATTGCTAGATACCAGTGTGTTTTATAGGTTGGTTATAGGTTTAATACTCTTTGTGAGTGTATACTAATTAAATGTGATGCTACACATATATAATGTTAATCCAACAAAAAGAACTAATATTTTCATCTAACACTTTCCCTTCCAGAGTAATAGATGTTGGTTCCGAGTGGCGTACATTCAGTAACGAAAAGTCCGGAGTAGATCCATCCCGTGTTGGTGGTCCGGAGAACCCGCTGCTGTCTGGCGGAGACTTATCCACAATCATCGGACCAGGCCGAGGAGATGCTTCATTTGACAGCTTCGGAGTATCTAAATACCAGAATAGGAGGAACATCAGCAGCACAGACAGAGCTCTTATCAATGCATTCCGAGAAATCAACACTATGGCTGACAGAATCAACTTGCCAAAGACCATTGTGGACCGAGCAAACAATCTGTTCAAACAGGTAACCATTTATAGTCACCAATTTATTACTGTATACTCATATGTAGATTTTTTATTAGTGCACCAGTAGAAATGCACTAGTTAGCACTAGATGTCAAACAATGTCATTTCAGTATAACTGCTACGTGGATTCTGTTCCTAGTCAAGACTGAACTGTACTTAAAGTGGGGTCATAGAGGTTGAAATAGTTTCAAATGAACCAGTAGTATATGTAGTAGAGTGGCTGCAGATTTGACTTAGATTTTGCTGTAAGCTGAGCTAGGTGTTCTTGTGCCATTTTTTATTCACTATTGAGGGTATTTTAAACCAACTTCCAAAAAAGGTTATCAAAAGTCTTCTGCAAGTTTTTTTTGTATGGGTATGTTACGTGATAAGATACTCTGTTATTCATGAACCAATTTCAAATATAATGTTTTGCCTTTAGTTTATTGTGTGGATGTGCACAGCTTCGAATGGGAATAATAATAGCCTCTCTATACTACCAACATACCTAAAATCACTATCATTTGTCTTTTATGAATAAATTATGGTTAATATTTATTATTAATTAAATTACAACATGAAAACACACTTTTTAATTTATTTCTCATGTTGTGACAACATGTCTAGCTTAATAATATGAATGTCATTCCTAGTAAATGTTTCCTTATCACTATTTAGTTGTAGTTCGGTATTTCAAGGATAAACTATTGCAGAAATAAATGCACATTAGTTTTGCTACAATTATATACATTCATTCTGAATGCCAGCTGATAAAATGAAGTTGTTATATTAATATTTTACTTTACAAATAAATTGAATTATTCAATAGTGTTACAAACATTAGGGCATGCTATGCCTATACTACAATTAACTATGTAATTATTTTGTTATAACCTATCATCCTCTAAAATTCTAATATGTAGTCTTCTTCTTATCGAATGAGAGTGGCCAAAGGGCCACTGACATAGTTTAACGACTGTCATACTAGACAAACAGCCGGGACCTAAAATATATAGAGAAGACCTGTTCAAGACCCATACTGAGATCATAAAGTAATAATTATTGTAATGTGCCATTTTAACCATGTTACATTCACTGAATAATTACATACTTATTATCATCAGAATTGTACAGGTGTACAATTAAAAAGTTCCTAATAAACATTATTATTACATATAAATCATGTTGGAAATGGAAATAGAGGTCCTTTTATGGTCAAATAAGGTCATCCACACAGAATATTTTATACTTTGTGTTTTTTTTATAGTGTTGACACTTACATCTAGGCAAACTATAACAAGTATACATTTTGGTAGGTATTTTTTTAGTATTTCTATGACACTTGATGATTTATGACTTGCAACCTTGTTAGATATAAATGTGTATAATTTTATTTATTATCCACAATCACTGATCTCCATCAGTACAAGCGTACTTGTACTGATGGAGATCAATGTCCACAATGCATACCTTATTTATCAGCAATAGATAAATCGTTATAAATCTTGTCAGACATGTACATCATACTACCATTTATTATTTACAATGATAAGCATATTTTAAGAACTGTATGTATGCTGCTTCGTTTAATATGCATAAAATCACATTTACCATCTGTACATTAATATATCCAAGTACTTATATATGCATTAGTTAACTCTGTTTTAAAACAAGATGGGTTCCTTTCTATAACAAACTGTATGTTGCATTTTATAGTTTTATGCATCTCATACCTACATCCTAAAAAGTAATGCACACACTCACACATAATTTTTCCATGTTATGTTAGTACCTACCAGGGATTATCTAACTATATCAAGAGATGTGCAATGTAAAGTTGATAACTATAAAGCATGTAAAAAATATGTGTTGTGTATAATGAGTATATCAACAGTTTATTATCTTACATAGATAGATAGATAGAAAACACTTTATTATAAACACCAACAAACAGGAAAAAACACAATGAAATATACAAAACTTAAAATTATTGTCCTAATTGGCGACCTTTTCGCTCAAAGCGATATCTTCCAGGTAACCAATTTGTCAAATCAGGGTGCAAGTAAAAATCTTCTATCTTGTTACTTGGTAAGCTTTTCGTCTCAACAGAAGACCAGAACTGGCTATTCAAGTCAATATATTGGCAGAAAAAATAACTCTCTTCTTTTTAGTTTAAACTTTATCTAGTAAATCCTGTGGGAATCAAATTATTTTTTATATCTTACTGTAATAAAGCCAAAGGTAATAAAAAAAATAGTAAAATTCTTCTACCGACTAAAACATTCACCATATAATTCCAGGTCCACGACGGAAAGAACTTGAAAGGCCGAGCCAACGACGCCATCGCATCCGCCTGCCTTTACATCGCTTGCCGACAGGAGGGCGTGCCCAGAACATTCAAAGAGATCTGCGCCGTCAGCAAGATCAGCAAAAAGGAGATCGGACGGTGTTTCAAACTCATCCTCAAAGCTCTGGAAACGTCCGTGGATCTCATCACAACGGCCGACTTCATGTCTCGGTTCTGTTCTAACCTGGGGCTGCCCAACTCTGTGCAGAGAGCCGCGACGCATATCGCGAGGAAAGCCGGGGAGCTGGACATTGTTTCCGGCAGGAGCCCTATTTCGGTGGCGGCCGCTGCTATCTATATGGCTTCACAGGTATGTTTCATATTTTCTTTATATGGATATAAAGTATGAAATGGTTAAGTCAGATTTCAGTATACGTAAGAGGCTAGATAAACAGATAACAGATAAACAACATTCGCGCGCGGACTCTCGCCGTTGTCAGACGCGTCAAAGCTCCCTCTCGCATCGCTCAGTATAATCAAGCGAAAACAAGTTCGGACACGTACAGACTTGTGCCCCCCGCGGGCGGCGCACGCTCCGACATGCAGCCTGCGCTCGACCCCGCGGCCGAAGAAAGCGACATGACTATCAGCAGTGAGGATGTAAGGGCGACTTGTTTGTTTGACGCGAACTACGAAAGAAGTGCGTCAGTGAAGAGAAAAGTAGTCAGCACCAACAGCTCAGAAGAAAATTCATGGAAGACGGTGACAGCAAAACGGAAAACAAAAATTACAAAGCGTGATGCAGACAGGAAAGAAGGCTACGAAATCAGTTTGACTTCAACGGAAATACTACCTAAGCAGTTTGGTTTAGCCAAAATGTTTAAAAATGAAGGTATCTCTAACATAAATCAAGTTAAATATGTTAATCCATACAAAGTGTTGGTTCGGTTTGAAAATGAGGAAAGTGCAAATATTCTGTGCCAATCAAAAGTGTTCAACACAGACGTCATCAAGGCAAGAAAGACGATGGAGGTATACTACTCCTATGGTGTAATTAAAAATGTAGATATAGATTTAACCGAAGAGGAAATTATGAGTGCCTTATCGTCGGAACAAGCCATTATATCTGTTAAACGACTAAAACGCAGAAATACTCTTGACGGCCGCTGGGAGCTGGGTGAGTCTGTTCGTATATGTTTTGAAGGGCAATCACTACCGCAGTATATCAAAATTTATGACGTTCAATCTATAGTCACTAGCTACAGATATCCAGTAACGCAATGTAGTCAATGCTGGCGTTTTGGACACACAATAAAAATGTGCCCGTCACTGAAAGTAATATGCCCAAAGTGCTCCAAACCTCATGCCAATTGCGAGACGACGGAATTCCGCTGTAATAACTGCACGGGTCGACATATGGCAATGGCTAAAATGTGTCCGGTATACCTAAAAGAGAGAAACATACGTAACATTATGAGTGAGAACAACTGCTCGTACAAAAGGGCACAGACGTTTTATGTACCGCCACCACCTACTCCTACATTAGACCTCACGCGCCTCCCGCGCTTGCCGACAGCGCGGTCGTTGACCCGCCTCGGTACTACGCCGCGCGCCGCCTCGCCGCTCGCTGTGCTAGCCCCTACAGTCGCCGCGACCTCTTATGCCAACGTAGTAAAAGAGGGAAGCAGTACACGTAAAAAAGAAAGTGAAGGGCGTAAAGCGGAGAAAAAAAGAAAGAAAAGAACTACGAAAGAGAAAGAGAATGATATATACTGTGAATCTTCTTCGGAGACCGGTGACGACAGCAGGATTCCCAACCGAGAAAAGAAAGAGCAAGTATCTTGGCAAGTACTATTTAAGAAACTAAAAGACAAGTTATTGGAAGCAAACGTGTCGTGGGAGGATAAGATCAAAAGCTGTGTTGGGATCGTGTTTGAAGGAGTACTTTCGTTTGTGTGGCAATATATGGCGGATAAGCCTGGCTGTAACCTCATTCAGCAATTATGGATTACAGCCACACAAACTGCAAATTAAATGCAATACAATGGAATAAACAAAGCATCCGCCCGAAGCGAGCTGAATTTGAAACTGCATTATAGTTCCCGTAAGGCATGATTAAATTTAGTTGTATTAACCGGCTAGCACTTACGTCAAAAATTACGTCGAAAAAATTAATTAATAATTAATTTTGTCGAGCTAATTTTTTCGACGTAATTTTTGACGTAAGTGCTAGCCGGTTAATACAACTAAATTTGAAACTCTTCTTTATCAAGAAAAAATACATGATATAGCTATTGTGTCAGAAACTTGGTTTGATCCTGGCAGTTATTTTCGCATTTGTGATTATAATATTGTAAGAGCTGATCGCAGTGATTGATACGGAGGAGAAGCTAGTTTTACTCATAAGTCGATCAAATTTGTAACATTTGTATCTTTAACAATGTCATTTCTCATATAAAAATTTTAACTCCCCTGTTCGTCCGTAGAAGTAAGTACTAGCTACTAGCCGTACGGGAGTGACATAGTCAATGTATGACAAAACTCCTTTTAATAAATAAAGATTAAAAAAAAAAAAAACAGATACACAATTTATTTGTAAACAAAAGATTACACTTCAAATAGAATTCAGAATTGTACATATGGCTCAACAAATACAATATTTATATTGTATTTATATTGTATTTGTCAAAACTAAACTAAGTCAATGTTTGTATGCATAATATAATATATACTTACCTGAATAGTGACTGCTCTGTTAGCTTAGTTGGTAGTGGCTCTGCCTTCTAATCTAGGGGTGCGGGTTCGATTCCCGCATAACACAAATAATTATGCATATTAAAATTTGTAATTATTTGTGTTGAGTCTGGTCGTTTCTATGTATAATAAGTATGTATTTACAAAAAAAAAAGTATATATGTATTATATCCGCTATCTAGTACCCATGATACAAGCGTAAGCTTAGTATGGGGCTAGATGGCGCTGTGTGATATGTCCTGAAATATTTATTTTATTTATTTATTTATAGTTAATCGTATGGGTAAGCCAACCCATAACATTTGTTGCAGGTATGAAATAACTGACATTATTTGTGAATTTCCGAAATTGTGGAACAAAATTGATTTTTTTTAATCAAAACCCACTTGTTCTTGCAAACTTTCCGTTACTGAACAGAAGGTCTTTGTAAATGTGTCTGTCTTTGTAAAACTCGCCATCCTCGACTGGTATGTCTTATTATCGGAACAAAATCTGACCAACCTCATTTCTAATTCCAGGCGTCGGAAGACAAGCGCAGTCAGAAGGAGATCGGTGACATCGCCGGTGTCGCCGACGTCACAATCAGACAGTCCTACAAGCTCATGTATCCATTCGCAGCCAAACTATTCCCCGAAGACTTCAAGTTCGCAACTCCCATCGAATTCCTCCCGCAAATGTGATAGATGCAACCAGAAGCGGGGGAGGGAGACGGTGATAGTTTATGTAAGTTCCAATATATATATTGTAAGACGTGTACGGTGGAGAGAGACGGCACTAGTTTTGTACGGTACATCCTTATGGAAATGTTAAAGTATTTAATCTTAATTTTATTTAACGTTAATTTTCTTCAAAGCGAGAGTGAATCGGTTCTTACTGGGTAAGCACGTTCCACCCTAGACCGTAATGATAGCTTTCCATCAGGCGAATTACGGTCAAGCGCAAACCCATTACTTGTAAAAAAAAAACGTTTATTAAAAATTTAGAGGCCTTATGGAGGTTTAAAAAGATTGTGCTCACCTCAAAATGACTATATCGCTTATGAGGTCAATCTTAATACAGTTTTGCCTCCGCATTTGTAAATCTTAATCATTTATATTCATTAATTAGCAACAGTATCAATGTTAGTATAAAACTGTGCTAATCTTGTGCCTAGTCTCAGTTCCACGTGTAAGACATGACTGCTGTAGTTAAAACTACTTACGAATATTTGGTACATTTGCTTAGTTCAGAGTAGACTGTGTATGACTGTTGACTTGCTCCTTGCACACCATGTTTACTTACCAGAAGATATCATAAATGAAAAGAGAAATAAATATTCTAATATACATCATAATGCTATCCTATTTTAGATAGGATAGCATACAGTTTCTAATTTATGTCCAGACAGGATCCTGCGACAAGATGTTGTGCCCTTTTCCTCAGAATCATTAAATGAAACAAATATAAAATTGACATTATGAACTATTTGTGAAGAAACTGAAATTGAATGATATGGCTCGAGTAAATGTGGTGTGCAAAGACTTTTATTCTGTAAGTTTTATAATGGTTAGTATTGTTAAATAGAACACTGTGTGAATCATATTTTTCTAGGACAAATACATTTGTTTCTAAGTTTGATAACATATAGGCTAATCACATTGTGTACAGGACTTCCTAGGTTGTCAAATATCAAATTCATTGTTGCAAAATATGTACATATCTGATAGATACATATTTTTCAACAATGAATTTGAATTTGATATTAGTTGATCCTGTTTCTTGTATGACATCTCTGCATGGCTATTTGGATGACTTTTTATTTCACATAATTACATGTAATATATATATAAAAACATAAAAAAGTGTTTATTTCAACTTTCAAAAGGATTGTACAGTAAGGTTGATTGAACATAGATGATTACGTATACTAGGGCTTTGTGTATTACTGTGCACTGTTCTGAGTTATTCAGTTTTTCTTATTTTAAAAGCAATATGTATGTAGTTGGTGACAAAAATTCAGTGACTGGTATGAGAAAGCTAGAACAGGTCTTTGTTGTAGAAAATAACTTAACTAACCAAGTCTAAGAAGAATTTCCGAAATTTTATGTAATTTTTTTACAACTGCATACTTTGCTTTTTCATGGCTTTATTCCTTGTGGATGACAAGACTTATAGTGTAGTCCAAAAATGATAAAAGTGTCATGATTTTTTGTGCATATATGTCTTTACCATCATTCTTAAAACTTTTATTTTTTTTCTTTTCTTTCATTAAATTTCTGATTGACTTGTTGTTCGAAAACTAATTGAAAGTACGAATATAGTCATAACCTTTCGAATGAGGGCTACCCCATGTAAGATCATCGCCAGAGGCAATAGTACCTATACCGTGATGGCCAAATGTTCTTAAACTAAGCAAACCTCACCAATTTGCCGCTAGGATCGCTACTGGATCGTTAGGTTTGAAATTTCAAATGTCAAAACACGGTAGCTCTCATTGGAAGCTAATTTTCAAAACAGAAAAAAGAACAAACAGAAAAGCCACAAAAATTACACGAAAGTGTATGTTGTAATTATTCATATGTTTTGATGATGACAATGAAGTTGTAATGACAATTTTAACTCTGTTTTCCCGTACTTCCGCAGGACAATAAAATGAATCACAAATCTAAAATAAAAATAAAACAACTTGTAACCTTGCATGTACCATACGAAAGAGAGGTATTTATTTCATTATTTATTAAAAAGCATTTGAAGTATAAGTAAACAATGCTGCTGTGTCTTTTTTTATATGTTATTTTTATTAATATACTGTCTTATTAACCTGATAGTGTGATTTGTTTTCAATGTTTTGCCTCTTTCACACTGGCGACAGTAACCGTCGCAGTCAGATTAAATTTTGTACTAACATTCTTAAGTGATGTTAATTGTATCCCACTTTTAAATCTACATATTTACGCCTGCATTTACTGTATGAAGCATCGAAATTCTTCCTGCTCAGCGAAGGAACTTTAGCCAGTTTATCTATATATACCTACCTAGTATATGTGGGAAAGAGACAATACAAAGATTAACTAATCACTAGTTCAGGTTTATAAGTTAAAACAGATAGTTGTTAGTATTAAACATGTACAGATTTGATTTTTTTAATTTTCTTTTTGTGAACATTGTAGTTGGCTCTGGTTTTACTTTCAGGTCAATAAAATCTCGAGTTTAGCTGAGACAAAATAAAAGCAGTCATGCCTTCTCTTTTAGATCTATGTGAGATAGAGAAGAAATGATGTTGAAGTTGTTCTCAATTCTCGAATACACAAAAATAATGAGACTATAATTATTTATGTTTATGTGTCGTCCTGAATGAATAGCTGCATTATTTTCAATGAGCAATTCCGCAGTATCAAGTTAATTCTAGTATCTAATGTTGCTAAGAGATGGCGCCACCTAACGCGCAGGATTGTTCCCTCGCAGGCCGCCATGTCGCCACTTGAGAATGTGGTTTATAGAAATATTAGTTAGCGTCACCTAGTGTGCTTTTTAATACTTACCTACTTTTTTATTGCAGATTGAAAATAGCTAATTAAAAATAGGTACATGTTTCGCCATTTTGTCTAACTACGCTTAGCTAAAGATTTGAAAGTTAACATCAGAGATAGCCACGTGGGCCTTTATTATATTGCTAAGAGCACTCATTCACAGCAATTGAGTGTTTGATCTAATAGTGCCTCTGTTATGTTGGTAGTTACACAAATGTATTATAGAATACAAGTTCATAACATATGTATTGACATATACATTGAGTAAAATGAAATAGAGATATTATTTGATTGAAATTAATTTATAAACTATTTCTTGAAATTATTTGATTGTTAGATTATTACATACATTTGCTTAGCTGGTAACATAACATCAGGAACGATTTAGTTTAAACACACTGCATGTTATTTGTATTTGGCTTATGAAAACTTGTGATTTAGTTACTGCTTAGTCTATTTAGTAAGTTGATCATCATGCATTCATGTTTTGTAACTTTAGAGAGTATTATTTTGCAATTTAATAAGATTGTGTATAACTGGTGTTATTTAGTAAGTCTAAAATTAAATAGTAACGAGAAAATGAAGAAAACCTGCAGGGTGTTTCTCTAATTCGGAACGCTTTCGTTTGGAAAAGAAACGCCAATCACAGATGCCTAAACTGACGTGTTTTAACTAACGACAGTGTTATCCACCAATTATATAAGTTCCCAGGGGTTATTCTATTGGTGTTTCATTTCCATGTGAAAAATCTTCCGAATTTGTAAAACAGCTCACTAATCTATGTGTTCCTAGAAAAAAAAATGTTCAAATAATACTATGACAGACATTTTGCCTACTTTTGATATTGTTCAAGATCATATCTCCGTTATACCAAATTTCGTTTGAATCAGTTCAGCCGTCTAATAGGACTACTTAAAAAAAAAATTTTTAATGTACAGATCGATCTGTTACAGCTTTATTATTAAATACTATGTAAACACATTTACAAGCATTCGCCTTTAGTATGTCAGAAGATATAATAAAGATATTTATCTACACTAATGTTGTAACATTCTCCTTATGTTTCCAATACTTGACTTATAATTACTACTGTTATAGCACAGACAACAAAACACTCAATTTAAGCAATTTCACATGATGTTATAATATCCACATCGATATCGTAATAGCTCATTATAACATCAAAAAAGCGTGACCAACCTGATTGCAAGGCCAATCAGGTTGGTCGCGCTGCGCTCTCGTTGGTTAGATTTTAATGGCCGCAAAATCACTGTGGCAATACACGTACGCGTGAATTTAATGTTTCGCAATGTGTTTTGTTTTTTAAATACAAATTAAAAGTTAAAAATGGATAGCGACGATGATATTTGTACGCCTCCGGATATTCTAGAATTAGCAACAAAAGTAACTCACAATCTTTTGCCAGAAAAATTTAGAAAATTGTATGAAAAATTAACTATTGTCAGCTTTTACTCTTGTTGTTTGATTAATTGCTTTAGTGAAGATAAAGTAGTGTATGCAACTGCATATAACACGGGTATTAAAACACGAGTGTGAGTTTATGAAACGAGCGCAGCGAGTTTCATAATAGTAACGAGTGTTATTATTATATGACATGTCTTCATTATATGACAGTTGCATAAACTACTATTTCGGTGTCAGTTTTTTCTATTAAAATGCATAAATATAAATAAGTACACGTATAACAATTCTACGTGATGTAGGTACCTAATTATGGTAATGTTTAAGTGAGTCTAAGTGAAACATAATAAATGAATCAGTTAAGTACTGTATTAAGTTTACTTACCTAAGTTAAATGTATGTTAGGTTTAGTTTTAAGTGTATCGCCACAAAATAAATGTATATGAAGCTGATTATATCTCACTTTTATTTTAAAGACAGGTACGAGATTCACATACCCTTATTAAGTTGATGCCTAGGGTTTATTTAGCGAGGGTAGCTAGGCGGTTTAAGCGCCTGCTTTTCATCCTGACGCACGCAACCGGCTCTAAATCAATGAACTGTATTTCAAGTCATACTTGGATTTGCACTCGCTTAACGAAGAATAAAAACATCGTCAAGAAACCGACATGTTTGAGAATCACAATTTCCGAAGACAACCGTGGAAAGAACCTGGGCGCACACCAATATGATCTGTCCAAGAGACCTCGCCTAACGAATGAATTCTGCGGGGAGTCACGACCCCCAGTAATGAGAAATACTAGAGAAACATACAAAGAGAGGATTTTTCCAAAGACAAAATAGGCATAGGTACATCTGATAACAGATTGCTTGACCTTGCCTTACTATGTGTATAATATTACTTACAACTAGCAAATAATTAAATTATATTCAAAAAGTAGTAAATGAAGCATTAAATTATTCAACTAGTAAAAGAGTATGTAACTGTGCTCGTATTTATTAAAGCCCTTTCGTTCGGTTCATAAAGTTAATCTAAACATTTGCTTTTAATCAAGACATAGATTCGCTAACTGCAGTCATTTGTACTATATATAGAGCTATTTGTACAGTGTAACATATTGTTTTGTTTTACAATAAATTTATCTTTATCTTTATCTTTATTTGTTTTGCTTAATTCTTAAGCACCCTAATAGAGCTCGCTTGCTTTGCCAAGTGAACTCGAATGTTATACTGTATAACTAATAGTATAACTAGTTGGACTAACCCGAATTAAAGATCAACAAAGTGAATGAATAGATTTAGATTTTTAATAGAAAGTCGAATATGATGTAAAACCAAAAAGTATTACTGGATAAAAAGTAACCCCGAAAAAATTTAAATAGATTAGATTACATATTTACTAATTTAAATTCGTAATCTAATCAATTTTCATTTAATAAATTTCATCAAAACAGGCCCTGGATAGGTTACCACGTGGCATCAAATTTGGGCGGTGTGGCGACGGTGCTTTATTTTAAAGACAGTTATATTGCGCTGTCCCAACTCTTGTTGCTGGGAAGGTGGGCTGATGGACATCTGTTTGTCAAGCGTGTATCAGGAACATTAGGTCTCTATAGCCTAACCAAACATTTCGATCAATCCGTATCGGGATTTCCCAAGCTACGCAAGATTAGCTAGCTACGCTCCGCTACGACGCTACGAAGCTTTTCAACCGCGAAAACTAACCCGATTCAGTAGCTCGCGAGCTTCCACCGAGAGCGGACGTGTCGCTCGATCGCGCGATTTTCACGAGTAATACGTACACGAAGTCGTTCAACCTTTCATCCAATTAAAAATCAGTGACCTATCAGCTCGTAATAAGATAATTAGTGTTAGTGTTTTGGAAAATGCGCGAGGATGTGAGGTCGGAACCATGTTGAAGGCGTTTGGAGCGCTATGGCTTGGATTGCTGGTCTGCTTACTGGAGACCTGGACTGCAGATGGACTTATAGGTAAGGGATATTATAATAGACTTAGTAACTTATTTGGAAATTGTATGCGCCTTGGTTTAGACGGTCTTGATAATATTTGGCTGGACTGTTTAATTGATAAATTTCATAACTTTTTATTTTACGTACCACTTTTTATTTCATCATTAAACTTTAAGCTGTGTTGATTTGAATATAAGGAATGTTTATTTTTATTCTGAGCACTTACGTGATAAGCTCTCCCTACAATTTTGAAATATTTATAATATTATCAATGTTATACGTAGTGTATCTTTTTCACGTAGGTATAGAGGAAAAACGCTTTTGCTTCTCATCTGCAAACATGCAAATGCGAATGAAATGCTGTTTAATTAAAATCTTACTGGGTAAGCACGATCCATAGTTATTGCTTACGATCAGGCAAACTATGGTCAAGACCTGGTTTAGGTTAAAAAAAACAATTAGGTTAATTCAGATTTAATTTACTATAAGAATAGATCCAGAGGCAGACCACCAGCTCGATGGTCGGATGAAATTTCTAAGCACGTTGGATGGAGCTGGATCAGACAGGCTGAAAACCGTACTATGTGGCACCCTGGAGAGGAGGTTTATACTCAGCAGTGGATGGATATATATGATAAGAATAAGTTTCTTATTCAAAGTCTCTCAACAGATAGTAAGTAACACCGCGGGCCATTGCTTGTTTTGATACTCAAGCCGAATCAAATTACAGTAATGTATGTCGTTTGTTCGTATTGATCCAGTCAATGAATACACCAGTAATACACTTAATGAACGTGGTTCAATTAGTCACTCTTGCGAAATTATTGGGTCACTGTGTTTGTTCAAAGGCAAAGCTAGAAACTGTAGTAGTAGAAACAAAGTTATATTATGTTATATTCTATTCATGTTACGTTTCTTCAACAAAGTTTAAATTATTCAATGAGAACTTACACGCTTCAATTACTGATTGTTGGTGTAAATGTCGTTTTATGCATTCATTTGTTTTAGAAGTGACTTTGAAAGATAAAACATTGCACCATTATCAGTCTGTCATTTTTACATAGAACCGCTTTTTTGGAAAAATGAGTAACTTAGAAACTTATAATGATACTTACATATATTTAGTACTGAGGTTTAATGTATTCTCTGTAGTGTGTACCAATCATCACATCTAACTGTATCTTTCAATTGAACAACAATCCCAAAGCAAGTAAAAAAAAACAAATAACATTTGAAAGCACGATTGAATCCTTAAATATTACATTTCAACTACCGAGTAGGGAATAACCCAGATAATTTTTAAACAAATTGATATTTTAAGCCCGGCCATAGGTGTCGACAGTTTGACTAATGCTTCCCCCGACTTCACCCTATTCTCAATGACACTGCACATGATTATTTCGTACAATATTTTACGACAGGCCATAATCTGCGGAGGGGATTTTTTATAAATACATTATAATGAATGCGCGAATCTATGATTTTGCTATTAGAGATGTGCAGTTCTATCGATAAAAATAGTAACAGATTTTATCGATTCAAGTTATTTATTTTATAAGTAGTATAGATTTTGAAAAATAAAATTAGAAGTACGTAGGTGTTCATACGATTATTTTATTTAAAGATACTATACACAATACCTAGTCAATTCAAATGATTTTAGCCTAAATAAAAAAAAGAAAAAACTAATGCTTGTAGCCTAATTATTTATTCCAAAAAAGCGAAAGCTTTTTTATACGAGAAAAACCTGACAGCTCCACTAGTATTTTAATGAGTAGTGAAGAAATTCCCCGCCTAAAATTTAGTTTGCGTGATCGAATGAAATTCCGAGCTTTGTTCTACGTGATATTGTTATTCAGCTGATTTACATCGTCTTGTCTCTCAAGGCTATCTCTACGCGAAATTACCTACAATTGGTATTCTTTCAACTACGAATTGCTTTTGAAATGTAATAAAATTATGTATTCTTACCTGCGCACGTAGTTAATTTATATGTATACGTGCCTTTTTTTATGAAACGGTATAAAAGTATTGGATTTCGCGAGAATTCTGTGGATTTGCGGATCATCGACATTAACTATTAGTGGCAGTCAAAATCGATGTCGCTAGTTTTTAAAACATTTGCATACCACATTTATTTTGAAAATAGATAATTCTTATAACTTATATGAAAAGCAACGTACTCTTAATTTATTAAAAGAATCCACTGAAACGGCAGCAAAACATACCCGCTCATAACCTTCCTCGAATTCAATTCACGAGATACCAACAGCATTTTCATTTGATATTCAAACTTTCCAATCGATATTCAAACAGCAATACGTCGTTATCGATAGACGCCCCATCCCTATAAGTATTCCCCGATGTTTGAATCGATAGGGAACGCTACGCTATTGTTCGATTCAAACGTGCACTCGTGGCTTTTTCTAGCATTAATACTGCTCTACTTTCTGAGTCTTTATTATTTGGATTAGTAATGGATTTAATAGATTTTTGTCTTAATGGGTATGGGAAACAAACCTCATTGTAAAATTCACTTAGTTAGTGTGTCCATATTTTTTGTCCTTTAAAAGTGACGTAATAAAATCCTTGGCCATCTTTACTTTCACAAAAAAGATCGATTGACTCTAGCTAGTCACTACATGAGACTCATCTATGGTATCTTATAAATACAGCCCATAGACATCTTTTTTATTTCTCTCGTTAAACCAGGTACTAATTAGAGTCTGTTTAATATAAACAGATTCCAATAAGTACTGTATTTTTATACATTATGTTTGTTTAGTTAAAACGGCTTGCAATATACGAATATACCGGAATATAAGAACCGGTTCAATATCACTTTGAAGGTAGCTAGATTGCTATCGTATAAATTGTGAAGAGTTCCACAATTTTGCGTACACATAAATTCAACAACTTTATGTAGCAACTTCTATGTAAAACAATATTCGTGCAAATAAATGAATTTTGATTTGAATTTGATTTGATACGTTTGTTTATACTTATACAGTCCAAAACAATCCAAAGGCAAAATTATCTAATTTGACGCCATGTCACGGTAACCTACATGTTTTACTTAACGATTCTAGATTGTTCACAGTTTTGTCAAGCTCGTTGCCAATAATAGGGAAAGAGTTATGATTTCCGTAACAAGATGCTGAAGCAGCCGGTATGGAAGCTATTGTAGGAGGATTCCAATTAGCACTCGCCACGGATTTAGACAGATAATAAGGGTGAGAAAGCATAAGAACACAGACCAATAGGTGAACGCTACGAATATGGTACCAAGATCTTATCTTGTGTATCTTGTCTTGTTTCTGTTTTCAATCAAGGTTTAACGTTGTGGGTTGCAAAAAAACAAGAAGTATGAAGGTACTAGTAGCAGTGTATAAGTAGTTACATATGATACTAGTTCCACTGCCACAAGTTATCAAAGTTTGCTTTATGTTACTAACTGCCTACCTACCTACCTCTTGCAGCATTTTTAAAATAACATCATAAACAAGTTTCATAAAATGTATAATTTGATAACTTTTGTTTGGTTGGGTCTTGGTACCTACCTGCTACCTGACACATTTAGATGCTGGTGATTTTTTATACTCAATACTACTTATACCTAGTTGAAAATCAGGGTAAAGTGGTAGTAGGGCGCAGTGCACTATAACCCTAATGAATGTCGTCTTACCCTTGGAACGGTTGTCAAACGATGGTTGTAAAGTTTTAGGAGCATTTCAACGCTCGAGTATTTAATTTATCCTCTTTGTTACCTGAAAGAATACGGTTTCTTGGGAATGTGAAGCTTAGTGCTTAATACTTAATACTGGTGTTATGTTCTGGAATGTTCACATAACTATATATTACCACTATTACGTGGTTTCAATGTATGAGATAGTGGTGGTTTTAAGGAACTATATTCTAAACGTTTACGGTTGATCAGTAGACGTAATAAGTAAAGTAGTATGAGAGACGCCATCTCTGGTGTTGTGTTTTTCAAAACGCCCTAGGGGCCTCTGACATGGCAACGACTGCCGAAACATGACAAACAGCTAGAACCTACAATAGAAGTAAAAGCTATAATATCACGGCCATAAACTTTCATCATAACTACAAACCATTAATTTTTTGCCATTACGCGAATTGTGGAAAAATGCAACTACGTTCAGTAAAAATAGGTTTTATTAACAAAAGAATTAAACACAGAATACGGTAGATTTTCTTTCTTCTTTAAATATGTTTTAATTTCATCGCTATGCCTCACTCGCATCAATCTAAGCATGCAACGCAACGTCAGCCATTAGGCTGGTGGCACATTGAATATGTCATTAATCATTACAAAAAAGCCAGCTAAGACGTCTGACGTAAACGTAAGCATAAAGGTTGTGGTGTACTGAGACATCTGAGACTAATATGTCATTTGTTGTGGTTAGCACGTCTTTTGGGGTTGCCTTTGTTTTAAATTACTGCTTTATTTTCTTAATGGTGTAGCTTGGATGTATATAATTTAGACGTTATAGATATGCTCTTTTAATAAAATATGATGAGGCGTCTTATTATATAGGTAATGTATAAAAATCAATATACTTTTATGATACCAAAAACTTGATCAAATCATTAGAAATTTCAAGAATTACTCTGCAAAATGTTTATATTTTACTTCAGGTTTTGATCTTTTACTAGTTCTCTCTATTTTTTATTTTGTTGTCAACAATAAAGTCTATCTATCTATCTTCTCAAAAGAAGTGTGACTATGCACTGTAACGGCAGCTTTACATTACGACTATTACACACCTTTCGCTCCTGCGTTTCCCCTTATAATGGGGCAGATGATTTATAGTGTACACACCTCCTTACACTCACTAAATGCTTGATGTTTGACGTTTGAAGCATCACTTAATTTTATGGTGAGGATTTACTAATTGCTTACGATTTGTTTTTCTTAAATGTCCAATTATAGGACCAATTAAAAAAAAATTGGAGATAAGGATAGTCGGTAGACAAGAATATTAGATCTTTTTCATAATAAAAAAACCTTAAGCTCCCGTAGCTTAGCTGGCGGAGGAAATTGCATGCGATAACCGATGCTACACAACTGTTGACTCGGTCAGTCCTTGCATGGGTGTTCCGAGGGTCGGATAACACGTTAGATTGTAGGACCCAGCTGTTTGATATAGTATGACAGTCGTTAAACCATATTACAGGCCCCCAGGGCGTTTTCAAAACTCTGACTCCAGAGTTGGCGACTCTCATACGATCTTACTTTAAAGTTGAAATATAGTTGAATGGATATATTCCATTTTAATTTTTTGTAAGGTTTTTGGAGTTTTACGATAGAGTATTAGGTATCAAGGAAAATTATATTTTTTTTATAACAGAATAAAAATAAAATTACATTGCATTTTGATCTATTTTCCGTAAACCAGTTCATAAATAGCCTCCCAGTGTAGGTACATGAAAGAATAATGCGACACCGAGCTTCCATTTGGCTTTCGTGCTCGGACGCGGAAAGTGCTTTTTGATTTCCTGCGATTCAATTTTTAAAGTTTATGTGCTTACTCGTGCTTAGTAAGCATATATTTAGTGTTATTTTACTGGATAAAACATTGTAAACTGGTAATTGAATAAATAAACTTTCATATTTCATTATAAAATAGGTAGGTATAATATATATAGGTATATATAACATTGTTGTAAAATCGTTTTCTTCTTATCGAATGAGAGTTGCCAACTTTAGTGTCGATAATTTATGAGTGTGACCTACAATTTAAGTTCTGAAATAAGATTGATTAATTTATGGCATAACGAAGATTTTTACTTCAAATTACGTATGTATCTACATTTTTTATTTGTCCTCTTACATTCGCGAATTCATATAGTATTTATCAATATTTATTAGGAACGAGGAAAATCTGAGGTCATTGACCAACAAAATACACAGCATCCTAAAATGGCCGGTCCAATTTCCATTATAAATAGGGCCCTTAATTTGGCACGCAGAAATAGGCAATTTGGTAGCCCTTTCATTTGTTCCGATTTGCCGACGCTGCTCATATAAATATTTAATCGAATTGCCTTTACCTGAATCCATAATACACATGGTCGGTGAAACAGGTGATTTTTTTAAAAAAACTCAAAACATTTACACTGGTTATTTCGAAAATCTCTTAGAAGATGTGTGTTAAATTTTCATTTTATTTATCTTTTTCCTTTAAATGGCTTTAATGGTTTACTGACATAAAATTTGAAATGAAGATTAAATCTTCAATCAATAACAGCTATATTATAAAGTTAAGTTTGTAAGTAGTCAATACTGAATAAAAAAGTTACTTTTAGGTATACTAATTTCACATGTAGGAAAATGTATGTGCGGGTATAAGTAACTAAATAAGAAATTTCGTATTTTATTCATATTATGTTTATCAAGTTTTACCTCTGCCATTTAGATCTACTGAAATATGTGTAGTAGATATCACTACTTTGATAGATTTGCGCGACAGATGCTGTTTTATTTGCAAAGTTGAGACACAGGCTTAAGTTCTCTTTGAATATATTTCTTTTTGTAGGCCAAAGAATCACTTACGGAAGAAAACTTTTACTACCTACGTTCAGTTTTATAAGTTTTACACAAACTTTGGCTATGAGATCCAAAGCAGCGTGTGTTTACAGTAAGGCTTGAAACCTCACAAAATGCATAAAAAATGGTGTTTATCATTCTGACAAGTTTGGAATAAGTAAATTAACAATTAAAGCGGTAATTATATTGCGGTTTATGTATATTTACATTGTACATAAATTAAAAATCTCTTTTATCATGAATTTAGAATATATAAGTAACTTTTAGAGATATATTTAGAGAATAAATAAAGTTCCTTCAGTATTATGAGCTTACAAACTACGACACAAGTCAAGTTATGATAAGCCACAGATATTATCCAAGTTGTAAAGCGGAAACTAGTGTACAGGGTGTCACCAAACCGTGACAATGCGATGCAATAAACATCCATGTACCTGTCACACCCTCCCACTTACAAAACAATACACGTCAACGCAAGTGCTTCCCTGATTGTTGCTTACCTTGTGTTAATATTGCTACCTGGCGCAGATTTAAACCTACTTGGTAGCAAATAGATGATATCAACAAATATAATATATATTATTTTAATAATATTACTTTAAATTGTCTCTAAATAAAATCTAAACTGTACATTTTAAATATAAGACTATGTATTAAATATTAGTTTAAAATATATTAGACTCTGAAGTAATTTAAATATACCAGTATTCTGTGACTATACTATATTCTGAAATAAAATAAAAATATTGAAAAAATATGTAGGTATTTTAGAGATGTTAGGATATTCAGATAAAATTTATAATTTGATATGTAAAGAAAATCTTTATTTACAATAATAAAATATAAAAACAAGGGAAGAAAAACTAAACATACTACTTCTACCTACTACAAAAAAGGGGCACTTAGAAAATCTTTAGAAAGCCTGAAGATAATCTAAGTGCTCCAGCCCACTACCAGAGGGCAGCGTGCTCAGCATACTGGCCGCATTACCACGCTGGATGGCAATGCTGATACGTTGAGCCAGAAAAAGGAAAGCGACGACTAGGCTCGATATAAAAAAAATATCTCTATGTATTATTTTCAATGAGTATACTTACAATTGATTTTCGTTGCGTCATCATGACTCACATAAAAACTATAGCGCAGTGACCCAAAAATTACCCAACTTTTTAGGGGTCGCTAGACCAAGTGGCTTCTGTTTTGCGACAGACGATCGTAGATTTGGGGCTAAAGGAGGCAGTAGAAATCAATTCTGTCGACAACGAATACCTAAAGCAGGGTTTTGAGGGTCGGACCCCAAGACAAGGGCGAAGAAGGGTCCTATTGGCATACGAAGTTTTAAATTATAAACGCACGATAAAAATAAGTAGGAGCTTCGGATGAGAGCTTAGTTGGCGATTATTTAAATGTTTATAAAACGTTTTTGGTAAGAATTTTAAACGTTGTCTTTAGTCTGAGTTATAATAACTTAGGAAACTGGCACCGTGGTAAAGAAGGTAATTAGCAGATTACACGTAATATAATCAGATCAGTTTAGAAATAGGATAATAAGATATGGCTAAGTGCAAATCCATTTTCTTATATAAACGTAGTACCTATCTACATGTTCTATGATTTTAAAGACTTTCTAATTATGTACAGCCTGATTTTTTGTTACTAGATTTCAAAATTTTACTTGAATTAGAAATGGTTATCTAGAAAACTTATCTTATCTTCAAGTTTTCAACAGTTTCATGACAAGCCACGAGTTTCGAGATAAAACCAAATAACCACTAATATTCAATCTAATTTCGTCACATTTTTCATAACGCACTAACTAAATATTGGCTCGGCTCCTACACAAGTGCATTTGTCCGAACCACAGAGCAAACACACTTACTAGATCAAGTAGCAGATGTTACTGCGAGCAGAGAAATAGTCTATATGGATGAGTTGAAGAAGTAAGTGATCTTTCGTACTAACAACTTATGATTTTCATCTCATAGACAATTGTAGCATCTCGGCAATATATATAATGATCTAATTTTTTTTGCATAGAACATAAAAATCTCATAACAATCATTACGGCATTGATGATTCTGTATCACATTTTTGTTCATGGCATTCTACTTCAGGGCAAACGTGTGCTCTTTATGGGATCTTATTTTGCATTAAGCTACTCTCACAGTAACTGAAAAAAAAACCCACATACTTAGTATTTAGATGGTGGACAATTAGTTTTTAGTTTTAGTTAACAGAATATTTTTATCCAATTAGAATAGAACTTCCTTTTCAAACAACAATCTAGGTTTCGACAATAAAAAGAAAGAATCTATATTTTTGTTCCGTCTACTACTCTACTAGGTCGCTCAACAAATATTAGAGTCGTGATCCTAGTGACCATCTGTGGCTCCTGGTGCTGAGTCCACAGTCCTGACCTGATTCCACCAGATCGCGTGATAGACACGAACTGGGCTCGAACTGAGAAGAGGCTACAAGAGGTGGGCTATTGAAACTCATGTCTGCTTTTTTAGTAAACAAATATTAGTTATAAATGGTATATGAAGAAGATGTTTGGATTATTTATATGTACCATACTGGTATTGTTCTGTGTTTACACTTACAGGTACTGTGAAAACAATTGGTTAAATTCGTGATTCTTATTCTCGAGTAGGAAACTGTAGCTACGCAGTACTTCGTAGTATTATTGCGTAGCCTCCAAACGAAAAAAGTTGTTGCGAAAAAGTGACTTTGTAAATGGAGCATACGTGCCTGTTCCAGTATTGCAAACTTGGATCTGATAACACAAAGAGGGTAAAATTACTGCAGCGACACAGAGACAATCTCACCTAACCTCTACAATTACTGTCTCTAAAACAGAGTGAATATATTTCGCCCCCGACTCGCAATTAACATGGACACCTCTGGATTATCCCGAGGCTACAACGCAGAACATTCACTGCTCCACTCCCTCTTATTAACCCAAATTGCTCTTTAATTCAACTATTCAACGTCCATTTTCTCTCATAAAGACGCCTATAGAACTTGTTATCTTCACCTTTGTTGAATATTGGCCAGAATCGTTTGACCTCTGATCGTTCTACATATTTGAGCCAGACTAAAAACCGCAGAGCTCATTTGTAACTGGCTATTTTCTTTGATTGCAATCCAGGAATGCTTGAGCTTTGTCTGTAGAATATTTTGGAGGAAAACCAGGTGATTAGAGAGATCAATATAGGCTGGTGCTGGGACAAACAACATGTTTGGACGGTAGCCATGGCGACCGTTAAGCCGAATTAGTGAAGGGGTGAGTTTGAGAGGGAATGAGAGAGAAGCAAATTGCTTGGTAAGAGAGAAAGAGACGTATAGATAGGGTTGTATGATGCAGTGCACTTGTTTCATACACGGTTAAATTGCATTAGCGAGCCTTTTCTACGCGACAATCTGTCGAAGGTTTTCCGTATATGTTTTGTATAATATTGTGATAAAGTTTAGCTTCCAATGCTAATTTTCTTTTTAATTCTAACATGTTTTCCTTAATATAATAATTATGATGTATAATTACTCTGCAGTTCATTCACACAATATATTTAGTTTAATTAAACAAAAATAATTAACCAGTTACAAACTAAAGCAGTCTACCACTAAATCTTGTTAAATAGCCGCAATATTTCACAAGCGTTATTAAATTACGCCGCTTTTCATGAATGTTTCTTGACTACAAGTTTACTTTCTTATCTTATCCTGAGCCCAAATGAAATATGAAAGCATTCATTATTTAGAAACAAGCTTAATGTAGTTTAATTTAATTTTTACCTTGAGAAACCTTTGGCCAAGTCTAATTTATTTGTAAGGGTGAGCTTTTAAGTTTCTACACATAAATATTAATTGTTTATTTATCTTGTTTTATCTGAGTTTATTTGAAGCTTCAGAAGTACCTAATAGAAAATTAGGTAAAATTTTCTTTATACTTTCAAATTTTATTCAAATCGATTTAGCGGTTTTATGTTCTTTCTATAGCAAGGAACAAAGATATCACAGACACACATGATATGCCTTTATGGTATTAGTGTGATTTAGATTGTTATTTAGGTATATATTTTTATTTATTTATTCCTTAAAATCTTCTAGATATCAAAAATAATCTGACACCCGGACCAACCAGACGAAGATTGGTTATTCCTTCGAGGCTAAGCTACTGCCATCAGAACTCGATAGCAGTCGCCCTTTTGTATCTGGTATTCTGCCCAAATCAGTAGGATCAACATCTGTGAAAATAGCTATGAGGAACATTCCTAATATGTTTTTGTCCAGCAATAAACAACACAACAAAATAATCCGCCATAGAATGTGCCACGTAAATCTTGATATACCTTCCTTGCATAATACAGGGCCGGCGAATTCCCTCACGCATCACATTGTTAATGCATGGGCCCTTTTTCGGCTGCCTTTCAACCTGGAGGTAGTAGGTACGTACTTGGTTTTGGTAGGATTGTTGAAGAGTAGGAAAGGAAAGATGTATAAGTCAGTTTTTACATGTGCAAAAAATCTTAATATCGTGACTACGACATTAATTGGCTCATTCATAATTTCGTGACGATAACATTCATATGAGTACAATCACAGTATCAGCTTTAACATTGACTGTAAAATTTGTTCCATTGAAAAATATTATATTTTTTATAAAATTTGCTTTAGTTTAGTTGATTCCAAATCGTACTTCAACACAACAAAACAGAACATTTTATTGGAAATTATGTTTAACTTATAAACAAAATATAGTTACATGTCAATTTAATAATAAAATAATTGTCTTATTAATATCATTTTAATATAATTTTAAACAGAACATTAAAGTTAACAATAATTTTTTAAATTTATAAGTTATACTTCTGTTACTTTCCTATCGTGTGTGTTAGCCCTTTACCTTGTAGGGCGGCGGTAATGAATTCAAACTGTTTATCAAGATCTCGGCGCCGGGAATAATGAAGAGGCAAGCGTGACACCTCCTTCATAACTATATCGATGACGAGTTACTAACACTTTCTCTACCAGTCAGGTAAATCTTCTTATTTTCACATTTATGCACTCCAATTTACGTGTAATTGCTACTTATACATATGTTTTTTTTATATGAGATAGGCTCACGCTTGACCTGAAGTTGGCAACGTTGTAATCTACGATCTTGCGCAATTACTTAGAAGGAACCGGATTTCTCTCGAAATGTTCATATCTGTTATTTATTTTTAATTTAAAGTAGTCGATATTTTTTTATTACATCAACATTTTAAACATAAAAATGTAGGTATCGTTAATGCATATATACCTAAAACAATCAAGTTATATTTTTTTATGAAAAAGTTTCAGAAACTTTTTTTTTCGAAGTCTCTTTTGCAATTCTACTAGGTATTAGAGTTTTTTAAAGAGTTTAAATCCGAATTCATTAAGAAAGAATTTTCTACAAAAAATATATCTGTTTTTAATCGCTCAATAAAGATTCAAAACAAAACATGCTATCACAACTATATATAGGTATACGATAAAGCTCACATTCCGACGAGACAATTTACAATCACGTGTGAATTGCCTCTTTATGTATTTATAATAAACGCACCGTTAAATATTGACACACACGCATAAGTTACAGCTATCTGGAAACATTATAGCCGAATTAAGTAACATAAACGTGGTAGCTTAACACACTAACAATGATAATTTTGTACTCTTGTATGGAAACAAAAATTTGCAGGTTTGCCGCCGAAACTTTCAGAACACAATCTTTATAACGGACACTTTTAGGTATTTTCGGCTAACCATACCCTTTCCTGATAACTTCGATCTAAACTAGCGTTCATAAAAATATATAGGAATAAAATATTTACTAGTCATCTGTTTAACTTATATTTAAAGTTTTTTTTACTAATTTTACCAATTCAATTTTGTTGGTAGGATTCTTGCAAGGCTAAGTTTTTTAACAGAAAAATCTGGTACCATAAATAATATAATCGTTACTTTTTAACTCGATTCTACTTCAAAGAATTACCAAGCAAATAGAAACAAACCAACCGAGAGAGCAAGCAGGCTTTAGGAAAGGCTACTACGATTGATCATATTTTTACACTGACTCAAATAATAGAAAAATACCAAGAATTTGCCAAAAAAATCTATATAGCATTCATAGACTATAGTAAAGCTTTTGATTCTATAAAACACAGCGAGCTCTGGATGACTCTACAAGAGCTAGGAATCGGAAGCAAGTATATAACTCTACTCAGGAATATTTATGACAACTGCAATGCTAAAATAAGACTAGAAACTGTTGGGACACCATTTAACATAGAGCAAGGCGTCAGACAAGGTGACTATCTCTCCGCAGCTATTCATAGCTATACTAGAAAGGATTTTTCGTAAAATAGATTGGGAGAGCAAGGGTATCAAAATTAATGGCGAATATCTGAGTCACCTACGGTTTGCAGACGACCTAATATTATTCGCGGAGAGTCACTCAGATCTACAACAGATGCTCTACAGTCTTGAGACAGAAAGTAGAATTTGTGGACTCTACATGAACAGAGATAAAACAAAGATTATGACCAATGACGAAAGAATACCTATAAATATTGACAACACAATTATAGAGTATGTAGAAAATTATATTTACCTCGCAAAACATAGAAATAACCAACAGGACAGCAAAGGAAGTACAACGACGCATAACTATCAGTTGGAAAAAATATTGGCAAAACAAGGAAATTTTCAAAAGCAATCTTCCTATGCATATCAAAAAGAAGGTTTTTGAAACTACCATCATACCCTCCCTGCTATATGGCTGCCAAACATGGGCCCCAAATAAAGACGTGTTACTTAAAATAAGAACATTTCAAAGAGCGACTGAAAGAAGCATGCTCGGACTCAAACTGCGAGATCGCGTAAACAGTAAAATTATACGCCAAAAAACCAAAATAGTGGACGCTCTACATGTAGCCGCGAAGCTTAAGTGGAAGTGGGCTGGCCACAATGCGAGGCTCACCGACAACAGGTGGAGCGAACGAGTGCTACACTGGGAACCCAGGGATGGTAAAAGAGAGCGAGGAAGACCGGTGAGAAGATGGAGGGATGAAATAGAGTTGGTAGCTGGGAAGTTGTGGACCCGGACAGCACAGGACAGAGACAGGTGGCAACAGTTTGAGGAGGCCTTCGTCCAACACTGGACGATCCCTGAAGACGCGCATAAATAATAATGCTAACATTCTGACATTCAACATACGAGTACACTAGAATTTATTATGACATACATCAAGTTTATAATTTTTTAATCTAATTTGTTATTGACTTGTAATAATTGTGACATGTATAAGAATTTAAGTGATTGACTTTTTGTAGTAATTAAAATTGTGCATGTATAACTTCAAAGGGAAATAAAGGCTATTTTTATTTTTATTTATTTTATTTTATATATTTTAACAATATTGATGCACTCGTAAAATGTTGTTAGTGACTAAGGGAAGTTAAAGTTACATGTTTGATCTTATCAGCTTAGATAAACTTCAGCTTTTACCGTGACTGCTGTATATCAATACTGACCCAGTCAGAACTTGCTTTAAATGCTGTTTGATTGCCATAAGATTCTATGAAAAAAACTTGTAATACCACCATTACATAAAATCAAAAGTTGGTGTTTATTGTTGTTGCTTGGTGGTTAGTATATTCTTTTTTCATTATGTTATGTTATGTTATGTTTATGTTGCTATTAGGTACAGGGTTAGTGTGTTATTGTTTACTTATTAACTTGTTATCCCGAAATAACGCGAGCGAAGCCGCAGGCAACCCCTATTTAATAAAAAAGAAGTCAACTGATTCAGGTATAATCAACATTCTTGGGCTATTATAATAGGAGTTTACCAGCTCATGTAATTTACGAATTACATGAACTTTTTATATGTTAAACCTGGTGAATCATACACTTACTACCTACATAGATAAGTAAATATCGTTGTATAGATAGTAGATGGGTCAATAGATCTATAGCTACGTAGGTATATATTATGTCAGGTGAAAATAACATTAAAAGTGAACTAACTAGATATTAAAATGTCAGTCACACGATGTCGAAAGGTATAAAATTATGTAAATTAAACGGTGTGTCAGGTGCGTTCAAATTACCAGATCCAACCTTTATTGCCTACTTGAATTGAAAAATATTTTGACAGTTCATTTTTGAGATAATTTTATTACTATACTCTATTGAACATAAACGGAATGAACTTGTATTATTGGACAAGATTGGGTTACCAACGCATACCATAATGATTTTCGAAATTGTTCAATTAATGATTAACTACAAATCCAAACATTTATTTTAACTAACATTTTGAGCTGTATGTCTTTGTTTTCCTTTTCCTGCAACACCTTCTCGTCCATCTTAATATTGCACAGCATCACAGAATAATTATGTTGGTCTCGTCTTGGACGCCGTGACGAGCGGTCGCTTTCGGGAACGGTCAATAGAGCCTCGTAAATACAATTGATCCGTTAAACAATAGGCACAACATCTGCCAGCGGCTAGCACAATCGCTGCGAACAAAGCTTGACGGTCCCTAGCGTAGGTAAATTCTCTGGCCCGCGAAAAGTGCCTAACAACCAAGTGCCGTGCAACGCGTGTGTGTAATCTTTACATGTATCGTATCAGTGTGGGACAACCAGTGTAAGTGACCCGCGCCATTGGCACCAGAGGCCACCGATAACAGCAGTAACAACGCCCAGCGCGGGGTAACCCACTCCAGCAAAAGGAAAACTCGGTGAGCTTGTTCCATATTAGTCACACGCGGTCTAAACCCCTTTTCTCCTGTCTCTCCTACCTCAGCATCCTAGGATATTGACTAGACGTCTGCCACGAGGGACAAGTCCGTACTCAATCAGCCCACATCAGCAACCAACACCGTATATAGGGCGCCATATACTAAGTACTAAACCGATTGCATTAGCTAGACCTTACTATACCATTCCTAGCTCCACAAACAGTGCGGTTACTACTACCAGTTACGCTAAACTAACTTAGAATACGACATATCACTTAGATAACTAGAGCAAATAATGCCAGGTAGAATAAATTAGATTGTACCATAGCAAGTCCACCTACTCTCAACTACGTTAGATCACGCAAACCTCCAGTAATACTTCGTTGCTGCTATCCCCCCTAAATAAAATCTTTCGATCTGGCAAAGCTCAGACAATCTGGCCAAAACATCTTGATTTCAATTGGTCCTAAAAGCAATTTCTACCATCTCTAATTACTCTTTTAGGACTTAGGATCCCGACCTAGGGCATGCTAAATCCACCAGGATAGACTAGATTACGCGATCCCATACCACGGCTGTAATTACTCGTAACGAATGCGTAAACACTGGCTGTTGTAAGTAGATATAATATACATCGGGATTCCCTAAAATTTCCACGATAAATATATAGATAACTACTTACCCTACACTATCTAAAAAGCGGATAGGTTTTAAAGAAAGAAGAAAGAAAGAAAGAAAACATCTATTGTTTATTTATTTTACAGTTGTAGACTTTTGTAACAACAAAAGAACCCCCAGAAATAACCCACATACAAAAAAAAAGTAGGTAAACCCCGCCATAAGACAATCTACTTTCCCAAAGCAAACAAAAAAGCCTAAATACGAATTATACTTAAATACAAAAACTACGCACATCTGCAGGTCCGTTTGGACAATAACCTAAGACATAACTAAATAGAAATATTACTTAAACAACAGCTATTCATTCCCAAAACAAACACGAAACGTAAAACTAAACAATAAATTAGAACATTAACAATAGGCACAGCTTAAAACCACCCGCAAATTTCCGACACAGCTGCGAGGCACTATGGTCGGGTCCTGATCCCTTTTTTTATCTCAGTTTTGCTACGTAAAATAAAGCCCAGACGTTTATTTTATACACATAAAACACTTAGTACAAAAAGCGTAGGTTTTTCGTTGACTATAATCGTTGTAAAACCTGATAAATAGCTTGATATTTGATAAATAGTTGTAGTTCACCAGTACCGCTATAACCTACATGTATTTTTTTAGTACCAAAATAATGGTAGGTAGGTACGATTCCAAATAATTAGCCCTAACTCACCTGGACACCACGCTAGAACTAAAGTAACGAACTTCGCCTGCCGCCGGACGAAAGGGTTCGTTAAGATCCCATAGATAGCCTAGGGAAAAACAGCAGATACTAAGTGCAAGTATCCTAACATTCACCTAACAAATGCCCCGTACCTAGAGTTGATAGACGAGACCCAAGTACCCACTCGAGTACTAATTACTCCCCTTCTACGTTAAAGGCAAAGGGGAACTAGTATAGCGCATGATACACTAGTTTTATAATACAAATACGTACATAGTATATAAGCTTCCTTCACAGCCTCGCAACAAACCTCAACAAAAAGGATCACGCGCATACCAGAAAGATATCACGAGCTAGCCACGGCACCCCGTCGTTTGCGATACCATCACGGTAAGGCACAAAGCAGATATGGAAATAGGGAACTCTATCGTAAAAATACCAGGAGACGGCAACTGCTTGTATCGCGCTATAGCCCACCAAATTAACGATTTGTATGGCCTAACCTTCGACCACCAACACATTCGACGAGACCTCGCACGCCACGTAGAAGAAAACCAAAACGATCCACAAATGTACCTAGCGATCAGAAGTAATCTAGATAGCTCAGCACAAAGCGAACAAATCAGGAACTACATTCTATCACAATACCAAGATGGTACATGGGGCGGCACAGACATACTTATAGCGGCAGCGGAATATTATAGTATTAACGTGAAAATCTTTCAAAACAACCCGCTACAAGAAACAGTATGCTTCTCTCCTAAGGATCCAAACGATGCCGCAGGTAGCATAGGTCTAATATTTACGGGGAACCACTTTGATTGCTTTGAAAATCACCTAGGAGTAATAAGTACAAACACCACGCAAAATGACCTTAGTCTAACCCTTGGAACTAGCACCCCAGAGGAGATACCAGATGAGTCCGGATACCGACTTGCCCGCCCCAGGCCACACCAAAAAAACAAAAAACAGGTAGTAAATGAAAACATAAACATTGCCACATGGAATATTAGAGGCGCCGCAACGTTGACTAAAAAACGAGAGATCGACGAGTTTCTAGACGGAAAATCTATCCATATTGCCTGCCTACAGGAAACTCACTTAAAATCCGGGACCTACGAATCTAGTCACTATACGTGGCACCTAAGCGGAAACAACAACAAAAGAGGCCTAGCTATTCTCATAAGAAAAAACAGCGGCCTAAGGCTGAACTGGACTAAAGCAAACACAAACAATATGGTTGCTTCTATACATACAAGCAGTGGAGCCTCTCTATTCATTACTACAACGCACTGGTTCAATGCAACGTCATCAGCAGCAAACGACGCGACTCGGCTACTACAACTGACCAAGAACAAACCAGGGAACTCAATAACAATCATACTAGGTGACTTCAACGCCCACATAGGACTCACAGATACACACGAACTTCGCGATAAAAATCAAATAGGCAAAAATCTCTTACACCAAACAAGTAACGACAACGGAGACATCTTATTAGATCTAATTGCACGGGAAAATCTCCGATTGGACACATCATTCGGCCGGCGCAGCTGTAAAACGACTTGGACGTCGGGGAACAAAACGTCGAAAATAGACCACATAATGACAGATGCCAAAAACAACCAGATTTTTAATTACATCAAAGGCGGAAAAACTATCCTATCTGACCACAGAATCATATGGGGAAACGTAAAGCCCCTCACATTAAATTCCAATAGGGACTCTACGAGACCTCCAATAAGACTAGCCAGGGCCAACGTTGCGAACGAGTTTGACTACAAAACCCTAAACTACGAGATGCTTCAAAGTACCACCACTCGAGAAAAATACCAAGAAACTTTATCAGAGGAAACCAAAAAGAGCAGGAACTGCGAAAACCGAAAAGAGCCGCTATCGTGGGAAGTGATAACAAACGTCATGAAGATGGCGGCCAATAAGACTATCAAATATGAAAGAAGGTACTCTAAGGCTAGAGAAGAAGCAATTACAAACCTACAGAAGGCGAAGTTCCATTATAAGCATCATCCTCAAGATATAGAGGCTAGAAATACACTTAAAGAGTGCCGGCGCCGTTTGCAAGAGACCGAAGCAACGGAAGACCAACAAGAATGCCGCAGTTTTTTCAGCGGTCTAGCAAAAACACACCCATCAAAAAGGATGAGGATCACCTATGACTTCTATAGAAGGCACAAACAGAAGGAAAGAAGACGGGTCAAAAACACATTCATTCCGATTTCCAAGTGGGAAAAAGAACTTGACCTTACAGAGGGGTCGTTTACTGACGTACTGAGCGATGAAGACCCGACAGATCTAGGGCAAGAGCCCACACAAAGCAAACACGCACGAAATTAAATGCGAAATATTAGCCCACATAAACATGGCCTGGACTAAAAATGTCCTACCGGCTACCTGGACACAGTCAATACAAGTGCCCCTACCAAAAAAGGCTAATCCGAAGACGGTCGATGACTATAGACGAATCTCTATTTGCACCACCGGCTATAGGATATACGCTAACTTCCTACTAGGTAGATTAGACACCGTTACAAAAAAAACTTGGAAACTATCAAGCTGCGTTCCTAAGCAACAGATCTACCGACGATCATATTTATTTATTTATTTATTTATTTATAACGGTACACATAACAGAATGAGTTCACATATAAGCCAAATACACATTCAAAACTGGTTTTGAACCAGAACAAATTCCTCAGGTGAGTGTACACAGCTTGAACAATATGAATTTGATTATTATTTTCAAAAAGAGTATTTTAAGTATTTTTCACCTTAAGACGAGTTCTGGACGAAGAGTGGAAGGCGGGCGAAACAATGCGGGCGTCTTGTCAATTGACCTCGAAAAAGCGTTTGACACAGTGGACCTAAACGCCTTAAGAGACATTTTACTGTCTAGAACCAATAGGCGCTGACCAATCGTATAGTCAAGGCGGCAATGAACGAAGAGAGAGAGAGATGAATGAACGAGACTTTATAAGAGCTGCCAGGGAGATATATAAGATGGCAGAAACCGACAGCAAATCTGATGAGGAAACAGAACGACATACCAACAGGCAAGCACCAACCATACCCCAGAAAAGGCCGTCAGATGACACAAGAACACCCCCTTAGCGACATAGGATCTATTCGACCCACATTTAAGATCCACCTACTACTCCCGACGCGGTTATGATTACTCACAATAGGACCAACATTACACAGCGAACGTGTTAAGGTAGCTCTTGCAAAGCCACACACTAACAAACCCCAAGATGGGTCAACTCAATAATCAACGAACACCAACTTTTACTAACGCTTATCCCTACCCCTAATAACAACCTTCTCCAAATCGGCGTCTGGCTGCATAGCCGGTCGACTACCATCCCGGAGCGTTAGCACAAAACCACGCTCCAAAACCTTGTGCCCCCTGGTATGCCGGTTTGACCGGAGCAGGCTTGTCCTGGCTGGGTGTGGTACCTATGTTCATGTTCATGTTCATGCATCACAGAATAATTATGTTTTTTTTTGTTTCAGAAATCGTGGAAGAGCAAAGATGCCACGACTACGAGTTCCGGCTCACATGTCGCGAGTTAGACTCGCACATCGCAGTGTTAGAAGCTTGGTACACCTCTCTAGACGACTACCAACATAACAACAACAACAATAACTCTACACACGCGAGCCTCAAACTCAAAACCGAAAACGATTCCGAACTCAATCGAGTATACGTGTATTCTAGTCCAAAGCATAACGGCATCTACGAACCGACTCCTACCAACATAACAGACCATTCCATAGAGAATATAACAAAGTTAGAGTTCAATGACACATTGACGTTAGTGAATGACAGTATGTGGTTAGTGAATGACACCGTGGACATGTCAGTGGAGTTTCTGAACACGAGTGACAGTTGTGGTGGAGTGGAGTTCGCGAGGAGCTACGCGAGTTGGAGAGAGGGAGACAGAAGGAGGAAGGCGGTGGCCAGAGACACGTCTGTCAATTTGAGGGCTCCTGTCAGCTATCGGTGAGTTGTAGTCGACATCTCTCGTAACTCTGTATGAGATTACTCGTAACTGATTCATTTAGGCTCAAGTCGTAAAATACGTCGTGTTGTTTGTACCTATTGATAAGCTGAAACTAGCCTAAAAAGTTTTAGTGTGATCAATAACCTTACAAGCATTCTATTAATAACAATAATGTGCACAGTTTCGTAATGAAATCAAACCAGCACCCTATTATATGAATCGTGTAGGTACCTAATGATTACCCAGTTGTAAGCTTTGGAGTATATTTTTTGTACCCCACTGAATTTAAATTGAATAGATGAGTAGGCCGCGGTGTATCATTCAGAAGCTTGATTTATACACAAATACACAATGCAGATGGCGTCAGAAATAGACCCTACAATTACCCATCTTTCTTCAAAACAGTAATTATTTCCCAGTATGCTCTGTTGCTACGTATGTAATTACAGGAGGCCTATAATTTTTGAACAAAACTGATATTATTGATATTTTGTAACCATCAGTGTCTACAATTTATCAAATTGCTTTTTAATAATCCATTGTAATGAATTTCATAATGGATCTGATTTCTGACGTTTAATTGTTTAGTAAACTTACATCTTCCTCTTAACGAATGAGAGTGGAGTGTCGAGGGTTTTATTAAGCCGCCCGAAAGGCCTCTGACATGGCTTAACGACTGCTGTACTATACAAACAGCCGGGACGTATAATTTATCGTGTCATCCGACCCACGGAAGCGCCCAAAATGGAATACCTACCACTTTTCAGTAGACTTACTGAAAAACCCGTAAATATAAACTGAAGCCAAATGTTTCTACATTTTGAAATTTGTATTTACATTTGCTCTGGTGGTAACATTACTACACTAAAGAGATAAGACACCAATCCGAAAAACATCGACTCCAGAGTTTAAAAGTCTTATATTATGATACCTTCTTACCAACCAGCTTCCCCAAGAGACATAAAGACTTCCGTCGATCCTTGATCAAGTCTCAACAGAATAAATGACCATCACCTTGCACTCTGCAGATAATTAATCAATAATTAATTCTATACAAAGTTACTAACTAACGCATAACCTTTTAAAGACCACTTTATGTAGCTCGTCAAAAGCTACAACTACTGTTCCATTTATTTAAAAAAATCACAAAAAAAAATTTCCGTATATTGTGTTAGAGGCGACGAATTTTTAATAAGATTTTTGTGCTGATTTATTCGTGAATTACAAAAAGCGTATAACAAAACTGTATGCTATTGGAGTACTAAAATCTGACTTGAAAGGATGTTAGTAACCAACCTAATATATGCATCACGCAGTTACCGTTTCGTCAATGTTATTCCAGCATTGTCTCGGCATTTGGGAATAGCAACACGTAACGTTTTATACTACACCACGTAGTAGTAGGTTCCCATGAGAACGGTTGGACGGTAGTGACGAATGGGAATCGATGTTTGGGACCTACGAATAAATTGGTGAGACGATTTTCCTTTTCGAACGTTTAGCCTTTTGCGGTAAAATGAGAGTTCTATAAAGAGACTTTTCTTTTTTTATTAAAACTATGGGTACGTCCATACTTGTACTTTCTATTCTTCTTACTTCGGAGAGTGCCCAACACAGGCAAATGTTTTAAATCCTAAGAAAAGTGAAAACAAGTCATGCTATTTGCACTTTGACTTGATTACAATTCGCCTAATGTTAAGCAAAACTGACTAAAAAAGTACCCAAATGCATCTACTTATTATAACTTTGATTGATACGATATACTCATTATGTACGTCGTTAATATTACCTATAAAACTATAATATTGAAAGAATTCGCAACAAATGTGCGAAAACCCCTTTCGTTTCATTCATTAACATTTTCTTAGAGGCAAAATGTTTTTCCTCAATTACTCCAATGACTGGCATCTCTCAAACAGATTCTGAATCTGACTCAATGATGTGAATCACTTCTGAATCAAGAAGTGTGATGTTTACGCTTCGATTGATGAAAACTTTATGCATATTGTTTGTGAAACATTTATTTACGGTCCAAAAACATAGCTAGTTAATTTTTGTGCAACTATATACATATGTTATGTAGGTATGTATTTTTGTTCTCGATTGAAACGACCCTACATTTGCCAAAACGCTATAATATATACAAATCCACTTTATGCAGTCATTGTAAAAGTACTTCACGGCTATAAAGACAAAAATGTTGGCAATTGCGTCGTCAATAAATTAACAACAAATCTTCGTCCCAGTTTTGTGCTGTTTGTATTTTAAATGACTTAAAAACCTTCTGTTTACATACATCTAAAGCTGTGAATACCCAAAAAGCTTTATTTTGGTATAAAACTCGTTTTTTCAGACGGAAGCTACATCTATCACATTGTTTTGGAAATCTCCACGGCACGACTAAATAAAGATGCATTTTGGGATATAAATACTTGTCCAGTTTGCGTTATAAATAAGCTTTTCGTGACCCAAATCGTTGACGACTTTGTCGAGATAAATGCGATGTCTTTTGTAGATTTCTGTGGCCATTCAGATAATGGTATCGGACTCGTCTTCTTTTAGTAGATGTTCATTGTAGATACCTTTCTTTTCCAATATGTGCTCTACATTTTCAACAAAAGATCAAAGTAACACAGAAGTTTTTTGTCTTGATAGAATTTATTGATGGATCAGTATGTTGGTTGTAGCTCAAAGAAATGAATGCATTCATTTAATCAGATCCGAAATAGAACGGTAGAGAGGTTATAAGTTCATCCGCTGAGCGACTTATTTACGGATTGATTGATTGGAAAAGTGTACTCGATTGTCAGAGTTTGTTCTAATGTTGACGTATTTGTTTGTTGTGGAATTATAAGAATACTGCAAACGTCATAATTTATTGTAATTTATTGAGTTTAGTACTTTTTAGGTCATGTCACATACATTTACTTTTCTAAAACTTTACAACTGTTGGGTTTGGTTTGATTTCTAAATTGATTTAACTATTTATGATCGCATTTTGTTAAAAAGTTTACCGTTAACCTATAGGAAGCTAAATTACTTATATTATTTTAGGAAGATACGACCAAAGTACTATATGATGCGAATAATAACGGTTACACGATAAAAATATCAATTAAACATGAACCAAACATAACTTAGTTTAATTAATAATAATATTAATTTATAATATTATTTTTTATTATTTATTAATACAATTAATATTAATTTAATATTAATTGTATTTTACAATATTGATAATAAATACAAATAGCAAAAAACCCATAAGGAATGAGATAGTTACAAAAAACTGTTTTTCGTGACCTTTGACCTTTGAAATTTAATAGTCGCGTACACCCTACCATTTTTATTTATTTTTTGGTTTTGGGATAACTTTTAGGGTGTCAATATACAAGTATTTACAGACATACAGCTAGGCAGGGTATCTCGAATTCCGAGGTAAACTTACTATAATGACTGGACTATAACATGAAATATCACAACGGTATGTCAGATTTCCAACAATTTAGAGCATCCGATATTTTAAAGAGAACGTATTAATTAGTATGACAAAATTCATTGAATTATTTAGAAAATGCTATTTTAGTAACGCCGGCTCGATAGTTGTTGCAATGAATTCTTATAACATTTTTGAGATGTTTGAATTCGCTATGAGAACAAAGACAGGTGTATATGTCGCATAAAATTGTGAAACTTATGGATTTCATGTATTTTCTTCTTATGGATTTTTTACGTTGCAGATATATGTAGAAATTTATCGGATTTATAGCGAGATCATCTATTTCACATACCTATTGACAAGCAATTATTGTTATATAATATAATTTCGCTCAATAATTTATTCTTTTTACATTTTTTTATTATGGTATAGAATTTGCAGATAGGTCTAAATAAATACTAAGTGGGTTATATTTAACATACAACTTATTTTATTAATTTATTTAATTCAACCTTGTAAAAACCTTCTTTAATACGAATAACTTTTTACCAGAAAATATCCTCCATGCCACAGGAAGAAGATCTGCATAATTAGAGAACAAGGATTTTGTCCGAGTGCGCGTAGATTAAAGCTAATTATCATAAAGCCACTTGTTTCATTTCAATTGGACTGAATTGTACCTTGTACAAGCGTTGGAAAGTACGCTCTTATTAGTTTAAACAGTAAGGGAAATATAGACGGCATCAATATGGCCGTAACATGATATTTCTATGATTTCGTTAGATATAATTTGAATGATATAAATTCGAAATCAATAGTACGTACACAGTTAAAGGTAGTTACAGAAAAAATGTTCCTGAATAATATTAGATACAGAATAAAGTACCTAGTAAATGGCGTCTAATGGTCCACAATTTTGGTTGGGGTCATCACGATACTCAGTATTGAGCTATCGCCTACAGGAGGAGGAAAGTACCTAGTAGATAGCACCTACAGTTGTCAAGCCATGTCAGAGGCCCATAGGGCGGCTTGACAAACTCTCGTCACCAGAGTCAGCCACTTCGATAAGAAAAAGAAGTACCTACAGAAACCTAACTCTTTCTTTATAGTTTCAGAACTTTAAAATACCCGACCTACTTAATTAAATTGTCATGCGTTGCTTAGCTTATGTAAATAAGCTTATGCAGCTAAGATGTAAATCTTAGCTGCATAAAAAAAACAAAATACACGACGTGATTATTCCTTGTAAGTTTTTTGATTTTGACATCTCTTACTGCCTAATATCTTCGTAATGTGGCTAACTAGCATAAAAGTTGATTAAAACATTCTTGTGTGAGACCACACAAGTTATTGACATGGTTAATTATTGTTACATTCATGTAACTTAGAATTGACTTGAAGGCGCCGCTTTTCGTTTGTGGTTATAAATCTATTTGTGTTTATGATAAGTTAAAAAAAAATACCATAGTAAGTTAGGCCGAAATTTCACTTTTGTCAAATGATCAGCTTTTGTCTAAGAAAATTTATCATGTTTCGTGACATTAGGAATTTAGGAATTCAATATACTTTGGTAAAAAAAAGATTATAAATAGCTTAAAATAGCTGTTGAGGAGAAGTGTAAGAAACTGATGTAGTATTTGTTGTGTATTTGATATTGATTTACAAGTAATTGGCTCAAACGTAATGGATTTTGTTTTGCTATGTGAAAAACTATGAATTTATACACAATTAATTTTATTTATGCGCCTGTCCACACAGCAGGCTAGCACTGCGAAGTGTGAACGAATTAACCGTGCTATACTAAAATGTAATCATTATAAAAAAATCCAACTGTCCAATTGGATTAGTTTTCTGATCCAGATTTCTGTTCTTATAGATAAAATGTCTAATAAAGAGAAAATTTCGCAACAACCACTCAGCATTTTCTCGGCAGTAAACCTACTTTCTTGAAGTAAAAAGAATTCGACACAAAATATATTTCTTCTACACGTTGTAGGTTCATAAACTAGTTTTACTGTGAGCCAGTCAATGAGAACTCTGGTGCAGGGAGAAGCAACTGCCTCATTCCTGTTTTTGTAAGTTTGCACGTCTTGTTGTACTTACTTAATTTAGTTTAAAAATACTACATAAGGAAATCAAGAAATCATAATAAATATGTGAAAATTATGTCATTTAAAGCTGGTTTATTTATTGTTATTTTCTAATATTGATATGTGGTGTGAATAAGTATATATTGCAAACATGATAACTATTTTTTTTATTGTACGTGGCATGTTAATATATGTGCACACTGTACTTAAATTGATGATATAGCCATATCATAATATATCTAAACATGAACATGAACATGAACATAGGTACCGCACCCAGCCAGGACAAGCCTGCTCCGGTCAAACCGGCATACCGGGGGGCACGAGGTTGTGGAGCGTGGTTTTGTGCTAACGCTCCGGGATGGTAGTCGACCGGCTATGCAGCCAGACGCCGATTTGGAGAAGGTTGTTATTAGGGATAGGGATAAGCGTTAGTAAAAAATGGTATTCGTTGATTATTGAGTAGACCCATCTTGGGGTTTGTTAGTGTTTGGCTTTGCAAGCACTATCTTAATACGTTCGCTGTGTAATGTTGGTCCTATTGTGTGTAATCATAACCACGTCGGGTGTAGTAGGTGGATCTTAAATGTGGGTCGAATAGATCCTATGTCGCTAAGGGATTGTTCTTGTGTCATCTGACGGCCTTTCCTGGGGTATGGTTGGTGCCTGCCTGTTGGTATGTCTTTCTGTTTCCTCATCAGATTCGCTGTCGGTTTCTGCCATCTTATAGATCTCCCTGGCAGCTCTTATAAAGTCTCCTTTGTTTTTCGCCATGTCCTGCCAGTCAGATGTTTTCCTGGGGTCCATATCATGAGATAAAGAATCCTTCCACGTATAGTTAGGTCTACCAACTTTAAGATCTTCCGTTGTTTCGATCTCTTGCAAACGGCGCCGGCACTCTTTAAGTGTATTTCTAGCCTCTATATCTTGAGGGTGATGCTTATAATGGAACTTCGCCTTCTGTAGGTTTGTAATTGCCTCTTCTCTAGCCTTAGAGTACCTTCTTTCATGTTTGATAGTCTTATTGGCCGCCATCTTCATGACGTTTGTTATCACTTCCTACGATAGCGGGTCTTTTCGGTTTTCGCCGTTCCTGCTCTTTTTGGTTTCCTCTAATAAAGTTTCTTGTTTTTTTTTTTTTTCGAGTGGTGTTACTTTGAAGCATCTCGTAGTTTAGGGTTTTGTAGTCAAACTCGTTCGCAACGTTGGCCCTGGTTAGTCTTATTGGAGGTCTCGTAGAGTCCCTATTGGAGTTTCACGTGAGGGCAGGGCGACCTAACTTTGAACAAAAACGCGCCACGCTATCAAAATACGTTCGCAGCGCAGCGTACGTTCGTAACCTACGCGCAAGCCAAATTGATATTTAACGTTTCGATTTACGGTTCATATTTCACTGCATACAGTTCGAGTCTCTCAAAGTTATCATGGTTGCCATTAGGAATGTAGATTTAGTACAATAATAAAATTGTATTATTTTAGTGTTTATACTTAATCATCAGTGAATTATATTTCCATAAATTAATACTTTATCAGTAATTATTTTTTATGTGTTATTATAACAAAGTATGTATTAACATTTTTTTTTTCTAAAATGTTTACTAAATTAATCCTGTTTTTCTCGAATTCAACTATAAATTGCTTATTTAAGTAGCTAGATATACCTATTGATACAATAAAAACAAATTTTTCATACTTTGGGGAGTGTTGTGCCGTTTGACCCACGACTGTCGATCGTACTTTACTGTGCCCTCCGCTCGCTGCGTGTTCGGAACAGGGAGATAGGTTTCTGTTGTATTATTTATTCTGTGGTGAGGGGCTTCAGGTTTCCCCATATGATTCTATGGTCAGATAGGATTGTTTTTTCACCTTTGATGTAATTAAAAATCTGGTTGTTTTTGGCATCTGTCATTATATGGTATATTTGCGATGTTTTGTTTCCCAACGTCCAAGTCAGTTTACAGCTGCGCCGGCCGAATGATGTGTCCAATCGGAGATTTTCCCGTTTCGTTACTTGTTTGGTGTGGGAGATTTTTGCCTCTTTGATTTTTATCGCGAAGTTCATGTGTATCTGTGAGTACTATGTGGGCGTTGAAGTCACCTAGTATGATTGTTATTGAGTTTCTTGGTTTGTTCTTGGTCAGTTGTAGTAGCCGAGTCGCGTCGTTTGCTGCTGGTGACGTTGAATTGGACCTGTTCGTTGTAGTAATGAATAGAGAGGCTCCACTGCTTGTATCTATTGAAGCAACCATATTGTTTGTGTTTGCTTTAGTCCAGTTCAGCCTTAGGCCGCTGCTTTTTCTTATGAGAATAGCTTGGCCTCTTCTGTTGTTGTTTCCGCTTAGGTGCCACGTATAGTGACTAGATTCGTAGGTCCCGGATTTTAAGTGAGTTTCCTGTAGGCAGGCAATATGGATAGATTTTCCGTCTAGAAACTCGTCAATCTCTCGTTTTTTAGTCAACGTTGCGGCGCCTCTAACATTCCATGTGGCAATGTTTATGTTTTTATTTACTACCTGTTTTTGTTGTTTGGTGTGGCCTGGGGCGGGCAAGTCTGTATCCGGACTCATCTGGTATTCTCCTCTGGGGTGCTGGTTCCAAGACTAAGGTCATTTTGCGTGGTGCTTGTACTTATTACTCCTAGGTGATTTTCAAAGCAATCAAAGTGGTTCCCCGTAATTATTAGACCTATGCTACCTGCGGTGTCGTTTGGTGCCTTAGGAGAGAAACATACTGTTTCTTGTAGCGGGGTTTTTTGAGAGATTTTGACGTTAATACTATAATATTCCGCTGCCGCTATAAGTATGTCTGTGCCGCCCCATATGCCATCTTGGTATTGTGATAGAATGTAGTTCCTGATTTGTTCGCTTTGTGCTGAACTATCTAGATTACTTCTGATCGCTAGGTACATTTGTGGATCGTTTTGGTTTTCCTCAACGTGGCGTGCGAGGTCTCGTCGAATGTGTTGGTGGTCAAAGGTTAGGCCGTTAAATACAAGTCGTTAATTTGGTAGGCTATAAGCGCGATACAAGCAGTTGCCGTCTCCTGGTATTTTTACGATAGGGTCCCTATTTCCATATCGGCTTTGTGCCTTACCGTGGCGGTATCGCAGAGGACGGGTTGTCGTGGCTAGCTCGTGATATCTTTCAGGTATGCGCGTGCTTGAGGCTGTGAAGGAAGCTTATATACTATGTATTACTTATTAGTTAACTGGTATATCATGCACTATACTAGTTCCCTTTTATCTTTAACGGAAAAGGGGAGTAAGTAGCACTCGAGTGAGTACTTGGGTCTCGTCTAACAACTCTAAATACTTGCACTTAATAGCTGCTGTTTATTTGGAATAAGTCTATTAATTACGCTTTATGTACTAGTGTGTTATGTGTATAAAACAAACGTCTGGGCTTTATTGTACGTAGAAAAAATGACTACAATTAGAAGCAAATTTTGAGCTATGTTTAACAAAGGATGACCCACCCGACAATAGAGGCTCCCAGCTGTGGCGGGAATTAGCAGATGATTTTAAGAAGGGTTTTTTTGGTTGTATTGTTAATGGTCTGATTTATTGCTTAGTTTTACGACTCGGTATTTGTTTTGGGAATGGATAGCGTAATATTTCACGCGCCTTTTTAAAATCTTAAGTTATTGTCCAAACGGGTCTGCAGATGTGTGTAGTTTTTACTCGTATTTAGGCTTTTGTGTTTGCCTTGGGAAAGTAGATTGTCTGTGTTTTCGCATACGTTACGAGTAATTACGTCCGTGGTATGAGATCGCGTAATCTAGTATACCCTTGTAAATTTAGCAGGTTTTTACTGCAGTTTGTGTAAATATGTATTTTGAAATCGGATAAGCTAGTTACGCGTAGGTTTGATCTATAAGTAACCGATGTGACCGTACGGTGTTGGTTGCTGGTATGGGCTGCTTGAAAACAGACTTGTCCCTCGTGGCAGACGTCTAGACAATATCCTAGGATATTGAGGAAGGAGAGACCGAAGAAAAGGGGTTTAGACCACGTGTGGCTAATATGGAACAAGCTCACCGAGTTTTCCTTTTGTTGGAGTGGGTTTCCCCGCGCTGGGCGCTGGTACCGGTGGCCTCTGATGACGGGTCACGTACACTGGTTGTCACTCACTGATACATGTAAAGATTATAAACACGCGTTGCACGGCACTTGATTATAGTCACTTTTCGCGGGGCCAGTGAATTGATTTGCTCGCAGCCATTGCGCTAGCCGCTGGCAGATGTTGTGCCTATTGTTTACTGGATCAATTGTATTGACGAGGCTCTATTGACCGTTCCCGAAAGCGACCGCTCGTCACGGCGTCCAAGACGAGACTCCGCCATATCATAATATATCTAAATAAAAAAAATGTGCACTTTACGTTACTTTATTTAAAAGATAGTTGCTTCTCTTGAATAAGGTAGAGCAGCATTTTAGGTGTTTCTACGGAACATATAGCCACAAGTTTTGACATTTACGATCTCTCGCAGTTAAAGTGGATGTTTGAGGTATTGAGAGGCATCGTGTACATATTGTATAGCTATTAAACTTTTAGAAAAGAAATAGCTAAAACATTAAGAAATATCTGTCATATATTTTGAAGTTTGGCAAGTTTGTGTACAAAATTAAACAAATTTTTTAATTTTATACGCCGGCGGTACAACTTTTGATGTAATCAATATTTAAAGATATTAACTGTTTCATTTCCTCAATACAGGCATATTTCCTTCATTCTTCTTTAAAATATTTACCTAATAATTTAAGGGTCTGAAAACTAATCGTTCTTATTTAACATAATTCCTTATTAACATTTAACCTTTAGATCTTCAACTTCCATTAAACGCAAATTTGCCTAAGTCAGTAATTAGCGAAAACCGTCTATTTGCTTTCAGTTTTAACGTTAACGTTAATTAAATTACAGCTCGCTTCGCTGTTTGTCGGGACAAATTAATTTATATGAACTCAGTTCCCATAATCAACGTCTGCCACTTGACAACCCTATTTCGTAATTATTTTCTTCCTCTACCATTCGATTTTAGACTCTACTTGCTTAACAATAGGGTTTAGAGTGCTACAAGAAATAGTTTGATCTATTTTACGGACAAAGCGTATCGAATTACGTCACATTATCATCACATAAGAAGTTAACAATTGGTGTCAAGTCCATTGCCGTCTCGTAAAGAAGATAAGCAATGGATTTCCTATTGAGGTAGAGATGTATCACGAACTATAAGAGCAGTAATCGACGAAGATTTATGGGCTATTTAGAGGAATGTGTTATCTGGTTTCTTTTGAAATAGAAGAGCATTTAAAGGTTATCAATGAGAGTTTGATTGTTTGCTTTTACAATCGACGTTCACCTGGCGGCCGGTATTTCAATTTGTTGGTCTGTTTTGGGATGTCATTCATTATTCTATTATTTGTTAAAGATTTTTGGTATTTTAAATGAAATAAGTAGGTTGAAGTGGTTGTAACTGCAAGTTTGTTTAAATAATTAATAAATGCGAAATGGAGATAAGCATTCAGTTTACAAGATTTCAGTATGAATTTAATTTAGCTATTAATTCAATGTAGACGATTTCTACCATTCATATTTTTCCAATTCTTGTCCCAATTACCCATAGCACAAAATTCCATGGATACAAAATGTAGTACTAAACTAAGTGTATTTTTACCATTTGTGCTTAAGCAAGAAAGTACCTTCTCGTCCTTTCATTAAAAGCAAACGGTAAACGCACCATCGTCGGTATAATTGGTCTAAATATCTGTCGTGCCATGCGTAGCCAGCCTTAAAAGGGCACAATTATTGAACGATTGTGACATCCCTGTAATCTCACGGATCTGGTTTGGATTTATAAGATGTGCGTGTGTGACCAAAACTGACTCTATATATAATTGGATTCGTTTTTAAAGATGTGTGACTGTCCTACTACTGGGCAAAGGTCTCCTCCAATTTCTTCCACTTCGTCCTATCTTGGGCTAGCTTCTTCCAGTTGGTATTGAAGTCTACTGATCTACATTTACAATTTATTTTCTTGTAAGCATTCTTTTAAACGTTAGCTGACTTCTTAAAATATCGTAAATCTAATAATATCTGAATTAACCTGATGAGTGATGCATTCTATTTGTGACATCGGTTCAACGTCAGCCGACGTCGTGTTTTTAAAACTCCATCGTTTATATCTGGGAAAGTGTCTCGGGATGAGAACTCATTTAGTAGACTCAGTTAATAGGTTCTGATTGAAAACTAAACTTTAAACAGTGAAATACAAAGATCTTTCTGATATCTCTGCTTTTGACGCTGCACTCAGACTGTCTTTAAGCTTTTCAAAGATTTTCTGAGTGCTTTTTTATATTGTAGCCGTACGAAGTAGTACTTCTTATAATAAATACAAGTTAGAAAACTGGACTGAAAATAATATGCCCAACGATTTAACACGACTTCCCATTTTGTTAGATTTTAGTTCGCGGGGAACGGCGAGATTAATTAACTTAGTCCGTCTGATTTCCAAAATATAGCCAAACGTAATTTTGTAAACGATTAGTCGCCGGGCGGAATTCAAATGTCGAGCCTCGGGTTTAATCTCCTTCGATAAAGAACATATAATAAAATGAATCCAAGTCAATATTGCTATTGTAAAACAGTTAAATCACTGACATCATTCGACAGATATTTCTGATAAATCAAAATGTAACTACATTTTAACTCCTATCAAAAAGGAAGGTCTTGTTATGTTTGAATAAGCGCAGAACAACATCTTATTTCCGATGCCATAAATTCTCACTACAATTCATTGTTATCCCATATTCTTTTCTAATCGGTGAGAAGGCTATTTCAATACGTCTTTACCATTCAATATCTCAAGCGCACATTCAAACGAAAATGCATCTTATCATAAAGTGTTAAAGTTTCAATTATGATGGCAGAAACTCATGTCTAGGCAAAAGGATGCATGGCGCAGACAGTCGACATAGCCTTTGGGAAAACGTTTCATTTTCTCGAAATGAAAAGCCAAGATTGCAAGTTTCAAGAACTATGTTTTAGAAAAAAAACATCTGTAGTTGCGTAGCGATGACATGCTTTGTGAAAATAAAGATAATATTTTGCTTTGTTTGTCTCTTTATTTGAAACAATTTTCACCAAGTTTCTGGGACAAACATAACGACTTAATCAATTATTTGTGTCAAAATCTGGAGCAATTTCAGAGCATGTTCCTAGGTCGAATTTGAAGCGTAGGAGGTCTAAACTTTGACATTTGGTCTGTAATAAAGCCGCCACTGAGAGCTTTATCGAAAAGCTTAGTAATGGATTGGAGCTTTCAGATGACAGTGTTACAGAAAGCTTTTAGCGGCTAAAGTTCGTACAGTTTGGATATGTCACGAAAGTCGTGAATTCTCACAGACATGTTCGTTTAGTTTGGATTAGGATTAGTGTTATATTTCTATGTATATGTGTACCTATGTAAAGTGGTGGCCAGGTTTGCATGGTTGAAGGTAATCTACTTTACTTTACTATATATAAAGCCCTCTACAACTGCTTTATCCTTTTTTTGTACGGTATCAAGGACATTGGCATTTAGAAATCTATCATAATAGAAATAATAATTTAAATTTTAACCTTATACGGCATCTGTAAAATTTGGTATATATAGTATAGTTTCTCATACTATATTTTCTTACTCCATTACCTAATACTGACTAGGAAGTAATCTGGCCTGCCACATGTATGCTTAGTTGCTCAATCATGACGCCTGTTCACATGCATTGTACTACTGTACCTATGATGGGGCTACGATGGAATTACAGGACAGACAGACTACATCATGGAGTAGGTATTGCTTTCATCAATTTTTGTTTTACTCGGATAAATGACATTTAACAATACTAGATGAAAATCAAATGAAGTAGCTATGTTTAAACTTTACTCATATTTTTTATTTTAAGACAAATTTAGAAACAGTTAAATATTTTTGACTCTGATTTTGCCACTCTTATACGGGTTTACTTACATTAATTTACGCATAACACTGAGCTTGTTACTAAGACTACTTCTATTATAAAACTTGTGACAACGTAGGTGTAGATTTGAGTAATATGTGTTCTGTTTCTTCGTGAACAAGTAATCGATCAATCACATTTTCAAACAGTATCTAATACCTATCGAGGTAGGTTTGCCAATACTACAACAATCCATAGTAAATAGATACTTATGCCCCGACCAAAAAGTATAGAAATGGAACTAATTTCTTAATTCTGCTTCTAAACTTATAATAATCACAAAGGTCGTCTTTATGACGAAACAAAAGTTTATTAAATATAAGTTTTTATTTTTGTAATCACAACAATGTTTAAGGTGCCGCCGCCACATTTTCTACACTTTTTGGTCGGGGCATAAATGCATAGTAGATGCATGTTGTCTGTGGTAGATGGTAGCCGGCAGGCATCGACCCAGCGACCGCAAGTTTGCGGTGGAATCGGCCTCGCGCGTCACACTCGGACACCTTGTAATACGTCTCGATAATCCACTACTGTCTGATTACTGTATTAATGTATCGCAAAGAAATGTATTGCAAAATTTTCTTTGTAAAGATGAAAAGTTAAAAAATGAAAAAATAAGTGAGGTTTAAGATATTGAATCAGGCGTTATTTTGCGGGTGTCCATTGCGGATGAAATCATAGTTTGTTTTTATAACACTAAATATTTTCCCGATGTTCCCATATAAATGAGGAGTTTTTCTGAGTTTATGTGTTTAGCAACCAAAATCATGTAGGTATTTAAAGTACTTGCAACAAACTTATACAAGAAAACAATACTTTTCTGTACAAAATTAAACGCCCACAACAAATAATTAGCCTATTAAATATAGTACTGCGCCAATTGCAATTCCAAACTCCTCAAAACACATTCAAAACCGATAGTTACATTTTCAATCCTGATATAATTAACTGACTGCAGTCAATTAGCCCTCAGATAAATTAGGTCTGTATTCACAAAGAACGACACAAGTTGAAGCCGCAATAAAAAAGTTATTACAAAACTTAGATCGTTACTTTTACGAGCAAGAACAAGTCGATGAAAAAGTTGTCCATCTTCATGAAATCTTCATAAAGTCTCGTGTAACCTTCTTTGTAATTATATATTGGTAGTTATTAATTGGTAAGCGTGGAAATGCGTTCTTGGCTCCATACCACATGTAGATTGTTTAAATTTAGTTTAGATGTAAATACTCTTTTTTAGTTCTATTAGTGTTAATATGTGTAAATATTGTTTCTTATTATTGAATAAAATACCATTGGTAAGCTAAAATATTTCATAATCTTTAGCATAATTTTAAAATGTTTTTAGTAATTACCATGTAAACAGACAGAGACAGTTATCACTTTTCTAGGGTACCTACACGTGCTAATTATTTTATGAACGAATGTTATCTAATACCATGTGAACATTTATAGAGTGCAGTTTATAAAATTTATCTATCTAACATGTTATCTCTTTGTTTGCTAAATGTAAATAAATAAATAAATAAACTATTATTATATTTCTATTTTCAATATCAATTAATAAACTTGGCTGATCAAATAAATCACTGTTTATTACATATGTCATTACCCTGGCCTAGTTACGAGTATGGAAGCCATAAGAAAGCGCAACCAATATGCCTATACTCATAAGGTCTTATTGTTATGCCTTCTACGGAATCATACTCATACTAGTTCTTTGCCTAATGCTTTTCCCAACGGTATAGAGGAGAAAGAATTTCTTCGAATTTGCCTACATTACAATGTAGAAATCATTGTATTTTTGAGGTTGAAATAATTAGCGCATAAACCAGGATCTATGATTACTGCTCATCAATTTCCAGATGTATTCAATTTCCGTAAAAAATGTATGTTTAAGTTATTGATAAGTACTCAAATCTATTGTTAACTAGTGGACGCCAGCGGCTTCGCTCGCATCATTTTGAGATAAAATGTCACTTCTCAAACCTCGTTCAGCCGTTTTTGCGTTATGAGCGTTTAGTTATTACATATATGTATAGATATACTAGCGCATTTCTTATTCAGGCCGAAGAGCTTATTCATGAATAAGTTATTGTGCGTAAAACTTTTGCAAATATTTGTTTAGCACTCAAATACACCCATACTACATTTTAATCATGACATTTCTTCATGCGATTCATATTTACACGTAAACTTTTAATCATCACTAATCTTGTCAGTAGTAAATGGAGTAGTAACTCTTCAGACTGAAAATTGCCAATAAACAGTTCATTTGGACTGAGACGGTAAATAACGCGAGCACTCAATGATGGATACAGAGCAATGTTTCCGTGAACATTGGAAATGCAAATGGTACTTTAGCTGCTTTTTATGGCCAGTAAAGAACTAGACATGTTGCTTTAAAACATTATTTTTATCGAGCTTTATTAATTTAACTATTGTCTCATAAATAAACGCTAATTTCATAAAGCTGATTCATTGATTGGATAGTTTTATACAATATAAGTCAGACAAAAAGTTACACGTTTGAATAAAAGTACTTTCAATAAATGTGTAATATTTTATTCTTTGGTGAGAAACTACCTAAACCTTATTCTACTGGAATGTACAATTTATAAATTTTCATGTGAACTATACATACGATTATTTTTCCTTGTATTAGCTACTGTTTTACTGTCACTTCTGTTATATTTGTATTCTTCAACGGCTTCATTTCATCTGTAAAACACAAAATAGTATTGATTAGTTTTTTAAGTAGGTACTACAATTTTAACTAAAACAAAAATAAACAAAATATATAGTTAGAGGTAAGCCAACAAATAAAACTTAAAGAATGAATTAGAAAAAAAAATGTTACGAAATTATGAACATGAACAGAAATTAAATTAATTGAAAAGCACAACTTTACTAATTGAAATCCACCACTTCATAGAAAACCCTACAAGCCAGTTCATATCATCTCCACAGTCCACCGAATTTAAAGGATTCAAATCTCTATATGGTTATCTATTTTTTCCGTGATTTAAATCAAATCAAAATTCTTTTATGTATCTTTTTAAGATGTGCGTACATTTCTATATCAATTTACATCTATTCCTGCAATTATACGACACTAATTGCAGGAATAGACGTAACAGATATAACTGAGAGTTTTCTGTACACCATACTAGACATCTTTCGATTCTGTATTATGATGTATATATAGTTTCCCCGCGCAAAACTTCCTCTTCCTGCTCCTTTTGATTGTACACTTTATTTTATACTTACATCTTACATATTTTAATGACTAATTATTAAAACACAATGACTAGACAACTCACCAACAGTAGCAACTTCAGCCTCTTCCTGCGTGTCCCAAGGCAATCTCTCGGCGCTGCCGAAGATGACGTAGAAGATGTTCATTATAATCACCAGCCCAGCTATCATCAGGAACACTATTCTCCAATTGTGGATGTTACTCTAAAACAATAATAGAGCGCGATGAAAAAATTAAGCAATTGGAGGTTTTGGATGACTTAGAATGAAATTACTGCTGCAGTAACATAAGTGGTAACTGCGTTTTTTGTAGAAGTCGTTGAAGACCTAGCCAAGTTGGCTGGACGATATAAGAAAATATTAAGGATAATATTTGGACAAGATAAGCTCAAAACGAAAAATATTGCTGCGAATGAATAGAGCTTAGAATTGCCAAGCTTCTGCTCAATAAATTGAGTGATGTAGTAGTAACAACAATGAGGCAGAACATCATTCGTTTTCGAACGTTCCAATTAAAAACAAGTCAAGAATATGGATTATTATTCCTGATTAAACAACTAATTATTTATTTTGTGAAACTCACAGGATCATTCTTGAGCACGAAGCCGGTGACGACTGGCGTGATGACACTACCGAGCTGACCCGCGAAGTTGGCGATAGAGAGCATCAGGCCCGCGAACTGAGGGGACAGGTCCAAGTGGTTTACCTGGAACATAGGGAAAAATAGAATAAATTATAATTAACTGAAACATTATGAAATGTTAAGACTACAGATGGCTTAGACATGTCACATGGTCAAATGATTTTATCAATAATACAAATAAACCAAATAATAACCTGTTATGATAGGATACGTCCCAACTGCCAGGAAGACTGATTTCCGGATCTGGATCGAAAACTTTGTGTCGGGATGATTTGTACATATCCAAGACTTTGTCTTGAAACTCTCCTTTGCACAAACGACATATTCCAAGATATATTCTGATGTACTGATACAGATGTCAAGATACGTACCATGTAACCAGAGTAGATGAATCCCATGAGAGTGAGTGAGAGGATGACAGCAATAACAGCGACGGCCTTCTGGTCAGGTTCTAGAAATGCCAGAATGATACACCCGGCGGCTGTGCCGAACTGAGCTGGAACAGTAAATCGGTTTAATAAAGATGTGTTTCATCATTCATCTGTATCTCGTTCTGGATCTTGGTCATGTAGTTCTTTCTATGAATAAAGGTATTATTGTGCATCTGTAGGTATCTTGTTCTTGAATTGGTTATGTAGTTTGTAACAGGAGAAAGCACAATGGCCATTTACATACAATTTTATGGATTTACAATAATTCTATTGCGCTCTTGCCACCCTTCTCAACTTTTTGTATTAAAATAAGAATTCGAGACAAGACAAAAGATTAAAATATCTGCCAAGATAAAAAATAATAGTTCTTACCTATGGAGTTGAATATCTTTCTAAGAGTAGTGAGGGAGAGGATCCCTCGGTTGTATATCTCCTCACACACTCTGCCGGATATGACGCTGCCTGCCCACATGCCGAAGTACGGCAGAGCTGAGAGAATTGCACTCTGAAAACAGACAATTTGATTGAGATATTATTGTCTTTAGTCTATGCCCTTTTCAACCCTGTCGGTTTGTTGATATTGGGAATCACCATATAAGTGGAGTACATAATCATGAATCATGTAACGAAAATTATCTATTTTGTAGAAGATTAAGATACTCAGATAAATGTTAACTAATGTGGATACGGCAGGCACGTTTTTTTTGCAATTTATTTGGTTGATGATATAAGCAGTTAACACCTTACCACGGAAGTGAAATCAGTTTCAGTAGGTTAGTTGAATCGTAGAGTTGTTTTTTTTTATAAGTACTTACATTTTTCAGTGAAATCTTCATAGCTTTATCCAGGAAAGTGGGTAGATCCACGAAGAACATTGCGAAGGCGATGTTGGTACCCACTTGGGTCCCCATGATGGCCCACAGGGGGACTGACCGGAATATACTCCCCCATGGCGTAGCTCGGTTCTGCTTCTATAATTTACAAATAAATATGTAAACTTCTGAATTTTATCTAACTCATTGGGAACGATAACAGACACGTTATTTCTTAGCTTATTTCCAAAACTCTCTTGAAAAAATTTGCTGAGTTACCAGTAACTCCTAAAGCTATTTATAAAAAAACATTGAAAACTATGCATTTGTACTTTCAGAGTTCAGAAAAATAATCGATCTTAACAAACAAACGATATTGGAAGAGAAACTCACTTGCGAGTGATCGCCAGAATTGAGATCTTTCTCAATATACTCCCTCTCCTCCTTGGTGATCATCCTGTGTTCAGCTGGCGAGCTGGCTGCGAACCAGTACCACACCAGGGCGGTGGCCAGCATCACGCCAGCTGTGGTGTAGAAGATCAGCTTCCAACCCAGCGCTGTCTCTGCCAGGAAACCTGCCAGTGGCATGGCTATTATGGTGCCGATAGAGTGACCTGGAAGTAGATGATGCTTGTTTGTTATCTGTGGTGGTTTTCTTTTCAGCATTTGACATATCATCATTCAATATTTGGTATAGTTTTGGCGTTTGAAATTACGAGTTACATAGATTATAAGAAATGTATATGCCTACTCTTTTATTGTCTAGTTGACGTCCTAGTGTCTTGATCACATTGTTCAAATGTTGTAAACACAGACACAGGGGAACAGACATGCCTGATTAAGCCTCATAAACATTCTCGTCCAAATTCGTTTTATTCAGATTACAAAATATATAATGTCAGCATACCTCCATACACTAGTGCTGAGAGTCCAGTCCGTTCACTTGAAGGCAGCCAGCGGCCGCACATGGTGTGGGTGGCGGGAAACAGACAGGCCTGGCTCAGACCCATGAACACCCGGCATATGCACACGCTGACCCAACCTCCCTGGGGAACATATTATGGCATTTACCTGTATGCGGATATGCGTGATATGACGCGCACGTGGCTCGAAAGACTGCGTTATTTGTTCTTTATAAACAAAGATAAGCAACTGCCATATCACAATACAACAAATGATGGTGACGGGCGGAATGTTACCAGTCCTTGGATGGGTGATACGTACAGAAAGAATAGTGGCATGATAGATTGAATTCCAGTTAAATTTATGTCTCGGCCATTCGTCATAACAAACAGGGGAAAATATATTTATTTTCCAAAACCTCTCGGAGCGCTTGGTTGACGCGACGCATGACCAAAATGCTGGCCTTTTTCTGGCTCAACGTATCAGCATTGCCATCCAGCGTGGTAATGCGGCCAGTATGCTGGGCACGCTGCCCCCTGGTAGTGAGCTGGAGACTAAAGATAATCTAAGTAGATTATCTTTAGGCTTTTCTAAAGATTTTCTAAGTGCACCTTTTTGTAGTAATTAGAAGTAGCAAGTATGTTCAGTTTTTCTTCCCTTTTTTTATATTTTATTATTTTGTAGTTTATTAGATGGCCAACAGATATAGACAAACTCACATAATGTGCCAAAGTGGGCAAAGCCAGACAGAGTACACAATTGAGCAGCAATGCCACGAGTAGGATGATCTTCCCTCCATACTTCCTGGCGAGCAGACCAGCTGGTATCTGCATCATCATATATCCCCAGAAGAAAGACGATAGAACCACGCCTTGGGTCTTCTTGTCCCAATCATATATCTGTGAAAATGCATACATTACTTAGTCATAATTAATTTTGGGTTAGATAATAATGATTGCCTAAAAATATTCTTTGCGATAAGACTAGAGTTTGTGATATCTACTAAGTAAGGAAGTATCTTATCAGTTGTGTGATTGTCTTGTGGGCTTTAGAAGTCACGAATTAATTCGCAGCAACGTGGATGAGGCACAGGCACTAGTGATAACAGTGCTCGCGATTTTCCGGGATTCAATTTAATAAAATTTCTAGTGGATGCCTGCGGCTTCGTTCACATTATTTCAGAATAAAAAGTAGCCTAACACTCCAAAGACCTTATACTGCACCACCTACATAACAAAATCATGACGATCCGTTCAGCCGTTTTTACGTGATGAGCGTTTAAATAAACAGAGATACAGAAACAGACTAAATTTCTAGAAATTGTTGGAACGTGTTCTGCTATCACTTCGACGTATTTCCAAAAAAAATATCTCTATATGTTGGGACTTTCAACCCTTTTCAGCTTTATTCTATGTATAGATATAGCCAATATGACCCATATAACGGCAAACAAATTGGCTACAAAGGTCTATTTACTTCAATATTAGAGTCATTCCTTCTGGAGGCGTCAGTCATGGCGAGCACGGCCACCGCCAGCACGCTGCGCCCGAGGAACAGGGACAGCATACATAGACACATGCACAACATCTGAACGTGGCGGATACCGTAGCCATACTCTGGAAAAAGTAAATTAATTTCTTGTACTATTTGTTAAATATTATTAAGTAGTTTTAGGTTTTGTAGGTACGCCAGCGTTACTGTTTTTCTATCGTTACTTTCCATGCTAGGTTGCCTGGAAGAGATCACCAAGTGATAAGGCCGCCCTTACTCCCAATCCCATGTTCCAAATTTACTTGTACTTGTGTTCTTTTGTTATTGGTGTACAATAAAGTATTTTGAATTGAATAAATCAATAAATATTCCAGGACATTGCACACAGCGCCATCTAGTCCTACATTTAGCAAACGCTTGTGTCGTGGATACTAGATAACGGACATAATACTAATATTATACTTTTTTAAATAAATACTTATCAACGGGCAGACTCAAAATAAGTAATTACACATTTAAAATTCATGATTACTTGTGTCGTGCGGGAATCGAACCCGCAACTTTAGATTAGAAGGCAGAGCCACTACCAACTTAGTTAAAATCCAGTCAAAAAGCCAAAAGGGTTCATGAAGTATGTGTGTAATAACAAGCTGTGTTAGTGAATAAAGGGTTAAAATTACGATGATTATAAATCTAACAATCAAATCCACGCTACTATAATAACATTTTAATGCAGTTAAGGTTGTTGTAAAAATCACACCCATTATCGCATAAAATATGAAAATCGGTTTAGCAGATTAAAAATGCCTATGTGATCAAAATTGAAATTATTCACAAGTTTTCGCAACATTTACAAAATATATTGCTTTAAATACTTACTCTTGGGAATATCTTCTTCCACATATTTCTCACTTTTTTCATTCATTTTGAAACAACCTTATAAAACTCCCTAAGAATGCGGGATGATACCAAGGACACAAAACTATACCTATATAGGTAATTTTTCCCGTGATTCTTATCAATTCAAACATGTGACGTATTAAGGTAAATTTTGAGTTCAAACTAGTTCCTAAAAACAGAGGTTCTCCAATTTAGTCCAATATTTTGCACACTTATTCCGCGATATAAAACGTAACTAATAATGCGCACATTTCACAATAATTTCAGTAGCACTAATTACTATTATATCTGGCTTTAGTTAATTTAAACAATCACGAAACTTGACAAATACATGTCTGATAATGTTGTGTTCATAATGCTTGAGTTCCTCGTTGGAACCGTTTGCTTTGTACAAACATTCTGTATTCTGCGGTAAAAATATGAAAACGTCTTAAACCAGATGAAAACAGCAGATAATTTAGCTGTTGCACAATCTTAAAATGTCAGTTTGTATACAGGCACAGATCACAACTACAGGATTATTCAAATAAAAATAAGTTACCAATGAAGAATGCTCAATGCTTTGATTAAAAAAAAAACGGAAGAGCATTAAACTAAGAGAACTTCGTAGAAAACTATTTAGTACCGATACCGATATTTCCTAAGCGTTTGACTAGTGACATCGGCAAATTGTGAGCCCTGAGCGAAGATATTCGGAAGGAAAGAACAATTCCAACATTGCATCTGTGAGTATATTATGTATGTACTTCAGTCGTCTAACTACGTGCGGATCAAATTGGAACTATAAAGATATTTAATCAGATATGACTAGTCGTAGTATACTTATTGCATGTTGGGTAGTTTCGTTGTAGATGTGCTGCCATCGTATCTCGGCAATTAATTTGGAGTAAATGCTCGATCTCTTTGTTGTATAAGTCTTCTGTTGTCATTGGGTTAAAGGGCTATCATTTGTTGCTGCTAGCAACAACACAAAACAAACAGTCCGATTGATTCCGCTTCCAAAACATGCTTCTGTTATCGACAATTCGTAATTAATTAACTAAGAGCCAGAACTCGCTCTTAAAAGTCTGGTATGGTTATTGCTTTTCTGAATTGGGAAACTCGTGGCAAGATTTTGTCAAATGCTCAGAGTTATTATACAATTTATTTTAAGTGTATTTAATCGGTACCTATTTCATTTTTATATCTTACAAATATTAGCTACGTTTTTCAGTAAGTAACAAGTTTTTTTTATAAATAAGTAATACATAAAATTAAAGAAAAAATGAATGAAGGCTCAGCTATTTGATCGTGAAGTAGGATATAATAATTAATAATATACTATAATTTGTCGGTCTTCAAGTTGAGAGTAAACCGGTTTCTTCTAGGCAAGCGCGCTAGATCGTAGATTATAACGTTGCTTAACATCAGGCAAGTTGTAGTCAAGCGTGAGCCTATCTAATGTAAAAAAAAAAAAAGGAACAAACATCCCTTTTTATGTGGAATAGGTTTGCGTTTGCAAACAGCCTGCTTAATGTTAAGCATTGCTGCAGCCTAGGGTGTAACACGCTTACCTAGAAGATACCTATTAACGCTAGATTTGAAGACCCTGCAAGCTTACACGCAATCATATGCCTTTATAAATAAGTATCATGAAAATATCATATCCATATTATCACCACCATACCTACATTAATAACTGAGTCCATTGCGTGGGTTATGCAATATTTTTGGCAGAACAACCTGCAATGAGCCCGCTTCAAAGTTTCAGCGCAATCCGAGCTGTAAACTACACCAGCATGAGATGGTGCTATGTATTTAATTAAAATTCTGTCTGCAATGGAAATACTTTGTGTCTCGCATAGCTTCGAGTGAGCGCATGAACATTGCCAGTACAAATATTTTGTTTAAAGTGCCAGATATGATAATGTGTTTTGTTTGATTTAACGTAGTTCAAGTTCAATGTAGTTAACGTGATTCTGATGTATCCAGATGGAACTAATTTGCTATTAAATTTGTAAGTGTTGGAATGATGATAGATGGACAAAATTGCTTATTGAGTGTTTTTGTTTTGGAATCTTGCCTTTAAATTCATCTCATTTTCAATACGTATTTTAAATAGGTTCATCAAAACTGGATTTTTATGATAGTCTAGTAAGTAGTCTGAAATTATAAAAATGCATTTTTTTGACCTTGGCTTTCAACAGTTTCATTGTTAGATATTTGTCAATACTCCGCGTATTCCTGTTGACATCGAATTTATGTGTTTTGATATTCACTGATAAATTCAGAGAAATTGACTGAATACTTTGCGGTAAGTTTATTGAGAATATAAGGAAAATCCTATGAACAAATCGAGAATATTGTGCTGGAATAAAAATTGTTTACAATTACTGTTTTGTAGGATCAATAAATACCTACTGAGAACGCATGCTTTTGAATACAAGATATGAACTTCAGAAACTTCGATGTTAGGTGTACCAATACACACAAATTTGAAACTTTCAGAAATTCTACTTTCATAATATTTGAGCAAAACTTATTAGCGTATGCATGTATGTATCTGTTTTCCAACTAAAATTATTTTTCAGAAAAAAATACAATGTAAACTAGAAGTAAATTTCTTTTAAACAAATAGAGATATCTTCATACAATTTACAGCAAAATATTTTTAGCAACAGCTTACAAAGTTTCAGAAGAGTTGGATACTTTCTTGCTATCGAAAACTTTGGGAATACGTGTAGAAAAGTTGTACAAGTACATGGTGTTCAAACTTTTCCTGTTTGACAATAAATTTTGAGACAACTTCTTACAGAGATCTTGAGCTGGTAGCAACATTTTTGATAGTTTTTCTTTTATTAATTTTCTGCACTATCATAATAAGATTTTCTGTTTAACACCTGCATTGCTTATCACAGAAGAAAAAACAAGTTGCATAGGAATAATGTTTACATAACGATCAGTAATATTTTTGCTATTTTTTCTTTCAATGAAATCTGCGTAATGACATATAAGTATTAAAGCCGTTCCTATCCTTAAATATTCAAAACATACATTTTCAAAATTGACGAGTTTCACCTTTCCCGATGAGGCAGGTAAGCCCGTATTATAAGAAATATCGTCTCGTCTTGAAGCCCGTATCTTTTATCTCAAACACTAATAAAGGGTCGAGGGCGTCTTTATTGAAGGGCACCCGATATGTTTGCCTACAATAGGGTGGTTATAATTTCTTCGCTAGCTGAGATATTGGCGGACTTAAATTTTACGTATAATTTACTAGCCCAACTGTTATCCAAAAATAGCTTTTGCCTCTCTGAGGACAGAACTATCATTTTATTTTGAGCTGTATTTGAATGATGAATGATAAAATCGTATCAAATTTATAAACTACATCGAAATTAAACTTGCTAAATTTTCATCTGATTTGAATTAGGTAAAACGTTTAATTATACTTCGACGACGTTGCATGCTCGAGATTTCTTTATTAACTATGTAGTCTCACTTCTGTATGTACTAGGCGTCACACTTTTTATAGCTGTGAAAATAAAAACACAAAAAAAGAAAAAACTTTTAAACAAATGTCACTGTCACTGTCGCGCCTGTAGCGCCGTCCTCCTGTCTAACCTCATTCATTTCTTGTGTGCGGGCGTCGCAACATCATAAATTTCGTTGAATTACTATTTCAAATTTTCGTGGAAAAAAGTGTTTATTTCATGTGTTCAAGTGGTAAATTAGGAAAAGGAGCATCGGAATTTTAAAATAACGTCGAAAATTTGACGTTTGGTACATAAACTAAGCAATTCATCAACCAGCTCAAAGGATAAAGGTTAGTGCAACTACTAACTAACCAAAGCAATCTTACTGCATTTATTCATCATCGATTTTAGTTTTCTTGGTATAATCTTATATATTTTAAAGAACTATACTGAATAGTTCGTAAATATAGATCTTTTTTTCAACAAATGATACAACGATCTTTTTTTGAAATACCTACATTTTTGTCATATAAATCGGAAACATGACTTTTCTTGCAATGTTTCTATAACGTTGTGATCAATATATTTAATGACGTTATACATAAAAAGCAGCCTAAAAACAAATTAAAGTCATCACTTTATGTCTATGACAGATCTATAACTTCTTTGTAAATAGTTATTTATGTTAGTAATTCTCTTTGTATACATATTTTTGGTATTGTTTATAATTATATAGGTATTATTATGATAGGAACAGGTTTGAATAAAAAATCGTTATACTTGTAATTAGTACACCTCTGACCCTGTTTATCTCTACTTGTCGTGTCCATCCAAAGGTTGCCTGGAAGAAATCGCTTAAAGCGGTAAGGCCGCCCATTTGTACGTTATTATTTGTTCATATTTTACTTTGTACTATATACTTGTGTTGGTGTACAATAAAGACATATTATTATTATTAAAGTAAAACACATGAATCGATGTCCACCCTACATTTTATTGAATATCCTACAATACTCAGCTCTTATTTCACCTGCGTGTGTACTCTGAACTCTTAAACTCGGCAGTAATGTAACTTGGTGAATGGCAGACAGCTTACTAACTTACTTTACTCATTTACATTTTACAATGGCTTTAACATGGAACATTGAGTAAAGTAGATTTCAATTTATTGCCCAATTTAGTTAAATCTTCTTAGTAAACTAAATGAAAATAGTTTTACGAACTCGCATGTTATGTTTTTAAAATAGTTTTTCATTGGCAAATGTTATTGGCATTCTGGATAATAAAGGGTAATGTTTGTAGTTAGTTTTGTAATATTTTTTTATTAATCTCAATATTTATCAAAGCAAATCATTTATTTCAGAAAAACATCTATTTCAAATTTACTAATTCAATCAATTAATAGTAACTACCTACTAAAAGAGTTTAAACGTGTTTTATTATCGTGAATCGACAAAATCTTATGTTAGTACAAATTGCGCACGTTCCGTCAAGAGGGATGTAGTTGAATCTAGTGAAATGCGGTAAATACTGAACATATTTGCTTTGAGAATACAATATTTGTTATAAAACTTTGCCTTGAAATGGTTAAAACAAACTTAGCCACTTTAGCAAACAAGTAAAGTATACATTACTTGCAATTTTTACAAAAGTAATTCCATTACGACACTGAAACCAATTGTCAGAATCACGCTGCAAGATATACTTAATTACACCTAATGCAATATAGCAAAAACATTTTTTCTACAATTTTTTTCATGCTTCCTGGCCTTTCCCTACAAATAAATAAATGGCTACTAAAGAATTTGACTGAGTCACGCCGTGAGAATGCACTGTGTGTGCAATACTAAACTTTTTTCTACGTTTTATGTCATGCTTTTACTGTATTCATTTTCTATTATTAGCAATAATAATAACTCTGTATGTATATATGTTGGCTCGTTTATATCACAGCAAAGATAAAGCGCTGGTTACATAACGTTTGTGTCAAATATATCTCGCCTAGAGTATAGACCTAATGTAACCTAATCTAGATTGAGACAGAACTAGTTAGCTCAAATATTGGGATTATTTTGAAAGTTGGAATATTTAGCTAAGTTTTGTTTATTTACATGTGTTTGCTTTTTGCGTTACGAGAGTAAGTATCAAAATCTACCAAAACTACAAGTATACCCTAGAACCGAATCATCATTCGTGCGTATTTAAATTCGTTTAAAACAACGATAAAATTAACATATAAATTTTTCCAAAAATACTACTCAAAAAAGTAAAAGATATTTCGTCACGCCAGATTATTCTAAATTCGATAATTACAGCCTAAAAACTTCAAAGATCATAAAATCCCTTTTAGCGCAAAACTAGGGAATCCAATCTAAAGAAAGGTTACGAGAAAAATTAAATAAAAACGAGCTTTTAAATTAAATCGTGACTTTATTCACGTTTGGGTTCTTTTCATTATGTTTCGTGTTACGTTTAATATACAGCGAAAGTACAAATATTTGCCAACAATTAGACTTAGGTCACGAAGATTTTACGTTTTACGTATTTTTTACATCGATATTACATTATTTTTGTCTAAAAAGTAGACGTTCTATACATAAACTTCATCGCCCGGTAATAAAAATACGGAGAACAACATTTTGCTTCACGAATTTCCAAAAGTCGTAGTACAAGAGACGTTCCTATAGACATAGTAAAGCCGCCCTTAAGCAGTTACGTATATTATGTTACTTACGAGTAACGTTATATACTCTACAAAGATAGACACAATTTATTAGTCTACGGATCTCTAATATATATAAACCCAGTTTAATTTTTTGCCAAGTATTTAATCGCCTCTGATGTTCCGCCGACAAGCGTCTCTAACGAAAGGAGTAAAAACGGCGCGTGCTTTGAAACTGAATGAGCGCTGGCGCAAAATACAAGCCACTTTTTAGTGAACTTTAGCGGAAAGCAAACAAAAGCATATCCGTTTTTGTTATACTATTTTTATGTTTAGTGAGCGTTTTTCCAATAAGTTTATAAAAATGTAACTATTACTATGTATAAGAGCAAAATACGATCCAGTTTCCAGCGTAGATTTCTGTCAAATAGTTGACTATTACAACATATCTACGCATCTGAAAAATACTTTGGTTTTCGAAATTTCTTTTACAATTTAAGTATAATTGAGGTAGACATTATAACGACCTAGTCAAGTACCTATATATAATGCTACAGCTACTTTCATCTGTCATTTATGAGTATGTTTTAGAACAACTAATAGCATTTTTCATCCAACAAAAATAACTAATTGAAAAGGTTCTGTTGGCGCCGCGCGGATTCTTACTTGCGACAGAGCTTTCCGAGATTCGAAGCCGAAAAAGTAGAATCGTTCATAATCTATAAATGGATGGCATTAACCCAGATAGAAGAATGCAGCTGGGACTGCATCCGTTGCATCATTGTCTCCGGAGGTAGATTGAAACTACACGCGTATTTTTGTAGCTTCAGGAAAACATTTCTTTGTTTGATTTTAAAGACAGCGGATTTGGTGAAATATATTTTGTGACATTCTTTCCATGTTTAATGTATTGATTGGTTTGCTATGAAGATGTTTCAATTAGTAAGTGTATTAGTCTAGTGACTGTTCGATAGTTAATAACATCGTTTTCAATTTTTTTTTAAACTATAGAATATAGACCAACTAACTAAGTTGAAATTAAAAGTTTCAAAATTTCATGTGAAATTATGTGATATATGAAATATTTGTTAGTATTATATTATATTTTTAATCACAATAATATTTATTATTACTTATAAAAAATATTTATTTAGATGTCCGCTGACAATTCTACATCATCAATATCTTCATACGTCACACCCTTTTTTCTGTCCCTAACTAATAACAAAAGGGGCAAAGGTCTCAAATAATCAAATTATGTAAGTACAGAGGGTAAGGTCTATTCGTACTTTTACTATTCGTATTCGTTCGTTACTTTTTGCTATACGTCCATAAAACGTGCCTAACGTAAGTTTGCAGTGGCTTGTAGTAAAATGTTGATATACCCTCAGGGGAAAGACGATATGTATGTGTGTGTGTGTGTGTGTAACAGTGGTTTTAAGACAAAGTGCAGTGGCAGCGGTACTCTAATTTTACTGTGTGAAATACTTGCGTCTGCAACAAAAGGTTTGGTACCTTTTACTTTGTTATTCAGGTATATTATGTACACTTTGTATACGTCTATATTTACCAGGATTACTGTTAACAGTGATAATTAACGGAAAATGTTTAAAAGGCATTGTAGTTTATCCATAATCAATTATGTATCATCATCTTTTGTTGACAACATAAATACATTTCCACTTCCCATGATGTGATTAGTCGCCATGATTGTTATTTTTCAGCAACTCTGTAAACGTTGACTTAGTAACTGATGTAAGTATATCATTTTATTTAATTTAATAAATTTTATTTAATTTGTTTTCATACAGTGAAAGTATATGCGAGTGAAATTCTCAGTCGAGCAATGAAAAATTACACTTACTTCCTTGTCTCTGTTACTATTTGTTTTTTCCATGTTAGTACGGAAAATGAATATTTAAATTTCCCACAGTAATTAGTTCATCTCATCCAGTTTCCGAGAATAAAACTGAAACGAAGCAGTACTTTAAACATCTGCATTCAATGGGTGGTCCATTTAGTTATTAAGTTCTCAAGTTACGCGCTCAAAGTGTTTTAAGCTGCTTTAATGAGGACAGGCAATTATGTCAAATGAATGAAGAAATGAGAGTTCCACGGTACTTTGGAACTTATTGAAGCATGGCTTAGATTGGTGGTGGATGGATTTATTTGAGAATGTAGTAAAAAAGTTATTTCTTGTAATTTTTTTAGACTTAATCGAAGCTACCTCAATAATATCATCTGGCTAATTCCTGTTTTTCATTATCTCTTCCTATCCAACTCAGATATCCCTCCCTGAGGTCTTTCCACGGAGCTACAATATGGGGAGATTTAAAAAGGGTATTCACAAACACCTCTCTAAGCTGGCAAAGTCCTGCAGCACCTCTGGAGTTGCAAGTGTCCATAGGCGACGATGATTGCTTACCATCAGGCAGATCGTCTGCCTTTTTGCCACTTTTTTATAAAAAAAAAAAAAAAATATAGCCTAACTATCATTATAATACGATTGTATTAATCTTGTTTTTCTTCAGATAATCAGATATGTTGATGCTAAGCTATGTATGTCTTAAAGCCTTCATAGCTATCACTAGACTATTGCGGCGAAATAGTAACAAGTTTGTGACCGCAACAAAATTAGATTCTTGTGTCATTTGTCCGAATATAATTTGATCTCAAGTCATAAAATTCGAAGGAAACAACTCGTAATTCTTGCTGAAATGTCAGCCATTAAGCTCGCATTTCCCGTGTAAAAATAATAACTAACATTTTTTTTTCTACTGAGATGTTTAATTACCATTTTATTATTGGTGATGATTGGTCAGTGTTTCAAGAATAGAATTATCGATTGCTCGATTGCGGGAGGCTTAAAATCTCTCAACACAAGAGTTTACCGCTCTTCGACTTTCTTACAAGCTACTTGCATAAACTCTCACAGTAAGTTTTGATTTGTATTTAGTTTCTTATGTTATGTTTCACGAAGTTATTTTAAAAATTAATTTAATTCCATCCTTTACGTCACAGATAACTTCAGAGTAACATCACAAGTGTTATATTTTCGTTCTGAGCCCATTAGTGTTAGAAAGTTGTGCGACACTTATTTAACATTTTATTTATATCGATGACTTATCTTCAAAGCGACACGCCATTTAACTCTGCTCGTGAATTCCAAAAGGACACACTTGAAAGAATTCCAATGTTGCTACTTTCTTTGATGTAACTGCCGTAAAAGTTGATATGTGTTGTATTCTACATTTAGTTTTGCCATAAAGGTGCAGTACTTCTATACAGCTAGAAGAACTTCTCGAGATTTCGTTTACAAATGAAAGTGTGAAATCTATTTTTTATACTTCTGCTTACACCGGCAATTTTTAAGAAAGAGAATTTAGTTTAGAGAGTGTAATTGTAAATTATAAATGAGCTACGTTTATTGTTTAGCTAGGCCAGGCTTAACATCAGGCAGGCCTCAAACTTTACCACAGAGTACAGAGTATAAAAATTTGTTCGTATATAAAATGAAATATGCTCGTAATAGACACGACTTTAATTTATAAGACCTTCGTAACACAGTTTAACAATAAAGATATTCTGGTTATGATTATGATGTTGATGAAAAATCTTTACAACATTAATCACATCTGTCCATTTATTTTTGCAAAAATTACTAAAATATACAAAAAAATCTTACAATACACAGATAATTTTACAAAAAACTTAGCACACCGTCCATGTTGTCGCTGTGCGGCAGGATCCCAGGATGCTGGCAGCATTTCCTCTTTGAATGGATAGACTCAAACGTTGAGAGAAATAGCTGCAACTTTATTCGATCTTCTAACATAACGTTAAAATGGCGTATGTCCAGGTGCAATAGTAGTTTATCATAATTCTCAGTGAAATTTTATCATATTTTTGTTCCATACACGTTGAAAGAAAGCGCCGAGTCAGTCACCGCGGAAGCTGCGTTTGACAGTTTCTTTGTCTATTATTGGATGACTTCCAAATACCTATTGACCTACTCGCGGGTTTCCGGACTTTGTTGCTAATTTGCTAAAGATTTTTTGAGTAGTCTGAAGAGTATGGGGCAATGGGGTCAGCTGCAAATGAGCGTTCTTTTCACAAATGTTTAGTAAAAAATATGTTTGCTCTGATTTATTTAAATAACATGACCTGCATACTGTATATAGGGACGATTATCTGCTTTCAATAATGTATCAATAGATACGCCAATAATCTAGATACGCTTTGCAATGTTACCCGTAAAAATCCAGGATAAAAAGCTTACGTGTTAATTTACGATCTAATTTACTATCTACCATACTAAATTTCGTCCAATCGCTGATCAAATTCAGCGATTGGACGAAATTGTTTATGATTTTAGTACCGCTATAATTTATATATAAGTAAGTGTACGCATACCTACGCCTGAAATATATTTATAAGTATAGAAAATAATCGAGTTAAATGAAAAAATACTATATAATATCTCCATCATATTTAGAAACTTTTATATTTGTAGCGGTTCACGTATTTTCTTGAGTTCATTTCCCGCAAATATTTCACAGACTTTATTATGACTTTTCTTGCGTATTTTTATCTTGCGGCTGATAAATTTCATTCTTCATGACCGTTTCAATACAAAGACAACAAAAACAACTTGTTTTTTCCGAAACGGACCCGAAAATGCCATAAATAAGAAAGATACGTAATATTGTGGGAGCCCTTCTGCGGGCTTAGCGCGGCCACATTGTAGGTAATATTTTCAAAATTCCACCACCACTGAAATTAAAATAGGTTTTTTTTGCTTTAAATACCACCAGAGGTTTTTATTATATGTTAATAGATACTGCTACTAGACATATCTATGAGAACTTCCTAAATGAATCAAATCTGCGGGGAGGCACGACCTATGTAATGAGGAATACTCTTTTCCCAAACTGAACGTGAAACGTGAAGTTAAATGTTGAAATGGTATTTTCCCTGCAGTCGAGATAAATCTTTCACAACTAAGTAATCATACAATTTATGTATGTTATATTATTTCAGCGGCCGCCTCTTGCTATTTTTCTTCGTCTGTTTACTTACTTATTTATCCAAACGTAAGATAACACGTCGAATTGTAGGACCCGGCTGCCATAGTAAAGTCATCGTTATGCTACGAGTATATCAGAGGCCCTAATTGCAGTTTGAAAACACTCGACAATAGAATTGACCAGTTCATTTTAAGGCATCAGCGGAGCCGACGCCTACTTTTTTTTTACAGTATTTATTATTAATAAAATAAAACGCATTTTACGCAATATAATAAAAACGCATTTGAGTTGGAATATCAACAGTGTGTCCATCCTAAGCCCCTGTATATAGGGCAAGAGGGCCCTTGAATGAAGCCACGTGGCATCAGATCTACGCAGTTTATTTTTATACAGGGCAATATAAAGAGCCCTATTGAAAGACGGTAAAGAGTGTTTTACAGGGTTATTTGTGATATCGGTGCAGTATTTTTAATTTTGTTTCAATATTGATACTAAAATATTGTTATGGTACACTTTCCATTTCGTCTTTCTAAATTTTTTAAAATGTAATAATTGAGCTAATGCAATGATTTTTCAAAAAGTTATGTGTTTGCATAACAGAATCACCAATTGAAAAACAAATGTTTTTTTTACGCGAGTGTCATTATCACTAAACATAAGTATGAAACAAATTGCCATTTTACTTGAGAACTGGCACAATACAAAGTTATGGCCAAAAAAAAAAACAAATTGGCACGAGATGGTTTCTAGGGTTCACATGAAGCCTTTATTGTATTCTTCTTCAATGCGAGTCCCCTATTAACAAATAGTCCTGTACAGTTACAGTAAAAAGCGCACTTTATAAGCAGCCCAGCTGCAGTCTGTGGTTACATTTGATTCGGCATCAGAAATAGGGTTATGCGCAATACTCGGATACGGATGTGCAACGATATATTTATTGAGAGGTGAGTGGTTGAAATAAATATTTCGGGAGGAGTTGTGAATGTATTTAACTTGATAAAAGTAACTAACTGGATGTATGAATGCTATGGATGAGTTTTATATATTAATAATATTATCCCATGATAGTCATGATGCATGTAATGAATGTAAATAATAAGTATCACCACAGAATCACGTTTAATTTATATTGAGCTAAGTCCTGGATTTTTTATTTATTTTAAATATTTTCTCAAACGTCGATAGCTTTTTCTTAAAATGTTGTATAAGTAACAAATGTTCTGTTATTTCATTTCATTAACGTACGTTATTCATTTATTTCATAAATAGTGCTTGTACAGTTATTTAGCCAACGTTTCTATTGTTAAATATTAACTTACTAAACAATACAAAAAGACCACCTTAAAGTTGAATACCGTATAAAAGCAAGCTTATTCGACAATCGATTACTAATCAATGTTTCAATTTCCCAGTCGTGATCTCACTATGTTGGGAACATCGATAAACTCGTCCAATGTCACGTTCCCGATCTAATCGCTATTTTTATCGATTTTACATCGATTTCACGGTTGTGTAGAGCGAGCGAAGGAAGGAAAGAGATTTTGTATCCACTGGTGGAAAGTGGTTTTCAATTACCTGATTATCATTGACTCATTTCAATTTGATAAACTATTGTTAAATTAGTACAACCTGAAGGGAAAATCCCAGAAAACACCAAGAGATTTTCCAGTAACACTCTAAACTTAGTACGATTCAACAACTCTAAACGGTACAAAATTAAGTATGTCCGAAAAGTTGCATAATTGTTGTTAATATGTATTGTTAGTAACTGTTCATTTGGTTAACTTAAGAGCTACATAAAAAACGAAGATTTTTGAAGGATAGAAGTTAAAACTAGCTTGATATTTGTAAACATTATATCAAAACGAACAAGATATAACTCTATACTGCAAATAATATAAATAAAAACTTTGACAAAAGTGTTTACGAGATCTACAGTTCGATGAATTTCGAATCTCTTTGATATGAGACAGGAAATAAAGTTTATGAGTTGAACTTGGCAGTGCCATGTGTTAAATCCGAAGTTTCCATTTCATCTCGATGTTTAATCGGATGCTATTCGAGTTGAAATGATTAATGGGGCATGAGAAAAAGATATTTGACAGATCACTTTCTGGAATTATGTTGCTTTTTTCTTTTTCATCTACGTTTTCAATGTTAATCGATCTTTTGAAACAAGAATTATTTTATTTATTTAGATGTAGGTGCTAAATGAGTGAATTTATTTAATCTTAGTGGAGACCCGTGAATTAAATCGAGTTAGAGAAAAATGGCTTGAATAAATACATTGAGAAGTGTTCCATAGCGCTTGGATTATAAGGAAGGGACGTAGATTAATGCCCGAAAAAACTAATTGAGTATATTTAGGTACTTGTAAACTATTGTAAAACAAAGTTAATAAATTCATACTATGAGAGTGGCAAAGTCTAAATTGAATTTTCAAACCACCCGAACAGCTCTTGTTAGCGTCCAGATGTACTGCCACTTTATATTTTTTTGGACGATCACCCATCTAAAGACTGACCTTGAGCCACAGGCGCTGAAACTAAACTAATAATCATCATCATCATCTGCCAATTTTGTCCTACATTCCAACTGCATATAATATCTTTACTATGTATACCTCTATAAATATTATGTATAGGTCTTCTGCAAATTCGTCGCGACTTGCGTGACTAAGAAACAATAAAGTAGACAACTTAACTATTAATTAAGTGAATTATGTAAGGAAGCAGTAATCAGTAAACAGGTACATTTATAACTGGGCGTTGACACTAATTAGTTGAGGGGATTAACTCCCCATGTATCATTTGGAACAGTTTTACGAGGCGGGGACGTTGTAAATCATTCGCATAGATTCAGTCGTAGTTAGTGAGATAAGAGGGTTAAATTCTAATCATAATTTTATTTAGGTACATATATTGTAAGATTGTTACATCCTAGGTTGCAGCAATGTTTAGCATCTGACTGTAGTTAAGCACGAACCTTCAACCCACATAACGTAATAAAAATGCACAAGTAAGTACATATTATGTATTTATCTAGTTCTGTAATCACTGATACGTATGGTACGATAATGTATAAGCATTTTGTTTTCTTTCAACATTACTTTAACTTCTTTTAACTATACCTTTTTTTAGCAAATTGAAATTGAATTGTATTCTATTTAGGTTTTAATCAGTTGCAGATGCTGCAAACCTTTTTTTTCGTTCCAAATTTATACATTGTTTATTATGTACCCATTTTAAAAAGCTTCATATCTATCTAATCTACTGTCGAATTAAAACCATTTTAATAAAACTACAAAAGACAGATATACATACTTATAAGACCTCTACTTTTTCATAGGAAGTTAAATTAAAACAGCACAGTGTTGGGAATGCGTCGTTGTAATATGTTCACACATGTATTTGTGAGAAGACGTTTTGACAACAGGGATCAACTAACGTTACAAAGCTGGTCAATACAGAGTTATTAAAGAAATAAATTTATATAGATAATATTTTTTTAATTTAACTTTAAAATTTATATTTATTCTTGTTGAGTCTGGTCGTTTCTCTATGTATAATAGGTAAGTATGTATGTATTTACAAAAAAAGAACCTATATAAGTATTATATCCGTCATTTAGTACCCACGACACAAACGTTTGTTTAGTGTGATGAGATGGTGCTGTGTGCAATGTCCTGTTTTTTTTAAACCAATTACTTTGAAAAGCTTTAGTAAACTATAAGTATAACAATAACTTTTGAAAAATTGCCGATAAAAGTTTGTCCTTATATTGATCCACAAACTTGTTATATATAATAGGTACCTGATGTACCTAAGCCATCCTAGAAGGTAGTTTATTAGGTCCATCAATTCTGAACAATTAATTGATGTATCTCTTTCTACCTATCTTTGAATTATTTTGCTATTTTAGTCATGTCACCAAATCAACAGTTTGCGATAAAACATTTTTGATCACAGATCCTTCACTATACTTTTTTTTTTTTTTTTTTTTTTTTTTTTTTTTTTTTTTTAACATGAAATAGGCTTACGCTTGACTACAACTTGCCTGATGTTAAGCAACGTTATAGTCTACGATGTAGCGCGCTTGCCTAGAAGAAACCGGTTTACTCTCGACTTGAAGACCGACAAATTATAGTTCAAGGGGAATAGAGATTCGGGCAAGGAGTTCCACAGTTTGGCTGTTCGCACGATGAAAGTCGAAGCAAAACGCTTGGTGCGAGTCTTTGGGACCTCAACTGTATATCGGTGCCTCCTTGCCGTGCCTCTACTCGTGCGATGGTGAAATGGGGCTGCAGGAATTAAATTATGCAATTCCTCCGCACACTCCCCGAAATGCAACCTGTAAAAAACCGAAAGACTGGCCACCTTACGGCGGTGCTCAAGGCTTTGTAATTTTGAGCTACAGAGTGAGTCTTTCGCGATGAGATTTTTTGCCCGCTTCTCAATTAACTCTAACGCCTCAAGCTGGTACTTGGCAGATCCATCCCAAAGGTGCGAACAATACTCCATACATGACCGAACTTGCGCTTGATACAAGGTCAGCAGCTGTTCTGGAGTGAAGTATCGTCGCACCTTCGAGAGGATTCCCAGCTTCTTGGCTGCGAGTTGAGCTTTAGACTCAATATAGGAGCCAAAGTTGAGGGTCGGAGTCAAAGTGACACCTAGCAACTCTAGATGGTCGGTGATGGGCACGGTTACATTACGGAAAGAGGGCGCCAGTAGGAATGGCCTCCTCTTTGCAGAGAAAAGACACGCTTGTGTTTTCGAGGCATTAAACTTAACCAGATTGGCATCGCCCCACTCAGAGACTACCGTGAGGGAAAAGTTTAAGCGCTCGATCATGGCTTCCCTGCAAGACTGGATCTCGGTCGCACTAGCTCTAGCGGTGGACATATAGCTCTCTACAACAGTGCTGTCATCTGCATACCCAAAGGTACCGGGCTTCAGCAGATCATTAATGTGCAGCAGAAAAAGTGTTGCAGAAAGCACTGATCCCTGGGGAACTCCGGCATTAATCGCCATAAGATCAGACGAGCAGCCATCAACGACTACCCGAATAGATCTATCCCTCAGGAAATCTGATATCCATACGCAAAAACTAGTAGGTAGTCCAAACGATGAAAGCTTGCTGACTAGGCCGTCATGCCAAACCCTGTCGAAGGCTTTAGAAATATCTAGAGAAACTGCCAGGGCTTCCCCGTATTTCTCAATAGCCTCACTCCAGATGTGTGTAGCGTACACTAGAAGATCCCCAGTGGACCGGTTCCGGCGGAAGCCATATTGCCGGTCACTGAGGAGGTCATTAGACTCTAGGTACGCCAGGAGCCTGCCGTTCAGGACACGCTCCATGCTCTTACAGAGCACGGAGGTGACCGAAATGGGCCTGTAGTTGGCAGGGTCAGCACGACTACCTTTTTTGGGCACTGGTTGCACGTTAGCCAGCTTCCACGTCTTCGGCACATATCCAGTCGCAAGAGAGAGCCGAAACAAGCGCGTCAACACAGGAGTCAACTCAGCTGCACACGTCCTCAGAACTATGGCCGGAATACCATCAGGGCCACTGGCTTTATTCACATCTAGACTACGAAGTATTTTCCGAACCTCCTTTTGGCGGATACTTATGTCAGGCATTGCAGCCGTTGTGCCAGGAGATGAGGGAGGTATCGTACTACCAGCATCTAGACGAGAATTTTCCGCGAATATAGAGGCAAACAAGTTTGCCTTTTCTTCGGCGGTGTGAGCCAATGTACCGTCGGGTTTCAGCAGTGGAGGCAGTGAGGGGCGACAGAAATTCGTTTCAACCGATTTAGCTAGGGACCAAAACGCTTTGCTACCTGCTGGGTACGAAGCTAGTTTGTTCCCTATTCGACTAATGTGGTCGAAACGCGCTTTCTGCATGACCTTCTTGCAGGACTTGGCAGCCTTGTTGAATGCTTTTTTCTTAAGGCGTATGTCCTTGGCTTTGCGGCTTCGAGCATCGACCCAGGCGAGGTACGCATCATGCTTCAGTGCTTCCGCACGTCCACATTCAGGTCCAAACCACGGGCGAGCTTTACCAGACAGAGTCAGGTCTGAGTACGGAATGTAATACTCCATACCCAGCTTAAGGACATCTGTGACGGCATTAGCGCAAACGGTGGGATCTCCAGAAGAAAAACATACTGGCTGCCAAGGGTAAGATGAAAAAAAAGAGCGCATCTCATCCCAATCTGCTGACTTGTATCGCCACAGCCGCCGAGAGCCCTTAGGGCTGGGGTCGGGCGGGGAGTAGACAGATACAGACTTCACCAGACAGTGGTCGGAGTTGCCTAAAGGCGATGAGATCGACACAGAGTATCTGTCCGGTTCAGTAGTCATCAGAAGGTCCAAACAATTAGGTGTATGCCCATCCACATCAGGTACCCTCGTAGCACCTTGGACCAGCTGGGTGAGATCTAACGCTAAAGCAAGCTTCCGCGTCTCCCTTCCAGCATGATCTGTGATCTGGTATGGGAACAGCCACTCCTGGTGGCGGCCGTTAAAATCCCCCAGAAACACTAATTGGGCCGTCGGGTACTTGAGAAGAGCAGCATCCGCCGCCTCACTGAGGTATTCTGTGAGCTTAGTCGTCTCCTGGTCTCCGGTGTGCGAACGGTAGACACAGGCGTAGAGAATCTTCTCATCACCCGTGTCCAGCAGCGCCCAGAGAACAGAAAAAGATCGGTCTTCAAGATTACGGAGACGCTTAACACAGATGTCGTCCCGGACGTACATGCAAACCCCTGCCCGAGCCTTAAAATTGTGCTCAAGGGTATAACCCGGGTATAGCAAATACGCCGTGTCCGACGGACATCGGATCTGCGTCTCCGTGAGAAAAAGGAGAGCTGGTCTTTCGGTCTCAAGGTGGAAATGGACCGCGTTGATATTGGAGTGCATCCCCCTAATATTAGTGAGATGCACTTTCAGAGAAAGGGCGTGCTTCCGCTGTTGGACCGTTTTTCTCCTGTTGTTCCTCTTCATAATTCGAGAGTTGACGGTGAGGAGGTGGCAGTGGGGTGAGGTCTTCGACTACGCAGACCAGCAGACACTTTACAAAAGACTGCACCAGTGGGGAGCTAGTTTGGAGGCATCGGGGACGCCCGTGCCCCCCCAGGGATGTTCATCGGGCCCTTTCATCCGGGCGCCAACCGGCACGATGACGCATCCCCGGGATTTTTCGCGAGTTGGCGGGACAGCCTTTCATGAGCGGCTAACACACTACTTGGGTCCCCTACTAACTGCGGTCGGCCAGCGGAGAACCGTGCCACGGATCCCGCTTACCTCCAGAACTAGCTACCCGGTACAATCATAGTGTCAGCGTCTAGTACGGCTATACGCACAAGCAAAAAAACAGCTACCCCGACCCAACTCCTCGGACGGTATCATCGGAGCACGCGTCGGAACACGGCTAGGCCGCTTGGCGACGCGACTTAGTCCGATGGGTGGTCACTAACCGCGGCCGAAGCCTACCACCAGTGAGTTGCTGCCTGGTTTGCACCACCCAGGGACCACGTGTAGGGATACGAAATAAGGGTACTCTCCCACGGACGAGGGCAGCTCAATCCCCAAAAATATATATTTTTATTATACCTGTGTAATTTTATGTAATTTTATTCTTTGTGTTTTATATACGTGTGGCAGTAAAGAATAATCTATCTTTCCTGGAAGTGAAGAGAAGTGAAGGGAAGTGAAGAGGGTCTGTGGAAAAAAGTAAATTCCATTTTCAGTGGAAAGTATAAAACTTCCAGGCATAAAATAACACGGAAAAACAGTAGCTGCAAATACCAGTTTAACTTTTCATATCACGTAAAAAATAAAACTTTCACGTGAGCATTTCCCGTTACAGTCCTAACAAATAAACTAAAACTCCAACTAGGTCAGCAATGTATGCGACACACGGACGCATACACAAAGATACACTATCTTAAAGACTCCCAATACATCTACTGTCCTTACTTACCATGAGTCGCTTTTCTCGGTTATGAAGGCCACACAAAAAAGGGGAATTTCCTTGGGCAGGACGCCCAATTCTTACACGGGTGACAAAAAGATTATATTATGTACTTGGATAAAATACTGTTTTCTAAAATTGTTACAAAACTCAAAGTTCATAAAGCAAGCCACACTTGCAAATCCAAAAAAAACTTTGTGGCGCTTTCGTCCGAAAGTATCATCAACATTCTACACAATTTACCTGATAGTTAGTATGTATCCGAATAATCTTTTTGTATGTACAAGTACATGGAATGGGTTCGCGCTTGGCCATGATTCGCCTGATGGTAAGAGATCATTACGGTTAAGGACGGTACGTAGTTTTCTTAGCATGCTAATTCGTAACATAAAGTAAACGGATTTTTACCTATAATGAGGTGTCTATAGATTATGTTCTAGCCCGGACTATCCACCGGATGGTAACGATTAAATGAATACTTCTGACTTAATGGAAGCAGTTTGCATGTGGTACAGGATTTATTTCATGTTTGTGTGTCTTAGCTTTATGATTGAAGTTTACTAAACAAGATTATAAGAGCTTTTTAAAGGACTTTATAGAGTCTTAAGCGAGGTTTTGAGTTTATAATAACTCTTGAAATGAAGCACGTTATGGTGTTCTTGTCATAATATCTTCTTTGTATATTTGTATATAAGAAGTCACTTATTCAATAGTCATTTTCATTGGTAATCAAATGGCTGAATCTACTCTTTGTTTTCTCCTTCTACGTATTTTCTATCAGAAGATGTACATATATATTTGCTGGTTATTATCATGACTGTTAAGTCGAATTGGCTGAAAGTTTGCTATTAGCTCTGAGGAGTAATTGATATGTTTTTTTACTTAAAAAGCTCATTATAATTTACATTTAATCTGTTAACTTATGTAGGTATAGGTACGAGTATAAACACAAGGAACAGTAAAATAAATAATAGAGTCATGCTCTATTATTTATTTTTCCAATTTCCGGACAAAACCTTGTTATTAACAAATTAACATTTACAGACAAAAATTGCTATGACATAAGTATACCCAAAAATTAATTAACATAGACATGTTAATTAATTTTTGTTGCCTTTATTTTTTCCATACAAAGAGAAATGAAATGTAACGACTCTATTGTCAGCGAGCTCGTAATTCTCTTTTCTAATTAAAAACCCTTGTTTTGTTCCGACGATATTTGATTATGGATGTATTATTTTGATACGAGAGCAAAAAACGTTGTCGCGTCCCCAAGGGATGAGATTAATTAAAGCAGGGAATTAATTTATTATTGTTTACAATTTATGTAATTTTAGAAGAACAAGCTACAAAAATAAATAATTTAAAAACATCAAAAATATTAAGTTATACTTTATATCATTTTGGCAAATACAAGATTTAGGTTCATTACATACATATGTACATAACAAACTAGGGTTTACTACCCAGCACCGCACACAATATATTGTATAATGTAATAAATTTTACACACATCGCAGACAAATTCTGTACCTACATAATATGTATATATGTCTAACCTACCAGTATAACTATATTATTGCCTGTGCTAAATAATGTCGTTCCTAAAATCTCCTAAGTATGGCAAAAGTGGCTCGTCGCATATTCATAAGGATTTTGACATGATATCATAATGAATATTCAACATGCTGCTAATTTTAGTGGATGCTATCGAAGCCTTACTTTACATATTCAGTGAATTGCATTTTACACCAGCACACATTTTAAAAGCACATAGGTACTAATTTAAAAGTTTGTGAACTCGAATTAAAAATTGCAAAAACAACGATGAATAAATAGAAATTTAATAATGTTATTTATAGATTTTTGGATACCAAACAACATTTTTGTTAGTTCTTTTGATAAACAAATACTTAAAACATACTTAAGATATGATACAAGCGTAAGTTTAGTATGAGACTAGATAGCGCTGTGTGATAGGTCCTGATATGTCCTGAAATACTTTTCTAAATTAGGTTTTATACTCATCACAGTCACTTACAAAAAAAACGTAGCAGAAACGTTAAAATACGTCTCTTCTACGTTTGCGTAAACAATTCGCAATGTTATCTGTTTTCGTAGCTCTTGTTTTACGCCAATCAGAAAGGGCGCTGTTGCCAGCATCAAATTACCGGAATGGTTATGTTTTCGCCTTCGACTCGATAAAACGACGGAATTCGTGCGTTTGACGTTGTTGTCGTCAGTGGAACTCGGCTTGTGATTGTTCTTTATTTTGATTGTCAGTCATTTTTAGATATTGCTTGTTTTGATGGACGTGTATTTCGAAGTAAAGATGGAGGAGGTTTATTTCTTTTCAGCTAGTAGGTAATTTTGTTGTTACAGACAATATTTTTGGAGAAAAGCAGGTTTTGTGCCAATTCTCCATTATTGGCTATAGCAATTTCTACATGCTTTCTCAATCTATCATTGTTTACCCCATGAAAACCCATTTTCATTCGTTTCTTTAGTTTATCGGTATTTCCTCGTTAAATGTTGTCAAGTTGAGGATGTATTATTCATAACCTATATGAACAAGTTATAGCATATCTTGTAATATTCAAGTTATTGAGCACTAACTTCACCATATATGCAGCCTAATTAGCATGCGTAGTTGCACCTGAAAAGCAAACTTAAGGCCACGATATTTCACCCGAAAACGCTTTGCGCTTGGAAAAATGCTTACAGTTGCAATCGCATGCAATTCCACGTCGTATTAACATGAGCAAGGGCGAGCATCGCGCGCATAGCTCCGGCCGACGAGTCTTGTCCACACGCAAACAATTTTGCACAATTTGAGCAGTTTTGTAGACGTTTTTGATGAAATAAATTCATATAAAATCAGCAATCCAGAATATTCTATTTATGGCTTTTTACTCCCTTTAAATAATTACATTATCTTTTAGATATAATTAAAATGGTTTCAATTTCTGTACAACTTTTGGAAAAAAAAGGTGAAAAATATTAAAAAAATAAAACTATCGAGCATAGTAATACGTAATCGTGTTTGGCGTTTTTTATTATCTTAACACTGAATCAAAATTATATAAACTGAAAAAAAATTACCTCTAATTTATATACTTCTATTTTATTTGATTTTTATGAAATGTCGATTTCACATAGCACCCCGCGTTAATGTTAAAATAGCTCAGACATTCCGCTAAGTTAATGTCTAATCTAGGTAACTTTACAGCCGGATGTGAGCTGGAGGCTTGCCAGGCTCGTGTGAGGTCACCCGGCCACTTCCGGTCCCCAGATCGACCGGATGTGACGGTTAGCTTGTGACTGTGACGAAATGGTTTGCGTAGGTGTACTTGAAGTTGTGACCTGCTTTACGTATCTAGACAGCCTATCTGTATCTACATACCTTTGCTATCGTACTGGTGGTTGGTGAATAGCTGTTTATAAGCAACTGGTGGATATGGGGAAACTAAAAATAAATATTTTTTATGCTGGGGTTACTATGGCGTTTGTAAGAAACCTGAAGCTTTCTTCGGCGAATGGTAGTCTCCACTGAATTTATTTACTACGTCTCATTGAAAATCTTTCTATGCCGGCGAAAATCATTCCATCCTAATCGCAGAGTGGTGCGAAAAGAAAATACCTATATGAGTCAGTCACGTTTAATAAGCCAGCCATTATGTACATATTGCATGTTTCTAGATTATCATGATAAGTCTCTACATTATCTTATTAGTAGAGAAGTTTTTGAATAAAAACCCCAGTTACACATATCTATTAAATACAAAGCAAGTAACAAGTAACAAAGTAGTTGCCCCGTTAAGTGCAAACGGCCCATTACCGATATTGTTTCCAAATTGCAGTCGAGAGAGTAATGAGTGCCGAGTACTGGTGGAAGGCAATTATTGAACAACGCTGGCTTGTTCATGAGCTCGCTCGGCGGCGCCGGGCAGCTGGTGCAATACTTAGGTTAGGTGATTCTTTTGGTATTCACTTGTATGTATGTTTCCAGCCTGCTTCTTAATGAAGTTGTAGACTAATATAAAAAGAACAAAAGCGTATGCACATGGAGAAGATGGACATGCGCGAAATAGTTACTATTTCGCTAAGTAAGTTACTAGTTAGATACTATTTCGCTAAGTAAGTTACTATAGTAACTAAGTTACTTTTTCGCTAAGTAAGTAACTAAGTAACTATTTCAAAAAGAGTGAAAATTGCCCTATTGATAGCCGGCTGCTTGTATCCTGCAAAAATGCATTTGTTAGCTAATACTGAATGACAGACCAGCCAGTCATATTATAAGTAATGATATTATTCACATTTTTTTTTTAACTTGAACGGGTTTTGTTTTTGACCATAGTTTACCTGATAGCAAGTAAGGCTATGGCCTAAGATGGAGCGTGCTTACCCGATAAGAACCGATTCACTCTCGCTTTGAAGATCGCTGGATTATAGTGCGTGGGGAACAGAGACCCAGGCAGGGAGTTCCACAACCTAGCGGTACGAACAATAAAGGTGGAAGCGTACCGTTTCGTGCGGGTCTTAGGAACTTCCACCATAAACCGGTATCGTCCTGCCGTACCTCTACTCGTCCGGTGAAAGAAGGGCGCGGGCGGAATTAGTCCGTGCAATTCCGCGGCACACTCTCCGAAATGCAACCGATAGAAAAACCCTGTTCTGTCTGTGTCTGTGTCTATTGCAGCTGTATAATTTATCTGATAAGTATTTTATATGCATTGTTCCTGAAACCTGTTGATCTTGCAACTTATGCGCGACTGAACAGGCAAGAAGTGCTGCGATTTCAGAATAGGTATGAATACATATATTTAAAAGAACTATGTATGTTAAAAAGTGAGAGACTTACAGATATTCAGATTTTGAATGCCTTTGGATGGAAATAGTTATCAGCTACTACTCAATTCCTACAAGATTTCACTATCCATACTTTCTTACCTGCACTTTACCATGAAATGTAATAATAGGTTACCTCACTAAAATTAGAGTTGGTCAATCTAAACCTATTAACTTGTACTTTAAGTACAGTTTATTATAGGAAATGCGGTAATTAAAGTCGTTCAAAAATAGCTCCATACAGAGTTATAAAAACTCACTTTATTAATATCTGGTTTTTATACGAACGAACCATCTATATCGTTTAATTTGTGTTAACTAAACATCAAAATTTCTATGTTGTTAGTAGAGAAATGTAAACAGTGTAATTTTAAAATGTATATTAAGAAGATAATGTAGGTATGTTTGACAATAAGCTAATTGGAAGACGTTCCAATATTGCCTCCTGAAACGAGCTAATAAAATAAATCATACAGACTGTCGTTCAACTTATATTTTAAGTACTTTTTGTTATGTAGATTCAATTCTCGTGTAACCCGGTAGAGAGATAGGGTCCAAAAGTAATTGATCTTGTTTTAATGACTTAACTGTATTGGAACGTGCTCGGTTTAACTGTTTAATAAAGTTATAGAGTACATCAATTTATATATATTTTTGAACTATGATTAGATATATCATAATATATTGTCGTTATGCATTTAAATCAATTTGAGCCAGCTGTTGTCACGGTGAAAAGTTGTCACAGCAAAATATCCAATAAAAATAATAAAACATAATTGGACCAATGACAATAGACATTTTTTAAACGAAATGGGTTAGTACTTTACTATAAATCGCCTGGTGATAAGCGGTCAAGATGGGCAATGGCCTAGGATGAAGCGTGTTTATCTAGTAATACCTAAGAACCCGGTAATTCTTGCTTATTGATATTTTTGATTAATTGATATTTTTTTCATGGAAATATAAAATATAAAACTACTCCTCTTGTAATATGACGCTGAATCCCACATAACAGTAAAAGGAGTATGATAAGTAATTTACAGATTCACTGACAATTTATTATCTACTCTAGTGCTCAATGATTTAGTCAGGCGGGCACTCTCCACCGCTGGCATGCCTTCGGTGCTTGAGCCGAGTGGGCTCTCACGTGATGACGGCAAGAGGCCAGACGGCGCTACTTTAGTACCGTGGTGTCTCGGCCGTCCTTTGGTCTGGGACGTCACGTGTGTAGACACCTTAGCGCCGTCTCACGTCAGTGCCACCGCTCGTAGCGTCGGGGCTGCAGCACTACAGGCCCAACTCGGGAAACAACGAAAATACTCGCAGATTAGCGCAAATTATGATTTTTTTGCGCTATCTGTTGAGACGTTGGGCCCGTGGTCTCCGGACACAAAATTATTTGTGAAACAGGTTAGCAAGCGTTTGGTCCTTGCCACAGGAGATCTCAGGGCTGGCAGCTATTTTTCTCAACGTTTGAGTCTTTGCATTCAAAGAGGAAATACTGCCAGCATCCTGGGTTCCCTGCCGCACAGCGACAACATGGACGGTGTGCTGAACTTTTTGTAAATATCTGTTTTGTATAAGTTTTCTGTATTTTTAAGTCATTTTTGTATTTTTGTAATAGTTTGTTTAATATACCTTAAGAATATTAGACACAAAACTGTAGTTGTAATGTTAACTACATATGAAGGAGTTTAGTCATGCATTTTAATTTGCTTTCAACGCGATTTGCCTAATGTGTTTCAAATTGCTACAGTGTGTTTTATATACCTAAATTCTGGCTTAGTTATATTTATATCAGCATTACTTACGTATTTTATTACAGGTTGGGCCGTCACTTTTATTAATACTGGGGAATAACTATATAACAATTATTTAACATTGAAATATTAACCGGAACTACACGAGGTAAGTTCAAATTCTCACTACAATATCTACTCTAGTGAGTCTATAAATAGCTAAATCATAAATTACAAAGAATGGTAATGGGTATATACATAAATTATTTTGTCTTGTTATAATGTTTCTGTTATCTACTTTTATCTGCAACATCTGAGGGCAGACTACTTGACTCAGTTCTCTAACAATAGTTTCGCAGAGAGACACTACAGATGCTAACGAATTCAACCCTCTACCGTCGCCTGAGGGGTTTTATATGAGTACCTGTACTGTTCTGTAGGTCAAGGGGATTTTTACACAGAAAAGATATTTTTAACATTAGTGGGATATCGTAATCAAATTTGCAGTCTTTGTTTATTGTACTTTTAAGTGTTATTAGTATTGATTGACGTAAGAAAGTAAGTACTAAACTTTTATTAAAATGGGTGCCAAAACATTTTCAGGAGTCATGGTCTGAAACTAAAATAAAACTCGTGAATTATTTATCTAAATTAATCATACAAATTATCCCCGACAAAGGCCACAAAAACTGAACCTCCACGGTTTTGTAGTTAAACCAATAAATCACGCCAACTTACAAATGATTTATCATAAGCGTACATATTTTGGTAAGCACAACGTCTTTTAAATCATAAAATATACTTTGTAAATATTTCTACATTTGTAAAATCAAGTCACAAAATGAAATAAAAATGGGAACGTTTAAGTTTAAAAATGAGGCATGTATATGCAGTATCTTATATGTTTTTCTGTTTGAAAATTACAACTGTCTAGTATAAGTGCCAAAGACGTGATTCAACTTAACAGCATTCAGACTATATATATTAAAAGTAAAAAAGTTACCAGATTATTGATTGCTACCCAATCATCAACACCGCTGACCAAATAATTAAAGCTCATTTATAAATAAACGTCAGCCAGAGATATTTTAATCTCGGTCTGAAACTTCAGGATCCAAAGGATTAGTGCTGTTAAATAAATCAGGTAGATTAATGACGAGGCTTGCCTTGCTGATCCTTTAATGGGTGGCAGCAACGACGTCATAACTAATAAATGCCTAATTATGTTGAAAAAAAAAACTCCGATAGACATGTGCCAAATAAATCCAAGCACTGTAATGGATAGAATAGATCAAATTTAACTTGACCACAGATAGTAGATACGGTGATAATTTATGTTTCGGTCTGTGATAATGTCAAAGCTTGTCTAAATGAAATTGAAGGTTCGCAGTTCGAAGGGTGCAATGAAAACCGGTTTCTTCTAGACAAGCGCGCTAGATCGTAGATTATAACGTTGCCTAACATCAGGCAAGTTATAGTCAAGCGTAAGCCTATATCATGTAAAAAAAAATGATTCCCGCAGAAATATCACGTGATATGTGATATAGATATCTGAACCCTGATTGCTGCGATGTCTTCTACGCTTTGTGATTTAAATGCTGGTTAGCTGGCGTTAGGCAAATATTTAATGGAATCTTTAACAAAGAGTTATGCGTCCTTTGGTTATTTCGTCTATGGATAGGACAAAAAGATTACCCCTGAAGGAGTTGTAACATTAGGGTTAATAGGTTGGTTAGAGGGTAGTTAATTAGTTATGGTAAGTGAGCCGGTAAATTAGTCGTGATTGGGCGAGTGTAGTGTCTGTAAGGGTAATCTCACTTTAGTAGGGGTTTATGTACCTAACGCTCTCTAGAGATTTGATGTTAAAACTTTATGCTCTTTGTGACAATCTGTTAAGTCAACCTGTCATATTAAATTAAAAAGGTGCCTACAATCGTCCGGTGATCGATCGGCAATGGTAGCACTTGGCAACCAGCTGCATAATCCTTTAAAAAAAAAAGGTAGGTAGACTAGTTCCTGTCTACGATTTTTTTTGTATTGAAATAGCTGTGATAAAACGCAGAGAACAACCATTTATAGTTTTCCGTTGATCTGAAACTAACTTCATAATCTCAAACCACGACGTATATACATACATACATATTTCATTAGTTAATCAAATAATAAAACTCATTCATAAATGTTAGTGGTATGATACAGCGTTTTCCTTCCTATAATAAACAATTACACCGAATAATCTTTCTAATCTATCCACTAAAACTAAATGCTTTCTAATCTCCTCGTAAAATCGGCCATTACATATTTTCATTCCATGTCTGTTTGACAGTTCGTCATTAAAGGTGATTATTATGCGCCTGCACTCCGATCAACGGGACTTGACCTACGAATAATTGTTAATGTAGAAACGTAACAGTGCGAATTAAAGGTTTCCACGGGACCGTTCTCATCAACCGTTGCCGCCACGGTTGAGTTGGTGGCAGGCTTAAACCATTTGTGACCAACTGCGTCCGTTTAAGGACCTGGGCGCCCACTACGACGTATCTACCCAAGAGAACTCCCCTAGCGATTTAATTCTGTGGGGAGTCACGACCCTCAGTCATGAGGGAATACGAATCAAGAGATACAACTGCGACTAAGCACGGATAGTGGGTGGTTAACGGATGCCAGAAACAGCCGAATGCTGCCGAACAGCATTTGTGTTTATTTCTGCCAACGTAATCCATCACAAGCAAGCTTTGTGTGCGAACTTTCTAGGAGAGATAAAAAAATTGCGACATTTGTATTGACTTACAATTCTACAGAATCAATAATTCGTAAGATTTGACGTATGTTTGTGTATTAACTAACATGGCGCCACTTCCGGTGGCGGTCACGGCACGCTGCTTCCGGGAGTCCTTTGGGGCGATATGTTTGATCGGCGGGAAAGTAGTCCTTGGTATTTCAACTTGTAAATTGGTGATGAAAGGGCACATCGGATCACTTCACACTAAGTACGGCTAGAAATATTTTGATATATGTTTTTCCTACATTTTATAACGGCTGAACCGATGCTGGTTTTTATTGGGTAAACTAGCTTTATCTTAGGCGTAAGCTATTGCTTACCATCAGGCTAACTATATCGCATGCTAATCCGTTTCTGTTTTATAAAGAATCATTTTTTTTCAAGGACAAGTTTGGATTGCATCTAATTTGATTTAGTTTCAAACTTTGACACTCTATATTTACCTTATTCATTTTACAGATACAAAAGTTCAAAGCAAACATAAAGCACACCATTTATTCAAATTAACTCTGAGGTCTATAAAAAAGCGCACATTAGTGTTTGATGGGGCGTGTTATTGAATAATATCGATATAATCGCCAGGTGATATTGTAATTGTTTTATTGTTTGGACAGATGGGGTGGAAGAGAGGGTCGATATTGGAACTATGGGGATTAGTTGTGTTGGTTTTAGTTTGCTATTGACTTTCTTGTTGCAATAGAAATAAGTCGATAACAAAGTAAAATTAACTTTCGTTTTTTTATTTAATTAACCTGGGATACTAACAGAGTTTTATTTTCTTTTACTAAGAGACTATCGTCATTTTTGTGTGGCTTGTGCATTTTCTTGTGACTTTGATCAAGAGAGGGATGAAAATCCTTGCTTTATCTCTCTTGACCTCATCAGTCAGATGTTGTCAATCAACGCCGATATCTAAGCCGATACTCGTACAAAAAAACTATTTACCTAATAAAATGTGAACGTAAGAAATGAATATCGTTCAAGTGCAACTTGCATAATGTAAAGAAAATACAAGAAATTGCACTACTATAGTACTTGATTTCTTGTATTTTCTTTACATTATGCAAGTTGCACTTGAACGATATTATTCATTTCTTACGTTCACATTTTATTAGGTAAATAGTTTTTTTGTACGAGTATCGGCTTAGATAAACAATAGCTTCACATTCATAATTATTATTAGAGCCTATCAGAAAACAGAGCTTTTGTATTAAAAACTTTAACGTATTTCAAGTACACCAAAAAGAAACATTATGTTACAAAATTTATGAGAACAACCTCTCGGATAAATCAATAGATGCATTACTTTATAGGAGTTATTTATAGGTATCATACATCCCACTGTTTAATGGCGTGTCCCAATCATTGTTTGTCATAAAGTAATTGGGCAATTCTGGTAAAAGCATAACAATATTATATAACCTGTTCTAAGAGGTTTTGTGTATATTGCTTGAAGCTAAATATATAAAATTCAAAGGTGACTGACTGACTGACTAACATAGTGTTCTATCAACGCACAGCCCAAACCACTTGACGGAACGGGCTGAAATTTGCCATTCAGTAGATGTTACCTATGACGTAGGCATCCGCTAAGAAAAGATTTTTGGAAATGCCACCTTTAAAGGGGTGAAATAAGGGATGCAAGTTTTACTTTTTAATGCGAGCGAAGCCGCGAGCACCCACTTGTGTATTATAATGCTATATGTACTACTTGCTTTTGTCCGCGGCTTCGCACCCGTTATTATTACCTTCCTCTTGAATCACTTTATTAAAAAAGTGCATTGAAATTCTTTGTGTGGTTTTTAAGGTCTAAGCATACAAACATAAACAAACATAGAGACAGACGAGGGAAGGGAGGTAAGCGACTTTGCTTTATATTTATAGTGTTAAGTGTGATAATTTTGTTACATTAACAAACAATGCACAAATAACTATACTATTAGTAGAAATTGATAAACTAACTTTGCCACTTCCACAATTTCAGGGGTACTTTCTGCCACATCACGGCTTTATCAAGCATCAGCATGATTTTCAAAAATATAACAGAAGTAATAACCAAATAATAGTTATTGCTCTTCTTTTCAACGTAAGCTTTTAGCCTCCGCAGTAATCGCTCGTTTACCGCTAACCATCAATATTTTTAACTGGTCGTTAATCATTAGTTCGATTCACCGCATCATTTCCTGCACTTCAAAAAGATGGAGAGCACTTTGAAGGCTTTATAATGCACTTTATTTTTATTGCAATTAGGGTTGTTTTGCAATGGAAATGTATTGCAGGTACCAGGAAGTTGGAAGTGGATAGTTAAGGTACCGCGGCTATGAAGTTTTGATAGTATTTTTGGACGTGTATAGTTTGGGAGTGGGAGAAAGGATCTGTTAGACTTAGAGCTAAATTTGATAAATTTATTGAGCCACTTGAGAATTATTTAAAAGAATTGTTTTGAATGTACCAGTTTACGAAATGAAGATTTATTATAAGTATGTATTAAGTATATTTAAAATTCAATCTACATCGAATGCGTCATAACGATCAGATGAAATCTTGCTATGTAAGTTACATACGTGATGGCGATGAGTTACGGTGACTAGAAAAAATAGTTTCTATTACTTTTTATGATCTGACAGTTAGTCCTAGGCTACATAAAGACTTAATGTGGCGAATTCAGTTGCGGTAACCGTGTAATAGGTAAATAAACATTTCAGGAGATATCACACAGCGCCATTTAGCCCCATACTAAGATATCGCTTGTATCATGGGTACTAGATAACGGATATAATACATAAAATATGAGTGCATACGATTTTGGGCGCTTCCGTGGCTCGAATAACACGTTAAATTTTAGGCCCCGGCTGTTAGTCATATAGTACGGCAGTCGTTAAGCTATGTCAAAAGCCCTTAGGGCGGCTTGATTAATTTTAGACGCCAGATTTGGCCACTCTCATTCGATAAGGAGAAGACATAAATATACTTTGAATTATTTTGGTTATACAAAGGGCCTGTTTACCTCTTGCCAATGTTTTAGGCACGTCTACGTAAAGCCCACATTCAGGACCATGTAAAGGTGGAAATTACCCCGATGCTATCAGTAACGTATGACGCCAGTAGCTTTCGACGAAATGGCGCGATACTGAAGTTGAGGCCAATAATGGTAATGCATTTGGCGGAAGCACTAACTACGGGCAAAAGAAGGAAACATGATGGTATTATCATGGGTTTGTCATTGGTATAAAGTAGTCAAGACGAAGTCCAAAAAGTCAAGAGATTTGCATAGGAGTAGGCACAAAGTATATATGTATATTATCTTGTGATCAAAAGTTTTGGTTTTATTCCTATTTAAATTCCAATATTATTTAATTCTTTTGAGGAGCGAGATTACTTTAACTTTACACACTGTGTTTTAACGACTTTGAATAAAATATATTATATTGTGAAAACTGATCGAATCCTCTAATAAATAGGTTTTGGGCAGCATGAGGCTTGTAGTAGCTCCCAAAGTACCTTGTAGTCTGTGATTACGTTTTATATCAGTTGGATTATGGTTTTACAGGTTCAATTTACAGGAATATGTTAGTACAACGTACGTAAATGCATTTTATACATTTGTGCAAAATACCATACAGCACAAGTAAGCATTATTTTAGGCAAAAAATACAACAAAATGTTTCTAACAAAACAGTGAAAAACTTTTTACAAATACTTCCTCCACTCCCTGTTTTATATTAAAAACTAAACCATTATTTCAAACTAAAATAACTCACGAAACATGAAAATGAAATAGAATTTGTGTTTCCAATTACGGAGTAGTTTCAAAGTCGGGGAGTCAAACATTAAACTGTTATTTTAAGTTTAACACGAACCTTCAATTAGCGATTTGGTACAAATGTTTCGTGCACAGAAAGAGCTGTTTTATTGCCCACTATTTTGGGGCTTTTAACGAAGAAATTATTATGTACTAACTTACTAAATAACTTGGAAAAGATTAAGTTATGACTTTAATAGTAGTACTGCTTTGTTATTTTAACTTTGAAATTATTGTGTCGAAAAGAAATTCAAGATATTGTTATGTTTTTCTGGAACGAAATGTTGTAAAAAATGTAAAAAAAAACCTGAATTTGTTAGACTTATGTTTACTTATCTAGGTTTATATAACTTGCAAAGTTTAAAACGAAAGTGTAGTTTAGTAAAATGTAACTGAACGCAACGTATACAGGCATTTTTCAGCAAATCGTGTGTCTTGATAAATCTACTCAGAAAATGCTGAATTTTTTAGATAGTGCGATCTTTCCAACCCTTGTCAAGTTGAGGCAACCCATTTCCAATGTCTATATGACTGTCTCAAATTGATAAAGTAACTCAGACGGGATTTCGAAAGTCAATCGAAAAGCACCAAGCTCTAACCTATCTATAAATTAACTGATAAAGTAGTATATAGAAGTTTTCAGTCAATAATAGCGCGTAGAAATTAAGTTTATGTGAGTATTAAAGTTATCGTCCAGAACCGGGCGGGGGTACGAGCGGTCTTATACTCAGATGTCTGATATTGTCAAAATGTGTTAATAATGGGCTTACGATATTTACTTTTATTTTGTACGATCAGGCCTTCAGTACACACTACAGAGACACTCGCACGAGAGATACTGTGGCAGAAGGAGCCTTGTGGATCATGCCTGTACTGGGAGACTGCCGTATAAATAAAATAGTCATGACAATTTAACACGTCCATCTTAGGCCATAGCCTTTGCTTGCTATCAGGCAAACTATGGCTAAATGCAACCCGTAAAAGTTAAAAAAAAACACGTCATTTTATCTCCGAAACGTATATTAATAATGATGGTCAGAATCTGTACAAAATTGCGGCATAATGACGGTGTTCGAACCATTGCTGGTTGGGACCTAATTTGGTTGGGACCTAATTAGACATTATAGGCACACTACACTAGTGAGGCGATGGAAGCGCACATTTCTTTTTATTACTGTTGATTACGATCTGCTAAAGTAGGTACTAGGGAATTTTTCACACAGGAACACTTACTACAAGAATAATAGTAATATGTACATCATAGTTATAGGAAATTCAGATATTTGTAGTGTGTTTACCTACTACATTTACATACCTAATGGCCTTGAGCACTAATACATAAGATTTGACCAAGATTAGCTATAAACGATTTATGATTATTACTATATATTTTCTGAAGTGTTAAATAAACTTGTTTGTTATTTGTAAAAGTAGAAGGCAATCGATCCCGAGGCCGCAGCCCAACACGTTGGTCGGACTAAATTCGCACCACTTTAGACACTACAGTCTATAATGCATTGCATGTTGCCGAGGACAGAAGGAAGTGGAAATATGTCATCAAGGAGAAGGTGCTGGGAGGTGGTGGTCACGATCCTCAGAAATGAGGGATACGATTCAAGGAGGAGGTTATTTTTAGTTGTAATAACCGGTTAGCACTTACGTCAATAATTACGTCGAAAATTATTATTATTATTGTTTGTTATTATTCCACATTATACCTGTGTTTACACAAATACATTTATTGTTATAATTGTTTCAGGTGTACGGGTGTGAACCACTGTAACTTCGTGTTGGCGAAGGACTTCCCGCCGTCAGTAAGATGGGTGCCCGGCCTCGTCTACATCAAGTACGCTTGCTTTGATGGTGAGTTCTTATTTGTAAAATCATGAGAACAGCTCAGTTGGAAGAAATAAGTTTGCAAATAATAAATTCAAATATATATTAATAGAAAAAAAAAAACTTTTTTTTACCGTATGAAACGGTTGACTTCAGCCTGTCTGATCATAAACAATACCGGTCACAGACATACGCTTGTCTAGGAAAAGCCTCTTCTCTCTGGCTGTGACACATGAGGCTTCTTTGCCATAGCAACGAAGATACTATTATAATAATACTACGGCTATGGAGCAATCACCCAGAACCACAAATTTTAACCTACGTAATCTCTCTTTTATTGTCGACTAGCTGGTGCGCGCGACTACGTCCGCGTGGAATAGTTATTACCATAAAAACGGTTCTAGTGAGTTAATCTTAAAAAATAGACATATACTGTCACAGACATTTTGTTAGATTATTTTAAGAAAAATAATTCGTTCATACATATTTTTTTGATATCTTGAACCGTTTTCGCAGCACGCGCATCGGAAGCCCTCACGATGAATAATTTTCCTCGTTTTTTCCACATTTCCATTATTTTTTCGCTCCTATTAGTTGCAGCGTGATGTTATATAGCCTATAGCCTTTCTCGATAAATGATCTATTCAACTCAAAAAGAATTTTTCAATTTGAATCAGTAGTTCCTTAGATTAGCGCGTTCAAACAAACTCTTCAGCTTTATAATATTAGTATAGATTGACATACGATCATTCTCAAAATAAAATTACATTCAAACATCTGCCCTTGTTGTCTATCACTCCCAATTGACCCATTTCGACCACAATATTTCTCTGCAAGAAGCGACATGTGGCCATGCATACTTACGTACTGACACGGTGCATCTGCGGCAGCTAATTTTGATAAGTAAATTGATTTCACGGGTAAACGCCATATTGGGGTTATAGCTAGGATAAAATAATACATTAATAAAGTAGCTTTGGTATATTTATAAATACCCTTTAGTAGTTGTACTATGCTACGGAAGCGGGTTCAGAGATAGGAAAAAAATACCGTTTTAATTTGCGCATCTTCGCTCGACTTTTATTTTTACCACAACTCATTCCCGCCAAAATTATATAGTATGTCAAAATAACTTAGGTACTAACCTATTAACAAAAACAAAACAAAAGAGTTCCTACACCTACGAGTACTCGCAAAGAGGTTCTACGTCACAATACGCTCTATCTTAGAACATTTAAAGACGCAAAACAAAAAAAGCTAGGAACAGAAAAGACCCGTAAACTGAAGAATAGCGTATCTAGATAGCTTTAGTATGCTATGTGTGAAATTGTTAAATAACGGTTTATGCAATCTTCCCCACAATTCTGCCACTAATGTTTACCCCGTAACCAATCGGTGTTCGCAACTCCCGATTCCAAATGAACAATTTTGATAACATTTTAAACACATGGTCATTTTGAACTACACTTAAATTCCCTATTATACAACTTTGTTGCCAGGCGTTAAAGTTGAAATTACCCCGATATCGGGGTAAAATAAGTTGGTGGTTGTATTAAGAATGCTTTCGTTGCCATTAATTTATTGTGACATTGGTTTAGAAATCCCCCCCGGGAACTGCACGTGCTCATACCTATTGTTTGTGTCGACCAGTTTATTTAGACCTCTGATGGACAAACTTCCTTAGTTAATTTGCTTGTACTTTTCAATTTGATAAAAACTACGTCACTGAGTCGTTTTTTTTTAAAACTTCTTATAAAACGATTAAGTACTCTAAAGGCTAGTTGAAACGTAAAAAAAGCAATTTAATATATGTGTATTTTGATGAAGAATGTATGTTATTCTAAATTTATTTTCATAATAGTAGTAGGTACTTACTTGGTTATTTTACTACAACTTGCTTTTTTAGTTAGTTGCATATTTTTCCATTCGATAAGTTTATCTTATTGATGGAAATTTCCACGCCTCTTCTTAATTCAGTTAAATTCTAGGGTTCCTTATAAGCTGGTTGTAATGTCGACACGACATTGACACGTTTCCCCCAAAAATGTGGAAATGCCACAAATCAGGGGTAGTCAATGGAGTATGGAAACAAACGTTTAAAGCGCCACGTGCGCGAGATATACAGAAATAATTTCTCGTGAAATTTAAAATGTTATTTGTCGCAAAAGATAGATACGTGAAGTTTTGTTTTAAATATTATTATTTCTGTATTATTTCTTTCACTACCAAACATAATACAATTATCTATGATTATAAACTCAATAACCACATATTAGAACGCAAATCAGTTGTAAAAGACTTGGGTGTATACTTTGACGAAAAATTAACTTTCCGTGAACATTATGATTACATTATAGATAGAGGTAACAAACTTTTGGGTTTTATCTCCAGAACATCAAAAAGCTTTAAAAATCCGTACTGTTTATTAACATTATATTTTTCACTTGTTCGAAGCGTTCTAGAATACAACTCAGTCATTTGGTCACCCTATTACAAGGTGCACATAAACCGCATTGAACGTGTTCAGTCTAAATGTTTAAATATGCTCTTTTTCAGACTAGGCTGGAATCGACAAGTCCGGTCCTATGTCAATAGATTAAAGCGAATTAAATTAATGTCTCTTGAAGATCGCCGCAAATACTCCGATTACATATATTTATTTAAAATTATTCATGCCCAAATTGACTCACCCTCACTCCTGTCTTGTATCAACATCAACATTAATATAAACCCTAATTCGCGCAGGCCCTAAAATATATTCTCTCTCAGTGTTTATAAAAATAATACATCTCTATACAACCCATTAGTTAGAATGTGTCGCCAATACAATAGTATCCTAGCGAACCACCATCAGTCACTGGATGTATTTAATTCTGTGTTATCCACATTCAAGCGTAATGTTCTAGCTATTTTAATGCAAAGCTATGGATGATCACTAATTGTAAGATAAAATTTAGTCTGTAATTATGTTGTGCTTGTTTATCGTTGTTGTTTGTTAGACAGAGAATACAGTACCAGTTAGGTACTGTATTCTCTGTCTAACACAGGTTTTTGAAAATAATAATCAAATTCATATTGTTCAAGCTGTGTACACTCACCTGAGGAATTTGTTCTGGTTCAAAACCAGTTTTGAATGTGTATTTGGCTTATATATGAACTCATTCTGTTATGTGTACCGTTATAAATAAATAAATAAATAAAAAATATACATAATATATGGTTTACATATAACAGAATCTATATCAGTCAATGGTTTTGGTCGTTTAGGCCAAAACTAATGTTGTTTGGTAGTCTTTTTGGCCCGAAATGATCAGTAATAATCATTTACATCTCTCATGTTCGGTAAGTAGGTCCTTATTACCCCCAAATGGGGCTTGTAAGTAACCAATTAGCGCTCTAGGGTAATAATGTAGCTAGAAAAGCCCTAGGGCGGTAAGTAATTAAAAAAAAACTTTTCACTCTTTCAAAAAGTTTAAGTAGTAGACAAAGGAGGTCGCTTCGCTATTCAAACTCAAACTCAAACTTCTTCGTATGAGTATTAAATAGTCATCAATTTTAAATATCGAACGGCGATGCTCCATTTCGTTTCTGACCTGACAAAAAAGATGAAAAAAGGCGGGAATAGAATGATTTTGTGATTTTTTTATAAATACGTGCCAATTAGGTTAAAAACATAAGTTCTGCAAGTGATGACGATATATTATGTAAGCTGCACTCCTGATTTAATGAAAATGGAAGCTGAAGTAGCAATTAACAATATTTTGCTTGAAAGTTCTAAAGAGAGATATTTGAAAACTTACGACGAGTTAATGAAGTGGCGAAAAGAAAAACGAGTAAGTCCTGATTTTGTCCGTGACCAGCAAATATCACAATCTCAAACTTATAACATACCCATAAAACACCTGTTTAAAATTGTTCTCATTTCACTATAAATTTTAACCATTAAAATTTTTTATTCTTGTAATACGGGTTTTTTCCACTTACCTCACAATCGAGATGTAAAGCAGAGTAATTAGCTCGGGTGTAAGCATCAATTGCACCCTCGAACTATAGGCGCCCTCGCTGCGCTCGTGCGCCTAACTATCTCGGGCTGCAATTGATGCCTTACAGCCCTCGGCTACTAATCTACTATTATTGTTAGTAAAACTAGGTTTCTTTACAGTGGTCTTAAAAGTAGTTACAAGCATTGTATATCTAGTTTATACCCTGTCAGGTGTACTATAATCAATTTAATATATTATCATTAATTCGCCACTCTCATACGAGCTTACTAAGCCAGTAATATATGTAGGTAGATACATATAATATGTAAGTATATATATGTAGTATGACTCTAATCTAGATGTCAACTCCTATATCCTATCCCTGTGGTTAAATGTATCCATATATTGTATTCTTTTTAGTATACATTATCGAATTTATAGAAAAGAGAAGACAGGGGAGAGTGAGTGCATAATAATACCATAAATAATGTCCATAGACTGGACTTGTATAGGAAATTGCACGAAATGGCTCAATTATTTAGTTATTACCCATTTACCATATTAAACAGATGACATTTTATGGTTAGCAGTTGAAAGATATACTTACTATTAACACTATGGCCGATACATTATTGCATGGAATTTATTAATTTGTGTCAGTATTGTACATATTTCTATTCTGAGTTATCAATTTAAGAAACTACAAAATTATTTGATTTTGAGTTACAAATTAAAAACATCTGTGTTAGCTATACCTACTGATACAATCACCGTAATGGTTGCTTACCATCAGGCGAATTACGGTCAAGCGCAAACCCATGCCCTGTAAAAAAACACAATTCTTCCCTGAGATACAGACTTACTTTCAAATATATAATATAAAAAAATATATATAAATAAATAAATGTTTCAGGACATATCACACAGCGCCATCTAGCACCACTATTTTACAGTAATTACAAAAAAACAACGTAGGCATTTAGTTCACATTATTGTGTTAGTCTAAAAAAAAACAACCCTCTTAAATTACACAAACTTGCCAAATAAATGCGCAGTTTTTTTATGATCCACGTGCAATGGACTTTTTGCATCTACGATAGATTAGAATATTGCAATTTATTTGTTATACTTAATAGAATAAGGTTGAAAATTCACCGAAATATTATTTATAAGCATTTGGAAATATGTATTACATTTTGCGGATGAAATACAATGTTGATTGCGAGTACAATGGGGTAATCCCGACCCTTATTATTTTTTATGCCCTACATTTTTGGGCATACGGACAAAATGCAGTGCACTTTATTAAAATTATCGATTTATTTATATTGTGAATGTGCACATTTCTGATAGATTTTTTGCAGTAACTTCACAGAATACAGAATAGAAGTAGCGTGAGGGTTTGTAAACACTGCATAGTATTTTTTTATTATTACTTCGAAATTAGTTCGTATTTGAAGAAAATTATGAAATCAGTATTTGAATATGGAATTGTATAATTTGACTATCAATAATGTTATATATAATGTAAAACTCTAAGTTTTTCAGTAAATAAAAATTTTATGCAGCTACACAAATTACTTGGTAGCAACTACAACATAATTGAAGAAATATCTAATTTTCAAATTGCATTTGTCTCGTGACAATAGTTGTTATCTTCCCACACAGCTAGCCAATAAATCGAAAGAGCATCAATATAATACGTCAGTTGTATCTGATTATATCTGATAACATGTCCAACGAAGCCCAATCTACCCTAGAGATCTTCGGAACGAATTTGAGCACATTCGATATTGGGATTAAATTTATTTTGCATTGGGAATTGTATTGGACTAAATAGCGAATTTTAGTTGTGGTTCGATTAGCAAACTGTCGATTTTGGGGATTCGTGTTTTATTTATCTAATTTGCTACATTAAAGTAGTTTGTAAAGGTTGCATGAATAAAATTAAATAGGGAAAACTCAATAACGTTATTTAATGAGCCTAATATATATAAACATATCAAGCTGATAAAGAATTTTGAGTTGTTCATGTAAAAACTTAAATTACCTATATATTGTCCGTATCTTTTCGGTAAAATATGTATGTTTAAAATAAGTACATACATACTATTGCATGTTTATTTTGTGCCAATATTGCAATGTCATGTTTATTTGAGAAAAGATACAATCCCACACTTTTCCCAGTCCTTGTTTACAGAAGCAAAGCAATGATATAAACGAGTGGCGAAGCATTAAATTCGGATCATCACAAAACTTTTATATGGGAAGAGCATACATCGACAAGAATCGTGTCGCCTTTTCTATTCTTGATTTATGGAGCAAGATAATTAAAGAGTGTGATAAGCAGAGTTTTGCTCATAACTTATAAATTTACTTTTGCCTACAAGTTGTCATGAAGATATACCTATTATAAAAGTATTAATTTCGACAAAAACACTGGTAGGTACATGATATAGCACAATAATAATAATAATAACTTATTCCTATATATATGTATTACAATAGGGAGAAGTACTTTAAGTTAGTAGTTACTAGTGTTAAATTAATTTATTTTTCATGTTAAATTAAATGTTAAGAGCAAAACTATTTATTTTTCTCATATTATAATGGAATTTGCTAAGTTTTTAAAGCGCTTTATATTGTTTTATCAACACCATTGCCTTGCCTAGTCTAATAGGTCTGAGGGTGAAATGAATGAATTTTGCTATTATGTATGGTGTTTGTTTAAGGGTTGTAGGACTTTCAACAGCGTTATTATCGATAGATAGAATCATTACTCTAAAATAACTAACATCGACGTATGTTAGTGCGATTTCTACGCCTTAAATTACCTTGGCGCTTAATTCCGTCCATACATGAATATAAAGCTGGCAGACGTGTCTGACCCGGGCGCCACTTTATTACTTACCGGGGGCATTCAAACGAAGGCTGATTTATGGTCCTGCCCAGCCCGGGCCTAAATGGCGACGGAAACCTTGGGAACATGGAAAACTAGGACTATGTACATATATACCTATAGCATGTCGAAAATTGAAGGTATGGGTAGGTTTTTGATGAAGTTGGTTAGTTGCTACCATAATACGAATATACTTTTGATTTTTTGATGTTTGATTGAACTAGTCTAAAGTTTTGTCAAAGCGTTGTTTATACTTATTACAAACAACGCACAGATAAGCTATTGTTAAAATCCTAGTGAAAATTTGAAACAGAGTTATGTAATTAATATAGTAGTTTATGCAACTGTCATATAATGAAGGGTATTAAAACACGAGTGTGAGTTTATGAAACGAGCGCAGCGAGTTTCATAATAGTAACGAGTGTTTTAATACCCGTGTTATATGCAGTGATATTGCTTAAATTGAGTGTTTTGTTGTCTGTGCTATAACAGTAGTAATTATAAGTCAAGTATTGGAAACATAAGTAGAATGTTACAACATTAGTGTAGATAAACATAATTATGTGACTGTTTAAGAAGATCATAAAGAGACCAATAGATTTATTTTAGGAAAAAAATTGACATGTCTACTTATTAATAAGTAGGTAATAAACTAAAAAAAAACTTGATAAACTCTTGACACCAGAGTTGGCCACTCTCATTCGATAAAAAGAAGTAGGTAATGAAGTACCTACGTTAATTTTGTTGTAATAACCGGCTAGCACTTACATCAATAATTATCATGCCTTACGGGAACTATAGTATAGTAATGAAGTAAGTTATCTGGTACCTAACGTTATAAAGATTTCTAGTGTTGTTTCACTACAATTTTTTCTCGGTTTCAGATTTTTTCTGGTCTTGCTAAAGTTAACATCTGATTGTTAAGTAATGCCTGAATCTTATGAAACCCAAAAGTTTGTGGCTAATGTGTCAAGTGGCATGTTAAGATCGCATGGCAAGATCTCTTTACAGTAGAAGTTATGGTATCAGCCTCGTCTGGGAGTCAAGAACCTGCCTCAGTTGATAGCATTATCACAATGACGAATCGCTTTTCGGCACGAATCTCGAGAGCCAATAAACTGCTGGAATTTGTGGCACATTGATGGCTCTAGAACTATAAGGTCTTATTATAAAACGTGGTCTAACTATTAGTCCAAAACTTAGAAAATACCAAATAACTACGAAAACGGACTTGTCCGTGTTCAAAGTCCTAGACTAATATTTAAACCACGTTTTGGAATAAGACCCATAGTGTTTTTTTATTTAACTTTGAAGTATTTTTAGTCACCTTAGCCACGGTAAGATTATCTATAGTAAATAGATCCCTTAGCTGTAAATGGTTGTTACTATTTGTGTTGTAATTTATTTTTATTTCGGCAGATGTATTGGAAATTCAAAATAGTATTAGAGATATTCTTAACAATTTCTCAGTACCTACACACACGTCTCACGTACCTAAAGCTTCTTTTCATTGTGTCTTGATGTGCCAATTGTAACCCGAAATATCCGATATATTTTTATGAATAGTAAAAATTTCACTTTCCAACGTCTCCATAAAATATAACTTTTGAATACTATTTTATAGTGCACCTCCACGTTTTATATGTTTTACATAAACCTTTAAAGGTCCATAAGGCAGCTCCAACACTCTTTATTCACCTCAAAGCGACTTTACTACCGTTCACGTGAACATAAACGTGAAATAAACTTTTATTATGCTTGCCAAAATGTCGGCATAAAGTGTACAGTAATTTGATTCGGAGCTAAATTAATAAAATTTTAGGCAGGTAAGGTTCAGCGTTTATACCTTCATTAATATTCCAGCCTTTTGTTCCAGGCTTTATTTACATCTACTTCCTTCTGTTCAGGCAACAGAATCGCGGAAAAGTTAGTTTTAAGTAACTCTTACATTATATTGTAAAGAAAGTTGTACACAATAGTTAGACTTATAAATTTACAATTGTTTCACATATCCCATAAGATCAAGTTTGTATTTTATTATAAGTTTTAGTTTACAGGTTGTTTTTGTGTCTATTATGAATAAATAACGAAAAAATCCCTATTCCTCGTTGGACGATTCATCTGTAGTTATTTTGAAATAGTCGATGAAAATTAACCGTTTGATAGCCTGTTCCATTCGAGTGTAATCTGGCTCCTCCTCCAATCACAGTGTTTGCCGCCCTGCAAGTTAATCAATGCAACTTTCAATTTTATTGACAAAGTTGACAAACTCTATACACTCGTACTCGTACTTTAACCAAACAGTTTTCTTTTGTCCTGAACTACCGCAATGCGCCTATGTTTTAAAACTGTGTTTCATCAGGTAGCACGTCCGTTTTCAGGTGATGAAAGATCAATGTCCTGACACAGAATATTAGTTCTCTAGAAAAACAAAGACATCGGCAACTGTAAATTGGAACTTTTTTTTCTATTGGTTAGCATCAGATGGTACACAATAAAAATTTTAAAAACTTTCAGAAGACTTGATAACCTCCTTTTTTGGAAGTCGGTTAAAAAATCTTTCACAAGACTTGATAACCTCCTTTTTTGGAAGTCGGCTAAAAAAAACTTTCAGAAGACTTGATAACCTCCTTTTTTAGGAAGTCGGTTAAAAAAAACTTTCAGAAGACTTGATAACCTCCTTGTTTTGGAAGTCGGTTAAAAATACGAGTATTCACATATCAATAAATTCGGGTAGGTATATGTATTTCACAGCGGTTTGTAACTTTATTTTTTCACTATAAGTCTAAAATCTTTAAGTAAGGTCGGTTTGCGTTTAAAATAAAAACGTTTTCTGTGCTAATGGGGGAAATTATGTTAAAAAGTTTTCTTTTTGTTAGTTTCGGTGCCTTGACTTTACGGTTGAGGTTACTTTTGTTCAAGGTTGCCTGAGGTACGGTACAAGTATTTTTGAACGTAGACTAATTAATTTCTAGACATAACCTTTGTATGTTGTTTTAAAGACTCAGATTTAATTATAATATTTGACTCATAATATTTCCTTGCATAGAGGTAACTGGTAACTGACGCATTTTAGTATAAACCAAACACTCTAGTTCCGGCGACTTTTGCAAATTCGCGTCTATCTAATCGTCCTGTAGAAATTTTGTGAAAAATGCTTTTGATTCCGTGAATTTCTAACAGTTAAAACCAAGTACTTACAACACACACCAAAGCCACTGTTGAAACTTATAAGTTCTCTCTCTCTCTCTCTCTCTCTCTCTTGAGTCGTATTTCCTCATGACTGAGGGTCGTGACTACCCCGCCGAATTTAATTAACTAGGGGAGTTCTCTTGTGCTGATACAGCGTGGTGGGTGACCAGATCCTTCCACGGAAGACGCATGTCCTCGTATATTGTGGTCCTCAAACATGTCGGTTTCCTCACGATTTTTTCCTTCACCGCTAAGCGAGTGCACATCCACACATAACTTGAAAAATAAAAGTCATTGGTGTAGGGCAGGATTCAAACCAAGATGCGTCTGGATGAAAAGCAGACACTGGAACCGCTGAGCCACACTCGTTTACTTAGTTAACAGTTAATACAAGTCAAAAATAACGTCTACATAAAAGTGTTGATTTGTATACACCATGAAGAATTGATTTCCCTACAAACTTATTTGAGTTTCTTTCTCCATAAATTATATCTTCTATGCTCGCATTACACAGAGGGGAACAAATCAGGTGAAAACGTAATGACCTCGGGGCCTTGGACCGCCTGGATGGGATAACTTTACAACTTCGCACTCCCGGGGCAATGATGAGGTTTTACTTTCATATTTTATTTGGGGAAAGTTACTAAGGATTATTTTTGAAATGTAACTTTTTCGAGTTTTGTTGTGTTGAAAGCCTTTTAGGGTTTCAGGGAGAGACAATTCACCAACATTTTTTTGTTAAATTGATACTAAATAAATACATCAGTAAATTAAATGATTTTGTTTATTAACCTATACTGTCCCACTGCTGGGCAAAGATCTCCTCCCAAATCCATCCATGCGTCCCGGTCGAAACCTTCCTCACGCCAGGCACCCCGAAACCGGTCGAGATAAAAGTTTATCTAAATGAAACATTAAAATCATAGTACAACTGATTTAGTTTAAGTGTTTATTCCCTCCGCTAATTATCATCTACTTATGTTGTCATATAATATTACCAAATTATTTTTATGTTGTTACATATATTACATAATTTTATTTACCTCCTCGTTTGGTAAATTTTCGTTTTATAAAAACCTATAACAAATATAGAAAAACAATTATGCTATATTAGTTAACGTAGCAACTGATAAGGTATTCCTACTTCACTGAACAAATGAAACAACACCGCACATAAACAAGTATTTTACAGCTGTCAGCAGTCAGCCACCCTTGAGGACTTACTTCTACTCTGCTCATAAATACTACCTCATAACACATTCGTAAGCAGAGTAGCTACAAACAGATGTGTAAAATGAATCTAAGAAATTTTATAGAAATTTCATGTCAGCATTTCTTTGGGAACTAGCGGCGGCAGTCCAGAATTAAAGAAACCTTGTGTGTTTATTTAATTTATTTCATTCACATACTATCAATTCTTATACATATTTTGGTTTGGTGGTCTGACCTTAAAAAGAGGTCAGTATACATATTATGTGCACACACACGTATGTATTTCTGAATGCCAGTCGTAAATCCATCAAAAAGCCATGACGTTGAAAACTAACCCAAATTTTAATTAATAACTGAAACATTGATAACATTTTAAGACCATATTAACTTAGTTATAAATTTACTGTTTGGTTTCTGTCCACTATTCTAACTATCCTTTTGTCTAAGTTATGCATCTGGTACCGATGCTCCCATAGCACAATACAAGGTAATCGTAGTAAGTAGAACATTGCAATACGTGGAACAGTGGCGCCACTGAATTTATAGCCTGCCGTCAATAGAGGTTTCCCGTGGGATTTCCCGGACAGATGATTATACTAAATTAATAAAAAATTAGGGATAATATTTTAAGAATCGTATAAGGACTAAATAAATCACTTGTTTGAAATAAATAAATCACTTATTTGAAATAAATAAATCACTTATTTGAATGAATAATCAATCCAAAAAAAATCTCAGAGTAATGTAATTTAATAAAGACATATTTCCTTGCACGCTTAGTTATTCTTTTTTCTTATAGCATTTTGTTAAGAACATTTTTGTGAAGTTAAATAAACAGCTATAAGTTTAATTCTATCTTCTAGCATTTTCTTGAAAACCTTTTCTATGAATAGTTTAATAAATATTGGGATCAGCTAGCAACACATTAGTATTTATTTATTTGCGTATGGATCGCGGCTATTGCCAGTAATGGATTCCCCTCTTCTGTGGCAAACAGCTCGATATCAATGGCGCCGACATTTCTCTACCATTGTTGTAAAGCTCTTATGTGTATCCACCTTATAAAACTTATGAGGTAGTAGTTTTTCTGGCTAAGTTTTTTTTAACTAATACGGGTTGGCACTTGGCCATAGTTTGCCTGATGGTAAGCAAAAGCTTTGGCCTAAGATGGAGCGTGCTTACCCGATAAGAACCGATTCACTCTCGCTTTGAAGATCACTGGATTAAAATACGTAGTTTTTCTAAAAAAAAACGTGCCAACGTTATTTGAGGAAAACTACATGATGTCTGTGTTATGTATGTGTAACTTAGGACAATCTAGTTTATCTTGATGGGGATTCTGCGAAGTTAAATATTTGTAAACTGTCACATCACGTGCGAAAGATAATTAATTTTATTTCCGTTCAGCCGAATACAATGAATATTGCTTATACGCTTGCAATTATTACAAAAGGACATTTCCTCAAACTTGAATTTTTTGGGGTTTGATTAATTTTTTTTCTGTATCGTAGATACTACAATAAAGCTGTAAAGGTGCAGAAATCTGTACCGACATAGAAAATATCAGAAAATAATAATATGAGGGTATACTATAAATCGATAATAAAACACGTTTCAACAGTTGTTATAATTTTTGTCTTTATATCTGTTGCTCTATTTGTATGTTTATTTATACGCTCATCACGCAATAACGTCTGAACGGTTCATCATTTTTGGTATGTACGTAGTATGAGGTCTTAGGAGTGTCATAGGCTACTTTTTATCTTGAAATAATGCGAGCGAAGCCGCGGGCGTCCACTAGTAAAGACATAAAAATCCCTTTCTTACAGTTTGTCTATAACTAGAACCTTGTTCCCTTTCAGACACAAACACAGTGCACTACTGCAACCGCGAGGTCCACGTGGCCTCGCACGGCTCCGACAGCGAGGGGTACATCCGCACCCCGGGGTACCCGCACTTCTACGTGGGGGACCGCTGCCGGTGGAGGCTGCGGGTGCACCCGGAGCAGAGGCTGCGAGTCACCATGCTGGACGTCAGCCTGCGAAGTTAGTACTACCACCATGGCGCTTGTGCGAGAAGTTGATCTAGAATGAGTGGAACACAGATGTACAAAATGCAAAATGCACTGAATACAGAAGTAGGTACCTATGTACAATACAAAATAATCAAAAGTGAGTGATTGTTGCGCAGTAATGTGATGTTACAAAGAAATATAAGGAATAGGTTCCACTGGTAGTTTTATTTACATTTAGTGCTCTATTGATTATACTCACTTTACGATAGTAATGATAGAATTAAAACGTTTTTTATCCTCGAATAATTTAAGTAGGTAGGTACTGAAAGAAAGATTATGAAGTTAGTTACTAGATAAAGATATTAACTAAAACAGCATTACAATCAAACAGCAAACATTCCAACTTACGCCATCTCTTTGGTGCCCTTTTTTATAGTGCATCCTTTTTATTATTATTATAGCAGCAACAGATAATATAATTTTACCTAGATACTTATCATCTAATTCCGTGTTTCCAGGTCTTGAGCCCTTCGATAAAGAATGCAAGGACCAAGTCTCCGTGGGTGACGTCACGGGCGACCAGTTGCTGTCGTCGTGCGACCAAGTCGACACGCCGCTGCGACTCAACTCCGCGACAAACGTCGTCGATGTCGAAGTCACAGCGCGGTCGCAGGGCGCCTACCCCAAGAGGGGCGTGCTACTGCATTATAAAAGTAAGGAAATTTAATGAAATCGAAAGTGATAAAATTCTAGAAACTCGACGAATTTTTTTCCCGCTCATTCACAAACTCATGGAAAGTTGTACACGTGGCGCCATCTGTTGACGTTTATAGTAAAAACTGGGATACTGCTATCCTCAGATAAACTTTATCTGAGCTGCTATCTATATTTCTTTTATAGTACTAATTTTATGTCTTCGCAAAAGTAGTGCCATCTCGGTTGACAGACAAAAACTACGATGAGTGCATACGCCATAGTACATAGTAAAATTTATAGTTGAAATCAACATAATTGATCTATACTGCCATCTATACTTTTTATCTTGAACTACACTATGCCTTGTTTCAGGTGTTGGCTGCGTGACATCGTCAGCGCCATCTAGCGGCTACCTTGTGTACCGCAACGAAGACGTAGCTCACTACATGTGCAACGTAAACTATGTTTTCGAAGATACTCGCGAGAGGGCGCGATTATTATGGTGCTATGATGATAACCGGTGGAATGATACGGTGCCTTCGTGCGTAGGTAAGTTGTATAAAATTACAAAATGCACTTTGGTTGGAACATATAAAAAAAAAACAAATTTATTGTATTACCTACGCATAAAAGAGGAATAATGGGTCTAAATGTTTTGTTTTTATTATTATGGTAGGGAAGTTACATTCCAATTTTTTTTGTAAAATACTCACATAATAACTTAAATTAGATCTTAATATTCCAGTATTGGATCTTAATTATAGCAAACACTAAACTTTTATTCGAGTTAAGACAGGCTATGTGATTAGGTACCTATATAAAAATAAAAAAAATCCTCACCACCAAAAAACATACAAGAAAGTATTCTTCTTCTTCTTATCGAATGCGAGTAGCTAACTCTGGTGTCGAGAGTTTATCAAGCCGCCCTAAGGGTCTTTTTAGGGTTCCGTACCTCAAAAGGAAAAAACGGAATCCTTATAGGATCACTTTGTTGTCCGTCTGTCCGTCCGTCCGTCCGTCTGTCAAGACCCTTTTTCTCAGGAACGCGTAGAGGTATGAAGCTGAAATTTATATCAATTACTCAGGTCTACTGTCCCTTGAAGCTGTGAAAAAATCAAACTTCTAAGCCAACGCAATCAAAAGATACAGCCATTTATGCCGCAAATTTTCGACACTTGCAAGGGAATCAAAACCTACAGGGTGCTTCCCGTGAACTCAGAATCTTGAAATTTGGTACGAAGCAACGTCTTATAGCATAGATAAAGGAAAAATTACGAAAACCATAAATTTTTAGTTACATCACAAAATATTTTTTTTTTCATAATCTTAAACTTACTACCCATTTCCTCATAAACGCGTAGAGGTATTAAATTGAAATTCATACCAAATACTCAGGTCTATAATACCTTTAAGCTGTAGCAAAATCAAACTTCTATGTCAACGCAATCAAAAGAAACAGCAATTTAAGCTGCATATTTTGAAACTCGCAAGTACTTGCAAGGGAATCAAAACCTAAAGGGTACTTCCAGTCGACCTTGAATCTTGAAATTTGGCATGAAGCAACGTTTTATACCACACATAAAGGAAAAATTCCGAAAACCTTAAATTTTTAGTTACATTACAAAATATATATTTTGTAAACCTTGCAGGTTTGTACGGAACCCTCGGTGCGCGAGTCCGACTCGCACTTGGCCGGTTTTTTTTTCTAAACAGAAAGTATTAAAAAGCGTCTACGAAAAGTGCTACGAAACTACGCACTACGTGTTCGGCTACGAAAATATATACCTACTAGGTACCAAATGTGCGTCAACAGTTTTATTATTCTTCTAGTGTGTTGATATCTTATGCCAGCAGACGAAAGTTTTGTGATAACATTCTAGTAAGTACCAAAAATAGCTACGTGATACATTTAGGTTCTTTCCAAGAAATTCGGTTCCACCCAATAAAAATCCCGATAAAAGATATTCCCAGAAATATCTATGCCATAACTCAAGCTAAGGGCTTCCTCACTTCCCCGTTCATATCATAAAGCCCCCATACAAAAAAATCACCATTCTGAATAGCTCACAACTTGTCGATAGTCATAAAGACTTGTCATAAAAACTTCTTTCGTGTTTTGAGGTTATCCCACGGGATGCACATGCGCGCTTTGCAATATTTTCTCTCATTCGCACACTACTGGAACTCGAAAGGGGAAAGTGATAGCTATATTTGTGTTGGGAACAATACGATTATTTACCTCCGCGCGTTGTTTTTCTATTATAAACTTTACTCTCAGAATATTAGAGTGTATATTTGTTTGAGCGAGTTGTTATTTTCGTTGAAAAGGGTGCTCGTACACTTCACAGTAGAACACGCTTACTTGATTTGATAGATGCGGGCGGGAGTCGCGTTCGGTCTCTGGTCGGGGAACGTTGTGTGTCACCTGTTCTAGACGTTGTCATCAACCACGTGTATCTCGTTGTGAGTCGAATTTTTTATTCATTTTCGTGTTATAAATAAATATTTGGTGTCCCCATTGCTACGCTTCGCCATGTGGTATTTTTGGGAATATATGAGGGTTAATTTAGTTCTGGATAATAAACCGTGCTTTCGTAAAGTGATCTGTTATTGAAGATAAATATTGAAAATATTTCTGTTTCTAAGAATAGTGTATTTATTTATGTAATGCACTATAGAACTTATTTTTTTATTAATAACGTTGCAACACTACGCATAAATCAAGGAAAAAATGTCTTTGTTAAAAATGTATGTACTTTTTTAAGAAAAAAATGCATTATTTAAATACTGTTTGAAAACTTTATTGTTTTAATATCGTATAAGGTCGCTGATACAGTTACCAAAATAAACTAAACAGAGCTGTTGTTATCTCAAATATTGATAAGTAACACAGAGAGAATTTACTTTTTTATCAATAGGTAGAATATAATATTGTTGCTAGCCTTTTATCTTTTCATTTTACGTAAAAAATTGTCTTTACAATTTAATAATTTGATTTTATTTTTATTACGATATTTTTTGTTACATAGAGCGTTACTTTTATCAATTTTTTCATCAATGCACTATGTATGAGTAAGCCTATGATCAGTTAATTTCCTAGCAATGAAATCCATATTATATGAACAAATGTCGAGCCCTTTCGTGGGTTGGATGACACGTTAGATTGTAGGTCCCAGCTGTTTGTACCACTACCAATACCAGATGCCCTTAGAGCGGTTTGAAAACTCTGACACCAGAATTGACACTCTTATATTAACATAATATAGGTACATACAGTAATTCGATTTAAGATTCTCAACAACAGCGTTGATCTCTCTCATAGGTACATAATTTACTTATTCCATAGCTTGGCTGAAGAATTAATCTATTTCTAAATGATTTACATGTGCAGCGTGAAACTGTAAGCTCACTAATTTACATTATATTTTGCTTAGTTAATTTATAGAGATAATTTAACATTATTATTCTTTGAACTATCGCAAACGATTGTGTTCATGCATTGATAACGTTTGTGTTCGTTGCATTTAGGTCAAACGTGTTAATCACGGACAGTGAGAAATACCTAATATGCCTATTTTATTGTACAGTCAATAGATTTGCTATAAAGTATGTACGTAGTATGTGAGTGGTCAGCTCTAGTGTAAAGAGTTTTCAAACCAACTGACAAGGCTGCTGTACGAGGACAAACAGCCAGTACCTATAATTTAACGTGTCATCCGACCCGCGCAAGCACTGAAATGGAATACCACTTTTTGGTCACCCATCTAAAGACTAATCGCGTTAATAAAGATATTAGGAAACTTTTTTGTAATCTCAAAACTCTAGATATTGCGTCTTATGAAAAATAGCAAGATAGCTGCTAAGCTAGGTAGCTAAGTTTTTTTTAAGATTGTTCCTAAAATGTATGTACATCTTCCATTTATTTACTTGTGTTGAGTCTGGTCGTTTCTATGTAAGTATAATAAGTATATATGTATTTACAAAAAAAGTATACATGTATTATATCCGGTATCTAGTACCCATGATACAAGCGTAAGCTTAGTATGGGGCTAGATGGCGCTGTGTGATATGTCCTGAAATATTTATTTATTATTGTGTTCTATGATTTATTATTGAATTCCAATTAGCTATTAAGCTGACTCAAAGTACTCTTATTAGTTTTCAATATTACTGCATTATATCAGCAACCATTTTATACTTTTTTTTTACAAGAAATGGGTTTGCTCTTCACCGTAATTCGCCCGATTTACAATGTTTTAATTCAAATTATGTCGTTTGAAATAGTGAAACAATAGAATAAGGTATGAAGGTAAAAAGAGTAAATCGTCTTATATTTGCAGTAGGTAATCACTCGTTTCAAATAATAGTTTACGTCGCAAAGAATCACGAACATAAAAATGTTATCATGAAAAATTCCGCTTCATTTTTCCGTCACGTCTCGTTTCCAAGTTATTATTCCGTGAAAGTTCCACGATATTTCACAAACTAACGACGTGCAAATGCACCCCATTCTCCCCTCGGCTAGTCGATAATATTGATCGTCTCGCCCCTATCTCCCCTGGGGATATTATGTTACTTTTCGTGAAGTTTTCAAGAACATTGAATTATCCTTTTCAGTCACGAAGACGGATCTTGGAACTTGACTACGAAACTGTGGGTATTTAATCCTAGAATAGTTTTTATTTCATGCATTATGAGAAGTCAATCATCAAGAACAATTGGAATATTTATACCAATGTAAAGGTGGAAGTTTGTGAGCACTTGAGTATCTGATTGTTCCTTATTTATACCAATGTAAAGGTGGAAGTTTGTGAGCACTTGAGTATCTGATTGTTCCTTATTTATACCAATGTAAAGGTGGAAGTTTGTGAGCACTTAAGTATCTGATTGTTCCTTATTCCGCTCAAACGACTGAGCCAATTTGAAGTCTTTGCTTTTTTTTACTATTGTGATGTATAGGAACAAAAGTACATAAATAAATAGAATTAAACATATCATATAAAACTGTACAATATGTCATCGTTTATTTTATTCCTGTTTTTGCTAGACTAACTGTTATTAGTAGATATTGTTAACAAATAGTTACTAAGTATGTCTTTTTGAGAAATACGTCGATTTGTAACAGATAAATGAAATACGTTCCGATATATTAATATCAAACATTACTATTGTGTTATTATACATTCCTGGAAATATTTCTCCAAAATAGAATTCAAGCAATATATTGTATTCAAACACGATTAAATCTAATACAATATAATCTGTATTGTTCACACTAACTGAGCATTACAAATGATTGCTATTGTTGGAGCGATTTCAGAGAGTTTCTACTTGTTTGATCAACGATCAAACTGCTTATATTAAGTATACATACATTATTTCAAATGCATACAGACTCATACACAGTCAAAGTTTACTATAATATGTAATTGTAACCTGTTATTTAAACAAATACAAATTAAACAATCCCCGTATAATTTTATTCGTTATGATAAACCAAGATAAACCATTTATTGGTAATACATATTACAAGTCAAATTGTATAATAGTCATTGTATTGTATAGAAACATATAATAATTATTACTTAATTACTAATTATGTAACATAATTATTGCCATCTATGTTCAAATAAGATTTTTTTTGGCTCAAGAAAAACTCATCAATTGTATAACATGTTTTTTGAACGAGCCAGTGTTTCAGCTTGATTTTAAAAACATTATCACGCACAGCATTTCTAATATTTTCTGGGAGACAGTTATATGCATCCGGCCCTATGACGTGCGTCATGTTCCCGGCGCGAACGAGTCGCACGCGCGGCGTGGCGAGCATGTCCGCGTACCTGAGGCTCATGGTACCGGAGTACTGGTCCCCTCGGCTCTCAAACATGGCTAGGTTCCTTCTCACATAGACAGCCCATTGCATTATGACAAGTGACGGCAGTGTAGGTATTTCTAGAGATTTAAAAAGTGGCTTCGCAGATGTGCGGCGGGAAACCTGCGCAATAGCTCGTATTGCCCGTTTCTGCATCCGAAAGGCTCGCAGCCTATCGGCGGCGTACCCCCAGAGTTCGGTTCCGTATTGCAGAACCGAGTGCACGGTCGCAAAATAACAAGTCAGCACCACATCCGTAGAAACCACTCTAGACAACCTTCCAAGCGCGAAACAGGCACTTCCCAGCTTTGCACATAGCTTGTCTATGTGAGAAGCCCATGTTAATCCGCGATCTACATGGAAACCTAGGAACGTGGTTGAGTCTACACGATCTATTACATTTTGTTCAATAGCTACGTCTAATTTATCCAACGGCCTACCTGATAAAGAGAAATACATGTAGTGCGTTTTCTTTAAATTCAGCACTAGGCCATTATACTTAAACCACTGTGCTAATTCTCTTGCTGTTTGATTTAACCGGATTTGTAATTCCAAATGTGTGCTAGCCGTAACAATCGCTGCCACGTCATCGGCGTACATGAACGCCTCTCCCGCTGTGACGATGTCAGGCAAATCATTTGTGACTTCAGATACCAGTCTTAGAGACTTTCCTCATATTTTCTCTTAATGATCTACTGCACGCATCCGCAGATGTTTACCTAACAATTAACTCTTTAACTAGATCATCTATAATTATGGTTAAGTCGGGAGTACGTCTGTTAGTTGGTTTGTGCCGTGAAAAAGTCCAATTAGTACTCGTATAATGGTAATTGTGATTTCCATCGCGCCCGGCACGCATGACGTGAGACCACGCGAGGCATAGACAATCTTAACCAGAGATGCATAGACAAGTACATACATTGTATTTATTAATTAATTTAATTATTATATTTATTCGTAGATAAAGCAAAATAAAAGATAAACTTAACGTATAATAAGGCTTAACATTTTATGATCATAATATTTCACGCAAATAAAATTCTAACAGACATTTTATATATTCTCATATTAAGTATTAAATTATAACGATTCTCTGCTGTGTCACCCGTGCAGAAATAAGAAGTAGCCAAAATTTTTAAAAATCGGTACAGAGGTCTAATCATAGCTTAAACTAATACCACAATCTCGATCTCTTTGGATCATCAGATTGTCAACATAAGTGATATTGGTTTCTCATTCAACGGTGACGTGATCGTTTTGACAAACGTGCAACATTTTTTTTATCATAATGAGGCGTCGATTTTCTGTCATGTCGCCGACTCGAGGTTTGGATGTGGTCCAGAAAAAAACTCCACTGTTTATGAAGAATTGTGGATTGATTTAGCAGATGGAGGACTTTGACTGTCTGGTCTCGGGACTTCCTACTATATTACTATACTACTAAATTGTGACTGAAACTGTTAATTAAGAATAGGTAGCTAAGTAAAAGACTAAACATGATCCCTGTGGCTGTAAAACAATTAATATTCATGGATAAAGTGGAAATAACAGAGAAAAGCGTTACGTCATACAATAGGCTTTAATAGGTAAAGTTTAATTAAAATAAATGGCCCATAACACAAAACGTATAAACTTTTCATAGATTTTCACATAAAGGTAGTTATTATGCACGATAAAATAATCTGGGTTATTAAGGCCGATAAAATTAGGACGATTTGAGACATTCGCGTCCAAAAACAATGGCGGATATAAAGTACGTTGTAAAATAACGTAATTTGGTTCCAGTTGTAACATTTCGACGTAATTTTATTCGGCTTTATGTCGGGAATCATGAAGGTTGTAAAAATAATGTTAAATAACCGCATATGGATAGTATGATGGGTCTAAGTGCCTTTTGATGATATACTTACGTAACTTTTTTTACGTGGTATAGGTTTACGTTAGACTACAGCCTACCTGAAAAAAAAATAAAAAATACGAACAGCAATCCTACAATAAATGTTTCTTTAAAGGAAAAAAGTCACATTATACTTCCTAAAAATACATCAATTGTGTATTTTCAATTTTACGCCAATCTGCTCCGGTTCTTTCTATTCGATAATACTGAATGGTTCACATGAAAATATTTTTTTTAAAGAATTGAGTACATTTAAATCACAAGTAATGTCTTCAAATTCCGGCATAATATAAATAAAGTAAGTACTAGGGATGGTTCGTAAAATTGCCACTGAAAATCACGAGAGTTTCAGCAACGAATCAAGTTGGAACTTCATAACCAGTATATCGGTTAGAGCCGGATGGAGAGCTCGTGCAAATTGAATTAGACAGGTGAACACAGTGTTACTCCAAACATGTGCCACTAAATTTTCATTTTTATTTTAATGACAATAGACAAGAAAATTGAATAACACAAGTAAAACTACTTGCGCTATTCTTATAATTATAAGGAATTACGTTTAAGATTACATATTTTGTCAAAAATGTTTCATTATAAACTGACTTAATCCTCAACTGTGGAATGTCGTCCTATTTTGTAAGTAAGGTAACATGTTGTTTTGCTGTCATGAGATTATTTAGACAAATATATTCAATACACAATTGCTGGGCATCAAAGGTGTCTTTCACAATAAGATCAAACCAAGATAACCTCATTGGCTATAAGGAGTAGAAACTTAAACAAAAATGTAAAGCCAATTACTAGAAAAAATAAATAAAGAAGACTCTTAAAAACCTTTTCAAGATATTGTGCTACAATTGACTCGTGAGTTACTAGCCATTAACTTAGTATACACTTTCTAGTTACGTGTCACAAGAATAGCATTCCGCACATCTGAAACTAGACACGTAGAAGTTATAACAGGCACCTATTTGTAGACTCGATAATTAAACTTGTGAAGTCTTCGACAGTCCTTGACGAAGTTGCTTTACGATCCCACTTTCAAGATGGCTTCGGCAGAACGTTCTTAGGGATTAAAGGAACCTGGGGGGAATAGGAGTGGGAAGATATTGACTGCATCCAAGGAAGAGATTGCTATTTGGAATGATTGGCATATTGCAATTAGATGTTGTCCCTCTTTGAAATGACACTGTTTTTAAAACGAACAATAATATTTTTTTGTTTTGGTTATAGAAGAATTATAGCAGGTTTTGAAGACTTTCATCTTTGATATATTTCGAGTAAAACATATCCACCTGTTTCGCATAGATTTTACTAAAAGATATGACTGTTGCGTACCAATATCACTGATCTGCCACGTACGTACATACATACCTAAAATATTTTTAACCACCTACAAATTTTACTTTATAAATTAAATTCATAATTCATTTATTTCTTTGCGAACATAGGTATTTACAAGATCTTAAATCTATACTAATACTATAAAGCTGAAGAGTTTGTTTGTTTGTTTGAACGCGCTTATCTCAGGAACTACTGGTGCGAATTGAAAAATTATTTTTGTGTTGCATTTACCATTTATCGAGGAAGGCTTTAGGCTATATAACATCACGCTGCAACTAATAAGAGCGAAGAGACAATGGAAAATGTGGAAAAACGGGGAAAATTATTCATCTTTGAGGGCTTCCGTTGCGTGCGCTGCGAAAACGGTTCACAATTTAAAGAATTAATGCCCAAAAGAACTATTCCAAGCGGACGAAGTCGCAGGCACAGCTAGTATAATATAAATTTAAAAGTGCTCCACATTCCACCTACAAGACATGCAAAGATTTGTTACTTACAGAGGCTTATCAAATTAATTACAACTTACTGCATCGTAAAAAAAGAATGTGTCTAAATAATAAATACCTAATTGAATTGACCGCGGTGTTGCAAAAGGGGGAATATCCAATTACTGCGCGCATCCTTCGAACAAGCTAGCGGTATCACACGCTACAGACACATCATTCTGCAGATATAATTCCGAGTAATGTAAACAAAACTAAATAAAAATAAATATTTCAGGACATATCACACAGCGCCATCTAGCCCCTTACTAATCTTACGCTTGTATCATGGGTACTAAATAGCGGATATAATACATATATACTTTTTTTTGTAAATACATACTTAATATACATAGAAACGACCAGACTCAACACAAGTAACTATAAATTTTAATATGCATAATTCCTTATGTTATGCGAGAATCGAACCCGCACCCCTAGATTAGAAGGCAGACCCACTACCAACTAAGCTTACAGAGCAATAAAAAAACTACGTTATGTATCAGTTTAGATACAACAACAATATTGCAAGTCTGCAAGTTAATAGATCAATCGCTGATAAACGTGATAGATCCTTTAAGATAAGCGTTACACCTTATGCTGCAGCAATACTTAACATGAGATGGGCTGTAGTCAGGTCAACCTATATTTCATAAAAAAGGTAAAATAAAATTTGGAAATGCCAACAATTCCACAAAGGACAAATTTTATTGTTGAAAGCATGAGACAAGACGAATAGTATCGAAACTCTATCTACTATAAATATTAAATATATAATATGCTTTATAGGTACAGTTACATAGCTCCAAGTTATATAGTCTCTGGATCAGGCTCTGCCCCATCAACTTCAATAGAGTTATAGGGCTGACAAGCTGTCAATTTCATTTTACTTCCATCTGAAGACGCTGTTAAGAACTAGGGATGATACTTGCTTATTTTTATGGCCCACGTAAATTTATTTATGGTTCGCATTTTATGTTACTCTTATAAATTTTACTTAAGTTCCTTTAAGATTTCTAGTCTTTAGTTTTATCAAGTATAGGATTCTCATTAACATACATTATTTCTTATCGTACCACTCAAAAGAAAAATATGTTCTTCAGGAAACTTATTCTAATAATACAATTAATCCCAAACTTTGAAGACCACAGAATTCAATAATCCAGCGTATTTGGATACAATCATAATATATACATTCTACGTTATGATATCATATATAACCAAACAACGTTTATTATCAAAGAATAATAAGATTAACCATTTGTTTTGTTCTATAAACAACATTCCATGCGTGTTGTTTCCTTTATTTTTATTGTCCGGTGTAATGGATACACTTCTGAATTGAGGATCAATCAAATTCACTTACGGTTGTACTCACAGTCACGAAGTAAACTATTTTCTCTTGGAAATAATGCTTCTTTCGTTTGATTAAGTTTGAATGGAATGCTATGAAAACATACAATATTGTGTGGGTTTGGTTGAGTTTATTGCTCTTGGCTGTCACCACAGAAAGTAAGCGATCTCTTTGATTTTATTTCAGTGAACGGGTTATTTGGTGAGCTCATTCCATCTTAGATAATTATTTGTTAAAATAAAAAATAAAAAATTGTAATTTATTTGTTTGTATGTAACGTTACGATGTATTTTCATAATTTTAGAAATTATTCTAATTTCTTTGTGATATGAAAAATTGCTAGTACGAAATCAGTTCGATTACTAATTTGATTGGTTGTAAAGTACAATACCATAGCATTAATTATTCACACTTTACAGTGATGTATTAAATACAAGTACATATGTTCTCATTAAAATAGAAGTAATCACATATTAAGTGCTTGTTATAAACGTTAAAATAAATACATCCAATTTAAAAAAAAAACATTCGTTAATACTTCCAATGCCAAAGTGTAACAAAACTTCCGAACTTCCAGCCTGTCAGTGGACAAAGTTAACAATGTATTAGTCCACAAGTAAAGTAGTAAGGCAACCCTAGCTGCCCCGGGGAGTCATTCGTCACATTACGTACTGGAGTGTAGTTCCACAAACTTGCCCCTCTGTTTCACGAGCTAACTTATCTTTGCCCATCTTTGCCCTTTGAAGCGCTTTTAGGCGTGCGGGGAACTATAAAACTATAATTATGACGTCTTAAGTTTGGCAAGCTTCTCGCGTGTGTCGGTTTGCATTCTGTATTTCCGCTTCCATTCGGTAATGTTTATAATTATTTATATGTGTCTACACACAGTTTATTTTGCAAAGTTTTTACTGTAAATTTTACCGTCTTGATCTTCGATCAATAATGTCTTGATCTAGGTACGCTGAAAATGTTAACTAATATCTACTTAAATATGAGAAAAACCTCACAATTTCACGTAAATCATTTCTGCGTTTTTTGTTTGTCCCAAGTTGATGATATTTTCTTCGCTTTCCCCATCATAAAACGGTTTTCTCCGCCATGTTTACAACGACCTACTCCACGATGCATGATGTTTTTCCTATTTATTCAGCCGAAGGCGAGAACACTGATTTGCTCGGGGACTGCGGCTTTTAAACGAGATATTTATTTGATTTTTTTGCGTTTTTTGGTCTTTAGAGAACGCTGCACGGGGCTGGGAAAATTGCTTGCGATGATGCGGTTTATTTTGAGAACAATTGGATATGAATGTTCTTAAAAATTATGTGTATTACTGAAGCTAATTTTGTTAAGAAGCGCATAGTCGATGTAAGCTTTGGGAGAGGTTTTTATAGTATACATATTTCTAAAATAAATTAATTCCGCTATATACTAATTTATGTAAGCGAGTGTGTCTCAGCGGTTCCAGTGTCTGCTTTTCATCCAGACGTACTCTGGTTCGAATCCGCCCTACAACAATGACTTGTATTTTTCAAGTTATGTGTAGATTTGCACTCGCTTAGCGGTGAAGGAAAACATCGTGAGGAAACCGACATGTTTGAGGACCACAATATCCGAGGACATGCGTCTTCCGTGGAAGGACCTGGGCGCCCACCACGATGTATCTGCCCAAGAAAAGTCCCCTAACGAATTAATTCTGCGGGGGAGTCACGACCCTCAGTCATGAGGAAATACGACTCAAAGAGATAAACTCATTTAAATATATTGTACAATCTTTGAGTTATTTTCAAAAAAGAGATTTAATCACTTTTCAAACGTATAACAAAATAATTGCATTATTTTATAACTTCCTCTTACTTAAATACAATTGCTTAAAGATTATATAGGTAATATTTTCGTTACACAAACCAAAAACAACACTTTGTTCAATTACATTTACATACAAATATCTGATTACTTCATATAACTTTATACTATAGAATAGATGATGTAAAACGTGACAGTACCAGGTGTTTCTATGACCTACTTCTCAACTGAACAAATATGCTTATCTAGAATTTATGCTTCCTTATACAACGAATAGATACACATGTATAAAGTACGAACATACGTTGTCTATTTATTGAAACGTATGTACTCGTAGGAATAAAGTAATGTGACACCAAAGTTATTTGATTTCATACCGTCTTACTGATTTGAAAATCATTAAAAACCTAAAGTAAGTTTAACATAAAAGGAATTGGATAAGACGAACACAAATCACGAACGGATTAATTCAGCGTATTTGGTTTTTTATGAACAGTCTGTGGTCAAAGACAAATACATATGTATGCAAACGGTATGATTTTCATTGAAGTAAACGTGATGTTTTTTTTTACAGAGGAGGCGGCTTCAGCCGTCGGTAACCAGTCCGGAGATACAACCACGAAGATGGCGCCCCAGAACGAACCTAGTTTGATGGTTGGTAAGTATCAGCACATCACGAGAGCTTTATTATTGTTTGATTAAGAGAAGAGCGATATTTTTGGCTGATTTGTAGTCGCTAGGAGATGTAATTGTTACAGTACCACTAAACATCATCAACTACTACAAAACATGTACTACAAAAGCCGATTCGATCTGAGATCTCTTTACTTCGAACAAAGCCCCTAACATTGGACAAAGTGACGTCTCTAAATTTTCAATTTACGGAGACATCTGCGGAACTCAAAAGCAAATCCCCAAATGCTTTCAAATTGCAAACCGTCCAAGCTAAGATGGGCCAAGCGCGGCAAACAGCTGAATAGAGGCGAGAGTACATCGAAGTACATCCAAAGTAAAGCCAAGTGGAGCCAAGCAGCCGCACCAAGTAGAGCCAACCCGGGCCAAGTTTTAATGGCGCGATTATTTCAAGTTCGCTTATACTTTGTGGTTTGCATAAATAGCCACTGTTCCCGCGGAATACCTAATAGAGGTATTGTCTGTAGAATTGTAGATGGATGGCTTAACAGCTTTGGAGTGCGACTCGGATTCACAAAAGCTGGATGAAGGGACAATTTGAATTTCTATAAATTGTCAAGTCTTACCTTGAGATGCGGTTCTTGAAGTGGCTCGAGATTAAAGTTGACAAAGTCACTTAGGTACAAACTCTTAGGTCACTTTGTATACTTGCTTTCTGAATACTTACTTGAATAAGTGAATTACAATTTACATACCCAGTAAATTCGAAAAGCGTATATAGTTCACGAAATTTTTTTATGGTCAAGGCACGACGAATTGGAGACGTTGAAGCTATTGAAATACCTTTAAATAAAACGGTATTAAAAAAAACTATTAAGAGTTAAAAAAAACTTAACTATTCTGACTTATTTTTGAACACTTTGAAACCAGGGGTTCTTATCAACTTGCTGACCAACAATTTATTAACAATCCTTTTAATTAGTTGACCTCGTTAGTTACCCTGGGGGCTAGGGCCCGAGGAGTAAAAACCAAGCGACCTTTATGCCCTCACCATTCTAGGTTTTACTCCTCCTTATAAAATATTTGAGCAGACATTTTTGTACCCAATAAAGGTTTTTAATCGTGCTAGAGTATGTTATTAACTTTCTTTTATTAAATGTTTGTAGAACAGTCTCCATCATATTGCATGAATATGAATTTTATGATTCGTCAAACATGTAATAAACTAGAAAAGCAATTTAACAAAGTTTTCAAAAGTTACTTCAAATAAAAAATATAGACAAGTTTTTGAATACTAAGAGTATAATTGTCTTAAATATATCCATTTTAAATCAACAAATGTATGTAATTTTTTTAGTAGCTTTGAAAAAGTTAAGCCGAAGAAATGAGATGATGAGAAATTGAAATGGATTTTTTTAAACTAAAAAAAGGAATACCTATTATTTTCATTGTGATGTAAAATTTGTTGTTGTTAAAATTCAATTAGAATACATGAAAATTCAATTGCATTTCAAAGGTTTCTTTGAATATTTCCTATTTACTCTCGACTATTTACTATAGAAATTAGATTTCATCGTTCTAAAGCTCTTATTCAAGTTATTATTTAATAAAGCTTCAGATTTACTTAAGTTTAGTATTGTTGTGATAACAATAACAAGACCCGAGCCATTTTACTTGGCAATTTGGAACAATGATTTTCTTACATTGTTTATATTTAACCAGACGAAAAATAGCAGAATTCTGGTAACCCTTTCAACAAAGTTTTCTTTGAAAATTAAAGTACTTGCTTGTATATTTTGGGAGGTCTTAATGTCTTAAGTATAGTTTAAGTATTTTTTACAATGGCAACCGTTTTTTTTCACTTTTTTCGTCGAAACTAAAAGAAAATTAATGCCGAAACCCGGTGCCACCTACTTAGTCTATGGTGCCACCTAGCTTTTAAACAAAAATATCTAATTTATGAAGTAGAGGTGTAACTTGGGCTCTTATTCCAATACCGGGATTTTTGATTCTACTATGTTTTCGGTAATGAAATCACAGTAACAACATACTGGGCAGATAATATTAAACAAAGGTTTTGCAGTTACCACTCTTACTACTAGAAAATATGTTCGTACTTTCCATGAAAATTTTCATAATATCTCAATCAATTTTGTCGAGGCTCTACTCTCATTGCTCCATGGTTTTTACTTCGGTCGTGTTTATAGTCGGTCGGTCGGTAGATTTTAGAGTACTGTTGATCAAAAGGCTTCATTAATAATAATAATAATAAAATTCTTTATTATCAGGCACATAACCCATAGACACGTCTTAAACTATGTTAACTTTAACTAACATTAAAGAACTATTAAACAAAACAGCAAATACAATGCCCCGTTTTTACTAACTATAATGTATTAATTAATGCTATATGACATTAACAGCCCGCATGTTGTTCCAGACATCGTGATCCCGTCGCTGCTGATAGCGGCCCTATTCATCGGCAACGCATTCATCGTCCTCATCATATACAAATACAGGAAACGGTGAGTCACACTGTTATCTACAACGAGACATTTGTACTATTATTTGTTTCTAAAAAGCTGGATAGACCTTTGGACCTTTGCCACGAATTGGGACTGAATAGGTTAAATGATTATACAGTTTAAATACTCTATTATATAAATAGCCAAGATAAGAGCAATTAATTAATTGTACGTAACTTAGCTATAGATGACTTTTTTACATGATTAACAAAGTTAAGAAACTGTTGATGTCAATCAACTCAGTCAGATTTAGTTAGTCGCATGATAGGTTATTGTAGCTCTCACCGTTACATAAACATGCATGAACATTGGTATTGTGAAAAATTCCACACTTATGCATGCAAATTAAAGAACAAGTTGTCGAACCCCACCGCAAACCTGGACCCTTACCTTATAATTTATTCATAGCCAAGGATTGTCCACAAATATTATACACCCAGTGGATTCACATGTATGCATTTAAATGCTGATCTAGGCATAAACAAACTAAGGCCTGTCCATTAGGTCCCCTCCTAACTGGATGTTCAAATCTATTTGAATTCATATGGTCAGCTAAACCACTTCTACTACCGCATTTTGGGCCTTAGGTAGCTATTGATAAATACTATATTCCCATGCAGATATGACTAGGGCACACAGGAAGAGCCCATTTGCATTGATTTGCCTACAATAGTAAAGTCACGTTAGGACTAGAGATTGAGCAAAACTAGAATGGTCGTGGATAGAGTCAAACTTGGAGTCAAATGTAGCGTTAGTTATAAGACAATGCGTTATAGGAGCTATGATTTCATGTCTCTTCTTTTTTAACAACGCTAGTGTAAACGTATAAACTAGCAATTTCCGAAGCCAGATTGAATTAGTTTTTATTACGTAAGCGCATCACATAATGTAAATAAATTATTATGATTTACTGTCAAATAATTTTGATTAGTGGACAAGTAAAGAAAATAAAGAAAACTTCTTTCACTTACAACATACAAGATCCTGAATATCTTGAAAATCATCCTCCTTTCGCTTTTTGGGGACGATCTAAACCAACACAGCCCCAATCCCAAACCCTGCCCCAAAAACCTCGAACTCAACCTCCGCAACCTCAAACCCAACAAGAGAAACCTCAAACTCTGACCCAAAAAGACCAGACACCCGCGCCTAAGTAGATTTAACCAAGTAAAAACGCAGGTTTTGTTTTTTTCCTTTATTATTGTAATGATTGATTTTGTAAATAGAGTAAATATTGGTATTTTCCTTAGAAAGATATTTCTGTGATTAATTTCTTCAAATTGTCATTGCTTTTCTTATTGAGCTCCATTTTTGTTTGGTATAAATGGTTATACAGTCGTCAGTAAACGGTACACGAATGTATGATATTAATCTCTCAATGATAAAATACATGTATGTACATACGTATAGTATATTTAGCATTTACACCTAAATCTTATATTTCTGTTCAAAATAAGCAAGTAAATATTTAAATAATTGTTCCATTTACTCCCTAATATCCTAATTTCGTTCCCGAATAATTTCTCGAAGCATCTTCTAATTAATTAAATCTAAAACCCATTGAACTTGTTCCCGAGAGGGTTACTAACTAGATTCCAGCTTTCAAAGTATCTTTAACACAATCTGGAAGGAAACGTTTTTGTTTATACAAATCTCTGATAATAAAGCCTTAAGGATGGAATGTAGTACTGATTTCATATATCAGTTATGTTCAATATTCATATATTCATAAAAAATATTTATTCGTCAAATTTCATACATTCATATTATGTATATGTACAATATAAATGTTGTAATACTAATGATTTTTGAAAGATTGTAGCCACAGTGTGGGAAACACAGCCTTTATCACAGTAGAACTTGGTCTAAAACCAAGCTGACATTAGAGACTTTAGTGATAGATTTTAATGTTTTTAGAGCATCATAAAGTACAATGTTCATGCGGGTGCGACTACTAAATCTTGGGATGAATATTGCCATTTGTATGAAATTTGAAAATAGTCGATACTACATGGCAACCTTAACCTCGCCTCACCCTTCTTTTTGGGGGATTTCACTCAAGGCAATAAATGTCAGGGTAATTTGCATTTCATTACAGTTAAGTAATTGGCCGTAGAATTTTTGTATTGCCTTTGGAGTTTTAACGCTAGTTGCTTTTACGAGAAAGTATTTTAGTACCTACTTTCTTAATTTATGGATACCTTCTTGAAATAAATGTAGAGAAACAAAAAAAAAGATCTAGAAAAATAAAAGCTATGTAAGTTTTTTTGAAACACTAATTAGAGCTGATTTTGTTAGCAAACATTTTGCTTAATTCTACCTACCTAATTACTTACTACAGAATTTTCAGTTTTTCTTTAATCATGTTCTTTTAGGATGCTATTCAATATAGTACCTACTGTAGCTCCAATTTTCAACTTTATAAAGCAAACAATATTTGATATTTGCCGCAAAAGCAATACTTTCCACCCCTCTCCCTATAGAATACGAGTATAAAAGTTACTCCCCTTCGCTTCCCTGTTTGTGGATCATACGTCATACTCGGCAAACTAATGTGGTATATATTTCCTGTCACATATACTTCTCGTGAAACAATACTTTTCTATAGTGCTGTGGCAGGTTGAAGCCAAACACAGAAGAAAGACAGTTTCTCTCTATTGACATACGAAGTTAACTAAATATTGAAATGTTTACGTACTCGTAGACTATTGATATATTTATAGTTACGCGTGAAATGTCCACTGTAAGCTGTAGCTATCACGGATCATGAGCATTGTGTTGACAGAATAGGGTGCCGTTTTTACCCTTGCTGTGGCTCTAATTACCCTTACTCTACTAAAAATAACCACTTCTAAATGAGGTCATTGTTTTCACTGTACACGTGTAGTTAAGCATATAATTATGTCCACCAAGTAACCTGAAACGATACAGGCACAAGCAATACTATGGTCTAAGGTGGACCATGTCTGTCCTGGAATGTGTGTGTTGGGCAAATGAAGCTGCCATTACAAGATCGATTTAATATATGTATTTCTTTGTCTTTGCTGCTATAAATATATATTTTATGCTATAATTATAATACTATATTTTCTTTTACAGGAAAAACGAGGACCTAGAGGACGAGTTCAATACCATCCCTCTGAATGGCAACGGCAACGTGCATATAGCGGGCAACGCGGTCTAATGACGTAATTAAAGATGGCGGCCACACACCGACACTACCGACATTTTAGTAAATTGCTGAGTTTAATCTTAGTGCGACAATATTCCTGTGAAAAGATGTAATATCCCTGTGAGCGTAGGTCGTATGTGAATTTAAAGCATGTGAAAGAAGATACTTTTTAGACAGTCTGAGCGATTCGTGTACCTTACCTATGAACATTTTTATGAAACATCAGTTTGAGTATTTTCTGATACAAATACTTGAATGAATTGAAAATTCTTGTTTGCAATGGAACGGTGGATGAAAATAAACGAATTGCGAAGATTAAAATATTACATAGTATTGGAGAGGCAAAAAATTATTACGACTAAACGAGGATAACCAGTTATAATGAAAATTCATTAGTTTGCTGTAATTGGCAATACTTAATCGAGGTCAATTAAACCAGTCACTAAGCACTGACTTATTAATTTGACCTCAATGGAAAGAAAGAAGGGATGTCGGTGTGTAATTGTGTAAATCAGTTTGAACTTTGAAAGTGGTCATCAAATGAAAAAAAACCCGCCATGTCGTCTGGCCCTAGCCTAAGTAACATAAAATATTTATTTGTTAGATTCTACAACTAGCAAACCAAAAAATTAATAAAAATAGTCCGATAACTTCCCTAGGCGACCCATTTAGATGTTAAGTAAGGACTGATATTGATATAAAAGTTTAAAATACTCGTTTAAAAAAATAAATAGATACTTGTTTTCGCACACTACACTGCCTATGTTTGGCTGTAGTCAATTAATATGGCTTCAGTCGGCGAATGGTCTAATACGTAGGTATATTTATGTGATTTGATTTTCTTCGGGAAATTGTTGATGTTTTGTATGTATTCGGCGGAGTCTGTATAAATTCTGTAATGTAATTAATAAAAGGCACTTTTATCTTTTGACATTGTTTCATTATGTTAAAACCTCAAGTTTAGGCTTTTAATTTTTTTTTACGTGGAATAGGTTTACGTTTGACTGATGACTTAAGCCTGCCTGATGTTATGCATTGCTGCAGTCTAGGATGTAACACGCTTACCTAGAAGATACCTATTAGTTCGTGATTTGAATTTTACTAACGTTTACAACTAAGACCTTTTGATTTTTGGCGTTGATACATAGATAAGACTAGTCTTACGTATGTCTGCAGTACTGATTTTTTTTCTTAGTAAGTAACATTCACAACAACGCAGACGCTCTGCTATCGCGTTTAAACAATAAATAATTTGCCAAATATTATTGGTACGATATTAAATTGACACAAAAAAATAACCACACCAGATTAACTTTTATGAAAGCAATTCGGTTCAAAATAATGGACAAGATTTACTATCAACATTTCAGTGAGATTATCGCTATTGCAGTTTTACTGCAGTCGTAGACAAAATAAAGCAGGCTATTTGATATTCTATACAAATTGCTCTGTTAATAATATGACCAATTGGCATCTTAAATGCATCATAACTCAAGCAATAAATTAATCAGCATGCAGAATTTTAATTTGATTTTAATTGAGTAACTTGATTTATTAGGATGAACATTTATTTTCCATTGTCACCCGTGGTTTCGCTCGCATTATTTCAGGACAAAAGCTGACACTCTTAAGACCACATACTACCTACATACCAAAAATCATGAGGATCCGTTCAGCCGTTTTTGCGTGACAATCGTTTAAATTAACAGAGAAACAGACAAACAGCCTAGAATTTTTTGGAACGTGTTCTGATATCAATTCCTTTTTTTTAATTATCTTCAATGTTCAGACTTTAAAACCTTTTCAACTTTATTATATGTACGCGAAAAGTAAGATATGTTTCGGACTTTTCTACATGACGCGTCTATAAATTATCTTGTTGCAACTGCACTGGGCACGACAACACTGATTGCTTTACCCGAATTCAATTTGCACTCATCATGGATATAAACGCGACAATTTGTGTTGTTGATCGCTTGTACACTAATATATTTTATACTATAACCTGTGGACATCATAATTGAGAATTGATTTGGGAATCATTATTGCAAACACTAGGCACAGCTACTTGATTATTAATTTACATCTTTCAGTCGTATAAAATAATTCAATTTCTTTTGTTCCTTTTATTCCAGCTCAGATTTAATTTGTAAAATTAAAGTTGGTTCTAGCTTTTTGTAATTAAGTAGTTAAATACTTACTGCAATATTCATACCGAATTCAGTATACTGAGGAGATCAATACTGTAATAATTACCTACTTATTAAAACGCCTGTTGTATTTTAAACATCAAGCAGCTTGTTAGTATGGAACTATTAAAATTTTATATTGTTTATCTTTTTGATTTGTATCGCCGAACATATTATATCTGTATGCTGCGAATGGATAACAAATTTTACATGCAATTGTTAGGAGTCGCTACAAACCTTACACACATAAAGAAATAATTTAAACACTTAAATTTACTTATTAAAAAATGGGCAGGTCAACTTAGATAAAAGGTCGTAATAAAAAGGAAATTAATGCAATAAACAATATCTCGATGGTATAAAAACCTCGTAAAAGCAAAAGGATGACCTCAGAGGCTCTGGGTTATATGTATTAGCCAGAATAAATATATCGGAAACGATATATTTATTTTGATAACAAAAATCATAAAATGTAAAGCTGAAATTATTCGTGGAATATAGGGTATACAGTATCTGAATAACTGAAAAAAATTAGATATTAATTACAATGATTGACTTTGTTATGTTTGATATACATCTATTTTAATTATAATCTACTATTTTCAAGATATTATTCATTTGAATATGAATTGAAAGATCTCTAAGGAGAGGAGTATGTTGCTATTTAAAATTTATAATTATTATCTGGATCAGCTTCTAGGGACCACTGCAGAGCATAGCGTAATCCGCCGTCATAATCATATTTCTGTATACTCGCAATTATGAGGTTGGCAATTTAGAAACTTCTTACCTTCTCCCTCTTATGCAATAGAAACTAGAAAAAACTCAAGTACTTGAAAACTCTCATAGTTTGAAAGTAGAATGATATCATTCTGCAACTTGAACCGAGCAAAACTTAAAAAAATACTGTGGTGCTAAAAAAGGATAATTATAAAGATAAATATGATTACGACAGAGTATATAAAAAGTAGCATTGTTCATATTAACAATTTCCTATTCTTCTAATTTATTTGGAATTCAAATAAATTTGAAGAAGATTTCATTGAAATTCTTCCATAATTTGTAAATTTAATTCCTAACTTTATTTCATGATTTATTGTGATATTTTCTCCGATAAATAAAAATATAAATCCCTCTCAAAAATTCACTTCCAAAGTTTTGATTGGTCAAAGTTTTTCAGCGCGTACTGGGATGGAAAAATCCGTGCAATTATTGGACGGACTTTTTTACGGAAATACCAATCTATTGTTGATCTTGTCATAATAGGAATGAGTGGGTAAAGGATAAATACCAGCTATAAGTACCAACCTCCTTGATAATACTCGTACTTTTGTATTGTGTGATAATACGTAGTCAAAACCAAGCCATTTATATAACATCACTACAGGAGATATGGAGGTAAGAGGGATTTAGAGGGATTTTATTTTTTTCCCAAACCACCCAGACAAACCCTCAGGAAGCCAATAGCCTAGAATATTTTTTCTCCACATTTAACTTATTACATAGACCAGAAAACTACACTAAATAACAAACCAATTCATTCAAAAGACAACCACTGAAACTAAATACCATGTAATCTAACTAAAGCTACGAGTAATTTACACAATGAATAAACAACTCAAAAATTCAAAAGCTAAATATAAATGTATTTCCTAGTAGATAGTCAAAGCAAAAAGTCACAAACCGCAGTACTACAGTAGAACACGTAGCAAAAAGAGCCGCACGCCATTCTTGTGACAATTGACAATAGAAAGGAAGGGAACATACATGGCTGACTGTATTATTACTGCACGGGGAAATGCAACTCATTTTCGTAAAATAAGAAGTGCAGTGTGAAGGAAATGCTGCGAGGCGTTTGAGTTTGGGAAGTATTACTTTGTGTTTATTTTTGGCTCACGAAGCCGGGTTAGTCGCAGATTACAGAGTAAAATTGGTATTTGTAGCATGCATTTTTCTTTACGAGCAGTGCACTTAGTACAAAAGGCAAAACAGTAAAATAATCGGATGCAATATATAAAGTAATGTTAAGTTTTAGTATTTCTAATCACTCAATAATATGCGTATGTTATTGTGTGTAAGGCCTTTCTTAATATACGCTATATAATCTATCCCTATCTTTGGCAGTCTAGTTTGCGAAGTCAAACGCCACAATGAGACTACTCCCGGCGGGAAGCGAACCTGCGACCCTTGAGATGCAAATGCAGTCACAATTCGCAGGTGACGGAAGCGGAAACTGGCACCGGAACTGCATTTACATGTCAAACACATTTTTCTGGAAAATTCTCCGCCATTCTATGGAAAGTGGTAGCAAGTCTGATGCAAAGTAAGTAGCCATTACCTCAATGAAAACATGAAGTTATTAGTCTCATATCTACCTTTGTTTAAAAGCAAAGTACCTATGTTTGTTAACTTGTCTGTTTGTTTTTCACGCCTTATCAAAGCAACATAGTCTCGAGAGAAACATTGGGTAATTTTAATATAATTACAAAGCGAGAACTGTCGCGGGAACCATTACTTTTCTTATACCTTTTTAATATGTTATTGGATCAGAGTCGACTACAATACTCCTGATATCAAATTAAAAAAGATATTTTTTTTAATCTGTCTGTATCTATACAATAAACTCTAGTCCTAAACGACATTTTGGCCAAATAATTGCTAAATTTAACAATTCAGTCACCAGGCAGTCAATTGAATAATTGAATGCCACAGGATTACTAACGAAAACCACGGAAAACTAAAATGGATTACAAAGCATCATTTCATAATATCTAATTAGCGCTTTATCCAGTTTTTGTATGGTGATATGAGCGCAATAAAACAATATATCATGTAATTAAATACAAAGTTCTGATCACAATTACTTGTTTTAGTAATTAAATCTATCACAAGATAAAGTTTTAAGCCTCATTCTTAAAAAATAAAGTATCTCGCACCTTAAAAGCATGTTCAAGAGTCAACAAATCACTTTAACAGCCCAAAACATACAGTATATTCATCTGTAGGTAAATAATTTAGAAGGTCCTAAATCTAAAATGCCAGTCTTATATTTCTACAATGATATCTCGTTTTAAAAATCGAGATGGCTTTGGAATAATTAGCCACGCCCCATACTCAAAATTAGTCATACATAAGAGCAAACCATACCACCTTATTTATTACCATAAATATTTAAGAGCATCTCACATCTTAAAAGCCGTAAAAGAGCCAACAAATCACTTTAACAGCCCAAAACATACAGTATGTTCATCTGAAGGTAAATCATTCAGAAGGTCCTGATTCTGAATGGAGACGGGCTCGTTTAGATAACCATCTGTACCCTTGTACAGGTTATTTATCGACGGTATTTAGCAGTAAATGTTACCTATAACAGAGTAAGGTGCCAAGCCAAGTTGGGGAGAGGAGAACGATATGGTTACACATCTATTTAAGTATTAGTGATCTCTGTTCACGGAAAAATGTTGATAAGTAGTAAGAAGGTTTGCACGAGATTCGCCAACTCTGGTGTCACAATTTTCAAACAGTCTTAAGGGCTTCTGATAAGGCTTAGCTTTTACCGTAGTTCTATTACAGTTACTTAATACAAAGTTAGATTAAGCACGTATAATTTTTTTTTATAAATAGATCAATATAATCTATGACCGTATCGTATCAATTTTATCATTATCATTGTGAAAACTTTTCGATACCTATATATTGTAAAATGTGCGCGTCTGATAATTCATTTAATGAAATCGGCATCTTCTATGGATATTGGAAATGAACCTTAACCGATACCTACCGTAAAAGCTTCTAACTGAAATGTACCTACATGGAAATAACCATAACATTAACCTACTAACTACTTATAGCCACAGTTAACCTGCCATAGACATTTTGGGCCCAACATAACACATAACAGACACTTCATTTTGGCCCAAAACAGAAACATCATCATCATCAGCCTGTGTACACCCACTGCTGAGTATAGGCCACCTCTCCAACGTGCCGTATAGTACAGTTTCCAGCCTGTCTAATCCATTTCCTACCAACGTACTTCAAAAACAAAAAAGAACCATACGTCAAATAGATAATTAAATAAACTAATTAACTTTATTTAGAGGCAAACACATTATAAGTTAATAATATATGTCAAATTTTAAATGTGTTATAACAATATTAATGTAATTTTAAAATATCATATATATCATTTCTACAAATATCACACATTTCGTTTGCCTGCAGATAAGCCCGTTGGATACTGTAAAGCCTGGATTATTAATATTTAATCTGATCATAAAAAAATCATTAAAAAAGGTTGGCGGAACTGTGTATTTTACCATGAGTTTGGGAGAGGACCTTTATATACTCGTATTTCTTCCAGTTGTTTTCTTTGTTTTTTAATAATGTCACTTAGGACGGCTTGATGAACTCTCAACACCAGATTTGGCAACTCTCATTCGATAAGAAGAAGAATAATGTCACTGTCTTATAACATAACTTTCAAAAATCTGAATATGTGATTAGGAGTGTTTAGTTTCTTTAGTCTCGGCGTATCATTTGGGCAGGCATTGCTAAACATTGACCGTCCGTTGTGGTAGGAAGGCGTCCTATCAATTATTCAATCGGATTCGACATCATTTGGATAATTATGCAGCATCTCTTGTTGGTATAGGGAAGTCAGTAATGTTAGCATATGTGTAACATCGGATGCCAAATATATCATTCATCATTTGCCATTATTGTATAAATAGCCACTTTCTTACGATAGCAGGATCATTTGACGTCTATCTATACATGTAATAAAGCTGAATGGGGGCAACAATATGAACATCGAAGATGTAAGATAAACAAATGTTTGGCTATACTTGAAATCGATAATAAAAAGCGTTCCAGCAGTTTATATATTTTTTGTCTGTTTCTGTCTCTGTTTGTCTATTTATTTAAAAGCTCGTCACATAAAAATGGGCAAAGCTGAGTGCGTCAACTAGTTTTGAATATGTATTCGTATTTTAAAATTAAAGAGAAATGGAGACCACCTTCTAACTTCAGATTTAAACACTTAGTTAGTTAGTTTTTTTTCACAAAATAATATTATTAATAACCAAGGACTTAAAATCTACTACATATTTAATTAATCAATTTAAGTTAAAATTTGAAAGTAATCTTTTTCTTATTGAATGAGAGTGACCAACTCTGGTGTCGAGAGTTTATCAAGCCGCCGTAAGGGCCTTTGACATGGCTTTACGACTGCCGTACTAGATAAACAGCCGGGACCTACAATTTAACGTAATAAAAGATATAGTACTTTAAATATTAATAATATAGTACTTTAAATTTTAATACTTTTAATATTAATAAATTGAGAATAGCAATACTCATTTCAAGCTCTTATCTTCAGTAAAGAGTAAAGTTCTGCTTATAAAAGTTTACTCTTTCAGCTCGGATTCTGCAGTCATTTTTCTCAGTTTATCACAAACCAAATAGCAAACCACTTATTTAAAAGAGCTTTTTACTTTCCCCGTGGGCAACAAATTGGTTTTCCGAGCTTGAAAAATGGTGGAGCTTTTTTGAAATATGGCTCTATTATAGACTTCTGACGAAGTTCCAATACTACAGCTGGTTAGGGCTTATTGTAAATCTAGGCTGGACCTAGGTTTTGATAAATAGGTCTAGAGTCTAGACCTATTAGTTGCTGATGTTTGGTGAAATACTGAGCGTTGCATGCTAAGAAATGTTTTTCGTTTGTTAGTAATGCCCGCCAACTAATAAAACAGTTTCGTGTAATTTCTTAAGTACGAGTATAATGTGAGCAATACGACATACCATTTGGTCAGTCAACATTAAACCGAATACCCGGTAATTAATAGATAAACATTAACTAAAAAAAAAACAATTAAAAATACTTATAACAAATTAATTAATCATATACGTAGGGCTATATGGCGACGTGTCCAATTTTACGGAATATTTATATATTATTAATTTATATAGAAAACAATAAAACTAAAACTAAATTGTAAATAAGTACCAGGAATGAACAGAACCGAATAACATGTGACTTTATTCTTACGTCATTTGATGCTCTATCAATTGTTTTCATAGTAAATTACTATGCCATTTTCAACACTATCCTACGCTATTTTTTTCCCATACCTTACTTTGAGACGTGTATGCTGACTGGCCTGTCAGCTTACTTGGTTGTGGCTCTGCCTTCTAATCTAGAGGTCGCGGGTTCGATTCCCGCATGACACAAGTATTTATAAAATTGACATTGTAATAATTTCTAAAATTTTATTAAAACTAAATGTTATAAATTCAATTTGACGAGATATTGTAATTTGTGTAGCATATTTTATGATATTAGTACTTATACCTATGTTGCAACTTTACATTATCAATAAAGATTCTTTATCTTTATCTTTTTTTATCTTTATGTTCTTTAAATATAATTACTTGTTCGTCGTTTGTATGTATAATAAGTATGTATTTACAAAAGAAAATTATATAAGTATTATATCCGTTATCTAGTACCCACGAAACAAGCGTTTGCTTAGTGTGGGGCTAGATGGCGCTGTGTGCAATGTCCCGGAATATTAATTTATTTATTTATTTTCCGTGATATTTGTCGCGGCGTCACGTGGGAGGTTGTGTGTGCGTGTGTTGAAGCCTGCATGATTACTCATCGACATGATATCGAGTGCCGGATAATCTGTACACGGTTGTAAGGAACGGACTATGCCACATAATAAATATATGATAAATAATATTTTTGCTTCAGAGTATGTATGAGGTTTTTGTGTCAATAAATTAATCTAATAGTGCAATAAGTTAAAGGGAAAAGTAGTACCTTTTTATGCTTGGAAGTACTTGGAAATATTTACCTTTGTATTATTTGTGGCGTTTATATTTAAAACCAAGCTCAAAATTATTTTTTATTTTTTATTTTTTTTTACGACCAACAAGTTATTCATTATATTTTATTCATACTTTCTGTACATAACAGAAAGCCTGAAGTTTGATCTAAATTCAAATAAGTACGCCATGAAATAGTATCTTAGTATGAAGAGAAGTAGAGCAAACCGAGTTTTAACTGATCAGAATTACTTTTGAAATAACCCTGTATGTATTTCGTGTGTACGTGGGAGAGACTGAAAAGTGGCCCATATACGTGATAACAATAAAATTGCCGCCTCGTGTGGGCGCCAATCGCATATTGCCGCCCTGATTACTTTCATGACAGACGTGGCTGCGCTTTACATATGTATATATGTACCTATGTAATGGAAATCAGCTTACTTAAGGGAAAAGGTGGTATTAAATTGCTCATTTTGTTCAGTTCGGTACTCGCACATAAAATGTTATATACATCTGTATTGTTTACAGGACGTATTCTATTTTCATAGTAGTTGGTAGTAGATTTTTTTATCTGTTAATAATGTAATATTATGATATGACTATTACAGAGATTTTCGTTGCTTTAGATGGGTAGGTAAAATCTGTGCTCATGAGTATATGGTTATACATTATATAGTTTGAAATCTGACAATGTAGTTGATCTGTGAAACTTAATTCAATAATATAATACGATGAAATGTCTGTAAATGGATTGCTGGTTAAAATATATAGATGTTGCCAATAGCAAACGGCTCCTTATATTTTATAGAATATTATTTCCCTCACCTTCAACAACAAGTAGCTAATTCTAATTATATCAGCGGCCAGTTTCAATTTCCTTTTCGCCAAACACCGTTGCTGTTTAAACCTATTTTCGGCTGAAAAAGTGCCACGAACAAACTCCGCTGCTGAATAAACGGCGTAATTGCATCGTCGATTGCATTTTCAGGAATCGCTGAAAGTTCGTCGGTCAGCGAAAATAGGAAAAAAGTGGTACTTGAGCTTTGCCGCTTGAGCTAGAAGGTAAATAGGAAATGAACACGAAAACAGAGATTTTAACACGTAAACGTTTTAAAATCGTATTTTTAACTAATTTACAACGAGGAAAATCTTTGCAATATGGATTTTATGTTTGCTAACTCATAGTTTTGTCATTCAGGGAAAATATTTCAATGTTTATATGAACATTCTTGAATCTTCAGGGGTAACATACATACTATTTTTTTAGATCAGAGATTGAATTTACAAAATGCAATTGGATTACTAAAAAGTTTTCTTTTTGAACCTAAATATGCTAAGTACTTATGAATATATAATTCAACAATTCTTAGATATGTTCAAGAACAGAAGTCAAAACTCTTTATACCCTAAGATAGCAAGCGCGCTAGGTCGTAGATTATAACGTTGCTTAACATCAGGCGAGTTGTAGTCAAGCGTGAGCCTACTTAGTTTAAAAACAGATTTTTATTCCCTCCTGTCAATAAAGTCTACCTACACAAATGTATCTGGCATCTTAAAAATTCTCTTCCATCTCCTCTTAATTGTATTACTTCCTAAAAGCGCACGTACTGAGAGCGTAAGGATGTTAGGGAAGAGGGTGCTTTTGTCCAATTAAAATAATTCAGAGACGATTGCAAGGCGTTTTTAACCTACTCAGAAAGAGAGGCGTCTGAGGGAAACGAGTAGTTTAAGGTTTGCCGTTGAAATTATTAACCGATATGGATTTACTGATTTTTTTAGGGTAAACATCGATTTTGAACTTTGATTTGATGGTTTTGTAGTTTCAGTGATTTCGTAATAATCGGGTCTTTTATAGGTATGTGATGACCAATTTCTCTCTTGCTTGCTATAACTTCTGGCACACAACAATAACAGAAAAAGATTTTTCTTTCTTCTTTCTTTCTTGCTATAATTTCACATCAATAACAGAAAATGCTTTCTTACACCTACAATTTCGTATTTAACCGATTACGGGTTATGACCCGTATGGGGGCGATTAAGGCTTTAATTTGGACTCGTAACAAGGCCTACGTGCCCGAGCCATAACTCACCGAGCTTGTACCTACTACTGACGTGTCAAATGTTACTGTGACTGGGTGACGCCCATCGTCACCATTCACCACATTTGTGATTAAAAAACATTGTAAATAAGATTTTAGTACCTGTCGGTCGAATCAAACTCAGTCAGAAAACACGAGAGCGTGTTTTGTTACTCGTTCCAAAAGAAAAAAATAACAAATATTTATGTTGTTAATTTTTTAAATATTTCTTCATTTTGGTTTTAAAGGGGTGGATTGTGAGTATGTACATAGATACAGTCTTTTCTGGCTAAGCGAAGAGGTGTATAATTTCCGCCAAGCGCATTAAAAATAGTTATACAACTACTTTCTTGTCTCACAATGATAAAAGTAAGTATACCTACCTACTTTCGTTTCGCTTCGTAAAGTTGAACATTTATTATATTTTACTGTATTTGAATGGTGAAATCTTGGTCACGCAGATCTGTGTTGAGTTTCAAAAAACGAAGAGTCGTTGTGCAAGCAAGTCTACAACAAACCTACAAGTGCTAGTCACCCCAGCCCCAAGTAAACTGCGTGTCGTGGACCCCCCTCACTAATTCGTGCCTCCCGCTTACCTTGGCTGGAATTGACTTCGGTAAATTGACGTATGGCCTTCTGTCAACACTGGCCTAGCTGAGCAATTAACGGTTTATACTTTAGACGTTTAAATAAATATCTATGATGAACTTTGGACGAAAAGCTATCTAGCTGTTTCAAAATAAACTCGTATCAAAAGTCAAAGTATTTATTAAAATTGTGTTTCATTTCAATAAAAGGGTTATTTACTTGACCACAAATTGCCTGATGGTAAGCAGGTACCAATCATAATGACTTTCATTTTCGTTTGGACTAACTCTAGTGTAGACAGATTTATATACGAGTAACTTACTGTTTGTACTAAAACAATCAGCCAAAACTTAGCATTTATGTAACTTGGCATAAAACCCATTGATATTATGTATGTTTTTTTGCTACTTATTTGTAGATGTATCAGTATGAGTCAAATTACAATTTTCATTGTGTTGTGTCATGTGGTCCATATCACAATTCTGAATATCTAAACTTGTGTCGCATATTCATACGGCATTTTTATTTCATTATGTTCAGGTGGTATGCTCAGCAAAGTTGGTCTCGGAAAGTTTAGCTCGCTAGGAAAAGAACTCAGCTTAACTCTCTAGACTATAGCAAAAAGAAACTATAACAAACTAGGTACGATGTTCTAAAAGCGTCTCTTATAAAATTGTTAAAACGATACGAAAAGTTTAGCGCCTCTAAAGACTTATTTCTGGCTAGCATGGCATGGAAACAAAAGCAATTTCCCATGTTAAAATTTAATGGCTAAGGTTTAAATTAGTTTGGCAAGTCTAAGTCCGGCTTACGGCATTCAGAGGGGGTTTAGTTGGTCGTTTTCAATTCTACTTCTTGTTAACTTGCCAGGATTAGTGCAGTAATTGCCGACGCTTTCCGGAGAGAACGATTAACTACAGAGGGGGTTTTTACTTACGCGTGTTTATACATATATGCATACATTTTTATATTTTTGTGAGAAATAATTGTATATCCCGGCTGTTTGTCTAGTAGGTACGGCAGTCGTAAAGCCATGTCAGAGGTCATTAGTGCGGCTTGATAAACTCGAAGATATTATTTTGAGTAAGTACTTATACTATTCATGTGTTTGACAATCTAAACAATGATTATGCAGCATCCCATCCCACTTTCGACTAATAATAATAAAGGCGTGGAGTACTTCTTCTCGCTCAAACGATTGATCCGATTTGGATGATTTTTGGTATGTGGGTAAATTAGACCTTGGATCCAAGACATAGGCTTTTTATTAATTATTTAAATTCACATTACACAGCTAGTAATGTTATAAAATTATAAATAAGATAAAAAAAATAACAGAAGTGTGTTTTGCCATCAATCCCATCTAAGCAGTAACGAAATCAGTTTCAAAGGAAACTACCAAACCCTTTCACAGTCAGGTAATAAATAATGCGCAGCTTTATCTGTCAAAAACATTAACATTTTTACAAAATACTCTTCATTTTGCAACATTTTATGCTCAAAAATAAGAATAATGTCATACTTTTCAGCTTTATCTACCCCTTTTAAAAGAAGATTTCACAAACCATCTGTTTATGTAAAGAATATGCAAATGCGCCTCCATTCTTTACCCAAAGGTAAGCCAAGGTGAAATAGCCGAGACATTATCATAATCCAGTTTTTAAATAAAATCTGGGTAATGTTTTGTGAAATGTTTCTCTTTTACGAATAAGTTTCTGTTTAAGCTTATTATTTGGCGCTCAAACAACTGAAATAATTTAATGAGAATTGGCAGCTAACCGTTGTAGAGGTGACCTTAATTCTGCCAAAACATGACCTACTTTTTAACCTGGATTAGCGGAAGTAGCAAAGTAGAACTCCTTTCACATTAGAAACCTCAAATCAGGTTGAATTTAATGATATTATCGCAGACTTAGTAAACATCTTTTTGATTACTGAAAAATAGAATACCTACATATGTATATAGAAAGAAAGAAAGAAATAATTATATTTATATACTATAACACAGGAGCACTTATTATCCTGGGTTAAATTCCATGAACAGCGACCTGGCTCAGCAGTGTATATTTTTCACGCGCTAATCCGTCAACTTGTCGCCAGGGGGCGCCTAATGTGTGCAGAATAAATAATGTCTGTGACAGTCAAACACTCTCACGATGACTGAAAAATGTTAGCAGATTTTCTGAGCTAATTAGCAGATAGGAACGGCTTGAATGGGAAAATAATATTTTAAAAAGACTCGAACATTTCCGCTACAGAATATAAATCAATGTATCTAACCTATAAATCTATTAACTCTTAAAAACCATGTGAATTGGTATCACATATAACACAAAATAACAATTAAAAAGCTTACCGCTAATTTAGGCTGTGTTTATCGTTAGGTCTGATCATAATGTAAACCTGTCCAAGACTAACTAACTAACTTTATAAAGTTTCCCTACTTGTTTTATTCCTTTATTATTAATTCATGATACGTAGCTAGCTGAAAAAGTCATTTGTTAATAAAATATCTATATCAGATGTTTTTTTCAAGTAGCAACACATTATATTTATACATATAACACCATGTCCGAGGGTGTATTTTTCCAGCTAATCTGTCACCGGCCCGCGGGATTACAGGCTGGGAATTACCCGTGCTCGGAATAACCCATGGCACTCATCCGGGAAACTAATGTGCCCATAAAGTACCCTCTTTTTGTACCATTTAGGAGGAGATTTGCAGACTTTATGGACACTACATGGAATAGGGTTTGAAAAAATAACTTGGTTTTCGTGATAATCAAATTTTAATTAGAATTGTACACATACCAAAATAGTATTACAATTAATGCTCTGATAATGATTTTATTTTTGTTCGGTATCTTGATAGGTAATAGTGTATTTTTTCGCAGAAATTAAAATAACATTTCACTTGAACAATTATATTGACTTATTGTAATTCTTATCTTAAATCTTCTTATCGTTTTCGTTCCGTTTACGTAGTTAGATTGTATTAGTAGATTATGTACTTACCGCTAAATTGTGAAACTCCCTGCCTGACTCTCTGTTCCCCACAAAATATCATCCAACGACCTTCAAAGTGAGAGTGAACCGGTCATTGAGTAAGCACGATCCATCTTAGACCATAGTTATTGCTTACCATCAAGCTATGGTCAAGTGCAGACCTGGTTTAGTTTAAAAAAAATGAAGCTTATTTCTACACGTACATAAATTTGCTATGTTTAAATTTACACCTCCAAAACCTAATTTATCCGGGCAACTGTAGTAAATCACGCATCCAACCCTGTTTTATAGGCCAGCCAACTAATAAACAGGCCTTTAACATATTACAACAGGTAGGCTAGTCTGAATTCATAATCAAAGAGGTCGAATAGTACCGACCAAAGACAAAGTTGTGCGGAGTTCAGAGTTCATTATTATCCAAGTTTATTGCACAAGTCGGTGGGAAGTACCGTTTGAACAACTGGGCACATTGAGACTTGACTGTTTAACATTGAAGTAGATTTTATCTGGGATGTTGTGTGAAATGACGGAGGAATTTGGAATTTAAGAGAATTAGCGTGAGAAATCCTATTGAAGTGCCTCACAATTTGTTAATGATTTATTTTTATTCGCTGTTTTAAATCAATATGGTTTATTTACGTAGTCTTACTTTGACTTGAATGTTGTAATTGATAGTTTTGACAGCACTTGAAAAAAAGAAAAACATCAATGATATATATTTCTATAAAAGTAACAAACTATCAAGAAATTAATGCTTTTGTTTTGATAACACCACTAAGCCATGTTAGAAAAATGTTTACAAGTTCTGCTACATTAATAATAATAATGAAAAAGAAGGGCAGAAATCTTAGTACTTCTAAAAACTGATACGAATCAAACGATCAGAAATTAATTAAGCCAAGAGATGATCTAAGGGTTCCAGCCCTGTCCTAAGAGCAGCGTGCTCAGCATACTGGCCACACTAAAAGCTTGTTAATGGTCCATCTATTACGTATGTACATCTAGTTTGACTTACAATTTCTCTTTGAGTCGTATTTCCTCATATCTGAGCGTCGTGACTCCCCCGCAGAATTAATTCTCTCGGGCTGATACATCGTGGTACGTGCAGGTCCTTCCACGGAAGACACTTGTCATCGGATATGGTGGTCCTCAAACATGTCGGTTTCCACATTTAATTTGAAAATACAAGTCATTAGTGTAGGTCCGGATTCAAACCAGGGTGTGTCTGGATGTAAAGCAGATACTTGAACCACTGAGCCACACTCGCTTGACTTACTAAAGAATAATAGAAATAACTCAACGGAGTAGGTGCATTTAGAAGATGGATAGAGCCACGTATCACGCAGAGTGAACGCATTAAATGCATACAAATGTAATATGTGTTGGACCTCCCCACTCGCTCACAAGCCACTCTTGTTAATAGAATGGGATGGATTTATTTACTTTCTCTCTCTATTTCTCTCTTTATCTCCTTTAACTTAATCTTCGTTACTTAGTCTTATGATCTTCTAAGTGCAAGTGTGTTTGTCACAGAAATTGCTAGATTCTTAATATGTACTTATTAGTTAAGTTGCATAGTAGGCAGTTGTTTTCCTATACCTAACAGACATAAGAATATTTTAATTATAGTAAACTGTTATGCTCAGTACCTATATAGAAATCATATGTGTGTGTCTCTATGTTATGTATACAAAAAACTTAGGTAAGTAGACAAAAACTATAACCACATAAAAATATTAATAATTCTGTTGACACCTTCGGGTACTATAAGTGCAAAAACAAAGGGTACAAACAAAAATTCGGTTATTTCAACAACACCTGTCTACTAATTAAACCCTGGTTCAAAAATACAGTTAATGGCACGTGTCGTGTTCAAACAGTATTGTGTGACAAAGCTTTGTGAATCTCTCTACCTACATGCAGATGCAACGTATTGTCACAGTGATTTTGCCGCCATTAAAATCTAACCAACGAGAGCGCAGCGCGACCAACCTGATTGGCCCTGCAATCAGGTTGGTCACGCTTTTTCGATGTTATAATGAGCTATTACGATATCGATGTGGATATTATAACATCGTGTGAAATTGCTTAAATTAAGTGTTTTGTTGTCTGTGCTATAACAGTAGTAATTATAAGTTAAGTATTGGAAACATAAGTAGAATGTTACAACATTAGTGTAGATAAACTACTATTATTTAACTTTTTAATAAAAAATTTCGTGCTTTGACCTTTGTAAATTATTGTTAACAAAACCGATTAATTGATTTAATTCCTTACTGTGGCGTAAGGCAAGAAACATATTATTATAGCCTCTCGCCAGTTTTTCCACTGTTATTAATAGCCGCCAACATTTGCTCATAAAATAAAACTTACGGCGTACCCCCGGAACTAATAAAAGCGTGTCAAAACTACATCCTAACAACATACAAACACACAAACAAACAAAGGTTCTAATTAAAAGCCACTTCCAGGGGATAGCAAGTTTGTTAAGATTTATCCACCAATTACTAGTTAGCACCAAGTTTGTACCGAACCAAGGCTATTTGCTTGGTTTTCTTTTTAACACTTTGATAAAAGAGGAGTGTTATATGTGTGACATGGTTTTAGGCCTAGTACCATCCGTTTAGATTATCTTTAAGCTAGATTGATATAAATAAATAAATATTTAAATATATATATTTCAGGATTATCACTCAGCGCCATCTAGCCCCATACTAAGCTTACGCTTGTATAATGATTAATAACTATTATTAGATCTTCACAAACTTTTTTTTTGCCTCATTATATCAGGGTGAATACTTTTTTAATAATAATACATGATATAAGTGAAGTCCCTGAAAATCGATGTAATTGTAATTAAGATATACTTAGATAGTAAAAATATTTATATAAAATAATAAAAAAAACATTACTGATACATTGTGTTGAAATGTATTGCGCTGCAATATTTTAATACCAGCAGCTATCAAAATAAAAAAAAATACATTGGACATAATCGTGTAACATAAGTCACTAAAGTTCATCATCTCCAAGAAAAGTATCATTTACGTGCTGTTACTTGTCCACCTTTTCTCTTATTTCTAATTTAACTCAACTTCCCTGGCAGTGTATTTTAATTCTAACTAGTAAGCAGTAATTAAGGAGTCTTTGAGAGCCAGAGAGGTTGGAAAGTGGTTAGTTACCGGACATGTGTTTACAGACCGGCTTAATGTTTCTTACCTACTGCCCCTTTATATAGGAAATACACAAGACAAGTTCTATGTACATAGTTGCGATTTCTTGTTTACTTTACATTACACTAAGTTTTCTTTAAAATGGACTTTATTTACAATAGTAAAACATAAAAACAAGGGAAGCAACACTAAACATACTACTTCTAACTACAACATAAAAAGGGCACTTAGAAAATCTTTAGACAAGCCTAAAGATAGTCTAAGTGCTCCAGCCCACTGAATCACTCGGTTTTCTCTTGATATAAAATTATGAGTAACGAAGGAATACACAGGAAAAATAATTTTCATCAAATATTTTATGTGGTAAAAGTTATTTATAACCTTAAAATTGAGCAAGTATCTATCTAAATCTAGTAAAGTGTCTCTTATCTGTTTCCTTTTTTTATAATTTTGCACAGTATGTTTAAAATAAATGAGCAAACAAACAGATATGCAATGAGAATGCTAAATAAAAATTTCATATAATTTTATCTCAGTTTTTATACTTCAGTTATTTGAGTTTTAACTCCAATCTTGTCATCGGTGAATTTTATTTCTTTCGTATTTGAATATGTTTATTTTAAACCTCATTTACCGTGAAAGTTTTACCAAACAACTGTAATATTCATCATGAACTTGGACAGTAGGATGGAACTCCTGTAAAAAGACAATTGGAAATATCTCGACACTCAAAGGAAGCTCCGGGAGGAAAGTTTATAATTTATCTTTCAAACTACCTTTACAAGACTTGAGACGATTGGTTTTAGTTTCAGATAAGCTTATGAAGTTTATAGGACTTTGTTATGTAAAGGTTTAAGTAGGTATGATATAAGTTATAGGACTGTGGATACCAATAAAAAGCATTATTAAATTATCTTTACATTAAAAAAACAAGTGAATATTTTGCATCTGATCTTTTGTGAATCAAGTGAATTACAATATAAAGTGTCTCCAAACCAAAATAAAAAGTATATAATTTAGGTGAGCATGCTACATTGTTGTAATCAATCGCAAATCTTTTTTATACATATACAAGGTGTAACAGAAGGGTGTGACAATATTAAAGAGTATACATATATATCATGTAAGGAGTATATATACCAAAATATGAAAAATTAAATCGCATATATTTTTTACTATACAAAAATTAGATAATATTTTGCACTTGATTTTGTGGCAGCCCTAGCGAGTGACGAAACCGAAATAAGCACACATTCTTTCATCCCGTTCTAGCATTAGTTTTAACGCAACGTATTTTCTCTCTCTCGCGCTCTCAGAGAGACACCGCCGCGCCGTGTCATTTGTCAATGAAAGAAAAGTCAATGAACGCTCAAAATGATAAGATTTAGGGTTGCAAGTCTTAAAGTTTTAATGAAAGTTCAACTTATGATTACTCGAAATCTATGACACTTAGAATTCTGAAACCTAGTGGGCTGTATTCTATATATACATAGGTATGTATAGTATAAGTATTGTCACACCCTTCTGTTACACCTTGTATATGTACGTTGTTATCGAAACCTAGTTAAACATCAGGCGAGTTGATATCAAGCGTAACTTCATTTAAAAACGAGATCATTAGAAATGAGATGACCAAACACAGTTCCAAATGATTTTTAATACTATACAGAAAGTTCTTTAACCTCAAATCCCAGCAACATCTAAAACTGCTGTCAATGCAAGTCTCCACAAGCAGCAGAGCGTCATAAACTGCAATCGCGATACAATTCCAAAACAATAAAACGTTCATCCACAATACCGATATCGCTCGGATCTGAAAGCTGTTGCGATTGGGAGGCTAGCACTCACACATAAGCGATTCACGAATTGAATTTAAATGTAAAGGTTAGTGTTAATGCACATAGTAGACAAGTGGGTGCTCGCGGCTTCGCTCGCATTAAGAAGTAAAACGTGCAGATTTCGCCCCTTTAAAAGTGGCATTTCCAAAAATCCTTTCTTAGCGGATGCCCACGTCATAACTTGCACTACGCCTACTTGCATGCCAAATTTCAGCCCGATCCGTCCAGTGGTTTGGTTACCTATAATTTTAAATATTTAGATTAGTGTACATACATCTACTATATAAAAATAAGTCTGGGTTTCCTTCCTGGCGCTATAACTCCAGAACGCACGAACCGATTTACACGGTTTTGCATTCGTTGGAAAGGTCTCGGGCTCTGTTAGGTTTATAGCAAAGAAACTTCAGAAAAATTTCAACAGAAAAGCGGGAAAACAGGGAAAATCGTTTGCACATACACCGCGAAACGGAGTTCGCCGGATTTGCTAGTCGTTTATAAGTAACTGCAATCAATTTATTAAAAATGTAGTTTATCAAGAAAACTGTCCTCAGAGCAAAGTATGTTTTTTTTTAAGAATAACTTGAGTTCTAGACTAACATAATTTTTACAGTTATACTTAACTACTTACTCTATTTACGGACATCGTCGGATAAACATGTATGAAAAAAAATACAAACTATTATAAATTCTCAGGTCTTTATGATACGAGATCTTATGGCTTCAATGCGTCCTGATTATTACGAGTACATTGGAATAAATATAATATAAGAGGTACATATAATGTATGGAGGTGTGAGCTATCAAAATGATCATGCTCTAGATTAGATACTTTGTTTAACAATGGGGTTGAATAATCTACCAACAAAAGTGGCCACGCTATGTCCACAGATCTCAAAGCTGCTGCGATCAGCCATCGTCTCAGTATCGAGCTCAAATTGAAATTCCTCGGAAACGTCTTTGTGGGGAATGAGAGGAACTATCCGGTTTTAGTCGGATAGTTAGTGTTTATGCCGGAAACTGGTGGAACTAACGGACAAAAACACACTTTCGCTTCTATAGTTTTATAGTCTTCACTATAATTATGATAGTGTATGTAAATTTAATTTATTTTGTCCAGTGGTAATACATTCTAAATGTTATGGGGCTTTCAACAAGAGACATTTCACAACAGAACAACATTTCAATTAATTTAACCATCATTTTTTATTCCTTTTTTTAAATAACGATTCTAGTAAGCTACTGTTGTTTGAAGCCAATTCTTCTAAGCTCCCAAATAAAATTAATCTTTTTTTTCTTGAAATTCCCGCTTATCACATCCGATAAAAACAGTGCCGGTTCTCAACCCAGCTCTGTCAAAGACATCTTGTGGCTATGAGACGCGCGATTTCCGATGTGCTATTTTCTAATGAAACGTTTTAGTGGATAAGGGGTGTGTTACCGCAAATTATGGGGTTGGCATCGAATGAGGAAAATTGAAAATTCACATACAAAAACATTATTTTATGATCTTATCAAAGGACCAGAAGCACAAAAAATACTGTGAAAAACTGCCTTGATCTTTTAGCCCACTAGTAAAAAGTATTTAATCCGCAGTGTTGGCTGCGTTAATCTGAGGTTTTTTTACATGATATAGCTTGACATACACGCTTGACTACAACTTGCCTGATGTTAAGCAACGTTATAATCTACAATGTAGCGCGCTTGCCTAATAAAATAAATAAATAATTTATTTATTTTATTATTTATTGTTTACTCTTTAGGTTATAGGATTAGTACGAAAAATCTTTCTCGATTGACACAAAAGCAGCTTTGAAGGAGAAACCTTCGGAAATCTAAAGTTGTACATATTTTTACATGGTACTGAGTAATTCATGAAATCCTACTGACACCTGACTTAACCTTATATTCTAATCGCTAAATTAATGAAGTAGTATTATTGGCGTCAGCTACACAATACGGAAGTACAAGTACATTCTGTTAATTGTAATATTGCAAAATTAGCTGGTAATTAGAGACAATACTGTAACTATTGTTGTGGTTGTTATAAATAATTAGCTACAGGAAGGAATTTAATTTCGAATTCTATTGAACGTTATACGTTAACTGGCAACCTGTTACATAATGTGTGAATTTGATAACGGTTAATTTTCAAGTAGATACCTTCCTGCGTTATTACGCAACGACCAATTTGCGTTAAGTGACCAATTGATAAAAAAAATACTTATCAAAATCTATTGATTTTGATAAGTATTTTTTTTTATCAAATGGTCACTTAACAATCTCTTCTTCAACAAATCTTAAATACATTTAGGAATACAATTATTTAGTAAAAAAAGGCTAAACATGTTTAAGAGTATTTGTGCACGTGGGCCTAAGTAAACCACGTATTCCTTTGACTTTAAGAAGAAAGGAAAAATAAAAGATGTTACCAAGCTGCCACTATTTGTATAGATTATTTGCAAATTCTATACATACAAGTATTTATCTATACAAATTGATTGATTAATGCACCATCCAAGCAGTAGGTACGCTGACGTCACAGCTCATCAAGTAGAGTAGATGGGAGCTGATAGCTGGCATTGTGGCCACGTCAGCAATATCCTGTAATGGATATCACACATCTTGATATACTGGGTTATCTGGTCTTCTTATCGAATAAGTAGCTAACTCTGGCCTCGAGAGTTTATCAAGCTATCTAAGGGCCTCTGACATGGCTTAACCACTTAATGGAGGGTTGCAGTAAACTCGTTTGAAATCCAGTTCGTAGTTCGAAGGGAGTTTTTTCAGGTAATGTACTGGTAAGGCTGACTGTTTAATGCAAAAAAAAAACAATGTATGGTACATTTTTTTTTTTAAATGAGTGAAACTGTTAATTTTTGCAGTAACCTGGTATACAGTGATATCATATAGTGCATCCAATCATCACGTTCCATCGAGGTAATAATAGTCTTTGACATAATCATTGTTTAATATTAACAATGCTGTGATATGGATATTATAATTAGTTTAGGTAAGTAAAGGCGAAGGCATGGTAAACATTTAATTCATATAAAATCATAATGGCTACAATAAAAATTACATATGGCTATAGGACAAGTTTTAGTAAGTAACGAAGGCCATAGACAAAAAAAATATCAGACATTTAGATATCTACCGAGTTACTTACGTCTAGTTTTACTCTATAAACGTGCTACAAAATATTGTAAGGTCTGTCATAAAATAGCTCTTAAACACGCTCTACACAGAGGCGTAGAGCGTGTCTACACACGCTCTACGCCTCTGTGTAGAGGTTATGTCCGTAGCAATCTGCTACGAAATCTGGCTGAAGGTATCTAGTAGATTCAGTTAATATTGTTAATATTTTCCTTAGTAGTAAGCAGGTTATTGGTTCATTTGGTGCAACTAAGTATTAGTTTTTCGAGCTATGTTTTTAGATTAACAGATCTACGGATTAGTACTCGTACTTAGATTAGCAAATATATAAATATTCAAGTAAGTATTGAACTGTAATCTCACTTCTTCCAGTCAAAAATACTAGTATTGTCCTGAAACAGTTTAAATCAACTTTTATATTTAATAGCAAACGCATAACTTAAATCTCAAATCAGATATAAACTCTTCCATATTTGCTCAATACTCGCAACTAAAGAAGTTATGAACGCGCGAAGAAATAACAAGCGATTCTTCAGCTCTCGAGGCGGGATATCTCATCTTTCGTCTTCATCTTTTCATCTTCCAGATAATCCGATATTTGCAGCACAAGCGAGGGAATATTTCAGCACGGCGGGAAATCCGGTACGACGGTACTTGTCAAACGTACGCGTATTAGGAATATGGAAAATGTGCTATAAATATTATAACAAAATCTATGTTTGTATGAAAAAAAGCAATCTGAAACATTTGCAAGAATTTTATCCGTTTCAAAGACGTGTTCGATAAGTATTTAAGTTTTTATTTAAAAACTAGTGGGTGCTCGCGGCTTCGCTCGCATTCAGAAGTAAAACTTGCATCCCCTATTTCACCCCTTTAAAAGTAGCATTTCCAAAAATCCTTTCTTAGCGGATGCTTACGTCATAACATCTACCTGCATGCCAAATTTCAGCCCGATCCGTCCATTGGTTTGGGCTGTGCGTTGATAGATCACTATATCAGTCAGTCAATCAGTCAGTCACCTTTGAGTTTTATATATATAAGGTAGATAGTTTCGGAGTTTGTCACCTTGTTCGTTGTGTTCATAGAAGAGTATAATTGTCTCTTTTTTACATTGTTGTATCAAAAGTCAGTATTTTGCTATAGCAGATACATACCATCGCAGCATCATAGACTAACACCATATTATAATGAATAATAACTGCTAGTATGTAATAAACACATATCAACGAATTCACTTGTTCAATTATAAAATCTCACTTATTTATTATCATTACACCATTTACAAAAGCATCAAAGCTTCCGCATTATCACGCGAGCTTTGTCAAACTCTGTCATACATTATTAGCGCTATTCGAAGGGATAAACAGATAATCAGAATTCCGCCGTCAACCTTGTCAAATCAAATCTACGGAGCCGCGGGCAAATGTTAATCACTAGAATAATGGGCAAAGTTACGAGGGTGCTGTGCGTGTGTGAACAAACATACATATGTACTGTCTATACTTGAGATAAGTTAGGCTCTTGCTTGTTTGTTAGTCATTCTGCCGTGGGTAAAATAATTTCGAAAGTACTGGATTGTCGGCAAAATTTGTACATGCATAAATCCTATATTTGCATCTGTATTTTGGCAGTAGAAATGAGAATCCAATGAGTCTTTTACCTGCGTTAGTATTTAAGTTGTCCTAATAATATGTTTGGAAGGTAGTAGTCGACACTACACTACTTCATTAATTTATTTTTACGAGTTTATCTATTCCTTTATGAAATCAACGTAAATCAAAATAATTAATCTTGATAAATATTGCATGTGTGAGTGTTGGTACATAAAACATGTTGGTCACATGCCTAAATAGCTTGAGTTATAAATACACAACCACCCCTATGGTTTCTTAAGACCAGACAAAATAACTCTAAAACCTCACTGAAAAACAAAGCAAACAAAAATCAGGTCCACGCAAGTAAACCCAGATGACGCAGCAAACAAAGTTTTAAAAGTAGGGTGATTTACATATATTATACCTAACTACAGTTATATGCGAAGTATTTGCGGGGTAATTAATAACTTCGCACCGCAGATATTCCAAGTTTTGATTAAGGGCGTATTAAGAGTAATGAGAAACTCATTCGGGCTGACTGCTTTTTGAAAAGGGACCCTTAAATGTGTGAAAAAGCAAAAATATTGTAATTTTATGCTCGTAGAAATCTAAATATTTTAAAATAAAGGTATATTTGCATATATTGTGGTTTGAAAAATATTAAAATAGAAAGTCAACCTCGTTAATAAGAGCATGGAAGGCGAGAGGATCATCAACTTATAATGACTGAAATAAAAACGTTCTTAAACCTATACATGGATTTATAATAAATCACCATATATCAAATAGCATGCATTTAATAATTTTCACTTGTTATACTTCCGCGTCTTGTTGGTACTAAACGTAACATATTCAGTGGAATACCAACTTAGCATTCAAGACATGTTCGTTGGAACTACACAATATACCTATATTATGTATACATAGGTACATATGTACGTGTTGTATTTACTCCAATAATGGCATCCTGTTTAGTGGAACAGGAGATAGTGTTGCTTACTGAGGTAATTGTTAGCAAATATTGGCGAGATGTTAATGTGCACCTTGCTTCTATTTTTAATAATGCCTGTTGGTTAAAAGGCCCTTAAATTAGAACTAAGATGACCCTTAAATTAAATTAAGATAAGAAGTTTTAATGAAAAAAAATCCTTATTTGAAATGTGGTTAAAATAGCAGGCTTTTGATTGCCAGTTGTGACGATTTGGTTTAAAAAACTGGTTTGATGTAAAATATCGATTCCGTTCGATAACGAGTCCAAAGTCTTAAGTCCTAGTATATTGGAGACTTGAGTAAAAGGTAAAATTGAAACATACTCGTACAACGATTTTACTTGAAGTTTTCTATTACCCACTCCAATTCAAGTTGTATTATACTAAGTTATGTACAGGTGAAAGTAGTAAATATGTTTGGCAAACAGTAAACACCAATAAAAGAAGAAGCACCTAAAGAAGACTCAGCAGTAAATTGCCTCCAAACTAGCTATTAAGGGAAAAGCTTGGGAAACCATACAAATCTACCATTCTTACAGGGTTCTATGTCAACCGTTTACATGAAAAAAAGGTGTGTTTTTGTATCAAAATAAAATAAGAATAGAAAAAAAACATAAAAAATAAGTTTTAATAATACTTAAGTACTTATAAATAACATTTAGTTGCAGGCATAAATCAGGAAAGTCTAATGTGAAATGTTTTTAACGAGTTAAAATTGCTTTTTCCTGAAGAACTGTTCCATAGACTTCGCTGCTTCTGGATATGAATATGAGTAAGCAGGAAGTAAAGTTACCAGTTTGATAACTCGTAATTTTTTAATTTAAAATTCATAGACTGATATTGTACACTGTCCAGAATAAACTTCATAAAAGGTTGTTTTTTAAATAATAATATAATATAATAAATACTCCACAAATTCCCACAAAAAATAATTTATTTTTCCTATTCTACCTACCCCAGTATTCATGGCGGTATAGATCGCCACTTAACTACTTCAGCAAGGTTCGGCGACTACTGCCCAACTTGGGGAGTTTTCTTTGTTGTTTATTGGGCTTCTACTAGTAATGATACCTGGAGCGGAATATTCATAAGCTTGTGTTGTATTTTGAGACAGGTGCTTAAAAGAAAAATAAATACTTTAATGTAGTGAGATCGAAGGAAATGACGAATAAAAACTAACCAGGCTGGTTTTCACGTTGCTTGCAGTTTTGTCGCTGTATTCCGTTATCAAAATAGCTTGTGTCATTTTCGTAATCCGTACTCCACTAAAATAAATGAACGTAGGATGAACGTGTATGAACTATGTACATATTGTGCATACATTTCAACATTACAATAATCCGTCGCTTCGTCATGGAGAGAAAAACTACAACGTATGACTGGAATTAGTTACACTTGTTACTTTAAAAAAAAATACCGTTTGTTTCCAAAACATCTATTTAATAAAACATCTACTCGCTTCATTTTCTACGAATTTAAAGCCCCTAGCTCCAAAACCACCCTTTTATAGCAACCCCTGTTACCTGAACTTATTAAACTTTTACTAAAATACAAATTAAAGAAAGAACAAGAAAAGTTTTTAGATATAATCCGAGGCGATGGCTGCTTATTACGTTTTTATCTCTTGAACTTTATTGTTTATTCGAATTATTTCGCAAATGTGAAAGGATTTAGATTTGAGAATAATAAACAATATCTAATAGGTTGAATTATCCTTGAAAAATAATTTAAAATGTGTTAATTAAACAATGAATCGCATGCCTGTAGGACTACGGGTTTTACGAAAAAAAAATTGGCATAATTACATCGTTGTATGTAATTCCATGTAAACACTACATTAGAAAATAAAAATACTCTACCCTGTGCTTACATCCTAAGATAAAGCGTTGTTTAAAAACATTCGAGTCACACAAACCTTAGTACGTAAAAATTTAAAAAAAAAATTATTATTTATTATTACTAGCCTGAATGAACCTCCTGGTAGACAAAGGCCTCCCTTCTCTCTTTCCAGACAGCCCCATTTTCGGCTTTGGTGGTCCACTCCTTGTCAAACTTGTTAACTTCTTTCCACCTTTCTCTAGTTCTTCCTCTAGGCCTGCTCACATTTAACACCAGCGATTTTTTTCATAACACAAAAATATTACCAATAAGTCAATAACTGGCACGCTACCCCCATATTCCATCGTTTCCCGATAGACACCATCATTAGATAATGGTATAAGCGTGTAGCAGACATGACCATTAATCACAAAACTTGCTCGGACGGCCCCTATTGTACTAAGTAAGGACTTATCTAAAAACTGCTGATTGGAGAAACCTCGTTTATCAACTTACCTTGCGAAGGAACTTTCTATGGGGTTAGTTATGGATTATATGAGGTGGTATGGATGTGAAATTGTGGTTATCGATTTTCAAGAGTGGTTTCTGGTTCTAATGGTGCAAGTTTTTTGATACAACCTGCAAGTTAGTAGGTATGTGGTCATACCATTTGATGAGATTTAACATCCATATAGTTTTTTATATATTTTTAACGTAGGCTTGGCTATTTGTTAGTGGATACAGGTGTTAAGCGTTATGGCATCCAGAACGATCTTAAAACCCGCGGCGTTTCAGTTATTTACTGTTTTGTATATTTGCTTTTGGCTCGGCAAGCGTAGTGTAGGGCGCCCTGCCACTAGGTGGAGCGAGGACATCTTGAAAGTAGCAGGGAACAGGTGGAGACGAGAAGCACAAAGTCGGGCCGAGTGGCGTGCCTTGGGAGAGGCCTATGTCCAGAAGTGGACGACCGTGGGCTGATGATGATGATGGTATTTGCTTTTAATGAGCCACCTTCGTACCAAGTTTGTGGTAACGAGATAGTATTGTATGTACTTATAGGTATAAAGAAAGGTTTTCAGTTATCGTGTACGTAGGTAAATGATCACTCTTGTACATTACTATCATTAAGCGGCATTCCATTTTGGGCGCTTCCGTGGGTCGGATGACACGTTAAATTGTAGGTCCCGGCTGTTTGTCTAGTACTTAGGGCGGCTTGATAAACTCTCGACACCAGAGTCCACCACTCTCATTTGATAAGAAGATTACCATCATAGTCACATATTGGCAACATTAAGTATCAACCTCAAAAGCCCTGTAAACGTCACTAACAGTCACTGTAAACTACACCGATGAACCGGAATTAACGTGCCATGTCAACTCGTTAGTAATCAAAGCGGTATTTACGGTCAGGACTCCGCCATTATGCAGTGAATGGCTAAATTCTAGCCGTAATATGTAGGTAAGTAGGCAACTTTATGGTGGACGGAATAAGGAATAGGCTAAAGGGGCGTAATAATAAACACACTGATACTAAGCATGGTCAATAGATGTGCTCGTAGTTCCGGTAGCAGTTGAGAAAGTAAACAATTACATTGTAAGTGTTTGTGTCGATAAAATATATACATAAATAACATATCCGTTATCTAGTACCCACGACACAAGCGTTAGCTTAGCTGCGATGTGTGCAGTTTTTTTAAGCATTAACATAAAGACAAACCCATACATAAACTACTCACAAACTTCCAAATAATTTTCACGGCTTTATACTATCATGTCCAGTAAAGGTATGTACAATCTTATTGGTAGTACATATGTATGCTTTTTCTTTTTTGTTTTTCTATCAATATTGTTGTGAATAAATGGCTTACACTACTTAAAAATCTTATTGGGTTTTAATTATCACTTAATTTTATTTTATTTACAAACATTATATAAATTCTTATATGCACATTGTATAATATGTCATAAAGAATATACTTACTCAAATGGTTCTCAATATAATGTACATTACCTACTTATTTTGTAACTAATGTACTTTAATGAGTAATAGAAATAAAGGCTTTTTTATTTTTTATATATTTTATTTATTATTTTATTTTCACAGATCACGAGGGCAACTGCCCCCGTCCTATTGCCGCCCCTGGCTCCGCCTCCTCAATGTAAATATTGGATACGAAGGGCGCGCGCCATGGAGCTGCGAATGTTCTGAATGTAAATCCATTTCGCTCTTATTTTATTCGTGTCAGACGAAGTCAGTATACCGACACAGAATAATGAGTAGGATAGGTGGGTGTTATAAGTACGCCGCTAAATTGCCTACCTACCGAATCGCTTGAGTTAAATAAGCCACCTCGGAAAGGTACTTCATCAATGCCTTAAAATACCTACGCATGACACAAGTATTTATGAACTTTAAAAATTGTAATTACTTGTGTTGAGTCTGGTCGTTTGTGTGTGTATAATAAGTTAGGTATATTAGGTATATTTAATGTTATTGGTTGTATAATGTCTAAATGTTAGATTGACAAAGCCCTTAAAACGTCTATTGCACTTATTTCGTCGAATCGGATTTGTGCAAATTTGTGTTGACTGTTAAGAGACCACCTAAAAGTCTGTGTATTAACCTTAATGTCTAGTTTCTAGAGTATATTGACTAATCAAATGAAAGTCTGATGAATAAGATCTGATTTGAATGGAATAACAGCACAATAAAGCTGCTAGTAGCTAACACGCATTTCAAAAGTTATTGGTACTATCAAGGGCGGCTTGATAAACTCTTGACACCAGAGTTGGCCACTCTCATTCGATAAGAAGAAGACTATCAAGGAGGTTATTTAGACAACATAAAGGAGTCTTTATTACAAAATAGTTTAGACGCAACGTTCGCTTTAGTAAAATTCTCGAATCCGTTGATTAACTATTGCCCAAGGCACGTCGGTTCTGTACAGCTATTTACCGTAACTTGAGCCCTTTCTTGTTTAAACTTTGCTAGCTAACCATCTCGTCTACATTGTAAATACAGTCTATAAAGTTTTATATTCAAAACCGTGCAACAAGTTACATTGAAAATTATGAAAAGCGCAATAAAACTGTAAGAGCTCTTTTTACGACCGATCCGAGATTTGCTTTAGAGATTTCTTTAGTTTGAGAAAATGTTTTGTCGCTCTTATTCTATTAGAAATTTTATTATAACCATCTTCAAATTTTAATTAATTTCAACGAAACTTTTCAAAGTATTCTAAGAAATATATATTAGAAATTCCTTGCTTGTTCGCAGTGAAAGTTAAATAGTTTTACAATAACGAGAGTTTTTGTAAAGTGGCTTGTCTGGACATTATTTTGAATTCATAATTTTGTCTTGTGTGGAAAAAGAATCAAATAACCAACGCCACGTTTTCGATTTCCCTTTTTGTGTAACACCACCAATGTCTAAAAATCACGTTTCATGCTATTTGTAATCCTTCATATTCACGCCTTCGCATTCTTTATTCGTAGCTCTACGTTACACAGCACTCTACAATAACATAGTTTGACTCTGTGCAAAATAAATATTTCCCTACCTTTCCTCTAAGCAAATATCAATTGACCTCCATCCTCCCTCGTATTTAAATAAAACCTGCGCCGTCAAAGTGTCTTCACATACTGGTCTCGAGTTAATTTAGGGTCGTTTAGGTTATTTTAAAATGACCCGAGCCTTGTCGGAAACAATTTCTTTCTCTTTTTCATTCAATTTTCATTAGGAAATGATGCGTGGAAGCTAAAAATAAAACGGGGAAGCCATGTTTGAACTGGCTACCATCGATTTTCTAACCTTACTTGCAACATTGTACCTACATACATCTATATGTAGCTGTTTTATATAGGCATGTATTTTGGTTGGAAAGTTTTTTTTTTTTTTTAACTATAACGTGTTTGCACTTGGCCATAGTTTACTTTATAGCAAGCAAAGGCTATGGGCCTAAGATGGAGCGTGCTTACCCGATAAGAACCGATCCACTCTCGCTTTGAAGATCGCTGGATTATAGTGCGTGGGGAACAGAGAGTCAGGCAGGGAGTTCCACAACCTTGAGGTACGAACAATAAAGGTAGAAGCGTACCGTTTCGTGCGGGTCTTAGGAACTTCCTCCATAAACCGGTGTCGTCCTGCCGTACCTCTACTCGTCCGGTGATAGAAGTTTTCTGTGTTAGTTATTAGAGTGTGCTAAATGTAGCCTAAAATTCGTCTAACCCATAGTGTTTTAGCTGTTATAGATTTGTATAATACTAGCAAGTATTCACTATGCATTTTTTTTCAACATGTTTCCTGTAGCCATGACGGTAGTATTAGTTTTTAAGCATATCAATTAAAAAATATACTTGTTTAAAATAATATTAATTACTTTTGTTCCACAAGTATGTATATACAAATATGACTTAATATATCAATTTAATTTATAATATAAAACTTTTCTGACAGTTTAAGGTATTAGTTTTAATAGCTACAACCATACTGAAACATTAGGAAATATGCCATATGAATCTAAAAATTAGCCATTCAGGGTACAAAGTCTCCTATAAATAGCTCTAAGTGAAAAGTTCAAGCAGTACAGAATTTCATTAAGTAGGAGTAAGCACGGACATTGTGGATCGTCGATGGAGCGAGCGAGGCAGCGGGGCGGGCATAGTCTGATAAAGCTGGAGGCACACCTGCTGCTGTATGGTATATACGAGTATGTATAAATGATTATTACTGATAACAATAGTCATTAATGCTTAGCCTTTTAAGGATGGCTTTAGTTACGTCAAAACTAGCAAGCTATGTTCTAAGACTTGAACAAACACGCAAAATTGAGTTTCTACGTACAATTACTTGTTTCGTTAGGAGACGATGAATTAACTTCTGACTGGCTTACTTATGGATGACTTATTGCCAAAAGTTGTAGAATAAAGGTTTTTGGGTTTGATGTAAAAAAGATAAAGATAAAGATAAAGAATCTTTATTGATAATGTAAAATTGTAACATACATAGGTATAAGTACTAATATCACAGAATATGCTACACAAATTACAATATCTCGTCAAATTGAATTTATAACATTAGGCTTTTATAAAATTTTAGAAGTTACATATGTCTAGTTTTATTAATAAAACAATGAAAATTTTTGTTATTAAAATCATGTATCAAACATAATAATAGGTACGAGTGTACGAAAGGAAAGCCTTAGAAAATTTATGTTTTTATTACCAGTTATACAATAAAACGCTATGACCGTGTAATTGCTGATGTCCGTTAATTATTTAGTTCCTGACTAAATATGTAATTGATGTTATAATCATTTAACTCCTAAGTGATCATGTATATTGTGTTAGTAACTTAATTATAAAAAAAAAGTTTGTGTGTATATGTTTGAGCAAAAACAAGCGTAATTTGGATAAAATGTGAGTTAAATACAATATGACTCTGTTAGGAATAAATTATAGATGTGTACGCACATGTTAATATCTGCTTGCTCTAGTACCACTCTATTAAATATCGTTTAATGACCATTAATATTAATTATGCGATAGTTATCTCGGGCACCACGGCCTCTCATGTTCGAGGAGTGCTGGTAGAATTAGCCGCCACGCTAGTCTGAACGACATCATTCGCCGGGCTTTTTCCACTGCCAATGTTGCAGCTATGCTCGAACCGAGCGGCCTAGCACGTGACGATGGAAAAAGACCTGACGGTATGACTCTTGTGCCATGGAAGTTGGGTCGGCCCCTTGTGTGGGACGCAACTTGCGTCGACACATTGGCGCCGTCTCATCTGTCTATGACACGGTGTCGGGCTAGAGCGGCGGCTATTATTGCCGAGCATCACAAGAGACGCAAATATGCTAACCTCGGCCGAGGTTACATCTTTGAGCCTTTTGGAGTCGAGACTTTGGGGCCGTGGGGTCCAGGAGCCCATACTATTTTCCAAAACCTCTCGGAGCGTTTGGTTGACGCGACGCATGACCAAAATGCTGGCCTTTTTCTGGCTCAACGTATCAGCATTGCCATCCAGCGTGGTAATGCGGCCAGCATGCTGGGCACGCTGCCCTCTGGAGCACTTAGATTATCTTTAGGCTTTTCTAAAGATTTTCTAAGTGCCCCTTTTTGTAGTAGTTAGAAGTAGTATGTTTAGTTTTCCTTCACTTGTTTTTATATTTTATTATTGTATAGTTATCTCAGTTTGCAATAATTGTCTAATTAATTTATATTGCGTCTCATCCATTATGAATATAAATGTAGTTTGCTGGCGGAGTATAATTAAACCACAAATATCCAATGGTGTATACCTATATGCGGCGTCATGTTATCAAACCAGATTGGTATCCTTATTACTATTTCATTTTTTATAATGAGATATACCTATGAAACGTCCTAAGTATTTATGTTCTTAATATCACTGAAAGTTTGTGTGTTTTTGTATTTTAACACGTTTGAAAGCAGCCTGTCACTTTAGTCTAAGCTTGCCTAGAAGAAACCTGCATGTACCAGTATGTATGTTTGTCACACCTTTATTTTGTCAATCTTGTTTTAATTGTATTGTGCATTTTATGTTATGTATTTTTTTATCTACATAATTAGTCGGCAATAAAAATAAAGTTCCGCTATAAGATATTAAAATAAATTTCTACAAGTCTTTTGTAAAAACATTTACTCATTCACAATATTCAAATCAGTTACTAAGCACTTGTAGTAGGTTAATTAATGTCAACACAAATGGGGAAGTGGTGCCCCTGAGATACAAGCCTAGCTTAGTTCAAAGGCACCAGTTCATAATTAAATTGTAGCACTTACATTATTTTAGTTGTTTATTTCATTATTTTAGTCTTAAGCTACAAATTTTGTAAATAGGTAGATTTAAGTTCAATAAATAAACTTTTGATTTGATTTGACAATGTGGCATATTCTTATAATAATAATCTGGGTATGCCAATGTATTTTTATATTTTCGGTGTCTGAACGTACCTAAAGTATACTTTTCAAAATTTTAGGAGTTTCATTGTTATATTTTCTTTTCTCACGTGTATTTTATTGTCAGATGTAAGCAATACCGACTTGCACTTACTTGGGAGCGGAAAGTGCACTTCAAATGCACTTAACACACAAAGTTTTCACTTCTTCTATTACCTACTGACAATACATCAAACTCAAATTGTTATGATTAAAGTTTTCAAGATGTACATACATATAAGTAGATATTTTATTCTTAAACTATAACAAGCTGTTAACCAAATGATAACTTAACATATCCTTTTTATACCAAATATAAATCTACAAACATGTTTACCTACAGGTTTTTTAATGATTCTATCATGAAGCTCTAATAACTGATCTAAATTATACTTTTTTTTTACTATAACGTGTTTGCACTTGGCCATAGTTTACTTTATAGCAAGCAAAGGCTATGGGCCTAAGATGGAGCGTGCTTACCCGATAAGAACCGATCCACTCTCGCTTTGAAGATCGCTGGATTATAGTGCGTGGGGAACAGAGAGTCAGGCAGGGAGTTCCACAACCTTGAGGTACGAACAATAAAGGTAGAAGCGTACCGTTTCGTGCGGGTCTTAGGAACTTCCACCATAAACCGGTGTCGTCCTGCCGTACCTCTACTCGTCCGGTGATAGAAGGGCGCGGATAGGATGAACAGGGATAGTCTAATGTATGCATTTCCTTGAGGGTGTATAGTTTCGTGTAAGACCTAGATCTTGTCGAGTCAAGTACTACCATTATGACAAGCATGATCTAGGCTTAGTGTCAACTGAGACAAAATATTTTTGGCTAGTTTAATTTCACTCGTCCCTCGTTTTATATTATTAGGGAAGTACATATTTTAAAATTATGTAGTGATAGGTTTTTTACTCCACTGTACCACTGTGAATATTTTCCCGAGTTGTCACCAACAAAAACTTAAAAAATTGATTTTGTTAACTGAACCAAACTGTCTCAAATTATTTTGTATCAGTTGACATCAACCCATTCCAACAACAGAGTCTCTTGAATGTTACATGAAGAAAATGGTATAATATTTATTTACCTATTTATTTTCTTAAGTTAATCATTATCGCGTTTTCCTATTCACATATCTTAATACGTACGAATGATAAATTACTATGTGTTGGTATAATAAATATTCTTAACATATTACATTGATATAAATTACATATAACTTTATTCGTCTGAATGGAAATAAGGCAATAAAATTATATTATCATTTACCCACGTTTTGTTTTACATTAGACACGACCTCTGACGCCGCGGAAAGGGATTGACATCAAAAGAAAAAGTATGAGGTTAGGGGGCTACCATTGTATTCTTTTAGTATCATTATGATTATTTATTTTGCCCATTTATGTTTGAAATTGTAATGAATAATTACTTATATGTTTTAAAGCCCTCCCGACACAAAAGGTTTACTTACTATAGGTTTGAAATGTCCGCAAAAAGCAGACATCTATTTTCCTTCGTCCTTTATAATCCTTTATTTATTCCTCTCCATCCAATGGTTGCCTGGAAGAGATTGCTTTTAGCAATAAGGCCGCCACTTGTGGCACTAGAGTAGTTTATGTAAGTAATGTTATTAATCTTGTTTTATATGTGTGTGACAATAAAGAATTATCTAACTATGTATCTATCTATTTTTGTTTTTTATTTTTTGCTTTGAAAAGGATAACTAAATCTTAAACGATTTATGCTAATTTTCTAGATTTCAAATTATAAGCCAATGACTGCGCAAATACATTGATTTGATAGGTTTAATAAACTGATCCTATTTACTGTAGTAAAACTGCAATAGAAACATTAGAACACCATCATTGATATGGCATTGTAACCCCCTGGAATATTATTGCCTTGACTCAGACACAATTATATCAGCGACTCGCTTTTTGCTCGCGACTTTTACAAGGAATTCCGGATATATTAATATTGGAAAACAGGAAATACTTACGTCTTCAAATCTCTAGAGAATCACGTGAGGGCTGATGATATCATTAATTACTTTATATATAGATCAAGAATAGATTAAGTATTCAGAAAAATACAATCTAACCAAAAACATTTTCAAGATGATATAAAAACTAGGTGTACTTATGCCTATTTTACTACCATAATATAAGAGATAATCATAGTTTATTTTAGATCTAATTAAATTCACAATTATTTACATTCCACAAGTATGTTTAAGTAATTTTTGTATAAACTTGTGGAATGTTAATCATCTCTCTCTTTGAGTCGTATTTCCACATGACTGAGGGTCGTGACTCCCCCGCAGAACTAATTTGTTAGGGGAGTTTTCTTGGGCAGATAGAGCCACACTCGCTTCAAATGGTCTTCAATGTTAATCATAGTAAGTACCTAATGAATTACAGAAATGAAAATTAACATACAAATGAAACTAGAGAAAACCCAGAGAAAAATATACATCAAACCAAAAGATACATCAGAATTTCCTCGAATTTATTTTCTACATCTAAGAGGAACGCCTCTGATTCTTTACGCAAATCTCATCCATAAATTACCGAGGTCTAAAGGCATTTGTGCTCTCGGACCCGTAAAAATTGGTCTGCCAGAGTTCCTTCCTCAAAGATGACCACCTTGATCTTTCTACGGACTTGTGGTACACTGATTTTGATATAAACCCAATTACTGTGTAAAGAAGTTGTATATAAACGACTATTTTTTTCTGAGAAGGTTTTATGATCGTAATTTTATGAAGAAACGAGATGGCTTTGGCATTTAGACGCATGTGATGTGAGGGTAATATGATGAGAAATAAGTATATTAATTATCTACTTCATCTTACTACTTCAGATAAAATTCTACATAGGGTAAACCGTATAGTGATTGCCCGCTTAAGAGACTGATTCAAGTAATTTCATGATAATTCTTGTATTTTTATAGTTATTTCTTTAGTTGTTTTTTTTATTGTTAGTTTAATATATTATCATAAGAATCGGTAGTGATTTTAATTAATAACGTTGCACATTTAATGTATAACCTATGTTGCGTTACTTTTTAAAATCAGTAGTCATTATTTTATAAAGAAAAAGAAGCATTTATTATAAAAGATTTATATGACATAGGTATAACTAAGATTATACATATACTAATCTGCCACAACGCATATTTAATTCATCATAAATTGCTTATTTTATATACCTCAAGTTCCACATAACTAGCGTAATATATAAACACATGAAAATTAGGTTATATGTAACTACCTACATACCTACAATCTTCAAGTATCTATCGAATTCTACGAAGCGCTACAAATTCTGCGTAGATGAGCTACGAACGAATCCAAGACTCTCTTTCTAGATTTTCATGCGGCGTAGCGCTTTTTGTTGCCGGAATCTTGTGTAAATAAAGTTGTGTAATCTTTGCTTTCTCATCATGAAATACTTAACAACACCGCCCTGTGGTATTACCTGCGTTAATCAAGAATAATAAGTAAGCTATATTTTCCAGGTTGGTAAAATTTGATTAAATTTCATCGTAAAAGTGAACCTTTAATCATGTAATCAAACTCAAAATCAGCAACTTTCTGCCTTTTTATACAAAAATAATACTTTCAACACCAGTAGTTCCTGTGTAACGAAATTTACAAACCTACAAAAACTGCGAGGCTTTTATTCACCAACACCGATGGCTTAAACGTTTTTGAATAAAAGCAAATTCCATTATCGGACAAACAACACTCCTGTGTTGGGACACTCCAAACACTCGCGGAGGCGACGTGTTTTTAAAACGCAAATAACATTTAAAAGTAACAGTAAAAATTGAAGTAAAATTTGTTGAGGGTTCCGTAGTGAAGCAAAAATCTATCTAATTTAAATTTTATAGCAGCAAGAATCTTGATCAAACATAGAACTTTATAATGTTTAATAAGTAGTTTTTTTTTTACATTATATGGGCTTACGTTTGAATGCACCTCGCCTGATGGGGAGCGACGGTGAAAACGAAGATGGAGCACGCTGGCCCAGAACGAACCTATTCACTCGTGCTTTGAAGGCATTCAGATTGTAAAATTGGGGAAATACAGACTCCGGGAGTGAGTCCCACTGAGCTGCTGTACGTATTAGGAACGAATCTTGGAAACGCTTTGGTCGGGTATTAGGAACTGATACAGTGTAGTAGTGTCAATGGTAGTAGTGTCACATACAGTGTAGTAGTGTCAGTGGTAGTAGTGTCAAACTAACGACCAAACGTAAATATGTAGTGATTTAAACGGTGTTTTAAAACACTACATATATTTTATTTTACCCCAGAGATTCTTATAATTCCGTAAACGACGCGTGGACTATATCAATGAAGCATAAAATTTTGTCTTAAAAAAAAAACAACAACATAAGATACGATGAAACCCTGAAAACAAAATAAAGCTGTCAACAAACCATCAGCTTGTCGTATCCAAAATATACAGACAATGCGTCCATTTGAAATAAAAGCGCACAACAATACCTCTGAACATGCTTTGGACAGCTGAAGTTTCAACTGGAGAGCTTAGCACAGCCGCTTTCATTTCATGATATGATTTACAGGAAATATTACGAAAATATCTTAAGATAATTTCCTCATTTTTTATTTTTTATTTTCTTAGAAATTAATATTTCCGAAATAGCTTTGAATGGTTTTTTATTGCAGATTGACTGACCAAATAGCGCTTCGAAAGAGCTAACAATATAGACGTAGTATTGTAGTGCTTTAAATGTAAAGCTATCAGTATACAAGCCAGCAATGTAGAGGTATTTACGTATTTATAGCGCTTTTTATAAAGAACTATAGATAGTTCTACATAGATGTAGTGCTTTCAAAGTAGAACTATCAACGAATAATTATCAACATGGTTCAACCATCAGCCCTTTATCGTCCAGTGCCGAGTATAGCCTTCTAGTACGCCAGTCGTCTCGGCCATACGCAGATAGAATGCAGAAGCTCCCGCAGTTTTTATACATAATATTTAATAGAAATGTTATTCAGGATAAAATAAAAGTAAGCAAGTAAGATCATATGAGAATGGCCAACTCTAGTGCCAGGATTTTCAAACCACCCTAAAAAGCGACCATAGCTCATTTAACATAAGAAAATACATGCGATTACCAATGTAAAGCAAAAGATCAAATTGTGAATCACTAAGGCTATCCATGCTAACCACCCGAACACCCTTTGTCAAAATGGTTGATTGTCGCAGGAATGCAGTATGTCTGCATTTTTGCCTTTTGTTGAAACTACCAGGTACCGTGTTGGGAGTGGTATTCTTAGGGGACAGAGAGATTAATGAGAGCCTCTGCTTCTAATAATAGTCAGATATTTTAAAGTCTTTAATATATTGTTATGTTATGTTTTATGTTGGTGGAAATGAACTTTTTTTGCAAAATTTTGAATTTGATTAAGTTGCGTTTTTGTATAAACATTTGATCCAATATACGAATAAGAAACAGAACACGCAACTATTTATTAATTGGTTGACAGGGTCTATGTGGTACGATCAATTATTGTATTAGTACTTAGTATGAAGCAAAATTATTATCATAAAGAAGCTGCTAAGTGTTCATCAATTCAGTATTTTTTTTTTAAATTCCGCTCTAGTTACTTTACCTTAAGTAACAAGTTTATTTTTAAAATAAAACTCCTGAAAGCAACGCCTTTGAGGCCAAGTATGAAAAGTAGCTGCTGTTAATCTTAGCTTAATCTAATAAAAATTGAAATAACACCTTCAGTAAAAGCGCTGGCATCTGCTGCAAGCAAACACGAAGTAAAACGTATTAATCTCAGTCAGAAAGCAATAAATAATGCAACACTTGGCGTCTAAGCCATTACGGAGGCTGTTTCATTGAACGGACAAAAAGTGCAGCTACATAGCTATAAATATATCTATGCACGCGAACTTGTCAACGTTTTTGCTGTTTGACATTCGTAGGCGGTTTGTCCGGATTTTTTTGGAATATAAAGTGGGTACTAGCTGATGCGCGCGACTTCGTCCGCGTGGAATAGTTATTACCATAAAAACGGTTCTAGTGAGTTAACCTTAAAACATACACATATACTGTTGCGGACATTTTGTTAGATTATTTCAAGAGAAATAATTCTTTCATACACATTTTTTTGATATCTTGAACCGTTTTCGCAGCGCATGCAACGGGAGCCCTCAAAGATGAATAATTTTTCCCGTTTTTTCCACATTTTCTATTGTTTATTCACTCCTTTTAGTTGCAGCGTGATGTTATATAGCCTAAAGCCTTCCTTGATAACTGGTCTATCCAAAACAAAAAGATTTTTTCAGTAGTTCCTGAGATTAGCGCGTTCAAACAAACAAACAAACATACAAACAAACAAACAAACTCTTCAGCTTTATAATATTAGTAAAGATAATAAAAACATAAAAACAACCCACTACCCACTTCCAGAGGGCAGCGTGTCCAGCATACTGGCCGCATAAACACGCTGGATGGCAATGCTGATACGTTGAACCAGAAAATAAACAGTAATTAAAAAGATAAATATGGCACAAAAATGAAACCAACAAAACACAGTCAAAAATTGTATTGTGTAGTGCAACTACACGATTGGTTTCGATTGTCATGCTATTTTTTTTACCGTAAAATACGTCAAATAAGTATTAAAAGAACATTCAGCAAAAGAAATCCGACAAAATCCACGATATGCGACGTGCCACTTTATTTAAATTGGCTACAAAAATACTCAACTTATCTCGAAGAAAACGAGCATATTGTAGAAAAGACGCTTATAAATGGTCCCGTTGAAGTAGCTCTGCACAGAAACTTTGTCTCGCAATAAATGCTGACCACTTTGTACTCGACATCTCGTTTCTCATGTACTGAAATATATCACGAAACATTGCGGGGAGAAATGTTTTAGACTCTTTATAGACTATTATTGCTAGGGGGCGAAATTATTTGATAACTAATGGATGCCCGCGGCTTCACTCGCATTATTTCAGGATAAAAAGAAGCCTATGTTACTCCTAAGACCTCATACCACCAACATACCAAAAATCATGAGATTCCGTTCCGCCGTTTTTGCGTGATGAGCGGTTAAATAAACAGAGACACAGAGAAACAGAGAAACAGATAAACAGATAAACAGACAAAAAATATTAAAAAAAAACTCCTGAAACGTGTGTAATTATCGCTTTAAAGCTTTATAATTTGTATAAATAGGATTTTTAAAATAGCAATTAACTTTGTTTCGTGATTTATAAGGATTAAACTGTAGACCTTAGTTTCGTTTAGCACCACCATCGTTTTATGAGTGTGAATTGTTCAAAGTTTATCTGTCTCGTACGGAGTAAGACAACCCCATGCCGAATTTACGACAAATATGATATTGTATGTGATATCTTTTCAAAAATACAGTACCAATTACATTACATATTCAGTTATCTTATTATACGCAATCTTTTCCAAATAAGGCCATTTTAAGGGCGGCCTAAATATATTCAGTTTAATATTACCACGAATTTCAACACTTCCTTTGTGGCCGCAGTCATTGTTCCGGCAAAATTATATCCTGAAGGCGTAATATCATGAGATAATAATAATGAGTGTAAAAGGTTCACATAAAAAATTAATTCTAATTTTGTAAGGTCTGCTCGAATACCTCTGACGGTAATGTAATTTTTTCAACTGCAGTTTCCTTGTTCCAATTATTTTTGTCAATATTTTGGTTCTTTTTTCGTAAAGAAAGGCCTATGGTTGTTTTAGTACCTAACTGTAGGTACTACAGAGTATGAAATTCGTTGTCAAAACACAAAATATATGTTTTTTTTATCGTTGAATGTCTAAATCTGTGTAAATTAAGTAATTACAACGTTGCTTAACATCAGGAAAGTTGTAGTTAAGCGTGAGCCTATTTTAAGTAAAAAATATATGTTTTTTTTTGTATGACAGACGTATTAGGGCTTGCCTAAAAACTTTTCAATCTAAAATTACTTCGCAAATTGCATCCAAAAACAAAATTATACTAAAGGTATGATAATTTAATCTTTTATATCAATTAAGTTTACAAATTTCTGACATCTGAAACCAGACAGCCGCGAAAATTACGTTTTCCATATCTTCTTTTGTAAAGGGGAATATATTGTGGAGAAAATTACGGTCTGTGTATGGCATAATGAGATTTCGTCAAAGCAATTTAGGTGAAGGCCTTTTTCACTGATATCGTTTTTCACTTATAGCTAATAGCTCATTTAGTTTGCTTGTGACATTGATCGTATAGCAATAGTTCGCTAAAACCAGTAAATGTACATATGTTTTCTTTTAGCAATAGTGAACGCTGACTGTTTGTATAACATCAAAAATCTTTATATTTACTTTATTAGATACATATTTATATTATAATAATTTTAGCACTTAGATAATCTTTAGGCTCTTCTAAAGATTTTCTAAGTGCCCCTATTTTGTAGTAGTTAGAAGTAGTATGTTTAGTTTTTCTTGCCATGTTTTTATATTTTATTATTGTAAATAAAATAAAAAAACATTTTATAAATAATTTAAACTCCATAACAATTTATGGTCAATTGAAACACTACATTCAGTTTAGCAAAGCATTTGGGATAAAAAATTTAAATACTGCCATATGTTATTTTTACCTATATATGTAAAGTTTAAATTGGTTGTCCAGTAAGTTTATCGATTGATTTAGTTTGTCTAAGTTATTTACTATTTCCTCAGTAATAGAGCTTCTAACTTGAAGTCGGTCTTCGGTCAATAATTAATATCTCACTGGATGACTAATGTTAGAATCGCCGCAAATTGCAGAGAGTAAAGTTAGGAATATCAGGAACAATAAAGTTTGCATTATCAATACCTATATTATTAATTAACTGAGCAAAGTTACACAGAGTAATAATTATAATACTTTGAGTGAATAAATATTTTTATTTTATTTGTACATTACTAGAAAAGACTGAGGGTGCAACGTTTGAACACAATACCTACATTATTTTTAGTTTGCATACAATTATGTATGAATGTAAGTATTGTTGCCTTTCAAATGTGTAAGGTACGGTTTTAAGACTTAAATTTCAATAAAAAAGTACTATAATATGAAAAAGCCCCTAATTATTCAAATAAAAGCTACAATTAAGGTCGGCAAATGTCATTTCACAGCTGTCGGTAGCTTCATGTAATATTCTTCATACTTTTATTCTTTATTATCCCGAAGGGCAACATAAAATTGTCCAACAGGTAAAGAACAGTTTACACTGAAGTATAAAAAGAGTGATTACGCTTGCGGCTTGAAACGTACTTACTTTTAAAAATAAATGTGATAATTTCTTCACATGTAAAATCATAGGGCATCCATTAGCATTTTATTCACACAAAAATCTTATCATATCAATATCAAAACAGCGGCCTTTTCGCTTACAGCAATCTTTCAAGGGAAACGAAAAACAGCAACCACTCTTATCGATCAAAGATTATCTATAATAATATAAGTGATAACAAACAACACTGTAAGCAATAACGAAACGAATACTATACATACAGTCTCAGAAAATCATCTTAGTAACCAAACTCGTGTGTATTAAGTTAGTAAGATGATTTTCACACACACAAGCACACACACACACACACACACACACACATATACAGAGAAAGTTCAAACCACGTTGGTATGAACATAACTTACGAGTTTCACAAGAAGTTACTCTACAAAGAGGTTTTGTGTCCATTCTTATTATGACGAGGGTTCTCTCTGGAGTTGGGCTCAGTTACCAATGAGACTTCGTATTGTAGCCTAAATCCATAAATCAAGGCATTCGGGTGAGTCAATACTTTTTGGTGACCTTTTAATCGCTTACATGAAATACATTTCTTTAACACGGAATATGCTTTCGTTTGACTACAGCCCGCCTGATGGTAATCACCGCTGAAGTCTAAGATGTAGATCGCATTTCTTGTACAAACCTAGTTCTAGTACGCGGGATTTCCAGACCTCTGGGTTGTAAGTATCAGATATATCAAGAGGTAGATAAACAAAACAGAGAATAATGTAAACTTTCAATATTTTTATTATTTTCTAGAAAATTTGCAACGTTATTGTAGTGTACTAGGTTTTTATTTCGCATTATATCTAACTGGACTCAATTGTTTCTCATAAAATTTATTTTCTTGTTTATTACAAAAATACTGTACACAAATTTCAATTTCCAAATTGTGTCTATACATTTTTCAATACAGACTGTAATGAAAAATGTACAGAATTCCTTGGAAACCAATCTCAGTCTGCCAATATTCATCAACACATATTTTATAAGTCGCAAGAAGTTAGTTCAGTCGCGTCCCAAATATTATTTCCTTTTGCTGACAGTCGCAGAATATTTATTTATTTTTCTTCAATTTTTGCCGACGCGGGAAGCACTTCGAGGGGAAGAGTCAAGTTATTGGAAATAAATAATAATGGATCCGGTTGTTTATCTTTTTCGCGGAGGCAAATAGTTAAGATTTTTTTTCGGTTTATTTACGCAGTGATTTTGCGTGATTTGCTGAAGAAAATATACAATATATTATTATACAAAATAGGTAACATCAAAAACAAGAAATTTGAAATTGATTAAATAAATCGAAATGTTCTAATATTAGAGCGCCTTTCAACCTTTGATGGAACTTTTTTGATTAGGTAACTAATATAATGCCACAATCAAAACTTTGTAGAAATTTAATTACGTTCCTTATGACCTGAAACAGTAAGTTTTATTTGGCTATTCATAAAAACTTTAATCAGTGATAAATTGATCTTAAGTATTTTCAATCAAATCAGTATTATCTCCGCATCACATGTAGATAGCAGTAAAACACAACAACTATGCAATCGTGTGACAAGCTCCTATAAAAGCTCTACGACTGAAAGCTCTATCTGTAGAACGACATTGAAACTCTAGATATAGAGGTAATAAAAGCTGAATAACTCTGTATTATATTGCCCTATGATGACTATACTAGTATCCACACACGCGAGCTTTCGTGATGCTTTCGAAAGAACTACATCTAGATTACGATTTTACGCTTCAGCAAAATGTGCTGTATTGTATTTTTGTAGTTGGAAATGGCACTTTCTTATCTTTGGATGAATATTCTATGACATTTGTTTACTAAGTTTAAGTTAATCAAAGGTAGCACTTAGGTACGTCTAAATTAAGTCGAAAATTATATAATTACATACCTAATTTTAACGCAATTTTTGACATAATTTATAACGTGAATGTTAAATGGTTTTTAAGTTAATAAAAAAATGCCTTATGGAACCTTAGTACAGTGATTTCTGCAATATTTTAACATCTACATTTACTTGTTAAAACAGTTTGGTTGGGATTGTAGGTGAGTTGGAGTCAACCTTCTCTTATTATCTCATATCATAAGCGAAAGAAAGCAAAGAAGCTTTTTCAATAATTAACAAACGATGTTGTCGACAATTTTATGATAATCAAATTATATTATTATGAGAGTAATGCTACATGTATTACTCTCATAATAATAATTATTAAGTGTAAACAAACGGTTATTATTATATATATAATTTGATATTTAGATAATAGATATGTACGTAAATAAGTTACTCTAAATCTCAGCTGGTAATTAAATGTTCCTAAACACTAAAGATGTTTTTGTACCCGAAGTCAGCTGTCACCAAAGTTATGATAACATTATAACCGAAATTACTAATGAGAGCCAACCACTTTCATCTGTGCAGACGATATATACCTTTTTTCGTGCCATCAGACCGGCGTTACGGTGCTCGTTAAGCCATGTTTGTATGACACCAGTAGCTTGAAATAAAATTAATATCAATGTTGTTTTAAATAGATATGTATACCACTATTGTTAGATAACAATAGTAGGTGCTAGAAGTAAAACTTGCATCCCCTATTTCACCCCTTAAAAAGTGGCATTTCTAAAAATCTTTTCTTAGCGGAAGCGTACGTCATAACATCTACATGTATGTCAATTTTCAGCCCGATCCGTCCAGTGGTTTGGGCTGTGTGTTGATAGACTATGTCAGTCATTCAGTCAGTCACCTTTGAGTTTTATATATTTAGATTGGAAAACAGATACTGCGATGAATGGCACCTTCGCTTTTCTGCAACGGTATAATAATAAAAACTTCTAGATAACCTACAAACGTCGTTGTAAGTGAAACCATCAAAAGCTTAAACTTACAAAGTACTTTCCTACTTTTTGGCTTAGATGCATGAAACTTAGCGAGAAGCAAAGTCTCACAGCGCAAAAATGTATGGTGTATGCAACATTTTAGTAAAAATCATTCTTTGGACTACTTTTCCGACAATGTTTTCCATCAACACCAGTTACTGAGTCAACTCAAACGCTCCTCATCCATAATATCATAAGCCTTGAGGGCTGAAGTTTAATTTTGTTTGTCGCCTTGCGGTCGCCAATTACAACCATTTGTGCTGATAACTTCTATGCCCTCCCACTTTGCCCAGCGCTGGGCCACTTTGCCCAGTAATGGGCTCTCAGCTCGGTTTTTGTATTAATTAACTTGTGTAATAAGCAGTGATTGGGGTATTTTGTGGTCTGAGAATAAGGTCGTCTAGACGAGAAATGAATTTTGAATGGATAAAAAAACAATGAATTAAATATTTTGTTTTTTTTCTATACCAGACTACTTTTTAATAAAAAGTAGTCTGGTATAAAAAGTTTTTATGGTGTTAGATGGCACCGTAGTATATATATCATATGAATCAAATATTGTTTAAGACTTTCGACTTACATATACATAATGTTTTTTTTTTCAAAAGACACTGACCTTTTTTTTATAAGGATATGGTCCAAGGACATAACTGCAATAAACTGGCTTGCAAACGAGACTATCGGAACACTCGCTAATATATTTTTCTGTAAAAATGTGAATTTGTTTGCATATATTGCGTATTACATTCCTTTATGCATTTTCTCTGCACCTTATAAAAGAATATAAATAATATAAAAGAATATCCACAGAACCACCTTTGAGTACCCAGTGTTACTTCACTCGGGCGCAAACATAAAAGCCTCCGCAGTAATACAAAAGGTTTTTACGGAATATCATAAGAAAACATCGCATTTTTGCTCAGCCAAATCGTAGGCAAATAACTCAACTAAGAGATTTGATCGCTAAGTTTTTATACTCTCTGGCTTTGTATTTCGTGATTTATCTAACTATTATTCTATCTTATTATATACTTATATATTTATAATGGTTTTCCAATTTAGTTCTGAATTTGGGTTACTTAAGTTTATTTAATTAATAATATTACTGTATACGTTAGACAAAATACTAATAATTATATAATAAGTAAAATTTTTGTCGAAAACTGTTGTCGTCATAAAATAACTTATTTTTTTTCTATTATGTACTCAATTATACACATATTAACAATGTAATAATTCAATTTTTTATTTGTAGACTGTTGAAATCTAATTTTTATTATCAATTTTATGTAACATGTACACAAACAATGTTTCTACTGGGAAGGACTAGGTACCAAGATACAGGCTAACGCCTAGTTTGGTATCTAGAGCCGCCACTTTATGTATGTACATTTACCTACATCAATAAATAATTTTGAATTTACCTCAAATGGCAATGTTTTGTTCTGAATTCGATTTTATTTTTTTATACAGTCCGGCTTCTGAATATAATATAAATATAATAAATATAAATATTCCGGGACATTGCACACAGCGCCATCTAGCCCCACACTAAGCAAACGCTTGTGTCGTGGGTACTAGAGAACGGATATAATACTTATATACTTTTCTTTTGTAAATACATACTTATTATACATACAAACAACCAGACTCAACACAAGAAATTATACATTTTTAAAATGCATAAATACTTGTGTCAGGCGGGAATCGAACCCGCAACCCCTAGATTAGAAGGCAGAGCCACTACCAACTAAGCTAACAGGCCAGAAAAGAAAATAAAATAATAAAAAAAGAAAAAAAAACGAATAAAATAATCTTGCTCGAAGTAACTTCCAATAAAATTTCATCAAAATTGTTGATGTCCGAGTCGTAACGTAATTCTTATTGACCTCATTTGCAAAAAACATCATTCGAAAGTTGGTTTCGAAGTTAACGATGCCAAATTAATGTAACAGAAATCCGGCAAAAAGGAATAAATTTATTATACCGTACTTTTTTTCGAATTTTCCTGTAAAAGTGATGTCTAAGTAATGGGGATTTGTTTCCTCCTTTTTATTTGTGACCGTTGACTGCGAAATTTGCTGACTACTAGGGAACTATAATGATGGTGGTATCCCGTTGCCTTCCATATCCAGTACTGCTATGGCAGTACTGTGACCGTCGTGCCGATTAAGTCGGCTGCGCCCACAAATGTCTCACATAAGCCCTTTAAACTACTGTAGTTTTGTCCTTAGAAAGAAATCGTGGCTGAAAAATATACGAGAATGGACGAGTATTGCCAGCGTAGAAGAACTTTCTCGCTTGGCACAAGATAGGGACAAGTTCGCTGAGCTGACGGCCAACCTCCATTAAGGAGAGGCACTGGAAGAAGAAGAAGACTGCAAAATATTTTTAATAAATGTGTCTTATTAATGCATGAATTTTTCTATTGTAATAACAATCTGGCAAAATATATATTGTAATAATAATCATCACTAATCACATTTTAATAATCGTCACACAATAAAATTAAAAAAAAAAATAATTAATATTAAATTATTACGATGAAATTTGATACTTATGTCAAATTTAATCTTTATTTACAATAATAAAATATAAAAACAAGGGAAGAAAAACTACACATACTACTTCTAACTACTATAAAAAAGGGGCACTTAGAAAATCTTTAGAAAAGCCTATAGATAATCTAAGTGCTCCAGCCCACTACCAGAGGGCAGCGTGCCCAGCATGCTGGCCGCATTACCACGCTGGATGGCAATGCTGATACGTTGAGCCAGAAAAAGGCCAGCATTTTGGTCATGCGTCGCGTCAACCAAGCGCTCTGAGAGGTTTTATTATAATTTGTAAATGTCTATAGGCTATTCTAATACTACATATATAGTATTTTCCCTGCTATTCCAAACTCTTAACTAAAACAAACCATTAATGTATTACTAATTCATCAATGTGTGATGACTTATGTAAAATGTGTGCATGTAGTCAGTTTAATAGTAGAAATTGTATTAAGGCAAGACAAAAGACATACACAGTGTCAAATATCCCATACAAAGCAATAATTGAGATCAGGATGTAATAATTTTAAACTAGCACTTACTGAAACAAAAAGTTACTATCACACCTCTTAATCATTCATAGGTTGCGAAAAATCAACACTCACTCACAACACAAACTTCCAAAACCGCTACCACGAGCACAAGTTTAATTTAATCTCTCAAACAAAGTAGCCTTCCCACAATCATCTCCACTTTCGCGAAAAGAAAACAAGGCTTAGCTGTTAATTTAACTTTCAGAGCAGCGCTGGCGGTAACTCATTTTGTCCCCAAACTGAGTTATGAATTTGTTCCAAGTTTTTTGTTGGTGAATCCTTGACCCTTGTAATATGACAAGATTTCGGTCAGCCTGTGAGAAATGGTTTCAGTTACACAGCCCATGGTTTTGTAGCCTTCCTGTGAATATGTAATACAGACGCTGCCCGAAGGAACTGTGACACAATTGCTATTTTATCAGTCGATTACATACACTGCGTTGAAAAGAATACAAAATGTTCGACGCCATATTTTATGTTTCATTGAAACCTGTAGACGAAAACAAAATTTTTACATTATTATTTGTTTTTAAATTCCAAAAATAGCAACAATTATTTTAACATAGTAATTTTATACATTTACATTTTTGGCAATACAAAGGTATCACGTGTGTCAACAAGGGCTGACGATGATGATGATTTATTTCTATTTCGAGATTGATACCCTGAGAATAGGTCTTATATGTATGTCACAAAAGTATCGTCTACAAGTACGTGCAGTAAACACGTTCGTGGCCGTAACGATACGGCGACGTGCCGTAAAATGAGACGTCTACCATCCATCAACGTCCACGGCCCGGTAGAAGCGATTCTGAAGGGGGATGTACACTGTGTGACTGTGCACTATGTCACTGTAGGGGCTCATAACGATACATTATGTAACTGGCTCCTTTTATACAGATACTGTAAGGGACGTGCAAGGTAAAAAGCGAAAAAACTGGCTAGTTTGTTCGGTATATATAGTTTTTCTAGCATATATAACTTATTATATGTATAGATATGCCATGAAAAACTGCATAGCAAGACTCAACTTTAAAATACTGTCAACTCTTTTTGTTTAATGTTTTCTAAACGTTAGCCTTTCAAAGTACTGTACGTCAGTGTTGTTTATCAAACATGTAATAGTTACATAAAATGTCCAGTTAAAAGCAGTGTCAAGAGAGGTTATTTGAAACCACTGGGTTACTGCAACCTTGCACGTGATGCTTACTAACAACCAACATTATTTTATTTATTGTACTTATCAGCCTTTTTACCCGACAGCAGCAGTAAAGAAGATATTGACCACTTTTAACTAAACTTAACTTAACTATTAATTAGATACTTAATAAATCTCTTGATCTGATATTAGAATAAGGATAAGAATAAAATACTTACATTTATTGAGACACGAACACACACGAGAAACAGAATACAATAAAATACAAAAAAAAATTGCGACTTGTTTTTTCTTATAGCATAAATAACGTTACTCAGAGGAAAGTTTGTTTCATTTTTTATGCATTTTTTTACTATACCTATACATATATGTACATATCACTGACTTAGATATCATGTAAACCCTTCTTTACATCAGCAACGTGTGGTCAAATTTTCCCGTTGGCAGTTGACAGCGGGTTAATCATTTGACACGAGCGTGATGGTGAAAAATAGTGATATAATATCCGTCGTGGAGGAAATCTGAGATGGACAGTGTTGCTGAAACTGGCCAATAAGCTGCGGAAAATTGGTAGCTCGTCGAAATAAAATTCTTCTTTAAAAAAAAATCTTTTTTTTAAATTTTCTTAAAAATTTTTAGCAAAAGAAAATGTAAAATGACTCAATAAATTAACAGTTTATTGTTCGCAGTTCGAAATACGCAGGTTCGAATCCTGCCGGTCGTGATTATTTTCGCTCATTTTCCAATAAAAGTTTAATTTAAAACAACCATAGTGCAGGTTAGCACTTAATAAATTAACTCATAGTTTATTGTTATTGACGTTTTTCTTTGTTGATGTTTATTAAAGCTTTTCAATTTATCACAATACTTGCCTACTGTGATATTAAAACGTGGCACGTAGTTTATGTTTAATTTTTTTCTAACTAAGTACTAACCTTTACTTAATAACAAAAGCAATTTGCAATATTTCCATGAAATTTCATCTCAACAACTTTCCATAGAGTAAGATTAATCTTTTGCAATATTGAAGTAATTTTTTTCAGCAAATACATAAGATTAGAGAGGTAGATTTGGCAAGCTGAAACTTACTCGTAATTGAGTATTTCATAAATTCATTTCTAACCTGTTACAGTGTTACAAAAAGGGTGTGATAGGTTAGGAAACATTAATAATTCAGTCATGGCAACCAAAAATATCTTAAGCAAATTTCAATCTCAAATTAAAATTATAAGAATTTTTGAACACCAAACTTTCATTCAAACTTGTACCTACCTTGTAAAGGAAGCCTAACTTTTGTTTGTAAAGTTGGCAATTCGCCGTTATCAAAGTTTTGCCCCAAATTGGTCTGTTTGCAAAATCCAATTTATCATCGTTAGTGCTATTTGGTTAATGACAAACACAGGGCGAAAATCCACTATATTAGCCACATATTAGCTGATTTAGTACCTATAAGTACTGACTAAATTGTTGTAGGAACTACCTTTAAAGCCTGGTGAAAACAATATAAAATTATTATTATATTATGCTACTTGCCTTAAAAAACTCGATGTGTTTTAATATTTTTAGGGTTCCGTACCTCAAAAGGAAAAAACGGAACCCTTATAGGATCACTTTGTTGTCCGTCTGTCCGTCCGTCCGTCCGTCTGTCAAGACCCTTTTTCTCAGGAACGCGTAGAGGTATGAAGCTGAAATTTATATCAATTACTCAGGTTTACTGTCCCTTGAAGCTGTGAAAAAATCAAACTTCTAAGCCAACGCAATCAAAAGATACAGCCATTTATGCCGCAAATTTTCGACACTTGCAAGGGAATCAAAACCTACAGGGTGCTTCCCGTGAACTCAGAATCTTGAAATTTGGTACGAAGCAACGTCTTATAGCATAGATAAAGGAAAAATTACGAAAACCATAAATTTTTAGTTACATCACAAAATATTTAACCTTGCAGGTTTGTACGGAACCCTCGGTGCGCGAGTCCGACTCGCACTTGGCCGGTTTTTTTTTTATAGTAATTTAAGTAATTTTATAGGCGTAGGCGTGTGTGCGTGATGCGTGTGGTCGCCCGCGCCACTTTCAGTCTTATTACCGCGAGTATAGAGGCTGGAGTGGCGTGGGCGGACGCCGATCCGGCGCGCGCGCTTGTGTGCGTGACTAAGCCGTGATGCGGCGGAATCCGACTTCTTGTGACTGTTCGGCCGGCGCGAATTTAATAATTTTATCGAACTACCCCAGGAATTTGGGTTATATCATTCACCTATTTAGTATTTAAAAACGCTGTGCCTATACTAAAGCCTACGTAATTTGATATTTATGTTTCTAAGTGTATTTTATCTATAAGTTTATTATGTTATTGTCAAGTATTTTTTGTTTTAAAAGTGCCCAGTGTACGAAAAACCAGTAAGTGAATCAAGTTTATTGTACCACTAGGATTAAAATTTACACTTGTGTTGTACTAGTTTTATAAGTTATGAATCAATAAAGACCTTTAAAATTGAAATTGAATTGAAGTAATTTTATATGTTTATACGCTAAAGTTGTAATCCCACTCGGATGTCGAATATGTAGATTTAATTTAACATTATTATGGAATTGTTGTGTCTACTTTCGAACACTTCCAAATAACTTTAGCATACCCTTCAATTACTCAATCCAATTAATTACTGCAAAAGATTGGCAAATTTATCAACAAACCAATTTCGATTTAGCCATTACAAAGATATTGTTTCATTTATAAACCCTGTCAGTACCAGACAAAACAAACTCCATTTCGTTAATGATTTTAGTATACAATAGTGTCTGTGTTAATTCTAGGTCTAGATCTAGACTAGTCAATATTTACCAGGTCTATTGTATTAAAATCAGATACGGCGGTCTCTCTCGGGTTACTGCCATGCCAGGCGTAACTGGAGATTCCCAAATACAAGGACTATAAATTTCATTTATTGGATGGGTGGCCAAAAAGTGGCATTGCAATTTGTGCACTTCCGCGGGTCGTTTGGTATGTTGAATTGTAGGTCCTGTCTATTTGTCAGAAGCCCTTGGGGCGGCTTCATAAACTCTTGACACTAGAGTTGGCCACTTTTATTAAAACGTACTATTTACTGCTTAGTATCTAAAAATACTTCATTACTTAACATTTATCATCATCATCGGGTGCCATCTTTACATTAAAGGTTACTTTCTTCCCTTAGACCCCTAGAAAAACACAAATTACATCATAACATATCACAAAAAAGAAAATAAGTTTCTCAACTCAGTATGCTGAATGCTCGCTTCCAGCGCTGTTCTTCCGTTGAGACTGGCAAGTTAGGTTAAGTTTACAGCAAAACATTACTTCAAGTAAATAAATTAGCCTAATTCTAGAGTGAGCCAACTAGTTAGAAGCTCTGTGCCAGAATATTAATAACGGCGGCATATTGGATAGCAAGCTCAGGCGATTGCCTTCCAATGTTGTACTCCATTTATAGAGGCTCTTGCTTGCAGCCGCCTGCACGACGCATGGCATTGAATAAATAAACCTTTGATCACTTTGGATGGGCGTAATATCATTAATTTAGAAGACGACCGCGTCCACGAGAACTTAGGGTCCTGACTCCCCTGCCGAATTAATTCGTTAAGGGAGTTCCCTTCAGCAGATAGGTACATCGTGGTGGGCGCCCAGGTCCTTCCACGGAAGACACATGTCCTCGGATATCGTGGTTCTCAAACATGTCGGTTTCCTCCCGATGTTGTCCTTCACCGTTAAACGAGTGCAAATCCACACATAGCTTGAAAATATAAGTCATTGGTGTAGGCTGGATTCGAACCAGAGTGCGTCTGGATAAAAATCAGATACTGAAACCGCTGAGCCACACTCGCTTATTATTACCAGCATTGATCTGGGATAAAAACCCTATGCGTAAATACAAATATACAAAACAATACTTCTGACAAACATACCATTCATACATAAAAACACACATACTTTAGCATTCAGCTGTGATGTGATATGGCTACAATGATGCAATATTATTATCGTATGCAATGTTAGAACTATTGACAATGTAAGAAATGTTTTACTTCCCTCGTCTCTTCACATATTTCTTTATCGGAATATTTCTAATTTCTATATAATATATACTATACATCATATAAGAAAGTGGTGTTAGTTATACCATTTAACTTCATTCAACTCAAGAACGGATGAACGGATCTATCTGAAAATTGGTGGGAAGGTAGCTTAAAATCAGGAGACGGACATAGGAAACTTTTTATCCCAGTTTTTTTAATAAAATCCAAAATCTGCTTATTTATTGCCTCTAAGGCGGAACAGAGTTCGCCGGTTCAGCTAGTGGTATATAAATGAACCTATGAAAACCTTTAAACGAGTAGTAGATCTATCGAGAGTCTATGCTACTGCACTGTCTGGTTTCATTTGTTTGTACATTCAATCTTGTACCCGGTCCAGCCGAGTTGAGTGAAATGTCCGAATGGAATAGGTTTTTACACTTTTTACTGCAGTTTTCCATTCAATTCAGTTGCATTTTCGTTCCCTTTTAAATGTTTTTATTGTCTAGGTTTTGTATTAGTTTATCAGTATTTTTAAACTACCTATGTGCACGTAAGTATATTATGAATTATACATTTGTAATTACTTATGTGTAGTTTGCTTAGTGCGAGGCTAGATGGCGCTGTGTGCAATGTCCCAGAATATTTACCTTATCTAGTAAATGACCTTTCATCAATATTTTTTTTTAATTCTATTTGTTAAATGTAGGTAAGTACTAGTAGCTAGCCTAAATAAAATTTCATCAAATTTTCCGCCACATTTTTGTGTAGACTTAGGTATTTAATAGCCCTAGGGGAAAATAAAGTCAAACTTATCAAGGAATCGCCTCTTAGCGACGTCCATTAATAAACTTTCACCATTTCACGGTTAATTTACTTTACCGAGAATGATTGACATGAATAAATTGTCTTTGGAACTTTCGATAAAGGTTACATTTTCTATGTCGCTTTAGTCAAAGCCAATAAACACGACGAAAACACAAGCAAATTGTTTTGAACCTGAGGTTACCTGTTTTCAATTAACCCTTAGAAATGACATTATTATAACTCGTGTCTTAAACGTGTTAATAACCCTTTAGAATAGGTAAAAAAAATCAAATGTCAGTTTTATAAATAGTGACAAAAAGTAACAAAAAAAAATCCCTAAAAATGACTAAATCATTATCATCATCATCGTATTCAATCCTTGCTGACCTACTGCTGGGTATAGGCCCACCAAACTCCATACCAAAACTTACGGTGATCTGCAGTACTTGTTGTGAACTTTTTTTAAAATAAGCATTACATTTTTCTGTAATAAGGCTAGATTTAATTTCATTTGATTTACTTAGAAGAAATAAACACACACACACACTTTTTCATTAAAACAATATGTTTATTTCAAATGTATCCATAAAGCATATTTTACAGCCATCATCACCTGCCAATTCCAACCATGTCATTAGGAGTCGGAAGGTAAGTACGAGATTCAAGGGTTCCCCAAATTTACTGCGAGTTTATGTGCGCGATGATAGGCTATTTTCTCAGTGAGTTACTACGGATTCACGATAATACGGTACTCGATAGCCTGGGGTAGGGCTTAGGGATGCGATATGTCCTCATTTGACCTACGAGTAGGTAAACGCGTAAAAATACGCTTTTTGTACATTATGGGCTGCCAAAGAAAAAGTTTGATGTATGAATAATTTTGCTATAGAAAACATCAGTGATAAGGTTTTTTATTTCAGTCAACATATTTTGTAACTTGAGCTGCTTTGTCTTAAAAATATATTGTTTCTGAATCTCTGGAACACTTTGAAAACGAATGAAATAAAAATCGTACGAAAACACGTCATGTTTTTTCGTGGAATTGGTTGGTTTCACTACAGCCATCTTGATGTTAAGCATTGCTGCAGCCAAGGTTGTGTCACGCTTACCTAGAAGATACCATTACTCTAGAATAAAGACCACTAGATTTTATTTCGCAGGAAACACAGCTTCCGGTAACGTGTTCCAAAGGTAAGCGTATACTTCGTATCTGGTTTTCGTTATAGAAATGAATATCCCTTATTTTACCTCACTTTTTCTAAGGGAAATAAATGCAGACAACCCTAATCGAAATATAGTGTTGAGCCGGTGAAACAAAAAAATGTGTCAGTTTGATATACTTCAAATTGCTTCGACTGCACTCCTCACGCCATGACGCATCATCCATCATCATCATCATTGTGCATTAGGAAAAAGGTTTTTACTCTATATTAGATTAACACACAAAATAAGGTCGAAGCTGGAAGAATCGTAAACGTAAGTAACGATAATAATTACATAAAAAAGCCACACAAAATGTATGTTGATGCAAGAGCATCACCATATATTTGGCATAACAATAATAACAGCACACAAAATTATTTATGTTACGCGACATGATTTTAAATGAATGGAGAGGAGAGGACATTATGATACATTTGTGTAATATAATTTCGATGGTTTTGATTACTAACTATATAAAGAGCAACACAAGAGGCGCAAATATGCTAACCTTGGCCGAGGTTACATATTTGAACCTTTTGGAGTCGAGATTTTGAGGCCGTGGGGTCCGGGAGCCCATGCTATTTTCCAAAACCTCTCAGAGCGCTTGGTTGACGCGACGCATGACCAAAATGCTGGCCTTTTTCTGGCTCAACGTATCAGCATTGCCATCCAGCGTGGTAATGCGGCCAGCATGCTGGGCACGCTGCCCTGTGGTAGTGGGCTGGAGCATTTAGATTATCTATAGGCTTTTCTAAAGATTATCTTTAGGCTTTACTAAAGATTTTCTAAGTGCCTCTTGTTTGTAGTAGTTAGAAGTAGTATGTTTGGTTTTTCTTCCCTTGTTTTTATATTTTATTATTGTAAATAAAGTTAACTATATAAATATAATATTAGAATAGGAAAATATTGTTATCCTTTTTTATCTAGGTAATATATATCAGTAAATTTAATATGTAATAAATAAAATTAGATTTTTAAAAATTTACAAAACTAGCAAAACGCTTTCTAAATCCCGTGGTAACAATGAGACATTCAAATATTAATATTCGCTAAGGCCGCGGAAGCCAGACAAGGTTGGTTGTGGCTTCTCATTTTATTACGAGAGAGGCATAATTTAGCTCCTAGCCTCCACGAGAGGTTAAGGTTCCCTAGCCTAAATTACAATATTTTGTAAGCCTAATATCTTTGAGGCCACACGAAGCAATGCTCTGGACTGTATAGTGGTCAATAACAGCCCAGACAAGAGGCGTATTTTATACTTATGAAATAGAAAGACTAATGTATGGGATTGCCATCACGATGCACTCCGCGGGGGGAATTTTACGTCAATCCCATACATTGATATTTCTATTCCATAAGTATGCGTCAGCACGCTCACTGAATACGCTTCTTGTCTTAGGGGGCAGGTACCCGGAGCGTCGGAAATCCAGCAGCAAGATTGGTTAACAACACACCATCTATCGCGGGTAAAATCTGGACGAGATTGTCACCATATTGGCACAGGATCGAGATGGCTGTCATGATAGGAAAGAGGCCTATGCCTAGCAGTGGGACAAAACCGGCTGATGATGAGGTCGAGTCTTAAACTTTAACTCAGAAGCTGTCATGATAGGAAAGAGGCCTATGCCTAGCAGTGGGACAAAACCGGCTGATGATGAGGTCGAGTCTTAAAATTTAACTCAGAAGCTGTCATGATAGGAAAGAGACCTATGCCTAGCAGTGGGACAAAACCGGCTGATGATGAGATCGAGTCTTAAACTTTAACTCAGAAGCTCACTCCCAAAGAATTTTTTTTTCTTTAAAATCACTTACATGCAATCTTCTTAAAACAATTTTAACACAAACCATAAGACTCAAGAACTAAGGAAATGTATGTGATGAATTACAAATTGATATAAAAACAAAGCTCTTTTTACATATTTAACTCACTATTCAAAAACGTGTACACAAGAATAATCCTCTTCTTATAAAATGAGAGTGGTCAACTCTGGTGTCGAGAGTTTGTCAAGCCGCCCTAAGGGTTTCTGGCATAGCTTACAACCTTCGATCAATTATAACTAGATGCAACCTTCCCTAGTGACACAACGCAAAAAACCGGCTTGAGTTTACTATGCCTACCTACCTATTGAGATATACATTCATGTCATGCATATTACTATAGTATCACAAAGCCATTTAAATATTTTAATAATAATAAACCTTATTGCAGTAAGCTAAGATTTAGTTTTCAACAATGACCTAACCACCTCATGGCGTTTTCGCTACGGCATTGACGAAAGCTCATAAAATTTTATTGCCGTCTGCTGTGGCGTCTAGTCAATTTATACTTTATCTTACTAACATAACGCTCAAAATTACTTATGACACGTCCGACATTAGGACGTTCTTATTACCCTGACTGTAAAAACTATGATAGAACATGGAATCCAGTGGAGTTGCTTACTTGTACTATAGTTGTAATAGAATTGTAAATTGTTACTTTTATTATTATAATCTACATATGTAAATGCTATAATATAACTGCTGTCTCTACGTATTATCTACATGTATATGTTTTATATTATATATATTTTAACACTATATATTAGTTTATGTTTGTACTAATTATTTATAATATGTATTAGGATGTATGTCTTTATGTTTATGTACATTATAATTATATTTGTGTATATTATTTATTCTATCGCATCTATTTCTGTTGTACACCACGTCCTTTATAATCCTTTATTTATTCCTCTCCATCCAATGGTTGCCTGGAAGAGATTGCTTTTAGCAATAAGGCCGCCACTTGTGGCACTAGATTAATTTATGAAAGTATTTTTAGTTAATTTTGTTTTATAAGTGTGTGACAATAAAGTATTATCTATCTATCTATAATCTACAACACGAGAATGTACCAATGAAAAGTATCTACATCGTAGGGACAACTAAATCATCTTTATAAATTAACACACGTACATCGTAATCAGAATCAGATAAACTAAATCAAAAATAGTAAATCATACTCCTACTGGTTAAATATAAAAATGAATCGCAAAATGTAGATTTTAAACTACATCCATTTTACAGTCTAAGCAAAATAAAAGAATGCGGCGACTCCATTAGACTTGTTCTAAATCAGGCCTAATTTGTTCTTGTCTCGCGTGTTAACTTTATTATGCGTGCGAAAGAGACAACTGCGAAGCAAATACAAAAGGATTTAAATTCTAGAAATACTAATTTGGAGATGATAACTGGACTATTTCGAATATTAATCACTGTAAGTATTTGTAAAAAGTATAAAACTTACCGAAAATACGAAATCCCATGTTGTTTTCTCTTTGTAAGCGTGTTATTTTTGCAACTTTTCACAGCACACTTCGGCATTGTTTCACATGACGGTCGGCGCGTCACTGACGGCAAAACAGTGCTTTAGCGCGCTTTCGCGTGATCTAGGTTATATTTGATCGAAGCTTACAACAATAATGACCGATTGATACCTCTCCACTTTCGTAACCAAAATGGTGGTCGTCGAGTTTGCATATAAATCTAGTTTTAAATGAGTTTTAATAACATTCTCCGTCACTTTATATATAGTAAACTATGAGATAGTAATCGTTTAACTAAATTCAATGTGCAATAAACTATGTATGTTTAAATGTTATATGTTTTTAGATTTTATTTAAGCGTTTATCTCTATTTAAATTACCGTTAAACTAAACCTTGATTGTTTATATTATATTTACAGTGATATATGATAAGCGAGTGTGGTTTAGTGGTTCCAATGTCTGCTTTGCATCCAGACGCACCCTGGTTCGAAACCGGCCGTACACCAATGACTTGTATTTTCAAGTTATGTGTGGATTTTCACTCGCTTAGCGGTAAAGGAAAACATCGTGAGGAAACCGACATGTTTGAGAACCACAATATCCGAGAACATGTGTCTTCCGTGGAAGGACTTGGGCGCCCACCACGTTGTATCTGCCCAAGAGACGAATTAGTTCTGCAGGGGAGTCACGACCCTCAGTCATGAGGTAATACGACTCAAGAGAGAGAGAGAGGATAATATGTGATTATAAGTTGTGACCGTATATATAATATGTGATTATAAGTTGTGACCGTGAAATAGTTATACTCATAGAACTATTTATTATACTGTATTCTGAGTTATTAATTGTTGATACGCAATAAAAATCTTAGTGCATACATAATGTCATATTCACCCAATTTTTTAGCAAGTAATCATAGTTCATAGTTCATAGTAATTTATTCATAAACAGAGTTTACATGTCAAAATCAAAAATAATATTCATATAACCACATAGTATGTATACACTTAAGTAAGTACATAATAATATTTTAAATTATAATATAATCCAATTACACATTAAGTCTTTTTCCTCGAATTCTGCCATCAACTTTTAAGAACATTTCATATGAGTAGAAGGTCTGCTTGACAAGCCAATCTTTTAGTCTATGTTTGAAGTTGGTAATGCTTATTGTAGGCACTTGTCACACAGTCTGGGATATAATCAAATATAATTACAAGTAATCTATTTGATTTCTATTAATTTCGTAAGAAACATTTTACTTACGATATTAACCATGTCTATCTGTCTGTCCACATCACATCACATGCCAATGATTTCTGAGCAGACTGTTGTTCACACATAAAACAATGATGTCCTTTATCAACGAATGGCTAATAGCCCAGCGATACCGGACACTTAGAATGTATAAAAGCTAATTTCATCTTAACTTATAATATAAATAAGGTCAACTTTGCTTCAAACAATGACTATTGTGACTGTTTACACTTTCGGCACGTAATGCATTCCCATAATGACTCCAGTCATCAACCAATCATAGAATGCGCTTCGCCTGACGTCACACGCGTGATTTCTATAAAATACTGACTGAAATCAATACAAAAATTAAATGATATCGATAGGGTTTGTTGCAAACTCTAAGTATGCCAATTTCAACGCTTTTACGTAAGATAGATTTAGAGTAAATTCAATAAGAAGTCTAAGTTCTAAATCGCGCAAACGAGGTTTATTTACCCACTCGGTTAATATTGTTCGACGCGTTTAATTCTGTCGGTCCTCCTCTGGTATCCCTCATTGCCTGACCTGTCGGTCGCGGCCCATGGCTCGGTCGGTCATGCCGGCCCCGGGCGCCATCAAACCACATACACTGTAAAGGAACGACTATCACTCCTATGGGATTAGTTTGGCGCTCGGGGCGCGGCATTGACCACCTAGTCAGGGTGAGATTGCGCGGCCGGTGGTGGCCCAGCGCTGGGCCACGAGAGCCTGCCTGGCGTCGAGTGCGCTCGCCGCCCACTCAGGCTCCTGTGCTTAGAAACGAGGGATCCCAGGGGAGGTACCCGCTGAAGAAACAGCGATACCAAATCACCTCCTCAAACAAACAATGAAATTCTCCATACTGGTATTGAATACTGTAACGATGTGCGATCTGCGGTATAGTATTCAATACTTTTTATGTTGTTATTGCTTTCAAAATGACGAGAGTATTTATTTTGGTTTTGGTTCTCGCGGCATTATTCACTTTTACCTGTGTTTTATTATATTCAAATTCAAATATTATTTATTTACATAAACGATTACATGAAACCTTAGAATAATACATAGCTGTCTGTAATAATAGGGTTTTAAAGGATAATTTGTGCTCTTGTGAGCCCTGCACTAAGTAAGAAACTTGTATCGCAGGCGCCCACATCTAGCATTACTTGAGAGCATTACTGATGCGGTGTGAGATTAATTTGAATGTGGTTTCAAAACTTGTTGACACATACAATATTATTAAAATATTTTATTAAAACTACATAAATTTATGTAGTTTTAATAAAATATTTATTGGACAATGCAAAGTGGTAACGTGCGTATTAAAAACATTTTTGTTAATTCGATATGGTATCCTAAAGTTTGCACATAATTAAATCAAATCTTTGGTTAGAATATTAATATTCTTGTGTCGGTGTGATTGGATTGTGCAGCGACCAATGTTAGCATGCGATTGAATACGGAATATCGCTGCAGCTCGTTCGGTATCTTACTACGAGTATGAAAGATAAACTTGTGATTTTGTTCGTCATCATCATCCGCAGCCTTTGAGATCCCACTGCTGGGTATAGACCTCCCTTTGTATGTGCCATCTGCGTCGCTCTTGTGCAGACCTCTGGATGAGATGTTCACTCTTCGTGTTCACTCAGTAAACAAGTGTCTCCGTATTTTTCATGTTTTAAAATAGTAAAACATGTCTATTACTCACTTGGAAGGTGTTTTACGCGAGCTACACGATGTGCTATTTAAGAAGATTGCAAAGTTGGAATGCCGATTGACGGATCAAGACCAGAAGCTTGAGAAACAAGAAAAACTTATTCTAGAACTACGAACGATTTTAGTGAACAATGGCGCGAAATCGCCCAGCTGTGTAAAAACCGTTGAAACAACGAGTGAACCCGTACTCGTGACAGTTGCGTCGGCAGAACGTCCAATTCGTCAAGTTAGGCTTGCCGCCAAGGCAGCCGCTGCATTGACGAATAGCACCGCCGGGGCAAGCAAAAAGAAGACCAATAGGAGCGCGATCAAAGGAACGACAGTCAACAAAAATAATGAGAGTGACAAAGCGCTTGAAGAACCAAGAGCATCAAAGTGTGTTCGCAAGTCTAGTGGTGAGACAAGTCCCGCATCCGGCAACCGAGCCGGCCACTCCGGAGTAACTGCTGCAGTCACCGACATGACACAGGATGGATGGACGACGGTGACAAAGAAGCGAACGAGCACTCGGCCACGAAAAATTATTACCGGATCAGGTAAACCAGACGACGATTTAAAAACGGTTGAACGGCTAAAACATATACAGGCTTGGTCGTTTAAACCCGACACAACTACACAAGTCGTGCTTAAGTATCTGAATAAAATTAAGCAGTGCAAGGAATACACCGTAACTAAACGTGACATTAACTCGGATACACATGCCTCTTTCATTATTGGTTTTCCGGAGAGTTTATATGACGTTATCAGTTCGCCGGATGCGTGGCCACCACTAGTTCGTATATCGGACTGGTTTCTCGCTCGCCGCCGCGCCGGAGTGGGGATCGCATCGCCGGCGGCGTCGCCAGTCCCACGGAGCCTTCGCGGCGACACCACGTCGCGCGCACCTCCGCTACAAAATGCTAGATCGAATGCGTATGAGCAGCCGCTGCATAAGTATTTCACTGTTTGTCATCAAAACATTCGTTCAATACACAAGAAGACAGGGAAGATCGAAGTGCAATTGAAAGGTGGATTAGGTTGTGATGTGCTCGCTGTGACGGAGCATTTTCAATCAGAATGTAATCTAAAATGTGTTACTATCGATAGTTTCAAGCTTGCATCTTACTATTGTAGGGCGCAATATGGCCGCGGCGGGTCTTGTATTTTCGTAAAAAACGATGTGAAGTGTGTCGAAAACAAAGACCTTACGTCGCTCTCAATCGAACGATATTTAGAAATATCTGCCGTAGATATTGTTGACTTAGATATAACAATTATATGTGTTTATAGAACGAACTTAGTTAGTACGAAAGACTTTTTGGTTCATTTTGAAAGCTTACTAATTAAAGTAACCGAAATTGGACTTGATTGCGTAATCGTTGGTGATTTTAACGTTGATACGATAGAGGGATTAAAAACAGATATACATACTTTGCTAGACCTTTTGTCTAATCACGGCCTGCGTAACGAGGTAGATTTCGCGACTAGGGTATGTTCAACTAAATCGAGTAGCCTAGATCACGTATACACGAACTTACCTGCAGACTTGGTGAGTGCGGAGTGTGTCACCACAGGGCTGAGTGACCACCTCGGGGTCAAATTCTCAGTACTGTGTGGTACGCGACCGACTTATCAGTATGCTAGGTGTTTGTCCCAAATGAATCAAATTAATTTTGCTATGGCTATAGATAGTATAGATTGGAGTGAAGTGTTGATAAACAAAAACGCCGGAAAAAAAACGGCGTCACTAATATCTATTTTAAAAAATAAATATGAGGACTGCTTTCCCCTAAGAAAAATCGAGAGTAAAAGTAAAAAGGATTCCTCTTGGATATCCCCGGAGGTAATTAACTATGGAGCATTGTTATCCGACATTATTGAAGTGAGCCATAAATTTCCGAATAATGATTCACTCAATGAATTTATAAGAAACATGAACCTTTATTATGACTCGCTTATTAATAATACTAAGTCTGATCATTATTCCAAACTGATATACTCTAGTGGAAACACCTCGAAAACACTATGGAGCGTTATTAACAAGGAAAGAGGAAAAGAGAATGCCCCTCGGGTGGATTTCACAGAGCTAGTCAAGAAGGCTGATGGTAATCGGTACTGCTGCAAGCGGGCGGTGGTCAACGCCATGAACTCGAGGTTCGTAAGCGCGGCCGCTGCTTGCGGAGCGCCGCGAGCTGACGTGCCGCGGGCACGCGCCGTGCTTGCCGACTCTCGCGCGCCGCCAGACCGCTCGCTTCGGCTGCGCCGGTTCAGCGCGGCGGAAATTTATCATATAGTCATGACAAGGATTCCGGCAAAAGCATCAAAGGATGTATACGACTTGTCAATAAAAACAATTAAAATGGCTATCATTCCGCTTGCACCAGTGTTAGCTGAAATTTATAATACTTGCCTGAGAGAAGGAATATGCCCGGAATCTTTGAAAATTAGCAAGGTGTCTCCTCTCTATAAGGGGAAAGGAAAGCGTGAAGCTATGGACAGCTACAGGCCGGTTTCTATTATCCCCGCCGTGGCGAAGATATTAGAGAACGGCCTGAGCTCTCGGCTTACGAGTTTCCTTTCTGAGACGAACGCTCTTTCAGACCGGCAATACGCGTACCGCGAGGGTTACTCAACTACTTCGTTGACTCGCGAGGTGGTACGCCGCGTCGTGAAGGCTCGCGACTCCGTTCCCAAGCAACAGGTGGCGCTGCTGTGCTGTGACCTCTCGAAAGCGTTCGACGTAGCTGACCACGAAGTGCTCGCTGCCAAGCTGCGTCACTACGGCGTCAGCGGCGCGTCTCACGCTCTTCTGACGGGGTTACTGAAAGGCAGGTCACAAATTGTTGTCGGGGACGGTGGTGCAGAGAGATCCGATGCGCTTCAGACCGAGATGGGCGTTGCACAAGGCTCGTCAGTCTCCAATATACTGTTTTCGCTCCTATTGAATGACCTGCCACACGCTGTGACGTCAGCAGACGTCCTAATGTACGCTGATGACGTCGCAGCCGTGGCCAGTGGCAGCACGGCAGACATTCTGGAGCGGAAACTGAACGAGACGGCATCCCAACTGTCGCAATGGTTCCACATGAACGGTTTGGCTCTGAACCTCTCCAAGACTCACTTTATCCAGTTTAGCCTGTCAGGTAGGTCCATGAGACGCTGACAGTGCTGTTGGATGGAGTGAGTATTGAAGAGCTGGAGACAACTACGTTTTTGGGATTCCAGATCGACCGAGGATTGAAGTGGGACGCCCACATCGACGGGCTGTGCGGAAAACTTGGAAGTGCGTGCTTTGCGCTGAGCCGGGTTGCTAGAGTGGTGCCGCGAGAAGTGGCGCGTGCGTGCTACTTCGCAACGGTCCACTCTCTGCTGCAGTACGGTGCTGAATTGTGGGGTCGAGCAGCTGACTGGGAGCGCGTATTTCGCATGCAAAAGAGAGCAGTCAGAAGCGTCGCACGAGTCTCCTGGAACACCCCGACTCTCCCACATTTCCAAGAGATGGGTATCATGACTCTGCCAGGCATCTTGATATATCAAGTGGCTGTGTACACTCGTGTCCACCTAGCTGACTACACCGAGCGGTCCTCGAGACACGAATATCCCACCCGCCATGGCTCGAAGCTGGCCAATCTCCCCCGACGCCTGCAAAAGTCCGCTAAGTTGACGCACGTGATGGGTCCTGCAGTGTTTAATAAGTTGCCCTCTGATATAGTAAAAAGTGCAAGTCTGGAAGCTTTCAAAATGAAACTGAAGCAGTGGCTAATAAAAGAAGCTTTCTATAAATATGAGGATTTTATCCCTAAAATTTTGTGAGATTTGTATCATTGATACAAAAAAAATTGTGAGACGATTAATAGGTACTCGTAATGTATGATTTTTATAACGATTTGTATGAATAATGTGATATATAATTTGCCTTTAATAATGTGATATTAATAAGTTTATTTAATAATGTGATATTGTTTGTATGAATAATGTGATATATAATTTGACATGTAATTTTTTATAATTTACCAATAAAATCTGAATCTAAATCTGAATCTGAGAACCCTGACCAGACCTAATAAAAAAAACCCTTAACCTTAACCCTCTTTGTATTTTTTTACTATCGACTATTATACATTTTTGGATTAGATAATAAGTAAATTAAAACTATAAACTTTACGAACCTTTTTACATAAATTATAATAGTTGAAGATTGATGTTATTCTTCTCAAGTCTTATTAGAAATTGTTGCGTAGAAACATGTCAACACGTAACTGTGGTGAACATCAGATTTGCATGACAGATTTTGGTGTTGGAATGACGTCTTCGCATACTTTTTATAAGGGTTGTATTATTTATTCTGTGATAAGGGTCAAAATACGAAAGTAGGCATGCACTGTACATACTTACACCCCTCCTCCTCCTTGCGTCGTAGCCCTCATTCCAGAGGGTCGTGAATCCCCCCACGGGATATTAGTTTTTACATAATGATGTTATTCTATCTGCACTTGTCCTTAGCGAGGGAGCCTTACATAGTACTAATCAAAGCTTTCTTAATTTATATATTCGTCTCTCGTGATGTTGCTTGCCTACTAACAAGAGAAAATAGTATTATTTGAAATAAATTTAAAAATGTGATAAAAAGTGAGTTGTAGTCGAGTTCCAAGCGTACATTTTATCAATTTAATGTGAGTGTGGAATGAGTGACATTTATACTACAGAGTAGTTCATAACCTGTATTTATTTGATTATTTTTTACTTGTTTCATTTCAATTTTTTTGCCAATAAAGTTCCGACTTTTTTTGTTTGTATTTATCAACTTTAAATACTAAGTATACGAGTAAGTTAATTTATAGCGAAGCTTATTAAATCTAGTCGGGGTGACAAGTGAAATAGAAATTTTAAATAAAAAAAAAACAAATAAAATAGAAGTATATAAGATAGAACTACATTTTTTTCAGTTTATATAATTTTGATTCAGCGTTAAGATAATAAAAGACACCAAAACACGATCACGTATACAGAGCTCGATAGCTTTATTTCTTGAATAATAATTTTCAACTTCTAGTCCAAAAGTAGTACAGAAATTTAAACCTTTTTAATTATATCTAAAAGGTAATGCTTTTATTTAGAGGAGTATAGAACCATATTGAGAATATTCTGAATTGCTGATTTTTTATGAATTTATTTCGTCAAAAACGTCTACAAAACTGCTCAAGTTGTGCAAAATTGTTTGCGTGTGGACAAGACTCGTCGGCCGGAGCTATGCGCGCGATGCTCGCCCTTGCTCATGTTAATACGACGAGGAATTGCATGCGAAAATGCAACTGCAGGCATTTTTCCAAGCGCAAAGCGTTTTCGGGTGAAATTACGTGGCCTTACGTCAATTTCAATTACTTTACTCCATAAGTACCTACTTATGTTTGTTTTCTAGCGATGAGGACTTTGTTTGAATTAAAACTTTCGAATATGTTATATGTATTTAGTTTAGTTTAATTTAACAATGCATTTTTGGAAATGGAAGAATCAAAGAGGTATAATGTGGTAAGATGCTCAATAGCAAGAACAACATTGTTAAAATAATCGTTTGAATCGTTTTTTAACCAACTAAACCGTACTGTCATTTATTACTGGTTATTTATTTGGTTTATTTTATGTAAGCTGTGGTCATATGTATCTATATTGTATAAGTTAAAATGTAATTTTTAAATATAAAAAAAATAAATAAAATGTTGATTGACATCACTAGAACGCTGGCTGGTTCCTTGCGCAAAGGATTTCTATAGCAATCCAGCGTGGGAATGCAGCCAGCGTTCTTGGTTCCATACCACATGTAGATTGTTTAAATTTAGTTTAGTGACATATTATAATTGGATTAGATTCGTTTCTTCCTTTATTTACTTGCTACATAATAATTTGAAGACTTTTATTTACAGACATGTTTTCCATTTAATTTTAAATTCAGATCTGTATAATTATGACATGAATTGAGTTCGAAATAAAAGGATTTGTTTTACTTTTTATTATTTTTAATCAAAAACTTTTAGCAATATGCCTGTAGGTTCCCCACGCGACGTCGACGCGTGTCATTGCAATCCAAAACCGAATGTCATTTCCCCGTTTCACTTTATGCCGAATGGTGGATATAATCGAATCGCCGTCGGACGCAGAACGCAATTAGTTACTGCCTAAATGGATTAGTCATTAGTGAAATGGTTTTAGGCGAGAGTTTATTAAATATTTTTATATTTGACTAGCTGTGCCAGCGACATCGTCCGCGTGGAATAGTTACTAACGGAAGCCCTCAAAGATGAACAATTTTCCCCATTTTTTCCACATTATCCATGGTTTATTCGCTCCTATTAGTTGCAGCGTGATGTTATATAGCATAAAGCCTTTGTTATTAGGTACAAATTACTTATTAGAATACTTAAGGCAACTTGAATTATTACAGTTTGGTTTATTGTTCTGTGTCTTGCAAACTAAATATTTTTCATGAAATTGCTCTGATGCAATTATTAGGCGCTTATTTCTAGCCAAACGTGAGGTTAATTAAAAACTTTCAAATTCTTTAGTAAAATGTTTAGTACATTTTTGTGTCTGTATTAATAAATGTGATTGTCAACAAAGAACAAAACAAAATATGTAGTCATCTTTACTCGCAGAAAAGAGCGCAAAAAGGAATTTTCATTTCATAATTCAGTGTTTGTTTTCAGTACAAAATGAATAAACAACTAACGAGGTGGCGAGAGTAAAAAATTGCAATTTTACTCGGAGTCTATTTGAATCGCAAATGTTGACAAATATGCGAGAGATAAAGTTTGTATTGAACCGGTATGAAACAGAAAAAACAATTGACATAATGTCATTGTGTAGTATCATTTTGACATTAATTTATTCATTTTAATTAAAAGTAGATTTTTATGTTTTTTGGGAATCTTAAATATTTTGAGACGAGATTTTTTCTTATTTTACGAAAATTATGATTGCTAGTATTCAATTACATAATACATATTTTATTCATATATCACTAAAATCGTACGTATAAATAATAGTAACGACAAAATGTCAGTTTCAGGCACCTATATCTCCCTCGCAAATAAAACGCGATGATTTTCAGTAGTTTCGGGACAGCGCTGTGTGGTTAAAACTTTATTGAACTTTGTGTGTTTATTTAATGCTGTGGACTAAAATTTGGACGGCAAAAGTTTGATTGGAGCGGTGGTTTTGTTACAATGTTATTATTTTAAATATGCTGTAAATTTTTATGGCGGTTTTAATAATATAATTGGTTTTTATTTCCATATCTACATAGTATAGAGCAATGTCGCTTTTCGCGTCTATCTGCATGTAGGCTTTAATCTTCAAAACTACACAACGGATTTTGATGGAGTTTTTTTAATAGATAGAGTGATTCAAGAGGATGGATTTAATAACGCGTGCAAAACTGTGGGTAAAAGCTAGTTTGTTATATGTACAACATTTACACATAAAGGAGTTAAAAGAGTAATGTGCCTGTTAGTTTATTATTAGCATATTATGGATTTCATTATTTGAAATCCAAAGCTGAAAGTTTATGTAACATGATGCTAAAAACTTCCGCTGGGCTAGAACTGCCATATTCCTGTCTACGGCCTAACATTGCTTAATTTGTTTTGGAACAAAATAAAAAAAGAACTCGAATATATTGTCGAAGATGCGAAAAAATAGCTCTTTCCGCATCTGCTTTGAACTGTTTCTCCGAAAATTATATATTCTGAACAAACATTTCCTTCTAAACCGTTAGAAGGGTTATTCCAAAGCGCGTCGTTAAAACGATGTGCCAATCATTTTTGATGTTGATTGCATTTCCCCCGTTGCCATCATTAATCAGTCAGTAACGGTTAAAACGAGTGACGATAATCATTTTTTTACAAACATGCCAGCAAACGTCGAAATACAAGTTGGAAATATAAAAGTTCTTCTGAAATATATGATGAAAAGAAAGAATAAAAGGGGAAGAAGATATATTTACTAAAGCAAATTAAGGAACACAAATTTTAAAAGTAACTCCAAGTAAGCTAACTCGTAATGTTGTAGTAGCTATAAAACATCTTTAAATTTAGTTATAAAATAAAATAAATAAATGTTCCGAGACAAACGACCAGACTCAACACAAGTAATATTTTTTTTAAGTACATAAATACTTGTGTCATGCGGGAATCGAACCCGCGACCTCTAGATTAGAAGGCAGAGCCACTAAGCTACCTAGCCACCAACCAAGCTAACAGGCCAGGCGTTAGTCGTTCAGTTATATCGTCGGAACAATACCTGTTACCCCCAAGGGCGGATGATGATGTTGATACAACTATAAAGCAGCTTGCTCTTGTACGCAGGAACAGGTTTTCATTACTCAACACAACAAAAGCAGCAAAGCACACGCGTATAATACCTACCTGAAACCTTTCGCAAGTAACATATTCATGGCTCTCATGAATCCTTTCCCGGTATCGCAGCTGGGTAGCGAGTGACGCGGCACATAGTCCATTGCACATGGACAATAGCAACACCCGTAACGTTTGCCGGCTTAATGGGGATAGGGGTTGAGCTGGCAACCCAGTGGAGTCAGGCATAGGAGATCTAATAGTAAAGTAGGAAAACAGAACTATCATGGTACCATAGTAGTATTGGTACTATCGTGTCATAGAACAGGATTTTATTTGTATTTGTTCTTTGCTTGCCAACATTGACTGGCTTTATTTTTATATATTATATAAATCAAATAAAATCTAAGTCCTATTTATTGTAACATTGTTAATCTTAAATGTTATTGTTTAAAAACCTATAGCATTTTGTTTGACCCACATTATTTGAGACATTATACTGAAAACGAAGCATCGATATTTATAAGAATTTAGTATATGAGGCTGTTGTGTAGTTTAATACACAAATTGTAATGTTAGTGTTTTCCTAGATACAAATACAAATACAAATTATTTATACTGAACTGATACTTATCGATTTTAATAGTAATTCCTAGTTCCACAAAACGCCATTTATCTGACCCTTTCACCTACCCACTGACCTCCACTTAGTGGTAATGTCACAATGCTTCTGGTGTAACCAAACAAATACATATTTTATAACAAACCAAGTTATTGTTAGTCTCACAATAAGCGCTTTGGCGAGGTAATTGGACTCACGAAATATAACCAAGTTAATTAAACGAAATCAGTGGCCAAGGGGTGGTCATTTTATTGTGAAACTTGTTTTGGGATACAACTTGGGTTATGTCGGGTCGGATTGCTAATTAAACGATTTGTCATATTGCTTTGCTATTTATTGAAATTACAGTTTAATTGACCATTTATCCCAATGTTTTCAGTTGTTTTCAACTAAGTTTTGTTTGGATACGTACTGGAAAATGTCACACGTAATCTCTAAATGGAATCTGCAGTAAAGTTTGTGAGGGCTTTTAATAAATTTACCCCATACATTACTTTCACCAAAATAATCGAAAAAAAAATACAAAAAAATAATCGTTTTTTTTTTTAATTTTAGTTTTTTTTTTATTTCAACGTTCGATATGTTTAGTTAGCTACTATTTAAACATGACTTACCGCGTTTTTCTACTGAGGATACAGCTGTTAACAACCACAACTTGACTAAAAAGGTAAAGAGGTAACCAAATTGACTGACTTGACAAAGAATACTGTTGCATATACATGAAAAAAGCTTTGATAAAATTTAGCTCACCTCTTCTTCTTAGTCGTTGTCTTTATTGCTGAAGGTCGTGTCTAGCTTGAAGTCTTGATCACTTGGTGCACTATGCTTCTCCATGATGTCCTGTCCTCCGCGGTCTTGAGAGCTTGGGTTATTGGCAAGCCTGTAAAGGTCTTAACTAGACCAGACCAGCGGGTAGGCTCACCTATCAGAAGCTAATTTTTTGCAATATTGTAGCATTCACTGCAACTCCCACTTTAATAAATATTTTCAGTGACTCTTGAGTTCCGTGCAGTGACTCGACGCTTTATTCACTCGGGCTACAATAGCGACTTTGGTTAATATAATGGTTTTTAATGTTAGTTTTGATTTCGGCAAAGCCTTCCTTTGTTACGAACCCGGCTACGTAGACAATAGAACCTTTGCTGTTTTTAAGACATTTTCGCACTTAAAGCGGAATGTGACTTAGCGTTTTGTATTTATAGATGAACTCTGCAAAATACTGAACTCTTATAAATGGTCGTTTTATTTTATAAATATTTGTTGTTTGCATCTTCATCCGCGATTTCTTTGATACTAGCCTACATCTCTTTTAAGGACTTAAATTATAATTAACCTGTTGCTTTGATTTCTACGTGATGTTAGAACTATACGACAATTTTAGTAAAGTATCGTTTTTACAAAACTATTAAAATAGTTTCTTGTTTTTCGTAACATACACATTCTCAGAGAAATAAAGCATTATTAGACGTTTGATATATATGTTTATTATATACTTAAATCATTACAATAACATGCTGGGAATCATTGAACGTGCTCGAATCAAAACTTCTTGTAGTCAGTATCTGTATTAACAATCAAATTGTTTTTACATTGATTGATGATTCCTAGAAACTGATTATCAGTTCCGTGATGTTCAGTTGAAGTTTTGTTTTCAGTACTTTGGTCGATGGCTCCGTTTTCTAGTCCACTAGCGCCTTCTGTCGTTAAGTTGGAGAAACGGTAGGAAGAACTGTTCCTTAGTTTGTTGACTTCACTTCGTACTAGCAAGATCAGGTACATTTGAACTCCTGAAAAATAAATTCAAAAAGCTGTTTAGGATAAAATAAAATAATTAGGCGTTATGATTGGATAAACAATAGATTAACTCTCGACTTAGGTCGATATTATTACAACAAAAGCTTTTTTCAGGTAAAATAATATCAGTGAAATGATATAAGCAAACAATGATAAAAGGAGACATTTGAATAACGTTATATTATAATGTTGTTCTCATTGGATTTGTGTCCAGATTATGTGTTCTTCTAGAATTTCATGTCTAACTTTAATCAATCAATTCAATACACAAATACGTACGTTTACTTTAATATATTTCATAGTAAAAGTGTTTATTATTGTGTTAAAAAAGCCACTAGTCGCAATGTATTGGTGACAGCCCTGAGACTTCGCTCTGCGCACATCCCAACAAAATGTGTTTGCGTATTTGATGAACAAGTCGGAATCTGCAACGTGTGATAACTGCGGCTTCGGGAAGATGTATATCATATACCGGTGGAATGTACGAGGAACGAAACTCAGAGGGAATGGTGGTTTCAAGACGAATTGTATCAGATTGGTTTCTGTAACTGTATGCTAGCAAGCCCGACTTCTGACAGGGCTGTTACATTGTACAAGTTGGCAGAATTAGGTCTTAATAGACCTAATTCTTCCATTCAGTAAAAAATGTGATTGTACTTGTTATAGTGTTTATAATGCGATGTGGTCGCTCAGCGACAAAGCCTCTAATAAATTTAAAAAAAAGCCACTAACTTGTTTTTATACTATCACATAAGTATATACTAAACACTTACCAAACGTAAAGAATCCAATAAGTATCTTTGACTGAATAAGTAAAACAAGGAAGAAATGTCCCTCTGGTCCGGAGCCGATGAAGTATTTCGTAGTCATATGCAACTCGGAGACTGTGCTGACCGCATAGAACACTGCATATATGCACAGTAGCACAATGCTGTAGATGTAGAAGATGTGAAGTAACTTTGGAGTTTTCTGAAACAAAATGATAACCGTATTAGAAAATGTTAGCTTCGGATTGGGGTGTACTTACATTTAAAGAGAACGCACGAGTAAGAGACAATATTATTCGAGTATTGTTATATTTTATAACAGACAAGTTGATCACTTACACAATGCATCATGCAAGTGCTCCACATTGCCCGTCATAAAATTATAATTCTGATTATTTTCCACGGAAAAACGTACTAAAATAACCTTATATTTTTTTTTTAATATTAAAACTTTCGTGAGACATATTATCAAAATGTTAACTGATGTATGTGAGTCTGCGTGCTGCCGCGGTCCCAACATACGTTCTGATGATGGATGTCATAACATCCGAAACAACTTACGCGATTTACACGTGAGTGAAAACCGTTTAGTTAACATATTGTAATATTTTTTTGCAAACTGTCTATAGTCGCAGCATATAAGTTGCTGGCCTTGTTATACAAAAACCAATAACTGTACATAGGTATGTATGTACATTGTACATAGCTAACGAACAACACAAATATACATACACTAGCTGTGCCAGCGACTTCGTCCGCGTGGAATAGTTATTATCATAAAAACGGTTCTAGTAAGTTAATCTTAAAAGATAAACATATGCTAAACATTGCTGACATTTTGTTAGATCATTTCAAGAGGAATAATTCTCACATACATATTTTTTTGATATTTTGAACCGTTTTCGCAGCGCACGCTATGGAAGCCCTAAAAGATGAAGAACTTTCCCCGTTTTTTCCACATTTTTCACATTCTTCATTGTTTCTTCGCTCCTATTAGTTGCAGCGTGATGTTATATAGCCTAAAGCCTTCCTCGATAAACGGTCTATTCAACACAAAAAGAACTTTTCAATTTGCATCAGTAGTTCCTGAGATTAGCGCGTTCAAACAAACAAACAAACTAAACTCTCCAGCTTTATAATATTAGTATAGATATGTAAATAGTAACTTACCCTATGTCCTCCAATCAGGAACACAGCATTGAAGATTATATCCAGTAAAAGGACAACTATGAAGCAAGACAGGAACCCGTAATCTGCCCTATACAACTGGCCAAGACTGATCCTCGTTATTAGAGTAATCTCTAACAGTAGCGAAAATGCCTGGAAAAAAATTAAAAATATATTATTACTTACATTCGTACCGGATGTTTTAAATAGTTGAATATTGATAAATTAGCGCCATACTTCAACAATGTACAGACAACTGTTAGTAAAACATTTTTTAATCCTCTCCGAAAAGTGGCATTCCATTCCGTGAGTGACACGTTAACTCGTAGGTCCCGGCTGTTTGTCTAGTACGGCAGTCGTTAAGCCATGTCAGAGGCCCTTAGGGTTTGAAAACTCTCGACCCCAGAGTTGGCGACTCTCATTCGATAAGATGAAGAAGATATCCTCTTCACCCGTTACTTGTCAAAATTAAAACAAAAAATCTAAAACAATGTTTAACTAAGCAGCAGTTGAAACATTAATCAAATGGTCACTTGACATTAAAGAAGTTAAAACAGTTAATTAAATACAAAAATATCAAAATACTAAAAGTTTACATATTTAAATAATACTTGATATGATGATGATTTTGTAGATTCCATTAGTAAAGTGCTTGTAGCTTATTATTGTGGAATCCATTGTTTATCATAGTTAAGCAACTGCTGCCGCGGTCAGCCCTTAGATGGGTGACCGTTACTAAAAGAGTGGCATTAACAGCTGGAAACTTTTAGGGCCCATATTGACCTTCATAGTACTGTAGTCTTTAAACCATGTTAGAGACTCTTGTGACGCTTTGAAAAGCTTTCGACTCCAGAGTTGGTCACATTCACTACTTTCTCTCAGCGTAGCAGCTGCTCGACATATTTTTTGTATTCTAAAATGTCCTATTTTAAATTAGATTATAAATAAGTGTAAATATTATAAGAACTTGTGTGTCCAATAAACATTTATTATTTATTATTATTATATTCATACGAATTTACTTTAACTTGTTAATTATAATGTAACTCACCAGTTTCAAGTACCCCCAAGCAATTAATCCATATCGCAAAGGAATACAGAAACAGCATCGCTTTATTTCTGGCGCTTCTACCTTCATTTTAATACACTTTACTAACACTTATTACTACACACTTTTAAAAATATACTCTATGATATTTCAACGTCTTTTTTAATTATGTTTTAACTGACTTGATTTTAAACTAACTATAAATATTTGCTACTGTGTGGTACTGTTTCTCGTATAATTAACTGTAAAGTGACAATCAACCACATTATCATTGCTCATTTATATACTTAGTTGTGTTTAAATGACGCATTACTGAGATATACGGTACTGGGTTTCTGATATGACCTATTATCTTACTTCCCGGGGCCTCTACAGTAATAGTATCATAATAAACAAGTTTGCAGTTTATTTGTGCTGATAGTTTTCTGAGTATTTATGAATATGTGGTCGGAAATACCTAAGATTGGAAAGCAAACAAATGTTTGGTTTACAAACAAGTTTTGTACATCCCAGGCTTAGATTATATTTTAATCGTGGGTAATCTAAATTATTTACAGATAAAAATGCCCACAATGGCACACAGCAATATAATAATTCTATAGTTCAGCTTATAATTCGACGTGAAATTTAATTCATCCAAGCTCTGTTTTCAAAATACCGACAGTCGTAGTAAATCACTAGAATGTATGTTAAGAAAATATGGCACATTTATAAACTTGCAAAGAGTAAACGATTGAATACCAAAGCATGTATAATAAAATAAAATAAAATAAAATAGCCTTTATTTCCCTCGTTCTTTATAAAATTACATTTCATTCACTTCTTAATTAGGTTGTTTGAAATTCTGTTTAATATTTAATTTTAATTGTGAAGATTTTTATAGTTGATATTAGGGCACCCAAAAGCGGGTAAAGGCCTCCTCCTTGCTGGCCCAGGCGTTGCGGTCCTGGGCTAGTCTGGTCCACGTGACTCCAGCCACCTCCACGATGTCGTCTCTCCACCTCTTCTTCTGTCGGCCGCGCGTGCGCGTGGCGTCCCGCGGGCACCAGTGCACGATGCGCTCGCTCCATCTGCCGTCGGTAGAGCGGGCTAGGTGTCCCGCCCACTTCCATTTTAAGCGGCATAACATCGTCACTGCGTCTATAACTTTGGTCCGCTGTCTTATTTCTGTGTTCCTTACTTTGTCCATGAGGGTGAGTCCAAGCATAGAACGCTCGGCTGCTCTTTGGAACTTGGCAATTTTGTCAACAGAGTCTTGTGTTAGCGCCCAAGCATGTATACTACAACATAAAACCGCTCTTTTAATGAAAAGTATTTTAGGTATGGGACCAAGAATTTATAATCATCTGCCGAAATCAATTCGTCAAATTGATAATTTGTCAATATTTAAAAGAAAATTGTTTAATTTTTTGCTGTTTAAATGTTATTATTCTGTAAAGCTATTTTTCAATGATAAAATTACTAATTTATGACATTTTTTATTATTATTTCAATTGCCATTTAAGTATTTTTGTTCCAGACATAAATTTTTGCATACCAGTAATGGTTAAGACGTATGATTCCAAATTTTAGCACTTACACAAAATCTGTATTATCAAACTACAACTACATCTTGCAAATAAATATATTTTTATCTAATGTTTCTCAAGATGTAATTTTATTCCAATCTACCACAACAATCACTCTAACTCCATTTCTATCGATAGATTTTAATTTTTCCGTTGTTCACATCACATGTATTTCAATATTTCCATAACTACCTCTCTAATAATGAGTGTGCCGGCTTCCCGCAGTTTTGCGCTGATCCAGCGGCGACTACAATGGGCGCATATTTCATTGATAAACCGCAGCCTGCGATAGTCGGATGATATTTTATTCAGGGATCAAAAGCTTTTGCGGATGGTTAGCTTTACTAGATATCTATGATTTTATTAAATGGAGCTCAGTTTCATAAGCTACGAAATTGAGTGGATTAGTTCAGGGTTGAAAAGATTTTTCGCTCATATGCATGTAATTTCATGATATGGGATCAAAACTATGACTTGGGATTAAAATTAGGGTATTTTGTATGGTGTCTGGGAGGTCACAGATACAAATGAGCCTCAGAAGAAACTTTCAGAAAGATACTTAATAAATTAAATTACATAACATTATCAGATTTATTGTCGAGAATATTTTTGTAATAAGTAAGTACATACAAGACTGGTCAACTCTGGTGTCGAGAGTTTTGTCCTAGAAGCTTCTGATATGGTTTAACAAGTGCTGTCCTATGATGAACTGTCGGGACTTAATTACCATTTAATAATAATATAATTTAAAATAAATAGGTTACATGGGGTCTGAGACGTCTCATAGGTTTTTTATCCCGAAATAACGCAAGCGAAGACGCAGGCGTCCTCTAGTTAATATTTTTTCTTCTTATCGAATGAGAGTGGCCAACTCTGGTGTCGAGAGTTTATCAAGCCGCCCTAAGGGCCTCTGACCTCGTTTAACGACTACCGTACCAGACAAACAGCCGGGACCTACAATTGAACGTGTCATCCGATCCACGGAAGCGCCCAAAATGGAATACCACTTCTCGGTCACCCAGCCAAGAACTGACTGCGTCGTCCTTTGTTAATCGCATGCGATTGCCTCCGCTAGCTGAGCTACGCATTACGGGCGCATCTTATGCAAACTTTTCAGTGCCACCATTCAAGAATAAGTTGAATTTTGAATAGTTATTCTGGTGTAAGTAGGTAAACAAAATCTCTTCAATATTATAATGAATCCTGGATGTTGGAATCTCCCGTCAGATTCTGTTTGTTTGAAAGGGTATAATCCTCCAGAATTCAATTAGAGGAATAATCTGCTTTACAGTAATTTGAATTCAACGTTTCAGGATTTACAAATATTTAAATTTAGACCGTCGTACTCACTTGGGGAATTCCCTAGCGATATTTGTGTTCAAAGCTGTATTTTATCTTTTTTATATAATTAAGATAGGTTTGTTTTTAAAGCTATCAGTGGAAAACTCTAACTACCTACCACCACGATGCATGCAAGAAATCTCATCGTTATGTCTGTTTTGTTTGTACCGTTTTTACGCCCGCCTCAGCGGAGCAAAGATTCATTGTAGTTTTGTGATATATAATGATAAATAGTATAAATAATGAAATAAATAAAATATTTCATGATAAGCTCACGCTTGTATCATAGGTACTAGATAACGGATATATACTTTTCTTATGTAAAAACATACTTACCTATTATACATAAAAACGACCAGACTCAACACAAGTAATTGCAAATTTTAATATTCATAATTACTTGTGTCATCGGGAATCGAACCCACACCCCTAGATTAGAAGGTAGAGCCACTACCACCTAAGCGAACAGAGCAGTCAGTATAGGGTTCTGAGACTGTAACTGTTAAAGGATACTTTTTAGAAACTTACAAGCAACGTAGCATACGAAAGCCTTATAATATTTGGTAAAAAATGGAAGCAATTAGCGGGATTGTTTGTTGACATTTATGTAGCATAACCGCGTTCGTGTGATAGAGCGAGACAAACGACCTCTCGTGTTCAATTACCCGACCCCAATTAACCATTCGCGACAATAGAACGACCAGGGAGGTACTGTGGGGAAGAAAAGTGGTTAAAAAATGTTGTAATTGTAAATATTGAAAATGCGTCAAAGAAATGATGCTTTATAGCTATTAAAAATAAGTCTATAATTAATTAATGCGCTCCAATAGCAATGTAATCACAAAAACAAAGTATCATAAAATAAAGTTAATCTTAACGGTGACATGACTGTTTAAAAAGTGGTTTTTGTGCAACATTCGAAGAATAAACTACAACGTGTTATCTTCTTTAAAATAATTGGGTTGAAGGTTGATACTATTTGAGATAATATTACTTTAAATTACGTGTATTAACCCCCTTACCGACCCAACGCACGTAGTTTCGTGCGTGACGCAATGAATATTACAAATTAAATGTATTAAATAACATTCCGAAAAGTTTAATGAAATTTGTTGAACGTGTCTTTTGTGCAGATATGTTACACATCTGCCTGACGAATTCATAAGATGAAATTATTTTGTTTTAATCTTATTGGTGGGATTAGTTAAAACTAATAAAGGTAGACTTTGCAAGTTATGTAATGGCGAATAGTAAAATACATTTTTTTTAGCATAATAAAGCTTTGTAAGTATATTGTCCACAACATGGTCAATCGTCAATTTGAACGAGTTAATTCGTCTTCTTCATATGAAGAGCTCGTTTAATAAAAACCTTTCAGTAAAGAAAACACAAAAACAATAAAAAAAATTGTTATTGTCTCGTAATTTTATGATCACCTGTACAAAACAGGTGGATTCAAAATCTAACCAAATCTAAATAACTCTCTCGTATTCAAAACCAAAACCGGGAAACGAACGCATCCTAAATCATTCAAAAACTTCCTTTCGCTGGAAAAAAAATGAAAAACACCCAAACATTGAAACGGTGCTCGCAAATGAGTCGCGACCCGAAATTGTCGGTGTAACACGTACATTATTCAGCGTTCTGATGGAATAAACATGAGTGCGGAATTAGCCTAAACCAGCGACGTCGTACCTGATAGATCCCTAATTATAAAAGAACTGGAAAATTATTACACAAAATTGATTGATTGGTACAAAAAAAACACGCTTACTTATTGGTCACTGAACATGTAACTAGTTTAAAATGTGCGCATTTTTGATAATGAGCATAAAGTATATGCTCGTTTTCAAGAGACGCCCAATTATTTTGTATGAAACAGTTTCACCTCTCGAAAAGGAGTAGAACAAAAGTTTTTGGTTTTACAAGGTTTAGCAGCAACCATGCATATTCATCAGTTTCATCACCAGCTAATTAGAACTCACTGCAGAACATAAGCCTCCCTTTTACGTTAATACCCCTCTCTTGCACTGTTCCCAAAGAAACATGCATGTATATAGTACATATTAACCAACTAGTGGACGCCCGCGGCTTTGCTCGTATTATTTGCAGGATAAAAGTAGCCTATGACACTCCTAAGACTTCATACTACCTACATACCAAAAATCATGCTGATCTGTTCAGCCGTTTTTGCGTGATGAGTAAATAAACATGCAAACAGAGACACAGGCAAAACTCCTACAAATTGTTGGAACGTGTTCTGCTATCAATTCGAAGTCTACAATCATTTTTTTGAAACATCTTCATTGTTCCGGCTTTCGACCCTCTTCAGCTTAACTATATGATAGATAGATAGATTGATACTTTATTGGACACTCACATAAAAAAAACATAATACAAAACGGAGAAACAATTAATTAAAACTAATGCCACAAATGGCGGCCTTATCGCTAAAAGCGATCACTTCCAGGCAACCGTAGGATGGAGAGGAAAATATAAAAAAAGACTAGACGGGGTGTACAATTACAAGCACATGAAATTTGACTATAAAAAACTTAAACATAAACATTTAAAATAATAATAAACTACTCATACCCCTACTTACATATGTATACCACGTAATATATAAAAATATACTATGTGCTAATACTACAGAAATAACTACTATAAACTTACATACAATACAATACTACACTACATACTTACTAATATGTAGGTATAAGATATTTGATAACTAGTAGTTTTATGTGGTCTATGACCTAAGCTGAGCGGGAATGATCAACATAGAAACGCTTTTGTCGCCCAGTGTAGCGTGCGGGCAAATCTAAACAATAGCTTGATTAAAATCCAGTTAGGCGTAGCAGGCCTTATTTGTGACGTATTGGAACTAAAAACCTATTTTCTACTAAATATTTAGGCGGTCATTTGTCGTTGATAAATAGTTTTAGAAGTTTTATAGGGAGGGAAATATGCAAATGCGAAAGGTAGTAATGACGTTCCAACTGTTGAAATTTCATCTCAATCCATCAATCAAATCTAAATTCTACAATGTACAGTGTACACCACCCTGGACCGGGACATTGCGACCTTATCACTAAAATGATCACTTATAAGCAACATAGTTCTAGTCATGTAGTCTTCTGTGGCTATTTCCCATAATATCATATTTATTAAACAGTTTTGACTTTTGACCGTTCTTCCAAAATCTATACCTCCCGTCATCGTCGCAAATGACTTCAACCGTTTTACATTTTTATTACAAGGACGCTTTTCTTTCACGAACGCTCACGCATAACTTTATGATGACAATATGGCGGCGCGATATTAAACGTGTAATAATGTTTACTTTACACGGCTCGTAGAAAACCGGCATAATCGTAAAGCGGGACAAAAAGCACAAAAAACTCAGTGGGTGTTTTCGCTCCTTTATGAGGTAAATAGATGGGAGAAATAATAATCTTTATTGGCAACAGTTAGGTTGGATAATTTGCTTTTATTATTTACGAGATAAGATTTTCTCGTGCTTTACAACCTACCCGTTTTATAATGTACTAGCTGTGCCTGCGACTTCGTCCGCGTGGAATAGTTATTTTAAGCATTACTTTTTTAATTTTGAACCGTATTCGCAACGCACACGCAACGGAAGCCCTCAAAGATAAATAAATTCCCTCGTTTTTTTACACATTATTCATTGTTTCTTCGCTCCTATTAGTTGCAGCGTGATGTTATATAGCCTAAAGCCTTCCTCAATAAATGGTCTATTCAAAACAAAAAGAATTTTTCAATTCGAACCAGCAGTTCCTGAGATTAGCGCGTTCAAACAAACAAACTGTTCAGCTTTATAATAGTATAGATTAAAAGTGGCGCCCAACGTGTGACTATTTATAGGTACTAATTAATGACATTAATTATTTTCTTATTTTAATAAAAGATAAAAGAGAATGTTTGAGTATAAAATATGGTTGATTTTTGCTTAAAAGCAGATCGTTTTACAAAGAAGGCTCTAATTTAAAATTAATACAACTGATGTCGTAATATAAATATGCTTAGATTAATTTGTTAAAATCTGCTTTTTATCCCTTTGAAATGTAATTCTAGAGTCTTGTGAAGATTAGATTTAGAAAATCAAAGCAAGATTATTGTTTTGTTAATCTAATGTGACACTAAATGGGTTTAATATAAATAAATCTAAAGATGTACCTAATTAACTTAATTATAATATTTGTTTAGCTCTATAAATAAGATATTTAGCATAATTGCCAGAGAGTAGCTAAATAAGTAATACTAGTGGGTGCTCGCGGCTTCGCTCGCAATAAGAAGCAAAACTTGCATCCCCTATTTCACCCCTTTAAAAGTGGCATTTCCAAAAATCCTTTCTTAGCGGATGCCTAATGATCTTAAAATCTACCTTCATTCCAAATTTCAGCCCAATCCGTCCAGTGGTTTGGGTTGTGTGTTGATAGATCACTATATCAGTCAGTCAGTCAATCAGTCAGTCAGTAACCTTTGAGTTTTATTTATACAGATTAAAAGAAATACATATATTACTTTACTAGGACATAATAACCATTTTTTCATGAATTTATTTTATCAGCGATACACTCAATAAACACTTTTTAATTAAGATTTTTAACGCACCAAAGTTAAATCGGAAGCAGTTCCAAGAAGTCATACATAAAGTAAGAGAGCTGTAGAATCTATTGCAACAAAGAGTTTGTGACCGAGCGAGCGAAGCGGACGAAACATTTTTATAACAACAGACATATTTTAGAGAAAGACATGGTTGAATTGTGTGAATGAGGATATGTGTGCGAGAGGAGTGAATGCGGAGATGACGAGGGACAGAATGAAATGGAAGAGAGGAATATGATGTGCGCAACCCACATATATGAGATAAAGTAAAGAATAAGCATTTTTTTCCTTTGTCTTTATTATTTAAGGCTGTAGCTTGTTCAACATCATATTTTATACACATGGATAAGGCTATTTCAATCATAGTTTAATAGACAAAATAATATCACAAAAAATAATATTAAAAACAATTCCTAAATAGCGGAGTAATTGCGTAACATACCCACAAGTAACAACTTCCAAAAAATGGATAACCTCCTTTTTGTAAAGTCAGTTAGAAGAATTGATAACCTTCTATTTTGAAATCGGTTTAAAAGGTCTGTACAAGCCAGGTCTACCGTTCGCCAAGCTTCTAGTTTAAGCAAAGTTACTCTGTTAGTGAGCTTACTCACTGCACCGTTGCTAAATTAATTCTCGTTAGCGAACTTCCACCTTCTAATTAGGTATGAATTTGCTAACTTCGCTCTACATTTCTAACTAACTGCGGCGAGCTGCGAATTTCAATACTTCTTTGTTCTTTACCATTTTCAAGATTTATTTTTCGAGAGAAACATTGTACCTAAGGTCATAAATAAATCGTTTCTCAAACTCATACTTGTAGCTAGCATACATAATAATAATTATTACAATTATGAGTCTGTAATAAGTAACGTTTAAGTTAAGTGACGTTTTCCAAATTCAAAACTAAATGATATTGCAGGTCTCACATTTCCTAGCAGTGAATACATACGATAACACTACAATACAATACAAGAAACGTACAATTAAAAAATTATAAAATACTACTTGATAAATATGATAGGTAGTTCTGAAAATAAACGATTCTATTCTACTACAAACCAGCTACTTACCACTAGATCCCTTTTCATTTCCTGGCTAATCTTTCAAAGATTAACATTCGTATTCAGCGCGATCGTCAGGCGTCCCCAAAGATCCATCAAGAAACTTTTCAAACCAATTTGTTTGACACAAAAACCGTTGGCCAAACAATTCGTCTTTGGAATACCGCCGTACCCTCATTCAGAGGAAAACAGCCATAATTTCCCGAGTGAAGAATCGATTAATAACGAAACCAGCGGGAGGCGCGAGATGAGACGTCAACTTGGTTACAATAGAGCATTATTTAACAGGTGTTGGGGGAGATACGGGACGTTGGACTTTGACGTTTTGTAACCTTCGCAGAATACAGTTAAATAAAAAAAAACTTTCAAAGTCGGTTAAAAATACTTCTTTCCAGTAAGTGGGAAATTAAGTACCTAGTAACACATTTATTTAAGCAAGTAGCGGAGACGTTTGACGCAGATTTCATAAGTTCAAGACCAATGATGAAAAAATTATTGTAATTTTAAAAACTTTCACTATTTTCTAAATAACAGAAATTCACATTTAAAAAATGCTAATTAACATAACAGTTCACTTCACTCGCGCACTACAAAAGAATTAAAACTTTAGTGATTGTTTTTTTTTTTAACTTGAACGGGTTTGCACTTGACCATAGTTTACCTGATAGCAAGTAAGGACCATAGTTTACCCGATAAGAACCGATTCACCCTTGCTTTGAAGATCGCTGTCATTTATTTTTTATCAAAAATTTACAAAAAATGTCAACTTTGTATATTTCGTTTTTGATTCTCAGAAGTATAACAATAACATAATATGTTATCGGTTCTTATCGGGTAAGCACGCTCCATCTTAGGCCATAGCCTTACTTGCTATCAGGTAAACTATGGTCAAGTGCAAACCCGTTCAAGTAAAAAAAAATAAAAAAAATGTAAAACAATAAAGAAGCACACTTCCAAACGACGCGTTCATTGCAAAATTCGAACCCGTATATTCACACCTAGTCGTTACGCTTGCAAAGTTTCAAGGTTGTGCGATTCCCGTGATTTCCACGACGACTATTCAGCACTTTCTAACTCAATTACATTTACAACCGGTACCAAACTTACACTGACAGTTACACGAGAACCGGAGATATTTGTAACATTATTTAACACTCAGGAAGGATTCAATTTAATTACATTTCGGGTAGATTCAAAGAAACTATACCACCCAATTCTTTGATACGACAATTAAAGTTAGTTCGTATGAGAGTTAGCAAAGCAAGCAAAACCAAAAGCAAGGCCTCTGATATGGCATACAGACTGCCGCATTATGTCAAAAATCCGGTACAGCAATTATCTGATGACAAAGGTAAAGTAGCTAACTTCAGCTTTAAAGTCGAAGAAAAAAATTATTGTAGGTGTACTTGTGTTCTTTTGTTATTGGTGTACAATAAAGTATTTTGAATTGAATTGAAATAGATAAACAGTGATACACCACGATGTGCACGGCAAGATGTGTGTAATCTGAGTTCCTATGCATCACAATGCATAGGAACTCAGATTACACACATCTTCATATCATTTCCATATCAAATTTTAATCTAATGAATCACAAGAATAGGCACTGAATTGATTTGCCTATGTTAATGTAAGGTAATGATAGTACATTGATGAATAATGTTTTTTTTAAATCACTGATTTTGCTTGATGACCCGTCCAAATTTCTATCCAATAAAGAAAGCGTATAAAAAAGTAATGGTTATCTTGGGCATCGCCGACGTTACACTTGATCGTCTCTCAAACTTTGATCTTTTAACGAGGAATCCCTTTACAGCATCTTTTGACAACATTTCGGTTTGCTCGAAAGGATTTTATTGGGACGGACCTAACTTAATGACGTCAAGCGTATCTGGAACATACAAGCAATATGTCATACCTAAAATATTTTAGCAAAGTGAGTTGGAATAAGGAAAATAATCTTTCATTCTATATAATGTTCTTCGGTATACATAAATAAATGGTGAAAAAAGTCAAAGAAAAGGAGAAGATCAATCAATCAATCAATATAACTTTATTGTACACCAGAAAACAAAATACAGAAACAATTTATAGTAAAATTACTTAACCTAGGTACATTGGGCGGCCTGAAGATCTGATCGATATGATACTATCAAATAAGTACCTACGCTGTAGTCTAGATATACATACAATTTCAACCAGATCCGTTGAATCTATCAATGTTTTCAAAATGTCCTCAAAAATATTGATATTTTCATATTCTCCAGAGATGACACCGGAAACGTCGCCTTCCAAGTATATATTTTTGTGACGGATATTTTCCTGGCCATCGTAATTATAATTTTAAATTTCACCAGGTCCAAGGTTAAAAACATTTCTGTAATTAATCAAAATGGGGCAGCGTTTATGTCCAGATTAAGGAAATTTCACTTCTCAAAAGTATTTTTTTATACTCATTAATTTATTTTTGCTCAAAGTGTCCCAGCGTGCGGTCGAATGTTATTAAAGATCGGCAATTAATTTCTCGGTCCTGCGTTGCTAGCTTTAATAACATGAAAGTATACGTACTTTACTTATACTCGAGTAGGTACTTAGCAACACAACATTCAAAGAGCTACCTTTATCAAACAGAGTTTTATGGAATAAATAAATATTTACGATTAACATGTAGATATACTTTACTAATATACTTTCCTATAGGAAATTATGCAATACTACTTAAGAATTCTTTCTGAATGTTTTTTAATAAATAGATTCTAGTATCAAAACAGTAGACCCTTTGTATTAAATTGGATTTTATAATATACTTCGGCACTACACTACACAACATTCTTGCATTACAAACATTTTGATAAACCTGTATTATTTTTGTTCATGTCAGAAGCTCCAAGCCTTCGAAAGCCACCCAAAAGGCGCGTACCTACAATCAAAAAGCGGCGTTTCCCCGTGCATTTCATAATTGCTAGTGCAAAGACGGTCTGATTAAGGCGTCTCGTTCGTCGGCTCATTCCGACTCTCGTCAAAGGTGAGGATCTCAAAACAAAGAAGCCGTCGCTCGCGCTTCGATGGCTTCCGAGTTGCAATTCTAGAGAGTTTGAGTGAAAAGTGGAGAAGAAACTATGTGGGAGTTGTTTACTAAATTTTACATTTAATAAAAAATACTGACGAAAATAGAAGAGGTTCTCAAGTCAATGTGTTTACTAATATTTCATTGTTTAATATTATTGTCGAAAGTTTTAACAATTTTTTTAAAAACGAATGGGTAAAGAAATGCACATAAGGCTTAAAATGCGATACTACCCCATTAATAAAAAGTCTCCAAGTGTTAAAGTAAATAGTTTAAGGAGCTACTTGATAACTCTCAAACAGTAAAATACCAAAATATATTTAATTAGACTTTGGCTATGGAATAGATTAAAAAAATGGCCTGATTTAAACTCTAAATTTACTGTTTAGTGTAGGTGATGTCAAAAACATTGACCCAACAATAACGTCCCAGTAAAATAATCCACAAAAATATGTTCTATAATATTTTGTTGTTCCGGAATAGTCCCCTAAAGCTCGCAGACGCCACCTTCACCTTTCTCCCTTTGTTTCTGCGATGCCTTTTTGTTTACATCTTGAAGAAAATGTTTTGTTTTGTACCGTAAGGCTTTTTGTGATATCTTAGAGTTGAAATATTAATATATCACGGAACTTCTTTCTTCACTTCAAAAAAAAAAATAAGATTGTATTCTTTTACCTTGATTGTAAATTTGCATGAAATGATGAATATTAACTTTTATTATATCACTGTCCGTCTTTAATTCTAGCTTATATAAATTACTTAGACCTACTACAAAAAAAACCTCTGAAACGGATTTAGCACTCAGGCATTAACTCTAAAGTCCGCTTGCACAACGACTTAAACCATTTTAATAGGTTATTCTGTCGCTGAATGCGTTAAGAATAAAATTGTTGTGTAATTTACACACTCATAAATAACAATGTAAATCGCGTAATACTTATTAATATATTGCCTCACATTAACCAGGACATCCATATTCATTTAATAAATACTTAGTCCTGTCTTAAAGTTTATTGTAAGTTAGTTTATTTTAATTAGTTAAGTTTTTATTTTTAATTAGTCCTGATATAAATAAGCGATTACCCAAATCAGTTCAAAGCTTAGTACAATGAACATATTGCTAATGGATGTGTCAGCTGCAATCAACACCGAGTTTCACTCACATGCCAATCGCCAAAACAATTCATAACATGAAATGTACAGAGTATTGCGTTTCCATAGATTAGGCGTGTTTCTCTTTGATCACATCGTAATTAACTTAACAATAGGTGCTAATTTTGGATCAATATTGTATTACTCTTGTTGTAATGCGTTATTCATTTATTTATAGGCATGCATTATTTTGCTGTATCTATATTACACTGTGCTTAAAATTGTTTTTGATAGAACACACTAACTTGAGCAAAAACGATCTCACTTACTTGGCAAAAACGTCATATGAAAAATAATTGTTAAAATGACTGACTATATACTTTACAGTCCTCTGGTACACTGATCATATGTTCGCAAGAGATTGTTAAGTTATTTTTAAAATGATCGCGCAGGTTGCTAACTTTGTCGATTGTTTAAATTTTGGTTAGCTGAAAATATATGGTAACACAAGAGAGGAGCAAAACTGTATCTTGTGCATAAAGATTCCAATTAAACTGTTTCAAAATTGTCATTTTAACAATTTCACAACCACATTAGGAAAGGCTAAGTGTGTAAACGTATATTTTCCGCACTAATTGTTACCCTACAAGTTAACCACATAACGGCCCTTGGGGCAGGATCCCATATAAAGAATTAAAGATTATCTTTTATGCAGGCTGTAAACGATGCCCGGAAAAGGTTATGGGCATTTAAATGAAAGTTTAATGAGACCTCATGGAGATGTGTAGTACGAACTATTTTAGCGGCGGACTTACAAATTAGTACCTAACTATAGTCTAACGGTATATCACCGGACATATTGTATTGTATTGTATTTATTTATCATTCCGTTGGATCTTCCGAACACTTGGTTTCGTCAAATATAAATAGTTAGGTACACAGTGTACATAAAAATAATTACAACATTAGTTTTTATTTGTTTTTAATTGCTTGCGTTCAGAGCTAGACAACCACCACACATGTGGATCTTTAGTGTAATGTTCAAGTTTATAATAAGCTTTTTTAATTAGGTAATCTTTAACATATTTTTTAAAGTGAGTTTCATTGAGGTCCAGGATTTCATTTGGAATCTTATTATAGAAGCTTATAGCATTACCTATAAATGACTTTCCGCTTTTCTGGAGTCTCAAACGTGGATATACAGGTTTATTTTTTTGGCGGGTAATCATATTGCAGTCATTTTTTTTTTGTTGAGGCCTCAAGTATTTACGGGCATACATTATGTTCTCGTAAATGTATAATGAGTGCACTGTTAGTATTTTTACTTCTCTGAAGACATTCTCTAGTGAATGACGGGGCCTTAAGTTATAAATAGCTCGAATAGCGCGTTTTTGTAAAACAAAGATGTCGTTTATATCTGCAGCGCTACCCCACAATAATATTCCATAGCTCATTATACTATGAAAATATGCAAAGTAAACTAGTCTAGCTGTGGATACATCAGTAATTTTACGGATTTCCCGTATTGCGTATGCTGCAGAAGAAAGTTTACCTGCGAGTGCTGATATATGAGCTCCCCATTGTAACTTTTCATCTATTGTCAAACCTAAGAATAGAGTCGAATTCACTAGTTCCAACTTTTCACCCATCATAAATATATTTGTATCTGATTTGGTCACATTAGGAAGTGTAAATTTTACACATTTTGTCTTATTAGGATTAAGCATCAAGTTGTTGGCTGAGAACCATTCGCTCACTTTCTTTAAAACTTCGCAGATATGACTAAGGTCTTGTGTACCTCTTTTATTTTTAAATACGATTGAAGTGTCATCGGCGAATTGAACAATATCACAATTTTTTAGAGAACCTAACATGTAGGGTAGGTCGTTCACATAAACTAAGAACAAAAAAGGGCCCAGGATAGAACCCTGTGGAACACCCATCTTGACTACAGCGCCTGAAGAACATGTGTTCCCTAAATTTACAGATTGAATTCTGTTTGATAGATAAGATGACATAAGGTTAGTGGCTTTGTCATTAAGACCATAAAATTGAAGCTTGACAATTAGAGTTTCATGGCATACGCAGTCGAATGCCTTGCTTAAGTCACAGAAAATCCCTACTGCATCCTGTTTACCTTCAAAAGCCTCTAGAATAGTACGTATTAACTTGGAGCCAGCATCTATTGTTGATCTCCCTCTTGTAAAGCCAAATTGATTTTCGTGTAGAATTTTATTGCAGTTGAAATGTACTAATAGCTGATCCAACATAATTTTTTCAAAAATTTTGCTGATTGATGGAAGTATTGAAACAGGCCTATAATTAGATGGATTTTCTTTAGAGCCAGATTTAAAAATAGGAACTATTTTGCTAAATTTCATCAAAGAAGGAAAGGTTCCAGTCACTATACAATAATTGAAAATGTTAGATAAATATGGAGCAATCGTAGTGATTATATTCCCTAATACATGAACTGAAATCCCCCAAAGGTCTTCAGTTTTTTTAATGTTTAAGCTTTTGAAAGTTTTTAAAATATTTGTAGGAGACACTGTGTGAAAGTCAAATAAAGAAGTAGGCTTAGAAACATGTTCAGCAAGGAAAGCTCTAGCTGATGCTGGCGAAGAGTTTAAATTTTTTGTTAAATTTGCAGCTATATTACTAAAATAACTTTCAAACACATCAACAATTTCTGATTTATTTGTAATCGTTATCCCATCTATATTTAACTTGCATAGTTTTTCACTATGTTTTTTCTTTCCTAATTCATTTTTAACTAAGTCCCATGTTGTTTTTATTTTATTATCAGATTTTAATATTTTATTTTTAATGTAAATAGATTTTGCCATATGACATACATTTTTGAAAATTTTTGAATAGTTTTTACAAAGGTTTTTTATAGATTCATTACGTAATTCGTTTTTTTGCGCGTAGAGCTGATACAAGGTATCTCTACTTTTAAAAATGCCGGGTGTTGCCCACTCTGCAAAGTTTACTTTGCCAGTAGATTTAAATTCTTTAACTGTATATACCTTATTAAATTCAGTTTCAATTAAGTCAAATAATAGTTTAAATTGTTGGTCTACGTTCATGTCCATGGTATTTTTAGGTAACAAAGCAATTGACTTTTCAATCGAAGCATAGAAATTTTCGTTACGTTTTTGAGTTATAGGTCGCGTACGAATAATTTGTGAAGTATTTTTAACCTTAGCATCGAAAGTTACACTAAGGCCTCTGTGATCTGACGGAAGCTTATCTATGATAGTTTTAGTTTTTACCTCGAAATTAACAAATATATTATCAATGCATGTTGAGGTCGTGGTAGTGATTCTAGTGGGATCGTGAAACAGCGGCTGAATTTTATACGATTCACATAGTTGTAACATTTTCTTTTTTTTACAAGTGTCTTTATACAAATTAATATTAAAATCACCACAAATCAATAATGGTTTGCTTTTATTAGATACTAGGGTTAGAGCGTCATCAAGGGCCTCAATGAAATCATCCACATTTGAATCCTCAGGTGGTCTATATGCGCACATAATGATATGGTTGTCCAGTTCAACACATGTGATCTCACAAGCACGTTCAACAGATCATAACATAATAATAATGTACCTACCTACTTACTATGTAGACAGGAAAAAAACACAGATATACCAAACAGAATCTGAATAATACAATGTGTATTATATCTTAGTAGTGACATGATATATTAATATATTGCAGCCCTTGATAAATCCTATGTCACTGATATTTTAATAACCAATAATGTACTGCCAAAATGGTCGTCCGTTACGCTTATATAATGTGAGCGCATAAACTAAAGTTTAGCCGGCTAAACTTAACTTTAGCCATGACATAAAGGTTGAAAGATTTAGTCAATTCTATCAGTAAAATTACACTTTTTCGGTTTACACAAAAAGGGCAATTTTATGAATGACTCTCAGATAATAAAAATCTCAAAGTAATTTTAATAAAAGTGAGAGAAGAAATTCTACAAAGCCTGTATGAACTATGGGAACTACAATCACTCACTTTGTAATGCTTTAAAGAGCTTAATATAAAAATTTGAACATTCTCTCTGGTAAGGGCGATTTATGATGTCGTTAGTGAGAATATTAAACGAATTCTTATAAATTAATCAACTAATACATAATTCCATACTCCACATACGTTTTTAATACAAATATCAAATATTTTGTTCGACTTTCAAAGAAGAATTGTCAAACTAAATGGAACCACTGACAGATTATGGTTTTAGAAATATTAATTTGTATCATTTCTATCTCCCTAAGGAGTAGAAAAGTTTTCAGACGGATTGAAAAGGGCCTTGCAAAGCCCAGACCAGATAATCCTGCGAGCGGATAAAATTGGAACTAACATAGTTCTAATTTATACATATAATAAAGCTGAAGAGGGTAAAAATCTGTGCATACAAGATACCTACTAAGTACAAAAATATATATTTGGATATACCTTACATCGATAACAGAACACGATAAATAAGTATAATTTAAACAGTTTTTGGGATTTTTGTCTGTAAGTATATCTGTTTATTCAAACGCTTATCACGCAAAAACGGGATATCATGATTTTTGGCGTTTAGGTAGTATTTTTGGTGTCTTACAAGTGTCATACAGTACTTTTATCCTGAAATAATGCGCGGGTTCACTACGTCCACTAGTAGCGATATAATCTTGAAAGTCATCATCATCATCAGCCTAATGAGACCCTCTGCAGGGTATCTAGACCTAATCTTGAAAGTACATTCAGTCATTTCTTAGCTTGAAAGTATGAAGTGCTGCTACCGATTAGCGTTCTTCATTATCTTGCAAGAACTTGAATACCTATCTTGCTATCGCACCCTTCCTGGAAGAAAGCAGTAAGTACACTTGCGACAATTTTTTTTTATTGCATCAAAAAATCAAGCGTAAAGGAATACACCTCCTCAATTTTTTTCACGAATTTAGGGGCAAAATTATGGGAATAAACGCAAAAAAACGATTATTTTGCAACATTGATAAATATTTTATTCCATCGCAAGAAGGAAATACATACACATACACTTGCTTACTTAACAAATTTCCTTTATAATATGAGCGTAATCATACTCACATAACTTTTCCAGAACATTACAGAAAATAAAAATTGTGTAGAATCAGATACGACATTCTTCCACGACATTTTTGTTATAGCCTTTGTTGTAAGTAGTGTTATGTACTTTTACCAGCAAGCAAATCTATTATATCTGGCGTGTAGCTGCAGATACTTACTTCTTCCGCGAAACATTTTGCGTTACTCACGTCGTAAGTACATTTACTTACGCGTGAAGATTTTTTTATAAAATGCAAATATAAATACAAACTGTGACGGAAGACGATTAATGACTATTGTATACGTCCGAGGAGATGGGTCAGGATAGTTGTTTGTTCGTAGGAGTTTCTTGTTTCCACACGCATGCATATCGAGATATTGGACATCGGGCTAGTATGGTAGCGGGATCCGTGGCACGGTTCGTCGCTGGCCACAGTTGGTAGGGGCGACCCATGTAGCGAATTAGCCATTCGTGAAAGGTTATTCCGCCAACGTGCAAAAATCCTGAGGTTGTGCCAACGTGCCAGTTGGCGACCGTATGAAAATGCACGTTGGACTCTTATAGGGGGCACGGGCGTGCCCGCGATCTCCGGACTAAGTCCTACTTCGATATCTTGAATTGTTCGTGTGTGACTAGGTAGATACGCAAAATATTATCCTGTTGCCATTTCCTCACCGACCTCCACTTTCGCAGTATCATGAACGCAAAGAGAAAAAGGGAAAGCGTACCACAACGACAGTCTGCCCTATCGCTTAAAGTGCCGCGTAAACGTCCGAGGATTCCACTCCAATCTCATTCCGGTCCACAACCTGCACTCATGACTTTGACGGAGACGCAGATCAAACATCCGTCCTCAAAGCTGGAGCTGGGGTGTGCTTCATTATTGTTATTTATTTACGAATCACACAGCGGCAACCAAGAGATAACCAGGCTCATTGAATACTTCAGTGAAGCGGCGGATAAGGCTATATACCCTACAGCCCAGTTAGAGTTCCCGGGGGGTTTTCAATGGACGCCACCCAGAGTGGCTATAACCATACCATATCACTGAAAATGCTGGGAGAGAGACGCATAAGCTTACTTTAGCGTTAGATCTCACCAGGTTGGCTTAAGGCATTACTAGGGTACCTGATGTTGAAACTCACACACCTGACTGCATGGACCTTCTGCTGACAATAGATCCAGACTGGTACTGAGTGACAATCCCATTGTCTGGTGAAGTCTGTCACCGTATATAACCCATCCGATCCTAGCCCTAAGGGTAGTCAGCAGATGTGGAGATACAAGTCAGTGAATTGGGATGAGATGCGGTCTTTTTATGCATCTATCCTTGGCAGCCTGTCTGTTTCTCTTCTGAAGACCCTTCAGTCTGTGCGGATGTCGTAATGGATACTATTCTTCTAGTTATGGAATATTTCATACCTTACTCAAATGTATTCCAGTCTGGGAAAGTTCATACATGGTTTGGATGCATGGGTTGATGCTCGCCACAGCTAGGTTAGGATTATCAGTAAGAATAAGATGGCAAACAAAGCCACTGGTTCTTCAAAAGGCACGCTTCGATCACATTGGCCGAGTAGGGAATAAATTTATTCGTACCCCGCGTGTAGCAAAGCCTTTTGGTTTCTGGCAAAGTTGATCGAAGGTAACTTCTACCACCCCTCATTTCCTCCACTGCTAAAACCTGACGGTTCGCTGGCTCACTGTGCAGCTTAGAAAGCTAATTTATTTGCTCTCTATTTGCGGAAATTACAAGTCTTGGTGCTGGTGGTGCTTTGGTTCCTCCTTCTCTTGACTATCCGACTGCCATATTAGACTTCAAGATTCGCCAAACAGAGCTCCGTAAAATGCTACGTGATCTAGACGTGAACAAGGCCAGTGGTCCTCACGATATTCCAGCTATAGTACTGAAGACTTGTGCGCCTGAGCTGGCTGCTGTGTTGATGCGCCTCTTTCGGTTTTTATGTTGAGACCGGGAAAGTGCCGAGTTCATGGGCTTTCTAACATTGATACCCAAAAAATTTCCTACGCACTATAATCCAGCGATCTTCGAAGCGAGAGTGAATCGGTTCTTAGGTAGGTAAGCACGCTCTATCTTTGCTTAACATTAGGCAAACTATAGTCAAGTGCATTTAAGTTAACAAAAAAACGTCATCGTCTTTCATGAGTAAGGGTAAAATATGCTCGAGTTAAGCAAATACTTAATATGGACGACATAAAAGAAGATAAGTTTGTTACTTCTTCTACATTCATTTTTACCTACTATTTATGGACTAAGTACTTAGTCCATAAATAGTAGGTAAAAATGAATGTAGTTAGGTAACTATAACTAAACTAGATGACTTTGTTTTATTTTGTTAAGTTTACACACGAGTAGTGATTTGACGTAAGTTAGCTTCGTTAGTTTGAATTTTGATGACTACTCTTGTTGTTGACCCGATTTGAAACGGTGGTAAAGCTGTGATTAGGAGAAGAACTGGAGAAGTCAAAAATACAGAAAGATCGGCTGCCTTGCTGCAATTTTACAACGCGCAATCTCTGTAATTTTTTATCAAGACTTGATGAGCCTTTGTAAAAAAAATATACCACCACATTATCGGTAAATTTATATCAAGACTTGATGAGCCTTTGTAAAAAAAGTATATATACCACCACATTATCAAAATATGTTTTACAAGAACTGACGTGCTATGTGTATCTGAAACGAATTTGTCAAATTCCGAAGACGAAAACAACACTGCTAATTAAAGTTAAAATATATCATATTATTGAGTAATTAGTGTACATACTCGTAGGTTCATTCCATATTAGGAATTCAAATAGTTAAAAGCACTTACTATAAATATCTATGTACGTAAGTACTTACTTTTGATTGATTCAGCATGCAATAAAAACATTTTATTAAATTGACAAAATGATTTCTTACAGTCCAAAATTGATCAACAATCAAGACCAAATCAATAATTAATAATTAAGTAAGTAAGTTACTTTACTCTTATGATATTATGTAAGTTTTAAATTAGCGTATTTTTAATATAACGCCTATTTTGATTATTTGACTATACAAAAATATTACATACACACTAACACATACTCGATTACATTGTTTAAAAAGTACTTATAAAGAGAAGCACCAAAATATTTAAATGTTTTTCTGCTAAAAAAACATGTAACTAAAGTAACGATTAACCTGATAAATTGTTTTCGCTGGTAAGAAGTACGTAACACTTATTACACGTATTACAAAAATGGATTGCTCGTGGAATAACTGCGTATCTGACACTTACAACTCCAGATTAGAAATAAATTTAGAAGTGAACAAAGTCGTAAGTGGAATAACATCAGTCAGTGTGGTTTATATTAGCAAGTAGTAAGACAATATCTGTAGTTACTTCTGCACGTATTCTTTTTACTTCGTGGAATACTGCAGTAACACTCTATTTTAAGTTTATCTCTTAGTATACTGTACGAATTCAAATATAAGAAACGTTAACAACTCCAGGCTATTTTAAGCTTTTATGTGTCATTTGTTAGGGATTTTTAGCTCTTATAACAAAATTACAGGATAGTTTTTTTCGTCTCCTGTAAAGTTGGTCTCAACAAGATACTGCTTTCTTCCACGAAGGGTGCGCTATGTTGTCGAAGATACGCCTACGCGACGTATTTCAGCAGTTTCATACAGCTTGCCTGAGTAGGATTAAATCTGAACATAATCGCTTTTATACTTCTAACCTACTTTACTACTGGAATGCTACCAACTAACAAGTAGTAAATGGTTGATAAGGTGGTTTAAAAATACTGAATATATAATAGTAGTTATTAGTGGTACCTACTGACCCTCACATAATTCTAGTTTTCACGAAATTGACTAACATACAAACAATCATACCAGATCATACATACATATAAACAAATTTAACACGTATCGATCATCGTAATTAAAGGTAATTAATATCACATAGGTCTCATGATTTTCCTCTTTTTAGATCTGTTAAAAATAAAACAATATAGGCACATTTTTTTTAACTAAACCAGGTCTGCACTTGACCATAGTTTGCCTGGTGGTGAGCAATAACTATGATCTAATATGGATCTTGCTTGCCCAACAAGAACCGGTTCACTCTCACTTTGAAGATTGTAGGATTATTTACATTATGATCATGTTGCCATCCAGACAGCCTATTATACTAGTCTAGCCTTTTTGGCATGTAAATGACAGTTCTGATTTATTTCCACCGCCGTGTGATCGACCGTGAAACGTCTGCAACATTATTTATTTACTACCACATAAATATCGAAACAGATATATTGGGCAAATACTATTAAATGTATATGAACTAGTTACTTCATTGTATATTTAATTCTAAGACAACATTTGACAATACGATCTTATTGCATTTCACTTTCATTTAAGCTTTCATAATAAAAGTATGACAAAATTTTAATATCCACGATAAGTCTTTTCCTTAATTTATTTTATTGTTTTGTTGTTCACAGTTCGTTGATTGGCACATACGTAATAATATGTAATAGATCATGTCAAAAACCTATAGTCAAATAAACAAAAGTAATAACCTGTGAACGAAATATAAAAAGATAATATCAATAAAATGATAATAAGTTCGATAACTTATTATAGATACAAAACATTTACAACAGATCTGACGAGCCGAATGAACCATAAACGTTCTTATAATATACCGAAACTACAGAGAGGTATTAATGAAAAGCTACCTAACTCTTATCCACACTTTATAACGATCGTAGATTGTAACGTTGCTTAACATCAGGCAAGTTGTAGTCAAGCGTGAACCTATATCATGTAAAAAAACTTCTTCTTATCGAATGAGAGTGGCCAAATCTGGTGTGGAGAGTTTATCAAACCGCCCTATAGGCGTCTGACATGGCTTAACGACTGCCGTACTAGACAAACATCCGAGACCTACAATTTAACGTGTAATCTGATTCACGGAACCGCCTAGAATGAAATGCCACTTATTGGTCACCCATCCAAGGATTGACCGCGTCGATCTTCGCTTAACATTGGTGATCGGATGCGAATGTCTTAACTAGCTGAGCTACGGGCGATTATAATACATTTATGTAATTTGCACTGACTTCACAATTTAAAAAAAGGTTTTTGATACCGTTTCTGTTGTACGAGCAAAAAACACTGCGAGGTGTCACTAGTTCAATAATATATTTAACTGAAGCAAATTCTAATAAATTCCTTCCTCCCTCCCTGAAGCAAGAAGCACCGGCTACAATGTGTACAAAATGTTCGCGACGCGTAAAGCAGTTTACGATGATACCAGCGGAGTTACACGCGACGCACCCAGAATTCACGAGATTCACTAATATATGATGGATTAGTATTGGCAGTAAGGAATATGACATTATTTGTAAAAAAGTAATTAATCGCCATTTTGTGATTTCAAAGGGAGGCCTATACCCAGCAGTGGGATCCCAAGGGCTGTGGATGATGATTGTGATTTCAGTAGCGTAGTTCTAAAGCGCTTGAGATGAAAATAAACACATGCAAAGAAAATGTTGTTTTTTTTTCGTGGATTTTTAATAGTCGTAGAACAAAAGCTGTTGCTGATTAGGTATAAAGGCACCTTTAAAAAACTACACGTTAGTAAACCTGCAGATTTTATACTTCATAAATTCACAATACAGCATCATGTTTAATTGCTAACAGCTAGAGGAGCTGTTGTTTTCAAGATAAGTACTAGAATACAAGATACTAACAGATGTATGCCAGCTATGTAAAATTTGGTCATTAAAATCATTAAAATTTGGCACCAAAACCCACTGTCATCAAATCATACTTACTATAACTATGTATATTTGCACATATTGTAGGTGGATACTTATGTGCTGCAGAATGCAGAAGAAATAATTCTGTAGGACACAAATAATAATGTATCAAAGCTGAGATACTGCAACAACAACCTTCCGTATTTTGCAATAATCACAGCAAAATAATACTAAACGCCGTAAGTGCCTCTGCTTTCACTCCTTTGTCATAAAGTTGAAAATGTCGTAAAGCTTACGACGATAATTTCGGTTGTACTAAAATGTAATGAGCTTTATTATTGTCTCATAGCAAAAAGCTTTTGGGTAATATTTCGGTTGGATATTATTTTGTAGTAGCAAAGTTGGTGGAAACGAGAAAACTAATATTTGTATGCAAACTAGATGAAAGCTTGATATGAGAGCTAACTTTAGTTACACTAAAACTTATTTTATGAAATTAGATCGATATTTACACTATTCGTTCGATGTAAGACTCTCACAATAAAATAGATCTTCTCGTTTCACGTTTGACGTCCTTACATCCTGCCTGATGTAAGACAGGGTGCTCTGTGAAATCGACATTTCATAAAAATCAAATAAAATAGAAGTAACTATATAAGATAGAGCTACACTTTTTTCTGTTTATATAATTTTGATTCAGTGCTAAGACTATTTTTTGAAAAATAGTTGTTTTGAAATATTTTTCACCGTTTTTATCCAAAAGTAGTACAGAAATTTAAACCAATTTAATTATATCTTAAAGGTAATGTTATTATTTAGAGGAGTAGAAAACCATTAATCGAATATTCTGAATTTCTGATTTTATATAAATTTATTTCGTCAAAAACGTCTTCAAAACTGCTCAAATTGTGCAAAATTGTTTGCGTGTGGACAAGACTCGTCGGCCGGAGCTATGCGCGCGATGCTCGCCCTTGCTTTGATGTCAATACGGCTTGGAATTGCATGCGAAAAAGCAACTGTAGGCATTTTTCCAAGCGCAAAGCGTTTTCGAGTTATATAGCACACACTGTGTAGTCTAATATGTTGCACGCTTGCCTAGTAGGATCGTATTTCTCTGGATTTGAAGACCCCTGGGTTACAATTTTCTGGAAACAGGGCTCCAGGTAGAGAGTTACATAATCTCGCTGTCCTTACTACGGAGGTAGAAGCTAAACGCTTGTGTCCGTAATTTACTCTTTTTAGGGTTCCGTACCTCAAAAGGAAAAAACGGAACCCTTATAGGATCACTTTGTTGTCCGTCTGTCCGTCCGTCCGTCCGTCTGTCAAGACCCTTTTTCTCAGGAACGCGTAGAGGTATGAAGCTGAAATTTATATCAATTACTCAGGTCTACTGTCCCTTGACATAAGGCTAAAGGACAAATGGACGACTTCAAAAATAAGGAAAAGAACAAAGGTGAGCGACGTCTTACAAAAAATAAGAAAACTCAAATGGAACTGGACTGGTCACATCATAAGAACCAACAAAGAGAAATTGACGAAGGATGTAATGGAGTGGTACCCTAGAAATAGGAAACGGCTTAAAGGGCGTCAAATTAAAAGATGGGAGGATGATTTACCGAAAGGATGGAGAAGATTAGCTCGGAATAGAGAAGAGTGGAAGAGAAAGGGGGAGGCCTATGTCAAAGGACAACCTGACCAACAAACTGGTTGCTGATGAATTATATTTAAGTTTTTATTTTATCATATTCTTATATTTTCTATGTTAAATAATAAGTTAAAACTGTAAAATTATGGTCAGAGAATAAAGGCTTTATTATTATTATTATTATTATTATTACTGTCCCTTGAAGCTGTGAAAAAATCAAACTTCTAAGCCAACGCAATCAAAAGATACAGCCATTTATGCCGCAAATTTTCGACACTTGCAAGGGAATCAAAACCTACAGGGTGCTTCCCGTGAACTCAGAATCTTGAAATTTGGTACGAAGCAACGTCTTATAGCATAGATAAAGGAAAAATTACGAAAACCATAAATTTTTAGTTACATCACAAAATATTTAACCTTGCAGGTTTGTACGGAACCCTCGGTGCGCGAGTCCGACTCGCACTTGGCCGGTTTTATATGTTTTGGTAGACTAGATCTTCGCTAACGAATTAATTCTGCGGGGGAGTCACGACCCTTAGTCATGAGAAAATACGACTCAAGAGAGAGAGAGAGATTTTCGCCACTCTTGTCCGCTGTGTCGGCGCTATAAAAATAGATAAAATACCTAGATAAAATACTCACAAAACCCCCACTTACCTCACTATTATAATATTCTATCAGCTGTTTACATCAGTCCGGAACAACTTAAACCTCACATTAGTTGGCTCCAACCTCGCCCCAAACAAATACATTGGACAAACATTATACCATGTATGAGCGAATAGTATGGTTGTAAGGAATCATTGTGTGATTCTCAAATGATTCAGTTTTCAAAGATGTCTTTATCTTTTTCCGATCGTGAACGGTATGTCAAATTAATAGTACAATACTTACTATTTTATGCAATATTAATTCAGCGGGGCAATGTAGCCAGTGATAGAATGTAGACACGTTGTGTATTGACTATTTTTATCTTTGCTCTTCGTGTGATAGTAACGAATCTACTACATAAACATTCATGTACGATATTACTATATTGATTAAATAAAAAGTGTCCTAATTGGTCGATATGGAATTTTTTGTTCATTCCATTTTAACACATTTACAATACAAATTAATAAATTGTTCAAAAGATACGAGTTGAAATAACAACACACAAACCACAAATATGCATCATTTTATTAACAACAAAATAGAAATCCAACATTTGGCCAAAATAATGAATCACCAAAAACAAGGAGGAATGTTAACTCTCATGTTATTTGCCCCAACTTTGGCATATGATGTTTGTGTTGCAACCACAATTGAGATTTTGGCTTACGGGGACTTGAAAATTAATATAATAGTGGGATAAGTTGAACATTGTTGCTCAGGAAACAGGGCTAGTATTTGTGTATTTTCGGTTCAATTATTTGACGATTCTTAGTAGTAAATTGTATGCTGATAATGAGCTAGTAACTACAAAGATTCAACCTATGCCTATCCTAGTACGTAACTCCCTTTTTAGTCGTAATACCAATTCCGTTTTATTAAAAAACGAGTTTTAAATGTTAGCCTAGGACTAAGAAAATTAAAAATCAGTTCTGGTTGATCAAACATCACATACAAGCAATCAAAATGTCAACTTCAAATTGGAACTTTGATTTAACATTGGGACATTTTGACAGTTTGATAGTTATGACAGTAGACAGACAATTTTCAAACAACTAAAACGGACTTGGTCTAGACTTATATTTAAAACAAGTTTTGTAATAAGGCCCTTAGCTAAACAAAATGATACAAAAAATATTCATTATTTTTTACTTGATAAAAATCATCAGAGAATCAGCCTTTGTAATGTTAAATTAATGTCTAATACTAATTAAGGATATATTCGGCACCAGCTTCAGAGTTAACTGTCTCAAATTGCGGCTTTGCGTCAATTTTAAATGAGCAAAAGCCGGTTATTTGTTCTACTCACGAATATTAAGTGATAAAGAAATATCTTTGATGTTTTATTTTCAGTACATAGGTAAAACTATTAAAAATACTAAGAAGACATCACTTCCTGACCCTCAATGGTAAGCTAATAATACCTACTTGATATACATATTATGAAAGAAAGAAACAAAGAAAGAAAGAAGTATTTATTAAAATCATAAATATTACCAAACAAATAAATAATTATTATTATCATGTAACACTATGATTTCTTGTCATAATTGTTTTTACATACATTCTTGTAAATGAAAAACGTCTGTAGGTTCGTAGACAAATTTTTGATATATCGTAGACCTGTCTACGTCTCTACGATTACTATTGACAAAATTATGTTTTGTCTCTAATTGTCCTTTGCTTTAGTTAACACTTTCTATTTTATTTGTTTCTATATATGTTCATATAGGAATTTATTCATTATTCAGGTCAATTTTATTCGAAAAGCCACGAAGTGACAAATTCCTGACCAACACAACTGCAACTTATAAATCTAACCCAGTCTAGTACCACATTGATTCCAACTGCCAATTATATGTAGTCTCAAGTCATCCATTGAGAGTCAAAGCCTATGTCTGGAGGCAATTACTGCGGCCATAGCCAAGTACAGCCTGCAAGCTGCCAATCAGCATAGAGAAGCGACGCCGCAGACAAACTGCGGCCAATTCAGGAGCGGGGGTATAGGCAGGTGGATAGTTGTAATGTCAAGTTTAGTATATAGAAGTTTAGACCAAAATTTAGTTTTACCAAATTGTAAACATATTATACTCAAATTTAGGTGTAAATGATTAATTCGGGATGATAACAAATATAAGCCGATTTAATTGACAGGTATCACAACCGCAATTTTTCGCATGCGTGTTAGGAAGCCTAAATAGATTGTACCTAATATATTTTTAAGCCATTCTGTTAATATCATATAATATTATATCATTTCGTCGAATAAAAACTAGAGAAGAAAAACTAAACATACTACTTCTAACTACAACAGAAAAAAAACTTTATGAAAGCCTTAATTGTTGAAATGATACTTTTTAAGAAATTTGTATAAAAGAACAGAGGCAGTGAGGAAACAAATAAAGTATGCTCATATTTCTATTTACCATTACTTGTGAGTGTTTGAAGATGCAATATAGTATAGTATAAATATAAGGCAGACGTAATTTTCAACCAATAATTAATGTCTGCAATGTTCCTGAGTGTAGCCACACGTAGGTCCCGCAGTGTACAATCTTGCTCCCGACCACATTACCATCACAAGGAGCAGACATTGGTAGGCATTGCATTTGCTATGCATTGGAACTGTCGCAGACTTAGGATTCTAAGAAAGGCGCTTCTTACTATCTGTAACTAACATTGTGACCTATCCAAAAACAGAGAGGTTCTCAAAGCCAAAGGAAATTTGAGTTTTAAAGGTAAAGAATACTAAGCGGAAACTGGTGAAAAATGTTATATACCGGCATACATCTAAGTATGTAAGTTTTAGGAAAATCCAAATCTGTTGTCGAGAGACTTGACTGCTACCAATTAGCTCAGTTGGTAGTGGCTCTGCCTTCTAATTTAGGTTTTCGAGTTCGATTCCCGCATAACACAAGTAATAAATATTTAAATTTGTAATTATGTCATAAAAATAAAACAAAATGTGTATGTATTTACAAAATATGTATTATATCCGTTACCTAGTACCCATGATACAAGTGGAAGCTTAGTATGGGGCTAGATGGCGCTGTGTGATATATCCTGGAATATTCATTTATTTATTTATAAAGAGCTTTACAGACCAACCTAGGGCGGTATAATTGTGCCTAGATGCCATTGTATTATTTAATCGTTCACTGTATTAAAGGTTACACATAAATAATGTTCGATAAGGCAAACTCTTAAAATTTCGCCCTCAGTAAATGTTGGCTGTTTGCCAAAAAGAAAACTGTTAATACAGAGGTAAAGTAAAGTAAACGATACACAATTTTATCCCTAAAATACTCGGGCCTAAAAACGTTTGCGGAAAAACATTTTCGCTTAGTGAAAGCGATTTTATTCTGTAAACAACATATTACAGTCAAATAAATGCTATGGAAATAAATCGCGGCTTCTCTCAGAGCATTGTTTGTGTGAAGTTTATTTGTACAAATAAATTACTTTCGAGGGCGCTGTGGAAATGTCGTAGGTTACTTGGGTGGGAAAATATACGGGCGATTACTACGTGAAGAAATTTACAACTTATTTATGTAGAAGCGACTATTAGAGATGTAAAACAAAAAACCAAGCAGGCTACCTGACACATAGTGGCTACCGCTACTTTAAAACCTTTAAACTAAGAGTATTGTAGCATTATTCCGAATCATTTGTACGCTGACGTAGGGAGTGTATCAAAAAACAAATTAAAATGAATAAATTAAAAAAAAACAATCTCTTTCAGGGTAAGTGGTAACTGCAATGAATGGATACCTAAACACATAAACAGATTTATATCAGACGACCTACACGTTATAACTTGTAATAATGGTATTATTAATAAATTTATTGTATTGTATTACATTGTATGACCTGACTCTCCAGAGTTAAAAACCGTATAATAACGTCGCGTTAACGCTTCACATTTTCCTCCCCTAAAAATAACTCCATTCTTAGGGTGGATTTACACCAAACGAGCGAATGCTCGTTCTGCCCCCACCTCGTCAAATTCTTTTAGTACAAACAGGCGTAGAGCATTCTTTCGTTGTTCTTAGTGCGTTCGTAAAGATTCTACAGAATGCTCTAAGAATGCTCGATTGCTCGATTAAACGGCGCTAGATCGCGCGAGAAGTTACTAAGAGCGTTCTTGCGTGTATCACCGAATTTACACCAATGACTAAAAAACAGGTTATCTATCTTTCGTCTACACTGAAAGATTACGAAAGAATGTTCTTGTTCTAGCTCTAGCTATTCATTCGTTTAGTGTAAACGCTGAATACAAGTTGTCGTTTACACTTCTTCTTCTTCTTGTCGAATGAGAGTAGCGAACTCTGGTGTCAAGAGTTTAGCAAACCGCCCTTAGGGCCTATGACATGGCTTCACGACTACCACATTAAAAGTTCACGAAAGAATGTTCTAGCTTTATGTTCGTTTGATGTAAATCCACCCTTAGGGCAATTCAGTTCGACCTTCATTTCTTTATTTGTTCAGCAGATTTGAGAGGTGGTCGAGTTTGGAATTTATAGTGTTACTTATTAAGGTTACGTGTTCGAGGGACATAAATTCGATACGATTCAGGGTAAAGCGGCTATTGTTAGGCTGCAAGAGACGTTTTACGGTTATAGGCTTTGACCTAACCTTCGACAAGGTGAGAACCTTGGGACAGCTTTTTTCAATTCTCTCTTTGGGTAGGTACTTATTTTTGTACGTGTTGATGATGTAAAGTGCTAAATTTAATAAGTTTATCTGATTTCGTAATAATTGAACATAATATATGTGTTGGTCTTTATTTTTCTGTTAGTATTAGGTTTTTGTTTACCATAAAAATGTAATATTGAATCAGGCGTTACTTTGCTGAAATCCATTGTAAATGAAACTCTGGAGAAATATGTATTGTTCACTACACACTACAACACTACATATTTTCCAGAGTTTCATAAAAATATATGTGAGCCCACTGATTAACGAAATTATCTAATTCCGTTACCTAGTACCCACGACACAAGCGTTTACTTAGTGTGGGGCTAGATGGCGCTGTGTGCAATGTCCCGGAATATTTAATTATTTTTTTGTGTAAATTAATACAATATTATATGATGAACATATGACGTAATCATAATACATCAACGCATATTATATCACCTACATATTTTACAACGAGCAGTCTTCTATCCCAGTAAACTTATCAGAAAATTTGCATTCCTCCCACAAATTCTAACCAGATCCACCTTTTCCGGAAAGCATAATTTACGTCCACGATCTTATCCCTGTGAGAGCTGGCCCTAGTTATTTCAAGTTATTATGATAAGGTAGGAACGTGCTAATATATTTATGCATCTCCCCGCTGTTACTTTCAGAGCTTACGACCTTAGAGGTAAGAGAGGTCTCTAATTGGCTAGCAAGTGAATGTAGGATAAGTAATATTACACCTTGTTGATGTAGTTTTGTACACTAAGAGGTAGCGTCCGTAGGTTGCAAACAAATAAAAGCAACTGTTGACGAGGTCAGTTTAAGGATGGGTGACCAAAAATGGAATGCCTTTTGAGCAGTCTGCAAGTATCTTATATATAAAGTCTAGGTTAGTTTTATCTACAAAATAAAATAAGTAAGTACAAAATATTCCGTATCGAAACTTTTCATGTTTTAACGAGATGTTATGATTATATTTGACGAGTTGTATTTGAACGAAAATTTGCATAAAAAAACTTTGATGCAAATTGGTGAGGTTGAAAACAAAAGCAATTTTCATTACTCCCCTAATATAATTCTCCTAATATAAGACATCCAAAACTACAATAAAAGCTCAAATATGTATTATAAGTTGACACAGTAATAAATTATACACATCACTTTCATCTCTGCAAAGTAATAAATCCTAAGCAAAGAGATTCGCTCGATCCCACTGATACCAAGAAACATAGACTGTCTAGACTATAATACCTACTTAGCTCTAAGTTAAGTACTTAATACGCATGACTTTGGTTACTGAGTTAAGCTTCAAGTAGGTACTTAAAATGTCTTATAGCTTTGTACCGAATAAAATTAAAATGGGATTTGTCTACCATGAAGTACATTCAAACCAAAATTCCCAAAAACATACATTTGCTGATGTGAGGGGAAGCATTGAATGCTTTTGTGATTTGTACCTCAGAATACTATAGAATAATAAAATAACTCTTAAGAAAGAATAGCAGATATGTACGTCCGTAGAGAATTTATCTGCATCAATGGTAAACTTCGCAAGAAAACTCATTCCACGCCTAATTCCTTGTTTATACTTACTTTCCTAATTACTGTCCGTCTAAGGCTCAAGAAAAAGGCAAACTTGTTGGAAAATCGTGCGGAAAACAAGACAACAAAGTCGGGTAGTTTACACAGGATCCACCAACCGAAGGAAAATAAATTAACGCCTACTCAACTGGCAGTCCATATGGAGTGAGAGAAATTTGAAACTTGCGATTTGTAATATTTTTCCTTAAATAACTATATATTGTATAGAAATCACAATAACCATCTTTTCTTAGTTCTAAAAAAAATTACAATCTTTTTAAATGCTAAGTTGCAAAAGAATACAATATATTCACAAAATCTTTTCTCCTTGTAAATGATAGTTGTTCTAATTGTAACCTTAAAAAATCTTTTTCTGGTGCATATTTTTTTTTTACCTACAATAAAATTTGGTCGTGTTTATAAATAATTTACACAATCAAATTTTATGTTGATGTGCATTCCGAAAATCCCTGACTAATCTAAGTTTACAAAAAGAAAATACACTTTCTCGTAACTCCGTATGAAAAGCCTCGAAAATTTAAAGTAATCGAGCCTTAGAACATTCAAAGTTTGCAACCCTTCCGAAAGGGGAGTTTGGCTATTTGCATTTTCAATAGAAATTTATTTGCTCTTACTGCCTACGTAGTAGTATATCTACTCAAGTACTAATCCAAAATATATACCTATCTCTAAATTATTTTGCCATATATATAAAATATATTTTTCGGGAAAGGAGGGCCGGTAGTATTAAAATTGTCTTGTATACTGGTACATAATCGTTACTATAATGTGATTGGGCCTTATTTTACAATTTAAGTAACTCTAGCCAAATATAAAGCGATTCGTCGTGGCCGTGGTGCGCTGACACCGCCCTCTTCAAAAGAAGTTCCTTTTTAAAGATGGGTGCCCCACTGTCATCGATACGACGCTCCGCCAGAACAACCATAGAGGTTATTCTTCGTATTAAGGTTCGTTTACTATTTTCCTCAACACGGCTGCGCCGTCATATTTATAAAATTGTTTTGCCGAATTCAGAATACAGGTTTCATGTAGGTTGTGATGGATGATCGAAAAGTGGCATTCCATTTTGGGCGCTTCTGTGGGATGGATGACACGTTAAATTGTAGGTCCCGGCTGTCCCGACAGAGGCCCTGAGGTCGGGTCGAGTTTATCGACCCGACACTCTCATTCGATAAGAAGAAGAATGTTGGTCTCCAGAACTCCATTGATAAATTATTTTTAGGTCGTAGTCTAATGTGAACCTGATTTTAATAAAGAAGCAATATTTTATTTACAAACAATTTATTTTTAGCAAGTAATCTAATATCTGTTAGCAAATCGAGTTACATTAAAGCATGTCATAAACGAAGACAAAGCTTCTTGATGATTAGTTTTTAATGAGCAAAGTTTTAAATATGGCAACATTTTCAATCTTCTTTCAACGGCAGGGACATGCGGATTATAATTGGAAAAGTAAAGAGGATGAAAGTTTACCTATTAGAAGGCATTTCATGAAACACATACATGTTAATTGGGAATAGAAAAGTACTTTACTTTGTCTTTCTTTTTTTTTCTTAACTAGTTCTTACTACATGACATCTATGCATGAAAAAAGATCAAACCCACATTAACAAACTTTCACTATTTAAACAATAATATCTCCCTAATCAATGCCAGAAAAAAAATAAGTAAATAATGCTATTGCCATCCAGCGCGGAAACGCTGGGCACATTTGCACCGGGAACGATGCAGAAAGGCGTGTTATTTAGTTAATTTAACATTTAATTTTATTTGACAAATAAATTTATATTTTTTTATTTATTTTGAGAATTGATATTCAATATAGGACTTCAATTACTTAAAAAAAAATAAGTAAATTAATTATAACTTTGCAGTATTTAATTTATTACACATGTGGGAGCCCGCGGTTTCCCTCACGTTTTACGAGATAAAGAGTATCCTGTCACTATAGCGAAAACTGCGATGATCTGTCGCTTCAGCGGAACAACCAGCCCAACTAACACACTTTCGCATTTTGATAAATCTTCTTCTTCTTATGGTGCCTCTCCAACTACTGAAGGCTGGCAGTCAGCTCTGCATACTTCATTTTGTTCATTGCCAAGCGAAACAATTCTGCGGCACTTCTGATCCCGGTCCATTCTCGAATGTTCCGCAACCAGGACTTCTTTCTGCGACCGACTCGTCTTCTCCCCGCAATTTTTCCCATTATTATAAGTTGCAAAAGTTGACCCAAGTATGCAACTTTGCGTTGTTTGACGGTCTGCAAAAGTTTGCGTTTTTGACCAACTCGCCGCATTTTGATAAATACGGACGATTTATTATACGGACGAAACCAGGCATTGATATTAAATAAGTTCCTAAGCGACATCTCTTTATTAATTTTCTAAGAATACATTCAACAAATTATTAGTATTGACTTAGGAAACTCCATTATTCCACTTGATTGTATCAATGTTCGCAAATATTCGTTCCAGAAATTCGCAAGAGCGAAATAAGTTACATAATTTGTACGAAATTGTTCAAAGGAAGATGACATTCTTGGTTCAATTAATTTAATACAATCAGCATCCTTTTGAAGTCGGGTCACTTCAATTATTAATTTTGCGTATAATAAAGTTATCTCATTTGCTTGCTGAGGATTACGTTTTATCTTCATTTTCGGCTTAATTTTGCGTGAGTACTCAAAAATCTTATACGATTGGAGAATTATAAGAGATTCGCCGATTTATAGAGAGAAGCAAAGTATTTCGTTTTAACTTTAGCGGGAACTTAAACAATAAAATTATAACACTAGACAACACCGTAGGAAACTGTATTCTCTCTTTCGTGTGTTGCAAACGAGAAAGAAAAATGAATATTCTTACTTATTTTTCTTTCTGTAAAGTGAGTGAGCATATGAACATTTAACAACATATAACAGTTAGGCATTATTTTCCAACTGATTCAGATTTAGTTAGTTTTGTTGTAGTAGCCAAGAAACATTTTGTAGCGCTTAATTATAACGCTGGAAAAAGATTTTTAATTAAAATGAACGCAATGAACATTTTAATTTCTTAATTCTATAATTCATAGTTTTGTACCAAAAACTTTTCAGTCAGTTATTATTCAGCCGTCTCCACCAAAAACTGTTTCCAATGTTATTTTACATTGACCTCGAAGCGGTTACGATGAGATTTTACTGAAACATTACTGCAACAATATTGTTCTCACTATATATTTCTCTCGAAACACAGCTGATTTGTACCGTTTCACTGAAAGCTTTGTTGGGCTAGAGACCGATGGAATAAATAGAGTAAATATTGTGGATTTTTTTGTTTCACTGGGCAAACAGTTGAGAAATTGGACTATGCGAAGAAAGGCGTACAAGAAGAGAGGCCTATGCTCAGCAGTGGGTAATAACGGGACGATAATGATGATGAGAAGACTTTAGGTGCTATGAAATAAAATTGGCTTAATTAATCAAGAGCGCAGCTGCAAAATAAGTATGAACGCTGCATAAAAATCATGTCTCGTAAAATGCAATAAGGCCGAATGATGATGATGAATGAAAAGTAGGGAGTCACACTTGGAAATGGATAGTACAACATTGAAGAAACTGACACAACATAATATGCATATTATTCTACAAGGGCCATGGAAAGAGAATAGGGACAAAATAAATGGTAAGCTATATTTATACCATCATTTTGTGTATGTCACATAGTAACCCCCTCCTTTTATTAAATTCTCAGATTTTCAGTAGGTATTTAAAAATGGCTCCAAGCAAATGCCGAGACTTTTAAAACTTTGCACATTCTTAATACCTTTCAAATTGAATTAAAATTTTGCTTCGGTACTTTTATTATGTACAAAGAAATTGGGATTTGTGTGGTAAAAGACTTAATTTTTGAGTGGTTTAATGTTTATTATAATTATTTTCAAGTACTACACAGACAAACAAAAATGTGTTTACAGTAAATTTACGGTTAACGTTTTTATGCGCCTTGTACGTACGTCAATTGGTACTAATAATTTTAGTTTTAAAACTCTGAATATCCCTTTATAGTTAAAATATAACCTACCAAAGTTTGTGAAAATATTTTGATGATCGCATAAATTATTTTTCGCAGTTAAAACATTATTTGAAAAAGTTTTCAAACATCAAAAACATTTCCGCGAGCTGAAACTCTTCCGAGGATGTTAATTATTCGAGAAGAGCACAAAGCAAGCGTAGGCCCACACGCCGGGACCTACTAAGGTAGAAAAAAACTTTAATAGTGTATAGTTTTATTTGTGACAGTGTATTAACTTATACATATGTATCTAAAATTCTTCCTACTGGCACACTATACTGGCTCACTACTTGAACGTGTAAAATTATCTGAGATAAGGCATCTTCAATCCACTATAATTAATATACCTACAAGCGGAAGGTGCGATTATGACTAGATTTATTTTTAACTGACTTCAAAAGCAGGTTTTCATTTCTTCTGAATGTTTTTTTATTTTACTTCTTTACACCGAAAAGGAGGGACGGATCATCGATACTTCTGCAACTATAATATACTATTTTGGTAAAATGGGGCTCCAAGAATTATATGGACTATTTATTGTTTCAGTTCGGTCAGTTCATTTGATTAAATACATGTTTTTATAAGTTCTAACCTACTCTTTTTATTAATTTTCTTACTCTATCGCCCCTGCCCTTACTCCACCCCCTGCCAGAGGACAGAGGCAGCGATGCGCGAGACCTCTCAGACAGGTCGGGGAATTTAAAAAGGAAGAATTTATTTAACGTGATTCTTTATACACATGTGTTTGAAAACTCCGCCTTTGATACGAGAGCTTTAATCTTTAGCGATGTCGGAGAAAAATGAGCAAACTCTGCGCTATGCTTTGTGAAGATTGAGTTGACAGTATGAATTGCTCGGTGATATCTCAACAATGAGTCTTAGTTGGCTTAGTATGGGGTTAGACGGCGCTGTATCATATATCCCAAAATATTTATCGACTTCTTTTAGTTTTATCAGCCAAAGAATGTTGGCTTACTAACATTGAATATGTATGTCGCTAGTAAGGGATACAATACATAAGGATTCACTCGCATTTATAAAAAATAGCATTGTCACTGTTCAAAACCTTTATTAGTTCCATACTAAATTAACTATTAATAATCAAAGCAATGAATTGCGTTAATCAAAGCAAATAAATTTACATGTTATCAAATCAAACTTATCATTGTGAATTCCACATAATATATACAATTAAATTTACTAACCAATTCATTAATCTAATCAAATTAATTAACTCTATATCAATTCATTACCCCAAAATATTTTTCATTACTCATACTCTGAAAGTAGGTCTGAAGTTGCCTGAGGAGCGGGTAGAAAGTAATACTTTTCATCCTTAGGGAGAATCGCTTTCAACTGACAGCTGTCAAATTAACATGTAAAAACTCTGCGCGCGACTGGCGGCAGCACTTATGCCAAGAATTGGCCTCTTGATCAAATTGCAATCAGAACATTTTAGTTCCAATTTTATCCGCGCGCAGAGTTATCTTGAACTCTACTAACCTATTTACAAAATCAAAAGAGTTCCTATGCCTAACTTCAACAAAAGAGTTCTTATACCTACATTTAACCAAATAGTTCTTACACCTACATTCAAAGAGGTTCTACGTCACAATACGAATAACAGAGATTTTGTATCTATAAAATGAGTTCATTTGATTTTAATATAAATTTAACGCCTGATTTTATAAAAGAAGAGGCTAAAGCGGTAGTGGAAAATCATCATACGATTTGAGGTATCTTTGTTTTGATTTGGGTGGTAAAATAAATTTTACTTATTTTTTCTTTAGCTAATTTATGCTTTTATTTTTACTTTCCTCGTATTTGTAATGAAAAGCACAGTGTTTACCTCGGGTTAAAGACTTATTTAGTCCCTCGAACTATTGGCGCCCGAACGCAGTGAGGGCGCCAATAGTTCTAAATAAGTTGCTTTCACCCCTAGGGTAACAATGTACTATAACCACCGCGGTGCCAGAATGTACATTCTGAAGATGGTGTTATCACACCCGAAACGCGGAAACAACATACGCGAAATTAAATCACAGGACTGACTATAAATAGTACCTACCACCTGGTAGGTTCCTATGTGTGGGTAGTCGGCTATCTATATACTATGCTAATACAGTAATGCAAGTAATTTGTCGACTATCACCAAATCTCTGGCCCTATTTTAGTACGGTCCGGCACTAAAGGCGAGCATACACGAACTTCAGTACTTTAACAAATTAAATCCCACGGGAACGTTTAAACGGAAATACCTACTAAAAGTAGGGACCGAGTTATACAAGTTGTGAGACTTTACTTGTAACTCATCTGGGTAGTTGGCTCTATACAGGGTTATTATAGTATTTAATACTTATATTGTTCTGAAAATTAAAGCTTTATCCTGTAAGAGTGACTTGAGTCACTCAAGCTTACAAACAATGTACTTTTCATGTAAACATTAATGAAATTCGCGAAAAAAAAATTATTTCCATGTATTTCGTCAAAACGCGATGACTTTTTTATATATGTAATTGACACTACACTATCAGACATTATGATAATATCATGTTATTACAGAAATCTTAATTATTTTACAACTGGTTGTTGGCATTTCTACAAGTCTTGATACGAACGTATAAATTAACTCTATCATACAAAGCACTTAAGTAAGAATGTAATAAAGTATCTACATATAAACTAACTCAAAATATCAACTTATTCGTATTTCTTAAATGCTGATCTCTATAAGTCAATTTCATATCTTCACTGTAACCAAATCGATTACCTCCTTCAATCCAACTTACAGTATTAAATCCAGAAGTCCTGGATTAAGAGATGACGTAGGTAAGCATGAGGTAAGCCACACCGCACTGAGTTTATTTCATAACTCCACTAGTGCATTAGTGCAATTGGATTGTACACACACTCTGGGAACCATGCTTTTTGGACTTTTAGATTTATTGTAACAAAACATATGTTTTTCATTCTTCAACTTTCATACGATTTCCGAGTATTATTCTCGGAATTTAGTAAAAAAGTTATAATATTAGTTTACGACGGCACTTATATAGGTATATATATATATATTAAATTGATAGGTAAGTATGGTTTATTTTGTTGTAGTATCGGCAGTCATACTCAGGGTGCCAAACATGCCCATTGTCTTTTTTTAATTTATTAATATCAACATTATTTTAACAATATCTTACAGTCTATAAAACATGCAAAACACAGCTGATACCTCAACGTTTTAATTTACAAAATATCCTCGAGCTTTTGTTACGGCCCGACCCTCAAATAATAAAAGCGGATTACAAAGTAATTTCACGATGACAAGCGCGAACCTAAACCGAATGTCTCGTAAAAACACAACACCTGGATACCCTAATAGCTTTGCAGGCAACTAAAAAATAAAAACATTTATAGAGCCTTCACGTGAGGGCGAATTAAGGATGTCGCTTGAGGGATAACGTTAAAAGCTGTTAATTTTTTTCCTGAAAAAAGAATTACTGGCGAAACAGGTCATTTTCAGATTAATTATTATTGAGACACATTTTAGCTGACAAACTTGGATTTATTTATTTATGGTTGTGTCCTGCACGTCCGCAACTGTAAGTATGGTACCTAAGTTATTCATATGACTACATATGACACGAGACTATACAATATGTATTTATAATTTAACATTTAGGCATGTTTGTTATAATTCTTGATAAATGTAATTATTTTATTTTTATTGCACGTGTAAATAATCAATAATAATAATCTATAATCAGTGGCCAACTCTGGTGGCAAATTTTGCGACAATCATGATAATATCAAATAACACAACAAGTATTGGCCGGAGGTAATGTAACCCTGTTAATGATAAAGATCACAGTCTCATGAAGTTTTAACTGTCACATTCTTTCATGGACTGAACCCAAATATTTGGTTCGGTGTCTGAGCAAACATAGACAATCATTTATTAGTATTACTTATTGACCTATTTGTAAAACAAACGAGATCAAGGCGGGATCTGAACAAGAAAAGGAATCTTCTCAAAATTAAACCGCCTTTGAACATTACCTAGGTATAACTATGTAAATGGCGTCCTTACATATAGCAATGTTTTAGAACATTCACCCCTGAAATAGGGTATTTTATTAGTCATGTGAGGACGCACCAGTAACCCACCCGTAGGAAATACGTTTGCCGTAGCGGAAATCGGCTTGGAAAGCATCATCATCATTTGTATGTTTAAGTCCATATAGGTAATATATCTATAGGCACATTATACATTCAAGACCAACTATGAATATATCTTTCGGACCGACGGCGACGTGTCGACGAGAATATCTTGCCGAAGGAGAACTACAAAAATTAAAGACACAAGGTGCGGTGTTGGTAAGATCTTGAGATCCACGGAGGCAACGTTGGTTAGGAGGTGAGGTGTGGCGGTGGTATATGGAGGAACACACCTAAAAACCATTAAGTTTGTTGTTTGATGTCGGTTAAGGAGCAGTCGCAGCGGAAAAACACTACATATTTCTCCAGAGTTTCATATCCAACGGATTTCCGCAAAGTAACGCCTGATTCAATATTTTATCTATGAATATATCAACGCCTGTAACTTGGTTTTAAAACAGAGGTTGTGCCCTAAATCTTTCCTTCTTATTACGTCCACGCTCTCTTCAATTTAATTAAAAATATTCCCAGATACCTACGGCTCTTTGCACTTCAGTTTTACACTTTTAATCTAGTTTTTTCACCCTTTGTTTCTTCATTTACAATCAGAGAATCTTACTTAGAATATTAAATAACGTACATACCTAGCCCACTTCCTACTTTGATCAATATATTGACAGTAGGTATACTTACAGACCGAAGTAAGTGGATTCCTTTGAAAGAAAAAATCTATATATTTCGTTTAAAATTATGTTTATTATGTTTATTACACGACTATCAGGTACTTTAACAAAATTGATGTAGCTACTTACCATTATTTCGTTGGTTACCATTCTTAGTTACGTACCTTTTGAACTAAATCTAAAAACAGTTCCAAGTAAAGGTATATTATTTAAATAAATAAATACATATATTATTTACTATAGTACTTCCTAAAACATCTTAAAATATCCTAAAAATAATATAAATAGGCCTACATAATCTCCTAACTTTTCAATGTGTCCATTTAGTATTACCTGTCGAAGTACCTACCTGCAGAGGTCCGGAGATTTGGGCCTCTCATCTTATGGACCAACCAATTTCCGGTACCTACATAACTACCTATCTAACTACCTACATATATCTACTCGTACTAAGATTCACTTCCGGTACAATTCCTACAGGAACATCATCAGCACATATCCGGTTAGGAAGTTTAGTTGTAGAAAACATTGGGATATTTAGGTACTCTAACGGTCTTTTTTCAACTTTTGTCTATTTAACATACTTCTAAGAAAAGGAGGACGTCTCTTAGACTGTACGTTTCTGATATTGTCATATTTAGATTATGAATGATGGTATTGAAAGAAGTTTATTAATTTAAACTATTTATTGGAAAATGAGCGAAAATAATCACGACCGGCAGTCCAATAAATAGATTAAAAATTAAACATCCATAGTGCGTGTTTAGCACTTAGCAAAATAACTCAAAATAACAATATAAAACTAGGTAAGTTTAATCATGTTTTGTTTTATTATCAACTGACCCATTGCGCATTATGAATAAAGTTACTAAAATAATTGAAATTTACTTATTTTAGACGCTATTTTAATTTTTAGCTTACATTAAACAATTTTTTAAATCTTGAATACGTCAAAGTAGACGTATACAAACGCCATCTTATTCAATTTCTAGAAATCATTTCAGTTTGATGCAGTCTCGAAGACGCCTTAGTTCAAAAAGTATGCGTTAGATGGCAGTAAATCATTTTTTGTATAATGTATCATATCATAAGTTTCAATAGATGTCGCGCACAAAGTTAAACTTGCACAGTAGTTTTTTAGAAATTTGCTAGATGGCGCTAAAATAATATTTTTACCGCAGCTTTTTTCTATCTTTCAAAACTGCTATTTTTTCTTGGCTATCACGAGACACGCTATTTCTAACTACAGAAATCGAAAAGCACATAGAAAAGCTCCCAATCATTATCTTGATAGAACGATCCTAAATCCTTTATCTCTGATATTTGTCTAGATATCACTTTCACTCTTCCTTTATGGCTAAGTTCGGTAAACGTAAAGACGCTACGAAAGATAAGTAATTAGCAGGCTGATTAGTCAAAAGATTATGTTATTATCACTGACCTCCATTACGCGTACCAGTAATGGAGGTCAGTGGTTATTATAAAATATTTGATACCTGTTTATGTCTTGATCCCCTTGTATCTTGTCCTTGTAGGTAGGTACTTACTAATACTATAAATTATATATATACTTAGGTACCTACCAATATAACCACATACCACAAAATATACTAAGTGAGCCTAGAGACAAACTATTCAAAAATAACCTTCTAGATCTAATATATAAAAAAATATCCTTCTAGTCAATTTGTCCCAACAAAGTAGACGATTTTTTGAATGAAAAATATTGATCTTCAAAAAGCTCCAAAGTTTTATATAAAACAAATATTATGTTAAGTTTGTTTAAAATATAATATAGTATAAAGTATAGTAGACTACCTATTAAATGTAAGCAAAATTTGTAAAGATTCTGGCTAGATAAAGCCTAGCCATTGTCTCTTGCTACGCCCCAATACCACGGGGCACATGTATTTTTTTTTGGAAAATTGTATATGTTCAAGTATAAATAAATATTTTTTCTATAGTACAAGACATTATTTTAACACTTACAGCTTTAAACTAGGTACAAATGTTAAGCAAAAGTAGTATTTATATTGTTTACATATTTATTTATCCTTTTGTTGAATCTTACAAAAAAAATTCCTTAAAACTAGAAATATTTCTCCAAAGGCTCCCCTAGTATTTGTTCTAGTTTTCTAATGGCTTCTTTTGTGGCTGTTTCTATGCGTGAGTCTCCATCTTCCAGCAGTTCTGCCAAGAACGGGACGCTCTCAGCGAGGAGCGGCAACCAACTTGATCCCAGCTGGGTTGCCATGGCGACCAGGCAGTCCAGGGCTGTCAACCTGAAATACAAAAAAAATGTTATTACCTATAGCAATATTTAGTCCATTGAAATGTTACAATTTTAGGACCGAATATTGCATTTATTAGAGGACGCAATTTTATTTTTAGGGCCTGTTTGGGGGGTCAATAGAAGCTTAACCTCAAGTTTGTGGGGTCGCCACTCTTGTCCCCCGGCCGCCATCTTGGAAAAAGGAGTGGAAACGCTTTTTTCGCGATATCTCGGAAACTATGCGTCTTACAAAAAAAATGTGAAGACATAATTTGTAGCTACAAATATGTTAACATAAATTATTGCCCTAAATTAAAAATTAAAGAAGTTATAAGCAAAAAAAGAGATAATGAAAAAACGTTTGAGAACAAGCTCCAAACTGCTTTATTTTTGTACCTTCATGATCATTACATATTTTCGTCTTTATTTTCGTATTTTGTGTGGTGACATTTTCATTTAGTTAAAAAACATTGTGACTTTTTAAAATTTGAATCCTATATGAATGTGAAAGAGTGTTGATTTATTTTAAGTCTATCGATAATCATCATTATTGGTATAGCGATGGTATAGGGTCACTAAAGCGAAGCATTGAAAATTATTGTAAGTTTTTTCTCTACGCACATTTTGTCTAGTAAGTAAGATCGTTGTTGCTTTATAGTGTATTGACATGCAATGTTTCCTCAACTCGTTATATGTTTAAAAGCCGGTAACTTTAATAAGCTAGATTGTTTATCATTAGTGTGTCAATAACTAGTCAGTAATTTTTTTTAACTTGTATTAAATTTTAATTCCACTCACCGAATCTCAGCATCATTATGCCTGGTCTTCAGCAGGATCTGATAATTCAGCAGCTTCCACAGCGAGTCATCTCCCGTGGCCACCGCGAGCTGAGCGACACACGGGATTATAGACTCTACCGCCCTCGCTTTAAGGGTCGGAATTCCACCCATTGTATTCTCTAACTGATCCACCACGGGCTGCATTAGAGTTTCAAATCTATCTTTGTTCAAGAAACTCTGGCTGTCATACAAGAACACTATATTTAGTGTTTTAAGTATATATTTGACTAATGTCAGGCATTTCTCCTCCGTGTCAAAGAATAAGTCTTCAGTTTTGCTGTTGTTGCAGGAGTCCAGTAAATCGGCTGCGTTCTTGATGAAATGTCCGGCGAATAACACGAATAGGCCTTTCAGTTTTTCAGCGATGGCGCTGCTTAGTCTGGAAATAGAAAATAATTTGGATTAGATATATTTGAATTACAAAAAAAAATATTGTGACTCTTTGACGACTAAGCAGACAATTTTTACTTTATACAAAGTGCTCTTGATAAACATTGATAGATAGATAGATAAACTCTTTATTGTTGACACATATTAAAAAACAGTACAAAAAACAAATTTCTACATTGTCTAGTTAATTGTATCACTTATTAGAATAGTTCGCTAAATAGACAAACAGAGCTGGTCAATAGAAAGTGCTCGGTGATGACAGAACTCTCTTTAACCACCTTATTATTAAGGGAATTAGTAATAATGCAGATAATATACAAATCAATCTATAAACTCACCTGTAGAAAGTGATAGCGCGTTCCTTCTGCCCTTCAACATTGGTCCTTATTGCCCAGTCATACAGCTTGAAATAGAACGGCCTGAAGCTCGTCTCAGACAGTTTCAGTACCAGGCTCACCAACGCGTTGACTACTTCATCTTCTGCTCTATCTATCACAGAGGAATCTATATCTTTATCAGCTACATCACTTCGCAGTTGTAATGCAGACAAGAAGAATGAAATCAGATCTTGTTGCAATGCGGTAAAGTCTGCCGGAGTCACGTTCGCAAAGCTATCAGCTAATACGGACATGACTGGACCAATCGCATCAAAGTTCTCCTTAGCTAGCAGCATTTGATGTGTCTCGTTCACGACAGGAATCAAAACTCGAGGAGGGATCGCGGCAGCTATCTTCTTTCTAATATTCGCCAGTTTCGTAATCAGCACAGACACTTGCTCTTGCTCCGAATTCTGCCATTTGCCATACAAAATCGAGTATTCAAACAAAATCTTCTGAAGGTATGGACTTAGGAACATTGGCAGGCTTTCGACGATCTTCGAAATCGCTGTTACTGTACTCAGTAGAACCAGCTCTGGTGTCTCAGCTTTTCTTTGTTTCTTTAGCACCTTGATAAGGGCTGGCATGAACTTCCTCAGACTGACGAGAGCATATGCCTTCAAATTGCTACACAACTCCGCGAGGCATAGGACGATAGAAGCCATGACGTTCCCAGAAATATTGGGATTGCAAGTGTATTCTGTAACAGTATCCAACACCAACGCGAATCTCTCGGGATATTGCAACGCCAACATTCTAGTCAGCAGTTTCAGAGATAATAGAGCTGTTTGTTGGTTCAGCTCTAATTCCTGAGAAGCCATTTCAGTCACATTCTCCTCTTTCACTTCAATAGTCTTGATTATGTCCAAAAGTGGGTCGAGCAAAGAGAACAACAACTCTGTATCAACGTCAGCAAGGAATTCTGGGTTGTGTTGGATTTTAGAGTTAAGTAACTCCATGGACTTTCTTCTGACAGTCTGCAAATTGTGCTTGAGTAATCCTCGGACGACATTCAAGAACATCGGCGCTGACAGCAAGTTGTTGGTGTGGTCCAAAAGGTCGTAACTGTGGTGTAACATCACACGCCAGTACTTTGCCGTTTTCTCATCCGACACCTTAGAAATTGCTTGAATGAAGGTCAGAGTGTTGATGATGAAGGTCTTGTAGTGGCCCTCCATTGTTTTGGTGTCCTTGGCCTGCTTGCTGTGGAGGATGAAGCTCGGTGAAGCCAGGCAGGAGTTCATGAAGGTGATGCAAGCATACTTGTAGTGTCTCAGCTGGTTGGCAGTGTGACTGTTAGCACAGAACACTTCCGTGGGGTCCGCGTCAGATTCCATCGCATCGTCGTCCTTCTGCATGGGCAGAGACTTGATATGAAGACTCAATTTGATAAAGTTTTGCATACCAATTTCTGCTGGGAACTCCAGTAGAATGCTCTGAGCAAAGTCCAGTCTGTTTATTGGATCTTCTTGAGCAGCCAGATCTCTGGTTTGCTTCTTTTCTTTCTTCTTGTTTTCAGCAAAATGCGAGACATGCGCTTCTAGAAGTAGCGCTAGAAGGGCCCACAGGAATTGGTTGGCGCCGATGGTCTCCATTAGCTTCTTGTAAAGGGGTAACCTCCTGTGCTCTGGGACGTGCAAAACTACATCTGCAAATATGCGCAACACAGGAACAACTCGCTTCTGCAACTGTTGCAACTCTTTCTCAGTGTGTTCCTCCACATTTTTGTCAAGTTTTACTAATATAGGTATCAGAGTTTCAATAATGCGGGTGATAATCTGGAAGCTGTATGCATCATCGTGTCTCAGTACTGAGGAACCCATGAACGTGAATATCTCCATTGTGTGGTGCAACACTTGTTCCGGCAACATGAATGCCGCGTGTGATAGAAGAATCAAGGCATGATGATGTGTCTGTGGGTTTTGAGTTCCTCGGATGCACTGGACAATAAGCTCCACATTGAAAACTGATTTTATGGAATTCAAAACTTCTTTGTCAGTCTCTTTAACAAACTTCTTGCAGTAATACCATAGAGATGACAGAATTAACTGCTTTGTGTACTCCACATACGATTGCTCTTCAAATCTCAGGCACTTGTTCAATATTTGGAAGAGCAGAGAAACAAATGCATTGTTAACTTCCATTTTCTTCTTGTTTTGTACATACTCCAGTATGGCTACTCCTAGCTTCCACTCGTCTGTCTCAGCCAGTTGGTATGAGAGCATGGAGACAGTAGAGCTCTTTTTCTTCTTTGTCTGACTTTCAGGGTCTTCAGCATTCAACATGTCATCTAAAATGTGTTTAAAGTCAGAGAAGGTCAGGTGTATCTTTTTCATGGTTTTAGATGCCACGCTGGATATTGTAGGATTGTTGCTGATAGCCCCCGCCCTAGATATGAGATAAACAAGATCTTTCCTTGTCTCTTGAGGCATTTTCTTGAATGTTTCTTCCTCAATCTGTCTCATGATGAGAACTGATGGACTCGTGAATGAGTGATCTTCTTGTAGAATACATTCCCTGTATTCTCTCATGCCCACTGCAATTGAAATCCAAACTTCGTTTTTGTCAAATGTGGTTACTGTTGCTTCATTTATGAGACTGTAGATAGTTTTAAAGATATTTGAATCATAGATATTGAAGATCAATCTTGCATCATCTTTCTTTAAAACTTTTTCAAGTGATTTCAATGCTGGCACAACAAGTGGGAATGATGTAGTGTTGTTGAATCTTGACAAGGTGTTCAGAAGACTCGCTTTTATGTGGGACGGAGCATCTGAGCTGAGAACTGAGGTGAATTTTATCATGCAGTTGCGTCGGAATACTTTGCTTTGTGGTGCCCTGTCAGTCAATATTTGGTTTAAAATGTGTGTGATTTGCTCATGGTCCATGGACAGCTCTAGTCTGTGCTCTAAAAGTTTATGTAGCAAGTTGATATAAACATTGCCCTTGTCCTTGCCTTGCTCCAGCAGTTTAGGCACCACTTCCAACACACTGTCTCGCACAACTCTCAATGGATTGCCCAAGTTGAACAATATCATGAGGATGACTGCATCAGATTCTAACAAACATTTGGAGTCTGGCATCACATCGAGAAAACTTGTCAAAAGTTTGATGCTCCTCAATTGCAGTTCCGGGCCAATAACATCTTTAGGGTCTGCAGCATAGAAAATGTGTCCACATGCAAAGTTTGCAATGAATTCAAACTTTTCATGTGATGTTGTGAAGTACTTGTTCAGTAACTTCTGCAGCAACTTGACATAATGTTCACTGTAGCTGGGGATGGCACATCCAGTCACACAGATCTCATACAACCTCCGAATCAATATCATTTCAGATGTTTTGCAAACATTGCACCAAGGAGCTGGGATTGTCTTTACGTTCATATCTTCAATAACTCTCATGAACAGATACTGGATCACTTCAAACAACATATTGTTGTTTTCAGCTTCTTGGAAGAATTCCACCATAATTTCACTTGTGAAAGCCTTTGCTGAAGATGACATTACAATGGATCTGGTTTCTACAGACTCAAGCAGCAAGTTTAGTGTTTCTGAAATTTCTTCTACACTTGCTTTAGAGAATGAGCAAGACTTGAGAAGCATGAACAGGCAGATGTTAGTAGTGTATGTCTTGTTAAGTTTATTTATGTCTAGAACATCATCAAGATCTGGTTTTTTGTCTTCAAATAAGATTTTAAACACATTGTTTGTAATCTTTGAAGGATTTTGCTCATATTTGGCAGGAATGACATTTAGTTTCAGTTTCTCTCCAACTTTAGATTTAAGTATTGCCCAAGCTACCTTTGCTGAAGCCTTATCAGCCGGGAACAAATGTGGTAGCAGGATCAATATCACATTTTGATTGACAGGTGTGTTGTCAGAATATCCAAACTTCAGTACAGCAGTCTCCACAACTGGCTTCCATTTATCATCTTGATGAGAACAGATTCTGACTAAAATCCTGGAAATTGTATCTTCAGTCAGTATTTCTGATAACTGTTCAGCAGGTAACTCTAGAGCAGCTGCAACCACATCTGGGTTATCATCACAGAGTCTGTTTACGAATGAACTTTTCACAAAATCTGGGTCTTCTTTATTGATCTCTTCAAATTTTTGTCCCATGTACTTGATGGCTTCAGCTCTCAATGCAGGACTTGTGTTATTGAGATGTTCAAACAGGTATCTGCCGTTTATTTTGTGAGCCACTGAAGGTTTGAAGCCGAGCAGTTTACTTAGAGCTACATGACCAGACTTCTTCTTTTTCATTTCTGATTTAACAATTTGATCAAAGGCTGTGGGGTATTGTTGTTCAATATTTTTCAAGATAGCAGCAAACCAGTTGAATACTTTCTCTTTAATGTCCTGGGGCAGTTCCTCTTCATCTTCAATAATTTCTATGTCACTTTCGTCTGAGTTCTCTACTTTATCTTTTGATTTTGTATCTTTGTCCTTGCTTTTCTTTGAATTGTTGATGTAATGGTTGAGGACCAGTCTGGAAATGATTGAAGGATCAAAATTAATAATAATTTGCAGGTAAGTATAAGTTAAAACAGTTCTGTTAATCTATAATTTAATGATATAAATAAATAAATATTTCTGAACATATCACACAGCGTCATCTAGCCCCATATTAAGCTTATTTAGCTCTTGTATCATGGGTGCTAGATAATGGATATAATACATATATTCTTTTCTTTAGTAAATACATCTTATTATACATAGAAACAACCAGACACAACACAAGTAATTACAAATTTTACTATTCTTAATTACATGTGTTATGTGGGAATAGAACCCACACCCCTAGATTAAAAGGCAGAGCCACTACCAACTAAGCTAACAGAGCAGTCAAGTTGTTGGGTAACATGAGAATCAAAAAAATCAAGTATTTGATCAGTGTTAAAAGAAGGAAAATCACTTAGTAATTCTTAATATAAGAAAATAGCTTTACAACTTACTTAATTATGGAACGAGGTTTCTGTTTCTTTAAATCCAGTTCATCAAATAAGATTTCAGGTAGTTTTGAAAACCTCATGAACTCTTCGGTATTTTCTTTGAACTTGGGTAAAACACCATTTAAAATAGCACATACTATTCTATTTATACTGTAACCATTCTCTGATAAGGTTTTCAGATGACCACACAAGGTCTGTATAATGTCTGGTGACAGATCATTCAAAACAGATTCATACATTTTTATGTAATGTTTTTGAACATTGAATAAAATTGTTAGGAGCAAAGTCACATCATAGCTCAAATCAAACTGAGCTGTCAACAATCTATCAATGATATCTGTTAATGTGTCAGGTTTCAGTTTCACTTTAGTCAGCAGAAGCCCCAGAATCACATAGGCAGATGCTCGGAAATCAACAACCGGGGAATCAATGGCTTTTACTACCACTGGTAGCAAGGAAGTGACAACTATCTCTTGAGAAGTCCTTCTCTCAGTTTGAAGAGCAGCCACAGAGGTTTGGCAGAAAAATGCATAAACTGTGTTGAGCTGATCAGCTCTGTTGCCATACAGGTCTACATACTTTATCACACTGGTAGCTATGAAGGACATCAACTCTTTGTGTGTCCCACAGGCCTTGTACAGAGCCCCGCAGGACAAGGGACTGCCCTTCATGATGCCCACATGGAATGAATATGAAGGCCAGTGGGTATTCTTCAGGTGCATGAGTTGGTACAACCTGACAAATATCAGAGTGCTGTGGTAGGGCAGTATGAGGCGCATGAGCGCCTCAATGTTGTAAACATGGATTTGATACCGGTTTATGAGCCATTCCAGCGCTTGATGTGCCGGCGTCAGCAGCAAGTAAGGAGATAAATGGAGTAAAAACCTCTCGATGTTCTGACTGAGGGTTTCATTTATAGCTTTGTTTTGGAGGGACCTTTCAAAATCTTTTGAGGCGGCACTAAATAAGGTATCTTCGTATATTCTGAATCCTTCATAGAGAGAGCTGAGCTCTGCAAGCCCGTTGAGCCCTATCCGGTAAAAGGTTTCGCGGTCTTTCAATGCCGCTTCTCGAGGAGCGAACAGCAACGACTCTCTTTTCTTATCATCTTTGAATGCTTTTGCCTGCGGGATAGCAAGCTTTTGAAGCTGAGCAGCTAGCGATGTGCTCGCCATCCTGGAATATTTGGAATTAACACAAATTAAGACCACACTTTATAACCTTAATTTACTTGCGTAGTTGTATTAAACAACTACGCTTATAACTTACCTTTATCGTAAGGAAAATAGAAACCTTGAAATAAAAATATTAAATCATATTTCCACAAATTAGACAATATAGGTATTGAATTTTTGATTTTACTTTTATAACTTTTTTGTAACTTGTTTGTATTACCTATTTTATTTTTTGCAACACAGCACAGAGAAATTAACCACTACTAGTTATTTTTTTAAACCGTATGGGCAAGTACTCGTTTAATTTACCATGCTAAAGCCAAGGGGTCATTATAATCATTAATATATATATATATATATACATACTGTACTGTATATTTTGTATAATGGTTTTTATTACTTCTCCTTTGCTAAAACCTAGTTTCCTATATATTTATATTTTGAAACAAAACATTTATTCATAACTTATAAAACATAAAGTAACTGACTAATATTTACAAGTCCTAAACATAATATTAAAATAAGTATATAATATACCTAAAATAAAATATGAAGTAGGTACCTAAAATAAAACAAACAAAAATTAATCAAAGAGCCCACCCCGGATCGCTCCCGGCGCAAAGGTTCCCATTACGCTCGCCGCGTTGCCACGTTGAATCGCGATGGCTAACCTTTGCACCAAAAATGATCCAGAGCGGGTGTCTCCCGTCTTCTCATATATTTATTATAATGATCAACTGCAGTATGTAAGAGAAATATTTTCTTGACCGAATATTTAAGTTCTAAGATAGGTACTTCCTTTCTTTTTCTTTAAAATATATTTTTTCAGCTTGTCATTTTCAATGGATGTCATGTCATTTGAATCGATCGAACACTGTGATCGAACTTTATTATGATTTCGGGGTCTATTTTAAATTATATCGTTTAACAATAACATATTATTGAAACAACTATCGTTACTCATTGTCCACCGTGTGTTATATCACAAAGTAATTGCGCACTTCGTTACCTATTTGTTATCCCACTGTATCTTGCATTTTCGCGGGCTACAATAAATTTCGTCTCATTTCTTTGTTTTCGATTTATCATCGAAAATGCTTGTTTTAACTACTTTAGCATTTTGCTTACTGATAAGTCCTAGTATTACATACAAGCCTGTTGTTTTAATTCATGGAATCATGACTGGAGCCAATAGCATGGAAATGATAAGACATAGGATACAAGAGGTATGTCACATTGTGTAAAATTCTTTATCATAGGTGATGGTCATGGTCATTGTTTGTAAAACAATACCTAAGACACACACGTTACTGCAATCATCTTTCATCACAACATCTTTTTTTTCTTATTGTAGGTACATAAGTGGACATATCTAGTGTCAAAAGCTTTAATATCCTTTTAAATTAAATGGTGCTAGGACCCCCATAACAACTGTCCCATCTACAACAAGCAGCCGGGCCTTCTTCTGACAAAGGACAGCATCCAAATAGAATGTCATTTTTTGACTAACCATAAATTTATCATAGAATAAATTTAAGGTTTATTTGTGTGATGTAATATTCTGAAAAAATAACAGCTACATGAATGTTTCTAGAGACATCCAGGCACTATAGTATACAATGTGAACCGGTTCGAGAGCTGGTCGAGCCTGGAGTCCATGTGGCACCAGGTGCTGGAGATCGGACAGGACATTGCTAACATATCCTCGCAGCATCCTGAAGGAATCAATCTTATAGGTAACTGCCTTTCTTTAAGTTGTATTTCCTCATGACTAAGGGTTATGACTCTCCCACAGAATTAATTATATTATAGGTCACTAAGTAAAGTACTAATGTAGATTTACGCAAAATTTTATTCACTATAAAAATTCAAGTAAACTAAGTACCTACTTCTACCTTAGAATAAAATAAAAGAATAACACAGAATAAAAGCACATAAAAAAACTTAGAAAAGCCAAAGTGTAAACTCCATGTAACGTTACTCTATTTAACGACAAACTCCCTTCAGCGTCGAAATCAATTGGCTTTGGTTGGTTTAGCTTGTCTTTCATACAATGTTTCACTCTACATAGCATTACACCCACTCTCAATAACGACAACAATTGAGTAATAAAAAGTACCTTTTAAGTTGCTAAAATTAGTAAAAACTGCGCAGCTGTGTACGATCTATTGTCGCTTTATTATCCTAGCCCGCAATAAACTCGACTGTCGGCATCATGCATACCAAACTTTCTAAGAAATTCGTTCTTTTGTTTACAAATTGGGATTGCTTGCACGTGTAGACTGTTGTTGACCATGACTCATAAGTAGGTCATGGATTATCTATACCTTATCATATTCTTAGTTGCTCACAAACTTTCAAACTGTAAACATGGCTAATAAAAGAAAATCACTGTGTATTGACGAAAAAGTTTTACTGATACGGGCAATAGAAACGGGAGAGAAGATAAGTGATGTTGGCAAACACTTTGGATTTAGTCGCTCTACCGTGTCCACAATATGGAAAAACAAAGAAAAAATCCTCCACACTGAAGGCGAGGGAAAATCTTCCAAAAAATTAAAGAAACCTATATACGAAGATTTGGATCAAGCTGTACTATCATGGTTTCACCGACAGCGCCAGAATAATGGCTGGCAAAGTCCTGCAGCACCTCTGGAGTTGCAAGTGTCAATAGGCGACGATGATTGCTTACCATCAGGCAGATCGTCTGCCTTTTTGCCACTTTTTTATAAAAAAAAAAAAACATATGCCTATCTCGGGACCGCTCGTGAAAGCTAAGGTGGAGAATTTTGCTGAAGAACTTGTTTCAACTTCTTTCAAAGCATCAGAAGGATGGCTTGGAAAATTCATAATATTGCTAGATATGAATAAAATAAGTAAAAAATACAACAAAATTACTGGTGCAGCAAAAGACGCCAGACAAAAATAACAGACTATACGCAATAGCGTTCAAATAACACTCTTTTTTATGCACATAACTACTAACAATAGTCGGAAATAAACTTTTTCTTTTTCTAATTCTGATTTTTCTTCTCTCCATTTAACAACAACTCTCTATAACGCCATAAAATGCACAGTCCCTTCAGTGTCGCTATATAGAGTTTACACTGTATAACAAATCATACATTGTAATTAATTTATTATTTACAAGTTATGTTATTAAGTTTACATTCTGTAGATAAAATAGCTATCAGTTCAGATGGCTTGCATGTACTTGTCAAAGGATTCTGTTTTATCAAATGGTACCTGATATTATTTTAAAAGTATATGTTTTGATTATTCCAGGTTACTCCCAGGGAGGCCTGATAGCTCGAGGCATCATGCAGACTTTCCCCAATGTGAGTGTGGACACATTCATATCACTGAGCTCGCCACAAGCAGGACAATATGGAGGTAAAACCTTTGTTAGATGTTAGACTTCTATGTTTTGTATGTGTATAGTGCATATTTGGGTATAATGCATTTTGGAACAATCATGGGGCCTTAAACCAAATGTTGTACCTGAAAGGTGCCTAGGCTGAAGAATATTCTTAGAATCACCTAATCTGATTTTAGGAATATTTTTAACCTGGATGTGATTAGGTATATCAATGCAATGAAATTGAATTGGTTTGACTAATACTGATATTTTTACAGAAAATGGCCTTAAATAACTAACAATACATTTCAAACTAATGATCAAGAATATAATAACCAAAAGAACATGTACACAACTAGATCTGAGTGTACAGTTAAAAAGTAACTAAAAAAATGCACACAATTCACATTACAGTGAATAAAGTCTAAGACACAACTCCTCTCGCTTCCAGCTGGTTTCCTCCACCTGGTGTTCCCTGGTCTCGTCAAGGACACTGTGTGGCAGCTGTTCTACTCCAGCGTGGGCCAGCACACCTCCGTGGGCAACTACTGGAACGACCCCTACCACCAGCAGCTGTTTGAGACATACAGTGTGTTCCTGCCTTACATCAATAATGAGATTCCGTGAGTTATTCTGCACACCTATATATTTGTTAGTTAGTTCTGGATTTTATTTGAGCAGCACCAGGATAGGTGGTGTACTAGAAGAAGTGCCTTTGTGCATCAGTGGTCGATAATGGGCTAATGATGATGATGATGTAGTTAGAAATAGTATAAATAAATAAATATTCCGGGACATTGCACACAGCGCCATCTAGCCCCACACTAAGCAAACGCTTGTGTCGTGGGTACTAGATAACGGATATAATACTTATAGGTATATACTAATCTTTTTTAAATACATACTTATATACCTACATACAAACAACCAGACTCAACACAAGTAAATATAAATTTTAAATTTCATAAATACTTGTTGTAAGCGGGAATCGAACCCGCAACCCCTAGATTAGAAGGCAGAGCCACTACCAACTAAGCTAACAGGCCAGTCAGTATATATCACAGTTTTCTTCATCTCCCAAAAGTTATGATGATGAAAAGATGTGTTATAGTTATGGAGATTCTAGACAATTCTCTAAATGATATTAATGAATACAATAAGAATCTCTATTGATGAAAATTCAGAATGAATGAATTGTTTGCTGTTTTTGTTCTTGCAATGTAGGCATGACCTCATTTAATAAAATTTACGTCACTTTTGCGTAAATAAGTGCCATGACCCCCTGACCTAGTATAAATTATTTCAAGCTTTAGATGTATGTTTGTGTTTTATGAATAGTAGGTATTACGTTTTAGCGTCTAAAATGGCAAACTCAACGTTTATTGCAATCTTACTCTCTTACAAGAACCATTAGAACAATTTTGGCTGTACTGTCAGGCGGTTCCATGGTGTAACGGTTAGCACTCAGGACTCTGAATCCTGCGATCCGAGTTCAAATCTCGGTGGAACCTGTTCTTTTTGCGTTTCTATATTTTGTTTATAGTATTTATCCGCTTGAAAATTGTACAAATTACGCTCTTATTTTGTTATCTGTAAGTAATTATTTTTTCTTCTATTCATTTTAGTAAAGCTGGAGTGGGTGAAAATTCTGAACTTGTATTAAAAATTCTGATATTAGAACAATGAGTATACTTTAAATCAATAATAAAACACGTTTTAGTAGTTTTTGTAAATTTTGTCTGTTTATCTGTGTCTCTGTTTATTTAAACGCTAATCGCTTAAAAACAGCTGAACGGATCATCATGGTACTGAAATAATGCGAGGGAAGCCGCAGGCGTCCACTACTTCATAAATAAGTGTAGACATATTTCAACGAAAATCGTTGCACTTTGGAACTAAACTGAGCACAACTAATATTTTAAATAAAAAACTCTCTGTTATTATCTTCAAGTGCGTAAGCAAATACGCAAAAACCATCTATTAGCTTATCTCATTGGCATTCACCCAGTGTACCAAAATAAAGGTCAGTAATCACGATATAATATACATACTAAGCACATATGACTATGATAATATTGACGTCATCATTATATCAATTTGTATTACAGATGTACAAATATGTATCTACTTGAGTCTAATATTAGGTAAATAATGGGAATTTGTTTAATAACAAATATTTTGTAGGCATAGAAAGGAACGAATATATGTAAAGAAATATTTATGAGGTCATGAATTACTGTTTTTAAAGGATTCATGGAACATGAAATTACTTTGATGAAATAATTGATAAATAAATGTTTTAAGTAATTAATTTACTTTTTTTATTTGTAAAATAAACCTGATCGTCACACAAACCACTGTTTAAAATAAAAAAAAATCACACGTATATTTGTTGTAAATTATTTATTAGCTTCCCTTGTTATTTTTTCAAATTACTCAACTTTATTCCTGCTGTGAAACTGAAAATAACAATCTTGCCTAGAAAACTTAAAGGAAAAGAAATCTTCTCTTTCAAAATAAGTAAGTTCGTATGAGAGCGGCCAACTCTGGTGTTGAGCATCCAAACCGCCCTAAGGGCCTTTTACCAATATGGTAGCTTTATTTTTAGCTAGATGGCGCTGTGTGCAATGTCCCGGAATATTTATTTACAATATCATTATTTATTATTATTAATTTTAGTTTCTTTATTTCAACTCCAGGTCAGCCAAGTCAGCAGACTTCAAGAACAATCTCCTGCGGTTGAAGCGGCTGGTGCTGATTGGTGGACCTGATGATAACGTCATCACTCCGTGGCAGAGCAGGTGATTACTTGTGTTGATTCATAGAGGGTGCCTCTAGGAAAAACTTAAAATCTTTTGATACCTTTTTTAAGTACTAATTTTATACAATTATGCTTAAATTTTACTCGATGATAATGCTGTAATTGTAACTCTGTGGCAGATCAGGTGAGTTCTTCTTGTTATATAAGGGAAGCATGTCAGAGACCCTCAGAGTCCCCAGTGCTTATTTTACATAAATACATAATCGGGTAAAAACCTGAAATAAAGTGTAGAAAATATGGCGGCGCCACTAGTGTGACTGGTTTCGTTTATTGGACTTTTATGTAGGTTACACCGATTATGATAAAAAAAAACTTTACAAAAGCTTAGTTTTGCCAAAAGTATTTGAGAACACAATATATACTAGCTTATTTATAGCATACAAAAAGAATTAAGATGTTAGTTAGTTTTACACATTTTGATTTCACTGTAATTGAAATGTGAGCTACTGCCACAGAACAAAATGAGTTGCTAAATATCCGGCTAATTACTGGCGATGCGATGGTGCGAAACAATTGTTTTAAAATAGTTTTCTAAGCCCAGACCTAGTATAATCTTAAAATTTGAAAAGCCTTTTTAACAATGTTTTTCTCTATTTCCAGCCAATTCGGTTACTACGACACGAACAACGACACTATAGTCGAGATGCGTTCCCAGGACATCTACGTACAAGACCGCATCGGCCTGCGAGCCTTGGACGAGAGTAAGCGCCTCCATCTAGTCACTATCCCCGGTGTCAACCATTTTAGCTGGCATATGAACGTCACTATTGTAGACGACTGCTTGCTGCCGTATCTCGATTGAGCATAACGTTGCGAGTTAGGAATCATAGATGGCGCTTAAAACAAGTTGCGCTCAGGCAATAAAAGATGGCGCTGTCGTCAATTAAATCAATTGCTCGTGTCAAAGATCAAATTTATACTTTTGTTGCATCTTATAGACTGTATTTCTTTTAAGAGTTTGTTTTATAATGAAAAAGCCATGGTAAAGTTAAAGTCATCAATTTATAAACATTGAAATACCGATTATAACAATCGGTTAAGAAATCTAATCCTAGCGGTAGCTAACGAGATATGGTTTAAAACTTTACATTTTTGAGTTATACCTGTTTTGACGTCTATTTTTAAGTAGCTAATTCTTTTAGAATATTTTATTATTTTATCCAATTTTTAACCAATTTAAAAAATATTGAAATCTCGAAAGATCTCATTAAAATAATGAATCAACATATTTACAATGTGTCATTAACAATGAAATCCAAGAGATATTTTAATTTTAAGCTTAGCTCAAAATACAAGGTATATCAAACCTTAGTTACGACATCTGATGATAATCTCAATGTTATGATTCTCAGATAAGAACAAAACATGAAAATTTATAAAAGTAAATATAATTGAATCTCTAGTGATAGTACCTACTTACCTTGCTTCTACTAAATGGACAACATGATTGTACAAATTGATACATAATATTAGTTTTAAGCTTCAGACAATATTTATCTTTACTTAAAATAGCTAATAATAAAATAAAACACAGCACTAAACTTGTGATCTTTTTACAAAATATGGTTTAATTATTAGTCTAGAACTTTGAAAATAATAAGTCGGTTCTTATTGTTCAAACATAACATAAAAACAAGCAAAATGACAACTTCAAATTGGAACGTTGTCTATGATCGGTAACATTTTGACAGTTTTATTATGATGACAGTAGACAGACCAATTTCGAACAACAAAAATGGACTTCATTTTCAAAGTTCTGGACTAATAGTTAATCCACGTTTTGTAATAAGACCCATTCTATTCAATGACCAGACTTTAGTTGATTTGTATGAAATAATACATAGTTGTAAATATTTTAATGTGTTTGTGTGTCAAAGTGTAATGATGCCAAAAATGCTTGTCGCATATTTATTTAGTAAATCAGTAAGTGTAATATTTTAGATCCGTTTTAGGTTGAAATTAATTAATCTGCTATTATTGTGGTGGATCTATTTAGTTCTTAGTTAATGCAATTATACATTTTATACGGTATTGAGGAAGTTTATTTAATGGTAAAGTCAGTAAAGTTAAACTCCTATGTTGATAATAAAGTCATACCTTTGTATAAAAGACATTTTATGATAGAGTTGGTTCTTCGCGTTTAAACGGCTGTAGCGATTTGTAGGAAATTAAATAACAATAGTAGATAAGGCGCCCGGATTAATACATAGTCTACTTTTATCCCGGAATAACGCGGGTTCCACCGCGTGGTTGCAAATAATAAAATAAAATAAAAAATAAATAAATATTTCAGGACATATCACACAACGCCATCTAGCCCCATACTAAGCTTACGCTTGTATCATGGGTTCTAGAAATACTAAATCTCTTGAAAAATGTGGGAGAACAAAAACATGGTGACCTATAAAACAATAAGCAAAAATTTACTTTTGTACTTTAGTCACTGTATCGACCTATCCTATGTAGAGTTTAGTGCAAGTTAAAAGCACGGACTTTAGCTATTGTAGTTTTTGTTAAGAATTTCAAATATCCTAAATATTTAACTATGTAAGTACCTGTAGTGAAATAAGTACTATCTATCAGTGCAGACGTGCTACTTCGCGATTGTACATTCGGTCCTGCAATATGGAGCCGAACTCTGGGGGCACGCCGCCGACAGGCTGCGTGCCTTCAGGATGCAGAAGCGGGCGATACGAGCATTAGCTCAAGTGTCGCGTCGCACGTCGGCGAGACCACGCTTTAAGTCACTGGGAATTATGACTCTGCCATCAATGGTTATTTACCAATGGGCTCTACATGTAAGGTCTAATCTGGATCTCTTTGAGACGCGTGGAGACCTGCACTCGGGTACGATGGAGCTCCGCTGCGCAGACAAGCTGGCCACGCAGCACGTGCGCCTCGCTCGCGCCGGGAACTTGACTCACGTGAAAGGACCGGACGTATACAATTGTCTTCCAGCTGATATTAGGAATTCAATGTCAGACAACATATTTAAAAATAAATTAAAAAAGTGGCTCGTTCAAGAAACTTACTATTCCATAGACGAGTTATTCAAAACGAATAAAAAAAGCTACCTAAATAGGTATCTTGTAAAATAAATAATTGATATAAGTAATATAAGATATGTAATTTTATATATAATAATTTATGTTATGTAGAATTGTTTATCTGTTTATCTGATAAGTTTTATCAGCATAGCAGAAAATATTTCCAAAGTGAGTCAGTTTCTAGCTAATTCGTATCAGTAGACAAGGTTCCGTTTCATATCATCTTTGGGAATACCAAACTAGAGCTAAAGTTTTCTTTTCACTTATTCATTTAGCTGTATTCTGAATTTATCAATCCTTTTGTTCAGGGCAAGGCTTTTAATATCACTTAGTCGAACGAACTCGACTGCCGCTGTCTGTCCCTTTATATACTTAGATCTTTAAATATTTTGATGTTATTTTTGTAACAAATAGAATGTTTTAAGAGGAAGATCATTATATATGTACTTTTATTTATTTATTAATGCAGTACACAATAATAAACAAACAATTTTATAACTAATTCTAAAAAAAATTACATTTGTGACCCTGTCGATAGGAAGTTAAGGGCGTTGCACTTTTTATTTTTACAAAATACACAATTTCTTTATACATACTAAACATTACATTGCTAAATATATTTATATATCATGCATATGTGATTAAGTAATCAGAAAGTGTTAAAACGACCTATCTCCGAGTAAGTCTCAATTAATTATACTATAATATCAAAACGTAGATAGCTGAATAAAGAATTATCATAACCAATTTCATAAGTCGGCATTAAGATTTTGAAAGTTTTTAATATTATATTGCTTTCACTCCAAATCAAATCTATTATGTTATGTGGAACTCCCTGCTTGACTCCCTGTTCCCCGCGGAATATAACCTTGCGATCTTCAAAGCGAGAGTGAATCGGTTCTTACTGGGTAAGCACGTTCCATCCTAGACCGTAATGATTGCTTACCATCAGGCGAATTACGGTGAAGTGCAAACCCATTCCTTATAAAAAAAATACATATTGGCACCACACAGTCAAGTTAAAACATGTTATTTGAAAGCTAACAGCTATTTTACTATCGATATGATTTAATGCTCCGTTAGCTTAGTTGACTGCTCCGTTAGCTTAGTTGGTAGTGACTCTGCCTTCTAATCTAGGGGTGCGGGTTCGATTCCCGCATAACACAAGTAATTATGAATATTGAAATTTGTAATTACTTGTGTTGAGTCTGGTCGTTTCTATGTATAATAAGTATGTATTTACAAAAGAAAACTATATATGTATTATATCCGTTATCTAGTACCCATGATACAAGCGTAAGCTTAGTATGGGGCTAGATGGCGCTGTGTGATATGTCCTGAAATATTTAAAAAAAAAAAAAAAAAAAAAAATGATATATTTATAAGCTGATAATGTTCAAAATCAATTCAATATTGTCCATAAATGTATCTGTAATAGGTAAGGTACCTACCTCTCAGATAATAATTTACACACTTAAGGAAAATAGTAGGTACCTATGTATAAATTACATTTATATTCGGCCGGAAAATCGGTTAATTAATTTCAAACTCAGGGCAGTCCCGCATTCTTCGTTGATTTGTTATAATTACAGCTTGAATCTAAAAAGAATATGCATATTACGACATACACTTTAAATCAGAATAACCGGTTCTTTTTGTAGGTGTTTTGAATCCATTTATAGGAAGGATACGACGTAAGACGCAACTTTAAGGTATTTTACCGAATTTAATATTTGTATATATGTAATCAAACAAGACCACTGCCATCTGCCCAAGAAAACTCCCCTAACGAATTAATTCTGCGGGGGAGTCACGACCCTCAGTCATGAGGAAATACGACTCAAAGAGAGAGAGAGAGAATCAAACAAGAATTATGTAGCTAGTTTAAATATTTGTTTATTTACGTAATCAAACAGGCTTCGACGCATAGGTAACAATGAAATTGATCTGTTTAATTGCCTACTGCCTTATAATGTGCACTGCTGTCTATGAATGCTATGTTTTGTATTATTTTACCTAAGAAAGTGCCTGCACTCCACAGCACAGGTTACCCTAGTGTGGACTGCAGCATGTTATAGTCCTTTTTTGGAATAAATAATCAAAGTTGAAGTTATCAAATTAAAAGAAGTGGGATTAATATTAAATATTATTCGATAATTGGATCATTTCTTGTTAACAATCAGACAATAAGTGCTTATGGAAAAGCGCCATGATTAATGTCTAATAATATTTAGATTTGATCATGTACTCATGCATGAATAGTATTTTTCTAAGAGCTAATTTTAAACGAAGTATTCTAAGACATGATTCCAATTAATATCTGGACTTACTTATTACATAAATTATTTAATATACATATACGTACAGTTACAGATACCTAAGTTGTATGATACGTTATTGCATATAATCCAAACATGCTCATCAGGTAGATAAAGCTTAGGGTAAACTCCCAGATAGGAAATAAGTGAAGTACACAAGAGTGCACTTACAGTCAAGTGGTGAACTTTGAGGTATCGGGAAATATACACAATTTATAAAAGTGCCTGTGTAGGTAGGCATACAAACTGAAAACTTCGCCTGATTGTGTTTACTTTGGCAGGTTTTGTTTTGTATAGTTAAACAGAAAAGTCAGATATTTGGCCACAAGATAGCTAACTGAAGCGGCATTTGCAAAATCGACACTGGGCGAAGGTGAAAGCTTTGAAACAAGCCTTCAGTAATATATAGGTTCTTGGTAGATTACCACATTATTATTATATAACTAGTGGATGCCAGCGGGTTTGCTCGGGTAAAAAGTAGCCTCTGATACGCCTAAGACCTCATACTACCTACATCCAAAAAATCATGATAATCCGTTCAGCCGTTTTTGCGTGATAAGCGTTTAAATAAACAGACAACATTTCTAGAAATTGTTGAAACGTGTTCTGCTTTTAAATTCTAAATATCTGCAAACATTATTTTAATGTCTTCATTGTACAGACTTTCGATCCTCCTCAGCTTTATTACATGTATAGATAAACTTAGATCTATAAAACAGCCCGGGCTTCTCGTAGCAGCGATTCTCCTATCAAATCGGCGTATTTGCCTTGTGATTAGATGAAAATTTGAAATTCACCAATAAAAGTGAGAATAGAAATCGTAGGAAGATACGGAATTAAAAACACATTTTAAATAAAAATAAAATAAAAATGTTCATTAATATTATCTTTTCATTCCTTGTATTTTCCCAGCTGTTTAAGTCGTTAAACCATGTCAGAGGCTCTTAGGGTAGCTTGATAAACTATCGACACCAGAGTTAACCACTCTCATTCAATGAGAAGAAGAAGTTTGGCTTAGTTTAAGATGTGTCTATGACTTATTGTCATCCGTCTTATTACAAAACGCGGTTTAAATATTAGTCTAGGACTTTGAAAATAAAAAAATGTGTTCGTGTTATTCAAACATCATATTCAAGCAATCAAAATTTCAACAAAAATTGGAACTTTTCACTTTTAACAATTTTCGAATAACTAAAACGGACTTGGTCTAGACTTAAACCATATTTAAACCACGTTTTGTAATAAGGCCCTTATGACCGTTGCCTAACTTTAGTAATCGTGTGGAACTATCTCAATCGCCTGATCTTTGATAAAATGGTAGCGGTAGGAGCCGGTAATTTTTTTATATCACAGATTACTTGAAGACAAGATAGATGCCAATCAGATATCAAAAATGCCCCTGTCATATCTTTAGGACTGTTAACGGATACCTGTAATATAACGGATACCTCATCGATAAAGTAAAAAAATAGTAAAAACATTTGAAAAATCCCCGAAGTGATCATAGGTTTACTTGTTTAGATATTAATTACGACTAGTAACAACGCATTGTAATACTAATTAATCAAAATTGTATATGTTTAGAGTAAAGTTAGTACCTATGTACCTATGATGCCTATAGCTTATGTCAGTCTGTCAAACCGCCCAGTCTTTTAGTTCTTTCGCCGAGAGTGTAAAAATGGCATTACAATAAGTAGGACACTAACTTAGCATACCTAGTAATGGTACCTACTTACTAGATTCTTCATTAGTCTCATAGTTGGTCTAATGCTAAAAATGATCAGTTGATCAATTATAGCATCTATGCCATTAACCGAATATTATAGCGAGATTAGAGTAAATAACAAAAAAACATTTGATTGTTTATAATATATATAATTATATAGATACATACACATACATAATATCTATTTTTATATAATTTAAAGTCGGTAAGATGTGTGTAGGGATTGACGTCAGAGGTATACTTTCCCGTAAATCACCCCGACAAAATTATATTTCTTCGAATCAAAACTGTCTTCAAGTAATCTAATCTTGATTTTAGAAACATGACTTTTTTACGCAGAAAAATCGAATGAAAACTTTTTACACAAACGAGGAAAACCTCGCACATTCGTCACCTCTTTTCAAGAATTTGTAATGCGAACAGCTGTAGCTGGGACATTTTTTTATTTATTTTATCGAGATTGAGCGCGTGCTATGCGTATACGCATGACTCACGGTTTACAGCATAACGAGGTTCGTGGTGACAAATAGTAAATACTATGACTGTGTCTTTACTTCTGTAGATAAACAAATGGAGTATCAAATACACATCATATTTAAGACTAGTGAGATAATTGTTTGATGGTCGATAAAAGATACATATTATCTTAAACGATTTAGTCTAAGTTTGTCATACAGAGTTAGGGTCAAATATGAAAGCACACCTGGAAACTTGATGCATTTACATACCTACTACCAAATTAGCTGAAAATAATAAGTATACCGTTCGTTTAATTTTTTCAGAGAATAATAGAAAGAAGAGAAAAAAATCCTGTGTCTTAAATGTTTGATTTAAATGATGCGTTCTTAAACTGCTTCTTGATTTGTTTAAACTGATTATACGATTTTCATTATCAACTGTATATTCTGCAACATAGTTATTTGTTATACAAGAGTGCAAAGTTGATTTTTAACCGCGTGCTCAATTTTGATGACCGAGCAAGCGAAGGATTCTAAAATTGAATCACAATCAGCGAGTGATTCATAATTAGAATCCTGAGCGTTAGCGAGGGAATCAAAAGAGCACGAGGTGAAAAATCTTTGCACTCGAGTGCAACACGTAACTTTTCATTCCACCTCAGCGAGGAAATGACTGAATGCAAAACGCGTGATTGTTGAGGGAGAAAGCTCATTTGCGCATTATTAACAGTTTCAGTCAATTCTGTTGACGTCAAACAAACATCCTCGTTGCTAGAATCACTCATTTTTATTTTTTCACTGGTTTTCAAGTTTCTTGTTTTTACAATGACGTGAAAATATGCCGCGTAAAGAACCGCGTACAAAGCAAACTGAAAAAAAGAACACCAAGTAGGTTCCGAGTCTGAGTTTTTAACAAATTTAAAAAAAGTTGTATGATATATTCGGCACCATAGAGGTAGCAGTAAATAGGTTTAATGATTTTTTTAATTCAAAAACTTCTGTTACACGATGTTCTAAATTCAATTTTACTTTATCCTCTAGCTAGAGAATAAAAACGGCTTTTGCACTCAGATATTGAAGAGCAAAAATACTCTTTCCGAGATGGTGGGATGAAAAAATAATTATGTATGTATTTGGAAATTCAAACTTAGGGCCTCACTGCAAAATATGGAGCGCGGTGATTACCATCAGGCTATACAATTTAATTAAACTATACTTTCTATAAGGCACAACAGCTTACCTGCCTTTTACATAAAAAAACCGACCGTTACATCAACAGTACCTAAAGTATTTCACTCAATGAGTCAGATCGCAAAAAACTGACTCCGGTGAATGACACTACCTGTTCCCACGCTGCCTGATTCTGGAGCGGACGTCAACTAGCAGACGTGTCTGATACTTGAGGAATGAATCACGGAGCCACTGGGGAATACTCGTTGCATCATTGGATCTATGGGCTTGAGAGATCTTAGAGATCAGAGTAGAGGTCAAGGTGTATAATGTGATTCACGCGGCTAATTACGAGTAGATTTTAAACCTACTTACACAAAGTTGACCGCCATGGATAAAATCAAACACTACACTCTAAAATTTTACATCATCCAAAATACATTCTTTTTTTTTTACAAGAAATGGGTTTGCGCTTGACCATTATTCGCCTGATGGAAAGCAATCATTACGGTCTAGATGGAACGTGCTTACCCAGTAATAACCGATTCACTCTCGCTTTGAAGATTCAAATTCAATTCATTTAATTCCTTCTTGGTGAATCAGGAGTCAAGCTATGTTTGTATTTACTATCGCTTATCATACATAATAGGTTCGACAGTCTTCAGCAATGTCAAATTACTAGACCGTTTTGTAAACTCTTGACACCAGAGCTGGTCACTATCATACGGACTAAGTAGCTAAAAATATTTGGCACAGAATTACACCGATGATTTGTGTATGGCGGCTCTATAATAATTTCAACAGTCAATTACCTATTCGCTAGTCAACATATCTATACTTCTATACTAATATTATAAAGCTGAAGAGTTTGTTTTTTTTGTTTGTATGTTTGTTTGTTTTAACGCGCTAATCTCAGGAACTACTTGTGCGAATTGAAAAATTATTTTTGTGTTGGATAGACCAGTTATCAAGGAAGGCTTTAGGCTATATAACATCACGCTGCAACTAATAGGAGCGAAGAAACAACAGAAAATGTGGAAAAAACGGGGAAAAATATTCATCTTTGAGGGCTTCCGTTGCATGCGCTGCGAAAACGGTTCAAGATATCAAAAAAATGCGTATGAAAGAATTATTTCGCTTGAAATAATTTGACAAAATGTCCGCAACAGTATATGTCTATGTTTTAAGATTAACTCACTAGAACCGTTTTTATGATAATAACTATTCCACGCGGACGAAGTCGCGCGCATCAGCTAGTTTACGAATAACCACAAATGTTACCACGCCGGATTCGAACCTATGGCAGGTCATCCCGCCATAACAATGAGTCACCATGGCATTCACCGTGCCTTAGGGTACCTGTTCCCACATAACTTCGCTCCCGTGGACAGGTTTGTCGCTTGAACCTTATAATTTTTTTATGCAATGACTCATACAGTCATGGGATAAAAGTTTAGAAATTGATGAATGATTAATTGAAGATAGAACTGTTAAGCCATTACTTTAATATAGGTACCGTCGCCAAATGGCTACGTTGCTTATTAAGATTTTGAGTTGTTGTATTTTTTAAAATAAATAATTGCACCGCTTGTGGCACTAGTTAAGGTGCAATTTGTTCTATGTACTGTTTTTTAATATGTGTCAACAATAAAGAGTTAATCTATCTATCTATCTATCTATCTTTAATCAATGGTTACTTACTAATTTTCAATTAAAAACATATGTATTGAGGGGTTGAACGTTTGCTCTCTTTATCACGATAGCAATCGTTCCCTAAATGCATTCTTTTTTATTCACCACATACGTACCTCATCATAGATAGATCATTAGGATTTTCTTTTATAAAGCTTTCTTTCTTTCTTTCACTCTTGTTTTGACTATATTATCGCTATATTATAGTAAATCCACCCGTTTAACTAACGGCGCCCTGCAGTGTGACGCGGGTTAAAAATATTGGGATTAAAAATATCCAGCGTCTAATCTCAGATACAAATACAAAATAAGTTTATTGTTCTGACAAAAGCTAATATCATAATATGAATATAAGTTAGTGTACCAAATATTATCTAAGTTAAGTTCAGCCGTTTGACCGTAAAGTAAGAATAAACAGACATACACACTTACAAGCAGAAACTTTCGTCGTGTCTTTTTATTACATTTCCAACTCCACGATGATTCATGATGGTCTTACAAGATTATATCAATTTGGTAATATTAACAATGTGTGCCGTTTACTCGTGTGGTAACTGCATGGTAACTGACATATAGTTTGTGGGTATTATTTATTCTGTGATATAGTGATTGTGACTCATTCTTGATATCTCAGAGGAAGTAATATTACTTTTGGGGACAAGATTGTCTTATCAAACGGAAGGCAGTTTAAGATATGAAAGATCAAATACGAGCTATAATATAACCTACTTTTATTATATCATTAACTCATCTAGTTTGTTTATGTAATTATAACATAATGCGTACGTACTTACGGCCGGTTCACACATGTCTCCGTTTTACTGTTCCGTTTTATCGTATACGTTATTTTCGTCGATAGCGTATGTAGTTGTATGAGCGACTTCACACATGGCACGGTATTCTGTATACAGTATAAAATATCGTTCCGTAAAAAAATTACGTTCCGTTTTGTCATCGAATACTGGACGACGGAACGGTAAAAATATATGGATTCCTACATAGAATTTTAACGGATAGCTAAGCTACTGTGTGCGTGGCAGGCAGTGTATGCGGGGTGTACGTTATACGGTATATGTGTGAACATCGCATCCAGTAATGACGGATCCGTTGTACGTTATACGGTGCCTATGACGTGTGAGTGAACAGAGCATAAATTTATGACGTATCCGTTAAAAACGGTCCGGTAAAACTGACTGCTATGTGTGAACGGGCCCTTACTTGCTATGTTGATAACTAATATGTTTCGTTCAACAACTTAAAAGTCTGGTAACATAAACCTTATCATCATCATGCGTAGTATACTTTCTTTCATTACAGTGAATATTTTTGCATTCTGTGTTTATTTTTTCTTTCGGACCTACAGGGTTACTTACGATCAATATATGGTTCTGAATATGACTCTATACCTACTTACTTACTGTTTTTTTAAGACAACGCGTAAGCAACAAACTTTTATAAAACCCAGACTACTTAGGACATGATAAAATCAACTGAGTATCATTTCATTGCGTTTTCACTAGTCATTTTCAATCTTCAGACTTTGTCACCCTGACTCATCGGTGGCTAGTCTTTAAAATAATGATAACTATGTAACATGATTCAATTTATTAGTAAATATTACAAACAGTTACGCGAATATTATTGGCAAGATATCAAAACGATTTAAATGAGGTGTCCATTAGATTTCAGGAATTTTTGCAAGTGGATTTAGTTGAAATCAGGAAGGAAGTTAGGAGGAAAACCTTTCTTTTATATTGATATGAATGGAAATGGTTTTGATAATGGACGTTATTAAAATACCGAGAGAACATAGTTACTTCACGAACGTAGATAAAATATGAAGAAATAATATACCTACGTAGCGCGTAGACAGATACAATTAGCATATATAGGCATTACATACAAAAGTTTGCTTTAATTAGGAGATACCGAGATATACCTACATATGTCTATAACTTACTAAAGAAGTATTAACGCAACACGCACAAATATTAAAATCATACAAAAATATTTGTATAACTTATAAACAAATACACATGTCGGATTTTCCATCACTCGATATTTTATAGTTTGGACTAATTCCAATATACCTACGGTCACTATCTCAGGAATTCTCGAGCTTACAAAATATACGTTTCCTTGAATAAAGTTTTGGCAACGATTTGATAACAATTTTCATACAAAATAATGTTTTTGAACCTTGTATTTAGGTAAATAGGTGGGTTCTTAGAAATGAGTTGGAATATTTAGCATAAGTATATAAAAAATAATCTATAAAAATAATCTAGCGTGTGCTGGAGAAAAAATATACATTCTCTAGAAATCATACAGATTCAAGGTGGATATATTTATGAACTTATTATGATTATAGGATAAATACATATATCACAATTTGGCCAATCTATAAATTGTTGAGTATAATAATATGTTAACGACTTGACACATGTTATAATAGAATAGAAAATTATTTATTGCACACGATAATAATTAAAAAGAAAGAAGAAAAAATACTTATACTAGTGCCACAAGTGGCGGCCTCATTGCTAAAAGCAATCTCTTCCAGGCAACCATTGGATGGAAAGGAATAAATAAGAGATAACAGAGGATGTGGTATACAATAAAATTTTTATATTTTAATTCAGAATATGACCTTTTATCTCAATTATCATATAATGAATGAATGTAATAAGCTCACGCCGTTTTAAAAAAATTGAAAATAAATCAATATTTATAATTTATAAACCATTGAACAACATAAGCAAGGAAAATATATAAGAACACAATTTGTTTTAACATTTAGGTATTACATCTATCAACCTATTTGACCTGAATATGTAATAATTTTTTTTTTTTTTTTTTTTTTTACGTGTGATAGGTTTACGTTTTACTACAGCCTGCCTGATGTTAAGCATTGCTGCAGCCTAGGGTGTAACACGTTTACCTAGAAGATACCTATTAACTCTAGATTTGAAAACCCCTGGATTGTATATATGCATATATGCAAATATTTTCTGCTCGTTATGTATAGTTGTTTCCGCTCTAATTAAAAGCCAACAAAAAATAAACAGGTTTCACCCACATCAGCTTTTTTCTTACATCTGTCGATAAGTTTCCGATGGGATCCGGTTTGCCCAACATTTTGTAATGGATTTTTGTAGGTAATTTTACCAAATCTTGACCTCCATACCTCATGTTGTTTCCGTTTTTGGAGACTGTGGGATTCACCGCAAAAAATATACAAGATTGTTCCGATTCGGAGTTTAGAGTTCCTTTTTATTTTATTTTTGAATTTAGGGGCTTTTTTAGTTTACTTTATTTAGAATTTACCTGAGAGTCGTTAACGGTATTCAATTTCTTATTTGGTAGGTACCTAATCTTTAATTGAGAAAAGTACCTAAACTTTTTGCTTAAAACTGAATATAGGTAATACAATATAATGTATTAGACACAAAACTGTAGTTGTAATGTTAACTACATATGAAGGAGTTTAGTCATGCATTTTAATTTGCTTTCAACGCGATTTGCCTAATGTGTTTCAAATTGCTACAGTGTGTTTTATATACCTAAATTCTGGCTTAGTTATATTTATATCAGCATTACTTACGTATTTTATTACAGGTAAAGTCCCGGTGGAATAAATACAATTATATTGTAGCTGTATGTTTGTAGTTAGATAAAAATATCAATTATTGTGTTATCTAGGTACTATATTGAACATATTTATATTGACCCACACTATCGCTTATGTTTGATAAATATGACATTACATTGCTATTTACACTAATAAATAATGAAGAAAGAAAGAAAATATATTTATTGAGACACACACAAAACTTTAACCTATTTACTTACTACTTACATGCTAGGAATGAGATGTCTCAATACAGCCGCAACTCAGTCTAATGCTGATGACACAGGGCCACCAGCGCTGATATTAAATAAATAAATATTTCAGGACATATCACACAGCGCCATCTAGCCCCACACTAAGCAAACGCTTGTGTCGTGGGTACTAGATAACGGATATAATACTTATATACTTTTTTTTTGTAAATACATACTTGTTATACATACAAACGACCAGACTCAACACAAGTAATTATAAATGTTAAAGTACATAAATACTTGTGTCATGCGGGAATCGAACCCGCGACCTCTAGATTAGAAGGCAGAGCCACTACCAACTAAGCTAACAGGCCAGTCAAATATTCTGTTGCGGCTGGCGGTGGTAATGAAGCGAGAATATGGAATAAAATCTAGCTACAAAATTAAGTTAGCAGTCAAGAAACCGCTAGTAACTAAAATGCGCTGATTTGACATACAACATCTATGTTCACGATATAAAAGTTTTGACACCATTTTCCTCTTACAACTATTTAATGTTTGAACTCTAATTATGTCGCAACTCATGTTATAGTATCTACTGTTTTCAGCTAATGTATTTTTCAGGTTGGGCCGTCAGTTTTATTAATACAGGGGAATAACTATATAACAGTTATTTAACATTGAAATATTAACCGGAACTACACGAGGTAAGTTCAAATTCTCACTACAATAGCACACGTTTCATCAATGAGTGACGCATTCGCACAGAATACAGGACAGTTACTATTGAGGGGACTCCCGATAGAATTATTCATAGCAACAGCTGCATAAGCTGTGGAATCAGCCGGCGCGTGCGATGACGCCTTATAAAACGCAACAGAAGCGTGTGCGCCTCATTCGTTCACAACGAGCTCAACGGAAACACGCAACAAGTTCTAATTACAAAAAGAAATTCTTTCACTCGAATTCTAAATCCAAACAAACTCCCTCCAAAAATGAAGAAGTACTCAGTCGTCGGAAACAAGAAGAAGGTGACCATGGAGGTGAACTCTACTCGCCTTAAGGTGGTTGGAAACAACTGCATCGTGCGAGTGGCTGTCAACCACGGGGATGTAGAAGTGATCGGGAACGACTGTCGCGTAGAGATCACTGACAACTACGGAACTGTCAACCTGGTCGGAGGAAACGGACTCGTGACAGTCGACAGACGGTGGAAAGGAGACTCCGTCCAGATGATGGGACCGAGCAACTACCTCTCAGTGGCAGGGAAGAAGACCACACAATCCTACGAAGCCCAGCTATCGCCATTCAGCAAGGACTTGGATGACGTCATCGAATCAATCTTCACATTTGTGATGCGGTGATTGGACGCCAATTAACCAATGGACCATTGTTTATGTGTTATAGTGAAAATTCCCCAGTGATTTTCCTTTTGTGAGAGTTTTTGGCCTGAATGGGGCCCTTTAGGCGAATTGATAAGCGCCTAAGATAACGATAACGTTTGTAGCTTTGTGGCAATAAAGAAACGCTTGAGATAAGTTTTGTTTATTCATTTCGTACGTGTGTAAAACGTGAGTCAGGTAGGTACAGATTACATTGTTTTCTGTCCATTTCTTAGATAAAACAAATAATTATAACACATATCTTAAAATACAAGCATTAAAAATACTCGAGGTCGTTTCAATTTAGGTTGTCTGTAACGGTCAAAGATCTAAGGTGGCATGTTTTCCTCCGCGCTAATGACTTACGAAGCGGTCAAGATATAATTGATTACAACACAACGTAAGTAGGAACACGATTTTATAATGATACCATCGTACGCAAAATTCAACGCACACTTAAATCATTCTATCGACATGGGTAATTTAGTGGTTCTAAGAAGGTCTACCTTTCTTGAATAACTGAAGGAGTGACATTACGATTACACAATCGTAATAAATGTAATTTGCCTAAATTTTTTTATAGACCGAGAAAATTAGTACAATATATTTATTCCAGACGTACAAATAGTGTTCGTACAAATAAAATATGATTATAATTACCTTGGTATTACTGCGAGCTGAAAGTGTAACAAAATCCTTGTTCCGCCATAGATCTTTCTTTCAAAATCAAAACAGAAATTACTGAAATTTATAGGTAGTAAAACTAAAGTTACTGAAAGATTTTCCTTTGATATCCAACATAACACAAAAAAAGATATAGGTATTTACTAATTTATTTATTTATTTATTAGGCACACAACACAATACACAGAAAATACATGAGTAACAACAAAACACATAAAAGGTAATGATCTATTCTGTGCATCAAACACATGCGTGCACGACATGATTATAAACAGATACAAAGTTCAGTAAGTTAACTAAACTAAACTAAAACAATTAAAATAATACATATATAACGATACTTATGAAAGTAACAGTTAATTGTAAATATTAAACAAAATTATAAAAACACGGCTAAGGTACAACAGGAATTTGTGTAGCAATCAAAACAAAACAATGTGAAATACATAATTATTAATATATTAAAATACCTTATATAAATTATTTCTGGTGAAACCCCTTAGAGGGATAAAGCTACGCACTGTGCTATCAAGCGATAAGAGAAGTACCTACCATTAGACATTTAAATTATGGTCAAGTGCAAACCCGATCACAATTAAAAAGACTAATATAGTAGTTAACAGTGATGGACAGTACTCTAACTAAGGGATTAAGCCATCACGTGACTAAATGCAATTTAAACCCACCCAGTTAACGCATTCACGGTAATTACTGGAAACATAGCTATTTATGAAAGTAGCCAGGGTTTTGAAAACTGTAGGACAACTTTTTATATTTTGAAAACCTTTACTTCTGTACGAAAGATATAAATTAATCAATTAAGACGTTCAAAAACACTATAAATTAGATTTAAATGCAAAATGCTGCACTCAAATATAAGGACTTATTTTCGGTTTTGTGATTTCAATTCTTTTATGTTTTTTTTTCACATTTGAAATTATTGCTACAATAGCAGAGTTATCAAAGAAGCTCTAAGACAAGTAGAAAATATAAACAGAAGAAAGAGGATGTACTTAATAAAAACATTTGAAACCGCATTATTTTTCTTAGTCTTTTGTTTCTTACTGCTAGACATAGACTCTTCTTTATTACTAGACAACCCAGTTATCTTGTAAATGAATGGAATTACTATTTCTCAGCATTTTCTCTACTCGGAAAACTTATCTTATCTCAAAATCAATTGTATCTAAAATCACTTTCAGTCATCTGTCAAAATTTGGCCTTCGCGCTTACATTATATTATGATGACACAATATATGACCAGAATATTGGGTTTTCTAAGAATTATATGTACAATCCGGTTACAGCAGCTGACTATCAGGATGTTAACAAATCTTAAATTATGCGTAGAAAAACCGAAAACTTTTCTCTATTTATCTTCTAACATAATACCAACGTATTATGTGTATATTGCATAGGTAGGATATAGACTCAGTGGTGATTTAAGTTGCATTTAATTATTACTACCGTTTTATCGTATTTAGTACCATTTTAGTACAGGCAGGTTGATCATCATCACCATCATCCACAGCCCTTGGGATCCCACTGCTGGGTATAGGCCTCCTTTTGTATCTGCGTCGAACTTGTGCGGACTTCATCCAGGTTGGACCCTTGACAATATCGTCGACCCATCTCGCGACCGGATGACCCACTCCTCGTCTACCAGTTTGTTCAATAAATGTCAGTTAAGAAAAAAACAATGTCAAACCACCCAATAGTTGGAAGGGGAGCTCTAGCTCTCGTTTTTCGTTATAATTGATACTGAGAATCATATGTATTACCAAAGTATTTAAATTACATTCCATACAAACACAAATTTTAACCATGCAGCACGTAATAGACAAGTATTTTTTGTATACGCAGAAAATTATGTTATAAATGTATTAAAAGGCTTTTATAAGAAACTTTACAAAATTACGAAAGATATTATACATATTCCTAGGTACGAAAGATTTTGTGAATTTATCTCAATTACCATTTACGGTATGGTCAGGTTTTTGACGTTAGTCATCCATTCATGAGTTATTGTTGGTTTTTGAGTGAAATATTGTTATCTTTATGGTTTTGATGACAAGCTGATAAGGATTGACGTGAATGTGATAAGCGTGTAGAAGGTATGACTGATAGTGGACACAGTAGGTCAGGATAACCTTGAATAAAATAATATTAATCCTAGTAAGTCACACTAATATTATGGAGGCGAAAAGTTTGTGCGATTGTTTGTCATGACTTTGCGCTGAAACGGCTGCATCGATTTGGACAAAATTTGGTATTGGGATAGATTAGATTAGTTTACTTTTCTTACCTAAAAAATTAAAATGATTATAATCAGGAAATGTTATTCTGACTTTTTCAGTTGGCTCTATTTATATTTCAATTAAAATCGTTTTAATAAACTATGTTGCTCAATGTAAATACATTTTGCTGTAGTAGGGGAAGGCCGGGCAAAGTGAACACCCGGGGCAAAGCGAATACTCCCCACTACTTCTAAATTATTCGTTCGGCAGTCATCACGCCACCTTGGTGGCCCTCCGCCATCTTGGTTTAGTGCGCGGAAACTACCAGAGCAAGAGGCCGCGTCGCGTGCGGCCCGCAAAGTGGAGATTTGTGTTTTTGTGAAAAAAAGATTGATTTTACAAAGTAAGTATATTGATTTTATTGCCATTGTTATTAGTTCTTGATGTTTAGAAATATTTTAATTCAGTTATATGTCAAAGTAGGATTTTATTGTATCTTTCACACAAGTTTAGAATTATTAGATTTTCTACAAATTTTGTTAACCTCAAATGTTACCTAGTCGGGCAAAGTGAATATGGTATCCACTTTGCCCGCCATTTGTTATTATTGACTTGTGATTTCATCATGTTGTTTATTTGTTTCAGATGGTTAATAAATATAAAAAAAAACTGAACAAGGTTCGTGGGATGAGAATGTCATGAAAACAGCTATTAATTTGTGCAAAGCTGGGGAATCAATAAAGAGCACAGCTAAAAAGTATGGGCTAGCCTATGCAACCTTATACAGGCACGTCAAAACTGGGACTACTGCTCCAAAATTGGGTCGTTTCCGTCCTGTTTTTAACAAAAATCAGGAGATGGAGTTATTGACATATCTGAAAGATATGGATTCAGTTTTTTTTGGCCTAACTCGAGACGAGTTCAAAAATTTGGCATTCATATACGCTAAGAAAAATAATTTAGACTATCCAAAAAACTGGGACAAGTATGAAAAAGCAGGAGATGACTGGTTATCGTCATTTTTGTCTCGCCACAATCAAATTTCCCTGAGAACTCCAGAAGCAACATCGGTTGCAAGGGCTAAAGGATTTAACAGGCGTGAAGTTGGACGTTTTTATGAAAACCTTGAAACTTTGACTGCAAAATATGACATTGATGCATCTAGACTGTACAATATGGATGAAACAGGTGTATCGACAACCTCCAATAAACCACCTAAAGTACTATCAACGAAAGGAAAAAAACAGGTTGGCATAATTGCCAGTGCAGAACGTGGTCAATTAACGACGGTCATCGGTTGCTGTAATGCCGCTGGTTCGTTTCTCCCACCATTTTTAATTTTTGCCAGGAAAAAGATGCAACCCAGACTACTTGATGGTGCGCCACCCGGCACTCAAGGAACCTGTACTCCAAATGGTTGGACTTCAGGAGAGGTATTTCTTGATTGGGTGCGATTCTTCGTGGAACATGTTCGGCCTACGCCTGAGAAAAAGATACTTCTACTATTGGACAACCATGAGAGCCATAAATATTACCCAGCTTTGGATTACGCTAGCAAGAACAACATTGTAATGTTATCCTTGGCTCCACATACAACTCATAAGATGCAGCCCATGGATGTAGCTGTTTAAGGCCCATTGAAAACATATTTTGAAAGGGAGGTAAATGCTTTTCAAAAATCTCACCCTGGACGCATTATAAATCAATACGATGTGGCCAGACTGCTATCACCGGCTTTTCTGAAATGTGCAGTAGCTATAAATGCCGTTCATGGTTTTGAAAGACCTGGCATTTGGCCAGTGAATAAATATGCTTTTGGTGACGAAGATTACGAACCAGCCGCTGTGATTGCAGGCACATCTAACATGAATATTGGCACAGAGGGCACAAACTCACTAGAATGGATTGATATTCCTGAATCTTTTGCGGAAACTTCTTCAACCCCTTCGCCTTCACTTTTTCAAGAATTTGTTCTACAAAATCCGGCGGATCCTCTAGTAGAAATTCCACCTCCCAACAGAACTACTCCTTCTCAGCTTGAAGCCTTTGTTGCGCCAATTACAGACTCTTTTAAAACACCAGAAAAGATTAGTAGCGAGGTTGAATGTGTACCTGAACTACCTGAACCAGAACCTGGATGTTCCCAAATTGTTTCCGCTACTGAGCCGGATGTAGCTACAAAAGCTCAAAAAAGTTACAAGATGCTGCCAGAGACCGAAGAAAATACTAAACAAAAAGCGAGCCGTGACAAATCACCAGATCCGGAACCTGGATGCTCAACCTCACACTATAGGCCTTTGGTTTTGAGACCTATACGAAATCCTGCCAAACCAATGACCACTCGTAAACGGAAACTACAAAAATCTGAAATATTAACGAGTACGCCGATTAAGGAAGACCAAAAGCTGAAATTTGAAAAAAATAAAGTTAAGAAGGTTACTAAAAGACTGGATGACAAATCAACAAATGTTACAGTTAAGACTATTCCTAAGAAAACTAAGAATGACAAGAATAAGAAAAAAGCTAAACAGCCAAAGAAAATTAAAGAATTTAAGGATATCTTATGCTTTTTTTGCGGCGAAATTTACATTGAAGAAGATGATAAGCCTATTGAAAATTAGATTCGATGTGACATTTGTCAACAATGGTGTCACGAAGAATGTTCCGCATTCGATGGCACGGAAGCGTATATTTGTGATAACTGCCAATCCTAATTTTTTCATTATTTAAGTTCAAGATATGTTTTTCTTTCAGTTTATTAAGTTTGTTACTCTTGTTTTCAGACTTATTAACATGTATTCACTTTGCCCGAGTATTGTATCCGCTTTACCCAGGGGTCCGGGCAAAGTGAATACTTTCGTACTTTTTTTAATTTTATTTCCAGTTAATATTTGTTTAATTATTTAGGTTAACTGATGACAATATATGTAAGAGCAATAAATAAAGACCGATTTGTACTAGTTATTTTGTTATTATAGGTACCTTATAATTTTTCTGCTATAACCTTAAATATCTTAAGATATCCACTTTGCCCGGCCTTCCCCTACATTATCATCTCAATTTTAAAGCAATTTCGACATGTGGTTAAAAGCACCCATCTGCTTGTAATTATTTACGGACGTCACATGATGATACATGATGAGATTTTCAAGGATATAAAGATACTTAAGAATATGCTCGTATTACCTGAGTAACAGCTGTTCCGACTATTATAGTGATGAAAGATAATAACTAAGTACTACGTTTTACTGGTGTAAATAAAATAAAACAAACTATATATAGGCTTTTCTAAAGATGTTCCAAGTGAGTATTTAGGTATGGGCTTTTTTGCTACAAATTAACGATTTAAATTTAATTTTTATTGATTCTCCAAAAAATACTGAAAAAGACACAAAAAAACTACGATCTCGAAAAGAAATGCCAAAATTAAATAGCCATGAAATAAATGATCTAGAGACTTAAATCACCAAATCTCAACTGTGAATTCCAAAGAGACAATAAAGAATATTAAACACCCTTTAAACACCTAATCCATTGCAGGAAACCCTTCATTTGAAATTTTGACTCAAGAAAGAAGCCTTCAAGAACTAGAGAGACTACAGGAATGAGTTTTTATTAAACCCATTTGTTCTCCAACCTTCATTATTTGTATCACTTCCTTCTCAGCTCTAATGTACTAGCCTTCACGTGCCGTCTAATGCCTTGATAGATACTAATCCTAGCTAGGTAAATCCCCATAAGGCTGGATTTGAAAGTCAAATTTATTGCAGTTGTGTTAGATCTATCCTCAGTGTCAATAAACAGTCATTTTTCTTATTCCACCTAAGTTCATAGCTCAGTATCAACTAATAATATTTTTTTTTACAAACAGGCAATTTTAGAAGCGCTCATAGCTCTGCTAGCGGAGGTATTTTATCGATGTTATGTTATGTGATTAACAAATTGCTACTGACACAGCCGTTGTATAGATGGCCAAAGAGCGGCATTCCTTCTGGGCTCTTCAGTGGATTGAATGACACGTAAGAGTTTTGGTTCTGGCTGTTTGCTTTGTATGATTATCGATAAGCTATGTGAGTGGCGGAGTTCTGGTCCACCAAAAATATATTTGTGCAAAACAAGGACACAAGTTCGAATCGCAAAGAAACAGAAGAAGCTTGCACTTTGGGCGATTTGAAAGCTATCGTAACCAAATATTGATTGATTGTTACTCAAATGATTTGCCTGCTCTTAAACTAACTTATTTACTTAGGAAATTTAGGAATGCTCCACCTTCGACCATAGAGCCACTTGTGTGGATGTTATTTCAAGCGACCTACAGATACAATACCTAAAGTCTAGTGTAAAAATATTAACATACTCGTAGCAATGAATACGGTAAGTAACTTTATAACTAACAGGAAAAGCAATTTCTTTGAAGTTCACAAGGATTTAACCGCGATGAGGATACTTGCGCTATCTATTTTGTGGGATGTTTTGTATCCTGCTTCCTCTAGGTCAGAGGTTATGTTTACAATTTCAAACTAGTATGAGTTTTGTAGTATTTGTAAAATAGGTATATAGCTTATGACGAAGCACTGATTGACGGTTCTTGTGTCTTGTGATATTGATTCATCACCGCATCGGTAATATCAGCGGCATGTATTTGATGATAACTGCAAGGAATTGGTACTGAAAGAGAGTAACAATCCTCATTAATGAGGAATACGACAACAAGGAGAAGGATGTGACCCAATGTAGTGAACAAAAGCTAGTATTCATTCATACACGCATGTAAGTATAACATATTTTTAGTATACTTTGAGAATAAATACAAAAACGTTAATCTCCAATACCAAAACATATTAAACAAGAAATAAGGTCTGTGTGGCTATACTTATAATATGATAGGTTATGAAAAATACATCAATTTTGATTGGATTGCAATTTTTTTATCTACATTTGTGATAGTTCCTGGTCACCCTACATGACTTGTTAGGTCAGCAGTTAGTTTTTACGTTATTCAGGACCAGTAAGACGCGTAGTTTTGGCCGCTATGACTAACATACATCATGATATTAATGGATACAGGCAAAACCAGGGCGGTTATTAGTCTAAGGCTCACTAGCACATTGATTTCTTAACACAATTTTGTGACAAAATTACTTAGTAAAAATGGCTAAAATCAAACGATTGTAAATGACTGATCTGTTGGGTACTGATCAATGCGATCTTGTGTCGAGAGTTAAGCCGCCCTAAGGGCCTCTGCCTCTCTCGTTAGGCTGTAACGCGATCTCATACAGATTTATTTGATAGTCAACTAAGTAATCGTAAATTTATTAAATAACATTCACCAAAAATCGCGTCCTTACATAGCTGATGTTCCAACATTAGACAAATGAGGACGCATTAGTAACGCACGAAATTTATTATCTGTGATTATAGTTTGCCGTTGCCAAAGTCGGCTTTTAACACATCATTATCAATTTCATTTATATTTACCCGCGGTTTCGCACGCGTATTTATACTGTAAACCTTCCTATTGGATCACTCTATCTATTAAAAAAAACTGGATCAAATTCCGATGTGTAGTTTAAAAGATCTAATTATATATAAAGACATAGGGATAGACGCGAAAACCGACTTTACTTTATACTATGTAGTGATTCTAGTACTTTTTATAAGCTATATCTTACACGGACGATAATTACTGTTACATATTTTTAAAAAACGAAAAATATTATAAGAACAATATCAAACCTACTTAGCATAAGTACTTACGACGTATGCTTATATCGACAAAGCTCAGTCCATAGAAAGCTTCAAGACTGAAGTAAAATATGGTATTTGTCATCATTACAGTGATATCTATGTAGTTCCTTTTGCTATCATCATCTATGCATAGTGTATACTCAATCAGTATTTATTAAAAAAAATTGTTTTTTTTAGACATTGCACACAGCTCCATCTAGCCCCACACTAAGCAAACGCTTGTGTCGTGGGTACTAGGTAACGGATATAATACTTATATACTTTTCTTTTGTAAATACATACTTACTTATTATACATACAAACGACCAGACTCAACACAAGTAATTATACATTTTTTAAATGCATAACTTCTTGTGTCACGCGGGAATCGAACCCGCAACCACTAGATTAGAAGGCAGAGCCACTTCCAACTAAGCTAACAGGCCAGTCATTTATTAATTTATTTTATTTTTGATATATTGTATAAAAAATTTTCTATTCTATTCTTATTGATAACAGATGTTATAAACAAAGCTGAATATTGTCTGATAAGCGCGTCAGCTATATATATCATACGTCATCGAAATGTAAGCGTACATTGAACACATTTCAAAAACTGACTATTTGGTGATTTCACACACGTTAATATGTCTTCTACTCAGAATACAGACAGAACGTCTTATAGTATCTACGTAGGTACAATTTTGCACATGCTGTGAAAATAGAGATGGACACGTATGTTATTTTCTTCAAAATATGATTTGAAAAACTGGGCGCGTTTGCTTTGTATTGTAAAATGCCAAAAAATGGGAAAACTGTAACACAGTATAAGAGTTGTAAGTATTGTATGAGCAGGTTGCTCAATTTAATTGAAACTAGAGATTTATAAAATTAATTGAAATTAATTAAAACAATCCGTGATCGCTATATCATACTTCAGGAATTTGCTGAAAAGTATTTGTTGGCTCGTAAACGTTTTGGTACTTTATTTACTGCTCTAGTAACAAAAGAAACATACGCTCATTGGAACAATGCCAATTGTGTCAATAATCTGTTTCTATTACATAAAATCGTATTGAATAGCAAAATTTCAGGTTCCACCGAGATTTGAACTCGGATCGCAGGATTCAGAGTCCTGAGTGCTAACCGTTACACCATGGAACCGATGCTTCGTGACTCTAATCTGACAAGATCATGAAATCTAAGTCAAAAGTTGTTTGCAAGCTTTCACTTTGTCGTTGCATTGAAGAATAATATGAGTAACGTTTATTTTCATATCATGTTGTATGTAAATAGAGAGTAATATGACGTCATCAAAGGTATATAAACGGTAAAGTACAAATTGAAAGGAATTCCATTCATTGCGTTCTAAGAAGTAAAATGTATGATTAATGCGTTTTATGCTTTGAATTGATTTATACGTGAGTGTACTCAATATTGTATATTTTCTTTTTGTTGTCGCCTCATTGGCGTAGGCCTCAGGCGGCAATGAGGCGACAACTACACACGAAAAACAAAATATACAATGACACAAAGCTAACATTTAAATCTTATGGACATCACTACGACATAATAACATATACCAACATAATTATGTCATATTTTTTGACATTCATAAGTAATTGACAGGCTATAAAACAAAAAAATAAGAAATAGTGAAATGAATTAATGTGGTGATAATAATGTAATAATAAAGTGTGCAATTAATGAAATATCAAATGTGTAGATGAATAAAGGCTTTTTTATTTTATTTATTTTATTTTACTCAATAAGTATACCTAATCATTTGTGACCAATTAAGTTATTGGAAGAAAGGTAATTTAGTAACCAATCGGGGACTTTTTTAAATAGCGTGTTTAATGATCTTGTAACGGGCGATTCAAATAATTATCTTCGGGTGTATTACCGTGGCCACAGAATGCCGTGGCAGAATTAGTCTATTGAGGCATAAATTAAGTGACTAAACGATAGTACGCAACATGTATATTTATGTTGATTTAATATATGGTGTCTAGCTTTTTAGGTCCTACCTAACTATGAAGAAAAGAAAATAGAGAGAATCCCGCTGATCCTAGTTTTGGTCACCAATAATGTAACTTACATTATTGGTGACCTCACTCAAAGTTATGAAAAGTTAGGAGTAACAAACCATCATGTTTCTTTGGAGCAAGTGTCTAAGACGAATAAAGCAGCATAGAATATGATATCTATTATCTTGACCTCTACTAACCTTTTATAATGTTTGATTAAGTAACAATTTACCATTCTATGGTAAAGTTCTCAAAAAGAGAAAGGCAGATGCGTCACCTATGAACCGATGGCAAATTTCGCAAAAAATCTTGTGCGCGGTTCCATGGTGTAATGGTTAGCACTCTGGACTTTGAATCCAGCGATCCGAGTTCAAATCTCGGTGGAACCTGTCTTTTTGCATAAATCTTGCAGCGTATGAAACAATTGAGTAAATAAGACGAGTTATTCGATTCCATGGACTGTCTAAGCAGCTAGTAAGTAAATAGTGATCGGTCGATCGAGGTCGGATTTCATTAGATTTTATCATTCAACACTCGTGCGTATAATTGGCACACAACCAGAAATATCCCCCACAAGTATTATTAGTATTATATATTTTTGAATTGAGGAATGTCCCAAATCAACGGGAAAAACCGAAATCAGCTAAAAGTGGAACAAGCCCTGGAGTACCCCAACGGATCTCGGAAATTGGCTGGTCGGAATCTAGCTACTCAGTGGTCGGATACACGGATTTTTGAAGTCAGTCGGTCGGAGAGTGGTGCTTTCAGTTAATTTCCAGTCGTAACAGTTAAAATCCAAATTTAGGTATTAAAAAGCCATTATAAAATAAAAAGGATTCATTTATCATAATCAATCAATGGTCGGAATTCAGTGCCATTGCGATATTAGACTTTAAGATAATCATTTAGGTAAGAAATAAGTTTAAGTAAGGGTGAAGACCGTACTATGTGGCACGTTGGAGAGGAGGCCTATACTCAGCAGTGGGTGAACCTGGGCTGACATGATAATAATGATGAAGTTTAAGTATTTTTTCTTATGTGATGATGCCTAAGTAATGTCTATTCATGGTGTTGGTAAGTACCTACTTGGTGAAAAGTTTTTTTAATGTCTTAATACTGTACTTATTTAGTTCATAGCAATACAATGCACATAACATACATAAGTTCTTGATAATTTTTTTATGTCAACGACGTGGCATGTTAAATAGCAAACTGGTTGGTTTGCTTCCAAACAGCTAGCTCCAATTTTCTATCAATTAGAAGTTGAATAAGAGACAAGGCTTTCTTGTACAGGCCTTATACTTAGTTCTTCTTTATTAAATAAACATTATATACTTAGTACCTACCCACATAATACAATACTAAATCAGTGGGTTAATGTGCGTCTGCAGTTGCAAAAGAAAATAAATCCAATTGGATTGCATATTTATGTAGAACTTATCTAACTACCTACTAAACTTAAACATTAACTAAGCACCTAGTGTGCTATCAGGCAGAATTACTTATACTTAAATATTCATAATAAACAGGCAGGAATATAACAAGGAAGAGTGGAATGCCGTCTTGTGTGTAATCAACAATGCATTTGCAAAGCATCCAAATATTAAATGAAATCCGACAGCACAGGCAGGATTTCAAAAACATGAATGAAGATTTTACCTCTCTGAAGAAGCACATAGACGAGTTTAGTTCCAGATTAGAAATTGTAGAATCCAGAATAAGCTGTTTGGAAGGAAAATTCGTCGAGTTTCAACCCGCACAACCACAATGCATACGGAAGTGGATATTCTGCGGTCGACTGTCGACAAGCTTGACTTACTTGACTTATGTTCCTAGGTCCCCTGAGTGGGGCAGAGGGCGTCCACAGTGATTCTCCATCTCGTCCTGTCTTGGGCTTCATGCTTCACTTCGGGCCAGGTCTTGTGGATGTACTTAATTTCGTCCATGACGGAGCGACGCCAAGTTTGTTTCGGACGACCACGTTTCCTCTTGCCTTGCGGGTTCCAGTCCAAAGCCTGTTTAGGGATGTGGTCCGGAGCCCTCCGCAGTGTGTGGCCGATCCAGTTCCACTTGCGTCGCTTTATTTGCTGGTCTATGGGGCTTTCGTGACATCTACGCAATAGTTCCGCGTTGGATATCTTTTCAGGCCAGAAAATCCGCAGTATGTGCCTTAAGCAGCGATTGACGCAGACCTGAAGCTTGTACGTGAGGTCTTTCGTGACTTTCCAAGTCTCACATCCATATATATATATATATATATATAAGCTTAAAGTCGACAAGCTTAAAATCGAACTAAATGAGCGCGAGCAAGACATTTTTTCGAACGACTTAGAAATCACATGCATTCCGGAAGAGCAGGGAGAGACAATGGGACGTCTTGTTGGACTTGTCGCCAGTAAGCTGGGTGTGGTGTGCGATGAGAAAGACATTGTTTTTGTGGAGCGTGTTGGGGTGAAATGTGCGCCAGCGCCATCTGGCGGCACGGGCGCGAACGAGCAAGGCCGGCCCCGTGCGATCGTTGTTCGCGTGGCGCGCAGGCAGAAATACGTGACGCGCTGCAGCAGGCGGCGCGCACGCGCCGCACTCTCACAACAGAGGGCATGGGACTCGCCGCTCCACCGACGCGGTTTTTTATCAACGAGCGGCTGTCGGGGGGCAATAAAATGTTGTTTTACAAGGCGCGCGAGCTAGCCCGTGCCCGCGGCTGGAGGCATGTTTGGACGAAAAATGGTCGAGTTCTGGTACGTCGGGAATCTGGATCGGCGTCTTTTCGGGTGCGAATGGAAGAAGACTTAGAAAAGATTTTCGGCAAGTAATAGGTTGTGTTGATATTGTAGCGTGTACGTGTATAATGCTAATGTATGCTTGTACAAGTTTGGTATTACTTTCTTCAATATTCTATCTTTATTTGATTATATTGGATTTTGTGTATAGGTATGTACAATTATAACACTCGTAATATTACACTGGTTTCAGAATTGATGTTGCATAAATTTAAGTGTTTACTATGTGTTCATAATTACGGTATTTGTTGTTTACCTATTTTACGACATTTTAGGGCTCACGGTCGATGTAAGTTACTTTGTATGACAACGTTTACGTATGTAACAGTGTTTGATTATATTTTTGTCTCAAACAAAATGCGCTTTGTGTCATTGTTCTGTTTTGAAAATGTAGTCCTATTGTTGATGTAATGGCTACCAAATTTTTGAAAGTTGGCTTATACAACGCAGGTTCCCTCGGTACAAACCATGACAACATTATAGCGTCTGTTGGCAGCAGTGGCGTGGATATCCTGGCTGTGAACGAGACGTGGCTGCACCAGGGCGAGGAGGGCCGCGCTCCCAACATCCCCGGCTATAGGTTGAGACACACCCCGCGTCCCCGCGCGCACAAGTCGCGCGGCGGGGGGGTTGGTTATTTGCGCCGAGGTGTGTCGGCGCGCCCCTGGAGCCACCCGGTGGAGCCTGCACACGCTGTTGTGGAACAGATGTGGCTTACGATTAATGTTAAATGGCAAGAGACTCATGATTGGGACTGCGTACAGGCCGAATTGGGTTAGTCCTGAAACTTTTTTTGATGCAATTACGGACAGCATTAGCTCAATCGAGCCAAGTGATAATCTTATTTTAGTTGGAGATTTCAACATTAATTTTTTTAGACGTTGATGACTATAAAACTAAGAAACTTAAAGACTTCCTTGCATATTTTGAATTAAGTCAGATAATAACTCAACCAACTCATTTCGGCATTACGTCGATTCATCATGATTTAGCAGGCTTTCGCCGCTTCCTCCGTATTATCCGCAAATAGCATATTTCTCTCTTATAGCGTCCTTGCTTCACTAACACGGGTGGGACTTATTGATTTAGTTTGTACCGACCCACGCGCACGTAGTAGGTACTACGTTGCGGCATGTGGGCTCGGATACTGGACATTTTCTTGTGCTTGCTGAGATTAATATTAAGCGCCATAAATCGCTACCTAGCATAATTTCTTACAGGGCTATTAAAATATTAACATTGATTTTTTTAATAATGAATTAGGTAATTGCTACAAACTGGAATTTTATATCACAATGCTCCGATATTAATGAAATGGTTGATTTATTTAATTATTGTGTGTTATCTGTGTTTGACATTCACGATCCTGTTAAGTTAGTTGCTGTAAGAAAGCGCTCTTACCCCTGCAGGGCAATCGCGCTAATAAAACACAAACGAAGCGCAATTGGATCGTAACTGAACCTGATACGTTAGTCAAATTTCGTATCGCGCTAACAGTTCGGACCAAAGTTCAACCGTTTATGGATCGTAACTGAAACGTTCACGCTGTCAAACTAACGTGTCTGCTTCAGTTACTACAACACGACTTTTTTGGATCGATAATGGAACGTTGCTGAAACGTTAGTCATTCTTATAATAATTTTACTGAAAAATCTCGTAAATATAAACGCTTAAGTGGATTTATTGGACCTATATCATGAAGTGAATACCTACCTACCTATATTATGTGTTGCACGAGCCCAAGCAAACAATAAAATAGAAGTGCAAGTGTCTGGAGCTTTTGATATGACCGACGCAAGCTTTATCAAACGATATAGGCTGACGAAGGAATCTTACCAACTAATACCTAGCTGATGGTTTGGATGTTGAAACCAAGGTAATATCTAGGCGTTGTGTGCAATGAAAAAGATTGTATGTCTTGTGTATTCATAACCTCATATTTACTTGATATATTTGTATTTTAGTAGAGAGAAAGTTGCATTACACTCCTCAAGCTACAGCAAGAATAGCATGATACATGACATACGAGTATGTAGCTCACAGAGAACACTTCCCTTACACCGCACTGGAGGCGCGGCGCCGGAGCAGCGGCGTGGCTGGCACCGGGCGGGAGCAGCCGGGCCGGCCACTACCCTCACCCAGCTGGAGCTGGGGTGAAGTCGCACGGAGCCAGTCATTACAGCTTTCATTTACCATAGCCTATTTGATGGAATATTTATTTGACTTGTCAACAAGATGATATATCTCTAAACTAAAGCAACATACAAGTAATCTTATTCAATAAATTAAATATTAAAAATATTTAAATATATTTTTATTTATATGTACTTACTTAGGTACCTAGTTTTTAGTTTACATAAGCTCTCAATTAGGTTTGCCAACTTTATATAGGTAAGTGTATGAATAGGAACTTGATGCAATATGTGAATAAAAACCCATAACACAGTGTCTCAACATTAGTTATAAACAATTTTATTAATTGACCTTTTTATAAATAAATGTAGATGCTGCCTCCTATACAATAAGCCCATTACACAATTTTAGTAAAATTAACACTTAACTTTAAGTCTTATTAAAACTAAATACAATCAAATTTTAAATAGATTGTAGATACATAAACATCATTGAATTTGTAACAAATTTTGACATAAATATGTACTTTACAAAGATAGCAAGTATCATACGAATTAAAGAACAAGTTTATATCTTTGTGGAATTCATGTAGATAACATATTATTGTTAGCTTAGAAATACAAACATAGTTTACTAGAAAGATAGCAATAACATTAGTAAGTAAAACAAAAAGCTTACAATAATGTTAATATATTTTAATTTAATTATTCCTGCTTCACGGTGGCGCCATTTTGTGGGGTTGGTGTCTGGAAATACTGAAACAAAAGTAAATATCATTTCATTGGCCATGCATGGTAAGTTAACACATAATGAAGTCTTTTGGTAGTAAGCAGACAAACATTGTGGAAGTATGACAGCTTGTTTCTGTAATGACTTGGGTAATGCAAAAGAATAGGAAGATAATTAGTTTCACCTTCCCATTGCTTGCTTGCTGGGATTTGCAATGTTATGTGATATATCCAGCATATTGATAATATCATCAGCCAACAGGATTATAACAACTTGAAGGATTTACTTCAAAATTAAACAGGCAAAACTTAACTAACAATAGGTTCATATCTTACATTGTGTTCATGCAGGTCCTGTGATGGGTACACATGGATGTAATACATGCATACACTTGGTGAATAGTGAGTTTGGTTTGTTCTCTGACTTCCTCTCGCACATCTGATGCCACTACCTGCATGGCATGGAGGATGCAGGCGGTGCTAGTTCTAAGTGTGAACTGATGGTTGGTGGTGGGGATGATGCTGTGTTGCTCAGGGACATCAGTATAGAGCGGGAGCATCAAACTGAAATAATAAGTTAAAATTTTGTATTAATTATGTTGAATAGGTACACCAAAAATATGACAGTAATCCGAGTGAAATGTATGATATAAAAGGACATTTATACATTACTTTCAGACCGTACATTAATGTAATGTTATGCATTTCACTAATTGTAATCAGTTTCTTCCCCACGCTGGATAAAGGCTGAACTACATTGTTTCTGAATGAGCTTTTTCATAATGTTATACTCAATGTTGCTGTTCGCCTACCACATTTACTATTACATTACTAATCTATAGCATTATAAATAAAATATTGTACAAATATTAATACATCAATACTTTGGAAATATTAATCTTACATATTTATAAACTTGTGATACTTACCTATATCATTCCAAGCAACATGATCTTGCCTCACATTAGGTAGGGGGCCCAATGTCCATGTCTTTAATTTTGCCAACCCAGTCCACTGCTTCCACCGCCAGTTATAATCTGAATCTTTCTTCCAACAAATTTTTGCACTACCAAGTTATTCCACACCTGAAATAAATATGATAATAAATTTTTCGAATTCCAAAGTTTAAATAAAACTATGAGTTAGTACTCAGATTTTTTCACATCTTAGAAGTTGTAAATACCTGGCTTATTTCTTTCCTGTGCTCGCAGGTCCTTCAGATATGAGTTTCGGTGAACTATCGCCACAACCTAGCTGAGACTGCTCGAGTTTCCTTGGACTTGATTCTTTTAGAGCGAGGTTATCGTGGCCTTCCACAAACGATTATGTATGTACGATATTCTTTCATTATCAGCGCTTAAACTTTTTCACTATACACAATAAAATCTGGAGCAAGTCAGCTACAATACAACCGACCAACACAGAGCACCGTATGAACGAGTCCACTGATTCAAAATTAAACCACTTTAATAGACTCAAATTTCAAGGTATTTGAAGTGGTAAGTATTTCAAGTGATGTGGGCCACAGCTGTAACGCATTTGGTTTAATTGCATAACAGTTTTGTCACTAAAACACTTGAGAGTATTTTATAACAAACTTCAGAAAGGTTATATTTGTTTATTTACTTCCGGCGTAGTTTTGACATTGATATACTTTTCGTCTGTTTTGCACAGATAATACTAAAAATAACCTGCTATTTGCATGATATAGCTTCATGTTTGCTACAAAAGATTACATCACTAGTAACGGTCGAGACATGGGAGTGTTTATGCTTCGGTTTAACTGCGGCTGGAGTTTGAACCTTAGCGCGATACCGATTTAAGCAAAGTTGTTACAGAGTTGAAGCGTAACCGTAGCGTAACCATAACTGGACCACTAACGTTCGATGTTGTCTTATATTAGCGCGATTGCCCTGCTGGATTACGGATACAGTCAAGCTAATGATGAGGCTGCGAGTGAGGCCGCTGCAGCTTATAACAAGACAGGCTTACAGTGTAAGAAGACCCTCTATAAACATTACAAGTCTTTAGTGAGTAAGGCTCTTTTTGAAGAGAAAAAATCTTATTTCAAATGTAATATCAATAGTAGAATACGTGATCCAAAGTCTCTTTGGAAGAATTTGCAGAAACATTTACTGCCTAAGACGGACAATGATTTACCTGAATCTTTTGATGACCCCAATATAATCAATCATCATTTTTTAAATCTTCCTAATAGTAATTTTACATTAATATCTAACCTAACTTTTTATGAATATCACAAATTTGGTGCTGTAGTGTTTAGTATTCATTACATCGGTCTAGAAAGTCTTATAGCTATAATCAAAAGCCTCAACTCTAATGCTGAAGGCTGTGATGCCATCAGTCTCAGCATGTTATTACTTACTTTTCCGAACAGCATAGATTGTGTTTTAAACATTGTTAATTCTTCCATAGAGACTTGCAGTTACCCTGAAATATGGAAGCTCGCAATAGTCCGTCCTCTGCCGAAGGTTCAAAATCCTGTTAACCTAAAAGATCTCAGGCCTATAAGTATATTGCGGCCTCGCAAACATTATGGAAAAAGCTGTATGTACACAATTAACAGATTATCTTGAAAAAAAACAATATATTGCCAGCTGCTCAATCAGGCTTCCGGCGAGGTCGCAGCCCTACTAGTGCTCTGCTAGACGTAACGAACAATATAATTGTGTGCGCAGGATAAGGGTATGTGCACAGTTCTAGTGCTGCTAGATTTTTCTAGGGCGTTTGATTGTCTGAATACAAATCTCTTGTTATCTAAGCTTAGTTATTACGGCTTCGACTCCGCGGGCTTACGTTGGTTTGACAGCTATCTAAGTAACCGATATCAGCGAGTCAAAGTGACTAGAAGTGATGGTTCGATGGTTCTTTCTGATAAGTTGGCGGTGACTCGAGGACCTCAGGGGTCAATATTAGGGCCTATTCTATTTATTTTGGATTCCGCAGATATTTCTAACGCAATTAAGCATTGTAGTTATCATTGTTATTGTGATGACACCCAAATTTATATATCCTGCAAGCCGAATGACATTAATGAAGCTATAGGTAAGCTTAATAACGATCTTGCCAGTATAGCCGAGTGGTCCGCTAACAACTGTCTGTTGCTGAATCCGCTGAAAACGAAGTATATTATTTTTGGTAGTAAGCATCAGCTAGCAAGCCTGGCTCCAACACTAGACGTTATGTTGTTGGGTGAGCCGGTCGAGCGCGTGTACGAGGCCCGCAATCTTGGTCTCATTATGGACAGTGAGCTGCGGTTTGAGAAACATGTCACAAATTGTATGCGGGAGTGTTTCTGCAGACTCAAGGTTTTGTACAGAATGAGACCATTCTTGTCTACGGCGCTTCGTATACAGCTTACCGAGTCATTAGTTTTGTCGAAACTCAATTATATGGATACGGTCATCCATCCGCGTCTCCTTGCCAAAACTAGGAAGGTGTTACAGAGGGTACAGAATGCATGTGCTCGTTACTGCTTCGATATACCACCTCGTGCATATGTAACACCTTTCTTAAACAAGAACGCACTGTTAAAAATGATGAACCGTAGAAAGCTTCACCTAGCATGCCTTCTATTTGGAGTGGTCAAGCATGGCGAGCCTTCCTATCTGCACGCGAAGCTGAGCTGGAAGCCGGGCCGGCACTCGCACGGCGCCCGCGCATGCTCCGCGCCGCTTCTCACACAGAGACACGCCACTGCCGCCTTCAGAGGTAGCTTTCGTTATGCGGCCTCCAAATGTTGGAACAACATCCCGCCTCCGATAAGGAACCTGCGTACTTTGTATACCTTCAGACTAAAATTAAAGAATTTTATTTTTGAGCATCAAAAAAGAGAAAACCTTTTCAGAAATGACACCAGCGCAATTTAATACTCACGTTCAATTCTATATATTTACGATTCGTTTTGCAGTAGGTACCTACATAGGTTTTTGTCCATAAGTATACCTATATTTTATTCTGTACCTATATCAGTATTTTATATGTATTAGTGTAGCCCTAGCTCTTATGTAACATCTTTTTATTAATTTTATTTCATTTCTTCCACTACCAGTGTTCCTCTTTGTATACGTCCTTTGTTTGTTTGCCTGCCTTCTTGTACGTGCGTGACGTCACAGCCAGCCCCAACGGAAGACCAGCGCTGGTTGCTTCCATACAACCAGCATTATGCTGAGTTGGGGCCGTGTTGTGGCAGATTTTATGTTTGTTTTTTATGTTTTTACTCCTGTGTGTTTTTAAAATCTGTCACAATAAATGTTTTCTTCCTTTCTTTTCTTCATTTTATCTACATAATAAACATGGTATTTAGCACTTTATTACGATTCCTAGAAAAGAACGAGGCTATCACAGTGTTATCCTGCACCGGTATGTTATCGCAATGGATCGATTTGTTTGATGTTATAAAAGGCAGCAGAAGCGTGTGCGCCTCATTCGTTCACAACGAGCTCGAAGGAAAAACACAACCAGTTTTAATTTAAAAAATAAATTATTTCTCTCGAATTCTAAATTCAAATCAAATTTTCTCCAAAAATGAAGGAGTACATCGGAAATGGTCAGACGGTGACCCTGGAGGTAAACTCTTCTCTCATGAAGGTGATTGGAAACAACTGTATCGTGCGAGTGGCTGTCAACCACGGGGATCTGGAAGTGATCGGGAACAATTGTACCGTGGAGATCACTGACAACTACGGAACTGTCAACCTGGTCGGAGCAAACGGAGTCGTGATATTCAGTGGGCAGGCGGTGCAAAGGAGACTCCGTCCAGATGATGGGACCGAGCAACTACCCCTCAGTAGCACGTGAGAAGACCACACCATCCTACGAAGCCCAGCTATCGCCATTCAGCAAGGACTTGGATGACGTCATCGAATCAATCTTCACATTTGTGATGCGGTGATTGGACGCCAATTTACCAATGGGCCATTGATTTTGTTTTATAGTGAAAATTCTCCAGTGATTTTCCTTTTCTGCGAGTTTTTGGCCTGAATGGGGCCCTTTAGGTGAATTGATAAACGCTTAAGATAACGATAACGTTTGTAGCTTTGTGGCAATAAAGAAACGCTTGAGATAAGTTTTGTTTATTCATTTCGTACGTGTGTAAAACGTGAGTCAGGTAGGTACAGATTAATTTGTTTTTGAGTTGAGATTGTTTTCTCTCCATTTTTTTTATAAAACAAATAATAATAACTCATATCTTATAATACAAGTATTATATTGCAAAAATACTCGAGGTCGTTTCAATTTAGGTTGTCTGAAAAACTAAATTATTTATGTCGATAGAAATCATTATTAAATTGTTTTGGTACTTACGTTGTGTTGTAAATAAGTATATCTTGACCGCTTCGTAAGTCATTAGTGAGAGCAAAACATGCCACCTTAGATCTTTGACCGTTACAGACATCCTAAATTGAAACGACCTCGAGTTATTTGCAATATAATACTTGTATTATAAGATATGAGTTATTATTATTTGTTTTATCAAAGAAATGGAGAGAAAACAATCTAAACTCAAAATCAAATTAATCTGTACCTACCTGACTCACGTTTTACACACGTACGAAATGAATAAACAAAACTTATCTCAAGCGTTTCTTTATTGCCACAGAGCTACAAACGTTATCGTTATCTTAAGCGTTTATCAATTCTCCTAAAGTGCCCCATTCAGGCCAAAAACTCGCAGAAAAGGAAAATCACTGGAGAATTTTCACTATAACACAAAAACAATGGTCCATTGGTTAATTTGGCGTCCAATCACCGCATCACAAATGTGAAGATTGATTCGATGACGTCATCCAAGTCCGTGCTGAATGGCGATAACTGGGCTTCATAGGATTGTGTGGTCTTCTCACGTGCTACTGAGAGGTAGTTGCTCGGTCCCATCATCTGGACGGAGTCTCCTTTGCACCGCCTGCCCACCGACTGTCACGACTCCGTTTTCTCCGATCAGGTTGACAGTTCCGTTGCTTTGAGTGATCTCCACGCGACAGTTGTTCCCGATCACTTCCACATCCCCGTGATTGACAGCCACTCGCACGATACAGTTGTTTCCAATCACCTTCAGGAGAGTAGAGTTCACCTCCAGGGTCACCGTCAGATCATTTCCTATGTACTCCTTCATTTTTGGAAAAAGTTTGATTTGAATTTAGAATTCGATTGAAATAATTATATTTTTAAATTAAAACTGGTTGCGCTTTTCCTTCGAGCTCGTTGTGAACGAATGAGGCGCACACGCTTCTGCTGCCTTTTATAACATCAAACAAATCGATCCATTGCGATAACATACCGGTGCAGGATAACACTGTGATAGCCTCGTTCTTTTCTAGGAATCGTAATAAAGTGCTAAATACCATGTTTATTATGTAGATACAATGCATTATAGATTACACACGAAACGACATTCCACTCTTCCTTGTTATATTCCTGCCTGTTTATTATAAATATTTAAGTATCATTCTGACTGATACTTACTACAGCTAAACATTTTCTACTAAAATCAACTTTATGACATTAGAAATAGATAAGATAAGATATGTCTTTAATGCACACCAATATAATTACATAATAAAAAAAAACTAATTAAATGCACATTGGGCGGCCTTATCGCATTAGGCGATTTCTTCCAGGCAACCTTTGAATGAACAGGATTTAGAATCTTAAATAGGCGGTGTACAAGAATACGTAAAATAAATAAATAAGTGAAAGAACACAATACAAACTCAGATAATACACTAATAAATAATAAAAAACAATACAATACCTAATACTATATGGATGATGAATAATGATGATACACTAGCCTTTGGAAAATGCTTATAGACTTAGCTTGCCTAGCAGGCAATCGCAACATGTTCCACAATTGGATGGCTTGAATGGTGAAGGAATGATTAAATAGGGAAATAGAGTGGAAATTCGTAAAAAACCAGGCCCTTCAATTTTGCATACGACGTTCTTCTTGTCATAAATTAGGATATCGTCTTTCTCTGGCCATTTCTAGAAGTTTTCACTCATCGTAATTGCTTTTAGTTTTTAATTGTTCTCTACATTTTCTATGAATATCCCAAAAATATATTCAGCTTCATATAGGCTGCCGGCTGATTCCACAGCTTATGCAGCTGTTGCTATGAATAATTCTATCGAGAGTCCCCTGAGTAGTAACTGTCCTGTATTCTGTGCGAATGCTTCACTCATTGATGAAATTTGTGCTATTTATATATATATAGATAATATACTATATAGACATAGACAAACCCAGCTCCCAATGAACAAATTGTGAAAGCCCTAAATTCCACAAGACATATTACTTATCCCTTCTTTGGAATTCCTAAACTTTGTATTTTGTTTTGTATATTTATATAATTAACAAATCCAAATCAAAGTTGAAACGGTTTCAGTCGTATTTCAGTATGACAGTTACAGCTACTATCTCTTAAAAGTTCATTTAAGGTCAATATATTCTGCACAAACATCACAATCACGTTATTAGAAGGTGTTTTGTTGAATACATAAGTTAGTAACTACTCCCGAAAAAGTGCATTTAAAATGGAAGAGACTCGCCGCCAACAGGAACAGATGTAGGTATTGCTCAGTAAAACACTATGGAAAACACAATTTCTTAATTTAAACTTTTATGCGACAAAATTGAGACCCAAAATCAAATTGAATTTAATCACACAAAGAAGTTAACACAAATCTTGTATTATAAGATATGAGTAATTATTATTTGTTTTATCAAAGAAATGGAGAGAAAACAATCTAAACTCAAAAACAAATTAATCTGTACCTACCTGACTCACGTTTAACACACGTACGAATTGAATAAACAAAACTTATCTCAAGCGTTTCTTTATTGCCACAAAGCTACAAACGTTATCGTTATCTTAGGCGCTTATCAATTCCCCTAAAGGGCAAAAAACTCTCAGAAGGAAAAATCACTGGGGAATTTTCACTACAACGCAAAAACAATGGTCCATTGGTTAGTTGGCGTCCAATCACCGCATCACAAATGTAAAGATTGATTCGATGACGTCATCCAAGTCCTTGCTGAATGGCGATAGCTGGGCTTCGTAGGATGGTGTGGTCTTCTCACGTGCTACTGAGAGGTAGTTGCTCGGTCCCATCATCTGGACGGATTCTCCTTTGCACCGCCTGTCGCCTGGCTATCACGACTCCGTTTGTTCCGATCAGGTTGACAGTTCCGTGGTTGTCAGTGATCTCCACGCGACAGTCGTTCCCGAACATTTCCACATGCCCGTGGTTGACAGCCATCCGCACGTTACAGACGTTTCCAACCACCTTCAGGCGAGTAGAGGTCACCTCCATGGTCACCTACTTATTGTTTCCGACGACTAACTTATATAATATATTTTGTAGAAAGTTTGATTTGAATTTAGAATTCGAGTGAAAGAATTCCTTTATTAAATTAAAACTGGTTGCGCTTTTCCTTCGAGCTCGTTGTGAACGAATGAGGCGCACACGCTTCTGCTGCCTTTTATAACATCAAACAAATCGATCCATTGCGATAACAAACCGGTGCAGGATAACACTGTGATAGCCTCGTTCTTTTCTAGGAATCGTAATAAAGTGCTAAATACCATGTTTATTATGTAGATACAATGCATTATAGATTACACACGAAACGACATTCCACTCTTCCTGGTTATATTCCTGCCTGTTTATCTATACCATAGACTAAGTATACTTAGTCTATGTCTATACTAATATTACGAAGCTGAACAGTTTGTTTGTTTGTTTGAACGCGCTAATCTCAGGAACTACTGGTGCGAATTGAAAAAATCTTTTTGTGTTTAATAGACCATTTATCGAGGAATGCTATAGGCTATACCTATAACATCACGCTGCAACTAATATGAGCGAAGAAAAAATGGAAAATGTGGAAAAAACGGGGAAAATTTTTCATCTTTGAGGGTAAATCTTTCACAATTTGTACACTGGTCCCTTTTAGCTAATCCCTAAGCCTCGGAGCCTATGCTGGTCCCAAATTCACCGTTGCCGTAGATTGAAAACCACCCCTTGCAACCCAAATCTAGTCCCTAACTCCAATTCTCAAAAACCCCACACACCAGAGATGCAAGGTCCAGCACAAGTGCTCACCTTCGCGTTCACGAGTGATCTCTCCTGTTCTCCTCCAGCCCGCTTCATGTCACCTATTCCTTGTAAGATGAGAACTTCTGACCTTCATTCCAACTATAATTTATTGACTAGCGGCCTCTTGTGGATTCGCCTATACGAATATTGTGCATGGAACAAACATTCGTTGTAATATTACTATTCCATCAGTTTACGTTGCTAAGGTCATTAGCACCGGTTGTAGCCCTCGTGACTTGCAAACATCCAAACTTACCGCTTTCAAATCTAAGTATACGTTACTTAAACATCAGTACTAATTATGACACACAAACATTCAATGCTATACCATCACTATAGTAGATCCGTCGGCACATGCTTTGTTTAACGCAATGGTTTTAGCTATCGTATTATTGATTAGTGACCTCCTGTGGATGCGCCTATGCGAATATTGTACACTGGACCAACTTTCTATTACTATTTCATCAGCATCCCTTATAGCACTCGTGACTTACAAGATAAAGATAAAGATATTTTATTTGCCAAAACTCTGGTACAATGACAACAATATTAACGTATTACAAAATATTAAATGTATTACAACAGAGAATGGATAACCAACCAATCTTTCTGCTCTCGAATGTTAGATTACGTTGCCTAGAACATTAGTAGTGATTATATTATGACATACAAACATACAAACTTTCACTCCTATACATATAAAGTAGATCTGTCGCCACATGTCTTGTTTAAGGCGATGGTTTTAGCTATCGTAGTATTCGGGTTTCAGTGAACAAGATTCCTCGATAAAGTCGTAAATTATTACAATAAGTCTTTGTTCTTTATCCGTTCGTTTGATCGTGTTCCGATCATATTGTTTGTCGTTACCTAATGATTCAAAAATATTATACTTACTTGGAAATGTTTTCCGTTGTAAGTTGTGTTATCCTTGTTACCTGATTGAAAAGACAAACAAGGCTCGAACTCGCTCTTCATCAAAAACAAATTAATCTGTACCTACCTGACTCACATTTTACACACGTACGAAATGAATAAACAAAACTTATCTCAAGCGTTTCTTTATTGCCACAAAGCTACAAACGTTATCGTTATCTTAGGCGCTTATCAATTCGCCTAAAGGGCCCCATTCAGGCCAAAAACTCTCACAAAGGGGAAATCACCAGGGAATTTTCACTATAACACAAAAACAATGGTCCATTGGTTAATTGGCGTCCAATCACCGCATCACAAATGTGAAGATGGATTCGATGACCATCCAAGTCCTTGCTGAATGGCGATAACTGGGCTTCGTAGGATCGTGTGGTCTTCTTCCCTGCCACTGAGAGGTAGGTGCTTGGTCCCATCATCTCGACGGAGTCTCCTTTGCACCGGCTGTCCACCGACTATCACGACTCCGTTTGCTCCGATTATGTTGACAGTTCCGTAGTTGTGAGTGATTTCCACGCGACAGTCGTTCCCGATCATTTGCAGATCCCCGTGGTGGTCAGCCATTTGCACGTTACAGTTGTTTCCAGTCACCTTCATGAAATTTCCATAGTTGTGAGTGACCTCCACGCGACAGTCGTTCCCGATCACTTGCAGATCCCCACGGTTGACAGCCACTCGCACGTTACAGTTGTTTCCAATCACTCTCATGACAGTAGAGTTCACCTCCAGGGTCACCGTCTGGCCATTTCCGATGTAATCCTTCATTTTTGGAGAAAGTTTGATTTGAATTAAGAATTCGAATGAAAGAATTTCTTGTTTAAATTAAATCTGGTTGCGCTTTTCCTTCGAGCTCGTTGTGAACGAATGAGGCGCACACGCTTCTGTTGCCTTTTATAAGGCGTCATCGCACGCGCCGGCTGATACATAATAAAAATATGGCTGATACAAAATGTCCTCAACAATATATGTCTATACATTATAGGTATTGTTGAGGACATTTTGTTAGATTATTTTAAGAGAAATAATTCTTTCATACATATTTTTGTGATATGTTGAACCGTTTTCGCAGCACATGCAACGGAAGCCCTCAAAGATGAATAATTTCAGTTCTCAAATAAAAACGGTTTTCATTTCAAATGTTGACAGAAAATGACACTAACAGCAAGACATAATATGACAATGTTAAATAGTTTTGATTTTATCGTTTGTACTGCCACGTTGATGTTGTGTTGATGTTGAAATTGAGGTACCATAAGACTTTATTTGACTTGCAACCCTGATAACTTTAACCATAGAATAATATAATATACAAGGAATAGAGAGCCATCTTGTGTGATTTTAATGCCAATCAAATTGAAGCGCCCTCTGTATTTCTTGACCAAAAATAATATTGTATATACATACATACCTACCTACATATACATGTTGTTGCCTAAAATATAAATACAACACCTACCTACACCTTGCTCCTTACATATATTATGTTAGAAGTTAAAATAAAACGCAGAATATAATTTTACTATTTTGTAATATTAATTTTTGTAGTAGGTATTATTTTTGCACCGACATTTGGTTTGTATCATCACCATCACATTATAGTATTTTCCCGGCTAACATTGGACACTAACTATATATTATCACATTAAAACATACTGTAGCACACTAATTGTTGATATGAATATGAAGAAATCACAAAATAAAACACAAATAAATTCGCACAAGATTTTGGATTTTTGGACAACTGAAGTTTTCAAAATGTATTTATTTCAAACGTCAATCAGTGTCATTGAGTTTTTTTCTTCTTCTTTGGCCATAACTTTGTAAGTTTTTTTACTAAAGCGATATCATTTACTATTTCGTTTTCGGTCAAGAAATATAGATTAGCAGCACTATGTTAGCAACTCATTTCGCTGTCAACGTTAAAGTCAGTGTTACTGTTATTGTTAAATTTGACGAAAACCTTAACTTTAACCACTAATATGGTGCAACGCAGTCTAAGTGAAATAGGTTAAACTGAAACGATTGTAACTGCCTGATCTGTTGGGTACCGATCAATGCGATCTTCTTCTTATCGAGTAACAGTGGCTAACTCTGGTGTCGAAAGTAAATCATACCGCCCTTAGGGCCTCTGCCTTGCTCTTAAGTTCTTAACGCGATCTCATACTGATTTATTTGATAATCAAGTAAACAATCGTTCTCACTGGAAGTAACTGTTCAAAAACATTCACCTAAAATCGCGTCTTTACATATGTAGCTAATGTCTCAACATTAGACATATGAGGACGCATTAGTAACGCACGAAAGTATTATAGTTTGCCGTCGCCAAAATCTGCTTGGAACGCATCATCGTCATTTTCATTTATTTAAATGACTAGCGTTTACCCGCGGTTTCACCACGTTAATAAACTCTATCTATTAAAAAACTGGATCAAAACCCGTTGTGTAGTTTTTAAGATCTAAGCATACATAATATATATACAGACATAAGGACAGACGCGGAAAGCGACTTTGCTTTATACTATGTATTATATATACTACATAATATTATATTATTATTATAAAACTCTAAATTCAACTAGATGGCGCTAGCAGTACTTAAACGATAACATGTAAAAGTATCAAACCAGTATAGCCAATAGAGCAATCTTAATTAAAGCACTGTACTTTTTAGCTAAGCTAAGGAAGGGAGTTCGAGCGTATGTAAGTTAACAATTTTAAGAAGGAAGTATTTTAAGGACATCTTGTAGACAGTTGTTTGAAACAATAATAATTAGAAATCGAAGCGCCAACTGTGTCTGTTCTTGCATAATAGGCATAGAAGTATACATAACAGTATATACAATTTGTATTTGAGTATATTTTGTAAGCAATCTTGTCAGTTAGTTCAGCACAGCATAATAATAATCTACTATCTCGTAATTAGCAAAATCTCATAGGTACTAGGTTTAGAAATTCTAACTCCTAGATTACATACACAATATTAGAGGTCCATAATAATTCAAATTCAAATTCAAAATTTCATTTATTAGACAACAATGGATCCATTTTGTTAGTGGCACACATAAAAAAGTAAACACAACTCAAAGACTAGTGTTAGTAAGATACATGGACATTACACAATATAAAATATATAATAAAACGCCATTACGTGTTTCACGAGGCTAGGAATAGTCAAAGAAAGCACAAATCTTTTTTTTTTTTTTTTTTTTTTTTACATTAGATAGGCTCACGCTTGACTACAACTTGCCTGATGTTAAGCAACGTTATAATCTACGATCTAGCGCGCTTGCCTAGAAGAAACGGGTTTACTCTCGACTTGAAGACCGACAAATTATAGTTCAAGGGGAATAGAGATTCGGGCAAGGAGTTCCACAGTTTGGCTGTTCGCACGATAAAAGTCGAAGCAAACCGCTTGGTGCGAGTCTTTGGAACCTCAACTGTATAACGGTGCCTTCTTGCCGTACCTCTACTCGTACGATGGTAAAATGGGGCTGCAGGAATTATATTATGCAATTCCTCCGCACACTCTCCGAAATGCAACCTGTAAAAAACCGAAAGACTGGCCACCTTACGGCGGTGCTCAAGGCTTTGTAATTTTGAGCTACAGAGTGAGTCTTTCGCGATGAGTTTTTTAGCCCGCTTCTCAATTAACTCTATCGCCTCAAGCTGGTACTTGGCAGATCCATCCCAAAGGTGCGAACAATACTCCATACACGACCGAACTTGCGCTTGATACAAGGTCAGCAGCTGCTCCGGAGTGAAATATCGACGCACCTTGGAGAGGATACCCAGCTTCTTGGCTGCAAGTTGAGCTTTAGACTCAATATAGGAGCCAAAGTTGAGGGTCGGAGTCAAAGTGACACCTAGCAACTCTAGATGGTCGGTGATGGGCACGGTTACATTTCGGAAAGAAGGCGCCATTACAAATGGCCTCTTCTTTGCAGAGAAAAAACACGCTTGTGTTTTTGAGGCATTAAATTTGACCAGATTGGCATCGCCCCAATCGGAGACTGCCATGAGGGAAAAGTTTAAGCGTTCAATCATGGCTTCTCTGCAAGACTGGATCTCGGCCGCACTAGCTTTAGCGGTGGACATATAGCTCTCTACAACAGTGCTGTCGTCTGCATACCCAAAAATACCAGGCTTTAACAGATCATTAATATGCAGCAAAAAAAGTGTTGCAGAAAGCACTGATCCCTGGGGTACTCCGGCATTAATCGCCATTAGATCAGACGAGCAGCCATCAACAACTACCCGAATAGATCTATCCCTCAGGAAATCCGATATCCACACGCAAAACCCAGCAGGCAGTCCAAACGATGAAAGCTTGCTGATTAGGCCGTCATGCCAAACCCTGTCGAAGGCTTTAGAAATATCTAGAGAAACTGCCAGGGCTTCCCCGTATTTCTCAATAGCCTCACTCCAGATGTGTGTGGCGTACACTAGAAGATCCCCAGTGGATCGGTTCCGGCGGAAGCCAAATTGCCGGTCACTGAGGAGGTCATTAGACTCTAGGTACGCCAGGAGCCTGCCGTTCAGGATACGCTCCATACTCTTACAGAGCACGGAGGTGACCGAAATGGGCCTGTAGTTGGCAGGGTCAGCACGACTACCTTTTTTGGGCACAGGTTGCACGTTAGCCAGCTTCCATGTCTTCGGCACTTGACCAGTTGCAAGAGAGAGCCGAAACAAGCGCGTCAACACAGGAGACAACTCAGCTGCACACGTCCTCAGAACTATAGCTGGAATACCATCAGGGCCACTAGCTTTGTTCACATCTAGACTACGCAGTGTTTTCCGAACCTCCTTTTGGTGTATGCATATTTCCGGCATTACAGCCGCCACACCGGGTGATGTGGGAGGTATCGTACTACCAGCATCTAGACGTGAATTTTCCGCGAAAAGTGAAGCAAACAAGTTTGCCTTCTCTTCAGCGGTATGAGCCAGTGTACCATCAGGTTTCAGCAGTGGAGGCAGTGAGGGGCGACAGAAGTTTGTTTCAACCGATTTAGCTAGGGACCAAAACGCTTTGCTACCCGCTGGGTACGAAGCTAGTTTGTTTCCTATTCGACTAATATGGTCAAAACGTGCCTTCTGCATGACCTTCTTGCAGGACTTGGCAGCCTTGTTAAAAGCTTTTTTCTTTTGGCGTATGTCCCTTGCTTTATGGCTACGAGCATCAACCCAGGCGAGGTACGCATCGTGTTTCAGTGCTTCCGCACGTCCGCATTCAGGTCCAAACCATGGGCGAGCTTTACCAGACAGAGTCAGTTCTGAGTACGGAATGTAATACTCCATACCCAGTTTGAGGACATCCGTAACGGCATTAGCACATGCGGTGGGATCACCAGAAGAAAAACACACTGACTGCCAAGGGTAAGATGCAAAAAAAGAGCGCATCTCATCCCAATCTGCTGACTTGTATCGCCATATCCGCCTAGAGCCCTTAGGGCTGGGGTCGGGCGGGGAGTAGACAGATACAGATTTCACCAAACAGTGGTCGGATTTGCCCAAAGGCGAAGAAATCGACACGGAATATCTGTCTGGTTCAGTTGTCAACAGAAGGTCTAAGCAATTAGGTGTATGCCCGTCAACATCAGGCACCCGCGTAGCACCTTGGACTAACTGGGTGAGATCTAACGCTAAAGCGAGCTTTCGCGTCTCTCTCCCAGCATGGTCGGTGATCTGGTATGGGAACAGCCACTCCTGGTGGCGGCCGTTAAAATCCCCCAGAATCACTAATTGGGCCGACGGGTACTTGAGAAGAGCAGCATCCGCCGCCTCACTGAGGTATTCAGTGAGCCTAGTCGTCTCCTGGTCTCCGGTGTGCGAACGGTAGACACAGGCGTAGAGAATTTTCTCAATGCCCGTGTCCAGCAGCGCCCAGAGAACTGAAAAATTGCGGTCTTCAAGATTACGGAGACGCTTAACACAGATGTCGTCCCGGACGTACAAGCAAACCCCTGCCCGAGCCTTAAAATTTTGCTCAAGGGTATAACCCGGGTATAGCAAGTACGCCGTGTCCGACGGACATCGGATCTGCGTCTCCGTGAGAAAAAGGAGAGCTGGTCTCTCGGTCTCGAGATGGTAGTGGACCGCGTTGATATTGGAGTGCATCCCCCTAATATTAGTGAGATGCACTTTCAGGGAAAGGGCGTGCTTCCGCTGTACAACCATTTTTCTCCTGTTGACCTTTTTCATTTTCGAGAGTGAACGGCGAAGAAGTGGCAGTGGGGTGAGATTTCGCAATTCGCAGACCAGTAGACACGCAGCGCAAGACGGCACCTTTGGGGAATTAGTTCGGAGGCATCGGGGACGCCCGTGCCCCCCCAGGGATGTCCATCGGGCCCTTTCGTCCGGTCGCCAACCGGCACGTTGGCGCATCCCCGGGATTTTTCGCGAGTTGGCGGGACAGCCTTTCATGAGCGGCTAACTCATTACTTGGGTCCCCTACTAACTGCGGTCGGCCAGCGGAGAACCGTGCCACGGATCCCGCTTACCTCCAGAACTAGCTACCCAGTACAGTCAAAGCGTACGTGTCCATTACGGCCATAAGCGCCAACGAAGCAACTACCCCGACCCACCTCTTCAAACGGTGTCACCGGACCACGCGCCGGAACACGACTAGGCCGTTTGGCGACGCGACTTAGTCCGGTGGGTGGTCACTAACCACGGCCGAGGCCTACCACCAGTGTGTTGCTGCCTGGTTTGCACCACCCAGGGACCACGTGTGGGGATACGGAACTAGGGTGCTCTCCCACGGACGAGGGCAGCTCAGTCCCCAAAATCTTCTCTGACCTACTAAGTGTCTCAGCACTGGCGCACTCAAATCTTCTGCAACTATTTTCAGAATACTATTGTGGCTCCCTCGCACCCTCCACACTAGTGACGCGACTTTCTTCCGGATAATGGCGTGAAACCCGTCCGTGTGGGCCTGCGCGAACATTGTAGAGGCACTGCACCAGCGAGGGAGACCCAACATCATTCTGAAAATGTTGTTGTATTGGACGCGTAGAGTATCTAACGACTTTCTGGTAAACGCCAACCAGAGGCCGCCCGTGTACATTCCCTGACAAAACGCCTCAAAGAGCGTGATTTGATAATAATGCTAATTAATAGTTTATTTGTTGTTTTATGTTTTTAGGTTAACAACTGACTGAACCCAAGGTCAAATGTCTAAGTAAAATCTTGAATGGCTTACTTTTTCGATGCAAAAGATAATAAAAAACAATTCCCAGAATTATCTTGAGTGACGAAAATTTCTGAGAAACTTACTGATAAGGCGTCTTAATGATAACCTTTGGTTCCGCATTTAATAAAAGAAAAATATGACTGATCGATTATTATGATAATTTTAAAATACATCTTTAACTTTGTAAGGCGATAAAGATTTTTAGTAGGTACTTAGGGACAATGTTTTATTCAACGAATTTTACAATTTAGTTTTAAGAACGAGTCTTATGATGAACAGGCGGTATCTACTATTGTACGTATTATCCGAGCCTTGGAAGCGCCGTGACCGACAGTTGCTTAAATTTGGTAATCGTAGAAAAAGTAATAAGTCATGATTAATTATAAGTACATATAGGTATATAAGTTTTATTATGTATCTTGGTAAAACACCGTCATTTCTATTTACAAGTCATGACTTTTAGATAACCTTGTGTGCTGCATTACAAGTCATGACTTTTAAATAACCTTGTGTGTGCACGGGAAGCATGGCGACCGCGACAACGATTTAACCTACTTTTTTATCTAACTTCCTGCGATACTGGCCGCTGCGAGCATGGGTTTGTAGATAAATTCTGCAATCGTCCTATGACAGGTCGTGGTTTATTGCAGACCGCTACAAGGTATCGACTGTGCGAGCATGGCTACAAGAGGGCGGTCAAATTTGAAGATAATTATCTACTTTTGACAGTTCTTTAGCTTAAACTTATCGACGATCGCGAAGACCCAGATAAAAAGTTTGTGGAATAAGTTATTTGTTTTTAGTGTACAAATTATCAAATTACGAGACTCACAGCTTAGGAATAAACCTAAGAATTAAGACTACGTTAAACACAATGATATTAGAAAGGTTATTTGAACATTTTTGAACTTGACCTCCTTGTCGAAATCTAAGTAAATGTTTTTATTTTATGATAGTTCCACACCACAGCCATCAAATCAAAAGGAATAAATCTTTATAAAGAATTAAAAACTTAAAAAAAAACTTTTGTATTATAATAATACTTTTTAAATTTCATAGGAACTTTTCATATAAAAAAGTCGCTAATAAGTCTTAACCATTTTTGACAACTGGCAAACGTCTGTGACCAAGACAAGGAAATTTCATGCCTCTCTTTCTTTTTTGACAGCCAAAACGAGCAAAAAACGTCATTAATAGGACAGCACTAATTATCGAGTCAGTGTTGTCATATATAAAATACTTTGTATTCAATATGGTGGCAATACTATTTTATTGCGGGGCTTAAAATTTGTCTGCGGGTTTATAGTCCATTGAAATGATAAAATTTTAGGCCCAAATATTGCATTTTTTAGAGGACGCAATTTTATTTTTGGGGCATGTTTGGGGGGTCAATAGAAGCTTAACTACAAGTTTGTGGGGTCACCACTCTTGTCCCCCGGCCGCCATCTTGGTTAAAAGGGGTGGAAACCCTTTTTTCGCGACATCTCGGAAACTACGCGTCTAACAAAAAAATCGTTAAACATAATTTGTAGCAAATTGTTTTGCCTACAAATACGTTTATATAACTTTTTGCCATATATTTAAAATTTTAGAAGTTATAAGCAATAAAAGAGACACAAAAACGTTTTGAGAACAAGGTTCTAAATGCATTTTTTTTGTATCTTCGTGACGTACATCTGGGGGCACGGCAGAGCCCCCGCCAAGTCGAGCGCGAAGCAAACTGCGGTACCATCCTTTTCTCGAACCGTTTCACCGCATTTTCAGCCCCCTATTTGAGAACCTCTGGATAGGATTAAAACGCAAAAATTTTCGTCATCTAGAAATTCGTAACAACAGACTTGAAATCCAGAATTTCAAGTTGGTAGATCAATTACTTCCGAAGTTATGCTAATGCAAAGTTTCGCATTTTCGACACTGACTCACTCACTCACTCACTCACTCACTGATCATCAAAATAGAACTAGTACTTCCCATAGACGTAAAGAGCTGAAATTTGGTTACACAGGTAGATTGTAGCGCCCACATAAAGGAAAAACTATCAAAACAAGATTTATGGAAGATCTGGACTACCTGGTGACCCTGATGAGAAAACGTAAGAGTACAGCCAAATTAGCGTTTTTACGAGAAATATGACAACGCAGTACATGCGACGTCAAAATGAGCGGGATGCGAGGCCGAAGGCCGAGTATCACCATCACTTTGGCCATCAGACCTTGGAGTACCATAAGGGATCTCGAAAACTATAAGAGATAGCGGGTTGTTGCTTGAACTAAATATGATGAGAACTGGTGGTATGTATCGGATCTTACAAAATCATCATCATCCTCAGCTAACTTTCTACTGCATTCAATTTTCTATATTTATTTATTATTATTATATTATAACTGTATTCTACTCAATAAATAAAAAATATTAAATATATATATATATATTGGTCCACGTCCTGTCAAAAAGAACTAATTCTAGAGATTTCATTACTTTTTAGAGATAAACAAGCAGCTCTATCGAGACTTGGCAAATTTTTTACAGAATGTTTTTGGTGGGATTAGGTACATATTTTCCTCTTCATTTTCGAGTTTTGTGTGGTGAAATTTTCATTTAGTCATAAAAATTGCGACTTATTAAAATTAGAATCATGAGTGATTGTTTTATTGCGTCCTTTAAAAAATGAAAGGCTCATGCAACATTTCAATGGACTATGTATCGCTCGGCGAGCCATGCTCGCTGAATAAACAAAATATCACGCGCGGTAGCTAGACAGGTACGCACGGTTCAGCTGAGCTGGTAGATGAAGGGGTTCCAAAAATGAAACATTTTTGTAAGAACCAAGGACGTTTATTCGCCTACATGGCTACGCTAATACTAACTTACAAAACAATACTTAAAACTAAACTTAGTTACAATACTACCTGGTACAAAAAAGGGACAGCGTGCACATGTGTGGGTCGGGAACGGACCGCGCGGCAGGACACTGGAGCCGTCTCCAGTGTTGATAAAAAAACATTGGTTATTGCAGATGGCAGGACATAACTCCTCCGTCCATAAGAATGAAATTTTACGATGATGAGTTAATCAGAGGAAAATTACATTAACATTTTTTTTTAATATCCATTAAATAGATATCTGTGTTATAATGTGTTCCGTTTCAACAATTATAATCAAAAATCAGTTTCACATATTTGAATAGCAAAATGGGTTTTATACAATTTAACAGAATAATACAAATATTAGTTACACAGAACTAAAAGGTCATGAATAGAAATATTACACAATGACATGTATATAAACTAATATTTTTCCTTAATAGCTTTCGAAACAATAAAAATCATTTAAATCTGTCTACACAAAGTGTTACACCACATTAACAAAGAAAGACTATAAAAGATGACAGTAAAGTAAAACATTTAAATTAGAAATTAGTGAAAACGCACAGGGTTGTAACAAAATATAAAAAAACGAACTCAATTAAAATTGACTATAACACTGAGACAAAATATTTGATTCAAATCAATTAATGTGATATTCCATAGTTATGCCTAATTGAAATGAATTATGTTTTAAAATGACATGATAATTAAGATGTGGCAAATTAAATATTTTTTTGATTAATTCAGAAATTGAATATCTACTATAAATGGTATATGTGTAAACAGATAGCGGCGGGATTATAACATTATTTGTTACAACTTGTTATCAATTTCATAGTTTCACTTCGGTGGTTGCAATGAATAAACCAACTGATAAAAACTTAAATTTTTTGCATATGAAACATTGTTACCGCAAGAGTACTTATAATTTATTGGTATTACTTAAACGATTTTAATAGAATTACACATAAAGTAAAATTATACAAAGTTTTACATATAGGAATGTTTTACAAGTATGATGTTAGATGAATATGAGGTGACCTGTTATTATAAACAAAAGTTAGTACAATGTATATAAAATATTTCAATGCAAATGTAAAAATAATTAGAGCAAGTGGAGCAGTCTATAATTTATAAACAGGTTTGGGCAGATTTTACATTCAATTATAAGTTACTTGTTAGAAACTGCATTTCAACATTTTATGGGGCAATTTTATAGAACAATACATGATTGTTTTTACATGAATATACAAATAAACACATAGGCAATGCAATTACGAAGAAAATTAAATAGTTAAACTAAATTTACATTTAAAATTTTAGAAAACGAACACAAAAACCTGTTATAATTGTCCATTGTCTGTTCTGCATTTTTTTTTCTCTTATGTAACGTTGTTTAATCACTCCAGTAACGTTATCACAAATACGTTTTTAAAGTACGGCACTGATTGGGATTTCACTGTTGTAGATTAAATATTTCACTAGTTTTAATTTAACGGCTTGCACAAACACTTTTATGTAGGGCAGTTTCAACCGCCACCAGAGCTGGAACTTATTTGATGTATCAGGAGACATCATGAAGGCGACAGGCAGAGTTACCTGCATCACTTTGAGGATAGGATTGGATAGGTTTTTTGGAACATAAACTGTTTTACGTATGGGACAACCATCTAGTAATTAAAATGATCTCAACTTGACAGAAATACTGACATTATTAACTCAAAACAGTAGTATGTAACTAAATTAATTCCTAACACACAAAATTACATTATACTTACACATTATAACTTCACTAAGGTGGCTAGATTTTGTAGCCTCATCTAATGCTAGAGCTTAATTCTACTTAGCTAAGTCGCTATTGACTCCGCCGATTTCTAGTGCAGAGTGCAGCGACAACTTGTAAGCAAGCGATGCTTGTCTCACTCCCAAGTTACCTAGTCTAAACTTACCTAAGTCACTATGCATCCCGCCGATTTTTGTGCAGTTATGCAGTGACAACTTGTAAGCAAGCGATGCTTGTCTCACTCCCAAGTTACCTAGTCCTACTTACCTAAGTCACTATGCATCCCGCCGATTTTTGTGCAGTATGCAGTGACAACTTGTAACACGAGCGATGCTAGTCTCAGTTACAAGCTCCCTAGCCTAAGATCTATCTAAGTCGCTATTGATTCTGCCGATTCTAGTGCAGAATGCAGCGACAACTCGTAAGCGAGCGATGTTTGTCCCACTTACAAAGTTCGCGGAATAGGTAGGAGGTCATGGGATTAGTGATGGGTACTACTCACATGCCGTCGCAAACCCTCCATGAGTATAGCTGCCGGCGCCGTCCTCTGCTCCAACCTCGAACCAGTTTCTTCTACAGCTGCACACGCGTCCAGGAGTCGTATTTGTTTGGTTCGCGGATTCAGGTTCCAGAACTTCGTGACATACACCGGCTGATGATGTCACTAAAGAAGTCTGGACTTCCTTTTATCCGCACCGGCTGCGCCAGACAGGTACGCACGGTTCAGCTGAGCTGGTAGATGAAGGGGTTCCAAAAATGAAACATTTTTGTAAGAACCAGGGACGTTTATTCGCCTACATGGCTACGCTAATACTAACTTACAAAACAATACTTAAAACTAAACTTAGTTACAATACTACCTGGTACAAAAAAGGGACAGCGTGCACATGTGTGGGTCGGGAACGGACCGCGCGGCAGGACACTGGAGCCGTCTCCAGTGTTGATAAAAAAACATTGGTTATTGCAGATGGCAGGACATAACTAGCTATCGCGCGTGGCATGCTGCATTACAAACGATGACTGATAACTGCTAGTGGTTAGATAGGTATATATTCTTTTTACATGTCATGACTTTTAGACAACCTTGTGTGCTGCATTACAAACGATGACTGATAACTGCTAGTGGTTAGATAGGTATATATTCTTTTTACATGTCATGACTTTTAGATAACCTTGTGTGCTGCATTACAAGTCATGACTTTTAGACAACCTTGTGTGCTGCATTACAAACGATGACTGATAACTGCTAGTGATTAGATAGGTATATATCTACATAGAGAGATTGTCTTTGTGTTGGTATTTTTACTGATACCTAGTGGAATATAGCAATTTAGATTGTAGGTAAATACTTACCTACAAATAACCTAACAAATAGAAATAGATAGGTACTTATGTACCTACTTACTTACCTACCTCAATAGTGTATTGATACATAGATAGACAATTCTTTATTGTCACACACTTATAAAACAAGATTAATAACATTACTTACATAAACTACTCTAGTGCCACAAGTGGCGGCCTTATTGCTAAAAGCAATCTCTTACAGGCAACCATTGGATGGAGAAGAATAAATAAAGGATTATAAGGACGTGGTGTGCAACAGAAATAGATGCGATAAGATAAATAATGTACATAAACATAAAGACATACATCCTAATACATGTTATACTAAATAGGTACAAACATAAACCAATATATAGTGTTAATATATATATATATATATATAATACAAAACATATATACTATGTACTGTGATGGTGATTCTAGTACTTTTTATAAACTACATTCTACTGCCGATAATGACTGTTACATATTTTTTTAATAAGAAAAATATTATAAAACCCATAAACATCTACCTACTTAGCACAAGTACTTGCGTATGCTTATTGATAACAGATGTTATATACAAAGCCGAATATTGTCTGATAAGCGCGTCAGCTATATATATCATACGTCATCGAAATGTAGGCGTACTTTGAACACATTTCAGAAACTGACTATTTGGTGATTTCACACACGTTAATATGTCTTCTACTCAGAATACAGACAGAACGTCTTATATATCTACGTAGGTACAATTTTGCACATGCTGTGAAAATAGAGATGGACTACGTATGTTATTTTCTTCAAAATATTATTTAAAAAACTGGGCGCGTTTGCTTTGTATTGTAAAATGCCAAAAAATGGGAAAACTGTAACACAGTATAAGAGTTGTAAGTATTGTATGAGCAGGTTGCTCAATTTAATTGAAACTAGAGATTTATAAAATTAATTGAAATTAATTAAAACAATCCGTGATCGCTACATCATACTTCAGGAATTTGCTGAAAAGTATTTGTTGGCTCGAAAACGTTTTGGTACTTATTGTTCTCGTAACAGAAGAAACATACGCCCATTAGATCAATGCCAATTGTGTCAATAATATTTATATTATTATATTATATTATTTATATTGTTTCTATTACATAAAATCGTATTGAATAGCAAAATTTCAGGTTCCACCGAGATTTGAACTCGGATCGCAGGATTCAGAGTCCTGAGTGCTAACCGTTACACCATGGAACCGATGCTTCGTGACTCTAATCTGACAAGATCATGAAATAAAGTCTAGGTCAGAAGTTGTTTGCAAGCTTTCACTTTGTCGAAGATTTTGTATCTTCATATGCAGCGCCTCGCGTATGTATATTAAACTAGTGAGTGCTCGCGGCTACGCTCGCATTAAGAATTAAAATTGGTATATATACTCTATTTCACCCCTTTCAAAGTGGCATTTCCAAATTATTTTCTTAGTGTACCTCATAACATCTACCTGCATGTCAAATTTCAGCCCGATTCGTCCAGTGGTTAGGGCAGTGCGTTGATAGATCACTATTTCAGTCTGTCAGTCAGTCAGTCACCTTTAAGTTTTATACATCTATACTAATATTATAAAGCTGAAGAGTTTGTTTGTTTGTTTGTTTGAACGCGCTAATCTCAGGAACTACTGGTGCGAATTGAAAATATCTTTTTGTGTTTAATAGACCATTTATCGAGGAAGGCTTTAGGCTATATAACATCACGCTGCAACTAATAGGAGCGAAGAAATAATGGAAAATGTGGAAAAAACGGGGGAAATTGTTCATCTTTGAGGGCTTCCGTTGCATGCGCTGCGAAAACGGTTAAAGATATCACAAGAATATGTATGAAAGAATTATTTCTCTTAAAATAATCTAACAAAATGTCCTCAACAATATATGTCTATCTGTTAAGGTTAACTCACTAATATCGTTTGTATGGTAATAACTATTCCACGCGGACGAAGTCGCGGGCACCAGCTAGTTTAGAATAAAATTGTCCATTGTGTTAACTATGATGTTTTCTACCTTGATACCGAATTTCATCTAAATCGGCTCAGCTGCTGGATGCCTCTACTCCTGTGATAAGCTAAGCGCAGTTTTCATGCGGACTCTTGATATTTTAGGGGTGACTAACTCGGGTGTATGCAAGTTTTGTTCATTTGAAAATAAGTTGGCGTGAGCTTAAATAAAAGAGATAAAAAACACTTGAATAATTTCAGAAAATCTTAAAAGAAAAGACTAATGCACAATGTTGAAAATGCACACAACTACTTGTAGCTTTAGGCTTTTTAATAAATAAATGATATCGGGGTCATTGGGAGCTCCTTCCATAATTTTAACTATTGTAGCACTTGCAAGACGTGATATTTGTCAAAACAATGAAACAAAACACGTGCGCTGCAAAAACTGTCATGAAGTACAAACTCCGATAATAATTTCAATGACACATCTTCAAACGACTTCAAGAGTATTTTTTATGTATAACTAGAATTTACTAGCAACGTCACATACCTCGTTTTACTTCCTAAAAATAGCCTTTATGTTAATCCAGGATATAATTTATCAGTATACCAAATTTCATCTCAATCGGTTCAGACATACACGCACAATCTTTAGTGTCGCGCAAACTTTCATGTTTATAACATTAGTGAGAAGTGGGATGTGTTTATACTTACTATGTTTGTAAGTACATAGAAACATAAGTACATATATAGTAAGTCCTTTAGTAGGTACACGTGTAAATCACAACCGTCTTGCCATTCTAATGCACATACACTAAACGTGTGCTACATTTACTGTCAGCACTATATCGCCTGTTTAAATAAATTAGACCATCTCATGGACATGTGCATTCTCCCAGTCCTGACCTACGGGGCGCAGACTTGGTCTTTGACAGTAGATCCAAAGTCCGATCTGGAGGTTTGCCAAAGAGCCATGGAACGCAGTATTCTAGGCGTAAAGCTTATAGACCGCATCAGAAACACCATATTACGTTCCAAAACCAATATTACCGATGTGACCCAGAAGGCTGCCAACTTGAAGTGGGATTGGGCTGGACACGTCTGCCGCATGCCCGACGACCTTTGGGCTAAGACAACGACGCAATGGTCACCAAAACATAAAAGACGTCGCGTCCCAACAATGGGACACTACAGGGTCTTAATAATAAATAATAAATAAATTAGCAGTTCATATCGAACAAAATATGTAAATAGCGTTTATTTACATATCATGTTGTATGTAAATAGAGAGTAATATGACGTCATCAAAGGTATATAAACGGTAAAGTACAATTGAAAGGAATTCCATTCATTGCGTTCTAAGAAATAAAATGTATGATTATTGCGTTTTATGCTTTGAATTGATTTATACGTGAGTGTACACAATATACCTAATAATTTGTGACCAATTTAGTTATTAGAAGAAAGTTTATGTAGTAGGCAACTAATCGGGGACTTTTTTAAATAGCCTGTGTTTAATGATCTTGTAACGTCGATTTATTTTTTCTACGGGTTTATTAACGTGGCCACAGAATGCCGTGGTAGAATTAGTCTATTCAGTCATAAAATAAGTGACTAAACGATAGTACACAACATGTATATGTTGATTTAATATATGGTGTCAAGCTTTTGTTCAGATCGTCCTAGGTCCTACCTAACTTTGAAGAAAAGAAAATAGAGAGAATCCCGCTGATCCTAGTTTTGGTCACCAATAATGTAAGTTCTCAAAGTTAAAAAAAGTTAGGAGTAACAAACCATCATCTTTCTTTGGAGCAAGTTTTTGAAAATAAAGCAGCCTTTGATATCTAAACTTTAGATATCAAAGGCTGCTTAGATTCTAAAGTTATTATCCTGACCTCTGCTAACCTTGTATAATGTTTCATGAATTAACTATTAACTATTCTATGGTAAGGTTCTCAAAAGAGAAAGGCAGATGCGATCTATGAACCGATGGCAAATTTCGCAAAAAATCTCGTGCGCGGTTCCATGGTGTAATGGCTAGCACTCTGGACTTTGAATCCAGCGATCCGAGTTCAAATCTCGGTGGAGCATGTCTTTTTGCATAAATCTTGCAGCGTATGAAACAATTGAGTAAATAAGACGAGTTATTCGATTCCATGGACTGTCTATGCAGCTAGTAAGTAAACATTGATCGGTCGATCGAGGTCAGATTAGATTATATCATTCAACACTCGTGCGTATAATGGGCACACAACCAGAAATAACCCCTGCAAGTGTTATATATTTTTGTATTTAGGAAGGTCCCAAAACAACGGGAAAATCCGAAATCAGCTGAAAGTGGAAAAAACCCGGAAAAACTAAAAATATCTTCGAAAATATCCCAACGGATCTCGGAAACTATGAGACTTAGAGGGAGGGTGCTTGAACTATTTTTGTTAGAACTGCTTGTAGTTGAAGGAGCACTTGCGACGCCAAAGTGAGGGGGTAGCGAGGCCGAAGGCCGAGCATCATCATCACTTTGACCATCAGACCCTTGAGTACCCCAGAGGATCTCGGAAACTATAAGAGATAGGGGGGTGATGCTTGAACTAATATTGGAAAGAATTACATGCATGTTTCCAATAGTAAAAAAATTAAGGCTTTTATACAAAAAAATGTTTAAAAACAAATCCCATACATTTGCCTACGACCGAACAAAACGACGGAGCAAGTGTTGCGGTGAGGCCGTAGGCCGAACCGAGGAAGAAGCGAGGCCGAAGGCTGAGCTTCTCCATCACTTTGCCCATGAGACCTATGGATATTATTTCATATATCGGAGCTCCCCCCCTTCATTTAACCCCCCCTCACGCGCGCGCACAGAGCACCTCTATTTCTTTATCTATGTGTCTACTTACTGTTTTCAGGTCATGTATATTTCAGGTTGGACCGTTAGTCTATTCTATACAGGGGAATAACTATATAACAGTTATTTAACATTGAAATATTAACCGGAACTACACGAGGTAAGTTCAAATTCTCACTACAATAGCACACGTTTCATCAATGAGTGACGCATTCGCACAGAATACAGAACAGTTACTATTGAGGAGACTCCCGATAGAATTATTCATAGCAACAGCTGCATAAGCTGTGGAATCAGCCGGCGCGTGCGATGACGCCTTATAAAAGGCAATAGAAGCGTGTGCGTCTCATTCGTTCACAACGAGCTCGAAGGAAAAGCGCAACCAGTTTTAATTTAAAAAAGAAATTCTTTCATTCGAATTCTTAATTCAAATCAAACTTTCTCCAAAAATGAAGGAGTACATCGGAAACAATCAGACGGTGACCCTGGAAGTGAACTCTACTCTCATGAAGGTGATTGGAAACAACTGCATCGTGCGAGTGGCTGTCAACCACGGGGATGTGCAAGTGATCGGGAACGACTGTCGCGTGGAGATCACTCACAACTACGGAACTGTCAACATAATCGGAGCAAACGGAGTCGTGATAGTCGGCGGACAGCCGGTGCAAAGGAGACTCCGTCCAGATGATGGGACCAAGCAACTACCTACCTCTCAGTAGCAGGGAGAAGACCACACGATCCTAGGAAGGCCCAGTTATCGCCATTCAGCACGGACTTGGATGGTCATCGAATCCATCTTCACATTTGTGATGCGGTGATTGGACGCCAATTAACTAATGGACGATTCTGCCGTGCTAATCATAAGAGCGCTATGTGTACGCCAGCAAGTTTTGAGAAAATCGCGCCTAAAATTTGGATATTAATTTTTGCTCTCACGGCTGAAAATCGCCATTTATTTACTTTTGATAAATGAGCAACTGTAGAACAACTGTTGTTCTTTGTAATGGTTAACAATAAACTCTTCAGATATTAATATCCTATAGGATAAATAGCTAAATGTCTGTATGCTTGAGACTCATATTATGTATTTTGATAGAGTAATACTTAAAATAAGCGCGGTACCCAACACAGTTAGAGCGCTTATTCTAAGGAAATTATGTAAATGCGCTTTTGATAAGGAATGAATGCATTTATATCAAGATTTGTAATAATATAATAATAATAATAATAATAATAATCATTTATTTACACTTAATAACTAGGTACAGATCTTAATGCTATGTAGGTTACCTGCTTAAAGTGGGCTAAGTACAATATTTAACTAATATAATATAAGTACAATAATACCTACTACATAGACATTAAGCACTGGGTGCACTACATTGCACACTAAGTCGAGACTTGTGTCGTGCAACGTAGGCTCTTTCCATTCATGAATAGTATGAAATAAAATAAAAAAAGAACAAGATAACTTAAATATAGCTATCGCTTAGATAATATACACATTTATGATAATTTGTTTTATTATCCAAGACATCTCAAAACAAATACAAATAAGAGCACATCTGCACAAAATTCATGACATTACATTAAGTACATCAAATTCTAAGATCTTTTCAAGTGTCTACATTATGTTCCTTCCAAGGTATTTTATTTTTGTTTTTTGTGGGTATACCTATCCTATGATAACGCGGTACGCGTATTGTGTGTACCTATACAATGTGTTATGATTGGGGCCTGCATTTCAAAACTAAATTGTCCGGTAAACATGCGTGGTATTGCAAGTTAATGTTGCGCACGCACCTTGTATAATATATGAGGACATATACTAATAATAATGTAAAAGTAATTCATCCCGACCCGATCATGTTTTCGGCAAGCGTTTCGCGCGCTGAAAAGGAGCTGATAAACTCATGGCATGCGCCGGCGCGGCGGCCGGCGACTGGCGCGGGTGGCGCGCCGCGCGGTGACAGTGAATGGCCCGCTCACTCGGACGACTGGATGCGTGGGGGGGATAATCTGGCCTGGCGTTGACTTCTAGGGATGGGAAAGGTTCGATACTATATACGTTATCGTAGTGTACCATTATCTTACGATGTTTATTTTGATAATTATCTAGTAAATTGTATTACATTATACTTACATTTGGAGTTGATTAAAGTTTACTTAAATCATATATACTTACATTAAATTAAATGGTAATATACAGACATGATAAATTTATGGGACATTTGTCATAGTAAATATATATACATAAGCGGTTTAGTAGGTTTTTTAAATAAAATTTATTAAATATGAGTACATGAACCTAATAGACAATTTATGAAAGCAGGCCCCGTAGCGTTAGGTTTTACATAGCTTTTCAGTTTCTTTGTAGTCTAGTGTAGATAGCCATGACATGATTTTCTTTTTGCAGGTTTGTCTTGTCGTATTTAAAATATCAAGTAATGAAATGAAATGAAATAATTTATTAAAAATCATGTCACGTTACATTCACCCACGGAAAGCACATTTCAAGATTTATTTCGTCAAAATTATTATAATTATTACATTTTATTAGGTACCCACCATAGAAAAAAAAATACAATTTGAGGTAGTGCCTATTTTAAAGGTTAATTAATTACGTATTTAAAATAAAATCTTTGTTTTACTATCAGCTGTAAAGAGGCATCGTCAAGTAGTGGCATATAAATTGGTAAACTAGAAATTACAATACATTATATTATATACGATAGAGGCTACGTTTGTTACTTATAACAGCCGTAACATTATCATTTAGACTTCTTATATTTAGGAACTCGTATATTATTTGTACACCAATACAGCGCAAGTGGATTTCGAAATCAAAATCTGAGTAACTGTCGCCGAATAAACATAATGCTATAATAACAACGAAACGATTAAATACTTTGAAGATGAAACTAAACAAAAACTTATGTTGATAGAAATAAAAGAAACCCCTTAATTATGCGTGCTTTATATAGTTTTATTACTAACTATAATTCAAATCAATGTCTCAATCAAATTATGGCATTCTTGAGATCATAATCATCATTGAATAATATTTTTATTTATAGGTACTTAGTTTAATATTCAGTCGAAAATTTTAATGTACCTAGGTACTTATGCTTATTAAAATTAGTACTTACATAACAATTGCACTTTAAAATAGGTAGTATTTAAGTAACAAGTATTAGTGTAACAACTAAATGTACCTAAAGTAGGGACAAGATAATAGGTCACTTTTGACATTTCATCAAAATTCAACAACGTGACCTTGTAACGGCGGGCATAAAATAAGAACTGCACAATTGCTTAACTTTTTTCAATTACGTTTACATATTTATTGTAATAATGACCGATACGAGTAATTTTACGATTTGCTTTCACTAATAAACCATTCTAAACATAATAATCAATTTCTGATCTAAAGAACTGAACGTCGTTACAATGTTGCGTCAGTCAACCCTTTTTCTTTTTAAACACTAGGGATGTTACTCTAAAAATCGAAAGCTGATAGGATTGTAAGTTGAATCGAATGCAATGATTACTTGTGAAGAAAAATCACCATAAATTTATAACCACGTTGTGATTATAGTAAAACCTAATTATACATATTTATTATTCTTTTAACTAACTATAAAAATACAAAAAAATAACTAAATAGAAAGGTCATTGATGTTGGGTGCAATTTAGGTAGATGTTGCTGGCAACACCAGTGCCTGTCGATGACGCATGACGCATGTAAAGTAAATTTTTCTTGGTAACAATTTCAATGAGATATAAAATCACATTACTAGCCTATATTGCGTTAAAAAAATTTAATTAAATACTCACTGTTAAAGTAGAAACCAAAAATTAAATCTATAAACTTCCAGTCTTAAGAATATCTACATCATTTACGAGTAAAATTAATGTTCTTCCAATATTAGGTTACTACTTGCATTATTGGTTGGTAAATTTCGCCAAAATGTTTTTCTGTTTTCCGGCATTAATGGAAGTAGTTTTTCGATAATAGCAGCTTTCCTTTTATCAGTAATGACTCTCGGTGAATTTTTTTTTTAATTTCAGGAATTTTTAGAGTTTTCATTATTTTTAGCTGCAGAAAATCTAAGGGTTCCTGCATGTAATCGCTGCTATGACAGAAATTATACCGTAATTTGAAATTTCCTCTTTCCAGCCTTATTGCCATCAAGTTCACGGTATATTTTCAACTATCCAGCCAAGTATGTTTGCAAGCCATTTAAATCGAAGTCACCTGGACAGGTCCATGCACTCATAATGCACAAGATGTTTCTGCTTCAGTATCATTACCGATGGAAATACGAGAAACTCGGAGGATCCACTTAGAAGAAATATTAGGTCATAGCATTATTGAAGAATTTTATTATCTAAACTTTGGGGTAAAGTCCTAATGGAAGGAATTATTTAAAACTAATATTAAACTTGAAGGATAAAGAAAATTTTATTTCCTGAAAATTTCAGTCACTCTAAAGCGCCAAAGCTGAACTTAAAAATAATATCATTTTTTATGGAAAGTATCAAGCTCCGCTACAAGCTATTGGAAACCAATTAGGATTACGTATTGCTGGACTAACTAATTTAGCGGCTTCATTGCTTAAGACAACTTAACAAAGGTGGAGATCCTGAATAAGCTCTTCTTTGGGTTTCCATTCGAAGATACAAAAGGTGGACGTGAGTTCATAATTATATCACTGAAACAAGAATTAAGTGCTGTTTTTACTGACGTAAAAGGAGACGATCTTTTATTCGGCATAATTATGATAGTACAGATTAAAGCCACTAAAACTGCTCAAAGAAGTGAAGCGCAACACTAGGTGCGCCGCATTGTCCACATCACGGCCAAACTGAACTTAAACTAGAAACAAACTGCATTAAGTCCATTCCAAGTTTCAACTGACCAAAGCACCTAAACAGGGTACCAATAAAACAAAGTACCAACCAAACCTGGGCCAACCCAGTCCAGTAGGGTAGATGGCAATCAGCCTTGAACCGCCTGTTCCCAGCTACTGGGACGAGACCGGGCCTCGCAAGAGCCAATAGAGGTCGTTCATTAATTTACATAATTACATTAAATTAATTTTAGTTGTTTGTTAATTGAACGTAGCCCAGTGTGCCGGATCAGTTTATATTGGGTTAATTTTTTTCTGATCACAAGAAGGCATGACCTTCAGATTAATTTGAAAATTGAGATGTCACAACAAATTCATATAAATTCTGATCGATTGAAACGAAGGATATTCGGACGGATAGCCGATTGCTACCTAGAAATTGCCTTATAACTATAATTGACCTCTAAAACGCGTTCTTTTTAGTACCTATTAGTACACAATTCTGGTAATGAATACCTAGATAAGTATTTTAAGATTTAACTTACGAGTTTCATTCTTGATTTTACTTTAAGTTTCATTACAAATGCCTGTAGTTTTTATAAAACTAATTAAACCTGTAAGGTCCTATCGCAAAGACCAAGGGCTTATCTTTGGTTGTATATTTACATGCCATGTTAGGCATAATTTACTCACAATACCTGCTCAGAAAGCACTTTTAAAACAATTTACTTGTAAGAAATAAATGAAACTTACTTCAGTTTTCAGTTTATGGCTTTGAGACAACTTCACAAAATGTTATTCTAAATTTACCGGCAGAGAAATGTCTGAAACTCCTTGAGCAGTCATTTCATTTAGACAAATTTATAGATACACTTGTAGCTCTGCGCTATTTGCGATTATACCTACAAACATATATGCAGTTATTACGCAAATTTAATCCGAAATTGATTACGAGAGAAAACAATGTTTTAAATAGATTTAATCCAATACTCATTGGCATATATAGATATTTTTTGTGAGTTTCTCATGTGTCTTTCTGATAAATTTGATGTGTATTGTAAAGGGAAACGAGTCAGTGGATTTTTAAATGATGCAAAGACAATGTATTATCCTACAATTGAAAAAGGCTGGCAATGTATTGTAAATAAAATCTATATAATACGGTGATCGACATCTTACTAGCCATTGACAATACAAGAGCTAAAGCATACATTGCAATAGGCATTGAGGTATACACGTGGTCAGAACAATCTGACAGTGGTGTGATTAAAGAAAATTCTTTAATTTTTGTGTGACATATTATAAGACTCATAGATTAAGCGGTCGAAGCATTTTAACATAAATATTGAGATTACTAACTTACTATTACATACATATTTGATAAATTTACTAAATTTTTCAGGTTCCTGACATTGGTTTATTTGCCACATGGCTTAAAACAAAATGGGATATAATATGGGCATTTGCTAGGAATGAGTTCCTGTAGCCTATACCTAATACAGCTGCATTCACAATAGACTGGAAGTTACAACTTATTATTTATACGTAATTTTCAACAACGGCATAATGATCGTTTCATTTTTGCCTAGTAAGCCATGATATCTACTTGCAGGTCTTTTTCTCTTGGTTAGTTGATCTACTTGAGCCCAGAAATTCCATTATTATTATCGTCCATCAGGACTCTTATTCCGTTTGGGCAACGGTTTACTCTAATATTTTTAATATTTTCTAACAAAAGGTATAAAGACAATCCTTTTTTATCTAGTGCTGCTATTAATAAGTATAATAACATAGGCACTAGCTGAAAGCTCGTTTAAACAATATAATGTTACTGTTAATATATAGTGAGGACTTTGCTGTAAGAAAACTGATATATTTTTTATTATAATGCAAGTAGGTAATCTTAATCTTAGATTTTTTGGCTAATGATCAAGCAGAATCACATTTATACAAGTTAAATAAAATGTATTACTCAAGATGATTGAATCATACGATTCATAAAAGAAGCTTACAGAAACAGATCGTCTTCCTAAAGTATACTACCAATCTGATACCCTACCTACCTACCCATTATAGTAAAGATCAGCTTTCAGACCAAATAGTAGCTGTACTCACATTTTTCATTTGCACAGGGGGTGCAGGCAGTCACTATTCTCAATATGTTTAACTGATATTAATGTAAGTGATTTGAGGATAGGCATACATATTAGTGTCTTGATTAAGACATTGGTCCCAAATAGGGTTATACCTAAACTTACAAGACTCTTTCCTCATAGAGAGGCAATCTGCCATGCAAAAGCTTTATGACCGTGTGTTACAAAAAGTAACAATAGAAATTTGCCACCAACGGTAAAACCAATCTTAACTGCTAAGAAATCAATTATTACTGCTAGTTCTGCTATAATAAGGGCATAAATTATCAACTGCAAGTTGCAGCTGACTTTTCTTTATAATTCTTTAACGAATAGGGACATGTGAATCATTTATAGTCGCCAAAATATATAAGCGCCTCATTACAGCAGAGCAGATGAGAGTAAAATATTTTCACAGAGTCAATTTTAATTATAAAATGTAATAAAGTAAAGTAAAAGTAAAAATATGTTTATTTGCCATTTGAAAACTTAACCTACATATATTACAATATTTATATGTTGTTTAACTTACAATACAATAATAGTGTTAACTGTACACCCCAAACTAGGCGTTAGCCTGTATCTTGGTGGTCCAATATAAAAGATCCTGTTTTCCAGAAAGAAGTTGACGCTAGTCAAAGAATAATTTCAATACTATCTAGAGATGTATAAAACAATAATAATCACGGCCATGTACATAGTTTAGTTACAGAAATGTTCATCCATAGTTTATAAAAAATCTTTTTAAATAAGATATCTGTAGTAAAACCTTGTCAAAAAGTTTAATACAATATTTATGATCACAAAAATTACATTTTGAAAATTGAAATCACTTGATTGATGTAAATAAGTTAATCCCTTCTAATACAAATTTATATTTGTAACTAACATATTCTTCAATCAAATGAGAAAGAAACACAGAAATACATCTGTGTTTCTTTCTCAAATAAGCTATTGTTATCATCATTAGGTAAATTTTGTTCACAATCAAAGATCTAGCAAACTGTAAATTAGCGTCTGATACGCAAGCATTACGATCTTTGATATGTGTTGATCTCGTTTATGCTAAAGTGCTAAACATCTACATAGTAAATCAAGAAATCTCGAGCATGTAACGTCGCGTCGTCTCGTATAATTATGGTCGAACTTCACTTAAGGAAAGTTCATTTAACCATAAATTAAATGATATTATAACCAAAGTGTACTGAATACTTTGTGATTAGGAATACTTAATTACAAAGAGATTGCATACATTTTAAAGTACCTACACCTATTTTTGTGTAGTTAAATATTTAGTATATTTTTTGTTACACTTTAATTAAAAGTTCTTAGTTTGATTTATTTATTTTGAATAATAGTTTTTTTCTTATTTCCTTAAAGGTGCTTAAAACAATATTTTATGTACCTATGCTTTGTGCTTTTTCCAATATAGTCTATTAACGTAAGAAAAATCTAACAAGAATATGTGTAGCTTCCGTCAAAGACTGATTATATTTGGCCCTGTTTGTTAAAATTATGATGTCGAAATAAAAAAAAAAATTCTATCCCATCTATCTTTAACGATAGCTTCCGTAAATATAAAAGTATTAATAATTGTATCCCCAATTAGCATGGCTCACGTATATCAAACATACTACAGATGCATTTATACCTAATAAACAATAACAATAAACAGTCTTTGTTCGATACTAGATGACAATGACACGCTGCCCTTGATTTCATATTGTTTATATGTACTCTGAGAATATATACATACATAGAGACTATATACAGGGTTGATGGTAACTAACGCATACCCTTTCAGGGTGGCTTGCGATTACCAATGTTAAGCAAAGGTCGACGCGGTCAGTCCTTGGATGGGTAACTGAAAAGTGGCATTCCATTTTGGGCACCTCTGTGGGTCGGATGACACGTTAAATTGTAGGTCCCGGCTGTCTGTCTATTACGGCAGACGTTAAGTCAGAGGGGCGGCTTGATAAACTCTCGACACCAGAGTTGGCAACTCTCATTGGATAAGAAGAAGAAGAAGGGTGGCTTTAGTACGTCAAAATTCAACGGGTAAATATTAAATGTAAGAAGAGGCAAATTGTTCGTGAATTTTTAAAAAACCTAAATAAAAATTTAAGTAGGTTAACCACTAGCCATGTATATGAGAATTTATATACATGGACATCAAATAAAAATCCAATTGCAAATAAGTATCTTAAATATATTTGCGTCTATTTGTACCTTGTTTTTTTGTCATTTTAACGAAACCTAACGAGCTCTTAACAAGTCATAGTACTAAATTGATAAAAATACTTCTTTAACGTGTAGCCCTGTATGTGTGTATGTATGTATCATCAGTCTATTTTGATTGCTGATATTAGCTTATCAAACATTTATTCTTATCAGTTTTAAATCAGCAATTTACAATATAATCAGAGCCAACTGAAAAAGTCAGAATAACACTTCCTGATATATAATTTTAAATTTTTAGGTGGGAATAGTACACTGGTCTAATCTATTCTATCCCAATACCAAATTTTGTCCAAATCGATGCAGCCGTTTCAGCGCAAAGTCATGACAAACAATCGCACAAACTTTTAGCTTCCATTATATTATATTAGAGTGATTAACTCGGATTAATATTAATTTATTCAAGGTTATCCTGACCTATTGTGTCCACTGTCAGTCATACCTTCTACACGCTTATCACATTCACGTCAATCCTTATCAACTTGTCATCAAAACCATAGAGATAACAATATTTCACTCGTCATCATCATCATCCACAGCCCTCTATATTTATTATTTAATTTTCTATTCATATTTCACTCAAAAACCAACAATAACTCATGAATGGATGACTTACGTCAAAAACCTGAACCATACCGTAAATGGTGATTTAGATCAATTCACAAAAGCTTTCGTAATATTGTAAAGTTTCTTATAAAAGCCTTTCAATACATAACATAATTTTATGCTTATACAAAAAAAAACTTGTCTATTACGTGCTGCATGGTTAATATTTGTGTTTGTATGGAATATAATTTAAATACTTTGGAAATACCTATGATTCTCAGTATCAATTATAACGAAAAACGAGAGTTCCCATTCCAACTATTGGGTGGTTTGACGTTGTTTTTTTCTTAACTGACTAACTAGTAGAAGAGGAGTGGGTCATCCGGTCGCGAGATGGGTCGACGACATCGTCGAGGGTCCAACCTGGATGAGGTCCGCACAAGATCGACGCAAATACAAAGGGAGGCCTATACCCAGCAGTGGGATCCCAAGGGCTGTGGATGATGGTGATGATGAACAACCTGCCTGTACTAAAATGGTACTGAATATCATAAAACGGTAGTAATTATTAAATGCAACTTAAATCACCACTGAGTCTCTATCCTACCTATGCAATATAGACATAGATAGATAGATAGATATACACTTTATTAAAACACCAGCACAATACAGAAATTTACAAAAACAAATATTAAAACTTAAGCCTAGTGTCTTAACTGGCGACCTTATCGCTAAAAGCGATCTCTTCCAGGCAACCAATCTGGCAGGGATAAGACGCAAGTATAATGGTAGACGAGGTGTTTTAAATGTATGTGAAATTACATAAATACATAGGTAGGGTAGACTGGGTACGATTGTGCCAGGGTACAGTTGTGACAGTCGTCGTTTTGGCGAAACTATAAGGTGTACGGGGGCGGGTGCAAGGGAAGAGAGGAGCGGCGTGCCTGTCCGCACGTGTTTCACAGTATTGCGTCAGCCGGCGCGCGACGTAGCGGCTTGCAGAGTACCACATTACTATTTTTCGATGAAAAGTAAGTTTTTTGATCGATTTCTTTATGTGATTGATGTTTTATGTGTATAAGTATAGAGTGATAGGTACGTATTTTTCTCGTAAAAACTTAAACATTAGTGGTTAAATAGCGGTGATTACTTTGAACGTAGGTTTTCCGGTTTAGTCACGGCAATTGTTTTTTTGCAAATGAATGCAATGGGTACGGTTGTGCCATATTTTCTGGGTACAGTTGTGACATAAGTAAACTTTTTTTTTGCATTTAGATGCCTCGTCAATTGTAATGAATAGATCAAACCCTGACACTAGAGAGACAAATCCTGCAGAACAATCTGAAAGAATAACCTTTGACACTGGAATGAATTATCCAGCTGGACCATCTGACGAAACTCCTCTTGTAGTAACTAATCCTACTGATACATCGAACAGAACTACCCTTGGAGTGACTAATCCTGCTGAAACATTGGAGAGAACTAGCCTTGGAGTGACTAATCCTGAAGAATTATCTGTTCTTACGGACGGACTAAGCTTTGACACTGGAGAAAACTATCTTGGACCTAATGATGAAACACCGCCACTATCACCTTCCTTATTGGGCGTATCTTTAATTACAAATTCTTTTCAGCCAACTGCGTCAAACTCAGCAACGGCATCTGTTTTTTCGCCAGAAATCGTTCGGCCTTTTCCAAAAGCTGGACAAAGAAAAAAAGTATGTGTCAGAACTAAAAAGTCGGCCATTTATACAGATACGCCTGAAAAAGAGGCAATAAGGCAAGAATATGAAGAAAAAACAAAACGATTGAAGGCTAAGCAAGTAAAGAAAAATCTTACTGAAATGAAAAGAAAAGAAAAAGGTAAAGGAAAAGGAAAGAACAAATCAAAGCAAAGGAAAACATCACCACCGACAACCGATGAAGAAGAGTATTATTGTCTGGTATGTTTAGGGGCTTATTCAGAAAGTAGAGCTGGTGAAAAATGGATCAAATGCCAAGGAAAATGTAAGCTCTGGTCCCACTTTGAGTGCACAGATGGTAGTCGCCATTACATTTGTCATAACTGTGAAGAGTCTGACTAAATCTTAGTAGGTTACTTTTTAGAAGTAAGAACTCTCTCTCTCTCCTTAGACTTTATAGATTTTTTTGTTTTTGTTGTTGCATGTTCAGTTACACAAATGTTTATTAGAGCCGTTATATAGCTAATTAGAATTTTAACTACTGGCTGAATTATATGAAGACTGTTAAATATTAAAGATGCTACGATGCCTCATTAGTTATAAGTAATACAAAAGTTTATTTGTTACCGACGTATTTCACCACAAAATGATTGTATGACATTTATTACGTGCAATAAAGTTGATTAAATACCATTTAAGTGTATTTCTGAACCTGTCACTTTCGACCTCAGGCACTGTCACAACTGTCCTTGGGGTAGGGACGATTGTGACATTATTTTCTTTTTTTTCAAATGGAATCCTATTAGTTAACCCTTGCACTTACAGACAAAATTGTAGTATTTTTACGTAGCCAGATGTACATCTCAATATATAACACACGTTGATTCCAGCTAACTGGAAAACTTTAGAAATTATGGGCGATCAATCGAAAATTGGCACAACCGTACCCAGTCTACCCTACCTATCATAAAATAAACATACATAAATAGCAAAATAAACAAATACACTAATACATACTTCAATACATATGATGATAAGTAATAAATAAATATATGTCAAATAATGATAACTACAATAGCATATACTTACTTCCTTTCTATTCAACTTGAGAGGACAAATACAGTTTAAAAACTTTGTTTTTGAATATATCTAAAGATGGCGCTTTCCTCACGTCTAACGGTAAAGCGTTCCACAATTGCACAGCTTGTATAGCAAAAGAACTGCCGTATGACACTTTGTTGTGCCTTGGAGTGGCAAGAGTAAGGTTATATGACGATCGAAGGTGAAGCGAGTGACAGTCATGTGCGTAACAAAGACTCTGTTTTAAATAACGCGGGAAAGTAGGATTGAAAAGAATAAGACATAATACCATCCCAGAAGATAAATAGAGAAAAGTTTTGATAATTTAAGATTTGTTTACATCCTGATAGTCAGCTGCTGTAACCGGATTTTACATTCTTAGAAAACCGAATATTCTGGTCATATATTGTGTCATCATCATATAATGTAAGCGCGAAGGCCAAATTTTGACAGATGACTGAAAGTGATTTTAGATACAATTGATTTAGAGATAAGATAAGTTTTCCGAGTAGAGAAAATGCTGGTAAATAGTAATTCAATTTATTTATAAGATAACTGGGTTGTTGGTTATAAAGAAGGGCCTATGTGTAGAAGTAAGGAACAAAATATTAAGACAAAATGCGGTTTTAAATTTTTACATTACTTCCTCTTTCTTCTGTTTATATTTTCTACTTGTCTAAGAGCATTTTTTGATAAATCTGCTATTGTAGCAATAATTTCAAATGTAAAAAAAACATAAACGAATAGAATGCACAAAACGGAAAATAAGTCCTTAAATTTGAGTGCAGCATTTTGCATTTATAGCTAATTTCATTTGTCTAAGGCTAATTTATATTGCTCCTCAACGCCTTATTTGATTAATTTATATATTTCGTACAGAAGTACAGGTTTTCAAAATATAAAAAGTTGTCCTACAGTTTTCAAAACCCTGGCTTCTTTCATAAATAGATAGCTATGTTTCCAGTAATTACCGTGAATGCGTTAACTGGGTGGGTTTGAATTGCATTTAGTCACGTGATGGCTTAATCCCTTAGAGTACTGTCCATCACTGTTAACTAGGTACTATATTAGTCTTTTTAATTGTCATCGGGTTTGTACATGACCATATTAATTTAAATGTCTAATGGTAGGTACTTCTCTTATCGCTTGATGGCACAGTGCGTAGCTTTATCCCTCTATGGGGTTTCATTAGTAAATATATCTTTTTTTTGTGTTATGTTGGATATCAAAGGAAAATCTTTCAGTAACTTTAGTTTTGCTAGCTATAAATTTCAGTAATTGATGTTTTGATTTTGAAAGAAAGATCTATGGCGTAGCAAGGATTTTGTTACACTTTCAGCTCACAGTAATACCAAGGTAATTATAATCACATTTTATTTGTACGAACACTATTGTACGTCTTGAATATAGATATTGCACCTACTAATTTTCTCGGTCTATAAAAAAAACTTAGGTAAATTACATTTACGATTGTGTACCTAATCGTTATGTCACTCCTACAGTTATTCATGAAAGGTACTTAGACCTTCTTAGAACCACTAAATTATTCAATTCATGTCGATAGAATAATGTACGTGTGCGTTGAATTTTGCGGACGATAGTATCATTATAAAATTGTGCTTACTTACGTTGTGTTGTAAATAAGTATATCTTGACCGCTTCGTACGTCATTAGTGAGGGGAAAAACATGCCACCTTAGATATTTGACCGTTCCAGACAACCTACATTGAAACGACCTCGAGTATTTTTGCAATATAATACTTGTATTTTAAGATGTGTGTTAATATTCTTTGTTTTATCAAAGAAATGGAGAGAAAACAATCTAAACTCAAAAACAAATTAATCTGTACCTACCTGACTCACATTTTACACACGTACGAAATGGTTAAACAAAACTTATCTCAAGCGTTTCTTTATTGCCACAAAGCTACAAACGTTATCATTATCTTAGGCGCTTATCAATTCGCCATAGGCGCCCCATTCAGGCCAAAAACTTTCACAAAGGGGAAATCACTTTTTGCACCGGCTGTCCATCGATTATCACGACTCCGTTTGCTCCCTCCAGGTTGTAAGTTCCGTGGTTTTGAGTGATCTCTAAGTTACAGTTGTTCCCGTTCACTTGCACATCCCCGTGGTTGACAGCCACTCGCACGATACAGTTGTTTCCAGTCACCTTGATGACAGTTCCGTAGTGTTGAGTGATCGTCACTTCACAGTTGTTCCCGATCACTTCCACATCCCCGTTGTTGACAGTCACTCGCACAATACAGTTGTTTCCAACCACCTTCATGAGAGTAGAGTTCACCTCCAAGGTAATCGTCTGATTATCTCCGATGTACTCCTTCTTCATTTTTGGAGAAAGTTTGATTTGAATTTAGAATACGAATGAAAGAATTTCTTTTTTAAATTAAAACTGGTTGCACTTTTCAATCGAGCTCGTTGTGAACGAATGAGGCGCACACGCTTCTGTTGCCTTTTATAAGGCGTCATCGCACGCGCCGGCTGATTCCACAGCTTATGAGCTGTTGCTATAAATAATTATATCGGGAGTCCCCTCAAAAGTAACTGTCCTGTATTCTGTGCGAATGCGTCACTCATTGATGGAACGTGTGCTATTGTAGTGAGAATTTGAACTTACCTCTTGTAGTTCCGGTTAATATTTCAATGTTAACTAACTGGTTTATAGTCATTCCCCTGTATAGAATAGACCAACGGCCCAACCTGAAAACAGTAAGTAGACACATAGCTATAGAACTAGAGGTGCTCTGTGCGCGGGCTCCAAGGGGCCCGCGAGGGGGGGTTTAATGAAGGGGGGAGCCCCGATATATTATACTAGCTGTGCCTGCGACTTCGTCCGCGTAGAATAGTTATTTTGGGCTTCATATATATTTTTGCAAACACCTCTTCAGCTTTATAAATTATAGCTGTTACCCACGACTTGAACCGTTTTCGCAGCGCACGGAACGGAAGCCCTCAAAGATAAGTACATATTTTTCCAGTTTTTTCCATATTTTCCATTGTTTCTTCGCTCCTTTTAGTTGCAGCATGATGTTATGAAGCCTTCCTCGATATATGGTCTATTCAACAAAAAATTTGATTGAAAGAGATTGGGCTGAAATTTGGAATGAAGGTAGATGTTATGACGTAGCCATTCGCTTAGAAAGGATTTTTGGAAATGCGACTTTTAAAGGGGTTAAATAAGGGATGCAAGTTTTACTTCTTAATGCGAGCGAAGCCCCGAGCACTCCCTAGTTTACCCAATACCAATTGTATTCCGGAGATGTCCTCCTATTCAACACAAAATAACAATGAAAGAAGAAGAAACAGTCAACTTCTGACTTTAGTCTTGAAGATAATATTGTGTGAGAAGTATGTAAAAGAAATGCGTCTGTTTAGACCTATACCTAAAAGGCTAGCAGGTAAAGGCGCAGAAAAGTAAATAATGCAAACATTTAGCATACTAAATATTTCATTTATTTCTCTCGATTCTATTGCGTACACCATTTTATCGTAAACCGTGTTTAAAACTAGACTGGGACAATACAATTACACAGAAAAACACCATTGTGCTATTCTTTACAAATAATAACAAGTTTATTGACTCTTTACTGGCTTAATATAATAATTATAAAAAATACCGGATGTTGTCATTCAATGTAACGCATATTAAAATTCATTCGTGGGTATAAAAAATCAGGCAACAAAGAAATAATGAGCGTAGAGTAACAAAATAATGTCTGAACTTCCGAAACATGGCTTACTTATAATAATAATAATAACTTTTTATTGCAGACACTGAGATCCATATCAAACACAATCATAAACAGAGAATATATAGGTACAATATTATATAGAAAGATACATTTTAAGTTGCAATTGCTACCCATCGTTCATATGTTGCAGACAGCAGCTGCTTGTCCATAAGGCGTCTAACAATCTTATTTTTACACGTGTCAATTCTGGACATGAAGGATGCGATGCGTTTCCTTTGGATAGCGTTAAATGAGTCAACTCGCGAATTCGTGTACATTTCAGAGGCACTACAATACCACTTCAGGCCCATCAGGTGCCTGAAGACGTTGTTGTGTCTACAACAACGTCTTGGCAACACGCAGACACCCATGTCTGCGTGTTGCCGCGGCCCAGGACGAACGTTCTGGAATATCATTTAAAATCATAAGTTTAGCCTTAGGCCCTTCAGTTTGTACTATTTTATAATATGGACTCAAAACTAATTTAAGTTATTTTTGTGACTTTAGTTGTCTTGAAAATTTACTACTTATTACAAAAGAAGATGATAGTAATATGTTGTCTTCTGACTCTCCAATATCGAAACATACAAACGGATCTATAGGTGCAAGGGAGACGGCTAATATCACTGCCTTACTATTATTAAATAACGATAGGGAACTAAAAAATACGCTACGTAAAATAATAAAGCAAGCTGCAAACTGTATTCCCATAAAACAACACTCAACATGATAACAAAGAATAAAATAACGATATAATTAAATAAGCTATGGGTATAATAATTTCCTAAACAATTCATACGACGCGTTGATGATTCCCCAACTTAGGAATGCGCGAGATATATTTAGTAATGCTCCGTGATAGAAGTTGCCAAACTTAGATCCCCTTTTGCGTAGAACATACCTAAACTCATAAGCCAGTGTCCGATGTGGCCCGCCCAGCTCACATTGCATGGCGATCTTTATAAAGTTCAACGGGTAAAACAGAGTACTTACTAAGCAATGCACCAATACTAGCTCCCGTCAGAAAATTCTGCATATATATAAATATTCTGCATAGATACAATATCTTCTCTTGCACTGGCAACTTTTCTCGGACCTCATCACGTATTATAAAAAACAAAGCATTTGAGGGACCATTTCTGAGCAATATCGGAGTCAACCCTCTATAGAATTCTTTTATACCATAATGCCTTGTGATTTGCTGGAAGGCATGGGCTGTGTTTCTGAATTTGTTATGGTATTTTGGATGGATGAGTAAGGTCTGAAGCCTTTCGAAAGGCATTAGAGTTGCTTCTATGGAGCCGGCGATCATACCGGCCATAGACTTGGCGAGGTAGGAGTTTACTTCATAGTCTAAAAGAGGTCGTAAGCTCTGATCGTATACTCCGAACATTATAGACATAGAGAGAGACCTCTGTAGCAAAGGAGGTAGCATACCTCGGTACAGATACGTCAAACCTTTCTTTCTGCAGCTGATTTAGCGCAAATGTAGCTTCCACTCCATGCAACATCTGAAAATGAGAAGAGACAACTTTTTATTTTTCTGAAGCCATAAATATCACAACAAATTATCTTCACAACGCCTGGCGGCAGATATTAAAATAAATAAATTGTCACAGGCATTTCCATGCCTGCATGCATGCATAACTAATGTTTCAAAGTGATGTTTCTACTCAATTCAAAGGTATCAATATCACATTGTAGCCTAAAATAAACACAGTGATATATAGATTAATAAATAAATATTTGGAACATATCACACAGTGCCATCTAGCTCCATACTAAGCTAACACTTAAACAAACATTTTATATGGATAAATACACTAAGTGAGCTAATTGGCTATGATTGTAGGTACAATTTGATTTGAGTACAATGAAGATGGATGTCATAACATCCGAAACGCGTAAACGACTTACGTGATTTACACGTGAGTGAAAACCGTTTAGTTAATCTTATGATATATATATATTTTTTAAATATACCAGGACATACACTTTATTAAAACACCAGCACAATACAGAAATATACAAAAAAATATTAAAACTTAAGCCTAGTGTCTTAACTGACCTTATAGCTTAAAGCGATCTCTTCCAGGCAACCAATCTGGCAGGGATAAGACGCCATATAAAGTATAATGGTAAAAGAGGTGATATAAATGTATGTGAAATTACATAAATACATATCATAAAATAAACATACATAAATAACAAAATAAACAAATACACTAATAAAATTTTAAACTTTGTTAATTAAGTTATCTTTAAGGTAAAAAATAAATTCTAATATATACTTCTATACATATAGTGCTAAGTAATATATATATATGTTAAATAACGATATCTACAATAGCACATACTTTCTATTCAACTTGAGAGGACAAATACAGTTTAAAAACTTTGTTTTTGAATATACATATCTAGAGATGGCATTTTCCTCACGTCTAATGGTAAAGTGTTCCACAATTGCACAGCTTGTTTGTTACAATGTTTATCACTTCCTATAATTTCATCAGTTTACTAGGTCCCTTGCAGTGGTGCAGCTTATCATAATCACATAATTCAGTGATTACTATTGACCTGACAAGGTAGTTGATTGATTGATAACAGTTGAGTACTGTTGTTTGTATAGCTTATTTGATGTGCTTGTAAGACCATTGGCACTGTTCCTATTTACCACCTAGTTTTAAGATTAAATTACCTGCTAACTGAAAGTTTCATTCCTTTTTTAATTGTAGGTTTTTCATAGTATAGTCTCATAGTATAGTAGAAGCCCTTAGGATGGTTTGATAAACTCTCAACACCACAGTTGGCCACTCTCTTTCAATAAGAAGAAGATATTTTTTTACCATTATTTCTTTGCATAATATGCTTAATATACAGTAGCCAGTTATTTTCAGAACTCTATGATACCACCATACAAATAATCATGATAACCCATCACTTTATGACAGCATGTAAGAAGTACCAACACTTTTTTTACTAAATCAGGTTTGCACTTGACCATATTTTATCTGATGGTAAACAATAGCTATGGCCTAAGATAGATCATAATAATGGTATGATTTACCTGTCTAAATATGAGCTTGTTCAGCGGGTAGCTGATGAGTATATTGCAGAAGGCGGAGCCCCCTCCACAGACAAACTCCTTCCAGTTGTCCTTCAGTTTCCCAGGGGTGACAGGGACGGCCATGCTCCCGTCGTTGAGGCACCCTCCCTCTAGCAGCTGCCCTTCCGACATCTTGGGACTGGTGATTCACATTGCATGGCAGTTTCTTTCTTTGCTCCTGTAATACAAAGGAATTGGAATATATGAGTCTATTTAATTTTTACTGAGTACTTGTTGTCATTGTTATATTGGCACATCGGAAAATTTCTTATTATTAATATTCTGAAAGAGTATATTTGCCATGACTAAGTGATTGGCCAGTCAGATATTTCAAGTATGTACTGCTAGAAAGACCAGGTGAAAGTGGAACTGCAAAAACTCCAAAATAAAATCTAAATAGTAGCAGGAGATGGCACAGAGTTTGAAGGAAAGCTTTTTTATGTATTAGAAGCAATCAACTAGCCTGGGTTCCAGCACCATACCAGTTAGTACCCATACAGTCATATTAACCGTAACACATCAAGTTTGAATTATGATCATAAGTGAAATTAGGGAAAATTACTAGTATAAAAAAAGTTAATGATTGCCAAGTTACAATCTTTATTTATCTTTCACACCTATTATATATTATATTCTCTTACTCTCTATTTTTTTAATGAAAAAGCTTTAATATTTCGGTGATTGAAATTAGTAATATGTGTGATCAGATGAAGATTATTAACTTAACAATTTGCTAATCGGGAACGTTTTATGGCTAAAATAGGCACATATTACAGAACACAACTAGCAACCACTCATACTAATATTATTGTTACATAAACTGTCTATGCAATGAGGATGTATTGTTAGTAGTTTACCTTCAGAATTATGTAAATTATTGCGTGTTAATTGGAGAATTATAGCTAAAGATGTTCAGATCGAAGAAAATTTGGCTATATCATAGGTTAGTAACAAGATACGTTATGCACACATTCCCTCACAGGTTTCATGAATGAATTATTACCACATTATTGTTTCGGTAGCACAATAATTATTTATTCAGACCATATAACTAAGGAAAAATCTGACTTTTATTTTAATTTTTAAAAAATATTCATGCAAAAAATCAACTTTCTGCGAAAATGTTGAAATTTACGACAGATGATTTTGACTTTTAGAACATTTCTAATGTGACAGTGACGTTGATTTAACATTGTTTATGACACACTCAAATGCATCGCGTAATCGCGTATCGTATTGCTACTTCGAGCATCCATTCTTTTTTTAAAAAGGGTAATATAGCATCCATTCTTTTTTTAATAAGGGTAATAGCATCCATTGACTGTTGCGGGTTGCCTTGCCTCAGCCTGTTTCACAGTTTCAGTTTCTTTTTAACCATTGATGTTTACTACCTACTTTTCAGAATGCTGTAAATTTTCTACAATTTATTTATTTTGAATAGCATTAACACACCTTAGTGATGGCAGCAGTGTTGAAGAAACGAGCATTGGCTGAATATAATAAATCTTTTCAGGTAAAATCCTATAACCTCCGCCCGCTGACTTTCCGTTTATAAACTTTCCCGACTTCTTTCTCCTGAATTTACAGGATGGACCTCCATCAAAGAAGCTGCATCTGGCCAAGAAGCCTCTTATTGGTAGCTCAGCAGCCGCATTTATTGGTTTGCTTGAGAAATGCAAGTCAAGTGATGAGGCATTTCAACTATTACTGCGTGTCTCTGACTGTCTTCAGTTCCAAGAGTCAGATGTAGAAGAAGCTATCAAAAAGCTCTCGGAACATTTCCAAAATGAAGAGGATTCCGTTGTGCGCGTGAAAATACTGTGGCTGTTCTGTGACATTGGATTGGAGTGTGTCCAGGAGCCAACTTGAATAACTTGATTGATGAAACTACACATCTGATCAAGAATGAGACTTCTCATAAAGTAAGTTTATTTCAAAATCTATACATATGAAAAAATACTAATCATTTAACTAGGTACGAAACAAATTAAAATGTTGCTATCCGTGATTTGATAACTATGTCAATTTGCCACTGTCTTCTCAGTGTGAATAAAATTTAATTTTAGTAAATAGCCCAAAATGCTTTATTTAGGTCCACCTTTGTCTTATGTAGGTACATGTTATATCCACACAAGTAGACTTATTATATGTGATACCTGTGTGTGTTTATATTACTACATAATGTACTTCTGCCTATTCCATTTCAGGTCATAGCTCAAGGAATAACCACCTTATTAAAACTAGGTAGTAAGCTGACAGATGACAAGATCCTCATAATGAGACTGGTGGGAGTTGCCAAGGAGAACTTGAAAGACACAAGTCATCAGGTGAAATGTCGCTGCCTGCAGTTGATCAGTGAATTGTACCCGATATACCCTGATGCTGATAGGACTTTGGAAATGGTGGCGGAGGCTGAGGCCATTGTGAAGCTGCTCGCTGATTATTCTCATGCTGAGGTGAGTGTGAAATATTAAAAAAGGGATGTGGGAAGGCAAAACAATAATAAATAAATAAATATTTCAGGGCATTGCACACAGCGCCATCTACTAGATAACAGATATTACTTACTTGTACATACTTTTCTTTTTACAATAGTTATAATAAGAGCAAAATTTGTATCTGTGTTTTTTGGTAAACATGTTGATTAAAAAACACTGTTCAGAATTAGTAGGGTAATTAAGTCATATACATATATGCATAAAAACATACAGTTGAATTTGAACTTCCTATTTTTTGGAGTTATTAAAAAGCTATGTTAGGCTGTAGCTTTAGACTTGTTTAATATAATGTACATACCTTAGGTGTTAATCTTACTTTCCCAACATATGTATATAGAAAAACAATCCTTACTTGTAGCTTATAATATAGAAAGAATACATAACAGAAAACAAGATAAGAAGAAGAAGTGATATATTGTCGAATATTCGTGATTTCATTATAAAAATAAATAGCATCAGTCCGCTAGTGCAGCTATTGCAGGTTATCCTATAGGTAATTGACAAAACTATAACAATAAGTTAACAGAACTATTTCACGATGAGTAAAAAATCAATGGCTTTAATTAATCGATCGAATTAATTATCGAGCGTAGCTATGATAATGTTTGAGTTTTACTGAAACAAATACAAAATATCTATAAAACAACAAAATTAAAATTTTCTTTTGAAATCTGCAACCATGCAATCCCATCAGTATTTTCTTATGGCGTTGTCACGTTCTACTATCGTCAGTAAACCGACTTTACAGACAACCGTTTTTTTGATACAAATAATTTAGTTATTTACTTCTATTTTTTATTGTTTATTCCAGTTCAGTAACCCTACAAGACGGCGAGACCACAATCCGTCTTGTAGACGACGCATTCACTCGCATCTGTTCTGCCGTCAACGATCTGTGCATGGAGGTCCGAGCACTAGCATGCACCCTGCTTGAAGAGACAAAAGGAGTATCTGACAGGTTCCTGCTGCAGACATTGGATAAACAACTTATGAGTAACATGAAGGTAAATTGACAATGCAAATACATAAAAAATGTTAATTATGTTATTTTATGATGGATGCAGGACAATATAAACTCATAGGTTGACTGCTCTGTTGGCTTAGTTGGTAGTGGCTCGGCCTTCTAATCTATGGGGTGTGGGTTCGATTCCCACATAACACAAGTAATTATGCATATTAAAAATTTGTAATTACTTGTGTTGAGTCTGTCATATAGTCATTTCATCCTTTCTTGAATGTCGTCTTCTATCACTTTGCACACTCTTATGTTCCTCTAGACTATAATCTTCCATCTGGTGTTGGGTCTTCTTCTGTTTACGTGGCAATGATTACTTTATTTGCTATGATTACTTTACAGTGGCTTTCCAAGACACAGATTATTTTCTAATTCGGAAGCCAGAGACTTTTCTTATGTGATCTGTGTATTCATGACAATATAGAACTGACTGGGGAGTCCCAAGCTACTCAGTTAACATGTTGTAGCGGGGGGGCCAGTTTAAACCTCCGTCATCTGATGTGTCAATACAGTCGTCATGATTGGATAATATACAATGGTCATACTAAATATGTATATGTATGAACATGTAATAATTGTTGTGTAATATTATACAACTAGTGGGTGCTCGCGGCTTCACTCGCATTAAGAAGTAAAACTTGCATCCCCTATTTCACCCCTTTAAAAGTGGCATTTCCAAAAATCCTTTCTTATTAGCGGATGCCTACGTCATAACATCTACCTTCATTCCAAATTTCAGCTTGATCCGTCCAGTGGTTTGGGCTGTGTGTTAATAGATCACTATATCAGTGAGTCACCTTTGAGTTTTATATGTTTAGATTTGTGAAAGCAAGACCTGATCGATTAATTGATGTTTACAGAAGAAGCGCACGGCGCACGAGCGCTCCGTGGAGCTGGTCCGCAGCGGCGCGTGGGCGTCGGGGCGGCGCTGGGCGGACGACGCGCCCGGCGCGCTCGTGGCGCACGACACCGTGTAGCTGCTGCCGGGCGGCGCGGCTGGAGCTGCCGTGCACGGCCTGGAGGACGAGCTCTGCGGTACACATCTAACTATAGCTCGAATCATGAACATTTTTTTATATAGTGTGGGCTGATAATAACCCTCGTGGTATCAGGATCAAAAGTGATCTGTAGCATATATTTGTTCCATACTAACCACGAGAATCCATCGGGCCACTGTGTAGTGATGAAGACCGACAAACAAATCATGGCAGGCATGGCATTGCATACTAAATGGAAATGAGAACGTTAATGTTGATCTAGAGGTATTTTATTCCACTTTGAATGAAATTATTAAAACGAACGTGCCTGTTACCCATCCGAGAAACTTTTCGTATCCTGTCTGGTTTAGCAGAAACCTAATTCGATCAGTTCGTGAGAGAAACAAAGTACTGCGGAGATTTAAAATCTATGATAACCCTATGGATGACGTCATTCTTCGTACTCTTAATAAGCGTTGTGACAAATTAGCTAAGGAATGTTATATAAAGTATAGAGACTTTATCGAGAACAAAATAAAAACGCATCCGAAGTTATTTTGGTCATATATTAAAGCGAAAAGAAAAGGAAGATCTACTTATCCTGTTTCGCTTTCCGATGGTGAGGAAACAGTGACTAGTGGAGACGGCATGTGTAATTTGTTTGGACAATATTTCTCTACTGTATACCAAGCAAGTGCTCACATTGATGAAGATCACTGTCAAGCTCTCTCTTTCTATTTAAACCGGTTCGAGACTAGTCTTGCTCTATCACATTTAGTTATCTCAATAAAAGATGTTCAAAAAGCTTTCGAGAAACTCAACACTGAAAAAGGAGCGGGACCAGACGGTATCCCACCTCTATTCATAAAATCTTGTGCTAAGTCTCTATCGTTACCTCTGTCTCTTATATACAATAAATCATTAAAATCCAGTATATTTCCAAACGCTTGGAAATCTGCATATATTCTTCCGATATTTAAAGATGGGGACGAATGCTTTGCAAGTAATTACAGACCTATCTCGATTATTTCCACCTTTGCCAAAGTATTAGAATCACTTGTTTTCCCGTATATGTTTAATCATTTTAAACAATTTATATCTGACCATCAGCATGGTTTTATTAAACAACGTTCTACATGTACTAATCTTGTAACATTTGTTGAAAATCTTGTAGCTGCTGTAGATAGTAACAAACAAGTAGATGTTATATACACAGATTACAGCAAAGCATTCGATAAATTACCATTTTCTGTACTAATTTTTAAATTATCATTTTATGGATTCTCTGGGTCCCTCCTTAGATGGATAGAATCATATCTAAATAATCGAACTTTTTCTGTAGTTGCTGCTGGTTTTGTTTCTAGTTCTAATTTTAATGTCACCTCCGGTGTGCCTCAGGGCTCCATTCTTGGCCCTCTCTTATTCAATATTTTTATAAACGATTTGCCAAATTGCCTGAGTCACTGCACTCCATATTTATATGCAGATGACTTAAAAATCATTAAAATAATTAATAATTTCGATGACGTTGTAGCTCTAGAAAATGATTTAAAAAAATTACATAATTGGTGTAAGTTAAATGGCATGATTCTGAATTCAGATAAATGTCACCAAATTACTTATAGCCGTAAAATTCATAACATAACTCATCACTATTCTATTGGCAACATTAAACTTACTAGGGTTAGTAACATAAGGGACCTCGGAGTAATCTTTGATGAAAAGCTGACATTTATTCCTCACATTGATAAAATAACTAAAAAAGCGTCAAAAATGTTAGGTTTCCTTATACGTAACGCTAAAGATTTCCGTAACCCTAAAACTAAAATTTTGTTGTACAATTGTCTGGTGCGCAGTATATTAGAATACTGTAGTCCAGTGTGGAGGCCGCACTATGCTATCCACCAATTAAAATTGGAAAGAGTTCAAAAAAGATTTATGTGGCACCTAATATATTGCGCCAAAAAGGCAAAAGAAATTCGTTCATATGAAAAGCGTTTAGATTTCTTTAAAATTGATAAGATCATTGATAGGCATATAAAGGCGGATCTAATATTTCTTCATAAAATTATACACAACAAAGTAAACTGTCCCATTCTATTATCAAAATTTAGACTCAGAGTGCCATACCGTTACCCGCGTAAACCTGCTAAATTTACATCATTTGCACCAGTCCTTCGTAGAACTGTCTTAGGTGCCAGTTCACCAGTGCCTAGAATGGTTAATTTAGCCAATAGATACCACAGTAATGCAAGTGACCTAGATATATTTTGTGAATCTGTATCCAAATTCAAAATGCATGTGACTTCTGCGCTGAGGGCCGGTGAGGCCCACACCTAAAACTAAACTATTTTGTTTATAAAAACAGATAATTCCTTGTATATTTGCTAAATGTACTGTAGTTTTAAATCCATGACTTGTTGAGTTCCTAAACAACAATGTTTTCTACTTATTGTTTTCAACTAGGATTAGTTTGTAAATATATTTTCATTATCTTTATGTATTGTAATAAAAATAAAATTGTGCATGCTGTGCTTAGCTTTAATAGGTAATATATTTTGTTTATATATAAAAATACTAGTGTAAGATAATTGTATTAATGTTATTACCAATGTTAAGCCGAAATAAATAAAAAAAAAAAAAAAAAAAAACAATACACACTCGTTTAATATAATAGTATAAAACATGATGCACATAATTTTTTTTTGTTAGCATTTACCTTACTACATATTAATAAGCACTTCTTTATCATTACACTATTGATAGAATGTGAAAAAAATAAGTTAACAATAAATCACAAGTATGGCGTTTCGTTTCCGAGCGGAAAACTTGCGAATTTGTGAAACACCCTTCTGTAATGTGTGTTTTTTAAGTGTTTGCTTAGTGTGAGGCTAGATGGCGCTGTGTGCAATGTCCCGGAACATTTATTTTATTTATTTTTATTTATTTGTTTCGTTGTTGCAGAGGTCCGCACAGCAGCAGTGGACGCAGTGTGCCAGCTGTCCCTCACCAACCCCACGTTCGCGACCACCTCGCTGGTTTTCCTGGTGGACATGTTCAACGACGAGATAGAGGACGTGCGCCTGAGAGCTATCGACAGCCTCACCAAGATCTTGCACCACATTGTGCTGAGGGAGGACCAGCTCGAGACCATACTGGGAGCATCGGAGGTTAGTCTGTGCTACATAAAACCCAGTCACATTATCTCGAGACCTCGCTGGAATGCCTAATGGAATAATAATATCCCACCAAAAACATTGTAACTAACGAAAAAACTAGCCAAGTCTCTATGGAGCTGCTTGTATATCACTAAAAAGTAATGAAATCTAGACAAGGTCGTGCCAAGTGTAAGGTTCGTTACTGCAATTTCCTTATTATTATAGTCAATGTTCTATGACTGGCCGTTAAACATTCTTTATTCGTTAATGGGTACAAGTCAACGGCCAAGTCACACAACATTAACTATAATAATAAGGAAATCGCCTTGCGTTAGACATCCTAGAATTCTGTATAGCGAGACATCAGTATATATGTGTCTGAGGATAACATTGACTAGATAGATAGATAGGTCAATGTTCTTATAGTAATTTATAGCTTTCCTTTTCCACTTGTGTTAACATTATTATTGTTTTTTTTTCAGGACTATTCAATGGACGTGCGCGAAGGTCTCCACAGGATGCTGGGCGCGTGTACAGTTGCTTCCAAGACCTGCTTCGAGATGTTCATCGACAAGATACTAGAGAACCTTAAGCGGTATCCTCAAGTACGTACGCACTAAACTTTTTCATGCCTTAAACATTTGTGCCAATTTATAACGAACTTAGATTAATTTTAAAAAGCTTTCAATCGCTTCAAAAATTTCACTTGAAAACGAAAAGCCTAACATAGAATTGTTAAAACTTATTCATTGGTTGATGCACTGTTGTGTATGTTTTGACGTCTGTGATTGGCATTTTGGTTTCTATTGTGATTTTCTAAATATATGGAACATCCTACTGCAGTTCAATTTCATAGTTTTCTAAGCTGTCAATAGCACCATTTGTGCTGTTGTTATTGTTCCTGCCAGTCGCGATTATTTTAGCCCGTTTATGAAGAAATGAACTAGTATACTAATTTACATCTTCTTATGTCCTAGATGAAACTCTGGAGAAAAATGTATTCTTCTATAAATCTATGTATATCTTCTATAAATCTTGCCGAAGGAAAAGTACAAAACTTGAAGACACAAGGAGTGATGTTGGTAAGATCTTGAGAGCCACGCAGGCCACGTTGGTTAGGAGGTGAGGTGTGGCGGTGGTATATGGAGGAACACACCTAAAAACCATCAAGTTTGTTGTTTGAAGTCGGTAAAGGAGCAGGCACAGCGGAAAAAAACACAGTATTTCTCCAGAGTTTCCTTATACTCAGTTTAACTTAGACTCAGTCCGTCTTATTATAAAAAAATGGTTTGTTCTAGGCATATGTCAAGTAATACGAAGTTCAGGGTTGTTACCGTAACATGAATTCTTATTACAAAAGCAGGACGAAGTCAAGACTTGTTGCTAGAAAGAACGATCCTAGGATTATATATTATATCATCTGTGGTAGCAAAAACACGAAGTTTTTTTTTATTCGTTGGCTATAACTACGTAATGTGTCAGTTTTCAAGTTAAAATAACCGTCAACGAAATTATTTTAGCGTTTTTGACGTTGTCATTGATAATTGTATTTTTTTTTTTTCAAAAAGTTTCATTATTTAGCAACATATCAATGGTTTCAAAAACTAAAAAACGTGCCGCAAACTGGTGGCTTTATTATTTTATTTCATTTATTAATTACATTGCCTTGGAAAGGAAATTTAACATCTACTGCAAAATATACTTATACTGTAAGTTTTGTTTACTAAATTTATTTATTTCTGGTGTGGGTTTAATGCAATAAAAATACAGAAACCGATTATTATTCTTCTTATTTTAACTTTTTACAAAGACACAAGTTTTAAAATTAAAAGAAATGTTTTTATACTTGAGGTTTGATTAAACATTTGCATATTTTATTACATAATATAGATTAAAAAAAAAACAAATTGATCCAGTTTAGTTTAAAATAGGTATTATGTTAAAATATCTTATGTACATTTTACTATAAATTTGTTTTAATCCATAAATATTAGAAATGTGCATTATAATTTATTTTAGTACATTAAACAGTTTAAACTTCACTGATTACAGTAATATATGTTGCTCAAATAGACACCTCCCTAGGGATATACATGTAATACAATAGTTAAATACAATTATTAAATACAACTATTACAATTATTAAATACAATTATTACTTATTAAATACAATTATTGAGCTGGAGCACTTAGATTATCTTTAGGTTTTTCTAAAGATTTTCTAAGTGCCCCTTTTTGTAGTAGTTAGAAGTAGTATGTTTAGTTTTCCTTCACTTGTTTTTATATTTTATTATTGTAAATAAATTCTTGCATTATTAACTAAAAATGTGTATAAATGGTCTTCTCTTTATATTGCCTCTCACAGAACTGGCAGTATTGCAAGAATAAACATTTATAGGTTGCTCTTCAAAGTTCTCTTCTGTATTAGAAAACACATCATCCCTCATATCCACAGGTATGTTGTGGAGGTCAGCACAAACCACTATTGTTTTTTGGCAGTTTCTACATTTACAAACATTTCTCTTAGTAAGTAACAAACCATTGCTTTAACAATCCGAAGCACCGTTCAATTGTGTTCCGGGTACAGATGTGTGCTGTTATATCTTTCTTCTTGGGGTGTGGATGGGTTTAACAGTGGAGTGAAAAGAGATGGGGTGTATGGGTACCCACTGTCTCCCAGTAATACACCAGAGAATGCGCCCGCCTCGAACCTTTGTTTCAATCTGGACTTTGAAAATGTGGGAGTCATGTGTACACTTCCATGCCATCTTGTCATTATGTTCATGATTCTTAAGTCAGCATCACAGACTACCTGAAAGTAACAATTTAGTGAATACCTAGGTATATGTATTAGTTTTTTATCTATATAGCCTATGTTGCCTATGGCAGTTAGGTACATATTATAAAGAGATTATAAGAGTATCTACTAGATCGTTGGCCATAGATTTTGAATCTATTAACCAATTTGATGAAATTTGATGAAACCAGTACCTACTATTTTTAGTTTTTAAGAAGACTGATTAAACTGCAACTTTTTTGCCAGTTATGCTCGTCTCAGTGACACACCGGACGCAAATACTCTTGGGCTGACTGACGTCAGGTGAGCATCCCAACTAATAATATAATCACCTGCCCTTAGTGTGGGTTTGATATATATATATTCACACTAACCATCTAAATTTGTAGTAGGTCTATACCTACTTAAAGCTATCTTTAGGTTGTGAAAATGGGGTGGGTACATTAATACATTTTAACACTCAGAAACTGCTGTTTAGAGGAACAAACAGTTACAAAACTGTTTGTCTCTGTAAGCCGTCTTCCCAATGAATGTTACAAAACTATTGCAAATATATTATAGGTACTTACTTGATGGCGAGCCCAATTGTGTAGGTAAGGCGCATACCACTTGTATATATGGACTCGAAGGGGATCCGCGAGGGTCATGAGCCAGCTCTTCACGCAAAACATCCACTATTTTTTCCCCGAAACGTTTGTTAAACCTATATTTATTCCGAAACTCTTCTTCACCTACATAGATCAAATGAATTCGGTAGGTATCTATCTGGGCACCGAGGCGATTCAAACAGATCCAGTTTTGTATATTAAAGGATTATTAGTAGAACACAATAACAAAATATTGAAAATAAATCTATAACCTCTAAACGTCAGAATTGTTTCATACTTCAAATCCAATTTAGTTAGAACAGATATATACCATAGTTAAACTAGGTGTCGCGGCAAACTAAGTTAGGTTCACTGACCTCCATCAGTACCTACAGGTACGCTGTACTGATGGAGATCAATGGTTAGGTTACATCCGAAGTACGAACTATCACGTTAGTCCTCGTTTTGTAATAAGAAATTATTTCTTACCAGACTTAGTATAGACTTATCCCGGTATTAACAGTTTTATAATAAGACTGAGTATAAAAACTGGACATTCCGTTGCGTATAACTACTATATTGGTACTGCCACTGATGGTCTACATTCCGTTGCGTGCAGCGCCTGGGCAGCTCCCACGCGACACTGGTGCTCCCTCTGACGGCGCGGCTGCTCGCCACACACCCCTTCTTTGACATGCCCGAGCCAGATGTTGAAGACCCGGCCTGTATCCTTTTAACAAGATAAAAAAAAACTTAACTTACTAAAGAATTATTTTTACAAAATAATCATGCTACATTAATTTATTTCTAGCTTTACTTTGTTATAATTATTTCAGTTCCAATAGGAGTCTGTTACTTTGAGGCCCTATAATACAACGTATGATACGACGCATAGAAAATGGCAACAAGCAGACCAACAGTTAGACAATAGACAATGTAATGTTAGACAATATTTGGATCGCAAAAAACACATTTATCTATAATAAAAAAAACTGTGAAGTTTTCTTATATTTTTGGTAGGCCTAATCGAAAATAAATGGGTGCGTTATACAATCTGCAATCAATTCGTCGGTAATGTTTGTTCGCATGGTATTGTTTTTATATTCACAGAATAGGCTTACGTTTGACTACAGCCCGCCAGGTTATATAATCATAAAAAAAATATGTAATGTACACGTTATCAAATGTTAAAGCCAATTAATTCCTTATCACAACAACAACACAGACATGTGCGTCCTAATCCTGGTGCTGAACGCGGCGCAGCACTGCACCACCATGCTCCCGCTGTTCGAGGAGCACACCATCAAGCACTACACCTACTTGCGAGACACCATGCCGCATCTAGTGCCACAGCTGCCTATTGGTAAGTTGTATTTCCTCATTCTTGAGAATCGTGACTGCACAGTATTAATTGTACAACATAATGGTAGATGAAAAACTCCTTCAATAAAAGACCATTTTGTCGAAGTTGTCGTATTTCCTCATTATTAAGGGTCGTGACTCCCCCTGAGAATAAATACTTGGACATCTATATCGTGTTTTTTTTTACACGAAATAGGCTTACGTTTGAATATAGCCTGCCTGATGTTAAGCACCGCTATAGTCTATAAGATGTAGCACGCTTGCCTAGAAGTAACCTATTTACTCTAGATTTGAAGACCCCTGGGTTATAATTAACTGGGAACAGGGCTCCAGGTAGAGAGTTCCATACTCTCGCCGTCCTTACTACGATGGTAGAAGCAAAGCGCTTCGTGTGAGTCGTTGGAACTTCCGCCATAAACCGGTGACGCCCTGCTGACTTCCTGCTTGTTCGATGGTCGAATGGAGACGGAGGAATTATGTTGTGAAGCTCCGTTGCACACTCACCGAAATGTAACCGATAGAAGACCGACAGGCTAGCAACCTTGCGGCGATGTTTCAAGCTTTGGAGTTTCGCTTTAGCAACGGTGGCTTCTCCAATGATCTTCTTAGCTCGCCTCTCAATCGACTCTAACGCCTCAAGTTGGTACTGAGCTGATCCGTCCCAAAGGTGCGAACAGTATTCCATGCACGACCGCACTTGTTGAACTCGTGGTTGATTCCTAGGTTTTTTTCTGCGGTCCTCTGGTATGGTTAGTTAGTATAATATGGTATTGGTAAGCATACATACTTACATATGTATATGTACATATTAAAAAATGAGTGCACAGTCAACATTGTGCCACCAAGTGTATGGCTAACATATTCAAGATTTTATACCTATAGCCCGGCTAGATACATATATATTACCTTTAAATCCTTTTCGCACAATACAGCTTTTCCGTTATAAGGCTGGCATGATGCCTTTGGCCGCCATTTTAAAACTCTTATAATAAACCGTCTTTTAATAATCTCTTCCAATCTTCAGGTGAGACGAAAATCAGTGAGAAGACGGAAGCAGCGATGGACGACAGTGCGGTGCGGAAGTTCTTCGACAGCGTGCTGCAACACATCGACAACAACACGCTGTCCACCAACGTGCGGCTCAAGATGCTGCAGTCGGCGGAGGAACAACTCAACAAGTAAGACTAATGTACTGTTATAGCTGTAAATCATTATCCAATATAAAAATAATACTAATTGTAAAAAAAACAAATCTCGCCACTCAGTTTTTATTTTACAGTAAATGTAGGTATCGTCCTCATTCATCAGTCCTTAAAATTCAGGCCTCTAGTTTTATCCTCAACCAAGTTATAGGCCTGTTTTTAGGCAATTGATATATAGGCGTGAGTTTGAACCAACAAATTTACGTATTTACGAAAAAATACGTGTTTTGTGACACGGAGAAAGAGTGAGAGATCATTTACTCTGAACTCTCCGTTAAAAGCACAAAATGTGCAGTGTATGTATGTAGAAAATATTGACCAATTTATTGTACCTGACCTGCAGGGCACGGGACTAATAATAGTCTTTTCCACCATTTTATCCACTTGGTGTATGGTGTCAGGTAGATAAAATGGTGGAAGGACTATTAGTACCGGTGCCGATCTAGCCCTGCAGTTCACCTCATCCACGCTTGTCACTAAACTCTATAATACATTTGCATCTCTATCTGTATGAATATTTGTTCGCAGACTGGCTGAGATGGAGCCCCTGGTGGAAGGCGCGGCTGCGTTCACGGCTCTGTTCGCGCGCGGCGCGGTGTCGCTGGCGGGCGCGCTCGGCGCCGCGCGCGGGGTGCCCGCCCGCGCGCACGCCAGCCTGCACGCACTCTGTCTCAGGTATATAATGAAGGACATAAAATCATCGAAATAACACTGTAACTCAGGTACACGTAGTAAATTAAAACAAATATTTCAGGACCATATCACATAGCGCCGACTAGCCCCATACTAAGCTAACGCTAGTGCTATTTTGTACATTGTTTAAACATAGCGTCATAATAACGTTATCTACTGATAATTCCATCCATCCATGCATTAAAAAACAACATTCAGTCGAACTGAGAACGAAATAACTTGAGAACTTCCTCATTTTTGCAGTCGGTGATAAAAATAACTTTTTTTACCAGACTCCAGCACCAATTCAGCGGCGTGACGGAGCAGGAGAGCGCGTGCGTGTGGCAACTAGCGCTGCGAGTGTGCGCGCTCAAACTGTACGCCGTGGCGGTGAGCGGCAGCCCCCCGCCCCCCGGCGCGGGGTGCTCTGCCCCCTCCGGCGCCGCGCTCGCAGCCGTGGCCGCGCTCACGCATCATGCTGAGCTACTCGACCGACTGTTGGCTTCTGCAGGTCAGTTTGTTTAGCTTTATAATCCTGGTATTTGGGTGCTATTTACTTTCAAGCAAAAACTGTTGTAACTTCAAATAAAATCTCAACAAGTCGGTTTTGACAATTATATGTGAAGAATAATATAAATACTTCCTCAATCTTATGCACACATTCACTCCCAAACGCGCACACATTCTCTTACACATAGAAACGTTCATTTTGTACAGGCATTATTAGTTCCTATGATAGCCACGGGTGATCCCGCCTACTAATTATTGCCCGAAACACTTATTTATATATTATTATTTTAGTGCTAGTAGACGCCCGGTTTCGCCTACATAATTTCAGGATAAAAAGAAACCTGTGATACTCCTAATCCGTTCTTAATATCTTCTTTGTACTTACAGGTTTATGACCCTCTTCAACTTTATTGTATGTATAGATTTCTATTGAATAAAGAAAAAAAACTTATTTTCTTGTATTAAAAGTATTTTAATGAAATTTCTACTAATTAAAGTTCTTATCTCACTTCCAGGTGTGGAGCCCGACCCGTTTACGATAGCGGTGTTCCGCCAGCTGTCCATGAACTGCGACAACAAGCCGGCGGCGCTCGCCCGGGCTTATGCCGCTGCTGCAGAGCGCGCCGCTCTGCGCCGTGCCCAGACCTAAGATCAAGGTATTATATATATCTAAATATATAAAACTCAAAGGTGACTGACTGACTGATATAGTGATCTATCAACGCACAGCCCAAACCACTGGACGGATCAGCCTGAAATTTGGAATAAGGTAGATGTTATGACGTAGGCATCCGCTAAAAAAGGATTTTTGGATATGCTACTTAGAGGTGAAACCGGGAATGCAAGTTTTACTTCTTAATGCAAGCGAGCAACCTCTAGTTTAAAAATAAATTCAAATATTATTATTGTTTAAAATAGTATATATAGCGCCAAATCGTAGATTATAACGTTGCTTAACATCAGGCAAGTTGTAGTCATGGGTAAGCCTATATCATGTAAAAAAAAGATAAAGGAGCGGCTATAGATACCAAACTAGACGTATGCCTGTATCTTGGTTCCTGGTCCTTCTCAGTTGAGAAAACTACCTAATATTAACAAAAAGAACTACCTAGTGTAGCTAGAGTTGTAAGGAATTTGTAATCATTTTGTTTGTATTTTGTGAATAAAAATATTTTTATCTTATTTTTTTTTAATTGATTTCTTAATAAAATCCTTCCAAATGTTTCAGATCCGTATGTGCACAGCTCGTATAATCGAGCCAGCGATGGATAACGATGTAGTGCTCCGGTTCAGTGCCGGCCTCGTCACCGCCGTGCCGCTGGAGGCCGAGATACTGAGGGCGAAGGCCGGCGCCTCCATCCGGGTCAAGGTGGCCTATCCTGATAGAAGGATACATGCGCTCGCGCCCAATAAGGAGCATTTGAGACCTTTGGATCATGCATACGTCAGTAAGTAACTAGACAATCTCTTTATGAAAATACACTTAAGTATCTTTGCTGTCTCAAAATCTTTAATATTAGAACAGAAAGCATGACCATAATATTGCATACGCGAGGATTTCTTACGCAATACATTTATCGTAACAATTAACTAAAAATATGTGATGTGATGAAAAGAAAAGAAATAAATGCTTTCGCAATTCACTTTTGCGTTAGATTATTCAATTATAGTTGGTAAGAAACATCTATCTACCTATACTACATATATAATAAAGCTGAAGACGGTCAAAAAATCTGAACATAAAAGATACTAGAAAAATAATTGGAGATACTTAGAATTGATAACGGAACTCGTTCCAACAATTTCTAAATATTTTGTCTGTTTATTTAATTAAACGCTCATCACGGAAAACGGCTGAACGGATCATGATGATTTTTGGTATGTAGGAATTATGAGGCCTTAGATATGTCATAGGCTATTTTTATCAAAATAATGCAAGCGAAGCCGCGGGCGTCGAGTATTTATGAATAAAATTATTTTTCCTATTGTAGCGGAAGACGACGGCACCCAGAACCTGCGGCTGCTGACCAAGGTGCTGATTTTGCACGGAGTGTGGACGGAGCCCTGCGGTGTGGACATCTCCATCTGCCTGGCGGTGGAGGAGGGCGGCGGCAGGGAGCCCCCCGCGCTGGTGGAGCTCTGCAAGCCGGTGCGGGTCACGGTGGCACCAAAACCTATTAAGAGGGGGATCTAAACCTACCCAAAACTTAACTTTTTCTTCTTATCGAATGAGAGTGGCCAATTCTGGTGTCGAGAGTTCATCAAGCCGCCCTAGGGCCTCTGACATGGCTTAACGACTGCCGTACTATAACAAACAGACGAGACCTACAATTTAACATGTTATCCGACCCACGGAAGCGCCCAAAATGGAATGCCACCTTTTGGTCCCCCATCTAAAGACTGACCGCGTCGACCTTTGCTTAACATTAGTAATTGCATTCGATTGCATCCGCCAGCTGAGCTACAGGCGCTTAGGTTAAACTTAACTAACATGCAAACATGTTCAGTATGAATGCATGCATGAAGATATCCCACTCTGAAGAAAAAAATCTCTTACAAATCTCAAACAAGTGTTTGTAAAAGTGTATAATTGTAAACCCACATGATCTGAAAGTTTTCTGCTTAGAAATTCAGTTGCAATGGTGCTTAACATCATCAGACGTTCGCGCTCTAAAAATGTATCTATTATAACCAGAATCAAGAAGACATGGCACTTTATACTCAACACAGATTTTTTGAGTGGAAAATAATTTTAATACATACATATATCTTACACAGTGTATCTTACTCGGTTTTATACTCTTTGCTGTGATTCATTGTTTACAGTAACAGCATATTAAGAAAACATATTTGTAGTAATATTTAGACAGCTGTTTGTCCTTCCTGTCTATTATTAATAGCCATGGGCTGTAACATCAACATGATTACACTGGGAAAACATTGTGTAAGGAATTATAAATTAATCTTATTTTAAGGGACTAGTATAATGTGAGTATAAAATAAATGAAGAACCAAGTACATGAAACATGTTTTATTGTGCAGATATATTCTTATTTACATCTTCACATTATCACAAAATAACTTGTACCAAAAATAAACATTTATTAAAGAAAGCATAGATTAAGAACCAGTAACAAAAATATACATAAATAGGTACTTATATTTATACACAGTACTTATACACAAATAAAAGTTTCCTTTGTTACAAAAAAAATGTATAGAATTCTCAGATAACAAAAGTTGAGAAATTAATGGTACTCCATTTATGCAAAGATACAATATATATAGCTATAGCTGAAGTAACAGTCTGCATATACCCTATGTACTGTACATATTCAATGTTTCCACACTGAGTTGCCAACATACATATAGGTTACTCACATTTAATTAGAAGCAGTTTGGAAAATAGGCTATTTAAGTAAATATTGACCCATATATGTTCAATTTCAGTGACTTTTCTGGAGTAAAGAATTTTGTACTACATCAAACCTGTTGATTTGATCTTAACTAGTGCTGCATCCTGGGGTGAACCATAATTACTTAAAAGGTACCTATTTACTCAAGATTTGAAGACCCACAAATAGTTGTTTAGATTAGGTCCTTAGGAGTAAAAACTGAAAACTTGAAAACCAGAATTTGTCACTCATATGCATATACTTTAGTTTGCCACTCATACACAAATATGTACTTTATACAGCATTTTTTCCTCGGTCTAGTCAGTCAGTTTAGTCTGCAAGCTGTTCCTTATCAATAGTCAAGAGTTCCGAGCGAGCTATGAGGAATGAGTTGTTTCACTCCAGGCATCCAGGTGCCCACAGAACTGACATGGTCCACAATCAGGGCTCGGTGGATGTCATCCGCTTTGCTGGGAACATCATCTCGGAGAGCTGGAATGAAGAAAATGAATACATTTAATAAAATTGTAAGTAGAACTTATTCTAAAAATATAAATCAGAAACAAGTCATCAAGAAGACTTAATTGTTAATATGACATGTGATAGTCTTACAAAGTATAATATGTTATAGATTAGCCTGCAAAACCATCACAAATTACTTTACCAAATAATTCTTATCAGTAAAATAAAAATTACATACCACCAGCTAGTTCCATCATTTGCAAATTAATATTTTTATTAAATTTCCCATTTCTCCACATATCTTCCATCACATCCAATCTTCTTTTGATGTCATTTGCTTTAGGTCCTTATTATTAAAAAAATAACGCATGAAGTATTTTTTTATACATAAATTATAAATGTTTTAGAATCTACAGAAATAAAATTATCAACACTTTGTTTGTGGACTTCCTGTTAATAGTTTTAACGAATCATAGCGTTGTAAGTCATAGAATTGAGCGTCTGATTTGAGCATGCGCCATCAAACCGCCACTTGTAGCTTCTCTTAAAAACTTACATTACCTAGTTTTAAAGAAACTTTTTATCACACTCGGTAGTTTACTTTTCTATTTATTGCCGTAATGGTTCTGTTTAACTTTCGTATTATATTAAATCAGATTGGATTTGAATCAGGGTATACAAACTTAGAGCTATGAACACGGTCGGTAAATTTAGTATCGGTCGGCACTTTCAGATGGCGCTTTTGTAAGATTCTACATATTTTAACTTGTCAAACGTCAGTTCAGTTGTCAATTTCACAATAATTAAATTAAATTACAGAAAAATTAACCTCCATGGCGGTCGGCCGTGTTCGTGTTATTTTTCTGTATTGTTGAGCTCTTTTCAGTGCTTTTGTCCCTAAGTTTGTTGAGTTGAGTTTTCTCCGCCAAACTAGTGATCTCGCGCTTAAAATGGTTTGTGTACATTGAGATAGGACTCCAGTGTTTTGAGATAGGACTCCAGTGTTCTTTTGTGAGACAGGACTCCATTAAATAGTTCCTAATTTTGAATTCCGTATGTAGTGAACATGTCGTACAAGAGGTGCTGTGTTGCAGGTTGCGATTGCCAGATTATTGCAAGTCAACCATTGTATTATGTAAAGTCATATTGATTTCCGGTTCTGGGGACCCGTATATTTGGTTAAACTTTCCAAAGCCGCCATTCAAGGGGGGGGGGGGGGTTGGGGGAGGGGGGGGAGTGGGTAAGCCCTCCCCTAAAAAGGGGGGGTGCGGAGATCAATAGTTTTCGAGATATGACCATTTTTGTATTTTGAGGTTAAGTACTACGATTTCACTATGGGGTACTTAACTACCTAACCCAACACTTGCACTACAACAGGACTTGGCTCCTCCTCGCTTCGCTCGTCGTCGCATGTGCGTGGTAGAAAGCAACCTAACGAACCTAATCTACCTTCTGTCACAGACAAGTAACTTCGAGTCCAACACTTGCACTACAACAGGACTTGGCTCCTCCTCGCTTCGCTCGTCGTCGCATGTGCGTGGTAGAAAGCAACCTAACGAACCTAATCTACCTTCTGACACAGACAAGTGACTTCGAGTCCAACACTAGCACTACAACAGGACTTGGCTCCTCCTCGCTTCGCTCGTCGTCGCATGTGCGTGGTAGAAAGCAACCTAACGAACCTAATCTACCTTCTGACACAGACAAGTGACTTCGAGTCCAACACTAGCACTACAACAGGACTTGGCTCCTCCTCGCTTCGCTCGTCGTCGCATGTGCGTGGTAGAAAGCAACCTAACGAACCTAATCTACCTTCTGACACAGACAAGTGACTTCGAGTCCAACACTTGCACTACAACAGGTTAGGTTAGGTTTAGCGTCCCGTAAAGTACACCCCAACCCGCTACGCTCGCTCACTCGACCCCGCCATCCCCTTCTATTCTAACCTAACCTCAAGCATGCATCGAAGAAGAAAGAAAATTACTTGACACTGGCAAATACGCGAAGAGTGTAACGCCAATACTAAAAAAAAAACAATGGCATCACGTTTCGTTCATCAAGTTACAAGTTACACACAAAATATTATAACTACGTAAAAATTTGCGATCAAATAATAAATAAAATTACGTATTATATGTATTTTTCATCAATATATACGTAATTGTGACAAAAACTAAACATTACATACACATTAGCAAATAAATATAATAGTTTGATAAGTCGCACGCTTGTATGTAATAGCAGTCCGTAAAACGAAACGCTAATGGCCGTCATAGTGTCAAGAAACTGTCAAAACGAAGGATTATTTTTCGATTTTAAAAAATTAATATCTCGTAAACTAAGCGTCTCCGCACTTAAATATTTAACGTGTAGCCTTTTCTAAATATTATCTACTTCTTAAAAAATTGAGGACCTCCAACGCGAGTGGCGGCTTTGGAAAGTTGAGCCAACAATACACTTAAATTGTTTTTATGTTAAATAGTTTTATTGCATCCATTTCCTTTTATAGAAAGCAAGCTCGTAGCTATAGATAGATACCCAATATAGGTAGATTATAGGTATAGTAAATCGTATAGATAGCTATATACGTAGGTATGTATGTATAGCATGGTAGGTATGTATGTATAGTTCCGGTCGGCAAATACAGTAAGCGCCACTGTTCTACGACCAGTTCCGACATTAAAGTGACGTCTCTATTTCCGTATATAAAAAGTACTCTGTGATTTGAATTCACCTACAAGATTATTTCCGGTCTTATACCGTAACCGGAAATATTCTCCTAAATTCAAATTCAATTATTGTTTTTGGTGTTTAATATGATACCTGCAAACATTAAAGATAAGAGAAACAAATTAAATTAATCTTTTATATATTATTTACATATTTGTTATGTTTTAAATAACTTTAAAAGGTTATCTGACTAAATTCTGTAGTGGCGCCAAGTGAGCGGAGCGTATTCTAGCTCAGTGATTGGTCCGCCGCCATATTTTCTGCGACTGGATATTGGTGGTAGGGATGCGATGGCTTCCTGCTTCACACGGCGCGCTTCAGTCGTTCGAGAGCCGCCGACGCGAATAGATTTCTGCGGGGGACTCTGCCCAATTTTCCTTCGACAGTTTGGTACTTCTGAAAGTTTTTGCGGCATCGATGCCGCTACTACATCCTGTGAGTATTTAATTTAATTTTTAAAAATATGATGTCTGAATGTCGTGAATATTGCTTGGAAATATTTATTTTTTATGAAATTAAACGGTATTCACAATTTTTAGGATTAGTTAAAAGTTGATTGCGAATTTGCTAACGTTTTTTTACTATTCATAGGATAATAGTCTCGGGGGCAGAGGCCCCAGCGACGTGCCTCAGCGGCCCTACCGGTCCATCTCAGATGGACTCCATGCGGCCGGAGTCTGTTGGAGCGCCTGTTGTCTCCAAAAATGTGAGTACCTGCAATATTACACGATTTTAGTTTTATTCAATTTGATCGTTAGTTCGTTTCGATTTCAAGCCATTTTATTTCCTAATAATTTATTAAGTAGTTTTCGTGAGCGTTAGTGGGCGTGTTATTAAATATTTTGCTACGTAGCTCGGCCGTTGTTTTTTTACTTGGAATAATTTTTTTAAGTGTTTGTTACATTTTAGGTTCGGTTTAGACGATATGATTTTTTATTGAAGATAGTAGTTTTCTACCCTCGTTTTACATTCTTATTTGTAATAAAGATTTCTCGACGGTTTTTCAATGACTTGCGTAGGTAGTTTTAAAATGTTCGTAAAGCCTGTATCAAACAGACTCCATTATAGATTTCGATCGTTAATAAATCGCTGCACCCTCCACTATTCTCTGTAACAAAGTACCGCTATTCATCAATTTAAGTACTATTCAGCTGCTGTTGTTAATTTAATCCGTACAGAAGTCGAGTAGCGTCGCGTCTGGAGATAGTATTGTGTACAGAGTTAAGTGACATGTGACCTAAAATTATTTTACGATTAATTTTAATTTGCTACCTTCTGGTCATCTTACTTTATTAGTGTCTTTGATTACTGTAATTAGATTGTGTGTGTAGTTTGATCGGTCGTGGTCTCGACGCAGCTGTACTAGAGGTCCCAGTGTGGGAGTAGCCCTGTAGAGATGGGGGTCATAGTCATATAGTCATATCATTTATTTGCAAACTGTAAAGATATAAACACTTAACAATGACCCTGATAGGGTATGCAAATATTTACATATGTGTATGTAAGTCTGAGTGAGAAGCGGCCCGATTCATATCTCGATTTGAAATTTATCTCGATTATTCAATTTCTCATTTAAAAATTCGTCGAGGGAGTAATAACATTTCGTAGTCAAATATATTTTTAAGTTACGGGCAAAACGTTCTAAGTTTACCTTACTTTTTATAGATTAGCCGGCGGTCGGCCGCGCGCCCCCCCGCCCCCCGCGCCTACTCTCGCAAAAAACTTGTTAAATTCATCCGCTACTTCCGCACTCGGTTATGATTTTATTGTCTATTTTTAGTTTAGTGTTTACTTTACTTTTTTTTTAAATTTTATTTGTCCGTTCCTTAATTATTTTCCACATACATTTGGTTTTATTATCCGATTTCTTCATAGCACGAATGAAATGGTTTCGTTTAGATTTTATTACTACTTTTTTAGTGTTTTAACATAGGACACCGATTTGCAAATGCTAGGTCAATACATGTCGCCGCGGTAATAGTTATATGAGTAGGTTCATTTACTAACGATATAACGATAAGTTTGACTGACTCTGTACTTTTCTTCAATATATCTATGTTAAAATCTCCGGCTATTAAAATGTCACATTTATTATAGTTTTTATGAAGTAATGTAGATATTTGTTTGCAGACGTGGTCCATATTTAAGTTTTATATTTTCGCGAGATTTTACTAAGAAATTTAATTGCGATCTTTAGTGCTTAGACTACCTAGTAGGGAATCGAGAACCGGTACCAATTTTAAGAACCGGGATTTTCGGGATTTCGCAAAATGGCACCGGGATTTCCCGGGATTTTCGGTACTGACATTTTTATTTATAAAAATGTTCCTAAAATCGGTTTTTTTAAAGGGAAATGACAAAAACTACTATTTTATGTGCAAAATCAAATATATATTTATGAACACTGTTAAAATCAACAATATTTTTCGTTTAACGAAAGTAATAAAAAAACCTGTAACCTTTTTTCAAAAGACTCTCTATCTCGTTCGTGAGTTGCCTTTTTATATTGTCTGCTTCTTTGACAACAATATTTCTTATTGTATCTGCGGATTTCGGCAAGTCATAGCCTGATTTCTGGAAAAGCATTCTTTGGTCGTCACTTTCTATAAAATTTCGGAATGGAAGTCCGTCCAAAGCCGTCATGCGAGAAATCACAGTTTCTAATGATGGGTTAGAATCTGATGAGAAAATGTCTGGCAGTTTCCTTTTTTTTTAGATTTTACTTCTTTGCTTGTCGATGGAACCGCAAAATCTTCAATGCTGCTTTGTGACTGCGCTAGCTGCTCATTAACTGCCTCAGCTTTATTAATTTCATAATTAAGGTTTTGATGTTACTGAAACTCTGGAGAAATATGTAGTGTTTTTCCGCTGCGACTGCTCCTTAACCGACATCAAACAACAAACTTGATGGTTTTTAGGTGTGTTCCTCCATATACCACCGCCACACCTCACCTCCTAACCAACGTGGCCTCCGTGGATCTCAAGATCTTCCCAACACCGCACCTTGTGTCTTGAAGCTTTGCTGTTCTCTTTCGGCAAGATATTCTAGTCGACACGTGTTTCGCCTCTCCACGAGGCATCCTCAGGACTCGTGTTGACTCTCCGAACGTCGGTCCGAAAGTCACCGACCGACCGAGTCCGAGGTTTTCTTGACTCCCCCGCAGAATTAATTCATTAGGGGAGTTCTCTTGGGCAAATACATCGCGGTGAGCGCTCAGTTCCTTCCACGGAAGACACCATGTCCTAGGATATTGTGGTCCTCAGTTATGTCGGTTTCCTCACGATGTTCTCCTTCACTGTTTCTTTCTTAGTCGTGTCCCTCACTGCTGAGAATCGTAACTCCTTCTGATACTGTTGACTACATAGTTGTCGCCATCGGTTTCGTTCTGTTGCTTGGTGCATTGCAACATTTATTGGCATCTCCAGCTCTTTAGTTATTTGGTCAGACCATCGTTTGGGACTTCGACCTCTCGGTCTCTTTCCTTCACCGTTAAGCGAATGAAAATCCACACATAACTTGAAAATACAAGTCATTGCAGTAGGGCTAGCAGGGTGCGTCTGGATGAAAAGCAGACACTGGAACCGCTGAGCCACACTCGCTTTTTAATGTTTATAAAACATCTAAAAATATGTCCAAAGGACCTGTTTCACCAACTATTTAACCTACATATTATATCCGTCGATCAGTCGATCCCAGAGGTCGTGCGTCGCAAACCCATAATATTTCACTCAGCGCGCGTCGCCCCGCGACCTACTGGGCCCGTCAAAGCAGGCACCATCAAATTCCATAATTGATAGGTCCGTGACAACCCCGAGTACTGTCACTGTGTTTCACAGAATATACTTACAGTATGAAAACTTTAGTATTCATTTCTTGAAGAGATAGGCTTGCGCTTTTCTACAATTCGTTACGTAATTATAAATTAATTTAGTTGTTTACGGCCGAACGATTATTTCTGCCACAGCATCCCTATAATAGAAATGGCTGCACTGAAACATTTACAATTAAATGATCCCAGAATGTTCATAATCTAAACACCAAAAGTGAAAGAAATGATCTGACCAGTTTCATCGAAGGAAGTTATTGTACAAAGTCGCTTTTGGATCTTCAGTGCTAATAAGTTTTGACACTCCTCCTTGCGTCGTATTCCTCATATCTGAGGGTCGTGACTGCCACCACCCATGAGCCTGTCTCTGATGATTTTCTGCCCTCTCTCTCTATCCTCAGCGTCATGCAGCGCTCCATACACTGATGTATCGAGTGTGGTACGAATTTGGTCGGACCAACGTGTCGGGCTGCGGCCACGGGATCTCCTGCCTTCGACTTTTCCAGGTTTCCACCATCATTCCTAGCAATATGTCCGAAGTAGTCAAGGATTCGCTTAGGGCAGATAAGTTTAATATATGTTTAACAATAAATCATTGTAAACTTTGAGAATCGCTTTATTATTTTCAAACAATGATTGGTCGGCCCCCTGAATAGTCTAGTACTAGTTATTTCTGTTTTCAGTCGTTGGCTAAAGAGAAGTACCTATAAGTATTTTATATAAGTGGGGGCCCCTTGTAGTAAGTACCTGTTTAGTTTTTGTCCTTTTTCTATTGGGACACGCAGATAAATTTCTTAAAAAAAAAAAAAAACCTTCAAAGTAGCCAACTACCCATACTGTTTAACCAAACTGCGAGCCAGTATTTCACGTCCGTCTCAAGGGATGTACAATTTATTAATCAGAAATAATAATTCAAAGGTAATGTCCGTGGCGCGTGACTTCAGGTAGATAGTATCGCCCACTGAAGGGTTAGGGCCGCTGCCACGCGGTTAAACGATGGTTTAATTTGTGACGATTGGTTGGTAAAAAAAACGCGTTTAAAGAAGTTGGTGAAAAATGTTGGTTTTGGGTCCATGTTAATATTTTTAAAATAACTATAATAATGTGGACTGTTTCTCCATTTTGTGTTACCTATATTTTACTGTCTTATTTCATGTTCAAAATATGTCATTAATTCGCATAAATAAACTTAAACGCCTACTTAAATGAACTGCTTTTTGTTTTTTTCACTCTTTTTCAAACCTATGAATGACAAAAAGAAACTATTTTAACCACTTAAACACTTGTTAATGGTTAAAAATATGAAAGTACCAACGATCATTGGTACAAATTTTTCAGTAAGGTTTAATTTTAACATCGTAGGAAGTTTATTTAACTAACAATTAAATAATATGCATAATTGCTGAATAAAAAGCTTTTAACAAATAATATGCCTAATCAAGTTATGTTTCATATTCTCAAAAAGTTATGTGGAATCGCATTGCCACTGTTTGCTAATAGATTTTTGTAAGGCACTTTTATGTACCTCTTGCGTATTTATTAGCAGCATAGTTAGGCTTATGGGTATGGCTATAGGTATATGTTAGTAAATATAAAATATTATAAAAATACTTTTTTATTAACAGTAAATAGTCCTGGACATTTCACACAGCGCCATTTTCCTCCACACTAAGCAAACTCTAATTACGATTTTGAAAGTTTCATTCAGAATATCAACGAATACTTACCTACATATTGTTTTTACTCACTAACTAGTAGTCCAATTCCACAATCCCCGGTTAGCTCGTACAACCGGCCTCCCAAGCCTAGATTTTTAATCCTCACCAAGCGCGCCCTCTATTCCCTGCGCGCGTCGCGAAAGAGTTGACATTTAATTAAACTAATCAGTTAATTCATTAAGGAGTGGCCAGTGTGACTTCACCGGGCTACACTAACGGTAAGTTATTCTGTGGCCATATTGAAGTATTTAGTAAGTAAAGAGAGTGGTAAAATCTGGTGTTGAGAGTTTTCAAACCACCCTAAGGGTCTCCGACATGTTATAACTGTAACCATATCGAAGTATTTAGTTGGTAATTTTGCAAAACGTTATCATTTTGATGAGGAATCATGATTTTGAGTTACAACAAAAGATAACAAACATACTAATGTATATAATATGTATGTTTTTACTAAATAAAAGTATGTTATAGTAAATAGTATAATGTAGTATATATCAATAATTATTTTAGTTACATGGTGTTTCTTCAGTTATCAATTTGCATCCACAAACAAAAACTACCACATTATCCAAAGATTCGTCCCACCCATGTCAGAAATTTCGAAGTCGGAAATTCAAAGCAGGAATTCTGCGGAGTATCATACGAAAGAGTTTGGTAGTATATTATTCAATGTATCAATCAATATGAGACTTGCGGACCTCCTTCGAGATGGGTACCGAATTCATATTTCATATTGCCACCTGACTGGATGGATAGGAAAGGAGGCTAGAGACTATATTAGAGAGGTGATTACATATTTTGTATTTTTTTTATTACAATATACCTACCTTATATTCAATCATTGTGAGCTCTATACAGATTGTTGCTGAAACTTGACAAAACAAAAAAAATCACCTATGTGTGCTAAATTGTGTTTAGAAACACAGTTTTAACTAATTAATTTAGATGCCTCTGGACTTTCATAAAATGTTTGTCAAAATATTACCTTGGTAAAAGCAACGAATTTAAAGATTCCCAAGCAGATACTGAGTATAGTAATAACACAGTCTTACAAAAGGTACAACATATTACATATCCCCAAAGCCCTCAATCGCCATAAACGTATTTGGAAATGACCAAACTGACACAGATTAAAAAATCTGTTCTATAATTGCATGAAAATAAGTTTTAGGTGAGCTCCCGGTCTATTCACTTTGTAACCGTACCCCGTTCAGATATTGGTAAAAACAATATTTTACGTCGGTCGCCGCGTTTTGCAAATGTATGTCCGTGAACCATCATGTCCGGGACACACACGGGGTTCTTTATCGAAGGATTATTCTGACGATTGCTTGCGAAATTTGGTGAATATTGCACTTACAAAACTTAGTTTGTAATCCGTACTAAATTATTGCAGTCAACTAAAACAAAGGGTTATAGCTAGTTTTGAAGTTACTAATTAATAAATATATCTATGCATTGATTTCTAAACATTATAGGTATTTTCATTAAAACAACTGACATTTCTATTGAGTGTACGGTAGTTATCCAAGTAAGAATTTTATTTTAACAAAGAAATACCTACCATACCTACCAATGCTAATTAATCAACAACGTACCGTGAGATCAGTCTAAAAACGTGCGAATTATTATCCTCATGTGTACCCCGATGTTTGGAACATCACATTAAATATTGACAAGATAAAAATGTAGAATACGTTGTACGTGCTCACTATGTCGAGTAGCCGCCAAGGAGTCGTTCCATTTCGAATTTTCCCGCCCAAAGTTCCCGCCAATAAATATCTTATAGAGTTACAATGAGGGATAAACGGCCAGTGCCTCGGGACCGCTCGACACTTTACAATACTTTATGGTTTGGTTTCTGTCACTAGATACGGATATTTTAGTCTTGGACACACTAAAGATTTTTTGCAAAACGCCTTATGGTTTTGCAATAGTTAGCGGTCAATTGAAAGTACGTTGTTCACATGGGTATGATAAGACCAGTTATTGACCTTTTACATTTTAGATTTGTTACGTAATCAAATAAAAAAATTGTAATAACTTATTAAGCAATCAAACTCTAGCAAGAGATTACTAATTTTAGCAACACTGACAGGCGGTTCCATGGTGTAACGGTTAGCACTCAGGACTCTGAATCCTGCGATCCGAGTTCAAATCTCGGTGGAACCTGTTCTTTTTGCGTTTGAATGTTTTCTCTTATACATTTTATATTACATACTATACTATCAACTATTAACTATGTATCTTCCTTTTGGAAAAAAAATCCTCTATTTTTTTAAAACCACAATTTTATAAACGTCCACTCAAATATCAAAATGGAAAAGAAATATACGTCAAAGGTTAACCCTTATCTTCCGAGCTTTCTATTCAATGCCGCTGGAACTAAAATCCCCCACAACACCCTAAGGGCCGTCAACTTGTGATACTTTCAAGCTTTGTTCCACCGTGGAGTTAAAAAATAGATGTTTTTCGGCTCTGCCTAGATCAATTTTAGTCATGAGTTATTTTATGACCTATAAATTTCAACGAGACAGTGTTAGTTTCGACTATGATAAATATCTATTATATGATCATATATTTAAATATGATTTAGGTAATTTAGCAAAGTGAATTTAAGAGCCTAGTAAATCTTTACTTTTGTTTTTACAGCTGTACCTTAGGTTGTAGGTACTCTGTATTCTGTGGTATATAATCATATATAGGAATATAATAGAATTCATCTACAATACATACATTATTGTAGATGAATTCTATTTATATGATTCTTGGCATTCTTTGTATAATATGTTTGTGATGTTTTAAATAGCATCACCGAATGCATTGTTTTGGGTACTTTATTTTTATTCTTTTAAAATAACTAACTAATATTTACATAATTATATTCCACAAGTATATGCATACAAAAATGACTGAAACGTACAGAAAAAAACGTTTGTTTGGGAACTTATACCTACCTTTATTTTAAATTAAACTTTTATTGGAAAATGAGCGAAAATAATCACGACCGGCAGGATTCGAACGGCGCCATCAGCCGCTCAGTCTGAAGTGTATGGAAATGAGTGTGGATTTTCGCGCCTGGCAATTAGTAGACCGTAGCCTAGTGGTTAAGGCGTTCTGACGGTAGCAGAAATACGCAGGTTCGAATCCTGCCGGTCGTGATTAATTTCGCTCATTTTCCAATAAAAGTTTAATTTAAAACAACCATAGTGCAGGTTAGCACTTAATAAATTAACTCATACCTTTATTTTGTTGCAGCGAAAGCAAGAAACATTTATGTAGGTAAATGGTATACATATATAAGTATTTTACTAATAATTGAAAAATATTATCTTAGTTGTGATGAGATTCAGCTACAAATGAGATTCACAGCTTCCATTTGTAATGCCTACTTTTTATTTCATATTTTATTGCCTGGAAGAAATCACTTATGCCGATAAGATTGCCAGTTGAGGCACAAGTTGTACCTATCTGTGTGCAAGAAATAACACATCTTTCTTTTTCTGGGTTTTTATTTCTACCAAAATATCTATAACAGGAAATTTTGTTCCATTGTTATCAAGATATTTATCAAATCCATGGCTAGTTTCTGTGCCCCTGTAAATATTGTATTAAACACGGCTGCGGCCATCACTCTCTCAGAACAATATTGCGGGTAGCGTGGACAAATCGGTACCGAGCTGCTGAGACACAGTGGCGCAGTGCTGCGGCGGGACGAAGGGTGGGGGTTCGATTCTGGCATGGAAAAAAATGTTTATGAATAGTTAGACAAAAAACATTTGAATGTCTGTCTCTCCTTGAAAAGTATTTCATAAGGGTCGTCACTTCGACACAGAAATAATTTACAGGCGGAGTTCTCGTCATGTTGGGTGCCCAGGTCCTTCTACGACTGAATATAGTCTAAATAATTATATCGCTGCTGTTTTCAAGTTACTGAAACGCCTAGTTTCAGTAACTGGAAAGCAGCTTAAATTGTAAATCCGGTGTGTTCTACGTAGATCGTGAATACATGCCCATGAGATGGTTTGAAACAGAGACGACGACAGAGTTCTCCACTTACTAACAAACTTACTATCGTTATGTCAATAATATTTTCGTAAATTCGGTTCTAAAATGTCCTAATCTTCAGAGCTGCAAATTAAGTTTTACCATACACTACGCTTAGACCTAGTATTTTCATCTGAACATACTTAAATACACTTACAAGCTTGCAGATCTAAATAAACAATCGCCTTTCAAAGGAAAAGTAAAGCTACCCACAAAAAATATTCACAAAAACGCAATGAAGCGAGCGAACCAGTCATGTCCGATGCTCATTTGTCGCCGCCTTAGATTACGGAGAAATGAAAAACGCGCGTAGTTGAGGAAACTTTTTTCATTCCTTGCGGACACAGAATATGCTGAAACAGATGGGTCATTACAAAAAATATGTACGTTTCATTTCTACACTTTTTGGATGGTGTAAAATGCAACACAATCCTATAGGACCTGGTATAGATTATGATGTATTTTATACCTTGTATTTTTTACATTGTAAATTACAGTCAGGCATTTCACCATTAGGTCACCTGAAGCGATACCCAACCAACCGAACACTGTGATCCAAAATGGAGCAAATTAAAAATAAGAATAGGAATAAAATACATTTATTGAGACACAAAAAAGAACATAATAAAATAGATAGATAGAAATACATAGATACACGTTTCGTGTCACAATCCAGCCCCAACTCAGCATGTGCTGGATGCAAGCACCCAGCGCTGGTCTTCCATTGGAACCGGCAGGTGACGTCACGAACGGGCTATGAGGTATGCGGGTGATTAGAACGCAATTAAAGATTAATTAAAAATTCGCCAAGCCTAATGATATTTTCCAGTGTCCCTATTGAGACAAAAGAGTGGTAATAACACCTTGTTATACTAACATTAACTAAACTATTAAATTTACGTTGTTTTTGTCTGCCTACACATATTTAAAATCAATAGTAGCATTTTGATATGATTCTAACATGTATATTATGCTCTTGATAATTAACCATCTGCTATTTTCAGATCTGCGTCAAGTTCCACAGTAAATACTGTTTGCAAGTGGCGAAAGTCAACCCTTGACTGATTTGCATCTCTGAAAATTGATGCCACGAGTTAGTGAAGGAAAAGAAAGCATTTATTCATCCTTTCTTGTCTCAGCTTGTTTTTAATTTGCGAGTTTTACTTTACACGGCTTGATGAATGCTTGTTGCATATTTTTACGTAGCTTGTAGCTTTTCTGAACTAATTGTTGTGGAGATGGTCTAAAACTTACGGAATCTCTTTCCCTTTAGAAAAATTATTACTTTAACCATAACTTTTTGGCATCACATCAGGAAACGCTTTTTTGTGTTAATGCTGGTTTATACTATATAATAGTGAAACCAAAGTATAAAGCGCTGAAAGTAATTACGCAAGTTGTCAAACTGTTTTTAGTGAATCAAAAATTTATTGTATTACGTAATTTTTTTATACAATGATAATTCTTAACTGTCGCGACGCACCACACATATGTAGGCTACTTTTTTATACAGAAATAACGCGAGTGAAGCCGATGGTATCCACAAGTATTCAATAACCGTATGTGTTTCTCCAAAAACAAAACAGTCACAAATACACTCCAAAGACCATCCAATACCAACCCTTTTCAATATCAACAATACAATATGTACAAATGTGATATAAAGATACAGAGCTTCACAAAAAGATTAATTTTCAGAGCTCAGAGTTTTAGATATATGTCTTTTTCAAGTCACAATAATGTAATAATGAATAGGTAATTATTATTTGTATTAAATTCAAGAAAATAAATGGTACTTTAATAAAACCATTCAATCTGTACTAGACTATAAACAAGGCTGATCTGTGGGTCGGATTTCTGGATTTCTGGTGAAGTAGTATGTCTCAGCTGTACGTCATAGTAGTAAAATTTGCGCAACCAGAGTTAGCCACTCTCATACGATCCTTCTTTTTAACCGACTTCAAAAACAGGTGGTTATCAAGTCTCTGATAGTTTTTTTATACGCGGTATAGGTTTACGTTGACTACAACCCGTCTGAAGCAATGCCTGAATTGCTGCAGCACTTTTACTCACGTGACTGGTTGGGTCTTATTACAAAACGTGGTTTAAATATTAGTATAGACCAAGTCCGTTTTAGTGGTTCGAAAATTGTCAGTCTACTGTCATAATTATCAAACTGTGAAAATGTACCAATGCTAAATCAAAAAAGTTACAATTTGATATTGACATTTTGATTGTTTTTTTTGTGATGTTTGAACAATGAGAACAGACTTTTTATTTTCAAAGTCCTAGACTAATATTTAAACCACGTATTTTAATAAGACTGTTTATTTCTTTTAACTCTTTACCTAGCATTGATAAAATAATAATGTAGTCTAAGCCAGCTTTTTGAGGAGGCCTATACTCAGCAGTGGATGAACACAGGCTGACATGATGATGATGATGAAGCCACCTTTACTCTTCCTGGTAACCATGTATAGCCAACTCTTTACCCCACTCCTGGGAAATTCCACATCAATATGCATCAGGCCGTCACTCCTCGGATGGAGCCTGTTACCAGCGAGAGGGGAAATCTTAATCCAATACCCAGCGACAGCGAAATGATTTATCTATTGACGGATATCATATCGAGGGCGGAAAATGCTGCTTGGTTTTGAGTGGGACATGTTTTTTTACGGAGGTGAATGATATGGAAATAATATAATTTTCATTACTCATACTCTGAAAGTAGGTCTGAAGTTGCCTGAGGAGCGGGTTGAAAGTAATAATTTTCATCCCCAGGGAGAATCGCTTTCAACTGACAGTTGTCAAATTATTAAAAAAATAGTTCATTTTCACATATCTATTGAACCAGGTTCCAACTTTCTACACAGCCATGATGTAAAATTGAAATAACTTCAAGTTAAGTATTGATTACAGAATATATAGGTATTTTTTGTTTTAGTTGACCTCTGCGATTATCCTTAAAGCATTTAATCCCTAAAGGATTTAACTAGGACGCGTAAGTTTTGGTAGTGGGGACTGCGTACGCGCTATCTCTTTCTTATACCCCTTCTTAAACTGTACAATATATTAAAATGCATCGATAAACGATTCGAAATTTATAAAACGTTTTTTAATTCAAAATCGCTAAGAGGAACCTATTTCGTTATTTATTCTTACATGACGTCTTTAAAAATTAAAGATGATTTCAACTAATCACTTATTTAAGTACGGAGCAACTATAATAAAACAATTAAGTACAAATAAAAACCACAAAATTTTAACTAAAAACCTTAACTTTAAGAGGCAACAACAGATTTAAAAATAACCTATTATTATTAAATTTGCCTATATTCTGTGTTACGGCATTTTACAGCCCCAGCACTTTCGCCAATACACTCAGCCACCTGAGCGCAATCTCATTACACGGCGCTTACTCTCATGCAGATGTAGCATGGAGATTTTTCGCAAAAAAAAAACTAAAAAATCATTGAGGATATAATCCTTATTAAATTACTCATGTATGTGTTGTTATCTTATATGTATAGGTATTAAATTGCTAAGTATCTATTCTATATTATCGCGTATTAGATATTACAGTATTCATATAAAAAAATGCAATATGTAGGTTTTTTTTTGTTCTAAAACAAATTCTATAGAACCAAAAAACAGAGTAAGTTATTATTATAATATCTTACTGTGTTTTTTTACTACAATAGTGATGAAAGAAAATCAGTCTTTTTACTATTTTCGGTAAATCAATGTGACACTCACTCGTTCATTTTATTTATTTACGAGCAAACAAAACACGGTCTATCATTCCGAATTAAAATTTACAACAGCTCTTCTGTCAAGTTCTAAATCCAAATTCGAATTTCCGTTGGCCAGCGTCAAGTTCCAAATCCAAATTCGAATTTCCGACTGGCCAGCCAGTGAATTTCCAGCGTCGAGTTACAAATACAGAGTCCGTACCGGAGTCCGCATTCCGGTGTGACGCGGTGTCTACTCCCGGGTTATATTATGTCCCTGATTTATTGCATCGAATTCTCTTCGGTAATTAGTGCGTGCCAACTCAGCTAGCGGGCCGGTTGTACTGGTGCTGATTTTATAAGACTGGTTAATGGGATTGTTGATTAAAATTGTAATTTTTATTCACAATTATCTATGTTATCAAATCAAATCAAAATACTTTATTGTTACACCAATAACAAAAGAACACAAGTACGAGTAAATTTGGACCTTAAGATTGGGACAGAAAGCGGCCTTATCACTTGGAGTGATCTCTTCCAGGCAACCTAGCTTGGAAAATAACGATAGAAAAAACGGTAACGCTATAATAATCTATACATAAAAGAAAGTGGTGTTAGTTACACCATTCATAACTCAAGAACGGCTGAACAGATTAAGCTGAAAATTGGTGGGGAGGTAGCTTAGAACCAGGAGACGGATATAGGATTTTTTTATTCCGTTTTTTTTATTATTATTGAATTGGATAAAATCCAAAATCTGCTTATTTATAATTGCCTCTAAGACGGAACAGGGTTCGCCGGGTCAGCTAGTAATACATAAAAACAAGGGAGATATTATAGGTACTAAATATACTTCTAACTGTAACAAAAAAGGGGGGCACTTAGAAAATCTTTAGAATAGCCTAAAAATAATTTAAGTGCCCAGCATACTGGCCTCATTGCCTGGGAATAATTTGTTAAATTAATATAGATATTATATTATTTGATAACTTACTTACAAACAAACATACTTCGAAGACACCGAAATGTTTGGCCTTTTACAACTGTAGGTACAAAATAAACATGAAATAATACAAGTGCCGTCGATAGCCAATTCAATTACATGCATTATTATTTGATTTATTAATCTTATATTCTATCTGTTAAATAAATAATCGAGCATTCTTTTTAATTTCAACAGTCCAAAAACCCAAATGTTTAATAATATTGTAATTACTAAGCCTAAAATAATGTCTTTTATAAAAAAATTAAATAAAATGTTGATTGACATCACTAGAGACAAGAACGCTGGCTGGTTCCTTGCGCAAAGGATTTCTATAGCAATCCAGCGTGGGAATGCAGCCAGCGTTCTTGGCTCCATACCACATGTAGATTGTTTAAATTTAGTTTAGATGTAAATACTCTTTTTTAGTTCTATTAGTGTTAATATGTGTAAATATTGTTTCTTATTATTTTAATAAATTATGGAAAACGTTTTAAAATTATGAAATTCCACAGATACATTTCATATTTTCCCTTTTCGCATAATTAGAATTACTTAACTGTGGGGCCATTTGCACAAATTTAATCACCGCCAATTTGACCGTCAGTGCAAGCGGCCCCGGAACGCGGATTACCGGAGATTGAGTTTAAAGGGCCGTTTATATATGCAGATAATACAGACATCGAACGTGGCGACACGGGCCATTTTTGGTCAATAATCGTGAAAAGAATACTGAAATTGTCTCTATCTTTGCCTCATTATGATACCTAATCACTTCTTCTTCTTCTTCTTCTTCTTTCTTAGCCTTTAAGGAGTCCATTTCTGAACATAGGCCTCTCCTATTTTTCTCCATAACTCGCGATCTGCTGCTCTAGCCATCCAGTTGTGACCCGCGTGCTTCCGGATGTCATCAACCCATCGTAACGGTGGGCGGCCTCGTGGTCTCCTGTCTGCCCATGGTCTCCACACTACTAGTCTTCGTGTCTATCGGTGACAGTCCATTCGAGCAATATGGCCAGCCCATCTCCACTTTCTTCCCGTAATGACTTCTACTACGTCTTTTAGTCCCGTTTTTCGCCGTATCCACTCGTTTCTCCTTCTATCGCGCAAGGTGATTCCGAGCATAGCTCTTTCCATGGCACGTTGCGCGACTCTAAGTTTCTCAGCTGATCGTTCTGTGAGAGTCATAGTTTCAGCACCGTACGTGAAGACCGGCGTGATACATTCTTCGAATACCTTGGCCTTCAGTTTAATAGACAGCTTCTTGTTGCGAAGTATTTGGTTGTTTGCGCCGAATGCTGCCCAGGCTTGGGATATACACCTAATCACTATCAAGTATAATATATGTAAGACTTTTGACCGTTCTAAGGGCTACCGGGATTTACAACGTACTTACGCACGTAACGTGGCTTGCAACGTGGAAGCGTCCATATGAACAATTCACTTGATTTTTTGGTCAATTATGGGTAATAATTATAATTAAGACGCGAACGTATAACTATGTATAACACATGCTACATATTATAACAAAAACTAATACCATCTCCAAAACTGACACATTTCAATATTGAACATAGATTAGTACCTATAACTTGTCTGTTGCGGCACGAGTCTGCCACGTTTGATGTCTGTTCATATAAACAACCCTCAATAGGGCTTGTCACAGATTATACTATACTTAGTAGGGTTGTTATAGATTGATTAACAGTAAGTATTGAACCCGAGTTAACATTAATAACGGCGTCGTTAATTGAAGCTCGTAGCGCCGTATTTCAAACAATGCAAGGCACGTAATACTACGTAGCTACGTATTTGATTGGTTTCTACTCTTCCAATGTTAAGTTAAGCAATTCCTAAACTAAGCTATTGTCGACGCGGTCATTTCTTGGATGGGTGACCAAAAAGTGGCATTCGATTTGGACACTTCCGTATGTTACATGACACGTTAACTTGTAGGTCCCGGTTGTGTGTCATGGTATAGCAGTTGTTAAGTCACGTCAGACACCCCTAGAGCGGTTTAAAAACTCGACACACTCTAATACAAATTTATTTACTTTTCACATAATATATAAACAGAAAACAAGCAATCAGTCCGTCTGATGTTAAGCAGTATTCATCGCCTTCTATATTCAAGTAAATAACGTAAACCAGTCATGTTCAAACGGAAAAGCTACATGACAATTTAAGCATACGGAAAGCTTTCTGAAACTTAAATACTAATAAATTTAAATCCGTACCTAGTTAAGTTTCAAAATAAAAATTGTATGGCCGTTAAATTATAAAAAAAGTTTTCATAATTCGAACACAATTTTTCTTTACGACCTTTTTCTTCACCATTCGCTTTGCGACCTTTATTTATGAACAGTCACTGAGCTATGTAATAATCCCGAACTGGATTTAATTTGTCTGATTTCCACACTACCGTGCGAGAGACATGGCATTACCTAGAAACATACACGAGGAAAAGAGTAAGATATACTCGTTAGCGGTTTTCCAACGACGCGACGGGTTAAAACGGGAAATCCGAAAGGTTTTTGTTTAAAATACGAACAAGTCAGGATTTGTTCCGTGGTCTCATCGTAGATTTTGTTTTTGGGTTTGGTGATTTGTGACTAATGAGTGCGTTAAATATTTGTTTGTTGTTGTTTCATCAATTTTAAGTAATTATTTTCAAACATTTATTGTGTAAATCATTATTAAATCTTTATATCTAACTAGGTACATAATAGCTAACTTACATCTGATAAATTTCTGAAAAAATGAGAATTATATATATAACTTTATTATATATATCTATTAAACAACGCACTATGTAATATTAATAAAACTAATTTTTGTGTTTGTGTCTTCTTTTTGGCCGTTATAACTGATTTCTATGAAATTTTGTAAGAGTAGACTCTGGATTAACATAAGAGCTTATTTTTTTACATAACGCGTGACGTTCTAAAATTAACCACAACTCGCCTGATTACAAGCATCGTTGTCATCTTTGTAGCCTACTATCTAGCACGCCTGTCTAGAAGAATAATCTGTAACTAAAACTAGCATATACCTCATCTAGTACCACAAAACTAGATTCACTCAACCATAGATCACACAAAGCCTCATTTTAGCTAGCAGCTACAATAATTACCAGATTAAGTGGCAGTGTCTACGGCACAATAGTTCTCACCTGTTAATCCGTTTAATCCCATTCACGCAGATACAATGTACTTTAATCCCGTCGTAGCAGCCGTCAAGGGCGGTTTAGGTTGATTAATTGTAGTACTAAACAATATAAACAACCGACCAGTTTGGGAAGAGCTTTGAACTGCTTTGTATATAATGGTATTCAGGAGCATAAGAGTAATGAATTTAATTAATGGATAGATATTGAATCGGAAATCTATGGTAGATAAGTCATATAATATTTTTACTATTTTTGACGCAAAATCAGCTGTAGATGATGATGATGATTTCTTTAGCAGAACTCATGAAACTGTTTTTTTTTTATTTTATAATGTATCATGAGTTTGTGATAGATAATTTTAGTAACTTTATGCTTATACTTAAAACCGCTAGCAAAGTAGATTGTAATTAAGTTTTATAAAAACTATTTTATAAAGATTACTCCAATTGGTTCAAAAGGAAGAGTATTTATTACCTAGCAGTGAGACAAAACTGACTGTAGATGATGATGATTACGAAGTTTTGATTGAAACCTCAGTACGAATACGAATCCTCATTGCTTTACCTCATACATACTTCTTTTCGTGCGTCACTTGTCACGAGCCAGTTGAACAAACACTGGCCACAAAGAACATTCAAACATAACACAATTTGTAATTGGAACACACCATTAGTGACGCGCACTTGTTTCGCTGCGTTTCGTAGATAATATAGATCAGAGATTCCTGCCTATTTTAACCAACTTTAAAAAAAGAGGTTATCAAGTCTTCTAATTTTTTTTTTGTGTATGTTAAGCAAAGCGTATAATTGCAAAGTTTTGCAATGCTATAAAGGCGACGGTGAATGTTTTCCTGCAGTCAGATCGTATGCTTGCCATTTTTTTTTTAAATTGTTTCTCTGTACTTATAAAATTGAAGAACAATAACATAGGAGATACATATACCTATTTATGCTACGGGGTTATTTAATGGTATAGTAGCCAATAAGTAATCACGCGTACAACAACTATAATTCCTAAAGCCTCTTTCAGACATTACAAGACAAGGAGTTACAGAAGAAGGCTGATAAGAAGTGTTTTAATTTTTTTTTTTCTAGAACGAGATTGTACTTGGCCATAGTTTGCCTGACGGTAAGCAAAGTTTATGGCCTAAGAGTAATATTTTTTTACATGAAATAGGCTCACGCTTGACTACAACTTGCCTGATGTTAAGCAACGTTATAATCTACGATGCAGCGCGCTTGCCTAGAAGAAATTAAGAAAGAAAAGAAATAAGTTTAAGTGTATTACTTATTGCAGTGTGGTGGTTTATAAGAAGCCAAACAATATTCGAATCTGTTTTATCAGAATCGTATATAATGTGTGTCAGTTTCTTCTCATTATTACACATTTACTACTTATGATGTCGTTCAACAGAGCCCCGCCATTTGGTTCCCGCAATTCGACCTAACACCGGGATTGTCCCGGGATTATCCCGGGCTCAGGAATCATGACACTATTGTTGTAAGTGTGAAACCGACGCAAACAGGCCTACGGGTGTTCGCGCCCCATCACTAGGAGCACAAAACCATGCCAAACAAATGTTTTAATATATATTTAACTTTATTACCTTGGTTTTAGAGTTTAAGTTCCCGTTAGCGTTATTTTGTGCGATTTAATTGGAACAACTCTTAACACTTTGAAATTAGAACTCATTTTACGCGATAAATGTAGTTAATTCTATGCGGCTACTCATTTTTATTCTATTGTAAATATTCAATACAATTTTGTTCAAATAAGTTTATTCTGAAGTGTATGGAAATGAGTGTGGATTTTCGCGCCTGGCAGTTAGTAGACCGTAGCCTAGTGATTAAGGCGTTCTGACGGTAGCAGAAATACGCAGGTTCGAATCCTGCCGGTCGTGATTATTTTCGCTCATTTTCCAATAAAAGTTTAAGTTTATTATGTCAAAGTTCATACATTGATTTATTCTTCGTACATAATACTTTAATTTTTGTTTTAACCACAAACAAGACAAATGACAAAAAAATAATGGATGATGCAGTTTGTCAGATAAGATTTCTTTACATAATCTTTACAAGAATATGATTGCACTACTTAATAAAAAAATATTATACTTACATTTGTATTTGCAATGCATCTTCGTACATAACATTTAAGTTGATATCGGAAGGTAGTAAAACGTTATAGCTCATACCGTTAACGTTTAGCAAACGGCCTACGGTCTCTTGATAGCCTAGACTTCAACATTAAACCTAAGACTAAAGAGCACTATCATAATATAGCCTAAAATTAATTTGTATAAAAATATGCTTCAGACCTATTTACTGCAAAAAAACTGAAATATCAATTTTCAAATGTTTTAATTTCGTACTATTTGGGAGCAATAATTATGAATGTTTTTTTACTATTGTTATAGCTAACCGTTAAGTTTTATGCATAATTATTATATATGTACATAATGCAAAAAATGAGCGAATAAAAGATTCACTATTCGATTTTTTTAAATGACCTCATTTTAGGCAACTTTAACCAATTCAAACCAAAAACCTTTTGTAGGCTTTTCAAACGCCTTCTAAATAAATAAGATTTCTTCATGCATAGATTGGTCCACTGACTTGTAATTTTTTTTATGTAATTATCTAATTCTTTTCCTAATGTCTGTCTGTAATTCGTATAAGTTTTAATAGGCACCGTATTTTCCATTGCCTTAATTATTGCTTTTTGTAAATAAAATAGGTGTTTTATCTGAACATCCCTGTAGCTCCATACAAGTGGGTACCGACATTTCTTTATTCGATACTACTCCCTTTACGCGATGTAAATTTTATTTATTCCCGCGACTTACTGCTGTGTTGCCATTAAACGTATTGCCATTCGTTTGTAATGTGTATTGCCATGTTCACTGCACGCAAATCGAGCTATATGGTAACGTGTAGGTAATGTGTTTGTGATAGTGTGCTTTTAGTGCTGTTTTATTTGTATATTTTTTTGGTCTGGGTGTAAATTTAAATATTGTATGTTCGTATACTTTTTAACCTACTACAAAAAAGTGAAGGTTTTCAATTTAACTTAATATTCTTAGTTGCATTTTTGGTACCTCAGACTCACCTTTCAGAGCTTGAAAATCAATTGAAATTGAAATTGTGTTAATAATAGCAGGTATTTGCCAGTTGTAGGTAAATCTCAATCGAAATTAAGTTTGTCAATGTTTGCTGTAAATTTCATTAGGTTTGTGACACATAACTTTTTTAAGTTAAGAACTAAGTAGTAAAAAAGTACTTGGTACTTTTAACTTCTTTCAAACAGCAGCTAGATAAGTAGAAAACATAGGTACTTACTAAATCATTATTCCAGGGCATAATACACAGCGCCATCTAGCCCCACACTTAGCAAACGCTTGTGTCTTGGGTACTGGGTAACGGTATATTACTTTAATACTTCTCTTTTGTAACCACTTTTCAGTGTGAGTTTTTAGCCATTTTCTGATCATAATGGGGTTGGCTCCTGATCCACCCATTTTTATACAGCATTAGTAACTTTCTAAAATCTAGCTATCTCATATCGCGTGACTAACCTCATCTACAGGGACGTAACGAAGATAAACTCAAGTGGGGAGATTCGTTTAGGCCATTACGTACATTGATTTGTTGCCGTGGAACAAAGTTTATTGCCACTTAAATTGCTGTTAGGTTAAAAAATAATGGGGTTGAGTAATTGTTCAGACAAATTTGCAAGAATAGGTAATATGGAATGTCTTTTATTTGTTTTTTTTTGGTATTGTATCCGTTTATTTGATTGAACGGAAAATTTACTTTACTTTTGCTGTGTTACTTTCAAATGAGTGAAATTGTTCGTAAGTAGGTAATTATTAAATGATATCATGTCCATCGTTTGATAGGTATATGTATATATTCGGAGAAAATTCTCTGTAGCATGTAAATTTGTGTTTATTCGTTTTCTTATGAGTTATGACAGTGCATATTTTTATGTGAACAGCCATAGTTATTTAGACCGCAATTAGTCCTTACTAGTTATTATATTTTCTTACAAACCTTTTTTTGATAGAATAACAATATTTTGTAATGTTAACCATCATTCATGCTCCAATACGCGTAAACAAATACTCTATATCTTGTTATCGAACCCAAAAATAAACAAAGCACTTATACAAGGCAATAATTATAAAATGTTAATGTAATTACAGCCATTAACAGGTGCAAATTGAAAGTAAGTGCTGACGTTGAGAGCAAGCTGAGTGACCGACCGCCCTAGCCCGCCCTAGCCCGCCCAGCTCTCCGGGGAGCGTGGCAAGGGCGGGTGGCATGCGATGCTTACTCACTTGATTTATATTACTATTTTATTAATATACGTTGAATGAATTAATTAGTACCTCTTCAAGGTGACTGGGTGACGACGCGTGGAATGTCTGAAATAATGTTTACATGTACATATTTAACACGCTGAAAATGCTTTCATAATATAAGTAATTTTGTCTATCTGTTTTGACTGAGTACATGGTAAAAATACCATTGTGTTTTACCAATGCAGCATACTTTCTACGCTGTATTGGCTACGGGCTTTGCTACAGGCTATGAACAAATAATTTATGAGTTTAAAATTATTTGTATTATTGGGTTACGCATAAACTAGTGAAATTAAATTCATAATGTAATCAGTTGTTGTTATTACATTATAAAAATTCTCAGAAACATTAATACAATTCATCTACTAGTTAAAGATGGTGTTATATATAACCTTAGTTATTTTTTACCATCGAACGATAACAAAACCCTGCCGACCTAATGCTATAATATAATAAAGGGTTTTTCTTCGCTCTAGTCTTGGTAATATAACCAAAATGGCAGCTAAAACCGTCACCCGATATTCGAATCATTTTTGCATCACAAGCTTTTACATAAAACCGTATAGAATATAAAGTAGGCCTGCGTCTGGAATGATTGATTTTATACAGCCTTACCAGAGATTCGTAGAAATTAGGGCGATAAGAAATCTTGTATGGCTTGTACAATTTCTGAACAGGTTGAAAACACTTATTTTAACATTGCTTTGCCGTTATTATGTTATGTTACCTTTACCTACATGAATTTTTTTACGAGTAAACGTGTACATATTATATTGCCTACTTTAATTTAACAAAATGTTTAATGTTGAAACCTTCTGTATGGAAATATTTACCATCATTAAGTACTTTTTGCTTTTGCGATAACCTACTGACAAACAGTTTTCTCTGTAACTGGAAAACTTAAATATTAGCCTTTTTTTTCATAGTATTTACAAGAGACTTCGCTATGTTTTACAGAGTGTTTCAGTAAGATTTCTATGGCTAACGTATCTACAGTTTATGTGAGTTCTATGCTCATACATTTCTTCACCAAACAGTTCCATAGACCACTCTACCATGAATAAAATATTGTATCCCCGTCTATGATCACAAGCTATGTGTCGTATAAAATATCGAGGTGGCATTGCGTGTCATAAAACGGAGCTCTAAAAGAACCCTTTCCAGTTCAAGATGACCATTGAAGCTTTTTGCATAATTTTCTGCCTCCTTGATTCTCTTGAGTGAGTTTTGATGGCGCCTGAATATTGTATGCCGCAAATGGTATGAAAATGTTTAGTGCGGTTACGAAATCTATCTTTTTCAGTGTGGAAGATTGATTGCGATTAGTAAGGGATGGGTGCGGGTGTTTTGGGAAAATGTTTTGTTATTATGTATTGCGGATACATAGTTCGTAACACTCGATTTGTCTGAAGCGGGGAGAAAGTTACGAAACCTACAATAATGCTAAAGAAAAAAACATAATTAAATTATGTTTGGAGGGTTTTATTGTTAGAATTGCTATGTAGTTTTAATACGGGATAGATAAATTAATACGTACAAAAATCTATTAAAAATAAGAATCAGGCGTTACTTTGCGGAAATCCATTGTTACTGAAACTCTGGAGAAATATGTAGTGTTTTTTCCGCTGCGACTGCTCCTTAACCGACATCAAACAACAAACTTGGTGGTTTTTAGGTGTGTTCCTCCATATACCACCGCCACACCTCACCTCTTAACCAACGTGGCCTGCGTGGATCTCAAGATCTTACCAACACCGCACCTTGTGTCTTGAAGCTTTGTTGTTCTCTTTCGGCAAGATATTCTCGTCGACACGTGTTTCGCCTCTCCACGAGGCATCCTCAGGACGTGTTGACTACTACCTTAAACTCTACGAACGTCGGTGCTTTCGGACCGACGTTCGAAGAGTTTTATGTAAAATTATTCGAATTCGGAGCCACCAAAAAGCAGGTTTAAACCAGTTATTCAATAATGTTGTTTTGTGACATCACACATACATTCTCATGTATACTGAGAATAATTAATAAACTTTACTATACAGGAAGGGCTATTTGGTCGTGATGATTATGACTATATTATCTCATATACCTATAGGTTTCAGCTCAAATTTCAAATAAGCCAATGATCTTAATCTTGTACCAAGCCGCAAGATTGGCTGAATTGGTACATCAATACGACATCCCAATATGGCGCCGGCCATATAAACTTGATATAAACTTTATCGTCCTATCACTTAGCCTCGTATTGCCTTCATAAATAACGCCAAGGTTTACTTTGTCATATTTACGAGGACGAGTAAAATACTTACGAGTATTGAGTACCGAAGTAATCACATTTTACGTCGCATTTACATAAAGATGACAGTCACTTGCGGTACTTAAAGAGTACCTTATTTGAGGATCAAAGTAGAAGTGCCGAGAACTCTATGATGGATTGAATAGTGTGAAGAATGTATGTTACTGGAATTAATTGCTTCTTTACATAAAGTTCAAGAGCTTTAACAACAACAAGCATTGAATTAGCATCCACATTATCGTACAAGAAATTACTTATTTAAAAAAGTTATTGTTATAGTTAATATTGTTGCATGCCTGATTGAGGTAAACTGTTGTCACCGAAAAAAAGCAAGATCCATACGTTTATAAATTTCCCCATAAAATAAGTTAACATAACTATATTATAAATAAGTAAGCATAACTATAACTTATTTTTAGAATATCTTTCCTATTTTAATATGATCTCTATTTTATTATCTGTGATTTATCTCTGTTAATGACACTTGACTCCCTACTAACACAACCCTTGTTATCACAGTTCCATTCCTCACTAATTCCTCACGACACCTCTGTAGAAACTCGTATCAATTTCAAGTCAATTCAAATTCCAGCTCTCACCCACATGCAATACATTACCCTACAAGAAACGCCTTAACAAATTGACTTACACGAACCTTGGATACAATTTAAAAAACCCGTCACGACACCAATGAAATGCGTTGTCTTGGGACCTCCCCAACCACTTTACGAGAACCCTTGCGATTGGCGCTGCCATCGCTTTATCTGACTTTCAAAACCAACTCGGTTAGTACGAAAAGTTGACGCGGACTAAGTTATACTGGTTAAAGAATTTACATAAAGACAAGATGTGAGTTTCAGTCGCATTGGAATCGAGTTAGGGGAGTACTTTAAAACTGTCGCTTAGTTGAGACGTCGAATCCGTTTATGTTTGAAAGTTGGGATTAGGGCGGAGACGCTGAAAACGGGATACTGTCAAAGGATGTAAAAAATTCTACTGTATTAATAAAATTTCCATTCTGAAATTTGTGTATATTTATAGAAAGGTTTGATAATCAGTGTGTGTACACATTAGCCTGTAACTATAAGAATTTTTTTTCGGTACATAAACAAAACACAAATATTGTAAACCAGTAATAAAGGCTTATTTATTTTTATTTATTTATAAGAAATTTTTAGAGCTGCATGAACAAATATTTAACAAATTACTGTCTATAAATGAATCTATCAGCTCTTGAAATCTGGCATCTTATAACAATACCAAATTTCATACAAATATGTACCTAGCTACATTAATTTCTCAGATTAGTACTGAATATTTGTCCCCCTTTTAGAGTGTCCTATTTTGCTGTCTCGATTAAAGTTCAAATTTTAGACAATAATTTTATTATTTTCACAGAAAGATACCTTTAGCCCATCACTAACCCGCTAGGGGTGTCCAACTCCGTATTGAGTTACGCGCCTACCATCGAATCGCATCAGCCCTGAAAGCCTGAAACGGCTGAAACCCATTATAATATCCCCTTGCTGGCCCCGTTGTAATCTTACCATTTACATAATTCGTCTTGGTTTGGAAGGAAGGAGCTATCTTGCTTTCATATGAGAGACATGCTTGAAATTTAAGCCTTACTTACTTAAATTTAACTTGTTATATAATAACTTGTATTCACACACAAAAAAAATATAAAAATGTCATAAATATCTATACATAACTAAGCACAAAATTATCTTATCTACGAAAATTGTAATGATTACTAGTGTTGTACGATACCAGCAAATTTTGAATTAAAATTATACCTTAAAAAGTTACATTATGTTGTTACAGTAGTAAAAGTGACAAAAGTAAGCTTGGCTATGGCTAAAAAAGTAAAATCATTTCAATATCTAATAATATTTTATTTAATAATTAATTTTATATAGATATTCCTTAATTGACTAATGTGCAATATTGTGGTGTTTGTTTGTATTATTAAATTTATTTCTATGTTATCATTAGTGTAAATCGTGAACGGTGCTAATTAGAATAAATGAATTTGAATTTGAATATTAACTAGTACCATAATTACAGATTTCACCTTCCATAATCGTACGGATTCATAAAAAAAATATATATATATTTTGGAATGAAACTGCATGCTGCCTTCCTAGGAAGCATAGATCTTACTTCGATAATGAATAGACAGAGATAATGCCTAATTATAAGACCTATTTAAAAAAAAGGAAATCTATTTAAAATTAGATGACAATATAACCTTATTTAAAAAAGTAGCTGTCAATTCCCCTCAGCCCCCCTCGGAAGACGCCGTGAAGCAAACACGTACATATTGCTTCACATTCTATCACACGCGAATTCTTAAGAACAATTCTATCAGGAGGCATTTGAATATCCTTCAAGTAATTGATTCGTCGGGTGCCCTTTGAATTTAAATGCGTATCAAATTGATATAGCCAACGGGAGACCGTAAATCAAAACGGGGAGACTGTGGCGGAATTCTTAGGTTTAGACGATTAATTTGATGGCGATTGAGCTGCATATAAGATTCACTTTTGTTCATGCTACATAATTAAAGAAATTCGTACAATATGATTATATATTCAAATTCATTTTATTAAAAAAAAACATACATTTATAGATTAAATCCAAGCAACGATAAGATATCGAATCAGGCGTTACTTTGTGGAAATCCATTGCAGATAAAAAAATGTAGCGTTTTTCCGCTGCACAGCGCTAAGCACAAGCTGTATATCTTCAGAGACAATATATCTTTAGAGCTTTCTATACATTAGTATGAATTTGACACTTTTCATTAACTTGATTTGGTATGTGTCAATGACCTAATAATTCCTCTATGTACAGTCAAGAAGGCGTAAGCTGAGCTTTGCATTTGTGTGGGTGAAGTATGGCAGGTGGGCGGGGGAGTGAGATGGCGCTATCGCACGATGGAGAAGCCGATTGTCTCACCTACACTATCTATGTACACCCACACAAATGCAAAGCTCAGCTTACGCCTTCTTGACTGTACCTACTTGAATGTGTGAATTCACACAAAGATGATAATAACTTGTCGTTGCTTGAGATGTTACATGTAGGTGATAATTTGATGATTAAGGTTTAATAACCTCTAAATAAATAATGCTAGCATGTGTCAAATTTAAGTTATTTTATATAGTTTTTGAAGTTATTTGTAACTGCCCATTTAAGTAATATAGTTAAAAATACGAGTTTTTTGTTTAAAGTATAATATTCTGGATGTCATATAAATTGAAAAGTCCAGAAGTATAAATATATGTATACTGTTCTATTTACTTTTTTTTAAGAAAATGATATTCTTTTTATAGGTACTGTATTTTAACCAAGATTAGGTAGGATGTGAACCACTGCTAAAAAGTAACTGATGTTATTTTGAGCGGAATAAGAATTTCCATCCATATATTGCAATGTTTGGAATTGAGTTTACTTGCTGCATGCAGTTTTTCATTTTATGTTGTAAGCTGAAAGGTTATTTTTGCATGACTGTGAGCAAAGCAGGTGAAACTGTCACTGTTGAACTAAACAGAAACAAAGATGCTTGTATTTTCTGAGTACTCGCTAAATTACTGACAATATTTAGATTAAAATCTGTCAGTGTTCATAGTACATACTTAATTGATTGATAACGGGTAAACGTGTCTGGTTTTGAGAGTCAGGTCTCGAATTTTGATGAATTTGAAAATAAGAATTGCGTACAACAAATTTGTGAAAACAAGAAGAAGAAAAGGTAAAGTAAAGTAGTATTTTATTGCAAACTGTACAGTATACTTAATGGTGTTAAAATATTTTCAATAGTCACAACAGTTTTGCTCTTACGAACATGCAATAATAAAACTTAAGACTAGCATTTAAATCATAATAAAATACACCTAATACTACTTGAACTATGATTTGTCGGTCTTCACGCGAGAGTAAAGCGGTTTCTTCTAGGCAAACGCGCTAGATCGTAAATTATAACGTTGCTTAACATCAGGCAAGTTGTAGTCAAGCGTGAGCCTATCCCATGTAAAAAAGGCAGATCAAAGTAGCTGATTGATTAGTAGCGGAAGAGAAATTCTATATTCATCGGTAACATATAAAAAAAAAACAATAGTCGCTGAATAACGTGCTGACGATAATGATAACTATTTCTACGCGTAACTTTATAATAAATGAAAAATATTTTTTGAAATCGGTTCATAAATAGCAGAGTAATCGCGTAACATACCAAAAAAAAAAATACTTCAGAACTTCAGACTGATAACCTTTTTTTTTTAAACCGGTTAGTATTTGATATAGCCATTAGCCATGTACATAATATCCTCCTTTTCAGAAAATAATTTCATTCTAACTTTGATCCTTAATTCGGTCTATAATGGTGTTAGTACAATCTCAGATGTTTTAATAAGTAAATAATGTGAAACTCGTAACTTTATCAACTGCTAATACATCCAGGGTGGTTTAGTGGCGGTGACACGGCGCAATTTGAATGTTGATGTCTGCGGAAGGGATATCGGCTACGTATAGGTACCTACTTCGCTGATGAAATTCACGACGGATAAGATATAAAATTATATGGTTTTGGTGGCTCTTTTTTTGAATAATCTGTTACAATTTTAAATACCTTTTTTATTATGCCACATGAATGGCAGACAAGTAATTAAAAGAAAATACATTTGCACCTCTTTACATTTTATTTTAACCTCATCGTCATAATTTACTTGTATTGTCAAGTTATAATTCTAATAAAGTACAGACATGCTCCATCTTTAACCACGGTGTCGCTTGTGCTGGCGTCGCATCGTTGCGCTGTAGGGTCGGACGTTGTCTAGGCAGTAAATTGAATAGTCCTTATTAAAAAAAATCACCCTCGTATCACGCTAAATTGTTAAATTCCAGTTTAAAAGATCATCAAAACCAATAATAAATTATTTCAATTTCTTAGTAATCAATTTTTAAAGAGCCAATTAAAAAAACAATACAGCAGATAACACATTTCTTATCAAAGCATTTAGAAGCGCAAAACGATATAGGTCCCACCGAGATTTGAACTCGGATCGCTGGATTCAAAGTCCAGAGTGCTAACCATTACACCATGGGACCGGTGTTGTCGCCGGTCGAAATTTGATTATTCAAAGCAAACTGGAATAGAAAATTGTTCTGTAACGAAATACGGACTGAAAATAAATGGAATTAAATTGTGTGAAGTTTGATTATGCTTATAATCAATTTGATGTTTTATGCAAAGTTGCAAAATTGTTTAAATAATAGTGTTAGTAGTAGTATTTATGTACCTAAGTACCATGTTAGTCTACGAATTAAAAAAATATTTCAAAAGTGTTCTGGCAAAAAATATGCACGTTTTAAGCAGTCCAACTTTCCATCGGTTATATATTATTGTCACGTTTATTCTCGTTCGTTTGTGGTGGCTTCTGAAGGCTTTTAAATATATACCATATTCATTTTTTTTAATATATTTGTAACACAAATATCCAGGCCCACATCCAGTAAGCGGGCGCGGGGCAAATCTTCACAATCTCACGGGGCAAGGGCACAATCATCGCGGGCCGGCAGCCGGGGCATCAATTATTCACAATACTGATTGCGTCCAAGACGCACGTGGATATTGTTCAATAATAAATGCGCTGTTCTGACCAGACAGGGGACGGACTTAGGGTACTTTTAAATGAAAGAAAAGAAAGAAAAAATACATTTATTGTGGCAGATTTATATCAAAGAAACAAACACAAGTAAGAACATAATAAACAAACAAACATAAAATCTGCCACAACACAGCCCCAGCTCAGCATAATGCTGGTTGTGTGGAAGCAACCAGCGCTGGTCTTCCGTTGGGGCTGGCTGTGACGTCATGCACGTACAAGAAGGCAGGCAAACAAACAGACAAGATGAGACGTATACAAAGATGAGCAAAGATTTAAAATTAGACAAACGTAGATATCAATAGCAATTGTTATTAAATAGCAAGTGTAGGCCTCTATAGGCCGGCGAGAGACTGTTGGGCGCTTGGGAAGCAACAAACGCCGAATAATACAGTAAATTCTTGATACACATTATTTCAAATCAGAACGAGGTTAGGTGGAGTAGAATCAAATGGAATCCAAGTAGAGAGAGCATACGTCTAATTGACACTGACATTCCGAACCGCGGGGACCAGACGGAACTTTGACAGTTAGCTTTTTTAAATCAAGTTATTATAACAGAACGGTTACTTGATGATAAGTCTCGAGCTTGGCCATTGCGCATAATATAAAAAAAAACAGTTACTCATATCCTTTTGGGATTATGGGGTTTATCATATAAAATAAAATACTTCATTGTCCACCAATAACAACAGAACACAAGCATAAAGAAACATAGAACATAGTATTGGGGAGGGTTTAGCTCAAACACTTCGCTGTTTCTTGTTTATTTAGAGTCTGTCCTTTGCACGAATATCAAATATCTAGCTTTTAGTTTTTTTTCCAATTCGATAATAAAATAAGTTACTATACATTCAACTTTGTTTTTGTGACTCATGTGTTAGGCATGTATTAGGGTTTAAGGTCAATGTGTCAGTGATAAGTTATCTAAGTGATAAGTAAAATATATTGCGGTGAAAGCAACTTACGTACTATTGGCAACATTGTATCTTAAACGGGGAAGAATAGACTCTTTACGTTATGGTATTGGCAAATGATATGATGCTAGATCGTAGATTATAACGTTGCTTAACATCAGGCAAGTTGTAGTCAAGCGTGAGCCTATCTAATGTAAAAAAAAAAAAAAACCTGTGGGTGTCAAGGTTAGGGGCACAAAGATTAATTTTTCTTTCAAAATATAGGACACAAAGACAATAGTGAATTTGTGTGATCAATGTGATAAATACAGGACTATAGGACCTCAAATGTTTGTTACTGATATTAAATTAATGATAATACATTATATTAAATTGATTATGTTAGAATAACCCGATAGGATATAAACTAGTAATACAAAGCTTGTATCTACTTTTAAGACCACTGTAAAGAAACCTAGTTTTACTAACAATACATGATTATTACTGATTGCTGAATTATATAAGAATCCAATTTGAATGGATTATACATTGAATTAAGAGTCCAAACAAGAAATTAGGTAAAATACCTATACATTCCTTGGAATACGATAATGTATGCGTAGTTAATGAGACCTTTAAGATAAAATCTACAACAAAAGACAGGTTCCACCGAGATTTGAACTCGGATCGCTGGATTCAAAGTCCAGAGTGCTAACCATTACACCATGGAACCGATGAGTAACTTAACTCAAAGTTATTTTGTCTTAAACTCATGACAATTATAATAAACTTAATATTTACTCAGTTTGGTCGAAGTTTGACCATTAATTACGGTATTTACGACAAATCAGATTATTTATTTAAACAGCTGTTTGTTAGCAGTTACATTAGCTTAGAGAATTTCTTACTTTACAGAATGTAGTAGGTATGTAACCACTTATTTCAAGAGTAAAGTAAGTTACTCCAATCTGTCTATACATATGTAGTAAAGCTGAAGAGGGTAAAACATATGAACATAGATGATTTATGAAAATAAAATTTTGAGTATACTTACCCTAAATCCATAACAGAACACGTATCAGAAGTTTTTAGAATTTTTGTCAGTTTATTTGTTTGTCTGTTTATTTAAACTCTCTTGAGTCGAATATCCTCATGACTGAGGGTCGTGACTCCCCCGCAGAATTAATTCGTTAGGGGAGTTTTTTTGGGCAGATACATCGCGGTGGGCGTCCACACATATAATAAAATAAAATAAAATAGCCTTTATTTCCCTCGTTCTTTATAAAATTACATTTCATTCACTTCTTAATTAGGTTGTTTCAAATTCTGTTTAATATTTAATTTTAATTATGAAGATTTTTATAGTTGATATTAGGGCACCCAAAAGCGGGTAAAGGCCTCCTCCTTGCTGGCCCAGGCGTTGCGGTCCTGGGCTAGTCTGGTCCACGTGACTCCACACATATGTATCTTGAAAATACAAGTCATTGGTATAGGGCCGGATTCTGGAACCGCGAAAAACAGATACTGGAACCACTGAGCCCCACTCGCTATATTTAAACGCTCATCACAAAAAAACGGCTGAACGATAATGAATTTTGATATGTATATAGTATGAAGTCTGGAGTGTTACAAGGTACATTATACCCTGAGTCCGCCCCTGTAGTGCGTGCTAACAGGCGTTTAGCGTCCTTCGTCCCTGGAGTCGTGCCCAAATCTAACAATGTTTTTTCTGCTCATCGTGGCTTAGCTGTAATCGAATCAGCGAGCTTCATTGCTGATGCTGTTATTGCTTTTTTACATGAAAAGATTGGGTCTCTAATTGTATGTTTTTCTTGTAGAGTTGTTGATGGATGAAAGGAGGTCTAAAAACTTTCGAAGTTATCATATAAGTCTTACTAAAAGTCAGAATTTCCATGAGGTTTAGGTATCTATATTTTGCTCGACAATATATATATATATATATATATAAAACTCAAAGGTGACTGACTGATTGACTGACTGACTGATATAGTGATCTATCAACAAACAGCCCAAACCAATGGACGGATCGAGTTGAAATTTGGCATGTAGGTAGATGTTATGACGTAGGCATCCGCTAAGAAAGGATTTTTGGAAATGCCACTTTTAAAGGGGTGAAATAGGGGATGCAAGTTATACTTCTTAATGCGAGCGAAGCCGCGAGCACCCACTAGTAAATATATATGAATTCAACTCAATATTTTGTCAATACTAAAACAGTATAATAACCACGTATTCTAATGGATTGATCCAAATTAATACTCAATAGGTACTAAAAACAGTAAGTAAATAACGTATTCGTACTACTATAAAAGCAGGTATATACTTTTATGTACATTCATATTTACAATCTACCAAAACCAGGTACAAAACTAGCACACACAAAGAAGCCAAAATTAGAGCAATTAACTGATTAGAGCTGATTCCATCCCTTTACCAACATGTTTGCAATGCCCCAATGTTTGACCAACTATGATCGATTGATCATTAATATAATGGTGGAAACAATATCTCATTGTGCACATACTGGGTTAGTAGGTAGATAGTACTTATACTACTTATATGATGTACTTAGCATTTTAAGATATATTTTTTTAAGTATTTATTTATTTACTTTTGTTTTTACAGGAGATAGGCGCACGCCTGACTACAACTTGCCTGATGTTAAGCAAGGTTATAATCTATGATCTAGTGCGCTTGCCTAGAAGATACTGAGGTATTTGGGTATATATTTTTAATACATATGTAGGTATCTGTTGATTAATATTAATTATGTTGATTAATATAATATACTTTATTCTACTACTAATGTATGTTACTGTCTGTGTACTTATTGGAAAATTGTTCTCTTAAATAAATCAAATAATATCCTGTATATCCTAAAAATATAACATCCATAAATGGACTGCCTTTTAAGGGTTAACAATTTATACTTAAACCTGACGGGAAGACGTTGTCACCCGGGAAACAGAAACATCGGGTAAGCACGCTCCATCTTAGGCCATAGCCTTACTTGCTATCAGGTAAACTATGGTCAAGTGCAAACCCGTTCAAGTTAAAAAAAAAAAAAAATCTCGTCCGGGTGACAACACACTGTTATAAGAAATTACTAACTTAGTTTTGTATGTATTAATATAGTGAACTAGATGTAAGTATTTTTGAACCCAATAAACGTTTTTTGTATTGTATTGTATTGTATTGTAATTATAAAACTTGCTTGTAAATTATATGAGATATAAATGAATATTTGTCTATATTTTCCCCGATAATAGATAATGTATATTGACTTTTAAGATACTCTAAATCATAGCAATAAGGCTGTGGTCGAAGAAACAAAAATCATATACATATATACGTACATATACACGACTATATTGCTAATCGCTACATTAAGTAATTGTACTATAATTGTACTATCTTATATAGTAATTGATAATCATAAAAATATTTTTAATCAAGTATGTTTATAGTTCAACGTATCCCTTTATAATTTCGCAGATATTTTTATTCACCACCAATTTTTTCAGGGGATGATGAACTTTTTATGTTGTAAACCTGATTTTTTTATGCTTTCTACCGAAATATTTTAACTCTAAGTTAAAATATTTCGGAAATATGTAAATATGTAATACGGACATAGAAAATGTTGAAATAAAAAAAAATCTTCATTAATTGCAAGAAAATATTATCTTTAAGTATCTAATATATATCAAGGAAATAAATGGCTATTTTACAATCTATGTAGATTTCCTTATACTTACCTTCTACAAATTCTACTTCTACAAATTTATATAACATCACTATTCCAATTTAGAAGAAAACGTTAAAAAAAACAACATTTTCTTAATAAATTGCAATAAAATATTACTTTAAAGTTATTAAGGAAATAAATGGCTATTTAGCAATCTATGTAGATTTCCTAAGCCTTCTTATCCAAACTTAATCACATCACTACCCCAAGGATGATTCTGTAACCGAACACCTCTGCCACTAAATCGGCCTACCTCCGCCTTGGTGATAATGGATGAATTAAATAAAGATAGGCGTTACATTTCTGAATTTATTTGCATAATTTCCATTTGAAGGGAGCCCTTGGAAGTATTTTAAGCAAATCGATGAGAGCGGGTGTTGTTTTCAAATTATTGCTGAGATGGTTTCTGGCGTATTGTTTTCAGGTTGATTTTTGATGGCATTGATACCTACAACCTACTTCCAAGATAAAAGAAGAAAAAGAAAATATATTTTGTGACAATATATATATTTATAATACTTATAGGTACAATTGTCATATATAATCAAACAGGTTTTACAAAATAAAATCTATAATAAAAGACACTTAAAATAATGATCAAAAATCAATTTGGGTTGTTCTATTCTAAAATTGTACGTGTTCTAAGTAGGGTGTAGACGTTACAACGATTTACGGTTTCTAAAACATTTTTTTAGAACTGACATTGTACCATTTCTGTTACCTACTCATTTTGTAAGAATTGAGTGATATTTTATACGCCTCAATTTTTTATCGCTGCTACTAACTATCGTACGTGATGATATAAGGCATCGTTGAATTTATTTATTGTATAAACTTTAGATATTTTGTAATTGTTTTTAGGATTAAAAGTCGCAAGGCGTATGTGCAATGACGTATCCGAACCATGCAAAAATACCTAAATAGATAGATAGATAAACTCTGTATTCTCTTCCAGGCAACCTTTGGTTAGAGAGAAATAAACATACATAAAAAAGAATAAAATATTGTTCAACTAAATCCTCCTCCTCCTCGAGTCGTATTTCCTCATTAATGAAAGTCGCGACTCACAGAATTAATTCGTAAGCGGAGTTATCTTGGGCCGATACCTCTAAAGGAAATACTTAAAAATAAAAGTCGATAATTCATTGTCAATATCTTTTATTTAGGTGCCTATAATAATTTTGTAATTACGGCTTAATGATTGCACATGATTCTTTGGGCTCGATTGTACATACTTTATACATTTATATACAGTGCTTACAATATAACATCAAAATTTAAATTTTAAATTGTTGAGATGAAAACTTTAAGATACATTTCATTTACAAGATGACGAATAATGTACAGGGTTGTAGAGTATATTATGACTAATTAATGTTTTAATTAATACACATTAAATTGTACTTTACAAGGCTTATTTTACTACTTATAATTATTTTTGGAATAATAACGAAGCGCTACAACACAGTCATAATTGCATTTGTCATAATAATTAATGAATTAATTAACCAGCTAATAACATACAATATTCTTAAAACTTATATCTACAGAATGTTAATGTTTTTATTCAATTTTGTGTAATTTTACTGTAATAGGTACATACGAGTAAAAGTAAATGATATGATTTTCGGTGGAAGATGTAATAGATCTTTCATAATATTCGTTGTTTAGCGTACAATTTAAGACCTACATGTTAATTTAAATTTGACAACTTGGGTTTCACATGCATAAACTGTGCGTTCATTTTAGTTTCAAAGGAAAGTGATTCTACTGTACAATAAACAACGACGATTTCATGACAGAGGGGCTATAATGGTACTGTATTACTCTTTGGTGCGCAGTAAACTAGAGTATAACGCCCTAATCTGGGATCCGCATGAAGAGAAGTACAAAGAAATGATTGAAAAAGTACAAAGAAAGTTTGCTAGATATTTGTACAAAAAGTTATACGGCTTCTACCCTTTTCTGTATCCGTCTCTCTTCGTCTATGGTATGGTAGGTATGTATGCGTTGGAAGTAAGGCGAAAATGCAGTTTGCTATCGCATTACTTCCAGCTCTTGCGCGGATCCATCGACGATCCTAGTGTTCTATCCCGGTTGTCGCTGGCGGCGGGAGCGCGTGCGGCGCGCGCATGCTGCCCGCGCCGCCCGCTGGCTATGCCGTGCGGGGTGGTGCGCACCGCCACGGCGCGGTACGCTCCCACAACACATGCTGTCAGTCTGCTTAACGACATGCTTGCACAGATGCCAGATCTTGATATATTCCATTCGAAATTTAAATTTATATTACAATGTTGTAGTATATTTATTTGTAATAATAGGAAAATTTACTATAAGTCTAGGTATAGGGATTAATTTTAATATAAGTATATTTTTTTAAGGTTGGCCCACAGCACGCTTTGGGAAACTGTAAGTGCTGTGGGCAAGTGAACAATAAATAAATAAATAAATAAATAAATAATAAATTCATTTTCATTTTTAAAAAAATAGGATATTTTGTTAATTGTTTGACAAAATAATATTCGCGTTTATTATTTCAGAGCATTGAATAATGACAGTTTAACTGAAATCGCAATTTTGATATCCTTTTTTATTTTTCAACGACTTAAAAGAATACAAAAAGGTGCAATTAAAACAGATAAAATTTTAAATAGAGTTCTAATTGCTATTTTATGATCTTATTAATGTAAACAAATGGACTTGTAACTCTTGTAAGTAAAATACTCAAGTAAAAGATAGGTACATATTTGATTGCGACATTCAAAAAAAAACATTTACCTAATTCACTATTCTTGCTTTAACTATAAGAAAATTATTTGATATGTGAGTATTTCTTTTAGTACAATTACCTAAACATAAAAATATAACATAAGTAACTTGGAATTCTCCTGGAATGGGAGTTAAAGATGGAATTATTTTTGCTTATTAAATTTGGAATATCAAAAATTGTATGTTTTAACGTTTGTACTGTTATCTTGGAATGACGTTTTATAATTAATTACAGTTAATAATAAAATTTTATCCTTTTATTAATAAAATTGATTATATTTTTTTTGGAAATGGTTGGGCAAAACTTATTTCAAACCATCGTGGTTCTTTAAAATGCTATTTATCTATTTGGCTTGACGTTTGGAAAACATTTGGCATAAACATTATTCTCAAGCATGTCTTTATTAAATCAAGTACAAGACTTTATATACATAAAAGAAGCTGACTTCTACAATTGAGATCAAAACTCACAATGACATAAGCATAAACAGTGCTTCCATATTTAATTCTTACTTAATTAATTTTGGTAACATTCCTCTTAGGTGACGTTTATATCGTATAATATTTATACGATTTTAATTATTTTTTGACTAACTTATGTAAGATACAAGTCTAATAATTTTACGTTTTCACGTCATAAATCATTGCATGGGAATTGTAAGTATGATTATTTTTATAATTCTCTCGGCTATTGAAATAGTGTATAGCTTTTTTTTTGTTATACTGTGACCAACACCAATGGTGAAAGATATTATGTTTGATATTGTAGGTCGAAATCTTTCATTGAACTTTAAACAAACATCTTGTCATATATTATGTAGCTCTCAAATGTTGTTATGATTGTAGAAGAAATTGGTTAATGTCCACAGAAACAAATTTTCCACCTTAAACCTTTAACAATAAGTTCCAAAGTCGTAAAACCGGGAGGTCGCCTTAGCGCCAGGCTGGTGGCGCGAAGGCAGTTGCAGTTCAGGAAGGCAGTGGTTGAAGAGACGGGACTCCCGCGGGGAGGTGCGTGCGGTAGTCGGGGTGTGGTGGGCGGAGGTCAGCATGACCTGGGCGGAGTTCAGCATGACCCGGGTGGAGGTCTGCATGACCTGGGCGGAGGTCAGAATGACCTGGACGCAGGTCAGCGTGCGGCGGGCGCAGGTCCGGGTGCGATGTGCGAAGGTCTGAGGAAAGGAAACAAAATGTTAGTGATGCTGAGAGTTGACCTGGATACGACATGATAGAAATGGAGTCTAGTACACTGAGAGAAATTTTCAACAAAATAATGTTGAATTCAACATTATTTCAGGTTAAAATAGCGCCAACCTGCTATAAGGTTACAGCTACAAGTTACATCTTGTTAAGTCTAACTTGTTGACACAACAAGCCTGTCGACATTTTGTTTCTACATTACGAAAGGGTTGAATCTACATTACGTTTGCTTGTAGTTTTAACATGCTTTAGAGGTTGTTTTGACATGCTTGCAATGTATTTTTAACATACATTACTTGTTACTACAATCAGTCACCTTGTTAAATCTACGGTCAACTTGTAGATTTGTCTTGTTGTTCTTACATTCCGTGCTTGTTACATCAACAGTTTGCTAGTTAAATGTACATTGTGTACTTGTAGTATCCACGTTCTACTTGTTAATTTGTCTTGTTATTCTTACATTACGTGCTTGTAGCATTAACAGTTTGCTTGTTAAATGTGCATTGTGTACTTGTAGTATCTACGTTCTTATTGCTAATTTGTCTTGTTGTTCTTACATTGCGTGCTTGTTACATCAACAGTTTGCTAGTTAAATGTACATTGTGTACTTGTAGTATCCACGTTCTACTTGTTAATTTGTCTTGTTATTCTTACATTACGTGCTTGTAGCATTAACAGTTTGCTTGTTAAATGTGCATTGTGTACTTGTAGTATCTACGTTCTTATTGCTAATTTGTCTTGTTGTTCTTACATTGCGTGCTTGTTACATTAACAGTTTGCTAGTTAAATGTACATTGTGTACTTGTAGTATCCACGTTCTACTTGTTAATTTGTCTTGTTATTCTTACATTACGTGCTTGTAGCATTAACAGTTTGCTTGTTAAATGTGCATTGTGTACTTGTAGTATATACGTTCTTATTGCTAATTTGTCTTGTTGTTCTTACATTGCGTGCTTGTTACATCAACAGTTTGCTTGTTAAATGTGCATTGTAAACTGGTAGTATCTACGTTCTAATTGTTCATTTATCTTGTTGTTATTACATTACGTGCTTGTAGCATCAACAGTTAGCTTGTTAAATGTGCATTGTGTACTTGTAGTATCTACGTTCTAATTGTTCATTTATCTTGTTGTTATTACATTACGTGCTTGTAGCATCAACAGTTAGCTTGTTAAATGTACATTGTGTACTTGTAGTATCTACGTTCTAATTGTTCATTTATCTTGTTGTTATTACATTACGGGCTGTTACTTTTTGTGTACTTACCTACTTTTATTTATCTACAGACAATTTTTAACTTTATTTGTTGGTATTTCGTAATTGTTATATTTTATATTTCGTAACTTTATTTATTGATATACAGGGTTACTGGTAACTAACACAACGCCTTTTAAGGGTAAAAGTCGTTGAACAAAAGTTGTTGGTATATATGTACTAAAGCCACCCTTAAAAGGCGTTGTGTTAGTTACCAGTAACCCTGTATATCAATAAATAAAGTTACGAAATATAAAATATAACAATTACGAAATACCAACAAATAAAGTTAAAAATTGTCTGTAGATAAATAAAAGTAGGTACACAATTCACATTCTAAAACAAACATAAAAGAATATAATGAACAAACATGAAATAACAAAAACATAGTTCAAATTATCTGTTGATAACGTAATAATAGTACACAATGCTAATCGAAAACAAGATAAATAAAAAACAAGAACATACATGTAATACAACAAAGTTACAAACTGTCCCTAAATAATCTAAAAGTGCACACTAATGAACATCACTGCAGATGATTAAACAAGCACATTGGAATATTAACAACGAACCTATCGAATAAAAAGTAAACCAGAAATAATTTGACAGGATAAAAATCTTCGCAAGTAATTTATAGTTATAATAATATTGTAATATAGCTCCTATTAGAATTATTGCCTGAGATGAGTACTTCTATGAAAATAAACAAACAAAAAATGGTTTTAATATTTTATTAAAAGTATTATACCCACTATTATAATTATTATATTTATATATAAGTTATTTACAGCATAGAGGCTATCTACTTCTACTTTCACATTAAAAATAATTATTTAGACTCAAGCTTGGACATACCTATAAAATCTATAGCTCCTAACTACGGAAAGTAAGTACAGTTTATTACAGAAATTACTTAGTAAAATAATATTTTAAAATTCTAAAAATAATTCTAAAATTCGATTTCTTCGGCTCTTTCGGCTCTGATAAGTGTGCGTTCACCTTAAACCAGCTATTGGTGCTGGCTCATACCATTACAAATGCTATAGCTTTCAGTAGGATATTAAGCCACAATAGCATGAAATATTTTAAAAGTCACATCAACAGCCTCAGTTAGTATTGTGACCTTGTAAAGCGTATTGTCACATACTGTGAAGGAGACACCTGACTGGCGGCACCAAATTATAAAATATGGTTGGAGGTTAGTACCTAGGTTTTGAAGCGTTTGGCGACGCTCCTCAATTACCTCTTGCACGTCCGCGTCAGCATCCACGATGGTCACAAATCCATCCAATATCTCCGCTCGTGAAGCTTGCCAGTCTTTTCTAGATCGACGGGCAGGAGGAATATTAAAGAGACAGCAGAGTAGCAATATCGCTGCTATTAATTTTGTCTCCGGTTGTTCATCTGGAAAGAAATTAATAATAAGTATATTTGACACAACACATCATCATTAACTGAGCAAATCAAGACAATAAAAAATCTATCTATATAAATAAAAATGAATTGCCGAAATGTGTGTCCGCCCGATAATAATCTTTAAATTCTTTTTTGTCTATTATATATTTTATAACGGGTAGGTGCTCGCCCACCCGTGCGACTGGGAGGGCGAGCACCTAGAACTATATAACAGGATCATTTCCTTACCGTCACAAATTGCCAATGTGTCAGCTATTTTTCGACGAAGAAACTTGTCCTTTGTTGTGTTAAGCTTCTGCTGAGCAGCTTTTAGTATGTTTTCCGTTGAAGCATCCAAGGCGTCGAGGCCCCCGGATTTATCAGGGACCAGTGTTTCGTAGTCATACGTCAGGAGTCGCCATCCATCACTTGACTTCAGGATAGGATACTTATTGAAGTAGGTACTCCTGTAATGTTCCTTCCTCGTAGTCGGTACAAGTACCGGAGGCGAGCTCGCACCGTCTCCCGCCAGAGTGCACTGACCTCCTGCCACGAACCAGGTGAAGGACTTGACAGCTGCTCTAATGCTGACGCTACGTCCTTTACTTCACCTGCACACAAAAATTAAAACGATTAATAATGTGTAAGCTCATGCTAGCAGCTTAGTAGGCTTGTCAACTTACTTTTAAAACGATCGATGTAGCGTTCCAAATTCCACTTCTTCAAATGATCACGTGTGGGAATATCCATTTTTGCACTTTTCTCACAAAGTTTAACATACACGTCCTGAGTCGTATATACCTAGTTAAGTGACCAATAATTCACCGTTTTTCACTGCGGACACCAGTTTATATTATATGTAATATCATTGGCAGGCACTGATAGAATTATTTATTATGTCGTACGTACGACCGACCGACTGAAGTGGTGTAGTAAAATGAAGCGCGCCCGCGCCGCGAGCGGAATGTGAGAGAGAGAGAGTGGAAATAAAATTCCGTCACCTTTAAATTGCAGGACATCATTCAAAATTTGATGCTACTCATAAAATATGTTACTGTAACAATAATTTTGTAGGATTCACTTAAAATTATATGACTATAATATTGAACTTTGATGCTTAATCTAAAAATATGAGTACGGATTCACGTAAAATAATATGACTGTAATATTAAGAAATGATGCTTACTTTAAAAATATAGTTTAAAGCATCATAATTTAGGCAGGTCATCGTATTTTTAGAGATACTTCTTCATAATAAACTATGAAATCTATATAAATTACGATGACTGTCATTGTGTTTTAAAATTAGAATCTTATTTATAATTATCATACTAATTTATGGGACAGTGGACCATTTTCTATTACATTGTGATATTATTTGAAGACGACAATGTTATTTTATAATTACATTTTTTACGATGACAAGTATCATAATATTGCATTATATACCCAAACAATTCAATTCCATCATAACACATTTACATTCTAGCGTAATACTGACATATTATCAACATATTTTAGGACAACGCATCTATTTTAAACCAACGTCACGATATTTTAAGATTATGCCAAAATGTCATTTTTCTCAGTGTAGATTTCATAAGACGCAACGTTCTTTCAATCGCTGTAATGTCGATTCAACAAGATGTCTTTTAACAAGGTACATAATGTTATTTTAACAGGCTCAATGTTTTCTTCAACTGGCTGTACTGTACTTTCAACAAGCTGCGTAAACTGTAGAATTTACAATACTAATGTAGATTTCATAAGACGCAATGTTCTTTCAATCGCTGTAATGTCGATTCAACAAGATGTCTTTTAACAAGGTACATAATGTTATTTTAACAGGCTCAATGTTTTCTTCAACTGGCTGTACTGTACTTTCAACAAGCTACATAAACTGTAGAATTTACAATACTAATGTAGATTTCTTATGACGCAACGTTCTTTCAATCGCTGTAATGTCGATTCAACAAGATGTCTTTTAACAAGGTACATAATGTTATATTAACAGGCTTAATGTTCTTTCAACTGCCTGTACTGTACTTTCAACAAGTTACGTAAACTGTAGAATTTACAATAATTATGTAGATTTCATAAGACGCAACGTTCTTTCAATCGCTGCAATGTTGATTCAACAAGATGTCTTTTAACAAGGTGCATAATGTTATTTTAACATGGTCAATGTTTTTCAACTGGCTTTACTGTACTTTCAACAAGCTGCGTAAACTGTAGAATTTACAATACTAATGTTGATTTCATAAAACGCAACGTTCTTTCAAATCGCTGTAATGTTGATTCAACAAGATGTCTTTTAACAAGCTACACAACGTTATTTCTACCAGAAATACGATTGTATCAATTACACTATCACGTTGACTTTACACGATACCAGCTTGTTACGGCTACAAGTTTACCTTTTAGTTGATATTACATGTCAGTCATTTTGGAACAATGTTAAGCTGTTTGTTTCAAACAAATATCGTTCAACAAGTTTTACGTTGTTCCGTCTACAAGATCGTCTTGTGTAATCTACATTTCATTTGTTTCTTTTAACAAAAATACTGTTATTTCAACCTGAAAATCATTTAACAAGTCAAACTTTTTGGAATTACTAAGCCGATTTCTCTCAGTGTACAACCTGTTCCTAAAGGCTTTCGGCGATCTCTTTCGTTTCACGTAGTGTCGGAGTAGGAGGTATAAGTCTATGTCACCATGAAGAGTATTGAGGACTTTACACTATCTCCATAATGTAGGCACTTAAAATATTATGCATTAAGTCACCCCGTTGCAGCGTGAATGCGGAACAAACACATGAACAAAAAACACACTATCACTATTATGTAATAGTATAAAGTATAATTAAATTGCATTCGATAACGTCTTACCTATTCTATGCTCATGCATATCATGCAGTCCGTGGACATCAGTGTGCGGCGGTGGCATATGCCCAGCAGGTCTCAGGTCCGCGTGCTGGGTCTCCCGATGCCTCCTCAGGTCCACCTTCCTCTGGAAGGCTCGGCCGCACATCTCGCATGCGAAAGGTTTGAAGCCAGTGTGCTTCCGAGAGTGGGTGATGAGGTTTGAGCTCTGGCTGAAAGCTTTCCCGCACACTTGGCATTTGTGAGGCTTCTCGCCTGAGGACAAAGAAAGTTCACTGGTTTAAGAAGGTTTGCTTGTATGTCACTAGTGCCTAGATACATATATGTACATATGTATGCAGGTCAGTTAATATTAAAGTATAAAGCTATAGTGTATAGATTTACATTTTAACAGTGTTTTTGTGTCCAATTTATAGTATTATAGACATTTGCTATCAAATGTTGAGAAGAAGCAATTGAAAGAATGAAATCGAGTCTGGTTTAAGAGTCAATTTCGTTCCAGTTTAGGCATGCTCTACCTATATGACTATAATGTCACTTTAATAGACTTTTTTTTTTTACGTGGGATAGGTTTGCGTTTGACTATAGCCTGCCTGATGTTAAGCATTGCCGCAGTCAGGGCTTAACACCTGGTATTACAATACCTGAATGCGATCTAATGAACGGCCTATAAATCATAAATCATATTTTTATTTACCTTACGGCATCGCACCGTACAGGGCAAGTCAATTTACAAATAATTTCACTTCTTAGATTTAATTATACCTATTATACAAAAATAAAACTATATCAAACAAAGATTAATTAATTTTTATCAAAAATGAAGATGCCGTTAAGGCACTAGTCATAAATTCGTTGAGTTTGTAAAATGGGTTCGTAAAAGGGGCCTATCGCAGATGTTGATAGCACTACGTAAGAAGTAAACCCAAAAACCGGTAAATGAAAGAGCCGGGTATATAACCGGGTCCGGTTCATCGACCCGGGTGTGATTCGCACGGGTATCGATCTGCTGTGACGCGCCGGGACGTGACGACATACACTCCTAGGGCTGACAGTTTAATATTCAGCAGGCATTTTTTCCAATTTTACTATAGGTAGGTAAGTTAAGAAAGACTAAGTACTATATTTATTTATTTCAGTAGGTATGTGCTCGCAAAAGACATCAACGCACTGTTAGTTACAAAGTATTGCCATTAAAGAACACAGTGGCAGTATGGCATACTTGTTTAGATAGTTTCTTAAAACAACAAATAACGACGTTCAGAAGAATTAAGAACCTTTTATAAAGTTTGTTAAGAATAGTTTAAGTAAATACATAGGTACCTATAGGTACGTAATATATAAAGTGCGCTCGCCAAACATTAAGACTTATATGATCTTTTATGCCTGTTTTGGTTGCTTCTGCAGTTTTTTTTAAACTAGTATGGGTATAGGTATAGGCACTTGGTCATAGTTTGCCTAAGATGGAGCGTGCTTACCCGATAAGAACCGATGAAGTTACTATGTTCAAGGGGTCTTCAAATCTAGAGTTATAAAAGGTATTTTCTAGGTAAGCGTGTTACATCATAGGCTGCTGCAATGCTTAACATCAGGCAGGCTGTAGTCAAACGTAAACCTATCCCAATAAAAAAAAAAAATCTTTTGATCCAGACTTTTTATTTAGGTAAACCATATTGAGCTTGAAGACAGTTTCAGATTCAGATTCAGATGTCATTTATTCGCATGTAAAATGGGTACAGTAGATCTTAATTAATATAAAGTTTCACCATTACAACCTTACATAAGGTACGCAAATATAATATTTTTTCTTAAATTCATATAGAAGGTACTTGATTAAAATTCATTAAATATACTAATTTTACTTATAATTTTATTATTTTTCGTGGTAAACATGAAATCTACAAGCTGTTTTGTCCAGAAACTCCTTTACTGTATAAAAACTCTCACTGATCAACCACTTTTTCAACTCCGAGTAAAATTTGCGGTTGGGTAATTCTAGTAAATGATTAGGAATGGAATTGTAAATGAGAGGCGCCATGTAAATGCAGTTTTTTCGAAACAACTCTAACGAAGGCACCGGCATTTTAAGTTGCTCCTGAGTGACAAAACGATTGCTCAGGCTAGAATAGACAGGGAACAGAGATGAATTAGTCCGCACGAATTTAGCAATTTCAAGAATGTATATACACGGAACAGTTAAGAGACAACGAGACTTGAAAATAGGTTGGCAAGACTCAGCCCATTTCATTAGGAACATGGCCCTGACACATTTTTTCTGTGCTATAAAAACCTTTTTCACAGCGCTTGCATTCCCCCATGCTATGATACCGTACCGAATCACTGATACCACATAGGCGTGATATACGGATAGGACAGTATTTATAGGAGCACACCGTCGCAACCTCCTAAGTGCAAAAGAAAAACTGTGCAACCTATTCGTTAACATATCGATATGATTCTCCCACCTTAAATGGGCATCAATATTAATCCCTAAAAATTTTGTATAATCTACTTGTTCTAAAACGTGATCTCCATATTTTACGGTAATGTTATTTTTTGTACTCTGTAATGTCTGAAAATTAATAAGTTTAGTTTTGTTAAGATTTATTTTAAGTTTATTTATATCTAGCCAATGAATAATTTTTGAGAGGCAATTTTCAGTATCATTGATTAAATTTGGAATATTCTTACATTTTAGTATTATTGTAGTGTCATCTGCAAAAAGAATACTACTGTGTTCTATGCCGTTCGGGAGGTCGTTCACATAGATTAGGAATAGCAACGGTCCCAATATACTCCCCTGAGGGACACCATTGCAGATAACTCGTTCATTTGAGTCACAATCACTAACACAATTCGAGACTTTATCATATTGAGTGATGCGAGTTATCTGTTTTCGATCTTTCAGGTATGATTTGAACCATTCATGAGCCGGGCCTCTGACACCATATTTGTCTAGTTTTTTTAACAAAATCTCATGGTTTACGAAATCAAAGGCTTTGCTGAGATCTAAAAATAAACCACAGGTTTTTTTTTTATTATTAATATTATTTAGCACCAAGTCAAGTAGATTATAGATAGCGAGAGTTGTTGATCTACCTTTTCTAAACCCGTATTGTTGCTTGGCCAAAAGCCCATAGCTCTCTAGGTAAGAAAGAAGTCTTGTATAAACTATCCGCTCAAAGATTTTTGACAGAACTGGAACTAAAGACTAACAGTAGCAGCCCTAGTCCAGCATCTTGAAGGAAGTCTGCGTAATCAGTGCGAACATTACGGATTCAGATCGCGAACCACACCCCAACTGAGATGTTAACGCAGAGGCACATACTCTTATCAGCGAGAACGTCAGATTTTAATTAAGTCGGGGTTAAGTAGGTAATAGTCAACAATCTTGCTAAGGTTAACTTAACACTAAATAAGGTATGTATTGGAAAATGTATTGTTATATGAATATGCTAAGTGCGCCGGATTCAATACTTAGTTATATTTTTAAGTAGATTATCAAACCAACTTTGTATTATTGATGTATGTTGCGTTTGAAGTGTAGGTAACATGATTTTCCTGTGAAATTATAGTGAGTAATCGTACATTTTCAAGTTATTGTTGCGATCAGATATTAATTAAACATTTATTTTTAACTATTAGTTACTCGCGACTTTACTTGCATAAAGAAGTAAAACTTGCATCCCCTATTTCACCCCTTTAAAAGTGGCATTTCCAAAAAGCCTTTCTTAGCGGATGCCAACGTCATAACATCTACCTTTATTCCAAATTTCAACCCAATCCATCCAGCGGTTTGGGCTGTGCGTTGAAAGATCACTAGATCAGTCAGTCAGTCTCCTTTGAGTTTTATATATTTAGATAAATTCAATATCAGGCTAGCTTAAATATATTGCGGATATATAATATACCTACCTTAGTAAGGTATATATTTTTATTTCATAATTTTATTTAGGTACTTCTAATGAACTCTTACTCTTCTCCAATGGAATAGAACCCCAATACGAAGGTACCTAAGCAGCACTACTAAAACGACAACGTCACAGAAGGCATCATCCACTCATCATGACAGGAAAATCATCAACCATCCAGCCAATAGCAGGCCGCGAGGTAATTACGAACAAATCACGGCACGCCACCGATACCTTTAGGTGTACCATTTCGAAAAAGGGCCCCGGAGTCCGTCAATCAAGGGGCCGGCGACTGGCGACTTCATTAACTAGACAGAGAGGTAAATATCCGAGTGCAGCGGTCTCGCTCCCGCATCAGTGTCGCGCCGTAAGAGCAATTTATATCCGTCGCGCTATTGGGCCGTGATTGCGGCGGCTCCTCCCTGCGTCGCCTAGCAACCAGGGGGGGTGACCCCCACTTCCCCACCCACTTTATGGATCGCAATTTTCCTTTGAATTGGAAATCAGAGCGCTCGCCGCGAGCCTGGCTCGTTAGCCGTCTCTCCATCTTCGCGATACTTCCTCTGGCTACAGATTTTTACAGCCGTAGAGAAAGATGTTCCTTTTGTGGCGCTCGCAAATTGTGATGTTTGCTTCCCTCGGCCCTTTTACGTCGACGTTTGTGTTTCGACGCTCGAATGACTGCCCTCGGTTTATATGTTTCCTTTCGCTTTAAAATAGAAATCATATAAGCACCTAAACATTTCTTTAGCTGAATAGGTGTTTAGTTTCGGTTTAATGCATAACAAACGTTAATCAAAAACTCTCAGATAAATAAATTAAAAATTGACTTATACTGGACTAACACACTTAGTATATTATTAAGGCATTGTTAGTAGGTGTATGCAAATAATTTTTGTAGATAAGAATATAATATCTACCAAACAAAGCTAAAATCTTCTCCCACAAGTTTTCAACAACTCACTCTCGCATTACAAACTTAACTTCTCTTAAAACTAAATCACATCTGCCTCAGTCCTTACATCCCAAAACACGTAAACAAGAACCCTGCCGTAACATGGACTTATTACAAGACCGTACTTGCTACTGTCTTGGGCAGTGTTGCCAGATCTAGGTGGATACAAGACGTGGATATGATCTTGGAAATGTGTTAATGTTTAAGGTTTTCTTGTTGGTTGTTTTTATAAGTCTAAGTTTATATACGAGATACTTGTACCTATCTAAGTATTAACGACTTTAAAAGGAGGCTTATAAAAAATCAGTAGCCTCTAAAAAAATTAAAAAACACAATGAATAATTATTAAACATTAACATATTATTCGTAGGTATTACAAATTTAAAGGAGAGATTTAAAAAAAAATCCCGAACGATAAATAAATCAACATTGAGAATGATAGTTTTGTTCGGAGAGTATATTTTTTATCGAATAAGAAGAAATTAATGTAGGAATGAAGTTATAGTACCTACAAGTAAAAAATCATCAACTCCAATTACGAACCATAACCAGAATCAAAAAGCGCTTACTTAAACAATTTGCTCATTTGTTTGAAGTCATATAATTATTCCTTAAACATCTACAGCTCGCCTACCATACACTAGCAACACCATTCTTGAGTGCGTAAAATCTCTCGACACTTAACACCGTAATTACTGAGCGGGATGGGTGCGGGGGTTTAATTGTTTAAGGGGGAGGGGGGAATGAATTGGAAGACGATCGCCATGAAATATTGATCCAAGGAGGATTGATTTATTGAGAGGAAGGAGTTTAAACGAGGTTGTACCTACTTTAACGCTGGTTCGGCTTTTGAATGGGAGGTACAGAAAAAATACGTCAGGTTGCTTTTTAATTTAATTGCTGTTCTGTCACTTTTACGGCGGTTGTAGTGTACCACTGAGACAGGCATATTACTAGATAGTACACTTTTATACTGACTTACATATTTGGGACAAAGATACGAACGCATGGACTCTATTTACCTACAATAGTCGAAATGGTAGAATCATAGTTTCACATGATTAAAGTTCACAAAAGCAGAATTCTTCATCAATCTTGATATTATTAATTTTCACAAACGATTTCCAGTTTGAACGTTAGCACATTTTTCATATAGGTAATCTTCTATCTGCCATCTAATCCTCCGAGCGCGTGCTCATCCCGTTATGGATTATAAACTAGGCAGTTACGTGTTACTGCGCCAGGATTCCTCACTGATTTTTATGCGAGCTATAACTTTTGATGGCGCCGCGATTACGTAGTCTCTGGTAAAGGACGGGAGTGCGATAGACATTTATAGAAAATCTTAATGATGTAGGGAGATTGAGCTAGGTAAGTGATATCTGTTGATAACTTGATATCCAAAATGTATGAATTCTCATTTTGCTAAAATGAGATAATCAAAGTTAAAGAATTCGTGATCTTTTTATTATTATGACTTTTTAACTAGAGTTGACATAATAATATAATTGTCACATGAACACTATATTCACTTATCACTATAATCTTGAATAAACCATACAATAAAGTCTGATGTGCCAATTAGTCTCGTCAGTGGATTTTAAATTCCGGTCTAAAATCTAAAAAATAGTTTTTCAACCAGCACAAAAAGCGTAAATAACTCTTTTCATATTTTCATACAAATCTATCAACAAAATCGGGATCATTAAGATTTCTATACATTCAGTAAAGCTACGGCGGCTCCCGGTTGTGATTGAACACATATCCGGGGAACGATAACCGTAAATCCCGGGATACGGCCGTGAGCCCGGATAGCCAGCTACCAGGGACGGGAGTCATATTTATAGAGAAAATCTGGGATAGTTTACGTATGGTCTTCATACATAAGTATAAAAATGTAATAGTATTTTTTTTACTCACCTATTATTCAAGCAAATTGAAAAAAGGGATACCGAAGCAAAAAAATTACTTGTTTCTCTGTTAACAATCACTTTTTCATGTTTTCTATTAGTATCTACGACTTATAAATTGTTATGTGGTTAACACATACAAAATAAGTAAATATTTCAGGACATTTCAGGCTTCAGGCAGCATTTCAGGTATCATTGATACTAGACAACGGATATAAATACTTAACATCACTTTCCTATTCAAAAACAGCAACATTTCAACAACCACACCAACACAAATCACAATCGGATCCAATCAAATCATCCCAAAAATCATTACCGCCCATTATCGGCCAATAAAAGCGAGATTCGCAGTAAAACAGACATAAGACATTAATATAATTAAATTATAACCCTGAGTACCTCCCTGGTTGGCTCATCTGTTCAGTTTCACAGTGCCTCGGATTTTTATGAGGACGTACTTTAGGCGGTCGTGAATTAAATATACGATGGTACCAACTTAAAGTGCTTCGCTGGCAAGATTTCACGAAATATGGTATAGGAGAGGCCGTGGAATGGCGGGTAGGTGGTGGTGGAAAAGGTTTTTGAAGATCTTTAGGCTAAATGATGCTAGGTTTATCTAGAATAATATTTGATTCAGCTTTGTGTTTGTAGAACTATGCACTGAAAGTTAAATATGTGCCTGTTATGTACTTTCTCTCTGTTGAATCTAGATATTAAAGATAAACGTTATCGTTCATAAAACTTGGATCGTAGACATATTGCAGGGAGAACATTCGTAAGCTGTCTTGAACTATTATTGCATCAAAATAAACACTATCTGTGTAGGCAATGTCACATCACTCTTCAAATATCCTCTATAGATGTCCAAAAACCCATAAAACCTACAAACCAAAATCCCACAAAGCTTCCCAACACCATAACAATAATTTAACCGCACTCCGTCGGTTTAATAATTCAATGGCTTATAAAAAACGGCGAAGTAAATTGAGGGTGGTGTTCATGAATTCAGGCTGCATTTACATGTACATTGATTATTCAGGGAGGGAGGTGGTGACACTGGATGTGGTCTGCACTGAAAGAAGAGAAAGAGGGACACGGAAAACTAAAGTAAAAAACCTATCTTCTCTCAAAGTCTGAAGAAAGTTCCGATCTCAATCTATAATTGCTATTTATCAGACTGATGTGTGATTTCTCTTGGTATCCCAGCATTCTGACCAAAGCATGCAAGGCAAACCAGAGAAGTCGGATTATTTAGGGCTTTTCTTTTTGAAAAAAAATTTTTGTCTAAGTAATTTAGGTATACAAAAATTTAAGGAAATCTGCAAAATATTTTTTGCAGAGTTTCTTAAATTTTTCCGACTTAAAGCTGTTATGCCCTCTAGGAAATACTTAAGAAAAATCACATGTCAAGTGATTTTGTTTAAAGTAAGCCAAGAATCATTAATACTAATAAAAACATGTACTAAGTTATTCTTAATATTCACAAGTTGAGACAAAAAAATACAAATCATTTCTCTCATTTCAAAAACTGTCCTTAGGTTATGTATATCTGTTATCAGCAGACTTTTATCCTGAAAGATATACACATATATAATACACTACAGCTACACTATAGGTATAACTATACTAGCTACCTCGTCGGATGCACTTAGCCGAAACCAGGTGCAAGATTAAAAGTGTTTGCCGAAGGAAAGCTCGTGGAAAGCTCCAACTAGAATAGCTTCAAGTTACTTCAGAAGTTAGGTACTGTCCTAGATTTTAGCGAAGCGCTGAGAAAGCTGGCTTGTGAGTATTTTATAAGCAAAAACCTTTTAACATAAGCGCTGGCTTCGATCTGAGATGAAATACGAGAAAAATGTTTAATTATGATTTTTAAACAAAATTCTTTTTAAGTGAAACAACTGACAGGGGTGAAAAGAATACGATTGCTTGAGATGTAATCATCACTATTCTAAAAAGATTTTCTTCGTAGACTTGTAGCATTCATACTACGAGGAACATGAAATGTATGAACAACATATTGTGTCTCAAGATGTGGTTCGTAGCAAGTTCGTAGCTTTGTCTACGATGCGTAGCTCTATAATTTAGGAAAGTGTTTACATTATATTGGGAGTTCAAACACTGATTGACATTAAAGCTTCATAGCTATTACTTATTCGAATAAAAAAAGGTAAGCATATGTAATCTTGATTGCCGTAAACGCTAAATTCTCCTTAAACCAAGTCAAACTTAAGTATAACATCTATTTACGGTAAAGTTATAATGAAATTTAATGAGAAATCTACGTGTTTCTGGCTTATTACCTAAGGTATTTAAGTTTAAGTTAGTTGAGTGTATAGAAAACTGCGTACAAAACCATTACTCTAGCTTCCACGTAAAAATCAGAGCTAACCAACCAAGACCTAAAACTGTCAGCATTAGACCTCTATACCTAACCTAACATAATATCTTAAGAAATCCTCACGCGACGGGCCGTGATTACCGACTGCTAGTGAAGTGCGGATTTTCCTCCAAGAATCCCGTTTACGACCCCCTCCCCCTACTTTCACCCCCACCTCTCCCCCTGGGAGGGATGACCAGATATACGTACGTAGTGAGATTTAGAGGTGTTTATAGCTCGATGAGGAAATCTGGGCCGTCGAAATGATGCTTGGATTTTTGGTGAAATGAAATCGTATATGGTATATTTACAACAAACTATATGTTGATACTATTTTTATGACGTGACTGTGGTAGAATATGCTTGTAAAAGTATTGAAAAAACATTTTTTTTTAGAAAAGCCTTTTGTCTTAATTCCTTTTTACGTGAGATACTGCAGTCCACCCGATGTTAAGTTTTTTTTAAATCAAATTCTGAACATTGCCTATTTTTCTATTTTACTTAATTTCGGCTAAACACTTTCACGTATCTAGATTTATCTATGAAAGAAGTTAGGTAAATACAATATGAAGTTAGCATCATCTAAAACATTCCATTCCATTTAAACCAATCCCAAGTCGTCGTCAAACAAAAACAGACTCCCAATTACGTAGAAATCTAGTTTCAGAGCAATCTTGTCAATCCGCCATTTTGATTGTGCAAACAGCACCGCCTCAAAGAAAACACCGCCTCGACTCAATCTTGAGGTGCCTGTGTCAATATATAGTACGTACCTACTAGTATATAGACTGTGTGGCTTTGTATAGAATGTAAGAGTAGGTACTTTCTACAGGACTACATATATGAGAAAAATCTGGCAGTCTATTGCACAAAATTGTAGAGAATTGAGTTTTAATTGTGATAACTTCTTATATCAAAAATTTGACTTCTTATTAAATATACCAAAAAACCTTTTTGTAGATTAATAAATACAATTATTTAGAATTGACTCTTTCAAACTAAAGAGTTTTTGTGTTATTTTATCGAGTCATTGATTGAGATAGTGAGTTGATTGTATGTTACTGTAATTACTTATATTTCAAAACGTTATGATTCAACGTACATAGTATACTTATTATTTTCACCCACAAAACTCAAAGAAATACTATATATATTCAGATTGATTGACTGCTTGAAATAGATCGCTTAATGCGATAAAGCCGCCTAATGTACCTAGCTTATGTTATGTCTCTTTAGATTGTTTCATGTATGTGTTATCTGCTGTACAATAAAGTTGTATTCTATTCTATCCTTCATACCTAACCCAGTACAAAATATTTCCCTAGTAACTATCACCTAATCTGCAGTCTATCACAACACGCCTATAATGGGCTGTCGACGCAATCTCATTGAGAGGAAGGCAAACACCATCTTGTGGAAACAAGACTTCTTTCTCTCTTTTACGCAGAACGTGCTTGCTGGCGTGACTTGACAGATCGCTCATAGATAATAAAGAGCTGCAGAGAAAAGTAAAGTCGAGTAATTAATAAATAGATAGATTTAATCTTCCCTGTATCATACACCTATGTAAGTTGTAACGGGAAGATTTACCGTAAGAACATATAAATATAGCTTTAGGGCGTAGTGCACTCTTAAACGCATTTAGCGAAAAAATTACCTTAGTGTTAAAATTACCAAAAAATGACTAACAGTCCAAATATAAACAGGCCGAAGTAGTATTTTTTTGAAGTCTCAAATAAAAATCAGGCGTAATAAATGCCTGATGTCTAAAAATATATAATACACTATATTCTTACTAGATTTTTCAGATTCCATAGTTTTCCCTCTGACCTATTACTTTTCACTAGCGGCTGTGAAAGCTCGGTCGTGGTTGGAAAAGCTTCGTTTTTGTTTTACGATAGTTTTCGCCCTTTGTTTTGTTTTAAGAATCTGCCTTGTCATGAGTACTCAATTTCAGTTACTCTTTAACATTTTCGTGTTAATCTTTACATAGAGATTTTATTTTTTGTGGTCTGGTTTAATAACAAACATTAACCTTAAGGTTAAAAGTGATTTTAATCCCTGTTTTTAAACAACGCGTGTTGATCAGTTCAATTCTCCCATCCAACTAAATAGCACTGGCATTGGTTGATTTCAAATTGACAGCCAATTACGGCGCGGATATATTGTTTTTATGAGATAATTCAACTGATTGCCATTCTAGAACCGGGGCTTTGTGTTTTCATATTAAATCTTCTTCACTCCTTCTCAAGGACTACCTATTTTATAACAACCAATTTTCTATTTCTTTGATTTTATTTTATAATTCAAGTTTTTGATTTCTATACGAAAGCTTGCTCATAAATAAGTAGGTATAGAAATTAGTATTGTGATTCTTATATATTTTTTCCAACTTATATTAAGATTAAAGAGGTATTTCCACAGGTCTTGTGGTCTACATTAGGAGGCAGCAGGCATGGCACGTCCGAGACGTTTACGATTCACTCGGAACGAATGTGCTGTGTAAATGCCACTTAAAATGGAGATTTACAATAGCCGCCGTATTTTCAGTGGATTTCTGCTTTGTTTTATGACGACCATATTATATTTATGTTGTGCTTTAGGAGCTATATTTTTATTTTTTGATGTGTTATTTATTCAGTTTTAAAAAGCAGGTAAAGTTTAACTGTATGCCCCACGGTTTGTGATAAGAGTCTTAAAATGTAGCTGCTTCAATTGACAAGTAGCTTGTAAGTATTAAAGATTGGGGACAACACACCATATGTTTCATAGGACTTTCTTCAAAGGCATTTTAATGCCAATATTTGTTAATAAGGCTTTAAACATAACTACATAAACATTAAAAATTTTGCTTGCTACTTCAATCAACAGAAAACAGTCCCAGAAAACTCCACAAAGCCCAGCATTGTAACAAAATGAACCCCTCAAATAGCTCACGTGGCTGAAAATCATCGGTCCTCAGAAAAACTAATAAGGTCGAACCCTGACAGTTGACAAATTCGTTAATTCCTCACCCCTCGAGGGTGGAAACTACCCCCACATGGGAAAATAAGGGGATGTTTTTGGCAGGAATTCGTCGGCCTCGCCACTTGGCGATTGATGGTCTAGCGAGATTTCCTTTTCGGAATCTTATGATGGAAAAGAACTGGAACGTTCTTGAGACCTAGTTGATATTGGATTATATTAGCTACTAGCTGTGCCTGCGACTTCGTCCGCATGGAGTAGTTATTTTGGGCATTAATTGTTTGAATTTTGAACCGTTTTCGTAGCGCACGCAACGGAAGCCCTTTAAGATGAATAATTTTCCCCGTTTTTTCCACATTTTCCATTTTTTCTTCGCTCCTATAAGTTGCAGCGTGATGTTTTATAATCTAAAGCCTTCCTTGATAAATGGTCTATTCAACACAAAAAGAATTTTTCAATTCGCACTAGTAGTTCCTGAGATAAGCGCGTTCAAACAAACAAACAAACATACAAACAAACTCTTCAGCTTTATTATATTGGTATAGATAATACTTGCAATAAGTGTGTAATAAGCATTTGTACAATCTAATGTAACAAAGAACGAGTTTAGATGGTCTGAATTCAATAACGGACTTTTTTATTCCTTGTATCTTAGTTTAATTTAAGCGCTAATAAATTACATCATATCATCACCCTGATAATTAAGAAACTAATATAACAATACCAACAACGCAGCCAACAAGTTAAAAGCCACAATTATAAACGCATGTCATTTTTGCCGGGTTTTTTCCATCTAAAAAAGTCTAAGTAAGCATTTAGTATCCTATTTTACAACAGGAAACACATTTAACTACCCTCAAGTTCCACGTAAAGAACAAGCGTTCTTCAACTGTTTCAACTCTAAACGCCATAAAAAACTGCTGCAGAGCAGTAGTGTTGCAATATCGACGTGAGGAAGAATGCGCAGATTGCCTTCGGCCAGGATTGCCACTGCCACTAGATTGCCGCTGGCACCAGATTGCCGCCGGCATTGGATTGCTACCGGCAATGCCCGGCATGCGGCGGGACGTCCGGAATGGCTGAGTCACGTCACTTATTGCTATGTATCCGTGACGTCTCAGTCAGGAATGTGACGATTTTTCGTGGACACTTATTCTGGAGAGAAAAGTAAGCTGTTTTTCTTTGTTTACGAATAAAAAAAATATCTAGACAGACGACCTCTGCCTTAGTCTCGTGTATGCTCTTACTGGATTTGCTTCACAAAAAACTGTGATAACAAAAACTGCATTGAATTCCATCGAATGATGAATAAAATACTGTGTAAACTCTGTCGAACATGAAACACAGATACCTAATTATACAATTGGAACAAGAAGAGTTTTGGATTTTTGATTGTAACTCTCCGTACTAAAGAGTAATTGTAGCCCGTCCGTTTACTTTTGGCACATTTCGTCCTTTAAACTAAATGCCATGGAAATCAGAATAGCCCCCCTCGCGACAACAATGGGTAGTTTGGTCGCACAAAGCAGTTTGCGGAGTGGCGGCGGAATCCGGCAGTCACTGTGGATATTGCCTACTCTTGGGATAATACCACACTTGGTGTTTATCGTCGTACAGTTGGTTGGAAGAAACCTTTACTAATGAGTTTTTATGAGTATTAATTTAAGGCTAGCTGTGATTGAGTGAGAGCTTATATTTAGCATAAAAAAGCCGTAATGAATTTATTGATTATGAACACTAAAACAGTTAAATAGGAAATATAATTTAATTTAAAATAATAGATATCGTGCTCAAACTACTCATCGATTTTTTCTTCGGGCGGTTGATCTAACAGACTGATCTGACTGAATTTCAAACAACCTTACTACATGAACTTCTTCTTCTTTATATCGAACGAGAGTACCCAACTCCAGTGTCGAGAGTTTATCAAGCCGCCCTAAGAGGCCTCTGACATGGCTTTACGACTGCCATACTAGACAAACAGCTGGGACCTACAATTTAACATGTCATCCGAGCCACAGAAGCGATTAAAATGGAATGTCACTTTCGGTCACCCATCCAAGATCAGACCGCGTTGACCTTTGCTTAATATTGGTAATCGCGTACGATTGCCTCCGCTAGCTGAGCTACGGGCGCTTCATAACCTGAAAAAACTATACTAGAATGTTGTAACCCACCCTAAACGCTACAACCTGAACTGCAGCAGAGATACAAGCACTTTGCCTACTCATACACATAGATTCATCTATTCATATTAATCAACAACCACACAATAAGATGCTCCCTTATAGCTTTACTATTAATACCACATTACAATACAACACCCCATATTGCTAATCCATTCGATGCTCAATATAAAATGGATATGACAAATAGATGAACAATATATTGTGGGCAAGGGTTGGGCGTCGTTTGTAGGATTAGAAACGTGGTCTATTACTTTGGACGATACGATTGTATGGACGATATTCTATTGATTGCTTTCTCTAATTATAAAAATAATTCTAAGATATATTGGTGTTGTTTCTAAAAATAGACATTCGCTTTGTTTTTATGGTTTCTACTTAACAATTTGACTTGTTAAAAACACAGTAGGCGCAAAAAGCGTTTCCGCAATAATTTGTACGAACTCCATGTACATAAATCTGTAGTAAAATCATAATTTATACGAAGGCCCTTATTGGTAAAATGATGTAGTCATTGTATTTGTATTGGATTGTTTAATTCTTTAAGTTAACTGTAGTGGTGGTAGTATATTATTCATTATATCTTAGAAGTTTTTTTAATAATAATACTTGATTGTACCCTAAAATATGTCGTCAGTTGTAAAAGCTACTAACTTTCGAACAAAGAAAATCACTTTCGAACAATGAGAATCAGATAATAAATAATTATTGTCATTAAATATGATATAAATCAGACCTGACACAACAGCCTGAGGGTCCGTGGTAATACGAGCGCGGGCAGGCTTTGCATAATGTGAGGAGATAATACTGGTCATTAGACGGATTTTGTAGATGCGGTCTCGACTTTAATAGCTCTTTTAACAAGCTGCCTTATTTAAAGCATTCAAATATTTCAACCTATGTACATAGATGCTATAAATTGGAAAAAAATAACGAGTAAGTTTTGACTCCAGAAAACACATAAAAAGTGGTTACGTTCCTCTGAATCACTATGAATAATGGATGAAGAATTATTAAAAGCAATTCGACTTAATAAACTTGGAAAAATAATGAAGATGTATTTTTACTATTCATAATATATTTTATAACGGCACTCTATTTTCAACGGGTAAGATAATCTGATTTAAAAACTAGACCACATTGCGAAGGATTCTTTGTTGATTCAACAAATGCAGTCACATTTGTGACTATTATTCTTGCGCTTCAACTGCACCAGTTAACACTTTGACACAAATTTCCAATAGTAATAAGCGCCGAGTAATTTCCAATCGAAATTGAACCTTGTGACCTTATCAATAAAGCTCGTGTTGTTTGGGAGGAGTAAATGTCAAGTGTCCATGGTTTGCTAAAACACTTGGACAACTGGCAGTGCTGTCGTCGGCGAATCAAAACACTTGAAAAGCGTTCAAAATGAGCAGTGGCCAATCAAAACACGATAATTTGATTATGGAACATGCTGCTGGTTTGTTTTGTAAATGGAATGAGATACGAGTACGGTCTCTTGTTCTTTTCATGGGTTGTTACAGTACAAAAATAACTGTACCACATAAATTCTAGAAACCTATGAGTTCTATACAGGTTTATAAAGCAAGAGATTTCTATTTACTTTATACCGCCGTATATTTGCCTATAACTGTATTCAATCTATTAATTTGCATTTTCTCTAACGCAACACAAAACACGACTAATAAAAAAAGATAGATCCCATCTTTAAAGGTTTTTTTTTCATACGACAACTGTAATATCATAAGTACTTGATTAAAAAAAGCAACCCACTTCAATCAAAATGAGTCAGCTCAAATATTTCCATTCATTATTACAAAAGCAAACACAGCCCTCGGGTGGACAGTTTTTGTTCCACAGCTCGGGTGACGCCGCGCCCTGCGATGCAACTGCCAATCAGGAGATTGCATCAATTAAAGTACAGCCGACTGAACGAGGTGCAATAAAAATGGTTTTAGGTTACAGCTATTTTTATACTTCGCAATGAGTTAATGGTTTTCCCAAGGACGTTCTGTTTGAGACATATGTGTTTGTAATGTTGACCAAATGAGTCATATTTTTGAAATCTCGAAACTAAAAATAACAATGTCTCGAAATAACCTTACTTTAAAGAATGGAAATTAGTAATTGGTTTACCTTGATTGTTTGGTGCATTTATACATTATTAAAGTTATTTAATTACGAAAATATATCTTTATTACGACGTTAAACCAAAACATCGCTCCGTATCAGAGCGCATAATTCACCAAAGATATAATAATGTAGAAGGGCAATTTACAATTAAATTTATTGTTTAAATAATGACATCCTGTTGATGCGCCAACGCCCGACACGTGACTGCCGGCCAATTTTATAAGACCCCTTATTTGATCCGCGTTATTAAAAATTGGGGGTCACTCTACTTCGTGATAAAACTCATTCACTTGTGTTGAGAGATTTTAAGCTTTAACCAACTAATATTAAGAGTGTTGAAAACTGCAAGAGATAAAATTGTTAATAATGTCGGAAGCAGTGACACATCAAATTTCCACAGTTAAATTTAAACTTTAACTTAACTGCTTAAAGTCGTCATTTATTTGAGTGAATTTGGAATTAGTTTAGGGATGCACTCATGATCGATGCGTTTTTTTAGGAACAGTTGGTTTCCAATGAGTGGTTTCGAATGCTGGTAGTTAATTATAATAACATTAGTCAATATGTTTAAGTATTTTATGGTAATGCGCATTAAATTAATGAATATAGGTACGTGAGAATGATACACACAAGTTTACGGACTTTAAAACTAAGTCACAGACATCAGTGTTTTAAGCAAACAAATACGACTTATTACTTACTTAATCGGTATACTTACAGATAATATACGTGTCAAAGACGTACGTTGTGTCAAAGACCTCTCTATTACACCTATCGCATTCTTATTCACTACCTACTGAAATAAAACTATTTTATTTTAGAGTAGAACTAGAAACGCAGATATAACTATAGTCACAACAACAAACCAGAACATAAAACAGCAGCAGCAGGGCTCACCAATTACTATTTTCACTTCCAAGCGGGTCATTTCAACCCTAAAAACGTCGGCCAATTTGAATAAAGACCATAATGATTAATATCACGAAATCAGCCGACGAAATCCCCAATCCCTTCGGGAGTGCTTCAGGGCCATTCGGGCACCTCCGGGAGTACCCGGCGCTGCCCAGCAGGGGGCGCCGCCGCGCTGGGGCACACACAGCTAATCGCGATAATGTGTTTATTGAATTATAGGCGCGTGCGGTGGCACACGGCAAGCACTATTGAGCTAACTAACTGATGCTTAAACTGTGACATTTCCCTTAGTAATTATTAGGTAAACTGTGACACTCCACACAGTAGCTGTTAAATAAACTGTGAGAGTTCACTAAGCAACTGATTAGTAAGCTGTGTCATTTTCCCACTAACTATTACGTTGTCTGTGGCAATAGAGACGTGCATATTATAATCAGTGATTTTTGAGATGACTCTGATTCAATTAGAGATAGAAGTGATATTGCTATGTTGGCAATGATCATAAAGGGAGGCGCTGCATTAAAACAGATTGGTAACAATAATACAGTTTTTTTATTTGCTTTTAAGGTTATGGTTATTCATTTTTTTCGTTATTTTGTGATATCTACGATCGAAACAAATAGATTTTGCAATAAGATTTTATACGTTTCGCCTGAAAATGACGTACACACATATTTAAACAATATATTCTAAGTAATAGATCAAGACTATAGTAAAATCAACGAAACCACTCGTCACAATCATGTCCTCTGCAACTCAAGATCCAAAACTAGGTGTAAGTGAGTCAACAATGCAGGTGTCGGATTACAGGCGCTGGGGCCAAAGAGGGCCGGGACATTAATTTAATTAGCCCCTCTCCTGGGGCCGCCTGATATTGTATGGGAGCAGGACCGGCATACCAAATTACCAGCGAACTGACATTTTTTCGCGTGAGAAAAAAAATCTCGCTCAACCTATCCCCAGAAGAGATAAAGTTACGAATTCGGATAAAAATAAAATATAAATCTGGATTGTTATGCTCTGTGACGGTTGAATGTTAGATTTTTGTGGGATTGTGTGATATTTTGTATTCCTAAAGGAATAAGAATCGTGGAAGGTGAAATTTCAACACGTCATTTGGATTGGCGTGAGATTTTTAGCACGAGAGGATTTTTTCGTGAACCTGTTATCATTTTGAGCGTAACTGAAGGAATCTTTTTGTTGTAAATGGAAACAGAATTTATACGCTCCTTAGTTCTGATAAAAGATGACGTAAGCAATGGTCCAGTTTTTGTACTCAAAGTTCATTAAATTAATCGAGAAATGATATCTTGCTTATTTTTTATCCCGATGAAAAGTCTATCACAATCCTATGTTGCATATATTCATTCTCAAAATCAAAACAAACCATTAATCCTTTAACGCCATTAATCTCAACGTGAAACGTTTAATAAACTATGTGCTTAACGTTAAAGAAAGCGCCACTAAAATCGAAGAATCCGGAGCTCTCGAGAGTCCTTAATTAAACTCGAGGCACGTAGAACTCCTTGATTCAGTCCCAGGGGGTGGCTCGCCCCCCTTCACCCCCTCACCGCTGTCCTTCCCACCCTTCCTTATGGACCGCTTAGATTTCCACCCCCTTAGGTTATGTGGACGGAATACTTGAAGTCTGGAATCTTGTACGAGGAATTGGTTTCGAGAGATTGGACAGTTAGTTTTATAGCTGTTATTTTTGTTGGGTTTGTGTGGATTGGAAATATTTTTAGCCGGACGCTGACTCGATTGTGTCGGTCGATATTGAGAACTATATTTTTACCTTTGCGATTTTGAGATTGGTTCTCGTGACCTAGGTTAATGTATTGGATTATGCTTGCTGTTCATATAAATATAGCTCAAGTTGACTTTGTATATGCAAAAGTTAGTCTTTAATAAACAGACGAGATACTTATTCTATTTACTGTTATTATGTCGAAGGCAGAGCTCCTTAATTGAAATTTAATTTTATACAAGTTAAATTCTCACACCAAAAAGAAATCCAAGCTGTCGCAGGCTCATTTGCATATTGCTACAATTTCCTCTCGAAATGGCGTCTTCCGCATCCAATTACCGAACAGGAGCCTCTTTGAACAACTCTGAAGATGTCTCTTTGCTATTTTTAAGCAGAAAAAGGCTTTAAAAAGTAATCAGAGGGACTGTGAACAGAAATTTAAAAACATTTGGCACAGCCGTAGCAATTCTGAAGTGTTTTATACCTTTTAATTTTGTTCTTTGCAATCTTTGCCTGGAAAGAATCTTTCTGTGAGAACGATATCGTTTACTTTTTATCCGTTTCAAATTGAATTGGATTTTTTTTAGCTTATTTCAAGTGAATGAGATATCTTTTCATAGAATTGTGCAATTTGATATTAATAATGGTTTAGTTAACATTTGGTCAATTTGTATTTGTATGATGTATACATTAAATAAGTATATGATAAAGTATGTTTGACGTGGTAATTGTACTTAAAAACAAAGATCTAAAATACAAACGCACCCAATTACAAATTCGCTAGCTGCAAACTAATTTGGCAAATGCTTTTTAAATTCTTCACCGCAAACCGCAGCAAGGGAAGTAATGCGAACGAAAAAAGAAAACCGAAACAGCCGCCGTGTAATTATTCCGAGAGCTAATGTGCCACTTGTTTATTCCCTGACTAATTAAGAGAAGGAAGAGTTTTAAAAACGCGCTCTAACCGAAGCATTCGACTCAATCAAACATTCATGAGGTGGAATGAGCTACGTCTGAGTAATTGCATCATCCATCTTTCTTTTTTAATTTCGCATTTTTGTCTTTGTACATGACGTACTTGAGCCTTTAAGCAAAAAAGTTTAAATTGGTTTTGAATATTAGATGGAACTTCCGCAAGGTCCCGCGTTGGGGCCGCTACTGTTCCACATCAGCGAAGTTGCATGAATAATTGAAGTTGGCAACTTAGGTTAATTACCGCGACTGGCTTAACTAACTAGTTGTAACTACAGCCTGAAATTACCGCACTAACAACAGGTAGAGGTCGGGAACTTCCGGGTACAAATTAGCGAATTAAACCGGCCGAGGTGACAAATCGCGATTCCGCGGTCCCGGCCGTGACGTTGACTAATCACCGCCATTTAATTTAGCCTGCGTAATTATAAATAAAATTTCGACGATAAATTGTCTAGGGGTACATTAATCAAGAAGTTGGGACACTGATTAAAATGCCGTTCGAGCAACTATTCGCTAAGTTGATATCGTTAATAATTTACACGTAGAGGGTTGGATTGGGGTGAGATCAGGTGTGCGGTTGGTTAATTTATCTGTATTTGGGCTGCAAGGTGTTAACTGTCGGATAGCTATTTGTTTAGGTACCTATTGTGCTGCCTATTGGTGTAAGGATGTACAAGGACATAATTGTATATAAGTTAAGACTGTGGCATACCTACTATATAAAAAAACATCATTATCTTTAAGCAGAAATGTGTTTTGTTTGTTTATTTTCTGACATCTGTTACATATACATATATCTATAAAATCAATTTATCTACAGCTTAATATTTATTACATAAAACGTTTTTAAATAACTATTTTTCTGCTAATTTAAAACAAGCTTTATGAACGAACTTATAATATTTCTAGAAAAATACCCACGAAATGCATCGAACGATTTTTTCCATTCGCAGTAAGCACTCTTCCCAACGAGATTTTAAAACCTTCGCATTTCCATGAAAATTTATTCATTGCGATCCGCAGACCACCCCACAGCAGCATGTGCCCAATAACTAACCGGAGCACTGGCTCTTTCTCTCTCATTGTTAAATCTGTGTGTGTCTCTCTCGCACTCACTGTCACAGCAATGAAAACGACGAATCTATGCGTCTGAATCACGGGCGTACCCCACCCTTGTCTTAAATGAACTAGGGAGAGTTACGTAGGTATAGGTAGGTGTAGATATTGATGTAAGGGGTGAGAAGTGCTATGTAGGAAATGTTTTGTCTACTATTGTAGATAAGTAAAAATAGAAAAACACTATATATATTACTAAAAAGTTAACACTTAGTTATTTTTCTTACTAAAATCACCTAAAATCAAGTGTTAATCACCCCCAGTACCTATGAAACGTGTAGACAATGAACAGTTAATAAACACTTATCCCTTATCAAGTGCAACTAAACTGATGAGGGTTCAAACACTGAATTATTAAGCCACAACGACGCCCCACTGCTTGACAAATTGTTCTATAATTGATGACCTGAGTAGAGGAAGTGATAAACACTGGTGAAGTGATCTTGATAGCTATAGTGGCGATAGAAGGGAAATAGTTGCAGTAAGGGAGGGATATTGTAATAGATCGTGCTACGTAAAAAGTCAAATTCAACACGTCTCTGAGTTGTCTCATTAGATTGGAATGTAGATGAGGAAATTGTGCTTACGAGAATAATGATATAATTTTATCTGATAAACGATGTAAATTAGTTCACGAAATCATTTTTTCTAGCCTTTTATTTGTGATGTAATGAGTAATAAATAAGTCTGCTCTGCAATTGGATGCTACATAATTATAAAAAAAAAATTATACACACAGCCATTATTATTAAGAAACATGTTACCAAAATCTTTCCACCAGCACTTTCTTCCAAGAAAAGTCAAATAAGCAAATTCTCAACCGTTTTCTCTTAAACTTTTTACACACACGGTAAACCCAAAAAGGCAACGAACACCCACACAATAGCGTTAAACCGGTGAAGGTGTTTAGATAACAGTAACAGTGGTGCTGGTTAGAATCTTAGCCGGTGACGTCACGCGAGCACCCGCCATCTTATATTCATGGAAGAACTTTAAGAAATACCCAGGGTTGGTGCAGAGGGTAAATATTTTGGAGAGTAAAATGAAAAAAAAATACAATGTAAACTTAAGAGTCATGTCTTCTTGCAGTATGGTATGCATTTTGCATGATGTATATGACCTCTCTAATAAAACATACTGTCACAATGATGACTACGCTTTTTAGCAAATACGGATTCAGAAGAAAATATAAAATGACGCATTATTTTAATTCACAATTGAATTTTGACGTTTCAACGACTAAGGAGCTTATTAACTAAACCTCGATATGATTAGATAGTGGTCGTGAGTGTTAATATTTTAATAAGTTATTAATTTAGCTTCGTTATCCTCTCTAGCTGTGAGTATTTGTAATCCAATGCTCTGCAGAAACCGCAAACTCCTTACAAAACATCCCTCCGCTTAATGCACATTAATTATAACCAAGGGAAGTATTTTGGGATTCAAGATGTTTTGACAACGTTACGTTTTGAGTTATGGTAAGTAAATGGACGGAGTTTGGTATTTGAGGTAATTTGGAGACGTAATCGGAGTTGGGTGGAAAAGTTTGCTGCTCTGGGAGTTAGAGGTCGATTTGTGGACTTTTAAAGGTGTTAGCCTGTTTTATTTTTCATTTTGATTACTCTTATTTGTACTTTTTATTCAAAATATTTTTTTTTAAACTTTCGCCTTTGTGTTTTCATTTAGGTAGAATACATTTCGTCACCCTATAGCATATAGGTACGAGTTTTGCATGTATTACAACCGATAATATGTGACCCGAAGAAAATCACAGAACAAATTAACTGAATGTACAGTAAAAATCAAATATTTTGTATTATTATTCTGTACCTGTCACTATTACAAACCACTCTACAGATTTTCATATGAATGAAAATGTAATTTAAAAAAAATCTCTTATATATTATGAGTTCGTCTCCCATTATACTTGTGTCTTAACTCTTATCCCAGATTGGTTACCTGGAAGTGAGCGCTCTTAGCGATAAGGTCGTCAGGTAAGGCTTAAGTTATCATATTTTATGTAAATTTCTGTATTGTGCTGGTGTTTTTAATAAAATTATAACTATCTATCTATGAGATATATTTGTTGCATCCGTAAACAATATCAGTACTCACCAGTATGTATATAAGTATGCTTCTTCATATCGGACTTCTGGTGGAACCGCTTCCCGCAGTACTGGCAGGGGTAGGGCCTGGTGTCGGAGTGGATGAGCAGGTGCGTGGACAGCGTGCTGGACCGCTTGAAGGTCTTCCCGCACTGCTTGCACTCGAACACCTTCTCCACGCTGTGCACGGCCCTGGAAGAGGGGACCGTGAGAATGAGTTTAATTGTCACCGAAGAAGAAGAAGAGAGAAGAAAGAAAACATTTTCTGTGGCAGATTTAACAGAGAAACAAACAAAAGTAAGTGCATAATAAACAAACAAACAAAAACCGTTTTAATTAAGTAAATAAATAAATATATAAAATCTGCCACAACACAGCCCCAACTCAGCATAATGTTGGTTGTGTGGAAGTAACCAGCGCTGGTCTTCCGTTGGGGCTGGCTGTGACGTCACGCACGTACAAAAAGGCAGGTAAACAAACAGACAAGATGGGACGTACCACACTGGAAGTAAGTTTTCAGAATTCTACCATTAGAATGGCTTGAATGGTTACTGGATTTTTATTGTATGTCTGCTGAAGTATAATACAATTTGTATAATCTGTACCTACGTACACATGATATACTAATTTATCAGATTATACAAATAGGTATTGACATTATCAATGGGCAAAAATAAGGAATACCTACTATTCAGTCAGCTATATTACCAACTTTAATTTATGGTAATTTGCCATACTCTTTGTTTATGTTGACACGTATTCTACTAAATTGTTTTATTGTAAAAGTCAGTAAAATAGGTATAATAATCTCACCTATGTTGACTGAGACTAATCTCATGTCCAAAGGTCTTGCTACACAGTTCACAAGCGAACGGTCTCTTGCCATTATGTGACCTTCTCGCGTGCACTTCCAATCCATGAGGAGTACTGAACATTTTCTCACACTTTACACAGGAATACACATCTCCAATAGGTAAGGGTCTGGATAACGGTCCAGGAGCCCCTAAAACCGCTGCCCGAAGTCGAAGAAACTCGGGTCCAGCCGCTTGTACTGCGTGGAGGTACAGATTGCTATATCCACCCCATCCTGGCAGACCTAAGCTACCAGCATCTCTCAAGAACTCTCCAAAGGGCAGTGGGGGAAATAAAAACGGTCGCTGCGGCTGAACTCTCGGAGCATCAGGTCTCAGTAACGCGCTGACGGAAAATGCTTCGGATCTCTTTGGAGGTGATGTGGAATCAGGTGGTCTTCGAGGTGATGATGGAGGGGAGTCCACTTCCAGTTCAGGAGAGCTGGAGCGAACTGAACGAGGGGAAGGAGGTGAAGGGTCCCAGCAAGGACTGCCGCAGCGTGATGAGGGTGAACCACCTTCCCGCCTGGTCTCGTGGTGGTTTCCATCGTCTTCTTCTTCATCGGTCTTGTCTCCTACTAGGCGATTGATGCCGAACTTGATTTCTTCTGAAAAGAGAAAAAACATTGTTAATATTAAACTTTGTTTGGTTTTGTTTACTTACACCACCTATTTATTGAGTTAACATACACTAGCTGTTTGAGTTTCTCCGAAGCCAATTCAAACAGCATCTCATTTCAGTTAATCCCAGTATTATCCCTCATTGTGCCACAATACCATTTGTTTGTTCACAAAAGCTACCCCGAAACCCTAAGACCCCATTGCAATAGTTCATCAGTGTTATTTTATGGCGAAACTGCACAGGTGCTGCACTTGTCGCGGGACGAAATGGGCCGTATCATGTCGCTACAGCAAATTGACTCCAACCCTCCGCATCCAGCCCCAACAATTAACACGTCTCGCCCGCGCCGGGTCCAAAATACCCCTCAATCTTTTTTACAATTCAGTAATCCGGGGCGCGACTAAACGCAACTAACGCGCGCTTTGTACAGTTTTGTTTAGTTTGCCGCTTGATGTATTGTTGCCGTTTTGAATTGTTTGATTGTGAATTTGATTTTGGCGTAGTGAGTATTATGAGACTAGTTATTTGAGTTTGTGTTAAATGAATTAAGTTACTTGATTATGTTTTTAAATACATATTCTACGTTTATCAGGCCTACTACAGTACTTTGTATGTGTTATTTTTTTATTTTAACAAAAAAATATATTCATATTATCAACAAAAGTTATATTATTCTTCATCGATATCTACCCCAGCTTTTTATTGACTATAGCATGCAAGAGTTGTCTCGTAAAACGATGCTAGGTACTTGTATATTTACTTTTATGAGATACGGTCATCATGTCCACTGCATAAAATTCATACATCATCAAAGAACCATCAGACAAACTCACGCTGTCCAAAAACAAACATCCATCTCTGGCCGAGACAAGTTGCACTAATGAAGAGCGACCCCTATGTCTGAAAAGCAGCAGCTGTCGGCATTTGGAGCGGAACCAATCGGGAAACTTCGCCAAAATTCGGGAATGACTTTGGGGACGCGAACACAACGGTGACGGGGGAACATAGCGCAGACATTTCACGGCCGGGTCTCTTTGAACAATAGCGAGTGCTTAAGGGTTAGTACGGTGCACTTGTTTGTTTGTCCCCTCGGCGACACGGTTTTATTACCCCATAGTATTTATTACATATTAATGGTTATTTAGATTCATTGTTCCGTTCAGACAGTATGCTCGAATTTATGGCAGTGCCAAATATTGAATAAAATCCTGGGGGTGTGAAATGTAAAGAGAAGTAGCGGGCTTTATTGTACTCTTTGTGATCAGATGATATAATTTTGATTTAAAAATTTATAAGGGGGGGAAAAATAATTTTAATTATGAAAATCAACATATTATAACCTTTCCAACACGTGTCGCAATGAGTACCAATAGCAATGCATTTTACAAAAATTACATAAAAATCTGCGTAATAGTTTTGCTGCTTTACAATAAGAATTGATATTGATTACTACAACCCTCAAACCGTCGCGTTCTGGTCAATAATACCCCACTTTATTAAAGTTGGAATTATTTGTCACGCTCCCCGTATAATTTGGAAGATTTTATTACAAATCCTGATAAACGATTCAAACGTGACTTTGCATTATTATTAACACAAAACAAAGTTAGTTTCTGAAACATATTTGTTTCATCTTTTACGAGTTATATTGTACTGCTAATTTTAAATAACTATTATAAATATAAAGATCGTACTCTTTCGTACCTAAATAAGTGTCTAAAATATTTGAAACCATCTATCTATATATATAAAACTCAAAAGTGACTGACTGACTGATTGACTGACTGATATAGTGATCTATCAACGCACAGCCCAAACCACTGGATGGATTGGGCTGAAATTTGGAATTAAGGTAGATGTTATAACGTAAGCATCCGCTAAGAAAGGATTTTTGGAAATGCCACTTTTAAAGGGGTGAAATAGGGGATGCAAGTTTTACTTCTTAATGCGAGCGAAGCCACGAGCACCCACCAGTCAATAATAAAATTAAAGAATTAATGTCCTGAATCATCACGTGTTAATTAACTGATTACAACTGATTGCGCGAATATGATTTATTTGATGTAATTACATCAATACCAGCTGATAACAATCTTTTATCAGTAATGGAATACTACCAACGTTTGCATATTACATTTATTTCGTTGGTAAAATATTTAGGAACCTTATGATTATTGATTTGAAATCACCTTGAAAGGCAAGCTCTATGAACTTATGTTTATTTTTTTATTTTCAAAATGAACGTTCATTTATTTTTTTTAGAGCCTACACGTCTATTAAGTATTAAGTAACATTAATTTTAACCACATTTCATTTCAAATTGTTACGTCCATAATGTAAAATCGTAAAATAAAACTTTTTCTAATGCGATCATCACGTAATATCCTATTTTTCAGTTGTTTTTTTTTCAGTGCGTCAGTGGTTGTATTTTTAATTTGTTAAAAGGTTCAGAAAAATAGCAATCTGCATGCGTGGTGCAATTAGCGGCGCACCTCTCATAATTAAAATTGCATTAGGCTCGCGATGGTTGGCCTAATGACGCTAATGCACTGTTTGGTCAAGAAAAAAACTCAGACTGACGCTCTGTAAACCAATTTGCCGGATAAACTGCATTATTGGTCTGCGGTACCTCGGACGCAATTTTGGTAGGTTTATATGATGGAGAGTGGTTAAGGGTTAATTTGGAACTAAAATATGTATTTTATTCTGGTTATCTATGAAAACATAGTAATATAAGATTAAATAAAAAATAATAACACAATGTTGCACACAATATAAAGAGTTACTGATGATGCTTAAAAGGGATTTTGTAACTGTAATTAGGTATTTTATATTTTATTGTATCTCTAAGTTTACTATTCTTTGTCATGTATTCATGTTACATAATAAATAATAACTATGACGTTATTTTGTACCTACCTAGTATTATATTGGGAGATGACTCTGGCGTCTGGTTCTCTCGTAACACAGTCTTACGGCTACCACGAGGTCAGAGGATTCACATGTTATTGTACAATATTTACGTCAAATAAACGAATTTTGTATTTGTATATAATTGCATTTTGTTTCGGGACTGATGAATACGAAAAAAGTAACGTAAATTAATGAAATTAATAAACTACCTGCTTTTGCGCACTAAATTATCGTCACGTGCAAAGGATACAACATTTTGAATCGTAAATACCTGCAATAAACATTTCGGCAACTTCTCTCATAAATTCTATTCATACTAAAACAATAATCTCCAAAATATGTATAAATCAAATGTTATCATTCTCCTTTAATGCCATTTATCAATCGCAATAATAGGTTTTTAATCCAATTTATCTGAACAGATTAACGAAATCTAGGCTTGTAAATGACGAACTACTATCTCGTTTACATGTTTCGTATGTGTGCGATAATCAGGCACGCACACATAGTAAGACGCGCTGTGATTGGTCGCTGATTTTCGATACGGACCTAACAACTGCCGTGTTCATAACTTCACGATTGCCTTCTGAATTAATAAAATGATTATTTTATCACAAAACCTCGGGTTTGATCATGCCGGATTTATTTTCTTATAATCTGTTTCGGTGAGGATTACATTAATCACGGCTATAATTCGAAGGCCTTCAAAGGAGATTATTTCATGTAGTTTTTGACATTTCGTCGATCGGTTTATCCTAATGTTTATATGTTTTATCTTTACAACTGTGTTTTTCTTTTGCGCGGCAAGATTGATTTTGGGGTTTTATCGTAATAAATAGTACCTATAAAAATTTTGGTCGGGACGTAATTACTTGTGTATATTGTTTAATATGATACCATGTTTAGTTCTGTACAATATAAGGCAGTGAATTCGTGAAGTAGATGAGATAGGTTGAGAGGCAGAGGCTTCTGTAGAGAGTTTCTCAACCGCTGTCCTGTCTCTTCTCAGTCGTAACACTCTTGGCAGAGTGGTCGTGGTCAAAGTAGTAGTAAACGCAAACCTATTATTTCACGTTGTCGATAGTCAATCTATGAACAAACAGCGTTTTTAACTTCGAAAAGTTAACCAGAAGTTTATCTTTATTATTTGCACACTTTCCTTGTAAGCACATTTACACAACACAGAGAGCCTAGCGCTATGATTGTAAACATCGAGCTAGGCTTATATATTATAATAGTGGACGCCCGAGGCTTCGCTCGTATTATTCTGAGATAAAAAGTACACTTCTAAGACGTCATACTAAAAGTCATGATGATCCGTTCAGCCATTTCTGCGTTATGAGTGTCTTAAAAAACTGACAAACAGACAAAATTTTTAAAAACTGCTGATGCAGTGTTCTTTTGTGGATTTAGCGTATGCCCAAAAAATTTTCTAATATTTTCTATGTTCAAATTTTTTACCATCTTCAGCTTTAATATATGTATAGAATACATAGATAGCCGGATCGCGGTTTCCTGACTACTAATCCAAAATTCTTCTTTGTGAACTTGTGACTTTGAATAATCCTAGCTTAATGATTATTATAAAAAAACGCAAAATTAGTAGGAACCTGTGCAATTTGTCGTGCAGAAGAAAAACTAAAGATACAGATAATCACTACACAATTTTTATCGATGTTACTAAACCCAGTATCTTTTGCAAATAGTATCCAATACAAAATAATTGGTTGTGGATTGGTTTTCCTCATCGGTGTGCAAGATATTGAGAGACGTAAGATATCTTGAGAACAAAGTAAAATATAGTATGTATTTATTTTTTTAACACGTTGACGAAGTCGTGTTTCCGAAATATTAAGAATTGATAACTTATTTATAAAAATTAAGCACACCACAGTTTTCGGTTTTTTTTTTCTAAAGTATTAGATATGCTTAGTGATTTTATCAATGTACAATTTCCGAACAGAGTGAAACCGCAAGGAAAAGTATATTTTTGTAATATAGGAGTTTATAGTAGGTACTCTAGTACTAGGTAGGTAGGTATATGTATTTCGTTACATATTGAAGTGGTTCAGGCTTTGCGAATGCCATTCGGTGAGATATCAATGATAAATCTGGGCTTATTGCGGCGCGATCAGAGAAATTTCAACTCATATCGGGATTAGGGTGACCAAGCCTTTGGGAAGTTGTCAGAGTCGTCAAAATTTCTTAAAACAATGTCAATATTTTTGTATTGTCAAGACTTCATAATACAATGATAATCTTTTTGCTGTAAAGTGCATAGATATTGTTGTGGATTTGACCGTAAATACAAAACAGTGCTTATATTTTTACATAATACCAAAAAACGAATCAAACATACAAGTTGTTTCTAAAAGACTTCTAAGGTACTTTCATTACATTTTTCTTACTATTTATTTACATTTTTTGCACTTGTTATCGTATAATATTTACGCATTTACACTTGTTAATTTAGTTACAAAAATGTTTTAGAAAGAGTTCATATAATGTTGAAGTTAAACTTAAAAATAAGTTTAAGTTCTATTCGCTAAGCTACCATATGAACACGCTCAAATATTATAATTTACAACGTTCCCAATATCCATGGGATACTGCGGTTTTACCCAAAAAGTAAACAAATAGGGACGTGGTCATAAATTATGTAATCCCCAGATATTGCATACCTATATCTGTTATCAATAGCGGTATAGATAGAGGGATAAATCAGCCATCGCTTTATCTATCAAATTGAAATTTCGGGCGCTGGCGAGCGAATTAGCGCTCTTTATGGTTGTATTATTTTATTGGACTCGAATATTGTGTTTCTTTAGTTTTTTAACTAAATTTCAATGTGTATGTGTAATTTTTTTCAGTAAAAAGGTTATCAAAGTTTTCTATGACTAATTAAGAGTACAAAATTAGGTGGCAATGTAGATTTCTATCCATTATATAAAAAAAGGTTTTTGGTGTACTAAAGAAAAATGGTTCTGTGTTAGTAGGTATACATTTAATTGATTTGATAAATTTGTTAACAGCATTTTAATAATATTCCATTATGCCGTTATCTCTCACTACGGTGGTTTATGGTGACCCCATGCTATCAAGGCGGTGCTTTTATACGTCCCGATTACTCTCAATGTTTCCGTTTCCACGAATTATTTGCTGAAACAATAGCATGCTTCAACTTTATGTCACCAGCACTTCAATCTGGCCAAAATCTATCTTATTTCCGAAGTGCCAAGGTTGACTTTTGAACCGCAAGTTACAATGCAAATGTAAAGCTTGTATGTCTTTGTAAGTGTAATTTGTACGTGTTTATAGTGACGAAACATCTCGGGCGGCCTCTTTGAGATTAAATGGTCGCTTGATAATTGCCAGTCAACAAACTAGATTTGTGATTATGGGACGAGCCAAGGTTTATTTTTTAATTGACGTTCTCGTGTGATTGAGGTTACTTAGCTTTACAGACAGCTGTAACTGGCTATAATTAGTATCTGTTTCTTAACGCAGAAATGCAATTTGATCTTTGCTTACTTTTCACTTTACAGCTTGAGATTAGATTGAATTTTTGGAACGGTCACGTTAAATATTTGATCTGGAAAATCATGTGACCGAAAATTTAGGTAATCTCGATCAAAAGATTGACATGATTACAAAACTGGTAATAACCATCCGTAAAAATTAAGATTTTTTTTTGTTCTTTTACAAAATTGGGTGCAGAGTGACATACGCCAAAACAATGATAGTATGAGGATACAATTACAATAGTCTTGAGAAATACAAGAGCAAAATTAAAAAATAATCATAGACGACCCCTATCACTAGACAATTTTATTCTAACAACATTGGCCCTTACAAACAATTAGCTTCCAAGCTTATCCAAATTTCGATTGTTACCACATGGCCGGGGCAGTCACGCGAGGCAATTCGTATCGAATAACTTGACCACCTTTACCCCTGGCTTGTCAAACAGTCGTGAATAATACTGCAAACAGAAAATGTCGTGTGGCGACTCAAATATTGACACAACGACCGAGCTCGGACATTGTCTTGTGATTGATCGGACTTATGGTCACAGTGGTTTAAACTTGCAAAGAGGTGGGACTGTTTGCTGTCTAACACGCAAGGTTTTTGGGGACCTTTGAATGTCGAACAGGTCAATTTCTTTTGGGTTAATTGAAAGGTTAACCCTTTACGAGTTGTGTTTACTAATGATATAACGTCTCAATGATGTGGATAAATAATTCCCAAATTATAATTTTTAAAATAAGACAAGTTTTTAGAGCGACCCGAGGACGAAGCGGCCGGGAGTAGTAACATCGTCTCGCCTCCACCCCCGCCACCACAGGCCCCCGCGCCCGTGTCCCGGCGGGCCGCTCGCGCGGTGGCGCGCAGTCTGCGTGCTGTCGCGGCCCAGAAAGAACGTTCTGAAGATGGATGTCATAACATCCGAAACGCGTAAACAATTTTACGTGATCTACACGTGAGTGAAAACCGTTTAGTTAATCTTTTGATAAAATGTCTCACGAAAGTTTTAATATTAAGTTTTTAGTGTTGTCTCGTTCGAATTGTGGAAATCAAATCACTAACTGACTGAACGTTGTACTTTCTCTTGAATCTTATTCAGTTTACATAAAGAATCGTCATTTTTATCGACATGTTTTATTTCGAGTGCAATAAAAGTGTAGGTTATTTTGACGACCACTTTGCGCATGACGTATGTGTTTCAGTCTGGTTAATTTTGTATCGCCTTTACGGTCGGCAGCATACAGTTAAGCTATCGTTTTATAGCAAGCAATAAAAGGCAAAGCGTCACGATTTTCATTGATACGATTAAATACGTTGAAAATAAAAAACAAATGTAAGGATTATAAAAATATCAAAATAAAGAATAATGATTTCCCAAATACTTCAATCCATAATCCTAAGCTTGAAATGGTCTGTAATAAACAACATTGTATTAATTCGTTATATTAAGTTTCAAAAATCTGATATTCAATCTGGCTGACAAGAAAATAGACAATCTTAGAAAAAAATCATAGAGCAAGCTGATAAAGTGTTCGTAGAAAGGCCACAATCCATACATTTCAAACATACGGCACAAAACCTTATCTTGTAACTAATGTTTACCTACATGGGTACACATGTCCAAATCGGATTTACCGGGCTCCGGGAAACGGACGGCGCCGGAGGGTTGACACTTAGATCGCCCGTGTTTTGTTTTGAATTTATGATTTCTATTTCCTAGTCTGATTTTGTCTATGTTATATTTTCTGGCTGACCATACGGAAGGGTATGGTGTTAGGATGGAGACCATTGCCCAGGATTGTGAAAGACAATGAAAATGGGAGAGGTAAGGACAAAAAGTGTAAATAATTTCCCATTGTAGTTACGGTAGTTTTGAAGACAGTACCTACTGTGCTTTTGCGGTGCAAATCAAGCAATTAGGCATAACGAAAATTGCAAAATTACCTGATTTTTAACGCAACATTAAATAGAACATCATTACTAAGAAATAAACGGTAGGTAGGTATATATTTTTGACTATGACTTATAAGATAATGTAAAGAACAGCAGACTAAGCTCAAGTGGCTGCCTATTCGACTTCACCGGAATGCTCACATCCTCTCTCTCGTGAATAACATTTTATTTAACCCTGCTACCCCGCGTTACTTAGTTTCTCGTTTTGCCTATGTCCATACTACACACTCTCTTTCTCTTCGATCTACAAATAAATTAACACTCGCACATCCAACATTCAAAAAGAAATCTTTTTATGGCTCATCATTTACTGTACAAGCTGTTACTTTATGGAATTCTCTGCCTATCAACATTCAAAAGGCTCAGACAATTGATTCCTTTAAAAAACAAGTAAAGGAATTTTATCTCGCTTCCCTTCAGTGAAAATTGCTGTTATTATTTCTACTACTATCACCTTTAAATATTTTGTTGTGTATTATATGTATTTGTATATAAACATTAATTTTATTATATTAAGTATGTGTATTGCGTATTTATATGTATATATATATATTAGTAAAATTTCTTTTTTCCTTTTTGTTGTACACCACATTCTTCTTGCTTATTTCTCTCCAGCTGAAGGTTGCCTGGAAGAGATCGCTTTCAGCGATAAGGCCGCCGCTTGTGGCACTAGTTAAGGTGCAATTTGTTCTATGTACTGTTTTTTAATATGTGTCAACAATAGAAGAGTTAATCTATCTATCTAAACCAAGCGTTCAAAGTTTCTCAATAAAAGGACAAAATTATCATTACAAAGACTGAATGCAACCCTACATCCTCTTATCAAACAAAATTCGTGTTCGACACGAAAAATTACAACCATCATAACGTCAAACGTTTAAACTGTAGATAGTCGATAATTCCGATAGCGTATCTACCTCCACTGCTTTGTAGTCGCCGCCACCAAATCAGAGTTATAAAACAGGCGTAATTTCGCCAGCGATATGCCTGACAGCGAGCGATAAGATACAATGTCACCCCGAAATCTGAAGCCGTGGGATTTGAAAGCGGTGTTATTAGAAATGTGATATTGAATATAGGTATGCTAAAAGTATCCTTATTTACAATAATAAAATATAAAAACAAGTGAAGGAAAACTAAACATACTACTTCTAACTACTACAAAAAGGGGCACTTAGAAAATCTTTAGAAAAGCCCAAAGATAATCTAAGTGCTCCAGCCCACTACCAGAGGGCAGCGTGCTCAGCATACTGGCCGCATTACTACGCTGGATGGCAATGCTGATACGTTGAGCCAGAAAAAGGCCAGCATTTTGGTCACGCGTCGCGTCAACCAAGCGCTCCGAGAGGTTTTGGAAAATAGTATGGGCTCCCGGACCCCACGGCCCCAAAGTCTCGACTCCAAAAGGCTCAAAGATGTAACCTCGGCCGAGGTTAGCATATTTGCGTCTCTTGTGATGCTCGGCAATAAGTATTCTCTAAATTCTTTTGGTGTGTACCAGCAGCATTGTTTCAGTATCAGGTCTACTCTAATGCAGACAATAAACAATTTGAAAAAAAAAACACAAATTATGACTTATTTTGACAAGTGCTACACCCGCACTAATAGTCGATTAACTTAAACTTTTTTTTTTATTAGTGTAAGTAAACATGACACTGTCAGGATTCGAACCTGAGTATTTATGTTTACCAGCCAGAACGATTAACAGTCATGCAAAATCCACACTCCTTTCCAAACACTTCAGGCAAATTGTGTTGCCCTATGTGTCGGTAAAATTTTCTTATGAACTAAGCTCTGTTATCTTTTACAGAAATATTAACTACATCCGTAATACCAAAAAACTGGTATTATTTGTTGTACATTGGTGTAACATTGGTTACTTTAGAAATTTGGTACGTGCGCCAGAAAATACCGGTTTTAAAAGATAACAAGTATTATGCAGTGGTGTAGTAAAATTCCGTTGCAATTTCTTGAACAATCACGTGAAATAGAGACGAAAAATGACTGATGACATATCACCCCCCCTTTCCAAAAACGATGATACGAATACGACGGGTGTCAATGCAAAGTCATCGCATCCTTCAAACGCCACCAAAATTGATTTGCTTTGACAAGTATCCATCTATCTTGATATGTACACTACACTGTATCTTTCAAATGCAGATTACATCCCATTCTAAAAGAGCAATCTAGACATTTGAAGAATCTTTATCCTTGGTTTTGGATTTATGGAAGATAAACGCAAAGCTGCATCAACTACGTCACTTATCTTTGACAAGAGGCTTGGGGTAGACACGTCATATACCTATTGATTGTTCGTGGATTTATGTTTAAGTTCGGGTGGAATTTTCGGCATACAGACTACAAATCAATCAATGTAAGACCATAAGAAGATGTTACAAGTGATTTACTTTGTTATATAATTGGAAATTCTGTAATAAATTATTCTGAATGATGTGGGTAATGTGCGGTCATGGCAAAATATAAAGTTAGTGCCGCATAGCGTAATACCTACCTCAAACATTTTATATGATTACTAGCTGGTGCGCGCGACTTCGTCCGCGTGGAATAGTTATTACCATAAAAACGGTTCTAGTGAGTTAATCTTAAAAGATAGATATATACTGTCACAGACATTTTGTTAGATCATTTCAGGAGAAATAATTCATTTACACAATTTTTTTGATATCTTGAACCGTTTTTGCAGCACACGCAACGGAAGCCCTCAAAGATAAATAATTTTCCCCGTTTTTTTTTTCCACATTTTCCATTGTTTCTACGCTCCTATTAGTTGCAGCGTGATGTAATATAACCAGCCTTCCTCGATAAATGGTCTAACCAATACAAAATATTTTTTCAATACGCACCAGTAGGTAGTTCCTGAGATTAGCGCGTTCAAACAAAGAAGAGCTTTTTTATCTACAAGACGCCAAGCTTATTCTGGGACCTTTGTGGTAGCGGTTAGCATTCCCAAGCTGAATTTGTAAACCAATAAGTAGGACGTATACGTTCTTAGGTACACTTTAATGCCGATGTATTATACTACAATCTAAACATATTGTCACGTGCCACCAATTCATAATATTTTGGTTTGCAGTTGACTCAGATATAAGAATATTCTAAAACCAACTCAAACCACGTCACCTACATATCTTTGACAGAAGGGTTAGCTACGTCACGACATGATTAGGAGTTACAAGCAAATTTTTTGTTAGGGAGAACATATTTTCCTAGAATATATCATATATCTAGTTTCTCAGATGCTCTTATCTTCTGGAAATTTCTTGTTACAAAAGTGATGATTGATGGGTTACAAAATCTAAGGCAAGTATAAGCATAAAACTTATTATAAGACTTATTTTGAAGAATATATCCCTGCCAGATTGGTTGCCTGGACGAGATCGCTCTTAGCGATAAGGCCGCGAATTAAAACGCAAATTTTATTTTCTATGTTTTTTTGTATTGTTTTTTATGTATGTGGTGTTTTAATAAAGAATTTTTCAATCAATCAAAACGTTTTCAATCATCCTTTCTTAACTGCGGTGTATTACAGAAAAAATAAAAATCTAAGACTTTCAGAGTGCATGTTTAGTGTTGTTCCGTTGGGACTCCTTCAAAATTACCATTTCACATTCATAAAATAGCACATGTATAATTATTTTGTGTAAGATTTTTCTAAGTATAGATAAGTAAATAATATAGTCCCATTTTGGGCGCTGCCGTGGGTCGGATGACGCTTTAAATTGTAGGTCCCGGCTGTTTGTCTAGTACGGCAGTCGTTAAGCCATGTCAGAGGCCCTTAGGGCGGCTTGATAGGTAAACTTTCGACACCAGAGTTGGCCACTCTTATTCGATAAGAAGAAGAAGAAGTAAATAATAATTTTACCTTTGACATTGTAATGGTCGTGTGTGTGAGGCGGCGGTGGCGACGCCAGGCGAGGCTCGGGCCGGCTGGCGGACGCACCCCACAGGGACTGGCAGAGGCCGCTGCGGAGCGCCTCGCTGGCTGACAAGCCTGCAACAATAGGAAACAACATTAACTATCCTTTTTTTACTCTTTATAATACATGAACCAAGTAAAAGAAAAGGTGGGTGCCATGCTCCACAGACAAGGGCCTTGCCCTTAAATTTATGATGATGATGATGAATCAGGAATTCGACCACCGACATGTAGCAGACAAACAGTGACATACAAGAAGAGAGGCCTATGCTCAGCAGTTGGCGAAAACAAGCTGATGATAATGATGATGTAACAGCGGTGAACACCTTGATATAATCTAGCCAGGATTAGTTGGGCGGGAATTGCCGAGGAATATTGCTCGCTTGCCCGCGAAACCCGTTCTTGCTGGGACGAATTAACATCATACCGTCTTCATCATCATTAACCTGTTACCGCCCACTGCTGGGCATAGGCCTCTCTTCTTGTACGCCTCTCGTTTCGGTCCTGCGCAGATTGAATACAAGTGGTTGATTTCAATGGCAGCTTCATTTTACAAAATGGACAACTGAACGCCTCGCTAGATGTAATAAAGTATTATAGGTATGAAAACAGTGAAGTTTCTATAGATATCTTGAGTATTTTTCGTCTAAGATTTTAGTGATAGTGAAATGTCATGGTGAAATCGTTTTTTTTACTTAATCATTATTTTGCGTCGTAGCTTATCAATATCACGAGTCGTAACTACACCTAAAAGCAGTCTCTATGAAATATGTAGGAACTACTATTAAACATACGTGTATTTAATACTGCCTGGCTCTCTGTTCCCCGCGCACTATAATCCAGCGATCTTCACAGCGAGAGTGAATCGGTTCTTATCGGGTAAGCATGCTCCATCTTAGGCCATAGCCTTACTTGCTATCAGGTAAACTATGGTCAAGTGCAAACCCGTTCAAGTTAAAAAAAAAAAACCAAGTATTTTTTCTTCAAATCTTTTAAACGGCATATGACATTCAATATAATTAAGAGCAATTTATCCAATAATTAAATCGTTAGTAAAACACTTCCTCATGTCACCAACACGCTTTAATAAATTATAATGTGAGTCATGGGTTGAAGTTATTAGAATAGATTCATATAGCATAGAATAGTGCCCATAGTCAACAGTATAAAAAAATATTTATAAAAAAATACATGATAAAGAAATAAATTAACTAAAAGTAAAATAAGAAAACATAAATTCATTCTTTACTTTTAGATATATTCGATGTTGTCTGAAGTAAAACCCTATTCGCTTTCCAATATTCTTTAAGTGTTTAATTTTGTTTCCTATTATGCACACAAGTACAAAGTATTAATTCCATTCAATTTATCTATTTCACAACAAAATCAATATTTCCAAAAACTTTAAATGTTTAAAATTGAGTTTGGGAATACGTGACTAGTTGTTATTTTGGCTAGATTATAGATAACAGTTATCGAAACACAAGTATTAATGTAATCACAGCCGCCGTTACAAGATATTTTGGTGATAATACATCGTTGATAAGAAGCGCACGAAGTTAGGCAATCAACATTTTAGGTGACATTCCAAATTTGTTAAAGGACAAGACTATATTTACCTAAAGTGTTACTGTAATTTATGATTTTTACCACTAATAAGGTAAAGTTAAAGTAATAATTGAACATTTTACAGTTACAACAATAACAAAATAATTATCAAAATCGGATCATAATAAGTGAGTGATTGAACCAAAATATATAAGACAATTAGACGAATGGAAAACCTTCTTTTTTTTTAAGTGCCTTAAAATAAATAAATAAATATTCCGGGACATTGCACACATCGTGATCTAGCCCCACACTAAGCAAACGCTTAAAAAAACTTAGAAAATAACTTTAAGAAAATTTCCATTGTTAGAAAAAAATGTGAATACACCCAAAAGCAACAAGTAATGTTGGCAGTATAAGGAGTTGTTTGTTACATAATAACAACTTTGTAGAAATAAATCTCAGTTAGGTTTTGACGTGGCGAACCCAGCACGCGACGGTTATCAAGCAGATTAAATTACAAGCAAAAGCGATTGATTACAATTACTTATCTAGTAACTAGAACGATAAAATAATTTTTCTAATGCCTTATTTACGGATGGCGTGGAACTGTGGCTATACTAACAACTGGAACTGGAATAGACTAAGAAGCTATTTCTCGCTGTATCAATAACCGTTCTTATTATATAGAATAAAAATGTACATAATGTCAATGTATACAGTGAAGTCATAATTGGCTGATCGATTTGAATAAAACTCATCTTTTTTTGCCTGGTTACCTACATTCAAACAAATTTTATCACATTTGTCTTTTTAGTATTCGCCTACTGATCTAATTAGATAATCTTATTCGAAAAACAACTTGCGGAGAAAATCCGGTTGTCACAGCTACTTCTATTTTGCCAGGTCAATTTAAATGGTCAGGTCAATTAATTTTAATGTGTAGTGTCAAGTGTTATCATATAATGCAAAGTTAACGGTTTTCAACGTTTTCGACATCGCTTCAGCCTTCTCCTCATCTCAAACCATTTCAAGACAGGAAGCGATGTCACAATTGGCGTCGCCGTCAATTCTGTCCGCGGCCGGACGTCGGTCATTGATTCCTTGCGCCGGCGCCGCTCGTGCGCCTTTTGTTTTTAACTCATCCACTTCTCTCAATGACTCATTGATGGTATAGATTGGATCGTTGCTGTATGAGTGATTATTTAGCACAGGGAGTTGCGCAGTGTCATTAGAATTTGCAACTAATGTCAAACTGTTACGTATGTGACATAATGAAAAAGTATGTGTATGCGAGACCAAATTTAAGAACATGTATCCGTATTGTGTTCTAGGTGTTGCCTAGTAGATTATATTCCTAGCGGCATGTCGCTTAATAATGAGAAACAGACTTCTAGATGGAAGAAAAGCGATTTGTATACAAATAATATTATTAGAAATGGCGTTATTCTTTCACTTTCTGGGCTCATCATCATCTCTTTTTCTTTCTCTATCTAATGCTTTCATCATACAACATTTTATACTCGCATCTTATTATTGCACAAAACATATTGTTTTTTTTCTTTTGCTTATAATTTATTCATCGAACCATCACAGTATCGACCATCTGGAGTTCATCAGGGTGGTCCTATATGCCTTTTATTGTTTAATCGAACTTTGATTCAGTCACATTTCATTGAGAAGCTTTACCGACTCCACTTAAGAGATGACCTTAACTCATTCATCCGAGTCGATGAGTCATGTGAACTGTACATTAGTTTTATTGGCTTAAAAATAGACATTTCTGGTCTAAATATGACGGTTTCTCAATTTGCGGTAATGAAATTGGCCGCGGCTCAATTGCTGAACTTCGGATTATTTGTTGTTTCTATTTTTGTACTTTTGACTCCTCAGTTATAAAATAAAAATTCCGACATCAAGCTACGAAATTGAGAAGGACACATAAAATAAATGTTATTGTGAAATTAGTATCAAATCGTATTTTGTACACCTAATTTAATATTAAAACGATTATTATTATTATTTAGCAACAGAATAATCAATCAAAACTGCTATAGTTCTCATTGCATGCTTAATTTATAAGTATCAATGTAAGTCATGCTTTACTTTTGAAAATAAATAATCCATTTTATGCTCAAAAAGTTGATTCACTTTTATGCCCATTCAAGACTTGTTACCACAGACATTTATTTGAAACAGAAACCGAAATAAATGATTTCTATTCTATTCTAAAATACTAACAAAATACAGTCATGGGGACGGTATCCTCCATGGATAATTTATAAGGAAGCACAAGTTAATTAGTCAAACTTGCATGACATCTAATTCGGTCAAAGCCAAACTTTGCTACTGAAAGTATATTACATATATTGTAGTCCTTTTGTCGGTTCATTGATTTAATAAACAACTTTGAATCACTGAATTTTATAATGGGAATTGATTTGAGATTTTAGGTCAAATCATAGCCCATTAGAATACATACAACTGTGAATACATAGTCATTCACAGTTGTTTATCAAATAATGAACCTATAAAGGACTTCCACATACTCTCAGTAGCAAAGTTTGGACATTATAATGGCCATTGATTTGAGATTTAAGGTCAAATCATTGGCCATTACAATGTTCACTGTCATTCAAACTGTTTTTGCTAACCATTTGTGACATATGTGGGGTACAGAATACATAACCATACATACCTCAAGTAAGTGCTATGTTGTGTCAAACCAAAATAAGAAAAACTGGATATCACAACACAGGAATAGACCTAGTGTGATATCCAGGGTTCGCCTATCTGTATACAGTAGGTAATACACAAAGCCCTAGTTTATACAATACCATGTAATAACCTATCTTACTGTAAACACCTTAAATGTCAAAATAAATGATTTTATTTCAATTTATTTATTTTATTCACAAAATTACATTTCCCACTACAGCATGTTCATTACAATGCCCTAATTTCATAAACACGAGTGTCTTTATGAGCACTAACCGAGTTGGCGCCATCGAATCGCTGTCTTCCTCTTGCACTGATTGTCTTATTCTCTTGCACACATCCTGCCATCACCCTTTTCCTTTACAATTTGATCCTTCCTTCTTATTTGTGTGTTTGTTGTTTGCGTGTTTGTATACGTTTTAGGTTATGTTTTTTTTGTTTTCATTTCCTTTATAATTGATTTTTTTGTGTTGATTGGTTTTATTTCTTGGTTGGGTTGAAATCTGTATATTATCAACAAAATTTAAGAGTAGTCTCAGTTGTAGCACACTCGAAATCCTGTATAGATTTTTCGAGGTGAATGCTTTTTTCAGAAGATTTGAACACATACTGTAAAGTAAGTATACAATCTAAATGTCTTAAAACTATCACATTAATAATCACGTTGTCATTTCTATCGTAATATTTATATTTTTCTTCTTATCAAATGAGACTGGCCAAGTCTAGTGTCGAGAGTTTATCAAACCGCCCTAAGGGCCTCTGACATGGCTTTACGACTGCCGTACTAGACAAACATCCGGGACCTACAATTTAACCGAGGCGCCACAGAATCGTTCGTTTCCTCTTCGCACTGATTGTCCTGCCTGACCTTATTCTGTGCCATAATTTTGTTTGTTCTTTCTATACAGGTTTTTATTTTAACTTTTTTAGTTATATCATGGTTGCACAGTACTTATATAATCTCGTAACATATACTCCCCAGACCCCCCTTTACAAATGTCAAGCCCTCTCGCCACCGTGGCGCCACAGAATCGCTCGCTTCCTTTCGGCCGCACTGGTTGTCCTTGCGCTATTAAACCATATCGACCTTATCCTGTGCCATATTTAATACTGAGTGTTTATTTCAATTTTTTTGTCTCGTTCACTAGATATGTATAGACATAATAAATAAATAGTATTTGCTTTTAAAGTTTAAGGCTCATTATTTAAAGTTTGTTGTAAAATAATCTACGTTTTTTATTATTACTTATACCATTCAAAGTTTCACAATTTTATGCTCGCAACTTACTACAAATTAAAGATTAAAACAAGAATTTGGAATAAATATTATGTAGGTACATAAAACATTAAATGCGATTCCAAATGCAAGCTGCCTTGATATAAGCTAATAAATATAATACGCGATTTCCCTTATAAAATTTGATAAAACACATCCATTAATTCCTTTTTCAGCGAACTCTAATCGCCCTTGCTAAGTGCATAACTTATTATCTTTGGATTTTAATTGCTATCAGTATTTAAAGACGATTAAAAATCACGACTGTTGTTATTTCTGTCGATAAAAGTTACATTGATCGAAACAGAAATAACGACGATTACATTACTTAGTAATTTGTATTGGTAATTGAAAATGTTTAGCAAGATATTGTTTTACTTACTGACTGACTTACGTATATACATATTGATACAATTAGCTTTTTTGGTGAGTAGATTTGTTAAATCAACCTCGAGAGTGTTTAAAATCTAGCCTAAAAGAAAAATGTAATTACTTACCTACCTAATTGTTAAGATACCTTAGAAATTTAACAAAGTTTATTATGTACTGCTATCTGTATATATTATTTTCTTTATAGTTATTAGTAATGTCTGGAAAGAGAAGGCAATCACACCGCGACACAGGTTCGGTGTTTATAGTGCATTTATGTATAGTTTTATTATGTTTTTGGAGCAATAAACGAAATTTTTATTTATTTATTTATTTATCTATATACATAGGTATATAAGCCTTCACAGACGCAGACTGTAATGACTTAAAACAAGTACGCCCTCTATAGTTTAAAATGCTCCCTTACACGCATTTCTAGAATTGTCTATCATTTAACAGCAATAAAAAACGTCATTTATTTCCGCCATTTTCAACAATATTCCCGGACATTTCACACAGCGTCATCTAGCCCCATACTAAGCAAACAATGCACCTAAACTATTCTTTATACTGTCGAGCTATTCTATATTTGATACCCATAAATTGGCTAATACAAGTAGATTGTCGTATGATTGTTCTAAGCAGGCGCCATCTGACGGCGCCCGGCGTGCTACGTCCGCCGCTCCCCTACTACACGTCATTTACTAAAAGAATAGTAAATGTTCAACCAGACAAACTCTAGCCCAGAACAAACTCTATGGATAAAATTGTGATTACGACCATTCTTGTATAGAAAGCACTCTATGCTGCAATTGCTGGAGATTGGACAATTTGATAAATGTACAAAGGGATTAGACGAAATGAGTTGGTGCTTTTGTAATATTTTTATGGCAACCCATATTTGTATATTTTGCGTTTGCTTAGTGTGGGGCTAGATGGCGCTGTGTGCAATGTCCCGAAATATTTATTTATTTATTTAATATTTATTTATATGCATTTTAGAGGTGACAGCCAGATCATTTGTCGTTATCGAAAATTATGTTTGATTGGAATAAAACTTACTCTCAAAAAATCTGCTGAAACGCTCTTTTTTTAGATAATATAAATGTTTATTGGACACACAAATTCTTATAATATTTACACTTATTTATAATCTAATTTAAAATAGGACATTTTAGAATACAAAAAAATATGTCGAGCAGCTGCTACGCTGAGAGAAAGTAGTCTCTCGTGTTGTAGCAGCAACAACTTGTTTAGTATTTTAGTGCGGATTTTTTATGAAGGTAAAACGAGTGCATTGAATGAAAGAATCCATTCACTAGCTATACTTATCACATAGAATCAGTCATAGATAAGTTTTATCAGCACAAATCACAGCACGGTACTATTTACCTTAACATTATTGAATTAAATCACATTTTACAGTAGAGTTTTCAAGACTCCATGAAAATATTTATGAAATAATCATATCGTCAATCATAGAAGGATTTGGGAATATCCGGTGTTATATTTATAAAGTAGTCAACGTGATTTTATGTCTGGTGAATGAGCGAATGGAATGTTTCGATTTTAGATTATTTTTCACTATCGATTTCATCATTCAAACAGAACAGAAATCTTATGAATAGGAAAAAATACTACTATAACTACTCAAATTCAAATTGTTTATTTACACAAAGAATCACATGAAATCTTAGACTACTACATTGCTGAGTAGTTACAAATAATACGTTTTGAGAGGTTAATTAGTAATTAGAGTATTTTTTGTAAATTTGTTTAAGAAAATAAATTAATCATAAATAAGTAATTTAGTTTGTTCGTAAGAAGACATAAAGCCTGTTTCAATCATATAGTGATGTAACTGGTAGGGACAGTGGCAAACGTCGGCAAAACATACTAACAAATCCAAAGCGACGATTGCAAGTCACCTCTAACAATGTAAACTGCATAGCCATCACTATATATAACCAAATTATAGGTACAAATGAAATCAAGACCTGAATTGGTATAGTTTCAAGAAAAAAATGTTTGAGTACCTACTTATCAAATGTGTCTTTTTATGTCAAATAAAATAAATGACTTTGTTGAAGAAAAAAAGAAAATAAATAAAATAAATATTCCGGGACATTGCACACAGCGCCATCTAGCCCCACACTAAGCAAACGCTTGTGTCGTGGGTACTAGATAACGGATATAATACTTATATACTTTTCTTTTGTAAATACATACTTATTATACATACAAACGACCAGACTCAACACAAGTAATTATATTTTTTTAAAGTACTTACATAAATACTTGTGTCATTCGGGAATCGAACCCGAAAAAACAAATAATACAAATATATTGACTATAGCCATAAAACTAACATTTGTACGCCTATCGGCAGAATATTTGATACAACAAATTTAACAAACACCTACTATGTAAGACAATATTCGTGCAAATAAATGTTTTTTTTTTTTATAGTTTGGTGGAATGTTTCACACACGTATTACGATTTCCATTCATAAATTAATAAAAACCGTATAAACAAACTAAAATCAACCGTTTCAATTCCATCGATGAATAAATTACTATAGAACTAAAATAAAAATATCAAAGAATAAACAATAGCACGCGTACAGATATCCCACTCAACCATTAAGAAGACAACTACCTACAATCAGTAGGTATTCGATAATGGCGACCACCAGCGCTGCTTTATCAGTAAAGGATGCCGCTTCACGTCAATTGCTCTCAGTCGGCTTTAAGACAATAACTCATTATTGATGCACTACTGGGCTAAACGGTAGTCTATGTTTTTCTTTTATTTATAGTGTGGAATCTTGGAAGAAGTAATGAATGAAAAGTGTTAGACGTTTTTTCAGTTCCTTTAGCATTTGAGTTTATTTAATGTTAACAATTAAAATAGGAACTAATAAAGGTTTATATTTAGGTGTTCACCTAAGTAAAAATAAATAAGACAATATCCCTCATATATCTCAAAAGGTTTTTAGGCTATGTTTTCAAAGGGCTAAACTATAGTCACGATAATAACTAGAAATAACAGCCGGGACTATTACACCTAAAATAAAAATAAAATCTTTAAAAAATATAATTCTATATTTCTTAGGGCTTAAACACCTAAAGTAAAAATAACTGTTCTGGAACATATTTCTACATATACTTATATGTATCTTTCTAGCTCTTACAGAGAGTAAGCGATTGATATCCGCTGCATGATTTCATGACATTACTAAGAGCAAATTAACATCCAATTCTAAAGTTTCAAGCATCTAATCCGAGTGTCGAGTTACCGGCATGGGTGGTCAGGACAGACCATCTTTATGTGTTAGACCTACACGGTTATTGACTAGAATATCAATCTACAAATACTTTTAAACAAATAATATTAAAATATGAATCGTAAAGGGATTCTTATAAATCATGTTTTTTCAGAATATTACATGTAGCTTTAATGACGTGAAATAACGTAAACTAAACCATTTTATATTATCGGTAATTTCACCGGAACCGTAGCTGCTAGACGTTAATTATAACCCAGATAGGTTTCTTCTAGGCAAGCGTGCTACATCTTAAGACTATAGTGGTGCTAAACATCAGGCAGGTTATAGTCAAAAGTAAACCTATTTCGTGTTAAAAAAACGTCAGAATAATAAAAAGAAATTGATAAACACAAACATTGAAAAGTTGTCTTTATCTCTATAGACTGTGATTCAGTGTTGATTGTTTGGGTATTATGAAACTGTATGTAGTTACAGATATTCCACATGTCGGTTCCATTCAGTCTCTGTCCAAAATCATCAAAATCCTAAAATACGTTTATATCTTAGTACCATTGGGTCAATGTAGTTCATTTTGATAATAACCTATAGTAGCCTACAGACATCAAACCGTTGCCAAGCCGTCTCCGACCAAACCAAATTTCCGAAAATCATCAATTGCTTATTTATACCACAAAAGTCACAAATCGAGTGATACCACAGATAATACAAAGGATTCGCTCATCTTCTTATCTGTGGTGACACGCAGTCTACGGCCGAGTGATATCTAGTACACTACCTTATTGTCATTAACAAAGATGGCTTTATTTTTAATTAGGAGTGGAGTTTGTGGCATTGCCTGACATCTGCGGGGTCGCGTAGGTCTCGACTTCCTGGCTAACAGATTACAATATACTGGGCTAGTGGTGGTGACGTCCGTCGATGGAAGTAATTATGATGAATTTATCTACGTTAAAAATCTAGAGTTAATAGTTATCTTCTAGGTAAGCGTGTTATAATACCCTAGGCTGCAGCAATGTTTAACATCAGACAGGCTGTAGTGAAACGTAAAAAAATGTAGCTTTCATAAAACGACAATTTTTTGTACAATCACGAGTAGATCGCGATGCAATTTTGTTTTGCTTTTTACTAAACCCGCATTAAGTTTTTATTTATAAACTTACTATGCACTCGTACACACATCATACTAATTGAGCTATTCATATTGCTTCATATTGATTGCAAAAACTTTTAAGGGGTAAGGAGGATATATGCATATGGGTTGTTCGTCTAAATATAGTGGTAAAATTCAAAGGTGATTGACTGACTGACATAGTTATCTATCAACACACAGCCCAAACCATTGGATAGATCGGGCTGATGTTTGGCATGCAGGTAGATGTTATGACGTAGGCATCCGCTAAAGAAACGATTATTGGAATTGCCACTTTTAAAGGGGATGCCAGTTTTACTATGAATGCAAGCGAAGCCGCAAGCATCCTCTAGTCTTTCTATAATAATATTCCACTAACATTTCTCAAGTGTCTGATAAAAAGTTGATAGTAACCATGTATGAGTACATTTTTTCTGCAGAACCATAATAAGCAAGCTTTTAATAATAACATTGTTGCTTAATTAGGTAAAACAGGTTCGAGGAAACTACTGATTAAAATTTGTTTAATGTATGTAGCTTTGATAAATTCTAGATCATTAGGCGAAGTTTAAATTGTGTAATTTTTAATACATTTACGCAACCTTGAAATTAATTGTAATCTGTAACTAACCTAAACAATAACTGTAACTGAAATCGTATTTGTTCGTACATTTTATACTGTTTTATGTTCCGCGTTATTGTATCAGGAATTAGTAGATAAAAAATTCTGATATATCCTGTGCATTCCGTCAGAGGTCGCAGTATCAAATATAAGCAATCCATTGGAGACCATGGGATGCTGTAGCACTGCTAGTAAATTGGTAACAAGAGCGTCTTATGTAGTTTCAAAGCGCTTTCTAGTTATGTACTTGTTGGTAATAACTAAGTACTATTTTATTTATTCTTTGCCCTAGCTCCTGCTTGTTACTATTATTGCCAGTTTATGTCTATACCTTGCTCATGACACTCAGAAAACACTCATAAATCTTAAACCCACTTGCACGAGTAAACACTAAACACATAACGCCATTAATAAAAAAAGGTTTTTGGTCGCTAAATATGTTTAAGAATCCTTATACATATGGTTCTTAGTGTTTAGTGTTTCTTACAACTCTATGATGAAGTTAATTTCATTTGTAAGAACATTCATCTGAGTCTTCGACTGATAAAAGATGAAGATAAAGAATCTTTATTGATACTGTAAAGTTGTAACATACATAGGTATAGGTATAAGTACTAATATCATAGAATATGCTACACAAATTACAAAATCTCGTCAAATTCAATAAATAACATTTAATTTTAATAAAATTTTAGATTTTTTTTTTTTTAAATAAAATTTTATTTTTATTTAAAATTCAATAAATAACATTTAATTTTAATAAAATTTTAGAAGTATCAATGTTTAGTTTTATTAATAAAAGAATGAAATTTTTTGTTATTAAAATCATGTCAAACATAATAATAGGTATGTAATCATACAATATGTCAACTTAAACAAGTCTAGGTACTGGATAACAACACATGTATAGGTATAATTTAATTTTGTTCTTAACCTTGGCACCGCGACACAGGGGATCCTACAGCGATTGCCAGGGACACCTACAATGTTAACACATGTATTAACGCAAATAAAAAATCTTTTTTATCTTTAGCCTCTTTTAAAAGAAATTTAGTCGCTAAATGTGTTTAAGAGTTGTGCAAGTGGGTCTCAGCGTAAGCCAATAAAGCAAGTCTAACCTCAACAAAGTGATTTGTCCATCTAGGAGCAGTATTAGTCACTCCAAGGCTGGAGGCGGGACGTGGGAACGCACTACTTTACGATTTCAACCGTTAAATGGATTTAATGGCTCGCAAACAATGAGTCAGCCAATCTGAAGATGTGTTCAGTCGGAGCAAGAAAACTGTGTGGAGAAAATGAGAACTAAAAATCTCCTCATACCAAGAAAAGTCTGCGCGTGAAGACAATTTGCAAAAATTCTTAAGTTGTTTGTCTTTAGATAGACTAACAGCGCTCCACAATGTTACATGCATGAATCTGTACTCTATACTAATATTATAAAAATGAAGAGTTTGTTTGAACGCGCTAATCTCAGGAACTACTGTTGCGAATTGAAAAATATTTTTGTGTTGAATAGACCATTTATTGAGGAAGGCTTTAGGCTATATAACATCACGCTGCAACTAATAGGAGCGAAGAAACAATTGAAAATGTGGTAAAAAGGGGGAAAATTATTCATCTTTGGGGGCTTCCGTTGCGTGCGATAAATATTATGCCCTAAATAACTATTCCACGCGGACGAAGACGCGAGCACAGCTAGTCTAGAATAATATAACCTATGTGTCTAAACTACATTCTTGCCAAATTTAATTCAAATCGGTTCAGCCGTTGGAGCGAGAAGAAGTAACAAACGTATACTTACACACACCCAAGCTTTTGTCTTTATAGTAATAGTGGGCAGTGCTGCTGCTTCGAGTCTTACGAAGGATTTCCTTACAAGTATTCTAGTATGAAGATTGTTGTCTGACTGTGTCTGTGTCATAAATGAGACGTCTTGTCGGATATTGTAAAGTGAAAGCCAACAAGTACCAATCGAGTTCTATCCGTTATCTAGTACCAAAGACAAGCTTTTGCTTAGTGTGAGGCTAGATGGCGCTAAGTGAAATATCCAAGACTATTTATTTGATTGGTTTGCAAAATATTGGAACCTATTTTTCAATGAAAATTGGTTTCGACATTCGAAAGTTATGAAAAAGGGACAAACATTTTTTTCATTTACAAAATTTTAAATATACATATTAATTTCCGGTTCGTAGACAAATTAAGAGGCAAAAATCGACACTGATTGGTACAAATAATATTATATAAACAAATACTTATACTAATTATCCTCATTCTGAGATTGTCAGGTCTCAATCATCAGTACCTATAACTTCTTTAACAATGTTTATAAATCGTTTATATTACAAACTTCGATTATGTTTTCATATGTAAATTTATACATATTATTTATTTAAATTTACATATTATACATAAGTAATAAGATAAGTCAGGGGGCCTCTCTGGACAGGAAAAGCACAAGACCGACACCAATGGCACCTAAGGGAGAAGGCCTATACCCAGCAGTGGGTCGAAAAGGGCTGAAGATGATGATGAATAAGATAATCTTAACTAAAATGGTATAAAAGTAATAACAATAAAAAATATATAATATATAGGAACAAGAAAAAGACTTAATAATACTGTTGCTGATTAAAATAACAAGTAGGCATTGTAGCAAATCGTTTATTTTTCAACTTTACCAGATTATACCTAGTATCAAAATTAATTAGTATTGCTAAATTAAAACAAACAAGGAGTATTGCGCATGATTCGATAAATGAGTAAAACCAAATAATCTAATTAAAGCTATTTTTATTTCCTGAGCTTTGTAACCTACATCATTATAATTTCCTGATTACAAGGATGTTATGAAGTAAAATATTTTATATTATTTCAGTATAAGATATTGTTATATGTATATTAGTGGGTGCTCGCTTCGCTCGCATTAAGAGATAAAACTTGCACCCTCTAATTCACCCCTTTAGAAGTGGCATTTCCAAAAATCCTTTCTAGTGAATGCACGTCATAAAATCTTACTTCAAGCCAAATTTCAGCAATCCGTCCATTGGTTTAGGCTGTGCGTTGATAGAGTTTTATATATTTAGACTAGCTGCACCTCGTGGTTTTGCTCTCGTTGGTTCGGGATAAAAAGGCTATATAAAATTTAGTTCAAGTCGGTTTAACCATTTTCGTTTTTGGCAACTTCCGTTTTTCATGTGTTATTTTAGCTTTTTTTATCTGACTGTCCAGGTTTCATATAGTAAAAAACGTAAGATGCCTAAGTCTTCCGGACACCAATAAAATCTCGCGACGTTCAACTGTCAAGATCGTCCACAGACTAGCAACGATTTAAGAGTAGATGGGCCAATTAAAGCAGATGACAAACAGAGTGAGTAACACGCGTAGGAGCCGTGGCCGTGGGAACTGGTCTAGTTTCTTTAATCTATGGTTGACCATAGACATAGCGCAGACAACCATGAATGGGATACTATTTAGTTTTTATCAACAGTAATTAGGGGCTCGAATATGTAGGTCGGATGTGTGTGAATTAAAGTGATGAATGAATACGGAATATATGTATCATCTGTAACTATATTTAGATATATTGTGATTTTCAATTGGTCAATACAAAGGCTGGAAATTGATAAGATAAGAAACACGACTGAAATTATATACGCTTAGTTTTAAAAACTTGCTCCTAATTAAGAACCGGAATATGATAACTTAGCAACAAATTCACTTGGTATATAAGAGGGTCTATATTGTAAAGAACTTCCCCAATACATTAAATCTGCGGGGAAACACGACCCTCAGTACAGAGGAATACGACTCAAAGAGAGAAATTAATATCCAGGTAGGAAGTAACGCACCACAGACATAGTATATAATTATATATGTATGTTATTATATATTGTAAACTAGTGTTATCCATTATGCAAACGTGTTACAAGAACCAAAAACGTTGCCTAATCTTCCATCGCTAGCTCCAGCAAAACGCTAGCAGAGTTACAATTGCGTTCAATTGAAGATGTACCCTGAGAAAACATTCAATCTCGAACAATTAACACCTTTTAACCCGCACGGCGGTTCGCACGACAATCAGCCCGATGTCATTACATTGTACAATTTAATCGCACATACAAACTTTATCAGGGTCGCGTATGTAGGCGAGAGGATTAAAGTGCATAAACTAGTTAATAATTTTAGGATAGCGTGCAGGTAAGGGCAAATCTAATGTAAGACAAGAATTCTTAATTCGTCCCAAGAGAGATTTAAGTATATTTTTATACAAACTGCCGGATATACTAACCAAGTGGGTAAATGAAATGAAATATCTTAAGACAAGCATAAATAAGACAAGCCATGTCTGTTTTTGTTAGAGTATATATTTATTATAATGGTAAAAAGATTAGATCTTGTGCTACTTTGTGTCCCCAAGGTACATAAAAAGTGACAAAAAAGTTGCCTAACGTCACTTTACAGACTTTAGAACAGCTTATCAGACAAAAAAGGCGTGAATCTGCTTACTATCAGGCAAGCAATCAACATAATACGCATTTTAATCCAGCGATCTTCAAAGCGAGAGTGAATCGGTTCTTATCGGGTAAGCACGCTCCATCTTAGGCCATAGCCTTTGCTTGCTATCAGGTAAACTATGGCCAAGTGCAAACCCGTTCAAGATAAAAAAAAATCCTATCATTTTCCATAAAATACTGAACTTGGCCTACCAAAGTGGCAACTAGATAACTCATAGTAATGACTTTGACCCTAATTCTATACAGCTTCGCCACGCTCTCACGAGCATCGGTTTCAGATGTGATTTTATTTATTAGAGGGTTAATATCACGCAATTATTAATAGGCCTGTTGGGAGTCATCATAATCTACGAATTTAAGTACAGTGCTATATTAAAGGCCGTTTTTTAAAAATAGGTTCCGAATTTTATATTGGGATGAAAATGATGGCCTAAATGCTTAGTTAAAAAGCAATGTTTTTTTAAATATTTTTGTCAGTGACGCGTTATTTAGTTTAGTGAGTCTTAAAAATTTGTGAAAGCTTCAGGCGAATTAACTTCTACTTTCATTCTATCAAAAATGAAAACAAAAAAATTACACAAGTATCTCTTTATTTGTTATTTGAATTTACGAGAAAATTATACATATTTATTAACATCAACTAATAAGTTCTCCAACCTTTAGATATGAGGTAATCATAAAAAATAGGGCACGCAATCTAGCCAAATCGTGGTCGCTGGTTCATTCAATCAATCCTACGATTCTATTCATTACAACATCGTTATTCATTAGATTGATGTTTGCCGCGAACTGGCGGCTTCTTTTACAATTGCGGCTAAAGGAAGTTTCTAATGAGTTCGGATTTGACTGTGACTTAGCGTATGTTCTGGAAGTTTTTCTTTGTGGAATGAAAATCTGGGATATAGTGAGTCTTCAAATCCAGATTAAATAAGTTTCTCCTAGGCAAACGTGCAACATCTTAGACTACAGTGATGCTTTACATCAGGCAGGTTGTAGTCAAGATAATAAGTGTGCGTTAATATAGTTTTATACAAATATACCTTTTAAATCGAGTATTAAATAATCACAGGTTTGCAAAGCAAAAGCAAACTGTCATGATTGTTTTCAGGTAGGTAAATAACGTGACTATAGGTATATATAATGTTGCGTACTAAATATGACCTGTTATAAGTTCTTATCAATAACACTGTTATAATTAGCATTAGTTTATCAAAAAAATATTAATTTTATGCACTCCTTTCTTACTATATTTCATAAACAATTAGAAAGCTTTCAAAGCTGCTGAAATCTTAATGAAAAACGTCAGTGAGTCCTCCAAGCAGATCCTTTGTGTCAGCAATCTTACCTTCATCCAATCAAGGCCCGGCATGGCCCGGTGGCCATCCGAGGCCATTCATTATGAATTTGGGACGTAAATCGCCTTTATACGCAGATAATATACTTCACAGACACAATCTAGTTAAGTCCTTATCTAGTTTCTTATCCAAATCAAATGGTTTTTTTTTTATTTCGATGAACATCTTGTGTCATTGTATACAAAACAATAAAAAAACATATATTACCAATCGGCATCATAGTCTTATCATGGTGTTCATAGCGACAGACCAATTAGCATTGCGTTTTTTGTTATAAGGTCACACCATCAGCAATAAAAGCAATAAGAGGTTTTATTCGGCTATTCGTAATAGTATCGTCGTATTCGCGTCATTCTGGTATAAAAGGTATAAATTTATGTCACGCCCAGCAAGATACCCTACCTCCGTATAAAAATACAAGAATCCGCTTGCTCCGTTATGGGCTACCTTAATAAGAACCACAAATCATTAAATTGCCAAACCAACAAACACATTTTCGTTTTTCTACTTGTATAATGTTATTTTTAAAGTAATTTTTTAATAAGTACAGGGTTTTTGGTTAAAACGCCTTTATTAAAAGTTAGTAGGTTTGAAATAAGGGCAAATTCTGGATGCCTTTAGTACGCGTCTACTAATGTAAAGTCGTTGTTTCCACGCGACGAAGGGATTTCGAAGCCACGTGCAATCCATTAGACTAATAGGGACCCTGGAATCTTTCCCGGGTTTAAAGTGAAGCTGTGATCTGACGCACATTTAAAGCGGCGACTATGTAATTATACTGTACGCCCCATATATGGTACAAAATTACTTATTTGAAGTTGTTCTTATATTTTCTTGTAGAAGGTACGTTTTGACGTGCATATTGTAAAGAAAGTTGTACACAATAGTTATACTTACAAATTTATTTATTTTTACATATAAGTTTGTTTTTTATTATAAATTTTGGTTTGTAAGTTGTTTTTGTGTCTGTTTTATTTATTTATTTAATAAATAAATAGTATAATGGCAAACATGTATTTTTAAATACTATCTCGTAAGTCACCACTAGGTTATCTGAAGCGAGACCCGCACTAGCACTATGGCTCTAGGAAGTTTTGTGGCTCTCAAACAAGACTGCTGGTATAAAACTCAGTCTAGTCCTTGTATTATAAATTAGTTTTATAATATTATACTGGAGCACACGTAGCTCAAGCAGTAGAGGCAATCGCATGCGATTAACAATGTTAAGCAAAGGTCGACGCGGTCGGTCCTTGGATGGGTGACCGAAAAGTGGCATTCCATTTTGGGCGCTTCCGTGGGTCGGATGACATGTTAAATTGTAGTATCTCGGCTGTTTGTCTAGTACGGCAGTCGCTAAGCCAAGACCCTTAGGGCGGTTTGAAAACTCTCGACACCAGAGTTGGGCACTCTCATTCGATAAGAAGAAGAAGATAATATTATACCTAAATAAATATCTATCGTTCTAAAACCATACTCACACTTTTATACATAATGTGCCATTAACACTTATTACCATGTGATACAGCGATAAACACCAATAAATTTATTAAAGCACACATTGCGAAACAATGATCATAAAAATGATTTCAGCGGTTTTTTTTCAGCGTCAAGATTGAATCGTGAGAATCGGATGTCGGATGTAGTCAAGGTCGCCACTTGTCGTTTTGTCGCGACATGTGCGGCTGTGCGTGGATGCGCAGACGCAGCTTTTGTACTTGTTCTCTAACTCGTATTGCAGATATAAGGCGCTGGATGTGTCGCTCGGGTACGGAGCTTAATATTATTTAAGACTAGTGGGTGCTCGTGGCTTCGCTCGCATTAAGAAGTAAAACTTGCATCCCCTATTTCACCCCTTTAAAAGTGGCATTGCCAAAAATCATTTCTTAGCGGATGCCTACGTCAAAACTTCTACCTATATTCCAAATTTCAGCCCAATTCGTCCAGTGGTTTGGGCTGTGCGTTGATAGATCACTATATCAGTTAGTCAGTGAGTCACCTTTGAATTTAATATATGTACATATTTAGATATTAAAGTTTTATTACAAAATAAAAGTAATTTTAATAATTGTTAATTTTAAAACAAAATACAGAAATGCTATATCCGGTTATATGTATAAGCTGATTTTATATGTATTTTGAAAATTACTGTAACTACTTAGAACTAGGTACTAATGTTATACCTAAATTGGACTGACAGTCCCATTATCTGGATAGTTTTTTGAAAATATATATTTTGTATGAAAAAAGCTATGGGAATAAAAGAAAGTTAAACAGTTACTATAAAGAATAGGTATGTGAGTAAATATTACTTGCTATTTTTATTTATATATTACCCTATACAGCTAAAATAATTATAATTTTTTTTTTATTTTAATTTAAAGTATTTTTTTTTGACGAGACATGACTGATGCTAACACTTATTATTACTGTAATAAGTTAGTTGTAATTCTGTATGTTAATAAATTATATCTATCTATCTATCTATTTTGTTACTGATTTATTTTGTTGCAATAAAATCTAATAGTGATGTCTAATTAAAATTAAAGCCGCATCCAGCAAACATATAAACGAAGTTTATTTGTTCATGTTTTACAAGAAGTCTTCCTTTTTCAATGTAATGGATGCGCTAAGCGAGCGTCAATGTGTGTAAATGACAGATGTAAAAGAACGGATTGCCTTACTTTTAAAATATGATGTGAAGCTGTGAAAATAAATGATAAAGCGCTACAAACGATCCACCAAATAGTGATGATACCTAATAAAAATATTATCATAATTTTGTGGACTAACTAATTTATATATGGTTTGCTGTTCGTTTTCAAACAATATTTTTTTGCATACTTGTTGGATATAGGTTGACATATTGTTTAGATCTATTCTTCATTCATTTTTTTGTATTCATATTGTGATCCACTGTTTCTTTCTTACACACTTTTACTTATATTACTTTCACGTTTTGTTGTTTCCCTTTTCTTGCACCATGCTAACGATATATCAACGGTAAAAATTGTGAAAAATCTCCTTTCATTCATCCAACCAAGTCTAAAATATTCGACCAAAACGACCCGACAATAGTCGAGAATAAATCGCGCGGTAATCGTGTACGTGTGCCGGTAATTCGTTTAGCGCGGCGCACGCAGCGCGGAATTACATCTACATCCCAATGATGGATGGACCGGGCCCAAATCAGGTTCCGATTTCAAATTGGAACTAAAATGGCGGCCCAAATTTGAAATTAGCGCTAAAATCTATGAATGAACAGACAATCTATACTATATACTATATAATATTATAAAGCTGAAGAGTTTGTTTGTTTGAACGTGCTATTCTCAGGAACTACTGGTGCGAATTGAAAAATTATTTTTGTGTTGGATAGACCAGTTATCACGGAAGATTGTAGGCTATATAACATCACGCTGCAACTAATAGGAGCGAAGAAACAATAAAAAATGTGGAAAAAACGGGGAAAATTATTCATCTTTGAGGGCTTCCGTTGCATGCGCTGCGAAAACGGTTCAAGATATCAAAAAAATGTGTATGAAAGAATTATTTCTCTTGAAGTAATCTAACAAAATGTCCGCAATAGCATATGTCTATGTTTTAAGGTTAAATCACTAGAACCGTTTTTATGGTAATAACTATTCCACGCGGACGAAGTCGCGGGCACCAGCTGGTTATATCTATATTCCAATGGAGGATTATCCGCCCAAATCAGGTGCTTTTTTAAATTGGAAATAAAATGGCGGTCCTAATTTGAAATAACCGTTATAAATCTATGGATAATTTAACGGATATATGAAAATATGGTACCAAAATATTTTTTTATAGGTGAACGACACTAAACGAATGATGTTTATTTTGTTTCATTTCAATAAAATAAGACGCAGAATGCAGTTTGAAATTATATCTACATGTCAATGTTGAATCGACAGTGCCCAAATCAGGTTTTTATATTAAATTGGAACCAAAATGGTGTCCAAATTTGGAAAAAGCGAATTTGTTATAGTATATTTTCCTGGTTAAAGAACCAAAATACAATTAATTATAATTATAGCTGTTAGATCAAGTTATGTTTTGTCCTGAATGAAAATTTGGTTTGCGTAAAAAGGACATTCAATATTTCCTATTATTATACATTATTATCATTAATATATATATTTCAATTTTACCTTAAATAAAAGGAAAGGATAGCATAGTTTTATGACAACCTGTGTTTATAAAATTAAAAACCATTTAAGACTTCTAATAATCGATTGACATGATTGTTTAGGGAAGAAAATACAATATGGAAATTTTGTAAATTTAATTAGTGTTTACAGAACTTACCTACATAATCAAAACTAGTTAAGAATATTCTGACTAAAGTTACGCTTTTCAAGATAATACATACTTACATTTTCCCCAAATAACGTGTACAAAAATCTCAAAAGGTTAGCTAGATGGAAGCCAAAAATCAGCCAAAAATGTCCTTTTACGGCCAAACTGAGCTAAATTGTCACAGATTCAATATACTTACGACGATGTGTGTAGGTAATGTTATTAAAATCAATGTCTGTGGTACAGTGGCGTACAAAAATAATGGCAAATCTAATAGACGAGGTTCCAGGCAGCTCGATCAGACAAATCCGATTATAGCCAGGATCAGATGTCTCGAGGTAATAATATTGGCCGTGGATTATACCCTCTTTGATATTAATTGTTTTCTGTAATCTGTACTGCGAGATTTTGTCTGATTAGGCTTGTTGTGGTTATTGATTTTGTATTGTGTCTTATTGGATAAATTTAATGAGTTTAGAGTAAGCCTGTTCAAAAAAGGAATAATAACCACGTTGAAAATATGTAACGGACAAAATCTATCTATCTATATATATATATAAAACTCAAAGGTGACTGACTGACTGACTGATATGTGATCTATCAACGCACAGCCCAAACCTCTGGACGGATCGGGCTGTAATTTGGAATGAAGGTAGATATTATGACGTAGGCATCCGCTAAGAAAGGACTTTTGGAAATGCCACTTTTAAGGGGGTGAAATAGGGGATGCAAGTTTCACTTCTTAATGCGAGCGAAGCCGCGAGCACCCACTAGTATATGAATATATCATCATCTTCTTATGCTTTACAGGGTTTTTTACATAGTATAGGTTTTCGTTTGACTACTAACAGCCCGCTTGATGTTAAACATTGCTGCAGCCTAAGTTACCTATCACTTGCTTACCTAATAGCTGTTTTCTCTAGATTTGGAGATCCTAATATTTATAGTAGGTAATAGAATGAAAATTATATTTACCTCGGACAAAACATAGAAATAACCAACAGGACAGCAAAGGAAGTACAACGACGCATAACTATCAGTTGGAAAAAATATTGGCAAAACAAGGAAATTTTCAAAAGCAATCTTCCTATGCATATCAAAAAGAAGGTTTTTGAAACCACCATCATACCCTCCCTACTATATGGCTGCCAAACATGGGCCCCAAATAAAGACGTGTTACTTAAAATAAGAACATTTCAAAGAGCGACTGAAAGAAGCATGCTCGGACTCAAACTGCGAGATCGCGTAAACAGTAAAATTATACGCCAAAAAACCAAAATAGTGGACGCTCTACATGTAGCCGCGAAGCTTAAGTGGAAGTGGGCTGGCCACACTGCGAGGCTCACCGACAACAGGTGGAGCGAACGAGTGCTACACTGGGAACCCAGGGATGGTAAATGAGAGCGAGGAAGACCGGTGAGAAGATGGAGGGATGAAATAGAGTTGGTAGCTGGGAAGTTGTGGACCCGGACAGCACAGGACAGAGACAGGTGGCAACAGTTGGAGGAGGCCTTCGTCCAACACTGGACGATCCCTGAAGACGCGCATAAATAATAATGCTAACATACTGACATTCAACATACGAGTACACTAGAATTTATTATGACATACATCAAGTTTATAATTTTTTTAATCTAATTTGTTTTTGACTTGTAATAATTGTGACATTTATAAGAATTTAAGTGATTGACTTTTTGTAGTAATTAAAACTGTGCATGTATAACTTCAAAGGGAAATAAAGGCTATTTTTATTTTTTATTTTATTTATTTATTTTAATAGATTGTAGGATTTCCAGGTAATGAGTAAAATACAAATTTTAGAGTATCAATATTGAAAAAAAAACCATTAAGTATAATACGACCCACATTATATTTGTTTTAAATACTCTTCAATGAACCTGCGCCCATCCCTTCAAATCAAGCTAAAAAAAGTTCAATACGTCACAAATTAACCCACTAAACTATCTATTGTGATTCATAAACAGACAGTACTCAAACGCATCCCTTTGTAAGCCTCTACTAAGGCGTTATAATGCATTCAATAGCGTAATGGGAAGGGTGGCGGCCACGTGCCTTCTACCAGTGCGGTGGATTACAGCCCTAATATCAATGCAACGGTGTAATCGGTTTTGTATCGATTTGAAAAAAGGTTTTTGAGTTGAGATACTTTTTTAATGATGTGATTGTGTTAGAAAAGATATCGTTTGAGGCGTTTCAGAAAAAAAATTAAGTAAATATTTTTTGATTGAATAAATTAATTTATAAAAAAATAATTCAAATTAATATCTTCTCGTATTACCCACTCCTACCATCCTACTGATCCTAAAAGAAACACAAAATTAGCTCTTGGTCCATGAAAATAAAAATCACACACAAAACTTGAAAATTGGCCTTACAAGTGGTGAGATCTAATTTAAAATCAGGAAAAACACACCAGCCCAAAAAAACTTAAAAATTAACCCTACTAAAATTACCATAAAGAACTCCAGCTAGAAAAAGAGCATCAGTCAACCCCAGAAAGACTGAGCTCGCTCTAATTCGGAATCAGAAAAAGAAGCCAACAGTTCTCATCAGACATCAAGGGATGTGGAGGGAATTGGAAATTAATATTTGATCGGCATCCTTTGTGCCTGCTTTGTATCCGGTATTGGGTCAGCCATTGGCTTGCCTTTGACCAATCAGCCGGCCTGCAAGTCCTAATTTTTCAAGAAGCGTGAATGTGGCGTTTTGTGGCAAAAAGTGTGGAAAATGTGGAACCACTTGCCACTAATGAATAACGTTTTGTTTTGTAGTGTAATAAAATGTTATTATTCAATTTATTTGTCTTTTTGTAACGAGTAGGTACATAGGTATAACGAAAACAATAAGTAATTTACAAAAAACTATTGTTTTAATGCGATATTTACTAAGGCGCCTAATTATTTTTAATGTAGAAAAATAATTAAGTAATAAGTTCATGCCATGTTCTTGGTTTGCATATAATATTGATGAGGTAGAAGTGTGAACTTCTGTATTGGTTTAAGGACTAATAAGCTTCCATATAATTTAAGCATACATTTTCTAGTAAATACTATACCTACTTGTTCTATAGCACAAATCTTAGCTTAAAAAATAAATTAAAATTAAGTTATCTTTTATAATAAATAAATAATAATAAAAGTCATTTATTTCAGGCATATTCAACCCAGAACTTAATACTAATAGTATAATAGATATCGTAAATTAAAATAAAGTTATCCTTTATAATAGATTTCTTAGCCAAATTATGATGAACAGCTTTGAAATGCAGCTAAAAACGCTAAAAGATGTATACAAATAAAATGTAAAGGAAATAATCCGTTCTTTGTTTTTCATACCTATGATAACAAATTGTTATTTAAAGACTATTATTACACGCCTTGAAAAATAGATGGCTATAAAGAAAATTCGGGATTTTTCCAAATACCTAAATCAATAGCCGTTGTTTGTTTTTCGGATATAAGTAGTTCTAAAATTTAATGTATTTAATTTAATGTTTTTCATAGCATTTTATAGTAATTATTTCAATTGTTTCTCCATCAAATATTAACTGTATTTATATATAAAACATAATTATTAATATAGCATTATATAATGCCATATATAATTACACAGGGCAATATAAAGGTCACAGCAATGTTAAGCTTTTAGTTGTAATACTTATTATGGCTTTCAAGAAATTTTAAAAGATGTCGGATAACAAAATGTATAAAAATAATAATAAGAACAAACATTAAAAACCTTCTACATGTCTTTTGATATTTTTAACAACCAGTCTGCCAATAAACTTTCAATAAATGATAAAATTACACATCCATATAAAAAGGAAATTATTTTATATCAAATAATTACTCGTAATATCATAGTCTATATCTAAGATTCCTGTCCAATCTAAGAAGAGCAAAATGTCAAATATATACAATGTATTTTTTTGTTACTACGACTTCTGTTCGATATTTTTTTTTAATTTTACAACAGCCAAATTTTTTTGTGAATATAGGATTCTTACCTTTAGGAGTAACGAGCCTGAAGGCGCTGTTGGAGACGGGTCTGGGAGACTCCTCCCGCAGCCCTCCGGGGGAGCCTCCTCCACTCCTCACCATGGAGAAGTCGAGGGGCATCGGCAGCAGCGCACTAACTTCCATCGTAATGTCAACAACAGTTCCTAAACATAACCGCCACTTTCAAAATTTGAACGGAACTTTTGAACGAACGAAAATTTTAAATTTGGAATGGTCGCGGAGCGTGCGACCCGCGCGGTTGGCGAGTTGGTTTTAAGGCAGGCACGCACTAAGCAGACGGTGGTTCGGCTTTCGGTTCTATAAAGCCGAAAATCTCTAGGATCTGCATAGTGATTTCGACCTTATCGCTCGGTAGGGGGCGGGGCGAGCCAGGCCCCGCCTCCGGCCGCCATGTGCCACGAGTGACAATCACTTTGTATAGGTAACACAATAATATGATTCGTGATGGATTTTATTGTGCTGCCCGATGCATTTGTTCGGAAGCAATTTTCGCCGAAAAATGGGTTGGAGGATGTTAGTGTTTTCTTTGGGACGTTTTGAATGCCAGCTGGGGTTGAATAATCATTTTGTATGTTAGGATTATATTTTATTTCTTGTATTAGTAAGCCAAAGTTGTGTTAATTATATCACTGGAAATTAAGTTATCATTATTTGATGGTTTTATTATTTTGTGCCATAAATTTTGTTATTCGATTTTTGTTGTATAATTCATAGTCAAAGGTTTCACGTTATAAAAACTACCTATAAAGCTAGATTAGCTGATAAAAGTAAGTGTTATTGAGATAAACTTCTATAAAAATGATTTAATACAAATTAAATTTAGTTTTATTGTCCAATTTAAGGATTTTAATTCATAGAGTAATTAATTAAACAATATGAATTGTTAACTTATTTCACATAACAGTAATAACAGCATTTTAAAATAAAACTTATGCATAATAAATAATTATTATACTTATTTCTACCTATTTTTTGATTCAGGTACAGGAAAAATAAATAAATACCTACCTAAGTTGGTACCCATCTACCAAAGATTCTATTAATTTATTTAAGTAAATACCTACCTCCTCTATCAGTTAATTATATAATTAGGCAGATTTTTTTTTTTTTTTTTTTTTTTAGGTTTAATTGACTAATTTATTGATTAAACTTAAATAATTGTGAGATACAGTCTATCTGGTATGCGCACTAGTTACAAAACTGTATCGCGCACACCAGGTCTCTCCGCGTGGAGTTTATGACTTACTAACATTTTATTGTTAATTTAATCTGTTATATCTTTAACCTAATAATTTGAAAAAGAAACAAGCTAGTGTACAAATTAAAAAGGAAATTAACTATTATGTTAACAAAAAAAAGAAAGAGATACAAAAACAATAGTTGAAACGTTTTTTTTATACATTTGTTTTGTATGTGTGTGTGTGTGTGTGTGTGTGTGTGTCTGTGTGTGTGTTAGCGTGTGCGAATATATGCTCGCGTGTGAGTGTGTGTATATGTATGAGTGTTTGTTTGAGAGAGAGTGTGTGTGTGTGTGTGTGTGTGTGCGTGTGTGATGTTCGTCTGATATAGTGTATTTGAGAATAAATTTAATTTATTTTACTCAGATTTGATTTTCTTCTATCATCAACAACAACGTTTGTCATAGTACGGCAGTCGTTAAAAAGCCATGTCCGATGCCCCTAAGGCCGTTTGAAAACTCTAACAACAGCGTTGGTCACTCTCACACGATATTACTTGTATTGTAGTAGATACCTATTCAATTATTTAATTATAATATTAAGTAGCTATTTGATTTTGTCGTTTCAACAATAGTGTTTATTTTTAACCGAGTTCAAAACAGGAGATTATCAGTTCTTCTGAAAGTTATTTTTAATTCTGTATGTAAGTATGTGACATACACCTAGTACATATTTACATTTGAAACAAGCTCAGTCCGGAAGCTTCAATTTTTCACGTTGTCCTCTCATAATCCGACCCTGGCTGTAGGCATATTCTGTAAATATGTATTTTAATCCATTTTTATGGATTAAGAAACATATAGCATAAAAAATCTCTGTCAAAATAATAAATAAAAACGCGATATCTACTGTGAAAGGTAGAGAACTCTATTAGTACATAGGTATATTTTATGTTTCTACCTCAATGGATTTAATCATTATACATGTTAGCCATAGAATACATACAACCATGTCAAAATAATGTGTTTTTGGAATCAGAATATCATCAAATCGTTACAATTGCAATGAAACAATGATTCTTTTATTAATTTAATGGACCTTTATGCAATAAAGAACATTAACTAACAACTCACACATAAAAATATAAAAACTTTCTACTAAACTTAAATCTAAAGCTGTCTAAACTAAATACAAACTAGACAGATTGTTTGTTTTTTTAAAAAAGTAAGACACTTAAATCTTCATTGAAAATGTTGGAAAAAAAACTAAGTATGACTTCATTTTAAAGTCACAATTTTGTTTGTATTATTATTAATATTTCTCCTTCAAATTGAATCTGAGCCACAGATCTTGACAAGATGACATCAGCTACTTTCATTTCGATACAATGCGATAAGTGTCACAAGCACTAGTACTAACATAAATGTTATCATAAACACATAATTATATTTATCTACACTAATGTTGTTACGTTTTACTTATGTTTCCAATACTTGACTTATAATTACTACTGTTATAGCACAGACAACAAAACACTCAATTTAAGCAATATCACATGATGTTATAATATTCACATCGATATCGTAATAGCTCATTATAACATCGAAAAAGCGTGACCAACCTGATTGCAGGGCCAATCAGGTTGGTCGCGCTGCACTCTCGTTGGTTAGATTTTAATGGCGGCAAAATCACTGTGACAATACACGTACGCGTGAATTTAATTTATTTAATTATCAATGCATTAGTGAAGATAAAGTAGTGTATGCAACTGCATATAACACGGGTATTAAAACACGAGTGTGAGTTTATGAAACGAGCGCAGCGAGTTTCATAATAGTAACTTAAATATATGACAGTTGCATAAACTACTAATATTATACAACATCTTCCTTACATCATCCAAACAAAATCCAGAATAAGTCCGCGGCTTGCTTTGAAAAAACTAATTACACCTCCGCTTCGCAATGATAAAGCAAAGCCCTCGTATAGGATATTTTTATTCCGGCCAAAATGAAATTCTCCACCCCACACTTGCCACGGCAAATTAAACCTTAAGAATAAAAGATTTGGGTTGATTTTGGTAAGTGAGGGAAGGTCGTTTCAGGAGCATTGCGGAAAAATTTTTAGTAGGTGCTCAGTGTAAAATAATCCACACATAATCTCGCCGGGAAAATCCCATTATTCTGATGATCCCCTAGATTGTACAGAGGGTTTCGGTGTATAATAAAAACGGAACAGAAACTCATTGGACACGATTACGCACTGACGGTTTTTATTACTTGGGACAGAGAAAAAAAATGATCAAAATACGAGTATTTATTTTAAATATTCTTCACTACATACTCGTAGTTATAAAGCAAAGTATCTTCCTGCGTCTGTCCCTATGTGTATGCTTAGATCTTTAAAACTACACAACTCATTTTGATGCAGTTTTTAAAACAGACAGAGTGATTCATGAGGAAGGTTTATGTGTACCTATAATAACTCGTGCGAAACCGCGGGCAAATGCTAGTTATTACATAAGTGATAAAGCCATATCTGTACTCCTTCAGACCTACTCATCTTACGATATGATGTCATGACGTCATCGAACGTCTTATAATCATCATCATCTTAAGCCCTAGTTTATCCACCACTGGATTTAGGTCTGTTTCTTTAGGTGCCAAAGATTTTTTGTCCTGATTATAGGTTTTATGAGTTAATCATTGTTTTTCAATAAACCTTATGAAAACAGTTTTTTATTCGTCAGTCCAATGGAAACTGATTTATGTATTTTTTTTCATACATACATATATATTGAAGCCTTCTATTCAAGTTTAATAGGTACATAATGGAAGTCCGACATAAAATCTGTCGCAGGTCAAACCTGGATGAGGCTGGCTAAAGATTAAAGCCAATGGCACATTATGAGAGAGGCCTATACCCAGCAGCGGGACGAAACCGGCTGTGGATGATGATGATGAATGGGAGTCATAGAACATTTTTTATGAATATCATCCCATTGCAGCAAATTATGCGTTCGTGTTAGAATAGAACAATAGAATCCAGGGTTGTTTTGAAAACCGCTCATAATTCTCAGTTTCGGACGTTTGCTTCTCGGGATTTGACCGTAAAAGTAAGCGCGGACTGAATTTATTACAGCAGGCGTTGGTATGGATACTTTTGATGATTCACTATCTGATTTCATGTTCCAAGAATATAATTACTCACAAAACTTAACTTTTAAGTTATGGATTGGTAAACTTAAGTGGATAGAAAGTACATTTTTACGTCTAAATGTTCTTTATTGTCCCGAAATGTCATATACTCGTAGTTACTTAGAGGCCTGTGGTAGGTAGGTAGGTAGGTACATGTTTCAATGAAGGGTTTCGGGTAAAAGAAAATACATACCTACGTTTTTAAACTTTCGTACTTTTTAATAACTGAATTCTGTCGTTTTAATGTTCATATTGCCTGCTTAAACTATCAAGTTAAAAGTGCTATCTTTTGGGACATTGGAAATTATAGTACCTAAGATCTTATCTACTTATCTATATATCACTCTCGTTGACTGATTACTGTAGACACCAAATAATAATCAAACATGAATCATCTAATGTTACCATGCTATACCCGCACAATGGGTTTCAAGATTTCTTCAGTGGGATTGTGAGGTTCTCGGAATTCCAGATTTCACTATCTGGCCGTATCTTAGCTTTATGCGGTATTTTTATATCTTTGAAGACTACTATAGATATTTTGAAGATGAGGATAAACTAGTACAAATCCAGTGCAGGAACACAATCTGGTTATTTCAGATGATTGGTGTGTCAAGATGTACCTACCTTAAGAATGCTAGTTGTGAAGGTTTGTGAAAAGTTACGTAAACTTTCTAGAAAAATAAATCTTTATTTACCATGAAAGTGAGTCAGTTTTTTTTGCTTTACAATGGTTTATTATTCTTTACTAAAATGACTTACGCGCTTAGACATACACTGGTTTTAAAAATATCTATTAAATAACGATTATTTTATTTAACACAACATTATTCGCGTGATTTTTTTTCAGTTTTTATTTTTATATTTTTAACTAAAAAAACGCAAAGCAGTCATCCACATAGAGCAAAATTAACAATAATATCACAAACCATTTCCACCCATAGTAAAAGCATTCAATTACACAGCATTTTTCCACAAGTCCATCTGAACCCTTTGAGGTTGGTTTAAGAAAAAAACCAAAAGGAACCTCCTGTAATGTCACATCTAGATGCAAATTATTTGACCCGGGGTATTTACTTAACTCTAATTCAACCCCGTAAATACCGCAAGGGCGAGCGGAAAGTGGTTACGCTCTTTTACGACTTTGAACCAGCAAAAACGGGTTTCCTGTCAAAGGAAGAGTTTAGTTGACAACTTTATAAAAGCAATTTTGTTGGTGAATTGAAAAGTTGGAAACTAAAAGGACAGGTTAAAAGTTAGTAGGTAGTTCGTTAAGTAGGTTTTCCTACTAGTGTAAGGTCCTTAGGTCCTAGGAAGGGTAGGTTACTCTAGCGTGTCATTTTGATTAGATATTAAAACATATACTTACACAATAATCAGATTTAATTTATAAAGAAGTCTTGCTACTGATCCAAAATATTTATAATAAATTAAATTAATAGTGCCTCATATTAGTAGGTAGGTAGTCATGGTTAAGCCTTTTTAATTACTAAGACTTACTATAATATTAAGACTTTTCCTGGTTATTAATATTTGTCAGAACTCTAGTGATGAATGTAACTCTCTGATCAAGTTAAATTACTTAAATTAATCATTTTCCAAAATATGCATGAATGATTTTTTTATTATATTATTATATTAAAACATAACCTTAAAATATTTTACTATAATATACCCCTGTACACTCACGCCCAATGCGCACATCCCTGATTAGTGCATATTAACCCTTACAAACGGGACGAAGCGCTTAAACACTGTTACCTTATAAAACCACCCTACTTTGAATACAAAAGACATTTGAAATAAAATTTTGACTGTGGATTAAAAGTAAACATGGCGAATGGTATAATTCCGCGCGTAGACGGAGGCCAAATGATTTTTGAACTACCTGCTTGTTGTTACGCTTTGGGATAGCGGTAGGGGCATGGAAATAGCGGGGAATGTTACATTGCTTTTTGGTAAGTAAGCTTGTGTAAGGTATATCAATACTTCTTCTATAAAAAAATGCTACTCTTCACATTATATTGCTAAGAACAATAATTATAGTCTAGAAGCAGTAAATATACATAAACTTGCCTTTATTGGATTACACACATGACTCATAATCCGCAAATTTCTCTCGCCAGAAAACCAAGTACCCGCATGATTATGTATAAAAGTTTAGTACCTAGATTTCGCTTGGCCGCAAGCCCGCAAAAATTATTAGTTACTCACGGAAAAGACAGATAGATAAAAATCTATAACTATAAATCATATATACGTTATGGTCACTATTTTGTCTCTAAGTAAAATATTTTGTAGCGGCTGCGTAGAAGCTTGCTACGGCTGTCTACGGCGGCGTAGCGAAATGAGGTGTTTACACCTTGAGATTTGAAATCCCTTGAAAAGTTAGTGGTGTTTCTAAACAATATAGAATTCCCAGACTGTGGAGTCGTGGAGGACACCTACCACCTCCTCATGGAGTGTGTGCGCGGCGACGCATACAGAGCTAGGATAGGGCTGAATCTGAGAATGGATGGGGTTTGTAACGGTGTACTAGCTAGCCCCACCTCAGACCAGGCCAGGATATTGTATAAACTAGTGCGGGCAGCCCTGAGCGGCTAGCGAGCGTGCAGCCTTGTTGTTGCTATGCGCCCGCTGGCCGATCAGTCGCTTCGAATATATGATAAGTTTTAATTTTATGTTTGTTACAGTCATGTGTCTTTTTTTTATAATTTTCATTTATAGTTGCTGTATTATGTGTAGATTATAACGAAGATTTGTTATTTTTTATTGTATAACGGACCGGCATAGTCGAATCTCGACAAAGGTCCATAAATAAATAAAGATTAAAAAAAAAATAGAATTATTATATGATACGAAATTTTAGTTTTATTCGCATCATTATATATTTCAAGTTATGTTTACAGCGATACCACATCATCAATGTTACATCTGATGATCATTATTATATATTTTTTGTATTAAAAAATGTTCGTAAAATCCTCGTATTCCCTGGCCCACCTTGTAATGTTTTGTATTAATTAACTCAGTATAATTAAAGTGTGCGCTAGCCGGCCGGGCCAGGCCCGTTTTTGATAAACCTACTCTATTTGTGTTTAGGCACTCCGCTGGAAATGGTAATGTGCTGCCCTCTACTTTAAATGGAAGTGTTTGAATTTTATGTAGTATGAGTTTGAGTAGTGGAAGTGTACTAAGTATACTTACAGAAAAGAAAGGCCTCAAATAGTTCTAAATTCTACGGGTTCCAAACATTTTTAACCAACTAGTTTACAGGAAATAAAAACAAAATAGTTTAACAAAAAAATGACGGTAGTTATGAACGTCTACTTAAAAAAACTAATAACGGACTATTTTTTTTAAATAAATTATATATTCAGTACATCTATTGAACTATAATACAATTTCATAGACTCCAATAAGTGAAAAACAGTTATTTCTATAAAATACGCAATAATGTAAAGATGTTCTTTTCTTCAAATTCATATTAAAAGTCATTTGTTCGATTCAAAAGCCTATTTGTGTAAAATTAAATTTTCCTTATAATACCTTTATTATAAAAGGTATCTATCTATAAACATGCTTGCTTCTGAAAACTGTTGGGTTAATCAGCTCTCTCTTTACGACCGCTAAATAAACTGCTCTATTATAAACACTACCTCAAGAAGATATGCGATATCTATATTATTTTTTTTTTTTTTTTAACATTAATAAATATGTTTATTTACAATAATAAAATATAAAAACAAGTGAAGGAAAACTAAACATACTACTTCTAACTACTACAAAAAGGGGCACTTAGAAAATCTTTAGAAAAGCCTAAAGATAATCTAAGTGCTCCAGCCCACTACCAGAGGGCAGCGTGCCCAGCATGCTGGCCGCATTACCACGCTGGATGGCAATGCTGATACGTTGAGCCAGAAAAAGGCCAGCATTTTGGTCATGCGTCGCGTCAACCAAGCGCTCCGAGAGGTTTTGGAAAATAGTATGGGCTCCCGGACAGCTTCCCTACCTGTACGGTTAGGAGGTTTGGGTGTCCGCAAAATTTCAAGTGTTGCTTTACCAGCATTTTTGGCTTCTGTCCACGGTACTTACGAATTGGTCCAAAAAATCCTCGCACCCGCTTTAGGCCCGTCTGGCGTAGTTGTAGTTGCGCATACGGACGAAGCTAAAAATGCTTGGCGCCTGGCCTGTCCAAACACCGATTTTCCTACAACACCTCGTTCCCAGAGACTGTGGGATCGGCCGATCAGCGAACTAGCACGGAAATCACTTCTCGATACGTGTACTAGTTTCGCGGATCGCGCCCGCATCCTTGCGGTCAGTGTGTGGGAATCCGGTCTTTGGCTGCAGGCCATGCCCTCTTTTAATACAGGTAACCTTTTAGATCCGACAGCTTTTCGACTCGCGGTTAGCCTGCGCTTGGGTGCGAGGAGCTGTGAACCGCATCGCTGCCAGTGTGGTACTGATGTCGACCAGCTCGGGCACCACGGCCTCTCATGTTCGAGGAGTGCTGGTAGAATTAGCCGCCACGCTAGTCTGAACGACATCATTCGCCGGGCTTTTTCCACTGCCAATGTTGCAGCTATGCTCGAACCGAGCGGCCTAGCACGTGACGATGGAAAAAGACCTGACGGTATGACTCTTGTGCCCTGGAAGTTGGGTCGGCCCCTTGTGTGGGACGCAACTTGCGTCGACACATTGGCGCCGTCTCATCTGTCTATGACACGGTGTCGGGCTGGAGCGGCGGCTATTATTGCCGAGCATCACAAGAGACGCAAATATGCTAACCTCGGCCGAGGTTACATCTTTGAGCCTTTTGGAGTCGAGACTTTGGGGCCGTGGGGTCCGGGAGCCCATACTATTTTCCAAAACCTCTCGGAGCGCTTGGTAGACGCGACGCATGACCAAAATGCTGGCCTTTTTCTGGCTCAACGTATCAGCATTGCCATCCAGCGTGGTAATGCTATTATTATTGGCACAAAATATCAAATACCACACCAATGCAAATAAATATTGTAAATAACAAAAGTGTAGTAGGAACTACAGAACAATAGATATATTTTAAGAGCGACTGAAACTGTGAGTGCATATACTTATGTATAGGTAGGTATGTATATAATTATGTTAGTGAATTTTGCAAAATCAACAAAGAAATGTCATATTTAAATGATTCAGCAAGGTCGTATCATAATTATGAAATATTTCCTAAAAAATCTATGGCCTGGATAAGAAGTTAAAATTTTCATAAAAATAATTTACGGTAAAGCTAAAAATATCACAGCATAGCTTACTAAGTAAGCTCCCAACACTCGTTTACGTGTGAATTGCCTTGATCTCCTGAATGTTATTATTTTAAACAAAGGTTTGCTTAGTTCTCACCGGGTCAGAGGTGATTACTTTATATTGCTGCGGGTTTATTTTGGAGAATCTCATTCTACGAGGGCTGTTTCGATTTATGTTCAAAATCAGTATTGTAAAATTATTCAGTTCTCTATTACTGCCAGCGTTTTATTAAGAAAGCTGGCAAATATGAAAGGATCTAACATTCAAAATAATGAACTGATTTTAATTTTGTTTGGTTGTTTTTGTAAGATGCATAGGTAAGTAAAGTATTATTTAATGAAAAAAATACTGGAGGCCAAGTAAACTGTGGCCAAGTGCAAACCCGTAATAGTTAAAAAAAAGGTTCATTCATATTTTTTGTTTAATTTAATTGCCAAACTGTGAAACTCCTTGCCGGATTCCCTATTCCGTTCGAACTATAATTTATCGGTCTTCAAGTCGAGAGTAAATCGGTTCCTTCCAGGCAAGCGCGCTGGATCGTAGATTACAACGTTGCTTAACATCAGGCGAGTTGTAGTCAAGCGTGAGCCTATCTTGTTTAAAAAATAATATATATTAAGAAGAACGTTTGTATATGATCAATTTTATTTGTAAAAGAAATGTTTGTCATTTGAGGTAAAGATGTTGTGAACTACTCGTACGAGTAGTAAGTGGTTGTCTTAAAAGATGGTTTTGTCAACCATTTGATCTATCATAGATATTTTGTGTAAGCAAGGTGGGTTGGCTTGTTCAGACAAAAGTTCTACACTGATCAGAGATAATCAGAAATTCCTCGCATTATGAACAAGTGTTTCTATAACTACTCATAGAATCTCCCATTCATTCCTGACTCCAGACTTTACAACATTTCTAGCTGAGACACAACAAGTGGTAATTACAGGGGTCGTTGACCTCGCCACATGATGTCGACTTCCTCTGCCTTTATTATTTGCATGTGCGAATTACTTTAATGGTCACAATCGCTAATCTCGGTGCTCGTGGGACTGACTGCGAGGAATGGAGAATAAAAGAAAATTAGTATATGTTTTAGTAAAAAAATAAAAGGAGATGAGAAGTGTTTATTTTTATAGAAGGCATAAAATGTACAAAAGAAAGATAAGATAAGATAAGATAACTTTATTGGTCAAAAACTTAGGTTCTAATACAATTTGATCACTACACTCCACACTAGGATGTAATGTACCTGTATTGTGGAGTGTAGGCTCTTCCTTAGGGTAATACTTTGATTTATATAGTTAAAACATAATAAGATCAGTTTTTCGTGTGTTTATGACTGGTAGGCGCCAAGAAAGAGATCATGTACTTATGTTGCAGGCTAAGATACCTATATAAGATAATCGCTGTGTGTGGCGCAGGCATTCCACATCCTACACTAGGCTAAGCCTGTGTTGTAAGACTTGGTCAGTCTGAGCCACACTAGTGATATGTGTAACTTGGTTTCATTATTGGCACCTCCCAAACAATTTTGAAAATAAAACAGTATCTTAATTAAGTACTTGTTACATTTTAAATTATACAGTACGTTTTAATTATAACCTCTAGAATACGCGGTGGTGTTTGATGTCTGTGTGTGTGATGTAGTGTGTGTGATGTAGTATATTTGAGTGTTATCAAACGGTAGTTGGTGCTAGTCAAGATACGAACTGTAATAATGATTCCGTGTCCCGGTAGTTTAATGTTTGTAGCCAGGTGGTGATTTTCTTTTTACAGACAAATCTGGTAGTATTAAGTAGATTATGTTCACATTCGAATTTGGAGTATAAAGCAGGGCCTTTGTAATAGTACGCACGTTGTGCTAGTCGTGTGTTGGTGGCGGGGATGTTCCAGGTGTTGCGGCGCGATGTTGGTTTCGTAGTGAGAGCTGTGACTGGGGCAGTTTTATGGAACCGAAGGATCACGAACAATATGTATAATTGCCTAACCGTCAAAAATTTTGTCTCTTGGTAAAGCTCATGTGTCGGGTGTCTGAATGGCTTCTTATAGGCAACCTTTAGCACTGCTCTTTGGGCTACTTCGACCTTTTTTAAGTGTTTTTTAGCGGCTGACCCCCAACATGTGATGCAATAGCTGAGAACTGATTGACACAATGCCATGTACACGGTTCGCATAGTTTGAGGGTCAGCTAATGAACTTAATCTTTTGAAGACGTGTAGCATTTTGCGGAGACGGGTTTTTAGTGATAATATGTGTGAATCGAATTTGAGTGTGTGATCTAGGGTTATTCCAAGGTACTTAATCTTGCTTATTCGTTCTAGTTTGGGACATAAGCAGCTTTCATTTGAATGGATTCCACAAGAATGAAGTGCTATATCTATATTTCTAGGCAACGTTTTGTTGGTTGATTGAAAGGTCACAAATTTAGTTTTGTCAGTGTTGAGTGTAAGTAGGTTGCTACTCAACCAGTCTGAAATTAGGGCAAGTCCTTGTTGAGCTACGTTAATGACCTCTGGCCAATCTTTTCCGTGGAATATTAGCGCAGTATCATCACAAAAAGTAAAAATATGACCTTGGTTGACCTTGACCTCGCAGAGGTCATTCACGTATGTCAAAAAGAGTGTCGGCCCGAGTACACTTCCCTGGGGAACGCCGAAAGATAGCGTTTCATACTCACTAAAATGGTCTGAGAGACGTACTCTTTGTTTCCTGTTGGTGAGGTATGATCGAAACCAATTTAAGGCAGACCCACGCACTCCTAAGGATTCTAGCTTTCTGAGTAGAATCACCCAAGATACTGTGTCGAAGGCCTTGGCCAAGTCAAGAAACACCCCCAGGGACTTTTTTCCGGTGTCCAAATTAGATGAAATTTGGTTAACGAGTGATACGACCGCATCTTCTGTTGAAATATTCCTTCGAAAGCCAAACTGATTTGGAGAAAGTAAGTTGTTATTTTCTAAGAACGATAGTAGTCTCTGGTTTACCAGTTTTTCCAATATTTTAGACAACGCAGGCAACAGAGAGATGGGACGGTAATTGGACACAATTGTTGTAGAGCCAGATTTATGTATCGGGCATATGTCAGCCTTTTTGAAACAGTCGGGTACAGTGCCATGAAGCATGCTGAGATTACATATATGAGCTAATGGTGGTGACAATATAGTCACGGCTCGTTTCAACAACTCGTTTGTAATCCCATCACACCCAGGAGCAGACGCAGATTTTAAATTTGCAATTATTTTGCTAACTTCGAAAGGGTCCGTTGGCGTAAGGTATAAAGAGTGAGCAGGTGAGTTATCCAGTTTTGTATGATCAGCTAGGTGATGTTCAGTAGTATTTAGGCGACTTAAGGTATGTTGTGCAAGCTCTTTACCCACTGTTGAAAAGAAATTGTTAATGTGATTTAAGGAATCATATTCTGAAGGTTTAATTGAAAGAAGATCGTTGGATTTAGTTTTACTAGTTTTTAGATTACAGATTGTATTTATAGTGTTCCAAAGTTTTCTCGGATTATTTTTGCTAGATTTAATTTGCTCAGAGTCATGTTGATTCCTTAAATCACGAACAATGGAGTAGTAGAAGTTGCGGTATCTTTTGTATGAAGTTTGCAGAATGTTATTATCAGGAAATTGTCTAGCTTGCAAGTGTAACGAGTCTTTGTGCTTTGAACATCTTAAAAGACCTTTAGTCATCCATGGTTTCAAGATAACTTCAGAGTTCTTTACTTTTTTGAGGGTAGTATGCTTTTTTAGACCTAACTGTATCGTATCAATCAGATATTGAGTGGCTCGGTTAACATCTGTTTCATCATATAATTTGTCCCAATTTGTATTTTTTAGAAATTCAGTAAGTCTTTCATAGTTAACTTTTTTGATGTCTTTGTGTGTCGTTAGTATTTTAGTGCCTATGCTATCAATTCCAGTAATTATTGAGAGATGATCCGTCGTATTTGAGTTACAAACAACTACTTTTGCGGGTTTTTTTGTTCTAATAAGGGTGTGATCTATACAGGAGTCTTCATGCGTAGGAAGAACATGACCTGGTATGAATCCATAATGACTAGTCAATTCTAGATATGAGTTTGTTTTTTTGCTGTGCGAGGTAGGTTTGATGTTGATGTTGATGTCACCTGTGATAATACAAGACTGAGATTTAATGGATTGGATAGTGTTCTCAAGTGACGCCAAAAACTTCACAGTGTTATTAGTTGACGGAGACCGATAAACTGCTATAATACTGAGTTCAGATCTGAGATTTAACACAAGGCAGTTCGCGTCTTCAAATCGAGGTTCCTCCACGGTAATACCAAGACCTTTTTTTACAAATACTACCAAACCATCATTTTGGTTACGCAAGATTTTTGATGCGTAACAATCATAATTCTCTAAGTCTATTTTATTAAAACTGTCATCGATCCACGTCTCAGAAAGGACAATAACATCTGGACAGAAATCGAGTCTGGCGAGAAATACTAAAAAGCTATCGAAGTTTTTACGTATGCTTCTAATGTTATGTGCAATTATTGTTATTTGGTTAGCATGGTAACCTAATAAGCCACGGCATTCCTCTGCCGAGCGAGCGAGCGAGTTATCTATTAGAATCGAGTCGTCAATACAACGCAATAAATCCAGGTTATTCATTGTTTAACTGCTATAGAAATGTTTGTAATAGTTACACAGGAATAAATAAACCTGTGTTAGATTTTTGTACTTAAAACTAAAGTTGTATTGACGATTTTTTTCTAATAGATGGCTCGCAGGTAAGTATTTGGAGGTATCTCGCTTTATAAGCACGTATGCGTGGGCATATATATATATTTGAGACAACGAACTGATTTGTGGAACTAAAGTAAGCAATAGTAATATAATCAGCAGGTAGGATAGTGCCACAGTCGCAGTACAAGCGCCGCGGGAGCACATTACTTTGTTATAGTATGGAACGATGGTGTTTAGGTATTCGTCTGAATGATCATACGAGACATACATAAATGCTGAAGAATTTTTACAGTATCGATTTAGTGTTTTCAATTGTTGTATGTAGGTTAATAAAGGTAAGTTTTGTATTAAAGTGTGTTTGTGTGAACTAGTATTTGAGTGTTGTGTTTCATTTGTTTGTTGTGGTTTGAATGGTGATTGGTTATACAGCTTAGCATAACAGGCGGTGAGTATTATGTTATTATGTAGTATAATAGGTAATGTATCAGATGAGGTGACACTCGCGTAATAGTAGACGATTAGTACATAGTTTTCAGTAGTACAAGACAAGATAAGTCTGTGTATTATATTAACAAAATACAAAGGTATGCTAATTAATCTAATTATGTTTAAGAGAAAACTTATATTTTTAATTAGCTTAGGAGAACAACAGTAGTTGAATAGATAAGGAAATATTAAACCTAATATAATCAATATATGTGTTAAAATTATAATTCGGTACAGTTTGAGGTTGATTAGGTCATAACAAGGTGAGACTAGTCATTTTGATTCCAGTTTTTCCAGGTCGCTGACTTGGTTGATTCGTATTAGCGGGGCACCCTCTTTTTCGCGAAGGAAAATACGACCATAGGAAGACCAGCAATAGTCAAAACCCTGGCGTTTTGCAAAATCTCTCGCAAGATAAAATAACTTGCGCTCGTTTTGTGTCAAATTTTCAGACATATAAACTGTTTTGCTTGGCCCACCTATGTTCAAATGAAAAGTAGAAAGTCTTTTCTCTTTTCTTTCCTTGTTGAATAGTTTGAATGAGTTCAGGAATTTTTCTTTCGTGCTAGTTGTAGTAAAGTCAACGACTATTGGTTTATTGTCTGACTTATTATTTATACGCCGCAGGTCTTTTATTTCGTATCGCTGGAGTGGCACGTTGAGGGTCTGGGCTGCCGTAAAAATAATCTTTTCTAGGTCCTCCTTCGTTTCTCTGGGTTGGACAGGAATGTTTCTAATTTCCAAACTAGTACACCGACTTTGGCGTTGCAGGATTTCGACCTGATTTTTTAACTGCTCAATTTCTTTTTTGTCGTGTTTACTTTCCTCTTCTAGAATGTGAATCCTATTGTTAGCTTCTTCATATTTTTGGGCCATCAAGTCAACTGATGTTTTCACTCCCTGGATAGAATCGACTATCAAATCAAATTTTTTATCTTGACGGGCTTCTAGTGCAGCTAACATTTCTATTAAATCAGATTTTGAGATGTCTTCGCCACCGACTGTACAAACAGTATCTGGGTGCTTGCGCTTGGCCAATTTTCCTACTGTAAGTCGAGGTTTACGGTTTGGTTTAGGTTTCGTTTTGTCTAGGTCAACAAAAGAAGAAGCAGTACTTAGTGCCCTTTCTACTGTTTCCTTATTACTAGCAGGGTGAATGCCAATAATTCCTTGAGGTGTAGAATAAGCCGTAGAAGGTAATGAAGTATCTGGTGGCGTGCGATTAAGCGGCATTATGTAAACAACCAGGTACAACGACAAAGTAAATGTTATCGGTACCTGAAGGATCGTGTGGCCAGCGCTGTCTACCAGCTACCAGCTATGCGTATTTTGTCAGGCGCTTTCTCAGTTCGTTGCTCAGTGCGATCGGCGACCGCGTACTCAGATTAATTAAAAATGAGGGTATCTGAGTAAACACACCATTTATGTCCAATGGTATTTTATTGATTTACGCACCTTTTTCTGTTGTTTTAGTCCTCACTTTATCAATCCAATGGTAAATCAACACTGTAGAAGTGACACTCTTACTACTGTTTCACTGGTCGATTGGTTTAGCAGGAGATTTTTAATTAAATTTGTGGAGCAACTATCTGTTTGACTGACTACCAGCACGTCCGGGGGGGAAGAGGAAAACATTTCATTGAACTGCGAACCTCCAACTTTTTTGAAATCCGTAAAGCTTGGATTTCCTAGGAAAGCGGCTCCGACATATAGCGGCCGTAATACAGCGGTGAATGAACGTTGTCTATGTAAACGTAATGGCGCGGTTTCCTAGAGAGCAGTAACTTGCACCGTAATTTACTTTAATTATTTTTGCGTCCGTAATATTACAGCCGCTATATGAAGGCACCGCTGTCCTAGGAAACCAAAGCTTTACTTCTAATATGTTGCTGAGAAGCTGAGTTCTTATATTTCAGACAGTACATATTGATTGAAAGGTATTGATATATGAAGCTGTGTTACAGGTCATAGGATCGTTTTCTAGTAAAAGGATCTTCTTCTTCTTATTTTATGAAGGTGGCCAACTCTAGTGTTAAGAGTTATGCCCGTCTATGAGGCCACTGCTCTGACATAACGACTGCCATTATTAAACAAACAGACATCATCTATAAACGTATAAAAAACAAGGTGTGACGTTTAATTTTCAATCTATATATATAAAACTCAAAGGTGACTGACTGACTGATTGACTGACTGACTGATATAGTGATCTATCAACGCAGAGGCCAAACCACTGGACAGATTGGGCTGAAATTTGGAATGAAGGTAGATGTTATGACGTAGGCACCCGCTAAGAAAGGATTTTTGGAAATGCCACTTTTAAAGGGGTGAAATAGGGGGTGCAAGTTTTATTCCTTAATGCGAGCGAAGCCGCTAGTATCCACTAGTTTGATATAAAAACGCATAAAAACCGGTTGATTAAAAATAAGATGTACTAAGTATTTAAATTTGTTAAATTTCAATTTGATCTAACATTTATTTATCCAAGTCCCAACTGCCAGCGCGTCTGACGTATTCAGATATCGGTTTATTTTTACAAACAAACAAACTGACATAAGTAATGAATGATTCGCGCCCGTCTGTCTGTTCGTGCGACACATGCGCGCGATTTTAATTATCTGTAACGACGACAAATGTTCGCGCTATTTGTGGAGATAATCATAAAACTGGTGATATGGAATTGTTGTTTGTAACTAGTGGATGTGCGTGGCTTTGCTCGCACTATTTCGGTAAAAAAAACTGTGTCGTTGTAGGAACCTCATACTGCTTCCGTAGCTCTGATCTCTGAAACATAGATTTTATATAGTTTAAAAGCCAGAGTGTCATCAATGTGTGAAATTATTTTATTTTATTTTTATTACATATTGTTTTTATTTTATTTATTTGTCTAAATAAGTAAATGACAGATCATACTGATGATAATATGTGACTGATATATGATTATTTAATTAGTTAGCTGCATAAATTTTACTACACTATATTTAAATTTGGACATTTTTGACATTTTAATTTTAATATTGTTTTTATTTTTATTGATTTTGACATGTGACTGTATATAAATTTAATATTTTAAAGTGAATTATAGTATTGTGAATATGGACCAATGTCTGAAATAAATGATTTTGAATTTGAATAACCATGATCCGTCCATATTGGTCCATTGTGACGTAAAAGAGGAACAAACAGACCAAAAAACACACATTAGATAAATGTGTGTTATTTGTATTATTATAATGACATGATACCTACTGATATGAGTAAAAACATAGCATTGTAGATTTTAATGAATGGACAACGAGAAGATATCTTAGCTTCGTCTGAATGAGTATTCCTAGTATAAGAACTTTGGTGTCTGAGGGACGGATATATAAAATACCTACTAGTGGGTGCCCGCCGTTTCGCTCGGGTTAAAATGTATAACCTTACCCAATTACAGTTTCAACCAAACTTGTTACTCTAATTCACGTTAATATTGAAAATAATTTAGGTCTCAGTAACCAGAAATGAATGAAATGTAGCTTTTTTAACAACGAATGCTTAAACTATAACATAAGTTAAGTACATATCTACTCGATCTAGTAAACAAGTCTATTGCACATGTAAAGTAAACCACAAATCATTCCACGGATGTTGTACAGAGTAAAAAAAAACTCCGTCACCACCGGAAACCGGTCATTCAGCCATATGGACGCTCGTTGCCTCAAATTGATTATGATTTCATTCATTAACACCCATGGTGGTTACGTGTTATATTTCAACGCATGCGTCGTATGGGTGTTTTTTGCGGTTTGAGTAGGTTTACCTAAGTTTAGCTTATATAACATCTTTGGAGTCTTATGTAACACGAGTATATCTATATTATATAAAACTCAAAGGTGACTGACTGATTGACTGACTGATATTAGTGATCTATCAACGCACAGCTAAAACCACTGGACGGATTAGGCTGAAATTTGCAATGAAGGTAGATGTTATGACATAGGCATCCGCTAAAAAAGGATTTTTGAAAATGCCACTTTTAAAGGGGTGAAATAGGGGATGCAAGTTTTACTTCTTAATGCGAGCGAAGCCGCGAGCACCCACTTGTTTTAAATAATTTTTGTTCAGTAGGCAGTCAGGTGACAGAAGTACTAAGTTCTTGTACTTTGTATTCGTAAACAAAATCATTTTGTTTGATTTCATCATCATAAGCCTTATCGCTAATTACTGAACACAGGCATCTCTTCTAGTTCGCCATTCGTCCCGGTCCTGCGCAGATCGAATCCGACCTTCAGCGGTGATGGTAAGACACGTTGAATTGATTCTGCAAAAACCTGTAACAATAAAGACAATACAACTTACTTCCCGGAAACATAAAAAGAAAAAAAACATTGTTCTTTTTCATTACCAATTTACACGTTCAAAAACTCCCGTGGATTACGACACCGCTAAGAATATGCCAACTCGTTCAGAAATGGATTATTGTCATAAAGAGAGGTGTAATGTTCTCTTTGTAGACGCTTGCCGCATAAACTTGCCGTTATTGTGTTTTTGAACGCAACGTTGGGTTGTCTCCCTTTGGAAGATGTTTAGTGTACGCAGGGCTTAGAGTTCGTAAAATAACTTTACGTGTGGATGAAATTGGAACTAGAAAGTTTTCAACGAGATCATGATGCTGAAACATTCGCATTTTTTCATGTATTGAAGGATTTGTTTGACAGAAGTGCTGCTATTAGTTTGAGAAATAATAATCTTGCGTTCTAGTGGTTGTCTGGTGGGATGTCGAGACAGGCAAATTGTGTGATGAGGAAGTTGTATGTTTTGGGGATCGGCATTGTACCGTAGGGGATGATGGGGGCAAATCACACTGCATGCTCCAAGCCAACCTCAACCTGCACGTGGTCATCCTGCTGGATAACGAATGGGGCTCTGGCGAACCGAATGATGGCGGTATATCCACCCAGAAACACGTAGCCTAAATAACTCAGACGGGTGTCGGGCAGCAGCGACACCCGTGCGATGAGCTACGTGCTGCGATTGCCAACACGCATGCCCAGCGTGGCAATTACGGGCAATTCCTCTCTATGAACTGCACACAATTACAACGGCCCCTAGTTCCCGGTCGCCCGGCTATTCCTGGCCAAGGTGGCGGCCATGGTAACGGCCGGGTAGGGGGTGCGAAGAATCCCCGGGCTACGGCAGGCCACCCTAAATCTAAACTGACCCTGGCTACGTATAACGGAAAAACGATAAGACTCGACCATCATTTGACGCAGGTTGAAACCGAATTGGAAAAAATAAAATGGCATATTGTAGGTCTTTGCGAAGTCCGAAGACAGGGAGAGGACACCGTAACCCTACCGTCAGGCCATCTATTCTACTACCGCGAAGGAGACAAACTATCACAGGGTGGCGTGGGATTCCTTGTCAACAAGGCTCTCCTTAACAACGTTGTAGAAATATCTAGTGTGTCAAACAGAGTAATCTACCTTATATTAAAGCTCACTGAGAGGTATAGTTTAAAAGTAGTGCAAGTGTATGCTCCTCCACAGAAAAAGCCGAAGCTGAAAACATCTAACACCAACCCAGATGAAGAAGTGGAACGGATGTACGAAGATATACACGCAGCCCTTCATAAAACTACGAAGACACACTACAGCGTTGTTATGGGGGACTTTAATGCCAAGGTGGGTATACAGGCTTGCGGCGAGCGACAAATAGGATCACATGGCTATGGAGTAAGGAACGACAGAGGGCAAATGTTGGTCAACTTTCTCGATAAAGAAGGGCTCTTTCTGATGAACTCGTTCTTCAAGAAGCAACCTCAAAGAAAGTGGACATGGCGAAGCCCGGATGGAGTCACCAAAAATGAGATCGACTTTATCATGACGAACAAAAAGCATATATTCAGGGATGTCTCAGTGGTTACTAGGTTCAAAACCGGAAGTGATCACCGACTTGTTCGAGGCACCCTGAATATCGATTTTAAGCTTGAACGGTCTCGTCTGATAAAGTCCACGCTCCGCCCCAACACGCTCCAAGCTATAACTGGATCAGACTATTTCCAGCTGCAATTGCAGAATCGCTTTGCCCTTTTGGAAACCACCGAGGATGTTGACAGGGAAACCAAAAATTTTACGGAAGTCTTATGCGAAGAAGGGAAGAAGTTCTGCCAATTAAGGCGTCCAGGTAGGAAGTCCAAACTCTCAGAAGAGACTCTTCGGCTAATGAATGTAAGACGAGATACTTCACATGCCACGTTATCAGAGCAGCGTGAACTCAACCGGAGAATATCGAAGTCTGTGCGACGTGACCTTCGATCTTCTAATACCGAAGCCATCAAAGAGGCAATAGAAAAGAATCGAGGATCGAAGGTGTTCGCACAGTCTTTAGGGAAGAGTCACCTTACTAGACTTACAACTACGAGTGGCTCTACCGCAATCTCTAAGCCGGAGATTCTCGCTGAGATAGAGGATTTTTATGGCCGATTATACGCCTCACGAGCTTCTCCTCCTTCATCGAGTGAACGAGACTCTCGTGCCACACTGACGCGCCATTTCACAGAAGACCTGCCGGAAATCAGTCTAGGCGAAATTGAGATTGCCCTCGGACAGTTGAAAAACGGAAAAGCCCCAGGAGAAGACGGAATTACGTCGGAATTGCTGAAAGCAGGAGGACGTCCTGTTCTTCGGGAACTCCAGAAAATATTCAATGTCGTAATAAATAATGGGAGAACTCCGCGAGCATGGCATAAGAGCGTAGTAGTTTTGTTTTATAAGAAAGGAGATAAGACTCTCCTAAAAAACTACCGCCCCATTTCGCTCTTAAGCCATGTATATAAACTGTTTTCGAGGGTAATAACAAATCGCCTCGCGAGGAGATTCGACGAATTTCAGCCACCGGAGCAGGCCGGGTTTCGTGGAGGATTTAGTACCGTAGACCACATTCACACAATAAGGCAGGTTATACAGAAGACCGAAGAGTATAACCGCCCTTTGTGTTTAGCATTCGTGGACTACGAGAAAGCGTTTGATTCTATCGAGACCTGGGCTGTTCTGGAGTCCTTGCAGCGATGCCAAATAGACTATCGGTATATCGAAGTGTTGAGAGGCCTCTACAATGACGCTACGATGGCCGTTCAAGTACAAGATCAGCAGACTAAACATATCCATCTTCGCAGAGGAGTGAGACAGGGGGATGTTATTTCCCCGAAACTGTTCACTAATGCCCTCGAAGATATGTTTAAAACGCTTGACTGGAAAGGGAAAGGCTTGAACATCAACGGCGAGCAGCTCTCTCACCTACGGTTCGCCGACAACATAGTTTTGATGGCGGAGTCGCTGCAAGAACTGGAAGAGATGCTGACCACCTTAGCTGATGCTTCACGGCGGATAGGTCTCGGAATGAACATTGAAAAAACTAAAGTTATGGTTAACCGAATAGCTTCTCCGGGACCTGTTGTAGTCAACGGTGTACCTCTCGAAGTTGTTGACGAATATATATACCTCGGGCAATTACTGCAGTTAGGTAGAAACAACTTCGAGGGTGAGATTGACAGAAGAATCAGGCTGGGCTGGGCAGCATTTGGCAAACTTCGCCATATCTTCTCCTCGTCTATCCCACAGAGCCTGAAGACGAAAGTCTTTGATCAGTGCGTCCTCCCAGTGCTGACCTACGGAGCCGAAACATGGACTCTGACAGTGAAGCGAATCCACCGATTCAAAGTCACTCAGCGAGCTATGGAACGAGCTATGCTCGGGATTTCTTTGAGGGATAAAATCAGGAATGATGTTATCCGAAAAAGAACCAAGGTTACCGACATAGCCAGCAAAATCAGCAAACTGAAGTGGCAATGGGCTGGCCATGTTTGCAGAAGGACCGATAATCGGTGGAGTAAGCGGATCCTAGAGTGGAGACCGCGTGTCGGTACACGTAGTGTGGGAGGCCAATTGGCCAGATGGAGCGACGACCTGAGGAAGGTGGCTGGGAAGCACTGGATGCGTAAAGCAGGAGACCGTGCAGTGTGGCGATCATTGGGAGAGGCCTATGTCCAACAGTGGACGAATATAAGATAGGCTGATGATGATGATGATGATTGTACCGTCTCCCACTGCACGGATACAAGAGTAACAAAGATGAAATATGACAAGTACCTATTGGTAAAATTATGAAACTGAGGTGTTTGTAGAAACTAATTAGTGTTAAAATACCCTTACAAAGTTATGTAACTTCACTGTACCGAAACTAAAAAGAAAAGATAACACACCTCTCTAGGAGCCGTATAAATAAAAAAAATTGTAGATGCTATATCGACTTATACAAATTGAGTCTGTGTTCAACATTTAATTCTTAACTCTCACCCGTCATTAACCCTCAACTTCCCAAATCATGCAAAACTATGTATGTATAAATCCACCGATTCTCCAGGCGAGAGATCAAAGCGACAATAACAAAGCAACCCTAAAAACATAATGAGACATCGAAGCAAGTGCTCCTATTCACAGGGTCCCGTAGCAATTTCGGGACCTCATAAATATGTATAAGGCGGTACTCTTCTTTTCCTTTACTTATCAATTATGGGGTCGTTTAGACCCCGCGCGGGACCAACCGCTGGAAAATATGCGACGCGATGTAAGGGTTAAAACGGTTGACACAGGATGCTTTGAAGATTTTTGTTGTTTTATGCAGTTGGGTAAATGTTTGGGTGGTAGGTTTTTTTTAAAGTATGAAAATATTTTTTTAAGTGATATGAGCAAGCATTCAAGCAGTAAAAGAGTAAAAATTAGAAGTTCAAAAAAATGCTTTAATCAAATACAAGTTTTCAGTTCAACCAAAGGCAGATAACGTAGGCTACTGTTGTATTAACTATATAATACGCCAATGAACTTATTTATTTATTCAGTAAAATAAAATGCTACTTATTTCAATTATATTGATTACCTACAAAAATCCACGTGCTTTCAAAATTTACAAATTAACATACCTGCCCTTGTATCATCCCTATTTACAAGCACAAAGAAGTCGGAAGCCGTCACCAGAGGGCGCGAGAGAGTAACCCTTAACCGCCCGGGGCGTGAATGACCCCACGGCTTAAACCAAGGGAACAGTTTACAAAACGGTCAATTTGATCGGGCATAGATGGAGTAGTGTTCCGTCTACTCTACTAGTCTAGTATATAAATTACATTTAAAATAGCTAATTAAGTTCTTATTCGTCTTCTTCAATTATAATTTAAATCGTGTAATAAATTGAAACACTAAATTTTATAAGACAAGATTAGAACATAATTTACTAAGATTAGAAAGACGCGTAATTATTAGACGCGTAAGTTCTGATAGCGAAATAGTAGCGGTATCAATTAATATCAACAGGTTTAATATTAGTAAAAAAACAAAATCATTTATTGCACTTGTACAGGTACAGACAGATGGTAAAAAAAAATATTAGTAAATAGTTCTTTCGGTGTGCAACTTTTAAAGTATTTCATCATTTTAATATAATTATGTATTCATTCCTGTATGTCCTTTATTTTATAATTTTTACATTCCTTATCCATTAGGTAGTCAGATATCTTATAGTATGCCATCTCGATCAAAAATAATTTTAGTCTACATTTAAATGTTACAATACTACTATTTGTTATCTTAATGAAGTCTGGTAAGTTACTGTAGACTTTCAGTTGCATTACAAATGTACTGTTTCCGTATTTTGCTGTTCTATAACGATTAATAACAAAATAACTAATTTAGGCACATTTTTGTACCTACATTAAGTACGTAAGCTACAGAAAATATAAACTTACTATAAACAAGCTTAATACATATTTTCTTCAAGAGTATTATAATATTGGATTTAAAAAACTCCACTGATCCCTAAAATTCGTCAATTCCACTCGGGGTCCAAAACATCCGTGATGTCCCTGAGGTAGTTTGAATCCTCCGATCATGTTTAGGGTTAAAACGTCATTGATATTGCGATCGGCCCACAGGAGGGTTATCCATTTTTTTGCCTCTAATTTGTAGAACCGATGCTGGGGGTATTTCTGATCGTATCAGTTATTGATAGAATTTTAATTAAATTCTCTCAATGATGGATTTGAATGCGGTAACAGTTCTATGCCATCTGTTGGGATGTGTTCCGGGCTATCGGATATAATTGAAGACACATTTTGTTTGGTCTTCGGTAGAAAATACGAATTTATTGATCTGTATTTGAATGGATTCTGCCTGAACTGTCACTTCAGTTACTATATGTAAATATAAAATTTAAAAATAATAGCTTAGCTGTTACCATGTGGTTTTAACTGCATTGGACTGAAACAGGTCCAAATAGATAAATTTCATAAACTTATTTTTATACAAGACAGGGTCACATTTGACTACAACACACCCTACTATAAACCACATTGCAGCCTACCAAACGCCATGCCTAACTTATAGAAATAGAAATACATTCACTGTGACAGATCTTCTTATTATCGAATTAGAGCGGCCAACTCTGGTGTCGAGAGTTTTCAAACCACCCTAAGGGCCTCTGACATGGCTTAACGACTGCCGAACTGGACAAACAGCCGGGATCTACAATTTAACGTGTCATCCGACCCACGGAAGACAGATAACATATACATAATAACTGTGGAACTTCTTGCCCGAATCTCTATTCCCCTTGAACTATAATTTGTCGGTCTTCAAGTCGAGAGTAAACCGGTTTCTTCTAGGCAAGCGCGGTAGATCGTAGATTACAACGTTGCTTAACATCAGGCAAGTTGTAGTCAAGCGTGAGCCTATCTAATGTAAAAAAAACTTTAATTAACTTGTGTCGTTATAAGTAACCCTATATAGTTAAGTACTGGTTTCCGCTCCAAGCATGTGCATGTCACCAGGCAGCCTAGGGCCACATGTGGAGTCTAGATTGTAGTTCTCACTGGCTATGGCCTTAATGAGATAACTTATTGCTTGCTACTTTGTCAGAGGGCTCCCTTCCTAAAGACTAGGTACTGATGTTGTAAGAATTTCACAGACGTTAAAAAACCTTGTTAAGCAAGTTAATGAGTCAATTATTATATACATGGGAGAATTATATAAGGTAGCCTTCAGAATTATATTACATTTATGTTAATAAAATAGTTAACTGTTTAAACACTATATGTACACTTTGTGTACTGGGCACATGACTTCATTGTAAATTAAGTACTAATTGTTCATGGTTTTCTGAATGAATGAATACTGAATACCATTTTAAAGATTTCGAGAAGAAGCAATAAAATGTAAATTCAGGTGATTTGTTGGCCAAATATAACGGGCTTACACGCAGAAAAAACTTACGTTCGCATGTCATAGATATTGAATCAGGCGTTACGGAAATACTTTGAGTAACATCATTGGTTGGGAAGATTGGCTGTAATGATTAACTGATGTTAATCATTGCATTGCAGGCTGTTTTTAAAAGCAAATCTATGCCACGTAAAAAAGAAAGATTTATAAATATTTCAAATTACTATGAATATAACGCATGGAGTTGAGAAAGACGACAGAAGATTTTTTGTGATGTCTAATGTTATCGAGATTAAGCCGCAGCGGAGCAACACTATAGGTACCTACATATTTCCAAAAGTATCGCATACAAAATTTTGTATGCGATACTTTTGGAAAAATCGTTGGTTCTCGGGACCAAATGAGAAATTCTTTCTCTCTTAAACCCTCCATCTTTTCTTCTTGCCCAGAGTCCAAAGTACACAATATTCCTTCCCACGTCTACAACCAGTCAAAGGGCCGACGATGTCTCACATCAACTAATTACGCCGGCCCTCTGATTAAAGCACAGCTTGCCTTTAATTAGTGACTCAGTATCGGTGCCTCACATGTCGATAGTTTTCTATTGGATAGATCAAATGTGTAAAACTGATACTTATAAACTTACAAGAACTCCTAACATTTTTTAATAACGCTAAGTTGAATAGAAATAAGTGAAATCATTGTTGTGATTAAAGTATTGCAGTTTAGATTAACCATTTAAATTTTATGTCTTGTTTTGCAAACATTGCTTTTAGCAAAATCCATAAAATTTTTCAAGGTCCATTGGACAAATAATTCAAAACACTTCACACTACAACACTTTCCAAGTAACAGCTTATTAAAAGCTCGTTAAAAAAGTAGTAAACTGCAACGGGCCCTTATAATCTGGCGTAAAATTCCCACAGCGTTTCAGCCATCTTTCTCAATTAACAGACGGACGGTACGATTTTTATTGTTTTTGGGACAATTGCTCGGCGGGGGTCTATCACACTATGAGCCAGAAATTCCAACTATGAATGATATACGTAAACGGAAATAGATATGTACCAAAAAATGTGAACGCGAAAGAAAAGAACAAATTAAGATGATTTTCGGTAGATCAGGAGTGAATTTATAGTTGATCCAGTCAAAAATGAAACGCAAGCTCATTTCGTTTTGGAAAATATTACGTTTGCGTAATATGTACATATTATATAAATTGTAATAAAAGATATGCAAAGTAAAGTAAAAAACAATTAAAAGTTTTTTACTCGTTTAATATGTTAATTATTTAAGAGTACCTACACACCTATAAGTATGTACATTCCAGGTATGTTTAAAAAAAGGTATGTTTCTACTAAAATGCGTATGAATGTCACATGCAGCGAAAAACAAACATCAACAAAATCCTTTTTTTACTTGTATGTGAGACAAAAATGACCCCACACTTTTAATTTCTTCCCAAAAAACGACCGATTAATTAATTTAACAGTCGTTTTATTAAACTTAACTGACGGTTAAACCTTTGTCAGTTAACTCAGTTTTACGATAACTGTGGATTTTACTGCGAATTGATTGAGGATTGTTGTACAAAAAGTTGTAAAAAAGTGATCAGAGTTCATTAGATCAATTAGATTGGTTTAAAAATGTTTTCTACTACATATATATGGAACGTTTAAATAGTTACATGCTTCTTTTAAGTTTATGACTAAGCGTGGCCCGTGGTTTTACATGTATTTTTTTAAGTCAAGCATTACTTAATGACAAGCAATACTGACAGATATATATTTATGAATGATATAAAAAAAAATAGTTTTGAACACAAAGAAACAGTGTGATATCACTAATCAAAGCCCAGCTCCACAACTCATAACCATCCGTTCCAATTTAACCGGCGATTAACAGATTAACGAATCCGAGCCCAGATTAATAAAAACTCACAAAAGACAAAGGGTGAACGTTCTCCTAACACACAGACAAACAGTCAGTCAAGTTTAAACTGTCAACATTGAGCCCGCATGTCATTATTATCACTTAAAACTGATTACAGAGTTAATTATTGTGACGCATCAGATTGCTTATTAAGGGCCTTGATGAGACAATCGATGTTATGATTCAAGCTGGTGGAGCTGGATGTTTTCAACTACGTATTTCACAAGTGACGCAACTAATACACCGTTAAAGTTCCCGGGAGATAGGCAAATAACTAAATCTAAATATATAAAACTCAAATATGACTGACTGACTGATTGACTGACTGATATAGTGATCTATCAACGCACAGCCCAAACCACTGGACGGATTGGGTTGAAATTTGGAATGAAGGTAGTTGTTCTGAAGTAGGCATCCGCTATGAAAGAATTTTAGGAAATGCCTCTTTTAAAGGGGTGAAATAGGGGATGCAAGTTTTACATCTTAATGCGTGCGAAGCCGCGAGCATCCACTAGTATTACATAAACTTATTTTTTGTGGACGTACGAATTAATATTTGCTTCATTTTGAAAATACCCACAATCTTATATTATGTATGTTAATTCTGATTGTGCAAATATGTTCTTAGTAACTTAGTGCTATACTTAAGCCTAAGTAGCGGTATTTAGACTACCAATTACATTAAACTTTAATCTGTTTATATCATTAATAATCAACAAATTACAAGCTTTATAGTGGCCTATGTGCTTGGACAAAGTGTTATGTAAACCATTATTAAGTATATACCACTAGGATACATTAACACTGGTGCTTGTATATATATAGTAAATAATTTATGCCTGAATAAGGATAATTGAAAATTGAATTGACATAAACTTATTATATAGACAACCAATATGAAGGTGTATTAATAACACACTTGCTACTTTTTAACCGACCTAACTTGTTAGTCAATAAAAAGCAGTAGTAGCGAGTGTGCTAAATGCTATTGTGTGATTATAAAATAATAAACTTGATTGCACTGTACAGTAAAAATATGGTATCTTGATAAATATAATGCTGTTTGATATAGTGCTTAAAAAGGATTTTAATTAATTTAATTTAATTTAATTTTTCTTAAAGGATTTCTATAGCAATCCAGCGTGGGAATGCAGCCAGGGTTCTTGGCTACATACCACATGTAGATTGTTTAAATTTAGTTTAGATGTAAATACTCTTTTTTAGTTCTATTAGTGTTAATATGTGTAAATATTTTTTCTTATCATTGAATGAAGTGCTTAAATATTTTTTAATTGAGAATTTCAGTCACTAGCCGGTATAGTGAAGTCTATTTTCTAAATATTTTCCAAATTGGTAGGTAATATTATTAATATGCAAAAGAAATCATATATATAATATCTTGGCTCATTAACACTAGGTAAGTCATTATAGGTTTTTATAATATTTTAACTCTTTGCTTAAACCATACACGTGCCTTATCAATCGACGGTTCGTCATAAATCATAGAGACACAAGCATCATGGTCTAAAGATAGAAACCACCATGAAAACAATCCGATGATGGTAACGATTCGATAATTACAATCTACTGCGTAAGAACATCCTGTTTCTGTCATAGACTAACAAGTTTAATTTTAGTGCACAGTAGACATTTAAAAATAGTAAGTAGGACCTAATAACGTTTCAGTTTTTACATAATACTTTACAATTTAAGTTATTTTCAGGTAGGTACTAGATGTATCCGTAGTATGTATATATGTTAAGCAATCCGAAAAATGGTGCTTATCACTATTATCAATCTATCTTAAAAATGGCACTCGATAGTTTTAATATGAGTATCATTTCGATTTTATAATGAAAATAAACAATATCATGTTTTCATTAAATTATTCACTAACAACAAACTTAACATTATGTAAAGCTGTGCCGATTTTAAAAATAAATATATTATTATTTTCATATTAAATGATTTAGTAAGTACATATATGCGCTGCTAATACAATAATAAAATAAAAATCATGGAGTATTAAAAACGTGTTCCTTCTGTCCCCAACTCTTTGTCCATCTCCCGCGCAAGTTTGCGTGTGCGCACATGCGGGCTCGACTTATCACCGATCTAGCTTCCAATTGGTAAAAAAGCCCGCCATTGAACGTAACCGTAAATTGCTAAAATAGCCAGTTTGATTCCGTTTACGATTTTGTTCAAAGATTGCTCTTTCCGATGCGGGTGATTGGATTTTATTGTTTACTTGTTTTTTATTAATGTTGATTAAAGTTTTGATCATGTCGGTTAACGGTCGCGTAGTTTTTTGAGCAAACTGCCCGGTGTTTATTGGATTTGTGTTATTTTGGAATTTATAAGAGATGTAGGTAATGTCATTCTATGAAATAGGATTCCTTATGCAAATGCAGTTTTTAGAGATAACTTAATTCAATTTTAATTGCTACGAGTATAAAACCACGTCATATCTTAAAGACTCCTCGCTTAGTTACGGCACAGAATACAGAGTATTGCGGTATCAAGGAGAGATCAAACAGATCAAAAAGCACCACCCTACTCTTTTATAAATATAGGCACAATTAAACCACTAATTCGCAATTACATTACACAAAGCCTTACATAGCACTCGGCATAATCTGACTAGTACCGAATCACCCCCGTTTGTAAATGAATAGTTTATTAACGCTTTATGACACTGATTTACCATAATATGACAGCTCTATCAGAGGCTAGACAAATAGATCGTATCGCATATGCAAATGCGGAAAAGCGAGGTAGTTTTGTGAAGTAAAAGTGGGGCACAAAATTTATTTTTTCAAATCAAATCAAAGTGAAAAAGATATTCATTGATGTGTTTGTAGATGGCTAAGAATGTGCTTTTTATAGAATGAAATGGAAGGGAAACTACAATATCAGGCTAGTATTCGATCATGATAAGGCAATACGCCTTATATACTTATTGATATGTCATGCTTAGCTGGGACAAGCCATTGGAATCCGAAACAAAGTTATTAATTAGTTCAGATGCCTTTGCATGGATTTCCATCCATTGTTATGTCATAATTATAGTGCAAAGTAAATAAAATTTATTTATTTAACTTAACCCCTAAATTGAGAAATACTGAATTTTGAATTCGTTCCGCTATCCTATTACATAACTTAGACTTAAACTTCTACGGAAAATTGTACTTCAAGCTTAGATGTTTAGTTTTTTCATTCATTCCATACAATAGAAACGGTTAGCAGATAATAAAGGTATCTCTCGTGTAACCAGTGAGCATTGAATCAAATGACCATCCCGCGAGGGTCTTTCGGACCCCTTTCCATTCGAGGGCGTTAATTCAGGTCCTTTCTATCACGTCATAAATAATATAAAATATCCATACCAAAAGGCGTGCTTATATTTATTCGTATGTGTGAATTTGTTTGTTTGTTCATCTCCTACGCACAAGTTGCAAAGCCGATTTCTATGTGACTTGATCTCAACTCTGGACAGGCAGAAAAAAAAGGTTTCTATTATAAGCTAGTGCGAAGAACAATATTTAAAACAAATGAAGCGTCACTTTTATACTAATAATGGAATGAGATATTTGAATTAAATCATTTTTTTAGATTATGTCGCATGGCAAGCGTAGAGTGAAAGATTATCGTATTTTTTATAGATAAAGAACCTAACAACTCATTTAAAAACGCGAACAAACCCACAGTTTCCAACTTGTATAAAACAGTAACATATTCCCGAGTTTAATCTCGCAACAAATCGTGCGAATGTTTAGCCACCGACGGTTTATGGTGATTTTATTCCTTTCGGGAAGTAATCTGCCGCTAAGGTTTATACCAGAATAATGTATGAGATTACGTTTTTGGTTCGTTTCGTAACCGTATGTATAGTATGTACACTATATACCTATATATTTATGTTCATAGCTGTATTGTTATAAGCGAGGCTTAGCGGTTCCAGTATCTGGTTTTTATCCAGACGCACAGTCTGGTTCGAATCCGGCCCTACACCAATGACTTGTGTTTTCAAGTTAAGTGTGGATTTGCACTTACATAGCGGTGAAGGAAAACATTGTGAGGAAACCGACATATTTGAGGACCACAATATGTCTTCTGTGTGACATGTGTCTTCCGTGGAAGGAGCTGGGCGCCAACCAAGATGTCTCAGCCCAAGAAAACTACCGTAGCGAATTAATTCTGCGAAGGAGTCACGACCCTCAGTCATGAGGAAATACGACTAAAAGAGAGAAAGATTGCTATTTATGAAAATCTTCTTCGTTATTAATTACTTTCTCACACTATGTGGGGTGAGCACAGCATGTTTACTCTCTTCTATTTTACTCTATCACTCGTAATTTCTACATTTACTCTTCTGTAGGTACCTATAAAAACTTTTATTCAATAAACAACAAAAATAAATACCTAATAAATAACAATTACGAATAAAATATATGTGTAAACTAACTAATCTACTTTTTCAAAAGGCAGCGTACTCAAAATGCTGGCTGCATTGCCCCGTTGAATAGCTGGACTAATCTTTTGGGCAAAGTACAAGCCATCATTTTGGTCACGCGGAACCTGTTTCAAACGCCCCGACAAATATCTATAAATTTCTACAAACGAATCAAGTTAATACTATATGAGTTATTTATCTGTGGTTTTATGATTATTTAAGCATACACATTTCTTATTAAAAATTAAGAATTTACTTACTTTATTCCGCATTACTTTTAATTGTCATTGCCTACAGTATTTTTGTATGACGATTACAAAGGATTTTTTTGTAAATTATTATCCATTTAAAGACCCGCAAGAGATTGCTTTTACCAATAAGGCCACCACTTGTGGAACCAGAGTAGTTTATGTATGTCATTTTATTATTTTGGTTTTATATGTGTGTGACAATAAAGAATTATGTCTATAATTTTTGAAGTTATTATTACTAAAGCTACCAATTTGAAGCTACTCAAAATATATTTTGCTATAAATACCTAAATCTAAACTATCTATTCCAATACCTAACCCCGAACCCCAGACAAAGGAGTGAACCCTAAAATAATTGAAAGTGTAACTAACCCTACTACTAGAGTATTCCTGTGGGGCAGATAACTGGGCAGATTGACTGCTAATACATAAAGATGATGTTTCAAAGGGATCAGAATTGAATACTGCGTATAAAGACGTACTGGTGCAAGTTACAAGATATTTTAACGCAAAATATAAGTCTAGGTACAAGTGGGTGCTCGCGGCTTCGCTCGTATTAAGAAGTAAAACTCGCAACCCCTATTTCACCCCTTTAAATGTAGCATTTCCAAAAATCCTTTCTTACCGGATGCCTACGTCATAACATCTACCTTCATTCCAAATTTCAGCCCAATCCGTCCAGTGGTTTGGCCTTTGCGTTGATAGATCACTATATCAGTCAGTCAGTCAATCAGTCAGTCAGTCACATTTGAGTTTTATATATATAGATTTCGAGAGTAAATAGTTTGACTATAACCACACTGACTTGATAGCTGAGATAAAATGAATTTGCTTATCTAATCTTACTAACAACATTATTATTAGTATAAATTAAACTTTTATTGGAAAATGAGCGAAAATAATCACGACCGGCAGGATTCGAACCTGCGTATTTCTGCTACCGTCAGAACGCCTTAACCACTAGGCTACGGTCTACTAACTGCCAGGCGCGAAAATCCACACTCATTTCCATACACTTCAGACTGAGCGGCTGATGGCGCCACTTGTGCTGTTGTGTGTCATTTTCCAATAAAAGTTTAATTTAAAACAACCATAGTGCAGGTTATCACTTAATAAATTAACTCATAATTATTTGTGATTTAATTTATCTCTGTTTCATTCTGTTTCATCAAACAGCTGAATCAAATTAAACATACATAGATAAATAAAATTGATAGGTCAGTTTTTATCGCTGAAACAAGCAGATATAACCGCGGACGGGCGATCCTATCTTCACACACGAAGATATTGTTATGATGACGATCTAATACTAAAATAATTGTCAAAGGAAAATCCAAAATTTAATTGTATTTACCTTCTTGTTTTATTAACAGGCGTCAAAAAAGATAAAGGTTCTCAATTCAATTGTTTTTTTTTTCTATATAGTTTTGCTATGCTTAGTTCTATAGCTCATTTATCTCGCCTTTCACTCGAGGCTTGAACTCAACCAAGAAGCCTGAAGCGCTGCAAAACTTAAATTCGAAATCTTTGAGATTCAAATCGCCACAAACCCAGTTAGAGCCAGACCGTATGAATCCAAAGGAGAACATCTTTGTGAGGATCAGCTACTTTTGTGCTCCTACACAGTGAGCTATATCATTCATCAGACAAATGTTACATATAAATGGCGAAATTTTGAGTATTATTAAGTATTTATTAAGTTTTTTTACGTGGGATAGGTTTACGTTTGACTACAGCCTGCCTGATGTTAAGCATTGCTGCAGCCTAGGATGTAACACGCTTACCTAGAAGATACATTTTAACTCAAGATTTTAAGGCCCCTGGATTGTAGTAAGTGTGAGAAAATATCAGTTACTTCTGTAACGTTCAATCAGCTGACCCTGGAGAAATGGATTATCACATATACCACTTTCGCTTTCGAAAATATGTACTAAGTAACTTCGCAGGGCGGTGATACCTCCATATTCATGTCAAAAGGTTACATGTTGAAAAAATGCAAGCAAAAGAAGTCCAGATTGTCCCTACGTGTGCACTGGCTTTAGAATTGGCTATCTTATGAACAACCTAGATTATTCTGACATTTCGATTTAAATGTTACAGCTGTAAGACTGGTAATGAAGCTTATGTTGATATTTTGCAGTATTTTAATATGAGCTTATTTTTTACGGTTCACTCAGAAAAAATAAGACACACACCAAAAGGTATTAAATGGCTTTCAAATAACGTAAAATAAAGAAATTGCAAATTTCTTACATATTTAATTATCATTTGCTTTATTCATATTGTGTTACAAGGAAACCCATCTTCTCATGCAATAAGAAATCTCATAAACTCTTGGCAGAATCATAACAATTCTCAAAGAAATACACAGAGCTGTCTCCAAAAAAAATCATTACCGTCGCGTGCGTTATAAAGCTTAGCGCACACTCACATTTCATAAAAATAAACACTTAGGTAATGGGCACGCGTGATCCCGAGCGAAGCGAGCGAATAACGTGAAAAAGTAAAGCGAGCTCGGAACGACACCCGAGGGAGCAAGAATCGGTTATTTGCCCGTGGATTGTTTTGAATACGAGCGCGAGGATTCATGAAATGTATTGGACATGACACGGTGATGATTGAAACTGTATTTTTTATGTGTTGATTGGAATTGCATTCGTTTGCGAGAGGATTGCTTTTTTAAGGTTATTGAGATGCGTGGAAAATTTGCAACGGATATTCGATGTGTCAACGCGTGGAATGGAAACGTTTTCGATTTTGAGTTTTTTCGCTTGAAATATTCAAAGTTTGTACACTTTTGTAAGAGTTAAGTACACATAAGTTTTGTTTTTGATAATTGATTGGCTTTACAACGATTTTAGTTTTTTTTTATTAGTTCACAAACAGAAACATACAGGTTATATAGGTATTATACAATAAATTCATAATTGATAACAAATTACAATTCGTATATTTCCTATACAGTGAACCTATGATATGATTTCTATCTCGGAAATGATTAAAAACTTAGTACATTGGTTAACACACACTGTTGCCAGTCACGTGAAACCTTATGAAAATCGTTCTATGCCATTCAAAATTCCGTTAAAACATAAGATATTGAATCAAGCGTTATTTTGCGGAAATCAATTGTAAATGAAACTCTGGAAAAATATATAGTGTTTTTCCGCTGCGACTGCTCTTTAACCGACTTTAAACAACAAACCTGGTGGTTTTTAGGTGTTTTCTTCCAAATACCACCGCCACACCTCACCACCTAACCAAAGTGGCCTCTGTGGCTCTGAAGATCTTACCAACATCGCACCTTGTGTCTTCAAGTTTTGTAGTCCTCCTTCGGCAAGATTTTCTCGTCGAAACGTGTTTCACCTCTCCACGAGGCATCCTCAGGACGTGTTGACTCCTCGAACTCTGTTAAAACAGTTTATCTGTGTAAAAAAAGGTATGCAACCAAACTCAATATTACAACAAAGAACAAACAAACGTCTCTGCTACACATTTTCCAAGTATCCTCCACAATTTTCTACATCTTCTGAGCACGCAATCGGGCATTTTCCATGCCGGGTGGCCATATTTAATTCATGTGTACACTACAACGCACTAACCTTGCTTACGTACGGTGCGTGTAGACCAAGCTTTACTTTGTTTGTTCGTGAATCGGCCTTTGATACGGTCTCTGCTGAAACTTTAATGGGGAAGGAATCCTGTTTTAGTGTTTTGGTTTTTGCGGAAGGATACACAAAATCCACCTGTATTAACAAGCTGGTGGTATCTGTCTTGGTAGATAGGTCTTACATGACAATGTAAAATATGATACATTAGTTTATTTTTACAAGCCTGCAAATAAATTAATTTTGTGATGATAACGGAACGAAAAGATGATGATTTATACTAAATTGATATTCAGTTGAGATTGAATTAAGATAGAGAAATGGGTATTGCATCAGCTTGGCTGTTAAGTTCGGTTCATTTAGCTTTTTGTTTTTTTTTCGTCCTCCTCCACCAAATTCCCTCTGCGTTGCAGAGGCCTTTGTGTAACTACAGGTGAGTATATCTAATTATAATAGAATTTTATTTAGATACATTCAACATTACCAAAACTGATGGTTGTCTTAAATAATGTAAAACAATAACATGATGACAATAGCTTTTTGTTTAACAATTAGACCATCTGACAATGAAAGAAAAATTGTTTAACCACAAAGTAGCATTCAAACTGCAACGAAGTGACGAATCATGTAATGTTTGGTAAGTATGATATTTTGTAGGCATGCTATGACAGGATCCTGTGAGTGACATCGGCTTTTTATCTCGAAACGGTTACGGACTAGCTTACTATACAAAGTCCTACAAACGAGTGTGTATGTAAACGTACGTACATTTTCCAAAGTCGGTTATAAAGCTAAAAGCAAACCTTCCCAATCACTCAGCAAGCTCAGCTGTCCCAGCTGGAGCCGTTGTTCCCAATCGTAACTGCGAGCTGCAATCGTAACGTATAGGGTCTAGCATCATGGAAGGTAGGGGTGAGCTGGGAACAGAAAAAAAAACATTTAAAAATACTGGGACATTTCAAGCAGTGCCATCTAGTTCTATATTAGACAAACGCTTGTGTCATGTTCATAATTCAGCTATTGTGCTTATATAGTTATCGGTCCAAATATTTGTCAATTGGAAAAGGTGCTTTTATGTTTTTTTGCCAGTGAAGATACCCAAGAACAGTAAATAAAAAAAATACTGTAATATTGGGCCTGGATGCATGTCATAGTTTAGTTCTAATACTAGTATGGATATAGATGACGATCAAAATCATCAGATTTCTAAAACATGCAACCAACTTAATTATATGCGGTATTTTAAGATCTGAATTTAACAGAGGCTGTAATATTTTTATAGCACAATCTATTGGACATACATATCATTATATCCATCATTCTACTAAGTATATAGACTCAAACCCACTGCCAGCCCTAAAGCAGGTCCGCTGACATTTTTAACAGAATTGGTTGTCGCAGGTGGCTGCTAGCCGTTATCTCGTGATTTTCCCTAATCAATGGCTGATCAAGTGATCCGGGGCAGGCTAGAGGCAGGCAATTTCTTAATGCCTCGCACATGTGGGAATCCGGGTTCGATGGTGAAATGGTATTCGTAGATTAGGAAGTGGGGTATAAAGTTGATGAAAACAAACTTTATTATTTAAGGTGTTGGTTTCAACCAAAGGGAAACTAAGTTCATATATTCAGTAACACTCTCTTTGAGCACACTGACAGATGTTTGTTAGTCAGTAAGCATTTCTCTGAATCTGTATATATAAAACTCAAAGGAGACTGACTGATTGACTGACTGACTGATATAGTGATCTATCAACGCATAGTCCAAACCACTGGACGGATTGGGCTGAAATTTGGAATTAATGTAGATTTTATGACGTAGGCATGGATTTTTGGAAATGCCACTTTTAAAGGGGTGAAATAGGGGATGCAAGTTCTACTTCTTAATGCGAGCGAAGCCGCGAGCACCCACTAGTATTCTATAAACGTTTAGAGCCAGCTAAATTTCAGAATGCTGTAAGTTGTTTTCCTGATTTTGTGCTGTACCTACTGTACTCAATCTCAAACATATTCGTAAAAAAGCATATCTAACATTCAAACCTTTCATCTACAAATGACAGCCTAATTACGACCACCTATACGTATAGCTAGCTATATCCTGTGACGTCACAGGCTTAATGAGGAAGCAACCTCAACCGGGATGCGATCAATTAGCCAGATCATAACAAATCCCCGGGAAGAGCTAATCAGGACGCGAGGACAACTGCAATTATACATTGGCGGCGCATCGATGATAATTGCTGATGTGGCTTTAGTAGGATACTAGCATTGTTCTCTCTCTGATTGTGACATGAAACGTGTACCTACTTGTATATATCTTTATCTTGTATTGTTCTGTATCTCTTGTTGTCCTTGTCCCAATTAATTAATGTATTTTATTCTTTTATTCTCTGTGAGTCGTATTTCCTCATGACTGAGGGTCGTGACTCCCCCGCAGAATTAATCCTTTAGGGGAGTTCTCTTCGACAGATACATCGTGATGGACGCCCAGGTCCTTCCACGGAAGACACATGTCCTCGGATATTGTGGTCCTCAAACATGTCGGTTTCCTAACGATGTTTTCCTTCACCGTTAAGCGAGTGCAAATTCACACATAACTTAAAAATACAAGTCATTGGTGTAGGGCCAGATTCACAACAGGGTGCTTCTGGATGAAAAGCAGACACTGGAACCGCTGAGCCACACTCGCTTATAACATTTGTTACTAGAATGTATTTAGAAGTCTATTATCTATTATAAATTCCAGTTAAAAAGTCGACGATATTATCTGATGACTACAGGACGCCCGCGGCTTCGCTGGCGTTATTTCAGAATAAAAAGTAGCCTTAGACACTTCCGGGAGCTCATAATACCTATATACCAAAAATAATGAAGATCCGTTCAGCCGTTTTTGCGTGATAAGAGTTTAAATAAACAGACAAACAGAGGCACAGATAAAGAGAGAAACAAAAACAGAGAGAATTTCTATAAATTATTGTAACGTGTTCTGTTATTATTCTTTTATTTTTATTTTCAATATTCAGGCTTTCGACCCCCTTCTACTTTATCAAATGTACGAGTATGTATAGATAAAAGGTAAACTGTTAGTAATTTTGTTTTGTTTGTTTTATTGGCTTAAAAATAAAGATTAAAAAGTTAAACACTAGCCTAGCCAACAATTCGTTTTAATTAATAATAATAATGATTCGTTTCTTTTCACCATTTTCCTATAGTAAATGAGGTATTAATAAAAAAGCTTATAATTCTATATAGAATAACACATTCATTGATTAATTTACGAGTATTTAAGAAATTAACTATTTTTTTTAATTTTACTAGTTACTTTGCTCAAGCCTTTAAAACAGCAAGGTCTAGGTCTGTCACAAAAACTAGGTTATCCATTAATGGTCTAATTGTTGGCAAAAACTCGTCAAAAGTAATTAACTGAATTATACTTCGAAGCTCGGTTAACTAGACTGGAAATGAGACAGAGCCATGTTACAACAAATAAGCGCTTAGCCCCAAATTGAATTACGTTCCGGGTGGAGAGGGAATGTACGGGAAGGAGATGTGGACGGAAACGCTGGGAAAATTTGAGGTAAAATTCTGTCGCAATCAACAGAGATTTTAGAATATTTTGTACTAAGTACCTACTATGTGTACCTATAAAACTACAGTATGAAATTGAAAAACGCGATCATGTTAATTCTTCATACTGAAATTACTGAGCAACTAACTAAACTTCCTATTTATGCAAGAAATTAATGGAACCGAACCTCTATGAAATAAGGACTATTTAAATATGATGCAAGATCTTAATTTTATGATTCATGGAAAAAAAAAATATATGAAACACTTAATTTTCCATCCGCCTTCGAAATATACGTTCATAGAGAACACTCCCGTATGTTCCCACTAGCGAGGTATACCGAACAAAAACACACAGGAGTGGCCAGTTTTAAAATTAAGTTCAATTTAGCGGAAACTGCGGCGTACAAGATGAGCAAGGGTTTTTTGGTTGCATTCCGCTGCATTCGGGAAATATATGAGTCCGCCACAAATTGAGGAAATGGACAAATGTACGAATGTTTCTGCTGTTTTCTGGGTCTTTTGCAATGTTGCTGGAATTAGGTAAACTAATAAGTTTAGTTAAAGCCATGAGTGTTATGAGTTTCTACAAAGTGTTGTATTGCAGGTTTTTGTATTGTAGTATTATTTAGCTAATTCTTACTCTATTCTAGTCTGATTACAATTTAAATATGATTTATATCAAAATGATTTGGTATAGATATACCTACTACGGTATCAGCATAATAATAATAATAAAATAAATATTCCAGGACATTGCACACAGCGCCATCTAGCCCCACACTAAGCTAACGCTTGTATCGTGGGTACTAGATAACGGATATAATACTTATATACTTTTTTTTGTAAATACATACTTATTATACATACAAACGACCAGACTCAACACAAGTAATCATAAATTTTAAAATGCATAAATACTTGTGTCACGTGGGATCGAACCCGCAACCCCTAGATTAGAAGGCAGAGCCACTACCAACTAAGCTAACAGGCCAGTCATGGAAATGTTTTTAACACATGTTGTTTGGCTAGTTCGTGATCTGAAAAATAATAAGTGGTAGATAAGCACTTGCTTATTATATACATATGTATGGTGTAAATTTCATATAAATAAGTACAGAAATGTATTTATTTAAAAAAAAACCAATACAGAAAAAACAACAGAGCTAATAACACTCACGTCTTTTTGAAGTCGAACATAATACTCATAACACTAATAAAAAAAATTGTAACCTTATTTCCAACTAGTAATCTGTCATCAGAACATAATCATTGCTTGCCATTGCGCAAGTAATTTGTATCACAATTTAATAACATAGTTCTCTTGTCAAACTTGACAACTCCCTTTAGTAAATAACAAAAATATTAATTCACTCTTAAACAAGTGCAATGAATTTTATTATGAAGGAATAAGGTTTAATTTACAATAACTTTAAGTTTTTGAAATATTGTAAAATGTTTGCTGATAAAAGACGTACTGCTAACGACGTCATTGAATGATTGAAACTGTCCGGAAAGTGAATCGACATACCTATTTGAGTTTTCTTTCGTATGCTTTACTTTTTATATGGTATACTTACTTGCAAAAACATAATATCTGTATGCTTTTCTTCTATAAAGTCTTTTTCTTATCGAATGAAAGAGGCCAACTTTGGTGTCGAGAGTTTATCGAGCCGCCCGAAGGGCCTCTTCTATAAAGTTAACTTTTATTATAGTGTTGTGTATACCTACTACACGCATTTTTCATGCTCTAAGTTTCGAGAGCATGAAAAATTCGATTTTTACAAGCGTCCGTAAGATATATTAGAATAAGAAAAACCGATTGAACTTAGCTTAGCATTGTCTCTGCAATAATGTAGGTACTTTTTAATTCACCTAATTCAGATTTGTCTCAGTATTCCTGACAGATTTTTCCATTGACAATTTTTTGTAGCATTGCTCAGGCATTTTGAACGCAATATAAGATTGCAATGAGATTTTGAGCTTACTACTTCGTTCTTCTTCTTCTTATCGAATGAGAGTGGCAAACTCTGGTGTCGACACTACTTCGTTGACAAGTCATTTTGTTCATTGAGTCGGATTTCTTTATATCTTTCTTTCTTTCTTTATACCTAGTCTATCCTATCAAATCACCCGCGTCTATACTAATCTCGACCAAGCATCACCCAAGGGGCACTTTCCAGTATTAAAATGATAAACGTAACAGCTATCAGTATGGAAATCTACCAATTTATTATACGACGCGTCATTATTCTATTAGGTAAACAAAATACAGGGGTTAATAGAGACGTTATTAAGTAATTTAAGGGTGGGTTTGTGTCACTAGGGTTTTGAGGTTGTTATCGGGAAATCTGTCACGTCATGCTCTAGTTTTTGTTGCTACTGTTTATTGGAAAGCCATTTGTATTTAGGACGTCTTTATCAAAAACTATAGCGGCGCCCTGCAGTGTTACCCGCGGAGACAAAAAGTAACAATTATGTTAATATATTTGTGAGTAATATTTTTTAACATGAAATAGGATTACTTTTGACTATAGCCTGCCTGATGTTAAGCCCCACTATAGTCTAAGATGTAGCACGCTTGCCTAGAAGAAACCCACAATGTAGGTACATTATTACCACAAATGTGTTATAAGTGCTGATCAATAAAGAACTTTAAAAACAAAAACAAACAAGGGCCCGATCTATCTACTTACCATATTCATCTGAATCGAGAAAAAGTAACAAACATATACTTGGAAATAATATAAGTAGGATTTCTATTCTTTTTTTATTAACAGCCTTTAAAAAAAGGAGGTTATCAAGTCTTCTGAAAGTTTTTTCTTCTTCTCAGGCTTGACTTTAACATTAGCTAACGTTAAACTTCTCTTATAAGAGACCGGTTTACTCTCAACGTGAACCCGTAGTTCAATTTCTTATATATATTTTGATAGGTACTTACAAAATAATGGAATTAAACGCTTCAGTTTTTCTATCAGGCATACGTAACTTGGGTTTCATCATCAGTTTTCTCTTTGATTACCTACTGTGTTTAATTTTAGATCGATTCATAACTCAAACATAAAACTGTTATACATAGTTCCATGTATGTAGTCATACGCATGTTATACATAAAAAAATGTTGCATCATACCACACATTGTCGAATCATATCATTTTCCAATCATTTACAGACTAGAGTTCAAAGCCCAACGATTGCAAACAAACCCATGAATCCAGACATAAATGATTACAAATTCTATTTAAAACGTAGACAATACAACCCAGAGACATGTCACTACATATCTATACTATAATATTATGAAGCTGAAGAGTTTGTTTGTTTGAACGCGCTAATCTCAGGAACTACTGGTGCGAATTAAAAAAAATATTTTTATGTTTAATAGACCATTTATCGAGGAAGGTTTTAGGCTTTATAACATTACGCTGCAACTAATAGGAGCGAAGATACAATGGAAAATGTGGAAAAAACGAGGAAAATTATTCATCTTTGCGTGCGCTGCGAAAACGGTTCAAGATATCATAAACATGTGTAAAGAAACACATATTAAATATTTTTTCCCCTTGAAACGATCTAACAAAATGTCCGCAACAGTATAATAATATGTCTATCTTTTAAGATTAACTCACTAGAACCGTTTTTATGTTAACAACTATTCCACGCGGACGAAGTAGCTGGCACAGCTAGTCCTGTATAATATTCAAAATAAACTATCTCGTGAACTAACCCCTGTGCGAATCAGCACTCATTCTTACTGAATGATAGGATTTCATCTGACCAATCAGTGGCACACCGCAGTTTTACCTAAATTTATTTGAATCTATTCCAAACTTTAACAAAAATAGCATAGCCATTTCAGCGTGATGTACGGACAAATTCTGTACAATTTTTATTGTTACATAATTAGTGAGATATTTTCCGTCTAATTTATTCAAGTAATATTGTAACATTTAATTCTGATAATATTGTAATTCTGACAAATTATTAATAAAAAAGTTTATCTGTTTATCTGTAAGCATTGAGGGGCCTATAAGTTGATGTCGTTGATTAAAAAACTACAAAGTTAGAGTGAATGTGTTTACACAACTCGACAAAGACTATAAAACAGTCGTGTGTCGCAAACAATGGTTAGCTAAATTATGAATATCAGTGGACATGGACGGTGATCATTAAAAAATTCAACTGGAAATGATGGTACTAGTGGAACTCGAACCAAGTTTTAGACCCACTTTAACGAATTTAGCGATGAAACACTGAGTAATATATAGGTAAATGTGTTGAACAGTAGGTATATAAATAGTCTAAAGTATGCTTCTGTACCATATTATATGTGCATATTATTTGACTAAAATATATTCGGGATATATACGAAACAACATTTCGCCAAACAAAAACAGCAGTTCTCGATAGTTCTTGCACAAATTATGGAAAAAGAGACAGTTATTCAAATTCAGAATGTTGATTTTTTGTACTTTCCTATATTAACTGATAAAGTTAGTTAGTGAGCTTAGAAAAATAATTTTGATCATTATAACGAGATCATGAATAACAAGTCATTAATATTAAAATTTCGATGCTATCTCGATCCCAATGAATTCATCAACAACCTTCAACGACCTTCAAATATTTAGTTGTAGCACTTTCGTCAAACCCGGAGGCAAGATGGAAGTTGGAGAATAAAGAAGAACCTTGAAATTGAAGAGCTGGTTGGGGAACCAAATATAATGGGTGAGACAAAAGCCTATAGACTTCGCTGGCTGGGTCACTTGGTGAGAATGGGAGACGATCGTAGTGTCAAGAGAGCCTTACTCGGTGTCCCGAGTGGCCGTCGTCCCGTTGGTCGGCCGAGGTACCGCTGGAAGGACGTTGTGGAGTCAGATCTACGCGTGCTTCAAGTAGCTGACTGGCGGGAAGCGGCTCAAGACCGGGACCGGTGGCGATCTCTTGTATCGGAGGCCAAGACTCACTTTGGGTCGCTGCGCCAGCGGAGTAAGTAAGTACTTTCGTCAATAATTATTGACGTATGTAAGTGCTAGCCGGTTATTACAACTAAATTAAATCATGCCTTACGGGAACTATAATACAGAGACCTTAAAATATGTTGTACGTGTATGTATCAAACTGCAATCGGGAACTTGCAGTACCACCCAGCCATCAAACCCATCCATTCAAAGTAACATAAACGGTCATTTCCTCGGAAAGCAAACACTACACCGCCCGATTTTAAACTGCAAAGCGCCCACCGTTATTAGGGGTAATATATCAAAATATTGTAATGCGAGGGTAGTTTTCTTTTACCCCTGTTTATGGCTGTGTAGTGTATTTGTACGGGTTACGTGGCATTTTATAGTTGTCAAAGCTCGTTTATTTTTATTCAATATTTTAGATTAGATGTTCTTGTATCTGTAATTAAGTGTATTTATGTTTCAATAGTGCCTATTTTTGTAGATTAGCATTTTTCTTAAAAATAATTATGAGAAGTGTGCGTCTCATTATTAAATATTTTAACAATTTTATCAGTATAAATAAGTATTTCATTTATTCTGGAAGATTCATTAGGAAACTAGACTATAATAATTATATCTAAGTCAGTGCTGTCAGTGGCATCTCCGTAAAAAACGACTTCGTTAAATTTAGATGTATCTAATCTAATCAAAAGTCTATAGGGTACTTCCATGTAATTAGCTCTAGCTCACGAGACGCATCATAAATACCAACCGAGAAAGCGTCATCAACAGTAACCCTGTAGCAAACGTACAGAGGTAACAAGCTGGTCCACATTAGCTAGTTAAGTAATGAATTACATGTGATACTCTACATCTTAGACTGCAGTGGTGCTTAACATCAGGCAAGCTGTAGTTCAACGCATGCCTAATGCCTATACTATTAAGTTAGAAAATGATACTCTAAGAAATAGCCCCGTTCACACATAACCCTGTAGCCAGCGTACAGACAGAGGTAACAAGCCGGTGTCCGGCCGGATTAGCGCGGGCCATAACTATCGGACCCACCTCGCCCGTAAATTAGGACTGCTTGCCCACTACACGAGTGCGGTGCGGTTGCTTTGTCTCACGGCTTTAGTAAGGAAAGTTACGGATGACAAGGCCGTTTATAAAAATTATTAATGAACTCAAACTCAATTTATTGGTAAGTAATCTATACTAATATTATAAAGCTGAAGAGTTTGTTTGTTTGTTTGAACGCGCTAATCTCAGGAACTACTGGTGCGAATTAAAAAAATCTTTTTGTTTTGAATAGACCATTTATCGATGAAGGCTTTAAGGTACATATATAACATCACGCTGCAATTAATAGGAACGAAGAAACAATGGAAAATGTGGAATAAACTGGGAAAATTATTCATCTTTGAGGGCTTCCGTTGTTTGCGCTGCGAAAACGGTTCAAGTCGTGGGTAACAGCTATCATTTATACAGCTGAAGAGGTTGTTTGCAAAAATAAATTTGATGCCCAAAATAACTATTCCACGCGCACGAAGTCGCGGCACAGGTCGCGGGCACAGCTAGTAAGTAATATCTGTCACTTGGCCGTTGAATTGTACCCACTAACGTATAAAGAATGTTTAACGGCCAGTAATATAACATTAACCATAATAAAAAGAAATCACAGTAACTAACCTTAGACTTGGCACGACCTTGTATAGATTTCATTACTTTATAGAGATACACAAGCAGCTCCATCGAGTCTTGGCTAGTTTTTTACAGAATGCTTTTGGTGGGATATATTTTACAAGTCAGTGTGGTTTCTTTATCTCGCAGTTTTGGTAATGATGGGCAGGGATTCGGACAAAATCAATTCGAAGCTAGAAAGTCATTTAGATCTAAGGAAATATATGTTATATTATGAGATTTTTTGGACAATGAATAAATCACCACGTCTTCAATCAATAATTCAACGATAAAAGCCAAAAACTTGCAGTTTTGACATGAGCCTCTTATAAGCCACAAAGCGGCATGCATACTACTTTTATCCTCAAATATCGCGAATAAAACTAAGATATTTCCAAGATTATATATATAGTAAACTACAAAATACATACCTGCTACTGCTGCCAGTTACATCAATCATCTCTACATAAGTCATTTTAGAGTTCAAGAGTGTCCGTGTGTCGTCAAGTGTATGAGGCATCACAGCCTCATACGACATAATAATAGTATATCATTTCTCACTGCATTTTCCCTGAAATAAAAAAAAAACATATGGTTGGATAAAAATAAAGGAAGTTATTCTCTTACTTAGTCACGCCTCGACCTAATAAAAGCATAATAAAATTCGACTTGCAATTCATACGGACTGTTCAATGGAAACAAGCTATAAAGCATGGACCATAGACTTTTAATCAATCTGCACGAGCGGTGCGGGAGCACAAAAATGGCGGAAGGCTGTGCCTTAATTAAAACCATAAGGAAAATTCGCTCCATACGTTAGTACAAGTGGTTTGTGACATTTTTTTACCCGCTGAATGCATGGCCAGTTATGTCAACGATATATTTTGGAAGATTCGTTTTGTTTTTGTTTTGAGCTGGGAACTATAGTTGTTTGTTAATTGTTTGTGTTGTGTTGATAGTATGATTTTGTGAATCGGTTACCCGTTACATTTAATATCTACCCTCATTTTTCTTAAGAACTCAGAAGTATACCTAACAACAGTACCTACCTGAGTACCCGGCAATTTTGGAAAATCTGCACAGCAATCAAGTACCTACAAGTAGTTTTTGATTGAAACATGCATTTTGAAAGATTTAACGTAGTACGTACCTCCAATCAAGTTCAAGAATCGTTTTTTCTTGAGACTATAATCTAAATTCATTTGTGGCATTTTTTTCCATGGCACCGTTTACACTACACGAAATTCCACTCACTTGTAGCAGCAACTGTAACTGAGAATATAAGTGAGATTGATAAAAACCTTCATATTTCAGGATCATCAACTATGACAGGTACTAAATAAAGATGGCTGCACACTGTCCCTCCGCCCGGATTGACTGTGACAAATACGAGACGAAAACAACTACTCTCACTGTTTACCTAAATGTAAGTACTTTCTTCGTGATATGGGGCTATAAAGTCAACGGAGGTGTGGTCAATGTCCCGTAATATTAATTACGCAGGTATATCTATATCTTGTTATACTAATCTATATTGCAAGCTACTTTTTGCGTTATTCTGAATAGAGATAGGATTACCTACTTAATTATATAGAATGAGCTCTAATTTAATCTTGATTATTAAGAGGAACCAAAATCCGGCGCGCTTGGGTGGCGCCATCTTCTAGCAACATTTGTTACTACAATTAATTTCGTGCGGTCTATCATTGAACGAAAAAGAATAATTATCTGCTCGAAGGCAGGCTCGAAGCTTTCTGAAACAAATATACTACTTAATCAACGTATCAACTTACTTTCTTATGTTAATAACAAAACACTAAAAATGATTAAGTTAATAACTAAATACCTACCACGAAAACTTGCAAAGGCCAAAGACAGCCATTACAACCTCCATTTTTTTTCAAGCAGATTAAAAACAAACTCATATTCCGTTTCATAGCCCCACTACCTGTAGGTACGTAAAAGAACCTGCTATAATAGGGTTGCATCATTTGTCTCCGTCCTCAGATCATTTACTTGATACTTTACAGATGTAGCAGGCGTTTGGGCACACGCTCACCAATCTACTGAGTGGACTATTTGGACATTAGATTGGAGTTACAAACATACGTGTACCTAACAATCGTTTTGTCTCACTGAATAAGGTAGGTATTTTTTTGCCCTAAAAAACCAAAGAAAGACTACTACACTACATAAATTAATTCAAATGTGTTAAAATTAACGAGGTCATTCGGATATATTTTAGTAGGTAATGATACAATGTGAAACAATTCGGAACAGTTGTTTTTTTTTAACTTGAACGGATTTGCCTTTGGCCAGATAGTTTACCATAGTGTGTTTCACAATGAGTAAAGCAAGATAGCAAGCAAAGGCAATGGCCTAAGATGGAGCGTGCTTACCCGATAAGAACCGATTCACTCTCGCTTTGAAGATCACTGGATTAAATAGTGCGTAGGGATCAGAGAGTCATATTTTTATATTAAGGGTTTTCTTTTACTCATTCACAGTCTAAAAAAGTGAAGATATTGATTTTTAAACTAAAATATTGTAACCTAATCATAAAACGTTTACAAACCATTAAAAACTTTTAGCTTAAACTGTCTGGTTTTTACACATAATCATGGAAGTAATATATAAAGAGAGGGATGATATAAAAAATCCTTGCACATAATATAGCACTGCAAAAATACCAAAGTTTCGGTCAAGATTTTGACATTTAACTGCAACACAACATCTGACGTGACGCTTGACGTTTCAGTTAGGTTCTGTTGTAAACCAAAACATAACCTGTACCTACTCGTCGGCTTTTTGTTGAAAAACACTAAATATTAGTTTAATTCTATTGTAAAGCTTAGTGAATTCAAATATTTTTAAAACTTTTTGACTATTTTTAATGATTTTATTAGGATTTCTAGTGTACTTTTAGTGCAATTCCACTTAGCACGTGGATTAGAATTAGTTCATACTTACCCGTATTTTACTATTTTTCTGCCTTATATTTACCACTTGTAATGTACATATTTCATAGTTTAGTTTAGTCATAAACTCTTTAAATGCAGTGCTTTTAATTTTATGGTAGTTTAATGCTTAAATTTCTTATAAAAACAATTCGGTCACCATTTAGGTTACTCAATAACAAAACAAAACCATACGCGAATAGTTTTTGGAATAGGGTGCAAATGGCAAGTGAAGGTGGGAAGGATAAACTCGATCTTAGTTTGGGGTCGCCCCCTGTTAAAAAAAGCAAAATGGAGAGTGATAGTGTGGTAGAAATGGTGAAGCAAAGGACTGTTGCTACTATGTGTGGTGCTTGGCGGCCAGATGAGGTGGATGGTGGCCTCATCTTTGTGTTCAAAACGAGGGAGGAGTGCCTGAGTCCCAATCCGACTCAGGAGATTGACTACCCGGAGAACATACAGGATTTCTGGGAGGCGAGCCTGTCCGCCAGCGATGATGAACAGGTAATTTATTTATTCATAATAGACACAAAACAACTATAATAAAATAAAAACATGATCTAATAGGCTATGTAAAACAATTGTAAATTTATAAGTCTAACTATTGTGCACAACTTTCTTTATAATATAATGTTATACCTACTCTTAAAGTTTACAGAGAACAACTCTATTATTTGTGTACAAGTACTTAAATAATGTTAAGTAAGTAATGATTATTAATTATGATAAGATTTTCTTGGTAAAGGAACACAATAAAGCTTAGAAGCACAGAGTGCAGGGTTGAAGTGACCCTAAAAGCCAAATAGGCCACTTTAATAATTAGACAGTGAGGTGAAGGTGTGGTGGTGGTATATAGAGGAACTCATGTAAAAACAAACAAGTTTGTTGTTTGAAGCCAGCAAGAAGCAATAAAAGCAGAACATCACTACCTACATATTTCTCTTAAATCTGATCTAATACTAGCTGTGCCCACGACTTTGTCCGTGTGGAATAGTTATTTCGGGCATTTATTCTTTTATTCATATTTTTTTGATATCTTGAACTGTTTTCACAGCGCACACAACAGAAGCCCTCAAAGATAATTTTCCCTGTTTTTTCCACATTTTCCATTGTTTCTTTGCTCCTATTAGTTGCAGGGTGATGTTATATAGCCTAAAGCCTTCCTCGATAAATGATCTATTACACATAAATAATTTTTCAATTCGCACCAGTAGTTCCTGAGATTAGTGTGTTCAAACAAACAAACACACTCTTTAGCTTTATAACATTAGTATTGATAACTTCGATTAAGCAACTTTACCTAACCTATCTACCTAACTACTTACTTAGGTAGATAGGTACTTAAATCAATTATTTAGTTTCACTTTTTCTTTCTGATAGGAAGTATCTTGATTTATGGTATAGTAACTAGGTACTTCAAAGAAGTATGAATTATATTAACTATATAGTATAAATAATTTTAGTCAAAACATAATATCCTGCTTCTCATTACAAATAATGAATTTGTCTGTTAATTATGGAGTGGGATTCACATTCATTCATTTGAATTATTGGTGTATGTACAAATATTATAATAATGAAATATTGACACTATTTTTCAGCAAAAATCTGAATTTTGTCTCATCTCAAAACATTTGGAGTTGAAATAATTAAAATGATGACATGCAGATGTGTGCCATACACATTGGTGTGCTTAATGTGGTTTTGGAAAAATACCAAAGTTGGATCAAAATCAAAATAGTTATTGCTTATCTAAGTACTTATAATATGAAACCATGACAAAAAGAAATAATTGCATTTATATAGTCATCAATTTCAAGTATCTCTAAACCAATTTTTTTATTATCAAATATTATATGGATTGTGAAGCCCTTTGGGTGGTGTGAAAACAATGTTTTCCAAAATAAAAACTTTTACTGAATAAGTCACTGCCAAGTAAAAAAAACCCTGAGAATTTGAGTTCAAAAAATTTCAATGCAATAAACTTTATTATTATGCCCAACCTACTGCGACATCTAGTAAAGTTTTTACAAACTATTTCCACTTGGCAAGCTGTTATAAAACCAACCTTTCGCATAGTAAGGACACCTTTATTTATTTATTTATTTATTTCTCACAATTAGAACCGCTTAAAGCGAATTACTCTAATGATAAATAATCTAATCATAATAATAAAGTTAATTCTATTAATTTAATAGTAACATACCTTTTTCATATTGGTTCATAGTGTATTGTACAGATGGCGCTTTACCACGTTGAGTTGCACACCGTTTCATGTTGGTTCGTAGCGAATTCTACAGATGGCGTAAAACGCCATCTGTAGAACAACTGTACACGTCAGGTTGCTACTGCTTTTAGTGCCTAAGTTTCTCAAAAAATTGTTAGATGGCGCTCGTAGTACTTAATGCAGAGTATGGGTATTGGATATGAAAATAAAATACTATCCTTCAGAATACAAAGATTTTCATGATTGATGTGCGTTCTGAAAAAGAATAGAAGAATTAGAATTAGAATAGAAGAAATTTCAAAAGTGCACTGAGGTGCCTACTTGAAGAAATTAAGAATTAATAATTAATAATTAATACAGTAGGAAATTATGATAACGATATTTATTATCTCATCAAATCATCACAATTGAAATACATTCCAAACTTACAGTTTTAATAAATGTTTTTTTATCATGTCCCGTTCATTATACCTACGTAGCGTAATAATGCAACCGCCGGGTGAATCTGTGAGGTGGAAGGATTTACGGATCATCTGTCTAACGAGCACCGCCACTGTTAGGGATGGGACACACGAGTTGTAACGTTCGGAGTAGTCAAAACGAGTCCTCTAGAAAAGCGTGGCAAAAGTTTGATTGGTGTGTTACAACTTGCCGGGTATGGTAAAAAATAAGCCTATCATTAACGTTTATGTGCTTAAAAACTATTTAAATTTACAAAACCAAACTCCCTAACTTGTAACCACGTATCAACTACTCTTTATTCTGTGGTAATACTATGCAACTAACTAAACCATTCACTTACACGAATTGGAACAAACGTTTTTTTTATATTTCGAACCTACATGTTGTAATTTTAAAACTTGCTTATGATTTTCTATTTGAATCAGTTATTGTGAAAAATCGCAAATTCACTCAAAGTCTGACCTTATCGATACGAAACTGTTTTAATCTACGTTTTTATCTATTTGTAGTCGAAGTATCGTTCGTCTCATCTCTATGGCTGAGGAATCGATTTACATAATTCGTTGTCGCGAAATCGGAATGAACTTTTCACTTCCGCAGATGTTCTGAATTGTCCACCCGGACTGGATCCATGATTTATTGAATTTATATCTGCAAGATTTATGTTTTTTATATCTGTTTGAAGCGCACTTTTTTAACTTAAGACGGGTTTTCTCTCGACCATATTTTGCCTGATGGTAAGATAAAGATAAAAAATCTTTATCGATTATGTAAAGTTGTAACATACATCGGTATAGGTATAAGTACTAATATCACAGAATATGCTACACAAATTACAATATCTCGTCAAATTGAATTTATAACATTTAGTTTTTATAAAATTTTAGAAGTTACATATGACTAGTTTTATTAATAACATAATGAAAATTTTTGTTATTAAAAACTTATCAAACATAATAATAGAAAAATGTAATAGAACTAATTAAATTACTAATTTACATGCCTTAGAAACTAGTAAAAGCTGATTTAATTTAGACGGGAGATAGAAGAAATCGAAGGCGATTAGCAGTAGTGATTTGATATATTTAAAAAAACTTTTAGTTCCTAGATACCTACTCTAGATAGTAAGATACTGCACTGAATCTTAATAATATTTCAATCTTGAGTTGATGCCAAAATAAAGTGCTTTCCCGAGCACCTTTTGGCTGGCAAAAAATTATTCAATCATTGTAATCTAAAAGAGAATGTAAATAATGTCGAGAGTGCATTTTCAGCAAATTGATTGAAGATCTTGGTTACGTAGACTAGATAAATTCAAGAGAGAGCATAAAACAATACACGAAGAATAAGTCCAGATTTAAAGTGACTACAAAAACCTTTTTTTTTACATGAAATAGGCTCACGCTTGACTACAACTTACCTAAAGAAACGGTTAATAAAAAGTACTTAAGTTTGTATAAGAGCGGGCAACTTTGGTGTCCGGAGATTTTAAACCTTATGGTCTAAAGCTTTAAGGGTCAAAATGTACTAAAACAAACAGTCGCGACCCACTAAAGTCATATAGGTAGACACTTTGATAATAATTCATGATAGTTAACATCACTTCAACGAAATCTTAATACCTGATCTGTAAACTAAAATATGTCGTCTCTCAGGGTATTAAAACATTATGATTTATCTGAAAGTTATTAAATCTGAGAAATTCCACAAATTCGTCTGCATTTTATGCCCGCAGTAATTTGGCGCTGCGAGTAATGAAAATGTGATGAAAAACTTATTGAGGAAAAGCGGCGGTTTTTAATCTACCTTTTCTTGGTAGCTGTAGAATTTCTAAGTAAAAAGGTACTAGTGAAATTGCCTGTCTTACTAGTTTTATATAAAGGGTTGTTTACTGGAAATAACAAAAATAGGTTATTATGATATATAGGTATATTATAATTTTTACTTTAATACTATTTTAAACTAGTCCACAAGATTAAAAGGAGTCACGATCCTCAGCAGTGAGGAATGCGACTAAGAAGAGAAGAGAGACTATTTTAAATAATGTCGCTGACTATAGTTAATGTGATGGTAGTTACATTTTTGTTTGCAATGCTTAAAATACAATAAAGTAACACGTTATTTGAAAATGTTAAAACAATGAAACGTCTTGCGCTTCCACAACCTTTTTGTTTCAAAAATTCGCAATCCCTACTTCGGGATATGATTTACCATCAAAATGCCAATTTGCAGCCTTGAAGAATCAATTAATTACAGTCGCAAAGTTTACCTCTTTACCATGACAGAGTTTTACATAGAAAGTTTCGGCCATCTTACGCGTCAAAGACTGCGAAATAAGTGACACAGAAGCGCCACTCGAATGTCTTGTTACTAGGGATGTGGTTGTGGTTTTTGCCGGATAAGTATAATTATACAGAAGTAGTTATAGATGTTAAGAATTAGTCCTGTGAAAGAAAGAAATTGTATCCTGCATGCATAAGTACATACACTTCTTATCGGTTGAGAGTGGCCAACTCTGGTGTCGAGGGTTTATCAAGCCGCCCTAAGGGCCTCTGAGATGGCTTAACAACTGCCGTACTATGTCAAACAGCCGGGACCTACAATTTAACGTGTCATCCGACCCACGGAAGCGCTCAAAATGGAATGCTACTCTTTGGTCACCCATCCAAGGACTGACCTTATCAACCTTTGCTTAACATTGGTGATCGCATTCGATTGCTTCCGCCTGCTGTGCTACAGGCGCTTCGTAGTACAGACACTAATAATAGAGCGTAACAGTAATTTATAAGGGATCATCTACTATATAAAAATAAGCCGGGTTTTCCTTTCTGACGCTATAACTCCAGAACGCACGAACCGATTTCCACGGTTTTGCATGCGTTGGAAAGGTCTCGAGCGCCGTGAGGTTTATAAATAAATAAAAAAACTAAGCCATCTGATGGCGAAACGGAGTTCGCGGAGTTTGCTAGTCGTACATAATTATTAATGGTACCTGACGGGTTTTTAATATTGCGGGACGATTAGAGTTGTTACTAAAACTTGTTAGTTACTTACGTAAATTAAGTCTGTAAATTAAGTACATACTGCCACGATAGGGCCTAGTTTAGTTTGATTTTTTTTTAAAAACTATAGGTACTGTCCCACTCCTGGATAAATATCTAGGGTTCAGTTAAAATAGTAGAATTTCCTTATCTCAAACACACGACTGACAACTGTATCTCTCATTTTAACGGTAGATTTGAACAATCTTAGTTTAAGCTGTGTTAGCTGGGAAGCCAATCGGCAAAAACCTGTGGACCATCTCTACGTGTAATGACAATGCCCTTTTCATGAAGTTTTAAAGAATCCTCTAAGATCCCCAGCGCGGAATCTGCGTAATTTTGTACGTCGTTTCGCCGGAAGTTAACCCGGGAATTCACCTTTGTCATGTCATAACATTTTCGTCAGATCGCGTGTTTAAAATAACACACTTTATTGTTGTAATGAAGGCAAAAGTTCCCTTTAAAAGTTCCAACTTTGATGGCGGCGCTTGTGAGCACTGAAATTTGGCAATTTCCTGGAAATGTTACTTATATATCTAGTAAATCGTATTTTTTATCACGGCAGCAGCATAGCCGTATATGTACTGTTGTGCTTATTGCCCTCTATTAATGTTATAACTTTGCTGGTGGTCCTACCGGTATTACCAAACCGAACCCATACATTTTCCAATATTTTTTCAGACTTAAAACTATTGTAACTTTGTGACATAATTTTACGACGTTACGCTCTGCAATCGATATTAAAAGACTTCGATTTAATTTATTTCAAATTGCCATAATATTTATAATGAATTTTTCGCCAATCATTTTGTATTGCTCCTGTTACTCAGTCTCATCTAGATCTATTTTATCTGTGGGCTGGCGTGATTCGTTTGTTTTTGGATCGCAGTTTGTCTAGAAGTTTCTTGAGCTACTTTGTAACGAAGACCCCTGTCATTCAAAGTTTGGTCGAGCGATCGGTGTTAATTGCCAGTTACAAGCTTTATATATACAGAATGGCTTCTGTATCTGATATATTATCTTTATTACTTAGTTAAACTTGATGCAAAAAAATGGGTGCTATAAAGCGTGTCCGTCTCGCTAAAGACTTTGACATAGCTAATTGAGTTTCGTATTAAAGAAAACGCTAAATAATAATTAGAAATCAGAATATTTTGTTGCATTGCAATTGACTCAAAATTTGCGCACACTTAAATACTAAATGAGGTCCGTAAGGTCTAAATGCGTAATTAATTTCGCCTTCCAGTTCCACACATAACTAAACACAAATAAATCAACTTGTACCTAAATACAAGTTTCTAAATTTTTGTTGTTGTTTGTATTAACCAATTAAAATATTACTTTTTTTTTTTACGTGTGATAGGTTTACGTTTGACTACAGCCTGCCTGATGTTAAGCATTGCTGCAGCCTAGGGTGTAACACGTTTACCTAGAAGATACCTATTAACTCTAGATTTGAAAACCCCTGGATTGTAGTTCGCAGGAAACACAGCTTCTGGTAAAGTGTTCCAGAGCTTTGCCGTCCGTACAATAAACGTAGAAGCAAAGCGCTGCGTTCGACACTTCGGCACTTCCACCATAAAACGATGTCTACCTGCGGACTTTCTGCTTGTTCGGTTATAAAAGGGAGCTGAGGGAATCAGTTTATGTAGCTCCTCTGCACACTCTCCGAAATGTATTCGATAAAAGACCGACAGACTGGCCACCTTGCGGCGATGTTCCAAACTTTGGAGTTTTGCCTTCTTAATGGTGGTTTTACCTACTAACCTCTTAGCTCGCGTTTCAATCGAATCCAACGCCTCTAGCTGGTATTTTGCTGATCCATCCCAAAGATGCGAGCAGTACTCCATGCACGACCGAACTTGTGCTTTATACAAGGTAAGCAACTGTTCCGGATGGAAGTACCGACGCACCTTCGAGAGGATACCAAGCTTTTTGGCAGCCAATTGAGCCTTTGACTCAATATAGGACCCAAAATTTAATGACGAGGTAAGGGAGACTCCAAGTAGGTCCAGCTGGTTTGTGATTGGAATCGAGACATTCCGGAAAGTAGGGGCCAGGTGGAACGGCCTCTTTTTGGCGGAGAAAAGACACGCCTGCGTCTTAGTGGCATTGAATCTGACCAGATTGGCATCGCCCCAATCGGAGACTGCCTGAAGAGAAAGATTCATGCGTTCGACCATCGCCTCTCTGAGTGTTTGGATTTCGGCCGCACTAGTTCGTGCAGTGGACACATAACTCTCTACAACCGTGCTGTCGTCTGCATACCCAAAGATACCGGGTTTGAGCAGATCGTTAATATGCAGCAAAAATAGGGTTGCAGACAGTACTGACCCTTGGGGGACATCCGGTCAGACGAGCAGCCATCAACGACCACCCGAATAGACCGATCCCTCAAAAAGTCTGAAATCCACGTACAGAAACCAGAGGGCAAACCGTACGAGGAAAGCTTACTAATAAGGCCATCGTGCCATACCCTGTCAAAGGCTTTTGAAATGTCAAGAGAAACCGCCAGTGCTTCTCCGAATTTCTCCAATGCCTCACTCCAGATGTGAGTGGCATACGCTAGAAGATCCCCAGTTGAACGATTCTGGCGAAAGCCATATTGTCGATCACTGAGGAGGTCATTCGATTCTAGGTACGCCAGGAGCCTGCCGTTCAGGACGCGTTCCATACTCTTACAGAGAATGGACGTGACTGAAATGGGCCTGTAGTTTGCAGGGTCAGCACGACTACCTTTTTTGGGCACAGGCTGCACGTTAGCAAGCTTCCACGAACTCGGTACTATACCAGTCTCAAGAGAGAGCCTGAAGAGACGTGTCAATACAGGAGACAACTCAGGCGCACACGTCCTCAGTACTATTGCAGGAATACCATCAGGGCCACTAGCCTTATTCACATCCAAATTGCGTAGTGTTCTGCGAACCTCCATTTGGCGAATCCGGATTTCAGGCATAGCCACAGAACTGCCGGGTAAGACTGGAGATGTCGCACTACCAGCATCTAGACGCGAAGACTCCGCAAACAGAGACGCAAGCAAGTTTGCTTTCTCTTTGGCGGTGTGAGCCAAAGACCCATCTGGTTTCTGCAGTGGAGGCAGCGAGGGACGGCAGAAGTTAGCTTCAACCGCCTTGGCTAGAGACCAAAACGCTTTACTACCCGCTGGGTACGAAGCAAGTTTAGTCCCTATTCGGCCAACGTGGTCGAAACGAGCCTTCTGTAACACCTTCTTGCAGGACTTGGCTGTCTTGTTAAAAATTTTCTTCTTTTCACGTATGTCAGAAGCCTTTTGCAGTCGAGCGTCAACCCATGCAAGGTATGCCTGATGTTTGCTCGCCTCAGCGCGCGCACATTCAGGTCCAAACCATGGGCGAGCTGTGCTTGTCGATGGTACATCTGAATATGGAATAAAGTATTCCATTCCTTGACGCAACACATCAGAAATAGCTTCAGCGCAGGCGCTGGGATCGCTCGAAGAAAAACAAATTGACTGCCAAAGGAAAGATGCAAAGAATGACCGCATCTCATCCCAATCTGCTGACTTGTATCGCCATAACCGCCGCGAGTCCCTGGGGCTGGGATCAGGCGGGGAGTAAACGGATACAGATTTCACCAAACAGTGATCGGATTTACCTAGGGGCGACGAAATCGCCACCGAATATCTGTCTGGATCGGTTGTCATCAGAAGGTCTAGACAATAAGGTGTGTGGGAGTCAACATCCGGTACCCTAGTGGCTCCCTGGACTAGTTGGGTGAGATTTAACGAAAGGGCAAGCCGCTTCGTTTCTCTTCCCGCATGGTCGGTGTCTCGGTATGGATAGAGCCAATCTTGATGATGGCCATTAAAATCCCCAAGTAACACTAGTTGAGCCGACGGGTACTCCTGTTGAGCTTCATCCGCCATCTCGCTGAGGTAGTCAGTGAGCCTGGTCGTCTCTGAATCTCCAGTGTGCGAGCGGTAGACACAGGCATAGAGGATTTTCTCAATGCCAGTGTCCACCAGGTTCCATAAAACCGAAAAGCTTGGGTCCTCAAATTTACGGAGACGCCGAGAACAAATGTCATCGCGAGCGTATAAGCATACGCCCGCACGTGGTTTAAAGTTGTGCTCCAGGGTGTACCCTGGGTAGGAAAGGTACGACACGTCGGATGGACATCTGATCTGGGTCTCCGTTAGAAACAACAGGTGCGGCTTCTCTATCTCGAGGTGATAGTGGACAGGAACGATGTTGGAGTGCAGGCCTCTGATGTTCGAGAGGTGCACTTTGAGTGAGAGGGAAGTGAACCGCTGTGGAGCACGTTTTCTTCTGTTGCTTCTCATATTGGGAGTTTTTGTAAAGGTAGGAAGTCGGCAGTAGAGCGAGGTGATGTGAAGTAGACCCAGTGAAGCATATCAACTAACCACGTACATCGAATGGGGACTAGTCTGGAGACCGCGGGGACGCCCGTGCCCCCCCGGAGGTGTTCATTGCGCCCTCTCGCCCGGTAGCCAACCGGCGCAATGACGCACCCCCGGGATTTTTCGTCAGTTGGCGGGACAGCCTCACGAGAGTGGCGGGCTCTCGGTTGGGTCCCCATCTACCTGCGGTCGGCCAGCGGTGCACCGTGCCACGGATCCCGCTACCCTCCATAACTAGCCTCCCGATGCTTGTGGTTCGATACGCCTCAAGCTCGGTATGTACAATACATCACCGCTCTGACCCGACACCCATGAACGGTTTCACCGGACCACGCACCGGAACACGGCTGGGCCGCTTGGCGGTGCGACTTAGTCCGATGGGTGGTAACCAGCCACGGCCGAAGCCTACCACCGGTGTCGCCTAGTTTGCACCACCCGAGGACCACGTGTGGGGTTTCAAATCAGGGTATCCTCCCAAGGACGGGGGCGATATGGTCCTCAAAAAAAATTACTAGACCGGTTTCCACTCAAAAAAAAATGTAAGAACATTGAGAATGTGTGTTTTAACGGCATACAGCGCCATCTAGTATAGGTGTCAGTGAGTCTTATCAGAGTTTCAAAAAGAAAATGATTCCCTTTCATACCGTGGAATTAAGGAAAATACAGTTTTAAACAGTTTTCACTCTTCGCTAGGCATAGTCAGGGATCCAATTTGTTATGCTTTCCATATACTAATGTGTTTATTTACTCACATAATATAGTAATTTCATTTATGTCATGTAGGTAAGTGAATAAAGATAAACGTTGCATTATACCTGCATAAAATCATTGAAACAATTGTATTCCAATAAAAACGTCAATAACTTACTTAAACCTCAATTGTGTTCTGTTCAGGAGACTTAATTTTTTTTCCATCAAGATTTTGGCCTTCTTTCTTATCAGAGAGTTACAAATATTCGTGTATTTTTTTTAAATACTCAAAAAGTTATGCGTTACTTAATAGCCCTGTTCTTCCATTCTTCCAGTTGGTATAATCTAAAGGCCGGGTGATCGCTTTTCAAAATATGATCCAAGTTAATCCACATAATTTAGCATTCAACGGGCGGAACTGTCCGGTTGGAGCCGGCATCTATTATAGACACGATCTAACCGGATTTGGGAGCGGGCCATAGTCTAGGCGATTGCTTATTAAAATTATTGAAATAATAATACTTTTTTTTTTATTTTATTTTTTTACGTGTGATAGGTTTACGTTTGACTACAGCCTGCCTGATGCTTGCTTACTTACTAACTCCGCTGGCGCGATGGCGCAACGACTCGAAGTGAGTCTTGGCCTCCGATACAAGAGATCGTCACCGGTCCTGGTGTTGAGTCACTCCCCGCCAGTCAGCTACTTTATTTTAAAACTAGTGGGTGCTCGCGGCATTAAGAAGTAAATCTTGCATCCCCTATTGCACCCTTTAAAAGTGGCATTTCCAAAAACCTTTCTTAGCGGATGCCTACGTCATAACGTCTACCTTCATTCCAAATATCAGCCCAATCCTTCCAGTGGTTTGGGCTGTGCGTTAATAGATCACTATATCAGTCAGTCAGTATACATATATATAAATAAATAGATACACAATAATACTTAGCCTACTATACTTACATCACTTATAGATTTTTTACGTAGGATAGGTTTGCGTCTTACTGCAGCCTGCCTGATGTCAAACAATGCTTAACATAAGGCAGGCTGTAGTCAAACCTAGGGAGTAACACGCTAACCAGATTACCGACTACTGACCACTTACTTAACTTATTACTTAGATTATCTTTATGGGAGCAAATTTTACACATGGGAACAAAAAAACTAGAAACTTAAGTGTAGCTTATTTTATCCTATTGTCAATATTTTAATTGAAAAAGTTATCAATTATTGGTTAATATATAGAGCTCAGCTTTTAATCGCATTTAAATTCAATCAGCAAAAATGTAGTCCTATTAAAAATGTATAAATAAAAATATATTAATTTATATTTATGTCTATCTCGCTATAACTAAAGCCACACCCGAATCCCTTTGCAGCCCGCTGGACTTTGCCGTCCTCCCGATACCCAATATGAAGGGGGTTGTTTCGTGTAACTAGCTGCCTGTTGTCTATGGGTTATGAGATTCTTTACGCATGGCGACCAATACGGATTTCAGGCTCGATTCTACCGACAGCTGCCTTACACATTCATTGATTCATCTTAAACCTTTTCGACCCAAATATATGGATATAGACACCCATACCTACATAATATATTATTATAAAAATATTATAGCAAACATAGACCACTGTTTTAAATAAACTAAAACTGTGTTCTAAGATTAAATTTGTCAAAACTATCAATGAAGAATATTAGACAGTTTAACTAGGCACACTAGCTGTTTGTTTAGTCGAACTATTATAAGGGCAATTTTTGGTAAAAAAAATATTTGTGTTTTACGACTAAAGTAACCTAAAACCTATTTTAAGATATAATAAGATACAGAAGCTGGTATTCGGGTTATTTCTTCTTATCGAATGAGAGTGGCTAACTCTGGTGTCGAGAGTTTTCAAACCGCCCTAAAGGCCTCTGACATGGTTTGACGACTGCCGTACTAGACAAACAGAACGGATGACACGTTAAATTGTAGGTACCGGACCTACAATTGAACGTGTCATCCGATCCACGTAAGCGCCCAAAATGGAATGCCACTTTTCGGTCACCCATCCAAGATCTGACCGCGTCGACCTTTGCTTAACATTGGTAATCGCATTCGGTTGCCTCCGCTAGCTGAGCTACGGACGCTTCTCCGGGTTATTTCCGATCAGAAGACTTCTCATTTAAAAACAAAACAATTAAGTTACTAAATAATATCTATTTTTAAGAAATACGATGTACATACGATCAATTAATGTAATTGGCTTCGGCCGTTTTGATTGTTATTAAATAAATAGTATGTAACGTGTTTGATATTTTGCACCAGGTTTTAAAAATCATACCTATAGCCGATCTATTAGCTTTCATAATTCTGTGTCAAAACCTGATATCCGAGTTGAAAAGCTACAAAGTTACGAGTTTCGCGTGGAAGCCGAAAAGTTTCGTATGATTCATGTTTATTTTCGGACAATTTAATTGTATGTGGGATGGAATTTAATATCAAAAGTTCTTTTTCAAAGGTACACTTCGTTCTTAATCTTTCATGTCCAAATATTATAATATTTGTAATCCTGAGCACACTAATAGACAAGCTAGTCCTTCCGAGAAGATGGTATATAACGATCTTTAATAATATCTATAATCAATACTTATATTATAAAGCTGAAGAGTTTGTTTGTTTGTTTGTATGTTTGTTTGCTTGTTTGAACGCGCTAATCTCAGGAACTACTGGTGCGAATTGAAAAATTCTTTTTGTGTTGGATAGACCAGTTATCAAGAAAAGCTTTTTTAGGCTATATAACATCACGCTGCAACTAATAGGACAAAACAATAGAAAATGTGGAAAAAACGGGGAAAATTATTCATCTTTCAGGGCTTCCGTTGCATGCGCTGCGAAAACGGTTCAAGATATCAAAAAAATGTGTATGAAAGAATTATTTCTCTTGAAATAATCTAACAAAATGTGGTGTTAGACAAGGAGACCCATTATCACCTAAAATATTCTGTGCTGTATTAGAGATGATTTTTAAAAATATACAATGGACTAATACAGGAATAAACATAAATGGCGAATATCTCACCCATCTGAGGTTCGCCGACGATATTTCAATCTTTGCCGATACTGCAAAAAGCCTACAAAATATGCTACAAGATATAGCTAGGGAAAGCAAGAAAGTAGGGCTATCAATGAATGCTTCCAAGACCAAGATAATGACGAATGCAAATAAAGAAGAAGTAACAGTGGAGCAGGAATGTATAGAATATGTTGACGAATATGTTTATCTAGGACAATCAATAGCCTTTGACGACCTCACTGAGAAAGAAATCAATAGAAGAATAGGGATTGCGTGGAAAAAATACTGGAGCTTGAAAGAAATTATGAAAAATAAGACAATACACATAAGCGTAAAGAGAAGACTGTATGAAGTGGCAATATTACCTAGCCTCACATACGGATGCCAGACCTGGGCTCTAAGAAAAGAAGACGAGAACAAGCTCAGGGTATGTCAGACAAAGATGGAGAGGAGTATGTTAGGCATAAAACTATCAGATAGACTCCCAAACAAAAGCATTAGGAAAAAAAACCAAAATTAGGGACATCATCAAAACCATAAGAATTCTCAAGTGGAACTGGGCCGGACATATCTGCAGAATGAGCCAGGACCGTTGGACAAAGAAAGTAGTAGAATGGATACCAAGATCGGACAAGCGAAAAAGAGGACGACCACATAGAAGATGGGAAGACATATTTTACCAGAGACATGGAATAGAATGGACAAGGTTAGCAAGGAACCGTAAAACATGGAAGAAACTGGGGGAGGCCTACGCCAACGAGGCGACAGCTATGACACCATGACGATACTTACAGACAAGAGAAATCGCACAATACCATGACATTAAAATGACAATTTCCTGGAACCAACAACAAACTTATGACATTTTATTTAATAAAACAATTACAGTGATGATGATGTTATTGGAAATTCAATGTAATGTGTGAGCATGCTCCGTATAAATAGCTGAATAAATGGCTTTTTTATTTATTTTATTTTATTTTATAATCTAACAAAATTTCCGCAACAGTAGATGTCTATGTTTTAAGGTTAACTCACTAGAACCGTTTTTATGGTAATAATTACTCTTCCACGCGGACGAAGTCGCGCGCATCAGCTAGTTAACAATATAGCTTGCTTTTACTCTAATTGAAAGGTTACTGTTTCCATGAAAACTAATAACTATTTTAATATCTTTGTGTAAAAGCCTAAAATTTGGTATAGTTACGAATATTACTTATTTAACAGTAATTCCAAAGATTGATTGATCAGAGTTGGTAAATGTCGGGAATAATATTGATCAAATATTTCGGAACATTTCACCCAGCGCCCTCTAGGCTCATACTAAGCAAACAATTCTGTGCTTGTTTTAGTTATTAGATGACTAATAAAATACTTATAGCAGAAGGCATTCACTACATAACTATAAGGTTATCTCTAGGTACATAGGTATTCGATTTCATATTCACCGCTTCTCTTGTGAAATTGAAATCAAATGCCATTCTATTATTCTTTAGGTACGTGTTATTTTGTCTAGTACCTATCTTTCTGAAATTGAATTTCTTATTTGAAACTGCCTCTGAGGAACCCTTTTTACTTTATCTACCATACCAGTAATATAAGGCTTATATGTTGCTTGTAATACCTTCTGAAAAAACCTGAAAAGTCCAAAATATTATGCAACAAAAGTTATTGATATTGGCATGGTTAATGTTAAGGTTCCCAAAAATCCTGTAAATATTTAGCCTACCAATCAGAAAAATTGCAAATCAGTCAAATAGTTAGTACCTACTTATCTTCTATTCTTTTCAAATCAAACATGTGACTTAGATAATAAATTGTATATAGCATGTAGGTACATATTATGGCAAAGCTGCCAGTCGAGACCACTGCCAGCCGCCGCTCACATGCGTTTATTCTGCCGCCAAGCTACGACGTCATCGCTATGAAACTTTATAAAAATATCGCGTACTACTTATATGTATAGAAAACTGAAAAAGAAAAGAACCGTTGACCAAGTTTTTTGTTACAGTAGTTATTAGAATGTTTCGCTCACTCATTTATTAATCCGTCTGTAGAAGATCTAATAATACGTAGTTTACTATCCCATTAGCGTAAAGCGTAACAAACTACCTATTTCGGAGTGCCTAAATTGGGATTCCTTCGCGACGAAAATTGAAACCTTCGAGCTAGGCGGTTAAATTTGGCTATAAATAGACAGGGATGATGGGTTTTGCGGTTATATTTAATGAGATGTTTAAAGTGAGCTAGCGTTATAGCCACGTTGAAATTTTTGGGAATTTCTCGACGAAAGTTTTTACCTAGTATAGAAATTTTCTTACTTTTTTATACCTACGCATATAAAGGCGAACAACAATGAGTCATATAAACTATGTTTTATTCAAGTTGAGAATGCAAACTTAACCTCTTAACTGGTTTTAAGTACTTAAGGTATAGTCAGTATACTGTTGTATACCTACTTAGACTCGAAAACTAACAAACATAAATACTTAGATGGTTTATATCTCAAAGTGTTGGTATTTAAACAAATATCGCGCCTGTTAAAACCAAACACAAAGGTTTTTTAGTTTGGAAGATTTCACTAAAATCATTTTGTATGAAAACATGCCATTGTATAGTAGTTTTTGTGTTTAACTATACCTCAGTTTGTATGGAAATAGCACACGGGCGACTGCACGTTAAATCAACCTTCAATTCTTTCAGCCCCGTCGTTTTAACCTTGTGCCCTATCAGTCCCATAACTCGACTAAGCAGCTAATCTACAGATTGCTGTCAGAGATTGGGGTCACGCCTGACGCCTCACGGGGCCTTACAACGCTCTCCATTTCCGATTCCAATTAGTTCTTGTAACTACTTCTCAGGCGATCGTGATAATGGTAAGGTCGGAGTGGAAAGTTGTGAAATGAGCTGAAAGTAAAGTTTATTGTAGTTGATGAATATAGGTGTATGCTCTGCTTAGAGTTTTATATTGTGAGTGAAAATGTTGAAAGAGTAACAACAAACCCATTACAACAAATACAGCCGTGATTAATGGAATGTACCAATTTGGTGGAACTCCGGTACATAATGAGGTTTTAAAATGAAATATAATTGAAAAATGTATCAAATATTCTATTTACTTATTAAACTTATTATAAAGGCACACACATATATGTACATATGTATAACCAAAATTATCACCTACCTAATCGTCGGCATCTATATACAAGTATCACAAGCCCTAAGAAATCACGTTAGGTACTTTGTTGACATATCACCCCGTATCATATTTAAGTAGTACAGAAAAAAGTGGTAGTTATCTACCTAGACAATACATAATACACAAACAAACCTTCCTTCATAGCAATTTCTATCAATATCACGTTAGCGCCCCTCAGAGAGATCACCTGGCAATCTAGCCATCACTCATGCCAATATCTGTTGCCGGATATCTGTAACTTGATGCATACTGTCTGTTGCCTTCTTATGTTGTCTGTTGCCTATTGCCTTCTGTTGCTGGCTGTTGCACATCGTTGCTATTCTTCTCACGCATGAACTGTTTTGCGACTTTTTTGATGTATTGTAAATTTTGACCAATGTCCAGTCATCGTTCGGATAAGGCGTATAGTTTACGGACGGTCTTAAGATACGAGTTCATGTTATGATATATCAGATGCTCCCAAGGTCAAACTGTTCGTTGCTAGGTTTATTGCTGAAATGAAAAAAAAAATGTTTATATAACTAAATAAATAAGTAGTACTTTATTAAACCGCTTAACCTTTTAAACTTCAAACATAAAGTTCCAAACCTGATGTACAATGTACATACATATAAGACAATATCAATATTGAAGTTTAGATCTACAAATAGAACGTAGAATGCAAACCGCTGCTTTATTCAATTAACCACCGTACCTATACGATTCTAGCATCTATTTTCGTAAATCTACGCTCGAAGATAGCATATCTCTACGATTTTCACATAACTCGGTTATTCGCGGATTCCGAAGCCAAATTTGGATATTGGTTTAGTTGGTAAGGTCGAAAATAGAGTTGCACTTCCGTAAACGTTGCTAGTTTCTAATATTGCTACATATGTGGCAAAAATGCAGTGTAGATATTAAGGAGATGTAGTAGTTAATAAGTTTTTAAAAGTCCTATTGAGTAAGTAGGTACTTACCCGTGGCGATAGTTAAGAAAAACGCTATTGTTATTAAAAACTTACAAAAAATTAAATGTTCTTCAGTCATTTACCTACTGGAAAAAAAGCCATGAAAAGCATCAAGTTTTAAAAAAAGTTCTTTGGCTTTCCGTTTCCTTGGGTCATTACCATTTCTGACATTATGCAAACGGAAGGGACCAAAATCGGGAATAGAGAAGCGGTAATTAATCCCCACTGAGAATAGAAATACCTAAGTCCCTAAACAGTATCTAATTAAGGCGTAACTGAGGACTTCCAAACTTCCGAACATCTCACCTGAAAACTCATGTTCCTGTCGCCAGGGATGGAAACCGGTTAACATATTTGTTGAAAGGGTGGCTCATAGGTTCCAGTGTCTGCATTTCATCTAGACGCATCCTGGTTCGAATCCTACACCTTAGACTTATATTACTCTATGCTTTAGACCAATGAATTGTATCTTCAAGTTATGTGTGGATTTGCATTGCCTTAGAGTTAAAAGAAAACATCGTGAGCAAACCGACATGTTTGAGGAACAAAATATCCGAGGACATGTGTATTCCGTGGAAGGACCTGAGCGCCCACCACGATGTATCTGCCCATGAGAGCTCCCCTAACGAATAACTTCTGAAGGGGAGGCACGACCCTCAGTCATGAGAAAACACGACTCAAAGAGAGATAATTGTTTAACCGCTTTCAAGCCCTGTTCCCGCTCATCAATCAGTCAAGTTGTAACCACGTCAGACCAGGAATAGTTTAGATCTCAGTATCGAGTCCCGGCCTGTTACACTTACATCAGTTACATGTCGTCCTGAGAGTACGCCCGAATTATATCAGACGAGAACTTTGCGCATGAATTATAACTTCAAAGTTCGTTTCACATGGGTTGCTGTCTCGGCGAAATAATTGTTTCACGTAATTAATGAAATTTTTCAGATGGACTAGAGTGGGATGGAATCATAAGAAAGACTAAATTATTAGTTTTTGTAACTGTCAAGTAAATCAGACAGAATATCTTATTTTTTGTAAGTACAAGATCATCTCGCTATTTATCTGTTTATTTGATTGTCTGTTTGTAGGAGTTGCATTCGCTAATACTCGTTTTAAATGATTAACTTAATTAGTCGTACAGAAGTTAGGATGTTGTAACTACTTAATTAGCTAATAAATGATTAATTCTTAATTAATATGACAATAATTAATAAGTTTGATTAATTCGTGCAGCACATTTAAGGTCAGTAGAACTTAGAATAAAAAGCTCAATTATAAGCTTCAAAGTATTTACTAAGATTATTTTATTTATTACCCATTATTTTCAAGCTTCGATACAAGTTAATTAGTATAAATAGGCGATCTTTACAACTAAAATACTTTTTTCAATCTAATGAATTACAAAGATGACAGTCAGCATATTTGTTAGAAGCCTTCTTCCCAGGGGAAGTACTTTCTGTAAAGAAAACTTGAGCAGCCTTTTAACAGAGCCATAATTTAAATGGGATCCTTAAGCGTTTCCTGAAATTCTAATTGGGCTTTTGGAAAACTAATGATCTCGGGAAATGGGGTTAAAAACTTTGTTACCATTCTGATGGATGGGTGGAAATTGATGTTTTATCTGTTTTACCTACTTTCTGTTTAAATGTAAAGTTAACTTTATATTGTATGAAACTTTTTTTATGGTATATTAATTAACCGTTATTAAGTATAATAAAACAAACATATTTATGAGAAAACAATTGCAATTAAACCTTTTGTAATATAAGCCGGCAATACATGAGAATTTGTTCATCAATAATCCACGCACACTTATGAACTTGGTTACAAATTTCAACAAAGTAACAGCAAAATTGAATATAAATGAAAATTTGACTATCTTGACTCCAATTTGACACTGATAGTCTGATTCGCTGCATCATCAATAATTAAAATACCTCAAGGAAAAACTTTCTCAAGCAGAAAAGGCCAAACTCAAAGTAAACGAAAATAAGCAAATTGGCCTCGGAAAAAGATAGGTAAAAACCTTCACGTACCCAGGAACGGTTGAATTAACATAAATTACTATAGGATAAGGTTGTCAATTTAATCCTAGGGGTATCGCTTTTTTGTAAATTTTAAACTAAATGAAGACGATTTTTTTACAATGAATGTGTTTGCACTTGACCGTTACTCGCCTGATGGTAAGCAATCATTACGGTCTAGGATGGAACTTGCTTACCCAGTAAGAACCGATTCACTCTCGCTTTGAAGACAATAGCATGGCGATAGAGTGCCTGCTATTTCGTACTCGCCTGTCAAGCTACAATCTATACATATAAAACTCAAAGGTGACTGATTGACTGACTGACTGATATAGTGATCTATCAACGCACAGCCCAAACCACTGGACGGATTGGGCTGAAATTTGGAATGAAGGTATATGTTGTGACGTAGACATCCGCTAAGAAAGGATTTTTGGAGATTCCATTTTTTTAGGGGTGAAAAAGGGAATGCAAGTTTACTTCTTAATGCGAGCGAAGCCGCGAGCACCCACTAGTCCTCAAATATAACTGTCGCCAGGCGCCTAGGTGTGATCCAGTAGTCTCGTTAGAGAAGCTGTTCCATTCGAGTACAGCATGCATCACCTTAGTCCACAGTGTTGTGTGGGTGCCGTATATTAGTTACTTGTGGGTGCTCGCGGCTTTGCTCCCATTAAGAAGTAAACCTTGCTATTTTCACACTTTAAAAGTAGCATTTCTAAAAATCCTTTTTGAGCGGATGCCAAATTTCAGCCCGATCCGTCCAGTGGTTTGGGCTGTGCGTTGATAGATCACTATGTCAGTCAGTCAGTCACCCTTTTATTGAGGTATTTTTATGTCTAAAAATCATAATAAAACGTAACTATTAACATCGCTTAGTATTTTTCGATAAAAACTTATGCTGATACCTACATGCTCGTATACAACTCCTTTGTTAAGTAAATTCCTCAACAGAGATTCCGGTATTCAAATTTTATGAATGGCTTACTTCGAAACCCTTATACTGCATAGGGTTATTTTCTATTTACATAACTTGTACATCCTATACCCATTAAAAGCAAATCCACAAACTCGCGCGAACAATCGAACACTATTGACACAGTTTTGAAAGAAACCGGAGCCCGGAACCACTATTCAAACCTTTTCAAAAGCACAAAAAGGCAAGTTTTTATACTTCCCGCTCTACATTATCCGACAAAGACAAATGGTGAATCGGGAAACTCGATTTACGTGGACAGTCGGGACACCATCAATCAACATGAAAGAATGCATTAAAGTCGTAAGTGGCCTTCTGCGGTGTAGTGCATAAACAATATGGTAGGTTCTTTTGAGAAGCGCTCAAGATCCTAGCTTTGTAATCTCAGAAAATTGTAGTGAAATGCACAGGTTGGATAGTTAAACAAAATTCTAAAAAAAACTATTTACCTATTTTGTTTTAATTATTTTCCCCTGATATGTGCTGTCGCCTATTACGATAAATAAAAAAAAAACAATTATTGGCAACAATGTACTGTTGTTTGTAATTAAATTATTAATTTCTAAGTACTTGTGTCTTATTTTTATCATGAAAAGCAATACCGCAAGCAATATGAAAAAAATGTAAAAAAATATAATATAGTTACTTGTGATTAATAAAACTAGTAGGCCAGGATATTTGACTTAATTCATTTTTATTCGTATGTTTTGTAAAATATTTGTTGGTATAGTTGTTCTTGCTGGAGTGGTAGTTATGGTTATCTTTATCACTTTGAAGATACTTATCAAACATGATGTGCTGAAAAACTCAGCATGAAATTCACTGTTGATGTATGTTATAGTATTACTCATGTAAGTATCAGATCTTTGGTTAGTATTTTTAGTCATACAATTGTTGAAGTTGCAAGTTCAAGCATGCATGTTCCAACAAGATATCTTGTCTCATCTTAATTATTCAACATCCAATTTTGCCTTTGTTAAATTCGTACCGCATTTTTTAAAGTTTTCCTCAATTTAGCTCTAAAATCTTTCTTTTATTTTTCCTTACGTGCTGTGTTCGTTGCAGTTTCATCGTGGCAGATGCTTTCAACGGTGGAAGTTCGCAACTTGTACCCAATTATCGGACTTTGGCCCAAGCAATTAAGTTTACACCATTTTTGTAAAGTAGGCCAATTGCCGCTTAGGAAATTTTAGCGATATTACATAATGGCCGTAGCTTAACAGGGAAGCTATGTAGTTGTCATTGTAATCTTAAAATAGTGACTGGTCAGCGGCACATTTGCTTAACATATCAAAGATTTTCATGACACAAATACCTACCGCATCAGACCGCTTTTATTGTGAAATAAATTACCTACTTTTTAAACATATAGGTATTAGCATTTATTAAATAAAGCTTCATTTAATAAAATCAACTAAAAATCAATCAAATACGACGCCATGCAAACTATTTCTCAAATAGTAATAATAAAGAAGGTTCGATAGGCACTAAGATAAATCACTTTACCTAATGTATCAATGTGCTACTTGTATTGTATTGATTTGTTGATTCTTTAGAAGGTGTTATATTTTCTTTGCTGAACGTGTATATATTATATACTGCTGCCCGAACAATTATTTTATAACATAATTTGTAGTTAAGGCCGTTCGGAAAGTTATGGTGCTATGGGGAAGCTTTATTGGGCATCGTAACATTATTTAAGTCATTTCCTCATTTTATTATTATTTCTCTCGTCTTCACTGTTGTTGGCTGCAGTATGCGCGGTGTCATTTGAATAATATTACGAATTATTGACGACTAATAAATCAGAGATGACTAAACACAAGTGTTTTGTTACTAAAGATTTTTATCTGTTTGTTAAATTAATCTGTAATAAAGCTTTTACAAAGATTTTGTGATTTGTTTACTTTTTATTCAAAATTAAAAAAACAACTTAGGCAGAAATACATTTACTCAGCCCACAATAGCATATTTTAATTAAAGAGTTTGATTGCTTCTACTTAGAGGAAAACAAAAATTTAGATTTTTTTAATTCTTTTAGTTTAGTTCGGATTAAAATAAGTAGGTCCTACTTATTTAGGTATTTTGATGCTGCCATACATGTTTATTGTATATACATTGTATGTACACTTATTGATGCAGAATACCGCCAGTAATTTCATACCTAAACTGCAACATGTCCCAATTTACAACATAAACAATACCTTCCAAGTCCAATCCTCCACCACTTTAAGACTGAGAGCGAGCGAGCAAAGTGCCCTCGGGCCTGTTGCATCCCCTTGTTTCGAAACAAAGAGAGGTCTTAGAGGCCTATGTCGTGTCAAGGACATGAGCGGTGCTAAGTGCCTCGTACGGCCTCTTTCTTGGAGTTTTTATTAGCACGAAATAGTCTTACGTTTGACTATAGCCTGCCTGCAGTAAGTACCACTATAGCTGTTGCACGCTTGCCTAAAAGAAACCTATTTACTCTAGATTTGAAACCCTGGGTTATAATTTTCTGGGAACAGAGCTCCAGGTAGAGAGTTCCATAGTCTCGCTGTCCTACTATGAAGGTAGAAGCAAAGCGCTTCGTGCGAGTCTTTGGAACTTCCACCACTTTCCACTGTGTTTATTGTTCGCATGTGTTGGTTGTAGATGACCTATGGATAGACAGAGATTGTTTTATTTTAAAACTAGTGGACGCCCGCGGCTTCGCTCGCATTATTTTGAGATAAAATGTAGCCTATGACACTTCTAAGACCTCATACTACCTACAATGATGATCCGTTCAGCCGTTTTTGCGTTATGGGCGTTTGAATAAACATACAAACAGATAAACAGACACATAGATCAACAGAAAATTTCTAAACACTGCTGAAACGTGTTTTGTTATGGATTTAAATATTATACCCTAACATTTTTATTCTAATATCTTCTGTTCAGATTTTTTACCCTCTTCAGCTTTATGATATGTATAATTTCACTCTCTAAATAATAATACTGCGTCATAATCACAACAGAAATTGCACTAGTAAAGATCATAACTAGTGAGCGTCGGTTCCATCTTCAATGTCTGGAACGGTATTGAATAAATTTGTTATGCAGCTAGAAAAGATCAACGCATAACGATTAACGTCAGCCGCAGTTAACAATCTCTCTCTGAATGTTTTCCTTCACCGCTAATCGAGTGTCAATCCACACATAACTTGAAAATACAAGTCATTGGTGTACGGCTGGATTTGAACCAGTAGATTAAGTGAAAATTTAGTTACATAAAATGAAGCACCAACTTGCAAAAAAAAAATTCAAAATCGTCTTCTACAGGCGTATCTATTTTTATCCCTGCTTCAAATCTATCAAACACAATTCTCGTAAAGGCCTCATAATACCGAACTTCACGAAGCCTCCTAAGCTGTAATTTTATCTCCTGAGAGGACAGAACAGACACATTTATATGGCTCGTAAAATTAATATGCAGTGTTCATTCGGAGTTTCATAACGCGTAAACGAGTTTAGTGCTGTATCAATTGTGCTGGCTCCAAGGGCTGCTGTAGGAATGTTCGTGCTTACATATATGTAGTTACTTAAATACGCCTTCATTCGTTAAACCATGTCAGAGACCCTTCTCGCGGCTCTCGACACCAGAGTTGGCCACTCTCATTTTATAAAAAGAAATAGAATGTAACGGCACGAATAATTCACACATTTTTTTTTATTCTTATTTTTAAGGGACTTTTGTTATTACATGTCAGTCCCATTGTATATACTATACTAATTACAAAAATATTAAACTATAATGGAGATGACCTGTTCACCTAAATATCTCACTTAAGTTGAGACATGTAGGAAAACAGATCTCTCGCCGCGTCACAGTGAGGCACAGCTAGTATATCATTGAAGCAACCCACATCCCTTCAGTTCTAGCCTGCTGTGTTTAGGCGTAAAAAAGGCGTGTGTGATTACCTACTATTTTAAGTAACTTGGCGAAAAATAGAAAAAATACCATCATTGCACGGGATAGTCATGTTTTCGTATGCGTAACTATCATTTATATAGAGTTATTTGGCAAAAAAATACACTAAGTAATTCCGTTTTTTCACACTTTCAAGATACTTATTGTGGAGAGCCACTAGTAACCTACTGGTGAAGGTTATAGTTCTTAGTTTTCTTAATTGATTTGCTGTGTAATAGCAAATCAGCATAAATTATTATTTTTTTGTGTATTTTTTGGCATATAGATAAGTACTAGAAGCATGCCGTTTTTCATATTTACAAAATAGTAACTCTATAAAAATCTCTAATATTAACTGAAATCTTACTAAAATCTCGACAGCCCTAAGTTCAACAGGGTGTCCTCTTGGCCAGCGTAAACGGTTTACGTCTCCTTAAAGTTTTTGATGTCTTGTCGTATTTTGGTTTGAATTGCTAAGTGCGTTTCGGATCTTGTTTTGAATAAGGATATTACTTGATGATACTCCATGATGGAAATGGTTAATTCTTCTCTAAGTAATGAAGTGACCATTTGATGATCATTCATGTTTTTTTAATTCGAAGTATTGATTAAAATCTGAGTAATAGTCGCTTTTATAAGCGTAGGCCTATAAGAAACATGTTTAAAAACACTTTTTACTGACACTGTTTATTTATACCTACCTTCATTTAACGATGTATAAGTTAAGTATTCCTAGGCTGTATGTATTTTATTTCGTAGTAGAAATAAAGGCTATTTTTATTTTATTGATTAAAAATCAATATTAGTTTGGGTTTTCCCACTTTTAATAATTTAATTGAATTAGTAGCTAGTAGTACTACACTAAAGTTTAGTAATTAAAAGTCACTATTATCAGACAAGACAGCCAAACATACAGACTCTTAACTATTTATATTTATTGTAACCATTTTGTTTAGAAGAACAAAATATCTCCATTTCTTCAGAACGTGATCATATCCAATTCCATTACTTATATATATTAACTTTATTTTTTACATTAACACAAATTGTTGTATGTAGGTACAAATTCAACGAAGCTAATGACGGGTCCTGACCTCTTCTAATTTTGAGGAAACAAAGGGGAGGAAATGATACCAGTTTTTGTGCGAATATTTAGATAAAAAGGCGTTTAAAAGTGAGAGGTTTTGGTTGGCTCTTGAGGCTTTTTTCTTAACCTGAATGTTTCATGTAGGTACATTTTGTAAATTAAATGAGCAGAGTTAACTTGCCATTACAAGCATAGCCATAGGCGTTGTAGCGCTTTGCCCATCGTTTTATTTGAGCAATACGTCAAAGGAGACTGAAAATATCCCTTTCTATTTCTTTACAAGATACACAAATTAAATACAATTACAATATAACATAACTTAATCCACAAATGATGACTAAATTATTCGAAATAGAATCTAAAATCCATTTAATTAAATATCCGTGAGAACACCTCAACCAGCTGTTCCCATATAATTAAATGTTCATTACAAACACAACATTAGTATGGGAAACCGCATTATTTGCATCAATAATTGTTGCACTGCTGGGGCCGTTCAAAATTGCATGCATTTGAGCAATATCCGATGGCACAGCTGCATTTCCATTTTAATATGTTTTGGTTTCAATTTCCTATCTTGTTACCAGTTGTTTGTTTCGTCGTGATGCACCTGCGCATTCTATTTCCTGGGCCTGTATTGGACACTGTCTGCTTGTGTGTGCTTAGTCGGGTTTTTATCTTCAATGTTAGGCTGATTTTAGAACTAAGCAATAATTGACCGTCATTGCCAATAGCGCAATTTTAACGAGATTAATGAAATGATACATTATAGTGTTAGGTAGGATAGGGTTTTCAGTGCCTAAACAATATTGTAACTCAGCATGTAAGGTTTCGTAGTATCTTATTTTTTTTATAATTCTGCTATGATTGATTGAATCATTATTCTTCCTGTTGTGTATGAAATGGTAGGTATAGCTATAAATGTGAAACGTATGAAAGGTTAAATATGAGCATATATTACATAAAAGTACGAATATCTCTACTTTCGTACATTTTAGAAAGAAAACTACGTATAGGTAGGTATGTATTATTTTAATTTCTCAAGTTAGATAAGAAGGTGGTACAGGCTCCGATCGCGTGGTGTACACAAGTTGCTTTGTCTAGGTGTCGGCGCCGAGTTGAATTGGCTCATGTTTCAGACGCCTGTAACAATCTGTAACAGGTTCTGAATGTGCTGAAATTTTTACGTGATTTTTGGATTCGTGATGCTTTTGTGATTCGATTGAAGTTGCTGTAGTAGGCAGCACTAAATATTGTACGCCCTGCTTTAGAAACATAGGTATATGTACCTAGGGTAGTTATTACGTGTTCAATTTGTCTTAAAGAAATATTAATATTGATTAACACTTTCCTAATCTGTTGCGAAATTAAATTTACTTAACTGAGAACTTCAATTTGTATGTGCAAAATATGTTTGTTTTTTTACTTACCGTTATATGTTAACTGTGTTCGTAGGGTCAATGTGGGTAAATGTAAACGGATATGAAAAAAATAATCCCGCTTCTTTTAGTTTTAACAATAACTTGTAATTTAGGTAATTGTAGTTAAGGATATACCTACCTAATTTCTTGTTACAAAATAAATCATTTTCAGTTCATTCATTCATTTAATTTCATCAGTTTTTCTTATAATGCGTTTTAATTTAATAATTTAAATACGTTCTATACTTTGTTGCTATGTATTAAGAACCTAGTTACTACAACTAGAAAAGCTTTCATGGTCTCAAAATGTGAAATAACGAGTAATTCCTGAAACACATTAGACCACCCACTAGTATATTAAGGGACGCTATTAAGCTCATAAATATTAAAATCCATCTCTATTCCACGAAAAGCGACCCTAAACGTCGATTATTGGAACTAACCGCCCGAGACAAAACTACAAACCGCGGAGCGTTTAAATACCCCGTCGAATATAACAGTCTTAGACTTTATATAACAGGGACAACTAATACATATATTCTCTTTACAAACAAGTCTGTCAAGTATAGGAAAGTTAGTATGGGGCTTGATGGCGCTGTTGCTGTTTTTACACTACTTACACTAGCTTTCGCCAGTGGCTCCGCACGCATACATACAAATTATACATACAAATCTTCCTCTTGAATCACATTCCATCCACCACTAATGTATATTTTAGTTTTAAAAAAGTACTTACTGCACATTTGATGATGTTTGCTACTGACTTATCACGTGCATATTTGTCGTGATACGAGGTCTATTGGGTGTAACGTCACTGCTAACCGCAAATTGAATTTGCACAATTCAATATACCTCGATCCTTCGACTTCGGCTCGATAAATATGCAATGAAGCGTGGCCCGGGGCGATCAATCCTGGAAGTGCACGCGGCTTATCATATGCTACAGACACTTGAACAATTTAAAAATGTATATATATTTTTGACTGGTGAATGTCCGCGGCTTCGCTCGCATTATTTTAGGATAAAATGTAGCCCATAACACTCCTAAGACCTCATACTACCCACATACTAAAAATCATGATGATCCGTTCAGTCTCGTTTTTGCGTGATTACCGTGAAATAAACAGCAAAACACAACAAAGAGACATAATATATGTAGATAAACAGACCAAATTTCTAGAATTGTTGGAACGTGTTCTGCTATCAATTCGAAGTATCTCCAATTTTTTATTTATTTAATTTCTCCAATGTTCAGACTTTCATCGCTCTTCAGCTGTATAATTTGTATACATTTTGTTCGGTATAAGTTCATAAATAGTTACACATTCTTTATATTTATTTAAAAGCCTAACTCTTCACGGTAAAGCTGCCGTCTCAATTCTTGATCTAGCTTCAGGCATTTAATATCATTCATTCCCATCTTCTTCTTATCGAATGAGAGTGGCCAACTCTGGTGTCAAAAGTTATCAAGCCGCCTTAAGGGCCTCTGACATGGCTTAATGACTACCGTACTAGACAAGCAGCAGGGACCTACAATTTAACGTGTCATACGACCCTCGGATGCGTCAAAAATGGAATGCCACTTTTTGGTCACCCATCCAAGGACTGACCACGTCGAGCTTTGCTTAACATTGGTACTTAATCACATGCTAATGCCTCTGCTAGCTGAGCTACGGGCGCTTCATTCATTCCCAAGTACAAATAGTTAAACAGATGAGCTCATTGAGCTGAAAATTATTAGTTATAGTTATCTTCTTAAAATATAAAAGATAAAAAAGATAAAGAATCTTTATTGATAATGTAAAATTGTAACATACATAGGTATAAGTACTAATATCACAGAATATGCTACACAAATTACAATATCTCGTCAAATTGAATTTATAACATTAGGCTTTTATAAAATTTTAGAAGTTACATATGTCTAGTTTTATTAATAAAACAATGAAAATTTTTGTTATTAAAATCATGTCAAACATAATAATAGGTATGTAATCATACAATATGTCAACTTAAATAAATCTTGGTACTGTCACTTTAGCTGTATAGGGGCTAAAATTACAATTTGGCATCACACTCCTTACTCAGTATTATATATATACTTAGCTGCCTACTACCACGTGGCTGTGCAAAATTATATACTGCAATATGCTTATCACTGTTTAAGTTGATCTATAAATAACGCAAGTACCACCGCAGTAAGCTACTAGTAAAATAAATAAAATTCGAGTCACGTTTGCGGACGTGTGATATTAATTTCCGGAAAATGCAGCCGTATTAAATGGCGGCTATTTTGCCACGCCGGATTACCACATATCGATGGGGGAGTTTAGAGTAGGTACGTAATTAATTTTAGTAAGCCACCGTTGTAAATATAACTTTCAATTGTACATATGTTCCAAAATAGTTGTCGATTTGACTACTATTTTAGTTGACAATAGAATTAACGCGGGGTGCTTAGTGAAATCGACATTTCATAAAAATCTAATAAAATAGAAGTATATAAGATCGAGCTAATTTTTTTTCAGTTTATATAATTTTGATTCAGTGTTAAGACAACAAAAAACGCCAAAACACGATTACATATACTCTGCTCGATAGTTTTATTTTTTGAAAAATAGTTGTTTTGAAATATTTTTCACCTTTTTTTCCAAAATTAGTACAGAAATTGAAACCAATTTAATTATATCTAAAAGATAATGTTGTTATTTAGAGGAGTAAAAAGCCATAAATAGAATATTCTGAATTGCTGATTTTATATGATTTATTTTCGTCAAAAACGTCTGCAAAACTGCTCAAATTGTGCAAAATTGTTTGCGTGTAAACAAGACTCGTCGGCCTGAGCTATGCGCGCGATGCTCGCCCTTGCTGTAATGTTAATTACGGTGTGGAATTGCATGCGAAAAAGCAACTGTAGGCATTTTACCAAGCGCAAAGCGTTTTCGGGTGAAATATCGTGGCCTTAACTACATACATTTGACGTAACGTGTCTACTACTTTCTTGATATATAATTTGGTATCAGGTCTGGGTTTGTGGTTAACAGTTTTTATTTTATTTTAGCCTAAATATTTACTTGATTTTACCTAATATCAATTTCTTTGTAAAACAAAGAGTAGGTACTAAACCTAAATATACCAACAAAAAATTACGTTATCACTAAATGCGTGAACAACTTGCAACATAAAGACAGTGGTATTATCTATACCTACATAACTATAATAAACCTGTAGAGGGTCGAAAGTCTGAACATGGAAGATATTTGAAATAATAATTGGAAATACTTCGAATTGATAGAAGAACACGTTCCAATAATTTAAAAAAAAAATCATCTGTTTATCAGTTTCTCTATTTATCTATGTCTCTGTTTGTCTGTTTATATAAACGCTCATAAGAAGTATCATAGGCTACTTTTTATCTCAAAATAATGCGAGCGAAGCCGAGACCGTCCACTAGTTTAAAATAAATATAATAAAGACAGTATCATAATATGAAAAATAAAAAAATAACGCCTCACTCACACCGAGGTCGGATGATATAAGATTAGGGTCGGCGGTCGCAGACCACGGCTGGCCTCAATCTCTGGATATATCCTCATCCTCACATATGAGGACGAAGGTACGTGGAACGTGACGGAGACTGGAGCCATAGAGGAGTATAGCTATTGATAGGTGGTAGTTGTGGTTTGTATATAAAACAGAACGCACCAGGCGAAGGTAGAAAAAACAGATGTAATAAATCAAAGATACTCGTATACTTGGATCATTCTTTTTTCTTGCAAAGTTGTCGTTCTTCCTGTCAGCTATGTTCCCAACTTATGGGGTTAGTTCTCAAACTACCTTAATTGGCAGAATACTGTTTTTTTTTTTACCAAAAACGTCGGTACACATCAGATCTCAGTAAGGTAACTAGATAACACGTCTAAAATTGTTTGCATACTTAAAGTATTTGCTAGTGATTATAGTATTAGAAATGAACAGCTAAAATTTATACATTAACGTGCTGTGCGTACCACAGAAACCTCAAGTTGTTAATAAAGCTTTTCAGGACTTAGTTGATAACGGTCCAACTCTTGTTTGTTAAGTATAGGACTAGAAGGCGTTGTGTGAGATGTCTATTTATTTGTAGGAATATTTCTTTATTATATTTACCCTATTCGCTCATGTATATTCATCAGGAATTTCAAGCGCGAAAAATTCAGCTCGTCATGACCAGTCAATATTCTATACAGTCATACACTGTGCAGAAACTATCACTATGATACGACAATTTATTATAACGGCGTGGGAAGTCGAATTGAAAGTTATGGCCACAAATGAAGACAATAGATATAGGTAACTATGTATCTAAATTTTGACAGATTTATATGAATTAATAATGTACTCTAACGCTTTTCAATATCCATTTATATGTCGATGCTGCATGTATCGAATAATGACGAATAATGGAGGTCTGTAAATAATTAATCTATGTCTTTGAAAGAAAAAGACGTAGTATAAGATACGCTAAATTACTAACGTAAGTATTTCACGCAAAAAAACATTCAGGCGAATTGAGACAACAAAGAACTCCTTGTTTGAAGTCGGTTAAAAAAGGGTTAATAAATAAATATTTCAGGACATATCACACAGCGCCATCTAGCCCCATACTAAGCTTACACTTGTATCATGGGTACAAGATAACGGATATAATACATAAATATTTTTCTTTTGTAAATACATACTTATTATACATAGAAAAGTAACATTACATTTTCCAGTGCTGCAGGACTATTTTAAATATGAAGACTAAACATTTCGAAACCCATTTCAAATCTATGTAATCGTCAAATAAGAGCCCGCTGGATTCGTCTAGCATTCGCTACTAATGACCAAATACATTAGACCTGCCTCTGCATTTATTCCATTTTCATATCCTCGTAAATTCGCGCACCTAACCGCGGTGTGTGATGAATGGGCTAGAAATTACTTTTTGGTTTACTTATATTGGCGGGTTGGTTTGGGTGAGGGATCGAAACGAAAGAAGGAAGTGATGCCTTTTTTATGTGAAGGTAGATATATGCTTCATTCTTAATTCGTGTGCATACATGTGTGTGAAATATAATGTAGTTCCATTATTTAGATATAAACTTTTCAAGCATCAAGTCGCTTTGACATTATTTTTAAGTCATCATTATTTTCAAGTGTATGTAAGTGTTTGATCTTTTATTTGCTAACGTGCTTAAACTAATATTTCACAAATACCTGGTAATTTCATTTCAAGCTCAATATTCCAATATTTTTCGATTAAAAACTAATCCTCTTATTGAGCAAAACAAAAACTTTCAGACCGCCAGTTCATGATTAAAATAAAAGCAGTTCTTAAGCCCAAACAAGTTTCGCGAACAAAAAGGTAGAGCTTTAAAGTATTTTTGTCTAATTAAAAGTTAGCTAAATGCGCCTAAACAAAGAAAGGTGTTATTTCGATTTTTTCGCTCATAATTTCAAATTAACATAACGGCTGCTGTAACGCTTCGAATTAATGTTCTTTGAATATTTGTTCAACGCTGTATTAATTTTAATAGGAGTGCTATAGCTTAGTGTCTGTTATTTTTATCAAAATATATTTAAATAAATAAGAAATTCAACATAAAAAAATAGAACATTGAGCAAATATAAACTTATTTCTACCAGACAGTGATGTCACCGGATCAAAAATAGAAATTAAATCACTAATGTACTTAAGCGTTTTCTAGTAATAAGACCTTTCAAGAATTGTTCAATTTGTGCACCCTTTGTCACAAATCTGGGTTTTGTGGACCTCCTACATGTCGGTTTCCTCAATGTCCCACACATTATTATTACACTAATATTGTTACTTGCCATTTTCTCTCTCAATTCGTTTGAAAATCCGGTCATTCTATTTGTTATATAAACCGTGACCTGGCGACCTTTCAACAAATCGAATCCCTAAAATCCCTGTTGACTGTGAGCCATTGTCAGCGTAATAGATGTAGACGACGCTCCGTATTTGCTGTGAAGGATTCACAATGCCTATTTGATTTGGGATCATTACTAAGCAGTTACTGCTTGTAAGATTAAGTTTGAGGGAGGTTTGCGTAGTTATTTCTGTTGTATTATGATAGATTTGTATGCTTTACTCTATAGTTAAATACATTTTGAACTGACTAAACTGAACCTGAATCTGACCTCACTTATGTGATACACTTACATATAGGTATAGTTAACTCAAAACTTTTTTTCATAAGAAACTTGTAGGACGTACTTAGTGAGTTAGCTAAAGTTTATAAGATTCTCGTAAGAGTAAAAATAAGAGTCTTGGTTTGATCATTAAAATGCAGTTACTAACAGTTTATGAGATTATTTCGAGTTGAGAAGGACTTTTAATACTTTATTATGGAATTGATTTCTTTTCTAGTCATTTTTGTGAACCAAGAAGATAGGTTAACATCTAGACATTATTGTCAACCTGTACTTAGTAACCTAAAGTTTGTGCGTAAATTTAGTACCAGATATTCAGTCCTAGTACCGTTTTCCCCGGTTTCAGGATGAAAAAGTTCTTCTTTCAGTATGGTGAATCGGCAGTTTTAGGACATTTAATGGACGAGTGATTTTGTGAAGTTTGATGTATTGGCGGAGCGCCAGTCTGAAAACTATTAGGAAATTCATGTTTTTTTTGGTTAGAACCACTTTGTGATTTTAAAAGCTTAATTTTCGCCCAAATGTTTTACCTCTTCGATCTTTAATATTAAACTAAAGTAAAACTAATTACCTTATAAATAATCCAATCTAATACATAATTTGGTATAGAATACTTTATTTACAATAATAAAATATAAAAACAAGGAAAGAAAAACTAAACATACTACTTCTACTACTACAAAAAAGGGGCACTTAGAAAATCTTTAGAAAAGCCTAAAGATAATCTAATTTGGCCTTTTACATTTCAAAACTTACGATCCACTAGCGATTATTGCGGAAAATTGAAGAGCTTAGCTATGTTTGAAAACATTTGGATCTCACGTGACACTAGTGCCTCTAGCGGTAATCTCTTACGCGCTAGACCGCATAAGATGATACTTACTATTGGCTTTTAACCTATTGTTTCTTTTCCATTGACAGCTGGAACAATACTTCCAATTCCCATTACATTACCAGCCCAACTCGCTCACTATATCATATCTTCGTTCTGTCACTCCCGAGAATCCTGCCAAAGTCTCTCAAACTTGTGACAGGCTTTTACCCTCAAAGTATTACTTAGGTGACACACGCCTACTTCGTTGCCTTATTGGCTACATGAAAGGCTGCAATACAGACAATACTAGGTCGAGACACCGAGATATCTCTCCATAAACGGTACAAATTATTCCGTCCACCATATCTTTGCTTAGGCCAATCACTGTCCTGCGCAGACCAATCAACATTAAGTTCCGTCTCGTGGCCATTTCAATGCACAAATAACTTGCAGACATACCATGTCATATTTTGATAAGTAAATCTATCTAAATATATAAAACTCAAAGGTGACTGACTGATTCATATAGTGATCTATCAACGCACAGCCCAAACCACTGGACGGATTGGTCTGCAATTTGGAATGAAGGTAGATGTTATGACGTAGGCATCTGCTAAGAAGGAATTTTTGGAAATCCCACTTTTGAGGGGTGATATAGGGGATGCAAGTTTTACTTCTTAATGCGAGCGAAGCCGTGAGCACGCACTAGTTAGAGCATAAAAGTGCTAAATATATCCATTTTTGTACTAATTTAAGAAAGCTTATGTTTTTACGACTACAACAACCAAACGTAGGCATCCGCTAAGAAAGGATTTTTGGAATACCTCTTTTAAAGGGCTGAAATAGGGGATGCAAGTTTAATCAACTTCTTATATTATATTTTTTGCGAGCGAAGTCGCGAGCACCCACTAGTGAGTTAATAAAATGGTGTTAAATCATGTTGTGGTCTTCAATGTAAGTGCTTGACTAGGAGTAAGCAAGAATCTCTAATAGAAACAAGAATTCTAACTAACAGTTTTACTGGTCAGTTTGACAGTCATCCTTGGTACTATAAACGAAAAACGAATAACGACATATTAGTATATGATTCATGTGGGCATACATATGTATGTTAAAACTATTATCGCCATAATGAGTGGTCTATCGTAAGTGATGTTAGGTTTCCTAATATTATGTAAGGTGAGGGAGGACGAACTTTGCTCAGGTTCTTTGAGTTTGTATTGTTCGAGGTATCTTGGATTTTGTGTAGGAGTAGATTCGATTAGTTTTGTATTGATCGGTACATAATGTACATTGGTGATCGGTTGTTATTGTGAAACGATCTATTGTAGACAACATTGTTTACAAACTTACTAAGTTTTGTGTGAGAATAGTGAACTCTGTTGTTGAGGGTTTTCAAACTGCCTCAGGGCTTTCTGATGTAGCTTAACGGCTGCTCCTAAGCGTATCAATCGTTGAATAGAAATAATCCTTGAAATAGTTGAAAACTCCATTGAAATTTTGGTAAAAGCAGCTCAACCTTTGTAAAAGTATAAGGTGAATACATTAAATAAAAAATATAAAGTTACTCGTAACTAACGACAATATTTTTGAGGTGGTTTTAGTCGTAAGTAAAGTAATAATTTAAAAAAAAAACTATAAAATTGCATTAATATTTTTGTGTACCTATAGAAACTTATGCGAATTATACGTGAGTGAAAACCGTTTAGTTAACATACCTATTGAAAAGGCTTTTGAGTATCCTGAATTTTCAGTAGTCAATAAATGAAAGCTTCTTAACTAAAGCTACTTTTGGTTTTTTGTTTAGTTACCAGTAGCTGAGTAAAAATAAAGCGATAGAACTCCGTCTGATTGGCCAAGTGTCAAATGTTTGCTTTTCAATTTATCGAAATTATGTTTGACTAGCTTTGCCCGGCGATCGTCATCGTGACTTTCCGGTTTATTCTAACGTTTCATCCAATTTCCTTTATCGGCTTGAAAATAATACAATCGATGTCTAAGATTAGAGAATAAGCTAAATTATATTCTTAATCTGGTTGTAAAATACCCAGTATATGATTTTTGCGAAAATACGTGTTCAATTAAATTCCAGGTTAAATAGTGTGATAAAAATTTGTTGGTATTGTTTAAAAAAAATAAGGGAAAAAGTTTAGAAGGTACTTACTTGATTCTATTACTAAAACTATGTCGCAAACATTCGCTCTTATTAAGACTTGATGTAAAACTGGTATTATTACGAGTACAATATTTGTTCCAAATTATACCAGCGTTGACGTCATTTGACAGTTCTTAAAAATATCAAGCGAGTGTGGCTCAGCGGTTCACGTGTCACGGCTTTTCATCCAGACGCATCCTAGTTCGACTCCAGCTCTACACCAATGACTTGTATTTCAAGTTATGTGTGGATTAACACTCGCTTATCAGTGAAGGAAAACATCGTGGGAAAACCGACATGTTTGAGGACCTCAATATCCGAGTCCGAGGACAGTTGTCTTGCGGGGAAGGACCTGGCCGCCCCACAGGATGTATGTATCTGCCCAAGAGAACTCCCCTTACGAATTTATATCTGCGGGGGAGTCACGACCCTCAGTGATGAGGAAATACGACTCAAGAGAGACGAGTACAATATTTGTTCCAAATTAAACCAACGTTGACGTCATTTGAAGGTACCTAACTATATCATATACCAGTAGGTATACAACGTACATATACAATACATGTATGTACCTACATATGTATGCGAGTAGGTAACCATTAAAGGCAGGTACCGCAGTCTCGTCGATACAATGCAGTTCCATTAGTGACTATTGTTGCACTAATTGTTTTCCAAATACCTCACTTTGGGCTCGAATGCTGAAATTGTCGCAGTTCAGAATATTAGGTATCTTAACCTACATAAGGTTAAGAGGAGGTGAAGTGATTTTGAAGAAACGTGGTTGTATTTCAACATATTCGTAGTACAGTAAAGTAAAGTACAATTTTATTCGAAAACAACATTACTTAACTATTGTGCATAGTTTTACATGACGTTGCCTCTAGTTTAGAACTGTATTGCAAGAGAAAGGTCCTACACCTGAAAAAAAGGTTTACAAGTAGTTTAAATATTTTTTACAAATATATTATTTATAGTAATTAGTAAGTATGCAGCAGGTTGCTATCGTAAACGATACAAATGGATGCTATGGTTAGCAGCCTCGCAATATGGTATCCATATAAATTATGAGTGTAATCGTAATAAATTCTATATTTAAAAAAAAATGATGTTTGCTAAAGCAGTAACGTTATCATGTTTTGATGATATTAGGAAATGCTTGCTGAATGTACCTTCTTGTCAGCCTTTTCAAGATTTTGTCATGCCATATTAACAAAATTAGCACTTCATATACTACTAGCAAAGTATAATTAAAAAAAAAAACAGGTTAAAACGTACACTTTTTTAATATCACTTCCCGTTATCTACTTTTTTGCCAGAGAGAGAGAGAGAGAGAGAGAGAGAACGAGAGAGGTGTTCATAGATCCCATCATCTACTAGAAACCATGTCAGAAGTCTTTATAATGTCTCCACACCAGAGTTGGCCACTCTCAATCGTTTAGAAAAAGATCATCTACTAGTCTATCTATATATATATAAAACTCAAAGGTCTAAAGGACTGACTGACTGATATAGTGATCTATCAACGCACAGCGCAAACCTCTGGACGGATTGGGCTGAAATTTAGATGTTATGACGTAGGCATCAGCTAAGAAAGGATATTTGGAAATGCTACTTTTAAAGAGGTGAAATAGGGGATGCAAGTTTTACTTCATAATCCGAGCGAAGACGCGAGCACCCACTAGTGAAATATTATATAAAAATCTCAGATTAAAACCCCCATTTTAATATCACTTCCTGCTCAATTTTCTTACAAGTACGTGGCCGGAACACTTCATCCCAGGAGTGCTCAACCCTCACTCTGAACGATCTTAATTCAGCCCCAAATTTTAATTCCAATACTACGTCACAAGAAAATTTCGTACAGAAAACAGCCCAAGGCGAGGGATTAATTTTCAGGCGAGAATTTAAACTGTTCATTATGTGCCAGATTTGAACAGTATTAAGGGTATGGTTAAGAAAATAAAAAAATTGTTAGAATTAATTAGTGTCATTTTTAACTAATAAACTGCTTTTGTCTTGTAAGTAATCAGGAATTTTGCCATGTGGAAAGCTGTTAACTGTTTTCTCAAAATCTGATAATAGCAATAATAATAAGCATTTTGTTTTTTTCCAAACCATATCTTTTGAATCGACTCCAGACGAATTTCATTTTGCATGTACATAATATCCTAAATATTTTTGAAAAGGTATACATAAGTATGTACCTACAGTAAAATTGTTCTATGATACCCACATATTTATGCTAACGAAATCTTTTTTTGGGTCTTTTAACGTGCCTACTTTTATTTTCCTGTTAGGGTGTGAGCAAACTTGTGTTTGAGGAAAACTCTTCTTTTTGAAAAGGTTACGCGGCCCTGTTTAAAAGGTCATGTCGGGGGCGCGATAATTTTCACCGCTTTTTGAGTTTCATCTTTGAATATATTTTTTGTGAAACACCCCGAAATTAGGATGTAATGTTACCCATTTCATTTTAAAGATGGAGAAAATACTTGTTTGATGTTTATATGTTAAACACAAAAACAGACAACACATCTAAACTTGTTTTTCACATATAAGTAAGTAGTTTTATGATTTCTATATTAATTCTTGTTGTAGCACATAGTTGTTTTTATTACGATGCGGTTTTATTTTTACATGTCGTATGAAATATTAAGTAATTACATAGGCATTTTCATTACTTAACACAAAAAATAAATATTTAACTAACATTCGTATGACTACTTGTTAGAAAGACAGATGTACATAAATTTATTTCAGAGGAAAGCATACTCGTACTTGCTACAATTCAGTTCAAGACAGGTAGGTTCCCCATTACAATCTGGCTGTACCTATACATATACCTGCTAAAAGAAATACGCGTATATTTCAAGTAAAAAGGTGAGGCAGCTCTTTAAGAAAGAGCCCAGACCGCAATATTGAGGAAAAAGTATTTATTTGCAAAGAATAAGTTCACCTTTTCATTTTCTGGAGAAAAGTCTGGCGCGAAAATTCAAAATGTTCTTTTAATATTTGTGAGTACTGAAAAGCGTTATTTACGTGTTTGCTCGTAGGTTTTGATTTTATAAAAGACAAGAGGCTAAAGGCGTTGTTAATGAACCATTTATTAATTAAAAAATGCAGACTTTCAGAACCAACTTATCAAAAAAGGAAGTAGTCAATTCTAACTGTGTATGCATGTGACATTGACAGAAACGAATAAAATTATATTATAATTATCTATTTAGGCTACCTTAAACGTGTGGCAAATTTGTATGTGTATAATTACTAAATGTTTGTGCACTAATTTCTCGGGTAAGTGACATCAATTCCAATAATATTTTACAGCTTAGTTGTTTCTTATCTCTCATAATTCACACAAAATTATGCAGAGAACTTGAAGTGATTTTAAAAGCGTATAAATCCGCATCGTTCTGAAATTATATCCCGGAATTGAGGCTGGATGACCACAATGAAGCCGGAAAACGTCATTCGCTCCCAAATTTCACTGGTCATTACTCTACCTTTTCAGATCCCTGTAAGGTAGATTGTTAGACAGTAGTAAAGTTATGATAATAGGTATAATCATAAGAATTAGTTAGTTAATTATATCCGTTATCTAGTACCCACGACATAAGCGTTTTTTTATAAGAAATGGGTTTGCACTTGACCGTAATTCTAGTCTAGGATGGAACGTTCTAACGTTTGCTTAGTGTGGGGCTAGATGGCGCTATGTGCAATGTCACGAAATATTTATTTATTATATATATATTAGCTGTATTACATAATAATTTATGTATATACACCTTTTTTATATTTTCTTATACTATCCTTGTGACTTGGCTCGGTTTCACGCGCTTAAATATGCATGATATAAACAATAAAAACAAAACACATCAAAATCCGTTTCGTAGTTTTAAAGATATAAGCATACTAAAAGAGGTCACACAGTGGAAATTGATTTTTGGCATAAATAAGGGAAATAACTGATGACTTCCGCTTCGTCTCTTTCTCAGTGCAAATGTTGGTCATCTCTGTCCAGCGTAGAAACGTAGCAAGTCACGCTTTTTCACCAGGAGCACTCATAAAACCAAATACGAACCTCATTCACTGCATTCAACAGCACCAAGATTAAGCTCTTGGGTTCAAGCGGTCAGGTGTTCTGTTCATGTATGTATGAAGGTATGTGCGAATTTATACCCACTGTACGGATGTATAACCAGATATAATATAGTATGTCCGACACGCGCGAACAATTTGTTTAAACGAGTGAGAGCCGCACTTCCGCCGAGTAAATGCATGGAATTTATCATGGAGGGTATATTTTGAATCTGTAATATGAGACCGGGATTTTGATAAATGGACTCGGATGGTTTCGATGAATTTGAAAATAGTTTGCGGGATAATTTTAGGGCGGTTGATGTTGAATTGATTATTGTGTGATGTTTCTAACCGAGGTTGTAACGTGTACGTGTGTAATTATTATCATTTTTCCGGCATGGCTTTCCTTTGCCTGGCTTGCTTGATGCTTAGCAAAACGTGGATTGTAATTCACGGGAAACAAAAGTCAATTTACAGGGGTTAGAATAATATTGTTAAGAAGCAACTAGTGATAACAAAAAGTCGAATTTGTGTCTGTTTTTATATGTAGATTTAAATTAAAAAATAATGATTAGCCAAATCAAAGGTTTATTTTTCTATTTTTCTTAGTTTAGCTGTCAAAAATCAATATATTACCAAATTAAGTAAGTATAGCAAAACCTACTTAACATCCAAATTACATTAGAAGGTCGTTATGATATAAATTGAATCCTTCACTTAAATATTCAAACCTATAGGGTCGGCTAATGATCTCTCCGAGGACCAAAAATCGATATTGATACCACACGCATCGGCTTTCAATATCAAATATAGCTATGTTGTAAATAAAAATTTAGGGTTTACTTAGTTGAAATCTAAATATATAAAACTCAAAGGTGACTGACTGACTGATATAGTGATCTATCAACGCACAGCCCAAACCACTGGACAGATTGGGCTGAAATTTGGAATTAAGGTAGATGTTATGACGTAGGCATCTGCTAAGAAGGAATTTTTGGAAATCCCACTTTTGAGGGGTGATATAGGGGATGCAAGTTTTACTTCTTAATGCGAGCGAAGCCGTGAGCACGCACTAGTTAGAGCATAAAAGTGCTAAATATATCCATTTTTGTACTAATTTAAGAAAGCTTATGTTTTTACGACTACAACAACCAAACGCATAGTTTTTACCAGTATGAAGATACAAAAAAGTGTAAAAAAATAATTGATATAAGTACTTAAATATACAACATACACATCATATACTTTTTGATACTAATTTAACACGTTTTTTATACCTATTGTCCCATCTAACTTATACTTTTACGGCTCAATTTACGTTATATTTTATAACTCTAAAGCTGGCTGTGATAAAATGTGTGACAATGTATGAAATCACACTTTTCTGTTGAGAACTGGCAGAATTTTAACGATTCTATTAAAAAATAGATGTGTTCGAGAATTTGTTAGAAAATGAATGAATTTTCACGCAGAAGTCTATTGACCTACAGCAAGTTTGAAGCTTTGAGATCGTCTCGAGCCAAGAGCTCTTATTTATAGTAAAACCCGATTTAAATAAGTACAATAATAGTGTTTTGTTATCCATCAAAAAGCTACCTAAATTGATGAATTTTCAAATAATACTGCCTATAAAATCAACTTAATTCACCCACATTTCAACAAAAATAGCCACATTAACCAGCCTGGTCAACACGATGAATTAACAGAACACCCGAGCGTGTCATTTGCAATGTGATGCATTAGTTTCACACTACCCTCTACATTAAAACATGCAATTTAATTGGAAACCAATTTCAACTGCATTGTTTTAAAAATAAAGTTTATAAATGGAACTGTATAGTTTGCTACTAGTTTATGGTTCTATCTATGTTCTGTGTGATTTACAATTTTGAGTTTTGTGGCTTGTGATATTGAGTTGAAATTGCTGTGGCGTGCTAGTTCACCACTTTAGTGCTTAGGTGGCCGGCACAGTTGACTGAATTAGTACTATGGTATCGTCATGTGGCTATTTGATTGATGGGCGCTGATCTCGTTTTCGAACGTTTGAAATTCGGTTTTCGAATAAATTCCCGCTTCAATTTTGTGTTTACTGTACGATTTAGATGTTTTACGCTTTGCCGTGTTGGAAATGTTATTTTTGGGGACATAACTACTATCTTAAAACATAGATAATTAACACTTATTCATACAATATATTTTATATTGTTTAATTTTTGTGGTTAGTAAAAACTTAGACTATGAATGTTATGAAACCATTGTTTTTTTTCTATGTGTCCTGTGCTACATGGTAGGTAAACCATCAGCCCTTAAAGAAAACGTAATTTATCAAATCAATCGCTTCAGTGCTGTAAACTATACTTAATCATTTAATTAATTAGATAATGCTAATATATTATACTGAGTGCATATTTCCATCAAGCTATGTAGGTTTTCCCGAATGCATAAGCCAATACTAATATTTTTGTTTCTCCTGCCACACTACAGAATTCTCAGCAAAAATGTGATATTAGTTATTCAGGCCCGGCTATATATACAAATTCATGCTGAGTACTTGTGGTAATTAGTAAACATTATATTCAGTCGGAACCGTTTGTGATCTACAATACGCTGGCAAGCCTCCGCATTAGAGGTTCTTTGTATTTGCGTGGTAGTATAAAAAACATAGTAGGATGGAATTTGAGAATATTATTTTGAGGAGCTCATAAATTAGGAAGAAAGTACAACATAACAATTTAACTTTATCATCATCATCAGCTTAATCAGACCCACTGCAGGGCTCAAACCTCCTCCCTCTTACGCCAATAATCCCTGTCTTGCGCTGTTCTTGCCCAGATGTAACGTCGGAACAGCAATCTATGTATGTAGCAGAAATGGTTGCTAAAAGACTTTACAATTGCATTTGCAACAGGAGAACCGTTCCATTTGTTTGTTGTTTTCGTAGGTATATTTTAAGATAAAAAAATAAAATAAGTAAAGGTTTAATATCATATTTTTTATTCGTATTGGGGTACTACACTAACTAAGGTGTGACGTCACGGACGACAATATCGGAGTACGCATATTTATATAATTCTATAACTAACTAACTAATTCTATAACTTTGTTTACATACCGGGATCAGTTAGTGTACGAAACCTAAAACATTGTTGACATAGTGTGGCATTGTTTTGTCGATAAGTAGTGCTATTTTAGTGCATATAAAACTCTTTAAATTCGTTACTAAAATACGTTGTGTTTATCAGTAGGTAATTTTTTTCACTACTAAAGCAAGAAGAGGATAGATACCATTCGCATTTCTACGTAAACTATCATCGTATCACTGAACTTAGTGCGCCATTAATAACACTCCCTTCTTTTATACTTAATCGATAAAATGAGTGTTAAGTGCAGAGCCTGCCGTCGCCGCTTCACCAGCAGTGTAGATAACGCTAAATGTTCAAAATGTTCCTCTGTTTATCACCGAGCCTGTGTCAACATACCCAAGGATGCTAAAATTACAACGTCATGGCAGTGCCCCGAGTGCAAGGTGCACACTCCGCGGAAGGACAACACAGAGGAACCAGTGCGAGGGGACGGGGCGGGTTTTATCCATTCACCTGGAGCCCCCGATGTGTCGGCGGAGATAAGAGAAGTGTTGCGGGAGGTCCGTCTGCACCGAGCAGAAACACAAACATAACGTGCTGAATTCGCTGCGTTTGGTAGCCGCTTGATGGCAGTAGAATCCAGGTTGTCGATTTTGGAGGCTAAGCCGACTTCAGAGCAGTGCGATAATACAATCATAGATCAGCTGCGCGCGACAGTCGATAATCTAAAATTGGAGCTGAATGATCGCGATCAAGTGTCATATGCAAATGACCTCGAGATATCGGGTGTACCGGAGGAGCAGGGTGAGAACGAGTGTCGGCTCGTCAAATTGATTGCTTCTAAGTTGGGTGTGTCGTTAGCGGAACATGAAATTATTTCTGTGGAAAGAGCTGGTATTAAACGCGCGCCATCTATCACCGCCGCCACGAACGAGAAGGAAGCATCAGCGGCGGCAATGCGCCCGCGCCCGCGACCTTTGATACTGAGAGTATCCCGCCAGCAGGTTCGCGACTCGCTTCTTCAAGCTGCGCGCGTTCGCCGCGGCCTGACTACGGATGGCATGGGCTTCGCCTCGCCGCCTGTCAAGTTCCACGTACACGAGCGCTTGTCGAGATACAACAAAAATATGTTTTTCAAAGCGCGCGAAGCGGCTCCATCTCAAGGATACAAAGACGTCTGGACCCGACGAGGACTTATTTTCGTTCGCCGGGACACTGGGACTCCTGCTCTGCGCGTGCGATCTGAGCTAGATCTTATAAAAATATTTGGTGCGGAGGCTCGTCGTAGTATCACTACATAAAATGTTACTTACGTCCCGTGAGCGCACGTATGTCATTAGTTTTAGTTTATTTGGTAAACAAAATAATATGCGTGTATTATACCTACTATAATATATATTATTTAGAGTGTGTACATATCGGTGATTTTGTTACCTAATCTGCACTTAATATTTAGTGTTTCTTTGGAGGCTATACAATTTGTTAATTATGATTTGGTTAAGTTAAATATGTTAGTTTTTATTGAATAATATGTATTACAATTGGACGTAGTTAAATAGAAAGGACTCAACCCACACAAAGTCAGTTTTGAGATACGGGGTTTTGAAGTTTCAGCGTTCATTTCTCTAACACAATGTTACATTTCTTAAATTTTTTGCTGGTTAATTAAAAGAAGTTTATATATATTTATCTTTTCATAGTATAAAGTGATATATTTTGCAATAGATTACGCTTGTATCAGACCCATTGCGAAACGTATAAAAAAAAAGTTCTGCATATTCACTGAGGAAGATGTAAGTTTAGTTCTCAATTTGTCTCATATAGATTTCTTTCCCACAAGAACTTTGTTTTTTTTTCGATACGGGTTACCATGATTACCTTCTGAACAGTTTAAACTGTGGCAACACTTTTGTTATTTACATTGTGAGCCAGAAGGATTACTCAGCGGATCCACTGAAACAATAGGTATTTAGCTTCCCATCGACTTAGCGAGCTCCCGAGCTTAGGCACCTGGGTTTGACGGAAATTGTAGCAAATGTAAGGTGACAATGTAGGAGATGTCCCTATGTACGTGAAGTAAGGCTTATTTTTACAAAATAAAATAAAATCTGTATAGATGTGGTCAAAACATGCGAAATTTTGATATAGGTACTATGAATAATAACCACGACTACCAATAACTACCAATACTATTAATAATCCAGCAATCTTCAAAGCGAGAGTGAATCGGTTCTTATCGGGTAAGCACGCTCCATCTTAGGCCATAGCCTTTGCTTGCTATCAGGTAAACTATGGTCAAGTGCAAACCCGTTCAAGTTAAAAAAAAAAACATTTACAACTTTATTTGTTAGAAAACCGTAGATAATAAATAACAAATAACTTAGAGAAATTCATAAGGTATCTCAACTATACATTTTTTTTTCACTTAGTCGTCAGATAAGGTAAATATAATGTCGTCATTTAAGAAAAACACGCTCAAATTTTGATTGTATTTGTTAATTTGTTGTTTTGAATATACTTATTTTTTTCTTCAAGTTTACGTTTCTAGAAAGCCTGCTTGTTAAGCAGCTGCAGCTAAGAATAATTAGACAATAAGAAATTATGACCACTAGCACACCATTTATCCACGCCATATATCATCACAGCGCTACGCTCAGTTAAGTCTTAGCCAATTAGCAGATTATTATTAACCTAGACCAGAGATTCTATGTCTTATTGACTAATTATATAGCTGCATAGTAATAGTGATTTTTATTCAATATATCTTGTGTAATACATGTGTTGTACGTTTGTAATACAATAATTTACGAACTAAGCAAAACTCATTAATTTCTTCTGTATTTTTTGTCTCGTATCATCTGTATCATATTATAAAATTTTAACTTTGAATGTATTCTGCCTAAATTGATCTAACTATAACATTTAGGCATATTCGAGAAGCTTGTATTATGAAATATCAAAGGCTTCTGGACTAATTTGCATCAATAAAATGAAGCTTATGTACCCTTTCTGATGGAATGTGTTTCAATTATCCAATGCCTGAAGTGTGTCTGCCTAACACCTCACTTGTATAATGTTTTTAAAAACAAATAACTGCACAACCCATCAATGTACATCTTCATCAGTGACTGGGAGTTATTACGTGCAGACGGCCATAATATCATTAAATATTGGTGTTAATATTTTAAAATGGCAAACGTTGGAAGGCTGCCAAATGAAAAAGGTTTACCATTCGCCGCACGCAAGGATTTTCACACTAAAATTGTCTTGGTCGTATTAATTTGTAATTAAGCCGGGCTGGATTAAAACTTGTGTTTTGGCCGGGTTCTGTTTTAACCAAAATAATTTCTCGCGGATTGAGATTAGAGTTTCGTAGACTCAAGAAAATGTATAAAATAAAGCAGGCCTCTAAGTTGGTATTAAAAAAGATATAAATTAATATATTTACTGTATAAATTCTAACAGAAATAACTAATCGGGTATTCACCGATTGTTTAGTACCATTGTTTCGTTTAGCTTCTGTTGTTGAAAACGATTGAAAAAGACAAGACTTTTAATTGGTTTATTTTGGGTTGAACGTAATTCATTATTTATTAACTATTCTGTAATGTTGTACATGCGCAAGAAAACTTTCCCAGTGAGTAAAATCTGCGGGGAAAGTCACGACCATCAGTAACGAGGAACGTGATGCGAAGAGGAGGAATTGTGTAGAATGGAAAATATCAAAAGCTATAAGATTACTCGGCATAATTGTTTAAAACTAAGAATAAAATGTCATTCCTTAAACTAGGTTGTATTTTCTTTAACCAGTAAGTTCGTGACAGATTTACAGGCGATTCGGTTTTCAATATGCAATTGTTGTGATTACAATTTTAATCCAACATTTTCACGTCAACTTCTTATTAAATTATCTTGGTTTAATTATGAATTTATATTTTTAATTAATCGTTACAACATTTACACATGATTTACAAAAATCTTTAAAAATCTTTCAAATAGTTATTATCGACGAACTTATCGACTTACAGAAAAATCACATAAATAGGAATTAACTCAATAATTACAATTAAGACGTGTTAAAGGTAAATCATCTATGTATGGTAATTAATAGTGATCTCCCTATATCATCATCATCATCATCGGGTGCCATTTTCATATTGAAGTCCGGAGGTCAGTTGGCAAAACTTCTCGCGATCCCATGCTGCTTCTTTTAGATGCGGGTAGCTTAGCTTTGTCCATTTCTTGATGTCGTCTAGCCATTTCATGCTTTGAAGGCCAGGGCTTCTTTTTCCCGGAATCTTGCCTTCGAGGATCAACCGTGGGAATTCATACAGATTCTCTTTGCATATGTCCAAAGAAAGCGACCTTACGTCTCATGACAATCGACATTAACTCTCTCTTGCGATTGGCTTTCTGCAGTACCTTGACGTTTGAAGTATCTCCCGATATGTAAACTCATAAAGACAATCTTCCATAATATTATTACTCAACTACTTAGTACATCGATCTCAAGTTGTTGCTTAACGCCAATGTTTTAAATTGAATTCAGCAAATCTTTTAGTATTCAAAATGTAAATTTAAGTATGCAGAACTTGTCAAACTTTTCCCACGTGTCTGGTACCTAAAACCAACAGACTGCTAAACTGTTAAGTTTATTCACGGGCTGCAAAGTTTGAGAACCGCAGCTAGGATAGTTACAATGATACATGAAGCTTTATGGGAAAGGTGTTGTTATCGACTTTTCTGTCGTTTGCTTGTTTATAATTTGTTTGATTATTTGTATATAAATTAAATAACAATTATTTTCTTTTCAATATCTAACTTGTTCATATTTTTGACTTAAAGGAGATGCAGGCCTAATACAAAGAAATAATAAAAATAAATTAAACATTGTTTACAAATACATTTATCAACATTCTACTTTATTACAACGGTGATAATATTTCGTTAAAACGTGTGATTGTAACCCCGCAGGTAGACTGCGAATTAAACTTGAGTTTGTTGACAGACCGTATCCAAGTGGCAGTTTGAGAATCTGTGGGATTTATAGTTTTCTTGGCAAACACACTTACGTATAAAATATGATAAACAAGACTTTAACTGCTGTAGAAAGCTTATTTCAGCATCGATATAGTATAATAACCAATAAGTAAACTTTTTATTAGATGGGCTTAAAAGTTACTGTGATTATCTTATAGTAAACAAATCTCTAAAAATATGTGTATTTTCTAAATTCAGTTCCGTATTAAATAAAAAAAATATTAGAAACCTTTTAATTCCATAACTTTGAATAAGTTAACAGGTTAAACGCGGTGAAATAGGGCCATAGCCAAAAATATAAGTTATTAAAAAAACTGAAAATTCTGTGTAATACTTGTAATATTCGTTCCTGTACATTGAAATACTGTATTTTCCTAAATTCTGTGTACTTTAAATATTGTTTCCCGTAAATTGAAATACTATATTTCCTCTGGTTGAACTTTGCAACGATGCCATAAAAATATGCACGAGTTTCCAAAGGCCGAGACCCGCTCTCAAGACCAAACTTTACCAACTTTTTCTAAGAAAAGTTAAAAAATAAGAACAAATGCAAAAGAGATGTTGAAGTCATATTTAGATAATACTACGACAATTTTTGTGAAACGTCCAAAGTACCGCTGGAAAAACCAGGTGGAAGATCTCCATGCTACCGAGTGGCAGGAGATGGTGTAGAAACGGGAGGAGGAGTGGCTTCTCTTTGTGTCGTAGGCCAGGATATGTGTACTTTGGTTCGCAGCGCCTCAGTCGGTATATAGTGATGTTTGGTGAAGTATAATAATGTCACAATCAACATAAACTAATGTTTCGTCATCGTTTATCGGTACTACTGTTAGTGAAACTCACACCGTTTTTGTATTTTTTTTACAAACTATTGTTTCATTACATTGAATAAATAGTAACATCACGATAATAAGTTATTCTAATAGAAATACTTAAATGTTTGTTAGTTCATATAAAAATAACTTAACATGTATACTGTTGGTACTCCAACAATTCTATAATACAATTATCTTTATGTTATCTGCATTTTTTCATTGTCGGCTGTTTTCAATAAAGTTTTACAAGAAAATCATACACTTCCAGGTCGATTTGTTTTATTTGGTTCGGCTGTCGAAATTTGTACGACTATCCAACGTGACTCAGTTTTTAATATATAAGAGGTCTGGGTTAAGGAAATTAAAACTTTTCTCGGTACACGTGTTTATAACTTTATGTGCTTTGTACTGTTTTTTTGTGTTTTTACATGTTGTTTTGAAATTCACGTGACTTTTATTTGTGCCAGAAATGGAGAGAAAGTCCGTACTCGCTTAGTAATAAGTTTTTGTGAACTTGTTCTGATAAATTAATTGGTATTTTTGCTTAATCTTGTTTTTTTATTGTACCTTTATTTGTATAAAAGCTTATATAACTTTTTTATTGATTTCTATGTCTGTTTGTTGCTTTTAAGCCACAAAACGCAGCGATGAGTCTAGAATTTGAGAACAAGGCTATGATGAACAACAGAATAAATAAAATGTTCTCGTGTACGTTGGACATCCTTTGCAAATTTCGTTTCACTTTGTTCTTCCATCAAGTACACATCAGTTCCTACGTGGCAGGAGCAAAGAATAGAAAAGCACATTCGCAATAAACACATATACCTACTACGTTGAATCAGCCATGCTGTTTGTGTAAATATGCTATTTTAAATACACAGATACATTCGTACCTATATACATATATGCTACAACAGCTTCACTCCATTTCTTTGTGACACGTCCATAGTTACAATTGTTACAAACCGCCGGCGGGCGCTTTGCACAATGCAGTGCCAGATTGTGAATTCACTCTGTAAAGGAGTAATAAAAGTTGCAAGAGAGTTAGGTCGATTGCTGAGTTTTTGAGGATCGTGCCTTTGTTAAAAAAGACAGGAAGAGTTACAGGTCAAAGTCTATGGCGCGTGGACGAACGGTTTTTGGACGGGGTTAGATATGAAGATTGGTTCAAGATTAAAAAAAAAACACTATCTTATTTGAACAACGCTTTTTTGAAAGATCTGTGTTTACTGTTGTCTTTACAATTCTTGCAGTTATCTGTCTTAAAATAAACAAACATTTCATATTCAAAATTATGTTCCCTCAAAAAAGCAGGAAATACATTACACCCAACAACCAAAAGATGCAAAATAACAAAGCTCACGTCTTAATAAGCCCCAAAGGGCGCAATAAAACCGTCTCCGCCACAAAAATAACCCACTGCCCTAAAATAAAAGGCGAAACACCTCCCGACCCATAAAATGAAGATCACAATAGTCCCTCCGCAATTTATTCACTAGCATACGATAGAATAATGCAAATGTACGGTGAGGCATAGATGGGGCACCTAAACTGGGGTTTACTGTCGCTCGCCGTTTGATGGCGACCAGGCACGACAATCGGGCAAGGGGACGGACGGAATCAGGTATTTAGAATGAGGACTTCGGATTTTTTAAGAAAACATAATCATCCTTTAATTATATTGAGTCATCTTCAAGTTGAGTAAATCAAGTTTGTCTACGTAAACGCGCTGGATCTCAGACTGCAGCGTTGGATAGCATCAGACGTGTTATAGTCTTAAATGAATCTATCAAACAAAAGCGTGCAAGTAATTAAAGGTTCGAAAATAATGTGTTGGTTTTTTTGGACAAAAATGCTATTTATTAAAACAACTTAAATCTTAATTTTACTTTTTTATTCCAGAGTAGATGATTGAACAAGCTAAGCTTTTACTATTGAAAAATTCATAATAGTGTAGTCTGGCAGAAACAGCAATTTTTAAGGGCGAGTCACTTGCTTGTGTAATATCTGCCTAAACAGAGAAAAAAATACATTAGAACCCCCTAATTGTCACCCCTTAATAAGGCCCTGTGTAAAACGGCTTTCATTTCCTTGCCGCAACGTTATGGGTACTTTTGTGATTGAACAGCTGATGGCTATATTATTTCAAATCCTCAACTATTGTGGAACACGATACCATGTTGGCTGCATACGTACAAACTTACTCGGCTAAATAAATATATCAGGAATGATATTGATTTGTTGGTTTGTGGTTATACGTTGGTAATGCTTACAAGAATTTTGGTGCGTGTTCGTATTTTCAGTGTAAAATCTTACAGTTGTTTGTACTTTTTTGAATGAGAGGAGTTTTTTGCTGTAGTTCGAAATTGGTCCACGTCATCTTTAGTGTCACTAGCTGGCACTATAATGGAGTAGAATAAAACTTGTGTATTTTGGTCTTGTTATAAATTTCAATTTACCTTGTTCGCTGTTGTTTTCTTTTTTCAGTATACCTAACCATAAGTGATACAACGTGTTAGTCATAGAAGTACCAAATTATAATGATAACATAAATATGAAACGTTTTTTATTAAAGCCATTAATTATGTCTTTTCACCCCAGCTTCAGCGTTATTATGAGTTCTTTGAGTCGTAATTCCTCATGCCTGAGGGTCGTGACTCTCCTGCAGAATTACTTTGTTAGGGGAGTTTTCTTTGGCAGATACATCGTGTTGGGCGCCCCTGAATTTTGAATGTCAAAACCCAGCATGTTTGTCATTTCAGTTCATTTGAGCCATGAATATCCCATATAGTTTCTTGTAAAGTAACCCAAAACGAACAGTGGAATGCTGAAAGCTAATTGAAGTTTCTAAATATATTTCCTTGGCAACGGACGTGTGGACGGACAGTCGTTTTGTTAGCGACACCGATGCGGTTCGATTTTCTATATCGAGAAATATTTAGGACAATGTTCAAGGGTTCTGTTCAATTTAAAAAAGCTGAAATTTTTGTTTTATGTTTGTCTGAAGGTAGAGATTTATTTCAGGTTTTTGTTAGTCTGTGGTTTTGTTTTACCATCCATTTTAAAATAATCCTAAAGATACATTGAGTAAAACCTATAAAAAATACAATATCATTTATTTGCCAAAGAAATTTTGTCACAAAATGTTTCGAATCCTCTGACCTCGTGGTAGCCGTTAGGCAGTTATACAAACCTCTGACTGGTTAATATGTAACTAATACGGTTTTCACTCACGTGTAATTTTTGGTATGTACGTTCTGACGATGGGTGCAATCACACATGCGTCATTAACATACGCGAATTACACGTGAGTGAAAACCGTATTAGTTACATATTGATAAGAATGTCTCTGGCTAGTTCATAGCACAGATATATTACAGACATTTTTCTTAATTATTCTACACCCATTTTAACAATATTATCAGCATCATAAGCCCATTTCTTTATAGTACATAAGCAATTTTATTTACATAGTCTATTCTGTTTCAGGTATTTATTAGAAGCCATCATCATCATATCATTATGGCAACATAAATTGAAGTAGTGTGGCGGTAAGAAAGCCTTACTTATTTTTATCGATATTTTTAATAATATGCAATTTAATTATCTCTGTTTAACACTCGTTTCCTTCCCACGTACTATAAATATCTAAATTATATATTTTTATTTGACTAGAAACTATTGTAATAAAAATGAATAGATTCTATTAAGAGTTCTGCTTCTTGTAAACCCAGGAGTCCTCAAATCCAGGTAATAATAAAAAATAGTAAGTGAGTAATCCTTCTTATAGGCAATTTTGCTACATCTTAGACTAAACTGATAGCCAAAACGTAAAGATTAGGAGGTCTGTTTGAAGCGTAAGCCTATACAGTGTTAAAAAAATACAATATTAACCTGTGCTACGCTGAACAATACTCCGGGACGTATTCACAATACCAATAATAGCACTGAAATAAAACTGAAAAGACGCGTAATTTATATCAGTTTTCCTTAATGACAAAGTTATAATTGACCTATAAATTGTATGTAACTGCCAATTAATGGACACGATTCACTAATTACTTTATTGCATGACTGTTGGATCGAAGGATTACCTCCTATTTTGACCTGAACCGTTCTTTCAAATCAAATCATTTATTGTCAGTGAAAACTAGGTACGCTTGTGATTAGTTTAAAAGTGAAAGGTTTGAATTTGACTACAGCCTGCCTGATGTTAAGCTTTGCTGCAGCCTAGGGTGTAACACGTTTACCTAGAAGATAACTATTAACTCTAGATTTGAAGACCCCTGGATTGCATCTCAAAAAATAGATAGGTACAATTAGTAGTTTCACTAGTTTCTACCCCGAGAGAGTTTTCTAACATTTTCTTTAGTATTTTTTATTATGGTTTTCTTTTTCCTTTTCCCGGAATAGTCCGGTATTTGACCACCAACAAACAATTCATCAATTTTTTAGTTGAAGACAAACCGAACTAGCACATTGTTATTTTTGTTTTTTATTACCCATGTACTAATAATATAGTAATGCTTTGTAGGATTTGTATGTATGTTGGTATGTTTATTAATTCCATTTAATTTGTGTGAATCACCATTGATTTATTATTTATCTATCAGGCGATTATCTATGTTTTAATACTAATTAAACAAGCTTGGCATTAAGCACGTACCTACATTGTATGATTTAGCCATTGTTAGTTGGCAAATTACTTTTCAGAAGCAAATATTAATTGTAGTTTTGTGTAAATTTAACCTTTGACCTATTTCAACGATTCTGTTGAATATTTTGAAATAGGAATGTAATAATTGGTGCAGTAATTGAGAATGCATGTTAGATTAAATTAATTGCTTAAAAGTAAATAATTATGGATTTGTTAAGTAGGGATGGTGATGAAATGAATCATAATATATACCACAAACGGAGCCTTATTCTTTTCTTTTCATCTCGAAATATATAGCGATAGTATAAACGACCCCCATATGAAAATACGTCGGTCAATAATCTTGAAATGTGTATGAAATGTCAGTAAATTAATGATCTTCTGACCCACTAGAAGTGACCAAAGTCTTCCTATTTATCTGCGCCGGCCGGCCGCAACCGGGCTTAGCAAAAACCTCACTCATTTGTCACGTCTTAGGAAACTAATGGTAGGGCCTGTGTTAGTTTACTATTGTCTTTGTGTGTTTGGTTTTAAGAGCTGTTTTAAGAAAAAAACCTTAAATGGTTTGCACTTGACCCCAGTTTTTCTGGTGGTAAGTAATTGCTTATTTAGCCACGAGTGCAGCTGCAAAAATAGTACGGCCACTATCTACTTAAATAAAATCTCTCGTAGATGTAAAGTCAATGACGATGATGAGGATGATATAGCAATAGCTGTGGCTTAACATGGAGCGTGCTCGAATATCCAATAATTGTTTTTAACTAAGAAAGAAATAGCTAGATATTTATTCTTTTGCTCGGGTAATCTAGGCCCACATTTAAAACATTCAGACAATATTTCATCGGCATTTTTCCCAAAACTGTGGCATAAATAAAATAGCGATATACTTCCACCTTTGCGGCCCCGAAATAGTTTCGTACCTTGGAGTGAAAATATCCGTGGAAAAGTCAGGCACCTCCACTTATATGTAATATTTTTTACATAGACTAATTATTCCTTTTCATTTGATCTTCTTTCGGCAATGCCCTATATTTATTTGTATCTCAGCTAAAAGAAGCTATCTCATACGATTACCAGTTTTAAATAACTGATGATGCGGTCAGCCCTTAATAAGTGATCAAGAAGTGGCATTCCATGTTGGATGCTTCTGTTACTCGGATGATACATTACATTGTAGGTCCCGGCTGTTCGGCATAGTTCGGCAGTCGTTAAACCATATCAGAGGCCTTGAGGTCGGCTTGAACTCTCGACATCATATTTGATCACTGTCGTTCGATAAAAAGAACAATGCTTTTTAAAAAAAATCGGCCCCAAAAGGCCTCTGACATGGCTTTGATGTCAGAGGCCTTTTGGGGCGGCTTGATAAACTTTCGACACCAGAGTTGGCCACTCTCATTCGATAAGAAGAAGACGAACAAATACTATCTGTCCACAAAGTCCATTCCTTAATATCACAAGACACATCTATACATACAATACTTTATCCGAATTTCCTACGGTTTCCTCGTCCGCGGCTGTATTATGTAAATAGGAATACTCGCGCGGTGATGAATAGCTTTGTAGTGCTGTATGTATATGCTTTTAAAACTTTTTATGGCGGCCATGTTTAATGGTGATATCTGGTGAACGAATTGTAGCGTGGTTGTTAAAATATGTCGTTAGTGATGTTGATAATCAATATCTATCTATACTAATGTATAAAGCTGAAGAGTTTGTTTGTTTGTTTGAACGCGCTAATCTCAGGAACTACTGGTGCGATTTGGAAAATTCTTTTTGTGTTGAATAGACTATTTATCGAGGAAGGCTTTAGGCTATATGCTATGTAACATCACGCTGCAACTAATAGGAGAGAAAAAACAATGGAAAATGTGGAATAAACGGGGCAAATATTCATCTTAGAGGGCTCCCGTTACGTGCGCTGCGAAAACGGTTCAAAATTCAAGGAATTAATGCCCAAAATATAGGTATCTATACCACGCGGACGAAGTCGCAGGCACAGCTAGTATATAATAAAGTTTACTAGTAAAATAATATGACACATTATAGTTTTGTTGAAAGATGCCATGAAATGTAGCATGCTTAAATGAATATCATAGAAGTACGTAAGTTTGTTTAAGTAGCCAATATGTACATAACACATCATTTATAAATCAGCTCAGCTAAAAATTTATAAATTTTTCCCTATCTGTGTATTTGTTTCTACATCGTATAGCATTGCAATTCATTGTTTGGATTTGCGCAAATTTTATATTGAGTATGAACATGAAACCATTAAAAAACATTAGGTATATTAACTAAGTAACCGAGTATTTTGCTCTCAAAACGATGAATAGCCTCAACTCTTGAAACTTCATAACGCCCTAATAAATTCTTACACAAAATTGAACGAGCTGAAGAAATGAAAGCAAACAAACTAGCCGTATAGCGGCCGCTTATTCATGGCTCGAAACTGTTGACTTTCATAATTAAAAACAGTGATGCACTCGGAAATGTACTTACTTCGTTAAATTAAGCGGACCTCGGCTGCAGGCGCTGTGAAAAATAGCTGCATATTTGTACCCACCAAGCCTACTTTGAATGAACGTTTAAATGTTATAGAAATCCAGAAAAATGTTCAACTGCTTACTAGATGTTAAAGGGTTTTTTTACGAGGAATGAGTTTGCATTTAACCGTAATTCGCCTGATGGTAAGCAATCATCACGGTCTAGGATAGAATGTGCTTACCCTGTAAGAACCGATTCACTCAAGGGTAGCTGGATAGAAACTCTATGCTGTTTAAGACAGATGTGTTTTAGCTGATCAGATTAGAAACAGGTTATGAAGAGCCTGTTTTTTAATGTAACCCTAAAATGTTGTCTTAATTAGCCCATTTTCATTTCATTTTGCAAATTTACGTTAGTTACATATATACCTACGTAAAATTATGTGTGATACGAAGAATGACGGGAGAAATTTACATTACCTGAACGGTGGCTCAGCTTTCCTCTAAGATTCGACCGTCACTTAACTCTTCATTTAGCCTGTATACAGTTACATTTACGGCATTTTCGATAAATTCAGTTCGAAGCGGGAAATCTACCACAAAGTAGTGATGCGCTAGAGAGGAGGCCTATACTCAGTAATGTCTAGATAATGTAGACACAATCTGAAATGTTGGTAATAATGATGAATCATCCTGCCTACCATCACAATTTTACCAAACAACCAGACACTTCCATCAACGAATGTCCAATACAAGCGGGTTTTAACCCTTAGTGTGTTGTTTTTGCTCGCAAAAGAATGTAAACATAATTAAAATTCCCCCCGGCACAGGTAGTTCCTTGGCCGCGCGGTAAAAAGTTTACTTTAATGTAAACACGTCGGGTGAGCGTAAAAATATTTTTTATACCTAGTCACATAGAATTTGGAATCCGCCGCGTTACTCACTTGAGAACGGGTCACATTTTTAAGATGCGCGCCTGTTAAGTAGGTTTGTTACTATCAAATAAAATCAATAACTTTTATTATCCGACTAGCTGTGCCTGCGACATCGTCCGCGTGGAATAGTTGTTACCATAAAACGGTTCTAGTGAGTTAATCTTAAAAGATAGACATATACCTACTATCACTGACATTTTGTTAGATCATTTCAAGAGGAGTAATTCTTTCATACAAGTTTTTTGGTATCTTGAACCGTTTTCGCAGCTCACGCAACGGAAGCCCTTAAAGATGAATAATTTTCCCCGTTTTTTCCACATTTTCCATTGTTTTTGATACTAGACACATATAAATGTTTACCGCCCAAGTGTCTGTATTTTCTTTCTCTTACATTTTGTAAATCTATGACCCCGACTGATGGGGTCGAATCATTTTTACCGGTAAAGTTGAGTCAAGTTTTTATGTCGCGAAAGCCGAGCTTCGGTCGCGTGATTTTGTAAAATGAGATTTAGTGAAATCTGCGTCTGGATCGAGGGCTAGCTTTTATTAACAACGGTGTAAAGTACAGGCCTAATAAGGGTTTTAGACTGAAAAGTTCAAAGACGTTTCTTGAAAAAAGAATAGGGTCAACGTTGCCAGTTGGTAAAGTTAAATCATACCATTTTAAAAGCACCTGTGGCTGCTGCGATACAGGGGTACCTAGTGCAGTAGCCACTGGTAACTCTAAGGTCAAAAATGTAATACTCTGTTAGTTAAGTTATCTTTAAGGTAAGAAATAAATTCTATTCAAAATTGGTAACTAAGTAAAATTACTTGGGGCATGAAAGTACTCAGGCTAATATTTTGTGAAAATTCACTGGAAGCAAGCAGGTTTATCTATGTATGTTACCAGTGACAAAGTATTTATAAAAAAAAATGTTTTTAACTAAAGCTTTTTTTCTCTCGAATTAACGTAAATAACAGATACAGCTAGTCTAGCTATAAATATGCCAATACCTATAGATAGATACATTGATAAATTCATGAACATAAAACGCAGGTTGCTCCCAAAAGGGTTCACCGTAAATCGAACTAAGGGTATGGGAAAAGGTACAGTTTGTTATTTGACCACAGTACAGTCCCCATGGTGGTTTCACCATACTTGATTGAGAGTTTTTAAAACTAATAGTAAGCAGCAGCAATATTATCCCTAGTAACGTTCCGCATGATAAATAAAGGGTGTCTCAGCGCCGATTTTAAACTTTCAACACGAATTTCTCGGGAGCCTGCGGGGCTAGCGGGAGGGGAGTGGTAGCGTTCGGTCGGTGACGAGTGCGGATTTGTTAGTCGCCATGTCGCAGTGGTCTGGCGCGCACCGCGCGTACGCAGTAGAGGCGTACTTTTGCAATGAGTTTTCCATTATCCAGGCCATTTTTCTTCGAGAATGACCGAGGTGCAACGGTTACAGTGACGAGCGAGCGGTATATTGATATGATTAATATTTTTTTTGTACCGCAACTGCAAGAAGAAGATATTGACAAGTCAAGTGTGTGGTTTCAGCAAGATGGGGCCACAGCTCACACAGCTAGGGTCTCCATGGACACTCTAAAAGCGTTGTTTCCGGGTAAAATCATAAGCCGCTTTGGAGACATATTGTGGCCACCTCGATCTCCTGACTTAAGCCCAGCTGACTTTTTTTTATGGGGTTATCTCAAAGGAAGAGTTTATGATACCCCTCTTTCGAGTTTGGAGCAGTTGAAGGCTAAAATAACGACAGAAGTGAGAGCCATATCAGTTGACGTTCTACGACGTGTCTCTGCAAATTTGCTTGTCCGCTTTGAAGAGTGCATTCGCCGTGATGGAAGACATCTTGACGGTGTAATATTCCGTACATAAAATCCGCAACAATACATTATAATTTACAGCAATAAAAATATTTCAAATACAATTAGTTTTTTTTAAATAAATATTTAAAGTTTAAAATCGGCGCTGAGACATATAATATGTATACATTACTAGTAGACGCCCGCGGCTTCGCTTGCATTATTTCAGGATAAAAAGTAGCCTATGACACTCCTAAGACTTCATACTACCTACATGTTAAAAATCATGATGATCCGTTCAGCCGTTTCTGTGTGATGAGTGTTTAAATAAACAGACACACATATGACCAGACAAACAGAAACAGTAAAAACAGACAAAATTTATAGAATTTTTTCTGCTATCAATTCGCAGTATCAACAATTTTTTTTAATTATCTTCTTAATTTTGTTCAAACTTTCGACCCTCTTCAGCTGTATTATATGTATATATGTATGTATGTACATAATTGTTTATCAAATTACTACTTAGAGGTACATAAACTTGTTATGTATATAATAAAATAAATTACTAATTGAGTGCAGTTTACATATAACAAGCCAAATACATAGATTTATAAAACTTTACTAAAAAGTAAGTACAAAATCTCCAGCTTTGTAATACACCCTAAACCTTCAAAATTGCCATGCGGTGTAAGATCACCGATTTAAATAACGGCCAGTCTTTCAGTAAGTTAAATTAACTGCAGTTGATACAGTTTTACCGCATCGTAAACTGTACAGCTAACTTTACGGTGTACTTGGAATGTGCTTCAGTGAGTTTTGCGTTTTAACTATGAAAAAAGTTTTTTTGTAATTAACTAAGTTGAAGCAAATATGGGCTTGCAATTTCCGACTGATTTCTAGTGCTAAATTAACATCGTCGTCACCTGTTAAGCAAATAACTCTCCTCTAGGAATAATAAGTAAGTAGTACATACTCATCATAAATCAAAGTCCTTCAAAAATATGTTTATTTATTTCATAAATGACCCTGATAAAACAAAACTTAGATAATAAACATTAAATTATAAACATCTACATTTTATAAATTGAGTCTTCATCATTCAAATACAAGTTCAAACATCTAATATTGCTTAGAATCTTCATTAAGGTTGTTTGTTCGGATCTTACTTACACGAGATCGAAGATAAAGGCTCATAAAACGCTCCAGTAACTTAATTCTGGCTTAATTAACTCAAAAACAGCTGATCATAGATAAAAGAAGCCTACCTGAAAGGTATCGGGCTGATTACGCTTAATTTGAGCGATCTTTGAACTTTAATAACCCTCGAAACGTCTTAGAGAAAAAATGGGGACGAAGTTAATTTTTTATCGCGATGGAAAATTTTGCTGACGTTTTTGGTTAACTTTTCGGCCGTGAAAATCTATTGGTAACCACTGCTTGTATGTCTATCCATGAATTACTTGAGCTGAGCCTGATTTTTAATAATAAGATTCAATGTTTTCAAAAAAAAACTATTATCCTATGAAAGCCTAGGTGTTCGGAGATTATCGATTCACTTGAGATCTTATCTGATACAGCTGAGGAGATGTATAATTGTTTTTAGTTCGTAGGCCTTCTACGCCGTAGCGATGTACATATCGTTTTCGTTAAGGTTGAACGTTAAAAATAGTTAAACTTAAACAGGTAATGTTGTATTTTCCTAACCAACCGGTTAGGAAAATACAACATTACCTGTTTAAGTTTAACTATTTTTAATCTCAACGATCAAGATTTGATCTGAACGCAAATGTTACAAATTATTGACATACTTTGTGTATTATTTCACTATCAAAAGCGAAAAATTCCAGTAAATTCCCACTCGGCCTGTTCACACGAATTAATATAAAATTGAAACTACAAAACTAAAATGAGAATGGGCGAACTATGCAACAACCAATCAAACTTTGGCCGTTGTGGATGAAGTAATTTAGTTCACCTGCGAAAAACTCTAGCCTGGGTAGCATGTAACGATAATTTTCTACACCAAATAAAAAAGGATTTCTACTTTAAAATGTTATCATTAGATGTTATTAATCTTTACCTTAGTCTAAATTTAAAAAAAATTGTGGATGGATAGAATAGATGTAACTTAGAGAAAAAATAAAGTATACTCCATAGTTAAAACTACTTCACTTGAGTGATCTAACGAAAATTATATAAAATAAAAGTAAAAACAATTTACTGTAATAAGGAAGGTTTCAGTGTATATCACAACATTTCTAGATATACTTGTGTGAGTAATCTACATGTTCCCGAGTGTTGAAAATACTTGAAATCTCAGTGAAAAGCGGCTTACACAGCGATAAGCTTAGTTTGTTCGCGTAAGTAACAGCTTAGCCAGCCTGCTGTAAAGGGGAGACATGTGTGAAAGATTTGCAGTAATCTTCGTCATTTCATTTTCGAGACCTATTTTAGGATATTGAACCAATTTTCATAAAAAAATAAAGCGTTAAAGTTGTATGTAGATTTGTTGTTTAAATCTGGCACACTTGTTCGTTATGATTACTTGTACCACCACGTTTAAACGCAAACCAGTGCCTAGCTACAAAAAAACGCACTAACAAATGCCTAAACCAGCAAAAAACACAATTAAAAAAATCACACAATTTTAGCCTCAATCAGAATCTTTGCTTTGTCTCAAAAAACAGACTACGCATTTTAGTTTAAAGCGAACAAAGTATTTAACATTCTAACTACTCCAGGGTTAAAATATCAACAGTTTTAATGCCTCAGCTCAGCTAAAAATGTAGGTCTATTGCACGACTAATGTTAAAATCGTGCCTCTGCACGAATCCACCATTTTTTTACTTGGAATTAGCAAAAATGTTGTACAATGTTGGCGTTTTGTTAATTATGTTAACTCAGAATTGAGACTACTACGTTTTGTAGCTGGTTTTACAAAGACTTTGTTAATTATTTTAGCATTTTTTGTTATGCGCTTCATCTTTTGCAGTTTATAATTTTGCGGGAGCCTCTCCAATATATCTGATGTAAGCAATGTATTTAATGCTATTAGTCAATTTAGCAAACTAAGTTTATAATTTTGTCACAGTTTCAAAAAAGTATCATAAAAGTATACGCCTAAAACTTTTTATGATTGTTAGTGGTTATTTAGAAAAGAACTTAGTCATTTAGGGAAAAAAGATATAGGTTCTTTAAACATGATGTTTTAAAAACAAATGTCTTTTTTCCTCAAACTTCGTCCCAAATCCCCAAACTACTCGACAGGCTTAATTACCCCCTAAAAGGCATAAAAGCTCTGACAAAAGATAGCATTATAGCAGTGAATGACACGTCACCATATAGACGTCATATTATTGCAAAAAATTCGACACATAGGTACATACATATTATCATATCGTTATCTTATCTATTTATTGGTCCGTTCGTTCCTCTGCTGCATTTGAGAATCTGTTCCTCATCATCATCATCATATCGCGTCTATCTTCTTCTTTTCGAATGAAAGTGGTCAACTCTGCGGTGCTCTGACAACAGCAAGGACCTACAATTTAACGTGTTACCCGACCCACGTCAGCTACCATATAGTATCTAATAAAGGGAATATGGAGCCTCCACTTCAATAATCCAGCTTCTGCCTATGTGCATAGAAATGTCATTCGACCATTCGTTCCTGTTCCGAAACTGTTCCTGAATCGTAGTTTTTGGTAAGTTTTTTGGATTTTATGAACTTGTGACGTGCTACTTGAGCTATGGTCAAAGATTTTGATAGGCTCATGTTTGACTACATCTCGCTTGATGTTAAGCAATGTCTGCAAGGCATTTGGTTAAAGAAACCTTCTAACATTACGATTTTATTTCAAATTGTGTAGTTAGGAGTCAGCAAACAACTTTGTGTATGATCACAGCGAAGCGCATAACTCAATCTGTCCATTATCCATTATGCGGCAGCACAATCGTTTAAAGCATTTTCTGTCACGTTACGGACTAAATTCGACATATAAATCCCAGAAGAGGGCGTTGGCGTACGTTTTGCGAATTTAATTTGTTACCTTGTATGTGACCATGCTTGACTAGTTTAGTGGATATAGTTATGATGTACTATTATCCGGCTATTTGGGAAATAACGGGTAATTGGTAGGTACAATAGTATTTCGAGGCTATTGGCAAAGTAATATGTTGCTTATGTACCTGCAACTCAAACGTCAAGTAGGCTTTTTTTATACAAGATAGAAGAATAGACATGTTTTTTCTTGCTGAAGCTGAAGTGACTTCCGCATAAGCCATACTGTAGTCGACTGACGTCGAAACAGTGTACGTATAGTATGTATAGCATTGTTTTACGGACTGTAGGTTTTTAGTGAAAATACTGTTTTAGGGTGTCAATTCTGAAATGGTCGTAGTGCTTTCCTCGAAAGCCGCGTACTAAAAGTCTATAGGTCTTATTACAATACGTGGTTTAACTTCAAAAATACTGAGTTCGTTTTCATTGTTTGAAGTATGACTGTCTATTGTCATAATAAATCAAACTGTCAAAATGTTACCAATGATAATCAACGTCCCAATTTGAAGTTGACATTTTGATTGTTTGTATGTGATGTGTGAACAACAAGAACCGACTTTTATTTTCAAAGTCCTGGACTAACGTTTTGTAATAAGACGGAATGTATGTATGTTTTCAAAGTCCTGTTCTTTCATTTTCTACTAAAACATTTATGTTATTTCAAGTAAAGTAAGTTTTATACAACGTAAAGTAAGTTTTATACAACGTAAAGTAAGTTTTATACAACGTAAAGTAAGTTTTATACAACGTAAAGTAAGTTTTATACAACGTAAAGTAAGTTTTATACAACTGTTTATTTATATTCATCCAGAATTCCTATCTCTAACACGTTCCAGGCACACCCTAGCAGCTGGCCGTCATATTACTGTTTGCGTACAAAGCGCTATAAAATTAGTTGCAGGCAACATTTTATACCTCCGTCGAATGAGCTAGCAGTGAACGTGTTAATATCACCGGGGAAATGTTGGACAAATTAAAACTCAACATTTTTTTTTCATTTTTCGCTTTGTAGGTCATGGGAACTTAGTTGTGGTTTTGTTGTTAGAAACCTATGTGAGACTTACTATTGTTTTCTTAATAAGTGGTTCTTGCTTGTTCTTCTTCTTGTGTTCTTCTTCTTTTTAATTAATTAATTTTATATAGATATTCTTTAATTGACCAATGTGCAATATTGTGGTGTTTGTTTGTATTTTTAAATTTATTTCTATGTTATCATTAGTGTAAATCGTGAACGGTGCTAATTAGAATAAATTAATTTGAATTTGAATTTGCGACACATATTCAGTTAGATTGATAAGGAAAGAAGGATACACTTAACTTAAGAGCTCAGCTCAATGTATCTGCCTAAGAGATCTCCTTCAATAAATAGGTTCTGCGGGGGAGTCCACCCTCGGTAATAAGGTATATGACTCAAGGTAAAACTGAGTCTAAATTGCAGTACACGTAGAACTTACATACACATATAACATCGTAATACATACAGTTTTTATTTATTTAATGTACTTATTAATCATGCTAACTTTAAATTAACAACACATTGATTAAGTTAGTCTATAAGTTCTCTTTGAAATAAAAACTACATAATATATTAATACTTCAAGTTCTTCTAGTACTCGTATAAATTATATTCAATATCGATTTTCACACAAAGAACTAGTCAACGCTTCAATTTCAAATTGAATTATGAAACATTTTTTTATGCAAATGACTTTGTTACTGCCACACTTCCCACGGCACCGAACAAAACCTGTTATTTGTAATTTCTAATGCTATTTATTATTGATAGCAGTTCAAAACTAATTTTTCTTTGTTTTGCTTAGTTTTTTATTGTTGCAAACTTGTTTTTTACAAAACCTATTTGAACTTATGTCTTTCTCTGAATATTAAAACTAATTATATCAGGACTCGTAGATGCTCGAGACTTTAAAACAAGCGACCAATGTCAGTGTCTAAATCGAAATAATAATTCCGATAATTTTGTAGAAAAAAAACTAGCATGAAACAAAGATTTTGAACAATTTATCAGGCCTACTTTATTTTCGTAAGATTGTAAAGCTTATTCTTAATTTAATTAATTTTTCCAATCTTAGCAAAAATAAACTTCACAAAGAATTTAAGCTAGTTAGTCAAAAGCCAAGACAAAGAAGATCATTCACCAGAGTCTAGACGACCTAACCTATCTTATCGATGAGCAAAATAAGATTAATTTAAATGAAACTTCGATGAATAGTTGCGACTTATTGAATTTACAGTCGCGTCTCGCTGTTGAATAGATCTCTCTTTTTGTCCGACTGTCGTGAATATTAATAGACAGTCATTGCTGGTTAAGTTTGTTTGTTATAAAGTTATTATTTAGATAATTTTTGTTTTTTATTAAGTAAACTAACTAAAATTGGTACCCACGGCTAGGTAAGCGAAGTGTAAGAAGACCTGTGCAACGGTGGCGGGATGATATTAGAAAGTTGGAAGGAAACATCTGGGCAAGAACAGTGCAAGACAGGGAGTATTGGCGTAAGAGTGAGGAGGCCTACACTATATATGATAATCATGATCAAGCTAACTTAAAACATTTTTGCTCATTGTAGGTATGAATATATATTGTCTCCGAGTATTTATTTGTATTATTCTCAAAGCCTTTGTAGATGTGGATAATACAAGTAAGCGGCGCATGCCAGCTAAATCATGGTGATTGGCGTAAAGCCGAACTATGAATGGCTAATGCCACGAGATGTTGTAACGAATGCTCTGCGATGTAAACAGTTCAAAGAGATTTAACTCATAGAAGCAAACAAGGACATCCACTGCGTAGACGATTCGACTATTTATTTGTAGTCCCCTAATTTCCTTCAATAATTAAGCAAAAATATATATAAAAAAGTTTCGTGACGTGGATTTCGAGTCAAACTTCAACAAAAATTCATCTTACTCAGTCACAAAACTATCTAATAATAGTTTAGCAGTAGTACCTTATATATTGAGTAGCTAATTTAAAGAAGCGAGAAGAGGTTTGTGGTCTTCTTCGTACCACAAAACCATTTCTGAAAATTCGTCAATAAAGAAGTAGTAGCCGAAGGCAAAACAGTAATGACCATACATTAACTGTACTAAGAGCAGATTCCTATTTCTTTACAGAGTCTAAGTAAACCATTACCCAGTTCTCAAGATCCCTGGTTGTTACAAAATGGCTAACATTGAGAGGTCTTCAGTATTTGGCGGTGATAAGTCCCCTGTTGAGCCTTTAATGGTCTTTCGATTTCTTTACTTGTATGATGTATGTAGTTTCCGAACATAGTTTGTGTGATTTATGAGGTTATGTATTAACTAAAACTAATGGTATTAAATGTATATTATTACTTATTTCATCATCATCATTTTAGCCTCTATCTACTAATTTCCACCGCTGAGCATAGACCTTCGATATACAGCGCCTGAAAAAAAATACTAAGTTGAAAGACAATATATGTTTTCTATTAATAATTTTGTACAATTTACCTACGACTGTGTTTGTATCTTGAAAAAAAAAAACTCATTTTCAAACATTAAATAAATATTAGGGCATGTATCTACTAAACGTCACTTGAGCCGAAATTAATTGATGTCAGAGTGTAATTTATACCATTCATCAAAAGAAAAATATGATAAAAGACAAAAAACAAAGCAGTCTTTTTTATAAGTTTTTAATCACCCCAGATAAATCTTTACAGAAGAGTGTCGTTAACAATACAAAGCAAAATGTTTTAGTAAAATGAAACAGATGTAGATGTCAATCTGCTTTTAACTATGGCTTTAGCATAGGAACAAAAGCAATATTATAAGTGATCCGAATACAATCATGGATACGAAGTGAATTGTCTAACAACGCGTAAATCGATAATATTAAAAAAATGTTATCTAATGTTGATAGTCCACTGTGAAAGTATTTTTTCCCATGCTGAAAATAGTAGAAAATCTGTGAAAAATATTTAAAAAGAAAAATTCTCACAACGAATTAAATTTAAGGCTTTTAATGCTGCGTTGAAAAGCAGTTTTAAACCAATACAGATATGCTCCATGGAACACATTGTCGTTTGTGGGGTGTATATAGTCAACTAGTGTGTACTCGCGGCTTCGCTCGCATTAAGAAGTAAAACTTGCATCCCCTATTTCACCCCTTTAAAAGTGGCATTTCCAAAAATCCTTTCTTACCGGATGCCTACGTCATAACATCTCTTCTTCCTTCATTCCAAATTTCAGCCCAATCCGTCCAGTGGTTTGGGCTGTGCGTTGATAGATCGCTATATCAGTCAGTCTGTCAGTCAATCAGTCAGTCACCTTTGAGTTGTATAATATTTAGATTGCATGACAGTTAAAAAGAACCGATGGAAACAAATATCTTGTTATTGTTAGTGCTAACGACGCTGAAATAGTTTTATGATGGTTTTAAACTGTTTGAATTGACTTGGACATTCTCAGACAAAAGTAGTAAAATTGATAATGCATAACTGACAACTGATATCATTAAAACGTTCAGCTGGAAACGTTTAAACTCTTTTGATTGAAGAGCGTTTTCATAACTGACTGAAAATTTGATGAAGTTGTACTGTAAAGTGTATGAATAAAATCTGATAATAATCTTTGTCATGCCTGATTATATTTCCAAAATCAAGAACATCTTTAAAACAATATGAGGATGAGTTATCTATCTATCTAGCAACATATTATACTACATGCTATAACTATAATGAAAACCTACACCTTTTGTAAATCGGTTAAATATAACAGCTCGACTGCTTTAAATTCCGGCAGAAAATTATTCCATTTCGATTTTCCCAGACGTGATAGAGTTCTGCGATTTCATTTTAAAATCAACTATTCTTCCTTCCGCAATAAATTGCGTAACTAGCGCTGTCGGGGTTCAGGATTGTGCGCCTGTACTTTGTTTTGTACAGTGATGTATCTGCCACTTAAAAAAAACATTTTTTTTTCTAATTAATCTCTCAATCAACTAATCGCCATCATCTATTGAAGAGGGATATCATAGTGTTCGGCTGTTTGTCTAGTACGGCATGTCAAAGGCCCTTAGGGCGGCTTGATAAACTCTGTACACTTGAGTTGGCCACTCTCATGAGAATAAAGAAGAAGAAGAAGATAATGTTTGACGTTGTATTCTCGTGATAATAGCTAAAAGGAGATAGTTTTATAATCTTTTTCAATAAGGGTAAGTACACATTGATAAGTACGTAATTATAAAATTATTACTGCCTGCGTCAAAAACACCATAAACAAGACTTATAAGTTATAATTAAATTAATCAACATGATTTATAACTAAACCAGTCTAGATATTCTGATTCTTATAGCAAAAGCCAGTAATGTAAGCAAAACCGGTCAATCTGACATAAATAAAATTCGAAAGTGTAAAGTAAATTCGTAGAAATATGGTGATCTCTGGCATCCACTAGTATTTAAAAAAAAGAACATTTCTGAACATATCACACGCCAGCGCCATTTACCCCAATACTAAGCTTACGCTTGTATCATGGGTACTAGACAACGGATATTATATATGTATTTATAAAAAATGTAATACTTTTGGAAAATTTTAGACATGTTTAAAATCTTTTAACTGACATAAATATTTTTATAAGACGGGACAATAGTTTTACCAACTTTTAGAGCTTAGTTCATAATTTGAGTATTTCTATTGATGAATAAATGATTATCTTATCTTATGTATAAAAAAAAAATATTTGAAGTTTTGTAACTGCTTCGTTTTCTTGGACTATCGAGGTCGCAGGTGCCATTTCGACGAATGATGATATTCAATAAACTTGGGTACATGCATGATAAGAATTTGAAATGCAACTTTTTACCTGCATTCGGAATATTATTTTACAATTTGTGATTTAGCACTTTGTTTTGTTTATTCTATTAAAAATCATTAGATTCGTAACAAACATTATATTTCCATTTTCCGACTAATACAAGTTCCGGACCACAAACTTTGACAATAGCCTAAAAATGATATTGCACGTTCATTTAAGTCACCAAGTAATGAAATCTAACCCCAAATTTTACGCTTTTCTACCAAACGAGACACAACAAATTCATAAATAAAACGCGAAAAATCCAACACTCTGTCCCCTTTAATCTTCTACAATTTGTTGTTGTCAAGAATTTGCTCGAAATCACTTAAGGAAGCCCCGAAAATGCAACAGTTGGTTACGCATTTTCCTTCAGAGTGCTTTGAGCCCTAAAAGGGGTCCATAATGATAAATAATTATAACAATTTGGGAGTATTCTTACTGAGGGCAGCTTTCTGGAATGCCATTACGATGCGAATCCGAGAGCGAAAAGGTCTTGTACTTGGTCTGCCATTAACACAGTGGTGAGATTTTGCAGTAAGGACGAAGTGAAATGTTATTGTAGTGATGGCACAGAATACAGAGTACTTACTAGTACTCAGAGTACTAATTGTAAGCAGGGAGAAGCCATCGGCTCCCGAGACACAGTGAAAACTAGTTCGGGAGGCTTTGGATTCCAATATCTTTTTGTAAAACGAAATTATGCAAAATAAACAAATTTTATTTTATTTATTATTTTATTTACTTGATGGTTCCGTTTATACTTTTTTCTCAGATGGTACATATTTTGTGTACCTAAGGTATATATTAGCATTGTTTCTTATGACGACAACGATATTATGTTTCCGAATTCAGTTCGTGCTCCGAAGCTTATTGATAAAACATTTTGAATATTCAACCTGGAACCTGCAAAATGTGTAACTAAAATCTTGTATTTTTTTTCTCATTTCATTAGAAAATCCACTAGACTTTACCAGTTAAGCCTTTGGTTAAGCTACAATTTAATTTTTACCACGAAAATAGTGGTTCAATGCTAAACTGTCTGTCGTTATGATTTGCATAACGACAAAAAAAGGGCAATATCAATAGCATGATACATATTCTTGTTGATCTTACTTACCGCGTGCCCTTACTGTATACTCCATCGGTCCTTCCCGGAAGGACAATAAGAGGGGGTTTAATTATTAACAATTAACAAGATATTGCGTGGCGTTACTGTTGTGTGTCAACTGTGTGTTAAGGAGATACGAGCACAGTTCCACGGAGTAATTGTTAGTACTTCTGTTTACGAGGGAGATAGTGCTCTGTTATAGATTAATAAGATTCCAACTTGAGCTTCTGAAGATTACAGACTGGTTGATTTGGCTTAACTATCATTGTTGTATGGATTTTTTAAGGTAAAATTTTCGTGTCACTTCAGTTCTGAAATCAGCGGTGTGTTTCACAATGAGTCGGATACGAATCCGATTCGATTGAGACGGAAATCAATCGGTACGGAAAGGATTTTTCCAAATCACAATGATTCCGTACGATTCATTTGACAAATTTATTCAACAGAAAAATCGGAAACGATCCCTGAGCCAAAAGCTAGCGGATTCGTTTCCGACGATGATAAGTTCAATTTTGTTTTTTCATGATATTAAACCCGATTTACACTTAGTTATATAATGATTTATTTTTGTATATAATTATTCATATGAAATCTACAGTAAAAATGGTAAAATTAGCCTTAAAACTTATATTTGAAATTTCTACCATTGTATTTAATTTCTACCATTTCTACTACGAGCGGATCGGATCATATCCGAGTCATTGTGAAACACCATGCTGGTAGTCAAAATTCTGACTGTTATATGATAAAAAAAACCTTGGTACTTACCACTTTTTGTACTGTCAACTCGTGACGCTCTTGTCTTGTTGGTAAATACTACGGACAGTTAAAAACTTTGTCTTTCATAAGTTATCAACAAAATCTTTTGCAGTAAACTAATAGCGATGTAGATCCAAACTTAAAACAATTTTTTGTAAAATTTACTACATTTGGTCCGTACTCACGCTAGTACCAAAAGGGCCAATACAAAGTTTGCCAAAGCTGAAATGTTCGGATACTTTCGCTTTGAAGTACCGATCAATTGGCACTTAGGGATGAAATCGAATGAAAAACCGACTTTTGACTGTAACGGATGCTGGTTGAAAAGGAATGATATTGCAAAGCTTCTATGTGGGGTATGCTAACGTGATTACTGAAGTTAAGCAAGGTAGTCTCTGATTAGGGAGTAAAAATGACTTTATGTACGCTTCCGATTTAAAACAGTCACTGAATAATGTCAGAAGCCCTTGTCTGAAACTTGTTGCAAATTCTACATACTCTCTTCCGACTTTTTACTGTAGTTTCAAAGACTATTTATATTTTTTCTTTTTACAGGTACGCGAGTCTTACAATATGAAGGAGCCATATTGTATGAAAAGGATGGGATTGTTTGCTGATACTTCAAATACGTATTCTTTATAAACCAAAGTATATGAGCATTACTTACTTTGAATTTAAAATCAATACATATAGTAATTGGTTTGTACAATTGTATTAATAAGTGCCACTATTCTACTAATTATAATGTCATTTTTGTAGATTATGGGAATGAATAAAAAATCGTCTACCTACTAGACTATCAATTTTTTTTTTTAGTTTTATGTAAATCAATGTATCGTTTTACACATTCAAGTTACTTATGTGTTTTTCTTATTAACATTCATAATATAGTTTAAAAAATAACTATACATAAAATTTAACATCTACAACAAATAAACAATTAATTAATTTCCCAACAATTATACCTACACAGTTTGTATAAATGTCGGTTTTCCCGATCCACTACGTTCCATTCCACGTAACAAGCATTGCATGAATAAATCTGCGGTAACGATGCCTTGCTGTGTCGAAGCGAAATTAGGCTGGAGTTGTTCTTGGTTATTAATAACGCTATTTTGTCAATTACGTAAAGTACTTGTAACATTAAGTTTATTTGTTTGTTCTGCAGTTGTGATCTATAACGTTTTAGATCGGATGAGTATGGTTTACTAACTATGCGAGCTTTGGTTGATTAAAAAAAAACTTACTAACTGGTTTAGTTCTAGCCGGGCTATGTCGGGCTCGGAGCTAAAGAGACTCCACTACCGACTAAAACCTACCACAATGTCACTTCGTCTTGGAAAGGGCGGGTTTCGCGGGCAAGCGAGCAAATACTCCTCCGCGATTCCCGACGAGTTCTGACCCGCTATGAACTACTTAGCAAGTTGATTTTCCTACTTCTCTTTTCCACAAAGCTCTGTAAGCCAGACATAGTGTACACACACACACATACACACACATATAATATATCCGAGATGAGACGCCAGAATGTGCTGTATCAGGATCATAAAATTACGTGATCAAAGACGTGTGACGTCACAGAAACGTGTTCAATGTTGCTTCAGTTAACGGAACATGCGTTCATTCGCTACATCAGACTTGTCTCTGGATTAAAGGCCTTTTGCGTTTCTATAGATGTTTATGTTTTTTTTGTATGTGTCTGTTTTTATATGTTACTCTGTTTCTGTTCATCTGAGTATCTTTTTTACATATCAAGATAAAAAAAAAGAACACATTTTTTTTAACTTGAACGGGTTTGCACTTGACCATAGTTTACCTGATAGCAAGCAAAGGCTATGGCCTAAGATGAAGCGTGCTTACCCGATAAGAACCGGTTCACTCTCGCTTTGAAGATCGCTGGATTATAGTGTACACGACGAGATTACAGACGTCATTACGTGTTTTTGGCTTGCCTCATTAGAAAAAATATATTTTCGTGATGAATACAAAAACATTGTCCATACCTGTTTTGTAAAAGGACTTGAATCTCCTTTATAGATTATTTCAACCATAGATTTGTTGATTCTAAAAATAATTACATACCTATGCATCACCGTTACGTTACTCAAAACTAAACTTTGACATAGATTACCAGCAGTTATAATTATGATACTGTATTTTTTTTTAATCTAAATGCTGCTTATTATGTCAGAAGATAGGTATTTAATTGAAAAGTACATTCGATTTCTATAACTGCTTATCAATTGTTCCTATAAATAAAATAAAATAAAAATTTATTACTTTTACTTTTATTTCCTTAACATCCGAATTTCAAACAGAGTTTTTTTTACATATGTGGTAGTTAATTTGTTTACAATTTACTCTCATTAAAATATTGGTTAGTTGAGTTGTTTTTTTGAGCAAATATTTAATTGTTTCTATACTTACATCACAAATACATGATAAACGAAAAAACTAAGCAGCTCTCTTCTCCCTTCTCCAAGACGGCCGGTCACCGTGGAGAAGTTAGACCAAATCCCCCTAACACAAAAAAGTAAGATATTAAAACAAAAACAACACTATTTAAATGTGGCTTCGCTTAACGTTAGAACTCTTTTATCAGAAAGTAGAGTTACAGAGTTGAAAACGGCCATAGCGCAGCTAAACTGGGATATTATTGGATTATGTGAGATAAGAAGATCAAATGAAACTATTGAGGAACGTCAAGATTTTATCTTTCTACATTCACCTGCGATAAACGGACAATATGGAGTGGGCTTCGTTGTGAAAAAATACCTCAAGAATTCAATAATAAGCTTCAAATCCTTTTCAGAGAGAGTAGCCGTCTTAGAATTACAAACATCTGATAAAACAACCTGGGCTTTTATACAAGCGTACGCACCAACTGAAAAACACCCAATGATAGATATTGAGAAATTCTACCAAACCGTAGAGGAAGCCCTAGACTACATACAATCAAAAAACATCATCATAATGGGCGACTTCAACGCCAAAGTGGGAATAAAACAAAAAGGCGAGGAGCTAGCTTTCGGAGAGTTTTCAGTTGGAGGAAGAAGCTCACACGGGCAAAAACTGATAGAGTTTGCTATGGAACACAACTATAAAGTTGTAAACAGTATGTTTAAGATACAATCTCACAAAAAATGGACATGGCGACACCCAAATGGAAGAAGCTTTAACGAGATTGACTATATACTCACAAAAAAGCCGAAACAAATCCAAAGTTTCAGTTTGGTACACCAACTTAACTTCGAGACGGATCACAAAATGATACGTTGTAGAGTTTCTCTCCCAGCGAAAATTGGAAGAAAAAAGTTCAGCGCTACGCAATGCAGTAGAAACCTACCCGAAGTCACAGGAGATATGGCTACTTATTGGGAAGACAAATTTATGGAAAAAATTGAAAATGTGGATAATTTGCAAAAACAATATTCTCTTCTTGAAACCCAAATTCAAAATGTAATGAAAGAAATTCCAAAATCAATTAAAAATAAAAGAAAACACATTAATGAAGAAACGGAAAAGCTATTGCAACAAAGAAGTCAATTATACCGAGAAAAACGAACAAAAATAGTTAAATCACAAATTACAAAAATTAGCAAACAAATAAATAAAAATATAGCAAATCAAGAAAAATTAGAAAGAAAAAAGATATTTGAAAATTACTTAAGCAAATCAGGAGCTATACGCAAGGCATATAAAGAACTAGCCCACAAGCAAGAATGGACAGCGAACCTAAAGAACCAAAAGGGTAGAGTACTTTCAAAGCGACCTGACATCTTAAACGAAGCTACTCAGTTCTACCAGGAGTTATATATGCAAAATAACCAACCCAAATCAACCCAAAGTGATTTATCTGACTACAGCTTTTCAAACATAGGGACTGAAAGCACACCACCAGACATACTTTTATCAGAAATCACTCATGCAATTAAGACCCAAAAGAATGAAAAAGCTCCAGGAAGTGACAACATAACCAACGAAGTCCTGAAATCGTTATGCATACCACTTCAGAAGCCACTAAAACTAATTTTTGATAAAATACTTGAGGTAGAGTCAACACCCGATGAATGGTCAAAATCAACTATTACACTGATACACAAAAAAGGAGATAGAGACGACCTCGGAAACTACAGACCAATAAGTATTATGACGAACGTATACAAAATATTCTCGAAAATACTGCTCAGCAGGATAACAACAATTTTAGATGCGAATCAACCTAGAGAACAAGCTGGTTTTAGAAAACATTTTTCTACCATGGATCACGTACAGGTGGTAACGCAGGTAATCGAAAAATCTAACGAATATGGAATACCTGTGTACATGTGCTTTATAGACTACAAAAAAGCATTTGATTTTTTACTACACGACACGATATGGAGAGCTCTAGAACAACAAGGCGTTAACAAGAAATATATAAACATAATAAAAGATATATATTCAAAATGTAGAGCCAAAGTGCGTTTAGAACGCGATGGTATGGAATTTCCAATCCAAAAAGGAGTCAGACAGGGCGATCCAATCTCACCAAAAATTTTCTCGGCCGTGCTAGAGACAGTGTTCAGATCGCTACATTGGGAAGGTAGAGGTATAAGAGTAAATGGGGAGTATCTCAATCACTTAAGGTTCGCGGACGATATAATATTATTCTCAGAAGTCTGCGGTCCTGATTGGATGAGGAAGGCGAGAGAGAGAGATGAGTGGAAAACAATAGGGGAGGCCTTTGCCAAGCAGGCAACTTCTGCTGACAAAAATTAAAAAAAGTGAATTTTTTTAACTAACATATTAATTTTGTGGCAGTAGAATAAAGGCTATTTTATTTTATTTTATTTTATTTTATACTTACATCAAATAATGAAGCTATCAAGCCACGACGACAGAGCTAAACACCGAACCGCCTAATACACGGTTTATAGCATGAACTGCACTTCCCCACAATATTAACGTTCGTCCGTCAACGCCCCGACTTATTGTTGTAGGGGTAAAAGAACACAAGGTTATCATAAACTAGGTTTTATAGGGCCTAGAACTAAGTTTAGATAAAGTAAAAAAATTAAAACCAAAATGTTTTACATGCCTCTATTTTCCTAGGAATTCACATATTTTTTTTTATTTAACTTCGCTAATTAAATTGAAAAGGATACAGGTCAATATTAGTTCCATGATGGTGCAGGAATTTTAATAGTTTGTCTATCTGCATCTTCTTCTTATCGAATGAGAGTGGCCAACTCTGGTGTCGAGAGTTTATCAAGCCGCCCCAAGGGCCTCTGTCATGGCATAATGACTGCCGTACTAGACAAACAGCCGGGATCTACAATTTAACGTGTCATCCGGACCCGTTGGTCTTTTATAAACTGGGCGTTGTTAAATTTATCAGTACATTTACAAACATTTACAAATGTATGCTACATATGTAAATATACTGATAAAATCAGTAAATCTTTTTACTTAAAATTTTTTACTTCTATCGTCACTTTTTGCCAAGTAATCACATATTTTACGTGATCAAATCTGTCAAGTAGTTATCGATATCTCGTTTCATGGAGTATGCTAATTAATTTGTGATTTTTTTTATGTAAGAACTTTTTCATACAAAATTTATAATGGCTTTTCTTTAATTTTTTCTCTTTTTACTGTCAAAAAGTATAAATTCCCAATGCGTCGTAGTCAAGTTAAACCTTCAACACGTCACCGTAGACGTATAGCCGCGTAATTCCAATTTATTGCATCGACTGTACTTTATTAGTGCAGACATTTTTCGCGTTTCTACTGAAATTTACTTTTTAAATTTACTAGTGAGTAAAGACTTTTTAAGCATCTATATATACAGTGTACTTGTATGTAAAGAGTTTGAACTTGAAAGTACATGTTTAGTTTGTCGCTTAACTAAATAAAAATTAATAAATTGAGACGGAGAAAAGCAAAAAACAAGTTCTTCCTTATCACTATGATGATGATGATGATAAATGAAATAGTAAAAAAACGCTTTAAAATGTTATAAAATAAATGTGAACGAAAGCGACACAAGAAATTCTATTAATCAAATTAATTTACACAGTTTCCATAAAAGAAAAAGTCCAGTTTTATTTTAATAATAATGTTAGCTAGAATTTAACTTTTATAAGTTATGTACCAATATTGTTATACACACAGCAAGTAAAACCGCACCGTATTTTAGTAAAACTTGTAGCAAAGCGAAGTGGGTGCCTGCGATACAAGTGTAAACTTAGTGCAGGGCTCACAAGAACTCTAACAAACCTTCCTAGAAATCGTAACTAAGTATGTAAACATTAGTTTTTAAGGTTTTATGTAATACCTTCAGTCAATAAATAATTTTGTATTGTATTGTATTGTAATTTAAATTATTAGTATTATTCATTATTATTTTCCTTCCAACAGAAGTAATTTACATTCCCTAGTTAGTCATAAACCTACCCTTTGTGCTTTATAAAGTATAGCAAGTCCTACAGTTTCACTCGACTGCTTTCAAATGAACCGTGACCAAGTAAAAGCTGATTGAAAACGGACCAACTTCCTGACCGTTATCTTCTGCAGTCAATTTAAAAATTACCATATAAAGTAGAAGCGAAATTAATTAACGCAGCCTGTTTCGTCACATACCACAGTTCAAGGAGGTTAGAACGTTGTTTTAAGTTGATTTTGTGCTTTTTTTAACGGGTTTAGTTAGTCAATTTTATAATCAAATATGTTAATATGTTATGCGTTGATAAAGGATCACTGTTGCTTATTTTGTATGCATGGCATATGACAGTCATCCAGCCTTCATACAAGTCTCGAAGTAATATGTTTATGACGTTCCCTTGTGCTCAAAAAGTTGGATCGATCTATTTTAAATTCATTATAGAGATTATGTAATTATAAACATTATTTACACTTTTAAACACACTACACAACAATAGTACTTCACATACTGGAGAGAGACAGTAGAGAGACACAGCACAATCCAAACTCAATTATATTTCAGCAAGTTTTATCAAAAAGCCTTATATTAGCTAACCACTTTGTGGCAATATATCCTTCTGCGCTCGTCCGCTGGCGCGCGTGCGAGCCCGAGATAGCCAGCACGCATCGCCGCGCGCCACCTACACGGATGTAGAGAATGTTTCACTGGCACATTTTTTTTAATAGAATAGTATATAAATGGAACTCTGGAGATATATAGTGTATTGTCGCTACGACTGCTCCTTGCCTATGAACAACAAATTTGTTCGTTTTTATGTGTTTTCGTTATACCTCTCTTTCGAACCAAAGAGGCCTTCGAGGCTCTTCGGATCTTACAAACCCCGTGGCCTATGACTTAAAGTTTCATCGTCTTCATATAACACGTTCACTTTTTTTTATTTGATTCCCTCTCTCCTAGATTTTATTGACTCCCCCGCAGAATCAATTAATTTCACAGTGAATTAATTCTGCGTCAGCGCGGTTAGTCACGGCTATCAGTAATAAGGTATTCGTCTCGAGGAGAGAGCAGAGAGTTTATTTTGAGTGTGGGCGCTTTGATTCTTCCACGAGAGACACATGTGCTCGGATTTTGTGGTCCTCGAATATGTCGGTGGTTTTACAATGTATATTTAGGGAGGTACATACTCGTATGTAGCATCACAATGGATAATATGGCCTTAAGTGTACATGTCTTTGTTTGTCGTTTAAAAACAAAGCAGTGGGACAACATCTCCGTTTTCAGCATGTTTTATAGATTGACCAACGAACGTACAAAAAAAATAGAAGCAGAGAACTGAAATCTTCTCTTATTGGTACATAAGTCGCAACTCACAAAATCTTAACAAACCGGGATGAAATGCTCGAGTCTTCGTTAAGAGGTCCCGGTTGACTCCCGCTTTCCAATTCTAATTGCTAATTAAGTCAAGTAGCTGATACTTCAGTTCCGGGCGACTCATTAATTTCATCCTCGGATGTGACACTCATTCTAATACTGCTGTTTTGAAAATTGACGTTTTGTTGAAAAGGAATTATTCGTACATTGTGTATCTTTGACATTTGTCGGTCTAGTTTAGGCATTCTGTAGTTGGAAATTAGCTGCATGACGCTGAGGATAGAGAGAAATGGCGGAAAATCATCAGAAATAGGCTCATGGATGGTGGTAGTCACGACCCTCAGATATGAGGAATACGAAGCAAAGAGGAGGAGTTGAAAATTATGCAAAATCTTTTATTAGCAAAAACTAGGCTTTCGTTTTTTGTATAAATAAAAAATCACATAAGAAAATATAAAATCTTGGATAAACTACATACAATGCTAGTTCCTAACGACAAACAGCATGCTAGTCACTAATCTTCTTCATCGTAGTGAATAAATAATCCAAAACTTTAATACCCATCAGACCTATTTATTAACAGGTTAATAAATCTGCGCAGGACCGGGACGAGTGACGTACAAGAAGAGAGGCCTATGCCCAGCAGTGGGCGATAACAGGCTGATGATGATGATGAATTAACAATGGTACATCCAGTCCTACTAATATCAGTGTGGGTGGCTTTGGCACCTAGTTGACACAGTCCTGCAGCTTTGGGGTAATTAAAACGTGCGCCAAATGATGTTTTGTGACGGTGTTGCTTCAGGGCAGTGACGTCACGGGTTAATCTATGACGTCATGAGTTTATATATTATGTCGTCATTGTAGGTGTTAGACTTTGTGATTTGGTGGACTTTGATTCAATACGCTTAAATTACGTGCTGTTTTTTAATAATTCAAGAATAAAAGAATTTTTTGTGAGCTGTACTTATAAGATTTGAAAACTGTCGTATGATTATAAAAAATAATAATTTCTTTGTTCTATAACATGAAGTCTAGTGAATAAGACTCAGTTGTACATTATAATGTATTGTTATAGTTCAGCTAAATTAACTAAAAAAAATATAAGGCCAAATTACTTACTTACTACTTACTAATGTGGCGCTGCGACCCAAAGTGGATCCTGGCCTGCGACACAAAGAGACGCCACTCTTCTCGGTTCTGCGCCATCTCCTGCCACTCGGTAGCATGGAGTTTTTGCAGATCCTCCTCAATCTGGTCCTTCCAAATTACTTAAGCAGTCTAAAATTTGCGCAGATATCGCAAACAATTTCCTCCCACAAAAATATCGGAAGATTCCTTTCAAATATCGACTCCCACGCGTTCAATTGCGAGCAAGGCGATCGCGATTGTATATTTCATAGAAGGCATCCATCTTGCGATCCCGCGAAGCCGAAATCCCTGCGAAGATTCCCCGAAGGTTAAAAATGTACATAACCGCGCTCGTCCCTCGGCAACCGCGTGAATAGTTTAGGTGAGAGAATCGAGTGACGGAAACCTATCCACACATGTATGGTTGTTTGGTTGACATTGGTGTATGTTTAACGCTCTAAGGTCTACCTGCAAAACGAGAGTGAATCGGTTCTTATCGGGTAAGCACGCTCCATCTTAGGCCATAGCCTCTGCTTGGCTATCAGGCAAAGTATGGCCAAGTGCAAACCCGTACAAGCTAAAAAAAACTGTTAATAGTATTGTTATTCATGTAACGTCAAAATTACTTAGTTAATAAGTGGTTTAATCTGTTTATGAGTCGTCATGCAACAGAGCCTAAATCTTATGCTGTCAGTATTTCAAAAATTTTGTAAAAGGAAATTTGAAATGCTTGAAATGACAGAACATATGGGAATACTTTTTATTATTTACAATATTGGCTGTTTGATTGGTATTTAGGCTTGCGCTGTGAAGTGTGAATTATCCATTCCGTCATGTGATCAATAAGATTTTATTATTCATTAAAAAAAACATATGGACGCGTTAAGTTAACATATGGCGCCTAACGCGTTCATATAAAAAACGCGTGTTTTGACGTGATTACTAAACGTTTTAAATAAAAATGTCTGTGTACCATTCACAAAACTTTTAACGAACAGAAGTTCTTTACCTTTTTGAGATACCTAGTAAGAATGTTTCACGTCTAAGTAGCGCAAGTGTGAAACCCTTGAAGGTCGGAACCTTTTGTATTGATCTGATTCAAGAGTGGCGGTGTGCAACAAATGGTTTGTTTTCACTTATTTTGGCCGAATCTATTTGCACGATTGAAGGAATACATTGGGATGTTTGCATTTACATGGACTTACATCAGACAAACAACAAAGGGAAATGTGAGGACCGTAGATTGAAGTAGCGCTGAAATCAAGCTTCAAAGGAAGGTCAAATAAATCCATGGATGGTTGACCAATAAATGAATTGATAGATTGTATATTATTTTGTATTCCAATTGGTCATCATGTTAAAAAGATTTTGAAGGTTATTAGTATACTTAGCTAGGCGTGTCATTTGAATCCCTTTACTAACATCAGAAGAACAAAAATAGCTTACATAATAATATTAGTTCAGCTATTTTGGTACATCTTTGTTTTATCTATAAAAATCTTATTGACTGCTCTGTTAGCTTAGTTGGTAGTGACTCTGCCTTCTAATCTAGGGGTTGCGGGTTCGATTCCCGCATGAGACAAGTAATTATGAATACTAAAATTTGTAATTACTTGTGTCGAGTCTGGCCGTTTTTATATATAATAATAAGTATGTATTTACAAAAAAAAAGTATATAAGTATTATATCCGTTATCTAGTACCCACGACACAAGCGTTTGCTTAGTGTGGGGCTAGATGGCGTTGTGTGCAATGTCCCGGAATATTTGTTTATTTTATTTTTATTTATTTATTTGAACATTAATTGCAATAAATATGTAACATAATTAATAATTATTATACTTTTCTATACAATACAATACCTATTATATAATACGACTTGTAATATGTACCCATGTATTACCAATAAATGGTTTATCTTGTGTTCTTCTCACAACATAACTATTTTTAAATTGAGTATTTCGAGTGTTTCTTGTATACAGTTTACAAACACAAACAAATAATTTTAATAATTCTTATCACAAGAAAACACAGCTACAATACCTAGCAATATGCAAGCTTAGTTAACCTTTTGTCCCTACATAGTAACACTATGACGCACCAATACGCAACAATACTCGTAACTTAATATAATAAGGTTGACCAATTTGGTGCCGTAAGCTAAACAAGCTGATAATCAGCTTTTAGTCATATAAGAACAAAAAGAGAAGAAATGTTAAACATGTCTTAATTTACTTTTCTCATATTTTCATAGTTTCCATCTTATTAGACAAGTACTTACTTATAAAACATAAAGTAACTAATTAATAGTATATATTTACAAGTCTTAAACATAATATTAAAATATATAATATACCTAAAATAAAATATGAAAAAAATAAAACAAAAAAAATATTTATTTCACATATTTCAAAAACCAATAAATCAGGAATAAAAAAGAAACAAAAGAGAAGTGTTAAGTATAAGTAGTATTGTAGGCACCTTTTTACCATGGACAGGCAGCCTTTGACAACACCGTGACCAAAGTTGAAGATGCACGTACTGAAATGAAATTGGCTCTCAAACGAAGCTGCTAAAATAAGCTATTAGGTGCTAAGTGCGAAATTACTTACCTGGATCTGGATTCATAGCAGATGGGCGAAAAAACTAATTTTAAGGTAAACATAACACATATACTCGTATATCTGATAGGTATATAGGTATAGGTAGCAATCAAAATACCATTTTATTATTTCGTAGTATTGCATTCTACTTCCGCAATTTCCACAATCATTTCTTTGGGTCGTATTTTGGTTCAACCATATGCGCTCGACATCAAAATGAAACTATGTATAAAGTAACTAAACTCCGCGCTAGAAAGCTCGGCGAGTGAATGGAGTAGTAACTAAAAAATTGTATGAAACTTGATTTTGAAACCGTATATTTTGTTAATGTGCTGCCATCTATTCATGTAAATTTATCTTGCATTAACTCTAGCTACGCTCTTATTGTGTTCCGTATTACGCGTCATTGTTGTGTGTGTTAAAGTTTATAGGCTTGCTTATATGGTACACAGAAATTACATAGCTTTTGTTAGAAATGTTATGTTTTATTTATTTATAAAAGTTTAAACAAAATTAACTGGCGTTATTTTAAATTCAATATGCAGGTCAATAAATAAAGCTGAATTATATTGTATAATAGCGTAAAGCTTTCATACGAATAAATAAATATTTCGGGACATTCAGACACCGTCTTGGGAGAAAAATTCTACACTTGTTTCGTTTGCACCCAGCATTATCTGTCTACTAATAAACTATTTATGAATACCAAAGACACATTAGGTATATTATTACCTACACATTTTTACAGCCTACAAATAAATATACATAGCTATATGATTAAACTGCAAACATTGTCTTCTTTACCAATTTACGTGCTATAGTTGAACCAAGTTTCTATAGCTATAGAAGAGAAGATAATAGGTCGCCCTATTACACCTGCCTTTTGTTATGCTAGGTAGGCTTCACCACAACCTAATCAACGTCGTTATTCCACGAAACAAGAGGTATAGACTGGTCTATACTTGGTGATGACAAAGAGATTGATTTAGAAACACTACTTGATTAAAACGTCTCGCGTATTAGAAGCCATTGATTTACTTTAAAACAAACGTAAATTATAGGGCTTGAACGATGGAACACACTCTACCAGTTTCATCATTATTAACAACCAAGTCTTGTTTGAACGCACAACAAATCTGCATTATCTCCAGTATAATTTGATGATGATAATGTAGTATACGTCAACGCCAAATCTGGTTGATTTAAGCCAGAATACGGGCAAATATGTAATTTAACTGTACCATAAAAACCAGTTTAACTCCGGACTCCAAATCGCGCAGTAACAGTCCCCGGCCCAATATCAATTCATTACTAAAACAATAGCCGGCTAGTCCCTATAACAATTTGCAGCTTTGGCCGACAGTGAAACAATTAGCGACCCGCCCTTCGGAGCTCTTGGGAGGCCCGGGGTCGGCACTTTGAAATCCTAAGAAGGTTTTAAGACCTTAGCAACGGTGTATCTTGACGCTTTTATGTGGTATGACTACGAGGATTTAAAATTAAACTGAGTAGTAGATTTGATCTCTGTTTTTTGTAAAAGAAATGTGTGTTTTGTAGTAGAATTTACTTTTGGCCATAATTTGCCGGATGGTAAGACTAGGATTATAAATCTAGGATGGATATTGCTAACCTTGCACGAACTGTGTACTCTCGCTGGTTTCCTATCGATGCCATTGTTTATATATGTGTCGAGTACGTTTTTGTCTGTCAATAACACATAGACATATCTGATCAATGTTAGTCGTAGGTATATATTATCTGGCAATTATAAGTCCATAGATCTTCATGACTACTTCATTATATTACTTCATTTTCTGAATAGAATTTTTTCAATTTTGATTTTGAATCTCAAAAACGTGGCTGATTTAATACCTGACTGAAGTCCAAAAAGGATCAAAACTGTGTTCAATACGATCCATACATCCTTTGGCTCCATTTTCCAATTTACCGCTTTCCCAGAGACTATAAACATTTCACCGTGGCTCACGTGGCTACGGTAAGCGCATTAACGGCGTTTTAATGCGTTGAAATATGGTGGATTCAATCAGCCAACTGTTGGTGCCGGCGCCTGTAATTGAGTGTAACGTATCGGTGGCAAAACCCGAACATCGCCCTGTGAGGACACAGGCAAGCTGGCTTGCAGTGGGATATATTTAGAAAGTAAAGGTGAGTTGCAGTGGGATGTATATGGTACGTTATTTTTTTTTATTTATAACTACTAAGTTAAATGCTCTTTGTTGTTGTCACAAATATAATAAACATGAAAAAGTCTTAAGCGAGTGCCACAAACGGTGGCCTTATCGCTATGAAAGAGATCTTGTAGGAAACCTTGAAATCTGTATAACTACCACAAGTAATATTGCGTCCGGGTGTGAGATGCACTGTCTATAAATATATCTAAATAAGCTGTTTTAAAAAATTCAGCAATACAATCTCAGAAATGGATTTGTTGCAATGCAGATAAACTTTTTTGTTCGATCTGTCACCCCGGTGGGGACAGAGCAGGGGGACAGATCGGAATATTTCATATTGTTATGTTGATAGATCTTTGATATTGTCAATTTAATGTTTTTTTTTTACATTCATTTATTCAGTTCATTGTTCAATTTACGATGGCAAGTTGACTATCTGTCAGAACTGTGACCGTGGTTGGTATTTCGAAGCTAAATAAAAGGCAATGGATCGTAAAATTCCATTTTAAAAACCCATATCAGCCGCCGCCGCCGTGGTTTTTGTTTAAATAAATAAATGGATTTCTATCCATTTATTTACCTCAACAAAAACCACGGCGGCCTTATTCACCCTATTTCGCCTTTTTGCTGTTAAAATACAAAGCAAATTTAATAAATAAATAGTACAATTGTTTGCATAAGCATTTAAAAGTTACTTACAAATTTCTATTAAAATCAATCTATAACTCACCATTTTAAATAAAAGTATTTTTCGCCTTTTTTACGTGGGTTAGGTTTAATAGATAAATTAGGTTGTTATATAATTTCATTCCTTTTTTTTGTAACACGTATACTGTACGTGCACACAGTATCGTCTATAGTTTAATGTATATCATGTATCATCCCACAATTTACAATAAAAAAAAACCGGCCAAGTGCGAGTCGGACTCGCGCACCGAGGGTTCCGTACAAACCTGCAAGGTTTACAAAATATATATTTTGTAATGTAACTAAAAATTTAAGGTTTTCGGAATTTTTCCTTTATGTGTGGTATAAAACGTTGCTTCATGCCAAATTTCAAGATTCAAGGTCGACTGGAAGTACCCTTTAGGTTTTGATTCCCTTGCAAGTACTTGCGAGTTTCAAAATATGCAGCTTAAATTGCTGTTTCTTTTGATTGCGTTGACATAGAAGTTTGATTTTGCTACAGCTTAAAGGTATTATAGACCTGAGTATTTGGTATGAATTTCAATTTAATACCTCTACGCGTTTATGAGGAAATGGGTAGTAAGTTTAAGATTATTAAAAAAAAAAATATTTTGTGATGTAACTAAAAATTTATGGTTTTCGTAATTTTTCCTTTATCTATGCTATAAGACGTTGCTTCGTACCAAATTTCAAGATTCTGAGTTCACGGGAAGCACCCTGTAGGTTTTGATTCCCTTGCAAGTGTCGAAAATTTGCGGCATAAATGGCTGTATCTTTTGATTGCGTTGGCTTAGAAGTTTGATTTTTTCACAGCTTCAAGGGACAGTAGACCTGAGTAATTGATATAAATTTCAGCTTCATACCTCTACGCGTTCCTGAGAAAAAGGGTCTTGACAGACGGACGGACGGACGGACAGACGGACAACAAAGTGATCCTATAAGGGTTCCGTTTTTTCCTTTTGAGGTACGGAACCCTAACTAGCATAAAAACAAATGAACACGAAAACACAACACTCTCAAAACATTTCAAAATGTCCTCGACATCGTTATCATTTCATATTGGCACTTAGCACCATTAAAGGCTCTATACAGAGTGCAGTCCAGCTGGTTTCCGGTGCAGCAAATATTGCACGTCATTTCCGGGACAATCCCGGCTTACAGTGGGGAAAGGGTTACTTTACTTTGTACTTACATAAAACTATACTTATGTTAGAGTTGTGTTTGTATGTGACTGGCGAAAACAGGTTTGGATTCAATATGTTGTCTGAGTTGACAGTAAAAAGAATCAACAGATAAGTTTGATTCATTCAGAGACAGTCAAAAAGAACGCATTTGTAAGCGTTCGTACGCCAAGGTAATTGAAATGCGATCATTGTCGTGGGTGTAATAGCTATCTTCGTTTGAAGAAAAACATAATTAACAGCGTAAGTTCCTGAGCTCATTTTTATCTGCTTATAATATATACATATAATAAAGCTGAAGAGGGCGAAAAAGCTGAACATAGAAGATATTAGAAAAAAATATGTTTGCGTAAACTTTGAATCGATAATAAAATACGTTTCAGCGGTTTTTATAATTTTGTCTGTTTATCTGTGTCTCTGTTTATTTAAACGCTCATAATGCAAACACGGCTGAACGGATTATCATGATTTTTGGTATGTAGGTAGTATGACATATACTTACAGAAGACAGTATTCCTCCACCATATCTCATGTAACAGTATTGTTACAGTGTTTAAGGCGCAACCATGTTTATCCCAATCAAGTAGGCTATGTCTCCCGCTGCACTGAACACTGAAACGTCATTTCCTTGCGGGATCCCGGCTTGAGTCCCTGGATCCCGGGTAAGGGAGAGTCGTCTGGACGGATTTTAGACAGGGACAAGCTTTTATTTAGAGTAGTTATTGCCCAATGTGATTGCAACCATACCAAAATCTAGGTTGCTGCACCCAACCCATAAACAAGTCATTATACATAAATTGTATAAATTAGCACTCAACCTATTTATTTAGTGACATGTATGGCTAGATGGCGCTGTGTACAATATCCCGGAATATTATTTTCATCCACATTTTTTTAAAACGCAATAGTTAAACATGATAAATTAAACAAATTACTTAATCGAATTAATATATCTGAAATTCAATTTATGCACTTGGTTTATCAAAATCGGAAGATTTTTTTTTAATCATTCAGTTACTTCTCTATCATTTATATTTATTTGCAATTCAGTGTCTACTAAGCAAGCGCGGAACATATCGCGAGTCGCAGTCATTCAATAGTCTATTTTCCATAAAAAATGATTGAAATTGGTACTTTCAAACAGTTTGAATGTTAATCCACTCGTGGGAGTGCTCCTTAAAATCCTGTGTTCCCGGCGAGAGGGTCACGTATGAAATTGTCGTGTGCAGCCGACTCGGGGTTTATGTGTGCACTTTATTGTGCGCTCCGTTTGCATTCCCAATTCAATTGTTGAGCGCTGCATTTTTCAATAGGAAGGGAGCATCGTTGGAGATCATCATATTCAAATTGATAAGTTATGGTTGGCGGAACATTATGACTGTTGGTAATTGGTAAATATTTACTGTGTATGTACCAAAGAAAACGTTAATTTGTAGTGATTTTGGTCCTTTATATCACACTAAATACATACATTAAAAGGCAAAAGTTTGTGAGTGTGTATTTATGACAGTGTGAGGTTTGTTCCTTCTGCGTGATTTATCAGCTAAACCGACTTGTATTAAATTTGATATGGAGATAAATTAAGTCATAGATTAACATACATGTACTTGTACAAATGTTGACTTCTATTTTATTCAAGATAAAAACAAGGGAAATTATGTGTCGTCAATTAAGGGGTTGAAAGTTTTGACACTAAACTGTTGTACTGAATACTACTTGAATTCTTTCAAAAAGTTACTTTGCGTCTCATTATCATTTTCTAAAAGACCCTGAAACCTAAAATTAAATCAAAGCGTGAGTGGAATAGTAAAAATCATTATTAAGAAATTTCAATTACCAATCAGAAGCTTGCGTTAATAAGGTTATACCTACGTTCTCGAAGACTTCGACCGTTTGATCCAAACTTTCCAATCTCTATGCTAATTCTAGTTATAAATCGGCTAAAGGGGAAGACGAGAGGGTTAAATTCAGAATTTAAAACAGTATAATTCATTATAAATTAAACTGGAGAAATATATGGCGGTGGTATATGGAGGAACACACCTAAAAACCATCAAGTTTGTTGTCTGAAGTCGGTTAAGGAGCAGACGCAGCGAAAAACACTTTATGTATAATTCTCCAGAGTTTCATTTACAATGGATTTCCGCAAAGTATAGCCTGATTCAATATCGTATATTTCATTAGAACAATCACATTACTACTTTACTTTTACTTACACTGTTTCGTGCGTTGTTGTAGAGAAACTTTTGTTACAGATTAATACCCACTCTTTTGTATTGTGTGACTCAAAATGTAAGAAAGATAGCGTAGTTATTTATACCTCACACTGTATACATTAAAACAAACAGTTTGAGATGGACAGATGTTGCGGGTCGAACCTGTACAATAATAGCACAAAACCAAAGCAACTGGCATGCAAGGATATAAGGAAATGATATAGGATTAAAGACAAAGGGTCATAGCAAAGGATATAGGCCTTTATCCAATTCTGGGACAAACCTGGCTGAGGATGATTATAATGATCATAATGTTTAACTCGGGCGAAGTGCGGGAAGGAAAGTAAAAATTGTTAATAACTTATAACACCCTTCTATTTTTGGTCAGTCAAAAGGGGGTGCAAGATGGTTGTAGTAATTGGGCTGATAGTGTTTGCCGCCAACTCTGATAGGACTATGAAAGTGACTAGCCACTTAGTAGAGATCTAGGTCCTATGTCAATAGATTTTAGGGCATTTGAGAGATTGTAGACAGCTTGCATCTAATGTAAGAGGTTTATTAATTTAAGTAGATATTCATTAATTAATCTTTTAATAGAAACAAAATATGATTCAAAATCCATAGAAGATTTTTGACTCTGTATATATATTGAAAAAAACTGTGCTTTACCTATAGATTTATTTGTATATAGTTTGCTGGAACTAGAAACTTAGTACATATAGAGTATAACGTGACATTTTGCTATTATCAATTTTTTATTAAATTTCATCTCAAAAATGTACTACAGTTTCCTTGACAGGATAAAATGTCATTTTTTAATAATCATAGTTTAATATAATTTAATTTTAATACAGTAATTATAACCTCGTTTCCACAACTGACTAAGCAAAGCGCGACATAGGCATTACACGATCAAATACTTGGAAACTTTGAACCGTGATCGGAATCAGATCTGATTCCAATAATGCAGTTCTGGGAACTTCTGCCAAGTTCCTTACGTCATTATCTCCATTTCAATCGGTCATCGAATTTTAAACAGAGTATGGTTCTGTCTCGTTTTCTTCGGTGTTTGGTTTTGGTTTCTTTTGTTTATAACTCCTGCCATAGAAATGGCGTGTTGTAGGTTGTTTAATATCATCTCTTACTCTTTAAATTCGCACATTGTAGCTCTCAAAATGGATACAGGACTTGTTTTTTTGTTATTCTTCTTCTTCTAGAGTTAGCCACTCTCATTCTATCGAATGAGACTCTGGTATCGAGAGTTTATCAAGCCGCCCCAAGGGCCTCTGTCATGGCTTAACGACTACCGTACTAGACAAACAGCCAAACTATTTTTGTTATTTTGGGAAGTAGGCTTAGTTAAAAGATGTCTAATAAATAATGTACGTAATTGATTGTTGCGTGTTTAAAAAAAACGAGTGAAATAATGTATTACAGCCTTCATAGACTGAATCCTGATAACTGATCTAGTATTTTTAGAATTCTTGTTTCAACGTGAACAATATATTTCTACATTGTTTTAACTTTCTTTGAATTGGCCTTTTGAGTAATTGTGAAATTGTATTGAAGGATTCATCGAACAAATGCCAGAGTTTCAGAACTTTTAGAAAGGCTTTTGTGTTTTGGACCCTGAAAGTTAAAGAGAAACGAGCCTTTATATAATTCTTTCTGGGACCTAATCTATGAATTGTTAACAGAATAATAAAAAAAATGTATTCTTAATAAGTTAAAAAAATAACATCTTTATAACAAGAAAAGGTTTTATTTTTATGTTACGTTGTCTGTAAAACCAACATGATATGATTTAATTTTAGAAACACATAGTGCAGTGCTACCATTGCGTAGGAAAAGATATGTGCAACAACTAATTTAAAATCTGATAAATAATGTAATGCATATTCGAGAAAAAACCGAAATTGGACATTGAAACATAGTTTTTATTTTTCTAGCAACCAGATATAAAAAAAAAACAAATGATGCGGTTTATACTTGGAATTAAATTTAATTCTTCTTTCGCGTCAATTTTTACTTAAGACTGCGATGGTTATCATTTAATCCTGCAAATACAGGCCGGGCATTAAGACCACCCAACGACTGCGGACTTTAAGATCGATTAAAGACCACGAATGCAAACAAAAAGTTTATAATTGCGTATATCGCCATAACAGAATCTATGTGGCCATGGAGCTTCTTTAAAGAGTTAGATTGAAGTTAAAAATAAGTGTGTCGAAATATTGGAGTAATTTTCGAGTTCGAGTTCTGAAATCTGTTAATTTTTTAAATTACTTCCGAAGCGTCTTTAAATCTAGAATAAATAAATATTTTCTATGTAATGGGTAGACTTGACAATCAAGTCACATAAAGGGACAGTTGGTCAAGCGAGACGAAAGGTCACAGATTTTTTTCTTAGTAAGCGTGCTATATCGTGGACTACAATAATAAATAATAAAAATAAAATAAATATTCCGGGACATCGCACACAGCGCCATCTAGCCCCACACTAAGCAAACGTTTGTGTCGTGGGTACTAGATAACGGATATAATACTTATATACTTTTCTTTTGTAAATACATACTTATTATACATACAAACGACCAGACTCAACACAAGTAACAATGGAGTATAACTTAATATTAGGAGGTCTGTAGTAAAACGTAAGCCTATAAGGTGTTAAAAAAACAATATTAAAACGAGGTTGCAAGATCGCAGAGTCCCATCATCGAATATATCAACTGATTCTGTTTGCCTTTATAGGACATTCTAAGGTACACACATCGCACACTCCCTCATCCATGACCGCTCGTATTGGCCAACATCAAACTGTGACTGGACTATTCGTCTATGCAACATCGCTTGCGTGTTACACGCTACACTTCTACTTAGAACCATACCGCCTTAACTTTCAAATACTTGCTTATGTATTTTAAGCTTTATGATAAAAATCATAGGGTAAGTTTTGGTACAAAAGTGTTGTCGCTTCAGCCCACTAGAGATGCGAAAAGTTGGTCTTATCAAGTTACAAGTACGATTCGCGAAGGTGAATTAAAACTCAAAGGTGAGTCACCAAAATTGTGTATCGATTTCACTATCGAACAAAGAGATTTGCTTGTTTTTTATTTATTTACTTTTGTGTCAATCGACATAGATGTACAGTCTTAGATACCCGCATGTCAAAAAGTAAAAAAAAAAACTGTAACTTACTTAAATCACCCTTAAATATAAGGTTATGCATTACTAACCAGTGACTATACATGTGTATGGATCAATATCAACCCTTACCAAACCTTTCTTAAATAAAAGATACGCCTATATTTCCACTATAATCTGAAGATAATTAATTATTTATTATTGCAATTACCACTAAACATGGAACCAGGATTTGTCGCGAGTAATTCAGTAATTGTTGTTTAAATTGGTACTAGAAACGTCAGTGTTGATTGACATGCCATATGAGTTATTTAAGACGCTAGTTCCATAGATGCTTTAAGGTATTGGTAGTAAGGTATACTAAAGAAAGAAGTAATTTTGTGAGAAATAGTCCCACTGAGATATAAGCATGTAAATGTAAGGAAAGTATTCTTTATTTTGATCCCAATAAAATTACGCTGTAGGTTCAAGCAGTTATTTACATAAATCAGAGCTAACCTGGAATAATATTACGAATTTCACTTTCATACATACCTTTTACATTTCCTGTAATTTACAAGTATTTTGCAACGAAATACGAGTATGTATACTTATCATTTTTTTAATTAATTGCAGCTTGTCCTTAGCGTTAAACCTCTAAGACGTTCCAACTAAACAATGCTTCCATTTGCATTAGTGATATTATTCGCTATGTTATTTGGCTGAATCTATTACCTTATTGTCATGAGTGACATACGTTTACCTTAATAAGTATTATATGAATTCACAATGTAAAGATTCCATGGCATTTGAGATTTGAAATAGTAAAATATGTATATCAGAACTAAAAATAAAGTTTCGGTAAGTATATATATATGTCGGAGCGACCACCATCGGGTAGTCGCTCAATGACGACATCAGAATTAGGACCTACACTAGCTTAGTGAGCGTATTCTGGGTAAAATACTAGTTTAAAACACTGTAAGTATTCACAAACGTTTAGTACACTTTTCACAAACTTTACTTATAATACAAACTATGGTTAACTAGCTTTGAATTTTAAAATGAGCAGTGGGTTCAAGGCACCGACCAAGACCCAGCACCATGAAAACAGGGGTCCAACTTGACCACATCACATGAACAAATTAAAGGTTCAACTAAACCACATGACACCAACTCCAAAGCTCAACTTAGACTGCCTCCCGGAGCCACCGTCCACATCGATTATATTGGCTTTACATCATGACGGCGCCTCGGCCCACTCGAGACTCTGCTCTGCTCCAATTGGTTGTTACAAATAATATTAGTGACTTTTTACATTAGCAACTTCAATAAACTTGTAAAAACAATTAGGACAAATCAAGTAAATCCTATTCTAATCCCTTTATGAATTTACGAATCAAATTGGACTATAAACAATAACGTTAAGAATTAGTAATAAACCATGACCAAGCGACAGTCAACTCAACAACTTCTTCTGACATTTCCGTGCCGTTATGTGCTATGATACAATCATGTAAAATAGTTTTGTAAATTCTCTAACTGATTTATAATAACTATCTAGGTAGTAAGATCTCATTTTAGACATGGTTATAAATTATGACTAAGCAGCAATCGATACAACAGCTTCCTTGCTCCGACATATATATATATATGTCGGAGCAAGGCAAGCAAGCTTATATATATATATATAGGTAGGTACCAAACTACAGATATTGCAAAATGTCAATTTACATTATTGTATTGATTTATGCGAAGGAAGCTATTGTAATAATAGATTTGTCTTGATGGATATTTTGGTAAGAAAAGTTGAGATTACACCGAGCGCTGTGTGAAATTTTTCTTTCAACAAATACTAATTAATCATCATTTGAATTGCTTTTTTTAAAAAAAAGCGAAATAAACTTCGTATAAATATATGTTTACAGTATACAATGTTTTAAACAAACTTCGGAACTGGCTACGAATTCAATAGCTACTGTACACATGAACAGATGATCAATTATTTTTATCGTAATTCAGGTTACATAGTCAAGTAAATAAATGAAAACAGTAATCTTACAATTTTTGTTACACATCTTAAATTAGTATTCCAGAACTATCGTCATTCCACCTTACCTCGTACAATACAAATTTTGTTTCATATAAAACGTTATTCATAACAAAAGTTTGTCTCAGTATGCCTCCATCGTAACCCGCAAATCAAAACAGATCAAAGGGCCCGCCTGTACCGGTGCTGATAATCTCGAACCCTTCCCTTCTGATGAATTAGTCCTTTCGGGTGTTTACGGGTGTTTTGGAAAATGTTCAGCTGATTTGGGACATCTCTGATAAGTTTAGCTATCTAAATAAAAGTCGATGCATCGATTTAGTTACTCAGAAAAAGATCTTCGGCTTGCGAAAAAGCACTTTCATAAAGATTAAAAAAAAAAAGATATTTTTAACGAAACAAATTTGAATGAAAGTTAAAAAGTTAAAGGGCCAAACAGCGATCACATTTATTAACTATTGAACCATTAGTTTTTAATATATAAGCCGGCTAGGGTCTTTCAACTGTTAATGTTTATCCGGTGTCATTTAAATTGCAAAATATGAAAACCAGCGAATGCATATATTCTCAGTGATTAACAGTAGTATTTAACCTTGATTAAAGACTTATTTCTTTGTCTTTCCACACAAAAGACCAGAATCAATAACTAACACAGAAACATTCAGGCCAAAGTAATCATCGAACAAGTAATAACTAGGCACCTATATAATAGATACTACCACAAACAATTTCCTATTCATCGGACACCTGACTTATTTCCCCAATATGACGGAACTTGTCCCGCTTTCTTATACTAATGTCTGGGAATATGAGTTGTGGATAACAGTATCCAATGTCGTAAAGGAAAGCTTCTTTCTTCTATTTTTCTTCTTCTTATTATTTAACAAATGTTGTGTAGGAGCGCTTCTTTCTTCTTTTTTCTTCTTCATATTTTTAAATTAAATTTTGTATATTCCGGGACATTGCACACATCGCCATCTAGCCCCACTCTAAGCAAGCGCTTGTCTTGGGTACTAGATAACGGATATAATACTTATTTTACTCCTTACTTGTTTTAACAAACACCACAATTTTCTTGTATTGATTTATTGTTGCACCAAAGGCGTGACAGTATTAGTCTACCTGTGATGTAATGTTTTTATGGCCTAACAAGAACAGAAAGCCTAAACTAATTATTAGTAAACACATCACCGATTGGACCAAAAGTACAAACAAAGTAAGAAAAAACCGCGATTATGAAACGCAACGTGACGTCGAATCGCCAGAACTTGCGATTTGAATTTGCAGTAATGTAATTGATATTTTTTGTAATTGGTGAAAAATATATCTATACCTGTACTGCCGTATTACAGTATCCAAATACAGTGAAACACGAAGCAATCCCAGGGGGTCCATTTAATAAATTAGTTTCGGATTAATGTGCCGGCCAAATTGAGCTGAACGAATAATGATAACTCGTCCTACGAGGGTTCTTTCTTGGGCTTTTGTTGAGGAAGATTTGGCCATGTTATTGTTTGGTTTTACTCTTTGGCTGAATAGAGTAAGCTTGTGTAATCACTTAAATATATTATTGTTTGCGAGTATTTTATTAATATAAACAACAATTTTACGCCAACAATCCATGTTTTGTGCTGTTCCTGTCTTCTTTTTGTTGATTTCACATCTTTGACACCTACCAGAGAAAGTCCAGTACAGCGCTCGCGGTGATTTGTTACAAAATATCTGTCACTCATAGGTTTTTTTTACTACCACCGCTCAACAAATCTTGACCATGCGTCGCTCTGATGCGGCGCATACATACACCAAAGGACCAACTAACAAACTCACATTCACTGTTATATAAAAATATATTAAAAAAAATATTTATAAAAAATTGATGAGAAACAATGCCACATAAATTGTTGACTTTTGCATATAAATTTTGTGCGTGGTAAGTATGTGTTTTAAGCCAAATTTTCATACTTCGTATCCATGTATGAAGTATATCAACGAACTCTTTGCCTAAATATCTGAAGTCCAGTGAAGCAGATGTTTAATGTAGTAGCAGTTACTAGTATGATATTTGGCACGCAGCCTAAAATAAAATAATGCAAAGTATGCAAGATAATTTGCCAAGTAAATAGCTAGTTCATATTTACAATGCTACTCAAAATTAAGACTCGATGAAATGCATATATTACGCTGCAGCTGAAAATCTCAAAGTTATTTTACTAATGCGTTTGAAAATACTCAGATTCCATTAGCATGTCATGAAATCTTAACTGTTCATGTATTTTATTGTACTGACTTCAGTAGTAGTACCTACTACAGTTTGCTTAAAAATTTCGTTGACTTAAATTTTCGTGATTTTTTTTAATCATACTAGACCACAGTTCCTCTGATATTAATTAATCTATAACTGTGCGTGCTTATTACTAAGTTTTTCTAGGAAAAAGCTGAATACATAAATACAAAAGACAGATTCAAAATATGCTATTAATAGAATCACTTAAACTTTGATTTTAATTTTTAAATCGCTAAAATACGCTGCACTCTGCAATCTTTCGGTCGATTAAAAACCAGCATAATTACAAGCAAGTACCTATATTCCTAGATTTTAACAATAAAATGTCGAAGTTTACAACACGCTGTCGTATTCAAATCCTTTGGTATCGTGAGACCGAATTGCAAATTTCCCAAAGTGGACTTCTCGGGCTTTTTTCATCCACTCAGAATATTTTAGGGTTGAAAACATGAAACCGTTTTCCGAACATGGGAATTTGAATTTCAGATTTGGCTGCAGATTTGAACGGCCATGTTTGACTGACATGTAAAAATAGAGGATCGTTATATCGTTTCACACGGAAGGTCTCTTTTTAACACTGGCCGAATTAAATATACCTATGTGGAAAAAAGGGTAAAGTAAGGGTCAACTATTAAAATAAATAAATTATTAATTGTTATTCACATAAAAAGGGTTCAAAGCTCTTTTAGAGCTTTTAGAATAAATTTAAGTATACTAAATCAAGTTAAAATCTGAGCAGATGACTTGTTGGTACGCGTTAGGTACGTTAGCCATTTCTTCAAATACGAAACTTCAATTTACGCTCACGAAAGAAATAAAAACGTACAATTTTCTATTAAAGTTAGCTACCATATAACAAAAACTAACAATGACTCAAAGCGAAAACCCATTTTCTGATGTATATCTAGAACCAATTGGCATTTTTTAAATGGACAGAGTCTATGTTTACACTAGGTATCTGAAAATAATCTTTTATTGCTAACCATTTGCGACCATTAAGTTGCTCGGTTGTGTTATTTGAAGCTATTTCGGTTATCTATGTATGTATCACAATTACCTATGGTTTTAAAATTAATTGTTTTTCCGACTTTTATGAAGGAAAGTTTGTGGATATGCGTCTTCCAGGTATTTTTTTTTTCTATTGAGAATAAGATGGATCTGCTCCAATGCTTTCTGTTCGTTTCAAGACGAAAGAAAACAATAAAATAAGAAAAGGACAGGTTTCGAGGACGCCAAAATCCGGTGACATAAAAATCTCGGCGCTCACTGTGGCATGTTATCTGCCTATGAGTACTCCTTCCTAAGCAACAAAACATTATAAAGTTAGCCGCACGCGTTATTATACAAATATACCTCCCTCTTTATTCACTTTATCTATAAAATGTGCAAAAATGCATAAAATGGATTAAAATCCATTGTATAGTATAATAATAATATAAGAAATTTCAATTATAAATATGTATAACAGGCCTAATGAATCACCGTAAACAGTCAAAATGATTACATTACCTCCCATAATCTTATGGTCAAGAAAGGGTTAAAAGATCTAAGCATACAAACAGACATACATATACATATAGATACAGACGCGGGAAGCGACTTTGCTTTTTACTATGTAGTGATTACACCTACGCATATATACAGCACAACAGCACTAGCACCATATAGAAGTAAACAACAACATTTCCTTAGGTCTCGTCTTGCAAGCAGTAAACGAGTAGTCATCAACTCGGCAGCAGCTAGACAACCATTCAGGCCAGCCCGCAGCACCTACCTATGTACATCTAGGAATAGGATGTGTACACACGTACGTGTCAGAGTATTTTAACATTATTTTAGAATATCCTGTGCAATAATTCATATCTCTCTAATTATTTAGCTATATTTTAGTACGAATATATCAATCAAAAACCATTAATCTCCAGTGCATTAATCCATAGTGCTAACTAATGTGCTTGTGCGTGTATTGTTTCGTAACCTATGCACGAGTAGGTATATACAGGTAGTGGTCAAATGTCTGACTGTCAAGTGAAATCAATGAACCATCCAATACAATCTTGACCGTTGCTTAACTTTAGTAATCGGACACGAATACTTCAATCTCCTAAGAATCTATACTAATATTATAAAGCTGAAGAGTTTGTTTGTTTGAACGCGCTAATCTCAGGAACTACTGGTGAAAATTTAAAAATTCTTTTTGTGTTTAGTAGACCATTTATAGAGGAAGGCTTTAGGCTATATAACGTCACGCTGAAACTAATAGGAGCGAAGAAATAATGGAAAATGTAGAAAAAAACGGGGAAAATTATTCATCTTCGAGGGCTTCCGTTTCATGCGCTGCGAAAACGGTTCAAGATATCAAAAAATATGTATCAAAGAATTATTTCTCTTGAAATGATCTAACAAAATGTCTGCAACAGTATATGTCTATCTTTTAAGGTTAACTCAATAAACCCGTTTTTATGGTAATAACTATTCCACGCGGACGAAGTCGCGGGAACCAGCTAGTATTTTATAAATAAGATACAATTGCTCCAAGCTTGACCAATGTAAACTTGTCTTCACAACACCCCGTGGAAATGTAGTTGTGAGCTCAGCGCAGAGTTTTCTTATTTTATTCATTAGGGGCAGTAACTTCTGAGAGCACTGTTACCTACACCGCTGTGGTCAACTGTGGATATGGCTTGCACTTTTAAAAGCTAAGATGAATCAATTGTTCAATATAAAATAGTTCAACTTGTTATATCCGTAGAGAACCTGGGCGATGTATCTACCCAAGAAAACTTCCCAACGAATTGATTCTGCGGGGGAATCACGATCCTTAGTAATTAGAAATACGACTAAGGACGACGAGTATATACCGTTTGATTGTAAAAACGGTTACAAATTATAAACAGTTTTCCAGTGTCGATTACTGAATGAATAAAATCGTTACAAACTGGAAAACTGTGAAACAAGTACAATTTATACCAAAACAGGATTTTACAATCAATTGAATGGAATCTGTAATACACCCCGCAGATTCGGCGGTGATTCACGGCACTACAGTAATGTCTGCTTTGCTACCTACTCTATATTGGTCGTTCATTCAGCTGACTGTTAATATTGATTATTAATAATTTTTCATCTTTTTCTCTTACTACTGAGGAGCGTGTATCGCCCTTTAGAATTCCATTAGTGAAGTTTAACGACGACAGAATACATATGGTATTATACAAAAATACAAAATATTTATTGATATAATAAAACAGGTAACAATAAATTTGGTGAAACTTCTGGCCTTGTGCTAGTCGTGAGACTGTGTTACAAGGCCAGTGTCTTCTTCCAATTGTGAGGCTTATATAATATTACGTCTTGTATAGGGTAGGTACTAAATATTACGATTAGAATGTTAATAATTAAAGGTACGTTACAATATAGTTAACTTATTTTGCTAACTACCCTACCCTAATTTAGGAAAAAATAAAAATGTTCACTAACAAGATCTTGCTGACAAAAGCACGCACACACGCACGCCCGCGGGCCGCGGCTCGGTACTGGAGACTGGTTACACTGTCTGTTGAATGAGTTGGAGCGATACAGTATTATGAATTTCATCTTTAGTTTTTAACCGCATGATAGGCTTATGTCTGACTGCAGCGTGCCTAATGTTACACTATTGTGTAAAACGTAGCACGGTTGGCAAAACCAAACTTATTTACTCTGAATTTGATTCCTTACTAGGAGGATAATTGAAAATTCAAATAATCACAGGTAATATAATATTTTTGATTCAGCTTCAATGCAAGATAGAAATAGAGTTTCTGCTCTTGGTACTACCGTATAAATATCCTTATTTCTTATCTAAAACACTCAATTGTCCGAGGTATTGGATTCCCGAATGCGATTCGATCCGACGCCACCGCCAACACTATTTGGTTATTTTATCGGCGAGAAGGCATTAAGGTCGGGTCCAGAGATTTGATTGTATAGAACAGAAACAGTAAAGTTAAATGTATGAGCAATTATTTATTAATAACTAGCTTTAACATTTGTGAACAAACTCATAATTATGAAAAAAAAATATGTAAAATTTGAAAAAGTCAATCTTTTGATCGACGAATCAATCACATTGCAATATTTAGTGCCGATAATTAATTTATTTATATACTTACGAGTATATGCACGCACAGTGCTCAATGTGTATATTCTGTGTCTGCACATATAAAATTAATAATCTGAAAAAAAAAACTACGATAGTTTAAAATTAATTCATGTAGTAATAAGTTACTTCGTAATTTTTGTGAGCCTAAAACTCTTTAAACTAAACACTTTTATTCCGTTCTCCCTCATTCTATACCTCTTAAGTTTCCTATGCAGTCGACACATAGGCGTTTTACGGCGGTTTTACTGCTAACTGAAACTGTGTTAAAGCTTACTACGAGACGTGTAATCGAATTTGTCGAATTTGTGTATTTGGGAGTTCATTTGCCGTATATTTTATAGGTTTGGCTTGTTGTTGTTTTGTTTTAAGGAGAATATTGTCAAAGGGTCAGAGACTTGTATCAGAATATGGTAATGGTAGAAAGATACAGATAGAGTGGACATGATAAGTTACTTCATGTGTGAAAGTTTCTGTGTCGCAAAGGTGTTGATACCGTTAGATGAAAATTTGTAAAACTAATCATCATTAACATCATGTCAACCCGTGTCACCCACTAGTGAGTATTGGTCTCCTCTCCAACGGCCACATAGAAAATAATATATCCAACTAACTATTGGCGTGGTAGAGGAAGGCCCAAGACCCGCTGGCGTCAGAATTTCGACCGGTTTCGGTGTGCCTGGCGCCTTCGACCGGGGCGCATGGAGGGAGTTGCCCAAGAGTGGGACAGTATAAGTTATAAAAAAAACTATTATCTACTAGTAGATATACAATAATTTATTTTAACATAAAATACTATTTGGTTAGTGCTAACACGAAGCATCTGAAGTTAATGTTTTATGAAGAGAAATGTATCGTCCTAAAAGTAAATTACTTCTACAGAATAGTATTTGTAATTATTTTGACTACATTTTATTACATAAAATATAAGTAGTGGTTCCATATAAGTTTCAACCACTTTGAATTAACCCCAGGAAACTATAACCGGTATAATGGTAATTGAAAGAAACACTTACACATAAATTTCCTGCAAATTAATATTGATACTTTTGTGACGGTATAAATTTGGCCATGAAATATATCGTACATACTGGGTTATCTAGAATAAACGCAGACTTCCAAAAAGAGTTTTATATCGATATACATAATGTACTTACCCTTACAATAACATGGTAAATATCGCTAAATTAAAGTTATTCTATCGCTGCACTCTTTGTTATTTGTACGTGACTATAGTATTCAAGTTACTGACAATATGTTAATTATTCGAAACATAATTGTTAAATGGCATACCTACGCAATTGAGCGCTTCCGTGAATGGAAATTCTAAGGCGCTGCTTAATTTACGTACTACTTGCCAGTCGCCCCTAGGATTGTGGACCAGCTAAATAAACACTTGTTTTTTTTTTAAATACCGATGACTCACACAAGCTTATTTCGTAACAACCCTGTATAGATGTAGATTTAATCAAACCTTAACTACTAATAAAAAGGTTGTAACGAATATTTAGTGCCACAAATGGAAGTTAGTAACGCAGTGGACGTTTTATACGCACGTTAATGTGACTTGATGAATTATTGTGTTGTAGATTTTGTGATATCACATTGTAATGCTCAAGAAATACACCTTACCAACAGTCATAAACCACAATTCACTTATTTTATCACTCTTAGATGTCATTCACTTTACCCTTTCACATTGATAAGTCTAGAAACTTCCCCGCCCTGGGGACAAAAACCCAACTTTCCAAGTTAACATAAATTTCATTCATCCAGGAGCAATAATGGACCGGAACGAATTACGCGCCATATTTCAACAGCTTATGTGCCAAATGCGCCTAATAATAAACGTAAATTAGGGGGAAGTTTAATACAATATTCAGAGGTCGTGCGTACGTTTGTTGTTCGAGCTAGGAAATAACAGACGGGCCGAATGGTGAAAAAAAATCTTATTAATCCATATATGATGGTGCTTTGCGGAAATACATCATGTCAGTTATATGTACATATGTTTGTACAACTGGATTTAAATATATTTTTTGGGCTGCTTAAAAAGTTTACTTTTATATGAAACCAGTGAAAATCATAATATTGCTAAAGAGTATTCATTACTAAGCATGGGAAAACAAAGATTTGAGCGAACTATTTACAGTACTGAAAGTGAAAATAGGAGTAGAAATAATATCAAATATGCTAATTGTATTTTCTGTCGCTCATAAAAAAAGCTAACAGGCTCTTGTTAGTTAAACTGCTTTCGAATCCAACTGTATCATATTTTATAAAAATGTTGTCTGTAATTTACTTAGTCTGGGATTTGCCCTTATTTTACTCAAAATGAAAGGAATGTTTCATTGTTTGGTTGAAGGCATATTTGACGCATGTGGAAGAGTATGAACATGTTGTGTAATTTGGTGGCCCGAGGAAAAGGTGTGAAAAAATACTGAATAAACAAAACAAAACTGATTAAACAAAAAGGGTAGCACTGAAAAAGATGCATTGTTTTTCTTAAAAAAAATTGAGAAAACAATGTTTTTTCTCTTTTTTACTGACTATGGGATCTTATTACTCGTGTTACAAATTTATAGATAAATAAATATTCCGGGACATTGCACTCATCGCCATCTAGCACCACACTAAGCAAACGCTTGTGTCGTGGGTACTAGATAACGGATATAATACTTATATAGGTACTATTAACGAATTCAAATAATATCATGCACAAATTCTGAAATATTAACTAAATCACAAAGCAACGCAATTTAAACTCTTTCCTATTTATGGTAGAAACAGTTTTCTCCCCCAATTCAATATTTAAGAATATTCCAAAGAAAAGAAGCGGCTAAAAGTGAATGTCTTAGTATATCCATCAATAATTTAAAGACGTGTATATCTTGACTTGGTAAATGAACGAGTAATGTAAAATCTTGCGAAAGGACACTTAAACCACCAATTTGGTTCGAGCTCATTTAAGTTTTACAGCATTATTGGAGCGAGCAAGAGCTGGCTACATTACCGCCCCGGACTGCATTAGTAGCCCGTACATTAGCCGGGACTATGCTTATTGGGCATCGGAATATATTACTTGGCATCCAAATTTATTATATAATCATGTAATTTTAGACACTGTTACAAGTAATCTTAGTTCTTAGTTATAAAAAAAACCTCGACTGAAATCCATAACTTTTTCATTTTCTTCTTCGTTATTTTAATAATTATATGATTTGTTTTGCTCTTATTATAAAATAAATTCTATATAAATTGCACCACTTATTCGTGGCAGAGATTGATCATTGAAAACAAAACCACATGCAATTAATTGAAAGAAAAAGCATGTAAGATGTTAAGTAAGTGTGTATTAAAACTTGTGCAATTTATGGTCTATTGCGAATTGTTTTGCGCCGGCTACCTTAATTATTGTACTAGTTATTAATCAATTTAATATTGTTGAAAAGCATCTTGTTTCGTATAATTATATATTTTAAATTAAATATGATGCCAAATAAGTAGCATATATTTCAAAAATATTTTGATAAGGTGCCAGTTTAATTAAATCCCTCACATTATTTAGTAGCAGGTTAAGGCACATACTAGAGCATTTATAACTCTTTTATAGTATTTTTGATGATTTCAACGTATTTTTTTTATATAAAATAATAATATTTTTATAAAAAAAATTACATGTGTGGTTAAGTTAAAATGTAGGTGCCAGTTTCATAAAATCCTTGACATTAGTAGCAAGTTATGGCGCATTGTAAGTTATGTGGCGACCACTTAGTGTAATGGCCGCTTCACTTCGATCGATGTGCTCGCTGTTCCTAATTACAGATTTGCGCTTTAATGATTATGGAATGTTGAGATTAGAGTTCGTAATTGTTTTATTTACTGTGAAAGCTTTGTTGACTGCGGAATGGGGTCGAATCAAATTGAGTCAATTTTAACTAAGCGGAAAGATTTTTAATAAATAGTGTGAACGAAAGAGAAACGGAATTGCAATTTTTTTTCATATAATCAACAGTAGAAATATGTTCGTTGTGATTTTGGATTTTCCTTTAAAATATTTTTTATAGTTTGAGTCAGTGATTACATGTGTAATTTTTAATACACATATGTAATTGAATCAGTTTTTTCAAGATTTTTGTTTATTTTAGACTTATCAATATCGGAAATGGCTGCCATAAAAAACACTAAAATTAAACTAACATTTCTGAACGTCTTTGGCTATAACATCTATATCAATAAGTCATCTATATCAATATCAACATAACATACATATCTATATACAACATTCAATACGATACCAACATAATAAATATCTATACAAAAGAAACCTACATGAGTAACCCCTGGGTCCCGCACACATATATCAAAAACTTTTCAAATGTCATCGAAAACTGTACACGCACAAGTAGGTAACTGTAGAGAGTTCTAAAACTGTTTAGCTGCCATTATATGACAGAGGGAGTTATTTCATGCTGAAATTGACAATAAGTTGCTGGATTTTTTTAACAAAACTAACAGTAGTTATAGAAATAACCTATACACATACATAACTCTTGTCTTGAATGCGTAGATTTCCTAAAAATCTGACCTATTTTGATACATATTTTTGTAAATTGGTACACATCGAATTTAAAAACAAAAAAAATGGCATGATTTCTTTACTAGTTCGTAAGATCCCACTGCCCTGCCCCCAGAGAATTATAACCCAGGGGTCTTCAAATCTAGAGTAAATAGGTTTCTTCTAGGCAAGCGTGCTACATCTTGGACTATAGCAGTCGTATATAGTACTATAGGACGAAGCCCACGCCATCTATACTGATTTCAGTAAGGCGTTCGATTTAGTGGACCATGTGTTGCTCCTAGATAAACTGCAGGCTATGGGTGTTCATGGATCACTACTCCGATGGTTTGCGTCTTACCTACAAAACAGATCACAGCTGGTAGTTCTGAAGGGTTTCAAATCTGATGTCACAATGGTGCCGACTGGAGTCCCGCAAGGTTCCCATTTGGGTCCCTTGCTGTTTCTAGTGTTTATTAATGACTTGCCTCACAGGGTGACGTCAGGTGTGAAGTGTTTCGCTGACGATCTAAAGCTGTACAGAGAAATCAATTGTGTGCAGGATGTGGTTGATCTTCAGGGCGATATCGATCTGGTGAGCTCTTGGTGTGACCAAAACAAAATGCAACTTAATACAGCCAAGTGTTTTTGCATCAAATTCACACGAAAGCGTACATCTTTTCCGGCACAGTACCATATAGGTAATTCCCCATTGGAGGAAGTGCAGTCTATCCGTGATTTAGGTGTTATAATTGACAAAAGGCTGGACTTTAGAGAGCATGTGGACACAATCACTAGAAAAGCGAGAAAGATGGTCGGTTTCGTGTCACGACAAGCCAAGGGCTTCCTAAATAAAGAACTTTCAATTAATCTTTTTAACAGCCTATCACGTAGTGTTTTAGAATACTGTTCTGTAGTGTGGAATCCTGGATACGAAAATCATTCTGAGGATATAGAGAAAGTACAGACATTATTTTTATACCATTTGGCCTTTATTACATTCAAATGTAAAAAGCTTCGATCCTACCATTCTAGACTTGAACATTTTAAAATCACATCATTGAAAATACGTCGGGAGATGGCCGACGTTCTAATGTTATATAAATTGATAAACGGAATCGTTGATTGTACTGAACATCAGAGTACCATTGCCTAAGGCAAGGACGCTATGGAAAAATAGTTTCACCCCGGCTAGATGTCGTACTAATGTTCTTAAGTTTTCCCCGGTTAACCGTATGTGTGATGTATACAACAGAGATAATTGTATTTTGTATTTGTATTTGTATATCAGGCTGTTTATTGATGTCTTTAATAAAGGTTCTCTATCTTCGGTAAAATTGAATTTGAATAAGTTATTTAAATACTAGTTAATGTTTTTTGTATTATATTTTTGTGTAGGTATGTCTATTTTAAAGTGGTAGTAGGTTTTATTTTTGTCACTAATGTTAAGTTAGCTAGGTTCATTGTTTAAGGAAGCGTACATATCGTTATATATTTGTGTATTTAGTTATATGTTTTAATTGTAGTACAATTCTGTTGATGAACTAAATAAAAAAAAATAAAAAATAGTGGTGCTTCACATCAGGCAGGCTATAGTCAAACGTAAGCCTATTTAATGTAAAAAAAAGTTTTTTGTAGATAACTATGCATCATACTTAAACTTTATCCAACGCTTACTACATCAAATACAATGAGGCTGCCAATTTTTCGGATACTAAAAACGTTTTCACTATAAAATCAACATTCCCTCCAAAACTTGAGTACTAAATAACTTAACTCGCTAAGCTCCACACGTAGGCATTTGGTATTCATAAACTTCTCCATCGTGTTATTACATACACGAGCGTACTTGTTTGGCCGTGTCGTAAAACCCGCAAGGATCGTTTGAGAGGTTTCAATAACACTCCACATTTCTAAAAATATAGCTATAATACCCTACAAGATCATCCTAAAGCTGGATAAAAGTGAAACTCAAATATTCAGTTCAACTTATAAGATCAAAGTAAAATTGTTGCAGATGTGCTGCCGCTATTCGTGTTCATTTACATACCACTGTCTTGAACTTTGACCTTCGTCCTTAACATTTTAACATTATGCTCGGATTAAAATGCCTCCACTTTGCGACGATTCCTTTAATAGTGTTTTTGTGTGAAGCAACCGTCTCGGTCGAAAATATGCTTAGAAAATACATGCTACATACCAAATTAACCTAAAATATATAAATTGTGGTAAGTTTTTAACCACACCCGCACACCTAAGTCGAAGGCGGAGCATAACTTTACGGTTCTTCTTCTTATCGATTGAGAGTGCCTAACTCTGGTATTGAGAGTTATTAAGCCGCCATAAGGGCCTCTGCCATGGCTTAACGGCTGCCATATTAGCCAAACAGCCGGGGCCTACAATTTTTCGTTCCTACCTACGAAAACGCCCAAAATAGAACGCCACTTCGGTCACCAATCCAAGGACTGACCGCGTCGACCTTTGCTTAACATTGGTAATCGCATGCGATTTCCTCCGCCAGCTAAGCTTCGGTCGCTTCTCATATGTGACTAGGGCAGCTGCTCAACTTAAAAGAAACCAAAATGATACGATTGCCCTATTTCGCCATTTTCGACGGTAGTTAGTGTAAACGGTTAATGTCCAGAGTTACTGTAATGGTGTCAAAGCAATCAGGGTTTGTTATTAGGGACTCGGTTATTTTATACAACTTACATCGCTAATGGCCGGAATATGCTATTTAATGATACGAATTAATTTTAGCAATTATCAATGTACCATATAACATTATTAAAATAGCGTAAGAATCTCTATTCTTACGCTCGTATATTTTTGAAAATTTGTGTTTAGTAAAAAAATACTATAAATGCTTCGTAAATTATCAAAACTGACGTACGACACCCGCGCTACAATTAACAATAATAATTATTTAAAAATGACGGACATGGTTTGACTCCAATTGTACTTAAATCGGTGCAGTTTTAAAGATGTCATGTCAGTCGCCTACGTTACATAAATGTAGGTTTCTAAAACACTCACAACCAAAATTCGCAACACTCACAAACTTGTTCTGTAACTCAACTGCTAGAAAAAACCTGACAAATGTCATTTTTCCACAAATTCCAAACCTTATAGCAACAAACGTATAATAACGTCACTTCAAAAACACACAATATCATATAGAATTTCAAATCCCATAGTTAACCTGCAAGCAGTCAGTATGATTGATTGTGTCCATCCATCAAAGTGGTGGAAATCTGTCGCGACCTTCGTTCAGCCGCTTGTATCTTGTCGCAGTATTGATGGGATTGTCTTGTGATTATCACGAAGTTGTGTATTGAGATATTTGTCATCATTGTCTACAGCCTTTTGTGACGTTTTTGCTAGCTGTCAGGTATTATTAGCAGCCAGTGATGGCCCATTTCAGAATGGCAGCTTTCTTTTGTTAAGGTAATGAATACTTGTGATTTTGGTTGTGATTTTCAATGTCATTAACGTTTACCAAGAAGATTGTATTTATGTAATCTATATCTGCAAAACAAGTTATTAAACAGAAATTTTCTTAAAAATCTATTAAGCGGTTTCAAATTAAACAACGATCGTATTCAATCATATTAAACTAAGTATTGTAATTTATGCGTATTTTGAGCCTAGAAATCTCAAAATACAATCCCTAAAATGAAACCCCAGAAGAGACAATAACACAAGTACTTCAAGTCGGGGGTTAAACTTTTCACTAAGAAACAACACTGTCGCCCGTATATCTACATCTTTGGGGGTTACAACGTAACATGACACATTATTTTTTTACTATAGAGAGACAGAAAAGTCTTTGAACTGCCTTAATTTATGACATGAATGAACGACTGCAATAAATAGCTAGAACTTAAAATTTTATTGGTTGGCTTTGGTAGTTAACTATTTCGGTTTATTATTATGTTATAAGTACGTAAGTTGTTTTGAATAAGAGTACCTATTTCGATTCAATTCCATTTGTTTTGTTATATTTCCAAAAAATACAGTTCTACACCAACGGAAGTTACTATAAAACAATGCCTATCACATCATATAAGGCCTGCACTCCACAATACAGGCACATTCTATATTAGAATATTGATGTTTATAAAACCCAAATTTTAGCATTTACCTCTTTTTACCCTTAGGACAGCTTGATGAACTCTCGACACCAGAGTTGGCCACTTTCATTCGATAAGAACTGAAAAAGAAAGAAAGAAAAAAGAGCTGGAACTTCTTGCCCGAATCTCTATTCCCCTTGAACTATAATTTGTCGGTCTTCAAGTCGAGAGTAAGCGACTAGGCAAGCGCGCTATATCGTAGATTATAACGTTGCTTAACATCAGGCAAGTTGTAGTCAAGTGTGAGCGTATCTCTTGTAAAAAAAAGAAGAAAAAGAAGTTTTACCCAACAACATTATGCTACTTATTTCCATCGTAGCTCCGCACTAGTATTGCCAGTATATCTACATCTCGGACGTTCACGAGGAGGTAACGGAGATTTATGTCCCTCGAGCTGACGTAAGAGAAACGGGCCGCCACTATTGGATAGTTCTTTGCCTTTGTGCGGCCGGTTATTTAGCCAAGTTTATAATTCTGTGATGGAAATGATGTTTAGTATTATTTAATTTTGAGCATTTATTAGGTGTAAAAAAACTGGTCACACTAAAATGTATTTATAAGACGAAGCGTCTCTTTTTTTGTACTCTAATGCAAAATGATTTCTTTTTACATATCCTTCTTAATTCATATAACAAGGTATCATACTTTAACTATTAACTACTACTATAATTTTGTTTTGTTTCTTTAGACGCTAATCCTAAAACTAACTAACTATTAAAATATGAGACAAAACTGTTCGTTGTCAATCACACATTCACTCAAATTTTAAAGTAAAACAGTTTAATACTTCTTAAACCATGATTTTGTTTATTTAATTTACCCATTTTCGCACACTAATAAAATTGACCCTAATAAAAATCAACCTTCAACAAATCCATGAAAAGCAAACTCAACTCAAACGCTTCAATCTTTTCACAAAGCCTCAAAGCGAACTAGAACAAACTAGTTTCCCAAATCAACTTTGGGCTGAAAACCAATTGCATCGATCGCTAACTTGTTCTGGCCCGAAAACAATTAGACGTATCAATCAAGCCAGGATTGTTGGGACACAGAATTTGTTACAGTTCCTATGATAGAAAGCACAGATAAAGTAATTTACATAGATGATGCAAACATAAAGTTTTAGGATATAAGAAGGAGTAATAAAAAGGAGTTTTTTCAATCGTTTTGCAGACCTCTTGCGTGACTCAAGGTATAGATAAAGTAATGTGCATACAACACGGCTTGCAACGGATATAACACGGTTTCCTATCTAAATTCAAAATAAGACTGATTCACTATCATAATATATGCTATTCATAGGATACCTATATAACTATCTGAGATGAAGACAAATAATGCTCCGTATGTGAAATAAAATGATTGACTGATAGGATACTAATAATATAAATTATTGTTGTGCGTTTCACTAACTATAGGTTACTTTAATATTTTTATTGAAATCTATCATAAATAAATCTAATAACCAGTATTTTACGCTCACTCAATTTATATTAAGATGTCTATGAAAATTATCTTTAGTTTTCGTAGTAGTCTCTACGGAAATTGGTAGCGTAACTCTCGTAGCTGCTACGTTGTATCAGTTTGAAGCGTAGAGGCTCTACGAACTTACAGACGACGCGCGACTTAGCGATGTTTGTGGAAAAGCAGAATTTAGCATTTAGTAAATAACATGTTCAGGTACTTACTATTACATTCTGTAGTAGAAGTTTATCATGCATGCTTATTTGTAGCCAAGTGCGAATTTTACTAAATTGTGGCATGTTCTACAGAAAACCGCAGTTCAAAGCAGTTCTATGCCAGATTTTCAAATGCACTGGATAAATGTAGATCGTTTTAATTGATGTTTATGTATGGATTAAATTATTTTGATTCCGTTTTCTGTTTTTGTATAACTATCTCACTTTTGTATAATAATTTGTTGAATTCTTTACAAAAAGACGACAGATTCTCCCACTCCAGAAAAGTCATCTCAATATTATTATTTTAAGTAGTTAATTCAGTATGTTTTCATTTATAATCACAGTTAATAGTTCCTCACATAATAGCATACGTAGAAGCTCGTCAAAGCTTTGATTCGGCCATGTTTGATTAATGAAAGCTCAGTCAGTCGTGGCGGCGCTATGCATATCATGTCCTTTGAATGTTGTATGCAGTTTATGCACAAATGTGGGTAGATTTGTATAAATATGCTTTGTTTTATGTATGGCTAAAAGAACATTTAATTTGAAGTTGTTGAATATTGTGAACCAGGACTTCAAGACATGAATTATTAAAAAATTAACACTGTCACTAATACATTTTGACTTTTGCTAAGTAATATTTTATTGATAAAATTAAAGACAAAGATATTTTTTTGTGTTTTGGAATGAAAAGTAATCTATTTTACTCTCAGAATTCAATTGTGTTACATTTTTAAAAAGTGAAAATGTAAAGGATCCACCAAATACATTTTTTCTTTGATACAATGACAAAATGATTTTATTACTATTGTGTTACTTGATATAAACACAGTTAAGTTGCTACACTAAACTAAAGTTAAAGAATAAGCCAATTACATTCACACACACCCGTATTAGATATGCAAGTCACGCCGCGGGGCGCAGGAAGTGTCATGTATATGTAAACAATCTGTACGTCAATCTGTGTTAATCTAGTGAATATGTGCTTAGCGCGACTGCACGTGGAGCTACTTTTAGTGTGAAAGGGAAAGCTGTAGTTATGTTTCCATATATTTACTTTGTTGTTAAATTAGATTTATTTATTGATTAAGTTCAATAATATTTCTATGTAACACAATAATGCAACGTGCATAGAAAGTAACAAATGCTTTGAGTTTCATATCATTAAATATTAAAGAATTGACCAAGTGTAGGTAAATCAGTGTTAGACTGACTAACTAAGTTCTTACATTATTTTATGCTCCTTTTAATTCTATATAAAGAAACTTGATAAACACTCGACACCAGAGTTGGCCACTCTCATTTGATAACAAGATGATACCTACATATACTCGCTAAATTTGATCTCGTAAACCAACTTTCACTCTTATACAAAACGCCAACGTTGCTGAACCCTGAGCACTAAAACAAGCCCTAAAATCTTAGCCTAGCACTTGCAATGAAGTGCCGGTTTATTGAAATATGCATATGATCTAGGAGTGCAGTGCGAGGTCAACGACCGCCGTTTAGGCAGAGTTCACACATCAGCTACATCCCGAGACACTGTCTGGGACCTGCGACATACAACTGTGATAGACTAGTTTGAACAAACGTTTTTTTAATATTTCTCTGCACGGAGAAAATCAGGGTTCCTCTTCATCGGGATTAATATTTGGTAATTCAGTTAATTTTTTGTAATATGCCTGTCACAATTTCACGCTTTATACAGTTTCCTTTGGTTCTTTTCATGTTTATTATTTTTGATGGCAGTGAAGTACAGAAAGAAGATATGGGAATTTGAGGGATGCTTTATTATTGTATGTCTATCTATAACCACACATATTTGACACGCACGGGACACTCGGTATAAAATTAAGAGTCATTCGTATGTATCAGACGTACGAATAATTTTAGGCCGTTTTCAAATCGGGTTAATGAAAGTATATTTTTATCAATTTATTACTTTTGAAGGTAATCTTGTGGCAAGGCCTGTCCTCCTGCAGTATTATGTCGCTGTCTGGGAGAGGATGGGGTTTACGTGTAAAGCCTTAAAAGGGTTGATGACTTGAATTATAAACGCGCGTTCGGTAAAAGCTCGCGCGTTTCAGGCCTCTTTGACGCTCAAACCGTGTGTACGTAGCCTTCTTTTTTCAGATATTTTGGAAATAGAAGAAAAAAGAAAAACAAAATTCTTTTTTTTTGGATGGCGTGGTTAATGCATTTTGTCGGTAAAAGTGTCAAAAATTCCGGAAAAATGTTAAATATAAGACATACAAAGATTATTTCTTTTGCACCAATGTAATGCAAGTGACCTTTTTCTTTAACAATCTGTAAAACTTCATGACAACCATGGCTGAAAATCACAATTTCGGCAATTATTAATTGTGATATTTTTTTTATATATTCTGCGCCTAGCTAAATATTGAAGCAACATAAAATGCAATAAAGGCCATTTTGTCAAGATAAAAATACCTGATAGTACATAACGCATATAGAAATTCTGAACCACATAAAAACAAAAGCTGTGAAAAATCCTGACTCCGTGAAATTTGAAATTTAATAACAGGACGCATTAAAAGTCAGTTATCCATCATCTGTTACACGAATTGTTTTGTTTCACTTTGTCTGAATGGAATTTATTCAATTATAACTGTGTTAGAATACAGTGTAAATATAACCAGTAACTTAGATGTGTAGAAATATAGCAAAATAATTAATGGAAATATTTTTTCTTTTTGACATTAATCATAAAATTGTATGTATTTATAAAGATTCAACACTTTCCAAAGTTGACATACCATAGAAATGTTTAATTACTTAGCTGAAATATTATTATTATTTTTCTATCAATAAAAAAAAATTACAGTTTTTATGCATATTAAATTAATATTATATCTAATTTCGCCACGTTCCACTGTATACAGTAAGGAATAAACGCTTAAGCTAAACAATAATTGTCATCAGTGTCTCTGTATGGAATTGAGCTACTGTTTTACTTGTGTAAATAATTTTATTTATATCAGGTTTCGTACATAAAATATTTATGTTGGCAGCAATGTTCAATTTGGTTGCGTCTGTTTTCGTTTTGATGATTTTATTAAATGCTATTGCAAAATTTCACATAGCAAAATGAAATCGTTTCATATTTTCAATTTATAACCTTTCATAACAATAGATAGTTTATTGCACATTTGAAACATTTCAATTAATAACATCATAGTTTTAAAATTATGCAGTAAATTTCGTTTGTACCAATAATGTACTAACTATAAAGGACTTAGTTAACAACGTTAAATTTCAAAACACGTGCATTGCGTATTGCGTTTACTTTTCAATATGCGCTAAGCATAAAATATCATGTTATTTACATTATTATAAGCTTTAGGTACTCATTTTCACTCTTTCCCATTTGTACTAACTATAAAGGACTTAGTTAACAACGTTAAATTTCAAAACACGTGCATTGCGTTTACTTTTCAATATGCGCTAAGCATAAAATATCATGTTATTTACATTATTATAAGCTTTAGGTACTCATTTTCACTCTTTCCCATTACATTTGAAAGCGATCCGAAAATAGATCGTATTTTCGGATCGAAGAATGATTTGGGACTAGATTCATCCCCAATCGAGTATCGTGTCACCTCTCATTCGGAATCATTTCGCAGGAACGGAAGTATTCACACATGGCCGCACACGATTCGTGGTGTTGGGCATGTAATGCTACGCAGTAGATAAGGTTCTACTGATAAAAACAAGGAATTATGAACTTACGAGGCCACAACTATACGTATAGCTTTTAGATTCATGATTAAGTATTCATAATTATAATGAACCGGGATCAGAAGTGCCGCAGAATTATTTTGCTTGGCAATTAACAAAATTAAGTATGCAGAGCTGACTGCCGGCCTTCACTAATTGGAGAGGCGCCACAAGAAGAAGAAGAATAAGAAGAAGATTCGCAATTATCTTCCTAGCTAGTTGAGATAATAATGATATGCTAAGCAGCAGTCGACATCAGCCGAAAAGTGACCAAAATCTGAATGTATGTCTGCTCTCTTAATATTTTGGATTGATGCTATAATTATATTTCATCTTATGATTGACTTGACGCTTGGTGCCATTCCTCCAAAGTCAAGTAAAACATGTGACACTTAAGAACTTTCGGCCATAAAATGAACCACTCTTTTACATACTATTATAAGCATGTTTGAGGTCCAAGGAATCCAAAAAGCATACTACTCTATTGAAAGTTTTTTAAAAGACGAAGGCTTCTCTTCTGTACCTGTTATTTTGTAAGATTACTTTAAGTAATGATATATTTATGTTGCAAAAATGATATTACACTAAGTGTAATATCATTTTTGCAATCAAGTCTTGATTTTTATAATTATGTACTGAATTGACTATCATAAGTGTACTTTTTATGTACCTATATTGATGAATAAATGAAATGAAATGAGGTGATGTAACAGTAAACAAATTAATCTCGCTTCATCATCTAGGAAGTAATCACCGTTTCTTATTAGGCAAGCTCGATCCATCTTAGACCATAGCTATACTATTGCTCAGACAAACTACGGTCAATTGCAAACCTGTATTAGCTAAAAAAAACTGTTTTTTTTCTGATGACGTCCATGTACTGTCCCCAACTCCACACCCCACACGATACGAGAACGCTTGCCAGATTAGCATCCAAGGTATGCCCTGCGATGGTAATCCAAGTGCAGTCGGCTTGAAGCGGTCACTGCTACGTGGATGCATTCAGTCGGCGTTTGTGGTCACTTATGCTTGGAAACGTGAATATCAATATTTAAAGTTATGGTCTGATAGTCCAACCGCTGTTTGATGCAAACTACTGTATATCCTGTTTGTACAAGACTCACAAAAAATCATTTTATCAATGGTACATTTTACTTATTATGTATATTTTGAAGAGATTGCTTTTAGCAATAAGGCCGCCACTTGTGGCACTAGTATAAGTATTTTTTTTCTTCTTTCTTTTTAATTTTATCGTGTGTTACAATAAAGAATTTTCTATCTTTCTTTTCTATCTATATTTTTGTAGGATTCCCAACCAACATAAATCTAAAAAATACTCAAAGGTGACAGACTTACTAACTGACTGACTAAATGTCCCATCAAAGCACAGCACAAACCACTGGACAGATCGGGCTGAAATTTAGAATAAAGGTAGATGTTATGACGTAGGCATCCACTAAGAAAGGATTTTTGGAAATGCTTGAAAAAACTTCTCATCTCTCTACCTAAATTCCAAGTGACAAAATTACACATTTAAAACGCGATTTGACTCATTTTACGTTTCGCAATTTGCTTAGTGTATACGAAGCGCCGTAGCGGCTATAATGTAGATTGGTTATAATTTCTAGCGGAATGCTCCACTGGATTACTCCGGAGTCAACCAGCACGTCCCAGCGTTTTAGTTGTGTAAGTGACAAGCTGTTGGCGATTTAGTATTTTAGTTATAGGTGTATGTGTAGAAGCAAACATTATGATTGGGTGCGTCTACCTTTTTAACCGATTTTTATTATTTATTAAAGATTAAAGTTGCAGTCCTGTGCTGTGACCTTTCCAAAGCTTTTGACGTCGCTGACCATAGAGTCCTGAGCCAAAAGCTTCTTCACTATGGTATTGTCGGTTCAGGCCACAAGTTGTTGAAGAGCTTTTTGGAAGACAGATCTCAAATTGTGGTCGGTGATGGAGGTAAAGCCAAATCGGATCCGCAAGGTTCGACAATGGGCGTTGCACAGGGCTCATCTGTATCGAATGTACTGTTCTCGCTATTAATGAACGACCTGCCGGATGCAGTCACTGCAGCTAATGTACTTATGTATGCCGATGACGTAGCCGCCGTTATAACTGCACCATCAGTCGATGAGGTAGAGCAGAAGCTCAACGAGGTAGCGATGCAGCTGGCGAGTTGGTTTACCGCTAACGGCCTCGCCTTAAATATCACAAAAACGCACTACATTCACTTCGATTTGTCAGGTCGAAACCGCAGACCCTTAGATGTTTCAGTGGGCTCTACCAGAATCAATCAAACACAAAACAAAGCACAAATTTCCTCGGGTTTGAGCTAGACTCGGCTCTAGTGTGGGATAATCATGTGCATAAAGTGTGCGGGAAAATAAGCGGTGCGTGCTTTGCATTGCGGCGAGTTGCACGGTTAGTATCGAAAGAAGTAGCACGCACGTGCTACTTCGGCACCGTGCATTCGCTTATACAGTACGGTGTAGAGATTTGGGGACATTGCTCAGAATGGGAAAAAGTTTTTCGCCTCCAGAAGAGTGCCATTAGAGCCATCGTAGGAGTCTCGTACAACACTCCCGCCAGGGAATACTTCCGAAGTCTGAGGATTCTAACGTTGCCATGTATAGTTATATTGCAAGTGGCTATTTATATGAGGAAGAACCTTGACTCGTACGTGACTTATGACAGCTTGGTTCCTTATAGCATGCGGGACACTCGTAAAATTGTTGGAGTAAACAGAACTCTATCAAAGTCAAACAAGCTCACACATGTCATGGGCCCGACGGTATATAATAAACTGCCGGACTCTATCATTGATGCTCCTAGCTTCAGTAGCTTCAGATCGAGACTGCAGCGCTGGCTAATCGAGCACTCGTTTTATACTATTGATGAATTTACGAAACTTAAATTGAAACCAGTACATTAGTACTTACATCTTTGTACTAGGATAAATATTATTTATTATGACATCTAATATTAAATTGTTAATATTTTATAATTTTTGTATTGACGTGTAAATGATTTACGAAATAAAATGATTATGATTTCCTAAAAAAGGAGGTTGTCAAGTCTTCTGAATGATTGTTTTAGTTGTCCCTTAAGTAGAGAACTCAAACTAGTAATGTGGGGGTTGATATGAATCTTTCCTAAAGTCTCCTGCTTATAAAAGCGACGCGATATTTCGTTTTCTATTATTTCATCAAAACAAACCATTTACCCAAGCTGTGATGGAAGTTCACAGACCACTACACCATCACATTATTATTTCTGGTTCAGATGATTTTAACATCAAAGGCTATCATAGTAATTTACCATCACTTGTAACGCCCGTAGCTCAACTAGCGGAGGCAATCGCATGCGATTGCCAATGTTAAGCAATTTTTGACGCTGTTAGTCCTTGGATGGGTGACCGAAAAGTGGCATTCCATTTTGAGTGCTTCCGTGGGTCACGACATGACACGTAAAATTAAAGGTACCGGCTGTGTGTCTAGTACGGCAGTCGTTAAGCTATCAGAGGCCCTTAGGGCGGCTTGATAAACTTTCTACACCAGATTTGGCCACTCTCATTCGGTAAGAAGAAGAAGACCATCACATTTTTGGTTTTCTACGAACAAATCTCCAAAATATCCTAACTAACACCATACCGTAGGACGAGCTCATATTTTAACATGATTTCTCGTGTTTACACTGAGATTACACTTCCTCGCAACGTGTTTGATAATACGACGTATTAAAACATAACCATTGTACACACATTCACTTGCTGTATATATTTTTAATAATAATAAAAAAAAGATTTTTTGAAACCGGGTCATAAATAACGGAGTAATTGCGTAACATATTCACAAAAAAAACTTTCAGAAGACTTGATAACCTCCTTTTTTTGAAGTCGGTTAAAAAAAGTTAGTAAATATCTAAATGTTTCATTCATCTGTTGTTTAGGAGAATCAGACTATATTGATAAGTAAGTAGGTAAGTATCTAGTTTCGCTTTTTCATTTTTTTTACAAGAAATGGGTTTGCACGTGACCGTAATTAGCCTGATGGTAAGCAATCGTTACGGTCTGGGATGGAACGTGCTTACCCAGTAAGAACCGATTCACTCTCGCTTTGAAGATCGCAGGGTTATATTCCGCGGGGAACAGGGTCTTAACTTGCAAGCTCAATAATATAAAGAACGCAGAAGCTTATTATATTTACAGGGTAACTTAACACTAGCAAAACTTAAGTTTATAGGCGGTATCAGTTAATTTTTTTATCAACGAATGATAAATACATTTTGTCACAATCTTAGCTGAAACCGTAATTTTTCCTGTCATCGCAAATGTAAGATTTTCTAAAGTGTACTCACATAATAATTACTCAATATCTCATTAACATTATTATCATAGCCTGTGACCCAGTATAAGCATAAATTTAATCTTCCACTAACAGATGGCGTGCTGCGACAGAAGGGGACCTGTCAGTCTCCTGCAAGAGAGCGACATCTGTTGATCTTAATTGGAGTAGCGGCAGCTTAGAACAATTAATTTGAGCTCAAATGTACCTGGGATCTGTTCCTTGAAAGCAATGTACAGGCTTGCAATATTGCCAGCTGCTTGCAATTGTAGTTTGTATATATTGATTGAATGATTATGTATATAACATTCATGTCAATGATATCAATCAAACAAATAAATAATAAAAGTCATTTTTATACGTATGTATTATGATTAATTGAGTATTATTTGAAATAATGTAAATACTTACTATTTAAAATATGGATGTTAGTAAGCCAATGAATGTGAAAACAAGGTATTTCTTTTTTTTATATTTTAATTACAAAATCCAGCGATCTTCAAAGCGAGAGTGAATCGGTTGTTATCGGGTAAGCACGCTCCATCTTAGGCTTGCTCCTTTGCTTGCTATCAGGCAAACTATGGCCAAGTGCAAACCCGTTCAAGTTAAAAAACAAACAATAATAATTTATCGCGTATAAATAACACAACAATCGTCTCCTATTTTCCTTAATTTCCTAGCAAATGGTTGTCCTAAGTATCAACTAAGATTCAAATGAAACAAAACCCGTTCCCTACAACTATCAATATACTTGTGCTTCAATATACACAGAGAGTAATTAACACCGACTTGATGTCTCGTCTCTAGAGCGCGTGTTTCATTACACGTAATTAATTTTCAGTAGGTGGTACTACCTTCTCTGAAAACTCCAAATTGATCCTTATTTTTCAAGTTGTAAAGCTCAAATTACTATCAAACGTCTCCAGGTTGATATGAAGATAGGTGGTTAAGTCAAAAGGAAAGTATATGAGGTTGTAGTATAGATTAAGTTTCCTTTATTAACCACAGTTTTAACCGAAATTTTGTAAATACTAAGTATTTAATGTAGTTCGTGAATACAAGATCAGTTTTCTACATTATTTCTTGCTGGGGAATACATATACATAAAATGTTCTTCGAAAGTTTATTTCCATAAGTTTTCTTTTAACCTTTTGTCTGTTATATTTTTTTACGAGATTTCGTCATTACAGTTATTCGTTATAGATGTATTTTTTAACGACAATGATTATTCTTTTTGTGCAGGTAAATTACATACATATTATGGCAACTCCCTTCGCACCCAAATTGATCAAAATCGTAAGTACAAATTTAGCTCGACTTGATCTACAACGAAAAATACTTCAAATTCAGTTATAATTTAAGTCTACTGAACCTTCATAAGAAATCATTTCATTTCGATATTTATCAGACCAACAAAATTTTTATGACACATTAGCAAATCTCTTGTAAAAAGTTACAAATTTCGTTACCTTATTGCTTTGCTTTATATCTTTGTTTCAAGTGACAATTAAATGTATTTTTATTCATATTCTTACCTCTTATAAAAAAACAAATCAAAAAAAAATTTATTGTACACTCATTACATAAGAACGTAGATTTAAGAACATAAGATTGAGACAATGGGCGGCCTTATCATTTGGATTGATCTCTAACCTTAAAACCCTAATTTAAAAAGCCGAAAAATGCTTACGTAAACCTAAAATCCCAAATTCATTATAACCGTGCGATAATGAAGTAAAGCTCGTTACACACGTGCCTGCAAACATCCGCTGCCTCCATACGAGTACAGGCGACGAATGACAAAAGGACCAATGGCCAGATTTACGAGCGACGCCGACGTTTATAATAAAAGTAAAGTTCCTAAAACAGATTGTTTTACATGTTGATTGGTCTTGTAAAAAGATTGATATTTGTTTAATGGATTTTTTATTTTCTAGAAATTGGTAAATAAATATCACAGCCATGATTTGTGGTTTTTTTAAACAGAGTTTCTTATTGACATAATCCTATTTTTGCTATTTAAGTATACTCATAAGCCACCTAATATCAGTTTTAGTAAGAACCAGACAAATTTTTACTTTTTCTTAGTAATATTTACGAAAAAATCTTATTCTGTAAAAAGCTCTTATTTTATCATTATACTGTTAATATTTCATTCTGACAAGTAAATGACAGCAAACTAAACTAAGACAAATAACAAGATCGTCTATCAAGTAGTTTGTACATCTGAGCCATTTTTACCCGTTTTTATGCTACAAGTCTTACACGGCACTCGAACAACAAGAGCGATAAATCCGACCTTTTGGCACAAAGCGGACGCTATTGAGGATATTAATATGCGGTCGTGCCGTGAATGGTCGGCTTTAGAGGCCTGCGTACACGTCGAAGCAGTGAGGAAGATTTGTGGAAGGATCCTGTTATACAGTGCTGGGAAAAAAGGATTTGTTGAATGAATACTGGATGAGTAGAAAAAAATATGTACTTGGTAATGGTTAGGTTCTTTAGAAGTACCTACTTGTAATACAATATCTTCAACAGTTCTTTAAATAGTTGCGCGAGAGTAATATTTGCTTCTACCGCCATGCTTCCAAGACCTGTGTTAATGCTATTAGAAAGTGTGATGTAGGTATGTCAAAATGAATTACTTGGGATCTAGTCAACCTTTCTGAAAAATAGTAAATAGGCGTGTAATAAAAGAGAAAGTGTTCTAATTTAATTGAAATTTAGTATGTTTGTTCACGCCGCACTGGACATATCTTTGTTACATTTGATATTAAGGTAGTAAAGGTTTTTGTTTTGAGACGATGCTAGTGTAGCCGGGGACAATCGCTAGTCTTTTATATTCATGCAAAATAAATTCAATAAAATCTGAATTCATAAAATTCACCGCGTTTCATAAAATACCATTTTAAAAATTCCCATTTTCAATACACACCAATTTCAATAACTCCCAGGTTCCCATAAACTGACTCCCCGTATATGCACCATTCAAAGAAATTCCCCGACTCGGCTAACAGATGGCGACAGCTCCATATTTCCAAGTAACTAGTAAAGGAGTTATTTCGTTGCTGTTCTCGGTAAAATATGAGTCGAACTTTATTTGGGCAGTTTACTTACGGCTTACTAATGCATTTTCGTGACCGTGGAGGAAATAATGAGGTTGGTTGTGTTATTGTTGTGTCGATCGTTCTAAGGTAGATATGCTAGTATATTTCTATTAGAAACAAAGTTAATATATTTCGTTTATTTCTAAAATTAAGATCTAGATACCAAGATAAGTGTGTATACCTTGGATAGTCGACTTTTATCAAATTTTCAAGATAGTTTCGTGTCAGTGCTATCGCAGTTTTTGACTCACTTTGAATTTTTGTAGACTTTTGATAGCATTAAAAAATTTTGTTTACCTTTTTAAAGCGTTTCCTCGCCAAATATCTTAATTAATACTATTAACAATCACGACGTTATCAATTATTTACCATTAGACAAGTTGAACAACTAGGTATATTTAAACAACATATTTTTTTTGTACAAACTATTTGCCAAACTTATTTAAACTACCAGCTGTTCCACTATAGTAGTTTATGCAACTGTCATATAATTAAGGGTATTAAAACACGAGTGTGAGTTTATGAAACGAGCGCAGCGAGTTTCTTAATAGTAACGAGTAAAATTTATTAAATTAAATTCACGCGTACGTATATTGTCACAGTGATTTTGCCGCCATTAAAATCTAACCAACGAGAGTGCAGCGCGACCAACCTGATTGGCCCTGCAATCAGGTTGGTCACGCTTTTTCGATGTTATAATGAGCTATTACGATATCGATGTGGATATTATAACATCATGTGAAATTGCTTAAATTAAGTGTTTTGTTGTCTGCGCTATAACAGTAGTAATTATAAGTCATGTATTGGAAACATAAGTAGAATGTTACAACATTAGTGTAGATAAATTCCTTTACGATTCTAATCATGCAATAGGTAAGTCATGTAAGTCATAAATCAAATTCACTTTAGGTTTAGATGTTTGCGCTGTCGTAAAGCGCGCGTTCGGAATAGCTCTCAATAGACCTACATAATCCGCTAGGGGCGCTCGTGTCGTTACATGTTATGTAGTCGTTATTATTTGATATTACATTTTGATTAGGTATATAATGGTTTTCAGACATGTTTTATGAATGAATAAGATCACTATTTTTAACCAAGTTATTAAGATTTAGGTACTGTATGAAGATTATGTAAGAAAATTTGCCTTAAAAGCTTTAATGTCTACCGTTTGTATGCGTCATTACCTTCGATACGATTACACCATTCGATTCACATTCTCTGTATAAAAGCGAACAGACATCGAATGCACTCACGATAACGCGTAAGAAACCCGAAGATATTCGTCCGGCAGTTCGATAATAAATTCAATCGGATCTGAGTTCTGTGCCAAGATCTAATTATATTAGCCTTTGTTGCGAGGCGGTTAATGAATAACGATATTATTGAATGGAAACTCTATTCAAAATTTGCGTTTAAAATGCTTCTACATTTTGTCTGTTTTCGACACACCAGTCGCATTCAAAGCTGGCTTGTTTGGTTCTAATGCCGAAAATAGCGAAACTCTAGTGGACCAGAATATGCAATGCATTGTTTTTTTTAAGCTTTGATTATGACATGATAATTGATTTATTTATTTTAAGTATTGACATGTAACTGCTGTTTGTTATAAATAAATATCTAAATCGAAGAAGATCGGGAGTCGATGGTGCAAGATCGTACGGAGTGATGGTCATGACCTCACGATCCTCAGCGGTGAGGAAAACGACGTGGGGAGGAGGAAGGCCGAATGTTTGATCGCAGTTGGTCGCTTAAGGATTAAGTTCCGCCCACGAAGTCAATTGCGTTAGTAGCGGTTGATCTCGTAAAATATTATTTTTAGGCTCATTTATGTTTCTTAAGAATTATTCGCAGACTAGCCAGTGTTGCGAGGCCGCCTATCGACGTTGTAAAATCGGACGAATGACGTGGCCTTAATGAGAACCTATTGCTAGGAACCAAGCGTATGTTATTATTGAAAGGTTTGATCGTGGTTGGTCAGATAATCCAGGAAGATTATAATTCATACGTGTTGCGCAACGGATTAGGTAATCCGAGAAATTGTAATCTAAATCAGGTCTTACTTGGGATACCTGTACATCCCGAAAGTTATGCATTAATACGTATAATCTACGCCACAGTTTAAGTATCTAATAAAATACTTAATAAATTCACATTAACTCAACGTGAAAAAAAAAAGAAAATGGAGCTTCTTAATGTATATTCAACTAATAAAATAATACGACTTCACCAACATCTAAGTAAAAAACGGTTTAAAAAACTATACTTAACGCCCCCTATTTTCCAATACGGATGAAATACGAATGTTTTGACCACATACTTGAAGTTGTCTGTACGTTGTTGTTTAAAAGCTAAAAGCTAGTTAAAAATCTTTTTTTTGTTAACCTATTGTTTCCCACTCCAGGGCAAAAGTCTCCCAACTCCCAAGTATCTAAAAAACTGATAGAATTAACAAAACGTTGGCCCTGAAAACAATACAATAGACATATTCTTCACACCCAACCTCTGTTCCGATCTTGAAGTGTCAAACAACTAACCAATCAGTCATTCACACTTGCAGCACAAAACGACATTCGCGACACAGCGATGCGATAGCGATATATATCCAACGATTAATTTGCGTGTACGATAAATAGCGTGTACGATAAATAACGTAAAGCGGCTGCCAATGCGGCGGGAATAGACGCGGAAGAGATGTGGGGCTCAGAAATGCATCGATTGTGAAAGTGCGCTTATCGATGGTTTAGGTGTCATTCTAATGCATTTGATCAGCGGATTGAAGTGTTTGCATGAAGTTAGAACCACCGGCCCTGGCCTGTCCTAACTATAAGAAAATAAATGAAAAGAATATCAAAGAAATTTAGTAAACGTGTGAATTTTTATGTTGGTTGCTGCATACGGTTTAAATGTTATAGTGTTGATTGAAGGACCTTTCAAAAATTCAACAGAATTGAAAACATTTTTTAAGCAATATACCTACGCTGAGAAACAACTCACCTGATGAACCGTTGTGACCTACGATATTTATCGGTTTTCACAAAAAGCCCGTAGCTCAGCTGGCGGAGGCAATCGCATGCGATTACTAATGTTAAGCAAAGGTCGACGCGGTCAGTCCGTGGACGGGTGACCGATAAGTGGCATTCCATTTTAGGCGCTTCCGTGGGTCGGATGACACGTTATGGCTACTAGTCTGGTACGGCAGTCGTTAAGCCATGTCAGAGGCTCTTAGGGCGGCTTGATAAACTCTCAACACCAGAGTTGGCCACTCTCATTCGATGAGAAGAAGAAGACAAACGAAATAAGCAACTTGCGGTTACTAATTTCTGATATGCATGATTTTTTCCAGCTATATGTGTCTATAATGACTATAATATCTATACCTACCCTCTCTCTATCTATCCCTGTAGCTGTATTGTACCGTCACGTCTGCGCTGCACTACGGATAAATATTTGAGACAGACGTCAAGCTGGTTCACATCGAGTATGCGGAACTACCGTCCCCTGTAATACTGTATGTCTGTCATTGATTGTGTGTCTATGTTTTATGTAGCTATAGTCTGTATAAGCTCACTGCAGATCTGCTTTTCAACTATTTTCATGGCGGCAGGGAATAAAATTATTATATTTTGGAAGTATGTGTTTGACTTCTGTCGGTCTGATATGCATGTGTCACTGGGGCTGACAGATAATTATGAACGTGGATAAAAAATTAATCTTTAAAGTTCCGACATTGAAGGTCAAAAAGTTGCAGAAGTGCTGGAACCAGTTGCAGAAGTGCTGCAACCAGTTGCAGAAGTGCTGCAACCAGTTGCAGAAGTGCTGCAACCAGTTGCATGCAGAGTTATCTTTCGTGGACTTTATTGTGTAGACGCTTTTTCAAAACCATAGTTGGTGCTATTGATGTACTGCATCCACCCTAAAGCTGTTTATTAGACGGTCCCAGTGATCTACCAAAAAGTGTGTTGTTATAATGTTTTTTTAGAAAATTTACCTTATCCTTAACATTTAAAGTATTTCCCTACTCAAAACTTAGACCCACAATCAGCGCCTACCAATATTCCCTGATACTACAATAATGAATAGATTCTCCGTCAGCTTGTTTGCACAAACTTTTTTTTTCATTTCCAAGTGAAGGGTTCAAAAGCCCTCCGAGATATCGCTCGGTTATTGCTGTGAATGAATAATACAATGTCGGTAGGTATGGTGGAGAGCGTGAGCGGAATCTACTGGCAAGGAGACGTTTTACAAGATACGATGTGAACAAAAAACAAGTCAGACAATACAATTATTTCTGAATGTTACATTGTACACGTTTAATCTGATAAAACTGACCGGATATAGTTTAAGGAGAATCTGCGAGAAATTACAAAATAATTTATTCAAACAACGACCCAAAGTTAACAAAAAAACATACCTACATGTATAAAAATGTTTCCAAACCAAATCAATTGCTGTAAAAAATCGAGTGATTTTATTTGTCTAATTCCGTACTCAATTGTTGGTAATACTCTGAATCATTTCTAAATATCTTAACTGTTAAATTCTTCCACACGTATTATTATTACAATCGTTATCGTCGCTTATAAACAAGATACAAATACGAGTGTGTAGATGAAAAAGACGTCTTATTTGGGCTTATAAAATAGATATGAATAGAACTCGGTGATGAAGACCTATGAAAGCAAATTGAATGTCTGTATAATGTTTGTAAATGGAGCTCATTGATTTTAGTAGCCAGGTTTTGTTATCTCTCTCCTGAGTTGTATTTCCACATGACTGAGGGTCGTTGACTCCCCCGCAGAGTTAATTCGTTAGGATAGTTATCTTTGGCAGATTCATCGCGGTGGGCGCCCATGTCCTTCCGCGGAAGACATTGATCCTCAAACATGTCGGTTTCCTCACGATGTTTTCCTTCACCGCTAAGCGAGTGCACATACACCCATCGAACCTTTTGAAAGAAAGAAAACATTTATCGTGGCAGATTTAACATAATGTTTTGTTATACTGTGGCAAATAAGCTATGCGTGTTTTTGTAGCCTCGTTTGGGATCCTGCTTCATTCTTGTTCAAGTATGCTTTAAGCTTTTGATCATGGATTCGCAAAAAAACAATACATAATATATGCTACTAAAATTACCGAGGCGCAGAGCACTCCTTTGTACTATGAAGTTATAAATAATTCGCATGAAAATTATCCATTTGAACTCAATTTGAATTCCTTTTACTCGAAATACCGTAACTGACGAACCCTAAGTTTCAATTTACTCTGTAGGTATCATTTTCAAGGCATCCCAGAATTATATTCCTTCCAAAATGCCGTAATATTTCGTAAAATATAATATCAGGCCGAAATAATTTGGCTATTTTTGGAACTTTTCTCTGAAGTTGTGATTTTGTGAGGTCCTAAGTAGATTAAAACTTGTATTTTGCGAAGTTTTCTACGGAGGCTGAAAATAGTAAAAAATTGCCTACGCTGTAGACGGAGCCATAATTAGTTATATTTAGCAACAAAACATATTGAGAATGGTATTTTTTAGTTAGTTCTTATAATAATATGTCTTATGTTTATGTGTTACGGTTAAAAGTTTAATACTAACAGGATAATGGCTCAAAGTGCTAAACAAAATAAGTACCTACCTATATTTTACAAAACCTGCTCTTGACCTCCTAAGGGGTATTTCGTGAAAATTATCTCCCATTTCTTAGAATAATTATTTTCTCGGAATCACAATAGCTTATTGTGCTGCCATTTTGGAGAAGTATTATTTGAATCTACTTGAAAGCGAGATAAATTTTATCTCAGCTTTTTGTTTTGTTCATGAATTTTAACAGCATTCTACGGGTACTGCCTGTCTATTTATTGAGCTATTGTTGAATGAAATATATTTTTTTGTGTAAAACATATCTTTTAGGTAAACGAAGCCTACAGTCATATAATGACTGATACCAATATTTATTTTCTGCGTTTTAAATCTTGAATTTATCACGTGATGTGTATGTATATGCTTTATTGACGTGACAACGTCTTATAAATTGGTTTGCCGGGTGACACTTCAAGAAACTGCGTTACGCTCCGCTCACGTTATGCGCTCACAATGAGAGCGAGTGAGAGGCACGCGTCCCTTCCACTCGGGCATGGTTAGCCCGCCTAAGAGCGAGAGAGACAGACATAAAAGTCGTTGTCACGTAAAACTTTCGCCCGTATACCGACTTTACAGGCAACCAATTTTTTTATTTAACATTTTTTTTCTACTACGAGTTTATCTTTACGCAAACATTAACTCTAAGAATGAACATTCATTACGCATCAAATTAATTAGTTGTGTGATAATAAATTTCAACTAACAGCTTGTAGCTTTACAGTATGTTCTATTTACCACGAGGCCAAAAGCAGTCAAACGAAAGGGTCCGATAATTTCTTATTCACGGTAAAAAAGTCGAAAGAAATTTAATTTCGAAAAGAAAGTCGTAAAAGTTTTCGAACTCGAATGTTTACCTTTTTCTTTTTCTGTGAATTCTTCAGAAGCTCTTAAAAAGTATCTGAGGAGCAATCGATTTACTTGTTCATACCTTTTATTGATACTTTTATTGCTTGGTTATTTTATTTCCAAGTAAAATGCTTATGATGTTTTGCTTTTGTTGAAAATGTTATTTGTAGCTGGAAGTCGGTTGTGATTCAGTTATATGTCAACAAGTTATATGCTCTATACACAAATATTAGGTATTATTTATATGTCCTGAAATGGTTTTTTTTTTGAACGTAATAGGAATGATGTACCTTAGCATGTATAATGTAATTTAAAGCGTTGTGCAGATTTAAGGGTTTATGCTCCGAAAACACAGTAAACCTAACGCAATAAACCTTTTGGGACCTAGGTTGAGTACTCATTTAAACTTTGGTATTATCTTTATGTTTCGTTTAATAATTCAACATTTACGTGGACCTAAAGTAATAATGATCTAGGGTTACTCAGATGAAAGGCGCTAAATATTTGATAAGTTTTCCAATAACAATTAGGACTGAAGCTTCCATTTTGATTTATGTATTTACAGAGTTCAAATTATACCAAAGAAACCCGTTTTTCATATGTCTACTATATTGAAAAATCTCTCGCACGAGTAGTTATAAGCTTTTCTTTATGATATTTTTAAACGCTTGACTTCTGTTTAAACAAAATAATATCAGCATATTTATTATACATTAAAGTGCTAAAGTCAACTAAACAAAATATCGCGTACCACCTGAATTGGCCACATACTCGGCTCCATTGAGATATTAAAAAAGTACAGACAGTGTGTTTCACAATGAGTCGGATACGGATCCGATTCGATTGAGACGGAAATCAATCGGCATGGAAAGGATTTTTTCAAATCACAATGATTCCATACGATTCTTTAGACAAAATTATTTAACAGAAAAATCGGATACGTTCCCTGAGCCAAATGCTAGCGGATTCGTTTCCGTCGATGATAAGTTCAATTTTGTATTTCATGATATTAGACCCGATTTACACTTAATTTTATATTGATTTATTTTTATATATAATTATTCATATGAAATGTATTAGTAAAATTGGTAAAATTAGTCTTAAAACTATATTTTAAATTTCGGTGTCAAGTTAACTGCAATAGGTAGAACGAATAAGGTGTTGAATTTTTACATTGCTCATGTTATATAATAATTACAACACTTGTCTTTATTTTATTTAAAACTAAGAGAGGTTTGTGTTTGTTTGCTTGGGTATGGCTTCAAGTGCCTGTACAGTATCTATACCTAAACATTAAATATGTACACAAAAATACTCGAAAAAAAATTGATTGTACTTTAAATCGGTAACAGAACACTTTTCAATAATTATTGTCTGTTATTGGGTTTGTCTGTTTATTTAAACGCGCATCACACAGAAACGGCTGAATATATCATCATGATTTTTGGAATGTGGGTTGCATGAAATCGAAATAATGCGAGCGAAGTCGCGGGCGGTCCACTAGTAAAACATATGAGGCGCTTTTAGAGCAGTCTATTCCTTTCCTATGTGAATACTTGGCTCTCGTCCACAGTTGCTAGTGGTGTATGTTACACACTATTGCCCCTTGTACCTGTGTTCAATATTAATGATGTTTTATAGCAAGCTGCTGAATTAACTTGTGGTTTTATAGCGCCAAATTGGAGCTTCGTTCTGGTGGTTTAGTACTGTTTTAAAAAGTTTTATTGTCTCTGTTTTTGTGTTCATTTTAATATGAATATAGCTTACAATTCATGCGCTATGCGTAATTCTTGTTATAGTACTGTTAGTTCTTTGTAGAAACTAAAGTCTTCACATATCTTGATATAGAAATAGAGAAAGAAAGAAGGATAACGTTTATTGTGATAGATTTTCAGAACACACACCAAAAACAACATGTAATTTAATGTTATGTGGGTACGTATAAAAATTATGCTGGCATGTTTTGATATGAAACGTTTAAGTTTAACAAATTTTGCCATCATGATTTGTTCTTTATTAGGTATTTTCACTGTTCTCTGTGTGGAAATTAAATGTGTCTGTATTGAAAAATACTTGAACATTTTGTATTGATAGCTGTCCACAGCTTGAGATTGGTTCCATTCTGATGTGCAGCCAGCTCAATATTAAAGATCTGCCACGTTCTAAAGAAGTGTTTACACGAGATGTTTTTAGAAATTGGATAGATAATTGTTCATGTTGACCAATAAGTTCAATATAAACCATAAAAGTAAGATATTTTTTCCATACAAATATACCTAATATAAGAAAAATATGTGCCTATTTTGAAAAAAAAATATGGTACCATCACGCAGTAATCGCGTAACATACCCACAAAAGAAAAAAAACACTCAGAAGACTTGATAACATGATTGATTTTTGGAAGTCGGTTAAAAAGTAACTAAACGTTATGAGTGTCGTTTTGTAGATAACGAGCTCAGCAAATTAATTCGCATTAGGAACCTAGAATAAAATAAATGGCCTAATTTCGTAACCGTGACTTCTACAATTTCGGTCCCAAACTAACCGAACTTTATCCTAACGAAGTAAAGTCGTAACTTAGCCCACAGAATACGGCCGTTAGCCTAGACCTGTATAACAAGGTAGGTACCCTAGAAAACTATCTGGACGCACCTTAGCAGAGGTAATCTAGATTTCTACCTTACGGCTCCCAAGAGACGTCTGCCGTCTAGGTTTTAACCAGAGACTTAGGAATATACTAGAATACAATGTGGTGATACATAGGTAACATTATAATAGTATTTTTGCATTTATAGCTCTTGCTGCTTTTCAATTCTTTTCAATTTTAAGTCCTTTTGTGCAAGACAATAAACAGCATGTGCAGCTAAAATTACGAAGCAAAAAAATGTTAACATGTAAAATTACTTGTCACAAAATTATTATGTGGTTGTTTTCATTCAAATAAATAATAATGCTACACAGTACAGTTTAAAACAAAACCACTTACAAGTAATAAATGACATTGTATTAACAGCTAAGAAAAATACTTATATGAGTAGAGTGATATCCCCAATTGTATACTCCATAGCACTGAAACTATGTAGAGGTATATACTCGTAGCTAGGTTTTAGACAAACACGTTATGTTATTAGAAACATGTTATTGAAGTATCCTCTGTTTATGTATAAGGGATTGGTTTTGTAATCTGATTTTATTGACTGAGAAGTAAAGATCAATTTTAACTTCAGATTTAGTACTAAATTGTATTACTTCACATGAAATAAAGTTATAGTTTCAGATTAATGTTGTTTGACGTGAAGCTCAGCGACCGCGACAGCGATATAATAAATTAATATTTGATTACTCACATATGTGAGGTTTTTGTCATCATCATATGGAATGAGAGTTGCCCACTCAACTTTTTTTTTTTTTTTTTTTTTTTTAACTTGAACGGGTTTGCACTTGACCATAGTTTACCTGATAGCAAGTAAGGCTATGGCCTAAGATGGAGCGTGCAACTCAGTGGTTTTGACGTACTGAAGTCACACATAAAGGGTTATCAATATGTTAACTAAAACGGTTTTCACTCACGTGTAATTCGCGTATGTTGTTTACGCATACGTTCTGAAGATGGATATCATAACATCCAAAACGCGTTAACAACATACACGAATTACACAAAAACTATGTTTCAATAAAAAAAAAACTGTTTGTCTGTCGGTATGTTTGTTCGTTATAGACTCGAAAACGGCTGAACCGATTTGTCTACGGTGCTAACTGTTACTGTTACTAACATGTTGATGCATTTTTAACTTAACATTTAGTGTATGTTTCATTTCAATCGGTTCGTAAATAAAAAAGTTATGTGCATTTTAAGTAAACCTTTTTATCTCAAAATAATGCGTGTGAAGCCGCGGGCATCTACTAGTTCTAAAATACGACATATAGTGGTCATTCGAGTTGCTCAGAGAACATTTAAACTTATAGATCCATAGAAAAGAGAACCCTACCTCTTTTTCTATGGTTACCTATTTTCTTGTATTATCAAAAGAGGTACATATGTTAGCTTTTGAAATATATATCGTGCCCCCAATTCACCGCAACACAAAATTGAGAAATACAATGTAATCGTGCACGGGATGGTAGCCAAATCATATCCTTGTACCGTGGCTTTCGTTAAAAATGCAAAAAGCGGCATAAACGAGTAAATTGTAGGCATTTGTGTCCTGGCTTTTGTGGTGTTTTAAGGATTTCGCAGCTTTTGCTCTTTGGCTAGATTATAAGCTCAGCTGCAGGATCTTCTTACTATTGTATTGTGACAATGAATTTATACGTCTGCATTGCTTTAATATGCTTTATTTAAAACTAAGAAGTTTTGCCAACTGAACTCCGAACTTCAATATGAATATGGCACCCGATGATGATGATGATTTAAAACTAGGAAAAGCTCGCTGCTTCCGCATTTATCGGGATAAAATGTAATGAAACGTTATGACCCCATACTATTACCGCCAATGTATTAACAATATAAACTACCCTAAAGATCAGGATGATTCGTTGCTCTGTTTTGACGTTAAATTGGAATTTATAGCTAAGATTTACAAACCAACCAACACTAATATAAAAATAATAATGTTGCTATTATCTTTAGCTGTTAAATCCTTATATTACAATGCAAAACATATGCACATATTTTCCACTAGTGCACGCCTGCGGCTTTGCTCGCATTATGTCAAGATTGTAAGTAGCCTATCGACCTCATACTACCTAAATACCAAAAGTTATGATGATCCGTTCAGCTTTCTCGCTCATTGTGCAATGAGCGTTTAAATAAACAGACAAACAGAGGCTCAGAAAAACAGAGATACTGTCAAATTTTATTGAAATTGTTTGAACGTGTTCTGCTATCTCAAAACATTTTTTTAATATCTTTAATGTTCGGCCCTTTTCAGCTTTATAATTTGTATAGATAGAACTGCAATATATTTTCTCCAGCATCCTTGCAGGGCTATCTATAACGGTCCCCACCTGACCTTACCCATAGTTCGATTAATCTATATCTTCTTTCCCATACATCACGGCTAGTGAGATTTAATTGTGTCTATACATCAATTTTTATGGCCACCTTGCGTGCGAAATATCTTGCTCTAGTGGCTTCTAGTGGGACCCTTTGTTTTCAATAGGGTCTTTGTTAACAATAATAAACCATCGACTACGCACAAGCCAGAGAAGTTAATAAAACTGTTTAGTATAACGTAAGGAATAAACTTGATGTAGTTTGTCAAGTTGTATGTAATCTTAAGTAAATACTTATAATAAAACGCTGGAGGTGAAAAAGTTCTCCAGAGCTTCATCTGCAATGGATTTCAACAAAGTAACGCCCGATTCAATATCTCAAATACTTGTAATATCATAAAATGAAAAAGTTGTAGATGGATTCATTAAATATATAATCAATATATTTAAACAATAAAGTTTTAAAACCCTACTGCATGAAATCATATCTCAACGTTGTTAACTGTCTTAAGCATGTGTTATTTTGTAAAGTTTTCCTTAATATGATATACGTTTTCTTCTAGTAGTAAAATATACTTCGTCCGGGTATTTTATTATATGTGTATAAAGGTTTATGAATCACACATCACACGCGTTGAAACACTCAGCAAACTTATTAGTCTACTTCTTCCTTAAAATCATCTAATAAACTTTCTTACTGATTTTAAAACCAAGTCAAGACGTTGTTTGTTGGTAATTTTTTTTTGTTTACACTTTGGCGGCAGACCACCAGCCTTATAGTTGGATGACACATCTAAGTACATTAACAGGATATCATGGATTAGATAGACTCGAGACCGTACTTTGTGGCCCGCTGTGGAGGAGGTCTATACTCAGCAGTGGGTGGACACAGGCTGATATGATGATGATCATATTTTTGACTAATACGGTTTTGCACTTGGCCATAGTTTGCCTGATGGTAAGCAAAGGCTATGGCCTTAGATGAAGCGTTCTTACCCGATAAGAATCGATTCACTTTCTCTATACTTCCGTTTCTTTATTGCGGTATTTTAGCAAATTGTTGTTTTTTTGAACTTTTCTCTAATAAGACGTAACTTTTCTGGTACAAAGGTTTTACCCGGGGTCGTCAGATATAGCTGTATAAAGGTTTATAGGCCTCACCTGGCGAAGGTTATGACCAATGTCGCGGGTCTATTGCCTTGTTTGTCTGGCGCCGGAAAGGAATCTGGGGATTTCATGTTTTAATAGTACTTTAAAAATAATAAAGATCACGTTTTACTATAAATGTAGTAAGTGATAGTAGGTTCGTACTCTGATCTTGCCTTCGACAAATTTACCAACACTTGTATTGGCCCAAATATAGACACTATAAATAAAAATAAAAAAACAACAGAAACAAAACCCTGTCTGTTATTAATGTTTTAGTTTCTGAAACCATGATTTAAGTTTCGAGTATGTTTGTATTAATTAGATAACTATCTATGAGTAAGTACAGCTGTAACACGTAAAAATCAGCCCTACTGATGTTCTACTCATATTCTTAGATCATTATATAAACATACCTACGTATTTATGTAGCTGACAATATTCATATAGGAGATTATAAACTCAAACAGTTTTACAACTTAAAAAACATTCTCAGTTGTGTTTCCATACAAAGTTGGTTTAATATTTTCGCCATTAAAACTTGAAGTTCGCGAACGCGTCGACCCCGCTTGCCTTCGAGGTTCAATCGAAATCCGACGTTTGCCGCCCGCGCGCCGACTGAAAAAGATATAAAAAGGTTACGATGGATCGTAGTAATTGATTTATTGAAAATATAATATTTTAAGTAAGATTAATCTTTTGTCTAAATTACCATGCTTAAAATTTTCAAGAGTTATAAATGTTTAATGTTCATTTAAATATATTTTTTATACTTTCTACTTAAACTTAGATAAAAAAAAATTACCTAGATCCAAGTGCGTGTTCGTTGTCTTGTAGTTAATAATGTACTACTAATCAGTAAATAAAACTTAGTAAAATGTTGAAAAAGATAACATAATGGACTGTATTTCATTGTTACATAACATAACGAGATACATTTACAAACTGCCTGGTTCGATATTAAAACTATACGATCACTCAACCAAAATTATCATCTACACCTCCAAGCTCACTGTTCGCCGCCGCCTCGCTTGGCGCCCCTTGCCACCCTGTTGCCGCCCCGCCACCTTGCCGCCCTGCCACCCCGTTGCCGCCCTGCCTCCTTGCCGCCCCAGCCGCCCTGCTGCCGCCCGCCCAGTACTCGCCAGGCCGCCGACCGGAGCGCACGTCCGGGCCCTCCTTCGCGTATTGACCTCGTGTTGGTATCAGTGTTATTGTGATCACTAACCCTTTCTAACGGTAAGATATAATTTTACTGCAGATTTCTTCAACTACCACTCCCGTTTTACGCACATACCCTTCGGCATTTGATCGCGGCGCCTCACTTTACGAGCGCTAAAATATTTGTAGGCTTCGCCGGTGGTTTTATATCGCGATGTTTATTGTAATGTGATCTGTTAAGTAAATATGTTCGTCTGTAATATTCAGGAGGCATTATCGAGCTTTTGAGCCGGCGAAGAACTTCGCCGGTTTGTTATTATATTTGGTTGGAGCGTTTGTTGATTTTGCATCTCATAAGTTGTTCGGCGGAATACCTTGTTTAGGCTCGTAAAGATTAAAGTGAAGTTAGTAATGTCTGGAAGCATTTATTTGCTTGCTGATTTAGTATTGGACTATAATATAAAGGTATTAAAGTGGAAAAGTATTTTGATTTTTTTTTTTGGTTCTACATAGGTAATATGCCGTGTACATATGTACACGGCATTGTAATAATCAATTGATATTGTTGCTTATATCGTTTCATTAATTTCGAGAAACACGGGACAGTAAAATTTGTAAGGTCCTTTACAAGCAAAATTAGTCAACAACTGTCGAGACATAGTGAGTTGAAGTAGAATGGAAAAGTTTGTTAAAAAATCGTAGGTATTGATATTAATCTAAAATCTTCAATTTTGTACGTAGACTCTTGAGAGTAGACAAAGCTTTTATCAGTTTGTACTCTCAACACTAATTCCTTAGAACGACGTAAATCTGATGACGATTTAAAGGAAATATCATGCGATCGCAGAATATGTTGCCATCTGACCGACTACCAATTTGAAAAAAGCAATTGAAAACTTTTATAAATGTGATAAGAGTCGCGTATCACTACAGTTCACCTGAAATATGTAAAATATCTATTATACGAAAAAAACAATCATTTATGTACATGAAAGTCCGAAAAAACACAAAGGTTTCTCGCACCAATCTGCCCCTAAAAACCTCAAGTTGTTTATCACGTACCTACTACACGTTCAACTACAACACTAGTTAACAATGGACTGAAAACGTAATATTATTCAATTTTCCACAAATCCTCCGGGGAAACGACCTATCTAACTTTGTAGCGAACTACAACTGTCCGGTTCATCCGGTGTACTTACTGCGAACTATTACTGTTCTTAACTAGTTCAGCAAATGAATGACATAAGTACTTCATAAACAACTACATAACTCTTCTTCTTCTTATCGAATGAGAGTGGCCAACTCTTATATCGAGAGTTTATGAAGCCGCCGTAAGAGCCTCTGACATGGCTTAATGACTGCCATACGGAATGTGACCATCCTAACCTCATATGTGAATAGGAGTTTATTCACTACTAACACTCAATCTACTCACGTCAGTCAGACATTTTGACTTACAGATTGCTCTGAACAAAAACTTTCTTTCTCTAAGTATTTTGTCACTACAGATTTCACAAAAACATTGCGCACAGAAATAAAATAAAAACGTCTTTAACATTAGAACATTTAACACAGCGCCATCTAGCCGCAAATCAAAGGAATAGCAACTATGCAAAGTTTCATACAAAATTGCACATATTTACGACCATATGCCAACTTAGCGTACCTCCTCAGCTATCTCAAACAGTTCGGCGCATTTCTGCTAAAACTATTTTCATAAAATGCCAAAAATATACGAGCCTTTCATTGGTCTGGAACGCTCCTTGCATGCTCAACTTTATGGTCTCATAAACATTTGTACCGAACTTGAGACATATTTTATTGTGGCTGTGTTTTATTTCTATATTTCTCGGAGTTCAGCGCGGTGGCGTGCTTAGCTATGTATCTATCTTTGTATACACACTATATGTGTATCAGACATGTATAATGTATGTTACAATAATGATTATTACTTGGCAACATAAAGTGTAAACTTGTGTTTTGTGTTTTTATCAATCTAAGGGATCTCTAATTTCATTGCTGCAATGGGATTATATTGTGGAAATTGGAAAAAAAGATTACAATCATGTCTTACAAATCGAAATTTAAGCATATTGTTTTGTTTTACAGCAAAACTGGCAAAGTTTTATTCCATGGTTTGCAAATCATTCCAATTGCTAGTTCTGTTTTAAAAATATAAAGTCACTTCATTCCTAGCTCATTTGCATATTTGCAATGTCTAGGATTTATGCCAGTGGGACTATTATACGGCTTCACTGTACAAGCGATTTAGCCTTGTTTGATTACCAGGTCATTTCATTAAAACTGGTTTATTTTTCCTTGGCCAACTAATACCCATACGGTTTTTTATACACTACCTTCACAGCCTTTCTTTTACTAGCTGCATAAAAATCTGTTCTTGACTCTTATGCTATCAACTTAGTTTTGAATAACGGTGAAATGCCAACTTATTAAAGTCTTTGTTTTACATAAATTCAACATAAAACTAACCGCGGGGCATAACAAGTACTTAATTAGTAATTAATACTGTGCATACATAACTTAATACAAAAACAGTTGTAAATATTTTAGCAGGTGTAATCGATATATCTTGTGTACAAAAAAGGGGAAAGTATGTACTTCATAAGGTAAATGTCAACGAATTCGCAACAGCTGCCGGGTTAAAACTAAAGTATAATTTGCTACTTTCTAGAAATGCCGGCTAAAACTAGGTTTTGCAACTGTTTTTAATTGCAGATATTAAAGTTTGCCGTTTATGGGTTAAAATGACGTGTGCTTCGAAAATTAAACCCAATGTTAGCTAAAGTTATACTTTGTTGCTTAATAGATTTTTACACATACATAAGTATGCTTAGACAACATTGTAAAGATTTTATACAATAATACATTTAAGTAGGTTTTTTTGCTAAAAAATGCTCTTCGTATGTTGTTTTGCTTGGATTCTGGCGCCATGAGTTTTTTTAGATTAGAACATGATTAGGTATAGCATTTATTTAAAAATAAACACGCTGTATACACATACTGGCTTTCGGGAACATCTTTTTAACTGTAGACTGATATTAAAATTGAAGTTTTTTATTTATTAGGCACACAACACAATACACAGAAAAACCACGAGTAACAGCCAAACACATTAAAGGTAATGATCCATTCTGTGCATTCAACACATGCGTGCACAACATGATTATAAACAGATTCAAAGTTATCTAAACAAAAACAATTAAAATTATACATATAATACGATACTTATCGAAATTACAGTTAATTGTAAATATTAAACATTAAACAATGTAGTCGTAAGTGTAGTCGTAATGCCACCAAATACCTTGTATACAATGAACTGTAATCAATTAATAATAAAGTGTTTAATAGGTTTTTCGCAATCTATGAATTTGTCATACAAAAGACGAACAATATTGCATGACGATATTATATAATAGGTATCTTCCAGGTAAGAGTGTTACACCCAAGGCTGCAGCAATGCTTAACATCAGGCAAGCTATAGTCAACAGTAAACCTGTTCCACGTTTAAAAAATAATGCTCATCTATTTGTTTATGTACTCCAAAACATTACTCTGTAGCTTGAAGAAAAAAAATCTACCATACCAAATCTCAGCTTCAACAAAACCTTACAATCGCTTAAACATTAACCACGGGCAAGTTGCCTAAAGCAAAAAAAAGGCATCTGTTGCCCACATGGTCGCCTAGATGCAGTTGACGAACTGGCAGCTTGCCCAGACTGGGCACAGTAAGGCAATAACGTAAGCAATTTGCGGCATTCAAGACGTTACACCAATATGCGAGTTGGAATGATAACTCATAACTCATAACTCATTTATTGGTAAAAAATTAAAATAAAGTTTACACGTCAATTATTCACAGTATACAAAATACGATTAGCGTACTTATTTTATCCATATAAAAAATAATAAGTTAAATAAAAACTTCATAATTAATGATATTAAATTTAAATTATAGTTCATAAAATTCTTTATAGCTGTAAAACGATTGCTCGATCAACCAGCGCTTGAGGCGAGACTTAAAGCTGCCTAGTGACGGAGCAGTGGTGACCTGCTCGGGAAGCTTGTTGTAAACACTCGGTCCCATCACGTGCGTGGACTTGCTACTCCGCGCCAGGCTGCGGGACTCCTCCGCGAGCTTGCCCCTCCTGCTCGTGTTGTACGAGTGGTTGCCGCCCACAACTCGGTACGAGGCTAGGTTTAATCGAACGTATACTGCGACCTGGTATATCACCAGCGATGGTAACGTCAAAATCCCCAGCTTCACAAAGTGTGGACGAGCAGACTCATCCTGTGATATTTTTGCGATAGATCGAACGGCTCTTTTTTGCAGTCTAAACGCTCGCTCCCACTCCGCAGCCCTGCCGTATAGTTCCGCGCCGTACTGTAGCACGGAGTGCACGGTGGCAAAGTAGCACGTCCTCACTGCTTCGGCGGATACTACTTTGGCGACTCTGCTAAGAGCAAAGCAAGCGCTGCTCAACTTACCACACACCTTGTCTATATGGTTTTCCCAGGTTAGGGTTCGGTCTATTTCAAACCCGAGGAAGGTTGTAGCGACCACTTGTTCCAATCTTCTTCCCTCAACCGTCACAGATAAAGGCCTGGTGCTGTGTCCTGCTAAGTTAAAATGAACAAAGTGTGTTTTTGATAGGTTGAGAGCAAGACCGTTCATTCTGAACCATACCGCCAGTTGAGAGGTGGTGGTGTTCAGTCTTTCTTCTAGAAGATCGGAACTGGGTGCTGACACGATTCCGGCGACATCATCAGCGTATAAGAAGATGTCTGCAGCTTCCACAGACTCTGGTAGATCATTCAAGAGTAAGGAGAATAGAATGTTGGAGACGGAAGATCCCTGGGCTACTCCCATCACGGACTCCAGAGGATCGGATCTTTCCGTTCCGCCACACGCAACAACAGTTTGCGTTCTGTTCTGCATGAGATCTGTCAACAGCGCAAGAGGCGCGCCTCTCACACCGTAATGCTGCAATTTTGCAGCAAGTACCATGTGATCAGCTACGTCGAACGCTTTTGAGAGATCACAGCAGATAATCGCCACCTGCTGCTTCTTCTCCCGAGCTTGCAGCACTCTCCTGATCACCTCCCGGGTCAAGGATGTAGTCGAGCGCCCCTCGCGATACGCGTGTTGGCGCTCGGATAACGCATCCGTTGACACCAGGAACTCAGTGAGGCGCTTGCTGAGCCCGTTCTCTAACACCTTCGCCACCGCAGGTATTATCGAGACAGGCCTATAGCTGTCAATACTGTCACGTTTGCCCTTGCCCTTGTACAATGGTGACACTTTGCTTATTTTAAATGCTTTGGGGTATAAGCCTTCCCTAATGCACCTATTAAAACATTCACAAAGGACAGGGGCTAGCGTGAGTACAGCGCTTCTGACAAGGCCCATTGATATACCGTATATATCTTTTGATGTTTTCGGCGGAATATGTGTGGTGATGATGCGCAACACTTCGTCAGGAGTAAACAGCCGCAAGCGCAGCGAACGGTCAGCGCGCGGGCGCGCCGCACACAGTGTCTCGCTAACGCGAGTGACGTCAGCGCGCGGCGCGCCGCACGCCGCCGCAGCGTTCAGGAATCGGGCATTGACGGCGTCCACAGCATCCTTCCTCGTGAGAAACGGGACACCGTTGGAGTCCTTCACGACATCCGTAATGTCAAGGAATGGAACGTTAGCTTTTCCACGTTCTTTATTTACAATAGTCCATATTGTTTTAGTCGCGTTACTGCTGTATTTAACAGAATTTGTGTAGTAATTAATTTTACTATATCTAATTAATTCATTAAAATGTTCTCTCATGTCATTAATTAACACCTTTAAATTGTCAACCGAAGGATGTGATTTAGATAATTTAATCATGTCAAGTAATAATGTATTGTAGGTTGTGACATCGGGAGTTACCCACGATGAGTCAATGTTTCTATTATTATTAATTTTCCTTAAGGGAAAACAGCTATTAAAATTGTTCTGAACAATATTGACAGTCGCCTGAACTATTTCAGGTGCAGACCTATCTATAGCTAGTGTCTCATTCCAGTCAACACTATCTAGTGCCCTGACAAAGTTCGCCTGATTGGCTTGAGAGTAACTTCTCCCTACAGTAGGCCCCGACCTCTGCCCCCGCGCCGGCAGCTCGCAGCGCACGGCGCAGTGGTCGCTAACGTCACCGTCAACAATGCTGACACGCAGCGAGCCCGCCGGCAGGTTGGTGTACAGGTGGTCTAGGCTGGTGGCTGTAGTGGAGGTGACGCGCGTAGGTACACGGACCTCGTTAGTCATGTGGTGGTCTACCAGCAGCTTCCCGAGCCGACGCACATAGCAGTCAGAGTCGCCCTCGGTATTAATGTTCATATCACCGCCAATGATACAATCTAAGCTAAGATCGCTAATCTTATCGAGCAATCGTTCCAAGCAGTCAAGAAATATTCCGTGACCTACGAGGTTCGTCCTGTATATACACACAATCGTAATATTGTGTTCTATTATATCTATAGCAGATATTTCGCAGTTTTGTTCACTCGCCAACCTGATGAGTTCCAAATTCTCAATACATTTAATATTACCTCGTGTGTATATACAAGACCCACCATGCTGTATAGTCTTTCTACAGTAGCTCGATGCGAGCTTAAATCCGTCTATATGTACACATTTGAGCTTATCAATTGTAAGCCAGTGCTCTGACATAGCTATGACGTTACATTTCAATACGTTATTGACGAGCACTTCTAATTTACGTGTCCGGCCGTCGGCAGAAATACATCTAACATTTTGGTAACAAATCACTATCGACTTCTGCGTACGAGCTGAGCATTTTGCTGGCGCACTGTTATTTTTTCCGGGCGGAGCTGAAAACATTCGCGATTTAACTTCATCTGTAGCTTGTTGTGTACACGTTCGGTCACTAGCGTTGCGTGGAGACAATGGCGGCGCTCGGCCGCGCTCGTGCATTGTCCGAGTTGCCCCGATCGACGCGGGGCCTACCACGAAACCATTCCGAAACCATCACTCGTGGCGGCCACGCTGCAGGAGTGTTAATATGTTCATATGCACTTTCCGGACATCCAATTAGAAATGCCGCATGTCTTGTGGATTTAATGTCACGCTTTTCAATCACACATTCATTCGAAATAGCGGTATTCATCTGTTTTTTCAGATAGTTTCTAATGATTTCCACTGTGGTTTCCGGCTTGAATGACCAGACAGTCAACCATTTAAGGCGTTCGACGGTTTGTAACTCGTCGTCCTCCTTTCCAGCACCCGAAAACATTTTAGATTTGTAATGCCTTTTCTTTTTGGCTACTACTTGCCATCCTTCCTTCTTTGAATATTCGTCATTCATATTTCTCTTCTGTTCCAGGCATCCTACAGAAGCTACGTCGGTTTTGTCCAGTAGTTTTTTTGCAGTCAATACCAAGTCCGTAGTAACCCCCTTCGCCGCGAGTTTTTTACTAGTGGCCGCTTGAAGTAGGGTAGGCTCGAGAGATTTGGCGGGCTCACCTATTGATGAACGAAGTATGCCGGCCGCCGGCTTCTGAGCCGTCTCCTTCTTCTTGTTCTTCTGCGCGTTCTTAGTATTTATAAGTGCCTTTATTTTAGCCTGTCTTACGGGACGCTGACTTTGTGTCGAAGTAGGCGTTAGTTGCAATGATGTGACAGTGTTCTCGAGTGTAGTGTGTGTAGAGAACGGAGACTTACCTTCAGAAGGTTGGGTCTCCTGTCCTTTGAGTGCAACATTACTCGTAAGTACGCCTTCAATTGCAGCTACTCTCACTACTAGCTCATTCAGCACTTTTAAGACATCACTCAGTGTCGGATTGATGGGCTTTTGAGCCATTTTTTCAAATTTAATCACGTTTATTACGGGAGCTTGTATGTTGCCTGCCGAATGAACGAACGAACGAATACAGTTACATAAAGATAAAGAACGAATGGTTTTGCTAGATTGTGTTGATAAAAGTAAACTGTACATACGTTGGTCACAGTTATACTTCTTTAATTGGTTTCTTGCTTACCGTTATATATATAAAGCGTGACCGATTTCAAAAAAAGTAGGTAGGTCTGGATTCGACTGAATATTTTTGTGTGATTAATTAAATGTTGTATTTTAACGTGTGATTGAGTAAAAAAATAAATATGACCTTCTTCATATTCCATTTACAAAATCGGTTAAGCAAAAGTCTTTATACCCTGATTGACGAGTACACATCAAATCTCTAGCTAAGTGATATAATATTAACTAACCGAGTTACACTAAAAATGTAGTCTCTTACATTATCTATCTATATATATAAAAAAAAACTCAAAGGTAACTGAATGACTGACTGATATACCTAGTTATCAACGCACAGCCCAAACCACTGGACGGATTGGGCGGAAACTAATTTGGAATGAAGGTAGATGTTATGACGAAGGCATCCGCTAAGAAAGGATTTTTGGCCACTTTTGAAGGGGTGAAATAGGGGTTGTAAGTTTTACGTCTTAATGCAAGCGAAGCCACGAGCACCAACTAGTTTTCTATAAAATAGTTGATTATATACCCTCTCTTATATTGCATTGCCATAGTAGACATTGCGATGATTCACACATCAATTCCTTAGCAAAATAGTGTATCGCCTGGCGACTCATAAATATCCACAGAGGGCGATGTAAAAGCTAAAACCTCCATGTTCGACGTCTTCACAACCTCTCTTGGGATGATTGAAAGGGTTTATTGTAGCTGATGTGTTGTTGTGTATTTTTGTAAGGATAATCCGACGCCGCGTCAAAATGTGTGTTAGTTGATTTGGTGAGAGATGGGGCTGTGTTTTTGGTTTCATTCGAAGTGTTAGGTTTGTATTTTATTTACAGAAAAATTCAAACAAAAAAAAAAGATATGATTTTGAGATGTTTTAAAGAACTTAACTCTATATTTAATGTTCATATACCATAGAGAAGGAATTATTCACTGAATACCGTATGATCATTAATTTACGGGTATATGTAGTTGAAATAACATTATCTTATGTATCCATATTATCTTTAATAGATATACCTTTATTTACAATAATAAAATATAAAAACAAAGGAAGAAAAACTAAATATACTACTTCTAACTACTACAAAAAAGGGGCACTTAGAAAAGCCTAAAGATAATCTAAGTGCTCCAGCCCACTACCAGAGGGCAGCGTGCCCAGCATACTGGCCGCATTACCACGCTGGATGGCAATGCTGATACGTTGAGCCAGAAAAAGGCCAGCATTTTGGTCATGCGTCGCGTCAAACAAGCGCTCCGAGAGGATTTGGAAAATAGAAAATATATATATTTTTCATTCATTTTATCATATTATCTGAAATTACTAACACTTTTGACTAAGGGTTAACAAAAGACCTTTCTGAAACTCTGGAGAAATATGTAGTGTTTTTCCGCTGCGACTGCTCCTTAACCGACATCAAACAACAAACTTGATGGTTTTTAGGTGTGTTCCTCCATATACCACCGCCACACCTCACCTCCTAACCAACGTGGCCTCCGTGGATCTCAAGATCTTCCCAACACCGCACCTTGTGTCTTGAAGCTTTGACTGTTCTCTTTCGGCAAGATATTCTAGTCGACACGTGTTTCGCCTCTCCACGAGGCATCCTCAGGACTCGTGTTGACTCTTCGAACGTCGGTCCGAAAGTGAGCTCGGCTAGCAACGATCGCTCCTTATATAACATGATGTGATGTCATACGATGTGTCATCAACTTGACCGTTACTACTCAAACTCATTAACGTAACCGTCGTTGCGTCATCGCTCGCGTGTTTACCAAATTAGGTGGTGTTTGTTCCGTTACTAATGAAAGTTCGTAGCAACGGTGATGATACCAAGTTTGTTTGGTCGTTCAGCAACATAAAAGGTTGACCCTGGTGCTTCAGTATTTCCAACTGCTCCCACACGCACAAACGGAATCCTTTGTCGCATATTTGCATAATCTGGTACTTGTGGTTATTTTGCAAAGTATGTCCGGTGTCCAGTAAATGTTTCGCAAAATGTGACCTTTCTGGGTGCTCGTTCCTGTGGGCTGCCATATGTTCTTTGTATCTGGTCTCGAAATTTCTTCCTGTCTGACCAACATACACAGCATTGCACTCGTCACACACCAATTTGTAAACCCCGGACTTCCTGGCATCTTCCAACCGGTCTTTACCATTACACAGGTGACGTAAATTATCCGTTGTTTTGTATGCAGTATTGACTTCCGCTCTCCGCAATATTTTAGCGACCCGTTCTGACACCGGCCCCATGTAAGTAAGGCTACCCACATATCTGTTCGGCCTGTCCGGTGGAATCGCATATAACATATTGCGAACCTGCTGCCTTGTCTTACTTCTTACCAACCCGTCCACCATGTGTTTTCCGTATCCATTGGCAGTTGCGATCTGATATATAGTGCTTAATTCTTCTTGATAACCTTCTCTTGTCAATGGCACCGTTAATAGTCTATGAACGTAGCTGCGGAAAGCTGCCAACTTATGTTGTAATGGATGACATGAAGTATTAGGTATTACCACATCTGTGTGGGTTGGCTTCCTATAAATCTTAAACTGGAGCTGGTTTTGACATCTGGTGATTGACAAGTCCAAGAAATTAAGCGTGTTTTCTTCCTCCAACTCCACTTTAAATTTGATCTTCGAGTGAATGTTGTTGAGTCTGGTGACATACGCATCTATCTGTCGCTTTGTTCCATTCCAACAAATAATTATGTCGTCCACATATCTATAATAGAACAGCACCCTTGAATCTTTGACCATGTTCTTGCGCTCGAAATCGTCCATGAAAATGTCGGCCATCAACGGACTTAGCGGCGACCCCATAGCCAAACCTTCATTCTGTCGATAATATTGTCCTTCAAACCGGAAATAGTTTTGCTCCATACACATTTGTGTAAGAGAAAGTAGATCATTAGCTTCTCCTGGATGTAGTCTTTGGTCTTCGAAATGTTTCCCCAAAATCAGCAAAGTCTCTTCGTATGGGACGTTTGTAAATAAACTTTCTACATCTAATGAAATCAACTTAGCTGATTGCGGAATGTTGAGGTCTTTTACCTTCTCTATTAGATCATAACTATTCCTTAAACTGTATTTGGGTTTGAAAGAAGCCTTAGTTTTCAACAGAATATTCAGGTGCTTCGCCAATGGGTACGCAGGTGCACCAATGTAAGAAACCACAGGTCGTATTGGAACATTTTCTTTATGAAGTTTCGGCAATCCATACAGAAGCGGTGGTCGCGGATTCATAGGCACTATGTGCTTGAGTGTATCTGTAGATAAATACAAAGTATCTTTAATGATTCTCTTTATGTTTTCGGCAAACTTATTTGTTGGATCCGTCGATAGTCTCGTAAAATCTTCACCGTGTATAACATGATTGACCTTCTGGGTGTACTCATTCCTATCCATAATCACTATCGTATTACCTTTGTCTGCCTTTGACAGGACCAAATTGTTATCCTGTAGTCTTGTCTTTAAAGATTTCACATCTTGCATTTCGGAGATTTGAGTACGCTGCAGCATAGTATTTTGTGCCTTCCTAATCTGGGCGGCTACCTGATGCTTGACTGCGTCACCTTGCTTCCCCTTAACACATACCACTTCTGAATCTACCACCAGATTTTCAAGTGTTTTCTTATTGTGTCTTGACGGCAAGTTGTACTTCAATCCTTTTTCCAGCATAGACATTTCTGACAGTGGAATCTGAACTTGGGACAGGTTCTTCACTCGTGGGTAAAAACTGTGGCTGTTGGCTGGCGTAGCTTCGCGTGAATTTTCTGTTCTGTTTGCAAGAATTCTTTGCAATTTACCAGACTGCACCAAATATTTCGCATGTGCCAAAGAAGATGCCAGCTCTCTGGCTTTGCTGTCCAGGAGGTCGAACTCTACGGCGTGAAGACTCATACTTAGTTCTACGTGAAGCACCCTCAGATGTAATTTGAGGTTATCTCGTACAGTGAACCAATGTCGACACTCTTCGTCCAACCACACCTGCTCTGCTTTCTTCACTGCGATGTCACCGGCACGACTTCTACTATTGGAATGTACTTTAATGTAATCGGGTATTACCTTAAGTCGTTTACACTGCTGATTAAACCAAACATTTTGTGCGGCGAGTCGATGAAGTTTCGTCAACTTGATGTAGAGTTTTGCCTGTTCAGCTATACTTGCTGCTCGTAGATAAGATATTGAATCAGGCGTTACTTTGCGGAAATCCATTGTTACTGAAAATTTCAGTAACAATGGATTTCCAAGCAAAGCCAGAGAGCTGGCATCTTCTTTGGCACATGCGAAATATTTGGTGCAGTCTGGTAAATTGCAAAGAATTCTTGCAAACAGAACAGAAAATTCACGCGAAGCTACGCCAGCCAACAGCCACAGTTTTTACCCACGAGTGAAGAACCTGTCCCAAGTTCAGATTCCACTGTCAGAAATGTCTATGCTGGAAAAAGGATTGAAGTACAACTTGCCGTCAAGACACAATAAGAAAACACTTGAAAATCTGGTGGTAGATTCAGAAGTGGTATGTGTTAAGGGGAAGCAAGGTGACGCAGTCAAGCATCAGGTAGCCGCCCAGATTAGGAAGGCACAAAATACTATGCTGCAGCGTACTCAAATCTCCGAAATGCAAGATGTGAAATCTTTAAAGACAAGACTACAGGATAACAATTTGGTCCTGTCAAAGGCAGACAAAGGTAATACGATAGTGATTATGGATAGGAATGAGTACACCCAGAAGGTCAATCATGTTATACACGGTGAAGATTTTACGAGACTATCGACGGATCCAACAAATAAGTTTGCCGAAAACATAAAGAGAATCATTAAAGATACTTTGTATTTATCTACAGATACACTCAAGCACATAGTGCCTATGAATCCGCGACCACCGCTTCTGTATGGATTGCCGAAACTTCATAAAGAAAATGTTCCAATACGACCTGTGGTTTCTTACATTGGTGCACCTGCGTACCCATTGGCGAAGCACCTGAATATTCTGTTGAAAACTAAGGCTTCTTTCAAACCCAAATACAGTTTAAGGAATAGTTATGATCTAATAGAGAAGGTAAAAGACCTCAACATTCCGCAATCAGCTAAGTTGATTTCATTAGATGTAGAAAGTTTATTTACAAACGTCCCATACGAAGAGACTTTGCTGATTTTGGGGAAACATTTCGAAGACCAAAGACTACATCCAGGAGAAGCTAATGATCTACTTTCTCTTACACAAATGTGTATGGAGCAAAACTATTTCCGGTTTGAAGGACAATATTATCGACAGAATGAAGGTTTGGCTATGGGGTCGCCGCTAAGTCCGTTGATGGCCGACATTTTCATGGACGATTTCGAGCGCAAGAACATGGTCAAAGATTCAAGGGTGCTGTTCTATTATAGATATGTGGACGACATAATTATTTGTTGGAATGGAACAAAGCGACAGATAGATGCGTATGTCACCAGACTCAACAACATTCACTCGAAGATCAAATTTAAAGTGGAGTTGGAGGAAGAAAACACGCTTAATTTCTTGGACTTGTCAATCACCAGATGTCAAAACCAGCTCCAGTTTAAGATTTATAGGAAGCCAACCCACACAGATGTGGTAATACCTAATACTTCATGTCATCCATTACAACATAAGTTGGCAGCTTTCCGCAGCTACGTTCATAGACTATTAACGGTGCCATTGACAAGAGAAGGTTATCAAGAAGAATTAAGCACTATATATCAGATCGCAACTGCCAATGGATACGGAAAACACATGGTGGACGGGTTGGTAAGAAGTAAGACAAGGCAGCAGGTTCGCAATATGTTATATGCGATTCCACCGGACAGGCCGAACAGATATGTGGGTAGCCTTACTTACATGGGGCCGGTGTCAGAACGGGTCGCTAAAATATTGCGGAGAGCGGAAGTCAATACTGCATACAAAACAACGGATAATTTACGTCACCTGTGTAATGGTAAAGACCGGTTGGAAGATGCCAGGAAGTCCGGGGTTTACAAATTGGTGTGTGACGAGTGCAATGCTGTGTATGTTGGTCAGACAGGAAGAAATTTCGAGACCAGATACAAAGAACATATGGCAGCCCACAGGAACGAGCACCCAGAAAGGTCACATTTTGCGAAACATTTACTGGACACCGGACATACTTTGCAAAATAACCACAAGTAGGTACCAGATTATGCAAATATGCGACAAAGGATTCCGTTTGTGCGTGTGGGAGCAGTTGGAAATACTGAAGCACCAGGGTCAACCTTTTATGTTGCTGAACGACCAAACAAACTTGGTATCATCACCGTTGCTACGAACTTTCATTAGTAACGGAACAAACACCACCTAATTTGGTAAACACGCGAGCGATGACGCAACGACGGTTACGTTAATGAGTTTGAGTAGTAACGGTCAAGTTGATGACACATCGTATGACATCACATCATGTTATATAAGGAGCGATCGTTGCTAGCCGAGCTCACTTTCGGACCGACGTTCGAAGAGTCAACACGAGTCCTGAGGATGCCTCGTGGAGAGGCGAAACACGTGTCGACTAGAATATCTTGCCGAAAGAGAACAGCAAAGCTTCAAGACACAAGGTGCGGTGTTGGGAAGATCTTGAGATCCACGGAGGCCACGTTGGTTAGGAGGTGAGGTGTGGCGGTGGTATATGGAGGAACACACCTAAAAACCATCAAGTTTGTTGTTTGATGTCGGTTAAGGAGCAGTCGCAGCGGAAAAACACTACATATTTCTCCAGAGTTTCAGTAACAATGGATTTCCGCAAAGTAACGCCTGATTCAATATCTTAAAAGACCTTTCGTTTTTATAAAGTGTTTCTCGTAACAAATAATTCAATGCATTCCATTATATAAAATAAGGTTTCAAATCCATCTTGATATATTTATTAACATTTATATAGAAAGTAATCTACGGTTCAATAAGTGTCACAAGCAATATTTTTACACTCGAACAAAGAAAATCCATTTATTTTTTGCAACACTCAAGTTACTTGAAGCTATATAAACTTTTTGCGCCGAATTCGTTTTCGTAGAAATAGCTTTTGGCTTAGAAGAGTTTTAGGTCTTCAAAATTAAGTACTGAAATAGAAAGACACATTGAATTCAATGAACTACTTACTAATTTGACTTTTACAAGAGATATCATATTCCAAATCGTATTTTGGATTCAGCAATCTAATTATAATAAAGGTAGATGTCGATTATATATTGGGATTTGACTAGACTGTTTTGTTAATCAATTTCTATGACACCAGATATGGGTTCGATTAATGTAATAGCATGACATTATGAAGTGTGCCATTCCATGGAAAACATGACATCAAATTTAAAGTTGACATGATCACTTCAAATTTCTTCTAGTGGCGGTTAAAAAAACAGCAACTATTCGGCCAGCGATAAGTCATCATTGTTAGATCACAGAAACCATTGCCTGACATAAGCTTCCTGTTTCCTCTCCATCTATCTGTTCAAGAATATCCTCACTCTTATCTTCTTGCAAGTCATATACGCTAAAGTTGAACACATCAGGTTAATCGTCGTTCCAATAAAACTCAAAGAAAACAATTCCCTAAAAAGTAATAAAGGAACTAACGCACAAGAGTCCTAAGCAACAGTCTCACGCATCTTCTTTAAGAGATATATCCATAAAAAGGATTACTTTCTCTCGTAAACTCTTTTACGACTCATATGCTAGACGATCTCAGTGAGCCACAGACTATAGAAAAGAGAGACATTTCTACGTTTTGAAAAATGTTTCATTTGAAAATTTCTGTCTTCTGCACAATTTATTATGATTTAATTATGCTATGCGTGGTTACATCAACATCCTGACAGCATCACTTTTTTTAAACTGTGCTGGATTCGGATTTGATCACAGACTGCCTAATATTAAGCAATAGCTATCTAAGATGGTCTAAGATGGAGCGTGCTTTCTTTAAGGGAAGAAGATCCACAACTGAAACCCGTAATCTATAAATGATTAGTTGACATAACACTAATCAAACATTCATATTACAACTCTATCACTCATGGCAACATCCAAGCATTTTGCTGGCTGACAACTGAAACTAAAATTCCTATTCTATTTAACATATAAAATGTACATATAAAAGGAAGAAAGAAGTTTTTTTTATTTACTTTCTTATAAAAATACATTACAAAAGTCGTATCCCGCAGGAGATACAAAGTGCATTAGACTCTCACAGGGGTTATTGGCATACCTTACAATAATGAGTTATCTCTTCCATATAATGTCGTTGTCAATCTATACGAGTTCAGTCTACGCAACCTACTTTTAGCGTTTTTCCTAAGCCGTTAAGTGGTAGACCCAGAGAGACAACCGCGGGTTAAAAATAATGCCAGTTTAATCGGATTTACTGCCTCGATGGCTAAAAATATTTTGTATTGAAGAAGGCCAAAAAATTACCAGAAAATTATTTTTTAAGTCATCAGATACCATTTTAGATTGCTTCTTAAACAGTACCTACTTTTCATAGCAATCTTCTGATATCACCGAGGTATTCCGCTACAGTGAAAGCACTGCAATTAAAAGTTTCAACTCGACAATCCACTGCAACGATAACTCCCCACTTCCCCCCTCAAAACATGTCAAAAGAAACGTTCCGCAAAATAACGACAGTCTAAAAACTCTGACAATACAATAAACGGTAAAAGTAGAGCTTCGAAGTAAAATAATTTCTTATGAACAACAATTAAAACGCCCGACAGCGGATTTATACTCCGCAGAACTGGGGGTATATTCCGCAGTCACGCGACAATTTGTTAGCAGTCGCCGTGATAAAATATCGCACGGGCCAGAAATATGTCATGTTTGTGTTGGTTATGCAAATTAAATGATTTGTGTGGTGTTCGAAATTTGAAAGTTTCGTGCAAGGAGGTGCAAGGAGATCCAGAATATGTGTAGGTAATACCTACTGGTAATGTGACACGATATCAGAGATTATGTCCCAATTATTGTTTTTTGAAGTTGTAAAGTTGGTTATTGTGGTCATAAAATGCAGGTGATGTCATTCACGTGCCGTGCTTATAGTTCGAGCCAATGACAGACACAAAAGGCTGAGTAGGTACATAACATAGTTTATATGGGCGTGTAAAGCCAAGGTACCTACTGTACAAACAGCTTGTCTATCTCGCTAAATACTCAACTAACTCGAAGTGTTTTGCAGAAAAACTTCAACTGCTTCAGATATTAAAAAAAACATTAATGATTGGGACAGCATAGTGAAAAAAAAAGTGTTTTCTATCTTGTGTCGTTAATATTTTAATGACGTTTGAGATATAAAACACTGTTTAAGTAATCAGCTTTTTAATAACTTCGCAGTTCTTTACAAGTAAAAGGTTCTTATTAGTTATATCTAATATTTTTTTATTTAAAAAATCTTATTCTAAATAACCTTCAGGTTCTGAATAACTGTCAGTATACAGCTAATATTATTCGTAAGGAAACACGTCACTTCATAATACAATCACGGCGCCGACGAAACTTTGCATGTATTCAAACTCTTCGCGCCGCCCGCCGTGAGAATAGAGACGGGATAAGATTGAAATTCAGTTTGGTCGGACTGTGTTGGAAAATAAAATAGAATCCAAGCGTTTGTAAGATCAAAAAGAATGACAAAGATTGAATTATTTTACTGAGACTACATATGTTACTCAGTCGAATTGCACAGGTTCCGCGGCAGCAGTTTACTAATTGTTTGATCATAAAAACGGCATAGAATTAACGATACACAATTTTAATGTAATCACTGTGTTTGTCATCGGTTAAATATTTTAATATTCATAGTCGCAGTACATGCTTAGCCATCGGCATCCGAAACACAGTTATCATCTAGTTCGGATGCGTTTGGATTTTCATACAATTTTATGCCACACCATGCCAAGTATGTATATATTTTTATTTATTTAATGCTGTGTTAAGGTTTGCTTTTGGTTGGAAGCTTTATTTGTAAGAAGTACTACTTATGTTTTTATTATTCACTGTATTATATTATTATTGCTTAAAAAGCCTGCCAAAAACAAAGTACATACCTTCTGTTTATTTTTTGCCGGTAAACACTGCGTTCAACATTTTTCACTTTGTTTTGGTCGGATTTCCCAACTTAGCCGGATTACTACTGCATCTCTAATGTAAACTTTTCAACATTGTTTGTATTGAACATCTGAACGCTTGTGACAATTTTGCTTGTATTAACGCAATTAGGAGCTCGCCGTTGTTTTGACGAAAATTAATGGAACATCGCTGATTTTACTCAAACGCGGGCAAATGTGTACTTTGGAAGATGTTATGTCAACGTTTTCTGAAGATATGTGACGAAGATTCTAAGAATTAATTGATACTCGTGTCAGGCTGGGGTTGTTCCTTTAGGAACCTAAATGAGAAATGAATTAAATACTCTGTTGATATGTTATTCTTTAAGCACGCTCCATCTTAGGCCATAGCCTTTACTTGCTATCAGGTAAACTATGGCAAAGTACAAACCTGTTCCAGGTAAAAAAAAAGTACTTAAATAATTCAAAACACATTTTCAAAAAGGACATGCCCTTAATTGGAAGCATTATCCCGACGTTAAATTACAAAAAAATCTAGCTTTCTGCTGTTTTTTAATTAAACACAAAGACCGTTGAAGGATTTCCTGTTTGCCAATAATCTGGTAAAAAGGTTTACCATCCAAAGAGGAAATGAATAACACGAAGGATAAGTAAGGAGTGGTGCTAACTTACGTTAAGTTGCCGTAACTTTGGTCCCTCAATCTCCGGATGCAAACTATCAACGATATCTTACCCAACAGACAACGCATCGTACAGAAAATGTCTGATATTCATGTGCCAAATAGATAGAAATAACTGGTCAGTAAATGTATCACGTGATGTGTCTGAATGCCGATTGGCTCTTCGCCACAGCGAGAGATATGTATGTCTTGGTGCTTATTGTTTTATGTAGATGGCATATTATTATGGTAAGGGAATGGTATGTAGTACGTTTTAGTTGAATGATATACTGTCTTGTATTAGACTTGGTAATCCTATTCCAGTGTCATTTTTGGACCCTATTTCTTACATGAGAAATGTGCCTTTGTAACTCCGCCAAAACTCGGGGGAGATGGCTGGGTATATCGGTTTCAATACCATTTACGTCCATTATTTTTATTATCCATCCTCGCGTTTAGACGCCGCCTACACATAATTAGTAGTCTGTTTCATTGTCTATGCAAACTACTTACGATGCCGCCGGTGTTTTTCCAAGCGCCTGTTTGTGTAGTCTTAGTTAATTAACTAACTTGAGGTCGCTTTTGTTTTGACTTGGAGTCCCTCGTTTAAGGGCCATTGGTGCAGGCGGATTTTCATACGAGCTTAAGTCCAGGTAAAATTTAGTTTAAAAGCTTTAGAGAAGACGTATTCGCAAAAAATTATATTAGAAAACGAATTCTCTCTTGGCTATAATTTTATCTGACTAAGAAAGTATGATAGTGAACAACTCTGGTGTCAGAGTTTTCCAACCGCCCTTGGGGTCTCTGACGTGGCTTAACGATTCCCGTACTATGACAAACAGTCGGGACCTAGTTTTATTTTTTAGTGATATCTTTTAAACCATACCCAGAATCATGTTTTCTGTTCTAGTAAAGTTTCAAGTTTCACCACAAAACAAAAGTAATTAGGATATATTCCTATTGTAATACATAGTGACTGGTAGTAAGAGATGTTTAGAATAGTTTACTTCGGGCAAGGTATAGTTTCAATTAAGCAATATTGTTAACGACTTGGTAATGTATGTATGTATGCGCTACTTAAGTACTTTGAGGTATTGAAATTCCTTACATACCTACTTCAGACAAGCGGAAAAGAGGACGACCACATAGGCGATGGGAAGACATACATATTTTACCAGAGGCATGGATTAGAATGGACGAGGTTAGCAAGGAACCGCAAAACATGGATGAAACTGGGGGAGGCCTACGCCAATGAGGTGACAGCTATGACACCATGATAAAAAGGACAAGAGAAATCGCACAACAACATGACTTTCAAAATAATAATAATATCAAATAGATCTGGTACTTATTAAAAGCTCAGAATATGTAAATTTATAATATATCCGTGTGCAAAAATGTAAAAATAATTTTTAAATAGCTGAATAAATGGCTTTTATTACTTTTTACTTTTACATACCTACTTATCGAAAGTATTTTATTTTTGCATATGTATTTTGTTAATGCTTTGTTTTCATTAATTTATTTCTTTTGTGATATTAACACATTTTTAAATTATGTAAAATCAAAAATTCACATTTGTTGATAACAAAAAAAAGTTACGATACGCCTCAAAGTAGATATTTGAACAGAAATGTTTGAGAACATGTAAAAAATAATAATCATTATAATAATCATCCACAAACCATACTTTGCCACTGCTGGGTATAGACCTCTCGCGCCATGCTAACCGTCTCAGTCCTATGCCAATCTCTTCCAGGTTGGATGCACGACACATACTGTGTCGTCAACCCATCTCGCTGCTGGACGTCTGACGCTCCTTGTATCTGTTCTCAGACACCACACACTTGCCTTGCTCCATCTGTTGTTTGTTCTACAGTTAATGTTTTTTTTACAAGGAATGATTTGCATTTGATCATAATTCTTCTCATCATCATCATCATCATCAGCCTAATGGGACCCTCTGCACGGTATAGGCCTCCACCTTCTTACGCCAATACTCCCTGTCTTGCGCTGTTCTTGCCCAGATGTTTCCTTCGAACTTAATTCGTCTGATAGTAAGCAATCATTACAGTCTCAGAGAGAGCGTGAACCGATTCTCTCTCGCTTTGAAGATCGCATTTGCTTCTTACTAGATACCAATAACTAGTCCAACCAAACAAGCCCTATCAGCACGATATTACTGTAACCGATCAGCGATCTAATTGCTCTCCTTTGTAAACTTGTGGTGGTTTGCTGGCTGTATAGATGTTTGCCCCGTCTGTCGATTACCAATAAGAGATTGGTAGTTATACTGATAAATGCCTATGACACTCCTAACACGTCAGACTGCCTACATACCAAAAAACATGATGACGATCCGTTTAGCCGTTTTAGTTTGATGAGCGTTTAAATAAACAGAAAAACAGATAATAAGCAATGTGCATTAGATTAGTTATTAAATTTCTTTTTATTATGTAATTTCTTTGGTGTGCATTAAAGACATATCTTATCTTATCTTATAAGGCAAAATTTCTGAAAATTTTAGAAACGTGTCCTGCTATCAATTTGAAGTACTTATGTTCAATTTTTTTAAATATCTTCAATGTTCGGACTTTCGACCCTCTTCACCTTTTTATATGTATAGATATAGAAAGAAAGAAAGAAAGAAAATTATTTATTGATAAATCGAGACTTAATTGTAGGCGTATAAACAAAAACATTTAAACGAATAATTAATAATCTACCTATATCTAAGTATCTACGTTATACCCACCCTCCAAAACCACCCGCCAAGTCCTGCCCCAATCATAGAATAGACACACATACATACATATATAAACATATATATATACATACATACACATCCATTCCACGACAAGAACAAATCCCAGCAAACGATTCTAGAAGGTAGGCATAACGCTAATAATAAAAAACAAAAATTATTTTAAAATGGGTAGGCCATTGTAGTACCTACAGTCGCACCACTCCCCCAATCAGCCACCGCGGCAGAACTAAGCAAACTGCTTGTATTTCTAGCCACGGGGACTTCTCGCGAAAGCAATGAGCCTGCAATGCACTACATTTGGAAATATTACCTACGCAAGTATACGACATTCTAAAAGGTTATAAGTTACCTATCATTGAATGTCGGTTAGCTTCTTAAATCTAAAATTATATATGAAATTAGGTTTGGTCGGAGTGAACTTACATGTTATACCTATCTATTACAAACTATTCTTATCAATTACTAGCTTTTATGATTACATCTTTTAGTTAAGTACTTATAGAAAAATAAAAAACAGACATAACAAGTAAACAGTTATTAAGCAACAAAATTAAACAGTTTTACATGTATACATAACCAAAGTTCTATATTCGATAGCAGCACAGAATACATAATACAAATAGCAGCTAAAAATAATCGATTAATATAGATTCGATTGCACCATGTACAGAGTTAGCTAAAAAATCAAACACTTATGTATACCTTTCAATTGAATAATTTTACCAAGATATGACAGGCTCCACACACACAAATCGACATTAATTCGACCCCAATTACGCCGACGGATTCAAAATCCTACCAAATTACACCAAAAATTACATTCCGATTCTTGTTAAATCCATCGTCCTATTTCTTAATTTAATATTCGCGTTAATCATTCCCTAATACGGCAATCCCAGCGCCCGAGGGCTGGATAGGGTATAAAGTACATTTACAGTAAATTAACGAACAGTTTTGGCCGTTTCCAGTCCTCGGCTTCTCCTACAATTTAGAACTAGGAGTTAGCATGGGCAATCGTTACTGGCGTGCTGATTCATCATATGAATCACGTTTAAAAATATGAAAGAACTTTTCTTACCAAAAACAAATTCATAAGCAACGTGTTGGCAAGTCAATCGCTGATGAAACATCCGATCTGATTGAGCCACGTTTGTTACTGTATAGGCTTCATAGCTTCTCTATCTTAAAATAAATAGCTCATGAATTCATTATGTTTTGTGATTCGGTCTATGAAATAGGTTATTGTGTAGGTATAATATATTAAGGTGATTGTATATAATTCTTAGATAACTTTTATTTTCGACATATAATTCATTAGCACCATATCAAAAGCACTGTTTAGTTCGTTTTCTGCCCCGGATTATTCCTCCAATTTGTGACTTGGGTCTTGTACCTGCGGCATCCTCCGGTGCTAACATTGAAATTAGTTCCTAAGAGTTACTGGGACATTTAATTTACTTTTGTATGCTTATCCACATAATAACTGTGTGTCTACGTGTTTAATACACAGATAGTAACTATGTAATACTGTTGCGTGATATTATTCCAAGATAGATATGTATATTGCAGTAGTTGCCTAATCATATCACAGTTGCGACGTGTACTACAATATTATAATCTTCAAATATTTAGCTTTTTTCACCTACATACATTGTATTGTATTATCTATATATAGGTATATAAAACTCAAAGGTGACTGACTGATTGACTGACTGATATAGTGATCTATCAACGCACAGCCCAAAACACTGGACGGATCGGGCTAAAATTTGGCATGCAGGTAGATGTTATGACGTAAGCATCCGCTAAGAAAGGATTTTTGGAAAAGCCGCTTTTAAAGGGGTGAATTAATTCTAAGGTGGGGGCGATGAGTCCTGCACTGACATCCCGCTTGGGGCGTTTTGTGCATTTTAAAGGGGTGAAATAGGGGATGCAAGTTTCACATCTTAATGCGAGCGAAGCCGCGAGCATCTACTAGTAAGAGTATATAATTAAATAAATCTCCAAATACTATTCACCTAACTTAGTAGTAACGTAGCAGCTTATAAACTTTCCTAATTACAACCTAATCCAATACTTTCAGACTTCAAATTGACTTTTCCATGTAAGACCAGTCGCAGTCCTTTAAGTAATTATTTCAATCCGAACTAACACGTGTCTGAGCACTGTAAGTGCTAAAACAACAAACAGAAAACTAAGCTCGATGCCAGAGTTAGGGGTATTTTACACACGCCACAAAGTGTTTGAGGATTCGTTCTTTTAAGATTTAAATAATGGTGACAATTGAAAACTTAAAGAGGGAAGATGGTTGACCACCTTATACGACATTACGACTTTCTGAAAAAACATAATTGAAGGGAAACTGGAAGCACTAAGAGGAAGGGGGAGATATATGGACCTCCTCCTACATAAGATTAACGTGTTTTTGTACAATTGTGTCCATTTTTCATAAGCTATAAAGCTATTTTTTTTTCTTGGTATTAATAAAAACATTTACTATTGTTTGTTAAAGTTACCCAACGGTATTACATTTGCCAATATTGTAACCGCATGTGGTTTCTCGCTTTGTCTTATTTAGCCACGAGCGCAGTTGCCGAAACCGTACGGTCGCTACATAAATCATGTCACGTAGATAAAATAAAGCTAATGATGATGATTGTTATCAATATGAAACATTTGGGTTCACAATTATTAAAATAATCATAGTTTTACCAAGTTAACACCGGTCAGAAAAGAAAATTATTATAAGTTTGACTAGTGTGTGTACTGTGTATTAATATTAGTTTATCTGAATGTCTGCCTGTGCGATTATAGCCCCGTAAAAGAGAAAAAAGAGAGTTACATGCTGTGAATTATTATACTTATACAAAGTAGTGATATAACATATCGTGTGAACCCTACCCTTAACACAGAACAAACCAAGTCCGGTGAGATGACCACCGTCTTAATGGACAAAGTTTTTCCACCACAAATCCTGCCCTCTAGGGAAGAGATTAACTCTACGAGGCATGTATGTGATGTAAGGGTTAAGATTAAGCAACATCTTTAAACAATAAACAATAACATTTTCAAAATTTGTTAACCTCAATTTATTATATCGAGATGAGAATTATAAGTGCTTTGTTCATGTCAAGCAAAAAGTAGTCTATATAAGACTTGTACGATATTAAAAAAGTTTGAAAAAATCTCAGTTCAGAATTGTTTTTAAAATGGTCCATCCGTTTGAAATGTTCAATACAAGTGATTCATATACTTGAAGTCGAATCAAGATCTTACTTTATTTTTGAAACAGTGAGTCTTCATCAGCCTAAAGTAGCCCACTGGACATGGGCTTTTTGTAAGGCATACAACTCGGCCCGATATTTCTTCTCTCTTCAGGTCTTTAACTGCTTCCAGCTATTTTCTCACAGTAAATAGTGTCTAAGTTTAATAGCCTAGAGAAAAGACACAACATCCGCATGCTAAATAACTTATTTAATCCAAATTAAAAGCAAGCTATTCGTCGTTCCTTCCAACTCAGACCCAACAACCGAACCCCCAGCCCCAATCATTCACGGCAGCACCGACAGAGGTCGCCCGATGTTGCGGCCGTAATCTGAACGGGTTCTATTTGTTTCCATAGCGACGTGCCTCCATCCTTTCAGGTGTTTCTAAATGTAGTGTAGTCTGTAACTATATGCATGCATGTACTTATTTATACCTTTACAGAGTTAGTTGGTTGTGTACAATGGGTAAACTAGGAATAAAATAGATGGAGAGATTATTTTATAACATATTTATTTATTAGAAAATTTTAGTATCAGCTTGCTGACGTATTTGACAATATTTGGGTCAACCCTGTTTTTTTTTTATACCAACGGAATTTAAAACTTGTAAAAATTTTAAAAAAATAATTTTTATTATTTGCTTACTTCGGGTTATCGGGTTTAAAATCAACTTTCACCTTCAAAACGTATAATTTATTTTATTTAGTATTTATACATAGTTCTATAAATTGAATTTATGTTATTTATTTTGTTTCAGGTATTATTCAGTTGAGTGTATGGTGATACGTTTTATGTCCAGACAAGACTCGAAATATATCTGAATTCTGAACTATAGGTAAGCTTAAAAATTATATTAATTAACAAGGTTAATTTAAAATGTAATTAAACAAAAAAAACCTAATAATTGAATACTTTCAAACAACAAATCCTTATAAACACAAAAGGCAGTCGCTGTCACTAAAATTAAACAAAGTTCGATCATGGCTTGCTTGCACAGTGATTTTTAAACGCATTTAGTCACAAAATCACGTAGTAAAACATGGCTTAATATATTGAAGAGTCCTCGTACAAGCGGATTTTATTCACATTGCTAATTAGTAGTAGTTACTTAGGATTCTGTCTGCACAGAATTAATTCAATAACAAATTCAAAATCTTAAAACACGTGTTAATTTCAAAATATTTTATGTAAGTAATCTGAAATGAAAAGTGGCATAGTTGTGTGAACATTAATTGACTTATAAATAACAGGTTGGCGCCCAAAGAATTACTTTTAATTACCCTTATTATGGTTCAGGTGAGTTACAAAGTGAGAAGTAAATTAATGTCGCTACCTCACTTCTGATTATAATTTGTTAGTGAACTAATAAAATTCTAACGCGTTTTTATGAGGTGCTGCTTAGGTTTTAAAATAGGCATGCGTGGCTTTTTGCGCCTTAAATATAGTATCAATGACGCACATAATAAGTAGGTACCTGCGCAAAATTTCTATTTTGAACCATTAACAGTAATAAATTTTTTTTGTTAAATTTTAAATGCTTCTAAGGATTTAAGATCTGTATGCATATGTAGAACTGAACCTTAATATTACCGTTTAAAACTGAACCGACTTTGTATCAAGTGTTTTTTTTTTTAAACCCATACTGTAATATTTTCCTCTATAATTATGGGATTTTAGTAAATTTACAAAAAAACGTACATGAATTTTCTATTTAAAACAGAAAATTAGTTATTAAACCCTCAAATCTATTAATACAATCACATCCAAAAACTCAATTTTCATATCCCATTTCGCGATCACCCAAAGTTCAGAGATCGGATATTTGCCGATATTTCTCATCACGGGGGTTACAATGTATTTGAATAATACTTAAAATGAATTGTTTTTAGGGTTCCGTACCTCAAAAGGAAAAAACGGAACCCTTATAGGATCACTTTGTTGTCCGTCTGTCCGTCCGTCCGTCCGTCTGTCAAAACCCTTTTTCTCAGGAACGCGTAGAGGTATGAAGCTGAAATTTATATCAATTACTCAGGTCTACTGTCCCTTGAAGCTGTGAAAAAATCAAACTTCTAAGCCAACGCAATCAAAAGATACAGCCATTTATGCCGCAAATTTTCGACACTTGCAAGGGAATCAAAACCTACAGGGTGCTTCCCGTGAACTCAGAATCTTGAAATTTGGTACGAAGCAACGTCTTATAGCATAGATAAAGGAAAAATTACGAAAACCATAAATTTTTAGTTACATCACAAAATACTTTGTAAACCTTGCAGGTTTGTACGGAACCCTCGGTGCGCGAGTCCGACTCGCACTTGGCCGGTTTTTTTTTATCAATATATATGTTACGGTAAATGTGGATAATCGGTAATTTTGTACAATTACCGGTAATTATACATAATTACCAACGCACACGGTAAATGTAGTGAATTATCCACATTTACCGGTAATTATATATAATTACTATACCCCTTTGGTAAATGTAGAAAATAATGAAATTAATTTATTAGAATAAATACAAGTATAAATAAAATAAATAAATCGCACGAGTAGAGGTTCGGCAAAGAGGCACCGTTATACATTAGATGTTCCAAAGACTCCCCCTGAATTATAATTAGTCGGTCTTCAAGTCGAGAGTAAACCGGTTTCTTCTAGGCAAGCGCGCTAGATCGTAGATTATAACGTTGCTTAACATCAGGCAAGTTGTAGTCAAGCGTGAGCCTATTTCATGTAAAAAAAACTCTAGTTTTAATTACAATTAAATTTTGTTACAAACAAAATTATAGTGAAAAAAAAAAGTGATCTATCAACGCACAGCCCAAACCACTGGACGGATTGGGCTGAAATTCGGAATGATGGTATAAGTTATGACGTAGGCATCTGCTAAGAAAGGATTTTTGGAAATGCCACTTTTAAAGGGGTGAAAATAGGGGTTGCAAGTTTTACTTCTTAATGCGAGCAAAGCCGCGAGCTCCCACTAGTTTTGATATTAGTCTTATTTAGGTTATGCTGAGATAAGTTAAAGTGAAAATAGCGAAGTTTTGCAAATAATTTGCAGAGATGACAATAGGTTAGAGCTATGGATGGTTCCACAATTTTCAGAACATTGTCCATAGTAAATTACTGATTGATTGAAAAAAAAGGTTTGATTTAGACAGAGGCCAAGACTACTTTTTATGGTTATAATTTTATGAACAAATACATCTACGAGACAACGCCGGAGGTTCTTACAATATCATACGGTAGCATGCTTGCTTTTTTAACTTTGTCTGAGTTTAAAACCAAAACATCAGCTACTCCATGATGTTTCCAGATCCCTTGCTACACCCCAAAAGTTAGGACATGATTGGATTAAAAAATCGGATTTCAATTAACGAAAAGTCGGAGTTCCGATCCCGATATTCAATTTGGTTTGTAACTAACTTTTTATTTGTATGTTTTCGACCGTTACTTTAATAGGGATGAGAATATTTGAGGAGTTTGCCGAAAATCTGCAAAAAAGGTTAAGTAGGTGCTTTTGACAAAGTTCTTCTTGGGTTGATGATTTTTTTTTCAAGACTAATTTTTAAGTCAATTTGAATTCGGATGGTATGTTGATGTAGATATTATTTTATGCATTAAAAAAACAAGCCAAGCACTTTACCATAGTAAAGTGTTTGGCTTGTTTTTTTAATGAGTACAATAATTTTGTTTTGGTAAATATTAGCGTAGTTGCTTGATTTGAACCTAAGAGAACATTGGATTGGCAGTTTAAAATGCGTAGCGTAGATACATAATCTACGCTTACATACATACTCGAATTTTAATTATTTTTTCAAGTAAATGTTATTGTTTCTACGTTTTTACTGTGGTATTTTTTGTCAAGACTCATTTTTAGGTCCATCATACAAATGGACCTAAAAAATGTATATCGATATGTAATGCATCTTAATTTTATTTGTTACAGAGTTAACCTATGTACCTATATATATATGAGACCTATGTATGTTCGTATCTGCTTAGGTATATTTTTGCCATCTGTTTAAAATGTCCATACTAGAATATTCGGTTCATTGGAATATTTCTGTCCCCGTGGAATTCGCGTGTGTGAGGTCACCGGACGAACTTTTCAAATTGTTTCACAGTACCTGCCGTTATTACATTGCAAAGGTCACCCTCGAATCAACCGTTTTTTGTGATGCTTTACTATATTGGTATACATGAGCAAATTATGAAAAGTTTTAGAGCTAACTATATAATGGTCGAATTTATCAACATACTATTATTTCATTTACTTCTTCAATTCGAGAGTAAACCGGTTTCTTCTAGGCAAGCGCGCTAGATCGTAGATTAAAACGTTGCTTAACATCAGGCAAGTAGTAGTCAAGCGTAAGCCTATTTCATGTAAAAACAAAATACAATACACTTACTTTCAAGTTCCAAACAAGGAAGTTTTAATGTACGAATATGAAAAAAACTTGCGAGATAAAGACATTTATTCGTAAAGCAGAATTATTACCTAGATTTTGATGAATTGAGGTCAAGAACCTCAGTTAATTGAGAGATGATAACAAAACACGCGCTCTTTTGTTTCCATCTTAAGGAAAACAAAATATGAACAAAATTACAAGGTTGTTCTAATATTGATTAGACAGCAACAAAATTAAAACTTATGTCTGGAGCATTGCCTTATATGGAAGTGAAACTTGGACCATGACCCAAAGCGACAGACAAAGACTGGAGGCCTTTGAAATGTGATGCTGGAAGAGGATTGAGAGGATAAGCTGGACGGAAAAGAAAACCAATGAGGAGGTACTGGGCATGGTTCAAGAACAAAAAACAATACTGACCACCATAGAGAACAGAAGAGGGAAGATGTTTGGCCACCTTATATGACATGACAATTTTATGAAAACCATTGTAGAGGGGGAGCTAGAGGCACGAAGAGGAAGAGGACATATATTGATCAAATCAAAGAGAAGGCAAGCGTCATGTCGTATAAAGAAAATCGAAGAGAATGGCGCATACTCCACAGACAAAAGCATTGCTCTTAAATTTAGAATCAATGAATGAGCAACAAAACTGGCATATTGTTGAGATAAGATGGTTAGATTAGTTACGTATAAATAAATAATATAAATAAATAAATATTCCGGGACAATGCACACAGCGCCATCTAGCCCCACACTAAGCAAACGCTTGTGTCGTGGGTACTAGATAACGGATATAATACTTATATACTTTTCTTTTTGTAAATACATACTTATTATACATACAAACGACCAGACTCAACACAAGTAATTATAATTTTTATAATGCATAAATACTTGTGTCACGCGGGAATCGAACCCGCAACCCCTAGATTAGAAGGCAGAGCCTCTACCAACTAAGCTAACAGGCCAGTTAACAATACCTACTCACATTAAATCTTTCAAAATCCTAAATTCAAGCTAACCTTTACTTATAAAACAATGTCTTGCCATTGTATATCACATAATTTATCTTATATACCCATTTTATATTCTGATTGGTCATCCATCCAATTCGTTCTGATATTTCAGTGACCTCACAAACCTGACCTTACACGCTAATATGATCAAGTCAAGTGTCTCAAGCAATATTGTCAGTACAAATGAAAATTAGCCGTATTACGAAGCTATAAAGCATATTAGTCAAGTTATATATGTGCTTGAGTGCGTAGACGGAGTATTGTTAGTGACTGGTCTTATAAATACACTTTTGGAAAAAAAGCTTTACAGAAATCCTTCTTTTACAGAGTTCATACGTATGCATCTTCATAATATCACACTAATATTAAAGATATGAATGTTTGTATATGCGTGAAAGTATGTTTGTTCCAACAAGTATCAATAACTTTCTTAGATTTGGGCTTTGTTTGTGGGCTACATAATTAAAATAATATTTTTATGAAGATAAATTGATTGATTCATAGATAGGCTACATTTAACTTATGAGAGGAGAAACGCGGCCAATACCGAAAATCGCCACTAGTTATACAGGAGATCCACTTTCTCGATATATTTGTAAATAACCTGTGTGTTTAGTAACTGACAGTGGCCAGTCCAGTTATTGTTCTATGTCGATGCCAGAGTATACCTTTGACCGCTTTCTTTGAAAGTCACCCGCAGTCCTTGAGTTGCGAATTTTATTACAACCTATTGCTCGTAGACTAGTAAAAAAGGAGAATTATTGTTTATTTTTCATAATAAATATCTATTTAAAAATATAATAAAGCTGAAGAGGGTAAGAAAGTCTGAAAACTGAAGATATTGAAAAAAAATTTGAAGATAGGTCAAACAACAAGGTCCAACAATATAATTAATTTTGCTTGTCACTTTTTTATATTGATTTTCATTTCATTTAACTGCCTGCCTATAAACTCAAAGTTCTTATTATATAAATACTTCAAGATTTCCTATACATATGTCATAGTCACATGAGAAAAGTACTACTCCTTGATGATCTGCAAACATGTAAGTAAGTACATAATTTTTCAACTCATAACATAAATCGTGCGCTTCTAAAAATCGATCCCTAAAAAGCTCAAAAAATGTGTCGACACTTAAAAATTTACTTACGCAAACGCTTGAAATCCTGTAAAATTTCATTACACGTCATAAGCACTAAAACGTAATTTGTATTCCAACGCGTTGACATGTGCCTAGGCTTTATTCTTAAGGTTTTACGCACTGCGCGAGATATCGCACATTTTTTGTCATGAATTTCGATTCCTAAAGTTAGACAGTTTGATCATATTTCATAATTTAATTGAGTTTGCTCTCTCATCTATCATCGTTCTATTTTTAGCCGTTATTTAACTAATCGTCAAAATGTGAATTAAATCGTTCGTTCATATTGTAGTCAGCGGTAAATCAATTGTCGTCACTCAAAATTCAAACTCAAAAGCAACAGTATGGTCAAAACTCAAACTTGCTACTTAATAATCCTTAATAAATCTTACACTGAAACGATGATTTTGTTGATTATGTGGATTTTCGTGCAAATATATTTTTGCTGCTACTATTACTATATGACCTGGGCGCCCACCATGATGTATCTGCTAAAGAGAACTCCCCTAGTGAATTAATTATGTGTGCGAGTCACGACTCTCAGTCATGAGGAAATACGACTCAAAAAGAGAGAAAGAGATTTTTTGCTACAAGAAAAAATAACTTAAAATCGTTCAAAGTGCGTTACCTCGTTGACCTTATAAAGCGCGTATGCCATCCAGCGCACATTAGCTTCGTAATTAGGTATTACGCACGTCCCGTGTTGACTCGGCGAATTAAAGTCGTGGAGGAATTCTCACACACGTCGCAATTTTAAGAATTATAAACTTGATTAGCGCCCATTCAAGGAAAAATGTTATATCCGGAAATGCGTGGATAGATAGATATCCATAAAAGTGTTACATGTCATGACATAAATTACAAAACTGTATTTGATGATCATCTTCTTCTTATCGAATTAGAGTAGCCAACTCTGGTGTCGAGAGTTCATCAAGCCGCCCTGAGGGCCTTTGACATGGCTTAACGACTGCCGTACTAGACAAACAACCGGGACCTACAATTTAACGTGTCATCTGATCCACGGAAGCGCCCAAAATGGAATGCCACTTTTCGGTCACCCATCCAAAGACTGACCGAATCGACCTTTGCTTAACAATGGTAATCGCATGCGATTGCCTCCGCCAGCTGAGCTACGGGCGCTTCTTTTTAATGATATATCTTGTACTGTTAACAACGCGTGCTCCATCTTTGAACTCAGTATTTGGGTATCATTTTAGGTGACCTAGTGTTCAAATGCCTGACCGTATCTTAATAGTAAAAAAGTTTAAAGATATATAGCTTATATAATACAAAAAGAACCATACCGTTATCACTTAAAGTTTTCGAATCATCCGCGGACAAAATACACACACAAAATTTGACACACGTGTCTGACAGCTTAAATCGATAATGATATTCTAATTTTATCCAATTTTGACATCATCTCTCACATATCACATATGGGTTAAACCAATAACCTCCTTTTTGATTATAGAATTTCGACATGTTTGAATCAAAGATTTTTTTCAGGCAAGTTGTAGTCAAGCTTGAGCCTATCTAATGTAAAAAAAAATGTGTAAGAAGCCTCCTTTTTTAGTCATGTCAGTTAAAAAACGCCCTCATCTACGTAAGACTATTTGAAAAATATTCGTGTCCCAGTAATTCAAGGCTTCAAGAGGTTTTTCACGTAAAGCAATTGGTTTGATTAAATGTTGCCTCAGTGTGGCGCTCACGTATCAATTTTGGGGTTTTGGATAAATTGGCTCTAAAGATGAATTGGTGAGAGAATTATGTATTAAATTTGCGTTTGGGTTTGGAGATGAAATCGTCTACTTTTCAAATTAGTTGATAACTGTGGGAAAAAAGTGTTGTTCCACTGGGATCACGAGCAGAGTAAAGAGAGAGAGAGAAGTCAATCTGTGGTTGTGATTAACACAAAATCATCAAATGCTTTAGATTTCCGCAAAGTAAATTAAATTAAATATCGGATTCGTTTAATATATAGAAACTACCTAGGAAATTGTTATTCTTTTAATATATTTTTTGTTGTAAAGTCAACAACATATTTTTTTATAAATAAATATGATTTAAAGTAACGTCTTTTCATTTCAGTACTTTTTTATTTTGACAAATTATCCAAACTCGCATGAGTCAAAGTTATCTTATTATATCGTTGCTATGTGATTACTATACATATATTCATGAACTGTAATAATGTATTGTGTAAACATAGTCTCGAACACAAGCTAAACTAGTTTGGCAAACTATATCCATCGTGTTGTATTGTAAATATTTGATTCTTCGAAGAGCTGAATATTTATATCTTTTTCTAATATATTATGTATATCGAACTTATGTATGTATTTGCAAATACAAGCCTAATTGACTATTGTGCCCAACCATACCTATTGTCTCGTCTTGTAAATCTTTTTTTTTTTCTGAAATCTGAACATGAGATAGTTACCTTTATTTAATAATATTTTAAAATAACGTTTTCTAACTCACTATTATTTATAATTCCAGGTTAGAACTCTAATCTAGGCTAAATATAAAACTTTATGTGTGAAATTACCCGTAACATTAAATCCTGATATCTTCCCAGATTGCCAACCTTCAAAACCTTGCTACACAAGCGCCATCTACAAACACTCATCTTACAAGCTTCCTCCCATAAAACTTATCTCAAAAAATATCAGTTCCTCCGCCCAGCCTCATTGAATTGCACCCTGTTGACGTTTCAGATCAAAACGTAACGACATCCGAGCGTACCATCTCATTAACTTGATTATGTCCTACCTTCTAGCAAAACCCAAAACTCACTGAAAAAAAACCAACTTAAACAGACAAACTTCAACTCTAAAGCTTATAATGTAAGGTTGAGATTCGGTTACAGTTGCCACGTGTAATTTTGGTTGTCCCGTCGGTATAGTTATGAGAGAAAAATTGAAGAGAGATCGAGGGCTTGTTTCGAAAGGGTGGCGTAATGACCTGGTGCGAGGTTACCCAATATTTCGACATTCGAGAACAGAAATTTCGTATGACATCTTTAAAATAAAATAGATTGTTACAAAACTTTTTCCCTACTTAGACCTATGTGGCATGACCCAAATAAAACGAAGAGAGACACATTAAATGGTAGTTTTATTTTAGAATAGCGGGTAATGCACAAGTAAGTTTTACAAATTCAGGTAGATGGGAAATAGTTGTATACAATTGAAATTTAATAAATTAATTTAAGATACTTCGGCTCGGAAGAATCCGGAGTAACAGATTACAGTATTTAAACACATTAAGAAATATTCAATAAATTAAGTTAAGATACATCGGCTCGGAAGGATCCGGAGTAACAGATTATAGTATTTAAACACATTAAGAAATAGATTTATTAATTATATTAAGGGAAGAAAGTTAAGTTACCTCGGCTCGGAAGGATCCGGGGTAACAATTTACAAGATTCAAATTCACAAACTGCTAAGTACTTAGGGTACCAGTTACCGACTAAGTTACATATGGAACAGACCTAGGGATCACTCAGCGAGGTGAACCTTGGAAATTAAGATTGTTAAAATTGGTTGGTTTTTTACACTAGTGACTATGGTATGACCCAATCGCATATTAAATTAACCCGGAGGCTATGAAGGTATAATTGCTTTACGGTACCGTGAGGGTGGAGCGTTACCACTGGGCTGAATCGCCACGTGGCGCAGGAATTAGCCGGCGCGAACCAGAGGCTGGCGGGTCGCGGCGCCAGCTCTCCGACTCAGGCAGGCGATCAGCGGCAGCGGGGAATCGCGACGCAGTCCAGCCCTCGGCGGGACCGGCGTATGACCGTCGAAGAGGAAGCCTCCTTCTTGAGGTCTAGCCCCCGAGAACAACCCCAGGAATCGAGAAAGGGATACAATTAGAAAAATGAGGCAAGCACAAGAAGGGGTCAGGCGAAAAGAAAGATGGAAACACGTGGCTAGCACCGTGCACGGAATGCCAAAAAGGCCACGTGTCGCTGGAACTTCGAGCTCGCGCAGGCCGGGGCTACTCCGTGGCGGCACGCATGCACGCGCTGATCATGCGCGCGTGCTCAGAGCTCGTGCCACGTCCTGCATGATCACGTCACGGGCCGTCCCGACAGGGTTCGGACGCGCCGATGACGAGAAGGCCGTTTAGTATGCCCTACGGAATGGCGAGATTGCTTGACATGCAATCGGAACACAACTCGAGTAATACCGCACTAAATGTAGGAAAAACGACTCACCAGTAGTAATCTGGGGTTGTTCGTAGAATATGAAAGCGCGGGCCAACAGGAACGGGCGTGAAATGTCTGGGACCCGCGTCAGTTCGAATTGTATGGCGGCGGCGGAGTCCCTCGTCCCGGTTCCTCTTGCCACAGCTCCTCCGCGTGGTGATTTTCACCAGCAGTCGTCTACTGCTGGTGAAAATCACCAAGGTGTTTACTACGGACGACCGCCGATCGGAGAAAGAGAGCTCTGAACCGCTGCTCCACGCTTTTTATTACGAACTTTATTTTTTGTTATCACAAAAAAACTCAATCTGGCATCTGCCAGCGACTGCCACGTCTATATGCTAGAGAGGGGACGTCATATTCGCCAAAATCGGTAAAATCGAGGGTCGCCATCGACTAAAAACTCTATCGAGTTTTAGTGATGAGATAAATTAAGTAAGACGGTGATACCATACTAATATAAGAAAGCTAAAATGACCGCCAAATTCAAAATGGTAAATACACCAAATATGGATGTTACAAGATATATAATAATAAGATAATAAACAGATTAAAGAAAGTACAAAAACAAGGAATCTATAATAAAGTCTGTATGTTTAATAAACTGCCACATAGATTAATTGACTTGCCTCCGAACGCTTTTAAGAACATTATTAAAAACTTCTTTATTAACAACCCATTTTATACACTAAACGAATACATGAGATTGCCTTTGACAGAATCATCATTTGTGTATGACCAAATTGTTGAATAAGTTTAGTAAGTAAGTCTAATCTAACTTAAATATGTACCATATAATTAAGAAAATGTAAATTGACTTGCTTAATGTAACGAGATGTTATAAGGTGAATAATTTTTTATTCTACTCTACTCTACTCTACTCTACTCTACTCTACTCTACTCTACTCTACTCTACTCTACTCTACTCTACTCTACTCTACTCTACTCTACTCTACTCTACTCTACTCTACTCTACTCTACTCTACTCTACTCTACTCTACTCTACTCTACTCTACTCTACTCTACTCCTCTCTACTCTACTCTACTCTACTCTACTCTACTCTACTCTACTCTACTCTACTCTACTCTACTCTACTCTACTCTACTCCTCTCTACTCTACTCTACTCTACTCTACTCTACTCCTCTCTACTCTACTCTACTCTACTCTACTCTACTCTACTCTACTCTACTCTACTCTAATCTACTCTACTCTACTCTACTCTACTCTACTCTACTCTACTCTACTCTACTCTACTCTACTCTACTCTACTCTACTCTACTCTACTCTACTCTACTCTACTCTATTCTATTCTAGATATTATCACAATTCTTACAAAGTTTTACTGATCTTATAGCAACTTGTATGTAACAATGTAACTTTTTTGTTGTAATCGATTGTACTAAATCAAACTAAGTAATAAATAAAGTGATTTAAAAAATGGATACAATATACCTAAGCACTAAAGAGTATGTGTATGTTTGAGGGTGGCCAGGTATGGTGCTTAGAGAATATAAATCGCCTTTGGGGCGTCTGTCATAATTTAACAACTGATGTTCTAAGACACACAACTCGAATCAAATGTGTTATTAGCACACACCCAATTAGGCCATTTATTTCACGCTTCTCTATATTGAATAAAAATCACATGTTTCGCTTAAGCTTAGATTTCCTAGAAAAGCGGTTCCGACATATAGCGGCCGTAATACAGCGGTGAATGAACGTTGTCTATGTAAACGTAATGGCGCGGTTTCCTAGAGTAGAGAGCGGTAACTTGCACCGTAATTTACTTTAATTATTTTTGCGTCCGTAATATTACAGCCGCTATATGAAGGCACCGCTGTCCTAGGAAACCAAAGCTTTAGGAATCATGTAATCACAATGCGTTTAATTATGTATCAAATTCGTATTTCTGGTTTGAGTCGTAACACAATGTCATTTTCTTGACATACTGGTAATGATGACAAGGCTTCAGTCGAGGTAGAGGATAATTTCCTCAAAATCAGCTTAATTGTTACTTAAAGGTCAAGATACAGGGTACTTCGTAATTCTTATCAATTTTGAGGAGATTTATATATATAAAGTTGTTGTTTTGAAGTTTATTTCTATTCATTGCTCTTCTGGTATTGTAAGTCAGTATTAGAAAGTGTTTTATAAAATATGGTTTTGATGTATTTGATTAGGTAATAACGGTCAAAACTTATATTATTTTTGCGTTTGAATGAATAAGTTTTTTAAGTTTTGCTTTCGTTTTGGAAACCATGCAAAAATATTAACATCTGTTTTTTTTCTATCTCAGTATCATTGTAAATAGTTTATAATCAACCCTGTAGACACATATGTAACACAATAACAACCGCTTACGAGCGAGATCTAAAAATACCCTCCAAGATGGATGGTGCTCTGGTAATTATGATTTATTTAGGCGCTGACTCGCCAATTTGCTTCGGACGCCGTTTTCATGGCAATTTGAAGATTTTATCTAGGGAAATGTGATATTTTTAATAAAAGTTTTATGGTGCATACATCAGAAATAAAATCATCGTCATCAATGTTTTATAGGGCTTAATGTAAGGCATAAACCTCCTCCCTCATACACCAATACTCTCTGCTTTTGTGCTTTACAAATAACACTTGTATCAAAACGTATTCAGTTATAACTATAACATATAAATATAAAAGTGTGTGGGTTTGTTGATATTTATCCCTACTTATTACTTCAACAAATCAGTATATTTTTGCATCTATTTGCATAACGGTTTCACCTTTAATCTTTGGTACATCCATCGGCTTACCCATAGGGTTTCTTTTAGGCAAGCGCTGGATCACAGTCCATAACGTTGCATAACTTCAGGCAAGTTGTGGTCAAACTTAGTTAAGCCTATCATGCATAAACTCTTTCTACATTCAATTCAATTCAATATATTATTATTGCACACCCAAAAATATTAACAACGACCGAGCAACTATATTATCCAGCTATCTAAATTATCATTAAAGTTGTTTATGTATTGTAATCTTAAATCTAAACGTTTCAATAACTATTGTTTTTGTATCTCTTTCTTTTTTTTTTGTTAACATAATAGTTAATTTCCTTTTTAATTTGTACACTAGCTTGTTTCTTTTTCAAATTATTAGGTTAAAGATATAACAGATTAAATTAACAATAAAATGTTAGTAAGTCATAAACTCCACGCGGAGAGACCTGGTGTGCGCGATACAGTTTTGTAACTAGTGCGCATACCAGATAGACTGTATCTCACAATTATTTAAGTTTAATCAATAAATAAATAAAAAAAAAAAAAAAAAAAAAAAAATCGAAAGTAGCTTATTTCATCCAACGTTTATTATAAATACGTCTCCGTGCCTGAAATATCGTGTAAAAGTCAGTCGGGGTCAACGTCCGTCGTTATAAACTACACCGGGACCTTCCGCCATCATACTACGTTACGAGGTAATATTTCTCTACGCCAGGGGGTAACTATGAGATGTGATGTAACACATTATTAATTTGATATAAAATTTCCGCCGTACAGTGTCTGACCAAATCAGTTTATATTTAATTTTAAGATCAAGTTGTAAATTGCAAATTGTTAATAACACCTCGAATATAATTACTTTGTATCATTACCACTGGGGAGCATGTACCTCAAAGCCACAAAATATGCTTAGTTTAGTGGTGCAGGCATACAACAGTACCACAATACCTAATTGTACCTAATGTTTAATCTTTATGTTAGATGCTACAAACTTGTACAACATTAAATTAAATTCGGTAAATGATTTTGATTGATTTTTTTGATTGAAATCCTTTTCGCGGTGTCCAATGAACTGACTTTTTTGAAGTGAAATAAATTCGCGTTTACTTACAGCTAAGTAATTCTGCAGCTTAATTCTAGCCGCTTACCTAGAAGGTATTAGACATAAAATAAAAAATGGAACGTGATTGTTAATAAGTACATTTGCTATTTCTAGGCGCTTCGGTAAGAGTTTTTTTGTGATCTCTCAAGAAAACTAATTCCACTTGAAACTTGACTGTTTTTTTTTTGTATTATGTTGACTTATTTTATTCTTCACTTCGATCATTTCTTTGTAAATAATCGTGTGTTTAGCGTATATACTGACAAATATTTTAACAGAAATCCAAAGTCATCCGAACTAGTAAATAACTGTGTTTCGGTAATGAAACTTCGTTATGGAGATAGTATCCCCTTTTTCTATTGTAAGGCTTTGTTGTACTGTAATGTTGCGTAAAATGGCGGATATTTTGAAAAAATGTGCTACCGGTGATGAATTGTAGAGGCCATTGTGTCTGCGGCTTAGTGTTCTTATTGTCATTGGATTTGGGAGCGGCAATGCTGTGTTTTTACTATTTAGGTGAGTAATGAAGTTTGTCGTGTAATACCTAAGACTTCAATAATTCATAAAAAAAGTTTTCTTTTTTTTTCTTTGAAACATATTTAACTTTAAAAAGTCTCAATCTTGAATTTCACATCTACATAAGTAAGCCTTGATGTTCTTCTATGGTTTTCTTCTCACTTGAAAAATCTGTAAGTTTACTTTTGCGCACTCGGTTTATGTTTAGTGACGTCACTCAACACTCTCGCGTGCTTAGCTAGAAAGAATCGGTTAACATTACGTTCCCTTTATTGGTTAAGAACCTATCAATGTTATTTTTGGAATGTAACTTGGATCATGGTTTTTAATTAGTGACCAAATTGATTATTCTATTACCCAGACTCCACGGTATCTTTAGACAAGTAAATTATAGATACTATAGTAAGGAGTCTTTAGCTCTATTTCAGCTACGTATTTATCCAGCGACAACCCTAAAATATATGTTTTGTTTATCTCATATCATTAGCCATGTTCTGTTCTCAATCTCGTATGTAAACACGGTGACGTGTCAGCAAGTTGTGACGTCATACGAATATATCCAGAGCGTTCCGAGAAGGTTTCTGATTGGATTGTGTGGCTGAGACGTGGTGGGAATGTTTGTATGGGAATTTATTGTGGTATTTGTTTAGTGATTTTTTATTAAGTATTTTTTATCAGTAGTACGGGACATACTTTGGGCAATGGTTGGTAGTGCGGATATCACTTCAGGTTACCTGGTGGTCAAATAAATAAATCATTCTTTCGGTCAGCATAAAAAAGTGCACACAGTTTCTAATTAGTCCTTTGAAAGATTTGAAAACTTTTTATCGGTCTTCAAGTCGAGAGTAAACCGGTTTCTTCTAGGCAAGCGCGCTAGATCGTAGATTATAACGTTACTTAGCATCAGGCAAGTTGTAGTCAAGTGTGAGCCTATCTCATGTAGAAAAAAACACATTTTTTTTGCATCTCTCACACGAACTTATTTATTTTGGGTCATATCTGGTCGCGCTTTATTACAATTTAACTGATCTTAGAATTGCAGTCTATCATTTTGTATGTGTCAAATTTTACCTAAGAAGTATATATCTACTATGATAGCAATGTAGTAAAAAACATCGATTTCTTTATAGTTCACAACTTAACCCGTCTTTCACCTCTCAATAAATATCGTCAAGTGACCTTTTCACAGTAATATAATTCAGATGGCGCCGCTGGCGGCCTGCCAGGGTTGACTCATCATCTGCTCGATACTTAAGGGCGGGGCTTAGTTTGATGGAGGATTAATGTCTTATTGACAACCCTGCTGCATATAAACGTACATAAATTGACATTTTATCGGCTGAAAATGCGATTTGTAGCTATTTTTTTATAATGACAAGTTGAGTTTACCCGCAATAAAAGCTAGATAATGGTAAAATTCTTATTAAATTAATTGAATTTTCCAAATACAGATTTGTTTTCGATTTGAAGATCGCCAAATTGTTGTAAGCAGGGAACGTAATAGTATGTGTTTACTTTAGCAAAAGTAACTGATACAAAAAATAAAAAGATTATAAAACTATCATAAACCTTACATGTGTTATTTAGTTTAGTAGGCGGGGCTAATTTAGTTGGGCGTGCATTGTTCCTGCCCCGCTCTGATTGGTATATAGTTGACACAGCGCCCGCGCATGTTTTAATGACACCGTGACGCTATGGGAGGTTTTATTAGTCTGGCGAGCAATATATTGGAAATAATAGTGTTTATCAATGTGACGGGATGTGGCTTTGTTTTAAATGTGCTTGTGTGTAAAGTGCTTTTATAACTAAAGTAGCACCGCTAAGCAATTTATTTTTTTATTGTTATTAAATATATTTATCACATTTATCTCTAGTCTAATTTTTTATAATCATTTGGGTCTTTGTCAGTGCTGTTGGCAGATGAAAATTTAATAAGTAAATAAATGTATTAAGTTCTAATTAATCTAATAGTAGATACATAGATAGATAGATAGATATTTCTTTATTGTCACACACATATAAAACAAAATTAACTAAAAATACTTTCATAAATTACTCTAGTGCCACAAGTGGCGGCCTTATTGCTAAAAGCAATCTCTTTCACAGTAACATATTTATAGGGCAAAAAGGGATTACAATCCCTTGGCAATGGCAAAATCAATGGCAATTTTCTTGCCAAATTCTCAATTTAGTGACAATGATGTCACTGTAGCGGATAACCACTAGGCGGCCCGCTTGTTTATTTGTATTTCTTTCTCACTTCATTCTTATCTCTTATCTATATCATTCTAACTTCACACCCTCGCTAAAAATAACCTATCCCATACTAGCGAAATATTGAATTGAATATCAAATGTCACGTGGGAATGTATCACGTGAGATAAAAACGTGACATGTCACAAATGTCACGATACGAAAAATAGTTTTGGTGATGTCAGTATAGTTGACCATAGCGGGGTAAAGGTCAGGTCAGTCTGTGGGTGACCTTTAGTGGTTCAAGTTTTATGTACCTATACTTTAGTGAAACCGTCTTGGTGTCTATAGACCAATTCAGTTATTTCGTAGTAAGTTCATGATATAAGTTTATTGAGTGTATTAATAGTATTGATGAGGCTAGCTAGTAGCTTTATCTCTTCTCTTGGTTATATAATATAGGTATGGTATGAGTATATTTTTTCGTGTACTTACCGTTATACTTTATTACCTTAAAATAAATGAAATAAAATAGCCTTTATTCTACTGCCACAAAATTAATATGTTAGTTATAAATTCCACACTTTGAGTTTCAATTTTTGTCAGCAGAAGTTTCCTGCTTGGCAAAGGCCTCCCCTATTGTTTTCCACTCATCTCTCTCTCTCGCCTTCCTCATCCAATCAGGACCGCAGACTTCGTGGAACACATCCCTCTACCTCTTCCTTGGTCTCCCTGGGTTTTACTTTAATACCTTAGTAGCCGTGAATTAATCTTACAATATTATCAAGCAAGCCTGTAGTGGAGACTTTATAGTGTTAGATATATGATACTGATTTTAAAGGCTAAAAGTTAAACTAAACATAACACACCAAAGCAAAGGCGTGTTACACCCTAGGCTGCAGCAATGCTTAACATCAGGCAGGCTGTAGTCGAACTAAACTTATCCCACGTAAAAAAACTGAAGGCTGCTCACAATTTTTTTTATTTAAATTCTGTAAGTCTATCAATATCAATTTCTGTTTTTTTTTAAAATTCACACTGTATTGCTTCTTATTTCATCCCTAAGAATAACAAACAGTGTTCATATAGTTTCTAATCGCCCTCACATTGTTATAAACTGGCGATGGTCCAGATCACCTGTTGCATTTGTATCGGAAATACATTTATTTGTGTCATTCAGTTCTGAAATGTGAGACCTGTATTGTATGTACATACTTACAGCTTAAACATCTTGTAGTTGAAAATAAATAGCATGTGTACGAAGGCCTTTAAAATGTTTGCCTAACAATCGTCCCATTGTATTGCACTTATTTGACGGGGACGCCTGATACAATAACAAAGCAATTGACTTTATAATCAAATCTGTAACATTTTTACACTAAACATAACTGGCTCTTAAACGAGAATATCCTAATTCCTTACGTCATTTAACACCTGACCCTTTACTTTGCCTAAAAGAGCGCACCAAATAGTAAAATAAATCATATCAACATTATCGTTAGTGTTTTTACTATTCACCATACCAACACATACAAAATAGTAAAACAATCCACGAGCAATATCAACATTAGTAATTACAAACCACTTACAAAAGTCCTTTATAAAACACATATATGTATTCGCGCGATTTCAGATTAGCCGGTTATTATATATATATAATAACCGGCTAATCTGAAATCGCGCGAATAAATCTAAAAACAAATAAATCAACTCGACATGCTTAGTGGTCGGTACTCGAGTACGATTAGTTGAATCAAACGGCCTCTTAACACCAGTGATGTATGATTTGTGATGGACTGTTACAATGTAAACGTTCACTTGCATATAAGCTCTAGCATGGTGCCATGAATTGCATCGCCTACTGAGTTAAATGGCAATATAGAAATGATTCACTGTTTGCAAATTAACGTAAGGCGTATTTTATATAATACTAGACAATCTAAAAAGAATTAATTGTAAGTGTCAATCGTGTACATAGATAATTTTGTAATTAATAAAGATATAAGTATTGTCTTGATATCGTGATAAAAATCTGTTTAAATTCTTAAATATGTAGGTACTTATTACTTATACATACAATATGTAACTCTACACGATTAAACATATGAATGTTTTGTTTGTTAGGTGTCTATAGCCAAACATTATCAAAACTAACTCAATTTGCGTGATGGTAAGTAGAAAATATGGTTTAAGATGGTACGTACTCATCCAGTTGCAACTTGTTTACTCTGGCTTTTATGAAACTATTAATGAAATCGAGATTCTAATGACAATTGATTTTAGTAATACTGTAATAAATTCTCTTTGAGGTTCTTTAGTGACATTTCTGGAATTAACAATTCAGTTCTATGTGCTAATGCTAAGGACGTGGCCACTTATGATAAGCACCTCATCGCTATCAGCTAGATTGCCAATTTAATTTGACGCGTCATACATTGGACTTAATATTACTGCAAAACTTAACCAAATTGGTATTAAATCACTAGTGAAATTTAATTAAGCATCATGTGTATTTTTGTGGGCTATGAAATCTACAGTCGAACGAATCAAAAAACATAATAATTAATCCAACAGATCAAAAACAATTAAAAAAAAAATTCAAACGAAATCGCCACGCTCTGCCGACCCATTGTCTATTAATTGTCCGACATTCCTCTTCTAACATCAAAAGCCAATCTCCTTTAAACATTTTATAGTTACTTTTAGGCGATAGCTTTAAAAAGTAGACTCATAGTTTATTTGTAATGAATTGGTTTCGGGACATTGATGCGTCCGCATTGTGGTTGAGAATTATTGCCGACAGGTGGCGTCTGCGCTCTGTCACGCAGTATCATTAAAAACAGTAACACAATCAGCGTTATTTGGGACGCGTTCTAAGAGATTTTTGCCATTTAGCATTTATTGGGAATGCGTTTTAAGATTTTTTGATAATTAGTTTAGGGAAATAATTGGGTGATGTGTAATTGTATTGGAATGCTTTTTGCTTAGTTAACGTAGAATGACAATTATTTTCTGACTTTGTAGTAGAAATTACTGAGGGTTGAACGTAAAAGTAATACATCATTTATAAAGTAAGTAGTGGAAAGTAAAAGTGGAATAGATAACGTTTCTCTAATGTAATATTATGTATGAAACTTTAGCATATTGCAATATCTCTATTGTTTTCGTAAAAGAAATTAAATATCTGTTTCTTTCTTGTTTCAGGTAAGCAGAAATTATATGAACGCTGTTCGATAACTGCGTTGGTACGTTTTTATTATGAAATGGTAAAGCTTTATGGAGCATAAAATATTGTTTACTAATCAGAAGAAAGGACACGGATGATCTTGCAATCATAAACTTGAGATACTGAAATATTCTGTAAGTTGACCGAATTGCGTTTTTAATGGCGCGCGTGAAATGTTAATTCATTGTAGTAGTTTTATGTGTAAGTTTTATTGCCTAACGTGATCTAAGGCAGGAGCTTTGCTTCACCTGATTTTAATGTCTCTATCGACCTTGGGCGGCTTTGAATTTTATTACATAGATACTTGTGGCGCTCCGCGGTGTTATCTGCAATAATTTGGGATAAAATTAGCATATGTCGCCAAGTCAACAGTCACAGCCGAGTACGAATGCTACAATGTAATTAGTATTATTCATTTTGTGTTAATTCAAGGTTTAATTTATTAACATAACAAATTTCATCCAAATCAGTTCAGCCGTTTCAGCGTAAAGAAGTAAGTAACACACATACACACGCCCAAAATTTGCATTTATTATAGTAGTAGGACTAGTGGATGTCACCGGCTTCGCCCGTGTTGTTACGGTTTCAAAAGTAGCTAGTTTTACTCTCGTTACACTACATACATAATCATCAAAACATATTAAAAAAAACTTGATTACCTGTCGCTCTGTTGCGGTATAAAAGAGAAAGAAACAAACAAACACACTCGCTCTTGTACATACGTAGGTAGTGCTGTGATTATTTTCTGTAATATCTGTTTTGACTGAGAAAATCATTTTATGAGCAAGTCATTCTAACGTCGTTATTTGTTAATATAAGGGATATTTAACTAGAATGTTTTTATACTTGACTTTAGCATGAAAATGTGTTTGTTCGCTTTTGTGTAAATTAGCTATATTATGAAGGCGATATTTTGTGCCTGTGTTAGTGTGTGTTCATTACTTCTTCACGTTTAAAAACTCAACTGATTTGGATAAAATTTGGTATACAGGCAGATTACACTCTGGATTACCGCATAGGCTATTTTAATCCCAGATTAACCCGGGTAACACGACAAGACGGTGCTAGTCAGTATTATCTATTTATTGTATCCGATTAAAAATATCTAGATCAAACGTGCCAACGGGCAGTTTAGACGTATTCATCTAACAATAGGTATTTATTTATACGCTGTCCGTTTCAAAGAACAAGCAGATATGTAGAAGGAGCATACCTACATGACTTACCTAGTAATGTGACAAATGTTTGCTTTGTATGGGGTTAGATGGCGCTGCTTTTTTTTTTTTTTTTTTTTTTTGTTATGGCTTTTGCAAATATGTGAGTTCGCAATTCTGCTTGAATAGTAACGGAATATATATTTATAAACTTCTGGCACTGTTTGACATGTTTTTTTGACAATATAGACCTAATTTCAAAATCACCAAAAAACCTGTCAGTTTGTTGTCAGTTACAAGCGAGTGTCAAATTTTTTTCAAGGAATGGATTTGCACTTAACCATAAATCGCCTGATGGTAAGCAATCATTACGGTTTGGGATGGAGCGTGCCTACCTAGTAAGAATCGATTCACTCTCGCTTTGAAGATCGCAAGATTTTATAAATCGTTGCTTGATTTCTCTCTAACGTATTACAAAGTCATTGGTCTGTCTTATATCGGACCACATGTTCGAGCTGTCAAGTTAATGACAGCAAAAACTTGACACGAATAGTATGTAGGTATACGATACATCTGGGCTGGGACGATCAGTGGATATTATAAATTTATCTAGTTTCTTATTTCCATACACCGTCCGCGAATAGAAAATCTTTCTTAACAGCTTGAATAAAACATTTTGCAATCAGTTGTGTTTAATTTCTGTTAAAAATGCAAAATGTAAACAAAAAGGAGAATGTACATATGTCGTGTAATTCAAACATGTAGTTATGCGAGTTACATATTAACAGAATAATCACATATTTGGAAGTAAATTTCTCTTGAATTTCTTTTGTAGAAATATCAATCTAATAAACCAAAATAGACCAAACGAGCATACCACAACAAAAATTACCAGCTATCTCTCTTCTAGTTTTCTGTTACATATAGCTTTTTGCAATTTATTCCAAGAGACCTAGGTATAAAAAGTCACAAGTAGCTCGGTGCTTGATTTTTTTGCTTATCGTCGTGAAGAGTCCACCAATCAACATTTACACAAACGAGAAATGCTAAATTACTTGTAACGCTTAAATAGTTCTCCTTTTGTGTTTTTGTTGACCGTAGTGTTAATAGAAATAACTGGATAGGATGCGCTTGAATGCGATTTGAGTTGCAGTTGGACATTGACTGAAAATAGATCGCGATTAAAAAAAAGTAACACAGATTAGTTAAAATAATAAGACTTAAAATTAAAAATAGAGGTTGATACGAGTTCGTAAAATTGATATGTTTTCTTAATGGGCCATCTATGATGCACCTGAAACCTGTCATTCATGTTTTACTATGACGAACAAAACGTCTACAATTTACGCTTTAGTTGACAATTGCTTAATTATAGTTATCGTTGCGTTTCTCAATCCACGCTTTGAGCTCCCCTATATACGAGTATATATTATTTTCACTCTGAACAGGAAGGCATTTGCTCATCAAGTCACTTGTACCAACACAATACAAGCGAGCACTGCAATCGATGGTGGACCGTGTATTCCTGTACTGGTATAGAATTAGTAAGATTAGTAGAGCATTCTAAGTAGAGTGAACCGTCGTGTGTCCATAAGTGTAATCTGTGGCTGCGACAGATGGCTTGGACGCTAGCCAGAGGGATCGATCATTTGGCCGCCGGCCAAGAGAAAGTTAAGAAATGGTAACAATACTACGGCTAATATTTAGGATTTCCACTAGCACGTGGGTGTTATTTGTTACTAGCTGTGTGCGCGACTTCGTCCGCGTGGAATAGATATTTTGGGCATCGTATTTATTTTTGCTAACTACCTCTTCAGCTTTATAAATTATAGCTGTTACCCACGACTTGAACCGTTTTCGCAGCTCACGCAACGCAAGCCCTCAAAGATGAATAATTTTCCCCGTTTTTTTCACATTTTCCATTGTTTCTTCGCTCCTATTAGTTCCAGCGTGATGTAATATAGCCTAAAGCCTTCCTCGATAAATGGTCTCTTCAACACAAAAAGAATTTTTCAATTCGCACCAGTAGTTCCTAAGATTAGCGCGTTCAAACAAACAAACAAACTCTTAAGCTTTATAATATTACTAGCTGTGCCAGCGACTTCGTCCGCGTGAAATCCGCGGTCATAAAAACGGTTCTAGTGAGTTAATCTTAAAAGATAGATATATAATGTTGCGAATATTTTGTTAGATCATTTCAAGAGAAATAATTCTTTGATACATATTTTTTTGATATCTTAAACCGTTTTCGCAGCGCACGCAAAGGAAACCCTCAAAGATGAATAATTTTCCCAGTTTTTTTCCACCTTTTCCATTGTCTCTTCGCTCCTTTTAGTTGCAACGTGATGTTCTATAGCCTAAAGCCTTCCTCGATAAATGGTCTATTCCACACAAAAATATTTTTTCGCACTAGTAGTTCCTGAGATAAGCGCGTTCAAACAAACAAACTCTTCAGCTTTATAATATTATTAGTATATTAGTATAGATCTGTTTGTCCTGCACTTGTTTTGCTGACTGCCTGGACAAAGTTGGTCAGTTTCTTTCTTTTATTTCATTCGAGTTGTTTGGAACGATTTGGTGTTTTAATCAAGTTTGGCGACGTTGTCAGCGATTGATGGGACGGTCATTTGGGTTTCGGTTTCTTTGTTTTTAGGACCATAACATTATATTATCTAAAAACTACAAACTAGCAGCATATTCTGAGCATAAGTGTGTTATGTTAAGTATAAATTTGATTCTCCTCATTAGTCGTATTCCTTCCTCATTATTAAGTGTCGTGACTCCCCCGCAGAATCAATTCATTGGGAGAGTTCTCTTGGGCAGATCGTGGTGGGCGCCCAGGTTCTTCCACAAATGACACAATGTCCTCGGATTTATGATACTCGTGAATAGTTATACGCGAGTTATAGATTGACTAGTGGGTGCTCGCGGCTTCGCTCGCATTAAGAAGTAAAACATGCATCCCCTATTTCACCCCTTTAAAAGTGGCATTTCCAAAAATCCTATCTTAGCGGATGCCTACGTCTTAAAGTATACCTTCATTCCAAATTTCAGCTCAATCCGTCCAGTGGTTTGGACTGTGTGTTGATAGATCACTATATCAGTCAGTCAATCAGTCAGTCAGTCACCTTTGAGTTTTATATACATAGATTCTGTACAAGTAATATACTTAATCTGGACTCTTGAAGTAGTCTAGCTAAAACTGTTTCGGAAAAACTCTTGTAGTAACTGTAGTTAAGTATAACTTAGACAGGTGTGTGGGAGAAATAATCGATGGAATCACGTCGTAATATACTCCCACGTTGAATTAATGTTTAGCCGCCGTCATAGTCTGCATCACTACGCACGTAAGAATTCTGTTGTCGATAGTTTTCAAGCCACCTAAAGAAACATGGGCTTGCTTACCTAAAAACTTTTCTTAGTGTATTTTTTGTAAACTATTTAGCCATGATTTCACGATCGATGTTACTTGAAAAAAAAACCATCAATATGATTTGTAAATGACAATTTAAAGTTCTTTCTCAATTTATCTGTAAGTACGAGTACCTACTATCGTTATTTAGAAAGCCCAAACAACACCGTAACAAAATGACTTAATCTCATAGTTTTGATAAATATAAACGTCATCTAATCCTAAATGTCAATAGGGTAAAACAACAGTTTGAAATACCGTTACAGATTGGTTTTCAGTAAATAAAATACACCCAATTGGCGGTCTGCCATTGCAGTTGTATTGAATCCGAGTAGCATTAATATACGCTCGTTGTGTGCGCCTGCGATGCAAACGTATCTGTTTTGTGTTAGGATTTGAACGGTAGGTAGCTTTTGACAGCGCTAATTTAGTCATTGTAATAAGAGTATGGGGTTTAATTGAATTTTGGTTAATACTTGTGTATTATCAAGCTTTGTATAAGTGTATTATAATATACCTGTACCTATGTCCTTATAAAAACATTGTTTTTCTCGTTCGGCATAATACTATATAAAAATTGCACGACTATTGTAAAATAATCGTGCAATTTTTATAAACATCTAGGGCATTTCGAATACTCGACAGCCAAGTTTGAAACTCTCGAAAATAGAGACTTTCTTTTTTCCAAATTCAATTATTGTACATAAGTAGGTATAATTATTTTCATCACAGCTACTTAAATGAAACTAAAACTAATCTATAACCTGAATAATTCTTTCATATTTTACTTATAAATGCACCAATGTATTTGATGTTTGCATGGTAAATAAATATATCTTTGATTATTATTTTTCTTCTTATCGAATGGTAGTGGCCAACTCTGGTGTCGAGAGTTTTCAAACCGCCTAAGGGCCTCTGACATGGCTTTATGACTGCCGTACCAGACAAACATCCGGGACCTACAATTTAACGTGTCATCCGACCCACGGAAGCGCCCAAAATGGAATGCCACTTTCCGGTCACCCATCCAAGGACTAACTGCGTTGACCTTTGTACATAAGTAATGGGAACCGTTACTGGATACCTAATGTTATTAATCGATATCACACATAAATCATGATACTCTGGAGAAATATGTAGTGTTTTTCCGCTGCGACTGCTCCTTAACCGGCTTCAAACACCACACTTGGTGGTTTTTAGGTGCTGTTTGAAGTCTCAGCAGAAAAACACTACATGTTTCACCAGAGTTTCATTTAAAATGAATTACCGTAAAGTAACGCGTGGATCAATAAAAATATCTTATATTCTCATATCACTTACTAGATACTGATTCAACTTTCCTTATTACCGCAGTAGGTACAATAGAGTTCAACAGATAGGAAAGACTTCTAAAGCGTTCATCGTTACCCAGAAAAGTTGTTAAAAATATAAAGTTCAAAACCCCAGCGGGTTAACTCTGTAATTTCAAATTAAAAGACTTTAGAGCAGTCAGTTAACTTGGGCGAGCGAGTGAAAATTTAATAACTCGGTGTATAAGTTCCTTCTCGAATCTCAATCAAGCAGTATTGTTCTACAAAACAATAGCTCACAGGCTGTCAAGAAGGAACTAGCAGAACTGCATGCTGTAGACCTCACAAATTATTTTGGCTTTTTAAACCCTTTTGCGGAACGATTGTCAGAAAAAATCACACAGCAAAAATTCCTATATGTGCCTTAAAATAGTTGTGCAGGTAGGCTTAAATGTAATTAACGAAAAATCGAAAACAAACACAACATTTGATATTCATAGCTTTTTAATATTTGGTGGTTTATAAAGAATAAATCGTCATATCATCCAAATTTATAAAAAAAGCAACACAATATCATTCTTTCCTCAAGTAACTATTTATGAGTAATTTCAGGAAGACAAAAAGAACTACATTTGGCGAATCTATTAGAGTTCTTATTTTAATTGTATTAGATCTAGCTGTCACTTTCCAACTACCGCCATGCTTGAAGATTATTGTTGTTTGTCAATTTTACTATTTCATGAAATGAGTATTCACCTCAATCGCTCGGACATTTTTTTTTATTATTCTGAGTCCAATCCTATCCTTTTTGATACCGTGCATTTCACGAAGGATTTGGTACGTCAGCAAAAATGTCATCCGCAAAGTATTGAAGGATGTTTTCAATTGAAATGTAGAACAAAGGCAGCCATTGTCGAAGGACAAAGGGCGATGGGGAAAGAATGGTGATGTACTCTTTTAAGTCTGAGTGTAAACTGCGACAGAAAGTTTCAATAAAATGCAGATATTGCAAAGGCTCGAATTTCCCTTCAGACGAGCATACAAAATCCCATCTCCACTAAAATTATAAAGGTGATGAAAGCTTGTGAGTACTGCTAAAGTTAAATGTTAACTTTTTGACTCGTTTATTAAATTAATAGTTTAGAACCTTGATAACTTTTACTAACTCATTGTCTCCTTTTTGTACCAAATTAAAGCAAGTTCACCGCAGAGTATTATTTGTTGAAACTATATTCATTGCGTTTATTTATGGTAGTCAATATTTGCCAGTAATAAATATATTGTATCGTAAGCAGGCATTGTATACTTGTGTTGTAAGAATATTTGTTTAAATATCTTGTAAACAGAGATCAAAACTATTCTAGATCTTGCTTAAAATTGCAATAAAAAACCAGATTCTTATAGAATTGTAAAAGTTTCATTCGTAAAGTTCCGTAACTTTGGCTCTTAGCATAATTGTTATAGAGTGCTACTTTTCGCATTCAAGTTGGACTGTAAAAACGTTTTTATGGCACATATTTTGCGTGGAGATGAAATAACTTGCAGCTTATGGAGTAAATTTACTTACCTAGTCCTTATTCAACTTTAGAAATAATATAATTATATTTAAGGGGTGAAAAAAAAAATACAAATATTGTATTAAAACAATAGTTTTTACATAAGATATTTTACATCCAGTATACGCAAGCGTCTGAAACCAAACCTCGTGGAAAGCATTTCGCCTGTTGACAGCCACTATATAGGAATGCCACTACATTGTTCCACATAGTAATTAATCATGTCCACTGTAATTTGTATTTATTCCAGTAGTAAATTATAAATCTAAACCCAAATCTCATAAAAACAATAAACCGTTCCAAAATCAAGCTACGTTCGATCGACACGCTACATCAAATACTCATCCCAATTCATTTTAACTCAACAAGTATCCGCAAAAAATTTAGACATCGAATTCAACACGTAATACGTTAGGGGAGGGAAAGGGGGGAAACATAAACAAAGCAATCAAAAGACTCCTGACTATATGTTTTGTCCAGTAAAAGATGATAAGTTTGACAACTGTAACATACATTTTTCACCAATTTTAAGTAAAAAGCAAGCAAGAATTCGTAGGGTTTGGTCGAGCAGATGTCGTCATGTCGTTTATACTAGTGCAATTGATACTCGATGAGCAACATTTTTTTTTTAAATCCTTTGACCTGACTATATTTGGTACAAACCATGTGTTTTGTGACGACCAATCAGCGTTTGGAACTATCACATGTCCGTTATGACAAGCCAACCACTGTACTGGCTATGCGAGTGGCCATAATAACTGTTTGTATGCTAGTTTATTTATGAATTTACAACATGTAAAATGGAAAATTTACAGCTACCTATCTAACATTCTCCCTATAGTTTAGCACAATGGGCTTTTGACTAAAGCTAAATCGCATCTGTACAAATGTATTGCAATGTTTTCTCCTTAATGAGGTGTCTTCAAGTATGTAATGTTTATGTTTTTGGGGAGAAGGCGGGGGAGTAACAATGAAGCTCTGATGCAAACAGCGAGGAAGCAAAAACGCTTCTGACGATCGTCGATTGTCGAGAACGTTCGAATAAATACTGCGTAGTGGAGAAATTGATGCAGTTGTTGAAGTCTTACTTTATTACTGTAATGTACTCACTATTTTTTAATTCATTGCCAGAATATGTTATTTATTGTCCAAAACTTATATTAGTCCATGACTTTGAAAATAAAAAGTCGGTCCATGTTGGTCAAACATCACATACAAACAATCAAATGTCAACTTCAAATTGAGACGTTGACTTATCATAGATCTTAGATTAAATTTTGACAGTTTGATTATTATGACAGTAGACAGGCAGATTTCGAATAACAAAAAACGGACTGCATATTTTCAAAGTTCTGGACTAATAGTGAGACCACGATTTGTAATAAAACTATTGGTGTCGATTTTAAAATACCAGTGTGAAGAAGCAATTTAATTTAGATTAAATTGACATTATATTCTTTATAGGGTGATTTACATGCAAGGTAATGAGACAATTACTAACCAAATTAAGTTTAGTGTTTTTTTTTTGCACGCATGGATTAGTTTACCATTGCGGGACCCTGTATGTAATGTAACAAAAAATGCTTTTGTCAAAAATAGTGAATAAAATATTTTTAGCCACGTACCTATCATTTAAACGTTTATATGTCCATCCATATACAACTACCCTCATCCAACCACATGTTCCTATCTCCGAGGTGGTAATAGTGAGAGCAAGTTATATTGAGATGACGGCAACCAATCTCCTTGCAGTTAGTTTGAAACTCGCGCGTCTTTAGCCAGGCTTAGTTGTTAGTTAAATGGGGCTTAGTTTCGTTGCACCTGAAACTGCTGCTGATAGATCGTGTCTGTTGTGTGTTTTAATGTGTAGATAAGTTTTTTTTCTTTAATTTAAGGGGTTTGCACTTGGCCAGATAGTTTACCTGATAGCAAGCAAAGGCTATGGCCTAAGATGAAGCGTGCTTACCCGATAAGAACCGATTCACTCTCGCTTTGAAGATCGCTGGGTTATAGTTTTTTTTATTAAGTTGTGGGTGACCGTGGCTTTTTCGTGGTTTTTGTACATGTAACGGAACCAATGACACACTCGAGCGCATTATAACATATGTATAATAATATAAACATACTTAGAATTCAAGATATAAATATGTGGGGACAGCGGAGCATCTTCGTTATCCATAATAGTAATTCTACCGGCTGGGCATGGGTATTTGGGCATGGAGAAATAAAACGTAGCACTTCAACTTATCGATGGTATAGTACAATTTGTTGGAGGTTAAACTATGAAATACAACTGTAGGTAGATTGTCTGATAACTAATTACACTAATTCGGTCGACACTCCAACCAACACGTAACGCCACAACGCGATGCGAACCGATCGCCGTCCCAAGCAAGAATCACGGTCTCTCGCACGGCACTAGCGCTGGTTGTTGCGTCAGAGCAGGGCTCCGAAGTTAGTCTCAAGTCAATGTCAGCCGTTATTGACAGTGACACAAACATTATAACACATTTCGAACATTGTGACAGCTGACAGTGACATTGAAACCAACTCGCCTACTCTCCGAATCAAACATTAAGATCAACTCATGGAAGTAATATATAGGGAAATATTACTGCTGATCCAATATGAGCAGAGCGAGGCGAAGTATGAAAGGCAGTTGTCTTTTTCTAACTAGGGTGACCATAAATTATATAATTAGGATATACCAATTCATCTTCTTACCAAATCGGGAGCAGTCTCTTTTGCGGTCCTATTCTACCTACATCTAGCCAGTCATGATGATCCTTAGCTCTATTGACGCGTTAAGTAACAAACACCAACAAACTTACTTACAAATTAAAATGCACTTTAGTTTGTAACTTATAATAGTATCGATTCGGTTAATTGTCAGAAAGGCAATGTGATCAAAATCATAAACATTTTGCAGCAATTACAATATTTATTTACAAGTTCACATTTGAATTGCATGTAGGTAGTTGCCTATATCCTATATTTTTTACACTATCGTTTTCCTTGTGTTTCAAATTCAAACTGAAACGAGTGATGGTTTAAACTATGTACACCAATATAAAGCAAACTGTATACAATACTAAGGCATCGTATGTGAAACGATGGTATAAGAATATATGACTTGGCTACTTTTTATCAGCACTACTACTAATAGCTACAAATCAATTACTAAATTTTTCTCACCACGGCAGGAATTGGGATAGCATCTTTTTTTAACAAACGGAGAGAATTTGGAATATTAAAAGATTTTGGATCAAAGTGTAGACTGCAAACTTTGGAGAATTTTGTAATAGGTCGTGTAATATTTAAGTTCTTTTGCCAATTTATTTTGATGTTTTCATTTTTAGGATAACTGAAAAAATATCATATTGCACAAATTATTTCAAGCACGAGAAAAAATGGTCACCTTAGTCCCAATAATGTAATCTTACTTAAACTTTAGCATACCTGTAGAAAGATATATTGCAACCACTATAAGATTCATTTCTGCATCCCGGAACACTACAAGTTCTTACTATTTTGTTATTTTTACAATAAAATACATTTAAATTATTTTTACAAATTACATATGAAATTATTTTTTTCCCGCCATCTTTTGTCATATAATGTCATCATAATTTAATGTTGCTTGTGTGAAAAATAATATAATATTAATTGGTTACTTATTTTATTTTGTGTTAATTTCACAAATTAATTCAGATTTCTATGTGTCAAGTAAGATTTATAATAAATAAAATTAAATAATATTATTTATTGCTAAATATTTCAAAACTTAAGTTGACAGTGACATTTATCACACATTATTTTTTAAACTGGCAAGCTGTTGAAGCAAGACAACAGCCTTCTCTATATGCCTTTCATTTTTGACCGATTTCACCCCCGATTTACCATTTATAGAAAATGAACTTTAAGTGTAAGAGCATAAGGTTTCTACTCATATAAAATTTATTTCACAAAACCAAAGAGAGAACAATCCAGAGGGAAAGAGAGGGATGATATAAAAAATCCTTGGATCAACTTAAACACTCTTCGAATCAAACGCGCCGACAAATACATACTGTAAAAAAATATAAGATAAGAAAAAAAACGATTTCTTTTGTGAAAAAAAAAGAAAATAGTAAGATGTTGTTACAAATCATGATTTTATAATAAAGAAATGTTTAAATTGACCCGTGCTTTGGTCCGTGTTATATCGTGGCCTACCATTGCAGACCACAAAATCATTAACTGATATAATATTTTACAACTAATTAATTACGGATGAAATAGTGTTTTCAATCACATAGTTAAGACCTATAAACGAAGCTAACAAAGTGTATGCAAATACATAATACGAATTATGTACAAATATATTTCAAGTTTGATACACAAACAGTACATCAATACAAACTTTACAGACTCTCTCTCCCACTTAAATCTTAGATAGATAAACATAAGTAACATATCAAACCCTACATCCTAATTGCATAGTTAAGTATATACATAACTTAGAATTTAATCCCACTGCATGCATGTTACATCTCAACTTAAGTTATTCAAGTTGAAGCGACGGCATGAGATGTTCGCTATTCATATGCTAGTTATAATTAAGTGAGACTAAGTTGCAATCTAATGAAAATGCATTTGATGTATGTAATATGTTCTTGTGAACAGTAGACAATAAAATCATTGACAACTAGCTTTATTGTTAAATGTCAACAAAAACGTACTGATAAACGTACTTGCGTTCTATTGCATAATATATCAAATGAAATAGTTTATTATTTCATTGTAATGCGACATTTTAAGAGAAATGGATTGCTGTTCAAATGAGACAAACTCATTTTGTCATTCAAATTAAAACTGAAAAATACCTAGTTAATGAAACGGTTAAATAAAAATCAACTTAAATGTACGTATGAAAGTGGCGAACACTGGTGTCAATAGTGTACGAACCGCCATGACCTTTGACATGGCTTTACCACTTGCATCATAGTAATATTAAGGCAGATTTTTTTTATTTCAATTTAAAGCCTCGTGTTTTCTGTCGAGTTATTAAAAGTCAATTTGTTTGATTGGTCAAATATTTAGCGACTTTCCCCACTCCAATTGTTAATCTAAAATAACTTCCCTTTTACAATCTTTCCTGAAAATAAATTGCTCGCGTATTCCAAACGAAATCATTTTCAATTTTTAATTTCGGCCGGTAGATTAATAAAGTTTTATTCAAAAATTCTTGTTGAGTTTGTAAAATAACAAAAGATTTCGCTTTTAATATTTTTATAGTAGGTACTTGTAAAATACTGGTTTTAGATTTGGTGTATTATGTAATTAATTCTTGTTACCTTATGCGTCAAAACGGGTGTACTAGTAAATTATGATAACTCTCTGAATTTAATTGCTTCATTAGGATTAATACCATCTTATAACATTAGTTAACTCGCTTAATAAACTACTTTCTCTCTCTCTCTCTTTGATTCGTATTTCCTCATGACTGAGGGTCGTGACTCCCCCGCAGAACTAATTCGTTACGGGAGTTCTCTTGGGCAGATACATCGTGGTGGGCGCCCAGGTCCTTCCACGGAAGACACACGTCCTCGGATATTGTGGTCCTCTAACATGTCGGTTTCCTCACGATGTTTTCCTTCGCCGCTAAGCGAAATAAATAAATAAACTACAGTTTCATATAAAAAAATCTCATATAATAAGACTACTTTTTTGACCCTAGAATTTTCAAAAACTTCTCATGCTATAATATGTATATTATTGTATATGTAGACTAGTTCATTTCATCATTTCATGTCCTACACTACAAGAAATCTGAAAACAAAAACCACCCCGCTTCCACAAAGACATTTTTCAACGAAGGCTTGTCTCTTACGTTCAAATTGGGAGTTCCGGTCTAATAAATTGGGAAAATGTCAGGACAAATTGGTCAAGTGCGACCTCTGGGTGGTAAGTGGCTTTTAGAACGGGGGAAGGAAGCTCTGGACTAGAACATAACAGAGAGATACATTCACACGTTTGATATCAATTACAAGTATTTTATTTTAAACTTTTATTGGAAAATGAGCGAAAATAATCACGACCGGCAGGATTCGAACCTGCGAATTTCCGATCACCGTCCGGAACGCCTTAACCAATAGGCTAATTTAATTAAAAACAACCAGTAGTGCAGGTTTAGCACTTAATAAATTAACTCATAAGTATTTTATGTGTTTGTAGTGCTGCTAGACATATCGAATCTATGTTATTTCAAACTTATAGCACGATCACACTTCACAGTCAGGAATTTAATCAAAATGTGACCTGAAACAAAGTTCGAAAGTCAATCTTTGGTGGTAGCAGTCACACTTATGGTCCAGTTGTCAGTTGATTGATTTCATACGTGATGGCGCACATAATGTATTTGTATGGAATCGACTTACAAAGACTCTAATATAAGTCTAATATAAGTAACTTTTGGATCAATGGGAAATAAAAGAAACTTATTTTATCTTACTTTATAACAACACAAAGATAAACCTTCCACCTTCGAACCCTCGTTCATTTATTACGGACCCCTTAAAATAAAGTAACATTTGTTTCTGTCCCATCATATTTAGTGAACTCAGGCTCTATATCTAAAATATGTCAGTTCCTGCAGAATATTCATGACAATATACGGCAGGGTGTCTCTTTGAAGGCACCGCCGCTGAGTAATTGCATTGTACTCGTCTCTCTGTAACTCGCTTTTGGTTTAACTAACCGAGTCTTTTAGAGGCTTCTGTAGTAGTCTGACTAATCTACTTCTTGCTTATCTGTTATCTTTTTTTTTTAACTAAAACGGGTTTGCACATAACTTCTTCTTCTTATCAAATGAGAGTGGCCAACTCTGATGCCGAGAGTTTTCAAACCGCCCTAAGGGCCTCTGACGTGGCTTAACGACTGCCGTACTAGACAAACAGCCGGGACCTACTATTTAACGTTCACATAACTGTATTTGTCTGATGGTAAGCAAAAGATAAGGCCTAAAACGAGCGTGCTTACCTAATAAGAAACGATTCAATTTCGCCTTAAAGATAGCCGAATTTATACGTAGTTTGCAGTAAATATCTATAATAGACTATTCTAGTACCTTTTTTTGTTGTAGGATGCTAAAAATAATTTATTGGAGCTATTTTTTTCTCGAATTTCTAATAGTCGATTAACAAAAGCGGAACGCTTTTAATAGTTTAGAAATACTTAAAATAATCCTGTATCTGACAGTATCTAATTTATCATTAAAATACAAATAAATCTAGAAATTTAGTACAGCAGCCTTTAATACATATGAGTTGCCTTGTTCCTAATGATTAATCTATTGCCATTGGTAAACTTTGGTAATTTTAATCACAGTTTGGTAATTAGATATACTGTACAGTTTGCAATAAATATATTATCTAGTAAAATCACAGTAAAATTATCAATACCAAAATTTACTATTCTTATTAAAAATATATATACTGACATATCGTTAATAGCAAGAACGAACCCCTAGATTGGTTTTAATATTTCCTTTCCTATTTACTCATGTTTAAATATCAAGCAAATTACGCGGCTTTCAAAGAACTCATTTCGGTAACAATAACAAAATGTTCGAGCTTTCAAATTGTTTCAAACAAAAATCGAAGTTGCCAGAACACAAAAACAACATTACCTAATCAAGGAATCTGTCGCGAGTTTGTAAACTTGTTCTTTAGTAATGCCGGAACAAAATGAGTGATTTGGGTGAAATCAACATGATTTGTTAAAGAAAGAAATGAAGAGAGGTTGTTACGTAGCGAAAATATTACCTTTAAATATTGAGTAACTGTGTGTTTTTTCATGACAGTTTTTATTAACACAATCTACTAAATGGTACCCACGGCTTGGTAAGCGAAGTGTAGTAAGACCTGTGCCACGGTGGATGGTAACATCTGGGCAAGAACAGCGCAAGACTTGGGGGTATTGGCGTAAGAGAGAGGAGGCCTATACCCTACAGTCGGTTTCATTAGGCTGATGATGATAAATAAATCAAAGTCAAACATACAATTTTTTTTCATTAGTATTTATTATTTTACTAAACTTGTTTTTCAGCTTCATCAACTAAAAACGGTCCTCTTAAAATTATTCAAATATTTGCTAGTTTTCAACGCGTGCAAATTTTTAATTAACGAAAGTTTCGTGTTGGCTGGCTACATCCATATTCGTGCCGTAACAATACGTATTCATACTGGCATAGTTATGAGATGAAATACCCCGGAAACGTGCTTCATTTATCAAATAGTTCGTCCAGTTTCATACGCTTTTATCAGGATCCAGAGGGTTACAGTATATACGAGGCTATTCAATATCCATGTGTGTTGACCGAGCGAATGAAGTGAAGTGATGGAGTATTATTTATCACCAAACTTTACAGACACTTGCAACTCCGGAGGTGCAACCAGCTCAGAGAGGTGTTTCAGATTACCCTCATTAAATCTTCCCATTTTATAGTTCTATTAGTATGTACATCGGCACTGTGGAACTCTTTACCTGAAAATTACAACCCACGGAGTAAATAAGTTTCTTATAGACAAGTGTGGCTTATCTTAGACTACAGTGACGCTTAACATTAGGCGGGCTGTAGCCAAACAAAGGAATATTAAAATTTCGTCTGTGTAATAATAATAATATAATAAATAATCGTTTATTCATATAAAACTTAATGTCTACGTACATACCTAGTTACATAAATAAAGAGTTTTTTGTTTCTTCTGGCTAATCCAGGTAGGTTTAACTGGGCTATGCGCTAGGTATCCAGGGATCTTGTGATGCAAAGCCGCAGTATCTCCTGCCGCGGCAAGCAACAGCTTACTTGTTTACACTCACTATAGATAGTATTACATTAGATAAAGATAAAAACAAAAATAATAATAGCAACTGCACTGCACGAAACATTCCATAGATTATGTAAGCATTGGAGTTGCAGTTTTGACAGTTGGTTGCAAAGTTGGTGGTTAGTGATACCATACTAATCTTAAAAATAATCTAATTTTATTTATTTCTATATTAACTAATTCTACGTATTGGTCTTTTGCTCAGTGTAAGTATAGTAAGTTACTTCAGCTTACGCGATTCTCCTATTTCTAGGGATGCGGCTGAGATAATTATGTGGCAAGCAGTATTTAAATACGCGCTTGTAATTTTTCAAGGTATTTTATGAGAGTGTATGCTAGCCACATAATATGAATTTGATGTGAAGTGTATGGATGTGAATAACGGTGGATCTTTTCATCAATGGTCCATTTTCCAACAACGATTATTTATTATATATGTAGCGGCCATTTGCTTTTGACATCTGCATTCATGTCTGAACAAGGAAGGTGTTCAGTTCCCAGAACTGGCATTATCATTATATTCATTAAATTCAATGGAAATTCTTTGACAGAGCCCAGTCGGAAGCCGATGCAAATGATTTGCTTGCAGTTGTTTTTGAATGCGAATTTACAAGCTATTTCTCTTTGGGGAACTTGAAATGCTTTCAGAAATGTTGTAAATTATTTTCTATTTTAAGTTTTCTGCGAAATGTGTTCGTGTAAACCGAATGGCAGTATTTTAAGCGTGAAAAACTGCGGCTGACAGACTGACTAACTGACAGCTATTTTCGTGTTGAGGTTAGTTTGGAAATGTTTTAGAATTTTGTGGGTTTTGTGAGAAGGTTAAAGGTTGTTTATAATTGTTTTTTGTTGTAAAATTAGGTGGTAGTTTGGTATAAAAACTTAAATTACACTTTTATTTAGTACTATTTTCATTACTTATTTTAAATACTAAATGCATCTATATTTACTTGAAACTCTCGCCAAAATCTCAAGACATAATTCTACTTAAGTACTGAATTGATTCATTGGGTTAGTATCTCCTCTTAGGCAAGTTCAAGTAAAGCTACAACACATCAATAATCCATATCAATTTTAACTCAAACCTTTGTTATTCTATTCTTGGTTGAATAAAACATTGCCAGTAGATATTGGAAACGATAATCGACTTACATTTTTTATCATTATTGCACGAACGTTGCGAATAAGGTTTTATTATTCAGGCAGGAAACGCTTCAGAAGGGGTGATAATATAATAGTAATAGGTTATGCATTGTGCTTAGTTTTTATCGGTCACGAGCTATTTTTGGAAGTAGTGATGTGCCTATACGAATGTTCGCCGATGTTTAATTTACAGGTTTACATGAATTAACTTTTGTGTATATAAAATTATTATAAAAAACAGTGTGATGAATAAAGAACATTTAATGCTTGTCGACCATTATATTTGCACCCTGATGCCTGCCAGATAAGTTACTTTGAGTGAAAAAGTCGTTCATATTGGTTATATTTTTTTAGTAACCTCCCTAATCAATAACCAAAGAGGCAAATCGGTTGTCTCAATTATGAAACATTTATAAAGATTAGTTAAATGTATTTTTCGCAGTTTTTAACCTAAGCTAAACTTTTGAAATGCAATACCTACCAACCACATCCCTACAGTAATCTTCCCTAATAGAATATGCAAATGAATTGGGCCGAGTTTCAATAAGTTTGATTTTATACGTATGTTTGTCTCCGAACCCAGTTATAGGCCGAATGGAATTTGTTTTCCTCTGGATGCAGAGATAAAAGTTTGCTTTTATTACTTTCCTGTGTTAAGGTGTATGAGGTGTATGAGAAATGTCCTTTTTGTTTTCTATGTTATCGTGAATCATAATTTGTGTTTATTTTTAAGTAAGAGTGCATAGAATTTAGATTAGGAGTGTAATTAGGTACTATTTTTATAATAATGCCATCGAAATTTGGAAAATACTAAAAATCATGCAAACAATTTTTTGGTTTGTCCTGTATGATGTCGCCTTTAATCTTTTAATTATTATGTTTCTTCCTTTATTTACAGTGGCATAAATTAATGTAAACAAAATAAACTTAGTGATACATTCACCGTGTGTGTTGTTTAAATCAGATAATATCAATTACTTACACACATAAGAAAACTAAAAAGATGCTTAAATCCAAGAATGTGTAGAATAACATGTGCTACTTCAGCACCAGTTTTCTTGGAGGATGACAATAAGATCATTTTGTAACACACGATACACTTTTACGTAATATGGCTAACATTTTCCGCAAATTATTTATCGGCGCCTCCATGCTGATCTAAAAATAGTTTGTAATACAGTGTTACGTGAATTTTATGAACACTTTTAGTATAACAGCTGCCATATTATAAAAAGAATGAGAACTTAATTTTTTATTTAGTAATTTGACAGTAAATATCATAGATAGCGCAGCAAAGACACCGATAGATGGCACACCCATATAATACAAGGGCTGAGTCAACTGTAGGTCCCGGATGCTTGTCATAGTGTGGTAGGCGATAAGCCATGTCAGAGGCCTCCAGGGCGGCTTGATAAACTCTCGACACCAGAGTTGGCCACTCACATTCGATAAAAAAAGGGCTGAGTGTATAAATGGAGTATAAGATTAAAATATTTGTTTGTTGTTTTTCAGTACGACATCAACGGCATGATGATACGGCTGAAAAATTTACAATATCTATAAATTCAAATTATTTTTCATACTTGATTTTAACAACTTCATTATTTGCATATGTACTGCTAACAATAGAATTCATTACTACCAAATCTTATTAAACACTAAGTACACTACACCCTAAAAAGCACCCTGTACATACAGTGGGTGTAGTAAAAATGGTGCAAATAAAAGTGCTCGTTACCTGTAGGCGCTGAGCCGTTAACTCTGACGGTGAGACCCTCTACGTCTGAGAGAATGCGCAAGTGAATAGGGAACGCGGTTTTAGGTTGAGGAAAAAAAAGTTGTCAAATTAAAAGACTGTAATGAAAATATGATTGACTTATCAAAACACAAAATCAAATGACATACAATATGTACATGCGCACATATTACGTTATATACGTTCATATTGTAGGCAATGTTGTTACAATAAAAATATTTTATAGTCGTTTTATCTAACATATATTTTATTCCAAAGTTTTATCTAATGTTGTTAGTAAAAAGAAGATTATGAGCCAAAACTAGTTATGTCAAAAACGGCTGTATATCATGATGATGATGATGATTCGATAAATTCGCTAGAGCTTATGATTTGGGCCTTTCTCAAGTTTTAGCACAAGGTATTCGTATACAAAATATATAAGCGTTTAAACGAATAGAATCCTGGAAAACTTAGCATCAAGAGTAGTCGGGAAAATGTGAGAGGGGAAAATATTACAGTATTTTTATTATAATTAAATAAAATATCTAGGGTTGTAAAATTTTATTAAATAAAATGTGACATATTTACAAAAATGTTTGTTTTTCCAAAACTTTCAAATGTCATAGGTACTTGGATTATTTAAAAAAAAAAAAATTCTCATGAGCACAAAAATTTAAGCATAAGTGATAAGATTTCTTGATATTCAGTATAACATAGCTTGAATCTTTAGGTAATTGTAGGTACGAAAATATTAAATATAATAAAAACCAACTTAGATGTGAGTGTGTGTGTGTGTGTGTGTGTTGCTATGGTTATTGCAAAATATATAGAAATCTGTTTTGAATTTTTGATGCTGAAATAAAACTATACAATAGTTTCATAACTAAACCACTCAAACATTTACACAGTGGCTGCAAAACAACAATGCATCTGGGTTGAATTACTAGGGCTGTCTCTACTATACAGAATATTGTAAAGGTTATAATAAAATACTCACGGGCGTGCACCTTTTTAATCGTCTTAAAAAAGGAGGTTATCAATTTTTTTAATAGTTTTTTTTCTCTTTTTTTGTTTTTAAGGTTCTCACATTTATCGGGAGTTTTTACTGATTAGAGATTGGGTTTAGCCCGTTTTATCTTAGGCCATAGCTTTTGCTTACCATCAGGCAAATTGTGGTTAAGTGTAGATATTATATTGCAGTAGAAAAATATGGGATGGATATATCGTGAATGTAGTTTCGTCTAACAGATATTTAGAGATTTTTTAAGTGCTTACATAATATATAATCCAACCACTATTACAACCTCGGTGAGAGCTGATACCTTTTGCGATTCAATAAGTTGTTCTCCATATAAATTAATACCAATTGGTATATTGGTACTTATATCTAAGGTAAAACTAGTAAGAGAAGAGAAACCAGCAGTGGTCAGAATATGATAATAATGAACGTGTCCTGTCAACCCTAAAGTTCAGCATTTCGCATTTCCCTGAAGAGGCTGACTTCCCGCAGGTTAATGAGCACAGTTGCGCACTCTCCGCTGTTTTTATTTAGCTGCTAAATAAACAGGGCCCTGCCTTGCTTCCTTGCACTGTGTTTATACGTGTACTGGGAATCTGATTGTGAAATTGTGTATTATTTTTAAATTTTGATGATGGTATCTACTTACTGTATTTGATACAAGAAAATAAAGTAAAATAAATGTCAAAAAAATTGAACGTGTGTTTTTATTTAAAAAATTTAAGCATAGTTCTTGTCAACCAATAGACAAAGTTGAGCACAATAAATGAAGCTTACGTGCTGCATGAATTAATTTAAATAAATCAATACTTCGACAGTGGCCAAAAGTTTTGCATAGCTGAATAATTGAGCTTAGTAATATTTGTTAATATTTACCAAAATGTGCAAAACTCTCATTACACCAGTCCATATTATACTTAGCCAGTTTAATTTGTAAATAAACATCCCTAAACACACTCCGAATCAGCATCAGGTGTAAACAAACCTGACGCAACACAAAATGAAGACCCTTAAAACTTCCAACCATCGTATTAAAAAGTTGCCAACTCCATAAGCCGAGCAAATATAAACGCGCACAAAAAACTAAGTCCGACTCAAAATTACACATCAGGATTAAATAGAACTTTTTACCGACAGACAAAGTGGTTTTGTTTTTGAAACATTGCCTTCATAATCTGTCCGAGCCTTTGTACGTGCCACCTTTTCAGTAGCAACAGAATGACAAGCTAATTTAACATGTATAGCTTGGGTATAGAGTTGAATATGTGATTTAAATGTATTTGTATTTGAAGACTCTTTGATTGTGTAATAATGTGCCCTTTTCCGTATTAAAGTCCTTTGTAAGCAATTGCCTGAACTGGACTTTTACGTTTCTCAAGAGTCGTATCTTTCAATGCATGCACAGGATTTTCTATACCTACTTCAGCTACAGGCTGATCGTTAGTTCGGAACGTGAAGTGTTTTGAGAGTTTGATTGTATTGCTGTCAGCGTACTAGGACCATAAGAGTAGTAATAGCTTACCTATATGGGTAAATAAACTTTTTTTTTTACAACGAATGGGTTTGCTATTGACCGTAATTCGCCTGATGGTAAGCAATCATTACGAAACTGAACTTAATAATGAATTAGAAGACTGTAATCAATCTTTGAAGCAGAAGTAGACTAGTTCGTATAAAATAAACAAGCTATTTTTATAAACCACAGAAAGTTTAATCGTATAAGCGGTGTATAAACGTAAAATGTGACTTCATAATAGAATAAATGCGTGTTGGTATTTATAATGGATATAACGATTTCCCGAACCAATAGCCAAATAACTTTCAAACCTATAAAATCTTGACAAAATACATTTGTAAACTGTTTCCAATATAAAATACGATAGAGCTGAAACGCACGGTCATTCAATAGCATAACTGTAATAAAATATGTGAATAAATATAAATAAACAGTGAGATTTTCTCGGATTTTCTCTTATGCGGTTGTATGTCTTTCAACGAATCGGTCAAAACCGCTGTACGAAGATCCAGTGACAGATGTCCAAATAATATTTTTATTCAATTCCAAATAGAAGCAATTACTTGCTATATTTTTTCTTTTCAAAATATAAGTTTTATATAATTGCAGTGATACTGTCTACATGCAGTTGAATTTTAAAAATCATATGACATCATTGCTCTGGATAAAAATGGTCTCATTCTACAAACTCAAACTCAAATCATTTATTCGCAAGAACATGGGTAATAGTGGTACAAAAGATGGTACATTGTTGCTGTTGTCCGCCATATTCTAAGCCACAAAGCATGCATAATATACTATAGTGAAATTAATGAATCTTAATTAAAAACAATTAAGATTCATACTTTTCACACTTAAAAATTTTAAGTTAATAATGTCAATGTTCCTGAGTAAGACTAGGCAAATGTGTGTTTTTTAACATAAAATTGTATTAAAATATCACTTAAATTAATAAATTCATACTAATGATTTCAGTGCTTACCATACATATAACTTTTTAAATACGAGTAAATTATGTTTCTGTTTTTACCGCAAAATATTATGATCTGAATTTTAGCAAAACTTATACTACTGACTCTAAAGTATACAATGCACTAAGCCACCAGCATATTTGCACTCTCTACATCATTTTCGTAGATTTCTTGGCTAGATTTCGTCGAGCTTTGATTTGAATATGAGTAACGGCGGCCATTACTTATACGGTTGAGTTATGAAGTAATTACGGAGATATTTTGACGTTTCACTAGTTTTGACACGTCATCTATTTTGTTTATTATTGTTGTATGCTAAAAATGTTTGCTGTAAGTCAGGTTTAGCTGTGAATACTCATGTTCATCTGTATGATAATATAAGTATGCTTCGTGAAGTAAAGCAGCTGTAAATGGATATGAATTATTATAATTAGTACCTAAAGCGTTACATCTAATTAAGTTGTTTTAAACTTCAGCAAAAACGAAATTATAATGGCAGGAAAAGTATTTTGTAAAGTATTTTTTGTTGACCAAAGGAACAAAAAATGACAACAACAATGCTACTAAGTACTTGCGTACAAAGTATTTTAACATTCGTTTCGCCTACTATTTCCCTACGTGCTGTATCTGTATCTCTCATTTGTCTCCCACAAGACGTATTGGTAGCGCTATTCATCACGCAAACGACTTGCTCGTAATATTCCTGAATGAAATCTGGTAGAACGCCCTGCTGTTTACATGTTAACAGCCGAAGCAAATCACCAATACGTTTGAACGCGGTTGCGACAGTAAGTCGTATTTTAGTATTCATTGCTGGCACAATAAAGATGCATACAATGTCGGTTTATGGACGCGCTTCCGTGGAAGCTAACTGCAATATTGTCGCTGATATCTAGGGTCAAAGTGTGCTAGACAGGATTGTGTCGCGTGCGGCTAGATTTCTTAAATAGTCTTTAAATCTCGAGTTAATGTATAACTTCTAGGTAAGCGTGTGACACCCCAAGCTGCAGGAATTCTTAGCATCAGGTCTTCTGTAGTCAAACGCAAACCTATCCCACGTAAAAAAAGTATTGGCTTTGCAAGATTGACAGGAGTATTGGGTTTTGAGCATGAATCTGTTTTATAATGACTAGTTAGTGCACAGAAGAGAGAAAGAAACTCGAAAGTAAAAAGAAACAGATTTATAGTTAGAAAGGTTTTAGAGCGATTTGACAAAGTGATCGTAATAAATGTATATAACACTAGTGGGTGCTCGCAGCTTCGCTCGCATCAAGAAGTAAAACTGACATCCCCTATTTCACCCCTTTAAAAGTGGCATTTCCAAAAATCCTTTCTTAGCGGATGCCTACGTCATAACATCCACCTTCATCTCAAATTTCAGCCCAATCCGTCCAGTGGTTTGGGCTGTGCGTTGATAGATCACTATATCAGTCAGTCCGTCAATCAGTCAGTCAGTCACCTTTGAGTTTTATATATATAGATTTTGTCGTACGTACCTGCGACATCACCACACGTGCAAGCAAGAAACGAATTATTTTTTTTGGCCCACAAGATTGAAATATGTTTTCTAGTCGTGTCGTATCAGTTCACAAAACTACATCGTAGTGGTATTTACCGCAAAGCGCAATATTGTCGCTTACTTACGTAGAAGCTCGCCGTAAATCATTATTTAACGGTGAAAATATATTAGAACTAATCCTAATATAACGTGCTTGTGTATTATTAAGTCGTGGGAATGTGTGTTTAACAAGTTTCTTATTAAAATGTTTGAGTTAGTTAAAAAGACTTAATTTGTGTTTGTAAACTTTTATGTTCCTTAACTTCTTCCATCAGGCGAATTACGGTCAAGTGCAAACCTATTACTTGTAAAAAAAACTTAGTAACAAAATATTTTTGGGCGATATAGTAAAGTAAATTTTAAATAATTTAATACTATCACGTTTGCTAAAAAATATATATTAAAGTGTATATTTTCTAGTTAATGTCATACTTTTTACTATCCGTAATTTTTCGTTCGATATCGATAACATTTGATTATCAGCAGTTGTTTTCATTTTACATAAGCTTTTGTATAAAGTATGTACTTGTACATGTATGAATTTTAAAATTTATAATTATTTGTGTTGAGTCCGGTCGTTTCCATGTATAATGAATATGTATTAACATAAGAAAAGAATATATCCGCTATCTAGTACCCATGACACAAGCGTTTGCTTAGTGTGGGGCTAGATGGCGCTGTGTGCATTGTCCCGGAATATTTATTTCGTTAATACCATTCGTAATCTGTGTAAAAATTACTCCCTAAACCCAAACTGGCAAATAAATCGATACGAGTTTGTGTCTTTGTTGTATTTTTTCGAAACATCTTCGGATCGAGACGTGTTTTCCGACTAACGAAGATAATTTGACCCACCGCTTAGATTCAGTTTATTCAGTCAAGTGTAATCATTTGCGTTTACGGGAACTGAAAAATCGGGGTAGTATTTAATGTACTTGAAATAGGCAAGAATTAGACAAGCTTACTATCAGACAAGCAAGTTGATCATCTAATAAAAAAAACCTACTCCTGGTTGTTATAACAATAATGAATTTAAGTAATTCTTCATGAATTAAAATCCACCGCTGCCAGTGCGTACCTACTACGATTTGAAGCGAGAATTATGTACATATACTGATCTCACATTTAGTTTCTTTTAATAGAAAGTGGGGGTAAATATACCATAGTAACTATAAAAGATCAATTGAAACATTTGCACCTCATCTTAGTCAAATGTTATTATCTTGTTCGAGTTTAAATACAATATAATATTATAAGTTTGTTTTTAAACCAACCAATTTCTTTAGAAAATAGTTCATCCATATATATGTATTCACAAATTTGTTTGTTCTGAAATTTAATATTATTTTCTTAATTTAGCATGTACAAAGATAAAGATAAAGAATCTTTATTGATAATGTAAAGTTGTAACATACATAGGTATAAGTACTAATATCACAGAATATGCTACACAAATTACAATATCTCGTCAAATTGAATTTATAACATTAATCAATCAATATAACTTTATTGTACACCAGAAAACAAAATACAGAAACAATTTATAGTAAAATTACTTAACCGAGGTACATTGGGCGGCCTTATCGCGTAGAGCGATCTCTTCCAGGCAACCTTAGTAAAGATCGCTAGGAAAGAAACATGTAAAAGTCGGTGGCGTACAAACAACAACATAACAGATACCTTAAGAAACAAACAGCAATAAGCTGTACACGATACACGAATATCAACAACACTGTCACACCTGTCCCATAAAGCTAGATTGTGGTTATTTAGCTGGTAGCATGTATAATTAGCAACACCATTAATTATACCCTTAAAGGGTTAACACATGGTAACCCATGGCTTTGTACAGTCAGCGTCAGAATATGTTGTACAACATCTAGGACTAGCACTTAATAAACGAGTTTAAATATATGTACTTAATTTGGAACTATTATTTATTAGACATTATTTTTACTACTGCTTGTTTTATTTTTTTTCTATGTTTTTTTATCGTTTTTTTATTCTAATCACCTAGCTACGCGCAACTGGCGATTTTAAGCATAGTTTTGTCATAATTTTGTTTATGTTCCTGCTAATTCCGATGTCTACCGACGCTACCCGAACTATCCCGAAGCAATACAAAACCGGTCGTGCCCTATACGGTCCCTCGCATTTATTAGTAAAATCCTTATATTTAACATAATGTTGCCAGTTACTAGCCACCATTTGCCACTCGCAGCCAGATTTAAGGGCTCCATTAAGGGCAAGACAAATTAGTTCATTACCTTCTATAGCGTTGTTAACACGACCATTGTAACTTGAGCCGTAATTTGACAATTTCGGGAAACACACAACATAATTTGCCAGATTTAATCACGCGTGGTGAAAATTTAAGGTTCTAATTAGGCTGGTGGGTTAGGCCTGACTCGGATGAGATGACGTTATCGTTGCTCGGGAAATGACGCTTGTGTTTTTTGGTAACAAATATGGTCGCCGAGTTTTTAGACATCGTTTTAATTACATAAAAAATATAATGTAGCTTGCACGTGTACAGCTTGCGATTACTTTATCAAAACTCCCTAAATTCTTCTTATCAAATAAGACGAAGCGTCCGGAGCTCAGCTAGCGGAGCCAATCGCAAGAGATTACCAATGTTAAGCAAGGTCGAAGTACTTGGATGGGTGACCTAAAAGTGGCATTCCATTTTGGGTGCTACCGTGGGTCGTATGACACGTTAAATTGAAGGTCGCGGTTGTTTGACTAGTATGGTAGTCGTTAAGCCAAGTTAGAGGCCTAAGGGCGGCTTTATAAACTCTCGAAACCAGAGTGGACCACTCTCATTCGATAAGAAGAAGAAGACGCCCTAAATAAGTTAAATATACAATAACAAACTTAATAATTTATTTATCACTTTTACAATACGTATGTTATTTGTTAATGTAAGAAAAATCAACACTTAATTATATAATTAATTTCTCTGAATCCTTTATATCACAGTTTACTTTTTGCTTATCGAAAATCTTACCAATTTAATTTCTTATATATTTTCTCTCTTGACGCTTCCTTACAAATTAATTCAGTATACATTGAAGAGAAACTTACTTACAAATTCGGCGAAAACTGCTCAAAGCCCAGCATTATGCAATGTTCAGAAATAACTCGAGATAAAGGCGGGTTTACACTTCCCTGTAAACAAAGGGCTTGTACACACTTCGCTCAACGGCAGCGATCAATTTTATCACGACGTATGGTTAGCAAAATCGGTTAATTGTTAAATTTAAAACAAAGGATGAAAAAAAATTGTTTCTACTAATTGACAAAAATCGCAGATACAATCATACATGACTTATAGAACTACCTGTTTAGTTTTAGAGTCAAAACGAAATAGCATTTAATTTGATAACCATCTTAGTAATGTCTCCGTTTGGGATAAAATCAGGACAATTTTTAGTTGAACATCTTGAGAGACTGTAGTAAGTATTAACACATCTATTGAAAATAATAACAAATCACTTTTCATCGACTAAAGACTCGTAATAACCAGACAGATATATCGTACATATCGTTCATCAGAAACGATAAATGTGTTATTGCACACATTCTGCAAGATCGTAAGTTCAAATAGAGAACAAGATTCGCGCCTACCGTAAATATTTACGTATGATGCGTATTCGTGTACAAAATGTTGCGTTGTGTACTGATTTGTGCAGTAGCTGAAGTTGTGAGATCATATTAAGTTTTTTAAAAAATAATAATAATGTTAACACGTTAGTAATTAAATAAATAAATATTCCGGGACATTGCACACATTGCCATCTAGCCCCACACTGAGCAAACGCTTGTGTCGTAGGTACTAGATAATGGATATAATACTTATTTTTCTTTTGTAAATACATATTCACTATACATAGAAACGACCAGACTAAACACAAGTTTTTTTATTAAATTCTTAAATACTTGTGTCACATGCGGGAATCGAACCCGCAACCCCTACATTAGAAGGCAAAGCCACTACCAACTAAGCGAACAGGCCAGTCAATTCAATTGAATTAACATTCAGGGTTTAATCTACCTTTATACTAAATTTCATCAAAATCGGTTGAGCCGTTGAAGTGGGAAGTGGAAACAAACACACACACGCTCACGCACAAACTTTCGCAAAAACAAAGCACATAACTGATACACAATAATATACATACCTAAGGGTGATTTGACGTCTATTATCTATCAATCTAACTATAACTAACATTGTTCGAACTATAATTTGTCGGTGTTCAAGTCGAGAGTAAACCGGTTTCTTCTAGGCAAACGCGCTAGATAGTAGATTGTAACGTTGCTTAACATCAGACAAGTTGTAGTCAAGCGTGAGCCTATCTCATGTAAAAAAAATGTGTGATAGCGTATTTTACTCACAAGTATAGCCAGTTTTTATTCACATGTAATGGATTCACGTGAAAAATAAAAATATTATCAAACACAAAAAATTGCACTGAACAATTATAAAATTAAATCTTTCAGCTTGAAACAGCTTCGAAAAACGAACAGTTTTTTGGCTAGAAACCAAACCTTGCAATTCATCACAACCGTTTTGCCGGATCTTAATCACTGTCCTCCAGTGCGACTTAATGTCACCGTTGTATTAAATGTGGTCAAAGCATAATAAATCTTGTCGCTTGCTTAACAACGTGGATAACTGCTTGCGCCATTATTCACTACATATAACTACCTATATGCTACTTTATTTGTTCTTGTAATTAAACTGGAAGTGGTTGAGCGAAATTAATGTTAATTTCGTTGTGTGTTCGCGATTGTTCGCAAGTGGATTAGCGCAAGTTTTTGACGAACGTCTCAGGTTTCCTCGAAACGGGAATATATTCTGAGTGTCTCCGAATTCAAGCCTACTTTGTAAATATCCTCTACATATTCTTTGGCTTCTGAGCATTTGGAATTATGTTTGCGAATTTAAAACTTTGTATTTTAAAGAAATTAATAATCCAAATTTTTGTTCAGGCTTCGACAAATAGTACTCATAGGCTTTACAAGTCAGTGATTAATATTCTAGAAAATTCAATGAATTCGTTCAGGTGAAATATGCTAAGGATGCATACGAGTACATAAGATATATATTTTAACGTTACAAATTGCACCTAGAAATTAAATTAGTCCTACAAACTATTTGTATGTATATGTATGCACATGTGGATAATGTTCATGTGTACATAGTTTGTATATATACACATATATGCTACATGATAATGTATGTGTATATATGTATTACGTGTGAAGTAGCAATTATCTAACTGTTAAAGTGTAATTTCAGTAATCTGAACACTTTGAACTGACAATGGGAATGTATTATCTGAATTTATTACGGAAGTTTCAAGTTTGTTAAATTACTCTATTTATGTATCATTATGTACGTACTCAGTGGTTTTACTAAATAAATTTATTATAACAAGAGCTATTTATTTAATTTGAGCTATTCATCAACCTATAAGCTAAGTACCATAAAATGGTATGTATTTATAGTGATTGCCGAAGTTAAGCAACGATGAACGTGAGTGACGTTTAGATGGGTGACCAAAAGGTTATATGTGGGTGCATTAAAGAGTAGATAGATAAAATAGATACGTTTTTAACTCAAAGTTTCTTCTAATTTTCTAATTGCCTTACGTCTGTATAGCCTCAGATTATAATTTCCTTGACAAGCACATGAAAACATTTTCTTTTCAAAAATCATTCAAATAATCAAAATAAACTAAAACATGTTGTTCTCCCAATAACAAACGTAATAAATGCTAACTGTTAAATACAAAGTAAACAGCCATTATTTCACCGGAAACCATTCCACATATACCAGAGCATATTAAATTAAATAGGTTGCTGTAATAAAATTATGTATTCCTACATTATAATACAGTTTACAAATACCTACATATATTAATATACGTGGAAGTTGGGTAATCACATTGGTACATTGCGGATGGATAAAATTATTGTACAAATCTATTAAACACTAGTGGACGTTCGCGGCTGTCTTCGCATTATTTCGGGATATAAAGTAGCCTTGGACATTCCAAAGACCTCATACTACCTACATACCAAAAATCATGATGACCCGTTCAGCCGTTTTTGCATGATGGGCGTTGTAATAAACAGACAAAATTTCTAGAAATTTTTGGAGCGTGTGCTGCTATCAATACGAAGTATCTCCAAACATTGGGCAGAATTTCGACCCTCTTCAGCTTTTTTATATTATAGATTCTACGAATTGTGATAACCGATACCGAAGTGCCAACATAGTATTGATGAGCCGATAGCAATTATAACAAAAGGTTTTTTTTTACGTGGAATAGGTTTACGTTTGACTACAGCCTGCCTGATGTTAAGCATTGCTGCAGCCTAGGATGTAACACGTTTACCTAGAAGATACCTATTAACTCTAGATTTGAAAACCCCTGGATTGTAGTTCGCAGGAAACACAGCTTCTGGTAAAGTGTTCCAAAGCTTTGCCGTCCGTACAATAAACGTTGAAGCAAAGCACTGTGCTCGATACTTTGGCACTTCCACCTTTAAACGGTGTCTACCTGCTGAATTTCTACTTGTTCAGTAAAAAAAAAAATTTAAATAAAAATGAAGTTTAAAACAAAAATGTTCATGTTTTTATGCCTCCTGAATAAAATGATTAACAAGGTTTTTCTTTCTGTTTCAGGTATGTTACGTGTTTTGTAGTCACCGTGTCATTGCAAGTATTGCGCAAGCAGACATGAATTTCATAATTATGTTATTGGTTTCATTTCTTCTTTTTACAATCATACAGATAAGATAAACTCAGTATAACTCAAAACTAAATTTTGATGTAAGTTACTAGAGGAAAAAATACAGCGCTCTAATGCGCTTGATCGATTGATCTTAGCGAGAGCATAGATCCCTCTTACGGTTTTATTTTCATTTTTTTTGGGTTAGGTACTTTAAAACAACCGTGTCTTGAATTTAGACCATAAAGCTGTCTGGTTTTGATGGCTTTGAGATCCGCTTGTAATATTTTAGAGCTTTACACCTGTATTTTACGTGTCTTATAATTATAGTATTTATTTGTGAAATTGTCACAAATGTTTTTGCTTCATTATTTATCGTAAAATCAATCTCAAAGAGCTCATCATCACGCAAAATATGTAAATAAAGGATAATATAATGATATAATATTACGCAGGGAACACCTGGATTCAATCCGCGCAGGACCGGGACGAGTGGCATTCAAGAAGAGAGGCCTATGCTCAGCAGTGGGCGATAACAGGCTGATGATGATGAAGTAAATAAATATCCCTTAAAAATGAGATTTCATTGTCTAAAACATAGAATAATAAATATGAAAGAACAATAAATACATAAATAAATATTTCAGGACATATCACACAGCGCCATCTAACCCCATACTCAGCTTACGCTTGTATCATGGGTACTAGGTAACGGATATAATACATATATACTTTTCTTTTGAAAATACATACTACAGTAGTAATACATTTAATATCTTTATTAATTAAAGACAACGTTATAAAAGCTAATGTTACATAAATAAATCTCATGTACCTACATAATATGTACATTGCCGTCTTATATTTATTTCCTCGTAATATTTTAACGAAAAATCCGAGCACCTTCACCAAATCTCAAGAGAACTTTTATCTCAACCACTAAAGGTGATAAATACTTTTGCTACGTGATTTAAGTTCTTATCTGTATGGAGTAGGGTTGAAAATAATCACTGGGTGTTATTACGTGGAGTAGTCGACAAAGTTCGAGGTAGCCACAGACTTGTTCAAAGAATCCCCTCTGTGTATTTCTTCGGAAGTTCACTTTTGTTTGTACATATACATGTATTTGACCATATGTTGCAAAGCGTTCACCATAAATTTGATACTACAGTAGGTACTGTGCAATCTAAATGCTATCGATTCAATATGTTTCCATTTCACATTTTCGTCAAATGCGATATTCATCTATATATATAAAACTCAAAGGTCACTGACTGATTGATTGACTGACTGACTGATATAGTGATCTATCAACGCACAGCCCAAACCAGTGGACGGATTGGGCTGAAATTCGGAATGAAGGTAGATGTTATGACGTAAGCACCCGCTAAGAAAGGATTTTTGGAAATATCACTTTTAAAGGGGTGAAATAAGGGATGCAAGTATTACTTCTTAATGCGGGCGAAGCCGCGATCACCCACTAGTATGTTATAAAAGCGAGTGTGTGTCAGTTACACTTTCTGTTCAAACGGCTAAACCAATTTGGATTAAATTTACTTTGATGATCAGTTAGACCATGGATGTAAACATGTGGCTACTTTTTATCCTGAATTTAACGAAGCCAAGTCTGCGGGTGCCGCTAACACAACAAAGCCAGTTCGTCAGTAGCCAACTCTGGTGCAGAGTTTTCAAACCGCCCTAGGGGCCTAAGTAGTAGTAAATAGTAGCTGTAAGTAAGTAAGTAGTACGATGCAAGCGGTTCTTTTTAGGGAGCACGCTTTGCCTTAGGCCGCAGCTATTGCTTACTATCAGGCTAACTATAGTCAAGTACAAACCCATTGCAGTTAAAAAAAACCTAATATATTCATTTGACGACTAACTTACTACAAACTATCGCTTAGTTTTATCGCAACAGTACAACATAAAACTCGATTTGACTGCAGGCCGTTAATTTAAAAACCTTTATATAGTTAATCGGGGACGCAGTGAAAAGTTTACTTCGGAGTTTAAGTCACTCTCTACGAAACTGAGTTTGAATAGAAGCTATTAAGTACTATAGCTAGTAATTCTGACTTTATTATATATATTTTTAGAGCCTGCTCCCTTAGACATGTGGGAAACTTTGAAAAGTATAACATCACATACTATTGGAATAGAAAGACTGATGTATTTGATTGACATCAAGATGCGCTCCGCGGAGCAAATTGTTAAGTCAATCCCATACATTTGTTTCTCTATTCTAATACATAGGAAAGTATTTTTTTTTATTTTGTAAGTTTAAATTGACATTTGACTGCGTATAATAATACTGCAGAAAATAATTTTCAATTTGTTATAATGTTAAAACTATTACAATTTAAAACTTTTGTCTGCAGTGTCTTAATATAAAGCGAAATGTGTGTACATTCTACATGTCTAATTATCTGTTGGTGTTTTTCTGTGTGGTATCTTATAAATGAATCAAGTGATTAATTGGTTTTTGGCAAACACCACAAACAATTTTTCTCATCGACGGAGCCGAAAAGCGACAACTTCGTCCCGCGTAGGGGGACGAAAGTTTTCACTTTCGGCCCGGAGGTGAGAAAATATATTTTCACCCTAGCCTGCAGCAATGCTTAACTTTAGGCGGGCTGTTGTCAAAACGCAAACCTATCCCACTTAAAAAAACATGATTTCAGACAACCCTTAACCATAATAATGTTTGTTTTCCCATATTATGGTATTAACCAAATAATCCTCACCGCTTCCACTATGTCACGGTTTTATTATGATAGTTTTTATCCATTCAATCCTTCGCATAACATTTTATGGTTTTTCTGGTACGGTTTTTTATACGGGCTTTTTATAGTGTGATTGGATTTTTTTAAATACGTTTACAGTGTAATATGATAATGATATTAGTTATGTCTGTAGATAGCTAAATACTGACTTAGCAATTAACACACATTTGGCATATATAAACCGATACAACTTTATTGCACATCTAAATACAAGAAATAACATAATAAAAGGACTTAAACTATGTATGTACAAGAATGCAGCCTTATCACCTAGAGAGATCTCTGCCATGCATATCTTACGAATTTCTAGCAGCTCTAGCTCTAGCAGTGATTAACAAAGTTAAGAAACAGTCGACGCGGTCAGTCCTTGGATGGGTGACCAAAAAGTTGGATTCCATCATGAGCGCTTCCGTAGACCGGATTTAATGTTGAATCGCAGTTATCATCCTGCTATTCATAATGTGTAAGACCTTAAGCAATAGCAGAGGCCTTAATGCGGTTTGAAAAAAATCACACCAGAGCTAACCAGTTCATACAAACTTCTTTTCTAGATGTACCATTATCTTTTGATTGGTTAAAAATATGGTCACTAGAGTTTGCCAGGCTATTACGAATTTTAACTCTCGCCGTAAAATATTCGTTCCTCTCCATCTCTTCCAAAGTTTCCCGGAAATCGCTGCAAATTATCACAAAGTTTATTACTACTTGAAGGCAATAAATTCGACATTGCAAGTTAACTGGCCAATCGAAAACTATTGCTCTATTTCCAACATTAATCGAAGTTTTAACTACCTACTGCATTTCAGTTTAAAAAGTAACTGCTATTTGCTGAAGTTTATTTCTCGAGCACTTGTTAGTTTAGACGTTTTAAAGCTACTTTTTATTGACGACATTTTATTTTTTTAGACGAGAATATTTATCTCGACTGTATTAGGGGCCATATGGCTTAGTGATTAACATAGCTTATACATATTAAATGATGTCCATTGTTATTATTTATTTTTGGATTAAAATACATAACAAACTCCTTATTACATGTTTCATTTTACTAATATATTATTTCATCATCATCATCAGCTAACCTATATATGTATATGTATCAATCCACTGCTGGACGTATGTCATATATTATTAATCAAGTTTTTTTATTTCAAATTAAAAAACAGTAAGTATTGAACATTAAAGAGGATTTCAAATGTCCATTACAAACTGTTTGTCTCGGGTATGGTGGGCATCGACACTTTAGTTTTAAGGCGTAAATGTGCACTTTTACTCCATTTTTATCAGCTGCTGTACGGTCAGATACATAATCCCGATGCGCTGGCTCGCCTCGCCTTGCTGGCGCCGACTCGGCAGCGGCCGCCGCGAGAGTGTGGTGTGCGTCCGTTGTTCGCTGCGCTGCGCGCGCGCACATGTACCTCGCAGTACGCGCCGTCTGCTCAAGCCATTAGCCTGCTCAATGCAATGATTGCTCAGAACAGAGACATAGATGTGTTCTGTTCTAAATATAGGAAATTTCGTTGTGATTGTTGTAAATTTTTAAGTAACGTAGTTTATAATATGTTCTACCCAAATGCTTTAGCATTATTATAGTAGGTAGTTATAATATATATAATAATAGTTGGCTTAATGTACGTGTTGGCTTAAGCTGTTAGTACATAAGTAATAAAATAAATAAACTGAAACACTCATAAACTATGACGTAGCGCGTTATTTTCAGAGTTCGCTCAACCAATCGAATCGCAATAAACCAATCAGGTCGTAATTATCTTTATCGGTTTAGTACAAAATTAAACACATCCCATGCGAGATCAAAAGACTTGATTGAAAGTAATACATTTGTTTACAATATATTCAACTGGAGTTCCGATAAAGTTGAACTTTTTATTAAGATAGTTAAATACTAAGAAATGGGATCATGTTCCAATGCTTCAGTTTATCTGTTTTACTATACATGCGAAAGTTTGTGAGTGTGTATGTTACATAATTCACGCTAAAACGGCTAAACTAATTTAGATATGATTTAGTATGGAGATTACTGGATCAACTCAGTTTTAAATTATTTTTTATTTTTTATTACCGCGAGTATCAGAGCTAGTAAGTAGTTAGATGTAACACATTAGTAAACCAAAAAATGGTCTCTGTATTATAGTTCCCGTAAGGCATGATTTAATTTAGTTGTATTAACCGGCTAGCACTTACGTCAAAAATTACGTCGAAAAATTAGCTCGACAAGTTTCGGAAATCTGAGGTTTCCATCATCAGGAGGACCGGGACGCGCGTGCTGACTCGTCCTCCTGATGATGGAAACCTCAGATGTCCGAAACTTGTCGAGCTAATTTTTCGACGTAATTTTTGACGTAAGTGCTAGCCGGTTACTACAACTAAATTAAAAAATGGTCTCTTTAGATTCTAACCATGTAACACCGCACTAAGCCTCTGCAAATTAAAATACGTTTTTAGCTCTTTTATATATCTGAAAGCACGTGTAACCAAACATTTGTCCAACTGCATGATTCCGGGATTAATTGAAAGGCTGGCAAAATTCGCGAAAACAATGAAATCTGAACCCAATATTGCTGAAAACAATTAACGTTTCAGATTAAAAATTTAAAAGCTTTGCCTGAAACCGGCGTGTTAAGGTGCGACCGCATTAAAGTGCAAACACACACAATAGTTGGGGTGAAATTGTGTTTATACAGAACGACAGTTGCGAAACTCTCGTCTACAAATGATATTCACGGATGTGAGTAAAAATAAATCAAAATACCAGATAGCAATTTAGACATTTGGTGCTGTTTAAGAAAGTTTTTGACTAGTGGGTGCTCGCGGCTTCGCTCGCATTAGGAAGAAAACTTGCATCCCCTATTTCACCCCTTTAGAAGTGGCATTTCCAAAAATCCTTTCTTAGTGGATGCCTACATCTTAAAATCTACCTTCATTCCAAATTTCAGCCTATTCCGTCCAGTGGCTTGGGCTGTGCGTTGATAGATCACTATATCAGTCAGTCAGTCACCTTTGAGTTTTATGTATATAGATTATGTATTTTTTGTGTAGTTTTATTAGTTTTGATATTCTGTTGATTTTTATTGCCGTGATGGGATTCTTATGGTGAAAATTTTGACAGTAAAAATAATGTATCTATATCAAAAGATATCTATTATGGGACTTTGTTCCTTATAAGCATAGTATTTACGCTTTACTTTTTAATTAAAGCCAACTTTATATTGTCTGTTGTATATAGGAATGACGAATGAATCGAACTTTATTTTTAGACAACTTACTCCCTACTCGTTTATTGTCTTTTAGAATTTACAACCCACAACTATCTTCAATATACAAGGACAAACTTCTTATACTGCTTTACATTATATTTCCCTGCGATATGAACCATAGTAATGACTATAAGCGGTTTTCCAGTTTCTGGCGGGTTTGCAAGCGTGCGATCCAGTTTGTTCAGACATTCAAACGAATATAGTTTCTCAACTATATGTGGTTAGTCAAACGCTCAATTTCTGTTTATATCGGTGCTATAGTTTAGTTGGATTCTAGGGCAGACTACTTTGTTGTTTGTGGTTGAAACAATACGATATAACTCTTTTGTACACCAGAAAATATAAACTTAAAACAATTTAAAGAGACATAACCTAGGTACATTAGGCGGTCTTAACGCATAGTCTTCCAGGATTCCATCTTCCAGGATTCCAGGATTTGATAAGATTTTTTGTATTTTTGTAGATATTGAATGTGCCTATTGATTTTTCAAGTAGCTTAAAGGATTAAACTAATGTGTCGAGACAGTTATATAGCAATAATTGGTGTCTAATGTAATGATTAATATTGTAACTCACGTATAGAGTTAGTAAATAAGTTTTTTGTTCGGGTAGTTTTTAATATCTAACCTAAAGATCATACAAACTGCCATCTTCGCTACGTTGACATTCATGCTAGAATTTTTCTAGAAATGTCTACAAAATAAAACCAAATTCATGAGACGTTAATTTTGCGCTTACATGTCGGGACGATGCTATTTTTCTGCTGCCAGATGGCACTTTAATATGGAATAACGTTCGTTACGACCATCGAATAGACATTTTATTCCTGAAGCTGTTAGTATATTAACAATGTGATTTAGTCGAGCTCAGATACCGAGATTATAAATGACACTGCGATAGAGTAAAGTAAAATTGTATTGTATGACATGAACAGTGTAAGTACTGAGATACAAATTTAACAAATGCTCAGCCTCTTGTAAATAAAAAAAAACAGTTGCAGAAGGCAACTCTTTCAAATAACATATTGTACACTCATCTAATCAAACAGTTAAAAAAATACGCTCATTAAACTTTACGTTCTGACCAAATTTTGTCTATTTGTGGTGTTATCAATAAATGATTTTGTATTTTAAAGGAAGAAGAAATCGCCTAAGGCGATAAGGCCGCCCAATGTACAGCACTTTTATGTATTTAAGCTTATTTCCTGTTTTGTTATTTCTATGTTTTATGGTGTACATTAAAGATCTATTCTATTCTACTTGTAAACTACTGTTTCTTAACTGTGGGTCTGGATATCCATAGTATAAATTTCCCTCCCCATTTTACACAAAGTGTTTTGCATCCTTTTAGTAAGTACGCTCAGTGATCAAAGGTTCGAAGGATTCTACATTTTTGAGATGAGCGCGGATTTAATTAAATAAGCTTTAGGCAGACTTTGTGCGTTCATGGAATATTTGCAGCCAATTTCGGGCACATTCTGTGCTTAGTTTTTTTAAAAGCAATCGAAGGGCAAGTCCTTACCTAAAAGTTAAGAACCACGTTTGGTAAAACCAAATTTGTTGTGAATTTTGTCTGATAATGCATAATAAGGTTCGCGTATTAACATTGTTAAACACATAATGAGTGCAATATTATATATATGAGTATATACATATATATACATACATATGTATATATCCTTTATCCAATACATAGTTTCGTTGAAATATAGATAAAGGGTTTGCGTAACAAATGCTACCTAAGTAAGTTTTCTTGTTTTATGAAATTGACATCTGAAAAGGCTAGAAAAGTTTCGGGGCTAACGTTGAGAAAATCCCTAGAACGTAAGAGTAAATAACCAGAATATCACACTGAGAATAAAAATAGAAGCCAAATTTATAGCAACACGATTTCAATGCATAGTTTGTTTTATTTGTTATCTCTGTATGGGAGCAATCTGATCCAAATCTGCTGTACTTATAATAAAAGATATCTTAATTATTATGTACCAGCACCAATTAGAATACTTAGACACATTATAAATATCACTATCTAAATATATAAAACTCGAAAGTGACTGACTGACTGGCTGACTGACTGACTGATATAGTGATCTATAAACGAACAGCCCAAACCACTGGGCTGATTGGGCTGAAATTTGGAATGAAGGTAGATGTTATGACGTAGGCATCCGCTAAGAAAGGATTTTTGGAAATGCCACTTTTAAAGGGGTGAAATAGGGGATGCAAGTTTTAGTTCTTATTTTTTTTTTTTAACTTGAACGGGTTTGCACTTGACCATAGTTTACCTGATAGCAAGTAAGGCTATGGCCTAAGATGGAGCGTGCTTATAATAAGAACCGATTCACTCTCGCTTTGAAGATCGCTGCAATATAATGCGAGCGAAGCCGCGAGCACCCACTAGTAGTTAATAAAATGTAAATAATTCTATGTTACATACATATGTATGTATATGATAGTAACTTTTAAACGTTTGCTCTGGCTATATCCAAACTCTTTCTAACTTCTCTTGAATAACTATCCTACAACAAAAAAGGCTTCGTAAGAGCAGCTCTAATAGAATATTTGAGGAGACATCGAGAGAGATCCTTTTCTTGGTATCTGGTGGGTAACCAAGAAATAGGCGTCCGGTTTCAGAAGAATATAACTAAATAACACGGATTCCACTCCGGGAATGGCGGTCAAGATCGCCCCATAAAATATTTATACTTCTAAGTTTTCATAAAATGTGGTGATGTTTTGTTTGAAGAATAAATGTTTGAAATATTTTTGACAAAATTTTTAATATTTACATACATATAGATTATTATTTATTTATTTATTTATTTATTTATTAGACACACAACACAATACACAGAAAATACATGATTAACAACAAAACACATAAAAGGTAATGATCTATTCTGTGCATCAAACACATGTGTGCACAACATGATTATAAACAGTGACAAAGTTCAGTAAGTTAACTAAAATAAACTAAAACAATTAAAATAATTCATATATAACGATACTTATGGAAGTTACAGTTAATTGTAAATAAAATTACTAATCTAACATAAGCATTGAAATAACTAACCAAATATAGAAACTGTGTTTGCAATACGGTTAAGTAAAATATATTGTAAATATTAAACAAAATTATAAAAAAAAATATGTATATAAAAACACGGCTAAGGTACAACAGGAATTTGTGTAGCAATCAAAACAAAACAATGTGAAATACAACATTATTATTATTATATTAAAACACCTTATATAAATTATTTCTAAAAGAACTGAGACTAATTCCGAATATGTCTAGATCTTCATCATTGTTATCCGAGGCGTTACAACTCTCAAGTTCGTTATAGGACCGACACATACGCACCATAGGGCTATTTTTAGATACATTATTTCTATAAATGTCATTAGTGTAAAATACATTACATGAGCTGCGTCTGAGATTATATTTTGAGTTTATTTTAACAGATGCAAGCAAGATAGGGCAATCTACAGTGGAGTGTATAATCCTATGTAGATATAATAGCTCAGCGACCTGTCTCCGGACGGACAGCGGACTCAGTTTGAAGTGTGTGACGCGGTCCTCGTACTCCGGGTACCTGCGCTGCAGGCCGTGGCGGCGGCACAGCGCGGTCAGGCAGCGCCGCTGGATACGCTCCACGTTACTTGTGTGAGTTTTATAGTAGGGTGACCATACTACGGCTCCATATTCTGCGATGGGCCTAATCAAACTTTTGTAAAGGTAAAGTAGACTGCTTGGATTTTTAAAGGGTTTAGTGATTCTGAGAGTGAACCCTAAGAGTTGATGACATTTTTTAACAATATTGTCGTAATGTTGTCGGAATGAAATTTGCGAGTCAAATAAAACTCCTAGATCTCTGGCCTCCGTTTTACGAGCGAGGCTAGCTCCGTTTATGGAGTAACTGTAATTATGCTTGAGTTGTCTAGTCGCAAAGGAAAGGACAAAACATTTATTTATATTTAGGCTCATTCTATTCTCATGGCACCAATCATTTACAGCCTGAATGTCTGTCTGCAGTATGCAACAATCGTTTATATTTCTTATAGATCTATATATCTTTAAATCATCGGCGAAAAAAAGACAGTCGCTTTGAATCCGTTTTTCAAGGTCATTGATAAACAAAACAAAAATTAAAGGCCCTAAATGTGAACCTTGAGGAATCCCGGACGTAACTTGGGCGGGTGTGGAGTAATAACCTTTTATGGCTACCATCTGACTGCGATTAGTAACATAAGACTCCACCCACCGCAATAAATCACCATGGATACCGTAGTGCGCGGATAATTTCTGAACTAAAATTCTGTGAGGTACTTTATCAAATGCTTTTGAAAAATCAGTATAAATAGCATCTACTTGTTGACGGTAATTGAAAGCATTACATATGTATTGTTTGTAAACAAGCAAGTTACTAACAGTGGATCGACCGGCAACGAAACCGTGCTAATTAGGAGAGATAAGCTGCTTTACATGGTTGTATAAGTGTGGATACACCAACGAATCAAACAACTTGGCCAGACATGATAGTATGCTGATTGGGCGATAATTCTCACACTTAGATATTTCACCTGACTTATGTATAGGGATTATGAATGCACACTTCCATCTATAAGGAAACACGCCAGAACTGAGCGACTTTTTAAATATTAAATATAGGTGTTTACTTATTTCCGTCACGCAATTTTTGACAAAGTAAGCCGGGATACCGTCGGGACCAGCCCCCTTATTTTGGTCAAGTTTTTTAATAGCTTTTACTATGTCAAGGTTTGAAATATAAATTTTTGATAGAGTAGAATGATTAAAATCCGATAAATTATTGTTATTCAAATTAGGTTCATTTTCGTAAACAGAGTTAAAATAAGCTGAGAATAATTCACAAACTTGTTGTATATTGCTAGCAGTATTCCCATTGTAGCTTACTGTTTGTGGTATCGATGAGCTGCACTTTTTACTATTTACGTAATTCCAAAATAATTTCAAATTATCCTGCAGACTATTCTCCACGTTTTCTGTGTATGATCTGTAACATTCATTGATAAGTTTTTTACATCTAGTACGTAAGAGGTCAAAAGTATCATAATCCCTAGGATTACAATATTTTTTATAAATTTTATGATATTTAAGTTTCTCCTCTAGGCACTTAATAAGCGGGAAACTGAACCACATAGGATAAGAAGACGGTTTTTGTTTAATGGTCGGTGTGTGCAATTTAATAATATTATTTAAGCGATCATAGAAACAATCAAGTGCAGAATTAACGTCCAACGCCTCGAGTAGCTCGTCCCAATCAGTGTCAGCCAAGTGTCGTCTCACTCGGTCGTAGTCACACCTACGGAAGTTATACCTGACAGCGAACGGATTAGCAGCAGGCGCGGCGCGCTCCTGCGGCGAGGGCGAGGCGACGTGCACGCACAGCGCGGGGTGGTGGCCGTCCAGCTTGCTGAGCGCCGCGCACTCTCGCACACTGATGTTACCGTGCGAGCGGCTGTACATCACCAGGTCGAGGAGACGGTTGTTTTTGTTGGGAACATGATTATATTGATACATATTGCAACTAGACAGAGTCTCCAATAGTAAAAGCGCTTTATTACCCGAAGTCCACACCGGGGACATCCGGTTTGATTCGTCGGTCCTTTCCCACCTAATATGACGAGTATTAAAATCACCTAATAGTAGCAACGGTCCCATACTGCTATTGCTGTTGGTAACATCTTGAATATGTTCTAGAAACTGTTCATGAAGTGCCATTTTAGGTGGGAAATAACACAGACATATATTTAATAGACTCCTATTATCTGTTGTAGTGAGAGTGAGCCACATATCTTCGTGGTCACTCTCCCACTCGCTCCGCCTCATGATGGTGAGGTTCTTCTTGACGGCGATGGCGAGGCCCCCGCCGCCCTCCTTCTCGCGCGCGGCGGCGTGGCATCGGTCCTTGCGGAATACGTTGTAACGCTCGTCAAACAATTCTTCATTCATTACGCTCGGAATCAGATTAGTCTCAGTTAAACAAATTATGTCATAATCACAATTTAATACGTTCAAGTAGAAATCAGTCAGTTTTGTTCTAAAACGATTAACATTTTGATAATAAATTAGCAACATTGTAATAAAATTAAACGACACAGTTATAATTGCTCAAAATATAATACATTACCTAAAAATACTTTAAATTAATAATTAGTATGCTACCTAATTAGAGCTTATTTAAACAATTTTTATCCTTAATTAAAATAGCACCAGATTGTTCATTTTTACGCACAAACACTTGACCGAATTTGACCCAAACGAATGTATAGGACTTTTCCTTGGCTATTCTCCTTGCCGCCGCGTGGAGCTCCTTGCACTCGGGCGCCAGGTGCTCCGTCACGTACACGAGCTTCTTCTCGCCGGGGATGCCGAGGTGCGCCGTGTGCAGCGCCTCGGTGTTGGCCGGCGCGGCGCGGCTCGAGCTGGCGCCGGGCGGGGCGCGGCTCGAGCCGGCGCCGGGCGCGGCGGCGGCGCGCGCGGCCGCGGCTGCCTTGTTGAAGCGCCGCACCGCCGAGATAAGGTTGTCGCGGTGGCGCGGTGACGGCAGTGTCACCAGGATGTTTCGCGGTCGCCCCGAGTCCGGGTTGATCTTCGCTATGCGACGGCAGGATATTATCTCGCTGCTAGATATAGGACAGTTGGTAACTTCGCACAGGTTTTTAACTATACTTAGGACGTTTTCGTTGCGACGCTCGGTGACAGCTTGAATTTCGACATTCATGCTGCGAGAAATCTTCTCAGTAGTATCTAGCCGTTTTTGCAACGCGCGAAGCTCAGACTGCAGTCTGTTGTGTTCCGTAGATAACTCGGTAACATTTTTGTCGGCGGCGGATATTTTCGATTCTAGTGTGTCTTGTCGCTCGGTGATAAAATCAGTAGTGCACGTGAATTCATTGCGTAAGTTCGTCACCGCATTGTTAATTTCATGTCGCACAGCCGCTTTCACGTCCCTAAAGAAGTCATTACGGAAGGATTCAAACTTTTTATCCAATAGTGCACCAAACTGCGACAGCAAGATCGACTCGTGAGCTACGGCTACAGGTGTAGATAGGCTATTATGAAATAGTACATTATAATATACACAATACACGGTACATTTTACACTTATGAAAATTCTGCTGTTTCTAATATTAAAAATTACATTATTGGGATTAGGGTTGCGAGCAAAACCGTTCAATTTAAAAAGCTATTTTTTTTAACTCAGAAGAGCAAATAAAAACTTACAAATATCCTGAACCTAAGGACGAATCGGTTAAGGGCGGAAAAATTCATAAGTAAAGTAGTTACTTTTGGAACACTTTACTGGAAACTGTGTTTCCTGTTTCCTGCGAACAATCCTATAATAATAGGTACCTTCAAGTTAAGTGTGTTACACCCAAGGCTACAGCAATGCTTTGCATCAGGCAGGCTGTAGTCAAACGTAAACCAATGCCACGTATTTTATTGCATATCACATTTAAATGGTTTTTTTCTTCTTCTTTCCATACTTGTAACTCTAGAGATTATCGTATTTAGAGCATAACTGTGGGCCTGCCTGTCACAGTAAGAGTCAATTTTCTAAAACAAATCATCAGACAATGGATCTTATCACAACAGTATAGAGGTCAATATCCTCAAGCACTTGTAAGAATTTTTGGCACGTTTTCTTCATTCGCCAAATGTCACGTCGAGTCACTACGTGTCACGTCAAATGTCTTTCTTTACTTTGGACTCGGATTGGGGGTTGTGTCGTATTTTGATAGTTCGATAATGAAAGAATGTTATTTCAAAGGTTGGTTTATGTTTGATGATGTTTTTGATTTCATTGAGTTTGAGAATGTTGGACAGTATTTTATGATACCATTTATAAACATGGAATGTTTCTGTTTAAATAATAACTAAACAACATTTAATGACTAAATAATATTGTAAAAAATCATAATCACAGTCGTGACTACAAACTCATTCGACTACATCAGAAGCTCTCACATCGTTCATTCTTATTTAATGTGCTAAAATAAAATATTCGCATACGTTCCATTAGCTTATATTCACGCACGACGCCGAAACAAAGCAAATATGTCACTTCCTCAAAATAAATACACTCTCACAATAAAATCTCCAAAGATTACCTCAAAAAAGTCTTTCCCAATCCTGTCCCGCGGAACGCATTACGTATATTGGATTCGAGTTGTCAAATCTCGCGTGTCACGCTTCCGGCACGTCACGGCCCCGTCACGCCACGGGCCCAACACACGGCGCGGTTGTCGCGTCGTGTCAAATGTATCGTGACAACGGATCTTATTCTGTGGTGTCTCGATCTCGATATGCGTCAAATTGAAATGGGAAGGAATGAAACTTGAGGTTTTTGAACGAGAAATGATTCTATTGATATTGTATATTTATTGTGTAAGCAATTGGCACTGACTTAGGCCGACAATGATCACAGCATTCTTCTTGATAAAAAAAACTCGTTACATCAGATTTTTTGTGCAGTAAGTGACAAAAAGGCAGTTATTCTAGCCAGATAAGATAACATAATGCTTTGCTAGCTGAGAATTGAGAATAATATTTTTAAATCACGCCATAATATGCTCCGCTTAGGTTACATTTGCTCATTTTAATTCGTCTTCAAAATTGTCTTTAAAACTGCTTCCGAAAGGCATTAGAGACAAAACCACAACGACATGTACGATCCTAACCAGAATTGCAGTGCTATCGTTTTCAGCAACATTGCAACTAAGCCCGAAACAGTTCTAGAGGTTCACCGAACATGCTGAAATGAGCTCGAAAACTTGTCGCTCGTTTACGGAAAGCAGTTTGCAAATAAACGTGAATTTTGTAAGCTACATTTACGATCAACTTGAAGTAAATAAATATATATTAACTAAATATATAAAACTCAAAAGTGACTGACTGATATATAAACGCACAGCCCTAACCACTGGACGGATTGAGCTGAAATTTGAAATAAAGGTAGATGTTATGACGTAGGCATCAGCTAAGAAAGGATTTTTGAAATGCCACTTTTAAAGGGGTGAAATAGGGGATGTAAGTTTTACTTCTTAATGCGAGTGAAGCCGCGAGCACCCACTAGTTTAGTATAAAACGTCTAGTTAGAAATTTATTGGTTAATAATTACAATATTTCACGTGTATGTCAGTACGTTCTTCACAAAACCGTGAAATGAGAAAAGGTCCTATCGAAAACAGTATTAAGCTACATTTTCATTATTTTAAGGTAGTAAGCCAAACAAATCTAGGCTCTCAAAAATTTATTAATTCGAACCTACCGACCGATATATGAAGTTCAAAATGTTAAAATCTGCTGACCAAACAATTACTTACCAGTGCAATTTATGATTGCACGAGCAGCTTGCTCCAGCGACTGGAATATCTCGTCTCGGCAATATCTTGTATGCACTTGTTGCTGTTTACTGGAATTGGATTATGGCAAGTAATGGAAATACTGAATTCTAGTTGATATAAGGTCTGACTTTTATAATGTTTGTGTATCTATTTTGTTTAGAGTTAGAAAACTAAAGGTTTTGGTTGATATTACTTATAAGTTATCTTATGTTCTATATCATGAAATGATTTAATGCAAACTTTATAGATCTTTTTACAATTACTTATTTTCGAACACATATAATTTGCTTTGATTAAAAAAGTTAATTTAAAAACTGTTTGATAATATAAATGATTTACTTTATTGTAATATATTTTTGAACCGACCTTATTTATAACCTGCATTAATTAGATTGATTATAGCAGAACAATAAGTTATTTCACAACTAGAAACCCCAAATTACAATGCCGAGCATCACAAGAGACGCAAATATGCTAACCTCGGCCGAGGTTACATCTTTGAGCCTTTTGGAGTCGAGACTTTGGGGCCGTGGGGTCCGGGAGCCCATACTATTTTCCAAAACCTCTCGGAGCGCTTGGTTGACGCGACGCGTGACCAAAATGCTGGCCTTTTTCTGGCTCAACGTATCAGCATTGCCATCCAGCGTGGTAATGCGGCCAGCATGCTGGGTACGCTGCCCTCTGGTAGTGGGCTGGAGCACTTAGATTATCTTTAGGCTTTTCTAAAGATTTTCTAAGTGCCCCTTTTTGTAGTAGTTAGAAGTAATATGTTTAGTTTTCCTTTACTTGTTTTTATATTTTATTATTGTAAATAAATATAATTACAATGTATGAATATAATTATATATGAGACTGAATCGGTTCTTATCGGGTGAGCACGCTCCGTCTTAGGCCACATAGCCTTTGCTTGCTATCACGTAAACTATGGCCAAGTGCAAACCCGTTTAAGTTAAAAAAAATGTATTAACAAACGTAGTAAGCAAAATCTTGTAGCACATTGCGTAGCTGTGTAACTTACGTAGCATTGCTACGCGAGGTAGGCTACGAAACAACACTGACTGCCCTGTTAGCTTCGTTAAGTTAAGCTTTTAATCTTGGGGTTCGAGTTCGATTACCGCATAACACAACTAATTATGAATCATAAAATTTGTAATTACTTGTGTTGAGTCTGGTCGTTTCTATGAAGTTACAAAAGAAAAGTATAAATGTATTATATTTGTTATCTAGTAACCATGATACAAGTCTAAGCTTAGTATGGGGCTAGATTGCGCCGTGTGATGCGTCCTGAGTAAAATGTATTTAATTATTATCAGAGTTAGATAATAGTATTTGAGGGTTCCTGTAAATTTATGTGTTGAGGTTTAAGTAGGAGTATCGTAATACTATATTGATAATGAGTTTTATTTCCATTTATTTTTGATAGTAGGTAAATAAGTTTAATTTACTTTCAAGATTCATTCAAAACCTACACAGAGATATCATTCTAGAAAAAAACCACAGTAAGTATAAAAATAAGGCTCATTGTTATTCGCGGGGCGTAAACAAGGAGCTAGCTCCTAGCATGAAAACAGATAGCAAGTTGCTAGAGTTGGTCCCGGTCCCTGTCATGTCCTGTACGTTTTACAAGCACTATCTCCTTGTAAGTTTGTTGAGGATACTTGGCCATTAAATCTTTTTTAAGTTGTAAGCTAGGCTAGTGTAGGCTTTATCATAAACAGCTTGTTGCTATATTTGAAATTATGTGTTTGCAGTATATGTTATTTATTAACATAAAAACTATATTATTTACTAGTAAACGCCCGAGGCTTCTCTCACATTATTTCGCAATGAAAAGTAGCCCATGACACTTCTTAAACCTCATACTACCTACATACCAAAAATCATAATGATCCGTTAGCCGCTTTTGCGTGATGTGCTCTCAAATAAACAAACAAAGACACAGATAAACAAAACAAATCAATTGATTGTCCGAACGTGTTCTGCTATCAAATAGACGTATCTCCAAACATTTTTGTTTGTTTGTTGCAAAAAAACATGTTTGTTTTCAGGGATTCTACCTTCTTCAGTTTTATTATATGTATAGATACATATATGTACTCATTAAAAAGGGGTGCTTAATTGCTTGCTCATTAACTGATTTGTTTTGATGTATTAGCCATGACCATACATGAAACGAACTCACGAAACATTATCGAATAATCACCATAAAGTGTATACGAAATATGGTTTGATTTTTCACTATTTCCAATCTTACATAGTCTACGAGCAGTTTAGTGGCCTAGCACCCTTCATGGCTGGCTGAAGTAAGATTATTTCTAACCGCCCAGTGGCTGCCACAATAAGTTTGCCCAACTAGGGCGGGCAGCAGTTGCCCGTACAGAGGCTGGTACTATTATCACTTAGTTAGAGTTAGTATCACTTAGTTAGTTAACATGATAGATATTATATGAAACTCTGGAGAAATATATAGTTTTTTTCCGCTGCAAAAAAAAACACAAAAACACTGGTTTTCCGCAAAGTAATGCCTGATTCAATATCTTATGATAGATATTTTCATGGTGATAATAAAACTAGAAAGTATTTTTTTTAAATGATATAGGCTGACGCTTGACTACAACTCGCCTGATGTAGTCAAGCACGAGTAAAACAACTAACTTTAACTTTAACTAGTTGGTAACTAATAACAACTTATCACATTATAGATATATAATATATCCTTTCTGTTATTTCAAAAGCCTCATGAGTATAATCTCTTCTTCTTAATCGTTGTCTTCATTGCTGAAGGTCGTGTCTAGCTTGAAGTCTTGATCACTTGGTGCACTATGCTTCTCCATGATGTCCTGTCCTCCGCGGTCTTGAGAGCTTGGGTTATTGGCAAGCCTGTAAGGGTCTTAACTAGATCAGACCAGCGGGTAGGTGAGCGGCCGCGTAATCTTCTCCCATCGACTTTGCCAATTACCATCAGTTTTTCTAAACTGTCAGGGTCCCTACGAGCAATGTGTCCGAAATATTTGAGAATTCGCTGAAAGCAGATAGCAGACAGTCTTGTGGTTATCTTGAGCTCTTTTAGAATAGATACGTTGGTTCGGCGTGCAGTCCACGGGATACGCAACATCCGTCTCCAACACCACATCTCAAACGCATCTATTTTGTCTCTTTCTTTCTTCCTAATTGTCCAGGATTCGGCGCCGTAAAAGAAGATAGAGAATACCAACGTACGCACCAGCCTCACCTTGGTTTTTCGGGATATGTTACGGTCTTTCCATATTCTAGTGAGTTTAGTCATAGCTGCTTTGGACATTTGGATCCTCCATTGGCTATTTCTCTTTCCGTGCCACCCTCATTAGTTAGAAGTGAGCCAAGATAAACAAACTGGTCAACGAACTCCTGAGTATAATAGTATAAAATAAATTACAAATAATAATAAATAACAAATATTGTAAAACAAATGAAAACAGTTGTAAATAAATGAATACGGAAAATAGTATAAAATAATAAGAGTATTTAATTCTAATTGTATTCTATACTTATTAAACTAGTCAAAGCGCTTCCGCGACTTGTATATAAAATTTCGAGTTCTCATAGTAACAACCTGTAGCAGCCTATATCGCTAAAATTATTTCAAAAGTTGACGACAAAACTGCCTGAACACGAGTAAAATCGTTGTACCTTACCTAAAAATAAACAGCTCCATCGCATTGAGTGGATTTAAAAAACTTGAGTGTAGCCAAGACACTGTACTTGTGAATAAAATCGGAACTAAAAATTGTGACTGTCTTGTTATAATAAAGAAACAAAATTGTTGCTACCAGATACGCGCTGAGTCAACTTGTGCAAGTCCTAACGGCTCTTTCAGTGTTTAAATTTAATTAAAAGTTGCTTATTTCGATTTGTATAAGTCGTTACGCTTAAAGTTGTGAACAAAAGGAAGAACGGATGACGGAATGAGTTCATAATAGATGTTGGCTAATAGAGATTTAAATCTTTGTTGTTTTATTGCCTTATTAATGTAATGGTTCAAATAAAATGTTGGTTTAAAACAAAATATTAATTGTGTTCAAAAAACTTACAGCTAGGTATAGATGTAGGATACAAAATATGTTTAACATTACTTATAAAAGTGTGTTGTCCAGATAAGATATAAATAAAAGTTTTCAATAAATTAGATGATTACTTTGTATTCTAACATGTCCAAGTTTAATTTAGTTTAATATTCTTGTTATATTCTCTCTTGAGTCGTATTCCTCATGACTGAGGTTCGTGACTCCCCCGCAGAATTAATTCGTTAGGGGAGTTTTCTTGGGCAGTTACATCGTGGTGGGCGCCCAGATCCTTCCACTTCCTTGTTATATTCATACATATGTATATATTTGCTGCAATTTCCTATAACAAAACAAACTCTAATCAAATCGTTCTATTAGTCGCAATTTGGCGGTGTTTAAGTTCATCTAATGGTCAAAGGCTTGACTGTAAAAATGTGAATCTTAGTTGTAAGAAATCATCATCATCCAAAGGGCCATCTTCTTAAAGAAGTTAGGAGGTCTAGTTTAGAAAAAATGTTACTAAAATAAAAAAATAAAACTAAGGAAGTATCATTAAAAGCACCACAGAAAGCATGCTACTTCTTTTTTTTTTTCAAAGAAAACACACTTTGGAACCCCATTAAATCTTTCAGTATATTTTATCAGGCAAGCGCGTAACTCGGTAGATATGAAATTATTTCTTTTACCCTCCATCCCCCTACATCCCCCTATTTCAGCAAAAAAGGGTAAACAAGACGCCGGTTGCATGCGAATTGGGTTTCATCAACGAATCCGAGGTGTATTATTTTGTGGTAATAATATTTTGTACATGTACAAGGCTATATGAAGTGGAGCTTAAAAAAAGAAAAAGAAAACAAAATCATTTATTAATAACTTCACAAGTATAAGTTTAGAAACAGATTTTTGACATCAATCAATTGTCATTAAAGCGACCGAATGTCAATTACATTATTGAAATATACGTTTTGTTGATCAAAATACTGATTACACTTGTATGAAGTTAATATCATTTCAAAAAAATAAACGTACCTATCTTATGTGATGTGAAATATGCAAATATGTACATTAAAAAGTATTTGGTACGCGGTGGAATAACTTACTCCTCCGCTAGCTGCTATAGCTACTAGAGGTCCTGTGTTGCAAGGAAATCAGAGACACCACCACCCCCATAATTTGAACTGTGATCTAATTAAATAGGTTTTCCATCCAAATTTCATCACTTAAACTCCGAAAAAAGAAAAAAATAACAAAGTAAAATAACTTGCTTTTGTTAATTAATATATATTCCATAACATATAACCTGGTACGAGGTAATATTATTCCTGTCCGTGCCTCGCGTTACAATATGTGGGCATATTTCGTGATTTTGCAAACTGACAGGTGTCAATAATTAATAATGACACTCCGGTGTGGTTGGTCGGACATGTGTTGACGCGGATTTTACGTAACAAATACTTACATTGTTGATATTCGACAAACATAATGTGCTCAAATACTTACCGTTATCAATACCGTTACCGTGGCTCTTATGTTATTATATTGTTTTTATGTTGTGATAACTGGCACTTGTAATCAGAGTTTTCAATCAGTCACTTGACATGATATTGTATAAAATATTGCCGCAGAGTGATGTTAACCATCGAATATTGTGGAGTGTTTGCTTTTGACATTCACTTGGGAAAATTAAATACTGTTATTTTATGAAAGTCAAACATTAGCTGATTACAATTCATTTCAATGATCACACCTGTTCATGCGTACTCAAAACACTCTTAACTTGAAAACATAAATGAATAAATATTCCGGGACATTGCACACATCGCCATCTAGACCCATACCAAGCAAACGCTTGTGTCGTGGGTACTAGATAACGGATATAATACTTATATACTTTTCTTTTGTAAATACATATAAAAACGACCAGCTTCAACACAAGTAATTATAAATTTACATAAACTTTGCAATGCAAAAATTAAATAAAAAACCAATGCTTCAACTATGTTGGTTAAATCTCACCCAATCTAGCATCCCAAGTTCTCGTTTTTCTTTAATTCCGCTCGTGTAAGTGACACCAGCTGCACTGACTTTAAAATTAAGTTAATTCGACCTCAAACGCTTGCAGAGTAAAATAAAAGAAACGAAATGAATCCAATTAACAATTTCAATTAAAGTCGGGTGTCGAGCTGGCGCGTCTAAGACACTCGCTTTGGGCTGTCGTTTACAGTGGTAGGGAATGCAGTGTTTTACTTAGTGTGTGTGTGTTTGAGCTAGCAAAGTCAATTTGCATTGACTGTTACTTTAAATAAATAAATAAAAAATAAATAAATCTTTAGGGATATTGCCCACAGTGCCATCTAGCCCCACACTAAGCAAGCGCTTGTGTCATGGGATAAGGGATATAATACTAATATATTTCTCTTTTGTAAATACAAAAACAATGTACTTATAATATAAGTTTACAATATTAACATATTTTTTTCTTTCATGAAAAACAAAATAGAAAAAAATATATAGAAATTACATGGTTTTCAGCAGATATGATGGTATATGGTTTATGTTAATACCAATGTCTTTGAGTCTCTATCGAAGTATCCTATATACATATATATATATATATATATATATATATATAGGATTTACAAAAAAAGTATATGTGTATTATATCCGCTATCTAGTACCCATACTGTGTCGTCATGCTTAATAAATCTGCCTTACCATATTTGGCTACGGCGGCGTTCGTTTTCTGCACATTTCACCACTCGATTCAGTGTATGAGAAATTCTCTTTATGCTTATACCACTGGCATACGAGTACAGCATACTTCCAAAAAATGTCCTAATATATCTGTTTCATTCATACCCGAATTCAAAGAAAATAACAACCTTTTTTACACTGTCGGGCTAATTTAGCGATATTCTCAAGCAAGCTAATGCCGCGGGCGCCTGAAGTTGAATGAATTCGATTAGAGCGCCCTCTTTGTTGAGACCGCCTTTGTGTACAAGTGTCGGCTGCTACCAACTTACTACGACTGTTCTTGGGACTGTATAGGATGGGACAGTACGGAAGTGATGTAACTTAGTTGTTCATTGCTTTGTTATCTGTACAATGAACTGAGTAATATTATGATAGGTGTTGTACTAATTCAGATTCTTAGATTTCAGTGATTGTAATGCTGAGTCAAACGTACGAGTATGTTTATTAATTTTAAAAATAACTATTTGATCTAAAAGTACACATGTATACAATATTTTAGTAAATTGTTTTGCTTGCGTGTGCGGTGTGCTGTTCTCTTTTTTATCTGAAGTGGACCTTTATGAAAATGTTTAATTACTATTACAATAGTACAGTAAGAACTCAATCAGTATTTGTTCTGGAGTAGGTATGAATATTCTAAAATTTCGGTAGCTAATTTTTGAGGCAATAATTATAATAATATTTGTACATATGTACATATATGATGCATTTGTATTTTCACAATGTTGTTAAAGGGAAAAAACCATGTATTTGTAAAGAATTGTCATTCTATCCTCAAACCACGGTGACCCAGTTAAAATGTGTTGGCAAGATTCAGTTCCTTAATATTTAGTGAGAGAGCCACGACGAGATTTTAAGGATTTCAAGTTGCGAATTCTGAGAAGTGAAAACTTTTAGGAAGGAAATCCTGACCCGCGCTGAGTTGCTTTGAGGAGAATATACAGATAACTATACAGAAAGGATTCTTATGGTAATTATCTCGTATCTTGAAGTAAGCAGGACTTGTGAGTTTTCTACAAATTACTGTATTCTGTAAGTTGTTTATGATATTGTTTGCTCTTGTATTAGGCCTTTATATTAGTAACATTTTAGTGTATAAATGAGACGAGAAAGACTTGTGTTATATTATGTTACCACAATTATATATATCTAGTACAATTATTACTGCGAATTTCGGTTTTACAAAAAATTCAAAATATTGATACATAGTAACTGTCACAATTAGATTTTATAGACAGTCCAAACCACTTGATTTTTTCCATAAAAAAATATGTAAAAAAATCAAGTGGACAATCAGACATTTGCCCACCCGAAAGCCTGAAAACCTGTATATTCGAACGTTTGTAATACTGGTTGAATATGGAGCGATATACGTTAAATAAAGGGAATAAAATATAAACGCCACTCTAGCAATACTCCCAAAAAACAATCCCATATTCGAATCACTCCGGATCTCCCTTCACGTCCAGTTCGCACTCATCAAATAACTGCCAAGTAAGCATTGGTCATCGATACAATGCTGCCTATATTGGAAAACGTGAACGAATGACGCCCATCTGTTGACATGCAAGCTCTTACCACTGGTGCTAGAATGGGGAATGTAGTATTACTTTGTGCTGGATTAGATATTGAATTGTTTCCGCTATGATATGGTTAATTTGGGTCGTTGATAATAGAAAAATATATGTAGTTGAAAGAAGTGTCGTTTAATTATGTGTGTAATATAAAATTAAATGAGATAAGTAATTATATACTATTTAATAAAAATAGACGTACATATATTTCAAACGTGCAAACAATAAGTTTTTTTTATAAAATCCTACGAGTAAATTTAAGTATCATGAATTAGACAAGCCAGTTTAAAATGCTATTTAAATATCTCTTAAGTTCAATCAGCAAAAGCAAAAATCTATTAAACTTAAGAAGGATCGTTTTTCTACCGCATCAAACTCAAAATAATACTATACTTAGTACGTACTGCTGTCAGAAAAATCCACAATAATTTACTTAAATAAGATAATATAGGTATAATAATAGAATACCAACAAGAATAAGAACAATAGTAGTCGCCAGACGGTCAGTAATTCAATACGCTTTGATTTACGATATGGAAAGCTATTTCTCTTCGTTATGTTCGGGGCATTTTTCGGTACCTACCCCGATACATGACTCGTCACTCCGGGAGAAGATTGATGGCTGGGAATGTTGACATAGACAGTTAAGGACAAGTCTTCCTAGTAAGTTCCACATAAATATAAATATATATAAATATCTAATACAGAAATAAAGATATAAAAAGTATGAATTAAAAACGAAAAAACTTAAAACGGCTTTTTCTCGAAATGGTGATTTGGAGCTTTGCCTTATTTGCCTTTCCTGCGACGATATGCGATAAAATAGCAAAAAAAATATGCATCAACACTTGGATTTAATTAGTTATTTTGTAAATATCTTTGTTTTGTATGTGCACTAGGCTAGGAGTGCGTGACGTCACCGCCAGCCGTAACAGAATAAATAATAATAATAAATATTCCGGGCCATTGCACACAGCGCCATCTAGCCCCACACTAAGCAAAGGCTTGTGTCGAGGGTACTAGATAACGGACATAATACTTGTATACTTTTCTTTTGTAAATACATACCTACTTATTATACATACAAACGACCAGACTCAACACAAGTAATTATAAATTTTAAAGTAGATACATACATAAATACTTGTCATGCAGGGATCGAACCCGCGACCTCTAGATTAGAAGGCAGAGCCACTACCAACTAAGCTAACAGGCCAGTCAGAATATCAGCGCTGGTTGCCCTGTGCCATCAGCATTAGGCTGAGTTGCGGCTGTATTGGGGCAACACATTCTTAACATGTATTGTGTGTGTCTCAGTAAAGATATGTTGTTTTTAAAATGTGTCTGGGTCTAGGTTGCAAATGTTATTCTGGCGCGCCCCGGCTCGATCTTAGCCCTACACCAATGTGTAGACTTGTATTCTGCTTATATGTGGATTTGTATTTGTTAAAGGAAAACCACGTAAATTCAATATGCTTTTTTTATTTTTTATTTTATGAATGATTTTTTTACTCTGAATGCCACGGCCCCCAGTAATGCATGAATGAGCATGAAGTATGATGTCAGGTTATAAGTTATACTATTGTTATACAATGATTCATTCAGAACGCTCCGTGAGTGCGCTTACAAAAAGATGTTTTAAGACATATCCAGTACTGTGTTTATGTCAACACTGGAAACAACACGAAGGTTTTTTTGCTTGTGAAAGCAGATGGGAACGTGTGTGTTTGGAACAAATGCTTGTTGCCGCTTCAGTAATTGCAGAGTTTTGGTTGTTGCTTTTGGCCTGTGTTTTAAGTCTGGTTAAGTTAATGAATGCCTAGTATTTAACTTAGTCAACTAGATTATAATTATATTTTTATAATTCATATTGAAGCTAACGTGACCGGTCAAATTTTTATACAAAACACGGGATAAGGGTAAAATAAAAGTTATTTCACTACTGATTCATTGATCACGATTTTTTTTACATGAAATAGGCTTACGCTTGACTACAACTTGCCTGATGTTAAGCAACGTTATAGTCTACGATCTAGCGCGCTTGCCTAGAAGAAACCGGTTTACTTGGTGTAGTTAACAAATGTTGTCTACGATTAAACATATTTTGCTTGTCCAGTGTTAACTAATTCTTTTTCGACTCCAATAAAACATTTCTTTTTAACAGGAAAACAAACATTCGTACACAAAGTTCCGCAACTTCACGACACACCCAATAAACGTGAAACAATACGAGATATCGAAATTAGTTGACAAAGCCACCGAACACAATTAAACCAATACTAATGAAACCGTCCTTTGTCCGGAAATCTGTCCTTTATTTACGAATTCCGTGTAATAAAACACTCTGCTGTCAATACATACTGGTGTTTGTATTTGTATTTGTACAAAGAAGCTCACTTCACAAACAAGGTTTCTGTATTGTCGCTGACAAGCTATTTAACGCCACTGGTTTGGGACTAAATAATTATTTGTTCAATCAAAATGCCTATAAAATAGATCATTATTTTATGCTTTGTTTAGAGTTACTCGCGTTGTGAGTGTAGATTAAAGGGCATTGTTTGCGTAAAACCGGTCAATCTATAGTAATATTATAAAGCTAAAGAGTTTGTTTGTTTGAAAGAAAGAAAGAAAACATTTATTGTGACAGATTTTAAAAACACACAGGAGTAAAATCATAAAAAACAAACATAAAATCTGCCACAACACAGCCCCAACTCAGCATAATGCTGGTTGTATGGAAGCAACCAGCGCTGGTCTTCCGTTGGGGCTGGCTGTGACGTCACGCACGTACAAGAAGGCAGGCAAACAAACAAAGGACGTATACAAAGAGGAACACTGGTAGTGGAAGAAATGAAATAAAATTAATAATAATAAAAAAAAAAGATATTACATAAGAGCTAGGGCTACACTAATACATATAAAATACTGATATACAGAATAAAATATATACCTATGGACAAAAACTTATGTAGGTACTGCAAAACGAATCGTAAATATATAGAATTGAACGTGAGTATTAAATTGCGCTGGTGTCATTTCTGAAAAGGGCTTCTCGTTTTTGATGCTCAAAAATAAATTTCTTTAATTTTAGTCTGAAGGTATACAAAGTACGCAGGTACTAGGTAGGTAGGTTTGGTTTGTTTGTTTAAACGCGCTAATCTCAGGAACTACTGGTGCAAATTGAAAAATTATTTTTGTGTTGAATAGATCGTTTATCGAGGAAGGCTTTAGGCTATATAACATCACGCTGAAACTAATAGGAGCGAAGAATATGAATATGTGTATATGTATACAGGTTGTAATTCAAACAATGTCCAACATACAAAATACAAACTCGATTTGATTGAAGCGTGGACAAGCTATACATCTATCTACAGATATTGTTTCATTTCAAAATTGCTTCAGTACAGTCAGAAGTCAGTGAAGCAAACCTTATATCGGATTTTTAGAAACTACCAGGAAATACAATTTTGATTGGTTACCTCTAGCAAACATACATATAAATAGGTTTAATTCGATATTGAAGCAAATCATGTCGAAAATGAACCGTATAATATTCTAAACAAAGCTGATATTTACTAAGCATCTGAAGATAACAAGTCTTACAGAAAATTTAACGGGCATAGAAACCGATACTTCTATTTTTATTTGAAATTCGACGCTATTTTCTGTATGTTAAAGTTCAATATGTTCTGAGAGAAGTTCATTGCCAAAAGATTGGTAGTGTTTCAGTATTTGATAGACATTCATTAGACGTGTAATTGTTTCGTCGAACGATTTCCACCACCGATAGAAGTTTGCTTAGTTACCTGCGCAGTCTATTTCCCCTCGGGGCAAACAATTTTACCGGCACCGACAAATATTTATAGCTATTTCCTGAAAAAAATGGTGAAATGTGGACAGACAGGGGCGGAATATTGACGACTGCAATCACGGGAAGCTATATAAAAATGGTTTGTCACCTTTATTGTTTACAGTTTATATAGAATATTGCTATCATATATTTGTTATGTTTTTGTGTTGTTAGTCAAAAATGAAGAACTGGAATATAAAATGTATCACCGTTCGGTCATTTCGTCATTAAATATATTTTAAAAAAAATTGCCAGACATACTTCATTTTTCATTGGCTTCCTATCCTTAGTACTGTAAATCTATCAATTTACTAGTAAATTTCACACATTAACAAGCTTGTTCATGACTTAAATCTTTTAATAATCCTATTATTTCTGTAGACCATATTGAAAGCGATATGTTTGCTTTGCTTGTTTCAACAACAATAGTATTTGTAACCGGAATGGCGTTAATTGGTGTATGTGAGCCATCATAGTTCTATTTACACAATTTTAGTTTTACTAATAATAACATAAATATATAATTTGGACGTATTCTACTTTGCCTCTCATACAAACACACACACGTCAAAAAAAAGTCGATGACCCTTCTTGATCTCTTCATTTTCTCCAGTTTTGATCTTTAGGTAATGACTACATTTTAATTTCCCAACAAAATACTACATTTGCCATATATTTCATTTATCTAGCGATTATTTTCAGTGATAGCTCGAATCATTAAGACGTCTGGCGTTTTTCTGCGTCTCAAAGAGTTTTTTTATGGATCGTTTAGCGGTAGGCTGTTCGGTCTCAGTGATTTATTTCTGGGCTCAGCGTTTGAAGCGCGTTTGGTTCGGATTTATTTATTTTTACTACTTTCAGCGTGACGTTCGTCTGACCAGACTTATACCTACGATTTTACTACTAATCTAACGCAAATTTGAAAATATTCCTTTTGATAGGTATTTTTGATCAAATTTTAGATTGTAGATCCTGTTTAGCCATAAGAGTTTGCCGTACTGATATGATAAGTAGATAAAGAAGAAGGTACATAGTTGACTAGTCAACTCTCTACACAACGTCAAAATTTCTAGGTATAATCTTGCCATAGTGAGCATATGAAAAATGAATTCGTTCGTGTGTTTGAAGTTTGCTTCGTGCTAGACAAGTGACGCTTAACATCGGACAGGCTTCAAACATAAACCTATAAAGCATCAAAAAACCGTACCGCGTATCTCAAACCAAATATATCTTAAATGTTATTAGCACAAAGCAATAATACTTAAAACAACTGTTATTTAATCTCATGGAAACGAAAAATAGACGAATGTTAACAAAGATGGATTCTAGGAATGTGAATTTTAATGTGGAAAACGTAATTTTACGGCGAAAAAAGCCGTAACTCTTAGTTTTAATGGTTTACGTTTGTCATTGTCAGGTTTCGGGAATAAAAGAGGAGTTCTGTAGCTAGGTGCGCACTACAGAATTTAGTTGCGGTATTTTTAAGGAACAGGCCTACAAATTAGGTGACACATATGTGTTTGTGCTAAATTATATTAGTTATATCATTACAATAGGTTCAAAGTAATGTATTTTTGATGATATCAAAATACCACAAGGTCAATAACAATGATACTAGTATATTTACACAAGTATAAAACTTTCTCTTATACGTTTGAGTTAAATAACAAACAATGTATGCGCAATAAAAACTGAAGCCAGTACACAAAAGTTATAAGAAAACTTCACCATAAAACGCCAATGCCGGGATAAAATCCTCATCCACGAAGCGACGTTATTACTAACCACAGATATAAAATGATAAAACTATAAATGTTTAGGGAAACAGCTTAAAAGTAACTCAATTCATATGAAAATATTGCAATCAAGAATTTATAGAATAAAAATTAAATAAAAAAAAATATTGACACCTAATATTAAGACTTCTTATGGGCAATATTAGTAGTGTTTTGATTGTACGCATTGCAAGCGGACATTTACTGCCAAAATCGGCTTTGTAGCCAAACGACAGCAGGACAGCTACTCTCAAATAACTGATTTTTCTGTCAAAATACGTTGTTGAATTAAATGACTGCTCTGTTAGCTTAGTTGGTTGAAGCTCTGCCTTCTAATCTAGGGGTGTGGGTTCGATTCCCGCATAACACAGGTGATTATGAATATTAAAATTTGTAAATACTTGTGTTGAGTCTGGTCGTTTGTATGTACCTATATAATAAGTATGTACATATTTACAAAAAAAAAGTATATACGCATTATATCCGTTATCTAGTACCCATGATACAAGTGCAAGCTTAGTATGGGGTTAGATGGCGCTGTGTGATATGTCCTGAAATATTTATTTATTTAGTATTATTTATGAACTGTAAACGGCTAGGAGGAATATTAGGTTTTGGTTGTTTCAAACACAAATAAAAATAAACTTGAATTCGATAGTACCGTACAAGGAGTTTTCTGTACAAACTTTACATATACATGATAAAACTACGGCCACTCTCTAAACAAAAGCTCTCTGTTATAATGTTACCAACCAAACGACAGCGTGTTAAAGTCCGGCAACAGGTAAGCTTGTGTAGTAGAAGTTTTGCAGCGCTCGTTCGATCGGTTTATAGTGAAAGCTTGGTTGGAAGCTTACAGTTGTATGTTAAGCTTTTGAGAATTGACGTGTCATTATTTTTACATAAACCTTTTGGTTTTTAAAGCTGGCTTTTGATATAAAACGATATTCAATTATTTTAAAGGGATGTATGGTGTCACATTTGAGTCTTTAGAAATAATGCATGCCCTAATTCGCAAACTAAAAAACTGCTAGAATATTTTATTAATAGCTACAATTGAAAATCGTGTATACATTGCTTAATGCTTTGAAATATACTAGTAAAGTCGTTTAAACGTTGACCTCCTTACCTCAAAAATGGAAATGATCAGGCATAGAATCAGAGTAACCGTTAATCACACAAAAACACTCACGCCCATTCAGAGTGTCCCGGATCTCGGGCTTAGGAAATTCTGCGTTAAACCGCCCTAAGCTGCCAGTATGAATTTTAGATTCGAAACGTGATTTTTATTTTTAAAACGTTCCAAATTCAAACCGACCAACCAGACGCGATTTAACCTGTCATGGCGGCCTCCAGGGTTGCATCATGACGTCTGAAAGGATTAGGGTTGGCGGAGGGGACGAATTTGCTTTCGCATGATTCTTTTTAGCGGATTAAAAATGTTTTGGCGAAAATCGGTATGCCGTTTCTCTTTTGTTTTCTTTATGTTGTGTGATACATTAAATGGTGACAAATAATTTGAACAATATGAATGTGTATAATAGTTAGGTGTATTAAATTAATTTACTTATGACTTACATGATAGTTTTAAGTACTGTACAGTTTGCAATCAATATATAATTCTTAGTAATGTCCATCCAAAAGGTTGCCTGGAAGAAATTGCCTAAGGCGATAAGGCCACCCAATGTACAGCACTTGAATATATATAAGCTTATGTCCTGGTTTTGTTATTTCTATGTTTTATGGTGTACATTAACTCATACATTACTCTACTCTACTCTACTCTACTCTACTCTACTCTACTCTACTCTACTCTTCTCTACTCTACTCTACTCTACTCTACTCTACTCTACTCTACTCTACTCTACTCTACTTTACTTTACTTTAAATAGTAGATTTTGAATTTATAAATGCCAAACCTTGACAAAAAAAATACTTACTAAATTTTGCATTTTTTAATCTAGATCAACCGGCTAGCTTTAGAAAATATTTTGCTTCCTTTGTCCATGAAAGGTTTAATAGAAAATCTATTGAATACATCGATATAATCCCCGACCCCATTTACCCAATAGATAGAAAACAGGATATCTCCTTAAAGAAGCACAGTCTAGTGATTCTGAAAGTGAGTGACCTTTAAATAGTTTCCATCGGGTCCCATTCAGAACGGGACCAAAATAAATAGACAGAGAAAGGAAATACTCGTACAGGACAGTAAACAGTATTATACGGTTCATGTCACTTCAAAGCAAAATTTAGTTGACGTATAATTTGAAACAGTATGGGCAGGTTACATTTTTATAGTTAGAGATTGCAAATGTGAGGATGTTTTGTGTTATAAACGTTTTATTTTATTAAAAAACTTATTATAATCATTAAATTTAACTTTTTTATAATTAAAAAATATCGTAGTAATTTTTTTTACTTTTTTTAACTAACTACATAGCATACACAAAATTGTCTTTAAATTAAATTTCAGTTTGGATTTTTTTTGACGCATTGACTACTTCATTAGTTTACAAAATTAATGAAAATAATGTAAAAAATATGTATTGCTCGAGGTGAATGGTTCGATAACATAAAACTAGAGAAATAAAATCTAAAATATCATATCATTTACTGTGATTTCTCAGTCTAGTATCAAACCTTTACTTCAGTGTCTCCATTGAATCGAAATACCCAGTTTGACTTCACATAATCCCTTTCAATAAGAAATAGTAAGCTTCTGAAAAGATGTTGACTAGAAAGGGACCTAAATATTAGCTTTATTTAAAAAGCAACACATGAAAAAGGGGAAAAAATATACCGTATTAAAGATTTATTATCAACTGGTAAAAGTTTTTTTTTCCTATATAACTGTTTGTTTTTGAAGAAGTTATCAATGATTATACAGCTGCTTAGTTTAACAATAATAAATAAATAATAAATAAATATTCCGGGACATTACACACAGCACTATCTAGCCCCACACTAAGCAAATAATAATAAAAAGCACTAAGCAATGCTAATGGTTTTCCCTTTTTTACTGCAGAGGCAAAATATCTCGTATCCATTTAATAGGAATGTATTAGTTAATCAATCTATATATATTTAACTCAAAGGTGACTGACTGACTGATTGACTGACTGACTTATATAGTGATCTATCAGCGCACAGCCCAATCCACTGGACGGCTTGGGCTGAAATGTGGAATGAAGGTAGATTTTGAGATAATAGGCATTCGCTAAGAAAGGATTTTTGGAAATGCCACTTTTAAAGGGTCGAAATAGGGGATGCAAGTTTTACTTCTTAATGCAAGCGAAGCCGCGAGCACCCACTAGTGTATTCATATATTTATTTTAAAAAAATCAGTACCTACAAGTTTGTTACCTTTAACATTGTTTTTGTTTTTTTTTCTTTTAACACGGAAACGGCCAACGTTTGACTATAGCCTGCCTGATGTTAAGCACTACTGTAGTCTAAGATAATGCACATTTGCCTAGGAGAAACCGATTTACTCTGAATTTAAAGACTTAAATTTTTATTTCAAATACTGACAGTTTTAAAATCATTAGCCTAAACACTTCAATTTCAATTCTCACTTGCGTAGATACAGGTCAAAATACAAAAATAGTTATTGTCATATTCCTGTAGCCATAATCCACAGGGCTGGCATTTCGACATTTTTAGCAAAGGGCATCTCGACCCAGATCCACTGGCTGGTTGGAAGGTTGACAGCGCGCGTTTTTTTATGCTTTCTTTGCAATGCAGACAGACAGCTCTCGTGATAAATCGGTCCAGATTTGGTTTTAGTTTATTTTGGGGTGATTTTGGACTACGATACAGAGTGTGAGTAAAGTGATTGATGTATATATAAGATAAAATATTTTTTATTCCAAGATTAAATTTCTCGCAATATTTATCCTATCGCATATATTTCTGTTGTACACCACGTCCTTTATAATCCTTTATTTATTCCTCTCCATACAATGGTTGCCTGGAAGAGATTGCTTTTAGCAATAAGGCCGCCACTTGTGGCACTAGAGTAGTTTATATAAGTTTTTTTTTATTCTGTTTATATGTGTGTGACAATAAAGAATTATTTATCTATCTACCTACTCTATTGTATCTCGTTAAATTTCTTATTGACAAAATATGAAAATCATTAAAGCTTAAGTAATATATCACATTGAATATAATTATAAACTAATTCGTTAACAACCACAAAATTAACAATCACTGATTTAAAACATGACAGAGAACTTGATATCAATGGAAATATGACGTCACCTCAAATGAACGATCGCTATTCTAATAAACTTTTTTTCTTCACGGCAGGGATACTATGGCTGTTATATATTTTGTACCAAATATTTGAACGGTGCTTTTGTTGTCAATAAAAAGAATGAACGTTATTACTTCTAAAACTAATGAAAGTGATTTAATGCCAACGCGTGCCTAGAGTTTTGGGCACCTGTCGCGTCACCTACGTGTCCCCAGAAACCTAGAATTTTATTAAATTATTGGTTGAAATATTAATTAATTAAAATGAATAATGATACTACAATATGTTAACTTGTTTTTCAGTCAGTCACGAATACCCAAATTATTATGGTGGTGATACTATAAACTATGTACATACAAAATGAAAATAAAGTCCACCTTAACCCCTCTAGCTCTATGTCTTCTCTTGGCCGCCGCCCAACTCTAGTTTTTCATCACATCACGCTCCGGAAACGTGATGTATCACGTGAACTACTACGTATTGATGACGTACGTATTCCTACGTACTACTCAGTTGCCGTAGATACGGGTTAAATGGTTAGGATTCTTTTACAATACGTTTTGTGAAAATTTTCCGGACTGAGATAATTTAATATTATTTTATGAATGGTTGCTATAAAAGCTTGAAGAAAATTTTCGGTTTTGAGTCTTGAAAATCGAATGTTCATCGTAATACTCTTTACTGAAGGCCGTGGCATTCCTGTAGAATGACTTTATTCATCAATTGGCGATGTTTTCTTGGACTGATACTTCGTGATAAGTATCTTATATATCTATATATAATAAAGCTGAAGAAGGTCGAAAGTCTGAACATTGAAGATGAAGAAAAATTTGTGGAGAAACTTAGAACTGATAACACAACACGTTCCAACAATTTATAGATTTTTTGTCTGTAAGTATATCTTTCTCTTTGTTTATCTGTGTCTCTGTTGACGTGCATCATGCAAAAACGGCTGAGCGGATCATCATGATTTTTGGTTTGTAGGTAGAATTAAGTCTAAGGAGTGTTATATGCTACTTTTTTTCTGAAATAATACGAGCGAAGCCGCGGACGTCCACTCGTAATATTATAAACCTTAAATATGATAAAGTATTTAAAGGACACTTTTAAAAAGCTCTTCGAAACAAAATAAGATTTCATGAGTGTAGGTAGATGAGAACCCTCCTTATGGTATTTCTGGCTTACGGCTATCGTCTTTGATGTTCGATCGTTGATATCTTTATTTGTGTTTGATCTAGACTTTTAGGGTGCGTTTAATGCTGGCCTAGATTTTTATTCAGTAATTCAATATTCATGATTTGTTTTCCTGCCTACTGTCATTTGGCAGCCGAAGACATACAACGTAGTGGTAAACACATCGTCGGCTATATTGTCGCTTGTGCGGGTGTCGCTTGACTTGTGGCCAAAAGCCTAACCGTATGTTATGAAATAAAAATAAATATATTTGAATTTTCTGTGTTCATTTATATAAAAAAATTACATTTTGGTTTTCCCTTACAGTTTCCGAGAAACACATGAACAAACATACACCTACAAAATTTCACCTAAAATATACAAAGTAAAATATTATCAAATTCGGACAATATCTAATTACATTCAGTTAAAATGGACTACCTCCTTCTTTGAAAAAGGTCGGTTAAATATATTAGCCCAGTCATAAAAATACACAGCTAATTTAAAATGCCGGAATTTGAGGGAGACCAAAAAAATAGTGACACGCTCATTTTAGAAATAGTCCAAGGGATTTATCACTTTCAGAACTGTCCTAAGAAACAATGCTGTCACCCGAAATACCGTGACAATACATCATTAGAACTGTTGTTTTCCATTGAAATTTACCTAAACGATGGTCTTCTAGTGTCTTTATAAATACAGTATGGACTTACAGTACTTTTGTTATTTATTTAGTCTTCAATTGTCTTGAGGTACATATATCGTCATAATTAGTTTATAAATAGAATTAAAATGCATGTTGAGTTGGGTCACAACAATATTTCTAATTTACAGTAATAATGATCTGTAAAAGTCAGAATATAAGTTGTCAAAAATATAATAAGTTATTAAGTTAGGTGGTTTAAATTTTCAATTAATGTGTTTTGGACATAACACATGCATATTTTGTTGGTTACCTGTTAGGTACGAATTTGTAAATTCCACGCCAGATACACAAAGTATTTTTTGACATTTTTATCTTTTGACAGTCAAAATCAATAATCAAACTACAATTTAGACATTTCGGTACTATTTGAGTTTAGTTGTTCAATATAAAAAATACCCTAACTGTAAATATAACATCACCAAGGTTTTGAATAAATCTGGCCACTAGACTCGGTTGATGCGGATGACAGGAACCCATCCGTCATGGGAAACGTTATGTATGTTTTATGATTACACAAATATATTCTGTTGGAAATATATATGTATAACTAGGTAGAAGTTATGTATCGAAGTTTGTTAGGGATTTTTTTTCTACATTTTTCTCTTACAAGGAGAATTGAAAATAGTTTAATGAGATAAAGCTATAAATTGTGCATTTATGGTGTGCATGAAGAAGCCTATGCTCAGTAGTGGCGGGGGTAGTAACACAAGATATCAGGCGATGGTCAAATTTATGAAAACTGATTATAGGATTCTTCTAACCATGTATCTTAGTAAATTATATTCAATTAAGGTAAGAAATAAATAAATAAATAAATAAATATTCTGGGACATTGCACACAGCGCCAGCTAGCCCCACATTAAGTAAACGCTTGTGTCGTGGGTACTAGACAACGGATATAATACTTATATACTTTTCTTTTGTAAATACATACTTATTATACATACAAACGACTAGACTCAACACAAGTAATTACTTATATATATTTTTTAATTCATAAATGCTTGTGTGCGGGAATCGAACCCGCAACCTCTAGATTAGAAAGATTGATATATTTGAAAAATATTTTACCATTTCATTGTTCCAATATTGCGTTATACTTTTGTAAGCAGAATGTAAATCAAATACTATATTCGCAAAACGTACCCAAGTATTTCCAAGCAAAGAAAAATAATCGCGAAGAATTCGAATCCGGTCTGTATTTCTTCGTCTATTTTCTCCATGAATTCCCGTTAAATTCAAGCTTATTTGTATTACATATGCCCTCTTCAGCGGAAAAGAAAATATGAAATGCAACAACACTGTTCTGATAAAATAAATCCGTGTTGCCAATGAAAGAATCTTTAAACTAATTTATTTCCACTAAGGCGCTTACGTCTTGCACATTTCTTTAGAGAAAGTCTACGAGACCGTAGCCAGAGCAAAATATCTTTAATGCTTTTAAAAATAAGTTGCATTTTTCTATGGTCTTGTAATGGCGTAGCAGCGCTACGAGCGCACTTATATGCAGCTCGTAGACGTGCGTAGGCTGCGTAGCATCGCGTAGGTGGGGCTCTTTTACCTTTGATTTATGATGGAGTTCTTTTTACGTGCATGTGACCTATTTTCTTTTATACTTTTGTAACGGCATCTTGAGAGATATGGTTATGTACTTACGTGTTATAGTTACGCTATAATTTTTTTTCTCACATTTTTAATGAATCTGCAATACCGGTCATGCTTTTCTAACCATTATTCCACTCTTTTTGTAAGAATCATTAACAATCATTTTCCTGAAAACCATTGCTCTATGTAAAAGTTTACGATTGAGGCAGAGACAACAATGATGTGGCAAATTATAAAACAATAATTCTGGCCATAATTTTGAAAATTTCAATAATCTCATTGTCTTTTTTAATAAGAATTTCCACACCTATTTTTACCTTCAACGTAATAAAACAGTACCAGCCTAGCCCAAAGTCCAGACAGAGTACCTGCGCAATCTCACTGTTGAAATATGTTCGCCACTGTCCGCGTATAAATCTGTCATATCTATACACAAACAAACTATTTATCTTCCTTGTATGCTTCTGAAGAATAAAGTACTGCATACCTTCTGTCTGTTATGTTTTCTGTCTTTTTCGTAACATACGAGTAGCTCTTTTATGTTTTGACATGACGTCGGTAAGTTCTTTGATGACAAGACGGTGGATTTTTGGAAATCATCCCCTTGGAATAAAATGACAAACTGGATATACAAAGTTACAGTAAGTAACTGAAAAAAATACTGTGAAAAAATTCAACATTTTGTTAGAACTATTTTGATTGATTTCATCTTGCATGTGATTTATAAGATTCAAATTTAAGATTAATCCGAGATTGAAATAAATGTTAATGTTTAGTAAATCTGTGGACTTATTTGCATAAACCAGAGATCATTGACTTTGAATCTAAAATGAAAACCCTTACGGATCGTAAACCCAACCCGTAAAATGCAAACATTTTTATAAATCGCAATTATCATACACCGTTCCATAAAAAGAATAACCTCTATCTCTTTCTAGCCACAGATTTTCCAATAACCCCGTCCTTGTTTCACGCGTAACGTTTTTACGATTTGCAATTTTCATATACCGAATCCCGCAGGTTCCATTTCGTCGCTCCGATGATTCGTTTTACAAATTGAAAGGTTCTTTTTTTGAAACCGGTAATCTTTTAAAACGATTAACAGTGTAAACTCACGCTCGGGAAAATGTCGTTTGAATATTATTTGAATTTTTTTTTAAACTTATTGGCGCTGACTCGATTGGAGCGGTATAGTTAAAACGACATTGGACCTAAAAAACGTTTGGTAAAAATGTTGTAACGTTTTTAAATAAATATCGAACTTATGGTATAAAATATTAGACATTTGAGTTCGGTGCATGTAGTTTGAACTCCTGTTTGACGAGGTATCTATGTAAACTTTTTACGGTTTTATTTTTATTTTCAGCGCTTGAAAACTTTATTCATTGGAATGAAATATTTTTCTAAAAACTTTAGTTAAATCGTTCGTTATATTTGAACTTGATGATCTTTAAATTAACCATAATACACCTTACACTGTCGATATATTTTTCGAACTAGCATTTATTCATTTATTTCCACTTTACTACACTTATTTTTCAGTAACGAAACACATTTCCGCATCCGCCCGGCGCCATATTGCATTGTTACTACGCCATATCCGGCTGCAGCTCATTATTCATGACGTCACATGTCATATGATGACGTCACTCTCATTTTGAGCTTCCAATATCGATATGAAAAGTCAACGTGCGGGTTAAAATTGCCATAGATTAGGTTGTAAAATAGATGGTATACAGTTTGTTTAGTTGATGGTGGTTTTAAAAAGTGCTTACAATTTCTCTTTTTTGCTCATCGGAGGCATCGAATGCTTGGTGACTTAGGGTGTTAATCCGTGAAATTTATTTATCCAAAGTCCTAGCTATCTCCGTGCAAAATTTTATGAAACTGGGTACAGCCATTTCAGCGTGAAAACATAACAAACACACTTACACATTCACAATTCGTGGGCCTGTAAACATGTTGAATTAGTAGTGTGACAGTCGTTAAGCCATGTTAGAAGCCCTTAAGGCGGTTGTTTGCAAACCTTGATGCCAGAGAGGCTCATTTACATGCGAATTACCTTACTTTTACACATTCACATCTTTCGCCTTTATAATACTGGTACGATAATAAACTGGCCATTCTACAAGCATTATCATCGATGCCAGTACTGATATGAAAAATTGGATCGCAGTTTAATATGTGTTAACGAGAGATTGACTCGGTTAGCTGACGCTGCCGGCACATTTTGGCGAACGCAATCATTGGCTTGGCTCGGTGTGGTATAACGCTGTTATTGTATGGAGGCTTGTTTGTTTACTGTGGATGATGATTAATAACAAATAAAGGTTATTTAAATGATGCTTTTCGACGGTTCGATTTGATTAACTAACATGACTTCAATGAATTTGCAAAGTAAGCTTTCATTGTTATATTATATGTAAGGTTTTGAGTTTCAATATTTAGTATGAACTGGATATATACTTATTTCTGTGTAGATGTTTTTTTTAACTATTGTAAGTAACAAAGGTTTGCTATTGGATTGCTTGGCTATGGTTTACCTGGTGGAAAGCAATAGCTATGGCCTAAGCTGCATCGCGCTTTCCCAATAAGAACCGGTTTAGTCTCGCTTTTAAGATCGTAGGATTATAGTTCGTGGGGAACTCGAAGCACAGAATACATCTCGAAGTCAGGCAGGGAGGGAAAATAATTTTCCTAAATTTTAGCAAAAATATTTTTCTTAAGTTATGAATCTGTCTTTCATTTATTTCTAGTAATATCCATTATATTATCTCCTTTAGACAATATCACACATTTTAATGTGTACTGCCTACGAAAGAATAAGAAATCATCTTAAAATGTTTAATTTGACTGTTAGACTTAACCAGAAAATAATCTTGTTACGATCTACATTAATTCGTACATAACTGATTTACAATTAATTAAATAAATTACTCTCACATTTTAACACTTTAGCACAAAATAATCAACATGCCACTCACACACGGAGATCATCTCAAAATTGATTTAAAATCGGTCTCAAACTGTCTGAAAAGCTCAAGTTTTAATTAAATGGAGCCACCTTCCCGGTCTATAGAACTTCTTTAATAATTACCGGTAGATGAGATGTGTGTGGTACAAATGTAAACTGAAGCGGTTATAGTATATTTTAATGTCGTACATGCGGTCTATACAGCTATAATCTCTTAACTTGATTTGATTGGAAGTCAGGAAAGGAGGATCTGATATAATTTTCCTCCAGTAAAGATAAAAAAAAAACTTTTTTTTTACGACTAATACGGATAAGAGACTAAAGAGTATTCAGTTAGAAAAGCTCATGCACTTACACATACGTCAACTTGTCTCGGTTTTTTCTAGGTAAGTGTGTTACATAGGAAGCCAAAAGTGGCTTTACATCGGGGAAATTGGAATCAAACGTAAGCTATAAAAATTAACTATAAGTATGATTAAATAAAGACCGCTTTTAAATTGCGTCCAAACTCGTTAGTGTGGGAAGGTTATCCTCAATCCAGGCTTTAACAGCAATTAAATTCCTCCACTGTCGATATCTATGACCTTTTTCAGTTTTACATTGTTAACGAAGACATTTTTCCATATTTTGTAAGATGCCATCTTGGAAAATGTTTGCTTGTTTTTTTTTTAGGTTCTGGCATTGTTTTTAATGATTTTTAATATAATTCTTTGCTTTGTTGAAGTTATCCAAACTAAAGAGGATTTTATTTGTGTAGTATTTTTTTATCATACAGATATTGAACATCATCAAAAAAAACATAATTTCAATATAAGAAGTGATTGAGAAAGAGAGAAATTTCTTTTTTTTATTAATTTACGAAATGGACGTGACACTTATCGCCAAATGAATTGGCATTTATTATTTATGTTTCATGCTAATGCAATATATAAATAGCCGCTTGTTTAAAAAATTGCAATATTAATTTGTAAAAACATAACATGTTATAAAATTTTGATGTATCTGTTATTACTTGTTTTTTTTATACGCTGTAATATCAGAAGCTAATTATGACTGTCTAGATACGAAAAGTTAGGCTAATGTTAAAATTAAATGTGGCACATATCACATTTTCATAAATCCTATTTTATTTATGTACTAATATAGGAAATGACTACTTCAATTCCTGTAGAATTTTCATGTAACCACGTGACAGTAATAATCACATGTTTCAATGTATTTTAACAATTTTAACGATTTTCGGTATCAATAAATAAATTCGAGTAAATACAAACATCACTCTAATTGTCACAGGATTTTCCTAAAATACTACCAAATAAACACAAAGCATAAAGCGTTAGTATTTGTATGACAGCCCTACACAGCGTCAACTGATTGGAGACCTTATGTCATGCAAATAGAGTCGTATTCCCTTTGAACGCCTCATTAGGGTGCCTTCTGACAAAATTAGAGGCCAATGGCAAAACAAATTGATATAAAATTGACAGGCGCTGGTTGTTTGACGAATGAAGGCTGTGAAAATTTTGTTTTGTGTTTTTTAAACTTTATTTTGCTGTACTTTTGGTTTTGATTATGTGGGTACTATTGAAACATTTGCATTGACTGTGAAACCGTCCGGTGATTTCGTAAATAGATCTCAAGCGCAAGCTTAGTATGCTATGTGATATGTCCTATATAAACTATGTTTTTTTACGTGGGATAGGTTTACGTTTGACTACAGCCTGCCTGATGTTAAGCATTGCTGCAGCCTAGGGTGTAACAGGCTTACCTAGAAGATACCAATTACCTCTAGATTTGAAGACCCCTATTGTAGTTCGATGTGATATATCCTATTATATTTAATATTTAAATGACGATATTTATTTTCAACAGCCCCTTTTAAATGTTTGAAATAAGTGTCTTAGAATAATTCTGAGTAGTTTTAATACCATCTATCTATTAAAAGTAGGTTTAAACTTGACTTAGTCTACGATTAAACAATTTTTTCAAGAACTGTGATTCACTCGCTATTGATACGTGTACTGTTCAGTACTTATCTTGAAAAACATATCATAGAGATATATATCTCTCAAGTGTTGTAAAAATTTATCAATGACAGCGATGCAATAAAGAATTGGCATTGAATAAATTGCACCAATTATAGATAACTCTGTTTTTTAACCTAATCGTTGCTTTAATCGTGAATTTTAAATCCTCTTTATAAAAAGAATGGATAAGCTGGCATAAATAAATAAAATTAACCGCGATTATCGAGTAATTATTGTAATAACTTTGTCCAAAAGTACAATGTTTGTTCTAAATCAAAAATGTGGGGCAAGCGCTGAACTTTACTATCTGAAGGTGTTTTGTGTTATTTTAATAGAATGTGCTTACTAAAATGCAGATTAGTTTCGCTTTATTTGCAAAACACACTGTAACACACCCATGCAAAAGACAGATCGAGTCAACTGCCATGTAGGATGTAGTCAAATATAAGCCTATTTATCATCATCCATCATCGTCTTGTCTATGACGAGTATTAAGATAGGCTTCTTTTTGCATGTGCCAGGTAATGCAGACGTCGTCCAGAGTTGTAAGCTTGTTTAGTTTTAAATTAAATAAAAAAATCTTCTTCTTCTTATGGTGCCTCTCCAACTAGTGAAGGCTGGCAGTCAGCTCTGCATACTTAATTTTGTTCAGTGCCAAGCGAAACAATTCTGCGGCACTTCTGATCCCGGTCCATTCTCGAATGTTCTGCAACCAGGACTTGTTTCTGCGACCGACTCGTATTCTCCCCGCAATTTTTCCCATCATTATAAGTTGCAAAAGTTCGTATCTATCGTGCCTAAGCACATGACCCAAGTACGCAACTGAAATAAAAAATAAACGAATCTTATATAGTCGAATATCAGGCCAAGATAACTCCCCTAACGAGTCAATTCTGCGGGGGAGTCATGTCCCTCAATCATGAGGAAATACGAATCAAAAAGATCAAACCAGAGTTACACGAAAAACATAACTACGAATAGGTACTCATTCCATTCATTACCAAAGACCTATAAACAACACCAGCGTAGAAAGGAAAAGCTCTCGCAACCAATTTGTTTCCACTCACAAATCCTGCGCCCGCCCTGAATGCGGAATGCACAATTAATGCTAATATATGCTGATTTAGTTCCAATGACGTCATAGTGTGGTACTACTCTACTTACTAGCTGTGTTTTTATGGAATTGTGTCACGTGCAATGGGAACGACATAGAATGAATGAAGACGTTGATAAAGAATAATTATGGTGTGTCAGCACAGCATGAATGTAGCAAACAAACAAATATTCCGGGACATTGCACATAGCGCCATCTAGCACCACACTAAGCAAGCTGCTGTCGTGGGTACTAGATAATAAATCCTCTGGGGTCAGAGGCCATACGGGTGGTTTGATAAACTCTCGACATCAAATTGGCCACTCTCATTCGATTAGGAAAAAAATGTAGCAAAATTAACTTATTTTGTGTAAGCGTACACCGGTAGTCGTCAAGTCAAGTCAGCCCTTAGGGCTAGACAAACTCTCGAGACCAGAGTGGCCACTCTCATTCGATAAGACAAATCATTAATTTTAGAGACCATGCAAAGTAGTGCTTGCGGATTTATTGTTTATTAGTGTTTTAGGGAAATGCGACGTAGGTATATTTAATTACTATTGATAATAACTACTTTATACGCATAATATAATGTTTACTCCTCATAATTCTTTTCTCAGTTTCACTGTTTCTTTCTGGATTTATTATTTGATTACTGCGCCAATTATGAGAAACGATTTTAATGGTTTACTTTTATCATAAGCCATTCCAATTCCTTATATTAACTTCTGCCCTCATATCATTTACCTACTTTATATATTTATTAGTTAGTTATGAAGATTATCTTTATAATCTATGTTCCGTTGTGCATTATCTACGTTTATGTACATATATTATCTCTATTTTTATAGCTATAAGACCTGAACCGATATGTTGTTACAGTCATTCGTGTTGTAGGTAAAATCTTATCAATATTATCGCAGTATAATAAATTTTCATTTATGATTTTCTGTATTTCCCAAACAATTGAAGGACGTAGGTGTTCTTAATAAATAAATTTAAGGAATTCACATATTTGCCTGCGGTGATATTGAGCGAAGGCCTTAAATATTGCCCTAGTCAAAAACTCTGCTCAGAAGGTCGAGATAGATATTTTTGACAGCCAGATGACGTAAAAGATGTGCCTATGCCGAGGCGGTAATTCGACAACAACTATCTATACATATAATAAAGCTGAAGAGGGTCAAAAATCTGAACATAGAAGATATTAGAAAAAAATGGTTTATGTATACTTTAAATTCATGACAGAACACGTTTCAGCAGCTCTTTAGAATTTATGTCTGTTTATCTGATTGCATGTTTATTTAAACGCTTATAGCAAAAAACGGCTGAACGGATCATCATGATTATAGATAGATTATATCAGGGTATAATGGTAGTATGAAGTCTTATAAGTGTACTTTTTATCTCCAAATAATGCGAGCGAAGCCGCTGGCGTCCACTACTAATCTATAATTTTATTAACACCTTGTTTTTTTAACATCCTTACTTTTTATGCCTCAATTATACCAAGAAACAATGGAACCGTTAAATTAATGGTAATGTGCGAAAAAGAGAATTATCTTTTGTATCAAGATCGGGCAAGGTTATAATATAACTTTAACACAACATAACTATTATAACTACATTATAGTTTTATTATGTATCTGTCTAAAAACTACTCTTAGTAATGCTGTGGTAAAGTGAGCTCTAATGGAACGTTGTAAGAGTTATAATTGATAATCAAAAGTATAAAATCTGAGGTTTTTTAAGTAAAAACGTAGAACAATTTACGGTCTTTGTATCGCTTCGGTCATCTTTCCTGCAATTATATTCAACCTTGCATTGTCTGAACTGAGATCTGTTCTCAATAAGAAACCTTTGGCAATGGAACAACAATTATTGTTATAATTACACTAATTGTTTCTTTTTATCGTACGAGTCCGTGACGCAGTAGAGGCAGTATGGGATCTTTATGAACACTATGAAAAGAAAACGTTAGAAGTTTATGTTGTACTAGTGGATGCTCGCGACTTCGCTCGCATTAAGAAGTAAAATTTGCATCCCCTATTTCACCCCTTTAAAAGCGGCTTTTCCAAAAATCCTTTCTTAGCGGATGTTTACGCCATAACATCTATCTGCATGCCAAATTTCAGCCCGATCCGTCCAATGGTTTGGGCTGTGCGTTGATAAATCACTATATCAGTCAGTCAATCAGTCAGTCAGTCACCTTTGAGTTTTATATATTAAGATAGATTTAGTATGGTATGATTTTTATTACAATTATAAAGTATGTATTGTACTTCATGATATACAACGGTTATATTTGATCGAAGTATACAACCTTCCAATTGTATTGAATAAGAAAATAATTAAAAATTAGTAACTATAGGTGGTTATTTACCTACAATACTATGTGCTTTGGCTCAATATGTACCTATAAGGAAGTATTCTTTTAATCTGCGACCAAAAGTTTATGTACAAAATTATTTAATATTAAAACTTTCGTGAGACATTCATCATCATTTCGTCTGCGTCCTGCCGCGGTCCCAGAACATACGTTCTGAAGATGGATGTTATGTAAAATATGTACAAAACTGTTATGCCCAACTTTAGTCTACACTCCCATACTGTAAATAGTGCCTTCAAAACACCTAAGCAACCTTGATGATATGAAAATTACGGCATCTTGAGTACTAGAGTTACGATATAACCACTCATAATAGGCGACGTTTTGTTATGCGATGCCTATCTTAGCCGTAATTAGTTTTAGGACAATACTTGTTATTTATCTATTCCGAAAATATCAGATTTTAAACTGGTTTTACGAAATTATTCGTGTCGTATGTTAGTTACTTTTTGTCCGCAATTGTTAGTAAGACGTTATTTGTGCTGTTTCGTTTTCCCAACATCAGAATCAATATGTGATGAAAAATACTTTTGTTGTAATTCATCTATGACAAATTGTCTCTAAAATCGATTTATTTGATTGAGTGAAAAGTATAATAAGATGAAGAGATTATTGATGTTCAAGCAAGAACTACCATGAAAAGCTGTATTAAAGTTATGTAATATATAGATAGAAAACACTTTATATTATAAACACCAACAAACAGGAAAAACACAATCAAAACAAACAAAACTTAAAAATTGTGTCCTAATTGGCGACCTTATCACTCAAAGCGATCTCTTCCAGGTAACCAATCTGACAGGGATCAGGGTGCAAGTAAAAAAGGTTATGTGTACTATTATTTTGTACCAAAAATGAATTCTGCTATAAACCTTAGTGCCCTAGTTGGTTGTAACCACGTATAGTATAGTATTATGGTTATGGAATAGAACATCGTGTAATAGTCCGCTAACTATGATGTATTGCTTGTCGTAGCTACAGGCCTATGAATGATGGCTACAAAAGAAAGACCCTTACAAATGAACATCTTGTTAGTATTTGTATGTGTGTACATTATGTACTATATAGTATATCTATCCGTATAGTACGGAAATGTGTCTTGTGAAGTCGAATGAAGGTGTTTTATTTTATTTTATCTATACTAATATTATAAAGCTGAAGAGTTTGTTTGTTTGAACGCGCTAATCTCAGGAACTACTGGTGCGATTTGAATAATTATTGTGTTGAATAGACCATTTATCGAAGAAGGTTTTAGGCTATATAACATCACGCTGCAATTAATAGGAGCGAAGAAACCATGGAAAATGTGGAAAAAATGGGGAAAATTATTCATCTTAGAGGGCTTCCGTTAATAACTATCCCACGCGGACGAAGTCGCTGGCACAGCTAGTTCTATAATATTAATAATATCAAGATGTTATTCAATTTTGAATTATGATTTATCTATTTTTTTTATTTAGTGAGGAAACAAGAAAACCTAGTTAATTCGTTGTGAGGCTTTTGTAAACGCTGGAAAAATATTATTCACTAGAATTTTGTTAGACAGGGAATCTCTGTGTCCCTCTGTTTACTTTATTTAAGTACTTTATTATTATTATTATTATTGCAGCAGTCGTTAAGCCATATCAGAAGCTCTTAGGGCGGCTTGGTAAACTCTCGACACCAGAGTTGGACACTCATTCGATACGAAGAAGAAGACTAGTAACTACCCCCAGCTTCGGCTGGTTTTGGGATAGTAAATTCTATCACTCTCGAAGCCCAATAACTACCTTTATTCACTCCGTTGCGGCATGACTGAGAAACAGGTCAGAACGTTCCATCTTAGGCCACATTTATTGCTAACCATCGGGCAAACTGTTTTAGTTAAAAAACCCAAATACACTTTAGCTTTTACCAAAAGGTGTGATGTTAAACAAAGATATACATATACATACACTGCTTTTTGGCCGTACCTAGACTTTGAGTTTATATCTCAACTAATCTGTACAAAAGCGGAATAGTTCAAGGCTCGTTAGTTCGACCGACTTTGAAACTAGCGCTAATGGTGGACTCACAAATGAACCACCTTGTATAGGATACAGGGTTATAACCCTGTATCCTATACAAGGTGGGCGAAAGTTTCCACATCTCATGGAGAGATGTGGAAACTTTCGCCCTGTCCAGTATTCAGTATTCATTTATAGAGCAAAACATGAACTTCTAGTTTATGGGTAAGATATGTTCAGTTCTAGTTTATAGGTAAGATATGTTTACTTTTTTTAAATATTTAAGTAATTAGTGTGTTTCATCAATTGCATAATCTCTTTTAAGATAATTTTGTGGGATTGAACGATAACTTTGTTTTTATTTGTTTTCCGGAAAGTTGTACGTAATGTACTCGATTTCAACACAGACTAGCTGACTGGCTAAAAGTTGTATCTTTTATATCGTGGTTAATGCATAAGATCAAATGGAATCTGTTTCAAACATTTACAAAATTATTACCAAAGGCATAAAAATTGTTTTTATTAATAACCCTGTATAAGCTGCCACACGCTATCTGCGAAGCCTTGGAATTTGCATAGCTTAATAGTGGTAAATACCAGGTGGGGTCTGATTATTTTATGTCACTGTTTTATATCTAACTGTAGACTTTTAGAGGTGTTAAAAGTTAACAGTTAAATGTGTTTATCAGTCCTAGCATCAAACAAGATGAAATTCGTGAAGCATGTTACTATAAAATAGTAATTCAAGTTACGAAGTAAGTAAAGTTCAAAATATCTTTTAATTTATCTTTTGGGGCTAAATGGCGCTGTGTGATATGTCCTGAAATATTTATTTATTTTTATTTACTATTTTTTTGTGAAAAAAACCTAAAGCATTTGTTAAAACTGATAAGATCCAAAACTCAAAACAACTTACTGTTTTGAGAGCTTATAAAAACAACAAAGCCTGATACGTCACCAGTATTAGATATTACTAACTTTAATTCACAATAATTATCTTCTAAAACATCCCAAAAATCCTACCAACCTTTCATTTCATAAATACGAGTAACAGAGTAATTTAATTAAGCGAAGTCAAAAGATAAATACCAGTTTCATTGAAATATACCTCCTTATATTCTATTCAGGGACTTTCAGGATATCAAGTATTTCCTTTGGAGAGACAAAAGCATCCCACTTTGGAGACGGGGCACGTTCTGAGTACAAGTAGAGCTTCTTTTATAGACATTGTATAGTTAAATATAGGCGTTATCAATATATTTAGGCTTTTTTTAATTAAATGGCTTTGAACTTGATCACAATTTGCCTGATATTTTTTTTTAGATAAAAACAAAAAAGTTATTATCTGAAACGGGTTTTCACAAAATAACACTTGATTCAAAATATCTACGGTATTTGCCTAATGTTCAACAGTAATTATGGCTTGATGGAACTTGCTGACCCAATAAGAACCGGTTTACTCAGGTCTTTGAAATCTATTGATGATGCAAATATTTTTGTTGTTCAATTCTCTTGAACCACAGCTAAACTTTATGAGCCATGCGTTTTAAAATGATTTCTTAAACCAGCCCTTAACTATTCTATGTCTATGACTTCCTCAAACAAATTCGCCTTTGTTCAAAAGTTAAACGGGTTGATCAGTCACAACTGTTTCTATTTGTCGCTTAGGTAATTGATAGAATAGTGTACTCGTATAAAGTACATTCTGCTCTGAGCCTATCTACCTCCGCCTCACCGAGTCGTTATACTCCTTACTGGGGGTCGTGACTAACCCGCTGAACTCATTCGTGTTTTTTTGGGACAGATTTTAGCTAGCTACCACCTTCAAATCACAACTCCTGTATTAAAAAAGGAAAAATGAAAAACAGTTCATAAACTCGACTAGAATGATCGCGTTACGTACCCACAAACACATTCAGAAGAATTGAGAATCTTCTTTTTTTAAGTCGTTTTAATAGCATAATGGTTTTGTACAAACATGGTAGACATTTTTATAATTCCGGAAAACGGGTGTTTATTGAATGTTATCTAAGATACTGGTTTTTGCCTAGTTTGGGGTCAAATGAAAACATGTAAATAGTAAGCCTTAGTAATTAATCAATTTCTTCTTGAACTATTTTACATTTTATATTTATTAATAAAATTCTTGAATTGTTAGAAATAAAAATATAATAGTACTTACTGAATCTTTTGTTATTAAATTATATGTAACTATTATAGCCTAAGGATTTTGTAAAATAAACGTTTTTTTTTTTACCTGCTTACATTGTCGGTTGCGTTGGTGTCATCGGCCAGTTAACCTTAAAATCAAATACGGCTCTACTCCTTAGTAAATAAATGTCTATTCACGATACAAATATAGTGTAGCTTTTCTGCTCCATTTCACTTAGACAAATTTGGGCTGTGTGCGGTTAAAAAAACGTGGCATGGATTAATGGTAACATTATGATAATCCTTACCCCCTGGACTTCCCCCTACTTTAGCCGCAGACATTAAATTGAGTAGATGATGCTTTTTCTTTTATCTGTATAGAAATAAACATGGTAACTTTTTTACCGGTGACGTCAAAGGATTTACAAAAATACTCATATAAATTTCTTTGCACCTTACACGACATAGGAAAATTATGATTAACTAATATCGTAATCAAAAACATACCATCATAACCATTTTAAAAGTAGTATGACTTTGTTGATTTCCCGTTTTGACTTTCTTGAGTAGTTGTTTTCAAAGTTTATCTAAAACATGATCCTGTTCCGGGTATTAAGTAGCAGTGCACATCATTGTTAACGTATTCTACTTATAGTACGATTGATGCAAGTTAATTTTTTTAGCCACACCTTGGCTAGTAAATTTATAAAATTGCGCCATCTGTTAATATTAATAAGTTGGTAAGTATTGTATCACCCCTAACACCCACTGACCTCCCGTGACATACGGAAGTGGTTCAAATAAACGATCAATTTAATTTTGTTGTATTATGTAGGCAAGTGACAAAGAAAGACTGCCTCAATTAATTATTTAAATTATTAAATTCTGAAGGTTAGTCATCTTCTAATTGTAAAAAATGGGCAAGTCTTTTGTTGAAAATTTAAGAACCCTATCAGGCCCCTTAAAAACAGCCGAACTTACAATTTACGAACGGAAGCTCCTCAATAGAATGCCACATGTTGGTCACCCATCCTAGGGATGATCTCACCCGATGACTGTTACACATCACATTTTATTATTTTTTTAATCTTAATTGTTGATAATATTTCTTTTAACTATCAACACAATTTGAATTTACGGACTTACCATGCAGGCTAAAGTTTATGGACTTTTATCACTAGTTTTCAAACCTAAAAACGTGACTTGAATCAACATACGCAAACAAATGAAATTACTTTCATAGTTCCTTACTTATGACCATAACACCATCGATAGCTACAAGTTTCCCTTCAAAATAAAACTACCAAATACCCATCCATTCTTATCCCTAAACATCCCAAATCCACCCTCGCGCGCGTTAATTCAAGTTTTTCCACATTTTCGTCCAGATACGGCCGGCTACTATAATCATGCAAATACGGCCTTTTTGTAGAATAGCGTGCGCCCTGATGGATCGGGGCACCACCTCATTCGTTACTCTGTTATTAACCGCTCGGGAAAAATGGGGTGCTATAAGTTTATAATTTTGGCGTTTGGTAAACTAGACTGTCATGTTTGTATGGGACTAGATCTAGTCGCTTTGTGGTATGTCCTGAAATATTTATTTATTTTTCACATATTTATTTATACCATAGACTGATAAGATCCAGCTAATCAAGTCAATTAAGGCCTATCAATTGTAAATAGTTGCAAAAAGTAGGTGCTAATTATCATAATTATTTTTATTTCCTTATCTGAATTCCTTGAGTTTTTTAATTAATTATACTTAATATAATTTTAATTATTTTTATGCAAAATATAACAATAAGAAGGTACTTCAGAAACTGTTCGGTCTTCGACAAAACACAATACATTTGTGATGACATTTTCGTTTGAAAACATCAAAAACACATGACGTCATATGAGCCTTTGTTAAACTTCCTTTTCTTAGTTTACAGCACGACTAATTCAAAGACTTCTTTCATAAAGTTTTTTGGCGACCTTCATGCGAGGTTAGTTTATATCTTAATATCAATGATAGTAAATTGATGGCATATAGCCAAATACCGGGAAATATTTAAGTGATTTTCATCACTAAAGTAGGATGGAGCAACAGTGTTTAGTTCTGTTTTATCCTGCTGATGGTTAAATATAGCTTGAATCTTTACTGACTTTAGCTACTAGTATAGGTGTTATTAATGTGGCATGTAACATCAGGCGGGCTATAGGGAAACGCAAACCATGCCACGTAAAAAAATCGGTACTTATTCTATCTTCTTTCCTTTTAATTTTATCGTGTGTTACAATAAAGAATTTTCTATCTATCTCGACACCAGAGTTGGCCACTCTCACGCGATAAGAAGAAGATCCAAAAAATTAGGATCCCATTTGAGCGCTTCTGTGGGTCGGATGGCACATTAAATTGAAGGACAGCTGACTTTTCTTGAAATAAAATTTCATAACTCTGTTTTCTATTGTGTTTTCTGTTTTCATTATTTCAATCTCTCAGCTTATCTCAGCGCTGAAATCCGCCATTTTAATATTTCACGTTGTTAAATTAATTCATGCCAACACTCCCGGCAGAGTAAATACGGAATGTCTTCAGAAATATACAAAATCAAATGTCAATAGCTGTCATAGAAACATTTTCCTGAGACACCTAATTTTATTGATGTTCATACAAACTTCGATAACTTTATCTTTAGTGTTAACCAATCAGCAAATAGAACTATCACACAATCATGACAATGGACCAATCAGATAACAGATTCATGACACGTTGATTTTCTTGGCTTAAGTACTTGTGTAATCATTTTTTTTTTCGTTTTAGGGGTTAACTGGTTGCCATGTCGTTGATAGCTATTCAAATTCAGCGGAATCTCTAAGATACTGAAATTATGCAAACACAAATTCCATGAATATTTATGAGGTTGTTTGACGGCCAAATTTCCTGAAAAAGATGCACGAGTAAAAACTCTTTTTAGTTCGAACCATCATCTCTATGTCATTGTGGCATTTGCATAGAAGAATAGGTGCTTATTTTTTTAATGTTTGTCCCCGGAGGAGACAACTTGGTCTGTCAACAGTAACTGAGTTTTTTTTACACGAAATAGGCTTTCGTTTGATTACAGTCTGCCTGATGTTAAGCACCATTGTAGTTTAAGATGTTGGATAGCCTTAACTCTGGATTTAAATCGAGAGCATAATCTCACATACAACGAAAAGAAGACTGAAATGGTAGTCTTCCGGGCGGGTAGTGGTCCTCTAAATATACCACCACTGAAATTAAATGGGCAGCCTGTCAAAATCGTCGAGAGTTTCAAGTACCTTGGCCACATTGTGACGTCTGATATGAAAGATAATGATGACATTGAGAGACAAAGACGAGCTTTATGCGTGGTCGGAAACATGATAGCCAGAAAATTTTATAATGCTGCGCCTGACGTGAAGGTTACCCTATTTAAGTCATTTTGCCAAACGTTTTACACATGTCAACTCTGGACTAATTACACGAAAAAATCGCACAACTCCATCAGAGTTGCATACAACAACATCTACAGGCAGCTCATGGGCCTGTCGCGGAGCTGTAGTGCATCCGGTATGTTTTTTGACGCACGCATTGACAGCTTTAATGCTATACAGCGCAAGAGGATTGCTTCTTTTATGTCCAGAGTTGACATTTGTAAAAACAGTATTATTAAGAGTCTGTCTGACCGCATGCACATGACTGCAACATACCGGCAATGGTTGGATATTGTCACGTAATCTGTATTTCTACATAATTCAATTTATGCTTTTATATTGTACCTTTGTGTGTGAACCTTTCTATGGACCCTGCTGTCTGAAATAAAGACCTATTATTATTATTATTATTATTATTAAAGACCTCTGGGATCAAGTTTGAAACAAAAACAAATCCTTAAAATTATACTTAACAGCCAGGCATTTCACACGAAAGCAGAAGATTGGCTAAAGTGACATCTGCACAAACGACTATGTTTGAAGATGAATGTGTTAAACTAATTCATTGTTAGATAGTTAGCGACATCAATTCCTGTGAAGTCGTTATTGATTAGCATCACACAATTAAACAAATGCGAAATTCGTTTGTTAATACCTAAATATACTGATGTTTAAAAAGGGGTTCATGTTTTTTTTTATTGATATGGTGTGTTCAATATATATGTCTTGAGAGAGACAAAGCTTTTCTTTTCCGACACAACGCGATGCAAGCCACTGGCATCCTAAACTACTTCATAAGTATATTCCAAAAGTTAGTGTATCACCATTATTTGTCATTGTTATAGCATTAATTTATGTAGTTTAAAAATAGTAGCTTTTTTCGTAAATGTTTTGTGTAATATGTATGTATTTATTTATGTATATTTTGAGTATGTTTTGGTCTTTTAACTAATGTATGTATCTAATTATATTTTTAGTACACCGCCTGTTTATAATTCTTAGTAATGTCCATCCAAAAGGTTGCCTGGAAGAAATCGCCTAAGGCGATAAGGCCGCCCAATGTACAGCACTTGAATATAATATAAGCTTATGTCCTGGTTTTGTTATTTCTATGTTTTATGGTGTACATTAAAGATATATTCTACTCTACTCTACTCTACTCGCAGCCACAGCTCACCAAGCAACACAACAGAGGCTCCATTAAACTGAATCACTCCGATTTCAGGTATAATACATCAGAGCAAATAGGCACGGGAACAATGTGTTGACAATCGAACCATACGGGCGATGGAAGCTTACAGCAAACTAGGCGGGATTTGAACAAGGGACTCGAGTTTCATGGGATGGATTTCGATTGATATATTTGTATACCTACCTGATTTATAATAAGTAAATAAATAAATATTTCAGGACATATCACACAGCGCCATCTAGTCCCATACTAAGCTTACGCTTGTATCATGGGTACTAGATAACGGATATAATACATATATACTTTTAAGTAGTGTAGTTCAGTGGACAAAACGTGTGCCGTATAATTTGACGCGCGAGACGGTTCAATTCCAGACGAATAGCGATGCGAAGACTTTATATTTTCGAGTTATAAAAGGGTTTGAAAGCGCTTAGCACTAAGGAAAGTGATATTTATGGGGGACCATATTTATATATTTTGATAGAACATATAATTTGATGATTTACCTAATGAACAAAATACGCGTATTGAAAACCTGTTTTATGATATGCATATAAGGTTTTTTTATGGCAAGTCGAGCTACTTAACTCCCATTTCGTTTCTGATTATCTTGTAACTAAACTTGTGCCATATTTCAATCATCTATACAGTGTTTGTCAGCCGTTCCTGACTAGATAACCACTCCCTCATCATACCGTATTGCTGCAATAGCACGCGAAAACGACCATAAACCCACATAACCATAATAACATGACCCTTCCTAGGGTCACCACTCACTAGATTGGCGCATGCTTCCGGCCTCTCCGAATCGATTTTGGAACCCTTCGTTTTACGCCCCTATTTCCTAGCGTTTTGACAAAATAGCAGTGCTATTTAAATAATAACACGTTGGAAAACGGGTCAAGGTTAGCTAGTCATTGTTTTGGTTGACGTCACGCCATGATGCGAAATTGGGCGTATTTGGCTATGGAAATACATAATAATATTATGGTGCTGTCCGAAGCAAGATTATAGATTTAATTAAAGTGACGTTTTGACGTATGACAACTGGCAACAGTAACTGGGTCTACACCAGGCGAATACTGTAAGTATGTTGAAAAAAGCTACTTTGCATAGTTTACGGCTACAAACAAAAACAAACGAGTAATATTGTAGAAAATCAAATGAAATATCCTTCGGTCAATAAAACTATTTAAAACCAATATCCAATAAAAATACCATGGAGCAGACATTTGTCAACACCATAAAATAATCCAAACCATTCGATCTGCTTTCTGTTTCGAACTTTATTGAAAACTGTCGCCGCCGCTATTTTGGTCTCTGATCTTTTAAATGCTATTTATTTTATAGAGACAGATGTCGCTGATAGCATTCCGAATTCTTTAAGTTCGACTAAACGGTATACTTTTGGAAAAAATCAGTGATAGTGCCTGAGTACAACACTCATCGGACGGTGTAGGTTTTTTTTATGTTTCGAAACAAGATGAACATAACTTCTGTTTTACGAAAAGATCGAATAAAGTTGCTCACATTATTTAAAAAAACTGTTGATGTATTAAAAACGCCCCTTAAATGTTTTGTATAAAGTTAAAATTAAGCTGCAAATTAAAACTTTACCCCGAAAACTTTTTATTTTACTCGATTGCTGACTTACGTGCTAATGGGTTTCGGGTCTAGAATTATTTTTGACTTATGTATGTGTTATTATTGTAACTGGTTGTTCCGTAATAATTATAATTTGAATAAATAAATAAATCAAATTATACTAAAACCCACTAGTATTTGATCAAAGATTTTACAGTAGACTTTGTTTTCAATTAAGACAGTAAAATAACTCTACTAAGATAGTAATGTTGATAAACACGCAAATGATTTAATTAGGAAGATTAAACGGATTTTGTCAATAAAAATACCAAAATAAATTGTACCGAAAAAAGATCGCCTGATTTTGATAAAATTAATTATGGATAATCCCTACAATAACACTTTCTAGATATATTTAAGACCACATTGATAAATTTATTTCAACTGTTAAATTTATACATGTAGATATGCTATTTTTTTAATAGTACAAATGTATTTTATTTGAAAAAACTTACAAAACAAAATTTACTACTTAATTAAAAATAAAAACTAAACTAATTAATAACTTACTTATAAACTTAAAACACCTATAAAAAGTATATCTGTAGGTAACGTTCCCAGTATGCTGTCGGCATTGCCACGTTGGATGGCAATGCTTATCCTTTGCGCCAAGAATGCGCCAGCATGCTGTTCACGGGTTGCCTGAACCATAAAACGATAATAACCTAAGAAAGTTTAAAAACGGTTTTATGAAAAAAAAAGTAACTGAAAACTTTAAATAACTAAAACTGAATTATTATTAACTAAATAACATTTTTCATTCCTATAAACAAGATAAAAACAAAATACCCAATAAAAAGCGGTCCACCTTATGATAAGTACATTTTGCTGCCCTTTAGTTGGGTAGCTTTCTCTCTTGTGTATTTAGGAAGGTGCGGCGTTATATTTATGTATGGGTCCTATTAATATATTTAAGTAAGCTCTAGGTACATGTTGCGATTCTATTTATATCTATTAAAGGAAATAACACAGAAAATAACTTTCTTCTTCTGTTCAGATTAAATGGTAAAATTAAATGGCCAAAGTAACGTTGTTAGTTATCATCTCCTTTCTGTACCTAAGATTTATTACTATTTAAGTTACCTATAGTTGTTGTGCAAAATACCGCAACAGAATTAGATCGTCAAATATTTTAAAATCTCAATAAAACCCTACTTACTTAACCTACATACCGCATGTACCTACTTACTCGTATATCTAAATGTGATTCTAGGACATTGTGTGTTTTGTGTCTAAGATAAAGATTACATAAAAGTTTCCATCTTAAGCTCAACACAAAACAATCGCGTGTACTTCCCACACGAGATAGAACACGTTTACAATGCTCGCGCTTTTAATCAAAGCCCTCGACAAAACATCCTTTCACGCATCCAAAGACAGAGTTCATTAAAGAAAGAAGATAGCACCCACGAATACGTCACATCGACTTACAACACCAACAAAAGACATAACTTGAGCTATTGTTCAGGCCTCATAATACAAAATACATAGCTATTCATTCGCAGCATTGTAATATTGCGCCCCTCGCCTGAAAGACTTCGGCCCTAAGGTGGTGTGAACACGTGTGTATGTTGCTGTCTCGCTCTAACACGCTCGCGTGTCGCTCGCACCGTCTCGCTCCCCCGTCAGCGAGGAGCTCGCGCATTGCAGGTGAATCCGCTCGGACAGTCGTGTGTTGGCCGTTGCGTGGGTAGCACGTCGCTCCGCTCCCTCCGTGGTTCCCGCGAAAATTTACGTGCACGAATTTCCCGGTTCGATTTTCGAAATTTACAATCCTTGCAACGCTGTTAATATTGTTGTGTGACATTCAGTAATCGAGGCGACGGGACGAAGTACGCAAGAATTGGTCGCAGTGTTTTGATTATTATAGTGATTTGTTGCTGAAAGAAACGTGCTCGGATATTGTTTAGATTTTCCTCTGCTCATAAGAATCTTACGGTGAGTTTACGGCCATTCATAAATTTTGCTGTCTCGGTTTTTGGGACTGCTGTCTGTTACGAATTACTTTTTATTCCGGTCTGGAAAAAATCCGACTACAGTTTATGTTTTAATGGTAATTTTTTCGAAGTTTTGAAAATATTTTTCTCTAATCATATTTTATACTTTTTTTTTAAATTACCCTCTTTTTCGATTAAAACTAAAGTTGTAGATAAGATGTGCAATGTGTAGGTATGATAAATATTAGTTGTCAGTGAATCGTTATTGCATTTGAATTCGAACAATACTTGCACTGGTGCCAAATTCATCGCATGCTTGTGAAATCATTAACATAATTTATGATATTTCATACAATGCAAAGACTTCAAATATACTATTTCTGAACTGGACAGTGTATGTAGCTTTTAGACACGGTCAATTTAAACCCAAGGTCTCGCTATTTTTTTAAATAGCAAATAACAATAGTTAGTCTTCACTATTGCTATTTAAAAAAATAAAGATAAGAAATAGTATATTTGAAGTCTTTGCATTGTATGAAATATCATAAATTATGTTAATGATAAATTGTAAAAACAATAAATTGTAGTCTTACTGATAAAACATAATTAATACGTGTTACGGAGTTTTAAGTTAGACGATTAATATAAGTAAAACACATTTATAGGTATAGAAATTATAATCAAAATAATCGTTAATTCAGTTAACGAAAGATAAACGTTAGCATTAGTAATCTAGGTTTATAAATCTATCGTTATACCAAATAATTATCATAGCTAGAGCGTGAATAAAACTTCAGACCCCAAGATATTTAAATCAAAATATACCTACTTACATGTACCAAGGTAATATCTTTGGAATATTAATCAATAGACCCGGAACTTGTAATAAAATATTAACGATGTTCGGTCGGGCTATGGACAATTTTATAAACGCATAGGAAATGCCAAGTTTCGGAAAATCATTTTATAGGGAAATATCGGAACCGTTTATTTTTATTCTTGTTTAAGTTTAACAGTAATAAATATATGAGTCTTTACTCATATATTTATTACTGTCTTAAATAGTTGAATAAGTTCTCAAATAGAACAGGTTCTTATAAAAATATTTTTACACTTGTCTTTTTAGAAATTATTTGTGATATTTTTATTATATTTTATCCTGATATGATTTCTATAAATAATCTCAATTTTGTGACATTATCCGTGAATAACAGGAATAAAGATGTCAATGTTAGTTTCCTTTATTTGATTGATAGATAACAGGTCGAAATTGGTAACGTCTTCTTCTAAAGTCAGTTGTATGTAACTCAAAAGAACAAATACCAGTATCACTGAAAGACTGGAAGAGAAATAGTGGTTCCTATATTCAAATGTGCGCGAAACGAGAACAATAAAAACGGAGAAAGCTCCTGAAACCCGTGACTGATAGCACCGGATGTTACGCAGAACACATCCGGGTAGATGGAAATGCTAGAAATATGTAGGAAGTTTATAAAACAAAGATTTAAGAAGTTAGGATATTTTTATAAAAGTTACAAATAATATTTGGACTTTGATAGATCACAATATAATCAATCTCTTATTAAACCTTCTTAACAATTGAAGAAATCGTATGAGAGGGGCTAACTCTGGCGTCAAACTGTCTTAGGAGTGTGTTCCTCTGACATAGTTTAATGGTTTTGAAATATGACAAATAGTGCAAATGTCTTAGTAAAAAACAAAATTACCTCATTACTTAAAAATCCCTTTAAATCTTTTCATAAGTAGTTAATCTGCAAAATGAAGAAAAAAAACATAAATAAATGTCTTAGTAAAAAACAAAATTACCTCATTACTTAAAAATCCTTTATATCTTTTAATAAGTAGTTAATCTGCACCATTAGTTTACTTCTCCAAGAACAACTGCGTTTAACATCATACAATATATGCTACAACTCAAACGTACACACCATAATAATATAAAGAAGCCCAAAATAACCCTACCTCATAAAACAAACACTTACGCAGTCACAACAATGAGCAATCTACGAAAAATATTTCATAAAAGACACGCAGCTAATATACACGTAAAGAAGGCAACCTTCCCCATACATAACAATAAAAAGTCAAAGCTTGAAGTTAAATAATCATAAAGTATAACTCTGAAATTGCTAAACTCACTTTTCCGTACATCGCTTTTGCATATACAGCGTGAATTTTTGAGTTACTGTACTTACTTAAAATATTTTTTGCGTGGGATATGTTCGCGTTTGACTACGACCTGCCTGATGTTAAGCAATTCTGTAGCCTAGGATATAAGATAAGATAAGATAAGATATGTCTTTAATGCACACCAAAGAAATTACATAATAAAAGAAATTTAAAAACTATTTTTTTTACATTGGGCGGCCTTATCGCCTTAGGCGATTTCTTCCGGGCAACCTTTGGATGGACGGGATTTAGAAACATAGGAAACATAGGATAGGTCCTAGAACTACCAACATAATCCAGCGATCTTCCAATTGAGAATGAATCGATTCACATCGGGCAAGCACGCTCCAGCTAAGGATTTATAAAACCTTTGCTTTCTATCAGGCAAACTATGGTCAAGTGCAAACTCGTCTTAGTTAATAAAAGATCCCACGGATTTGAGTTTGTAGTCATGCTACGTTCCAAATTTCATCTGCATCGATTTAACCGTTTATCATCATCAAATGTTATACATTCAAAGGTCTAACAGGTTTGCCTAGAAAGAACCAGTTTTCTCTGGCCTTGACCTAAAGACCAAACATTATAATAACGCTAATAAATATACATACGTAAATTTTGTGTCTGTCAGAACACTATTTATGAATGTTATGCAAAATACGAGAGTTTGTTAGTTTGCTAGGCTAGGCTTATTTGACAAATGGGCTATTGCAGTCTAACAAAACAAGGAATAATATTAATTAGGTACAACGAAAACACAATAAAATAATTACACGTAATTAGGTACATAGATACTTAAAATAAGCTCGCGATGGTTAATCTATTTGTTTTCTAGCGGCCAGTTTTATTTAACGCAAATCTTCAGGGATGTGGTTATATATTGTCGCTCAATTGTAAAATACCTATCTTAGCATAGCTATGGTGGTTTTAAATCTCTCGACACCAGAGTTAGCCACTATCATACAAACTCGTTTACTGCACTATACAAGCAAAGGCTGACCTTTTTTTTTACGTGGGATAGGTTTATGTTTTAAAACAGCCTGCCTGATGTTAAGCATTGCTGCAGCCTAGGGTGTAGTTCACGCTTACCTAGAAGGTACATTAACTCTAGATTTGAAGACCCCTGGATTGTAGTCGCAGGAAACACAGCTTCTGATAAATTTGTTCCAAAGCTATGCCACTCAGTTAACCGATAATGTTAAACTAACTTGAAACTTACAGTACATTTTAAGTACTCAAGCGGTCACAAAAAGTCGTCCTGTAAGTAACCGTTTCCCATACGTAGTAAATTGTTGCGGTTGGTCCACAAAGTTGTCGGCCGCAAGGAGCGGACTAAAGGAGACCCACTAGGTGGGCCCGTGACCTAATGCCGGTGGTTTAGGGCTACTTTCTATATACCTACCTTTGTTATACCTACTGGCTATATAGCGTAGTGTATAGTAGAATGTGTAGTATACATATATAATAGGAGGATGTGTTTGCTTTTTTCAAAAACAAGTGGTGGTTAGTAGTATGGTTTTTTTTAAAGAAATCTAGTGCTGACATGGGTTGGAAACAGATTTCTACTCCTTTTCCCTATTTATTTACCTAGAATTACCTTACTCCTTTTAACGCGTAAATTGCGTTTTGTGTACTTAATGGAATAAAATACTAATAATTATTTATTCTTATAAATTTGTTCGTAAATTTTCTATGTTCATGAGCTACACAAATAAATTACAAAGTACACATGTTATTCCGAGAAACAGTCCAACATTGATCAGTGCAGCCACTAGAAACACATAAATCTGTTATGAAACACAATTGCATCCATGCTATTTAATATTACACACAATAAACGCCTCATAATCGTTGAAAATTCCGATTTACATGTGCCGAAAATGAACGTGATAGGTCGTAGTTACGATATCACGCGATATATGTGCTTGCTGGTTGGTCGGTCGTGATGGTCGCGTGATAAGACTGGACGCTGATTGGTCCGTACATAAATTGCTGTCGGAACAACCTGTTCAGCCTTTTTAGATGATAGAAAGGTTAGTTAGATATCTCTAGATGATTTTGTCTATGAAGCTAGTAAAGATTTTACGACGCATCTCTCAATGCGCAATGAAATTCTAACATTAGGAACTTATTCGACTAGTAAAACAGCAGCGAGAAAGTCTGCTATTTTAATTGCTGAATAATTGCTAATCAACATTACGTTAACACTAGAAAATAAATGGCAAATTTGATTCTGTATAAGTACTATAAAAATTTCGATCTACCTATCTAAAATGTTCAGTCTATTTTCACTGTTTAAAAAGTTAAGTTAAAAATTCGTACAAAAAGTAAAGCCTCAATCGGGGAATTTGAAATTTAGGAATTAAGTAAACATATCTACTCGTATCGTAAATAAAAATTCAAAGTAACTACGTTCGATTGTTGTGCGACCTACAAGCATAGCAACATTCCATCCAAATCGGTTCAGTCATTTGAGCTGTAAGACGTAATAAGCATTCTTGCACTTTATTGCTCGTACATTGTTTATTTTTCTTTATTTGTATTAAGAGTGAACTTTCATCATCATCATCCACTTTCTTTGTGAACATTGTTACAAAATTTAAATTTGTATCGATGCTCTATTAAATTAATAAGTAAAATTCGCCGGTCGAAAATCGCATCGCTCCAATAAACTTCCCGAACACGTGTCGAGTAGTGTCCACTGAAATAGAATGGGACAAAAAGACGCGTTGAATAATGTTAATGCAAAGCAAGCGATTGTCGCCGCCGGTTGGACATGTAAAGTCGAACTAGATACGCGGGCTATTTCTAGCGCATCCGACTGCTCCGACAGATACTTGGCTACCGTTAAACTTTCCGTATTTTATTTTCGTAGAAAAAAAATCTCCTCAAACCTTTTGTTTCACAACGCGCGACCGATAAAAAAAATTAAATGCGCCCGAGTTGCCAAGCGGCTATAGATTGTTTCAACTAGATTTATTGTGTGTAATTTGTGTAGTTTTCAGCTGTTCTTCTATTATCAACGGCGAAAATATCGCGACTGATCGTAAAGATGTGCTAGATACACTATTATGTCGGGCAGAAGACAGAACCTTTATTATCTGTAACGTATAGTACACAGGTAGCGTAGAGTGTAATTTATTTCGAATTTAGAACGGTATGAATCTGTTTTGTAGTCCGATATTGAATTTAGAACTCGAAGCGCCACAGCTGAGCGCGTTCTCAACTTTGAATATAGAACGCGTTATGAACTACACGATATTGGAATCAAATGGAATGTGATATTAAATAAGGAATCAAACATTAAACCATAAAAATTCAAGAAAATACTTCTTTTGCTTAATGTTGATACCAAATAGCTGCTGAAATTATGTTTCTCGAAATGTTTGTCATATGTCGTTATGATGGCATATACTTAATTTTTAATTCGACAATATAATGTACATACAGTAACTTAACTAACAAACGCACTGTTTTAAACCACTGAATGTATGTCTATAAGAAGCCATGTTGAAATACCAATGTTACTAATGTTAATATAATATGTTAGATATCAAAAAAAAAATATGTAAATAATGTAATTTATTATAGACATATGCCTAAATAAGAAAATTATTTATTCCTCAAATTGACATGTAACTATATTTTGTTATCAATAAATTGAGTTTGAGTTTGTTTGAGTTTGAATATAATTTAGCCTAAAGAACAATATGCGAAAGAATCCACCTTAGTCCAAAATAAAACTGATCATTGTCCTCGGAAATATAATAATAGAAACCTTGCCTATCGCTCGTAACAGTAGTCAGTCTGGTAACATTTGGCTGAAATTCAAAAGCAGAATTCCCAGCAGTTTGTTTTCAAAATTAAATTCATTGACCTCTTAGTTTGATTCATATTTTGCATCGGTTTAATGCGGGCTGCCATTTTGTCGTAGCGTAAATAGGGTTATGTAAATATAGGACGTGTATGTATGTATACGTTGTTGGAAACAGGAAAGATGAAGGAATGTACTTGTCTGGTTGAGATTGTGCGTGACCTTAGTGTTATACTCGTAGAAATATAAATAACAACATGAGTAGTAATACCTACTTATTGTTTAACTAGTGACGCTGCGTGGTCTTGTCTGCATTTATCTAGCCTAAAAAGTATGTGATTATCTAGAGTTTGTTATCCATATTATTAAGTTTATGGGTGCAAGCCTGAAGTAAATGACTTTTATTTATTTTATTATATATATTCGGTTCAGCTGTATATACTTGAAGAAAGAATACAGACTCCCAAACGGTTTCGGTTTCATGGCATTACTTAGTGTGATGTAAATCTGTCGGCATTGTCGCCAAGCACGTGACAGCCGCTTCTGTTGAAATAGTATTCAAAAGGATGTATTATGCTTTCAAATTATACCCACAACATTTTCTCTAAATAAAACACAGGAAATCATAAAGCTTGCAATCGTTTAGATAACACTTACTAAAAATCCTTTCCGTTTTAAAATTATATCCAACTCAACCGAAGTTTCTGCAAAAGACACGTGCTGACAGCGTTTTTAAAATATTTCAGTTCAGTTTTCACATTAAATTGCTTGTGTTTGTTTATCGGATTGAATATCGGACGTGTTTGGATTACTTTTAACGTTGCTACGATTTTATTGATGCTGCTAATTATAAATAGACTGCAGATTGAAGATTGGAGATAATATATCCAGACGTACAAACAAACTATGGCTTGTTAAGTTTCCGAATGAAATAAGTAAATAGTAGTACTTTTTATATAAAATTATGGTGTTAGACTAATATTTTAAGTACACTATGAATGTTAGTATTAGTTCTCGTTATCATAGGAAGAGGATTAAGGCTACGGTCATTTTAATTATAATATTTCTCCTCTCTCTTGAGTTGTATTCCTCATGACTGAGGGTCGTGACTGCCCCGCAGAATCTACATCGTGATGGGCGCCCAAGTCCTTCTACGAAAGACGCAAGTCTTCGGATATTGTGGTCCTCAAACGTGTCAGTTTTCTCACGATGTTTTCCTTCACCGCTAAGCGAGTGCAAATCCACACATAACTTGAAAATACAAGTCATTGGTGTGGGGCTGGATTCGAGCGTCTGGATGAAAAGCAGACACTGGAACCGCTGAGCCACACTCTACTAGAGAACTATTTCTGGATCATCCATAGTACTTAGAGATCGCTCAATTCATATAAGTTCAGCGCACATATATTTATCCTCATAATTAATATTTATTGGTTCTCAGAGGAAAAATCTCAGACTGAGTCATCAGGTTTATATTATTATTTATTTCATATATCTTTAAATATGACAAGTTTTTTTAATGAAATATAGTCATTTTGTAGACGTGTTAAGATTTATGATATCCCCGGATGTATCAATTATCGTGGTTGTCAAAACATGTGTTTGTCTAGATTTACAAACTGTTGACAAAGTTATATGTGATGGATCTAGTACATACGTCTAATAAAATAAAAGAAATAGGCCTAGTAGGTATAGTTTTAATAAAATACTACAAGTCAGAAAGTACCTACTATTTATTTCACACGAAAACGTAGAGTAAAAATAAAACAAATAGTAAAACTTAATGGGGAGGTTTGTAATTATGTCATTTTTAAACTATAGTTTATCCACAAAACTCAATTTTTAAATTCACAAAGCTACTTTGATTCTAAACCTCTAACTATACATCCTGGATCAAATTAATCTTCGTAAGTCAATAACTTCTTTAATACTTGTTGAATATTACCTCCAAAATATTTGGACTGATTACGCGTTGTCATAGCAACAGAGTGTACGTTGGCTTGACGACCATCATCAGCAAATTCCACCATATCTCAGACAAGCGTACAGACATCTTGAAATTGATAGATCTAGCCCACATGTCTCCGAAACACTCAACTATTGGGTCTCCACTATTTGTAGTGTCACGTTCAAAGCAAAGACATTTGAATGACATTCTAAATATGAAATGTCAAACGGTTTAAAATATTTATGTTTTATACGCCGTCGAATGTGTATATTTTATTTTTATTAGGCTATTTGACCCGCTGACTTTGTTATTCTATGTACGAGATGTTGTACTTTTTATATTATGTTTAAAAGTACATGTTGCTATTTTAACTACAAGCTTAAAAGACTACCAGTAAAATATAGCTGAGAAATAACGTACATTATTTTATTTAGGTATATGAAATCTTTCTGATTTTGAATCAGTTTTTTTTTGTATCGGCCATGTAGATAAGTAACGTTTAATTTGACGTTTTCGAAATAAATATTAATGACCTACACTACAGTTCTTAAAATAAATAACTAAGCATCATAAATATTTTCCAAAAAAATAAAATAAAATAAAATATAAAATATTAATAAAATAAAATCCTATATTATTAAAATTATTCATTCCACCCAGCCACTGGTTTTCCTTTTACAAATTCTAAAAGTTTGAAATATAATACCGTTGTTTCGTTTATATTTCGAGATTATTGAATTTAAGCACCATTCAGCTATTGTCATTAATTTAGAACTGTCAGAAGCAATCTGGGACAAGGTCTTGGAACTAAATATTCGTCTGCGTTTTATGTTCTTTTTAATCATGAACACGAACAAGTATTGTATCTTGTCTAGTTTTTTCTATCATTACTATGAATTATTTATCATTAAAGAATAAAAACATCTGTTGTAATTGATTATAATATATTCCAAATATCCATATGATAGTCTCAAACTCCCTTTAGGTTTTATGACGGCCAGAAACGATTCTCGATTGTTTTCGTAAGCCTCATATTGGCTTCCATAAACATGCTGTGTTTACATAAACGCTCTATCGGTTTGTGTAAACGTATGTCCGTTCTGATGTACATTTACAATTGCCGTGTTTATAAAATAGACGGTGGGATTCGTGCGACCCCATTGGCGATTTTTTTTGAGTGTCTTTGTGGCGCTAGTGCAATAATACTTATGCTTTTGTTAGAAATGTCTCCTATTGTTATGACTTATACCTACTATAAATGTTTAGAAAACATTTGTAATTTTTTTTTTCAAGAGGAACACTTTGATTGAAATAAAAAACCATATATAAGTATACAAATCAAAGGGTCCACACATAAAAAGAACGTTTTTAAAACTTAATCTCGAAGGAAATTATGTACCAACTACAAATCTTAAATACCCATGGGCGCCAAGAAAATCTAAAATTAACCAATATTTCCTCAAAGCGTTAATTTTATAGATACACAGTCAATAAAAACGTTCGGCAAACAGCAGTATTTTTTTCTCGAACTCGTAATACTTTAATGAGAGATCAAAGTCCACAATAATTTTAGTTAACAATTAAATTTGGGAATTTACAGAGACAAGAATAACAAACACGTCAAAATTAGCAAAAAGTTATAATAGTCGGGAAGTCTTAACAGTCATGCAATGTCAAACGTTAAGTACCGACATGTGAAAATATTCCTATATGGATATATTTCATGTATTGCACGTAGTTGTAATACAAATTGTTACTGAACCTTTCAACTACTTGAAATCGTGAATCAATATTGATTTATAAGTGTTGACTTTATTATTAACTGGCCTGTTAGCTTAGTTGGTAGTGGCTCTGCCTTCTAATCTAGGGGTTGCGGGTTCGATACCCGCGTGACACAAGTATTTATGCATTTTAAAAAATTATAATTACTTGTGTTGAGTCTGGTCGTTTGTAAGTATGTATTTACAAAAGAAAAGTATATAAGTATTATATCCGTTATAGTACCCACGACACAAGCGTTTGCTTAGTGTGGGGCTAGAAGGCGCTGTGTGCTATGTCCCGGAATATTTATTATTTATTTTATTATTTATTATTATATTTACAAGATTTCATACAACAAATTTACTACAAATTTTGCATTAACAAAACCCAACTGATTTCGCGAGTTCAAAAAAATATCTGTCTCGTGGATTAGTCGGTCAACACTAATTTATTTATATACGTACGGATATGTCTGTCTTTATTACCGTTAATAATTGCCATTAACTACGCACAATTATATTTCTCGCAATTTCATAAACAAATTGTGAGGTATTTTTGACGAGAAATACTCGAAACAATGTCGTAGCTAAACGGCCTTGAGTCTGTGAGATGTTTGCATCAATTGGCAAATACACGTGACTACATGATTATCTCTTTTTGTACTCTGTCAAATTAAAAAAATGCTCAAGTCTAGTTGCAATATAAAAAAATAGTTATGAAAAAAATATTTTAACATGGGACTAAAATACACTCAGTTTTTTTGGAAAAATATACATATGTACATATAGTTGGTAGATGCAGCTAAGAGCAATGATAGCAGTTGTTTTGAATGATTTGCATTGTTTACATACTTATTTTAGTTTCGAAACTGAATTTAATTTTGTGATTTTATTTTAGTCATCAAAAATAAGGAAAGATATTTAGGTTTTTTTTATTCATAGTATTTTTAATATCACTTAACTATATCAGAAGCCATCAAGACTATTTAAATTATTTATCATCACAAAACATTTCAGAACCAAAGATCGCGCGTTTACACGAAAAGAAAAGATGAATTCAATGTATCTCCATTTTCGTACAAATTCTATTCAGTTTTTTACTTTGTGTTCTTTCAACGCTGTCACCAAACTAGGTGCTGAGCCATAAATGTTTTCACACCTTTTAGGTTTCAATGGTAGACTGTTTTAGTAAATACATTCTTTATTCTTCTGCGCGGCTAACACGCTTTTTACACGGTTCTAGATTATGCACAAATAAAACGAGTCCAATCGCGTTTGTTGTGCGTTTTATTTATGTTTCTAAAAAGTGCGGGTCGCCTAGTAAGGAAAGGGCAGTAACTGAACTCTTTGTCTTGTTTGAACTCTCATCATTTGATGGATTTCAGTTTTTTATTATTTACTGTGCAATGTATAAGAAATGCGCTGATGTGTGCCACTTAGAAGTTCACAAAATTTTATTAGATATTCTTATCTATTGAAACTCCTTCACTAAATAACACTGACTGGCTCAAATGAAGTAAATATTCATTGAAATATATTTCGTGTATGGGCGATACCGCCAACCCAGGGATGCCACTAGTAAAAATCTAGATAAATCTAGACACTAATGGCGCCCCTTAACTTTACGTACCGTTTCCACCTGCAGGTGGCTATTTATGTACAAGTAGATACGAAGTTATTCTAATCGTTCTGCCGTCTACGCGTCTTTCAGAAACATCCCAAGAACTCTCAGCACACTGCTGCAGAGGGCATTTCCTTCGACTAATTGGACCTTAGGACATACCAACCAGTCTAGCGTTAGTTTATGGACCCTACAATACAATAGTTCACAATAAATACTAAAAGAAATTGCGCACAAAATTCAAAAAAACGATCGGCAGGTATGTCCAAGATCTTACATTCGATTGCCGCAATTGAAATTTTAAAATTGCAGGGAATTCAATTGTTTACATTTCAATTGCGTATTTTTGCTGGCGCGGTTTTTAATTAATTAAAACTGGATGTCGGGAGTGATGTGAAAAAATGTTTTTGTCTCTTGCAAAAACAATTTTAACGAAGAATAGTGATAGTGAAAACACGTAAATTTTGATTATGTCATAGCTAACGTCAGTGTGAAAAATCTTTTGAATTTCGGTTTAACTAGGATGGTATGTAATCATTGTTTTCAAAATATTTTTTCTTGCGTATACATGTCTAAAAAGTACAACAATGTGTGGACGAATTTGTAAAATGTCTCACATAATAGAAGATAGATTTTTGGAGCAGAAAATATCAATGAATGTTATAACCTCTTATTAGAATATTTCCTAGTAAAACGCGAGCAAACAGATAATCATGTCAAAAAAATCTTTACTAATAAATACCTCTCCAGTTTCATATTCAAGTAAATTACTCAGAAATTAGATGTTTCCCAACTCGTTCCCGCTTATCATATCCAAGCAAAAAGTTGCATTATTTTTTCTTCTCAATGAATAATTGCATGTTATTTTTAGTCAACTATCATAGACTAGTTTTGTAGTTGTGTATTAGAGAGACTGGTTGTCGACTGTTTAATTTACATAATCTACAATCAAGATGCAAACATACGCATAAGGAATAGTGTCAATATATAATGGGAGCACAGAGAATGAACTTGTGATAATTTTAAGAAACGCTATGTGATTCTTCAGGCAAAAGACGATTTTGATATGGAAAACAACATAATGTTTTCGTTGCACCTGTTTCTATTAAGTTCTTAAAGATTCCATGATGTGACTGTCTCATATCCAAGATTTCATACTCTGTCAAGCATTGTATCTTCAAAAAGTTACTCATGAATGATCAATGAGGTAGTCAGAAACCATTTTTTTTTATTATAGTTAAAAATCATGTTTAAATTATGCTTGAATTTGGCTGTGCTTTAATAGGCTGAAGGTATAAAAGCAATGATTCATTATTAAATCATAAAATGACATATATCTTACGCAGTAAACTCCAACACCGTTTACCAGAATACTGAGCGTCGGCTACATTGTGAGTCATTTTGTGTACCATTAGGTAATTATATCAAAGCGCACTCCAGCTGATGCTGAACCAGGATTGAGATAACATCAAATTAAGCGTCCTCTTATTTTGCACTCGTTTTATTTCTCAGTACTTTAGCGCGCAATTTTATGCTAAATGATTCTAATAATTACTGGAAGACTAGACGTTATTAAAGGCGGTACCTTTTCCCGCAAACTGGTAAAAGCTTGTTGTAATATTTGCGTAGGTGGAGGCTGTGATTAAAATGTGATCGTTTCTATTTTTGTATATGAGTTGGTATCTTAAATAAAATAAAATGTTGCTACGAGTATTAATCTATAAGTTTAGGAAGCTATTTAACAAATATACAGTTACATGCAAGTATATACCTACAGTGAAATTTGTTAAAGTAGGAAACTTCTACAATAGGACCATATACTGTGGTCTCAACACATTTACTTCCATATTAGAGTAATCAAAAACAATTGATCATCATCACCTACTGTTAACCCACAACAGTTCTATATCGGTTTTTTCTTCTGTTTATATGCATCGTATTACTTGAACGGAAATCTAGAGTTACATTATTTTCTTACAACGGACGTATTCCACTTCTACATTATTTGCAACATTTCAATCAGTATTTAAAGAAATGAATATATAGAACCTAGATCCGAAATATAAAATACTAGAGCCTACAGTACCTTTGTACTGGTAACAAAGCTCTGTAACGAAACATTTCAATAAACATTCCTGTACTTACGACGCCGGAGTGTGGAGCCTTCACACAGTGGTCGGTAGCGCTTTGTAGTACGTTTGGACGTCTTTTAGACATACCGGACTATTGGTAGTACTGCTTCTGTCAGCCAGAGATGGATCTAGTAACAAGATATTGAAAATTGTATTGAATTGTAAGTTCCGTTTGCTATTACGAAAGTTTCAAATGAGGATTTTAATGCAATCTTTTCAAAAGCAGAAGTTTCGGTAAATATATATTTATATATATATATATATATATATATATATGTATAATGCTTAGTTAGGTTTGTATTTTTGGCAGAAACAGTAACAGTTTCTGAGTAATAGATAGTGATATCCTATCATCACATGTTGACTGGATTTGCCGGCGTTTAGAATGATATGTTACTTGTTGCTCGGAACGTCTTAAAAAGCTCCCACAAAGCAAGTACCTATTTCTTTACATCACGAGTGAAGCTATAGCTGATTAATTACACATGTTTATTACATACTATCCGAGCTCCGTGACTGGCTTGTATTTTTTTAACCCAAAAATCTTGACAAACCAATCTGAACTTTAAACCCCGAATAATACGGATGAGAGTCGTATATTTTTCTGATTCCTATAAACCCGAACATGAAAGAAAATGTTTTTAATTACCACTGGCGCTTTTTGATATGGGGGACGATAAAAAACGTATCGTGTCAGCTTTTTTTTCTTTTTTTACGTACTCCTGCTTTGGTTACGGTGTTCGTAATTGTTTTATTTATTACCTTGATTATGTTTATTGGGGTAATGGGCTACATTGTTTTAGGCGCGAGTGGCCTTTATTTTTTGTAAGCTCGTAATTGTTAATTTGAGCTTTACGCTGTTGAGTGTTGATAATACTAGTGGGTGCTCGCGGCTTCGCTCGCATTAAGAAGTAAAACATCCCCTATTTCACCCCTTTAAAAACCAAAAAAAACTTTCTTAGCGGTTGCCTACGTCATAACATCTACCTGCATGCCAAATTTCAGCCCGATCCGTCCAGTGGTTTGAACTGTGCGTTGATAGATCACTATATCAGTCAGTCAGTCACCTTAGAGTTTTATATATTTAGATTTTTAGAACATACTGTCATAGTCATATTTAGTACCGATTTTTTTACCTAACTCATGATTTATACAAGAATATACATAATACTACATCTGCCTAAGGTATATTCTATAAATTCACAGAATAATCTCTCGCAACCCATTCAGTAGTCGTAATAAATAGAATTTAAACCTGTCTTGTAACTGACCTACAATTTACTAATCTGTGTTTAAATCCCTCGGGTGTAAATACCATTATTTGTATCATTAGCGTCTTAAATTAATTGCACTCTGTTCGCCAATAAGTGCTTTAATCCCTATTATTTGTAACATATTCTTAGGTAAAATAAAAATGTCTGTTTTATCGTAATAACCCGAGGTGAAACGACGCGTATTTATGGTGTACCTAAATACCTTGGTTTGTGGAACGAAGTCAGGGATATTGGGGGTATACAGGTAAATGATTACTATAAGTAAATGTAATTTGGTATATGTACTATGTACTTATATTAAAAAAAAACTTTATATTATGACGTAATCTTAATTGGAATTTAATTTAAAGGAACTTAAAGTTGAAGATCCCAAAAATCCCTGCCTGCCCAAAAATGCCTGGAAGAGATCACTCAAGGTGATAAGGCCGCCCACTTGTACATTTATTTATAGTTTAAGTCCTTTTTAATATTGTTTTTTATTTTTGGTGTGCAATAAAGATATATTCTATTGTATTGTAAGATGTTTTGGTGTGCTAGGTAGATAGCAAAATTATATATAATATATCTAATTATGTAGTATAAAAACACAGAACCCTTTTTTCAAAGATTTTGTTACAATTTTTCATAAGTTATCATCTCTAGGAAAGTAATAGAATAGTAAATACATTTTCCCCCTTTAGGCCCCGCCCTGGCTCCGTCCATATATACAACTGTTTCCTATATATTTGTCTGCCTGTGCGCAGCCGATTTATTCACAGAACACGGGAACAGGCGATAACTGTTCAAAGGAATATTTATTTTATTTCAGTTTAAACAATAGGCAATTCTGTCACGGATTTATTTTCGACAGTTTTTTTTCGCCGAAGTTTTATAGTGCAGAAGACCCTGGAATATTTGTAGAGTAGGTACAGTTGTAAAAAGGTACACTTAAAATTCTTCTTGGCACAGAAAAAATAAATAAAAGTTCGCGGTTTTATAGCATCCGTTCATAATTTTAGTGTGTGACAATTTTGTGCACAATAGTGATGTAATTCACTAGGGAAAATAGTTGTGTTTATGTTTTTGATGTCTATATTTACGAAATGAATAATCAATCTACACAACATTTATGTACCTACTGCATAATATAATGACTATAAGTAGCAAAATTGGAACCGACTTCTCTGACCGCAAATCAAGCCACTGCCATTGGCACACGAGTTTGTAAGTTCATGTAGATCAACATCAACATATCCAAAATGTGTCTTATTTTGGCAATATGGAAACCGACATGTTTGAGGACCACAATATCCGAGGACATGGTGTCTTCCGTGGAAGGACCTGGGCGCCCACCACGATGTATCTGCCCAAGAGAACTCCCCTAACGAATTAATTCTGCGGGGGAGTCACGACCCAAAGTCATGAGGAAATACGACTCAAGAGAGAGAGAGAGAGATTTCAAAAGAAGTTCATATAAAATTTCATATAAAGTACGAACGACAGCGTTTTTTACCATTGCAACCATCCAAAATTCACTTTCACCCGTGACCTACTTTCAATACATATTCCATATCATCATTATTACCCTGGGGGTGAATATAGCCCGCTCCGCTATCACCATGCAGTGGCACCCTTGTACCTAGCGCTATCAGATTCATATAAATCAACGATTAAAGGAAGGACCGCTTCCTGAAACTGGTGTGTGGCTCACAGAATATTTGGGCACAGATGTACAAGTTGAAGCAATAAAAAAAACAATGTGAATTTGTCGTGATTCGGGTTATCCACTATCACTACGTTTATCTAATCCAGCTTCAGCTCATTCAAAAATACGGAATTTGGTATTTCAAAACCATGCCCTCCTCATCAGACACGACATTAGTAACTACTGTGTCACAAACCCAATCACAAACTGGAATACAGTAGTCTTAGCAAAGTACTGCTTGATAATATGACTAACCAACAAAGATGTTATACCAACTACTACTACAGTAACTGTATCACATAAAACTTCGTATCTATTTTTCTGCTGCCAAAAATAGATACGAAGTCTTCTGTGATAGCATTATCAACGTCATTTTCAGCCTTTGTCGAATCACTTCTAGGTATAGACATACTCTCCTAGGTGATATAGATGGCGGTTTTTGTTGTTTAAAATCAAAATTAAACCTCTCTGCACATAAATATTCTGTTCAGGGTACCATTGGAATTTGGCTCCATTAATGACGTCATAAACCACATTCTGCTAATATATTTACTTAGCTCAGGAAGTCCGGTGCGTGGGAGTGTTTTACAGATGCCGCTATTTATTGCTGGAGATTTATTAATTAGCCATGTTAAAAGATGGGAAATCCCACTCATATTATCAGAGCGAATGTTTATGCGTGTGTGTGCGCGCATATTTGTACCTCAACACTCTTAAAAGGCTGAACCGATTTGGATGAAATTTGGTATGTGGATAGATTAGACTCTGAGTTAACACATAGGCTACTTTTTCCCCGAATGGACGTTAATGAAGTAGCGTAAGTAATACCACTATGGTTAGTGACAGTAAATCTATACATATAATAAAGTTGAATAGGGTTAAAAATCGGAACATAAAAGATAGTAGAAAAAAATGTTGGGTATACATTAAATCCGTAATAAAACACACTTCAACAGTTTTTATTATTTTAATGTTTATCTGTGTCTCTGTTTATGTATCATTGCGCAGAAACGGCTGAACGGATCATCATTATTTTTGGTATGTAGGTAGTATGAAGTCTTGGAAGTGTCATAGGCTACTTTTCATCCTGAAATAATGCGAGCGAAGCCGCGAGCGTCCACTAGCATGAACATAAATTTTAACACTTATTATATTAAATCGAGTAACTTACGCAATTTACACGTGAGTGAAAACCGTTTAGTTAACATATAGATAACGTCTCACGAAAGTTTTAATATTAAAAAACTTATTATATCGTCCAGATCACAATATTTAGATCAATCCTAACCCTACCCTATATAACTATGTGTATGACTAAATACACGATCCTTCATAATTACCAATTATAATTAAGCTGAAATTAGCGCCCCACCTCAATCAGCGCGGCATCAAGTATTGATGTATCAAATTAGCCGCTCATAAATCATGTTAGTCGCTAATCTGCCGTTACAGCACTGACGTACGGTAATCTAGCGGTAATTAACTAGCTACTGTTGAGATGCAGCGACGGTCCACGCGGACAGGTAGTGGATGGGTGACCACAAGTTGCTTGAAAGAGGTTATTTTCTAAGGGCGCAATTTAGAAGTTTTTTACTTATGTATGGTATTGTTTGTATATTTTTTTGTTTTATTTCACGCGTTGGGTCTGGTATGAGTGACAAAAATTGTCTGGAAGCTGTTGATTTCAGCTATAGCAAAAGGCACTGTGGCACTGGTATTTTTTGTGTGGTATGTTCTGTGTATTTTTTGGGGTTTTATGTAATGGACTCGTAGCTATGGGTGACCAAAAGTTGACCGAAAGAGATTGCTTTCAGCGATTAAGGCACTATGTGTAGCACTAATTATTTTGTATATTTATTAGTTCAGTTTTCACATTCCTGTCTTTTTTTCTTCAGAAATCGTCGTTTCTGTTTGTATGCTGAAAATACTTTGTAAACAAATGATACAATATCTTCCATTTTATATTGTGACCACTGTAACATTGACCGCAGAGTTTACTGTGAATAGTGCAGACTGGCCAATTCGTAGAGATTTATAAAAATAAAAATACATCCATATATTATTCAGTGCTGTGCCAAATTGGTGTTGTTTATGTGCTCTCGACGAGAGATTTAACCATTTAGTATGGCGTGAATTATTATATTCTCATTGCTGCCAATCACACTGGTTCTACTGTATGTTCGAGTATCTAGGTTACCGTACTATGTATGTTAGGCATGCGTGTGAAGGATAAAATATGATAAATTCATTTGTGAAAAATAAATTGTAGCAAAAAGACGCAAAAGCTTTAAGTTGTTCATATAATACATATCAATTAAGGTTACGTAGTACCTAACATATTATGCATAATTGGTTTTATACTTGATTTACAAATCACTTGGAAACATTAAAAATGAGAGTGGCCATATCCATTAATATGGATTTTACAAACAACTCAAGTTTATTACACCATTAATTAAACAGTTAAAAATTTTTAGAGAAAATATTTCACAAACTAACTAATTTATTATTGCCTGGAAGAGATCGCTCTTAGCGATAAGGCCGCCAATTAAGACGCTGATTTTAATTTGTATGTTTTTTTTTGTGTGTTGTTTCGTTTGTGGTGTTTTAATAAAGTATTTATCTATCTATCTATCTATCTATTTTACCTTTTAACACGTGTTGTTAACTGACCAAGCAAAATCGAAGCTATTATCTCTAAAATCCATCACAATAAATCCGTTCACGGCCTTGAAATCAATGAAATCCGCATCAAATTCGTGAATTACATGTGAATATCTATAGAGGAGTTAACACGCTTCTCTGACGTGATTTTCGTTACCTACTTACAATATACGAGACGGTTTGCGTCGCTCTGACGTTGTATTAGTTTTTACTACAACCACTATACAATGTAGGTATGTATGATAGATTAGTAGTAAGAGAAGTTTTGTATGTACATTGTTATGTATTGAGTATAGGTATAGATCTAACTGAAGACTCAAAGAGAACGCTTTTACCCACAAATTATATTTGCTACTTCAATTATCGTATGGTATTTTGTCACCGTGTTTTTTAATTTTAATGAAATGTTAATGTACCCCAAATTAATATGTTTTGCTACGTCAATGTTGAATAATATATCCGTTATGAGTTTTTATCTTTCGTCTTTACTACATTATGACCTTCAAACTCCAATATAAAGATGGCATCAAATGATGATGATGATGATATACCGCAGTAATACAAATAGTTCTCCATCCGTTGCCATGACGTCATCCGAGGCATGTTTATCTCATCAATTCACATTGTTTTGTTTTATTTAAATTTTTCGTCCGCTGTGATTTGCCAATAGGATGAATAATGGTTATTTTTTTGCAACTGTTTTGATTCAGCTTTTTAAAAAACGGTGGTATGATGTTTTATTACAAAATTTAAATATCCAAAGAGTATTTACCGATATTATAAAACCTCTCCAAAACAAATATCCTTAAACGAAGGTACATATTTCATATGAACGTTTAAACGCACACAGGAAAACAGGTAAAATTAATTAGGATATGTTAGGTCGCTTATAAGTGATGTTAATATAAATGTAGATTTTTCAATTTTATGACCTAAAACAGTAAAAAAATATATACATAAATACGTTTTTTTTTCTATTATATATTCACTAATATATAGTAACTGTACTAAAATGAAGACACAGGAAGGGACTAACCGACATGGCACGGGTGTACCACCCAGTTTGTAGGGTTAGTATCTAAGACTGATGTACATATTTTTTTACGTGGTATTGGTTTACGTTTGACTACAGCCTGCCTGATGTTAAGCATTGCAGCAGCCTAGGGTGTAACACCTAGAAGATACCTAAATATGTACAATTATGAACAAATGAATTTTGAATTTAAATATTTAAAGCTACATACACTAAGTAACCATAAAACTTAGAAAGTAATACAATTTAACTTAAAACCAATTTTCCATCGTCACAAATCATTTGCCGTGCCTCTCGACAGGCGTAGCACATGTTTATTACCTAACTCTGTGTATTACCTATATTCTCCGCTACAAATACTCCCAGAATACTGAATCGTTGAAGTGCTGTGTAAAATGTAACCACCCGTGCAAAGGACCGGCGCGGCGATGTTGTATTCAATTATTTTAACAGAAATGTTGAAGAACGTAATCATTGTTACAATTTCTTATTGGACTAGTGGAGTCATGTCTTTTGACAGTTGTACTCACTCGTAGTTCGTAATAACATGGTGATAGTAACTAAATCAACTAAATTGTAAAACATTCTCATGTCACTTTTAAAGAAAATATAGAAAATAAAATATATATATCAGGACATTGCACCCAGCGCCATCTAGCCCCACACTAAGGAAACACTTGTGAAATAACGGATACATAATATATACTTTTCTTTTGTAAATACATTTTATTATACATAGAAACGACCAGACTCAACACAGGTAAATACAATTTAAAAAAAAAAATTACTTATCCATGGCATAAATTAATTTAGAGACAGCATTGCGCCAGCAGCTTAAAATGAAAATCATTTAAATTACACTCTTTCTATTACAAAAGAAACTTACGTTTCCAGTTTAGTAGTTCCCAATAAAAATAAAACATGTACATACCTTCTTACTCGCAAATTGCGATCAAATGCATAGATACTAGAAACGACACTTCGTCATATTCTATAAGAGAACACGGATATAGAATTGTGCTGGAAATGCAACGCGTCGACGACGCACATAATGGATTTCTATTTATACTGTCCCTAAAAGACGGCCACGTAACTAATGTAGTTCTTAAAATACATGCGCGTTAAAGAAACTATTTTGTTTTAACGGCTGACTGGTGGTTTGAACAACTAGGCTTTTTCTATGAAACTTCATTCTCACGGAGAAAATTTTGCCGATAAAACCCACCAATCATACGAGATAAACATCACATCAATAACTTATTCGCAACGATTAGGGATATCTTTTATTGACAGTTTTAAGACTGAAATACGCTGACAAATTGTATTGAAAATGTTTCGTGCACTCAATATAATTGTTTCATATAATCACTAAACAAATATGAAAGTCTATTTAAACTCACAGTGTGAAATCAATGTATCTCACATGATTAATATCACTTACTGTCATTTCCCGCCTTTGAAAATTATCATATTTAATGTTAATATATCTGTGAATCGAAACTTAAACATCGTTTTTTGTATTACTTTGTGTATGCTCTTTTTACTTCACGTTAGCGTATACAGTTATGAATAGTACTTGCAGAGGTTTAATTTGTATATGTTCATTCTTGTGCAGTCTCAGATATAATGCCTTACTATAATTACTAGGTATTGATATCCTCATAAATAAGTTCTAAACTCTTATAAATTGATATCTAATCTTACGTACGGAATGTTAGTTATCGCTTCGAAATCTGGAGTTTTTATAAAACTCTTCACAATATTTTCCCAAATTAGCTGGCCAGTCAAACTTGTAAAGTAGACAAAATCAGTCGAATATGACAACCTCCTTTTTTGAAATCGGTTTAATAATATAGCAGAATCTGGACATAGCAGTAGTTACACTTTATACATGTATGGTTTGCACTTGACCATAATTCGCACGACGGTAAGCGATCGTTACAAGTTACTCTTACGTTACATAATTCACGGTTTCCATCAACATTTTTACTTACCTACGCTTTCAAGTGCCTGCCTGGCGCCATAGATGAAATAAACCCGTGCAGACTACAGAAGGGCCATCATAATGCTAGCAGGTTTATTTTTACAAAGCTCATTATAGAACTGAGCGGTCAAAATGTCTGAGTATGTGTGTCAAGTGTTCCTGTTCGGTTATTGTGTGTTCGCTTTTTGTGTGTGTTGGCATATGGATCTGGCCTGGTTCTTGTGCTTTTGAAGGTTAGTAAATCTATCGGTTGACGGTAGGGTTCAATATATTTTCTAGGGTCCGTCTAGCTAACTGCCCTCAAAGAAGGAACCGGTTCACACACTACTTGAAGACTGATAAAGGGTATTTTATAGAATCATATTTAATCAAGTATCTTGACATAGTTATCTTTGACCATAGTTTCACTTGTGACGGACTACGTTTTTTTTTAAATTCGTGTAGTCATTTTAATTCAATGCACATAAAAATTACATTACCTAATAGTCGGATGAATACCTAGTGCATTGAACTATAATTAAATTTTCATCTCTCCACTATTTACTCAACAAAGCAATATTGTTACTAATACCACGCGAGCAAAGCAAGATTTTTCACGCGGCAAGAGAGCTCTGCAAACAAATGATCCACCAGAACCACAACCACACGTTTGAAGTGGTTTACTTACAATTGTTCACCGCCGTACATTCGTTACGGCTGTCATTCATTGGAGCTATTTTAGCGACGACTCTGCTCTAATTAATGAGAGAATAAAAGAAAAGCCGCGATTCTTTGGAAATCCTATTTTTGTGTGTTGAAATGAACTCTGCAGCTGTGAAGACCTATTTCTGTTTAGCCGTTGCCAGACTATAGCAGACAAATATTCAATACTTATGACAAAAACATATGAATTCTGTTTAAACAATATTGACAACGTCAAATACTGTTTTAAACTATCCTTTAATAGATATTGTGTATTTATGTTGTAATTTTCTTTTGTTACAGGTATGTACGAGTATTTATAAAGATTTTTTTTATATTGAAAATAAAACAAAACGAACGCAATTGACTTGACGGTAAGCTACTTAGGTATATCATAGTTATTATAGGAAATTATTCAAAATATTTTTTCACATAAACCTTTTGCCACTAAACACGTGAAAGAAAATAGCCCAATAAGGTCACGAATCACCTTGACATATAGCACGGTTCGTTAGGCGGTGTTGCCAGACGTAAACAATATCATCATCATTTGGTTGGTAATATAAAGCAGGCCGTTTCAGGGCACGGTAATGGGGTGGCCATTTCACAATGTGACGGTATTTAGGTCACTGGCTCGCACTATGGCGTGAGGTTTAGGAGGCTTATGGGGTGTAGAGAAAGGTGTTTAAATGATTAGGTAAAGATGTAAAATGTTGATAAATAGCTGGAAAGCTTGAGCTTTACCATAGCAAAACAAAAAAAAAATGTAAAATTATGTTTGAAATCGTATTCCGACACAATGAACAATTTTGCCATTACATTGTTTTTTTATTATTTAATAGTTAGATTAATAAAAAAAACACAAACAAAAAATTCTAAAGCAACTAGATACACATTCAATATTTAATACTTAGGTATTTTCTTTCACAATAGTCTAAGAGTTTATCTAAGTCTATAAATGTTAGCCAAAGCAAAAATCAAACCCAAATCAACATTATCCTAACAGAAACATTACCTATTCATGCCTTTTCAAACCTAGCTTCAACACTGCGACCTCACAATATCAAAGAGTCTTCGACCTTCCTCCCAGAGGGCGCTGCCTCCTACATAAAGTTCTGACTTACATAAGTGACGCTTCTATTCACCTTCGTGTTAGCCTTAGGGGGTAATGCGACAGTAATTATTAAGACGGTGTGTTAACTTTGTCTCCTCAAAGGTTGACTGGAGTCATTGTTGTGGTAGGTCGGATCTGTTATGGTACTACTTTGGTTCAGAACCTAAGAGAAATAATAAGAGGTCAAATAAATGCAATGAATATTATAATATACATAAATACATTATGTAGGTACATGTACTAAATGCGTGAATCATTGAAAATTTTAGTTTCGAAGATATTATGATAAGAAAAACTATTTTTTCACACGTTTTCTGCACAAAAACATATTTTTCTTATCTAGCCTTTGCATTTAACTTACAAATTTAGTGCCTGAAAATACCTAATTAATTTTACCTGACTTTTTCACTACAGTAAAATAAGTTTCAATTTTTATTCAAGCAAGAAGCTAACTCTAATTTTTGAATGCAAAATAGTGTGTAACTTTACAATTTTCCGCTTACCATAAAAGTGCGAAAATGCATTTTTACTTCTTTCCTGTCCGAATTTTACCTTTTATGCCACGTGTAATTATGCTAATAAGATCTCATGTTACCGCTTTTTTTTTCGAGTAAAGGTATAAAAGTTTAGGCAGTTTTGTGTATCAAAAAGTTTTCAGGGAGTTTCCCCTGATTTTTGTTCTACATTATTTGATGAACCTAAATTAAGTTAACCTATTTTACACAAAGTCAATTTTCCCCTAATTTTTGGTGTACCATAACTCCTATAATATAGCCCCCTAAATCTGCTAAATTTCATTATTTCGCGAAGGATTTTAATTAAAAACATTGGCCCGCTAAGGTTTATATCGGAGTTTCATCCCGGGGCAGAAATTAATGTTAATAAACAAAACAGTTGCGCCAAACTGTTTCACGGTTCCATCCGACTTTTGTAAACAAGTCCGCGGGGGCTTAAACACGTTTAAATCTAATTTTGTTTTTAATATGACCACAACAAAAGAACATATAATATTTACGGGCTTTCGCGAAAAGTTCGCTCTACACCGCTTTAAGTACAAATAAGTATGGAGAACTTATTTAATGGTTAAATATTTGCACAAAAATAGTTCATTAGTATGTATATATTATAAACTTCATTGTTGTCTTCAGGATCATCATCATCATTAACCTATTTGTTAATAAGTTTACATCAAATACGGCCATAAATAACAACAACCGAACGAAATCTACAATCGCGCGCCACAATTCCTTATTGGGCCGCAAACCGAGCGTATCGGCTCGGCAAATCATTTTTCAAGTCAAATCCTATGTTAATGTTGTAATAAATTATATTCCCACCGATTGAACGAAGCTTGGTCTGACATCGGCTTTATTTTGTATACCACTTCCTTTGTTCAACATCGGGCGGACACGCGATCTTCGTATTAAGTAATGTGTCAATAACTTAGAATAGAATTGTGGTGTAAGAGATGGAGGACGTTTTGACTTTAGTGGGTTGAATGGTTGGTTAACATGAATGTGTTAAATCACTTAAGGGACTTATAGATATACTAGTATTAGGAAAAAATAGTCTGAGCTTAGTTTTCCATTGTGAATCATGGTGCTATCTCTGTCCCACTTTTGCAGTGACCATAAACAATAAATATGGCAAACCAAAAAGTATGCTGCCTCTTGCACTATCAAGATGGTTTTTACCTCGCTATCGTGAGTTCAAAAAGCTTTTTGTTGCACCCATTTGCGTTTCAACGTACGATAGTTTTTGTACGCCATTTGTCTTGGGCTGATTAAGCTGAGATTCTTTGCTACGATAGTCATAGTCATTCTACTTTTTGTAACGTATTGTTTTGCGCATTTGCGGCGGTTTTGTTTTTGTTTGATGATCACGGACTATTGACATAGATTGCTATCGTATATATTCAGATAATAAGATGTTAAAACCACGATTATTGCAATAGGCACAGGAAAAAGAGTTTTTGTATACGAAGAAGTTGGTATATTATTTTATTTTTCATAATGAAAATTTATCTATAATAGTTTCTCACTGTGAGCTATTATGTACTATTTATTTGTATACCACATCGAATCAAATACTTCAAACAGTTATCTATTTAAACAATTTACTTCCTACCCATAGTCGTAGTCAAAAATAGTCCACAGCGCATTCCGAACCCGCAATCAAAGATCAAAAGCTACCGAACTCGAACTACCAACTAGCACAGAGTATTTCAATAGTACAATAAAGATCCAGAAACGAACAGAACCTAAGTTCTTTTTGAAGTGCATTCGCACAAGTGGTAGATAAACGGTTTACGACCTCTGAGAATAGGTACAGCTCGCGTTTGTGGCTTTCGAATGTGCGCTGTTAAATCTCGATGCCCTATTTTTGAGTGTAGGCATTTGTTTTTCAATTATTCTTTTTTATTTGTTTTTGGAGTTTACTGTCGTCATGGTTTGAAATTATCGCTATTATTTCGTTTGTGTTCGTAAATAGTTTAAAAATAAGAGACATGATTTCAAAGTTAAAAAGGTTGTCCAATTTTTGAAGTGAAAACGACTTAGTTTTTTCTGAGTCTAAATACTTTAACGTAACACATACATGCCTACATGTATTACAAAATTTATAGCTTCCTATAAAGTTTAATGTAGCAAAATAGCATTTGTAGTCGTTGCTAATTAAAAAAAAATATTGGGATTAAACTTCTTGTGATAATTAATTACAGGTGGTTATAACATTTGACTGAGGAAATTTCATCATCATTTTTGTTCTCGTCTAAAATGAAAAATCTCATTTGAAATATTTTACCTCATAACAACACAGTCGACAACAATGTAACAAAACACATTCAACAATTATCTACGTCAATTAAAACACTTCGCATTCTTGACCAATCCCTAACACTAATTTGAATACATACATAACGGCATGGTCATAATTTCAAATCAGTTCTTGTCCAAAGAACGCCAAATCATGCGTGGAATAGCTCTATTCTACAGGGATATATGAAACTAAGTTAAAAAGGCAATTGGAAACTACTATTAACTTTGTCTTGGGTAAAAAAACATGAAATAGTTAACGCCAGTGAAAGCCGTTTCGTTAACATATTGATTAAATGTCTCACGAAAGTTTTAATTTTAAAATAAAATATTTGTAAGTAATAAATAAATTAACACAGAGTATATGATGGTCAAGGTACACTATGTATTTCAATGATTAATAAATAAATTAACTCAAAGTATTATGGTGGTCGAAGTTTTCAAATACGATAAGGTAATGCGTTACAGAAAGTGTGGAAATGTTTTTTCTTCCAGAATCTTTATAAATCGATCAATCAATCAATATAGCTTTATTGTACACCAGAAATCAAAAATACAAAACAATTTAAATCCCGTCATAAAAGTTCTTTACGCTCGTTATATTTTTTTCTAATCGTGTCATATAACCCTGTATATAGTGTATTTATGACATACTTAAGTGTCAAATGGGCTTGTAATAACCTACATATCGACAGCCAATGTCATCGGTTACGTCTGCTTGCGCAATGCGCGCGCGCACAGTGCTGGTACTGTTGGAGGTGGAGGCGATTGATGATTGGTGAGTTGATTGTTGTTTTTTGTACAGGAAATACATATGTAGAGAAAATTGGAAATATTTTTTAATATTTATCGAAAATAATAGAATTATTTTGCTTAAAATGTTGAATCATTGAACCCTTCAATATACAATTTATTAAATAACAAACTAAATATTAAAAAGTTTGCCTTTTAAAAAAAGCTTACATGTGACTACAACTCATCTATGTATACGCTATGTTAGACTAGAAGACTCGCATAGAATATTTAAAACATTTAACAAACCTAAGCTAAGCAAAAATGCGCTCATCAGTCCCAACATGTCATTATAACGTCATACTTGTCAGTTTTTTAGTCACGTCACACAATGACATGCATTACGTCAGCGCACGTCATGTTACGTATGTCACTAGACTAGGTCTTGCATGCGATTATGCTCATTTTTCCGCAACCGGCGATGCTACTTTCACTGATCACGATTTTGCTGATATGTGAATGCTGGATGTGACTGTGAAATTGTATAAACTTTAAGTGTTTTGTTTGATTAATTTTATTTTAATAAAGCTTTATTTTTTAATAAATAAAGAAAGGTAAAGTAGTAGTACTTTTTAATACTTCTAACTACTTACTAAATCCTACTTTTGCTATAGCTTTTTGACCGCAGGGAGCACCGTACAGCGTACAAGAAGAGAGGCCTATGCTCAGCAGTGGGCGATAACAGGCTGATGATGATGATGTTGAAAGTAGTAGTAATTATGCGCAATCAGTGCATTGTAATATTTTAGGTTACATTGTAATTGAGGAAATATATTTTTTATATACCTAATTGCATTTTATTCGTATTTGGGATCGTAATTTGCATAAACAATGACTGGTTAAAGAGGAAATAACAAATATTATCGTCTTGTATTTGTTTAATTTGTGCACAATTTACATAATTAATATCTCATTTACATTGTTTTAAGAATAGTTAAAAATACAATTAACTGTCATTAAAGCGCATTGTAACAAAAAACCGACGACCTTCGCAGAAATAACACTTTGCAAAACTCGTTTCACATAAATATCTCAACGAATCATAAAGCATCTGTCAATAATAAGGACCGGCGACACCGGTATAATTACACTTAAAAAAAACTAAAAGGCTTGGTCAAATATGTCACATCTAGGTGAGTATGTCTGTATGCATAGTGGGATCCAAACTGGCTCGACGAGTGCGTTGAGATGAGGTCAAGAGAAATGTGCCACTGAACTGTAGATATATGAGTTTGTGGCATTGTAAAGCTTTGTTACTTCTTCTTTCTTTCTTTTTCTTAATCTTTCTTTCTTCTTCTTTTCGAATGAAAGTGGCCAACTCTGGTGTCAGAGTTAAACCGCATGGGGCCTCTGACATGACTTAACGACTTTTGTACTATGTATGACAAATAGCCTGGATGTACAATTTATCGTGTCTGACCAAGTGTTCAAAATGGAATACCGAGTTTGGTCACCCATCCGCGTACTGACCGCGTCGACCGTAGCATAGCATTGGTCATCGCATGCGATTGTTGCCGCTAGCTGAGCTACAGGCGCATACATTGTGTTCCTTTAGTATAGTAATGCATTTGCTTAGCTATCTCAGAGGCCCTTAGGGCGGTTTGAAAAAATAGTTTACAAGTATTTATAATAAGTACATCATTCATATTACGAAACTAACATTAGGAAGTTGATAATCAAATTAATTAATTATTATAAAATTGAGATAAAATCTCGTTTTAACTAGATTTGAAAGAGAAAACCATAATAAATGACACAGGAAACCATGATATACCTACGGACTACTTTCATGAATTTTGATGGTGAATTTTCAAAATTATCGCATTTTAATTATAATAAGTTGATGACATAATGAATACAAGTTTGTCAACGATTCACAGGAGACATAAACGTATGGTTATTTTTAAGTTGTAGATATTGGAATCCGTTGTTTTTATTATAAGATTATTTTATTTGATTTTTTATGTAACTTTTTTGCATTCAAACAGCTTGTTTCAGCAAATTATAGAACGAAACTTATTGACAACTTTTAATAGCTTTTATTTTGTCTGTGTTCTAAATGTTTGAGCCGCTCCCATTGTTCTGTAACCATTACTTTTTATTAAGTTTTTGAGTAATCAATAGCCTATATTTGTAACTATAATACTCCCTCTTTCTTTCTTTTGGGTCGTATTTGCTCATGACTGAAGGTCGTGACTCCCCGCAGAATTAATTCGTTAGGGGTTCTTTTTCTCTTGGGCAGATACATCGTGGTGGGCGCCCAGGAACTTCCATGGAAGACAAATGTCCTCGGATATTGTGGTGCTCAAACATAACTATATACTATACCTATAGTGTAACTTCTTTTATTTCGTGTATTTTTTTATTCACTGCGTGCTGCCGCGGTCCCAGAACATACGTTCTGAATATGGATGTCATAACATCCGAAACGCGTAAACAACATACGCGAATTACACGTGAGGGAAAACTGTTTAGTTAACATATTGATAAAATGACTCACGAAAGTTTTAATATTAAAATATACCTACATAGTTAAACCACTATTCAACCGCGCCACTGACCGAATAGCATGTCCAGTTCGCAACCATTGCTAGTAAACAAAAACGGACAGATGTTCCGTGATGCAAACACTAACACGTTTGACTAGTTTGCTAGTTAGGCCTATGTGAGTACTTACATAAACGCAGTTGCATTGGATAAAGAATGTAGTTTTTTTTTAACTTGATAGGCCACAACTGGTAAAAGTACTGAGTATTAGTTAGGGTCTATGCTTAGACGTATGAGTTTCTGGACTAAATTAGCGGAGAGGCAAGTAAAATAACAAGACACCACTGATCATATAAAGAAGTGGAAGAAAATGAGAGGAATCCCAAACAAAAAAATAATAATTGCAAACTTCTAAATTGGGGACAAGATACAACCAACAAGTTTACAATGTATGTAGTGAATTCATAGTTCATGAAACTATGCTCCCTCAATCTAAAAGTCGCTGCATGGAATCAAAAAAGTGTGCCAATTGACCTCCAAACTTCTATACGAAGATGGTATCCGATGATGATGATAATTGAACCTAGAAACTTATCCCATTACTGTCGAGCCTTATCGAAGCATTTTAACTAGTAAAACATGAAACCATATCCGTCAATTCACTTATTCATGTGTATCCAATAAGCTAACTATAGAAGGAATGCACTTACATTACCTTGTTACTTTGAATGAGGTGTAAATCGTAACGGAATGGAAGTTGTGACAATAAACGAATGAACTTGCAGTTGGAAGTGTCTGAAGAAAAAGCTGAAGTTAAAGGTGCTAGAGGTTTTAGTGCTGGTTTGTTGGAGCTAGAATGAATACAGATACAGAGTTACTTATAACAAATGTAATAATTATTGGCAAGTAAGCAAAATTAAGTAATTAACGGGCGGTTTGTTTAAATCTCTTAGCTGCTATCGAGTCTTTCTAGGACTGCCAGTTGTCATCTATGTATGTACATAGGCTTGTATATGTTTTTCATACAAAACGTTCAATTTCAAAAAGTCTATTTCACATCTAAGTAATTAACTATAAAAATATGCTAGCGTACATTAGGTAGTTATAAACTAGTTTCCTAGCATGTTTTAACATGAAAGTTAGTACGTTTTCAAGTTGGTTTATCACTCATACAATCTCTCAACAACCACTCATACAAACTCAATCAAATGTTGTATACTAAGACTTAAAAACTAAGAATGATTAAGAAGTGTACCAATATAAATGTATATATCATATAGTATGTGTCCAAACAAAGACTTATTCTAGCGAGGTCGAGATACCTACGATTTTAGGTATAAATGACAACACTATTTTTCTTATTTGAACTTTACTGTTTAATGTTGGATCTTCATATTGAGAGTGAACCGGTTTCTTCTAGTCAAGCGCGCTAATATACAAAAGTTACTATGAAAATACTGCCAGGCTACTGTACCTTAAATATGTATAGGTAATGTTACAGGTGCGTGTTACCTGCATACTGGTAACAGCTGCAACTGGATCGATGCAGTCTACTTGCAGCCATGTGTCTCGGGTCGCATACATTCTAAGCTGGTTTGATGATAACGTCCATAATTTATACCAATCAGTAATCAAACACTAATTCTTGCGTATTAAAACTTTTATTGTAGTTCATACATAGAGTAGTAGGTCTCAAAATAACCCATTTAAAATATATGACTATAGTAAAAAGCCGATTAATCCAGTACAAAACATTTTGATTCACAATGAAAACAAAGGTATGTCCCGTAAAAGTCAATATGCAACTTCTTCAAGTTACAAAATCTTCATGCAGGACTTAACGAGTACCATGACCTAGAAATAAACGGCATTCACAAGAAACATACAGACGGTCCTTTGAGAGAAATCTGACATTCAGAAGTACGTTTTATATGCATATTCTGTTCAGTTGAAAACTGTCTCAGGAAATTGAGTGAAAATTTCAATTGAAACACGTCATGGTGAAATTTTCTGAAAGTTTCAGGTAAGCGTTTTGAATGTAGAGCGCGATTCACGTGTTTATTGAATAGATTGTATTCATGAATGTATACCAAATGGTTTTTTCTGATTGGTTAAGTAGTACAATTTTTATTGCACTAGCTAAAATGTTGCATGATAAAAATGAAAAAAAATAGCTGCTATAGCTATTAATTGAAATGTTAGTGTTTAATTTTTTTTAGGTTTGGCCCAGAGCAAATGGCATAATGTCTATCAATAATACTTATGCATTGTCGATTAATTGACACGAATTTCCATAATGATGAGTATCATTGCCTTAGATCAGAATATGTCAAAATAGGTCTACTCGTCGACAAAAATATTAAGACACTTTGTAAAGCTTGTTAGTAAATTAGTGACCCATCCGACCTTGTCTAAAATTCTTTACACAAACTACGTGAAGGTGCCCATAGAATAATGTTTTGTTTAAATTTCAATGAATGAGGTAAAGTTACCTATACATATATCTACTTTAAATTCATACGGCGTCGAGAGAGATGACGCCACAGTCAAAGAAAATACAATAGCAGTGAAAAAATATTGTTACGTTCATAATTCAAGAAACAAATAAAATTAAACAAAGACTGTTTGTCTGATTTGTTTATTTAATTAATTGCGAAAAAACAGGTTTAAAACATCATTATATGTGTTGTTTTTATAAATTTGAACACGAAGAACGATTTGTTATGTAAGCACGCACCTTTTGTGTGTATTATCTATTTTCGTACACTCATATTTAAACTAAACAAGATAACGTCTTCAAATCTGATAATATTTACACATATTATTTTTTATTTTTGTCACATATATTATGTAAGACTTTCTGCAAAATAAAAAATATTGATGATATTTTTACGATGACAACAATAATGACCAATGAATGTGTTGTTAATCAATAATAATGTTACTATATTATGTATTAAGAAACGTTCCAATATGTCGTACTGCTCACATCAAGCTGTGATCAAACAGGTTTGAGTCAAGTTGATAGATGTTGACTCGGTGTGATTGAATTGATTTCTTGCCTCGCGAGATTGATGCAGAATGTTTTGAGACAACATATTTTCAATTTCACTCTATATTTACTATAACATCTTCTTCTTGAGGTGCCATCTCCTACCGGAGGTCGGCTATCATTAGGGCAATTTTTACTTTACTATAACATAGGTAGATCGATATCTACATTGTTTAAGTACAGTTTAGAATATCACTGGAACTAGACTGAACAATGGTAGGGATTTCTTTTTCCTTATTATTGGATTCGATTAGTAATTTTCGTTTGCTAATCCAAATCGAAATCATGATTCTTAGCCTGACTTAAAAAAAATATTGATATGGTTGACGTATGAGTGGAATAATCACAAAAACATACAAATCAATATGGTAAGGATCAAAGGTTTTACTTATGATCTGTAGAGATCTGTATCTGTTATTAAATATGTCTTTTGTCTAGTCTACGCATTTGCCTTTCGTTTTAGGTATCCTCAAGAAATACGGGCGCAGCATGTTTTATTCTAAGAAAAAGATCGTGTACTCATTTTACTATAAGACTACCATTAAATTAAAGTGTTCAACTTCAAGCTATTTGCAAACAAAAACAAACAATCGCTAAGACAATTGATATTTTTCCGTAATTTAGCAGTCCCTAAAAATATAACGCTAAATATAAATGTAACGCACATTTTATGTCGTTAAAGCTTAAGGAATGACCCACTGAGGCCTTATTTGGGTTTATATGTGTCCATATATGGGTCTAGTCTAGCTATATATGGCTCGGTAGAGATAAGCCTCGGTTTTGTCCTCATTTGAAACACCTCTGCTCGGCTCAGATTTAGCTCACGGCATGTGCATCTTTTGAAACTTAATTGGTATTAACTATTAATTAGTTCTAGTAAATAGGTTTCTTCTAGGCAAGCGTGCTACATCTTAGACTATAGTGGTGCTTAACATCAGGCAGGCTATAGTCAAACGTAAGCCTATATAATGTAAAAAAAACTAGTACAAAAATATAAGTAATGAAATCTACGTACATATATCAATCAAAGACGATTATATACTCCTTAAAAATAATGTTTTGTGTTATTAATATAACATGACGGACAACTATTACAAAAATTGGCTTACATACATGTGCCAAACAGAAGTCGAAAGCAAAATTACAACAATATGTAGTCACATAATTTGCATAAATGTACTATGTCCGGGTCTTCTATATCTCTTAAGTCTTACTACTTACAATAGCAGCAACTAATTTTGCAAGCATCCTGATATTATTATGTACAAACTAAATAGAATGGTTCAGAAAGGCAAGAGTAGACGTAACAGCAATACTCTATGCGATTCTATTCATGAATCATCCGCCAATTACAGCACGCGCAAACCATATTTCCAGTTGCCAAGTTCGATATCAGATAATTGTTCTCTGCCTGAGATTTAAGCTTTTCAGCTTATTATGTTGTATATTTCATTTTCCTAAGTTCCATTATTGACATTATTATCGCTCATCAAAAGAATTTCTGAACAATTTCTGTTTAGTTGTCAACCAAAAAAGTATATTAGAAAAATAAATTCTTAAAAAAATATAAAAGCTAAAAAATTGATGATGACATTTTTCAAGGCCATTTTGGCTAGCATGAAGATATACTCGTATGTCTTAGGGTAACATAATCAGTATGGTAAAAAATTTGCAATTTTTTTTTTACATTACATAGGCACACGCTTGACTACAACTTGCCTGATGTTAAGCAACGTTGTAATCTACGATCTAGCGCGCTTGCCTAGAAGAAACCGGTTTACTCTCGACTTGAAGACCGACAAATTATAGTTCAAGGGAAATAGAGATTCGGGCAAGGAGTTCCACAGTCAATCTCGTAAAATACTTTCAATCGTTTAGTTAAATACATCTGCGTATGTGCTAACAAGCCAGTTATTTAAACACTAACGAAGCGTCGCACAGACGGTCGGTAGCTCAATAGAAACGCTGGAGCCAAATCAGATTTATTTAAAGAAATGGAGTTATGTAAGACTGTTGAAAATGACTGACGTTGATTAACGGCCACGAGTCGACTGTTTTCAGCACAGATAATATAAGGTACAGGCACCTTACTACAACGATAAGGTAAGCGCACAGGAAAACTTTAAAACTTCTTACACTGTCTCCTGAAGTATTTCAATCTTCATAGATTCTCATGTATAATATAAATAAAAAATAAATAAATAAATATTTCAGAACATAATCACACAGCGCCATCTAGCCCCATACTAAGCTTACGCTTGTATCATGGGTACTAGATAACGGATATAATACATGTATACTTTTCTTTTGTAAATACATACTTATTATACATAGAAACGACCAGACTTAACACATAATAGGGCATATACATAATATAATAAAAGCATTGCACATCTTAGACTACAGTGATGCTTAACATCAAATGGGCATCGTAAAATGGGCGTCGTAAAAAAAATTGGTTTGTTTGAAACCATTTTTTTTTCAATTTATATTGCAATAAGGCATTCCTTTGGCTGACAGATTTTTTTCCATTAGACTCATCCAATCACATCAGGTTCAATTAGAAAAATACCAGAGAGCATGCAGACATATTGCGTGATATTTGTTACCAAAACGTATCATAATCTGTGTCTAAAGGTTTTTGTTATAGTTTGGAGTCTCTAGGATACAATGTCTTTTGTTTTTAGCGTTCAAAGCCGTAATTTGTTCAGACATTTACCTTGTTAATTATTTTTAAATGTATTCTGTACGATTTAGATTTGTGATGTTTTGAGTCTGCGAAAAGTTAGGTGTGAAAATATTCATAATTTAGTCTGACTTATATTGTGTTCTAGCAACGGTGAGTTATTTTTGATAAATTTCACTATAACAGTTATAATTGTTTAGTAGGTATGTGTTATTATAAAAAAAAAATATAAACCTTTTCCTAATTTTTTTACTAAATTAAGCCTGTTTCTCTCTAACTCTTACTCTACTTATTCGACTCTAAACTGCTTATTAAAGTACCTAGATATAGTAACTGATACAATTCAAATTCATTTTTCATACTTAGGCGACGCGTTCAGCGAGTGAGTGATGTGCCGTTTGACACACGACTGTCGAGCGTACTTTACTGTGCCCTCCGCTCGCTGCTGGTTCCGAACAGATAGATATTCAATTCAATTTTAAAATTTCTTTATTAATATAAGATTCATTAAGATAGGTTTCTGTTGTATTATGTATTCTGTGCTACTAGGTAAGAATACTAATTGAATTATTAAATTTTTATGATCTAAAAAAAAGTAGGACTAGCTATTAATTTTTACATTTGCTGGTTATGAATTGCCTTGCATTAAATTACATTTACTTTAGTATTTCCACTTAAAACACTAATATGAAAAACCCTTTATTTCAGCTTTCAAAAGGGCTGTAGCGTGAGGATGAACCAAAATTTATGCGATTATCCATCAATCTATTAAAATCAAATTATTTCTGTCTTATTAACATTCTTTTTTACGTCCATTTATACACGAATATTCCAATTTATAATAATAATAATAATAATGTCTTTATTTCAGGCAATAAACCCATATAAAACTAAAATATTACAAAATGCTGATAAAACTTAAACTAGATACAAAAAATAAAATAGTATATCACATCATTTGCGGTTTTTACTCTGGTGTACAGAGATCCAGGATCGATAAATGGGACTGTAAAAATCTTCGGACAGGCACTGCAGTATACTATTATTCGATCGCCGTATTGCTCCCCAGAAGGAAGCAATACGGGATCGAATAACCGCAAAGAAGTCAGGAACCCGTGCATCAGTAAACATGCCCGACGCGCTGCAATATCTGGGCTTTCTCATAAGGATGCGAAATGCGTCATTATATTGCACCCTTATGGTATGGTACGTACTTCTGGTATATTCCGTCCAGAGCTGGCACGTGTATAAGCACATACAATAAGCTTTGAACAGAGTAACCTTCACTTCGTCAGAACATTTTGCGAATCGGCGCGCGAGCATGTTACATCTGATGGACAGGTTCCTTCATTTTCATCAGGTTTATGAAAAATGACAACAAGTAACAAATATTAGAGTAGACCGTAATGATTGCTTACCATCAGGCGAATAACGGTCAAGTGCAAATCTATTCCTTGTTAAAAATAAATATGTATAATGCAATTGGTCCATCAGTTTAAAGGTTAACATAATCACAAGGTCGTCGCTTGCACAAGTTTCTCTCAAAAACCAATGTGGCACGAATGCGAACTTACGTTGGGATTCTTTCGACATTTCACTTGATTTTATCTGTCTATTTCAAAAGGTTTTTTGTAACTATGTTTTCACTTTTTAGTACTTAATCTTTGTGTCACGTTTTGAGATTCATAATCTTATTTTATTATAGTAAAGAGGACGCTCGAATCATGTTGCCAATAATCTCAGACTTTGTTTCATTACAATAGATTTTCTTACTGTTAATTTGTGTATTTGATGTTGATAGGAACTAGATTAAATGGACTGGAGGCCGTACTATGTGGTGCTCTGGAGAGGAGGCCTATACGCAGTAACGGGTGGACAAAGACTGATATAAGGATGATGATGATGAATGTAGTTAGCTTATTTAACTTCTATACAAAATATATTATGATAAAGCAAATTTTGAGTTTGTAAACATATGGCTTAATGATGCATGTGTTACCCCATATGCTATGATAAAATGTTATAATATTCATACATAGTTATAATGAATCTATAATAGAATTATGCTTTCCATCGAACTTGATCGTGCAAAAGTCAAATTGAAAAGTTTGTGCCTTTAGAAGTCGATCAAAAAGTGTAAACTAGGCCCGAATCGTTTGATTTTTATGTGATAATTAAATATTCCTCTGACCTTGCAAAACCAGCTGCCGCTCCTCAAAGTTACGTATGAACTTGATCTAACGCAGAAGTTTTTAACTATTTCATGCCTCATAAGATTAATGGAAATGATAAGTGTCTGTTTATGTTTTCTTATTTAATCTATATCGACCCACTATTGGGGAAAAGTCTCCCCTAATTCATATGTAAGTATGGGTTTGAGTAGTATATTATTATTTTAATGTTTATGTTTATTGTTTAAGTTTTTATAGTCAAATTTCATGTGCTCGTTATTGTACACCCCGTCTAGTCTTTTTTATATATTTGCCTCTCCATCCTACGGTTGCCTGGAAGAGATCGCTTTTAGCGATAAGGCAGCCATTTGTGGCATTAGTTTTAATTATTTGTTTTTCCGTTTTGTATTATGTTTTTATGTATGTCCAATAAAGCATCAATCTATCTATCTATCTAATTCTCAATAGGATATATATATTAAGAAAAGTGTAATTTATACCTAAATATGTGTTCATTATTTCTATTAGTCGCGGGAAGTAACTTTTTTTTTCAAATCAAAGCGCCCGCTGGCCTTGTTAGAAGGTTCCAAATACAGAAATTATTTTTTATCCTACTTTGTATACAATGCATGATGTATCACCAGTTGAAGTAAACACTACAAATAAATATTGTGATAGTAAACATTCAAAGTCGAGAATAACCAGTTTTACTACCACCGTGAGATCTACAAGAATCTTTGAACATTAGCACAAATCTTGTCTGTGAATTTCATAAACATTAACATCCATTACTTGCAGGCCGTATAAATATAATATCGCTAAGTAATACCTACTTGGAAATATTGTAACATTGAATTTAATGTGGTTTTCCTTATCATATTCATTCGCATCTCCTGTGCATCCTTATTATAACGCATTATTCTTAAGGTTGTAGTACACTGTTAAGTCATATTTTTTCTGGATTAAGTGTTGTAAAAAATAAATTGTTTGATTTCGTACAAAAGTATCTTAGTCTCATTCAGTGTCTGGTATACTCATTGCAGTATTGTCACATAAAACGGAACTTTTGGTTTCGTCTGAATGACAAAAGCAATATGTTTTAAGTAAAAGTAAAAAAGTAAAAGCTATCTTAGGAAACCCATCTACAAACCGGCGAACAATTTCTCTGTTTTGGTAATCACATAGAAAATAAAATTAAAATAAATATTCCGGCACATTGCACACAGTGCCATCTAGCCCCACACTGAGCAAACGCTTGTGTCGTAGGTACTAGATAACGGATATAATACTTGTATACTTTTCTTTTGTAAATACATACTTATTTTATTATACATACAAACGACCAGACTCAACACAAGTAATTATACATTTTTAAAGTACGTAACTACTTGTGTCATGCGGGAATCGAACCCGCAACTTCTAGATTAGAAGGCAGAGCCACTACCAACTAAGCTAACAGGCCAGTCAATCCATACACTTTAGTTCACAGAGTCGTTTTTTCACTTCAAGCGTCTTCCGCAAAAGCGACACTGTGGTCAAAGGTCCACTTTACTTTTACTCAATACATCCACGAGAAAAAGGCACAAATAACGTTTTTCTGGAGTTCATCTTATGATGTGTCACAGCCTTATAAAGCAAAGAGAACCTCCTTCTGTGAATCTCGTAACTATGAAACTTAGCTTTAAGGATCTTGTTTAACGTTTAGATAAAACTGCTACCGTTGCTTGTAAATGTGCGCTTCGTTTTTATTCTCGCGCCAAGTTTAAGTGGCTGAGCTTTTAATTCTGAGATTTGAATGTCTTGGGGAATGGTTTAAGGTCTGTTTAACTTAAATCTATTTTGTTTTTGGTATTTTGCTTGGGTGTTTTGTTGAGAAGGCGATAATGGAATGGGTTTCAAATGTGTTGTTTGAAAAATCATTTTTAACATGAGTATCTAACTAGCGGAAGTAATTAATGTCGGATGCGTTAAATTTGATGTCTCAGCTGTTTATTTATTATTGAATTTTTTTATCAATAGAATTGACCTCTGTCATACTTAAAGATGAAGAGGTATGCACGTGTGATATATAATTAAATAGTGGGACAATATACTTAGAAAATAATAAATTCTCATCATAAAAGTAGGTAATCTTATTCGTTATTCTGCTTAAAAATGCAAATGAAAATATATTTAAAACTGTTTTTATCAACCTCATAAAAATTTAAAATCATCTACTTAGCTCTCTGCTCGTTTGTTGTCATAAGAACTTAATTTACTAAGAAAGTAACATAACTCCAGTACTTAGGTAGACAAATGGACGCATAAAATTTACTTATAAAACCTAGACTTTCAATAAGTACGAATAATTACGGTCTTGAATAACGACTTTGTTTTTCAAACCTTATTCAGCCTTCACCTTGGGAACAAAATTACCCGTATGAACGGAAATTCAATAGGTAGAAATAAAAAACTTGTCGAGTAATTTCCACACAAAACTTAGTAAACATTCAACATTAGCCTTCGAAATGACATCAATTTAGTGTTTAGGCAATTTTATGAATTACCTTAACGTACTTCGGAACAAATTTTGATAAAATGACGCATATTCTTTGGATAAAAGCTTCCGAAATTTGTAAATATGTATTTGCATTATGTCTTTGCCATCTATAAATAAATTACATATAGAAATGTTTATAGTTTATTGATATCGCATACAGACAATTGCCTTTATTTATTTTATATATAGACTTATTAAACCGAATAGCTTCTCCGGGACCTGTTGTAGTCAACGGTGTACCTCTCGAAGTTGTTGACGAATATATATACCTCGGGCAATTACTGCAGTTAGGTAGAAACAACTTCGAGGGTGAGATTGACAGAAGAATCAGGCTGGGCTGGGCAGCATTTGGCAAACTTCGCCATATCTTCTCCTCGTCTATCCCACAGAGCCTGAAGACGAAAGTCTTTGATCAGTGCGTCCTCCCAGTGCTGACCTACGGAGCCGAAACATGGACTCTGACAGTGAAGCGAATCCACCGATTCAAAGTCACTCAGCGAGCTATGGAACGAGCTATGCTCGGGATTTCTTTGAGGGATAAAATCAGGAATGATGTTATCCGAAAAAGAACCAAGGTTACCGACATAGCCAGCAAAATCAGCAAACTGAAGTGGCAATGGGCTGGCCATGTTTGCAGAAGGACCGATAATCGGTGGAGTAAGCGGATCCTAGAGTGGAGACCGCGTGTCGGTACACGTAGTGTGGGAGGCCAATTGGCCAGATGGAGCGACGACCTGAGGAAGGTGGCTGGGAAGCACTGGATGCGTAAAGCAGGAGACCGTGCAGTGTGGCGATCATTGGGAGAGGCCTATGTCCAACAGTGGACGAATATAAGATAGGCTGATGATGATGATGATGATGATATAGACTTATAATCTTATTTAGACAAATAACATCACTTTGCATATTTATATATCGACTGGCCTGTTAGCTTGGTTGGTAGTGGCTCTGCCTTCTAATCTAGAGGTCGCGGGTTCGATTCCCGCATGACACAAGTATTTATGTACTTTAAAATTTATAATTGCTTGTGTTGAGTCTGGTCGTTTGTATGTATAATAAGTATGTATTTACAAAAAGAAAAGTATATAAGTATTATATCCGTTATCTAGTACCCACGACACAAGCGTTTGCTTAGTGTGGGGCTAGATGGCGCTGTGTGCTATGTCCCGGAATATTTATTTATTTATTTATTTTATTTTATTTAATAACCATCTGTAATGCGCTTTATACTCGTAAGCTTTTACTTTTAGCGTTAAAGTTCCCACAGTATAGGCATGTTGTCAACCTGTTTATTTTCACTATCAAGCCTATTGCTGTATAACTGGTAGTGTTTATCAATAGTTTTTCTGGTATTTCAGGTAAGTCGAGATGATAACTCGATTGAAGGTCGCAATGTACTGAGATGATGGGTGATTGCGACGCGACAAGATTTGTCGCAAAGTTGTGAGACAGCGCAGAGTAAGTGTGAGTATGTATTGTTGTATGTGGTTTGAAAGATAACGCCAATTCACGAAAGTTTTATGAATCATCTGGGCGACAAATATACTTATTTTTTTATACAGTGAACAAAAGTGATTTTCCGATTGTGTTTTAAATTGTTTTTTGATACAGTCAATTGTTTCTGGCCGTACTATATCGGTTCTATTAGAACCGATAAAGAAAAAAAAAGATATTTTTCTTTTTTATTAAAAAAGAAAAATATCTTTCTAAGCAAGAACGGTCAAACGTGACTATTGTTTTTAAAGCTTTAGAAAAAATGTCACATGCATCTTTCATATTTTGTCGTATCGAGCATATTCTCCTAATGCACCTTAACCCTCGCAGCCGGTTAGGGCAGCTGCAATGGCGCTTACGACTTCGCTAGTATTTATGAGCTTTTGGTTCACTGCAAGCGATAATCTCGGGATAAATTAGCTTTACTAGGTACCAAGTATTCTAGCTACATCCGTTTCTATGCTAAATAGTTTGTTAGAAGAGTAAAAATAGACTGTGTTAGGAGATTAGGTATTAGTTGATGCCACTTTTATTTTCCTTGGGCGGGTTTTATTATCTGCTTCGCAGCGCTTAAAAAGTTTCTTTTTTTTGTGAGCTCAATAAATTAGTTTACTAAATCTATCGGATATTTTTTTTTTATTTACTTGTATTGAGTATTAAAAAAAAAGTTTTTCTAAGGTAGTGAAATGATTGCACAATGGCTTTTTATTTAAGTACTACAACACAAGTTATATTTTCAATTTGAAAATTTATTTTAGTAATGATAATGACGATAATTATTATATATATAATAAATATAATACAAGCACAATTTAGCATATAAGGCTCATCTCCATAACCATTAAATTTATTTTTATTTGTTTTATTTATATCCCCAGGTTGCCGTGCGTATAGTGATTCTATTAAACGCGCCATAATACAAAAACAGAAGCCATTATTATCAAGCTCGCATTTTTATCGCTACAGCCTTTAGATCGTAGACAAAATACCAAGAGACTTCTCTAAACAAGACTTTTGTAAGACAATGTCATACATGCCTTCGGTTACAACGCCCGCGTCTGATTCTCTATGTGTTCTCAAGTGTTGTTTGACCGTCGTCTACTAAACTTCTATTTTCTTCTTCTTATCGAATGAGAGTTGCCAACTCTGGTGTCGAGACTTTATCAAGCCGTTCTTACATCTGCCTAAGGTACAAGTAATTTTTTGTTATGGTACTAAACTTATATAAACTTGCATAAATGAACCGTTCTTTTGTTAATATCATGCGCTTATCAATCAGCAAGAACACCTATCACGCCATCATGATGGGTGATCAGTAACAAAACTGACATATATTTTGAACCATATTAGCTAACTTTGAAACCTAGTTCGATTTTAGTAGTTTCACTTCACTTTGGACCACTACTGTGTCGCTTGCTCAGTGTAAAAAATAATTGATCACGTCATTGACTGTATATTTTGCCATGAGGTGTCTATTATTTTGAAGTCGATGCTTTCGATTAATATCGTTAATTTCCTTTCTTGCCAGTAAGTAGGTATAATGGCGAATGGGTAGACTAGTTTATCTGTTCTGTCACGCTACACCTTAGATATAGGCACTAAAGGTGTGCCTAGATATAAACCCTATCTATTTCTATGTTCCTCTAACTCGCATACTGTTCCTCGTTACTGAGCGTCGTGATAATATAAGAAATTATGAGTTTTTCTACAAATCGTGACTGTAACTCAAAATTTAAACAAATCTTTTGTTATACTTTACTGACTTGCGTAAGTCGTAGTAGTAAATGCAAACATAATAGTAAGAAAAATAAGAAATAGAATTCACTTAAGAAAAATCATATTTTTAGTAACAAGCATAATTTTTGATGACTTTATGGCTGAGATATTAAGCAGTGTTTGCTAAATAATAAAAATAATATCACTTTTTATACACTATTTATTATATGTATTATATTTTCAAGTAGTTACACTCCAGTGTGTTTTCGCCTTTAGTAGGCTTTTTATTGCTTCGTAATATTTTTAGCAATCTTTTTAATCAATCGTTAGAGATATCGATCACGGCAGCGAGTTGCCATGAGAAGTTAAAGTTTTTTCTATTATTAAACTTCATTTATACAATGGCTCATCGTGATCCAACTATTTTCTCAGAAAAGGCATTTTTTAAGTTTGTTTATAAATAAGGTACCTAGTTAAAGTTGTGCAACTGTCTCGGTTACTTTTATAAGATATATGAATCATTAATATATTAACTATCGTTAATTACATATATTTTCAGATTGTATCGCAATAATATCAATGTCTTTTTTATGTGAGAGCAAGTTAGCGTTTGAATTACTATACAGATTAAATCTATAAATAAGCGACACTAAAAACTAAACCGGCGAATCAAAAACGCTTATTTTTTAATTTCAATATTTTATTACATTTATTATATGGGCAATAAAAGTAGTTTTCATATGCTTTTTTATTCTTTATTCAACTTGTACATTTTCAACCCTTTAACAAACATCGAACCGGTATCCGATTGATTTAAGAGACGTTTAAGCCTCACTATGCCCTTGTAATTTATATTGGAAGACAAGCAGGTGCTATGCGGGTCTAATGAATAAAATGTACACGTAAATAGTTGACTTCACATTACACATGGATACGGACGACGTTGATACATCGGGGACTAAAATAGATATTACTAAACCTGATGCACGAGGGATTGTGAGTAATTTTATTGTAATTGAAAAGTTGTTTGGCTTTTTATGAAATTGGATTTTTTAATTTATCTCATGAGTATATAATATGAGCTCATTCATAGACAACATCTATATATTGTCTATGAATGAGCGTTCGCATGAGATTGGTGGATTATCTAATTTATAGAACACGAATGTGTCTGTAACTATCACTGCTTAAACTTCTGAATCATTTAAGATGATTCACAATTGTAGGTAAAGGAAATGAAATAAGATATTAATTGCCGTCAGCATTTTGGGGACCTTTCCTTCTACTGCAGGCATTATAGATTAAGTATTTTAGTTTTAGAAGTAGTTTATAGTAGTTTATGCAACTGTCATATAAAGAAGTTACTATTATGAAACTCGCTGCGCTCGTTTCATAAACTCACACTCGTGTTTTAATACCCGTGTTATATGCAGTTGCATACACTACTTTATCTTCACTAATGCAATTAATCAAACAACAACAGTAAAAGCTGACAATAGTTAATTTTTCATATAATTTTCTAGATTTTTCTGGCAAAAGATTGTGAGTTACTTTTGTTGCCAATTCTAGAATATCCGGAGGCGTACAAATATCATCGTCGCTATCCATTTTTAACTTTTAATTTGTATTTAAAAAACAAAACACATTGCGAAACATTAAATTCACGCGTACGTGTATTGTCACAGTGATTTTGCCGCCATTAAAATCTAACCAACGAGAGCGCAGCGCGACCAACCTGATTGGCCCTGCAATCAGGTTGGTCACGCTTTTTCGATGTTATAATGAGCTATTACGATATCGATGTGGATATTATAACATCATGTAAAATTGCTTAAATTGAGTGTTTTGTTGTCTGTGCTATAACAGTAGTAATTATAAGTCAAGTATTGGAAACATAAGTAGAATGTTACAACATTAGTGTAGATAAAGTTTTTTATTCTATTGTTAGTATTTAGTTTTTAAATTAGTTTCTGATTGAATTGTGTTAATGAATAAAACTATGTTATTTTATAAAAAAAAATAAGATATTCATTATTAAGTAAATTTACATTCTTTATCCTTACAGGCAAATCTATTGCAGTGACAAGTTGCAAATTTCAAATTTTGTTTGTCACTTATAGATTAGGTAAAGGTGTTGTTTACAATTAAGCTTACAAAAACTTATGTGATAATCTTGCTCATTTCATATGTATTATATGATATTGAAATAGTCGATACTACAAATTTGCAAATTTAATTGCATCTTTTAATATAACCAACATTCAAACCAACAAAAAAAGCATTCATGTTTGATTCGACACGCGTGCTTTATCAGAGCTCGTTTCAAAGCTGTTTTAGAGCTAGAAATCAAATCAAAACCTCTCTGTGGAGCTTTTTTAGCTTTTTTTCCTGGTATGGGTATTTTTTGTTCACATGGTTTATTTGTTAGTTCATTAGTGCAACAAAAACGAATCGTTAGTTTTTTTCTGGCGTAACTGATAGATTGTAATTGATTTCGGGTCGTCGACCTATGGATTCATGGAAGCTTTTAATTTTTATTCGAACTTTAATTATGGAAATTAGAGGCTAGATTAAACATTTTCATAATATTTGTTAGTTTTAACCATAGACTAAGTATACTCAAGTAGACCAGCAATTCCAATACATTAGAGCGTACAACGCAAAAAGCTTGAAATTACGTATTATTCGTAGATGGCGCTGCTAAATAGCCCGGGAATAAATATTCCGGACTAGAACACCAACAAAAAATTTTTTTATTGTGTTATTTAAGCCTAAAAGTCCTATAGTATTTTTTTAATATGTAATATTGGTCTAAATCGATTGTATTTTTTTGGATAATAAATTTCAAGTTTAGTAAAATTATCACAGGCTATTGAGAGATGGCGTTGCTGTCGAATGAAAGATAGCATTCGAATTATCGCATCCATAATACGCTAGATGACGCATAAAACAAAATTACCGTTTTTTTTTTTTTTTGTTATGGCTTTTGCGAACAAAAATTACCGTTAATAATAAATATTTTTGATGACATTGACAGCTTATTTATGTACTATTATTTTTTTATTCGTTGGCTTTGACAATTAAAACACGAGAGGAATGTAAGTAAATAAATAAATGCTTTACTTTATGAAATCTGAATGAAATAATACCAAGTTTGGTTCAAACATTTTAACAAGAAAAGGTATAATTTTTTGACCATATGTAATTTATCATAGTGAATGTACCTACGCTACGGGTTAAAAAAACTTGTTAAAAAAATATGCCTAAACCTATTTTAAATAGCTACCTACTTACATGATAATCATGAGAGGGAAAATTTGCTAGACCTAAATATAAAAAGAAAATTATATTTTCTTAACAGCCTAAAATAAGTCTACATCTTTTTAGCATCTAAATGATCACGGTTAGTCCTTTTCCTCGAAATGGTTTTGCATTTACTATGTTAGCAAAAATATTGGGCATTGCTGTTTGTAAAAATAATAGGCAACCAGAGTCAGCAGATTGATGGGTGGGTACTAAATAACTTGGTTATTAGGTATAGGGTAGGAAAGACACATATGTAGGTACAGTTTACAGGAAACTGTAAAAGCGGGGTAATACAATAACACAACATTATAGAATTATCATTTATTTTTTAAAATCTTCAATTTTGGGTGGCCTATTTTGTTTTCGGACATTTTTGTTTTATCTTTACAGTAAAAGTGGATCTTTACCAAAATCATCTGATGGATAATGTATCTTAAATGTTCCTTGCAACTTATATTTAATAATTGCGGAGCTTCTGACCATAAAAAATCTAATATACATTTATTTACACAGCTTTTGATTTTATTTGTGTGGACAAACTAGGACAATCTCACACGCAACACAATTTTCAATTTCATATCCAGCCAGTGTTGCCAGAAAGAAAAGCTCATTCCGCGCTAACTGACTTCAAAAAAGCGCTAGATTTGCATAATAATTATTATATTTAAAAATATTAGGTAGATAACGCACTAATGTGCTAAAAGCAAAACGACAAGAAAAGCGAACTTTATTTTGTAGGTATTTCTTGTTGATTTTCTTTTTGTGCTCTGATATCGCAACATTTTAACGATAACATAATTTTCAACCAACTACAAATTTTCGTTTTAGCATGTCGTAATTAGCATAAATAACTACTATGAAAAAAAAGTTCGGAATGTGTTTTGCGCTCTAAACTATCCCAAAAAGAACCAGATTCAGCGGAAAGCGCTAAAATGGCAGCACTGTATATTTTAATCAAATAAAACGCACATCACCAAGACATCAGCAGGGCAATCGCGCTAATAAAACACAAACGAAGCGCAATTGGATCGTAACTGAACCTGATACGTTAGTCAAATTTCGTATCGCGCTAACAGTTCGGACCAAAGTTCAACCGTTTATGGATCGTAACTGAAACGTTCACGCTGTCAAACTAACGTGTCTGCTTCAGTTACTACAACACGACTTTTTTGGATCGATAATGGAACGTTGCTGAAACGTTAGTCATTCTTATAATAATTTTACTGAAAAATCTCGTAAATATAAACGCTTAAGTGGATTTATTGGACCTATATCATGAAGTGAATACCTACCTACCTATATTATGTGTTGCACGAGCCCAAGCAAACAATAAAATAGAAGTGCAAGTGTCTGGAGCTTTTGATATGACCGACGCAAGCTTTATCAAACGATATAGGCTGACGAAGGAATCTTACCAACTAATACCTAGCTGATGGTTTGGATGTTGAAACCTAGGTAATATCTAGGCGTTGTGTGCAATGAAAAAGATTGTATGTCTTGTGTATTCATAACCTCATATTTACTTGTTATATTTGTATTTTAGTAGAGAGAAAGTTGCATTACACTCCTCAAGCTACAGCAAGAATAGCATGATACATGACATACGAGTATGTAGCTCACAGAGAACACTTCCCTTACACCGCACCTGGAGGCGCGGCGCCGGAGCAGCGGCGTGGCTGGCACCGGGCGGGAGCAGCCGGGCCGGCCACTACCCTCACCCAGCTGGAGCTGGGGTGAAGTCGCACGGAGCCAGTCATTACAGCTTTCATTTACCATAGCCTATTTGATGGAATATTTATTTGACTTGTCAACAAGATGATATATCTCTAAACTAAAGCAACATACAAGTAATCTTATTCAATAAATTAAATATTAAAAATATTTAAATATATTTTTATTTATATGTACTTACTTAGGTACCTAGTTTTTAGTTTACATAGGCTCTCAATTAGGTTTGCCAACTTTATATAGGTAAGTGTATGAATAGGAACTTGATGCAATATGTGAATAAAAACCCATAACACAGTGGTGTCTCAACATTAGTTATAAACAATTTTATTAATTGACCTTTTTATAAATAAATGTAGATGCTGCCTCCTATACAATAAGCCCATTACACAATTTTAGTAAAATTAACACTTAACTTTAAGTCTTATTAAAACTAAATACAATCAAATTTTAAATAGATTGTAGATACATAAACATCATTGAATTTGTAACAAATTTTGACATAAATATGTACTTTACAAAGATAGCAAGCATCATACGAATTAAAGAACAAGTTTATATCTTTGTGGAATTCATGTAGATAACATATTATTGTTAGCTTAGAAATACAAACATAGTTTACTAGAAAGATAGCAATAACATTAGTAAGTAAAACAAAAAGCTTACAATAATGTTAATATATTTTAATTTAATTATTCCTGCTTCACGGTGGCGCCATTTTGTGGGGTTGGTGTCTGGAAATACTGAAACAAAAGTAAATATCATTTCATTGGCCATGCATGGTAAGTTAACACATAATGAAGTCTTTTGGTAGTAAGCAGACAAACATTGTGGAAGTATGACAGCTTGTTTCTGTAATGACTTGGGTAATGCAAAAGAATAGGAAGATAATTAGTTTCACCTTCCCATTGCTTGCTTGCTGGGATTTGCAATGTTATGTGATATATCCAGCATATTGATAATATCATCAGCCAACAGGATTATAACAACTTGAAGGATTTACTTCAAAATTAAACAGGCAAAACTTAACTAACAATAGGTTCATATCTTACATTGTGTTCATGCAGGTCCTGTGATGGGTACACATGGATGTAATACATGCATACACTTGGTGAATAGTGAGTTTGGTTTGTTCTCTGACTTCCTCTCGCACATCTGATGCCACTACCTGCATGGCATGGAGGATGCAGGCTGTGCTAGTTCTAAGTGTGAACTGATGGTTGGTGGTGGGGATGATGCTGTGTTGCTCAGGGACATCAGTATAGAGCGGGAGCATCAAACTGAAATAATAAGTTAAAATTTTGTATTAATTATGTTGAATAGGTACACCAAAAATATGACAGTAATCCGAGTGAAATGTATGATATAAAAGGACATTTATACATTACTTTCAGACCGTACATTAATGTAATGTTATGCATTTCACTAATTGTAATCAGTTTCTTCCCCACGCTGGATAAAGGCTGAATTACATTGTTTCTGAATGAGCTTTTTCATAATGTTATACTCAATGTTGCTGTTCGCCTACCACATTTACTATTACATTACTAATCTATAGCATTATAAATAAAATATCGTACAAATATTAATACATCAATACTTTGGAAATATTAATCTTACATATTTATAAACTTGTGATACATACCTATATCATTCCAAGCAACATGATCTTGCCTCACATTATGTAGGGGGCCCAATGTCCATGTCTTTAATTTTCCCAACCCAGTCCACTGCTTCCACCGCCAGTTATAATCTGAATCTTTCTTCCAACAAATTTTTGCACTACCAAGTTATTCCACACCTGAAATAAATATGATAATAAATTTTTCGAATTCCAAAGTTTAAATAAAACTATGAGTTAGTACTCAGATTTTTTCACATCTTAGAAGTTGTAAATACCTGGCTTATTTCTTTCCTGTGCTCGCAGGTCCTTCAGATATGAGTTTCGGTGAACTATCGCCACAACCTAGCTGAGACTGCTCGAGTTTCCTTGGACTTGATTCTTTTAGAGCGAGGTTATCGTGGCCTTCCACAAACGATTATGTATGTACGATATTCTTTCATTATCAGCGCTTAAACTTTTTCACTATACACAATAAAATCTGGAGCAAGTCAGCTACAATACAACCGACCAACACAGAGCACCGTATGAACGAGTCCACTGATTCAAAATTAAACCACTTTAATAGACTCAAATTTCAAGGTATTTGAAGTGGTAAGTATTTCAAGTGATGTGGGCCACAGCTGTAACGCATTTGGTTTAATTGCATAACAGTTTTGTCACTAAAACACTTGAGAGTATTTTATAACAAACTTCAGAAAGGTTATATTTGTTTATTTACTTCCGGCGTAGTTTTGACATTGATATACTTTTCGTCTGTTTTGCACAGATAATACTAAAAATAACCTGCTATTTGCATGATATAGCTTCATGTTTGCTACAAAAGATTACATCACTAGTAACGGTCGAGACATGGGAGTGTCTATGCTTCGGTTTAACTGCGGCTGGAGTTTGAACCTTAGCGCGATACCGATTTAAGCAAAGTTGTTACAGAGTTGAAGCGTAACCGTAGCGTAACCATAACTGGACCACTAACGTTCGATGTTGTCTTATATTAGCGCGATTGCCCTGCAGTCCACGACACGAACAAAAAACGAATAGGTAAGAGCGGCAACGTCTCACAAAGAATATTGGTGCACGAGCTGGCAACGTGTCATTATGTCGGTCATTATAAACAGCTAAGTCCCGAATATTGTTTAATAGCGCCATCTAACAATTTTGCACTGTACTGCAACGAGGCAAGATTCTCTCTTTAACCAACACTTACCAAATTAATTTTATATATGTCTCCATTGCATACTAGTAGTGACAGCTAGTGATCTATATTGGAACTTACAATCGGCGTACGCTCTAATGTATTGGAATTGCTGGTCTACTTGAGTATACTTAGTCTATGGTTTTAACAAACAAATATGTACACAAGGAATATGTTTATGCAGTCACGTTGTGTTTTTTTTTTTTAGTTAATTACAGTTCAATTCAAAGATTATGGCAAAATATGTCGCATATTTTGGACTATAGCACCTAAAAGATGCAAGGAATAATTATGAATAGTTTATTTGTTTTCTTTTTTGGCCTTTTTTTTTTAGGAATTACTTAGTATAGTAATGAAAGTATATTTTTAAATCAAACAGACTTACTTTTGCTTACACCGTCGTGTAGAAAAAGTTTATATTGTATTTCATAACCGCTCCGCATGTGATGCTTACTTTTATAAAAGTCTTGAAAGGTATTATCTCAGTGTTTGCATTAAAGTTTAAACCAATCTTTTCAACTTACAAAGTTACACAAAGTGAATTTGTTTTAAGAAATTCGCAAATGTAAATGTAAAATCCATTTTTGCACTGAAACCTAAATCTTGGCTAGGTTTTTTTCGGAGGTTTACTAATTTTTATATGATATTTCAGTCGAGTATGAATAACCATAATGATAATGGTAGATCCATTAGCTTTAGAAGGTTAGGGCTGAAAAAGTTTTTAAAAATACTGACTACAGAAAATGTAGGAACACATCAAAGATGTATAATTTAGCTCACAGATTACTTTTGAACTTTTAAAAACTAATCTTCTTCTTAGCAAGATTACTGCATTTAAAATGTGTGTGAGTAGCCATCTGTTAAGTCTAAAGTTTAAATTAAGTCTTAAGTTTTCAAAGTGACTAAAGCTTTAGTCATGACTTAACGACTGCCATAATATGATATTTGAGCAGTAGTTACTAGTCACTTACCAAGTTAACCGGTTTTTATGCTAAATTTCATCTGTATCTGATCGATTCTATCATAAATGTAAAAAAATAGAAATTAAATTAATTTATTATCACGAAAATAAAACCATTTGAATTACGAGTTATTATGATAAGTGCTAAACCCGCATTATGGTTGTTTAACTTAAACTTATTGGAACACTTAAACTTATTGGCTTAGTCTGAAGTGTTTGGAAATAAGTGTGAATTTTCGCGTTTGGCAGTTAGTAGACCGTAGCCTAGTTGATTAAGGTGATCTGACGGTAGCAGAAATACGCAGGTTCAAATCCTGCCGGTCGTGATTATTTTCGCTCATTTGAATTATTTCCTTATTTCCTTCTGATATCAAGAAATAATGACGAACAAGTTAGTATGCTAAGAATAAACAAAGATAATTTCTATGAGTCATACTCAAACCACTCACATAATAACAAGCTTACTTTGTTACAAAAACATTTAAACAGTACCCAGATTATCACTTAACTGCTCGTACAATTAAAAATCACTTAGCGTGCTTTAAGTTAACAGGAAGTCAACTATTGTTTGACTTGGAATGTTTTATTCGTTCGAGTTCAAAACAAAACTTTATGAAGTTCAAATATTATAAAGCTGCAGAGTTTGTTTGTTTGTTTGAACGCGCTAATCTCAGGAACTACTGGTGCGCTTTGAAAAAAAACTTTTTGTGTTGAATAGACAATTTATCGAAGAAGGCTTTAGGCTATATAACATCACGCTGCAACTAATAGGAGCGAAGAAACAAAGGAAAATGAGAAAAAAAACGGGGAAAAATATTCATCTTTGAGGGCTTTCGTTGCGTGCGCTGCGACGGTTCAAAATTCAGAAAATTATTGCCCAAAAATAACTATTCCACGCGGACGAAGTCGCAGGCACAGCAAGTATATGTATAAAAAGCATATTTTTTTATTAAAATAAGATATTATTGAAAAGAATGAATTAAATAAAATTTTACGAATAAAACATAATCAATTTTAAAACATTTCAATGATTTATAAAATGTTAGCATGATCTATATTTGAGTATAACAAATACGAGACTCAATATCCTATCTTTTATCCAATTGTGATAAAAACAGTCAGTCGTGACAGTAAAAAAAATAAGCAAGCTTTACAATTTTTAAGTATCCATTATTTAGGTAGCTTACAATAGACATCTTTCCGGCAACATGTTTTTGCTCTAACCTTCTAGGCAACCTCCTAATTATCGAAGGCACAAATTATTTCTCGACATCTCAATAACATTGCGTGTAAAGATAATTAACTTAATGGTAAAATTTCCGCTCCGTGTTGAGATTAATTTTTAATATATTAAATTTACTTTAGTTAAATTTTGGCTTGCTTTAGTCGAAGATTTAATATAAGCGCAATTCTTCTGGGAGCTGGGGGTTTCTCATAACAAAATAAATGCTGCATTCTAAATGTATAGCCTACCTGCAATATGTTCATTTAGAATGCCTACGCATAAAAATGGTGATTATTATCTTTTTGCTTTTTGTTTTCTGTGTGCCCAAATAACTACGTTTATATCTAACATTGTGTCTATCTTACCATCAAAGATGTGTTTATTACAGAAATTATACCTTATGCGAAAAAGGGTCATAGGTTTCATCAAAAACCAAACAAAACACTACAAAATTTTAACTGTAACCTACGTCATAAGGTCATACATAACTATGTTTCTCCATCAAAAACCAACCGTACAAAGTTCTGCAACGCTATAAATACTCCCAAACATTTCAGTATTCAATGTTCCTTTAATTAGCAAAACATTGACTCAAACTAGATAGTTATTTCAATGTACTACCTCGTCGGCTTAGATCACAAGGCTACCATTGACCTCTCTGTCTGACACCAATATACAGAGATCTTGCATCTTTATTGCAGCCTGTTTGCTCTGATATATCGCTCCGTTTTATTTACAACCGTACCTATTTATATAAATTCTTTTGAAGTTCCCAATCGGAGTAATTTATGCGTTGGTGGTGTTGCTATGAGGTTTTTCGGGATTTTCTTTTTTTTATTGTGGGTGGACCATTGAAAAGAGTTTACAGATTTACGTGTCTTTTGTATTGTGTAGGGTAAAGGTTAACTAGTGGTTAACTTCGGCTTTGTTTATTGTTTTTAAAAAGAAATTCATGTAAATATCAAAGGTCTACTATACCAAAACTCATTTTGTTAACAAAGACTCATTCTATAGGTATATTACACAGTTTGCCTGGTGGTAAGTGACAATTACCATCCACTCTTACTATATTTAGCAGCATTTGAAAAACACTCAAGAAATTCGTATATATCTCATCTCATACTAAAATAAGTAACCTCAACCGACCCAACTACAAATATCTCCTTAAAACTTGAACTCCTTTAAACCTTAGTATTCAGCTAGCCACGTTAGTATTATCGGAAATTGTGAGTTTAGTTCCCAAGTCCTACTTTTACAGCAAACTTCAGGAAACCACATGTTTACATAAACTGTTCGAAACTTCAGCTTCGATATCGCGCTTTTTAACGCTAAAAACTGCTGGCTTTTCGGACATGTTACCACAGAAAAGTCGTAATATTTTTGTCGTCTTATTCTTTTGTCTGTTTTGTGTAATGTTATGCCTTTTTCAAAATCAATCATTTCAAAATGAAATCAGATGGCTTGTATAGTTGTTACAAAAAAAACTGATCTTATTCATGTAATCCCGCCAGAAAAAAAACCCTCTTTTGAATTTTATTTAGTTCTTTGCGGGTTAATAGTTTTATTTTTACTTTTTACAGTCCAAACAGCTGATCACTAGGTCACCCGAAGTGATACACGCATAAAGAAACAGTTATACAATTCATCATATCATATTATATTATATAAAATTAAGGATACAAATAGATCAAGTAATATCATATTCTGTATAAACAATAACTAGACATAGATTATTTTGTAATCACTTAACATACCTACTACATTATTTTAAGTTGTTAATATAAAACTAAGTTGTAAACAAGAACCCCCGGAAGAACCTGCCTCTCTACGACACAGTTTTTACCAATGTAAGAGGCAGAGCTATTTGTAAAGTGTAACATATTGTTTTGTTTACAATAAATTTATCTTATCTTATCTTTATTATCATCTGTTTTGTCTCACAATTCACAAGTCGCTCCCGATATGCGTCTCGAGTCCAATCGAGTCGAATGTTCTCGCTCGGAACGAGGCTCGATTTGTTGTGCCTCGCCTCTGATGGATGCTCCCTACTAACTCTACGTGTGCTAAATCCGAAATGAGATGGTTTTAGAACACCCCCGGCGACGCTTACGTTGATGCCGGCTGTAAAGTGTTACGTAGATTTGACCGACTTAAAAGAAGAGTTCAATACGTTTCCATTTTTCTTGTGTGTTCATACAATGGTATGTAGTATTAAACACAATTTCGTGTAGTTGTGATTATAATAAGAGCTGATTCATAATTGTATGTTTGGGTTCAGATTTGGTAAATAACTACTGGTAAAATATGTAAGAAAAAGCAGCATTTTGCATGTTTGTGAGGAACCATGTATGATAAAAATACTATTAGTAGGTACTACTAGTACCCTACGGTTGCCTGGAAGAGGTCACTTTCAGCGATAAGGCGCCATTTGTGGCATCAGATTTAAATGTTCTCTTGTTTGTTTAATTTTATTTGTGTGTTCAATTAAGCATTAATCAATCAATCAATCAATCATACTTCATATTAATATGTAGGACAGTAAGAAATTAGCTCATAAGATCACCTAACGCGACACTCGAGTGATATTTTGATGTAAATTAGAGCACACCTGTACTGGAATATATTAATATGTGGAACAATCATATATTGTGCTAGTGAGCAGAAGTCTATTATTATTTTCATTTCAAAACAAACTATTACAGTCTGCCTTCAGACACAAACATTCAAAAACCCGTATCCTTTACCTTACAAAAAAGCACCCTTAATCCTTTTATAAACCATCGGTGCAGCGTATTAACAATTTGTATAATTAATGGCAAATGCATGTTAATGAGTAACTTTATCGAAACGACAGCCACATCCTGCTTATGAGATATTAACCTTTTTTATCTGTTTGTTTGCTTCTTTTGTAGTTAAGTGTCGATGTATTTAGTATTCAAGAAATATAGCCTTGGATAAGAAAAACTTGACCTCTTTGATAAAATGCAATTTTTTTATAGACATGTGTTCTTAGTTAGTTTGTGATCGTATAATTTTTAAAATGCCTTATGAATTAAAATTAGATTGATTCTTGTAGTAGATTTTCGTTAATCTATTCAATTTACAAATAATGCATCACATCTGTTTTTTTAGCAGTACTGGAATTAACACTAATAAAAAAGGCTTTTATAAAGAAAAGATTTACTAACCGAAATGTCCCACAAATTACTGCTTTTAATTATTTCGACTCAAACTTTCAATACAACAATGATTATACGCCACGAATAATTATTCGTGTTAATTTTTAATAGAACTACGCTGGTGGTGTGTTGTTTCCTTTTTAAAATGGCCGTCTTTAAATTTTATTACCAAACTGGTGCCTTTTCGTGACTGTTCCATGAATTTAAAAGGATCATTCATTCGTGACTCAAAGATCATAATAATAATTATTGGACTTTTATTTAAATTTGGTATTAGAAGTTTGTCATCGAGCGCAAGCCATTTTATTCGACTGGAACTAATTGCACTGATACGGATTTTTGAGCTTAGTTCACTCATGCAATGATAATATAATGTTTTTTTTTACATAAAACAAAAATCTAGTAAAGTAATTATGAAACTATTACTATGTCAGTGCAAAAAAAATTACAGTTGCTTTCCATTTCTGTAATTCCATGTGTACCTTTGTGTTATTGTTTCTTAATCTCCCATTTCTATGTAAGTTCTAAATAAATACATCATCATCATCATCATCATCACGTCAGCTTGTGTTCACCCACTGCAGAGAATAGACCTCGTCTCGAACTTAAAAAAATAATTGATTGAAGAATAAATCGAAGTATCGAAAAACTGTCAGTAATTAGGAATGAAGAAGAATTTGTATTTGCGGAAGATTAAGATAAACTCACCTTTATATATATTTAATGTTGCGTATGTATGTATATATGTATGCAAAACACTCAGACAATATTTAAAACAAACAATAAACATTTTAAAAGCTCCAAGTCACTTTCAGTAATTATTTCAGACATTCCAGCAAATTCCTTTGTAAGTCTATGTTCTAGAGTTATTGTTGGACTGTGACTAATGTTTTAGCATTTAGCCTCTTTTAATTAGCACTAAGTGTTTTTTTATGGCTGACGAGTTGGCTCTAGCTAGCAAATATAATGGACACTTCATATTATTTTGTTTTTGGCTTGCTTTAATATGTTAATGTCGTGTAATTTTTCTGATAAGCTAGTCTTTTTCACGCTCAATTGTCTACTGTTATAGGCGTATGAAATTGCAAATATACATGCATTATTTTGGCAAACTTATCTGATATTCATCTTCAACAAGCTGCAATTATTATATTCTGAAAAAAATATCTGATGATATTTTAGCTTTATATGCAGTCGTTCAAAAACAGAATCAAATGTCATCTATCGTCGCTTAAGATGTTCTAACAGCTAAACTCCGTGCACCCAAGATCTTTACAATTGGTCAATTGTCGACACGTTACCGGACAGAAGACCCGGTTCACGCCGGGTCACTTATTTGCTATAAAAATAGAACGCTGCCAGCTCTAGAGATGCGCCTACAATGCGGAAATCGATTACATATCGAATCGATTTTATGGATTACTATTCGATTCTACTTTATGACTATAAACAATGAAGTAATGATTGCTTTTAGCTCCTGCTAATGTTGAGCCTGTAAAGGTGCATAGCTTCGAACAAACATAAAGTTTTACATGTCTAATATATAGCTATAAGTTATTACTTATAGCTTCACTATATATATACATACAATTGTTTTGTTGTGTTGCGTAAACTAACATAAACAATTTACTGATAAACACGTACATATCATAAAGTCACAGAAACAACAAGGAAAATAGTAATGGGAAAATGAAAACAAGAAATCTTTTGAATTTGTAAATTACCAACTATCAATGTTGTCAATCCTTAGATGAGTTACCAAAAATGCCGTTTAAAGGAGTTGATTAAATAACACATTAAATTGTATGTAAACTTTTCTTATAGTATGACGTTTAATAAGTTACGTCAGAAGCCTTAAGAGCGATGTGTGAACACTTTTACTTATCCCCTTTCATACAATAAGAAAGGTTGCTACAGCTATCAATTAACATATGTACATTCATTCTTCTTTAGCACAGCTACTTGAAGTTAGACTTCCTGCCAAAAATATAATAAACTAGCTGGTGCGCGCGACTTCGTCCGCGTGGAATAGTTATTACCATAAAAACGGTTCTAGTGAGTTAACCTTAAAAGATAGACATATACTGTTGCTGACATTTTGTTAGATCATTTCAAGCGAAATATTTTTTTCATACACATTTTTTTGATATCTTGAACCGTTTTCGCAGCACACGTAACGGAAGCCCTCAAAGATGAATATTTTTCCCCGTTTTTTTTAACATTTTCCATTGTTTCTTCGCTCATATTAGTTGCAGCGTGATGTTATATAGCCTATAGCCTTTCTCGATAAATGGTCTATGCAACACAAAAACAATTTTTCAATTCGCACCAGTAGTTTCTGAGATTAGCGCGTTCAAACAAATAAACTCTTGAGCTTTATAATATTAGTATAGATATAGATTTAGTAAATATAATAAATTTAGTAATATTCATTTTTACAAGTTGCATTCAAGCTCTACCCAATCGATTCCAATCTCTAAAATCCATTTGTACACGGCCCATCTCTAGCCCGTGATTGCAGATTAGATATGTATGAAGTAGTTACGCTCGAGCGCACGTCTATGATTTTTGACGAGTTCGTTCCGAATGACTGGTCAGTGTAGGCTTTAGTAACTATGTGTATACTGGCAACTTGCTTTCCTTTACTTATTAATAAATCGCTTATATTGATTTTGACAGTCAGTCAGTCGCCAGAAGAGACATTCGCAGTAGCAATTCTTTGGTGCAAGAAAACGAACAATCAAAGTCGGCTCATAAATTAGCGGAGTAATCGAGAAATAAATACACAAAAAAACTTTCAGTCATTTTGAAAACCTCCACATTTTTAGTCGATTAAAATAAAATAAAAAGTTAATAACAATTCGTACACACTTCAAATAATACTCACTAGGTATATAAGTATTTACGACTCAACACTTAAATGTTCGTTTCAATTATTAAAAAAAACCAGACTATAACATGCTATTGCTTAACATTAAAAGAGCAATTTAGATGGAATAGCATAATAGCTATATCATTCGTGATCAATCGTACACTATTATGGGCACAAAAAACGGCACATTGTGCCTATATATCTGGAATTAATTGTGTTATTATAGCGAGACTATTATTTAAATTGTACACATCTTCTCTTCTTGAGTCGTATTTCCTCATGACTGAGGGTCGTGACTCCCCCGCAGAATTAATTCGTTAGGGGAGTTTTCTTGGGCAGATACATCGTGGTGGGCGCCCAGGTCCTTCCACGGAAGACACATGTCCTCGGATATTGTGGTCCTCAAACATGTCGGTTTCCTCACGATGTTTTCCTTCACCGTTAAGCGAATGCAAATCCACACATAACTTGAAAATACAAGTCATTTGGTGTAGGGTCGGATTCGAACCAGGGTGCGTCTTAATGAAAAGCAGACACTAGAACCACTGAGCCACACTCGCTTCGTACACATCTACACGTACATAAAACCGGAGTAAACCGGTTTCTTCTAGGCAAGCGCGCTAGATCGTAGACTATAACGTTGTTTACCATCAGGCAAGTTGTAGTCAAGCGTAAGCCTATATCATGTAAAAAAATATACATACATAGGTATGTACCTACCTAATAGTTATAAGTACATATATGTATTTTTAGTGTCATGTATCGAAATACAAAGGACGCCAATGGCAAATATGGCCGCGATGACAAATTCAAAATTCAAAATTTATTTATTTCATCACAAGAAATGTAACAAAGTGTTTTGACAAATATAACTTAATAAAATAAAATAAAATTTTGTGAATCTGAAATATATGTATGTTTATATTTTTTACAAGTAATAGCTTTGCACTTGACCGTATTTCGCCTGATGGGCAATCATTACGGTCTAGGATGGAATGTGCTTACCCAGTAAGAACAAATTCACTCTCGCTTTGAAATGAAGTAGTATCTGTCTTAATCCATAATCTCATATATTGTCATATCAAATTTTATAGCAATCGTTTCAACCACTTTAGTGGAAGGAGGAAGAAAGGTACTTACACATTTACAAACTTCAGCCTTATTAATAACAGAGTGAAATTTTGGACGTACTTATGTATATATTTCAGTATTGCCAATTCTTGCCTTGCCTAATGCCAACTCTTTATATTTGGATGTATATCCAAATATAAAGAGTGAGTTCAATACGAACATGTCAAGATAGCAGGTTAGCACTTAATAAATTAACTCATAATGTCAAGATATCATAAACCATCCTGTATTTTTTTTTGTAACATGTGAAACAAGTTTATAAACAAGCTCGTTTTTCAAGTCGGTAAAAAAACTGGTATAAAGTACTTAATGTGCATGCGGGTATAACAATGGATTTACTATCAGCTGAAATTATAATTGTAAATTGAAAGATATTGGTCTGGTTCGGAATAAAACCGACTCGCTCTGGCCTCGTTAGATACGGCGTGCGAGTTTCATGTGAATAAATACATGAAAATTACTCGCGTATACTTTATTTTTTGTTTAAAATTTCTTTGTAAATGATGTTTTGCTTTATAGCTAATTTTTCTCCCGTGACTTTGCCCGCGCAAAAGCGACTCGACTCGAAAAGCGACAAAATTTCGTACAGGCCTTGTAGTCTATTTTCCGGATAATGTTATAAAACTTTACTTATCTACAATATTTCATGGTTCCGGGCTTAGCGTCTGGTTTATGGATGAAGTGTTTATGACATAAAATAGTCTATATGTATGTTTTTAAAATTAATAACTACAATTAATAATTAATACTTTTTCAAACTTAATTAGGTAAAGTTCGATAAATAAACAAACTTAGGTCAATCAATTCCGAGCTCATAGTATTTTTTGTCGTAGCAGCCGCATGGATCAGTGACCATGTTATAATAGATGTCTGATATGCATCTAATGTGATGTATTTAGGTGATTGCCTTCAAGGCTGTGGGATCTATTGTTCAGTCAACAATAGTACTCTACGGTTGATAATGTAGTAGACTGGCGACTGCCTTGGTTGCGAATTACTACTAATTGGAAGATACAAATATATACAGGGTTGTTAGTTCCGTATATTATATTATGATTAGCCAAGACGAATAATAGTTATGTGGTAATGTGACCCTAAAAACTATGAATGAGGCTGACTTAAATGAAAATAGCAGATCGTCAATATAAATAGTTTATCCGCCAACAATAAGTAGGTAAAGTCTTATCAGAGACACTAAGTGTGGTTTTATAACTAAAGAACGACACTTTCATACAAAGAAGGAAAGAAACCATCATTAAAGTTGCATTTATACAAAAAAGGAATAAAAATACAATTCTAAAATCACAAAGAATTCACATCGAAAAGTCAGCGGAAAATCTGAACATTTTAGTGGAAATATCCAACCCAGCACGCACTTTTCCGTCTATGTCAGAAGCCTGGACGAATAAAAATTGACAGGACAAAAGTCTGAAAGGTTAAAAGTGCGACATGTGAGGATAAATTGCCAGTAGTGACATGGATGGAATGATGGAATTTTACTCGGAATCATCTATCTAGCAGATAGAAACATAAGTCTATTAGCTATTATAGTATTCTAGCTCAAAGGGAACCTCGTCGGTTTTTATGATACGATAAAAATTAAGAAAAGTTTTTTACTCTACGCTAAGTTTAAGTTTGAATTGGAAACTAAGTACTCATTATGGCCTGTTAGCTTAGTTGGTAGTGGCTCTATATTCTAGTCTTGGGTTGCGGGTTCGATACCCGCATGACACAAGGAATTATGAATATGAAATTTATAATTACTTGTGTGGAGTCTTGTCATTTCTATGTATAATAATTATGTGCAATGTCCTGGAATATTAATTTATTTTAGTATACAGACTTAGTAAGATGCAGTACAAAATAAAAATAAAACAAAAGCAATAACACACAAAAAAACGGTTCTCGACAGTATGTTTTGTGGTACACATACAGTGAAGTCAAAATGAACGTGTTGCGTCCCAAGATTGCAAAATGCAATTCACATCAATGGGTATTTTATGGGAGCTATTGCACGTCCTCGAGTGTCATGGCGGCATTAATATATTCCATTAATTGTGTTGACAGTCGAATCCATCTGCGAGAGTAAAAAGTCTTGCACTTTGGTTATCAGTTCAGAGTAATAAGTCACAGACATTTAAGTAATTTTAAGATAGATAGAATTCTTAATGCATTACTTAAGGTTTAAAAAAAAATACGAAACCAATGATCTAGTGGGAGGTGATTTTATTCCTTAGAGCAATCACTTCCAACCAACTATTAGAGGAGGATCATTTCTACTAGACCTATTGTCCAGATCTATAATGGATCTAATGGGGAAAACATTACCATAAGATCTATGGTGTCGAACGTTGGGTCTAGTGGGAATGTTCTTTTCTACTCAATCCATTATGGTTCAGTAGAACGCAATAATTAAGTAAAACATTTTCAGTAGGTTGTAAATAAATTGTCATAGAAATATAAGTTAAACGATGATAACTATACAATTGAATATCTTCCTAAAAGTACCTCAATTAAACCTAAGTTATAAAGAACTTGCTAATTGACTTATCCTTCTGCAACTTTTTATTCAGTGTGTCCTCCTCTTGACGACAAACAAACCCGCCGAGCCATAATTCAATTTTTTTTATAAAAAAATGTAAAAGTAAAAAAGAAAATTGTCCACCATCCTTTACGTCTGCGAGTTCAATTTATTAGTGCATTCATTCCACTTTTTCAGTTTATCTCAACTCATTACGAACCATTCACATATAAATATAAATTGGATTGCACAATACGGTTGTTTATGCCTTCTGTGATAGTGATCAAGGTAATCATTGAATTAAAGTCTAATAAAACTTCGGTAACAAATGCGGTGATGCTTTTACACGCTATGTTTTCATGTTTTAACATTCTACCAAGAGGATATTCCGAAAAATCATTTCATCAACTTCACTTGCCTAACTTTATCTCTATATCTAGTATGACCTATAGAATTCAAGTCAGCTACGAGAGAACCTTAGATTAATTAACAGCTTGTTAATGAGGTTATTGGTGCGCCATACCAAAGTGGGAACTGGTTCAACATTAGTCATATACGTAAATAGCAGTTTTATCGCACACAGGCTATTCAAGGAATAAATGCATTAAATTGGTGATTTGCCTATAACCCGGCTTATTAAAGCAATCCAAAATTAACGATTCCTTATTTAGTTTTTGTTAAAAGTAAAAAATTAAAATTGACGACAGGTATAAGAAACAGATATGCATAACTTTTTGTTAGCTTTAAAAAAATTAAGTCCATTTAAAGATTAAAGTACATGTCAATTAAAATTAAAAACGCGGCTCAAGTAACGTTTCTAAGAATAAAAATGCAAAAGTTTTAATCTACATAAACCACTTTATCATTCAAGTAAGCTGACACTATCTTAAGCTAGTACTTACTTAGGTACTTTACTTAATTGTTTTTGTCGATGTTTCGTTTTATTTTTATTCAAGTAACGAGGTGCTTAGAATGCGCAGGTGCTCTTTGAGGTATGGAATATTTTAATAAATAGTGCAGTTCATTTATGGAAAGTTTAATATAAAATGAAAATTTAAGTTTCAGGTGATAGTTGACTTCTTGCATAATATTTTGTAATAGCTATCTGGTAAGCAATAGTGGCCACTGTCATATTATAAATGACAATGCCAACTTTTTACAATAACAATAAATTTATCTTTTACTACGATATTTAGAAATGGAGTTTTTTGGGTTTGCACTTGCCCACAGTTTATAAGTAAACATGTTAATGTTCAATGATTGAATCACATGCACTTATTTAGTAACTAGTATATCTATTTTTGCCATGTTTACAAAAAACACTCAACTTTCATCTCACCTTCTTAGCTTACTAACCGCAAAATTGACAAAGTTTCACCAAAAATATACCTTAAGATTCTTGTAATAGAGTCCAATACAGAAAAGCTACTCGTCTTTTATCATTTTCAGACCCTAGAGCTTCTGTAAACCGCAGCTAGGAAATGCAGGTTCGCTCGCGAAAAGCGTGAAAAGGGGCTTGCGGTAAAAGCTTACTAAAGCTCTTTATGAAGCTTTTGCTATTTTCGATGGTTAAGAATTTGAAAGGACCACATGACACAAAATAATAGATTAAATATTACAAATTTTTATGTGCGTATTAAACATTTTTAGGTATATTTTGTATTTAATTTAATTTTACATACTAAGTAGGGTTTCTTCTAGGCAAGTTAATATTAAAAACCAAACAAACAGACTTTGAACTTAAAACGTTTTCTTTGTACTGTAATCTTGTTTTTTTTTTCAACAAATGGAATGCATTACTTACTCAATTTATTTACAACGAATACCATTCTTTTCACATGAAATAATAATAGATTTAAAGGTTTTTTGTCGAACGTTTAATTTGGAATCGAAATTAAGCGATTCACGGTCTGATGTACAATTACACCTAGACATTAAATACAGTGACCGAGTTAAATAGTGTGACCGAGTTCTATCGCCACAGCATGGAAAAACGTATGGCTTTATTAATACTTTTATAATAAGCTGGAATCGTTAATTTCTATCTGCAAAATTCAGTAAAAGTTGTGATAAGGCTAGGTCAAAAATTGTTTTTGTTTCAAGATTTAGAAATGTATTTTTTTTTTGTTTTTTTGACCTTAACCTTGTTTTTTTTGACTGACTGCTGGCAACCCTGGCCAAGGAAACATTAGATAGACGAGGCTGCGCAAATTTTATATATTTTGATCAAGAAAAAGGAAGAATATCTTACAAAAATAGTGTTGTGTGAACATCCGAAACGACTACCATCGGTCCGGAGCACAAATCGCACTTGGTGAGCACTTATTTCGATAAATATTTTGCTAATAAGTCTGTAACGATCACCGGTGCCACAACACATTTCAAATTAATTACATGTCACAACGAATCACAGCTGCTTTCACTAATTAATCTCCAATTACCATAACAAAAATAGAGAAAACTTGAGCATCGGTCAACAACCCATCAAATATCTGATCAACTGACTTTGACATGACATTAATGACACAAGATAATTATGTCAATTGAAAACCACAGACAATAGAGTAAACTTTTTATACCTTGAGAAAAGATGCGTTCGGAAACATTTGACGCATATTATTCGAATAAAAACTAATTCAATGGTCATTGGTAACATCACCATCATCATCATCATCATCATCGGCGAAAATGTTTAAACTTTTTAATAGATCACGAGAAGGTAAAGAAGAATCATGTCGAAAATTTTACTTACAGTGCGCGGTTTGCCAACAAAATTACGACATAATAAATACTGATGTAACTTCTAGAGTATACCGATCAATGTCTCAGGAAAAGAGATTAGCATGGAAATGTAAAGTATGCGCTAACTGCGCTACCGCCAGCCAAGATGTTCGAGTAGATTGTTCAACAAACAGTCTAATGTCTGAAGAAGCTAATTCAAATAATTCCACCGACAATATTACACAGCGAAAGCCTAGAAAACGAGCTCTTTCATTAAACTCTGCCTTTGAAATGACTCAAAATAATGCGACAATGGAACAAAGTTCCCTTCAGTCATCCTCACTTGACTTTTCCCTACGCAGCGTACCTAACAGATCCAAAGAAAATGAGGAAATGTTAAACCTTAAAATGGAGATTAGGGCCACAAAGGAACAGCTTGCGTCAGCACATACAGAGATTGATAATTTATGTCTGGAAAGTATAGAATTAAAAAAGAAATGTGACCAAAAAGACAGAATAATAAAATCTTTAAAATTAATGAACACACCTGAAGCTAAAAAACACTCACTTGGATCAAATCGGAAAAATATAGTATATTATACGCCACTTAGACGACCATCCCCACAACGTGAATCACAAAAACATAATGACTTCTCTACTACTAATCCTGACTTTTCCATCCCAGACAATAATTTAACGACAATGGACCCCATGAACCATGATCTTACTTATAACGCTAACCAATCAAATACCACCAAAATTACAAACTCGACTCCTGAAACTCAAAACCCCCATAATAAACCCGAAGAAAATGAACTACAGACCAAACGAAATATATCAGAGCCATCTACGAGTATATCAAAACAAATACTTAACCTTCAAATGAAAGCATCTAGGATTTCTCCTCTTCATTCAAATACTATAATTAGCAACACAAATAAACAAGATGTCAAGCATGTTGCTACTCAAACAATGAATATAAAACAGCATGTCACAATGTCTGTTGTTAATGAATCCAATATAAAACGAACTCCTCGGATCTTAATCTTAGGTGATCAGCAAGTAGTTGGTTATGCCGAACGAATGAAAAAAATGAGACACAGAAACAAATGGAACGACGTGTACGATGTAACTGCGGACACTAAACCTAACGCAACGACCGCATGTATTCTCAGCAGCGCAGAGAATATAATTGACACGTTGAACGAAGATGATGTAGTAATTTTAAGCATAGGTGCTAATGACAAAAATCCATATAAAATTTATGCACATTTAAGTAACCTATTGTATAAACTCAGGAAGGTAAAAACAATTATGTTTAGTGTTCTTTTCAATCCCTACCTGAATATAACTCATCTAAACCGAAATATACAACTGCTTGTAAATGATTTTATAAATTGTCAATACATAGATCTGAACTATCTCATTGAAACAAAAACAATCACACGAAATTTTGTTTGCCACAAATTAAATATTGAAATTGATAACATCAATTGTACAAAACGTCTTTTAACACATTGTAAAGTCGCACTGCCAAAAACGTCCGACTATCCTGCGAATATAAAAGAAACAATATTACCAAAAAAAGGAACTATTCCTTATTACTTTAAAAAACACAACAACTACAAACCCAATCACGACGTCCAAATTGAACCCATTGTAAAAAACGGTACAATACCTTATTTCTTTTCACGTCCCAAAAAATGTCCTTCTTCAAAGGAAAAGCAATTTTTTCGTGAGTAAGAACAATTACACTTTACTCAACCAAAATATAGCTGGGTTGATAAATAAGCAAGATAAAATAAAAATAGCTCGTGATGAATTGACGAGAAAAAATATTAATGTAGATTTTATGTGCTTTTGTGAAACAAATATTAAGAGAGGAACTGAAACTAATGTAAACCTAGAAAACTATAAAATAGTAGCATCCTTTTCTAGGCCAAATGAAAAACGAGGTGGAACCTGCATATTAGCAAAAAAATACTTTGAATGTAAACAGATACATATTATTGACCCCATTTTATACAGTTTTGAATATTGTGCCGTTGAAATAATTCCACTTAGTCTCACTATTGTATGTTTGTATAGGATACCAAAAAGTAACAATGTCACTACTTTCCTTAAAAACTTAAAACTGCTGCTAAACAAACTCTTGAAGACTGGCAATGAACGAATTATATTATGTGGTGATTGGAACATAAATATGTTAAAGGATACTGATCATTCTAGAACCTTAACAGCCATATTAAAAAATCATAATATTACGAACCACATTACTGAGCCCACACGCAAAGGTAAAACATGTTTGGATTTAATTGCTAGCAATTTAGAAGATATCACCGCTGATGTCCGAATACTTGCTCTCTCGGATCATGAAACTGGTCAAACTCTAAATATAAATTTAGAACTAGACAAAAGTAAAGCAATCAAACTACCACGATCGTTTTGGTTTGAACATAAGAGGGATTTTAGTCAGAAAAATATTAATAAATTTATCTCGAGTTTATCGTCCCTATCATTCTCAGATATTTATGAAATAGAACATTTAAACCCAGCTTTTGACTCTTTTCATGACATCTTACTGCTTTTCTATAATCTCTGCTTCCCTTTATTAAAAGTAAAAATTACAAATAAGCCAATAAAAAATAAATGGCTTACGAGAGGTATAAAGAAATCTGCCATTGTTAAGCGAACACTGTACATAAAATATCATTTATCAGCAAGTAACAAACGTAAAAATAAGTCGGCATATACACAATACAGTAAAATTTTCAAAAAATGTGTAGAAAACTCTCAAAGACTTAATAATTCTAAGTACATAACTAAAGCCAAAAATAGCTGTAAAGCATCATGGAATATAATTAGGAAAACCTCCGGAAAAGTTGATGAAATCTCTAATATTGACTCTATACAGGTAAATGACATTTCGTATGATAATCCAGAAGACATAGCTCAATTATTTAATGACTTTTTTATAAATTTGACTTCTAAAAATGACAATAACGACGAAGCATCTGCTGATAATACTAATGACTATCCTTATACAATTTCAACAAATTCTAATTCAATTTTTTTAACTCCAATTGACGAACTAGATATTTACAAAGTAATAATGTCTTTAAATAACACTAATGCAACTGGTTTTGACAATCTAAATACAAAAATGCTAAAAGCTTGTGCAAAATTCATTTCAGGCCCTTTAAGTCATATTATAAATTTATCTTTTGAACAAGGGTTGTTTCCAACTCGCCTGAAACAATCAGTAGTTAAACCTTTATATAAAAAAGAAGCTAAACACAATATGAACAACTATCGCCCTATCACACTAATCCCCGTCATCTCGAAGGTGTTCGAAAAGGTCATGCACACAAAGATATCAAGCTTCTTAACTAAGTATGACATACTAAAAGAGGAACAGTACGGTTTCAGGAAAAATATGTCCACAGCTCTTGCATGCTTTTCTCTCATAAAAATAATAACAGATTGCTTTGACAATAAAAAGTCCATTGTCTCAGTATTCCTTGATATGTCAAAAGCTTTTGATTTCGTGAGACATAGACTACTTCTTTACAAATTAGAAAAATATGGCATAAGAGGTAGAGCGCTAGAGTGGTTAGAAAGTTATTTATCAAATAGGACTCAGTGTGTTGAAATAACTTCTCTAATGGGCAAAACAAAAACCACCCACAAATCCTCTTATAAACTAAATAAACATGGAGTTCCACAAGGAAGTATACTTGGTCCTCTACTTTTCCTGCTCTACATTAATGATCTCCCTGATATAATTAATCATAGGTGTGTCCTCTATGCAGATGATACCACCCTAATGATAGAAGGGTCCAACAAAGACATAAATAAATTCGAACATGACATTAAAAAAGCTATTGAGACTGTAATTGTATGGCTGAAACAAAACAATCTATTCATTAATCTTAATAAAACTAAAATAATCCAATTTTTGACTTATAACAAAAAACCTGTTCCATTAAATATCTCATACCAAAGTACTCCCCTCGAACTAGTAGACTCAGCAACTTTTTTAGGTTTGGTTATTGACAAAAATTGCAATTGGAAAGAGCACATCAAAAAAGTTTGCTGTAAATTACAGAGGTTTGTATATGTTCTAGGGCGTCTTCATCGTACTGCCACCTTACAAGCGACCCTTAGTGCCTACCACGGTTATGTATCTTCCACTTTGCGCTACGGTTTAATAATGTGGGGAAATTCAGTAAATTGTGAAGATGCTTTTAAGGTTCAAAAGAAATGCATCAGGGCTTTAAGCGGCGCGCATTATCTTGCACCCTGCACACCCTTATTCAAGAAACATAAAATACTTCCATTGCCATGTCTCTATATATATGAAATTTGTTTGTTCGTAAGAAGACATAAAAGCCTGTTTCAATCAAATAGTGATGTATCTGGTAGGGACAGGGGCAAACGTCGGCAAAATATACTAACAAATCCAAAGCGACGATTGCAAGTCACCTCTAACAATGTAAACTGCATAGCCATCACTATATATAACCAAATTCCTAATGAATTCAAAGACCTGAACTGGTATAGTTTCAAGAAAAAATTGTTTGAATACCTACTAAACAAATGTTATTATAAAGTAAATGACTTTGTTGAAGAAAAAAAGAAAATATACATATAAATTGACTAGCCATAAAACTGACATTTGTACGCCTATCGGCAGAATATTTGATACAACAAATTTATGTAACAACTACTATGTAAGACAATATTCGTGCAAATAAATGAATTTTGATTTTTGATTTGATTTAAAATTTAACCCACAGGCCATATTTTTTAATCTCGCTTAGTTCACTATCATGAGTGGTGATGGAAATAGCTTTACACGGAAATAAAAGAGATGTGTTCTAAAACTTTCCTTCATCATCATCACTTATAGCCCTTGTCGATCCACTGCTGGGTATAAGCTTCCTTCCCTACGTGTCGGTGTCGTTCCTATATAGGTGTTATTCTTGTGCCTTTCTTGCTTAGTAAATATAAACATATATCTATTGCAAAACTTTACAAAGTATTTAAAATCAAAGTTCTTCCTGCTGTTGAAGTTGACAACTGTGTAGGAAAATGCATGCAAGTTCATAATCTACTAGCTTCTGAAGCTTAGTCACTGTTTAGCACTTACATATAGCATGTCAGTACATAACAAACTGTATACATATTATCCAGTTACTCGGTAACGTATTATCGAATTCGAGGGTCATTACCAATGATTGCGTAAGTATCCTCACGTAGCATCGGTTTTTTGTTTCATTTCGATGTGCTGTGATGAAATGCGACTTACTTGCTGGTAGGGTTGTTGTGAAGCTAATGGTAGTTTAATAAAGGAGCGTATGATAATGTGATCTAGCAAAGAAACCATCTGTTAATTTTTGAACTAAGAAGGTTCACCTTTTTAAGGAACAATAAATCTCATGAAATAATTTGAATGGAGTAACAGTAACTGAAACTCTCGAAAAATATGTGTGTTTTTCGCAGCGGAAACACTACATATTTCTCCAGAGTTTCAGTTACAATGGATTTCCTCAAAGTAACGCCTGATTCAATACCTTATTGGAATAACAGCATTATTTACAATAACTAGTACAAAGTATGCCATGGCAGCCCTAAGTTTGTCCTAATAATGTAATTATTAGCCTATCACGAACAATGCAGTCGCAAAACTAAGACTCGTAGACAATTTATAACTGACTTACATTAACTATTATTGTTGCCCTATGTATATATTTATTTACGAAGGTAGTCAAGGATAAAATGTACTAGGTATACAATCACAAGTTAGAAATTTATATTGCTAATCGCACAATTGTATTTTTTTAAGAAAATATATTTGCTCCGGCCACAATTTTCACTTAATAAAGTACCGAAACGATATTGTAGTGTAAAACGAATTATGCTTATATTACCTGAAAAACCAGAGTTAAATTATAAAATAGGATTGTCACAATTTGACATGTTTTCTTGTTTTTTTTTCGTATAATCTAAGTATCTCCTGATATGATTTTCCCGATTTTATTAAAGTTAGAAATCTTAAAGAGTAAAGATTAAATAATTACTCTTTTCCATTATTCTCTTTAACACTGAAGGGACATTAACTAGTACTAGCCATTTAACTTTGAAAGCTGTTAAAAATACTGTAGCGGACCTGAGCTTTACTTAAGTGGACTAAGTACTACTTAGATTGAGATGAAATTAGCTGTTACGAGCTTAAGTTTAAGTTTGCTTCAAGAAACTTGCTTTTGTTGGATATTTATATATTTTTTTGTTCTTGCAAGATTATTGTTTTTTTTTTATTTGTGTATAGGAAGCTGTAAACTGGTTTAAATAAATATATAATAATATTGCTGGTGTTAGCGAATTGCGTATTTTACATGTTTGAGGTGATATATAAAAATATGTTTTCTACCTACAATATAGTACTTAATTCAATTTAGAGGTATTTTTAAAAATAACCTGCTGGATAAGCATGAATAAAATTTACATAAAAGAAATTATGTACTCAAAGTTAATGATTATTTTATTTCTATTACAGGTACGTCTGCTAAAAAAATTGGAGAGTTTTCAAATTCGACTGGTAAGAATAAATACTTACTGAAAATAAATGAACTTATCTCTTACTTTCAATTTTATGAGTGACTTTAATAGGTATATTATATATGAAATAACAACAATTTTTATTCTACGGTTTATTACGTATTTTTTTTACTTGCAAGGTTATTTTATTCTAATCGAAATATTATATAATAATATATTAAAATAACTCGATCAAATTAATACTTATAAATGTTCAATTATATTAAATGCCAACATCATATAACCTACAATTAAAAATACAAATGAAATGATGTACTAAATCACAAAATGATGCACCCCGGATCAACGTTTGTTAATTTGAGTTTGTGTTTTCGCAAAAACGTAATTTTGATGGCTTCAGTACATTTAAACCAACAATTGATACAAGCGTAAGTAGAATGGGACTAGATGGCGCTGTGTGATATGTACAGATATTCTAGTTATTCATGAAAAAAAAAACAGCTAGTTGAATGGTATATGGTATGATGTGGTATAATCTTTATTGCCTGCTCATTGAATGCACAGTTGTAGTAGACTCGCCTACAATCCTACAATCACGTCTCAAGGCGATACCAATTACAGCTGTTACAAACGCGATGCTACATACGTACTGGCGATTACAGAAATAGTACATATATGAGAATGGTGGTTTATTGATTGGTTTTAGGTAACCCAAAGTAATATTAGAAACTCTGTTTTTTTACGAAACAATTAAAAACACAAAACTTGTGTAGTGGAATAAGTTAGGCTGTAAGGTGACTACGTGACTTGATAACTTTTTCATCATTAAATTCGTTTGCTTTGCCTTCAATTTATAAAACGACGAGCATTAATTGTGTCCTTTACAAAGCGTATTTATCTCTACATATTTATTGGTTTACCCTCTCGCTGTGAACCATTTAATGTACACAGATACTTCAGTATCCTATATTTATAAAAACTTTGCTTTGCTACACCCATCAAAATAAAAAAAAAACACCATTATTACAAAAAATTAATCCTTGCAGCGTTTTCTACATTAATCGCTAGAGAGAAATGTACAAATGTACAGACCAGAGTTTTTCTTTCTGAACGCCATATTTTATCCAAGTCGTTTAAGCCTCAACGATCCTATAACCCACATACACTTATAACCTCTCCCTTCTATTATATTACTTTTATCTATGCACTTTGCCACGTGACTATACTAACCCGGGTGATGCACTTAGCATGGCGGTGGCGATATGACGTCAATAGCATCGCGTGAACACCGCTGTAATGATTGGTTGTCTCTATTACTCTATGCGGTTTTGTACCATTGTTTTGATATACTTTTGCATATGTAGAATGATGGATAGTTTTGTGTATTTTATTTGTTTACTTTGATAGTCTTTTGTAAAATGATGAACTTATCAAAATTGTTATAGTAAGTTCGTATGTGGGTTGCCTCAAAATGAAATGTTGGTTTCAAAGCATACTTATCCCATTTCCGGCATTCTAAACTACTTTCACGCCAAAAACTAAGATGACCCGTTGCTGCATTGGCGTGTTAGAAAAAAACAAATTGCTTGAAACCAATAACCTTACTTTAACTTTATTTATTATCTGATTTACCACCAATATACCTCTCGTTGTAAGATTGTCACCTTTTCCTCCTCTGAAAGGATGCATCTTGTAAATAGGTATTTACATATATATAAAGCATTTACAGCTAACAAGCTACTGTATGTGAAAAATGACATCATCCACATCATTTACCTTACATATCTGATGCACGGTAAATGCGTGTTTAATGCAATTACTTTAAATATATATACTAAATAACGATGACATAGAACGAGATTATTCCTATGGCGTCATCTTAAGTTGATCTGAGATAAACAAGTTAGGATTTCAAAAATAAAAGATACCTTCTTGGCAAGGCTTGATACACCATAGACCGCAGCTATGCATAACATCTGGCGAGTTGAAGTCAAACAGACCCTTTAACACATAAAAAATCACTACCAAACTTCGTCTAAGTCGATTCCATAGTTTACTTGTCAAAAAAACTTACAATTACTCATTACATGAAACCATACTTTTTTTTTTAATATTGTCAATCATATTTGACTAGTAGGTACCTATCCATACATACGACATTGTAGTCAAAGGTTAAAAACTGGCATAATATAGGACATATTCTCACACAATGTTATTTCGTGTGTCTTTTGTTAAAGGCTTGATAGGTTGATCAGAAATCTACACGGAGCCAAGTTCAGAGTAACCATAGAATACTAAAAAAGAAGAATATTTAAAAATATAAATATATAAAACTCAAAGGTGACTGACTGATTGACTGACTGATATAGTGATCTATCAACGCACAGCCCAAACCACTGGACAGATCGGGCTGAAATTTGGCATGCAGGTAGATGTTATAACGGAGGCATCCGCTAAGAAAGGATTTTTGGAAAAGCCGCTTTTAGAGGGGTGAAATAGGGGATGCAAGATTTACTTCTTAATGCGAGCGAAGCCGCGAGCATCCACTAGTTAAATATGTAATATTTTTTTTCATAAATATTATTTAAATAGTTAATATCATCTAAAAGAAGCAGCATGGGATCGCAGAAAATTTTGGCCCATTGAGCTCCAAACTTCAATATCAAGAAGGCTCCCGATGATGATGATGATCTCAATCTTAAAAGCTCTTTAGAATCGGACTTTCAAGTAAATTCAAGTCCATTTAGACTTAAAATCTAAGTTACATGTAAACATTAAATAAATAATTTTCATAATGTTCACATTTGCATTTAATTCAATGTAGGGATGTAATCGAATACTTAACTGGATAGTTTTAATTGCTTTTAGTATTCCAGATTGCATCGTAAAACTTGTTCTGTGTCCATCAAAAACAGGAAAACTGAATTAATTAAGAATGTAAAGAAACCTAGAATTATTATCATGAAGATTTATGTGTTAGCTTTTTATGCCTATTTGCTTACTTAAAAGCTTGTGTTTATAATATCTAATAATAAAAATATCAGCAAGTTTAGTATTTTATCTGATAGAAAGTTCACGCATTTATAATAAATTAAAATATAATATAACCTTGCGATCTTCAAAGCGAGAGTGAATCGGTTCTTACTGGGTAAGCAAGTTCCATCCTAGACCGTAATGATTACCATCAGGCGAATTACGGTCAAGTGCAAACTCATTTCTTGTAAAAAAATATATATTAATATAATTATGAATTAATCGGATGCATCCAATACTATGAATACTCATATTATATGTATGTGTTTTGACGCATCTACAAATATTTAGGAAGATTGTTGGTGTCAGTTAATAAAATGCAATAATGCATTGTTGACACAATATTTTAGATAAATCAATTGCAAATATCAGAATATACGCTCAATAAGTTTAGTAACGTGGCTAAGTAGAACATAATATATTTTTCAACATAAATATCTAAAAATATGATTTATGGTCTATAAAATGATTCTTCATTATGTACAAAAAACTCGGTTTTAATTACTCTATCTCACACAATTCCTGCGAAACATAACGACTTCCCTTGCGATTAAAAACTGCAATTATTTGATTTAATGGTCGGCAAATAGTTTAAAATTGCTCGCTCAATTACGAACAGATTATGTGCTTACAATCCGTCAAACAGTCCGCCGCTAGTGTAGTGACTGCTCTGTTAGCCTAGTTGGTAGTGGCTCTGCCTTCTAGTCTAGGGGTGCGGGTTCGATTCCCACATGACACAAATAATTACGAACATTTAAATGTATAATTATTTGTGTTGAGTCTGGTCGTTTCTATGTATAATAAGTATGTATTTACAAAAGAAAAGTATATATGTATTATATCCGTTATCTAGTATCCATGATACAAGCGTAAGCTTAGTATGGGGCTAGATGGCGCTGTGTGATATGTCCTGAAATATTTATTTATTATTTATTTATTTTATTTAGTGTTGTCATAAAAGGGTTTACTAACAAGATACACACACACACACACATACACAAACGCACACAAAAATACTTAACGATTAATACAACCACGCATAACATCACCGCATACCACTATAAGTATAAACTATATTATGTTCTTTATGTTTTGTAAGTGAAATTAAAAATTGTGCTGCTGTGGTTAGTTCTGAAACCTTGCTTTACAGGACCATTTCGGTACCTAGTGCAAGTTTCAGGGTTTCCTCGCGTACCAGATAATTCGCTGCACCTGTAAACTGTACCTAAAGAATGTACGTATTAAGTCTTTTGTAAATAAACAATTTGAATTTGAATTTGAAGATAAGGGAGTGATAAAATGGTTACTCGAATTACGTACAATTACTCTATATGAGACATTGGAAACCCGAAGAATACACAGTTAAACGTTAATAGTTTTTGGTATTTGCTGTCTTTCAAGTCTGATATTTGTCAAGCGGTTGGCAGCGTTTCCTATGTATAGAAGTTTATAGGTAATGAATGATTATAAAACTCGCTATTTCTCTTCTTATTTTAACGAAATTTGTTGATATCTGTATCGTATAATCTAAGTATTAAACAGACTTCCTATAGAGAAAAAAAAGATTTTATCAAATCGCTAAACAATATATTTAATTCGGTTTTATCTTTTAGTGTACCTAGGTACTTTTTTATATGTTCTTATTTTATAGCCCAACACACCGAGTGAAGCTAAGAAACTAGTTTCCTTTATTAGGTACAAATATCGTGACTTAAGTAGCCTCTACTTACAAGTCAATATAAGTACACGACTTTACTTAAAGGTTAAGTAAATACAAAGATGTAGTGACATCACATCTCTACTTAGTTTTAAATTATTTTGTCCTGATGATGGTTCTTAGTAGGTATACGTTAATACAGGGTTACGGAAAAACAAACTGGAAGCTTCTAGTTTTGTTCTTAAATATAAGTAAAATTTAATTAATATGACTGGCCTGTTAGCTTAGTTGGTAGTGGATCTGCCTTCTAATCTAGGGGTTGCGGGTTAGATTCCCGCTTGACACAAGTATTTATGAAATTTAAAATGTATAATTACTTGTGTTGAGTCTGGTCGCTTGTATGTATAATAAGTATGTATTTACAAAAGAAAAGTATATAAGTATTATATCCGTTACCTAGTACCCACGACACAAGCGTTTGCTTAGTGTGGAGCTAGATGGCGCTGTGTGCAATGTCCCGGTTTTTTTTTTATTTATCGTTAATATCATCTACTGATATTTTATTCTTCTGCTAGGTATTTGTTTTCATAGTTAATATTGTTACTAATCATATCGTGTTCGTTAGAGAAAATAAACGAAATAAATCTAGTAAGAATATTTGAAAACATCCTTTGACAAAATCAGCTTCAGTAGTATCATTACAATTTTGTTTCCATGAATAAAAATAATTGTGAAACAAATTGATACCTTATAACCTTGTTAAGAAAAGTAATCCTCTAGGTATAAAATATAAATATAATGACGTTCAATTCCTTTGAACTGTGAGTAAAGAAGCGATCGTGATTGTCGTTAGTAAAAATGACTTAAGTTTCACTTAACCCACATAAATCACCATGATTCTACCAGTAGGTTTGTAAATATAAAAAGAGTAGGTATGAATTACCTACAATGCTAGGGATATTTCGTATTCATAATTGTGTTTACTTGTTCTAGAACATTGACTGTTAAAATTGTTAATATTGATGTTAGATTATGTTTTGTAACAAACCAGTTGTCTTACTGAAAAGTATTTTGTCAATCTTGAATTAGTCGAAATTCTACACAAAATGACTATCATAGACAGTCTTAGACCTAATAATACTTACCTACTATATATCAAAGATGGGCATAATTATATAAAGGTCACTTATTTGTAAATAAAGGTAAGTAAGTTTTATATGGGAAGTGATTATACTCATGCCAATGTCGCCACTTGTCACTAGTCTTATAAATTGAGAAATAAATCAATCACACAAGAAATAAGGCCTTAGTGATAGACTTGACCTAGTTTCTAAAATTTCCCATGCACTGTTTTGATAAAAGAATAGGAAACCACAAATCAACCTTGACAGTCGTTGTGTTATTTCAATAAACGAAAGAAATCGGTCAATATTTTTAATCTAATCGGCGTCCGTTCATGTTTATATTGGAACTAGTGGGTGCTCGCGGCTTCGCTCGCATTAAGAAGTAAAACGTGCATCCCCTATTTCACCCCTTTAAAAGTGGCATTTCCCAAAATCCATTCTTAGCGGATGCTCACGTCATAATATCTACCTTCATTCTAAATTTCAGCCCAATCCATCCAGTGGTTTGGGCTGTGCGTTGATAGATCACTATATCAGTCAGTCAGTCACCTTTGAGTTATATATATATATATATATATATATATATGTATCATCACATCATCATCATCTATAGCTAATAGGGTCCATTGTAGAGCATAAGCCTACTCCTTCGTATTCAACACTCCCTGTATTACGCTCAGAGGTGTAAGTATAGGAAGATTTGTACAACTATAGGTACATATATCCCTAGACAACTTCAAGAAGTTTGAAGGCCAACTTGGTTTGAAGGAAACACTGTATTGGAAACTTATATCTTACAAAACATCTGTGGAAGTTTCGCATGTCATTATTCTGATTGTAGGTTCGTCTAATAACGTATTTTACGACTGCGACTAGGTTGTTAGGTTATTTCGTAAATAAGCATGTCCTTAAGACACGAGACATGGAATGAATGGCGGGATGTGTTGAAATCTGTCGATACCTTGGTCATGGTATTTACTTAATTACTTTTCATTGCTGTTTACTCACTTGTATATGTGGCAAGGAAGCGAGATTTTATGGAAAATAATTACCGTTTTCTGCTGATTTTTAAGTCAAAATTATATGTTATCAACACAAAATTTTCTTAAAAGCAATTTATAAAATCACAAGTGATTGCCTGTGGTTCTTTTATCTCTCGCATGTTTTTTCCGGATAAAAGAGCCTATGTCACTCTCGGGACCCTGTTTACCACTTTACTAAAAATCGCGATGATCCGTTGCTGCGTTGTGGCGTAAAAACGCAACCAACAAACCAAAACAATATAAAAAGTGTTAACGATAAATCTATTTTTTTTAGTATTCAAGTAAGTATTTGTACTTAATACGACCCAATCAATTTCCAGCATTTTTAGTTCCCAGGCCAAAAATTACATATTCCACGTGAGTAAATGTTAAACACCTATAAATACCCTATGCATGTGGCGTTGCGTGTGCGCATCGAGCCTGCAATGCATTGCAACTGCACGCCGTGAAATAATTTACGAAATCCTGCTAATAGTCGATAACTCGCGTAATAATTGGAATATGTAATGGTGGAGATTCAATGTTTTATGCAAATTTAGCTGGTTTTATTGGTATTCGTCGTTATTTTTTCTAAGCACGAGATACCTACTTGAGAAAATATTAAGCACAAATTGTAATTTTTGTTAATTAGTAATTAGGTATATTTCAATAATTAATGTTCCCTGTACAATTCCTTTTATACCATAAAGGCGAAAGTTTTGTGTACGTTTTCATCCTCAAACAGTTAAACCGTTTTGGGTGAAATTTGGCATGGAGATAGAGTAAACTCCGGTTGTCACATAACCCTTTTGTAAAAAATGTTTTATCCATTGCCATGCTTTATTTCTTTCCGTGTAGGTATGTTATTATAGTAAATAATATGCAATGCATCAATAATTGAAAGTCCTGACACGTGATGGCAGAATCAGACAAGACTTTTATTTGTTTTCTGTAGTGTTCATAAAACCACAACCGGAAAAAAGTAGCCGCAAAGTAAACGGAGAAACGACATAAGCGACCTTGAACGAAACCGAAAGTAGGTACTCATCACTTACTGCGTAATTTCTATAATTCTTTTTTTTATATGAAATGGGTTTGCACTTGACCGTAATTCGCCTGATGGTAAGCAATCATTACGTTTGAAGTTTATTCTCGCTTGATATAAATACATTTTAAATTCAATTTTGATATCATCCTTAATGATAGCTTCCTCATTTATAGCAAATAAAACGTTTTAGATAAAAATTGCATTCGATATCTTAATTCCCCTTTGAACACCAATACCGGCCGGCGACTTCTATCGAACCGCTTATCATTCCTTTAATAATTTATTGCAGAGCTTAATATTTTGATTACTCAGCGTTCAGTTTGTTTACCGACTGTTTACGAACGTGCGACTTTGAACCTTATTTATGGAGTCTTAAAGGCGATAAGCGAAGGCGATCGATTTAATTTTGTTTGCCAAATTGTCGATAAAGTTCGACTTGATGTTTAATTTGAACGATTAATTTTGATAAAGGCAGTAATGATGTCTTTAATATAAAGAGCCGGCTGGCCCGAATGTCGTTTTTGGAAATCTGCTATAACTCTGTTTCTAACGGTCTATTCCATGTAAAAATAGCTCCCATGTACTATATTGATACGTGTTAAAGCGGCTTTATATGTAACATTAATAATAATGATTTAATTTGTCGGTCTTCAAGTCGAGAGTAAACCGGTTTCTTCTAGGCAAGCGCGCTAGATCGTAGATTACAACGTTGCTTAACATCAGGCAAGTTGTAGTCAAGCGTGAGCCTACCTCATGTAAAAAAACATGCATGAAAATAATGGTAATTAAAACAATAATACATACATACTCAACTTTTGGAAGGATATATAATATGCCATTGAAAAAAATGAATCTACTTCATTATTATTTCTTTGACGATAAATTTTGGTAAGTACTTAGATATTGTATTATTGTCACAAAATTTCGTTTCCATTTATGTTGCTACTTAACCCATTACCGTTTTAATTAAGTTCCTAAATGAGCCAACCGTTTATTGTTCAAAGCTATTGTTCTATTTACCTAAAATATCTTAATACGGGCAAAATTATAGTTTTATTTTTGAATATTTGTTTACAATTTATCGAAAATGGTTTGAAAAACTTTTTAATTTCAGACTTTTACCATTCGCTTTGTATATCTTAAGATTTACCAAAAGGCACGGTATATGTCTGGAAAAAGATTTTTTTGACATTGAATATTTTGTTTAACCTGGCCTCAGTGACCTAATCTAATATAATTCGTTCAATTTTAAAACAAATTGCGAAAAGGTAGCTCAGTCTGCTTGTAAATATTTATTTTTATCTTGGTACATCCGCCCAAAACCCTTGCGAATTATTAACGAGCAAAACATTGTAATTTTTTTATTGCGCTCCGAGGAAATTCGTCTCGCATGGACTAATAAGACAATGAACCGATTACAATAACGTTAAATTTAATACAATACAAGTGAGTTATATTGCCACAAATCAATTTTTGTGGTTTGTGGTGAACGCGTGTTTTCGTTTACGTTTTAAATAGATAGGTTTTATAATTACATTACTCAATATTAATTATCTTTTCTAGTAATTGTGATGAAATATATGACACATTTTCATCTAAAACTACCTAATAATCGCATAAACATAAATGTCATTGTTTCGTGTGAAAAAAATAAAGTACACGGTCCATATTACTCTTCCCAATACTTATTTTGCGAAGACCTTTTGAAAGACCTAATAAAGCAAAGTGTTCAAATGAGTCCGAATGGGAATAAATAAAAAGAATACAAAATAAATTTTCGTCGTTATTTATGTTCCTCTAATCAGCATACAATCAAAGCAATCTGGTTTCTTTGTGATTAATTTCTAAAGGGTCAAACACATTTGGATAAGTTACTGATACAACACTTGATAAAAAATCTATTTTAAAGGAACTGTTTTTTTTATATAATATAATTATTTATGGAATCATAGCTTATGTTTTTTTAATTAGAAAAAAACCTTATCTAAGTCATTCATATGTTTCGGACCTATAATGTCATAGACATGTGTACGTACTCACATATGTATTAGTTTAATAATTCTTTTAGTAACTTACAGACTCGTCGAAGTTGCATCGCATTTCTTTTGTGTCTAAGGCTAAAAATTATAAGAATACATTTGTCAAAGCCTCCCAGAGACAAAATGATGAATTTCGTTTATAAACATTATGTTGATGCGTCGAGACTGGATAATACATGCCTTATTTCAACACTGACCAGTTTTTACTCTTTTTCCATTTAATTTGCCCCTTGTACACCATCTGGTACTGAAGATGACACGTCGTGTTATTATTTAACATAAGCGAAAAACGACAAAAAAGTGGTTGGTGATAATTATTTCGTTAACCTCCAGTCCTAGCTATTGTAATTTGTATATAAACATATATTTTGGATTAATTCAATCCATACAGAATTTTGACGCCATTATCTTAACAGAAACGTATACTGTATTCCAAGATATCATGATTTAGTATAAATTCCTATATGTTTTAGGAAAGACAAAAGACACAAGATTATTTACCCACAGTAATGCATATCTTACATTTTCTACTTAGCCTTCTGAATCGTCTTATTTTCGTTGCATAAAAGCCTACAGTCTAACATAATTCCTAGGTGCGGATTATACGGCAATACACACTATATCTAGCCTAATTAATGCACCGTCCAGCACAGGTGGAAAAAAATAATTGTTCCAACAGCAATTTTATAAAGCGCGCCGAAGAATGTACGCTTTTATCTGATGGCCATAAAAATGCGTCGATGTGATATTTTTAAAAAATATTATCGCCGCATTTTGATCGACAAGTGTGTAATCGCTTTTATGTAAAAAGATAAACTTTTGTGTTTTTTTTTCGTTTTGGCTCCACGCTTTTATTATTTAGTCATATTGCGAAATCAGTTTGGGGTTGGGTTGCAATTTGCAAGTTTTATGCGTTACCCACCCAGGTTCGTTTACGACGCGCCGTTTTGTTTTCTTTTTCTTTATTTTTCGGCCCCATTGTGTTACCTAATAAGCTCCGATGAAAGCTGTGACCGTGGCTTTTTTGAGGTCGGGAGGTTTTATTTCGAACTTCTTTTTGAGTTTGACTTCAATGTCATTTTTTGCAGAGAGTGCAAAGAATAACGGAATGACGATGACAAATGTTTCGTAATTAAAATTAATGAGCTCGATTTTAATTCATTGAAATAATTCAGACTGCTATACTATATACTAAACCTACTATATACGAATAAATGTAGGCACTTACTACGTACATTGAACATATTATACAGTATCCATCAATAGTTGTTTATAGTTATTTCTCAATGGCCACTAATAGAATACATTTAAATTTGAATTACCCGCTCGGATGTTCATTGTACGTACCAGGGCGTGCCTCCGGGATGATTCATATCCGGATGAGTGATCCATTAGGCTGTTTACACATCACATTATCCGGGTATGGCCAAGATTTCCCTGATGAAATGGGAGCGGCATTCGTGCGTGATAATCGTATGGTTATAGTGATGTTTTATACAGCGATTATTATCATTTACTTAGTAGATATTTTGTTTGATTAAAAAGATAAGATATGTCTTTAATGCACACAAAGAAATTACATAGTGAAAGAAATTTAAAAACTAGTTTAATGCACATTGGGCGGCCTTATCGCCTTAGGCGATTTCTTCCAGCGCTTAGGCGCTTTATTAATATGGGCGTATTATTAAAAATCTCATGAAATGTAAGGAAACTTTAGTATGTATGCATATCAAAAAACTTTAATGTTCAACAAAGTGATTTTTTAGAAGTACATAATAGTTTTTAAAAGTAAAATATTAAAATTGGAAAAACGTTTTGAAAAAAAGGCTTTTTTGAGTCTGTGTACGCTAGTCTTAATGCCGTCATTTGTAGAGATTGATCGAATGTATCGATCGATATCGATCCGGGAATCGAGACTCGATTGTTCATCGATTTATTACGATGTGGTCAGCTATCATTGTGGATTCAACCATTGAAAAATACAAGGTTACTGAGAAACTATACTACAGATATTTATTTTTTGTTATTGTGTTTTTTTTTAATTTTGACGTCATAGTTCGAAATAAATTTTCAAGATTTCCTTATTTAATCTCAGATCAGAAATCAAATTTAATGTAAATTTGCCCCCTTAGAATTTCAACAAACCAATCATCATATCTTTGCTTTGATATTTTTTACAAAAATAAATAAAATCCTGCGCACAAAAACTGTGTAACTTACAGCAAATCAAAACCTTATACTTATAATCTGTGAACTGGCCATTTCGATTAAAAAAAACATGTTACTGGTCGACTGTACGAGTCAGTACTAAGATTGTACAATACTTTTTTTTGTGTTCGTATTAACCGATTGCATTGTATAAGTAGGTGATAAATCGAACATCCTTTTATGGTTTCTTAATCTGTTAACTCGTGTTTTTCTTTGTGTATTATTGTGCTATCTTGTTATGCTCTTGTTGTCTTATTTATTTTAATATTTTTCTGGTCTCAAGTAGCTTTTACTAGTTGGTGCCTTGCAGTTTTATCTGCTTAATACAAGTAAATAAATATAGATGGAAAGTAAATTGGACAAGATTTTATCATTGAAATTGCTAGAATCCGTTTTTACATGTATAATATAAAGGGACAGACCAAATTGTCTCTATTTATGTTATAAGGGGAAAAAGGAGGTTTTAAATTGATGAAAGTAATGACTTTAAGCTTTGTAGAAATCTTTTTAGTTGGCACCAATATCGGTTTATTTTTGAAGCCTTGATTGAGACCTACTCTATTCTAATACAGGTAAACCGGCCTGACTGTCTGTCCAGTAAAAAAAAATACTTTCTGACAATAATCAGAAAAAGAATCAGGTATCGAATGATGACTCGTTGATTCGATATCTGGCTAAACAATCGATACAGCGCTCGGAACAATCGTTTATCGAGTGAAAGGGCTCAATTAGGGAACGAGGTGTTAATTGGATCCGGTGTAGATTACAATCGGAGCCGTGGTCTGGCGCTATTGTGTCAGCATTTGGATTTTTAGAGGTGTTTTTTATTTTAGTCGGTAATAGCTTGATACTATGTAAAATCATTATACTTTAGCGGGCCCGACAGACTTCGTCCTGTCTTTTACTCTTTAGTTAGGTAGAAAATGGCTGATTTTAGGGATTTTCCGGCATTTCATCCTTGAACTTCAACGAATATTAAAAAAATAATTGGCCAAATCGGTCCAGGCGTTGTTGAGTTATGCGCTTATTGAGTTATTTTCATGTATAAGAGAAGAAGATTAGTGGTTGAAGTGAGTTACAATTCACAATTATAAATTAAATTCGACTACTACTAAGTAAAGTTCATATTAATAAATTTAGGTGATTGTATTAAAGAGTAAGTTGGCTTCAAACTGCATGGCTGTTAACTTACATATAAACTTATTAACTCAAAAGTCTGTTGATCTAAATCCCAAGTTTTGTACTAGTTTTTTTTTAAGTCACAAAAGAGGTAAGAGGTGTAAATATATTATTGCTAATAAATACCACAGCCGATAAAGTTGTTTCATTCAGTCAAAAATCTAATATGCTTTATTTAGATAAGTACCTACCTACAACAAAACCTGCCAACTACAATCTCAAAAGCTTACTAAATATGCAACACCCATAGCTACTCCCCAATACGTTAAAAAGGTCCCATACAATATAATCCGGTCCGTTCGTTTTATGAAGCTAAAATAAATAATAGCTCTCATGGGCCTTTGAACGCAACGTAACATCCGAGTAGCCGGGCCCATTTCAAAACCCTAATAAGACTATCGAATCCCAAATTAACAATGGGTTAGCACAATAGCTTGGAAAAACGTACCGGGCCATTAGAGATGGATGAGGACGTATGCAGGATTAGAGGTGGGGCGAAGTGATAAAATTTGTTTTTTTTTTATTTTATTCCTTTTAAGGATTTATCCATAGTTCTTCTATTGGTCTTTAAATGTTGAAAATATGCACATGTCTGATAGAAACTTAAGGTTTTTTTTTCATACATCATCATTATCTTTTTTGTGTATTGCAAGTAAAATTTGGAATAAATGGCATCGATGAAGAAACGAAATTAAATATGCAAAGAATCGTCAGAGGCGTGCATCCAAGCTATTATGATAGGTATTTCAAACATTATGAAAACTAGCCCTGCACCCTAGACCCTTGAGACTCTTCGGGCGGCTGGATGAAGTCTCGACACCGGAGTTGGCTACTCTCATTCATTAAGAATAAGAAGACCCCAGACCCTACCTCACTCCATTCCTGCGTCCAGGACAAAGCACCCGCAGTACTATGTCACAGCTCGGTTCCCAAATCGATGGACAATTAGCGATACAATGGGCGGCTTACACGCTCCACGGCCCTTCCATGTCAACACGTCAATAGCGAAATGTTTGGTTTAGTTTGGAAGTTAATTTAGTATCTTTTATTGAGAAAATATCTCTGTTCTTATGATATGGATTAGAACTGAACATGGTTTGCGTACGACGACAGATTTACTTTGTATTTACGTATTACGTCTACTGTAAAACAGCTTTCAAACTGATCTGAGGTATATTTATTGGGCCTGTTAATAAACTCAAAATAAATGCCTGTAATTCCACAGAACACAATAGTGGATGCTCTGCGGAATTACTCACGTTGAACTTGTTTAAAATCGCCAAAAAATATTATTATACCTTTTTTACCATTTAGCCTAGGTTTCATGCTGGCTAAATAGTAAAAAAAGGTTTCATGCTGGCCACTGCAAAATATAGAAACAAAATAAAACCTTACAAATCATATAATTCAGCTCCCTCAATTTCCGTACCTTCTCAGTGGCAACCTCGTCTACGGCGATGTTATTCAAATGAACTCCTAATCTCATTTCAGAAAAAGCTCATGAAAAGTTCTTTGAAATATATTTATATTCTTGAGGTAAGAGCTTTTCTAGATCTTTTGTCTTAGTATATGAATCATAAACAATAGTAACCAGAATAAGGAAATTACATTAGAAGTTGCTTAGTTACATTCCTGTGGATTTTAATTTGACGAGATATTGTTATTTGTGTAGGATATTCTATGATATACATAAGTACTTATACATGTATATTGCAACTTTACAGTATCAATTAAGATTTTTGTATATGTGAGTACAAATTTCAGAGAATAAGACCAGCGCTGGTTGCTATGCAGCCAGCATTATGCTGATTTGGGGTTGTATTGTGGCAAATATGTATCTTATTTAAGTAGTTATATGTATATACTATATATTATATGTATATTTCTTGTCTGTACTCATTTGTTTATTATTTGTTACAATAAATCATTTTCTTTCTCTCTTTCTTTCTTTCAAAATAAAAAAAAAACTAATTAATTTATGCTCCTTGTATGTGATTATTTGCATGAATGTCAGTTAAAATCTTGTATTTTTTGTGGTTCCTTTTTAAAATGGCAGATTTTTAATGATTCTTCTTTGTATAGAATGAGAGTGGCCAACTCCGGTGTCGAGAGTTTATCAAGCCACCCTAAGGGCCTCTGACATGGCTTAACAACATGTAACATTTTTCAATTAGAAAGTTAGGTATTATAGATATCCTAGTTTGAAACTAGTCACGAGGTTTCTTTTGTTAGATTCTTGGACGTAGCTCAAAACGTCAGTCTAGGCGAGAAGCAATTTTAAAACGCTGCGGTTATTTAAAAAATCTAGTTTACAAGCTTCATAGACAGACAACGGACATGTTTTTAATTATTTCTAATTTATTAGGCGACGTGATTTTTTAGGCGAGAAATGTGTAATGTTTTTCCTTGTCAAAATTACGCTATTGTGAGTCTTGTAGTTTTGATAAAATCTTTAAATTTATATAAAAGACAATGAGATTGTGTGTCGAACATGGCCCACAAATTCACTTGTTGCGGTTTCACTCGGGTTTTCGCTATAAACAGTAGCCTATATGCTAATTTATTGTCTAATCTATTTCCATACCAAATTAAATCCAAATTGGTCCACACACTCCAATCCACTCGAACGGCTTAACCGTTCGAGTGTGAAGAAGTTACAAAAATACACACAAACTTTCATCTTTACAACATCAATTGGTAGCGGGATGAATGATCGAGAAATACATAATATTCAAATTAAACTTTTATTGGAAAATGAGCAAAAATAATAACGACCGGCAGGATTCGAAGCTGCGTATTTCTGCTACCGTCAGAACGCCTTAACCACTAGGCTACGGTCTACTAGACCGAGCCTAGACCAGACTAGGTGGAGTAGACCGTAGCCTAGTGGTTAAGGCGTTCTGACGGTAGCAGAAATACGCAGCTTCGAATCCTGCCGGTCCTGATTATTTTCGCTCATTTCCAATAAAAGTTTAATTTAAAACAACCATAGTGCAGGTTAGCACTTAATAAATTAACTCATAATACATAATATTCAGTCATAATATTATCATATCCAACTCCTTAACAAAATGCAATCAATTAAATCACCCAATAAACTGTTCCCGTTAGTACTTTGCCAGTGTGGAATCACATCGATCTATCTCCAATGAGTTATAGCTGTTCCGGGACTTCCGACTTCATGTCCCGGAGGAGCCTTAAATCCTACCCTGGTCTTCCGAGCAGCGTCGGGTAACGAGGCTATGTGGCTTAGTTGTTAGAGTATAAGGTGGTACTTTGCATTTGATGGAGTTTTTATGCATATTTTTTATGGTAATTAAAGTAGTTTTATCTAATATGAAATTAACACCGACCAAATTTATTGAAATTTTGAATTTGGTATTACATAATGTGGTACTGGAAACGTTCTATTTTTCTGGCGTGTAGTCGATTATTATTTTGCTATGTAAAATTATATTTTAACTAGTATTTTGTTTAAGTCTATCTATAAATTGTATACATTTTTACTATAGCAACTGATATATAAAAAAAAATATATATAAAGTAACTCGAATTAAAAATCTCTTCTTTCATAAAGACGGACGTATAAACTGTATCCAGAAGTCATTCATGAGATCCGTCAAATGAATTGCCTAACACAAATCTGACATTTCCCTCGTCAAAAATCTTGCAACTACAACGGGGTTTTACGTCATAAAATCTCGTCAAAACTGCACCGGAAACACCCCCACTCTTCCGTCACAGACTATATCAAAAGAAAGAAACAAATAAACAAAATCAACGTCTCAATTTCCCGCTCATATTTCACACGTAGTTGGCTGAAACAAAAGCATAGACAAAGAATAAATAGGCGGCCAGACAACCTCAAATAGATCAAAGGGGCGGCTGTAGGTATTTACTGGAGCGGAAAATATAAAGAAAATACGTGAGAGATAACGTGACGCTGTGACCGGCGCGAGCGGCGGGAGCGTGAAATTGTATGAGGGTTCTAATTAAGCGATATCTGTGTCGGACGGTGGGCACGTGCGTTTATTTTCGCTTTTTTTGCGGAAATTGAATCAGACAGTACTTATCTTTATGATAAGCACTGGGTTTGCCCAGTTCAGTTGTAGTGTAGCTAGCTTGTGTCTTACAAGAACCATACTACTAAGTTACTATGTACATTATTGTTTAAACACTTCAGCGGCCTCCTGCATGTCTTGTTACTCGATATTACATACTCAGTGTAAATGTTAATTTATCCACGTGCAATATACTTCATTGTCTGTTAAATTGTGGCCTGATTATGTGAATAAACTTATTTGTAGCCAAATACCTACGCATTAATGTGTCGCAGTACAGTGTACAGAAGTAAAAGCTCTAACTATTCCCTTCTCCTCAATTCCAGGTACATGGTTGTGCGTCGAATGATGCGTGGTTGGTGAAGGCGGCGCGCTGGCGTGGTACGGGTGCGGGGCGGGCGGCATGCAGGCGGGCGGTGGCTGGTTCCTGCCCTGGTCCATGGGCATGCAGAAGTTCGCGGTGGCGCTGCCCATGGGTGGCATGCTGCCGCTGGTGCCGCCGCTGCTGGCCGCGATGCCGCCGCAGCCGCCCCCGCTCAGGCTGATAGCGCCCCCGCCGATGCAGCACGTTGGACGGAAGGTACTACTTTACTAAGGACATTACATGACTATACATTCATTGACTAGCCTGTGAGCTTAGTTGGTAGTGGCTCTGCCTTCTAATCTACGGGTTCGATTCCCGCGCATCACAATTATTTATGAATTTAAAAAAATATGATTACTTGTGTTAAGTGTATTCGTTTGTATGTATAATAAGTATGTACTTACAAAAGAAAAAAGTATATAAGTATTACATATATCCGTTATCTAGTACCACGACACACTGCTGTGTGCAATGTCCCGGAATATTTATTTATTCATTACTTGTTTATCATAATATGGCAGTGGTTAAGCCATGTCAGAGGCTCTTTAAACGGTTTGACAACTCTCGAGATCAGGGTAAGCCACACACAATTTATCAAATTAAAAAAATATGTGCTTTCCGACCTGTATCAATGATTTTTAAAGTAAGTAAGTAAGTAAGATAAGCTCTGTTCTGTATAAAATAGCAAAGCTTTTTTATTATGTTACTTAGGCAATGAAAAATAACACTTGTTAGTAATTGTAATGTAGCAATCCCACAGTTCACAAGACTAAATTCAAGGGATTTCGTAGTACTGCGTTTAAGAAAAAATAAATAAACACTTCTTCTATATACCGACATCAATTTAAACACTACAAAGGAATGCCAAGACAATTTCCAACACCGTAAAGATGCGGTGTAGTTTTAACAAATGCCCTTTTACCATTTTTACGCGAACCGTGTGTACGAGAATCGAACTATTTCCCCATTTTCCTCTATATAAATGGAGTAATAGAAAAAGGCATCTGACGAGGGTTGCCTATTATTCCTTGGAGGTAATTTAGGGGGGAGACGCGACCAAGTCGGATTCCTTCATTTGTGCATTATCATTTGGGAGTTTACGACGCTTCTTCGTTTATTTTTACTCCACTTTTGTTAGAAGTTTGATGACGGTCGCTTCTTTATTTCACCGGAGTTTTTTTTAGGAAGCAATGTCTAGTGCTGGCTACTCGGGGGTAGAATACGGGTAGATGAAAAATGAATAATTAATTTTTATGAGAGATGAATAGGTAAAACTCTTTGTAACACACACAGAAAAAAAACAAACAGAAACACAAGAGACTTAAACGATAGTAAGACAACTGGCGGCCTTATCGCTAACAGCAATTTCTTCCAGGCAACCGTAGGATGGAGAGGAATCGATAGAAAAAGATACAGTATCGTATTATCGATTATTCCTATTTTCTGCGGAAAACAGATTGAAAAGCAATTAGACGGAAAATATGAAACAGAAAAATAACATAATCCCCTACACCACAGACGCAAATATGTAGATGTCGCAACAGGGGAGAAAGATAAAGTAACCAAACAAGAACAAACCTAAATAAATGACTTAGATCAATACAAAACTGCTTAAAATTTGCTCAGTTACCTTACAATTGCGTAATTACAAAACTTAAACAAACACTTAGGCCATATGTCCTTGGATTGATAATCAAAAAAATTCATTTGAGGCTGTCCGTCCCAGCGTTAGTTTTATTTTGGGACCAGTCATGCAATATACGGATCACCTATAGTTGTAACACACTGGACATCAGAATTAGTAATTATATTTCTTTCATACGAAATTACTGACTAACCTTTTGACTGCTCCGTTAGCTTAGTTGGTAGTGGCTCTAATCTGCCTTCTAATCTAGTATCTGACACAAGTAATTATGAATATGAAAATTTGTAATTACTTGTGTTAAGTCTGGTCGTTTCTATGTATAATAAGTATGTATTTACAAAAGAAAAGTTTATATGTATTATATCAGTGATCTACCCAGTATACAATCAGTACCCATGATACAAGCGTAAGCTCAGTATGGGGCTAGATGGCGCTGTGTGATATGTCCTGAAATATTTATTTATTTATTTAACCTAATTTCAGCAAACCTCATTACATCCATACCAATGATAGTTTTTTCTACACATTTCCCGAACTGACGTCATCCACGTCCCACTATATCTATAACAACAGTAATAACAAACGCACCGTATTAATCTGCCGTATAATTCGGCCGATATTGAAAGATAATACGGCTATAATACTGTCAGCAAAGCTATTACTCTTTATATCCTTAATTTGTCGCAATAAAATGCTTCATTGTTAGGTAAATGCGGTGTTTTCTATTATTAGAAATATATTCTTGTTTAGGCGTTTTCCTTGTTTTCCGTTCGGAGAAAAACATTTGTAGTGACAACTAAACGCAATAACAATAGATACAGAATTAAGTATAGTACTAACGTGCCCGTAGGGCATTCTAACGCTAATATCATTACCTATCAATTAGGTAATAAAATAATTAATCAACAATTAATTACACTAATATAATATAATACTAATAGTAAAATATAGAGGTCACTAGTACAAGGTTACTTATAATAATCAAAGACTACGTTTTGAACCGAGTAAGTCCATTGATTTGAGACTAAAAACTAAAAAGTTTCATTCAGCTTTTGATAAAAGTTTCTATTCAACCGTTTTAGAGTATCTTATCGATTACACTTTGGAGAGTGTGCAGCGGAATTGCACGTTCTAATTCCGCCCGCCCCTTTTTACCACCGGACGAGTAGGGGTACAGCAGGTCGTCACCGGTTTATGGTGGAAGTTCCCAAGACTCGCACTAAGCGTTTTGCTTCTACTTTTATAGTGCGAACGGCTAAATTGTGAAACTCCCTGCCTGACTCCCTGTTCCCCGCGGAATATAACCTTGCGATCTTCAAAGCGAGAGTGAATCGGTTCTAAAAAAAAAACTTTTGAATCCAATAGTAACTTACTAATAAAAGCAAATCTGTGTTTCATTCATACATTGAATTGAACTGATCATTTGTTTCTAATCTACGTCTTCCCTTGCCTCCGAGGTACTAATTCCAGCCCATTATTTAGTTCTTTTTTAAACTGGCTTCACATCTGGCCACTTGGCATCCTTTTCTTTCTTTCTTCTTTTTCTGCCAATCATGACGTTAGATTAATACTGGCATGGAATTAACATGTTACAGAGGTACAGTCTGCAACACAATAATAGAGGTGGTTATAACATAAATCAAATGGTAATTGCCACCGCGCGGGAGCGGCGCGTGGTCATTAAGCCACGCTGCAAATTAGTGCGCTTTCTGTTTTGATGCTGACTGTACTCATATATTACTGTTGCATATTTGTTGCCATCTGTACTTGCGTATTAGTAATTTTTTTTCAGCTGCTTGTTAAGAATCGTTGGCTTTAGTATTTTTCTTGTGCACTGTACTTGCGAATTAGAGTTTATTTCTAAAGCTCGTTGAGAGCGTGGTGTTCTTTTTTGCCGCCTGTACTTAGTGTAATAAGTTGATTGGATTGTTTTTGCTAACTGTTCTTTGCTGGGTGTCTGCTAGACCTTTTTATTTTCTTACTAGCCGATCTGAAAAGATGGTTAAGCTTTACGTTTAATTGGAGGGATGGCCAGTCAACTAATAACTGCATGATATGTCTTGGTCGATATATATAAATTTTCTTAACTTCCAATACTAAAACAAAATACTTACCTATAGATTTTTATGCGATGAAAAATAAGAAATTGCAGTTTTTTTATCTTGATTAGACAGCTAGATAGATATTATATTAATTAAAATATCCCATACCAAGCAGAAAAGTAAGCTATACTATATAATATTATAAAGCTGAAGAGTTTGTTTGTTTGTTTGAACGCGCTAATCTCAGGAACTACTGTTGCGAATTGAAAAATTATTTTTGTGTTGTATAGACCATTTATCTAGGAAGGCTATACAACATCACGCTGCAACTAATAGGAGCGAAGAAACAATGGAAAATGTGGAAAAAACGGGGAAAATTATTCATCTTTGAGGGTTTCCGTTGCGTGCGCTGCGAAAACGGTTCACAATATAAAGAATTAATGCCAAAAATAACTATTCCACTCGGAGGAAGACGCTGGCACAGCTAGTCACTTATAATCTGATATTTACAAAATTCGGTTTAAAATTAAAACTGCATCGTTCTACCTTGTACTTATCCATCATCTACGAAAATAGCACATAATTATCAATTTTAATTAAAACTCTATTTATAAAGGCGTGCAAAAAATTAAAACCGTACCGGTCTGTCAAGTCGAGGAAAAAAGTAGTCAGAAATCAATGAAGCCGTTTGTATACCTCACGCAACGCAACCAACACTAGTGTTTTGTTTACAGCATAAAAGTGAAGACAGAAGCATAACTTCCTTTTATTGACACAACCAGTAGTGTAAGCATTTACTCTTAGTCTCAAGGTACATATCTAGAAATACCAAACGAAGCCACTTAAATAAACTACATTTTTTTATTTATTTTTTACGAGGGATCGGTTTACGTTTACCTACAGCCTACCTGATGTTAAGCATTGCTGCAGCCTAGGGTGTAACACGTTTACCTAGAAGATACCTACTAACTCTAGATTTGAAAACCCCTGGATTGTAGTTCGCAGGAAACACATGCATAATTCCATTCAGCAAAAGTTTCTGTTTCTCTGTAGATCTACAAAAGTAGGTATAAGAAATTTAAATATATGTTAAAGTCGTTTTTGTATATACTTGTGGAATATTATGTAAAAAGGAATATACATGTAACAATATTTCTTGTCAAACGATTCCATTTTGTTTTGATTAATTGTACATATGCTTCGAGTACCTATAGTTTTTGGCTTCAGATAAAATAGCACCTCTAGTTTTCAATTTCATACCTTACATTTCACTCCATTTTATGTTGTTAAATTCAATATACTAGAAATGTACATGCGGCATTTTAGACTAAGCGGTAGCGGTGAAAATCATCCTTTTCTACCTGTTCCTTCCCTAATCTGCGTAAATATACCGGTGTAACTAGTTACTAACTTGCAGCGCGATTCTACTAAAATACCAGAAAAGACACTACAATGTATTCCACTGCATTCTGACTTATATTACAAGCGAGATAAGGGTGCAAATCCTTCGAAGGAAAGCTAGAAGAAAAAGGTACGAAAAATCTAAAGTAGCCCCACTGTGAGAACGTCGCAACGGTGCTTGGTGACTTCTTAGGGGTCTGCGAGGAAGAAAGGAAACCTATTACCGTAACAAGTAATAGCTTGCTGCATAATAAGGTTATTTTCAGGAATAGAGAGTGATAGTTGTACGATAGTTAGTAAAAATTGAATTGTACATGATCAATTGGTATTGAAAAAATCTTACCTTTAAAAATCTTATCCTTATTTTATATATCTATGAAACATTTATCACGTCAAATATGTATACATAAATTTTCCCGTTACCTAGAATATTTTCTGTATTTTTTTTTAATTGCATGTTAAACTGAGATCATTCCTTTGAATATTATTATTTATTTTGCAATACTTGCAAACAAAAAGTATAAAAGTCTTTAAAAAAAAAATTTCTTTAAATTTGTTTACGATAATGCCAATATCCAAGCAAAATTTGGCCTCCATAGCTGAATTTGGCATGGAAGATTAATTTTATCTTAGATTAAATTATTTCTTTTAGACAGAACCTGTATAATATACGTCTCCATTATACCTGTGGTTATTTTATTTTTAATAACGTCCAGCTAGATTAAACGGTGTCTGCCGTCGCAGCAATATTACTATTTAAACGATATTAACTTTGGAGATAAGGTAAAAAATGGTTTACAAGATCATTTTGCCGCTAAAGATTCATTCTATATAAAAATGATAATGTTTCGTTGATAAAATCGCGCATTGCAAGAAACTTTAGATTTTTTATATTATTTCAACAATACCCTGTCGACGCGGTCTGTCCTTGGATGGGTGACCAAAAAGTGGCATTCCATTTTGGCCGGTTTCGTGGATCGGACGACACGTTAAATTGTAGATCAGTCATTAAGAGATGTCAGAGGCCCTTAAGGCGGCCTGATAAACTCTTAAAACGAGAGAACTGGCATTTGCATTCGATTAGAAGTCGAATGTAAACAACTCGTACAGATAGAATTAATATTACATGTTATTAAACCAAGTAAGTTTTGCATTCGTAATGAGTTCACTTGCAACATTGTTGCATGCCATGGGACATTGAGACTTATTATGATAAATGTATATTTTTGTACTTATAGATACTGTACTGTGTACTGTTAGATTGGTTGCCTGGAAGAGATCGCTCTTAGCGATAAGGCCGCCAATTAAAACGCAAATTTTATTTTCTATGTTTTTTTTTGTATTGTTTTTTATGTATGTTGTGTTTTAATAACGAATTTATCTATCTATCTACACCATAAATCGTGGGTAAATTTGACATTAATCCAATACGTAAGATTGAAGAAATCTTAACATTACGTAAAGTATGACTATTGTGTTTCTGCAAAATGATACATTTAACTTTTCAACTTTCGTTCAACTGATTTTATTTCAGAAGTTGATAAATTCGAATGAGGCTGGTAAGAAACTACTAAAGATTTTTCACGAGTGCAGAGTCCAAATGTAAATTGACAAGGCTTATAAATAGCCATAAACAATGTCAGATAAAAAAAAAACTCCAATCCATCAAATAACACTGACCAATTAAAATTCAAGGCCACGCTTCAACGATTTCTACAAAATACTCATAATTGAATAGAATCGTCCCAAGTTAACACTTAACTTTCATTTCGAATTCGTTGCGCGTTACTTCGGTTTGAACAGACGTTTTACAATCTTAAAGGTCATGGCATATTAGAGCAATTGTGACGATTATTTTTTATCAATTGGCTCAAAATAAGAATACATTTAATAAATGGAAATAATAGCGAAAGGCATATTGCGAATTTTGTCATATAGGACATTGTAGGTTCAATAAAAATACAGTTAAGTGAAAAAAAAGTTTTTTGAGGCAATTTATGATTTGAGGACAACTTTTTACCATAAAATACATATTTTGTAAAACCATTAGCTAGCATTTAAACATTAACATTATTTTCCCAAAATTGATGTTCATATACACATGTGAACAAAGCCTTACACACTACGTGAGAATCGAGTGTCGTAACGATTCGATATTAATCGCAGTAATCGGTAATAGTATCGATACGATTCGATAATAACCGATGCATCTGATAGGGATGGGGTAATAAATAGGGCTGTAACGAATTACATGTTAGCCGGTATACTAAATAACTTTCATAATTAGGATGTTTCACGGCTTCAGTTATGGATTAATTACCAACCAGCAAATTGATTAAATATGTGGTATTCATTCATTTTGTATGTATAAAAAGTGCCATTTTAAATTATTTTTTGAGTCGTTATTTATATTTTTTATGTGAACAAATTCTTAGAAACACATTGCATGGTGACTTATGTTCTCTAATGATTAGCATAGAATTAGTGATTGAAATATTATGAAACAGTTTTACCTCTTTTTGGCCGAATGATATTCATTAATTCAATTCAACCCGACCTGTTGCATCTCTAATAATGATCGATTATTTGGACAATTTGCATAACAACGCGCCGTATTCGCGATAGGAGCAAATTGAATCGATACCGTGAATGTGTTAATGTTTAGCATAACATTATAAAATACAATTTCGAAGTTGTTAGCTCGCTTATTAAATATAGATTGTTGAGTTATCAAAATAAGTGGACTGACATCGCAGCTTATTCGTGTAAATGAACACCGAGTCGCTTTTACATCTGACCCTTTAGACAAACAAATGTTTATAAAAATATAGAAAGACCAATGTAATGTAATAGTTCGCGCCGCAGAAGGCATCGTGATCCCATACACGTATATTCCATTAGTACGCGTTAGTATGCTTACTTAAATTTACCACTTGTCTAGGTCAGTTGAAGTTTAAAATTCGAACGTTAGGTACGAACCTAAAATGAATTAGTGAGGAAAGTGTGTGTGCTGCACTCATGGCAAAATAAGCAGAACTTATTTGAGTATTTTTCTCAAAATGGTTCATCACTTTGATTAAAAAATATAAAAAATGAAAGGACGAAAAAAATCTCTTTTGTTTTTCGGGTTTCATTCATGATACCTAGTCAAAATATATGGCCGTCATATTTTGTATCTTCTCAAAGTTGATTATTGCGGTGTTATAGAAATAGATCTGTATCTCTCAAGTTACCAAAATAACAATCTAATCAAGCCAGATGGCACACCTGATACGTCGGGAAGGGTGAAAGATAAAGGTGATCGCACATCTGACTGACCGAAAACTTGTAGTTTTATAAAAACTAGTGGGTGCTTACGGCTAAAAAGTAAAACATGTATATATTATATTATTATTATGCCCTATTTCACCAAGTTTAAAAGTATCCTATTTTAAAAGTGGCATTTCCAAAAATCCGTTCTTAGCAGATGCTCACCTCTTAACATCTACCTGCATCCGTCCAGTGGTTTGGGCTGTGCGTTGATAGATCACTATGTAAGTGAGACTTTTGAGTTTTAATATTTAGATGTATGGCAAAATAAATAATGCTCGCACTAAGACACGGAAATATCAGTTTTAAAACATTTCTTTGTAACGAATAAATAGTCCACTTATCAAACTCTAATCGACTCTCAAACTTGATCTAAATCAAAGTCGATCATTATAATGCGCAAGCACCTTAAGCGTGGGTTAGGAGAAGTTGCCAACTTTTTACCCTTCCTTAGATTAGAGGGTTGTTTTCAACTTGGGAAGTTGGCGAACTTTGCTTGTATGTGCTCATTGCCTGTTATTATACCTATACAGGGTAGTTTAAATAGGTACTTTCGCGGAAAATTTGGGCGTTTAGGCGATTACTTGTGCTTTAAGATAAGCCTATATGGATGGATATATTTTAATATGTATCATAAAAGTTTCGTTGTTGATAGTTAGAATATGATTCTTCTCTTAAGGCAACTTTTATCAGTACCTTTAAATCGGCTTTATTTTAGTGTTATTGCTAGCTAAAAGAAAAATGAGGTAAAAATGATTACTCTTGCAATTTTTATCAGTGTTTGTAAATCAGCTTTATTTTAGTGTTACTGTTTTGTATCAGTTCAGTTATTGATCTTGAAAAGGAGTTACATACAGTGACCGGTATATTTGTATAGATGACCAGTGATGTATAGTTGACTATGGAGTCAACGATTTTTTTATTTTTCATATATCTGTAGGTACGTCAAGAGTGTCAACAGTCAAATTTATGACTAGTTAAATCTGAACTATGTGGTTTTAACCATATTCCCAATTCCAACACAATATTCAGAATTTACAATCTACATTTTCTAAAAAAAGACCCAACATACCTACATTTATCTAAAACAGCTAAACCAACATTGACGCATCGACGCCAGCATCCCAGCAGTTCTCAATTAGCCACATGACTTCAAAGCCCAGATCTAGCAAACTGAATAACTCTAACCAAAATGATCTAATCATGGCCGTCACGAGGCGGCTTCCTCGGATTACACGCGTGATGTACGCCTGGAGTAAGGGACTGGTCAAACTGAACGTATATGTAGCTAGTTTGATGTACATAACATGTGAGCTTGGTTTTTTCTATGACAGGTGGTTGGATGTAACTAGTTAGAACTTGCTAGTGTGTTACAAAATATTGTCTGTGAAATGCTAGTAGATTTGTTGTTTTAAATTGCAAATAAATTTGCACAAAAACTGTAGCCTGAATAGAGGCATAATAAAAATATATATCTACATTTGTAAGTCACTAAAAAGATTACATTTGAAATAATCGCTTTCGGTGGTTAGTAAAATATTAAACCACGTACGCTGGGCTATCGGCAGATGTAAGTGATTTCGAAGTGAAAAAGAAACAAAGATTATATATCTAAGATTGTTTTAAGAAATTAAGCTCGGTAAAAGTGAGGCTTATCAGAGCTTAATGAGCTAGCGTCCAGAAAATTATTAATTAGACAATTCTTTTTTTTACATGAAATAGGCTCACGCTTGACTACAACTTGCCTGATGTTAAGCAACGTTATAATCTACGATCAATTTACAATGCTATCCATCATCCAAACGTGATTGCTACCCATAGCAAATCGCATGCCATGTCCGTTTGATGCGACATCTTACCTTCTGTGTGGGCGGAGCTTTACACCAGTAATCTGTCATTACATCTCATTGGAACTCGGCCCGTTCCGTGTCCAGCGAACAAATATACATACACTCTCCTAAAATAACACACAACCCTAATTCCCAGTAATACAGTACACATTCGATTGTCCTTCCTGATTTGGAACGCAAAATTATCGCGGCAATTTGACGGACAGGCAATTTTGCGAGTGTTGCTTTGAAAGTTTTTGTATATTCTATTTCTAAGGTGCAAAGGTTGAATTTAGTCTGGTATTTTCGGCGTGGGCTGCAGGAGTATCGCGGTGGATCGGTACAAATCACAGGAAGCATTCAGCAGAGTCGTGTGCTTGGAAACCAATTTCCTGTTCCCTTTCATATTGAAATGCGAGTGGCGCCCTCTATACCAGCCCTGGATGCGATTTATGAGCGGTGCTGCCCGTTTTTTGATAAACTTTGTTTTGCATATGTTCCTTCTGCTATAGCTACTATCACTATCGATACTGGTAAATCATTTTTTTCCACTTCACTGTGCTTCCTATTTATAATCAGTTTCTGATGGACCTGCAAGAGGTTTGAAGTTTAGCGATATTGCATTCTACAATCACTGCCATTTGTTCTTTTGAAATATTGCCACTGGAGCCTTTCTTATCTATTCTCTAAAACTTTTCACAAATTTCCTTCCGTCTTCGACAGATTGTCCTATAAATATTATACAAATGTATTCAAGTCAGCTTGTTTGTTCATCCGATCCGTCGCTTTGAACATTGTATTTGAGGAATTTCAATTTATTTAAAATTGGCATCGGTTTGGGACCACCACTTCAAAGTTAGGACTGTCGCTTTTATAAACCTACTTTGGGAAAAGTACAATTGATTTGGGTAATCAATAAAATGAGGAAAAGTTTTTTTCTGACAGGAATTTGCGTGGGCTTTTTTTGTTGACTGGGCCATGTAGAAATTTAGCTTTCTACCAATAGGTTCTGTAAATTAAATTTAAAATTTAATACTCGGCTTTATGTATGTCATTAACGTAAAAACATCTTTCCACCACCTTACAGATATGGTCAGAGGAAAAACTATGGTTCGAAAAACTAAAAAAAAAAAAAGTACAGAAAAGGATTATAAATTAATCGACTTACCAGTGTTAAGTATTGTTATTTGCATTTTATATGTTGTTTCGATGTGTGTTCGTTTTTTTTTTATTTTTCGATGTGTGATTTTTATCCTGGAAACAGCTTAAAATTTCTCTCTCATCAACTCTCTATTTACAGCTTTGAGAATAGCAACACATTATTTTATCTGTTTATATGGACATGCATGTCCATATTTTTTCAGCATTTCTAAACAAATCTTCCAAGAAGCATCGTGTCTTCAATCTCTCAAACAGTTTTCAAAGTGCGACGAGTGAAATGAGATTGTACTCCTTGTACGGATATCTTTAGATTGATTTACATAATTCAAGAAACGAGTGATTGAAGGGGACCGCTGTTAATAAAGTCTTTGCCTCTCTTCCTTGCTAGAAATTGCAATGATTGGGGCGGGTGCGACTAATTTTGTCGATTTTTATTTGTGCGGTTGGAAAATTTGAAAAATGTATTAGAACCTGGTGTCTTCTTAGCATGCCTACACCTACCTTGCAGGCTTCTCGTACATTAGACAAGCTGAAGCTTACAGGGAACTGGCGTGATATTATGAAAAAATATGTTTTTTTTGTCATACTACATATTACCTAGCTATCTTTTTTTCTTATTTCATTTTAATCAACATTCGAGATACGTATTTGGAAGAAATCGTTAATATTTTTAGATGAGTCCTGCTTTTGAAACTAAAACCCTTTGTTTGAAGGGAAACCAGGGATCCAAATAGCTAAAGTAACATTCAGCTGTCAAAAACTTCATCATTACCCCGCTTTCTTCACAAACACACATAAAAACACGTGTGCCAGTACTTTGGGAACATAATGAACCTACATACGAAACTTCAAGCATAAAGAGTATCGTCAAAACTTCCGACCATATTTTATGACCTCACATAAATTGATCGTTAATATTTCGTTCCGCGGGCCAGACGACAAAGGAAACAAGGTACTCCATACAGGGTTATTGAAGACCATTTTACAATCGACAGGCAGACATTTCGGCCAACACGTCACCTAAAGTGACATTTGCGCAAGCAACTCTGCGACGAAAAGATACCAAACATAGGTTATGTAATTCGAACTTCAGTTATTTTGTCTAAACGTCTTTATCTGCCTTCGTTAGATGGAATGTAGTAAGATGAGACCTAACTACTAGCCAAAATATCCTTATTAGTCATAATATATAAAAATTACTGAGATCAAACAAATGTCTGAACCTAAGATATTATGTAAAATTAATTTGCAAATTTATATCATCTTCCGCCTTCATCCTCAACATTTTTTTACTCTATTGTCAAATATTCAATGTACGGTTTGCCGGTCTCAATTTGTTCTTAAATCATAATCCATTATGAGTAGCCCTGTATGAGAGGCTCAAGGGCGATGTGTTTGTAACCTTGGATCCCCTCTTATCCCGACTATGTGCTAACCCAAAATTGTAAACTAGTTACTGCCAGAAAGCTCGAAATGCTAAATTGAAGCCGGATTTAGATAATACAAAATTGCACATTTATCAATCGAACTTCAACCTCAGAATATTTTATATGAATATGAGGAACACCATACATATATGAATAACGCTAAGTACATATACATATGTATAATGACATGTGTACTTGTAAGTAAAAATACGAGCTTTTGTATATTCACAAACGAAAGCTCGCATTTTCATTGGATACTATATTCTCAGATTTGTATTTGTTGTGATTAATATTATTATTAAAAATAATTATGCACACACGCAAATCGACTACGTAAATCTTCTATCTATTGAACAACAAGAGAGAACTGCTGTTTGTACTGCAGCGACTAACTAATATCATATGTCATTTAAAGCCACAACATTGTATTATCTGTATGCTATATAAGTATGCTTCATCCACAATCTCTTTAGTCTAACCCAAAAAGTATCAAAAATCGCCAAGAGTCTCACGACAACCCGTTGACTTTCAAGTAAGAGGGTCGAGCTCTCCATTTTTTCTCCTTTTCTAACTGGAACAAAACAAGCGGCCGCGAATTTCTTCAAATCCTCGCCGCCATCTTGTTTTTTTTGTGTCGCGGTCACAAAATGGCCATACCACATTTTTATTGCTTTTCATTGGAAACTGTCTTTGTAATATTATTTAGCGACTTATGTGGTGGTGGATTGTGGTATTGCAGGTTATTTTTAACTTTTTAAAACTACACAACAAGCATTGCTATACTTACTAAGCTATTTACTTATATAAAGTTACAGGACGATCTTATTTGTGGTGATTCTTACTAGATACTATATAAGTGTTATATTACACCTGCGTTCCAACCGCCTAAGAGTAAACTGTATCATTTGCTATCGTTTATGACGTCATATGGTACCGCAAATTATTTAAATGACGTTATAAACGATAGTAATTCATTCAGTTTACTCCTAGGCGGTAGGCCCGCCGCGCGCCGGTCAGAAAATCAGACTGATCCTTCATTTGGCATATTAGCTACAACAAACAAACTAAGAAAGTGCATATTATATTTGATATTATAAACTTACATAGAAGCAAAATCCCATCTTGCCCCATCCTTTTTTAACCCGAACTCACTCCTCCACGCCCCAGCGCAGAAAATCTCTAAAACGGTCGGCATCATTCGAAAAGTAAGCAGCATTCCGACAATTACCTACTATTCGATTCAATCGCACCATTGACTCGATTAATTTGTCTCTCGGAATTAATCGAGTTCCTTTCGCAAGCTCACATCCGACGTGCTTTTTGTCGTTTGTCGTTCGCCGACTCGATCGCTTTGGATTGCAGATAAAAAAATCGCAAATCGTTTCGTGCCTGACTTCAATTATGTGACATTGAGACTGAGGTGAGGTGCAATGAAATTAGCGATTTTTTCTCTTTTGTTCTGGAGGCGTGTGCTTGAATTAGAAATTGGCGTTTTGTTCTGCTTTTCACCTTTGTTTTATGAAGTAAAGTAAGTAAGATAGGATATGATAGGAGTAGTGAGCTAACTGGCGAAAACTCCAATATGGTTTATTAATAAAAAAAACATAGTTAATTTTCTTTCATATTCGTTCAACTTCTATTTTGACGAACTTGAACTTATTTTGAACCAACGGATTAATTTTGTAATTTACACCCGATAGGTACAGAAGCATTAGAATTTATCGAGATCAACTTTTAATAAATGAAATAATAGTATTTTTATTATATATATAATATAATGGCTTCTTTACATAAAAGATCATTAATTATACCTGTCAAAATATTTAGCAATGTTTGTATCATAAAAGAACGCTAATAAAATATAGCTAAGTACCAATTTATTTAGAAGCCACACATATTCAACGCAGCTAATCATAATAAATGAATCACAATCCAGCTATTTTGGTTGGAGCATATTTACAGTCTATTGAATGTTTGCTTTAATAGTTATTTAGTACCTACGCTTGTTGATATTCATAACAGGCTATGTTTACTCTGTGTAAGCCAATGCAGTATTAATCAAAATTTAGTGTATCGTTATAGCTATAAATATGAACCTTCGTACGCGAATATAATCTCCATATTTTAATATGCATAACATGAATGTTGTCGGATAACGCCATCCAGCTCCTTGCCCGAATCTCTATTCCCCTTGAACTATAATTCGAGAGTAAACCGGTTTCTTCTAGGCAAGCGCGCTACATCGTAGACTATAACATTGCTTACCATCAGGCAAGTTGTAGTCAAGCGTAAGCCTATATCATGTAAAAAAAAACCATGACTACTAGTATAATTTTTACAAGATTCCTTGCGTTTATAAGTTATATTGCATATTGTTATATTTTACCTAAATATAACTATTGACAATGAATACTTGAACCTAATAACTGACCAGCGAAAGATATTTTCATATGCAGTTCAAAGCATTAATTATAAATATTTCGCTACGTTTTTGACTTTGTACACGATACCATACCTTCCAAGAATGATATCTCGGCGTCCTTTTGTGACTTGTGAGGAATTAATACAGGTACCTTCAGACTTCGTATAGTAGAATTTAAAACAATGTGGCACTGAAGAAAAATATCTTAAGTTCAACTCAAGTGAAATCTGTTATGCCCGCAAATTATAAACTGGCTCTGATACCCAAAATTAAAATATTTGCTACAATAATTGTAAAAAAAAAAAACTAATGTTCCACTGAAACACTTAGCCCTCTGCAACACAGTTTTCAACTACTTACAGCAGAAAGCAGAGCTTTTATGTACCATGTTTTACAATAAATATTATCAAAATTAATATTATTAAATTTATCCTTATAATTATTTGATCATAGACGAAATGTTATCCATGACATGCAACATTGCAGAATTTTGTTATACTACTTTACGAAAACCATTGCTTTCCTGGTTTCTCAAACTTCGCTCCACTTTACTCCATTTCTCCTGCATACGAATAAACTGCGGGACACGGGCTCCTGACCACCGTTCCTCTAAAAAGTCAAAAATGAATTTAGCGCGAGCGGCATGCTAACTTTTGAAGCCATATTGGACAGTTTTTTCACAAGCTGGTCACAGAATGAAAAATACAGAAGGAAATTTTAAAACATTGTTATGATTTTTCTCAACTCTTAATTTATTTAATTGTTATTACCTACTGTTTGAAAAATCGTAGTTATTTTCCAATGGAACCTGATAACGTGAAAGTTTAGTGACTTTTTTTTTCGTTGTTATTACTTTTCAATACACAGCAGCATTTGACTACCACCTAAAAAATACTGGTTTTAATCTGTTTGTCACAAGAGGCCGCCGGAAACAACCGTGGTTTACTGCAACAGATTTTCTTCGATAATAGCGATCGCTAAACAGGCAGATGTAAGTTACCACACCACGACACAATACTCGCGACTGTGGCGTCACACTTCATGAAATAACACCATATTCTGTAACTGCCAAGATTAATTTTTCACCTCCTCGTATCCTAGTTACCTATCTGCAGAATTGTCACTCTATATTCATCTGTGCCACATTCGAGTCTTGCTTTTTTCCGCGTCCGCGCTCCGTCGGCCATGTTTGTTTTTGGTCGCCGAAATATTTCGCTTTTCTTTTGTTTGGAGTAGCGTCGCAGGTTTTTTAACGGCCCATAAATGTTGTTATTTAGGGAGTGCGCTCTACAGCTGATGTAGGCTTCACGGGGTTTATACAGCGTGTACAGAGCTAGTTAGCGTTGTTGATCGAATTCACTAGAACTCGTTAAAGTCACGCGGCTGTCAAATCTTCCTTATTAATCTGGATTAAATATGTAAGAAACTTTAACTCTTGCTTCGGTACACAGTCTAGCGACCAGCACGAGATTAAGATTCTTATACATATGTAATGTGTTTTAGAAAAAATATTACCTACCTACATGAAATATATTTTTCCTAAATAATATGTTTTTTTTTTTTAGTTCTACCTAAAACCAACTTTACCATGGTAACCCGGTATAAAGCAAAGTCATAAATCTAAAGTTTTTTCCCGGTTTATCGGTTTAAGTCAGATATAGGCTAAGTAAATCCTGGATTTGGCACGGCAAAGGTTAATTTGGTGATAGTTTCAATATTCTTAAGGCATTATATATAGTAATACCTAGTTAAACATTTACTGTGCATTATTTTCTAAGGTAAGTAGTAAATTATTATGTACAACAAGAATACTCTTAACATATAAGTAGGCAAGTATAAAACAGGGTGCGGTTGTCGATTCGGGTGACCTGATGATGTGTTATGTAAGAAAATATGATTTTATTAAAATATAATGAAAATATTGAGGTTTTATTACCGATGCAGTCATTAAATAATTATAATTTTGTTTTGGAAAGTATGCCATCAAGAACCAGTATAGCAGAGTTCAAGGTAAATATTGCGAAAAAAAAAGCATCTGATTCTGCTGATGCACTTACCGTCTAAAGGTCAACTATGAACGAGTCTTCCTTGGAAAGGCTTGCAAACTAGTCGGTACTTAATTAAATTCAAATATCACTATCAGATAAAAATATTGTAACAAAATAATGCACTTATACATGTACAACCAATTTTAGATCCTTAACGTTTTTCTGATTTCGATTTTTTTGTGTAATTTTGGTATACATTATTAGTTACTATAAATGTATCAATTTCAACAAGATTTTTTATCAAATTGATTAAAGAAATCTCAGCTATTAATGTCATAGTTGTCAATTTTTAATTTTAATATTTCTTTTGGTGATAATAACACAACCTATGCTCAAAGTAATCAGAGTAACAAACGAGTCACAAGTATAACGTCCCTACAGCGCCACTGCACTGACGATCCGGAAAACAGTATTAAATTAGTTGAATGTCCCATCTCTCGTCGCCGCACTTCGGCTGCCAATTAACATATACCGGTACAACCTGTTACGCAACGGTCCGCAATCAATTATCCCATCTCTCAGCTATAAAACGTAAAACTATCGACATATTGGCACTAATCCAGCCGTATAGGTCAGGTGGACATTCTTTCTTGTTTGTCTGTCTGAGCCTATCTTTGATGCGATCGAATTAGACTCAGATCAAATGCCTCGATTTGATTATTTTGCAGACGAGATACTTTTTCTTTGAAAATAAATACTGGTGTGAGTAAATAATTATATTGTTTATATAGCGTATATCAATTTCTCAAAAACAGAGTAGGTATATGATAAAAATATACCTAGTAAAAGTAGTGAAACCGACGACACATTGAAAGAGGTGTTTTCAATGACTTCCCTATAAGTAATACTTTTTTTTTATCTCAAAGGTACATAATTCAACAATTGATACAATAAAAATTGTATTTGGAAAAAATATAGCTGTACGTAAAAATTACAAACAGATTAAAATGTAAGAAAAAAAACGGCAATTTCATAGGTAAAGACCTACTATCAACAAACGGCTTCGCTGCCAACGTGTCTCTGTTATTCAGATACAAATTGACTTATTGTTTTGTTCTAGATGTATGGAATGACATTATGCTTTTTTATTCAGCCAGTTTTGTCCATCTCTTACTTCGTTGACCGATCTGTTTTGTAATGGATCAGCTGTTGCGTTTCTAATAAGATTGGCTTACACCTAGGAAGGTATATTATGTTGCATAATGAAGAAAATCAATTTGATTGAAATCAAATACTTTTAAAAATAAATGTGATGATTTTATAAAAACCAGAACGTGTATCGCTTTTAATTTTATTTTGTTTTGTGACAACATTAATTGCTCGTCTGCAACCACGTATTTTAATTACCCAGTAACAGCATTTTATTACTCGATAGAAACGTTTTGATTCAATTTATTGTGTTGTAAATCTGGTCTATTGTCTCTTGATATAACAGTCCTGAAATCTACTAGGTCATTTATTTTGTCATTAAGAACTGTTATCACCTTGTTACCATACCACTTTAAAATCAACGTTATATATTCATTGTATTAAGTAAAATATATTTTAGTTCAACGAATGAGTGTTTTTTGACATCACTAGAGACAAGAACGCTGGCTGGTTCCTTGCGCAAAGAATTTCTATAGCAATTCAGCGTGGGATTGCAGCCAGCGATCTTGGCTCCATACCACATGTGGATGTTTTAAATTTAGTTTTAATGCAAATACTCTTTTTTAGTTTTATTAGTGTATATAGTGTTTTTTAGTGTTAACATTTATTCATTGTTTTATTTCAATAAAATCATGATCACACAAAACCATTGCGCTTGCTACTAACGTCTGTTGGGAATGTGGTAGCCTCTTTAATTTTTTCAAAGCTTATACTTACAAACATTTTTATTACATTGCGTAGGAGAGTGTGACTCACGTATTGTCTCTGTCATTATATCGAGCAGTGTAATTATATGATATGTCATTGGTTCATGCCAAGAGTATGTATACTATACAATACATTCTCTTGGCTCCTGTCTCTCCTCTCTTCTATCGCGAACAAATGCTAAAGCGCGTCCACAATAGATTTCGCCAGGTGAATGTCTGCTGTCTAGTGTAATATATTAGCCTCCGTCTGATGTTGTCTTGTGTTGTACAGGGATATCGAAGAAGACTTGTGCCTAGATAATATCTTAAAATATGAATATTTCGAGCAGTTTTGATAGCAAACATACTTTTATATTTGCTATTGAAATTTCGCTCGTTAGTTCAGGCAAGCGATTTTATTAGTATTTCTTTATACCGGGGTCGTGAAACTGGAAGAATAAAGAGGGATACAGAAACATGTGGCTGCTATAGATACAGACATAACCGATGTTCATAAAACGTTCTTCTACTACTAGAATATGGACTTATTTGCCCGTTCTTGTAACAAAATATACCTAGAGCTATCACTAATTCAGAGCAAAATACTTCTTAATATTGATGTGTTCTTACCTAAAAGTATATCCAACTAAATTAATATTCATAAATAAATTTAAAAATATATAGTTCGTTCGAAAACGATAACCAAAAGCCTTTCCAACTACCTCTGTATCTATTCCCCGTGTTACACTTTCAACCTAATATTCGCGGCGCGGGCGGCACGATCGGCTCCTGATCGAATTGGAACTGTTTCAGCACCGGCACGGAACTGCAAACGATGCGATTGGAGATATCGCGTCACCATTCCCGTGTCGATTGATGTAGCTGGCGAGCTGTCAGTTTATAGATTAATTAGGGTGCTCGCGGCTTCGCTCGCATTAAGAAGTACAACTTGCATCACTTATTTCACCCCTTTAATAGTGTATTTCCAAAAATCCTTTCTCAGCGGATGCTTACGTCATAACATCTACCTGCATGCCCAAGTTCAGCCTGATCCTTCCAGTGGTTTGGGCTGTGCGTTGATAGATAACTATGTCAGCCAGTCAGTCACCTTATATATATATTAAGATTTGATCTCAAAAGACCTTCTAAGTGGTCTAAAGAGTTTACTCTTAGGGGATTTTCCATTCGTCTTAATGATATTATATGAGTATATTTGGTGTCTAGGGGCGGTAAACTTTCTAAATCAAAACAGCTAAGCTCTCGTGTCGATAGTTTACCGCCGTTTTTATTATATTTTCCATACATCATTTCCTTTATACTCTCAATCGTGTATACCGATTGAAAACATGGCTAATAAGATAAGATATTGAATCAGGCGTAACTTTGCGGAAATCCATTGTAAGTGAAACTCTGGAGATATATGTAGTGTTTTTCCGCTGCGACTGCTCCTTAACCGACATCAAAAACAAACTTGATGGTTTTTAGGTGTGTTCCTCCATATACCACCGCCACACCCACAGAAATCTAAATGACTCTTTATTTAAATTACTGTGGCCACACCTCACCTCCTAACAGAATTCGGCTGAATCTAATTCCGAGCCATAATAATATCTTCGTTCAATCGTAAATCATTTGAACGACAACACACAATGGCTGATACAATGCTTGCTCTGTACGCACTCTATTCGATATACATTGATTGATTTTTATATATTTTTGCTAGAACTGACGCACTAAGAAACAGATTATTAATTGTTATTTTTTTACACTAAGTAGGCTTACGTTTGACTATAGCCTGCCTGATGTTAAGCACCGCTATAGTCTAAGATGTAGCACGCTTGCCTAGAAGAAACCTATTTACTCTAGATTTGAAGACCCCTGATATGTTATCATAATTTATTTTAATTATTATAGATAAATAATCGAAAACGGCTAATATCTGGATAGGGATAAATAGATGGAAGTGTTTGTTACTTATAAAATTATCAGTCAAACTTTTTAACTCTTAGAGTTAAAAAGTTTGACTGATAATTTTCAACATAGACATGACTTGTGTTCTTAGGAAACTTGTATTACCTCTGCCATGCGTCTTGCAAATATTTACTCGTTTATAAGATTTTAAAACTAACGATGTAATATTGTTCTTAATAACACGATGTAGGTAATATTATACAGTTTAAATGCTTTTTTCTCAACGTTGGGAAGAAATCCTGTCTAATATCTCTGATCGTCATAAAGTGCAGTCAGTATATGGAATTTACACCTGAATAAATAATCGAAAACAGTGCGTGTTGTATCGCTGTGTATTCGTGACTGTAGGCGCAATAAATCCCGCCATAGATGACTCTATCCAACGAAGCTCGATGCCGACTCGAACGCCCCATATTGCTCATATCGGATGTTGGAATTACCCCTCTTTGTATTTAATGAGCCCGCGACACGGCGCTTCTGAAGGCTATCGAGGTATAAGACATTTTCATAGTATACTGGAATCTGTCACATGAAAAACAATTGCTGCTGTAGGTTCTGTAAACATTATCTTGGTAACTTTACAGATTAAAAGAATTAATTGCTTTCTATATTTATTTAACAAATATTCGCCATATATACATACGTAATTATATTTAGAGCTATTGATCTTTTTTTAGAAAAAAAAATATTTTGGATGGACGCTTTTAACTTTTTTACTTTACTTTTACTTTAACTTAATTGTATTGCAGCAACCTTTAAAACGTATTACGTTTAGGTACTTACCGACTTATATCCGCTTCTACTTATGATCTTAGACCACATCCTATAGACTGATACCCTAGTTAAAGGTATTGAATCACGCGATCTAGTGAGCAGGTGTCTTTAAACCATAGGAGGTGTCAGGGATGGTCTACACAGCAAGTATTTACCATTTGAATTACATCTTTAAAGCCGATTATTAATTATCTTTTTTTTGACGTGACAACGTCTTATAAATTGGTTTGCCGGGTGACACTTCAAGAAACTGCGTTACGCTCCGCTCACGTTATGCGCTCACAATGAGAGCGAGTGAGAGGCACGCGTCCCTTCCACTCGGGCATGGTTAGCCCGCCTAAGAGCGAGAGAGACAGACATATTACATTGAATATTCACATTAAAATTATTTTACCACTCAAAGTCGTTGTCACGTAAAACTTTCGCCCGTATACCGACTTTACAGGCAACCAATTTTTTTCATTTTGGACGCTTCCAGGAGTCGGATGATAGGTTAAATTGTAGATTCCTATAGATGGAGATAATAGAATCACTATTTCAATATTCATTAGATTTCGTTTGGATTTCGCTAAGATAAAAAAAACTTACTACCTTTTTCAAACGACTCTTCATATTTATCTTAAGACAGCAAATAATATCTTCGCAAACACATGGCCTATAACTGAAATAAATCAAACGAGTTACTTATTTGTCTAGTAAAATAGAAATAATATCAGCTCTATTTCTGATTTCTATTTGCAATAGAATTTATCTAAATTTTTAGCAAAGGCATAATAATCCAGAGGTTCCTGTTTTTCTATCAATGTTAGATGCATGTGAAAATTTTGGGTACAGTAACAGCACAGAAATCTAAATAAACGTACCTGTTGATTTAGATTTCTGTGAGTAACAGGCTAGTTTTCTAATCCAAAAGTTGATATGATTTTGTATCTGATACTTATGGTTAATAGCGAGGCTTGCTATCAGGCACGGATTCGTTTTTAATTGAAAAAAAAACACTACGAAAATCGGTATAATCATCGTAAAGCGATAGTTTGTAAGTGTAGTTCTCCTTTTTCACACTCGATCAGCTGATTTGGATAAAATTTGGATAAAAAATAGTTCAGAATCTGGATTAAGCCACATGACATGTTGCCATTGCCTGTTAGGCAAGCTAAGTCCATAAGCATTTTCCAAAAACTAGTGTATCATCATTATTTATCATCCATATAGTATTATGTATTGTATTGCTTATTATTATTTATTAGTGTATTATCTGAGTTCGTATTGTGTTCTTTCACTTATATATTTATTTTACGTATTCTTGTACACCGCCTATTTAAGATTCTAAATACTGTCCATCCAAAGGTTGCCTGGAAGAAATCGCCTAAGGCGATAAGGCCGCCCAATGTGCATTAAATTAGTTTTTATATTTCTTTTTATATTGTAATTTCTTTGGTGAGCATTAAAGACATATCTTATCTTAAGACAAAACCTTTATAGTCCAGTGACCGTAGCACGGACCATACTTATATGTTTACAATTTTAAAACATGCCATTTTTTCGCTATAATGAGTTGTCAATCAGTTATAATGTCGTCTCATTAGGCGTATTAAGGCCAAGTCAGGTAGGTAGTTAGGTAGACTAGGTCTCTACGTGATTGCGATGCTAGTGCCCATGTTTTAGGTCAAGAGCTCTTGGTATAACGCTATTAGGAATTAATAATGCTGGAAATAAAATTTACGTCGATTTATATTGGCATGATTGTTATAAATTGCTGCTGACCCAAAAAGGTACTTAGTATTATGATATTTTGTAAAAATGAGAATCCACAGGAGCTAATTATGTAATAAAGATTTTTCGATACCTTTCTCTGTATCAAAGAATACTTTTACTAAACTCAAGAAAAAGCTGCAGATGCGAAGAAATTATCTTCCTACATAAAACTGTCTAATTCGTACAATAATAATACAGTAAAGTATTGCTTATTATTCTCATAAATTAAAATAATATAATACTAAAAAAATAAGTCTACAACCGAAATGTCTTATTAGATTTTCGTAGATAATCTTGATTACATCGTCGACACCCAAATAGACACAAAAAACACGCATAAGTTTAGTGTATAATTTATAAAAAACTGACGTAGCATTTGAATAAAATATGACATTTCGGCCAGTTTTTGCATACTAATTGATTAAAATGTGGAGTAGGCATGATGAGATTATACCTACTGTTCAGAATAAGACAGTTTTTTCTCAATATTATTCTGCTTTGAAATAAAGTCAAGGTGAACCGGAGACATTTGGGTATTTAGCTAGTCTGCTTTATGTAATCATAGTGTATTTATATACATAATGTGATTATTTAAGATCACACACATGGTTATGAGCCTACGATTATAAAAAGTTATTAATTTGTACGTATTCTATATTTTTCCATGTACATATTCGTAAACTCATATTGCACAGATATAAGCACCAAAGAATAAATAAGAGAAAAAACGTAAAAATGTTAAACCGCGTTTAAATACTAAAACTCAGAAATTCTGTTAATTATTTTGCAAAAAACGCTCAAAACAGATAAAACTACAGACACTATTTTACTAATTACAAAGCAAAATTAAAATTTTACAACTCAGAAAAAACTGCTTGTAGTTTTCATCACGCCAGTCTTGCTGCCTAACTGTATTTTAAAATATCTCTTTTGTCACATGTCGTGCTAAAACTATTGTTATTTTTGGCAGACACCATTGGAATACAATCCGTTGAACTGCGAATGTGGGGAACGAAAAGATTGTGAGGAATTTTCATGTTTCCGAAAATGCCTCACGATCTTTCCGTATTATATTTTTCGTACTAAGGTATTTGTCATATCAGACTTTATTCATATCAGACTTACATAGCAATAGCTCTTATTTTATCATATAGCGCCTAACTTAAATAAAAGAGCAAGTTGTGAAATTAATACTGAATATTGCGATGTCCTTTTTTTCAGGCGTTAATGAGAAAAACTAAATACTTTTTTCCTACCGTATATCTATACTAATATTATAAAGCTGAAGAGTTTGTTTGTTTGAACGCGCTAATCTCAGGAACTACTTGAATTGAAAAATTATTTTTGTGTTGAATAGACAATTTATCGAGGAAGGCTTTAGGCTATATAACATCATGCTGCATCTAATAGGAGCGAAGAAACAATAGAAAATGTGGAAATACGGGGAAAATTATTCATCTTTGAGGGCTTCTCGTTGCGAGCGCAGCGAAAACGGTTCAAGATATCAAAAAAATATGTATGAAACAATTAATGCCCGAAATAACTATTCCACGCGGACGAAGTCGCGGGCACAGCTAGTTCCTTAAAAAAAGTATATTTTTAACGTTTCTCTTTATATTTGTTGCAGGGTGAAAAGGACAACGGCAAGAACTGCATACTGGCATGCGAGAAAAGGAAAGCAGATGACACAGATATCAATAAGGATTTGAAAAAGGTATGTGTTTACCGTAATCAAATAGGTTAGCGCGAAAAGCTATTTCAATCATCAGCATGGTCTCTAAAAAATTATGATATCTATCGAAGATACTCACTTATATGCTTCTTCTCCTTCTTATCGAACGAGAGTGGCAACTCTAGTGTCGAGAGTTTATCAAGCCGCCCTGAGGGCCTTTGACATACTTATGCACTGTAATGACTGAAGTAGACCTATATCATTATCACCCTTTAAATCTAGCAATACGATGATAATAACTAATGGCACTGCTTTAGTTTTCAAAAGCTGTGGTCAAATATGTCAAAATTTATTTTTTAAATAATTTAGAACTGATATTGATTGATAAGAACTAAGTTCGAAATAAAAGGATTTTAATTTTTATTTATTTATTGTATTTGTACTCGCAATAGGAAAGAGTGCATCTGTAGTTCACGGGGCAATCGCTGTCCAAACAACATTTATATGCATATGGATTATCTGAAAATAAACATAATATTGTACACTTATAGATTGGCAGAAGTGTCAAGAAAAGGATGAATTAAAGAACAATGAATTAACATATACCTAAGTACAAAATTTATTGCCACCATAAGATTTGATTCAAATATTTTTTCTGATCATCACCATGTCATAGACAGGAAAAAAGTGAATAACAATTTACTAAAGCAACAGCACATTAAAATACAAAATACTCTAAGAGTAAGAAACACACAAAAAATGAAACCGATATCCTAATTTTATGTCAAAAAAGCAATTTTTGCAAAGTAACTAATCTTGCAGGATTCGGTCACAGTGAAATGTTTTTTGTTTTTACTTACTAAAACGGGTTTGCACTCGACCATAGTTTGCCCGATGGTAAGCAGAGGCTATGGCCTACGATGAAGTGTGCTTACTCGATAAGAACCGATTCACTCACGATCTGATGAAACTATATACATACAACCTGTTAAAATACTACTTATATATTAAATTATTACCTATGGTGTTCCGACCATCTTCTTGAATTCCAGTTTCAGCAATCGCTCCTTCAGGATCTAAATCCTCAGAAATATCCTGTACAACCTCAAGTTGTGGAGCAGCATTAGTCAAAACAAATGTTGTGAAAATAAACAAAAACAAAAAGAGTTTCATTTTAATTAGTATTAATTCTGTGCTTATGATCAATCAGAGTGAGAAAACCTTAATATTTCTTGCCTTTTGTAGTGATTCCTAATTTGCGTTATTAGATTAATTATAATGCATGAAGCAATAATAAAGTACCTATATCTAGCTATAGATTTTTTTTTTATTGCAACACAGAAAAAAAACATAACTAACAACTGACTATAACTGCCAAAACTTAAGACATCTGAGAAGCTGTTTTACATGCGAATAACATTTTTTTTAATCTAGAGTAAATAAGTGTATTTTCAGCATTTCGCCTCCATGAAGCGGGCGATATTAAAACACAAAAATATATGTATGTACGTCGTAAAAAATAAGCTTATTACTCAAAAGGATTTTTTCATAGCAATCTTTAATTATTGTTATTAATTATTATTTATTATTAAAAGCCGGTTCCTTCCCACTGCTGGGCAAAGGCATCTCTATCCTCTTAATTTAAGAATTGCTTTACTTTTTCTATTATGTTATAATAAGTCCATGTAGTAGTATAGACGGAACAACAACAAAAATAACAAATGCAATATATTTATGAAAATAATACAAACATTAAAGCAGAAAGTCATAGATTTCATTGGACATTGCGTTCGCTCGGTCAAGAGTAATGCGTCCCTATCAGTGGTTATAATATATCATTCAAACGCTAAGTGTGAATGATTTGATTAGACCTAGTGCAATTATTGTTTACTTACTTAAATTATTTGTGCCTAGTGGGTGCTCGCGGCTTTGCTCGCATTAAGAAGTAAAACTTGCATCCCCTATTTCACCCCTTTAAAAGTGGCATTTCCAAAAATCCTTTCTTAGCGGATGCCTACATCGTAAAATCTATCTGCATTCCAAATTTCAGTCCAATCCGTCTAGTGGCTTGGGCTGTGTGTTGATATATCACTATATCAGTCAGTCAGTCAGTCACCTTTGAGTTTTTGGATTATTAATAAATGAAGCGTTATTTTTTGGATATTCGTTGTAAATGAGAAATTTGGAAAGATGTCTAGTGTTGTTCCGCTGCGAATCTTCCTCGTGAGCTTCGAACCACAAACAATTTTGTTTGTTTTTAGTGTGTGTTCCCATACCATCAACATATGTACATATTGTTTAAGAAATAAGTGTGACCTGTTTGATTAAAAAGTCACACAGACCAGTTTAATTCATATATTGCAACGTTATTTTCATAATTGTCTATTATCGAATAAATATTTTAATAGATAACAATATAATTTGACTGACAAAGTCTATGAAATTTCACTAATCAAACAAATTTAGTGTAATAAACGAAAAAGCATATCTTCTGTTTTTATCCAATGAACAAATAAGATAAACATGTTTTTCCCCAACATGCGAAGCCTTGTGGGCAGTCGGCGTTGGTAGAACAGCTATTCCAGTCGGCCGGACCTGAAACAATTAATGACATGATTATATAAATAAAAATATAGGTATGTAAATATTCTGGGAAATTTCACATCCATCTCTCACTCGAGCCGTATTTCCTCATGACTGAAGTTCGTGACTACCCCGCAGAATTAATTCGTTAGGGGAGTTCTCATGGGCTGATAATTCTTGGTCTTCTTCATATCGAATGAGTGTGGCCAACTCTGGTGTCGAGAGTTTATCAAGCCGCCCTAAGGGCCTCTGACATGCCTTCACGACTGCCGTACTAGACAAACAGCCGGTACCTACACTAAGCGCCCAAAATGGAATGCCTCTTTTCGGTCACCCATCCAAGGACTGACCGCGTCGACCTTTGCTTAACAATGGTAATCGCATGCGATTGTCTCCGCTAGCTGAGCTACAGGCGCTACATTTTGGTGGGCGCCCAGGACACACAGGCACATCCATCTAGCCCCATAAAAACCAAAGGCTAGTGTGATATTAGATAACGGATATAATACTCACAAATACCATATCTTTCGAAAACACCATTTGCACCTATAACCTACAAACAACCGGACTCATCAAATGTAAAGCAAATTGAAAAGGCAATGATTGTGTATGCGCAAAACGGATAAAAATGTGATGTAATGTTCTTTTTCTACTTTATTGACAAAAAATATATGAAACAAAGTACTTACGATTAATAGGGTCCGTATATACAGACCCTATAGCAAGGGCAACAAGTAAATGAGCAGGAATGTTGTCATAGTTGTAAATAGTATACAATTTGATTAAATAAATAAGAACCTCGTAGTTTTTATACCTGGAAATATTGAAATTGAATGTTATTTGCATTAAACGCTACTAATTTGTTTTGACCTGTGAAATTATATATGTATAATTAGGCGGAAATAAGAACTTTGTGTTTTGTTATTTCGCGCTCGTTAGGGTTATAATAATAAAATAAAATGGTTTCACATACGTGTAAAATTTATTGGTTAATATAATATTGTTACTGGTAATTAGCACATCTATACTAATACTATTATAAAGCTGAAGAGTTTGTTTGTTTGTTTGTTTGTTTGAACGCGCTAATCTCAGGAACAACTGGTGCGAATCGAAAAATTCTTTTTGTGTTAAATAGACCATTTATTGAGGAAGGCTTTAGGCTATATAACATCACACTGCAACTAATAGGAGCGAAGAAACAATGGAAAATGTGGAAAAAACGGGGAAAATTATTCATCTTTGAGGGCTTCCGTTGCGTGTGCTACGAAAATGGTTCAAGTCGTGGGTAACAGCTATAATAATTTATAATGCTGAAAAGGTTGTTTGTAAAAATAAATACCTATGATGCCCAAAACAACTATTCCACGCCGACGGAGTCGCGAGCACAGCTAGTTTTATATATAAGATTTTTAAAACCCACTTCGATCTAAGACAAGCGCTGGTTGCTCTTACGCAGCCAGCATTATTCTGTGTTGAATCGACCCTCGTGCCTTAAATCATATTTCTCATTACTAAGGGTCGTCACTCCCCCGCAGAGTTAATTAAATTATAAGTCATACAGACATGACTCACAAACAACTAAGACCTACAACTTGATGGGACAGAGTGTTGGTTTAGTGTCCCATCACGATTTAGGTGAAACTAATTTAATTCGTTGCTTGTCAGCCTTTTGAAAAAAAAATACTCACCAGCGATACAGTTCACATAAACACACCCTATAACTAGAGCAATAAGTAAAAATAGCTCTATTACTTTTATAGCTGCTTAGAAAACAATTCGATTGAAAAAATAAAAACCCAATAGAATTTATCCTGATAAAAATTAAAAAATCAAGTACAATCTTATAGAATTTTAACGGTCATTTATTAATAAGTACATTGAAGAACTGTCAAATTGTTTGTTATTAAGAGGAAGTAATAATTTTGTGTTTTGTTAGTCGCGGTCTTTTAGGGTTGCGAACCACAAAAAATGAGCCAAATAATTTTCATTGTCTTATAAATATTTGCGTGCTACAACAAGTAATTAATTAAGCTATCTTGCTTTTTTATAATTTACTTCCTTTCCTAGTCATACTTAAGGAAAACATAACTAAAAAAACTAAATAATCATAGTTACTTTTGTGCATTAGGTCTTAGTTTTTGATGTCGTTTTAGGTAATCTGGTGGTCAAAAGTTCGATTGAAAATGTGGCAAAACGCAAGAATACAGCTTAATATGTGTTTAAAAAAAATATTCTTATAATGAAAACTTAAATACAAACAAATTACTACGATAAATGTATATACTGAAATGAATTCACATAACACTATATCTATTGCGGTGTAAATATCACATATCCATACAGATAAGTAGTAACTTACTCGTATTCATAAACAACATGTCTAAAGTGGCCACTGCTAAGCGGCATTGCATTTAGTACACAAAAATGGTGGTAGGGGTCGCAGTACTCAATTCCCGGACAATCGTCGACAGTGTTACACCGAAACTGAGCTGAAAAAACAAATAATATTAATAATAAAAAAAAAACATTTAATGAAATGCATCTTCATAAAATGCCATTTTTATCTTTACATAAAAGCTGAATATGTTCATACTATGATTAAATTCAAGTTTTATACAAGGTGTAACAGAAGGGTGTGACAATACTTATACTATACATACCTATGTATATATAGAATACAGCCCACTAGGTTTCAGAATTCTAAGTGTCATAGATTTCGAGTAATCATAAGTTGAACTTTCATTAAAACTTTAAGACTTGCAACCCTACATCTTATCATTTTGAGCGTTCATTGACTTTTCTTTCATTGACAAATGACACGGCGCGGCGGTGTCTCTCTGAGAGCGCGAGAGAGAGAGAATACGTTGCGTTAAAACTAATGCTAGAACGGGATGAAAGAATGTGTGCTTATTTCGGTTTCGTCACTCGCTAGGGCTGCCACGAAATCAAGTGAAAAATATTATCTAATTTTTGTATGGTAAAAAATATATGCGATTTAATTTTTCATATTTTGGTATATGACTCCTTACATGATATATATGTATACTCTTTAATATTGTCACACCCTTCTGTTACACCTTGTACACATACTAAACTCGTCAGTCTTGCCATCGATGTAAGTGCGCGCGCGCATCTAAATACGACTGCGATCATAAGAACTGACACAAACACTCTCCTGGAAGAGATCGCTCTTAGCGATAAGGCCGCCAATTAAGACGCTGATTTTAATTTGTATGTTTTTTTTGTGTGTTGTTTCGTTTGTGGTGTTTTAATAAAGTATTTATCTATCTATCTATCTATCTCATTATTCTATTAATATTTTTTCCTCACTGACGCAAGATAAGCAAAATATATATAGGTATATATGTATTTATTTAGTGCCGGAATAATAAAATCACTTAATCAACTCATTTTTATACTGAAATTCAAATTCATTAAACAAAGGAGCAAGTATATCTAATTTCGATTTAGTGCGTTAATTCTATTTGCTCACTAAATACAAGTTATTTTAATTTCGATACAAAATAAAATTAGCAGCAGGCTATGCAACAATTTACATGTTTTTAATTTTTAACATATAATTTGTTTTATTTTTGTAGTAACTACATAAATAGTGTAATTATTTATAATATTTTTGTTTCTATATATTATAATAGAATTTTCGTGGATTGTGCTGTTAGAGTTGCTTTTTTTATTGTATGTTCGTCGATGAATCCACCAACATGTAGAAGTCGGAGAAGCCAATAGGCGGATCCACACCGGATGATCCAAAGCGCTCCGTGGAGCGCGCGGCAAGGAGCGCGCTCCACGGAGCGTGAAGTGTAGACGCGCCACGCGCGATACAAGTGCGCGCGCTCCTTGCCGCGTGCGATCCATTTCTTGTCGGTTTTTTGGTCATGCATTCAGTCACTTGGAGCGCGTTGGAGCAGCCGTCAGGATCGCAAAAGATTGTTAGGAGCGACTTAGCACGATCCACGCTCCACGCATCACGATCCTTGGATCGTGGATCGCGGGATCGCCGATCCATGGATCGTCCGGTGTGGATCCGCCCAATGAACACAGATCACGTCAAAAAAATTTGTAGTAAAGTTTAATCCATAGGTATGTAATTGCTAGTGTAGCTTAAGGTCCGTAAAGTCAAATGTCAAAAAGTTGGCATTATTGTGTCTACGCCGTAGACCTTGTAACTCGTAGCACCTCGTAACCGTAGCGCTACGAGCATTGCTGAGATAAGTGATGATATAAACATGAGCAAATGCTACGTACTACCACTAGACTATGCCTTCCTAGCTTACCCTGTGTAATCAATCCATGAAAGTAAATATCACAATCTTCATCTGTATAGGAGGTCTTATTTTATATGTAGTTAAATTTGTATTGTATTAAATCCTTTAAGCGTCCGTTAAAAAAGAACTGAGTTGGTCTATTGTAATTTTGTCTGTTGTAAGTTTGTATCTAAGACCAATTAATATTTGATTGCACTTATTAAATTTTATTAAATTCAAAAAATTATTAAATTTTATTAAATTTAAAACTTATTAAATTTTATTAAATTCGAGAAATTATATGAACAATATTCACTAAATATTTGTCCCTGCAATCGCACCTGTGAAAACTGTTATATTACCTTTCCTTTTTTTTAAATGCACTAAGAAAAAGCGTGACACCAATAATAATTAAGGTTTTTTTCTTGTTTTAATTCAACTGCATAGTAAGGTGCTCACAGAAAATTCCCAGACAAATGTGTCATCGTAATAAACACAGCAGTCATTAACTATAAGAATTCAAATGGCGCAATAATTGTAACGAGATATACTGAATCACAGTTGGGACTCAGCCAAATAATGTCCATCCGTCAAACTTGTCATGGGCTTATTATTAAAGCGAACGAAGGAACATGCTGAAAATTATCATCTAGGCCTAGTGGATGCCCGTGGCTATGCTTGCATAAAGATAAAAAGAAGGCTATTTTACCACTAAACCGAAAACTACGATGTTCTATTGTAGCTTAGATTTTTTTTAACATTAGATAGGCTCACGCTTGACTACAACTTGCCTGATGTTAAGCAACGTTGTAATCTACGATCTAGCGTGATTGCCTAGAAGAAACCGGTTTACTCTCGACTTGAAGACCGAAAAATTATAGTTAATTGTATAATAATTATAGATAAGTAATAATATTATGTAAATACAAATGTAATGCCCTAAGGATCGCGCTTGCGTTGATTCTAAATAAAAAGTAGTCTACATCTCTAACGAGACGCTATTATTACGATAATTCCAAAAATCTTGAAAGAAGAACTACGGACAAACATATTTTCTCTTTTACTGTATATTATTATGATATACATATGTAAGACTAATAGGTCTGCTGTACTCCTAGCAGTAGTAGCTGGAAAAGATGCTTCGATGTCAGTGAATAATATCTGTCTTGTTAGACATATATACATTCTCTTCTGTCTCAACTTCTCTTTTTGTTTTTGGTCGAGTGAATAATGTACAGTCGAGAGTTTATACCCACGTGTTCTTAGGAAAAAAAAATATGTACCTAAAGAGAAACCTACCAGGTATTAAGCTCTTTATTAAGATATAGAGTTTGAGGAATTTATAACAAAAAAATCTTCGATTCATGAAATCTTACTAAATTGTATGTACCTACAGTTTTAATTAAAATACGCGTGAGACATTTTACGATAACTCTGAAATATCTAGAACAAAACTATGAATTTGATCACTAATTTGCGAAAACACATAGGAATGTCAAGAAAATTCTCACATAGTTTAAGCCAATATAATATAAAAAAAAATCCACGAACTAATCTCGTAATCTGTCCCAAAAAACTTTCTAATCCAGATAATACAAGAAATGGAACAGTTTGCCTATTTTAAACATAAGCACCCAATAAAATAATGTAATTGGCACCGGAAACCACTTCTAATATAAAACAAACATTTTGCTACGCAGTGTGAAGCATTCATTTTTTCAGTGTGTAATTATCATGAAATACTTCCTAAACAACTGTAAAGCCGTGTTTAATTTTACGAAGCGACCCCGATTGTTAGCGAATTAGTTTTCAGTGCGTAGATATTTCTTATTAAAAAGTACTAACACAAGTTAATTATCGCTTATGTCTATATGAGAGTAGCTGTCTCTGGTATCAGTTGTTTTGACCATGGGGGCCTCTGACATGACTTAACGATTGCCTTTCTATGTTCATGACAAACTCATACATTTTTTTCATTTTAACATCAGGCAGGCTATAGTTAAACGTAAGCCTTATTACGTGTTAAAAAGTAACTTACTGATTACCCTATTGAAAATAAGAAAGTTACTAAAAAAGTCACCTAATATGTCGCGAGTAAATCCAAAGACAATCACTAGTTGCACACAAACGAAGCGAAAGCTTTTAACTGCCGAGTTGTCTAGTACTCAAAATAATACTAAACTGAATAGAGCAATCCAGGTAGAGTTGCAGAGTTTACATTCGCTAACTCTCCGGTTCCTAACTCCAGTATATCTGAAACTTGCCATGCGGGCGACGCTCGGTTTGAATTATTAGCATTGTTGTTATTCGAATTTATAATTTATTGCTGTTGTGTTGAGGACTAATTCAGTTTGGCGAGCTAAATCCGGATTTGTCAACGCGATAGTGGACCCGGTTACTTCGGAGTTATTTCTGGCTACAAATGTTAGTTTTGATAATACTGGCTGTTATTTATGTTTTTTTCTGGCGGTATTATAAAGTTAGCCGCAATTCTTGTAAAGATGTGTGTAATATTTTTATATTACCGCTAGTAAACCTAATAGTAACTGTTAACCGATTTATCTGGATTGAGCATGGAAATCAATTTGACCCTGTATTAATATATGTATATGCTTATTAGGTATAATCTCAGAATTACGTAGGTACTATTGTAGATGGCTCTAGCCGTACGAGTATAAAAACTTTACTGTGTATGTTTGTCCGTAACCAAAACAAAAATTACTTTGCTTGGAATGAAAACAAGTGACACCTTAGTACGCCACTAGTCACTAAATATTTACCTCACATGCCACCACAGCTGTCAAATTCAATATAATAAGAAAAACTCCATATTGTTTGTTTTGTCACAACTTTTCCCATTACACTCAGAACGAGTTCGGCCATTGAGTTGGGAAAGTCGATGTTTTTCCCATGGGGTTTCCCATCGCTTTGGACTGAACTTTATAGACCAGTTTACTGGGCATATTATAATACATTTAAATAGCCTTCAATTGTTATCAATAAATGTGTATTTATTTGAGTATAAATATAGTTTCTATCTTCACAATTTAGACAAAAACTGTAAATGATTGGCGAAACTTGAATTTATTGTCTTCTTATTGTTTTTAAACTTTGCATTTCTTTACTTTACAGGCAAAACTAGAAACAAAGGCGTTAAAAGCGAAAAGGCCGGGCTTCACAGATGACAGATACAATGAGACCTCTTACTATATGGAAAATGGTGAGTAAAATTATTTTTTTATCTAAGATTAAAATAGTTTTGATTTAGCATTAGATATAGCATTTTCTTAAAGTAAAATCACATTTTAATTCCTAATTTAATAACTCTCTATCACATTGTTGATAAAATATTTTCAAAAGAACACAATACCTATTTGAATACATTTTGTGTCTATGTATAGATTCATTGAAAAATTGATAGAACCGCTTAGACAAGCTACCTACTTAAAATATACTAAGGATAAAAATAAACATAACATCCAAGTAAATTGCGAGGAAACATCTCGACACATCCATTCAAGAGCCTACCAACCTTCCTTTACCGGAAATAACTGGATTTTCAGCCAATCTGTAACGCTATACCGTACAATTGTAACAAATCCTTTTATGGCATAACAAAAGTACCTGAAACATTCTGCGAAAATCTCACATTGTACTATTAGCTTGAATCTGAACCTGGTAGAATTTAATGTTTACTAAATGAAATGGTTCCTTAATGTTTATTTTCATATACCAACTGTTATTTGAATCTTTAAATACAAGTTTTACGCCTGATTGCTCACATGAATAGTTCGTGTCTACAATTATTTTGATTAACTTTTGTTATAGTGTTCAAATGTTATTTAGCATCGGGCTATCTATGGGTGCTTATGATTTTTTAGGGTTCCGTACCTCAAAAGGAAAAAAACGGAACCCTTATAGGATCACTTTGTTGTCCGTCTGTCCGTCCGTCCGTCCGTCTGTCAAGACCCTTTTTCTCAGGAACGCGTAGAGGTATGAAGCTGAAATTTATATCAATTACTCAGGTCTACTGTCCCTTGAAGCTGTGAAAAAATCAAACTTCTAAGCCAACGCAATCAAAAGATACAGCCATTTATGCCGCAAATTTTCGACACTTGCAAGGGAATCAAAACCTACAGGGTGCTTCCCGTGAACTCAGAATCTTGAAATTTGGTACGAAGCAACGTCTTAGATAAAGGAAAAATTACGAAAACCATAAATTATTAGTTACATCACAAAATATATTTTTTTTAATAATCTTAAACTTACTACCCATTTCCTCATAAACGCGTAGAGGTATTAAATTGAAATTCATACCAAATACTCAGGTCTATAATACCTTTAAGCTGTAGCAAAATCAAATTTCTATGTCAACGCAATCAAAAGAAACAGCAATTTAAGCTGCATATTTTGAAACTCGCAAGTACTTGCAAGGGAATCAAAACCTAAAGGGTACTTCCAGCCGACCTTGAATCTTGAAATTTGGCATGAAGCAACGTTTTATACCACACATAAAGGAAAAATTCCGAAAACCTTAAATTTTTAGTTACATTACAAAATATATATTTTGTAAACCTTGCAGGTTTGTACGGAACCCTCGGTGCGCGAGTCCGACTCGCACTTGGCCGGTTTTTTTTATTACACGTGATAACTAAATAATTTAGCCTTCAAAAACTCTTGTACCAATTCTCTTCCTCATACAGAACCAAAAAAAACGATATAGAAGACATCTCTCACGACGATTTTCTCGAGAAAATTCCCAGTGTTTCTTTTGTAAATATGATTGGAGGTTTCCCCAATATTACATGTAATCTGATCCCTCGGGAGACGCCATGAGGCTCTCCAAATTTGTGAATCTTTTTAATTTTCTTCGCATTTCATTTAGTTGCCGTTCCGCCGCACAAATTGATTTGCAGATCATTATTTTTATTGCTACGTGATGAAATATTATATTCGCCGTGATTGTTGCTTGTGGTTGTTTTTTCGGTTTATTTTTCCTGCTTAGATTATATCGGTATACGATGTTGTAATTTGTGTTGTTCGATTTTGATTAGGTTTCTATGTAATCATAAACCAGGTATCGATAAACCATTAATATTAAGTGCTCAGAGTACCATTTCAGAGTTCCTTAGCCCGATATTAATCATATATAAAACCTTCACTGGTCGGTCTATAAGTCATTTTTCCATTGGTTCCTACCAAACCACAGCTACCAACACTAATTCACCCCTTCCCCCCCCCTGCATGAAACTATAGTCCCTTAATGTACTGAAGAACAGCACTGCGGTAGATGACTCAGGCCATTTGCCCATAATGGATGTACCTCATAACATTAACTATAAATTAGGCATGCCCCCTACTTTGGAAATGGCTTCTGAAAGCCGTAATTAATAGCTTAGGTGGCCCAGGAAAAGGTAAATAAAACTTGGCATAACTTTCTCTTAGTTCTTATGAGTTATGACCAAGTTTTCGCCAGTTTGATTCATGTAACGTGAATTTGGAACGGTTTTGGTATTATTAAATGTGGTTCCTGCATGTATCTGTAGTTAATGGTACGTGGGAAGTTAGGGATATGACTGTAGTACAACTAGTTTAGGTGAAAGCTATTTATAAGTTCAGTGTTCCTGCGCTTCAGGCTCGTTTAGAGACCTACTGCAGAGCACAACAAATCACAATATAAAATAGCACGATGTATTTTACAATGATTATGGCATGTTATTCATGGAGAAGTCATTATGGTGCAATTAATGTAAAAATTCTTGTGTTAAATAAAAATGATTGATAAAAAAAATAGTCGGTGACGTTTTTTGCATCGAGAGTTGTTTTGTGAATGTAAATGACTGCTGTATCAGTTTAGTAAAAAACATTTGATTTTTATGTCTACAGTTGGTGATTATTTATGTTATAGAACAATATTATCTACAATTGTATAGGACATACGCAAACAATACAACATACATATTTATAATGAACTAGATAAACATTAAATCAATAAGTCAAATAACTGTTCCAGTAATTTAACATACAATTCACTTCCCCAAAGATATACTAATCAAAACCACCATAATTCCAGGTCTGCGGAAAGTGTACCCCTACTACTTTACGTTCACAACATTCACCAAAGGCAGGTGGGTGGGAGAGCGGATCTTGGACGTTTTCGCGCGGGAGTTCCGCGCGCACCCCGCCGCTGAGTACGAGAGGTGTATCAGGGCCGGCACTCTCACAGTCAATTACGAGAGAGTCGACCCCGACTACCGACTCAAACACAACGACCTCCTCGCCAACGTCGTCCATAGGTAAGAATTAAAAAAAAAAGAAAACACAGAAACAAACGACAAACATGTTCTAAAACAACAACAAAGACATGTAAAGTAGACCGCTTCGCAGCCAGCACACACACACTACACACAACAAAACTGCCGCGTGTAAATATAAAAATTAACTCTCTCTTCTCTCTCTCGCCTTCTTTATTATTGTATTTACAAGATGTTACTCTGTCGCTCTAATTCGTCTGTTTGTCCAGATTGTATTTAGTACACATCGTAACACGACCTTTTATATGTGACTCCGTCGAACTATCGAGCACAGAATGAGCATGTGCGTGCACTTTACAACGAATATTTCAAGTTTTTGTGCATCGGTGTCATTCTTTATAAACCCATTACGAGATAACTTGAACGGTGCCACTCAAATTGGCTTGTCGTACTTTCTAGCATTGATTCAATGAATTTTTTTGTCAATTCCATAAACAAAATAGCATCTAATTGCAACCAAAATACGAAATTGCAAAATATGAATTAGGATGAACAATATCTCCAACTTCCTTTATGTATATTGATAATGCTGAATTGAACGACGAACATGCTAAGAAATGCATTTATTTTGATAATTGTAGTCAAATTCTTATTCGTCTAACAGTTTGCCTACAATTGTTATGTAGGCTTTATTGTCATTGAAATTCATCGAATCACTGCTAAAAGCAAGACATACCCATTTCGAGTGTCACCCCCGTGATGGTGTACAAACATGCCGAGTCCATCGCATACATTGTCGGTAGTACGCGCACGTTCATTGTGTCACCATCCCGAGAAGAGACGGACTGAGCTAACCCGTGACGTCACAAGGATGCACCAATGCCTGACCAGTATCTCGTTCCAGGCACGAAGTTCCCGTGACAAGTCAACCAATCACACTCGTACATATCGACGAAGACATTGTGGTTGTCAACAAACCGGCATCTATTCCCGTAAGTGGCAATTGAGACAGCCATGTTATGTGTACGCTTCACACTTGTTTATGTGTATGTATGCTTGTTGGTGGGGTTGTGGCGGCTTTTTGTATCATTAGTACCAATCTTACTTAACACTACTCTTTTAAATGGCACGATACGATATAAATACTTCAACGTTGAGACGGTCTGTGAAAAATTCATACAGGACCTATGATAACGTAGCTCATTGACGATTTGCCCGCTCAGTTTCGTGGTTACACCATTTACTCTTACGATATTGAATTCTTAGTTAAGCGATCATAGTTTCAATCTTATTTAAAATTAAAATGCCATACTGCAACTGATAGAAATCGATTGAAACAAGAAATCTTGCTACGCATTTTATTAAAATTTTCTTATCATCTTATTACTGGTTTCAAATAAGTATTTATTTACAAAAAGCTGGTCACAAAATCCTCTGTCACGAAACACAACAAGTTAATATGTCTTGCATGATATGTGTCGTTAACCATCCACATGTAGACTAACCTTAATATTAGGACTTTACCTATGAAATTGCCGATTTGTATAACGAAATTGAGAAAAATGATATTATGGAAATGTCTGAACAGATTTAGATGCAATTGATAACTATAGTTAGATGGAAAAAAGCTATGCACTGCGTATATAAATTTCTCAAAAACAGAGTATATGATAAAAATATACCTAGTTAAAGTAGTGAAACCGACGACACATTGAAAGAGGTGTTTTCAATGACTTCTCTATAAGTAATATGCACTAGTAATAATTTTTTTTTATCTAAAAGGTACATAATTCAACAATTGATACAATAAAAATTGTATTTGGAAAAAATATAGCTGTACGTAAAAGTTACAAACAGATTAAAATGTAAGAAAAAACGGCAATTTCATAGGTAAAGACCAACCTCACTTAAATACTATAGGACAAAGTATTAATGCCTACAAAAATGTATGGTACAAAACAAACTTATTTGCTAACATTTTCTTATTTTTAATCTATCTCAAACTATATTCTTCTATGTATACACTACACCAATAAGTATATATTTACATTAAATTAGACAAATATAGCTACTTTTTTAATATATAAATTAAACACACATGTACAATTTCTAAATGAATTTTAATAGCTTGCTTACTTTATTCTATAGTATTCAAGGTATTGTAAATATCGTCTGATTATGTACATACTATCATTCCATGCTTTGTCTTTTGTCTACCCATTTCTTGTAAAAAATATTTTAAAAAAACATGTTTAAACTATTGCTTTACAAGCAAAACGAAATGTAAAAGAACAAAATCGCAAATTTGTATGCACAAGTTAACGTGTAAAAGAACATAAAAAGTAGGTATTAATTTACGTTGCAAATTCAAAAGCTCCCAAAGACCGTTTCATATTCACTTGTATACATTACGTACACATACGTTATGCAAGTACATATGTAAGTATATAAGTATATGGATATCGAAATATTTCTCATGATGGAGTAGTTCTAATATTCCGAGCGCTCTCGTATCAGCTTTGGAGTATTACAGGAATGCTGAGTGTATAGACAGATAGACAGTGATTAATGTTTAGGAAAAACATGTTAGAAAATGGAGAAAAAATAATGATGCAGTGATGTTCAAGGCGAGTTAATCAGGTTCTTATAATGATAGTGCTGATATGAACTTAATATAAACTAGTATCAATCTAGCGATCTTGAAAGCGACAGCGGATTGGTTTTTTAAGCAGTAAGGAGGCTCCGTTGCGTTATAGGCATTAATTTCTCGCTTACCATTGGCTGAATCTTGGTTAAAAACAACACAATAAGGCCCTGCAGCTAAGATAATATTTAAACTGTTATTTTTTTGTCACCAACGATTTAAACATTGATTCAGACTAATAAAATAAATAAATATTCTGGGACATTGCACACATCGCCATCGCGGCTAGATAGCGATGTGTGCACTGTGCACTAAGGAAACACTTGAAACATGCAGTGCAAAGTGTGATTAAAATATTTACAGTCTTATTATAAATACTACGTTTTGCGTATCTTTCACAACAAATCTCATGCCAGATGATAATCATTTATATTTATTTTACTTAACCCTTTTACACATGAAAAAAATTAAGTACAAATATCAAAAGGTTACGTACTGCTTGGATTACATGTCCACAGCACTGCCGGCGGTATTTGCATGTAAAATAGTTTCTGAGCCGGTAGCTCGGTTTTTGCTTTACAGCGCTACTCTTTGATATTCCTTTATATAAAACATAATGTATGTATTACGAATCTTTGCATACATTTGGTTTATTTAAACTTTGAATTGATTTGAGATGTTTTGGTTGCATTAATTCCTATAGTTTTATTTCAGGCAAGCGTGCTAAATCGATAACAACGTTGCTTAACATCAGGCGAGTTGTAGTCAAGCGTGAGCCTACAAATGTAAAATAAAAGAATGAAGTTATGAAAACCCACAAATGTTTTCAATGAACTTTAATTGATATATTTACCTATATACCGAATGTTTTGAGTACAAGCTTACCGCCATAACGTTTTATCATTTCGGTAAAAATCTCATAGCTGATTTTGAAGTTTTTTTAATAGTTATATATTTTCCAACTCGCACAATCTGAAGACGCTTTTGTAAACAATTTTAATAGATAATGAGAATAAGAGCCGGTTCAAACTAGCTTTGTAGATTGTTTAATTTAACCCCTCAAGAACGAGGCAATATTATGTCTAATATAAAGCTAATAAAACTCAAAGGTGACCGACTGACTGATTGACTGACTGATATAGTGATCTATCAACGCACAACCCAAACCACTGGACGGATCGGGCTGAAATTTGGAATGAATGTAGATGTTATGACGTAGGCATCCGCTAAGAAAGGATTTTTGGAAAAACCGCTTTTAAAGGGGTGAAATAGGGGATGCAAGTTTTACTTCTTTATGCGAGCGAAGCCGCGAGCACCCACTAGTCTAATATAAAGCTAATATGTTGTCTATTTAATAGACCTAATACTAAGTTATTAATAATACCCAATATCTAGTGTATTAGCTGCGGGATTATTTACTAGTTAATATTGGATATTCCGGAAACCAATTCCAATCAGTAGCCAATTAAGGTTCTATCCTTATATACTAGGCACTGAGGCTTTATTGTTATTACGTTAATTAATATAGACAGGTATTATACTAAATTCTACTTAGTTTGGATTTTCTCAGAATAATATAAATAAATCACACCAGTATTACCCATAGAAATTGGATGGATTGAATGAAAACTGTTGGATTGCTTTCCCGCCGCAAAGAAGCAACGCATACTGTGATTTTTAGTACGACGATAGAATAGGATTGTGAAAAATTCAATGCAAATAAAACCACGGCATCTACTAGTACATACACCAAAAATACTTCATTTTATTTCGTCTGAATAAAACACAAAAGTAGTTCAATATATCTTTATTTTATTTACATGCATCTCTAATTCCATAATTTGAACTTTTAATTACTATACGCTACACGACTATGTATAATTAATATACATAATGTACGTACATTATTCGTTTCCTCACTATAACATCTGTATATATTTAACTACAATTATCGTTTCACACGTACACAATTATTATATATATGTACATCCAACAGAGCATAATGAAGAACAAAATCACAACCAAAATTAACACGTTCACAGCAACTGCTAATTAATTGTTCGCAATTTACACATAATTATCACTATAATACTGTGTAACTTTATATACATACAGCTTTATATGTTTTACACATCTCCGACATGTTTATCATACTCATTTAAATGTTTAACATAATTTTACAACAAAATCTATAATTTCTAAACTAATAAAAACTCTTCTGTACACAACACCAACGACTACGAAATAAGAAAACAGATAGTACACGTTGTCGCTGGAAGAAGTAAATGATTACCTAAATTGTAACTAAGGGGAGACTACCTAGACGACACACAACTGAAATTATTGGATATTGTAGAGACCTGACATTATGTCTCGCGATGATAAGCACAATGCAGTGTCACTGTGCTACTTCTACTGAAATTGACATTGGTCATTTTTCCCAATCAGGCGATTGGCTCATTCTTTGATATCCTAAAAGAAAATCTCTCCTCAGTTATGATTTAAGTATCTTAATACGTGTCTGAATGCGGCAATATGGTTAAATTATCCTATCCGTTGCTGGAACCAACTGGGATTACCCGTAGAACTCGTGAATAACTTGAAAACACATCTAAACAATTGTGTTGACACGCTCACTGCGCTCTCTCTCTGCAGTACCATTATAATGATGTTGTAATTCACTTTGGTCGTCTGTGTTATCTGTACCATTATTCTTTGCCATATTTTATTGTTTATTGGACAACTTTTTAATTAAACTTTTATAAGGTAAGAAACTTAAAAACCTAATTGTACTTTTGCTGATAGCATTGTTGAAATTACATTTTTTTTATCTCGATTCGAAACTTTCTGTCGCTTTCAGTAGTTTTTTAGTTATGCTAATTTTTAAACTTCTGCTGATTAAATCTACAAAGCTGTGGAACAGATAGTTTTTATTTTATTTCGTTGTCGCACGAGTTTGCTTAGAAATAGAAGCAGCTGCAAATAAGTATTTTAAACAACACTGTTTTCTCTAAATTCCCAATGAACACATGAAAAATGAACACATGTACAGTCAGTATTTATTACAAAATAATAGCAATGTGTTATGTTGTAATGTTGTTATTATTATTTTCTGCTTTTTTTTAAGCTGATATTAGGAATGAAAACCGAAATGCCACTGCATTGATGGATAGCTTATTTTATCTAGATGTACAATAAAGTAGTAGATTCTAACTTCTTCTTACCTGTTTTGGCTCACACATAAGAATTGGTTTTAGAAACACCATAGCAATTTCGAAAGTTTTATAAATCTATATATATTTTCAATTCCAAAACCTTTAGAAAACTAGCATTTTTCAAGCTATATACTTATTGCAGCTGTTACAACTAGCCTTATAGCTATAGCCTATACTTCCGCTTCGCCATCAAAGTCAGTTACAACGTCAGACCTAGTTACCGTACTGATCCGTTATCCTCCGTGGGCCAGGCACGAAACTCCAGTGCTCGCTAGTCCTTTGCGCGTGATTCATGTGGACGAGGAACTACTTGTGCTAGACAAGCCTTGCTCGCTGCCGGTGAGTGGACTAGAGTGGGTGGCACGACGGGCTCTGATTGGTTGGACTGTTACAAACGCAAGAAACGTTATCATAACCCCCGACGCAAAAAGATTAGCAATTGATTTGGTAAAGTCGTAACGCCTGATGAAAAAATTATAGAAAATTATTAGCGACGCTGTTCGCAAATTAAAAATATCCATCTTTTGTTATGATAATTCAGTACAATTTTATACGGCACCGTAAGGAATTAATAACGTGAGGTCCATAAGTTAATTACTTATTTAAAATTTTAGGAAAATTAATGAAAGAAATTAGGTATTTATATTTATTTCATACATTTTTAATTTTCAGCGGTATTTGATAACAAAATGCCTACGTTAAACACTGAATACATTTCAATGAAAAGACCTCCCCCGCTATCACAACTTGATAGACGCAGAATTCATCTTTATGAAAAACTTTTCAAAGCGACAATTCTTTGTCCGCAATTTTATCTGAATCACGCCGTTCCCGGGGCATGTGAAAAGTACGATGAGAAAAAGGAAAAGTAACATCGACACGGTGATAACGCGCCAACTCTTCGTGTTAAATACAACTTTTTCTGTATGCCAAAGTTCGCCATCAGAGTCCGGCGCGGATTGTGATCTGCACAAAGTTTGCGACTGTGTCTGTGCTCTAAATACGGAACCCTAATTGTGCGGTCTCGTCTCTCAAAACCACTTGAAAGTGGTTACAAACAAATGAAAACTCGAACCCTTTTTTATCTTTATCTCTCTATCACTCTCTTCATCACTCTTCTCTAACACTGAGTGCTTTACCTTGTCAGCAAACATTTATTCGTGCTATTTTATTTAACAACTTAATTTCTTTATTCACTTGTTCATTCAATAGTTCGATGCGAGTCGAAGTTTTCGTCTCGAAACTTCGCTAGGTTGAATTTAGTTTCGAAAGTGGCTTCGGTCAATTTACGCGTAAGTTTCAGGACAAATTCAAATATAACCACCTCAGACACGAAATTATTTACCTCAGTTTGACCAACTCTCGCGTCAAACTTCGTTGGAATCGAATTTGTAAAATGTCAGTTAATCACGAGGTTTTGAACTTTCCTCGGCTTTAACAAACTTGATATTCAAATTAGCTTTAAAGTATTGAAATTTATCAAATGTTTGCTTACTAGGTCGGTGTTCATGAAAATATTAACTGAATATCTTTTCAGATTGTTCTCTCCAAGCATGCTGCCCTTTTTTTCAGTATCTTATTTATTTTATGTTTCTGCGATTTTGTACTCAATTTTTCTGAGATTTTCGTCGACTGGTATCGGGTTGGTATTTAATTTTTGAAATCATGGTTTAACCGCGCAGCCACATCTCATCGCTTGCATATATTAATAGCATATTCACAATTATTAATAAGCATAGTTTATGATTACTTAATTATCATTATACTTCACTAAGATCAGATAGGTTTTATGTTTCACTCCCATGTTCAAATCCAAATTGTCAACAAGAATTCAAATTTGTGTCTACATTTTCCCTTTAATTTTTTAATGAATTTTGTACATAAGATATCTCAGATAATTTCTTGTTACCATAACTGGAGGAACAAGAAGACTGCCTTGCATTAATACAATGTCTACTACTAGTACATTATCTGCAGGTGCACCCGTGCGGTAGATATAGGCACAACACGGTTGTGTTCATTTTGGCAAAGGAATACAACCTGAAGAACTTGAGGACCATTCACAGGCTCGACAGGCTAACGTCAGGTAAGATTTGAATTATGATGAGTGCTTTTCGAGTTGTTACAATTTAGAAGGAATTAATTATTACCATACGCTATAATTCCCAAGAACCAATTTTTCTGTATTCATTATATTGTGTGTGTATTACTACTTCGCTGTATTATGTTTATGTTATTGTGTTATTACGTGTTTATGATATATCTACGTGCGTGACGTCACCCGCCGGTCCCAACGGAAGATCAGCGCTGGATGCTTGCATCCAGCATATGCTGAGTTGGGGCCGGATTGTGACATGAAACTTCTTATTTGTACTCTTGTTTTTTATTGTGTGTCTATTTAATGTTTCATGTGACAAAAAAAATATTTTATTCTATTATTCTTATTCAATTCAGTACTTGGGTCTTAAAAATTGAGCAAAAATTTGGAGGTAGTAAAAAGATGAATGTGACATTATATCTATATAGGAAAGCTAATGTTCCATTGACGTGTTTACAATACTATAAATAGGTTAAAGATTATTATATATAAGATATAAGAGATTATATGGTTTGTACAGAAGATTTATTCTTCTTTCTATATTTTTTTTCAATAAATATAATATTTAATTTACATTTTTACAGGATTACTCCTGTTCGGAAGAAGTCCGAAGAAAGCGAGACAGATGGAGCATCAGATCAGAAACAGACAAGTACAGAAGGAGTATGTGTGCAGAGTCGACGGGGCATTCCCTGAGTAAGTAGTTTAAATTTGGCAATTCGATTTATAAATTTATAAAACAGTTTCTCGTTATATGACAGTAAAAAAATCTATTCATAGTAATTAAAACGTCATTTAATATTAAACAGGCACACTTCATTGTTGAGTTTTTTAAACAACTGTAATAAATACCTCGACATGGTTTGCCAGTAGCATGAGGGTTTAAAACTACTGGGGTCTACAATTTAACGTGCTAACCAAACCACGGGTTGCCCAAACGTAAATGCCACTTTCTTGTGGCATAGGTCACCCATCCAAAGCCTGACCGCAACGGTAATCGTTCAACTTATGTATGAAGACTCAGTAACTTTACGTGGTAACTTTAAACTTAAGACTACAGTAATGCTTAACATCAGACGGGCTGTAGTCAAACGTAATTTTATTATGATTTAAAAAAACTTTACACCCATAAATTTACTAAGTTATTTTCTATACAGCAGCGAGGAGATCGAATGCCAGGAGCCAATCGAGGTGGTGAGCTACAAGATCGGAGTCTGCAAAGTGTCTCCTAAAGGCAAGGACTGCTCCACGGTGTTCAAGCGGCTGGGGTACAACCCTAGCTCCAACACTAGTGTTGTGCTCTGCAAGCCCAAGACCGGACGCATGCACCAGATCAGAGTGCATTTGCAGTATTTGGGTAAGAGTTTTTTTATTGTAGTTTGTAAAAAAAATAATGCAAGATTTGCTAGTAACTATTGTATGATACTGTACAAATTCTCAAAAGAAAAGAATAAAATAATAATTTAAATATTAAAAAGCTCAAAAATGTACATCAAATTATACAGATGCGATGAAGTTAAAGGTGCAACCACGATTTGTTTGATTAATCAGAACGGCTACGATTTTTTGCATCTGATCATTAAAAGGCTAAGCTTATTTTTGTGTATGTGTGTGTTTTCCAATTTTACGTTCTAAACTAAACATTCTCCATTCCATAATAACAAACACTACCGTCTAGTAACTACTATTGACCCAGACTATATTCTAGGCCTCATAGCGTGACCAGGTCCAGTATAGCTGGTAGGCATGTTTGCTGACTCCCTCGGGTAAATTAACAATTCCACAGACGCACTACGGGCCTTGTTTGCGATGATACAACCGACTCCACGCTAGGTGAGCCATACGATTGATGGCCGGGAATAGATTAGGCGGGTGTGTGTTTGAAGAAACAATGGCTGTAGCCCAAAGTTTTATTGGTAACTGTTACGATTTAATTTAATTTAATTTTTTTGTGGAAGGACCTGGGCGCCCACCACAATGTATGTATCTGCCCAAGGGAATTCCCCTAATGAATAAATTCTGCGGGGGTGTCACGACCCTCAGTCATGAGGAAATACGACTCAAAGAGAGAGAGAGTTACGATTTAACTTGCTTTGTATCACTTACTTTTAGACCGTTATGCCTCACTAAGAAATAGTGCTATTAAAATACCGAGAGAGAAGACATTTTATGGGTAGGTATACCATGATACGTTTCAGAAGTTTTTAGATTATGTGTCGGTTCGTATCGCGCAAAAACAGTTCATGATTCATTCATGATTTTTGGTATGTAGGTAGTATGAGGTCTTGGAAATAATGCGAGGGAAGCTACGCGCGTCTAGTAGTCCTCAATATATTATCGTTACCTAAAATAACGTTTGTATCATGGGTACTATATACGGATTTAATATTTATACGCCTATGAGGCCCTTAGGGCGCGGCGGCTTGATAAACTCTTGACACCAGAGTTGGCCACTCTCATTCGATAAGAAGAAGACGCGTACGCGTTATGTTAAGAATGATCTGTATCTATTGTATCTGCAACATTCTATAACTTGATCCCCAGGGTACCCAGTAGTGAACGACCCGCTCTACAACCACCCAGTGTTTGGTCCGCTGCGGGGCAAGGGGGGCGACACCGGCGGGAAGACGGACGAACAACTCGTGCGGGACCTCATAGCTATACATAATGCTGAGAACTGGCTGGGAGTGGACGCTGCTGATGATGATATGCTGTTCTCTAAACCAGCTTCGGAAGACAAAGGTAACTAACTTAATTTTTTTTATTTGGTAGTAAGAAGTACATTTTGCTTCCTAAGGTTTTAGAATAAAGAATAAAAAAGGTGGAATTTTGCGCCCGGCAGTCAGACACCGGTGGTCGATTATTTAGGCTGGTGTTATAGAAATGTCGTCGGTTCGAATCCTGCCGGTTGTGGTTATATTCGCTTATTCGCTCAAGGTCTCCATAAATATGGGCACTAAGTGGTAATGCGGCTGTTGAAATATGTAGGTATAATTGGGTTTCTTAACCCCTTGTAACCAGAGTGCTTTATTCGCAGTGGGTGAAGACGAGTGCGACACCGGCCCGGCGTCCCGCGAGTCCTCCCCGCGGCTCGAGTCCCCTGCGCCCGGGGTCACACCCACCACCGTCATGACACGTAAGTACTTTCTTCCTCCTTTAGTCATAGTTCTCATCACTAAGTTTCGTGACTCCTCAGCAAAATATATTATCTTTGTGAGAACTATCTCCGGGGTCACACCCACCACTAGCATGACACGTAATTACTTCTAGTAGGGTTTTCCTTGATAGATCTCATTATTGAGAGTCGTGACTCCTCAGCAAATAGTTTCTCTGTGAAAGTTATCTTCGGGGTTACACTTACTACCGTTATGACACTTTCACGAGAGTTGCTTTCTTAGTGTATTGGTTGGCGTCTGATTATAAAACTGGCGTTTTCTCAGTAAAGCACACTCGCTTTACATTGCGCGGCTCGAGTCGCCCGCACCCGGGTCACACCCACCACTGTCTTTGCCACACCACGTAACTACTCCCAAGGGGCTAACTGTTGAATATGTAAACCTTTCCTATATTGACCTTGATGGCTCTGGCATGAAAATTCAACGTAACATAACTTATTTAACGTACATCGTGATCTACATATTATTCGTAACAATAAACAATTGAAGAATGGTTTTATTACGCGTTGATGCTATTTGTATTTGTATGTAATATGTTATAGTAATTTCCGCGTGAGGCAGGATTTATTACTACAATAATGATGTTCGTTCATTTCCCAGCGATACTGGCAAGTCCGTCGAGCGGGGCGGAGGCGCCGGAGCGCGGCTCGCCGGCCCCCGGCACGCTGGTACCCTCGCCCGTCGCATCACCTGCTCTGAATGATGACTCCAGTGATGCTAAGGTAGGTAGATACTTAATAAGCAACCTTTTAGTGGAGTTTCTAGTGATAAATAGCAACAAGGTTATTTTTGTTGTAAATAGGAAGCAATTACCTTATTTCTAAAACTTACCCTAACATTTCACAACCACCTATTTGTAAACTTGGTAACAGAGAATGAAGTGTACTTACTATATCTTTCGCTTCAAAAATGTTTACTTGTTTAGACACTTTTTTTTAATTCAACTTTTTTTTATTTCATTAACTGTACAATAGAATAACGTGTCATGTTTATGCTCGCCAGTCGGACAAGGTGACAGTGGCGACTCAGACTGGCTGCACGCCAGCTGTGGCCGCGAGCAGCGCAGCCAGCGCCGACTCGCTGGCAGCCGACCCACACTGCTACGAGTGCCGCGTGAGGTACCGCGACCCGCGCCCCAGGGACCTCGTCATGTACCTGCACGCTTGGAAATACAAGGTATGTAATAATAATAATTACTTTTTATATCAGACACTAAGACACATTATTATATGTCGCATTCATACTGGTAGCGAGTCGATGCTGGCTATAATGATAGTATAGCCAGCCTCGACTCATTGGCTACCGTTACACACTACCACGTGAGAACATCACCGCGTTAGATACATAGACGACACAGTCTGTTATGAAAAATTTCATTATAAATTTACGCAAAGTTTACTCGGACGAGCGCACAAAATGCTACTCAAAGCATGTTATAAATTGTACCTGTGCAGTTTGAAATGATGTGCTCTCAATGTTCTGGCTAGGGCCACAAAGGTATGCAACGTTTGCTCCATCTATTAAATATTTTTTTTTCGTATATCTAATTCTTTTCTTGTAACAGGGTCCCGGCTGGGAGTACGAGACGGAGCTGCCCCAGTGGGCCAGCGTGGAGTGGCAGGAGCAGGACGCCTCATAGTCCCAGGAGATGTCGCCACTCTCGCGCCTCGCCGGCTTGACCCTCAGTGACCAGTCTGGACTCTAATGCAGTGGAAACTAACATCAATATCGAACAAACGAGGCGCGCACGCAGCTTATATACAATAGATGCTTGAGAAAATACAAAAGAATATCGTTTGAATTTTTGAAAATGGAAACGTTAGAGAGAAATGTAAAATATTTTCTCAAGCATCTTTCTAATACGCTGTGATGAAAATGACGTATGAATAGCCTGTTAGATACAGCGCTGATATAAGTTTTGTAACTAAAATAAGTGAGAATTAGCGTAAGTGTAGTAGTTCTTTTCTGCGGTTGCTGATTTTCTTTCATATTCTCATTGTATTGAAATTATAGTGGACTTTAGTGCACTTTCGATCGGTTATGAACTTGTTTAGCCAATTTTTAGTTATTGTTCAGTTCCTATCGGCCTAGAATGTTTTGTCAAGCTTTTGTAGAACCTAGTTTGTAATAATAATGTAAAATAGGGTGTTTGGCTACTGTTTCATATGTTGAGATATACAAAAATCGGTCAATTGCAGTATACAGTTTTGTTCTGATTAGTTTTGCAATGTTATTGTAATAAAATAGTTTTATTTACAATAATAAAATATAAAAACAAGGGAAAAAAAACTAAACATACTACTACTAACTACTACAAAAAAGGGGCACTTAGAAAAGCCTAAAGATAATCTAAGTGCTCCAGCCCACTACCAGAGGGCAGCGTGCCCAGCATACTGGCCGCATTACCACGCTGGATGGCAATGCTAATACGTTGAGCCAGAAAAAAGCCAGCATTTTGGTCACGCGTCGCGTCAACCAAGCGCTCCGAGAGGTTTTGGAAAATAGTATTGTAATTAACTCTTTTATATCTATATTAGCAATGTACTGCTGATACAACGACTTTCAAGCTCTTCGCGCTGGTAATTAATTACCAAATCCCAAGTACCGGTCCCCTCCCACTTACTTTGTTAATTAGTCAAATATCCTATTAATAAAAGTATAATATTGGTATAATACCGGTACAGGCTGTATCGGTATTAGATTGTAAATCGCTTAAAACAAGGCAGGGTCTGTACCACAATCATGAATTTCAAACATTCAAAATGAAATGTTTTAAGTAAAATACTATCTTCTTGATATAGCTCTTCTATATAAAGAAAAAAACACCAAAAAAATCTATAATTCTGTCTTTTTAATTATTCTTTTTTATCGGATTGAATTTTCTCCTTAACTTGTTTTGTAAATTTTCGGACCAGAACTAGATATTTTCTTATCTTAAATGAAAATAGGACCAGATACCAAGAAAGCTATCTCGACAATTAGACGACAGTGTATTTTAATGATTGAAGAATTAAAATAGTGAATAAATCATTTAATACGTAAGTACATACCTACCTTTGTAAAGGTAACATTGTCACATTTTGATGGCGATCTTGTAGCGATGACGTCATCAGTATTTGGCTTCCATAGATTGATGTAGAAACTAAATATGAGAATATAATATTTGGAAGATTTGTTCGAGGAATTTTGTACTTTACATACGTCTAGATTAAATAAAAAACAGTAAAATTCTCGTTAATTTAAACGCTTATGCGAATATATGATTTGAGCTGAATTTCTTTTTCAATTTCGTGTTTTCGCTCAGTTGTTTTTTTTCTTGTGACATCATTCGAGGCCAGTGTGATATGCATTTAATTAGTTTGTCATGATCAAAAGACAGCTGTTTAGGTACATTCATTTATTATGATAAACGTTTGCCAAAGCAATAGAAATAAAGAGTCCCAAACAACACCCAATTAATAGTTAGGTAAAACGGGTCACTATAAGCAGCATATTGTAAAGACATGTATAAGGAGGTTTTTTTTTATTATTTTATTAGGTTTTGAGTGTTCCTAGACCTAAGTTCAGATTACGTTTCCTGTTTTTCTTGATTGGAGTGTTATCGAATATATAAATTGCAACGCTGAAACGATAATTTCCTTTAGTAGTTATGCATCACTAAAACTTAGTATTATATCGAAATGTAAAAGACAAGTTTGTGTGACACTAAAATATTTTCACGAGCTTTCATATAAATTAGTTCTATTGAATATAACGATATGTATATTTTTCTTACTTCTAGCGTAAATGGTAGTTGGCGGTTTTATGTTTTAATGTGAATAGTTTTTTGGAATAGAAATAAATGGATGTGGCCTTTGCGGAACAAAAATGCTGCATGACGGATAAAGATAAAACGTTGGAATTGATAAAATTTTCTTCGGTAACTTTGGGTTTTGTAAACACGCGTTACAGTTAAAAATATCGTTTGATTTGCAATTATTAAGAACTGAAGAGATTTTATTTATTTTTGCTAATTTTACAGCATTCTGATTATATAATTATAATCAAAAATCTCATGCTTAAAATGTATGTTGTTTACGAAACACAATTTTTTATTCCAAAAAGCTTACAAGTTTGTTATAGCTGTCGACTGTACATAATGCTTTTATCGTTGTCATGTCGCTTATATTGGTTAAAATCATTAATAAAAAAAGTATAAAATATCATTCTGGCTAATCATCACCTGTTTTGGGATCAAATTAATGTTATAGTCGAAAATAATCTAAGTAATATTGGAACAGAACAAACTTTATCTCATTTTTACATTACCAACGAATATTTCTCTGAGACAGTAAATCGAAATTGTCGAAATATAAAATATGCGATTAGTCACGTTTTGTTTGATTCTCGTAAAAAAAATGTAGAAGGTAGGTAATTGGAGAATACAATAAAACTACGTGATATAATTTCCGTATATTAATAATAAAGGTAGCTTATACAAATAAGATTAACATTGATTATTTAATGAAAGCGCAATAATGTCTTTTGTTTTCTTCAAACATTGTTAATGTTTAAATACATTTTATAGTAAGATTACAAAAGAACAAATGTTGAAGATCATACAAAATTGTTGTCCTAAAAGTTTCATGTTTTACAAAAGAGATGGCGCTTTCATTAACAAATCATCATCCGTGGCATATCATCTAGGAACCACTTCAGAATCCATGTGGCTCACTCTACAATCTCGAGTCGAAATGTTTCTACAGTGAATTGTTGTATTTTTATATAGTAAGTAAGAACTGTTCATACAATTTTGTTACAACTGCGCTGTGCTTGTAAGAAATGAGTATTTTTGAACCAGATAGCTTCCCTGCCGAAACTAATCAGTATTAATCGAAAACCTACATAAGAACGCAACCCTGCGTTCAAAAAGGTCAAGGTTATGATAAAATTTAAACTTTTGGAATCTAGAAGAAAAGTAAATTTCATATTTACTCATTTTTTGCAAGAACGCCTTTAGAAGAAGTACGGAGCGACTGATTGAGCTTGGAGGAAGGCTGGTGGAAAAATAACGATTTTAACGTCAATCACACAAAATCCCGTGACTTCTTGAAAGAAGTTTAGGTACTTTAGCTTTTTGAAACATCGTTTTTGCTTTTTAATGACATATTGAAGGCTGTTTAGACCAATTAAAGAATCAAATCAGATACGTTCTTAATTTTCGTTTGTATACGAATTGTCTTGCAGTTGACAGTTGCGTTATTTAATCTGATTCAGACATGAGAACTGAATAATTTATTAATTTCTATTTTGTCTGTTAAGAACCATCAATATTATGAAAATTTGTTACGACTTGCGCCATCTATTGGTCTAAATATGACCTTTACTTTTCGATGACAAAACTGATGCAGCATCGATTGATTCATTTATTTATAAGAAAAAAGTTTCATGTGCCTTCTCAAAATAATGGTTAAAAGTAAAGATAAAATTGTAAAAGTATGTTTTTAACTACAGATGTAAATTGTTACACGTTTGAACGTAGATAAGATTACATTTGGCACTCTTCAGCTTCCTAAGGTACCTAATGTGTGAATAGAAAAAGTAGGCAAGTTCGTATCAGAGTGGCCAACTCTGGTGTCAGAGTATTCAAACCGCTTAGACATGGCTTAAGACAATGGACGTGCTATGACGAATATACAAAAAGTAGGTAATATTTTATGAACATTCTTATGAACTGCTTTATAATTCATATAATGAGGAAATAATAGAACAGAATGTTGACTCTCACTTACCAGTATTTTAATAAGCAAAAAACCCATTAAATATTGCCAAAAGAATTTAAATAATCATATAAAATATATTTTAGTACAAACTTTTTCTATTCACATAAATAGAAGCTCTTTTACGGCACAATTTTGCGACTAAAGTTAATTTTACTTTGCGTTTTATATACTTTTAGTTATACTAATAATGTTGTGCCATGATTCATGTGGCATGCCCGTAATATTATTTATGTGGCATTGTTATATAAATACGGACAAAACCTATGTTTGTTATTTGACATGTATATGACATAAAGAAAGACATTTGTTAATTTAATAAGTATTTCATAATTAAGAATATGATAGTGTTTCCTTCTTTAGATTCATGTTATAAGAATTCATGTTTCCACTTAAATTTAATTAGAATAAAATTCATCATTGAATATTTTGCTTGTTTTATTTTATAGTTGAGCTGAAAATAAATCACCTGATATTTAATCAAATTATTATAGTTTAACCCTTAATTTGCCTCAATCACTTTTCTTTAAATTTATGTGTTTGCCATCGATTAGGGGTCCTAAAGGATAGCTAAAAACGAAAATAATACTAAAAATATCTCTTATCAGTAGTTTTTGAGATAAGGGGTGGGTAGTATACTGGACATTTCTAAATCCCCTAAGAAATACATGTTTGTTAAATGTAGTATACTTCACATTTTCTAAATTTAGGTAAATGAACATGTTGGAATAAAAAACTCATTTTTAGTAAAAATATCAAAATTTACTGAATAAAACATCACAAAATGTTATTACTCCGACATAACAAAGTTCTTAAAGCTCCATTTGTCGGATTTCATCGGGTTATACTGCTTACGATTATCAGCTTTAGTTCTTTTGTAAGCACAGTCATTACCTAAGTCCATGCTATATCTCATATCTTCTTCAGTATTCAAGCAGTTCAGTCTAATTTGATGCATTGATGATTTGATGCATGATTCAGTGAAACACACGGAATAAACAGTTGCTACTGCAGAAGTGGACGGAGATTCACAGGCAGAAGATGCTAATGATGGCAAAAAAGACAAGCTTTAGATATTTTCAAAATAGGGGTGAGCAGAGTTTCATCTCCACTATTTTCAATGACATCCAGACTATCTGAAGAGTTTTCATTTAACAAATCGAGCTCTTCAAAGGTTGAATCCAGAGAAGGAACTTCTAAATAAGATCTATACTTCTCTATTTCTTCCTCATCCGATTCGGTAACATTGCCATCCGATAACGCATTATTAACAGGAACAAGTCCAACAAGTTTTCTTCCACTTGAGAACTTGTGGATGTTCTGAAAGTGATAAAAACAATTAGAAACAAAAAAACCTATACATTTCATAGTCATTAAAACATAAGGAACATTAAAACTAATAATATAACCAAACCATATATCATAGAATACTAAATTACTTATGTTTTTATTATAAAAAAAACAGTTTTAGTAAATATAAAATACAAACAGTAGTAAAATTTAGTACATTTCAGAATTTATCTTGTTCACGGGAAACCGAGCAAATGTCCACTATAATACACATTGATAACAATATTATTTAAATACATATTTGGAAATGGGAAGAATACTGGACATCAATATTTAGATCACACCAACACAAAAACCTATTATTTTATGGACCTTAGAATTGTATGTACCATCTCTAATATTCAATGTCATTAGGTATACCTAATTATAAGACATATTATCTAATAAAAATAATATGAAAATCATCACTTACCGAGAGCCCGCGCATCACTTCCTGCCTCCGACTTATGTTGACGGCCACTGACGAGAAACTCAAGTTCGCATGACTTTGGTGATTTGTAGCGACAATATCAAAGATGTGCCACAAACGCTCAAACTAATTTTTGAAGCAGAAAGTGTACGGTTTTCTGTAGACATTTTTTGAAAGTCGATGTCCAGTATACTTCACAAATCTAAATTAAGGGTTAAAAACAATTACAAGTTCTAAATAAATTATATTTTAAACTAATACTACATACTTACCCAATACCAATGGTTGCCTGGAAGAGATTGCTTTTAGCAATAAGGCCGCCACTTGTGGCACTAGAGTAATTTATGTAAGTATTTTTTATTAATTTTGTTTTATAAGTGTGTGACAATAAAGGATTATCTATCTATGTATCTATCTGTCTACTTACAAAATGATTCAAATGAACACTACCTAAATCTACCTTCTAAAAATACACACAAAAAGTACCTAATACCGAATAATTATAGGCTATATTGCAGTTTAATTCAGGTGTAAGATATTAAGGCTCAAGTTTTTCTTAAACAACTTAAATTCGAAAATAAATAATATCTTGTGACATGATACAAAGTATATTTTGGCTGAAGCAACAGCCTGCATATAACGTAACTTCCTTCCTGCCCCACCGGAAGTGTGTCGAAATGGTAGGCTTAATTGAACGCTCACAGTACGTTTGATTTTGTTCTATGTGTATTTTCCGCTATCTCGCCGCAATGGTACAACTGAAATTATCTGTATTTATGGTATTTTTTGTTTCTGTTCGTCTTTTTTTTGTATGTGTTACCAATAAAGAGTTATATCTATGTACTAAATAAAGATCAAGAATAGAGCAATCAAGCCTACCCAGATAATCAGATCAACATACTTTTAACATAATTTCCTACCGGATATAGCGTCCCGACATGCTCGCCCAGTTTTTTGATGGATGACCCGCGATTTCCATCAGACCTCAATTGCCAAGGAATCCTTGGATCAGTTAAAAGTACTGTCATTTTGAATTGATGTTTAATTTCCGGACATTAATGATAGCTTGCTTCGGGACTTTTTAAATGAATGAAGGATGATTCCTCGATATTTTAGCGGGCATGCTAATGAATGAAATTCTTTGTTTGGAAGTAAAAAGCTTAAAATGCATTAGGTAGAGTAGATGATTGTATGGAATTAAAATGTATTGTTATTTGCAATTGTAGCTAGTAATATTTATGTTAAGTCTATGGTATCACAAGTTAGAAATAGGACTTGATGTATGTACATTTGATTTAAAAATAAGGAAAACATTCGAAAACATATATCGTTTCCGTGACACCTAATTCTTTCAAATCAAATCAAATCAAAATATATTTATTGCGGAATATAGGTTAAAACAGTTGGTAACATAATTATATAATAGAACGCTATACTCCTACCCACAGGGCGTGCAACTTACAAACAACAGAATGGAAATTAAATTAAAAATATAGATATTATGTAAGGATGTCACAATAACATTATAATTGCATTGTCAACTATACTAAAAACATTTCAAAATATAACATTTGGCTCAAAGATAGACATCAGAATAACGCAAAATATAGAATAAATTGATTAATCATTATCATTTACAAACATTTTCAAAGAATAGTATGCCTTGGCTGCCAGATATTTATTAAGTTCCTTTTTAAAACTCATAACATCTTCACAATTGCGAATTTCTGCTGGTAATTTATTATAGATGGTTGGCGCGCCACCTAAGACACTTTTTCTCATTAGGGACGTTTTCATTTTACTTGGACAGGCTAATTTGTCTGTACGTCGTGTACCTAGTAGTGTAGGAAACAGATGGAAATTTTTCTTAACAAATAAAGCTGTTTCACTAATATATATGCACGGCAGAGTTAATAGACGTAGTTCTATAAAGTGTGGTTTGCAAGATTCTCTACGTCGGAGACCACAAATCGCTCTGATACAGCTTTTTTGAGCTCGGAAAACAACCTCGACGTCAGTTGAATTTCCCCAGAAGATAAGGCCATATCGCAACGTGGACATAACATGACCATGATAAGCAGTTAGTAAAGTGTCCTGATCTGCAACTTGCCTTAGTTTATATAATGCAAAGGAAAACTGAATTATCTTCTTTGATACAATGTCTGTGTGAAGCTTCCAGTTCAATTTACTGTCAATATGTATACCTAAAAATTTTGTTGTACCAACTTCGTCAATTTTATGTCCAGAATAAGTGATGTCCAGATTTTCGTTCAAACTCTTAGACTGTCTTTGTCTAAAGTTAATAACATTCGTTTTATCTAAGTTAACTTTTAAGTTATTCATATCAAGCCAATTTATGATAGATACTAATGTTGAATTAATGTCACGACAAAGACTGGCGATATTATTTTTATTTCTTATGCCATTTTTAAATAGTACTGTGCTGTCGTCAGCGAAAAGGGTTACAGCATGTGGCGTGGCCTTAGGCAAGTCGTTGATATATATCAAAAAGAGCAATGGGCCTAAGACACTGCCCTGAGGAACCCCATAAAGCACTTTTTTTAGATTGGAAGAATAAATTCGTTCACTCTTGGTTTTTAGACAAATCCCGTTAATTTGTGTCATTTGTAGCCTATCGGTAAGATAGGATTTAAAAAGTGAATTAGCCGTGCCTCTAATGCCATATTGGGACAGTTTATTTAGCAGTATTTTATAGTCCACGCGATCAAAGGCCTTCGACATATCCATAAATAGTGCGGCAGTAAGATTATTATTGTTCATACCTAATATAACTTCATTCAGGAAGTTATATATAGCCATATTAATATCTTTCTTTTTTCTAAAGCCATATTGACAGTGAGAGATGATATTTTGACTTTCAAGGTAGGAATTTAATTTATCGTAGAGCACTTTTTCAAAAATCTTAGCTATAATAGGGATTAAAGCGATTGGTCTGTAGTGGTCAAGCTTATCTTTATCACCTTTTTTGAAGACAGGTTTCACGACAGATATTTTTAGTTTTTGTGGAAAAACACCTTTCAGAATGCATAGGTTAATTATATGGGATATAACAGGTGCTATTTCCTCGGCAACAAACTTAACTGATTTTGTAGTAACACCATCGTAACCAAAACTTTCTGTTGTTTTCAATGCATCAATAATATTAAGAATGTCATGAGGTATTGTAGGAGTCAAGAATATTGAATTAGATTTGTCATGATCAATTTTATAATTATTTGAATTAGACGGAAAACTGGGAGATGCAATGTCAATAAAAAAATCATTAAATTTTTGAGCTATGACTTCAGGATCTGTGATTGTTCCCCCATCTAAATTTATTTTTTTAATATAATCCTTGGGAATATTAAACTTTTGTTTATTAATAATACTCCATGTTGCTCTTGATTTACTTTTGGCATTTTTAATAAAATGGTTATTTTGAATTTTCTGAGTCAAGTTCATGATTTTTTTGTACCTAATCGAGTATTGTTTGAACAACCGTTTATTTTCTTTAGTAGGATCAAGCCTATACTTCCACAACATATCCCTTCTCCTTTTAGAACATAAAAGTATTCCCTTTGTTATCCATTTTGGACGTTTCTTTGAGAATATTTTCTTATTGTTTATAGGGAAACATAAATTGTAGAGTAGTAGAAACATTTCATAAAAATTTTCAAAAGCTGTATTCGGTTCTTCGCAATTATATACATCATAAAATGTGAGTTGTCTTAAACACTCTTTGAACTTGTTTAAATTAACTGAGCTAAAGTCACGTTTCTGTGTATACCAAAATTTTAATGTGCATGTCTTTTTTATAGTATATATATTTTATGTCTTTTTTATAGTCTTTTGATAAGTATAAGTTTATGTAATTGATTATTGCCGCAACCTACAGGTTGGGTATAATGAAACAGTCAGCGTTAGGTAAAAGCACATTTCACTATTGCAGTTTACATGGTTTCACAGTCACACAATTTACATTAGAAATTAGCGCGAGTTGAAATGGTCGATCCCATTTCCTCGGTATCTGTCTTATTTCTGAAGATCATCCTTCATGGCGGTCGGCGCATGTCGTCCCCTTCTTCTCGCTCATGCATACGAGCTGGAACCACGTGTGGGAAAGAGAGAGCGAACGACGCGGGCCCAAGTTTCCATGACGCAATACATGGTTCCACCCTTAGTGCATAGATGGCGTAAGTAGTCCCTAGCTTCGAGTGTTACATAAGTATCCCTAATTCTGGCTTATTAATACAAAATACAAACACAAAATTATTTATTTGCCAAAGAAACTTTGTCAAGAAATGTTTTGAATCCTGTGACTTCGTGGTAGCCGTTAGTCAGTGTTACGAGTCCAGAATAATCTCCCAGTATATTATATTAGTTATATTGAGACTTATATTCTTCTTAAAAACCATTTACACGCAAACTAATAAAAAAACGAATAAAATAGCCTCTATTTCTAATGCTACAAAATGACTTAATATAGTACTTATATGATACATTTTTTTTACACTTGTCGGTGCCCAAGTGCACCGAATAAAATAACTTCTAATAAGTCGTAAGCCTACCTAAGGTGTGAGGGTTCTGTACCGGGGTTACCGGCACTGATGGTCAATAAAAACTCGCGTGTGAGATTAATGAATTATGGAATTTAATTCCCCAACAACTAACGCGTCCACTCAGACCACCAGTGCGCAGCAACTGGGGTGTCGCGTCATACATCACGCACACATACACAAAATGCATTCGTCATCTTTCACACTTACAATTGTGTCCCTACATCACACCCCCCCAAATTTTACAAAATTTTCTTAAACTTATCTCTATTTTACAAAAATCATCGTCACTTTCACACTTACAATTGTGTCCCTACACACTGCTCTTGATAATTTTTAGTGGTTTTATAAACTTAAGTATAATTCTGTATTTAGTTTGTTGGCGAAGTTGCCTGTATGGCATAGGCCTCCCCTGTTTTCTCTTCTCTCTATTTTTCTATTCCTTTGGTTCATTTCTAGCGAGTAAAATGTATGAACATAGTTATCTTTTTCTATTTTGTCTTCATGTTTCACATATTCTTCTTACATGTAGCAAATTGTTGATAGTATGTACTTGGATAAGATTGTTACTGGGGGGTTTAGTCAAACTTCTCCTCGGTGACCGGCCGGCTTGGAGAAGGAGACGCAAACTACTGCTCTATAATAGTTAATTAAACTATACCGCGAGTATGACAGCGCTCTTAATAAATTACCAATGTATTCAGAACGGTTTCCACTCTCGAGTCCCTCCTGGTTTAAATAACTGATAATGTCATTTAACTTGCGAAATGACCTGCCCCGGACAATGTAGTTATAATTACTTACAGATACTAAATATTTAGTTAGTGTTGAAGATTAGTGGTTTATTTCGGTATAAAAGGTGTCACTTCAAAATTTAAATCCTTAAGAATATTAACTGTAACAATAAAACTTTCTTTATCGTGATGCCTGATTATAACGTGCACTCGCTAGCACTCTACCTTTGCTCTACCTACATATATAAAACGAATATGTATGTGTGCATTTACAATTATGTTAGACAATAATTTTCAACTATCCCCATAATTATTAGGTTATAACTCTATATGTCACATGAAATATAATTCGTTATTCGACTTTCTATCTAACTGCTATCTAGTTTTGGCATGATACGAAACTGAATCCGTTTATTTAAGAATTTACTTACTAAGAATGGTTTAATGGTCGAATAATGTATAGGAATGGTGTTTCATGCAAAAACAGCATAATTATTTGCAGCTATTGAGTAAAACTTACTCGGAATGTAATTCCATTAATACTATGCTGGGCACGCTGCCCTCTGGTAGTGGGCTGGAGCACTTAGATTATCTTCAGGCTTTTCTAAAGATTTTCTAAGTGCCCCTTTTTTGTGGTAGTTAGAAGTATGTAGTATGTTTAGTTTTTCTTCCCTTGTTTTTATTTATTATTATTGTAAATAAAGTTCCTTATTAATACTATTAATGATTTGATACGTTTGTGCATCCCGTACGAAAGGTACAGATTTCAAAGTGAATTACCCGAATGTATCAAGTTAGCGGCGGCGGTGGGTTCAGTTTCGCATCATTTGCTATAATTTAGCGTTCGCGGAAGGTTGACTAGCCTCTGCGGCTGACGTTTACAGATTAGCGGTCGATCGCAGCAGGCCATGGTTTGAACGTAACATTTTGAAGTTGAATGCATTGTTGAACTGGCAGTACTTAAAGTTAGTTTTAAGTAAGCTCGTAAGTGAGTCGCCAATTCTGGTGGCGAGAGTTTTCGAACAGCCTTAAGGGCTTCTGGCATGGTTTAATTATGGTAAGTTGTTTCAAAGAGTGAAATGCTAATATCGATAGTTATATGGGCAGGCATGGTTTAACTCGACTTTGTCTATGTCCTTGAACTGAAGTATCGAGACTTCAATTTTAAACGACTTTTAAATAGCCCACGAAAGCGCCAACAAATTAGGTTCCCGCTTAATCTGTTTTTATTGACACCAGTATATTGCGTATTGTTATTTTTGTTGCAAACTTTACCAGCGTATTCTAAAAGTGTTTGTGACTAAGTCACACTAGATACTAACATCAGCTTATCAGTTTATCACTATCAACAAAGCGTTCGATGCATTACTTATCATATCGACCACTTATCGCTACATATTGCTCACGATTGGTCCAACATTCTTTGTCAGACCACCGTATAGAATCGAGTTTGTTATATAAAAAGTTTTCTAGGAAATTTGTTTTAATAGTTGTTTTTTTTTATAGGAAAAGTTAAAGAAAAATGTGCAATTGTTGAATGTTGTTGAAGTGAATGGGTGCTTGTATTGAGCCGTCACAAAAGACTGACAAAATGGCCGATAATGGTGAAGATAAACTAGTGCGACAGACGTCAACTGATGTGAGACCGTTCAAGAAAGCCGATGCCAGGTAACATTCAACAAATGTATGCAAAAAACGAGGGTTATATTTCATATTTTACATGATATTTACAGATAGATGCCTCATTTTTCGAAGTACCAACAATAGATAGAAATGGACAGTTTATAAAGACGATGTGCGACTAATGGAACCGATTACAGATTAGCATATGATAGTGTCTGATTATTGTTTTGTTTCCCGAGTCTTTCTAGCATGTCTAGTTTTGTCTATAAGAGCAGTGTTTGTTTTATCGGATTGAAATATTTTACTCTGAAAGGCAACCATCAAAAATTTGCCACAAAAACATGTGTTCTAACTAGCAGAGTGGCGTTACCCGCACTAAACACGGATAAAAAGTAGCATGTGTATCAAAATTGGTTCAGCCCTTTGAGCGGGCAGAGGTACTTACACAAGCACAAACTTTTGTCTTTACAATATTTTTTTTATATAATTATTGTAATTATATGCTTTTTTTCAGAGCGGCAGGAGCTATCGATGACTCCGAGATCCAGGACTTAGACCCGGATGTGGCCATCGATATATATGGAGATTATTACGACATGTCTGCCAGTAAACACATGATCATTCTTAACCAGAACGAATTCAAAAAGACACCCTATTTCAAGTAAGTTATTAAGATCCTAAGATGTATATAAGTTTATGAGTATCACACAAATATTATACATAATGTTTATTTTAAAATGAGACATTTTTTGTCTAGAGAGCCTGACTGGCCATAAAAACAGAGGTCGCCCACCAATACGGTGGGTTGACGGACGACTTTAGAAAAATCGCAGCACCTGGATTCAATCTGTGCAGGACCGGGACGAGTAGCGTACAAGAAGAGAGGCCTATGCTCAGCAGTGGGCGATAACAAGCTGATGATTTATTTGTTCATTCTTCCTTTTAAATATATTTGATAGTTAATTTTCCTTTATACTTTCCAAACACTTGGGAGTAATATATTTTACATACATATATTATTTCAGCTACCAAAAATACAGTACAAGAAGAGGCACATTCGAAGATGTGAAAAGTCTAGAGAAGACATTTGGAGACATCCTCGGCTTCAAGGTGCAGGTTTACAACGATCTGGACTACGATGACATCATGGATACTCTCTCTACTTGTACGTACAAAGTTTATACTTTTGGGACGCCTTGCGGTGTATAAATAAAAGTCACTGGTAAAGTCACAACATTCTTTTATTCACTAGGTACACAACACAAAACGTCTCCATTATTGTATAAGACTTAAAGACTTATATTAGCTTAGAAAGCTACGATAAACATTTCCGCGAGTTCGTTGGCGCAATACGGGAGCGGCAGAGATCTGAAGTGTTACAGATACAGATGTTTGTTGATAAATTATGGAAATTTACATGTCAAATTATAATAATCACAGTATTCATACAATTATAATACAATATTACAAGTAATAAGTAACAAATAATATGTTCACATTTATTAATCCTATCAAAAAAATGTTTTATCAATGTTCACCAGAGGTAAACTTATCATTTAAATAGTGGCTTATTTTATTGTAAGCTTTATTAACTAGGAGTGTTTTTAATTTACATTTGTAAATATTATCGGTCGCTGTATTTTTGTCACCTTCATAACCTGCATGAAAATGTAAAAAATACAGTGTCCGGTTATAAAACTTTGAGTCCCCAGGGAAGTGGGACTCCGAAAAAATCATCATGTGACACTAATGGATGAAGCTAGATAAAACCTAAGATAAAGTCTAAGAAATATGGAACATTAATACACTTGTCAAGATTTACAATAATAAAATATAAAAACAAGTGAAGGAAAACTAAACATACTACTTCTAACTACTACAAAAAGGGGCACTTAGAAAATCTTTAGAAAAGCCTAAAGATAATCTAAGTGCTCCAGCCCACTACCAGAGGGCAGCGTGCCCAGCATGCTGGCCGCATTACCACGCTGGATGGCAATGCTGATACGTTGAGCCAGAAAAAGGCCAGCATTTTGGTCATGCGTCGCGTCAACCAAGCGCTCCGAGAGGTTTTGGAAAATAGTATGGGTTCCCGGACCCCACGGCCCCAAAGTCTCGACTCCAAAAGGCTCAAAGATGTAGGCAACCTCGGCCGAGGTTAGCATATTGTAAGTCAAGCATTTGACCACCAGGCTGAAGCAGCTATGATATGTCTAAATCACGCAAGCGGTACTTTACTACCTTTATTGTTCGTACCGCGAAGCTGTGGTACTCCCTGTTCCCCACGCACTATAATCCAGCGATCTTCAAAGCGAGAGTGAACCGGTTTTTATCGGGCAGCACGCTCCAACTTAGGCCATACATAACGTTTACCTACCATTAGGCAATCTATGGACAAGTATTCTTCTAGTCTTCTTGACTGATGACAGTGGCCAACTCTGGTGTCGAGAGCTTATCACGCCGCCCTAAGGGCCTCTGACATGGCTTAACGACTGCCGTACTAGACAAACAGCTGGGTCCCACAATGTAACATGTCATCCGACCTACGGAAGCGGGCCAAATGGAGTGCCACTTTTCGGTCACCAATCCAAAGACTTACCGCACCGACCTTTACTTAACTTTGGTAATCGCATGCGATTGCCTCCACGAGCTGAGCTACGGGCGCTTCTTATGGACAAGTGTAAATCCATGTTAGTTAAAAAAAACTTGCTATCTGTTTCAACAGTATGTAGCGCGGACCACAGCCGCACCTCGTGCGTGGCGGTGGTGATCCTCACGCACGGGGAGAGGGGGGGTGAGGTGTGCGCGGCGGACAGGCCCTACCCCGTCAGTGACGTCATGGCCATGCTGCAGCGCACGCCCGCGCTCGCAGGGAAACCCAAGCTGCTGTTTGTGCAGGTAACTCATCTCATTGTAAGCAACTCAGCAGAATGATCAAACCGGCTTTTGATGCTGATGATGATGATTATGATGATGTTGATATGTAAACTGGGGGGCTGGGAAGCTATATATATTTTTACATGAGATAGGCTCACGCTTGACTACAACTTGCCTGATGTTAAGCAACGTTATAATCTATGATCTAACGCTCTTACCTAGAAGAAACCGGTATATATGTTACGGTAAATGTGGATAATCGGAAATTATGTATAATTACCGGTAATTATACATAATTACCAACGCACACGGTAAATGTACTGAATTATCCACATTTACCGGTAATTATATACAATTACCATACCCCTTTGGTAAATGTAGAAAATAATGAAATCAAACTTCAAAATCAAAATGTTTATTAGAATTAGAGCCTATTTAGGCAGATACCGAATGATGGTGATACTTTAAAGCTAGTACAAAAATTTCACCAACTACATAAATAATACATATATAAATAAATTTATTTAATAAGAATATGTTTTATGTTTTGCTTGCCTAACAGAAGGTTTGATCTCTTGATATTTTAAGTATTATTGTTGTTAGACTGATTTTGTTTGTAACCAAATTTAATTAAAATTAAAACTAGAGTTTTTTTTACATGAAATAGTTTCACTTTGAGTACAACTTGCTTGATGTTGCTTGAAGCAACTTTATAATCTACAATCTAGCGCGCTTGCCTAGAAGAAACTGGTTTACTCTCGACTTGAAGACCGACTAATTATAATTCAGGAGGAGTCTTTAGAACCTCTAATGTATAACGGTGCCTTCTTGCCGAACCTCTACTCGTGCGATTTATTTATTTTATATTAAGTTGTATTTATTCTAATAATCATTATAATTTTGATTCTGATGTTTGATTTCATTATCTTCTACATTTACCAAAGGGGTATGGTAATTATATATAATTACCGGTAAATGTGATTAATTCGAAAGTTTTTACTACTTTTACCGAGAGCACTGGTAATTACGCATAATTCGGTAATTATGCATAATTACCGCAATATCCACATTTACCGTAACATATACACATACATTGTATCATGGAAATAAGTGACAGCTACACCTCACATCTATATATACATTATTATTATATACAAGGGAAAGAAGAATCATATATTTGTTGTATGGAATTTTATGGCAGTTAAAATTTGTTAAATAAATTTAATAATTAATAATACTAAATCGTTTATTGTTCAAACGGAGTACCTACGCAGTTTATAGACATTTATTTGAATTGCATAGGAGTGCAAACCGCAAATAGCAAGCAGATACGCGTTGTATTGTTGTATTATTATTTTTAAGTCATGTTCATGTTCTGTTAATTAAATTACAATTAAATTAAATTACATATTGTGTTAAAATAATGGGTGCCAAAATCTAAATACCTGATATATATAATATTATACAACTAGTGAAAACTAAAATGTAATAGCTTTATTGGCGTTGTTACGTAGCTTATGTTACGCCCAGGATCGTATACTATCGCTCCACCGAAAATCACGAGGATCCGTCGCTTCGTTGCGGCGTGAAAGCGGAACAAACAGACCAACTATTTCACTCTCGCAATTATTATAATAGTAATTGAAGTATATGACATGATTAGTAGATGCCCGCGGCTTTGCTCGCATTAAGAAGTAAAACTGGCATCCCCCTATTTCACCACTATATAAGTGGTAATAAATCGTTTCTTAGCCTACGTCATAACATCTATTTATGTACATGCCAAATTTCAGCCCGATCCGTCCAGTGGTTTGGACTGTGCGTTGATAGATCACTATATCAGTCAGTCAGTCAGTCGCCTTTGAGTTTTATATATTTTGAAGATAGTATATAATATGATTAACATAATGGTCATATTAATTTTAAATAATAGATATAAGTAGTGTGAAATAACGTGATAGAAATAAAGTTTTTTTTTAATGTTATGATTAACTATGTTGCAGGCATGTCGAGGTCAGAAGGTAGACGAGGGGCACAGGATCCAGCTCGACGGAGACGGTGATACCATCGTCATCCCTACACATGCTGACAGCTTCATACTATACTCTTCATACGAAGGTACAGCACTCTCCCACATACACTCATTGAGTTGTATTTCCTCATGGCTGAGGGTCGTGTCTCCCCGTAGTATTAATTCGTTAAGGTACGGCAGATATATCGTGAGGGGCGGACAGTTGACGAAGGTACCATAATATCCAAACCTTCTCGAAAATTTAAAATTTTTAAACCCGGGTTTTGCACATTGAGATATTAAAAGGTACAAAATGTGTTCATAACAACTTCTAAATATTTGAAAACGAAATACTACTCCTTACTTCCAGAGCACTACTCGTACCGCGACATGCGCGGCTCCTGGCTGATCCAGGCTCTGTGCTCCGTGGTCTCGGAGACGCATGCCAGCCTGGAACTGCTCCAGATGGTGACGCTGGTGCTGCGCCACGTGGCCCTGCGCGCCACTAACATGCCCATGGACAAACAAATGCACAATAAGAAACAGATGCCGGAAGCTAGATTTACACTCACCAAGTTCCTGAAGTTTTCCTAACCTTAATGTATTAAAGTTATTAAACAATACATTTTGAGTGATAGATGCTAGTGCAAGCCTCCTACCGACTCCTACTTTCCCTCTCCCTTCTCCATCTTTTTTTCTCTCACTAGGACAACAAACAAATAATGACACTTCTAAGACGCCATGTAACCTACATACCAAAAATCATGACACCGTTCAGCCGTTTTAGAAACAGAAAATCAAGTTTTAGCAGTTTTTTAATTATTTGTCTAAGTCTTACTCCTTTTTATGTTGTAGTTAGAAGTAATATATTTACTATTTCTTCCCTTGTTTGTATGTATTTATTATTGTAAATAAAGTATTTTATTTAATTCTTTTATTATTTAAATACTATTGCTATTTTTACGTACCCGGCACTTGATGATGATGAAATCACCAAAACTTAAGTTCGACTAGTTCGACTATATTACATACACATCTTCTTATCTTCTTAGTGAATGAGAGTGGTCAACTCTAGTGTCGAAAGTTTATCAAGCCGCCCTATTATATACACATAACATTAGGCATCAAACTACGTTGAATGATTTATTCAAATATTGAAATACGGAGTTGGATTATTGACATCAGGTGTACTTAAGGAAAAACAAACATTAAAGTTCCTTAATATCACAGTTTTTATATTCATATCTTCAAAATTAGTACATACAGAGGTTTTTAATCAGACCAATCAAAATCAGTATTAATATACAGTAATATATAATAATAACAATAATCAGTTTATATGGTGCTCAAATGCTGTCTGAAATATGAAAATGAAATATACAGGCTGGTTATTAACGCTTTTAACCTACGGCGTATTAAGCGCGTCAAAAACAATAACTCTTATTCTACGGCTTTTGAAAAAATAAAAATAAACTTATTTTATTATCTGGAACATTGTCCACAGCGCCATCTAGCTGTACACTAAGAAAACACATTGATATTATCACAGCATCAAAGGTTTTTGCAAGAAGAACATGCACTCAGGCATTTGCTTCACCTCGCCAGATTCGTCCTGGCCTGACATGCCAGCGACTTTAGCGTTGACCAATGTGAGCATATCTGTCAGGTGGAGCCTCTTGTGGTGTTCGCTAAGAACTTCGCAGAGAGCCCTGATCATCCATGTGCCCACGCCCTGGCGGTATGATAGGAAATCTGAAAGTAAACCTGAATTAACACTTTCCATTTTATTATATTCTTTTTTTTTATTCATAAAGCCGTTTTACACGTCACATTGTATAGTTGTAAATACTAGAAAATAATTACAGTACTATTTAATATATGTAAATTTACAAGTCAAAAACTAAATTGTATTACTTAAGAGTAAGTATAAATATACAATTCAAAACATAATTAAAATAATTAAATTAATAAATAATAATTTTGTTACATTCAAAATCGTCAAGTGAACTTCATGAACTCCTCGATGGAACAGAAGGAGTGCTCCAACAGCCACCGCTGGAGGCGGGTTTTAAAGTTATTGACACTGGTGCGCTGGTTATTGATACTGGTAACTTATTGTATACGGCTGGACCCATGACATGAGTGAGTTTAGCAGACTTAGCCAACGAGCACTGTAACAGTTTGAGGTTTTGGCCATTTCGTGTGCTGTATGTATGAGTGGCATTACGTGTAGTGTATGATGCCAGGTTGTTCCTCATGTACATGGCTACTTGCAATATTACTATTGCAGGCAGGGTGAGGATTCCCAATTTTTTGAAGAGTGGCTGCGCGGGTGTATCATACGGTACTTGCATAATTGCTCGGATGTCTCGTTTTTGGAGCTGGAACACTCTCTTCCATTCCGAACACTGGCCCCAGATCTCTGCCCCATACTGGAGTAGGGAGTGAATGGTAGCGAAATAGCAGGTTCTTGCCACTTCGACCGACACCAGGCGGGAGACGCGTCGCAGTGCGAAACACTCCACTTAATTTCCCACAGATCTTGTATACATGCTGGTCCCACACCAAGGCGGAGTCCAGCTCGAACCCTAGGAAGGTGGTGCACAGGGTTTGTTCAAGATCTGTATCTTGAATTCGTACCCTTAAGGGTCTGCGATTTCTGCCAGAGAGATCAAAATGGAGCTAGTGCGTTTTTTGCAGATTCAGTGCCAGACCATTCGTAGTAAACCATGTCGCCAACTGCTGAGCCGTCTCGTTGAGCGGACGTATTCTATGACGGGTGTCGCTGACGTTGGCCAGAAAGCAGCCAAATTAAAATGGGATTGGGCGGGTCACGTAGGTAGTTCGTATGCGCCCCGAACGCTGGGCTGGGATCGTGTCACAGTGGGAACCTCAAGGACGACGTGGTAGAGGAAGGCCCAAACCCGCTAGCGTCAGGATTGCCCAGGAGTGGGACAGTATAAGTTAATAAAAAAAAAAAACCGGCCAAGTGCGAGTCGGACTCGCGCACCGAGGGTTCCGTAAAATTTATGGTTTTCGTAATTTTTCCTTTATCTATGCTATAAGACGTTGCTTCGTACCAAATTTCAAGATTCTGAGTTCACGGGAAGCACCCTGTAGGTTTTGATTCCCTTGCAAGTGTCGAAAATTTGCGGCATAAATGGCTGTATCTTTTGATTGCGTTGGCTTAGAAGTTTGATTTTTTCACAGCTTCAAGGGACAGTAGACCTGAGTAATTGATATAAATTTCAGCTTCATACCTTTACGCGTTCCTGAGAAAAAGGGTCTTGACAGACGGACGGACGGACGGACAGACGGACAACAAAGTGATCCTATAAGGGTTCCGTTTTTTCCTTTTGAGGTACGGAACCCTAAAAATTATAACAAACAAGTCGCGGCAATCACTTGCTCGGCGTTGGGCCACAGTGGTCAAATGCCTGACTGAAACCATGACATGACATGACCGTGACTGAGAGTCGTGCTTCCACCGCAAAGTTAAAAATTCATAGGAAAGTTATTCCGGGGTGTATTTTTCTCTAGTTGTGCCAATGCCACAGTTACCTCACATAGGTAATGTAGTAAACAAGTGGACGCCCGCGGCTTCGCTCGCATTATACCAGGATAAAAAGTAGCCCATGACACTCCTAAGAGCTTTTACTACCTTCATACCAAAACTCAATCAGTTTAAATAAACAGAGACACGGATAAACAGAGAAACAGAAAAAAATCAAACCAAACATTTTTTTTTTATATTTTCAATGTCCAGACTTTTGACCGTCATCCGCTTTATTACATGTAAGTATAGATAGATAGGTCTTGTAAAAATACCAGTACTCAAAACTGACTCGGGTTGGGTTTTCCTCCATGTTCCATCTGTAAATGAGGATGACATCATCATTACCTACCTTCATAGCAAGAGTAGTAGAGTAAGTAGTGAGTGTCCAGTGGCACGGTAGGTGGCGCCACTGGGCGCGTGTGGCCTTCCCGACAAGCCTGAAACATTACGATCATACCATTGTACTTATTTACTGTTTGAAATGTTTGGCAACTGTCGACGCGGTTGGTCTTCGGATGGCACTACAGGTTTTTTAATGCAAATATTGAGTGTGAGTCATTTTGGATGTAGTTTTGTTCTCTGAAATAAGCACTTTTAGGTAAATTATAGGTCTTAGAACTATTTCATTCAATTTAAGAAGTGCACAAAAATGTACTATCTCACCTTTGTCATAGATCTAGCAGCTACCCGTTTCTCTTAGAATTATAATATTAGGTGCAGTGACTCCTCCGCAGAATGCTATCACATACCTATTGTGTTAAAAAGTTCATCATGTAGGTATTACCCAAGGATATAAGTATGTCTGTGTATTGATACCAAAGTTGACTTTGGACAAACATTTTTTCCCCTAGGTCACACACAGATCAAAGTGCAACAAGGATAAGATAGGTTGGTTCTATCGAATGAGAGTGGCCAACTCTGGTATCGAGAGTTTACCAAGCCGCCCTAAGGGCCTCTGAAATGGTTAAGGACCGCCGTACTAGACAAACAGCCGGGACCTACAATTTAACGTGTCATCCGACCCACGAAAGCACCCAGAATGGAATGCCACTTTTCGGTCACCAATCCAAGGACTGACAGCGTCGACCTCTGCTTAACATAGGTAAACGCATGCGAATGCCTCCGCTAGCTGAGCTACGGTCGCTTCGTTAGCATAGATGAACGTGTTGTTAAAACAATGGGCATCCTAGGTGAGTGCAGGAAGTGGACAGTGGGGTTCGTCTCTTTCTGGTAGTACCTGAATGAAGAACAGCTTGGGTTTCCCAGCCAGGCTGGGGGCAGAGCGCAGAGAGTTGGTGAGCTCACTCACTGGATACATGCAGTCCGCAGCACACAGGTACTCGCCGTAACCGTGGGTCATCACCACCACGGCCAAGCACGACGTCCTACTGTGATCTTTCACGAAAACTGGAACGTAAAACACATGGATAGAGTCTGTGTAAGAAAAATATTCGGATAAGTATCTATACTAATATTATAAAGCTGAAGAGTTTGTTTGAACGCGCTAATCTCAGGAACCACTGGTGCGATTTGAAAAAATATTTTTGTGTTGAATAGACCATTTATCGAGGAAGGCTTTAGGCTATATAACATCACGCTGCAACTAATAGGAGCAAAGAAACAATAGAAAATGTGGAAAAAACGGGGAAAATTATTCATCTTTGAGGGCTCCCGTTACGTGTGCTGCGAAAACGGTTCAAAATTCAAGGAATTAATGCCCAAAATACCTATACCACGCCGACGAAGTCGCAAGCACAGCTAGTAACAAATAAAAGAAAAATTCGGATGATATTTAAAGCGAACAAGAAGCAATTTATAAATTAAACTAAAAATACTAAGTAATCCAGTTTTTATGAAATTAAAAACGGTTTCCAAAAATACAAAAAAAAAATATACTTATCGATATCGCTATGAGTTTTCGAAAAATCTCTAGACAAAAACACCATCATCCATTTACGGAATGTGGCACATGTGTTTAGGAGCCTAAACAGCTCATACTTAAATTTTAACAAATTCTGACAAAACCTACAAATATGTAGAATTGATAACCTTGTATATTTAGATGCTGATGGAAATAGGCCGGAATTATGATCTTGAATTGAATTGAAGTCGCGCACAATAAACATTCGTAAACTCTCTATGTCTTGTATGTCCATCTCAGTCACTGCCACTCAAATATATTGCCATCTTTGTTATAACAGTGACCAGTGCTAGAAAGACTAACACTTTTAAGACAGAGACAGACGTAGAAAGGTCAATATCCAATATTCTCTACCACTTCTACTTTATACAAAATAGTTTTATTTAATGAATACAAACCCTTGTGTAAGTATTTCAAAATATCTTTGTGCTTGAAGTCATGGTGTGTGATGACCATGAACCCGAGGCCTTTAAACGTTTCCTTTAGATTTTTTACATCTCTGAAAGTACCGTGTCTAGTTGTTACCTGTAAATTTCTGAAACAAAAAATAGAAGATTGATTTGATTCAAAATAAACATCGATCGATTTTTATTTATTTCAATTGATTTTGTTTACGAATACAATGTAGGTATGTTCATACATGCTATGAGGTTTTAAAAATACATGCATACAAATAATTAGTTATAAGTATTAGCATAGGATACAGTACGTTATAATATTAAAATAATTCATCTGTCTAAAGCGACACTTTTTTTGGCAAATTTTATTTATATCATTTTATTTATTTATTTCTTCATTTAGATAAAAAACTAAGCTTAGTTTTGTACACTTACGATTGTCAAACAAAATTTAATACATGATAAATTATGCAACACACAGCCATACTATAAAAATACTTCAAAATTATAAAATCAAATTCAGTTAGAATTATAAATAAAATAAAAATTATCTTCTTGAACACAATACTAAAATAAAGTGATTACAATATAATAACAAAAACAATATAATGTAACTACATGGTTTACACACACATAACCATCATCATCATCAGCCCGTTATCGCCCTATGCTGAGCATAGCGTCCCGGTTCTGAGCAGATTGAAGCAAGGTACTCCCTGCGGCTTTTCTTCTTATATGACAATCTTGACAGGCCATAGAAACACAATATAACATACATACCTATAAAATCTAGTTTTCATATACTCGTAATGGTTGAAAATAATTACGACCTTGTTTCCAGACATATCGTAACCAGTATCCATTTGTTGATTGCTTTGACAAATAGGACTTAATCTGTTGCTGATATCGTCTACATTTCCGGAGATTACACACTTCCTGTAATAACAAAAAAAACATCTAATAAGAGCATAAACACGTATATTTTTATAATTATACCTATTCCATTTCAACTTAATTTGTGGCATAGAATCTTATTGGCTCTTTAGAAAAATAGAAGAAAAATAATGACTAATAAAATGATGAAATACTCATGAGACATAAGTAGTTTCTTTTGGGAGCTAATTATATTAATTATATTCATTGTTATTGCATTTATTTTATTTGATAAAACTTAGAAATCAAATGTTACTAATTAATAACTAACTTACAAACTAAAACCACCAATAAAAAAAGTATATCTGTAGGCAACGTTCCCAGCATACTGGCGGCATTGCCAAGTTGGATGGAAATGCTTATCCTTATATTCATATGTTTGAAAAGAAGACCAAAAACTTCAAAATAGTGAAACTTTAAGATAGGTATAAACATGATAGAATTTACCTTTCACTGGGATCTTCATTCCAAACAGTAGAGTCATCTAAAATCTCCATTTTTAATACTTTGATTTAGGACTAACGTTTCTGTTGCAATCGGGAATCACAGTAACACAATTCACCTACGTTGTTTTGTGAACACTGCAATGATAACTAACTATACAGAAATGGCACAGGAAAACCCGAGCGGAACAAATCTATTAATGGACTAGATTTGCAATATATCAAAAACAACTGCACGTGCTATTTAAAAGATTCTTCCAAATGAAAATCTTAGCAATATTGTTGAATGATGACAGCGGAATAACTGAGGATACAACTTGCGCGGACTCACTGACTCACCTTTAATACCTATCTGTGTTTTGAATTGATTGCGTCACTGTGTTGGAATTTTGGTTTGTTTTTGCTGCAAGTTTATGATCTGCGCTTAAAGTTATATATGTATCGATTTCGTTTCCAAGTGACATGTATTGATAAAAAACAGTTGTTTGTACAGTATTAATTTACCTACGCATAACAAAACTGTAATTAAAACCTTTTGTTTTATGACTTTTTACTAACTGGAGTTGTTATGGTTCGTATACTTCGGTTCCCTGACTGGCTACCTAAACCCTCAAAATGTAAAACTGTGTCTAAGACCTCCTAAGACACCCGACCTCACTTTTATTTGTTTCGGCTATACTGTGACCGAAGACCTGTTGTTGTCTTTGTAGGTAATATGCATATACTATAATATTATGGACCGCAAACCAAGTAGGTGAATTCCGCGTAAGAAATCATCGAACGAATAAAATTGAAAGTAAAATATAGTGGCCGCTATTTCATCTTGAAGGTCATGCGGCAGAAGAACGGTGTCACTGCCAGCAGCTGCGCGCGTAATACTCTAATATGTTATCACTACCTGGTTCCCGCGACTTCGTCCGCGTGGAATAGTTATTACCATAAAATGGGTTTATTGAGTTGAGTTAACCTTAAAAGATAGACATATACTGTTGCAGACATTTTGTTAGATCATTTCAAGAGAAATAATTATTTGATACATATTTTTTGATATCTTGAACCGTTTTTGCAGCGCACGCAACAGAAGCCCTCAAAGATAAATAATTTTCCCCGTTTTTTCCACATTTTCCATTATTATTACTTCCTATTAGTTGCAGCGTGGCCTAAAGCCTTCCTCGATAAATGGTCTACTCAACACAAAAAGAATTTTTCATTTCGGACCAGTAGTTCCTGAGATTAGCGCGTTCAAAAAAACAAACAAACATACAAACAAACAACCTCTTCAGCTTTATAATATTAGTATGGATATAAATTCACAAATGCTCGATCGTTGACATTGTGTACTTCTGGTGATACCGCGTATTACAATAATGTGGGGTCGGACAGCACTCTAGGACTTTGGAGCCGACCTGTGTTTGTTTTTCGTTCAGTACGTTAATCACGTTCCCAATTTATGGAAAGGCAAACGACCCAATCGGCCCAAACTCAAATAATAAACAAAGCTTACCATCAGGCAGCCCGTATTAGATAAAGAAATGTTAATTAAGTTACCTTAAGGCTTTAAGGAAAAACAAGCGCGTGCGCATTTCAAGTTTCATTCAAGCTGACACCAGGGGCCGGCACAAGCCGCCGCTCATGCATGTGCGCTGCGTTACCGTAAACACCATCGTTTTGTGTTGCCAGGTACAAATATATCCCCGATACTGGGCCATTTTTTACAATTAAAAACAACTACATCTGATTTGAAACTTATGATAGTAGTCTGTAAGCCTTTCAGATAGAATACCAGTAATTCTCTAAGCTTTTCATACTATATCTAAATCAAATCAGTCCTGTTCAATCAGAGCTGCAATGCCACACAGACATGCATAGACAATGATTGGGCTTTTCCGTCGCTTCGACAGCTACACTGGCCTATAGGCCAAAATTTTACAGCATTGTAGCCACGCCCACTAATATAGATTCTTGTATAGAATGTATTATTACATACTTATAATGCAATTTTTAATTACTTTTATTTACACTAATGTTGTAACATTCTACTTATGTTTCCAATACTTGACTTATAATTACTACTGTTATAGCACAGACAACAAAACACTCAATTTAAGCAATTTCACATGATGGTATAATATCCACATCGATATCGTAATAGCTTATTATAACATCAATAAAACGCGACCAACCTGATTGCAGGGCCAATCAGGTTGGTCGCGCTTTATTGATGCGCGCAGCTGCGCTCTCGTTGGTTAGTTTTTAATGGCGGCAAAATCACTGTGACAATACACGTACACGTGAATTTAATGTTTCGCAATGTGTTTTGTTTTTTAAATACAAATTAAAAGTTAAAAATGGATAGCGACGATGATATTTGTACGCCTCCGGATATTCTAGAATTGGCAACAAAAGTAACTCACAATCTTTTGCCAGAAAAATCTAGAAAATTATATGAAAAATTAACTATTGTCAGCTTTTACTCTTGTTGTTTGATTAATTGCATTAGTGAAGATAAAGTAGTGTATGCAACTGCATATAACACGGATATTAAAACACTCGTTACTATTATGAAACTCGCTGCGCTCGTTTCATAAACTCACACTCGTGTTTTAATACCCTTCATATGACAGTTGCATAAGCTACTATTAGGCGGTTTTTACTAATGTAGAGTTGGCAATAAAGCTAATGCTAGCTAACGTCACCAGTCCAAGAGCGAACGAAACGTAGAAAAAATGACATCCAAAGAGGCGCTTGAAGAGTTAACTTGTGTACGGTTTAATTGTTTTTACTGATTTTATTGAATAAAATTTTGACTGACTAAAATGTGAATGGTTTTTAAAAATAACTGTAGGTATTGATTAAAGAGAAAAACGTCGAATTTTACAATTTAAAATACATATAAAATCTGTGTACAATTAATTAACAACAGGATTTATCAAAACGACAAAATGGCGAGTAACGGTGTTAAGCGGTAAGTAAATAATAAGCATAGTAATTATAATCTAACAAAAGAATATTTCGTTATTATGTCGTGGCCAATCAACGTTTAATAATACACGATATAAATACCTATCTGAAGTTTCTGGAAAATAGATCGGTTTGATATACATGTGTTATTATATTCAGTAAAAAAAGCTGATGCAACCGGGCGGGTAGTATAAAAAGATACCTATGACGCATCTTTTTATACTGAAATAATGCGAATGAAGCCACGGGCGTCCACTAGTTGTAAATAAATGTTTTATATGCCTTCCACCATGGTGGTGTTAGTAGTACTAGAAAATTGGTCATTCAGACTTTGTTGTACATATTTCAGCAAGTCAGGCTGTAAACCGTTCAGCGACTCGGATGATGATTCTGAGGAGACGCTGCTCCCGTATTACAACATGAACGGACGGAAAATTTTATACATCTTCTCCCATTACTCATTTTCATCGGACTTGTAAGTATTTTTCAGTATTTCTTTTCATAGACCTCGTCGTGGTGGTGGCTGTAAAACGGGCTGTAGCCACGCTGGTTCCATACTTGCCTATGAGTTGAAACCAAATCTCATAAAGGGGAAAGTTTCCGCAATCGACCGAATATCAGTTTTGATACAGATCAAATGACGTCGTAACAGTGAAACTATATGGGTTGCTTTTTTATGTTAGTTTCATAATATCCATGTATATCGTGTACCTATGTATATATACTTACATTTATGAACTCCTAGTATTGACATTAATTCTTATCGTTTCTTTCAGAAAACCAAGAACAGGTAACGATGTTGACCTGCAAAGCTTGTTGAAGACATTCCAAAGACCTGACAGATTTGAGGTCCATGTCTGTCAAGATTACAAATATCAACAGATTAAAGACAAAATCAGGGAAAGTAAGTATTTCATATGGTAAGCAAAATGATATTATATACATATAACACTATTAATTAGGTACCTAGGTTGCGGTCAAACAATTGACAAACGTAAGAAAGGCTTTACAATAAAGTGACCATGTTTTTTTACCACTATCTATATTTGACTAAAGCCGATATTGTTACTCGTAGTATCCGACACAACTTCAGTACAGATGAGTAATAAGTTAGTTTTCCTCGTATACGTTACTAGCTGGTGCCTGCGACTTCGTCCGCGTAGAATAGTTACTTAGGGCATCGTATTTATTTTTGCAAACTACCTCTTCAGCTTTATAAATTATAGCAACTAGTTAATAGGTATCTTCTAGGTAAACGTGTTACACCCTAGGCTGCAGCAATGCTTAACATCAGGCAGGCTGTAGGTAAACGTAAACTTATCACACGTAAAAAAAAAAAAAAAAACTACTTGAACCGTTTTCGCAGCTCGCGCAACGGAAGCCCTCAAAGATGAATAATTTTCCCCGTTTTTTCCACATTTTCCATTGTTTCTACGCTCCTATTAGGTGCAGCGTGTTGTAATATAGCCTAAAGCCTTCCTCGATAAATGGTCTATTCAACACAAAAATAATTTTTCAATTCGCACCAGTAGTTCCTGAAATTAGCGCGTTCAAACAAACAAACAAACTCTTCAGCTTTATAATATTAGTATAGATTATTATGTAGACAATATCGTCCGGTCACAATAAATTTATGATGTTTTTGTTATTCAATTCATTAAACCTGAGTAATCGCTGACCTTATTGATTAGGTTGACATTATTCTCTTTCGACGATCTTTAAGAGGCTTTGCAAATGGTACTGAGGCCTGTAAGGAAATATAGAAACCGGCTATAAATCTCGCTAGCGGCACTTTTTTAATATTCATGTAACCAGCAAAGTATCTACACAGCATGATGCTTTATGCTTTGTTTGGCATACCAGTTCACGACGCAGAGCACAGCGGCACGGCCTGCGTTGCCATCGCAGTGCTGACTCACGGCGAGACAGGCGACAAGGTGTGGGCACAGGATCGTCCTTACCAGCTCAAACGCGTCGTCATCGACCCCCTGCTCGGCGCGGCTGCATTGGCCGGCAAACCCAAGCTTTTCTTTATTCAGGTAGGACTACCGTATTTTAAATATTCTCAGTTTAGAAGATTCTCATCTATATAAGAATACAATACCTTATAAACTATGCATGTTCTTTGGCTTTTCTATTAAATACGACTTGATCAGTAACTTCGCTTTATGTACATACAATTTGCCATTGCCGCTGTTTTGGCTTTGTGCTATCAATATACTTTTGTGCTTATACAATGTCGCTGGAGCTAATTTTGTGTGGATTGACTAATGTACTAACAGAATTGTGCTACTAAGAGTAATATCCCACAAGAGCAATCGTATAGAGAGGCAGGCAGACAACATCATGAAAGTGAATAAAATAGCATCTAAAGGGTTTTAAAGCTGATTCAATACGATCGTCATACCGCGGGTCAGGCTTCACATACATAAACCGATAATTGCATAGTGTTACTGTGGTGTTACTATGCACATTGTGGTATATTTTAACGCCAATCCTATTGATATACTTTTGCACTCCAATTTCCCACTTGCCCTCTACCACATCATCAAGCGTGCTGCCTGCTAATTTAGCAACCCACCAGGGCGGAAAAAGTTACATTAGTACTGTTAGAATTAACCAATACTTCTTCCTGGTTGTAGTCTTTCGCTGTCTCTTAATTAGCTGCATTTTATTTTCCACACATTTGCTGACAATAGTAATGAATTACGTCAGAAAATGCCGTGTAACCCAGTTTCTCCGTTAATCCTAAAGATTGTATTTTTTTGTAAGAGTGTATAATGATGTCACAGCCTTTTTATACAACATTAAAACTGACAGCTTTGGTAGAAAAGGCTTAGGCGAGCTAGGTTTTTGCCCATATAAAACAAGCGAGGGGTGTGTTGCGAGGTTTGCGACATACTGTACGAGCCAGTCCTTACACTTGTTTGTTGGAAGTAGAAGTCGCATTATCGCACAACACATTATCACAGCTCCGCTACACATCCACGTACACAGTATCCTCGCACGGCTTTGGTGGAAACCCCCACACAATTTCACAGCACACCTAGACAATAGACTTCTTATATATCTTTGCATGACCTAATTCCCTGGCACATCTATGGTGGAAACTCAGTCTAAGCCTACATACAATCACATTACAGATGACTACGTCGGCCTCCGCCTCTCTGTCGAATGAAATATCCGAGCTGGCCACGACGGCTCCTACAAACCTGGCAAAAACTGGTGACTCCTCTACGGAGGACTGGCCTTAAAAGACAACCCTCTTTTGATGATATTAGGTTCCTGAAACCAAACTGCGTTGTGAGTTTTTAATTAGTTGTAGGGGTGAACATGTTCCATCAACATCGGTGGATTTATTTTAGAGAACTAAAACAGCTTTTCTTGTCGTGTGTGATAATGTTCGATTTGAGTGTTTTGCTTTTATATCTATAATGTATAAACATAAAATCTAAATTTCAACATTATATTAATGCTTGAAACGCGTATCTCACCGAAAAGCACATTTGTATGATGTATAGATATTGTATATGTGTATGCACGATGAGATCCTGCTATTTGCTTGCGTTTTTATTAATTAAAGTACAGTTTGATCATAGAGGTTTTTTTACAGGCGTGCAGAGGATGTCACACGGATTCAGGTCTTAAAGTGGGGATCGATGGTGGTAAGGCAGCAGTCACCATCCCGACACATTCCGATTGCCTTGTTGTCAGGTCTTCTTTCGAAGGTGACAAATTTAAAACTACTTACTCTCTAATAAGCTTCGCAGTCAAATAAGTCTCTAGGGCTGCCAAAAATATCCCCATTTTGCATCATAGACAGGGAGTCTAACCTAACCAAATTCGTGAATTTCCGGGTTTACCTAATATTCCGGCGCTCGCTGGTAGCACGCTTGCCTCAATAATAATCATTTTATTGATTTGAAGACTCCTGTATTGTTATCATCAGCATTTTCTTTGAGTCAGTAAATCAGCATTTTAGTAAAGAAAAATAATTGTTTCAGATCACGTCTCGTTCCGCACCTCCCAGGGTTCCTGGATGATTCAGACGCTGTGTGACGTCATAGATGCCAACTACGACCAGCACCATCTACTTGATATCATGGTACTACTTAACAATGAGATGGCCAAGAAGTCCTCCGAAGCGTGCGATCCGAAGTACCACAACAAACGGCAGATTTGTGTCGTGCGCTTCACTTTAAGAAAGTTCCTTAAGTTTTAAGAGATTGGAGACTGAATATTTTTATAGTCTTTTGAACTTACATATAATTATCTTATATTACTACGCTCAAAGTTATAATATGGAAGTACTTATGACAGTCAGATAGGCTTATAAAGGGAGTCTTGCTTTCGTAGCCCTAATTATCTAGTGATAATTTATATAAAATCGATAATTATTGTAAAACATTTGCTCAAAAATTTACGGTAGTCAAAACGTAAAACGTTGCTCAAAGTATATCGATGTTGTTGTCAAAGGAAAGCCATTTATTACAATTAAGATTGAATTGTAGACAATGAAAAAAATTACATTGCATTTTTTTACATTCGATAAAATTATGGAACGTCGTTAGTTAAGGTATGGCAAAGACGCCTAGGGTGGCTTGATAACGCTTTGACAATTCTTACGTGAATTTATGTACTTACCTTGTTCGTATTTGAAGTCTGATTTTAATTAGAGAATCGCATTTATATCTAATATTTATTTGTATTTAGCTTTTTTCCTGCTTGTTTTTCTTTAATTATTGTTGTCAATAAATATTTATCACAGCATAATATGATTTCAATTTCTGACTTATATTTTGCGTTATTTTTCTCCCCCGTAGCATTCGTTAGGGCTCCCCCGTAGCATTCGTTAGGGCTCCCCCGTAGCATTCGTTAGGGGAGTTCTCTTGGGCATACATCGTGGTGGGCGCCCAGGTCCTTCCAAGGAAGACACACGTTCGGGATAACATCGCAAAAGGATACGGTTAAAAGACTTTTAAAATCAGTAACACTAGCTTTATATAAAATGTAATACTTTTGCGTTATGAGCGTTCATATAATCAGATTATATTTAAACTCTACTAAGCAATCCGTTTACTACATCAAACACAACAACGCAGAACACCTTAAGACAATAATCGTAATTATTTAAAAATGCTCCAACATGTTAGTTAAAACCGTATATCGGTTTAGCCCTTTTTACAAACAGATTTTTTTGAAACATGATTTTTGTGTTCGCCATCAATCATCATCATCAATCGAAGACCCCTCAATTATTTCTTTTCAATTAGACATACCTACAAACTTTCCTCTTGAATCACTCTATGTACTCTATTAAAAAAACTGCATCAAAATCCGTTGTGTAGTTTTAAACTTATATATAAGATACAAATAGGTATACCTACACACGCACAATATATAATCATGTTGTGCACGCATGTGCTTGATGCACAGAATGGATCAATACCTTTAAAATTTTATGCTGTCACTCATGTAATTTCTGTGTATTGTGCTGTGTGCGTAATAAAATAAATAAATAAATCTTTCGCTTTTATTTAGCGGCAAAAAATTTTATTCCGCGGAAGATATCACGGCGCGGTTAAAATCGAAAGCAAGAAATAGTGACCGCCATTAAAGCTTTGAAGGTCAGTATGCGGGCTGCGGCAGAAAACGGAGTCACATCTCAACCTGTATCGTTCGTAAATGCGCGGTCGTTGACATTGTGCATGTCTGGTGATACCGCTTATTGTGGTAGGTTCCTATTATTATGTATTCTGTGCTATTACAAAGTAGCAGCTTCCTGAGGTGTTAGTCGCGTTTATTCGACATAAAAAGTAGCCTGAGGGTCAATTCAAATTTGGTACAGAGGTAGATTTTAGCGCCCACATAAAGGAAAAACTATCAAAACAAGATTTATGGAAGATCTGGACTCCCTGGTGACCCTGATGAGAAAACGTAAGAGTACAGCCAAACTATAGCGTTTTTACGAGAAATATGACAACGCAGTACATGCGAGGTTAAAGTGAGCGGGATGCGAGGCCGAAGGCCGAGTATCACCATCACTTTGGCCATCAGACCTTAGAGTACCATAAGGGATCTCGAAAACTATAAGAGATAGCGGGTTGGTGCTTGAACTAAATATGATGAGAACTGGTGGTATGTATCGGATCTTACAAAATCATCATCATCCTCAGCCATTTTTCTATTGCATTCAATTTTCTATATATATATATATATATATATATATATATAACTGTATTCTACTCAATAAATAAAAATATTAATATATAGATATATATGTATACAAGGTGTAACAGAAGGGTGTGACAATATTAAAGAGTATACATATATATTATGTAAGGAGTCATATACCAAAATATGAAAAATTAAATCGCATATATTTTTTACCATACAAAAATTAGATAATATTTTTCACTTGATTTTGTGGCAGCCCTAGCGAGTGACGAAACCGAAATGAGCACACATTCTTACATCCCGTTCTAGCATTAGTTTTACCGCAACGTATTCTCTCTCTCTCGCGCTCTTAGAGAGACACCGCCGCGCCGTGTCATTTGTCAATGAAGGAAAAGTCAATGAACGCTCAAAATGATAAGATGTAGGGTTGCAAGTCTTAAAGTTTTAATGAAAGTTCAACTTATGATTACTCGAAATCTATGACACTTAGAATTATGAAACCCAGTGGGCTGTATTCTATATATACATAGGTATTTATAGTATAAGTATTGTCACACCCTTCTGTTACACCTTGTATATATATATATATATATATATATATATTTATATATATATTAATATTTTTATAGGCAGTTAACTTGTAAGTAGTAGATTATGATTAATTAAAGTTTAAGGGAAACATAGAAACAATAACCAGAGTTCTAACGAAAAATTAAGATAGATTAGAATCAGAAAAAATAGTTAAGTGGACTCTACAATCTACATAATAGGCAAAAACTTTAGAAGATTTAAATAAATCTGCAAATAAATTAGTAAATAAACTTGTATCCACTAAACGTGTAAAGAATGTTCAACGGCAAAGTCAATTTCTCTTCACAAACATCATCGTTGTTATAAAATTATCCGATTTTGTTTTCAGCCTTTTGTAATCCTGATACAGAGAGAAGAAAGCCTAACAAAGAAAACTGAGAAACTGAACTTGCATACTTGTCTTCACAAACATGAAAATCTGGAGTTCACAATCAGCTACACCACGAATGAAGTCAGACGGAAAATTTGAAACTGTATTTATTATACGCGTAGTTTTAATAATAACATTAGTGGACGCATGCGAATGTGGCGCTCCACCAAAAGTACTTTATTATTGGTTTACCTACGATATGCCCTAACCGCATGAGCAAAGTCTTGGTGATGTGACGTCACTGGCGCGGCGCAGCGCGACGCGGGCGCAAGATTGGCGGGAAAAATGTAATGCGATAAAATGTCTTTAAATTTGTACGAAACAGAAAAATTAAACGAATGTCAAAACTACAATTGGACAGGGTCTAACTTATCTTAATATAAATTTTCATGCAAATTGATTGATCAGCTGTTTCGGCTTGAACCAGTAGGAACAAACATACGCACTTACACTTATAATTTATAATACTACTTCTAACTTACTACAAACACTACTGGGGTGCAGTCGGGTTATGTGGGAATTTTACCCATACTTACGAAAATTGTACATCGTAGAACGCCCCGATCCTTCTACGAGAGACGCATGTTCTCAGATTTTGAGGTCCTCTAATATGTCTGTTTTCTCTCGATATTTTCCGTCAACTTTATGCGAGTACTAATCCACACTTAGCATGAAAAACCCGGTCATTAGTGCAAGGCTAGATTTGAACCAGGCTGCATCAGAATGTAAACCATGGCCCACAAGACAAATAACTACACTGTCTCGGATTTTCTGTTCCCACTTGCCAAATACATAATTGTAAACTATAAAACTAACGAGATATATCTTTCAGCCCTATGTACTTATGACACAATCAGTATATTTTTCCTAAGAAGTGAAACTGACAAACGAAACTTACGTATTTGTCTTCATAAACATGAACATTTGGAGTTCACAATCAGCTACAGTCCGCGCCACCAATGAAGTCAGACGGCAAAATTTCAAACCAAATTTAATATACGCGTAGTATTATAACATTAGTAGACGCATGCGATTGTGACGCTTCACCAAAAAGACTTTATTATTGGTTTACAAACGGTATGGAATGACCTCGTCGTGGTGACGTGACGTCACCGGCGCGGCGCGGCGCGGTTGCACGGTTGGCGATAACAATTGACGAATCAGAAACAGAAAACTAATTTTAAAAATTAAATGACATACATCTTACTAGCATACATCTTACATTTAGTATATACAAAGGTAGATATCGTGTATGTGATTATTTCTTGTTTCTTTGCGCTAAAACGGTTTAACTTATTTGGGTGATTTTCATTTCCTTGGATTTTGATTCTGGATCAACGCGAGCTACGTCACAGGGAGCTGCCAGTATTTCATACTTTTTAACATATTCAATTTCATAACTTTAAATTTCAAATTGAAAAAAATAACATTCGAAGAATCTAAGGTAGTGTACATACATATTCCTAGCAACAACCCAAAACTTAAAATAGGATATTTGATGAACATAACAAAACTTTTATTATTCATTGTTAGTTTCTTCAAGTGTGCTACAGCTTAGACTACAGCGATGCTTAGCATCAAGCAGGCTGTATTCATTTTGAAATCTATTCAGTGTTAAACTAAAGTCTCGTCGCGTCGCTCACAGATGGGTGGCAATTGCAGTCTTTATCAGATCTGAGGTCTACTCTACCAAACTACAAAAACGAAGAATAGCATTTCATCTGTTAGTATGTATACTTAATGGCTGACTTTTCACTTTGCGTCGTACTCCTTATAACTAAGATTTTACTCACTAGTAAAATTGTCAACGAAAACTTATGGAAGTTGTACATCGTAGTACGCCCAGATCCTTCCACGAGAGTCGCATGTTCTTAGATTTTGAAGTCTTCTAATACGAGTAGGTATGTCTGTTTTCTCACGATATTTTCCTTCAACTTTATGCGAATATAAATCCACACATAGTATGAAAAACAAAACATTAGTGAAACGCTAGATTTGAACCAGGCTGCGTTGCGTCTGAATGTAAAGCAGACGCTTACGCCGAGCCACACTCTCTTGCGCTTACACTGTCGTTTCTTGCATACAACCACATACCTGACGCGTGCCGGGTACGCTGTACGGCCCACAAGACAAATCACTACACTGTCTCGGATTTGCTGTTCACACTTGCCAATTACATAATTGTTAAGTACATTTTATTCAATAAAATATCGAAGAAGCAAAATATATTGTTAGTAATATTATTTTCATAATCTGTAAAACTAACGAGATTATATCTTTCAGCCCTATGTACTTATGACACAATCAGTATATTTTTCCTGAGAAGTGAAACTGACAAACGAAATTTCCATATTTGTCTCCATTAACATAAAAATTTGGAGTTCACAATCAGCTACAGTCCGCGCCACCAATGAAGTCAGACGGCATAATTTCAAACTAAATTTAATATACGCGTAGTATTACACCATTAGTAGACGCATGCGATTGTGACGCTTCACTAAAAGGACTTTATTATTAGTTTACAAACGGTTTGGAATGACCTCGTCGTGGTGACGTGACGTCACCGGCGCGGCGCGGCGCGGCGCGGGTGCACCGTTGACGGGAAAATGTGTTACCAGAAAATGTCCTTAATATTTTTACGATAACAATAATTGACGAATCAGAAAAAGAAAACGAACTTAAAATCCACCATACCAATAGATATTTTAATGCAATATGTATTGTACCATCATCATCGTCGGGCGCTATGGCACAGCTATGGCTATTTGTATGTTTAGAAGTTTTGAAGGTGTCATATTCCTTCTTTTAGATGTATTTAGCTTAGTTTTGGTCACTTCTTAATATGTCTAGCCATTTCATTTTCTTCCTGAGCTCTCATCTCTCCGGAATCTGGCCTTCAAGGATAAACCGTGCAAATTCATAGGATTCTCCGATGGTCAGGTCAGGAGAGGTCACTGTTAGTGCAAGGTATAATCATACCTTAGATACAAATATGTTACCTATTTACCTACGTACGAGGCAGCCTGCGCCGGCGCGGCCTGGCTGTTTAATACTTATGTCATACATTCATTTACTTTGTTAGTGAATATTTGCGTTCCGTTACACCATCTTTTATAAAATCATGCTTTAGTAACATTTATTAAGGACATAAGTACCTAGTTTATAAGAAAATTGTGATTACTATAAAAATATATCTGACCTATAACATAAGTAATTATCGATAAATAGGTAGGTACGTAAAATTTAAGTTTTAGGTTATATTAAAGACATTCAATCTGAGCCAATAAGGACATCACCAAAAAAATTAAAGTGTTAAATATGTATAAATATATAATAATTATGTAGGTATATGATTTAACTGAGTCTCATCATTAACCTAATTACAAGCGTGTGCGCAAAGATCACTTTGTGTCTGCGATCTGTGCGCGCGCGCATTTCAAGTGACCTAGGACGTTCAATAAGCATTTCAAGTGACCTAGGACGTTCAATAAGAACCGGCGCGGGCGCTTCGCACCCCGCGCCCACACCCAGCGCAGCGCCGTCCCCCGCGTGCATCAATGTGTGTTTAGTGTGTGTCAACGCGCCATTTATCATTTTCTGTGTTGCCATTACACAATTCACAAAAACTATTTATAACAAAATTAATGTTTGTATGTATAAAATTAACTAGCTACCCTGCCTGGCGTCGCACGGTCACATATGCACGATATTTACTCAAAGACAGCTCTATATTAAAACAACAATGTTTTTAAGATATTGAATTGGATATGGATTTATGCTGTATTGATTAAAATCGCTTCGTAAATAAACCAATATTTATCTTAAAAATATATATAAACTAGCTGGTGCGCGCGACTTCGTCCGCGTGGAATAGTTAATAGGTACCATAAAATCGGTTCTAGTGAGTTAACCTTAAAAGATAGACATATACAATTGCGAACATTTTGTTAGATCATTTCAAGATAAATAACTCTTTCATACATATTTTTTGATATCTTGAACCGTTTTCGCAGCACACGCAACGAAAGCCCTCAAAGATGAATATTTTTCCCCGGTTTTTCTACATTTTCTATTGTTTCTTCGCTCCTATTAGTCGCAGCGTGATGTTATATAGCCTAAAGCCTTCCTCGATAAATGATCTCTTCAACACAAAATAATTTTTCAATTCAGACCAGTAGTTCCTGAGATTAGCGCGTTCAAACAAACAAACATCCAAACAAACAAACTCTTCAGCTTTATAACATAAGTATAGATTAAAATAAAAAACTTTATGTTCGCGGACTTTTTGTAGTCCTTTTAAAGGTAGGTATACAATACTTAGTGCAGTCACTGAATAAGTGCAGAGCAATTATTTTGTTCTATCTCGTAGAGTTCACACACCTACGTACATCCCTACATATTGTATAGTATACAGACAACAGACAGAGAGATACTATGTACCTATGAGTGAATTATGTAAGCGATTTAAGGAAATCAGTGTAATATGACAATAACATTTATTAAAATACCATAACCGAAACATAATTCTTATAGCATGGACATATAATAAGCTTAAGTTAATATTGTTTTGACATATTTTCAATATTATTGACTTATATAATGTTGACATACTTATTTTATGTTAAATTGTGTTTAATGACTTGTACTTAGTTTGAGTTTTACGCGGGACCGGACACGTGGCGTAAGACAGGCCTATATGATCAGCTGCTTCATAACAGGCTGATGATAATGATGATTTATTAAAACCTAGTTGGCAATATTAGATAATGTAGAGGTGGCAACATAGCTATTGCTATATATATATATATATATATATGTTACGGTAAATGTGGATAATGCGGGAATTATGCATAATTCCCGGGAATTATGCATAATTACCAGTGCTCTTGGTAAAAGTGAGTAAAACATTCGAATTAATCACATTTACCGGTAAGTATACATAATAACCATACCCCGTTGGTAAATGTAGAAAATAATGAAATCAAACATGGCAAAAAACAAAACAGGCAAGGCACTGAACCAAAAACCGCACTGAATTATAATTTGTCGGTCTTCAAGGCGAAAGCAAACTGGTTTCTTCTAGGCAAGTGCGCTGGATCGTAGATTATAACGTTGTTTAACACCAGGCAAGTTGCAGTCTAGCGTGAGCCTATTTCATGTAAAAAAACTCTAGGAAAAATAAAATAAAGTAAAATCTTTACTCTACTCTACTCTACTCTACTCTACTCTACTCTACTCTACTCTACTCTACTCTACTCTACTCTACTCTACTCTACTCTACTCTACTCTACTCTACTCTACTCTACTCTACTCTACTCTACTCTACTCTACTCTACTCTACTCTACTCTACTCTACTCTACTCTACTCTACTCTACTCTACTCTACTCTACTCTACTCTACTCTACTCTACTCTACTCTACTCTACTCTACTCTACTCTACTCTACTCTACTCTACTCTACTCTACTCTACTCTACTCTACTCTACTCTACTCTACTCTACTCTACTCTACTCTACTCTACTCTACTCTACTCTACTCTACTCTACTCTACTCTACTCTACTCTACTCTACTCTACTCTACTCTACTCTACTCTACTCTACTCTACTCTACTCTACTCTACTCTACTCTACTCTACTCTACTCTACTCTACTCTACTCTACTCTACTCTACTCTACTCTACTCTACTCTACTCTACTCTACTCTACTCTACTCTACTCTACTCTACTCTACTCTACTCTACTCTACTCTACTCTACTCTACTCTACTCTACTCTACTCTACTCTACTCTACTCTACTCTACTCTACTCTACTCTACTCTACTCTACTCTACTCTACTCTACTCTACTCTACTCTACTCTACTCTACTCTACTCTACTCTACTCTACTCTACTCTACTCTACTCTACTCTACTCTACTCTACTCTACTCTACTCTACTCTACTCTACTCTACTCTACTCTACTCTACTCTACTCTACTCTACTCTACTCTACTCTACTCTACTCTACTCTACTCTACTCTACTCTACTCTACTCTACTCTACTCTACTCTACTCTACTCTACTCTACTCTACTCTACTCTACTCTACTCTACTCTACTCTACTCTACTCTACTCTACTCTACTCTACTCTACTCTACTCTACTCTACTCTACTCTACTCTACTCTACTCTACTCTACTCTACTCTACTCTACTCTACTCTACTCTACTCTACTCTACTCTACTCTACTCTACTCTACTCTACTCTACTTTACTCTACTTTATTGTATGTTATTTTATTTTATTTTATTTTATTTTATGTTTTGCCACCAAACACCAAATAGAAGGTTTGAGCTCTTGATCCTCTACTCGTGCGATTTATTTATTTTATTTGTACATGTATTTATTCTCATAAACATATTGATTCTGATGTTTGATTTCATTATTTTGTACATTAACCAAAAGGGTATGGTTATTATATATAATTACCGGTAAATGTGGATAATTCTCAACATTTACCGAGTGCGTTGGTAATTATGTATAATTCCCGGGAATTATGCATAATTCCCGATTATCTACATTTATCGTAACATATATATATAAATCAGTCCATAGAACTTCGAGAATCGTCCGGTGACGCAGCCAAGGCAGCTCATGCAGCAACTAGCATGCATACATAGTCCTTTAAAAAAAAAGAACTACTGTACAGATAAAAAGCGCGGTCGAGCAGGGAACACGTGTCTAGTCTAGTTTAATTGCTCAATGTTTTAATTTAATTAACATTAAATAAGCGGTATATTTATAAAGAGATTAATATAATAGGCAGACATCGTTGTTTAAAATAATATATAGCAAGTTATTAATTGTGAGAGTGAAGTGTGTGTACAATTAATTAATTAGCAGAATTGATAAAGACAACAATATGATGGGTAACGGTGTTACTGGGTAAATATATAACATTTGTTTTCACATTAATAATAATAATCGAGCATAGTACGTAATTTATGATAAATACGCAAGATATTTGTACGATATGACTGTATTGTCATATAAAACCAATTTGTAATAATTGTTGCAAACATCCCACTGCATAAACATCATATACATAATAAATTAATCAGCTGAAGTTTTCAATTTCATTATAAGGTGGCATGTTTTCCGAACACAAAAGAAAGTATTTATTACAAAAATGTTCACCAGGTGGCGCGGTCGTCGCTGACAAGTCAAACAATAGATATACAATTTAGCTAAATCATAACAAAACTAAAATTTTTATGTGATTGTTTTAATTGTGAAAATATAACAAAACAAGTTATCTGTTTATTTCGTGATATATGTATATTATTTGGCGCCATCTCTTAGCATCACAAGTTACTACTAAACTAGGTACTTAGGTACTGAAAAATCGCTCATTCACCAGGCTCACGCGGTGCCAAAATATGCGTAGGCGCAGTTTCTTGTGTCGTATTTGTCGTAATAACGGACAAGAAACCCGGCATAGGCGCGCGGGAAAGCGGTGCGGGGCTCGGGCGCATAAGGGCGGCCAGGGACCTCTCGCAGGGCAGGCGGCCTTTCGTAGCGAGCGTGGGGCGCGCGGGGACCGGCGCCGGCGCCTTGCTTGCGTCCGCGCATGTCAGTCAGTGGCTTGATAAACGCTAAGTATTTCAAACTACTACTTGTGTTTTAGGGGAGCAAGCACCGAGCGAAACCGTTTTGCACTTCCACTAATTGTCATAAAACGCTTGGTGTAAAAGGCTGTATGTAACTAAAACAATTATATTTTGTATTTTTATACACTCTTATATGTATACAACTTAACGACTATACTTTGGTAATTTTGATATTTTAAATCAATACAAAAATAAATATATGATAATAAATATACCTATCAGGATATATCACATATCAAAGAAACTTTGATAGAGGCGAACTAGTGATCAATAATTATCTCTTTGTGAGCTTTAATAAATATGATATGTATATTCAGCTCGGAAACGAAGACAGCTCGAAATCTAATCGAAAATCAAAATTTATTTATTCGCTAAGAATGCGGATCATACAAAGATGATCTTAAAAATAAATTGTAAATACTACTAACATTATGTATTGTTAAAAAAAATGTAGTACATGAAAGCGCGTTAATCTGTTATTAGAAAAACAAAGGTAAGGATGCCGAAGATACAGGCTTAAGCCTAGTTTGGGGTCCACCTTTATTGCACTCTGCGCGTGATATGTAAATTCAACATAACTTTATAGTCACAATGCTATGGTTAAAGTAATCAACGCTGCATGCTATTGTATACTTATTTCCTAAATCACAGCTACTTAAATGCAACTAAAACTAATCTATAACCTGAATAATTCTTTCATATTTTACTTATAAGTGCACCAATGTATTTAATGTTTCCATGGTAAATAAATATATTTTAGATTTTTTTTTATTAGAATACGGATCATACAAAGATGATCTTAAAAATAAATGTTGGTTCAACATATCCTATGCCAATGCAGAAACGCACATTTCTACCAGTATTAAGTTCATTGAAGTGATTTTTTTCTAATATTTAATTATTTAATAATAATTCTCATTTGCACCGGGAACGATTAAGGACGGGTTATTAAGTTAATTTGACATTTAGTTTTGTTTTATTTGACACATATATATGTACCTATATAAATTTTAATATTTTCGTAAAAGTGTTAAAATTGTATTGGTAATGAAGAATATTTGTTTTTATTATCGAAATCGATTAAACTGTACGGTACGCATAAGAAAACTACTAAATGTTACATTTGAACAATTTCAAATCAAATATTGACATAAGTTTTAATAATTTCCGTATTCATTATTTATTTATCCTAGAACCGGACGGCTAGGGCGCGGCCAGCGTTCCGCCATCTTGTTGAGCACACTGCACGGTCAAGCACGACTGTGAGCGCGCGAATGTAATCCCTATTAGGTACGATCCGACTAAGGACATTATGCGTTAATAAAATGCCGAAGTTAACATACTACATCATCAGCCCCTCCGTCGTCGCCCGAAGCATATTCTGGTCGATCCGGATGACCATATCACCGTCGTGGTCTCGGCAGCGTTGGGCTCCCCTCCTTCCACCACCCCAGCAGGCGGTGTCCCAGCCAGTAGGCCCTCCATTTTCGGCATTGGTCCAGGTTACCAACGCCCCTCTCCCAGTGTAGATTCCAGCGCACGTCCCCGATTCCATCCTCGCCGTCGAGGCTGTAGACCCCGACCCCTCAGGTCAACTCGTTTATCTCCAAATAATCACCCAGACACAACCACTGATAGGGCCTTAGCGCACTCCTCTTCAGGGATGAACGGGGCAACCCGGTCTCCCCCTTCTGGCGACGGTCCAAGCCGAGGTTCGTGTCTCAGAGGCGCCCTTGTGCCAGTCGCCCCTAACTAGTACATGGCCCGGGCACCATCAGTGCCCAGCCAACGTCCGGTGACGCAGCAAAGGTAGCTCTTAGCAACCAGCTGCATAGTCCTTTCAAAAAAAAAACTACTTCATCAGTCAGTCATACAGTCATCAGCGGATAACTATCTTTTAAATAAATGATTATTATTATTATTATTTCACTTCACAGATTCTCGGGTCTTACGCCCGGTATTTTTAAGGCATCAGTGGGGCCGTAGCCAACACTGAGAGGCCTTTTACAATATTATACTTAAAATTAAGTAAAAAATACAGATAGAGGATGTTAGGTATATAAAGTAACTATTGCAGACATGGTATTAATGTTACAGGCTATTGTGTTGAGTTGTTCATTGACTTAATTAAACTGGTCTATTTTACGAGGAACGGCACCCGCCAGTTATGCCTCATTCATAAAAAATATAGCGGGTGATGACTTGCCACTCACTAAATGGGCCCTCCACAGAAGGCAGCCTAAGATGACGCCGGAAGGGCAACATTGGTGTGAGTGGCTTAGGGTGTCGAGAGGTGTGCTGCGCGTTCTCTGAGCGGTACTAGCGGCGTTATGCCCTTTAACACTTCCACCCTGGAGCTTAGGTACTGAGCTCTTGCGTCTTCCACTCCCGGACGGCCAATCAAGGCAAGCCGGGAGGCAGGGGGTCTCATTTAGCCCCCAGGGAATCGGGGTCCGCGGTGACGCTACTCACCGACGACTCGCCATAAAGTCGCCCCTGCGTTATTATTATTATTATTATCTTCACTATTATTATCTATTATGGAACATTAATGCATTTTTGCATACACAGATAGAAACTTTAAATCACACGAGCACAAACACACACGCAGACACACAAATGTAGACACACACACACCCACACACACACACACACACACACACACACACACACACACACAAACATTAACCAACCAGTAATAACTGACCAGTGACTTATTAGGATTGTAATATTACCTTGAAATAAGATAAAACAAAAAAAAAGTAAACAAATAAGTAGTAGATAAACAAGTGATACATGCAAAGTGCATACAAATAAGATTCAAATAATTGTCTATGACTTTTTTTTTAAATCTTTTAAAAGCTAATTTGTATAAAGACTAACTTTGTGGTAATCATTTTCTCCTTTTGCGTATCATAAAGACTAATAAATACAAACCAATGGAAAAAATGTGTACCTAACGCCTGAAAGAAAAATGTAATTACCTAATTGTTAAGATACCTTAGAAATTTAACAAAGTTTATTATGTCTGGAACGAGATGGCAATTACACCGCGACACAGGTTCGCCTAGTGCGGTGTTTATAATGCATTGATGTATAGTTTTTTTTTATGTTTATGGAGCAATAAACAAAATTTTTATTTTATTTATTTAGTCTGGTATCGCCCACTGCAGAGCATTGGTTCTCTTCATGTACGCCACTCTTCTCGGTCCTGCGCAGATTAAATCCAAGTGCTCCCTGCGATTTTCTAATGTCATCTTTTATAATGTCATGAACTACTGCATTGGTCGGCGACCTCTGTTTCTATGGCAAGTTATGTAACAAATAAGTTAGAATAATCCCGTAGGTATGTAAGTATTAGTAGGTGGGTAAATTATCTGAATATACATTTTAACTTTTAAGCTGGTTTTGATCCAGAACAGATTCCAAGACCGGTGTACAAATCTTGATCTAAATGTAAGGTGAATTTATATACTTATTTTAATAAACTGTAGTCAAATAAATAAACTAAATAATCTTTACTAAAAAATCTATATTTCAGAAAATCAGCATGTCAATCGTATGAAGACGAAGAAGATGTATTAGACCGCGAACTGGCACCGTTAGCTCCCGCTGTGTCAGAACAAATCAGCGATTATTACAACATGAGTGGACGGAAATTTCTTTACATCTTCAACCAGAACGAAGACGAGGAAGATGTATTAGACCGCGAAATGCCACCGTTAGCTCCCGCTGTGTCAGAACAAATCAGCGAGTATTACAACATGAGTGGACGGAAATTTCTTTACATTTTCAACCAGAACGAAGACGAGGAAGATGTATTAGACCGCGAACTGCCACCGTTAGCTCCCGCTGTGTCAGAACAAATCAGCGAGTATTACAACATGAGTGGATGGAAATTTCTTTACATTTTAAACCAGAACGAAGACGAGGAAGATGTATTAGACCGCGAACTGCCACCGTTAGCTCCCGCTGTGTCAGAACAAATCAGCCAATATTACAACACGAGTGGACGGAAACTTCTTTACATCTTCAACCATTACGCATTTACAGCCTACTTGTACGTATTTTTCTCTCATTTCTTCTCATTTTCTTTATTTGTTTGAAGGAAACATTTGCAGCGTAACACAGGGATTATTGGCGTAAAAGGAAAAAAACTACGCCCAGCGATGGGCTCTAATGAGCATTTCATGTGATAAATTCAAATAATAGCATTTCTATCAAATAAATTAGTTACAATCGAACTTAACAAAGTACGGAACCCTAAACATTTATTCTTACTTCTATCATTTCGGTGGACTTATTTCATTTTGTTGTACACTTTATAATTTCGGTGGGCATTTTTATCATTTCAGTGGTCATTTTTATCAATTCGGTGCACACTTATCATAACGGTGGGCTCACAAAAATTCAACCTTAAATATTTCAGTATATATATTATTTAATTTGAAGTCCACTCACGTATATGTTACATAAATGGGTTATGTTTTAAATAGCACTAAGTATATGGCTATATCGTTGAAAATAAAAAATCACACCGAAATGATAAAAATAAATCACTTGTTGAGAACGACCCAAAGACGATCACAGACTCCGAGACTTCTTGTAGTGGCTATAAGGCAAGTCTTGTGGCCACGCTGATACAACGCTTATTCTGCGGGGAGTAACTAGGTACCCTCAGTAACGAGGAATATAACTCCAGAAGGTTCACTGGCGTATTTATTTATTTAATAATAATTAAAACGGTCGCAACCAATTACATTAACTATTTCATACTCACTCAATCACTTAACAATGTCTTATAATAATTAAAATATATATATAATAAGTTATCAAAAGTAAAATAATGATCAGTCCATTCAAAATAAAGTATGTAGGTACATTACAATTCATATTTACAATTTCTTAATTTTACTTAAATAACAATCACTTAATCTTACATCGTGAAATCAATCTATTTCTAAGTATACTATGTCATTTATACAATCATTAAATCATCTGCTCGCAAAATCTCAAACACGCTAACATAATAACCGGCCAACCGTCCGTAAACAAATCACACGTTGGGTTATAGGTATACAAAAAAAATCATGATGATCCTTTCAGCCGCTTTTGCGTTATGAGCATGTAAATAAACAGACGACATTCTAAAAAACTGCTGAATCGTGTTCTGTTTAGGGATTTAAAAGTATATCTACCCAAAATTTTTTTCTCTTATATCTTCTATGTTCAGATTTTGACCCTTTTCAGCTTTATTATATGTAAACATAGAAGAGATAATTTACTAGCATAAAATATGTTTATTATATTGTATCCTCTCTAGTCTACTGATGTTTAAGAGTGTATTTCCGATTTGTATGATTCCAAAATCAACATAATATAACATATAACGCGAACTGAATGAAGCGATCGCGAACTGAAACTAAGAATTGCGCTGTTACAACAGCGCAATTCTTAGGATTGCTTATATTTATTATTAAATAAATAAAGAAATAAAATAATTAAATAAATTTTCCGGGACATTGCACAGCGCTATCTAGCCTCACGCTAAGCAAACGCTAACGTTTAAAAATAAGTTCGTATAAAAATTTTATATACGGACACATAATTTAAATCGGTTTTATCGTTTTTACAGCCAACCAAGAAGAGGGACCGAGTCTGACGTGCAGAGATTGTTGAATACCTTCAATAGACCCGATAGATTTGAGGTTCAAGTATATCACGAGTGCAGATATCTGGCTATCAAGAATGCAATTAGTCAAAGTAAGTTTTTCCTTCGCTAGCCAGAAGTATATAAAGATTTAAGACGTGAACATGTATATACCTATATGTAATATTAATTACCTATTTTTTGTCCTGATTTGTGACCAAAGTGTGACAAATCATTCGGGATCCATTTTTAATACAAATACAACATATACAAAATACCATATAGATATCATATAGATTCATATACTCCATACCTTCCGTCATTGTGTTCTTGACCGGTTCCAATCACAACATACATCTATAATCTGCGTTTTCAGTACTTCAATTAATTTTTATTTAGAAAACATAATCCCATTTCTGGCAAAGAATTTTAAAATGAATGATCCATAGTTTTGGCTGTGTGAATATCGCTCCAAATGACCTAGTGGTGCAATGACTGACTGTTCATTGTAAACATATTCAGTGTTTAATATTTCAGTTTGCAACGCCGACCACAGCGGCACGGCCTGCGTTGCTATCGCAGTGCTGACTCACGGCGAGACAGGCGACAAGGTGTGGGCACAGGATCGTCCTTACCAGCTCAAACACGTTGTCATCGACCCCCTGCTCAGGGCCACAGGGTTGGCCGGGAAGCCAAAGCTTTTTTTTGTTCAGGTACGACTATCGCAATTAAGATATTTATATACGAGAATACATTCCAAACCTTCACAGATATACATTTTATTAATAAAAATTATTTGAATCGCATGTCACATGGAATATTATAATCAATTTGACAATTTGATATGATTTCTAGCTTGTACTTAACTTATATAAGTATGTACGTATTGTAGATCCCTTAGAAGTCGAATTCCAATTCAAAATGACAAAATCAATTAAATTAATTTATGAACTATGAAAGAGCACTTGAAAGTGAATAAAAACTAAAGAGCACCCAAGAGAATGTCAAAAAATATAATTAATGGGGGTGTAGTATTGGAACTAAGTTAACGCCTTGATGGTTTTTTTTGTGGACGTATGAATTAATACTCGCTTCATTTTGAGAATACCCACAATTTTATCTTATGTTAATTATGATTGTGCAAATTTGTTCTTAGTAACTTAGTGCTATACTTAAGCCTAAGTAGCGGTATTTAGACTACCAATTACATTAAACTTTACTTTGTTTATATCATTAGTAATCAACAAATTACAAGCTTTATAGTGGCCTGTGTGCTTGGACAAAGTGTTATGTAAACTACTATTAAGTATATACCACTAGGATACATTAACACTGGTGCTTGTATATATTATATTGTAAATAATTTATGCCTGAATAAAGATAATTGAAAATTGAAATTGAATTGAACGCCTTGATGGTAAGATTTTAAAACTTAAAAACTACCATGAAAGCCAAATTTTAGGTTTTTTCTAAGGATTTTACGAATGCTCTTTTCTTTACTCAAGTCATTGTGAATGGTAGTTCAAGCTTAGTTTCTAGAACCTCCGGCAGGTTTATATAATATTTTCGGTGTCTTGGACAGAATCCAAGGTGTTTTTACATTGACATAGGACTAGATCCATACACACAACTCAAAACGTCAAAAGCAACAATCTTTGTTCTTCTACAGTACTGTTGGGAATTTGGGAAATAAATCTGCTATTTATTACGGAAACTTCATCGCCTCCTGGCAGAATGTATGAAAAGGAAATTTTTTATTGACGATTCCCAATATTTGTAGATCAATAGTTATAGCTTTTGAGGTACTTACTAGAAACACCATTTTTGTTTTTTTTACAGGCGTGCAGAGGAGAGAACATCGATTCAGGTCTTAAAGTGGAGATCGATGGTGGTAGGGCAGCAGTCACCATCCCGACACATTCCGACTGCCTCATTGTCAGGTCTTCTTTCGAAGGTGACAAATTTAAAACTACTCTCTATAAGCTTCGCAGTCAAAGTCTCTAGGGCTGTCAAAAAATCCCCATATTGCATCATAGACTCGCCTACTAACTTAACCAAATTCTTGAATTTCCAGTTAGTAGCACGCTTGCTTCAAAAATAATAATCATTTCATTGATTTGAAGACAGTTTGACATTTTATTATTATATAGTATATAGCATTTTCTGATAGAGAGTAAAGATAAATAAATTATTCTTTTTTGTTTCAGATCACGTCTCGTTCCGCACCTCCCAGGGTTCCTGGATGATTCAGACGCTGTGTGACGTCATGGATGCCAACTACGACCAGCGCCATCTACTTGATATCATGGTACTACTTAACAACGAGATGGCCAAGAAGTCCTCCGAGGGGTACGACCCGGAGTACCACGACAAACAGCAGATTTGTGACGTGCAGTTCACTTTTACCAAGTTTCTTAAATTTTAAGATTTGTTAGACTAAATTTTTACCTTTCGCTTTTATATTATTTTTAATTTATTACACGCATATAATGCAATGTAAGATGGATTCGCGCACGGATTCGATCCGTAACATGCATCCATACATATAATAGGCTGAAGAGGGTTGAAAGTCTGAACATTGAAGACATCATTTTGATAGCAGCACACGTCCCAATATCTAGATTTTTGTCTACTTAAGTTAAGCCATATTTTCACTAGATAACTTTGCGTTGGAATTGATTTGCTTGTGAGTCCTGTTTTTGTCCGGTCTGTTTGTGGGTTTGTTTTCCTTTGTGTTGAGGTGCTTTTAAAAAGCGACTAAAACACACACATAGAATAAAAACTCCAAGAGCTTATAATAGTAAAACATTTGCTCAAATAAAACACGGTAGCCAAAAGAAATTAACTTACGGTTTACGTAGTAATAAGGTTTAGGCAACGGAAAGACTACAAAGTATTTTTGATAACTGTTGTATATAAAATTATATTGTAAACTTTGTAAAGAACCTCACATTTAGTCGGCTATTGTCAAAAAAACTTAAATCACACTGTTAGGCATACTTACCAGTTTCCTTACTTCAATGTCTCAAAATGAATATATTAATAATACTGCCCTAGGTTGGAGATGAAGTCTGATTTTAAATAGTGAATATGGAATTTCTCTATCTTGTGCATTTGTATCCTAACATAAATTTATAACTTGAATGACTATCCTTCCTATAAAATAAGGCTAGTAAAACCACAAATGATTAGTTCTCGGAATAATGGCTAGTGAACTGTATTTCGTTTTTGTCTGTAGTCCCTTAATCTGTCTGTCTGTAGCATTGACGCCTAATTCGATCTCTTATTATAAGTACTTAATCTACTACCACTTGTGTTTTGTGAAGCAATGCATGACAGGTAGAACCGACATTGACAATGACATCGCGAATTTGCTTGAAATTATAACAAATTTCTAGTCCTAGCAAGGATTTTTTATATCATCCCTCTCTCTTCCATGAGTCCTAGTCAGAGCGTATCAACTTGACATCCGCCAGATTGACAGGTTTTCTATAGAAAATGCAAACCAAATTGATGACATTAAATATTTATATCCATATAGCTGACAAGAAACTGCCATATTTTGTATTGCAGGCTACCAGTTTCATCTGTAATTTCTATATAAAATTTGTCAAGACCGAATTGACTTGTTAACTGCTGGTCTTTGTATTTATTATTCATATAAGGCTGTGTTTGATGCCGCATTTTCATATAAACTGTGTAAAGAAACACTAAGGAAATGTTTTGTAATAAATAAATGTCTATTAAATGATATTGTATATAGAGAGCTCAATTCATACAAAACCAACTGTTTATTTTATGCTTTCGTAGTTTTCGTGAAACACATTATATATGAGGATTCATCATCATCATCAGCCTAATGGGACCCACTGCAGGGCATAGGCCTCCACCCTCTTACGCCAATACTCCCTGTCTTGCGCTGTTCTTGCCCAGATATTTCCTTCTAAATTTCTAATATCATCCAGCCACCGTTGCACAGGTCTTCCTACACTTCGCTTACCTAGCCGTGGGTACCATTCAGTTATTGCTTTGCTCCATCTGCCGTCAGTACATCTCGCCAAGTGTCCAGCCCATCGCCACTTGAGTTTCGTAATACGAGACTCGACGTCTTCCACCTTCGTACGTTTTCGGATCTCAGTATTACGAACCCTGTCGCGTTATGAGGATATATGAGGATTATTATGGTTAAATAGCAAAACCTTTGCGATTGGTTTTGTAGAGGTAAACTGTTTGAATCTTGTATGAGTTATTGACGCTTCCCACACGACCATACATATTTACAACAGTTTGTATGAGAATTTTACATATTACGAATGTAAGCAATTGTTACTTAAAATTGCGATAATTATTTTTTGCTATATTAAATATATATGCGTACTTTTGTCTGCATTTATCGTTGGTGCTTTACTTAATTTTTATAATACAATATTGCTTTTAAAAGTGTATTTAAAAATACCGTCTTTTGTTTTATTCATATCCTGCTCCGGCCTATATACATTTTTCTTTAGAGCGAGCATTACGAATGATTTTTAAAGAAGCCCTCATTATGGTGGAAATTTCCTCAGGAATAAAAACTCTTCTCATTAACTTGGTTTAATGACGGGCTTTTTTACTAAACCTCGCTGTGGAATGTAGGGAGCTTTAAGCAAAGCTAAATTACGACCTCTATTTAACGAAAGGATGTAAATTTACAGTTTATGGAATATGCTAAGCAAGTTCTTTGAATAATAATTTAGGAAAAAAAATGAGTAAAATTAACTTTTAATCGTTAAAAGAAAATTGAGAGGAAGATCAAAGAATAATTAAATGGTCAGTTTCTATCTGTTTACCTTATGAATATTTTTAAAACGATACAAACAAATAATACAAAACAATGCTTTGCTGCTCTTAAACTGTTGACAGCATTCTCCTGCACTTTATAATATGTAGTACTCTTCAATATAATGTTTATCTTCTGTGAAAGCCTTATTTCACGTTTATTTACTTATACACAGGTAATTTTGAGGCAAAATATTTCGTGCCTCGTTGCCGCGTGAATTAATATTAATTTTTAACGCTTCACTTTAAGAAAGTTCCTTAAGTTTTAAGAGATTGGAGACTGAATATAGTCTTTTGAACTTATATATATCTTATATTACTACGCTCAAAGTTATAATATGGAAGTACTTATGACAGTCAGATAGGCTTATAAAGGGAGTCTTGCTTTCGTAGCCCTAATTATCTAGTGATAATTTATATAAAATCGATAATTATTGTAAAACATTTGCTCAAAAATTTACGGTAGTCAAAACGTAAAACGTTGCTCAAAGTATATCGATGTTGTTGTCAAAGGAAAGCCATTTATTACAATTAAGATTGAATTGTGGACAATGAAACAAATAAAATTGTTTTTTTTTTTACATTCGATAAAATTATGGAACGTCGTTAGTTAAGGTATGGCAAAGACGCCTAGGGTGGCTTGATAACGCTTTGACAATTCTTACGTGAATTTATGTACTTACCTTGTTCGTATTTGAAGTCTGATTTTAATTAGAGAATCGCATTTATATCTAATATTTATTTGTATTTAGCTATTTTCCTGCTTGTTTTTCTTTAATTATTGTTGTCAATAAATATTTATCACAGTTTCAATTTCTGTCTTATATTTTTTAAATACTCTAGTGAATGAACAAGTGACTATAGTAAATAATAGTATAGGACAACCGTGGCAAAAAGAGATAAGGTGAACGTTTTTTCTTTGTCACTCGTAATAGATCTGCCTTACTAAGTATGTGTAGTGTTTACTAGTGGATGCCCGCATTATTTGAGATAAAACAGACTCAGATTTTATTGATAAATTATAAAAATTTACATAACAAATTAAGTATATAAATCACATTATTGCTTGCGAATTGGAGCTGCTATTGTCGAACAACACAGTTGCACATGTGGTAGCGATGTCGATAGGAAGGGCCTCCACGGACTTTCATGCCTTCGCAGTGCAGGCAGATTCTCCCGCCACGGCTCGCTGAATGATATAGTGAGACGGGCACTTGCCACTGTCAACGTACCATCAGTTCTTGAACCGATTGGCATGGTCCGTGACGATGGTAGGCGCCCCGATGGCCTCACACTGATTCCCTGGGAGCGGGGAAAAGCTCTTGTATGGGACGCAACTTGCGTCGATACACTAGCTCCTTCTCGCCTCAGTGGAACAGTACAAGCGGCAGGAGCCGCGGCGGACGCAGCAGAAGAAGCCAAGCGGCGAAAATATACATCATTATCGACTGATTATATTTTCGTACCGCTTGGCTTCGAAACTTTTGGTCCGTGGGGTAAAAGCACGAAGTCTTTTATAAAAAAATTAAATAAAATGTTGATTGACATCACTAGAGACAAGAACGCTGGCTGGTTCCTTGCGCAAAGGATTTCTATAGCAATCCAGCGTGGGAATGCAGCCAGTGTTCTTGGCTCCATACCACATGTAGTTTGTTTAAATTTAGTTTAGATGTAAATACTCTTTTTTAGTTCTATTAGTGTTAATATGTGTAAATATTGTTTCTTATTATTTTAATACATGCCAATCACATTATTCATACGACCGCACATATATTACTATACATCACAATCAGTTACAAAATTATACATATGTGTACCTACGAGTATTAATCGTCTCTATAATTTTTTGTATCAGTGATACGAATCTCACTCAATTTTATGGATAAAATCATCATATTTATAAAAGGCTTCTTTTATTAGCCACTGCTTCAGTTTCATTTTCAAAAGCTTCCAGACTTACACTTTTTACTATCTCAGAGGGCAACTTATTATACACTGCCGGACCCATCACGTGCGTCAACTTAGCGTACTTCTGCAGCGTCGGGGGAGACTGGCCAGCTGCGAGCCATGGCGGGTGGGATAGTCGTGTCTCGAGGACCGCTCGGTGTAGTCAGCTAGACACGAGTGTACACAGCCACTTGATATATCAAGATGCTTGGCAGAGTCATGATACCCAGCTCTTGGAAATTAAAGAATAAAACATTTATATATACCTACATAATTAATCATAGATCATTTTTAAGACCTCATACTACCTACATACCAAAAAACATGATGGTCCGTTCAGCCGTTTTTGCGTTATGAGCGTTCAAATAATCAGATTATATTTAAACTCTACTAAGCAATCCGTTTACTACATCTAGCACAACAACGCAGAACACCTTAAGACAATAATCGTAATTATATAAAAATGCTCCAACATGTTAGTTGAAACCGTAGGCAAATCGGATTAGCCGTTTTCGAGTCTATAACGACCAAACATACCTACAGGCAAACAGATTTTATTTTAAACATCAAATTATAATCTGCAATGTACAGAACAGACACCGACCGATTACAGTTTTATTATTTGTATAGATGATGAATGAATTTGCTGCTGAGCTGTACGATTTCTCCCATTCGACTTAGCTTTTCTCGCGGCTTCGCACGCGACATTATATAGGTACATTTAGATTTTTCTTTTGAATTACTCTATCAAATAAAAAACTGAATCAAAATCCGTTGTGTAGTTTTAAAGATCTACTTGCATATTACAACCAGACATAGGAACAGACGCGGGAAGCGACTATGCTTTATGCTATGTAGTGACTGTGAAATGATATAAATTTCGTAGCACCGAAACAGAGGTTTTGCGTCTACGCAGGAATGGCGTAGCAAGCTACAAGTTACGTATGACATTATATTAATAATAATTATATAATAATAATAATTTATTTAAGTCAAACACTTATGAACTGTAACAATATGTTCACTGCACTCCACACTAGGATAACCTGTGTTGTCATTATTTAACTATTTGGTAAGTATTCATCTGGGCAAGAACAGCGCAACACAGGGAGTATTGGCGAAAGAGGGAGGAGGCCTATAGATACCCTACAGTGGGTCTCATTAGGCTGATGATGATGAATTATTCATAGACCTGCAAATTTAATTTAGTGCATTGATACATACTGGCATTGGTTTTAAAACACGGGAGCAACAGCGGGCTACCACTAGTTTAACACGATTTTAAGGTCGTCTTGTAACTATCGTACTAAAACTAAAAAATAACACACGTCATACCATAACCTCATAATTATATTTTTAAGGTGCCATTCAGTGTACGCTAGATGACATCTCATGCGGCGCCCTGAACAGGGCACATGTTTCGGCATATTTAGTCTCTAAAATAGTTCAAATTTGTTGTAAGTAACAAACAAATACATATATACCTACCTAGTAGTACCCAGATAAGTTAAATACTTAGGTACCTACTTATTTAAATTAAGTAAAAAATATAAAATATAACCAGTAAAAAAATTGCCCCAACACAGCCTGCCGCAAATCAGCATAATGCTTATAGCGTGGGACCACCTGAACAGCGCTTATATTATGCGAAAAACGTTAATTTTTAATGATAACTCTTGGATACTTCTTGTAGTTGTTCCAAGTCCCCAGTCCCAAGTGGTCTGCGAGCCCCATGCCCTCTGTTGAGAAGTCCTGCAAGACGAACTGTCTCCTCGTTCGTGGTAGAGCCGCTAGATGGCGCCAGTGGTGCACGCCGCATGCGCGTGTTCTCAACGAAAACAATATCTCAGGAATTTGAGCAACTTTTCACTGAACACTTAAGCTAAGCGTCCACCTTTCGGCATCGTACGCAGCGGACGTATCGCATCAAACGGATCATAATATTCTTTGTATAGAAAGTCACACAAGTGCGTCCACCAATCCGCATCGTACGGATCGCTCGAATCTGCTCATCTGCAATGCCGACGCCGTTGCTTCGAGAGGCAACTTTTGCGATGCGTACCGATGACGTCATTTTACTGGTAGTTTTGCGGCGGCAAATGCGATCGCTGCCGATCAGGTGGACGCATTGTGAAAAATTCATCCGTTTGATGCGATACATCCGATGCGTACGATGCCGAAAGGTGGACGCTTAGCTTTTGGCATCGCGACGTCGTAGTCGGATCGTGTTTTCCTGCACTAAACCAAAATTCTTCTCAACGAGAAGCGTGCGGAGAGTTTTGGCACGGGCATTTTTTCGAGCGTTTGTAACTCCATATAATCCTAGCCTAGCTCAATGGGGCAATACCAATTACGAAGCTCCTTACCCATCCTGCTCCTCCGGCATCCATATAATCTGTATTCTGCGGCATTAGAGAACAATTCCTAAAGTTCCTGGTGCCTTTATTGAATATATCGCAACTTCGGACTGAACTGTTTAAAAACATTCTAATAAGTTCAAGTTCTATTAATTAGGTAGTTCAAGTTTAAATTCTAATGGGGCACGATGAAGCAGCGCCTATGGAGTTTCCCGCATTATTCTGGGATAAAAAATAACCATTGTTAATCCAGGACTTAATCTACCTCTGTAACTTAAGAATATTATAATATAAGTTTTTTTTGGTAAATGGGTAGGTAAATAATTTTGTATTTGTATAACTAATTTATTGCAAATCAGTTCTACTATTCATTTATGGATGCTTATTAAAGTAATTTAATTAAACCAGTTTATTTATTTACTACTAATTGATAATTTACTAAATGTGCGTGAAATATAACAAATAGGTATACACACGCACTATCTTTCGCTTTTATTTAGCGTCAAACTAATGATTTAATTCCGCGGAAGATATCACGGCACGGTTGAAATCGAAAGCAAGAAATAGTGACCGCCATTATGGCTTTGAAGGTCAGCATGCGGGCTGCGGCAGAATACGGAGTCACATCTCAACCTGTATCGTTCGTAAATGCGCGGTCGTTGACATTGTGCATGTCTGGTGATACCGCGTATTGTGGTAGGTTCCTATTATTATGTATTCTGTGCTATTACAAAGTAGCAGCTTCCTGAGGTGTTAGTCGCGTTAAATCGACATAAAAAGTAGCCTGAGGGTCAATCCAAGGTTAAATCTATATCCTTGCCGAATTAAATCTCAATCGGTCGGACATCATAGTCATTTATTTATTTATTCAATATATTATAAATATCGCGGATTATAATAATAATTATTAATAACCGCAGGGGCGACTTTATGGCGAGTCGTCGGTGAGTGGCGTCACCGCGGACCCCGATTCCGACCCTGGGGGCTAAATGAGACCCCCTGCCTCCCGGCTTGCCTTGATTGGCCGTCCGGGAGTGGAAGACGCAAGAGCTAAGTACCTAAGCTCCAGGGTGGAAGTGTTAAAGGGCATAACGCCGCTAGTACCGCTCAGAGAACGCGCAGCACACCTCTCGACACCCTAAGCCACTCACACCAATGTTGCCCTTCCGGCGTCATCTTAGGCTGCCTTCTGTGGAGGGCCCATTTAGTGAGTGGCAAGTCATCACCCGCTATATTTTTTATGAATGAGGCATAACTGGCGGGTGCCGTTCCTCGTACAATAGACCAGTTTAATTAAGTCAATGAACAACTCAACACAATAGCCTCTAACATTAATACCATGTCTGCAATAGTTACTTTATATACCTAACATCCTCTATCTGTATTTTTTACTTAATTTTAAGTATAACATTGTAAAAGGCCTCTCAGTGTTGGCTACGGCCCCACTGATGCCTTAAAAATACCGGGCGTAAGGCCCGAGAATCTGTGAAATTATTAATAAGATAAGAATATATATATATATATATATATATCGTCTCTCTATAAGTTGCCCTTCCGGCGTCATCTTAGGCTGCCTTTTGTGGAGGGCCCATTTAGTGAGTGGCAAGTCATCACCCGCTATAATTTTTGTGAATGAGGCATAACTGGCGGGTGCCGTTCCTCGTACAATAGACCAGTTTAATTAAGTCAATGAACAACTCAACACAATAGCCTGTAACATTAATACCATGTCTGCAATAGTTACTTTATATACCTAACATCCTCTATCTGTAATTTTGTACTTAATTTTAAGTAAAGTATTGTAAAAGGCCTCTCAATGAAGACTACGTCCCCACTGATGCTAAAAAATACCGGGCGTAAGGCCCGAGAGTCTGTGAATTATTAATAAAATCTAAATAAGGTACACATACTTGAGTCAAATATAATCATAGGTCACTCAATCATAAATAACATTGAATTATAGGTAGGTAATAAAAACAATACACCTGAAGACGCTCTCGCTAGAAGGTTGGTTTATCCTTGAGACGGCGCGTATTGTGCGGACTAGACCGGATATTTCTGTCTCTGTAGCCTCTGGCACCGGTAGCTAGGGCCCTGCCCTGCTGCCGGTGGCACTACTAGTTTTTTTATCATATGTATTTGTTTTTTATACATATGTACATACATATACATACTTTAAAAAAATGTTGTAAATAAATGGATACGAAAACAATACAATAAAAAAAGGATGACACAAATTGTCTGTTCCTGAATCTATATCTGCATGCCAAATTACATCCCGTTCGGTGTAGTGGTTTGGGCTGAGCTTTGATAGATCAGTCAGTCAATCAGTCCTTTGCGTTATATATATAGAAATAGATAGAAGATGTTTACATGATGGTATAATTGACGTGTGAGACACTTTAGAGGGCATGTCCAGCATCTTACATTCAGAAAATACTGAGAGACAAAACTGATATATCAAAGTTGTAACGATGCTCACATCCATGTGAGCGTTGTACTTTACAGTTGCGTATGGGCACAAACCTTTGCTGTCCTGATTCAGCTACTGGTTACTGTTTACGCATGACAATGTCTGCAACCTTCACAGAGGACTGCTAAATATACAGAGAAAGATGGCATTGTTATTATAACAGGTAACTATTTAGGTACCTTCCCTGTGATCAATATAAACAAAAAATATTTATTTGAAAACTCAATGTAAGAACGCAGCCAGTGCGTTACATAAAAGTGCAAAAATCATATAAAATCGGTTAGGTATGAGTAATATTTAAGAACCTATTGTAGTATTTCATGAGAATGTGATGATATTAGACATTCCGGTGGGTGTGATTTTCAGAATAGAATAATATTTGAGTCAATTTATGTTTACATACCTAATATATCATCGTTGTTATATATCATTACCAGAGTTGGTATTCAGCATTTTGTACATACAGGGTCTATTTGCAAATGAAATGAAACTAAAAATCTGAACTTGCATATTTGTCTTCATAAGCTTGAAAATCTGGACTTCACAATCAGCTACAGTCCGCACCACCAATGAAGTCAGACGGCAAAATTTGAAACTAAATTAAATAGACGCGCAGTATTATAACATTAGTAGACGCATGCGATTGTGACGCTTCACTAAATGGACTTTATTATTGGTTTACAAACGGTACGGAATGACCTCGTCGTGGTGACGTGACGTCACCGGCGCGGCGCGGCGCGGCGCGGGCGCACTGTTGCCGGGAAAATGTGTTACCATAACATTTTTTGACGATAACGACAGATATACCTACCTTAAAAGAAATATGTAAGGGTAATACGAGATGGTTACTCAGACTCATGTGTCCCAATATTTAAAGAATTGAAAATCTTAACACTACCGTGCATGTACATTAAAAAAGCAGCACTATTTGTAAGATCATACCCAGAGTTCTTTAAAACAAATCAAGCGCTTAGTAGGAGGCATCTTAGAACACAACACGGAGACAGGCTTCATGAGCCTGGCTCTCGACTGGCATTAAGCAAGAATAACGCTTTCCATATGGCTGTAACTATTTACAACGCTCTGCCACAGGACATTAAAGAACTGCCTTCCACTAGATTCAAATACAAATTGCATAACTGGCTAATTGAGAAGTGTTACTAGTGTTGATAAGTATTTGGGTGTATATTGCGGCATCCCTGTTTGTAAAATTGACTAATACAAATAACACCTAGATTAAGCATAGTTAATACATAAATTATAATATTTGCACACCTAGAATGGTAGAATACACGGGTCTTCTATTTATATTACAGCATCACCTACCTGTATTCAAGAGCAAATAAATATCATTTCATTTCATTTCATCGACGAATCTGAAAAAGAAAACAATTGTAAAAACTGGAATTGGACAGGGTCAAACATATCTCATTATCATCAATTTTTATCCAAATTTCAGCTGTATGAGCATGACAATGTAAGAAACATACTTACACGTACCTGTTACTCATAATACTACGTCTAACTTACTACAAAAAAAAAAACCGGCCAAGTGCGAGTCGGACTCGCGCACCGAGGGATCCGTAAAATTTATGGTTTTCGTAATTTTTCCTTTTTCTATGCTATAAGACGTTGCTTCGTACCAAATTTCAAGATTCTGAGTTCACGGGAAGCACCCTGTAGGTTTTGATTCCCTTGCAAGTGTCGAAAATTTGCGGCATAAATGGCTGTATCTTTTGATTGCGTTGGCTAAGAAGTTTGATTTTTTCACAGCTTCAAGGGACAGTAGACCTGAGTAATTGATATAAATTTCAGCTTCATACCTCTACGCGTTCCTGAGAAAAAGGGTCTTGACAGACGGACGGACGGACGGACAGACGGACAACAAAGTGATCCTATAAGGGTTCCGTTTTTTCCTTTTGAGGTACGGAACCCTAAAAAACAAAAACAACAGAAAATCTTTTGAAATGAAAAGTCTTTTTTTGTTGCTGGGGGGAAATCTTCAACAAGATATCCGAAGAGCCGACCACAATGGGGTGCAGTCGGGTTATGTGGGAATTTTACCCACTAAAACCCCCCCAGTAGCCAGCCTCATTAAAAAAGAAGGAGTAGGGCTCCGGGTACTCTGGTGGGAACTCGCTGAAGCCACTCTTCCTTTTTTTAAATACCCGTGTGTCAAGTGACATAGGATCACTTAGACTTCTTTCATTCCTTATTTATTTATCGACAGCGAAGGCCACGTTTCCTGTCAACCGCCCCAGGCTCAGATTGGTGTAAGCGGTTAAAACCCCAATTCTAACCGCTCCTGAGCCAGAGGAATGGAAAAGCCTACAGATAGTCTGAATGGCTAGCATACATCTTACATACATTATATTATATACAAAGGCGGAAGTTTGTACGCGTGTGTGATCGTTTGTTACTACTTGGCGCTAAAACGGTTAAACTGATGTAGGTGAATTTTTGAATTGCATTTCCTTGTAATTTCATTCCGGTCTAACACGGGTTACATCAAGTATATTTTATAATACACATAGAAATAATCTAAGCTAGTGTTGGTATATATTTCCCAGTAACAACCTACAACTTAAATAGGCTAATTTACAGCATTTAATGTTATGATTCGGCTACATACAATGAACAAACCAGCTAGTAGTACTATGAAAAAAACTTGGTGGAAAATGCAAACTTAGTTAGCTATACATTTTTCGTATAATGTGTTGTGAAAAAAATATGTTAGGTACTGGAATACGAACCGACACGAGATAGCGCTGCACAAATATATTGCGCGCTCAGTAGGTATGGGCGAGAGTAGCGGAAATTTCCACTGACGGGTCTATGTATAATTACAGCAAGACATGTAAAGCAAAGCGCCCGGCCGGGCTGCGCGAGCGCAGGCAATCCGACCCCATTTAATCTTTTTTTATGATTACTAATTTCTTTCATTATTCGCCTCCGACCGCGACATAGACCTTATATAACTAAACTATGTATTTGTTTTCAATTTTATTGATGAACCTATTTATTGTGTGTGTGCAATTAATTAGCTAGAACAAGACGAGATCCAGACTCTACCAGTAGCCCTGTTTCCTAAAAACGAAAGCCTTGAAGGGTCTTGAATCTCAAAGTAAATAGGTTTCTTCTAGACAAGCGTGCCACATCTTAGACTACAGGGGTGCATCAAACAGACTGTAGCAAGCTTCCAATTCGTAACATTCATCTTCAATTCCGTGTTTAAAAAAGTCTCGTTTTGAGCGATGCGACTGCATCGCTCTCGGATGGGTGGCAATTGCAGTCTTTATCAGATCTGAGGTCAACGCTACCAACCTACGCGTAGTATTATAACTTTAGTAGACGCATGCGATTGTGACGCTTCACCAAATGGACTTTATTATTAGTTTACAAACGGTACGGAATGACCTCGTCGTGGTGACGTGACGTCACCGGCGCGGCGCGGCGCAGGCGCACCATTGGCGGGAAAATGTGTTAGGTAAGTACCATAAAATGTCCTTAATTTTATGACGATAACAATTGACGAATCAAAAAAAGAAAACGAATTTTAAAACTAAAATTGGCCCGGGCCTAACATATCTCTATAACAATGTTTAATGAGCATGACAAACAAACATAAGTACCTACACACTCACACATACCTATGTATATGTAAAATAATACTACGTCTAACTTACTACATTATATACAAAGGTACAGAAAATCTTTGTAAAGTAAAAGCCTACAGATATTCTAACTAAATGACATCTGCTCACTAGCACATATCTTACATATATACAAAAGTAGATATCGTATTTGTGTGTTTTTTTTTTAGCAAACAGTGATTTATAGTTATTTATACATTCACTTAAAAAATAAAAACAGCTTATTTGTTATATCCTTGCGCGGTTTAACTGATTTGGGTGATTTTTATTTCCTTGGATTTTAACTCCGGGTTAACGCGGGTAACATCACAGGGAGCTGCTAGTATACCAAACTTTTAAACATGTTAAATTTCAAAATATCTTCATTTGATTATTCATAATACACAGAAAGAATCTAAATCTAAATTGTCGCACTAATATGTTAGCATGTGTGAAATGTATGATAACATAAACATCGGATTAAATTTTGATATATTTTTAAATAACTCATTGCCCTTTGTGAAATCACAATTGTTAAAATTAGTAATGTGATCGGTTTTAATTAATAACTTTAGTTTGCAATTAATATTGTCTATAAACTATCGGAAGGTATTTTAAAAACATAGAAATTAAAATAGCTAGGTTCACTGTATAGGAAATATACGTATTGTAATGTTGGCATATTTCTCTCAGTGACAAGTTTTCAGGTATAGGATCATTCGAAGTAATGTTTGAAAGCTGTATTGTATTTCTGGGTAACCTGTCTTTCAGTATACCAAATGATGTTACAATTTTATGACTTTCATTTCGCTTTTCTAAAACTTTTCCTAATACATTTTTTTTGATCCAATGGTCCACGATCTAAGGGGAGCGCGTAAACACAACGAACCCCTCCCCCGCCGCGGGGGAGGCGGTGCGCCGCCTGCGCCGCACACTCCGAAAGCTATTTCACTAAACTTAATCTAGTAATATAATTATATCACTAATAAACTTGGACAGTTTTATAACTATATTCCTAGTGAGATAGTAATGAATCGCTTTCGTATACTATGTTACGGTATATAATTATGTCCCTATAATAGGGATATAACTATATTACGGCTACATCTATCTTACTGCGACATATATATTCCTAACAACAACCCAAAATTTTAAATATGCTATTTTACGATCATTTCACGACTCTCATTGAAATTTACAGCATTGAATTAGTAATTCGGCTACTATAAGTATACAATGAACAAAACTTCATCAGGACAACGGTATACTTACCTACAGCAATATGTTGAGTTGGGGTTGTATTTTGGCAAATATCTATCTTATTTAAGTATGTAGTTATATATTTAAGTATAATATTTTTTTTTTGACATCAATTAAAGATTTATTTACAATAATAAAATATAAAAACAAGTGAAGGAAAACTAAACATACTACTTCTAACTACTACAAAAAGGGGCACTTAGAAAATCTTTAGAAAAGCCTAAAGATAATCTAAGTGCTCCAGCTCACTACCAGAGGGCAGCGTACCCAGCATGCTGGCCGCATTACCACGCTGGATGGCAATGCTGATACGTTGAGCCAGAAAAAGGCCAGCATTTTGGTCACGCGTCGCGTCAACCAAGCGCTCCGAGAATATAATAATAATATAATAATAATATAGTATAATATTATATTATATATGTTTCTTGTTTGTACTCATTTGTTTATTATTTGTTACAATAAATAATTTTCTTTCTTTCTTTCTTATTTATGCAAGCTTAGACAGCTATACATTTTTCGCATAACGATAGATAGAAAAAAAATTGTAAGGTACTGGAATACCAAATGACACGAGACCGCGCGGCACAATTAGATTGCGTGCTCAGTATGGGCAGGAATAGCGGAAATTTCCACCGACGGCAAACAGCAAAGCGCCCGGCAGCGCTGCGCGAGCGCAGTGCGCATTGCAATCCGACCCGATTTAATAATATTTTTATCTTTTTTTAGAATCATTGGTCTTACACCCGGTATTTTTAAGGAACTAGTGGGGTCGTAGCCAACACTGAGATACCTTTTTACAATAAAATACTTAGAATTAAGTACCTACAAACATTAAAGAGCGTGGATGTAGGGTTATGAAAATAATTATATCTTATGAGTTAATTTATTAAGTGCCTAACGTGCACTATGGTTGATTAAATTAATTAGTTGATTATTTTCGCTCATTTTCCAATAAAAGTTTAATTTAATTATATCTTAGTTCTTCATTGACCTAATTTAACATGTCTATTGGACGAGGAACGTAAAAACCAACAAAAGCTATAACAGGTGATGCCTTGCCACTCACTAAGTAAATGGGACCTTCTCAAAAAGCAGCTTAGGATGGCGCTGGAAGGGCAACATTGGTGTGAGTGGCTTGAGCGTCGAGAGATGTGCTGCGCGTTCTCTAAGCGGTACTCGCGGCATTATGCCCTTTAACACTTCCACCCAGGAGCTTAGGCACTTAGCTCTTGCGACTTCCACTCCCGAACGGCCAGTCAAGACAAGCCCCCGGGAAATCGGGGTCCGCGGTGACGCCACTACCGATGACTTGCCACAAAGTCGCCCCTGCGGTTTTATTATATTAATTTGTTTAAATATTCACCTCTGATCGCGTCAGAAACCTTATATAACTTAACTATTTATCACATTTTTGTTAATTTATTTATACATTGTGTGTTTACAACCTGTGGTACAACTAGAGCCCAAACCATAACCAGACTCTACCAGGAGTCCTGTTCCCTGAAAATTATAGCCCAAGGGTCTTGAAACCCAGAGTAAATGAGTTTCTTCTAGACAATCGTGCTACATTTTAGACTACAGCGGTGCTTAACATCAAACAGTTTGCAGTCAAACTTAATCCTATTCCGTGTAACAAAAAGTCTCGTTGAGTCGTCGCGTCGCTGACGGATGGGTGGCAATCGCAAGTCAACGCTACCAATATGAAGAATAGCATTACATCTGCTAGGATGTAGGTACATATACGTACTTGTAATGGCCGCGAGCCGTGTTCGCGGTTATTCACGCCGCCTCCTTCCGTCGTATTTCTGATTACTGAGGATCGTGACTCCTCGCAGATTTAGCCATTAGAAAAGTTTTCATTTTGTACATCGTAGTTGGCGCTCAGAACCTTCTAGGAGAGACGCATGTCCTCAGATTGATCTGCTATTATGTCGGTTATTTTCCTTCAACGTTTTGCGAGTGCAATTCCACACATTTAAGAAAGAAGGGCAGGCTGCGTCAGAATGTGAAACAGAAGCTTACACCGAGCCATACCCGCTGACGCTTACGACTTACGACTTACTTACCGCTTACGCTGTGATAAGTGAGCACTTATCACAGCCACAGGAGTGGGGGGGCGTACGGACCGGCCCACGCGTTTGATTGCCCACGAAAAACACAACACCACAGTATAAAGACTAAATAATAACTACACTGCTCAAACATGTTCGCACTTGTAAATTCAATTGAAGATTTTTAACAATGCATTGCAGTTACAGCAACAAAAAATCTAAAATGTAGTATTTAGCATGATCTGTCTGTACATGTCTGTTAATATAAAACGTATCTAATTTAAAACCGGTGGGCAGTTAAACATTTTTTTTATACTAACCATATGAATAACTTAGTAGGTACCTACTGTCATGCGCAAATAAAATTGATAAAACTGTCAATATATACAACTTCAACTTTTCTAAAATGGCTGACATGAACTCGCCGAGCGGGCGGGTAGACATTTCGCAAATACATTATTGAAAAGCAAGTATTGATGGGCGTTTCTTGTAAAGAGAACATTAGGGAGGGAAGAGAAGAGAAGAGAGAGAGAGAGAGTGACCGGAGATTGAACATAAGTAGGTTACTACACACGGCTGTAAGTGAACTACTGTTTTCATTTGTGTACTGTGACGTTTTTTCCCACGGTCTTATTGAGACGTCGTCGCCGCGTCGGTCCCGCCTCAGCACCGACATTCCAATATACAGACTTAATGCTAACGCATGGCTTTCGTAGTTCTGAAGCAACAAGAAAAGGTTCCTACAAAAATTTCATACATGTACTCATATTACTATCATTTACTATACACATTTATGTACATTACTTACATTAAAAAAATACACCGTTACGATGAGTTGATGATATCTGGAAGCACGCGGGTCACAACTGGATGGCTAGAACAGCAGATCGCGAGTCATGGAACAATTAAGAGAGGCCTATGTTCAGAAATGGATAACTAATGGCTAAGAAAGAAGAAGAAGACATTTACTTCATACATTATAATCGTTTATCGACCGCTAATAATCGGATACCAAAAATTAAATAACTGTTGATATCTGTAGATATATTTAGTTTTTTAATGTAATTTGTATTTTATCATCATCAACGTCGTGTGCTATCTTTATATACATATGTAGTTATAGAAGTTTGATATCAGGTTGACTATAAATATGCTTTGAGAGTGTTATTTTTCTTCTTTTAGATGTATTTAGCTTAGTTTTGGTCGCTTCTTAATGTCATCTAACAATTTTATTCTCTTCCTGAGCTCTCTTCTCTCCGGAATCTTGCCTTCAAGGATAAACCGTGCAAATTCATAGGGCTCTCCGACGATCACCGTTCTAAAAACTGGAAATGAGTAGGTATCGGTGCGGAGCGGTCACTGTTAGTTTAAGGTAACGACATTAATAATTCCTAAAGTAAGTATTATTAATGTCGTTGGTTTAAGGTACAGTATAGTCATAGCTTAGATATACATAAATATGTTATTTACCTACATACGTACGAGGCAGCCTGCGCCGGCGCGGCCTGGCTGTTTACTACTTATGCCATACATTCATTTACTTTGTTAGCGAATATTTGCGTTCCGTGTTACACTATCTTATATAAAATCATGTTTTAATACCATTTATAGGGACATAAGTAGTTATAAGAAAATTGTGATTACTATAAAAATATATCTGACCTATCACATAAGAAATTAATAGATAAATAGGTACGTAAAATGTAATTTTAAGTTACCTTTATTAAAGACATTCAATCTGAGCCATTGAGGACATCACCAAAGAAATGAAAGTGCTAATAAATGCATAATAATTATGTATATGATTTAACTGAGTCTCATCATTAACCTAATTACAAGCGTGTGCGCAAAGATCACTTTGTGTCTGCGATCTGTGCGCGCGCGCATTTCAAGTGACCTAGGACGTTCATTAAGAATTGAATCATCACAAAGGAGACCATCGTGATTCGTGAGGTGTCGGCGGCGCGGGCGCATCGCATACCCCGCGCCCGCGCCCAGCGTCGGCCCCCCGCGTTCATCAAAGTGTGTTCAGTGTGTGTCATCTCGCCATTTTTTGTGTTGCCATTACACAATTCACAAAAACTATTTATGTCAAAATTAATCTTGGTATTAAAATATTAACTAGCTACCCTGCCTGGCGTCGCACGGTCACATATGCACGATATTTACTCAAAGACCGCTCTCTATTAAAACAAAAATGTTTGAACTAGATATGGATTAATGCTGTATTGATTAAAATCGCTTCGTAAATCAACCAATATATATAATCAACAAAAAATAAAAAATATATATTAAAATAAAAAAACATTACTTACTTATATTCGCGGACTTTTTGTAGTCCTTTTAAAGGTACCTATACAATACTTAGTGCAGTCACTGAATAAGTGCAGAGCAATTATTTTGTTCTATCTCGTAGAGTTCACACACATACATAGGTCATCCCTACATATTGTATAGTATACAGACAACAGACAGAGAGATACTATGTACCTATGACTGAATTATGTAAGCGATTTAAGGAAATCAGTGTAATATGACAATAACATTTATTAAAATACTATAACCGAAACATAATTCTTATAGCATGGATATATAATAAGCTTAAGTTAATATTGTTTTGACATATTTTCAATATTATTGACTTATATAATTTTGACATACTTATTTTATGTTAAATTGTGTTTAATTTTGCGAATGATGCCATTTTTTCAAATTTTATTTATTACTAGTGTGTGTTCGCGGCTTCGCTCGCATTAAGAAGTATAACTTCCATCCCCTATTTCACCTCTTTAAAAGTGGCATTTTCAAAAATCCTCTCTTAGCGGATACCTTCGTCATGACATCTACCTTCATTCCAAAATTCAGCCAAATCCGTCCAGTGGTTTGGGCTGTGCGTTGATAGATCACTATATCAGTCAGTCAGTCAATCAGTCAGTCACCTTTGAGTTTTATATATACCTATATATACATAGATTGTAAACAGAAAATTGACTTGTAACTATGGTGTTATTAATAAATGACTTGTATTTTATTTAACTTTGCCCCTACAATAAGTCAGATTTATTATTAACTAGTGGGTGCTCGCGGTTCCGCTCGCATTAGAAAGTAAAACTTGCATCCTCTATTTCATCCCTTTTAAAGTGACATTTCCAAAAATCCTTTCTTAGCGGATGCCTTTGTGATAACATCTACCTGCATGCCAAATTTCAGCCCGATCCGTCTATTAGTTTGGGCTGTGCGTTGATAGATCACTATATCAGTCAGTCAATCAGTCAGTCACCTTTGAGTTTTAAATATATAGACTAGCTGGTGCCCGCGACTTCGTCCGCGTGGAATAGTTATTACCATAAAAACGGTTCTAGTGAGTTAACCTTAAAAGATAGACATATATTGTCGAAGACACTTTGTTTGATTATTTTAAGAGAAACAATTCTTTCGTACACATTTTTGTGATATCTTGAACCGTTTTCTCAGCGCATGCAACGGAAGCCCTCAAAGATGAATAATTTTCACCGTTTTTTCCACATTTTCCATTATTTCTTCGCTCCTATCAGTTGCAGCGTAATGTTATATAGCTTAAAGTCTTCCTCAATAAATAGACTATTCAACACAAAAATATGTTTTTTATTCGCACCAGTAGTTCCTGAGATTAGCGCGTTCAAACAAACAAACTCTTCAGCTTTATAATATTAGTATAGATTAGTCTGAGTTTTGCGCAGGACCAGACACGTGGCGTACTAAAAGACAGGCCTTTGATCAGCAGCATCATAACAGGCTGATGATAATGATGATTTTTTTTAAACCTAGTTGGCGATATTTGATAATGTAGAGGTGGCAACATAGCTATACATATATATAGCCCATAGAACTTCGAGTGAACAGATAAAAAGCGCGGTCGAGCAGGGAACATGAGTTTAATTTAATTGCTCACTGTTTTAATTTAATTAACATTAAATAAGCGGTATATTTATAAAGAGATTAATATAATAGACAAACATCGTTGTTTAAAATAATACAAAGCAAGTTATTAATTGTGAGAGTGAAGTGTGTGTACAATTAATTAATTAGCAGAATTTATCAAGAGAACAATATGATGGGTAACGGTGTTACTGGGTAAATATATAACATTTGTTTTCACATTAATAATAACAATCGCACATAGTATTTTTAAAGAAAATATGAAAGATATTTGTACGATATGACTGTATTGTCAAATAAAATCAATTTGAAATAATTGTTGCAAATATCTCACTGCATCTCATATACATAATAAATTAATCGGCAGAACTTTTCAATTTCATTATAAGGGGCCATGTTTTCCGAACACAAAAGAAAGTATTTAATACAAAAATGTTCACCGGGTGGCGCGGTCGTCGCTGACAAGCCAAACAATATAAGATTTAGGTAAATCATAACAAAACTAAAATTGTTGATGTGATTGTTTTAAATTTGAGAATATAACAAAACAAGTTATCTGTTTATTTCGTGATATATGTACCTATATATTATTTGGCGCCATCTCTTAGCATCACAAGTTACTACTAAACTAGGTAGGTACTGAAAAATCGCTCTTTCACCAGGCACGCGCGCGCGGTGCCATAATATGCGTAGGCGCAGTTTCTTGTGTCGTATTTGTCGTACTAACGGACAAGAAACCCGGCATAGGCGCGCGGGAAAGCGGCGCGGGGCTCGGGCGCATAAGGGCGGCCAGGGGCCTCTCGCAGGGCAGGCGGCCTTTCGTAGCGAGCGTGGGGCGCGCGGGGACCGGCGCCGGCGCCTTGCTTGCGTCCGCGCATGTCAGTCAGTGGCTTGATAAACGCTAAGTATTTCAAAAAGGTGTAAAAGGTGTATGTAACTAAAACAATTATATTTTGTATTTATATATTATATGTATACAATATAACGACTTGTACTTTAATCTTTTTGACTCTTTGATCTTTTTGAAATCAATACAAAAATTAATAAATAATAATATATATATCAGGATATATCACATATCAAATGGTAAGAAACTTTGATAGAGGCGAACTAGTGATCAATAATTATCTCTTTGTGAGCTTTAATAAATATGATATGTATATTCAGCTCGGAAACGAAGACAGCTCGAAATCTAATCGAAAATCAAAATTTATTTATTCGCTAAGAATGCGGATCATACAAAGATGATCTTAAAAATAAATGTTGGTTCAACATATCCTATGCCAACGCAAAAACGCACATTTCAGCAGTGTTAAGTTCATTTAAGTGATTTTTTTCTAATATTTAATTATTTCATAATAATTCTCATTTGCACCGGGAACGATTAAGGACGGGTTATTAAGTTAATTTGACATTTAGTTTTGTTTTATTTGACACGTATACATATGTATATAAATTTTAATATATTGGTAAAAGTGCTAAAATTGTATTGGTAATGAAGAATATTTGTTTTATTAACGAAATCGATAAAACTGTATGCATAAGAAAACTACTAAATGTTACATTTGAACATTTCCAAATCAAATATCGACATAAGTTTTAATAATTTCCGTATTCATTATTTATTTATCCTAGAACCGGACGGCTAGGGCGCGGCCAGCGTTCCGCCATCTTGTTGAGCACACTGCACGGTTAAACCGTGAGGTTGTAACACGAGTTGTAATTGTGCAATCCCTAATCCCTATTACTACCCGATTGTACTTTTATAATGTCATGAACTACTGCATTGGTCGGCGACCTCTGTTTCTTTGGCAAACTATGTAACAATTAAGTAAGAATAATTCCGTAGGTATGTAAGTATTAGTAGGCAGGTAGTAAATTAACTGAATATAAATTTTAACTTTTAAGCTGGTTTTGATCCAGAACAGGTTCCAAGTCCGGTGTACACATCTTGATCTAAATGTAAAGTGAATTTACATTCTAATTTTAATAAACAAAACTGTAGCCAAATAAATAAACTAAAAAATCTATATTTCAGAATATCAGGGTGTCATTCGTACGAAGACGGAGAAGATGTAGTAGACCGCGCACTGCCACCGTTACCTCCCGCTGTGTCAGAACAAATCAGCCAATATTACAACACGAGTGGACGGAAACTTCTTTACATCTTCAACCATTACGCATTTACAGCCAACTTGTAAGTATTTTTCTCTCATTTCTTCTCATTTTCTTTATTTGCTTGAAGGTAACATTTGCAGCGTAACACCGGGATTATTGGCGTAAAAGGAAAAAGCCTACGCCCAGCGGTGGGCTCTAATGAGCTGATGATGAGTTTATTCCATTATTCAGTCTTACCAGTGGAATTATAGGTTATCTCTTCGGGGTTGTGGAGGTTTGTTGGCAGTCAGTCTTATACAGATTACAAAACCGATATTCTGCCAAATGAGGTAGGTAGAGCTAGCCCCATAACATTGGAATTAAAGCTAAGAGGACCAACAACACATAGAGGACCATAGACTTCGAAACTTCTTGTAGTGGCTATAAGGCAAGTCTTGTGTACTGATGTTTAAGAGTGTATTTCCGATTTGTATGATTCCAAAATGAACAGAATATAACATATAACGCGGACTGAATGATGAACAGCGCAATGAAGAAAAGTACTAGGTATGCCAAATCACTTGCAATTATGTCTCAGTAAGGCCTGTATGTATACAAATACGCTAGTTTTTGTTGCAATTAAAAATACCTAGTAGTTTTGATTTTATAGGCATTCAAAGTTTCCAAAAATATCCAATCCGACGGAGAGCCCCGTAACCGCTTGTGACGTCATACTACAGCGCGCCGTGGCGCGGCGCGCTTAGTATCAAGTCACCCGCGGTTATAGTAGGTGTAAAAGCTAGTATTTTGATGTGTTTTCTTTCGCGTAATAAGAAATAATATTCAATTCATTAAATTTATGAAGGATTTAAACAGAGAAATAGGATAAGTTATCTAAAATAGATGGATTAATTATTAATACGCATTATTTACTAACAAATATTTATATGCCACCAAAATGCGAGGAATAAAAATGCAAGGTTTTGTAAACATTCCTTACTACTTGTGCTTAGTAGTTTATGTGATCTGAATATTGTTTTATCAAAACAAGATACCCAACTTATGTCACAATGAAATAATGCGACTCAAATAGTAGAAGTACCTAACCTACTTACCATATTTTTTACGTTAACCAGAACAAAATATGTATTAGTTTTGTAGCTATAGGTTGATACGTAAGTATATATGTATAATATAGGTACAACTATTATTTTTGCCTTTTTAGGGTTCCGTACCCAAAGGGTAAAACGGGACCCTATTACTAAGCCTCCGCTGTCAGTTTATCTCCAGGCAGTATCTCATAAACCGTGATAGCTATAAAGCTGAAATTTTCACAAATGATGTATTTCCGTTGCCGCTATAACAAAAAATACTAAAAATTTAAAAAAATCTATACATTAAGGGGGTCCCCATACAATAAACGTGTTTTATTCGTATTTTTTTGCTCAATATTAAAAACGTGTACATGTAGATGCTTCAAACTTTCAAGGAATATTTACTTGTACGGTATATTACCTTTCGAAATAAATAATTTAATAGCAATAAAGTAAATATAATTATTATTATTACATAACAAAAACGTGTTTTTTTTCATATTTTTTGCTCCGTATTAAAAACGGTAACAGATAGATACTGAAAAATTTAACATTTAAAATCTAAAACAAGAAAATTCTTACAAGCAATCTGCACCTAGTCTACGCGAGTAGGCACAGTGATTTTAACTTATATAGAAAATAAAGGAGTACACAAAACAGCTACATGTTTCTCAAGATATTATAACTGTAATACAATGTAAAAACGTAACGGAAAGTTCTGTATATAAATATATATTTATAAATAAATATAAACTACAAAAATATTTTAATAGTCTTAGGTATTCACGATCTCTGTAAACTATAATTAAACTATTTTAACCGGTATCATCGCGTTCTTATTGATTCAATATTTTTCCTGCCAATATAAAATCAATAAACACACGATCAATCCTGTTAGAAATCATTATTATTACTTAGGTAATTAAATATGATTGAATGGTCATCACAACAATTAACTATTATTTTATCTCCAAATGGATTAACCCTCTTCATAGCTTTTATCCATTCTTTTTCCCATTTTAACGTCCTTTAAACTATAAAAAAAAACAACTTTTCCGGTGAATTGGTAGTTGTATTTTTACATTTAGGCACAACACATGATTTCCTAGTATTCGAATCGGACATTTTAAAAGTATTTAGTTAAAATTTAGACGCCACGAGCGCGCGACGAGTGAGCCAGACTGAGCGTGCTGTATGATGACGTCACAGAGTCACCGGCAGCCCGCGTCGTGCGGTTACAACTTGTTTTACTTATAGGTCGGAAACTAATTGACGTATCGAAGTAATTCTTTCACTAGTATTTATTATTTTTGATAGAGAAAAAGGAGTTATAAAAATCAAAATTAATTATCGATCTTCATTCTTAGGATTGCTTATATTTATTATTAAATAAATAAAGAAATAAAATAATTAAATAAATATTTCAGGACATTGCACAGCGCTATCTAGCCTCACACTAAGCAAACGCTAATGTTTAAAAATAAGTTCGTATAAAAATGTTATATTCGGACACATAATTTAAATCGGTTTTATCGTTTTTTCAGTCAACCAAGAAAAGGGACCGAGTCTGACGTGCAGAGATTGTTGAAGACCTTCAATAGACCCGATAGATTTGAAGTTCAAGTATATCACGAGTGCAGATATTTGGCTATCAAGAATGCAATTAGTACAAGTAAGTTTTTCCTTCGCTAGCCCGAAGTATATCAAGATTTAAGACGTGAACGTGATTTGAAAACAAAATCCTTTTCTAGCAAAGAATTTACCAAGGATCAAAAGAGCCATAGTTTCGGTTCTATGAATATCGCTCCAAATGACCTAGTGGTGCAATGACTAACTGTTCATTGTAAACATATTCAGTGTTTAATATTTCAGTTTGCAACGCCGACCACAGCGGCACCGCCTGCGTTGCCATCGCAGTGCTGACTCACGGCGAAACAGGCGACAATGTGTGGGCACAGGATCGTCCTTACCAGCTCAAACGCGTTGTCATAGACCCCCTGCTCAGGGCCACAGGGTTGGCCGGGAAGCCAAAGCTTTTTTTTGTTCAGGTACGACTATCGCAATTAAGATATTTACATACGAGTATACATTCCAAACCTTCACAGATATACATTTTATTAATAAAAATTATTTGAATCGCATGTCATATAAAATATTATAATCAATTTGAAATGATTTCTAGCTTTTACTTAACTTATATAAGTATGTACGTATTGTACATCCCTTAGAAGTCGAATTTCAATTCAAAATGACAAAATCAATTAAATTAAATTAAGAGCTATGAAAGAGCACTTGAAAGTGAATAAAAACTAAAGAGCACCCAAGAAAATTAATGGGGGTGTAGTATTGGAACTAAGTGGGGACTGAGCTGCCCTCGTCCGTGGGAGAGCACCCTAGTTCCGTATCCTCACACGTGGTCCCTGGGTGGTGCAAACCAGGCAGCAACTCACTGGTGGTAGGCTTCGGCCGTGGTTAGTGACCACCCACCGGACTAAGCCGCGTCGCCAAACGGTCTAGCCGTGTTCCGGCGCGTGGTCCGGTGACACCGTCCAAGGAGGTGGGTCGGGATAGTTGTTTCTTCGTAGCAGACACCTGTTTAACACACATGCACATCGAGACATTGGGCAGCTAGTTTCGGAGGGTAGCGGGATCCGTGGCACGGTTCGTCGCTGGCCGACCGCAGTTAGTAGGGGACCCAAGTAGCGATTTAGCCATTCGTGAAAGGCTGTCCCGCCAACTTGCGAAAAATCCCGAGGTTGCGCCAACGTGCCGGTTGGCGACCGGATGAAAGGGCCCGTTGGACTTCCTTGGGGGGGCACGGGCGTCCCCGCGGTCTCCGGACTAGTTCCTCCACCGATGTCTAGAATTGTTCATGTGTGACGAGGTAGCTACGCAAAACCTCATCCCACTGCCATTTCCTTACCGACCCCCACTTTTGCACTATCATGAAGGTTAAGAGACAAAGGAAAAGCGTACCACAGCGACAGCACGCCCTTTCACTTAAAGTGCACCTCACAAACATTCGAGGATTGCACTCCAATCTCGTTCCGGTCCACCACCATCTCGAGACCGAAAAACCGGCACTCATGATTTTGACGGAGACGCAGATCAAATGCCCGTCGGATACGGCGTACCTGCTGTACCCGGGTTACAGCCTAGAGCATAACTTCAAAGCTCGGGCTGGGGTGTGCATGTACGTCCGTGACGACATTTGTTGTCAGCGTCTCCGTAACCTTGAAGATCACAGATTCTCTGTGCTTTGGGCGCTTGTGGACACAGGAATAGACAAGATTCTATATGCCTGTGTCTACCGATCACACAGCGGCGATCAGGAGACAACCAGGCTTACTGAATACCTCAATGAGGCGGCGGATAAGGCTCTTCAGAAGTACCCTACAGCCCAATTAGTGTTTCTGGGGGATTTCAATGGACGCCACCAAGAGTGGCTATACCCATACCAGATCACTGACCATGCTGGGAGAGAGACGCGTAAGCTCGCTTTGGCGTTAAATCTCACTCAGCTGGTCCAGGGCGCTACTAGGAAGCCTGACGTTGAGTCTCATACACCTAACTGCTTAGACCTTCTGCTGACAACAGATCCAGACCGGTACTCAGTGACAATATCGTCACCCTTGGGTAAATCCGACCATTGTCTGGTGAAGTCTGTGTCCGTATATTACCCATCCGTTCCGAGCCCTAGCGGTAGTCGGCGGTTGTGAAGATACAGGTCAGCGGATTGGGATGAGATGCGGTCTTTTTATGCATCGTATCCTTGGCAGGCTGTCTGCTTCTCTTCTAAAGACCCTTCAGTCTGTGCGGATGCCGTGATGGATACTATTCGCTTAGGTATGGAATATTTCATTCCTTACTCGGATGTATCCCAGTCCGGCAAAGCTCGCCCATGGTTTGGACCAGAATGTAGACGTGCAGAAGCGCTGAAACATGAGGCATACCTTGCATGGGTTGATGCTCGCCACCGCAAGGCTAGGAATACTAGCAAGAAGAAGATGGCATACAACAAAGCCGCCAAGTCCTGCAAAAAGGTTCTTCAGAAGGCACGCTTCGATCACATTGGCCGAGTAGGGAACAAATTAGCTTCGTACCCCGCGGGTAGTAAAGCCTTTTGGTCCCTGGCAAAGTTGATCGAAGGGAACTTCTGCCGCCCCTCATTGCCTCCACTGCTGAAACCTGACGGATCTCTGGCTCACTCTGCAGATGAGAAAGCAAATTTATTTGCTTCTCTATTTGCGGAAAATTCGCGTCTTGATGCTTGTGGTGCTTCGCATCCTCCTCCTCTTGAATGTCCGACTGCCATGTCGGATTTCAAGATTCGCCAAACGGAGGTCCGTAAAGTGCTACGCGATCTGGACGTGAACAAGGCCAGTGGTCCTGACGGTATTCCAGCTATAGTACTGAGGACATGTGCGCCTGAGCTGGCTCCTGTGTTGACGCGCCTCTTTCAGCTTTCTCTTGAGACTGGCAAAGTGCCGATTTCATGGAAACTTGCTAACGTGCAGCCCGTGCCCAAAAAAGGTAGTCGTGCTGACCCTTCTAACTACCGGCCCATTTCAGTCACGTCCGTGCTCTGCAAGAGTATGGAACGTGTCCTGAACCGCAGGCTCCTGGCGTACCTTGAATCGCATGACCTATTCAGTGACCGACAATATGGCTTTCGCCAGAATCGGTCCACTGGAGACATTCTAGTGTACGCCACTCACATATGGAGTGAAGCCATTGAGAAATACGGGGAAGCCCTGGCGGTTTCCCTGGATATTTCTAAGGCTTTTGACAGGGTTTGGCATGATGGCCTTATTAGCAAGCTTTCCTCTTACGGCCTGCCCGCTGGGCTTCGTGCTTGGATTTCGGACTTTTTGAGGGATAGGTCTATTCGAGTAGTCGTTGATGGCTGCTATGGATCTAATGGCTATCAATGCCGGTGTCCCTCAAGGGTCGGTGCTCTCTGCAACTCTTTTCCTGTTGCATATTAACGATCTGCTGAAACCCGGAACCTTTGGGTACGCAGACGACAGCACCGTTGTAGAGAGCTATACATCCACAGCGCGGGCCAGTGCGGCCGAGATCCAGTGGCTCAGGGAGGCGATGGTCGAGCGTATAAACCTGGCTCTCAAGGCAGTCTCCGATTGGGGTGATGCCAATCTAGTCAGGTTTAATGCTGCGAAGACCCAGGCGTGTCTTTTCACCGCTAAAAAGAGGCCATTCGAGCTGGCCCCCACTTTCCGAAATTCGACTGTGCCGATAACTGACCACCTTGATCTTCTTGGTATTACATTGTCCCCTACTCTTAATTTTGGCTCTCACATTGAGTCTAAAGCCGAAGTTGCAGCCAAAAAGTTGAGTATCCTCTCGAAGGTGCGAAAATACTTCAAGCCGGAACAGCTGCTTACTTTGTATCAAGCACAAGTTCGGTCGTGCATGGAGTACTGTTCGCATCTTTGGGATGGATCAGCCAAGTACCAACTTGAGGCACTAGAGGCCATTGAGAGTCGAGCCAAGAAGATCATTGGTAATAATAAACTGTGCCGAGCGAAACTTCAAAGTCTTGAACACCGTCGCAAAGTCGCCAGTTTGTCGGTTTTCTATCGGTTGCATTTCGGAGAGTGTGCCGCGGAATTGCACGGACTAATTCCGCCCGCGCCCTTCTTTCACCGGACGAGTAGAGGTACGGCAGGACGACACCGGTTTATGGTGGAAGTTCCTAAGACCCGCACGAAACGGTACGCTTCCACCTTTATTGTTCGTACCGCTAGGTTGTGGAACTCCCTGCCTGGCTCTCTGTTCCCCACGCACTATAATCCAGCGATCTTCAAAGCGAGAGTGAATCGGTTCTTATCGGGTAAGCACGCTCCATCTTAGGCCATAGCCTTACTTGCTATCAGGTAAACTATGGTCAAGTGCAAACCCGTTCAAGGTAAAAAAAAAAAAAAAAAGTTAACGCCTTGATGGTAAGATTTTAAAACTTTAAACTACCATGAAAGCCAAATTTTAGGTTTTTTCTAAGGATTTTCCGAATGCTCTTTTCTTTACTCAAGTCATTGTGAATGGTAGTTCAAGCTTAGTTTCTAGAACCTCAGCAGGTTTATATAATATTTTCGGTGTCTTGGGCAGAATCCAAGGTGTTTTTACATTGACATAGCTAGATCCATACACGCAACTCCGCGTTAAGGTCAAAAGCAACAATCTTTGTTCTACTACTGTTTGGAATTTGGGAAATAAATCTGCTATTCTTTACGGAAACATCATCGCCTCCTGGCAGAATGTATGAAAAGGAAAAATTTTCATTGACAATTCCCAAAAGTTGTAGATCAATAGTTATAGCTTTTGAGGTACTTACTAGAGACACCATTTTTGTTTTTTTTTTACAGGCGTGCAGAGGAGAGAACATCGATTCAGGTCTTAAAGTGGAGATCGATGGTGGTAGGGCAGCAGTCACCATCCCGACACATTCCGACTGCCTCATTGTCAGGTCTTCTTTCGAAGGTGACAAATTTAAAACTACTCTCCTATGAGCTTCGCAGTCAAAAAAGTCTCTAGGGCTGTCAAAAAATCCCCATATTGCATCATAGACTCCCCATAATAACTACCTAATATATAAAAATACTAACTTAACCAAATTCTTGAATTTCCAGTTAGTAGCACGCTTGCTTCAAAATTAATAATCATTTCATTGATTTGAAGACAGTTTGACATTTTATTATTATATATATAGCATTTTCTGATAGAGAGTAAAGATAAATAAATTATTCTTTTTGTTTCAGATCACGTCTCGTTCCGCACCTCCCAGGGTTCCTGGATGATTCAGACGCTGTGTGACGTCATGGATGCCAACTACGACCAGCGCCATCTACTTGATATCATGGTACTACTTAACAACGAGATGGCCAAGAAGTCCTCCGAGGCGTACGACCCGGAGTACCACGACAAACGGCAGATTTGTGACGTGCAGTTCACTTTTACCAAGTTCCTTAAATTTTAAGATTTGTTAGACTGAATTTTTACAATTCGCTTTTATATTATTTTTTATTTTTACACGCATATAATGCAATGTAAGATGGATTCGCGCACGGATTCGATCCGTAACATCCATCCATACATATAATAAGCTGAAGAGGGTTGAAAGTCTGAACATTGAAGACATCATTTTGATAGCAGCACACGTCCCAACAATTTCTAGATTTTTGTCTACTTAAGTTAAGCCATATTTTCAGTAGATAACTTTGCGTTGGAATTGATTTGCTTGTGAGTCCTGTTTTTGTCCGGTCTGTTTGTGGGTTTGTTTTCCTTTGTGTTGAGGTTCTTTTAAAAAGGGACTAAAACACACACATAGAATAAGAACTCCAAGAGCTTATAATAGTAAAACATTTGCTCAAATAAAACACGGTAGCCAAAAGATATAACTTACGGTTTACGTAGTAATAAGGTTTAGGCAACGGAAAGACTACAAAGTATTTTTGATAACTGTTTTATATAAAATTATATTGTAAACTTTGTAAAGAATCTCACATTTAGTCGGCTATTGTCAAAAAAAACTTAAATCACACAGTTAGGCATACTTACCAGTTTCCTTACTGCAATGTCTCAAAATGAATATATTAATAATACTGCCCTAGGTTGGAGATGAAGTCTGATTTTAAATAGTGAATATGGAATTTCTCTATCTTGTGCATTTGTATCCTAACATAAATTTATAACTTGAATGACTATCCTTCCTATAAAATAAGGCTAGTAAAACCACAAATGATTAGTTCTCGGAATAATCGCTAGTGAACTGTATTTCGTTTTTGTCTGTAATTAGTAGTAGATTAAGGGACTTAATCTGTCTGTAGCATTGACCGCCTAATTCGATCTCTTATTATAAGTACTTAATCTTCTACCACTTGTGTTTTGTGAAGCAATGCCTGACAGGTAGAACCGACATTGACAATGACATCACGAATTTGCTTGAAATTATACTTTGACGATCTTGACATCCGGCACCGGATTGACAGGTTTTTTTTTTTATAGAAAATGCAAACCAAATTGATGACATAGGTAAATATTTATTATGATTATATATCTGACAGGAAACTGCCATATTTTGTATTGCAGGCTACCAGTTTCATCTGTAATTTCTATATAAAATTTGTCAAGACCGAATTGACTTGTTAACTGCTGGTCTTTGTATTTATTATTCATATAAGGCTGTGTTTGATGCCGCATTTTCATATAAACTGTGTAAAGAAACACTAAGGAAATGTTTTGTAATAAATAAATGTCTATTAAATGATATTGTCTATGGAGAGCTCAACTCATACAAAACCAACTGTATATTTTATGCTTTCGTAGTTTTCGTGATACACATTATTTTGGTTAAATTGCAAAAACTTTGCGATTGGTTTTGTAGAGGTAGGTAAGCTCTTTGATTTTTGTATGAGTTATTGACGCTTCCCACACGACCATACACATTTACAACAGTTTGTATGAGAATTTGACATTTTACGAATGTAAGCAATTGTAAATCACGTTGATTAAAATTACAAAAATTCTAAATGTGTAGGTATGTGTACTTTTGCTTACATTCGTCGTTGGTGCTTTACTTAATTTTTATAATACAATATTGTTTATAAAAATTATATTTAAAAATACCGTCTTTTGTTTTATTCATACCCTGCGCCGGCCTATATTTACAGACATTTTTCTTTAGAGCGAGCATTACGAATGGTTTTTAAAGAAGCCCTCATTATGGTGGAAATTTCCTCAGGAATAAAAACACTTCTCATTAACTTGGTTTAATGACGGGCTTTTTTACTCAACCTCGCTGTGGAATGTAGGGAGCTTTAAGCAAAGCTAAATAGCGACCTCTATTTAACGAAAGGATGTAAATTTACTTATGGAATATGCTTAGCAAGTTCTTAGAATAATAATTTAAGAAAATAGTGAGCAAAATTATGTTTTATTCGTTAAAAGAAAATTGAGAGGAAGATCAAAGAATGATTTATTAGTCAGTTTCTATCTGTTTATCTTATGAATATTTTAAAAACGATACAAATGAATAATACAAAACAATGCATTTTATATGTAGTTCTTTTCGGGATAATTTTATCTCCTGTGAAAGCCTTATTTCACGTTAATTTATTTAAACACATTCGTGGTAAAAATTTAAACGTACCTCGTTGCAGCAATGTTTCGACTTGTGAATTAATATTAATATTAAATTTCATAGCGCCGTTGCCGGCTAGATTAAAGAGTTTGCGACTGCCTGTTACGCAGATTGCAGAAAAAAAAATTGGATACGACTTTTGTCAGCGCTGATTTTCGTATGATACAAAAAATGGCTTATTCTGTAGCAATGCGGCAGTCGTTAGCGTTATCAGAGATGCTAAGATTGGTAATGGGTAAGTGCTTCCAAAGTTTTAAGATTCTTTATAAACTATATCTTTATAATACTTACTCAAAGCAAAGTAGGAAGTAAAATTTAATTGAAATTCTAACAGTCCTTCAGGATATTTTAATTGAATCAACACACTTTGAAAGAATTTTTCTATAAACTTTCCCAATCTCAATACAGTCCCATACAGACAACGACTATCGTAGACCTCGTAGCTCCGTAGCAGATGTCTACGCAGGAATTCCGTAGCAGGTTACGACTCTACAGTCTAACCTTGGAGATTAAAGGGCTTACTTTCAACTCAGCAAAAAAATACTCGACCAGTTTGGTTGAGTTGACAAAATCGAATTTTAATACATATTTTTATTGGTGACAACTCGCCTTCCACACAGATTACTAAAGAGATACTTTGTGTCAAATAAATATGAAAAGTACAGTCAAGTAGTAATGGGCATAACTTAAAACTTGCTTTAAAAATAAATACATTCAATGAAGCGTTTTTTAAACATTACGACACAATAAATATTGTTTCTGATGGTATTACATTATGAAGTCATTTTATACAACCGACTGTCTTTCATTATGTTTTAAAACCTTAATGGATTATACAACTCGTATATTTGCTTATTACTCGATCCCGGAACATCGGAGCGACGACAAATAGCCATGGTTATTGGTATAAATATAGCTTAGGGCTATTTATTTTAAAACACAGAGGAAGCAGTGAGTTTTAAGAATATTTATTATTAGTAACAACTAGTTCTTCATATAAACAAATACCATATCTAATAATTTCCACATCTTTGTGTCAATAATGAAGGCGAAAGAGGCTCCTGCTTGTTACTGGAGGCTTCGCCGCCTGCAGCCTGTATTAAGCGCTCCACCTAACGCTCAGATGAAATTTTAAAATGATATCCTAAAAGTATCTGAATGAGAGGATAGAAGAAGAACTACCTAAAACAAATTATGTAATCTTCCTAAAGACATCGCATCATAATGATATAGCATCGAACTCATGTTCGGAAAATATTTGTCCTCATCTATGAGTAGGATTTCTCGGAAATTACAAGCGATGTCTTTAGGATAACAGGATATGGATTTGTTTCAGGAAGGGAGACATTTCCACTTATATAACAATAGTGTATACATATGTTTATAATTAAAGGCGGTTGAAATTAATGTTGGTTGTCCATACATTTTGTCAGATTGCGATGGACTTTTTGCTTAGAAAGTTGACTTTTATCGCGCATTTCTAAAAGCTGTTGCTTTACTGAAGCTACCATTTTGAATGTTAGTTACCAGTAACTATTATTTATAGTATTATGTTCCAGAAAAATATATATTTAACCGAACATTAAATTGTAGTGCTCAAATTTAAGCCCATATGGGCGTTAATATTGAATTACCCTGTTGTAGATATTTTAATATCACACAGATGGACAGTTAAATAGACAGGCTCGTTACTCGCATAATATGTTATTTAATATGATTTTCGCAAATAACTAAAAGCCGGTAGATTTCCCCGGAGGGCGTCGTTGTAGCATTTTTTATGATGCCCTAAAGTTATTAGGGCAATGGAGCAGTAGCGTACTTTACTTGTATATATGTAAGTACCTACATACATATTGTGTAAGTACAGTGTATGTTTGTAGGCACAGAAATCTTAATAAACAGGTTTTATTTATATTGGCCAACTTTAGTGTCACAGTTTTCAAACTACCTTGGGGCCCTCTGACACGGCTTCACGACAGCCGTACTATGACAAACAGCCGGGACCCACAATTTAACATATCATCCGACCCACGGAAGCACCCAACATGAAATACTTTTTGAACACCCATCCAAGGAAGAACTAACCGCGTTGTTTAACATCGGTAAATACAGGGTAAAAGTTATAATAACTATTGCCAACAATATACATTGTTATACATACAATACATATACATAGAATATTCTAAAACCATATTTCATATCATTTAACAATTGGATATATTGGTACAGACGTCGCAGTTACTCCAAATTAATATCAATTGATTACTCATTGTTGAGTTAAGAAGGTACTTCAAACTTTTCTGGGAAATCTATTTACAAATTAGCAACATCTTGTTTCCATTATCATTCCTTTGATGATTTCCGATTTCGGCTACGACGAACGTATTTCCTATGGGAAGGTTATAAATACGTCTAAGTACTTAAGTATCTATTATTGTCTCCATAAATATTTTTCTTCCTTTCTTTGTAACCTATTTTCTTCAGTGTTTACTAAGTATACACTGGCTCGGATCCGATGCAGTAATATTGTAAAAGGATGAGGGTTAATAGAAAACTTAATGCTTTTGTTTTGTCGACACGCTGAATTGTAGGGTGGATATATTTACTGAAATCCTAGTACACGACAAAACATTTTTTTAGTTATTTGATAATTTAGTAATTACGACAAAATTCGAACCTGCGTCATTCCAATAGACGCCTATTGCTATGGATTTCCAATTAAGTTGTGAATGAACCCATAGTGCGGGACAAGCATTTAGCAAATCTTCTACACCAGTATTAGGTATTAACATCTTTCTCTCTTGAGTCGTATGTCCTCATGACTGAGGTTCGTGACTCCCCCGCAGAATAAATTCGTTAGGGGACTTCTCTTAGGTATCACTATGCAACTTTGTAGACTCACATCACCCAGTTTGAATGTGTTGTGTTTATTTTTTGTTTGTAATGTTTTTCTTGTAGCATATAGAATCAAGAAACTACATACAACTTGGGAGATGCTACACCAAGAAACATTCTGTATCATATATATATAGCTACAACTCATTTTGAAAGTATAACTATCTTAATTAACTCTTGACCCCACGCATCTAAAAGGGCCATACCTGAAAATCAGCGCTGTAGAGTACCTAATTTGCAGCATTAATGCTGACTGCTGAGGTATGACCTTTTTGACGCACGGGATACATCAATGTAACTTACTCGTATATCACCTTTGTAGGTATTGGCAATGGCGCGCGAGGTAGTCTGGCGAGTGCTGAGCGCGCGCGAAGCAAGATTGCAGGTCGCAGTACTCTGCTGTGACTTATCACGCGCCTTTGATACTTCTAATCACGGTCTTATAGCTAAAAAGCTATGTTTTTATGGTATCAGAGGGCCAGCCCTGTCAATACTGACCTCGTTTATGTCAGAACGCACGCAGGTAGTAGTAGGCGACAGAGGCCGCGCCGTTTCCTCGGAATTAGAAAACGAGATGGGTGTCTCACAAGGGTCGTGCTTGTCAAACACGCTCTTCAGCTTGCTCTTGAACGATCTAGCAGCCAGCATAGATGGAGCTGATATATATAAGTGCGCAGACGACGTCGCCGCCGTGGTAAGTGCCCCTAGTCACGAAGAGCTCGAAGCCAAGCTAAACGTCGTTGCGAACGACCTGGATAAGTGGTTTAAATCAAACGGTCTGGCACTAAATAGAGACAAAACGTGTTTTTGTCCTTTTGTCTCAACGGCCATACACCGAAGAGTTATTCTGTAACCGTTGGCAACACCGCTATACAGCAAGTCCGCTTCACGAAGCTTCTTGGCTTTCAGTTGCACGGCGCGTTGACGTGGGAGACACACATTGACGATTTATGTGGGAAGCTCTCGAGCTCGTGCTACGCGCTCCGGCGGCTGGCGAGCACCGCTACCCGCGACGTCGTGCGCTCCTGCTATTTCGCGACCGTCCACAGCGTGATTACGTATGGGCTGGAGTTGTGGGGCCGATCGGCTGAGATAAACAGAGTTTTCTCAATGCAAAAGCGCGCTGTCCGTGCTATTTGTAGAGCCAGAGACGACGCGACCTGCGTAGAGTTGTTTCGTGAGCTCGGCATATTGCCACTGCCTTGTGAACTCATCTTCCAGGTAGCTCTTTTAACACATACGCACCTGCACTTGTTCCCTCGCAGGGGAATTCATGGCAAGTACGGATTGCGCAGCGACAGTAAGAAAGAACAATTAGTAACACCGTCGCATCGTCTTGCGAAGTCGGAGAGGTCCGTGTACGTGATGGGTCCCGCGGTATACAACCGTTTACCCGCTACCGTGCGTGATGCACCCTCCACCGCGCGCTTTAAAACCAAGCTTAAAGCTTGGCTGCTCGAGCAGCAATTTTATGACCTTGACACATTTTTCAAGGCACCTGAAATGTGATATATAAAATAACTATAGTGATAGATATATAATAGACTGACATGTAATTTAATTGTATGACTTGTAATAATGGAATTATCAATAAATGTATTGTATTGTATTGTGTTGTGTTGCGTTGTGTTGCGTTGCGTTGCGTTGCGTTGCGTTGCGTTGCGTTGCGTTGCGTTGCGTTGCGTTGCGTTGCGTTGCGTTGCGTTGCGTTGCGTTGCGTTGCGTTGCGTTGCGTTGCGTTGCGTTGCGTTGCGTTGCGTTGCGTTGCGTTGCGTTGCGTTGCGTTGCGTTGCATTTGCGTTGTGTTGTGTTGTGTTGTGTTGTGTTGTGTTGTGTTGTGTTGTGTTGTGTTGTGTTGTGTTGTGTTGTGTTGTGTTGTGTTGTGTTGTGTTGTGTTGTGTTGTGTTGTGTTGTGTTGTGTTGTGTTGTATTCTACCAGTTTTTCAACTTTTTTATGTTTTTATATTGTTGTGTCCTGTGTGTTAAAATAAATGCTTTCTTTCTTTTTTATTTAAGTACAAACATTTTTCCTAAAACCGATGGCCACAAAGAGTATCCGTGCGGAGTGAAGATGCAGAAGGCTTATGGTCTCGCGTTGATATAGAATTAGAGATAAACCGTACCCCGCCACTCGTAAACTGACCTCGGCCGTATGGAGAAAATTATAGAATAAAAAGGTATTCTGTATGTAGTATGTATGTATGTATGTACCTACTTAAGAAGAACAAGAACAGCTCAAGACAGGGATTATTGGTGTAAGAGAGAGAAGGCCTATATCCTGCAGGGGGTCTTATTAGGCTGATGATAATGATGATGACGGGAAGATATCATTCGAAAAGATCTTATAAATAGCTTCATCAGTCTATATCTCGGCACCGCAGGCTTATGAAGCGCAACACGAGATAAGTTTCTCGTGGTTTTTGTCGTAAAGTTATAAGTTATACCGAAACACAGGGTCAATGAAGGACATCATAATTGAAAGCTTCCGCGCCCGTGAGACTGGTCGGCTGAACTGCGTCGTATCAAAAATGTGGCTAGATAAATAAATTCTAAAAATCGATAGGTACATACGTATGTACATACTTTATATGGTCCATGGTTTATTAAATGTTTATCGACTTACATGAAATCAAATGACCATATTACAAGAGTAGAATTCCCTCACATATACCTACCAGGGAATAGGTACGAAATATCAATAATAATGTCTACTCTAGCAGTCGCTAGATACAAACATTAGTAATTATTATCATAATAATACTTTACCTATAACAAATATATTAGGTACCTACTTCTACATAAAACAAAGTAATTCGCTCAGAAATGAATCATTTCCCATCTAATTGTGACGATACTTCCACTGTTAGACTGAGACCAGCAAGTTATGTTGTCAGACTGATTTGATAACGTTTTGACCTCTCCTCACAGAATATAATGATACCTACTTTAGACTTATCACGAAGAATGCATACGTGTGGGGGCAGCACTTCTTTTGCAAGTCTTTAAAGATAGTTTTATATCAAAATAAAGGAAAAGAGGTAAGTCAGGCTTAACCTATCTCCATACCGCATCCAAAACGGTCAAGTCGTTCGATCGAGAAGAAGTAAGAAACATAAAGTCACACAAACTTTTTCCTTTATAATATTAATACGAAGTAGGATATGTTGAAGAGCACCACAGCGGAAAATCAATTAAAATTCGAGATTGCATTTTTTTTAAATACACCAGTCTAAATAGCGTTGCTGCACACATAAACCCTTATGACGAAACTTCAATTTTTATCCTAGCCATTCAAGGTTACCAACTGAAAGACCCTCTCAGAAGCGAAAATTTCGTCCCGTGTACGACAATTTGTTTATAAAATTTAAATTTTATTACATTTTGTAGTATTTAAATCAAATATTCTAGTTCCAATTTGTTCCATGCGCAGAATGATCTGTAATGTCTGCGCCACAACCGGAGATCCGGCGCGGTGCAATGTTATCTCTCTTTTATCTCTTTTAAAAATACTTACTAGTATTCAAAAACATTTCATTTGGGATTTCTTTTTATTACGCTTTTATTTTTTATTATTACTATGTAACTAACCAAATAACGTATCTAATATCATACAAGACTATGATATCTTCTAGGTAAGCGTGTTACACCCTAGGCTGCAGCAATGCTTAACGACAGGCAGGGCAGGCTGTAGTCAAACGCAAACCTATCCCACGTTTAAAAAAATATTTCTTGTGATTATGAATTTGTATATTGTTTTTATCTGAACTTTGCATGGCTGTATAGTTTATTATTTAGATTTATCCATTTCTGTCACATTTTTTTTTACTAAACCTTGTTTGCATTAGATAACAGTTTGACTATGTAACTCTTTTTTATTAATTTTAATTATCAGGTATAGAAGCGCCAACAGGCGCAGGCAATCGCTTGCGATTACCAATGTTAAGCAATTGTCGACGCAGTCAGTCCTTGGATGGGTGACCAAAAGTGGCATTTCATTCTGGGCGTTTCCGTGGGTCGGATCGGATGACACGTTAAATTGTAGGTCCCGGCTGTTTGTCATAGTAAGGCAATTAATAAGTCGTTATACACCATCTTAGATGCCCACAGGGCGGCTTGATTAACTCTCGACACCAGAGTTGGCCACTCTTATTCGATAAAAAGATAAGGTATACAATACAATATTGATTTGCATAATATAATTAATTTAAATATTGTACCTAACTCTACTTAAATACTATGTTTGTAAGTGTATGGACTAGAAAACTAATAAATTTTGACCTACGGTAACTTGTTCGCTGCAAATGTTTGCCACCCCTGACTGATACGAATGGTTCAAATCAACGCTAGTCACTAAAGGAGATAACCAGGCGAGCCTTGAATACAATCGAACCATAACTCGACTGTTAGCAAGGACAAAATGAATAATTTTATAAAAAAAAGTTCGGACAAACAAGTTCGGAAAACCTAAGTTCGGATGAAAGTAGCCAACTCTATCAACGCGATCTAAATTTAATGTAATTGGCTTTTGGCCGTTTTAATTAATAAATAAATAAACTCTGGTGTCAGGGGTTTTAAACCACACTAGAGGCCTCTTATAATAAATAACGGCTGCCTTACTTTGACAAACAGCCGGGACCAACAATAATTTATAGATTGAAATAAATATTTATGTACGATAGACGTTGCTTGCATAGGTACCTACACTTTGTCACAAGAGTATTTTTTACCTCAGCTTCAGACAAGTGTTTCGTGGGTAGTATTTTTTACGGTGTATACAAACAAGGTAACAATTTCAAACACTATCGAAGGTATAAGAACCATAGCTAACATTATTTTTTGAGTTGAGATACAGTAATGAGAACCACACAAGTTTTATTACGTAGTCAACCCAACTCTGCATCTCAGATATTCTATCACTACCAAATAGATATTAAATACAATCTACTTATCTGGTAATTGTTGTGACGGTTCAGTTACAAAACTTTTTACAAAAAATATATGATAAGATGTTATAATCTGAATCACACTCAGTATTGAATAGACATACCCCCAAAAGGCGTGCTAACTCCTCAAACTTTTATCACGAAACATATTTTTACAAGCACAGTCACGACTGGACACTTCAGTCGTTTATGAACCTCGATTAAATTAAGTTATTAACTACGACTGGAAATTAAATTAAAAATGTTGTTAAAGATTTTCCACGCGTCCGTGGTTGCGTTGAATGCGTACACGATTTGGTACGATCAAATGTACGTGGATTTACCATTCCCGTCTAAAGAAATAGAGGCCTTGTCGCTCAAAGCTCGATACATCTTCCTCACTTTTTGGTGTCTGGTAAGTTTCATTTATCTTCTTTTTGGTTGAAATGATATTTATTAAGTAAAATATCATAAGGAATATAAACCATATATACATATAGATCTAAATTCTAATTAAATAATAGTAGTTTATGCAACTGTCATATAATGAAGGGTATTAAATCACGAGTGTGAGTTTATGAAACGAGCGCAGCGAGTTTCATAATAGTAACGAGTGTTTTAATATCCGTGTTATATGCAGTTGCATACACTACTTTATCTTCACTAATGCAATTAATCAAACAACAAGAGTAAAAGCTGACAATAGTTAATTTTTCATATAATTTTCTAGATTTTTCTGGCAAAAGATTGTGAGTTACTTTTGTTGCCAATTCTAGAATATCCGGAGGCGTACAAATATCATCGTCGCTATCCATTTTTAACTTTTAATTTGTATTTAAGAAACAAAACACATTGCGAAACATTAAATTCACGCGTACGTGTATTGTCACAGTGAGAGAGCTATTACGATATCGATGTGGATATTATACCATCATGTGAAATTGCTTAAATTGAGTGTTTTGTTGTCTGTGCTATAACAGTAGGTAGTAATTATAAGTCAAGTATTGGAAACATAAGTAGAATGTTACAACATTAGTGTAGATAAAATAATTAATAAATGTACATAATTAGGTACTAATATTTAAAAACAATGATTAACTTTGGATAGTAAGAATGAAAGAATTTAAAAAACCTACTATGTAGAGCCTACTTTTATGAAATTGAACAGTGGGATACATATTATTTTAATTAGATATTGTTATACTTACATTTTATTATATTTTGATACTCCGTCACATTTTGTTAAGATTTACTTATATATGCTACAAGCACCGAACATACAATAATAGTACCTAGCTATAAATTTGTGAGAGCCGATAGGGTAATGTAATAAAATTAAACCATAAAATAACACTAGCGAAATGTGAATATAGTTTAATAAAAAATATATTGTTTTCATACAAAAAGATTTTTTACTAAAACTACGAAAATTCCCAAATTTACACAAATAGTTTTTTTTATAGGCGAGCTCTTTCCTATTTGAGGTACAAGTACCTAAATCAATTCTCTCTCGTTATTATTAATCTTACTATTCTAGTGACAACAGTATACAAATGCTGTCGGGATAGCCACTGAACCTTGAGTTAGGATTCATTTGTATTGCTAACAGACACATCTCCTTTCTTTCCAGATCCTTCAAACCATATACTTCACCATATCATTCCTGAATGACGTGCTCGGCTCCGATGCAGCGTCTCCGAAGCGCCCGCCCATCATCAGGCGTCTCAAAGACGTGCTGTTCAGCCTGGCCTTCACTGCAGCCATCTACGTCTCCATGGCCTTCTGGGCACTCTACGCCATCGACAAAGACTTCATCATGCCCGACGAAATAGAAACACTACTACCCCCCTGGGTGAACCATGTAATGCACACAGCTATAGCACCGTTCATCTACATAGAACTTCTCGTAACCAAAAGGAACTATCCGTCCAGAAGATTCGGTGTAAATCTGACGCTTCTGTTTTTCTTCGCGTATACTTTTATGGTGTTTTTCCTGTATTTCACGACTGGAGTGTGGGTGTACCCCTTTATGAACGCTCTGAGTTGGGCGATGAAGTTTGTGTTCTTCGTGGCGAGTGCAGCGGTCGCGATAGGTATTTACGTGTTGGGAGAGAAATTGGATATGTTAGTCTCGCATACACCTAAGACTTATGCTAATGGAATGAACGGCCACAGTAAGAAACATTGATTTGTCTTTAAGTTAATTTTTTTTTAATAAAATAATGAAATTGGATCTCGTGTTTTGATTTTCTCTGGTCACAGTAAAAACGAAACGTAGGTACGTTTTTTGTTTAAGTTAGTACTTTAAGAAACACTTGCACAACGATTCTTAAAGGCATCTAAAGACAAACTTACTTACTTGGTAAAAAAATGAATGAATGTATATGAGTCTTTGGCTATATATTTTAATAAAAATATGTGTACTCTTTGTTTTATATTATTTTTGTTTCAAAAATCTAGAAAAACAAACACACAAAACAGCAAACAAATGTATGCAGGTATTTTACATACTATATCATAAGACAATAAGAGTGGATTATACTTGCTACGTGATTTCAGCCGCATACACCCCGGATCCCCAAAGTATCCTATTTTTTAAAACCAAGAATACAATTTCTACACACTAGCACAGACACTAGTTACTGCAAGTTAAAGCCACAAGCCACAATAAAGCCTGCCACAAGGTGTAATTTTTTAAATCAATAAAATAAAAATATTTAAATGCAAAAAAATATATTCATAGAAATAGAACTACTTACTTAGTATATAATCTAAATAATCACTTCTGATTCAAAACCTTTAACAATAAAATTAAGTTCCTCCATTCCAATGTTCTTTTTTCGTCGTCTTTTCTTTAAAGTGTTTTTAGTTGCTGTTTTCAAATCCATCATTTCTGCACAACTCTGATATATTTTGCATAAGCTTTGATAAAACATCAAGACTGTATTAGAACCTTTAAGATATTGATCAAAGAATTTACATGGATCTATTTGATTTTCCAATTTTACAGCAATATTGTACACAAAGGTTCCGTTGAAACATTTTGAGTATTTTGTACTCTGAAATGGAGAACAGCATAAAGAATTCAATGAATTAAACTGCATCAAACAACATTGGAACTGAGCAAATGAATGCATTATTTTACAATCATAGCTTTTTGGTTTCTTCTTAATTTTGTCATCCAATTCAAAATGTTTTAGCAATACACTGGCGGCAACAAGACAATCTTCATATTGAACTTTATTTTTATTCAGGTAAAGCTCATTTTCATCTAAACTAGTTTGAGGTAGTTTTTTCAATTCTTCAAGTTTCTTTGAGTATTTATTGTTGAAGAAGTTATGGCCTCTAAAGGTTCCAGTCTTTTCATCGATGACTTCAAGCATGACATAGCACAAAAACAAACTATGAATATGTCTTAAAGGTACATTGCAATATGAAACCCACCAAAGCACAGATATCATAAACAACTGAAAATTAGCTGGTAATGTTTCTATGACTGACACATCTAGTAACTCCATCTTTATCTTCAAAAAATGATAAAAATAGGATTTCAGTGGCTCTTCTGTCAAATCTTGAAATGGCACTTCCAAGGGTCTGGATAAAGCATATTCCTTGTCTATATACATTCTTCTATAGTTGCAATCCTTTTCTCTACTGATATATGTACAATATTCTTGTGAGAAATCTGTCAATATGTCAAAAGAGTACCTTAAAATTGGCAATGTGTGAAGAAAACAATCATCATCACTGTAATCCTCTGCCTGTGGAGAACAGAAGTATAAGTGGTGTGTGGATAAGTTGATGTATGACTTTGGGATACAGCCGGTACGAATTCTTTCAGAGTGCCACACTGGCAGCCCCATTACAAGGTCTTCATTGGAATCATCTTCTGAACTATCAGAGCTTGAAGAATCATCATCATCATCAGTTTCAGTATCTGTGTCCGGGCTGTCACTGGTTTCAGCTACTTCCTCATACTGGATGGTGTCCAAAGTGTCTATCAATATGGGTGAGTGAGATATAGTTTCCTTCAAATTGAAATATTTCAGAGACTCACAATGATTGCTGTTATACCCATTTATACTCTTCTTGATGATAGCAAAAACTTTATCCTTGTGGGCCTTCTTCAATCGGCCCAATATTTTTGCTATTGCAGAATCCAGAGTCTCATTTTGCAACCACTTGAACAGGCCATGGATACATCTCTGCTGCTCATTCCTGCTGTTCTTGCCTTTAGGTAGCTTCAATTGTGAGAAAAATTTATTGAATACTTTCTTTTCAACGAAATCATTACCTAGAAGTGTAGCAAGGAGAGGAAGCAAGTCTTCAGATAAACCTCCAAAATGATTGGCCAAATGCTCCACTTTGTAAATTTTACATTCCAGTGTATGTATTCTATTACCATTCTCTTCGAGAACTGTTGGTTTTAGTTCTAATGTGTTGAATGGGATGTAGAGAACATTATAAATGAAAAAATCAGAATCATAGCTTAGCACAGGACAGTTAAGGTGGCGCGCCATTGCTGCTATTTCATCATCAGCCTCAAATTCACAGACAGTGTAAGCTACATTCATATCTGCCAGAGCTTCGATGAAAACATCTCTCAATAACAGAGGGAATATCTGCAAGGTACCTTGAGTGACGGGATCCAGGCGGGAAGCTCCGTATATCTTAGACCGCAAGCGACTAAACGCTGTCTTCAATTTTCTTTGCTCGTAACTCCCGTCGAACAAAACGTATGAAATTATGTTGCATTTTTTCAAGTTTTTGAAGAAATTCCTCACATATGCCGCGAATTTGTCGTAGTCACCGCCGAATGCCGAGAAGCAGTTGAGCCGGCGATACAGTTGTGCACACAAGCTGTGGCCATCGATGATGAGACAGGTATCGTGGAGAAGGAATTCTTTCAGGAAAGCATCTTGATTGAAGTTGATGTAAGTTGTAAGACCTCTGACCCCCATATTATACTCGGACTCACTGCTTAGCTATTATTGTTTCTTGTACATGTTTATACTACCTACTACAATACTTCACACATTAATTTTTGTGCATGCAATTCTGACTATTTCTGACTGATAAGTTTTGAGGTTCTGAATTTTTTGTTTGTTTCACTTTTTTTTTAATAATGGACTCTGCGGCACCGCCTCAGTTTCGCCAATGTCACGTCACAAGGGAGACAACTGCTGATTAGCCAGTAAAAATAATTAACATTTTATCGGTGCGGAATTACTATTAACTTATTTGAAATTTATTGAGCTTATTTGAGTGTTAGCATAATACATATATACAAGCATAATTACAATTTAATTTTATTAGAGACAATAAAGTTTGTTTCACTTGGTTTTGAGGTTATTTTTATTTACGAATTTTGTTCACAGACATTCTTTAGTCTGAGATTTTGTTTCATGGAATACAAATTTATTAATCAAAGTCAAAATACAATAATTCTTCTTGGTTATCGAATATTTCTTCTACCCTCGGAGGAAATATCTTCTACCTATCGAAGTTGTATCAAGGTAAATAACGCTATCTTTTTCTATACGCAGAAACTCGTTGGTCATCCTATCTCTGTCAATTGCTATGGTTTATAATTTATATTAAAGTATGCTAAAGATTATTTAAGAAATGGAACAGAAGCAAGCACCTACATTATCACAGATAATAAAATATTGAGCAGTAGTAGTAGAATTTTGCTAGTATAGCTATTTTTTTATGTAACGACTGCGGACAATCCGACAAGCAACTTGGCTGCGTGCGCCGTGCGTGTCGCGCCGCGGCGCCCGCGCGTTCCCGCACTGCGCTGTCTGTGTCGCAGTCAACGCCGTGCCTTACCATAGCCATAGGTATAGTTGTAGTTGTATAGAGTAGGTATGTCTAGAAAATGCAATCAATGAGTGATTTTCCAAGAACAAGTGAATTTTAGTAACTAATGTTGCTAAGAGATCGCCACTTGAGTATAGTTTACGGTTATTGTTTGATTAATGGTACCTACAGAACAATATAGTTCATACAAATAGTAGCTAGCGATACTAAGTGTACCTACAAAAAATTGTAATTAAAACTTTTTTAAGTGGAATTCAAAAATCGCGACGCGTGACCATAATGCTGGCCTTTTTCTGGCTCAACGTATCAGCATTGCCATCCAGCGTGGTAATGCAGCCAGCATGCTGGGTACGCTGCCCTCTGGTAGTGGGCTGGAGCACTTAGATTATCTTTAGGCTTTTCTAAAGATTTTCTAAGTGCCTCTTTTTGTAGTAGTTAGAAGTACCTAGTATGTTTAGTTTTCCTTCACTTGTTTTTATATTTTATTATTGTAAATAAATAAGCAAAATCACTTATTTAGCAAAAAATACTTAAAATTATGAAATCTTTGTTATAGGTAAATTGACTATGATAAAAAAAATTAAGATTCTAAGTTTAATTACATGGGTAGGTACATGGCCAAAGAAGTCTATAATTTCATGGTTAGGACAAAACCACAAAAAAAAAACAATAGGTATTAGCTATTTTACTCTATTCAATACTGGCAGCACATATAAACCGGCCGCGCTTCTGAAAGAGCATGTGGAAGAATTGAAACACGTGTAATAAATTTCGAATTTGAAGTAATTTCTGCAGTCATTTCATTTTGCATATTGATTTATATTCTCTGGTAAAGATATTCTGTAAGTATTTCGGTTACAGTGTTACGTAGCAACTTGTTTTCTTGCTCCAATACAACAAAACGTTCAACGTGCTCACAGCCATGCATATTTACAGATAAATCAATATGACTGAAGAAAAAGAAGTTTCCGACACCAACGGGCAAGAAAAGAAGGAGGAAGAAAGCAATAGCAATGATATTAGCGACCTAGAAAGCGATATCATCCGCCAAGTGGAATATTATTTTGGTATGTTGATGCATGGATACATTGTGGCTAGGCTATTGACTCTGTCATGACACTAAAGATAAACACTTTGTGATGCAATTTGTGCCAATGCCAAACGCGTTTATATATATTATGTATAATGCTTGTAGGTAGAGCACTAAGCACTAGTTTAGTTTTAGCAGTGGTTTGCCCTAAGCAGGTTAACAGTAGTATAAACTGTTGCACTTCTATAAATGGAATGATTACCTATGGCCAGTAAAATGAGAGCCAGAAATGAAATTTATATCTAGGTAATTTTAATATAAGCCACTTCTCATGCTTATGTATTTTATCATTATAAGTAAGTATGTAAGTGTATTCATGTATATATTTTATACTTATTGGATATACGTATGTAATATGTAAATTAGTTGTTATTATGTTTGTTAGTAAGTAATATTTATTTTTTGTAGAAAACAACATACTTACTTATTTCTCTCCAGCCAAAAGTTGCCTGGTACAGATTACATTTATTGGTAAAGCCACTAGTGGCACTAGTTGAAGTTATGTTTTGTTCTCTGTACCAATTTCTACAAATCTGTGTCAACAATGAAGTATTGTTGACTCAGAATTGTATAGTGGGCTGTAATCAAACTTAAACCTATCCCATGTAATAATCCATGAGAAAGTTCAGTGTTGTCCATGGCATGTCAGAGTGTCTATTGTTTTTTATAATATTGTTTATTTATTTGAATAATGGGCGAGCAGCAAATTGCTGATGTGCCCATATCACACTGTGTCAAAATTGTTTTATATAGTCCACACAAAGATAAAAAAAAAAAAAATAATCAGTCCACTGGTGCAATGATCACAAGTTAACAAGAGATTTTTTGGTTTTATGTAACCAGTCATCAAGCCGGTTCTTAAAGTTGTTTACAGATGTTGCACTGACCACCTCTTTTGGCAACCTGTTCCAGTTATGAACCACTCTGTTGCTGAGTATGTGGTGACCTGTGTTAGTTTTGGCAGAGCATCGCTTGATTGTCTGGTTGTGTCCCCTGCTATGATCACAACGATTAGTCCGTATAAACCAATTTGATGTATCCGGGAGGTTGTACAGTCCATTCAAAAGTTTAAAAGTCTCTATAAGGTCTCCACGTAGTCGCCTTTCTTCAAGAGTAGTAAGACGCAAGATTTCCAGCCTTTCCTCATAGGTTTTTCGGCGTAAGGCTAACGGCATCCTGGTCGCTCTTCTTTGGACACTTTCAAGGAGATTAATGTCCTTCCGAAAATATGGGCTCCAGACTTGGAACCCATACTCTAATAGTGGCCTGATGTACGTCTTGTATATCTTTATGAATTGGTCATTAGTCATAGTAGGGAATGATTTCCGGATTACATATATAAAAGAATTAGCCTTCTTAACAATTATATTGATGTGATCTACCCATTTAAGATCTTCTGAGATGGTAACCCCCAAGTCTTTTTGTTGTTTGACTGCAGCTATGGCATTCCTATCTAGGCTGTAACCCACACAGGGATTGTTCCTTCCCAAATGAAGCACACTACACTTGGAGGCATTTAGTTTGATAACCCAGTCTCTGGTCCAGTCTTGTATCCGTTCAAGATCTTGCTGTAGGTGTCCTGACCTGATGACAGGGTTAGCGAAGAGTTTCCCGTCGTCAGCAAAGAACGCTGTATGACACTCTATGAGCTCAACAAGGTCAGTTATGAAGAGTCCAAACAGCAAGGGCGCCAACACTGAGCCTTGAGGAACGCCACTAAACACCTGTCTGCACTGCGACAAGTGGTCTCCGACTCGAACTTGGAATGTTCTACCTAACAAATAGTTTTTTATCCATGTTAAGAGTTTCCCCCTTACACCAAAGTGATCCAGTTTTGCTAATAGTTGTTGGTTGGGACTTTGTCGAATGCCCGTTCAAAATCAAGATACACAACGTCGACTGGACTTCCACTGTCCAGCTCCTTGCACCAGGTTTGAACACAGGAGAGCAGATTGGTTACCGTTGATCGCTTCTCCATAAACCCATGCTGCATCACAGATATGATGCACTCCCTGTTCAAGAAGTGAGTGAGGTGTTTAAAAATTATTTTCTATTATCTCTAGTTAATCAATATGTAAGTAAACGGTTTTTACTCTAGAAGAGTAGAGTTTTAATACTAAAATTTCTAGTTCATTCCTATAACATCCGTCCCGGCTATTCCAGGCGACATCAACATCCCCCGAGACAAGTTCCTGCGCGAGCAGATCCAGCTGGACGAGGGCTGGGTGCCGTTTGATGTGCTGCTGAAGTTCAACCGGCTGTCCAAGCTGTCCACTGACGTGGAGTTCATCGCACAGGCACTCCTCAAGTCTACTACTGGCCTACTAGAGGTATAACTTATTTTCACAAATTTTAGGGCGAGGCGAGGTCTGTGTACATACACAGACCTCGCCTCGCCCTAAAATTGTGTGTGTTGGTATTGTACAAATCAACAACAAAGAACTTTTCATCGAGCCTTTGCAAGAGCATTTCAGCTTAGTTCGAAGGAAGAATGAATTGGCTGTGAGCATTACATCGAGCATTCGCAAAAACATTACATTACATGGGAATTATTGGGAAACTCAGTGTTTAATGTTACAATACACAGAAATGCTCGAGTAAATGTTCTAGTCTACTACTTCCTACTTCCCCTGCCAGTTTCTGCAGCAGTTAAGTATAAAGATATATAATGTATACATTCCAGGTGTCGGACGACAACAAGAAGGTGCGTCGTAACCCCGAGCTGCCTGTGCCGGAGATGAACGAGGAGCGCCGCAAGGAGCTCGCCGCGAGGACGGTGTATGCTAAAGGTAGGTACATTATGTGCATTGTTAATTACCAATTTATTTATTTTTTAAATAATTACGACCGGCAGGATGCGATCCTGCGTGTGGGTGTAACTCATAACTCACTTGTAAAATCTCTAAGAAAATTCCAAAGATAAATCTAGAATCTTGTTTATTGTAGCTAAAAATTCTGATGTGTGTATAAAAGTGTCTGCTTGTAAAGTTTTAAAAGCTTGCAATAAAACCTTGCTACAGGTATCTAAACTCTACTGACTTATACATATATTCTATACTAGCTGTGCCTGCGACTTCGTCCGCATGGAATAGTTATTTTGGGCTTCATATTTATTTTTGGAAACAACCTCTTCAGCTTTATAAATTATAGCTGTTACCCACGACTTGAACCGTTTTCGCAGGGCACGCAACGGAAGCCCTCAAAAATGAATAAATTTTCCCGTTTTTACCAGATTTTCCATTGTTTCTTCGCTCCTATTAGTTGCAGCGTGATGTATAGCCTAAAGCCTTCCTTGATAAATGGTCTATTCAACAAAAAATGAATTTTTCAACTCGCACAAGTAATTCCTGAGATTAGCGCGTAACAAACAAACAAACTCTTCAGCTTTGTAATATTAGTAAAGATTATATGATACTATATACCTGAACTAACTGAACCTAACTGAAACTCCTTACAAATGTCGTGTCGAAAATGCTTGTACATTTCATATCAAACAGCTTGCTTGAGATTGGTTAAAATAGGGAAATAGCTCAATGCATTAGATTTCATAAGAATGCTCACAGTAGGTTGCCCACGAATTGAAACTCAATCGCAGTGGCAGCGGTCGACCGTCTTGTGGAATTAACTTTTGCTTCAGTCACGTTTCTATTGATATGTAGTATCAATTATTCGTAACAAGCCAATAAATAATGAAAATAATTTATATTGTGAAAAGAACTTAGCTACGAACACAATTCATATTAACTACAAACGCCTTTGTATATGGCAGGGTTCCCGAAGGACTCCCAGCTGGACGACCTGCTGAAGTTCTTCCGCCAGTTCGAGGAGGTGGAGAACGTGATCATGCGCCGCTACCAGGACCGCCAGACCAAGAAGAAACTCTTCAAGGGGTCCGTCTTCGTCATGTTCAAGACTAAGGAACAGGTACGACTTTTTAACTTTATTAGTTGAAAACTGAACACTTTCTTGGTAAAAAAAGCACATAATCATTTTAATTGTGGTCCCACAAATGACAGCACTGTTACAAAAACTTCATATAGATAACCTTAGGAGGTTGTACAATAAAGAATAGTTAACGTAACTAACAGATAGACTAGTGTCGATACCACAGAAATCTAAATAAACAGGTACTAGAAGGGCCTTTAGTGCAATATTGTTCCGAAACCGCTGTCGCCAGAAATGAACTTAGAGGTCAAACACAACTACATATACAACTATGTCCAAACGCAAATTCACGCACACAAATAAACTCACACACAAATTCTTGCGCTATGATTGGTGTTCACACATTGATAAAAAGCGTGTACTGTAACTCACTACTACACTAGCAAAAAACCCATATACGCTAGTGCTTGACAAAATTAAAATGGGCTATATTTCGAATAATTTAATGTTTAATGTAATAAATTTATTATGATCTCTAAAAAATATAGTTATATAGAATAAAATCAGCAATTCAGAATATTATATTTATGGCTTTTTACACCTCTATATAATAACATTATCTTTTAGATATAATTAAATTGGATTAAATTTATGTAAGTACTACTTTTGGAAAAAAAGGTAAAAAATATTTCAAAACAACTATTTATCAAAAAATAAAACTATCGAGCAAAGTATACGTAATCGTGTTTTAGCGTTTTTTTTTATTGTCTTAACACTGATTCAAAATTATACGAACTAAAAAAAATTGCTCCATATTAAATACTTCTATTTTATTTGTTTTTATGAAATGTCGATTTTACATAGCACCCGCGTTAATATTAAAATAAAAGAAGATGTTTACTTCTACACAACAATACCATCGGGATAATTAAATTCGAAACGCTAAGCCAACCGATGGACGCGCACTGCACTGTCCCATCTCCCTATTTCACGGCCACGGTAATATCATCCATAGAATGTGGGAGCGGCCTCGTTGCGTGCGTGCGTCTCGTATTACATTTTTACGCCTATGAACGGTTTGAGTATCGATAAAGAAATGCAGCAATGGTTTTTTATGCAGTGTTTAATACGGTAAGATTGTAAAACAGTGGTACCGGTTCACGTAATACTAAAATTATTAAAAAACATAGTATTTTTAGATATTTAAGACTTACCGGTGAAAGGTAATCCTTTTATTTGTAAAGTTACAGGTTTTTGATAAATTTCCACAATGAGAAATGCTGCAACACACCATTTTCAACAGTTGTTTCGCGTACGGCGTTCGGAGTTATACTAAATGTAAATTTGAGCTTGAAATAGCGCCGGTGGTTTGTGGACCACCAGTGTGGCGACAAGGTCATGCGGTTATACGACTTCTAGTACCTTTTTATTTAGATTTCTGTGGTCGATATATACGAGTATTAGTAAAACTAATGTCAACTGAATAGCTTTGCACTTGACTTCAATTTGCCTGAGGGCGCTAGACTACATTTGCAAAACTTTCAGTAGTCAAAGCCACTACAAAAATCTTCATAGCATACTCACACTTAACACAAGTAAAAATAAAATTATTGTGTTTCGAGTTTCATCTAGAACGAGCCCTAAAATCCCGGTATGTATTAAGCTCCACTCGTGTTCACCGGAAAGCATCGACTGTACTTGCCCAAAACTGGGCCAGGAACAAGACTTAAAATACCTAGGAATTTATATAGATGAGCTTCTCTCGTGGACTAAACAAATCGAGGCCCTCAGTGGGCGTATAAGAAAACTGATATTCATATTCAAGAAGCTCAAACACGTAGCGACCAGAAAGACGATACACTTGGTATACACTTCACTCTGTCAGTCTCTACTCAGTTATTGTGTGCCAACATGGGGCTCCGCCTGCACCTCACACCTGCTGCAACTAGAACGAGCCCAAAGGGCTGTACTTAAGGTAGCTTATGAGAAGCATTTTCAGTATCCGACTGAGAAACTACATAGTTTCACCCAAACCCTGTCTGTGCGGAAATTATATGTTCTTTCTGTCATACTGAGGTTCCATTGTACAGCTAAAACATCTCAAGCACCATCTATAAACAAAGACTCATCTCGACGAAACCCACTGTGGAAAAAACAGAAATGTAGGATAATGATAGGGTTCAGGAATAACACTTATAGGGGCAGTTACTTATACAATATAATCAACAAAAAGTTAAACATAGTTAACGATAATAAGCATAGTTGCAAAGAAAAGCTCAAGGCCTTTCTGTCTACTCTAAACTATACAGAGACAGAAGAATTAATCAATCAAAGCTGTATTAAGCTTCAATCGCGTCATTTATCTCACATTTTGATATTACACTTAAACATATTTTTATATACGAACTTAATCAAATACTCACACACTCAGACTTCACATACTTACACATAGACATAGATTCAAACACATGTGGTGGGGCTGTCACCCCAGCTTCACTGCCTGGCTGTATTCAGCCCCATCACGCAACAAGCGCACTTCTCGACATCTTACACACAAATACAAATACTAACATATGGATGTTAAAAAACTTACCTGCACCTGTGACTTGTTTGTTGTCGGTCTTAAAGATTAATTAAATCACATTCTCTTATTACTATTGCAATCTCATTGAAGTCATAATTATTATTTTTATTTTAATTCTATTATTAATGTATTCATTATTTTATAACCTAATGAAATATTTCAATTTACTAATAATAAATATATATATAAGATAGAATATGAATATAAACATATGTAATTATTATAATAGTCACCTGTATTGTGTTGTATAGATAGATATGTTGTATAGATAGATAGTTTCAACGGAAGAACCCTGGCTACTGCAACACAGGGAATCCTACAGCAGTAGTCAGGGCACACAATGTAAATACTTTTTGCAGCCTAAATTAATTTGTGTAAATGTAAATTATTAATAAGATCATTGCATTATGACATAACTAATTTTAAGTACTGTGTCCATGAAATGTGTTCTTATTATTATTATTATTATTTAGCAGGTGAGACGCGCAGCTCGTCATAAGCAACACTGTGCTTGAAGGTGGTTTCGTTGATTACATGAAAATTAAACTGAATAAAACTTAAAAGTTAATTAAAACCAATTATTTACCTCTTATAATTTTCCCTCCTTCCAGGCGGAGAAGTTCGTGGCCGAGAAGGCCAGCACCAAGTACAATGACACCGAGCTGATCATCCTCTGGCAGCAGGAGTACGTCGAGAAGAAGCAGGAGGAGTACGCGGCCAGGAAGCAACAGAAGGACAAGGGCAAGGAAAAGAAGGAGGAGGTATGTTCCTCCTCCTAGTGAACAATATTAGCTCACATGATATTGGCCAACAAATACAAATCATTTATTAATAACTCAATAGTTACAATTCAATCAAATCAACTGTGTGAAGATTTGTCAAATAGCCCTAGAGGCGTGTGACATAGCTTAGGATAAATATCCAGGACATACAAATTAAAGTGTCATTTGACCAACGGAAGCGCCCGAATGTAATGCCACTATTTGGTCAAACATCAAAAGTCCGACTTCAATAAGAGTAGCTTAACATTGGTATGAGGCTATCTCTACTAGCTGAACTACAAGCGTTTCATTATGTTTCTTGTACTTGATTCTCATGACTACGGGCTGTGACTGCTCCATGTTATGTTATCTAGTACCCACGACATAAGCGTTTGCTTAGTGTGGGTGCCTAGATGGCGCTGTGTGCTATGTCCGCAATATTTATTTATTTTTTATGTCCGGATGTAAATGTTACGTCCATAGAGTAATATAATATACCAGGAATAGAGAGCCATCTAGTGTAATTTTAATGCCAACATTGATGCGTACTTGTACTGATAGAAATCAATGAATGCCAATCAAATTGAAGCGCCCTCTGTATTTCTTGACCAAAATTAGTATTGTAAATATACATACCTACGTATACATCCTATAGCCTAAAATATAAATACAACAGCTACCTATACCTTGCTCCTTACATATCTATACTAATATTATAAAGCTGAAGAGTTAGTTTGTTTGTTTGTTTGTTTGTTTGTTTGAACGCGCTAATCTCAGGAACTACTGGTGCGAATTGAAAAATTATTTTTGTGTTGGATAGACCAGTTATCAAGGAAGGCTTTAGCTGTATAACATTACGCTGCAACTAATAGGAGCGAATAAACAATAGAAAATGTGGAAAAAACGGGGAAAATTATTCATCTTTGAGGGCTTCCGTTGCATGCGCTGCGAAAACGGTTCAAGATATCAAAAAAATGTGTATGAAAGAATTATTTCTTTCGAAATAATCTAACGAAATGTCCGCAACAGTATATGTCTATGTTTTAAGGTTAACTCACTAGAACCGTTTTTATGGTAATAACTATTCCACGCGGACGAAGTCGCGCGCACCAGCTAGTAATATTATATCTGTTGGAAGTTAAAATAAAACGCAGAATATTATTTTACTATTTCGTATTATTTATGTCTGATGTTTTATGTCTGTAGTATTAATTTTGCACCGACATTTTGATTGTAGCGTCACCATCACATTATAGTATTTTCCCGGCTATACGGCCCGGCATTGGACACCAACTGTATATTATCACATTAAAAGATACTGTAGCACACTAGTTGTTGATATGAATATGAAGAAATCAGAAAATAAAACAAACAAATTCGCACAAGATCTTGGATTTTTCAACAGAAGTTTTAAAAAAAATATATTTTTCAGACGTCAGTCAGTGTCACTTGTGATTGACTTTTTTTTCTTTGTCCTTATCTTAGTATGTTTTTTTACTAAAGCGACATCTACTATTTCGTTTGCGGTCAAGAAATATAGATTAGCAGCACTGTATTTCTATAATTGCATTTCGTTCTAAGTTTCACCCCCCTGGTTACGTTCTTTTTTGGCTAGCATCAAACAACTAGTTTATTATTATTATTATATACTAGCATTTGCAAAATTTTATTTTCATGCTATATATGTTTGTTTCAGACCAAATCTGAGAAGCCTGAGTTCAAGTTGCCGGCGGGGTGCTGCTTCAAGTTCAGCGAGACCGGCGACAAGATGAGCCGCGAGGATATCAGAGACGCGCTTACTGCTCTAGGTAACATAAGAATGACAATAATTTATATCCCTTAACAATTAACTTAAATAACATATTGAATTTATCTAACTAGGAATACTGCATTTTTGATACCCCTGTGGGTTCTGCACTAGGGAATATATCATATACATATTCAGAAAGTTTATTCTACTAGTAGGACGCCCGCGGCTTCGCTCGCATTATTGTGAGATAAAAAGGTATAAAATGAACATAACTTTTTTATTTACGACTGGCCTGTTAGCTTAGTTGGTAGTGGCTCTGCCTTCTAATCTAGGGGTTGCGGGTTCGATTCCCGCTTGACATATAGTATTTATGAAATTTAAAATTTATAATTACTTGTGTTAAGTTTGGTCGTTTGTATGTATAATAAGTATGTATTTACAAAAGAAAAGTATATAAGTATTATGTCCGTTATCTAGTACCCACTACACAAGCCTTTGCTTATTGTGGGGCTAGATGGCGCTGTGTGCAATGTCCCGGAATATTTATTTATTTACGAACCGATTGAAATGAAATAAACACTAAATGTTAAGTTAAAAATGCACCAACATGTTAGTGAAAACGGTTCAGCCGTTTTCGAGTCTATAACGAACAGACTATACTTACAGATTTATGTTTGAAACATGATTTTTATGTTCTATTGCATCAATGAAGCCCCTCAATTTTATTTTTTTCAACTATCTTCAATGTACAGACACCGACCGGTTACAATTTTATTAGATGTTTTTTTTTTACTTTATTCATTGTTACCAGTACTTCTGCCTGATGTTGCGTAAATGTCTAAAATTGGATTTTAGATAAAACTTAGCTAAATTTTCTAATGGAATTTATCTGTTTACCTTCATACCAAATTTCATACAAATCGGTTCAGCTGTTTAAGCGTGAAGAACAAACACACACACACTCAAACTTTCACCTTCATAATATTAGGGGGATTAAATATTATCATTACGAAAGGGGTTTACTTTTAAAAAGGATATGTTTATATTATTTCAATTGACTCTTAATGCTTATTTATCTGTTTTCAGGAGTTGAAGTAGCGTACGTGGACTTCAAAGTCGGCGACACGGAAGGCTGGGTGCGACTCTCCAAAGAAAATTCTGCCGTGGAACTGAACGGAAAAATCACCGACGGAAAAATCAAAATTAAAGATACAGATGTTATCTTCAAACTATTAGAAGGAGAAGAAGAAACTGCTTACTTAAATAAATCTATCGAAGAAATGTCCAACCTTAAGAACAGAAGGAAGAACAACAGCAGAAATAACAGGGGTCGAGGCGGTTACAAAGGGAAACAAAACAGAAAGAGGAGACAAGATAATGATGATGGACCCCCGAGCAAAGTCAAGGCAGATAGTTAGTCCATAAGGCTACTAAGTAAATTAATCTACTATTGTAGGTGCTCTTACATTTTTCCAGTTTATAAAAGTATAAACTTTTCAAGAAGTTATGGTCTCGTACGAAGTTGTAATTTTGTAATGATTTAAGCTATGAAATGTTTGTTATTCCTACACATTTGTTATTCTAAGAGAAACGATTAAAGTAATTTTATCTTAATATTTGTATTTGATTCTCTTGCATTACCTAGGTTAGAATTAATATTCTAACATAAAAGTAAAAAAAAGTAAAATTATTATAAGTCGTAACATAAAAGAGATAAAATATGTAGTCCATAACGTCTTTTTGTGTAAACCGCCAAACTGTAGAACTCCTTGCTGGAATCTACTACCATTGAACAGATTTATCGGTGTCCAAGACTAAGAGTGCACCGGTTTCTTCAAGACAAGCGTGCTAGATCAACATTGCTTAAAATCAAGTGAGATGATGATTATGTGGTTGGTACCTACTGAGAGTGAAACACGTTTTGTTCCTATAAATTTCTGCTAACGAGAAATAAATTTTCTAATGACAATATTTTTTCTAAATACTATAAAACACTATATTTTCTAATGATGAAATCAAATAAAAATCTTATAAAACTGTCACAACAACTGAATAGAAGTTATGTTACGTTGTTGGAAAAAATGTTGAATATATAAAAAATAAATTTAATGGCTAAATAAAGCTATGTGCAAAGCTGATGACGTCAACGCTGCTGTCATTGTCAAAGACAATTCAAATTTGACAAAACCAACCAAACCAGCTGCTTGTTTATTTGATTTTGTTTGTAATCAGTAATGAGTAATCACGAATCTAATATTCCCTGATTTATTCATAATACCCTTATTAAATAGTATAGACTGCTAGCTAAAAATGAAGGCTGATCCAGAAAGTGAAGTTGTAAACGCGGATAATCCTGTACCGATCACCGGCGACGTGATCGGTGACACCGCTTACAGTGAACGTTTCGTGCTCAAAATCTTACTGAAACTGGCAAACAGGGACACACTCAAGGAAGAAATCAATGAACCGACCTTTGAAGAAGATCTGTGCACTCTGTGGGACATGACCGCTGAAAGGGACGTCGTGTTATACTTGCAAACTCACGATGCTCTGAACCTGTTTTACTTTGCGTTACCAGTCATAGAATCTTCGCGCCTCATAGAAATAGTCATCGGCACTATTGCTAATATGTGCTGCCAGAAAGAAGCTGTAAACTCTCTCATGGGTAACAGAGATCTTCTAATACTTTTATTAGAATTTTTGAAGTCTGATGATAGCCAAATTTTGAATCAATTATTACGCATGGTAAGCTCATGTCTGTATGTAGCTGAAGAACAAGAAATACAGACTTGGATGGAGTTATTTGAAAATGTTGAATATGCTCAGGCTATTTATTTTATTCTGCAGAATTCATCGAACAAAGAACTGTTGATGACTACTTTAGAAAACTTGAATACTGTTTGCTCTAATTGCAAGATGGATGGGTTACATGAAAAGTTCTCATGTCTGTTTGAGACATGTAATGCTCTAACTGCTGTGTACACAGCTCATAGAGAGCTGAGTGAGCAGGCGAGCCCTGATGAAGGCATGGAGAGATTACACATCATCACATTACAGATGATGCTACATCTAAACAAATCAGAAAGTACAAATAATGCAAATTCTACAAATGAGTCTGACATATCTAAAGATGAAAGTAGCACAACACCAATTACCCTACTAAGAGACATACTAATCAGTTATGAGAGTAAAATACAAGAGTATTACAAGATGGATGTAGACTTTCTGGATGTATTAGAAGCTGCAACTGTTTATGTACGATATCTCAGTATAAATGAAACATGTTCTCCAGGTAAATACTTTACTCCGAGCCACAAAATGTGGAAAGCATTGATACCAAATGGTAAGACAAGAAAGAGTGAATCATTGCAGTTTATGGATGATATAAAGAATGCCCTTGCACTTTTAATGTGTGTTTATTTATCAACATGCTCTGATGAGCATTTGTTACAAGTTCTAGATGACATTGGTGATGATTATGGACTTATTGTTAGCCAAATAACTGATGTAGACTTACAAGCCAAGATTGCAAACAGAGCCCTGAATTATAGGAATAGATTGAATGAGAGTTAAGACTCTTGAAGATTAATGTCTTATTATTTGAAATATTGCAGTTTTTAAATCATTATCCAATAATTGTATTGTGCTGTGCATTATTCCATATATTTTATAGGTAATTTCGAATTTGATGGTCAACTAATTTAACTGCCCTTCTCAAATACTACTTATATAAAGTGTTTTTGTGTGATCAAATCTGTTCCACTAAAATATTGAGAAATAGACAGAATACAGAGACAATAATAGACAATTGAAAATAATAGTAAGTTTTATTATAAATCCTATTACTTATCTATCTTCTGCTTTTATTAAGTTTCCCTAATTATTTGTCCATAACTGGATATTACCCTACCTAACCACATTGATTCAGTTTGTTTTAGAAACATTACATCTGTATATTACCTTGCTCATAGGTATTGTACATTTAGAACTAGCCTATTATTTTAACCTAAGGCTTAGGGTTGAATAAAGGTAAAAAAGAACAGAAACCACAATAAATAAATGGGATTATATATTTTATTTTTTAGACATTGTAAAGCAACATTTACATTACGATATAAAGGAGTTTGAGGCCGTCCTAGGAGCGGCAATAAACACTAACCGAATGTAACAGTACCAAGCTCTCCTTGCACGCAACAGCTACTCCGTCCCACGTAAAAAAACATTCACAATACTGAAAAGGATAATATTTAGAGATTAATAACTGTTTAATTTACATGAATGTACTTACAACTAACTAACCACGAGCCTACGCGCCTCGTCCGAGGCAAACAAATCGCATTACATATTTAAATATCAATTCGTTTATATTCATATCGTAGGAGATAAAAACAGGATAAAGACTAGACTTTACACTGAACAACGAGGAATTATATTAACTAAACAGCAACATAGCGCTCTCTGCCGCCACGAACTTAACAGTAACATGGCGGCTCTCTCTGCCGCCACGAACTGAACAGCAACATGGCGGCTCTCTCTGCCGCTACGAACTAAACAGCAACACGGCGGCGCTCTCTGCTGCCACGAACTAAACAGCAACATGGCGGCGCTCTTTGCCGCCACGAACAAAACAAAAATATACACCGCCTTCGGTAACCGCGGAGTGGCTGGATATGCAGGGTCACTGGTACTTACACACAACATTATAAAGACAGTTTAAGTCTGACAAAAACTTTTTTTAATCCTGGAATCAAATGAAACAGTTTTCCTAAAAGTTCTTTGGCATGACTTTGCCAAAGCTTTTCTTTAAACTGCTATGTGTTAGTTATCAATCACCTCATACATGACTCGCCACACAAGCAACCAAATCACATAGTTTTGTGTCGAGAGAAGCCACCGACCGCACTAACTATAAAATAACTGTACAAGAAAATAAAACTAAGTGTGACCGAGTGACAGTCGTCGCGGCAGAGACGCGTAACATACGTAGAACATTACCTACTCAATAAATTACATAAATAATCTGATTCAAAACAAGTTCTTAGGCTTCCGAAGAACATTATTGTAGTACCATCGTATTGAGAAATGTTGTGTAAAACCAGCAAACATTACGTTTTTGTAACACATAGGTATATATTTAACAATGGTTTTACACGACGAGTCTCGAGTATCTATAAATACAACTAAAGTTTTACATCAAAACGTATAGAGATATATATTTACAAAAATAATGTAACGCAGAATAGCCGCGGCGATAATATGAACGCAAATAATAATTCAGGTAAACCCCTTTGTACCTATAGGGATATGTATAATTTGTGACTATGATACCCAACTCATACCATCATTGTGTCTGTTTTCGTCAAATATATTAAAAAAAACGCTGCTAACAATATGTTAAAAAATATAACGGATGCATAATTATTGATTTATCCTGTGTATAATTTTTAAACGGATTTTGTTTATTATTCTCGTCTTAGAAAATAATAAAACTCGAATCCACGAATGTTTCGTCAATGTAGCTAAATATACAATTAATACAACTATGTAATGCATACATATGTGCTACCGATACAGACAATGTATTCATGGATGCTCCACTTTTGGCACAAATTCCATGCAAAATATTGAAAAATAATATTTTTTTTAATTGACACACATGTTTAAAAAGTCCACATTGTCAAGTGATAATATATTCAAAGGTACTTTTCTATGGTAATAAATAAATGAAACTATAACTATTCAAATAAAGAGAACTGATTGAAAATCGCATATATACTGAAGTATCAATTCACTACAATATATCTTCTTTGGTAGATTTTTGTGAGCAATAGTGAAAATGATTATTGAATGAATGACAATGAATTTGAACCTTATAGACGACTTTTATTTGAAAAATACTGCAAATTTTGATTGCACGCCAATCGAGTATAACTTATACAATAATGTAATGTATAACTAATTAATATAGGTATGAACGAAACCGAATAAAAGAGTACATCACTTGTACTTGATGAAGTGTGAAATTAATGTAAATCGAGTAAAAAGTGCAAGCAATTTTGTATTATTTTAACTTCTAGCTTCATTTAATTCGCAGTAACAATGTTATTCGAACAGCAAACGCGCATTATAATATCCATATTGATTACTTCTGTGTACGTTAACTATCTTTGATAAGCAGATTTTGCAAGTCGCAAAGTGTATTACCGTTAATATACCGTGTTTTTAACATAGATGGAGCATGACATTTAACAAATTCGTGATATTTTTTATAGAAATTGTTGATCCGTTCCACTACTGAATATCATTCTGTCAATTTGTCATTTCAGAGTGCTATAGTTTCATGTGATATCTTTTCCATAAAAAATACCATTCTCCATCTATTCATACGACTTTGTTTGTTTTCAGCCGCGAGTTGTAGTGTGGCTGGTGTCGCCAGAGCACTGGAATGTCCTTGCAGCGTTTAAAACGCCGCGTGTTCACCGCGCGGCCTCGTATTGCTTCAATGTAAGCGTAATTATCGAGAGTAGGTACGTCACATTTGTACTTACACACAGACATCTAAACACGAGTAAATATGTATTAAACCGTAATTCGAAACAACCTACGCTTTCCCCTTTCGTTGTCTTCACAGGACAGCAATGTTACTTTACAGCTACTGCACAGAATAATCAGGAACAGAGGGTCGACTCTGCGAGCGATATCACTGGTACTGAGCTCTTCAAGCCAACATTAAAAAAACCCTTTTGTTTCTACAACATGCTATATATATAGCGAGACATCTGTCCCTAATTATTCCGTGGCTACGGGGCGACACACACAGATTAATTTCGTACAATAAATTAGGAATAGAATACATCTATACAGTCTGAGAAAACGGCAAGGGGGTAACGATACGCATGCAAGTGTACATCGACAATATTGCTATAATCACATAAACATTATAACGCACTTTCTCATCTGTCCAGCCAAAACAAAGATGGCGGACTCTCGACCAATCACAGCGGACAGCTGAGAAACTCTTAGTTCTCATTGGTTGGCCGCCATGTTTGTTTTCGTTTGACAAATTAGAAAAATCTTATTCATACATCTAGTCTTGCATTGTGGCGATATGCGGATACAGATTCGATGTTTGTCGTCAAGAGTGTTACACGAAATTATATACAAAATATATCAACCAACACTCTGGTTCAAATGGCTTTTATCGCCCGATCAACATATAATTGCGAATATAATATTGTGAACTATTTCGTTCATTGATTAATTCCAGATCAATTTCGTTCAATAACAAGTTGGTGATGAACGATATTGATGTAGAAAGTCGTTAATTTTGACATGCATTTTATTTCATCTATTGCTTTAACATTTTTGCTTCTTTTCTCGTCCGAGCGAGCGTGCTAGTAGGTAGTAGCCGCAAGCCACACACGAACACACACAACACATTTACACGTCGATCTCGAGATTGCACTCCGAATGTCCGCTGGAGACGCTGTGGCCGGAACAGAGCAGACACTAACTACGTTACATTCAACTATTCCGTCGAATTCAATGTATTCCTCCTTACTAATGTAAATTGGTTAAATTTGTACGATTAGAGGATACGAATAAACTAATATAATATCTCTCTTTCTACCAAATCTAACTCCCGACCTCAATTTACTTTTCATCCGTAAGGGCTAATATGGGACACACTTTTGTTTTGCAAAGGAGATGAGTGTGTCCCCTAGTAAACATTTCTTATATATTTTGAATGAACTAAAAATATAGATTGATTCATTCGTTTCTTCAGTCTTGATTTTCGACTACATATATGTATATCATAAACACTAGTTAACAGTTTGTCTGCTCTGCCGACGCCTGTCTCTTGTACTTGGGCCAATATCGGGTAATGCCCAAGCGTGGTGGCTTGTTGTCACCAGCTGCGTCCAATGTTGGTCCCAGCTGTCCAAGGCTAGTTGGCCGCTGGCTGCGTGCCTGGTGGCCAGGCCACGTCCAACCTACGCACCAGAGAAGCCATACACCTCCAGCACTCGTATCTCGAAGTCACCCGACGGACACAAAGGAGGGTTGTTGAAAGTGGAGCATCGGTCCGTCTTGCCGAACCTGATGTTCTCGTCCATCCATATGGCTTGGCCCTCGCTGGAAACAGGTAAATAAATTATAAGTACACAATACTTAATTTTAATGGATACTAGGATTTATTTTAATGGTGAATTTTACCAGAATGCTTGTGAATTTTATATAGGCTTGTGGGATAAGTACAATACATAATTTTTTGTACACAATGATTTCACACTCAAAATATTTACATAGTAGTGAGTAAGTATATAAAATGTGCATTACATAAAGTGAAAAGTGTGTATTAAGAGTCAGTTAAAATTAAAAATGTCAACACCATAAAACGGGATTATTTTCGAATTCTTTGCCAAAACTGATCAACCTTGACTAAGTATCGTGTCAAGTTACGATACCAAGGGCACATCCATTAATTTTAGGGCAAATATTTTTTAAAACAGATTAGTAAACAGTTCCATTCTAGTACAAGCATGCACCATCTTCGAACTCAGAATCGCACGACCTTCATCTGCTTTAACTTCAGGCAATGTAGTAGCAAATACTTAATCGCCCAGTCAGAAACCAATTCCCTGCCACAGTGTAAAACAGAAGGCACACATCGCATGCCCACAAACACATTTACCCTCCACCGATGGTGATCATGGTACTATCAGCCGCCATGAACAGCGAGTTGGCGTGCGGAGTCCTCGCCTCGGCCTCTCCCTCGGGCACCTGCTTGTCTTCCAGGCACCCCACCCAGGGGTACTTGGCTCTGTGCGGGTGAAGACTAGAGGAAAAGAGACTTTATGTTAATAGGTGTAAGGTGCATTACTGACCCGCCTCCGATGGTGATCATCTTGGAGTCGGCGGCCATGAAGAGCTCGGAGCCGTGCGCGACTCGGGTCTCCTCCGGCTTGTCTCCGGTGGACGCGGCGCACCCCACCCACGGGTATTTCGCGCGCTCAGGGTACAGGCTGCAAACCGCATGCGGGTTACGTGGTTAGTGTATGTACAGGGGATAGTTACAGTTGAAGTATGGATCACACACACACACACACATAAAATGATTTAAAGAGGTTTGTAACAAGAAGGTTGTGTATTGTATGTTTTTTCACAATTAATGTTTTTGGTTGGATTCTTTCACAATGTTCACAGACGCACAGATGATATAGAAGTTATGTATGTTTAAATAAGAATTTTCTTATATTAAATAAATTGATTATTTATTTAGTACATCTCACAGCAAGCCATGACATGACACAAAGAAAACTTGTTACAAATGGATTGTGATTATAACATGATAGATAGATAGATAAATACTTTATTAAAACACCACAAATAAAACAATACAAAAAAAACATATAAACTAAAATCAGCGTCTTAATTGGCAGCCTTATCGCTAAGAGCGATCTCTTCCAGGCAACCAATCTGGCAGGGATATAATCTTCAAATGAAATGAGTAGGACGAGGTGTTTAACATGCAAACATTTGTTATATAAAATTAGTTTGGCATTGTTCATGCAACATTGATATATGCATTTCAAAAATACATTAAGCTTTAGACTTAGGGTTGTTTATCATAGAAAGCACAATTTTTATTCACGTTATGAAATTTAATGAACCAGCCGACCAGTCTCATATAAAACATTGATAATTTATTGTCACATTTACAAAATAGGACAATTTAACATTGCAATCATAAATTATTTCTACTTCACGATTCGCCAGGAGAGAAATCTAAATCATACTCAATTCAATACATTTGAAAACAAAATCTTACACATTGATTGATATATGTTTTCAAAAAAGTATGCTCTATCTTCACAATAGATATAGTCCACGTACCTGAACAGGAATGTCTCCCCGGTGCCGAAGTACGCCTGTCGGTTGCCACGCTCGTCCTTCTGGTTGCGCTCGAACCAGCGCGTCGAGCAGTACGCGCCGAACACCTGCACACAAACACAATAGACAAATTAGAGATATTCATTTAAATATTGTCAAACTGGTGTATGCCTGAGACCTTGATCGCGATGTTGCGGGAAAATAAGTCTTTGTTTCTCTATGGACCACAATATGTACTACCACAATACCAAAAATCACTACGAATTATTGGCCGTTGATCCGTCGTGTGTGGATATCAAAAATGTAGATTTCCTCACGATGTCTTGTCTAAAGTCAAGAGCTAATCCAAGTAAAATAGGCTTGATTAGCTGTAGGAATACTGTATGTTGATATGTTCGTTCCGCTTTCAAGCTGCAACGGATCGCCGCCAGTTCATAGTGATTTATGATATGCTTGTAGTATATGGGGTCCTTCAAGAGAACTTTCGTTACGAAGTCTTTCTGTGGGGAAACTCATCATCATCATCAGCCTAATAGGACCCACTGCAGGGTATAGGCCTCCTCCCTCTTACGCTAATACTCTCTGTCTTGCGCTGTTCATGCCCAGATGTTTCCTTCTAATTTTTCTAATATCATCCATGTGGGGAAATTACGACCCTCAATAATGTGAAAGTACAGGAAGTACAAGTTATTATTATATCTAAGCATACCTCGTTATTACAGGTCTTGATCATGAGCAGCGTGGGTTCATGGTGCTCGACCCTCACGTAGAAGGTGGTGAGCGAGCAGCCGTGCTCCTCCGTCGTGTACAGCAGCACCGGCTGGTACATCGTGATGCGCACCGGCAGCCACGACCACAGCGTGAACAGCTGCAAGTATTATACACAGTTATAGGGGATAGCCTATTACCGGGTAAGCACGCTCCATCTTAGGCGATAGCCTTTGCTTGCTATCAGGCAAACTATGGCCGAGTGCAAACCCGTAAAAGTTTTAATAAAATGATGGATATTGGTGAGGTTTCGTTTAAGTACATGAATGATGAATAAATACATTGATCGGTGTTGGTGGGTAGAGCACCCGTAACTAATACTATCAAATTTTCTGATTGAATGGAACTACGAGTAAGCTATTGAATTGATAAATCTAGCTCGTTACTTTAAACTTTTAGCTGTACGAGTTGTTGATTTGCACTTTAGACAAAGAATGTGACTTGATTTTGCCGAAACAAATGGATTGAGACATTTATCTTATTTTTACAATTTATTAATATTTTACTGCACTCGTTGCGTGCGTTGTGTTTGTACAAAATATAATTGATATTGACTGATTTTTGCTCTTTGTATTTTGACAATAAAATTTAGATATCTTCGAGATTGAAATAAAGTGATGTGAAAATAATTACAATATTAAAATTAATTGCATTCAATGGATACTGTTACTGGGTATTTTTATTGAAAATCAAATATGTTATATTTGAGATGACAAAAACATTAGTATGGTGAAGATACAATTTTGAAAAAGACAAATTCTATATTACACAAAAGTCTTGCAAATAAGTTTAAGAAAAACACTTAGAGGTAAATTTCATTCATGATATGTATATGGATATTTTGTACAACAATCTACAATTACTCATAGACCATACCACAAATTTCAGTAGGCTAAAAAGCCTAAAGTTAAAAGGTCCTCAAACCTTGTGGTATAGCCAGACGATTTTCAACACTAAGACAATACATCTACGACACATATTAGTGGTGTTCATTAGTAGACATCTACAAGTGACGAGTGCATATATTTGTGCACACCTATACATTGAATATATACATATTTAACAGGTGGATTTCAAGTTAGTGGGGCGATAAAAGTTTAAGAAAATCTCTTATATCAAACACATTTGGTGTCAGAGAGGAGAAACTTTATTTACGCTTTTTTACCTCAGCCCGGATTATCACAAATGAGAAATAAAAATCTTCTAAAAAACTTCAATACATATTATAATTCATTATACTTATTTCCGATACGTTTTCTTAGCTTTATAATTGTAAAATGTGTTTTTTACTATTACTTATTAATTACCAGATCCCATAAAACAACCCTGTATGGTTGGAGTTGGAACAAGTCCGTAGTGGAATGAAAATGGTACTCAAACTGAGCAACTTTTATCGCCCCTCAGCATTGAGCTAGGATAATACAGAGTCACAAACGCTCGACACAAATGTCCGAGCCAAAACTCTGCCCGCGCTACTCGTTGAGTACACTTTTGGATTACTATCCCTTTTGCACGTTCTTAAAATATGTAAGAGCGAAAGAGACAAGCAGTCTTTTGTTTGCGTTCGCTGACGATGTTAGCGTTCGGACACTTTCCTGCGCTTTTTAGTTTGTTGTGTCTCTGTATAATCCTAGCTCAATGCCTTTCAGACATGGGTCCACCTTTCTACGTCTAAGAATACTCCGACAGTAGCACTGCATGCAACATTAAACGGCGGTCTCTAAACAAACAACACAATTAGCTGATATTTGAGTGGGAGCCAACCACACAGCACCAGTATATCATATACAGTGGGATTGAGTTAATTTTTAGGTTAAATGATCTCTTTGATCAAAATTCAAGTGATGGTAAAATAATTGTGGTCAAGATGGAGTTTACACTTTCATGTCTATAAATAACACTACGAAAATATTTTTTAATAAAGAAATATGTGTGTCAATAGAGATTATGAACGATAGGAACTACACTTTGGGACAAATTCTTGACTTGGTGAGACAAGTTTGCTAATGCTAAACTAATTATTTTCTAAGCTATCTACTAAAATGCTATGATGATATAATAGAAAATGAATCGGAAACTTTAGATGATACCGATATACTTAAATCAGTGTTTTTCTATGAAATAATGATTTGTGTAATTTATTGTTGCTATTAAACTATACAATTATCAGTAGGTATTAGCTAAATAATTACCAAATGTTATTTTTTCACATTAAAAATACATAAACAGTATTAGCTAAACTAAATACAACAAACATGCTAAAAACTAAACTTAGTTCAGCAAAGCTTGCTTTCTATTAGCTGGCAAAAGGTTCTATGAAATTTACCTAAACTATGATATGGAAGCTAATGTTATTACAACTTAAAACACAATTGCTGACTTTACAGTATATTGTTGAAACTAGCATCAGTCTTTAACTTTTAAATTCAAGGAATAAAAAAAAAATCTGCGAAAATGACTCGATCAATGAATTATTATTGATGGAAAACTTATAACTATTCATTTTTCTATAGTTACTACTACATACTTTATGAAAAGAAATACCAAGTCTACTGTTTTTACTCTATACTGTGGCTATTATGACTGGTCTGAGGTCGATTTAGCAATAAAGGAGGTAATTACAGAGATTTACAAAACATCAGCTAAATCAACACATGAAACTATTACCGCTGAAATTCTTTCAGAAGGCGGTTTCTTGTTACTCTATCTATGACAACATATGCCAAGACTAGGCATAGGTATGTAAAATATTTTGGACGTACATATAGACATGTATTTTATTATTTGTTAGGTATATAATTACTAACTATACCAGGACACTGTCTATCCCTACAAAGTAATGTATAAATCGGCTATGTATTGGATTCCGACATAAATTTGCTACAAATCATTTTTTTTTAATACAGTTTACTTACATCAAAAATATTCCAACATTCTACCATACACAGATTTTAAACTACTTTCCGCAATTATGACCCCTAATACATGTGCAAATAAGAATTACAATGCTGTGTCCCTTTTTAGTCAATTGGCCAAAGATACAGTCATGCAATACTGAAGTACCAACCCTACATGAAGGAGTGCTACCTCGAAACTACCCCTTTTGTACACCCTTCCTAGGAAATATCGTATCTATTTTAGATAGATATATTTGCTTAGGATAAGGGTTTTGGTAAGCAGCGGGATGATTGGACTGGGGAATTATTTACTTTGTCCTATATTAAGATGTACGTAAGAATATAGAATCGAATGGGCCAATCAAGCCCTCATAGCGTGATCAGATATTGGTAACAAATACATTTTCATTTATTTATTTTTTTCATTTTATTGCAGTTGTATATTTTCTACCAAAACAAGTGAATGTTCTAAATTTTGCCCCCAACTTTGATTAACATCATGTCAGTGGCACTTGTAGCTAAATTTAATATTATTCTTATTCCTTTTACGGATGTTTCCAATTTCTGGGGACCTTTACCTGATATTTCAGAATATGTATTGGTCCGGTATCCGAAGGCATAACTAACAAACAGTAGGAAAGACCAGGCATTTGCTTATTTTGTTCTCAATTATAAAGAGACATTTCTGCAACTCCTTTTGAGACGGATGAGCAAATCTCTGATGTCAGGCCTCATTTTACAGGCACTTGCGTACGGTTCCAAAAAAACCCATCAAATCTCTAATAATGAACAAAAAATCTAAGCATTAAATCAATTCACGTCTTCTCAAATGTTCCCACCAATCCAACCTCCCACCATCACCTTGTTCAAATAAGTGCGAACAGTACACCTCTGCCGTATTCAAACCTTCTGCCGGAGGTCGCACGAGTGCTGCCGATCACTGAACACGGCGTTAGGGAAGGGGAACCACAGCGCCAAGTGCGCCGAGCGAGGGCTCTGGAATACCACTCTTAACTGTCACACGTCGGGTAAAGGAAATGGAACCTAATGGCCTAGTAAATAAGGTCTAGTTAAGAGGCGAGTTTAAAGCGACTTGTAACCTCTATCTATGGTGTTATTGATACGGGATAAGTAGGTAGCTTTGAATATGATAATGGTGAATGTATCCAAAAATTTACGAAGGGATGTCCAATAGGTAAGTTTTTTTAAAAAATCGTGTATTCGTACTTTTTTGGATATTTTTATTCTATGTATCCTACAAAAAAGACATCAACAAAACGACTTAGCGACATCGAACATGTAACATTCAAATAACGGCCATGCACTCTAGCTTACAATACTTACTGAGCGCAAATAAAACTCGGAAGCTCATTTAGAATTGTTTAGATAAAAAAATAAAATAAAAATAGAGATACGACATTATCCTGCCGTGAATTTGTCACATCGAGAGTTGGCAAAAGACTATTTGAAAAATAGTCCATCTTTATGTAAATAACATGTCAAAGTTACATCCACTCTCGATATGATTGTAACGGCGAGACTGTCAATAACAAAAAAAGTAATACACCTAAGTGTAAAGCGGTGCGACTAAACATCGATATAAAAAAGTCGCAAGCGTGTTTGCGACAAACGTCGGGTCTTACTTCGCTCTGGTCTAGTATCTGCGACTTGAGTGATTGGATTGGATACACGCCCATCGAAAGGGCGCGCGGGCCCGGCGAATGCGAACCCTAATCAAGGAAAATCGCACACGGTTAGCACTCACACGAGACAATCGATAACATGCTACCACATCACTATCACCATGGTCGAACGACATGTTAATTCAAGCCATGTTCACGCTGAAATCACTTAAAGCTATGTTCACCGGTCTGTAACAAACGCTTTCCATTTCACAAAACTCACACGCATGCCTCGTCAGAATCATCATTATAGTATCTTACATAGAGAATAGGAATAGAAACACTGAATCACATTTAAAAAGGACATGATTGTAAAACATTCAAAGCTCATGAGATGAATGTTTTTTGTTTGTGTTTTTTTTACGTTCTATCGATATGAGAGATTGATAGATGACCACATCGACAGACAACATCGCACCATCCACATACCTGTCGCTGCACCGACCGAACATAACATAACAAGTCGTGACTCGACACACGAAACCAGGAACTGTGGACTTCACAAGAAAGGACACTCTGAGTGGAACCTGACAATGTACTTATCAAGACGAACAATTCAACAATTTAAATATTCCTAAAATTATGATAAAAACAGACCAAACTCTTATCCCAGCGCCGTTGTCCCAAAGATTACACATTGTGCGAACTTTTTTGTACACAACTGACTCGAAATATTTTGAAAGTAATTATTATTGTTCGTAATGATGTGTACATCGACCTTGACACTCTATATACCTTTTCTTGATCGTCATGTGCCCTTAGCACCGAACCAATGAATTGCCAATACTAGATATGATTCACCAATCAATTTATCAAATATTATTTTAATCTTGCGAAATCAAATCTTAAGAATTCATCACAAGAAATTTATATTTGATCATGACTGACCAATCATATCTGCTATTCTAGAATGAAAAAAATATCGCCTAGTGCTGCCCTACCAAAGAAGCTCAAAAATGTTATTATTAATTTTGGGAATCTCTGATTGGCCAACTATTTTCCCGGCGACATTTTCACTGTAAGAATAGTATGACTTTTCATTAGTCAAGTGCTAACGACGCTATTTATATGTATCTTACAAAAAACAAACGAGTGGGGGATCAATCGGAATCGAATCATCTAGATCCGTCGGTGAGAGTTAGTCATGTTAGATAATTAATTAATTATAATCGCAAACGGATGAACGAATGAGATATAGAAGCCAAAGCCACGCCTAATGTCGGGTACGGTACCATCTGTTTGCACGTCTCCTCAGACATTCTCTGCAAACCAAGTAAAATAATACGATATACATATATACATATACTGTTTATAATTCGGACCCTTATTATCAAAATTAATATATAAGTCAAAAAGAAAAATCAAAACATTCGTCACAATTTTTGATTCGTTTCTTTTTTGCAAATCAGGTAAGTCCTAATTTTAATGTTCAATTTAAATGTCTTGGTCGTAAACTTGTATAATTGTTATAAGACAGAATTTATTACTTTTTCGATTCCGTTTGCACTTACAGTGACTATAAAATTGTATTTGATTGATGGAAGCTAGAACAGCTATGTATTCTATGTATCATATTCTAGCTAGCATCCTTTTTGACAAAACTATATAATACTTTTCAGTTAATATGTTTATTTTTTAAAATGTATACAGAAAAGAAAAATTTAGAATAAGAAGATTTTAATAAGTTTTGGGTCCGAATTATAAATTCCCCCTGGGACATATCGTATTCGTGCATGTGAAGTTAAAATACAGATATTCTCGTAGCTCTTTAGTAGAAGTTTCCTGTAGACTTATACATAGATAAATTGTTAATACATAAACTGTAAATAATCTCGGCTTTTGGCTTTTTTCAACTGCTTCAAAAACTGCCTTAAATATTTTATAAACATACATAAACATACCATCATATTTTATATAGGACTAAATATTCAGCAAAGATTTTCGGAAGTACAAGATATGGATGGGGTCTTTCTGAGAAAATGTCCGAAAGTTCGACTAAAACTAGTTACGTTATCAAAAAATAAATTTTCTGTTAATCTATCGTCTTCCGAATGAACGGCTGATTAGTCAATCATTGCATTGTTTGTTTCTCATATATAAAAAAAACGAGTGAAACAAAACATTGATCAAAAAATCCCACATTCATTATTTATAAAAAGACGATTTACACTTATTCCGCAGAAAGGCCCACAATAGTATCACTCAACCACAGAGTAAGAGACCATAGACTAGACACAAACACACAGAAATATATACCTCGCGTATGGTGAGCGTATGCGACATCATCTGAATGTTGACTTGTGATTGGCTGGTGGGCAGGTTGTCGGACGAGCGCGAGCGGACCAATCGCGAGCCAGTGATCACCTGCTTTGACTTCAACGTCATCTCTGTCTTTATGAACACTCTGGATATGTACTGTGAGCTGTGGAGGAGGAAATAAAATACGATTAAAAAACATTATACTAAGATTCCATAGCAAAAACATTTGTTTAATATAAGTTAGAATACGTGGTGTGAACTTTTTTAGGAATATTAATTTATCTTCTTTGATCTATCTAAAATCACAAATGTTGTAGCACACTCAGCTTATTTCAAAATGGGATTTTCACTGAATACATTAATGGAGTGCAGTTGGTTTTCATGTGTCCCGAGATATCAGGGATAGCACGTTGGACGTTGAAATTCCCCATTGGAAATTTTATTTCCGTCATTTCATAGCAAAACTTATCTATGGCGTGGTCTACTCCATTCTTGTTGGTCTACTTTGAACCTTAGCACCGTTGCAACAGATTGCACAGTCGTGTACCTTAGCGCCCGTATACTGAAGGCAGTCCGCAGCAGCTTGGTGGGCGAGGCGGGCATGTTGCGGCAGAACTTGTCTATGGCGTGGTCTACTCCGTTCTTGTTGGCCTCCGCGTACCAATCCGAGTTCTGGTTACTGGCGTGCTTGTGGAACAGGATCAGGATGGCCAGCGCCACTCGGTAGAACACCTGGAATCATATAGGGGCATCTTTGTTACATTTTGATAACAGCAGGTTACAGTCAACTTCATATGTATGTGTAAAATCGAAGAAAGGATCATATGAAGATGCTTTCGGTTGACAGCAAAGGATCCACCACTGCCAGTTTGCATAGATGCGCTCCATGTCTCTAGCCATCAGTAGACGACTCTAGAAGGTTCCAGAAGGGTCTCACCTTGATTCCCTCGTGGAAGAAGCAGTCGAGCACCCGGACGAGGTGCGGGAAGGGCAGCGCGGCCAGGATCCACCACTGCCAGTCTGCGTAGATGCGCTCGGGGCCGATGGCGCCGGACAGCCGCGACAGGTGCTGCGCCGCCGACTTCTGCAAGCAAGGGACGACAGTGTACGGAAACCGTAAGGAATTTTAACTAAGTAGGCTATATTGCCTGTTAGTGTACAGTAATACACAAAGCCCTAGTTTATATAATCCCCTATGTTCAATCAACCTTACTGAAAACCCTTTTGAATGTTGAAATAAACGGTTTGTTATGTTTATGTTATGTTTATATTTAGGTGCTTGTAAGGTAGGTAGGGTAGAGTACAGTCGCGAACCTTAGCCATGAGGAAATACGACTCAAAGAGTGAACTATATTATAGCTTAGATATTCCTCCTAGAGAATTACGTATCCACGTCGCAGTTGAGCTTGTGATAATGGTCTTGTTGTTGCTTTAGCGATACACTGTTACCAGAGTCTTATGGTTGGGTTTGTTAGGGTATTAAATTTTTAAACGTTATTGAAGGAGTAACTGTAAACCAAATATTATGTATACATACTTTATCCAGTAGTGCCATTAATATCAAAAGTGATTCAAAAGTTTTCAAATAGCTACTTAAAAGTACTTGAAATCAACTCATAAACGTTTCCTATTTATAATGTTACTATTTTCCTATTTGAAATGTTTATGTTTATTGTTTAAGATTTTATAGTCAAATTTCATGTAATCGTTATTGTACACCCCGTCTAGTCTGTTTTTTATATATTTTCCTCTCCATCCTACGGTTGCCTAGAAGAGATCGCTTTTAGCGATAAGGCCGCCATTTGTGGCATTAGTTTTAATTAATTTTCTTTTCTATTTGTGTATTATGTTTTTTTTGTGTCCAATAAAGTATCAATCAATCAATCAATGTTACTTAAGATAATGTCCACTTCCTTATTAAAGACTTAATTAATAAATATATATTAGTCGTTTCCCGGCATCCTATCAGAGACATGTAATGCAATTTATGACACAAACATCGTTAACTTCCAAGTAACAACTATCTTTTAATTCCACACATATACAACGATTCAATTCTACACATTGTCACAACTGCTTGTAATAGGTAGAGTACTTACAAAAACAAAATTAAAGATGCGATATTTTTGTCAATATAAAAAAGAATATGAGTAAAATGTTAAACCTACAAAACATACACATTTATTTATGGAGTATCAGAAAAACATCCAGCTTCAGGAAACGAAAAGAACGGCAACAGCAACAAAATAAGTAATTTCAGATCGTCATCAATAATGTCAACTTGGCGAGACGTACTGACGGCAGATGGAGCAAAGCAATAACTGAATGGTACCCACGGCTAGGTAAGCGAAGTGTAGGAAGACCTGTGCAACGGTGGCTGGATGATATTAGAAAGTTAGAAGGTAACATCTGGACAAGAACAGCGCAAGACAGGAAGTATTGGCGTAAGAGGGTGGAGGCCTATGTCCTGCAGTGGGTCCCATTAGGCTGATGATGATGATGAATGTCAATCAATCAATATGACACAGTAAACATACAGTAATGTTTATTTACTCTACAGTTTCCCCGTAGGTTTTAAAGGCAAAGGGTGCAGTCTCTCACCCCGCTATCGACCGGGAAATTACCGGCTATATACATCATTTCTTGCTTGTGACTGAATGGCCAATAAAAATGGAAGTCAAAGATAACAGTAGGAATAACTAAGTACATCAATTCTTATAGATAACAGAGTTTTTAGAGAAGGTTGTGGATGTGAAGTATTTAACCATGTTTTTATGTATACATTTAAAACTTTACTCAAAATTACATATAGTAAGTACGAAGCATGTTGCTCACGCGAAGGTAAATAAGCGTTTTTATCACCACTATAAACAAATTAATGGCATCAACAATGATATCGGTGAACGCGATATTTTATATTATATAATCATTGTAAACAACTTTATTATTAAAAAGATAAAGATAAAGAATCTTTATTGATAATGTAAAATTGTAACATACATAGGTATAAGTACTAATATCACAGAATATGCTACACAAATTATAAAATCACGTCAAATTGAATTTATAACATTTAGCTTTTATAAAATTTTAGAAGTTACATATGTCTAGTTTTATTAATAAAATAATGAAAATTTTTGTTATTAAAATCACGTCAAACATAATAATAGGTATGTAATCATACAATATGTCAACTTAAATAAATCTTGGTACTGTCACTTTAGCTGTATTATGAGTCGACAGCAATTTTTAAATATTGTAAGAAATATTATTTACCGAGTCGATTATTCTTATCAGTGTATGTAAAGTATCTATTATATTACACCTATGCACTATATATTTAGTCCTACTCTATATGTATCATACATTATGTAGCTTGTAACCTTCTAGCTGCTAATCATAATCAGATCAAATTCTGTCTTCAAATGAGTCAAATAACTTAATTTTCGAAGCCAAACAAAATTCCTATATTCTGTATTGAAACCGTTCCCAAACCAGCCAACAAACCCCTGTGGTAATTAAACGTCGTAATAGCTTACATAATCCCCCGGTTTCGGTCGCGTGTGTACTTCTGTTTCTGTTGCTATAAAAATGGCCGATAATGTCAATCCGGTAGGCTGCAGTCACGCGACGGTTTATGTTAAGTTTCAGCAAACGGTTGTTAAACTTTAAATCGTATGGATTATAAATTGGGTCACTGAAATAACTTTTCTTTTTAATCTTGATAAGTTTAGGCTTGGGTTTGGTTTTAACTCGTGTAATGTCAAATGAAGTCTACAATCTAGCACACTTGCTTTTCTTGTAGAATAGTTTTAGATTTGGGTGAGTCATGTTAATTGATTAAATTTACTCGACAAGTTTTTCATAAACCATTAATAAAATATATCCAAATTCCATAGTCATCGAAAGCCAAAAATTTACAGCATTACAAAAAACACTATTACATAAAAATAACGACTCGTACTGAGATTAACAAAAAAGTTTCCATCAAGTCACCTAATTCAAACAAACCAAACGGCTAGAAAGTTACATTTCATTCCTTCACCCTTTCAGACATTAAAACAAATAGCCGGGACTTTTCAGCTTTGCAAGGTTTCAGCGAAAGTTTAAATGAGCCAGGATATGTTATGAAACGGCCAAAAGGAATTAAAATGAACGCAGATTTGCTAGGGCTTCCGGGAACAATACTAACTTTAATAGGCGAGGACAATTTTAGCAGGCTTAATATAGAATTCATGTAATGCTTCACTTATTTTAAGACTGAAGCCGTCGTGGTACACAATTGATTACGAGACTTTGGTCGTTTATAGACTGTATAATTTAAAACCTTTGTCGCGTCACTTTGCGCAAAATCACGTAATCATTAAAAACAACATGGCGGCTAAAGATATTCTAGCGCATAGTTTTCCAACAGTTATCACTTTCAAAATTAGTGTAGTTTCTTTATATTACATTTTGTATGACTTAATTATTTTACTGCCAAAACTCAAAAAACTACATTCGTTTAAGCTTTGAAGTAACATGTTGAGAATCGCTGTATTGTGTAAATAAAAATTCCACCACAAGGGGTGAAAAGGGGTAAATTGTAAGTCGGTGTTTTGTAATTTTATTAAAACATTGCGAAACAAATTGGTATTGTTTGTACACATGTTTACTTTTCCAGAGTTAAACAAAACGTTAGGTTAGGATTTCAAGCGAGAGTTTGAGCACTGTTTGGCAACGAGCGGGTTCATTACATACATACGTTATTACGGGGTAATTAAAACAAAGCTATTCAAATAGCAACTGGCCATTATTGAAACAACAATAGAACGTAAATCAAATAGAAACTTTTTCGTATGTTGTATGAGAATTAAAACATCAAATTATCAAGAGGATTAAATGTGATTTAAGGAATATTTATTCAACTTAATCACTTGATGAGAAAACGTCAGCTGATTCTCTCACAGTAACTTTTTCCAAAAGCTTAAATGTTTTAAGCTCACTACTAGAGCTTAAAAGCACTCTTCTTTTTCGTGTGGTCTATAAGCCCATGTGAATTTAAAGTTCGGTACTTGCAAATCATTCAAATAGTAACTACTTAACGCCTATGACTTTTATAAGACCTAGGACTAGAAAAAAATATGCAAAGATTACTTCTAAGATAAATATGCCATAATTTGCAGATAAAAATCGTGGGTGTGTCGAAGTAATTTAACTTTACGACGTGACAGAATGATTACGATTATCTTGTTTTGAAATATTTATGCTATTTGCTCATCTAATTTTAGTCTCGCTTTGTTTTGAATGGGTTTATGTACACGTGTTTATCCGCATGATACGTGTTCATGTATGTATTAGGTGCTTTAAGAGTGATGCATAATACGATACCTAGTTATACACGTTCTTACCAGGATTTTTGTATTGTATAGTTATTATGTTGTATTTATTTATGTATTTCAACTACAATGCAATATCGTCACAGTTTGGAACAAAATAGACGGCTAATATGCAGAGAAAACTTTTCGGAAAATACAAAATAAAAAGAAACGAAACTGGGTGTTCTTTTCTCCTCTTTTCTATTCGTCTCTTTTTGGACCAGTTCTGTAAAAGCTATATTGGTGAGCCAATCAGTTCTAGGTAGTGTTTTATAGACAACTAAACGCTATCTAGTAAGTGTAAGAGAGAAAGGCCCTTACGGCATGTTTCTTGGCGATCTGCATGACCGTCTTCCAGGTGACCTCGTTGAGCAGCTTGGTCTGCGTGATGAACATCTTGTCCTTGGAAGCCACCAGGCTCGCCATGCAGTGGTAGCATTCCTCCTCTGGAAATACAGACAAAACACCAGGTTAACAAAGTTCGTCACTTACATTATGTGTTAACGCATTGTCACGACCGGAATTTTTCGCAGATTTTATTCAAGCTGATAATAAGATTCAATCTGCACAGGATCGGGACGACTGGCGTACTAAAAGAGATGCCTATGCTCAGCAAAGGGCGATAACAGGCTGGTGATGATGTTAATAAGACCACAGAATTATAGGAGTACAAAGAGTATGTTAGTGTATGTTATTGTATGAATGAGTATTTTTTTATTATCGTGTTTTGCAATAAAGAATTTTCTATTCTATGTCTCAAAAAACAGTTCTTTCTAATACTTTCACTCCATTAGTGAGTTACTAGTGCAAGTATCGCTTCAATGAAACCATTGATCAAAATTAAAAAAAAAAAACTCGGCGGTCAGGCTGCGAAAGTACCCATAAATTGTATTGCTAACCTATATGTGCGTAGGTAACGAAAATTCACGTGCATTTGTTACGGAAAATTGGATTCACTTGACCCACACTCCACTTCATACAGGGTTGCGATAATTTAGTAATTTACTAAAATCTGAGACAAAAATCAGCCTTTTCATTGTTTTTTTGCCAGGTTAAGAATAGATATGATGTACATTCATACAATCATGATTATGAATCATCGTTATTTCATGAGTGTTTTCATCTTTGATAATTTTTATTTAATTTACCTACGTAGTTTGCAATTCCAAAGAAGTAGGTAAGCCATAACCCTGTATATTCAGGTGCGGGAATGACAGCTCCCGAACAGCTCTTTGTTCCAGTTTAATTGAGGTGGACTTATACAACCGACGAACAGATTACCACAACGCAATTCTGGGCATAGGTGTAATTGATACGAGCGTTTGGTCCATTTCCAGAACTCATAAGGATTATATATAAAAACCTTCCTATTTTTTTTTTAATGATTATATTATTTGCCTAAGCAAACAATAAAATCTGAGATCTTGAGTCAACTTGGGTGCAGACCACAATTTGTCCAAGAAAGCTCTCCCAAGGGTGATCCAGTGTTGGGAAAAATTAATTGCAATTAGCAATTGAAATTGTAAAAATGACTACTACTTTTTACAATTACAATTGATCAAATCTCAATCAAAGCTCAAATAAAGCCGCGTTTATTTGTCAGCATGGCTGTGGCTTATTGTTACGAAAAAAGTCGGGATATAATTTCTACCCTTTTTTCTTTAACTATACCTGATGGTAAGCAAAAGCTGTGACCTATTATGGAGCGTGCTTAACAATAAAAAAAAAACAAGCCAATTAGAACCGGATATCTCTATGTTCTGTATCTAGGGATGCTGGATTAGTCTGTGTGTCGCAGTAATTGAGATGGTTTTATTCAAGCGACCCCAATTTGTTTGGAGCGGACTGCGGTAATCGAATTCGAAGAGTAAATCCCGTGTCGGCGGCCGTCGTACGCTCCTATTGATGTGGTTGGGGACGGGTTTGGCAATTAAAAAGTGGGTAGTGAAAGAAACTTAAGTTTACCCGGGGTAACAATATTCTAGCATTTTGGGTAAAGTACAAAGTGAAATTTGGGCTTTATTCAATCATTTATTGGTCATAATTATTTTTAAGTCTATCCAAACTCTGGTAGTTGCGCCAATTTGTAACTCAGTAAAAGTGCTTTATTCATATTCTTACATAAACTTAGCAAAATATAGTGATAGCGACAGGGTATTTTACAAAAACTCGAGGCAATTTCATGAATTCACAGGTGTGACGGTATCTGCCCTAATTAACAAAACGTGACATAATAGCGTGCATACATACATACTCGTACATACATTTATATAGTGTGTGCTCCTATAGTACTGTATGTACAATCCCATTAGCATAGTTTTCTATGCTAAGCAGGGCAAAAGCTTTGACACCACGTATGTAATACGTTTACATACAAACATGTATGATGCCAGCGATTTACATAAACATCTCTAACATAACATATTGGATGAAAGCTAGAAAAATATTAAGTTTTAACCTAGATAGACTAGATAGAAGAGAAAAAATATAGCTCTTGCATCCAAGATATTTTGAAATAAGTATAGACTAAATTTGGTAAAATTAAAACCTTCATGCTGTAAAAGAAATTTTTTGAGAAGAACACATAATTATTATATAAATCGGAAGGTTGAATTACCACTGATGACACATACCTACCATAAACAATAAAATTCATCTTATAACTCTTTTACTACCAAAGGTGCGTTACAATAAGCTTAATCCCTTATTGTACATTAAAAGTACTTAACAAAAGAAACCAGTAGCAATCGTCTAAGTGTGAACATTGGTTCTCACAGCGGCGTACTAAGACTATTAGGTTAAGTAAGTGACGAAGCTGAAAAGCTTTTAGCGCCGCTCAAGGAAGGGTAGGAAAGAAAGGAAGCAGTAACAAGGGACTCGGATAGAAATTCATTACTGGGTTACTTAGATTAGAGAGTTTATAGAGTGAAGACTTGTGAAGAGTCAGATATTGGTACCAGAGGATAGCATTATTGAATTTGAGTAGGTACGCGTTTCTATTATTTCTAGAAATGAAATCAAATATTACCAACATGTGTAATTAATCCATACAATTAAATAAATAAATATTTCAGGACATATCACACAGCGCCATCTAGCCCCATACTAAGCTTACGCTTGTATCATGGATACTAGATAACGGATATAATACATATATACTTTTCTTTTGTAAATACATACTTATTATACATAGAAACGACCAGACTCAACACAAATAATTACAAATTTAAATGTTCGTAATTATTTGTGTCATGCGGGAATCGAACCCGCACCCCTAGATTAGAAGGCAGAGCCACTACCAACTAAGCTAACAGAGCAGTCAAAGTCAAATTAGAGGGAATCGCATTCTAAATTAGCTTTGTCAATTTATTTATAAAAAATAAATGTACTTCATTGGAAATAATAAATCAACATTAATTAATTCATTACAATAGTATAATGTTGTCAGCTGTAAAAAATAAAGCCGCGTGTATCCTTCATTGTACAGCATTTGAATTATTTAAGATACTTCATCTAGTTTGATAATTCTCAACACTACAGTAAATAAAATATTATACACAATTACTACAACAAATCTGTCTAACCAACCCTATTCATATATGCAGCAACGTTTTCGTATTTTTTGGGACTTGGCAACCAAAAAACAACCACTCTAAAGCATATATACTCGACGCTTATTCCCAAGAGAAAAGAAACGAAATAAAGTGGACTAAATAAGGAAGTAATGGGAAATAGACTTATAGCAGTGCTTTAGTAGATTTGCCTCGTTCAATGCGTGATAAAGGCACATTTTCGGAGCACTTCCTTTGGGTAAAAACCTTGCAATCGACTTTGATAGAACCTTCAGGTTTCTTTAAAATTAGGGGTCAGTTAGTTGCGTGACAAATTCAATAATTAAAAATTAATTAATCATTATTTTCACATGTCATTTTTCAGGAAATGCTATACCGTCTGTGTTACAATATTTGTTTTGATTGTCTTAGTTATGCCAAGAGTGCGAGTAATTCAAACTTCAATGTTCTTCCTATTTTTCATGTATAATCTTGAAGATACTGGTCTTCGATTCAGTTTACATTTCCACAGATAAACATTTAACCTTAAGCGTGAGTTCAAAGCCTCACACAAAGGGTCGCTATTAGGAATGTATAGGCATCGTCTCGGCGAGTGGTTTAATAGTTTAATCGGCCTTTGAGGGTTAGCTGGAAAGCCTGCCACTGACCGACATGCGTGAATAATTGAACGGATATAAGTAGGGCGGTTTCTGGGCGGCTAATGTAGGCGGATGGAGGAATCGTAAAATAATTTGGGATTTTTTTTTTCGTTTTAAATCGTTATACGGACCTTATATATTACATGTGGTAGGTTTTAACTATATTTTCTGTTCCAGTTTTAAATGGTTTTAGATACTTTTTCATTGTTAGATAGACAATCATGACTCAATATCAGGTGTTCATTAAGAAGCAAAACTAAATCAAACCTTACTTAGAACATTCTGCTAAGTCTTGTAGTTGGCCCAATACCAAACAAAAGTACACCATATGTCAGAAATCCCCCATTGTAACTGGGTTATACTAAAGATTGTCTTATTTCAGGACATATCACACAGCGCCATCTAGCCCCATACTAAGCAAACGCTTGTGTCACGGGTACTATAGAAGTATGATTAAAATCACTCGTAACTAGTAACAACTACGTATCATAGGTTATACTAAACATTGTGTAAGGGTCGTGGTAACCCCATCTACAATAAGTGGGGCGTGCAGAACGTTCACCCCGCGCTTACGTAACCGCCCGTTCAAGTTCGACGCAGCACAGCCTCTGTTTCACTAGACTATAACTAGGTACATACTTGGGAACTTGTTACAGGGGAATGAATACATGGAACATGATTAGGATATCGAAATATAATGTATTTCGCCCCGAGACTTGACTAGAACATTCGTATTTCTGAAGATTTACTTTAAATCTGCAGTAAATAAGTAAGTATTTGGGCTATTACGATGATTCTTGTGAGACCTATCTACATAGTCTAACGTCAATTCATACTACGTGAAAAAATACAATCGGATATATATGGTGGAAGTGAGATAAAAGGAATTATAAGAAGCGTTCCTGGAGCCTTCGCTGATCTCGGACTCCCAGCTAAATCTCAAACAGATTATTATAATGTTTAAATTAGCAATACTGTCCACTTTATGATATGAACGACCCTTAAACCCTTATAGCTTTACGACCTATACCTTATTGCTTTCAACATTCTCTTCAGCATCGGAAGCGACAAGCGTTCTCACATGTTTGGCTATTTACGACAGGTGCGAATTTATAACGCCATAGCTATCTGGGTAGTTGGTGGCCAGCCAAGTAAGCCGCTCAAGGATGCTCTAAACAAAGTAGGTTCAAAGGAGACAGAACACATTATAAAGTGGCTAAATATACAATAACAATGTTATTGGAAGAGATCGCTCTACGCGATAAGGCCGCCCAATGTGCCTAGGTTAAGTAATGTTTCTGTATATTATTGTAATTTTGTTTTCTGGTGTACAAGCGTGCTACATCTTAGAATTTGGTGGTGCTTAACACAGGCAGGCTATAGTCAAAAAGGAGCCTATTTCATTATTAAAAAAAAAGCAATAAAGCTGTATTGATTAATTGCTTTTTTTTTGCATATTCTATAAAATAGTGCCCAATAGTGTTTATAGGACGTTATAACAACAAAAATCTCTTATTACGCTATCTGTGAGCCAAAGAAGGAATAAACATACATATAATATTAGACAAACATAATTTTAGAGCGTAAGGGGGAAAACATTGCTACCTGAACAAATTGGGGATAACCCGAAAAAATCAGAAGCCAAATTTATATACTTTACGTAAGAAAGCACAATTGATATATAACAGTAAATTCCAAGATTTCCGGCGATACAATCGCACTGAACCCACAGTTTATTAGTTTTACAGACTGCCGAAACAAATTGCTGAAGCAGGCGCGTCTGAATAAAACCAGGCTCGTAACTCGCTTATAGAGAACGGACTTTTATTTAGAGAGCCGTTTTATTTCGGTCAGCCGTTTTACGATGGATGGTAATGAAATGTTCAGAATTGAGCAACAAATATATTATGAAACAGGCACAACCTAAAATTTTCAAAAGACCACATTGCTAACACAGACCAAGGTACATAATTGGCTACATTTTTTCAAAAAAGTAATTCAGCCTTAGTATATTTTGACATCACATCAAGTGGTTGACAAATCTTAGATTTTGAGGTAAAATCCGTGTTCGACACATCAAAAGGCCGCGTTTTTTTGTAACGTAAACATTACAAAACAATAAGTTAATAATCGATACAGCTTTTTTGCTGACCAAAACTCCTCGTACCAAACCAAACATATTTTGCCGTTCAATAAATCGTTAGTGGTTTTATTTTAGTGGCAAGGTGCGGCAACAGCTGTTTGGGTAAACAGAGCAGACGTTTACGGTGTATCGGTGTACATGTTTAGATGCCGAGCGAGCCGCGGCGCAGGTGGCGCGGAGTCTGGACACAGTGCATGCTATCCTATGTCTATCTGTATAGCCTGTTCATGTGCGTCTATGCAAATATGAAATACTATGCAAGTACTGAACCTACATAGAAGATGAAAATTGTTAGGTAGGTTTGCATCAAGAGGGCTTTAAGTGCTAGTCATTTTCGTGCTCGCAATTTCCTTCTTATTTACAATTATATTATGTGTGTTTTAGCTTAGTGCCTGTTTTGTAGACTATTAATAAATAAATAAATTAAATTAATAAATAAGAGTAAATGGGGACCATAATGAAGAAGTGGTCGCTATTCGGTAATGGATGGATATTAACAACAAAGAGTGACTATGATGATAGTTTTTGTACACATATAATATGGATATTAACGGTCATATTTATGTGGAATGCTCCAAGAAATCTTAGTAAAGAACTATCTGCTCTCGATAAATAATCACAAAGACATATTTTAATAAAATTAGAAGGTCAGTGAATCTTGAGATTGTTAACGACTTTATATACCTGGGCTACTTCATATCCAATAAAGGCTCGTGTGAAACTGAAATAAGACACAGAATTGGAATGGCCAAAGGTGCCATGGGACAACTGGAAAATATATGGAGAGATAGAAACATCACTCGGAAAACCAAGCAGCAGCTCGTGAGGGTTCTGGTTTTCTCCATATTTCTCTACGGGGCCGAGACATGGACACTAAAAGCTAAAGGCCGTAAACGTGTGGATGCTTTCGAGATGTGGTGCTGGAGGAAAATGCTGCGGATCCCCTGGACGGCAAAGCGTACGAATGTCTCAATACTCAAGGAACTGAAGATCAAGACGAGGCTTTCATCCATCTGCCTACAAAGAGTCCTTGAGTATTTCGGTCACATAGCTCGTAAAGATGGGAGCAACCTTGAAAAGCTGGTTATTACAGGCAAGATCGAGGGTAAAAGACCGCGGGGACGAAGCCCGATGCGTTGGACTGACCAGATTCGCACCACACTCGAAACGAAAGTTCATGAAGCCATTCACACGGCAAATGACCGGAGTCGATGGCGCAAGATCGTGCGGGAGAAGATGATCCGTGGCGGGGGTCACGACCCTCAGCAGTGAGGAAAACGACGCGAGGAGGACGAGGAGAAGGTCAGTGGTGATTAATCGTCAAATGAGTAAAAAAAAGATAAACTTAGTCTCAAGACAATTTCCCCGTACATCTTCCAGAACGTTCACACAAGTACACATACACGTTTCCATCAAAAACAAATAAATGCTTATTGCATCCATCGATATAAACCAGCTGGACGTTTATATGTGCCTCGCCCTGCCGTCGCTTGTTACTCGGTATTCATAAAACGAGATATTGCTCATATATAGGTGTTTATGGACGGTTAATACACTTATTTGGGTCATGAATTGGTGTATAGACAATGATGTTAAGATGCTTAGACGTAGTATAGTTTGCTAAATAAATATCCCGGGACAATTCACACAGCGCCATCTATCCCCATACTATGCAAACGCTTGTGTCCTGGGTACTAGGATAACAACCACATCATATTTATGCCTTTCAACTTGTCTTCCAATCAACGTATAGTATAACTAGAACAACCTTGGTTATTACTGCGCCAAACTAGAACAAACCAAATAAGCCTTCAAAACTTCTATTACTACTTCAGTGTTTTCAAGTTTCTGAAGAGACTGTGTAAAATATTCCACCTGTCACACATTTGTGTCAACTGTCAGCGTATTGACAAAGCCCAAGGTCATCGACCCCCGAAAAGACCGCACACACTAATAAACAGTCACGCAAACACACAAATGATTTACAAGAATATGTTCGGTTTGATGGCATTCATAAAATTGCGAACAGAAACGTAAAATAAAGGTAAAAATGTTGTCTTGTTGATTCGAAGCGGTTTGTGTTGAGAGAGTGTAATAGGATAAGTTCCATTATAAGTTCTTCAAAATCTAACATAGCTTTGTTGCTCTGAAAGGAAAGATTTGATAAGTCAGTAAAAGAGTCCATAGCGCTAAAAAAGACAAGTACAGTTTCAGAGATTAGAATAATTCCTAAAACGACAAGAAAACGTTACTTTTGGTGTCACAAACTATTATCCAAATACGTTTTTACCTCAATATCGATACTATAGGCATTACAATTTACAAACAGCTGTGAGTCCACCGACCTGTATGTTAAATCATCGAACGGCCCTGAGATGGCAGTAACGCGAACGTGAAATAGTTAGATACTTAGTAAACACGTTCAAATTTATTTTTATAGTTAAACATTTGAATTGTTAATAATTCAGTTGGTCGCGAAGTAAACACGTATAATTCACTCTGGAGTTATTTTCTCGCTTTACAAAGTAACCTACGCCTACACTCTGCGCTTATTGAATAAAAAAACAATGTGTCTTCATCATAACGAGAACTTTATGGGCAATAGAGTCTCGCTTCGAGCTAAACGCCTTAGCACGGTTACATCTGAAATTCACAACCGGTTTTTCTTGTTGCTGCAGAAACAATAAGTAATTATTATTTAAATACTAGCATTATAAAAAAAAACTTTGCCGCGAGAAATTAAGTCATTCTGTCTGCTCACCTATTCAATTGCTTCCAAGACACTCCTACACAACTACAGACCTTACAAATGTCAATGCTTGAAGAATAGGTAATATTCTTAAAGGTAAAAAATCCAAACGTGAATAGCTAAACACAGGCATGCTTAGCAGCCATGCCTCCTACAGTGACGTAGGTATAGGTAATCGGTGCCTATTAGCGTCAGTGCAAAACGGCAATTGTAACAGTAATCAGCCCGGGACGTAATTGGCATAATCACAAGCACACTATTAAAGCTCGGAACAGCTGGATACACTTGACATGCGAACTCAATTGCCTTTTGCAGATTTCAAATAGACTTTTTTCTTTTTATGACAATGTCGGTACTGTATATATACATGTGCGCATGTGTGTGTGTGTGTACCAATACCGACGTCATTCGGTACGTGAACTAAATATTTTCAACTGCTTTTACTATCATTTTTTTTTCTTAGTTAATAAAATACATACAGAAATAACTAAGAAAGTATGTATGTACCTATATATAAAGAAACAAATAAAGGAAGAAAAAAACACAAAACAAAGAAATAAAAGAAAATGAAAATAAAAAAAAGTGTGTATGTATCGTACTTATATGACTATTCGTTCAACTTTATTTTTAATTCGTGCAAGAGTTTAACTATTCACATATACTTATAACAAAACCATCATATTTTTTCTTTCAAAAATCTTTATAGTTCTTATTATTAGTAGTCTTTTTATGTATAACCATTTCATTACATTTTTACTAAAACATTAATTCCCATAATTACAATCAGTTTTCACACACAAGTATAAATTTTGCAAGTGACGTTTCAAATAAACCGTTCATAAAATTTCATAACGCCTAAGCAAAAAGAAAATCACGGTTTCAAAATGTATATACAGCTTGTATATAGCTGTATGTAGCTGTATTTATATAGCACGCTCGGCAAACATTGAACTTTAATATCGCGAGAATCCGCGAAAATATTTCGGACACGTGAATAATAAAGTCGTTATAAACGTCCGCCGCAATGATGACTGATGACGCTTGTAATCAACAGAGTCGGTTTAAATTTAATTTCATGATAAAACCGTACAGGAAGACGGCATAAACGAATGTGTACCGATTCCATACAAAGAAACCGATTTAAAAATTGACGTTAAGTAAGTCAATGATAGCAGTTTAAGCTATTTAAAAAGTAATTTCGAGAACAAATCCTGTATGAACAGAGAAAAAAGTCGAAATAATCGTCGAATATAAACAACAGTAAACGGAGACAAGTACACGGCACTCATTACCAAAATTATGGATCGGGCAGCGGAAAAAATGGAAGTGGAAAATCAGGGATGCAATAAAAAGTGAAGAAATATGTGATGGTAGTTTGAACTCGTGTGACATTGACGGGTTCATTCATCCGGCCGGCTTAGCATTGACCTTTGAACGGAGTGACGCCGCCGCTGTGACGAAACATCAACACGACGGCAAAAAAACAGCATAACAATATCAGGAGCGAGATAATCAGCTGACGGTAAGCTGATAATGATAGCTAATCTACACTTAGCACCAATTCCGTGAATTGCATTTCTGTGTCCAGATATGATTCACGAACCAATCAGGCAATACGTATTTGTTTCAGCTTGAGAATGAATCTCCTACATCGGAGTACGGAGATGTTAAGCTATCACGAGTTTTACATAATGCCATATTTGTATATGGCAATGAAAATACTGTACATTTTATGTGAAATGTTCCGGTCCTTACTCAATATGAATCAATCTTGGTGACTAACGCTTTAGAATAGTACATCTATTTTAGGTTAGTAAAAACTTGCAAATCATTTACTGACTAAAACTAGTATCTTTGCTTGAATGAAATAGTTCTGAGCAGGTTAGGTCCAGGAAAATGTGTCAAATCATTCTATTGAGGATGTCTGTAACGTTACATATTTAACGTGTTTAGTCACTTCGCTGGAAAATCCGTTATCTCAACAGCTATCGATGTGTACGAGATAATGCAATATGTGCGATTCTTGCCCAACAATGAATCATACTAAAGGCAGCGACGAAAAATACCATTTCTAGTAAATCAGGCTTAGTGAATTAATGACCAATAGATTGGATATCTCTATCCGATTCCTGCTTCTGAAAAATGTGATTTTACATAATTAAAAATTAAATATATTTTTACGCTATTGATTAGCCTTATTAACTAAAGATTACAATTAGCTTTCTCATTCAATCAATCATAGATATGGTATCCGGTTCCTGAATCTAAAAAGTATGACTCGCTATAAGGAAGTTTTTTAGTTTATAATAGTTAAAAATAACAAATGATTAAAGTCTACAAAATAATCATCCCACATCATCACATTTCCGTTATTTACAACTTTCAATTTCATGTAAGTACTTTAATTTTTGGTCACAAATTTTATTAATCCTGTTTTTAAACTTGTACATAAAGCCGCCAAGCTACAACTTGAAGTCTATATCTAATCTTGAGATATCTAATTTTAACTTTATCTACAACTTATGATTTTGTTATTTACCGACATTACACTTCAAGATTTCATATTTCTTTTATGAAGAGCGGCATAGGTTTGCAATTTTAATTACATGATGAAGTTGTTTTTACTTTGTACATTATTTTCTTTAATCGACCATTTCACAAACAAACTTGACGTGCTTGACGTCACATACCATATATCTATAAGTACATACATATGTAAGTATTACAACTGTCGAGTTGAAACCAATAGTGATGTTATACGTGATCTCAGGCATGAATTAGAGAAGAAGCTACGTGGTGATTTCCCATCTCATTACGACCTTACTGACTAACAACAATCACAAATTAAACAAGTAGTGAAAATCAATCGATTTACCGAGAATTTGTCGAGCGAAATATGTAAGAGTCCTGATTGACCCTGGTAATATAACCCATAACCAAAGAATATCATACCGACTTCTATTTTTGCCGTAAATATTTGTTTAATCTGTTGATGATAAGAGACTATAAAGCTTAGCAAAAAAATCCCGCAAAAACATGTTCCATAAACTAATATTTGAGATCTACTCGTAGTGTTAACACAGTAGGTCTCAAATATTTGGTTAGAGTATTAGTAACATGTTTTTGTCGCTAAAAACTGGATAAATTGAATTTATTTCAATGCTATGTTCTTCGTAGGCAGTGGGTATGTAAATAATAAATAAGTTTTCCAAGACATTGCACACAGCGCCATCTAGTCCCGCACTAAGCAAACACTTGTGTCATGGGTACTAGATAACGGCTATAGTACTTATATACTTTTCTTTTCTTTTCTGTTTAAGACTTGTACTATCTATATACATTTGAAACAATATCACTATAAAAAGAACAAAGTATACATACATCTATAAAAAAATCAAATCTCACACTAAGGATCATCAATAACTATGAGTGTAATATTTTGAGAAGCCAATAATTAATTTCACAAGTGATTTTTTTTAAAGGGAACCATTTTTATACTGAAACGTTTCTGATTTTATGGCTTTTCTTTTGTAAATACATACTTATTATACATAGCAACGACCAGACTCAACACAAGTATTTATAAATATTATGTAGGTATTTGGTGTTTACGTAATTTTTCCATCGATTTCGATAAAACGTGTGACGTAGAATTAGCGTACGATTGCACGTTTGTGTAAGTAGACACGATATCAGATATGGGAGTACGAGTTGATCCCGGCTAATGTTCTCTTGACGTGGACACATTGATAAATTACTAATCATTTAAAAATGCTGCTTTTCTCTGTTCTTCTTCTTCTTATCAATTGAGAGTGGCCAACTCTGGTGTCAAGAGTTTATCAAGCCGCCCTAAGGGCCTCTGACATGGCTTAACGACTGCCGTATTAGACAAACAGCCGGGACCGACAATTAAAATGTTAATATTTCAGATATTATACGTTGAACGTCAAGAAAATCTATAACTACGCAAAGATAAACTAAACTAGTGAAAGTTTCCAAGCGATCTTAAATCGAGCTATCAAAGTTTAAGTTTATCAAGATCGTTCACCGTAGGGCCATAGGGCTTTAAAACTTTACCTCACAATTACGGCTAGGGAACAATATATTTTCCTAGAAATATAGATACAAGATTCGTTTATTGGACGTTATATTAATACCTATATACAATAACGTGTGAATCCTCTGACCTCGTGGTAGCCGTTAGACTGTGTTACGAGGCCAGAGGTTTCCTAGCGTTAATATAAGGATATCACAGGTCACGGTAATTCAAAACTGTTACCTTCACATGATGATAACGATAACTGATTTAATAACGTTATTTTCAAGTCTTAGTCCACACTCACAGTTTACTAAGATTATATTTCCCAAGTTTGCGTGTCGGCTTAGCTTTTAGCGAGTTTAGAGCCCGTTGATTGAATATGGAAACAACAAATCTCATTACGGAGCCCTGGATGAGCCGGGTCGGAGCGAACTTGAATTTGCTCATGGAAATTACAACTTAGTCTGACGAGCTAGAGATTTACATGATAATTTATTTTGGGATTAGAGCTCTGAGTTAGAAGGCTGTGGAGGTGTTAAATTAGAGTTGAGTCCATCGAGTTAAATTAAAGATTCAAATTGAGAAGCGTGCTTAAAAAAATAAGACAATTAATACAAGTATCGAAAATAGATTTTTTACGGTCCTCTTTACGTTGCGTAGTCAGGTTCAAGTCAGAAAAGATATAATAAACAAAAAAAACAGGGAAATTACCCTCTAAACAAAAACTTAAAAAGACAATGTGTAGGTACTGTGTGTGTAAAAAAAAGATCGTCAAAGGTGTACTGTGAAGTTTACATGAATGACAAATATGTCACATTTATCTTTACATAATTAGCAGTGAGTGATAATAAGTTTTAATTAGCCCAAAACAAAGATATAACAATTAGTGATAAACTCAACCTCGCGTTTAAAAAGCTTTTGAAGATAAAAAGAGAGATAGCAGTGCTTATATCATTGTTTTGATTTTATTTTAAATCATACAGTACATTACATACAAAATTTATCAATATGAAAGTTTATCATAGCTGGTTTGTTACTTTTTAACCGACTCCCAAAAAAATGAGGTTATCAAGTCTATTGAAAGTTTTTTTTTGTGGGGATGTTACGCGATTACTCCGTTGTTTATCAACCGATATTTTACTTTCAAATAGATTTACTGATTTTAATCAAGAAAATTTAAAAGGGGCTAAATAAACTTTTGCTTTACCAAACGAAATAATATTGTATCGTGTTTATTAATTATTTTTTTTTAGCTATAAATGGTTTTATTATAACTCTTAACGCTCTCTGGAACGGATAAACTTTTTATTCGTCTACGTGACCATCTTCAAACAATCAATAAAGGTCTAGAGATAAATGAACGTGCTACATCTTAAGCTATATAGATTCAAGAAAAAAGGCAGGGTGTAAAGAAATGTGATAGGTCAAAAAAGGTAGCAACAGCATGGAAATGGAAATCATATCAAGCGAATTCAGTAACTTATACGAGTATGTATAGTAAGAGTAAATATTTACTAAACAGTGAATAAAAAAAAATATATTCTGGTAAATACCTGAATGAATTTATTGTTACATCGAGTATATTTGTACATATTTATTAACTTTATGAGATCGAGTAAAACTTTTCACATGACCGTTATATCATTGTGGATTTATCAAGGCGGGTCTACGCTAGACGAACCGAGCACGAGCAAAGCACAAGCGGAGCCGTTCTCGGCTTCGTCGTTCGCGGCGTCAAGTGTGGACGTACAACGAACCTACAAGCGAGCGCGAAGCAAATCCCTTTGTGTTCGTCAAAAAACCGACAACAGGCGGAACGCAGCCGAGCACGAACAAAATGCTCGCAGCGCGCTCTTTCGAGGCTTGTAAGTTGGTCCACACTAGACGAATTGTGTTCGGCTCGTGCTCCGCTCGTGCTCGGCTCTCCTAGCGTAGACGCAGCTTCACATTTACGATTCAATTTTGTTTACTTTACGAATTTCGAAACGTTTCATATCTTTCTTTTGTGTACTTTTCACATTACATTTCAAGTTCAAAAAGATTGTACATGACGTTTGGTTAAAACTATTTATGATTCAAGATTGAACGTAATACATATCTAAATATATAAATTCAAAGTTGACTGACTGACTGATTGACTGATCGACTGATATAGTGATCTATCAATGCACAGGTCAAACCACTGGACGGATTGGGCTGAAATTTGGAATGAAGGTAGACGTTATGACGTAGGCATCCGCTAAGAAAGGATTTTTGGAAATGCCACTTTTAAAGGGGTGAAATAGGGGATGCAAGTTTTACTTCTTAATGCGAGCGAAACCGCGAGCACCCACTAGTGTAATATAAAGTACCCTTTGTCTTTTTGTTTACAACTGTTAAGTAATACATAACTTAGGTATATAATAAAAAGAAAGAAAAATTGCACTTGTCACCCTTATACAAATGTGCACACCGTATTATTTGCTTTGTTCTATGCAAGTAAGCGAACTCCCGAGTCAGTTTTCTTTGTTTTTTCAAGACAATAAGCTCTGCAAATCATTGCTCTGTTTTTCATTTCCAGTAAAAGAACTTGTCATGAACGATATTATTAGTTCTATGCGAAAAGTATGCCATCATAGTTACAAGCAACAAACAGAATTTTGATTTACTTTTTTTCGTTATAATTTTGATATAAGTGGCAAACACTGGTGTCTTAAGTTTTCAAACTGCTCCAGAAGCCTTTGATAACTTAATAGTCAGATCAAGGTTCGAGATGTAAATAATAAAATTAGCTTATTTTTTGTTTTAAATAACGACCACAACAGTTTCATAACAAAACGATATATACATAACTAGCTGGTGCGCGCGACTTCGTCCGCGTCGAATAGTTATTACCATAAAAACGGTTCTAGTGAGTTAACCTTAAAAGATAGACATATACTGTTGCGGACATTTTGTTAAAACATTTCAAGAGAAATAATTCTTTCATACACATTTTTTTGATATCTTGAACCGTTTTCGCAGTGCACGTAACGGAAGCCCGCAAGGATGAATTATTTTCCCCGTTTTTTTTCACATTTTCATAATGTTATATAGCCTAAAGCCTTCCTCGATAAATGGTCTATCCAACACAAAAAGAATTTTTCAATTCGCACCAGTAGTTCTTGAGATTAGCGCGTTCAAACAAACAAACAAACTCTTCAGCCTTATAATATTAGTATCGATTAGAAATCTCACTCTATGTACGTGCTAACAGATACAATCTATGTAGAGCAACATGTACACATAAGTCCTTGCACTATCAGTGATAAAGGCTAACTAGCTGTATCCTACACTAACTGTTTCTTATGGTTTCACCTGCCATAACGCTCGGTATCACACTGAAAAGTAGACTATGTAAAGAAAATTTAAATTACATTTTAATGAAATAACTTGGTACTACATAATCGAAAAAATCATCATAAAATATGAAAACGTTCCCTCAATAATAGTTACCTAATGAATTTCATAGATAACAATACATATATAGTTTAATGCTTAATTCCTAAATTCAATGAAGAAACCACATCATATAAGTGACAGGATAACAAATCAGTTTTAAGATTACAAGATTAGCTTTTTTATTGTTAAATACAACCTAACAATCAGACTTTCATTACAAACGCGTCCACAACACCAGTTGACAATATTATTTAATTTATCTGTTGTATCTAAAGCTACAGACATCATATGCATATGAGTCATTAGCTGCGTGCTATTCCAAGCTGACACTGACATTGCATTGATTGATTGCTACAATTGGTGCTCATTACCGGTGCAGTTGCAGTTTGCAGTTCACTGCATTTCAGTTGGGAATGGTTATAGTGGAAAATGGGAATTGTTATGAAGCCATGGCAAAAAAGTGTTGGTATTTTTGTAATATTTTGAGTTACTAAAAAAGATAAATTTTGACAACAAACGTCTAAATTAATTTCGCTTATCGTTTGAATCGAAAAATCTATCTGGCATCAAGGCATTTTAAAGAAACACAAAGACAGAGGCACTACAATATGAAGAAGAATGAAGATAAAGAATGTTTCGAAAACCCGTGTCTAAGTTTAAACTGTGAGATAATCATATTAAGAAAGCTGGCTTTTCTATTCGTCACATCAAACCGATCTGTTCTTCCTCTTTAGATTTTTCTGATCGATGATCGCTTTAAACTCCCATCACAATGATTAACGATGATTCAGAACTATTTCCAATCATCTAACAATTATAACAGAATTTATGAAAAAAAAACAGCACTAATTTTTGTGATAAATTGAATGAAGTCTAATTTCACTTTTCACGTCGCATCATGAATAATTTAAATCGTTAGAGGATTTATCATTCAGCTCGTCGGATGAAATTTCAAATCTGTGAACAGATAATTCGTTAAGACGCTCAAGTTATTCCTATCGGGCACCTCTAGGTGCTTATATTTTGGAGAAATGATTTTATAAACATTATTTGTTTTTATAAAGTCCCACGCAACAATACTTTTCCAGGAGGAAAAATTGTTTGAGATTAATCGCGTTAATTCTTAATAAATAAGCTTTTGTATTAGATAGATACTGCTTTATTGTCACACACATATACAATAAAATGAATAACATTACATTCATAAACTATTCTAGTGCCACAAGTGGCGGCCTTACAGCAATCTCTTGCAGGATTCTATTAATTCTAAAATCCTTAAATATATCTATTCACAAAGTGACATATTCACATGTTGTTTCTTTTTATGTTTGGGTACCTGTATGATATTAATAATCATTGTAGTCGATAGGCCACGCGTACCTAAAAGAATATTCATTTCGTTTTGAAGAACTTTTAAAGTTACTAATAAAGAAAAGAAATCGATTTCTCCACTACAAGACGAAACAACTTTCCCACACTTCAAAAATCCTTTCACCCTGAAACATATGTATTCTGTGCCTGAAACGCTAAGTTCCGCTGCGATATTAATTCCCAGCTTAGCACAGCACAAAGAGCGTGGAGTTGAGCCTCGTGACCCATTTACCCCTAACGACCTGCGAGGGGTCACAGTACTCGCTGAAACGTGCCGACATATCCTACACAGCCTTAGCATGTAGTCAGAAAGAACGCTCGTACGAGTAGAGTCGACGACTATTGTTTTGCAAACTTTTTGAAAAGAGTGTCTAGAAACATCTCAGCTTTGTAAATGGTATATGAGTACGTATGCTAATGATGGCACAGACATAAATGTGCGGATAAGATGTAGATTTTATCGCTTATATTTTTGATTCTTCTAATAAGTACGATAAGATACTGAGTTCCACTTCTAACCTTTTGTTGCATACTACGATTACAAAAAAATCTCACTTCATCATAATTAAACCGTTTACTTTCTTTATGAATAGGCCTTTACATCGTAGCTTTGAGAATACCTACTATTTAATCTCTACCACAGATTAAATAGCAGTACTACGTCTGGATTTTGTGAAGAAAGCCTTCGGGAGTAGTATAACTCTAAGTAAGTCGAAATTGAAATGAAATAGCGTGGGCGAAAAATGATGAAATATTAATTTTGTAAAGCTAGGAGAACTTTCGATGGAAAGAGATTGAACACGTGTAAAAATAATTGAGGTCTAATAAACCACAAAAAAGGAAGGACTTAAAATTCACCTAGTTGCTTCTAGGCTTATTTATCTAGCAAAAGTCAGAACATGAACACTTGAACAGAAATGTTAACGAGTTAAATATAAAAGGGATTCCACATTCAAGACAGTACCAAAGGTACATCAAGGCCATAGCAGACAATCCTGGAGCAGTCAATGCTCACGGTAAGATGAATGAGGCATCTGAACACTAGCAGAAATCAACCGTGAAAAGCGATTCGTCGCGCTATGTTACGCGGGATGGGGTAATCTGGTAGTCTCTTTATAGTCCAAGACACGTTTCATGTTTGGAGATTAGAGACGCAAAAGTCTTCTTAGATCGATGAGCCATGAATTTGTGTAATCATCTTATTAAGGACTAGCTGGTGCCCGCGACTTCGTCCGCGTGGAATAGTTATTACCATAAAAACAGTTCTAGTGAGTTAACCTTAAAAGACGGACATTTTGTTACATCATTTCAAGAGGAACAAATATTTTTTGATATCTTATAACCGTTTTCGCAGCGCACGCACCGGAAACCCTCAAAGATGAATATTTTTCCCCGTTTTTTCCTCATTTTCCATTGTTTCTTCGCTCCTATTAGTTGCAGCGTGATGTTATATAGCCTAAAGCCTTCCTCGATAACTGGTCTATTCAACACAAAAAGAATTTTTCAAATCGCACCATTAGTTCCTGAGATTAGCGCGTTCAAACAAACAAACAAACAAACTCTTCAGTTTTATAATATTAGTATAGATTATAACTATGCAATAAGCATGAACGAATAAACGATTGACGCAAAATGTTGGGTTGTTACTACAAACTCATCACTCTTAACATTATGCCAAAGAGTCTAAGTGAAAAATTGATGACTAACTGGTTTTCGCCAAATTCTAAACATGTGATACTAGTAAATAGATTTTAGTAACAGAGCAGTATTGGCCATTTGATTTAAAATATGTAGACGTGTTAAGATGTAACAGACGCCACTCCGGCTGCTGTAGGGGCCTATTTTTAGCAGGAATCGATGTTTCTGTCTGGTCAGTTACATCCCCCGCATTTAAGATTTAGCAGCTTTAGCAGGCAAAAAATATAAGTATCTTACAATAATCTCAGTACGCAGATCCTAGAAGATTAATGGAAATAAAGCAACGCTCTATTGTATGGTTGGATGCGTCGAATGAGAAAAAGACTGTACTTACTGTAGTCACTTTGTACTTTAATACTACTTCGAGCTACTTGTACTCTTCACAAGAAGATACCAAAGTTGTAAGCAATTACAGTTCAACCGTTCTTATCAAATTCGTGAGATCCGTAAACAAAGTTGCTGACGATACTCTTGTCGTTTAATTGTCCGTCAAACTGACGTCTTTTACTTCAAAGTTGGATCAATCGGGAACATTTACTTTCAAAGCGATCCAATTCTTGTTTGAAAATGATATCCCGCCGGGAATCTGACCCTGAGGTGTCGGGGGAACTGTGAGCAAAGAATACGTCGAATAAAAGGTACGATTGAGAGGCTCTGACGGGAATGCGTGACTGGGGTTCTAATATACAGTTTGCAGACTGTATACCTCTGGTTTTGTTGGGGCAATATTCTTTTTGCGGGCTTATTTTTCTTTAACGGCTAGTTTCAACCGTTCTTCACTTTCTTTCTGCGACGATTGCCTTGATCAAATAAGTTTACAAGATAGAATCAAATTTAGTTGCTAATTCAATATTAGGACATTAACATCTTGATCTAGAAACAGATCCGCGAACGAGTCTGTTCGTAAATAGTTGTAACCCAGTTTTAGTATTCTAACTCAAGAATGACTAAGTTCCAATAGTGTGTCTAAAGTGCCACAAGTAGAATCTCAAACTGCGATTCACTCTATAGGCTGTAGAGTTCGTTCACACACAACACGCCATAGAGATAAAAGCATCTAGAGACGCGACACTAAATCGAATCTTTCACCTTATTTTTGAACACTAACAGAGATATTTGATTTGATAAACAGACAAGTTACTGAAAAAGCATCATCATTTGCTAAGTTTTTTATTTTATTTCGTATTTTGATATCTATCAAAAATTCGTGATCTATGTTTAACGATTGAAGGTCCCAGTTTACAGCAGTTCTGACATCATATATTTTTTGTATCTATTTAATCTAAGACAGCCACAGATAAATGATCGCAATGAGCCCTGAGTGGTTCATCTACGAAGGTTTTACTCTACGGCTCAGAACCAGGTCAAGCCATCGTGAAGCGGAGGCTGCCTCTCGACGATTTTCACACTCCGCTATTTTGAAAAGACCTCGTACGTTTCATCTTTGCTTTGTGTGAAATATTAAATTTCTCTCAAAATCAGGGCCTCAATTCTTTAGAATATAAAAACGTTTCCATGTGGATGGCAGAATGGCGAGGACATTTAATTCGGATTTACATCGGGCTTTAATTTCAGGAATTCATTTAAAATCTCATATCCGGCCGGAAATTGTTGAGTAAAAATTTATGAAAGTCAATAGATTCACCAAAATGAAATACGGCACAATATTTGGCATAAGACTCGATACATGGGATAAAAAACAAATGTACAGTAAGTACATTCATAGTACTGTGACATGGTGTAGCAAAATATATTTGTTGTATATTTGTTGCTTTTGATCACAGTAACTTTAACTTGCCTATTACAATTTTTAATTAATGTCAATCTAGATTATGTACGAAAACAATGATATCACAGGTCTGACTAACAAATGACACAATAGTAATGGACCTCGTATGGAAATAGGCTCGACCTTGGTTGGTTACTCTTTGATTAACACTGTAACGCCCAGATGGCCAGATAAGTCCATTGAAATTGAGAATAATTGAAGATTTTATAGTTATACCGTTGTGGTTTTTAAACATTTATTAATGTGCGCAAACGTAGCTACTACAGATTAGATAACGAGTAGAATGCGACGTGGATAAACGGTTCATTTGAAAATTTCAGGTCAGAATAGCCAACTTTTAACTAAAAATTAGATACTTCCATATTCGGCAGTAAGAGAATATAATACATATTTGATTATTGGTCCAAAAAAGAGTCGAAAGAAAAACTCGCATGGCTCCTCGCGTTCTCTTAAGCCACGAAGTTGTGTAGAAAAATCAATACAAGCACACCAGCACCGTTCTTTTACAACCTATCAAGGGGGTGGAACGACCATAAAGGGGGAGGCTATTGCGTGCCGTCGAGATATACTGCTCGGTACACTCTCAGCCAGAAATACTGGAGCTTTGTCAGCTATGTAGTCTAGGTTATTGTAAAGGTAAGTACTGCATATTTTGCTTGGTAATATAAAGTTAGTAAAATAACGTTTAAAAATAAATTTATGGTAATAAAACTATTGGCCGTCCAACACAGATATCTCTAAAAGTAAGCTTGTTTATAAAATATACACATAGGTAGTTAACTCAATAAAGACATTTTGTACTTGTAAGTGACGCTAAAGGTAAAAGCTTATTTTCACAAACATGATATTAAGGGTATACGATATTTCTATTGTTATGTTAAATTTAAACAGGACTGAAGCTAGAATACTGTAATCGCAAACAGGTAAGCTAATAATATTGTTAGGTAAATTCTAGGAATAGCTTAGAGCAACAAAATTCGTTTAAAGTTCGCGATTAAAGTGAATTATAAAAGTCGTACACAAGATTTCACAAAAGCTACCACCGCAGGCGTTTACCGAATTGTAATATGAAAGGCAAATAAAGTATTATTCTAGCTTTTTTTTACATTAGATAGGCTCACGCTTGACTACAACTTGCCTGATGTTAAGCAACGTTGTAATCTACGATCTAGCGCGCTGAGCTGAGTATAACGTACATTATATTTCCCGAAATTACTCGTATTACAAGCCTCGTTTTCCCGGGAAAGTTGTTTTAGCCATTATCCTTCCCGGCGTTCACCAGGGCGCTGTTTTCGGTGCAAACTTTCTCCTAGTTAATGGACAGGAAAAGTTTATATAACCTTATCTGCGCGTCAACGGTAATATCACGGAATAAATATATATTACACACAGTATTAAATACTGTATGTATTGAATATTACATTTTTACAGATATTATATCTTGATAGAAAAAGAAAAATCGACATCATGTACATGTACATAGTGGTATGGTATCAAAACTTAGCAGTATCGGACAGTCGCGGTTATGTTATCTATCAGATGTCATGTTTATTTAAAATCTGAGTCTAAATACAGAACTGAGCATACACCTTTACAGTGACAATATAAAGCACTTATATCAAGTATTAGTAGTATTTGTGCGGCGAGGAAGAGGAAGAGGAAGAGAGGCGGAACAGGAAGCTGGGACTCGCTTCAATGCGCGCAGACCTAACAAACAACATGTAATGACGACTCTATTCAAGCTTTTTGTAAGACCCTTTCGACCTTTGTGATGGAGTGAATGGAGCGCGCGATTAATTCAATCAACAGCTTGCTGCATTGTTTTTTTGCAAACTTGATTACACGCTTGCGAGCTACTTGAACGCTGAGCATGCGTTAATTGGTTCCGATGTGAATTTCGTTTGTTTTCTTTGTGTGACGTTACAGTGCTATGTTTTAGGCAATGCTTTGTACATATTTTGTTAATTGATTCGAACACTGTCATATTAATCTGAATAAGTTTGTAAATCTTTAGTTTATTTCTTTCATTGTTAGTGAAATACTGACTTAACTAATCCCGCACGCATCACAATTACTGAATCCGGCTAAGTTATGTTTATGTAGATTAATCATCATCATCCTCAGCCACCCTTACCCCGCTGCTAGTATCTCTCCTTGCATGTGTCATAAACGTAGTTCGAGACCGGAATCAACTATCGGCAGGATCTGCCCTGGTCTGGTAAAGGTAAAAGTAGACTAGTCAATAAAACAATGCGGGTAGATAAGCAAGTTGGCCGTCAGCGGGGCCGAGTACAGCGGTCACATTGGTCGCGGCGCGCCAGCACCGACTCGATGGCGGGAGCTGGATACGAGCCAATCACTAAACCGACGGTGGAAGGATGAGACAACTAACGTGTTTTTCTATTTTTTTACAATTGGGAGTTAAGTATTTGGTCCTCAGTTTCCGGCTCTGGGAAGTTGGCATCTAAGCCAAGTTCACAGAGTCCTAGATTGCCGGAAAAGACATGTGACCAAGCGATACTGCGGTCGAAGTTGGAGCATGCCTGTACTGGGATGAAACCGAACCTATCCAGTACTCGTATGACCCCATGGTCATACGAGTACTGGATAGGTTCGGTTATCGCAAATCACTATTCACTAACCCATGTTAGTGAATAGTGATTTGCGATATTCGAATATTACCAATGTCGAGCAAATTTTCATTTGTAACTGACCATACGTTTATTTGACAAACATGTGCCCCATTTTTTGTCATAATAAGGCGTCTATTCAGTATGAATTCGTTGCACCAAACCCGGCCTCCGGTTTATACGTTCGATACCAACACCAACTTTTATTCGCCCAAAAACACGGGATTCTGCGCGGTGTAGTCGATGACGCTACTCACAACTCTTGGCAGGGCTCCGGTGCCGACTGGTATACACTGCTGATGGCGATAGCGCCGGGGAATATACATGTTTATACACTGAAGTATAATATATTTACATAGTTACTTGTAAATAGAATGTACTTAGCACTCTATAGTAGCGAATATATTTTTTCAAATGATGTACCTACATATAAAATTTTTGACAGCGTCAAAGACAGAAAGCCCCTTTTACAATAGATTGTATTAATTGATTCAGTCCGGTAGAGATTGTTTTTATCAGAACAGAAGCCGAACGTACAAAGTACTAAATATTTTGTTCCAGTAATTAGTTTTCGTAATGTTCAATAATATAGTTTCGTATCTCAACGTTGATACAAACAAATTTGTAGTAAAATTCTAGTAGCCCTGTATACGCTGGAAATTCTTCAGTGTCACGGTCGCGTGCGGTCTAAGTGGGCACTAGATCTAGTAACAAACAGTCAGTCGTACAAATAATGGGCAGCGAATCAGTTCCCGATACGGGCCGCCACGCACGTGATTCCAATAGTACGTCATTGATAATTTTAGATCAATAATGCTGGTACGAGAGAGAAACGTGACCGGCGTCGGGGCGGGCGGGATATAGCAGCATTAAGGTGCAGCAGCCAGAGCTTGCGTTCATACAAACGCGAGGATGGTAAGATATAAAGACTTTGCAGTAATATGATGATCACATAACATATCGCTCTTTTAGCAAAGAGCGTGGGGTTTACAAGCTAATCACATAAGTTTGGTAGGTACTATGTAATACAGCCCAAACTACCAGTGCACCAACGGAAAAGATACCTACATCATGATCAGCCAAAATCTCAATCAGCCAAACATTTATTGTTTAAATGTTACTACCCACTAGTTTGTATGAACATTAGTTCAGGCTCGTGCGCGTTAAGACAGCTCAGTGTGGTCCCGGGTGGCGCATAACTCGCTGCATACTAAGTGCTCTCAATAATCCCGCAGACACCGCATTGTTATCGCATAGCGCACTAAAATGCACTAGATCACAACTGTTGAGAGAATTCTAACGACGCACTTTTTATACTAGAGTACTTGCTGAAGCCACAGTTAACCTAATAGAGTTTGCAAGAACGTGTGAGGAAATGGTCAATTTTGGAGCCATCCGGCCTCCAAATTGGATATCTACGAGTTGTCACCGCCTCCTCTCGTGTCAAAATGAATCTTATGCCACGTCTACATTCGTCCTCGCCACATTATTGTGCTGTGCAATTGTGCGCGGTTATTTTAACATCTACAATATCAATGAATGCGAGCTAACCGATTTGATTGGCACTGATTTGGTACGAAAACAAGCGTGCTCCAGATAGTGGAGGCATCGGCTCCGTTCGCATTCCAGGCGATTATACGGCAACGTGCGCGAGAGGAAGTGAGACGTATGAAGTTGACTCGCACGACGGACGCGATGCAAATCTGTGGCGAAGCAGCGACATCCACTAGGCGAGCGATCACGTCAACCCGGTCAGATCCCTATCAAACGCACGAGAACCCTCTCGCGGACGGCTAGAGTCCAATTTAGCACTTGATAATATCGATTGCGGATACAGTCGTTCAGCAGATGAGAGTGCTCCTTGCAGCCCCAGGATAGGGTCGAGAGTCGGCCTGGCAGCGAGGTAATAACAGCCGCCGCAGGCGGGAGACTGCTCCGGCAATTTGCCTATTGCCGAGTTCAATTATCGCCCCCCGCACTCATTACTGAATTAAGGCGAGACTGACTATAAATTGTGCGACGCCTCTGCTCCAGAACATAGAGCACCGTGTAACCGGTTGGTGCCTGACTGCACTGAAACTAATCGCCTTAGCGGCCTTGGATTTACGAATACAAACGAAGGAATCAAACCAGATGGCAATTCGCACTTACTTGTAGTCTTAAAGTTGCATAGCACCAAGCATATTTATCTGCCGTAGGATACGGTTGAAGAGTGATTTTTGAGTCATAAAGCCGGTAATGACAACTTATAAAGCAGCTGCTGCGGTCTCCTATTCATAATGTTCATAATCTCAACTAACCGCAGCGATAAAATTAACAGCTTCAATGGAGCCATTACCGGCGCGTAATGTTGCCAATCGATATAATATATGAGACATTTGTTTTCAATTAACTACGTCTAAGGATTGTACAATAATCTAGCAATTAACTAAGGTTACGGCTGCAACAGTTGTACTTAATAACGACCCTTGAACTGATTAAAACCTACACATGAGTTTTGTATTGTATACATGTGACATTATAAGTTATGTGTAAATAGTTTTCGTATCACCTTAAGAGCCACTTTAATAAAATGGTATCGAAGGAAGCAAAGGTGGCAAGGATTTTAAAAAAATTCATTCACGAGGTACTTAATCTGAATCTGGTCATCTGAAGCGACACTCACACATTTAAACACTGTGGTCTAACGTGAATAATACATGTACACTGTACAGTAAGAGATATAATAATAAATAAATAAATAAATATTTCAGGACATTGCACACAGCGCCATCTAGCCCCACACTAAGCAAACGCTTGTGTCGTGGGTACAAGATAACGGATATAATACTTATATACTTTTCTTTTGTAAATACATACTTATTATACATACAAACGACCAAACTCAGCACAAGTAATTATACTTTTTTTTTTAAATGCATAAATACTTGTGTCACGCGGGAATCGAACTCGCAACCCCTAGATTAGAAGGCAGAAGATATGATGGTACAAGATGTGTCACATACCAGGCATAAAGTGCAGCAGGGCAGCAGTGATGGGGTAGAGGCTGGGGCTGTAGGTGATGTCGGGGCAGGCGTAGCCCAGCACGGAGACCACGCGGTCGGCCACGGCGCGCCCCTTGCGCGTCAGGTGGTAGCCGAGGCAGTGCGTCGCCTCCACGAACGGAGGGAGCATGATCGGCTTGTCCGGCAGCTCCACGGTGCCGAACACCTGCAAGAAAAGACAGTAAGTCGTTAGTTGAAGAACCAAATTCCCATGGAGTTATTTGGATTTTGAACAGGGGTGTCATAATCATATGCCGATTTTATCCCAGGCATGGGTTGTGGACCAATTACCTAGTTCGGTATATTTTGCGTCATACGTTATGTGCTAAAAAGACGTTTGGTAAGAGGATATGTCAAGAGTGTCAATTATATTGTTTGGGCTATGACATCTGTTTACGTTTTGTAAAAAAAAACACTAACTATCTTACCACTCTAACGAGGTGTCAGATAGGTAGTTACATAGAAAAAGTGTTAGTTAAGTACATACTACTTGAATTGAAGAATAAAATGAAGGATTTACATCGATTAAGTTGCTATTAAGGTTATCCTATCTAAAGCGGAACGAGAAATTATAATATCAAGTCAGCTAGATAACAACGTACTTGTAAATTTTCCCTTGAGATACATATTATTTGTTAAATTAAATTTCTAGCTTAAGTTAGCTTTGCATGAGGTGTGTTTTGTCCCGGTATATTTATGTACTTTAATTTAATTGAACACCGTAGAAAGTAAACTATTAAATGACACAACCGATAAAAACGTTCTAGCAAACGTTGTACCTACATAATTAAAAAAGGTTATGTATGTGTTGTTACAATTACTTACAATAACTATACAATACTTGAATGACATGCACGAGACTTACATAAACCTGAAGTAACTGATTATCATAATTAACTGAACACTGACAACTAATAGTAAACAAACAACTGCGACTCTAAATATTTTCCTATGATCCAGAAGGTTCTAACTCAAATTAGCGTAGATTTTTGAGGTGTAGACGAAATTATTTGACCAAACATACTCAGAGGATGTTTTTGAATTTCGTTGTGCGCCAATTGATTCAGTACACACATTTATTTGTGATTGAATCTCCTGCGGACACATCGCCGAGCCGAGTCGTGATTATCCATTTAGCTAGCAAGGACACTGCGACCGGCCGATTATGCTTTTACATATGTACAATTGTACATACATACAATCATGTCTACGCCACGTCGAATGTAACTACATTGTGTAGGCGAGATGGAATTTATCCTCTCGTTTGTGTGACATAGATTCCAAGTCATGATATTTGTAAGTAGCACCTGTTACATGATCTACTATTCTATCTGCCACTCATAAGTTAAAATCCATTTGCATCGCATTATCATTATATGTATTGGCGTTCGTGAAAAATTCTCAGTTTGGTCTAAAGTTGTACTCAACATCTTCATTATCAAACGGCTCGTCACGATTGTTAAGTGAATAATTAAAAAGTAAAACGTTAACATTACACGGTACATTATCATTGTCGCTGTGCAAACAAAGCCTTGGATCAATATTTTCGTGTGAGATAAGAAATGTCGGTCTAATGAAGACGCCAGAGCTATGATTTTAGGACAAAATAATAATGATTCGTGTTGAGTATTATAAAATATTTCCAGCACACAATCATGACAAGTTCATTGAACGATACAAATATATCTACAGATAAGGATAAAAGAAACTCATGAGACAATAATTCTTAAAAAGCTCAATGCGTTGCGTCAATTTCGAAAGAGCAACGACCGCCTCCAATGTTTGTAAATCGGCCGAAAAGATAAATAAAATAAAAGCGACCAATAATCGTTTGTCGCCGGTCGCGGAGGACCCGGCTGTTGGCTGAAGACCCGACTTCTAAAAATAAGAATCAACAAAGCTCCGAGATTCGCAAACATAGAATATAAGAGGGAGTAAAAATAAAACTTGCCGCGACAGCGGTCCGGAGCATCAACAAACTAAAGATGACGCGATAGAGCATGTCATATGTGTATCTATCTAATGGGCGTGACACTTTAACATTTAAGTTACGATGTTTGTATTACAAGAGATCGCTCTTAGCGATAAGGCCGCCAATTAAGACGCTGATTCTAATTTGTATGTTTTTTTTTTGTATTGTTTCATTTGTGGTGTTTTAATAAAGTATTTATCTATCTAACTAGAGTGAGCATGAATATTAGAGATTATTTATATGAGCGAAATGGCCTCGTTTTGACTAGTGTTACTTGCGTCTATTCGAGTGCCAAACAAGTACGTAGCACGGCTATTTGTACAACACTTGTCATTTCAATAATAATTAGGTACTCGTGAGTAATGAGGGAATTGTTTTGTTTTTCAAATAGATAAACAACGTTAATTATCAGACTATAATTTAGTTACAAGTTGAAACAACAATACATTGTAAGATTGGCAGGTGTATTATGTAAGAGTCAATAATTTACCTATTCTTACGCGGACGATATGCCTTGAAGTTAGTTGTAAGTTGTAGTCTTCACGGTGTGTAGACTGTGTTATTGGAATAGAAATTCTGAAGTGCGTCTTACGCAGGCATACATTCGCAACTAAACGATCTGCTTATTATGGCAGCCACGTCCCCAGCATCCGGGCTTCATGAATAATTAAAGAGTATGAATGTACCAAGACGTATTTCTATTGATTTTTTGTGCCATTCAAGCGCTCATTCAACGCAAGTCTGTTAATGCGAAACAGAGACGAGGTTCTATTAAAATTGTAAAGATTTGAAATGATAAAAAAATATGTTGTAATCGTGGCTATTGTTTAAATTGATGTAGGCATAAAACTGTTATCGCCATCATAAGACGGCGTCGACAAAAGGTTTATTGGCTTGATTTGAAGCGAGAACGACAAGTATAATGTATGTGCTGATAAAAAAGCAAGTATCGACATCGCGTGCTAGAGCCACGCCCCCGACTCTGCGCACGCGGCGGTTCGTGTAGCTGTATTACTACTTGAGCGGGAGCGAGCGGCGCGGGCGCAGGCCGTCCTTCGCGCAGTCAAGGCCGCCCACGCGCCGATACAAAACCTGATCCAAGCCCGTTTTGTTTACAAAGCCTCACAAAACCTGTTCGCTATTGTGCGACAAAACGCACGTGACCGACCGCCCGCCAATATACTGCCACATCATCCGCGTGAGAGGCAATAAAAACCCAAAATGTAGTCACATCACGTAATAATAGATGTATATGTCTGAATTGTTCGTATCACAAAAGTAGAAAGATATGTTATGTGACGATATGTAAGATAAAGTCGAAAAATAATCACTGGGTTTTTGTTAACGAAAATAAGCCCGGTGAGCCAGATACCGAGGAAAATTCTTGGCAGTGTTGACGGCGTCTGACAACACACAACGCGGACATCAATATAAACAAGAACAGAGAAGTGTTTGCGATTAGACACACTCAAGAAGCACTAGAGATGACGCCGCGCTATGTTCCCCATACCGCGCAGAAAACATGCAGCACTTCAACTATATTCGACATCAACTGTGAAATTTGCATATAACCTTGGCAACGCACATGAATAATGTAACGTGTTATTGAGTGCATTCAACGCGTCTCTTGATTGTGGATGTGGATTTACAAAATTGATTTCGATATACATACACTCGTATTTGTATGTACTCGTAGATGTTGCTTAGAAAAACAAAACCAAAGCGCATAAGCGAAACTGCAATTATTGCTCTATTGTCCGTAACACGGCACGGCATGTATCATTAGATGAGGTAGAGATAAATGAAGTGTCACGTGAAGTGGGCAGGATTATAGGTAGGATAGTGACAATGGCCACGTGCGTGGGCGAGCCGAGGCCCTAATTAGTGCGGACACAACCCCGACGCGACCTCTTGCCACCGACAATCAACGCTTAATTGAATAAAGTGGACCGACAAAAGTCATATTGCGAATTTGATGCGCTTGGTTATTAGCAAGGATCTATTTCACTGTCGCAATTCTAGATATACAGGATTTGGACAAAGACTCTTCATAACCTGAATTTTCTATGTATTTTTGTAAACTGTACATTCATTTATAAATAACATAGCCTGCCCTCCACAACACAGGTTATCCTAGTGTGGAGTGCAGTGAACATATTGTTATAGTTCATAAGTGTTTGACTTAAAAAAAATATTATTATTATTATTAATGGACTCCGAAAATGAGGCAAAAGTTTTCCTATATGCCGCTCTGTACAAATAGTCGTAAATACGCGATCGTTGTTATTCTGTTGCGAATAAGATCGATGACACTATTTTCGTCGGAGCAAGTCCACAAGGCGGATTCCGTCGGAAATAACTTCGTGTTTTACCATCGCACAAATATTTCGCGAGCGGGAGTCGATTGTGAAAAACACTCCTGTTATCTACGGACCTACATATTTTCTTCGAGTGGAACGACATTGAACACTTAGAAGCAATCGTTTGATATAGTATAATGATAGAATACAAGAAATAAAATAAAATCGATACAACACAGATGTTACTAATAAAATAGTTGAGAGTACACTCAAATGTACATAAAACCAAAGAAACGAAACACGATAAAGAAAGGAAACATAAAGGAACAGCTCAAGGTGATCAATCGCGAAACTACCGTTGATCGTAAAGGAATACCTACGGAGGAAAAATAGAAATGATATCAGACAAACAAAACTCGAAGATATTCCGACGGCAGTTTCCATTGGCCTATATCAACAGCATTTAAATTCAGATAGTATTCACAACAAGTTTTAGATGTGTGCACTTGCATATAATGTTCTTGGATGTGTCATGAAGTCCATTTCTTAAGTGCTTTAATCTAGCATCACTTGTAAACACTACTATGTAAATAAAAACATAGAGATAAAATAAATGTCACGATATACATACGTTTCCTTTCCAACCATTCATAACGATAATTACAACCGCTATTAAATTTATTAATTTAAAATTAAATCGTTATCCACAGTAATTATCTACTACACATACATATAATACAGCTGAAGAGGGTCGAAAGTATGTACATTGAAAATATTAATAAAAAAATGGAATTGATAACAGAACAAGTTCCAACCATTTATAAAATTTGAGTCTGTTTATCTGTTTATTGAAACGCTCACCACGCAAAAACAGCTGAACGGATCTTTATGAATTTGGTATGTAGGTAGTAACTATGAGGTCCCGCAAGTATAGGCTACTTTGTATCCCGAAATAATACGAGCGAAACCGCGGGCGTCCACTAGTTGTAAATAAATTTCTATTCCATTCCTAGAAAACTAATCACAAACACGGAAACTCAAATTGAAAGAAAGAAAACATTTATTATGGCAGATTTATCAGAGAAACAAACACAAGTAAGAACATAATAAACAAACAAACATAAAATCTGCCACAACACAGCCCCAACTCAGCATATTGTTGGTTGTGTGGAAGCAACCAGCGCTGGTCTTCCGTTGGCGCTGACTGTGACGTCACGCACATACAATAAGTAAGGCAAACAAACAGACAAGATGAGACGTTTACAAAGAAGAGCAAAAATTTAAAATGAGACAAACGTAGATACTAGAGTAAATAAGGAATAAACTAAAGTTAATAAAAAGCTAGGGTTTAATAATTGCAGTACATATAAGTGATACAAATGACAAAGACACATCAAGTATAGGTACCTATTGAAATACAAAAGCAACAAAGTTTTAGAAGCACCAAGTCTCCAAGTAAAGAGCTGTGCTTGCATTGATAACCTCCGGCGTGTCAGCTCTGTTTACAGTGCCTACTTAGTTTGATTGATAAAGTGATACTAACGAAATGACCCGGCGGTTATCGACGCATTCGAACATAGAAGATATTTAAGTATTTATAGCTTGACAGTCGCCAGTGCTTTGTTTATGATGTGAGATTTTACTGGACAAAGGAGGACTGTAGTTATACAATTACTAATTTATTATTAACATTTTTGCTGTAGTTCTACTTCTACCAGGTAACCAAATTCGATAACGAGTCAGTAATATGCACAAGTAATACATATTTTTTTTATCTAAAAGGTACACAATTCAACAATTGATACAATAAAAATTGTATTTCAAAAAAATATAGCTGTACGTAAAAATTACAAACAGATTAAAATGTAAGAAAAAAAACCGGCCAAGTGCGAGTCGGACTCGCGCACCGAGGGTTCCGTACAAACCTGCAAGGTTAAATATTTTGTGATGTAACTAAAAATTTATGGTTTTCGTAATTTTTCCTTTATCTATGCTATAAGACGTTGCTTCGTACCAAATTTCAAGATTCTGAGTTCACGGGAAGCACCCTGTAGGTTTTGATTCCCTTGCAAGTGTCGAAAATTTGCGACATAAATGGCTGTATCTTTTGATTGCGTTGGCTTAGAAGTATGATTTTTTCACAGCTTCAAGGGACAGTAGACCTGAGTAATTGATATAAATTTCAGCTTCATACCTCTACGCGTTCCTGAGAAAAAGGGTCTTGACAGACGGACGGACGGACGGACAGACGGACAACAAAGTGATCCTATAAGGGTTCCGTTTTTTCCTTTTGAGGTAAGGAACCCTAAAAACGGCAATTTCATAGGTAAAGACCTATTATTTCAAGGTTGTCCAATTAAATCAAAAATCTTTGTGCGGACGACACGAGCAGTCTCAGACTTGTGTCAGTGTTTGATGGCATTTCAAGTGATATCGTAAAATATTGGCAATGTGTATTGGCTCTTCAGTGTTATCGCGCCGAAATAGATCGACCTAATAAATAGGAAGAGAGACTGTGCGGCTGCGTTACGCAACACTACAGTATACACTGGCTACACTGGCTACTACTAACAGCTCTGTTAGTGCTCCGTTGCACAATAACGCACGTTTTTTCTCTAGATACAACACCTTGTGTTTTTTTTTTTACTTTAACGGGTTTGCACTTGACCATTGTTTACCTGATAGCAAGCAAAGGCTATGGCCTAAGATGGAGCGTGCTTACCCGATAAGAACCGATTCACTCTCGCTTTGAAGATCGCTGGATTATAGTGCGTGGGGAACAGAGAGTCAGGCAGGGAGTTCCACAACCTTGCGGTACGAACAATAAAGGTACCGTTTCGTGCGGGTCTTAGGAACTTCCACCATAAACCGGTGTCGTCCTGCCGTACCTCTACTCGTCCGGTGATAGAAGGGCGCGGGCGGAATTCGTTGGTGACATTAGTCCCGGAGCAATAGTAACCCATGCAGTCAGGTCCAATCTATCTGCATACAACCTTCATCCAAATCAACTCGTTTTGTCGTAAAAGACGAACAAAGGGTGCACTAAAATTACGCCTTATAATATTGGTGTGATCTGGTAAACAGCTGCACCGTTACAAGTTTGCTAAATGCTATAAAATTGCGAAAGAAACGTATAAGGATTTTAATAACGACCAAAACTTTTGCACAAGGATCGCGTGACGCAATCATGTTGGCATTCGTAAGAAAATAAACACAATATTGCAGAGGGGTCGTTAACGCCGAACAACGATTTTTATAGTTTAATAAATTAGTTCAAATCAACAAATTTGATATGAGTGAGCAAGTGTTTACAAAAGTAAATACAAGTAACGTAAAAATACACACAGGCAACGTAATAACGAGGAGCAGCATCAATACAGTTCTCTCAATAATACTCAAAACAGCAGGTCTTCGACCTCTGACTGATTTTAATAATATACGAGCAGCAAGTGAGACCCAACATAACCTCCCTGCGATACGCTCAAAGATATGAATCCAAAGTTCGCACACAATTACTTCAATTACTTGCCAGATACTGTTGGGTTGAATCGCCTTTACGTGCAAATTATGAAGACGTTTTCGATACACATAATATTGAATTATGAATGCAAGATAATGGACACGTGACATGTCAATATTATTACCGAGTCAAAGTTATACGTTGTTTTAATACAGATTTATTTAGAACAACAGAATGCACGCAGATAGCGACAATGTAAGTTGTAAACTGAAAATTGGAAACTATGAAATAACTGTAAAATGTAGACGGTCATTTGCTTTTCATGTGGAAACTGTTTAATTTAATATTCATACAATGTGTGGGTACAGAGGAATGTGCATAAATGAATGCAGTGTTGAATGCCGCATTAGCGTTAAACGATAAGCTCTCAGTCACACGGAAATATTTGCTGAAATTGTCAATTAGTTAATACTTGCTGTGCCTGCGACTTCGTCCGCGTGGAATAGTTATTTTGGGCGTTAATTCCTTGAATTTTGAACCGTTTTCGCAGCGCACGCAACGGAAGCCCTCAAAGATGAATAATTTCCCCCGTTTTTTCCACATTTTCCATTGTTTCTTCGCTCCTATAAGTTGCAGCGTGATGTTATATAGCCTAAAGCCTTCCGCGATAAATGGTCTATTCAACACAAAAAAAAAATTCATTTCGCACCAGTAGTTCCTGAGAATAGCGCGTTCAAACAAACAAACTCTTCAGCTTTATAATATTAAGTATAGATTTAAATTCTGCACTAAGTATTGAAGTAGCCGACTCGATGTCAACAATATTATCATGTGCGCAGTAAGTTGATACCCATAAGGCGGTGCATGAAATTACTCATTCGTTAAAGTATCGATAAGAGCTGCCTGACCACTCGGAGCGTAAATTCACGCCGTGGAATATTGCCGTTGGGTTAAGTCAGCTATTCGATGGGAAAAATGCTTGCATATACTTGTATTATTTATTCTGTGCATATACAGAGTTTCTATGGATGTACTTACAATATGCGCATATCATATAGCCTTAGGGCAGGTACAGAGAATGGACACACAATTTATTCTTGATGAAAATTAAAAATTTATAACAAATTAAATGTGATGTTTGGATTGGTTGAAGAGGTTTCTCACGAAGTGAATCTTGTTATTTTTTTATGACATGACTAAAAACTTTATTAAGGTAGGTTACAAAAGAACTTAGAAATTACATACCTAGCTAAATTTTCTTTCGTCTTTATACTAATAATTTATTAATTTCGCTTCCATCAACAATCAAACGCTGTTTCAATATATTTACTAGAGTCGCATGTATATATAGCTATGCTTTAGTTGCAGGTTATACCTATAAGCTTAAGTAGTTAAATATAGAGATCGCTTTCAGCGATAAGGCCGCCGCTTGTGGCGCTAGTTTAAATACAATTTGTTTTATGTATGTACTTTTTTTAATATGTGTCAACAATAAAGAGTTTATCTATCTATCTAAATATTGGCTTCTAAAGGAGACCGCTATTAACTAGCGAAACCGCGTAAGGGCATCATTTAGATTCTTCGAAAGATAATAATGCAGACATGACTGAACTACTACTTCATTTATGTGTATTAAAACAAACTTATGTGAAATAAATAACACAAATACTTATTCTAATATTAGACTAAAATATTGAACCTTAATGTCAAATAAATAAATTAAGGATGTAATTTTTTGATTTCAAATTTAAAATTCGTCGCTAATCTTTAATAAATTTCACAAATATCTATTTTCGAATCATATCTCAAAGACACTACAAGACTTACCTATACATATTTTCAGGGTTGATATTAAAATAATTAATTTAACGATTCCCACGTTTTAATAACGTAATTAATGCAGTTTACATTTATTGTTTCTGCTCGAAAGATTAAGACCATTTACAGAAGAATCTGGTTTAGTTCACAATCAGCTATGTAATATACAATCAAACTGAATTGAAATCAAGATGTTGCCGGACTTTAATTGGAACTAATTGACTGTTGGTTTATCTTAAGTAATTCTGTGGTCGCCATAAGATGGCCACTATTTGAACAACATCTTATTTTCCATTTTGGAGTCTTCTTCTTCTTCTTATCGAATGAGAGTGGCCAACTCTGGTGTCGAGAGTTTTGCAATATTAAGTTATTTCGACGTGACTTAATGAACATTTGTACGTAAGCGCCTATTTAATTTTCACGACTTGTTTCGCGAGTCTACATAATCGCCAGTAAATTATTAAAATGTTTTGAGACTCACAACAAAGAGTATAATAGACAGGAGCTTTTATAATTCTGCGCTTTATTACCATTGAACATCACTATTACGTAAGAATTGCGCAATCATCGATTTCATTGAGCATGACAGCTTGTTTATTATTTGTCTTTAGAGCTTTTAAATCGTGTACTGCTTATGATTTGTTTGGACAGTTGTAGAACACAGTAATTAATGGAAATTGTCGTAAATTGCTAGAAATTATCAAGTTGCTTTGTATTTCCGGTCTTACTTCACTTGTGGCAAACATTCGATGTCTTTCTAGCCTAGATTTGTATTTTATCGATCAATCAGCACTATTTAATTATAGCAGTTAGACGATTGAATCAGAGCAATTTATTCAACGCTTTCTGCTCCGATCGACCAGTTGATTTCTTATAAACATGCATAAATGCAAACATCGTATCAGAATAAAAAGTAGCAACAGTAGAATTAACAGAAACAGTTGATTTTATAGCTGCGCAGAGTTCATGAAAGAAACGAGATAAGCCGAAGGCGAATCAAGGTCTTCGAGAATGTTGTATATTTGAGAAGTTTAGGCGATGTCTAGAATTAGCACTACAGGTTGCGGTTGAAATTACTTGTAAGCGCATTCTTGTTGCTGAGGCGGCCGCTGTTAGGAAAAGAAACGAGACAAAACTCCCAGGCAAGTCAAGGTCTGTAGGGGAGTGTATGCGAAACTTGACAAGTGCAGGAAATAGCAGCCAGTCTGCGTAACTTCCTGCGGTGTCAGCATTCGCTAGTCACAAGCTGTGACTACTCGCTGCGCGGCACAATTAGATCAAATCAGCTGACTGGCGCAAGGACGCGACCGCTCTACCGTAAAATCGAATTTTACACGGGCTTTTAAAGTCTTCCAACTTTTTCTAAGCTCTCACAGATCCGCGCTGTTGCCACTCGATCTGACCGCCAAGTTTCATTAATGACGTCACTTTGTTTGTTTACGACTTCATTTGCATCGACGTTCGACACAACATAATGCGAACCAACCTTGAACCCGATTGTAATCAACTCAACTGTTATTAAAGCGAGTAGAAAGCGTCTTGCGTTTATAGTCGCAGCTATAGAAAAATTCACGTGACCACAATTCGAACCGTGGAAGGTGAGAACAAAATGTACCTACGTCTATTTTGAGATTTGGCTCTCGGCCATCGGGAACGGCATTACCTATGTAAGTAACTAAGTACCTACCTATATCAATCACCGTGAGAATTATTATTTTAATGTCATATCGGATTGACGATTGGAATTTTAATGGAGTGTAGTGGATTTGCGTAATCCGAGGGCATCATCGCGAATCTAATCAAATAAATGTGGCTTGTCCAGGAATAGACGGTGTTGAAAGTCTTCCGCTGTAAACAAATGGAAAGCCACATGTTTAGAGTAATTGTGTATTAATGAATCATGGTCGATTGAGATTAGAGTCACGATCGGTGTTGTTGTAGGTCTGGAGTGACGTCACGAGCGCATTATCACGATACAATGATAAGGGAGCTTGATCGATCGACAACAGGTATTTTCCCAACATTGAGAAAATAATCTCAATGAAAACAGTGAGAAAAGAGGAAAATAGAGATGTTTGCCACTGGAGGTAACCGTAAAGAGATAATGATACCGCAAGATTAAATGGGGAATTTCACGTACGATGATAAAATAATGGACCTTTAAAATTACAGTTATCGATACTAATGATTACATAACAAAGACGGTAAAACTAATGGATTAAATTCATTGATCTAATAATGACGCGAGTTAACTCTTGAAATATCTAGCGAGTGAAGAAAATTTAATTGTGAGAAACTAACGAATAATTAAATACCTAGTCCAGAGGAGATATGGTTCAAAAGTTCCCTTGTCACTATAGTAAATAGTATATAGGTAATGTTTCACAAGTGGCAAAAATTTTATATTCTATTTAAAGTATGAAGCATGTCCGGACGGCGGTCGGGTCATGTCGGGTATTTCTCAGGGCACCACAAATTCATTAAAACTCCTCCTCCCGGGTATTTGTCCATTATTTGTTTAACATTATGAAAGCGGAGGGATCACGGGGCCGGTCCAAGTAATCCTATTTCATTAAATGAGATTATAGAATGACGAGGGACGTTTCAGAGCTGACATCGTTTCAATAGTTTATTATTTTATTTTATTATTATACCTTCAAAGTGAAATTGGGGTCTCCGATGGCAATCTCTTTAACCTTGGTGCTGTTTTTATTCTTTGTCACCGAGCGCTCTGCCAGGCCTTATCGAATTTAATCTGCTCCATCTAGGTTGTGTTTGAATAAATGATCAACACCAACTCTTTTTGGACGTGTATTTTTATCTGATAAAATATGCGAATTGGAAATTCTGTTTGCAACGGTACCGTGTCCTATTTTCTGACATAATAGTGACATGTGTAATATTAGTCTTCGTTCACAATACGAAATCAATAAATGTGTCGCTATAGATATTTTTGGTGCGTTTTTTTAAGCATTAAGTAGTATATTATATATTAGTTTTCTTAGGCCAGCTTTCAATTCGACTGATTCAAAAACTTAAATAAACATTGACAAACCAAACCATGTTGTAGGTACTTTAATCTCAAACAAAGGCTTATTCGGCTTTTCTTCTTTATACTACAGTTACAATCAAAGATCTATAGGGCGGATTTTAAACTATCAAAGCTCTTAGAGCTCTGGTCAGCCAGCTTGGTGTTTAGAATCACTGTAGTGTAAGATATGCAGGATCTCAGAATCCTTACGATAACGTAGTCCAAACAAATAATTCCAAAAATATTTTTTCCCTGTCCGCGTTTCGACTTTAGTACTTCTACACTTTCAGATTAAACGAATAGGTTTTATGTCAAACGTAAGACTGTTCCGAGTTGAAAAAAGTCCATCGAATAATGCAACAAGCATGGGGATCTACCGTTATCGGTGAGTGACAGCGCGAGCGAGGTCAAGGCGTGCGAGCCGTTGGCACAGCACCAGTGTCACCGGGTTCAGTCGAGGTGTACTGGAAATCTGTATGGATATCGGTTTTTCCAATCTTACTATGAGTGTGTCGTTAAACTGCTTCAGTAGATACTTTAATCATTTGTATTTTTGAACAAAGTGCATACTTAATTGCGAATCTAGCACCATATTACTGAAGGTAACTTTGAAAAACTTTACAGAGAATGAAGCGAGTTATTTCTATTAGGAATATTTTAAGGAACATTCAGTGTATTCATAATTAGGGACTTCGTAGCTTTCATCTCGAATGCTATATGTTTGATAGAGAACTTTTGAAAACTCTTCTGTTATATATGTTACTTTCAGACAACACATAAGACACGAACGATAAACTAATAGAGCTGAAAATTATAATACTGTCAAGAGTCTACAATTTATATACAACATTCTGTCGAGTCGATAATAGTCGTGCATTGAACTTGTAATTGAAAATCGATAGACTGTAAATCGAGGTTGTTGCCGCTCTCATCCACTCAATCCAATCATACTAACTAATTAGTCTATTTAAGCCGGTTGACATTGACAGTTAATTTTCTTCGACTGCCTCTACATTTATTAGGGTTCAAAACGCAAAGGAGTAGGAAGGAAATGGAGCGGGGCGGGACACGTGGTTAGGAGAACTAATAACAGATGGAGTAAAGCAGTTACAGAGTGGTGGCCTAGAACTGGCAGGCGAGGAGTGGGTCGTCCGGTCGAAAGATGGGTCGACGACATCGTCAAAGTCGAGGGTCCAACCTGGATGAGGACTGCACAAGATCGACGCAGATGGCACATACAAAGAGGAGGCCTATACCCAGCAGTGGGATCCCAAGGGCTGTGGATGAAGATGATGATGATGAAAACGCAAAGGCTTATGACAGACAAGACAACATTATGCTATGTTTCTACTATCATGATCATAAAAGACTGCACAAACGACAAAAACATCATATACCCAATTCGGCAAAGAGATTCAATCAATAATTTTCGATTACAAAGAGCAACTATTAATCAGATACCTAACTGTATCACAAGTCAGTTGTATCTTAGAAAATATTAACTCAAAAGTAAATTAATCTAAAAATAGGAACAACAAAGACTGCACTACAATACCTAAAATACACATCAATTAAAACACAACCTCATTCCCAGCTAAACTAATGAATGACCGATCAGATTTGAGCAATACATTCCTGGTTTGTGACCAAATGGCCAAGTCCTGCTATGGACTGATTAAAGACTTTAAGTATTGCACAATATGGAAGCAATGAGAGGGAATGTCCTAGGCAGACTGAGTCGTGACCACAAGTGGTCTAACCGCAATAGGTTTACTTAGCACCTGTTTGCCGTGTGCTGCTGCTATTTTACGACTTATCTACGACTAGCGACGCTCCAAGGTGTTACTCGCGTTGTCGGGGTAAAAAGTAGTCTTTGTGTAAATCCATTGTTTAATTATCTCCATGCCAATTTCATCCAAATCGGTTGAACCCGACACAAATATAATGACTACCTCATTCATATGCTTTCGCCTTTATTATTACTGATTAGTACTGTATAGAAGCACCGCGGGTAATTCCGTGAGGACGCCTGTGGGATGTGGGTTTTACTTGCGTTGTTCTGGGATGAAAAGCATCAAATTCACTTTCGAATTCTTGTACTATCTACTACATCAAAACTCACGATCATCCAATGCTCAGTTGCAGCTCAAACAGACCGGTTTCGCTTGTATGTATAATTTGTGTAATGTTTAGATTAAAGTCGTATAATGGTAAGTGATTCTTATTTACTTATATTTCGTTGATGCAAAGGTCTAATAGCCTCGTCTCGTCTAGTTAGCGTTAATTCGTATCGATTGACTAAGATGATTATATAATATGTATGTATATCTAAAGTATATCTCGATCTAACGTACCTATTAAATTTCCTAACTTACCTGTAAGATGTAGTGTAGAAATAGAAAGATATTTCTTTCCAGTTCAGTATCGACCTATCGTCGTACCTTTCTATAAGAAAATTCAAAACTTATCTCACCAATTCACCAATCAAATATGAATAATACAAAGAATTACAGGAATGTAACCGGCAAGTAACATCTAAACATACGCGGCTTTATCAATAACGCAGATGGCATTTTCCGGATGCGGAAGATTCCAAAACTGTCACATTCCGTGAACGTCAGCCAAAATAGATGAGACAACTCATTGAGAGATTTCAATGTTGAAGTGTTTATAATTAGGTAGATGCTACTTGTAAGATAGTAATCCCTAATGTCCTTGCGGTAACCCTCACCTTGGGTGGAGACACGTGGCATACGGCCCGACGAACTAACTGACTCACTAATACATATTTGGTAGAATAAATAAATGTTTATTCGTCACACAGAAATAGGATATACCGAGAAACACATAGAAGATAAAGCAAAAATATTGCGACACGGAATATTCGCATGAAGAATGATAAATATTTGAACAAGTCAGTCTTCAGAAGATATGAAGCGAAAAGGAAATGAAAATATCAGTACCGAGATAACATTGGAAATATAATCCAAAGATAAAGAATATCGGTCGGCATCAGATAGACTCCTAGAAATACTAACTGATAATATTGTGGACAATCTGATCAGACAAGGGAATTCTGATATTAGACAAAATATAACACACCACAGATTTTAGGTAGAGAAGGTATAATTTATAAGAACATATTAGAATAGATAATTTGCCAGACCATTCGAGGGTAGGTACATTTGATCATTTAACTTATTGTCTTGTTAGTTTTATTGGATTCACTGCTGCTGGTGATAATATTTTCAGTGTGTACGAAATACAGTAAAAATTTAAAATAAGCCAGTTCCTTCGACAGCATCAAAAATAAATCTCCAATTTTGCAACGAAGCCGGCTGCCAGAAACTGTGGAATTTTCCATTTTATATTTTGGTACAATCGCGCTATTTGTGTGCTTGCATTACACAAATATATTATGTTAATTTGCACGCCGCCAGCTACTTCAAATTATGTAAACAATGGATTTATACCTTGTCGCAGTAAGGTAAGTACATTTTCTTAGAACGAGCCGAGGAGTTGGCAGATTATGCACTCTGGATAGGCGGTACATTGTTTACACACATTCTCGAAGTTGGGCGGACTGCTCGTACGAATGTATGTAGATCGCTCTCGCGATGCGAAGGTGAACAAGTCGGGCCACACTTGATGCTGTGCCAATGCGCGCGCGCAGAATAACGCGTTACCCGTTTATGCATTTTATATGATAGTCCAATGCAAAAAAGTACAACATCAATTTACTTAATATTTCACTAAGTAAGTAAATGCAATGTTTGTAAAGCTGGTACAGTGGATGTATCGCGGGAGGCACCTGCGGTATAATTAGTCGATTGTTAGTGTTGGCGGTTCATTAAGATGCGCGAGACAGCGTCGCGCGCGTGACGTCAGCGCCGCCCGCCGGGCCCAGCCGCCGGCCGGCGCGCGCCTATAACCCTTCGAGCCTCAGCGGCCGCCTCCGGCGCGTTTCAGCGCTCGAACCAGCGCCGCGCGATTTACATAAACCTGTTTACTTTTATAAACCTTGAATGTGGAACTAATGTATTTGTGCCACGAATCGTATACGTTAACTGTCTATTACGCTTTTCAAAGGTTTTATGAACCGTCTGGATGACATGCCGCGCGGGCGCGGGCGGCCTTCGCAGCGTCGGAAAACAATAGCTGCGCGAGTTGAATTTCAAAGAGATTCGGCCGATCCGACGGCCGGTCGGGTTGCTGATGAAAATAAGTGGAAATCTCAACCTCGCCGGAGGTGTCACCTCCTTATCCAGGGGCGCGATATCTGACAAACATTCGGGCGTCTGCACCGAGCCGAGTAAACAGAGGCGACCTTGAGGGAGCCGGTGTACGAAGTTTTTGCGAGATAACTGCTTCTTTACATCGAATTTTTAAGTTAAAATTACGTGATAAATAAACGATCGGTCGAAGGAAAAAATGGGTAGAAAAAGTGAGTGTGCGCAAGCGATCACTGACCTGTGTGACCATGTCCCAGTAGAAGCCGTCGAGCATGGACTTGCCATGCTGGTGCTGGCGGCACAGCGCGGGCCACAGCGAGGCGCGCACGGGGCTGTTGATGGGCCACGAGTTCTCGCGGATGATCAGCTTGAGGTCGCGCTTGCGGGCCTGCTGCAGCAGCGGCTGGAGCTCCTCGAAGGTCTTGAGGGGCGCTTTCTTGCCTGCGAATAACGGGGAGGGTAAGCACTGCGTCCACACGGGCGGCGCGGGCAGCGCCAGCGACTCGGCGCTGGGCGCGCGGAACGCGGCCGGTTCTATGTACATCACGGCGGGCACATGCTGTCGAGGCGCGCGCGCCGCAGCCACTGCCCGCGCGCACCCGCACCACCACCGCGCCACCGCAACGCTGTCGCAGCGTCATTGTTTATCTGCCCGACACCGCCGCACGAGGGTCTCACAGACCCATATTTTTTTTAAATTAATTAATTACTTATTTATTTCTTTTTACTTAATAACTGTAATGAACCTAGCTAGACAAATATTTTAAACTTAAACAATTCCCCCGTAGCATATCAAAATTTATTGTAATATTTTAAATATTATGCAAATAGTTAATATTTTTTTTTACAAAAATAAAGTAAACAAATTACGTAGCTATCACACGATAACAGCATGCACGGTTGCGTATAAATAGAAATCAAATCAAAGCAAAGCAAAACGCAGCGTCCTGGATGCGCGCCAACTCAACAAACGGATTTCGTAGAGCATACGTAATCAAACAGTGAGCGAATGCGGACAAGATCAATCAAACAAACATATACAAGAAAATAATTATAATTTTACGATACAGTAATTAAATTCAAATACCGACTCCAACAAAATCATTCGAGTTTGTTTATTAAGAAACTGCTAAGATGTAGTCGTATCGACAAACTCGTTTTATCGTCGCAATCCATCTAAAGTGGATAAGATTAGCTCATATGTATAATTAATTATCGTATCGCTAAATTAGAAAAGATTATATTAATATGTCAATCATAAGAAACACGCTAAACCTGCTAATATACCTACAGGAGGGTAGGGCAATGACTCGGCGATTAAAAATGTATCAAACATCGATTAAGTACTGTGTGGCGGGAATTGGTTAATTTATCATTTAGTTGGTCTGCTGTTGACTAGCGTACCTAACGACAGCTTTACGTATTTAACATATTATCAATTCAGTCTACCTAATCCCGGATCTAAAACTATTAATAAATTACTATGATTTTACTTTATCTCAATCATTTTATTTTAGTACTTATAACTACTGTACTGAACTAACATCATATCAAAGTTATGAAGCGTTTTATAAAGCTTTTATTGCGTAAAAATACTTACATTACAGAAAGGAATCGAAAAAAACAACCTCAAACAACAAACTTTTCAAACATCCCTCACTGCCACACAAATCATAAAATTCGTCGGATTTTCGTACATACGAATAAAATTATTCACTTGTTACTTCATTGAGCACAAACCACGGAGCTAATTCATTAGCGAGGGAGTTATTTTAGACTGTAGGCAGTAGAATAAACTCTGTAATCTACTTTAGGGAGGCGGAGGAAAACAAATTGTGTTTGAAAGCAATAAAAACAGAGAACGTGCAGCAGATGGTTCTTATCACGTGGTATAACGCGGGGTAAGTGCGTAAGCACTCATTCATTGAAACTCTGCTAGGTATTTGGAAATTGGGAACATTAAGTGCGTAAGAAAGTCGTGAGGCAATTTTCAAAGAAACCTTTTTTAAATCAATTTACTTTTAAAATGTTCAATTGCTAATGATTATGATAAGTATTAGTTAATTAGAAGAGGAATCTTCTGTTAAAATTTTATTTCAATATTTATTACACAATTGCATGAATACTTTATACACCATGGTTACTATTACCTATACTATACTATTCCAACAATAAAACAAAAAAAGGGAATAATTTTTAGGTTCATATTCTTGTCCTAGACTAAACAATACAATCAATGATTTATTTATTTTTATATTTATTCAAGCCAAGCTATTGATAAAGTAGATGAAGTAACACATATTAACTTAATAATACGTAAGTCAGGTCTCCGCGACCCAACACCGAGCATCACACGGTTAAGTAAACAACAAGTGATAAGGCGAGGTTATCTGCCACAGTCGACAGGCAAGCGCCGCGATTGACACACTAAGTTATTGCCGTAAGTACCTACTATTACTACTTTTACGAGAGTAAGAAATGTTTTCGTATTTTCAGTGAGAATTTATTATCAGACATTTTTATTTTATTTTTGCTAGTGATGAATCATTATAGATTTGAAGATAAAATATAGTGTACAATATGTTTAAAAACGTAATCTTTTAATCGTTAAATAGTTGAGAACAAATTGTAATTTTATCGTTTTATGATATTTTCTCAGTATCTTAAAAAATCATGTGATCATCAGATAAATTGCCGGAACAATAAATTAAAAAAAATATAGGTACTTAAAAATCTAAAATAATGTTTTATATGCCATTTTGATTACTCATTTACATTTTGTTACATAATAAGGTGTAACGATGTTGCAAGATCCAGTTTGATGGCCCCTCCTTTCTTACCTGAGTAATTTTATTTCTTTGATAATTCTAGTCCTGAACAAATTTATCTATAACATATTGCAAATAAATGTAGATGACTGCCTAGGTGCCGTAATATTTCTGCATTATTCTTAGTTTCATCACAGAATAGCGAGTACAAGTGATTTCATATGTATATATTTTTATAAATTTCATATTTTTTTTACGTGGGATAGGTTTGCGTTTGACTAAAGCCTGCCTGTTGTTAAGCATTGCTGTAGCCTAGGGTGTAACACGCTTACCTAGTTTCAGACGTCATTGCCCTAAGCGAAGACTATAAGAGTTTTGAGGAATAGGGAATGTTAGTAAGATGTTATCTTAAACATCTAAGTATGATATTAAATGTAGCACAACACTTCGGCGACTTTCTGTATAGGAATGCTTTACTCAACAGAAATAACTGTATACTTTTGACTATACATAAAGTATGGTCTCTGCTTTAAAAATTTGACATGTACGTAACTTAAGTTGAACCTCTCATTCAAAAAACCTAAAGCCTTGTAGCTAAAGAAAGCTTAGATATGAAATATCTGTTTTTATCTTTCTACCCGTAATCTGCAACTGAGCTCTAACTTAAATAAAAGTTCCACAAATTAGTCATTGGAAAGCCACACCTTCGTGTAATTCAAGTCATTACTTCATAGTTATTTATGTTTGCATTTGCAAGTGGTAGCCACCAGTGGTTATTAATCTATCTTTTGTTTACATGTTGGCAGCCTCGTTTGGCAGGTGTCGCCTCGTCGCAGCTTTATTGCTCTGTTTTTAATTGCGCGTGCGCATGTGTAGTGTACTGCTTGCTTTATTTCTTCAGGGAAACCCGATTTTTAAATGTAGAACGTAAATACCAGGTTTTTTATAAAACAGTGATTGAATCGTAATCAAGATACTAAGTGTTTTTGTCAAGTAGCCAAAATAGGTCTCGTTTATTTTTAGAAAGATTTTAGGACCTAAATTTTAGTGAGCAAGTAACTATTCTATCTCTACAAATTCTTTACATACATATGTACATATATGTAGTTATTTAGTCAGCCATTAGATGCAGGAGTAGGTAAGTTTAATCTACCTCAGATTACAGAACAAGATATTTGCACTAACTATTTACAGCAAGCATTGTCTAGCGTAAGTAGGTAATTAACTCTACTGTAAATCGCGCACTTTATACAAATATATCTCGGCGTGAAATTCATGTGTTCTGGTAACAGAAAACAAAGGATACGAACATAATTTTACATTTGTTCTCGTTAGTATGTATTTTGTGTAAAATAGGTGAACTGAATAAATACCAACTGTGAATTATTATAATTGTAGTTACTTGTTTGATAAGGTGAAAACAGACATTAGAAGTAATCTCGAAAAGTTTTCGTGGCAAAAAATCTACTTAGTAAATCCTATCGTTTGAGGATGTTTTTTTAATCATAATAATATATACATATTATTAGGTGTATAAAAAAACAGAATATGTTAGAAAAAATACAGAATGGGGCATAACTAATCTAGCACACAGATATAGAATTGTGGTATAAGAAACACAGCTTGTTGTGATCTTCAGTATTAATCGTCAGGTAAAAAATTTAATAAACAAATACAAATACAAAATTCGTTAATTTGACGTAAATATTGTACAATAACATGTGAATCCTCTGACCTCGTGGTAGCCGTAAGACTGTGTTACGAGGCCAGAGACAGATATATAATATTTAGTTGTAATAACGGGTAGCACTTACGTCAATAATTATTATATTATTAATTATTATTTATATAGGTATCGAAAAATTAGCTCGACAACCCCTACTACAACTAAACTTTAGCCGGTTATTACAACTAAATTTAATCATGCCTTACGGCAACTATAATACAGAGATATTTAATATATTTATTCCTGCCTACTAATCCTAATTTAAGTATTTGTCATTTATCAAGACATGCTCATAATATTCAACAAAAAATTTCCTACGTACGGACGTACATACAAAGTTACATAACTATACACAGTGGGTACAAAATCTACGCACATGACTGTAATGCCAAACTGATACGACGACAAATAATTAAAATATATATTGGCCATTAAATTAGAGACTTTGACAAAGCAAACGTAAACAATCACAGATCTGAGAAGCCAGGAAGGAAATATTGAATCCTGTCCAAAAATGTGTACTTACTACTGAATCATACCCATTCTACTGAGAAATGAGAATTGCCGATGTATCATACAGCAATGCCAGAGATTGTTTAGATTGTAATGAAGAAAGGTACCTACTTATGCCAACTCATAAATTTGGCAGCATAAATGTACCTATGCCCTAATTACTTGATACAAAGAACACAAGACAAATATACATCTATTCCATTTTGGGCGCTTCCGTGGGTCGGATGACACGTTAAATTGTAGGTCCCGGCTGTTTGTCTAGTATACGGCAGTCGTTAAGCCATGTCAGAGACCCTTCGGGCGGCTTGATTAACTCTCGACACCAGAGTTGACCACTTTCATTCGATAAGAACAAAGAAAAAAGAAGAAGAAGAAGAAAATAAGAAGCAATTATTTATATTTTTTTTTCTTTTATTTTTAAGAATACAAAGAAAAAAACGGTGGTTAAAAGTAATTTTAAAATTCATTTAGCAGTTAATAATGTAAGACAATACATCAAGCGATACTTCAGCAGTATACAAGCATATAAATAAACATTAATCAGTACGACAAAAGAAATATGTAGGTAATAAAGAAAATAAATAAATAATAATTCTTATTGATGGAGTTATTATAAAGGTAGTAGCAAAAAATATAATGAACAACTCATCGACGTAAATGGTTTCTTAATTGTACTCGTAGATGACGAAACGGAGGTGTAACATATAATGACGCAATTATCTGTCATGTGATGACGAAATAAATACGTAATGAGTTTTGGAGTGAATGAACTGATAAGGAGAGATAAGCAAATACATACTTACCTAATGATGAAAAAATGGCCATGTAGCCTATCTCTATTAGTTAGCAACAATTTGTTTCCCTCTACCATTGTACTGTACTGTATTCACTTTCAAATAGGCACAGATAAATTTAGGTCTCGAAGAAATATATTTTTTTATCCTGGTATTGATAGTTGTGTGTTCTTCTTAATCTTAGTTAAATACTCAACTTTAAGTACCAATTGATACATGAGAGATAATAATTAAATTAAAGGAAATACTTGGTGAACGCCGATACTATCCAATAAAAGAATGTGCCCGCAAACAAATACAGCAGGTACATAGTTAAGTAATTTATTGAGGAAATGAAGTAAGTAGTTATCTACTTATAAGTTCATTCATATTAAGGTATAAATATGTAAAATAATAAATTCATATTCCGGGTCATTTCACACAGCGTCAACTAACCCCGTATCACCGAACCCAATCATTTGTCTTAGGTATTAGATAACAGAATACTTTAATGAAATAATACGTAAACGTATAGTTTCTTAGAGTCACTCACCCACTCGTAACGCTGGGAAAACAAAGTGATTCATCACTTCCTCGCTATCACTTCATTAGTTAACCCTTATCAAGAAAGAACACGATAACGCAATCTATTTTCTCGAGACTATTTGTGGGGGATCGCTCTTGGGGAATTTTGCGGTATATGTGAGGAAAAATTGTATTACCGAACACATACATGAACACATACACAAGCAATCATTTCATTAGAAATCTAAGAACCAACACAACTCACAATACTCAGTTTCAAACATATTACGAATGTCCAACAAAAATCGAAACTTTATTTTTGGAAGTCGGTTCTAAGGTTCAAATTTTACACGTTTAAGGTTGCACAATAGGTAATCACTTTTGAAGTTTTATTTGTCAGCACTTTATAGAGAACGAGTGCAGTGTAACTTTATATTTTTGCGGCATAGCGATGACTGAGCGCTTTTTCGATGGGCCCTGAATCATATAGGTCTTTCAAAGAATAAGCTCACCCCCACCATAAAGACGAAATACCGGAATAAGATGACGCAAAAATAACATTTTATATCAATACCTTTTTTAAAACTATCTTTAAATAATTAAGGATTTAAGGAGAGAACATCAAACAATTTAGGGGGTGTATGACAAACATAACGCTCCATCGAGTAGGTAAAGATCTGCGCACAAGAAGAGAGGACTCTGCTCAGCAGTGGGTAATAACAGGCTGATCATCTTCTTATCGAATGAGAGGGGGCCAACTCTGGTGTCGAGTTTATCAAGCCGCCCTAAGAGTCTCTGACATGGCTTAACGACTGCCGTACTAGACAAACAGCCGGGACCTACAGGCTGATGATGATGATATATAAGATATCGAAAAAAAAATATCGCAAGCACTTACATAAATATGTACCTACCTAGTTCTCGCAAGCACTTACATAAATATGTACCTACCTAGTTCTCGCAAGCACTTACATAAATATGTACCTACCTAGTTCTCGCAAGCACTTACATAAATATGTACCTACCTAGTTCTCGCAAGCACTTACATAAATATGTACCTACCTAGTTCTCGCAAGCACTTACATAAATATGTACCTACCTAGTTCTCGCAAGCACTTACATAAATATGTACCTACCTAGTTCTCGCAAGCACTTACATAAATATGTACCTACCTAGTTCATATTTGGCGTATCATTATTATCAGCGTCGTATGGTTTAGCAAAGAAAATGTGGTACTCGTCACGCACACATATTTTCGTTTGTTCTCGGATTTTCCTCACTTATCAAAGTGACTCATTCATTGATACTCGGAACAACAAGAAAGGTGTTGCATTTATCAAAGATTTGTATTTTGTTAAATGTCAATATCACATACATACATGGTAAGGCACAAAGCCGATATGGAAATAGGGACCCTATCGTAAAAATACCAGGAGACGGCAACTGCTTGTATCGCGCTTATAGCCCACCAAATTAACGACTTGTATGGCCTAACCTTTGACCACCAACACATTCGACGAGACCTCGCACGCCACGTTGAGGAAAACCAAAACGATCCACAAATGTACCTAGCGATCAGAAGTAATCTAGATAGTTCAGCACAAAGCGAACAAATCAGGAACTACATTCTATCACAATACCAAGATGGCACATGGGGCGGCACAGACATACTTATAGCGGCAGCGGAATATTATAGTATTAACGTCAAAATCTCTCAAAAAACCCCGCTACAAGAAACAGTATGTTTCTCTCCTAAGGCACCAAACGACACCGCAGGTAGCATAGGTCTAATAATTACGGGGAACCACTTTGATTGCTTTGAAAATCACCTAGGAGTAATAAGTACAAGCACCACGCAAAATGACCTTAGTCTTGGAACCAGCACCCCAGAGGAGAATACCAGATGAGTCCGGATACAGACTTGCCCGCCCCAGGCCACACCAAACAACAAAAACAGGTAGTAAATGAAAACATAAACATTGCCACATGGAATGTTAGAGGCGCCGCAACGTTGACTAAAAAACGAGAGATTGACGAGTTTCTAGACGGAAAATCTATCCATATTGCCTGCCTACAGGAAACTCACTTCAAATCCGGGACCTACGAATCTAGTCACTATACGTGGCACCTAAGCGGAAACAACAACAGAAGAGGCCAAGCTATTCTCATAAGAAAAAGCAGCGGCCTAAGGCTGAACTGGACTAAAGCAAACACAAACAATATGGTTGCTTCAATAGATACAAGCAGTGGAGCCTCTCTATTCATTACTACAACGCACAGGTCCAATTCAACGTCACCAGCAGCAAACGACGCGACTCGGCTACTACAACTGACCAAGAACAAACCAAGAAACTCAATAACAATCATACTAGGTGACTTCAACGCCCACATAGGACTCACAGATACACATGAACTTCGCGATAAAAATCAAAGAGGCAAAAATCTCCCACACCAAACAAGTAACGAAACGGGAAAATCTCCGATTGGACACATCATTCGGCCGGCGCAGCTGTAAACTGACTTGGACGTTGGGAAACAAAACATCGCAAATATACCATATAATGACAGATGCCAAAAACAACCAGATTTTTAATTACATCAAAGGTGAAAAAACAATCCTATCTGACCATAGAATCATATGGGGAAACCTGAAGCCCCCTCACCACAGAATAAATAATACAACAGAAACCTATCTCCCTGTTCCGAACACGCAGCGAGCGGAGGGCACAGTAAAGTACGATCGACAGTCGTGGGTCAAACGGCACATCACTCCCCAAAGTATGAAAAATTTGTTTGTATTGTATCAATAGGTATATCTAGCTACTTAAATAAGCAATTTATAGTTGAATTCGAGAAAAACAGGATTAATTTAGTAAACATTTTAGAAAAAAAAAATGGTAATACATACTTTGTTATAATAACACATAAAAAATAATTACCGATAAAGTATTCATTTATCGAAATATAATTCACTGATGATTAAGTATAAACACTAAAATAATACAATTTTATTATTGTACTAAATCTACATTCCTAATGGCAACCATGATAACTTTGAGAGACTCGAACTGTATGCAGTGAAATATGAACCGTAAATCGAAACGTTAAATATCAATTTGGCTTGCGCGTAGGTTACGAACGTACGCTGCGCTGCGAACGTATTTTGATAGCGTGGCGCGTTTTTGTTCAAAGTTAGGTCGCCCTGCCCTCACGTGAAACTCTAATAGGGACTCTACGAGACCTCCAATAAGACTAACCAGGTCCAACGTTGCGAACGAGTTTGACTACAAAACCCTAAACTACGAGATGCTTCAAAGTAACACCACTCGAAAAAAAAAAAAAAACCAAGAAACTTTATTAGAGGAAACCAAAAAGAGCAGGAACGGCGAAAACCGAAAAGAGCCGCTTTCGTGGGAAGTGATAACAAACGTCATGAAGATGGCGGCCAATAAGACTATCAAACATGAAAGAAGGTACTCTAAGGCTAGAGAAGAGGCAATTACAAACCTACAGAAGGCGAAGTTCCATTATAAGCATCACCCTCAAGATATAGAGGCTAGAAATACACTTAAAGAGTGCCGGCGCCGTTTGCAAGAGATCGAAGCAACGGAAGATCTTAAAGTTGGTAGACCTAACTATACGTGGAGGGATTTTTTATCTCATGATATGGACCCCAGGAAAACATCTGACTGGCAGGACATGGCGAAAAACAAAGGAGACTTTATAAGAGCTGCCAGGGAGATCTATAAGATGGCAGAAACCGACAGCGAATCTGATGAGGAAACAGAACGACATACCAACAGGCAGGCACCAACCATACCCCAGGAAAGGCCGTCAGATGACACAAGAACAATCCCTTAGCGACATAGGATCTATTCGACCCACATTTAAGATCCACCTACTACACCCGACGTGGTTATGATTACACACAATAGGACCAACATTACACAGCGAACGTATTAAGATAGTGCTTGCAAAGCCAAACACTAACAAACCCCAAGATGGGTCAACTCAATAATCAACGAACACCATTTTTTACTAACGCTTATCCCTATCCTTAATAACAACCTTCTCCAAATCGGCGTCTGGCTGCATAGCCGGTCGACTACCATCCCGGAGCGTTAGCACAAAACCACGCTCCACAACCTCGTGCCCCCCGGTATGCCGGTTTGACCGGAGCAGGCTTGTCCTGGCTGGGTGCGGTACCTATGTTCATGTTCATGTTCATGTTCATGTCAATATCACATACATACATGAAATTTTGCAAATGCTCAAGTCTTACACTTTTATCAGTCATCATCAGTTTTAAATTACGTGAAACTCGAGGTATTATAAGTTTGCCTAGACTATGTATCTGTTTACATAGTGTTTAAGTAAGTAACTAAGTAGTCATGGTGTACAACATCACATAATTATACTATAGGTACCTACCTATTTAGATAAAAAAATTGCCCTGCCTTTGATTGCCCTGTTAGCTAGGTCGGTATTATATTATAGTGACTTTGCCTTCTAATCTAGGGGTGCGGGTTCAATTTCAGCATGACACAAGTAATTATGGATCTCAAAATTTGTATTTAGGTATCTACTGGTGTTGAGTCAGGTCGATTCTATATGTATATAATAAGTAGGTATGTATGTGTTTACAAAAGAAAAGTATATATGTATTCTATCCGTTATCTAGTAGGTACCAATGATACAAGCGTAAGTTTAGTATGGAACTAGATGGCGCTGTGTGATGTGTGCTGAAATATTTATTATTTAAGTACATATTTTATTAAATAAGTACCTAGCAATGAAGCGAAAATAAAAGAAAGAAGCAACAAAAAAATGCAGGATATGCGTTCTACTTCTTTTAAACAAGCAAGAACAAATAAACACGTTACAAACATGGTTAGGTATAATTGACTAAATCTACGTAATTTGTACAAACGCAGACCTTTCCCCGAGTCACGCGGTATCCCCACCATGCGCGCGCGCAACAAGAATAGCCATTGGTCAGTTTACATCGGACGATGGAAAGAAGTCGAGTTCGAACAACATTGGAAAATAATGCGACTGTTGGCAGCATTGTTACAACATCAATATGATTAATCAGTTGTAACATTTAAGTTTTAGTTTTATCCGAGCGTCTTGTCTTGTGCAAACTCTTATAAGCCAACTAGGCTAAAAAATGTGCCTAATATTGATGATTTGATGATTGCGAAGGTGCCATGCGTGTTTTGTGTCTACTATTTACAGCTGAAATACCTAAGTGTTGAGATAATGGAACTGTAATCATCTGGCTACTATGTATGTAGTTTTCGGCACTTTAGCATGAGAATTTCCAAAATGAATATTACATATTCTAAGTAAATGTAGCAAACTTAAAAACAATGTTGATACCTACACTATTCTAAACCACTTGGATGGGTCACTATGGTTACTGGCCAACTTGATGTTGGGTAGCATTTAATTAAATCCCCCCTCCTTGCGTCGCATTCCTCATATTTGAGGGTCGTGACTACCACCATCCATGAGCCTATCTCTGATGATTAAATTAACTGAAATAGTATTTATTTTATATCCGAGGAATCGCGAGTATAACAATACGTTATTTTATTAGATAATGAGAGCATTACTCGACTTTCGAAGTACCTACCTAAGTAACTACTCATACTACAAACGCATACGCATTGATAAAAGTTCTCACGATCTCAAGAATATCACAACAGACAGCTTGCTCGCATTAACCAGCTACTTATCACTTGAGACATAACAGTTTTATCTGAGCCGAGATTGCCCCCTGACGACGAGTAATCGAGATGAACCGTTTGCTTAGAACAATGATAAGAGCTCTGTTGTTGGCCTAGATATCGAGACACTGCGGCACAGTTCGAAACGAAGGAAAATTCACCCGGGTGAGATTGTGAAGTAAGTTCACAAAAAAGAAATCATGAAAAAGTCACTCGGTTGAATAAGTCACTTCAAAGGCGCGTACATAATATGTGTAAATATCAAAGTAAGTTTTGAACAGAATTGAAACTTAAGAACTGTGTATAGAGAATTGTCTATATACACAGTTCCTGAGTCTGTTTAGTGTTATGTCATTTTCATGATGTGGTTTGCTAAGTAAGCATGATATTTACTATTGTATTTCTATTTACGCAAGATAGACAATGATCTAAATTATCGAATCAACAGATCTGAAGCGACACACAAGCGACATTGTGGCGTTGAAGGTGCATGTTTGTGTACTGTAAAAGACATCGAGAGTTCAAAACATGAGACCGAACGTAGCCCATGAGCTTCCTAATAGATCTTGCAGTGATAGATCACGATCTACTATTTTCTACAGAGCTGTCAGTCTTGTGTGATAATTATTGTGAACTAATTACGAGATCATTATTTACTGGTTCTGGGAAGCCAATCTTCAACTTTGACCGTAGTACTTAACTACTGAAGACTGAAGTATTAGAAAATATTTGGACGTCTATTAGTACTATAGTCATATTGTAGGCAATCGTAGGTCAGGTAGCGGAGGTATACGCATGCGATTACCAATATTAGTTAGGCAACTGTCGAAGCAATCCACTTTTGGCCACCCATCCAAAAAAGATAGATGGCCAAAGAGGCATACTATTTGGGCGTTTCCACGGGTCGGAAGACATAGTATTTAACAAGTAAAACCAATATTACGCATCCCAGTTCGGCTGAAACCTTACTCCCTACAGCGAGAGCCCAGGTAAGTAACTATATCACTACGGAGTACGGCAGATATACAGAAAAGAAAATACAGAAGTAGGTACCTACAGCTACAATATTACACAGTTCCACGTCTCCACCTGTACGGCGAGTTACCTTTCAGCCACTGTTTACAAAGCACAATCGCCGCTATGTCTCTGTATTTCGAAAACAACGCTCAACTCGCTCGTTCGCGGAAACTGCCAGAGTTTGCGATCGGTATAGAACACTGTTCGAGACTTTTAATACAGCTAGCAGCGCCTGCTTTTAGATTTGCAGTATTTTTTTTTTTTACACGAAATAGGCTTACGTTTGACTATAGCCCGCCTGATGTTAAGCACCGCTATAGTCTAAGATGTAGCACGCTTGCCTAGAAGAAACCTATTTACTCTAGATTTGAAGAAGAATAGTTTGTTCATCATATCATTATATTAATCGAAAATGTGTTTCAGAGGCTACTGTTTATCCCGACTACACGAAGCGCTATATAATCCGTTAGTCTGGGATAAAAAATATCAACATCTTACCTACTTACTCTAATTTACATATTTATTTCCTTACGTGTTTCTTACAATTTGAGCTATATAGTTACTAAGTATGGAGCTAGAGGAAACTGCATACATAAATATAAAAATAAAATACTTATTTAATTAAGTATTTTTTAATATCACAGCTTGAGCAATGAGTTATTGTAGAAAAACTTTAAATTATAGAACAGCTGTGTACCATATAAGCTTTGAGGTAACCATTGAGGTTACACAAATTATTCAGTAGAAAGTACATACCTACTTAATTGTTTGGAATAAATCATCAACATTCTTGGTCAAATTAAGAAAAATCTTTCACTGTTTCAAAGAAAGAATGGAGTCTTTTATGAATCTCATAGATAGATATAGATATTTCTTACACTATAGAATAATTACAAAATAGTAAGATACTGAGTTCAAAGTTAATAATATCAGAACTTATAATTTTTTAACAAACGTTTGTGTAAGGCTTATAATAATGTCAGTATTATTCATTTAAAAGTGTAAGTATGTAACTGCCATCTCCATAAGAAAAATCATATCCACATATGTAGTTATTCCCGACAAATTCCCTAAGTAGGTACTAGTACATATCATCTATGTAGTAAGATCTCTTATCATTAAATTAGAGTCTCCAGCATAGAGTATTTGAAGCCCAGTTGCTGAGGTCACATCCATTGACCACCTTATTCATCATTTAAATGAATGAATGGCTCGGCTTATCATGCCAACACTTTGGACTGGGTATATACTCATATATTCTTTATAATGTTAGATTTTTATGTACTTAGCTGGTGTAGTTTTATGTGTGACTAAGCATAGAGCATAGCTAACAATTATTATGACTACATATTGTTTTAAATGAACCACATATAAACTACACTTTATTTTATTCAAGTTTGTCTCATTTTTATAAAATCTTCTTTTGTTTTGGTAGTAGGTATTGTATAGACTGATTGATTGATTAATACTTTATTGGATACTCACACAAAAAATCATAATACAAAACGGAAAAAAATTAAATCGAATGCCACAAATGGCTGCCTTATCGCTGAAAGCTATACCTACATATAAAAACATACTTAGTTATTATATTCAAAAGTTGTGATTATTCTTGCTTACTTGCTAGTAAGTTCATAAGATTGCAGATATCTGAGTAATTAATTAGGTATATATGTCACCGAAAAATAACAAGATTCGTACGTTTATAAATTTCCTAGGAAATTTATAAACCTTCGTAAGATTCTTAACGAGAGATAAGTTGTATTATTTTACGCCCACATTTTCGCTGATTGATAAACTTACCGAACTCACGCGTAAAATAATAAGTAAGGAATAACCAAGCGCCACGCTCTGATTGGTTGAATAAGTCACGTGTTTCTTCTCCTTCCTCTTGAATCTATAGACACAAACATTGTCACTGTCGACATCGGCCACTCAGAGAGCAGTGTGTTATTTGTCGTATTCTAAAGAAGCGTAAAATTAAGAGCTCTTTTGTGATTGGTCAAACCGTTTAGAATCTTACGGATAGATATCCGTTAGTTTATAAATCTACCAAGAGATGTCGTAAATTCATAAATTAGCGAAAGTGTGGGCGTAAAATAATAGATAGAATAGATAGAAAATTCTTTATTGTAACACACGATAAAATTAAAAGGAAAGAAGAAAAAAAATACTTATACTAGTGCCACAAGTGGCGGCCAATACAACTTATCTCTCGTTTAGAATCTTACGAAAGTTTATAAATTTCCTAGGAAATTTATAAACGTACGAATCTTGTTATTTTTCGGTGACATATATAACTCCAGTGGCGGCTTGTTTTACTGTCTTATTATCTTATTTATTTTATTAGGTAAATTGTGATTGGTAACTGATTAATTAAATAAAGATTTCAGAGAAGGACAAATTATGGTAATGAAAACAATACATGATAAAAACAATAAAGAAACATGTTTCTCAAATTAACAGTCTGATGTGAAAAGGGCATAGAAAATATATTTAGGTAATGTGATAACTATTTGATTTTGTCTGATATCCGAAAATTTTAGACCATTTTAATATCCGGATTTGGGGAGCAAGTAACCTACTTTGATAATTTTTTTGTGTTTCTAATTTAGAGATAGTAACCTACAAAACTATCAATTATGGACTTTCAATCATTTACATACTATAAGTATTTGATTCAAATGTAATAAACAGTAGGTAAAATAATAATAACAAAGTTATCAGACAGCCTATTTTAAAACAATAATTGCCATAATCAGATTTATCAACTCTTTATTGTTCATAGATAAAAGAAGTTGATATGGTATTTATCAAAGGAAAAACACTGAACAAATTTAAATTAAGGAGCTAGGCATGAGTTGCATTCCAAGAAGAAAGGTACAGTATAAATTACTAGTTAGTTTATTTTTATTTAATTAAATCGGGAAATTTGACTCGGATAATCTTCTTCTTTTTATTGAATGAGAGTGGCCAACTCTGGTGTTGAGAGTTTATCAAGCCTAAGGGCCTGTCCTGTGACATGGCTTAAAAACTAGGGTAATGATGTCCCTATTTAATTTTACATATGCTTTCAGAATGTAGTGCATAGATATTTTGGAATGATACACATGATTGTAAAAAAACATAGTTACTTCAACAAAAATCAAAGAGTCAAGATGTAATCAAAACAAATTTTGATTCTGTGGTAGGATATGTACCTATAAAATTTAATAACATCAAATTTAATTTACAAAATAATAATTTATTCACCATTAAGCACTTAGCTTGGAGAACCCTAAAATACCTAAATGATAGATTGACATAGGTATTATCAACTGAACATTCCATAGTATTATGTAAGCAGTTTCTTATGCTTTATAGTTACCAAGAACAATAGCTATGGGATTTGTTTTCTATGGTATTTTAGAATCTAATATCAAGCTTTTCCATTTTTTCTTCTCATACTCAATAGTGATTATGAGAAATGTTTTTAAGTTTTCTTTATATGTTTTTATTTCTCGTCATGGTTTTTGATTAACTTAAACAATTAAATTTGTGGCACTTTAATCTAATAAAGGATAAATATAGAGTCTTTTTATAATTAATCATATATCATTTTTCTGTATTTTTTCTTGTTTATCATTTATGTAACAAAACAGGGCACAGCTAGTGTTGAATATTTAAACTAAAAGGTTTATTTTTTATGAGCCATTAATATTTTGTAGTTAACTAAGAATGGCTTCTGAACATGTAAAGACATAATGTACAGTATTTTATGGTGGCTATCCTATTGTAATAATAATTGGATTCAACTTAATAATTCTAGAAAATTGATGCAATATTTTACTTAGACATGATAAAACACTAAACATAATATTAATAGAACTAAGAGAAAATATTGCTGCAAAAGTCTACATGCAACATGGCTTTGAATATGATTACAGGATCTCAAAGTGTAAGTTTCAAGCAAAAGCATCATTACATGGCATGTGCAGGTGTGGAAATGGAGTTTGTACTCACCGGGAGGGCTGTCAGTGAGGATGGTGATTCCAGAGGGGTCCACATGGGGAGGGAAGGCCTCATACAGGTCGGGCTCCTCTTCCAGCACGGAGGACAACATGACGGAGGGCATCCCGCCTCGCTCACACTACACTGCACTGCACTGCACTAGTCTGTCCCGCCACTACACTCCCACCACTCCACCACCCATTCCCTACACAATAGTCCCCAGTCTAAGTCAAATCTTGCTGCACCATCTTCAAATCTGCAAACAAAATACTAACTTCAAATCACAGAAACTGTGTCAAGACTGCCAATTTATTCAATCATTTATCTCCCGATAACACTATCTTGGAATTAGACAGAATACACCGTAGGAGATAAGGTGATCTCCACGGAGGAACAATTACCTAGTGAATACAATAATTGAGTGTAGATCAGCTGATCTGTACGCTGCCAGGGCAGACTTGACATTTTATGGCTATTTTAAGACATTCGGGCAGCTGATCGCACGTATTCAATGTCAGATGGCGAGCGCTAGAGGCGAGGACTCGCACGTAAGAGTGTCGCGGCGGACGGCTCGGGCACGGACTGTACTCACCGCAATCCTGGCGGTAAATGATGCGGAGCAGGATCTGCGCCTCCGTATTTGCCGCTTTGGAGTCCCCGCGGCGACTAAGCCGAGTGGCCAGCTCCCGGCCCGACGTAATCCCGAATAGGATAATAGCTTACCACGGGAGCCGACGGAATCGCTTTGTCACATAAACGAACCACACAGTACATAACACAGATATGTCAGTGTTTGACCCCCACACACTGAGACATTATATCGAATCGAATCAATTTAATCCGGGATAAATTGCTATATCCCTTCTTTCGTTAATTAAATAAAATTATCGATGTATCCGGTGAAAGTCGCTTCAGATTTGTGCTGAGTAGTAATACACTATTTTGTAAAAATGGCGTAATGCCAGGGCGTTTTCTTTAATAGAAAATGTTCCTGTTGTCTTCAAAATAATACAGCACGTCTGCAAATATTCACGAATAATCGAGAGTGGAGTGTAGTGAACGCGATTTCGGAATAATTCGTTCGATTCGCTGTTGTTCGTTGTCGCGGAACTCTACCATTTCCAACCATAGACTAACAATTTCAAAACATGGGAAGGGATAGAGGTGTGATGTTCTTAGTGCCTACAGTTTTCTTTGCCTAACCGTATCCTACTTTTAATATTACTTTTAATGTTAATATAGAAAAAGACAATAATTAGTATGATATAAAACTAACTACGTCGTTATTCTGTAATTATAGCATAAATAGTTAATGAAATCCTAGTCAAACAGTTAAATTATTTAATTAAAAAACTTAAGTAGGTAAGTATGAACAAAAAATAATGTGAACCACTTTTATCCTAATCGATTAAACTGGCAGATCTAATAAAACAATATGTTGGGACTGAAATAATTTAAGACTCCTTTCATTAATTGTAGGTACCTACATAGATGGATATGGGAATATTTTATTGTAACACACTACAAATACCTAATCAAAAGAGAATACAATTATACATAAAACTTATTTTAACGCTACATACGTTAGCTTTATCGCTAAAAACGTATAATTGCCTAGGTACCCATCTCATATGATGCAATATAGCTTTTTTTAATGTTAAAATTATTTAAACAGTAATATTTTTTTATATTTCTTGTTCGTTAAAGCAAATTGAACATTAGAAAATTACATTACGAATTAATGCGTTAGGTACACAATACAATCTAACAGTTTTAGAACTAATTCTTAAAATAATTAGATGTGTGACCCTGTCGCTAGTTAAATAATTACATTGTTGATAAACTGCGTATAGACAGTACTAAAAGGTCTCGTATAGACTAATCATTAATTTATTAGGAAAATATTTTCTAGTAGGTAGTATGATACATTGTACTATCTATGTACTTTTTAAATTTTGCGCTCTTTGGCTCTTTACTCAGAGACAACAAAGACGAATAAAACGATTCGTATTCGTCCGAGGTATTCGTAGCCCAAACTAACCAGAATCCTACTATAATAGTAGAAAAGTTTTGTTTGGTTTAAGCCGGTTTTTACTGTTTTTTGTCAACCGGCTTAATGCGCGGCGCCATTTTATTCCCCCGCCCACCTGCGCAGCAGCGTGACGTGATTAATTTAAAATATTAAAAAAAAATGAAACTCTAAATAATATAAATTCAATGATAAAAAGATACGTAAAAAAACGTATCAATTATTATGGATACAATAATGAGGTAGGCGAAAGAAAATATTTGAAACTATCACTTTTGGTGTCGCCACATGTATTTATTTATATTTTATTCGTATGATACTCTGTCCCTCTCCCACTCCTTTCCCGAAGGTGCATCTTTTCGTCGATGTACGGCGAAGATAAGTGGGCGCGCTAGCGCCCTCTAGCGGAGTTGCAAGATAGACACCGTCATATAAAAATGTGTACCGCGAGTGCAGTGGTGCTAAAATAAAAAAAAAGACAAATTCACCGAGATTAAACTATGTGTCGCGTGTGATATTTGTAAAGAATAAGTCTAAGGCGAACTGCTCGCTAAAGACAAGCCCATAAACATAAATTATGTGTGTGAGCCTTATACTGTGGTGTGATAAAAACTGAGGGGTACCCCAGGATTTTGTACGAGCTGACTGCGGTGAGTGCACCTTCCTACCATTTACCATGTTCCCTCTTTATATTATCTATTTGGCTACACCAACTTTACAAGACTGGAAAAATGTATGTGACCACGCAATAAAAAAAGAAAAAAAGTTTCATGGATACGACGCCGCTGTTGATAATATAACGGAACGATTCATTACTAACACAAACGACACATCAGACGAAAGTGAAAATGAAAACGAGAGTGATAAGGAAAATTATGACGATGCAATGTCCTGTGTAGAAGAATTAATATATTTTCTTTTATAAGTATTTGAATTTTATATTAAACAATATAAATAAAATTTGTTTTTGGATTTTATTGTCTGACTGTACTTTTGGTGATCACTCACACAAATGCAAAGCTCAGCTTAGACCTCGCGGACTGTACCTACTCTATGTGGCAATAAGTGCCTATTTAATCAAGATTTAAGCTAATTACTTGTACACTCTCTCCGCGCGAAATTATAATATTAATCTTAAAATTAATTTAGCATAAAAACGATGAAAAAAATATTAACTTAAATAATAAATTATATTAAATTAATTAAAATTTACTATTAAATATATCGTAGAAGAATTAATTTCACCAAGACTGGCAGCACTTTAAATGTCAATGTCATGTATTTACAGGCTAGAAAAGATATTTCCTCCGAGCTAGAATTCTACCTCTAACTTAATGAAAACTACCTACATACGGCATTGGCCAAAAAAAACCTGTTACATTGATTTCCATCAGTACAATGTACTGATGGAAATCAATGCTGTAATAGCATTTTAACATTTTTTAACGTGAGAACTGGCAAAAATAAAGTTATGGCCAAAAAAGAAGAAAAAAAACCTATTGCATATGTTACCAGCTGTAAAGAAATAAAGCTATATATAAAATATTATAGAAATACTCCTTTTTGTTACGAGAAAGATAATATACATAAAATATCAAGCCAAACCATACATGAAAATACATAAAGTAATCCTTACTAAATTTTACTTTACATAAAATACTGCCAACACAGAAAAAAAAGTAAGTACGTTCGTATGAGAGTGGCCAACTCTAGTGTCAGTTTTCAAACCACCCTTAGCTCGGAGGAAGGACAAGCCTGGAGTCATAGTAATAAATTGAACGTGTTCTGTATGTCTGCACTCTTTCGACTTATGTGCGCACCAACGCGGAAGAAAGAGATAACTAGTTACTATATAGATCACCTTCAAATGACAGTGTAGCCGTTTTTTAATACCTCAATTTAGTGATGTGCCTACGACGTACGAAATAAAAAACCGAAACCGAACCGAAACATACATTCTGTTCTGTCACGTTAACGATTATTCTAGTAGTTTCGCTAACTAAACCATATTAAAGTGACGTAATTGTAACATGTTTTCAAAATCGATCTTTTAGGCATAGTTAGAACTAGGTGAGAAAACCTGGAAAAGGATTGTGTAGTTCGAAATAAATAAAATAACTCAGATAACTTTTGTAGGTTTTTATTTACTGACCCTTAAACAATACAGTTTTATTTAAAAAATTACGTACTTTATCTTGTGGTAGTATATTGAAATATAAGTTCGATTTTGAGACCCGATTTTAACCGAATTCAGAACAATTGTGCACAACACTATAAACCAAACCTTTGCGTATTTTTAACATATAATGGCAAAATTTAATTGTTTTCCTCCAAAATGAGGTACTAAAAGAGTAGAAATTTGTTATATTTTAATATTTTGATTCAGTTTTGTATTGTTTTGTGGAAAATGATAAAAAACTCTAACCAGTGAAATGACAAGCTCTGGATTTCGTCACTTTTCTTCGAAGCATGGCTCTTACAGCCATAGGCAACGCACGCCATTTGTTCTTCAGTAGAAAACACTTCTCAAACAAACTCATTTAACCAAATATTCCAAAGATTCACGGTATATTCGCCAAAAATACAAATCCACAGCTAGTATCCAAATTGGTTACTCGAGCTAGAAAAACCGGCTTCACTAACGTAAAGGGCCGAACAGATTGTATATAGTTGTCTCTTTTTAGCACACTAAAAACATTCATTAAAAAGAGAGGTTCCGATAGTGCGCCACACTTCAACTTATTACTATGTCTCCAGGCTTGTCCTTCCTCCGAGACCCTTAGGGCTTCTTATATGGGTTAACGAATAGCCAAAGAATTATTAAATTTGTTAGGTAATTTGTTAAGAATCAATAAATTATTTCCACATCTTCACTCTGTGGTTTCACTGAATGGACATGGCATTCAGTTTGTTTATTTATAAATAACCCTGCCACCTCGCCATGTCTGATCACAGCCAATTTTGGATTTTTAATACTTCATCATCGCCATCTTTCTTATTCTGTGTAATGTCATATAGATAATCAATTTTACATAAAACTTGCAAAAATATTAAAGATAATCTGACAACATTCAAGACATTTTAGCTGTCTAAAGGTCTAAACTGTCACTGTCTTCTTGTTGTGCAGTAAAAAATATTTGATTTGCTTTGCTAATTGCTTGTACATATACCTAATTCGCAGTGAATATTCTATTCTAATAGTTTTGTTGTTTTTATCTTTTCCCAATAACTTGAAAAGGTTCTCTGATTCTGATGAAATTCTGATCCAGTTAACGTTACAATGGCTACAAAAGTCGACTGCTTAAAAGGTGTGTTTACTTAATTTCTCCAGCAAAGACAAGACATTTGTTGTTTTTCTATTTTGTAAAATATCTTACCTCCCATATATTTACACTTTCAGAAACTGTGGGGGTGTTAATTAATGCCGCCGGTGACAGTGAAAACTCCGTAAACAACGTCGTCATAAAATCCTTGACAAAAATAGCTAATTCTTATCCTAATGAAGTGATCGAATTGTTTTGCGACTTTTACAAAGACACCGCCAAAGCCAATCCTCTACAATTGGGAAATATTATCAAGTAAGTAGTAAGTTCAATTTGCAAGAATCCTAGTAGGTACAAGTTTTATGTCGAATAAACCCTAATGTCCTTGAAGATATCTATCTTCTAATGAATAAAGAACATAAATTACAGACAGGTACATAATATTTACTCTTCCTTATAGTGTTATGTTTGCCTCATGAATCCATATGGTACAAATAAAGTTTAAAAAAATACTTATACCTATAGATTAAAACATGAAAAATATTTAAGTTAATTCTAAAGAGATTTTATGAGTATATATGTACATAGATGTATGTTACATTTTTACTTATACTATAAGTCATTATATGTATGATATGCTTGGAAGTTTACAGATTTGTAAAGCAATAGGTACCATGAATAGGTACCATGAATTATGAATGCAATTCATAAATTTGATTTAAGTATGGAAGCTAAATGTAATTTAGGAGCTGAAGAAGTTCAAGGTGAAAACTTGTTTATTCTAGTTTTGTCTAAAAAATACTTGAAAGTCTAGCAAAATCTGGAACCAGTTATCAATATTATAAAATGTCATATCAAATGCCCCATTAACACATTCATACCTGTATTTATTTAAATTTATGTTAATAAGGCTGCTAGTAAAATAATAAGAAGTAGTTAGCCTTGTAAAAAGATCTCTTTAAATTTATTATCAGTATTCCATAATTTTGTATTGTATCAAAAATTGATATGGTAAATGATAACATGCCTATTTGAATCTTCAAAAATTCTTTGAACGACTTATTTAATGGTTATCCTTACATGACTCAAATCAAAATATTGTTTTTTTTTATTGAATTTTAATCTACCTATTTAAAAAAAATCTAGCAGACTAAGTAACACTCTCACAGATAAAAGTTAATTATGTATATTTAGTTAGTGATTTACTTATGTACATTTCTATTTTATCAGTCACAAATCATTAGTTGGGTACAATATCCAACTAAAACTTTATTAATTCATTTGATTAATGGATGAGCAGCAGATTGCTGATGTGCCCATATCACACTGTGTCACAATAATTTTAAGTAGGTATATAGTCCACACAAGGTTCACAATTTTAAATAACCATTAAAATTCCCAATTACCCATGCATAACTATAAATTAACTGTGTCATGCATGACATTATGAGCTGAAATAAGATTAGGTTGTATTGTTTTGTTGGTATTTGTGCAAAGTTTTTTTCACAGGGCAGTTTAAAAATAAATAAATAACTAGTATCTGTAAATATAATCTGTTGGATTTTAATATGATTAAGTACAAAAGATTTGTCTGTTGTTAATTTGAAAGTCTTTTAAGTTTTGATGTATTTTTGTTAAAGTTTTTAAAAGCTTTTTTTATGTGTGATAGGTTCACATTTGACTACATCCTGCCTGATGTTAAGCATTGCTGCAGCCTAGGGTGTAACACACTGACCTAGAAGATACTTACTAACTCTAGATTTAAAGACCCCTGGATTGGTACAACTAAAATAGACATAGACTCAACCAAATGACTTGCTCAGTTTTAAAAAGTAACATAGCACAAGGCATCATAAATAACTGTAATGATTTTGAGCAATTTAAAGAGATACTTAAACAGACATTTGAAAGTATAATGTTTGCTTTCACTTTTCTTTCTATATATCTTCACAAATATTTATGTTTCAGTCTGAATTTCACTATGGTCTGAATTTTGGGGTTGGGACTTTGTTCAAACCTCCTTAGAAACATTACAGTAGCTTAGTTCTGTTCTAAATAATAGTCCGAAAAAAAGATTATATGATAATTTATTAGACACAAATTAAACATAATAAAGAACAAGAAACAACATACAAATGCAAGCTTATCATGTGGTTAAACAAAATACAATAACAACTGTTGTGCTGTCCACCTTTGTTTGAAACATAACATTTATTTCTCTAAGCTAAAATGCCTAACTTGTTTTTACTAGGGTTTGCACTTGACTGCCTGATGGTAACCAATCATTCATGAATGACTGCTCTGTTAGCTTAGTTGGTAGTGGCTCTGCCTTCTAATCTAGGGGTGTGGGTTCGATTCCAACATGATACAAGCAACAATGAAAATTAAAATTTGTAAATACTTGTGTTAAGTTTGGTCGTTTCTATGTATAATAAGTACATATGTATTTACAAAAAAAAGTGTATATAAGTATTATATCTGTTATCTAGTACCCATCATACAAGCTTGCTTAGTATGGGGGCTAGACGGCGCTGTGTGATATGTCCTGATATATTTATTTATCAACCAACATTGAGTTGATCAAGTAAACCCCTTACTTCCAGGGTGCTAGAGCAGGCATGTGTGAACCAAGTGAAGCGGCTAGAGGCCAAGCCGGCTGGCGAGCTGGTCTCCGCCATGCTCCGAGCCATGACCGAGGGCCCCGGCCACGAGCCCGCTGTTCAGATGGGAGCCTCCGCTGTCCTGGTCGCTGTGGGACATGAGTATTTGGATCTGGTGAGAATAACTTTCCTCTCTAAGTTCTTTTGTGTTGATATGAACAATATTTTATAATATAGCATAAGAATACAGAGGCCTACAGCATACATTTTTATCAAAAGTATAATTAAATAAAATATAGAATTCTACTAGTGGACGCCCGCGGCATCGCTTGTATTATTTCAGGTTAAAAAGTAGCCTATGAAACTCCTAAGACGTCATACTACCTACATACCAAAAATCATGATGATCCATTCAGCCGTTTTTGCGTGATGAGCGTTTTTAGACAAACAGAGACAGATAAACAGACAAAATTTCTACAAATGTTGGTATGTGTTCTGCTATCAATTCGAAGTATCTCCAAACCATTCTTTTGTAAATATCTTCAATGTTTAGACTTTCGACCCACTTCAGCTTTATTATATATATATGTACTTAAAGATAAATTATTATTATGACTTGTTTGTGCATATTCGCGTTGATATAGGTACATAGTAGTTTTATACTATAAATACTATCGTAACTATGTAACTATGGACTGAGGTTACAGCAATTAAATATATTGTCAAAGACTACACACACAAAAACTCATAATATTAAATTAAACAAAATAAGTAGCCATTTTTAGACCGGTTCAAAGAGTATATATGTGTATATATCACCTGGGGGTGCGGTTCTCCTGAGACACAAGCATTCTTGCTTAGTTCAGAAGAACCGGTCCAATTCATTGCACAAATAAAATGTACTTTACAAATATTTTATAAGATTATATTACAGGCTACAACTATTGTATATTTTAAAATGTTATTTGTGTCAATAAAATAAATGTTTTTTATTATTTTATTATTATTACTATTATATTATATACCTTACATAAATAAGTAATCAGTTAAATACTCATACATCATCATCATCATCCACAGCCTTCTCTATCCCACTGCTGGGCATGGCTTTGAATGTCCCAGCTGCGTCGATCTCTTGCAGACCTCATCCATAAAGAACCCGCGACTCGTACAATGTCGTCGACCCATATCGCTGCCGGACGACCTACTCGTCTGCCTGTTCTTGGCCACCACTCAGTAACAGTTTTGCTCCATCTATTGTCGTTTCGTCTAGCCACATGTCCCACCCAACTCCATTTAAGATTCATTACTGCCAATCCGACATCACGTACCTTTGTACTGCGCGGCGTCGGATACCTATACATACCTAACCGTGGGCAAGATAAAGAGGTTAAACAGAATATACAAAGCAATGAATCATTATGTAATTTGATACCTGGGACATATGGTGACGCTTGATGATAATATTGCTGTAATTTTGTTTAAATACATTGTTGAATTTTATCAGCCATGTCCATAAAAACGTAATTTTTTGTATTATATATTTCATAGAATTTTTATGCTTGTTATATTATCAAACCATATCCTATTTTATTTGTTACTGATACTTACATTAAACATTACATTAAAGTACTTATACTTTTTCACTATCTAAATATATAAAACTCAACGGTGACTGACTGATATAGTGATCTATCAACGCACAGCCCAAAACCACTGGACGGATTAGGCTGAAATTTGGAAGTAAGGTAGATGTTATGATGTATATTGGCCAAGGTTTTTTGGAAATTCCACTTTTAAGGGACTAAAATCAGCGCACGCGCGGCCAACCGAAGGAGAGATGGAGAGACATCGTGGAGGTGGCTGGAGTCACGTGGATCAGACGTCACCAGACTAGCCCAGGACCGCAACGCCTGGGTCAGCAAGGAGGAGACCTTTACCCGCTTCTGGGTGCCCTGATATTATGAATTATTTATTAATACTTATCTAACAATCAAGAACTAAATTACATGTGTAATTAATTATGTGTAAATGGAATATTTTTAAATTCAGGAAATAAAGCCAATTTTAATTTAGGGTAATAAAATAGCGGATGCAAGTACCCACTAGTATCAAATAAGACTTATTTATTGTGTTAGGTAAACTAACTGACTCGTCCGTAGGTGCTCCGCTCGCTGATCACCCAGCTGTCCCCGGCCAGCGTGCCGCACTACACCATAGCGCACACCCTGGGCACGCTGGCCGCTGTCAACACACACGCCGTGGTCCCGCACATCAAGGAGGTGCTCAGCAAGATGCTGCCATTGCTGACTCTCGTCAAGAACGACTCGCTGAAACAGGCGTTTGCTTATGGTGAGTTTTTTTGTTTGTTTGTTTCGACATTTACTCCTAACGGTTCAGTCGATTTAGTTGATATTTGGTCAGTACGTGGATATTAATATAGACTAAAATAAAGGGTGCATATCTTCCTAAAAAATGCAGGATGCACTCTCGTTTCCCTACTATTTTAAAGTGCACACGCTAGGCAGCAGATTTGGTTGATATTATGTAAGAACAGAAAATAAGATCCTGGGTTGCATTTACTAAAATCACATTGGATTGAGAAAGTCTTCCTTCTTTTGAAGTTAGATTATCGTTCTAATAGCTAATTTTATTTTTCAGCGTTTGGCCACTTCGCCATCGCGGTATCTGAACAAATCGGAGACAATGTTGAAAACGGAAACATAACGTCCATAAAAGACAACTTCGTCACAGAATTCACTGTCATATTCGACGTGTTGTACAACCAATGGCTTCTTTCTCATGAGCCCAAAGTCACCGAGTCTGTGTTAGAAGCCCTAGGACCCATCACCAGGCTCATATCCGAGCGACAGTTCAACGAAACAGTCAACAAATTCGTTCTCACATTGCTGTCTTTGTACCGAAAACCCGCAATGAACTTCTACTACATCAGTCAATGTATATCGTACATATTATCTCCGTCGCCACTTAACCCTAAGCTGACTTTGAACGACAACGTGATAAATAATGTGAACCATGTATTGTTCAACTTGGTCCTTTTAGAACCGGATTACGACCAGCCCCAAACGGTCAAGAACCATTTCGAAGTGTTACGTTGCTTCGACCACATGGCCAACCAGTTCTCAGAACAGACTATAGAAAGTCTTCTGCACCAGTGTAAAAATAATCAAGAGAAAGATAGAATGAAGTCCGTCATAATTCTGACCCATCTGACGACGTCGTCGCATATTTTTGTAGACAACTACGCGCCAAAGTTTGTCGCGATACTTAAAGTCATGACGGTTATGGAGCAAGGGTTGAAAATGAAGAAGTTACTAGTTAAAGCTATCGTTGGTCTCGTGTATAGGAATTGCATAACGACTCCGGAAGAATTCGCGCTCGTGGAGTTTATCATCAAGCATTGTGGATACGAGGCGCCTGTCAATGTCAACGTCTCAAGGTTTGAGATGGCAGACTTACATGACACTTGCAAGAGCTCTCTAGCTCTCATGTGCAATACTGTGACCAGTGTAAGAAGTCAACTGAGGAATCTATTACTAGCCGCGCTGACAGTAGATGACTTCACAGCTTCTATGGGTACTGTGAGCCATTGCCTGACGTCTCTACTACAGAATAACTCGAACATCATCGACGGACAGACAGAAAAAGAAGCAGAACCTAACATCTCACCGGACTTGATCTTCGTCAGATGTCTAACTCACCTAGTCGATCCAGCTGAAATTGACAGAAACCGTAACCTGCTCATATTTCTTGAAGAGTATTCTGGGGATGTTCATAAAAACCTAAAGAATTCTTGGACTATTGAAGTGCAGAGACTGCTGAAATTTGTGGACAAAAGCGAGTCGAAAGAGCAATGGCACGGAATGTTGTTGGATCTTGTAGTGTCTGCTATAGAACAAGTAAATAGCAACAAATGGGTGGAAGTGATCGCTACACATATATCTCAGCAAGTGTTGGCTAAGAAACAAGCGCCGATGATAAAAGGCATGTCTCTGCAATATCTGGCCATACTTTCCTGTCACATGTCGAATGCAGCGGTCGTAGAGAAAATATTGAAAATCATTTTACTGGCGCTGAAGTCTATACCGATGGAGAGTTGCGATTATGTGAGCAAGGCAGCCGGGATTGCAGCCAGACAACATGGCGAGTTCGTCATGAATGAACTAGACGCCATTTACAAGGAAAATGAATCCAAAAAGGGCAGTAAGATATTAAACTTCTTGTCAGCAAGGAACTCTAAAACAGACCTAGAGTTTAGTGTAGTCAAGTTTGCAGTTATAACGTGCTACGGGAAGGTGGCGGGCGAGTGCTTGGATGTACACGTGCTAGGGCGCTTGGGGGAAAATGTCACATCCAGCTTACTGGCCATTTTGAAATCAAACCCACCCTTTGACTTGTGTAAAGCGAGTGTCACCACTTTATATGAAATCGGAAAGGCACTACACCCCGCGGCACACCACAATGTGGCTCTAAGAAACAGATGGCAACTGCTCAACGCTGTTTTGGAACAAATCTACAACTCTAACTTGGAGAAACGTAACGTCGAGTTATATCCCATCATCGTCAAAGCTTCAAAAGCCCTAACGAAACTCCAAAAGGGCATTCTACCAGAAGAACGCAACACGATATTGCGGGTGCTTTTCAACAGCATATTTGGCGAGCTATCGTCTTTCAAGCGCAAGTACGAAATCGAAGGCAACGGCGATAAGAACGATCAACTTGCGAAGACTTTGAATGACAGCTTGATTTTGCTTCACCATTTGATTCGCGAGTTGATCATACAGTCTACGTGTCTCAGCACTATCGATGATTTAGTCACCTTGCTAATGGAGTGGTTTAGACACGAAAATGACGAGATTCGGACCGCGGCAGTGATGATACAACAAGTCATATTCGATACCTACATAAAGAATGTGAAACTGAACTATGAAACGCCAAGTAAGTTCGGTCAGATGGGGTATTTGCTCGGGCTAGTGATCCCTGGAGTAGCGGATACCAACTTCCCCGTCCGACTGACAACGATCGACTGCATTAAACTGATAATACAAATCCAGGATCTGTACGAAGGAAGGACCATAGAGCTGGACGACGTCACGATGTCCAACCTCTCCCATTTACAGAACAACGTTCTAACCAACGACGTGTCCATGATATCTGACTATTGCATGTTTCTGACTGAGTCTATAGCAGGGAAGATCCCTCATAACCACACGATGCAGTTTATCGAGAGTTTGTTGGATGGGTATGACAATTTGGAGCTTAGGAGTGTGGGAATAAGTGCTATTTTGGACGCGTTCTTCGTGAGCAAAGGGCAGGATCTGTACCAGGGGGTGGAGAGGATCGTGGAGGTGGTGCTGGGGACCATGGACGCGGTGGACGAGGGGGCGAGGGGGAAGCTCATGCGGCCGATGACGTCACTCACCAGACATCACTCCAACGCCGTCACAGCAGTGCTGCTGGCGCAAAAACTACCTTTGAAACCGTAAGTACTATGTTTACATTTTTTCACCTTTTTAAACGTGTAATAGATAGTTGCCAGGTTTTAGATTTGAACTACTTTACATAAAAAAAATGCTAGAATAATTTACTTGCGAAACAAATCTAAGGGTGTGACAATAGTGTCGCTTTTCGTTTGACGATACGAGTGTCCAAAGGGTATGCTAAGTGCTTATCATCAAGTATTTGCTTATTTCCAATTATTAAAAAAAAAACATCACTATATGCCCAGCCATACGTATTAATTAAAATAATGTGAATAAGCTACCAATTCTAGTTTTAATTTTTACCATGTGTTTGGCAATCTTAATTATGTAACATTATCTGTGAGAAGCGTTCGCGCGAAAAATTTAATTTTAAAATTCTCGCTCTTTGCTCTGTGACTAACTTCAGGCAATTGTAACAAACTCAAACACATTGTAATTTTAAATTTGATAATTACTATTCATAAATCTGCTTCTCTAATATAGATACCTAATAATGTAGCACAAATAGTATATTTAAAAATGTAAAGGTGATTGTACACCTAGAAATAAGATAAAGACGAGTCTGCTTTGAAATTAAGTATTACTTAGTTGTGTATAACTGTTCTTATTCTTATTAACTGCTATTCTATTCTATTCAGGTGCGTGTCATCCTGCTGGCGCCACCTGGCGTGCGACGCGACGCTGGCGCCCTCTATCACTGACAACTTCCTGCGGCTGATGACGTCAGTGGAGCTCTACGAGGACCCCTACCACGTCACTGACACACACATTGCGGCGCTGCAGCCGCTCACTGTGAGTTCACGAATAATAAATAATCGTTTATTGATGTAAATACTTAATGTCTACGTACATACCTATATAGATACAGAGTTTTATTGTTTCCTTTGGCTACTCCAGGTAGGTTTTGCTGGGCTTTGCGCTAGGTATCCTGGATAGATAAGAGAATAGAATATTTATTACTTACCTTAAAACTAACTTTCAGAGTTTTAAATTTGAATAGGAATAATGTAAGATGTTGAAACGCCTGAAGAATGGATTAAAATCATCTAAAACAAATATAAACACTCCTAAAAGAATCACGCCCCAACAATACATGTAACACTCTTTATTATACACAAACAATCTTGCTGAAACTCGCATCCTAGCGTAGCGCTGCAACCACTGCTATCAAATAATGTATGAAATGTTTATACATAAAACTACGAAATTAACAAATTCCTAAAAAAACATATAATACCACAAAAACACACAATATATAACCCCCACAAGCCACTAACACAAGTATACACACATACCTGCACGAAATAGCAAAGTTAAATGTTATTGTCTGTAAGTTTTTTTTAATAGCAGATTGTCCAAATAGCATATCTCGTGTTAGTATCATTTGACTCATATTCTAATTATATATTTTCCAATTTCCAGCTAATCAGCGCGCTAGGCGACATGCTACAAGAGCCTACGATGAAGCCTATATGCGACTCGAAATTCGCAGATTTATTCTCCGTCCTGTACACGACACTAGTGTGTTATATCGAGGCGGAGCCCCCCGCGTACATCCCGCCAGCCAATAAGGGACAGGAACGCTTCGGGTTCGTGCCCAATAGGGAGGCAGTGAGGCTTTCACCGGGGAAAATATGTATTGGAACTTTCAATGCGTTCTTGGATAGAGCTGATTGTCAGAAGGTACGCACTTTTTGAGCACCTACTAACATAACCTAACTTATAAAAATAATAATCGTGTGAAATGTCCCGATTTATCATTTTCACGTTTTTTTAAAAAAACATTCCTTCTTTAGTGTCTGTTGCCATTACAGCTTTGTAGATTCATATTGTATTTTCTAATGCAAAATAAACTAAGACTACGGCCTACCTGAATCCTGATGTTAAGCATTGCAGTTTAAGATTCAGCACGCTTTCCTAGATCAATCTTATTTATTCTGGTTTTTTTTCTGGACATCAAATCAAATATACTTTATTGTACTTCAAAATAAGGGATAAAATTTATATAAAAAGGTAGACGGTAACTTGGAACATTGGGCGACCTTATCACTAAATCCTTTCAGGCAATCTAGTTTGGACAATACTAGAGAAATTCCGTAATATATCGTATTTTTATATTTGATCAGCCCAAAAAAATAGTATATTTTTTGAATATGTTTCTTTTTTACATTAAATAGCTTACGTTTTTCTATAGCCTGCCTGATGTTAAGCACCACTAAATGTTTGGTAGGTCCGCGAAGCGTGCTCGCTGTGGCTGAGCGTGGAGCCGGGGCCGGGCGCGGAGCTGGCCCCGCTGCTGTGCGCGGCGCTGTGGCTGCACGCGCCGCGCCACGCCCCCAAGGTGGCCGCCACACTGGCTACATATGCACGAGCCAGCCTGCCTCCGCAGCGGTTTGCAGCTATCACGCTCTTGGCTGATATGCTGAATTACAGGTTAGTGTTTTGATAAGAGAATGACTAGATTTTTGTGTGATTAAATTGGATAACAAGTGCCCAACCATGTCCTAAATACATTTTCATAATATTGATAGTAATAATAGATACGCTGCTTGCTACTCTGATTGGTTGAAAACAGCTGATGATGATGATGATAATGAAAAGTAGTCTATGTTGATCATCATATATTTGTAGTTCTGTGTCAAATTTCAACAAAAACAAAGAGACACAAAACGTTAATTTCTTTGAGTTACATTCCCTCTTTCTCGCAATTACTTCAGAAGTCTCTCTTTTCGAGTCGTATTTCCTCATGACCGAGGGTCGTGACTCCCCGCAGAACTAATTTGTCAGGGCAACTCTCTTTGGCAAATACATAGTGGTGGAGGGCGCCCAGGTCATTCCACGAAAGACACATGTTCTCGTATAAAAAAAAATTGAGTTTCAAGTGGTGTAAAAAAGATTTTGACATGGTTTCTTATTGTTTTATTAGTTTGTACTTATACTAAGTATGAATTTAACATATCTTTTACTCGTTCTACTCGTAGATGCAACGACAACCCAGTGATAATAGAGACGGTGCTGGCGACCCTCGACATAGGCTGGAAGGACGAGCACCCCCGCGTGCGCGCGGCCGCCGTGAGGGGGGCTGCCAACGTGGCGCGCTTGAAGCCCCACGCGAGGGCCGCAGCCCTGCCGCACGCCACCGCGGCGCTGAGCCGGGCCGTGGATGCAGACCATACCAGGTAAGGGGCAAAAGGAATCAAAATAGCGTCAAGTTCATCTCCCATGAGCATAAAATAATATCCATGCAATTAAATTTCAATTTAACCACGGAGCGCCACGGCACGGCGGCGTTCAGGGGTAGCTTCCGCTATGCTGCGACTAGGTGTTGGAACAATATCCCTCCGCCGATAAGGAATTCGCTTAGTATAATTACGTTTAAGACTAAACTAAAAAAAAATATTTTTAATCATCAAATAATGCAAGGGCCTCTAAAGAATGACACCAGTGCCTTGTGATTGTATATGATAAAAATTAGTTTTTTTGTGTGTTTTCAAGTAAGTATTAGTTATATTGTGTATTGCTGTATTTTGTGTATGTTATTATTTATAATGTTTAGTGTTGTTTCGTGTATTACTTTTTATTTTTATTTACGTGCGTGATGTTACCTGCCGGTCCCAACGGAAGACCAGCGCTGGATGCTTCCATCCAGCACATGCTGAGTTGGGGCCGGATTGTGGCACGAAACGTGTACCTGTATCTATATATGTTTATATTTTATTGTGTTTTGTATGTCTTGTTGTTTCGTGTCCCAATAAATTAATTTTTACTTTACTTTACTTTACTAATTATCTTTTTTTAAGACGTGTCAGAAGCAAAAAAAGAACTAAGATTAGACTAATAAGAAATGCCTACCATAATTTGCACTAATATGTATGTCCCACCAGTTCCCCCACAGACAACGTGCCCCTGGCCGCCATCCAGGGCCTGAGTCGCCTGATCTCAGAGCTGGACTCCATCGACCCCGAGCTGCAGAGAGAGCTGCTCGCCATCTCACAGAAGATACGGCCCTTCATGAACACGCAGTGTGCGCTGCTACGAGAACACTCCATCAGGTAACATAGTGGACAATTCAATGAACTATCTAAATAAATAAAACTCAATGGCGATTGACTGACTGGCTATTAGTGATCTATCAACGCACAGCCCAAACCACTGGACGGATCTGGCCAAAATTTGGCATGCGGGTAGATGTTATTACGTGATTTTTGAAAATGCTTCTTTTAAAGGGGTGAAATAGATAAGATAAAGATAAGATAAAAAAAAATATAATATATACTACGTATTCAGAGTTGTATGATCCCATAATGATATTTTGTCCAGGTTGTTCGGTATAATCTCCGGGCGCGTGCAGGCGGCGGCGCTGGTGGAGCAAGCTGTGTGCTCGCTGCCCTGCTTCCTGCTGCACCTGTGCGACTCCAACCCACCGGTCGTGCGGGTGAGACACTCTACATTATGTGCGAGGTTGAATATTTGGCAGAATAAAGCTACATAACGAAAAAATCGATATGAGTAACTGCCCCCTTAGACAAGAGGCGTATTTTAGTGTGCGTACTGATGCTCGCTTGTGTAATACAAAGAGCAATGTATGGGATTGCCGCAACAACTCCCCGCGTCGCGTTCACGCTCCTGTACATTGCTCTTTCAATTCCACAAGTGAGCGACACTGAACCTAAGACCATAGTAATTTATCTACATTTATTATACACCAGAAAACACAACAATACAAAACAATTTACAGTAATAAAACGTTTTGCCTTTCTGTTCCTTTAGTTGAAATATACCACCTCGGTGTAAACGTCTTGTCCATATCGAGTTTCCGAGAAATTCGAGACAAAGTAACGTCCATGAAAACAGATATTTATCATCATATTTAACTTTTACACTAAATGCTCCATACAAATATTCGATTCGAGTGTATGGTGTAAAAACTAAATATGATTTAACTTTTACACTAACTTTTCCACCGTACATTCGAATCCAAACTATTTCTATTTAATTGGTCTAAAAATATACTTCCAGGCCAGCAAGTTCACACTAAAGCAAGTGTTCAAGACGTTCAACGTGAAGAAGTCCAACGACCTGATCCAGACGCACCTCCTGGACGAGGGTCGCCTCTACCTGGAGGAGTTCCTCTCCGCGCTGGTGCGGAGCCTGGCCGAGGAGATGCCCTCCGCAGTGGCCAAGTGCTTGCAAGCCGCCGTCAACTACCTGCACTGCGCCAGCGAGGATCTCAAGCCACATCCGCCGCTGTTACTAGGTGAGACTTTATGTGAACGGTGATAAAACGGACTAACGCTAAGAACTCACGGAGTGGTTTGTTCCCGCGCCCGCGCGCGGTGGCGGCACCGCAGCCTTTGTAGAATACACATATGTATGTAAAACACTCAACCGCATTTCACGACGCGGTTTACTCCCGAAGCGGTTGCGATTGTTCGCGGCTCCCGCTGCACCCGCGGGCGGGCGCCGCTCGCGGCACCGCTGCCGCGGCGGTTTCCATCCGCGCGTTCTGCGATCAAAGTCCGGCGAAGGTCCTTCTTGCGATAATCAACCGCCAGGTTTGCGGGCGACAATCGCTGCCGCGGCGGAAGCGGCGCCGCACAAAACCGGCTTCGTGAGTTTTGAAAATTAAACGCGGTGCCGCCGCCGGCCGGCGCTTGAAAAAACCGCTCCGTGAGTACTTAGCGTAACAGTAAACATACTGAGATAACTTACATTAATTATAATGATCATTTTCAAAACTTTTCATTTTGTCTGTTAAATTAGGACTTGATTTAATTATTCGCTGTGTGATGACAGGTGTTTGATACTCTTTATAGCTGCAGCGGAGCGACGAATTATTACGATTTTTAGCATAAACTAGTGGAAGGAGTCGCATTATGAAGTAAAACTCAGGCAGGCTATAGTCAAACGTAAGACTATTTCGTGTAAAAAAAATACTTGCATCCCCTATTTCACCCCTTTAAAAGTGGCATTTCCTAAAAAATATTAGCGGATGTCTACGTCATAACATCTGCCTGAATGCCAAATTTCAGCCCGATATGTCTAGTGGTTTGGGCTGTGCGTTGATAGATCACTATGTCAGTCAGTTAGTCATCTTTAAGTGTATGGATAAAATATAAGGTAACATATTAAAAAAATAATAAATATAATAAATTTTTATTACATTGCAAGTTTGACCGGTTTTGTTCAAATAAAAAATAAAATAAAAAAAGAGTAACTTGCAATAGTAATCAAAGTGCCATTTTCTCCAGGTCTCCTGTACGCAGAGTTGCACCGCATCCGAGACAAGCACCCCGAGGACACGGAGCTAGACCCCGAAGTGACTCGCACAGCGAGACAGAGGTTGTTGCAACTCATCAAAGATAACAACCCCAATGTGAGACAGAACGCCGCCATGGCTCTCTCCAACATATGTCTGGTGACTGCTATGGACAACTGACCTTCGCTTTTAAAGGGAAATAAACTACGAATAATTGATATTGCTATAGAATCGTAACTGGGCTAAAAGAGGAATTCCACGAGATGGTATACCGCCGCCATCGCGGTTGAGTTGGTCAGTGGGATTTAACCCTTTAGCGACCAACTGTTACCAACTATTCGGCAGATTTATTAATTTGATTAATGGGCGAGCGGGAAAATGATGATGTGCCCATATCACACTGTGTCAAATTGTTTATATAGTCCACACAAAGTTCAAAATTATACAGTCCACTGGTGCAATGATCACAAGTTAACAACAGATTTAAGTTTTTTTGCGGCATCATAACTAATCACAAGCAAGCTTTGTATACGAGTGGTGGTGAAAGGGATAAAATGTGGAAGTATTATCGACACTACATTAGTAAGGAGGTATATTTCTATAATGTCACCTTATTCGTAGGAAATAAGCAAATGTATATCTGTAAGCAGTCTTGCTTACAGCAAAAAAGATGTTATCTGATCTTTTTCGCTGTAGCATCATAGGTATGGATGACAATATGATTTTTTTCTTTGTAAAATAATTTAATTAAGAATGTTATATGTATTAATCGAATCAGTTGATGTATCAAACAATTGTATATTATCCAAATGCATGGCACTTTCAAACGTTACTTGTTATAGGAAAAAAACCATTTAGACGAATTGAGAAACACCTCCTTTTTGTGTTGGTTAAAAATAATGTTTTTAAGAACCGTGTTCAAACGAAATTATTAGTTTTTTTTTCAAATATACTGAATGGTTACTTATATGAAAGAAACTAAATTTATAATTACTTAGTGCTGTGCGTAAGTAGAAGTTGCTATATTAACTATTTGTATGATATATTAACTATTTGTATATCCATGTTCGCAAAAAGCAAGATAAATCTATGCGCATACAGAATCAACACGTAAAAGTCCGAATTATGATAATTATGTGTAGAAACAGTTTCACGAAATTTTAAATTAACATTTTAAAATGAGCTATTAGACCGTAGCTGAGAGGTTTCGGGCGTTCTGGCTGGTAATCAGAAATACGCAGGTTCGAATCCTGTCGGTCGTGATGATTTTCGCTCATTTTCGAATAAAAACTAAGTTAGTCTAGTAGTGGGATAGGTTTACGTTTGACTACAGCCTGCCATAAATAATAAATAATATTTTTTTAACTTGATCGGGTTTGCCATAGAGTAATATAATATACCAGGAATAGAGAGCCATCTTGTGTAATTTTAATGCCAATCAAATTGAAGCGCCCTCTGCATTTCTTGACCAAAAATAATATTGTACATATACATACCTACGTATACATCTTAAAGCCTAAAATACAAACACAACACCTACATACACCTTGCTCCTTACATATATTATGTTAGAAGTTAAAATAAAACGCAGAATATTGTTTTACTATTTTGTAATATTTATGTCTGTAATATTAATTTTGCACCGACATTTTGATTGTATCGTCACCATCACATTATAGTATTTACCCGGCTAAAATTGGACACCAACTATATATTATCACATTGAAAGATACTGTAGGACACTAATTGTTGATATAAACATGAAGAAATCACAAAATAAAACACAAATAAATTCACACAAGATCTTGGATTTTTCAACTGAAGTTTTCCTAATGTATTTTTTTCAAACGTCAATCAGTGTCATTGACTTTTTTTCGTCTTTGGCCTTAACTTTGTATGTTTTTTTTTACTAAAGCGACATCTACGATTTCGTTTGCGGTCAAGAAATATAGATTAGCAGCATTGTATTTCTGTATTTACATGTCCAAGTTTCACCCCCCTGGGGTTTGCACTTGGCCATAGTTTACCTGATAGCAAGCAAAGGCTATGGCCTAAGATGGAGCGTGCTTACCCGATAAGAACCGATTCACTCTCGCTTTGAAGATCGCTGGATTATAGTGCGTGGGGAACAGAGAGTCAGGCAGTCAACTCCTTTGTGAAACGAGCTCTAAGGATACCTAAACTTGTGAATAGATTTATCTTGCTTTACTAGTTATTAATTGGCTTGTTGAATTGTGAAATAAAATGCCAAACTTTATCGGACCAAAATCCAATTAAAAAAAAAAGTCAAATTATAAATTAGCGGTAAACAGAAAGGTTACAGGACCTGAAGATTGTTTTTACTTTTCGCGCGTTAGTCGAAAAAATAAATACACGTGATATACACCCCCCCCCCCCTCCCCCCTTGTGATATTTCGTGACCTTTTTATGGACAAATTTCGAGCCACACGTGATTAAAACGACGCAGTGGCGAACTATAAATCTGAAATTGTAGGTCCAAGCGCCCTGCACCGCCGAACAGGCGCGGGAGGCAAGTTTCGCTAAGAACCCCACTTATTCCGAAAGGGCGCAAGCGACAAAATGGTTTTGGTCGTGTATTTCCAAAACTACGAATTAGTTTCAAATAATCTATTCACAAATCAAAGTGATTGTGTTAATTAACATGTGTGGAAAATTTTAATGCTCTAATCCAAAACCAACGCCGACAAAATCGATATACCCAATTTTTTAGAGATCTTTTTGATTAATTATTTTGTGTTACAAAAATTGGCCGTTGGTGTTATGCTATTCGCTAAATATAGTCATTGAAATGATGAATCTTGAACATAAAATTTTAGTTTAGTTGCTTTTGTCCATGTCGAGTAAAATACGTATTCATGCTACCAAATTCTCAGAGCGTCCTCTTAATGGACGGCCCCTAATAAAGCTGAAGAGAGTCAGAAATCTGTACAAAGAAGATATTAGAAAGAAAATATGTTTGGGTGTACTTTAAACCGATACCAAAACACGTTTCAGAAATTTATAGAAATGTTGTCTGTTTCGCTGTTTATTTGAACGCTCATCACGCAGTAACGGCTGAACGGATCATCATGATCTTTGGTATGTAGGTAGTATAAGATCTTACAAGTATCACATGCTACTTTTCATCCAGAAATAATGCGAGTAAAGCTACGGGCGTCCATTATTATACACATATATCGCTATGAGAATAGCATACTTGGGTTCAAATCTGAACTCATGAAATTATTTTACTGAAATATTGTGTGATACAAGTGCTATTTCATGTGATATTGCTTGCTAAGAATCAGGAAATGTTAATTAGAATAAGTTTTAGATAATAATCTGTGTCAATGAATTATTATTAATTGCCTATATGTATATAATTGAGAATATATAAAAGATCTCACTTTTTATTTAGGACATATTTTGATTGTAAATTTCTTATTTACCTACTTATATACTATTTGTTTTATTCGCATAACTATAAAAAGATCAATGAATTTTTTACACAAAAACCAATTAGACAGTCATTAAGAAAATTATAGCATTATGAAAGGAATCAAATAACATGATTAGATGTAATGAATTATTATTTTAGTATAAGTTGAATTAAATTTGTTTGACAATAAAATGGTTACCAATATACTTTTGTATTTTCTTTGTAAAGCTAAAATTTAAACCCGAATTGTTAATAATACTTTATTTGATAAAAACACTGTTTAAACATTACAGTTAAATCAAAGAAAAGTGTGGTTAATTACAAATAAAATTTTAGAGCTACTTTACCAATAAAATTGCTTTATTTATTTCTTTATATTACATTTATTATATATTTAATAAGATTTAAATTTAATGGCTAAATAACATTTGACGGAGATTATAATAAATACCCTTTCTCAATAGCTGTTTGCAGCTTGGATAAGCAAAATCCAATGAAACTAAAACAAAAGTACTAAATCTTCCATTCTAGACAGTAATGATGGCTTACCATCAGGCGAATTTTGGTCATTCATTTGAAAATATATTACATATTTTCAGTGTTTCTTCGCTGCCAGTTGCTGTATGTCTCTGTGGGCCAAAGCTCTAGTTGTCTCATCACATTTAATGCATCTGAAACAGATAATGAGAGTAAATTCAGATCTCAAAAAAAAATTTACAAAACGCTCGCTAGATGGCGCTCATCACAGCTAGAATATTACTAAAAAGTTCACTGTATATTTTGCTCTTCGCATGCTGTATTGAGCTTAGCTTGAAAGTAAAAAAAAAGTTTATATGGATTTTAATACTGGCTTCTAACTTGGGTGGATGCTTTCTGAGCTGGATGTGCCATACCTACCTCTGTGACGTCACTTAAGGACAAATTACTTTGACCAATCTGGAAGCTCTGTCTGAATCGCGCAAACATTGTATAGGTATTTTCAACATTTCACATACATATTATGAACTAGAGAATAGCGCATTGACTGCTGGATGCTTGCCCGAGTGTATTTTTATTCCATGGCTTGTCCTGACAGTGTCCATCGAGAGAAATCCATTTAGCTATTTCTATACGTAGATAACAAAGTTTCATACTTGGGCGGGCGTCTCCTGAGCCAGAACTCCTTGGTGTGGTCGCAGTAGGTGCGCACCTGGCGCCGGTCCCACGCCACGGACTCCACGCGCCACTCGCTCGGCACCAGCGGGGGCTGCAGCCGCGGGAGCCGCACCTGCGACCACAATATAAGTGACATTCAAACATACAATTTATTTGCATTACTAAACGTACAACCCGACACCTTTCCAATCGAATTCCAAGTGAGTATACAGGGTCATAGGTTGTTGGAATATTATAGTTTCTCCACTTTCCACCTATCGGCACGCAAAAATATGGATTTCACTGACGTCTTTCGTAATCTAAAACTTACATTTCAAACCTTTTACCTTTGGCACCAAGGGGAGCAGGCATATACTCAGCCGTGAGCAGTGGGGCAATAAGGGTACGATGATGATGTTATGCTAAATGGGCCTTGTTTTTGATACCTACCTACCTAAATTATCTTTGTTAAATTGGCCAATGTCGTACACAGCCAGTTGCCAGGCCAGTACCTATATAGGTATGTACCTACAATAATGGTTGTACCTAACTCATTTATTGGTAAAAAATTAAAATAAAGTTTACACGTCAATTATTCACAGTATACAAAATACGATTAGAGTACTTATTTTATCCATATAAAAAATAATAAGTTAAATAAAAACTTCATAATTAATCATATTAAATTATAGTTCATAAAATTCTTTATAGCTGTAAAACGATTGCTCGATCAACCAGCGCTTGAGGCGAGACTTAAAGCTGCCTAGTGACGGAGCAGTGGTGACCTGCTCGGGAAGCTTATTGTAAGCACTCGGTCCCATCACGTGCGTGGACTTGCTACTCCGCGCCAGGCTGCGGGACTCCTCCGCGAGCTTGCCCCTCCTGCTCGTGTTGTACGAGTGGTTGCCGCCCACAACTCGGTACGAGGCCAGGTTTAATCGAACGTATACAAAGTGTAGACGAGTAGACTCATCATGTGATATTTTTGCGATAGATCGAACGGCTCTTTTTTGCAGTCTAAACACTCGCTCCCACTCCGCAGCCCTGCCGTATAGTTCCGCGCCGTACTGCAGCACGGAGTGCACGGTGGCAAAGTAGCACGTCCTCACTGCTTCGGCGGATACTACTTTGGCGACTCTGTTAAGAGCAAAGCAAGCGCTGCTCAACTTACCACAAGTTAATATATAATTTTCCCAGGTTAGGGTTCGGTCTATTTCAAACCCGAGGAAGGTTGTAGCGACCACTTGTTCCAATCTTCTTCCCTCAACCGTCACAGATAAAGGCCTGGTGCTGTGTCCTATGAAGTTAAAATGAACAAAGTGTGTTTTTGATAGGTTGAGAGCAAGACCGTTCATTCTGAACCATACCGCCAGTTGAGAGGTGGTGGTGTTCAGTCTTTCTTCTAGAAGATCGGAACTGGGTGCTGACACGATTCCGGCGACATCATCAGCGTATAAGAAGATTTAGTTGTATTAACCGGCTAGCACTTACGTCAAAAATTACGTCGAAAAATTAGCTCGACAAGTTTCGGAAATCTGAGGTTTCCATCATCAGGAGGACGAGTCAGCACGCGCGTCCCGGTGGGCCGCCTCGTCCAGACTGGTTCAGGTTCGCCGACTCGCTGCCGCACCCCCCCCCCCCCCCCCCCCCCTTCTGCTTCTGCGCCCGCTCCGCTCTCGCAGCCGCTCGCGCACCGCGACGGGTGAGGATAGGCGATCGAGGCGCCACCGGATGATCGTGTATTTCTTCCTCATCGCTTGCTCGCGAGATCCGTTGCACCAAGATATTGGGGTCCGCGCACACTGTGCTGACCGTGTCTAGTGGCAGATGTTCAGCTACATCGTCCTCCCGGCCAGAGTTTAAAACAGGTCTCCACGCAGGTGCCAATGTCCATCCTCGGTCTCGATTAAAGTTTGGATGTCGGCCTATTTCTATTGCTTCCCGAACTTTCCTCGGTACTAGGAACTTCTCCTTGGCCAAGACCGACACCTTATCGAAACGTAGGAAATGGTTCACCCCTTCAGCATGTTCTGCCAACGCGGATTTAACAGTCTCCCTGTTTTTAACACACCGTATGTGTTCCGCCACCCTTGTAGAAATATTGCGGCGGGTTTCTCCGATGTAACTCATACCACAGTCGCAAGGTATACGATAAACACCTGGGGCATGTAACGGCTCGCTGTCTTTAGGTGATCGCAATAGTTGCCTCAGACGACTAGGTGGACGAAAGATGGTTTTCAAGTTATATTTCCTTTTAAGGAAAATACCAATCTTGTCCGTCACGCCTTTGACAAACGGCAAGTAAATCGGAGCCCGATCTACTCCAACCGGTTTCTTGCGATCTGATCCTGTCGCCAAGCGCAAACATTTTCGCCAACTGAACCCATTCTTCTCCAGTGCTCGTCTAACATGATCCAACTCTGCATGTATACATAATATGGGTGACACAGACTTAGCGCACGGTTTATGAGGGATCTAGGAACAGATGCGAATTGCGAAGGATGGTGATGTGAATCAGCACTTAAATATCTGTCCGTGTGCGTCGGCTTTCTGTACACTGCGTGAGACAATTAAGTTAATACAACTAAATGAATCATGCCTTACGGGAACTATAATACAGTATAAGAAGATGTCTGCAGCTTCCACAGACTCTGGTAGATCATTCAAGAGTAAGGAGAATAGAATGTTGGAGACGGAAGATCCCTGGGCTACTCCCATCACGGACTCCAGAGGATCGGATCTTTCCGTTCCGCCACAAGCAACAACAGTTTGCGTTCTGTTCTGCATGAGATCTGTCAACAGCGCAAGAGGCGCGCCTCCCACACCGTAATGCTGCAATTTTGCAGCAAGTACCATGTGATCAGCTGCGTCGAACGCTTTTGAGAGATCACAGCAGATAATCGCCACCTGCTGCTTCTTCTCCCGAGCTTGCAGCACTCTCCTGATCACCTCCCGGGTCAAGGATGTGGTCGAGCGCCCCTCGCGATACGCGTGTTGGCGCTCGGATAACGCATCCGTTGACACCAGGAACTCAGTGAGGCGCTTGCTGAGCCCGTTCTCTAACACCTTCGCTACCGCAGGTATTATCGAGACAGGCCGATAGCTGTCAATACTGTCACGTTTGCCCTTGCCCTTGTACAATGGTGACACTTTGCTTATTTTAAATGCTGTGGGGTATAAGCCTTCCCTAATGCACCTATTAAAACATTCACAAAGGACAGGGGCTAGCGTGAGTACAGCGCTTCTGACAAGGCCCATTGATATACCTACCGTATATATCTTTTGATGTTTTCGGCGGAATATGTGTGGTGATGATGCGCAACACTTCGTCAGGAGTAAACAGCCGCAAGCGCAGCGAACGGTCAGCGCGCGGGCGCGCCGCACACAGTGTCTCGCTAACGCGAGTGACGTCAGCGCGCGGCGCGCCGCACGCCGCCGCAGCGTTCAGGAATGCATTGACGGCGTCCACAGCATCCTTCCTCGTGAGAAACGGAACACCGTTGGAGTCCTTCACGACATCCGTAATGTCAAGGAATGGAACGTTAGCTTTTCCACGTTCTTTATTTAAAATAGTCCATATTGTTTTAGTCGCGTTACTGCTGTATTTAACAGAATTTGTGTAGTAATTAATTTTACTATATCTAATTAATTCATTAAAATGTTCTCTCATGTCATTAATTAACACCTTTCAATTGTCAACCGAAGGATGTGATTTAGATAATTTAATCATGTCAAGTAATAATGTATTGTAATTTGTGACATCGGGAGTTACCCACGATGAGTCAATGTTTCTATTATTATTAATTTTCCTTAAGGGAAAACAGCTATTAAAATTTGTTCTGAACAATATTGACAGTCGCCTGAACTATTTCAGGTGCAGACCTATTTATAGCTAGTGTCTCATTCCAGTCAACACTATCTAGTGCCCTGACAAAGGTCGCCTGATTGGCTTGAGAGTAACTTCTCCCTACAGTAGGCCCCGACCTCTGCCCCCGCGCCGGCAGCTCGCAGCGCACGGCGCAGTGGTCGCTGACGTCACCGTCAACAATGCTGACACGCAGCGAGCCCGCCGGCAGGTTGGTGTACAGGTGGTCTAGGCTGGTGGCTGTAGTGGAGGTGACGCGCGTAGGTACACGGACCTCGTTAGTCATGTGGTGGTCTACCAGCAGCTTCCCGAGCTGACGCACATAGCAGTCAGAGTCGCCCTCGGTATTAATGTTCATATCACCGCCAATGATACAATCTAAGCTTAGATCGCTAATCTTACCGTGCAATCGTTCCAAGCAGTCAAGAAATATTCTGTGACCTACGAGGTTCGTCCTGTATACACACACAATTGTAATATTGTGTTCCATTATATCTATAGCAGATATTTCGCAGTTTAGTTCACTCGCCAACCTGATGAGTTCCAAATTCTCAATACATTTAATATTACCTCGTGTGTATATACAAGACCCACCATGCTGTATAGTCTTTCTACAATAGCTCGATGCGAGCTTAAATCCGTCTATATGTACACATTTGAGCTTATCAATTGAAGGCCAGTGCTCTGACATAGCTATGACGTTACATTTCAATACGTTATTGACGAGCACTTCTAATTTACGTGTCCGGCCGTAGGTAGAAACTACTACTACCACTACCTGCCTACTAGGTGTTATTTATTTTCTTATTGCAGAATATTTATTCTCCGCGAATTAACGACTACCTATCCTCAAAGTTTACTCAAATCTATAAACAGCTTCCATAACTTCTGCAAGTTAATTTGATCTAAGTACTTACCGGGTTAGCCACCGCTGGCAAGCCTGGCAGCGGCGCCTTCACTCTGAAATAAGCGGAGATAGCGTCCCGCTGTGCCTTCAGCGTGTCGGTGGTGTACATGTTGTCGACGAGCAGCTTGCGCGCTGTCGGCTCGATGTCATCCATGCTGACCGCGGGGGTCATCACCAGGCGAGGCCGCGTGCGGATCGCCTCCGACAGACCCTCGTCGGTTGGTATCTCCTGGATTTCGACAGCAGCTGTTAGAGCTCTCAAGGCTGGTTGGACAACTTATGAGTTATCCACATTTCAGAAATGGGTAACTGCGCTATGGAGCGTGAGCCGAAAAATTTGCAAATTTAAATCACCCTACAGTATCTAGGTTTAAGGCAATGCTGTTGTACCTATGTGATTCTATTATAAGTGTTACTTGTAATAATCATTTTAATAATTATGTATGTATGGAGCGCCCTCTAGTGAGTAATCAACGAATCACGTAAATAAATTCATTTGCTAAACAAATCTAAGCCTATCAGAGAAAACCGCATCAAAATCGGGCTGATAATTCAGAAGATATAGTGTATACAGCAGCGCCCCCTGGTGAATTATCATCGTAATACATAGCTATAAAGATGTACCCATTAAACCTCAACACATCACAGAAAACTGTGTCATAATCCAACAAGTAGTTTAGGAAATATGGGCTAAATTGGTTTGCGTAAACTTTATCAATTTGTTGGTTTATTGTTTTTTTCTCAAAAAGTACTAAACCGAATGAAAAAAATAAATATGGGACCATCTCGGAAACTATCTTCATCGAATAAAAATATCTTTTGACATTGGATGATAAAATAATAATCGCGTAACATCCCCACTAAAAAAACTTCAGAAGACTTGATAACCTCCTTTTTATGGAAGTTGGATAGTTATAAATTAAGGGACAGAACCCTCTCAAAAATTTTAAATCTAAGAGCTATCCAGACTCCAGAGGTGCAATGGATAGGTCCCGATTTTTTTTTTTAAAGGAAAAAAAAAAAAAATCACATGCAATGCAGTTGAGAATAACCATTATTTTGATACTTATGACTATCATTGCATGTGATGTTCTCACCAACGGCCCTATATAGAGTTCCAAAATTCGTTTGCGCGATCTAGAAATTAGCCTCAAGGTCAAAGGTTAAATATAATATATGATGTAGATTCGTTTTCAAATTAATAATGTAAAGATTAGGCGACAGATTACATTTTTGTTTGCTGTATTGTATTTTTCTATTTTTGATAATGAAACATTAATTTAAAAAATAAAAAGTGTTTTCGCATTTCTTTGTTATTCAAACTGAAATATAACAATATTAACATGCTTGCAGTTGTCACTTATATTAAGTAACCTTTCATTTTAGCATAAAATATCTTGTTTTTTTACGTGGTACATAATTACGTTTGACTACAGCCTGTCTGATGTTAAGCATCGCTGCAGCCTAGGATGTAACACGCTCACCTTGGAAAACCTTGGATTGTAATTCGCAGGAAACAGCATCCGGTAGAGTATCCCAAAGATTTTTAAGTAGGTACTCTTACGATATAATTATGTACCTATTAATAATGTACCTATGTAACCCAATTTTAAAACAATCAAGTTTTTATTAGGTATTTATTTCAGTTCTGTGCCTTCGGCTTGACCTTTCGTAGATCAGCTATCATACCAACAGTATCTAGGTACACAAATTTATTACCTACGTAGTTTTGTCCTTGAGCGAGTGCAGCTGCACGGAGCGTGAGCCCCGCGCGGCGAGGAGGCGGCAGCGAAGCGAACGGGTGGTGGCGACTGGCGAGCCGGTCCGCGCGCCGCCCGCGGCCGCGCGTCTCTTTAGTACGCTGTTATTATCCATACGGCGCGCACGTTTCTCATCTCCTATCCAACGTTGTTGATAACGTTCGTAAACAAAGTGCGAAGTCAATTATAGTTGTCTTCTACAGTGATTTTGTGAAGTGGATTGGACTGCTGAAGGGTAAGTTCTTTAGTATTTATATTTTGTCTTTTGGGATAATGTGTTGCGAGGGCGAGTTCGATTTGCGTATTTTTTTACGCAAGTTTAAGTTTCGTGGAATAACTACCTAGGTTAGCTATCGTTGTTTCAAATGTATGATATATCTTCTTTGTGTGTGTTTTATACTCATACTAGAGGTGCTCTGTGCGCGGGCTCCACGGGGCCCGCGAGGGGGGGTTTAATGAAGGGGCTTTAGTGCAAACCCGTTCAAGTTAAAAAAGGGGGGGAGCTCCGATACATGAAAAAATATCCATAGGTCTCATGGAAAAAGTGATAATTAAGCTCGGCCTTCGGCTTCGCTTCATCCTCGATCTGACATCACAGCACTTGCTCCGTCATTAATTTCACTAGTGTCTGGCTCGGCCGCAGTTCTACCTGCAGCCGACGGCTCACTATCTGCAGCCGACGGCTCACTATCTGCAGCCGACGGCTCACTATCTGCAGCCGACGGCTCGCTATATGCAGCCGACGGCTCACTATCTGCAGCCGACGGCTCGATTCTGCAGCCGACGGCTCGATACTGCAGCCGACGGCTCGATACTGCAGCTGACGGCTCGATACTGCAGCCGACGGCTTACTATCTGCAGCCGACGGCTCGATACTGCAGCCGACGGCTTACTATCTGCAGCCGACGGCTCGCTATCTGCAGCCGACGGCTCGATACTGCAGCCGACGGCTCGATACTGCAGCCGTCGGCTCACGATCTGCAGCCGACGGTAGCCACTCGTTCCTATTCTGTGCTGTCCTCGTCCATAGTTTTCCACAGTTATTTCGATGTCATCTCTCCATCTTTTTTATCCATGTATAGGACCTCGACTATAATATATAATAACATTAGAAATATATGCAATGACAAAGCATAAATGCAGTCACTCTGACAAACTGGCTTCTTACCCTCGACTACGACGCAACGGAAAATCTTTTTGTAATTGGCAAATAGGACCTTTTTCAGTTTTTTTCATGCACATTCTAACTGTTTACACACACATACAAAGACACTATTGTCCCAATCTCAAATAAAAAATAACACACACGCACACACTCACACTAACAGACACAGACATTCTATCTCTAATTCAAACTTCTACATCAACATTCAATTTATACCTACTGCAATTTATACTATAAAACACACACACACTTAAATATGAACATTAAAATAATGTATGTGTAATATAATCTTATAATAAGTTAGATGGCGTCAGCGGCGACCACTATCCATTTATTTTTAGTTACTAAGTTACTCTGTACCGATGTCCGAAAACAGGCCTTGCAGCCTTAGAGAGACATCGTACTGTGTAGGTGATTTACACTTTGATAAAAAAATACTCAATTCTTGTAAGTCTTTGCTTCCATCCTTGGGGAAGATCTCCAGTATCCGACACACAAGCTTCAGCTTAGATCGGGGCTGAGGGTCAACCTCTGGGATGGATCCACTGATGTTTCATGAACATAATTTATTATTTTTTGTATCACCTGCACATTGTTTTTTGTAAACTTAAAGAAATAAAGTTTTTTTTTTATTTGTATTGTATCTTCTGACCGGTCTTCCGCGTGTTCTCTTGCCGACTCTTGGTTCCCGATATAGGACTCTCTCACTGGAGCGGTTGTCGGGCTGTGTGGCCTGCCCATTTCCATAAGAGCTTGGCAGCAACATGTAGAGCGTGGACGATTTTAGTTTTATGGTGAATAATTTTACTATTAACTCGGTCGCACAGTTTTAGATTTAACATGCTTCTTTCTGATGCTCTTTGGAAAGTCCTTATCTTTTTCATGACTTCTTTATTATTACGACATGACCCATGACATACTTTAGTACATACATATATTACCTACATACCTTTATCTTTTTAAATTAAACAAATTGACGAAGCCCCTTTACAGGTAATGTTGATTTAAGTATTATTGATTATTATTGTTTCCAAATTTATTTAATTAGTAGGTAGGTATACAGATTTTGACTTAGCCAATTTGGAATGTGATTCCCCCTTATTTTATTAATTAAGGTGATTTTATTAATGTGACTTAAAAAATATTTCATTTTATTTTTGCTCGCTCGCTAACTGCAGCCGGCACACATTGACAGCTCAATCTTTGGATTTCTTATACTATCTTAGCTTACGTATGTGAGTCTGCATTCACTGAATAGTTATTAAGTTGTTCTGATGGCAGATTTGTTTTTGCTTCAGATGGTTCAAGAGGCTTCCCTCGTCTCACTGGGGGAGTTATTAGAAGAAGTTGGCGAGACCGTCGCAGATAATGATATCCTTGAACGGATTAAACTCTTAGCACAAGAGTTGTTACCTGATGGCTGGACTGCATGGAAGGTGACTCGGTTGAACAGGGAAAACCTTTTTGGTGAAAGCATCGACCCACAGATTATAAACAGAATTAAATTTGCTTTGCCTACTGATCAGCTGGTAAAAGCTTTCGTGCCAGAAGCCACGCGCCTGTCTGAGAAAGGTGTCCGGGACCTGAAGTTGAAGATGCTCGATTGGGCGTTCGCCAGGGCCCTAATTACTAGCCCACCGGCTATCTGTAATAAAATTAGAGGATCCGCTGCAGCAACGGAACGATTTAATGAAGCAGTAAAACCGGAACGTCCCATGTCGAGAAGAGAAGCCGATCGTGCCCTATCTTTGTGTGGAGATGGAGTGTCTTCGACTTACACTAATCGAAAGAGCGTTTCTTCGGAGACTGAGTCGGGCGAAAACTGGCCAACTAGGCCGAAACGATCGAGGATAGATGTCCTGGAGCAACGCATGAGTGACATATTTTCATTTCTAATGGAGAGAATCGACTCACTAAGATCAAATAGGAAGGGCATGCGAATGAGCTCTGTGGAAGAGCTCTCTTCGACGGACGACGACGATCTATCAATAACATCGCCTAGATCGGAGTCCCCAAATACTTGGCAAGCGCGTCCATTAAATGTCGAGACCGACTCGGCGGTTAAAGAACCGAAATCTGCAATCCCAGCTCCATCAGAGCAGATGAGGATAGAGGGAATTTCGTGTCAAAGATTTGGTTCAGAGGCTTGGAATCGAATCCGGTACAATGAGGTGGCAAAGAAGTTGCAGGCGTCCCCCGTTTTCACCGCCCTAAAGGTCAATCCCGAGCTCCGAGACTTTGGGCTGCATACGTCAGGGCTTTTGGCAAAACAGGACGGTGTCCTTGGGACTATCTCGCATGGGCTTCTTTGCCAGAGAAAGGCTTTAGCGGTGGAGATAAAGAAACTAGCTGCCAAGTTTCCAGCGGCCTCAGATGATCTAATAGCTCTCGTATCGGAAGGCTCCAGTTTCAAAGCTACCTCGGATGACCTGCTTCAATATGTCTGTGCTCATAGAGCAGAGACTATTGACATACGTCGCAGGTCGTTTAAGACAAAGAATGAGGCCCTAGCAGCATCGTTACAGCAGATTCCTCCTTCGGAATCGTCTCTCTTCCAGGAGGAAAAACTAGTAAGTTTTCTGCAGAGCAACGGAGGTGCGTCGAGGGTCTTGGCAAATCGTTTTGCTAGAAGCTCTATGAAAGAGAAACAGCCTTTTCAGCAGCCCAAAAAGACGCAACAGGCACGCAATCAGAAGCCTAAGAACTCAACTTGGCAAATCAGACCCACTCGAACGACTACCCAAAGCCGCAAGTATCCAAATGATGATGGTGGGAGGAAGAGAGACGAAAAAAAAGGTCAACATAAACAGTGCCGTAGATATTGACAGATCGTTCAAAAGGGTGCCCTTCCGTAATTTCCGAAGTCAGTGGGTAAAGCTGGGCGCCCCAAATTCGGTTTTGAACTCCGGTGTGCTTCGCGAGACTCTACGTGGAAGACCTACAGTTCAGCATGGACACAGTGGCAAAACCTGCGAAGCCTCGTCCATAGGAGGTCGTATCTTATTATAGCTTTTTTTACAAGATTAATGTAATTAGCATATACTACCATTCTGGTACATAGGTCGGTTGTAGTTACCTTCTCAGACCCAGAGCATGGTTGATATTGTCCTCACATTCCCTGGTCACATCAATGTTAAAGGCTAAGTATTTGAGTACAAAATCAAGCCTCTGATTCCTAAGCCACAAATTTGGAATATTCAAGACCGTCTCTGTTGGACGCGATCCAACCCTCCGGAGACAGAGCATTTTTCAAGTAAGTATCACGCTATGTGGCATTGTTATTACTAATGGCATCAGGTCTAGGAGTTCACGATTTTCTTCAAATGTTACTGTAAGGCTGTAGAAAGGCGTAGGACGGCTGACGCAAACGCTACAAGGAGCTCTTTCGAGGCTATTTGAAAGAAGTTGTAAAGCACTTTTTTTTTTTTTATTTTGACTACTTTACTTCTATACCTACATAAACCTAGGCTAAGATGTTATAATGAATATTTGTGGGTTGGCAAAAAAACAATAAATTGTATTTTTTTTTCTCTTATACACATTGTTGTTTCTTTTGTTTCTACTCTCACGCATCAAAGCAGGTCTTACCTCTTTTTATATCAATCATTGCAAATGCTTTTAGCTAAAACAACAGGGTCATAGTACGCTGGCCAAACACTTCTCAGAAAGATAAGCCGAAGGCACATAACTGAAATACAACCGTTTTCTACCCCGAAAGGAAGAAAACGATTAAGTACCTATTTCAGATCTTGCGGAGGCTAGACCTGAGCAAGGCCTTGCCGACTCTTTCGTATACCTAAGTATACCTAGGTAGGTACTAAAGAGACGCGAGCGAGGAAGACCGGTGAGAAGATGGAGGGATGAAATAGAGTTGGTAGCTGGGAAGTTGTGGACCCGGACATCACAGGACTGAGACATGTGGCAACAGTTGGAGGAGGCCTTCGTCCAACACTGGACGATCCCTGAAGACGCGCATAAACAATAGGTAATGCAAACATTTTGACATGCAACATACCTACACTAGAATATATTCTGACATACCTGACTACATCAATTTTATAAATTATTAATGATAGCTATGATAGCTAATCTCCGAAATGTCAAGCCTCGGCAAATCTGAAATATTCGTTTTCCTCCCTTCGGGGTAGAACGGTCGTAGTTTAAAGATTAGGATAACTTACTTGTTAATTACATTTATTAAAAAAAATTGGTAAGTACGTAAAACTGCACAGAGCACCTTTTCACTGGACTCGATCTGTGTCGATTTAATCATTAGTCGTCTCCAACTCTCAATTGATTTACTCCTAGATTTCTTTACTAGATGGAAACTTAAAATTAACGCCTCTAAAACTGAGGCTATTTTATTTACCGGAAAGCGCACACTACCCACACGTACCTACATTAAAAGTTGCCAATGTATCTATACCATGGAGTCGCTCAGTAAGGTATCTCGGTACTGTCCTTGACAAGAAATTGAACTGGAGTGATAATACAGCGAGTCTCCTTCTTAAGGGTCATAAAGCTCTGAATGCACTAAATCCCATAATGAATCGTAAGGCTAAACTCAGTAGTTGCACTAAACTACGAATATACCGTACATTAGTCCGACCCTGTTTCACTTACGGTTGTCCCGTGTGGGGTAGCACATGTCGTACTAACATAGACAAACTCCAAGTTATCCAGAATAAAACCTTAAAATTAGCTTATAATACCATAATAATAATAATATAATACGTACAAACATAAAAAATCTTCACTATAAAATTAATCTACCACGCATCGATAAATACCTACATATACCTACAAATTATCTGAGAAATTTTATTTACATACAATTAACAATCCATTAGCCAATAATAAACTTATTAAAAATCTTTGCAAAACCAAAAAGAAGCATATCAAATTCATCGAAACTTATAATACATATAAGTAAGCTACCTCATCACTATTTCATAATTTCATAGAATGCGACGGAGACCGATAGAGGCTACGTTCCCCGAGTACCTACCGCGCGCCCGGTCGCGCGGGCGCAGCCGGCGAGTATGCCAATCTCACCCGTTTTACAAGTTCGTATCGGGTCGGATTGGCATGCGCGCCGCGCACGCGCTGTCGCGGCCGGCCACTCGGCAGGGAATACCTACATGTCTTGCTGCTTACTCGTCAACCCATCACTGGAAATTTCTGCTACGTTCAAACTAATGAGCGTGCAACATCATCGAGTTGTTTCGTATTCCAGTACCTAACACTTTGTTTTCAATCACATTATACTTAAAATGTACAGCTACCTCCTAAGCTTACATAACTATGTTTCCTGATTATATAGGTAGGTACCTAAAAATTGTTCAATGTAGGTATATGTAACCTTAGAAGCGTTTAAAAATTCAGTGCTATAAATTTTAATAAGAGATTATGTAAAGCTCGTAAAATAATTATCCTAAGATGTAGGTACACTAGTTTAGATACCTTGTAAAATTTTATTTGAAATAAAGATATTTTGAAATTGATCTGTGCAAGACCGGGACGAATGGCGTAAAATAAGAGTGGCCTATTCTCTTCAGTGGGCGATAATAGGTAATGAAATAATAACTTTCATAATTATATTCCATAGTTGACTGTAGTATGTCTTATTTTAGTTTAGTTATCGTTAGTTTCTTTTTATTTATACTAGAATAAAGAGGTTTCTTCTAGGCAAGCGTGCTACATCTTACTATAATGGTGATTAACATCAGGCAGGCTACAGTCAAACGTAAGCCTATTTCGTGTTAAAAAAAATCTATTATTGTACTTAGTAGGTTCGTCTCACCCAAGCTTGCTGTATGGTGCGCGGGTTCCCGCGTGTGATCTCGTTGTGTCGATGCAGCAAGCTGAACGGCACGCCGCAGCCTTTCCAGTCCGTCAGCGTGTGAATGTCCCTTTATAATACATGCACGTGAGAGAATTGTCATTTTCAGCCAAAGAGGAATGAAATCCATCTTTTATCCGTTGCTCGCGCCTTCGCTCCAATTCAATTCAACCTTCTTGTACTTACATAAGAAAAATATAACAAAACAATTCACGGCGAACACTCCTTGACCTAGGCTTAACCTAGACATTGGGCGGACTTATCGCATAGAGCGATCTATTCGCTTGTGTTGGTAATGAATAAAAAGTGCACATTCCACAAAAGACTCATGTTTTCGGATATTGTAAACCTCAAACATGTCGGTTTCCTCACGATGTTTTTTTTCACCGCTAAGCGAGTGCAAATCCTAACATAACATGAAAAACAAGTAATTGGTGTAAGGCTGGATTCTAACCAGGGTACGTCAGAATGTAAAGCAGATACTTAACCACTGAGACATACTAACCATGGAGTTTATAAAGTATATAATACCTACTTACTTGGTTAGTTTAGCTTGAGGCCTCACTCTCGGTTTTTTCGGTACATATTTAGTGTAGACGAGATCTTTGATCCTGCCTCCACTATAGTCTGTTCTATATGTGGTCTCGTAGTTAAATAGCATCGCTTTTAGTCTGGGTCTCGTGTCTGGCATTGCGGATAGCTTTATAGATTATTGAGCCACAAGAAATGGTAATATAAAAGTATTTGTGTAGATGGTGATTAGGTAGTATTGGTATTTAATTATGATAAAAATTCGCAATAAACGAAATATACAATAGTCTCGTTGAAGTTTTTGACAATGTGATGTTTGACAAAATAGCTCAAACACAGACTGCAAGGAGGTACTACCAAAGAAGGCCTACTAAGTAATAACTTTACCCATATATTGTACATACCTTACCTTAGCCTTTTAAAAATGCTACATCCCAAGCTATATTCGTGATCCCAATGATCTTGTCTGTCGGTCTCTTAATATTACTTCTTATCCATTGAAAAATATGATACCTATATATGTAGTTAGAGTTACAAGTCAGTAAGCTTTAGGAGGCTTTAGGCTTTAAAAGGGTAATAGTATTCTTTGCTTTAGGCTATTTATCTTGAATATATATTCTTTTATCTCAAATATTTCGGACACATTGCTCGTAGGGACCCTGACAGTTTAGAAAAACTGATGGTAATTGGCAAAGTCGATGGGAGAAGATCACGCGGCCGCTCACCTACCCGCTGGTCTGACCTAGTTAAGACCCTTACAGGCTTGCCAATAACCCAAGCTCTCAAGACCGCGGAGGACAGGACATCATGGAGAAGAATAGTGCACCAAGTGATCAAGACTTCAAGCTAGACACGACCTTCAGCAATGAAGATAACGACTAAGAAGAAGATTTATCTTGAAGGCCCGTTTCAATATATCATATTAATAAAATCATTCCTTGAAGATAGAGAGCAAATTGTCGAAGTGAAAATAGACAAACAACGTCATAAATCATCGCCAAGGAAAGTAGATATAGGAATTCCGCAGGGATCGTCATTGGGAAATACCTTGTTTCTGGTATTTCTCAATGATTTATGCCTTAGTGGAATTAAAGGAGAAGTCATCCAGTATGCAGATGATACGACAGTGATTATAACCGCTGACTCACATGAAGAACTTCAGAAATGTATAAATAAAACTTTAAGAGAGTTAGAAAACTGGTTTACGGTGAATGGTCTGAAACTGAATACTGATAAAACGAATATAATGTCCTTCAATGCTGTATCACCAAACTTTAAAGAAGCTCCATTAATATTAGAGAATGGAACTGAATGTATATACGCAAAGCATGTTAAGCTATTAGGATTCGATTTAGATCCCTCCTTAACATGGAAAGAACATATTAATAATACTTGTAAAAAAATGGCAAAAGGGGTTTATGCATTAAAACAGTTGAAACCAATAACAAGCCCAGAGCACCTAAAGGAAACTTATTATTCATACATACACTCTATACTTTCATACGGCATAAGTATATGGGGCAATGCGACAGACTTTGAAAGAGTGTTAATAATGCAGAAACGAGCAATAAGAGTACTTGTGGGAGGTAGATATAGAGAGTCTTGTAGAAACCATTTCAAAGAGTTGAAGATTTTGACGTCAGTGTCACAATATATATTAGAGATTATAAAGTTTGTAAAAAGAAATCCACATTTGTTTAAACTTAAGACTTATAACTCAAATAGAACCAAGATAAACAGAGTATTGTTGAAACCAACTGTGCCTAGGCTGTGTATGACTAAGAAACTACCCACTATAATGGGAGAGAAACTGTTCAATAAACTCCCCGCACACATTCAGTCTTTGAATAATGATCAGCAATTTTGCAATAGCGTCAAACAATTATTGTTAGATCAGACACTATACAGTTTTAAAGAATACTTTGAAAATGACTACAGTCAACTACCAATTGATTCTAAACTTGCTTAGAAATTATGTAATTAACTACTGAGTAAGGAGTGTGATGCCAAATTGTCATTTTAGCCCCTATACAGCTAAAGTGACAGTACCAAGATTTATTTAAGTTGACATATTGTATGATTACATACCTATTATTATGTTTGACATGATTTTAATAACAAAAATTTTCATTGTTTTATTAATAAAACTAGACATATGTAACTTCTAAAATTTTATAAAAGCCTAATGTTATAAATTCAATTTGACGAGATATTGTAATTTGTGTGGCATATTCTGTGATATTAGTACTTATACCTATGTATGTTACAATTTTACATTATCAATAAAGATTCTTTATCTTTTATCTTTATCTTTTATAAAGTAGGTACTAATTATAAATTGTTTCTCCTAATAAGCAACAATATAAACAAAAAATATAAAAATAATGCAACAATATATAATTTAAAATAATTTATTTCAAAATCACCATTAGATTTACACCGAGTAGATAATATAAATAATTTTAAATTATACACACTTAACTTAATTCTTAGAGTAAAAATATTTTTTTATATCACAAATAGGTAAACTTCATTGGAACATCCTATTTCTTTGCAAACTTACTTAAGAGATCGCAAAACGTGATTCATATGTGATTTTTTAACACAAAAACATTTTATAAATACAGTCGGAATAAGCTACTAAAGTAAAAAAGAAGAGAGAGAGAGAGAGAAAGAGAAGAGAGGGAGAATGGTATATTTTAGAAAAATATTGGTTCTATTACAACCAAAACTTGTTTTAACTGATTTGATGTATCTTTCTTGCAAACTTGATAGGAAATAAACGTAAGGAATCGAGTCGGCGTCCAAATTTCTGAAAACTTTTGACTTTTTTCGTGTTAAAAATCACAAATAAATCTTGAATTCTGCTGGACAACATGGAACTTGCTTACACTATTAAATGTAAGAAAACTACAACTATTGGCGGCACACTTCAAATAGATTGCTTTTAGATTTATTTCCATTTAACAGCCCTTTTTACCTGAACACATTCTAAAAGGCCAACACCGGTACACTGTCCGCCATTTTGTTTCACAAAAATTCTACATTATAATCACAATTCCAAGTTAATATAAAAATATTAATTATTTCTTCATACTTTCATACTAAAGTTGTTAAGACATTTTCGGGACAAGATGGAACCACTGATATTAACATATCGTAACTAGTAGATATAACATTATTTTTGTTATATTGTATGACTAGTGGATGCTCGCGGCTTCGCTCGCATTTAGAAGTAAAACTTGCATCCCTTATTTCACCCCTTTAAAACCGGCTTTTCCAAAAATCCTTTCTTAGCGGATGCCTACGTCATAACATCTACCTGCATACCAAATTTCAGCCCGATCCGTCCAGTGGTTTGGGCTGTGCGTTGATACATCACTATATGTATCAGTAAGTCAATCAGTCAGTCACCTTTGAGTTTTATATATTTAGATGAAGTTCAAAGAGAAGTTTATAAAGATTTTATAATATATTAAATACACATTAAGCTTTTAGGTTCACAGTTCAAAGTATTAGGAGTATTTTACTATCTTGAATGTCTTTAACAGCCAATGCTAAATAAGCATATAAAAAATGTCTTAACATCTTTGGTATTCCATTTACTCATTTACAAAATGTCGCTTTAACATCTAAGAAAAACACCTATTACTACAATAAATAAATAGATATGTTACTAATGTCATTAATTAATAATGCATCCATTCAGGTACGCTGCTCTAGTATGCAGTAGTAAAGAACAACAATTTATAGAAAAGTAAACATTAAGGAACTCATTGGAAGTTGTATGTAACTTTGGAATTATTTCTGGCTCAGTATAGTGGAAGAGAATAATATCGAAGGAAATATTGTGAGTTTGATTCGGACATGTCATTTAACAGCTGATCTACAAATTATCACCTTTTTTTCATTAAACGGGTTTGCACTTGGTCATAGTTTGCCTGATAGTAAGCAAAGGCTATGGCCTAAGATAGAGCGTGCTTACCCGATAAGAACCGATTCACTCTCGCTTTGAAGATCGCTGGATTATAGTGTGTGGGAACAGGGAATCAGTTACCTATTTATATATTATAGTTTTAGACAAATTCATGATATAATATTTAGTTTTTTGTAGAAATTTCAATGAAATGTGGTTTAATTGAAATAAACATTTGGTTTTTTTAAAGTAATTCAGTAAAGACATGGGAGTAAATATAAAGTGAAATATCCGAATCAAATAACATTAGCTATAAGATCGAAAGGAAATAAGTTATTTCATACGTTTTATATTTATCTAAGACTAAATTTAAAAAAGCACAAGTTTCGGTCGATGCCATGCAAAGACGAAATATATATTTACATATTTATATACACATATACCTTTATAACATAACTACATAATTCATAAGGACGCTGATAAAAATATGGTCAACAAATTTACTATCCTATCTAAATATTTACAATATTTCATTTTATTCCCGTTAGTACAGATTTTAGTACATAAGTTGTAAATTAATAGTTTATAATTTACTTTACCTTTTGCGGTAAATGCCCACGCCTTCTTAAGTTACAGAAAAATTAGACATATTTTTGACACACGACATTGAAATATTTAGCGGCAAAATTGACTTATAATTCAAGATGGCCGCCAAACATAACCTAAAATTCATAGACAAGATATACTCGCTCACGAATTGAAAGTATATTAGATATCAAATTAGACTAATTAGTGCACAAGAATGGCAAAAGCCTTGATTGTAGAATATTAAATTTAATTTAACTTCTTACGCAATGAATAAAAGAAATAGTTTAGTTTTATGCCTAGTTGTCAAATGTAGGTAGCCCTATCATTAACATAAAACATAACATGTATGATTCTATTCAACAACTTGGATTCTTAATGGGGCAAAGTTTCTTTCTTTTAAGTTAAAACTTGTACAAAAAAGTCTTCGCAAAAAGCTTACAATTTGGTAGCGATGACATAAGATAAAAATGTCAATTTTTATGTTTGGGCAGACAGATCGAAGTCATCATCGACTTCATTGGTTTTTTTTAAACTTTAGGGTCGCGTTTGCCATCTCACCTGATGTTAAGCAACGGCTATATAATCTAAGCATTCAAGCACATTCGTCAATCCGGCACATTGATCTCCGCCCAGATGGGACAGAAGGGCGAGGCGGGTCCCCCCCAGGACCACCCGCGCGGGATGGCGAGGTGGCTCAGGCCTGACTTGATGGCTCCGGAGTATCCGTTGAAGAAGCTGCTCTCTATCTTGTCAGGAGATATGATGCTGCTCATGCCGGTCGCAGACGCGTCCACGGTTGTGACGACCTCTTCGTCTAATAGCGGCTCGCAGGTTTTTAGAGCTGGAAACGGAAATAGGGGAAAATTTGTAAGAGATTTTTTTTTAATTTTACTATTTGTTTTATGGGTTGGTATTTATAATGGTGTTTTATACAAAATCTCTGGTAAATCAGGTATATAAGCTTTTTCAGTGAGTCAAAAGCAGCCACTTAAGTAGTACGACTTATGAAATTTCGCGAAAATAAATCAGGCTTCTCTGTATATGTTATGTGTAAAGACACACATAGTGCTAATTAGAAAGAAATGGGTTTCGAGCATGTCCTCGTTCTGTTGTTTTTTTTATTAGAGACAACCGGAATGTTTTGATAATATTAAATGTAACAAAATTTTATTATAACTAGATAGATAAACTCTTTATTGTAACACACATTGACAAAAAAAAGACAAACAGAAACACAAAAGACTTAAAAAAAATAGTGCCACAACTGGCGGCCTTATCGCTAATAGCGATTTCTTCCAGGCAACCGTAGGATGGACAGGAGTCGAAAGAAATATAAAGGATGGGGTGTTCAAAAAGAGAAAATATATACAAATAATAAAATATTATTATATTTATTATTATTATATATATATATATACAATAACAAATAACACATATTACATATACGTGCAAATAACTATAAATATATAACACATAAACATATTATACCTACATACTACAACAACATAAGGAGACAACGATAAACACACGAATTCAACAGCAGATTATTGAGCTATTGAGTTTAGGTACCAGTTTTTAACCTGAGTTTTGAAAGCCTCGAGAGTCTGAGCTTGCTTGATACACAAAGGCAAGGCGTTCCACAAATGAACAGCTCTTGCTGCGAAAGAATTTTTATAGAAAGAGGTACTGGCCGTAGGAGTCTTAAGAATAAGCGTACCCGATGACCTCAGATTTAGGGAGTGGGAGATAGTAGATATGTTACGGTAAATGTAGATAATCGGGAATTATGCATAATCACCGGTAATTATGCATAATTACCAACGCACACGGTAAATGTAGAGAATTATCCACATTTACCGGTAATTACATACAACTAGCTGTGCCAGTGACTTCGTCCGCGTGTAATAGTTATTTTAGGCAATATTTTTTTGCATTTTGAAGCGTTTTCACAGCGCACGCAATGGAAGCCCTCAAAGATGAATAAATTTGCCCGTTTTTTTCCACATTATCCATTGTTTCTTCGCTCCTATTACTTGCAGCGTGATGTTATATAGCCTAATGCCTTCCTCGATAAATGTTCTATTCAACACAAAAATAATTTTTCAATTCGCACCAGAGTTCCTGAGATTAGCGCGTTCAAACAAACTCTTCAGCTTTATAATATTAGTATAGCAGTATAGATAACCATACCCCTTTGGTAGAATATAATAAAATCAAACAGCAGAATCAAAATGTTTATTAAAATAAATTGCACGAGTAGAGGTTCGGCAAGGAGGCACCGTTATACATTAGAGGCTCCAAAGACTCCCTCTGAATTATAATAAGTCGGTCTCCAAGTCGAGATTAAAACGGTTTCTTCTAGCGAGCGCGCTAGATCGTAAATTATAACTTGCTTAACATCAGGCAAGTTGTAGTCAAGCGTGAGCCTATGATTACCGGTAAATGTGATTAATTCGAAAGTTTTCCCACTTTTACCGAGAGCATAATTCCCGCATCCACATTTACCGTGACAGATATACATGGCTAAACAAAGGCCTCTGCAACGCCGAAAGTATTTGGTGAAGGAGGACGGGAAAAAATCTGTTGCTCCTAACACACTGAAACTATAAGGTATTGAGAAAAGGTTTTGTATGAGTTACCAGGAACCTAGCCAGTAGCTAGCTCACGCTATAATATATTAAGCGAAAAAAGCACACGCAGTTAAATACATTTTAATAAAGCTTGTGCATTTATTCATACAAGGATAAATTGAACACCGGAAGCTGGTTCCATTCTTTGCTATTTAATGTGATAAAATATTTACCGATACGATAATAATAGAATCTTTATCTTTTAAATCCAAACAACCATTCCTGCCTGAATTAATAATGACTAATCAGCAATTACAAAGTTGCTTATCGAAGTAATTAATTAATCTGTAGCCGTAATTATCAGACATCGTAACAGGCATATCTGTTGTGTTAATTTCGTGCTGTTGCTAAGGTAAAATATGGGAACGAAAATTAATACAAGATAGTGGTGAAAATTTTTTAGTTTTTCTACGGCACCATTATTATTTTATTTGAATCCATATTTTTAGTTACTCGTTTTACTTAGTATCTACCAAGAGTATTACGAATGTAAGCTATACTAATATTATAAAGCTAAAGAGTTTGTTTGTTTGTTTGAACGCGCTAATCTCAAGAACTACTGGTGCGAATTGAAAAAGTCTTTTTGTGTTGAATAGACCACTTACCGAGGAAGGTTTTAGGCTAAAGAACATCACCCTGCAACTAATAGGAGCGAAGAAACAATGGAAAATGTAAAAAAAAAAACGGGGAAAATTATTCATCTTTAAGAGCTTCCGTTGCGTGTGCTGCGAAAACGGTTCTAGATATCAAAAAATATGTATGAAAGAATTATTCCTCTTGAAATGATCTAACAAAATGTTCGCAACAGTTATGTCTATCTCTTAAGATTAACTCACTAGAACCGATTTCAAGGTAATAACTATTCCACGCGGACGAAGTCGCTGGCACAGCTAGTTGATAGTTAATTGGCCACGTTGATACAACGTAGTCATTAAACTATCCGTACATATACAATACACATAATATGTATTGTATTAGTGACTAAAAAATTATCTTTCACCACAAAAAGGTCAGTAAACACTTGAAGTTTATATCTAATCTCGAACACAGCTGCGTTAGTCTAGGATACACTAATATACACCAATGTGTTGTAATCTTAAATGGATAAACAAAGGATAAATCACAAGATTACTTGAGATCAAAGTACATACAACGTGATATTGTAATTGATACAACAGAATTAAATTACAAGCTACTCTATCTATATAAAATTAGTGGGCGCTCGCGGTTTCGCTCGCATTAAGAAGTAAAATTTGCAACCCCTATTTCACCCCTTTAAAAGTAGCATTTCAAAACATCCTTTCTTAGCGGATGCCTACATCATAATATCTACCTGCATGCCAAATTTCAGCTCGATCCGTCCAGTAGTTTGGGCTGTGCGTTGATAGATCACTATATTAGTCAGTCAGTCAATCAGTCAGTCAGTCACCTTTGAGTTTTATATATTTAGATTTCTCTATATCTCAGCTTGTATAACGATGCTCAATTTGATTCATCCATTCGATTTATAATTTTCAGTCACTTACAGCGCCGAAGTTGATTTGATGGAAGAATCGAATTGATTTTATGATTCTAGAAACCGTTAGATATTTTATTATAAAAACTAATTATAAATAGGTACCTACCATCTAGGTAAGCGTATTACACTCTAGGCTGCAGCAATGCTTAACATCAGGCAGGCTGTAGTCAAACGCAAACCACGTAAAGAAGCTATATACTCACATAAAACATTATCCTTAGTATAGAACTCGCCAAGGAAGGCGCAGTGTAGGTTGGTCGCTCGCGCGAGATCACCGACGTCTCTCAGACTCGCCACGTCGTCGTCGCTGAGACGCTCGCGGCACTGCACGTTCACGAGGATCGTCGGACGACTGCAGATCAGGAATGCTGGAAGGTGGGAATTAATGGGTTAACAGGTGCCACCATAAACCTTACCATTAACCATTGTTAAAATGAAATTGATGACCTTTAAATTAATTACTAAATTAAATTATTATTGATTGTACATACGTACTCGTAGGTACGAAAATAAACTACACAATTTATACGGTTTTATGAAATGTTACTATTTTTAGTAGAGAGATTTAATTCTCAATAATCATAAGCTTGATATAACGAAATAAGGATGATGTACGTACATATGTATATAGGAGCATAATATTATTTCAATCTTCATTTTGTATTTTTATATTGGAAACTCTTTGGTACTCGCACTATCTGCTGATCATCAATGTACAGTTGCTGTTTAACTATGTAAGAGGCTTTTAAGTTACTTCACATCTCTTGCTAACATACTCGTATGTAAGTTTACTACATACTTTTATTTTAAAAGAGAAAAAAAGGATAGATTACAAAATGAAGTCTCTACATGTAACTGAAGTAGTTTTTATGAGCTTATAAAGATATAAAACGACGCACTCTCTACGCTAAGATTTGGCTTCGCTCAGTAAAATAAAAAATACCGTATAAATATGTTGACATGTATCAGGTTAGATCCAGTCTGTAATATAGGGTGGTATCGCCGGATGTATTAGCAATTATAGATGCAACCATGGGTGTGCAATTCGAAATTGCATTGCGCTAACCATAGACGCAATGATACCTCAATCATGTGGTTAGAATAGTTGCAAATCTTTATGAATACTTGGAAATTCGATCCGAAATCGAACTGCACAGGAACTCTAGTCCACCAACTCGCTATAGTCTTACCGCTTCTTACCATAAACTATGATCAAATGCCAAAAAAGCCAAATGTAAAATGCAAAAATCAAACTCATTCGGTTTAAAAATAACTCGTCCAAAATATCGACCGAACCTTTCAGCGTTTGTTTTTTAGCTTATCCGTTACGTGACATTGGCAAAATTGCGGTAACGCTGCAGAAGCCATATTAAAAAGTTGAAGTTGAACTCGTCCAAAACCTGTGTCCTTCGTGAACATCCCTGGTTTCATAAAAATGAGAGCATTTTATTTATGTTCATAATTTAAATATTATCTCGTGCGTTATAATCATATCATACCGATTGGAAATCCTGTTTCAAACCAGACAAGTCGAGGTTAATCTACCTAATTGTAACGGATCAGTTTTAAAATATAGTACATACATAAAGCAGCGACATTAATAATACCTAAATATTAATGTCGTTGACATAAAGTACCTACTACTACATATTTAAACAGGTCATTCGCTCAACTATCGCCTGCACATACTGGTAGATTAGATAGGAAGATAGCTTTATAGTAGATTAGCAGCCCGAGATAGTTAGGCGCACGAGCGCAGCGAGGGCGCCTATAGTTCGAGGGTGCAATTGATGCTTACACCCAAGCTAACTACTCTGCTTTACATCTCAATTGTGAGGTAAGTAGAAAAAACCCGTATTACAAGAATAAAACATTTTAATGGTTAAAATTTATAGTGAAACGAGAACAATTTTAAAATTTTAGGGACAGGTGTTTTTTGGGTATGTTAATAGTTTGAGATTGTGATATTTGCTGGTCACGGACAAAATCAGAACTTACTCGTTTTTCTTTTCGCCAATCCATGAACTCGTCGTAGGTTTTCAAATATCTCTCTTTAGAACTTTCAAGCAAAATATTGTTAATTGCTACTTCAGCTTCCATTTTCATTGAATCAGGAGTGCAGCTTACATAATATATCGTCATCACTTGCAGAACTCATGTTTTTTTCCTAATTAGCACGTATTTATAAAAAAAACCAAAAAACAAACAACATTTAAAATAAAAGTTTTCTCTTCCCGCCATTTTTCATATTTTTTTGTCAGGAACTACATTGCGCATCGCCTTTCGATATTTAAAATTGATGACTATCATACGAAGAAGTTTGAGTTTGAATAGCGAAGCGACCTCCTTTGTCTACTAGGTAAAGAGTGAAATGTTTTTTTTTAAATTACTTACCGCCCTAGGGCTTTTCTAGCTACATTATTACCCTAGGGCGCTAATTGGTTACTTACAAGCCTCATTTGGGGGTAATAAGGACCTACTTACCGAACATGAGAGATGTAAAATAGATTTCATATTGATATTAGTCACGGATTACACCCGTTCTTAAACAATAGATCCGTTTAAACGACAAACGATAATAGGAGATTTTGAAGAACTACTTACTATAATAAAAATTTTAATAGATTATTCATCTTTGAGGGCTTCCGTTGCGTTCTCTGCGAAAACGGTTCAAAATTTTCCCCGTTTTTTTCCACATTTTTCATTGTTTCTTCGCTCCTTTTACTTACAGCGTGATGTTATATAGCCTAAAGCCTTCCTCGATAAATGACCTTTTCAACACAAAATGAATTTTTCAATTCGCACTAGTAGTTCCTGAGATTAGAGCGTTCAAACAAACAAACTCTTCAGCTTTATAATAGTAGCATAGATTTGTAATATTAATGTGTATTATAAATCTGTTACGCAACGATTTACGTTATTCCAGTATCTATCAAAGCTAGTCCGTGATTTTAAACAGTTCTGTACTAATGAATAAGTATTTAGTATGCACTGAGTCGCGACGTGCGCCGTTCTAAGCCACAGCGGTAGCCAACTTGACATTCATCACCAGCCACGACCACTCTACGGCCCGCAACATTTTTTTTTCTAGCTTTTATAAATCTTCTCCACTGATTTAATTACCCTGGCAATAAAGTAAAGCTTAATAAGCGTGCTTGTTTATTTAGTGAGCCCTTATAATAATTATTTCTTTGCGCTCATTTGTATTCAAAATCCGACAATATTTGAATTTTCAAGAGCCATTTTTACAACTGGCACTGGAAATTAGTATTGATATTTTTACAAATGCAAATCTTGTGTTTTTGAGACTTAATCTTGGCGGGTCACTGTATCTGCAAAACAACACGAACATTACAAAACTCCCATCGTAAACATTGATATTCAAAACACATAAAATCGTCCGCTCATAAAATAAGTTGCGCACGGCTTTGGTACAAAAGCGCAGCCATACTTGGCAAGCGGAATTGACCTCTATTCTTAGCACAATAAGGCATGGCAGGTCGTGTGCCAAAGTCAATGGCAACGAGAGGACGGCCGGCGACGGCCGCGGCACTCAGGTCACCGCATTTGGAGCAATAATTGCAAGCCCAGACGGTGATTTATAGCTGGAGGCTTATTAATGTTATCGAGATGTCTCCATGAGAGCATTGCTATTTTTTAATGTTTCCTTTTTTTGTTTTTACATACAAAGTACATTGAACAAATATTACTCTGAAAGAGAAGAACAGTGAATGCGTCTGATGGTGCCCAATCCAGTTCAAATGTCTTCCCAAGACTGTGATTTTCAATGCCGAACAAGAGATATATTATGTATTGATAATAAAAAATATAACGTCATTCATTGAAGAAATCTCGAGAGAAAAATGGATGATCAAAATATATGTATGTAAAAACTATGCAAATACAAAATGCACATACGACCCAATAAGTCAGTCTGAGTCTGATGTAAGCGTCTCAAACTATTAACCTGATTTTAAACTCTGTTTTGCTTTTTTGAAGAATAAAATGTATTATCATGTCCCAGACATTGCACTCATTCCTCATGTCAATACGGATTTTACATGTTCAATAAAGTAAAAGTAAAGTAAAGTACATGTTCAATAAAGTAAAAAGTAAAGTATTCGGTTTTAGCATATGTTTATTTGTATACATGTGTTGCAAATTATGTATTTAAAAAAAGAGTATGAACTCATAAATTCTGCAGCAGTCGTTGCAAAATAAGAACTATTTATGCATATTCTAGAGTAATCTAGAGATTAAGATGCTGTTTATGTTACGACATCGACAAGGATCTGTATTATTAGTTAAGGAAGACGGAACAGGATTACAGTACAGGTTATAGTAAATTACTCTTGAAATTGACATTGCAAAGAGCACTTAGATTTGTGATACATTTTAACTGCAAAACTTGAACTAATTATTATCTTACTTAACGTATAGCATATACTCACATGGTTCACTAAAGTACGTAGCTCTTAAATTGAATTCGTAAACCTTTTTTTTACTAATCATATGCGCAGTTTCGTATGCATTGCCGCAGTTCGATTGTAGCCACTTGGCAATCGAGTTCGGGTTAACAACTAGTGATCCTCGGCCCGCTTTACATAATTGCCTCCGTTTGTACATTTACATACATATGTACATTGTAAGGAGTGATTACTTCACTTGCTTCGCTTTGTTTCAGCGATCTAGTTTGTGGCGCTTGAGCTCATTGTTTGTGGAAAGTGAGATCACGGCTCTACGTTATCTGTTCAAGAAGGTGGAAAAAACTTTGTTTTCGAAGTGAATGTTTCTTTATATTTCATTTTATCGTTAGTCAGATGACGAGGTTTTAGAGTTTAGCTCATGGATGCGTATGTATTTATTCATGTGTTTGTTTTATTTGCCAATAACTGGTTTTTAAAAAAGGTTTTTTTTACGTGGTTTACGTTTGACTACAGCCTGCCTGATGTTAAGCATTGCTGCAGCCTAGGGTGTGACACGTTTACCTAGAAGATACCTATTAACTTTAGATTTGAAAACCCCTGGATTGTAGTTCGCAGGAAATACAGCTTCCGGTAAAGTGTTCCAAAGCTTTGCCGTCCGTACAATAAACGTTGAAGCACAGTGCTGCGTTCGATACTTCGGCACTTCCACCATAAAACGGTGTCTACCTGCGGACATTCTGCTTGTTTAGTTAATAGAAAGGAGCTGAGGGAATCAGTTCATGTAGCTCCTCTGCACATTCTCCGAAATTAATTCGATAAAAGACCGACAGTTCGCGATTTTTTTAAATTCATAGTAATTAACCTACATGACGAAACGGACGTTTCACCATTTGGGTTATATCCCAACATAATTTCACAACTGGAACATTTCACAAGACATATCAATATTATCAATATCACTGAATACTGAAGTACTAGCTATTCTAAGTAAAGAACCTCAGCCACAGAGTACAGAGATAATAAATAAAACAAAGGAAATACTCAAGAGGCTCATATCGGCAAACACGCGTACAGAAATATGTGTGTTTATTGTCTATCTAGTTACCTTCAAGGTCATTCTTTAAAAACAATAGGTCAATTCAATACATATTTCGTCATAACGATGACATGGTTTACTGAAGAAAATGATACAAGACTTGCGTACAACTCATACGTCAATACCTACGTTTTTAGGGTTCCGTACCTCAAAAGGAAAAAACGGAACCCTTATAGGATCACTTTGTTTTCCGTCTGTCCGTCCGTCCGTCCGTCTGTCAAGACCCTTTTTCTCAAGAACGCGTAGAGGTATGAAGCTGAAATTTATATCAATTACTCAGGTCTACTGTCCCTTGAAGCTGTGAAAAAATCAAACTTCTAAGCCAACGCAATCAAAAGATACAGCCATTTATGCCGCAAATTTTCGACACTTGCAAGGGAATCAAAACCTACAGGGTGCTTCCCGTGAACTCAGAATCTTGAAATTTGGTACGAAGCAACGTCTTATAGCATAGATAAAGGAAAAATTACGAAAACCATAAATTTTTAGTTACATCACAAAATATTTAACCTTGCAGGTTTGTACGGAACCCTCGGTGCGCGAGTCCGACTCGCACTTGGCCGGTTTTTTTTTCATATTGCAGTTATTTTGATTTCCGTCGTCTGATGCGACTAGCACAAGCGACATTGCAGTCAATTTGAGTAGAATGTTATACTTTTTTTATGAATAAATGTTTGTTTTTAATATGTGTCAACAATAAAGAGTTTATCTATTTATTTATTCATGTGAATAAATAAATAAGTAAATAAATCTATCTATGATTATTATAACATAGCAGCCTCCAGCTAGTGTATAATTAAATTTAGATAACAGATCAATACAGATGCTAGGTTTAGCAAAACTAGGATAGTGACACAAACGTGTTGGAGTCACAACAAGGTGAACAATCCAACATGCGATGCAAAAACCGCGATGACTGTGCAATTTGCAATTACAATGGATACTTATCTAAAGAGCAAATGTCTACGAGATCAGACACCTGTCTCTTGAAAAATGCTTGTAAACTACGAGTAGCTAAGGTTTGTCGTTTAATCCGTTAAAAAATGGTATTAATGAATAATATTTGATAAAATTTAGAGTATTTAAGATATTGAATCAGGCGTTACATTGCGGAAATCCATTGTTACTGAAACTTTGGATAAATATGTAGTGTTATTCCGCTGCGACTGCTCCTTATCCGACATCAAACAACAAACTTGATGGTTTTTAGGTGTGTTCCTCCATATACCACCGCCACACCTCTCCTCCTAACCAACGTGGCCTCCGTGGATCTCAAGATCTTACCAACACCGCACCTTGTGTTTTAAAGCTTCAAGACACAAGGTGCGGTGTTGGTAAGATCTCGAGATCCGCCTCGATAAATTAATAAAATATTTAAAATGATATTAATGATGGTGATTGAGAAAAACAAATGAGTATTTATTTATGTTGACGCCAGTAGAGTTGATTAACTAAAATCTACATAACATTTTATTCGTATATATGTATTAACGCAATGAAGACGTATAACATCAGGTAACAAATTTATTAATATGCGTCATTGCACGTAGCCTTATTAACTGAAAATATATCTTTTATATCTATACTAATATTATAAAGCTGAAAAGTTTGTTTGTTTGAACGCGCTAATCTCAGGAACTACTGGTGCGAATTGAAAAATATTTTTTGTGTTGAATAGACCATTTATCGAGGAAGGCTTTAGACTATATAACATCACTCTGCAACTAATATGAGCGAAGAAACAATGGAAAATGTGGAAAAAACGGGGAAAATTATTCATCTTTGAGGGCTTCCGTTGCGTGCACTGCAAAAACGGTTCAAGTCATGGGTTACAGCTATAATTTATTAAGCTGAAGAAGTGGTTTGCAAATATAAATATGATGCCCAAAATAACTATTCCACGCGGACGAAGTCGCAGGCACCAGCTAGTATATTATATGTATACCCGATGTTTCTTTGTTTGAAACGTCACATAATTCAGGTGATTTTGTAGGATCCGTAAAGATTAATTCATATCGCGCGCATACAAATATACTTCGATACAATCTGATTAAAACGTGAACTCTAATTTGCTCGCTCATTCTTAGTAATCAAGTCTAAAATAGCATTGAATTTCTTCGAACAACGCACTTGTTTAATAAAACTGTTGGATGTAAAGAGCTTGTCTTGGATTTTTCCTGTTTGAACTTTCTAAACACTTATGAGTGAAAGAGTCTGAAGTTAATCGATTTGAAATCATTGTGGCAGTATATTTTTTTTTCAAAATCTAATGAGCCTATAAAATTACATTCTAACTATGGTTCAAGTTACATACACAAAGTTATATTACTTTAGCTATAGCTATCGTCAAAGATCACAAACAGATCTTCACTCGCTTACTATTTGCTTTATGACAGACAGATGTTTCAAGTCATGTAAACAATAATATATAGATGCATAAAATGTAGCATACCATAACGTTTATAAAGAATGAGACAAACATCGCTGATGTTTCTTTTTCCAGCACAAGAGCGAATAAATTCAGACTATTCTTGCTTACACAGAATGAATAAACGAAAAAAAACATGCATACAGAGTGTTTAATATGTTTGCTTATAAAAACTACATATTTAGGTAAATTTCTGATTGACTTTACTCCGAGATAAGACTAACAAGCCAGCAGAACATACTACATATCTACAGCACAAAACATAGACAATATAATAAAGCAAAGATAGGCATAGTATGAGTCCAGCGTTGATGCCCTTTAACGTATATCAAAGAGCTAGGCGTTTTGCCAAACGTAAGAGGTCCATACATCCATACATGAGACTATAGAATCGTTTGATAAAACTTCCTTGTCCGCTATCATTGGTAACAGAACCACCCTATACATAGACTACAGCAATAGGTAAATATCAACAAAAGAGTCGGCTTGAATGCTACAAATAGACCGAGCACCGAAATGTGACAGGAACATAAATCTATCCAACATAAAAGGCAATTTTTTTGCAATCAAGTATCGGAACGGCGTATTCGCTAACTAACAATCTGAAATGAGATCATCGTCTGTACTAGAGCGCGTTTATTTGGAACTAGTGGACGCCCGCGGCTTAGCTCACGTTATTTTGGGATAAAAAGTGGCCTATGACACTTCTAAGACCTCATGTAACATACATATTACATACCAAAAGTCATGATGATCCGTTCAGCCGTTTTTGCGTGATGAGCGTTTTAATGAACAGAGAAACAGAGACACAGATAAACAGACAAATATTTCTAGAAATAATTGGAACGTGTTCTTCTATTTATTGGAAGTAGCTTCAAACATTTTTTTTTATATCTTTAATGTTCAGAATGTCAGATGTGACTTTCGACCCTCTTCAGCTTTATTATAGGTAGGTATAGATTGGTTAATTCAATTCTGTATGCCAAATTAATAATTATGCTATACATAGGATAAACAGACAGACAAGGGCCCGGCCCTTAAATTTATGATGATGATAGGATAAACAGGACTTAAGTCACTTAAGTGCCAGTTGCAACCAAATCCAGGCGTTCAGTAGTTATTTTTGGTGAAGTTTTACTTCGCTCAGTCAAAAACACATCATTTTGAGTTTGATTTTAAGAATTTTGATTGTTATTATTGTATATTTATCTTTATAATTTTTTTTTGTGTTATGGCTTTTGCGAAGATTTAACTTTGCAATTCTGCCAATGTCAAGAGGGAAGATAGGCCATTAAACTGAGAAATTCAATTTGTAGGAGCCAATTTGGAATGCGATTCCCCCAATTGTATTAATGAAGGTTGTGAATGTGACTTGACATATTGGCAATAAACGATTTCCTTTCATTCGGTTGTGGCTGAAATATGCCAGTTGTAGTGTTTATCGCTATACTACATTCTGTGAGCCACTTGTTACTCGTAGGTATGGAGCATAATAAAACACGTACAACGAAACGTGACCGAAATAAATTGGTTCGATCTCGAACGCTGGCTTTTCACCAATAAAAACTTATCAAATCAAAGGAAATCTGAGAATGTAAGATCCTTTTACGGAGAATGATATTTTCAACGAAAAAAATATATGTGACACTGCGTATTTTATTTTAGGAATTTTGTAATGATAAACAAAATAGGCACATTTTTATACCAGGAATTAAAGAAAATAAGTAGGTAAAAGTATGTCTTCTCTACACGTACATATTATAATATTACTATAATATATTTTTTTAAATAAAATCTATTCACCTAATAGATAAAGAAGACAGTATGAAAATGTTTCAAAGATACATAAATACATAATTTTCAACATTATAAACATTCTCACAACAGCTGATTTTGAACGTAATCACAATCTAATTAGTTAAATAGGTTATGTCTGGCTAGGTGTGTAATTATTGGAAGCAAACGTATTTTAAGAATGAGCCCGCTTACGTCATAATAGCACTTGTAAGGTTAAGGAATCCGACATTTTGGATATACTGTAGAAACTGTCTATATTATCATTTGAATGCAAATGAGATTAGGATTAGATAACGCAGCCGACATTTTGCAGACATTACGTAATCGTGTATTTTGTGGACTTTAATGTCAAGTCGAGATATCTGATAACATGTTTCTAAATATTAATGGGTCGAGTGTTCATCAAATGTAAGGTACATTAGCAAAAACATTTCATTGTTCAAAGATCTAAAATATTTAGTTGGATAATTAATGATAGCATCTGCTTCCGTATATCAAAGAGCTCTCTTCCTATGTTCAGAAATAGTGCATGGTTGTCAGGGTCGCGGTGATGCCGCGCGGAGGTGACATTGTTATGTGCCAAACGGGTTTGACCTTTTGCCAATCTGCCATGAGACAATTTCACGTTATAGCCGACCTTTCTTTTATTCCAACATCCATGCCAATTTCAGAAGATTTTCTCCGAATATATCAACTCGTCGCACATTTGAGGAGCGTGATAAAAAGTTATAAAAGCAGCGCTTATATCTGACCCGGATATACTGAATGACAAACAGTGTAACCAGTATTGATCGCAGTCACCTTTCGTTCGCCTGTCCCCAGCGCTTAATTATGTAGAACATAAGCGTAAGCCGACGCGACGCCGTTTTGTCGTTCAGTTACATTTTCGGCTTATGTAATGTGTACACGGAATACGGATAACCATTAATCATGTCAGCCAGCGTCGGCGTGTGGATTAAAATGTAACGCTCGACATGAATTCGCTAGTACTGCAGCCTAATGACCTTCGAACCGCCTTCGAATCGAGAGCATGAAACCGACACAGACACGACAGAGGCTTCAGACATAAAAAACGCGAGCAAAAATCGATATTTCAGAGTGCAAAGCTAACATACGTAATGTAGAAGCACGCAAGCATCGTGCGATTATGAGCAATGGTTATCGGGTTTCCGTTTACGCCGCGAAGCGTGAATGTTTACAGCGGCGCGTAAACAAGCGGCCGGCGTGCACCAGGGAGATGAGGCAGAGCCATTGTTGTTGATGCAAACCATCAAACATGTTTTGGAATCTTTTTGAAATACGTATTGAGGTAGGTCCGAGAAATAACATTGTTTAATAATTATGTACTCCTTCCGCAGCTATAAGTAAATTAAAAGATACATAAATTTAAAGAATACATTCCGGTTATATCTCTGACATTGTTATAGCGATAAGTCAAATTCACGTCAGCTCATAAAACTTCAATAAAAAACATTTTTGTAGATTTTACTGAAAACCCATTAAACTGGCAGAAAGATTTGCATCTTAATTGCCATCATTAAATTTTAATGACACGTTTGGAGTCCTCGATTCGCTAGGAAAGATATAATCATGCACCTTGTTATTATCACGACATCATTACGCATTGTTTCTTAGACATCATCTATTTATAGAAATAATTTATTGTAATTTACGGCATCTATTTCTGCTCTAGGTAATAAAATTAAAGTTAGTTTAGTTCATATTTAAAGCACATTAAGCGAGAGACTATTTGGGATCAGTTTGAGAGGATTCTAGGAATCGACAAGCTAACATAGACGAAATCCGTGTTCTGAATAAACCCTATCTAAGATGTCATGGTTATGAAGTGTCAACTAACCTTGAGCATCAACGGTGACCCTGTCACTCCTGAAGGTGGATAGTTCGGAAACGAGCCTCCTCGCTTCCGGCGCCTCCGTGAGAAGGCACACTTGGTCGAGCTGGATGTCCTCAACGACGATGCCTCGGTTCGACGTCTCGTAGATGAATCCCAGGTGCGGGCTGGAAAGGAAGATCATCTAAATATATAAAACTCAAAGGTGACTGACTGACTGATTGACTGACTGACTGACTGATATAGTGATCTATCAACACACAGCCCAAACCACTGGACGGATTGGGCTGAAATTTGGAATGAAGGTAGATTTTAAGATGTAGGCATCCGCTAAGAAAGGATTTTTGGAAATGCCACTTTTGAAGGGGTGAAATAGGGGATGAAAGTTTTACTTCTTAATGCGAGCGACGCCGCGAGCACCCACTAGCTATTATATAAACGCAAAAGTGTGTTTGTGGGTCTGTTTGTTCCGTCTTCACGCCGTAACGCCGCGACGGGTCGTAGTGACTTTCGGTATAGTGATAGTATACGGTCCTGCCGTATCAACGCAAGTGATGGTGCAGGCATCAGTTATTGCATTTATTTTAATGTAAAATCTGTATCCTTATTCAGTTTTAAGCGTGAAAGAAAAACGACTATATAATATTATTGTGGTCAGGTATTCATAATTTTTTTTTACAACGCAAGGTATAAGGTTTCAATGAAATTGACGTGGGAAAGGCAATAGGATACTTGTTCAAGCAATTTTGAACGCAATTTACATTCAAAATGCTCGCACAAATCTTGTTTGTACTATGTACGTACATATTTGATTTTACATACCTACATAATTACACGCGTTAATTAGGTTTCATTCCATGGAATTTGAATTGCAAATTCCGGCAAGAATAGAATCGAATTCACACTTCTCAGTGGCTAGCTCTTCAGCCAAACTTTCCGAAACCAATAATGCGAAAATTAGTTCATCCTTTTGGAAGAGATTGATTGATAACTTAACTATATTAGTTTTACGTGAAAACTACAAAGTTACAGACAATTAGATACATATTCTACGCTAGTGGACGCCTGCGGCTTTGTTCGCGTTATTTCTGGATAAAAATTAGCCTATGATTCATCCAGGACCTCATACTACCTACATACCAAAAATCATGAAGATCCGTTCAGCCGTTTTTGCGTGATGAGCGTTTAAATAAACAGAAAAAAATATATAAATCGTTGGAACGTGTTCTGTTATTAATTCTAAGTACATATTATCTCCAAACATATTTTTTTAAATGCCTTCAATGTTTAGACTTTCGACCCTCTTCAGCTTTACTATATGTATAGATTCCTCTAAGTTGAATTGTAACTTGTTTCATTAGCACAGTGAGTCACAAATGATAGGTATTGTTACGCTTCTGACAATATTTGATAACACTAGCCGCAGTTATCAGGTCTATTTTACTAAATTATTATTATACACGCTTGTAATAAGTGTCAGAGGTCAGCTTTGTTTAGTCTTTTTAGTAGCCGTTGTATAATAATTAATAATGATAATTGTTTTATGGACTTTACCAGTTTCATGCTGTTTGTTGTTTGAACATGATTGTTCTGTTTATAAGGCTCTAACTTTTGATAAGATAGGATATTACATAGTCAATTGTATTTATAAAATGTATTAAATTGTTTTGTCAATGACTATTATAGATTGTATTTCGTTGTATTTGTAAAAAGGCGGTATTTCGGCCCGTAGTTTTATACGCGTAGTTTCTAAATGCCAATTAAACAGAAAGTTATCTGCTTTATAGCAGTTTAAATTGTACCTACACCTTTTGGACATTTACACAACAATAAGCAACTGTTAACATACATAAAAATCGCTTTTTGCCACTGAGTACATAATGTGCTAAGAAAGATGTATTTCTTAAAATTTCTTTCCAAATCTAATCAACTTTGTGCCGTCATCAACCTACATTGTAGTGGGCCCTTCCATTAGGGCGCTAGTGTGGGTTGGAAAACACGTTAAATAGCAGGTTCCGGGTGTCAATAGTGATACGGTAGTCGTCAAGCAATGTCAGAGGGTCTAAGGGTTTTCGAAAAGTCATAAAAATAAAGCTAGCCACTCTTATACAATAAGAAGCGACGAGCTCAAGCGTCGGAAGTTTTTAACCCACCTCAGGGTCCTCTGACGTGACGTGTGGCTGCTGTATACCTATACGATTATTACATAGGTTTATGTACCTACTCCAGATAGAATAGATGTTGAATAGTTAATTTCAAGGTGAAGTTGGTCATTATTTGATATCGTTTCATGACAACACGAGGAAAACATGCCATTGTCATTTGCGTTGTAACCTTGTCTTCATACATTTTATAGACATTTTTTGTATAGCTGCTTTTCTCTTAAAATTTATGTTTAAAAAACCTGTAGAAGTATTTTAAATAAGTAATTTGGTAAAAAATAGTTAGTCTTGCCACACAAAAAAATGTGTCGCCTCGCTGTGTTATTCGTATTTATTTACGCGAGAAATAAATTACCATTGGACTGAATTTCATCAAAATCCATTTAGCCGTTAAAAACTTTGAACGTGAGAAGAGGAGAGAACAAAATTACACACACACACTCACAATCTAAATTAATCCAGAAAGATATCTAAAACTGATATTGCGATTCATCTTGTATGTGCTATATATTATATAATATATGTTATAGCTTAATTCCAAACATAGGAGAAGTATCATTTATCTATTTATTCATTAATAACACTTTACTGTGTTACTTTTGTAAATTTTAAATGTGAAAGAATGTCTAAAGATACCTGTCGCAGCACAACACAGGTCTCTACAGACTTACGTGTGTTGCGCAGTCATCCAAAGATATACTATTACCTAAACTACCTAAAGTAAACATCGTACAAACATTGTATCTTGGCATAATAAACTATTATTTATTTATTTATAGAAATAAAATAATCTAAATTTATTTCTGAGATTCATCGCATCAGTAAGTACTAAGGAGTATGGACCGATAAAGCATAAAAGCTAATCCCTAAAAGCCTACCTGTTCGTTTTGTTTGACATTGTGAGGTTGCCGGCCTTAAGCCCATGGCGTGCATGCAATCGCATTTCACCATTGCCGTCAATATTTTATGTAGTTATTGTGTTCAAAATTGTTGTAGACTGCGCGATATAGTTGACTGCACGTTATAGTTTTTTTAATGAAAATATCAATTGGTGTTTATAGTAGTTTTTATTGCCCTAGAGTTATGATGAGATTAGACGGTTATCATTGGTAAAGCTTGAAGTTTTATCGTAGTTTTTCCGATAAGAATCGATAAGAGTTGTAAGTACTTTCTTAACTTGGTTAGTGGATAAAATGAAAGATACAATAATCTGAATATGGAGTTGTAATAAGAAGGTATAAAGTACGTTACCTATTAGTAAATAGGGACGCCCGCGGCTATCACTGCATAACTTAAGTATAAAAAGTAGCTTATCTGTTAGGTAATACAAGATCTAATCTACGTGGCAAATTTCATCTCTATCGGTTCGGTCGTTTGAGCGTGAAGTTCGAACCAACACACAAACTTCTATATAATATTAGTGAGATGAGAGGCAACTTCTTAACAAGAGAAGCATAAAACAGGGAGTATTGGTATAGGAGGATAATCCCATCAAGATATAATTTTTAGATGATAATTTATAAGAGATAGTTCTTCCGCCCCAGTATCAACATATGTGATTTGCTTAGAAAACGTTTTGCAGTAGTAGTTTGTTTTCGCGTCTAATGGCACAATCTATGTACACGTACATATGTATGTATAATATAACGAGTATGTTCATATTATTCTCTATGATGACGAATGCTTTGTTGAATCAGTTTTTAAGTGCACTCAGTGCAACGTGAGTTTACAGTAAATACTTATGGCGATATCGACAGAAACTGCGAATATTGTTAGTGGCGTATAGGTACCAGTAGCACAATGTGATGCCATTTTTAATAGTTTTTTTATAAGGACTTATTTGGATGAGGTTTTTAGTATTGAACTGGAGACAGAATAGATTGGACCCTATTTAGACACACAGGCTACTTTTTTTACAAGGAATGGGTTTGCACTTGACCATAAATCGCCTGATGGTAAGCAATCATTACTGTATAGGATGGAGCGTGCTTATTACCCCCCAGTAAGAACCGATTCATTCTCGCTTTGAAGATCGCAAGATGATATTTCGCGGGGAACAGAGAGTCAGGCACAGGCGCCGCTAGGGCTAAATATGTACTTACTACCAATATTACATATAGTATATATATTACATATTAGTATGTACCTGTGCAACGGTGCCTGGATAATATTAGAAAGTTAGAAGACAAGACAGGGAGTATTGGCGTAAGAGGGTGGAGGCCTATGCCCTGCAGTGGGCCCCATTAGGCTGATGCTGATGATTATTGGTGTATGTAATTCACACATTTGTTATGTAGTAAATAAAAATAAAGAAAATAGCTTCTTTTTTATTGTACCCAAGCTCTTGAGTTTTGGCACAAACGAGACGTGGGCATGCAATAAAACATATTTTGCAATGTGCGTCACAGATTGCAAAACAGGATATTGCATACACTATTAATTTTTTTATCAAGTGGACCAGACATAGCTGCAGAAATGTGCTCGAGAAAGTCTAGAATAGAACACTTGAAAGATTAATTTTACCTACCTCTCTCTATACCTACAGAGATACTGGATTTTCTACTACATTTGGAAATTAACATTTTCATGTATCATTTTATATTTTTTAGGAATTTTCAAACGTTTTATGTGGATCTACTCTTTTGCCCAGCCATAATTCAAACTTTTAAATTAAGCTAGATTTTAGAATAGTAAAGTGGATACCTAAAGAGTTTGAACACACAGCAAACAGTAGCTTTCAGATCGAACATAATATATGGCTACACATATTCCGTGGGAAGATCTGGGCACCCACCACGATGTACTCGCCTCAGAAAACTTCCCCAATGAGTTAAATCTGCGGGGGAGTCACGACTCTCAATAATGAGGAAGACAACGAGAGGTTTTTTTATTATGTTATTTATAGAGGATTGCATGCACCAAGTATACACTCGTATCGCAGACGTAGAGCTTCGCTACAAGTTTTACTAAGTTACGGTAGTTAACATATACATATTTTATTTTCGCGCTCTTTGCTTATGTTGGCAGTGTGTGGAAGCCACGCGAGCCCCTCGTGCGCGATCAATTGATTTTAAACAATGGACAATACGAGCACTCACTATGTAAGTATACATTGCAAACATACACCATACAAGCCACAGACTTCTAAATAATATACTGGCACGTGTCTCGAGCGTACGCAAAGTATATGGGAAAAAAACAACACAACAACACTTCACTAAAAAAAAGGCAAAAGCTAGTACTTAATATTCCGTTCAAGACGTAAGTGATGCTGAATATGAATGGGAAAGGAAATTATCTCTACTATCTCTGCAAATCGGTCTTTTAACCATAACCGTACCAACCAGTAATCAGATTTACCACGCGCCCCTAGCAACGAACGATTTAAGAAGCAGAGTTAGTATCACGCGAATATGCGTTTTAAATTTTTCATAATGAGGAGTTTATTACGTATAAAGTTGCATCTCAGTATGTAGATTACAAATTAATGCTAGTTATTGGCATATTGGCTCTAAAATGGAGTAGAATTCCATGCTGATGGACCAGACGTTGCCATTTCTAATTTTACATTAGATCTGATTAATCAAATGTTTGACACATGCAAAGGGAGGCCTATACCCAGCAGTGGGATCCCAAGGGCTGTGGATGATGATGATGAAACAAGTGTTTTGGTTTTTTTTTGCTTTCAAAGGACATTTTAAAAAAGATCATAAAATAATAGTACATACAATAAACAATACAATACAAACAACCTTTATTTAATTTGTGGGAATCCTTATATAAGTATGATTCGGGACATATGAAAGCCAGAATGTGACAATTCATGATAATACAATACCTACTGTATCAGATTTGTATGTAATTTACCATTTTTCTATGAAATTTTCATCGTTTCCACGTCCAAAGCCTAATAGCATTCTATTACGCGGAAAATCACTGTCTTAGGGTACATTTTGGTTTGTACAGTTTTTTTTTCCGTGAAGCATATTTAATTCAGCGTTTTAGGTTTTTTGAATATGTCATTTGTCATGTTAGAGTGTGGTAAAGTGCTTTCTTAGTACCGTAGAGGCCATTAAAAAAAGTGCTTTCTTTTTCTAACATATATTCGTTTACACTTTCATTATAATTTGCTTAGATTTTTTTAGATATACAAGATAATTCTTAGTGAGAAAAATAATAATCAGACGATACATTTACGAGTTACAATTTATTTGGTAACTAAAAGGAAAAATCAGCTTTCTAGCTATCACGGTTTATGAGATACAGCCTGGAGACAGACAGACAGCAGAGGCTTAGTAATAGGGTCCCGTTTTACCCTTTGAGTACGGAACCCTAAAACGGAGGTTGAAGAATTGGCTAAAGACTGGGAAAGATGGCGCATACTACACAGAGCCTCGACCTATATATATAGATATATATATGCATAAATGTATGCTTATGATGATGCTATCCAGTTAGTTACCTCTCCGTCCTCTCCGAGACACAGTATTCCCACCGGTGGCTGTTGCTCTTCCACTCCCGGACCCTCCTCAGCACGGGGTTGTTCAGTTCATCGCAGATGATTTTCAAAGCTGCCTCGTTCACCACATCTTGGATAGCTATTAGTGATAACCTGAAAAATATATATATCTTATAAAAGAAACATTGCTAATCTTCCCAAGTGGCGAGACTTTGTGGAAAGGGGTCTTCAAATCTAGAGTAAATAGGTTTCTTCTAGGCAAGCATGTTACATCTTGGACTACAGTGGTGCTTAACATCAGGCAGACTGTAGTGAAACGTAAGCTTATTTCGTGATAAAAAAAAAGTATGGAGAAGTAACCAAAAACTGGTTAAGAGCCAGCTGCCTTCTTTTTCAATAAAAATTAAATCAATGATGCAGTGTTACTTGTACTGAGCCATATACAACACATATTTCATCTGAAGTAGTAGTCTGTTGTGTGTGTTTTCCAAGCATAATGTATAGAATATTTGAAGCGACAAAATAAAATAATTTAATTTATTACTAGATTTAATTTTATTAATATGTCATGGATGATATAATTGTACTTAATTGATATTCATAAACAGCCAAACTATTATAATTGATTCCAAATCACATATAAACATTAAATAAATAAATATGTATATAATGCTATATTATGTTATCTGCCACCATCAAGTGTATATTTATTTTTACACAGTGAAAAATAAAATAAAGTTTGTTCACCTGCTTTATTATAAACAGATATTCTTAAATGCAACCTCAATTCTTACATGATACTGTTGTGCCATAGTAGGTCAACCAGATGGCAATAAGGGGTTATAATTGTAGTTTATGTAACACAAAACTTAATTGTTTCTATTTGATCAGGTAATCATTCTGTTACATTCCATGAAAGGCCCCAACAAGGTGTACAAGAAAACTCACACAATGAAATGATTGATTGTTTGATTGATTCATAGAAGTCAGGAGTTTGCACTCCTACAGACACAGCACAAAAATAAATTCCAGGTGTTTAATATGATCACAACCGATTTAATAATGATCATATTTTAAGAGTAATTGGTAAATCAAATTACTGACAAGTTTCATAAAGATTTATTAAACTTTAGTTGGACTTTTAGAAGATAAGAAACCAATAAATATAATAATAATGTAATTAGTGTAATAGTGTGTAGTATGTGGGTGTGTAATTAGTGTAATAGTTATATATTATTTTATTCACTTATATGCATGAGTAAATAACTAACATATGTATAAAATTTGGCATCCATAATACAAATATCATTAAAGTAGAGAATTATCTGCTTTAACAACTAAATGATATTTTTATAGCTATGATAAGTCTGCTTCTTATCAGTATTTATACACCAGGCAACAAATATTTCATACATTAATTATTATTCTTAGGCCACCAAATTATTAGATTGGATTACACCTCACATATCTCTTGCAATAATTACTTTGTGTACAATACTTACTACACAAGTGTATCTCAATAGATTCTTATTGTAATGCAATTTGTACACTCAACAAAATGTCTAATAAGATATTGAATCAGGTGTTACTTTGTAGAAATCCATTGTAACTGAAACTCAGGAGGAGAACCATCAAGTTTGTTTGTTTGATGTCGGTTAAGGAGCAGTCGCAGCGGAAAAACACTACATATTTCTCCAGAGTTTCAGTTAAAATGTCTAATAATAATATAGATTACATAGATAAACTTACTTGTTTTCTAGAATAGTCCTGCATATAACCTCCCTGACCCCTGGGTTCATGATCTTGTCTATGCTGAGTTGGTGCAGGTTCCACGTGGCCAGTCTGCAGCAGGCCACTCCATTCCTCTCGTATGTGAACACTTCCTCTACTATTGGTCTATGAGAATATGCTGCTAAAAGGTCCAATATATCATTCAAAGGTGCTGTAGCAAAACCATTTGGTAATGTGAGCGGAAATTTAATAGGCATTGATAAGCTCTTCCTGTGAGGTGATTTTGGTGTACTTGTCATACCGTTGCCATTTGGCATAGGCTCCTTGAGAACTTCCATCCAACCGTTCACATGTCCATTGGTTAAATGCTGAACACTCTCACATTTTCTCGGTTCTAAACTTAAATGTTGCTTAACTGTGCTCAGTCTAATTATATCCATTCCCCGCACTTTGATTAAATCATCTAAGGATTTGAATGGTCCTTTTTTATTTCTGTAGTCCACAATGTTGGCTGCTATTTCTTGGTTTAAGCCGGGAATACATTGTAACTGGAAAACACTGGAAGAGTTTACAGAACAGAGTCTGTTCTCAAATGGCACTCGGACACTGTCCAGGGATTGTGTACATGAACTCGCTCTAGAGATCTGTTTCCTTGTACTCGTGCATATCTCTGGCCTTAGAAGTTCTAGTTTATCAGCACCTATACCTAAAAATTTTAAATATTTATGGCAGTGTATTACAAGATACAAAAAAATCTACGTAAGTTTTAATATATTTTTTGTTTAATCTAAGTAACTACCTGAGACGAGCGCCAGGTCGTCGACTCGCTTGAACCTGCCTATGACCTGCCTGTGCCGCACGATGTCGCGCGCCAGCTGCCGGCTCACCCCGGGGAGCGTCATCAGCTGCTCCTCCGTCGCCGAGTTCACATTCATCAGCTCGGGGTACTCCTCGGAAGGCGGCAAACTGAACGTATGACTCAAACTAGACTTGTTCAGTTTACTCCGCCGCACGAAGCTCCTGAACGACCGCTGTCTCCGGTGTTTGCTCCTCACGGAGCTAGGACTCTGCCCCATTGTTATACCCGCCACTTCGAACTTATTCAACAATCATATCATCACAAATTGCACAGATGAAAAAAACTATTATTAGAATTTTGCAATGCCGCATTTACACATTTTTTCACAGACACTAGTTCGGATCGATTTAACACCCTATTGTGGCACTTATCACGTGAGATAGTACGACGTGATTATAGTGTAATTGATGAAATCACGATTATAAGAAATAAAAATATTAGAATTTTTAAAACACGTCCTTCGCGTCAGCAAAATCGTAACAATGAAATGAAATGAATAATGATAAATGAATTTGTGACACTTGGCTTATGACAAAGACATTAGTATTGCTTTTTTTTCTTCGTTGGCTACAAGTTATAAATTTTGTAATGTGTCAGTTCTCAGGTTAAAACTCGTAATCCCACCAAAAGCACGCAATATCAATAATATGAAATAGTAAATGAAAGATTTACATATAAATACTACCTAACTTAATACTACATAACTTCAACTTGGCGGCTTAGAGTGTGCCTAACGAATCGTGATACTGAAAAAGCGCGGCAAATTTAAAAAATATCAGTATGTAGCACATGCTATAGGTACAGACAAGGTGAAAGTAAAGTTTAAGAATTGCAAAGGTATGACTGCTTTTTATTTTACTTTTAGTCTTATAGTACTTGTGTGCAATTTTCTGCCTTAGATTGTATTTGAAGTTTTGTATTATTATAACTATGTATTTATACATTTTATAAATAATTCATCAATGCTTGTCAACTTCAATTATTACATAATATTCGGCATTGAAGCACTATAATATGTTTCTCATGTAATTTATAGATCTCATTTTATTTTATTTATGTGTCCCTCTGCGCAAATAGAATAAAGGTGCTCCCTGCGGTTATTCGAATGTCGTCAACCCACCGCATTGGTGGGCGACCTCTGTTTCTATGGCCAGTCATGGGTCTCCAGTCCGTTAATGTTCTGGTCCACCTGCTGTCCTTCTGCCTCGCAGGACCGGGTGGAGTGGCGTACAAGAAGAGAGGCCTATGCTTAGCAGTGGGCGATAACATGACGATGATTATGATGATATGTCCCTCTGAAACACTAATGATGACTATTCTTACTATGCTACGGCCTCATTCAAACCTATTCCGTAGCTATGTATCATGCTGTAGTTAACAATTTATTTATATTTAATTGTTCAAAATGGCTCTGTTAGAATAATCTACAACGGAGCAAATCATCACTACTTTTTACGTTGTACAATTGCACTACAAACTTCTCAAGATTAATGAATAACTAGCAAACCCGGCGAACTTGTGTTTCGCCACGTTACAGCGCCATTTACTTCAAATATTGGTTTGTAGTACATGCTATGTATCAGAGATGGCGCTGTATATGAAAAATGATTTTCCCTATTTTCCCGCTTTTCTATTGAAAATTTTCCTGAATTTTCTTTGCTTCACGGAACCCGAGACCTTTCCAACGAATGCAAAACCGTGGAAATCGGTTCGTGCGCTCTGGAGTTATAGCGTCAGGAAGGAAAACCCAACTTATTTTTATATAGTAGACTACATTCTTACCAAGTTTAAAAATAAAACAACAAGTCGATCAGAACAGTTTTGGAATTTATTGAAATTATCTGTACATTGCCGCAAATTGAGCTAAACCATACAAAAGATACAAATAAACAAAATTTTAGTCGATTTCTGCTACTTGTCCCATGATTGCGTTTTTAAAGATAATGTCAACAATTTTACGACTTCTTTTATGATTCTTATACACAAGTTCCATAACTCATATTTCATATACAATTTTATTATGATTTTATTTCACAAATATTCTAAAAAAATGGGAAAGTCCAGTAAAGTAAATGACATACCTAATGTGCTTAATTATACACTGCAAAACATCTGTAAAACTAATCATATTTACAGAAGCGAGTGCGCGGCAATGTATATACATAGAAACATAGAACTATACATAAGAATACATACAAACATGTTAAGTTCACTGTCTGTCTGCTTTTCAATTCATTTTTTAAAATTCAATATTAAATATTTATTACACACAATACAAGTCGATCGATTTTAAGTCACACGACTATTATCTTACACATAATAATTATTAGTATTCAATTAAATAACATAGGAGATAACAACTAAACATTAACTATTTCAAATATTGGAATCTACTCTATTGCGAAGCGTAACAGAACTAAATGAGTCTATATTATTATTTTACTTAAATATAAATCACTATATTTCAACAGCGTTCTGTTTTATTATTACAACCGAAATGGCTTGCATACATTTTGCAGTCCTGTTTTTTTTATTCATTTCATGCTTTGGATTTAATCCTTGTACCACTAGGATTCAAATTTACACTTGTGTTGTACTAGTTTTATAAGTTACTAGCAAACCCGGCGAACTCCGTTCCGCCACCAGATGACTTCGTTCGTACAGCGCCATCTACTTAAAATATTGGTTTGTAGTACATGCTATGTATCAGAGATGGCGCCCCTGACATTATTTTTATTTAGTAGAGAAGATGACTCAATAAAGACCTTTAAAAAAGAAAATGAATTAATTCGCTATTATTTTTTTGTGTAACACAATACTGTATCTAATCTATCTAATGTTTAATGTATTCCTTGCAGTCTATAAAGACATGCAATAAAAGTGCACATTTTCCTCGCTAAATTAAGATTAATAAAAATACGAGGATTAAATAAAATGAAACAATAAAAGTACAAAATATCGCATTATTACAACAACACCTTCAACACGTGTTTGCTGTAAGTATAGTAATAAAAATACTCAATTAAAAAAAACACTTCGTTCGTTCGAAGCATGAAATGAACAAAAATATAATCACAGACAACAAATGCACACAACCATAAAGAGAATGTTATGTGGCTAACGCACTCAAAGAAATAATTTGTTCTAAATAAAATCATATCACAGAAGAGATGAAAAAAGTCATATAAAAAATGAAGCCGACATTTTGACTAGTTGAACAAATACATAGATAAAAATTTTTAGAGTAGCGAAAAGCCGTTTGATCAGCAAAGACGAAAATTTTAGATAAAACATTGAAATTTTTTCAGCAATATTTAAACTTATATACAGTACCATTATAAGTACTGGTACATTATATTATTTGAATATGTATAATACAAAAGCGTGAGCGCACATTTGATATTTTAGACTTCAGACTGACAGACACGTTACAGAGCGCATTTAATTCTGTAACTTATTGGCAAAATTCTATATAACATTAAAGTGAAATCAACTAGAGTGCACAATTTTAAAGTATCAATCGTATTATGATAATTATATTATATAGAAAAGTATATACCTATGTATTATATCCGTTATCTAGTACCCATGATACAAGCGTAAGCTTAGTTATAGGGCTAGATGGCGCTGTGTGATATGTCCTGAAATATTTATTTAATTAATCAGAAATAAATTTTAATGTTATAATTTATGATACGTACCAATAAGTGACATGCTTCAGTATTATGTTTTTGTGCGCTCTGTCAATCTTTAGTCTAGTATCCTCATATGTTTAACACTTACAAATAGGTACCTATTAATATTCATTTTTAATTATGCATTTTAGCCACCTAACATTAAACTCCCCACTATAAAAATAGACCTTCCAAGCCTTGGCTGGCAATCACTCCTTACAAAATGTCTCATATATCAAAACCTGCGAAAACTTCACCATATATATACATTGAGTTATTTATTATTACGAATATACGTTTGTTGGCAAACTTACTATATTTTTTCAGGTGCAATAGTGAAATTGCGTCCCTCAAATAGACTTTATACTTTTTAAATGATCTTTTGCGAGAAAGAGACGACTTTTTACTCTTTTTTTACGATTTATTTTACTCAGTTCGTTTCGAGAATGAACAGTCAGAATGGAATCATACCAATTGTTTTTTTTTTTAAAACCTCACTGTCTCTTTTCAACATGGCTGCCCACTTCTTTGATATCATCTATTAGACTTCGTGTGGTTTAACTTCTTTTTAAGGTAAGAAATAGATTGCAGAGTACTGTAACCAGAGCCTTAAATACGTAGTAAGTGTGCCACCAAAGAATTTAGAACATTATTATTTAACAGCTAAATTAATATTTAATAAATAAATTACATTATAACTCCAAAGCTACATTTAATCCTTCTATGATAGAATTAATTACGTGTAAGAAAGTTATGCTTCTGCTATTTAATTTACTATTGGGGTTGCATGTGAAATTTAAATCTATACAAGATTTTAAGTTTAAGTACTTTTATAAAGAAAATAAACTTCTTAGACTTTTATGATGCAAATTTAATAGGTCATATTTTACAACCGGCACTTTTTATACATTTTATATAAATTTTGATACAAAAGGTACTGAAATGACATTTATGTGTTAAATATAATCTTTTAAATCGGCCCTACATATAATATTTGTCTTGTTAAATGAGTCGAGATATAATTAGTGACCTTTATTGCTGGATACAAGATTTTACTACACATAAAAAAAACGAGAGAGCTAATAGGGCAAGTAATATGAAAATGAAAGTCAAAGTCAATATTGTATACATTTACTATTAAAAATAAGCACCAAACCACGTTTGGAATGTTCAGTATTGCACCACATGTGACAGAAAAAAACCAATCTTTAAATAAATTACATTCACAAAGGAAAATCATATAAAATCAATCCATATCTACATCGAGGGAGTAAAATGGTCCAAATATGAGGTTAATAAATAAATTCGGACAAACGAACAGTAAAGGTCACCATTACAATATTATTATTGAATGTGAAAAATATTTTTAATACAGAAAATAAATTGTATTATTGGTTCAGTATTGTTTTATTAACCATAATGTTAACTATGCGTTTAGACTATCATATAATTCACTTTGAATTTATATTAAACCCAATATAGAGCTATTCCACTGGTTTTTTACTTTTTAACATGTTTATAATCTTTTCAAAAAGATATTTTTTAAGTAAACATATAGTTGACCAAACAAACTGAACCAATACAAAAAAAGTCTGTACACTCTATACACAAATACAATATGAGCAAATAAAATTTACGCATAACATATACATAAAGTGATTAATACCCATATACTTGACTGGCGAATAACTTGAGCAATTGCCGATAATAATTCGATGATGTTGCCACTAATGGAAAATAGTGTTGCCATAACCAAAAATCTTTCAGTTTTTTTTATCACGAAACAGGCTTACGTTCGACTACAGCATGCCTGATGTTAAGCACCACTGTAGTCTAAGATGTAGCACGAGCGTGCTACATCTTAGAAACGCCTAGAAGAAACCTATTTAGTCTTGATTTGAAGACCTCTGGATTATAATATGCTGGTTACACAGTTAAATACTTTCCATGATTGAACCAGTTCTCAAACAAGGCACATGGCAGCATTAGATGTGTGGTTTTTAATTTTCAATTAAAGGTGGCAGTTGTCTAGATGTTATGGTAACACTCAGTCTCTCACATGTAAGCCAAATTGAATCTTAAGTATACGCACCATGAGCGCATATTGCGCTGAACGCTGTTTAGTTCAAATGTGGCGCCGAAAATTGTACAATAATCTCAGTCGCATGCGTACTTTATATCATTTTATTAATTTGTTATACGTAAGCAGATGTACATAGTTGCTATATAGCTAATACACTATTTGGTTTCACGAAATTCGCGAAAAGAAAACGCTTCTTTTTCATTAATCGACGTCGAACAAAGGAGGTTATCAAGTTTTCTGAAAGTTTTTTTTTGTCGTAATTGAAATTCAAGTGATGCTCAAGTGATCCACCAGTACACACACATGTTCTCGGTTTGTACAAATAGTGACTCGATTGTGCTCAGTACGTCAAACTGCTCGGTCCGCCAGTCTTACAAGAAGATCACAATGTTTGCTCAACTTCTTAATCTCAAGTTTATTATATTCAATGCGCACACGATGCCACCATACTTATTAAAACTACACGTTTTAATACATTTAAGTTTTAGTTACGAATTATTACAACTAGTTTTACTTAGTTCTTAGCAGATTATTATTATGATGAATCTTGTATGTTTTAAAACTTTTCTGTTTTACTAAAGCAATATTGCTTCGATCTGGCATTAGTCGAGTATTTAAATTTATTTTTTATCAATTATTAGTACATATTACCATTGAAAATAATGAATATCCGTTATCTGGTACTCCCAACACAAGCGTTAGCTTAGTGTTGGGCTAGATGGCGCTGTGTCGATCGATCGACAGATCTTCTGCCCCCCCAGAGAGGGGAGGTAGGTACCTCTTTGAGCATAAGCTCTTTCGAGGGGCTGGACTCAGAGTCACTCGGGACTCTGGGAAATTGGGAAGATGGCGCTATGTGCAATGTCCCGGAATATTTATTTATTTATTTAATAACAGTAGTTTCAATAAGTATCGTGCACATCCAGTTTCAAATATAAAACTAAGAAATTGTATCACAACAATTTCTAAATAAATACTTAATATCATATAAACAATGTTAGAAATAAGTATGGTACTGATTGAATAGGACATTTTCATTAAGACTCGCACAGGTCTGGTTGATATTAATCTTATTTAACGTGTGATGTCCCGTGCGTATATTCATACTAACTTATTTATGCCAAAAACAAATAATTGATCAAAAATTTGCATATAATGCTTTTTTGATCACTTCCATTATATACAATTTTCCATCATCAACATCATTCTTTTTTCTAACGCTTTATCGTAAGCTCCAGTGCCAAGACGAGTCTATGAAATTAAATAATTCTTTGTATGTATCTTACAATTTGGGCTTTCTTGACCTATGAATTTGTATGAAAGGACGCACGACCACAACTGAAAGGCTTATGGGCATTTTTGTCACGTATCCTAAGTATATTTTTATAATGACGTTAATACAGACCAGAGAGAGATTATCCTGAAGCGAATGTAAAATAATCTCGCAGCTAAATTAATTTCCACAGTTTCAGCTTTCTGAATGCCCTACCTTGTCCTGTCATAACATATTATCGAGAAGTTAGCAAAATAGATTATGGATTACATTACAGTTTTCGTTTTTTATTCGTGTCTTGATTTTAAAACACTCGCCTCGCTCAATAGCTGCCTTTTATAAGCTTAACGTCAGTGCGAAATGCAAATATATTCAAATAATACATACATTTAAATCATAGATTCGCGCTAGAAACAGCCACATATAAAAAGGGCTAGTGTTTTAAAATCAAGGGCAGTCGCTATGCTCTTTACGATTGCTTTTTACCCATAGCGAAAATTAAACATTTATTTAAGGTGAGTAATTAAAAAATACAATATAATTTATCGTGTCCTTAAGTTTCCACTCGATTTCTAGTATCAGTTAAAACTTGGTTAAATAAACGTATTTGTTAAACATCGAAACCATACATACAATCTCTTGTCTTTTGAATAATACTACACGTAAACCGCGATCCATATTCCTATTTAAACATTCGCCTTGAGAAGCTAATTTGAAACTATCAAAAGGTTTATTATTTCAGCATTCATATCGCGATCGTTTTACCATTTCTAATACGAGTATGTATCCTACTTTTTTCTCTTTACTAAAATACTTGATATTGGTTCATACATTTATGTTTTTTTTTGTTCCAAAAAGGTATATATATGGGTAAAAGCAGTGTTGTGAGCGAACCGCCTGCCTTATATGCCTACTAAGTATCGTCCTCGCTGGGCGCCACAGGCCTTACCGTGCTGCGTGCTGATTGGCTGCCGAGCGTCGCGTGCGTGACGTTACGCCGCGGGGCGCTGCGGGCGAGGGGGCGCGGAAGGCGGGACTGGCGCCGGCGGCATTCTACTCGGGTACCTGCGATAGTACAGTATTTACACGTATAATATTATATTAATAAAATAATAATAGACCTTTGCCCAGGACTGGGACAGTATAGGTCAAAAAGAAAATAATAATAATATAAATATATAATAAGGGACATTTCACACAGCGCCATCTAGCACCATACGAAGCCACTTAGCCGACGCTTTTGTCATTGGTTGAACAATTTGATTAAGTAACGCTCTGCGGTATAACCCGCGTAAATATGGGATAAAAAGTGGACACAGCATGTAAATAATGTTATATTACTAGAGGTATAATTTAACAATAGGAATACGAAGGATTACAAGGAAATTGGATACTAAGTGAATAATTAGATTACATGTTTGCGGGTTCAATTCCCGCATAGCACAAGTAATTATGAAAATGTGTAAATACTTGTGCTGAGTCTGATCGTTTCTATGAATAATAAGTATGTATTTACAAAAAAAATAGATATGTATTATATCCGTTATCTAGTACCCATGATACAAGCTTGCTTAGTATGGGGCTAGATGGCGCTGTGTGATATGTCCTGAAATATTTATTTATTTATTTGGAGACTCCATAATATTATGAAGTTCTTGTTTAAATGTAGCTATATGAAAGTTCCGGTGGGTTGACGACATTAGAACAACCAGGGAGCACCTGGGTTTGTGCAGTACCGGGAAGAGTGGAGTACTATAAGAGAGGCCTATGCCCAGCAGTGGGCGATAGCGGGCTGATGATGATGATATGTAAGTGGTACCTGTGCGGCAGTGAGCTAGCAGTCGCTGGAGTTGAGGTCGAGCGGCGCGTGCCGCTTGGCGCGCGTGAGGCGGTCCAGCTCGGCCGCCGCGTCGGAGCGCGCCGCCGCCGCCCCTCCGGGCGGGGGGTCGCGCGCGCCTGCGCCGGGGGAGCCCGTCTTCTTGTACAGCAGCGAGTTGAAGAAGTTGGCCAGCACGCCCTCGTTGCCCGGCGTGCCCGGGGACATGCCGATCTTGCTGCCGTCCATCTGGAATAATAATAAAAACTTGTTAAATTTTCAGTATTCAAACCATGTAACTTCCGGTCTCACTCAGCTGTTGCTGTAATAGGATCAACGGTAGGCTACAACAAATGTCATATATCACTAGTCTTTCTATTTTAAACATAAAATAGTAATACATACTAGTGAGTTATTGGCATTAAATCATCTCATCATATCAATCCCGTTGATGGGTGATCGTTAATGACAGGCGAGTTGCTATAATATGTCGTACTAAAACAAATGGTATATTTCGCTAAGCGAGTATAATATCAAATAGAAATAGTAGTGGATATGTGACTTTCGATCATTATCATATCAATCCCATTGATGGGTGATCGTTAGTGTGTACGTACGGGATGCTGCGCGCGCGGCGGCGGCCGCAGCGGCGAGTCGGAGCGCGGCGCGGCGCCCCCCGCGCTGAGCGCCGCCTGCTGGCGCTGCAGGAACGCCTGCTCGTCCTCCGCCTGCACCTCCGCCTCTCGGTTGCCGCCGCTCTGGAAACCAAATGCAATTATAGTAGCCAATTTTGCTAAGAGATGGCGCCACCAAAGCGCGTCGGTTGAAAACTTTGGAAAACGCTCGTTACAGCGGATAAAGCTGAAATGGAAAATTGCACATTACAGCACCTATCAGATGAAATATACTACACAATTCTACTACAAACACCAACGCTGAGACGAACGTCGCATGCTTAACGAAAAGCATTATGCACCACTTGCCCATTTTAGTTGCACTGTATAACCGTGTTTTGGATAGGATTGATCACACAATTAAACCTATCACTGAAATATGAAAACTTTCATAATGAGGCAAAAAGAGCAAAACGTTAAACGTCGATGTATTATGGACCAGAAAGAAAGGTGGGCAAAATAAGATGTTAATTGAGTAAATAGTACTCACTTTCCGTATAGCTGGCTGCACAATAACATCCCTGTAGTAGTCATCAGGCTTGCATGTCTGCATGTTTTCATATAATATGCTAATTTTCTTCATGCTGTCCCAGCCAGCGGGTCTGAAATACGAGAGAAACCAGTTACAACAATTGTTGAATGAACGAATTTAAGTGTGCAGGGAACAGTCGTGCTTTTGTTTCTATTATATAATAAAATATATATATTTCAGGACATATCACACAGAGCCATCTCACCCCATACTAAGGGTAAAGCTTTGGTTTCCTAGGACAGCGGTGCCTTCATATAGCGGCTGTAATATTACGGACGCAAAAATCATTAAAGTAAATTACGGTGCAAGTTACCGCTCTCTAGGAAACCGCGCCATTACGTTAACATAGACAACGTTTATTCACCGCTGTATTACGGCCGCTATATGTCGGAACCGCTTTCCTAGGAAATCCAAGCTTTAGGGTACTAGTAACGGATATAATACATATGTATATACTTTTCTTTTATAAATATGTACATACTTATTATACATAGAAACGACCAGACTTAACAACAAGTAATTGAACATTTTAATATTCATAACTACTTGTGTTATACGGGAATCGAACCAGCACCCCTAGATTAGAAGGCAGAGCCTCTACCAACTAAAGCTAACAGAGCATTATATATTTGTATGTACAATGTACATCTAGGATACTCTAGGGTCTAGGCAATCAAATCTAGTAATAATAATGTTATGTGGTTGAATGCTAATGTTATGAACGAAGCGTTGTGCTTTTTACTAATTAATTTTACTAGTTAATATTAATATTGAAAAGACTAACTTAATGTATTTTAGAAATAGACATAATGACAAATTAAATTTCGATATTCTACATAACAGTAAAAAAGTAAATGAGGTAGACACCACACGTTTTCTAGGACTGACAGTAGATAACAAGTTGACATGGGAATCCCATATAAATACTTTATGTAAAAGACTGCATCAATTTGCTTATGCACTGTATCAACTACGGAAGGTTGCCAGTGAGAACACATTGTTAACAGCTTATCATGGTCATGCAGCTTCAATATTAAGATATGGAGTAATGTTTTGGGGTGATGCCACCAATAGTATACAAGCATTCCGAGCGCAAAAACGATGTGTAAGAGCTATCTGCGGACTAAGCCGAAGGGCCTCGTGTAAGAAACATTTTAAGCGGCTAAAGATATTAACTTTACCATGTATTCAAATATATGAAATTTCAACTTTTATTAAAATGAATCCTGAACATTTTACAATGTGGCCAGCTGACAGTAGGCATGCAGGGAAAATACGAAACATACCTACCAATACTGCATACCTCAATAAAAGTGTATTTGGGATGGCTCCGAGAATATACAACCACATTCCCAAGAGTATTAGATGTAAAGATGACCTTAATGTTTTTAAATGTATGCTAAATGAACTATTATGTAAAAAAGCTTACTACAGTGTTGATTTGTTTTTCAAAGATAAGTTTAAATAAGAATGTATTCTAAATCAAATTATGTAACTTTATATTATTAGTTGTAAAGTCTGTAAGCCTTTCAGGTGGAAACTAGTGACACAATACGCTATAAATGTTTGTCTAGTTAAGCAACATATAATATACTGTAACACCTTAGCACCTAGTTTCACAGACCAATAAATCATTCATTCATTCATTAAATCATTCATTCATTCATTCATTTACTATGGAAATACATATTTTAGGTTAATAGCGGAAATGTTACTGTGGGAGTGTTTTAGAGTGATAGAGAAGGATTTTAGGCACATTGTGAAATGATTTAGGGTGACTGAAAATGTGTTTTCCGGTGATTGTGTAAGTGTTTTTGGGTGAGTGTGTTGAAGTGTTTTTATATAATCCAGTGTAAGTTTTGAGACATTTGACTGCTTTGTTAACTTAGTGTTGGTAGTGGATCTGCCTTCTAATCTAGGGGTGCGGGTTGGATTCCCGCATAACACAAGTAATTATGGATATTAAAATTTGTAATTACTTGTGTTGGGTTAGGTCGTTTGTCTGTATAATAAGTACGTATTTACAAAAGAAAAGTATATAAGTATTATATCCGTTATCTAGTACCCATGATACAAGCGTAAGCTTAGTATGGGGCTAGATGGCGCTGTGTGATAATGTCCTGAAATATTTATTTATTTATTTCATGATATGGTTGTAGAGCACCACTCACATAAGTACAGCGTCCTTCTCGACGATGAGCGCGGGCGTGCGGAAGGGCAGCCCGTATATCCGGTGCGTGAGGTACTTGTACAGCAGGTCGCAGTTCTTGTCTTCCTTCGCGCTGGAGTAGAAGAGCGCGGCGCCGTACTGCAGGCAGAACCGCCGGATCCACTGCTGCATGAAGTCGAGGTGCTCGTCGCGGTAGTCCATCTCCTTCTCTAAGGTTGACATGTAGTCAGTCTGGAAGGGTCACAAAATGTAGAACAAATAAACATATATGTACATATAGAAATTTTCTTCTCTAAGGTCGACATGTAGTCAATCTGAACACAAATGTAGAACAAATATGTAAAGAAATTTTACAATGATCTAGTGATTGTCTGTTGTTACTTTCTTCCGAACATAGAACATACATTGAAATTATAATGTAGTCAGTCTGAAAGGGTCACAAATGTAGAACAAATATATACATACAAATTTGACAATGATCTAGCGATTGTCTGTTAGTGTCTTGCGAATATAGAACATACATTGAAATTATAACTTAGTTAGTCTGAAAGGGACACGAATGTAGAACAAATATACCTATATACATAGAAATTTTATACAATGATCTAGCGATTGTCTGTTGTTACTTTCTTCCGAATATAGAACATACATTGAAATTATAACTTAGTTAGTCTGAAAGGGACACGAATGTAGAACAAATATACCTATATACATAGAAATTTTATACAATGATCTAGCGATTGTCTGTTGTTACTTTCTTCCGAATATAGAACATATATAGAAATTATACACCGATCTAGCGCTTGCCTACTACTTTCTTCAGGCAACAGTACCGCAAAAGCTTGCTGTCGATCTATGAAGTCTTCAGACTTTAGTAAAGTAAATTTTGATGTCAAAATTGGTGAACAACAATGAACATTAATTCCCGATGTTACTACTATTATAATTGTATCACAGTAGTTATTCAAAGGTATGCCCATTCTGTGAAGTGTGTAACAAACATCCGAAATATGAAGACACAGAAAGTCCTCAGAAAGGGTTATAGAAAACTGTATCATGAGAGATATTTGTCCTCTATATAAAGACCCCTACCTCAGTGCGGGTCACAACTGGATGGCCAGAACAGCAGATCACGAGTCGTGGAAAAAATAGGAGAGGCCTATGCCTATTAATTTAATTTTATTTTAATTAGTAAGTAGTAAGATTTTTTTAGCTTAAAATTGTATTAATGATTGACGCGACATAATTGATACCAACTCTTATTATTATTGTAATAAGTTTGTCGTAATTCTGTATGTTAATTAATGATATCTATCTATATATCTATGTTCAGAAATGGACAACTAATGGCTAAGAAAGAAGAAGAAAACCTTTGGACATTTTCAGTGATGCTTGGAGAGAATTATTGGGAAAATGTTTGCTCTATAGTGAAAAAGCATGCTATCGGGAGTCAACTGTAGCCATTTAATAACTTGATATTTGCGTATTTTTTTATTTTATTTTTTAATTTGATACTATGTATATTTATTGACTTTTAGTTTTATTTTTGTATTGTATAATGATTTAATTTGTACTTTTGTATGTCACTATAAGAATTAACTTTATTATTGTGATTAGATTATTTATCATTAGAGTAATTCGCTTTAAGCGGTTCTAATTGTGAGAATAAATAAATAAATAAAATAAACCTTAGTGACGACCACAACGATGTCCAGTCCCAGGTTGGTGGTGAGCACCGCTTCAGGCAGTGGACAATCATCATCATCACCATTCTCCAGGTCGTCGGAGAGGTTCCTGGAGGACCTCTTCATGGGAGACGAGGCAGTAGGCTCCAGCTCGTCTCCGGGCTCCGTATACCTCTGCCATTTCTGGACCTGCTGCTTTTTACTCTGTAGCCTTTGTTCTGAAAAGAAAGAAAAGAAAAATATTTATTTATAGAATTACAGACTTAAATGTAGGCATATGAACAAAACCTAAAAACTAATCCTTAATAATCTATCTATTTTTTTAGAAATATACGTGGTTAAAACATAATAAATGAAAAATCCTTAAAAGAGTTGCATTTACACTATTAATAGGAGTGTTTGTGAACATTGACTCTTAAAGTCAATGTTTTTGGGTAATAGTAAGGCAATATTTCTTTGAATATCATTATCACTTTACGATGTCATATCTATAGTTTTAAATATTATGTGTAGTACCTGGGGTTTACTATAGTGCCTGTTTTGTGGACTCATAAATCATCATCATCATCGTCAGCCTTCCACTCCTAGACAGTTTTTTTACGAACGCCAGTTTTTTTTTTTTTTATCTTGAACGTGTTTGCACTTGACCATAGTTTACCTGATAGCAAGTAAGGCTATGGCCTAAGATGGAGCGTGCTTACCCGATAAGAACCGATTCACTCTCGCTTTGAAGATCGCTGGATTATAGTGCGTGGGGAACAGAGAGCCAGGCAGGGAGTTCCACAACCTAGTTGGGAATAATCCCGGTCAAATACAAACATGATGTAAATAAATGAGAAGTCGGTTAAAAATATATATGGAACAGATAAACCATTAATCTTTTATTGGTTTAGATAAACCATTGTTTAATGTTTTTTTTTATAAATATTTCTGTTGATTGTTAAATTAAAATCCTGCCCAAACTACGTCACGTAAGAAGTATCTACAGAATCAAAACGTAAATATGCGGCTATATATTGTAAGCAATAGTGTGCAAATAAACGATTATTATTATTATCTCCAAAATCCATATGCACATATATTACGCACACGGTCCGCGTATTAAACTCAATAATTTAGTCGTAAACTGCAGTTCGCGTGCAACAGAAGCCTATCAAGTCATGCACATCCGCCGGATTGAGAGTGCTGTTACTCGCACCAAACTAAATAACGGGCGAACATTAATACTCGCACCAAACCATTGAGCTAGGATTATACAGAGACACAATCTCAAACTAAAAAGCGCAGGAAAGTGTCCGAACGCTAACATCGTCAGCGAGCGCAAACAAAAGACTCCTTGTCTCTTTCGCTCTTACATATTTTAAGAACGTGCAAAAGAGATAGGTAATCCAAAAGTGTACTCAACGAGTAGCGTGGGCAGTTTTGGCTCGGACATTTTTTTCGAGCGTTTGTGACTCTGTATTATCCTAGCTCAATGCACCTAACTAAATAACGGGCGAGTATTAAAACAACTGAGTACACACATGCCTTATGCCACTAGTGTTATAGAGGCGGAAGTTTGTGTGTATGTGTGCGTGCGGATATTGGAAAACAAAAAATACTAAACAGAAATTACTTGTTTGGTTTATTAATATTGTTTATTCCTTATTTACGCCGAAATACACCAGCGGATCACCGCGTTATTTGGTATGGGGGCAAATGACAAAGGCAAATTATTTACCTGTGTTTTAGTTTTTTAACCCTTAGAATGCTTAGAATGAATACGAAAGATTTTTCACTAACCAACGTCAGAAAAGTTCCTATAATATCCATTATTCAGGCACTAAAAGGCGATTGGTCCGCTAGGCGACATACGTGATTTGAATGTGTGGAAATACGCTCCATAGACAACGCATTATAAAAAAAAATTCTTCATATAAAAGTTTTTATTATGTAAATCCGGTATCTAAAGGTATCAAAAGTCTGGTATAATAGTTACATGATAATAATATTTATTCCATTACAAAACAGTGAAAATGAAATGTTTAATTTTAATTCCACAGCGGAGCGATGGATGATAGTGGTTTTTAGTGTGGTGGAAGTATAGGATTTTAAAAGTGATAAAGGCTTCTTTTTAAGCTATCCCAACGCGAGCGAAGCCAAAGATGAAGGAACGGAGACCAGTACAACCAATCACATCCAATATTCGTATCCAGTGGAACGTAGCAGTTAGCGGAATGGTAATATATTTTTATAACTATAACGGGTTTGCACTTGGCCATAGTTTGCCTGACAGCAAGCAAAGGCTATGGCCTAAGAAGGTTGTGATATAGGGGTCTCTTTATAATTAGTCTATGGTGAAGGCATGAAACGACAACGTGTGTGATTGAGTACCGTTGTTGATTAGATGCACTGCAATGTCCTGGCTTAGTCAGACAACCGGCTTGTACGAAACATGTCTTTTAATGTGTTAGTTTTAAGATTTATTTCTTGTTTTGTGGAAAAAGGATAGGGAGGTCTTTGCCCAACAATAGAAGAATACTCTCTCTCTTGAGTCGTATTTCCTCATGACTGAGGGTCGTGACTCCCCCGCAAAATTAATTCGTTAGGGGAGTTTTCTTGGGCAGATACATCGTGGTGGGCGCCCAGGTCCTTCCACGGTAGGACAATACAGGCTCTTAATAATAATAATTCGTATTGAGAAATAATGTATGAAAAGCATATTTGTTAACATAATGGCATTTTAATAAGTACATTTATTCTAGTCAACAGCTTCAAACAGGTCAACGTCAAACGTCAGCTATAACAACCATATTTTGCCATTTTTTTTGCTATGTAGCAAAAAAAAATGGCAAAATATGGTTGAATTGATGTAAATGTAACGAAATAATGTAGAAACATGTCATCAAAAAGTCTAAAATTAAGATACAACTCGGATAAGTATACGGCCAACCTTAAAGCCTTCAACCTGTCTTGTGTATATTTCCCGCATGAGTCAGGCGGTTACGTCATTTTGTCGCGTAATATTTAATCAATGTCGAGAGCTTAAATATACATAATATTATATACATAGTGGTATTATCAAACCGCCTCGCTGGCTATTCTGGCTATTTTTTTTAATAACAAAATCTTGTATCTGTCCGTCATTGATAAAAATAATAATCGAAGACACAGATTGCGCTGAAGTATGTTTCAAGTTATGGCTACTGATTCGTTAATTTGGTGTTGTTGGTAAACAGATTTGTCGGACATATTTATTGTGCATATTTTATTCATTTATTAACTCGAATGAAATATTCAGTATTATGAAGGCGGCCCCTGCTTTAAGCCATATTAATCCGAAATAAAAATCACCTTATGTCTTAATCTGATATAATAGGTTACCTATGAAATTGCCGTTTTTTTCTTACATTTTAATCTGTTTGTAACTTTTACGTACAGCTATATTTTTACCAAATACAATTTTTATTGTATCAATTGTTGAATTATGTACCTTTTAGATATTTTTTTTTATTACTACAGCATATTACTTATAGGGAAGTCATTGAAAACACCTCTTTCAATGTGTCCGACACACTACTTTAACTAGGTATATTTTATGAGTTAATTTATTAAGTGCTAACCTGCACTATGGTTGTTTTTAATTAAACAGCCGCTCAGTCTGAAGTGTATGGAAATGAGTGTGGATTTTCGCGCCTGGCAGTTAGTAGACCGTAGCCTAGTGGTTAAGGCGTTCTGACGGTAGCAGAAATACGCAGGTTCGAATCCTGCCGGTCGTGATTATTTTCGCTCATTTTCCAATAAAAGTTTAATTTAGGTATATTTTTATCATATAAGTACTCTGTTTTTGAGAAATTGGTATAGGTACGTAGTGCATAGCTTTTTTTCCATCTAACTATAGTTATTAATTGCATCTAAATCTGTTCAGACATTTCCATACAAACATTAAAAATGTTTGTATGGAAATATAATTTTTCTCAATTTCGTAATACAATTCGGCAATTTCATAGGTAAAGACCCAATATATTTTATCCAAAATTCAAGATATTTTTCTAAATTTCATTTAAAAATCAAGAGTATGTCATTGTTTATTTTGTATGTCTGTTCTTCACAGACATACCAAATAAACAATGACATACTTATTAATTACTCAACTTAATTTATTATTTAGATCTACATACATAAATCATACTCATTATTAAAAAACACACTTGCTATTGATTGGTGCACACAATTTAGGCCGATTCTTACAACCAATCAAATAAATACAATAACAAATGCACTAATTGCATCGCCGAAAGTATGCGCGTCGTGAGAACTGCGCATTGTCACAGTATAGCTAACAGTTAAACACATTGGGGCTTTCTTTACGATTTCTCTGCAAATATTCTAGTCTAGACAGATTGGCATGATTTAATTGAAATTCTGGAGATATATGTAGTGTTTTTCCGCTGTGACTGCTCCTTAACCGACATCAAACAACAAACTTGATGGTTTTTAGGTGTGTTCCTCCATATACCACCGCCACACCTCACCTAACCAATGTGGCCTCCGTGGATCTCAAGATCTTACCAACACCGCACCTTGTCGCACGATTTAATGTTTAGATAATATGTATTTATAACTACAGTTGTATAACGCTGTTTTACTCATGTAGACATGAAAATCACCTGCCTAATATAGGAGAATACAGGTTTCTTGTCTTAGACAAAGAACAAGCAATGAGACAAATTCGGGAATAATGGTAAGTACATAATAAAATTCTTCCTTACATATTGATTGAATTAATGATGATAATATTTTTGGATGCACTTGCGCTTCAGGCTCTTATGAGACCTACTGCAAGGTGCAAACACAACACAGGTACAGATAATTAAACATGTCCCAGAATATTTTTATTTTTATTTGTATTTGTAATAATACTTCGTTATCTATACTATCTATACTAATATTATAAAGCTGCAGAGTTTGTTTGAACGCGCTAATCTCAGGAACTACTGGTGCGATTTGAATAATTCTTTTTGTGTTGAATAGACCATTTATCGAGGAAGGCTTTAGGCTATATAACATCACGCTGCAACTAATAGGAGCGAAGAAACCATGGAAAATGTGGAAAAAATGGCGAAAATTATTCATCTTTGAGGGCTTCCGTTAATAACTATTCCACGCGGACGAAGTCGCTGGCACAGCTAGTAATTGATAAATGGCGCTATACATACATCAAACCAAATAAAAAAAACTTTATTGAACTTAAATACATAATTATCCCCGAGTATTTATATTATTGATTGTACCGTTTCAGAAAGCTGATATAATCATCAACATATAAAATAGTGAGACTGGTCTAATTAATTAATTAATACTATGATGAAAAATTTAAACGATTAAAGAAATCAAACCAAAGATAAACCAGACTGATCCTAAAACAAGACAGGATGAGATGGAGAATCACCGTGGACACCCTCTGCCCTCTCAGGGGACCTAGGGACATAAGTAATGATGAAAAATCTGACTTTGTCTACATATAAACAAAAAACCTAACTAATTATTTGATTCTCTGGCAGGACTTGAGAAGATGTCAAAGCAAATTATAAGAACTAAGATCCTGATCAAGGGCTTGATCTAGATCAGTTAACAAGGATGTATAAGATGAGTCACTACCATAATTAAAACTGCATTGTTCATGAAATGAGCATTGTTGCATGCATTGGTATAGTTTTAGTGGGCTGTATAAAAAATAATAAAATATTGTTGTATTGTTTATTTGTGCATCTCTCTCTCTCCATATTAGAATCACTAAATTGCTTTATTTAAAGTAAATTTGTATGGAACTGGCCAACTCTTGTGCCAAGAATATACTTACTGCCTTTAGGACTAGTTTCCAGTCTCCTTGTTGAATTTTATTCCTAATGTCTGAGGATCATGACTGCACCTCCCAGCACCTTCTCCATAACAACATCTTTCCACTTTCTTCTGTCCTCGGCAACATGCACTTGCTATTAGATCCTCCTGACTTGTTTCCATAATAAAATACAATAAGCCTACCTGAACTTATTTTGAAATGAGTGAAAATAATCAACACCATCAGGATTTCCACCTGCATTAACCTGACATGTCAGGTCTAAACCTTTAAGCCACAGTCAACTGACTGCCTGGTGCAGCCTACAATTGATCATACTAGCTTAGTGTGAGTTTACACTTGTCAAAATAACTGATAGTAAACCTACCTGGAGACAGGTCCAATTTGTCTATATGGTCTCCGAGCACTGCAGCCCAGCTCTGCAACTGATCCAGGATGCCCCATGGAGTGGTCATGGCCACCGTGAGGATGACCAGGGTGTGGGGGAATGTCTCCTCACTGAGGGCAAACCGGAGCAGGTTTGTGTGCCCTGGATCCCCGTCTAACACCCATACGCTGAGGCGTGTGTGGTCTGCAAGTGATACAATTAATAAATGAAGATGTTTTTTCTTTTATTTCAATAACTTGGGCTATATTAGCTAAAGACTTCAGACAAAGTTTAACTAATGTCACACTATAACAAACGGCTAAAAATATTACATAAGCCATTGTGAGCAAATACTATTATTTTTGTCTTGAAATCCAAAGGTTGCCTAGAAGAGATCACTTTTAGAAATAAGGACACTACTTCTGACACTAGCTGTATGATCTATTATTTTTTAATTGTTTACAGTCAATAATAATTAGTTTATCTACTTTATATTTGTGCAATTTGTATTAGTCTTGAACCTAATCCAGCTTTAAATGTATAAGTAAATGAATAAAATATAATAAGTAATTATTAATATAACATATTATTAATATAACATATTATTAATATAACATATTAATAATTAACATATTGATAAAATGCCTCACAAAAGATTTAATATTCAAATAAGTAATTATTGCCCAGTTTTCTGCATAATGTGATTTCTTGTCATGTAAATGGACTGATAATAATAATAATACATTACAATAAAATAATTTGATCCACTTGTGCAATTGAATTGAGTTCACAAGTACAGATTGAAATCCAGAGATCAATTTACTGATAAAATTATCTGTTGTTAAGCTCAATTTTGGAAGATTGTATTAAAATAATTTAAATACACAGTGTATACAAATTATTTCAATACAAGAAATACTAATATACTTAAAGAAGAACCATATGGATGTTTCCAATTTAATTAACTATTTCAAATAACAATCAATCTGTATGTCTATAGTTAAAATTATTGTGAATTGCCTACTAATAACTTTATTATTTCTGATTGAAATCATTAATTCAGATATATTTTACAATATCCTTTGTAGATGATTTATAAATAACTGACAATTCCAATTAGAGATAATTGGTAAACATTAAGGTTATCAATCTTGTTCTAACCTGCTTACAAGTAAATTCACAAATTTTGAATGATTAGTCTACATAATTCTTATGGATTTGTAGAAAAAACACATATATTGGTATATTTTAAGTCATACAGCTAAGCTGCTATAATTTTGTAGCTTTTGAATTTGTTTTTTTCTTCACTGAGACATACAAATTGGGGCAGCAAGATGTGATTACCTTCTCTAATGTTTTATAAATGAAGCCAGTACTCACCATCTCTGTACTCATCACTAATGTCTATATATGCATATTCGAGGGCTGATCCTTTCTTAGGATCTTCCACTCCTTGTAATTTTGCTACTAAAGTGGTTTTCCCAGTTTCATTGTCACCCAGAACTAGTACGTTTTTATTTGAAGGTAGTTTTGTGTTTCCTTGATTCTGTACTTCTTCCAGGATCGCAGACCTAAAACACAAGAGTCATGTCATCAATCACATCACCTATGCGTCAACGATGTAGGTTGGTTGGCGATGTACGAGAGTGCAGCGGCGGCGCGGTATGGCACAATGTGAAAACATTTTATCACTATTTAACATACAAAGGTAAGACGTAGCAGCTAGGTCACATCACATTTCTCAGGTGCGAGCCTCTGTCAGTAGGTGTGACACATTGAAACCCCATACATGGGGGACTGCATGCAAGCCGTAAAATTAACTGTGAACTATTACCATAGGTTGTCCTTTCCATCGTCTTTATCCTTCTTTTTAGATTTGAGCCCATTTGTCTGGCCGTTTGTATCCATTCTTCAGGAATTTTAGAAGATAACAACGGCACAGAAAGGCTTTTTTTCGTTTTCGTTTCTTCTGCCGTTCATACGTCACTCTCGTTCGCGTTTTTTATTGTCACTTATATGTTGCAAGAAGTACATTAAAATCTCCAAAATGTTTGCAGCTCACTCAAGGCTCATATGATAAGTTTAATGAATTTTGGGCCATATGAGATTATTTTATTAATCTAATAATAAAATTAAGTTATAGTACACACATATATTTTTATTATAACCTGATCAAAATATTGTTCGATATCGCATTTCATTGCGTAAAGTTTTCACCAACTATTGGTTGATTTATGTTTACTGGCAATGATATTATTTTTAATACAGATAAATAATAATAGAAATGAGCAATGCTAAAGTTTCGATCGATAAATAAATGAATTTAAAATCGATTTTCAATTCATTTATGTTATGACAATGTACCTATCTACAAAATATTTCAGTAGGTACATAAAAATAATTGTAAAAGGTAGGACTCCTTTCTTAAATCCAGTTTTACACTTTTTGAAGTACATGTATGAACTTAAACATATAAAGCTAAACATATAGGAATCGATTGATTCCGTATCGATTACTGTGTGATAAATTATGCTTTTTTTGTCTCTAATTATTGTTTTTATTATACGTCAAAGTCACCTCTCAACCTTGGCATATGTTGCCATATCTAGACTATATCTTATCCAAGGCCGATATTAAGAGGAAACAAAGGCTCGATGATTTATCCATACGAATCTGAAAATCAGAACCTTAAATAATTTTTAAATTTCAGCAATTCTTTATTACAGATTTTTTGGTGCCGATTCCGTCATTACACGCAGACCACGCAGTATAATATCGTGGTCTGTGCTGGCAGCTGGCTAAACTTTTTATTACTTCTGACTGGCAACATAAATTATACAAAAAAAACAGAAGTAAAGTTGATTTTCTGAAAAGCAATGTGAATTTTTATTTTGATCATAAATACTCCGTTGGAAAACATTGAAACGGGATTTAAATGTTATTAAACTAGCTAAAAGTGCAACGTTTTATAGTGATATAAGTGGCTGTACATCAAATATGGCTCGTAGGCAGAATCCCGGTAAAAAAACCAATTTGTCGCAAGTGAGTCATAATCATTATTTACTTGACTTGTCTAGGACTCTTGATATCATCGGTTTATTAGTATTAATTACGATGAAGCTGCTTTTATGTACAGAAGCCAGGAAGTAAATGATAACGATATGCCTACATAATCAGCGGGAAAGATTTTGTCTGGACATTTCTTTATATCAGCTGATTCTAACTTTGTAAACAATGGATCCCATTGTTGTCTACTTCATTTATTATGGCGATTCTATTCAGTTCAATAGTTAACTCACTGTATCAGGGGCATGGTTGATTGGCTTGTAGGGTTTGGTAGTTAAACAATGAATAGAGTTTATAAATTAAGTAATTTACCAGTAAATTTCAGACTAATTGAATGACAAAGAAAGCATTGATCAATGAAATAAATGGTTAGTTACAGTCACGTACAAGGTACACACTTTCAGAACAATGTTTCAGTTATATACCTACCTAAGTTAGTAACATATTAATCCATTATACCCAGTTATAGTTCAGTATTTCATCATAAATTAAAAATTAAAAAACTAGTTATTTTGTAGATTGTATGAAAAAAAACTCAGTAGATTAGAGTAATTTTTACATAACATATACTTTTATCATTGCTTTGGTACCTACTTTAATTATATTACTTCTATCTGTAAGAATATAATATATCCTGTATGTTTTTTTTATAGAATAGAAAATGACTTGTACCTTAGTAATTCATGTTTCTAGTTTCATAGTTTTTCATAATGTTATGTTGAGGTTCTATATTTTCTGGTGTACAAAATTGTGCATCAATTTGCTAATGCTCAAGTATTAGCTCTTAAATGTTATGTTAATTTCCAGTTTGGTCTCTTGGATGTAGACTTGGATGATGGAGATCATGACATGGACCTCTCAGATGATGACATGGACTTTGAAGCAGAGCTGGCAGCCATCAGTGGCGGGGGAGCCCGGCCCAAGCCGAGGAAACCAGCTCCGGTGCCAGCACAGAACCTGGATGCCATGATCGCAGCCAGCTTGCAAGATGTGCCTTCTGATGATGAGGATGTTTCTGGTGAGATTTGTTTGCTATAATTTTAAGTTCTATGTACATAAAAAAATTGTTACCAATATTGATGTGATCAGTCCTCATATGGGTGACCGAAAAAGTGGCCATTTTGGGTGCTTCCATGGGTCAGATGACACGTTAAAGCCATGTCAGAGGCCCTTAGGGCGAATTGATAAACTCTTGATCCTGGAGTTGGCCACTCTCAATTTATAAGTAGTAGTAGTATTATGTCTATCAAAGCATTAACTCTGGACTTTGAAATAACCATCATAATAAGAAATGTTTTGTAGCTGCTTACAACTATGTGTATTATCTTATTACAATCCTATCGTAAGAATGTGTCGCCAATACAATGAAATTGTTAAAAATCATAACACTATTGATGTATTCCATCGTAATATTTCAAAATTTAAAACAGACATTAGAAAAATTATATTCACAGCACATAAATAGACAAGTTATTTTTTTTTATTTTAGGTAAATATCTCTTCTTTTCTTCAACATTTGTAATGTATAATGTGCATTATGTGTGTGTATTATGTATAAAGTGCTTAACAAATGATCATGTTATATACACATATTTAGGAGTATAGCTCAGCTCAAAATTATTTCGATCAAAAACTATCTAATGTACTCTAAGCTGTAATCTGTTCTGTGTATAAATAAATAAATAAATAAATTATACTATTGAGTACTGTAAGTGAGTGACCTCAGTACAAAGAGCAGTTATATTTTAGTCCTGTTCTGATTGGTTCAATAAACAAGTGTGACTCACAAGATTTCTCACAGTAAGTGTACAAATAACTGTACCAAGTGGCAAGGAGGTTTAAATTGCTTGCTAACAATGGATAGCATATCTACTCTTAATTAAGTAACTACTCTAAATGTAGATGCTGTTGGTGACATCACAATGCATAATGAATAGAATAAAATATACTGCCTATAATACTTTTGGGATTCTATACTGGCCACCATATCATTATCATGTAGTTTTGGCTTTGGCTAAATCATTTTATTACTATTGGATATACTGCAGCCTTACATTATGTTGAGCACTAGTAGGAAACCACAGCTTGGCTCACATTAAGAATTAATAATATCAATGAAAGTAACATACAAACTTGCAACCTTTTGGGTTGTGTGTTGATAGATCAGTCAGGTGGTCCTTTGTGTTTTATATTATAGATTGTCGGATGAAGCATTGTTCTGTTCCAGACAATGATAATAGTAGGTTGTTGATCACAGAAGTCATATCATTATGCACCCATATTTATATTAAGCATTAATTAAAAAATATATATTTTAAATGGAAAGAGGGTAGGGAAACCTTTGTCCAACAATGAGACAATACAGGCTCTTAATAATAATTAATTTAAAAGCCATACGTATACTTGCAGGTGACGAAGACGACCCTGACCTGCTCAACGAGCTGCAAGAGCTGGGTATCTCGGACACCCCCTCGCCCCCGCCCCGCGCCGCGCCCTGCTCCGCGCGCGCCGCGCCCGGCAACGCCGGCATCATCATTGTAATCCAGGAGAGAATCTCTAACTATACGCTGGCCGAGAAACAGGCTAAGGCTAAGGGAGAGAGCAGTCGGGCTAGAAGGTAGATTTTTTCACTGATGCTATTAAAAATGTTCGATATTCTCAATTTGCAACTAATCGAATCAAATAAACAACTCAGGATAGAATATCTAACTATACCCTGGCCGAGAAACAGGCCAAGGCTAAAGGAGAGAGCAGTCGGGCTAGAAGGTAGACTTTTTCACCGATGCTATTAAAAATGTTTGATATTCTTAATTTGCAACTAATCAAATCAAATACACAACTCAGGAGAGAATATCTAACTATAGCCTGGCTAAGAAACAGGCCAAGGCTAAAGGAGAGAGCAGTCGGGCTAGAAGGTAGACTTTTTCACCGATGCTATTAAAAATGTTTGATATTCTCAATTTGCAACTAGTCGAATCAAATATACAACTGAATTTGTTCTGTTGATTTTCTTCTTTTTCCCAAAAACAAGAAACAATAAATCAAGAAAATGAAACAAAGAAATTTGCCCACTTCAACTCAGGATGTGCTAACAGCAAATAACCGGCGCAGATCTTCTGTCGAGACCGACGGATGACAACACAATTACCAGCAATCTACTTACCACCATATTATTTACTACAATTGTATATATAATATGTATATGTATTAACATCTGGGCAAGAACAGCGCAAGACCCTCTTACGCCAATATTCCCTATATTAGCGTAAGAGGGAGGAGGCCTATACCTTGCAGTAGGCCTCATTCTGCTGATGATGATATGTATTTCCACACATATTTCAGATTCGCTCGCGGTCTGAAGACTTTGAACGAGCTCCTCAAGCAGGCGCAGTCAGGCAAACCAATCAGCACCGAGGAGGTACCCCCTCCTGTCGTTCTGGGCAAACCAGAGCCTTCACAGCCTGCCCCCGCGCCACCCGTGTCCGGTAATATTTAATAGAAAAATATACAATACCTAATTTAGTTGTCACAAATAAAAAAAAAACAAGTGTGAGTGAAATAATTCAAGGGGAAATTGATTAAATACTAAGGCTTACTTTTGACATGTTTGCAATGGACCCCCAACCAGGCAAAAACCTGTATCTTACTTTGCTTATAATATAACTCATCGTAGGCCTCTTTTATAGAGCCCGGTTCATTTAGTGAAAGGATTTATAAATGGCTACCAAAATCAACCTATACATTTCACATCATACAGCTTCCCCGTTGGTGCGAAAAGGAGTTCATGTAACCTTTCTTTAATAAGTTCACATTTTGGGTGCCCAATAATAATTTAGTAAACGTGAAAATTAAATATAGTTCTTTACTAATCTAGAACCAATAACACCTGAATGTTACTTAAGGTGGGAAATAAATGGCTTTATTTATTTATTTATTTTTCTTTAATGAAACATAATATACCCAAGTAAGCTAACTAATTCTCTAGGTACATACGTGTTAAAGCGTGAATATGGACTTAGATAGATACATAAGTCTTTATTTATTTATTAGGCACACAACACTATACACAGAAAATACATGAGTAACAACAAAACACATTAAAGGTAATGATCCATTCTGTGCATCAAACACATGCCTACACAACATGATTATTAACAGATCCAAGGTTCAATAAGTTAACTAAACTAAAACAAAACAATTAAAATAATACATATAATACAATACTTATGGAAGTTACAGTTTATTCCAACACACTACCAATGGAAATATTAAAAAGAATAAATGATTAAATATTCCGGGACATGTCACACAGCGCTGTCTAGCCTCACACTAAGCAAACGCTTGTGTCTTGGGTACTACGCTATTTATTTTCACTTCCAGAGGACCCGCCCCCGGCGCCGCCGCCCTCGGCCACCGCTCCGGTGCTGCGCCCCTCGCCACCGCCGCCCTCGGCCCCCGCCCCAGTGCTGCGCCCCTCGCCCCCGCCGCCCTCGGCCTCCGCCCCGGTGCTGCGCCCCTCGCCCCCGCCCCCGGCCCCGCCCCCGCGCTCCACCAGCATGGAGCAGCCCCGGGACATCACTCCGTCTCCTGAACAACCTAAGAGTGCGAGCGAACTTAGCCCGGAGCGGCAGCAAGGGCTGCAACTTATATTGAGTAAGTGATGCTATTTTTTTACAGGATTTTTTTCTACACATTAATATTGAAAAAAATCCCTTATTAGACTAGACTTTAATTAGTTATAATAATGTATCCTTTTTACGCAAATGATAGATCAAGAAAGAGATATCTTTGTTATTGGATATTTACCAGTAACCCATTCTCTATGCTTCAGGGAAATTTTGATACATATCTTTTTAGATCTTGAATTGTAAATACTACTGGATTTGAAAGAACATAACATAACCTAAACCTTTGTTTTTTGTGTTGACCACAGATGTTTAAAAGAAGTGAAGCCAAAGAAGTCAAGTTATTTCTTAGTGTTATAAGACAAATATTTTATCTTGTTAATTATTCTCATAGGGATAAACTAGATGCAGGTATGTTACTGCGTTTATTTAGCCTAAGAAATGTCAACCAAATTGTTGCATATTAATTTTGATCACTCCTTTCCTTATGACTGAGGGTCGTGACTCCCCCGCAGAGTTAATTCGTTAGGGGAGTTTTCTTGGGCAAATACATCGTGGTGGGCGCCCAGGTCTTACCACGATTTATTACAGTTTAATAAATTGGCTTATACTTTTCACCAGGTCGCAAGCGCGAGTTCACAGCGGCAGCCCTGTCCAGCAAGCAGGCCGGAGAAAAGTGGCTGGCCCTGGAGTACCTGAAGGTGGTGAAGCAGTTCGAGCTGGTGGTGGCGGCGTACCAGGCCGGCACGGAGATGGACCTGGCCGAGCTGCCCTCGCTGGAGGCAGTCACGCGGCAGCTGCGGACGCAGCGGGAGGACGACTCTACCCAGCAGTCTACTGGTAAATATAATATTTTTTTGGACCCAGGAAAACCTTTTAAAGGTACCACTCAACCCTGGGGAGGGCGAATGGTTATGTGGGAGTCTCCGCCAGAAGGGCGGCATACCCACTAAAATATTAACTGTTCCATCTCTACATCGCGATCAGGGCCCCGAGAGTGCGATGCATGCGTCCGCGGCCCTGGAGATGCTGGCCCCGTTTCGGGGAGCTTCTGCTCATCCCTCTGATGGACAGAATTACGCCAAGTAATTAGTCAACTCCAACTTTACTGTCGAAATAAGCGCCACAGATAACGAAATAACATGGTAGCTAGTCAGCGACGGACGACTAGGATTACATTTGAATGCGCATGTAAGCAGTGGTATAGAGATATGGAAATATTTCGATATTTTGTCGACAAAAACTACTATAAACTTATCTCGTGTTGCGCATCGGAAGCCTACTGGCCACGGGTTCTCGCAAACAGCTACTTCTACCAAATATTGATTATTGTTTAAACTTTTATTGATGGCATTTGTAGGAATAATATTAGTGATTCCGCAGATTTCCGACGAGACATTATGTGCATTGTAATTCTATACACGAGTAATGTTTTGTCTGTGCAGAGCCTACCCCGGCCCCCGCCCCCGCCCCCGCGCTGGTCACAGCAGGCTCCGTGGACGAGGCACTCAAACAACGCCTCGCTTACTTCCAGGTACTTGAGGATACATTATTTTAATTATACTTGCTTAGTAGGAACGAGCAAGAAAACTGTATTGCAAAGAATAAAATAATTATACCATAAGAATGTTGTACTGCTTTTAAGAATGCTGATTTTTATTTTTAATGTGCGGTCATCCGTGTGCTAACTGTTGTATAGTTAGATTCAAAAACTACGTTAGATAGATTGATACCTCAAATTGTTAGTAGGTATCTAAACAAATATCTCGTGTCTAGAAAACCAAAGGCATAGCTTTTGTAGTTTTGAAGATTACTCTAAAAACATAATATTCATCTTTATTCATAAAAAAGTATTTTAAGTCTACAAAAAATATATTAAAAGAACTACAATTGCCTAGGTAGTTTCTATATTGTAAAATGAATTAAGTATTTAATTTAAATATGTCAAAGTCATATATAGTTTCCTGGAAAAGCCAGCGATTCAGTTTACTCTTGAAACTTCCTAAGCTTGGTGCCGTGATAACAGTTTCTGGTATTTTTGTTTTATAAATTTTGTATGAAAACCTTAGAATTTTTTGATAAACGGCAGATGGAGCAAAGCAATAACTGAATGGTATCCACGGCTAGGTAAGCGAAGTGTAGGAAGACCTGTGCAACGGTGGCTGGATGATATTAGAAAGTTAGAAGGAAACATCTGCGGGCAAGAACAGCGCAAGACAGGGAGTATTGGCCTATACCCTGCAGTGGGTCCCATTAGGCTGATGATGATGATGACCTTAAAATGGTTTCCAGCAACAAGAAGCCAAGGCCAAGGAGGAGGGTAACTCCTCCAAAGCCCGGCGCATGGGGCGCATCACCAAGCAGTACGTGGATGCTATCAAGGCGGCGGCGGCGGGGCGCGCCTTCGACGCGGGGGAACTACCCACCCCACCCGGGTACGCAGCGCTGCCTGATGGAAACGTGAGTGTAACCTTTGTGGTACTGTTAAAGAAAGAAAGAAAGATAATGATTTATTGTAGCAAATAATAAACAAATGAGTACAAACAAGAAATATGCATATATTCTTATGCATATAGTCTTCCGTTGGTGATGATTGAAATACAAATATGATGGGCGGTGTGTTTCTGTTCGTTTGTGAGTAGTCAACTCTAGTGTCACAAGTTTACAAACCGCATCAAAGGAGCTGTTGAATGAATCAATCGACAGAAAAGATTTCAATTGGTGCTAAATTAATTTTGTAATAAATTTTATGTAGCATTCGGTGGGTCCATCTTACAAGCAACTATGTACATATAAGGCACTTATATCTTCCAGCCCGCCGCGCCCTCTGCCCCCGCCGCCCCCGCCCCGCCCCGCCCCGCGCCCCGCCCGGCGCCCGCCCCCGCCTCCGCGCCTGCGCCGAAGCCTTCCAACTCGCGCTACGAGAAGCAGATCCTGTTCCTACTCCAGCGGCAGAAGCAGTTTAAGGAAGCAGCCATCAAAGCCAAGAAAGAGGGTAATTTGATTTTTCATATATTTTTTAACACGGATCTGGCCTTTTTTCCTTTTTGTTTCGTGGAAGAAATGCGTAACACTGAACTGGCTTACGTTCGACTACAGCCTGTCTGATGTTATTATCTCTCTATTTCCCTTCCTATCTTTTTCTTTGTATGAGAGTGGCCAACTCGAGGGTCGAGATTGCGTAGACTGCCTAGTGTGACAAACAGCCGGGACCTACAATTTAACGTGCCATTTAACCACGAAGCGCCCAAATAAAATCCCATGTTTTTGGTCACCCATATAAGATTTGACCGCATCGACAATATTTAACGTTGTGAATGTCTCAGTACCTGAGCAATTGAATAAAAAAATATAATTGAGCGAGTTGGCCAGGTTATTTGAATTTAAAAATAATAAGAAATTGTGTTGTAATTTTAGATTTTTTATGTAATTGAATGATTTTGTGACCTATAAATAAAATAAAATAAAGCTTTTATTTTTCCATAACTTATAAAATTTAAACATAGTTTTTGAAACTTATCATTAATGTTAGTGAGATTGTGACCTGTGATTGTGTATAGGTCGCTCATATTTGACTTAGATATATGAACCATTTATATGATTGTATTAATAAGTTATTTTAAAATTATAACTTGTTTTAATAAATAACATACCTTGCAGGTAACATCGAGCAAGCTAAGGAGTACCTGCGCGCCGCTAAAGGCTTCGACTCGGTGCTAGAGGCCGCTAGAGGGGGGCTCCCCGTCGACCTCAAGTCGCTCCCTCTGCCGCCCACTGCTAAAAACGACTTGGACCATACGTGAGTATACATATCTATTTACAATTGTTTTTCTGCGACATGGTTCCCCTAACACACTGTATAAGTATTATATCCGTTATCTAGTACCCACGACACAAGCGTTTGCTTAGTGTGGGGCTAGATGGCGCTGTGTGCAATGTCCCGTAATAATTGTTTGTATAAAAGTATCAATTTCCTTCCAGCTTCGAGGAAGTGTCAGCAGAGGACTGCGGCCCCTCGCCCTCGACTCCAATCTCGTCGTCCGACGATGACGTGATAGCGCGCCTGCATCAACAACTGACCAATCAGCTGAAGCTGTGTCTGTCGAACCGCGAACACAACTCTAAGATGGGCAACGTGGCGGAAGCGAACCGGTTCGACCATATTGCAGTGTCGGTCAAACAGGATCTCGACCTAGTTGCCGTTGCTAAAGGGTAAATATGTCTAGCTTTAGACAAGTTTTTACAATTTTTTCAAAATTAGAACTATGATTTTGCTTAGTTTGTTTATATCGCCATCTATTGCTAACTATCGAATGTATACAACCAAATACCGACAGGTTCGACCATATTGCAGTGTTGGTTAAACAGGATCCCAATTAGTCGCTGTTGCTAAAGAGTAAATATGTCTAGCGTTAAATAAGTTTGTTTATAACGCCATCTATTGCCGACGTTAGCGAATCTAAAGACGTAAAAGTATACTTAAAAAAGGAAAAATAAGAAGTGAGAACATACTTGTTGGTATATTGTCGGTGTCGTTAATTATTACTAATGTAGCGCGCATATCAAATGTTGGCCCTCGCCCCGCCCCCGCTAAGGAAGGCACGCGGCGCTCCGAAAGAATAAAGAATCAGAAACATTAATAGTTGCACGGAAACTCCTGAGCGCGCCGCCTGCGCTCTCCGCGGCTCAAAAATAATGTATCGTGACGCTTCCGAAAATAAATAATTTGTAGTGGGACCCAGTGACTTTTCTTTTATCATGGACATCCCCGCTATAATGGCGCCTAACGTGAAGCAGAACTCTAAATATCAGTGTTAAAATTATTCGCGAAAGTGAGCGCGTGTAGGTATGTTGCGTATTTTACCGCAGTGAACTGTGATGTGTACTTACTATGTGTGTGTGAGTATATGGGCAAACGCACGTGGCAATACGAAACTTCGGGAAGTATATTTGTTAATAGACCCGTGTATCGGATGGCGCCGCGCTAGTACCTATACCGCTCCTTCGTTAGTCGTTCGTTCGTTCATACATTCACTCAAAATTCTCGGAAATCGAGATAGTGTTGTGTGAACTGTGAACTCAGTCGAATGGTGTCCGTGCAGTTTTAGAGAAAACGATAATATTCTCTCGCCGCGTAATTACGTTGAAGTACCTGTGTATATTGGTGTTGAACTCTCAGCGTAATAATATCGGTAGTAAACACGTAGGTATTGGGGACCTATTGTTTCGTGTTTATATGAGAATAAAGTCGGTTGTCTTGTGTCTAGTTGGACAGTGTTAGTGCGTACCAAGTGAACCTGGATGAACACGTAGGTATCCTAGACTTTGATTGGGACCTATTGTTTCGTGTTTTATGTGACTATACAGTGTTTTATTTTGGTTTTTTATGCACATTGGTACCTATGTCGTTAGGTTACCTAGACTTTTATGAACCCAGTTTACGCGTGTATGTGTAGAAAGTAAACGAACGTTTCGTTTTCGTCTTACCTATGATGGACTGTGATTGCTATTTATTAGACGTTTATACCTATTATGAACGGTGAATGTTAGTTAAACTCCCGTGTACGAGTTAACCAACGTTTAGGTATATCGTGTACTGTGTTTGTGGACTTTTGCGGACAATGGTGTTAACGCGTGCCGGTGCCTCGTCCGAGGACTCGCCGCCGCCGCCCGCGCCGGTTGTTCTGGACGGCCTGGAGGCCGAACCACCGCGCGAGTATCGTGTGCACCAGGTGACGCTGGGACTGGGTCCGAGCGTTGGCTGTGATGATGTCACGGCTGTGCCTGTGGCCGCGCCGGCCCTAGCGGCCGAGGCGTGCGCTGCGCCGCCGCCGCCAACTGCGGTTGCGCCCGCGGGCGCGCCGCTTCCTGCACCTGCGTCGGCTGGCGCCCCGTTCCCGGCGGGCGCGGCCGCCGCTCCTAACATCGTGTTAAGCGCCGAACAACTTATGCTTCTACTAAATCAGCTAAGTCACGGACCACAAGGTACGAACATGCCTTCTAATAACTTATTGAAATGCACCGCTCGATTTAGTGGTGACAAATCGTCCGATGTAATGGCATTTTTGGACGCCGTACAAACCTATAAGGAATGCGCTGCCGTCAGTGATGACGTTGCCCTCCGGGGGCTCTCCATGCTGCTTACGGATATGGCAGCAACGTGGTGGCAAGGAGTTAAAGCTACCACGGCCACCTGGAAGGACGCAGTCGAAGCGTTGAAGAACACTTTTGGACCCCGACTGCCACCGCATCTCATCTATAGGAAAATATTTGAACGTGAGCAGGGTCAGCACGAGGCCACTGACCTTTTCATATGCCACGTGCGTGCCCTGTATGCCCAGCTTCCTCCGTCGTCGTTGTCACAAGCGACCCAGCTGGATATGCTGTACGGATTGCTGCATCTTCGAATTAGAGAGAAAATTCCGCGCTCGTCTTTCGATACTTTTGACGAACTGATACGGCGCGCCCGGCGAGTTGAGGATCTTCTGAGCGAAAGTAGTCAACCTGTTAACTCGCCGTCGTCTTCGTCGTCTAATGATGCTGCCAGATCCAGCGTGACACGCGCTCTTAAGTCACGACCTCAATGCAGTTATTGTAAACAGTTTGGTCATTTGAAGGACGCCTGTAGACGGCTGAAGGAAAAGAAACCTGCAGAAAACAATGATGTTACCCAGTCGGAGAATCGTCCTAGTATCACGTGCTTTGGATGCGGAGCACCAGGTGTTATACGGTCTAAATGTGAAACGTGTAAAAAAGCGAAAAGTGACGCGGTCAAAGTGGCCTTTCAGGCAGTTTCCGTAACGTCTATGATCAGCGATGATCTCGACTCGCGACCTAGGCCGATTATTGAAGTGCGTATCTGTGATTCTGTAGGCAATTTATTGCTAGATTGTGGCGCTAAGCATTGTGTAGGTAGTAAAAGCCTTCGTGAACACTTAGTTAATAATGGTCATGTCTTCTCACAAAAGTTTGTAAAATTGAAATATGCTGATGGGCGAGTGTGCTTCCAAAATGTTGACGTAGCACGGGTCAAAATTGTCGTGCGAGGGTTAACGTTTGTCGTTAAATTCATAATGCTCCCGGATGCAACCGAGAGTCTGTTAGGTATGAATTTCATTCGTGCAGCTGGTGTGGTACTGGACTTGTATATTTTTCGTACATCAAATGTACTAGCAATTATTTATATTGAGTTTGTGACATGTAATTAATATTATGAATAAATGAACTTGAACTTGAACTTGAACTTGGACTTTGATGTTGGGGTATGGTACATGCGACATGATAGGACACCTCAACCTATGCGTTATGAAGCTATGGACGTTCAAGCTCTGACCTGCGCTTCGGTGGAGCTTAGGGAAGATGAAGGCACTCATCTTAATGTCGAGGATCGTGAGCGATTATCCCAAGTCCTGAATGTCAACGAGGACATTTTTGCTGCAGGAGGGGAACCGACAGAATTTGCAGTGCATCGTATTGACACCGGAGACGCTACACCTATAGCTAGTCCACCATATCGCTGTTCTCCTGCGAAGAAGGAAATTATTCGAAAGGAGTTAGATAAGATGCTCGAAGAAGGAGTTATTGAAGAAGCTGAATCTGAGTGGGCAGCTCCAGTAGTACTAGTACCTAAGAGGAATGGAGAGGTTCGTTTCTGTGTGGATTACAGAAAATTAAATAAAGTGACCAAAACTGATCGTTATCCGATTCCTGTCATTGATGAGCTGTTGAAGAGTACACGGCCGAATGCTGTAATGTCTACGATTGACCTAAAATCGGGGTACTGGCAGACGATGGTAGTGCCAGAGGACCGACACAAGACAGCGTTCACTACGCCGTTCGGAAACTTCCAATTTTGCCGTATGCCGTTCGGTTTGAAGAATGCGCCGGCTACGTTCCAACGGTTAATGGATAGGATGAGATCAGGACTCAAGGACATCTGTGTTCTTACTTATCTGGATGATATTTTGGTGATCTCGGAAGACCTGGATCACCACCTGGAAGACCTAAAACAGGTCTTTGATCGTCTTCGCTTGTTTAAGTTGTATGCTAACAGGGGAAAATGTGTGTTTGCAAGAGAGAAGGTAACTTATCTGGGACACGTCATTTCAGCCCAAGGAATTGAACCGGACCCTTCAAAGGTAGAAGCTGTGATGAGTATGAAGCCACCTACCAATCTGAAGGAGCTGAAAACTTTTCTCCAGACTTGCTCATGGTTTCGCAAGTTCATCATGCAATTTTCAGAGATCGCACGGCCTTTGACTGATTTAACGAAGAAGGACAGACGCTGGCAGTGGGGGGAGGAGCAGAACATCGTGTTTGAAGAACTCAAGAAGCGACTCTCCTCCAGCTCGATTCTGCGCCAGCCAGATTTCGACGAACCTTTTATATTGCGGACTGATGCCAGTTCGTACGCACTAGGAGCCGTACTTCTACAAGGTTCGTGTCCGACAGAGGAGAGACCAATTGTGTACGCTAGCCGACTGCTTAACTCGGCTGAGCGCAATTATCATACTACCGAGCGAGAAGCTCTAGCGGTTGTTTGGGCTTTAGATAAGTTTCGTGACTATGTAGAAGGAGCCCAAGTCTTAGTGGCAACCGACCATCAGCCTTTGAAGTGGCTGCTGACTCTAAAGACACCGAGTGGAAGATTAGCACGTTGGGCTATGAAGCTACAAGCGCATAATTTGAATGTCGAGTATACTCCGGGACGAGTTAATCTGGTTGCTGATACGCTGAGCCGCCCCGTCACTGAAGAAGTAGAGGAGCCGGCTACCGAACTTTGTCCGGTTGTAGTAGACTTACCACATCGTAGCCCATTGGATATCCGTAGTGCTCAGCTTGCTGATCCGGAAGTCAGCAAGATCATCTCCGACTTTGAAGACCAGACCAGTACAGCAGACCGATGGTCTGATAGAGGTTATTACATGTCACAAGGAGTCTTATATAGATGTGACCAAGATAATGAATCTGAGGAACCTCAACTAGTTGTACCAGAATCTCTTCGCGAAGATCTCATGAAGCAAATTCATGATGCGCCGACTGCTGGTCATCTAGGTTTGGAGAGGACACTAAAGAAGATAAAAGAACGTTACTTCTTTAAAAATATGAGGACTTATGTAGCCCAGTATTTAAAAGCATGTGATGCATGTCAGAAATACAAACCAACTAACATGAAACCGGCAGGACTACTCCAGACACCGATAATGAATCAGCGATTTGAAGTGTTGGCCATGGACCTTTTTGGCCCATTACCTGAAGGCGACAACGCAGAGAAGTGGATTCTTCTTGTTGAAGACACTGCCAGTCGTTGGGTAGAGCTGTTTGCGCTTCAGGATACCACAGCGGAGACCTGTGCCAAGGTTCTTGTCGAAGAGGTTTTCTTGCGTTACAGCTTGCCTCGTCGTATCATTTCGGATAATGGTACGCAGTTTGTTTCGGCAGTAATGCAAAAAGTAATGTATGTCATGGGGGTAGAGCAAGCCCTTACTCCAGTTTACCACCCGGAAGCTAATCCCGCTGAGCGGAAGAATCGCGAATTAAAACAACTTCTGGCGATATTGGTAGGTTCTGAGCATCGTAATTGGCCGAAGGTTCTACCTACAGTAAGATTTTCATTGAATAATGCAATCAACATGACCACGGGTCATTCTGCGTCGTATTTGACGTTTGCCCGCGAAATGCGTACTCCTCTAGATGTCAACAATGACATTCGGGCAATAGTTTCACAAGAAAATTTTGTGCCACAAATTACGCCGTATCTGAACGAGTTTGGGCGTATTCTCGTTGATGTCAAACGCCATATCGAAGACCACCAAGATAGAAGGAAGGCGGATGGAGATCAGCGGCGTAGAGACTTTGTACCATACAACGTTGGGGATTTGGTACTGGTGGATACACACTTGCACAGTAATGCAGCCAAAGGATTCACCAAGAAGTTCGCGCCAAAGCGAGAGGGGCCCTATCAAGTTGCTAGGGTCATTTCTCCCACGTCTTTTGAGGTTGTCGATTCAACTGGGGACATCCGAGGGAAGTACCATGCCAGCGCCCTAACTCCTTACATTGGAGATGTTGTTACTATCAGACATCCTCGCCGTCGTGGACGTCCAGCCAAGTCACAGTCGGGTCGATCATGTGACTTGGAGGGGGAGGTTGTAGCGCGCATATCAAATGTTGGCCCTCGCCCCGCCCCCGCTAAGGAAGGCACGCGGCGCTCCGAAAGAATAAAGAATCAGAAACATTAATAGTTGCACGGAAACTCCTGAGCGCGCCGCCTGCGCTCTCCGCGGCTCAAAAATAATGTATCGTGACGCTTCCGAAAATAAATAATTTGTAGTGGGACCCAGTGACTTTTCTTTTATCATGGACATCCCCGCTATACTAACGTAAAATTTGTTGATTTAATTTTTTGTTAGCTGCCATTTTCAGTTTTAGTGTATTCTGTGATCGTTTTGAAATTACAAACGGAGATATTAATACAAATACATTGATGCCAACTTCTGTAGTAATACCTAAGCATAGTTTTTTGTAAGTAGGCTAGGTTATGGTAAATATTTGATATTTGGTGTCCAAAATTATTAGCACTGATCCTTAATTTAATCCTATTTTATTTCCATTCCAGTTTAGGTGAAACGCCGAAGTTCCACTACGAGTCCCGCAAGTTCTCCGTCGTACAATGCAATACCGACCTTAACGAGAACGACTTAGAGTTGACAATCGTGCGCGGGATCGCATACAACGTGCCCAACCCTAAGGAAATCGACACATATGTGCGCTTCGAATTTCCTTACCCACAGGTACATAGATATGTATATAGACTAGCTCTTGCCCGCGACCTCGTACGCATTATTATACGTAAACCTTCCTTTTCATTAACCCTATCTATTAATAACAACTGCATCAAAATCTGTTGTGTAGTTTTAAAGATCTAAGGATACATGCAGGCATAGGAAAAGATACTTTGCTTTATACTATGTACTGATTTAATCTGATTTATTTGCCCACGTTTATGAGTATGAGAAGTTATAAGTGCCACTCTATCCCATACTACCTCCAGACCAAAAATCATGATGATGTGTCATTCTGTTGCAGCGTGAATGAGGACCAAAATCCGTTATCTAGTACCCATAACACAAGCGTTTGCTTAGAATGGGGCTAGATGGCGCTGTGTGAAATGTCCTGAAATGTTTATTTATTTAAATATACTTTCGCTTTCGCTAGCATGATATGAAGTACAAAGTGACATTCTAAACTTAATAATTGGGAAAATAATTGCGACCGGCAGGATTCGAACTTGTGTCATTCTGATGACAAGTAAGGACGTCTAATCCACATCATTTTCAAGCTCTCCGGACTAACCGGCCGATGGCGCCACTTGTGCTGTTAAAAACCGTCTAAGAAGCACTCATATCGATATATCACATGTCATTTGGACCCCTGATATACGAGAAATGGGCTTTTGCATTTTGAGTTATTTGCTAAGTGTTAATAAACCCAGACTAAGGTTTATTTGGTGCCTAAGGCCATTATCAATTGAGTTTGGTATGAACAAACTAAGTGAGTGTTGTAGCGTTTATTTAATAACTTACAAAGTGGCGTGTGTGTTTAATGAACTCTCTCCCTCTTTGAGTTGTATTTCCTCATGACTGAGGCTAATTTAGGGGAGTTCTCTTGGGCAGATACATGGTAGTGGGCGCCCAGTTCCTTCCACGGAAGACGCATGTCCTCGAATATTGTGGTCCTCAAACATGTCGGATTCCGCACGATGTTTTCCTTCACCGCTAAGCGAGTGCAAATCCACACATAACTGTAAAATACAAGTCATTGGTGTATGGCCGGATTCGAACCACGGTGCATCTGGATGAAAAGCAAACACTGGAACCGCTGAGCCACATTCGTTTAATGAACTAGCCTACTATTATGTCCAGGACGCGCCCGTGTCGGACCGCACGACCACCGTGAAGGACACCAACAGCCCCGTGTACAACGCAGTGTTCCCGCTGGCCATACAACGCGGCGCGCGCGCCTGCCAGCGCGTCTTCAAACGGCACGCACTCAAACTGGAGATATACTCCAAAGGGTAATATAGCTTTTTATTATTTTATTTATTGCTATAAAGTTCACTTAACTAAAAATTTACTAATACTAACTTAAAATAATAATATAGCTAAACTAATGGACGTATATTTTCTTCTAACAGTAAACCAAACCTTTTTTGTATGAAAGCATTTTTTTGTATGGTTAGTAACACGAAATAGAGAAAACAATGGAAGTGCCCTTATAACTACTTAAAGTGGGGCCAATATAATAGGTAACATTTGACATCTGTCAGTTTTTTCTTCATAGTGAGGTGGCCTGCTTAAAAACATCGATTAAAGTGAATGAATTGATACGGACTTGAAACACATGTGAATTTTAAAAAACATAAGGCGAATCCCTGTCCTATTATTATTTTTTCATTCGTAAATTTAAGGAGCGAAATAAGACAAGTACATAATTTAACAAAAACATTGCATTTATTCAGTTGAGCTATCAGAACTGCTAATCGTGTTTTCATCTTCATCACTGCTGTCAGCACTAAGAAAAATAATTAATTCGTTTTCAATAGTATTGTCTATTCTCACATCTCCTTCAAAATCTTGTAATATTATTTTCTTTGTTTTTTCTACGACTTTTTTGTACCTAACATCAATGATTATTCTATTTAGTGATTTTTTGTATTTTTATAGTTAGTTAAAAGCATAACAAATATAATTATGTTCTATTATAATCAGAACGTGGTTAATGGTTTTTAATTTATGGTGATATGTCTTCACAAGTAATCAAACATTGCATTCGAGTCAACTTATCAGCTTTCGATTTATAGAGTAACATTCCTAGTGTTTAAAAAATAAAAGGGTTACTGACGCAACATTGTAACGACGTTCAATTCTTTAGATCAGAAATTGTTTAGAATGGTTTATTAGTGAAATTATATCGTAAAATTACTCGTATCGGTCATTACTACAATAAATTTATATGTAATCGTAATTAAAAAAAGATTTTGTGCAGTTCTAACAAAACTAAAAAAAAATTTTTATGCCCGCCGTTACAAGGTTACGTTGTTGAATTTTGATGAACTGTCAAACGTTACCTATTATTTTGGCCTTAAAATAAATTTATTGCCACATGAAACATAAAATAGACACGCAATAAAAAACAAGAGTACAAATAAGAAGTTTCATGTCACAATCCGGCCCCAACTCAGCATATGCTGCGTGCAAGCATCCAGCGCTGGTCTTCCGTTAGGACCGGCGGGTGACGTCACGCACGTACATATATCATAATACACGTAATAACATAATAACATAAACATAATACAGCGAAGTAGAAATACACACACAGTATAATGAATACAGAAAAATATCAATTTGTAGTTCGAGCACCAACCCGTTATCTCTTATAGTTTCGGTGATCCCCTGGGGCACTCCAAAGTGTGATGGTCAAAGCGATGGTGATACATTTTTTTTTTACATTAAATAGGCTTACGTTTGACTATAGCCTGCCTACATACACTATATTTTACGAAGCGCCCGTAGCACATCTCGCGGAGGCAGTCGAATGCGATCACCAATGTTAAGCAAAGGTCGACGCGGTCACTACGCGGATAGGTGACGAAAAAGTGGCATTCCATTTTCAGCGCTTTCCTGAGTCGGATGACACGTTAAATTGTAGGTCCCGGCGGCTTGATAAACTTTCGACACCAGAGTTGGCCTCATTCGATAAGAAAAATAAGACTCTTGTAAATCTTGTATCATATCATTGCATGACATTATTAACATAATATAAGTTTTATTTTATTTGACTGCTCTGTTAGCTTAGTCGGTAGTGGCTCTGCTTTCTAAACTAGGGTTGGGTAGGGTTCGTTTCCCGCAAGACACAAGTACTTATGAATTTAAAAAATATATAATTATTTGTGTCTGGTAGTAAGTGTATATTTAAAAAAAAACATTTGCTAAGTGTGGGGCTAGATGGCGCTCTGTGTAACGAATAATTAGTTTAAGAACATAACCATAATGTCTACTTGTGTTTGAGTTCGTATGGGGATAGGTGGCGCTTTGATTTTATGTGAAATGTCCCGGAATATTTATTTATTTATGATTAAACGAACTTGCAAAGTGAAGTTCGATCAATATTATATGAGTAAGTTTCATGCGAAGATATATACTCCCAGCCCTTCCAAAATACCCCTAACTATAGGTGCATTTTGTGTGCTTGTTTCTATAAAGAATGAGGACGCCGTCCAAGATGGTTACCAAGATGGCTTCCACATGAAGTTAGAAGGAATTCACTATAGTCTAATTAGTCTCTAAAATACGTGCTATGTTGCCTGTAGGATAAAAGTACTACCACGTTTATTATATAAGTATTATCTGAAGCTTGAAATTTACGAAATATAATTATTATTTTTTATTCATGTCTATCGGTGGGTGCTACAATATTTATTGGGACTTTGTTTTGGTATTGTGTGTGTGTGTAGCATGTAGTGCAGCGTAGTACCTATTACCCAGCGCTGAGGGCGGGTGTTGTTGCAGCGGCTGGTTCCGCAGCGACGTGCTGCTCGGCACCGTCGCCGTGAAGATGGCGCCACTCGAGCAACAAGTCACCATACATGACAGCTTCCCGGTAAGGAAATATACATTTATTTAACCCTTTCCCTCCTTACGGTACTTAGAAGTACCACCACATTTTTCGTCTAATATCTTTAGTACGAAAACACTTTACGTGAACGGCAACTGACGATCCTTTAGAGTACCGTTTCCGTCAGCCAATCACAGCGCGTTAATTGAATTACCGCGCGACATTGGCGTAAAAATTGAAATTCTTGTCACAACTTGTCGAACGTTTTTTCATTTCGTTGTGCAGTGAAATAAAAAAAGTTTTATAAGTAGAATATCACAGGTAAGTGCTATTTTTTTTACTATTTACGTTGTTTATATCATTGGCTATATTTCTAAAAGCTGTTATAATGTATTATCACGATATTTCATACGAATATTTGATAAAAACTACTGCGGACTTAAAAGTACCGTCAGGTGATTCTAGTCTCAAATATTATGATTTTTTATAATACATGTATACGATGAAGTGGTTATTTTATTTTATTATTATTTTTATAAACCCATGTTATTTTTTTTTTATTATTGTTCTAATCAAGGTTTTTATTGTTTTAGGAATTGAGATGGATATTAAAAACAATACGGCTCTAATTGAAGCCCTGTTATTAGAAGAGCTTCCGGACTGCGACGAAGCGTCTGATGCAGGTGTGTCCGATGATGAAGTGGAAAATGTTCAACTACCCTCGCCAAGAGGTTTCGATGAAATTTTTGAAAGAGCTATAGAAGATGTTTTGGCCGAAGTTCCGCCGTCGTCGCCGTCAAATGAAGATGTATTGGAGTACCCAATAAATCAGGTACCCACATCTTCATTACCTGCACCTAGTGTTCAGCCTGATCTACCATCTGCAAATAACTCTTCACACCGAACTAACCAGCGATTACCCGAACCAAACCGTAAATGGAAAAAGAGGGACCTAAGTACATCTTTACCGGAATACATTGCGGATACTGGAGTAGTAGATGACTGGTTTGCTCACTGTACCACACCGACTGATATATTTTTAGTATTGATTGATGACATTGTTGACAATATTGTATACCAAAGTAACCTTTATGCTACTCAGAAAAGCAAAGTATTGAACCTAAAAAAAGAGGAACTCCTAACATTTATAGGTATTAATTTTTTTATGGGTTACAATACTCGTCCGGCGTGGAGAGACCACTACTCTTCGGCACCTGATCTCAACAACGCGCTTATTTGCAAGACTTTGCCTAGAGACAGGTTCGCTATTATTTTATCTCATCTGCATTGCAATGATAGCTCCAAAATGCCTTCAGGCTGCAAAGATAAATTATATAAAATTAGACCAATGATTGATGCACTCAATAAAAAATTTGAAATGGTTTATCATGGTACTCGCGAACTGAGTGTAGATGAGTCCATGATTAAATTCAAAGGTAGGTCTGTCCTAAAACAGTATCTACCTATGAAGCCCATAAAAAGGGGGTACAAACTGTGGTGTCTTGCTGACCAGAGGGGGTATATAAAGAAGTTTCAAATTTACCAAGGGAAAGACGAAGAACTGAACACAAAATTTACCGGCTATGGATTAGGAGAGAAAGTAGTTTTGGAGTTAACGGAACAAGATTGGAGTAAGGGGAAGGTAGTTTACTTTGATAATTTTTTCACGTCTGTGGCTTTACTTGAGAAACTGAAAACTAAAAACACCTACGCATGTGGAACTATCCGAAGTAACAGAAAAGGACTGCCCGGAAATATGCTCGCTGATTCTCAATTGAAAAGGGGCGATAGTGATCATCGATTTTCAAATTTAGACATTGGATATTGGAAATGGAAGGATAATAAAATGGTTCATTTAGTGTCTAATTTTCACGGGAACGAAGAGGCAACTGTGTCACGTAAAGAAAAAAATGGAACCAAGTCAGCCATTACATGCCCTATAGCTGTCAAAGATTACAATATGTATATGGGCGGCGTAGATAAAGCTGATCGTTTGAGAGCCCTTTACTGTATAGATCGCAAATCTCCGAAATGGTGGCACAGATTGTTTTGGGGTCTTCTGGACATCGTATTTGTCAATGCATATGTCATTCATGGACTTATAATGGAACAGACTACCGTAAAAGATTTTAGACGTTCTGTTACTCAAGGCTTGATGACAATGAAAGATGCTAGTCAGAAAAGGAAGACTTCTACTGACAATACTGCAAAAGGCGGCCCTTCCAAAAGACGCAAATCTGACTACTCCACTATAAAAGACGTACGCTTAGGTAACAGAGGCATCCATTGGCCTACGTTTGTAGAGAACAGGGGAAGGTGTGAGGTTTGTAGTTTGAAGAAGATTCAGTCGAAACCTCATAGTAAATGTTCGCATTGCAACGTGTTTTTGTGTGTAAACGAAAAGAAAAATTGTTTTATTGAATACCACGAGGTTAACCTGTAATTTTTTTTTTTTATTACTACTACTTAAGTCATTAATTTAATTACTGCTAAGTCAATAGTGGATCTCATTATTTTTGTAGTTTCAATCAAAGTTCCTACCACTCTGTTAACACGAAGTTCCTGACGGTACTTATAAGTCTAGGTCTTGGAAATAGTACTTCTAACTATAATAAAAATCTAAAAAAAATCTGTGTTTTTAATTTTACCTACCTTATTATGAAAATAAAGTTCAAAAGCGGAAATTCGTTAAAAATCACTACCCCGGGGGGAAAGGGTTAAACTAGGCGGCTTCGCTCGCATAAAGGAGTAAAAGTTGCATCCCCTGTTCCACCCCTTTAAAAGTGGCATTTCTAAAAATCCTTTCTTAGCGGATGCCTACGTCATAACATCTACCTTCATTCCAAATTTCAGCCCAATCGGTCCAGTGGTTTGCGCTGTGCGTTGATAGATCACTATATCAGTCAGTCAGTTAGAAATTTAGATTCGATATCTTGATATTTTGTCGACAAAAACGACACACGTGAAACTTATCTCATGTTGCCTACAGGTAGTTTAGCTTTTAAGAGAACTAGTTTACATCTAAATATATAAAACTCAAAGGTGACTGACTGACTGCCTGACTGATTGACTGATATAGTGATCTTTCAACGCACAGCCCAAACCACTGGACGGATCGGGCTGAAATTTGGCATGCAGGTAGATGTTATGACGTAGGCATCCGCTAAGAAAGGATTTTTGGAAATGCCACTTTTAAAGGGGTGAAATAGGGGATGCAAGTTTTACTTTTTTATCCCACTAGTCACTTACAAACTTATAAAATTTAATGTTGACCTTAAACTTATAACTTGAAATAGTGAATACATACTCATATACATAGATAGGTATATAATACTAATCCAGCAGCCACTAGTTAAGTATGAATTTAGTTTTGTGTACGTTGTAGTTGATGGAGGGGCGGCGCGCGGCGGGCGGCTCGCTGGAGGTGAAGCTGCGCGTGCGCACGCCCCTGCTCGCGCAGCACGTCGACACCACCACGCATCGCTGGCTCGTCATCGACAACTGAACACACAAACAAACAAACATGCAAACTATGGAAATGAAACTCTGTACAAATATGTAGTGTTTTTCCGCTGCGACTGCTCCTTAAAAGGCTTCAAACAGCAAACTTGATGGTTTTTATGTGTGTTCCTCCATATACCACCGCCACACCTCTCCTCCTAACCAACGTGGCCATCGTGCCTCTCAAGATGTTACCAACACCGCACTCTCTGTCCTCAAGTGTTCTCTTTCGGCAAGATATTCTCGTCGACACGTGTTTCGCCTCCACGAGGTATCCTCAGGAAGTGTTGACTCCACGGCAAAAACACTAATTATTTCTCCAGAGTTTCATTTACAATGGATTTCTGTAAAGTAGCGCCTGATTCAATATCGTGTTGAACTATGGTCAAGTGTATAGCATAGAGTAATATAATATGTCAAGTGCAAACACATTCTTGTTAAAAAAAAACACTTTTGATCCTTAATGTCCTAATTACTGAGCAGCGCTAGCTGGCTTTGCGCGCTAATGATATAGTTTTTTTGTCAAATAAAGTTTACATAACCTCTTTTTTTTTCTAAGTCGGTTAAAAAATTAAAACCCGTAGGATAGAGCACGGTAGCGTTTAAAGCTCAAAAGGAATCATATAAAAATGAAACCAACTTTCACAGTCAAAATGCTAAAATGGGAGTTTGGGAGATTCATTTATTTCGATTAAGTCATCTATTTACAAGAAAAACTTTACCTTAAAACTGGTTCATCCGTGTGGGGATGCCAAACAGATAGACTAACCACATCATACATATGTGGAAGATAATTAATTATACAAGTATGAATTTTAATTAGCCTTTGTAATCGTTCCTGTATTATTGAATTATCAATTAAAAAAGCACAATTTATTTCAATTTCACAAGCCCAATGTAAAAATGTACCTAATTGTACATAATTTCCTTGATTTTAAGTTTAGTTATAATATACATATTGACTGGCCTGTTAGCTTAGTTGGCTCTGCCTTCTAATCTAGGGGTGCGGGTTCGATTCCGCATGACACAAGTAATTATGCATATTAAAATTTGTAATTACTTGTGTTAAGTCTGGTCGTTTCTATGTATAATAAGTATGTATTTACAAAAGAAAAGTATATATGTATTATATCCGTTATCTAGTACCCATGATACAAGCGTAAGCTTAGTATGAGGCTAGATGGCGCTGTGTGAAATGTCCTGAAATATATTTAATGTAATCAAATTACTGTAATTTAGATCTGTGTTACGTTTATTATTATAAATAATTATTAAAGCAATTGTTATTCTTTCATTTTTACTTTGTATTGTTTTAAATAAGTTTTGGTTATTTTATTCCCTAAGGATGGGAAATTACATGTAATACAATTTAATTGTTTCCTTATGTTTTTATATTTTACATTTTGTGAGGTTGTTTCTTCATGGTTGGGTGCCTCATTCAAAAAAACAAGAAATCTCCGCACGTCTGTTTTCTGTGACGATAAAAATATATAAAGTTAAATTCGATTCTAACTAAAGTACTTCTCAAATTAGTTACTCGTTCCGTTTAAAATAATTAAGCGCTATTATTTTTAAGTGGCAGTAAATTTGATATATGTAAGTACTTTATTATAATATTGACGGGTGATAAAATCTTTTAAATAAATGTACAAATACAATTTCGCCTTGTCTTTTAATGTATTTATATGTAGCAACATCAGTAATCATTTGTTGATAAAACTTTATTTACAATAATAATATTTAAAAACAAGGGAAGAAAAACTAAACATACTACTTCTAACTACTACATAAAAAGGGGGCACTTAGAAAATCTTTAGAAAAGCCTAAAGATAATCTAAGTGCTGCAGCCCACTACCAGAGGGCAGCGTGCCCAGCATACTGGATGCAATTAACTAATTAGTAATTAATTTGGAATATCTCCTCGTGCTTGGCTACAAGAAATATTATTGGTATATGATCGGTAATTTTATCCCCAGCGTCATCGGCCCATTAGCTCAGTTGGTTAGAGCGTCGTGCTAATAACGCGAAGGTCGCGGGTTCGATCCCCTCATGGGCCACAGCTGTTTTTGGCCCCTTTTTGTTAAATATAACCTATATATTGTTATTTTTTTCATTACTTATAATAATTTAATGCAATAACCAAATGACTTGCTATAAATTTAATTCCTGCAAATACATTTCACCATCGTACATACACAAGCGTTTTGCTTGACTGTATCATGCCAACTGCCACATTCTGGAGCTGCTTGACGGAGTGTCTGTTTCTATTCAACTATAATTTATCGAAATTCAAGTCGAGAGTAAACCGGTTTCTAGTTGGAAATTAATTTTGAAACAGTTTTGACAAGTTCCATCATGTTGAGTATTTGTAAGTGTTTAATAGATAAGTTATCAGTAGGTAGATTAGGTAGATACTGTGGTTAATGAAGTACATCAATGATTTCATTATATAAAACTTTGTTGTTTCTCTTTCGTGGTCGAAATTATTAACATTAAATAATAGTTTTTTATCTCAAAAAATAATAATCTAAAGAATGGATGAACGCATACAGGAAATAACCCAGGGGTCTTCAAATCTAGAGTAAATAGGTTTCTTCTAGGCAAGCGTGCTTCATCTTAGACTATAGTGGTGCTTAACATCAGGCAGGCTTTAGTCAAAAGTACCTAAGCCTATTTCGTTTTAAAAATCTTTACATAATGTTTGATACCATGCAGGGCTCACAAGAGCGTAGAGTAACCTTTAAAAACGAGATATTGCAACTCCATAACAATGTAAATTCTAAAATAAAAAAATGTACTTCATTACAAGGTTTCTTGTAATTCTGTAAAGTAAATAAACCATTTGTATTTTTAATGTGTAAATAAATAAAAAAAGCTGCAATCAAGAATGACTATAACGTAGACTATAACGTTGCTTAACATCTGGCAAGTTGTAGTCAAGCGTAAGCCAATTTCATGTTAAAAAAAAAAAAATGACGCGCAAAAAGCCAAACAAGCGGCTGTATTTCATTCACCGGCCGGCGAGAATGGAGTGTAGTGAAGGTAAACAGAGGCTGCCGGATCGATACCCCGCGCTAATGTCAAGTTGAAGGGGATGGAACCCCCAGCCAAGAGGGGGGGGGGGGAATGACGTCAGACGCCCACGCGGGGGCATTGGGGGAGGGGGCGAGCCTCTCCGCTCTGGTTCGAGGCTAGGCTGACCTTTGGCAGGAATATTGCGTTGTATCTTATCTTGTACCTAGCGGTGCTCCGCGGTGTTACCCGCGTTTGTCCAGAATCCAGGGCCCAATCTATCTCCATACCAAATATCTTTAAAATGGGAATAGCTATTTGATCGTGGCTAATTAACTAACATACCGACACGCACATATTTTCAATAAGTGGTGACTTATTGTACTCGTAGTGCGACAGAATTATGTAATATAACCAAGTTTTTTTTCTTCTTATCGTATGACAATGAATTGCACCTGTTGAGAGTTTTCAGACAGCTCTAAGTAAGTGTTAACATGGCTTACCGACTGCCGTATTTACTAAGTAGGTACTTATTACAAAAAGCCGGGACTTTTGCTCACCCATCCAAGGACGACAAACTAAGTTTTGTAATCACACGCGAATACCTCAACTAGCTGAAGACGCTCTAAGGATTTGTGAAAGAGAGTGTAATAGTAAAAGAGTAATTTAATAAGTTATCATCAAAACCAAAGGAAGAAAGTAAAAGCACGTAAAAGAGACAATTTCATCAGAGCGTCACTAGCTCCCTCAAGAAAATCCCTAAATCCCTTGTTACGTCACAAGTGGGCGTTTTTTCAAGGCATGCCTACACGAACTGGGTGCGCTAGATCTCAAGTTATCCATCATCATCATTATCCACATGATTCCACTGCTAGGTATAGGCCTCCCTTTGTATGTGCCATCTGCGTCGATCCTGTGCAGACCAGTTATCTAGAAATGAATTGAATGAAACATTAAACTGTTAAACTTTTATTGGAAAATGAGCGAAATAATCACGACCGGCAGGATTCGAACCTGCGTATTTCTGCTACCGTCAGAACGCCTTAACCACTAGGCTACGGTCTACTAACTGCCAGGCGCGAAAATCCACACTCATTTCCATACACTTCAGACTGAGCGGCTGATGGCGCCACTTGTGCTGTCAGAATATGTCTAACAAGCACTCATGTCGATGTGTGATGTGTGTGTATAGTTTAATTTAAAACAACCATAGTGCAGGTTAGCACTTAATAAACTAACTCTTAATTAAACTGTTGTTGTTTGCACTTGTTCATATTGCTTATCACTGTTTTTCATTTAACAATAAATTATTGTATAATGTCATCGAGTCTCGTTTCGTATTCCAGTACGTTTAACAACACTTTTTAACCGACTTAAAAAAAAGGTTATCAAGTCTTCTGTAAGTGTTTTTTCCTTTCACGTTAAACATAAAATGTATAGCTACCTACTAAACCTTGCATAACTATATATTATGTTTCCAGATTATTAAAAAAAAGTCCAATGTATAACCTACAGAAACTTTCAGTGCTATAAATTTTAATAAGAGTTGTGCAAAGCTCGTTAAATAGTTTATCTAGGAATGTGTACACTAGTTTAGATCTACCTTGTATTTTGAAATTTAAAAAAAACAATAATAAATATGTTTTTTTTTACATTATAATGGGCTTACGTTTGGCTGCACCTCGCCTGATGGGAAGCGACGGTGAAGTCGAAGATGGATCACGCTTGCCCAGAAGAAACCTATTCACTCGTGCTTTGAAGGCATTCAGATTGTAAGATTGGGGAAATACAGACTCCGGGAGTGAATTCCACAGAGCTGCTGTACGTATTAGGAACGACTCTTGGAAACGCTTTGTTCGGGTATTAGGAACTGATACAGTGAATGGGTGGAGCTTCTTATTGCGTCTAGTTTATACGTGAAGAAACGGTGACGACGGAATAAGGTTATGAAGATCAAAAAACTATTGCACATTCTAAAAATGTAGACATGGTGCTAATTTCCTTATTCTAAACTAGTGGACGGCCGCGGCTTCGCTCGTATCTCTTACATGTTTTAGCACTGTAAAAACTTTTGTGTTTGTAATAAATAACACTAATATTATTACGTGTTTATGACAGGGGGAAATGAATTTATAATTTTTTTTTATTGTTCACGTTTTGAAATTACCTAATCTGCATAAATCAATAACAATTTCCTGCGGAAATAGAAACTGCTTTCAATACAGTAATTTATATGCATATAATATAGCTTAAGAGGTTCGAAAGTCTGAACTTTAAAGATATATTATTTAAAAACATATATGTTTGGAGATACTTTGAATTGATAGCAGAAAACGTTCCAACAATTTCTAGAAATGTTGCCTGCTTATCTGTGTCTCTGTTTATCTCAACGCTTATCAGGTAAAAACGGCTGAATGGATCATCATGATTTTTGATATGTAGGTAGTATAAGGTCTTAGGAGTGTCATAGGCTACTTTTTATCCTGTTGTAATGCGAGCGAAGCCGCGGGCGTGAGCTAGTCCTAAATAAGTATAATAATGTGACACATAACATCCATCCGACCTTTTTTTTTTTTTTTTTTTTTTTTTTTTTTTTTTTTTTTAACTTGAACGGGTTTGCACTTGACCATAGTTTACCTGATAGCAAGTAAGGCTATGGCCTAAGATGGAGCGTGCTTACCCGATAAGAACCGATTCACTCTCGCTTTGAAGATCGCTGGATTATAGTGCGTGGGGAACAGAGAGCAAATATAAAAAAATATTAACCTCAGTATTATCTTATATAACATTAATTTCTAATTTTTCTAAAGAACAAAACTTACCATAATTCATTTAGAATCTTCTAGGTTTTTGGAACAGGAAAGTATAAGTACTCGTAGTTACTACATATTTATGTTTTTGCAGATTAGTTGTTATTCCATTCCCGGCCTTTAGGTATACTACATAGCATCGGCGAAGTGACAAACGTCCAGCGATTTAATATTTTACATGACGAAGTTAATATTATCAATCTAGTAAAAACTGTACTGCGCCCATCCAAAATATTTAATTTGTTATATTGTAGCTTAATTTTAAAACTAAAGTGTTATTGGTTCAACCCAGAAAAAAATGTAATAAATAATAAATAATTTTAATATGTGTAAATATTGTTTCTTATTATTTTAATAAATTCTTATTGGTTTTTTTTTCAATTTTTTTTCCGTGAGAGAATATATTTTTTTTAACAGTACTATATTCAAATAAGCATTATTTAATAGACCATTTAAATAGTTGCAAATCGACTAATTTCCTGTAATCACATTTAATTTTACACCCAGAATATTTAACAATATTATGAATGCAGCTGGCAGAGAAAACTTAAAACCATTGTAATGTTGGCGTAACAATAAGGTATAATGAATGAGACATTAAATTATGTATAACCATAAAATGATCAGTGGTTGGCTTCAATTTGTATTGGTTTACTTACCTCAAGTAAAAAAGCAACAAAGAAATTAAATAAAACACATCAGTAGGCTTGATGTGAGTAGATGTAGTAGACGGTTAGGGTAAACCTGGCTTTATAAAAACGAATTATTTGCGCCGTTATAAAAGTCACGGTTAATTAACGAAGTTGTACATACGATTGTGTTCTTGTATTTTAGTTTAGATCTCTCCGCTCATATATTGTGACTTTATCGAGCGGTCGTTATAGGGCGGGCGGCAGTGGGACGGGCGGCGGGCAGCGGGTGGCATGAATGGCACACTGACGTCATCGCCGCAGGGCGGGGGCGAGCGGCGAGAGGGGAGGGGGGGAACTTGAACTTGCACCATCGATCCAGCTGAACTTGAAATGCAGCCGAATGCCAATGCCGAGCAGCGGGGTTACGGCATAAATAGAGCAGCTATTTCTAGGAGTAAACACAAATATATGTGCGTAAATTTGTTAACCTTCAATTGCATTAAATATCTGGAGTAGGTCATCATGATCATCATCCGCAGCCGGTTACGAGCTATTTATTGATTTAACATTTACGCTGACTATTGCTATTATCGATTTGAGAATTATATTTCATTTGAATATCGTCTATGTGCAGATATTTGATCCTCTTAAGCTTCATCTATACTAATATTATAAAGCTGAAGAGTTTGTTTGTTTGAACGCGCTAATCTCAGGAACTACTGGAGCGAATTGAAAAAATCTTTGTGTTGGATAGACCATTTATCGAGGAAGGCTTTAGGCTATATAACATCACGCTGCAACTAATATAAGCGAAGAAACAATGGAAAATGTGAAAAAAACGGGGAAAATTATTCATCTTTGAGGGTTTCCGTTGCGTACGCTACGAAAACAGTTCAAGATATCAAATAAATATGTATGAAATAATTATTCCTCTTGAAACGATCTAACAAAATGTCTGCAACAGTATATGTCGATCTATTAGGGTTAACTCACTAGATCCGTTCATATTCATATTCATATATTTTCATAAAACCAATTTACACGTCAAATTAAAATAAAATACATATTGTATAGTCTTATGTCCTGTCGTTTTTATGGTAATAACTATTCCACGCGGACGAAGTCGTGCGCACCAGCTAGTTATACATATGTGCAGATAGTAGAGATAGATTTATCATTCTTTGCATCATAACATAGTATAAGGTCAGTTGGGGCAAGCGCGGCATTGAGGTAAGTGCGGCTGGCATTCAATATTCGATAACTAACACAGATATTAATAAAAGCACCGCCTAGTGTCGACGAAATAAATTAAATTAGTTCTGAGAAGAAAGTTTGGTGGTGCTACTCGCCAACAAACTGATTTGACGCCATTTTTATTTGTCAGTAGCATTTCACTACGATACGGAGTTCACGTGTGTACATTATTGTGATAAAATTTTTGGTTACTAACGAGACAAAAGCTGATCTGACAAGCGTAAGTAATTGTTATATACCTAAAGCATATTTATCGCGTAGTTATTTCAATTTGTTCGTAAAATTTGTGATAAAATTTAGGAGTCAAAATACTAACCTCAAATTGTGTTGTTTGGGAAAGTGCGGCTACATCGTTTGGGGCAAGTGCGACGCTATGGCGCACTTGCCCCAAATCAGAGGTTATCAACCCTTCTATTGGGCACAACATTTTCGGTTCATTTCCTCAAATCATATGAAATGAGTCCCTTATAAAAAATAATATAAAATAAAATATTGCTAACGACAAAAAAACCTGTAAAAACGAAAGCTTTGACTAACTTATTAAGTAGAAAGCAATTAAGATAAAAAATTAATACGTTTTTTTTTCAGACCATGGTGCGAAATTATGTAAAAAAAACAAATGGGCCAAACTGGACTCCCGAAATATTGCAAATAGCTTTGACAGATATTAGAAATGGAAGTCTCACTTTTTACGCAGCCAGTAAAAAATATGAGATTCCAAGAGCAACGTTATTTGATCACATGACTGGTAGACGAGGGCAAAAATCTAATAACTTTGGAAGACCAACAGCTTTAAACGCTGATACGGAAGAAAAACTAGCCATTCTCATTTCCACCATGGAAAAAAATGGATTTGGACTGACTAGAAAAGAAGTGGTAGAGCTTGTAGCTGAATATGTCAACAAAAACCATTTGCAATCTCCATTTAAAGATGAAGTCCCCGGTTACGACTGGTTTTCTGGTTTTGTGAAAAGAAACAATTTATCTATTAAAAAACCGCAAGCTGTAGAGTATGCCAGAAAACAAGCTGCAGACCCATTTGTGTTGGATGAGTATTTTCAAATTCTTGAAGATACTATACAAAAACTGCAACTGCAAAATAAACCTCATAGAATATGGAACATCGATGAGACTAGTTACTGCAACGACCCCAAAAAAACAAAGATCGTTGGTAAAAAAGGATTTGAGTCAACTAGAACAACAGCTGCCACAGGAAAAGACAACACGACAGTGCTCTTTGCCAGCAACGCTGCTGGTGGTAAAGGACCACCTTTCATTATATATAAGGGCAAAAATGTATGGAGCGAGTGGACTTCGCCTGATGCATACGAAGGAACTCTGTACACAGCTACAGAAAATGGGTGGATAGAAAGCAAGGCTTTCGCTGAATATTTTACAAAGAGTTTTATACCAATGCTGGGTACTACCGACGAGCCTACTTTGTTAATATTTGATGGACATAGCACGCACATACAGTTGGCAGTAATAGAGGCAGCAATACAAAATAATGTCACAATCATCAAATTACCTCCTCATACAAGCCATTTACTGCAACCGCTGGACTTGTCAGTATTTAAACCATTCAAAGATAGATGGGATGACAGAATGATGAAATGGCAGCGTTGTAACTACGGCCAAAAGCTATCAAAGAAAGAATTCTCCATTATTATTGGAGAAGTGTGGCGTAGCTTAGACCCAGAAATAATAATTAATGGGTTCAGAAAAGGCGGAATATTTCCTCTGGATAGAACAGTGGTATCAGAAGATAAACTAGACCAAATAACTTTAAGAAAATGGAAAGATTACAAAAAAGCTGCAGCAATTAACGCATCAGTCACAGTTTCAAGCCCATCGACATTGTTATCTATATGCTTGAAAAAAATAAATGGCGAAAATATATTGGTGACCCAAAGCCCTCAAACTGTGATATCTGGACGGAAAAATAATGAAATTTCCTTCGAACAATTGCTGCTAAATACCATCAAAAAGCATGAGAGCAAAGTAACTTTTGCAAAAAAGCGAAAAATTGCTAACGGTGCAGAAGTTATAACTCATCCTGATGTTGTAAAGAAACTGAAACAAAAAGAAGACGAAAATAATAAGAAAAAAGACAATCTCAAAACGAGACAAAAGAAAACTATTGCTGATAAAATTACAATAACGAAGAAAAATAAGGGCCCTTTACCTGATACTCCAGACATTCCTAGTATGAACGGTCAAGGTTTCAGTAAATCCAGTCTTCAATCAGAAAACCAGGACACAAAAAATAATAATCCAAAAAAAGTTATTATAACATCAAACATTCAAATAGAAGACTTGAGCAAATATCGGGGAAGTATTCATAAAAAAATGATGACAAACATAACTAATAAACCAGTGATTAAATTAAAAAAAACAATACAAGACCACTCACGTCTCAGGAAAAATGCTGCATATCTTCAAGACAGCGCTTTAAATATGGTGACAAAAGGTACAAAGGAAACTGTCAAAAATAAAGGACTTAAAAAACCAAAGAAACTAAAAATCAAAGAAGAATATGAATCATCAACTGATGACAGTGATTTTAGCGTTCATGATGTGTCCGATGATGAAAATTTTGCTGATTTTTGTAACTCAGTACTTCAAGATGATGACTTAAATTTAGAAATTCCTGACTTTGATGACAAAGAAAACATTAATCAGGCCCAGCAATGTACTGATTCTTCTGTCAGGTGTTGTATAAATGACTGGGTTTTAGTACAGTTTGCATCTAAAAAAACAGTTAAACATTTTGTAGGACATGTCCAAAATATAACTAATGGGATACCAACAATAAAATACGCAAGAAAAATTCACAAAGCAAAAAAAGATGCGATATTTGCGTATCCAATCATTGATGACATATGTGATTTGAAGCACAGTGAAGATTTAGTTTCAGTACTACCTAAGCCAGACATATCCAGACGTGGTCATATAATATTTAAAATGCAATTTAACGGATTTAATGTGCAGTAGCAAGAATATTATAAGTATAACAAAAATGGCCAAAGATACTAAATTGTGTTATGTACCTAGTCAATTTTAGATACTGATAATATTGCAATAGCTCTCTTTATAATGTAGAAGACTGTTCATGTTCTATAATTATGCATAAGTTAGATTTTTGTGACATAAGATATTATCTTTTTGTGTCGTACGTTTTTACGTTGTACATAGACTGATACAAAATTTTTATTCACCTAGGATATTGTAATAAGGATAAGCAATATTTTTTAATCCTAATATTTTGTTAAGTTAGTTTTTTTGCCTTACATTAAGAAATTAACGTATTTTTTCTATGCTTGAAAATAAATTGTGTGTTCTGTATATACGTTTTATATTTTAAACTTTTTCGAAACCCCTTTTCTTATAATTTCACAATGTCACATCAACGTCACACTCTTAAATTTAATATTTTGACACTATTTCCTGCAGTGGTTCCGAAAAATTAAACATTTCAATTTGGTCAGGACTTCCGAGTAGGTACGTTGACAGACCCAATCTAAAAATATAAAATTGACCTATTTTTTTTATAATATAACATTAATTTCGCCCAACAATGGGACACTACAGGCTCATAATAATATTAACATTAAATTATTAGTGCGCGTCAGTTTTTTCGTCAAATATATCGGAACCTTCAAGCTGCTGCAAGCTGAAAAAATGTTTAGCACCACTGCCCGTAGGAAATATGCCGCACTTGCCCCCGCTTATAATTTTCATGCTTTTTGTAATGGATCTTATTACAACGAGATAGAGTCTAATATCCTTTTGTTAATATGATAATGTTGTATCGAATGTTGCGTTGAAATACTGTCTATGAGTCTTATAAAGAAAAATATTTGCGTGCGCCGCATTTGCCCCACTTCGTTGGGTAAGTGCGGCTAGTGACAAGGTTGTAAAAGTATATCAAAATACTCTTAAACTTGTAACTGAGCGCTATAATAGCAATTTTATCTAAGATATTGATCATTATACTTAATGATATTGAAACTTATTGATTGCATATTTCTAATGAATCAAAGTAATTCGAGTGCAAAGTCAGGTATCGAAATTATACGCCGCGCTTGCCCCAACTGACCTTATGTAATTTGGTAAAAGTACAAAAAGCTGACAAAGTGGCAAGTTGGGAGACCACGAACTCGGTAGATTAATGAACTGGACATTCACTACAACTCAACTCATAGCGGCAGGAGCAAGGAATTGATTCTGATGCGAGCCTCATATATGAGGAAAACGACTCTATAAGAAAAATATAAATAAATAAGTATATAATATTCCGGGACATTGCACACAGCGCTATCTAGACCTACTATTTATGTCACTACTATATTTCTACATTAAATACTAATATATTTTGTTATTAACGTCCTCGAGGTTCCCACTGTGTCACGTTCCCAGCCTAGCGTTCGGGGATCGTCAAAGGTTCGGGGCGTATACGAACTACGTGACCCGCCCAATCCCATTTTAATTTGGCTGCTTTCTGGCCAACGGCGGCGACACCTGTCATGGAACGCAGTATCCTATTTGGTACTCTGATTTCTAGATCTATTAAGGATACTCATCAATTAGTTACACATAATTTAACCGTATCTAGGTAGAATGTGTCAAACTGATACCAAAGTTGGTTTTGATATAATAATAAATAATTTATCGGAATTTTTTGTTATCTGCTTTTTACATTATCTTGCCATTTAGACCGGCCTGACTTCACACAGAATGTAATATATCACCAATAAACATAATACAATGAATACAATTTATATTATATTTATAATAATACTACCTACCTAATGATATTGAATGACACATATGGAGATAATGGCCAATGTACATATGTATGTATGTATATTGTATATATATGTATAATACATGTATTTACAAGGTCATTGATGACTAGTCGGTCATTGTTCATGGCCAGTGTTATAATATCGACAAGTTTATAAAAAAACGATTCGCTAATATTAAAACTGCAATATTTTTGATTTGATTAATATATAAAATTTATTTTATTTGCTAAGGTAGGCCTCCTTTCCCTAGTCGTATTCCTCATAACTGAGGATCGTGATCCCTCTTGGCCAAGAATATGGTGGTTGGCAATTAGATCCTTCCTCAGAAGACTGAAGTTTTCGGATTTTATGTTCCATATTGTGAACATTTCTCCACGACGTCTGTCTTGTCGCAAAATCTTATGTGTACAGAAAATCTAAAGTGAAATCTTAAATAAGTAGTTTTGATAATCTAAAGTAAGTTGAAATAAGTCAAGTCAAGCTTTACTTATTTATTCTGTGTTTATACATAGATACGAGTAAATTAACAACAATACATTACACAAATATGTTTTATACAAACGTGTTGATTGAATAATAGGATTTTTCTCAAACTTTTTATAAGTAGGTATTTGTCATGGGTACTTATATATAAAAGTGTTTATCAGGCATGGCATGTGATACGTAATTACTCACTTACTGCCGTTATCTACTGCAACTTGTCTGGCCACATTATCTCGCTCTGCGACGCGACGCTAAACTATATCCTGCATCGATATTGTACATACATTGGACAATATGTATTTTGTAATATGAAAATAAATAAATATTTAATGTTTAACTAACATCACACCATTATGAGATAAATATTAAGTTTCCTTTCAATAACGTACAGTAGCATGATAAATGTTTCATCGAAGCTATATCGCACATCTATTCGAGAAGGGTATCGAGGAAAAGGTATATTCTAGAATTTAGCATAAAGCAGACCGATGATTGCGTCAGCGCAGCTGGGGAAGGGGGAAGGGGGAAGGGGGAAGTGGACACGTGCTTCGCATACCTACACTCAGTTGCACGACTGGACACGCGCTATGAGGACATATCGCGCTATTTTACCCGTTATATTTCCGTTGTTATGTGATTGTTGAATTTTGCACTCGTGTTGTGATTAGTTATTATTTAGTATTTTTTTGTTTATTTTTGTTATTAGTTCCCGACATGGCATCATACAAATGTTGGTGTTGTAAAATTGAAGTGGCAAGTGCTGAGCAAGAAACCCACTCGAGGTCAGACCGACACCAGCTCCTGCAAGCCCAGGCCGGCAGCCACTACAGCGTCTCAGTACTGGAGACAGCCTTCCAGGGCAAAATGATAAGTTACCGAGTGAACGGTTCGACAGTTTTAGACCCCAAATTTTATTTAGCCGAAGCCAAAGAAAATGTGATGAAAATTATTGACGCAGAATTAAATATTAACAAGCAGATTAAAGTGAATCTAGAACTGTGCTGTACTCACGTTTTAACCAAAGACGAGGAAATAACGAGAGATTTGAAGTCTTTTTCTGCACCAAACGAAGTCATTTTAAAACTCACCGATGTTTCATTGTTCTATGAAAGTAGCTCGTCGCAAATCCTTACGAGTAGCGAGGAATTCGAAGAACAAGGCAGCGGATGGGCTTTGGAGAAGATTGAGTATTTGAAAGTAAACATAAACAAGTGTAATATTATTAAAGCGGGGTCTTACATGCCGCTCCCTGCGTGGGTGAAAAACAAGCATGCATGTGTTAACGTCAAGAATACCACTGAAAATAATTGTTTCTTCTGGAGTGTGATGAGTGCTCTCTACAAACCGTCAAATCCGAAAAAGAACATCACCCGTGTTTCTTCTTACGAACATTTCGACACGGTTTTGAAAACTGATGGCATTGAGCGTCCAGTATCAATAAAAGGAATTAAACGCTTCGAAACTTTAAACAAAATTAAAATTAACGTATATGGGATAGACGAAGCCGGTACAACTATCGTGCCATTATATGTTTCGCAAAACAAATATGATCGTCACGTGAATTTGTTGTATTACCAAGACGTAAGTGGCAAAAATGAACACTACTGCTGGATAAAAAACCTATCCGCCTTGATAGGTAAACAAATATCTAAAAAGGAACATAAAAAATTCTTTTGCGATACCTGTTTGCAGAACTTCGCGAACCAAGATAATCTGGACATTCATATAAGACTAGGATGTGGGAACGTGAAGCCTGTACTTCCTAAACCTAATAGCATATTGGAGTTCACAAACGTACAAAATCAACTTCCGGTGCCATTTGTTATTTACGCAGATTTTGAATGCATGTTGCTTTCCTTAGAAGGCACTAATTTAGAAAATAAGACACAATTTACACAAGAGCACAAGCCATTTAGCTATGCGTATTATGTCCATTGTAACTATGATGACTCCCTTTCTAAATTAGTGACATACAGGGGCAAGGACTGTGTTGCAAACTTCGTTGACAATCTCTACGCCGATGTGGAAAAAATTGGAAAAATTATTTTAAATGTAGTTCCAATTCCTAGAGATCATATATGTTCAAAAAATTCTCATTGCCATATATGTGAGAAACCATTATTGCCTAAAGAAAAAATTAGGCTTGATCATTGTCATTTGACAGGAACTATCAGAGGATATACACACGATTTGTGCAACTTGAAATACAAGACAGCTAATTTTGTCCCAGTATTTTTCCATAACTTGACAGGCTACGATAGCCACATTTTCATCAAGGAGTTAGCTAAAAGGGGGAATCAAATTGAGTGCATTCCATTGAATAAGGAAAAGTACATCTCATTCAGTCAAAAAATACGGATATCACAAGGCAAGAAAACAAAAAATGTCACCATAAGGTTTCTCGATTCATTCAAATTTATGGCTTCAAGCTTAGAAAAACTTGCTGAAAACCTTTCTGATGATCAATTTACCGTAATGCGACGTCATTTTCCAAAACGGGAGCAAATGGATCTTGTGAAACGTAAAGGTATTTTCCCTTATGAATACATTGATTCTTGGCAAAAACTAGATGAATCTACTTTACCCGATAAACAACACTTTTACAGCTGTTTGTCACAGTCAGACATCTCAGATGAAGATTATAATCACGCCCAAAACGTATGGACAAGTTTTGGCATTAAAACCCTTGGTGAATACTCTGATTTGTACCTGAGAACAGATGTTTTACTTTTGGTCGAGGTGTTTGAATCATTTCGAAAGGTTTGTCTCGACGCTTACAAACTAGACCCGTGTCGATATTACACCGCTCCAGGCTTGTCATGGGACGCCATGCTGAAGAACACGGGCGTCAAATTAAAACTACTCACGGATTATGAAAAAGTACAGTTTTTGTCTACTGGTGTAAGGGGCGGAATCAGCCAAGTCTCGAAACGACATGTTAAAGCCAATAACAAATTCATGCAGGGTGAGTATGACCCCGAACAGGACAGCAAATTTGTGGTTTATTTAGATAAAAATAATCTATATGGGAACGCGATGAGTAGATGCCTGCCATACGACAATTTTCGATGGTTAACGGAAGATGAAATAAAAACATTTAACATAAACGAAGAAAGAGCTGACTCAGACACCGGTTACATACTTGAAGTAGATCTGGAATATCCACACTCATTACACGATTTGCACAACGATTACCCGTTTTGTGCGGAGAAAAAAGTACCTCCTCAAGGTAAAACTAAAAAACTTTTACTCACTCTGGAACCCAAAAAAGCCTACATCATACACTATATGAATTTAAAACAGAGTCTGGAGCACGGGCTCATTTGTAGCAAAATACACAGAATTCTTTCTTTTCAACAATCCCCTTGGCTAAAACCATACATTGACTTCAACACTCTCAAGAGGGTGAAGGCGTCAAATTCTTTCGAAAAAGATTTTTTTAAGCTCATGAATAACTCAATATTTGGAAAAACAATCGAAAATGTGGCTAAAAGGGTCAATGTTCTGCTAATATCGAGTTGGTCAGAGCCACAAAGTACAACAAAAGTGAAGTATGGTGCTGAGAGATACATAACGAGACCTAACTTTCATAGTCGTAAAATATTCGATGAAAACTTTGTCGCGATTCAAATGAACAAAACTACAGTGACATACAACAAGCCGATTTACGTCGGGTTCTGCGTTCTGGAACTATCCAAGCACGAGATGTATGACTTCCATTACTCATACATGATTCCCAAATACAAACGAGACGCTAACTTACTGTACACAGACACTGATTCATTTATTTATGAAATCAAGACAGACAATTTTTATGAAGATATCAGGTCAGACTTGCATAGTACTTTCGATACATCAGATTTACCAGTCAATAATATATACGGTTTGCCGCTGCTAAATAAAAAGCTGCTCGGATACATGAAAGACGAAAGCAAAGGTCAAATAATTGCAGAATATGTAGGATTACGACCAAAAATGTACGCGTATAGGTTTCAAAAAGATACAATTATAGATTCCGATGGAAAACATACAAAAGAGATTGTTAAGAAAAATAAAGGAACGCCGGCTGCAATCGTTAGAAAGCTAATGATTGAGGATTATAAGAATGCCTTGGACCGAGATTACACACAAACTGCGACCTCGAGCTCAGTGTGTAGCGATAGTCACAACCTTTACACTCAAAGCAAGAAGCGGAAGATACTTTCCAGCAACGATGATAAGAGATATTTGTGTGATGACAACACCACCACATTGGCTTGGGGTCACCATCGCATCCCTTCTGTAGCCGCGTCGTCCTCAGGGTCCTAACCGGGCCCGGGAACTAGACAGCTTACTGAGAAGATAGCTCCCACACAAATAAATAAAACTAAGAATCATTCGAAATATCTTTTGTATATAGTTACCCATAGATAGAAAATTTATTTTCAAGTATTTACTAATTATTGTTAGAATTTGTTTATAATTGAAATGTTAATTATTGTGCTTTTTTGTACAAAACCTAACTAAGCGTAGTTAATTTATTATTACAAAAACTTAAGTATTGTATTAGTACACTATCGAAATATAAGATAAGTACACTTTGTATATGTTAGAACTAATAAGAAACTTAATATGTAAATTAAACAAATATAATATTCCGATTTAAGTTTAGTATATTATTTGTAAGGTTGTATATATTCTAGTTTATATACTAGTTGTTAATTTATAGTATTTTTAAGTTTATTATAAGGTTTAGTTTTTAATTAGTTACGATTATTTCTCTATGTGTTTTGTAAGTTGTTTTGAATAAATCTAAATACATATATAAAACTCAAAGGTGACTGATTGACTGACTGATATAGTGATCTATCAACGCACAGCCCGAACCACTAGACGGATCGGGCTGAAATTTGACATGCAGTTAGATGTTATGACGTAGGCATCCGCTAAGAAAGGATTTTTGGAAGAACCGTTTTTAAAGGGTGAAATAGGGGATTCAAGTTTTACTTCTTAATGCGAGCGAAGCTGCGAGCATCCACTAGTTAACTATATAATATAATGAGTAAACTAGAACAAACTAGAGTAAACTAGAAAGATACTTTGTAATTTTTTATAGATATCCGTTAATTTATAAATCTACCACGAGATGTCGTTAATTGATGAATTAGCGTAAATGTGAGAGTAAAATAATACAATTTATCTCTTGTTTAGAATCTTACGAAGGTTCATTAATTTTCTAGGAAATTTATTAACGTACGGATCTTGTTATTTTTTGGTAACATATATAACACACAGTGTCATGTTCTATTTAAATAGTAATATCTATGTAAGTAGTATACAATTTTGTGTAAAAGAGGCAGAAGTTTTGGCGCGGGGAAACTGTACCTACATCATAATACAGAGCCGAAAGATATCTAGTATGGTGTACAGAAAACCCCCAGCGTACTACACAAATACAAAATGTAAATAGAAATGTACGCACACCTTGAATGGAAAATAAAGGAATTTTGAATTTTAAATTTTGAATTTTGAATTTTGAATTTTTGAATTTTGAATTCTGTGACAGCAATAGAGAATAACTAACCGATTGTTTAAAAATATGTTCATTTGTTTATAAGTAACTAATCGAAATCGCGCAAAATCCTTAATATAACTTATGTCTTCATATAACTATACTGTTTTAGCAACGTTGTTACCGAACATGTACATACAATCAAAGTTACAGAATTAAGTAAATAGGTAACTGGACTTTATCACACAGGAGCTGAACTAGTTTGATGTCCACAGTTCATCTACTAAATAGTATATTAATCTTTAATCCCTAGTTAAATACGCCATTAAATACCTGCTGGTCCTACAATATGGTGAAACTAAAAACCCTAATAAATATATTATTAAAGCATAAAACATGTTTAGTTCATACACGCACGAGACATGCAATAGACACATCAATAACAAATACAACAACAACAAGATTCATGTCACATCCCACCTGCGCTTCAATATTGTCTTAATATTTTTTTAAAATTATGTTCAAGTTTGAGGACTAAATCGCCCCCGTCCGTGGGAGGATACCCTGTTTTGAAACCCGGTGGTCCTCGGGTGGTACAAACTAGGCGACACCGGTGGTAGGCTTCGGCCGTGGCTGGTTACCACCCATCGGACTAAGTCGCACCGCCAAGCGGCCTAGCCGTGTTCCGGTGCGTAGTCCGGTGAAACCGTTCATGGGAGTCGGGTCGGAGCAGTAGTGATGTATAGTGCATACAGAGCTAGAGGCGTATTAAACCCAAGCATCGGGAGGCTAGTCGTGGAGGGTAGCGGGATCCGTGGCACGGTGCACCGCTGGCCGACCGCAGGTAGATGGGGACCCAATCTAGAGCCCGCCACTCTCGTGAGGCTGTCGAAAACTCCTCGTGAACTGACGAAAAATCCCGGGGGGTGCGTCATTGCGCCGGTTGGCTACCAGACGAGAGGGTGCAATGAACACCTCCGGGGGGGGGGGCACGGGCGTCCCCGCGGTCTCCATACTAGTCCCTATTCGATGTACGTGGATAGTTGGTATGCTTCACTGGATCCACTTCACATCACCTCGCTTTACTGCCGACTTCCTACCTTTACAAAAACTCCCAATATAGAAGCAACAGAAGGAAACGTGCTCCTCAGCGGTTCACTTCCCTCTTACTCAAAGTGCACCTCTCGAACATCAGAGGCCTGCACTCCAACATCGTTCCTGTCCACTATCACCTCAAGACAAAGAAGGCGCACCTGTTGTTTCTGACGGAGACCCAGCACAGATGTCCATCCGACGTGTCGTATCTTTCCTACCCAGGGTACACCCTGGAGCACAACTTTAAATCACGCGCGGGCGTATGCTTATACGCTCGCGATGACATTTGTTCTCGGCGTCTCCGTAAATTCGAGGACCCAAGCTTTTCGCATCTCAGGTCCTTTCTTTAACCGAACAAGCAGAAAGTCCGCAGGTAGACACCGTTTTATGGTGGAAGTGCCGAAGTATCGAACACAGCGCTTTGTTTTAACGTTTATTGTAAGGACGGCAAAGCTTTGGAACACTTTACCAGAAGCTGTGTTTCCTGCGAACTACAATCCAGGGGTTTTCAAATCTAGAGTTAATAGGTATCTTCTAGGTAAACGTGCTACACCCTTGGCTGCAGCGATGCTTAATATACATTTTGCCCATACATACATAACTTGCCCATATGTACGTCATCATAAATTTATCCTTTCATGTATTTCTTTCATGTTGGTGTGCAATAAAGACATATTATTATTATTATTATTAACATCAGGCAGGCTGTAGTCACACGTAAACCTATCCCTTAAAAATAAAATAAAAATGTTTAACCGACTTCAAAAAAACGAGGTAATCAAGTCTTCTGAAAGTTTTTTTTTACCTAGCGATTTTGTTTCATATTTTGAGCTTATCAAAAATTAAATTATTCTGATATTTATGTGTTTTAACACTTCTGATGCTTTTTACGTGGGCTTCCAACGCCTGAGGTAGTGCGCTGGGCAAGCGGTACCGGCCACCGGAAGCAGTGTGAAAAAGTTGCCTAACGCAGTGTGCCAATCTGGGAATGAATTTAACGGTTATAAAAAGGATTATTTAAGCACTTACCGTCTTATTACAAAATGCGGTTTAAATATTGGTCCAGGACTTTGAAAATAAAAAGTGGGTTCTTGTTGTTCAGACATCACATACAAGCAATCAAAATGCCAACATCAAATTGGAACTTTTATTTAACATTGGTACATTTTGACAGTTTAATAATTATGACAATAGACAAACAATTTTCGAACAACTAAAACGGACTTGGTCTAGACTAATATTTAAACCACGTTTTGTATTCATCAGGCCCTTAGTAACTAAGCGTCGTGTATCGAACGCGTAGATTTAAATATTCCTATATATTTTAATTAAAGATTAAAGTTAGGTAAATCAAATGAATTGTTTAAAAAAAATTGAAGTTACTCTTAATATAAGCATATATAATGTATGTTAAAGGTTTTTTTTATTAGATCTACTATACTATAATCATAACCCCCTACTTGTAAAAAGATAAAAAAGAAGTTTATGCGAGTGTGTGTTTGTTAGATCTTTTCGCTCAAATGATTGAACCGATTTGGATGAAATTTATTACTGACTAGTGGACACACGCGGCTTCACGCGCATCATCTAAACTAAATGCATGAACTCAAAGGTGACTGACTGACTGACTGATATAGTGATCTATCAACGCACGCCCAAACCACTGAAATTTAGAATGAAGAAGATATTATGACGTAGACATCAGCTTAGAAAAGAATTTAGGAAATGCCACTTTTACCACTTAATGCGAGCGAAGCCGCGAACACTTACTAGTTTCAGAATAAAAAGCCTATGACACTCCTAAGACCTCATACTACCCACATACCAAAAATCATAATAATCCGTTAAACCGATTTTGTTTTGAGCGTTTAAATAAACACACAAACAGAGGCACAGATAAACAGACAAAAAATATAAAAATTATTGAAACGTGTTTTATTATCGATTTAAAGTACATATACCCAAAACATTTTTTTTTCAATTATCCTCTATGTACAGATTTTTGACCCTCTTGAGCTTTATTATACGTACATATAGATTAATACCTCTACATAAGAAGGGATCAACTAAGTCCTGTGGTAACTACAGGACTGTGGCGCTCATATCCCATGCAAGCAAAGTTCTGTTGTACGTTATCAATGAACGCCTTAAAGCATTCTTGCAGTGGCAGATTCCAGTAGAGCAAGCGGGATTTGTTAAGGGGCGGGGCACTAGAGAACAGATTGTGAATGTAAGGCAGATCGTAGAAAAGTGCCGTGAGTTCAACATTCCAATGCTGATGTGTTTCGTCGATTATTCTAAGGCGTTCGATTGCATACGATGGGAATGTTTGTGGAGAATCCTGATCGAAATGGGAGTACCCGATCATCTCGTTCATCTGATAGCAAACCTATACCAAAATGGAAGCACAGTTGTGAAGGTGAACAATGTCCTATCGAAGCCGTTTAAACCGCAGAAAGGTGTGAGACAAGGATGCATCCTATCCCCGATCCTCTTTAATATATACGGGGAATATATAATGAGACGTGCCCTAGAGGATTGGGATGGTGGTATATCCATTGGTGGCAGAAAGATCAGCAACCTGAGGTATGCGGATGATACCACATTATTTGCATCGTCTGAGGAAGAACTGGCGCAACTACTGTCTAGAGTAGAGAGAGAGAGTGAGTTAGTCGGCCTCACCATCAACAAAGCCAAGACCAAAATCATGATGGTAGATAGACCTGGCTTGCTAATTCGCTCCAATGAACTCAGAGACCTGGAGTTCGTTGACCAGTTTGTTTATCTTGGCTCACTTCTAACTAATGAGGGTGGCACGGAAAGAGAAATAGCCAGGAGGATCCAAATGTCCAAAGCAGCTATGACTAAACTCACTAGAATATGGAAAGACCGTAACATATCCCGAAAAACCAAGGTGAGGCTGGTGCGTACGTTGGTATTCTCTATCTTCTTTTACGGCGCCGAATCCTGGACAATTAGGAAGAAAGAAAGAGACAAAATAGAGGCGTTTGAGATGTGGTGTTGGAGACGGATGTTGCGTATCCCGTGGACTGCACGCCGAACCAACGTATCTATTCTAAAAGAGCTCAAGATAACCACAAGACTGTCTGCTATCTGCTTTCAGCGAATTCTCAAATATTTCGGACATATTGCTCGTAGGGACCCTGACAGTTTAGAAAAACTGATGGTAATTGGCAAAGTCGATGGGAGAAGATCACGCGGCCGCTCACCTACCCGCTGGTCTGACCTAGTTAAGACCCTTACAGGCTTGCCAATAACCCAAGCTCTCAAGACCGCGGAGGACAGGACATCATGGAGAAGCATAGTGCACCAAGTGATCAAGACTTCAAGCTAGACACGACCTTCAGCAATGAAGACAACGACTAAGAAGAAGATAGATATATGATATAGGCTAGATCCTCGACATACGCTAATTTAATCCGGTTTCACGCGAGTAACACCTCGAGGCGCTGTTAGTCATTACATATAAGCTAAAGCAATATCTGAGATGGATGATATACCTAATAATAAGTAAGGAAATCTTAGTTTCTTAGTCGTTAGTACTTCAATGGAGCGTTATAACGCGATTTGTGGTATCGAAGCTAGTTTGGGATCTTAAAAGTAACACACATATTATGTACTTCACACTTTAAGCGCTCTCTACAAAATACTGTGTGTACTTGTATATCATTTTTTTACCATAAACTAAAAATCATCCGAAGTATGAATGAATGATGTACGATAGCAGTTATCAGGATGACCGATGCTACATTTGCTCAAACGCTTAACTTGCCTGATGTTAAGCAACGTTGTAATCTATGATCTAGAGCGCTTTCCTAGAAGAAACCGGTGCATCCTCGTGTTATAGACTGATAAGTTAATATTATAGTTCAAGGTTTCGGCAAGGATTTTGACATTAAGCATCGTGAAAGTCGAAGCATAGCGTTAAGGCTGTATCGAATGTTTGAGCGTCCCAACATCTTTTTAACCGACTTCGAAAACGGAGGTTATCAAGTCATCTGAAAGTTTTTTGTGGGTGTGTTACGCGATGCCACCGTTATTTAAGATCCGATTTCAATGTTTATTTTTAGGGTTCCGTACCCAAAGGGTAAAACGGGACGCTAATACTAAGCCTCCGCTATCAATCTGTCTGTCTCCAGGCTGTATCTCATAAACCGTGATAGCTAGAAAGCTGAAATTCTCACAAATGATGTATTTTAGTTGCCGCTATAACAAAACATACTAAAAATCGTGTGCGAGTACGGCTCGCACTTGGCCGGTTTTATTTTATTCGATGGAGTCGAGATGGTTCCATATTTGTTTTCATTCAGTCCAGTACTTTTTACATGATTATTATTTATTCATATACTTAGGTTTATTCAAACAGATAAAATTGGCCGTTTTGTATCCATTTGAGCGATTGTGATGAACATTAAACCTAAAATGTACTAGTCTGGTAAATATAGTCACATTTAGAGGCAAACTAGTGTTCAAGATCGTGCGCAGCTTAGCGTAGCTTCATTTATTTATTTAAAAATAAACATTTGCAAATTAGTGCTGCAAAGAGAGATACGATTGGCCGGTTCTGTAACAAACCATATGTATATGTAGATCTCCGGCTTTTCAAACATGGAGAGAGATACGATCCATCAATGAAATAAGTAAAGGTTTACATCCCAGCCGTGGATTTGGCTCATAGTGTCAAATGAAGAAAAATAAACATTTGCAAATTAGTGCTGCAAAATATATTTATTGAAAAAAACTTACAAAACAAATTTTACTAATTAAAAATAAAAAAAACTTAACTAACTTATAAACTAAAACTTATAATGAACTTAAAACACCTATAAAAAAAGTATATAAAAAATGAAAAAAAATATACGGACCAATATATCTATAACTTTGTAGGTAGGAGGTTTGTGTATGCAGATTCAGTGCTGCTACACGTTGTTCTGTCACTATTCATACCCAGAAACTATTATAGGTATGTTTGTATGTAGTAGTTACAAGCGAATATAAACAATCTGCCTGCACTTATTACGCAAGCAATGTACTTTGTCATGTTTGTGAAGGCGCTATTTATTCTTCACGAATATTAGTTTAATCGTGCATCTGAAGAAGCTGCTAAATTTTAAAGGCGGTTCTTGTCATCAGTCGTATACTTTCATCGTGAACACGGATCACCTGTAAAAAAAATCAATGGTTATCGTGTTATACTAAACAGATTTAAATCGAAGTTCCAATTTGAATTGACGTTTTGATTATTTGTATTTGATGTTTGATCAACCAGAACCGATTATTAATTTTCTTAGTCCTAGACTAACATTTAAACCTCGTTTTGTAATAAGACGGTTTGGGTTTAACTGATTTTTGTTTAACCCGCCATTGGTGACGTATGTCTAACGAAGTATTGTAAGAGACCAGGTTGTTTAAAAACAAAGAAAATGTTTAAAACCGTTTATCGAATTGCGTTGCAATTTCGAGTAGCTGCCTTAACCCACGACCCCTTCCATTGGACCACCCCGCGGTAGCGACGCGGGCGCACGTTCCTGAGTTTATTCCGCGTGAGACCGGTGTCACCAACGAAGTAAGTCATAACTTTGCCTAGAGTATTTTTTATTATACTTATTTTGTTATGACTGTTGTCGTTATTTATTGAGTGATTGTAAGATTTCATGTTTAGTAAGCGTTTCACTAGTTTCTATTGATATTTTACTAGATATTATTAGAAGTCTTTACGCATTAATTTCAAATAAAAAGTGTTTTTTTTTGTCTTTGGAAGTATGTCTTACGAACAGCGACAGCGACGTCTTGGGACTTATTTGCAGGAAGCCATGTCTGATACAGATTAATTACAAAGATCAAAGAGAGAGATACGATTGGCCGGTTCTGTAACAAACCAGTATATGTAGATCTCTGCCGATTCAGTGCTGCTACACGTTGTTCTGTCGCTATTCAGTCCTAGAAACTATTATAGGTAGTGGTTACAAACGAATATAAACATCTGCCTGCACTTATTACGTAAGCAATGTACTTTACCATATTTGTGAAGGCGCTATTTATTCTTCACGAACATTAGTTTTTTTAAGGCGGTTCTTGTCATCAGTCGTATACTTTTATCGAGATAAGGAAAACGGATCATCTGCAAAGAAAATATCAATGGTCACCGTGTTATGACTACTGCTTGCTTGATGCTACGAGTATAACCAACTAGGGAATGTCTCGGAAATTGATATGCTTGTTGGTTTTTTAAAATTCATTTTATGCATTATAGAATTACAATTTCGCCAGTTTCGATGGTACCTACGAATGTATGGCACAAAGTTGACCAAGTTCTTAAGTTTGTCAGAGAAGATGTAACAACAAGCGTCTATGAAACGATGCATGTATGAACAAATATTTTGTTGTCGTTGTTTTATTATTGCGACTCAGGCATTGTGATGAACTTGTCTACCACCAAATTTCGATGGTGATCTGGTTGCAACTCCGTCAGCTACATTTACCACAAAAAATACATTGTAATTAAGAAAATGGACGATTTAGAAACTAAAACAACATTGTTCTACAGCGCCGGGACAGACGGGCGGTGGTTCCTAAAGGTGGTGCAGGCGTGTCTATCTCACGGGATTCCCCCCGTGAGGCGGCTATTTAAACGTGACTCAACAGGAACTGTCCCGTACTGTTCCCGCGACTGGTCTTGAAAACTTTATTTTAAGTCTTTTAACACAGTTTTGGGATTCACTTGGAACATGATCAAATTTCCGCTTATGACATTTATTTGTTTCTTCACCTGGACGATTCCGTTAACAAAGATAGTGCATAGGTATTACTAAACATAGCTACGACCGGTCTGTGATCGCTCTTCAGATATCGTCTTTCATCTATCGGCTGCGACGTGTCGATGTCCACGCTGTGATTCTTCACGTCCAGCAGATTGTCTCTCTCGGATGTGCTGATCAGAATGTGGTCGAGCTGGTGTTTGTATCCGTACCGAGGATGCTTCCACGTATACTTGTGCTCGTCGCTATGCTCAAACAGAGATCCTGCCACGCACAAGTTGGACTGCTTGCACAGATCCATCAGCAGTTTTGTGTTCCACTCGGCGTTCTTTAGTCGTTTCCCCGAAAGCGGCCTCTTATACTTGGGTTGGTCCATCGCGTGAGCGCCCATGTACCTCTCTAAGCCGGTGTTGTTCAAAGCAACGCCGAAATTGAAATCTCCCATAACTGTGTACTTATTTGGTGTATATTTTGATTTCAGGTCGATTAAGACCGAGTTTAATTTATCGTAAAATTGACAACTATCTTCACGATCTTTGTCGCAGTATTCTGGCGAGTCTCTGGGCTTGGTCAGTGCGTAAAACTGTACAACTATCTCCGTTCGATTTCCAAACTGGAAAGTAGCGGTTATGATTCGTTCCGAGACTGGCTCCCAATCGATCAGATGCAGTGCCATGCTATATGTCATGAGAATTCCGACCCCATGCTGATGTTTCTTGTGCCCGCTATAAAGGAAGCAATATATGTCGCCCGTGTTGTGTGTAATCCGCTGCGTGCCGGCTTCGCCCCATTTTATTTCTGCTAAACCAAGCATTTGCAGTCGCGAGTCTTTCATGTAGTCCATGGCTTTTCCTAACAGTTCTTTGTTACGATAATTGTTACGATAATTAATTATATATATTACCCGGTCTTGAGTTCAAAAGATGCACTAAGCAAATGAGCCATAAACCTGTTAATGTCATCCTTTTATACAAAAAAAACAGTCAAATTTTACGTTTCATTTAAATACCTCGTCTCTGGTGATCTTAATGAAAACCACAGGAGTTGTAATCGTAAGAAGAAGACGTGATTGCAAAATCCATCAGTGAGGTATTTATTTGAACATTTACCATATAATCATCATGACACCAAAACCGATTCTGAGCTACTGCACCGTTGCTTTCAAAAGAACTTAATATTTGGATGAAAGTGTTTCGAGCCAGTTTCGATGATACGAATGCATGGCACAAAGTTGACCAAGTTCTTAAGTTTGTCAGAGAAGATGTAACAACAAGCGTCTATGAAACGATGCATGTATGAACAAATATATTTTGTTGTCGTTGTTTTATTTTTGCGACTCAGGCATTGTGATGAACTTGTCTACCACCAAATTTCGATGGTGATCTGGTTGCAACTCCGTCAGCTACATTTACCACAAAAAATACATTGTAATTAAGAAAATGGACGATTTAGAAACTAAAACAACATTGTTCTACAGCGCCGGGACAGACGGGCGGTGGTTCCTAAAGGTGATGCAGGCGCGTCGATCTCACGGGATTCCTCCCGTGAGGCGGCTATTGAAACGTGACTCAACAGGAACTGTCCCGTACTGTTCCCGCGACTGGTCTTGAAAACTTTATTTTAAGTCTTTTAACACAGTTTTGGGATTCACTTGGAACATGATCAAATTTCCGCTTATGACATTTATTTGTTTCTTCACCTGGACGATTCCGTTAACAAAGATAGTGCATAGGTATTACTAAACATAGCTACGACCGGTCTGTGATCGCTCTTCAGATATCGTCTTTCATCTATCGGCTGCGACGTGTCGATGTCCACGCTGTGATTCTTCACGTCCAGCAGATTGTCTCTCTCGGATGTGCTGATCAGAATGTGGTCGAGCTGGTGTTTGTATCCGTACCGAGGATGCTTCCACGTATACTTGTGCTCGTCGCTATGCTCAAACAGAGATCCTGCCACGCACAAGTCGAACTCCTTGCACAGATCCATCAGCAGGTTTGTGTTCCACTCAGCGTTCTCTAGTCGTATCCTCGAAAGCGGCCTCTTATACTTGGGTTGGTCCATCGCGTGAGTGCCCATGTACCTCTCTAAGCTGGTGTTGTTCAAAGCAACGCCGGAATTGAAATCTCCCATAACTGTGTACTTATTTCGTGTATATTTTGATTGCAGGTCGGTTAAGACCGAGTTTAATTTATAGTAAAATTGACAACTATCTTCACGATCTTGGTCGCAGATTTTTTTGGGCGAGTCTCTGGGCTTGGTCGGTGCGTAAATCTGTACAACTATCTCCGTTCGATTTCCAAACTGGAAAGTAGCGGTTATGATTCGTTCCGAGACTGGCTCCCAATCGATCAGATGCAGTGCCATGCTATATGTCATGAGAATTCCGACCCCATGCTGATGTTTCTTGTGCCCGCTATAAAGGAAGCAATATATGTCGCCCGTGTTGTGTGTAATCCGCTGCGTGCCGGCTTCGCCCCATTTTATTTCTGCTAAACCTAGCATTTGCAGTCGCGAGTCTTTCATGTAGTCCATGGCTTTTCCTAACAGTTCTTTGGCCCTCTTCATACCCTTTCCATTTAATGTTTGAACATTCCATGTTGCGATACTATATGTATTTAGTGCACACATTGTGATTGATGATTTTATTATACACTTATAGTAGACATTGGCGCTGACCTAAAAAAAATTGATCGGCAGCGGCGTGGGACCAATTATGCGACCAGCGTCGCACCTCGCCGTGCCGACCGATCGCCAACCGACGACCGGTCAGCAGTCACTAGTAAGTGCATACTTTACCAATTCAGATGATCCACGCTCTTTCGGTTTGGTTTCTAAGTTTTGCTGATCCCATTCCAACTATCAGCGCCGACATTTCAAATTTATGAAATTAATCGACCACGGTCGCGTCCTGGCAACCACAATGCCTTCTTGTTTTTTGTCTAATTTGTTGTTAAAGTATAACATTACAATATTACATATTATATACTATATTAATGTTACGATAATTAATTATATATATTACCCGGTCTTGAGTTCAAAAGAAGCACTAAGCAAATGATCCGTAGTCCTGTTATGTCATCCTTTTATAACAAAAAAAAACAGTCAAAATTTACGTTCAATTTAAATACCTCGTCTCTGGTGATCTTAATGAAAACCACAGGAGTTGTAATCGTAAGAAGAAGACGTGATTGCAAAATCCATCAGTGAGGTATTTATTTGAACATTTACCATATAATCATCATGACACCAAGACCGATTCTGAGCTACTGCACCGTTGCTTTCAAAAGAACTAAATATTTGGATGAAAGTGTTTCGAGCCAGTTTCGATGATACGAATGTATGGCACAAAGTTGACCAAGTTCTTAAGTTTGTCAGAGAAGATGTAACAACAAGCGTCTATGAAACGATGCATGTATGAACAAATAATTTCTTGTCGTTGTTTTATTATTGCGACTCAGGCATTGTGATGAAAATAAATTGTCTACAACCAAGTTTCGATGGTGATCTGGTTGCAACTCCGTCAGCTACATTTACCACAGGAATGTAACATTTACAGGTACCACCGGTGATTTTGAAGATTATATTGGGGAGGAAGTTACGTTGCTAGGAACGATATGTATTTTCTACAACAGTAGGTAAGTAAGTACCTTGTGTTTTTTTTAATGTTAAATATTTTATCTTAATGGTACAGAACAGTCATTTGATTGAAAAACACTTTTGTGTCACATGTCCTTGTTTGCCAATGGTTTTCGTATCAGTAGTATTCTAATATGTTCCAATTCACAGATTAATTTCACGGTTGGGTGTGTTTGAAAATTTGTCCTCAATGACTACATGGGCTTAAGAAGCAATCGATAATATTATTATGAGGCCCAGGAATAACGCGTTACTTTTGAAATTATTATCTTAGGCAATATTGAGATCAAAAGACCAGTCAACCCAATATTGTTATATTTTCCAATTTGGTTTTAATATGCTATCATTGTTGTATGAAACATACCAAACTGATCATAAACGGACATTCATTTGTGGGTAAAAAATGGCTGACGACTGACGCAAACTGCACTTGTATCTAAGTCGCCCACGTTAAGCTTTGATAGTATGTACAAAGTTTCACTTACTTGCGGTGCGGTTTTACTGTGTGCATAAAATTATTTGTACATAATTATGAAGAAGTTAAATATAATAAAAAGTATTGACCAAGACTATTGTAGAATTTTATTAGAAATAACATACTTTATTTATTAACATTGCAAATAAAACAACATTGATGCGTCTTTAACGGGCGGAGGTCTTCTTATAATGGATTGTCACAGAACCGGCCAATAGTAACTCTCTCTTTTAGTAGAAATATCATACTTTATTTATTTACATTGCAAATAAAACAACATTGATGCGTCTTTAACGAGCGGAGGTCTTCTTATAATGGCTTGTCACAGAACCGGCCAATCCTAACTCTTATGTATTTAGTATTTGTATTTCAATTACTTCCTTACAATGTAATTTGTAACTCGTATTTCAAATACCTGACGCCGAGGTATTTTGTAATTAGTATTTCAAATACCTGCGGCTTCAAAATACATTTTAACAAAATACATTTTTACAAAGTTTGTGCTCATCAGGACCAGTAGAAAGATTGTTTTCTTTAGCACGTTTTATTCACTCTCCAACAAGAGGCTGTTTGTCTGACAGCACATTTAAAAATCTCGTGTTCATGAAAGGAAACTCTGGTCTTACTGATTAATTAATCTAGTATTCCTCTACTTTTCACCCCGTGCTAGATTACTATCTAGACCAGCACGGGCTGAAAAGTATTTTGTATTTTGTAATTTGTATTTCAATTAAAAATAGCTAAAATACAGTATTTTGTATTTTATATTTCAAATACCTTACTTAAAAGTATTTTGTAGTTTGTATTTTAATTACCTGTGATACAGTATTTTGTAATTTGTATTTCAATTAAAGCAAAGCATGTATTTTGCCCAGCCCTGCTCCCAATCGACCAGATGCAGTGCCATGCTATATGTCATGAGAATTCCGACCCCATGTTGATGATTCTTGTGCCCGCTATAAAAGAAGCAAAATGTTTCGCCCGTGTTTAGTATTATTCGCTGCATGCCGGCTTCGCCCCATTTTATTTCTGCTAAACCAAGCATTTGCAGTCCCGAGTCTTTCATGAAGTGTATGGCTTTTCCTAACATTTCCTTGGCCCTCTTCATACCCTTTCCATTTATTGTTTGAACATTCCATTTTGCTATACTGTGTGTATGTAGTGCACACATTGTGATTGATGATTTTATTATACCCTTATGGAATATAGTTTTTTGATGATTGGTGAATTGATATTGTTTTCCAAGTGGTGTGACTTCTCTTTCAACAATCTGGCAAGCACAATGCCTTTTTGTTTTTGTGTCTAATTTGATGTTAAAATATTATACAATATATAATATTAATGTTACGATAATTAATTATATATATTACCCGGTCTTGAGTTCAAAAGATGCACTAAGCAAATGAGCCATAAACCTGTTAATGTCATCCTTTTATACAAAAAAACAGTCAAATTTTACGTTTCATTTAAATACCTCGTCTCTGGTGATCTTAATGAAAACCACAGGAGTTGTAATCGTAAGAAGAAGACGTGATTGCAAAATCCATCAGTGAGGTATTTATTTGAACATTTACCATATAATCATCATGACACCAAAACCGATTCTGAGCTACTGCACCGTTGCTTTCAAAAGAACTTAATATTTGGATGAAAGTGTTTCGAGCCAGTTTCGATGATACGAATGCATGGCACAAAGTTGACCAAGTTCTTAAGTTTGTCAGAGAAGATGTAACAACAAGCGTCTATGAAACGATGCATGTATGAACAAATATATTTTGTTGTCGTTGTTTTATTTTTGCGACTCAGGCATTGTGATGAACTTGTCTACCACCAAATTTCGATGGTGATCTGGTTGCAACTCCGTCAGCTACATTTACCACAAAAAATACATTGTAATTAAGAAAATGGACGATTTAGAAACTAAAACAACATTGTTCTACAGCGCCGGGACAGACGGGCGGTGGTTCCTAAAGGTGATGCAGGCGCGTCGATCTCACGGGATTCCTCCCGTGAGGCGGCTATTGAAACGTGACTCAACAGGAACTGTCCCGTACTGTTCCCGCGACTGGTCTTGAAAACTTTATTTTAAGTCTTTTAACACAGTTTTGGGATTCACTTGGAACATGATCAAATTTCCGCTTATGACATTTATTTGTTTCTTCACCTGGACGATTCCGTTAACAAAGATAGTGCATAGGTATTACTAAACATAGCTACGACCGGTCTGTGATCGCTCTTCAGATATCGTCTTTCATCTATCGGCTGCGACGTGTCGATGTCCACGCTGTGATTCTTCACGTCCAGCAGATTGTCTCTCTCGGATGTGCTGATCAGTATGTGGTCGAGCTGGTGTTTGTATCCGTACCGAGGATGCTTCCACGTATACTTGTGCTCGTCGCTATGCTCAAACAGAGATCCTGCCACGCACAAGTCGAACTCCTTGCACAGATCCATCAGCAGGTTTGTGTTCCACTCAGCGTTCTCTAGTCGTATCCTCGAAAGCGGCCTCTTATACTTGGGTTGGTCCATCGCGTGAGTGCCCATGTACCTCTCTAAGCTGGTGTTGTTCAAAGCAACGCCGGAATTGAAATCTCCCATAACTGTGTACTTATTTCGTGTATATTTTGATTGCAGGTCGGTTAAGACCGAGTTTAATTTATAGTAAAATTGACAACTATCTTCACGATCTTGGTCGCAGATTTTTTTGGGCGAGTCTCTGGGCTTGGTCGGTGCGTAAATCTGTACAACTATCTCCGTTCGATTTCCAAACTGGAAAGTAGCGGTTATGATTCGTTCCGAGACTGGCTCCCAATCGATCAGATGCAGTGCCATGCTATATGTCATGAGAATTCCGACCCCATGCTGATGTTTCTTGTGCCCGCTATAAAGGAAGCAATATATGTCGCCCGTGTTGTGTGTAATCCGCTGCGTGCCGGCTTCGCCCCATTTTATTTCTGCTAAACCTAGCATTTGCAGTCGCGAGTCTTTCATGTAGTCCATGGCTTTTCCTAACAGTTCTTTGGCCCTCTTCATACCCTTTCCATTTAATGTTTGAACATTCCATGTTGCGATACTATATGTATTTAGTGCACACATTGTGATTGATGATTTTATTATACACTTATAGTAGACATTGGCGCTGACCTAAAAAAAATTGATCGGCAGCGGCGTGGGACCAATTATGCGACCAGCGTCGCACCTCGCCGTGCCGACCGATCGCCAACCGACGACCGGTCAGCAGTCACTAGTAAGTGCATACTTTACCAATTCAGATGATCCACGCTCTTTCGGTTTGGTTTCTAAGTTTTGCTGATCCCATTCCAACTATCAGCGCCGACATTTCAAATTTATGAAATTAATCGACCACGGTCGCGTCCTGGCAACCACAATGCCTTCTTGTTTTTTGTCTAATTTGTTGTTAAAGTATAACATTACAATATTACATATTATATACTATATTAATGTTACGATAATTAATTATATATATTACCCGGTCTTGAGTTCAAAAGAAGCACTAAGCAAATGATCCGTAGTCCTGTTATGTCATCCTTTTATAAAAAAAAAAAACAGTCAAAATTTACGTTCAATTTAAATACCTCGTCTCTGGTGATCTTAATGAAAACCACAGGAGTTGTAATCGTAAGAAGAAGACGTGATTGCAAAATCCATCATTGAGGTATTTATTTGAACATTTACCATATAATCATCATGACACCAAGACCGATTCTGAGCTACTGCACCGTTGCTTTCAAAAGAACTAAATATTTGGATGAAAGTGTTTCGAGCCAGTTTCGATGATACGAATGTATTGCACAAAGTTGACCAAGTTCTTAAGTTTGTCAGAGAAGATGTAACAACAAGCGTCTATGAAACGATGCATGTATGAACAAATAATTTCTTGTCGTTGTTTTATTATTGCGACTCAGGCATTGTGATGAAAATAAATTGTCTACAACCAAGTTTCGATGGTGATCTGGTTGCAACTCCGTCAGCTACATTTACCACAAGAATGTAACATTTACAGGTACCACCGGTGATTTTGAAGATTATATTGGGGAGGAAGTTACGTTGCTAGGAACGATATGTATTTTCTACAACAGTAGGTAAGTAAGTACCTTGTGTTTTTTTTAATGTTAAATATTTTATCTTAATGGTACAGAACAGTCATTTGATTGAAAAACACTTTTGTGTCACATGTCCTTGTTTGCCAATGGTTTTCGTATCAGTAGTATTCTAATATGTTCCAATTCACAGATTAATTTCACGGTTGGGTGTGTTTGAAAATTTGTCCTCAATGACTACATGGGCTTAAGAAGCAATCGATAATATTATTATGAGGCCCAGGAATAACGCGTTACTTTTGAAATTATTATCTAAGGCAATATTGAGATCAAAAGACCAGTCAACCCAATATTGTTATATTTTCCAATTTGGTTTTAATATGCTATCATTGTTGTATGAAACATACCAAACTGATCATAAACGGACATTCATTTGTGGGTAAAAAATGGCTGACGACTGACGCAAACTGCACTTGTATCTAAGTCGCCCACGTTAAGCTTTGATAGTATGTACAAAGTTTCACTTACTTGCGGTGCGGTTTTACTGTGTGCATAAAATTATTTGTACATAATTATGAAGAAGTTAAATATAATAAAAAGTATTGACCAAGACTATTGTAGAATTTTATTAGAAATAACATACTTTATTTATTAACATTGCAAATAAAACAACATTGATGCGTCTTTAACGGGCGGAGGTCTTCTTATAATGGATTGTCACAGAACCGGCCAATAGTAACTCTCTCTTTTAGTAGAAATATCATACTTTATTTATTTACATTGCAAATAAAACAACATTGATGCGTCTTTAACGAGCGGAGGTCTTCTTATAATGGCTTGTCACAGAACCGGCCAATCCTAACTCTTATGTATTTAGTATTTGTATTTCAATTACTTCCTTACAATGTAATTTGTAACTCGTATTTCAAATACCTGACGCCGAGGTATTTTGTAATTAGTATTTCAAATACCTGCGGCTTCAAAATACATTTTAACAAAATACATTTTTACAAAGTTTGTGCTCATCAGGACCAGTAGAAAGATTGTTTTCTTTAGCACGTTTTATTCACTCTCCAACAAGAGGCTGTTTGTCTGACAGCACATTTAAAAATCTCGTGTTCATGAAAGGAAACTCTGGTCTTACTGATTAATTAATCTAGTATTCCTCTACTTTTCACCCCGTGCTAGATTACTATCTAGACCAGCACGGGCTGAAAAGTATTTTGTATTTTGTAATTTGTATTTCAATTAAAAATAGCTAAAATACAGTATTTTGTATTTTATATTTCAAATACCTTACTTAAAAGTATTTTGTAGTTTGTATTTTAATTACCTGTGATACAGTATTTTGTAATTTGTATTTCAATTAAAGCAAAGCATGTATTTTGCCCAGCCCTGCTCCCAATCGACCAGATGCAGTGCCATGCTATATGTCATGAGAATTCCGACCCCATGTTGATGATTCTTGTGCCCGCTATAAAAGAAGCAAAATGTTTCGCCCGTGTTTAGTATTATTCGCTGCATGCCGGCTTCGCCCCATTTTATTTCTGCTAAACCAAGCATTTGCAGTCCCGAGTCTTTCATGAAGTGTATGGCTTTTCCTAACATTTCCTTGGCCCTCTTCATACCCTTTCCATTTATTGTTTGAACATTCCATTTTGCTATACTGTGTGTATGTAGTGCACACATTGTGATTGATGATTTTATTATACCCTTATGGAATATAGTTTTTTGATGATTGGTGAATTGATATTGTTTTCCAAGTGGTGTGACTTCTCTTTCAACAATCTGGCAAGCACAATGCCTTTTTGTTTTTGTGTCTAATTTGATGTTAAAATATTATACAATATATAATATTAATGTTACGATAATTAATTATATATATTACTCGGTCTTGAGTTCAAAAGATGCACTAAGCAAATGAGCCATAAACCTGTTAATGTCATCCTTTTATACAAAAAAACAGTCAAATTTTACGTTTCATTTAAATACCTCGTCTCTGGTGATCTTAATGAAAACCACAGGAGTTGTAATCGTAAGAAGAAGACGTGATTGCAAAATCCATCAGTGAGGTATTTATTTGAACATTTACCATATAATCATCATGACACCAAAACCGATTCTGAGCTACTGCACCGTTGCTTTCAAAAGCACTTAATATTTGGATGAAAGTGTTTCGAGCCAGTTTCGATGATACGAATGCATGGCACAAAGTTGACCAAGTTCTTAAGTTTGTCAGAGAAGATGTAACAACAAGCGTCTATGAAACGATGCATGTATGAACAAATATTTTGTTGTCGTTGTTTTATTATTGCGACTCAGGCATTGTGATGAACTTGTCTACCACCAAATTTCGATGGTGATCTGGTTGCAACTCCGTCAGCTACATTCACCACAAAAAATACATTGTAATTAAGAAAATGGACGATTTAGAAACTAAAACAACATTGTTCTACAGCGCCGGGACAGACGGGCGGTGGTTCCTAAAGGTGATGCAGGCGCGTCGATCTCACGGGATTGCTCCCGTGAGGCGGCTATTGAAACGTGACTCAACAGCAACTGTCCCGTACTGTTCCCGCGACTGGTCTTGAAAACTTTATTTTAAGTCTTTTAACACAGTTTTGGGATTCACTTGGAACATGATCAAATTTCCGCTTATGACATTTATTTGTTTCTTCACCTGGACGATTCCGTTAACAAAGATAGTGCATAGGTATTACTAAACATAGCTACGACCGGTCTGTGATCGCTCTTCAGATATCGTCTTTCATCTATCGGCTGCGACGTGTCGATGTCCACGCTGTGATTCTTCACGTCCAGCAGATTGTCTCTCTCGGATGTGCTGATCAGAATGTGGTCGAGCTGGTGTTTGTATCCGTACCGAGGATGCTTCCACGTATACTTGTGCTCGTCGCTATGCTCAAACAGAGATCCTGCCACGCACAAGTCGAACTCCTTGCACAGATCCATCAGCAGGTTTGTGTTCCACTCAGCGTTCTCTAGTCGTATCCTCGAAAGCGGCCTCTTATACTTGGGTTGGTCCATCGCGTGAGTGCCCATGTACCTCTCTAAGCTGGTGTTGTTCAAAGCAACGCCGGAATTGAAATCTCCCATAACTGTGTACTTATTTCGTGTATATTTTGATTGCAGGTCGGTTAAGACCGAGTTTAATTTATAGTAAAATTGACAACTATCTTCACGATCTTGGTCGCAGATTTTTTTGGGCGAGTCTCTGGGCTTGGTCGGTGCGTAAATCTGTACAACTATCTCCGTTCGATTTCCAAACTGGAAAGTAGCGGTTATGATTCGTTCCGAGACTGGCTCCCAATCGATCAGATGCAGTGCCATGCTATATGTCATGAGAATTCCGACCCCATGCTGATGTTTCTTGTGCCCGCTATAAAGGAAGCAATATATGTCGCCCGTGTTGTGTGTAATCCGCTGCGTGCCGGCTTCGCCCCATTTTATTTCTGCTAAACCTAGCATTTGCAGTCGCGAGTCTTTCATGTAGTCCATGGCTTTTCCTAACAGTTCTTTGGCCCTCTTCATACCCTTTCCATTTAATGTTTGAACATTCCATGTTGCGATACTATATGTATTTAGTGCACACATTGTGATTGATGATTTTATTATACACTTATAGTAGACATTGGCGCTGACCTAAAAAAAATTGATCGGCAGCGGCGTGGGACCAATTATGCGACCAGCGTCGCACCTCGCCGTGCCGACCGATCGCCAACCGACGACCGGTCAGCAGTCACTAGTAAGTGCATACTTTACCAATTCAGATGATCCACGCTCTTTCGGTTTGGTTTCTAAGTTTTGCTGATCCCATTCCAACTATCAGCGCCGACATTTCAAATTTATGAAATTAATCGACCACGGTCGCGTCCTGGCAACCACAATGCCTTCTTGTTTTTTGTCTAATTTGTTGTTAAAGTATAACATTACAATATTACATATTATATACTATATTAATGTTACGATAATTAATTATATATATTACCCGGTCTTGAGTTCAAAAGAAGCACTAAGCAAATGATCCGTAGTCCTGTTATGTCATCCTTTTATAACAAAAAAAAACAGTCAAAATTTACGTTCAATTTAAATACCTCGTCTCTGGTGATCTTAATGAAAACCACAGGAGTTGTAATCGTAAGAAGAAGACGTGATTGCAAAATCCATCAGTGAGGTATTTATTTGAACATTTACCATATAATCATCATGACACCAAGACCGATTCTGAGCTACTGCACCGTTGCTTTCAAAAGAACTAAATATTTGGATGAAAGTGTTTCGAGCCAGTTTCGATGATACGAATGTATTGCACAAAGTTGACCAAGTTCTTAAGTTTGTCAGAGAAGATGTAACAACAAGCGTTTATGAAACGATGCATGTATGAACAAATAATTTCTTGTCGTTGTTTTATTATTGCGACTCAGGCATTGTGATGAAAATAAATTGTCTACAACCAAGTTTCGATGGTGATCTGGTTGCAACTCCGTCAGCTACATTTACCACAAGAATGTAACATTTACAGGTACCACCGGTGATTTTGAAGATTATATTGGGGAGGAAGTTACGTTGCTAGGAACGATATGTATTTTCTACAACAGTAGGTAAGTAAGTACCTTGTGTTTTTTTTAATGTTAAATATTTTATCTTAATGGTACAGAACAGTCATTTGATTGAAAAACACTTTTGTGTCACATGTCCTTGTTTGCCAATGGTTTTCGTATCAGTAGTATTCTAATATGTTCCAATTCACAGATTAATTTCACGGTTGGGTGTGTTTGAAAATTTGTCCTCAATGACTACATGGGCTTAAGAAGCAATCGATAATATTATTATGAGGCCCAGGAATAACGCGTTACTTTTGAAATTATTATCTTAGGCAATATTGAGATCAAAAGACCAGTCAACCCAATATTGTTATATTTTCCAATTTGGTTTTAATATGCTATCATTGTTGTAACCAACTTACCAAACTGATCATAAACGGACATTCATTTGTGGGTAAAAAATGGCTGACGACTGACGCAAACTGCACTGCACTTGTATCTGAGTCGCCCACGTTAAGCTTTGATAGTATGTACAAAGTTTCACTAACTTGCGGTGCGGTTTTACTGTGTGCATAAAATTATTTGTACATAATTATGAAGAAGTTAAATATTATAAAAAGTATTGACCAAGACTATTGTAGAATTTTATTAGAAATAACATACTTTATTTATTAACATTGCAAATAAAACAACATTGATGCGTCTTTAACGGGCGGAGGTCTTCTTAAAATGGATTGTCACAGAACCGGCCAATCGTAACTCTCTATTTTAGTAGAAATATCATACTTTATTTATTTACATTGCAAATAAAACAACATTGATGCGTCTTTAACGAGCGGAGGTCTTCTTACAATGGATTGTCACAGAACCGGCCAATCCTAACTCTCTATCACGCTTTATTTATTAACATTGCAAAGAAAACAATATTGATGCATCTTTAACGAGCGGAGGTCTTCTTATAATGGATTGTCACAGAACCGGCCAATCGTAACTCTCTCTTTTAGTAGAAATATCATACTTTATTTATTTACATTGCAAATATAACAACATTGATGCGTCTTTAACGGGCGGAGGTCTTCTTATAATGGATTGTCACAGAACCGGCCAATCGTAACTCTTATGTATTTAGTATTTCAATTACTTCCTTACAATGTAATTTGTAATTCGTATTTCAAATACCTGACGCCGAGGTATTTTGTAATTAGTATTTCAAATACCTGCGGCTTAAAAATACATTTTAACAAAATACATTTTTACAAAGTTTGTGCTCATCAGGACCAGTAGAAAGATTGTTTTCTTTAGCACGGTTAACGTAATAACGGTTTTGTAATCAAGGGATATGATCATAGTAATTTTTTTGTAAGAAAACAAAGATTACACGGTGGTGTGTCCATTCTAACAAAATGTCACCTAAGATTCAAAAAACGTAGTGATATAGACGACTTATCAGTTGAGTATGACTGTAATGTTACGGCAGTAGAAATTATCACTAGGGCAAGAAAGGTTTTAGTCATAGGGGTTTATAGAACAGGCAAAGGGGATTTTGAAGTATTTATTAGAATCATGTCAAAAATGCTGCAAATAATTTCAAGTATATCGGATACTGACGTAGTATTGACAGGTGACTGGAATGTGGATTTTTTGAAAGAGTCCAAGGAGAAATCTACGCTAATAGATATAATGGGACTAGGTCAGTTAAAAAATTTCGTAGATTTTCCTACCAGAATTGAAAACAATACCCAATCATCTTTGGACTTTGTGATTTCACACATCACTAACACAAGAATCACAGTAAGATCAACACCGACAGATGTGTCTGACCATGATGCACAACTGATAATACTTAAAACTACAATTGACAAAGAAAATAAATATATAGTGACCTCAACACGACAAGTAAATCCGCACCGAATCTGCCAGTTCGGTGAAGCTATGCTATCATATGATTGGGATGCCATTTTCTCAAAATATGATGATAAAACGTTTTCTAGTTTTATGTCCAAATTCACATGGAATATGGAGTTGTTTTTCCCAAAACGAGAAACTAAAAGAAAGCTCAAAAAGAATAACCCATGGATTAATGACGAATTAATACAAATTCAGAATGATATACATGATTTATATGTAATACAAAGACAGTTCCCTGAAAATATAACAGACAACATTATTGAAGATAAAATCAGGAATAAGAATGAATTGATGCTAAATAAAAAGAAGGAATATATCAATAACCGCATAAAAGAATCTAAAAATAAAAAGAAAGAAGTTTGGGAAGTAATCAAGGAAGAGACAAATAAGAACAGAAAAGAATGGACATGGAATCTCAAAGACTCTAAAACTAACAAACAAATACCAGATAATAATGTGGCTGACTTTATCAACAATTACTTTGTGTCAATAGGTGACGAATTAAAAACATATAATAAGCCTAATCTAGAAGATTCACTATTATTTTTAAAATCTCATATAACAGAAAAACCTATCTTGAAAATAAAGAATATTTATCCAAATGAACTAATAAAACTGGCGAGAATTAAAATAAAAGGCAATAAAACCAAAGACATCTATGATATCTCTGGTGACTTGCTGAATGATATAATGCCCTATCTAGCAGATCACATGACATTTATGATTAATAATTTACTACAGTCAGCACAATATCCTGAAATATTAAAAACAGCTCGCCTTACCCCTTTATACAAAGGGAAAGGCGAAACTGACGAAGTCCAAAATTATAGACCTATTGCCATTGTTCCAACAGTATCAAAACTGATTGAATCTGTTTTATCCCAATCAGTAATGACGCATTTAAATGCACATAAATCCTTAGCTGACAATCAATTTGCTTATAGAGCTGGTAAATCAACCACATCTGCCACTCATCTATTTGTAGAGAAAGTTTTATTAAGTCTAGAAAGTAAACAATGTGTGGCAGGAATACTACTTGATTTATCCAAAGCCTTCGATTCCGTAAGCCATGAATTACTACTAAATAAATTAGAAATATATGGCATTAAGGATCAAACTAGACACCTAATTAAGTCATTTCTAACACATAGACAACAAACTGTTGAAGTAAAAATTAATGGAAAAACTTACAGATCAGAACCAAAGACAATTGATGTAGGCGTACCCCAAGGCTCATCTCTCGGAAACCTACTCTTCATAATATTCCTTAACGACATGGCTCATCTGAAGGTGAAAGGGACCCTTATTCAATATGCGGATGATACGTCAATAATAGTGTCAAGTAACTCTATTGAAGGACTGAAACAAAACATTAAAGAGACACTAGAAATTCTGAGCCAATGGTTCAAGAATAATGGTCTTAAATTAAATGCATCAAAGACAAATATAGTTTGCTTCAATGCGGTATCCACTCTTAAGAAGACAATTACGATACCAACCGATAATGGAGACATAGAAAGTGTTAATATAGCAAAGTTACTAGGGTTTGACATTGACGCAGCTTTAACTTGGAAACAGCATGTTGATAACACATGCAAAAAAATGTCTAAGGGAATTTATGCATTGAAACAATTAAGAGCTGTGACTTCCAAAGAGCAACTGATAGAGGTCTACTTCGCATACGTACATTCAGTAATGTCGTACGGAATCATACTTTGGGGCTGCTCCACAGACTATGAACGTGTCCTGAAGATGCAGAAGCGTGCAATCAGGGTACTGACGAAATCTGGTTACAGGGACTCATGCAGGGAACTGTTCGGAAACCTGAACATATTGACGTCTGTCTCCGTTTACATTTTTGAAATCCTTAGATATGCCAGGTCTATAATAAATGAATATCAAAAAAAACCCCCATCAAAATCCAGAGCTTGTAAACCTGTTCAACTATTAGAAAAAATTAATTGTAGATTAGTAATGTATGAAAAATTACCTAGAGTAATGGGTCAAAAACTTTACAACAAGCTACCTGTACAAATACAACAAATTGAGAGTGAGGGCATTTTTCAGAATAATATAAAAAAACTACTCCTATCTCAGACTATTTACAGTGTATCGGAATTTATGAAAAATGACTACAGTAATTTTAAAATATCGGTTAATGCAACTGCAATAAAATAGTTGTAATAGGTAATATAAGTTGAGGAAGTTTGTAATTTTATAATTATTTATTGACGAAGCCCCTATACAGCTGAACATTAGTGTAAGTAACTAACTACATATGTTTAACAAATGTTTAATTTATTTATTCTTTTTAAATTATCTTATATTAATATCAATTATAATAGGTACCTTATGAGCTAATGAATTACATAACTTATCAAATCACTCAAAATGTAAATAGGTTAGAAATGTAAGACTTATCTCATAGTGAAACACTTTATTATTAAATCACATATTATAATAACGCTGTAACACTATAGATGAATAAATGAATTATTATTATTATTATTATTATTTAGCACGTTTTATTCACTCTCCAACAAGAGGCTGTTTGTCTGACAGCACATTTAAAAATCTTGTGTTCATGAAAGGAAACTCTGGTCTTACTGATTAATTAATCTAGTATTCCTCTACTTTTCACCCCGTGCTAGATTACTATCTAGACCAGCACGGGCTGAAAAGTATTTTGTATTTTGTAATTTGTATTTCAATTAAAAATAGCTAAAATACAGTATTTTGTATTTTATATTTCAAATACCTTACTTAAAAGTATTTTGTAGTTTGTATTTTAATTACCTGTGATACAGTATTTTGTAATTTGTATTTCAATTAAAGCAAAGCATGTATTTTGCCCAGCCCTGCTCCCAATCGACCAGATGCAGTGCCATGCTATATGTCATGAGAATTCCGACCCCATGTTGATGATTCTTGTGCCCGCTATAAAAGAAGCAAAATGTTTCGCCCGTGTTTAGTATTATTCGCTGCATGCCGGCTTCGTCCCATTTTATTTCTGCTAAACCAAGCATTTGCAGTCCCGAGTCTTTCATGAAGTGTATGGCTTTTCCTAACATTTCCTTGGCCCTCTTCATACCCTTTCCATTTATTGTTTGAACATTCCATTTTGCTATACTGTGTGTATGTAGTGCACACATTGTGATTGATGATTTTATTATACCCTTATGGAATATAGTTTTTTGATGATTGGTGAATTGATATTGTTTTCCAAGTGGTGTGACTTCTCTTTCAACAATCTGGCAAGCACAATGCCTTTTTGTTTTTGTGTCTAATTTGATGTTAAAATATTATACAATATATAATATTAATGTTACGATAATTAATTATATATATTACCCGGTCTTGAGTTCAAAAGATGCACTAAGCAAATGAGCCATAAACCTGTTAATGTCATCCTTTTATACAAAAAAACAGTCAAATTTTACGTTTCATTTAAATACCTCGTCTCTGGTGATCTTAATGAAAACCACAGGAGTTGTAATCGTAAGAAGAAGACGTGATTGCAAAATCCATCAGTGAGGTATTTATTTGAACATTTACCATATAATCATCATGACACCAAGACCGATTCTGAGCTACTGCACCGTTGCTTTCAAAAGAACTAAATATTTGGATGAAAGTGTTTCGAGCCAGTTTCGATGATACGAATGTATTGCACAAAGTTGACCAAGTTCTTAAGTTTGTCAGAGAAGATGTAACAACAAGCGTCTATGAAACGATGCATGTATGAACAAATAATTTCTTGTCGTTGTTTTATTATTGCGACTCAGGCATTGTGATGAAAATAAATTGTCTACAACCAAGTTTCGATGGTGATCTGGTTGCAACTCCGTCAGCTACATTTACCACAAGAATGTAACATTTACAGGTACCACCGGTGATTTTGAAGATTATATTGGGGAGGAAGTTACGTTGCTAGGAACGATATGTATTTTCTACAACAGTAGGTAAGTAAGTACCTTGTGTTTTTTTTAATGTTAAATATTTTATCTTAATGGTACAGAACAGTCATTTGATTGAAAAACACTTTTGTGTCACATGTCCTTGTTTGCCAATGGTTTTCGTATCAGTAGTATTCTAATATGTTCCAATTCACAGATTAATTTCACGGTTGGGTGTGTTTGAAAATTTGTCCTCAATGACTACATGGGCTTAAGAAGCAATCGATAATATTATTATGAGGCCCAGGAATAACGCGTTACTTTTGAAATTATTATCTAAGGCAATATTGAGATCAAAAGACCAGTCAACCCAATATTGTTATATTTTCCAATTTGGTTTTAATATGCTATCATTGTTGTATGAAACATACCAAACTGATCATAAACGGACATTCATTTGTGGGTAAAAAATGGCTGACGACTGACGCAAACTGCACTGCACTTGTATCTGAGTCGCCCACGTTAAGCTTTGATAGTATGTACAAAGTTTCACTAACTTGCGGTGCGGTTTTACTGTGTGCATCAAATTATTTGTACATAATTATGAAGAAGTTAAATATTATAAAAAGTATTGACCAAGACTATTGTAGAATTTTATTAGAAATAACATACTATATTTATTAACATTGCAAATAAAACAACATTGATGCGTCTTTAACGGGCGGAGGTCTTCTTAAAATGGATTGTCACAGAACCGGCCAATCGTAACTCTCTATTTTAGTAGAAATATCATACTTTATTTATTTACATTGCAAATAAAACAACATTGATGCGTCTTTAACGAGCGGAGGTCTTCTTACAATGGATTGTCACAGAACCGGCCAATCCTAACTCTCTCTTTTAGTAGAAATATCATACTTTATTTATTTACATTGCAAATATAACAACATTGATGCGTCTTTAACGGGCGGAGGTCTTCTTATAATGGATTGTCACAGAACCGGCCAATCGTAACTCTTATGTATTTAGTATTTCAATTACTTCCTTACAATGTAATTTGTAATTCGTATTTCAAATACCTGACGCCGAGGTATTTTGTAATTAGTATTTCAAATACCTGCGGCTTCAAAATACATTTTAACAAAATACATTTTTACAAAGTTTGTGCTCATCAGGACCAGTAGAAAGATTGTTTTCTTTAGCACGTTTTATTCACTCTCCAACAAGAGGCTGTTTGTCTGACAGCACATTTAAAAATCTCGTGTTCATGAAAGGAAACTCTGGTCTTACTGATTAATTAATCTAGTATTCCTCTACTTTTCACCCCGTGCTAGATTACTATCTAGACCAGCACGGGCTGAAAAGTATTTTGTATTTTGTAATTTGTATTTCAATTAAAAATAGCTAAAATACAGTATTTTGTATTTTATATTTCAAATACCTTACTTAAAAGTATTTTGTAGTTTGTATTTTAATTACCTGTGATACAGTATTTTGTAATTTGTATTTCAATTAAAGCAAAGCATGTATTTTGCCCAGCCCTGCTCCCAATCGACCAGATGCAGTGCCATGCTATATGTCATGAGAATTCCGACCCCATGTTGATGATTCTTGTGCCCGCTATAAAAGAAGCAAAATGTTTCGCCCGTGTTTAGTATTATTCGCTGCATGCCGGCTTCGCCCCATTTTATTTCTGCTAAACCAAGCATTTGCAGTCCCGAGTCTTTCATGAAGTGTATGGCTTTTCCTAACATTTCCTTGGCCCTCTTCATACCCTTTCCATTTATTGTTTGAACATTCCATTTTGCTATACTGTGTGTATGTAGTGCACACATTGTGATTGATGATTTTATTATACCCTTATGGAATATAGTTTTTTGATGATTGGTGAATTGATATTGTTTTCCAAGTGGTGTGACTTCTCTTTCAACAATCTGGCAAGCACAATGCCTTTTTGTTTTTGTGTCTAATTTGATGTTAAAATATTATACAATATATAATATTAATGTTACGATAATTAATTATATATATTACCCGGTCTTGAGTTCAAAAGATGCACTAAGCAAATGAGCCATAAACCTGTTAATGTCATCCTTTTATACAAAAAAACAGTCAAATTTTACGTTTCATTTAAATACCTCGTCTCTGGTGATCTTAATGAAAACCACAGGAGTTGTAATCGTAAGAAGAAGACGTGATTGCAAAATCCATCAGTGAGGTATTTATTTGAACATTTACCATATAATCATCATGACACCAAAACCGATTCTGAGCTACTGCACCGTTGCTTTCAAAAGCACTTAATATTTGGATGAAAGTGTTTCGAGCCAGTTTCGATGATACGAATGCATGGCACAAAGTTGACCAAGTTCTTAAGTTTGTCAGAGAAGATGTAACAACAAGCGTCTATGAAACGATGCATGTATGAACAAATATTTTGTTGTCGTTGTTTTATTATTGCGACTCAGGCATTGTGATGAACTTGTCTACCACCAAATTTCGATGGTGATCTGGTTGCAACTCCGTCAGCTACATTCACCACAAAAAATACATTGTAATTAAGAAAATGGACGATTTAGAAACTAAAACAACATTGTTCTACAGCGCCGGGACAGACGGGCGGTGGTTCCTAAAGGTGATGCAGGCGCGTCGATCTCACGGGATTGCTCCCGTGAGGCGGCTATTGAAACGTGACTCAACAGCAACTGTCCCGTACTGTTCCCGCGACTGGTCTTGAAAACTTTATTTTAAGTCTTTTAACACAGTTTTGGGATTCACTTGGAACATGATCAAATTTCCGCTTATGACATTTATTTGTTTCTTCACCTGGACGATTCCGTTAACAAAGATAGTGCATAGGTATTACTAAACATAGCTACGACCGGTCTGTGATCGCTCTTCAGATATCGTCTTTCATCTATCGGCTGCGACGTGTCGATGTCCACGCTGTGATTCTTCACGTCCAGCAGATTGTCTCTCTCGGATGTGCTGATCAGAATGTGGTCGAGCTGGTGTTTGTATCCGTACCGAGGATGCTTCCACGTATACTTGTGCTCGTCGCTATGCTCAAACAGAGATCCTGCCACGCACAAGTCGAACTCCTTGCACAGATCCATCAGCAGGTTTGTGTTCCACTCAGCGTTCTCTAGTCGTATCCTCGAAAGCGGCCTCTTATACTTGGGTTGGTCCATCGCGTGAGTGCCCATGTACCTCTCTAAGCTGGTGTTGTTCAAAGCAACGCCGGAATTGAAATCTCCCATAACTGTGTACTTATTTCGTGTATATTTTGATTGCAGGTCGGTTAAGACCGAGTTTAATTTATAGTAAAATTGACAACTATCTTCACGATCTTGGTCGCAGATTTTTTTGGGCGAGTCTCTGGGCTTGGTCGGTGCGTAAATCTGTACAACTATCTCCGTTCGATTTCCAAACTGGAAAGTAGCGGTTATGATTCGTTCCGAGACTGGCTCCCAATCGATCAGATGCAGTGCCATGCTATATGTCATGAGAATTCCGACCCCATGCTGATGTTTCTTGTGCCCGCTATAAAGGAAGCAATATATGTCGCCCGTGTTGTGTGTAATCCGCTGCGTGCCGGCTTCGCCCCATTTTATTTCTGCTAAACCTAGCATTTGCAGTCGCGAGTCTTTCATATGGATTGTCACAGAACCGGCCAATCGTAACTCTTATGTATTTAGTATTTCAATTACTTCCTTACAATGTAATTTGTAATTCGTATTTCAAATACCTGACGCCGAGGTATTTTGTAATTAGTATTTCAAATACCTGCGGCTTCAAAATACATTTTAACAAAATACATTTTTACAAAGTTTGTGCTCATCAGGACCAGTAGAAAGATTGTTTTCTTTAGCACGTTTTATTCACTCTCCAACAAGAGGCTGTTTGTCTGACAGCACATTTAAAAATCTTGTGTTCATGAAAGGAAACTCTGGTCTTACTGATTAATTAATCTAGTATTCCTCTACTTTTCACCCCGTGCTAGATTACTATCTAGACCAGCACGGGCTGAAAAGTATTTTGTATTTTGTAATTTGTATTTCAATTAAAAATAGCTAAAATACAGTATTTTGTATTTTATATTTCAAATACCTTACTTAAAAGTATTTTGTATTTTAATTACCTGTGATACAGTATTTTGTAATTTGTATTTCAATTAAAGCAAAGCATGTATTTTGCCCAGCCCTGCTCCCAATCGACCAGATGCAGTGCCATGCTATATGTCATGAGAATTCCGACCCCATGTTGATGATTCTTGTGCCCGCTATAAAAGAAGCAAAATGTTTCGCCCGTGTTTAGTATTATTCGCTGCATGCCGGCTTCGTCCCATTTTATTTCTGCTAAACCAAGCATTTGCAGTCCCGAGTCTTTCATGAAGTGTATGGCTTTTCCTAACATTTCCTTGGCCCTCTTCATACCCTTTCCATTTATTGTTTGAACATTCCATTTTGCTATACTGTGTGTATGTAGTGCACACATTGTGATTGATGATTTTATTATACTCTTATGGAATATAGTTTTTTGATGATTGGTGAATTGATATTGTTTTCCAAGTGGTGTGACTTCTCTTTCAACAATCTGGCAAGCACAATGCCTTTTTGTTTTTGTGTCTAATTTGATGTTAAAATATTATACAATATATAATATTAATGTTACGATAATTAATTATATATATTACCCGGTCTTGAGTTCAAAAGATGCACTAAGCAAATGAGCCATAAACCTGTTAATGTCATCCTTTTATACAAAAAAACAGTCAAATTTTACGTTTCATTTAAATACCTCGTCTCTGGTGATCTTAATGAAAACCACAGGAGTTGTAATCGTAAGAAGAAGACGTGATTGCAAAATCCATCAGTGAGGTATTTATTTGAACATTTACCATATAATCATCATGACACCAAGACCGATTCTGAGCTACTGCACCGTTGCTTTCAAAAGAACTAAATATTTGGATGAAAGTGTTTCGAGCCAGTTTCGATGATACGAATGTATTGCACAAAGTTGACCAAGTTCTTAAGTTTGTCAGAGAAGATGTAACAACAAGCGTCTATGAAACGATGCATGTATGAACAAATAATTTCTTGTCGTTGTTTTATTATTGCGACTCAGGCATTGTGATGAAAATAAATTGTCTACAACCAAGTTTCGATGGTGATCTGGTTGCAACTCCGTCAGCTACATTTACCACAAGAATGTAACATTTACAGGTACCACCGGTGATTTTGAAGATTATATTGGGGAGGAAGTTACGTTGCTAGGAACGATATGTATTTTCTACAACAGTAGGTAAGTAAGTACCTTGTGTTTTTTTTAATGTTAAATATTTTATCTTAATGGTACAGAACAGTCATTTGATTGAAAAACACTTTTGTGTCACATGTCCTTGTTTGCCAATGGTTTTCGTATCAGTAGTATTCTAATATGTTCCAATTCACAGATTAATTTCACGGTTGGGTGTGTTTGAAAATTTGTCCTCAATGACTACATGGGCTTAAGAAGCAATCGATAATATTATTATGAGGCCCAGGAATAACGCGTTACTTTTGAAATTATTATCTAAGGCAATATTGAGATCAAAAGACCAGTCAACCCAATATTGTTATATTTTCCAATTTGGTTTTAATATGCTATCATTGTTGTATGAAACATACCAAACTGATCATAAACGGACATTCATTTGTGGGTAAAAAATGGCTGACGACTGACGCAAACTGCACTGCACTTGTATCTGAGTCGCCCACGTTAAGCTTTGATAGTATGTACAAAGTTTCACTAACTTGCGGTGCGGTTTTACTGTGTGCATAAAATTATTTGTACATAATTATGAAGAAGTTAAATATTATAAAAAGTATTGACCAAGACTATTGTAGAATTTTATTAGAAATAACATACTTTATTTATTAACATTGCAAATAAAACAACATTGATGCGTCTTTAACGGGCGGAGGTCTTCTTAAAATGGATTGTCACAGAACCGGCCAATCGTAACTCTCTATTTTAGTAGAAATATCATACTTTATTTATTTACATTGCAAATAAAACAACATTGATGCGTCTTTAACGAGCGGAGGTCTTCTTACAATGGATTGTCACAGAACCGGCCAATCCTAACTCTTATGTATTTAGTATTTCAATTACTTCCTTACAATGTAATTTGTAATTCGTATTTCAAATACCTGACGCCGAGGTATTTTGTAATTAGTATTTCAAATACCTGCGGCTTCAAAATACATTTTAACAAAATACATTTTTACAAAGTTTGTGCTCATCAGGACCAGTAGAAAGATTGTTTTCTTTAGCACGTTTTATTCACTCTCCAACAAGAGGCTGTTTGTCTGACAGCACATTTAAAAATCTCGTGTTCATGAAAGGAAACTCTGGTCTTACTGATTAATTAATCTAGTATTCCTCTACTTTTCACCCCGTGCTAGATTACTATCTAGACCAGCACGGGCTGAAAAGTATTTTGTATTTTGTAATTTGTATTTCAATTAAAAATAGCTAAAATACAGTATTTTGTATTTTATATTTCAAATACCTTACTTAAAAGTATTTTGTAGTTTGTATTTTAATTACCTGTGATACAGTATTTTGTAATTTGTATTTCAATTAAAGCAAAGCATGTATTTTGCCCAGCCCTGCTCCCAATCGACCAGATGCAGTGCCATGCTATATGTCATGAGAATTCCGACCCCATGTTGATGATTCTTGTGCCCGCTATAAAAGAAGCAAAATGTTTCGCCCGTGTTTAGTATTATTCGCTGCATGCCGGCTTCGCCCCATTTTATTTCTGCTAAACCAAGCATTTGCAGTCCCGAGTCTTTCATGAAGTGTATGGCTTTTCCTAACATTTCCTTGGCCCTCTTCATACCCTTTCCATTTATTGTTTGAACATTCCATTTTGCTATACTGTGTGTATGTAGTGCACACATTGTGATTGATGATTTTATTATACCCTTATGGAATATAGTTTTTTGATGATTGGTGAATTGATATTGTTTTCCAAGTGGTGTGACTTCTCTTTCAACAATCTGGCAAGCACAATGCCTTTTTGTTTTTGTGTCTAATTTGATGTTAAAATATTATACAATATATAATATTAATGTTACGATAATTAATTATATATATTACCCGGTCTTGAGTTCAAAAGATGCACTAAGCAAATGAGCCATAAACCTGTTAATGTCATCCTTTTATACAAAAAAACAGTCAAATTTTACGTTTCATTTAAATACCTCGTCTCTGGTGATCTTAATGAAAACCACAGGAGTTGTAATCGTAAGAAGAAGACGTGATTGCAAAATCCATCAGTGAGGTATTTATTTGAACATTTACCATATAATCATCATGACACCAAAACCGATTCTGAGCTACTGCACCGTTGCTTTCAAAAGAACTAAATATTTGGATGAAAGTGTTTCGAGCCAGTTTCGATGATACGAATGTATTGCACAAAGTTGACCAAGTTCTTAAGTTTGTCAGAGAAGATGTAACAACAAGCGTTTATGAAACGATGCATGTATGAACAAATAATTTCTTGTCGTTGTTTTATTATTGCGACTCAGGCATTGTGATGAACTTGTCTACCACCAAATTTCGATGGTGATCTGGTTGCAACTCCGTCAGCTACATTCACCACAAAAAATACATTGTAATTAAGAAAATGGACGATTTAGAAACTAAAACAACATTGTTCTACAGCGCCGGGACAGACGGGCGGTGGTTCCTAAAGGTGATGCAGGCGCGTCGATCTCACGGGATTGCTCCCGTGAGGCGGCTATTGAAACGTGACTCAACAGCAACTGTCCCGTACTGTTCCCGCGACTGGTCTTGAAAACTTTATTTTAAGTCTTTTAACACAGTTTTGGGATTCACTTGGAACATGATCAAATTTCCGCTTATGACATTTATTTGTTTCTTCACCTGGACGATTCCGTTAACAAAGATAGTGCATAGGTATTACTAAACATAGCTACGACCGGTCTGTGATCGCTCTTCAGATATCGTCTTTCATCTATCGGCTGCGACGTGTCGATGTCCACGCTGTGATTCTTCACGTCCAGCAGATTGTCTCTCTCGGATGTGCTGATCAGAATGTGGTCGAGCTGGTGTTTGTATCCGTACCGAGGATGCTTCCACGTATACTTGTGCTCGTCGCTATGCTCAAACAGAGATCCTGCCACGCACAAGTCGAACTCCTTGCACAGATCCATCAGCAGGTTTGTGTTCCACTCAGCGTTCTCTAGTCGTATCCTCGAAAGCGGCCTCTTATACTTGGGTTGGTCCATCGCGTGAGTGCCCATGTACCTCTCTAAGCTGGTGTTGTTCAAAGCAACGCCGGAATTGAAATCTCCCATAACTGTGTACTTATTTCGTGTATATTTTGATTGCAGGTCGGTTAAGACCGAGTTTAATTTATAGTAAAATTGACAACTATCTTCACGATCTTGGTCGCAGATTTTTTTGGGCGAGTCTCTGGGCTTGGTCGGTGCGTAAATCTGTACAACTATCTCCGTTCGATTTCCAAACTGGAAAGTAGCGGTTATGATTCGTTCCGAGACTGGCTCCCAATCGATCAGATGCAGTGCCATGCTATATGTCATGAGAATTCCGACCCCATGCTGATGTTTCTTGTGCCCGCTATAAAGGAAGCAATATATGTCGCCCGTGTTGTGTGTAATCCGCTGCGTGCCGGCTTCGCCCCATTTTATTTCTGCTAAACCTAGCATTTGCAGTCGCGAGTCTTTCATGTAGTCCATGGCTTTTCCTAACAGTTCTTTGGCCCTCTTCATACCCTTTCCATTTAATGTTTGAACATTCCATGTTGCGATACTATATGTATTTAGTGCACACATTGTGATTGATGATTTTATTATACACTTATAGTAGACATTGGCGCTGACCTAAAAAAAATTGATCGGCAGCGGCGTGGGACCAATTATGCGACCAGCGTCGCACCTCGCCGTGCCGACCGATCGCCAACCGACGACCGGTCAGCAGTCACTAGTAAGTGCATACTTTACCAATTCAGATGATCCACGCTCTTTCGGTTTGGTTTCTAAGTTTTGCTGATCCCATTCCAACTATCAGCGCCGACATTTCAAATTTATGAAATTAATCGACCACGGTCGCGTCCTGGCAACCACAATGCCTTCTTGTTTTTTGTCTAATTTGTTGTTAAAGTATAACATTACAATATTACATACTATATTAATGTTACGATAATTAATTATATATATTACCCGGTCTTGAGTTCAAAAGAAGCACTAAGCAAATGATCCGTAGTCCTGTTATGTCATCCTTTTATAACAAAAAAAAAACAGTCAAAATTTACGTTCAATTTAAATACCTCGTCTCTGGTGATCTTAATGAAAACCACAGGAGTTGTAATCGTAAGAAGAAGACGTGATTGCAAAATCCATCAGTGAGGTATTTATTTGAACATTTACCATATAATCATCATGACACCAAGACCGATTCTGAGCTACTGCACCGTTGCTTTCAAAAGAACTAAATATTTGGATGAAAGTGTTTCGAGCCAGTTTCGATGATACGAATGTATTGCACAAAGTTGACCAAGTTCTTAAGTTTGTCAGAGAAGATGTAACAACAAGCGTTTATGAAACGATGCATGTATGAACAAATAATTTCTTGTCGTTGTTTTATTATTGCGACTCAGGCATTGTGATGAAAATAAATTGTCTACAACCAAGTTTCGATGGTGATCTGGTTGCAACTCCGTCAGCTACATTTACCACAAGAATGTAACATTTACAGGTACCACCGGTGATTTTGAAGATTATATTGGGGAGGAAGTTACGTTGCTAGGAACGATATGTATTTTCTACAACAGTAGGTAAGTAAGTACCTTGTGTTTTTTTTAATGTTAAATATTTTATCTTAATGGTACAGAACAGTCATTTGATTGAAAAACACTTTTGTGTCACATGTCCTTGTTTGCCAATGGTTTTCGTATCAGTAGTATTCTAATATGTTCCAATTCACAGATTAATTTCACGGTTGGGTGTGTTTGAAAATTTGTCCTCAATGACTACATGGGCTTAAGAAGCAATCGATAATATTATTATGAGGCCCAGGAATAACGCGTTACTTTTGAAATTATTATCTTAGGCAATATTGAGATCAAAAGACCAGTCAACCCAATATTGTTATATTTTCCAATTTGGTTTTAATATGCTATCATTGTTGTAACCAACTTACCAAACTGATCATAAACGGACATTCATTTGTGGGTAAAAAATGGCTGACGACTGACGCAAACTGCACTGCACTTGTATCTGAGTCGCCCACGTTAAGCTTTGATAGTATGTACAAAGTTTCACTAACTTGCGGTGCGGTTTTACTGTGTGCATAAAATTATTTGTACATAATTATGAAGAAGTTAAATATTATAAAAAGTATTGACCAAGACTATTGTAGAATTTTATTAGAAATATCATACTTTATTTATTAACATTGCAAATAAAACAACATTGATGCGTCTTTAACGGGCGGAGGTCTTCTTAAAATGGATTGTCACAGAACCGGCCAATCGTAACTCTCTATTTTAGTAGAAATATCATACTTTATTTATTTACATTGCAAATAAAACAACATTGATGCGTCTTTAACGAGCGGAGGTCTTCTGACAATGGATTGTCACAGAACCGGCCAATCCTAACTCTCTATCACACTTTATTTATTAACATTGCAAAGAAAACAATATTGATGCATCTTTAACGAGCGGAGGTCTTCTTATAATGGATTGTCACAGAACCGGCCAATCGTAACTCTCTGAAAACTATCGAGGCAAGAATAAAAAAAATCATAGTGGCCCATGAGGGGATCGAACCCGCGACCTTCGCGTTATTAGCACGACGCTCTAACCAACTGAGCTAATGGGCCGATGGGCGGGATGTCAAAAATGATTTATATATCATAAACAGGAATACCTATATTATGAACAAAAATCTGTAGCCAACTGCAAGGCCGCTTAGTACCTTTGATTGCAGAAAAGTAGCAAATTTCTGGGCAAAAGTTGTACATTATTGAAACCTTTTTTATAACCTATATTTTGGCAGGAGAAAAGAAAATCCACATCCGCATTACTTGTTAAATATTGATGCTGCAAGTCTGACAGCGATAAGTAAAGTTCTACCCATTTTTTGGCCACTGGGCGTCAACTTTTTGTCAGGACTCAGCGGATTTTCTCCCGCCAACATAAATATAATAAAACAAATTTATGGATGTACTAATTTTGCCGAAAATGTGGTAGATTTATAAATATTTATTTTATTCCATAATACTATTACTCCCCTAATGAATTAATTCTGCGGGGAGTCACGACTCTCAGTCGTGAGGAAATACTTACACACAGAGGGAGAGAGAGAGAGACTTCATTAAAAATTTATTTATTTAATCATAATACGAGTAATATGCAGATTCACTTAACTGTGTGTCCTGGCCTCGTTTTTTTTTATGTACCAGTAAATTAAGATAAAGAAGCCGGGATATTTTGATAGTATATTCTCTTATATTAGTTTTGTTTACACAATATGCATTACATCTAAAAACATCCTTTTAGTGCCTAACTATATTATTGAAACTTCTTGCATACCAACAGTTGCTATCAATATTATGGTAGGCAAAACAAGTCAATACCTAAGCGCTCGTTATACAAACATATATTGGATTAAAATAGTGAAGCTAATCTTAGTAATAATAAACATTCACAACAAATTTCATTCCAATCATATCTGCTGTTTAACGTAAAGAATTTCACATAGGTGTACTTTATATTCACACGTCAAATCTTGTTTAGCACAGCACTAATATATAGTGTGATAAGATGCTCCACCGCACTTGTGTCTCAAAAACGAATAATTTGGTGAAGTTAAACTTTTATTGGAAAATGAGCGAAAATAATCACGACCGGCAGGATTCGAACCTGCGCTGTTTTAAATTAACTCATAACTTGTTGAAGCTTCAAACTAAACAAACTAATAATATAGTTAATAGGTACCTAATCTAAATATTTATTTATTGGTCAACTCACACGGATTCGGTATATAAAAAAAAGGTACCTGCACTATCAATGAAATATGTTTGATAAAATGCTAATCAAAGACGGCTAATGACACGATAGGTGTCTCTGATTGCCATTCTGTGTTCGAGCACAGAGTACATAATGTTCGAGAGAAAACTTTTCAGCTTGTGAAACGGGGCTTCAACCTATGTAGAATGTAATTTAGTAAAATAGTCATCTTGCTAGTTTTATATAAGAAGGCACTTCATTTTACACATGTATGGTATTAATCATAAATAAGAAGAAAAGCGGTGATCTAGTGCGTAGCTGTAGAGTCAGTATCGGTGACGCACCAATATACTGTAAAATAAACTAAGTATGTCAATCCATTTATATATTGATTTTACTATAGGTAATTTTACGTAAGTGTGCAACATATCGATTAGGCGATCACAGGCAGGCATTGGTGAAAATCAACGTTCATACGTGGATGATAATATAATAAAATAAGCTTATAGGGCCCACTGCAGGTAGAAAAAACAGCTAATTTCTCGGCAAAAGTTGTACATTTGTGAAACCTTTTTTAGTACCTAACTTTATCATGGCAGGATAAACGAGAATCCGCCTATCAACATTTTTACGCCCTGTGCAAAAGAGGGGTAGTTTTTTTCAAATATCCATGGGAATGGGTTGTCTTAGCCACACAATGTAAAATTTTCGCAGATAGCAGGACTTTAAGAATTACTTTTCCTACGTCTTAAGCTAATACAGGGAGTATTGGCATATGACGTATTTTGCCCTTCTTCTGTCCAGGTACTGCCTGGTAACTATAAAAATAATAATAATAATAAAAATTGTATTTAAGATAAACTTAAATCTATGTACAGTTTTAGAATTTGCAAAACCTACACTAGGTATCCAGTCGGATCCTTTATTGTAGGCCTGCAGTTCTTCTTACCGCATCTACAACTTACCTATTCTACATTTACTTACATATGTCGATGGTGTCTGTAATCACCTTGTAGGCACTGTTGGGATCTTCCTGTTGTTCTTCCAAAAGTGACCGCCCAACGCGTGCAACGCCACTTGAGTTTCGTAATACGAATACGAGACGACGTCATTTACTTGCATCCATATTCAAATGTTACTAAATAATTCACAAACTTAGTGTGGGTTTGGCACTTGACAAAAACTTGGCACAAAACTCTGTAAATAATTGGTTAACTAAATATAATATATCTTCTTCTTATCGAATGCCAGTGGCCAACTCTGGTGTCAAGAGTTTATCAAGCCGCCCGAAGGGCCTCTGACATGGTTTAACGACTGCCGTACTAGACAAGCAGCCGGGACCTACAATTTGACGTGTCATCCGACCCACGGAAGCGCCCAAAATGGGATGCCACTTTTCGGCATTCATTAAAGGACTGACCGCGTCGACCTTTGTTTAACATTGGTAATCGCATGCGATTGGTTCCGCTAGTCGAGCTACGGGCGCTTCTATAATTATAATATATGAAACACTATTACGTCTTGTAGTGTCAAAAACCATAAGGCATTCATTCGATCACGCACTCAATCTACTTTAGCGCGTGAACATTCACACAAAAACGAAAAGGTTATCATAGATCAGTATTGCTTACTTATTTCGCATATTGTTTTATTATTTTAATTACAACAACTGTGCGAGAGGGATCTAAGTTCCTGTTAACATTAAAAGTAGATTAAACAAGCCAGTTATCATTTTCACGCATTTTACTCAATTTCGCACGTGTTAGAGATAATATAGGTAATGTTGACTGATATGTTCTGTATTTGTTGTTGGTTATGATAAGTTTGTATGCGAACGTGAATAAAAACATGCAGAAAATATTCTAACGTTATCATATTCATTCCAGCTTGTGCTTGCCAACTAATAGGAGATCTAAATGTTGCATATTTTTTTTTTTTAATTCTATACCTGTGTAAATGGACGATGACAGTGGCTAACTACACTGTGTACCGTGCAATAGGCATTTTAAGATCAAATTTCGTTTTGTAAGATAATGAATTGAGATTTGCCATCGGAAGAAACGTCAAATTACATACATACATATGCATCTGAATTGTCTTTAAAATAGAGAATAATCAGCATAGAGTAATATAATTTATGGCATATAGGTTTCTCCTAGGTGAACGAGCTATGTCATAGATGGTAAAATATGTATTTGATAATCGTTGTTTAGTAGCAAATACGAACGCCATCTTCATTCTTAAAGCAGCTGAAATTTGTCTGATGTCACAGAATATAGAGTACAATGGTGATGGCTAGGAGGACAGACCCAAATTTTTTTATACCTGTGGTCTCATCCCTAAGCAGAGTACGTAACTATGGCAACACCATAGCATATCACAGAGGTTAGAAGCTATTTGGCGCTGCTGATAGTGACGGTCCTTCGACATACCTCCCATCGATCTTTTTCATAATGGTATCTATAAAATCATAATACATTATTATTTTATGGTTATTAGCCTATAGCCTAAATTAATACCACGTCTGAAATAGTTTTTATACCCTTCCATCTATTCTCTGTAAATTATGTACTTCTTCTTATCGAATGAGAGTGGCCAACTCTGGTGTCGAGAGTTTTCAAACCGCTCTAAGGGCCTCTGACATGGTTTAACGACTGCCGTATTAGACAAACAACCGGGACCTACAATTTAACGTGTCATCCGACTCACGGAAGCGCCCAAAATGGAATGCCACTTTTCGGTCACCTATCCAAGGACTGACCGCTTCGACCTTGTAATCGCATGCGATTGCCTCCGCTAGCAAGTAGATAAAGATAAGATAAAAGAATTTTATTTGCCTTAATACATTTGTTTACATTGTAGGTGTCCCTGACAACCGCTGTAGGATTCCCTGTGTCGCGGTGCCAGGGTTCTTCCGTTGAACAAAAATTAAATTATACAATTGTGTTTTTATCAGTTGAAGGCTCAATTGAAAGTTCTTGCAATTTAAATTCACTTCAGCATAGAGTTGTGACAATGATTGTTAGTTATATTAGTAGGTTTTTATATTAATTTTTTAATAGGTAAGTTAGGCTATTTAAGTACAGTAAGTAAGTTAGGCCTTAATAATAATAATATCAGTATATCATCATAAGATTTCATTAAGAGGGAAGATAATTATGAATTATGATTGATATTATATAAAATTAGAAATCGTAATTTTGCTAACAGAGTACAGAGTGACTGTGGTACTCAGTGAAAAATTGGCATAGTATATAATGTATCAAGTAGGTAGGTGATAGTCCCGAACGCCGGGGGTTACCCAGGTGGGACGTGTAGGTATGTGTGAGTGTGTGTGACGAATGTGTGGATAAGAGTGAGTGTTTGTATTTGGTTGAAGTTATTCTACTATTCTTATTAATTCTTCTGTCTCCTGGTAAGTTAGACCCATCAGGTGAGTTGTTATTTTGTGTTTTGCTTTGTATTTACTATCTTCTTCTATATTTAATATCTTATTAAGTACACAGTAAATATAGCGTCCTCGGAAATTGTAGGATCTCATCCCTATTTGTGTGTTAACTTTAATTACTGGCCATCTTGATAAGTTACGTATACCTTCGCGAGTCCTACGTCTCGTTTGCATTGCTGAGCGATGGAAGCGCAGTGCTGCTGATTTGATGTATATTTTCCTAACCGTAAGGTGATTCGTCTCTTCGTGCAGAAGTTCTGTGGGATATCTAAATGTCTTATTATACGCAACTTTTAGAACAGCGCGTTGAGCCCGCTCAATTTTAAGTAGGTTGGTTGTACCGGCTGAACCCCAAGTGTTTACACAATAAATCAGAATAGATTCACAGAGTGAAATGTATACCATTCTTATAACGTTCACGTTTGCAATGCTTCTTAGTCTTTTGAAAATAAATAGTAGTTTTCTTAATCGCGCTACAAGTACTTCTATTTGTTTAGTCCAGGAAAGAAGTTCGTCAATGTGGATTCCGAGATATTTATAGTTCTTTTCTTGCGTTAGTATTGGACATTCACACTGATTACTATCATGACATGTGTGTAGGTGGAGTTTGATGGAAAGTGGGTCTTTGGGCATAGTTCGAGCTGAAACTCTAAAAGCCACTATTTTAGTTTTTGTGACATTAAGAGTAAGTAAGTTATGGCTTAGCCAGTTTGACACCTTCCTTAACCCTTCGTCTGCAGTTTCACTGACTTCTTTCCAGGTCTTATGAGAAAAGATTATACTCGTGTCGTCAGCGAAACAGAATAGGCTGCCATTTTTTAATTTCATATCGCACAAATCGTTAATGTACGTCAAGAAAAGAGTAGGGCCAAGCACACTACCCTGTGGCACGCCATAATCTATTTCTGTAAGGTCACTTAATTGGCCATTAACTTTGACGCGTTGCTTGCGATTTGTGAGGTAAGATTCAAACCACTTCAAGGCCGTTCCCCTAACCCCCTTTTTTTCTAGTTTTTTGAGTAGTATTGACCTTGAAACGGTATCGAATGCTTTAGCAAGGTCAAGAAATACCCCCACAGATTTTTGACCTCTGTCAAGGTTAAATGACACGTGATCCACCAGAGCTGTGACGGCATCTTCTGTCGACTTGCCTGAGCGGAAACCAAATTGATTCGGGGAAAGTAAGTTCTCTTTTTCAAGGTAGTTTACTAATTTCTTATTTACTACTCTTTCAAGAACTTTTGAGATGGAACTAAGAAGGGAAATTGGTCTATAGTTGGCAACTTGCAGTTCATCACCAGCTTTGAAAATGGGACAAACATATGCTTCCTTTAAGGCATCTGGAACGATGCCTGATTCGATGCTGAGGTTACATATGTGTGTAATAGGGCCTATTAATATGTCTTTAGCAAGTTTTAAAAGTTGGTTACTTACATTGTCTCCACCCGGTGCGGAATTAACTTTTAGATTGCTTATAATCTTATTTATCTCATAGGCATCTGTAGGCGTAAGGAAAAATGATTTTGACGGTGGTTCGGTCGTCGTCAAATTGTTTGAGAGTTGCAGCTCTGTTGTGTTTAATTTCATTAGTATGTCATTGGCCAACGAGTTCCCTATTGATGCAAAGTATTGATTAATATGATTGAGTGATTCTATTGGGGTAGGACGCAATTTTAAGAGAGTGCAATGCTGTGATTTTAGAGTTTTTAGATAGCACACGTCTTTAACAGCATTCCAAATCTTTTTACTGTCACCACTTCCTTCTTCTATTTTCTTACAGTCATGGTAGTTTTTTAAGTTTTGTAAAATGTTATTGCAAATATTCCGGTAGTTTTTATAGCTTGTGCTAGCATTTAAATCATTAGGGTTCCTTTTTGAGTAGCGTCTAAGGTTATCTCGTTTTTTCATACACTTAAGTAGTCCCTTAGTAATCCATTCTCTCCTTATTAATTTAGAGTTAGGCACAATTTTAGTAGTTTTACTAGACTCAACAGCGTCGCTTATGTTTTCTACTAGATATTGTAATGCTAAATTTGTATCTTTTATGTCATATATTTTAAGCCAATCATGTTTTTCTAATTTTTCGATAACTTTATCATAGTGTATTTTTGTGACTTCTTTTTTAGTTACTTCTGGTACTGGAGGAGTGCCCGATATCCTTAGTAATACAGCGTCATGATCACTTATCTCAGAAGAACATACTACAGCAGAGGACGGAAACTTTGTGCATATAAATGCGTGGTCTAGGCAGCGTTTGTCGTGTGTAATAAATTGATGAGCTGGCAAGAAACCATAGCTCGTTACCAATTCTAAGTAATTCTCCGCCCGGGTATCAACTGGTGTTGGTAATACGTTTATATTCATATCACCAGTAAGAATACAGTTAGATCTAGGTATTGAACGCAAAATAGTGTCAAGTGAATCTGTAAACGACTTAATGTTATATTTTGAAGGCGATCTATATATAGCAACTATATTGTAGTAGTTAGAGATGTTAATAATTAGACAGTTTGCATCGTGACATGGTGGCTCAGTAATGCTAATTTCAAGGCCAATTTTTGTATAAACTACAATGCCATCATTTCTATTTGTAGATTTTTTTGTATGGTGACAATAATAATTGTCTAGAACTATTCCTGTAAAAGTATTGTCCGTCCAACTTTCTGTTAGGATTATAACACTAGGTATAAACGATAGACGTGATAAAAATGGCACAAGATATTTAAAATTCGCGCGTATACTACGTATGTTTTGAGTAAGGATAGTTAAATCTTTTGAATCATTATCTAAATCTAGGAACAATTTACACATTTCCGGTACAAAACAATAGTTACTATTTGTGACCTCTAGTTCATCTATTTCACGTAATAGTTGTTTACTATCCATAATACGTAGTATAAAAGAAATAAAAAGTGCGAGAGTAGTAGCTAGTTATTGTTGGTTTGCATAGCAACACGTACATGCATATAACAGGTTTCTTAGAAGTGTGAGTAATTAGGGCCCAGCGAGTCGAGCGATAAGGATTTCTATTCAGTTGCAGCGGTCGCTGTTCACGGCAGGACGTGTGATTATTGCAGGCCAATTGCCCTATTTCAGCGCACGTAAACAAAGCAAATATAGTATGGATTCTATTAAGTATATTTGCATTGGAGGGTGGCTGTTATACGGGTATGAAAATAGATTAACTTTTTGTGTATGATATGTGTATGTGAAAGATCAATTACATGGCAATACGTGCGAGGTGATATAAATATTGTTTTTGAGCGGCTAGTGCGGCTGTGTGCTAACGACATGAATAGATCTACTTCATAGTTAGGTGCTTCATAGCAAGTAAATAGGTAAGTTGAAAGTATATTTAGGCAGAACGCAATTTTAAACAAACATAGTGAGTAGTTAGGATTTTTGATATTATAGTATGTTATTAGAGTAGGGATAATATAATATATATTCGTGTAGTAGGTTAGGGTCTTAGGTATACTGTAGGAGTAACATAAATATATATCTTTAGTGTAAGTGTAGATTAGTGTGTGAGTATTACATTGGGCACATTGAAAGAATAATAATACAGTTTCAATATTTAGGCTAATCACTAGTAATTTGTGTTGAAGTACTTAGCTATTGTATTGTAAAGGGCCTCCCAGTGTTGGCTGCGGCCCCACTGATGCCTTAAAAATAAAGGGTGTAAGACCAGTTCTGTAAATATAATAATGGTTATGTAAGAATTTCAAACACATACGTATTTCAATACAGTTCAAATAATGTACTCTCATCTATACTAATCATATAAAGCTGAAGAGTTTGTTTGTTTGAACGCGCTAATCTCAGCAACTACTGGTCCGATTTGAAAAATACTTTTTGTGTTGAAGAGACTATTTATTGAGGAAAGCTTTAGGCTATATAACATCACGCTGCAACTAATAGGAGCGATGAAACAATAGAAAATGTAGAAGAAACGGGGAAAATTATTCTCTGAGGGCTTCCGTTGCGTGTATGTATAATGTACGATAGTTTTTTATATTGTGTATTTTTTAATTTATCTCATGATGAAAACTAAAAGGAATGAATTGAATAACTTTAATATTTTGAACAGATTAGCAGAGCAGTTATATGTCGATTGTATGCAAGCTGGCAAGCTCAGTGGATGCTCACGTAAGCGAGGGATTAGTGCGGTGTAGATACGCTGATAGCAACCACCACATGCCATAGATAAGGGTTCAAATATTAAATTTTCCAGCCACTATCTGCTTTCAGAGAATCAATAATAATATTTTATTTCGTGTAGGAAAGTTTATATATTATGGAAAATAGTCAAGAGTAAAAATAGTATATAGTCACAAAGAATACTTTTTACATAAATCTATCTAACATCATAGCTCTTGCTCACCATTAGGCTTCTTCTTCTTTTTATCAATGATAGTGGCCAACTCTGGTGTCGACAGTTTATCAAGCCTCCCTGAGGGCCTCTGACGTGGCTTAACTTAACTTACCATGAGGCATACAGTGTACAAGTGCAAATCAAGTTTTAGTGAAATATATATTAATTACTAACACTCCTTTTACACAATCTGTATGTATGAGCAAACATAAGTATAATCCTTTGGTTAATAAACTCATTTTTACCATTTTACTAAGTAAAGAAACAATGATGTAAACTGAACAGTGTACACTAGGACCTAGTTGATAACTGGGAATTTGCCTACCTTAAAAAGGTATAAATGAAAAACAATTATTTTTTTATGAAATTATTTTTGTACCTACATATACTGTAGGTTTTAAGTATGAAATTTTATTTTATTATTTTTTACGGAACCCTTGCGACCCTTCCACGGAACCCCAGGGTTCCGCGGACCACCTTTCGGGAACCGCTGCACTAGGTGACCCTGACGTGAGGATCGTTCTCTATCTTGGGGAATAAGTTGATAGTATTCTAAATATTTTGAAAATACAATACCTATAAGCGTTAATCTATCTATCTACTTATATGAGTAAACTATCGGACCAAGATGCAAAATTTAGAAATTAAGATTTTATCTAAAATGCAAATTTCCTGGTTACCTAATTTTCTGAACACCTATAAGCGCATCTACTTATAACAAGGTGAGGATTCTAAACAGGCGACATAATTAACAAAACTCATACACTATGAGCAACATGGAAACGTAGATATCAGCAAGTAACAAATAGGTACTATTATGAAAGCAAAACACAAATATGGCTTCCTGACCCCGAGCAGCGCAGTCGCAGACACGTTATCAATGTTGACACTTGCCAATCTTTGTGCTGGCAGGCATTTGCGTAAGCACTTTATCACCACCAGCCTTGGTAGAGCCTTAGTGTGTAGTGATCGAAGTTACTCCAGATGTCTGGCGAGAGTGGTCCTAGTTATCAGCGAGGTAGGTACGTCGGGGCTAGGAAGCCCGCTCGCGCTCAGTCGGCGGCGGATCGTCGTCGGCTCTACATCTCCCTGGAGGCATTTTTCATCTCTTCCCTAATTATTATGGCTCGGCAAAATTGAGCAAAGTATGGAAAGGATAATCATTTTTAGGCACCATATTTTTCAGCCGCTTGGTGGCAAATTGTATGTTTTGATTTAAAAACGTTTTAAATTTTAGATTGTTGTTGATATAAAACTTCTATCTCTACCTACATTATTGAAGCGTCAACAGCACCAATTAGCCAGAAAACGTACGCTCATTAATTAAACTTAGAGACAAAAAAAACTTGCTACTGAAATAGCGTGAGAATAAAACAAGATAGCCGACAGTTGCCGAGGGACCGGTAAAAGTTTATTTTCATTTTATCAAGCAATTAAACGTTCGGGGCCGAATTATCGCAGTTACTCTAATTACCGACGATAAAGGAAAGCACTGTACATAGTTACGGCTGATAGCAGCGGAAAACAATCACATGTACACGGCTCAAGTATGTGGGAACTGGGCGTTATCGGGCCACAGATTAGATTGCAGTGCGTCGTTCAGCAAAACAAAGCCACGCGGGCGGCGCGTGCTGGCGCGGGTAAGGCGGCCGCTATAAATAGACCGCAGCGAGTTCAAGCCCAAACTAAACCAGTCCAAGAGCCAACTCGCCAGCTAAACCAAACAAATTGTATTACTTCTCAGTACTATGTATACATATATTATTTTTATTTAAATCTCTTATTTTTATATGTTCTTCGATCACCAACCAACACGTAGAAGTCGTATATGATGTCCAACAAGCACTGATCCCATGAAATTTCATCGCATGTGTTCGTCCAGCTGGTGTGGGAATCCTTGAGAAGCTCGCGTCACCTCGGAACCACGCCCCGATATTGTCGGTTGTGTTTTAATCCACACGATTATTCTGAGTTTGTTAAGAAGTAAAGAAGAGTAAGCAAGGAGAAATTAAATAGCCAATTCGGAACACACATTTTTGTGATTGCAAAAAATATGTTTTATGATATTAAAAGTTCATGCAAATAGATTTCAATGAACTGAATTAAATTTGACGAATTTACATTGTATTTGAATTGCGGAATATATTAAATCGATGACTCACTTTAAAGTTTTCTGAGTATTTTTAAAATGCAAAGCAATGTACGTAGTTTATTTTAATTGCTAAATCAAACAATGGTACCTAAACATTGTAACTATTCTTGAAACTGGAGACCATTGACAATATTATATATAAAGAGTTTAACTGGATACCAAAAAATAAACAAACCAGGAACATTTTAAATTTTGTCTCGTTAATGGGTACATAAATACTCAACATGAATATTTTGATTAAACAGAGCGCTGCGCGGTAGCGTTCCTGCAATAATGTTTATTTTAAATTGAAAATGTGAGTCATTCTTAATATGTAGCTTAGTACGAAGAAACTCCGTTCCATCTTTTGATCATTTTAAATAGCTGGAGGTCAATTTGTTTTCATATTATTGGTATCAGCTCCAAGGAACGTGCTGGAAATGTATCACATCGTTCCTTTAATAATCTTCATTGTGATTGCACAAAATATAAATAAATAAATAATAAATAAATATTAAATATTCCAGGACATTGCACACAGCGCCATCTAGCCCCACACTAAGCAAACGCTTGTGTCGTGGGTACTAGGTAACGGATATAATACTTATATACTTTTCTTTTGTAAATACATACTTATTATACATACAAACGACCAGACTCAACACAAGTAATTATACATTTTTTTTTAAATGCATAAATACTTGTGTCACGCGGGAATCGAACCCGCAACCCCTAGATTAGAAGGCAGAGCCACTACCAACTAAGCTAACAGGCCAGTCTTTAATAATATAATTTTGCCAATTTACACCTTTTATATTTTATGGCTCAAAGAGCTAGAGTTCCTTTTGATTTCAGGAGATATTATTTCACGAAAAATAAAACCAAAATATGTGATTCTACAGAGCTATTAGGATATTAAACCTTATAAATTTCATAGCTTACAAATACTTGATAAAATACTTAAGTATAGACTGCTATAAAACTGTTTAACAATATCCGTAAACAAGTTCTTCGTATATGTATTGTATACCTAGTATAATAACACGACTGAGCGGGCTGTTTTTATTTCATCATATGTACTTACCTACAATATGGTCCAACACGAGTTGAAATTACATTGCTTTTTTAGTTAAATAAGTACTACTCGGTGAAATTAAAATTACTTAGGTGTATGATAATATTATTTAAATTTTTGCTTTCATTTAAGACATATATTCATTAAGTACCTATATTCATTATTTCGTTGCTTTGCAAAATACATGGCCACATTACATTGATAAAATGTTATCATTATCTCAAGTCAACAAAACAGCAGCAGAACCTGGGGTAAGCAATGTGTTTTCCCAAAGCACTTAAAATTACTTCAATTTTTTACATAAGATAAATGTTTGATTTTAAACTTTCCTTATCTTTTTAATTTGAGATACCTGGTAAAGCCTCACCCACGTTGAATAGGTATGTAAAAAGCAAGCTCATTTATTTATGCTTCAAGGTAAACATTGGCTAAAGTAAACATATTAAAACATTTTTAGCTTTTTTTATTGTAGGTACTATGTCAAATTAGTATAAACATCACACTAACTAAAGTGACCGCTAGAAATTTTACTTCTTACAACGTCAAAGGAAATTGAAGACATCTGATAGTGTCGTTATCAAATATCATGAAAAAACCAAGCCCCTCGCCCTACAAGGTCTAACGTTAGGAAAAATCCGCGGAACCTTGCGCAGGCACACCTCTAACGGCCGGTCCCAATATGCAATCTCAATCCATTTTCAGCTATCTGCGATTGAGTTTTTGATCTAAATATAAAAAAAAGCGTTTCAATAACCAAACCACAGATAGGATAAGCAATCCGAAAACGCAAACTATCCGTCAGAGGGCACCAATCTGGATTCGAGTGTTTCCGGATCGCCCTCTGTTCGAAAATGGCAGTTAATGGGTTTCAATATCCAATCTTTTGACTTTGACAACTCTTTTTATCCCTATCTGTGATCGTATTTTGCAATCTCTGACATTTGGGGGATAGGTCGCGATCTTTGCATTTTTAAACTTTTAATTTAATATCTTCTACCGATTATACCAATTAATTTATTAGGTTATTAACTTATTAATCGGGAAATAATTATAAAATGTTTAGTGACAGTGAAAGTGACTTGGAAGTGCTAGATCAACTTTCAGATTGGGAAGAAGAAGACGACGAACTTCCTCCAGTGCGTCGAAAGAGCTACAACCGCATTAACCACATGCACTGCTTAAGCGAAGCTGAATTTACGTTTAGATTTAGAATCAACAAAGCTGCAGTAGAAGTACTTTTAACAGAAATAATGCCCTATGTCAAAGTAACCTCAAAGCGGTAAGTAAACAAAGCAGTGTTAATTATTACTTCTTACCTAGTCCAGGGTTACTTGTTATTAGCTGATATTTATTCGCGATAGGAATATTATATCAACCTAAGATACTTATTTTAGGTATAAACCTTGTTGGTATGATAGTCCTCTTAAAATTGCATGCAAATAATTTAATCAGTTTGGTATTCTTTACAGGAACCATGGAGTTTCACCGCTTCATCAGCTATTGTTAACTTTACGTTTTTATGCATTGGGTACAATGCTTATTGCCGTAGCTGACTTTGTGGGAGTGTCAAAATCAACAGCATGCCGAATAGTCAAAAACATGTCTGAAGCAATTGCAATGCTGTATGACAAATACATCTTTATGCACCAAAACAGCGTGGACAAGTTTTTTGAAATAGCCCATTTCCCAAGAGTTCTTGGTGCAATTGATGGTACACACATACGCATACAGTCGCCAAGTAAGTTAATATTAATACAGTTAACGCCTTATCATCACCATCAAGGTAGTTAAGTTTGTGATATATATAAACCTGTTTTTTTTTAGCCCAAACAATAGGTGAAGAGTTCAGAAATCGAAAAGGTTACTTTTCTTTGAATGTTCAAGCAGTTTGTGATGCTGACTTGAGACTGATGAATGTTGTAGCTCGTTGGCCTGGCTCCACACATGATGCTACAATCTTTAACAATTCTGTTTTGAGAGGTAAGTAACACTAAATATAATTAGGGTTTTATTAGCAAATTCATGGCATTATCTATTACACAAACATTTCTTTTTCTAATCAGACTTCTTTTTGCAGCTGAATGTGACATTGGGACCTATAGCAATCGCTGGTTACTTGGTGACAGTGCCTATCCAAACAGACCTTATTTATTGACACCGGTTTCAAATCCCAGCAACAGGTCAGAGCAGAAATATAATGATGCTCATATTGCAACTAGAAATGTAATAGAACGGTAATTAATATTCATTTAATGTTCAATGCATAGAGGAAACTGTAATATTAATATTCTTCATTTACAAATTAACCAAGAATTTTTTGTTTTCAGCACATTTGGTGTATGGAAGCGCCGTTTCCCAGTCATTTTTTTGACTCTGCGTTTATACCTTGATACTGCTCAGGCAGTTATAATTGCTACAGCAGTTCTACACAACATCTGTAGAAACTATAATATACAAGAAATGCCTGCAGAAGTAGAGATGCCAACAAGTCCAGCTACAGATCCTGTCAGCCTTGTTGATCCTCACGCTTTCGGATTGCAAGATATCGTAGAAAGAACTGATCTAATTAATAGTTACTTTTCCACTTTGCACGAGTGAGACTTATTTTAAACAACTAAATGCATCCTGCTGTTTCACCAGAAAGTGTTTAATTTTTAATTTATCATATGATTATTTTGCTAATAAAAGTAAAAAAAAAAACATTTTTTATGTTACCTTTTGTTTAATTTTACTAGGATGATAATAATCTAGAATAGAATAAACTAAAATAAGGATTAGAGTAATTGTACAAAGTAACTTATTGAAGCATAATTAACATATTGCGATAAAAGAGATTTATTAACAACACAATAACATAAATCTCAAACAATATTTTCTAAAATTATATATTTACTTAACTATTATCACTAAATCTAGGCAAAATAATATCTAGGAGCAGTAAAATAAGCATTACTTCAAATTAATCTTGAAAATTTAATTGTTTTGCAATTTCTCTATTTCTAGTTTGAGTTTCTTATTTTCTAATAATACATTTTCCATATTTAATTCTAAAATCTTAGTTTTCATATTATAATAATTGGCCAATGCTTGGTTTCTAGCAGCCCTGTTGTCATCTGATTTGGGGTGGAGTGGGTGGAGTTTTCTTTTGAAACCTGTAAGATTTAATGAATGTTACTACCATAATGATTTTTTCGTCTATACGTTTTTTCTGATGTACGATGACGATCGAAAGATTTTTCTTTAAAATTAAATACTTAAAATACTGAAAACTGGCGTTTGACGTTTAAATAATAATCTTGATTTATTATTAAAAAATTAACCTTGCAATGTTAGAAAAAAACATCTAACATTTGCATTCACGACGAACGCATTACAATAAAAACTGCTTAGAATGAAACGCACGGGAGGAAAGAGATTGATCTTCGATCGATGGCACAATTCGATCGGCGATTGAAAGTCAATGTTATTGGGACGCAGGTTGGAGATCGATCGGGAGATGGAATTCTATCGCAGATTGCCGCGATCTCCAGATTGAAGGTTGCTTATTGGGATCGGCCGTAAAAGAATCATGTTCGAAATTCTAAATAGTGAGTGTGAGTAAACCGTTGTTCGGGCAGTCACCGCACTCTCCGCAAGTCCGCAGCAACGAGGCGGCGCTGCATAAAAAAATGGTGTTGCTAGTCAGAGCAGTGAGCAGGCGGTGTTGTGTTGGCTCGAGCACAGGTCGAGATGGGCGCGTCAGGCGGCGAGCACGCGGGCGCGGCGTGCGAGTGACGTCACGCACCGCGTCACGCCAAACACGACCGTACGCCGTTACCATACAGGTGTAACACCTCTATTATTGTGCAATGCCGTACTTTTCCGTTCGCTTTGCGTAATGCGAGTTTCGGTTCGGCCGATGATGCCGTCGACGAGGGATCGCTCCGTGACTCCGTCAATTTCTAAATTGCAACAGCATCGCTCGGCTCGAGGTCAAATGCGGTGGAAAATGAATCTAGGGGGAAAGGAAGTCGAATAGGAACATAAAGCTGAGTACGTAGATGAATAACGTTATCTGAGTGTAAATATGTCGTAGTGTCGCGACCGAAGCTATATAAGGCAGCGCGCGCTTAATTCCGCGCCCAGTGCGGATCGCACGGGCACACTGGAAACAGCTACAACTATAAACAAACACACACAAAGCACTCGCAAACACGGCGCTATCACACCACGCAGCCGTCGCATGACTGATAACACTCAACAAACTATGAGCACGCACTAACACGCTATTGCTTCTGATATCAGATAGTCAGGTGAACCTGTAGCGACACATTCTTCAATGAATAATGCATAGACGGTGACTCAATGAACTAAAAGGGATATCCTAATTGTAGCCTGACACATAAATCTGATAATATAGTAAACAAATGCCATTAATTGAAAATTGAAATAAAATGGTTTAATAGTAAACAGTAGTAACCGAGTAATCAATATATTAATAGCAACCTTTGACTCGGAAACTAATATCCACTTGTGATTATGACTATTAACACCGGAAATGTTGAAATGCATAATAGTGCCTACTACTTACCTCATTGAACATAGAAAACTAGATGCAAAAACCCGGACAACAATGTTATAGCTAACTAACCAAACACAAAAAATTAGAAATGGGTGTTGCTCAAGGATCCTCCGTGTCGAACATTCTTTTTTCTTTATTATTAAACGATCTGCCTGACTCTATCGTCTCGGGAGAGTCGTTTATGTTCGCTGATGATGTCGCAGCCGTCGTAACCGGCAAGACATCATCCGATTTACAAAACCGTCTGAATCAAACAGCGAGTGAATTAGCGCAATGGTTTAATCAAACCGGCCTAGTTTTGAACCTAAAAAAGACGCATTTTATGTATTTCTCATTGTCAGGTCGAACAAGAGAGCGACTTAAAGTAATGATCGACGGAAACTCGATAGGAGAGGTAGCTACGTTTCTGGGCTTTGAGATAGATCGCGGGCTTACTTGGTCGTCTCATATAGACAAACTCTGTGCGAGGTTGGGAAGTGCATGCTTCGCCTTAGGGAGACTTTCACGAGTGGTCTCTGCCGACGTAGTGCGGACGTGCTACTTCGCAACTGTACATTCGGTCCTGCAATATGGAGCCGAACTCTGGGGGCACGCCGCCGACAGGCTGCGTGCCTTCAGGATGCAGAAGCGGGCGATACGAGCAATAGCTCAAGTGTCGCGTCGCACGTCGGCGAGACCACGCTTTAAGTCACTGGGAATTATGACTCTGCCATCAATGGTTATTTACCAATGGGCTCTACATGTAAGGTCTAATCTGGATCTCTTTGAGACGCGTGGAGACCTGTACTCGGGTACGATGGAGCTCCGCTGCGCAGACAAGCTGGCCACGCAGCATGTGCGCCTCGTTCGCGCCGGGAACTTGACTCACGTGAAAGGACCGGACGCATACAATTGTCTTCCAGCTGTTATTAGGAATTCAATGTCAGACAACATATTTAAAAATAAATTAAAAAAGTGGCTCGTTCAAGAAACATACTATTCAATAGACGAGTTCTTCAAAACGAATAAAAAAAGCTACCTAAATAGGTATCATGTAAAATAAATAATTGATATAATATAAGATATGTAATTTTATATATAATAATTTATGTTATGTAGAATTGTAATTTCTTATTGACGTGTAAGCTTTTGGTTACAAATAAATGGTTTATCTGGTTTATCTGGTTAGAAGTAATGTAAGTCAAGGGTAAATAAGATTAAACATGATCTAAAACAAACAAACTAAAATTATAAATAAATAATAATAATAAATATTCCGGGACATTGCACACAGCGCCATCTAGCCCCACACTAAGCTAACGCTTGTATCGTGGGTTCTAGATAACGGATATAATACTTATATACTTTTTTTTGTAAATACATACTTATTATACATACAAACGACCAGACTCAACACAAGTAATCATACATTTTAAAATGCATAAATACTTGTGTCACGCGGGAATCGAACCCGCAACCCCTAGATTAGAAGGCAGAGCCACTACCAACTAAGCTAACAGGCCAGGCCAATTAATCACTTGTGTACTTGAAATGGTATCGATATTGCTTTCCACTGATACTGCAGCTGATAATAAGTCAAATCAATTAACTGAGTCAAAACATTCCTTACTTTTCATACTAAATGTTTATGATAAAATTGACTTGTGTTTGTGATTGTTCTTAATCTTGAAATTCATTCTAAAATCATAACAATTGTTGTTTGTTCGTAATCTTATAGATTCTTTCTAATATTTTTAAGATTTTTTGATGTGATCAGTGTTTGTTGGACAATATCTCCGACTTCAACATGTTGGTGGATTGATTGACGAACATACAATTTTTTTTATTAAGATTGCCAGTTTATGTTTGTTCATAATCTTAAAGATTCTTTCTAATATTATTAAGATTTTTTGATGTGATCAGTGTTTGTTGGACAACATCTCCGACTTCAACATGTTGGTGGATTGATTGACGAACATACAATTTTTTTTATTAAGATTGCCAATTTATGTTTGTTCATAATCTTAAAGATTCTTTCTAATATTATTAAGATTTTTTGATGTGATCAGTGTTTGTTGGACAACATCTCCGACTTCAACATGTTGGTGGATTGATTGACGAACATACAATTTTTTTTATTAAGATTGCCAGTTTATGTTTGTTCATAATCTTAAAGATTCTTTCTGATATCATTAAGATTGCCAGTTTATGTTTGTTTATAATCTAAAAGATTCATTCTTGCATCATTAAGATTGTCAGTTTATGTTTTATTCATAATATTTAAGATTCATTCTCTAATTACAATTTCTGTTTGTTTATAATCTTAAAGATTCTTTCTTACATCATCAAAATTGCTATTTGTTCAAAATCTTAAAGATTCTTTCTAATATCACTAAGATTGCCAGTTTGTGTTTGTTCATGATCTTAAAGATTATGTCTTAAATCATTATAATTGCTGTTTGTTCGCTTAGATAATTAACCTTTGTTCGTTATGATAAAGATTCTTTAAAAATATATCCCTGCCAGATTGGTTGCCTAAAAGAGATCGCTCTTAGCGATAAGGCCGCCAATTAAGACGCTGATTTTAATTTGTATGTTATTTTTTGGTGTTTTAATAAAGTATTTATCTATCTATCTTTCTAATATCATTAAAATTTCCAGTTTATGTTTATTCATAATCTTAAAGATTCATTCTGACATCATTAAAATTGCTGTTTTGTTCATACTTTTAAAGACTCATTCTAACATCATTAAAATTGCTGTTTTGTTCATAATCATAAAGATTCTTTCTAATATCATTAAGATTGTCATCATTTATTAAAGGTCAAGTATGTATTACGTTTCATCACACATCGGCTATGCTGTTACACTTTTTGACAAATTTCCTCAGAGCTTCTCACTCATTTTATAGTTGGTTTAACGCATATCTCAATCACTATGTTCCTCTTGTCTTGCGGCCTTCTGTGCCCTGTCTTTTCACTTTGGTTCTGATTGTGCTTTAGGGTCTGAATTGGGTAAAAAAACTTACTAAAAACATAAATAAGATTTTTATGACCAAAATTCATCATTAGTTTGGGTGTTGTATTCTCACGTTGTATACTGCCGTTAATTTTGTATAGATATATAATCTCATATTCGTATTGTTTTGATATGTTGCTTTACTATGGAAAAGTTTAACATTGATAAAAGAACACTGCTATAACACAATGTTTGCTTATCTATTGAAAATTCACTGTAAAACATGTCATAATGCTATAACATGTAAGTTTAGTTTTGTTTGGTTATTAAAGCATACTCGAATGTTCCGTTGTGGCCAAGATTCGAGGTTTACTATTTGTCTGAAAGTTAATTTACTTCGAAGGGTAGGTATCTGATGGATCGGAGGCAAAGCTCGCTAGTGGCATGTTTTACTGTATACATAGTTGGATTGTTCATTATGTTTATTTTTAGATTCAGTTAGTTTATTAGAATAAATACAATTCTTTTAAAATCAAGTACAGTTAAATATATAAATAAAATAAAAATAATAATAATTTAAATCTTTAGATTATTAATCAACAATACTGATTCGTGCACACCGCGTCAGTTGTATTGATAATGGATCATAAGTTTAATATGGGTTTGACAGAAGAAAGATATTATTATAGCATATAATGGCACGGATAATTCACACTTCAAAGTGCTCACAGAGTTTCATGGGAGTGATAATATACACAAGGTTAAAGATAGTCAGATATTTATTTCATTCCATCTTACACACAAACTCATAAACTTTTCCTTATTGAGGTTCTTTTCCTTGTTCCTTTTGAGTCAATTCTCTGTTATTCTCTACAGTACTGTTAGTAACCAGTAACTCTGAAGTTACTGTTTTATACAATGTACATAATATATTGCAATATCACGTCATATGCCGCCTTGTCAAGGATTGCAATATAAATCCTGATAATAATAGGTTAATTACAATAAATTAGCAACTAATCGAGTTACCTATGTAGCATTACTTCGTGAGTTCGTATTTATTCTTTACCTTAAAAGAATTAAATTTCGACTTCTAAATATACCTATATTTAGCTATTTTATTATTTGAAGATTTTGTCGCTAACTACGTTTCAGAAGCGTTGTCTCATTAGGCCTTTATAGTGACTGTCTCTACCGTGAAAATAAATACAAATTTTAGCTAGCGTTTTATTCAGGAAGACACCTAGTAGGTAGGTGGACGACGCGACCCTCACACCTGCATAATGCGCGAGCGCAGGATCGAAAACAATGACGGCGCAGGAACTCATGTATATGCAAAGTGGACGGTGAACACTTGCAACGCACAAGAATACACACAACCACTTTAGAGGGACACATTAAACCTTCGTTTCAACCGAAGCTTGCTGATAACTAAATAACTAACTATCATAATTAATAAAAGTCTCGATAGACTCTCGACATCAGAGTTGGCCTCTCTCATTCGATAAGAAGAAAAAGACCACCAAAATGTAAATCGTCATCCAAGCAGTGTGATTCGTTCGAGGAATAATTCCATTCCCATACCCATGACGCATTTGGCGTCGCAAGTGTCGCAATATTCCTGGTTTTACAAAGATTTCCGATCCGGGTTGTACATACAGTGTTGGTAACATCCCCACAAGCCACACATGGAACATGCTGGTGTTAGATTGGCTCTCAGTTATTGCCACGATTTTCCCTCGCACCACTTGCAAGCCCCCTCCTTTGTTGCAGCGTGCCTGCGCGGGCGCACGATGTGTGTCAATGTTGACGGCGGGCGCGGCGATGACGTCAGCACCACGCGGCCGCGGCGTGATGCCACGACTAGACACAGTGTACGCAGCAGTTAATATGAAAACCTGTCATAGAATATGTATCAGTTAGTAAGGTGTGTGTAGTATGTCACAGTGTGTGTAGTAGTTGGCCCTGTGCCGGTGTTGTGACACAGTGTATGTGTCAGTATGTGCGCACGCCCACTTTGCGCAGTGTTGTAGTCACAGAATACGTGTTAGTTAGAGTTTTCTATATAGTCGCCAATGGTCAGCCTTCGAGCCTCGAAACGAATACTAGTATGACTCTGTCGATGCAATGTGTTGTGTTGTGACCCAACATAACTTTAATAATAAGTGCTTCAATATCAGGATTATTTTTTTTACAAAAAAGGTTTAGCTTGACCACAGTTTAGTTGAAAGGTACTTCCTGGCTGGTTGTCATGTTCAGCTGACAGAAATGGGGTGGAGGTGAAGACCCAATGTGGGCTAATAGTTTTGTACATCGTAATGGTCCAAAGCATAGAGCCTTCTAGATTTTAATCACCACGGTAACATTATCTGGGTACCTACTTGCATTAACAGTATTTTAAATCAAATAAAAAAGTAAATAAGATATTATGTAAACATACATACATAAACAATATTTATTATAAAAATGGAAAAAAGGGGCGGCTTGCGATACACCGGGAATTCCGGGTGGCGCGTTACAACTTCCCTCGTTCCAGGATTCGTGTGCCCTGGCGTCAGCCCTCGCAAGAGGCCAAAGGCCTAAGGCGAGATCCCTCGCAGAGGGAGAATCCTGCCTGCTTTATATCAAACTACATTATAGCAAATTTTGCGTCACATATTACCTCTAAAGCGTCACAGCTTTGTTTCTTCATTTCCTCATGAAAATCACACGTCAATTGTTCATATTATTAGACATCACAATTATTTTACGACACCCACTGGAAAATTTCATAACAACAAGAAATAATTGTATGGAGTTCTTTATTTCATTTCTTAATTTACTTACTTTTAATATCCGGTAGGTAGCGCCAGTAGCTCGCAGTCGCGGCCCCAAAAAGCATATTCTGATGATGTGTGTCCACTGTCGGTTACATACAAAACGCGTCAGCATACGCAAAACATACGTGCATGTCATCATCATCTACAGCTGGGTTCGTCCCACTGATGGGCATAGGCCTCTCTCTTAATATGCCATGGACTACATCCAGGTACCACCTGCACTAGATGTCGTTGACCCCTCTCGCGGCCGACATGTATGCCAAACACGTTTTATTTATTTAGTAGTCATTTTGTGCAATCCTATAGAGTGATGATGATGATGATAAAATGTCTTAATGTCTTAATACAATGCCTGGAAGAGATCGCTCTACGCGATAAGGCCGCCCAATGTACCTAGGTTAAGTAATTTTACTATAAATTGTTTCTGTATTTTGTTTTCTGGTGTACAATAAAGTTATATTGATTGATTGATTGATAAAAAGCTATTATTAATTTGTCAAATTCAAAATCTATATTGATTAACTTATAATATATATATTATATTAACTTGGTTCGTTTAGCAAGGCTTTTATCTAATAAGTAGCTAGTTTAGACATTCCCACTAGGTGATTAAGTATTTGAATTTCTTCGGTGTCCTGAAGTACCTGTTCTTTGCTGACAATTGCGTCATCATTTCTTAGATGGGTGACCACATTTACATTTTGTCGCAGATACATACCTTTGCCTGAATTTCTGTACTTTTCCACAAAAACAAAGAACATCCATGACTCACCCATTGTATTTACCTACAATAAAATCTATCAGTTTATTGTCTCTATATGGCGAGTGCGGTTTCTGTTATCCATTCTATTTAAATTTATCACATCCTCCATATAAAATAACCATTTTCATACAATGAGTAGTAATGACAACAACAGTTTTGTTTTGAATCGGAATAATGTTAAATGTTCGTACTTTGCCAGATTTCTTGAACAGAAAATTGTAAATTTTCTAAACTCTACTTTGACCATCGTTTACAGGTTTGACAAGGAAAATTATTATCGCCTCGATGAATTCAACTAGCTGCACCCCGCTGTTTTGCCCGCGATGATCTGGCATAAAATAGCAAAGTAGCATACATATGTATCAGACTAGGATACTAATCCATCTCCAAATTCCATACAAATTGATTACCACTTACCTAAAAATGAAGAAGAATCAAACATACATACATACTCGTACAAATGCTCGTCTTTTTATTAATAAAAATCTTAATCACAGTAATATTGCTGGTATACATTTTTTTGGAACTCTTTATCTGTAGCCTTGTTTCCAGATAAGTAGAACCCAGGGGTCCTCAAATCAAGAATACATTGGTTTCTTCTAGGCAAGCGTGCTACATCTTAGACTACAGAGGGGCTTAACATCAGGCAGGCTGTAGTCAAATATAAGCCTGTTCCGAGTTTTTTTTAAGTTGTTTTTTCAATCAAGTCTGGACCAGAAAGATTCAATCTCCTTCTTCTTGTTATTGAACGAGAGTGGCCAACTTTGGTGTCGAGAGTTTATCAAGCCGCTCGAAAGGCCTCTGGCATGGCTTAACGACTGACAAACAGCTGGGACTTACAATTTAACGTGTTATCCGACCCACAGAAGCACCCAAATTCAAGGACCATCCAAGGACTGACCTCGTCTACCTTTGCTTAACATTGATTATCGCATGCGATTGCCTCCGCTAGCTGAGCTACGGGCGCTTCAATCTCCGAGGTCAATACTTTCTTAGCCGGAAAATAGATAACTTAGCACCACAATGCTGATAAACCTAGCATAGTACTTTCCTTGGTTGGCTGCGTGCCTGCTTACATTACAGCCTAGCAGGAAAAACACCGAGAAACACACTCCTATGTCACTAACGAGTGGACGCCTGCGGCTATGCTCGCATTATTTCATGTCAAAAAAACATCTATGACACTCCTAAGACCTCATACTACCTACACACCAAAAATCATGATGATCCGTTCAGCTGTTTTTGCGTGACGAACGTTTAAATAAACATATAAACAAAGATACAGATAAACAGAGACACATCCAAAAATATGAAAACTGCCGAAACGTGTTTTATTATCGATTTAAAGTACCTGTCTATACCCAAACACGTTTTTTTTCTAACATCTTTCTTTTTTTCAGAGTTTTTAACTTCTTCAGCTTTATTACATTGTGTATAGGTAGACTATAACTTACTACCGTCTCACGAAGAAATACGAATTAATTCTGGATAAGAAGACTATGTTCCAGCTGTATGTTGTACGGAAGTCATTAAGCCATGTCAAAAGCCCTCATGGCGGTTTGAAAACTCGAGACATGAGATTTCGACACTTTCATACAAAAATAAGTAGACTATATCTTTCTTCGTATAAAAATTTCACCCGAATTGGTTTAGTTGTTTCTGCGTGAAGGTGAAATCAACATTCACATGTAATGAAATGACATTTTTCGTGAAATTGAATGTAATATGGTAAAATGTGATTAGTGTGTTGTGATACTTCTGATGTTATTGCACAGCAACCGTAAAGCTTTTTTATTGGACTCCAAACGCCAGGGGTAGCCACTACCCAACTAAAATAAAGAATACAGTAAAGCACCTCTTAAAGAATAGAATGGTACATATGCAATAGTTTGCGAGTAAGAGTCAAATCATTTTTGTTTCATGTTTTTATGTATTTTCGTAAGACAACTAGGCTTCCCTTACGAATTAATTCTGCTGGGGAGTCACGACTTTCAGTGCTGAAGAAATACGTCAGGAAGTAGAGAATGTTTTTTTGCCTTAATCAATGCATTTAATACAAAAATAGTCTTAAAAAACTCTTTTTCTTTTTTTACTAGAACGGGTTTGCACGTGGCTATAACTTTTTTTCTTCATAAAATACTATGTTATCGCTGGCAGGAGAGTTTGCCGTCAGAAATAGTAGGTTGCGTCACGGCGCGCGCCCGCACTGCTCACGTACGACACGCGAATCGCACGTGCGGGCAACTACGTCATTGCTCACAAGTTGCCCACTAACACACAGTCAGACACGGCTTTTATAATTATGCAATACATATTTAATAAAATCCGTCTTATTACAAAACGCGGTTTAAATATTACCTAGTCCAGGACTTTGAAAATTAAAAGTCGGTTCTTGTTGGTGATGATATTTTGGTGTTTATAATATACATCGAGTAAATATAGAAAAGTAATACATTTTCAGCTCCTGAAATTATTGTAAAGCGTGGAAAGTAGTGTTATAAAATAAAGATTTGAAATCTGACTTACCTCGGATCGATAACAGTTCTATCACTTGCTTTGGAGTTGCATTTTCTTAGTAAAGGAAAACAGCTTGAAGAAACTTGATTGAGGATCATAAAATCTGAAGATATGCGTCTTTCCTGACGTACCCCACTAGTGGGTTGACGCGGTGGGTGGACTGGACACCCAAGAGAACTGCCACGATGATTCCATTCTATAAGGACAGAAATACGACTTAGGAAGAGGATTTCAAGTACTTAGTGTCTAGGCATCCTTTCATAAGTATTGTGTAAGTGGTTGGTACAAAATGTTTAATGTTCGTGAACTCTTAAGTTTACTTAATAATAAAAAAATAATAAATTTTCCATATATGCACATCTACTTCTTCTTCAAAATATAGTACTGAAACTCTTAGGAAACACGCAATGATTTGCAATATAACAGATACATCACGAGGATTCTATGCAAATAGCAATACTGCTTTATACCAGTTTTCATCATAGTGATTGGTCCTTATTCGAAAAGCAATCATAACACCGAGTTTAGCACTAAACTGTGACCAGCACCACGCCACACCACACTATAGCATGCGGTTATTCAGGAACTTGATTGATTGATTAATACTTTATTGGACACACAAATAAAAAATCATAATACAAAACGGAAAAAAAAATATTAAATCTAATGCCACAAATGGCGACCTTATTGCTATAAGCTCTATCTCTTCTTTCTCTTCCAGGCAACCGTAGGATGGAGAGGAAATTATAAAAAAACATAACTAGACGGGGTGTACAATAACGAGCTTGTTGAGCTACAATCTAGCTACTGAAAGAATACACGAGACAGCTGGTATACTGGTACTCTTTAGGGAATTGGAAAGACATTATCTTCATGTATACGTTAGTGGGAAATCAACAAATGTGTAAGTTTTCGTTCTACGCCCGAACCCGAGCCGCCAAATTTGAAAAACCATTCTTGACAGTCAATTGGTAAAAAATAATAAAGCATTTGCTTGAAACTTCTGAAATGTTGCGGTGGTAATGTATTCTTGTGGAAATATCTACATGACTCAAATGAAAACCTTCTGTTCATATGGAATCGTATATTTTCTAAACTTTTGCATGACAGAATAAGGAAACGCATACCACATCGATCCCAAAATTGTGTGGTTGGTTACCTAGTATGGTGTAATTGGTGTTTTAAAATCAGTGAGAATTATTAAGCACTTCTGCTAGCTCAACATTTGCCAAACATACAAACTGTAGTCTCTGTGAACAGCAAGAATTGTTTCCAATGCCACCAAACAGAGCCAGTTTATTCCGGACCGTTATCAACCAAAGGACTTGCAAGAATTAACACTCGGCCAGTGCGTGAAGGCTAAATATAGGACCGGAATGAATAATTTGCTCTTACATAGTTTGTTCGCACAATGTAGGGTTATCAACGCCTCGGGAGCCGAAAGGGGGCAGTGTACCTACTTGTTGATACCAGTGTGGTACTTGTGGCACGTCTCTTAGAGACTTGTGGTGGATACCATGGACGCAAATAATGTATTCGTAACTCTGAAGTGGTACTTAACATCAGGCAGGCTGTAGTCAAAAGTAAGGCGTCGTGATAAAAAAAAATATTGCGTTGCAAAATTTATGGTTATAATCATTTAATCGAATTAAATTTTTTGTTATAAGGTTACTTTAATTGCTAATTTTGGTAACGTTGAATTATTCAGATTCACTTACTGAATTAAAAAAAAAATGTTTCAGCGACCTTAGGCTAATCTAGGGCTTGAAAAACAACAAACTCTATAGGTACCTATAGCAGCAAAATCACAACTGATTTTATTTTTTCTATACATCATAGAAAATGACAAACAAAATATATTTTTTAGCTATTCTGTTGTGTTTCTCCAATTTATTAATTATTTATTAGAAGTTCATTGTGCAATACAATAAAAATATGCTCCATCAGCCATTGTTTATTGATCATGAAAAAGCATTTGTTATCACGTGACATGGCTGTTATGAAATGTCAGACAAAACCATTTTTGTATATACTCTCAAGTGTATTTATTATTATTAGTTAGTATTAATTAAAAAAAAAATGCAATTTTAATATACTAAAAATCTCTATATTGGCCAATAAATGTTTTGAATGCATTTTCGTAGGGTTTTTGTCAGTGCAGATCTTTTTAAGTAAAAGTTGTTGGTAACTTAACCGCATTAAAAGTGATATGAAGTTCACCAGACAATCCGCGCTCAAGGAAAACCGCACGCCTTAGGTCACAGTGTTGCCCGCCCGCCCTACTGTAAATTGGTATTCTATCTATACCACAGACTTTAAAAAATACTACATTCCCTTACTACGAAACTAAACTATATTTTATTCATATAACAACAAGTTAACAAGAATTCTTGCTTGTTACTGATAACATAAATAATTATTTTTTTGCATATAGTAGATACGCTTTTTCTTAGTTTACTGGTAATGTATTTTTTGTAGTAAGCTATTATTACCTACTTAAAAAAATATAAGTACTTAACAATTATTATTACTTACTTGCTATTGTCGAACAACACAGTTGCACATGTGGTAGCGATGTCGATAGGAAGGGCCTCCACGGACTTTCATGCCATCGCAGTGCAGGCAGATTCTCCCGCCACGGCTCGCTGAATGATATAGTGAGACGGGCACTTGCCACTGTCAACGTACCATCAGTTCTTGAACCGATTGGCATGGTCCGTGACGATGGTAAGCGCCCCGATGGCCTCACACTGATTCCCTGGGAGCGGGGAAAAGCTCTTGTATGGGACGCAACTTGCGTCGATACACTAGCTCCTTCTCGCCTCAGTGGAACAGTACAAGCGGCAGGAGCCGCGGCGGACGCAGCAGAAGAAGCCAAGCGGCGAAAATATACATCATTATCGACTGATTATATTTTCGTACCGCTTGGCTTCGAAACTTTTGGTCCGTGGGGTAAAAGCACTAAGTCTTTCATAAAAAAAAAAGTTGATTGACATCACTAGAGACAAGAACGCTGGCTGGTTCCTTGCGCAAAGGATTTCTATAGCAATCCAGCGTGGGAATGCAGCCAGCGTTCTTGGCTCCATACCACATGTAGATTGTTTAAATTTAGTTTAGATGTAAATACTCTTTTTTATTTCTATTAGTGTTAATATGTGTAAATATTGTTTCTTATTATTGAATAAAATATTTTGTACGAAATTGAAAATCATATTGTAAAATCTCTTGTACTTAGTACTTAACATGACTAAAATAAAGTCTAATATTCATAACATAAACCGATAAACATTTTATTAATAATTTGTTCGAATTACATGTCAGATTATTATTATTAAATTAAAGACATATTCCAAATATGTACACATATATAAACATACTTAATTAGTTAAATGTCAATTCGATAATTCCATTGATTCATATTATGGATATTTTTATTTTAGTTGATAAAATTAACAACAAAGAATACAATATGATAGTCAGATGTAAACGTGACTATATCCCCGTCCACTAGTTAATAGCAAGTTGCTAATGACTGGCCATTACCTACTGTTAGAACGTAGGAACCTGTTTGTGATAACGACCAAGTTACTCTACCTATCTGTAGTAAGCCACTTTGACGAGTCAAGTGAAGTTTAGATATTTGTTTTCTAAATTTAGATAATGTACATAATCTTTTTTAAATTAATGTATATATTGTTTATTTTATTTCTAAATCCACTTAATATTATAAAAGCATGATTTTGTATGGGTGTGTGTGTGTGCGCATCTTTGTCATGCGGAAATAGATTAAGACAATAGTATAGCCAGTAACTCATAATGAAAAGGGAACTATGTGTCTTTTCTTATACTTAATGGACATTTAGATAGATAGATAGATAGATAAATACTTTATTAAAACACCACAAACGAAACAACACACAAAAAAAAACATACAAATTAAAATCAGCGTCTTAATTGGCGGCCTTATCGCTAAGAGCGATCTCTTCCAGGCAACCAATCTGGCAGGGATATATTTTTGAAACGAAACGAGTAGGACGAGGTGTTTTAGATATTAAATAAAATAATGAAAAATAGAGCAAATGTTGATACTTCTTATATGAATAAACATAAACAAATATAACAATAATATATACATATATACATACATACATACATACATAATAGCATAATACAAGAGACAAAAAAAAAATAATAACAAATATAGCAACTTATGTCAGAACCAAAGAAGATAAATACAATTTCTTTACATTGTGTTTGAAGACATCTAGTGATGGTGCTTTTCTAATATCTATTATATTATTACATTTATTAGATTTCTTGCAGCAATGAAGTAACAAGTAGTCAGACCAAAACAATAATATATACATATATACATACATACATACATACATAATAGCATAATACAAGAGACAAAAAAAAAATAATAACAAATATAGCAACTTATGTCAGAACCAAAGAAGATAAATACAATTTCTTTACATTGTGTTTGAAGACATCTAGTGATGGTGCTTTTCTAATATCTATTATATTATTACATTTATTAGATTTCTTGCAGCAATGAAGTAACAAGTAGTCAGACCAACAAACATCACATCATTTTCTTTTTTGTATATATACATGATCTCTCTTAAGTCGTATTTCCTCATGACTGAGGGTCGTGACTCCCCCACAGAACTAATTCATTAGAGGAGTTCTCTTGGGCAGACACATCGTGGTGGGCGACCAGGACCTTCCACGGTATATGTACATGATAAATGATTTTGAAATATCTGAATAAATGTTTTTTTTTACTTTTACTTTACTTACATGATAACCTAGACACAATAATGATAGGTATTTGAAGGCACGTTTTCAGCAAAGTTGGTTTAATTCCAACTCAGCAAAAATGTGAAAATGAAATGCAGTACTGCATGAACTGCATCCATTTCAGTCCAAAGTCCGTTGCGGAGTGATGCCCCTTTTGCTATAACGGGTGTGATCACAGCTTCAACCATAGGTACTAAGCATTCTACATAACATATCAACTATGTATACTAGTGAAACCCATGTGGTTGTGTTATGTACTGCAATATCGTTCGCGATTACCAAAGTTAAGCAGCTGTTGTCGCGGTCAGAACTTAGATGGGTGACCGTGGCAAAAAAATTTAGTAGTATTTACACCTGGCTGCTTACGTAGTTCAGATAAAAAGTTAAATTGTAAGATAGATAGATAGATAGATAGATAATACTTTATTGTCGCACACTTATAAAACAAAATTAACTAAAAATACTTTCATAAATTACTCTAGTGCCACAAGAAGTGTAAGTTCCGACTATTTGTAATAGTACAGTACAGTCGTTAGGACATCTCAGAAGACCCCAGGGTGTTTTGAAATCTCTGAAACCAGAGTTAACCACTCTCAGTAGTTCAGCTAACCTGAGCTAATAAATGATTAAAAGCAACACACACTGTGACCAGTTTATAGATGGGTGACCCAATAAAGATAATTATAGTGAGAAATTCCATTCTTTCGGATGACAAAATATTAATAAGCAGATACCAATTTTATGTTCCGTCAGAACACTGACAACAAAGCCTTGATATGTTGGACCTCATATGGTTATAAATCTTTAGCTACAGAGGTCTCATATATCTATACTAATATTATAAAGCTGAAGAGTTTGTTTGTTTGTTTGTTTGAACGCGCTAATCTCAGGAACTACTGGTCCGAAATGAAAAATTCTTTTTGTGTTGGATAGACCATTTATCGAGGAAGGCTTCAGGCTATATAACATCACGCTGCACCTAATAGGAGCGAAAAAACAATGCAAAATGTGGAAAAAACGGGGGAAAATTATTTATCTTTGAGGGCTTCCGTTGCGTGCACTGCGAAAACGGTTCAAGTCGTGGGTAACAGCTATAATTTATAAAGTTGTAGATGTTGTTTGCAAAAATAAATATGATGCTCAAAATAACTATTCCACACGGACGAAGTCGCGATCACAGCTAGTGTCACAGAATAAAGAAATAGTACTAGTGTATAATATATCAGCGGTTCGGATACTCCAGAAAGTAAACTAACCAACTCTAAAACACTATGAAAAGGGAATGAAACTACTTGTCTTACAAGCTGCAACTGAATCTGTGTAATCACGCACGTTTATTTTTACCGGTGGGTTTGTTTTCATTCGAGCACAGAATGCGCAGCAGTTTCAGTACAAAGTCCTCCTCACACGGGCGAAGCATGAAAACAACGTTACTATAAATAAAGTTTATTGTTGGGCGCTGAAAAACTATCGGTGTCAAATTGGGTTAGTCGGGGATTTTCATCTTGTCTTTGTTGTCTTTCCGTCTAACGTCTTGTCGTTTGTCCTCTTGACTGAGATTGTAAATACCTTCATGGGGGGTGTAAGTTAGTTAAATCGTATGTTTTTAAATAAATTGTTTCTTAATTATCCATTTATTAAAAAAAAATGTGTACCTATGCGGGGGCCGATAAATCTATTGCAGATTGGTCTAAAAATTAATAAAGATACTTTTTTAAACACATTTATACTAAATGCTACCTATATTTTATTGCGTTTTGTAAACATGTTATCAATTAATATTATATTCTGGACAGCTGTTATAATTTAGATAACTCACTTGTTATGAATCAATACATTGTTTATATAAAAAATAAAAAGACTAAGAACGCAAAGATACTTAATTTAAAAAAAAGTTTGGTGAGCAAAAGTCAACAAACAAAAAAGCAGTTTTCCTTGGAAAGCAAGCAGGTAGAGCAATTTGAAGATGTCTCTAATTTCCCAGTATCAAACAGTTAGTTGCCAAAATAGCTGATTTGATTTAAATTAAACTAAACGTAGAGAGGTGCCAAACACTTGTAATATCGTCTGATCGTAGGTTAGATATATTAAGAGCAATAGTTATTTTGATATCGAAGTCAATCTTGTTTTGTTTAGTACCTGAATATACGAAGCTTAGTTTAAAAGCCAACTTCAAATGATACATGGCTACTCGACCTTGCTAGTCGGTTGAACCCTAATTAAAAATATACTTTTTTGGATTATCCTTTGTTGAATATACATACTTCTCCGTATAAGAGCGGCCAACTCCAGTGGCGAGAGTATTCAAACCGCTCTAAGGGGCTCCTCCGACATGGCTTCACGGTTGTCGTACCACGATAACCAGCCGGGACTACAATGTACCGTATCATAAAGATAATGCCACTTTTTCGCCTGATCCATAATTTCTTAAGCTTGTAAATTCGCTGTATACATACTACATGCGAATTAACTCCGCCATCTGATCTACGGGCGATACTATGACGATTTGAATGACTATAAAGAATAGTCTCGACTGTTCTGCACAATTTTTATAAATGAAACCTCGCCAGTCGTTGCTGTGATGTGCGGATGTTATCGGCGTGAAAGTGTAGTTTCAGGCGTGACGTCACGCGCACGTCGCCGCGACGTGCTCGCGACGTGCTCCGCCCGTGTCACGCCCGTGGGACACACCTACGTATCATACACTAAAATATATTATATGTATATCAAAACAAACAACACTTGGGCAAAATCCGGGATCACATCTATTGTAGGTAGGTCTACAAATATCTTTGATTACAGAGGTCAAATTAGGTAAACTGTCCAATAAAAGCCTATTCTGATTTATTAAGAACTTATGAAGACTCTCGAACGTAGTGTGTTGTAATGTAGCAAAATTATGTTATAGACTAACAATAAAATTATGTTCATACGTATTACCGTATGTTTATTTCACACGATCCTATATGATTGGGTCTATGTTATGGGGTTACAGTGTACAAAAATGATTTAATTCATTAAGCATAAGCCCAAAACATTATAAATTCCGTACATACTGTAAAGTAATGTAAACTTATGTTCTTTTTACTCTAAGCATAACAGACTACATTGTTTTTGAAACCACCGGCTACACGAAGCAAAAAGGTAGAGTCTGTCGATGAAGGTAAGATGGAATTCAATAATCTTTATATCCATTTAAAAAGTATAAAAAGCATAATTATGTAAGTACGTCAAAAAAATTGAGCTAAAAATTAAGAAGAAGTTGTATCGATTTATGTTTGTTTGCAATTCTTTGCTCAACTTAAATAACTTGACAAATGGTAAAAATGTTCGCTTCCTGATCCATTGTTTTGGTCAACAAATGGGTGTGTCAGATGCTATACATAGATTTCATGTGGCTTAGAAATAGATGAATGCTTCTTAGAAGTAAACAGATAGCAACTTAACCGTTTATCTGACCCAGAACGAAGGATACGGTTTTTATGCCCTTTAAATTGTTTCCGAGTTAAAATTTTGTTTCGATTCAATTCGGACTGTGACCCAAAATAAATGACGCAACTTTACATACCTTTAAGATATTATTTTGAAAATTATCATATTTGTAGTAGTAATCTGTGTGCAAAAACTTGCCTTTTCTAGAAATATTTGTTTGTAGTAAGTGCTACGAAAATATAATGTTATCATTTTGGTAATTTTCCATTTGAGAATAGGTAATGGGTGGGTGCCCTTATAATATCACCAAAATTGTAAATACAGTAGTTACCTACTATAATTAAAACTTAGATAAAATTGTACAACAACTAATTTAAATATTGAAGGGAATAAAGGCGATTTTATTTTATTTATTTATTTTATAATGGGTAGGTACAGGTTTTCTTCGAAAAAGGATGTGATGCAATATTTCTCAAATCTAAGCTCACATAGGAAGTTTAGTTCAAGGTGTTTATTTACAAGAGTTGCACGGGCAAGTTATTTGCTGAAAAGCTTCACTAGAAGCTTTTTTAAGCAGTGTTTGTTTTTGTGTTAATTTTCTTAGTAGGAAATGTTACGACTTATCGCTATGAAAAGTAAGAAACAGTTGTCGCTATCACGACAGATAAGGAGTCTGATGTCAGAATTAGGTGGCTTGTTATCAGCGGCGGCGCGCGGACCGTGCTAGCGCTGCTTCAGTCGCGGCGGGGGCTCCGTGGCCGCCCAGTGCCTCCTCGCACGTGCCGCCCAGGGCCTCCCTGCCCGTCAGTGCCGCCCAGTGCCCAGTGAAGTGACCTAGTGCCCTACAGGATTGCAGTGCCAGGAAAGGAAACAACCGAATAGTACAAAACAAGTTTTTTATTCTCTCCTTAGCTTAACTTCAGCTAAACGATAACATATTTTGGCTTAAACTAGCAACTACTTAAGTAGTCAGAACAGTCTTAGAGATGAGTAGAGCTACAACTAGGTAACGTCAAATCATGAGATCTGGATCACAGTGGAGGAGCGGCGCGCTCAGTGCGCCGGCAGCGGCAGCGCGCGCGGCGGGCTCGGCAGCAGGCGCAGCACGGGCTGCGGCGCGCCGCGCTCCTTGGCGTGCCGCTTCTCGTGCTTGGCGAGGTGGTCGGAGCGCATAAAGCGGCGGTTGCACACGCGGCACCCGAACTTCTTCTCGCCCGTGTGCGTGCGTTTGTGGCGGGACAGCTCGTCGGAGCGCGAGAAGCGGCGCTCGCAGCCCGGCCAGCCGCACCGGAACGGCCGCTCGCCAGTGTGCGTGCGGGCGTGCGCCTTCAGGTGCGACGATTTGAAGTAGTTCTTGCCGCAGCCGGGGTATGAGCACTCGTAGAGCCTCCGGCGCGGCGCGGGCGCGGGCGCCACCAGCCACAGGTGGGCGGCCGGCAGCAGCGTGCCCGGCACCAGCACGGCGGGCGCGGGCCGCGGCGCCAGCGGCACCCAGCCCGGCGCTGCCAACACCGCGCGCGCCTCCTCCGCGTGCGGCGCCGGCACGCGCGCCTCCTCCGCGTGCGGCGCCGCCGGCACGCGCGCCTCCCGCTCGGGCGCGGGGCTCGCCGCCGGCACCGGCGTCGGCGCGGGGGCCACCGGTGCCGCTTGAGCCTGGCTCGCGATATATTTGACTTGCGAGTAGCTGTGGCCGCGGTTCATTTTAAATTTGAGGGTTTTCAGGATGTTCATGTCGGCGGGAGGAGCAAGCGGCAGCGGCTCGGGGCTGCAGGTGCCGTCCTTGTGCGCGCGCATGATGACGGAGGGGCGGCCGCAGGGCTCGGGCGGGGGGGTGGTCAGCTCCAGGCGCGTCAGCTCCAGGCGGGAGCGCTTAGCGTACTCCTCCTCGCCCTCTGAGTCCGACGGCTGCGGGGTCACCAGCCCTCCTGGCGGAGGAGACTGCCGCGCGCGCTTCACTGCTGCTTTCTTCAAAGGGAGTTCCACCTGTAGACAAAGACAAGCACACGTAAGTGAGCGGCCGACAGCAGGCAGGCGCTAGCACGCGCGCGCTGCGTGATCGCGCTTGGAGCCGCGCACACACACACAGCGCCGTACTTTCGATTGCACAAATGGCATAAATAATGAATTATTTTTGAATCGGGATCATAGGATTTTTTAAAAGGAATTTAGTCATTTTATTAGTGGAAAAAGGGAATTTTTAAAAGTTCGAAACTTTGCAAAAACTCACTTTGTTTTCCATCAACGGAGGCGTTGACGGCGGTGAGAGAGGTCCGCAAACTTCGATCAGAGTCGACATTGTGAGCGAATTTATAGCATTCAATAAAATAAAACTTTCTTTTTTAATTCACAAAACTTGTGATTTCGCCTTGCGCTTCCGCTTTTTAGAGACGTGTGGTTCTGTTTGCGGGCCGCAGGCGAATAAACCGCTCCGCGTCGCGTTGAGCTCGCAGGCACGCGCGGCCGGGGGACGCGGGGGCCGGCCGGCCAATGGCAGCAGGCGGCGCGGCGCGGCCGGCCAATCGCAGCGCGGTGATCACGCAGCCGCCGCGTGCTGGCGCGTGCTTCTCACGTGCACACGGAGTGCGGCGGGCGAGGTCGCGGCGTGACGTCAGCGGCGCGCCCCCGCATGACGTCGAGGGGCGCGGGCAGCCAAGGTCGCCGCGCCACCACCGCGCCGCGCCGCGCGCCGCCCGCGACCACACACACCACTATTTGACAATTTGGGGTCATCGCCCGCCACCACTCGCCGCTGCTCCTCCGCGACACTTTCAACACGGTATGCACCAATGAGGTCACAGTCGCACTCACTCGCAACTCGATGAGCAATAACAATATTTATATTCGTACGAAATCTCGGAATCTGGGTACGCAGATGGAGAGATTTTGGTAACCTAACTGGTAAATACTGTAAAATTCCACTGTAACTACATTAGTATAATATCCAAGTGGATCAACACACTGAGTTAATACATATTTTAAACACAAACATGCCAAGAATTAACACGTTTTCGGAAAAACTCCATCGATCCAGTAAACATTTTGCTCAAATTCCTTTTCAAGGTAAGTATCACGACATGACCTACATCAAGTGACTCGGTGCGATGATCTTATTAAACAACCAAAACGTATGACAAAGACTTCGTCACTCAGTATTAGACACTATTCACAATTCAGTTTTCAGTGTTATCATAAAATACCATTTATTACGCTAAAAATCCGTTTCACCATAAGCCCCAAAAAAATGATAAAACCAAAAGAAGTACATAATTTCCTATAAGAGCAGTAAAACAGTGCATTGCCGTTACAAAGAAAAGCAACACGTATTAGTCACGCATACGCGCGTGTGAGTGACGTGTTAATGTGTGCGTGGTGTGTCGTGAAAGCAAGCACGCGATCGCTGAGTGAACATCTACAACTGCCTATACTGTGGCAAGAACTTGTACTACTGGATATACTGTGCCAATGACCGTACTATACAATACTTCTACCTTTTCTGTGACAGTGACTAAGTGTAGTAACTATGACCACACTGTGGTTGCGTAGTCACCTCGGACACACAAAAGAGGGCCAAAATGTCGTTTACAATCAAGTGAATTGTGATAGAGTAGAAGCCTAGTGCACGACCCAAAACATCTATACTAATATTATAAAGCTGAAGAGTTTGTTTGAACGCGCTAATCTCAGGAACTACTGGTGCGAAATGAAAAAATATTTTTGTGTTGAATAGACCATTTATCGAGGAAGGCTTTAGGCTATATAACATCACGCTGCAACTAATAGGAGCGAAGAAACAATGGAAAATGTGTAAAAAACGGGGAAAATTATTCATCTTTGAGGGCTTCCGTTGCGTGCGCTGCAAAAACGGATCAAGATATCAAAAAAATATGTATGAAAGAATTATTCCTCATAAAATGATCTAACAAAATGTCAGTAAACTAAAGTTAACTCACTAGAACCGTTTTTATGGTAATAACTATTCCAGGCGGACGAAGTCACGAGCACTAGCTAGTATAAAATAAAGTCTAACTTAAGTAAGTACATATGTCTTCTATTTAGTTTTACATAAAATGTTTTTTTTGTTGAATCACCTATTCATACAAATCTAATTCCATCATCTTTATTAAATATGTAAATTAAAAGCATTACAAAGTTTGTTTTATGGAAATGTATTTGTTCCCGATGTGTGCTGAAACAAAACCAATATGTACAAATTTTGGCTTTTGAAATTGAAATTTTAGGCTATTTTTATCCCAAATTAACGCGTCAAATATCACTTTGTAGTTATCTACCTATATCAAAAACTAAAGCTCTCGTAAAACCTTGTTTGCGTCATAAAATCCACAGATTATGTAGCAGTAAACACGGGCATCGCGTGAGTATCATCATCTTATCGAATTACAACGCACATTTGCTATCAGTGTCAAATAGTAAATAAAAAATCATTTCATAATAGCGTGATACTAATAGGTATTGGACTTTTGACTAAGACAGGTGTTGGTAAGTACCAACATGCTTTTCATTAGCAATATTTTAACATGTTATTAAGTTAAGGATACTCCAATCGATTCTAAGTTTTCTTTCACTTCAAATTTCTTTACCTTCTTTTTCTTAACTAATAAGTCTAATTATTGCATCAACATACTGTTTAAAATAGTGTTGTAAGAAAATATTCTATATACTTATCTACAACTTTATCAATGTCAAAGAAATTTATGAACTTTGCCGAAGCAAAGTCTCCAAAAACAGGTTTTAGACTCATTTGAGTGTTCCCCTCCACGGAAATCTTTAGTAAAAGGCGAAAGATTTATACGTGTTGAAGGGAAACCAGAGTGACGTTACATAAAGAGGCAAAAATTTCTGACTTAGCTATGAAAAATCACAATAGCGCGATTCAGGATTCTAAAGGTCATTGATAAGCGCCATCTACAATGTGTGTTTGGAACTAATACGTTTTCATCATTATCATCATCATGATCAACTTTACAAGTTATTACATTATTTATATGCATGAAAATGAGAAGTAAGTTTGTTTAAAAGTTTAGGTGTATTAATTTTTAAAGAGAAATATTATGGCTTAGGCTGTGAAACAGGCATTAATTTTTTACCGTTTAAACTTTTATCTTTCTTATAATTCGAACGAATCACAGAAAATATCTCTGACAAAAAAAAACAGCTCCCAATTTGGGTGCTTCCAGATATCGGATGACTCGTTTAACTCGAGGCTCCGATGATTCATTTTTGCATAATCATTATTCATATTTCATATTAACCAGATGTCATAATTCTAATAAAATAATTTCCTTCCTTATAAGTATTCGTAGAAAGGTCTACGCTCGTAGCGCGCGTAGCACTTACGTAGATACAGACATGTTTTAAAGAAATTAATTATTTTGACCGGCGAAAAATATTGTTTAATTTGATAACTTTTTATTATTTAATGTAATATTTATAGATACTGTATTTACTTTACTTTAGAGGAAATACTGCCAGCATCCTGGGATCCCTGCCGCACAGCGACAACATGGACGGTGTGCTGAACTATTTATAAATATCTGTTTTTTTTAAGTTTTTCTGTATTTTGAAGTCATTTTTGTATATATTTGTGGTATATGTGTATATATTAGTTAGTTATTTTTGTTAGTACTTCATTATCACTATCATGCAGCTAAAAAAAACAAGTAAATTTGTACGTGTCCTTGCATTTCCACATTCCACACGATATTATTTTATCTCATGTTATGATACACCTAGCTCCATCTATATTTGATAGTTGCCAATAAATACTTCGTATTCATTACAATATACGAAAATAATCAGCGAACGGTATCAAGGCGAGAACGAAGATATTTTTACTTTGCAACCATTTTGATTAACATAATAGTTCATGAAATCAACATAGATGGCGCCACTGTATTCTAAGTTTTGAATTAGCTGTAGCAGTAAATACTATTAATTTTATATCTTTATGGTATTAGATTAACTTTTATTGCAATGTTTTAAATCAAATCTATTCCATACGGGACCCTCTTAAGCGTAAAAGAATAAAACTTTTATCAGCAAAGATAGCAATACATAATCTTATTTTATATACACTATTAGGTAAATCACAAACTAAACCTTGGTTATTAAATACAGAACTTGTTATGTAAAAGTAATAAAGAATTTTTACTCATTTAGATGTACAAATTCAAGGAAATCAATTAATGTGTCAAGTTATAGCGTTAGGAAACGACTATACAAAAGACTTCAACGCGCGTTGTTAAAAATATTTGAAATCTTTTGCGCCATGAAAACCCACTAATATGTCTTTAATTATAAGAATTTAGATAATTGATTATTTATAACCAATATTATTTATAACGTGTAAATAAGTAGAATACCATAGGCATACTATTTTAATACTGCTTTTAATTTTAGCGCCATCTAGTGTCATCGCGGCAAACATGTATGTCTAGAGGGAAACTCATTGGTAGGGTAAGTGGAATCACAGCTGAAAATGTTGCAGCATTAAGGCTAATACGCTTCCAACAAGTTATTGTAGATGGCGCTACTATATCTTTTCTGTTTTAAGTTTTACAACAGAATTTTAAAGTTTTTGATTTTGATGTTGCTGTTGCTGTTGTTTGATTGATTGCATTATCAATTCATTTGGATTACTAGAATATTTTAAAATTGATATATCATCTTCCAAGTAATATGAATAAATAATAATTAGTTACTTAAACAGTCGTTTTAGGAACAACTTCGCAAAACAAAAGCTGGCTTTAAAATGTTACTGAAAAAGTAAAAAGCGCGTAAAAAATATATAAAGTAGGTAAGTAAATAAAAAAATGGATTCTTATCAAGTGGAAAATGTCGCTGTTGCTTGTAAAATGTAGCTGTATCTTATATAATGTAGTGTGTAATATCACCGAAAGACAGTTTTTTTTATTAGCATTCGTTATTTTAAAGTGGTTACGACAATTCTTTCAATACAAGTATTTTAACTTCTGTCTGTTTACCACGTTTGGTTTTGCGTCTTTCACCGTTATTATCATAACATGAAAATATTATACATTAATATTCAAGGCCATAATGAAAAAAAATACTGGAATAAAACTTTTGCATTCCCAATGAACAGAATTAATCAAATGACTAGTTTAATTCTTGCTACCACATTTCTTTGTCTCAATAGTAAAATAAGGCATGGTTTAGAGTAGAAGTTCCTAAAACCAGTACCAAGATTTACACTATTTATTTATTTGAGATCTACATTTATTTTGTGAACTGTCAAACTGCGCATTGCCAGATTCTCTGTTTTTTTTTTATAACAAAATATAGTTACATGTCAATTTGATGATTAAATAATTTTCTTATTTAGGCATATGTCTATAATCAATTACATTATTTACATAATTTTTTTTTGATATCTAACGTATCATTAACGTTATAGTAAGTTTTTCGACAAGCGTTTGCTTAGTGTGGGACTAGATGGCGCTGTGTGCAATGTCCCGAAATATTTATTTATTTATTTAATGCTTGAGCAACCGTTTAAAAGACGCGGTAGAGGGCGCGTCACGTACTTGTGCCGGGAGGGCGTTGTACGCGTGTACCGCCGTCACGTGCACTAGTTTGGCTGCCTTGGCCAGCTTGCAGCCCGGCGCGCGGAGGCGGTGCTCGTGCCGCAGCTGCTGCACGCTCCCGGCCCCGCGGTGCGAGTAGTGGTGCAGGTGCTCCCGCGCGTACAGCGCCGCCTGCAGGCACACGAGGCTCGGGACGGTTCCCTTTGAAATTTACTTTATCGGTCCTCCAGTCGTAAGTTAACCTGTTTCTTCTAGGCTAGCGCGCTAGATCGTAGGTTGCTTAACATCAGGCGAGTTGTAGTCAAGCGTGAGCCTATCTTGCATAAAGTAAAGTAAAAACATAATGATTTTTGGTAATGTTGTTGGGGTTCTAGGTTCCTTGTTAACTTGGTAATGAGGCTGTAATCTACTACTCTAAAGATGTGAATACTGTTTCCTCCTTCTTATTCGTATTCCTCCTTACTGAGGGTCGTAACCCCTCCTTAGAATAAATTCATTGTGGGAGTTCCTTCCACGCATGTTCTCAGATTTTGTGGTCCTCCAACACGTAGGTTTTCTTACGATGTTTTCTTTGACCGTTAACGAACACTGTCTACTCCATACATAATATTAGGTCTTTACCTATGAAATTGCCGATTTGTAAGACGAAATTGAGAAAAATGATATTTCCATACAAACATTTTTAATGTTTGTATAAAAATGTCTGAACAGATTTAGAGGCAATTGATGACTATATTTAGATGGAAAAAAAGCTATGCACTGCGTATATCAATTTCTCAAAAACAGAGTATATGATAAAAATATACCTAGTTAAAGTAGTGAAACCGACGACACATTGAAATAAGTGTTTTCAATGTCTTCCCTACAAGTAATATGCACTAGTAATACATTTTTTTTATCTTAAAGGTACACAATTCAACAATTGATACAGTAAAAATTGTATTTGGAAAAAATATAGTAGTACGTAAAAGTTACAAACAGATTAAAATGTAAGAAAAAAACGGCAATTTCATTTATTTATTTATTCATAGGTAAAGATAGGTCTTTACCTATGAAGATGCCGTTTTTTTCTTACAACTTTAATGTAACAACTCGTAAGTAATAGGTTACTTCCGAGTTGTTACATTAAAGTAAACAATTAATCAAACTATGTGTTTATGCCTTCAACCAGATATCTCCCTCTTTGAGGTATCCTTCGCGACTCAGGTGCACCAACTGCTGAAGACAGGGTAAGAAATAATTAAAATATCGTAAACTTCTATCTTCTTCTTATCGAATGAGAGTGGCCAACTCTAGTGTCGAGAGTTTTCAAACCACCCTAAGGGCCTCTGACATGGCTAAATGACTGCCGTACTAACCTAACAGCCAGGTCCTACGATTAAACGTACTTAACTTCAATTATTTATTTAATTTCTATCTATTTTTATACATATATGATATAATAAAGCTGAAGGGGGTCGAAAGTCTAATAATAGTAGTTTATGCAACTGTCAAATAATGAAGAATCACTCGTTACTATTATAAAACTCGCTGCGCTCGTTTCATAAACTCACACTCGTGTTTTAATACCCGTGTTATATGCAGTTGCATACACTACTTTATCTTCACTAATGCAATTGATCAAACAACAAGAGTAAAAGCTGACAATAGTTAATTTTTCATATAATTTTCTAGATTTTTCTGGCCAAAGATTGTGAGTACTTTTGTTGCCAATTCTAGAATTCGTACAAATATCATCGTCGCTATCCATTTTTAACTTTTAATTTGTATTTAAAAAACAAAACACATTGCGAAACATTAAATTCACGCGTACGTGTATTGTCACAGTAATTTTGCCGCCATTAAAATCTAACTATCTCTAAAGCGCGACCAACCTGATTGGCCCTACAATCAGGTTGGTCACGCTTTACCGATGTTATAATGAGCTATTACGATATCGATGTGGATATTATAGCATCATGTGAAATTGCTTAAATTGAGTGTTTTGATTTATATTGAGATCGATATAAGAATAACGTATCAACAGTTTCTTAATGTTGTTTAAAAATATATACTTTAGTAAACTAAGATAAAGAAGTAAGATAGACAAAAAACACTTTATTAAAAACACCAACAATCAAGAATAAACACGATGAAATATAAAATTTGTCTTAAATTAGTGTCCTAATTAGCGACCTCTATTGAAATATTAAAATTTATTTATTTCAAAAACTACTGATACATTGAATAAACAACAATAGTACATAACTATTTCAAGGGTTATTTTACATTATAGTTTAGTGTTTGATTTTAAACGAACTCGATTGCCTTGCTGGTAAGAGTGGTAAGTATTTTAATAAGTATTTTAGTCAATACCTCAAGTTGTTTTCTTTATAATAATAATAAATATTTCAGGACATATCACACAGCGCCATCTAGCCCCATACTACGCTTACGCTTGTATCATGGATACTAGATAACGGATATAATACATATATACTTTTCTTTTGTAAATACATACTTATTATACATAGAAACGACCAGACTCAACACAAATAATTACAAATTTAAATGTTCGTAATTATTTGTGTCATGCGGGAATCGAACCCGCACCCCTAGATTAGAAGGCAGAGCCACTACCAACTAAGCTAACAGAGCAGTCACGTTATAACTGAGAGTTGTGACTCCCTGACTTGCCCTATGTGGTTCTAACTTGCCCTATATGGTGCGATACCATAGGGTTAATAAAGTTTTTATCTTTATCTTTATTTATTTATCGTCGATGACTAACAGCCGATACCTACAATTTAACGCGTCAACTGACCCACGGAAACACCTAAGCTGGAATGCCACTTCTTGATCACCCATCCAAGGACTGACCGCGTCGACAGGTATTTATCAAAAGTAAATCGCATACGATGGCTTCCGCTAATTGAGCTAAGGGTTCTTCGTTTGATTAGTTTACAGTAAGATTTAAGTTGATTTTGTTGTGACAATTTAACGATTACATGTTTTAACTTAATATTGTTTACATCACACATATAAGTATAAAAGTTATTAATATAAATAAATATGAAAGTAAAAAAGGTAATAAAGTAATGTAAAAAAAAGTAAAAGTATGAAATTGTCGATTTGTACTGAAAATCAAAATTGTTAATATTGTAATTGTTAAAATATTTATTTAATCGAATTAATTGCCATTATTATCTACACATTGCTGCCATATAATAGGAAGGTCATTTATGCCTTTGCGATAGAACTTTAAGGATCTACTGCACAAACTGTGTGAAAGCTTTGTGTAGGTGAGAAGAAAACTTCTTGCCACGTAGAAATCACGAAAAAAATGGTAGTCCGTAATATGATTTTATGTTAATGTGAATTGATTGTATGAAGTGATTGTTCAGATATGGGTCCTACCCCAGTAACCTGAAATAAATGAATTTAATTTAATTTATTTATAAGTAATTATCTATATATATAAAACTCAAAGGTGACTGACTGACTGATATAGTGATCGATCAACGCACAGCCTAAACCACTGGAAAGATCGAGCTGAAATTTAGCATGCAGGTAGATGTTATGACGTAGGCATTCGCTAAGAAAGAATTTTTGGAAAAACCGCTTTTAAAGGGGTGAAATAGGGGATGCAAGTTTTAATTCTTAATGCGAGCGAAGCCGCGAGCATCCACTAGTGTATAATATAATCTTAGTGTGGAAAGATAAACTTAACTCAAATTAAGCAAACCGGCAGAAGTCCAGAAGCGAGATGGGTAGACAAAATAGTATCTGTCGTGGGTCCAACCTGCACAAGATTAAGATGGCTGGTATGAAAAGAGAGAGGCCTATACCCAGCAGTAGGACTAATCCATTTGCGAATGATTTACCTAATGATCGTGAAGCAACAGTTAGATTCTAGCTCATTTTTTTAAAAGTAAGGCAGTCCTACTTGTTATTTTTATTTATTTTTTCATCATCATCATCATCAGCCTGTTATAGCCCACTGCTGAGCATAGGCTCCCTTCTTGTTCTTGTATTCATTTTTTTATTAAACAAGCAATTTTGTTTAAGGTGTAGTTTTTCAGTTCATTGAGTTATGACAAGCTCTTTGCATGAAAACATCTCACTTGTTCAATCTAATCAACAACGGATCTATAATATTTAACATTATATTGGTCCTACTTATAATTTTAAATAAGCGAACGTTTAGCTAAAAAAACAGTATTAAAATTGGTCTATTTAATACGGAATTCAAATAAGTAAGATGGTAAGTATAAGCATGGAAGGCGGAGATTCTTTTTCCAATTTATATAAAACAAACTCTACCTCCAACAGCAACTTGTATCGAACAGTGAAAGATATTTTACAATGAATTCTCAATTAATTGATTTCTGTAGCAACTGATATAAGGTAAATATGATAGGAGACTTTATCACTGTCGGAAATTACAAAATACAAATTTAGTTATTTATCGTTACAAAGTGTTTGTACATTTATATGTACATCTGAAATCCTGCAATTAGTGTTTAGTGTAGTTTTTGTACACCTCGTTAGACATCTTTCGATTCTGTATGGTGTACAGTTTCTACGCGCCAAAACCTCTACGATACTCTTACGTACTCTTACTTACAAAATCTAAACGTTTTGAAAACTTTTTAACATTTTCTGTACAGTAAATCCTGTAAAGAAGTATAGAAAGCATTCCTGTTCCCAGGCTGCTACGTTCTTGTTCCCAGCGAGCTACGAGAGCCGCTACGGCGCCGCTACGCGCTACGTCCGTAGCGGGGAGGGGTACCAAGGAGGCGGGGCCAGCCAGCCTCCTCGCCTGACGCCGCCTTATCTCGCCTCAGTCGCGCGCCGACCGTGCTCCCGCGCGCACGTCGCCCCTCGCCCCGACTTCACGTCAGTTCGTGCAGTGCAGTGAGTGTGACATGTTGGAACCAGGTGCAAACTAGGTCATGTCGCGAAGGAAGCAGAGCAACCCAAAGCCTTTGAAACGTAAGTCTATGATAGATTATTAGAATTTATCCAGAAGTTTTTTTGTGAGACGCGGTATGCTTATAAGACAACTGTATCAACAAAAAGTTGTTCCTAGCTTAAGTTCTGAAAGTACGTTGTTTCTTGACAGCTAAAAGTTTTTATATTATATTAGTGTTATTCTATAGTTAGACCATCATCACAATTCACAAAAAAATAGAATATGTTGTGATGAATCCTCAGAGACAATGTGATAACTTAAAGTTAAGTAATAAATAAATATTCCGGGACATTGCACACAGCGCCATCTAGCCCCACACTAAGCAAAGTAAGTTCAATACTTTGTAACTTGAGTAAAACTTATGATAATAGTGTAATTTTTACTTTGGTTCAGCTACAGTAGTCAGTGGAGATATAGTTTAAAAAAAACGCGGTAACTTTTAGAACATTATATCTTAATTACTTCATACTTAGTGAAAAGTAGTGTAGAGCTTTAAGTATATCAATGTTAACAAATCAATTTAAAAATCTAACAAATTTATAAAAACAAAAGACCATTTTATCGCAATGCTTAGAAACAAAAATGATGCGCCGGGTGAAACCCTAAGTTGGTAATGTTTAAGTAGGTACGTTTGTAACTTATCTTAAACTTAGCGCTCCAAGTAATTTCAAAATATTTGTAACTTAGTAACTGCAGTGAAGTTACTGCTGCTTATGTTGCAACCGTAACTTGGTAAACTATGTCAAAATCTGTGGCGATAAGTAAAACAATAAGTTATTGATAAGTAACCATTTTTGTTTGTCAACTTAAAGACCGTTATTTTGTGATAAATTAAAGCATAGTGGGTACTTAAAATCCAAGTTAATTTTAACTATTATCAGATATATTTAATTTTTGATATTATTTGCATTTATGACATTATCATACAACATGCCTGCCTATATTATAAGAAATTGAAAACCAAACTACAAAATATTTCATTATTAATTATAACAGTTATGGAAAACGGATAATTTTTGTAGATACCTAACTACTACTAGTTAGTACGAACCTATCAACATGAATCAAATTTGTAGAGAAATATTATTTATTTACTAATCTCATCATCACTATTTCAAACGTATGTGATTATGTACATAGCAATTGGAAAGACACAAACACAATCAAAAGGACAGATTTAACAAAATCATATGTAAAAAAAATGCAAATGTACTCTACTGAAAAAAGGAAACGAGTTTATAAAAAAAAACTTTCAGAAGTTTTGATAATCTCTTTTTTTTGGAAGTCAGTTAAAAAGCCATAAAATAAAATTATGTAAGCACTAACAACACATATTCATCGATTTATTTTCATAATAAAATCTGTATATGCGATTGAAATTAATATTCAAATTGCATAATCCCAAATGATGGAGCATATAAAATATATATTTAAGCAAACTGGAAAATTAGCATATTAACGATGAAAAATCTTTGTTTTACGGCCTTTTAGACTTAACGAGGCCTCAATAAATATTAAAGACTTATTTTGACGTTTATATAAAGACCGACCACTCATATAAAACGGTATATTTTAATATTGATCAGGCTGTTTCCTTATTTCGATTCTTGAGTAATATAGCATTAGACATATTATGTACATAGTTAACGTTATGGTTGTTAAAACGTTTTTAAATATAATGCAAGGTTTTTTATAGTGGCGTTTTATGTTGAACTAGTGGCTGCTCGCGGCTTCGCTCGCATTAAGAAGTAAAACTAGCATCTCCTATTTCACCCCTTTAAAATTGGCATTTCCTAAAATCCTTTCTTAGCAAATGCCTACGTCATAACGTCATCTACCTGCATACCAAATTTTAGCCTGATTCGTCCAGTGGTTTTGACTGTGCGTTGATAGATCACTATGTCAGTCAGTCAGTCACCTATGAAAATTGACTTGAAAAACTCTGATTGAAAACATGTACAAGCTAAAGATGACCACTTTGGTTTCAGCTGTCAACCACCAGTTAAAACAGTCTTGTTTTATAAGGTATATAAACATGTTTTTGAATTGTTATTCAGTGTTTTTTTTGTAAAGGCCTTTTATTCTAAAAGATAATATTTGTACTCTCTTATGCGAAGCTCTCAGTTCCCATTGTTTTTCCCATGAAAACGGTTTTGGTTGATTTGTCCGACGCGTAAAAGTCTCATTTTCCAAACTAATTTAAACTAAACCATGGTTAAACCTAAAATTAGTAGATCCGGTTGTAATCCGTGAACCAGTTAATCAGTATAAATAGTCCATTTTTGTTTGCCCGATAGAATCAAAGAGGGTTCGTTAAACCACTATCTATGCTTAATGTATTCACCGATTGTTAGCTTATCAGTGCTCCTGATAACTGTAGTTAATTATTTATGTAGAACCGGCCAACAATCGCTAGCTTGAGATTTTTAAATGGGTGTTACCGAAAAACCTAAATCTATTTTAGTTCTTGGTAGTTATTATGACACATTTATATAATGTTACATATTAACCATTTACCAAAAATTATTTTACATAATGTCTTATTAATGTTATGAAATATATAAAAATCATAATTATAAACAAATAATGAGTCTGTTATTGTTAACTGCCTCACAAACAGCAATGACATGTTTAGAGTTTTTTAAAAGTGGGATGCTATCTTTTTTTTCATTCTCAGGATAAAATTTTGGTTAGATTTTAGCTTTTTATATTTCTCATCCATATCTACGTGTTTTAATTTTTATGTTGTGTTTTCACCACTTAAAATTACTAATGTAACTTTAAAGTCTGTGTTTGTTAGTGTGCTGTGCATGAATTATTATTAAGATATGTTCAGTTTTTTGTCCTTTCAACAGTGTTTCCCTCAACATAAATCTGATATATTCAGATTATCAATAAAAAGAGAAAACAAAACTTTAATTTCACCTCGAGTCAATCATTTGTTTATGTTGTGTGATTGCAGTATTGACCGCTGGGTATTGTCCAGACTTCTTATACACATAGTACATGTAGATTACTTGTTATGACGACAAATCTTGCACACAATCTATATATATATAAAACTCAAAGCTGACTGACTGACTGATTGACTGACTGACTGATATAGTGATCTATCAACGCACAGCCCAAACCACTAGACGGATTGGGCTGAAATTTGGAATTAAGGTAGATGTTATGACGTAGGCATCCGCTAAGAAAGGATTTTTGGAAATGCCACTTTTAAAGGGGTGAAATAGGGGATGCATGTTCTACTTCTTAAAGCGAGCGAAGCCACGAGCACCCACTAGTCAATAATATTTATACTAAAGAGAAAGCGAGTGAAAGTGATAAGTAATCATGAGTGAAGAATGTGACCTGTGGTGTTATCTTTTGTATAAACAATTAATTTTGATCGTTATTTAACGTGAGCTTGTTATTTTGTGTTATCACTAGAAAATACTGATTATGGTTATTTGGGGAGCTGTCGCGATCGTGTAGAAAATTGTACCGAGATAATACTTAAGACCGTAGAAGAAATCAAATATTATGCTCATTGTATGATCAAAAATAAAATAAATATTCCGGGACATTGCACACAACGCCATCTAGCCCCACACTAACCAAACGCTTGTGTCGTGGGTAATAATAATAATAATAACCCGATTCCCTGGGGGCTAAATGAGACCCCCTGCCTCCCGGCTTGCCTTGATTGGCCGTCCGGGAGTGGAAGACGCATGAGCTAAGTACCTAAGCTCCAGGGTGGAAGTGTTAAAGGGCATAACGCCGCTAGTACCGCTCAGAGAACGCGCAGCACACCTCTCGACACCCTAAGCCACTCACACCAATGTTGCCCTTCCAGCGTCATCTTATGCTGCCTTTTGTGGAGGGCCCATTTAGTGAGTGGCAAGTCATCACCCGCTATAATTTTTATGAATGAGGCATAACTGGCGGGTGCCGTTCCTCGTACAATAGACCAGTTTAATTAAGTCAATGAACAACTCAACACAATAGCCTGTAACATTAATACCATGTCTGCAATAGTTACTTTATATACCTAACATCCTCTATCTGTAATTTTTACTTAATTTTAAGTATCATATTGTAAAATGCCTCTCAGTGTTGGCTACGGCCCCACTGATGCCTTAAAAATACCGGGCGTAAGGCCCGAGAATCTCTGAAGAGAAATAAAGATAATAATATACATTGATTACTGTCGTAATTTTAAGTTTAACACTAACAGCATCCCACGACTTTACATGATTTAATCTGGTATCAAGAAAATTAATCTTTGTATTCGTCTATCAGGGCTCAGGATATCTCCATGACAATTTTAATAGAATGCCAATCAGTTATGCTTAGGATAAGCTGCTCAGAAACAGTGACGATTTTTGTCTTTTATTTTTTGTTTACATTATTCATAGAAACAATGTCGTATTAAATATTTACCTGTAGTATGCAGCCCTAGAAAGATTTAAGTAAAATTGCTCAGCCCAAGTCACATTGCAAAGAAAACTTTCTTCAATGACATCATACTTGTATACAGTTAACCTTTTCGTATCTATCAGATCACCTTTCCCCAGATATGTGAGTATAAACACTAGATACAGTATCTGGAAGGTGAATGTATCCACGATCGTTGCTCAGAGGCGCTTCTTGGAAATCTAATTGCGTGTTATCACTAACACTCGTTTTTGACATGATTATATCGTGGTTTGAAATGACGAAAAGTTTTTTGCATGCTTTATTTAGTATGTATAAATAATAAGGTACTCGGCCGAAATGTTGTGATTTTGTCTCGTGTCTGTTATTGTATACTAGCTGTGCCAGCGACTTCGTCAGCATGGAATAGTTATTACCATAAAAACGGTTCTAGCGTATCTTAAAAGATAGACATATACTGTTGCAGACATTTTGTTAGATCATTTGAAGAGGAATAATTCTTTCATATCTACATATTTTTTGATATCTTGAACCCTTTTTACAGCACACGCAACGGAAGCCCTCAAAGATGAATAACTTTCCCCGTTTTTTTGACATTTTCCATTGTTTCTTCGTTCATATTAGTTGCAGAGTGATGTTATATAGCCTAAAGCCTTTCTCTATAAATAGTCTATCCAATACAAATAGTTTTTTTCAATTCGCACCAGTAATTCCCGAGATTAGCGCGTTCAAACAAACAAACTCTTCAGCTTTATAATATTATAGTATATATAATATAGTATAGATTATTTTTAGGATTCTGTTCACAATATGGTGTACATTAGACTTATTGTAGCTAAGTAGTCTTCTGTCTTATAAACTTACTTATGATACTCATATACGACTTAAACTCATTGCATTGTTTATGGGATTTAAAGACGTTTCAAATGTCAAGAATATTTCCGTGGAGTCCAGCTGCGTTGGACTTGTATCGGGACCTGGCCAAGCGTTTGGAGGAAGTGACAGGTCTCCAGCTGGTAGCTACTATGCTCAAAAGGAGAGCATTGCTATACAACGCGGAAATGCCGCCAGCATAACGGAGACCTTTCCTTCTACTACAGGCATTTTAGATTAAGTATTTCAATTTTAGAAATAGTTTAAGTTTTCATTCCATTGTTAGTATTTAGTTTTTTAAATTAGTTTTTAACAAAATGTAAGGTTTTTTCATAAAAGTCATCGCTAAAGAATATTTACATACATTCTTATTAAAATGAACATTTGATTAATATCAATGTATGTATGTACATAATACATATTTGTTGATTTGATTATGTTTGATTTAGCAAACACCATACATATAATTTATATTGCAAGCAAGTAACTTAATTTATATTCCAAGTAAAAGCCAACAAGAACTCACGTGTAAACAACTTATTAGAACCTTTTAACATCAGATAGTTTCATGCTTTACCACTCACATTTTTTTTTCATTGCATTATACGCTTATTTTAGGTGCCATCCTTTTAAAGTTTACATTTTTACAACATTATTACGGAGAGTGGTAAAACAAGAGAGTGGCCAGTAAAAGTCTTGTCTAAAGGGCCCATATTCGTATCTGGAGATATCGCCGGATGCCGAAGCGTAGATAAACAGATGTAATTGGTCCATTCTACAGATATTATTCAATAAATGTAGCCCCGAGTGGTGCGACACTGGAAGGGCAGGGCAGTGACTGAGATTCACTTGTGAAGATGTTTCGATATTGAGATATTTGTATATTTATCGGTTCTTATCGGGTAAGCACGCTCCATCTTAGGCCATAGCCTTTGCTTGCTATCAAGTAAACTATGGCCAAGTCCAAACCCGCTAAAGTTAAAAAAAAAATTGTCGTTTAATAATTTTGAACATGATCGAACGGCACTGCAATTATACTAGGGGCAACACAACAAAGGGACAAAACAATTAACTTTGATATACCTTGTGGAAGTCTTCAATATGTTTTTCATTTACTGCGAGTAAAAACCTCAAAAATTCAAAGTAGAAGGATTGTACATATGTAGTGTAGGTGGGTACGTAGGCACGGATTATTATGCCGTGCAATCAAGTTCACAACTAACGCAAGTTTTTATTTGTAAATAGTCAACGTTATACATTCTTCAATATTTGCTCAAGGCCTTGAATGCCATCTTTTTCTTCTTCTTATTTAAGAGCTACGCTTTTGTCGGTGGAGCTGTCGTCACGATTCTCTGACTTCTGTTTTATTGACCACCTCCGTGTACGATATAGCTTGTATCATTTCTTTTATTTGGTCTATGTATGTCCTATGCCTGCTTTTACAAGTGTGCGTGTGCCATTCCGTAGCAAGCTCAGTCACTGTGATTCTCTCCACAGTCCCCTACTCTTGTACTAATGGAGTTGATAACAAGCTCTTGTAGTTATTTGGGTTTACATCTGATACTAGTCGCCGCGCCGGGAGTCGCCCGGGATATTATACAACAAATATATTGTACTATGCTCTTGTGCAGTGAATGTTTGTTTTGTAGATAAACATGTAAAGATTCAAGAAGCCATTTATTCGTATTGTGTACTACCATAAAATTAATGAAAAAAATCTAATTTATTTGCGTTTTAGCTTTAGGATGTACTGCTGTATGTTCATGGTTAGGATATTTTAATACATCTGGCACAGTAATTTACAAACAGAAAAAAATAGAAGTAACATTAGTTAATTAAACGTATGTATTTTATTTCGTTAAAACCCGTTATAATTTTAATTTATTCAGAATTGTGTTACTCTGCCAGTAACAACATATCTTTTTCCTAGAATTCTTAATTAATATATATTATTATTTAGATTTCTTTGTGTACTACCTACAACACAATCTTCATAGAAAAGGTATAACTATATCTAAAAACAAGTAAGTTAAATACATTACTCATAAACCCATTTATTGGTAAAAAACTAAAGTTTACAATACAATGTTATAATACCTCAGTTGATTCCATCCTACAATATAAATACATCTTGATCATCGCACTAACATTCAATCGAATCTTATCCCGATATGGAAATGTGATGACACCAAAATGGCCGCCTTGAAAATAAACCAAGTCGAAGAAACCACTTGGACAAACATACAGTCCGTCTTGTTTTACATGACTTGTGCATGTGTTGCGTATGTCAGGGTTACAGGACAAAAACACTGTTTCAAGGACTTATAAATTGTGGGATAGGAATTATGTTGCTTTAGATAGAAGATGTGGGATAAAGCTAATTTATTTATTTATTTATAACGGTACACTAAATAGAATGAGTTCATAACGAAGCCAAATGCACATTCAACACTGGTTTTGAACCAAAACAAATTCTAATATGTTTTACTGGCTGTTTCTACATGTATGTAGGTATGTAAGAAATTGAAAGCATGCAAACGATTTTTAAACATAAGTAAACTCTAATAGTTATGCAGTGTTACTAATAAACGTATAGAAAAAAAAGAGATTCCAAGTAGAATTTTACAATTCCTGAACCAGTTTGAATAAAAAAATTGACTAATTTTGTGTACCAACAGCACCCTGATATTAATACATTCAGGCATGTTTTCAAGAAATATTTTAATTATCTTTACACCAAAATGAACAGTATAACCATGTATAGCGACATAATATAAGCAGGGTGTCCCCGATTTAGTTCATCGAGGAATTATGCGGCGGTGAGATCAAAGCGTTATTGTGTGCCAACTTGTACGCAAATTACTGCGCCGGCGCAGCACAAACCCAGCTCCAGTATAAGAAAGGATAACAAGGGAAACGCAGCTTTTGTAGAATATATAATGTTTATCTAAACATCGGTTTGTTATGTAAGGCTTCATATGTTCAAGAGATATTTGTGATTTAATTGCTTGATTAAGAAGCAATTGTACATGTCATGATGGATGAGTAAAACTACTAAATACATTTAGGACTAAGTTGTATACTTTTACGATGTACCTGTCCAAGAAAATACGCCTAACGAATTAATTCTGCGGGGAGTCACGAGCCTCAGTCATGAGGACTGCGACTCAAGAGAAAGAGAGAGAAAGAGAGTATACTCTTAGAAAGTATACATATTAAAATTAATAACAGGCACAGTTAAGAAAATACATAACATTTACATTATTAAATAACTCCAGAGATCGGTTTCTTTGTCTTCAGTTTTATGAGATATTGTGTGATAATTATCTACTCAGAATTTAAAATTAAACAGAAAAGAACCTTATCTACAAACCAAAGATGAACTTCTTTGTCCAGAACGTTGGTCATCGGTAGATAAGAGAATTATTAATAAAATTGAGCAGAAAATTACAGATGATTCACTATTAAATGCGACAACTTACTGAGATATGAGGGTTTGTACTTGCTTATTTATTGCTGAATTTCTGTCTTTCGTCCGTATGTCCGTCACCTGAATTAATTCGACAGTATGTAAAATTGACATAACATGTCTTTTTTAAGCGAGTGTGGCTCACTGGTTGTAGTGTCTGCTTTTCATTCAGATGCACACTGGTTCGAGTCCAGCCCTATACCAATGATTTGTATTTTCAAGTTATGTGTAGAATTGCACTCGCTTAACGGTGAAGGAAAGCATTGTGAGGACACCGACATGTTTGAGTACCACAATATCCGAGGACATGTGTCATCCGTGGAAGAACCCGGGCGCCCACCACGATGTATCTGCCCTAGAGAACTCCCCTATCGAATTAATTCTGCGGGAGAGTTACGACCCTCAGTCATGAGGAATACGACTCAAGAGAGACGATTGTCAATAATTCCATGGTATCAATTCTGTAGCTACACTGTGCTTATCCGTAACTGGGGTTTTACAATATTTTCCAAATCGTTATCAGCGCTATCAGCAGTAGTAGTTAAACAAGCAAGACATTATTATTGGCACATCGGGTGCCAGATAAGCTATCAGCACATACAGTGTATCCAATTATTGCAATCAACTGTTATCTGTGTTAACTGATGTAATTGTAAACGTTTATGTAACTTAAAATCGGTTTTATCTTATGTAGTTTTTTGTATTTCAAGCTGTGACAGTTAAGAAAATTGCTAAAAACGACAAAAACACCAAATTCGTGACTATGTCATGATATTCTTCGTACAAGTTTTTTTTTTTCAAGAGTATACTTTATTTACAATAATAAAATATAAAAACAAGTGAAGGAAAACTAAACATACTACTTCTAACTACTACAAAAAGGGGCACTTAGAAAATCTTTAGAAAAGCCTAAAGATAATCTAAGTGCTCCAGCTCACTACCAGAGGGCAGCGTACCCAGCATGCTGGCCGCATTACCACGCTGGATGGCAATGTTGATACGTTGAGCCAGAAAAAGGCCAGCATTTTGGTCACGCGTCGCGTCAACCAAGCGCTCCGAGAGGTTTTGGAAAATAGTATGGGCTCCCGGACCCCACGGCCCCAAAGTCTCGACTCCAAAAGGCTTTGGCTTTGCTTTTTTTTTCCAAACTTCGTACAAGTTGAAGTTATGGTAAAGTAGGTTACAATGAATAACAGATCAGATTTGAATTTGATAAAAGATCTAGGCAAGGCAATCTATATCGCACCCATCAGATGCTAAAATAACGTGGCCTACTGATATAAAAGTTTTGTTCTTCACATACATATGTACGAGTATGTTAATACCAGCTTTTTGCCTCGTTCACATATTGAGTAGTTTAGTGAAAAAGACAAGCTTTGTTCACTCTTTTTGAAACCTTTTTTTAAAACTATTCTGTTAATTTTGAGAGGGGTATTTTAGTCCCCAGGTTCTTTATGGGGTGTGTTGGACCCCATATTTCCCACGGTATCAGAGCGCGTGCTAGCTTTTGACTTTGGTTTGATTCGTTTAATTTGGGGTGAACTGACCGCGTGCTCAAGTCAGTGAATCTTGGGGTAATATGATTTCATACATAATGATGATAATTTGGAATACAACTTTGTTAATAAACATTGTAATGATTTTTAAACATGAGTTTTCTTGCACCCAAAGTTTTATAATAGTATTGTATAAAACAAATTGGGTTGGGTTATAAAATAAATTCGGCAAATTGGGTTGGGTAGCTTAAACCTGTAGTTTTACATAAAGCTATGTTAGCTATAACGTCAGTTCTAAGTATTTCAATACTGCTTTCGGTCGGTAAAATAGCCAACTTAATCATAATCATCCTCAATGTCCCACTACTTTCTGTCTTGTATGCCTCAATATCCGCTCCTCAACACTTCTCTAGCCTAACTTAAGCTTCCAAACTTTGTTTGCACATTTTGCACATACACAATTTCCTGTCACAAGCCGGCCTCAACTCAGCATGTGCTGACTGCGAACAGTCAGCGCTGGTCTTCCGTTGAGACCGACGGATGACGACTCGAACTACGGAAAGCAAACAAAACAATAACACTATAAACAAATGTAACACATAAAAATACAACTAAGAGCACAAACATATAACATAATACATACTTAAGTAGCACACGGTTCAGTAACGCGCCATCCAACACTCAATCATTAAATTAATACTCAATACACATGACAAAATAATGTCAAGAGCCGATGATTTTATAATAATAGTGGGTATTTTCCTCATATTTTACTTTGAAATTAAAATACTGTTAACATCATTATCCTCCTGAAGAGCGATTGTGGCTAATTTTAGATATAGTCGGTCAATAAAGTCATGCGTAATACTGTGGATTGATATACAGTCAATATTAGAACTGGGACACGTACAAAGTAAGGTTTTTTAGATATACTGGTTATCTCTCTTGAGTTGTATTCCTCATGACAAAGGGTCGTGACTCCCCGCAAAATTAATTCGTTAGGGGATTTTTCTTGTGCAGATACATCATGGTGGGCGCCCAGGTCTTTCCACGGAAGACACATGTCCTCTGATATTGTGGTCATCAAACGTCGGTTTCTTCACGATGTTATCCTTTACCGTTAAACGAGTGCAAATGTGGATTTAACTACAACATAACTTGAAAATACAAGTCATTGGTGTAGGGCCGGATTCGAACAAGGGTCCGTCTGGATGAAAAGCAGACACTGGAACACCTAAGGCACACTCGCTTTTTTAAAAACTGGTTATACAGAAACATAATAATATATTGTATTCTGTAAATAAAATATGATAAATTCATAAAATATAGTCGATTCCAACATCCATAAACCTCTCCTCCAAAATAGCGATCTACCTAGGTACATCTAACATCTAGTGACCCATTTTTTACGATAATTAGATTGTTTCGTAAGACAGATTATAGACTTAATACTTCACACCTCAAAACTGGAGTAATGTACTGTAAAGTGTTCCGTCGTTTCTTGGCGTTATTCTTCACAGATTATAATATTGTTTGTAAAAACGAAAAAAAAAACAAACAAATTGTTTGTTGTGTATAGAAGGAGTCGCTGCGTTGCAATAGAATTAATTCTAAACGCATACAGCATAATTTGATAGTTTTTCTATTTCAAAGAAAATTTAATCATGGTCACAATTCTGTGACAACTCTGTCATGGTCAAGAAAAGGCAGTTAGTATCAATATTATCTTGTTTTTTCACACGTTGTTGTAACAAAATGTTACCAGTTCAGTACATATTGTTATAGTAGACACGACAAAAGCCGGGGGCTACAACTAATAAAAAACTGATGGATATCACTCGCCGTGTGTTTGACTGTTTATTTATTGCTTTATACGAATCTTAGATTTAATCGCGTATTATTTAAACTGAGTTTGAGTTCTGTTGAGGCTTTTAAATCAGCGAGCTACTTTTTATTTTAGATAAGCTATCATAGCGATGGAAACTTATACCTGGAGTGAGTTAAGTCTAGTAAGCGAGTGTGGCTCAGCGGTTCCAGTGTCTGCTTTTCATCCAGACGTACCCTGGTTCGAATCCGCCCTACACCAATGACTTGTATTTTTCAAGTTATGTGTAGATTTGCACTCGCTTAGCGGTGAAGGAAAACATCGTGAGGAAACCGACATGTTTGAGGACCACAATATCCGAGGACATGCGTCTTCCGTGCAAGGACCTGGACGCCCACCACGATGTATCTGCCCAAGAAAACTCCCCTAACGAATTAATTCTGCGGGGGAGTCACGACCCTCAGTCATGAGGAAATACGACTCAAAGAGAGAGAGAGTTAAGTCTAAATATATGTATTAACGAACAATTTAAACATCATCTAAAAATATAGGTGTAACTTTTTTATCAGTTTTCAGAATAAATGGTTTATGTTGGACATTTTTATAATTAATTGGTTTAAAAGGCTATGCCAATTTTTGACTATTAAGAAAATTTTTGATTAGTGCTTTGCAATAAGAATAGTGGTAAGAACAGATAGTAAGTAGTATTATTTTGTATGAATATTTGAATCTCCATTTTTATGGCCTCCATGCCAGCTGCTGTATCACAACACCTAAATAAAGTGTACGTTGTAACACGTGATACAAACTGATAATCTGTGCTTAATATACAGGGCGACTTTTAAAGATAAAGACAATTACGAAAATCATAGGTATCTGCCAACCTAGAGAGTCAACTAGCTACTGCTGTAAAATCGTATAAAATGTACAATATTACCTAAAAATATTTGAGTCGTATAGATTTATTTCTCTTGATATCTCATAAAAACTGATAAATTAAAAGTAAAACACATTTTTTTAAAGTTCTCTCAATATGATAAGAGTGAAAATCAGTTATTCAGGATAAACATTTGAAAAACCGCAGTCATTCAGTGGATGATAACTAGGCATTTTCGATTCTTTGGTGTTTTTTTATTCAATAATAATAAACAATATATACACTAATAAAAAAAGAGTATGTACATTTAACCTAAATTTAAAATATCCACATGTGGTATAGAGCCAAGAACGCTGGCTGCATTCCCACGCTGGATTGCTATAGAAATCCTTTGCGCAAGGAACCAGCCAGCGTTCTTGTCTCTAGTGATGTCATTCAACCTTTTATTTAATACTAGTGGGAGCTCGCGGCTTCGCTCGCATTAAGATGTAAAACTTACATCCCCTATTTCACCCTTTAAAAGTGGCATTTTCAAAAATCCTTTCTTAGCGGATGCCCACGTCATAACAACTACCTTCATTCCAAATTTCAACCCAATCCGTCTAGTGGTTTGGGCTGTGCGTTGATAGATCACTATATCAGTCAGTCAATCAGTCAGTCAATCAGTCAGTCAGTCACCTTTGAGTTTTATATATTTAGATGAATTTTGGTATCAGGAACAATCGATTCAATCACCCTGTACAACGTATAAGAACAAACTGGTCAGATAAATAATTTGAAAGAACAAGTATCGTTGTTTTTATGACCGATTACGGATGTGATAATTATCTGTTTCAAGAGTAGAAACAGAACCGTCGAGAAGGTTGTTATCTACTGAGATAAAGTTAAACGACTTTGTGGTAGATAGCTATCAACCGGACAATGAGGTTTCTGTTTGTAATTAATATAATAATAACACAAGGAAATAAGTTAACTAGACAATCATGCTAGATTGTAGGCTAAGTAATGATTAACATTAAGCAAAATATAGTCAACTAGTGGATGCTCGCTGCTCGCATTCAGAAGTAGAACTTGCATCCCCTATTTCTTCTCGTTAAAAGTGGCATTTCCAAAAATCCTTCCTTAGCGGATGCCTACGTCATAACATCTAACTGCATGTCAAATTTCAGTCCGATCCGTCCAGTGGTTTAGGGGGTGTGTGTTGATTCATTATGTTTAAATATTCGGTCTTTTTCACAAAAAAAAGTTGAACTCTCAGAGTCCACGATGAGTGTTGAGTACGGACTTAATTGAACTGTAGGTTTAGTCTTATGCGTCACAGTGCTATTTGTTTGTAATCTTTTAGCCTGCATTTTGTGTCTGTACCTTTTCTAAATAAATAAATAGATCACTATGCCAGTTAGTCAGTCAGTCACCTTTGAGTTTTATATATTTAGATACTCACCTAGTGGTAGTTCGTTTGACTTACTTCCAGGCGGTTTCAGTCCGAACCTGACTATTTACTAATGAATGATATGATATGCGTAGAGTCGTGCAGTAAGCAGGTAATCTTTAGGTACTGAACTACATATATTCCTACGACATAAAATATTTTCATGACATAAAGGAATGAATTTAGAAGTTTTTGTAAGAATAATAAGTGATACTATTTTAGTGGAAACAAATTGAATAACATCATTCTATAGATTTAATATCAGAAATAGCAACCTTTACTCGATTTAATTGGAATGTTTCGTGTTTTTGTACAGTTGCTATTATTTTTGTTTTTATTTAATATAAGTAATACTATCTATAGTGAGTGTAAACAAGTAAGCTGTTGCTTGTCGCGGCAGGAGATACTGCGGCTTTGCATCACAGGATCCCAGGATACCTAGCGCATAGCCCAGTTAAACCTACCTAGAGTAGCCAAAAGAAACAAAAAGCTCTCTATTTACATATGTAACTAGGTATGTACGTAGACATTAAGTTTTATATGAATAAACGATTATATTATAAAAAAAAATGAATTGAATAAAATAGAGGAATGGCTAATCCGATTTGAAGCGATTTCATTAGACACATTTCAATCTTTACATAGCTTGAGAGTTTTCACACGTGTACTTAACCTACTAATATGGTACTTTTTAAACAGAAATCAGCTTAAACTAGTCAAATCTGATATTAAATCAAATTTATTTGATCATTGATCTGTGATCCAATTAAATGATCATGGGAACGGCACCAAGGTTAGATCAGATCAGAGATCAAAAAATCTGATAACAGTTTGTTTCATTGCAATTTCAACCTTATCATGATGAGATAGGGTTTGATTTAATTATGCGACGTATCTAGCCTTCGTAATAGGATCAGTTTGCATGCGATAAATTGTTTTTCTAGTGAATTTCGTATTAATTTTGTTTAATCTTGATAATTATAATCGATACGGTTTATCCGCGGTGGATTATAATCGAGCGAGGCGTGATAGTGATCGCGATCACCTGATAGCAGTGTGGTAGTGCGTAGCTAGGCAGGTATGTACAGGTACCCACACAAATAGATATGTTACTAGCTACAAAGTACCTAAACCTTTTCTAAAACGTAAGGAAATAGTTAAAACACAAAAATCTTACCGTTTCTGGAATGAAGAATAGTGTGATGAGATGATCCTAACAGATATACTCGTATTTTGTTGTAATATAAACTACACACATCAAATTTTGGTAACTGCATAATATTGTATGCGCTCTTGGTAGGTATATAAATATAAAAACACTGTCCTGTGTGTATTCTGAATCGTTATATTGTAAAATTATTTTATTAACATTATTTTAAGACGGGTGTAGAGGGTATATAACCATAATGAGAATATTATGAATTGCGGATTTTATATGAATTTATTTCGTCAAAAACGTCTGCACAACTGCTCGAGTTGTGCTAAATTGTTTGCGTGTGGACAAGACTCGTCGGCCGGAGCTATGCGCGCGATGCTCGCCCTTGCTTTCATGTTATTACGGCGTGGAATTGCATGTGGAAAAGCAACTGTAAGCATTTTTCCAAGCGCAAAGCGTTATCGGGTGAAATTTCGTGGCCTATCTAAGACAACATTGTCTACAACGATGCTCAACAACAGGCAGGCTCAGTAACTCCGTAGTCAAGTGTATCTGTAATAAAAAACAACAGTCAAACTCATCTTCCTAACGTGTACACGTGTTAATTCCTACCTTGTTACATCCACATGATAGTTAGGCATGTCGGCATTCAGTTTCCCGCCCACCAGTACCTGTAATCCGTCTTAAAACATTCCCCATCGATGTAATTTGATCATTATCTGTCTAGCCTAATCGCCGAGGATTTACAGATAAAACAACTTGATCGATCATTCCAAGATATGAACTTAGATACGCGATGTTTATCGAATAGAGAGATTTATAATTTTACCTTCACAGAGCTTAGAATTCTTGTCTCTAATCTGATTAGAATTTTATTTGGTTTGGGTTTTGATGTTAGTTTTTTGACTGTTGTTTTGTTTGCTTCAGCACATAGTTACCTTTACTGCTTATACGTGGATAACATTATCAACTCATACACACAATATGCGAAATTATTTATATGTATCTGATTTTTGTATGCTAGCAAATCGGAGATATTTTCGACATTAATACCCTCACTAAAAACTAAATGGTTCAATAGACTAGTAATTGGTCTAATAAGGTATATTTTATACTTAACTCAGCTTAACAAAGTTTTTGTTTAGTTTTGAGCCAATGAAAACTAGAAAACCAGTAAATTGATTCAGGCAATTTTTTACACTGTTCAGTAAAGTACAGCAAGACACATACAATTCCGTCGGGTCCCTTGAAGCGATACACGAGAAAACTGTTTTTGTGAAGAATTTAACATTTTATGCACCAGGAAGGTACCATAACTCCGCCATGTCTCAGCTCTCCCATGGCTTGTTCTCGTACTGTGAAATCGTGTCAGATATCCGCGCCCGATCATGCGATCCAATTAAACATTAGCAATGTTTACTTCAGTGCCCAGATCGCCAACTCCGATTCCCTTTTATTTATTATGTCGTGCATTGATAAAACGTATGATCCTATCTTTGAACGCAGTCATGATCTCGGTACATTATTTGGGGAGTTTAGACTCTAAGGTTTGTGATATAGGGTGCAGATTAGATTGGGTTTGATGGAGGAATAAGTTAGTGTCGTCATATGTAGGTGGATTTATGCTCAACAGTCGACACGTGTATATGTGGGATGAAGATGTCTGTCTCGTGTTGGTGTCGACGGATTTTTTGGTCACGTTGCTTTGGATCTTGCAGATGCAATGTACAGTATTGTAAATAAATAAATATTTCAGAACATATCACACAGCGCCATCTAGCCCCATACTAAGCTTACGCTTGTATCATGGGTACTAGGTAACGGATATAATACACCATGTACTTTTTTTTGTACAGTTAGATAGATAGATAGATAGATAGATAGATTAACTCTTTATTGTTGACACATATAAAAAAAACAGTACATAGAACAAATTGCACCATAACTAGTGCCACAAGCGGCGGCCTTATCGCTGAAAGCGATCTCTTCCAGGCAACCTTCAGCTGGAGAGAAATAAGCAAAAGAAATAAAGAAGAATGTGGTGTACAACAAAAAGGAAAAAAAGAAATTTTACTAATATATATATATATATATACATATAAATACGCAATACACATAGGTACTTAATATAATAAAATTAATGTTTATATACAAATACATATAATACACAACAAAATATTTAAAGGTGATAGTAGTAGAAATAATAACAGCAATTTTCACTGAAGGGAAGCGAGATAAAATTCCTTTACTTGTTTTTAAAAGGAATCAATTGTCTGAGCCTTTTGAATGTTGATAGGCAGAGAATTCCATAAAGTAACAGCACAGTTAGCATAGAGAAGATTTTAACGTCATTTTTTAACGTTTTAGAAATGTAGGCGTTTGATGAGTGTAAATTAGATTAGAATGTTTATAAATGCATTGAGTGTGTGATGAATTCATTATTATTCATTAGTCAGTTAGTGTTTTTATCTTCAATCAAATAGGATTGCTATTACATGTATATAGTATCACAGCAATGTATATGTATAGTATCGCAGCAAACAAAGTAGGTATATCTATAATATAGTTTTTGCGTTTGCTTCACTGATTATTAATCTAAATATATAAAACTCAAAGGTGACTGACTGACTGATATAGTGATCTATCAACGCACAGCCCAAACTACTGGACGGATTGGGCTGAAATTTGGAATGAAGGTAGATGTAATTACGTAGGCATCCGCTAAGAAAGAATTTTTGGAAATGCCACTTTTAAAGGGGTGAAATAGGGGATGCAAGTTTTACTTCTTAATGCGAGCGAAGCCGCGAGCACCCACTAGTAATAAATAATATCAATGTAAATCAATGTAAGATGCATTTTATAATAACAGTATGGAGTAACATTAACTGTAATTTTGATAATCATTTATATTTGCTACTAAAAAAAGAACAAAAATACCTATTGCCATTTGAAGATATCTTGGAAATGTCTTACACACATGAAACAAATCTAATCTCAAAAACTTCATAGTATAATAATCCTGTAAAAATATTTCAGTGATAGATACGCCCTGATAATATAATTCAAACACATGTAAGTAGTATGTTTAACACATACACATTATTTGGTTCTGTCCATTGATAGCAGTGATAACATATCAAACACTATCAAGAGTAGATCGCTACCGATGTACAGATAACACTTTTACATTTTAACGATAAAAATATGCTACTGGAACTTATTTTGAAGTGTTTTTTGTTACGCGTCGTATATTATTAACCATATATATGAGTATATAGGTAAGCCATGTCAAAGGCCCTTAGGGCGGCTTGATAAACTCTCGACACCAGAGTTAGCCACTATTATTCCATAAGAATAAGAACCATGTATAACCGAACAACTATGTAAGCACGTATTTGTAGGTTTAAAAAATAATTACATTTCTGTTTAAAGAACAAATGAAAAACGTATTAACTTGTAAAAATGTGTTTGTAAATTGTAACTACAAATTCTTGATGTGGAAACAAGGTATACTTATATATATACTTGTATACACATTATAATAGAGCACAAATATTTGTTCATCCTGAAAACAGCTATATCATCCTTTTACTGTAAATTTTTATAACAATCCAGGGGTTTTCAAATCTAGAGTTAATAGGTATCTTCTAGGCAAACGTGTTACGCCCTAGGCTGCAGCAATGCTTAACATCAGGCAGGCTGTATTCAAACGTAAACCTTTCCCACGTAAAAAAAAAGGTAAACGCGGGTAATCACCGTTTCTCCTAAAACGCACACCAGTAGGTACCGGCTTGATGACTGGTTACATAAAACTAAAAAATCTCTTGTTAACTTGTGATCGTTGCACCAGTGGACTGTATATTTATTTAACTTTGTGTGGACTATATAAAAATATTTTGACACAGTATGATATGGGCACATCAGTAATTTGCTGCTCGCCCATTATTCAAATAAATAAATAAATCTGATAGGTATATATGTCATATCCGTGATCAACAGCATCATTTTTACGTACACCCTTACCGCTCAGTTAAATTAAAAGTCATCATACGCCGATAAATCGACTTTCGACTCAACCTAATTGTCATCGATATTAAATTATCTCATATCAGTCCACCATGCGGCCATCACGCTAGTGCCGTCTCTCTCTTTCTGGGCGATAAGTATCGCTGTCTCGCTCGCTTATCAGCTAGCCACAAATTAAAAATATATAGTATCGTCTGATAGTGGCAGCATCCGTCGATAAGAACATCTGCTGTGTCAACGGTCGAGTGTTGTTCTATTCTGTTCGGAATTTGCGTATCACAGGTTTTTAATGAGATATGATGAGATATTGTACAAAGTAAAAATGGTTACATTTGTGCTGTATAAGGGTGCGATACATTGAATAGGGGTGTCAAGTTAAAAAATAAAATAAAGTTCACGGCGGCGCACGGCGCATTCTTTGCCAGAAAGTGGCCACACGAGATCTAGTAATGTTCACTTGCTTCTGCTAAATAAAGGTAGCAGTGCTAGTAAGCAGTAATGTAACGAAAAACAATTGTTTGTTTACAGTTATCTCATGTGTCCGCCCTACACCAATGACTTGTATTTTCAAGTTATGTGTGGATTTGCACTCGCTTAACGGTGAAGGAAAACATCGTGAGGAAACCGACATGTTTGAGGACCACAATATCCACGTCTTCCGTGGAAGGACCTGGGCGCCCACCACGATGTATCTGCCCAAGAAAACTCCTCTAGTGAATTAATTCTGCGGGGGAGTCACGACCCTCAGTCATGAGGAAATACGACTCGAAGAGAGAGATCTCATGTTTGCGGAGATTAATGTTTTGTTAGCTATGTAAGTGGGTATGTTATATTCAATTCTTGATGTGATTGAGCTACTTTTTTTTGGCTAGAATCAACATGTTGACAAATTTATAAATATTACTTTATGATAATGAAAATGATTTCTTTACACAGGTTTAAGCACCTGGTAAAAGACAAGCATACAATTCACTTACTTGACTTGTAGAATTTCAATGGCATGAGGGAGGTTACTAAACTATTTTTTTTATTATAAGGCACTTACACAGAACTGTGCCACTCTCGGAACTTTTACGCAATCATCATCCTAATTTCCTATTTACTAAAGTATTTTAGCTGCGTAGAAAGAAATAAACTGACCAACAAACACACTTACAATTTTATGTAGTGATAAGATGATTATATTTTTTCCAGCAATAGTCATGGCATAGTATCGTGCTTGCTTTATCAGATAATAATCTGTGGGAGGGTATCTCGGGTCACACACTATCTGCACTTAGATTACGATTCAGACCAATGCTCGCAGTAGATGAGTGGGGAATGGGTATTTTAATTTGAAACAAACATTTTGAGTTGAATCCTAATAACACAACTAGTGGACGCCCGCGGCTTCACTCGCATTATTTCAGGATAAAAAGTAGCATATGTCACTTCTAATACCTCAAACTACCTACCTACCAAAAATCAAGATGATCCGTTCAGCTGTTTTTGCGTGATGACCATTTAAAATAAACATACTGACAAAGACAGTGTTTTATTTTCGATTTAAAGTATACACTTTTCCTTCTATCTTCAACGATCAGATTTTTGGCCCTTCTTAGTTTTATTACATGTATAGATAATGGTCTTAAAAGAAATTATGCTTATCTATGTCGAAAACAATACAAGCAACTTGTTATAACAAAGTAACTGATAAGCATTGTGCAAAGGGTAACTTATACTCATTATTTATTTGTATGTAATACTTTACAGTCTTTGTTGATAGGGTGGCTGTGATAAGACACGGAGGTACTTATCTCGATTACACGGTTACTTTGTTTCTTTTTAAATTATTATCGCATGAGTTCAAAGTAAAACATTATACTCTTCAGAGTATATTATACACATACATAATATGTACCTGTGTAACATTATCTTTTACTAGTGGGTGCTCGCGGTTTCGCTCGCATTAAGGAGTAAAACTTACAACCCCTATTTCACCCCTATAAAAGTGGCATTTCCAAAAATCCTTTCTTAGCGGATGCCTACGTCATAACATTTGCCTGCATGCCAAATTTCAGCCCGATACGTCCAGTGTTTTGGGGTGTGCGTTGATAGATCACTATATCAGTCAGTCAATCAGTCACCTTTGAGTTTTATATACATAGATTTCGATGGAGATATGATTGAATGAAACTCTGGCGAAATAATATGGTGTTTTTCCGCCGCGACTGCTCCTTAACCGGCTTCAAACAACAAACTTGGTGGTTTTTAGGTGTGTATATTAATATAAAACTATTTGAGAAAAGGGTTAAAATATAGGTGCTTCTTTTCGACACACATTAATTAAATACGCGTAATAAGAAATAATTCTTCACCTTAGGCCATAGCCTTACTTGCTATCAGGTAAACTATGGTCAAGTGCAAACCCGTACAAGTTAAAAAAAAAAAAAAAAATAACCATGATATAAAAAAAAAATTCAGGACATATCAATCAGCGCCATCTAGCCCCATTGTATCATGGGTACTAGATAACGGATATAATACATATATACTTTTTTTTTGAAAATACATACTTATTATACATAGAAACGACAAGAATAAAAAAAATAAATGATTATGTTTATGTACTACAATTTGTTACATACTTTAAAACACTACAATATTAAGACTTCATATTCAAAAGCAAGACGTCAGTTATTATGTAAAAGATGTTCCATTTGTGTACAGTTCATCTGACAGATAAGAGTGGAGATAACTCAGATATTTTTTCCTAATTGACGCCGAGCTGTGATTAGATAGTGGTAATGAATCTACGTCAAATATTCTTCTAGTTTGATGCTGATTGGTTATTTGAATATCCGTATTTAGTTATATTAGACCTCTAACTGTACCTGCGACTTCGTCCGCGTGAAATAGTTGTTTTGGGCATCATATTTATTTTTGCAAACTTATAAATTATAGCTGTTACCCACGACTTGAACCGTTTTCGCAGCGCACGCAACGGAATCCCTCAAAGATGAATCATTTCCCCAGTTTTTGTTACATTATCCATTGTTTCTTCGCTCCTATAAGTTGCAGCGTGATGTTATATAGCCTAAAGCCTTCCTCGAGAAATGGTCTATTCAGCACAAAAATAATTTTTCAATTCGGTCCAGTAGTTCCTGAGATTAGCGCGTTCAAACAAACAAACAAATTCTTCAGCTTTATAATATTATAGTATAGATATTCTTCTATTTACATACTTATGGTTATGAAGTATCTGCAGCGTAGCTATCGAAGATATATTATATATAAAATTTCAAACTAATTACCCTTGCGTAAAATCCCAACCTTCTGTGATCAGACTAATATAGACGGAACTATCTTAACCACAAATATAATATGTTACGTAAAACTTTTAAACCAAAAACAATAGAGTTTTAATCGAAAAAATAATCCCCTAATTTGTCCGCTCGACCAGATTGATGTGCCTTATTAATCTGCTGAATAAAACTGTCCGATTGTTAACCGAGTTTCTGCTGTAATTAGTGCTATTTGTTTTGGCCGGGTTATCTTGATCGAGCCCGCTAAGACAATGGGGAAAGGTAGGATTTTTAATTTGATTACGCTTTTTTTTATTGTTCGGTTCTGGTTAATAGGTTTTCTTAATTTTGGGAGTTCGAGGATGGTCCGCTCAAATTGCCGACGAAACTGTTAAGATTTTTTTAGAACGAGATTCTTATTAGATAACGGAATTTTGTGTGGGGCTCTTATTGGACCAAGTTATACTTGCGTTTAATTCTAATAAGACATTTTTTCAGGTAACTATTTTTATTTGAAGGTAAACTAGGCAGTGAATCTTAATATTTTTTTCACAGTCGTTTTTGGTTTTGTGTAATCGTCAATGTCGGCAATAACTCAACATTTTAAAATCATTTTTTAGTTGTAATATTATACTCAGAGACCATACAGTTATTGGACCGTATTTCACAGAATCCTCATGTAGTGATTACACACCGCTCAACAGGTGTGAGGTATTCCAAGTAATGTTACTCCCGGGTGGTCGAGTACCACAATTATTGTTAAAGACGATAGTGTAGTAGGTACATTGAAGTAACAGACGTATACTGTACAATTTATACGAATTATTCTAAAAAAATTGCTGGAGGTCGTACTTTTCATTAATGTGGAATCATCATCATCATCAGCCCACGGTCGTCCACTTCTGGACATAGGCCTCACCCAAGCCACGCCACTCAGCCCGATTTTAATGTGGAATACGACACGAGAAAAAGGATAAATGACATTAGAAATAATATCTTTGTAAGGGAATATTTGAATCTTTATACATTTCTCTAAATCGAGCCCAGGTTAAACTAAAACTGTCCAAGATAATGTTTACGCTTGCAAGAGTGAATTGGCAAAAATCGTTACTGTTGTAAAGTATAAAACAACATACAATAAAAATTATAAAAAAAACTAATAAAATATATAATATATACATATAATAAGAGAATATATATATATATATATATATTTATTTTCTCAACGATTGAGTCTTTCCATTTAAAGAGGAAATACTGCCAGCATCCTGGGATCCTGCCGCACAGCGACAACATGGACGGTGTGCTGAATTTTTTGTAAATACATATATGGTTTTTATAAGTTTTTCTGTATGTTTTAGTCATTTTTGTATATACTTGTGGAATATATGTAAATATTAGTTAGACATATTCTTTGGTTAATTTTAAGTATATTAAAATAATAAAAATCACATAAAAATATGCACACTAATACTAAAATCTTACCAAGTCTCAAAAAGAGGATGAAGAATAAAAACAACGCAACCATTATTTTGACTTTACTCAACACTTTATAAAGCCGTAACAAACAATAAAATAGATACAAGACAGCACAAAACTAATGTTCAGATTTTCGTTACAACAAAATTAACAGACAGTCTAGGTGCTACGGCATTTTGTAACCTAATCACCTGTCTCATCTCTAACCGAGCTTTGTCCATTTTCACAATACAGGCAAAAATCGACCCTATTGTTGCTAAATAAAGTTTATTTCCCCAAAGCTAACGAGATAGTTCTCGACCTCAACCCAAGATCCATTTCATCTCCTCGAAGCATAAACTAGAGAACGCGCGTCAATTGTTAACAGCCACTCGATTCTCGTGAATCGATACAATCGATTATGTCGTTTATTTTCTCCGAGCAAAGTTCCGATTGTTTTATTCCTTTCTCCCCTCAGGCTCAGTACGTTACTCATATTCAATCGAGTTGTTCTCGATCTCATTTTGAGGTTAGGTTTTTGACACTTGCATATCGATTTGGATGACGGATACGAGTGTCAGATTCGATATTTAAAATTGTTTTTGTCATGTTGGGTAGGTACTTGTATTGTGCTTTATTGTGTTACGAATAAGTTTTATAGTTGTCTGATGTTGTTTTATGTGTGTTGTAAAGGACAGTACATTTATTTTGACAGGCTGTATTCGGTTACGGGTGACTAAGATCGCCCGATTGCGCGGAACGTTTTAGATCGACAGATAAGGCTCCGAAGACACATTGTCTAATGGAAACAGAAGCCTTACTACTTTGTATGATTTAGTGTTCGTATTTACAATATCATTTGTGTATAAAATCACGAGATTGTTGTTTTTGGATGAGGTCATCGTTTTGGGTCATATTTTTATTCAGTTTTTGTCTAGGACATTTGAAACAAATAATGCTACGTCTTCGTATTCCCATTTCTTGTTTAGCATTAATTGCCTAATTTCTATAATATGTACCATTGTGTTTCTACATATATAATAATTCAAAATAAAAAAAAAATTGAAGGGTCGAACTCTGATATTATATGTATTTAGTTTCTAAGCCGTTCTAGAGAGCCTTCATAGTAAGTAAAGCTAACAATTACGAGAACCAAACTATCAAATTTAAAGGATATTTACATACGATTCAAAATTATAATAGAAACAGAAATACAACATGGTAAATAACATTATTAAATCCAAATACTGGAAACTAGAAGTTAAATAATGGATTAAAAACGTATGTGAAGTTTGCCAGTTTGTGAGTCTGTGTGTCTCATCGGTTTTACATTACACGTCGTAGGTAGGTCTGTTATAGTTTTTGTACTCCGTTAATGGCCCGATGGTAGATTAGATAGGGCCAGACAATGTTTTAGTTTAATTATATATCTACGTGTTTGTGTTATAACTGATAATGATTGCTTATTGGTAAATGGAATGTTTGGCTACCAGTTTGGATAAATGCTGGGTAAACTAGGAAAAGGATATATATAAACGTATCTGTAGCTCATTGGGGATTGTTTTTTAAAACAAGTTTATCAAAATAAAGTCACATTTTACCATTAGCTCGGTTGCTCAAATAAGTTAATTTTCATCTGGTAGTTGCAAACATTTTTTTCTTTTCGTGTGAAAGTGGTCCACTCCTGTGTAAAGAGTTTTCAAACCATTTTACAGTCAAACAACATGTTGAAGGAATTTTGTGTGAGTAAATATTTTACCACACATAATTCCCCCGATGAATGAATCAAGTTTTTGCGAGGAATCACGACTGTCGAGAAGGAAATCGTCTCTTGCATATCCTCATTATTACCTGTCTTTTGTAGGTTACATAATGACTTCCCATGCAATGCCACCTAATGTATTTACTTGTCCAAGACAACTTCCTTAATGAATTAATTCTGCGGCCCTCATGTATGTATCAGCCAGTCATGAGGAGTACGATTTGAAGAGATAGAGCATTTTGAGTTTAAATATATCATCATCACCAACAGCCCGTTATCGTCCACTACTGAGCTGTTTAAATAATTACATCACTCTTATGTCAGTATGCTGGGCGCACTATCCTCTGGCAGTGGCTGGAGCATTTAGACTGTCATTGGGCTTTTTGGGCTTTGGTAATTTTCTTAAAGTGCTTTTCTTTTTAGTAGGTACAAGTACGAGTAGCATGTTAAGTATTTTCTTTCTTACATTTTGAATAATTGTTATAAATAAACGTACTGTGCACAGTACATCACAATTTCAGCTAGGTTTCTGCACCAGCATCAGTTATCCAGTTTTGAAGCCTGCCCAAGATGGCTGGATACAGGCGGCGTGCTATCGGCGCCTACGCAGCTATTGTTCCACGCCACGGCCGCTGATACCATCGCAGCCAATGTACAGATAGCTAGCTTTGCTGTAGCCAATTTGCCAGCGACGAATTTATTTTGCTGGACTTCTCTCGAAACGCAACTGTGTAAAGGAGTATTACCTACTATATATTACATGCTTTTTGCTGTAGGTATATGCACAAGTTATTGATATTTCTTAACTAACTGTAGAATAGAAAACCTGGTGGTACGAGTAGGTACTGAAAATGTTGCTGTTGTTAAATATACACCTCAAATATTAGTGTAATAGCTGTATCAATTGTGTTTTTTTCTGAAGGATTCAGTTACTGATCGATTGTATTAGTATTAAGTTATATAAATGATTATTGTAATATATGACGTACCTATTGTAGCGCAATGTTATAAGGTCAATAAATTTCTTTCAATCTTTGAATCTTTGTCGCACTAACATTTGATTATATGTATTAAAAACTTTCAGTCAAGTACCTACCTACCTGTTATTTTACAGTTATTAAATGTCCATCAAATGTCACACATAAATTGTCATGTACTTAAAAATAAGTAGTGTTGTCAAAAACAGATGATAATCTTATGAAATTATCGAGTAATCGACGAAACGGTTGCGCGCGCGCCGGATGTCAAAATAATCGTTACCATCTCTGTTATCTATCTGACTCACCTTTATTTATTTAGGTATAAGGTTGATTTTGCATTGTTTTGTTTGTGATATAGTTGGTCTGTCATAATAACAGTGACCTGTCATAGTGTGACATTTTTAGAGATTGCATCGAACCATTAAACTAGTGGATAGAAAGATTTAAACGTAAAATGCGGTCAGTTTTTTATTTTCATTCATTCATACATGCCATTAGTAATTTTTGTATCTGTATTCTGTATCTAGAAACGTTAGATGATCTTGATCGTGTTTGAGTAAGCATTACGAAAATGAAATCAAATGAAAATTATTTATTTTGCGACAAGAATTTAAGTACGAACACATTTGTGTGTGTATATAACACATTATGTGTTTATATTTACATATGTATGCAGGTACATCTATCATAAATTTTCTTATCTGTATTAGTTAGTTTGTGTTAACCATAGTGCGAATTCCTAATTCCTCAAATTAATTAATACTATAATTAAAAATTGAGCGTGCCTGTACTAGAATAGCGTCTACATTCATATCATACAATTATATAAAAGAAAAGATGAGTTTATTTATGTTTAATCCTTATTAACATCACAACAGAATGCTGAATCACCTTAATGTTTAGTATGGATGTAGTGTTTTTTTTTTACAAGGAATGGGTTTGCCCCCTGGGTTCGCCTGATGGTTAGCAATCATTGGGGTCTAGGATGGAACGTGCTTACCCAGTAAGAACCGATTCACTCTCGCTTTGAAGATCGCAAGGTTATATTTCGCGGGGAACGGGGAATAATAAGTAATAATTGATGAAGGACAATAGATACTTCTCGTCTCGAATGAAAGCGGTCGAAGCCACATACATTCACTAGTTACACAGCCAGATAGTTATAATTTATCCACAGCTCACACTCGCACTTGCAGCTAGATCTGGCGGCGTTAGCGCGCTGCTTGATTTAAGGGCGCTGGTGCTGAAAGGTCGTGCGATGGTGGCGCCGATACCTCGCCGGTTGTAATTATATTAGTTTTTATTATTGATCTGCTTGAAATGTTTGCCTCGACTAGCTGTGAGAATATTGTAAAATACGGTTAGATGGAAATACGTATAAATTTATGGCTTTGAAATGTACTCGTACATAAGGTATAGTTTATTTGATTTACTAGTTTACAGACTCGCTATATATAAGTTTGGGTATTGAAAGTAAGTTTGTAAATTACTTAGTCATATATTTATTGTATATTATACATAAACTTTAACTATGTATAAAACCACTTTGTTTTCTTCTGTTGATAGGTACTTCAAAAGTGTGAGTCAAAATCAATACCAGTTTCATTTATATTAAAAACTGTCTAGTTACAACTTTCTAAGTTTGTAGTCGATGTGACTTCAGGAAACTCTTATCATACCAAAATTGTATCTTTCTCTGTTGAGAGCATCAAACTGCACGCTTCAACAAGGTGAAGTGCAGAGCCACCCACTCATAATAGCTCGTAAATAAGCCGAGGGAAACCTCGCCCGAGGGGATCCAGCGAAAATATTTGCACCCAATCATTGCAAGTGATCTCCATCAAAAATAACCTTTTACCCGCGCCTCGTTAGCTCGTGAAGGATACAGCATACCTGTTGGCAAATGTACCAGATATTGGTCGCTACAATCGCCGCGCCCCCTATCTCCCCATCGGTAATTTGGTAATAAAATGAAAATACGCTCGCGTCTTATCTATAATCCGCTCTATATAAATACAACGCGCTGTATAAATATTAACAAACCTATGGGAACAACTTAACCGACTGCAAATCTCAACGAAAACTCGTCCTAAAGCGATCCCTAGCGCGAGAGGAAAACGCAAGGAAATCTCGCGAGCAATACGGTGCGGTATCGTGCGCGAGTACGGAACGCAACTCCTTCGTTCCGATTTCGCGTGGCTGCAAATTTAATTTTCTTTAATAAGCTTCTCGTAATCCGTCAATGAAAAGAGAACCCAATCCCTGTGTTGCAAGGTCGTGTTTCGCGCGACCTGTGTCTCAGTGTTGGAAGGCATGTATCTGGATAGCGAGCATGTTTCATCAGCAGATAGGTGCAAGCGATACGGGCTCCGCCCATGCTTTTTTCGTGGTTTCTCGAGAGCAACAATGGAGTGATCTGCTAACTAAATAACGAGAACGTTGGCAAGAGAACAATGTTCGTTTTATTTCGTCATGTTGTACTGACGCTGACGCACGCTGATGGCAGATTGAGCGCTGTAAGATTGTTAGGTTGGTATTGAGATTGGAGCCTCATATACCTATAATATGGCTGGTGGTAATCTTGCTGAGAAATCTGATTGTCGTAAGAATCGCCAGGATGTACTCATCTGGATATATCTTCGTGGGAAGGATCAACAAGTTGGGATTAGCGGGTTCTCGTTGGATTAGCAAGATTATGGCCCAGTAGGCTGTGAGGTGCCGAAAACGTCTCATTTGTAGATTTCAGAAGTAGGGTAATGAAACAATAAACATGAGTTTATATATTTCCATCGTTTACAGATATTTGTTCTACTTGTAGCTTATGTAATAGTATTTTGTATGTACCTTTGCAAAGCGTGTAGTCGTATGATGTAACTAGTAGGTGCTCGCGGCTTCGCTCGCATTAAGAAGTAAAACTTGCATCCCCTATTTCACCCCTTTCATAGCGGCGTTTTAAAAACATCCTTTCATGGCACATGCTTAAAAGCGCGTCACAACATCTACCTTCATCCCAAATTTCAGCCCGATCCGTCCAGTGGTTTGGGTTGTGCGTTGATAGATCATCATGTCAGTCAGTCTTAGTTTTATGTATTTGATGTATGTAATAATATAAATACATCCGTAGGTATAACTTTATGGGTGTGTTAAATAATTATAAATACAAAATGGCGGTTTCAGATATTGAAATATCGAGAAACACACAAGTAAACATTGCCCCATATTCATCGATAAAATGTTAATAAATAGTTGATTTAATGAACTTATTTTCCATAAAATTGTTTCGTTTATCATTTACTGTTATTGCGTTCATTTAAGCTGGTTTTTCCTGTTTATTATCAACTAATATGGCATTGTTTGTTCCCTATATAATGATTAGTTTGATTCATAGAATATATCCAAGTTACTAATATAAGGAAAATGTTTGTACTTCTGTTTGTTTGACGTAATTAGGCGTTACTCATTGATTTCAAATATCCTTAAAGACTGGGCATTTTTTTTGAGCAAATTGTAAGGAAATAGCTTCTTCTGATGGAATCCGCCAGAAAAACAAGGCCCAAGCTCAAATATAAGTTTTCCTCTGACGGAAATAACTTGACATAATTTTAACTCTGTTTTCTAGTTAGTGTTACACTCTGGCCAATTTACTGTGAGTGAAGCTTTTAGCTTAACTATCTAAATTTGTATTTAGTTGACTAATTTATTTATTTTAGTAGTCTTATAGTATATTGTATATTATTGTAAAAAAGCGAGTGTGGCTCAGCGGTTCCAGTGTCTGCTTTTCATCCAGACGCACCCTGGTTCGAATCCGCCCTACACCAATGACTTGTATTTTCAAGTTATGTGTGGGTTTGCACTCGCTTAACGGTGAAGGAAAACATCGTGAGGAAACCGACACAAGACCTTGGATAACGTCCAAGGAACACGGAAAAAAAAACATGTTTGAGGACCACAATATCCGAGGACATGACGTGTCTTCCGTGGAAGGACCTGGGCGCCCACCACGATGTATCTGCCCAAGAAAACTCCCCTAACGAATTAATTCTGCGGGGGAGTCACGACCCTCAGTCATGAGGAAATACGACTCAAAGAGAGATATATTGTATAGCTTTATAGCTATAAAAGTAAAGACCGTGAAACCTGGCAGAATCATTTTTTTGTATTTTTTCAATACGTTGTTTTGTTATCTTTTACTATCATTAAAAAAAAATACTCTGATATATTTTCGCATTAATACAGACAAACTACAAGACAATCATATACGTAGGTGTAAGTACATAGTAATACTTTTTAGAGCACATTGTGTCTTTATTAATTCCCAGTACAGTAATGGTTGTCTTTATAAAGGCGGAGGTAAGATAGGCCCCTCCCTGTACTGGTTTATCATAAGCCTGTGCTCGTAGCGACATCTAGTAGAACATGTGGAAAATAAAAAAAAATTAAAATTAATATTAGCTATGATTTCTTTTTGCTCGCGATGTCACGGAGTTTGGAGGGAGAAATTTTATTTTTGGAGATATTTATATGTTAAGAAACCAACCAACCAAAATACCATGTACCTATTAGCCATGATTACTATTTACACGTGATGTCACGGAGTTCGGAGAGCGAGGCTTTATATGTGTTTTAAATAGAAATCAACCAACCAATGTACCTAGCATTGGTCCGATTTAGTAAGAATAAAAGTTGATATACTTAATGCTTCTTTGGTAGGTTTGAGCGCCACTGTTGCATTTAAACCTATATTTGTTGGAAAGATAATCAAAAAACATACTATGAAAATTGTCTTTTTGGGATTCTGATGATGCTTATTTCATAATAGTTACTAAAACATTACAAAATATCCATCATTTTTCAAACTGTACTTCATTACATACAAAAATAACAATAAAAGTTGTTTATTTTGCATAAACCAACAAACCATCATCAAAGTCATTTATATTAAGTGGAATCTTCGATAAAAACCGTTAAGGCGATGTCGAGATAATCAGCTGCCGCCCGCGGCTTCGCTCGCGACAAACAAATTAGCGCCCTCTAACGGAGACGAGATGGTATTAAGAAATAAATTGGACGATGCTGTAGGGTTGGCACGAGCCAATATAATTGGTAAAACAAGAAAATAAGTATGCTATTGAATAGATGATAAGAATACCATTTTGTGCATATAATAAATAGGCCAACAAAATACGGGTACATAAAATTATTTGAATTAATGGACTGACGTAAGAAGCAGTAGAAAATTAGGTACTTATCAATAATTATTTATCAATTAAGACAAAATTTTAAAATAAAGTTTACGAGGGTAATGAATACTAACACTTAGATATGCACAATGTTTTTAAAAGTGCATTAAAAATATAAATTTTAAAATTACCTAGTTTTTTAAGATATCTGTACTTAAATTATTTACCATTTAGTCATGAGTACTTCGTCGTGTAATCATAACAAACTAAAGATATTTTTTAGCACATAAATTTTGACTGTCAATTCATTTTTTTTTTCTTTTTTTCCTCGTGTGTCAGCCCTAAAGACCGTCGCGGGGTGGCTGGCGCCCGCGGCGTCGCATATAAATTACGGATTTACACATTATAGTCCTTCATTTTTCACAGTCGGTTAATGTCGATTGACGCGCGAATTTAACGTCTTCAAACAACTTTCAATAACTTGATCTGCTATCTGGTAATGGGATCACGGGATTATCTTTACAATTTTACAGTAGCATTACTTTGGAAATTGTGAATTTATTAAAAAAAATGAGTAGGTACTTGTTAATTTGAGGAACTGACAGGTCATCGAATCGTCATACATATTATGTATATGTGTATATGTCATACATAGTATGTACATATGTATTAGTCATACTAAAGTATAACAATTACTAGTTTACCTCTATTTTAATGTCATTTAAGTTAGCTCATTTGTTTAACCCTGGGTTTGAACACGTTTTTAGGGTTCCGTACCTCAAAAGGAAAAAACGGAACCCTTATAGGATCACTTTGTTGTCCGTCTGTCCGTCCGTCCGTCCGTCTGTCAAGACCCTTTTTCTCAGGAATGCGTAGAGGTGTGAAGCTGAAATTTATATCAATTACTCAGGTCTACTGTCCCTTGAAGCTGTGAAAAAATCAAACTTCTAAGCCAACGCAATCAAAAGATACAGCCATTTATGCCGCAAATTTTCGACACTTGCAAGGGAATCAAAACCTACAGGGTGCTTCCCGTGAACTCAGAATCTTGAAATTTGGTACGAAGCAACGTCTTATAGCATAGATAAAGGAAAAATTATGAAAACCATAAATTTTTAGTTAGGTACATCACAAAATATTTAACCTTGCAGGTTTGTACGGAACCCTCGGTGCGCGAGTCCGACTCGCACTTGGCCGGTTTTTTTTATTATTGCTATTCTTTCTTATATATAAAAATTTATCGCAAAATGTGATGGTAAGCGCATAACTCAACAACGCCGGGATCGATTTGGCCAATTATATTTTATTAATATTCGTTGAAGTTCAAGGATGATTTTTATGGCGAGAAAATTCCAAAAAATGCCGGAAACCGCCCTTTTTTCCCCATACAAACGTTTTCTAACTAACTAAAGAGTAAAAGAGTCGACAGACAGAACGAAATCTGTCGGGTCCGCTTGTTATTTATACATTTACTTGCTTACAATTAATGAGCGCGTGTAGAAGAAATTAAAGAATATCTTACATTATAAACAGAAAAAAGTACCTACATGTTAAGAAAATATAGTACAATACAATTACCAAAATGCTGGCCTTTTTATGGCTCAACGTATCAGCATTGCCATCCAGCGTGGTAATGCGGCTAGTATGTTGGGCACGCTGCCCTCTGGTAGTGGGCTGGAGCACTTAGATTATCTTTAGGCTTTTCTAAAGATTTTCTAAGTGCCCCTTTTTGTAGTAGTTAGAAGTAGTATGTTTAGTTTTTCTTCCTTCTTGTTTTTATATTTTATTATTGTAAATAAAAGGATTTATTAAAAAAAACAATTAAAAATCAACATAAATCATTACTCAACACAAATTCTATCACATATTATATGTTATAACAAAAAAACTATTCATCACTACAATCATGTTACGATCGTCTGTTGTTCCAAGGGTTGTTTCCCCATCCCAAAGACAGGAGGTCGAATTTCCGGCGCGGCCTCGGCGGAAACACCGCCATGTTTACAAATCGCAAGACCAACGTCATCGCGAATTTTAAACAGCTAAAATGATGAAATGACTAAAAGAACCTGTTTTCAGGATATTAAAATGTTATCAAATAATGTGTTGGGCCGTTCGTGTTTCGGTTTTCGTTGACAAGTTTAGAAACCTTCGGTAATAATGATTTGTTTTAGGTCTCTGCTATTTGTAACTGTAATTTTTATTTTTTACATGATAACTTTAGTTGATTTCAGCAGTTTTATAGGTAAAAAGTTTTTTTAGAAAGGAGGAAAATAGGTTGTGGTTTTATAATATGTAAATACATTTATTCACTGTTTGAACAATTATTATCATTAAAATACGGCCATTTCCAAAAACCTATGTTTGTTTTTCCACCAGAAAATACAGGGAAATTTTAAAGAAAACACATGATTTATTTGTTCATATTTCATTGCTTTAATATACCTAATTAACAAGCAAGGTTTCTCGGGAACACAAATGAATGCAATTAAAAAAACGTCGTCAAAACGAAATTTTTCATAGCCTTAATGGGCCTGAAATTTTTGCTAATGTTTCTTACAATGTATTTGAATTAAAACGTGTAATTAAAAACATATTTTTTGTTAAACGACTTCACTAAATATTTTCATTATAACAGTAATTAATGTTTCATGTTATGCAAATTATTTAAACTTCAGATTTAATATATTTTTTGTTAATCTCTCAGTTAAGCCTAAATTAAGTAATTAACCATTTGATATTTTTTATTTCAGGTAAGTAACACAAATTTAGTTTCGTTCGCAAAATACAATACTGTCTACGGATACAACATAAATTGTAAGTACATTTATAATGTTATTTTTTAAATACACATGGAACAGGTATCAGACTTCGAATCTGTTCATTCATCACCATCCCATTCATTCATTCATTCACTCACTCTTCTTCACTCATATCACTTGGAACAAAGCTCTCGCACAATCAACGAAGAGGCACACACCACACGCCGCAAACTTTTTAATCTGTTTAGACAATTCAAATGCACATTATGCCTCTACAGCAACTTTCACAATGGGCTAAAGCCAGTTAACACTGGTTAAAAGCAGCATACACCGGTTTAAGCAGGCAAAGTGGGCTATCTACGGAGCATTGTGGCCATGTGAGGAAACTTTCAGGAAACGTTGACGTTCGCTGCTTTTTTGAATCGACTTTTTCAATGCATATGTTTAGCGAATGTGGGTGGTATTGGGAATATTGGAATTAATTATAATTTAAGCCTATCACAGATTTACACTGAATATCATAGGTACGTAAGGCAAGTTTACGCAATGCATATTTCTGTAAGTTTTTGTCAATATAAAATGTTTTCACGATGTAAATGAAGATGTATCTTCTTTAAAATGAAATGAGCCCGTCCTTTAGTATTAATTCTTTTGCTTGGGGACAATCGTCAATGATTTCAAAGTTTTGACGTATTTTTTTCTTGCAATAGGGTCATGTTTGAGCACAGCAGATCAAATGCTTGTATAATATACAACTTATTTGTTCTTTAGGTAACAACAGTAAATTAAAATTTCGATCTTTTAATTCTTCTTCTTCCTCTTTACCTTATCACACTAAGTGAGGTTGGCACAGCATGTTTATAAAATATACTAACAATTATGTAGGACTTGGTATATGTCCAGCATCATTTATCAGCCTCATGCGATGTCCGAAACACCTCGAGATGACTCCACGCTCCAAAATGACACCTTCTGGGACGGGGCGGGAAATGAGATATAGCCGTGTGTAGCCTGCCTAACACACACGGGATATGGACGTGCAGGAATATACTAGTTTTTATAGGTTTTGGTAGAACAGCTATAACATAGCAGGCGTTATAAAAACATTTGCAAATTGAGTAGTCAATCTATAAAAAAGTTGACATACTATATGTAAAATTTTACTAAAATTAAATGTATAAAAGTAAACTCAATATGACGAGATAATGTAATTTGTGAAGCATATTCTATGATATAAGCACTTACATGTATTTTGCAACATTACAGTATCAATAAAGATTCAAAGACATTTCACACAGCGCCATCTAGCCCCATATCATGTAAACGCTTGTGCTTACATGGTTTCTTAAAAATATTTATTTATTTTATCTACAGTAAAATTATGGCGAGTATAAATAAATAAATTAATGACGAATTGAGTGCGGGTCTAGCACTTAGCAAAATAGATCAAATTCATCCACGAATCGATTGTATGTTCAAAATCCGTCCTCCAAATTGAAAAATCTCTAAAAAATATCGAAATCTCATGTTTCAGATATTGTTTTTTTGGCAAAATCTATGTAATGTGTCTAACTTGTCTTATAACTTACTTGAAACCCGTCTCTATATCGTAGCAACACGGCACGGTGTCGGTGCGGTGTCGGGTTGATAACGGCGCGGTATCGCATTGTGTGATATCGAGACATGCACTTTCTCGATACTAGTAGGGCTGACTCTTGACCCTGATCTAGCATAAACTTATAAACATGATAAAAATAGACACTAAATACAAATATCAGACATGAAAATGTTAATTAAGGGTAAAATTTTGGAATACTAAATATATGTATTTACAAAAATAAAGTAAGTACATATGTACTATATCCGTTATCCGGTACCCATGATACGCGTAAGCATAGTATGGGGCAAGATGGCGTTGTTTGTTATGTCCTAAAATATTTATTTGTTTATCTAATTCTTGTGTAATTTAGTCGTGTCTATTTGATTAGATGAGGACTCAATGACATTACACTATGCTCAGCGCCGCATGGGGTGTGTTTTGATGTAATATTACTGTAAGAACATGTGCTTGTACACTAACTTGCAGGACATCGTAAGCCACACAAATCGTTACTCTGCTAGATTTATATAGAGTGAAAACCTTACTGGCACTTGAATGTACAACTTATTTATCTTCCACGGATCTTCTATTACATATATTTTTATTCTTACAATTCCAGTCTAGGTATAGAAGAAACCTATTTAAAGACAGTGGCCTAAATTGGTAATTGATTGCTAGGTTAAGAATTTACTTTTTTTTTTTATTTTCTAGTGCTCTCTTTTTCTACAATGTAACAAATTAATATTTACTTCATTTGGGTCGTATTTTTTGAGTCACTGAGAATATCTTGCGAGTGAAAAAAACAGTATGTCTTTTATATACCGAATCTTGTATCTTTGTTTTTTTTTAACGACAACATTATCAAGTAATTACATCATACGTCATGTGAGTTGTAGTTAACACTTTTCTGTCGTAAAAAAAAGCGTTTCCATGCCTTAAGGGCCAGCCCTGTTGAAGACATCGATGCAAGTTGCACCCGATAGTGCATTGTCCCGATAAACTTGTTATTGGAGATAGAAGCTATCTGAGCATAAATGCATAAATACTGCTAATTAACTGACAAGGTGACTCTGAGTATCGGAACACGGCCCTTTTGGACGACACAATGTTGCTGCAACAAAATTTTATAAAGGGTTTAAGAGATAGCTATCTTTTTTAGTCACTAAATGTCTTATAAATGTTGTTCAAGTAATGAGGTGTTTCATTATTAAAAAAAATATACATGTTTAATGAATAAAACTTAACGGTAAACCGAATATTATAAAACAACTACTTAGAAGCCATTTTTTAAGCTCTTTGATTGATTAAGTTATTTCTTTATTTCATTATTTTATGTCATGTATTAACTTTCAGGTTTCGTTTGTATGACTCGGTGCATGTAGCGGTCTAGAAATGAACGTTTTAAAGGGTCTAACTCTAAGGTATAATTGGAGGAGAATAATGATTCCATCAAAGATTATTATTATATACTAGCTGATGCGCGCGACTTCGTCCGCGTGGAATAGTTATTACCATAAAAACGGTTCTAGTGAGTTAACCTTAAAACATAGACATATACTGTTGCGGACATTTTGTTCGATTATTTCAAAAGAAATATTTCTTTCATACATATTTTTTGATATCTTGACCCGTTTTCGCAGCGCATGCAACGGAAGCCCTCAAAGATGAATTATTTTCCCTGTTTTTCCACATTTTCTATTGATTCTTCGCTCCTATTAGTTGCAGCGTGATGTTATATAGCCTAAAGCCTTCCTTGATAACTGGTCTATCCAACACAAAAATATTTTTTCAATTCGCACCAGTAGTTCCTGAGATTAGCGCGTTCAAACAAACAAACATATAAACAAACAAACTCTTCAGCTTTATAATATTAGTATAGATTACTAAGTATATACTCGTAAGAAAATAGATACTGTCGTGCAAAAACTAAGAACATAGTACATACAAATATTAAAACTAATGTGTGTGTAAATTACTACTATCACAGTCAGCCTAATCGCTAAAATCAATCTCTTCCAGACAAGAAATAGCGATGACGATTGATTTAGCTTACCTTACATAGCAATGACGATTGATTTAGCTTACCTGTAAAAAAAAACTCTTACCTGTTATAAATCTCTAAGTGGTGTAACATTAGGTACAATGATTAGCAGCTTGTTACGGCCGGCGCTGACACTCGGCCCTTTATTTATTGCAAATTATGTCCTTATCCGAGCCATCTCCATCTACCGATAATGGACTTCATACGACGACGGACTTAGTGTGGATTTTAACAGAGAAAAAAAATTGCTATTCGCAAAGATCGGAAACTGATATGAAAAACGGAATTTACAGAGTCTGTCGGTAACTGTCATAAAAGCATTTGTTTGTGTCATCATCATAATGCGCAACTAAAACAGTTACATATATCAAAAGTCAATAAAGGATATTATAGAAGACGTCCAAACGGTTTAGTTTATGATTCAGTTCTTTGCATCCGATATTATAAAGAAATAATTGCATCACTGTACTGTACGTAGTTCCCGTAACCACGTGCTGACTCCTCCAGATGAACCCGCAGTGTTCTGAAACATGTCGAAATCATTTTCGACATAATTATTTCCGTAAGTGCTAGCCAGTTATTACAATTAAATTAAATAATTGCACCTTTGCATGAGTTGACCTATGTGTAACTTTTACCATTGAGTTATTTTAGTTAGTTACCATTACCACAGTTCGGGCGTTTACAGTAACATATAGATAGATAGATAGATAGATAAACTCTTTATTGTAACACACATTGACAAAAAAAAAGACAAACAGAAACACAAAAGACTTAAAAAAATAGTGCCACAACTGGCGGCCTTATCGCTAATAGCGATTTCTTCCAGGCAACCGTAGGATGGACAGGAGTCGAAAGAAATATAAAGGATGGGGTGTTCAAAAAGAAATGAACATATATGTTAGGGGTAGATTTATTTTTCCAAGTTTGGTTTTCTCCATCTTTAACAGTCAATCAGGGGTTGTCACTCCAGGCTTTATAATCTACATATATCTTGCAACTGATATTTTTCAAAAACGTAGCAGGTAAATAATATTTAAGGCGTATCAGCACCTTTCTCTCGTGGCTATCGACAGGCGGGTGTGAGGCGATACGGACTGATTTATTCACCGACGATATTACAATTTTAAAACGCCCTAACGACCTTTTTACACAGGATTTATCGCTTCAAATTTTAGAGGTATCGCGGAAGATTGTCTTAGATGCACTCTGCTGGATTTGATTTGATGTTAGATCTTTTATCTCTGGCCTTTTTCTGGCTCAACGTATCAGCATTGCCATCCAGCGTGGTAATGCGGCCAGCATGCTGGGTACGCTGTCCTCTGGTAGTGGGCTGGAGCACTTAGATTATCTTTAGGCTTTCTAAAGATTTTCTAAGTGCCCCTTTTTGTAGTAGTTAGAAGTAGTATGTTTAGTTTTCCTTCACTTGTTTTTATATTTTATTATTGTAAATAATGATCTTTTATATGAAGTGAAAATTGATATTTTACTATGAACTGATAGAATTTTGTAACGAAATGCGCAGTTAAGTTCTCATAAAGCTATTGCACAAAAAATGTTTTGTATGTACTGTCGATTAGTCACTTTTTGGTACCCACCTCATAGCCATCACTCGTCGAACACCAAATGGATCATCACGCAGTTTATTCTAATGCTAAAATAATACAGCTTTTTAACACATCATTATCAGCCTGATGAGACCCACTGCAGGGTAGCCGCCTCCCTCTTACGCCAATACTCCCTGTCTTGCGCTGTTCTTGCCCAGATGTTTCCTTCTAACTTTCAAATATCATCCAGCCACCGTTGCACAGGTCTTCCTACACTTCGCTTACCGAGACGTGGGTACCATTCAGTTATTGCTTTGCTCCATCTGCCGTCAGTACGTCTCGCCAAGTGTGGACACGCCCATCGCCACTTGAGTTTCGTAATACGAGACCCGACGTCTTCCACCTTCGTTCGGATAATTTTAATTAATTTTATTAACTTAATTTTTAACACATTCAATTCAATTCCTTTATTAACAAAAATGAAAAATTTACATTTACCCTGTTTATGAGGGAATTAAAGCGTAGCATTACTACGAGTGAGCCTAAATTACTGTAATTAATTTATATACTTACATAGATTTTAAGCCTATTGAGATAATTTTATTAAATTAAAAATAACAACATTTCTTTTTTATTTAATTGCATTTTGTCCAGACGTCCGAACATACTTCATTACTAAATCCAAACATTTTATCTATATGTGCTATTCTTAGTACGTCTGTTATCCATTAGCAAAGTGTTTGTTTTCAAGTGTTGCGTCTAAGAGACCGATAGCAAGTGCAACATCGTAATCTGACCGATGGAGGAGTGATACGGCACGACTTGTTGCCAAAAGGCTGACTTTGTAACGACTAGGTTGCAGACATATCTGAGAAAGCGAAGCGAATGATATAATATACTGATAATATAAATAACCAAATGTTTTTAAAATATATCAGGTGATTGCTAGCTAAAAGCAAAATCAACACTACCGAAACTGAAAACCGGAAAAAATGTTTTTATACCTGTTAAGTTAATAAGCAGATGCGAACACAGCAGCGACTTAAAATTGTATAAATAATAAGTCACAATGTGGTAAACCTAATAAAAAAAAAAACATATCCTGCAAAAGAAATGTAGATCATAAATCACATCAAATATTATCAATGGACCTATCCTAACTCTAATTTTTATTCGATATCATTATCACTAATATTACTCTTCTTTACTATGCTAAAAACTTTTTGATCAGTAAGACTTTTTTCATTAGGTACATATATTATATGTTTAAAAAGTTACATCAATATTATCGCACGCTACATGAAAGCATCCTTACTTCAATTCTAGATATGCAAGTGTGGTCCCACGTTATCCAGTGTCGGTGTAGTATTTCACCGCTAGGTACACGATATACGATGGGTGATCGACGCCCTTACTGCTTATTAGGTTTCTTAAACTTAGTAGTTTAAGTGATAAGAACAGTTGTTATGTGTATATTGTATACTATCTTGTGATATTAAATAGAATTTATGATATAAAAGGGTCGCGCGTCTCAAAGGGTCATACCTGAAAATCAGCGCTGCAGAGCAATCTGCAGCATTAATGCTGAGGTATGACCTTTTTTGACGCACGGGATACATCAATGTAACATAATACCTTTATATTCTACCTGTTGTTAACTTTTGTATGTATATATTGTTGTGTCCTGTGTGTCAAAATAAATGCTTTGAATTTGAATTTGAATTTGAATATACACGACTAGCTGGTGCCCGAGACTTCGTCCGCGTGGAATAGTTACTACCATAAAAACGGTTCTAGTGAGTTAACCTTAGAAGATAGATATATACTGTATGAAACATTTTGTTAGATCATTTCAAGCGAAATAATTCTTTCATACATATTTTTTGATATCTTGAACCGTTTTCGCAGCGCACGCAACGGAAGCCCGCAAAGATGAATAATTTTCCCCGTTTTTTCCACATTTTCCATTGTTTCTTCGCTTCTATTAGTTGCAGCGAGATGTTATATATAGTCTAAAGCCTTCCTCAATAAATGGTCTCTTCAACACAAAAAGAATTTTTCATATCGGACTAGTAGTTCCTGAGATTAGCGTGTTCAAACAAACTCTTCAGCTTTATAATATTACAGTATAGATATAGCGTCCCGGTTGACTACAACTAGCCTGATGTTAAGCAATGTTATAAGATCTAGCTATGTCAATAAAAACACCATGTGGAAAGCCTTGGATTCTGTCTAAGATACCTACCGAAATTTAATAAAAAAAAAAAAAAAAAAGCAATGTAATAATCAACGATCTAACGTGGTATATCATACGTTTGGTTTTTGTTAACGATTTACTTAATCAAATTAAATCATTTATTTTTGCAAAACATGGGTAGGTTGTACACATATTATTATGTTATTCCAAGTTATATAAAGCGCGCTATGTCTTTACCAGCTAGCTAGGGTGTGCAACATTTTAGCTTATTTAGAGTAGATTTGTCTAAATCTATTGAAAAAAAAAGTAACTCTTTTCGCTAAGCCGTGCGCATTATTACATTTTGGTACAACTATACCCGAACTCAAGATTCCATTATCAATATGTACCTGCGTCTTAAATTATCAACTCTCTATAGATTTACTTAGATATGCAAATTTTATCGAGCCTATCTACATGAATGCAAAAACATCAATATGTCGATAGTTCCTACAATGTTGCTATCTATGCAATTTGTTTTATGGTAGTTTACAGGCAATTTGCCAAGTTACTTCTAAGTTTTGCATAATCTTTGCAATGATACTGGTCGTTCGCTGGACGTGCTGAATGATATTTCGTTTTAAAATGTTTGCTTATGCTAAACAGATCTTGATAAACGACGATGCGGGAGAAAATCTTGTTTTATTGATTTCGTATATAATTTACAGTTAGGTGCTGTATAGATTGCATAGCGTTAGTAGCTTTGTCTTTTAGTGAACACCTGACAAGAATAAGAAAGCAATACAAACATCGTTTTTCATGCAAAATAAAGAAGCTATGAAAAATACTAAAATTGCTTAAAGCTAGTTGGTTCAAATAGTTTTTATACATTATCATAAAACGTAAGGTATAATGAGATTTCTGACCTACGTAAAACTTTTTTTAGTAACCCTATGATAAATAAAATAAAATTTAGACCGGTTTTATTCAAAATCATCACCGGCCCATTCAAAGCTAACAGTGTAAAGAACATCCAAAGTAAACCCTCACTCGGCCGAGACGTTCTTACACTCCACCTGTAGGTATTATCAATTACATCAAAGTTGCGTACTCTACATGGAGTGGAGACTGTATCGCGGGGGTTAATGGTGCGAGAATCACTGATAACGACCCCCTCACCCCCTCGCACCCCCCGCACCCCCTCGGCGCCCTGCGGGAGTCTCTCGCACCCCCGGGACGAATTCTGGAGGCATGCGATATTGATGTGAAGTCGTTATGATAGGTTGGTGATATCATGTGATTGTGTGATAGGTATAGTGATTGCAAGTAATAATAGTCATTTAAAATATGTAAAATATATAATTAATAGCATTTATTTTCCTAATTTTAGCCCGAAGAGCGCGTTTAATTTCAAATGTGTAAATTCGTTGTATTTTTTATGATTATTTGAAGACAATTAATAATAGTTTTGAATTGATAGCCTTAGTTAAGGTAGGTACTGCATGAACAAAACGAGACATCATAAAAAAATCTTTAAAATTCTCAGTGCCGAGTGGTTAAACACATTTTTTCACCATGCTGTAGCATATGGGATAGGACCACTATAAAATTCCCTGTTATTAACAATTATAAATTGCTTATTTATAACTTTAATACGGTCGATATAATATCGAGGTCTACCAGAATAGGTCCCGGCACCTACAAAGTGTCGGCTAGTACATTGGCCACCTGATCTGAGATTGGCCAATTGTCTGCGCACAGATAACTGGAGTTATATCCTAGAGAAGCCGATTGAATTATAAGCGGTGAGCTATCTTTATGGCTAAAAGTTGGGCTAGTTTGTCAAAAAATAAAAATATAGAAATTTCATATCCGTTTCTCTGTTGCGGCGCGAAAGAAACTACAACAAACTTTTACACAATTATAAAATTATGTTTGGATATTTTTTCAAAAGTATAAGTAGGCGGTTTAGAAAAAAATAGCGGATAGTAGATATAGAATACAAGATAGTACTTTTATAAAAACTATTTATAAATAATATGTACAATGTATGGAACTCTCTACCTGGAGCCCTGTTCCCAGAAAATTATAACCCAGGGGTATTCAAATCTAGAGTAAATAGGTTTCTTCTAGGCAAGCGTGCTACATCTTAGACTTTAGTGGTGCTTAACATCAGGCAGACTATTAGTCAAACGTAAGCCTATGTAAAGTAATTTTTTTTTATTTTTTTTTATGTATTTTTATTCTTATTTTTTATTATTTGTGTGTCCAATAAACATTTTTATTTATTTATTTTAATGTCCATGTAACCTACTAAAGCAAGAATACTTATATAGTACCCACTGATCGTGCGATGGCTCCAAACATGATCAATCTGCGGCCCTTCTCACGTGTAATCTCGTACAATATATTTGGCGCCACCTGACTCACACCGATATGGTGTTATTTTTGTTAAGCTTCGGCTTTGACTGACAGCTTCATGGAACTTCGTGGTTTTTTTTTGGTACCTAGAACGGGTTTGCACTTGCTTATAGTTTGCCTGATGGTAAGCAAAGGCTATGGCCCAAGATTTTTAGATTTATGGTATTTTTATTCTGTCTATAGCGGTCACACTTACTGTGTTAAAAAAAAAATACGCATCGAAAAGAAAGGAATATTAAATGTGTCCGTTACATAGAAAGAAATAGTAATTATTTTAAATTAGGCCTGACTGGGAATTGTAAAGAATGATTTACAATACCTCTCTGTATGATATTTACGCAAAGTGCTACTAGGTTCTGTCTTTTTAAATTTTTGATAAAACTATCATCGCCGTAAAAAAACTTTGTAAATTGTATAGAAAATTAAAAAAAACGCTCTTTTGATAAATAATTATATTGTCACAAATAGATACCAAACTTTTTTTAAAATTATACCAAACACAAGCAGTCCCAACCGCTCTCACTTCGCTCAGAAAGGATAAATAATTGGTTATGTTGGAGGCTGCGATACTGGATCGAAACAAAGGCACGTGAGTGGTATCGCAGCCGCCCAGGCGCGCCCGCCCGTCCAGACAGCGGTCCACGGGAGCACGCGGTGCGGCGGGCGGGCGGTGGGAACTGGTTGATTGACTGCTAATAGTTTCAACTGATTTGGTATTAGAAGGGTTACAATATGGTTTATAATTTTTCGTCACTATATTATAACTTATCAGAAGGAGAGGAAAAGGAGGAAATCCATAAAGAATTTTATAATATTTTTTAAATGGATACTCACTTATACATTGAATGGCTGCCATATTTAAGTTTTCAGTTGCTTGCTATCAGGCAAACTACGGCCAAGTGCAAAGCCATTCAAGTAAAAAAAAAAATGAAGCTACAGTATCTTTTAGACCTTGCTAGATGAGCTATTGTAAACTTTTTATTTTCTCATCGAATCGTATTAATATTCAGACTAGTTGTGTTGTAGTTGTAGTGTAGTTTAAAATTAAACTTAACCATCCAACCGTTTTCACAAAAGTCTTTCGAACTAACTTGTCTTAGATATTTTATACACAACTAGTGGGTGATCGCAGCTTCGCTCGCATTAAAAAGTATAACTTGCATCCCCTATTTCACCCCTTTAAAAGTGGTATTTCCTAAAATCCTTTCTTAGCGGAGGCCTACGTCATAACATCTACCTTTATTCAAAATTTAAGCCCAATCCGTCCAGTGGTTTGGGCTGTGCGTTGATAGATATATAGAAGATTATTTATACCTACGAGTATATACTTAACTACAAAAAAGAGGCACTTATAAAATCTCTTTTTTTTTCGTCCCCTGTTTTTACGTATTAGTGATTTTTATTATTAATTAGCAATTTTATTACCCATTGAAGGTCGTGTTACAACGGGCACCCAGCACGGTTCACAAAACTGTTCCAAATGAATCTCTTATGAAAATGCGATACAGCGTACCTCGGACAGATAGCGATGATGGAATGTTTGCGAATCCGCGTGAGTAAGCAAGATTACTGATAGTACTATACACGGTTACTACTCATATATCATGGAGGCTTCGTTATTATTATATTTTAAAATTCGGTTTTAGGATAGAAAAGGCTTTAATATTTATTTAAAAAAACTTACAATGTTTGTCACAACTTTGTCGATGGCATGTACTCCGGTAATATTAATGCGAATCTCTAAAAAAAGTAGGATCACAGTAATGCTGAAATATCTAAATATATAAAACTCAAAGGTGACTGACTGATTGACTGACTGCCTGACTGATATAGTGATCTATCAACCCACAGCCCAAACTACTGTACGGATTGGGCTGAAATTTGGAATGAAAGTAGATGTTATGACGAAGGCATTCGCTACGAAAGGATTTTTGGAAATCCCACTTTTAACGGGGTGAAATAGGGGATGCCAGTTTTACTTCTTAATGCGAGCGAAGCCGCGAGCTTCCACTAGTTGATAATAAAACTGTGATTAAATCATTGGTCATAAGTAACCCTGTACATACCTGCCTCGGTTCGCTGATGTTTTATGGATGTGGTAGTAGATAACTCTGAAATTGAATGTAACGGAAAAGCTTACTTCTACTTCACGAAGAAAAGTCTAACGCCAAAGTACAACGATTAAAATTTTATGTTCTTAGTCATTTGGTCAAGTAATATGCCTAAAAAGTTTGCTATTTCCTACAAAAAAATTATGGCTTAAGTACAAATTTTTAACTTTTTCTCTTAAAATTTTAATGAATTTGCTGTTTACCATGATTTTCCTGATGGTTGGCAATTATTATGGTCTAAGGCGTATTTATATTACTACTCTGTAAGAAAAGAACCGATTCGCTCTTGCATACATTTATCCTAAGTCAATAAGCAGTCGAACTGAGTCAAGTCTTACAAGTAATCACTACCAAAAAGTTTAAAATACCGAGTGTTTACTGCAGTGTACAGTGCTGCCCCCTGCCGGTCCACAAAGCTCGCTATCAGTGATATAGATGTCGTTAGTGGCGCCAAATAGCGCGTGATGATAGCGCTATATCGGGACCACATTTTTAACAGTAGACGCCTTTTTAGGGCAAGTTTTGTATATACAGGTGATGCAAGATGGTGTTTTTAGTCTTCTTCTTATAGAATGAGAATGGCCAACTCTGGTGTCGAGAGTTTATCAAGCCGCCCTAAGGGCCTCTGACATTGCTTAACCACTGCCGTACTAGACAACCAGCCGGGACCTACAATTGAACATGTTATCCGATCCACGGAAGCGCCCAAAATGGAGCGCCACTTTTCAGTCACCCATCCAAGGACTGACCGCGTCAACTTTGACTTAACATTGGTAATCGCATGCGATTGCCTCCGCTAGCTGAGCAACGGGAGCTGTTTCTAGTGACTGTATGTGATATATGTAAAACGATTATTTATTATTAAATCAGACCTTGCAAGAAATTTGTATACTATCGAAGGGTCCAAAATTTGTGACTTTATTCTCAATTCTGACTTGCAGGCTCTGTAATTAATGCTGATATTTTGTCCCATGTCTCGAAATAATTGTGAAAGTTATTTTTTTAAACTATTATCCACAGTTTGCCATAATCTCATTGTAACAAGTGAATACCAAGACTTAACGCATACATAAATAAATACCTAACCGATTTTAACAAGTTTGGTCCTGAAAAATAAAAGTCTCCATAATTTACCTAAAAGCTGACTAGCACACATGTTACCTTAAAGCTTTCTGATATCCTCATTCAATGTCACCTAAAACAGCTGTGAAGTTGTGCTCCGATCCGTTGAGCAACAAACTGGCGTTCGGACAATTACGCTCTTTGTAAAAACACCGTAAAATGGGCCCCGACGAGCTAGGGAAGAAAGAGGGCCGTAGTAATCGAGTCAGTGACTCAATTTAGTAAAGCATCCCCAGACTCCCTATCTGTGTATAGTTAAAATTGTCAATTTATTAAACACATGCATAGGACAAACAAAAGCAAGAAAGATGGAGGATGAAAGGAAAAATAGTATGAAGCGCGAAAGTGCGAGAAGCATAAAAGTGAGAACTAGAATGAATGAGATAGATAAAAAGGCCCCCGATATTGTCCGGGATTAGTATAAAAAAAAGTGATTGAATTTAGTAAGAATATGAGGTAACTGCTCATTTTAGTGGAGCTTCGAATCTTTTTATAAAACTTGTAGGTATGTAATGTAATTATTTTGTTTGCAAATTGTAATACACGTTATTTTTAATGAATTTTTCATTTACAATTTAGGTTTTTAGTGTACAATAAATATAAATATGTATGACGATTGATTGAAAAAATAATATTTTCCTTTAAATTACCACTAAATTAAACTGACCAATAATACAACCAAACAGCAATAAATAGAACTTTGGTCCCAGATTTAGTTGTGGCATTTTGGTTAGGACGAAATTTGGTAAAAAATACTAGCTTGCTTTTTACTACATTAGCTGTATATTGATCACTGAAATTTCCAGTATATTGTGCTGAGGTGTCTCATTAGAGACTCAATTGAGCGTAAGAAGGATAAGCTAACTTGTAAGGTGTGTGCTTTAGACGCTTTATTAAGAACATTCGAGAGCCTCGTCAAGAACCAAGCTTTTAGTAAAGCTCGCTCACAAAATAACAAATTCATACGTCTTATCATATCATACACTAGTGCGACGCCGTGATGCTGTCCGTTAATCTGAAAAAAACGTAGCCTATGTGTTAATTTTAAGTCTATTGTGCCATCATGCAATATTTTATCTATATTGTAGGTTCTGCCGTTTAACCGCAAAGCAGGATCCAACACACCCACAAACTTTCGCCTTTATAATATTAAATTAATGCACAGGTCGTTTAAAAATATGTCGGCTTAAATACCCATATACCTTTACATCATTCATTCAAATCAACCACACATGGAACTAATAAGAAAGAGAGGGATGAAATGACAATCCTTGACCACACACATGGAAGTAAAGAGAGGGATGATATAAAAAATCCTTGACCACACATAATTACATGTACCTATGTATGTAGTTGACACTTTTGACAGTGACAGTTGAACTACTATTACACTTTATTTTATTTATATAGTTTAAAAAGTTACTCACATATTTTTTTAAACTTACCAACTTTTTCCACAACAATTCGTAATGTAGCAAACAATTAGAGCCATTCCTTAGTCCGCTTGGCGCCATTAAGTAGGTGTTCACATCAAAACATCAGTTATCTGCCAGCGCCATCTAGGGGGCGGCTGCGGAGTTGAGATAACAGGCACCACTCGTTGGTTATATTGTGACAATTGTTGTGGAGTGGTTGCTACTGTAGCGAGGCTGAAGATATGCTATACTTAATCTGTTTAGTTGACTGAGAAGGTCTATAAAGTAAGTGAAATTGTTTTCTTTACATTATTTAAAGCGCAAAATGACATCGGAATCCACAGCCTCCCGAAATAGTTTGTAGGTACTGTGTTTCTGCACAGAAACAGAATACAAGTTTTGGTGCTTATACGAGTCTTCAAGTCGGTGGTTTCTCCCTGATTCTATTAATTACATTATATTTTTATTTGAATAGTTTCGTTATGAATGGGGCTAGATAAAAATCATTTTGTCGTTCCTTGCTTACTTTACTTCATCATCGTTATCATTATATTATCGCCCCCTGCTGCGCATAGGCCTCTCTTCTAGTGCGCCACTCGTCCCGGTCCTGCGCAGATATACTTTATTTATGACATATATTTAAAAATCTAGTTTTATCGTATGTATTACCACGTCTTTCTTTGTGTTGGTCGCAAATAATAAAAAGTTAAGATCCCTATCACCCTTTCTAGCTAAGTTACTTTTGTAAAACTTTAAAGATTTTATCTCGGCGCGATAAGGTAAGCACGGAACAAACTCATTTGTGTACAATATTGATTTATTTCACCATTTTATAAGTCCTTACGGTTTCGTTGAAAAAAGCTATTTTATTATGTATATCGTTATTTACATTACAGATTACTTAAAGAACAGCTTCTATTTTAAATTATACATAAACATGAACTAATTTCATATCACAAACTTTTAACTTTTGGTACATAATTGAGGCCAAGATTTCGGGAAGAAAAACTAGAAATATTACTAATTATCATCATTATCATAAGTTTTGCAGCTTTATGTATATTTTTAGTTTCGTTTCAAGCCATGTCAGAGGCCGAGGTGGCTTGATAAACTCTCGACACCAGTTGGCCACTCTCCTCCGATAAGAATTTTTGTGTATATTTTTTCACACCTTCATACTTGAAGGTAGGTTCTAAGTTTACGTAATCTCCCGAATATTAATACAATAATTAATAATTACTTTGACGTGGGTGCTAAAAGCACACAGTATTTTTCGGCGGGTGTTTGTGGTTATTAATTAAATTGATAACATCTTGGGAAGGTGGCTGGACGACTCTGATAAGGCAGGCTGGGGACAACTTGTAGGTAATTACCTACTCTAACATTGTTAATATTTTATAAATTTTATTGTTAGTTTAACTAAGTAGCAATTTGTTTTAATATTTTTTTTACGCGGGCTAGGTTTACTTTTGACTACAGCCTGCCTGATAAGCATTGCTGCAGCCTAGGATGTAACACGTTTACCTAGAAGATACCTATTAACTCTAGATTTGAAGACCCCTGGATTGTAGTTCGCAGAAAACACGGCTTCTGGTAAAGTGTTCCAACGCTTTGCCGTCCGTACAATAAACGTAGAGGCAAATGGTAAAATAATATCAATCCTTAATCATGTGAGCCTATTTCTTATATTAAATTAATCTTTATTTGAAAAACTTACAAAAACAAGTTTACCAATTAAATACCTATCTAAACTTAACTAATTAAAAACTTGCTCATAAGCTATAAAACCTTAAAAGTATAATGCCCAAAAAGGCGTGGACAACAAACAAACAATTAAAGTATCCTTCTATATTGTTATCAGCGTATTTTATTCATTAATTTTATTTAAAAAACTAATCGTTTTTTTTACTTTTTTAGTAGTAACCGCAAATTTACAAGCATGGCAGGGTTTGCACAATATCTATATCTTTCTGATGTTATGCGCAAAAGAGCTGTTGTTATGAGTAAAAGAATGCAGCTTCGATTCCCAACCAAGCACATATTTTTGCCAATTTTCTTTTGCCAAAAACAGAAGACGAACCTAGTTCCGAATTCAAAAGTGTACAATCCACACGTCTTACGAAAACAAAGTATTTAATTACCGAAATCGTATCGTGCAATTTGGCGAATTACTCTGTGATTCCGTCAGGGACGGTGATAGAGCGCGTAATATCCGCCCGAGCAACAGGCGACATTCCAACACACACCAATATTTACCTTATCTTTTTCATTATAAAGACTATTTTCCCCTGTCAAGTTGTGATCTGACAAAAATCTCGGCTTTGAAGGATTTTGTACCGTAACTGTTATAAGATAAGGTTAGTTTTTGATTGTGTTGATGAAAGGTGAAGTAATTTGCGGATAAACAGCAACTGTTTGTGTAAAGTGTTTATCGATTTTGTTCTTTTAGGTGAGTTTGAATTTGGTGTATGAAGTGTGTATGTGATAAAACGGTAAATTATTGAAAATGTTTATTAGGTAGTAATAGGTTTCTTTAAAATGCATTTGGAAAGCTATTGACAAGCTTTGCAGAAGCCGGAGACGTTATTATATTACCGGAGACTCTGAGGATTCGTCCGTCATAAGCAACCTAAACTTAGATCCTTTCGATTGTGGCAGCACAAATTCTTTTTGGTCATGATATTACTTCTTTCGGCATCAATTAGTAATCGAGGTAACGAGTCAATTAGGTATAATTTTATGGAAAATTAACCATGTTGATGAGTTCCATTACATCAAAAATATAAGATTAGAATTCAAACATGATTTCCCACATGGATTGAGAGCAGAAGGTTTAAGTTTGTTCATATTCAGACGGCGTGGATCTCAGATCAATGCTATCCTTCCCAATCAGGATCTTTTCAGGACTATACAATATCGTGAATGTAGGTTGTTCGATTTCAGGTTTCACCTGGTACTTATTAGAAAATATTAGATTTGGACCATGTTACAGTTCTATTGTTTAATATTTTTATGGAAGTTCAAAATGTTCTGCTAATATAATGTATCAAAATTTTATTTCAATTAGATATAGGTACTCGACCATTAGCTAAATAAAGGCCTCTGCAACGCAGGGGGTATTTGATGATGGAAGAGTTTAGAAAAAACTTAGATCCTTGGATATGTGTCCCATGCAAAAAATAGTTAGTAGGTTTTTATGTAAATATGGGCGTTTCCGTGAGTAATATGACAGGTAAAATCTAGATTCCAATCATCAGCACATAAGTATATATGAAACCACTACTTCAATACAAATTTACTTCAAACTGGAAGTATAAATATAACAATAAAAATAAGCATCAGTAAGACGTTATCAGCAAGGCCTTACGAAGGCTTGCTGCTATCAGTCGGAAGCCATTACAAACACAACCTTACATATATACAACCTTTTACATAAATACTACTTACTTTATGCCACCTGTGAATTCCGGAAATCAATTGATAAAAGAAATGTGTAGCAAGATATTATTATTTTACTTTCTGTTTACTGGAATAGATGATCTCAAACGAAGCTGCCAAGCGGTAAGACTAAGTTGATTCAATCACAAATCAATAAAATGTAAATAAAAACAAAATGGTATTGGCATGCAAAACCTCCCGAATCAGTAGCCAGGAAAATAGAACTAACTAACTTCATGCTAAAGTAGGTATGTACGTAGCGTTAGCGGATGCCTACGTCATAACATCTACCTGCATGCCAAATTTCAGCCCGAGCCGTCCAGTGGCTTGGGCTGTGCGTTGATAGATCACTATATCAGTCAGTCAGTCACCTTTGTGTTTTATATATTTAGATTCAGTACAAACTGACTTAGAACTGTTATAATGTTTAAAAAATCCAAACATTTTTCACTAAAACTTCTCTCTTCCCGCGAAATGACTCGAACGAACACAGCCATACACACACAAGTCCATGTTTGTGTGTGTGTGTGTGTGTGTGTGGGACGATAAGGATGTATTAGCACATTCCGAGAGCCACTGTGTTGTTATCCGGCGGGCCAGGTTACACCCCTAGTGACGCCGATGTGAGGCTTGTTTATTTGCTGGTGATGTGCCAGTTATGTCGATAATGTTTATGATTAAAAAAGTGCATTATCATAAACATGCTCCATACAGGCCCAAAGACCACACTATCCGTTTGTGCGAGTATCGTTTTAGGTAACCTGCTGTATTTAAAGTCAATACTAGTTAAAACAAGAATTAAACCTATACTTTGCAATATAAAACCAAAAACCTAACCAAAGGCCTCCGCCACGCGGAAGGTAACTAGACTTAAATAAAATAAACCTAGCCTGGTAGATTAATGTTAAATGAAACAACTGTAAATGAAATCAAGAACACATGCTTAATTTTAATGACCACTTTCAAGTGATTGGATCCGTTCATGTTATTTGGAATACAAATTAATTAAGACTTGCAGAATCATACGCTCTTACTTTTTTTTTTATCAAATATAACTACGATCCGTTTTGTTGGCGTCGCGACTCATAAATATCAGCGAATTTCTACACTTACCTAAATATATCGAAAGTTTGGAAGAAACATCGATACACTCCCACCCCTCGGCGCATCCCTACAGAAGGGGGTGAAGCGTCGCTTGGCGCGGCGAGATAGGGCGAGATAGCATCGCGGGTGGCAGCCCAGATAGCGCGAATAATAATAATTTTATTATCGCGATCCAGCGACGCCAGCGCCACCACCTCGCGCCAGTGTGCGTGCGCGGAGATTAAAGAATATAACCTAATGGGATGTGGAATAGTGCTCTTTTTTACAATTTTGAAGCATTTTTGTTTGACATTGACAAAGGAAATAAAGAGATATGGATAAATTAAAAATTAGTAAATTAATGATTACATGATAATTAGTATAATTGCTCATTTGAGAAATAAACAATGTGAAAAATATATGTTGAACGTTTAAAATAACAATATAATTATTGAACAAGATTTCATTTACTTAGGTAAGATATGAAAATGTAGGTACTATTGTTTTTGTGTTAAAAGTAAAATTACACTTTAAAACATCAACGATTTTTATTTTAACAACCCTTATTACAAAAGTAAGTATCTTGTTTCGATGCATCTAACAACAGTGTTGTTTCCACAAACCAAACTTAAAAAAACATTGACCACAGACTCAACAACACACTAATCTCTGAAATCTATGAGAAGAAATATAAAACTGTAAGTGACCGGCTCCGACTCCCGTATCCGGCTTAGGGGTAGTTCCCTGGGGTAGAAGGGGTAGAGGGGTACAGGGGTGGGGGGTAGAGGGGTCCTTATCTCTCACTCGCAGATTGAATATATTTCATGTGCGAGTTCATGCGAGATCCTGGCGAATCGCGAGATTTTATACTCTCTCGTACTGTTTTCTCAGTTTATACAGGGTGGTTACATAAACTTTAAGAATCAAACATAATTGTTATGGATTAGAGGTTTGTGAGTAACCGTTGGTTTTTTTGTAGGAAAGTTTTGGTTTTGTTGTATATTCAAATAATGATATGTTACTTAGACTTCTTTGACAGTGTTCAAATAATCCAAAATAGTCGTCCTGATTTCAAGCTATATTACATTTATTCATTTATTTTGTTTACTTTTGTACTAACATATTTACATATTAGTATGTACATATGTATTTGGGTTATCATAATGATTTAAACTGTTAAGATTATAGCTTTTATATGAATTAGGTGACTTGTGATGTTATACGCGTTAAGATCTTTTGTAAATCCATGGTGTTATCTATTTCCATACTAAAATTGGTCCCAAGCAGTTTAGGTCGTTTAATTATGAAGAAAGAAATAAATACACATATAAAGATTAATAATTTTCCCCGTTTTTCCCACATTTTCCATTGTTTCTTCGCTCCTATTTCAGTTGCAGCGTGATGGTATATAGCCTTAAGCCTTCCTATGGTCTAATCAACACAAAACTAATTTTCAATTCGTACCAGTAGTTCCTGAGATTAGCGCGTTCAAACAAACAAACAAACTCTTCAGCTTTATAATATTAGTAAAGATAAAATATACTGACACACGTGACTTTTTGGAACCATCCTGTATGGTATTATGAGTGCGGGATATTGTACATTTGGTGCGATACTTTATTTAGCTCTATCTGAGCGAGTTCGGAAACACGTTGTAGATAATCGTGATTTACGCCTCTTGGATATTGTATAAGTTTTAAGGTAATTGTGAATTTATAAAGGGAATTGTAATAGTTATAGACAGCGAAGCAATATATGAAAAAAAACGATAACGTATATTTACTAATATTATATTAATTATGTTACGTTAATTTTTACTTATCTGATTGTGTCGCAAGTGTCAGATTTGTTTTATCAAAAAAAGTAATTAATTTCCAAAATGAATATCCATACATTAGTAATAGGTTTTTAACAATGCATTTCTAGTCGATCTCAGAGGTAGCGTCCTGGACGCCGTGCCGAGCGGTCGCTTTCGGGAAATATCAGTAGAGCCTCGTAAATACAATTGATCCGTTAAACAATGGGCGCAACATCTGCCAGCGGCTGGCACAATCGCTGCGAACAAAGCTTGACGGTCCCTAGCGTAGGTAAATTCTCTGGCCCGCGAAAAGTGCCTAACAACCAGGTGCCGTGCAACGCGTGTGTGTAATCTTTACATGTATCGTATCAGTGTGGGACAACCAGTGTAAGTGACCCGCGCCATTGGCATCAGAGGCCACCGATAACAGCGGTGACAGCGCCCGGCGCGGGGTAGCGCACTCCAGCAAAAGGAAAACTCGGTGAGCTTGTTCCATATTAGTCGCACGCGGTCTAAACCCCTTTTCTCCTGTCTCTCCTACCTCAACATCCTAGGATGTTGACTGGACGTCTGCCACGAGGGACAGGTCTGTACTCAAGCAGCCCACATCAGCAACCAACACCGTATATAGGGCGCCATATACTAAGTACTAAACCGATTGCATTAGCTAGACCTTACTATACCATTCCTAGCACCACAAACAGTGCGGTTACTACTACCAATTACGCTAAACTAACTTAGAATACGACATATCACTTAGATAACTAGAGCAAATAATGCCAGGTAGAATAAATTAGATTGTACCATAGCAAGTCCACCTACTCTCAACTACGTTAGATCACGCAAACCTCCAGTAATACTTCGTTGCTGCTATTCCCCCTAAATAAAATCTTTCGATCTGGCAAAGCTCAGACAATCTGGCCAAAACATATTGACTTCAATTGGTCCTAAAAGCAATTTCTACCATCTCTAATTACTCTTTTAGGACTTAGGATCCCGACCTAGGGCATGCTAAATCCACCAGGATAGACTAGATTACGCGATCCCATACCACGGCTGTAATTACTCGTAACGAATGCGTAAACACTGGCTGTTGTAAGTAGATATAATATACATCGGGATTCCCTAAAATTTCCACGATAAATATATAGATAACTACTTACCCTACACTATCTAAAAAGCGGATAGGTTTTAAAGAAAGAAGAAAGAAAGAAAGAAAACATCTATTGTTTATTTATTTTACAGTTGTAGACTTTTGTAACAACAAAAGAACCCCCAGAAATAACCCACATACAAAAAAAGCAGGTAAACCCCGCCATAAGACAATCTACTTTCCCAAAGCAAACAAAAAAGCCTAAATACGAATTATACTTAAATACAAAAACTACGCACATCTGCAGGTCCGTTTGGACAATAACCTAAGACATAACCAAATAGAAATATTACTTAAACAACAGCTATTCATTCCCAAAACAAACACGAAACGTAAAACTAAACAATAAATCAGAACATTAACAATAGGTTCAGCTAAAAACCACCCGCAAATTTCCGACACAGCTGCGAGGCAATATGGTCGGGTCATGATCCCTTTTTTTTTATCTCAGTTTTGCTACGTAAAATAAAGCCCAGACGTTTATTTTATACACATAAAACACTTAGTACAAAAAGCGTAGGTTTTTCGTTGACTATAATCGTTGTAAAACCTGATAAATAGCTTGATATTTGATAAATAGTTGTAGTTCACCAGTACCGCTATAACTTACATGTATTTTTTTAGTACCAAAATAATGGTAGGTAGGTACGATTCCAAATAATTAGCCCTAACTCACCTGGACACCACGCTAGAACTAAAGTAACGAACTTCGCCTGCCGCCGGACGAAAGGGTTCGTTAAGATCCCATAGATAGCCTAGGGAAAAACAGCAGATACTAAGTGCAAGTATCCTAACATTCACCTAACAAATGCCCCGTACCTAGAGTTGATAGACGAGACCCAAGTACCCACTCGAGTACTACTTACTCCCCTTCTACGTTAAAGGCAAAGGGGAACTAGTATAGCGCATGATACACCAGTTTTATAATACAAATACGTACATAGTATATAAGCTTCCTTCACAGCCTCGCAACAAACCTCAACAAAAAGGATCACGCGCATACCAGAAAGATATCACGAGCTAGCCACGGCACCCCGTCGTTTGCGATACCATCACGGTAAGGCACAAAACAGATATGGAAATAGGGAACTCTATCGTAAAAATACCAGGAGACGGCAACTGCTTGTATCGCGCTATAGCCCACCAAATTAACGATTTGTATGGCCTTCGACCACCAACACATTCGACGAGACCTCGCACGCCACGTAGAAGAAAACCAAAACGATCCACAAATGTACCTAGCGATCAGAAGTAATCTAGATAGCTCAGCACAAAGCGAACAAATCAGGAACTACATTCTATCACAATACCAAGATGGTACATGGGGCGGCACAGACATACTTATAGCGGCAGCGGAATATTATAGTATTAACGTGAAAATCTTTCAAAAAACCCCGCTACAAGAAACAGTATGCTTCTCTCCTAAGGAACCAAACGATGCCGCAGGTAGCATAGGTCTAATATTTACGGGGAACCACTTTGATTGCTTTGAAAATCACCTAGGAGTAATAAGTACAAACACCACGCAAAATGACCTTAGTCTAACCCTTGGAACTAGCACCCCAGAGGAGATACCAGATGAGTCCGGATACCGACTTGCCCGCCCCAGGCCACACCAAAAAAACAAAAAACAGGTAGTAAATGAAAACATAAACATTGCCACATGGAATATTAGAGGCGCCGCAACGTTGACTAAAAAACGAGAGATCGACGAGTTTCTAGACGGAAAATCTATCCATATTGCCTGCCTACAGGAAACTCACTTAAAATCCGGGACCTACGAATCTAGTCACTATACGTGGCACCTAAGCGGAAACAACAACAAAAGAGGCCTAGCTATTCTCATAAGAAAAAACAGCGGCCTAAGGCTGAACTGGACTAAAGCAAACACAAACAATATGGTTGCTTCAATACATACAAGCAGTGGAGCCTCTCTATTCATTACTACAACGCACTGGTTCAATGCAACGTCATCAGCAGCAAACGACGCGACTCGGCTACTACAACTGACCAAGAACAAACCAGGGAACTCAATAACAATCATACTAGGTGACTTCAACGCCCACATAGGACTCACAGATACACACGAACTTCGCGATAAAAATCAAATAGGCAAAAATCTCTTACACCAAACAAGTAACGACAACGGAGACATCTTATTAGATCTAATTGCACGGGAAAATCTCCGATTGGACACATCATTCGGCCGGCGCAGCTGTAAAACGACTTGGACGTCGGGGAACAAAACGTCGCAAATAGACCACATAATGACAGATGCCAAAAACAACCAGATTTTTAATTACATCAAAGGCCAAAAAACTATCCTATCTGACCACAGAATCATATGGGGAAACGTAAAGCCCCTCACATTAAATTCCAATAGGGACTCTACGAGACCTCCAATAAGACTAGCCAGGGCCAACGTTGCGAACGAGTTTGACTACAAAACCCTAAACTACGAGATGCTTCAAAGTACCACCACTCGAGAAAAATACCAAGAAACTTTATCAGAGGAAACCAAAAAGAGCAGGAACTGCGAAAACCGAAAAGAGCCGCTATCGTGGGAAGTGATAACAAACGTCATGAAGATGGCGGCCAATAAGACTATCAAATATGAAAGAAGGTACTCTAAGGCTAGAGAAGAAGCAATTACAAACCTACAGAAGGCGAAGTTCCATTATAAGCATCATCCTCAAGATATAGAGGCTAGAAATACACTTAAAGAGTGCCGGCGCCGTTTGCAAGAGACCGAAGCAACGGAAGACCAACAAGAATGCCGCAGTTTTTTCAGCGGTCTAGCAAAAACACACCCATCAAAAAGGATGAGGATCACCTATGACTTCTATAGAAGGCACAAACAGAAGGAAAGAAGACGGGTCAAAAACACATTCATTCCGATTCCCAAGTGGGAAAAAGAACTTGACCTTACAGAGGGGTCGTTTACTGACGTACTGAGCGATGAAGACCCGACAGATCTAGGGCAAGAGTCAGAGGACACAAGAACAATCCCTTAGCGACATAGGATCTATTCGACCCACATTAAAGATCCACCTACTACACCCGACGCGGTTATGATTACTCACAATAGAACCAACATTACACAGCGAACGTATTAAGATAGTGCTTGCAAAGCCAAACACTAACAAACCCCAAGATGGGTCAACTCAATAATCAACGAACACCACTTTTTACTAACGCTTATCCCTATCCTTAATAACAACCTTCTCCAAATCGGCGTCTGGCTGCATAGCCGGTCGACTACCATCCCGGAGCGTTAGCACAAAACCACGCTCCAAAACCTTGTGCCCCCTGGTATGCCGGTTTGACCGGAGCAGGCTTGTCCTGGCTGGGTGTGGTACCTATGTTCATGTTCATGTTCATGCATTTCTAGTCGATCTCAGATACATATGTTCACTTATTTAATAGGTACATTGATATATAAGTACAATAAACAGCTATTTCTACAAAAATACTTCTAAAATGCTTGCAAAACATCGCCTGCGCGTTATCAGCAAGAAGGTCGCGATACCAGCATACAAATGAGGTAATTAAACTATGCAGTGACAGTTTACTTTATCAATTAGTTACTTGCGAATAGTTATCAACTCATTAATTTGTTACACACCTAGTTGAGTTTCCCTATGCTGTATTTATAAAAAAATAAGAATATAAATACTATACCTGAATATTATATTATCAATTTAAGTCAAAAAAGTTATTATTATAATAATAGGTAAGTAAATATAAGACAACTTTGCTATGGGTTTTAGTAGGTGTGTAATTTTAATTGTTATTCAATTTTTTTTGCAGGTTTAGTCATGTTCTGTATATATTTGAAAGCACTTTCACATGTCGTAGAAATCCTTATTTGACTTTACCAATCGATTGTCTAAGAAGCAGGTTTTTAAGGCTAAGTATAATACAGACTTTGCGCGTTAGATCGTAGATTATAACGTTGCTTAACATAAGGTGAATTTTAGACAAGCGTGATCTAATCAAATAAAAAAAAAAAACAAGTTTTCAAATCTTTAGTTAACTTATCGCTATCATTCGATTCTCTAAGCATCAAGTCTTATCCTAAAGCTATTTATTCCTGAATAATCCTTCAGTCTGGTCGCAGACAATAACTAGACAATGTCAGTATCAGCGGCTGAAAAACACATTATAACCCCCTTTAAATCGCTTCTATAAACTCATATCGGGCACATCAGGCCGCCACCCGGCGTAGGTCACTCTACGGAGATAGCGTATATCTACGGGATTGTTTATTAAATTTATGTAACAAAATTATTATATACTATTTGCATTTATTTTGATCAAGTAAGCTTGCAATGTTTTTGAGGAATAGATATCATCTGAATTTTTATTTACTTCTTTGTTTTAATTTTAGATTCATTTTTCGATTTTGTTGTTTAAAGGTCAAGAAAACTTTTAAAAAGGTAATTTAATTTAAAACTACGGGTCTACATCCTATTATTTATAAGTCATTTTAAATTCACATCTCCTCTTACTATAAGTTTTTAAACTTGTCATCTTATCCAAATTAGGAGTAACCTACGCTATTATCACCTGTTATAACTGGCAATACAGCCTATTCCGTCGCAGGCGGGCGCGGGGGTGCCAAGGGAGAGAGGGGAGGGGATTGGTAAAAAACGTGAAAAGTGGCCCTGATAAGAGAGTTTTGGCCGCATGGCCGCGGAGATAGCGGCTTGTTTTACAATACTGTGTGCAGTAACGTATTCAAATTGGCTTTTGGTTGAGATACGCGAGCCTGCTAACTAAGTTGGAAAGGTGACGAATTTGTTTTACATTCACAATACAAATTAACATACACTTGTTTTACCTGATTAATCGTTAAAACCAGGACGCGGGATGGGTGATAAATTGACAGGTAATCTTTCAAATTATTAATAACATGTTTATCTGGGAGGTGAAAGGTTAGGTTTGAGGTGAAATAGATTATGATTAAACCACCTAGACATGGCTGAAATGAAATAGAATGAAACGTACCTATTCACACATTGAGGCACAAATTCTGGTCATTTTTTTAAGCAAGAGGCAACCGGCTCTTTTTGGACATGCTCGCTTCTTCGTCAATAATATTCGTCTCTTATTATTTGGCAAGTTAAAAGTAACATAATAATGTTGCTTTTTTAACTTTTGATAAGTTTGATTTGCTTCTTTCAGATGCGGATATTAAGTTTGATCACTTATTTAAAATGATCAGTATATATAACTTACAATACAATTCATCACAGCTCCAAAACTAGTACTTAGTTATTCAATTAAAAAGGTAACACATAACTCGCGACCAGAAAGAACTATTTACCCTATGTTTGTATTCCAGCCTACGTAATGTGGAATTAATTCTACGACAGCCTCAGCCAGGCCTCCCGGGGCGCTGTGTGTTCTTTACTCAATGAAAACAAATGGAGGTCGTTAAAACTGAGGAAATGTTGAAGTCAAGTGGCAAAATTTAGAGATTCGTGAAAGAAAGGTGGAACCTTTTTGTAATATCTACGAAGAATAGTTTATTCTTATACCGTTTTCTCAAATTCAAAGTTCTTTACCAATTGGGTGCGATCACAAATTAACAAATGCCAATAAATAATTATGTAATTGATTGAGGTATGATTTGAGTTCCTAAAGCCTTGCCTTGAGCACCGCCGTAAGGTGGCCAGTCTTTCGGTTTTTTACAGGTTGCATTTCGGAGAGTGTGCGGTGGCATTGCATAATTTAATTCATGCAGCCCCATTTCACCATCGCACGAGTAGAGGCACGGCAAGGAGGCACCGATATACAGTTGAGGTTCCAAAGACTCGCCCAAGCGTTTTGCTTCGACTTTCATCGTGCGAACAGCCAAACTGTGGAACTCCTTGCCCGAATCTCTATTCCCCTTGAACTATAATTTGTCGGTCTTCAAGTCGAGAGTAAACCGGTTTCTTCTAGGCAAGCGCGCTACATCGTAGACTATAACGTTGCTTAACATCAGGCAAGTTGTAGTCAAGAGTAAGCCTATTTCATGTAAAAAAAAAAGTACCTATATAAAGTACCTAACTTATATTTATATTTTACAGTATTGAAATATCATTGCTGTATTGTTTTGGTAAGTTCATATTTATAACTTTGTTTGGTAAAATTTTGTGTTTACCTCTTTCGTTACAAGTTCTAGATATATTGTATTAATTTTACTCGACAAAAAGCTATGAAATGACGGTGAAAATCTAATCTTAAAAAACTTGAGAGCATAGAAGCTTAAATAATTACGAATTTCTTTCTTACAATATTTGTACAGAACCTTCTATTTCTTTTACTAGCTTTTCCATCCATACGTTACATTCATAAATGCAACGGTAACATCCAGCCGCATTGATATTAATATTAAAATTATACGAACAAAACTTAAACAAATACTATAAATAATACAATCAATGGGACACACAGACAGTCATGCGTGACTCCCGCTGGGAGAATATGTGATGGTTAAATGTGTAGAATAATGTTAAGTTAGTAGGTAAGGTCTTGACGCGTGGGTGTTGTCTGCTATTTGATAATCTTACTTTTTATTTGATCTAAAACTTACCTACGTACATATCAGATTATCTTCAACTTCTTGAGAATATGCCACTAACTGTGCTGCATAAAATAGGGATTTCAAATATACTTTATCGTACGTACCTAAGTGAAATGTAAAATAAGTAATGTTTATAAGATAATGTTTATTTTATAACACAGTGATCAATGATGGGTGTAATACTAGAATAGATTTTAACATACACACACATTATAAATGTGTGTAAATAAGGACATTAAAGTCAAAGTCAAAGTTATTTATTGGTAAGTTATTTTACATGTCATTGATTAAATCTTAATAGGTACCTACTTATATTTATAAAATTAGTTACAACTATCCATATACCTAAGTACATAGTTATACAATATAATTTCATGTAATTATTGCTTAATGTAATGTATACATTAATTAAATCAATATTATTATTACAATTAAGTATTTATTATTATTTAATTCTAATGCTGCCGTCGACTTTTAGAAAATCTTCGTAACTATAGAAAGTCTGCTCGATAAGCCAATGTTTAAGGCGAAATTTAAATATATTATTATTTGTTGCTGACCTGACTGCATCTGGTAACCTGTTATAAACATCTGGACCTGCAATATGGGTTAGCTCGCGAGATTTCGCTAGCAAGGAAGAGATCGCTTTCAACCGGTGACCGTTCCGGAGATTGTGCGCTCCAGATGTATTGCGGGTTGTGTAGGCTCCGATATTGTCCCTTACGTACATCGCTATCTGCATCACCAGTAGAGATGGCAGCGTGAGAATGCCGAGCTCTTTAAAGTAAGGTTTGACAGAGGTATAGCGCGACACACCCACGATGGCACGCACAGCTCGTTTCTGGGCCCTGAACGCGCGCTCCCAGTCGGCAGCGCTGGCATACAGGGGCCTAATTCTGTAAGGCCATTTCTCTATCGTAACACGGCAAGACACGTTAAAGGCGTGTTACGCGCGTTTATGGTATTCGCTATGCCAATATCAGATTCCGTAACCACAGTGACGTAAGGAATTGAACTGTCAACTTATCTTGCGCTGCGAGGGCACGTAACACGCCAAGACACGGTATTACCCATAGTAACTACTTAGTATTCTGTGTCTGTGTAAACAATAAGTTTCAATCTCCGAATAAAATTTGTGCTACTAAACATTTATTGAGGATAAAATCGTCTAAAAACCTGTTTTACAATAGAAAACACCTAAAAAATCGAAGCATTTTCGAAAACAACAAGCCGACCGGCAAACGGCGAATTACTAGGTACGCAACAAAAAGATGAACGGACAAAACCTGTTGAAAACAATAAAGCAACCTGTGAAGTGACAAATATCCATCTGAAAATAGTGTTTTTTGTGCCTCCTTCCGTGAAAATAGTGTGAAAAGGCCAGAAAAAACAAAAAAATATGTACATAACAAACCCATACATAACCTCAAATACTAGCTGCAATCATCAAATAAATTTATGGAAGAAGTGTTATGTATTGTAAAATCTCCACACAACCTCCTCCAGTATGGCCGGCCGCCATGGAGGAAAGCATGCCACACCAACAAAGAAACAAACAGAATATACTTGTGCACATATAATGTAAGTTCACTTGCAACAACCAGCCGAATGATACAAAAACATGCCAACATTCCATGGTAAGAAGTACATATAACAAAAATCAAGCTCAAATACAGAATAAGATGTTCAGATAAGAGAAAGAAAACAAAAAAATTGTGGATGCTTTACAACATGGACTAAAGCAGAAATAGAAATGGGCCGGGCACCTTGCATGGTTACCAAATAAAAGATGGACAAAAAGAGCAAGTATCTGGAAAGGAGCACTAGGAAAACAAGAAAGACCTGAAAACAGGTAGAACAAAGATATAGAAAAAGTTGCACCGAACTGGAGGCAAGGTGGAATAGGCTGGAAGAGGCCTTTACCTAGAAGGAGTCATATAACTTATGTAAATAAAATAAAATGTCAAGTAATTTGACTTAATACCTATTAAGTAACCAGAAATGTTATAATAGAGATATAGTAGTTAAATAATGTTACATGTATTATAAGGTTTTAAGAATAACAAGGCTTTTTATTTCAATTCCTTTATTAGCATAAATGTAGGTATTTACATTTGCCCTGTTTAGAGGGGAATTAGGGTGTAGCTAAAATTAAAACTAAATATTCTAAAATCTATAACTTAATATAAAATTTAAAATCTTAATATTTATTATCTCGAATCGTGTGGCCTGTGGTTGACTAATCCTAATAAATAAGTAAGTATCCTATCCTACTTCAATTGTAAGTTTATTCATATTCAACATAATATGACATTTTTTAATCTTATATGTGGTATAAGAAAGTGATTAGTGATTCATTGTGAATGGTGTTGTTAAATGTATGATCATTCAATTTGGACCCATCACCTAGCTGTTGCAAGCCCAGCCCAGTCAGCCGTCAAAAGGTGGCTCCGGCCCAGCAGGGCTATTAGGCCGAATACCTGAAAAACCATAGCGATATGGCTTCAGGTCTTGGCCAATCCCTGCAAGGGCGGGTGGCCCTTTGAACGGGGTTGGGCTATTTTATTATCAGTTTGTCTTTATGGGTAGTGGGTACTATTAGCTTCAAGGCTCTTTGATTACTTTGTCTTGTATTTGTGTCTATCAAATAATATTTTTACAATTCCTATATGTACCTGAAAGGTAATTTGAGCCCTATTAACACTAATTATCTTAATCAAGGCACTGAAGGGACTAAAACAGAATATTATTGTTGCTTAAATAGATTTTTATTATACACTCATCAATAAGCCTCATCGAGACTGTTCTCTAATGAGGGCTCCAGGGCACGCTGAACCCGGGAAGTCACCTCGAGTCGCTCTGGCCGGCGGCGTTCCAGTGACGGTCGGCGTTGCTCGACGTGGTGATGCTGGTGGTGAAATGCCTGCCGTGGCAGCGCTTTTCTACAGCACCGGGACGACATGCGGTGGTTCCTGAAGGTGGTGCAGGCGCGTCGACCTCCCATTCAGGAGCACCAGCACCACGACCGGCGCACGAAACCTCATGCACGAGAGGGAGCGGCTATTGCTTCGCCAGTCAAATTATCCTTCTGCGTAAAATACTATCCATTCTGCAAAACACTCACGCGAAGATAAATATAAATACAGGAAAAATATTTACAGATACATATTTAATTTAATATTTACAAAACAAATTCTACAATTTGACACTGACAATACGAGTAAATTGTTCGTTGAAAAATCATAGTTCAGAGGTTTTATTTTAGTAAGCAAAAGTGATTTTGTAGCTTTTTATTAGAATTTTTGTAATCAATCAAGAAATTGTGTATTATTTTATGGTTTTCTCGACCTAATTAACTTTTAATTTATAAATAAACGCTCACATCAAAAACCGCAATTTATAGAAAAAACCGGAAAGAAGATTTTTGGACGAACACGTGTAATTGTAACGTGTCATAGACAACCTATCGTATGGCATGCAGAATACCATTTAACCGTGTCTTACCGTGCCACGATACGATACAAGTTACGATGTCGTGTGACGTCACGCGTTTATGGCAAGACAAGCCTGGGCCTTACAGAATCAGGGCCCAGCTCCGCACCGTACTGCAGCCGCGAGTGCACCGTGGCGAAGTAGCAGGCGCGCGCCACCTCCACCGACACCACACGGGCCACCCGCCGGAGTGCATAACAAGCGGCACTTATCTTGCCACACAAGCTATCGATGTGGCTTTCCCAAGTTAGACTTCGGTCTATCTGGAATCCAAGAAACGTCGTACTCCCTACCTGTTCCACCTTGACGCCATCTACTGAGACATCTAGAGGTCTTCTCGAATGGCCCGAGAGAACGAAATGTATGAAATGTGTCTTCTTTAAGTTAAGCACAAGGCCATTCGCGCTAAACCAACTAGCTAGGTTCGCCGCTGTAATGTTCAAGGCTTCCTCAAGCTGATCGAGACTGGGGGCGCTGGCTATGGCTTATGAATGCGTTATGCTACTTTAGCTTTCATCGCCATCATCATCCACAGCCCTTGGGATCCCACTGCTGGGTATAGGCCTCCCCTTGTATGTGACATCTGCATCGATCCTGTAGTCCTCATCCAGGTCGGTTGTGCTTAAAGTTGTGGGGCACTTTAATCACAACTTATCAATCCTGTATCATATAATAATCTCTTTTTATCATTTTAAGTATGTAAATCTGGCTCTAGTTAAGTAATTAAGTACTCATAGAACAAAATCGCATGATTCGAGCGAGCTTGCAATCACGCCGAGATAGCAAATCAAAATGGCGGCCGGTTTAAACGTCACTGCATTTTCCTCATTCGAATAAGTACTACTTACATGCCACAGCGCGTGCTTTATGTACTGGGTTATATGCAAAAGTGATGTAAAAATGCCTTGATCCAAGATGAAAAATAAAAAAAAACACAACAACTTTAATTAGTGCAATATCCCGAAATATTTATTAAAATGTCCTTATTTTCTAGATTACCATAAAAAAGCAATGGCTAATTAAGAAATGTATATATTGTAACTAGTGGGCGCTCGCGGTTTTGCTCGCATTAAGAAGGAAAGATTTTACCCCTTTAAAAGTGGTGATTCCAGGAATCTTTTCTTAGCGAATGCTACGTGCCGGCGTAATAATCTATTACTATAAAATTATAAAAAAGCTGCTTACCCTCATCACATCAATTACAAACATCATCTGAAATATCTCATCCGTTGAAGATGATGTTATATACCTATACCTATTTGTGCCTAATTTATTTTTACCAACTTATAAAAGTAGTAGTCAAACGTAAGTCCCTGTTAAAAAAATACCTAAAAAATAAAAATAAAATCATTTATTTCGGGTTACTGAGACCCATATCGGAAAAACACATTACATTCAATTCAAAACAACATAAATTAGATTTACTTAATTATTATTATCTTAAATTTAAAATAATAAAGGTATGTACATGTCCAAAAATGTATACAAAGACAGAACATTAAAAATAAAATTAAAAGAGTTATGAAGTTACAAAAAGACAAAACACAAGGACGAAACTACAGCTTAAAACTTCCTCACAAACGGCGCTGCTGCATTAGGCGGCGACCTAAGCATTTTAAAATTTTGGTTAAAATTACACCAGTTATTTGCTTACATTCTCTTTCTGAGTAGCTCTGTATGAGTAGTACACGTCTAGATGGTACGATAGCCAGGATTTGCATAATACTGCAGATTTTTTTCAACACAATACATACGTACTTGAGGGTGCTATAATGTAGGGTGGATGGTATATGTAAAAGGGAAAAGCGATCTCAAAGGATAGTAAAGTGGCCCTAATTACAAGCATATGTTTATGTTTTGATAAAGAGCAATAAAGATGTTTTGTAACAGGATGAGTATGCACTATGAAATAAGTACTCAATAAAGATTTTCTAAGTTCCCCCTTTTTTGTTGTAGTTAGAAGTAGTAGATATAGTTTTTCTTTCCATGTTTTTATGTATTTGGTTGTCAATAAATAGTTCTCAATTATATACAATTATTCAGGAGTATTCAAATTTACAGTAAATTGGACCTTCTAGGTAAGCGTGTCATACTCTAGGCCACAGCAATTCTTAATATCAGGCGGGCCGTGTAGTCATACGCAAACCATCAGAGCAATTTGTCATGATTTTGTAGTATGTTTTACGTATGTTCAGAAAGAAACAGTAAAAGTTTTGATCAAACTTCTTTCAGTGAGGTATTAACTCATTTTACTCATATCATTTGCATATTGTATGTTTTTCTACTTCACAGTCGTCACTTACAACTTGTACCAATCATAAGGTCAATCGCAGGTCACGACCTAAGTTACGATAGCAATGATATTATAATGTTATTTAATTTAATTTTGTTTTTTGCAGGTAAGTAGGTCACCTAGGCTGTTACCTAACCGGATGGCACGTGAGTAAAATTGCAAGGAAAATAAAAGTTAAAAACTAACAGAAAAGTTATGAGAAAATAAGTAAAATTCCGAAATATGAGTAAACAGTGTTTTGTTTTTCTTTTTATTTGCACTTCCATCAAAATAATATATTGAGCAATTGATTTACAAGTGAATATTAATTTGCAACAAACGAATGCTAAAACAAAATGTGTTTTAAAAAACAAATTAGAGAATTCCGTTGTTCATGAAGTAGATTAAAATACTCATCCACTCAACGAAATAGATATATTAATAATTAAATCTAGGTCACAAATTACATTTCCAAATGCATTTCCCATTTCACATTTATACCCTCCCGTAATATGAAACGCGTCAAATCAAATTCATATTTTACTATCGTCGTAAATAATCGCATCCAAAAAGTCGTATTCTAAATTTTACTACACGTAAATCTTATTAGTCCTCTTAATACGCTCACTCATGTATACAGAGTTATTTGAGACTTCACTCAGGGCAACGGTTTATTGACTGTTTTATAATAAAAAATGTGATGGATAAATGGTTAAACTAATAACATAGGCAATATCTCTGCGAGTCGTATTTCCTCATGACTGAGGGTCGTGACTCCCCAGCAGAATTAATTCGTTAAGGGAGTTCTCATGGGCAGATACATCGTGGTGGGTTCCCAGGTCCTTCCATGGCAGACACATGTCCTCGGATAGGTAATATAGGCATCAGTAAATCAATTATTTCAGTTATAATATATGTTGCTGAATAACTGTAAATGTGCGTTTTTTTCTATTAAAAATAAGAGATAACAAACAAAATAAAATAAAATCATGCATTTAAGAAATTATTTGTTATGTTTGCTGGTTATATATTAAAAGCTCACACCAGAAGTCGTTACTGTAAGCTAAGATCGGTTTGATCGTATTCTTTTGGTGGACTTTACTGACTAATTAGACTCAACTCAAGCGTAAGCCTATTTCATGTTAAAAAAAAAAAAAACTTTAAAACTAATCTAACGGCAAAGTTGTCACTAATAACCCTATATAATTTAGGGGGTTGATGTATGTTTGAGGGGGTGTTTGGGGCGGGGGGTGTCAGGGGGTGGGGGGTCGGGGTATACAGCAAAAGTTCACGTTGCTTATCTCATCAGTTTGACGGATTCGCCGAGACAAGAGTATTCATATTTTATGTAGATAACAGACAGAGGTGCCTGTTGTTGTTAATTTGACTCGAGGGACGAGTGGGCTAACGTTTTTGGACTTATTGTGATGAAAAATTTGAAAAAATGTGCTTGCATAACTTACAACTTTGTATCTTATTAAGTTGAAATAAAAAACACTTGGAGCAAACGAGATTTATGAATATATAATTTTAAAGTGTTTCTATTAAAATAATTCAAGCCACATTAATTGTTAAATTACAATCTGGGTATTTTTAATTATTGTTTTTTCATCGCTACATTTGTGATGTAATAAATACTTGCACAGAATAAATAGTATAATATAATCACCACAAACAAGAAACATGTAATTCAAAATACACTTTGTTGCAAACAAGTTATTTACATCAAAATAAACAAGCACATTACGAATATAACATTAAAATGTGACTATTACCAAAAGCACGTTTTCCCCACACTACCGCCCGCCCGACTGTGCTGATAAGGATGCTATTTAATCACAGATAGCATCGCAGGGCGGGCGGGCTTATCGCCGCGGGCTTATCGCTGGGCGGGTGGCCTTATCACAGGGCGGGCGGCCTTATCTCGCCGTATATATTCTTATCCGCCGCTTTCAAGGGCGGCTGTGTTTGTGTTACGAATTATTTTCGTTTTAATTTCAGATCTCGGGAGAATATGTTTTGTTTAACGTGAATGTTGTTAGACTGGCTCCATACACGTTTGCAGAGATATACTCGCACATGAAACGTAGACTCGTATATATGTATGTTGTATAACAACATTCTTCAAATCAAATTAATTCAGTGAGTTTTTTTTATTTTTAGTGTAACGGATTAAATTTGTATTATAGTTTCCGTAAAATAACATAAAATAAAATAAAAATAGCCCTTATTTCAGATATACTCAGTTGATTATTACAATAAAATACTTCAAATAAATAATAAATAAATAAATAAATATTCCGGGACATTGCACATAATATTTATAATGTCACTTTAGAATTCAATAAATAGAAATAAGAGGTAATTTAAATTTTTAAACATGTCACAATTCAACAAAACACCACTAATAACACTATGCAGAAATTATTTTTAAGACATGGAAAAAAAATAGTTCCCGTAAGGCATGAATAAATTTAGTTGTAATAACCGGCTAGCACATATGTACGTCAAAAATTTTGTCGAAAATTAGCTCAACATGTTTCGGAAAACTGATTTTTTGACATAAGTGATAGCCGGTAACTACAACTAATTATAACATATGTATTTCAAATAAAGTATTTTTAGACTCAGTTGAATCTTAAGAGAAGAGACTGACTAATGGAAATATTTTTTATTACATTAAGAATAATGTATAAAAATAATATAAACCTTTTGGACAGCCCTGTAATAAGAACTTTTGAAAACTACAATTTACTACGCGAAAGTTTTACGTACCCCTTTTTTATTAAAACAACCTGGCCTGCAGTAAGTCCTCCTGAATGTGGTCGTCGGCGAGTCCTGGACGCCTCCTGGCATCCGGGCAAAGTCCAATTATCGGAACACAAAAGATAGTTGTCCGGGAACACTGCTTAGGTTATAACAATCGCGTGATACTGAAACTCTGGAGAAATCTGAACTCTCTCTGATCTGAACTCGCGTGATATTTTTAGATTGTTTTTTGCATAACGTATCTTCTGCTCAAAGGTTGGAGCAGCACTGTCGATGTAATGTCATTCTTTTAGAGATGCGCGAGCGCGGAGTAAATACGCGAGTGAGATATATTCGATTTTACATCGACTTGATGAATGTAGTTTTTAAGCAAAGCCAAGTCCCTACACCTTTTTATAATTTATTTCCTTTGCTCGTGAGTATTAAGACTGAATATCTTGTAATGTCACCCCTATAAACACACATATACAAATAACTTACATAACAATCATTTAAAAGTTCATCACCCAATCATAAAGCTTCCAAAAGCTCCATAAACCTACAAAAGTTCCGAATGTAAAACAAGTTGGAGTAGTACTCGTAGATAAGTATCTTGTTCTATCGAGAACGATCTGTTTCTTGCTGTTAAATCTGATAATGGAGCATATCTGTTTACTTCCAAGTTAGGTCACAGTATAGAGATATAGCAGTAACAGAAGTTTGATTTTCCATTCGTCTAGTTCTTTTTTTTATTATTATTAAAAAAATTGAATACCTTAATTTAATTGTAAAAACCGACTAGCTCTTACGTCAAAATTATTTATAATAATATTTTCGACAAAATTATTGCCGTAAGTGCTAACTTGTTTTTTTAATTAAATAAAAACACCGGGGTAGGAATATATATTGCCAGTTTATTGGCGCTTTTTATGTGGTTCCAATGGAAAAAAATCTACATAATATTTGACCTGGCATTTGATACCAGCTTATCTAATACGAAATAAGTAACATTATATTTTTAATCTCTTTCTACTTACCCAAAATGAAATTTTAAATAGTATGTTTGTATTAATAAAATGATTGTAGTTTAAGTTGATATGTAAGTATGTTCTATCAAATATGTATGTAAAAAATAATAGATGTAAATACCATTATGTAAGTAAATGTAGTAAAGTACAAATTCAAACTATAATCTACATGTAAACTCAAGTACCGAAGTACTTTCTTGCATATTTGAGTTACTGCCTCTATACGCTGTGATATCAGTGTGTTTGTCTTGCACAGCTATAAGCCCGATCGCTGTATCTCTACAGATAGAGAGCTGTAAATAGACAGGTTTTATCAAAGACCGCTTTTACTCGAAAACAACGTCAATTGTGTTTACATTGTTAAATGTAGTAATATTTGTTAGTTAGTAGAAACTACAGTTTTCTCTCTTAATAAGAGTAGGTTTAAGGTTTTTTTATATATAAGCTCACGCTTGACTACAACTTGTCTGATGTTAAGCATCGTAATCCGGCAAGCCAAATCTCTTTCAGTTTTTCAGGGTTTGGTATATAATTACTATTTATCCAAGGTATGATTTGCTGTCCTATATTTAATTGATTAACCTGCACTTTGCTTGATGGAAAGCGAAACAGCGAACGAGCGGTTTCTTCAGTGAAACGTTAACACGTTTGCACTGAAGAAACCTATTAATTCTTTAACTACCAACCAACCAAGTTATACTATCAAAAACCCTGACAGTTTGCAAATTTTATCAACAATTTTACTATCACTTATATCTAAGTGGTAACAGTGGCAGTACAATCTAATTATATTATGACCATTTAAAAAGAGGCTTTTAAATTTAATTCTTACCAATGAAATATTAAACACTTAACACCGCGGATAACAGCAACGAAGGATCAAACCAATTAGAACCCGAGCAATCAAAGTCCCTGAACCAAATACCGAGACACACGTGCCATAAAGCCAGCGAGCATTATTAGTTTGCCACATGTACACCACTATCGCTACTTCCTGCCTCGAGAGATATAACGCGATTATATCGACTGCTGCTCGCTAATTAGACTTATCGTAGACCAATTATTTATAAGCTTATCGTCTGCGCCATTGTTTTGTTGAGTTACCGGTTGTGACACACGGCCGGGAAGTTTGGGGAACTTGGGGAACGAGTTGTGCGCTTATTTATTTGTTAAAATGCTAATGTACATAGATGCATATGTATGCTGTTCCGTGCAAGTAATCCAGAGGTGATATTTGTTTTTCAGTCGCACAAGGACAGAAGCCCTTTTATAAAATTAACGAAACCAAAAACCGATTATAAAAACTTCTATAAATTTTACACAACCCGAAATAAACTAAAGCGAAATAATTGCAGTTTCCCGCCACGCACCAAATTACAGCAGAATATCGAGTAAAGCCATACAGTATAATCCAAAGCTGGCCTAATCGGCAGTTTAACCTATTCTACAATGAAAAGATACATTAAACTCGCATTTTTACAGCCATCAATTGTACAGAGAAACGTTTAAAGGGAATATATTGCCCATAAAAATGTTAATACTGTAATGCAACTGCACATTTCTTGTGAGGCTAATTTGCCACGTACATACACTGCTAAAAATGGACGAGGGATGTGGAACAAGTTATGCGGTTTGGAAGGTTTCAAACTCGCTAGTAAATTTGAGTTTTATTTATTTATCGTATGGCATTTTATCTCTCCTTCATAAATTTATTGTTTTTAAATACGCAATCACATCTGCAGTTAAGATTTTAAAATTCTCCATTTGTCCGTCATACTTGGTTAGAGGACAGTCAAACAATTTGAGATTAAACTCACTATAAAAAGATATTGTAATAAATAGTTTCACAGGAAATATCATAATTGGGTTTATCTTATTCCCTGGATCAAGTCATTTATATGTATATAACTAATACCAAAAAATTAAAAAGTTAAGCATCTATAAAAAGTAATAGGGCTCTTTAAAAATGATCTACAATTTACAGTAATATATAAACTAAAAAATACTTTCCATGGCAATTAGTTAGAACTTAACAGTATCCAATCTATATTAATAACAAATAAGTGAAGTTATTTCCTTTTTTTATATCCTGGATTCTTATTTATTTATGCCCCGCTACAGCGTATATCTTAGTCCACAAGTCACTAAGTGCAATACACTCCAAAATGGCTGTTAAGGAAATAGCACATGTAAATGCAGCTATTGAACGCCACAGCATGATCCAACATTATAATTATATAGCAGGATAACAATCGTGAAATATAACAACATTGATAGACGGACGGACCCTTGTAGCTATAAAATAATTATAATACTATGGAGTTAGAAATAATAGGTTATTTTATGCTGGCAAGTACTTACTTATTAATTTTTAATTTCACACTTTTCTTACGCAAACGTTCAAATAATTGAAGCAAATGTAGTGAAATTCGCAATGTAAAATAGAATCATGATCAATACTTTAAGTCTTCTTTATGATTGATTCTGCTTTAAATAGTATTATTTGTGATAAAATATGGAGTAAAACAAGATAAGATCTCAAAGCAATATTTTATGACTACAAGAAGCCACTACAAAAATAACACATAAATAACTAAACGCAAGTTATTTATAACCGACAAGTGTAAATAAAAATTTAAGAACAGCAATAGAAGTGATAAATTTCAATCGCCATTAATCAAAACAACGCAATAAACCCTAAATTAAAATAACATTGTAAAGACAATAACCATAAATAAATTGTAAATGAATGTTTGTACCACACATGAATCTGTTAGAGATTAATTAAAGAAATCAACATAACAACTTTAGCCCATTTCTAATGTTTGTTTTAGGTACATTTGGTTTTAGAGGCTATTAATGTTTAAAGTACCGACGGAATAAACTATAATATATTAGGATAAACTATAATATTATGTAAACTCAAACTTATGGGTTACTTTCATCATGAAAAACCATGTTTTACAATCAAATTAAAGGTTTATTTGTATCTGTTAAATATTAACTAGTCAGTCTTTTGATGGAGGCTTTAGCATACTAATCAACTTTAGTTTTTTATGTAACTCAGTCTTGTATCTGACTTTAACTTGCATGATATAAAAACTACTATAAAAGCCTAAGATACAGTATGATAACAAGGAGACTTAAGTCTTGAAAATAAGTTTAATTGTCATTAAAGTGATGTTTACGTCTAACACGGGCGTGGCGCCGACGGGCATTGAAATTTAGTGATAATGAGTTAAATAGTATTACATTACCTATGTCAATTCTATATAATATTCACTCACACATTTTAGTTTTGTATCTGTTTTTGTAATTATTAATTTTAGTTCCGGATTTTATTATTAATAATATTTTTGTTGATAATACAGACAACGAACATAATCACACATACACAGAACTACTCAATTACAACAATCCGATATGACTAAAACAAAACATGTAAAACCCACAACTTTCCCGTACAGAATAAAATGTAATTATTCAGCGCATAAGTTATCAAACTCCATAGCCCCTAAATATGGTATCGAATTGCATTTTCAGCAGATTTTTTTGGCACGCGCGTGCCGACTTGCCCCATACATTGTCCTGCAGTATACACCGTGCCTACATTTGGCAAGCACTGCTTTTGATACAGATAGGGATATAGGCTGTAGAGTTTATGGAGCTTCGATGTACCAACCTATGTATTTGTATCTACATTTTACTGTGTCCATTTCAGTAGAATCTTTTCTTTTTATTTTTTGTTTTTCACCACAAATAAACAAATAAATTTATTCATATATGTTCCGTTTGAGACAGACAGTGATGTACATTTTTTAAGTTTGATTACAGTTTCCTTGAGTTTGATTCATCTCTATTATTTAAACAAAACTTGCCATTGGCTATATTTGCGCCATCCTCATTGCCCCATTCAAGTTTTGACCTGCTACAGATGTTATGTCGTTCACACATCTTGCAGCCGGACGCCCGACGTTCCGGTGATCAGTTTTTGGCCAGCACTTTGTCACTATGGCTAAGTCAGAGGCCTGTACCCAGCAGTGGTACGAAATCAGCTGCAGATGATGATAATGGTAAATTAAAAGTTTTGTTTTTACCTAGCAGAGACCAAATTTTGTGACGTCATAACCTATAGCTGACTAAGCCACGTGGATTCGGCTAATTCTCTTGATATAGAGTCCATCAGTCCCTAAGAACATAAAACGATAAGATGTGATATCAGTGGCGCCTGAGTTAGAAGGACGAAAACATCCGATAATGGACGATTATTAAAAGGACATTTTTCAACATTACAACAATTGATTAAACAATAAATTGTTTATATTAGTCAGAAATGATTTAACATTATAACAACATCGAATAATATACTATTGGGTGCTCGCGGCTTCGCTTGCATTAAGAAGTAATACTTGCAACCCCTATTTCACCCCTCTCAAAGTGGCATTTCCAAAAATCCTTTCTCAGTGGTTTGGGCTGTGCGTTGATAGATCACTATATCAGTCAGTCAGTGACCTTTAAGTTTTATATATTTAGATTATCAAATAACTTGTTTATTTAGGTAACAAGGGGTTGTAAACCATTTATTCATTTTTGTAACAGTATTTTCCGATGCATCATCACAGAACATATCAGTACGATATTGACATAAAATCAAGTGTGCGAGGGAGACAGAGCTTGAGCCAAGAAAGCTTTAACTCCACTGGCGCCGAAGCAATCCGAATAGCTGATAAACAATTTTATTTATCAAAAAAATATCTATCAAAGAATTAAGTACGAAATCTTATCGCCCAAGTTGGCTTATCTCAAGGTTCTTGGACCCATTTAGATATATCCGAAAGCTTTCTGTCAGGATATGACTATAAAGCTGTTGAAATATTGCGTACGATATCCCTCGTATCTGCTAATGGATTCGGATTATTTGCCATAACGAGATTTTTAGGCTGTTCTGAGATAATTAGTTTATGAGCTTTGATGTCAGCGTCGGAGTGATGGGAGTAAATATTTTATCAATAAGCTTTTCGTTTACTATCATTGGCTTGGATTTGCGCTATATTATGAACTCATGAAAAAATGTTCTATAATATACATATTATGAAAAAAACACGTACCCAACTATTTAATATAAATGACATAGAAACATTTCCATAAACGCATACTTTTTGTTTTGATTAGTTTAAATTTGAAAAGATTTTGTACAAAATAGCTCAACATCGATTGTTTACTTTACATTGTCAATCTACAATGTAACCATCAATTACACCATTAAAGGACCACAGATGTAAGATTTAATAACAATAAAACAAACAAAAGTGGTGGGAAAGGACAAAACCTTAACAACGTGACACAAGTAACACAAATCCTGATCATAATCGAATAAAACTCGAAAGAACAATATTATCTGTTCGAATAAAAACATCGAATAAAAAACTATCGAGTTTAGTGACTGGTGGACAATAACACAACAAATGGGTGACTGGTTGATAAGTAACTACAGGTAGCTTGTATTCAGAGTTACAGGTAACTTACACGATATCTATTAAAAGAAGTTATCAATTGGTGGCCAATCCTGGCTGACTAGGTTTCTTCCAGGCAAGTGCTACATCTGAGACTACAGGGGAGTTGTAGTCAAACATGAGCTTATTTTAAGAGTGAATAACCACTTTATCAGAGTTGGTCACATAATTAACCGATAACTCAGTAAATCCTGTCCCTCCAGTCTTTTAAGTAAAAAGCATAATATTTTAGCATAGGTAGATTTACAACATTGGAAAAACATAACTTAACTTACATAACTAGGCTACTTCAATGCTTTACTTAGTTGTCCAATAAGGTATTTTTTTTTAGTTATGTAATATCAACATCAGGCGGGCTGTAGTCAAACAAAAATTTATGAGCTTCTAATAGTTATTACATATTAAAAAAAAAATGCCATGAACTGCAAAAATATGCCACCACATACTGCTCATCTATACCAAGTCACCACACCAAGAGTCTACAAGCCATTTCACACAAATCGTCCCTGGATGTGAGACAGGAGACATTGTCCACTGTATCACGGATCCAATCGGTCGATTCCCCAAATGTAACCCGAGCATCCAGCCGGTAACTAATGTGTTAACTCTTTAACGGAGGCAAGGGTGGAGTGACTCTCTCGGTCACGTGAATGATTGTTAACTGAGTGACGTCAGAGGTAGAAACTTTATGACAATAGCTGGTATTACTTACCCCAGAAACAAACACTGAGTGATTTGATATAAATAAAAGCCTAGAAATGACACTTACAATTAGGTTAATTTAATTCAGGTCTGATTGTTGTTTTAAGTACAGCGGTGTACAAAACTGATACTTATTGATAAGTTGTATAATGAGTGAATAAATATGTCAAATAGTTACTTACATACTTATTGATGAACTAACAAATATATTACTTATATATTTTAAGTAATTAATTACACTGACATGACTTGACCTCCTTATAAAAATAAAATAAATGAAACTCATTTATTTCGGGTTACTGGGACCCATATCTGAAATTCACATGACAATCAATTCACATCATCATAAAGTCTTTACTTATGAGTGAGCTGCGTCGCCAGCGCAAGCCACGGCAAGGCGCGAGCACTAGCCATTGTTCCCAGATGGCTATCGCACACAAAGGCCCATCACAGATTAATAACAGTTTGTTCGTGTCCCGGAGACAAATGGGACTGCGCGCCCACCCAGCGCGACCAGCTTGGACACTGGACGGAGGAATGGAAAGCCTTAAGATGAAGAGAAGGAACAATATAACGTGTATCTACCATTTTTATCACGTTTTTCTGCAGCTAAGTTTTTTTTTCATATCACTAGTAGCGAGATTATCATGATCGTTGATTGATGGTAAGTCTTGTATGCCAATTCCAAAGCTTGTCACTCCACGCACTGTATACGTACATACTCGTCGCAGCTAGATATGCGATAGTTACTACGATGTCGAAATTTAATCGGCAAGAAATATGGACAAAATGGTCGTGTTAAAACATAGGCATAATATGTTTTTATTTATTTTATAGTAGTTAGTATATGTTATATGAAATTCAGTTTTTTTCTTGTTCCTCTTTTATTATTGTAGTAAATGTTTTTTCCTCTGTCTAGGTAAATATTTACACTCCATCCTATACTTACCTATACATATAGGAACATTCTCTCGAGAGACTATCTCAGGTCAGGAATCTCGTCCGAGTAACGCCGAGTAACATTATCTGTGCGTCGGTGTTGCCATTTTTCTTCAGCACAAAGGATGTAATCGCCTGTGTATTGCCAGGGTACAAGGAATAAGATTGTGGCGGATTTTTTTTATCGTGACGGTTTGTTATATTTCGTTTTAAATATGAAATTTTACATACATACTATAGTAACGTTAATATTTTTTGTTTGGTTTTCATAAATTTTAACATCACGGTTATTTGTAATTGTTTGTGGCCGCCGCAAACAAATGACGGATAACATCATATTTTTTAACTTGGAACAACTTTAACAGAAATTTTAATATCACGTGGAACCACTTATTCTATTTTTTAAAATCATAATCATCATCATCAATTAAGACTCTGAACCAAGGAATTCGTTTTTGTAAAACAATACGAATACCATTACGAAAAAAACAATATTTCGTTTGTAAGCCCGCTAGTTCCTTACACTTTGCACCACAGCTAGCGATAAGAGGTGTCAAGCGTCACCTTCGGCCTCTATCGGCTAATGATTCAGTCGGATTCCATCGTGGTCACACTGTATGTTATGTACCAATACTATACTATATAGGTACTATATTGCCTATACTTTGTTATTTATTATAAAGTTTATCCTTGTACAATGTTAAGGTTGTTAATGAAAAAAAAAAAAATTAGTTTTACTTTACAATCACCATAAACTTAGTGGAAGGAGCTGAGCGCCCACCACGATGCCTAAGAGAACTCATCTAGCGAATGAATCCGGCGGGGGGTCACGACCCTCAGTCATGAGGAAATACGACTCAAGGCCTATAAAATTCAAAATTCATTCTTCAGGCCCGTGACCAGCATGCAAGCGCATTCTTGGCGCAAAGGATAAGCATTGCCATCCAACGTGGCAATGCCGCCAGCATGCTGGGAATGTTGCCTACAGATATACTTTTTTTATAGGTGTTTTAAGTTTATTATAAGTTTTAGTTTATAAGTTAATTAGTTAAGTTTTTATTATTAATTAGTAAAATTTGTTTTTTAAGTTTTTTCAAATAAAAATTAAACAATACTCACAGTAAAACAGATTCAAAACACAAAATGAAGCACCTTACAATATACCTGTTTAAAATGAATGTTATAATCCCGTAAAAATATTGATATGACATATTATATCTCAGCTGGATCTTTTAATTCAACAATTAAGTAGTTATATTTTATACACCTTGTGAAGATCTAATCTTATAAATACGATCACGATATTTATTAAGTTTAAAACAAGAACGATTAATTATAAATGTATAGAAACAATAAGGAATTTACAGAAATATAGACGTATTAACTTTTTGAATATCACTATTTCTCATCTTTACATGAATTATTGATAAAATTATACTAAATACAGAAGAAAATTAATGTCTTCCTATTAACTTTACGTTAGATGTTTTGTCTTAAAATATACAAGTTTAGATTTGATTAAATAATTATATGGCTATAGAGTTTGACCTTCTTATTTGTGGTATTTGTCATGCTATAAAAAATGGCATTCTCGTTGGAATCTTCATATTAAATTAATAACAAATATTTAAAGAACTGTTTTTTTTAACAATAGTGTTTTATGTTATCCACTAGTTATCAAATTTATCGATAATGATAATAATATATTCACTTTTAAACATAAACAATCACTTTTCTATAAAACAATTACAAAAAAATGTGGACAGTTTAAACACATACTTTTAAAAATTAATAGAACTTTATGTAGAATACAGTTGTTGCTCGAAAAGTGGATCGTGTTATTTTTTTTATCAAAATAGTAATAGTAATATGTGGTTTTAGGTAAATTTGTAAGATCAGGCTTCATCGGTGCATTGTTTTCAGATCCGACATCGATTGAGTCGGAGAGCCGCAATATTTCAGGGAATCAGCTCGAGCTGAGTAAAACTCGATCGGTTCCAATTTCGCAAAAACTACACAACACGATCCGTTGTTCCGATCGTCTGATAGGGTTGCAGGAGCGTCAGCAGAAAACTTCGGATGTAATGTGATAATTAAATATGTTATTGGTTATGTAATTATTTGTACATAAGCCTGGCATTTTATTTTTGTTGAGTGACAACAAATTTCGTTTCGACCGGTTTCACTCAAATTAATTATGGGTGTTTAGTTATATCCTAAAATCTTTTGAAATACCTAAATTAAGAAATAAGTCTAATTATAAAAATACAAAAACACATTTATAAATAATTACCCATTAATATATATGATGGTATATTTTTGGCCAATCATAAAATCGGGTTAGTTATGTAGAATTAATTAAATTTACTCAATAATAAGAAAATTGTAATAAATAGAACGCACGTTCTGAAGATGGGTGTCATTACACCCGAAACGCGTTAACACACGCAAAATCACACGCGAGTGAAAACCGTTTTAGTTACATATTGATGATAGCTAAATCTCTGTCCATTTTTCAGAATCAAGTCTTTCATCACTTTATGTCTATGACAGATCTATAACTTCTTTGTAGATAGTAATTTATGTTAGTGTTTCTCTTTGTATAAATATTTTTGGTATTGTTTATAATTATAAAGGTATTATTTTGATTAGGAACATATTTGAATAAAATATCGTTATATTTCTAATTAGTACACCTCTGACTCTGTTTATCTCTATTTGTCGTGTCCATCCAAAGGTTGCCTGGAAGAAATCGCTTAAGGTGATAAGGCCGCCCATTTGTACGTTATTATTTGTTTATATTTTACTTTGTACTATATACTTGTGTTGGTGTGCAATAAAGAGATATATATTATTATTATTATATATATAAAAGATTCTGAGACGCATTTTTTTACCTCAATTTAATTTCAACATTTTTGTGCGATCAGTACCCACACTGCCGCCGTATCTCGCCATCTAATATTATTCTGGGAACGGCCTTAATAAGTCAGTACAGAATGTTATCTATTCCATTTTATCGCGCGCGATACACATCTCAATCCAATTAGCCATACAATGCAATATGGGGCAGCCTGTTATGATGGCGAGGATACTCTCTGTCTTTCAAAATGGGGGATTAACTATGTTTTTGGAAATTCTTATGCTGTAAACCATGTATGATGTATCTGCCCAAGAGAACGAATTAATTCTGCGGGAGTCACGACCTTCAGTCATGAGGAAATACGACTCAAGAGAGACAGATGCAGTACTGTGCACAAAAAAATTATACACCTAAGTAGTATTGTAGGTTATTGTAAATTCATACGTCCGGACTTCGGGTGATGTGAGTGAGGAAAAAAGAGTTTCAGGAGTTTTTATTGAAGGTCCGTTCCGCCGTTTTTGCGTGATGAACGTTTGAATAAACAGAGAAACAGACGAAAATTTCATAAATTGTTGGAACGTGTTCTGTTACCATTCTAAGCGTCTCCAAACATTTTTTTTATATATCTTCAATGTTCAGACTTTCGACCCTCTTCACTTTTAGCTATATCATATGTATGTAATTATGTATATATATATCTTATACAAACAGTGTGCAGGAATTGTTTATTATTATGATTTTATATCTAATCCAACATTATATACCAGCCATATTATCGCGTTTAATACAATGTGTTATAAAATTATCAGAAGGAAAACTAACGTTTGAGGTAAATTACTTCATATATTGTGTAACCTATTTGACCTCTTTATACCAGATTGGGTCAGTTTGGTCAGTGACTTCAGAAACATTCATAAATGACTTCATTAGGTTTATTTTATTAACTAGGTATGTAATGCTACTTGACATACATAGGTATAAAATATACCTCAGGGGTTTCTACGTGCCGTAACATGACAAACATTCTTTATTTTTAATGAGACATACGAGTATATCCCGTGACCGTGTGATGTGTCCTCCGTGGAAGGACCTGGGCGCCCACCACTGTGTATGTATCTGCACAAGAGAACTCCTCTACGAATTAGTACTGCGGGGGAGTCACGACCCTTAATCGTGAGGAAATACGACTCAAGAGAGAGAGAGATGTCTGCGACAGGTTAAGTTTCAGTTTGACATTGGATCTTAGGTACTGGATCGTAGACTGCAAAGTATAGTAGAAGTAAGTAATCAAATGTGATCCAACTATCATTATAAAAAATCTAAATATGTTTTTGGTCTGTCTGATTTGCTTTCACGACTAGACGACAGCTCATGGTGGTTTAAGTATGCTATTTGTATAGAATCGTAACAGTGAAAAGCTTCTTTTTACCTCAAAACAAGGCAAAGGAAGCTGTAGATATCCACTAGTCTAGTATTAAAAAACGTAGGTTTTGTTACCGACTCCGAAAAAGGAGGTTATTTAATTATTCTGAAAGTTTTTTTTAAAGTTAGTTTCGTATAGAGTTGAGTATGACGTCAGTGATAGGTATGGTTCGGTAGCGCGGGGTAACCACCTCGCGGCCGAGCGGTCACTCGATCGGAGATTATCTCGCGCACCATCTTGCCATCGCCTAAATGTAGAGGACGGTTAGCAGAAAAAAACTCATGCATCATACCTATAATTTGTAAATCAAAGTAACATACGCGAGTAACCCAATTTTATATGCGAATATTATCTAAATAAATACCTTTGCAAAACGTATTGTAAATTTCTTGATAGCTCGCATACCATATAAAATAAATCTTTAAAAAATAAATATCATGGAACAAGCTAAAAAAATAGACAAAAATATGATTATATCAACACAGTCATAGGTTACAAATTCTTATTACGTATATGCTAGAACACTCTTTTATGTTTTCAGTCACACTTTTGCAATCAATGGTGAGTAGGTATGGTGCAGTGACAAACGTGTAAATAATATAAAATGACATTTATTTCAGACTTTAAGTCCTTTCACATAGCATAGCAAAGCAGAACAAAATATAATACAACACTATAAAATTAAATTATAATTAAAGTCAAAGTATTATATCCGTTACCTAGTCTAGTACCCACCATACAATCGCTTGCTTAGTAGTGTGCAGCCTATTTATATTTATGTAGAAACAGGCAAGCGTTATGTTTCCCGTGTAAAAAGTTTATACTTTTTTTGCCATCGCTACGCCACCTGGTGGGGGGCAGGCGCGAGTGGGAGGGGGTGTACTGATAACGTATCGATTGACCACCTTATCGGGCGATCAAATGAAGCCAGCGCTATCTTACTATCGCTTGTTTTGTTCTCTCATAACTATATTGAGTATAACAACTGAGCTTTTTATTTTTAACGCTGCTTATTTGTTTTTGTTTTTTTTTATCGTTAAAAGACTGTTTGCGATAGAATGAAGTAAACGTTTCTTGTGTTTTATAGTAACTGCGTGTTGCCAATTCAAAATATTGTCTGATTATATTCATTGTATTAATAGGGAATTAAATAAGCATATAAGTTGTAAGCATTTTGGGAAAGTTGTCGATCTTCAAGTCGAGAGGTCTTCTAGACAAGCGCGCTAGATCGTAGATTATAACGTTGCTTAACATCAGGCAAGTTGTAGTCAAGCGTAAGCCTATATCATGTAAAAAAAAGTTTTCTCTGAAAATTTGACTCTTACTCTATTATCGTCAAAATCTAAGCCAACTTTATTTTTAACTTAACCTACCCAGTAATTTATGAACGTGTGTAACACTGATGTCAAGAATATAATCACCCCAAGGACCTCTATTACCAACACAAAACAATAAGCAAGTAGCAACATTAGTAGATATTCGTCTGATATTAAAATAAACATCGTTATCTTCACAAACAACTAAAAACTTGTCCCTTGTGCATTAGAATCCATTAGGTCCTCACAAAATCTTGCTGATTAATTCGTTTTATCTCCGAGAGGGCTGTGTATTATCATGAGAAGTAACATCGCTTGATTTATACCAGTTATCTCCGTCAGATGGCGCCAGCGGCGACTCATATCTATATATTGTACAGACGATATAGTCATAGAGACATCTAACCCTAAACTAAAATCTCTAATTTATTTGTATTATTGTGTCTTCATTGTCTATCCATCGAAGGCAATGGATAAATTAAGAAGCAGATTTCTAGCAATATAATTTCTACACTTACAAATCATATGTTGACAGTGAAGAAAGAAACAAAGAAAGATTTTAGGAAATTATAATAGACTTAATAAAAAAAATGGGAAGGTCATATCGGTTGCAAGCTGGTACTATATGGCCACATACATAGTAATGGAAATTCTTTATTATTTGACGTTAGCGGGAAGTCTCTACGCTATAACGTCGTTTCCACACACTGGCTTTCTTTTATGAATTTGAAGTATTCGTCCAGTAAGTGGCAAGATAGTAGAACTGGAACGTCTAAATGCTCCCGATTTGTTTCTTTTTCGGCGCGTGTGAAGGAATGCAGTCTTCTTTTTGATGTTGTTAACAAGGCACTTGATATTTTGATGTAGATGGTGTGGTATGTGGGGTGTCTGCTTAGATCTCTTACCATCAGGTGAAATCATGCTCGAGACATAGCTCTTTACGCCATTAAAATGAATCTAAATTGTAACTTGTGGTGATTACAAGCAATCAAGATGACAATAAACATTGTTTAATTTAACCACTCTACCTACGGAATTCAATTGTTTTTACTACGTAACAAATCTATTCACTTTATTGCATTATCAATCTTCCAAATACTTTAAATGAACACACATGTTCATATACCTACGTCTACCCAAAAATTCTAATCAACTTCAACCCATCCCTCAAATTTACTACCATCCAAAGACCTTAATCGATGTTAGATAACGCTCGCGTCGAAAAATAATAGTTTTTATGTAAATGAGCGTTGCATACGAGATTGAAACGATAGTGCAATCAGTAGGTACATCGCGACCGACGCTGTGAAGGTACTACTATCTGAAATCATAACCTTGGTGCTATCTGCCATCAAGCAGGGGCGGCTGCAGAGAGGATGTAGTAGGGCTCTGCTGGTCAAATATTTGACGTTTGGGGCCTTATTTGTCAAACAACAAAGCCCATACATGGGACCTTAAGTCATAGCCTAGGTGCTAGCTGTCATTGCGTGGGGACGTCTGGAGAATAGTTCATGGCCCTGCTGGTCAAATATTTAACATTTGGGGCCCTATTTGTCAATTATTTGAAGTATAATGTCGTTTGGGGCCATATTTTAAATTTAAACATTTTTTCTCGACTTTCAAGGTCCAAAATATATGTTGTATACTACTATCTTAGATATTTAGCATCAAAATACCTACTATAAAACGGCAAATGCCATTTAATTATCAATAGTTTTCATTTGTTCCTATAATATGTAACAATTTACCTACTTTTATTGGAAACCCATGTAAAAAATATATCATTTTATTATATGAATCAGCGTACTCGTAAGTTACGGAAAAATTATAGATATTTGTGTCACTACAAATGGAATTTAGAGCTGTTGTTATTTGTCAGTGAACATAATGCATTTTCCTTCCTTGAGTTTCGTAAACGAACTCAGATTTTCGTTCACTCAATATTTAGTTGTTTCATAATTATTTGTGCATCCGCGAATCTGTTGTACATATGTCCATACAAGAAAACGTTTCCATTCTGAGGTTTTCCTCCTTAAATGAGTCTACATAAGGGTACTAAAGTGTTCTATATTTTGTAGGGATTTACTTTGTATTAGATGTTTGCAACAGGTTGCCACACGTGATAAACCGATTCTGTAAGAAAAAAAAAGTTACTAGGTAGTAAAAATACTGGGGCCTAATATGAATGGGGCCCTTTTCTAAGGGGCCTCGAATGTGTTTCTGTACTTAGATGATTCTTAGTTACCTGCTAAGTGCGCAGTTATTATGTATGTTATATCGTATATACGCTCGCTGAATCAATTTAACCAGTTCTCAAGGCTCCGTGGCTACCTATTTTGATTAGTTTGAAAGATAAACTCAGCTGAGGATAAGAATTCAGCACCTTAGAAATAAGCTCTTAACAATGTACCTAATGCGACAAGAATTGTTTCATTATGAGGATTTATTTAATGTTCAGGTTGATTTATAAAACTTTTCTTTTTTCCAGGTAAGTTCCAGTTTTTCCTGAGGCTGAAAATTCTTTCTTGTAGGTTTCGGTTGCAGTTATGGTCGAACCATTAGACTACGAAGTTGTGTTTGCTTATCATCCGCCAGCATCATTCTTTTTACATTATAAAAACGTCATCCATAACAGAGATAACCTTTTAGACACAATCTAGAGTTAGAAACCGCTGAAATTAACCTAGCGTACTCGCTATCGGCCAATCGCCGCCGGAGATACGACTTTTATGGCGTGCAGCTTTTTTATTTGACATTTTATACAAGTTTATTCAAACAGTGCCGATAGGATCGGAGACGTTATCTTTCAATGCAACGTTACCGCGAGCCCGGCGTGATACCATCTGGGGCCATTGCTAGTTAAACCGAGCTGATAAGGGATCGGAGCGCGCGTGTGTGCGTGCGTGTGGGTACAGCACGGCGCGGCTGTGTGCGGGGACGGCGGGGCGCGCGGCGGCCGCCGAGCCAGTCACTCACTTTACGCGGCAAAAGAATGACGGCCCCAGCGAGTATCTGTGCCTTACTTTGTAAATACTAGTGGCGGTGCGGGCAGTGATGTTGTTGTGGCTCAAGTACCTCAAGGAGCTGGAGGCGGCGTGCGCGCGGGCCGCGCTCGCCGCGCCAGGGGGCGCTGCCGCCGACAAAACCATCTGTAAGCTTTGTTTACCTCCGCTATCTCGCTTTATAACGCTGTTTTTACTTTAATTTGGATCAAAACGATCGCTCCACAGACTTTATTCAACATTTATTTATCCGTCCGTTGACTAATGTGGCAGATAAGCTGCAATAACGATGATTCACTTGTTTTGTTGCCAACAAACACAGATATGCCAACAAATTTACCCACAATATTTTGTTGGGCGAGATTTTCTTCGAAATTGCGATAAAAACATCGTTAAGATTGCCTTTTTTATCTTATTTGTATGAGCCTGATAGCCGTCCACTGGTAGGTACTAATGTAAATACTGGATTTTTATTGCTGTGTAGATAGTTATCTGTACATACAACGATAATAAATCATTGATAAGTTTTATCCGTTTTGAAAAGTAGTTCTACTTGTCATAAGATCGATTTACTACTGATTTTGTTGATAACTTGACTTAAGTTAATTCAATAGACATAAAGATTTACAAAAAACCGTCCGAAGAATGTAATTCGATTGACATAAGATAATTGATTATATTCTTAAACAGATACCATCTCATATTTTGTAAAGTTCATAATTTTATTTTATTTTTCTGCTATTTACTCTTTTCTAATGAGTTATTATGTTAGGTCACTCATTAACATTACCATCTTCAGTAGGTACCGACATATTATTACACAAATATATTATTTTTGCAAGCATAGTCACAAGTTATGCTATGTAGTATGAAATAAATCACAACCCGACATTCTCGCCATCAAATAATATACAAACTGACATACAAGTCTCGTCTCGAGCGGTCGAGTTACTAATCTGTATAGACAAAGCATGCACACATGAGTTTGACGTTTTGACATTGACAGCTGCTGTCAAAATAAGAATACGCCGCACGCGCACGGTATTTAAGTCCTGCTGAGATGGTATCGCCACCTACTTAGTAAAATATGATCTTGATAACTTTAACTTGGCCATAAGCTACATAAATGTTCACTTAGATGTTTCACTTACTTATAAAGCTCGAACAAAAAAGTATTTAGTTAAAACGAGATATTTTCGAATTTCCAATTTCAAAAATTTTATATAAGTAGATTGATGTTGATATTTGATATTAAAATCAGTTTGAAAATATAATGGTGTTCTTCTTATCGACTAAAAGGGGCCAACTCTGGTGTCGAGAGTTTACCAAGCTGCCATAAGGGCCTCTGACATGACTTAAGACTGCCTAAGCCTTAAGACTGTACTAGACAAGTAGCAGGGACCAACAATTTCACGTGTCATCCGACCCACGGAAGCGCCCAACATGGAATGCCACTTTTCGGTCACCCATCCAAGGACTGACCGCGTCGACGTTTGCTTAACATTTGTATTCGCAATTAATATATTGGTAGTAACTGTATATAAAAAAGTTACAGAAACATTATTAGTTATTGTGACTACTCGGTCTAAAATCAACATTTGCTTTTGATAACGAGATAATGTATCTGAATGTAAACACATCATTCAACGTTAGATAATCTTTGTTATGGTTAGTAGGTAAGTGAAAATAACTGTTTAAATGACGTTACTTACTTACTTACTCCGCTGGCGCAGCGACCCAAAGTGAGTCTTGGCCTCCGATACAAGAGATCGCCACCGGTCCCGGTCTTGAGCCGCTTCCCGCCAGTCAGCTACTTGAAGCACGCGTAGATCTGACTCCACAACGTCCTTCCAGCGGTACCTCGGCCGACCAACGGGACGACGGCCACTCGGGACACCGAGTAAGGCTCTCTTGACACTACGATCGTCTCCCATTCTCACCAACAAATATAAAATTTGTTGATTTAAATAAATTATTTGATTGTTAGAAAAGATAAGAAAATTCATATTAAATTTGACCTTCAGTTGTTTGTTAAAGTTTTGAAAATGGAATCACAACTGGAATCAAAGGTCACACTAACGACTAAATCAATAAAATTAAATATTCCAAATTTGATTTTTCTTCCTAATAGGTACTTTGAATTTGGCATTTCTAAAACGTGACACTGACCATCTCCAGCTGTTTAAAAAAGTATACAACTCCCGAAAAGTAATTTCTGTTCGTACATTTTTTACATTACCAATACAACAAAAGGATTTCAACTTTTGAAAATGGAAGTGCGACGGTGTCGCCCCTAGCGTCGAGAACTGGTATCAGGCGCGATAACCGTGACGTGTGTGTTTGAATGGGCCCCGATCTAATGATAAAAACGGGGGAAGGAACGCTATCTGCGCTCAGATTTCACCTTCATTATCAACTGTGTGTATGTGTGTAGGAGAGTGTGTCTGTGTGGGTGGCGGGTGGTGTGGGAAAGTTTCGAGGGGTGGCGCTTGCACTGCTCTAAGATATTGTGAATATTTTTGTAGTTACCTATTGTTTATGTTCTAAAATGGATAATTAAACTTACTGAATTATATGATTTGCGATATGTTATCACGAACTTTTGTTTTTTATGTGACATCTGAAGTTTCTAAATAGCTTATTACATAAACTTAGCTCATTTGCGACAATCTAAATCGCCTCCGATATAATTCAGATTCTAGCCAGTTTATTGAAAATTCAGGTTATTTAAAATGTAAAATTACATTCATCGTCTAGGCGGTGTATAAGGCTTATTTATTTTATTATACGTGCATAAATAAAATAAATTAGCTGTAGAACTTCCTTATCGGTGCAAAAAAAATACTCGCCTTCGATACTTATCAAGAGGAAGCTTTATCACGTCGATCTGGCAAAAAGCCGTTATTTTTTAAATTCAGGGTATCAATTAGGCAGCTTATCAGTACCCTCATGGAAGCGAGCTTCCTCCGTGATAAGGGGCTGCCTGATAAGGACTTTGTACTCTTAATTAGCAAGAACGGCAATATACATACTAGACGACCAATTATAACGAGTTACACTGCGATGCGCATTTGTTAAATTGTTACAAATATTGTGTTAATAGGTTAGTTACAAATATCATGCGACGCATTAGCATGATGATTGATCCGTTTCTATATACAAGTCTTCACGGTAAGAAGTTTTAGAAGACTGGATGCCGGTTGGTTCGCGAAAGGCACATGATTGATGGAACGGTTCGGGCTAAATATAAATATGCAATTTTCGGTCACAAAATATGATTTATTTTGTACGTTGTGTCTTATATTATACTAGTGGGTGATCACGGCTTCGCTCGCATTAAGAAGTAAAACTTGCATCTCCTATTTCACCCCTTTAAAAGTGGCATTTCCAAAAATTCTTTCTTAGCGGATGCCTATGTCATAACATCTACCTTCATTCCAAATTTCAGCCCAATCTGTGGAGTGGTTTGGGCTGCGCGTTAATAGATCACTATGTCAGTCAGTCAGTCAGTCACCTTTGAGTTTTATATATTTAGATTGCTGCCACTCTGGCTCAAGACTCAGAGAGGAGAGTGATTGTGTTTTTTAACTAAGCAAGTAAGTTGTAGTGAGATGTCTCCGGACAATATAGCCCTTGATAAGCAAATACCTAACGAAGTGCTATCGGCGACGGATAGCAGCTTGATAACTCGAATGCGATAAACTTAAGTGCGGGCGGGTTTTTAGTATATTCGTTGGGTTTTGGAGAAATATGACTGATATATGGAAAACAATATAAGTAGAGATTAATCATTATGTTGTTAATTAAACTGAAGATAAGTTTGCTAGAATAGACGACGGACACCGCATATGTATGTATATATGCATAACTAATAATAACAGCGACAGAATTTTTTTTTTATTAATTTGGTCAAAACTAAATACCAAGCAACACAAACCTATTATTAAAAACAAAAACAAAACATTTTGAAAACATTTAAACATGTCCTGAAAAGGCATAAATAAAACAAAATTGACTGTTTTAAAGCCCAAAATTATACATACTCGTACTCATAAAAAAACTTCACTTCAATATGAAATTTAAAATAAAATCCGTCTACCGAACCGTATTTTTTCCCAAAACACTAGCATGTTATCGCGGGCGTCCATCGGCGGGAATCGAACCCCTTATCGCTGGTATCGACCCCGTGCTATCAGCGCATCTACGAGTTTTTGTAGCGGGGATCGGCTGGAAATATTTTATACTGCCCTAGCTATATATTAAACTACTATTAAATACGGGGACTAGTAAGTCCTCGCAGTTTTGCTCGCATTAAGAAGTAAAACTTGCATCACCTATTTCACCCCTTTAAAAGTGGCATTTCCTAAAATCCTTTCTTAGCGGATGCCTACGTCATAACATCTACCTACATGCCAAATTTCAGCCCGATCCTTCCAGTGGTTTGGGCTGTGCGTTGATCGATAACTTTGTCAGTCAGTCTCACCTTTGAGTTTTATATATTTAGAAGAAGATACTGGTAATTAACGCATAACCTTCTAAGGGTGGCGTTAATACGTTAAAAGCAACCTTTGAAATCATATTATAGTAAAGTAGCAAAGCATGTTCTGTCGTAATTTTGGATATTAAGATGCATATGTGATTTTAAAAGGTCACAAATTATACAGTAGACAGTCGATTAACATTATAAAAAAATGTTTGATGCCATTTAAATTATTTTTTGCATGATCAGATAATATCAGAATCAGTGTCATAAACTATCAAGAAATAAATTGATAAATAAAATATTTTTTTCCTGATTTTTAATGTCAATTAAGATTTTGGAGATAAGGCAGAACGATGTTGCAAAATTAAATTAATAATACATTATTTTAATATGATGATTAGACCATTTGATTGCAGAAAATATATTTCTGATCGAAACAAAATGAGCATACTAGTAGAAGTCGAAGTTTGAGTTTACCATTTGATATTCTCAAACAAACCGAAAACGTTACCGTGTTTTAAGCCGTTATAGCGCCATCTAGTACAAAATATATACAATTACAAACGCAAGTAACTCGGCACGGCGTCGCTAGTACACCGTACATACAGTAAGGGGCCGGTCAGATCACGCTAATTGATTCCTTAGAGGGCGTGGTGCGGAAAGGTCGCGGGTTCGAAGTCCGCGATGGAGATGGTGGCGTAGATACTAGGCGGATGATACTAGAGATAGCAGTAGAAACGAGTTATCTAATAGAAGATGTGAATTGGAATTTGAATAGCTACTTTCAGTCTTATACTTAGAGCCATTACTATTGGGTTATACTATTGGGTCGGGGTCAGGAGTTTGATTTCAATTGTATGTAGCATTTTAGTCTACAACACAAATCACTTTACAAAATAATAAATCCAAATACATTAGTATTTTCTCATTAAAACACATTTTTTAATATGTGTTCAAGTTTCCAGCATTTGGTGACCTAACTACCTTTGTCTACCTTTGTTTTCCTAAAATGTGTTTGTAGAATAAGTATTGTTTTAATCAATTAATGTAATTGGCTTCGGCCGGCTTTTGATTGTTATTAAATAAATAAAAAAACTTACAATACACATCTTGCTATTGACCTGTGAATTACCACGTTGTTTTTCCGTTACTAGGTTAGATTTAAATTGTATGTATCTTTCAAATTTAATAATATCAGCTTCATGTAAACTATGGTCAAGTGCAAACCCGTTCAAGTTAAAAAAAAAAAATAATAAAATGTTATTTATTCTGTTTACTCTTCTTCTATTTACTCTTTTTTTTACTGTCTTATTTAACTCTTGACCCCGCGCGTCTCCAAGGGTCATACCTGAAAATCAGCGCTGCAGAGCAATCTGCAGCATTAACGCTGAGGTATGACCTTTTTTGACGCACGGGATACATCAAAGTAACGGTTATATCACCTTTCTATTTGACCTATTGTCAACTTTTGTATGTATATATTGTTGTGTCCTGTGTGTCAAAATAAATGCCTTGAATTTGAATACTCGCCTTATACGGTAACCAAAATATAACAGTGATTATAACATGCAATATAACAGCTAGTACAACAGGTATCATACCGTCACGCTCGAGTCCTCCATTTATTTCAGGATTTCTATCTGAGATGGAAAGCGGCGCGCTGATAACGAACGCTCGCACCATCGCGATAACAATATACAGCCTTTTATAACAGTAAGGGATACTGTTGGAGATCTTGCTAAATTTAGTTATTGTACTTTTTTTTGTGTTAGAGACCACACTACTTGGAAGGCAATGGAGGAGGCCTATACCCGTACGTGCCCTTTTAATACGATTATAAAGTTACACATAATTTATTTTAAAAATTCAAACAGTTTCATATCGAAAACATTTATTTTCGTCGCCTTTCAGAACATTTCGCCTGAGGTTATTTCTTTCAGGCTTTTCTAAAGATTTCCGAGTGTGTCTGTAGTCCACTTTAATTAAGCATTTGGTTGTTATTTTAGAATTTAGGGTTTCATCTAACAATAAATGGTTTTTATTCTTACTCTTGATGAATTTAATTACAAAAAACAGTATGACTCTAAATGTTTATTACATTTGTGACCGCGAAATTGTGTCAAATATGTTACAATTAGGTTTATATTTTCATTGATTCAAAGTACATGTTTTCAAGGCCATTAAGTGGGAAAATGACTATGAAAAACTAGAACATTACATGTTAGAACATAATTTTGTCTATATTAACATAGTTTCAGGAAATAATATCGACTTTAAAAATACCTAGTGCAATTTAAAGAAGTCAATTGGCTACTTGTCTCCTATTTTGCTACTCTCAATAGATAGCAAAACTTAAAAGATCTCTTACTAGTAGGCTAATATTATAAACTGACATAGTACCGAACGTGGTACGTCTCGGTCTAGGGAGGGAGCATAATTAACGACTTAGCATTTTATCGACTTATCGCACATCTCTAGCTAAAAATGGTTGTTCGTTGAAACATTACCTTGAAAGCAATACAACGGAATAAAGTAACTTATAAAAATAATAATGGCGTAAATATTGTGAAGCTGGCTGAACCAATATGGATGAAATTATTGAAAGGTAGATTAGGTACATACTTGTATAGTTTATTAACGTGGTAACCGTTTCTAGAAAAGAATATAATAATAATGAGATACGGAATAGTGTTAATTTAGTAGATAAACATCTCTTAAGTACATCAAGATTTGCATAAAAATAATTATATTATCAAACTAGTTTTTATAGCTGTTTACTAGCTGGTGCCCGCGACTTCGTCCGCGTGGAATAGTTACTACCATAAAAACGGTTTTAGTGAGTTAACCTTAAAAGATAGACATAATTATACTGTTTCGGACATTTTGTTAGATCATATCAAGAGGAATAATTCTTTAATTCATATTTTTTTGATATCTTGAACGGTTTTCGCAAAGCACGCAACGGAAGCCCTCAAAATGAAAAATTTCCCCCGTTTATCAACATTTTCCAATGTTTCTTCGCTCCTATTAGTTGCAGCGTAATGTTATATAGCCTTAAACCTTAATCGATAAATGGTCTATTCAACACAATAAGAATTTTTCAATTCGCACGAGTAGCTCCTGAGATTAGCGCGTTCAAACAAACAAACAAACTCTTCAGTTTTATAATATTAGTATAGTTTTGTTAGCAAACACGTGTATTATTTAAATACATACATGCCTATGCTAAAGGTCAAATAGAAAAACAAAATGTGACCAATTCCTGTAACGCAATTTTTTCTAGAAAAAAATATACACATATCACGTAGCAGTGACGTTCTCAGCCCGTCGAAAGTCGTCGTGGGGGTGTGGGGGGTTTTTTATCGGCGAAATGGTCCCAGATCGCGCGCGCTGATAGTTCGGATCTCACGGCAAGATTCGCCCCCGAGATATCTCGCGATGTAGAACCCTGATAACACCCCCCGAAAAACGACAACACAACCTTGAGACGATTACTGCGATGACATTATTCCGACACACATATGCCAAAAAACGTCACGATAGGCTGCGTATGTGATACATCTGCTTCTACCTATATACTGGTTGCCGATTTGTCCGCGTAGACCATAATTGATTGAGGGCAACCAATACATTATTTTGGTAGAAGTAACAACAATACAATAACTTTGTCATTTACCTATTACACTTTTAATAACAGCTAGTTTTTCTTTTTTCTTCTTATGGAGTGACAGTAAACTCTAAGAAGATCAAATCGCAATTAGGGCCTCTGAAAATAAGTTTAAAGGCAATGTTATAAAAACAAAAACAGGACAGTAGAATCATCATCATCATCATCAGCCCACGGTCGTCCACTTCTGGACATAGGCCTCTCCCAAGGAATACCTACCTAAATATAAATTCGACAATTAAATACATATCTAAAATAATACATATCTCTATAATATATTTAATTTAATACATATCTCTGAGTTATATGATCTACGGTCCTGCCTTGGTACATGTCTGTATCTTTTCAAAAGGTTTTTGTTTGTAATCGCAGGCGAATCTAGTTTTAATGACTTTTTATAATAGTTTTACGCGACTGGAATATTTCGGGTGCTATTAAATATAAAATAAGAATGGAGCGACGGGTGCTTGTTATCTTTGTTGTCTACAACAATGCGCTTGCTATCTGATTTGAATTTTAGACGTCAATTATTTTATAAAAAACATATTTTTATAGTAAGCCTATTTCAATTTTAAAAATAATCTTATTTGGGTTTTTTCGCTATCGAATCTATACTTTTTTGTGCAAATTCAGTACTTTTGTAAATTAACTTTATTCTTACATAATTAGGTAACATTTGTATTTATTACAGTAAATATAGATAAGTACTGCTTTGAGCTGTAGGACTGTAGTGTTTAAGTTGTGGTCCAAGCGTTCCTTGCAACATACTTCTTCTTATCGAATGAGTGGCCAACTCTGGTGTCGAGAGTTTATCAAGCCGCCCCAAGGGCCTCTAACATGGCTTAACGACTGCCGTACTAGACAAACAGCCGGGACCTACAATTTAACGCAACATTCTATCAACTTAAGTTGAAATTTTCCAATACTAGGTATAATGTTTAAAACCGTCATACTGTGTCGTTAGCCTACATGTGAAATAATTGTGTTTTTATCTTCTGTGCGGGTTCTATCTGCTGATGGTATGATTGCAGGTTCTTTACCCCTATACTGTGTTTTGAAGAAACTATTAGATAATCTTTGACCTATTTTACAAGATAAATAGAACGTTCTTGAATTACTAGTAAGGCAAACAACAATGATTTAGGTAGGTGTATATATGATTTTTTATTGATTGTTAATTACTTGTAAGGTATTTTTTTACGTGGGATAGGTTTACGTTTGGCTACAGCGTGCCTGATGTTAAGCATTGCTGCAGCCTAGGGTGTCACACGTTTACCTAGAAGATACCTATTAACTCTGGATTTGAAAACCCCTGGATTGTATGTAGTTCGCAGGAAACACAGGTAAGGGTGGTATCCCTTAGGGCCTCTAAAATGGCGAAACGCTTACAATTTTTTTAACTAAGTACAGTTATGTTTCACCATCATGGATTACAGTATCACTTGTATATGTGTGGTTTGTAGCATCTCACGAATTTGGAAAAGTTTCACTCCAAAACGAAATCATAAAAAAAATAACTGCCTTATTTTAAACTAATAGTAAGTTCCACTAGTTTTTAAAGTTTATATGTTTGATCTATAACAAGCAATTAGATTCAAAAGGCTGTGGATATATGCTATGCTGACTGACATTTAATCAGTTTCTAGGGCTCATCATTGGTGATTTGTGAGTGGAAACTCACTGTCCTGACTAAAAAAGTAATTTTTGAAACTAGGTACTAGGTAGTGTAACCTCGTGAATGAGGAACTGATAAGAATGTTGGTGATAGCAGTTTCCGCGAGAGCTGATAGCATGTGCTGTGTGAAACTGACTACATACTAATTTACTGTATTTAGATTATTGTACTTTATATAAATATTTTTATTGATAATATTTGAATTATGATATATCAGGCATTACTTTGCGGAAATTCGTTGCTGATGAAACTCTGGAGAAATATATAGAGTTGTTTGCGCTGCGACTTCTTTCGACTCTGAGAAAACGTCGCAGGAGTAATGAATTATTAACAGCAGTAGTTCTCTAATGAGAGTTGTCAAACAAAAAACTTATTCTAATGTTTTAACCCAAATTTTACAATATTTGTTTACTGTGATACTAAGAAGCCTTTTGATCGTTAATAACCTTGAGAACTTAAATTCTGTAACGAAAGTATAGCACACAGCATAAATATGTAAGATGCAAAAAACAGCATCGAATTCTTAATTCGTTTAGTAAAAAAACGAAAAAGATTCTTTGCTTCCAAAATAAGAGTTATTTCTAAAGGACAAACAAATGTAGATATTTGCTAGTTAAAATAAACCACAAATATATATTTCCTTAGAAATAATTTCATCAAGACAATTCAACAAATCTTCCATACAACAATGTTGCCATTATTAGAGAGCGATCTCTCCGGCCAATAAGTCAAAATAACGGCGGCTCGCAATCTATGAGGAAGGGAATTTATTTTAATTGGCAAAACTAAAATATAGTTTGAACTTCGTGCAAGCCGTATCGGTTACAGAATAGACATGAGACTTTTGAGTCAATTGTTTATATAAGAACATTTTTTTTAATAATTACAAGTAAGTACATTTTAAAAATAAAAATAAATCACACTATAACATAAATATCAAACAAAAATGATCAGTAAATTTTACCAAAATTGAAGCATAAAATAACTTCATTAGACATTTTAATAGCGATTGTTTAAAAAAGGAAGGGTTTGCGGTTGGCGTGCGCGCGCGCTGATTCCGGCGCGATTGGCCCTGCAGCACCCTGCAGGTGCGAACACGATCGCACCGGGGGGATACCACGAGGTTCAACCATCATGGATTTAATAATGTGCGCATCTCCTTTAGGCAATTTTATAGTTTAACTATAAAACTTTGTAAAAGATTTGCTAGTGTATGTTACTGGTTTAAAGACTTTTATGAATGGAAGAGAAGTACATTATCCTGGATAGCCTTAAGTATGTCAAAAATTTAATTACTCTTTAGTTTTTTATTTATATTTTTGAATATAAACTGTCTAAATGTCAAATCAAAATAATTTTGATGTTGTAAAAGAGACATGTAGCTATAAAATCTTATTGTCTAATTTACATATTTTAGAAAACAGTTACAGAAACCGTTTATTTTCAGTATCATAATATTTGGTTAAGAATAAATAAATAAATAAATATTCCGGGACATTGCACACAGCGCCATCTAGCCCCACACTAAGCAAATGAAAGAAAGCTAGTTTATTTCCAGCAAGTGAACTTTGTGAAATATTCTTGAAAAGTTAACATGTAAATTAATTACAATTAGAATTAGACTTTGACATCAAAATAGTCCTTGTTCAGATTTTTTTAACCACCAAAAGTATTTAACATTAATCCCATCTTACTAATACCCCGTAGTAACCCCCGTAAAACCTTCGTGACAATATAATTGTGCCGCATACCTCATTCCTCGTACTTAATTTATACCTAATAGCGAGATAATCTCATTTTTCCACTTCTCATTTACATTTTGGAGTATTATCTTTTGGCGCTGCAGTCGCGAGAGATTCTTCTCACGGACGGTTTATTGTTTATTTTATTGTGAACTTTGGTTTGTTTGATTCACGCCCTTGAATAAATAATGGCAAGCTGGTTTCGAGTAGAAGAGGAAGATAGTAATGTGAGATTTTTTTTAGTATATCGTAGAATTTTTAATAATTTCCAAATATGTACTTCGTTTTTTACAGTCCATAACATAGGCTGGTATTACTTAAGAAGACCTAGTAATCTACAATTTTCATTAAGCGTGTAATAGTCAAACGCAAATCTATAAAAAACATTCAGAAGACTTGATACCCTCCTTTCTTGAAGTCGGTTAATAAAACCTTCTAGGTTAATATTTTTGCTGGATTATTTCATACTTGTCTTTCACACTTAGGGCGGTTTCAAAATTCTGACATTAGAGTTGGCCACTCTTATACAAACATGTGAACACTTCTCTGTCATGATTTTATTATGCATCATGTATGATCTTTAGAAAAACTTCATCATTAACTTTGTATGATCGTCCAGCTAATTGGTAAATATTAACTTGTAAGCAAAGTCTATGTTTAAAATCAAGATGCGTAATTACAATTTATTCACACTCCATAATGTAATTAAAGGTGCATAAATAGCAACATAATTGATATTGCACATGCAAAGATGGCAACACAGATTGCAGCCAGATCGAGATTCAGATTGCAGTTAATTACCCTTCGATGTGTCTTTTATTGTTCTTGAGAAGTATTAAAATACTTCAAAACATGTTTTTAACATGCCTTGTTTTTCGATTTTAATTAATATCGATGTTTAGCAAGGATTACAAGTTTAATTTGAATATATATTACGGATTTTTAATAAGTTTTTTTTACGTGGAATAGGTTTACGTTTCACTACAGCCTGCCTGTTGTTAAGCATTGCTGCAACCTAGGGTGTAACACAATTTGTTGCAATAATTGCACACTTTTTTAGTTTTTCCACAAGCACATCCAATTTCTTTTAAATATTATCTTGCGCACATCATTTTGATTTTATTGGCTATTTATTATTCTACTTTATTCGACTAAAAACTAAACGAAACATTCATGACGTCGCTGTTGTTGTTTAAGAAACATACGAGAGCATTATAATATTACCAATGCAGTAGAATTTGTTCGCTTAGCACATGATTGGCTGATCTAAGCTAACTTCCATCAATAGACAGGCACTGAAAGAAGAATATTATGTGTTTTTTTAATGTTGTTTCCAATTTTTTTAATGGCTACTGCCATTTTAATGATTAGTAAGAAAGAGAATACTTGTTCGTACATAATCCTAATATTCACTAAGAACATACACCCACATAAGTTTTCATAAGGTGCCAAAACATTAGTGTTTGTACACATTAGATCGTGCGGCGCGTCACGAGGCGCGACGCAGATTTCATCGGCTGCGGGCGCGACGATAGATCGCTAACTTTACACACCTTCGAGATATCGAGGCAGCTTTCATAATGTACTTGGTGCTTCGAAGAAAGGGAAATGAAGTGCTATTATGTATTACTCGCTGTGCTCGCGACTTCGTCCGCGTGGAATAGTTATTTTGGGCATTAATTCTTTCATATGCACGCAACGGAAGCCCTCAAGGATGAATAATTTTCCCCGTTTTTCCACATTTTCTATTGTTGCAGCGTGATGTAATATAACCTAAAGCCTTACTCGATAAATGGTCTATTCAACACAAAAAGAATTTTTCAATTCGCACGAGTAGTTCATGAGATTAGCGAGTTCAAATAAACAAACCAAACTCTTCAGCTTTATAATATTAGTACCTATAGATAATGGGTGTGATTCAATTAGATCATGTTTAGTAACTTTTGTTTTTAAGGATATTTTTGTTTATTTAAGGATTTGTTATTAATTTGAGAAATTGTTTACCGAAATTAAGTATTTTTTGATAAATTTTACTTGTTTATTTAAAAATTAACAATAAATAATAAAATAAAAATAATATACATTTTATAAATATTGTTGTTATAATAATTAATGTTTTAAAACTTGGAATAAATTAAATCTAGCAGCAGGTCCTTTACGAGTGCGTTTTCCTATTTAATGCTGTAAAGGAATATACTTAATGTTGCATTTGACTATAAAAAAATAGCAATTTTAAATTGATAAGGAAAAGAATATATTTGTGAATCTCCTATACCTGGTCCCGTCCGTGAGCAGGCCCTTGTAAGCTCTGCGAGCTTAATTGGCGAAGCTTCGTGCTTCAGGAAAGCTCGCTGATAAAGTTGTGCTTCGGATCCCACTGTCAAACGCTATGCTTTATTGCATAGGTTTGTATGCAGCTTTGATTTAGAAGCTGAAAATAATATTGTTTGGTTGGTATTGTAGGTACCTGTGTTGAACGAAGAGGTGTAGCTTACTGCTATATCCTAGTAACTTACATATAATAAGTTTATGTTAAGAGAGTAAATTTTAATTTCAATTAAAGTCAAAATTTGAGATTTTTAGGAAAGTTTAGTCTAACGACTGTAATGTTATTCTATAACTACTTGTTAGTTATGGAACAAATTATTTAGACGTACCACGGAACTTAAAAACTTGCCAGAGAAATAAACTAAAAATATATAGATTTCATATACTTAATTCCAGTGCATTAGATAGATTGTTATATACATAAATAACAAATTTTCAGAACCAAAATGCTTTTACACACCTAATTCACTACAAAATCTGAATAGCTCACTCACGACCCCACTCGTCTCCATCCGGCAATCACCGGCAACCCTCGCGCGAGGTCGTGCGACAAATCACATGCGATCGCGGGGCGTTAACAAGCGCGCGCGCCGATCCGATCGTGCCAATTTGTACGCGCGTCTAGTGATATTTATGGGCCACGCGAGCCTAGGCCCCGGCATAGGTGGGCCTGTCACGTGGAACACAGGACCATCGACAAATCTGATCCCAACAATGTAGGTTTAAAGTGAAGATTTCTTTATTGTGGGTTAGGTTTGAAGAATTCATTTTGTTTTATTTCTTACTGTTGTGAGAAACTTTTTATCTTTGTAAGTAAGGAAGTGTGTAAACGAGTGTATTACTCACTAATATAGAACGCAATGTACCTACTAAGTTAAGCCTCGATATTTCTTCAGAACATCTTCATTATAATATAGTACGCCAAACTCCCGTTATATGTCACTTTCACCAGTCTACCAAACTAATTTATTCCTCATCGTATTCAAAGACACTACCTACTCAGACATGCATTCATTTACAAGAAATCCGTGAATCATTGAGTTCTAAAACCCTGCTCACATATCTGCCAGTTACCGATCTTTGATCGCCCGATACCGACTGCATTGGTCACCAATGCACGTGTGCACTCACCTTTTGCAAAACCGACAACTTGGAACACCAAACATCCTAATCACCAAACAAATACACGCAAAAATAAACTTTACACAAAATTTTTAGTGGTGTAAGTTGCTTGAAATCCAAACTCAGGAGCAAAAGACATCAACGCGTTCTTCGATAAGTACGTTTTGTGCAAGTCTGTTGAACAGTAGTACACCATGAAACTTTGTGATTCTTTCCAAATTCTATCAGCCGAAATTCAACTTTATAATTGCGTCACTAAGTCTCATTTGCATTTAAAGTCGCGAGTTTTATGAGCTCTTAGTTTTTGTGGAAATTATTTTCTGAAAGTGAACTTTATTTGTTAAAATTTAAGGTGGAAATTTGCTTGTTTTTTTTGTAAGTCCTGTGAAGTGCGTAACCACACGTAGAGGCTAGACATTGCGAAGACGTTGGATTGTATCGGAATGCTGCTTTCTTGCACGCATGCTCATTAGCCAGACTGGTGGCCTGATTAACTCTTAATACTGAGGAATAGTATTACTTAAGGACAACTAAACTACAGATAGCTTAAGTTTTACTTTCATTTCGATGTTTGGTGAAAAAAATCAACTTTTTTAAATTGAACTACAGATTGTTTAATTTTCTTTATTAACAGGTTACCTTAAATGCTCGTAACCGTAGAACACCAAGCGTGTAATACAATTATCATAACACGTAACACAGCCTAACGGCTACCACGAGGTCAGAGGATTCGTAACATTTCGTAAGAAATTATTACGCGATTTACACGTGAGTGAAAACCGTTTAGTTAATCTTTTTCGTAAGAAAGTTTTTTGGCAAATAAATAATTTTGTATTTGTATTTGAATTTTGTATTTGATAAACGCATTAATTTACATACTCGCAATGAAACTCAAACCTAGATTGTTTTCCCGTAGTTTTTTGACCTTTGGTATAAGGTTTGAAAAGTATACCTAAACGTGAACTAATTCAGGTCAAAACGTTAGATAGATGTAGTCGTTACATAAAGCGATAAAAGAAAGCGATCTTATGCTACGAAAAAAAAACAAGATTTCTCGTCACTCTTTATATTTACATGTACAGATAAGAAGATTCCATAAAAGTACTATAAGCCACGTAAATTGTGGACTAGCATAAAGATACTTCCAAATAACTCTATAGAAAATTTTCAACTACACAACAACCACTAAGTTATTCATCGTTACAGTATTATCTAGCAGGCGTGTGTGTGTGTGTATGTACATATTAACTCATGTGTGAGTGAGGAGCATGTATGTTATCTGTGATAGATTGTTATAAAATATGCGGTATGGGGGCTAGCCGATAAGGGGATAGATATAAGTGTATAAATACGAAGCTAGTGTTCGGAAATGTTTATTTTTTATTGTGAATTTTTATGTGTGGAAATAAGACATGTTAAAAACATTTTTTTTTAATTCTTATCTCGGCTACATCGCATATATATGGCTATGAAACTGCAATTCTATGAAAAGCATTTTTATACTAGTTATGCATTTTACTACTAAGTTCATGTAGATAACATCCAAAATATTTGAAACTCTACCGTTAGATATTTTTCGATACAAAATAAAATGCAAAACGAAGGTTTTCATATTTTGTCGGCTGATAGCATCGAGTTGCTATAAAAAGCTAGAATTATAAGTTCATTTCCGCGCCCGATGTTGCCAGATAGCGGCAAAATATTAGAATAAATATGTACATACAGGGACAGACTGACAGACAGAAGGAAATTGCGGCCGCGATCGCACTGTCAACGTCACGCTCAATTTAATGTCAAGGATAAATATTTGCTAGCTTTGTTATATCTTGTTGTTTTTACAATCATGTTAGGTGTTATATACTTCATTTTATTTATACGAAGTGACTTGCATTTCAAGGCGCATTACATCAAATAAAGAAATTGTAATATGAACTCAATCAGATTTTATTTTAAAACAAAACCAGCCCTAACATTGTAGTTTGTCATCAAGCTAAACTACCGTTTTTATGACAAATATTCATACAATTAACTTAAGAAAAATAACTAGCATTGACAGAAACAAACCCCATTTACAACACTTAAAATCTTGCAAATAAGTAAACGGACCAGAGAGTATCCCTTTAGCCCGCACTCGATCAGATTTGGTGAAATTTACACATGAATATCCCTTCATCCCAAATAACTAAATACAAAATTAAATCAAATACATAAATAACAGAAATAACTTATTAATATAATTCAAAAATATCCACTACTTAAAAATACTTTAAAAAATCCATAAAAAGCACAAAAAGCGACTGCTACTGCTGCCCGAGCGTTATTTTTATACTAACTGTTGTATAGTTAGACTTGAAAACTAAGATAGCTAGACAAATGGTTTATACATATCTCAAATTGTTGTGATTCAAATAAAGAGTTTGACTGCACCTTAACAGAAACCTCAACCATTTACCACTAAAATAACGCTTGCAAATAAATAAACGTGTCACAGAGCACCCTTTACTTCGCACTCGATTAGATTTAGTGACATTAAAATAAACCCAGAACATAAGAGAAAATAGAAAAAAAATATAATAAATATTTTAGGTCATATTACACAGCGCCATCTAGCACCATACCAAGCTTAAAATAATATAAAAAGATAAAAGATTTGTATTTGTAAACAGGTTATTGTGATACAATTTAGTGTTGCTCTGTCTTCTACTGTAGTGTTGACTGTGTTGTAGAAGGCAGGATCTTCCAGGGGATCAATTTGTTTACAATTAAAATATATCATACTATACATACTATACAAAAACATGTGGCTATCCTTAAGCTAACTCAGTTTAAATATAAATTTAAATACAAATACAAAATCATTTATTTGCCACAGAAATTTTGTCACAAAAAGTTTCGAATCCTCTGACCTCGTGGTAGTTAGGCTGTGTTACGAGGCCAGAGTCATCTCCCAGTATGTTTCTAATATACATTACATATACATATTATCTTATAAAAATAAATAACAATAGCCAAAACAGCAACCATTCATAACTTCTAAAATAACGCTTGCAAATAAATAAACGTATCACAGAGCACCCTTTAGCCCGCACTCGATCAGATGCGGTGACATTTACACATTCCTATCATATCCCTCCATCCTTGGGAAACGTGACTGCCAGGGATGGATCACAGGGTTAAGTTGAAGGATAAGTTTTAAGGCGTGGAAGATGCGGTTAACAAAAACTTGCATGAGAATTCATAATCTCATGTATTGTCTGTTAATATATAATAACAATTAGGATAAGCATTTTCTCGTTATTTATTATATGGCGTTATTATTATACATAAAAGTGCTTATGTAAGACATTTTGAGTGGTTTTGAATGAAATATATTTACCTGAATTTAAATCTAATGTGTCTATTAGTGCCGTTATTATTTTGCTATAATAATCATTTTTCATTAACTTATCTCTCTATTGAAGCCAACAAGAGACTTTTTGAAATTTTACATCGAAAAGGTTTAGTGCAATTGACATTCTACTAAAACAATAAGACAAATCCTCATAGATCCAAAGCAACTCCTGATTCCGCCCTCACCCCGTGCCTGTAATGCCGTCCTCTCAGGGTATAGGTCAGATATTTCAATTCTGGTTCGGATATTGGCGCGCGGCGTGACGACGCATACATCTCAGATCGGCTCGGCCTCGGTGGCCACACGTTATCGAAATATTGAAATCTTGTGTGCATTGAGTTATGTCGGTCGCCCCGCTCGCGCCGCCGCCGCCTTCTGATCCAGGATACAGATTTCCACGACTTATATGACGGTTTATGGAGATTCTATCGACGGTGTCGCTTCAACTCGCCTTTTACTAAGGAATATTCCTTTCCAAGTTTGTGGAGTAATAAATAAGATTTATTTGTGTGTTAGGTTAAATGATATATTCTCTTTTGAATTGATTAGTTTCAACTGTCTGAATAATGAAATGACACATTGTTAATCCTAACAAATAAACAACTTCAGAAGATCTAATCAAAAACATTAACACGCACCCAACGTATTTCAATCAGAAATGTTCGCTCGAAATAATTCGAATATCGAATCGCGAAACAAAGGAGCATCATTCAAACGAACTAAACGAACGAATGAACGAATAGATTGAGTGAACAATATCTTATTTTGCAATAATCCGCGCGGGAAGCAAAGCAATGCTAATTTCCGGTATTTCCTGTACTTCCGGTAACAGATGGGACGCCGAGCTCTATTTTAAACTTCTGTTTACTCTAAACGATTGTTTTCTGAATATAAAATAGGAAGTCGACCCGTTTGTTGCGCGTAATCGAAGATTTGGGACTATCTATTGTTGGAGCTTCTATTTTCAATTTGTTCACATTGTCTCGACAGAATTCAGAATTTTGGGGCAAAGTCGGGGATCAAAAAAACTAACACTAATGGATATCATTCGACATGAACATGTCTTTTTGGCTTTACTAAAAATAACCAATATGGCAGCTAAATAAAAAAATAATCAAGCAAACATAAAAGCAAAATTAGTTCCGAACATAAAATCCAATACACCATTCCGATAAACAGAAAAGAAAAATAATTCCCGCCATTTTCTGTCGGCCATGTTGTCCGATTCGCGCCAATTTGTCACATGCGCCGAGTTAATAAAGCTGCAAGAAGTGGCAAGTTCTTTGTCTCGTTCGGTCGGATTTATCGCGCCTCCTCCGCCCGGTTTCATTTCCTTCGCCCGACTCTTGTCGAAGTTGTACACTGGCCCGAGATACCGGCGGAGCGGATTCTGTTGCTTTATATCTGTGGTATATTTTTTTGTAAATCCTTTTGTACGTTATTTATTTTTACAAATCAGATGAATACGAATTATTTATGGCTACGTTACTAACTTTAAATAATTCGTCTACAATAAATCAACTGTCGAAAACTCTGCAGTTTTAAAACATCTAAATCATTGAGTCAAATATATTTGACGCGTTGATGCATACATCATTCACTTCTAAAAAATATTGTAAATTAAAAATGCAATCTTGAATAGACATTGGCATCAACTTAGACCTATATTTTATTTCCGTATAAATCCAGTTGCGCCTGACTAAAAACTAGTTCTGCCTAATAATTATTCAGACACTGTTTTACATAAATTGAAACTAACCATCCGTCTTCTTAAACACCTAAGTATTATAATTTTATTTCGTTAGATATTATTCATGATAAAAAACTTGACAGCCTCTAACGCAGTATTTGACGCAGCTTACACGTGTTGGAATTTATAAAATTTCGTTGAAAAAGAAACAAATAAACAAAATGTAATTTATTCAAATTAATTGATGAGATTGAACAATCATATTTAATTATCTCTGTTTGATCTTTTTAGCCGCCGTTCCCCATGGATGGTAAAAATATTGTTTTTTTTTATTTAACAAAATTTGCAATTTTTTTTTGTGAAAAATTTTCTTCATTCACTCTTTAAAGTTATACTAGCACTAGCAAATTAGCCACTTAGACATATTTTTTTAATGTTTTTTACACCGTTTCCAAATACTATGACCATGTATTGATTGTTGATTTTGAACAAAAATTAGAATATTAAAGCTTAAGATATACAATACGATACGATATATCTTTATTGCACACCAGAATAAATAAATTACAATAAAAGGACTTAAACAAAAAATAATGTACAAGTGGGTGGCCATAGCAACGCATGTCCGCCGTATGTCTGAAGCGAGTACTACAGTACTTTGGGCATATCGCACGGAAACCAGCGGACAATTTGGAGAAGCTCATAGTGACTGGAAAAATGGCAGGAACGAGATCCAGAGGTCGAAGCCCTACAAGATGGTCCGATCAGGTGGCTGAACACATTGGCGCCAAAGCAAGTGCTGCCATACACGAAGCTACCGATCGTGACAAATGGCGTCTAATGGTCCATAATTTTGGTCGGGGTCATCACGATGCTCAGCATTGAGCTATCGCCTAGAGGAGAGGAGGAGGAGGGTGGCCTTATCACCTTGAGTGATCTCTTCCAGGCAACCTTAGCAAGAAAGCGGTGAAAGAGATCAGTTTGGTCGATATCATCACAATAAAACTAGATGTCCGCTTCCTCCTATCCCTTACGTCTCTCGCAGCACACTCTGGGATAATCACATTGTTTTGTTTTGATTCATTGCACCGCGGCACAAGTTCGTATTTATTGTGCTTCTTGCCACCATCGGATGTTACTATGTTTACATTAATCATTTCATGTTTCGAACGCAAGTCCCGTTTATCGTATTTGTTATCTGTGAAACTAATTAGATGTTCTTTTTTGCAGGTAAGTGCGAAAGGAGGGTTTGTTAGAAGGTAACGAAGTAGGAAATAGGGGTGAAGGTTGATCATTTTTAACAAAAAATAGTTAATTTGCTTGATTTATAAATTTGTTTAATTTTTGAATAGGAAATTGCTTTATTTAAGTTGACATGCGTAACCGTCAACTTTAACCAGTGATATATTTAAAAAAAACATAAATACAGACCGGCACCCGCGGCCTTTCGTGTTTGCTTTGAAATACTGTCATCAGCCTAAGTTTTTTACATTTGGACATAGGCCTGCAAAAATAAGGCTCACTTTAGACTAAATCTACCTTCAAAAAGTCTTCGCCCAAATTATTAGCTTGCATTTAATTTGCTTCTATTGATACTTCGGTCTTCAAGTCGAGAGTAAACCGGTTTCTTCTAGGCAAGCGCGCTACATCGTAGACTATAACGTTGCTTAACATCAGGCAAGTTGTAGTCAAGCGTAAGCCTATTACATGAAAAATAAAATACTTTGTAAACATTAAAGAAACACAATTTTATATAACACCAACTTGCCTCACGTGACTCAACAAATAATTACACTGGTAACACTAGACGACCATCGCCGTACAAAAGAGCAGGCGATAAGCAAAATGGCGCAGTTCTTCAAGTCCGCTCAGGCACTGTTGAGCGAGGCTGATGGTAGATTAGCCGTACCCTGTGTGGTCGCAACCAAGTGGCATCAGCTCGCTTATAACGATCGAACCATTGTTCCAATGAATGAGGAAAGTGATTTTTAAAAGCCTGAATTGGCTGGTTTGAATTTTGGAATGTCGGGATTTTATTTAAGGGCCAATTTTTGACTGATTTGAGCAGGTCACGCCTGAGTTGGTTACAGAATTGCTATCACAGAAAAAAAAGCGGTGTTGCTATTATGTGGCCAAAGTTTAATTTAAAAAAAATTAGATATAAGTATTTCCAAAAAGTCAGTAATATGTCTTAGTAATATTATTTTCAGTCCAACTCGAGTCATTTGTTTTAAATTATCATTTGCCAGTGTTTAATTTAATTGACATTAATCGAAACTTTTTTAAAGATTTAGTACTTAGATTAGATATAATTGTTTTAAAACAAATTCGTACCTATCATTATTATACTCAAATCCAACTGATTGATTTTGAGACACAGTTATAAACAGCAGTAACCTCTATATTTCAAGTTAAATGTGCGCTATAACTTAGTCTATGGTGTTGACAAGTAGTGAGGCAACGCAGTAAATTGTAAACCGATAGCTACGATAGGCCGATTTGGGAGATATGCACTCCCATCACTTTTAGAAGACTTTTTAGCGGTTTTTTGTGGTAAATAGAAAATGGCGGCTGTATTTTCACGTTTTAGTAGTTTTATTCTTTTTGTTAGAGAGGGACAAAAGACACGCTGGTCATCAGATGATGTGTGGTCACAATAGCATATCTACACGTGTTATCTATAAATTTAACAAATAATGAAACAAATTCGCTAAACAACGAAAAATAATAATTAAAAACTATGGCTTTCCATGCAGTCGGGCGTCGGATCACGACCTCTTTATTTGTCAGTTTGTTTTAAACAGAAAACATTTTGTTTGAGAAACTAGTGTTTGTCAATGGTTTCTCTCGTGTTATTACGGCAAAAAACATTGACATTCATCAATCTTTTGCGCCGTAAAAGAGGGAATAACCGACCAAGTAATAAAAAACACACTAGTTTTTGTAAAATAATTGTGCTTTTATTTGCAATTTGCTGTGTATAGTTTTCATTTGTAACTAATTAATTATGATGCTAGTGAACGCCCGCGGCTTTGCTCGCATTATTTTGAGATAAAATGGTTTAAAATGAACATAACTTTTTTATATACGAACCGATTAATGTTTACCGAGTGTTTAGTTAAAAATGCACCTTACATGTTAGTAAAAACCGTAGACAAATCGGTTCAGCCGTTTTTGAGTCTATAACGAACAAACATACCGACAGACAAACAGTTTTTTTTGAAACATGGTTTTTGTGTTCTAATGCATCAATAATGCATCTAACCCCTCAACAATTTTTTTTTCCATTATCTTCAATGAACATACACCGACCGGTTATAGCTTTACTATACCTATGTATAGATACTCAATTAAGAAGCAGAAATCACAGACCCCAAATGGCTTATTCACTAGCTAATCTAGTGTGAATCTGGAAGGTTCTATTCGCCTTGGTCTAGATAGCCTTCCGGTCGTATCAACAGATGTTCGTCCGATCTCATTGTTCAGTTTGCTCCCAAAATGCCACGACGTGCGCCGTGGGAACTAACTAGCATTTTAGGTGCAAGTTGAGCACAGAATAATACAGAAGTGAAATTGTGCCAAAAAATATACTTACAAAAACCGTGCTAAAATATGATTCTAATTTTTTTTACTATATTAAATTACTTACTTTTCTTGGTATTCTCTCATTTTTTTTAACCAAAGTTTTTTTCTAACTTTTAAAACGTACCTAGTTAGTTCAATTTGGTTGCATTTTTTGTGTGGATAATATATTAGTGCAGTACATTTTACACCTAATATTATTAACTTGGAGATCATCCCAGAACTACTATTAATTAATGTGGAACCAATTAAGAAATGTATGATCCACAGTAACATTTGGCGCAAAACAATGATGACTCACGTTTATTTCTTTCACGTTTTATTTTTCTAGTACCCACGACACAAGCGTTTTAGTGTGGGGCTAGATGGCGCTGTGTGCAAATGTTTAGGAATATTTTTTTTTTACAAGAAATGGGTTTGCACTTTACCTTAATTCGCCTGATGGTAAGCAATCATTACGGTCTAGGATGGAACGTGCTTACCCAGTAAGAACCGATTCACTCTCGCTTTGAAGATCGCAAGGTTATATTCCATTATATTTTATTATATTATATTTTTGTTTTATTTATTTATGCTATGTTCCTACTTATTCCTTCATAATAAATATCTGCACATGCATAATCTAAGTCCCGCAGTATTCTCGTAGTTTGGTATCGAGTGAATCTTGCGCAAGTGATCTAATCGCGTCTCTGGTTCCACAATCTGTTGCCAACTCTCAGCAAATGAGGGAGCTAGATTGTGATCAATAATATACCTACTAAAGGTTGAGGGGAAAATTAAAGTATTCAAATTCAGATTCATTTATTCATTGCGAAATATAGGTAGGTATACAATGATGGTATTACAATATAATAAATAAACAAATAGACCGGCCCGCACCGAACCAAAAATACATTGCAAACATCCAATTAGGGTATATTGTGTTTCTCTGACTTCGATACCTTAGCATAAGATCTGCTCACCATTAATGTATCTTTATGTATAACACAATTATGCAATAAATGCTTTGACTTTGACTATGTACATATGTGTGCGCTATATTTCCACCCACAGGGCGTGCAAATTATAATTAACAATTACGTTTTTAGAATATTACACTTATATCAATTATTTAAATATGTCAATAAAAATACTACACACATTTCAAATTGTCTTATCGTCAAAAAATAATTTTATTGAGTTGTGACCTTATCTAATAAAAATGATTTGAGTCTATTCTTAAACACACCAAGTGAGTTTGCTTCTTTTATTGACGGTGGAAGCTTATGTATTTTATGTATCAACTTCTTTACCTACTAGATACCTACTAGACCACTATCACTATCTCATGTAAATATGCTTTGTATAAAATTTACCGATTTGAATCATATTTTTGCTGTAATGTATTGCTATTAAAGTTTAATACGAACGAAAGCTACATTGTCATGTAAAACTTGAAGTAGTAAAATAGTCACATAATGTGCTGTCTTCGTTTCATTAACTCTCTCACTTTTTTAATCAATGTTTTTTTTTACGTGGGTTAGGTTTACGTTTGACTACAGCCTGCCTGATGTTAAGCCTAGGGTGTAACACGTTTACCTAGAAGATACCTATTAACTCTAGATTTGAAAACCCCTGGATTGCAGGAAGCACAGCTTCTGGTAAAGTGTTCCAAAGCTTTGCCGTCCGTACAATAAGCGTTGACAATAATTAACGTTTTTATTATTAAAATAAATAATAAACCTATTTAACATTATACTAAAGACACCACTATTCATTTAAGCTTAGCAGTTCAATTTTTTAGCAACAAGTACTTTTTAGTAATAAAATTCTGCCTAGAAAAGAAAAAAAACACAATAAACAATTTGTCACACAAGTGTATTTGCATCTCTAACAAACCCGGCAATCGTAATGTGCCCAATCTCAATCCATGAATCCTAATTCCTCCCTGTCAAGTGTGCGCTGTGGCCGCCGAGCGAGATTGTCCGCGCCAGCCTCCACGCTCATCAGTAGGCCTCATCTTCGTGACGTCATCATTAGCCCTCAGTTGATGACGTCAGCGGCCCTCAGCCTGCGATGACGGCGTGATACAGCCTGCTCTTTCCAAGCCCTTCACGAGGGGCTATTGGTACGATGTTGAGTGGTTGCTTTGATTTTTTTTTTACTTTTCAAGTGAAGTAAGAATTGTAAGTTTAATTGTGGCAGTGATACAGTTCTTTTAAGTTAGTGCGCAACTGTAATTGTTTCAAATTGATACAAACTCGTGTCTCTTGCCTATTTTTTATCAGGAAGTGTTATCAAGTGTTGCCATAGACAGCCGTTTGACCGAGCACGTGTCAACACAGATAATTATTGCGGGGGCAAGTTGTACAACTCCAGCGATTGCTAGCATTGCTAGCGCCGTATCTGTAATGGAGGCAATCTAGGCATTATCAGCGCTGTGCCGCTGCGAAGCTACAACCAGTTGACAAAGTGCACTACGTGATATTGCAGACATTACTCCTCGTGATTCATATCGACCCCCTCCGACCCTCACCCGGCTTCTCAGATAACGCCGCGCTGTCCGATATTACCTAAAATATTCCACCCGCATAAACACTCTCATTGTTCGAACCCAAAAAAACAAGAAAAAACTCAAACGTCAAAGTGACAGTTGGAAATCGCGCCAAAACTACCGCTGACAAAGCACCGGTGAGCCGAAACAATCAACAAATTCACATCGGACATTTATTGTTTGGTATCGTTGGCGTTCCAGCTCTGTTGTTTATAACAGAGACGGCCAATTTGCTCGGGAGACTTTTTATCTCTCATTTTTGCGACTTTTTTCGTTGTACGGCGAACAAAAAGTCGATATGACAGGTCTCAATGTAGGGTGCCGGTATCGGAGCGGGGCACGGCCAAAAACAAGCATCGAGTGATCGAGCAATCGAGTAAAAACAGAAGGAGTCGGCGCTCGCCAGCCGGCGCCAGCGGCCCGTGACAATTGCACCTAGATTGCAGCCGCCATGTTGGATTATTGCAACCACCGTCTTTTTGCACCTTCACTTCATATCAATACGCTTGTATTTGTAGTCCATGACACTATGTATACATACTTTTCAATCCTCTTTGATATTATTTCCAAAATACTCCATTTCAAACTATTGTATCCTTAGTTCTCGGTCAGCGAACATTTGCCGGCAGTACTGTATCACTTCACAGAATATTTTCCTTGGGTCGCGAACAGGCACAATAGTGTTGCACCTCAGAATATTCTTATTTTAATCGAGTGGGTGTATCGAGTCGGCGAGTATCGAGCTACTCGTGTGGAACGCAGATACTGACGGACGGTGGACGCCTGATACCACCTCACTACTTATTCACATTTTTCATATTCTCAACACATTTTCAAAGTAAAGCGCAAAACTTCTTTACATATCGCTAAAAACTATAACCTCATCGAGATAATCAGTTGCCTAATACAATCCGTTTTAAAAATTACCCCATTAAAGTAGACATAAAATATCGTTATACCTCACAAATAAGTCGATGAAGGTGTAAATTTATGTATTAATGTCGTCATTTATTCCGTTGATTTAAGTCTCCCAATCACTTTTATGTATAAGTTATGTGAGTTATGTATATCGCTCCAATCAGGATCTACGATCTACGGTTAAATAAATGTTAAAACGCTATGAATTTTAATGAGAAAAATCGTCAAGCTAAGAATTCTCCCTTTTCTTGCTACTTGGTAGACGCGGCTGTCTAAAGTTCAATTGGAATCCATCACAGTTTCAAATTGAGGCGCAATGTCTGGTGGCTGCGATCGCTACATGCCAATCACGGCTTCCTAACTTTGACACTGACAGCTTTTAAAAGTATTCCCAATTCCACAGAGGAAGCAATAGAGCTCTCATTGTCACGTGGAAAACAAAAAGGCGGCAAGCGACGCGTCATCCGCGGGATGGATTCGAAAATTAAAATCTCGCGTTAGTTGGCAGCACTGACGGCTGTCGCGCGCGCTACGTGTCGTGTTGCCAGTTCGATTTCAGGCTTGTTCTAAATATGTCAACACTTCTTTGTTATCGAGCGACGTGCGCGGGAAATGAAAGTCCATCGAGTAGCGCCTCTATTATCAACGCATCGCATATTATTATTGCGTAACTGGTTTATAATGCGAGTCGGCGCGACTCCTGAAATGTCACTAGGTTTTTTAAACACGTGTAAATTCATGGAATTAGTTTAATTCTAATATAGTCGCATTTTGTCTTTTATGTTAAATTGAACATTATGTACGCGCGTTTCTAAACGTCCTTAGAAGGACTAAGGACGTTGTTGCCAGTTAAAAAAGAGTTTTTTTGGAAATGAGGGTTTTAGTCGCGTCGGTGGTATAAAAACTTGCATGAGTGACGTATCTATGAGCAGCAGGCTCAGATACCCCTCTCCTCCCAGGTGGGGGGTGTTGCCACTTCACTCGTCACTGCCAGCTAAGCCTTGCCTCCGCACGCAGTCGAAAACTTCGCGACTGCTGTATGTGATAACAAAGCCATTTGCACTCCACTTTTGCAAACGTGGACCCGTTCTGACTTTTACGTGATCACTTTTAATACTTTTTTGACGGGCGTTATGGAAAGATTGATGTAACATATTTTCTCTATTTTCCCTTTTTCCTTTTTTCTAAGGTTTCAATCAAGTGAGATGTTTAGCCTCGGCGTTCTGTCAACGTCTAAATTTTCCCGCGAAAATGTAACCCGTTCATTATTCAAACGCAAAACTATTCGCCGCCATCAATATCGACGCAAATGCCATCTTTCATTCGCCGTCGCTTAAAAAATATACAGAGTTTCTGGTAAATCATAGTATCGATATTTTAGGGTGTAGGTGTCGTTGTAACCTTTTTAACATTTTTTTTTTTATTTAAAAATATACGCATGAGTTTTTAGTTTCGGGATTTTTTATAACATTTTTATGATGATGCTGACCATTGTGATTTGTGTGTGTGTGTGCTGAAGACATGGCTTGTGTGATCAGAAACCTGTGTGATTTGACCTTAAATACAGTATATTGAAGCGTTCTGGTATTAAACTTTTTTTCTTTTTTTAACCTTGACCATTTAGAAAACACAAATACTTTGGTAAATTTTCTTTGTATAATTTTTTTGTTTGACATTTTTTGTATTTTTACTGTAATCTTTGACATTTTAATTTTATTTTTATTAGTAGACATTTGATTTTAATAACTCGGTATTTGGTTTGATTATTGTTTGACATGCCTGCTATGTAATAATTTTAATTTAATTTTATCTCTTTAATGTGTATGGACTCAAAGTCTGAAATAAATGACATTTATTTATTATTTATAATACCTTAGTGTGAAGCGGATTTTTTACTGTTTTTCCCAGTAAGCCAGTACCGGCCAGTTTCGTCACTGTTTCGCTGCGTCACCTGTCCGCCAGATGGCATCTTACATTATGTGTGTTCACTCGACAAACATTCTTTTGTGTGTGAGATAAGCACGCGCTGGGCCTACACTAGTATTCGATACTTTTTTAAACTAATGTAAGTCGATGGAAGTGTAAAATAAATAGTAACTTATCATTTTTATTATTTAAACTTTCATGAGACATTTTTATCAATATGTTACTAATACGGTTTTCACTCACGTGTAATTCGCGTATTTTGTTTCGGGTTATCGATAATGACTGCTCTGTTAGCTTAGTTGGTAGTGGCTCTGCCTTCTAATCTAGGGGTGCGGGTTCGATTCCCGCATGACACAAATAATTACGAACATTTAAATTTGTAATTATTTGTGTTGAGTCTGGTCGTTTCTATGTATAATAAGTATGTATTTACAAAAGAAAAGTATATATGTATTATATCCGTTATCTAGTATCCATGATACAAGCGTAAGCTTAGTATGGGGCTAGATGGCGCTGTGTGATATGTCCTGAAATATTTATTTATTTATAATTTGCTTTGGAAATTTAACTAGAAAATTCGGCATAGATACCTTATCGTCTCTAATTTATTTTTAAATGCAATTAAGATATATAAAAACTAGAAATTCTTGTTTCAACAGAATTGATAACAGAATATGCACTAATATTGAGTTTATCGTTGCCTCGTAAATTTAATGATAAAAGGTAAATAGAATTTAGAAAACGCGTTCCTATTTGATAAGCTTTGGAAAACTACTTTGTACAAATAAAAATAAGTATCTAAATTTTTGCTAAATAAAGTTATCTTTTTCTTTATCTTAATTATAATTTTGTTAGAACCTTTATTTCTTTTGCTCAAAAAACAGTTACTTTGTATAAGTAAATGTTTTTAATATATGTAATGTAGGTCCCGGCTGTTTGTCTAGTACGGCAGTTAAGCCATGTCAGAAGCCCTTAGGGCGGCTTGATAAACTCTCGACACCTGAGCCACTCCCATTCGATAAGATGAAGAAGAAGATTATGTAATCAACCGTATAATTCATAAGTAAAGTATGTCATTGTTATGTTAGTTTACCAGTTTTTTTCATATAACAAGTTTCGAAAATAAGTAAAAGAATACGCAAATACACCGACCAACTAAGCAACCTTTTATTTAATGATCATGTTTATTTAATTAGATTTTCTCGCGGTAAATTGATGTAATTTAAATTAACTAGTTACAAATGTATGTAGCTCGCATGTTAAATCAGTGCTTAGTTTTGAGGCTGTATTGGAGATCTTACCAGAGATAATTTAAAACTAAACCGAGATACGTTTAACAGCAGGTTTGGAAGTAAATCGATAAGATTCGAAGCTTCTATCTAAATGGACATCTAACTAATGTTTACAAGTGACGAACAAACAGTCAGGTAGTAGAATATGTATATATATGTTTACATTGTAGAAACATACGGACAAGTGTCTACCCATCTTAAATGGGAATCGATTTGTTACAAATCTACGATTTGAATAGAATGTTGGGACGATAAACATTTTGTAGAAAGAATGTTGTCACTACTAGGAATTTGATACGCATTACCAATAGTTTTTTTTACTCTTTAAAAGTTTTTTTTTTACGTACAAAACAAATAGTGACACATATGTAATGTATATATGTAATGTAGGATGATAGGACTAAAATTTGAAATATTATTACTATTATTACATGTTTTATAATAACTTTGTCAGATAATAGTCAGTTTTCTGTGTCTTTCTTTTTTTTCTGTGATGTGATTTTCACCAGACTTATAGAATTATTTAGCTCTGAGTATTTAAAATGTATTTTTTGCATGCCGGCAGAATATGTTATTACTTAACACAAGCGTTACATCTGCTATAATCTAATAATTTTACACAACATATTCGCAAAATAAATGATTTGATTTGATTATTCACATAATACCGTCTTATTACAAAAAGTGGTTTAAATTATAAATCCAGGATTTTAACAATAAAAAGTGGGTTCTTGTTGTTCAGACATCACATACAAGCAATCAAAATGTCAACAAAAATTAGAACCTTGATTTAACATTGGTACATTTTGACAGTTTGATAATTATGACAGCGGACAGACAATTTTCGAACAACTAAAACAGACTTAGTCTAGGCTTATATTTAAGCCACGTTTTGTAAAAAGGCCCATAAAATCTAGCAAACTGTAACTCATTATTCCTCGGTTAAAAAACTAGCAACTGAAACCGACTACAACAGCGCGGTTGGCGCAATCTTATCAGTTTCGAATTATGTACCAACAATAATTTTGATCGTTATCGGCGTATGTAATCCGCCATGTCGACTGATAAGGGAATCGTAAAAATCGCGCCCGATTAATACATTTATCGATACAGTGATAAGAACCGAGCTCTGCGCTCTGCTGACGATATTTCAGTAGTGGTGTACCGAGTGTGGCGGTGGTGTGAGGATCGTATATTAGGAGATTGGTTTTTGGTTCTCTTTGGGTAGGAGTTTTTTTGTTAACCTTTTATTTGTTTTTCATATTATGATTGAGTGTTATATAGACATTGGTGATCAAAATTAAAATGAGTAATTTTTAAAGTTAAATTTTCATGTTATTTTTGTTTTAAAACATTACTGGTTTAAAGTTTACGTTATGTTACCCTGATGCGTATGTTGTAAAATTAATACGTAATTATATTACAGTTTAAATATAAATATCTAGTGAAATGTTAGACCTAAATTAGTGATTGGTTGACTCGGAGCTTCAGTGAAAAAAGAGTTTGGGTTTGCAGGTTAGTAATATTTGAATCGTTCATATTTTTTAAATAATAATAATAAAGAATATATAAGTACATCTTTATGTAAATAAGTACATGTTCATGGTGGATATTAAGAGAGCAAAAATAATTGTTTTCAAAAACTATTGTACATAGGTCATGGTATGATTTTAATACTCAAAAGCCTCCTATCTGATAAAATTACAAGTATAATAAAATTTCATACATTTTATCTTGGAGTAAAGCCTAAAAAAATTACTTATCTCTCGACTTTAGTAGCACAAATCTCTAAGATATGTGTTTTTTTATCTTTACAACAATATAAAAGCAATAAAATTGTCTGTTTATCGAAAAAATGTGTTTGAAACAATTTCAGAAGTTTCTGATAACGTGATATCTGAGCGAAGTTGGTAGCGTTTGAACCAATGTTATAAACTTGGACCCAATATTTGATGAAACTAATAAAAATATTGAATAAACAATGCCTTTTCGAAAACAGCAGTTAAGTACAGCTATTTAAAAAATATATATTCTTTAATCAATACTGTAAGTTATTTCAATTTTACATCGTGGCTGTATAGCAAGTTGGAACATGGTTCAATTTTTTTTTAATATTTACATATAATTCACAAGTATATACAAAAAAGACTTAAACATACAGAAAAAATCACAAAAAAAACAGGAAAGTTAAGTACCTAGGTACTAAATTGTTTCGTAACATTTATAAAAAAATTAATAGAGAACAATATTACGTTCAATACTGTCAACAAAAAAAATTAAAGCATTAACTACACTGTGCAAATTTCACATGTTTTTGATATAAATAAAACTACAAATCAAATCTTCTCTAAAAAATTTACACATTTCATTAATAAGATAAAATTAGTTAGGATCAGTATGGACCATTTGAAATGGCTGTTTGGTTGAGTTGATAAACTTGAATTTGATGTACCTACCATAGCATGGCAAACTAAAACTTTGTTCCAACAGTTTGGCAAACACAGCCCAGCTTGGGCCAACACCGTCCAAGCCCGCAGGCTTGCATTTCGCATGCGGTGCGATAAGCCGATTCTTTCTTATCTCTAGTTCCCCGCCCCCCTCACCCTCCACCCCCGCGTTATCGGTTACATGCAGTATTGCCAACTTCACGGTAAAGAGAATGAGTTAAAAAATCTAGAAAAATTATAAAGGACATAAGTACTTATTTACTCATACAATGGGCAAGCAATTTTTTTTTTATTATTTTCATCAACACAACTGCATAAGATATAAGACGCGATGCTTATAGGGTCTTATTAAGTCAATTTTAAATTCAATAATATGGCTTTAATTAAATTTAAATATCGCAATGAAGAAATAATCAAAAATAAATAGCCAAAATAATTAAATAAGTACATTCACACATACTGACTTAAATTATACACAAATCAAAATATGTAGGTACATTTTTTTACCAATATTTGTTACCTAAAAATTATTGCAAAACCGTCTCTCTACAAGAATATTCCGTCACATGGCCGCACTGGTTACAGTAGACTTGGCTTGCATTTGTTTCCAATCAATAGGGCTTCCAAATAGACTGGAATACCTACACAATAGTATATAATAGGCGGAACGAAACTCACGACCTGTGAACCTTCGGTACACTAGTATATATAGCTATAGTTTTTGGAAAAATGTGGAAGAAAATATAGAAATATGAGTTTGGTAGAAAAATGTAAACAAACTGTACCTGATGCAGTGTAAAAATATTTTATTTTACAAAAAAATGCGTGGTTTAATTTTAATTCTTGCCGCAGTCATAAGTAAATCCAAATCTTTGTAAAGTATATTTTGATTTTATTCGTATCTATTGTCCAGTTATTTACGGGATATAATTTTTTGTATAAAATAAAGGAGTTATGTATAAAATAAACTTTAATTTAAACCATTTTTTGCAAGAGTTATATAATATGCTTCAAAAATAGAAATTCTTTTATTTACTTTATGTTACAGTCAAAACTCTTAACCAGTCAAAAGTACTATTGACTATTAATTTTTTATGATATATATTTTTAGCAACTAATACTTTGTATTCAAAGAAAATATCGTATTTAGTCACGAATCCAAGTAGAATACCATATACATCTCAGTTAATTTGAGCTCAATTAATTCAAATTATTATTCCGATGTGTCTTCCGTATACGGAAAAAAATATAATAAAAATATAATACTTTAACATAAAAATAAATACTTAATAAAATTTACATCATTATAATAAAACATATTGACTTGGTACAATTTTTAGTTATTTAACACTTCAATTTATTTAGGTAAAATGTATTAAATTAAATTCAATATGACGAGATGTTGTAATTTGTGTAGCATATTCTATGATTATATTTAAATATTATAGTGTGTGTTGCAACTTTTGATACAGATCAATGAAGATTCTTTATCATTTTATCTTCATATCTGTAGAATGTACATTACTGCATACGATTCTGCCACCCCAATGTTTACGCCTATATCCAGTAGTTTGACAAGAGCTGAAGATGATTTGACTGGCCTGTTAGCTTAGCTGGTAGTGGCTCTGCCTTCTAATCTAGAGGTCGCGGGTTTGATTCCCGCATGGTACAAGTATTTATGTACTTTAAAATTTTATAATTACTTGTGTTGAGTCTGGTCGTTTGTATGTATAATAAGTATGTATTCACAAAAGAAAAGTATATAAGTATTATATCCGTTATCTAGTACCCACCACACAAGCGTTTGTTTAGTGTGGGGCTAGATGGCGCTGTGTGCTATGTCTTGGAATATTTATTTATTTATTTATTATGATGATGTTTCTTTTGGTGACTCAACAATTGTATCAATACAATTAATTGCGCCTAGTATCTTGTAATCTGTTGTTGCAATTAAATAGGAGTTGTAATCAAATTACTGTTATCACCTTATCTTGTTATGTAAACTGATAAGACTGGTAATGTCCGATTTTATGCTGAGCCGCTATTGGTCGGTCAAAACTTTGTTATCAGCTGTGGCCTTGTGGACTTGTGGTATTAAATCTCTAAATATAATTGGTTTTTCAATCTATATTCTATAGTTTAATAAAGCTAGGATCAAAACTCTGTACAGAGAAGATATTAGAAAAAAAACAATGTTTGGGTATATTTTGAATCAATAACAAAACACGATTCAGCAGTTTTAGAATTGTCGTCTGATTATCTGTGTCTCTGTTTATTTAAACGCTAATAAAGGCTGAACGGATCATCATGAATTTTGGTATGTAGGTCGTATGCGGTATTAGAAGTGTTATGGGCTAGTTTTATCTTAGAAGTAATGCTAGCGAAGCCGCCGGCGCCCACTAATCTATACTAATATTATAAAGCTGAAGAGTTTGTTTGTTTGAACGCGCTAATCTCAGGAACTACTGGTGCGAATTGAAAAAATATTTTTGTGTTAAATAGACCATTTATCGAGGAAGGCTTTAGGCTATATAACATCACGCGATGTTATATAGCCTAAAGCCTTTAAATGCAACTAATAGGAGCGAAGAAACAATGGAAAATCTAGAAAAAATGGGGAAAATTATTCATCTTTGAAGGCTTCTGTTGCGTGCGCTGCGAAAACGGTTCAAGTCGCGGGTAACAGCTATAATTTATAGAGTTAAAGAGGTTGTTTGCAAAAATAAATATGATGTCCAAAATAACTATTCCACGCGGACGAAGTCGCGGGCACAGCTAGTAGTTAATAAGCATGTTATTAGAAAAAAAACTATATCCGTCATCTAGTAGGTACCCATGACACAAGCGTTAGCTTCGTATGGGGCTAGATGGCGCTGTGTAATATGTCCTGATTTAATTATTTTTATCATTTTATTTTTTGTTTAGTTACATAGTATTAGGGGTTCCGTATTATTGGATAAAAACAGTAACGGCAATTACTACTCGTATAACTCCGCAGTCATCTTTCCGTTTTTCATTACCACTTTATAAACCGTGATAGCTTCTTCTTATCGAATGAGCCGCCCTAAGGGCCTCTGACATGGCTTGAATACCGTGATAGCTAGAATCCGAGGATAGATTATTAATTTATGTTTTACATACTTATGAAGTAAAATTGTAGAGAATAAAATCTCATTCAAATATTTATATATTAACAATTGCGTTTATTTCTGGTATCTACTACGTCAATACTGTATGCAATAAACGTACTTTTTGACGGGTTTTCTTACTTTGTTATTATTTATATATATATATACGTTATTATTATATGTTATTTTATGTATATCTTTAAGGTTAAATAATAATATTTTTAAATTGACAACACCCTTTACAGTGTTCTATTAGTAGTAAGTTCTGGGTGGAATATGCCTAAAATAAATGACTTTATTTATTGATTTTGATTTGAAATATTCTGTATCTCATATACCTATAATAATTTTAAACAAAAATAATACTCGTTGAAACAAAAAAAAATACATCTTACAAATTATGAGAGCTTGAACTGAGACCCAATAAAATCCCTACAAAGCCGGAATATCTCCAGAAGCTATAAAATATTAAATACAATCCCACAGTAGCACCCAGCAGATCATTTCCTATTCATAGTCATTCTATACTTACAAACTTACTCATAAAAACCAGTCAAATATTTACAAAACCAATTTGATTCTTAACAAGTTCTAATAAAGTCGATTTTTTATTACAAAATAATGTATTGGTTTGGTAAACTTTTTGTGTTCGTCTAATATATTAGGGGCTACTATAGGCCATCAATAAAAGTATTATGTCCGGTATTCATATGTTAATCTGGGCTTAGAAGTTAAATTATGTCAGAGTTTGATGATGCACGAGTAAAATGTTTTAAAATTTACATACCTATATATTTGAATTTCACTATGAACGTGTTTTCAATATACGTGTTTATGTATTTACAATGAGTACATAATATGTATCATCATCATTACATTATTATTGGCCTTATTGCATCTACGAGAAATGATTTATGTAGCCTTACTAATTTTGCAACTGCGCTCGTGGCTAAATTCGCCAATACGAGAGCCACATATGTACCTATGCGGTACAATATTGGTAGGAGAAAAATTATAATTATTTGTGTTTAGTCTGGTCGTTTGTATTTATAATAAGTATGTATTAAAAAAAGAAAAGTATATAAGTATTATATCCGTTACCTAGTACCCACGACACAAGCGTTTGCTTAGTGTGGGGCTAGATGGCGCTGTGTGCAATGTCCCGGAATATTTGTTGGGTGGAGTTTGGAATGTATCACATCATTACATATTCAGATCTTATTTGAATTGAACTTGTAATTATTTTGAAACTATAGAAAAAAATATTGATATTAGTAAGTGTTTAACACCAAATTTCGAAACGTTGGCTCATTGTTTTGTTTTAGACAAAGGAACGAAATCCTTCTACGAAATAATTTCAAAGTTAATTAATTTAAGAATTAGTTGAGTTACCTACTCAATTTGCCTCTAATCTGTTCTACTGTAGTTCTAAATATTTAACAACAGTATCTTTAAACTTTTTAACAGATTTTTGATGTTCACATAATTGGACATAAAAAGTGAATAGCACGAATAATAGAAAATCAGGTAAATGGGTTCTATTCGATTGCTTCACTCGGCGATATAATTTTTACTTCTCAGTAGGATTTGTTAAATAAAATGCAGAATTTTTGTAACAAAATTCCAACAATTATAGACGCCGTTAGTAAATACTTAATACTAATTAACGGTTTTTCTTCTTATGGTGCCTCTCCAACTAGTGAAGGCTGGCAGTCAGCTCTGCATACTTTATTTTGTTCATTGCCAAGCGAAACAATTCTGCGGCACTTCTGATCCCGGTCCATTCTCGAATGTTTTTAGTCTCTGGATAATAAAGCAAACGCACATGATTGTAGAAGCCATCGATATAAACAAGATAATTAATAGATGTCACTTCGAACTTGGCAGCAAATAGGACTAGTATTTATACAGAAAAATCCTGTAAGTTACATAATGTATAGCTTCGGTTTCTATTTTAAAGTTACATACAAAATGAAAACTGTAGACTGATTTGAATTATTCAACCAAAACATTCCTATCCACCAAAAATTCTGTTCGATTAAATCTAATTAAAAATTAAAGAATGCCCGAGAAATTTCATCTCGAATCTTAGTGCACTGGTGGGCCGATTTGTACTCGATTAAAAAATCGATTTTTGAACAATTCGAACATACATCACTTTAATAGAAACTATATCGATTGAATCGGCTTCCGTTGGACGCATGTAAAGCTACCGACACGATTTATTATTCGATTTGAGGACAAATATTCGAATCGTTATTATAGATATGTGACATAAACTATATCAATGTTCGATAACAATGAATTTATTAATCGTGTTTCTAATTATAAACTAATGGTCCACTTGTGTTATCTAAATCTTCGACGTTTAGAAGTCATCGGCTTTTATCAAATGTGTCGGTATCTTTATAATAAAATTAAGCCTACCAAATTACATGTACCTAGAAAATATTAAGTAATTTACTACATATATCTTCTTATAATAAAGACATATGTATGTATACATATAAAAAACCAGACAATAAATTACCAACAAAGTAATATCAAAAACAGAGATAACATTGAAGAGGGTAGTTGCAACCCTCAACCCTTATTCTAAGTACCTAGTAGTATTTCAAGAAGGAAGTCATGAAGTACCAACGCGTGCACTTTTATTATAACATACCTACATTATCTGTTGATATGGTTTAAAAAAGGTACGTTATAAGTAGGGACGTAGTTAAGGTACTTCCGTAGTTTTCAAGAGGTGACACGTGTCATAGTCTGTGGTAATTAAAAACAATTTTTTAAAGTCGATTGTAGACTTTGTAGATCATTGTTTAAGGACTGGAAAACAAAAAAAAATATTTTAATTAAAATATGTTTTGATAAAAATTTACTAGATCTAACTCTGGAATAAATGTAGTATTTGTATAGTTGTATTTGTAGCTATTTAAAAAAAATACAAGTCTAATATCTAAATGTATGTATTCGATTTATTTAGCTTTGACATAATTATTTTTTTACATCAAATCTTACTCTTTGGAACTCGTGAGAATTGGAACCTAAAAGACCCTGATTAAATTTTATGAGGTATTTTAAAGCCTAAAGGAATTGAATACAGAAATTAATATAAAACAGCTAACGTTTCACTAGAAAATATTCCAGTCGACCGGTAGCATATTGTTATACCTCATATTTAGTATAACGTTTATATTTAAATACTAGCTGTGCCAGCGACTTCGTCCGCATGGAATAGTTATTACTTACCATAAAAACGGTTCTCGTGAGTTAATCTTAAAAGATAGAAAAAAGTGTTGCATACATTTTGCTAGATCATTTCAAAAGGAATAATTCTTTCATTCATATTTTTCTGATATCTTGAACCGTTTCCGCAGCGCACGCAACAAAAGCCCTCAAAGATGAATAATTTTCCCCGTTTTTTCCACATTTTCCATTGTTTCTTCGCTCATATTATCTTCGCTTATATTATTTTATATTTTTATCATATTATTATTTATTTTGTTAAATTATTATTAAGTTGTATTAGTTTTATTAGGTACGCCAGCTTTACTGTTTTCCTATCGTTGTTTTCCAAACTAGGTTGCCTGGAAGAGATCACTCTAAGTGATAAGGCCGCCCTCTGTCCCAATATTATGTTTTTTTTTCTTTATACTTGTGTTCTCTTGCTATATTGGTGTACAATAAAGAATTTTTGAATTGAATTAGTTGCAGCGTGATGTTATATAGCCTAAAACCTTCATCGATAAATGGTCTATTCAACACAAAAAGATTTTTTCAATTCGCACCAGTAGTTCATAAGATTAGCGCGTTCAAACAAACAAACTCTTCAGCTTTATAATATTAGTATATATTTTAAAGCTTAAAGGAATTGAATACAGAAATTAATACATATGATACAGCTAACGTTTCACTAGAAAATATTCCAATCGACCGGTAGCATATTGTTGCATTACCTCATATTTAGTATAACGTTTCATTATTTTAATATTTAATAGTTATCAATAAATTGTGTATTGGAGCTTGTATTATGACTACTAGATATCATATAACGAAAATATGAATAAGTTTTTATAATCTTATTGATATTATTTTGCTGTAAAATGACAGGATTATAAACTTTAAAATCAATGAATATGGAGAGATTATAAGATAGTGTTTCTGTACAAGTTTTCGAGTTTTTGAATTAACTAGTATACTTAATTATTAGCGTTAAATAATGTTATATTTCGTCCCAATAAAAGTAATATATAATTTTTATCCGATAAAATATTAGAAATATATGCCAGGTCACTTTTTAATTCATATTTTTACAAATAATTTAATTCAAAATTCTTATTTTCAGGTAAGTTCCCAATACACATTAATCAATGATACCACAAACTCAGCAGAAGGGTAAGTGCTACCAACATTAAGAAGCCAATGCTAATGTATTGCCAGTGTGATATATTGCCGGAAAACATACGTATTTCATGTGTTTGTAATTTGTGTTTACGGAATCATTATGCTATGAATTATGTTACGTGCAAAACATATATTTTGATACTCATATACAAATACAAATACAATACAAAAGCTTTTTATTGGGCCAAAACAATATTACATCTAGGTACTTAGCTACAATAAATATGTCTTAAAGATACAAGAAGTTTAATTATACGTACCTGTGTTGTGTTTGCACCTTGCAGTAGGTCTCATAAGAGCCTGAAGCGCAAGTGCATCCACTCCCACATCATTTTTATTAGGCATTTTAATATACATTGTTATTTGTTATTACGAAATTCTAAAATATACAATATGTTTAGAAAAATGATCAAACGTAAATACTAAAACCACAGCTGCAACTAGCTTTTTAGCTGTAAAAGTAAGTAAATCCGTATGATAGTAGCCAACTCTGGTGTTAGAGTTTTTCAAACCAACCTTAAGAGCTCTTATATGGCTTAACGACTGCCATACTATGACTAGCAGCCAGCACCTAAACTGTTAGCTCTATAAAAGTCAAAATAACATCACAAAACAAATGGCAATCATGTTAAAATAACAATACAAATTAAGAGCTGACACAATTCAAAGTTATGGCCAAAATGAAGAAGAAAAAAAAGCTTACAGAAAAGTATGACGCTACAAATAAAAAAAAGTATGTCTGCATTTGTTTTTCTGCATTTTTCCCTTCATTCTAATCAAACCCGGCCCACATCTTGTCAAACCCGCGATAAACCCAGCCTCGGCTCGCGGAGACAAATCTGCACAATTACTTTCTACGCTAATGACGCGATACGGAGCGATGGCAGGATTTATAGTCGGCCATCTGTGGCCGGCTTTACATACATTTTCATATTGAGAGATAGCAAGAAAGGATTCCGACGCCTTCTTCGTTTGAAAGTCGTTTCTTTTTTGCCGGGTTTAAGATTGTTTAATATTCATTAATCGAGTTTTGTGTTTAATGCTGTTGTATAATATTAATGTCGTTAGTTTTATGTAGTGCTAATAAAATTATGTTTAGAAGTAGCAACAAAATAAAAACAACAGAATCATATCTAGATTATCTAGACCAGCGAAGTCAATTTGTGAAAATTGGAGAAAATTTAAGCGATACACTACCTATATGTTTTGGGGTACCTCAAGGCAGTGTTCTTGGCCCGACTTTCTTCATATTATACATGAACGACATCCACCTCAATAAACCAGTAGGAGCAGAACTTATCTGTTATGCAGATGACACCGTAGTTCTGTACCACTCTGATAATTGGAAAGACGTTTTTCAGAAAGCAGAATCTGGTATGACAGCAATAAAAAGCTGGCTAGATAAAAATCTTCTGACGCTTAATATGATCAAAACAAAGTATTTATGTTTTCATATTACGAAAGCATCAGAACCCAACCCACTACTCAGCCTTAAAATACATTCCTTTTGCACAGGAGGCACATGCGACTGTAACACTATAGACCGGACCGCTTCAATCAAATACCTAGGAATAGTAATTGATGAAAAACTAACATTTGACTCGCACATCGCCACATTAGGTAAAAGAGTCCGCAAACTGATATATGTTATGAAAGCTCTTCGAAACTCAGCTTGCAAAAAGACTCTACAGCTAGTATATACGGCTTTATGTGAGTCGATCTTATCTTACGGTATTACTACCTGGGGATGCGCCGGAACCACCGCCATGATACAAGTGGAGAGGGCACAACGAGCTGTACTAAAAGTTATGTTTAAAAGACCCTACCGATACCCGACGTGTGACCTATACGCCAACACAGGCATTCTTACAGTACGCCAAATATACATTCAAAAAGTGACGCTCTTAGTGCACAGAAACAAAAACATCTATATCTCTAACAGACTCTCTAAGAAAAGACCTCTACGTGCCGAATTGCCTGCTGTTAGAACGGTATTCGCTCAACGCATGCCCAATTTTAGATTCCCATATATTTATAACAGAATAGACAATAAATGTGACATAATATCGAAATCATACAGAGAATGCAAGATAATTTTAAAAACGTTTTTACAGCATCTAACATATAAGGAAACAGAAGAACTTCTTAAAATAATAAAGTAGGAACTCTTAGCCTACAATACCCGCACACACACGCTCACACCAGGTAAACACATACATGCTCTCTCAATCTCTCTCTCTCTCTCACACACACACACCCACACACACACACACACAGACACACACTCACACATAAAGTGTCTTGCTGTAGAATTATTTAAAGAACATAGCTGGAACTTTAAACTTAATTTACTGTAATGTACGTTTTGTGATAATGTGAATTATAATTTGATAAAATCAAAAGGTTCGCACCACTTTTTAGTAAGCGCATCTTGAAGTGGGCGCCTGCGATACAGGTTTCGTACCCAGTGCAGGGCTCACCAGAACAAGTTAATGTAAATAGGTTTAATATACAATTAAGTTAGCTTAAGGTTTGTAACTGCTTTTGTTTAATAAATAAATTTGATTTGATTTGATTTGATTTGAATATGAGAAAAAAACTCAAATAAAAAAAAAAGTTTCTTCCTTCATTACATCAGTCAAGCGCCGGCCGCCCGCGGGCACCGACAAGTTAACCGACGCTTAAACTCCGGTTAATGTATTAACCTCGTTTAACTCGCCTGAGTTATCGCACCACAATTTATCCTCTAGGTGAACTCGAAAAAGTAATGCAAAAAAGTTTAATAAAGTCACTTTGTCGTGGGACACACGCTCGGAGAGATAAGGCGGGCGAAGTTTCTTTGTCAGTTTATGATACCAAGTATTTTGATGTACAGGGAATCAACTTGAGGTTTTGGTACTCTGTAATCTATGTAAAATAAAAGTGATGGTTATTTATGGTCTAAGCAAAATAATTGTATCACTTTAAGGCTTTTAAGAAATCAAATCATCACAAACAATATTTAATCATTACAAAAAATAGATTTTTTTTATCTATACAATTTCCGAGTTACTAAAATCACACTAATATAAATAGAATATTTCTTCATATTAATGACATTTGCAACACATTTACTGATATCGAAAAATCTACACTATCAAAACAAATGAGTTAACACAAAACGTCAAATCCAAAATGGCCGTCAATCACCAAAATGAAGTTCCAAGAGAGCAATTACCGAAGTTGTAACACGGCGTGACAAATATCTGCCTCACAAATACTGTGGCCGCGATTTTTTTCGCTTTTATCGCGCGCCCCGGGGCCGGTTGATACACAATTTTTCAGCGCGATATAGCCGCTGTACCAAGTTGAGTCTTTAAAAGTTTATCGTGAAAGTTCGCGCACCTCGCCGCGTCGCGAATGATATATCGGACGGCATTAATCTTCGCCGTTGTTAAACGTTAGTTAACCTTTGTTGGAGGAGACGGACCTTCTTGCGTTTCTTTTTTAGTTGTTCATTTTTTTAGATTTGAATTAGTCGTTTGGCTAATTTGGGAGATTTTTAGCTACTGTATAGTTAGACTAAATTCTAAAACCTGCTTTAATTTTACAGATTTTACATTATTTTCGACACGGTTACCGGAAACCTTGGATATTACTTGTGACGACATTATTCATCTGTTTGCCTGTCAGTTTTTGTTTCAAAATTGATGAAATAAAAAATTCTTTCTTTAGTTTATTACTTTAACTAGCTATATATAATGATTATAATATGAACGAGTTCGTCACTATCAGATATCGACAAGCTATTTATAGAGGGTGACCAGGAGGGGTGACCACTCGGCCAAACAGTTGATTTATCGTTTATCAACTTCTGATCAAATGTTGATCAACCATATCCGCCAAAGGGTCGCATACTGTTATCACCCAATCTTATTTATGGGCATTTTTTGTTGTTTTTGTAATAAATCGATATCATGACAGGATGCGAGTTAAAATTAGTTGATTATTGCGCAATGAAGAGGAAAATTAATGTGGCTAGATATATTTATCTGATATGTCCAACAAATTAAGAGTTAAGTTTTAAAAAGTGGGCATACCGGACATATATGTACCAATTTTAATTCCATCAAACAATTTCATTTCGAAATTTTGAACGAGAACTGACGAAAATTTATTTTACAATTAATGACTACTATCAATTAACTCATTTTTATTTTCACCAGCTTTTTATACACTTTATTTATAAAACGAATAAACCTCTTTTAATCACCAGGGCCTACAATATAACCCGCAAACATGCTTATCTTATTAGGAAGCGAACCCACTAGGATCGAGAGACGTCCAATTTCGGTATTCAACAGATAGCATCTGTCTCGGTTTTTATTTATGGGTCCCGTATAATATTCACTATCTAGTTTGGTATAAATAAGCCGAATCTATACGTATTATCTCGCATATCTGCAGATACACAGATATGGGCTTATTTATTCGCGGCCGAGGTTCGTATTTCAGAGCGCCTACGCGTGCTTCGGCGAATTTTTAGTGATTTGTGTTAGTGGGGGTTTGACCCTGGCGATATGATACTACGGGTTATGATATTGATTGCTTTATGATTCGTTGATATGATTTTTAATATATTCAGTAGTAAGCCTGTATTTTTTTGAAACAAATGTTGTTTTTTCATTAGTAAGCCTGTATTTTTTGTAAGAAAAGCTATTGTTATCTATGTTAGCTATATATAATAACGCTAAAGAGGGTAAAAAATCTAAGCATAGAAGATATTAGAAAAAAGTTGTTTGGGTATACTTTCAAGTTTGTTTGGTTTCAGCGGTTCATAGAATGTTTGTCTGTCTATATTATATGTTTCTCTGTATATTTAAACGCTCATCACGCAAAAACGGCTGAACAGATTATCATGTTTTTTCGTACATATGTATGTCGACAGTATGAGGTCATACGAGTGTCATAGGCTACTTTTTATCCTAAAATAGAGCGAGCGAAGCCGCGTGCGTCCTCTAGTTAAAAATAATACTAAGAACACAAAGCGTCTATTTATGAATATTCTAGAGATACTGGTCAGTGGTGTTTTATTATTTAGCTACAAAATAACTATCGGATTTCGTTATACTTGTATTAAATTTTAATCAAAATCTCAGTTTTATTTTATGACACGGCGTCTACCATCATAATACTGTCAAAATAATTCTTTTCGGAACAAAATTAGCATCTACAAAACGTGCCATAAACTAAGCCAAAGCTCAGAGCCAGACAGTTAAAGTTACAGTTACTTTAACATTTACGTCAAATATTCCACATAAACACCTTATACTAATGCCCTGTATCAATTAACACTCTATAAAACGAACTTGATACTTCCACAAAAAATGCCAACCACATAACAATGAGGGCGCTGGCAGACGTCGTTACTTTTGTCTCATTTTAATTCTTCACATAGAAACAAGACAGCATCTGTAGTTCCATTCGTGGCCGTTCATTTGCTTTGTCGCAATAGTGACGGGACCTCCGGCCCTCGCATTCCTCGCGGAGGAGACAAGAAAGTATCAAATAATAACCAGCGGACACACCTGAAGGCAGACCGCTTGGCATGCATATGAAAACGACTGATACAACCCTACAAACTTCCCGGCACACCACCCGAAAATGTATAAAGTCTCTATTATAAAGCAATAAAGTCGAAAATCGAATACACATTTCAAATGAAACGGTAAAAATAAGTTGGCGAATGTGGACGAGATAGTATCAATTCGTACGTTAGCAAGAAACACATTTCAAGAGAAACATGGCTGGATGTTGGGCGAATCGAAACAAAGCGTTGTGACAACGCGATAACCATCGATCGAAGCGAGTCGCGAAACACGGTGCCGAAACGCGCAACAAATTATCGATTCATAAAAACATCGATTGTAAAATATTGGCCGCGTGGACGTAGGGTGGCCATTAGAGCAGGTTTTATTCGCATTTAATTAATATTGAGCGGAGTGGTTCAGATGCCTGAGTCGTGTGACTTTGCCACGTCCTCGGCGTCGTATGTCGCACTTACGAGATGCAATTTAAAACGTACATTGCATATTGATATGTTTGTCGTATTTTTGGCTTTAATTTTCGTTTCATGAAATTCAATTGCGCTGCCAGTTGGGTGTGATTTCGTATGTTTTGCGACAATCTCAAAACAAGATTTCGGAATGGTATAGTTTACTTACGAAAACAATACTATACCGAAATATGAAATGCAGTTAACTTAATCGTTTATTTGAAACCTATAAGGGATTTTACACACAAGAACTTAAAACTAGAACTATAGTAGCATAACTTACAATCTTATTTCCACAAGTGATTTGTTAATTGTAAAAAATGGGGAACTTCCATTACCACCACATATCTTACAAATAATCTACCTAACCCTTATCGCATGCACTCTCTACCTTGTGCATAGAACCATCCGCCCGTGCTGTGCTGCTATCAGCGTGTATTTTTCACATGGCCACCCCGGCGCGTATCTCGGCCGTCCCTCATGTGATATCGTCCCATCGCTCGCTGTCGCCGCGCGAGTTAATATCGATACTATGTACGCACATCACTAGTGACGACCTGACAGTTGAGGGATTTCAAATTTTGTGGAGTTTGAAAATGGAATCGTGAATAGTATTATTTTATTGGGTAGTTTTATATGTCATATTTTCCTGTGGATTTAAAATTTGAGAATAGATTGCCTAGTGTTTTGCACAGACTAGAAATCAATTGATTGTGATCATCTAGTAAAGTCTTACTGGTACTTCAATTTAAAAAAATATAATTATATCTACCATCAGGCGAATTATGGTCAAGTGCAAATCAACATACTACATAAATGACCATTTTACCTATGATATAATATATAAACAGGTATATTATTAATAACAATACAATAATTTGTACAAAATATTTTATCAGGTCCATAGACATGCGAATGTTCTAGAAGATTCCATTCAAGTTGTAGAATGTTCTCTAAACGTTGGCAACGTTTGTTAGAACATTAGGACACGAACTGACGAGCACCTGTTGAGTTCTGTACAATCACTACGTACAGTAATGTGCAGTATGTGAACTTCGTTATTTTTGTAGGAAGCTGGTATGTGGCATGTTCTTGTCCTGTCCAAAATAAGCAAGATTGTTCAGTATCTTGTGAGATTTATGCACAATGCAATTGCATATGTATTTGAGAGATGACAGATTTATCGTTACAACTTTTGTAGTCTTTCTACTCAGCCTAATATTGGGAATACATCGTTATCATGAAAAAAACCTATCCCTGTAAAAAAGGTCGAAATATTTTTACTTTCAAGTTACATGTTTCCTTTTTAATCCCTTGGGAGTTATTTCCTGAGGGCGAACAATGATGGTTATAAATAATAACACAAAGGTTGATGTGACAATGCGTATGGATACAACTTTTTCTCCATACTGCATCTTCCCGTGCGATCCCGCAACACCGGTAGCTCGTAGCGCCGTAGCGTCGTAGCAGTGCTACGTGAAATGTAACCGTGCTACGCTATCTGCTCATTACCTCGCCCAGTAATGAACCTGTACTTTATGTACTAACTGCTGTTTATACTATGAGAGCATATACTAACTGGTTGTTATTCTGTGGCTAGGTCATATATACTACCTGCTACAATGCATAATGTTTGTATATAGGAAGTTTATTGTCAAAGCGATCTTCTGAGATTTTATTTATTTACTAGTGGGTGCTCGCGGCTTCACTCGCATTAAGAAGTAAAACTTGCATCCCATATTCCACCCCTTTAAAAGTGGCATTTTCAAAAATCCTTTCTTAGCGGGTGCCTACGTCATAACATCTACCTTCATTCCAAATTTCAGCCCAATCCGTCTAGTGGTTTGGGCTGTGCGTTGATAGATCACTATATCAGTCAGTCAGTCAGTCACATTTGAGTTTTATATATATAGATTTAATATCACACACAACATAGTTGTCCTTAAATAAAAAAATAAACCTGGTTTAAATCTAAAACTAATTATTGAGAGTTTTATTATTTATCGATACTGTGGCGAGGTCTAGTAACTACTTAATATGTATCTAGGAAGTTGATTGTCATTTCGATTTTTATAGGTTAAAGGAAGGTGTTATAACTATCGCCAACAAAACACGTTTTTGTAGTGGTGTTCATAAGAGAGTGAATGTTGCAATTAATCAAAATAGTGCATGATATTATGTATCAATGCATGTCTTTATCGAGGCTTGTCGTACCTACACCGGTCAAATAGTATTTTACTAGAAGTGGTATGTTACTAATAAGTGCGCGGTATCAGTTGTGTTTCGGCACACCGCGCACTGTTTTGTATTTTAATTTTACACATAACAATTTTTTTCACTTTTACATGGTATTAACAGGCCTAGAAGTTATCAAAATATCGTTAAATCTGCAACATTGCTAAAAAAGCCCAAGTTTAGGTAATCAAACATTTTATCAAATAAAATACAAGTCAAAATCACCTAATTTTTATCAACGAAGATATTTACCAAAATAACCTACATATATGTACACATATCTAGTGGATACAAGCTAGTGACGTCCAAGCGCACTTCCTCAGGTGCAGACGCAATAGGGCGCGGTATCTAGCGCGCTCCACCGCGCCGACACCTTTGTAGCCCCTAATCTGGGATAATGGGCCCGTAATGGGGCCGGAAGCACTGAGTTAGGGGCTGTTAAGGACTGTCAAATTGACTGGCTGGAACAAAGCGGTCTAGGCTCTATTTATTTACTAAGAGTTTTAATACAGACGCTTCGTGGTGTTACTCGAGATAAAAACTAGCCTTTGTGTTTATCCAGGGTACTAACATCATTCAAATCAGTTCGGTAGTTTTAGCGTGAAGAAGTAACAATCACACACGACACAAACGGTAGCCTTAATAATGTTACTGGGATTTATTTTTCATTCGCAACGCATATTCAAACTACATAAGTTTAAACATGTGCCCTGTTTTTCTACTAGAAAGTCAAGTGGATGGAATAAAACAACTGCATATCCAATTTTGTTTTTGAAGTCAACGACATTAATAATACCTACATGGACCGGCCCTCTCAGTACTTTACCATCCAAAAATACAAGTCGACATCGGTTAGATTTAAATGTTACGAAGTTTTAAGTAAACATCGTAGCATAATTGTTAAAACAAGATAGGCAATACAATGGGTCGCAAGCGAAAACGAGAAAACCATATAAACATTAATCAGTTGACACAATCGCGGCGAGCCTATTGTCATTTATTGTCATTGCAGAATAGGGATAACCATCCGGCAAAATTTGCCGAGACAGTTATCTTTTTGCCGGATGCAGTAACTGAATAAAAAAAAGAACTTGAAAAATTGTTCAGTTTATTTTTTAATATTTATAACATTGCTATATCAACACAGTTTGACACAGAAATGAACTAATATTACATTTGAAAACTTATGATACAACTATTATATATACAACTATTATTAATTATACGCAGTCAGGTAAAAGCGTAGGTTTATAAATAAATATTAAGCTAATGTGAAAAAAAAATATTCACCGTCGCCCTTAATTATAAAATACAATCCGGCCATAACATTGGCCGGATGTATTTTATAATTGAGGGCGAATTTGTTGTAAAAATTGTTACTTAGGCTCACAATAAATAACGATAAATCGTGCAGAAATCAGTACTAACGCGTGAAATGTGATGCCTGAAGCTTTATGATGTATTTTACTGCTACTTTTACACTTTCGGAAAGCACAAGAAGGCATTTTTATTATATTTATGGATCGCGTCGCATGTCAATGAACGTCTCGCCTCATTCGTGGCCGAACACAGAATGAAGTGCTAAGTGAGAGAATTCACTCAGTTTATGTATGCTTAAACTTTGTGCTCGGCTAGGCCGGTCCATGTAGGTATTATTAATGTCGTTGTTTGAAGTATCAATAAATTCAATCAAGTATTATATATAATTATATATTCAACTGTAAAGGTTTTTAGGTTGTAAGGATTATATCCGTTATCTAGTACCCACGACACAAGCGTTTGCTTAGTGTGGGGCTAGATGGTGCTGTGTGCAATGTCCTGAAATATTTATTAATTTATTTATTTTATTTATTTCATAATATTAACTTAAGTAAATGACACTAAAACTCCTATATACGAGAACATTTAAAAATATTTAATCAAAAATATATATTCGGACTTACATATGTAGATAATAGATTCGGATAAAACTAAATTAGCAAAATAATCTGTTTGTGTGTTAGCCAGTTTATTTATCTGTGTACAAAAATAGAATTAATAACTTTTTGTAACAGATACTTTTGACTTTTCTTCGAATATATTTTTTCTCGTGTAATAAAATCAAAACTTAATGATTTAATGTCAAAGTTTGATTCCTATCACATTTTATGCTAAGCTAATTTTGGAATAGCATTTTATAATATCACGTTTGTAGGCTAAGATAGATTCCGAAATAGATTGCAATAAAATGTAGTTTTTATTTTCTTGTAATTTACAGTTTCTTTAGTTTTTATAATATACAGGAATTTTATTAATTTATGGTTTGACTTTGAACTATTTGATGCAAAACGGTATTATAAAAACGTAAAAATACACATTTTAATGTTTATCCGTTTCAGAAGCAGGTTTTTAAGTATTTTGTGTAACTTTATCTTCTCGTCAGGTTTTAATAAATTTAAATAGGTTTAACAGAACGATATAAGCTGCAACAAAATTGATTTTGAATACCTCTTTAAAATAGCCGTGTTCTGTATGTGTGGTATGGAAAACAAATCTAAATATATAAAACTCAAAGGTAACTGACTGACTGACATAGTGATCTATCAACGCACAGTCCAAACCACTGGACGGATCGGGCTGAAAATTGGCATGCAGGTAGATGTTCTGACGTAGGCATCCGCTAAGAAAGGATTTTTGAAATGCTACTTTTTAATGGTGAAATTGGGGATGTAAGTTTAACTTCCTAATGGGAGCGAAGCCGCGAGCACCCACTAGTACACAATACACATAGTCGTATGATTTTATTGCGATTTCGTACTTCTACAAAAGTGTTCCATCGTCCACTTTTCATAATATTTAGAATTTATAGGTCACTTTAAAGTAACGAGACTTCAATAACGTAGTCGAGAAGTCAATGTCCACATTTTAAGGCTTCCAATAGCATTATACTATTCTGGGTTACTGTAAAATAAGAACAATTCAGAGATTTTTTTATATTATGTAATATAAATAAGTTTAATAGAAAGATCGCATATAATTTATTATTTATTGGCAGTAACACTTTCAGTTTTTTAATCAATTTAAAATTATCCATTTTGTAGCGCCATTACATAAAACATTTATGGTTTTTGTCTTTTTATTATCTATACTAATATTATAAAGCTGAAGAATTTGTTTGTTTGTTTGTTTGAACGCGCTAATCTCAGGAACGACCGGTTCGAATTGAATAATTCACTTTTTGTTTAATAGACCATTTATCGAGAAAGGCTATAAAACATCACGCTGCAACTAATAGGAGCGAAGAAATAATGGAAAATGTGAAAAAAAACGGGAAAAAGGGCTTTCGTTAAGTGCGCTGCGAAAACGGTTCAAGATATCACAAAAATATGTATGAAAGAATTATTTCTCTTAAAATAATCTAACAAAATGTATCCAACAATATATGTCTATCTTTTAAGGTTAACTCACTAGAACCGTTTTTATGGTAATAACTTTTCCACGCGGACGAAGTCGCGGGCACCAGGTAGTGTCATTAAATTCACATATAAGTAATGTCTGTCAATTTACAAGATACGAGTAAATCCGTAGCTTTATTAGCGTTGTTACGGAATAATAAGTAACCTGCTGCTTTCATGCCAAGAGTCACGACGATCCATTTCTCCGATACTGAGTGAATTTTACACTTAATATACCAACGGACACTTAAGTATAACTAGGTTTTGCCCGTGGCTTCGCACGCGTTATTTTACATATAAACCTTCCTCTTGAATCACTCTGTCTATTGAAAAAACTGCATCAAAATCCGTAATGTAGTTTTAAAGATCTAAACAAACCTACATACAGATAGGGACAGCCGCGGGAAGCGATTTTGCTTTATACTATGCAGTGGTTAATAAAAATAATGTTACGAGGAATGGTTAGTCATCACTGCCCCTGTATAGGTGGTGAGTAGGTGGAGTGTGGAAGGCGCGTGTGTGCGCCGATAAGGCTGCAGCTGATTCATGCAGATAGTATTTGTCGTAAAGTTGGATCCGAGCGGTATCGGCAACTTTGTGACTGCGGTAAAGCGAAAACGTAGTGGATTTGGTATTGTTTTATTATTGCTGCTTCTTAAGGGTAGTTATCTTTTTGTCATCGGTTTTTTTAATTACTTAGCTTTTATTTTCAAGCTCTTTTAGAATTGATTCCTTCTATTTTATTGCTAATTTTGTAACCGCTCGTATAGCGAAAACGTTGTGGTATTGGTATTGTTATGTAATTTTTGCGTCTTTGTGAAGGGTAATTAGCTTTTTTGATATAGTTAAATTTGTATATTGTGCTGTGGTTTTTCCCGAAATCTTGCTTCACAGGACCTTTTCGGTACCTAGTGCAAGTTTCCGGGGCTACCTCACGTACCTGATTCCTACTTGACTGCACCTGGCAAACTGTGTTCCCAATGAATGTACGTGTTAGAATAAGTATTTTTATTTTTAGTCAATAAACAATTTGAATTTGAATTTTTTGAGTTTTTTATTCTATTGCTTTTAACTTACAAGGTATTACTGTCTTTTGGCTAGTACCAACGATACAAGCGTTTGCTTGGTGTGGAGCTAGATGGCGCTGTATGCCATGTCCCAGTTTTTATTAAAATCTATTCCTTCTATTTTATTGCTATTTTTGTGCCTGCCGGTATAGCGAGAAAAATGTTGTGGATTTGGTATTGTTTTATTATTGCAGCTTCTTAAGGGTAGTTAGTTATTTTTTTCTTGACGTTTATTTTTTATTTTATACCTAAATAGGATTATTCAAGATTATTCAAAACATATTGTAAAACATAAAGTTACTAACTAATTCAGTGAATAAATAAATAGAAAATAACTCCAACAAATATATTGAATATACTTAGTTACCTCAATTTTACACGTATCTAAAAACATGACTTGAAAAAAAAAAGGACGACCTTGCAAAATAAGATATTACCTGCTTGCTTTGAGACTGGTCACATTAACTGACTGATCCAAAAATATTATAAAGAAAAATATTTGTCATTTATTAATAAAAAAAATCCAAGGTTTTAAAATTATGAATGGACGTATTTTTTGCCCATCCTGTGCTTAATTGCCTTAATTTGTGTCCCCGGAGTCAACAACCGAGATTTAATTTGATCTTTATCTTGAATGTCTTTAATTTATTCAAGTTTTACTATTAAATTGCTATCTCGATACGTTATTGCTTGATTAATTTGGCAGATAGAACTTTTGTCTGTGTTTTTTTGTTAACCTTTATGCATGTTTTTTTATTCTCAAGATCTGAAGAGTTATATTAAAAAGAATTGAAAAAAATTAATCACTATCGTTATTTTAAGTGATTGGCATCCAATTTTTGACAAAAGTTATATTTTATATGTATACGATAAACATAAACACCTCAACCTTGACCCTTAGTTACTTGAAGTGAAACTATTATCGGATCTAAAAAACTCACGTCGTTATTGGATAAAAATATTAATAACTGTTTGTTCGTGTACTAATAATGGATCGAAACAGATGAATTTTTTTTTAATAATGTACTAAATAAGTTAATTAATTTTAAAACATTATGAAGCACCGTAATATTTGTTAACATAAGCATTATTATACGACACAAGTAAAGTCACGAGTTTCTATTAGTGTCACGTAGGTATAAATAATACTAAGTTATGACCAGAATGAGATTATACATTTAGTAATCTTGTTTTGATTCAGACTAAGATTATAAACTATATAATAATACAGAAGGTCATTCCAGTGCGTGAGAACATTTTTGGGATCAAAATAAATAACTATCTAAAACTAATAGCTTAGTCTCACGATAATATTATTATATCATCGGTAATACATAAACAAGTTTGAAAGAACTAATAATATCCTTATCCACATATTGTTTGAAAATGTGCAATTGTAATAATACCTTGTCTTTAATATTTGAGTCAATAAATATTTATACTTATTAATATTTTAATGAGCTTCTGATATGTTCTATGGGTCGTTTTATGAAATACTAAGCACGCGATATTTTCGCTCATTTCCAATTAAGTTTGATATCTATATATGTATATTCATAAAAGGGTTATTTTGCCAACCAAGAAAACCATTTCTCTAAAATCTTTGCAATTATATTTGCTGCTACAGTAAAATAATGAAGTAAACAAGCACTGAACACAAGTGCAGTCATGTATAAATAAGTAAGTCTTGTATAAGCTAGTGATGATCCACCAAGCGATAAATAATCGAATAGTTGGTAGAACTATGCGGACGCAAGCCCCGGGAGATAGAGTGCTGCGCTATCAGAGTGTTTGCGCGCGATAACAGCACGGACGCTGCCGAGCGGGCTAGGGATGTCTCAGGCGGGCTTGGGGGCGCTTCAAGACTGAGATTTTTAGTCTTGAATAGTTTACTTTATTGATAAGGTCGCCCAATGTCCCTGATTACCTTTTACCTATTTTATGTGAATTGTTATCAAATTTTGGTGTACAATAAAGTATATTTAATTTGATTTAGTTTATAAAACCAAAAATATACACCAAATTAAGTGACTGTAATATATAGACTTTTAATCTTGAATGGAGTACAAACTACAGTCAGCAAATAAAAACTCATACTTGTTAAGTAAATGACTGAAATACGTTTGGAAATCATTGGAATTTATACAAAAAAAAGTTACAACATTATGTCCTAACAGTACTTGAAGACATTAAGTGCTTTGATAAAGACTTAAGTTTTGAAAAAAGTAACTTACTTTAGTTATATGTAATACTTTCTTATAAACAAATTGATTTAATTAAACGTAATAATAAGTGTTGAATCTAACACCTACTTATTAAATTTAAAACATTTTTCGTTGAAGATTTTTTTTCTAAAAAATCAGAATTATTTGACACGTACACGTTAATTAATAATTTGATAACAATTTTGAAGCCTAGATCATGATTCTTATACTTTATATTTTTACTAGCTGGTGCGCGCAACTTCGTTCGCGTGGAATAGTTAATACCATAAAAACGGTTCGAGTGAGTTAACCTTAAAAGATAGACATATACTGTTGAAGACATTTTGTTAGATCATTTCAAGAGGAATAATTATTTCATACATATTTTTTGATATCTTGAACCGTTTTCGCAGCGCACGCAACGGAAGACCTCAAAGATGAATAATTTTCTCCGTTTTTCCCACATTTTCTATTGTTTCTTCGCTTCTATTAGTTGCAGCGTGATGTTATATAACCTAAAGCCTTCCTCGATAAATGGTCTATTCAACACAAAAAGGTTTTTTCATTTCGCACCAGTAGTTCCTGAGATTAGCACGTTCAAACAAACAAACTCCTCAGCTTTATAATATTAAGTAGGTATAGATATTTTTATAATACTCAGATATTGTATAAGGCATAAAAAAGACTTTACATATAATTTTATGCCTTGTAATGAAGAACTATCTATTCTGATCTAAAATAACATCAGCTTTGCAAATATAAATCTGCTTTTGAGTAGTATTAAGTATTTTAACTGAGAATATAACTTGGATGAAATAACTAAAATTTTTGAAGATAGAACTACAAAATAATATGTCAATTTAAGTTAATTATATAATTTATTTTTCAGGTAAGTACGAGTACATATAACTTTCTATCGACAGTCTCAAAAATCACTGCGGTAAGTAGCGTGGTATAGCCTTGATTCGGCCTTCGGTCTTAATGCTAAAAAAACTTTTCCTAAAATTAATCTACAACTTTAGACAATGATGACATTTTACTAAAGTTTTTAGATAGCGCATACGGGTGCAAGCATGTCTACTGCTTTTATGTTCTTTTTGTTTTAATACAATCCAGCGATTTTCAAAGCGAGAGTAAATCGGTTCTTATCGGGTTAGCACTTTCTATCTTAGGCCATAGCATTTGCTTACCATCAGGCAAACTATGGCCAAGTGCAAATCCGTTTTAGTTAAAAAAATAACAATTTGATAATTTATTAATAATAACGTGTTAGCGCTTACGTCAATAATTATAGTCATCATCATCATCATCATCAGCCCACGGTCGTCCACTTCTGGACATAGGCCTCTCCCAAGGCACGCCACTCAGCCCGACTTTGTGCTTCTCGTCTCCACATGTTCCCTGCTATCTTCATGATGTCCTCGCTCCACCTTGTGGCAGGACGCCCTACACTACGCTTGCCGAGCCGCGGTCTCCACTCCAGAACTCGCCTACCCCATCGGTTGTCGGTTCTGCGACAAATATGACCGGCCCATTGCCACTTCAGCGTGCTTATGCGTTGAGCTATGTCGGTGACTTTTGTTCTCTGCCGAATTACTTCGTTTCGGATACGATCCCTAAGAGAAACTCCAAGCATAGCCCTTTCCATAGCACGCTGAGCAACTTTGAAACGGTGAACCAATCCTGCTGTTAGTGTCCACGTCTCAGCAGCGTAAGTCATTACTGGTAGGACGCACTGATTGAAGACTTTCGTCTTTAGGCTTTGCGGTATGGAGGACGAGAAAACCTGACGAAGTTTTCCAAATGCCGCCCAACCCAGCTGTATTCTTCTACTGGCTTCGCCCTCGAAGTTGTTCCTACCTAGTTGGAGCGTTTGCCCTAGGTAGACATACTTTTGGACAATCTCCAGAGGGGAGCCATTTACAGCTATCGGTTCCGGAGCAACGTACTCGTTACACATGACCTTGGTTTTATCCAAATTCATCCGAAGACCGATGCGTTGAGTTGAATCAGCTAGGTCGTTCAGCATTTGTTGCAGCTCCTCCAGCGTTTCCGCCATTATAACGATATCATCAGCAAATCGCAGGTGAGAGATGTACTCGCCATTCACGTTGATGCCCCGTTTCTTCCACTCCAGTGTCTTAAATATATCCTCCAATGCGTTTGAGAACAATTTCGGTGATATGACATCTCCCTGTCTCACACCTCGGCGAAGGTGGATATGTCTAGTCTGGTGGTTTTGGATTTGAACGATCATGGTCGCGGCGTCATACAAACATCTAATCACCTGGATGTATCGCCAGTCTACTTGGCACCGCTGCAAGGATTCCAGAACAGCCCAGATTTCAACGGAATCGAACGCTTTTTCATAGTCCACAAACGCTAGACAAAGCGGCAAATTATACTCTTCAGTTTTCTGTATAATTTGCCGCACCGTGAATATGTGGTCTATGGTGCTGTATCCGCTCCGAAATCCGGCCTGCTCCGGAGGCTGGAAATCGTCAAGTCTTCGCGCAAGACGATTCGTGATAACCCTTGAGAATAGCTTATAGACATGGCTCAAAAGTGAGATCGGTCGATAGTTCTTCAATAATGTCTTGTCGCCTTTTTTGAAGAACATTACGACTAGACTTTTGTGCCAAGCCTCTGGAGTTCTCCCAGTGAAGAGTACAATATTGAACAGATCCTGTAGCTCCTTGATGATAGGAGCGCCTCCGGCTTTGAGGAGTTCTGTTGTTATGCCATCTTCACCTGGGGCTTTTCCATTTTTAAGCTGTCCAAGGGCCATCACGATCTCGTCTGCGCTGACTTCAGGCAGGTCTTCCGTAAAGTGGCGAGTGAGTGTGGCTCTCGTGTCGTCTGATTCTGGCGGTTGATGAGGGGCGTGCGACGTGTACAATTGACCGTAAAAGTTTTCCACTTCTGCAAGGATTTCCGGCATGGAAGTGACAGCCCTCCCCTCCGATGTGGTCAACTTAGTCAGATGGCCTCTACCAAGCGGCTGGTGAAATACTTTAGACCCCCGATTTTGCTCAATCGCTTTCTCAATTCTCAGCGTGTTTGCACTTCGGAGGTCACGCCGTACCAGCTTGGAGATTCTCTTATTGAGATTAGGTTCTTCTGATAAAGTTGACAAGGGAGTAATCCGCCGTTTCTCCATGAGCTCCAGAGTCTCCTGCGAAAGTTTAGACTTTTTACTGTTGCCACGTTTTTCGCAAAATTTTGTGCCCTCATCTCGCAAGACGTCCACTACTCTGTTGAGTTTCTGGTCTACGTCATCAGTAGTTTCCAAGGCGGCAAATCGGTTCTCCAGTTTTATCTGGAACGTTTCAGATCCTATAACGGTCTGGAGTATGTTTGGTCGGAGCGTAGATTTCATCAATCGAGCACGTTCAAGCTTGAAGTCAATATTCAGAGAGCCTCGCACTAGTCTGTGGTCACTGCCGGTTTTGAACCTAGTTACCACTGAGACATCTCTGAATATGCGCTTTTTGTCTGCTATGATGAAATCAATCTCATTTTTTGTGGAACCTCCGGGGCTTCGCCACGTCCATCTCCTGTGGGGCTGTTTCTTATAGAATGAGTTCATTAAGAAAAGCCCCTCTTTTTCGAGGAAGTCGACAAGCATTTGCCCCCTTTGGTTCCTAACTCCAATACCGTAAGGTCCTACTACCGATTCACTGCCAGTCCGTATTCCGACTTTGGCGTTGAAATCCCCTATGACAACGTTGAAGTGGGCCCTAGTAGTTCTATGCAGGGCTTTCGAGAGATCTTCGTACATGGTTTCCACTTCTGAGTCTGGGCGCATCGACCAGGGGGCGTATACCATGACAACCTTCAGGCTGTATCTATCGGTAAGTTTTACAATAATATACGCAACCCTTGACGACACACTGGCGACTTCTAGAACGTTGCCAGCAAGGGATTTATGGACCAGAAACCCAACTCCGCCTCGGGAGAGCAGGTGTCCTTCTCTGTAGTACATAAGGTGACCCGATTCCAAGGTTATGGTGTCCTCCCCCTGTCTTCGGACTTCGCACAGCCCCAAAATGTGCCACCTTATATGCTCCAGCTCCTGTTCCACCTGAGCTAGATGTTCATCAGCCCGAATCGTTTGTCCGTTGTACGTAGCTATGGTCAGTGGGTTGTGGCGGCCAGCCGTAACCCGGGGATTCTTCGCACCCCCTGCCTTGCCGTTACCATGCCCGCCGCCTTGGGCAGGAATAGCAAGGCGACCGGGAACAAGGGGCCGTTGATTAATTGTGCCGTTCATTGGGAGGTAATGCCCTAATCGCCACGCTGGGCATGCGGGTTGGCGATCGCAGAACGTAGCTCATCGCACGGATATCGCTGCTGCCCGACATCTGTCTGAGTTATTTAGGCTACGTGTTTTCGGATGGATATACCGCCATCTTTCGGTTCGCCAGAGCCTCATTCGTTGGTCAGCAGGATGACCACTTGCAGGTTGAGGTTGACTTGGAGCATGCAGAGTGATTTGCCCCCTTCATCCCTTTGCCCCCTTCATCCCTTTGCCCCCTTCAACAATAATTATAGTGCTAGTCGGTTATTACAACTAAATTTAATCATGCCTTACAGGAACTATAATACAGGGAATTTGATATTTGTTATTTTCTTATCACGCAATTCTTTATCCAACACTTACAACCCTAAAATATCTTAAAATACTCATCAATACATACAGTTTATTTAGCAGCAGTCTTGTTTCTCTCCCCGCCCACCCCTAGTAGTCTTGCAGCCGCCCTAGGCTGCAGTTATCGCGCCCGCCCAGGCGTATCACGCTATCTGCCCGCCCCAGACGACGCCGACTTTTATAACGTGTGCGCAGATTTATGTTTGATGCTTATTGCCGCTTCAATGTTTCAACTTTATAAAGGTTACAGTTTTAAGAAAGTGGTGGGATACATTCTTAATTTTAAGTTAATATTTTCTGAATTAGCTGTTTTTTTTTAATTATGTACAAGATGTATGTTCGCTACTGTGCGATAATTTGATTGAGCAGAAGCAATACTGGTAGATCACAATACATATTTGTTTCCACCAATCACTGATGTTTACCATCTTTGCAGCCTAGGGTTCTGGTTTCAGCTAGCTATCTAAACTTACAAATACTTTTAAGCAAAAGTTAGAAGTTTGATCTTATTCAAACGCTGGGAAAATTTTACCTACATAATATTTATACTAACTGGAATCTAATTATTTGTATTTCGTAATATTGATGATTTCAAGCTACTTCTGATAGCTAAGTAATTGTAAATTCTTCTCCCGACAGGATGTGAAAGTCGTGAAACACTTATTAAACGGAGAATCATCTCTCACATCTCAATCTTGAAACAATGTTATCTATTCGAACCAAACTAACAACACATTCAAACAATAAACAACCTTATTTCATTAGAGCTAGGTATCAAAATCGCGTGCAATTGATATCAAAACTGATCAATCTTGGAAATGACGCTGAGTAATCGAATATGGTCTTTAGTTGCTTGATTTAAGATTGGAAATTGATTGGATGTTTGAGCGAAGGTTTGTAAGTAAAGGGTGCAAGACCGCCCCTAGAATGAAAGGCCGTGATAGGATCTACAGAGTTACTGACTATAATATTTTGGAAATACTTTTTTCAACATTAAAATTGTATTAATCGTATTTGTCATAGTGTTTAAGTTATTTAATACAGAGTTAGTTGTAACGGTAACTAACACATTTATTTTTTCCTCCTGTAGAGCTATTAAGCAACAAGTTTTATTTCCTGACTTTTGGGTATTGACGAAAAAAAAACAATTGCCCCAAAAATAAACTTCATTGTCCCGTAAAAAAATGTATGGAACAGCTTTTTTCGTGAATTTAGAAGTATATACAACACATAATAATAGCTCAAAAGTGTATACTTCATGTGTCTTGCTGTTATCTTGGAAGTTCCTAAGACCCGCACGAAACGGTACGCTTCTACCTTTATTGTTCGTACCGCAAGGTTGTGGAACTCCCTGCCTGACTCTCTGTTCCCCACGCACTATAATCCAGCGATCTTCAAAGCGAGAGTGAATCGGTTCTTATCGGGTAAGCACGCTCCATCTTAGGCTATAGCCTTTGCTTGCTATCAGGTTAACTATGGCCAAGTGCAAACCAGTTCAAGTTAATATAAACCACGATATTTATCGTGTTTTTTTAGCTTTGCAAATAAAATGCCTAAATTTGACATAATTATAAATAAGTTTATTTTATGATCACTAACCCTGTACATATTTATAAAGTAAAGGCGTGCAAAGTTGTCTGCAGGCTGCGCTGTGTGGCCACCTCGAACTTAAATGTAGATATTTGTCTGTTTTGTATTTAGCTTTTGTGTAATTATCGTATATTATCTGCCTTTAAATTATATTACTAACTTTCTTCATACTTAAAAATACTAATGATATTTGCTATAAAAATCTCTTCATTTTATACAGTGACATTAAAATATAATAAATAGGTAACAGAAATTTTGAATTTAATATTTGCCTTTTATCTTTTGCGTTTAATTGTATTTAAGTACTTATTAAAGTGCTGGCGTATGTGTTAGCCAACAATAGTATTTAATTTGTGATGTTTTATTTTTATTAAAATAATGATATAAATATAGGTCCTTACTTTAATTACAAATACTCCTCTAATGTCATCAATTCAGCCACTACCTTCCCTAATGAGGAATACATCTTGAGGAGAAAGACTTAAAAACTTGTGAGAAAGATTATACATGTGTTATAGTGACTTTATACTTTACTTTTTACTTTATCTAAGCGCCCGTAGCTCAGCTAGCGGAGGCAATCGCATGCGATTACCAATGTTAAGAAAAGGTCGACGCGGTCAGTCCTTGGATGGGTGACCGAAAAGTGGCATTCCATTTTAGGCGCTTCCGTGAGTTGGATGATACGTTGTATTGTAGGTCCCGGCTATTTGTCGACAGTCGTTAAGCCATGTCAGAGGCTCTTAGGGCGGCTTGATGAACTCTCGACACCAGAGTTGGCCACTATCATTCGATAAGAAGAAGAAGTGACTTTATCTAACAAAAATATCATAATATATACATGAAACAAACAGACAGTAAGATAAATGTTGGTTATTCAGCACAATCCTGGAACAGTGTTACACAAATCTGTGCAATACGAAAAACACTAATAATTCCGTGTTTTAGTTTGTTTGTCCAGCCGAGACGGTTTACGTTTACATGGAAGTACAAATAACACGATATACTGGAAATGACTCCTATAATATCCTTTTTATTTAGTAAAGGTGAACCAATTTTCGACGGAAAACGCAAAAAACCATTAAATATAAGTCTAATTTACAAGAAAGATTATATCTGCAAATAAGGATGATTATCCAATCTTAAATCAGGTGTTTACTATTAAAAAAATAAACATAAAAAATAATTACAGAAATAGGAGACACGTACCATTAAATTGTAAAAATTTAATGAAATAAAGGTAGTGATTAAGTTTGTCAGATATACTACCATGTACTCTTTCTGTAAATACTTTTTTATTTGATTTGTCGCATTTGACACAAATTTTCATTGAAACCTATGTGCTTACTTAAAAATATATAAATAAAACTTCAACACACTTACAGAGCCACATCCGTCCCCCATACTCCCTTGTAGCGACGTGCTCTATCTCGTTGGCGTAGCGCGGCGCTAACGATTTATTTAGTAACGCCAGTAACGGCGTAACGGCGTAACGACGTTTGCTCAGCCGCTCCACACGTCACAGCCAGTTTTTATCGCGAGATAACGATGTCAGGACACTATGGAGGTTCTATTGGGATTGAAGTTTGTGGTTTGTGTTTTACAGGACCTATATATAAGCATGTTTAAGCATAAAATAGGGTAAAATGAACTTTTACGGACAAGCATAAGTGGATAGGCATAAAATTGGGTTAAATGAAATATCGTACTCAATTTTCCAAACTGACATACATATTATTGATGAGAATGTATATTGCGTTATTAACTATATAGCAAGGTATGGTTGGCCACCTTATACGACATGACGAATTTATAAGAAACATCATGGAAGGAAAATTGGAAGCCCGAAGAGGAAGAGGAAGGCCGAGAAGATCATACATGGACCAAATAAAAGAAAAGGCGGGTGTCATGTCGTATAAGGAGGTCAAGGAATTGGCAGAAGACCGGAAAGGATGGCGCATACTCCACAGACAAGGGCCCGGCCCTTAAATTTATGATGAGCAAGGTATAATTTTTAGTTCATATTAAAATGATTCCAGTTTTGGTAAAGTTGACAAACTACTACACTAAACTGGCTTCAACCGGAGATCTAAATTTTGACATCAAAAAATGAACACTAAAAACTGCATTTTAGAAATAAGATGAGTGAATTTGCACATTAATTAACTGGCGTAGCAACAAATTAAAGCAGCTTTTTTTATAACAGTAATATGATATGTTAAGGAAAACAGATGACTTTATTTATTAATAGAACTTAATAAATATTCATAAAAATAATACAAGCTGCATTTAAAAGACCAGATTAAACCAGTTATTAAAGTTCATGAAAACTATAGATAACTGTTTAGCTATTTTTAAATCGTTCAAAATCTGTCTTTTATTACTCCGAAAATAAACTTCTGACAGTGGCATTATTTTATCGTATTATAAATCTTAATTAAAAGGTCAATATTGGATATCTAAAACAGATCTGTAAAATATGATTTTAGGTATAATCGTATTTTTAGAACGTTTTGTTACCATGGGTCAGTATCTAGAAAAGTTACCTACATATCATTTAAAGATTTTACTAAATGGACGTGTTGATGTTTAATTTTACTTTTTCTTCTTATAGTGAGAGTGACCAACACTACTCCGAACCACTTTTAGGGCTTCTGACATGGCTTACTTAACTTTTCCTATTAGGTGACAGAAAAAAGGTTAGATTTTATCTTTCAATCGCCAGACTATAATGACTTAACAACGCAAGTGAATACTCAGGCAAAGCTAGTAAACAATGGGACACAAAATAAAACAATTCCTAGTGAGGTCCCAATGCGTGTTGGAGCAAGTTCCCGCCCGCCCAGCGCCAGAGCCGCCCAGATAGCATCTCCACCCGCCCTAGCCGCCTAATAGAATATAATGGCAGGTGCAGGCGCTACTCGCGTCTGAAACTGGATTTCTGTAGCTTTCTATTATTTTTTCAGCTTTTAAAAAATAGCCACATTTGTTATTTGTTCTTTTTCTACTAATACACATAAATAAAACATAAATATATTTTCAGTTATTGAATAATGCGGTATCAAAAAATAATATGTTTTACATACATAGTTTTTCAAAGCATCATTCAGCGTTTAGGTCAGAAAGCAATTGAAAATCGTATAGGTGCAAAATAAGAGATTCCAGTTACATAAATGCGTGTGTATCAAATACTCTTAAAAAGCCAGAGTAAACAGTGGTAGTGTTGTAGCATTTAGCGCGGACTAAACTAACACGCCATCTGCCGATAGCGGCGGCGATCGGTCAAATTTACGATCTTTACTTTCGGCGGCATTTTACAAAGTTGGCCCACACAATGGCAGAGGAAGCGACCGCTTCTAACGGCGTCGTTACACCAGTTAACGGCCGTTAAACGCGGCTTATCAGCGATACAGGGCGGGCGGAAGGCCACCTGCGGTTAGCCGCCCAGAGGCCCGCCTTAATGCATCCGCACTTATTTATTCTCGACTAAGGATGCGATATGCTTCCTGATCGCAATCGGAGGGTCATCGCCTCGTTGCCAAACGGTTTACACCTCCAAGGCTTTGTTTTAAATTGTTTACCTGTTTTATTGTTGCGCTGATGGCGTCCGGAGCTTTATTTTTGGATGTTTTTAGGAGCGAGTTTATTAAAATGTGAATGGACTCGAACATTGTTGTTATTTCTGATTCGGGTAAAGAATATCAAAAATAAAAGAAATGAGTACGAGTCAAGCGGTTTTCTCTATTATGCAGCTTTTGGGCAGATTTTTTGTTGAAATTACTAACCCTCGACTCTAGGTTTGTCTCACAATGATGGCACAGTGAAATATGAGTAGGCAAGCGTGATGCTTTAATATCACCTTTTTAAAACTCTACTCTCTTTTTTGGTACACATGGAATTAAAATCGAATACCTAACCTTTTTTTTCCAATTCCAATATTTCATAGAACCGGTTATCTACATCAAACTAAAACTGCAAGTTCCGTGTGTTTCGGTTTAAAATTGGTCCGCTGTCTGGTGCTATATCTGATGTTTCCAAACTTCTCCCGCAAGATACGGCTGATATATTCACTCCCAACTGATAGCGAGGTGGAACAAAGTTGCCGTGTAGAGGTCAGCTGTTTTTAAAGTTGCATCTAAGTTATAATATTAAAAGCTTTGTGCTGTTGCTTTTCAATATTGTGTCTTTTTTCAATCTTAGATTGATTTAATAATGTTTCATTCCTTGCCATAGAAAAATTAAATTCTTTGGAGTTGATAGCCTTGCTTTTAATGTGTTTACTCATCACTGAGGGTTGCTACTCCCCTTTCCAATTCATTCGTTGGGAGTGTTTTCTCGGACAGATTTTTGGAGTCTAAAGAATCAAATTACGTAAACTTTAGAAAGCAATTTACTGAGATTAAGCGTTACTCATTAGAATTGGAAATAGCAACAACACGAACGATACAAAATACAAAGCCATTATTAAAATAATTACTTAAACAAAAAAAACCATCCCATGCGACACGATTGTTTCATAAAGCTAAAGTTTCAACACATTGTTTCTAAAAGCACATCTTTAAAATCGCGTACAATAATCCAGACCCGCCGAGGCACTATTATATCGCTAAGTTTACCTTTTTACCTCTTACAAAATGGATCCTTGACATTTTATAGCCAGATAAGGTTCCACTGCGATTTTAAATCATACTCAGATTTTGGTACGCTTATCGCTAAAAGCACTCTGCGATATCACGACCGTATCTACAGATTCTTGCATTAATGATTTTATCAGCGTCGTATTTTGTGAGATTGTTATGTGTGAGACAGACTCGAACGTTATCTCAGTGGATATTTGACTTGACGTTTTTTTTTACAGTTTTACATTTATCACGATGGTAAAAATGTATATACACATATTGTATATAGTTGTAGTGTCCTTCATGCTCAGCGAAAGAGCTGTAAGAAATTCAATTTTCAAAATCCATGAATAACATGGATTGTTGAATATCTCTTTATAACTATCAGATTAAAACGCTAGTTTTTTATAAAACAACTAAGCCTCGTCCTAAGCATCGATCCCTTTCCATCCTACGGTTGCCTGGAAGAAACCAAAATTATCGCTTTTAGCGATAAGCCCTCCAGTTGTGGCACTATTGTATTTTAAGTCTTTTGTGTTTCTGTTCGTCTTTTTTCTTAATGTGTGTTACAATACAGAGTCAGATCTATTTATTTAAGCTGGAACTCAAAAACAAGTTCCAGCTATATTCAACAACACATATCTAGAACATATCTGCCGCAGTCTTAGTCTACCTAAACTCCCTACCTACCTAAGTTTCACAACTACCTGCGTTATCGCTACATAAGGGCAGCGATTATCCACGTATCGACTAGATTTATTCTCGTACAGTTTCGCCTATCTACAGATACCTACCGGGATTAATGTCTTAGTAAATATAAACTCGGTAGATAGTGGAAGTAGTTGCTATAGAGTCAGAGATAGTGAATTAATTGACAGTAAGTTTGTTTAGGAGTGGCTAGCTCTGGTGTTGTGTGTTTTCAATTACCTCAGAAGTTTAGCTGTCGTAGTTAGACCAAACATCTGAAAGCTAAATTTTTACGTTTTATTTGAACGTAGACTGAGGTTAACAAATGATAAGGCCGCCCTTTGCAAATTTAATTCGTTTTTGAGTTTCTTTAAGTTTTATGATTGTTTGGTGTACATTGAAGATATATACCTATATATGGTATTATATAACTTTGTTTTATTATTTATTGTAACTTCAACCCTAATCTCTCTTAAAACTTTATGGTACATCGGCTACGTACAGCTTCTAATATTACCAAGAAAAATCTTCCAAGAATCAAGAACCCATCTCGAGAGACCAAAAGAAATCCGAACAAAACTTCCCTATCTCAATACTAAAGTCATATTAGGGAAACAATGAGCGCCTTGGAGGCATTTCTTATCTCACGTACGAGACATTTGCAGCAACATTTGTACAACATAAATGCAACATGAATGTAACATGGATGCAACATGAATGTAACATGGATGCAACGTTAATGTAAGTCGAAACATTAGGCGCGAACTCGAATAACAGTTTAATTAGAAGACCAAGTAGCGCGTATTAGTTGCGATACTTGACTGTGTTTGGGTGTGGTGTGAGGTATAGGTGGTAGCGACAACGGGAACTACTACGAAAAGTGGCTTCAAAAAAAAGAAATGGCATCGAACATAATTAAATGAATTAATCGATAATAATCGTACTTTCTTCAACTCGATCGTGACTCATTAAATAAAAAAAAATGCTTCCATATATATTTTATATTATAAACCCAATAATACCATAAGGAGGAAAAGATGTCCATCACATTGCCTGAACTACAATGCAAGAGCCTTTAAACCTAGTCATATGTATCTTTTAAATAGGTCAGTGTGTTACAGTCGCCGCTGCAGCTATGTTCGCTTAAAATTCTAAGGACTTTAAGCGTATACTTCGTAAAAACAAATAAATTCAAACAGATTCTTTTCGCTTCAGAATCAATCAACGAAATATTAAAGTAGTCAAGCGACATCATTTTATAAAAATATTTGTAAAATAAGTTTAATAGATAGGTATTTCCTTCAACTCCCGCCACCTCTAACAACTTGTCCCAAACTTGCCCAACTTGGGTGTCGGTATTGGATCTTGCAAGTTGTCGGTATCTGGGAACGTATCGGCCACGTCTTTGAATGCAGTGCAGCCTTCCGCATGCAGCTTCCGGACACATACCGGGTTGTATGAGAACTTTACTAACACTTTTACAACGTTATATACATACGAGTACACTGACTTCTCAGGGAGAACACTCGCCTCGCAGGTAGACCACCAGCCAGATGGATCAATGACATCCGATCCATCGAGGGGCCTCTCTGGACGAGACCGACACCAATGGCTAGATGGCGCTGAGATATGTCCTGAAACATTAAAAAAAAATACACCTAGGGAGGCATATACCCAGCAGTGGGTCTACAAGGGCTGAAAACAAATAAATAAATGAAATAAATATTCCTGGAATAAATAAAGGATTATAGCGGAGGACGAGGTGGAAATAAGTTACTTATTAAGTCGTCAACGGATAACAACACTTACCGTGGAATCCTTTAGACAAAAATATAGATCTAATTTAGTCCTTTCGTTCACATGCTACATTCTTATAAAAGAAGCGTCCAACTTAACCTTTCTCTTTCTTCTTTTTTAATTTTTTTAGGCCGTAAAAATAGCCCTGTATTCCCAAACTCCCTCTACCCTAACCCTACCCTCGTAGAGGCAGATCTGTATACCGCAGTCCGAGCACGTAGCTACCGTGTATGACGTATAGATGGCGCTGATCTAACACTGATACCAGCCAGAGCAAATTGTTTATGATGTTTATATTGACTTGGTTTATTTGGTAGGTGCAACTAAAGATGGTGGTTCTAGAGATCATAGATGGTAGTTTGCTTGTTTTAGAGACATTAAACACTCATATATTTATAATTATGTTGTTTCTGTAGTAATTAATTAAAACCAGTGCAGTTTTTTGTGTTATTTCACTAACTAGCACAGTTTATATTTGTTATTGAATTGATTTAATTTTTATTATTCAAAATATCATTTTAGGTATATCCGTTTTAAATCGCAATTTCAGCCAAATCCATCTTTTATAGGATAGTCTCTTGCTCAACCGAAATTGGCATTAGATAATTAAGAATTGTTCTTTAGCACTTCAAATTACATTATCAAGCAGGTATGAGCACATCAATACATACGATAGTACAAGTACCTGCAAGCCCGGGCGGCAGGGTAGGGCGGGCGGCAATCACGCATCGTGGCTAGGCGGGCGGCTGGCGGCGTTATCGCGCCACACCACGCGTCTAACATTCGTTTATTTTGTGCCAAATACGTCACTGTCGCGTTCATATTGTCAAGGCTTGTAGTTAAAAGTGAGGTTAAAGTTTCAAGTGTATAACGTAAAGTGAAAAGCATAGTTTTTTAGTTATTTTGAATTGAATTGAATGTAATGTGTTTTTCTGATATGGGTCTCAGTAACCCGAAATAAATGAATTTTAATTTTAATTTTTATAGTGCATATATATTTTAATTTATTCAGATGGATGATAATTCAGTTATATATTAAAGAAAAATAAATTTCTGATTGTCTTTCGATTTTAAAATTTAATTTCGCACATGCCGATTTAAATTCAAATTAAGTTAGTTTATTTGATGGTTTTATTCTTAATTTACAATCACTTTCGTGCTGCTGAGGCTATGCTGAAGTACATAAATACTGCTAGTAAAATTGCATAAAAAAAGGAATTTATTTAACATTGCATGTTTTTGTCCAATTTAAAAAAAAACTTCTTTATTTATCATAGTTGATATTCTGTATCGTCATTACGACATAACTGGCACGTGCTGTCACCATTATAATAATACAAATCATGTAATTAATTTCCAAGATTCCTCGCGTCAAATTCTAAGACCTTATCCATAAGTCCGGTGGACCTGGTGGCCTTGTTAGATTGAGTGGGCAGAACAAGTATTTACATTGTTTATGCTGTTAATAATGATTAACATCGACGCCCTGTTCAGAGCTACTGGGTATATCATCATCATCATCATCATCAGCCCAAGGTCGTCCACTTCTGGGTATATAGTGATAAATAATTTAAAAATAAATAAATGATATCATTAAAGTAAGTATTAGTTAAAGTGTCTGTCTGTAACTTGAAACCGATATGATTGTAGTTTTTATAAGTGGACATAGACAAGATTTTCTTAGCACAACATTCAAACTGTCTAAAATGTATAAATAATAACTAAATTGAAAAAGATAGATAGATAGATAGATTAACTCTTTATTGTAACACACATTGAAAAACAAAAAAAAAGACAAACAGAAACACAAAAGACTTAAAAAATAGTGCCACAACTGGCGGCCTTATCGCTAATAGCGATTTCATCTAGGCAACCGTAGGATGGACTAGAGTCGAAAGAAATATAAAGGATGGGGTGTTCAAAAAAGCGAAAATATATACAAACAATAAAATATTCAATATTATATATATAATAACAACATGCTGGCTGACAAAATTAGTTTTTTTTTTTATAACAACACATATTACATATAAGTGTAAATAACTATAAATATATAACGCATATACATAAAAAAAAACCTATTACCTACTAAAAATATCAAAATTAGGCTAATTACACAATAGCCTTATTTTGACAATCATAATCATAATTTATTCATAAAGCCATTTTACACGTCACATTTCTGTAGTTGTAAATACTAGACAATAATTACAGTACTATTTAATATATGTAAATTTACAAGTCTAAAACTAAATTGTATTACTAAGTAATACAATTAAAGTAATTAGATTGTATAACTAAGTAATACAATTTAGTTTTTACGGTTGAGTTTATTTTGTATATGTTATTATTACCGGTTCATTAAAGCACTACATATGTACAGTAAACATCAAACAAAATGTAAAGTAGCTTGGTATGAAACCGTATCCATAGAAGTGATGAGATCTTCTGCCTCTTTAACTTGATATGTTCACAATTAATATTTCCGTGACTAATGACTGTTACGATGTTTATCTTCAACAAGAGACGGCTTTCATTTATTTGTAATATTTTATTTTCATCGCCTTTTTATTACAGGTTGACTGATAGAAAGTAAGGTGCGGTGTACATTATTTTAATAATTAATTAAAATTACGTTATTTAAAGAAGTTAATTAATCATTTTAAACAATTATGAAAGTGAATTTACAAGGTTTTGTTAGTAGTGGTTTATATTGATTCGGCTTTCTGTTAAAGTGGTATATTAAAATAATCATCGTTCCAAAGTGAATAGATACCAGTAACACCTTATCTTTTAGGGCTTCCGTTGCGTGCGCTGCGAAAACGGTTCAAGTCGTGGGTAACAGCTATACTTAATCTATAAATCTAAAGAGGTTGTTTGCAAAAATAAATATGATGCCCAAAATAACTGTTCCACGTGGACGAAGTCGCTGGCACAGCTAGTAAGTTTATAAACACCCAAAATATTTGCCTATTTAATATATAATAATAATAATATAATAATTTGTTTATTGTGCATAAAATACAGTGTTGTAGGTACAGCTTTGAGTAATAAAAATTTACATAAATTATATGTACATCTCAAGTGTATCTATATCCTACTACGGAATATATCCCGCCTCCGCACTTCGACATCATCCGAGCTTATCTCCGTGACATCTAATACTGTTATGAAGATATAATTATTGAAATTTTAATAATTTATTCATAATTTACGTCGCTATCGATAATATCTGTGACATATATCCGTTAACCTGCTACTTTACACTTGATCATATCGTATTATATCTCGAGATATTTATGTAGTTGCCATCTCATTTAATAAAGTATCCGATTTTATAAAACACTAGCTGTGCCTGCGACTTCGTCCGCGTGGAATAGTTATTTTTAGGCATCATATTTATTTTTGCAAACAACCTCTTCAGCTTTATAAATTGCAGCTGTTATCCACGACTTGAACCGTTTTTGCAGCGCACGCAACGGAAGCCCTCAAAGTGAAATAATTTCCCCCGTTTTTTTTCTGATTTTCCATTGTTTCTTCGCTCCTATTAGTTGCAGCGTGATGTTATATAGACTGAAGCTTTTCTTGATAAATGGTCTATTCAACACAAAAAGATTTTTTTAATTCAACAAACAAACTCTTCAGCTTTATAATATTAGTATAGATGAACTTTGCTTGCAACTCGAATGAATGAACGCTTGAATAAGTTTTATAACTCTTTTCGCGGATTCATAAATTATGTATTTTGAGCCGGTTGTAACTTTCTATCAATGTCATTTTTTATTTTGCGTAACATTTGACGGTGCTCCTGTCAAAAATATCTTAAACAAGTATTGCTACAAAATAGGATGAACAAACTGCTATCCTGCCTTAAAGTTACCATCCTTCAAACACTTAAAATTATCCTATCCTACCTTAAGGTTAACTTGAAATGCTTAAAACACTTAAAAATCCTTAACTTTTCTCCACACAATACTCCGCGCAACAAGCATGTTTACCTCTCCGTCAAAGGGCAGCTATCAGGCTGCATCCATCACGCAGGGCGGCTTATCTCCGCCCAACACCCGCACAGCGCCAGCCGACACCCGCCCGCCCTGGCTTTTATTTCCTATGGAGTTTAAACTCAGCCTTTTAGTGCCTGTGTCAATATACTTGCGTTAGAGACTTGTGGAGGTTTTATTTTTGAGGTTCAAGTTTTGTTGGGGTTGGGCTGGGATGTGTTTCGGATTGTTACTTTTTATGCGACTTGTTTATATGTAAGCGATAGTTTGTTTTTGAGTGCGTTTTTCATGTTCGTGCTTAAATGTCTTATCAAATCTAAACGTGTATTAGGCAGGTTATCTTTTTTTAATCATATAAAGCCTTAAGGGAATTTGTTGGTATACATAAAACAACAAACTATAGGCACTCAAGTCGTGCTAAGATAAAAGAATTACCCTTTCTTGACACCTACCTAGAAACCTAAAGTCGACTAACTGACTATCACTTCCCACTATTTATTTCTCCACACTCGATCTAATTGCAGTCTATTAGACGCAACGTTCGAATTAGCGCGCCACCGCAATCTCTGCCACAGAGTAGTAAATTAAGACGGAACAGATACGCCACATAAATCTGCCGTATCGGTCAATAGGCGATCGGAATCGCGTTCACTCCCCCCCTCCCCACACCCCAGCGCCCCGCACCCCCGCACGGTGCACTGGGATGAACGGTAATGCACGGAAGCAAAAAGTATTGGAGGTAGTTTGGAAGTTTATGTTTTGTTTTGTGATATTCTGGGATTTGGATACTTTGGCTGGCTGAAAATAACAATTATGTATTTTCGATAACGATTGAGTTACAGAAACTATCCGGATTTCGATTGACAAAAATATTCTGTTACACTGTCTGTATTAATAATACCAAACTGTTATAAGAGATTTCTATTTTTTATTTCTAAAGTTACCAAAAAAACTGCACTTTTTTATTCTATACCTAGTCTATCATTCGTGATTTAACTAACTTATATTTCATGCTAGAATACCATTCCATTCATATTCCAAAATCAAATGGCTCGGTTGTACCCCCGACCTGCGCGTGGGCCTATCACGGATCGCACAGCCGACTGGACCCGACGCGACCCGACCTATCGCCATCTACCACAGACTGCATATAGCGTGGACAATCTCTACTGCATTTTAAATCCTACTCTGTATGAAATGAGAAAAGTCGTAGTGTTTGGTGGTTGAATCTTAAATATCAACATTATACACGCGTATGAAAATTAAACTTGAAAAATGTCAATAAATATGTCTCAAAATTGTCACATAACGACATAATTTAAAAACGAATTTGACCTCGGTTCATTTGTAAGTGATTATTATTTAGAACATATTATTTACAGCTAAGTAACACTATATCGCGTCTGTGTAGTATTAACATCCATCCATACGCAAGCTCTAGGATAGCCACCCGATAACGCAGTTCACATTTTAGCCACGACGATTCTCTGCTGTTTATCTAACAAGCATTTGTGTGGTCACGTGGGTGGTCGCGGCTGCAGACGCGAGATAGCACCGACGTCCACTCTGTTCCCTCTACAGCTTAGATAGTCTATGGTGACGGCCGAGATTATGATTGCTGTTAAGTTGTTTTATGGCGGGATAGTCGAGTCGAGGGTACGTCGGATGGAGAATATTCAATTTGCGAGCTTTTAGATGAATGTAGCTGTGAATCAATGTCAGTGTTTTTTGTAAATAATAAGACAACAAGGCCGTTTTTTCAAATTTGAAAGTATAGTAATTTATTAAAGTTCTATTATCAAATTAGTAACGTTTTACCAACTAAAATATGTATGTGCAACAGAAGTGACCGCGTCGTAACTAGATTTATGTCTACTAACTATAGCTAGATAGATAGATAAATAATTCTTTATTGTCACACACAGGCAGCTAGGTACATAATCGGCAAAAAACGAATTATTCCACCTAATTTTGTTTGTTGATTGTGGCACGAAACGTGTACCTGTAAGTATATATCTTTATATTTTATTGTGTTGTGTATTTCTTGTTGTTTCGTGTCCCCATAAATTGATTTTATGCTTATTCTTAATTGTTTAATCTTTATGTAAAGTTAAAAAAACTATACTACGCTAATTACATTATACATACATGTCTGTACCTCATTCATCTCATCATGGTTTTCTGAAGTAAATAGTAATATGTACTTACATTGTAAAATTTGTATATATATAATAAATCATTTATTTGAGTTTTCAACTCAAATAAATGATTTATTATATAAATACTAGCTTAGAGGTAAGCATAAAAAAGATTAGTAGGTACCATTCCATCTGCGAGAGCTCCAGCCAGATAGGCTAAAAGCAGAGATTGTGTTATTTGTAGACAAACAAACAGACAGATAGCTGTAATCGATTCGCGCCGCGGCCTTATCTCGCGTTTTAAAACAGAGCTATCTTAGTTTGGGGAGCCCGTGTTCGTTGTTGTACACGGTACGGTGAAAGACGGAACGATTTATGCAAGTATGAATGTCTTACTAAACTATTCTGCTTGTTTTTTTTCATCCTAGACAATTTTATTATGATCACTTTCTATTAGGCGAATAGTTATGTAGTACAATGCATCCTTAATTTTATTTTATGCACCCAAGGAATGTCAGCGGACTAATTAGAATCCTATTACGTTAAAGAAATAAAGTCTACATCGAAAATATTTTTTTTATTTCTCTGTACCTACCTATGTATGTATTTATCTAAAAAAATATACTACTTCTCATAACATTATCTACTAGCACCTGTCACAGCTGTTGTTAAAGTAAGCACAGCAATTTTTAAGCAAGTTTTTTTTTTAAGCCATATCAAAAGCTCAATGGGCGGCTTAAAAACTCGACACTACATTTCGCCAGTCTCAAAGAAACTTACTAGTTACTCAATGCGCACGCGCACAAATAGTCAGGTCGCAAACAAATCAGGCGCACTCTTTCCCACTAATACCGTCCATATCTCGTCCAGTTATTTATTACCTAATTACCCGCACTTATTGTTTTATTTATGGCCTACCCGTTTTATTGGTGCAGATAAAAACGCAGATTTTAATGCTAATGGAGACAAGCGAATTGGATAAGGATAGGGCATAAAGTCGATTAATATGATATTGCAGTCTTGTGACTCATTTTGGGTTGTGTTCGGAAACGAAAACGGTCGGTTAAAAATGTATAGCCAAGAAGACAAAGAAGTGAAGTAAGTGATGTATTTGATGAAATGAATAAGTTCGCTCTCTGGTTAGAGCTAAAGTATTTATGTGTGTGTGTGTTTACTCGTATTTAGTGTCGTACCCACACACACACCATCATTAGCTTTCTCTTTTATCTTTTCCTTCTTTGATTACTTGTCTTTTTAACCGAAACGTATGTAGCCATGTATTTTAAGTGAACCTATTCGAATTAAATTTTGTATGATCATAGACTAGACCCTGGATTACACACAAGCTACTTTTTATCCCAGAACAAAGCGAGTAACACTACGTAGCGGTGCTAGTTTCACATAATTACGCTATCTTCACTCGGATGACTTTCATTTGTTTCTTAACGGAGATAATATTAAGGCATTTCAAAGGAAAACGTGTTAAGGAGTGGCCGCACTTTATTTATTGTTTATTGATATGAATATTAATGAGATTGGTTTCGATTTGCGTTTGTATTTAACTGATTAATGAGCTTAATAAATAACTTTGTGTTTCAAAACAATTCAAAACAAAAGTAGATAGCGCGATGTAAATAAGAAAAATAACAAAATTTCGCTGAATAAAAAAAAAGTGACATAACTTACACTTTAAATAGGTACATCAATACTTGCCATTATATTTGCGTCTCATCCCTGCCAGATTGGTTACCTGGAAGACAAAGCTCTTAGCCATAAAGTTGCCGGTTTGACACTGGGCGTAAATGTTTCACATATTCTGTAAGTTTCTGTATTGTGCTAGTTTTTAATAAAGCCTATGTATATCTCTACCTGTCTATCTATCTATCTATCTGACACACGTCGGTTTTCAAAGCCATGCCAGGAGCCACAAGAACAGTTTAAACTCTATAGTTTACCATTCTCAAACGAATTATGAACCAACAAAGTTCTCTTTATAGTTATGTATTCTAGATTCTATGCGCCAGCGCTTATCTCCACTTGTAATACAACCTAGCGCAGATGCCAGACATACCTACATCTGATACCTACCTCCGTCTCTCTCCAACATTATCAAATAGATAGAGAAAACAGTACTCAGAGCTTTTCTATGGGAACGAGGTTACAGATGTCTCGATAGTTAGTACCAGGTAAACTGAGATAGCATGTTAGCACTGTAAGCGGAAAGATAAGGCTTTCAATTTACTAGATCAAGCCTTTTAAGGGCACGCTTACAGCAAGGAGCTGTGAAAATGTACTAACAGTTACGTTTGTGAGATAGATTTAATAACAAATGCAATATCTTGCCGAAACAGCTTTGTTATTTTTTTAACAATTGGAAAACAAAATGAAATGAAATCATTTATTTCCAACATCTCAAGTCAAACTCAACCTTAATTAACAAAATTAGTGCGAATCACATTTTAAATTTTAAACAAATGAATTAACTAACTGGATGTAAGTTAACAATAAGTTAATAAAAAAGGAATGCTAGAATAAAAATAGTTTCATTAATGTTTAAGCCACGTCAGTCACACCAAATAATTTGCAAACTCCAATCTCGCACATTGATACGATTGTTGTACGGTTGATAAGGTACGAGTTGTAATGATAAGTTAAGTCTGGAATCAAATATCCAATACACAATCTATCTATACATAATATAATAATGCTGAAGAGGGTCGGAGGCCTAAACATTGAAGATATATAAAAAAAAATGTTTGATACTTCAAATTCATAGCAGAACACGTTCCAACAATTTCTAGGAATTTTGTCCGTTTATGTGTGTCTCTGTTTGACTGTTTATTTAAACGCTCATCACGCAAAAACGGTCGAACGGATCATCATGATTTTTGGTATGTAGGTACGTAGAACTAGGTCTTAGGAGTGTCATAGGCTTTTCATACTGAAATAATGCGAGTGAAGCCGCGGGCGTCCTAGTGTATTTGAATAAGTCACTGACGGCTACATAAAATAAAGGCCAAAACAATCGCAAGTCCGCAGTAGAACCGTCAGAGGGCGACAAAGCTGCGGCGTAGGCGGCTGATAGCATCTAGGCATTGTAGCTAGGATGCCTAGACCGGGCCTTTGGGGTTCGAGAAACCTAGGTCTCAGGGTAGGTTGATATCAGATGTAGAGATTGAAATATTGGGTTTGGCATTGATTACATTTGGTAACAGGATTGAGTTGACTTTAAAAAGACAAATAAACATTACCTACTAGTGTATATTTCCACATAACCTAGGTTATTATTAGGCACGAGTGATGATTAAGAAGCCTATTTTTTTACGAGAGCATCAAACAACAACAAATACAAATTTAAATTATTTTATTTGGCCAGAATAAACACAGTTATAAAGTTATAAAGATATTTATTTGACAAAACACGGGTACTTACTTAACATACCTAACTTATGACTAGATTAATGTATACAATGTTAATGTGTTTCTTGTGAACCCCAACTAGGCCTGGGCCTGTATCTCGGTGGTTCGAGACTGAGAGTAACCAAAATGGGATATTTAATAAGTGATTCGCGGATTTCCATTGTAAAAAGTGATTATCACGTACTCTAGTAAACAAAGTGATTACAAAAACAAGACCAATTCCAAATGTGAGTTAGTACTCAGATTTATGTACAGGAGTTTAAATAGGTTCTACGCCTAGGTTTGTCTAATTTTAGGATAATGAATCCATTGGTTACTTCAGAGGCTCTGTTCTAATAAAAATCACCAACATCCGTCGCTCTACTCGTTGCAGAGTTTAGGACGATCAAATAGATAACTTTCGCTTTTATTCAATGGTTTAGCGTATGATTATAAATAATTTTAACGTAGAATACGTACTTCATAATAATAACATACATATATCTATTATTATCTACAGACTTAACAGAATAAAAGTTCATCACGACATATCCAGGCGAGGCCGGGCGCGCCCACTAGTGTGTTATCATGGTTTTGGTAATATCATTAGCATATTGTTGTGCCACCCGTAAAGGTTAGAGAAAGTATCATGATGAACTATGTTGTTATTTTTGTAACTGTACATAGGTACATGGTATAAATATAATAAATAGTACTTGTGCCTACCAAACAGTCTACTGAACTGATATAAGCGTCAATTTTATGTAACCTCCCTTAAATTGTAATGTTGACACGAATTTGGTATAAGTACACAAATTTTTAAACGGTTAAAAAACCCATTCGATTGAATTAACCCTTGAACAAATTCTCAAAATACATTTATTACGGACGAAAAGACGATAAGGTCCAATAGCTGATGCAACCACGTCAAACTTATAACGCGCTTTTATTTACGTTGAGGGTTGAAAACAATTGGTTACGATAACATTGTCTATCATGATATAATTCCAAGTTATTTATCCTTGAAATAAGTAATATTTTTACGCGTCCCGCGCGATGAACTAAGGGCGAGTTCACACGCACGCCGTGTCGCGATGTCGCACGATAGCGCGACACGCGACGCACAGGTCCTTGTCTGTCACTTGTCAAGTAAGTAGGTGAATATGTCTATATACATATTAAATGTATTGTGTTTATTTGTATATAAGAAATTATTATAAGTACTAAATTGGTAAAAAATCGTCACAAATTCAATATGTATGTCACTAGAAAAAATAATAAGCTTTTCTTTCATGTTTGTTTATAAAAGAAATTTTAAACGAAAAAAAAGTTTGTTACATTTTCATGACGCAACGAGGCGACCGATTATCGTGATTTTGGGCTCGGTGGTAGTGTAAAAAACACAAAGCTATATGCTATGCATGCACCGTCTATTTATTTAATATTTTAGTCAAATCAAGTATTTCTTGTTACACATTTCTTGGAAGAAGATAACTTTATAACCTTTTTTAAGATTTAACATATTTTATTTAAATACATAGTTCAGTACAGATTCCTACACCAATTTCAATCTACGTAATTTAAGCAAGATATTCTATCTGATTAGATAGTTTTTTTTTACAAGAAATTGGTTTGCACTTGACCGTAATTCGCCTGATGGTAAGCAATCATTATGGTCTAGGATGGAATGAATATATCCATTTGTAACATAATGTTTGACATTATGGCGCTATGAATTAAATTTACTTTAACTATGTGCTGACATTGATGAACGCATAAATTATATCTTAGATATCATCGACGACCTTTGTTTTTAAAGTATATGTTAATCAATTGATTCTCCAAACGTCTGTAAACTTTAAGGATACCTACTGTTGTTTTATTTTCAACAACCAGCAAAATTAAAGAGTGACAGCGCTTAATTTACAACTCGTTATTTTATTGTCAATAAAAAGATATCTAGTTTGATCTTTAGTATTGATCTAGACAAGTTCGGTTTGTATTCAAAGGACAAATAAATTAAAAATGCCTTGATATTATTCGACTTAATTCTGCTTATATTAATGCTTCAGTGTGGATGTAACTTATTTAAAAGCCACAATTATAGGTAAATATTTCGATGAAAAATCAGATTAAATCAAAATACTATAATAACAACAAAACACTATCATATAGAAAAGATTAACAAATCACTAGAACAAATCACTATAATATAGAAAAGATTACTAGTTTAAAAAAATATTCAAAGAAGGGAAATAAAACTAAATTTACTATAATATGACTACTACTAAAAAATAGGACCCGGCCGTTAGTCACAATACTGCAATCGTTAAACCATTTTAGAGGCCCTTAGGACGGTTTGAAAACTCTCGACACCAGATTTGGCCACTCTCATACGAAGAAGATAGTTCAATGGTACTTGGAACATATATCCAGGCTATTTTTTCCGGTAGAACCAGTATACATATTATATGTATATTTTCCAGCGTGATGTCGACGTGTCTGTCGGACGACATGCGTGCGATACCCATCGCCGCACTTCCGTGCCCCCTATCTCACATCTACGGCGTGCTAATAAAATGCGGCGTGCTAGTGCTGCCAACTAGTGTACGAAATAACACCTGAAAATAACAAAAAAACAATAGAAAATAGAAAAAGTATATTTAATGTAGCATGTAATTATTAAAACATGTCATAACATCCGAAACGCGTAAACAACATACGCGAATTACACGTGAGTTAAAACCGTTTAATTAACATATTAAATGTAGCAACCGCAAAATTCGAAATGCACCCATATCGCATAAGCAGAACAATGTCAAAGTAAGAGGGTAGACTTGACAAGTACATACGTTGATCCTTCTTTACGTTCACACGTCATAACCAATTTTTTCAACAATGACTTTTGGCTCCGATATATGTCACTCACTACCTTTTATCAGCTAATCCAGGATAAAATTTGTTTATATATAAAAGATCAAGAGAATGAGTAAAACGCTAGTAATAAACGATAGAAATATTAGTTGATGAAGGTAATCATAGGTAAGTTAATTTAATATTAACGGGGAAAAATATACCTTTATTAAACACTACTTACGATATTAAATTCCTAATTTACCTTCAACTTAACTTACAACAATAATGTACAACCAGTGCAATAAACTTCCCCATTTCCCAGCACTATTCCAAGTCAGAAGGTTAGTATACGGCACACACGACACAGATAATTTGTCAGCCAACTATGCCTGCGTTTTTGGGGAACTATGTCAACTAATGTCAAGTAATAACACAAGGGTATAATGTAATGTTTATGGCACAGCGGAATCCCCTAAATAATGAAGCCTTCATCGAACTTTTGGTTTATGTGAAGTGGTATGGATGTCGCAGTAACGTTTTTTCGTGATATGCGTATATGGTAGGTATAGGTCCTTAGATTGAAAGATTGGATGTTTGAATAATATGTACATATATTATAAAGTAGCCATCTACGTAGTTTCAATCATATGTACAGAAATAGATTATTTGCCATGTTTTACCATTAACCCTTGTCTATTATAGATATTTTTTTTATAGTTTCAGAGAGCAACTGAAAGATCTATGCTTGGTATCAAATTGATGGACAGAGTCAAGAACACAGATATAAGGAGAAGAACAAAGATTACTGACGCAGTCAAAATGCTTTGCCGACTCAAATGGAAGTGGGCCGGCCATCTCGCACGCATCACGGACAACAGGTGGAGCGAGAGAGTCATCCACTGGTACCCGCGTGACAGCACCAGGACGAGAGGGCGGCAGAGGAAGAGGTGGCGCGACGATATCACCCAGGCTGCAGGCGTGGCCTGGCCACAGCTAGCGAGAGACCGCACTAACTGGAAAGCAATAGAGGAGGCCTATACCCATACTTGGGTGCCCTTATAATATCACCAAAAATGTAAATACAGTAGTTACATAATATTATAATTAAAACTAAGTTAAAATTGTTTACAACTAATTTAAATATTGAAGGGAATAAAGGTTATTTTATTTTATTTTTATTTTATTTTATTTATTATAGATATTTTTTACTTGTTTAAATTATATTTTCAGACAAAAAAAGTGCCCCTATTATAGAAAGAAACATGTGTCATACATAGTTTATAACTGAGTAGCTTATAATTATTGTAACGTTTTTACAAATAAATATATGAATAAATCATTAATCTTTTAACTACCTTAGACATTTATTGAAAAACTACCAGTATACTTTATTAATAGTAACACCACGCAATTGATTTTAATGACATCCAGGACACAGGCAAGATCCTAGTATGGAGTTATTAACAGGTTACAAAATATCTAGCGCTGCATTAATACAAATGTATCATTTATGTTATGTTTAATGTATGTTTCCTAATGTGGACGTCTTTCTGTTACAGGTAAGTGCACATCATCGCATAGAAGCATTAAGTACCTAGGTACTTAAACAGGGTGACTGGTCGAATATATTCATATTCCAGAACAGTTATAGTGATATGTGGGTATCGCCTTTGGTTATCTAAAAGCTAAATAAAAAAGTCAAAAATAGCTCCGTAAAAAGTAAACACACATTGCTAAATTTTACTGTCCCTAAATCACTAAAAAATACATGTTCGATATATTACAATTTTTCGAGACATAATTACAATTTTGATTTTTCTACGCGTTGCAATTGGCAATAAAATTCACCAATAACAAAGCGTAGAAACTGTATTATTGGGACAATTAAACTGGTTGTTGTTGTAATGTTTTTAAACATAATATAAACACCAAATACCTTAGTAATATTCGATATAGTTTAGTCATTTACCGTGATTGAAAACTCTAAGCGTAGAGCACCAGTCACCCTGTCTCTAGTCGCAGGTAAGTTGCGTCCAGTGCAGTACCTATTCCCCCACAATATGTGCTCGCTTAACGACCACAAATGCGTTTTAAATTCCCCCGGCGCATCAGAACACCACTATTTCTTATGGTATAATGTGCCATTAATCCTACAAAGAGGCTATTCAATTTTAAAGGAAAAGTTTGCTAGGGATGGGTAGTGCAAAGTTTGTCTTGTATTTTTAGGAAAAGAAAAGTCTTGAGTTATTAATTTTGTTTATGCTGAATCTTTCGTATGAGGTATTACGTACGTCTTGGTATATCTAAAAAGAGATATATTGAATTTCATTACAAAAGTTTATAATACCTACCCTAAATTTCAAAACCTCCTATAGACACTTCGAATAAAACTGTAATCAAATTAATAATCTATTTCTTTTGGTTGAGTCACAATAACATACTTAAGTATCGTCGTGTCGTGCTTGGTGCCCAGGAATTCAAATTCCGCTCACTGAATTTCTAAAGAAAGACCCACAGACCCTACAAAAGATCGCCGCGTCACAACACTAATCCAAATACACATAAAATCCGCATAAAAACACACGAGATACAAGACAAGCCGAAATAAATATCGATTCATAACACAATACAATCTACAATCGAATAAAAAGTAAGGGTGGCCACACATCGAGTATCGTGGGTAGGATCGCGCGCCTGTCTGTTTATTGTCATTCGAGTGGTATCTGGCGCTCCGATCGAGAACTCGCCGCGAATCGTCCGCGGTCAGTGTGGACGGACACCGTAATGATACCATCTGTCAAAATTCAATATAAATATACCAGACCGTCTGGAGACCGCCTTTTCAATAGTGTGCAACGGCCCGATAGCCTGTCTCACTCTGTTGGACGCTGTCTTTAAAATACAATTGAATTATTTCTCTGCTTCTTTCAACATGATTTTGTATAGGCACAGGTTGCAATCTATAAAATAAAACATCGACATTTTAGCTTCTCTATTTCTAACATCATCAGCAATCTACTTCGGAAGTGTTAGCTTAAATGAACGTTTCTGTTTCGTACAAGTAATCCTTAATTTCCCTATTGTGAAAGATGGGCATTATCTGGGCCGTCTCCGTGGGTGGTGCGTGGAACAATGGCTTCTCTCGTCGATACATTCGCTTTGCTTTCGATATCGTTGCGCTATTAATTCAGGCTGGACGCGTTCCTAATTGCGGCCGCGAAATATTGGTGACAGTTCCACCCGCGGCCCTCGCGACTCAATCGTACGATTATAAACTCTCTGTTGCACGATATTACGCGTATCGCATCGCAACCCGCGGCTGGGTTAGCGTTTACGCGCGGCTTGCGCACATTTATAAGACGCCGCGCGCTATGGACTCGTGCTAAGATATTTATTGAGGAATGTAAGGTTTTGTAGGAAATTTGTAGTCGATTTGTTAGCGCCATTGCGGCCGCGGCCGGGATCGCTCGTGGATTTTATTTAACGCTCAGTTGCACTTATTTGATCGGTTTATTTCGTTGGAACTCGATATTCTGCTTCGAAGGCTTACGGTGTTAGATAACATACAAGATACATAGACTCAAATGGTTACTTTGATCGAATTATTGGTACATATTTATGCAGTTTGATCGTCACCATAAAAGCTGACAAAGAACACGAGTCAAATGTTGTCATTTAACATAACTGTTTCAGCCACTCCTTCAATGAAGAAGCAAACCCAAACAAAAGACAGTCGTGTATCTCGTTACAGAGAGCAAGTGCGATCGATATCACATCGGATCGATTCCCCTGGAATTGCACAATTTCCCGGCTGTGGTCGCCAGCTAATGAGAGCGTGGTCACCATTGTTTACAGATGCGATCGCGGCTATCTGCGCTATTTTTGCCGGTAGCCATGTTTTACTTATCGCTACATTGGTACGCGCGTCGATTGTTCCCTGAGCGGGCAGTTTTCGTCATCGTATCGTTATTGTTTTTGCATGAACGATACGCATCGGTACGTAAGCGATAGTATAATTATTTTGATTGTTTTAGAATAACTGACGCATTGTATGTAGATCATCGCGATAGCGATGCGTGTATACCGTTTGTCAGGCAATTATTTTCGTTCTTATCTCTCGATCTGAGAATTATAAACACAAACGGAAATCTAGCCACCTACATCATAGATCGATATCATTAGACAGTAAATGGCCTCGGGGAGAATTAGAAATTTTACGACGGAATTGTGGTATAAAACTTGTTATGTTTTATAGAGCTTTGCAGTTGTAAATACTGTCAATGAGGCTTTAAATCTTTGTGAGAAATGCAGTTTATTCAGGTGTATAAAACTGTTATTGAATACAAATGCTTGCATGCAAAGCATAGTATACAGGTGCAGAATAAAGCAAATTAGGGCGCGATGGTTCGATAGGCGATGCGTCACAAATCGCGCGATATCGCGTGGCATGTCGATCGCGCGTCAATCCTCGCGCGTAACGAACCGTATTGTATGCAAACAGCCGCGCGTGAGTACCCGACCTAACTTACTGAATAAGAACAGCTAGGGAATAATAGATAGCATGCGTGCTACTTATATTTGTTTTTATACGACTTGGTGTCACTTATCTACTAGATCTAGGTTAGGAAGGCTATATGCGCTCGATTCCATGTCATATTATGGTGTAGGCTTTGTAGAGTGGTTTTTGGTTTATTTCACTCATAACTTAATACACACACCCTCTAAATACAAATGACTATTCATATTTTCATATATATCATGTTCTTCTCATCGTCTCCCAAAAGATAAACCAGCACTAAACCAGGCTTGAGCTTAATCCCTATTCAGAATTGACAAAATGTCACGATTTTCATACAAAATAAAATTCACATTGGCTATTTTTCCGCAATCACCCATATTATAAGTTCCATTGTGCGGCCGAGATAGCCCGGGGCATCGACTCAAACTGATCCTTTCCTAAACCGTCCCCGAAGCCTTGTAAGCTTCCGCTTCGATACAATTTCAACTGAAACTCGCTCTCGCATAGAGTATATAACCGCTTGCTTCTCTAAAACTTATATGACGTTTCGTCATCACGCTTCATTGGAGTTTTCCGAACAACCGCCACCTCCTCGGACTGAAATTTGAATCGTATCATGATTAGGTACGGTATATTTTTGAATGTTCAAGTGGAGTGGCATAGGGCATTCAGTCCGCATTGTTAGTGGCGCTATCGGCATCACCTTAATGATGTCTCGATGTTGGATAGCCATTGTGTTGGATGTAAATTTGTAGCCGTCGGCGCGGGTAATGATGTGAGAACAAACTGAGATCCCGATAGCCAGATCTGGATCGCTCTCGGCCCACTGTGGCCCGATTGTATTCACTCGCTCGACCCGTGCCCGTGCGATTGTTATACTTTTATTTTCCAACCCTGAAAGAGCATTGTTTCACGTCGCACCCCGTCTTGTAAATCATATACTGTTTAGTTTTCGTGTCGTTTTTGCGGCGTCACAAAAACGGTTATCCTTTCTGTAATGTAACCTTTACACACGAGTTGTCAAACAAAACGTTAGATTCAAAATGGCACGTCCTAAATGGCGGTTGGTGTCATTAGCGGCTGATACCGCACTATTTTGCCGAATAGACGAAAATGCTGTGTCTTTCAACGTGTCGGCTTAATAAAGCGACGCAAACGACGTTTTCAGGAAAACACGATAAATAATAAAGCCACTAAAATGAGCTTGATGAAAAACGACGCGCGATGCGGGTTATTAATTTTGGAGGGAAATTAGACCGCCATTTTGTAGACCAGTGAAGGTTAGTGAAGTGACCTAATAACTATGTAATAAATCGGTCTATTTACATATGTAAAAGCCGTAGAAAATATACAGAAAGTAGTACGATTGTGGTTACTTTTATAGTTGAGAGACATCGCAACCAGAAACACACACTTTTACCAACTGCTTTTAACATACAGCATAAAATACATATTCAACTCAACCAAAGGACATAAAAGCACGACTGCTTGACACGGCTTTAAACATAACCTTTATTACCTTACCTACATTTACATTAATGTTTGGAATTTACAATTAAGGCAAGTACGACAAGTCGAAAACACTCACAACATCTTTATCGAGTGGAATCGATTTTTTTGTTTTGAATCGAGTAGGATCTCGGGGCGAGCGTGGCGCCGACCGATCTGGTCTTATCTCAGCACTATCGGAGACTAATGCATCTGGGGAGATAACTCGCCCATAAGTGCGGGTGCGGATAAACTCAGTGTGGCCATGTTAAAAATAGTTTTACACGCATAGTTTTGTACGAAGGGTTATTGGATATTGAATTTAATATGTACTTGTGTAATGTAAAATATGTACAGACTAAACATTTTTTAGCATAGTTTTCTATTGGATATATCAACCTACATGTTTTGGTAACATGAAAGAGGAAAAACACAATAAATCTCATTCAATATTAATATTTTAAAATAAAATCGCACGCATGTTTATGAAATTAATAAACAGGAAATTAGGCATTATGTTGATACGAATTCCTAAAAATCTGATAGAAAACATGTAATTATAAAATATTCATACATTTAAATGTCCAATTAACCCACGCCGACACATAAATCAATCGACAATCGGTCGCAGCACATCCCTACCATATCTTCTAAATTCGAATTCCTCTCACAAATTCTTTCCAAATTCAAATTTGAACTTATCGACCGCCGAAAGGAATACATCTTCCTTATTTAAATCGTCATTACGAACTCTTTCGTTTGCCAGATATAGTCTGCGGCTGCGGCTTCGGCTGCGGCCGGCTCCAAGAGATGGCAATAATAAAAATTATCTATACAAATGGGTGAGGATTACTCGGCGACATAAATTCGGCTCTGGCTCCGATGAGCGCGAGCTGCGAGAGGAAAGATAAAGGGTCACAGATTTTTACAGACGCGCTTAGCTCTAGCGCGGCGGTGCTTTGAAAAACACGCTTTTGACGTTCAGTGTTGGTGGAGATAATGTTGTTATAATTTTATTTTAGAGTATTTTCGAGGTTGTAAATTTTACTTTTTTCCAATTATATACCTATTTGAGCACGGTTTTTAAGTTAACGTTTTTCTTTATTTCTTTACTTATATAATCCACAAAACTTTCATTATAAGTTGTTAAGTTTACCCAAAATATATTCTAAAAATAAAATACTTACATATTTTATAGCCAAAAAATTTTATACCAAAACACCACCACATCCAAGCCATAACTATTTTAGGAGTGTTAGATAAAAGTCCATACCTAGGTCCCAGAGCAGAGAAAAATTTAAACTCCTATCGTGTAAAACGAAAAAAGCTCAGGTTCGGCCAACTCGTCGGTATCGGGTGCTCAGCGAGACACTGCACTAGAGTTATTCGACAAAAATGCTAATTTTCAGATCTCGAACTCCACTCGCTCGCCACAATCGAAGCGACACCGCGCCGCCGTTTTTATTTCGAGCAACAATCCGATTTTATCCCGAGCCCGTTCCGCACTCGTACAAGCACAGCACTATCACCACGCAGCCTTCGCTTTTTAAAAGCGGCAATTTTAAAAACTAATTTGACGTACGCGCCGATAAAAGTCACGTTATTCGATTAACATCGTATAAAGCGCTCGATGCAATCTGTACAGTTTTCTTTAATTATATAATTTACTTTGTGAAAGAGTTCGCGTATCGGGTCCATCTCGCTGCCCACGCTAGCAATTTGGCAGATAGGGGATACCGATTATGAAGCGAATGCGAATTTATTAAAAAATAATACGGCCGCTGCGTATGGAGCTTTCCCGCAATCGCAGTTACAAACAGCTGTAAAAAATATTATGTCGCGGTGATAACGGCGGACAAGTTTATGCGATTTATTCATGAATTCAATTGATTTCTTGCACTGTATCGGAGCGATCGCGGCCGTCCATCCAGCCGGATCCGGTGCTTATGTCGCGTATTATGAAGGGTGTTAACCAATAAAAACTGTTTTGTCGTCGATGGAAATTGTAATAGGCGATTAATAGTAAATTATAGAACACGGTATTAGTACGCAGTCCGATCCATCACGGGCTCGTTAGCGGCTCGCGCGGCGGCGGCGCGGCGCGGCAGCGGCCCGCGCGAGACATTTAGATTCTTTTTTCAAAAACCTGTCGGGGCTAGTGTTGGGCGCCTGTTTTTGTGAGTCGATCGATTGTCGGTAGTAATTGGTATGGGAGTAGCCGATGTTAAACATCATGTTTGACGGTGAGCCGAGTTAATTATTTTTGTGTCGTAGGCGTGCTGCGAGATCGTATCGCGGCGAGATTGTACCGCGAGGAAATGGATCATTGTGACGTTACAGTTTCATTGTCTCGCTCTTTGTTACCCCAATAATGCGTCGTAAAGAACTCATTACGTATTTTATTACACGTCCGCACAGCATTCGAAACAACTTTTGAAGAAAGTAGAGGCCGGAGCGTTCAGAATGCAAATAAAGCTTATCAAGATCATACTTGCCACTCGTAACATCGAGAACTTTAATAAATTGTGCTTTTATTTTACTCTGTGGGTAAAACTATCTCCGATCTTTTGCGGAAGACCATTATCGGGCGCATCTGTTTCTCGGAATGTCGCGAGTTCCGCAAATCAAATTACGCATTACAAATTCGAAATCCAAACGACACGACCGACGTCGCGCCGCGCACTTCGCCGGCATCGGCCTCGAATGAAAGAGCGAATGTCGCTATCAATGTGTTCGCAATCGACATATTAATATTCGATCTAAAGCCGTCGCGATGTTCTCGATTCGTATAATTAAAATCGAGATCGATACGATTGGACGGTGGATTCCGTCACGTTATTCATCATAAGTACCGCCCACTTTTGACGCCTCCAGCGATGCGTGTACGCAACTTTTAAACTGTTTATTTATTATTACATTTTTATCACTTTATCGATTCAGCGCCATATTTCGTCGGCCATCTTGATTCTCGACGGTACATTACTCGAAAGCAAATCGAATTATTTAAATGTAATCTGACAATTATATCTGATCGGATAGTCGCTTATTAGCATCGGTATCTGGAGTTTTCTAGAAAAACCTGTTTCGAGCAATCAAACATCGAAATTGCTGTTAGGAAACGGCATGTAAGGCGCAGCAATTAAAAACTCGTAAAGTTATATTCAAATTACATTTTAATCGGGTACTTTTGCGAGTGGACGTGTGTTATTAATCAAGCGTCACACGTGTGGGGGGTGGAGGGGGGTCGCGCGAGTTTTTCAAAGGCGCGGCGGGGAGGGGGGTCGCCTCGTGAGCCCGTGCAACGTATCGTCGCGTTTTGCATAGATTTAAAAACTCGATAGTTATGCAAATGTCCCGCTGCCGTGTTTACTTGTTTCTGAGTTACGGCGTGCCTCCGTAATAGACCCCTGCGCCTATCAGAATTACACTTTTTCCAGAATGTGAAGGTAGTTGAGTTTTTTCGCGGTCGCGAGTTCGGTTTGTGCGATTGCAGATCGCATGGCCAGAGGTCGTATGGACTGAGTAATGAAATTAAAATTGTTCGCGCTCACGAATGGTACCTACCTGTACCTATGTCAATGGTACGTGCTTAAAGCTCTCTAGGCAGCTTTGTAAAGCCAACCTGGTTGTAAAACACAACGTTTTACATATGTAGGCTTATAAAGGAGCTGCATATAGACAAAAACCAGCAATAACAATATTTACATAGGTATACAATACGTCGACTTATTTCCTAATCAACAGTGTAATAAAATTTTCAAATTTCCTTTCTAAGCTGCATTCCATACCCATCTAACCATATTCTTTACTCACAAGTTCATCCAATTGAATATAAAATACGTAAGCATACAGTCTCAAATTTATAGCTTTAATTATCTTTGATTCACCATCATCGATTAAATTTAACTAGATGAATATCTGATTAAAATTAATTTAAATAACATGTTTCAAAGTGTTACTCGTATTCGATCGTGTTTCCAAACAAATTAACACTTGCTTAATGAATATATTTAATTTTAATTAAAAAAACATAATTTGATATGCATGGCGCAATATAGCACCAATAGACTTGCAACATTTAATGTTAAAACCACATAATGGTAATACTGCCGTAAAAAATCTTAACTAAAATGAACCTAAAATGCATATATTACAATCAAATTCAACAATACTTCTTTGTAAAAGCTTACTAAACAAACTAATCAGTAACAGTTGAGAATCACAATGTCACTTGTGCAGATTTCATTATCATCATTTTTTAATAAATCGTATTGTGTAGTTGTTAAATTATGAACTATCAGAAAAGCGCCTCACACATACAAGTAAAAAAAACATTATTGTTTTATTTCTTATTTGAAAAACATTATTTACAGACACAAAAGTAAAAAAATCTAGCATAGGACTCCCGTGTCCAATATACTTACCCACAACAAAACTTATCGCTTAGGTACTTACAAACAACCATAAAATAATAACACGGCAAACTGTTTAATTTCCTAGAGCCTTATCACTATAATCACACGCGTAACTGAGTACTTTAGTTATTTTTAATTACAAACGTATGTACATATGTATGTAGGTATACGCACATACCTACGTTGATGAATAAGGAACTTTAATGACGGAATGTATTGTTGTTTGGATAGGGTATCGTTAATTTTATTTCTGTTTGATTTTCCTCGTAGTACTAGAGTAATGAAGTATTTATGTATAATAAGTAAGTATTTACAAAAGAAAAGTAGGTACCTATATATGTATTATATCCGTTATCTTCATGATACAAGCGTAAGCTTAGTATGGGGCTAGGTGGCGCTGTGTGATATGTCCTGAATTTTTTATTTATTTATTTCTTTTATTAACAATGTTGAGTAGGTATCTCAGTATAGGTATTCGTCTTTAAACTAGTCTGACTTTTCTTATTCTTACAGCTTAGCTGGCTATATACCCGAGCGTGTCTTTTAAGATATATATCTGTTCTTAATTGTGTGAATGCAAATTGGAAATAAATTGACGTAAAATATACTTATGAAAAGTGATATCAAATCTCAAATATTTTGTTAACTTCAGACAAAATATAGATAGCTTATTCACGAATACAAGGAACGGATGTCAGTCTATGATAAACTACTTATTCATGTATAATGTTTTAAATCTTTTGAAAAATCAAAAGTAACACAAAATAGCACATCCAAAGTTCGCACTCCACGACCCACTTTTAAATACACGTACAGCTCATGAATATTAACCCACACATCAATCATAGCGGGGTTGCGGATCTCAGATCGACTCGTTTGTAAGGGTTGGCCCTCAGGGTTGGTCGGAAGGTTGGCCAGTTGGTAATACTTGGCCTACTTAATGAGTGGTGCTTATGAATAGCCAAGGTAGAACTGTGAAAATTATTTATAAGATTTTTAGTTAAGAACATAGTTACATAGTAAAGAACTAAGCACTTTATACACCTGATATGATAAGTTTCTCTATTTTATGAATATGTTTAGTAATAATATGTTTTGTTTTTTTTATATGTATTTATAAATAGTACCTAGCTGTAAGTTTTCTGAATCCAATAAACATATTTGAAAACATATTTGAATTAGTATGCAGGTTGGGTGTGTGAAATTGATGTGTTGGCATTATTTTTCGTTGTATTTAGTATAATTTTTGTTTGTGTGTTGGATTTCCAGCGTAGTTAGATAGATAGATAGATAAATACTTTATTAAAACACCAAAACGAAACAACACACAAAAAAAACATACAAATTAAAATCAGCGTCTTAATTGGCGGCCTTATCGCTAAGAGCGATCTCTTCCAGGCAATCAATCTGGCAGGGATATATTTTTGAAACGAAACGAGTAGGACGAGGTGTTTTAGATATTAAATAAAATAATGAAAAATAGAGCAAATGTTGATACTTCTTATAAACTAGTTCTCTTAGTTCCTTAAAAAACTGATTTTAAAAATACCGATAATATTTTTAAAAAAATGTTACTGGTATACTATCTATATGTTTTATACACATAACTTCTAGAGGGTCTAAACAGACGGCTGCCTAAAGAACCTTGTAATTTAAAAATACATGAAAAATTTCGCAACTAAACACAATTTTCAACAAAAAGAGCACGATGAAATCCTTGCTTTCAACAGAGAAGACAAATACTTAAAAAAGGTAGTTAAAAGATATCTGTGCAACTACTGAATCACAGACTATTTCCAAGCATCAATCAAGAAACCTTATGCTACAAAATAAAAGGCATAATTTAAAAAAAATACTTAGTATTACTATGGCTAGGCAAAAATATTAATAAAAAAACAAACATCAGTCCAAGAAATTAAGAGCTACACGAAACAAAACAACACGTAAGACACATCTACATGTGTCCGGATATATCCAAAAAAATCTAATTAAAAGTAATAGTTACAACAACTATAGCTAGGCAAAATGATAATATAAAAAAATAGTAAACATCAATCCGAGAAAACTAAAGCTAAAAAACAAAAAAAAATTTATCGTCTCATCTGCAAGTGTCCGGATGGAGCGTCGTGCGTCACGATCGGACGTATTAGCATATCGATACGATAGCAGCGGGGGACGTGTTAAATGCGTTAAAAAGGCAAGTTTGTGATAGCACGCTTTTAGATGAGTGGCTCGGAAAAATGTTTAAGTGAGCATGTTTGTGAGTGGTTGCTGTGAATAGTTTACTGGTGTTTTTAAATGGTCCAGAGCCTTGAATTCACTTGAATATGAAGTGTTTTTATGTGCGATTAATTCATAAGAAGATAATAAATATTAGTTTGGGAAACAAGGGTTGTTGCGAATAGTTCTAATTTGAGTTATTTTAAGCCGTCCTAAAGCCTAGCAATGGTGCTATTTGAATAGACAAATTAATATTTCTTTAGCAGGATTTTTTTATCATTTTAAAGTTACTTAATTTATTAGTGAAAGTACGGAATAGAACTCTTTTCTTTGCGCATTTATGTTTCATACCGTCTAAGGCCTAAAGTGTCGATTTAAGACATACTTACTTACAATGACCACTTAGATAAGACCAATTCATCCAATATCTATAATTCAATACCAAAAACCATTCAGGGAAACGCTTAAATGTACCTGTAGTAGCATACAACTTTCCGTTCACCCATCCGAAGACCTACCACACAGACTTTAGCTTAACTGTGCCAACCACGCACGACCACCCCTTCCCAGCTGAGCTCCTTGAAATCTCCATGAACAATAGCTACTGACGGTACAATATATTTAGTAGTTTGACACAGCCGTAGATAGAGCCCGTCCGGCACCGCTCGACGCCCGCTCCCGCAAAAACGCTTGCTACTGCACCACACACCCTCGACTATGTACAGGGTTATTTACAATGGAACCAAATCACACCATTACATAAACCTAATAAGTGTTTGTTTTTTATTAACTTGATAGGCTCACGCTTGACTACCTCTCATCTGATGTTATGCAACGGTATAAACTACGATCTTGCCAAGAAGATACCGGTTCAATCTCTTGCAAGTTCCTCTTTCACGTCGCAACTGCCCGCGGCTTCGCCCGCATTGATAGATAGATAAATTCTTTATTAAAACACTACATACATAAAAAAACAATACAAAAAAAACATAGGAAATAAAATTTACGTTTTAATTGGCGGCCTTATCGCTAAGAGCGATCATTGTTTAGGGATAAATAGTAGCATATAAGTAATAGTAGTACAAAGTCATGATTATTCGTCTCTCTCTCTTGTCTTTTTCGCGTTGCTTAGAAATTTCGGTTTTTTAAAATGGTTTGATATGTAGAACAAAATATATTTTTTTTTATAATTGAATATTAAAACTGCGCCTAGAAATAAAAATAAATACAATATGCAATGAACTTTATGTCTGATAGACCACCTATCTATTAAGTGTTGCGAAAATATATTTTGTTGCCGTGTTACTAGTCCATGCCACTAGCTGCTAGTTACCCTGTACACACCTTTATACACCAGATAGTACAACAATAGATAAACATTTCCTTGTGTCCGTCGCGGCTCATGACGAATAAATCTAGATGTCTTCGCCGACTAGATAGCGGAATAACGTACTGAGCTTGATAAAGTCAACGCGTGCTATCACGGATGGAGGACTTACGGCCTTTTGATGTAGGGGGAAAAATATGCACTTACGTGTAATATATTTTTTTCAACAACGGTGATACTGGCATTTAATCTAGAAATTATTAGTAGAATAGAAGATTTGTATGAAAGAAGACTATTATCGTCATCATCAGATCGAATAAATAGTTTAAGTTATTTGTCCCCGGCATAGTGGCAAATAAAATGAACATACAAAGTATCCGTTTTACATCTCGTACCATGAAGTACCTTTATTTTTCGGATTGCGTTTCCATGTTTGTTAGGTGTGAGCATTCTCATCTGCATCTTGAACATGAACATGAACATGAACATAGGTACCGCACCCAGCCAGGACAAGCCTGCTCCGGTCAAACCGGCATACCGGGGGGCACGAGGTTGTGGAGCGTGGTTTTGTGCTAACGCTCCGGGATGGTAGTCGACCGGCTATGCAGCCAGACGCCGATTTGGAGAAGGTTGTTATTAGGGATAGGGATAAGCGTTAGTAAAAAATGGTATTCGTTGATTATTGAGTAGACCCATCTTGGGGTTTGTTAGTGTTTGGCTTTGCAAGCACTATCTTAATACGTTCGCTGTGTAATGTTGGTCCTATTGTGTGTAATCATAACCACGTCGGGTGTAGTAGGTGGATATTAAATGTGGGTCGAATAGATCCTATGTCGCTAAGGGATTGTTCTTGTGTCATCTGACGGCCTTTCCTGGGGTATGGTTGGTGCCTGCCTGTTGGTATGTCTTTCTGTTTCCTCATCAGATTCGCTGTCGGTTTCTGCCATCTTATAGATCTCCCTGGCAGCTCTTATAAAGTCTCCTTTGTTTTTCGCCATGTCCTGCCAGTCAGATGTTTTCCTGGGGTCCATATCATGAGATAAAGAATCCTTCCACGTATAGTTAGGTCTACCAACTTTAAGATCTTCCGTTGTTTCGATCTCTTGCAAACGGCGCCGGCACTCTTTAAGTGTATTTCTAGCCTCTATATCTTGAGGGTGATGCTTATAATGGAACTTCGCCTTCTGTAGGTTTGTAATTGCCTCTTCTCTAGCCTTAGAGTACCTTCTTTCATGTTTGATAGTCTTATTGGCCGCCATCTTCATGACGTTTGTTATCACTTCCTACGATAGCGGGTCTTTTCGGTTTTCGCCGTTCCTGCTCTTTTTGGTTTCCTCTAATAAAGTTTCTTGGTTTTTTTTTTTTTCGAGTGGTGTTACTTTGAAGCATCTCGTAGTTTAGGGTTTTGTAGTCAAACTCGTTCGCAACGTTGGCCCTGGTTAGTCTTATTGGAGGTCTCGTAGAGTCCCTATTGGAGTTTCACGTGAGGGCAGGGCGACCTAACTTTGAACAAAAACGCGCCACGCTATCAAAATACGTTCGCAGCGCAGCGTACGTTCGTAACCTACGCGCAAGCCAAATTGATATTTAACGTTTCGATTTACGGTTCATATTTCACTGCATACAGTTCGAGTCTCTCAAAGTTATCATGGTTGCCATTAGGAATGTAGATTTAGTACAATAATAAAATTGTATTATTTTAGTGTTTATACTTAATCATCAGTGAATTATATTTCCATAAATTAATACTTTATCAGTAATTATTTTTTATGTGTCATTATAACAAAGTATGTATTAACATTTTTTTTTTCTAAAATGTTTACTAAATTAATCCTGTTTTTCTCGAATTCAACTATAAATTGCTTATTTAAGTAGCTAGATATACCTATTGATACAATAAAAACAAATTTTTCATACTTTGGGGAGTGTTGTACCGTTTGACCCACGACTGTCGATCGTACTTTACTGTGCCCTCCGCTCGCTGCGTGTTCGGAACAGGGAGATAGGTTTCTGTTGTATTATTTATTCTGTGGTGAGGGGCTTCAGGTTTCCCCATATGATTCTATGGTCAGATAGGATTGTTTTTTCACCTTTGATGTAATTAAAAATCTGGTTGTTTTTGGCATCTGTCATTATATGGTATATTTGCGATGTTTTGTTTCCCAACGTCCAAGTCAGTTTACAGCTGCGCCGGCCGAATGATGTGTCCAATCGGAGATTTTCCCGTTTCGTTACTTGTTTGGTGTGGGAGATTTTTGCCTCTTTGATTTTTATCGCGAAGTTCATGTGTATCTGTGAGTACTATGTGGGCGTTGAAGTCACCTAGTATGATTGTTATTGAGTTTCTTGGTTTGTTCTTGGTCAGTTGTAGTAGCCGAGTCGCGTCGTTTGCTGCTGGTGACGTTGAATTGGACCTGTTCGTTGTAGTAATGAATAGAGAGGCTCCACTGCTTGTATCTATTGAAGCAACCATATTGTTTGTGTTTGCTTTAGTCCAGTTCAGCCTTAGGCCGCTGCTTTTTCTTATGAGAATAGCTTGGCCTCTTCTGTTGTTGTTTCCGCTTAGGTGCCACGTATAGTGACTAGATTCGTAGGTCCCGGATTTTAAGTGAGTTTCCTGTAGGCAGGCAATATGGATAGATTTTCCGTCTAGAAACTCGTCAATCTCTCGTTTTTTAGTCAACGTTGCGGCGCCTCTAACATTCCATGTGGCAATGTTTATGTTTTTATTTACTACCTGTTTTTGTTGTTTGGTGTGGCCTGGGGCGGGCAAGTCTGTATCCGGACTCATCTGGTATTCTCCTCTGGGGTGCTGGTTCCAAGACTAAGGTCATTTTGCGTGGTGCTTGTACTTATTACTCCTAGGTGATTTTCAAAGCAATCAAAGTGGTTCCCCGTAATTATTAGACCTATGCTACCTGCGGTGTCGTTTGGTGCCTTAGGAGAGAAACATACTGTTTCTTGTAGCGGGGTTTTTTTTTGAGAGATTTTGACGTTAATACTATAATGTTCCGCTGCCGCTATAAGTATGTCTGTGCCGCCCCATATGCCATCTTGGTATTGTGATAGAATGTAGTTCCTGATTTGTTCGCTTTGTGCTGAACTATCTAGATTACTTCTGATCGCTAGGTACATTTGTGGATCGTTTTGGTTTTCCTCAACGTGGCGTGCGAGGTCTCGTCGAATGTGTTGGTGGTCAAAGGTTAGGCCGTTAAATACAAGTCGTTAATTTGGTAGGCTATAAGCGCGATACAAGCAGTTGCCGTCTCCTGGTATTTTTACGATAGGGTCCCTATTTCCATATCGGCTTTGTGCCTTACCGTGGCGGTATCGCAGAGGACGGGTTGTCGTGGCTAGCTCGTGATATCTTTCAGGTATGCGCGTGCTTGAGGCTGTGAAGGAAGCTTATATACTATGTATTACTTATTAGTTAACTGGTATATCATGCACTATACTAGTTCCCTTTTATCTTTAACGGAAAAGGGGAGTAAGTAGCACTCGAGTGAGTACTTGGGTCTCGTCTAACAACTCTAAATACTTGCACTTAATACCTGCTGTTTATTTGGAATAAGTCTATTAATTACGCTTTATGTACTAGTGTGTTATGTGTATAAAACAAACGTCTGGGCTTTATTGTACGTAGAAAAAATGACTACAATTAGAAGCAAATTTTGAGCTATGTAAGGATGACCCACCCGACAATAGAGGCTCCCAGCTGTGGCGGGAATTAGCAGATGATTTTAAGAAGGGTTTTTTTGGTTGTATTGTTAATGGTCTGATTTATTGCTTAGTTTTACGACTCGGTATTTGTTTTGGGAATGGATAGCGTAATATTTCACGCGCCTTTTTAAAATCTTAAGTTATTGTCCAAACGGGTCTGCAGATGTGTGTAGTTTTTACTCGTATTTAGGCTTTTGTGTTTGCCTTGGGAAAGTAGATTGTCTGTGTTTTCGCATACGTTACGAGTAATTACGTCCGTGGTATGATATCGCGTAATCTAGTATACCCTTGTAAATTTAGCAGGTTTTTACTGCAGTTTGTGTAAATATGTATTTTGAAATCGGATAAGCTAGTTACGCGTAGGTTTGATCTATAAGTAACCGATGTGACCGGGCTGCTTGAAAACAGACTTGTCCCTCGTGGCAGACGTCTAGACAATATCCTAGGATATTGAGGAAGGAGAGACCGAAGAAAAGGGGTTTAGACCACGTGTGGCTAATATGGAACAAGCTCACCGAGTTTTCCTTTTGTTGGAGTGGGTTTCCCCGCGCTGGGCGCTGGTACCGGTGGCCTCTGATGACGGGTCACGTACACTGGTTGTCACTCACTGATACATGTAAAGATTATAAACACGCGTTGCACGGCACTTGATTATAGTCACTTTTCGCGGGGCCAGTGAATTGATTTGCTCGCAGCCATTGCGCTAGCCGCTGGCAGATGTTGTGCCTATTGTTTACTGGATCAATTGTATTGACGAGGCTCTATTGACCGTTCCCGAAAGCGACCGCTCGTCACGGCGTCCAAGACGAGACTCAGCATTCTCATCTGCATCTTGTGAGCTTAATTCTAATCGTACTTCAAAATAATTCGTAATTGATCAATGACAAGTCCCCAGTACCTGTTTAATACGATACCTACATACGATTGATCTCCACATGCAATGGTCCCAGATCAGTTATCGATGGAGGCGCGGCGATAGCTGGCAGTGATCGGTCACGGCGCGACAGGGATGCTATCTGGCGATGTGACGCCACCGATGCACGACTATTTTAATTGGCCCGCGATCGCCCGCCAGATAACTCGCCGCCTTTGTTTTATAATGTCAACACGTGTTCCTCATGTCTCCCGCGCTCACCTTCCAACCGTTGCATTAAACATTAGAAACGATAACGTCGCACAATACCAACTCGCAGTCAAAGATTAAAATAATGCACGTATATCTAACTCTGCCGAGCTAGTAATGCGGGCCCGCTTTGAGGACGAAAGCATGTTTCTCTCTTGTGCAAACGCAATGACATGTTTATAAAGACAAAGGGCACAGATGGGTATCATTTAACGAATCGACATTCGGCCGGTCGAAGCGCATAAACGACCCGCAGTCACGCCATCTATCTGATCGGCGCGAGCCTGCGCGGGCTGATCGCGGACTTATAACTTACTTAGCGCGCAGGAGCAGCTAACGAAGGCGATGCTGCGGTATGACGGCCGCGACCCAGCGCGATACTGGTACATTAGCGCGCCAATCGCGCGTCACACAATCGTAATGACCAATCGCGGCGCGCGCTCGCTAGGATAGCGTGACCCGGCGATCCGATGCCGGCCGCATTCGTTACCGGAGATGTCTGCCGGAGCGCACCAATCGTCGCGTCCATCTCGCTGTCGTGCCCGTATAATGATCTTCACAGGGGCACCGGAATGAAGTTGAGCCTCTCATTAATTGGCGTTTTGAGTCGAGATCGTCGCGCGAAAGATAGGTTAATTCCTCGCTCGGGCGAGATCCTTGTCGCTCCAAAAGGAAGGTGAGCGCGCGTTTTCTGGAAATCAGATCCAATTACAACGGGCCCGTTGAGGTTTTGTTCTGTTTGTCCGCGGGCAAGCACGATACTGACGGACGGCCGCCCCACCCACGCCGAGACATTTACATAGCGCGAGCACGTCTCAATTAGGAGCGCTAATGTATGCCTCGACTCGGGCTCCATCTGACTGACGGCCGCAGATAGTCGCGAAACGTGACGAGCGCCTATCGCCCATCCGCAGCTTCGCATCGCGAGCTATTAACGACACTAATAGGCCAGATACTACGCGAGTCGAATTCCACGCATTCACGGCGAGCTTTTCTGTTTCCAGGCGAGGACGAGGAATGGGGAAACGAGAGCGAGGCGATGCCGGGATCTCCTCGAACGCCGAGCTCGGGCGAGCGCGCCGCGTCGTCGGGCGGCGGCTCGCCGGCGTCGGGCGTGTCCACCACGGCCAGCCCGCCGCGCCTGCGCCTCAACACGGCACTGGCCACGGACCCTGCGCTGGCGCCGGCTGCCGTGCGCCTAAAGCCTGAGCCGCCCTCTCCTTCCCCGCCGCCCGTGCCTGTCCCCGCACCCGTCCTGGCGCCGCCTTCGCGGGACTTTCTGGCAGCCGCAGCCGCCGCCTTCCCCGGCCTGTTCCCGACTGCCCAGCCCGGATACGTGTGCAAACCGTGCAACATCCGCTACTCGTCACTGAGCACGCTGCAGGCGCACCAGGAGCACTACTGCTCCAACAGGCTGCCCAAGCCGACGGCCGACTCGCCGAGCGATGCGGCGCCCGATGATTCCAGCGGCGATAGCAAGACGCCGCGTCCCGCCAGCAAGCAGTACGCCTGCACACAGTGCTCTTATAGCGCCGACAAGAAAGTCAGCCTCAACAGGCATATGCGCATGCACTCAGCGTCACCCGCGGGTAGCGGCGCACCCCCGCCTGCTCCAGCCGCTAACGGCGAGCGAGCCGACGGACCGCCGCCTCAGGATCGATACTGCGCTGACTGCGACATCCGCTTCAGCTCCATCAAGACGTACCGCGCACACAAGGAACACTACTGCAGCACGCGGCAGGTGGTAAAGGGCGCACGCGGCGGTTCAGCCACATCGGGCTCGGCCCCTCCCTCCCCCGGCCCCACGCCCCCAGCGCCCGCGCCCGCCGAGTACGCGCTAGCGCTGCCCACCAACCCTATCTTGATTTTGCCGGTGGGATTGCTACGCAACGCCAGCACACTGCCTGGCGCGTCGCTGCCGGATCCAGAAGCGGCGTGCTTCCTGCTGCCCAACGGCACGTTCCAGCCACTGGCACAAGCGGTAGCAGTGTCGGAAGCGGAACGCAGCGCAGTGCTGCGCTCAGCCAACCGGCGCGAAGCAACGCCTCTTGACCTCAGCCTACGGCGCGAGCCAGACGCGCCTGCCGATGACCCCGAGAAGGAGAACCGTCTGCGCTCCGCCACTCCGGAGCAAATTGTTTGTGCGCCTTCGCTGCCTCCCTCACCGGGCACGCCATCCCCCTCTCCGCGCCGCTCCTCCTCCCCTAGCGGGGAGCGCTCACCGAAGCGTCGACGCCGCTCACACGCCACTACGCCTAAACCACCTTCACCGCCCGAGGAGAAGTTTCGCCCGGAAGAAAAGTTCCGACCGGAAGAGAAAACTTTTCGACCTGAGGAGAAGTTCCGGCCGGAGGAGAAGTTTCCGGCGCCCCCTGGTGGCCCGGTCCCCCCTGCGCTAGCGCTGCGGCTGGCGGGGGACCTGCCGGCGCCGTCAGTAGTCGTCAAGCAAGGCGTATCTAAATGCAAGGTAAAATATTAATGTGTCTATGTACTATGTTTAAAGTAGCCGTACAAATTATTAAACTCACTTAGTATTCGTTTCAAAGCAATTGGTGCACATTAATATTGATAAAAACAACCCAAAAATATCACTTCAGCGTCCCTAATCCTACTTCCCCTCCCTAGGAATGCAACATCGTGTTCTGCCTGTACGAGAACTACCGGGTCCACAAGCAGCGCTACTGCTCGGCCGGCGAGGAGCGCGCGAGCCCCGCGCCGCCCGAGCCCGGCCACTACCGGCAGCTGATCTGCTTGGCGTGTGGGATCCACTTCAGCTCGCTGGACAACCTGCAGACGCACCAGTCCTACTACTGCACCAAGCGGGAAACCAGGTCCCCGCGGGGACCACCGCTCCCTCCAGCTGGAGAGCCAAGGGAAGGCGGATGGAAATGCCCCTGCTGTGAGGTATGGACTATAACTTTCTACACTATATTATTGGTAGATAAAAAGATACTTATTTGCAAAAAGAAAACCTTACGTTACAGAAACATCTTATTACAAATATTTTTGGGAAAAGAAATTTATAAGTTTGTCTTCTTGTCACTCGATCGAAATTTTAACGAAAGCGTATCTTCGTGTCTGTGTTCCTCGGAATAACGTTTAATCGAATCCCGTATCGCTTGTCTCCAGGTGGTGTCTCCCACGGCGGCGGCCGCGCAGCGCCACATGGAGGCGCACGCGGGCGTGAAAGCTTTCCGCTGCACCATCTGCAAGTACCGCGGGAACACGCTGCGGGGCATGCGCACACACATACGCATGCACTTCAACAACAAGAAGCCAGCTGACTTGCAGGTATTAATCTGGTTTTACTACTCGTATTCAGCAATAGATTCTTCTATTAAAGGCTCTTTCTTACGTAACAACAAGTTATTCCTATTAAATAATCCTCTTATCATTTGAAGTGTCCTAAGTCATGAGGTATCTAATTTTAAAGTGTCTAGATATTTTACCACTTGAACTGTTCTTGTAACACTTATAAAAATATTCTCTAATTTTCCTAACAAATCCACTGGTCAATTCCAGGAGGAGACATACATCGCATGCGTACTAGAAGACGAGAGTCGCGAGGCTACTTCTCCCAGCCCAGCCATAGCGGGCGAGCGAGTGCACCGCTGCAGCTCCTGTGCGTACACCTCCACGTACCGCGGCAACGTCATCCGCCACGCGCGCCTCGTGCACGCCATCGACGAACCAGACGAGGAGCCCACGCCCGTCACACCAGCACCACCCGTCACGCCCACACCAACTATAGACATCAAAAAAGAAGAGCCAGAACCAGAACCCGAAGAAACCCCCAACTACTGCAAGGCTTGTGACATATCATTCAAATACGTGAACACGTTCAAAGCCCATAAGCAGTTCTATTGTACGGCCAATAACCAGGATGCAGTGGGCAATAATAATGTGCCGGCGCCGCCTGCGAGGGTCTCGGACACACCCGTGCTTTAAGGACTTGGGTTGTTGGAGCGTTGCTATTGGTTGGAAGAATGCGGAATAAAAATGGTTTGGACTGAAGGCCAATTGATTGGTCAGTCCACGTATGACATGCTAAAGCTATGGAGTTGACAGGACAAAGTATTCGGGGTTTTTTCGGACCAATAACAATAGCTTTTAAAACAATATCGCTAGCGAAAAGTTAAAAGCTTCTGTTGCTAATTAGACATAAGGTTGTATCCCAAGGGATTTATATTGAAAAATTAACGTGCAATAAATTGATGATTATTAAATATTTAAACTACTGCATATCAATGCCAAATTAAAAGTTTCGAAATTTCCAATTTATAGAAACTGTAGATTGTATTATGTGAGTAAATTAACATCTTCGAATGGTCGCCATTTTGATACTACTTTCTTTGTCATGTAATAAATATGGTAGACAAAATGGCGACTACCAAGATTGTAATTTACTTGACATAATGTCGGCTAGTGTACATACGCCTCTATAAGATTTTGTTACTCTCGTTATATAAGTCAATGTTATCTTCGTCTTGTATTAGTATACGTTATAACATAACTACCAAAATTGTAAATAATTGTAAAGATATTATTACCTTGTAACTAAATTTTATTACCATTCGTTTTAAGATTGTTTCCTTCTATGTTGTTAATTTTGTTTTATTATTGCTAGGTATTGAAAACAGGTACTCTATAATCTGAAACCTACTATTGGTCAAATAATGGACTTTACCACCCTAATACTGAATTAATACTCCCGCGGTCATTATTCTGATAGTTTTAAACTTTATTGTACCTCTTTTCCTTTATACCTGTACCTAAATATAAGAGGACATAAAATTTTTAAAAACGTCAGATAAATTCGATCGGACGGAGTACATCAGAATTGGGTTCACTGTTAGAACCAAGAATTATCATGAAAATAATAAGATAATTGAGATACTGAATATTTCAAGCGATACTCCAACATTCGTGAACTGTCATTTATCCATAACTAATAAATATCATATAAAAATTGTACGAACATCAAAGTTCTCTCAGAACACTTTACAGCATATACATTCAATCGTTGATATTAAAAACGGATAAAATCGCTTACTCTCGAAAATTCTAAATCGATTAAACAAAATTACGAGTGCATTTCACGAAAAAAAGGCCCACAGAAAATAGTACAGCTTACAATTAATTTCGAGCAAACTAAAAGCTCTTACAAAATCACAAATAGAGTAGGTGTTATGTATTTCATCATTTGAAACTTCTTCTCAATAATTTAAGTACTTGCTAGAAAAAACGCACGGACCTGGAAAACCGTAATGTTAAGGAATAAAATGAACTATAGAACACTAGAATCAGAATTATCTATGCAATTTATTTATGCACTTACTTTCCATTAATATTTGTGGGAGTTTTTTCATGAAGGGCACATCACCGTGTTTTGTCTATGCCAAAGCATCGCTAGATATAATGTAATGCATTTATAGGTATCTCACTAATTGTAACTGTAGTCTTAAGTGGAAATACAAGACTTATTCCTTAGTATACCTTGTGTATGTGGAATTATGTGTTTGTCCTTCAGGGGGGTTACAATCACACAAAAATCTTAATAAATAACTGTGTAATGCTTGATTCGTTCTTACATCTTCACGATTAATGAGCGATCGAAATTTAAATGATTTTATGACAAGATGACGCGAAGCTTACATTAAAACATGTCATAATTTGCTCACTGAGAAACTCGGTGAACAAAACGTTAATGTTGTAACATTCAATGTGACGATAATCGTTTTTACACCGTGAAGTATAACATGTAAACCATACTTATAACGTCATGTTTAGTCCTGTTATCCCATTGTGACCCCTCAGGAATGAGTCTCGATTTGTGTTGCAGTAGGTAGGTACAATCGATCTTCCATAATTTGTGACGTAATAAGTACAGCCGCCGACAGTATACTTAGTCTAAAGTTCGCTGGATTTTAACAAAACTATTTACTTAGATTCATGAATTTGCTTATTTCAATTTGCTCTATACTTAATAGCGCAGCAACACTTATTTCATTGCACATCAGAATTTACTGATATGTTTAATACAACAACAGAATTGTTGCGTTAATTGGCTGATTTCAATCTTAATAAATGTGCTTATATTTAACTGTAATAAAGTTATTATTTAGTACTTAGTTTTGTTAATACATTCAGTGAATTTTACTAATGGTTCCTTATTAGCATTGCTAGGATTTTGTTTGTTTTTCGTTAGTTAAGTTCGGCGACTGTACTGAAACTAAGTAAACGTAACTTACATGACATTCTATGTAAAATCCATAGCAGGGTCACAGAGAAATCAACTTGAATACTAACACTTTTATTTTTATGGCATTTGCTTCAAAAAAAAAGGTAAATCATTATTCATGATTTTTGTTGTGTTTTTAAGTAGATTTAGTAATATTATTATTTATCCATGTGCTCATTTAATGTTCTAATATTTATGTTGATTTGTGACTCTGCAAAAACACTGTATCTGATGTTACGTGCCATAACTTTGTGTTCTTGTTAAATAAAAATATAGAAATTAAAAATTAGGCGTTTTCTCGAATACCGCTTGTTCAATTTAAGATTTGTGTCATGCCTTTGTTATTTGAAGATTTAAAAAAATCTTGTGTTCACTAAACTTATGAATTTTTGTATACTTACAAAATTTTGTTTTTTCATTCCTATCACAAGAGTGGAAATGTGGAAAAACTTCAATTATGGAAGATAATATGAATAAATATTAAACTTCATTTTTTCATCTTATAAAATGTTTTGATGATAGTACTTACCTATAGTTAACAGTGATTAAAAACATGAAAATCTTTTCTTCTTCAAATTACACAAGGCATATACAATTTTTAGCACATTGTACCACCACTTTACCGCTGAATTAATTAATATCAAGTTAAAAGTTAATTCGTTAAAACTTGGTAACAATGTAGGCATACACAATGATATTGTAAAAATACCGCCAGACAATAAATTATTTATCACATATTAATTTCGTATTTTATTTGTACATTGCTTTTGCTAACTTTGATATTAAGTTCGTATGCCATAATACACACTATGTAGGTAAAAACACACTATGTACTATAGCAATTAATAATACTTCATTCGAATGATACGAAATAAACTAAGGGTAAAAACCAATTTTTCCTACGACTACTTAGTTATACTAATATTATAAAGCTGAAGAGTTTGTTTGTTTGTTTGAACGCGCTAATTTCAGGAACTACTTGTGCGAATTGAAAAATTCTTTTTGTGTAGAATAAACCATTTATCGAGGAAGGCTTTAGGCTATATAACATCACGCTGCAACTAATAGGAGCGGAGAAACAATGAAAAATGTGGAAAAAAACGGGCAAAATTATTCATCTTTGAGGGCTTCCGTTGCGTGCGCTGGGAAAACGGTTCAAGTCGTGGGTAACAGCTATAGTTTATGAAGCTGAAGAGGTTGTTTGCAAAAATAAATATGATGCCCAAAATACTATTCCACGCGGACGAAGTCGCAGGCACAGCTAGTTACTAATAAACTTATTTAAACAAAAATATAATCAAACACAGGTATCGAAACTTAATTCCAACTTTATTTTCCTTACGCTACTGATCACATTTGCTTACAAACTAAGAAAACGCATACAGGGTTACTGATGATTAGTGACTTATTAGCTTTTTAGGGTCTCCAGTGGGACATCAACTACATCGGAAATCAACTACATCGGAAATCAACTACACCACATAATATATTCTTTTGGGTTTAAAAAAATATGATATACATATTTATACATACAAAATTGTGAGAATTCACTGTGAGTAATTAATCAGCATAATGTATTTTTCTCTAAAATATGAGCGTAAAAAAACGAGACAACCGGTCACTTCGTGGGTTTAGATTTGAAATCAATAACGTTACTCCTAAAGCATAATATCAATTTATTAACAACTGATAGGTAGAACATTGTCTTTGTCGTTGACAAAATGGTTTCGAAACCACCAATGAGACAAAAATAAAGCAAAACTACTTTTTTTGTAATGTTGTCGAATCTATCAATGGGAGAAAAAAAAAGGAATGCTACACACTGATCAATTGTTTTTGTTAATGTGAAGCTTCCAAATGCATTTTTAATAACCAGTAAACCTTTTATAAAAATGTAACTTACTAGTACAAGTTAATCGGGCTTGTATTCGTCGTCCGAGGGCTCGCTAGCGTACTGCTCCCGGAATTGCTCGCCGTCTTCATCCTGTCCGTAGTAGAAACCATCGTCGCTGTCGTCTTTGTAACCTGAAAATATAAAAATAATAAAATTCAGGTGATAAGAGTGCTTTATATTTTTTTTACAAGAACGGGTTTGCACTTGGTTATTGTTTGCCTGATGGTAAGCTAAAGCTATTGCCTAAGATTATATATAATATAGGTATCATAAGTTATCAATGAAATATTGCCATTATGTCTTCATATTTTAAACCAAACACAATCAGCAGAATTCGCGAATTTCAGTAATAAACGTGTGTAGACCCATGGTTGGGCTCGCCACTGCTCCGGCGTTTCCTATTGGCTCGGCCTAATAGTTCGTTCGCGCCGGAGCCGTGGCGTTGCCGGAGGCGCTGCTCGTCTATGTCGCTTGGCGCGCTAAATACGAATAGACGTCGCCACACGTGAAAAACTAGTTCTTAAATCAAAATCATATGTTTTTTTTTTCCAGAAATCGGTGACGGCTGCGTTCTGGACCAAGACTGCCAGTTCGAGAACGGAGTGTGCGATATAAGTACATTTAAATGTTACGATAGTACAGGTAAGACCTCTGTTACTGATTTGATTGCAAAATATACTTGAATGAATGAATGAATGCATTTATTGTCCGAAAACTAGGTATAGTACAGATCTTAAATAATGCTAATAGAATAGATATTTTACATTTAGCACGCTAGTATTTACCTTGTTAGGTTTAAAGACTTCAAATATTCATGGCAAACTAAATGGGATAAAAGGAGCCTATGTTACACCCAGCACCGTATACTATCACTGTACCGAAAATCACGATAATCCGTCGCTCGCGTTTGGTTGTTACGGCGATCACACGTTAAAGTTACTTTCCGCTCCGCATTAGTCATCGGTCGAACGAATTAGTGATGGGCTAGGGGGCAATCGATAGTTTATCGATAGTTCGCCTTAGTCCAACATGGACAAATTCATAATAAGATCTGAGACTGGATCTGCCGGAGAATCCAGCAGAACTAGCAAAGGCGAGAAGAGACCAAGGGAGAACACCACTCCACCTGATCAAAAGAAACAAGCCAAAAAGTTTCTGGCTAACCCAGGAAGAAAAAACAAGACGACGCCCACTTCAAATAGTTTTGAGGGCCTTCCAGTAGATGAGGAAGAAACGGAATTCTTCCAGTTAGCCACTAAGAAGAAGTTGGCTGGCAACACGCCTCCAATTGTCATCGAGTTACTAGGAACCTGGAACCTGGAAAAACTTAGAGACACCATAAAGAAGTATGTGAAGGACGATTTTCACATGCATTACAAAGGCAGAATGATGGTTAGAGTTCAATGCTACTCAGCTAGAAGTCACCAACATCTAAAAGATGCACTCGTGAAGGAAAACGTTTCATTCCATACCTTCACTAGGAAGGATGAGAAATTTCCCAAGGCGGTGATCAAGGGTCTTCCAAGATTCGCCCAGCCAAGCATCCCAGAAGAATTAGCAAGTCTGGGCTTCCCTGATGCTACCATATCGGAACTGAAAACCATACACCAATCAGAATGTCCTCCAGTGCTCGTACAACTGCCAAGCGGTACGGATATGGCGAAGTTCAAGCAGATTCGCTACTTATCGAGTTGCGTCGTAGACGTCCAGAAATATAAGCCTAACAGGAAACCGGGCACACAATGTTTTAGGTGCCAGGGTTTTGGACACGCATCCCGGAATTGTAACCGGCAGGCGCGCTGCGTCAAGTGTGCGCAAGATCATCCGACGTGGGAGTGCCCCAAAAAAGACCGTGAAACTCCAGCCCGCTGCTGCAACTGCCTGAAAGAGCATCCTGCTAACTTCACACAATGTAGTGAACGCATAAAATATCTAGAACGCATCAAGTCTAAGCGTGAAACCATTTTCAAGTCTATCGCCTCAGCAAAAACCCCAGCAGCTTTGGATGGACAAAATACGTGGGCTCAAGTTGCTGCCACTACTAAGAAGCCTCATAACGCGGGGCAACAAAAACTGGCCCTAAACACGTATGCAGCTAAAGTAACGACAAGAGTTGCTAGCGGAACAATATCCCATAGTTCTTCAACAGATACGCCGGTCATTACAAACATCCCAAAGAAGACTTCGTTCGACTTGGATACAAGCGAAATACTGGAAATTCTACAAACAATTCAATCTTTAAAGCAAGAGTTCAAGCAATGTAATACTTTTATGGAAAAAGTTATTTTGATAGTGTCTCACTTGGGTCATTATGTGTAGTAGCCAAGAATTGCGTCTACTTTACTGGAACGCAGACGGCGTTCACAAAAAGCAACAGGAACTGGCAGATCTGGCGGTAAGCAAACTTAGAGCCGACATCATTGCACTCAATGAAACTAGGATCACAAATCGTCTTAAAATTAAAATTCCCGGATATGCCTGCTATCGCATGGACAAGCGTGGTGATGGTTCAGGCCAAGGTGTCGCCATCTTGGTCCGGTCTGACCTATCTCATGATGTGCTCCCCTCGCCCAAAACGCAAAAACTAGAAGCTATAGGTATCTCGTTGAAATTAAATGCACACAACAACCTGGTCATCTATTCAATCTACCAATCGCCAAATTTCCCGCTCATTACTGGTGACATTGACCACATTATGGCAACAGGTAACAAAGTCATTGCTATGGGGGACTTAAACTCCAAGCATCCACTGTGGTCTCTTGGCTCCGTAAACAAACACGGGGAGACTCTGTATAGTCACATGTTAAGCAACGAATTCATGATACACGCACCTCATAATGTCACTCTCATTCCGTATCGTACTGGAGACCGCCCGTCTACTCCGGACTTACTTTTAGCCAAAAATATTTTTACCCTTGACTCAATTATTTCTATTCCAGCTTTGTCTTCAAACCATTTTCCCGTACTTGCTATAATTAAAGTAAAAATACAGCGCCAGCCTATTACTAAATATAACTATTCCAAAGCAGATTGGACCAAATTTCGATCATACTTAAATAATAATACCACGCTCTCAGCCAGTACTTTTCAAACTGTGACCGAAATAGAAAAGTCAGTTATACAGCTACATAAAAATATTCTAGAAGCTAGAAATATTTGTATACCAGTCAGTAACTTAAAACCTTGGTCGAATTGCTCCCTACCACGTAGAATTGAAAGACTCATCAGATCAAAGAATAAGCTGCGCAGATATGCTGCCACGGTAACAAATTCTCTGGTGCTCAAACTAATTGGTCATCGCATCTTTGTATTAAAAACAAGAATACATAACGCTATTAAGACCTACAATGACAAAATATGGCATCAAAAATTGAAAAGAGTTGATAACCCTGGAAACGACATATGGCGACTAGCTAGATCTTTACGTTCAAGTGAGTCAGCTATACCCTCCCTCAAAGCGGAAAATCTTCCACTGACCACCACCCAAAAAGAACAATGCCAAGTACTTGCTAAGAGCTTCCTAAACAATATGCTTCTTACTTATGATTGGCCCAGTGACGTTTCTCTCAATGTGCTCGACTCAGTAACTAAAGTTGAAGCTCAGACGTCTAGCATCGACCATTCCTTGCTTGTACGCCCTGGTGAAGTAAGGAAAGCTATCCATAGTTTGAAGCCTCGTAAAGCGCCCGGCCCTGACGAGATTACTAATATCTTGATCAAGAATGTCCCTCATAAATGCGTGGTTCTACTAACTAAAATATTTAATGCTTGTATAACTCTTAGTTACTTTCCATCACCGTGGAAGGTAGCTAAAGTCATAGCTATACACAAACCTGGAAAAGATCCTTCAAACCCAGTATCTTACCGCCCGATCAGCTTATTACCCTGCTTGGGGAAATTGTTTGAAAAGATTTTGCACAGGCGGCTAGTCCATGTATCTGGCCATCTCCTGATCGACGAACAGTTCGGTTTTCGAGAAGGGCATTCCACCATCCAACAGTTGACCAGAGTAGCAGAATCCGTTTCCCAGAACCTTAACCTCAAAAATTCTACTGGAATGTTCCTTCTAGATATTGAAAAAGCCTTTGATTGCGTTTGGCATTTAGGTCTCATCCATAAACTATATTCTCTTGGTATAATACCACTCCAGCTAACTAAAATGATAAAATCTTACCTATCCAATCGAAGTTTCCGAGTACACATAAAAAATACTTCTTCTGACCTATGTCCCGTACCCGCAGGTGTTCCGCAGGGCTCGATTTTAGGCCCGTATTTGTTTCTCATGTTTCTAAATGACATTCCGGTCCAAACCCGCACCTCATTAGCGTGTTTCGCCGATGATACCGCGTGTATGACGTCATCACCAGATGTCGATATAATAATATCGCGCCTTCAACTAGCCATCGAACTGCTGCTCGACTATTTCAACAAATGGAAACTTAAGATCAATGGATCCAAAACTGAAGCGATATTATTCACCCGTCAAAGATCCCTGCCTACACGCATGCTCAAAATAAGCGACCATAATATAAGATGGAGCCGCTCTGTGAAGTACTTAGGTACTATACTTGACAATAAACTAAACTGGACTGCAAATATAGAAAACTTACGCCTAAAAGGCACTAAAGCAATGAATGCGCTTAGTCCCGTACTAAATAGACGATCCAATTTAAGTAACTTCACGAAATTACGGGTTTATTGTACGCTAGTTCGGCCGTCCATCACCTACGCCTGCCCAGTGTGGAGCAGTACATGCCGGACAAATCTTAACAAACTTCAAGTCTTACAAAACAAAGCACTAAAACTTTCATTCAACACAGCTTTTAAAACTAACTTATTTAATTTACATGATATGATAGGTCTTCCAAGAATTGACGTTTATATCTACAAGCTAGCAGAAAAATTTTACCTATATTCAAACTCGCAAAGTAAAAATAAACTAGTCAACACATTATGTAAATCTCGCAAGTCTAACTTACCTTTTATCGATACATATTGTCGATACAAACTTCCCCACCATATCTTTCTTGAGTGCAAAGATTAGTGCAATGCACGAGCGCGCGCGATTTAATAGCTGCCGCGCCGCGCGAGTCGCCCCGTACGCTTTACCAGCAGGTATCGGATCGGGCGGCAGGCGCGGCGAGCGGCCGCGAGTCGCGCGCGCTCGTGGTTGTTACTACGCCACGACATGCTGGTTCTTTTGTTTGCCAACGCCTGACGTCACAGCTTGACTCGAGTGAGTCTTATTCATTTCAAATATAATATGTTTCTACCCGCAATTTATGTTTGTGTACGGTTAAAAGTGTATTGCTGGTGTCAAAGCAAACACAAAGATCACAAGATTTGTTACGGTAATAAGTTATGTGTTTAATGATTTCTAATTAATAAGCTGAAAGTTTTATATAACATTATAGTTGAAAAACGATTTTAATTTGTTACTGTATAACTGCTAGGACAATTATATACACTGGCCATGTTATCTACTATAAGTTACCACGTAATAAAGATATTTTGAAATTGAAATTGAATTGAATCAGCAGAATTAAAATTTGCATGTTTGTTTTTTAGGCTTTACCAGAGGAATAAAGTACAGACTTTAGGGTGTATATGTTGAGCAATTCAAGCAGACTTCCTATTATGTAAAGTAGTTGGTTTAATCCTTGAAGGTTGTGATTATTATCAGTCACCTCACCATATAATACAAGTCTGTATAGGTAAATTTTTCAATAAATAAATGAGTCATTATCAATATCATCTTTAGCTATTTTCCCCTAGGTGCGAAAGGTAAGTATTGTGCCTTTCTCACCCAGAGCACAGAATACTAAGTACATTCGAACCCTATCTCCCTGTTCCGAACACACAGCGAGCAGAGGGCACAGTAATGTACGCTCGACAGTCGTGTGTCAAACGGCACATCACTCGCTCATACACCGCGTCGACTAAGTATAAAAAATATAATTGAATTGTATCAGTAACTATATCTAGGTACCTAAATAAGCAATTTAGGGTCGAATTCTAGAGAAACATTCTTAATTTAGTGAAAATGTTAGAAAAGGGTTTGTAAATATTTTGCTATAATAACATATAGGTATAAACATCACTAATAAAGTAAGAATTTCTCAAAAAAGAATTCACCATTGAATAAGTATAACACTAAAATAATACAATTTTATTATTGTAATAAATCCACATTCATAATGGCAACCATGATAGCTTTGAGAGAATCGAACTGTTTGCAGTGAAATATGAACTGTAAGCCGAAACGTTATGTGTCAATATGGCTTGCGCGTGGGTTACGAACATATTGTAATTGCGTGGCGCTGTCTGTTTCAAGTTACTTACCCCTGTCCAGCGGTGTGTTTCACAATGAGTCGGATACGGATCCGATTCGATTGAGACGGAAATCAATTGGCACGGAAAGGATTTTTCCAAATCACAATGATTCCATACCTACGAATCTTTTAACAAATTTATTCATCAGAAAAATCGGAACCGTTCCGTGAGCCAACAGCTAGCGGATTCGTTTCCGTCGATGATAAATTCGATTTTGTTTTTCATGATATTTAACCCGATTTACACATAATTATACATTGATTTATTTCTATTTATAATTATTCATATGAAATCTACAGTAAAAATGGTAAAATTAGCCTTAAAACTTATATTTTAAATTTCTACCATTGTATTTAATTTCTACCATTTTTACTACGAGCGGATCGGATCATATCCGAGTCATTGTGAAACACCATGCTGGTATCTATTCTCTTCCTATCACGACGGTTCACGCTGCAGCGTTTTCGCTAAGAATTTGGAAGCCAAACGTACAAATAGTTGGCGCATGCTGCCTCTATTCGTTTAAAACCTTCGATTTAAAACGCTAATCTATATTTTGTCTATGGTTCTGAGCGTTTTAAACGTCACTTTCAACTGACTTTTCATATTATGATAGAGTTCAAGCAAGATAACTCTGCGCGCGGATAAAATTGGAACTAAAACGTTCTGATTGCAATTTGATCAGAGGCCAATTCTAAGCATAAGTGCTGCTACCAGTTGCGCGCAGAGTTATGTTGTACGGACTCTAGAAAACAAAGGACCTGCAAAAGAACAAACAAGGTCCTTTTGAATCAAGGTAGGTAATAAATTATCTTCATAACATTGCATTTAAACAATAGGTAACTTGAAAAGGATTGTATGATCTAGTTATGTACCTTTAGGTATTTCCAATGAAATAAATATCCGCTGTTTCCTGTAATTGAGTATGGCAACGCAAATCCTCACATAGTTGAAAGAATGTGGTCTGATTTAGACGAAATCTTTCGATAAAAAGTGACTCCGGCATATCACCGATTTTCTCTACAGTTTTTTTGCTGACGCCTGAGCCAGACTTCTTCGTTGTGTGCAGCTACCAAAAGCAATATTTTTTGCATTTTTCTCGATTTTCCGGCACAAAATAAAGACAAACCACACGATCTAGCAAAAATTCTCTCAAACCCACGTCAAAATAATGAAATATACGCCATTTTGTACCGCAAACTACAAGGTGCTACCGTACGCTCGCTGAAGATGCGATTCGAACGCTATAGCGAACGAACAACTGTCAAAATGTGCCACATGGCTTCAATTTGTATGGACATAAACGTTAGATTCTAGTTAGACGTTTCATCGAATAGAATACTTTGACACTTGGCTGTGAATTTTATATTCTATTCGTCAGATCAAATTACGTAGCGCATCGAAATGTCAACGTACGTTTGTCTTTCTATTCGTTCGATACGCTTACGGTTTGTTGCCACTTGTCTAGGCCTGCAGAGGCCCTTGGATTTCTAATATAATAGAAATGACTGTTAACTTAGATCTGTAAGACTAAAATTCTTATTCTTTTCACTAATTATTTGACCAAATACTTAACAATTTGACCTCTTCTGATGTCTGTAATGTAATGTTACAATATCTAATTTAATGAAACTGTGAACTGTTAAACTTAGATTTGTAAGACTATAACTCTAATTCTTTTCATTAATTATTTTGACTAAATACTTATCAATTTGACCTTTTCTGATGTTTGTAATTGTCCTATATTTTAATTTAATGTAATGTAATTTAAATTCTATTTTGTAAAAGTAAATATTTAAAACTTAAAATGTATACTCTCCAAAAATAAGACCCCGGAAGGAACTAATCTCCGTGACACACACGCACCGGCGTCTAGTATGGTGCTTTAGTGATATTTAGTATGTGTGCATTTTTATGAAAATAAATAATTTTGAATTTTGAATTTTTTTTTTGAATGAATAAGCATAGTAGATATAATCACCTTCAGACCCTTCATCCATATCTCTAACAGCGCTGACGTGCACCAGCTGCTTGCTATCATTCAAGTCAGGCAGCTCATTCATAACCCGCGCTTTATACTTGGCGTAGGACTCCCCATAGCGAGTGACGTCATCAGTGAAGGTCGGGTCATAGATGTTATCTTCTCCCTCTTCACTTGACAGGTCCTCTGCAACACAATGAATGCAAAAAAGCTAAGATTGTTTTGCTGTATATTTCTGTATTTCCTTGTATAGGTATATGACATATACATATATAATAGATATAAGCTTAATTGACAATGTTCTTAATATAAAAGAAGCCTAACTAATGTGATATTGATTGTTTAGTAAATTATTAACCCTTAATTGGTCGCGTGGGGTGTCATGCACCCCAGAGCAGTTATCCAGGCTCACAACTTTTTAAAATTTGAATTTAGTGCGTTGGCCTTCTAGGTAGCTTCGTAAACACGTAAAACGTACACGATCAGTGTTGCCAACTCAGTGGATTTTCCACTAGATCTGATTGTTTAGCATTTTAGCGGACAAATTTTGGTTTTAGTGGCTAGTGGATTTTTCTAGTGGCTTAGATAGTTTCATTTAGTGGTACGGCTAGACATATCTACAGGAAAGAAACTTGAACGTTTACATTACATGATGGGTATATTTTGTGTTTGATATGTAGGCAACACTCCTATGTTGTCAATATCTTAAATTATTTTGATTATAGTCTTTATTTGTATGACAACTAGGTCAAATTTGATTTGAAATGAGAAGGTTTGTATATGCTTGTTTCGTATGCATGCACAGAAATATACCATAGTTAATACTACATACAGATGTTGTAGAAGAAGCCGATTCTTCCGAAGATGATTTTTAATCTATATTTTGTTTGTCTTCTTGTAATTTTGTACCTAACTGAAATAAACTGATTTTATGATACAATTTAGGATAATGTTTTTTTTTGCCAAAAAGTATCTTGATAATGTTAGTGGTTTTCTGGTGGTTAAAAGGATAGCAAAACTTAGTGGTTTTCTGGTGGGTTCACACGCTAGAATTTGTGGATTTGTTAAAAATTTGTTGGCAACACTGTACACGATTCAGTTGCGAGCGACGCTCTGTTGTGGACGGTTGGGCTCGGAAAGCGTGTTTGGAGTGCACGACACCCCAGGTGACTGTGTGACAGGACCAAAAATTTATTACTGAAGCAGGCCGATCGCAATTAAACAAAAGGTGCCATTTATGTCTAAGAAGTAAGGACAGGAAAACAAAGACTGAATGTTCCAAATGTCAAAAACATGTGTGCTATGACCATATGAATATAGTCTGTCAAAATTGTGCAGATAAAAACTAGGTTTATTAAAAAAAAATCATATTTAAAAGAAAGTTAATTATGTTAAAAATACGTTTAAAAGTTTATTAATATGTAAGTTCAAATGTCCTAATTAAAAAAAGTGTGATTTTGCATGTATTTCGTATTTTATTTAATTTCTAAAATCTGGGGTGCCAAACACCCCACGCGACCGCTTATGCAACTTTTTATTTTAGGCGCGCCCAATTGAGGGTTAAACAAATTACCAAACCAACATATAATGTGCTGGTTTTACAAAAATTAATCGTATTGTTACAACTTTCAGTGGTGGTTAACAAAATTAAAATAGGGTTGAAAAAAATTAGGTACAAGGAAGGTGTTGTTTGTGTGTTTCAGGAACATACAGCGCCATCTAGTGATACATAGTGTTAATGTGGTGGCATATAAACTCTTCAAGGAGGTTCTGATATCATGAGTTTAATTTTAAATTATGATTTAGGTATAAAGTAGCTAGTGTCACTCTAAGGGCTCAGGATCATACAATAAGTACCTCCATAACTGATAATCATGATTTATTGCTCTATTGTAGTGTGACAGAGGAACTAACAGATCAAACAATTGCAATATTTTTTAATGTAGTGGACTAATGTGTAAAACGGTATACAAGTAAATTATGTGAGAAAGTAATTACGATGAGGTCTTTCCCTTTCTCACTTATCTCAAGGAAAGTTGTAGATGTTAGTTCACTTCAACTATAAATATGGATCTTACCTAAATCTACTCTTTCCATAGCTCTAACCATATCCTCCTCATCAATGCTACTTTTCTCAGAGTCTGGGTATTCATTCCTCCAGTTGTTCTCATCATTCGAGTCATCATCATCATCAGCACCATCTGACGAGTCTCCGTTGTCTCGATATGGGCCTAGTATTAGATCTGTCTCGTAGTGTTCTATACTGTAATAGAGAAAAGTTTTGTTTCATGTAGATCTTAAATATACACATGTTTATTAAGCAAAAACCACTGTTTTGTACACTAGACAGTTTGACATTCGATCAGAAATGTCTAAACCTGTGCCCACATTGAACAAGCTATATTGTGGCTGAAGGTAGAGAAAGCCTGTGCTGAAATAGCCACAGCCCTCACATGAGAACTTCACTACACGATTAGGTACCCTTGTCTATTTATGTTATGGATCCAATATATCAAATCTATATATTATATAAAACTCAAAGGTGACTGACTGATTGACTGACTGACTGATATAGTGATCTATCAACACACAGCCCAAACCACTGGACGGATTGGGCTGAAATTTTGAATGAAGGTAGATGTTATGACAGGCATCCGCTAAGAGAGGATTTTTGGAAATGCCACTTTTAAAGGGGTGAAATATGGGAAGCAAGTTTTACTTCTTAATGCAAGCAAAGCTGTGAGCACCCACTAGTTTTAATATATTGCTCTCTGAGGCACATACATTTCTAACTTTTGGCTTATAAAGCTGATATACTTTCACTGGATTTTTAAGATTGTCAAACCATACAATCAAGTAGTTTATCTTATCTGGATGAACCAAGACACAAGACTGATTTATTTTAATTTACCAAAGCTTACCTCACAAGGTTGTCCAGCATAGAGACATCAAAGTCCTTTTTAGCCGACACATAAACATCATAAGCATACTGCACATCTTTGGCCTCATCGTTAGCCTTCTGCAAGTCCACCAGATCTATCAAATCCTCAGTATCTGAGGGGTCTAACCCTCTGCTGCAGTTGATAACCTCGTAACGGCTGACAGTGGACTGTTCCTTGCGCTCTTTGCGAAGCTTCTCTATGATATCTTGAACATTTGAAGCGGAGTGCTTTGGATCTGACTTAGGAACAAAGTCTTTGATGTGTGATGTTTCCTATAAATATAGGTAAAAGAGGCTTCAATGAAGATCTGTTCTGATAGCTATCGTAATTGATGCTAGCGGTTCATGCTGAACCACATACAAACCTGGTTATTTACTGTGCCACGGAACACAAAAAGCGAAGGTGATATCTCTTCAGCATCCAGCTTTTTCCGCTTGCACATGAGTACGAGCGCATCTTGAGGATTGTCCTCAAGTCTTCGCTTTACTCTTAGCACCGTGGACGAAGACATTTGTGTAGAATTTCTAAAAAAACATGTGGTTAAGGTTACATAGTTGTTCATTCATAGCAGTATCAGAATTATTATTGAATCTACATAATATACAAATAACTTACGTTTTGCTCGGAGTAAATAGGTGGCACAAATCGTTTGGAACAGTCTTTTATTGAAAATTTACTATAAACAAAACAAATACTGAGTTAAAAGCGCGCGACGCGAATAATCATCATACATAACATCAAAGATAAGATAACAGCATATTCAGTTTATTTATGATATTTGACATTGACTGTTGCATAGAAAGACAGTCGACATTGATTAATATAAATTTACTATAAAATGTCATAAAACCATAGCGTCAAAGCATAGATATAAAAAATACCCGTAGCAAGGACTTGAGTCTCGCGACCTCGAAGGAAATATCACAATGTAGGGAGCCATAGAGATTTTGAGCGTGGCCACTTTTTGCTAGTGTGCAGTTACAGATTTGCATTAGTGTGTGTGACTAGTGATGTGACATTCTCATCAAGTCTATCGATGGAATATTGGTGAAGTGAATAAAAATGCATGTATTTTATATGAATTGTTTATTAATTATTTTATAAGATAGGTAATCTGGCAATCTGGCTTAAAAGGCTTTAATCTCACAAGCAAATCTTGATTTTTTCCGCCTATGGTAGGTACGCAACAAATCTGAAGACTCTTTATCCATAATAGATTATATTAGATACTTTTTATCTGTAATCCGGTGATGAAACAGGTGTCTTCGAAATGTCGAACACAGTCTGGAATATTTTGTTGGCTCCCAGTTATCACGCCTAACAGCTTTGATCCACTCACTTCTCATTTCTGGACATTTTGGAAACCTAAACATTAGTTGTACGTTAAAAGAAAAAGGAAACGATATGTACATACTTAATTCAGTGTAAAAAAATACATTTAGTTATGACATTACATTACATGTTCTTAGGCACAATTTTATCAAGATTGGAAGATATATCTTTTATCGATATATCGATAAAACTAAAATCTATGGTAAGGACATCACTAGAATGGATGCTTAAATTATCTTTTAACACTTTTGCTGTTTTAAGACAGTTTTAGACATTATCTTGACCCAAATCACATGGATGTATATAAACTAGATTGTTAATATGATGGTACAATAGCATTTTGGCTAAAAACATCATCAATTTAGCATTTACAATGACTTAAACATTGTCACCAACTTACGAATGAAATGACAAATCCGGGTCTTTTACACCTCCTTTTGTAGTTCTTTATGAACATGACACTGCTGAGCACGACATAGTTTTACATTTAACTTTAAACAAATCTGTAACACCGTAAAATCACTTGATATTCTTTAAAATTCTAAAGCACAAACGCAATGTTTTGGTCTACTAGTCGGTCATAAAAAGACACGGTGCGGCGTTGCCAGCATGTAAATTTGCTATCTCTTTTACTCGTAGCTTCATTCTGAAGGAAAGACAAAGACACACTTAAGTGCTTTACACACAGACGTAAGAGCGGCAACGTCTCTATGGCTCCCTCCATTGTGATATTTCCTCCGAGCTCGCGACAGAATTGAGTGGAGCCACGAATTGCGCCGATCGCGCCCGACTATAGCCGAGCGCATCGAGTTGGACCCGCAATGGTTGATACGAGCGATAGCGGCGGAGCTGTTAAAATTGATGTTTATTTAAAACAACGGGCTCAACTTTCCAAAGCCGCCAATCGCGTTGGAGGTCCATAATTTTTTAAGAAGTAGATAATATTTACACAAGGCTACACGTTAAATATTTTAGCGCGGAGATGCTTAGTTTACGAGATATTAATTTTTAAAATCGAAAAATAATCCTTTATTTTGACAGTTTCTTGACACTATGACGGCCATTAGCGTTTCGTTTTACGGACTGCTATTACATACAAGCGTGCGACTTATCAAACTATTATATTTATTTGCTAATGTGTATGTAATGTTTAGTTTTTGTCACAATTACGTATATATTGATGAAAAATACATATAATACGTAATTTTATTTATTATTTGATCGCAAATTTTTACGTAGTTATAATATTTTGTGTGTAACTTGTAACTTGATGAACGAAACGTGACGCCATTGTTTTTTTTTTAGTATTGGCGTCACACTCTTCGCGTATTTGCCAGTGTCAAGTAATTTTCTTTCTTCTTCGATGCATGCTTGAGGTTAGGTTAGAATAGAAGGGGATAGCGGGGTCGAGTGAGCGAGCGTAGCGGGTTGGGGTGTACTTTACGGGACGCTAAACCTAACCTAACCTAACCTGTTGTAGTGCAAGTGTTGGACTCGAAGTCACTTGTCTGTGACAGAAGGTACATTAGGTTCGTTAGGTTGCTTTCTACCACGCACATGCGACGACGAGGGTAGCGAGGAGGAGCCAAGTCCTGTTGTAGTGCAAGTGTTGGACTCGAAGTCACTTGTCTGTGACAGAAGGTAGATTAGGTTCGTTAGGTTGCTTTCTACCACGCACATGCGACGACGAGCGAAGCGAGGAGGAGCCAAGTCCTGTTGTAGTGCAAGTGTTGGACTCGAAGTTACTTGTCTGTGACAGAAGGTAGATTAGGTTCGTTAGGTTGCTTTCTACCACGCACATGCGACGACGAGCGAAGCGAGGAGGAGCCAAGTCCTGTTGTAGTGCAAGTGTTGGGTTAGGTAGTTAAGTACCCCATAGTGAAATCGTAGTACTTAACCTCAAAATACAAAAATGGTCATATCTCGAAAACTATTGACCTCCGCCCCCCCCCTTTTAGGGGGGGCTTACCCCCCTCCCCCCTCCCTCCCCCCTCCCCCCAATCCCCCCTTGATTGGCGGCTTTGGAAAGTTTAACCAAACAACGATTAAATGAATTGATTATAAATTTTAATTTTTAAATGGTTCGCGCGTAATAAATATATACAATATTATTGGTAACAATTATTATTTGTTCATGTGTAATATTTGCTGACCAATAGTTTATTATTTAATTGAAACTAAAACCACTTGGAATTGATTTTATTGATTTTTGGACGGGTCCCGATTCCACGATTCCCTGGGGGCTAAATGAGACCCCCTGCCTCCCGGCTTGCCTTGATTGGCCGTCCGGGAGTGGCAGACGCAAGAGCTCAGTACCTAAGCTCCAGGGTGGAAGTGTTAAAAGGCATAACGCCGCTAGTACCGCTCAGAGAACGCGCAGCACACCTCTCGACACCCTATAAGCCACTCACACCAATGTTGCCCTTCTGGCGTCATCTTAGGCTGCCTTTTGTGGAGGGCCCATTTAGTGAGTGGCAAGTCATCACCCGCTATAATTTTTATGAATGAGGCATAACTGGCGGGTGCCGTTCCTCGTACAATAGACCAGTTTAATTAAGTCAATGAACAACTCAACACAATAGCCTGTAATATTAGTACCATGTCTGCAATAGTTACTTTATATACATAACATCCTCTATCTGTAATTTTTACTTAATTTTAAGTACCTATAATATTGTAAAAGGCCTCTCAGTGTTGGCTACGGCCCCACTGATGCCTTAAAAATACCGAGCGTAAGGCCCGAGAGTCTGTGAAGAGAAATAAAGACAATAATATGATAAGAATACGCATGACGAGAATCTCGTGAAGGCCGAGAAGGACAAAGTCAGCAAGTACCTTGACTTGCCACATGAGATTACCGCCATGTGGGATGTTGATTCAACGATGATTGTCCCGATAGTCGTTTCGGTGAACGGTCTTATAGCGAAGAGCCTCGATCAACACCTTAAGAGGCTCTCCTTAGAAGGTTGGGTTAAGGGACAGATACAGAATGCAGTGATCCTTGACACGGCGCGTATTGTCCGGAGGTTCCTTTCTTTGTAGCCTCTACCACCGGTTGCTTGGGTCCTACCCCGTTGCCGGCGGCATCGCTAGTTTTAAGTTTTTTATAATATTTGTTTTTTTTATATACATATATTGTAAAAAATTAAAAAATAGTTGTTAATAAATGAATACCGATAATAATATGTCTTTATTGCACACCAACATGGAAGAAATACATGAAAGGATAAATTTATGATGACGTACATATGGGCGGCCTTATCGCCTTAAGCGATTTCTTCCAGGCAACCTTTGGATGGACACGATTAGCTAAGAAGAAAAGGGTCAGAGGTGTACTAAAACAAATATAAGGAATTTATAAATACATACAAAAAAACCTAACTACAACAACAAATACCTACACAATCAAGTAATTATAACACATACACTACTTACATACAGAATAATAAATTACAGATTTGCCAAAGTTAAAAAATGGTGGAAAATTTGATTTTGAAAAATTAATAAGGATTTAGACTTACGTATAGAAAGAGGCAAAGCATTCCATAAGGCTACAGCATGTACTGCAAACGACTTATGAAAGTACATTATTAGCCTGAGTAGAGGAAGATGATGGAAATGACAGAAGGAGAGATCGACTAGTACGTAAGGAGACAGAATGTGTGGGAGTCACAAAACTGAAATATTCTTTCAAGTAATGAGGGGTGACAGGATGGAAGAGAATTTTGTAGAGAAAGGAAAGAACATGAGTATTGCGGCGAAAGCGAATCGGTAACCATTTGAGCTTCTTGCGTGACTCTGAAATACGATCATATTTCCGCAAACCAAATATGAAACGTATGCAAAAATTTTGGAGACGCTCAAGTTTGTTTAGCTGCTCTTCGGTTAAATCGAAATAACAAACGTCAGCGTAATCAAGAAGAGGTAAGAGAAGTGACTTAACAAGCGCAGTTTTAGTAGATATGGGAAGAAAATTTCGCAATCTGCGGAGAGAGGCTGATGATGAAAAAATTCTACGACTTACTTCAGTTAGCTGTGGACCCCAAGAAAAAGTTGAGTCAAAGAAAACACCCAAATTTTTAACTACTTCACTGAATAGTATCACCACCCCATCAAATATGACATGGGGCAGTCGGAACCAGTCAATTTTGGACACCATACGAGAACTACCGATAATAATCGTCTGAGTCTAATTAGCATTGATAGCAAGACCATACGACCTACCCCAGTCTCGTATGTGTTCCAAGTCAGAGTTCGTGGTGTCAATCGCCTCATGAAGCAGAGATAAAGGAGCCTGTGTATATATCTGTGAATCATCCGCATATAGGTGGTAGGAAGAAGAAATATTGTGAGAGATAGAATTAATGAAGATGGCAAAAAGCAAAGGAGATAGCACGCCGCCCTGTGGTACACCGGCAGAAATATTACACCAGGATGAATAGGTGTCATCAATGCGTATACGTTGCCGGCGTCCAAACAGATAGCTTCTAAACCATTCAATTACTGTTGGAGATATGTTAAGAGACCGTAAAAGACCTAACAGCACATCAAAGTCCACGTTATAAAAAGCACTGCTGAAGTCAAGTAGAGTCAGATCTGTTAGGTAACAACTCGACATTCCTTCTCTGATATCATCTGTTACTTTAGTAAGAGCAGTGACAGTGCTGTGACCCGGACGAAAGCCAGATTAGAAAGGATTAAGGAGGTTATTGTTGGTGAGGAATGTGGTAAGTTGGCTGTGGATCAGTTTTTCTAAAACTTTGGAGAGGAAAAGAAGGATAGAGATAGGACGATACTCAGAGAAAGATGATGGATTGGACTTTTTAGGTAACGGAATGATATTGACTTCTTTCCATGAAGATGGGAAGCAGTTTCAGAGAGTCTAGTAGTAGTGGATGTAGGCCTATCGAGGATACCACTATAAAAAACGCGCCAATATTATCGACTTCTTAGAGTGGTGTGGAAACGATTATACAAATCAATTGCAAGTGCAACGGGATCAGCGCGAGCGATTTTGATTGAACGCGCGGACCCGTCCAAAAATCAATAAATCAATTCCAAGTGGTTTTAGTTTCATTTAAATAATAAACTATTGGTCAGCTAATATTACACAAGAACAAATAATAATTGTTACCAATAATATTGTATTTATTTATTACGCGCGAACCATTTAATAATTAAAATTTTTAATCAATTCATTTAATCGTTGTTTTAAACAATTAACATCAATTATAACAGCTCCGACGCTATCGCTCGTATCAACCATTGCGGGTCCAACTCGATGCGCTCGGCTACAGTCGGGCGCGATCGGCGCAATTCGTGGCTCCACTCAAGTCTGTCGCGAGACTCAAGTCTCAAAAACCCTCGGAGTAAATCACTCCGAGCAAAAACCACTAAACGAAATAAATTTGTTCTGTGATTTTATAGTCTGTGCCGAGTTTACTTAAAAAAAAGTATTTTGTAGATTATTGATGAATGTTTCATATAAATATATATAAATCAATAAAAATTAAATAACTTGTTGTTATACTCTTGTGTTATACTCTTGTGATCCACTTTTTAGAATCTTCACAATGTCCGCTGAAGATAATTGGAGGACTCAGGCATTTCGCCAAAGCGTGGTGTCTAAAATGTAAGTGCAGTATAGATGCTTCCTTCTGGAACCGTTCTCCTTCCGAACTGAAAGAACTTGATCTGTAAACTTGAGTGGAATACTGCTGATTAAGATGTTTTCGAAGTATAGGAATTGTTGTTGGATGCTTATTACTCTGGAAATAACTACTGAATTGAACTAAGTACCCTCTGTACTGTGGAATTATCGTGCCAATCCATTGAGTTATTTATTTATTTATGTATGCTGTACACTACACAATACAAAACTACATTTTAGAACTTATTCCAAATAAATTGAATTGTGTGACCCTGTTGCTTGTGTGAAGTTTAGGGCATTGCACTTTTCTTACAATATCCACTTAAACACTATTTTACTTATACTAATTTAGTTACTTACATGGCTAAATACTAATAACATCCTTTAAAAAAATTAAACATTATGTGGGTACATATGTAGTTTTATGATAAATTTCTACCTAATAACACTTTACTGATACACGGAATATTAGGTTCATAGATTAACATAAATTTTATTTTAAGCGGAATAAATAATATATGTTTTGATACATCAATCTGAATTTCCTGTAAGACCAACAGTTCTCAAGCTATGGCTGAAGTGAAAAATTTCACAGGAGCTTCTGGACTTATAAAATGATGATAACTTATTAGCTTTATGTTTTTTATACAAGCATGCTTAACATCTGGCAGGCTGTAATCAAACGCAAACCTATCCCACATAATTGATGATAATTGCCGACATTGTTTCTTGTTTAGTTATTAATTATTTTCGACAAAGCCCCTTTACAGCTGCTTTATTATTAGAATTATTACTAATGTATAAAATTATTAATTATTGAATGTGAAATGTATAACCATTTTGACACATCGTTATGAACTAGTTATTATTTTATAAACCACTTTTAATGAAATATCATAACTTTGTATCTATGTTCTCGCTGATTGTTTTGAACGACAGTTTGCCAAGTCAGTGGACAATTTTATCATTCTACCCTCAAGTTTGGTAATTAAATATAACTTCATACATAAAGGCCTAAAAGTGTACTGCTTTTACTAGCAATAAGTGCATTAGTTTACTACAGTTGTAGACACGAAAGTCCTATAAATTATTCATTTCATTAAAAAGTTTACATGTAATAAGTTTATAATAGGAAAGTGGAATCCTTTTAAATGTTTTGTTGTGCATGATTTTGTATGATAGGATTATTATTTACACTATTATATCAAATGTTTTATAAGTTTATGGTTAATAAATAATTTTAAAACTCAAACTCAAAAATGAAATATCACATAACTGACAATAAATGAATCTGAATCATAAGAAAAGACAAAAAGTGTCCCAGCAAATGTCTTTTATTTATTATTCTTTGTTTCCTTGTATTCTAGTGAGGAAGTGATCCAGCGCTCCGGCATGCAGGTGGCTCGGAACAGCAGTGAGATGGAGAACCACGTGTTCATGAAGGCCAAGAGTCGGGAGGAGTACATGAACATGGTCGCCAAGCTCATACTGCATGTGCGGGAGATGTGTGAGTACGGAAATAAATATAGAAAAAAGTTTAATGAATTATTATTTTTTATTTATTTTATCTTAACATTGGTAATGCTTTACGGATTTCCTCTAGTGTTGTCCAAACTAGGTTACCTGGAAGAGATCACTTTAGTGATAAGGCCGCCATTTGTGGCATTAGTTTTAATTAATTTTTTTTTCTGTTTGTGTATTATGTTTTTTTGTGTCCAATAAAGTATCAATCAATCAATCAATTAATAGATAAACCTTTTTAAAACTTTAGTTTACATAGAATAGGAAAATAAATAAATACTTCAGGATAGCCCTATAATAAGCTTACGCTTGTATCATGGGTACTAGATAGCGGATATAATACATATATACTTTTTTATGTAAATACATACTTATTATACATAGAAACAACCAGACTCAACACAAGTAACTACAAATTTTAATATGCATAATTACTTGTGTTATCCGGTAAATAATTACTGAATGGTAATATTATAACATAGGCATTCATATTTCATGACACAATGTTTTTAGGTCATCAATAATGTTTCTAGGAAATAGCCAATTTTGTAACTGAAACTCTGGAAAAATATGTAGTGTTTTTCCGCTGTGACTGCTCCTTAACCGACTTTAAACAACAAACTTGATGGTTTTTAATGTGTTCTTCCATATACCACCGCCACACCTCACATCCTAAACAATGTGGCCTCCATGGATCTCAAGATCTTACCAACACCGCACCTTGTGCCTTCAAGCTTTGTAGTTCTCCTTCGGCAAGATATTCTCGTCGTCGTATCTTAGCCAAGTTTGTGTTCAAATCCAGCTGACAAAGCAAATTTAGTTGTAAATATAATCATAGAAATGTATGATGTCACTTAATACAAAATATGAAACCTAAGATAATACTCACCATGACTGATCTTTGATTTTCAATTTAGAGAAACACACTATTTATTTGTATGTGGTGTGAAACACTGTTTCTATTAAAAAATACACAATAATCACTTATGGTCCAATTGCAAGCTTTTTGTTTCAGGATTTTTAATATTCCATCACTACTTTTATCTTATTCTCCACTTGTGTTGAAGACAGGCACTAACAAAATTCTTATTATTAAGGTGTAAAAAGCCTCATTATTAGCACTCCCCAAGCTCTCATCCCATTTTGATTTAAAATATACATGATCATCTATTTTTTTTCAATTAAACTTTATATGAAGTCTCTATCATTGAGAAAAATTGCTGCTAAAAAAACATCCCTTTGTTTTTAATTTGAATATAATTGGGCTGCTGACTATTCTAACCTAAACACATGAAGAACTAAGCTGAGGCTCATAACCCTAGGTTAAATGATATCATATACTAATCAACTGGTTTCTCCAATAATTATAACATCTTGACCTAGGGGTTTCCCCTCATGTAATGTTATCTATCTATCCCACCCTTATTAAATTATCTTAGTACTTAACACAATAGTCATATAAACAGTATTACAAGCATATAAATACACTAAAGTAGTGTTTCTTTATTGCTCATTATGTTTAACTGGCATTTGTTATAAAATAAATGTATTTTCGAGGTAACAAAACAAAATTTGTTTATAAATACAAAGCCCTCTAGATAATTATCTGTCATAGACAGTTTTATTGACTAAAGATATTTATATATGTATGACAATTATTGTACTTATTTATTAATTAGGTTAGCTTTGAATTATAATAAAAAAATATCATTGTTCTTTTCCAGCTCAACCAAAACAAAACCAGGGGCAGCCAAACATGCAAGCACCAAACCAGAATGCACCGGGTCCCAGTCCTCAAGTCCCAACACAGCCGGGACAGCCCCAACAAGGCCCTAACAGCCAACAGGGGCTCGCGCCTGACCCCATCAACGCTCTACAGAACCTTGCATCACAAGGGTCCAGGAACCAGATGATGAATATGAACCCTCAAGCACAGATGCAGCAGCAAGTGATGGGACAGAACCCGGGCATGCAGGCCATGCAAGGCCAGATGGGGCAAGGACCTATACAAGTCTCACAAGGCCCGCAGGCACAGACCGCAACCAACCTGCTGCAAACACTGAACCAGCGGCCACAGATGAACAATATGCAGATGCAGAAGCTCGGTGGGCCAATGGGAATGGGCCAGACCCAAATGGGTGGACAGATGGGAATGGGTGGCATGGGGAATCCCATGGGAAGTCAGCTTCAGAATCAGCTCTCTGGACCCAGTATGCAGGGCCAGATGATGCCCAACATGTCCATGCAGAATCAGATGCAGGTGCCCATGACTGGGGCTAATACCATGGGACAGATGCCGTGCAACCAGGTCGGGATGGGTGGCCAGATGGCGCCTAATGCTATGCAGGGCCAGATGGGAGGGCAGATGGGTGAGTCTATACCTTGTTTATGATTTGGTTGTTATTTTTAAATTAAATTAACACCTACTTTCTAGTTTTTAACCGCCGAAAAAGGAGTGGTGATAAAACTTTGACGCGTGTGTATTTGTTTATCTGTATGTTTGTCTCTGATATACATAGCTTAGTGAAATACTTGCCTGGGAATGAGAGATTCATGTAAAAAAAAAATTAAAAACTACTTACTACTTATAACAGTGCACTACAGGGGCCTAAATTAACAGAAATATAAGTGACGTGTTCTGTCCTCTCTCCATTAGTAGTAATCACACACTGACAGTAAAACTAGTTTAATTACTGTAGTCATCGTAAAATAAAAAATAATTTATCAATTTTATATCAAATTGTTAAGGACTGGTAAACGATTCTTTTGTTTTTCTCCAGGTGGCATGTCGAACAACCAGATGGTGAACATGAACATGCTGCACCTGCGCGGGGCGAAGCCTGAGGGCGGCATGTACGCGGGCGGCATGCTGGGTGCTGCGCGCGCGCCGCCGCCCAACCAGTTCCTGCGCCAGAGCCCCAGCCCCTCCGCGCCCAGCCCCGGCATGGGCGGGCCTAGCCCAGTGCCTATGGGTTAGTCACAATACTAATTTAGATCTTTATTCATAATAAAAAACCTAGTTAGTATTCTTAGGAAAAAAATAACTTGTAACTGATGTGACTCAAATTTATAAATAGAAATAGAAAAACATTTATTGAGACAGATTAACCAAATATACACACACACATATATACATTAATAAATAAATAAAGCTGCCCCAACACAGCCCCAACTCAGCATAAGAATTTAATATTTATATATACTGTAGAAATCGATATTGTGCTCTTGGTTTAGTAAAGTGGCAAAATTCCATTATCACCTGACTGACCACGGCTCTAGATGGTAGTCTACCTTTTAATAGTAACTTTGAAATATGGAGGGCTTTCAGTATTTTGTACATTAGAAAATAACCTTACAACTTTCCTACTGAAGTAATGACGACTTCCTTTTAATTTTTTTTTATTCCTAGTACTGACACCTGAAACTGTCGCAGGTGTGATGGGCAGCGCGATGCAGTCCCCGATGTCGGGGCTGGGCGGCATGGTGGGCGGCAGCCCCTCGCCCTCCGCCCCGCCGCACATGCAGCACCACGTGCCGCCGCAACGGTGACTACCACTCATGTCATAGGCCCTTAGGGCGGTTTGAAAACTCTCTAGAGTTGGATACTCACATACAAACTCGAAAAAGAAGCGCCCGTAGCTCAACTAGCGGAGGCAATCGGATGTGATTACCAATGTTAAGCAAAAGTCGACGCGGTCAGTCTTTGGATGGGTGAACGAAAAGTCGCATTCCATTTTGGGTGCTTCCGTGGATCTGATGACACGTTAAATTGTAGGTCCCGGCTGTTTGTCTTGTACGGCGGTCGTTAAGCCATGTCAAAAGCCCTTAGGGCTTGATAAACTTTCGACACCAGAGTTGGCCACTCTCATTCCATAACAAGAAGAAGACATACAAACTTACTACCAAATCAGCCAAATGCTATTAAAAGAAATACCGTTTACAGAGCATAGTATACTTTCGTTTGCCAGATACATTTCTATGATGCAGGCCCTGACATCCGAACTCTGTAATGAGTGGTCACTTGAAGTAGGATCCCTTTATGAGGAGAAACAGTGAGTCAGCCCAGATTACCTACTTTTAATACCTAGGATCACTTAGCTAGGTTTTAGAAGTAGGTACTCTAGGCTGGTATCCCAGAGATGGCAAGAGAAGCAGAGGACGCCAAAAGATTAGATGGGAAGACGACCTGAGGCTCACAGCCGGTCACTGGAGAAGAGTGGCTCAAGATAGGGTTCAATGGAAGTTGTTAGAGGAGGCCTATGCCCAGAGGCAATTTGAGCTGAGAGACTCTGGGCTGACGCATTGTTTTTCCTCATGGATGGATCCTGCTTCAAGTGACGTAATACGAAAACTACAAAATTCACCACCGTCGTCGTTTTAGTTGTACACAATAGTTAGACTTGAAAATTTAAAATTGTTTCACATTTAAGATCAAGCTTCTAATTTATTATAAGTTTTAGTTTGTAAGTTGTTTTTATGTCAGTAAATAAATAAATAAATTTAACTGTTTTTTCTCATAATCTTATTTGTCAATTCCCAGCAACCTGGGCATGGGCATGGTGGCGTCCCCCACGTCGCTGAACACCCCGGGGGGCGCGGGCGCGGGCTCCCCCGGCGGGGAGGAGGTGGCGTACCGCGAGAAGGTGCGCCAGCTCTCCAAGTACATCGAGCCGCTGCGGCGCATGGTGCAGCGCATGGTTAGCGAGGGGGAGAGTGAGTACTTAAAATAAATAAATATTCCGGGGCATGACACACAGTGCCATCTAGCCCCACACTAAGCAAACAAGCACTCTAAGCAGTGTTTAATATGTATTAGTGTAGCCCTAGCTTTTTATTAACTTTAGTTTATTCCTTATTTACTCTAATATCTATGTTTGTCTTATTTAAAATTTTTGCTCCTCTTTGTAAACGTCTCAGGGTGCGTGACGTCACAGCCAGCCCCAACGGAAGACCAGCGCTGGTTGCTTCCACACAACCAGCATTATGCTGAGTTGGGGCTGTGTTGTGGCAGATTTTATGTTTGTTTGTTTATTATGTTCTTACTTGTTTCTCCGATAAATCTGCCATAATAAATGTTTTCTTTCTTTCTTTCTTTTTTTTTGAAGTCGGTTAAAAAGATGCACTGTTGGTCCCCAGACGTGGAGAAGCTGACTAAGATGAAGAACCTGCTGGACATCCTGTCCAACCCCAACAAGCGCATGCCGCTGGAGACGCTCATGAAGTGCGAGGTGGTGCTCGAGAAGCTGGACTTCAAGGGGCGCGAGGGGGGGCTGGGCCTGCCCCCCACCACTGGGAAGGTATACAAACTCCACTTGTAAAAACATACAAATTGTTAACCCAGTTCATCTGCCACAAGTGCTATTAGACGGAGTTTCAATTAAAATCAGCGAAACCGTAAATAATCTTGGTATTATATTTGACAGACAATTTTCTTGAAACGCTCAGATAGCTGAAGTTAGCCGAAAGATATTTGCTTCATCTGCTTCGATAAGACGTCTCCGTAATTTTTGCCAATAACTACCAAAACTGCGTTAGTTCAGTCACTTCTTTTACCAATTTTAGATTACGCGGACGCTTGCTATTTGGATATAACCGAAGAACAGTTAGACAAACTAGAGCGACTTCAAAATTTTTGTATTCGGTACATATTTGGCTTGCGCAAGTATGACCATATCTCTGAATTTCGTCAAAAACTGAAATGGTTGCCCATCCGTCTTCGCCGCAATTCTCATATCTTGTCCCTTCTTTACAAAATCCTTTTTATTCCCTCGACTCCCATTTACTTGAAAGAACGTTTCCGATTTGTCACCGCTTCCCACTCCAGCTCCTTGCGCACGTCCCGAATCCTTATGCTCGAAATTCCTTCTACTTCAGAACACTCCAACCTCCTTTACTCCCATTCTTTTACCATCCAAGCCACCCTTCTGTGGAACGCGTTGCCTATGCCCATAAGGCAGGCTAAGTCACTAAACATTTTCCAAAATATGATACATCAAATTCATTTAACGCCATTATAGCATATATAAGTATTGTGTAATGTAGGTAGTGTTTGTATAATGTGTATTAGTTGTATTGAGTATGTGTATTATTAATAGTATATGTGTATGGATTGAGTGTGTAATGTATATTCCAATTAATTTAATAATATAAATAGATATATTTATATATATATATTATATATTTATATATATACTATTTTCCAAAACCTCTCGGAGCGCTTGGTTGACGCGACGCGTGACCAAAATGCTGGCCTTTTTCTGGCTCAACGTATCAGCATTGCCATCCAGCGTGGTAATGCGGCCAGCATGCTGGGTACGCTGCCCTCTGGTAGTGAGCTGGAGCACTTAGATTATCTTTAGGCTTTTCTAAAGATTTTCTAAGTGCCCCTTTTTGTAGTAGTTAGAAGTAGTATGTTTAGTTTTCCTTCACTTGTTTTTATATTTTATTATTGTAAATAAAGTATAAAAAAAAAAAATAGATATATATTGTATGCCGCCTGTTAAGTTATGTCCATCCAAAAGGTTGCCTGGAAGAAATCGCCTAAGGCGATAAGGCCGCCCAATGTGCAACACTTTAATTTATGTATGTTTATTTCTGTTTGTAATTTTTGCGTTTTTATAGTGTAAGTACATTAAAGTTCTATTCTATTTATTAAACTTGACATCAAATCAAATATACTTTATTGTATACCAAAAAAAAGAACATCATTCACATAAAGGTGGAAGGTAATCAGGGACATTGGGCGACCTTATCACTAAAGTGATCTCTTCCAGGTAACCTAGTTTGGACAACACTAGAGGAAATCCGTAAAGCTGGCGTACCTATCACAATATTAAATAATAAAAAAACACAATAACAAATATGACATTCAAAGTAACAACATACTTACACATAAAACTACATACTACTGATATTTAAAGGAAATATATACATGACATGTAGGTACATATAAATGGCTGCATAAATCGTTACACCCTTCTCGCACAATACACCTCCCTCATTAGTGAGAAAAGGATAGAAATCATAATCATAATCATCATTTATTCATAAAGCCATTTTACACGTCACATTGTATAGTTGTAAATACTAGATAATAATTACAGTACTATTTAATATATGTAAATTTACAAGTCAAAAACTAAAACCGGCGCCATTCACAGACATATCACAGAGGTGATTGCATCGAACAAAAGGTTTTGTGGGTGCCTTGAAATATGAACTAACAGCAACATTTTTATATCAGCAACTTCAAATCGCATGAAATCTACTGGTCGTAGACATACAAAAAAATTGATAACATGCTACAAAATGCGTGGACTGAAAAAACTTTTTTGCTTTTTATTCCAATACATGGTTGAATTCCGATATGTAGTTATTGTAGATGTAACTGCGGGTATCCACTTTTATATTTTTTTGTAACTTACTAGGTACTGTTTACGAATGAATTCTGCGGGGGAGTCACGACCCTCAGTCATGAGGAAATACGACTCACAGAGAGACTGGTACTGTTTGCCACATATACCAATTGTATCTTTTCTCCAGGAGCAGATCTTCAACCCCCTCCTGGAGGTGGTGAACAACTGCCTGCAGTCTCCGCTGGCCAATCACACGCTGAAGCGCACCTTCGGGCCCACGCTCGACGCGCTCAACGGGCCTGAGATCAAGTACGTACTGCACAGCCTGATTCAATTCTATTCAAAATTATTTATTTCGGACTACAAAGTGATCCATAGTTTGTTAGTAAATTATAATTATTCTTACAGGCTAGGGTTAGTATAATTAACAAGTAGTTACATTATTTAATACGTCATGTACTTAGGAGGCATTCCTTGCGGAAGTGCACAAATCTTACAAGAACCTTTTAAACGACAGAATCTGACAGAGTGTCCGGGCAACAAACAATAAAAGCAAAGATTCTTACCCTTTACAAAATCGCTCCTCTCTGGTTGTGCCAACTTACCAAATAAGTTACAGTTAGGTAAATGAGTGCCTTTCATCACAATATCCACACATCTTAATATTATCCTTTATCCTTGGTTTGTTTATTTGCTCCGCTGCAGCTGAAGCATGAAGTACTAACTTGTTTATGGGTGTTGTAGTCAATTCCAATGTTTGTATTCTTCTTTCAATGAAATCGAATAAGTTCTTTAAAGATGGTAGCTCACTGCCATTATTACTTACATAATCCTCCCATTCCTTATGAGTTGGAATGTCCAGCTTCTGTGATATCATATAGATTATTATTAGATATGTGCATAGTCCGCACGAAATGACTCAGTACAGGTGCATGCGGGTCTTCCGCTACAGCTTTCAAGATGATGAGCATAGGCTTCGCACTCTACGAGTTATTGTCCGGCGCTGATCTTTGCATAAGCATATAATACATCTATCTATGTGCTTCCTGCGGTTTTACTTATCCATCGACCCACCGCATTATTGATCCTTCACTTTTATTATATGGCCATAAAAGGGTTCGATTCCCGCGTGACACAAGTATGTATTTATGAATTTTAAAATTTATATTTACTTGTGTTGTTCTGGTCGTTTGTATGTATAATAAGTATGTATTAACAAAATAAAAGTATATAAGTGTTACATCCGTTATCTAGTACCCACGACACAAGCGTTTGCTTAGTGTAGGGCTAGATGGCGTTGTGTGCAATATCCCGGAATATTTATTTAAACATAGGAATTAGGACCATAAGGTGTAACTCGTGCCGCCAGTCCGTTATTAGAATTCCGTACGCATAGGATAAAAACGAAGCCGTACGTAATCATATCTTGTCTATTTATTTATATATTATTAGTATATAATAATGTATATAAAACAGCACACTTGTTTTAAAAGAAAAAGAAACATAAATCAACACAAAAACATGTTAGACTTTTTTTCTACCTGAACATAATTGTTCGATGTTATTTTTATAGAAATCTGCCGCCACCGCAGAAGATGCCTAAAATAGAAGAACCCGAGATGGAAATCCCAGACGTACTTCAAGGGGAGATAGCGAGATTAGATTCCAGATTCAAGGTATGCTTCGGTTGATTCATGCCAAAATCGACAAACCAATGTTTATTTCCAATATGTATAGATCATGACTATGTTTTTTTTCTTTTCATTGTGTTATTTTCCCATATACACTGGATTTATGCAGACGAATCCCTTAAAAAGGTGCATTATAATAAATGCAGGATGTTGTTAAATCTTTGAACTTATCTTGTTTTCATTCAGCATCATGGAATATGTAGTTGAATAAATTTGTCCCTGCATCCGTTTACCGCTTAGTCAGCAAATAATGACAAACATATACGTTTTGTATGTATGTATATATACGTTTAGCTCAGACTATTTTATACAACTAATACGACAGTTGTCCCAGAGAGCTTGAGTCTTTGTGATACAAATTGTGATAATTATTATATGTAAGTACTTAATTTATAGAAACTGTGTTGCATGCCGATGGCTGAAACGTGGCGCTCTTAATAATCATTGTACCCATGTTTCGCAAACAAATAAACTAATTTGAATTTGAGTCCAATCCGATCGACTTTCAGCATGGTGTTTCACAAATTCGGAACCTTTCTGCTCGGAAACGAAACGCCAATTGAAGACGTCAATTTTGACTTATTTTAACCAATAACAGTTTAATGATTGGCGTTGCGTTTTATTGTTAGTTTTTTGTTTAGCAGAAATTCCTAGAAATTTGTAATTACTTGTGTTGAGTCTGGTCGTTTCTATGTATGTATAAGTATGTACATATTTACAATAAAAATATATATATGTAATTATATCCACTATCTAGTGTTCATGATACAAGCGTAAGCTTAGTATGGGGCTAGATGGCGCTGTGTGATATGTCTTGTTATTTTATTGTATTATAGTTCGTATGTACATATATCCTGTATATCCACGTACAAAAGTTGCAAACAAGCGCTGGGTATTGCAGGTGTCCCTGGAGAGCCTGCAGCTGTCGGGCGGCGGCGGCATCTCGCTGGTGGCGGCGCTGGACGACGCGCGGCTGCCGTGCGTGCCGGCCGTGCACCTGCACGTGCCGCGCGGGTACCCGGCCGCGGCCCCCGCGCGCCGCGCGCCGCGCCCGCCGCCCGCCAGCCCCTTCCTCGAGCGCCTCGAGCGCGCCATGGACGCACGCTGCGCCAGGTTGGTGACACTACTACTTAATCTCTCCTAGGTTAGGGCAACACTATCATGGAATATGTGTACATTTCTAGTAGCAGCACTGAATTGAACGGTTCTTTATAATAATGTTAGGATATAATTGTAAAATGGTAAGAAATAAATTTTGTATTGTGTTTTGTAATGCCCGAGCTGCCCTATTACTGTTATTAGAGGCTGCATTGGGGCATCATGTGCATAAATCCATAGATCAATACATAAGTATTGATTTGTTTTAGTCATATGTGTTCTTATATTTCGGGACTGAGCCATGCCCTATGAACGATTTTGAAAAATTATAACAACAGAATTAACTTAGTCACACGCCTAACTTACTGTTTTTCCTTTGTCCGCAGGCTACCGAAGAGTTGTTCCGTGGGTCAGATCCTGGACGCGTGGGAGATGAGCGTGCGGCAAGCGTGCGCGCCTACGCCCACCACCTACACGCCCGTCCCAGCGCTGGGATTGTAGACACTGGGACACGTCTGGGACTCAACAAGCCTCGATAAGTTCCTTTATAACTACTCCCCGTGACTCCCCCGCAGAAATAATTCGTTAGGGGAGTTCTCTTGTGCAGATACATCGTGGTGGGCGCCCAGGTCCTTCCCCAGAAGACTACCATAACTAATAACTACTAGAATTCGGTTAATCAAAGATTACACAAAGGGAGCTTTATTGCGGAAACGATGAAATGAATAGCCGCCTTTTGAAAAACCTCTGTAATGAAATTTGATCTCTAATCTTTAATGAAATGGGTTTAATATTTTTTTCTAACTACAGTCAGGTATTTAATTATCATAATATGCATTAAATCTCGGTCTGTTCAAAATGTTATAATGGCGTTAAAGTATTGCTGTCTCGACTTAGATGACATTTTTTTAAACTAAAATAAAACAGAAAGAGAGTTGGGGGAACAAAGGTCAACGCCCGAGTTTCTATGTTCATTGACTGAATGTGTGACTTGCGCAAACATTCTGAAGCTAATAACATTTTACGAAGAGTATACATGGCTTCAGCCCATCGTCTGGACACTTGGCGAGACGTACTGACGGCAGATGGAGCAAAGCAATAACTGAATAGTACCCACGGCTAGGTAGGCGAAGTGTAGGAAGACCTGTGCAACGGTGGCTGGATGATTTAGAAAGTTAACAGGAAACATCTGGGCAAGAACAGCGCAAGACAGGGAGTATTAGCGTAAGAGGGTGGAGGCCTATGCCCTGCAGTGGGTCCCATTAGGCTGATGATGATGATGATGATGATACATGGCTTATCACAGTTGTCACTTCATTTTGATAAATTATTAGTATACATATAATTAGATTTATTGATCAACAGTTAAGTTAAATATAAGTGAAGAGGCCGATATTATACTTTGTAGCAATAAGTTACCGGTAATTTGAACTAGATGTAAGAGTTATATCGTAGTATTCCATTCCTAGTGTTAAAGATTAAATAAGGGATCTTCGAAACAAAATATTTATTTACAGAAGTGATAATAATCTGTGATAATTTATTGATATATCACCGATTTGTATTAAATGTATAAAACATGTGTGGCAGAATATATCCAACAATTAAACACTTTTCCAAAAACACTATACATGTAATTATACACTCTTTGTACAGTGCAAAATAGAGACATAAATTTGCATAATTAAAATAATTATCGAGAAGCATTTAAAGTAAAACGTACCTGTAAATAATAATTTCATTTGCCAACTTTTTGTACTTCCAAATTAATTTCTCAAGTTTGTGTAAAAAATAATATTGTTCTAATATTTTGTACCATTAAGGAGGTCCCTGTTGATGAGTTGTGTTAAAAATCTCAATGTTGTAATGTGGTTTGTAAATCATGAATGTTTGCAAGTTTATTAAATTGTAATTGTAAACAATCTTCTTTATTTCTTTGATTTTAATAACATTTTATTATACCCAACTTCAAGAAAGGTTCGACGTTATTTCTTTAGGACTGTGTCTATCATATCTGACTAGGCTTAAGTAAATAAAAGAAATGTAGGTACGTTACATCATTTATTAACATAACAACAAAATAATAAGTTACATATATAAATCTACATACTTAGCAATTCCTTATGAATAGAATGTAACGCCCTCTTCAAGTATCGTTGGGTAATGTATTGGCAGCCCTGTTATAACATTCTTTACAAAGAACTTGTGTGTTTGCTTCGTGTGATAAACACACAACAGTAGGACGTACGAAGTAGACTTCATCTTTACCGACAAGAAAGCACCACGTCTGTTCTAACAGGGACTTGTTTTACTATTGAGCTAAAGTGAGACCTGGTAGATCATGGATAAGCTTTGTGATAAACATTATTTTTTATAGTTGTAGGACGTATGAAGAAGACTCCACCTTTACCGTCAAGAAGACACCACGTTCGTTTTAACAGATTCTAGGTCTTCAACTGGTCTAAAGTGAGAACTGGTAGAGCCTGGAGCGTGGCTTGGTAGGCCGCGTGCAGTCCCCGTGGCGCTGCGTGGCGCCGCAGCACGACCAGTGCCGCGCGCCTGGCCAGCCCGCGTGCCCGTGCCCGCAACCTGGACATACCACGTCTATATATGTATTATATCCGTTATCTAGTACCCATGATACAAGCGTAAGCTTAGTATGGGGCTAGATGGCGCTGTGTGATATGTCCTGAAATATTTATTTATTTATTTATTATATTAACACAAGGCTGCATTAATGGACCAAAATAATTTTCATCCAGATTAGTTCAACTGTTGAGCGTTAAGAAGTGACTTACATACAAAATGAACTCACGAACAAACTTTCGGCTTTTATAATATTAGTGGGATTCCGTGCGAAACACTGTGAAAAATGTATAAGACAAGACTTTAATTTACAGTTGTTTTCATAAGATGGTAATGCTGTGCTTCACAAGACAGAGAGAGACGAAATAAAGAAACAGTTCTATACTTCGTGAATTTTAATCTCTGGTCCAGTTCTTCTGTTTGTTACATAGGTCGAAGTAAATATAAAAGACTAGTCACCTTTATACCCGCCGGGCATGGTGGCGCCACACGCGCAGGTGGCGTCACGCTTGCCGCCGGACGAGCAGAAGGCACAGCAGTGGAACTGCCCCGTGTGGGAGCGACCTACGCGCGCGCAGCACGGGAATGGACTGCCCTGGAAACGAACAGGAAAAGAACGAAACTTACAGCATTTAGTTGTTACATCGAAGAATAAAATTGTTCACAGAAAATTCTTTGTGGTGGCAACCGAACGATATTCGTTCTAAGCATAATGTTAGTCGCGAAGCAATGTTAAATTATTAAAGTATTTCGGGATAAAATGTAGTCTATGACACTCCTACGACCTCATACAATCTTAGGCAAACATCTTGAGCCATGACCTTGAGTGCGCAGTAGACGATTTTAAGGTATCGTTGGTGGAAAGAGAGGTGTGCGGGGGCATTCTGTCAGAACGCGTCCCCGTGATTGGCCGATCAGTTGGCCCCTGTTCCCCGCGTTGCGCGCATGTTCCGCTAGCGTCTTGCGTGCAGTGTCAATAGGCTATTTCGAGTTTAGAAGTTTTGTTGTTAAAGTTTGTTTTTTATTGTATTATTGTTATATTGTGTTTTTACCTACCAAAAACTTTTTGGACAATGCCGCCAAAACGTAATACAGTTCTGAAGAAAAAAATGAAAATGATTTATTTTGTGACAAGAAAATACATACATTTTTATGTTTATATTGTTGCGCAACTAGTGGCTAAAACTTGTCTAGTTTTACTCAAATAAACAACTTTACAGAATCTCACTTTATATTTTACAAACACCAACAATGACCAATAAAATATGTCCGGAAGTGTACATGCGCGAACTTACCCCCACTACGTCGACTTTGGCTCAAGATGTTTGCCTACCAGTATACTAAGTACTTACCTACATACCAATCATGATGATCCGACCGTTTTTGCGTGATAAGATTTTAAAAGAACAGAGACAGATAATCAGACAAAATTTCTAGAAATTGTTGGAGCAAGTTCTACTATCAATTCTAAGTATCACATTTTTAAATAAATACATATATTCAATGTTCAGACTATTACTCTATGGTTCAGACTTTCGACCCTCTTCAGCTTTATTATAAGTATGTATAGATAGAGATGCTTGTGTGCTATGATTAAAGAACATATAGGTACCTTGATAGGCTTATTATTCACAGTGACAGCCAGCAAGTAAGCGCCCGGCGTAGGGGGCGTGAAGCCGACGGTGTAGGTTCCATCAGCGCGGTCACACACAGCTGCTGAGGCAGGACGCGCGCTCGAATCTCGTCTTCGAAAGTATCCTGCCACCTGGAAGAAGCGATATATTTGCCTTTATAATAAGTGAGATTTCGTTGCGTTGAATAATTTGAATTATACTTGATCAACACTGTAACTGTGCACTGTGTTGAGCAATCAACACTGTTCAGTGTTGATTGCTTCCACGCAAGTATAATTAGGTTGAAGCTACGACAGACGGAGAATCCGGCTTAGTAGGTAAATATTAAATAGTAATAAATACCTGTTCCCCCCCACACCACACTCGCTCGCCGCTGTTGTCACGTAGCTCCAGTATCGCTTCATGGGGACAGTCCACGCGCAGGTCGCGGAAACCTGAAACAAAAATATATACCTTACCAAAGATATACAATACTTGTGTCTATGAATCTATGAATAGGTAATATTTATAATCATCTGTAGGATCCTATGTATCTCTCTTTTTTTGTAGGTTTAAAAGGAAAATAATATCTAATAGCGGTCAGTCGTCTGTCATGACTCAATAAATTGGGATAAGATGTACCTACATTGTGGTGATTGTTATAACATTAAATATGTTATAATAATCACCACAATGTACATCTTATAACACAGCTCTTAACATACATAATAAGTATGTCAGAAGCCGTGTTTCCTGCGAACTACAATCCAGGGGTCTTCAAATCTAGAGTTATTAGATATCTTCTAGGTAAGCGTGTTACACCCTAGACTGCAGCAATGCTTAACATCAGGCAGGCTGTAGTCAAACGTAAACCTAACCCACGTAAAAAAAAATGTCCCACCTTCAGTCCTAAGCACGCAGGCAGCCGGATCAGGCGCCTGCGTCAGTAGCCTGCCCACGAGGGTGGAGTCCTGCGCCGCCGGCGCTCGCGGGGCGAACCTCAGCTCTAGCTTGGGGAGCTCCCCGGCCGGGGTCTCTGTCAGCTCCTCCAGGCGACGCAGCACGGGGCCGGAGAGGGACAGCATCTCGGCTTCCTTGCCTTGGGTGAGGAGCTGGAACGAGTAATGCTTTAGATACAATGAAACAGATGCATTTTTATCTAGCGACTCAAAAGGCATGGCAAACGACGATCTTAGATGTTTTTGTATTTGACTTTTTTTACCCAATAAATACGATGGTGAAGTTAAAATGGCAAAATACACTCTTGGCTAGATGAAAACTGAAAATCTTTTTGCGAAAAAAATAAATTTGTTAGATATTTTACCTATACTTAGGTATTTGTTAAAACTCTGATGTTCAAATGCAACTGCTACTGGTAAAAATGTACCCTCCCATGTACAAGTATGCCGATCTCGAATTCGGAAAGTTGCACCTCATCAGTAAACTGCACAGCCTCCACAGCATGCTATCCAACTGGCAATGTAGCTTAAGTCCACTTTCTGCCGGTATCTTTCCCTCGCCTTTCCGCGGCAAGACATAAGTCTCGGCCTTGAGCTTTTACTGTTACTACTTACTTACGATACTGTTCTGCCCATGATTGGATATCTGCTTCTATACAATATAGTTGGGACTCTATTGGTTTACTAGTGGGTGCTCGCGGCTTTGCTTGCATTAAGAAGTAAAACTTGCATCCCCTATTTCACCCTTTTAAAAGTGGCATTTCCAAAAATACTACCTAGTAGGCATCCGCTAATTTATTGCTTACGTATTATTGCCTACATAACATCTACATCCCAATAATTAACCTTAATTTCAGCCCAATCCGTCCAGTTGTTTGGGCTGTGAGTTGATAGATCACTATATCAGTAAGTCACCTTTTAGTTTTATATATTTAAATTGGTTCAGTCTCACCTCCTCAGCAAACTGCACAGCCTCCTCAGCATGCTTGGCCCTGTCATCCAGCTGGCGATGTGCCTCCTCCACTCTCTGCCGCTGTCTCTCCCTGGCCCTGGCGGCTGCAACACACAGCGCTCGCCCGTGGGATTCCACTGCCTTGCGGTACTGCTCTGCCCAGGACTGGATCTCGGCTTCTACGCATGCTGCTTGGGACTGAATATAAAAAGATATATTATTACTTAATATAAGTAAGGACAAATTCGCAATAATTATACACCTATAGAAGCAGTTTCTCTAAAGAACTTAATGTCTTTGCATTCACAAAACATTTTAAATAACGACATCAATAGTACATACAAGTCTACGATATCAGCGATCAAGCAATGTATAACTAAGCTACCTAAACGGCAAAAATTTGTAGAGTCACAAATAATCGACCAGAACATACAAAACCTTATCGATGAGAGAGAGAAACTTAAAAACATACACACACGCACACAAGATCAAAGAAATAGACTTAAAAAAATACACATTAAAATTAAAAAGAATATAATAGCAAACAAAAAGAAAATTAAACAGCAAAGTCTGGAAAAAGAATTGGAGAGTCGAAGTTCAACAAAATTCACTCGAAAGATCCACGACCAGAAAAAAGAATGGATTACGACTTTACAAAACAACACCGGCATAGAAACCACAAACAGGAAAGATATTTTAAGAGTTGCAACAAATTTCTATTCAGCTCTGTATTCCTCTAGAGAAGATTCTGCCGTAGAAACATGCAGTAGTGTCTCGGATAATGTTCCCGATTTACTTATACAGGAGGTAGAGCGCGGTATAATGAAGCTGAAGAAGAATAAATCTCCTGGCGAGGACGGCGTATCTACAGACACAATCATTGCTATGATAGAGCCCCTGGCACCGCAATCATAATTCTGGCAGAATCACATAATCACCTAGAGCAAATGCTTGATACTCTAAACAGGGAAAGCAAGAAAATAGGACTCTACATGAACCTAACAAAAACTAAACTTATGACAAATGGAGAAAGGATTCCTATCAAACTGGATGGTACGACCATAGAGTATGTGAACGAATACGTGTACCTGGGCCAGCTAATAAGAATGCAAGACTCTACCGCTAAAGAAATAGACCGACGCATAGCAATAGCTTGGCGGAAATATTGGGCCAACAAAGATGTGTTCAAAAGTAATATGCCAATGCATCTAAAGAAACGACTGATGGATAATACTATCTTACCATCACTGCTCTACGGTTGCCAAACTTGGGCGTTGAACAAGAAACTGGTTAAAAAGATAGCGACATTTCAGAGAGCTGCAGAGCGTTCAATGCTGGGTCTAAAGCTTATAGATAAAGTACCGAACGCTGAAATTAGGAAAAAAACTAAAGTTATCGACTCAGTATCAATGCTCTGCAAGCTCAAGTGGAAATGGGCGGGGCATATAGCTCGTGTTTCAGATGGCCGGTGGAGCGCGCGCGTCCTACACTGGTACCCGCGCGACTGCACCAGGGGACGCGGCCGCCCACGCAGCAGGTGGAGCGACGACATCACGCAAGTAGCGGGGGTCACATGGACGAGACAAGCACAAGACAGGAAACTGTGGGCACGCATGGAAGAGGCCTTCACCAAATTTTGGGTGCCCTAAAGATACCTATAATAATAATATAATAATAATAATAATTAGTAAATAATAGTTAGTAAATATGTAGATTACTTTATTTAAAATTATTTTGTAAGTTTTTATACATTTGTAAATGGGCAATAAAGGCTATTTTATTTTATTTTATTTTATTTTATTTTATTTTATTTATTTAATATAAGTATGACTAAGTTACGTCAATAGGTACACATTATTTTAAATAGTTTTAACAATTGAGGTCTGTACAAGTACTACGTGTAGGCTCATTTATGGTGTGAAGCATAGCAAGTAACACAACAGGTAGTCTACATCTGATCAGTAGATTCTAAAATAATAATTTTGTGAACGTGATTTTATGTGGTATACCTACTATGGCTATAGTTATATATGTGAACTTACATCAATCTCATAAGCAGCGACGTGCAGCGTGCGTGTAGCACGAGAGGCGTGCTCGGGCACGTGTCGTGCTCGGTCGCGCGCGTCTCTGAGCACGCGGCCGCGCTCAGCTGCGGCGCGAGCTGCAGAGCACAGCGCGTGCCCCGCGTGGGAGATCACGCAGCATTCGCGGCAGATCACCTGCGGAACAAATAATAGTCAAAATTAAACTACCTATTCGTGTCTATCTTAGCTAGGTTCTTTGAGTTAATATCAGCTGTTGCCAATCAGGACAAAATATGTGTGTTTAGTTGTGTTTTATTCTTGTATGTTATTGTTTTCTATAGCTATCTATCTTTTTGTAGTGTGGAGTGTCGGCAAATCTTTTTTCTTTTTATGGACATTACATTACAAAAACTTTGTTGTTGACGACGCGAACGCCTCCTGTGATGGAAATTGACGATGCGGCCTTCGGTAAAGCATGCTTGTCGGCGAGGACTTATATTGGAAATCATAAAAAAATGCATGTTGTGAAAAACTATCCCACATTACCTGGTTGCAAGAGGAGCAGTAGACACTGAGCTCAGCGCGCGGATGTTGGCTGCAGTACCGCACTGGGCCCGGGTCGAGCGCACGCAGCGAGTGCCGCGACGTGGCCTTCTGTCTGCCGTGAGCCTCGCCGCATGATGAGCAGATGCTCACCAGGCACTGGTTGCAGCGACTCTCTGCCTGAAGATAAGAATATTCATTGAGTTATATTATTTTGTTTCGTATCATTTTCAATCTTGTAATTCGATTTTTTAATGTATATAAATAAATAAGATTTTATGTGGATGTGAATGAATAAGATTTTATGTGATGTGGAATTGATTGTAATGTGAATTTCAAATATGGGTCCCAGTAACCCGAAATAAATGAGTTTTATTTTATTGAGTTAAAGATAAGTAGAGGTGAATCCCAGCATTATGATAAAATACGTAACCTGTTTATAAAACCAGCCTGCGTTTTACAATTTACTTTTCAAAGTTATCTTTTTAGATATAGGTACCTATATTGCTGAATCAGTTTATCTATATTTTTATTTACACAGCACGCAGTACGGTGGTCAACATTCTTTTTGCGTAAAGGTTTGGAAAAGTTTGGTACCATAAGAATCTACTTCAGGCAGGAAGTAATTAAAAATTATACTTTAAGTTACTTATAAAAAACAAACTTATCTACCAACCACCTAACAAAAACAGTGCAAGTCGTATGTTTACTTCGCTCCATCAAACGTGATCTATATTCCCTATGACAGTCATTAATAGACTTTCAAAATGCCCAAAATACTCCACAAAGAATGGTAAAGTATCGCATCAAATGCACCATTCCGTTGTTACGGTAATTTGTTGAAATCGTACGTGTTTCGATGTTTACCACAGAAATTTGAGGACTTAGCATGGGTTTATAAGGCAATTCAGAATCTGAATCACTCATAGAATGGCAGTGGCAAATTTCATGTTTGTAAAACACACATCCTAGGTATATGGACCGTAAATGAAATCCAATTAGAGAATTTAAAACAAGATATTTACCGTCATATATTTTATTGTAACCGGGATCTTGCCAATTTCAACGTTTATCAAATACACATCCAGAGACTGTCCACATCAAGCGTTGCTTTGCTTTTTCTATTAGGTAGGTATATGCGAATACGTCATCCAGTTGCTAGACGAATCGCTCGTATTTCAGATAGTCTAACGCTAACCTATTGCTTTCTGTAATCTGTTTATGAAATGTGGATAAACAACAAGACTTAGGTACTATTGCAACCATGCTATCTTCTTGTTCGGATGAATGCATGCACGTGGGGTCGCAGACCGAAATAAATGTCGACTTTGTAAATGTAATAAATCGATTACCGGCAAGTTGCTTTTGTAATAATAGCGTTCCGGTTTGATGTTCGTTGGTAATGTAATTATGGAAAATGTTATATTAGGGTACTTACGGCAGTAGCTACTAGTATTTCTGATTTATTTTACTGGAACATTATAAGATTATTTTCTTTGCTAATATGAAAGCTAAGTTAGGTATCATGTTCCTCCCTATACGTTAGTTACGAAGTGAAGTATTCTCTGGAGCACTGCGTTTTTTCAGCATGACTTCTCCGACCTTATAAAGCTTGATTCTTTAATCTGCCGTTTATTAACAGAGGCCAGGACAATCAAAAGTAAGTCATGCTAGGTTCCAAGTTACCTTATTATCACTATTACACAGGTCGCAGAGTATGTTGACGCTGTCTGCCTGCTTAGCGGCCATCTTCCTCAGCAGCACGTAGTTGAGAGGGAGCGCGGAGATCCCCCCCAGCGGGAGGGGGGTCTCGTGCCCGCACGCCGGGCACAGCACGAACTGCACGTGCTTGCCTGATATCTGGAAAAATAAGAAACAATCAAACGGCCACTGCCTTTGCTTACCATCAGGCAAACTATGGCCAAGTGCAAACCCGTATCAGTTTAAAAAAGCGTTACTGCAGTGACGATACTTGTTTTGAATTTCAGAACCACACTGGGTTTCTTACAACATTGTATTCTTCTCATCATCATCATCATCATCATCATACACAGGAAACATTGCCCTCCGAGTCTGAACACAGCCGCGCATAATCACTACTGCTTGACGAGTTAGTTAATAGGTAATAATGAGGTACTTTTTTGGCACCCATTAATAAGATTAGAACATCTGAAATAGACTGGATTGGAAGGCTTATTGGCATCTTTAGCGAGTAATAGTTAATTATTGTAAAAAGGACGAGATGATTATCGTGCCGTTATTGTAGTGCCAAGCAGTACCACTAGAGTAGAAAATAAAATAGTTGCGCTCGAATTCTTCTGAGGGTTAGAAACCAACTCTATCTGACCTTTCTGGTGAGAATGCCGTACTTCTTGGGCTTGGCCTCCCAGCTGCCGTCAGAGCCCGAGTGGCGCAGGTCGCTCTCGTATCCTGAGCCTGCGGAGCCGTTACCGGAGCCCGAGCGGGAGTCGCCTTGTTCATGCTGGATGGATCCTGGAAACGACATGAATTTATTCGAATGAATAAAAAGTGATGCTACATAAGTGGGGTTGTAATTTTTATTCAAACCCGAGTAACTCAACATTTCTAAGACTTAGAATAATTTATTTATCGAGACACGATACAATAAAAACAGGCCAAAATGAAATAGAAAGACATTAAGATGATGAAAAAATCTACAATGTAACGAGTAGATTTGTTCCCTAAGCCAAATGGCTTAAGAAATGGCTTAGGGAATTGTATAAATGCGATTTTACTTTCAATCAGGTATCAATTATTATCGTAGCTTAATCATACTCATAGTATCTAATACATGTCTGTTGTCTGGCGATGATAATCACATTAATTAGACGAAGGAGCATTTATTTTTATTAACAGAAAAAGAAAAAATATTTATTTATATATGCTGTACACAATACAAAATTACATTTTAGAACTTGTTCTAAAAAAAGATTGAATTGTGTGACCCTGTTGCTTGTTTGAAGTTTAGGGCATTACACTTTTCTTACAATATCGACTCACTATTTTCCTAAATAAAAAGACAAGAATTTTAAATTTAATATTTTTCTATTCGATCTCATTGATCTACTAGAAAGTGAAATTGTAAAAGCTAATTTGTATCGCAGCACGCTTTTACAAACGACGATCGTGACAAATCATCGTGAGTCACTGTGCCTTGGCAATGAATGTATTTTTACTACCGGAAGCAACAGGCATGGTGCACTCAAACGAGAGTTTTTACGTAATATTACGTATATACTAGTGATTCGACCCGGCTTTGCACGCGCAGAGACTCGGTTACATTATAGTTATGGTACGTTTGGGAAAGAATAACTTTTAGAAACAGTCAATTTTGAAGCATTTATATATAGTATTTAATTGGTGTAACGACATATTTAATAATAAAACTATGTTCATGTACTATTTGCCTAATAAAATTAATGTTTGATTTAAATTTAAATATCGATCATGTATTTAATAAGAAAGTACATATGAGTGTAGCCATACTTAAATGTCTTATATAAATGAAATACCTGTGATAAGTTATAATAATTTTATAAATTATATCATAATCAATTTTTTTTTGTTATATACTTAAAGAAATTTGATTATTAATTTTTTTTTTTACTGCAAACAGGTATTTATTAGGAACGACATGGTAAAACGATCTTTACAACCACCTTATGAAGGACCTTTTCCTATCATAAGTAGGGGAGATAAGACCTTTTTAATACAACTACCTAGTAGGTTTTTTAAATTAAATGATTAATTTAATTTTAGGTAGGTATATTATATATTTTAATATTATTTTTAGGACTTGTAAATATATAGGTATACTATTAGTCAGTTACTTTATGTTTTATAAGTTATGAATAAATATTTAATTTCTTTTATAATCAAATTTGTATCTAATGTAAGTGCTAGGATTAAATGTACACTAGCATCGTACTACTAAATTGTTATTAATAAATAATATTTTAAAACAAACAAACAATTCTTATGTCGAGAGTCAACCACAAATCTTTGCACACTTTGTAGGCGGAATGTGGTGCACTATATAAATATCAAGAACTTTGTACACATACCCATGTTAGCGTTTAATATGAGTTTTCTAACCACCCGAAGGCCTCAGAGTACCTCTCTTGAGTCGTATTTCCTCATGAATGAGGGTTGTGGCTCCCCCGCAGAATTAATTCGTTAGGGGAGTTCTCTTGGGCAGATACATCGTGGTGGGCACCCAGGTATTTCCACGGCAGACATATGTGCTCGGATATTGTGGTCCTCAAACATGTCGGTTTCCTCACGATGTTTTCCTTCACCGTTAAGCGAATGTAAATCCACACTTAACTTGAAAATACAAGTCATTGGTGTAGGGCCGGATTCGAACCAGAGTTTGTCTGGATGAAAAGCAGACACTAACCACTAACCCACACTCGATTCATGAGTACCTCAGAGTACCTAATACAAATAAATTGCAATTTATTCGTATAATCACTTGACCTATCTGTGTAATCGCATTACGAATCCAGAATGATGAATCCAGAATGATGAATCGAGCCAATACGAGGCGAGTTCATTGAATCGCCTGAAAACTGTAATCATAACAATGCGATATGAACCAGAAGGTGGAACCATCAACTAGCAGGCACGTAGTAAGGGGATGAGACAGCTAATGTGCAATTGATATATTTATACGAATTTGTATTTTCTTGTTGAAATGTTGACGAGACGAGAGAATGAGACAACTATGTTTTTAATTATTTGGATTGTACTTAGTATTCATCAAGAATATTATGTAGTTCTGTAATAACTTACAGGATGTACCTAGCTACGTGTTAAGGTATAGTAACGTATCGATAAAATGACAATGACAATGGTTGTTTACTTAAGTAACATAGACCTATGTTACTGTATCTAAGTATGTATATTACAAATTGTAACTTCTAAAATTTTATTCAAGCTTACTTAATGTTATAAATTTAATTTGACGTGATATTGTAATTTGTGTAGCATATTCTATGATACTTATACCTATACCTATGTATGTTACAACTTTACAGTATCAATATTCTTTTTTATGTTTATCTTTAACGTATTTTCATAGGTATTGGTAGATACTATAATATTGAATTAAACCCAATGCCAAGTTCTAAGAGACATTGATTTAATAATAATAATAATAAACCGCAGGGGCGACTTTATGGCGAGTCGTCGGTGAGTAGCGTCACCGCGGACCCCGATTCCCTGGGGGCTAAATGAGACCCCCTGCCTCCCGGCTTGCCTTGATTGGCCGTCCGGGAGTGGAAGACGCAAGAGCTTAGTACCTAAGCTCCAGGGTGGAAGTGTTAAAGGGCATAACGCCGCTAGTACCGCTCAGAGAACGCGCAGCACACCTCTCGACACCCTAAGCCACTCACACCAATGTTGCCCTTCCGGCGTCATCTTAGGCTGCCTTTTGTGGAGGGCCCATTTAGTGAGTGGCAAGTCATCACCCGCTATATTTTATTATGAATGAGGCATAACTGGCGGGTGCCGTTCCTCGTACAATAGACCAGTTTAATTAAGTCAATGAACAACTCAACACAATAGCCTCTAACATTAATACCATGTCTGCAGTAGTTACTTTATATACCTAACATCCTCTATCTGTAATTTTTACTTAATTTTAAGTATAATATTGTAAAAGGCCTCTCAGTGTTGGCTACGGCCCCACTGATGCCTTAAAAATACCGGGCGTAAGACCCGAGAATCTGTGAAGAGAAATAAAGATAATAATAATAATATGTCTTTATTACACACCAACATGAAAGAAATACATGAAAGGATAAATTTATGATGACGTACATATGGGCGGCCTTATCGCCTTAAGCGATTTCTTCCAGGCAACCTTTGTATGGACACGATTAGCTGAGAAGAAAAGGGTCAGAGGTGTACTAAAACAAATATAAGGAATTTATAAATACATACAAAAAAAAAACCTAACTACAACAACAAATACCTACACAATCAAGTAATTATAACACATACACTACTTACATACAGAATTATAAATTATAGATTTGCCAAAGTTAAAAAATGGTGGAAAATTTGATTTTGAAAAATTAATAAGGATTTAGACTTACGTATAGAAAGAGGCAAAGCATTCCATAAGGCTACAGCATGTACTGCAAACGACTTTTAATCCAGTTTATAAACCTCTCATATGCGATTGTGGTCCATCCATACATACATACAAAACAATATTTTTTTTATTTTAATATGTCCATATGTCCTAGATACCCGCCTCACAACTGACGGACAGCATGTTTATAATATCTTGAACCTTTCATGTTGGTTTTAGGTTGATCTGTTGTAAGGTTTGCTACAAAATACATTTTCTGTTTTTTTTTCACGTGATTCTGATTGAATAACAAGAGGAGCAAGACGTTAGTGTGATGGTGTGCGTCACGCACGTCCATTAAAATCATAGATTCGTTTTGAATGTAATGAATGAATCAAACAAACTTGTTTGTGTTGGTTTAATCCGGCTCGAATTCATAAATATACCCATTTATACTTAAAATTTATTTGAATAAAACAAAAAAAGCTTATAAGTATATATACTTACTTATATATACAAAAAAGCATATACACTTTTTGTAGCGATTAATATGTTCCATAACTATATATTAAAGCTTGGTGTATGAGTATGGACCTTTTTAAATAAATGTCTTGGGATGCCTACTTTCTTTATAGTCTTTTGTGATATTAGGTACCCCAGCATAAAGCAAATTAAAAATAGATAAACGCAACTAATAATGTTAGTAATAGCGTTTGGTTTCTAAATCTTTGTTAATTTTTTAATTATTTGTCTAGTTAACAGCCGCGTTGATTGTAACTCTTTACCAACAACGGTATCATTCAAACCATTACCTAATTTATTTATTTATTTATAACGGTACACATAACAGAATGAGTTCATATATAAGCCAAATACACATTCAAAACTGGTTTTGAACCAGAACAAATTCCTCAGGTGAGTGTACACAGCTTGAACAATTCTTATCGAATGCCTAAACACATTTAATTTGCTGTATATTCTGTTGACCTAACTACTTATATGTATTGGCAGCTACCTACATATAGGTAGGTACAACTGTAACTAAAGAAATAGTTGTTAAAAAACCCCGCGTCATATCTCCCGGGTGGTTCATCTATTTACAAAACGCATTATCGACTTCCGTTGTCAGTTAAATAGTTGAAATGCTATCAGGAAATAGACGCGTGTTTGTTTATCTTTGTTTATATGCCATTGTAGATCAGAAGATCCACTGATTGATGAAGTAGGGCTACCGGTGTTACATCAAAATTAAAACTATTGTTGCTTTTTTGTTTACAATCTTTTTTCTTGTGTGTGGGTTTTCGCGTTTTTGCAAAGGCGTTATATAGACTAAACATTGTGTATAGAATTGTGAAAATGGGGTTAGCGGGAACTTTTTTTTTTGGTACACGATAACAAAAATCTTCTGACGTGTTTTTATAAAGTTAAAGGTAGGCAGACAGACACATATTATAAGACGTTTTTATAGTTGTGTTGCTTTCTTTACTTTTTAATCGTAGTTATTGTTTGGTTGTTTGATAGTTGCCCTTCTACAAAGGGCGTTGTCATTGTACTAATACGCCGAATTTTCACTATCAAAACCATTGATCTCCATCAGTACAAGTACGCACTGATGGAGATCAATGATCAAAACCCATCCTGCCGCGATACTTTAATATTTATTTCTAGATAATCTTCTTCTTATCGAATGAGAGTGACTCTGGTGTCGAGAGTTTATCAAGCCGCCCTGAAAGCCTCTGACATGGCTTAATGACTGCCATTCTAGACAAACAGCCGGGACCTACAATTTAACGTGTTATACGACCCACAGAAGCGCCCAAAATGGAATGTCACTTTTCGGTCACCCATCCAAAGACTGATCGCATAGAAAAAAAATATAGTGGTTGTTAAAGTAAGTATTAAAATATCGTGAACGGTTGATTGGGTGGAGGAAGCTAGGTCAGCGGGAACACGGCGTTTTGTACAGTTGCGGGGCTTCGGCGGTGCCGCGGCGCAAGGTGCCACTTTACACATCACTAGCTTGTTACTTAGTAGGTATAATAGTAGTTTTTTAAAGTACAAGTATTAAAACAATAAAAAAAGCTGAATATTTTATGCTACGAAAGTCGGTCTTGAAATTTCATCTTGACAATGAGGATGTGTGTTTATTAACACCAAAAATCGGGTTTCAAATAAGTTTGACACAGATTTGATATTGAATTAAAGCTAGTTTTATTGTTAGATGATTATTTTCCTTGCCGGAAGCTGTGTTTCCTTTGAAATACAACCCTGGTGTCTTCAAATCTAGAGTTAATAGTCATCTTCTATGTAAGCACCCTAGCCTGCAGCAATGCTTAACATCAAGTAGGCTGTAGTCAAACGCAAACTTATTCCAGGTAAAAAAACCCCTTTTCCACTAAGTGCCGTATGCCGTAGTATTATCGTAGCTTGCTGGATACCGTAGAGGTCTCGTAGCGTTATTAGCTACGCGCGTCTACGGAAATACTTCGTAGAATCAATTTTTCGCTGTTTTTATGTTATTTAGGTAAGTATAGTATTATTCAGGATAAAATATGCTCTTCACTACTATGTGACATTAGGTATACATTAAAATGCGAAGAAATTTCTGTTGATGAATTATTCCTTTGTGTTCTAATCAATTAATAATTATATATTGACGTCCTTAGCCTAAATCAAAGCGAAATCTCATGAGAATCTTCCAATAACGGAGTAGCCACTATAGACTCATTGTATAGAGCTATTAACGGCCCATTAAACATGTTAATGGACTCTCCAGATGCAGTCCTGGCGAACACTTGGCCAACACCATAAACCATGTTTTATTCAACTTTTATTAATAAATCCACCAGTTCTTGAAGAACTCTGAAACTTTCCCTTCGCTTTGTTTTCGATTGCAAAAGAGAGGCTTAAATTGGACGCGTCGATTCTAAACAATGATTTGGTGCAGTTAATTTTGATGGCCTGCTATTTAGTTCAGTTTGAATTTAAGTATTTCGGACTTTTAGTTGGTCGTAAATTAAATGACACAAGATGGGTGCTACACCATGTTGTTATATCTAGGTTTTTATAAATTGTTTTACCTGGTGTACATTTGCTATCGTTGATTGTTATATAGCCAAACGTTGCCACATTCAATTTCTAACTAATTTAATTTTTAATTAATTAGTAATTTTTGCATATAGGTAAGCACCGTTGCATTTGCTACTAATTATACTTTAAGCGGTACAAACATCAAAAACATGCTGATATTGTAAGTACATTCAATCCAGAGAGGTCGAGTATGTCTGAAAGTACTTACTTACCTGCTTTAGTTTAATTCAATCGATTCCATAGCATATAAAAAACTCTGCGTAGCGAACGATTGATGGTGTGTTTGCTTTTTCACACGATAAAATTAACAATATTACATTTTTCCGTGAAGGTTTTCAATTCATGATTTGAGCTGCGTATCAAGGCTGTATTTTGTTGATAAATATACGTACACAATACTACTTTAACTACTCGGATTTACTCGCCATTGAAACCTATAGAGCTCGTCTTTTTTCATGAAGGACAGATTCCACTAGATTACAACTCACATTTCTAACATTTTTTATTCACCTGTAGGCGCGGCTTTTTGCTACAATAATGTTTCTCTATGTAGCTGAGTAAATAAAATATAAACACTTATGTCTCAATATTTTCGTATTAGGATCGTCCAGATTTGGCGTTAGCATCCCCTTACAACGACTCTTGGCCTCTCCTATGGCCCAGCAATCGTACTGCAACTTCGGCAACCCAAGCAAAATCTAAGAAGCAGTATAACGCACTAATAAAATAAATAAGCAATAGTGTGGTACACATTATTTGAGTATTTTTAAGTTTTTTGTTGTTGGGTGCGCGTTGTAACTATAAGGTACTTAATTAATCATATTTCTTATACCTTAGCTGGTGATTATAGTAGGTTATGCTGATTCTGGGATTCAGGGTTTTAAGCATACTTCTAGCTCAAAAGTCTTTCACTGACCTCCATCCACCTCCGTCCAGACATCAGCAGCGCCCTCGTGCGGCAGCTCCTGCAGACACCTGGTGCAGAAGCTATGCAGACAGGCCAGCAGGCGGGGCTCCACCAGCTCTTTGCCGCACAGCTTGCAGTCCCATTCTTTCACCTGGATAAGGAAGTATGCGATCATTTGCGGAGATTTTATAGGTTTTTACATTTAATTAGCACTGGAGCAAGAAGCGACAAAAACGGACGATTTAGTATTTTTATTGAAATATTTATTTAAAAAATATTATTGTCACGTAACCAGAAAATACTATAGTACCTAAACAAGATAATTCAAGTAAAAGTTTTCAAATTAATTACTGTCCTAACTACGTATAGTACTTGCAAATATGTATATTTACTCTTACCTTCTAAAAAAGATATACCGATGTAGGATGTGTAATGATAGCTAGGTTCGTACCTGACTCTTCCTCCTGCCCCGCTCCTCATAGGCTGAGGTCCTGGGCGGTATGCTGACTGCCTGGCTGGCCGATCGCGCCTTCAAGTTCAGGGGGCTGCTGCCCGCGCTCAGGGAGGACTGCTCCAGGGACTTGCGCTTGTCCTTCTTGCGCGAGAAGCTTCCGAAGATGTACATGATGCGCTCTACGTCCATTGGTCACACGAGAAAGGCAGACATTTTTGTTTGCACTTAGGGAAAGTTTGTATAGTTAACACTGATAGATGAAAGATGTGACTTTTTAATCTGCTAGAGTTATAAATCAAACTCGATTGGCGCGGAAAAGTTATTTCAATGTTTTGTTATTAGAGTTGCTGGATTATTTAGCGATGAAAACATAGGAGGGAGGTAGAGAAACAAAACACTGTATACAGCAGGACAATGTGCTAAAACTTTTACAAATGTTCGAAAATATTAGCCAATATTTACAACATTAAAACTTTGGAAACAAACGCTCGTAACGTAAATAAACGCCTATTAGTAATACACCGTACTCGTAACATAAATGTGCGAAGGGCAGGATATAAATAGACGTGCGAGCGCCGCCGCGGCCCGAGATCGACTGAATGTAGATTACAGCAGAAGAATAGACTGTTGCAAACTATCGTGAAAAATAATTGGAGTTAGGGACAGATTGACATGTTTGAAAGAATGGATTTGTTTGCATCTGTTTTGTAGGTTGTTACTCATATTCTTGGATGGATTGTGTGGGTGTCTTATTTACATAGGTCTAGATTAGGATGACGTACCTACATAGGTCTTTGCTAATTAGGCTGATACATTTATCTTAAATTACAAGCTTGCCAATTTCAGGGCTCTATATTTATTCTTTAGGTTTAGACCTTAAATTACCTAACATAATTTCTATGACCTAACATGTATCTAAAACCTAAGTACATATAAAAGTATGAAATAACTCTTAGTTTTATAAGTACTTACTGCAATATTTATTTGCGCTTGCGCAATCAACACAGAGTGACAGTAAACAAAATCTATGCTTTAAGCTATGGTATAGGTAAAAGCCCATGCACTCATAAGAAACATTCTCAATAACTTCCTACAAGCAATAGGGATACTTCTAATGATAAATGTTCTTCGAAGTTGCTATTTTAGGCGAACCACCCTTGATCTTGTCATTCCTCATTTCCTTGGGGTGGTAATGCTATCAATAGTCGTAAAGTAAGTTTGTTGGTATGAGAGTGGCAAGCTCTGGTGTCGAGGGTTTTAACATATGTATGTACTTATATATGTTACGGTAAATGTAGATAATCGGGAATTATGTATAATTCCCGGGAATTATACATAATTCCAACCAACGCACTCGGTAAATGTTGAGAATTATCCACATTTACCGGTAATTATATATAATTACCATACCCTTTTGGTTAATGTACAAAATAATGAAATCAAACATCAGAATCAATATGATTATGAGAATAAATACATGTACAAATAAAATAAATAAATCGCACGAGTAGAGGATCAAGTGCTCAAACCTTCTATTTGGTGTTTGGTGGCAAAACATAAAATAAAATAAATTAAAATAACATACAATAAATTAAAGTAAAGTAAAGTAGAGTAGAATAAAGTAGAGTAGAGTAGAGTAGAGTAGAGTAGAGTAGAGTAGAGTAGAGTAGAGTAGAGTAGAGTAGAGTAGAGTAGAGTAGAGTAGAGTAGAGTAGAGTAGAGTAGAGTAGAGTAGAGTAGAGTAGAGTAGAGTAGAGTAGAGTAGAGTAGAGTAGAGTAGAGTAGAGTAGAGTAGAGTAGAGTAGAGTAGAGTAGAGTAGAGTAGAGTAGAGTAGAGTAGAGTAGAGTAGAGTAGAGTAGAGTAGAGTAGAGTAGAGTAGAGTAGAGTAGAGTAGAGTAGAGTAGAGTAGAGTAGAGTAGAGTAGAGTAGAGTAGAGTAGAGTAGAGTAGAGTAGAGTAGAGTAGAGTAGAGTAGAGTAGAGTAGAGTAGAGTAGAGTAGAGTAGAGTAGAGTAGAGTAGAGTAGAGTAGAGTAGAGTAGAGTAGAGTAGAGTAGAGTAGAGTAGAGTAGAGTAGAGTAGAGTAGAGTAGAGTAGAGTAGAGTAGAGTAGAGTAGAGTAGAGTAGAGTAGAGTAGAGTAGAGTAGAGTAGAGTAGAGAAGAGTAGAGTAGAGTAGAGTAGAGTAGAGTAGAGTAGAGTAGAGTAGAGTAGAGTAGAGTAGAGTAGAGTAGAGTAGAGTAGAGTAGAGTAGAGTAGAGTAGAGTAGAGTAGAGTAGAGTAGAGTAGAGTAGAGTAGAGTAGAGTAGAGTAGAGTAGAGTAGAGTAGAGTAGAGTAGAGTAGAGTAGAGTAGAGTAGAGTAGAGTAGAGTAGAGTAGAGTAGAGTAGAGTAGAGTAGAGTAGAGAAGAGTAGAGTAGAGTAGAGTAGAGTAGAGTAGAGTAGAGTTTTTATTTTATTTTATTTTTTACTAGAGTTTTTTTACATGAAATAGGCTCACGCTTGACTGCAACTTGCCTGGTGTTAAACAACGTTATAATCTACAATCCAGCGCACTTGCCTAGAAGAAACCAGTTTGCTTTTGCCTTGAAGACCGACAAATTATAATTCAGTGCGGTTTTTGGTTCAGTGCCTTGCCTGTTTTGTTTTTTGCCATGTTTGATTTCATTATTTTCAAATTTCTCAAGAATCAGTTTAGGTAAATTAACTGCAAATCTAATTGTAATCTACTAGCCATATAACTAACTACCCGAAATAATTTGTATTAATAAATGAATGAGTCGTCCACTATTGCGTTGATGACCCACTTTTGGCGGGAAAACTAATGTCAGTGCTATTTTTCGCGCGCTCCAGGTCTTACTCAATGAAATCAAACTAAGATGCGTTTTATTTCTGAAAGTCAACCATATTTTGTTTATTCAAAACGAATGATTACTCTTATTATATTATTGTTGTTAATATAATATTAAGATGAAAAACAAGAACCCCCGGACTAGAACCTGTCTCTCTACGACACATTTTTAAACTAATGTAAGTAAGTGGTACCTAGTGCTACTTACTTTTTTGTTTATAATAAATTTATCTTTATCTAATCTTTACTCTAAACAAAATATCTAAGTACCTACTTAGGTAGGTAATTCCGGTCACCCATCCAACTATTGACCGCATAAAAAAAAACTGCACTTGCCTACGAGATTATAGTTCTCATGGCAACAGGTAAGTCACTATGGATAGGCGAAATAAATCTGTCCGTTAAATTAAATTAGCTTCGGCCACCCGGCGCGTATTGATTATTTTGTATTCTAGTTCGATCATTTATTTGTGTGACGCCCGGACGGAACTGCGGTTTGTTTGTGTATGTGCCAGTTGATTTAACTTCTGACAAGTTTCCGAGGGTATTGAATTTAATGCTTCATTGTGCAATGCGTATTGATTTCGGCAGGACATACTTTCCCAATTTTCTTTACTTCTATAAAAGCTATAATATGAAAGTCCATCCTCAGCGGTAGGTCGATGGTTGATGATGATGATGGTGAGGATGACTTATGAAAAAGTTTTTTTTTTGGAAAATCTAAATATATAAAACTCAAAGGTGACTGACTGACTGACTGATATAGTGATCTATCAACGCACAGCCCAAACCACTGGACGGATCGGGCTGAAATTTGGCATGCAGGTAGATATTATGACGTAAGCATCCGCTAACAAAGGATTTTTGGAGAAGCCGCTTTTAAAGGGGTGAAATAGGGGATGCAAGTTACTTCTTGATGCGAGCAAAGCCGCGAGCATGCACTAGTTAAAACATAAAGAGATCAAATAAAATGGGCTTCATTATAGGTATTCTTATTCAATCCCAGTCTCACTTCCACTCTAGTAGGTACCGTATATAGTATAAACAGTGGGTGTTTGGTACTATAAAAATTTGTATTGTGAGTTAGAAAAACCTTTTGCTTATGAATAAATCATGAAATCATTCGAAGTCATAAAAGTCTATGACATTGATGGTTTTATAATATTGACAGTGACAGTAAATGTATTGACAGATTAAGTAAATCTGCTTTATTCTATGTTTTCTTCAGAAGGTAATCAATATATTACAAAATAATATAGTGTGTAATTGAGACCATGCATGGGCTTTTAACCTAGATGCTACGTCTATGAACACCAGCTCATAAGTATCCATGAGGATTTCAATTAGTATCGCCGCCATATTTTTATATTTTTTAATGGCGGTATATGCCATCTTGAGTTGAATTTCCATTAAGATTTTGTTAAGATGTTTATCAGAAAGACTTAATGTTAATGACCTTAATTTATCAAATTAAACATTACTTTCGACATTCAAGCTATTACATAAAAAAAACTGAAACTTGTTACGTATTATCGGGAAATTTGGCTAATAACCAGGCAATACTCATAAAATTTAAAAAGTTATGGCGATACCTCAAGAGACAATGACGGCCGACAATCCAAGAAAATTTATTTTTATTTAACGTAACGTGTCCTAAATAGTGTTTATTTATAATAAACGCGTATTAATTATGTCAGTGCGTGTTTTGTGCTAACAGGGCGTGAACGGGATTCACCACAGCAATGTTCAGCGTAAATAAACTGTGCCTGTTTTCTTGCGTGTGTGTTATTGTTATTGTCGTGCTGTATTTCCAGTCGGAAATCACACGTTTGGAGGATAATAACAGAAAACTTGGTAAATTAATATCATCTTATGTTCCTCTATTAGCTAGGAATTTTAAAAACACTCATTCATAAGAGTTACTACAGTATATAGACGACAATAAAATGTCAATGTTTACTAAAGATTATCATACGTTATTTACTTCTTAAACTGTCTTATTTGTGAAATTCAAGGTGCCACTGGCTATTTAGTTGCGTATTCACTCGTTAACCTAGTTTTTCATCTATTTTCTGTCCGATTACAGAGTACAGACTGGCCCAAACCCACACTGAGTCTCGGCAATTTTTCCCGAAGGCGTTGGAGAAACATGACGAAGATGACACTGTGATTATTTACAACCGAGTGCCTAAGACAGGCTCCACGAGTTTCGTCGGCGTTGCGTACGATTTGTGCAAGAAAAATAACTTCAAAGTGCTGCATATCAATATTACTGCTAACAGACATATCATGTCGCTCAATAATCAATATAAGTTTGCTCAGAATGTGACAAAATGGCGTGAAATGAAGCCAGCCCTTTATCATGGGCATATGGCTTTTTTGAACTTTGAAAGGTACCAAATTTCTTGATAAAAACATTTTAAAAAATGAATTTAAGTACTTATAATTGACATAATTATACCTTCATACACCAGACTGTTATTTAGAATTTTATCAAATTACTCTTGTGTGAAATAAGATTTACTTGTGAGTCAGATCACCACATCTATATTATCTCTCTAGACAGGCATTAGTAATCTTGAGCTTTACAAGTTTTCAGGCCTCAAAAAATCATTAATCCTTTATTTAAATTTCAGGTTAGGAACAGCATCTAAGCCGTTATTTATAAATTTAATAAGAAAGCCGCTAGACAGGCTTGTATCTTACTACTACTTCCTAAGAAATGGAGATAATTTCCGACCACATCTTGTAAGAAAAAAGCATGGAGATAAAATGGTAATTTTAGTTTATATTCATATGTACTTACATAGATAGGGATGTATGTGGCTTTGCTTGCATTACTTCGCTTGTACCAAATGTCACTATGGGTTATCTTTACTTCCACCATTCTAAATTGAAGATGATTTGTTTCCAGTTGCTTTTATGATAAACTCATGACATCTGACAGTTACCTGTGATAATCCAGGACTAAAAGTAGTCATGTAATCTAGGGTCTGCTCTGTCTCTAAAAAAACATTACTTCTTATTTAATTCATGGGAAGAAGGAAAAAACACTTATAAACTTAACTTTTTACTATTTCTAGAATTTAAACTTTTATTGGAAAATGAGCGAAAATAACCAAGATCAGCAGGATTCAAACCTGCATATGCCTGATTACCAGCCAGAACACCTGAAACCATACAGCCATAGTGCGAGTTTAGCACTTGACAAGATAACTCATCTTTTCCAAAATCATCAATCTCACTGTCTTTCTCCCTAACTAATAGAAAATATCAATGAATTCTAGAAGCAAGTTATTAATAGCTTGGTTGTGGTTATCCACATTACATATACTTATTTGTTACAACTTGGACATTGTAAAAGGAAATCTGCGCTGTGACCTACATAAAGAAGCAATTTGCTTTATAATTTGCTAAACAAATTAAGATCTTATATCTATGTAATTTATAATCAATATTGCCAAGCAAAATGGAGAGATGTCTCATTAGTCTGCAAAAACATGTGCATGAATACAGCATGTTGTTTTATTTGATCTTGAAGAGATTGAGTTAGTAACAAACAAGGCATGACTGTTTGTGGACAGTAATTATACTAACATGCTGGTTTAAATATTTTCAGAACAGAGTTACCTTATGTGATTTTTCTAGTACATAAAAAAATGACATCAAATTACTCATACTTGAAGATTAAAAAGTGCTGTTTAAAATGTTTTTAATGAATCATCATCTGACAGTGAAATGCACATCTTATTCAAAGGAGCTATATGTGTGTAAAAAAGAAATGACTGTTGATGTCCTTTTGATTATTGTCGCAAATGTAATAGGATTAGTAGCTATGTACATATATTGTAATACTATGATCTCAATAAAACAAATAGTTAACAAGCTAACAAACTCTTGTGTAAACATTCCAGACATTTGACGAGTGTGTGGAGAGAAAACAGGCAGACTGCAACCCCGAGAACATGTGGCTGCAAGTGCCTTTCTTCTGTGGACATGCAGCTGAGTGCTGGTGAGTGTAAATGCGAGCCTACCTAAATTATACAACTACCTACTCTGCCCAGCTTTGTACGATCACATATGCATGTTAAAAATCATACTCTTAAAACACTATCTGCTAACAAAACACATCAAACCCCGTTGCTTAGTTTTAGAGATCTAAGCATGTAAGGGGTCATTGTCGAATTTTTCACGCGGCTCCCTATTTTATCTCGTATTAAATATATCCTATGTTCATCAGGGATAATGTAGGATTTTAATGGTCAGTTTTTTTTAAATTGGTCCTGTAGCTTTGGAGCTTATTCAATTCAAACAAATTTGTGAGTACCGTAGGTTTGCTATGTTTTACGCACCAAAATATGTTCAGGTATAGTTCTATACATTTATTAAACTGTGGAATATTAGTGAATATTGAAAATGAAGCTTCAATAAAAGTAGTTAGTTGATCTTAATGGGTTTCCAAGATAATATTATGCAAACACCAATTCATGTAAAACTAATCAAAATCTCATCACTATTTTCCAGGGTACCAGGTAACCCCTGGGCGCTCGAGCAAGCGAAACACAATCTAGTCAACCACTACCTCCTCGTGGGAGTCACTGAGGAAATGCTGGACTTCATCACAATCCTCGAGGCAACTCTCCCACGCTTCTTCAAGGGAGCTACTGAGTACTATCTTAACAGTAACAAGTCTCATCTAAGACAGACCAGTGCTAAAATAGAACCAAGCCAACACACTATAGAAAAAATACAAGAATCATCCATATGGAAAATGGAGAACGAACTATATCAGTTTGCTCTTGACCATTTCAAGTTCGTCAAAAGAAAATTACTAGTGAAAGAAGCTGACAATGTAGCGCAAATATACTTCTATGAAAAGATCCGGCCTAAGTGACTCGAGTAGATAGACTAAGTATATGGATTTGTATGTAAGTAGATAATTTTATCATTCCGCGGTTGTTGATGGAAATACAGTTATTTTCTTATGGTTCTAATGGCAGTTCGGTTTTACCTATTGTTTGATTTATTGGCAGAGATAAACAATGCTTTTATGGTGAAGTCGGTGCGTTAAAGTACTTAGGTCTACTAAAAATATACATGTCGTAAGAAGTTTACTACTGAACTTTGTGTATGAGCTAAATCGGTCGAACGTTATCGGAATGTTGTAAAATTAACTTGGAAATTACTGGTATTATGGTTATTTTATATGGTTTTCTTGATTACTTATCAAAGCTTTGCAAAGTTTGTTACTACTGTGTTATCCTGTTGTTTTCTATTCTTTTCTTTCTCAGTTTCCTACCTTTTTTATTTATTTTCATAAACATTTATATAGATATATTAAGTAAATAGAACTGCTTTAAGTAGATAAATATTAATTAATATTTAAAATGCTGTTAGATAAACATTGAATTATAAAAGCACTGCATAGGCCTCAATTACTTATAGATTTAGTTCCTTGTTATTGTAGATATTTTATCTAAATAGATATTATGCTCATTGGTATTGATTAGAAAAGACATTGGTTCAGTGACACTGCCTTGAATAACCCCAGTTTGTAAATATTTGATTATTTAGATAAATTAGGTTAGTCTATTTAAACTGGCTTTAAATTATTAACTTAATTATTTATTTTACATAGGCAGAATGTATTTAAATGTTTTTAATTTTGGACCACAGATTTGGTAAAATGTAACTTATAAGCTTTTGGCTGCTTGTTTCGTGCTTCATAGCTGTTGATGTAATTTAAAATTTTATTATGTAAACTTGTACTCATCACAATTATTTACACGTTTTCTAGGCTCATTGTACACTAACATCGAAACAAGCCTACAACACCTATAAGTCCCTTTTTAACCGACTTCAAAAAAAAAAGTTATCAAGTCTTTTGTAAGTATTTTTGTCATTCATGTCAGTTCTATACATCGCGAGTGTAATAAGAAATTCAAGTAGAACCCGGATCTTTCAACGTGACATTTATAAAGAGCGGTGAAAATCATTCCATTATTTTCGCACAATATGGCTCCCTCAAAAGTGGGAAATATATGGCATGATTTCCGCCGCCCTTTATAAAATTCACGTTTTATGAACAATATTGTACCTAGTAATTACTTTGCAAATTTTAAAGGGTTTGCAACTCGCATTAGTAAGGATTGTGTTGAGTTTGAGATGTTTGTTTTACATCTCTACTATATAAAAATAAGTCGGGTTTTCCTTCCTGACGCTATAACTCCAGAACGCACGAACCGTTTTCCACGGTTTTGCATTTGTTGGAAAGGTCTCGGGCTCCGTGAGGTTTATAAAAAAAACGAAGCCATCTGGTGGCGAAACGGAGTTCGCCGAGTTTGCTGGTTTGTTTTAAAAAGCTTGTTTCTTGTGATATTTTGCAGTCCATCCAGTGACTAGGTGACTTAATTTAATTAATTATTATATTTTTATGTTATGTACTTGTTAGTTTAATTTGTATTTTTGTCCAACTTGTATACTGTATATATTGGATCTATGTACTCGTATGTATATATAGTCTGGTGATGATTATCTTTTTGATAATGGGACCATATTCATGGTAATTGATGTATATTTGATACGATACAAAAGTAACATTTTAGATGCTTATTTATGTTTAAATGCTCTTACTCAGTATAAGATAAGAATGTATAAGTGCATGCGCACAGTAAGAAAGTATTTTATTGAAAAATTAATGATGAATATTGCTAATTAATAAAATAGCCGGCCTGAATTTTGTTATAAATAAAATATGGCTTTGTCAAAATAATACAAGGTTAATTCAAAGCACACTATATGTAGGTATTTTTAATGAATTATTTTACAAGTCTTTTTACCTATACTATTTTGCAAATTTAGTTTAAACAGTTACCTAAATCAGCAATTGAGAGCATATAATTTATTTACCGCGCTATGAAAATGTATACTCACGCATTAATTATGTATATAAATAGGCATTTAGTAGAGGTATAAGTAATAATGTTCTTCCATTTGATCGTTAAGTAGGTTCTCAAATGTTTTCACAAGTTACAATGTGTATAGTATATTAAGATTAATTTTACTTGACTATTAATGACTGCTCTGTTAGCTTAGTTGGTAGTGTCTCTGCCTTCTAATTTAGGGGTGCGGGTTCGATTCCCACATAACACAAGTAATTATGCATATTAAAATTTGTAATTACTTGTGTTGAGTCTGGTCGTGTCTATGTATAATAAGTATGTATTTACAACAAAAAAAGTATATATGTATTATATCCGTTATCTAGTACCCATGATACAAGCGTAAGCTTAGTATGGGGCTAGATGGCGCTGTGTGATATGTCCTGAAATATTAAAAAAAAAAACTTGTTATAATTTGTTCAGTTAGTGTAGCATGAGGTCTCTACAACTTAAATATTCTTAAAATATGGAATTTAATATTATAATATTATTTCAGTTGACTGCTAAAATCGCTAATGCTTTGAAAGTTCTAAGATATAAAAACTAACCTCTATTATGGATAAATACAGTCATAATTCAGACCAAGTTAAATACTTAAATAAATAGTTTACATAAAGACTCGACACATTAATGGTGCGAACTCAAATTAATAAAAAAGGAGGTTTAAAAAAAAGGCCACGGATGTAAGGAACTTCCTACTCGACATGAAGGCGGGGTTGAAAAAGGTCAAATAACTAACACCACTAATTTACTATTGACTCAGCAGTACACACATACTAAGGAATGTGAACGAACTGTGTTTACGAGTGTTTCATTGGTTTGTGTTAAGGCACTGAATGTCATGAACTACAACAACAAAACGAACAAAAAAATCTTTATTTCTTTAATTTTACAAAAAACAATGTGCAGGTGATACAAAAAATAATATAATATGTTCATGAAAGATCAGTGGACCCATCCCAGAGGTTGACCTTCAGCCCCGAACTAAGCTGAAGCTTGTGTGTCGGATACTGGAGATCTTCCCCATGTCATGAACGAGCCAACATTGAAGCATGATTTAACGATAAAAAAATATTAATTTAAAGTTTCAATATCAAATTGAATGGAATATATCGCGATAAATTAAATACTATTTTGCTGTAACTGATCTGATAATACAGAAGGTGTTATTAAAATAGAAATACTTTACTCATAAAGTGATGAAAAGTTATATAATTAATGTTTTTTTTTGATCAGTCAACATATTCGAACGTACAATTTGATGTTCTTTCAGCATAATAACAGTATCAAACTTTTTTTTAATTATACATAGTATCTGTTCATTATTACATGTTTAAACTTAAAAATATATATATAGGTACATTGAAATCGAGACATTGTGAGCGCTGGATTCTGGGCCTTAACCGATGATTAATTTATATTGTATAACTATGGTTAATGCATTCAGTATACACGATTATATGACTAGCAAACAATAAGTCATACAAATAACATTATACAGGCAAACATTCGATAGTAATAACTGACTTGTTAAACACTGATCAATAATTAAACCGTTTCTTTGTTGAACAGTGTTTTGAATTTTATAACTATCAACTAGTGGGTGCTCGCGGCTTCGCTCGCATTAAGAAGTAAAACTTGCATCACCCATTTCACCCCTTTAAAAGCGGCATTTCCAAAAATCCTTTCCTAGCGGGCACCTACGTCATAACATCTATCTTCATTCGAAATTTCAGCCCGATCCGTCCAGTGGTTTGGGCGGTGTGTTGATAGATCACTATATCAGTCAATCAGTCATCTTTGAGTTTTATATATTTAAAGGATGAAAGAAAAAAATACATATATTTAGTTAAAAGTCAATAAGTTATTACGCACAAACCTGACGTATATCTGAACATATTCTAATGTAAACTGTTGTAATGTATGTATGTATCGTAAGACTCAAACAGTAAGACAGATTTATTTCCAAATTGTAAATATCTAAGTAAATAGATTCGGTTTTCGGTCGGTTTTCTATCGGTTGCATTTCGGAGAGTGTGCCGCGGAATTGCACGAACTAATTCCGCCCGCGCCCTTCTATCACCAAACGAGTAGAGGTACGGCAGGACGACACCGGGTTATGGTGGAAGTTCCTAAGACCCGCACGAAACGGTACGCTTCTACCTTTATTGTTCGTACCGCAAGGTTGTGGAACTCCCTGCCTGACTCTCTGTCTCCCACGCACTATAATCCAGCGATCTTCAAAGCGAGAGTGAATCGGTTCTTATCGGGTAAGCACGCTCCATCTTAGGTCATAGCCTTTGCTTGCTATCAAGTAAACTATGGCCAAGTGCAAACCCGTTGTAGTTAAAAAAAAAATAGATTCCAAATAACTAACTCGTTTTAAGATTTTGTAGTTTTTCTGATAAATCTTTTTGCACGAATTTTAATTGGTCTCTCAGCAACAAAACCTTTGCACTTACATATGTAGTTGGTTTTCTAGGAGCGAGCTCTTTGTTTTGATAAACTAATGCTTAAAAAGCAGTATATGTCCATACTAAAAGCTGTTTTAAGTAAGAAAAAAATAGTCTAGTAAATGATGAATTTTATCACAAACTGTAGCCGTCTTATTACAAAACGTGGTTTAACTATTAGTTCAGAACTTTGAAAATACTAAGTCCGTTTTTGTTGTTCGAAATTTGTCTGTCTACTGTCATAATAATCAAATTGTAAAAATATTACCAATGATGGTCAGTGTTCCAATTTTAAGTTGACATTTTGATTGTTTGTATGTGATGTTTGAACAACAAGACTTTTTATTTTCAAAGTTCTAGATTAATATTTAAACCACGTTTTGTAATAAGACGGCTACAGTTTTTGATATTTTTTTTCATATAGTCTACTATTTTTTTCTTACTTAAAACAGCTTTTAGTATGGACATACACTGCTATTTAAGCATGAGTTTAACCAAGTAGTGACTAACATTTCTTTGCACTACAAAAGATTAAAACGTAGGCACTACTATTATTTTAGTAATTCTGATAGATTGATTTTATACGCCTGCATTGTTTATTCAGAATCAATATGTTTTTCAAAAGTATATAATTAGGTGGTCCATATCGAATTTACACAATTCATCAGATATTTATTAATTAAAATGTATTTATATTGATATGCTTAAGAGTCTAGTATAATAAAAATGTATTTAGAGCAATTAAAAAAAACTTAGGCAATATTATTCTTAAAGTAAACTAACAATTAACTTTTATACTATATTCATCATGTAAGGCCAAGAAAATGCGTTAGTTATAATACGATAACAAAAATCGTATTAGAATACATTAAATAATAACGTACCTACTTATTTAAAAAAAACATCAAGACAAATTGTGAACCTCCTCTTTTTTTAAGTTAGTTAAAACTTACAAAGATACAGTTCTGTCAAACGCATTTTTTCCGTGCCTAAGATTTAAAGACGTTTTTATACTCATTTAAGTTACCTATACACAGACCTCTTCGTACAAATCTGTACTTAATTTATGAAGAAGCCACTCAACTTGCATATTTATACAGGGCTATTTGTAACTAAGTCCAAATATTGAAGCGTAGCTATCACTATGTACCTACAAACATGTTCTTCGTTCTACCACATGTCGCTATTGAGAGTATCAAGTTAAATGACAGTTCAAAATAAACTTACTTTAAAAAAATTTAAATCCGACTTAAATTGTCACTAAAAAGTTTGTAAATAATTTATGTTCATTTTTGCGACTTCAAAGTTCAGAATTGTGAGTAAAGTCAAATTATGAAAACTTACAATTCTATAAGTATACCTATTGAAATCCGTAATATTTGGAGTCGGTGTCGTTACAGTCAACCTAGATGGCAAATGTTCAATAAATATATACTAAGCCCCATACATCAACTATATGGGGCTTAGTATATCATGTATCATCAGTGGGTCGACAAGAGCTGAAGATGATGATGATGAAGCCAATCTGTTTCGTGTGAAGTCCCATACTAAGCAAAAGCTTGTGTCATGGGTAATAGACAGCTACCGGATATAATACTTATTTGATTGTTAATAGAATGCGTGATATGTTTCACTTAGTTATCAATAGCTCTGTATATTAAGACTAGAGATGGCTCGAACTTTAATAAATATATGAAATTGTGATCGCTTACAGAATCTATGTCAATTTGTTTTATATTTACTTTCATATTGTTAGAATCTCGGCACTCACTAGTTTATTGTGCAAATCATTGTTTAAATAAAATGAAGTTTTAATTATATTTTTTATGTATTTTATTTTAATATTAAATTATCCCTTATTTTTGGTCCTATTCATGAAACATAGGTAGTACCTGCCTGTCCTGGTGCTATAAAATCATACGAAGTTGAAATTTTGTTAGCAAAATTTTAGTTTCCATATTTCGTTTAGATGTACCTACATGTATTTTTTTCAATCCGGAACTCAAATATATGAATGACCAGCCCGATTGTTCTTGTGTATACGTGAATGTACATAGTTTTCATTTGGTGTTGCTGTTTTGATATTTGTAATTTTCATCTGTAAAACAGCAGGTATTGGTGAGTTCAGAGGATTATTTTAAGTTTCTTTGAAGTTTATATTAAACTTAATTGGAAATGAGCCATAATTTAAGTATCTACATTTGACAAAATAACTCATATTAAGAAGTTTATAATTAAGGCGGCTTCCCCACAGATTTAATTTTGTTAGCTCGAATTACCCACAAAGCGCATTAAATTAATTAAATTTCTTTCCTTGTAATTTATTTTGTGTGATGCAATAAATAATTTTATATATATCCTTTTTGTCCAGTATATATCCATTTAGGTAGTTTTGTACTTTCAGGTAGGTATAATTTTACAATACTCATGTTCAAAAGTGACTAAATCAACTTTGAGCACTGCGTTCCACCCTTTACGAATAAATGACTAAGTGCGTACAAAACATGAGATCATCAAGTAAGGAAAGCGTCACCGATATATCGAGAAGTCGATTTCAATCAAACATTAATAAGTCCCTGTAATTATACATTTACAAGTCCTCGATTCTCCGAACCGAATATTTACCGAGCTACTCGGTAATTGGGCCGTACTTTCTTATGTGTCATTATAGTTGGGACAAATTTTCTCAACGGGACAATTATCGAAAGTGTAACGGCGGTCAATAAGTGATGCGGTCGTCCTCGGCTGTCAGGGCGGTGTGCTTGAAATATGGTCATGACCGTAATCAGCGCATTTCTTATGGAGTGCAAACACGGTGATCCGTCACGTGGTGCAGGCGCCGCGTGCACCCGCGCTTCATTCAGGGCTCCTCGTTAATTATTCAATCGGGCGCCTGTCTCGCTCGCACGCGTGCAGAGTAGAGGCGCCGAGCGAGCCGGCCGCTGTTCTGTCCGGCGGTCAGCAGAGCACCCGCGCGCGGACCCCGAGCGAGGCTCAGTCGCGCCCCGACACTGACACCAAGCGGTCGGCCCGCGATGCCTATGAGGTTCCGGCCGCTCGCAGAGATGCTATTACGCAGGCACAACTTTCGAATAACTGAAAACAGATCGTGCATCCCGCAATTTTGAAACATGTACGAGCCGTTTTGGAATTTAACCGGTTTTGTTTAGTTTGTTTTGAAGTTGGTTTCCGAAGGTCGCGTCCTTCAATCGATAAACTATTAATTGGCGGCGTGTGATTGCCCGTGGCCATCAGACAACGGAACTCGACGCGTGTTTTTGATGTATATTTTATAGGAGATATAAGTGCCAATAGATAAATTAATGTGATTCAAATGTGAGGACTGTGTCTGTTTGCTTGCCCCTGCAGAGACTGTATCAACTGCATCTTCATGGAATATGGGCATCTGCTTAGACACTGGTGAGTAATAAACAATACCTACGTCATACCTGTTTATAAATTACGTGCTAGTGAGCTCCGGAATGATTTACCAAAATACTGTATCTAATGATGATGACATTGCATCTATATTGTTATCTAATGTTATGACCAGAAAACATTAATAACTGTCCCTTAAAAATACAGTTATTTGCACCGTTCCTGGAAATCGCAACCATTACTCCTTTTGAAAAGTTGGCGCCCAACACGGGCTTCAATGTTCCGGTTTGCGCGCCAAAATAACTTTGTTTTGTTACGCAAATCATTTATGACTTTGCAGTTTTAGTTAAGCTCCTAAATAAAATTAACCAATCATAATTCATAGACTCTTACAATAATGTGAGGCATTTGATGGCGCCCAACGTGGTATTAAAATATTTTTTAGGCTCGCGTTATTTTGTGATTAATACGGACTACCGACATTATCGCAGTCATCTGAAGATGTACTACCTAAAGTAAGTTTATGTAAGATTCATTGTATTTTTATGTACATACATTGTATATTTAGCATAATAAACGATTATTATTATTATTATTATCAAATAAATATTTGTAATAATTTCAAACCAGTAAAACAAATATATTGCCATACATATATGGTTGGCGATTTTTACAGACTTTAGAAGTAGGTACCTAAGTAATTATGATTTTGATCAGTTTGTATCTGATTTTGCTGAAATTTAGTATCTCCTTTCTTACTGGTTTACTTGCAGCATCAAAATACCGATGAGGACATCCTCGTATACCTCTCAATATTTTATTGATGTCTAAACTAAGGTTAATCACATTTAGCGGCATGATGGTCCATGGATATCTAATCCATTTAATTTCAATGTATAGTTTACGGGGAAATACTAATTTTTCCTCTCTGTATTTCAAAAAACATCATAAGTTACACAAGAATTGCTTAAAAGATCTGGAATGGCTACTGCAACAGTGTAATCGTTTCCAGAACAAAATAATGAAGAAGTGGAGAGCGGTGGGTCGCGCACGCGGGGCCCGAGCGCGTGGGCCGGCCGCGCCACGCCGCCCGCCGCCGGCTTCCCCATGCAGAACACCAGCCATGTCAAGTTTGAACCACCCAACTGTCCGGTCATATTCATCCTGGGTAAGTCTATCCAATAACATGTGCCTTTCGTAGAAGGATCTGGACGGAGGATCCACCCCAATGAATTTTGCGAGGGAGTCAGGACTTTCATTAATCTAAATATATAAAACTCAAAGGTGACTGACTGACTGATATAGTGATCTATCAACGCACAGCCCAAAACCACTGGACGGATTGGGCTGAAATTTGGAATGAAGGTAGATGTTATAACGTAGGCATCCGCTAAGAAAGGATTTTTGGAAATGCCACTTTTAAAGGGGTGAAATAGGGGATGCAAGTTTTACTTCTTAATGCGAGCGAAGCCGCGAGCACCCACTAGTATATAATATGACTCGAGGAGGAGTAAGACGTCAAGTGTCTAACAGTTTGTTTCGGCAGCCTCGCTTGAGAGCTAGTTCCATTTCAGTAGAGACATTCCTCACCTTGAACTACAGTGTTCACTCGTGCGAGTGATTGGATGACCTAGTGGCCAAATACCCGACTGTAAAAGTCCCATGAGGTAAAAAACAATGATGTATGTCGGCATCCTATCTCCGTCCAAGATAGCCTATGAGTTTACTACTTTCGATCCCAAAACTCCAAAACTACAAGCATATGCAGTTGGTTTTAGATGCTACATCTTTGATTGAATACCTACAATGGGAAATATCATAGTTCAAATTTTAATCTGAATCTATAAAACCTTTTAGTAAGCACTAAAAGATACACTGGAGACTGCATATTAACTGTCTATTGCGTTATGACCACCAGGCGGTCCAGGCAGCGGCAAGGTGACCCACTGCGACAACCTGATGCAGGAGCGGCGCGGGGTCGTCCACATCAACATGACCGACCTGCTGCAGCAGTACGCCATCGGAAACGGTAAGAAGGACGGTAAGAAACCATCAAACATGAGGTCTTGGTTAAAAAAACCAGTGATACGGTCCTTGTGACAGAGGTTGTTCGTTCGCATGATTGTTTTGTAGTTTGATTTCGTTATTTGGTTCGATAGTTTTGCACGCGCTAAAGTGAGTTTAGTGCATGCAAATTCAAAGATGTAGACAATTTTGAATGTTATTTGATGTTTTTGCATGTGTAAATGTTTTGTGAAATTGAGGATTATTTGTGAATAATGTTACCAAGGGTCGGTATTCTGTGAGGAAGGGATATATGACGCCTGCATGTAAATACGACTAAAACGAAGAATGAAATTAACTGTTTTTATATACCTATTTAATGTATTTTAACGCATCAAGCTTCGTCTCTTCACTATTCGTGAGTTCTACAGCAGACAAACGGAAACTTAACAGGCAAAAGTATGCTAACTATTCAATTCCAAATATTTTCATTCTATGAACCATTGTAACGAATATTAATAATTATTATAATTATTTTTCAATGTCAGGACAGTTTCCGTGCCACTGGCGAGCATTTAATGCATTAGCGTTACGCCAGTGTCGTGCCTCGGACAATTATCTGAGTATTTTATAACCACACACGGTCGCCGCGAAATAGTGCTCTTTTACATAATTTTACAATAATTTCATGACCGCCGCAACGGTATGTTTGTCACTAGTACATAATGCTCTTTTTAGTAGATTTATACACAAAAGCAAATATTTTTGAACGGCATAAGCCCTGTTATCGAACGTCCTAACTTCTGTAACAAAAAATCTTATAGCATCTATAGAAGTTGAATACCTGAGATAACTTTTCCGTTATGCATCAAATACATGTAGACCGTAAATGTCGTACTAGTTATTTTCTCTGTGATATACCGGTTCAATCCCTTTCAGGGTTGCAAAATATAATCTGACGTAGGTAAATCGTACTCGATTGGAGAGAAAAATCAAAAAGATGTCGCCTCGCTCACAATAGCTTCACAATCTTGCAATTTCTTGTATAATTCTATATCATTTAATAATTATTTTAAATGGTACAATCTTGACTTAAAATATACAGTAGGAGTGGTATAATTTTAAACTAAGGCTCGGCCACGCCCTCTTGTGAAAAGACATGTGTTTCTACACCGAGGGCCTTGTACAAGTATTTCTTGGACAGCTGGCATCGGTCACCTACTATTTACTTTAGTAAGTACATTTAGTACATGAGTACTAATAAACTATCAGGGTTTACTGTGGATTATAATCCTGAATTACTTAAAATGTAGAGTACCAATAGTATTTAATCTAGAGTAAAAGGTTTCTTCTAGGCAAGCGTGCTACATCTTAGACTATAGTGGTGCTTAACATCAGGCTGGCTATAGCCAAACGAAAGCCTATTTCGTGTTAATAAAACCTACGTAACGGTGTTCTAGGCAAGCTTGGTCAATAAAACACCAAACTAGAAATAACACAATACTTACACAAATGAATACGTTCATGAACATTATATAGGAATATGGAGTTAGTAGTGAATTTCAATTATTTAATAGTGGACGCCCTCGCCTGCTTTTGCATTATTTTGAGATAAAAAGCGCATGATACTCGTACTTCAAATTCAAATCATTTATTTCGACACACAGGACACAACAATATACATATACATACAAAAGTTAACAACAGATAGAATAGAAAGGTATTACGTTACATTGATGTATCCCGTGCGTCAAAAAACGTCATACCTCAGCATTAATGCTGCAGATTGTTCTGCAGCGCTTCTACTTCTACTTCTACGCCTTTATACTACTCACATACCAAAAATCATCCTGATCCGTTCAGCCATTTTTGCGTTATAAGCGTTTAAATAAACAGACAAAAGTTCTAAAAAATGTTATGGGTACACCCAAAAATGGTTTTTCTTATATCTTCTACGGACAGATTTTTGACCCTCTTTAGATTTATTATACGTACGTATAGATGTATTGAACATTCATCTCTGTGCATGATTGAATGCAATTAAATGTACATATTTACATGTACCCCCTCTCCCCAGACATGCAAGACTTCGGCAACCTGTCCAGTAAGACGGTGACGGAGGTCCTGATGCTGGAGATGAAGATGGCGCCAGCTGCCAAGACCTACCTGGTCTCCGGCTACCCTCGCTCCATGAGGGACGTGGCGGAGTACTCGGATAAGGTTAGTCTGTTATTTATTTATGATTTATAATTAGAACCACAAATTTTCATATATATTTTAGATTTTATTGAAAACATCAACATACGAGAACAAAAGCACAATTAATCACACAAAACTTAAAATTAGTGTTCTAATTGGTGAACTTACTGCTTTAAGCGATCTCTTCCGGGTATGCAATCTGGCAAGGGTCAGGGTGCGAGTAGAATGTGCGATATCATCATTTCTAGGAGTCCTAGATATGATGATACCAGAAACTTAGATGTCCTAAACTAGGACATCTAGGTTTCGGAATGGACAGCAGAATTAAGTTGTGCTAGTTAAAAACGTTTACCTTTACGCTACCATAAATGTACATCCTTTAATTATCTAAATGTTAAATACATAAATTATAAGTAACTAAATTATTTATTGTAACCAATTTGTCGCGAAATTTATCCATGTTATTATTAGTAAGCGTTTTGTGCAGCGTGAACAATACGATGACATCACAACTTGTCAAATATCGCTCAGCACCCAAATCACACGAATTACTTACTCATGTTTATTAATAGCCCCCCGTAAATAGAAAATATGAAAGAAAACTTAACTGGCGCCCTTTGCCATCGCCTCTATAACCCTCAGGTATTTGATTTCCGCGGAAACGGTGAATGATGGAAAGCCTTATAAAGCCTGCAATACACTGAATAATTAGGTTTTATTACTGACTCATAAGTGTGGGAAAATGCAGACTCATAGATACACACATTTGGGTGATACGTTGAAAGTCCTGGCTGTTTTATATTAGTAGACTAGTGGGTGCTAGCGGCTTCGCTCGCATTACGAAGTAAAAGTTGCATCCCCTATTTCACCTCTTTAAAAGTGGCATTTCCAAAAATCCTTCCTTAGCGGATGCCTACGTCATAACATCTACCTTCATTCCAAATTTCAGCCCAATCCGTCCAGTAGTTTGGGCTGTGCGTTGATAGATCACTATATCAGTCAGTTATTCAATCAGTCAGTCAGTCACCTTTAAGCTTTATATATGTTACGGTAAATGTGGATAATCGGGAATTATGCATAATTCCCAACGCACACGGTAAATGTAGTGAATTATCCATATTTACCGGTAATTATATATAATTACCATACTCCTTTGGTAAATGTAGAAAATAATGAAATCAAACTTCAGAATCAATATATTATTAGAATAAATACATGTACAAATAAAATAAATAAATCGCACGAGTAGAGGATCAAGAGCTCAAACCTTCTGTTTGGTGTTTGGTTGCCAAAACATAAAATAAAAATAATAAAGTAAAGTAGAGTAGAGTAGAGTAGAGTGGAGTGGAGTGGAGTGGAGTGGAGTGGAGTGGAGTGGAGTGGAGTGGAGTGGAGTGGAGTGGAGTGGAGTGGTGTGGAGTGGAGTGGAGTGGAGTGGAGTGGAGTGGAGTGGAGTGGAGTGGAGTGGAGTGGAGTGGAGTGGAGTGGAGTGGAGTGGAGTGGAGTGGAGTGGAGTGGAGTGGAGTGGAGTGGAGTGGAGTGGAGTGGAGTGGAGTGGAGTGGAGTGGAGTGGAGTGGAGTGGAGTGGAGTGTAGTGGAGTGGAGTGGAGTGGAGTGGAGTGGAGTGGAGTGGAGTGGAGTGGAGTGGAGTGGAGTGGAGTGGAGTGGAGTGGAGTGGAGTGGAGTGGAGTGGAGTGGAGTGGAGTGGAGTGGAGTGGAGTGGAGTGGAGTGGAGTGGAGTGGAGTGGAGTGGAGTGGAGTGGAGTGGAGTGGAGTGGAGTGGAGTGGAGTGGAGCGGAGTGGAGTGGAGTAGAGTAGAGTAGAGTAAAGTAAAGAAGAAACCAGTTTGCTTTCGCCTTGAAGACCGACAAATTTTAATTCAGTGCGGTGCCTCCTTGCCTGTTTTGTTTTTTGCCATGTTTGATTTCATTATTTACTACATTTACCAAAGGCGTATGGTTATTATGTATAATTACCGGTAAATGTGATTAATTCGAATGTTTTTCTCACTTTTACCAAGAGCACTGGTAATTATGCATAATTCCCGGGAATTATGCATAATTCCCGCATTATCCACATTCGCCGCAACATATACATATATATAAATACGGCAATCTAAGATAAGTTAAACGTACCATAGGGTACTTAGACTGATTGAAAAACCATCGATACCAGAAACGCTACTGTCGGCTGCGACATTAATTAAATAATCAATTTAATATCTATCTAATAACGCAATATTGACCGACAGAATGAAATATAGTTATATGTACATAACATACGATTTAGAAGCTTAAGTTTTATAGATTTGTATACATGTGCTCTTTAGTACTTTAATTTGATAGTTTAGGAAAAAAGCAATAAAGTGACCTTTTTGCTTGTGAAAACTATCTTCTTCTTCTAATCGAATGAGAGTGGCCAACTCTGGTGTCGAGAGTTTTCAAACCATCCTAAGGGCCTCTGACATGGCTTAACGACTGCCGTAACAGACGAACAGCCGGGACCTACAATTTAACGTGTCATCCGACCCACAGAGGCGCCCAAAATGGAATGTCATTTTTTGTGAAAACTATAAGAAATTATCCTGCTCAGAGAATATTACACTAAAATACAATATTTGACTTGAAACCTTGCTGTGCATATCATATGTATGTAGTTTTTGTTTACCTGCAACACACAAAAAGTGAATTGTGACTCATCAAGTATTGTGTCCACAGCCTAACAGCCAGTCATAGTAAACACAGGCTATTTGCCAGAGTATAAGTAAACACTAATAACCGTTGATAGGCTGTGGCGTTAGAACGCAGTTTGCAAGCTCGCAATAATTGATACCTAGGTATGATGTATGACTTATATGTTTTAACTACTGGGTGCACGCGGCTTCGCTCGCATTAAGAAGTAAAACTTGCATCCCCTATTTCACCCCTTTAAAAATTAAGATCACTATTATCAGTCAGCCAGTCAATCAGTCAGTCACCTTTGAGTTTTATATATATAGATTTTTAATTTAGTCCTTTGTGGAGGTGTAGGGTGGGTAATTTGTTTGCTAGTTGAAACATATAATAGAAGCATATGTTTTATTTATTTATTTATTTGATTAATGGGCGAGCAGCAAATTGCTGATGTGCCCATATCACACTGTGTCAAAATTATTTTATATAGTCTACACAAAGTACAAATTTATACAGTCCACTGGAGTTTTACATGGATTTAACTTTTATTAGTGGATGTCCCTTGCTTTGCTTGCATTATTTGAGTCTTCTTTGTATTGAATGAGAGTGGCACACTCTGGTGTTGAGAGTTTATCAAGCCGCCCTAAGGGCCGCTGACATGGCTTAACGACTGCCGTACTAGACAAACAGCCGGGACCTACAATTAAATGTGTCATCCGTCCCACGGAAGCGCCCAAAATGTAATGCCACTTTATTATTTCAGTATGAAAGAACGTCTATGTCACAGAAAACCTATTTCTGATATCTGTGGTGTTTATGTAGTTAGTGTTATCCTATGCTACGTTAAGAATCCTCATATATACTATAAAACCTAATTGTCTGATGCACTTTTACAACACGTATGAGGAATAAATGTGTTTTTAGTCAAGCATTTAGGTATTTAAGTATAAGCGAGTGTGGTTCAGCGGTTCCAGTGTCTGCTTTTCATCCAGACGCACCCTCGTTCGAATCCGGCCCTACACTAATGACTTGTATTTTCAAATCATGTGAGGTTTTGTACTCGCTTAACGGTGAAGGAAAACATCGTGAGGCCGACATGTTTGAGGACCACAATATTCGAGGACATGTGTCTTCCGTGAAAGTACATGGGCACACCCACCACGATACATCGATGGGCAGATACATCGTGGTGGGTGCCCCTGCAGAATTAATTCGTTAGGGCAGTTCCCTTTACGAATTCATTTTGCAGGGGAATCACAACCCTCAGTCATGAGGAAATACGACTCAAGAGAGAGAGAAAGAGAGAGATAAATTTGAGTAGCAAAAGTTCCGATAACCTTTTATTTGTCGACCATTCCACCAAACAGCGCTAAGGTCCTACACCTTGACTCCTCACCTATAATCGCTGGCCCTGAATACACACAGCCGGCCAACAATGCCCACCGTATGTTAACACCCCCAAACAAATCAATAGGCATAATAATAAATATTTCGCGTAAATGCTTTTTTTTATTGTAGGTATACTTACGAAATACCTCTGCTATACCTAGTAAATTTGAGTTATAGTTTTTCTTGATCTTTTTCTTGTGATAAACTAATCTATACTATAATATTATAAAGCTGTAGAGTTTGTTTGTTTGTTTGTTTGAACGCGCTTATCTCAGGAACTACTGGTCCGATTTGAAAAAATCTTTTTGTGTTGAAGAGACCATTTATCGAGAAAGGCTTTAAGTTATATAACCACACGCTGCAACTAATAGAAGCGAAGAAACAATGGAAAATGTGAAAAAAACGGGGAAAATTATTCATCTCTGAGGGCTTCCGTTGCGTGCGCTGCAAAAACGGTTCAAGATATCAAAAAAGTATGTATGAACGAATTATTTCTATTGAAATGATCTAACAAAATGTCTGCAACAGTATATGTCTATCTTTTAAGGTTAACTCAATAGACCCGTTTTTATGGTAATAACTATTCCACGCGGACGAAGTCGCGGGAACCAGCTAGTATATTATAAATGTAGGTATTCTTAACCATAATGTAACAATATTTGTAAATTCATTATATCCATTCGTTCTAATTGAGTACAATTACTTGTTGTATGTACTATACTATCGGTACAAAAGTGTCGATACCATTTATTTAGATAATCTATACTAATATTATAAAGCTGAAGAGTTTGTTTGTTTGTTTGAACGCGCTAATCTCAGGAACTACTGGTGCGAATTGAAAAAATACTTTTGTGTTGGATAGACCATTTATTGAGGAAAGCTTTAGGCTATATAACATCACGCTGCAACTAATATGAGCGAAGAAACAATGGAAAATGTGAAAATAAACTGGTAAAATTATTTATCTTTGAGGGCTTCCGTTGCGTGGGCTGCGAAAGTGGTTCAAGATATCAATAAAATATGTATAAAAGAATTATTTCTCTTGAAATAATCTAACAAAATGTCTCCAACAATATATGTCTATCTTTTAAGATTAACTCACTAGAACCGTTTTTATGGAAATAACTTATCCATGCGGACGAAGTCGCGCGCATCAGCTAGTGAATTATATAACTGACGAGATTTTATAATGTGATACATACTGTACATAGGTATTTTGATGTATTAATTTTATAACATTAATAAATATCTTTATTTTTATCTTTATATATTTAAAGGATTTTTGATTATTGAACTAACAACTAAGATTTGAAAATGACTAAAAAACACACAAAACACCGTGTTTGTTTTTGAAAAGGAATGGGTTTGCTCTTGACCGTAATTCGCCTGATGGTAAGCAATCATTACGGTTGTTAGATTAAACTAAACACTCCTAGATTCAATTTTATAAGACAGACCAATGTCTAAATACAACCTAGACTTGTACGGGTCAATAAATTCTGTTATCAGTAAAAATAAAACCATCAATTACTACACGATAACCATCTAAGTAAGTGTTAAAGGTGTAAAGTCTCGTAAGGGCACGGTGGAGTAAAAGCTACTACCATCGTTTTATTGAACTTCTAATGTTGTCTATGAAAGTGTGTTGCAAGTTGATTATCACTTTAGTGATTGTCGATGGCCAGAAAAGGTGGTATCGAGTTTTTAAGCCGCCCTAGGGGTCTTTTATACGTCTGGTGTGTTCTAATCAGTTGGAGGCCTTAAAATTTTACGTGTATTATCTGATTATCAAAACCACAGAAATGACTATACTTTCGAAAATACTAAGCAATGACAATGCATATTTCGAATCTATCGAATATTCAGATGATCTTTTGCCTGGAATGGTTACCTGGAAGAGATTGCTTATAGCAATAAGACTGCCACTCGTTGCACTAGAGAAGTTTGTGTTAATTTTGTTTTATATGCGTGTGACAATAAAGAATTATCCATCTATTAATCTATCTTTTGACAACATTGCTCTATGTAAAAATTGCTTTCCTGTCAAATCAAATCAGATCGAGAGTTGACACATAACTCTACAAATTGAGAACACAGCTAAGGTTGATGATTATTCTTCGTCAGGAAAAATCTCAATCTTTACACAATAGACCCAAATCCACGCAGAACATTTAAAATAGTACTTCCGGAACCAATACTAGAAATATACAAGAAAGGGCCATACTACATGTCTATACGGATATACAATAAACTACCAAACTTCATAAAAAAAGAACAAAATATTAAAACTTTCCAAACTAAACTAAAACTATATTTTATACAGAAATGCTACTACACAATAGAAGACTATTTTAATGACGAAAATAAGGAATAGGATATAATAATAATGATCTCAATGTAAAGTAGATTAATAATAGATAATATAAGAAAATATTGTACACATACATACTAGTTTAAGTTTGAGATTTGAAATTTTATATTAAGTTTTTGATTTTAGAATATTTAGTTTTAATCTTAGCAACGCCCTAATTCCCCTCTGAACAGGGTAAATGTAAATAGGTACATTTAATGCTAATAAAGAAATTGAAATTGAAAATTAAATTTGTCAATATCTAGACAGTTTTTAGATATAGTCTAAAACCTAGCAAAACATGTAGTCAATATGTTTTGATTTGGAGTTGATCGATTGAAGACGCTGACAAAAATGTGAGGCATTGGTGTCAAGGACATTAGACAGCCAAGTACAGACATACATACATACATTATGTACTTGTGTATGTAGATGATAGGTCATTTTAGGTGGAGGTGTAATGAGGAACTTTTGATACTAGGTATACGTGCTGAATGAGTTAGGCTGGGCATATGATAGAAAAGTCACTGGCTGCTAAAATTTAATTCGCACATGGTGTAGAAAACAAAACACTACAATTTTTCATCAAAACTTCCCTATGAAAGTTCTTTGCTTATTATTTTGCTATTGTATCACTAAAAAGTGGAGCAAATATGTATAAGAAACGAAGACAAATCTCTACGTCTTATAAGGGAATTGTCAATCAATCATCACACGAAAATCAAGCTCATATTCATACACCTAACTTTATTTTATTTAGGTTTTATCAGCCACTTCTCTTTGAGTCACTGAGGATAAAATGATTATAAACTTTATAAACTTTATTGTCATAAGAATCTATGTTTTGTTAAGTTCATTTTGGTATATAAATGGTTACATAAAGAATAAAGTTGTTTCAATTATTTTATATTAAACATGTGACAGAATTTATGACCTGACTAGGTACATAAAACATAAAAACATAAAAAGCATTTATTTCTTCATTTATAAGGTGTTTACAGTCAGATATGTAGGTTTAACATCAATCAATCAATCAATCAATATAACTTTATTGTACACCAGAAAACAAAATACAGAAACAATTTATAGTAAAATTACTTAACCTAGGTACATTGGGCGGCCTTATCGCGTAGAGCGATCTCTTCCAGGCAACATGATATTGTATAAACTAGATTTTTGCGTATTATCTACTGTATACTAATAGGCAAACCCTGGATATCACACTAGGTCTATTCCTGTGTTGTGATATCCAGTTTTTCTTATTTTGGATGCAACATAGCACTTACTTGAGGTACCTATGTATGGTTTTGTATTCCGTGCCGCCACATACATATGTCACAAAATGGCTAGCAAAAACAGTTTGTCCACAGAACACAACCAATAGGGGTAAGGTTTCTTAGCACTTAAAAGACAGGAAAAAATAATTTTAAACAATCAAGACAAATACTATCAAAACAAAACAAATTCAAAACAAAACAACAACGAAACGATAAAAACATGAACGGAATGAATGAAGTTGAAGCCTTTTTTTATGCATTTTGGCATACAGTACATTAGTTAGTAAATAGATATTTACCACTATTCTATCACTTTTTTAAACTAGATAGGCTTACACTTGACTACAACTATCCTGATGTTAAGCAACGTTATAATCTACGATCTAGCGCGCTTGCCTAGAAGAAACCGATACACTCTCGACGTGAAGACCGATAAATTATAGTTCGAAGGAAATAGGGAGTCCCACAGTTTGGCAGTTCGCACGTTGAAAGTCTTAGTCTGATCAAAAAAAATCTATCTACTGAAAAATATTCGTCATCCACCACTACCGATGTCAGCAATAAATAAGTATTCTAATATGTACCTACCTACGTTCAGCACACCACTGAACAGCAGTGCAAACATAATGACAGCATGGCTAGCATCTAATTATCTATGAATACAGCATTTAGCGCAGGCGTTTGTAATAAAACTTGACTATTGGTAATGATATGCCATTTCCCATGACATGTCCGATGAATCATTTTAACCCGAAACATACGTCAGTCCATGGGAAATCAATGAAATTGCTCCGCAAACATTGCATACCTAGATTTAGCAGTCGTTCTAGACCTAGGCATTGGTTAATTTTGAAGAGGTTATTTGAATTGCTTTCTTTAGGGCTATATTCTCTGTAGCTGCCACGTACTGTTTTTTAAATTGCCTACTACTACTCTACTTGTTTTTAGAGAGAGAGTTCTTCGAAAAAAAACATTGTTTTTTCAGGAGTTTTAGGTTTTTCAATATTTTAAGGCGGAATTTTATGTAATGTGCGTTTGAATGTCGGCTGGCGGCATTTTACTAGCATTTCATATAAAATATTATATTACGTATTTTTTTCCGTAAATTAACTCCATAATCTTTCCTTCTCAGATTCAAACCATCAACGGCGTGGTGTTAGTGAGCTGGCGCCAACGTGTGTTGGAGCGACAGATCGAGTACGGAGCAAGGCTCGGTCACGTGGTGCTATCTCTGGCCAGGATGGAGCTGGGCAACTTCTACCGCCATGTCATGCCAGTTGCTGACTACTTCGACCAGGCGAATCTGCTCCTTGCAGTGAGTAGCTATAAGAACTATAATAGCTTGACAAAGATGGCCAATGTACGGAGCAAGACTTGGTCACGTGGTCTTATCTCTGGCAAGGATGGAGTTAGGGAAATACTACCGCCATGTCATGCCAGTTGCTGACTACTTCGATCAGGCAAATCTGCTCCTTGCGGTCATAATAGCATGATAACTTCTACTGCTAGCATGCTTGTAGCGAACTACATTGTCCAGACAAATTTTCTCGTTACATACCTATGTAGAGGGCAATTAATTAAAATACGATATAAGAGTAGCAAAAAGAAAATTTAATTGGTAGAAAGACTTTTGCTAGATATAATTTTAAATAATCAGGCCGTATAGTAAATAATAGTGACGTGTGCCTAATTCGTGTGCAATAGTATTGATATGCGAGCTCGTATCGAAATAACCCAGATAATCCTACATTGTAATCCCACTCGTACAAAATCTACTAAAATAGATGTCTAGTATCCATGCAACAACAGTACCTATATTTTGACCACACTCTTATCGGCCCATTAGCTCAGTTGGTTAGAGCGTCGTGCTAATAACGCGAAGGTCGCGGGTTCGATCCCCTCATGGGCCACATCCTCTTTTTGGATATTATATTCTATTTACCTTTGGCCCTTTTTTATTATGATTAGTATCAATTCAACGTATTGAACATAGTTTATTAGATTTTTATTGTACAACAACCTATCATAAACATAAAACATTGGAAAATGATAGCGGCTGCCGTTTATGTAGTAAAGCACAAATTATAGAGTGTGGTGAATGACAGGTTCTCGCATCATGCATAGTTTATACGTCGAAGGGACTTTCTTTACTTTTCTCTTTGTAAATTAATTATTAAGTTTGCTAGTGGCTGAGTGAGCGAAGTAAGTAATGTGTTACTCATCTTTAGCGCAAACATAAAACATAATAAAAAATAAGTTATCTAGTACCCATGATACAAGCTTAATATAAGGCTAGATGGCGCTGTCCTGAAATCTTTACATATTTATTAAAATCTAAATATTTTTAAATTAATGTTATAACGTGGTTACACCAATATACCTACTTGCAGCATAATTTTTGCTCAAGTTTTGAGGAAATTGTTCATATAAAATATCTACTAGTACTAATTTTATATTTATCTATCTCTGAAAAAATTACATTACCAAAACTAGTTTATGAGATAACCGAATAAAATACTGGTTTTTATAAAATCGAAACTAAAGTTTTACGAAGTTTAAATATGGACTTTAGTACTACATAATCATCTTATTTACATATTACAAGTTTACTGTAAATATAAAAAAAATAGTTTTAGCTTATAACTTAGTTTTTAATTAGTACAGTTTTTAGTTTTAATTAGTAAACTTTGTTTTGTAAGTTTTTTCTTAAAAAAACGTGAGTACTTATTCATTTATTTATAAATACTGAAAAAAAAACTAAAATTAAAAAAACGCAAACGGCTCAAACCTACAACAAACCTCATCACTATAATCGATATCCTGCAGCCTGTAAAACCTGCTCTCTCATGGCGTTCCTTGGAAGCATGGAGGCGAGTCATGGCGCGATGTTGACAATCGATGCGCATCTATAAGTGAGCGCGGCCTCGATCGATGCCGGTCAACGGACAATGTCAACTGTCAAGGGAGATAAGTGATATAGCAACTAGTGAACGCCCGCGGCTTCGCTTGCATTATTCTGAGATAAAAAGTAACCTATGATACTTCTAAGACCTCATTAAGTATACCTACTCGTACTTGTCAAGGGTGATTCAAGACAAGACATTTATTTTGCAGGCAGTTAGAGCCCGCGGCTTTGCTCGCATTATTTTGAGGTAAAAAGCAGCCTATGATACTTCTAAGACCTCATTATACCTACTTGTAAAGGGAGATGCGGTCGCACTACTCAAGAAATTTATTTAGCATCTAGTGAATGCCCGCGGCTTCGTTCGCATTATTTTGGGGTAAAAAGTAGCTTATGATACTTCTAAGACCTCATACAACCTAAATACCAAAAACGTTCGGCCGTTTTTGCGTTCCGACCGTTTAAATAATATAAACAGACAAACAAATACTTACCTAAACATACAAAAAAATTAAAAAAGTGCTGAAACGTGTTCTGTTTTTTTCTTCTAATATCTTCTGTATTCGGATATTTGACTCCTTTAGCTTTACTATATCTACGTATAGAATATAGATTGAAAATTTCAGGTTTTTTAATATGTAACACCGCCCCTGGCGGCGACTTGCGGAACTACACATATTAATTCGAATAAAATTATGTTACGAAATTTTTTAACGAAGTAATTTACTGATTAAAAATAGCAGTTGTATGTACTTGTAATAAAAAGTTGAAGATTGCGATGATTTCAAATTTCAAAATCCAAATTAATTTAAATCATCACTCGGAGATTTGTAATTCTGCTAATCAAACAATATCCATCTAGTGAACATAATAGTAAAATAAAAAAAAATATTCATATTTGAACCTGTTTACTGATTTATGTACCTAGGTATATAAGTAACTTTATTTGTAACGTGTCGTTGTCGCTTAGTGAACGATTTGAATCATCGAATCACGTACATTATTACCTCTTTAAGTGTTTAATTCTAAAAGCAAAAGAAATGTGTTAATAACACAGTAGCAACCGAGCTACAATAATCGCTCCTTTTACTTATGTATGCCTGGTAGCAGCTGCAAGTGATGCGTTTGTTCAGACGATATAATTTCAGTCTCTTCTGAATGTCAAAGTAACTGTTTACTTTCACAGTTAAAAGCGGGCTAGACAGAATTCATTTTCAATTTCAAATCTCTACTGAAATGGTTACTTAAACTTTTAAACGTCCTTGAGTTGTATTTCCTCATGACTGAGGATCGTGACTCCCCCGCAGAATTAATTCGTTAGGGGAGTTCTCTTGGGCAGATACATCGTAGTGGGCGCCCAGGACCTTCCACAGAAACAATTTTTTTGAATTTGAATTTTTAAATGAATAATATATTTACACAAATCAATTGTTTTCAACTTGATATAACGATAAAGTGGTTTAGTGGCTTGTATCGCTCTTCTGGTGACCAAGATGTCGCAGGTTCACTGTCTAACCCGGTCTTCATTGTGCTTAATATTATACACACAAACATATGCAAATGCATTTTTTAACTAGAACGGGCTTGCACTTGGCCAAAGTTTGACTGTTGGTTCTTAATTCAGGTTCTGTAATCATGCCTCGACACCAAATTTCTTTCGGTTGGATTCAGCCTTTTACAGTGGAACAGACACAAATTATGAGTATAATGTGAAAAATGATTAAATACAATTCTAAACCAGATATAGCTAATGTCTTTCCAATATTCGTAGAAAGTCCTTAATTCTATCTTCACCACCTAAAATATATCTATGAAAACCTCTCAGCCACCACCGCCAAGGAATAACTAAACGAATTACCCTACTTCCATCCAAAAGGACTCACTCATAGGCGGCGTTCACTCAAAATTAAGACGTATGTTTTAAAATTTATGGTCGACAATATTTTGAAGGGCGGCCGGGAAATTTGTCCAATAACAGAGTATGTTCATGCATATTTGACGATGGACTAAGTATGACAAAACTATCGACATTGGATGCTAAAATGTAGGCCCGAAGCTTGGCCAGTTTGGACTATTGATCTGTTTGTGACGAATTCTGCTATGACTAATCGCTGTTATAGTCAGCGATTTTTGGAAGGGTATTAAACTATGTAATTAATTGCTTGTGCAGGGTTCAACGTGTTTTAAACGTTTTGTGTTAAATAAAAGTTTAAATAAAGTTAAATTACCTAGTAAATGCTTAAATGTGTTTAAGGGCCTTTGTGCAAGTGGATATCAATATATTGCAATCTGCCAAATTGAAACTTCTTGCCAGATTTTCTGTTTCCCTTGAAATATAATTTATCGGTCTTCAAGAAAGCCTATTTGTCTAGTGTTACTTAATATCAGACGAATTATAGTCAAGCGTGTAGTTTTGCATCAATTTCTATCTATAAAAACAAAGTACTAGCAACGTGCAACGTGACCTATTGTTGTTGAAGTATTGGTATCGGGTCGACCGCCTTCAGGATTATTAAAAAAACATAGACTGCATACTACTTACTATAAAAGAATCCAGACTTTCATCCTATACCTTCTTTGAAGTTGTCCTTATCTTTCGATAGGGATAATAAAGAAAAAGAAAAATAGCAGAATATAGGGGTTATTGGCGTAAAGGGGAAGCTCATGCCCTGCAGTGGATTTTAATTAGCTGGTGATGATGTTGATGTTGATGAGTTATAATTCATTCGAATATTTATAACTGCAAGTTACACTTATGTCTAACCCCTACAGTCTTATTAATAAAAATAGCCTAATCCCAACCTAATCTAGATTTAAAGTCAGACTAGTTAATCTGTGATGAACGCCGCATTAACTTTGCTATTTCATTATAATTAATAAAGTTTAGGAGCCTAATGTCTAGGATAACTTATTTTTTATGCCATTTTTCCTCACAACTCATGGCAGAACATTTAGTATTCAAATCCATGTGAGCCGTGGCAGCTGGCGGCGGCTGAAACTTTCATGCCCCATTGTTTGTACTTGGTTACCTAGAGCCTACGTCACTCACTTAAACCTCACATTCCACATAAAAAACTACTTCTAAAAGATGGAGGTTCTTAATTATATTAAATGTATTTTATGTTTTTTTTTTCATTTCTGCCTTAGACAGTTGGAAACAGTACTGTATAACGTGCTAGGCAAGCGGCTTCTGCTCATCAGTGGGTAGACAGTGTAAACGCATGCTGAAATAATGATGACTTCAGTTATCTATACATCTATATCAATACATACAATAAAGCTGAAGAGGGTCGAAAGTCTGAGCAATGAAGATATTTAAAAATATATTTTTGGAGATACTTCGAATAGCAGAGCACGTTCCAACAATTTCTAGAAATATTGTCTGTTTTTCTGTATCTCTGTTTATCTGTGTCTCTGTTTATTTAAACGCTTGTAACGCAAAAACGGCTGTACGGATCATCATGATTTTTGCCATGAGTAATATGTATGAGGTCTTGAAGTGTCATAGGCTATTTTTGAACTCAAAATAATGCAAGCGAAGCTGCGGGCGTGCACTGGTTTTACAATATGTTTGAAATATGTCCGTTATGGCAATAAATGTATCTCAATCTCCCTTTTTAATCGAGCGAATTAAAAAAAGTGGAAGTTTGCGGTTCGATTAGATTTTTTTATAGGTTATGTATTGTTATTTTTTTAATAAATAACCTTTTTTATAGTGATGCTCTGTAGTATATCCAGAGTTAATCTAAGATTATATAGTCTATGTTATAATCAATTTTAAATCTCACCTCATAGCTCAAGTTTGAGCTTGAAATGAAATGATATTATATTTATTTGCTCGAATATTGTCATACATTGATGTTAAAATTATAATATTGAATCAAATATTTTGCCGATAGGCGTACAAATATTATGGTTAGTGTAATAGTTATTAGGTATACATTTTATTTTTTTTTCTAAAAAGTTAGTTAATTTATAATAACACTAGCTGTGCCAGCGACTTCGTTCGCGTGGAATAGTTATTAACGGAAGCCCTCAAAGATGAATAATTTTCTCCGTTTTTTCCAGATTTTCTATTATTTCTTCACTCCTATTAGTTGCAGCGTGTTGTTATATAGCCTAAAGCCTTCCTCGATAAATGGTCTATTCAACACAAAAAGATTTTTTCAAATCGCACCAGTAGTTCCTGAGGTTAGCGCGTTCAAACAAACAAACAAACTCATCAGCTTTATAATATTAGTATAGATTTGTCAAGCAAGTAATTAAACAATTTTCTCTTAAAGCTACTCCACTTGAAGAAGGCAACAAAGTTGTTTTTGTAAAGTGTAAGAGAAACTAACTTACTCACTAGTTTTTGTTCATGAAATATTAGTGGTGTGACGTATTACTGTGGTGTATGTTCATTTTGTTTAAGGAAGTTATGAATTTTTCGTTAACGACTGTACTAGATCCGACACCAACCGATCTATGTAGGTATGTATGTATGTACATACATATGTACTATAGTTATAGGTTAGTGTTGAGTAATCAATGATCTAATAACGCAGTGTTATATAGGGTTACTAGAAAATAGCGTTCGAAATAAATAGTAGTTTTTCTGTGTAAACTCGATAGTAGCAATAATATAATATTTTACTTTAAATTGAACAAAAACCACATGTCTAAAAATATCGAGAAGTACCAAAACAGTATGTTTTGTCTAATTTGTGCCATCGAGTCTTAATGAACTTTTCTAAGTTATATTTAGAATTGATTTCAATCTTAAGTTAAAAAGTGCTTTTGTTAAAAATAGATTTACAATATCATTAAGTCTTGATAGAATGAAGTAAAATAAAAATAAAAAACTATAATTGTGGGTGTTGCATTCAATGAAACTTTTGGCATCAAAGTTCGCTAGTCGAAATTAATTTGTTTTTACCATTCATTGTAAGCGAGTGCAATTTACATAATATTGAAGTTAGGTTACATAAAAATAGAGTTTTCCCGCTCCCAACTCAACGTATGGACTGATGGCCTTCTTATAATGTATCGACTTCAAAAAAAAAAACAGTTTACAAGTCGTTTTTACCACTGTATTGTGTACCCATATGTAGTATATACCAGCACAGTTTCTGGGTAGGCCAGGTGTCCTCATACAAGATGCAAGAGCTGGCAACAAGGAATCATGTCAGGCCGGTTATTAACCCGCTGATATACCTGATATGATGTTATGACCCAATTAGACGTTTTCCTGGAAACGAATTTAATATTGCTCGCTTTTTTCTCAAAATTAAATAATTTCATTTTCTTACTAAGAACTTCTATCATAAAAATTAGATACATTATTTTACCAAAACATTTTGATGGTTTTAAAATTTTAGTTAGATATCAAATAGGTATTAGTCATGCAAAATACCTTATACCACAAGTTTTGTCAATATACTTTTGCCGTCCATTTAAAAAATTTCACCATCCATTTCAGGTAAACGGCGAGCGTAATCCCGAGGAAGTGTACAAAGACTTCCGCGCAGCTGTTCTCCAGATCTTGGGCTCCACTGACGACCAGAACAACGGCATCAGTGGGATTCCTGGAGAAATAGTGGGGGTAGAGCCCGCGCCAGAGAGGGATACAAGATTGGATGATGACAGGAGAGGGAGTGAGAGGGAAGCTGTTATCCCAGCCGTTCCTATTCCACTAAGGCAGCCAGCGTCGCTGCCAGTGGGTCAGATAATGCCGGCGCCGGCTGGAAATCCAGTGTCCTTGCCGGTTCAGGTGCAAAGCGAGAGAGTTGTTTCGCCTAAGGTAAGTTGGTTTCAAATTTATCTTTATTTTATACAATCTAAATATATAAAACTCAAAGGTGACTGACATAGTGATCTATCAAAACACAGCCCAAACCACAGGACGGATCGGGCTGAAATTTGGCATGCAGGTAGATGTTATGTGGTAGGCATCCGCTAAGAAAGGATTTTTGGGAATGTCACTTTTAAAGGGGTGAAATAGGTTGAAATAGGATGCAAGTTTTAACTTCTTCATGCGAGCGAAGCCGCGAGCTGCCCAGGTTAAGTACTAAATGGGATAAATGAGGATTCCAAATACGGACAAATATTTACCTTATTTAATTCAAAGGTTTAATTCAAAGATTTCAGTCAAATTGATTTGTGTTTTGTTCTTGAGCACTTATTCATTTTTTTAGTAACAGTTTTGTGAATCAAAATTCAAACAGTTACAACACATGTCTCGGCTCTGATATAAGTCAAAATAAATAGGAAACTGATGTTTTCCAAGTTACACGCGACTTACACGTGTCGCTCGTGTTACCTATACTTACTATTTTGTCTGTCTTTTAGATATAAGCATAGAGTCGCGTTAATAGATTCAGCATGTAGACAGAGAAAGGATATTTACTTGTGACGGAAAACAAATTACGATAATAAAATTGTTAGTGAAAAACACGTATTTTTTCTTTACATCATAGAAAAGTTTAATTTGTGAGATGACTAAATAATTGATAATATCTAACTATAGCTTTTACCCTGGTTTCTAAAACGAAGATCAGTTCGAATGTATCATGTTATTTGCGTTAAGATTGGCTAGAATGAAATCTATCAAATATAGTGCAAATTTGTTATTGTTGCAAAGTTGATTGAATAGATTATTTAGCTGATGCTGATTTTTTTTTTTTATATTTTAGTTATGTAGCTTAAGGTCACGATATTTTACCCGAAAACGCTTTGCGCTTGGGAAAATGCCTACAGTTGGTTTCACGCCCTATTGACATTTAGGCAAGGGCGAGCATCGCGCACATATCTCCGGCAAACGAGTCTTGTCCACACGCAAATAATTATGCATAATTTAAGCAGTTTTGCAGACGTTTTTGATGAAATAAATTCATATAAAATCAGCAATTCAGAATATTCTATTTTTGGCTTTTTACTCCTCTAAATCATAACATTATCTTTTAGATATAATTAAATTGGTTTAAATTTATGTACTTACTACTTTTGGAAAAAAAGGTGAAAAATATTTCAAAACAACAATTTAAAAAAATTTATAGAGCAAAGTAAAAGTAATCGTGTTTTGGCGTTTTTTATTGTTTTAACACTGAATCAAAATTATATAAACTGATAAAAAATTAGCTCTATTTTGTGTACTTCTATTTTATTTGATTTTTATGAAATTTCGATTTCACATAGCACGTCGCTTGGGTCGCATTAGACCTGACGATTCCCAAGTATAAAAAAAGTGATAAACACCGTTATTCTTTTCACATTGAACCGCATTGTCTCCTTCTGTATTAATACAGATAATCCGTTGTAGGGCTCAACGACTTGTCAATGACTAGACGAAAAGACAACAAAGTATGCATGTAGCTATTTATGTATGTCTATCTATTTACACAGGGTTATACGAAAAACGATAGTAACCTCGCAGGAATATATAAAGTGGCAGTTGTCATCGTACAGGTCCAAAACCTTTTGTTTTACCTAAGACTTGATAAATTTGTCAACAGATAAATTGTTTCCGAACTATCTTTTTTTTACGTTGGATAGGTTTACGTTTGACTACAGCCTGCCTGATGTTAAGCATTGCTGCAGCCTAGGATGTAACACGCTTACCTAGAAGAAACCTATTAACTCTAGATTTGAAGACCCCTGGCTGGATTGTAGTTCGCAGGAAATACGGCTTCTGGTAATGTGTTCCAAAGCGTTGCCGTCCGTAAAATAAACGTAGAGGCGCTGTGTTCGACACTTCGGCACTTCCACCATGAAACGGTGTCTACCTGCGGACTTTCTGCTTGTTCGGTTATAGAAAGGAGCTTTGGGAATCAGTTCATGTAGCTCCGCTGCACACTCTCCGGAATGAAAGAAAGATGTTTTTGTATGGAATAGTTGATATGTTTGCTGATTCCCAAATCTCAAAACTGTTTCCTGCGAACTACTACCCAGATGTCCTCACCTCTAGAGGTATCTAGTTACCTTCTTTGCTGCAGGCTTGAAATCATGGTTAAAGTTAAACGCAAACGTAACGTAAAAAAGGTTTAGAATAAAAGTGGCAGTATATGATGTTACTTTTTTACCTTACTATGGTTGCTTAGACTTCAACATGTCTGAAGGCGGGCATTTCGGCTCCACGCCACGACCGGCTCACGCCGTATCTACGGACCTCCCTCCGTATATGATGTTAGCTACATGGTTCTATGAGGTTGCTGTTGTTTCCATGTAACCTTGTACAAAACAGGCTATTTATCACTGGTGAATGGAGAGGTCGACACGGATGCCCGCCTTGACCTATTGCCTGTTTATTTGGAATATTGACCAAATATTGGGGGATTTTGCGTACACTTACCAATACAAGACTATTGAATAAAAAAAGAATAAAATATATTTATTATCACATGAAACATTAAAATAGATAGAGAGAGAGAGAGAGAGAGAGAGAGAGAGAGAGATAGACAAAATAAAAAAAGAGAAGCTATGAGATATTTAGAAGATAAAATAAGTGCTAAAAAGTCCAGGAAGTAGCCATGCAATAATATCTTCTGTTTATACAGAATAGATGGTCCAAGAACTACGAATTTATAACTATTGCATGCAGACCGCCACTCTGGTAGATTAAAGCACCGCGAGAAGTCTCTGGTGCGTCATTCTTTGCTAGTTTGAGACCTCTACTAAGTATATCAGAAAAAAGCGCTTATCAATGTGTTCATGAGTATTGTTTAATTAAGATAAAATTACATACTATTTTTTAATTTCGGGTGTAAAATTGAAAAGAAAATTGCTGTACCGTTGAAGCAATTACCTTAATACAATGTGAAGATCACACAAGGTTACAGTTCTTTTATCAAAACTACCCTCAGAACGCTAGTCAAATAACCCTGTATATGACTTGTAGGTCCGTGACCGACTTACCAGTATAATGGGGAAAAGTTGTAAAAATATACCATTCAGTTAGGGGCAAATAGAATAGTTTTTACAGCAAACCTAAATATTTACTAGGTTTTATTACTAACTGTTTTTATTACCACCTATATTCTCGAAATCAATACGAGCCTCAAGCGGTGGCAATAAAAGTGTTATTGTAATTAATTCTGATTTCAATCCATCGATTATTGTTTTCACTTTGATTGTTGAAGAAAGTTTTTACAATTTTGTATGCTATCTTAGCCTAAGATATTATACCTGAAAAGGACCATTTTTGTAGACTTACAACAACATATCATATAAATTAATTCTAGTCTATCGAATCTTTTCTTTCAAATATCTTTAATTTCTATACTTATCCAGTTTTATTATTCCTTCTAAAATATAAATACAAATACAAAATTATTTATTTGCCAAAGAAATTTTGTCACAAAATGTTTCGAATCCTCTGACCTCGTGGTAGCCGTTAGGCTGTGTTACGAGGCCAGAGTCATCTCCCAATATGTTTCTAATTTAAATATAATTACGTTTTAGGAGCTAGGTTACACAAACAATGTTTTTATTTTATTTTAATATCTGAAATATAATTATGTATCCTCTGCAATTTCAAAGGATCACACTTGTCGGTGGAGTTGCTGCTATCTCATTTACTCCCCTGCACGATACGGCCTTTCTTGGCCTTCCTCTTCCTCACTTAGCTTCATAATTTATAAATAAAAAAACTTCTTTCAGGCGGATGTGATCAGAGTGCGAGGTGCTCACACCACGCCCGCCATGCTGTGGGTGGTGGGCGGGCCGGGCAGCAACAAGGCGGCGCTGTGCCAGCGGGCCGTCACCCAGCGAGCCGGCTGGACGCACTTCAGGTACCGAACGTGATCATACAGCAGTGATCAGAGTGCGGGGTGCGAGCATCACTGTCTCGTAGGAAAGTGCGATCATTCCCTGATAAGCGTCCTAGAAAGACTGTGATCATACACCAGCCATCAGAGCGTCAGCATTGCAAAAGAGAGAACATTACAAATGAAACAATCAAGATAGGATAGACATATACCTACCCTGATATCAGAACAAGTAGCATACCTCTAGATACCTTATAGTAGCGCCAATAAATATCCTAGTAACTATTTATCCTCAACATACATATATCATTCTATTTTATAGCCTAGGCCAGCGTCTCCGAGCCATCGCCGACGCGGGCGGCGGGCCTGCCTCCGACGGAGCCCTGGCCCGCACATCAATCAGCGGCGGCGAGCTGGCGCCCAAGGAGCTGGTCAGCAAGCTGGTGAGAGCCGCCCTCTCCGACGCCAGCAGGAGCGGACACGGACTGGTGCTGGATGGGTACCCGCGGGACTTGGAGCAGATGGAGCAGTTCCAGAATGAGGTAAGGATTGCTTTTGTCTAGGTAGGTATTCCGGGGAAATAATTTAACTTGTCAATGGAACTACATTGTAAACAAATTAATCAGATATATGGTACTTAGAGGAAATGCCTTTAGTCTAGGCAGAAATTCTGGAGATTTGACTGGAGTCATCTTTAGAATAGCAAAGAGGAAACCAAGCTATATGTATGAAACACTGTTCTAAAATTATCATGAGGCATTTTTAATGAGGTAAAAATTTGTCTATGCTAATCGGGGTATGGATTTTGAGTAGGTTGTCAATAAAACGAATTATTCAATTCCTTTACTAGCATAAATGAATTAACATTTACCCTGTTAAGAGGGGAATTAGGGCGTAGCTTAAATTACAACAAATTATTTTAAAATCTAAAACTTAATTTAATATCAAAAATCTTAAATTTAACATAGTATATGTACAATATAGAACTGCCATGGAAACAATTTTAACAGATAGCCGAGAATTCTCGAGTTGCCCCAATCATGTTTTGGTTGAGTTATTTCTCGTCACCTTACTGAATACTAGCAAACATACCAAAGCGCACAAATACAAACACTTTCGAGAACACTTTTACTGTCTGAGTAAGACAACGCATATTTTTTTTTTGTTCCTTCTATATTTTGTCCGACAATAGATGTCAGAGACATTGTTAGACTAAACATATTGCTTGCGCTGTTTACTTGTTTTTTCATGTGGTCGGTAAATAATTTCACCTTTATTTTTTTGTTTTTCTTTTTCGTTTTCATAATATATTTCACTAATATTGCATTGCACTAATATTGCATAATTTATTTCACTAATATCCACGTTTCAGTTCCAGCTGTCCCCGCGCATGGTGCTGCTGGACTGCTCCAAGCTGCAGCTGGGGCGCGGGCGGCGGGACGACTCCGTGGCCGCCTTCCGCCGCCGCCTCGAGGTGTTCCGCGAGCTCAGCCTGCCCATGCTGAAGACGCTCGACCAGGATCATAGGCTTATGATTGTAAGTCACTTTTTTATATAAAAAATAAATCCAAAATGTCTAAATTCAAAATCTATACTATTATTATAAAGCTAAAGAGTTTGTTTGAACGCGCTAATCTCAGGAACTACTGGTGCGAATTGAAAAATTATTTTTGTGTTGAAAAGACCATTTATCGAGGAAGGCTTTACTTTAGGCTATACATATAACATCACGCTGCAACTAATAGGAGCGAAGAAACAATGGAAAATGTGGAAACAACATGGAAAATTATTCATCTTTGAGGGCTTCCGTTGCGTGCGCTACGAAAACGGTTCAAGTCGTGGGTAACATGTATAATTTATAAAGCTGAAGAGGTAGCTAGTAGCAAAAATAAATACGATGCCCAAAAATAACTATTCCACAAGTGTTACAATATATTTCTTAATGACTACCTAACATACTGGGTGAGGACACACCCGTGCTATGTTAGCAAGTCCCTTCCAATTATCTTGATTACAGTAATTTAAAAAAAAATTTTTTGAATGCAAAAGATTTTAAACATTATGTCTTCTACAGTCCATAAAAAGTCTTAATAATATAATTTAGTATTTGCACGAAGTTAACCTTCGCATTATAAGACGACAATCAGATTTATTCTCAGTGGATTTGATAGGTGAATTAAAAAGATTGTCGTTATGGAAACCGGGATCTAAGTAGAATAGCCTTGCGTTGTGTACCATTTTAATCAAATTCCACACAAATAAAATTGGTACTGCCGTTTGGGCGGAAAGCGGACAAACAACGCTTACTTTGTTATTTATACACTTACAAACCTTCGGTTTTAAAATATTTTCTGCCAGAATGATGAATTTTAAATCATCAAACAAGAGTTTTTAAGTCTAACAAGATAATCGTTTTATAATAACACAGCTATTGCAACGTTTTTGATTCTTTATCATGCCAATAATAAAGTAATGTATTGAAATATCATAAAATTACACGATTTGTCACTCAAATAATAATGTTAATTGCTCGTGAATACATATTGTAGATAAGACACACTTATATTGTTATCATTTAGGTATGCTTCAGTTTTATTGTGAGTGAACGTGTATTGAAGTTGTTATAAAGATATTTTTATAAACTTCCGTGAGTGGTACGAATTTTAATTGAAATAGTATCAGTGCAAACGCGTATGTTTATGCATTTTTTCGCTACACTTTATTATTCGTTCGCGGCAGCGCGCAGATTGCGAACCCCGATGGGTGTCGATCAGATTTCAGGTTCTAATCTAATACCTACCTACGTCAAATTTATCCCAAAGCGGTTTAGTCATTTAAGTTTTTACAGAAAAATGTAGAAACAAGAAACACCCACGAACACACACACACACACACACAACACGTAAGAGGGTGTTTGTTATTTCTACATTTTTTGCCTATAAAAAATTAACGTGATGATATAGTGAGACTGAGTTTCTTTCTGTTGATTCAAGGTGGACGGCGACACAGACTCCAGCGAGGTGCAGACAGAGTTCACGCGGGTGCTGCTCGAGGAGATGGAGAAGGCGGAGGCGATCGCAGCCATGCCAGCACCTGCGCCGGCGCCAGGGCCGAGGACAGGTACTACATTATTAAGAAAGATAGAAAATTAATTGAGACAGTTTTTACAACAGTAAGGCGTGTTCCTTCCTAACTCCATATTTCCAGAAAGAAACGACACCTTAAATTGATTGAATGATTTGTATATTCATTTACGAGAGGGTTACAGCGTTTAATTGTGCTCGCAAAACTGACGTGCATTCGCCGTGGGACGCTAGGACACACTGCCGCTCGCGACCGAGCGACAGCGATTTTATAACTTGTTTTGCGAAGACAATGGCTGGGCCCGCGTCACAGGTTTGTGCGCGTGCCCATAGCACTCACGCGGCATACAAGCGTTGTCCGTCGGTTTTGCTTGCTTACAAAAATATAAACAATTAATTTTAGTTATATACAAAATTGGTTGCTACAGTACTCCCCCGCTGAGACCGAAGGTCACGAAGGTCGATAGTAATCTGTGAAGCGAACTGTACGTCCAGATCTGGTCTTCTTTTCTGGTTTAGCCATCTGTGTGGGTCTGGTCTCATCCATCTTCACAGGAACTGATTTGGTAGGAGTCTGTTCCGGTCTTGTTTGTTCCGAGTAATACGACATAATATGTGCTGGTTTCAGACGATCTATTGAAACGGTAGACTCTCTGCCATTGATAGAAATTTTAAATGTTTTGCTTTGCCTTTCTATCACTTTGTAGGGACCTGTATATGGCGGTTCCAGCGAGCGTCTCGATGCATCTTGCCGAAGGAAGACATATTCTGCTGCAGCGAGATCTTTTGGTACATAAAATGGCTTCCTTCCGTGTCTACTTGCAGGTTTTGGAGACAACCGGGCCATGTGGAGTCGGAGTCGAGACACGAAGTTGGTTATGTCATGAGATGTCTTGTCAGGTACGAAGAACTCTCCAGGCAGTCTAAGTGTTTCGCCGTAGACGAGCTCAGCTGCTGAAGCTTTAATATCTTCTTTCCAGGCTGTACGGATACCCAAGAGTACGAGTGGTAGCGCCTCGGTCCATCCAGAATTCTGATGGCACATGATTGCGGCCTTCATTTGACGATGCAGGCGTTCTACCATACCATTGCACGCAGGGTGATATGCTGTAGTAGGGCGATGTTGTGCCCCCAAGATGGTCGTCAGGTTGCGGAAGAGTTCACACTGGAACTGTGTTCCTCGGTCGGTGGTGATACGATGTGGTGTTCCAAAGCGAGACACCCAGCCAGCGATGAAGGCGCGGGCACATGACTCCGCCGTGATGTCTGGAAGTGGATATGCCTCAGGCCAACGCGTGAAACGGTCGATGACAGTGAGACAGTACCTGTAACCACATGAAATTGGTAAAGGGCCCACAATATCCCTGTGGATAGTGGAAAAACGTTGAGAAGGGAGAGGGAAATCAGAAGTAGGTGATTGAGTATGCCGGTATACTTTGCATGTTTGGCAATCTGTGCATTCTTTGGCCCATTGTCGGCAATCTTTTTGTGCTCCAGGCCAAATGAATCTCTGGGTGACTAGTTTTGCTGTCGCTTTTGCGCCTGGATGACTCAATCGATGAAGTGCTTCAAAGACCAGTTTTCGGTAAGCAGGTGTCACGTACGGTCGTGGGTTCGGAGTGGAAACATCGCAAAAGACAAATATTTCGGAATCCGGTGCTTTGATTTTCTGAAGCTTGAGTGCTGAACCTCTCTGTAGTAGTTCTTTGAGTTCTGGATCGGTATCTTGTGTCTTGGCGAGTGCTTGGTAGTCCAGTGTTTGAGTGCCAATTTCTTCTATCCGAGAAAGCGCGTCCGCTACGCTATTTTGGCTTCCTTTGACGTACTGTATGTCTGTTGTGAATTGTGATATGTAGTCTAAGTACCGAAATTGCCGGGGAGAACATTTCTCGCGGTTATGGGAAAAGACAAATGTCAGCGGTTTATGATCTGTATAAACCGTGAATGGTCTTGCTTCTACCATATGTCGAAAGTGGCGAATTGCATCGTAGATTGCCAGTAGTTCGCGATCGTAGGGACTATACTTCTTTTGTGCTGGATTTAGGCGTCGCGAAAAGAACGCGAGTGGTTGCCAACTATCGTCGCATTTCTGTTGAAGTACTGCTCCTATCGATGAGTCCGATGCATCCGTAAACACAGCTAACTGCGCATCTGGTTTAGGGTGCGCAAGTAGAACTGCATTTGATAGGCTAGTCTTGCACGCGTTGAAAGCTTGTAACATCTCTGGGGTCATTGTTATGGTTTGTGATCCTCTTGTTTTAGATCCAGATAGCACGACATTGAGAGGTGCTTGGAATTCTGCTGCTCCTGGTATGAATCGGCGGTAGAAGTTGTACATACCGAGGAATCTGCGTACTTTCTTCACAGTTGTTGGAGTAGGGTAGTCCTGGATAGCCTGTACTTTGTCTGAAAGTGGCTTGATACCCGCTGCACTGACTTCGTGCCCAAGAAAAATTATATGGGTCTTCCCGAACTCGCATTTAGCGGTATTTATGAGCATACCGTACTCTGCCAAGCGCTGGAAAAGCTGTCGCAAGTGCTGGTAGTGAAGGTCTTCGTTTTCCGAGGCGATTAAAATGTCATCTAAGAATCCGTAGCAAAATGGGAGATCCTTGAGCATTTCATCCACAAACCTCTGGAACGTCTGCGCTGCGTTTCGTAATCCGAAGGTCATGTACGGAAATTCAAATAAACCGAATGGCGTGGTGATGGCTGCTTTCGGTATATCTGCTGCGTGCACAGGTATTTGGTTGTAGGCCTTGACCAAATCAATTTTTGAAAATATTGTGGCACCTGCCAGTTGCTGTGAAAAATCCTGAATGTGACGTATTGGGTACTTATCCGGAACAGTACGCGCGTTGAGTGCTCTATAGTCACCGCATGGACGCCAACCATTGTCCTTCTTGGGTGCGAGGTGAAGTGGGGATGCCCATGAACTTTCAGATCTGCGCGCGGTTCCGTTGACTAACATCTCTTCGAATTCCTTCTTGGCGATTATTAGTCTATCTGGTGGTAGTCTTCTTGGGCGACTAGATACAGGTGGACCTGGCGTTGTGCGAATGTGGTGTTCCGTACCATGCTTAACCTCCTTCCGGGTTCCAGCTGGACATGTGATAGCAGGGTACTCACGTAAGATTTGGTGGTACGCAGTGTCACCGGCTACGGCTTTGATTGATGAGATTGCATCTTGTAGCTTGACAGGTGCGCCGGTAGTTGATAGTGTTGTAAGTCCATCTATTAATCGATTATTCCTTACGTCAACTAATAATCCATAAAACCTGAGGAAATCAGCACCTATGATTGGCTTAGACACGTCCGCTATTACAAAACGCCAACTATAAGTACGTCGTAGTCCCAGATCAAGTTGCAGTTGGATCCAGCCGTAGGTTGAGATCGTGGATCCATTCGCGGCAAATAGTTGATAATTTGTCTTGGTACGACTTTGTTTGATTAGTGACCGTGGATACGCACACACCTCTGAGCCCGAATCCATTAGGTATGGAACTTTAGATTGTCGTTCAGTAATAAATAAGCGGACTGTTTTATGCAGGCAGTCGTTAGCCGCTACTTCCGGCTGCCGCTTGCGTGTCCCTGAACGGCGAAATTGCATGGAGTAGTACATCTAGTAGCATGTTCATCAAATTTATTATGATACCAGCATATATCAGGGTTATGACGTTTGGGACGTGAGCGACTGCGTCTGCGCTGTCTGTTGTTGTGTGTATTGGAATCACCGTACTTACGTGACCGGGTCAACTGTTCTTTTAGCGATGAAACTTCCAGGGAAAGTTCACTCAGCTGCTTCATCATACCCGCCACTGTGTCTGTCGACGCCACGATGTTTGCCGAAGGCATAGGTACAATATCATAAACCCTATCCGCTAAGTCGGCTATGGTCTCCAATGGTGTATCTGTCTGCGAGGCTATGACTGTCTGAATGTTGTGTGGCAAACGGCTACTCCACAAAGTGCGCAGGAATGTGTCCGGTACGGTTGGGCCTGCTAACGTTTGAAGGTGCCGTAAAAATTGTGAAGGTTTACGGTCACCTAGTTCTTCATGCGTCAGCAGCTGCTTTACCTTCTTTTCTTGAGATTCCGATAGGCGTTTGATTAATTCGGTTTTTAATTTCAGGTACTTATTTTCCGCTGGTGGGGCCACTATCACGTCTTTGACTTCTGCTGCATACTGTTGGTCGAGCTGCGATATAACGTGATAAAACTTTGTTGTATCTGACGTGATCCCGGAGATGAGGAATTGGCCTTCAATTTGTGCGAACCACAGCGTAGGTTCCTCGGGCCAAAATGGCGGTATCTTCACTCCTACCTTGAAAATGCTAACCGCACCGTCGCTTTGTTCTCGGCTCCCGCTTTGACTATTCATCTTCAATTCAATCCTGTTCTCTCTATCTATCCAAACGTTGGTGGTCACCAATAAGGCGTGTTCCTTCCTAACTCCATATTTCCAGAAAGAAACGACACCTTAAATTGATTGAATGATTTGTATATTCATTTACGAGAGGGTTACAGCGTTTAATTGTGCTCGCAAAACTGACGTGCATTCGCCGTGGGACGCTAGGACACACTGCCGCTTGCGACCGAGCGACAGCGATTTTATAACTTGTTTTGCGAAGACAATGGCTGGGCCCGCGTCACAGGTTTGTGCGCGTGCCCATAGCACTCACGCGGCATACAAGCGTTGTCCGTCGGTTTTGCTTGCTTACAAAAATATAAACAATTAATTTTAGTTATATACAAAATTGGTTGCTACAACAGTTTCAATACAACAAAGTTTTATCTAGTGCCCACGACACAAGCGTTTGCTTAGTGTGGGGCTAGATGGCGATGTGTGCGATGTCCCGGAATATATATTTATTTTATTTAACAATTACAAAAACAAACTTTTGTCTCTTTCGCATTGAAAAATAACCCTCTTTCATTTTCGTCTTTCTTTAGTAATATTCTTCGTTACTGAAAGTGGTGAATTTCCTAAACAAACATTAGGGAAGTTCTTTTGAGCTTATATTTCAGACAAAATTCATCCATAAAAATCCAAGATCCCATCAATTTCGTACGGATTTAGCTGTGCTTTTTTTGATGTCTCAATATCTTTGCACATTTTTTGGAAATTTTTCATTTATTTTTCGTTAAATTTTGGCGACCCGAAATGTTCACAGTAACCAACAAACAGAAACTCAAATCATTTATTCGCAAAAACATGGCTATTGGTATATTCTTGTGTATTAACACAAGAATCCATATTCTTGTGTATGATGTCTCAATATCTTTTGGAAAATTTTCATTAATTTTTGTAAAATTTTTAAAAAAAGTTAAACACAAGAAAATGGATATCATGTAGATGCAGTCTAACGTTACATTACTTAACAAAAATGTGTTATTTTGTATATACCTTAATTTTGTATATGCACTAGAAGTGCGTGACGTCACCACCAGCCGCAACATAATATCAGCGCTGGTGGCAATGTTCCACAGGCATTAGGCTGAGTTGCGGCTGTATTGGGGCATCACAATCTTTTTTTTATTTTGTATTTGTCGCAATAAATATATTGCTATGTCTACTTACAGTTATTCCTATTATTGTTTTCGTAGACATATCAACAACGCAGCAGTTCACGCACGCCATGTCCCGCATGGGAGGCGCCGCCAACGGACACGCCAACGGAGCGCTGCGGAATGGAGCCGTGCATAATGGGACGCTGCCCAATGGAGTCGGGAACGGGTTCCTGCCTAGCAATAAGGTATACAAAACCTTAATTGGAAAATGATCGAAAATAATCACGACGATATGCATATTAGACATATTCTGACAGCGCAAGTGGCGCCATCAGCCGCTTAGTCTGAAGTGTATGGAAATGAGTGTGGATTTTCGCGCCTGGCAGTTAGTAGCCTAGTTGGTTAATTAACGTTCTGGACGTTGATACGCAGGTTCGAATCCTGCCGGTCGTGATATTTTTTCTCATTTTCCAATTAAAGTGTTAAACAACCATAGCGCGGGCTTAGCATTTGATAAAATAACTCATAAGGTATACAAAACTTCAATTATTTCAAACTAACCAGTAATAATTTGAATTCAGTTAAACTGAAACAGGAAAAGGGTTTTTGTTGACTTTTGATTTGTTGGTCGGTTATTTATTTATTCCGCAACGGGCGGACAGTGGTGGATCATGGCAATGTATGGTGTAGTAGTATTTCCCGAATCCTGCGCTACGATTATTCTAATACAACGGACAAAGCTAGGACATTTTTATAGTTACAAGAAGGCAACCGATCTATCATGAAGCTGGTGTGGAATAGGAAATCCAGAGTTACTTAAGCTACACTTTAATAAATAATATAATATATAATATTTTTATTCAGAATCAAAAACCTTATAGCTAATTTACAACATTTGTTTGTTAGTACTATATTTACATTACTATGTTAGGATTGGTTACAAATGATGTGTTCTATGTTCCCCACACTAGGTACCCCTGTGTCGTGGGGAACGCGCTCGTCCTTCTGGATTGCAAATTACTATAATCTATGTACATTTAAACAATACTTTTTTTTTTTTTACTAAACTTTATCCTAATATTACACAATAACGCCTCAAATCCGCTAATGTTGCCATAGTTACCTGGACGGTTATCGCAATTTTTTTTAGGTAATCTTAGTAACCTGGACGCGCGAGTGGTTAAAAGTCACATATAATATATTACTATATTATCTTCTGCAGGTGAAACCAGTGCTAGAGGGCGTGGCGAAGATCCCGACCGTGTCCGCAATGACACATGACGACGTGCGCCGCCTCTACGAGCAGAGCACCGGGGACTTACCTGTCAATACACATATGTAGAGCCTTAAGTACACTCTTAAGGCCACTTAAGGGGCTGTTAAGGGGTTGCGAAGCCATGGTGCCTACCTTAATGTTATGTTAAGAGGCATTTACAGAAATCATGGTGTGTAGCTGACAAGACAAGATTTATATACAACTTATTGGATGGTAAAACGGAATTGATATACTTGTATTGTAAATATTATCACAGAATACAAAGTACAAATATTATGTAGCTTAGTGAGAGAGGAATTAAGCATTTCCTTTGACATGAGTACTAAGGACATGATTTTGGCTAGGTTTTCGCTAAATCATTAATGACAGATTGAAATTGCATATCAGTGATATTATACATGAAAAAATATACATACTACAGTTATAATTAATTCAATATCATTAATCATGAATTTTTTAATCTCACTATCCAATAAATTGTATGAAATCTGCGTCAAATATAAAATATGGTTTCTTATTAGGAAAACTTGAATTATTGAATACCCTTGCATACTCTTTGAGAGGATATCGTAAACGTGCCGAATAGATATTGTAGACCTTACTTGTAAGTAGATGAATAAGTATCTAATGTAGGGACAAGATAATAGGTCACTTTTGACAGATGTCAGTTTTATATTCATAGTGAGGTGACCTGCTTAAAAACATCGATTAAATGAATGAATCGATACAGACTTGAAACATATGTGAATTTTAAAAATGATCATGCGAATCCCTGTCCCATTATTATTTTTTCTTTCATAAATTAAAGGAGCAAAATAAGACAAGTACCTACGTAATTTAACAAAAAAATTGCTTTTATTCACTTGAACTATCGGAACTGCTATCTTCATCACTGCTGTCAGCACTCAGAGATATTATTAATTCATTTTCAATAATATTGTCTATTCTCACATCTCGTTCAAATTCTAAATTGCACCCAACATCAATGACCTTTCTATTTAGTTATTTTTTTGTATTTTTATAGTTAGTTAAAAGGATAATAAATATGTATAATTAGGTTTTACTATAATCACAACGTGGTTATAAATTTATGGTGATTTTTCTTCACAAGTACAATACAATACAATACAAAATTATTTATTGACTGAAGGTATTACATAAAACCTTAAAAACTAATGTTTACATACTTAGTTACGATTTCTAGGAAGGTTTGTTAGAGTTCTTGTGAGCCCTGCACTAAGTTTACACTTGTATCGCAGGCACCCACTTCGCTTTGCTACAAGTTTTACTAAAATACGGTGCGGTTTTACTTGCTGTGTGTATAACAATATTGGTACATAACTTATAAAAGTTAAATTCTAGCTAACATTATTATTAAAATAAAACTGGACTTTTTCTTTTATGGAAACTGTGTAACTGTAAAGTAATCATTGCATTCGATTCAACTTACAATCCTATCAGCTTTCGATTTTTAGAGTAACATCCCTAGTGTTTAAAAAGAAAAAGGGTTGACTGACGCAACATTGTAACGACGTTCAGTTCTTTAGATCAGAAATTGTTTATTATGTTTAGAATGGTTTATTAGTGAAAGCAAATCGTAAAATTACTCGTATCGGTCATTATTACAATAAATATGTAAACGTAATTGAAAAAAGTTAAGCAATTGTGCAGTTCTTATTTTATGCCCGCCGTTACAAGGTCACGTTGTTGAATTTTGATGATATGTCAAAAGTGACCTATTATCTTGTCCCTACTGTAATATTGATGATTTTATCATACAGTTATTTGTAAAAATACGTTTGTCCAATTACTTAAAAGTGACGATTTGATAAAGGAACGTTTCTTTATGATACTTTCAATTTAAACGCCATTTTTTTTTGATGTCTAAAAGAGTAAAAATTAAGTATAATGTTCTATTTTGAATTCGAGGTTAATAAAATTTTAGGCGTATCTTTACAAATAACCTGAATATTCTATGTTAAGAAATAAAATTTAAAATATGATTCACAATAATTACAATAGAAGACACATTGTTTAAAATCGATTAATTAAAAATGTATTTTAAAGAAAGATCAAAAATATATACCTACTAGAAAAATTAATTACAAAATTTACTTACTAAAGATTCTGCAATTTTATACATATCTCTATAAGATAAAATCATTATACCTTAAGATGAAGATGATAAATTTAAATTGGACCAAAGAAAACATATGGACCAATAATTAATAAATATTGAATAAAATAAACGCACATCAAAATTGTAAAAAGTGCCTTGAAGTTACATTATTTTTAGATATACTTTAGCTGAAGTGCAAATTACATAAGTTCAGAGTAAGGTAATTGTAAGTCCACAACAAGTTATAAAAATAGCAAAATTTTAACAGTTTTTCGGTTGATATATTGCTAGTTTATATAATTTATCGACGTATATAAGAAATACGCGGATTTTTGTAAGAAAATTCGTAAAGTAAATCGTGTTTATAAAGTATCAGCGATCAGCCCCCTTGCGGCGAGATGAGGAAGTCGCTCATAAATTTGGTTTGCAATAATTTCACGAAATTTCATATAAAAATTTCGTTGCAAAGGCAGAACAATATATAACTTTACTACATATATATTTCCGTTGCACTTACGTATGTATTATTTTTATACATAACACAAAATAGTACGTAGCTTGCATAATATTACTATAATGTAGATATGCATACATACATAGATACACGTAGTTAGATTAATCACAATCAGGGGCCAATTTAGACGTAGAAATGTACTTAGCATGTGTTGTATTTGGGTGAATCATATTCAATATTGCTATGAATTTATTATCTATTCAATATTCGCAATCGTGACACAGTAAATTAAATAGTTTAAAACAACGTCGCTCTAAACTTAAAACAATAAAAAACTCATATACATCCTTTTTTGAACGGAAAATAAACTGTCAAATAAACGTAAAATATCATATAAGAAAAACACCCAAAGCCAATGAGTTATGTAAAATGTAGATACAAATAGATAGTTAGCTATAATAATAACATAATCACTTGATAGATAGAATTTAAGTACCTAAATGAAATGGCGCTTTTATATGGAAGAATATTTATGTACTATATTTCTAATTCTAATATAGTTTTGTTTATTTAAGATACAAAATTGATGTAAAGAAAGAAGAACGCAAATTAAATTTGACTTTTTGGTTTTCGGCTGTATCTCTTGTATTTTTTTTTAAATATGCCTACGAAAAAGCCTAGGATACACATTTAGCAGTGTTGAGTATGTTTGTGAAAAAAGACATCACAAGCGATACATATTTCGTAGCTATCTACGAGATGCTACGTGTGGGTGCTACACAGGATCTGCGTGGACCCGCGTAGCTCGTAGACTTCTACGAAACTTCATTGTTATTTGCATTGTCTACATGATGTTCAGGGTTACTGATAACTCTTTTAAGGCTGGTTTTAGTACCCCCGTTTCAATTTCTATATTTTGTAGGACTTTAGAGAATCCGTGAAAATAAGTAGCCAAGATAATGAGCCGTTCTGTTCAATAAGTTCAGCAAACAGCTACCAAATGTTGGGAAAAGGATAGTTATTTAAAAAAAAATATGTCGTATGTCAAAATGTATGTTCTTATCGTTTTTTTAAAGCCATACATATAAATAAATATTTCAGGACATATCACACAGCGCCATCTAGCCCCATACTAAGCTTACGCGTGTATCATGGGTACTAGATAACGGATATAATACATATGTATAATATATTTGACTTTAGTTACCAGTAACCCAGTATTAGGCTTGATCTAAACTACTACAAAAAAGCTTTCGTAATTTTCCAAAATAAGCATCTAAATATATTGACAGCAAATAACATTTAGTTACGTTTATGCTTTTAAACACTTGACAGGTAGCCTTGTATCGTCCCATGACCACAGAAATTAATTATTATTTAGTTTAGGTAATAATTTTGTCAATATTGTGTTTGTCTGTAGGTCAAACGAATGTTAATTTTCTAACAAATAAAAGCACTTTTGTAATATATCATGTTTTTTATTGTACTCAAAGTCTATTCTATAGCCATAGTTAACTCAATTGATCATGTTTTGAGACAGAATTATAGAAAAAAAAATACGTGTATTAAAGTAGGTACCTAAGTATCTTACACATTAGGGATTTTTATCGCTTACACTATTATATAAACATACTATAAATCATTAAACATAAAAAATCAATAGTATAGTTTAAAAGATAAAGATAAAGAATCTTTATTGATACTGTAAAGTTGTAACATACATAGGTATAAGTACTAAGTAGGTAATATCATAGAATATGCTAAACAAATTACAATATCTCGTCAAATTGAATGTATAACATTTAGTTTTAATAAAATATATATATGGTAAGTATAACATAAAAAATGCTATAGTATTAAATGCTAATTTCAGTAATATTAATATAGAAGAGGCGGTAGCTAAGTGGTTGTTATCATTTATTATTCAAAACTATTGATTTGTTTTACGTAGGCAGCGTTTACCGCAATAACCTTCAACTTTAACGACTAAAACTACGATATAGATAAGTAAAATATTAATGGTTTAGAACAGGGGTCGGCAACCGGCGGCCCGCGGGCCGTATGCGGCCCGTGGACTATCTTGGTGCGGCCCGCAAGCCTGAGGTCCGTAAGAAAAAAAATACCAAAGCAAAAGGCAAAAATTCACTAGAATTTATACGGCCATGCGTTGGGCCATGAGAGTACGAGAGTACGTTGAAAGCTCGCTCAAACGCGGGGTGATAAAATTTTACCTATTTCATTTCTTAACAACTGTTTATCAAGACTGTGATATTATGTATTGTTTCTACCGAAAATAAAGATTTGTTGTATTCAAATTCTTAGCAATATTTTTTGCGCTTATCCGCCGCACATGGCCGTCGGCGGCAGCTCCTTTGAAACAATAGGCGGCGGCACTCTTTGATTAGACGCAGGTGTGCGGCGGCGAAAAAATTCAAAGCGACGGGCTTTAGTTAAAATCACAGCCGCGCGCAGCTCTCTCCTCATTCTGTTGTGGAAATTCGCCGGAAAATCACGTCTCATCTGGTTGGCAGCTACGCGATTCGTTTCACCTTTCTTCCCTTCGCTAATAGCTTCTCACGACGTATGAGGTAAGTACATATATATATACGTTGTATGCACTCGCGAGCAATTTGTTATATTTTGTTTACTGCTTGTTAAAGTGAACCTTCAGATTGATGGGTAAAATATATTCTATGGACGGGGATAGTACTAGACACGACATGAAGATAGTTATGTCATGTTTTCATTACCTATTTTTTAATGGGGAGTTGAATTTGTAGGTGCCAAATCGAACATATTTATTTTTTTACACCGAATTTAAATTTCTTCATTATTGTTACAGAATAATTATGGAAACATGGCTTCAAGAAAAAGGAAGATAGAAGAAGAAAAAAGAATTTTTAACGAATTATGGACAGAATTATACTTTTTTATCGAGTTTAAAGGAAAACCGTTATGCTTGATTTGTCAAAAGAGTATTTCTGTAGTAAAGGAATATAACCTGAAGCGACATTACGACACTGAGCACAAAGCTAAATTTGACTGTCTTGAAGGAGAAAAACGAAAAAAGAAAATTTTTGCTTTGAAATCGTCATTAAAAAATCAACAAAACATATTTAAGGTTGTGGCAGACAACAGCGAATCGAATGTTCGTGCCAGCTACAGGGTAGCAGAGATTCTAGCAAAAAGTGGACGTCCGTTTACCGATAGTGAATTAGTTAAAGAGTGTGTCTTAGCTATAGCAGAAGAAATATGCCCAGAGCAGAAAAAAATGTTTGAAAGTCTTAGTCTCTCTGCCAGAACTTGCACCCGACGTACCGAAGACTTGGGTGCTAATTTGTGTGAACAACTCAGGGATAAGGCACAGTCTTTTGACTGCTTCTCTTTAGCGATGGATGAAAGTACGGACGTGTCGGATACAGCACAGCTACTCATATTTGTACGCGGCATTGTCGATAACTTTACTGTTTACGAAGAGCTTGTGAAAATGTGCAGTTTGAAAGGTACAACTACGGGAGAAGATTTATTTCACCATTTGGAACAAGCTCTGGATTCATTGCAATTAAGTTGGGAAAAGTTAACAAGTGTCACTACCGATGGAGGTAAGAACATGAGCGGTCAAAACAAAGGTGTTGTCGGGAGAATCATCAGCAAAGTGAAAGAATCTGGATCTACTGTGCCATTGATTTTTCACTGTATTGTCCATCAAGAGGCATTGTGCTCCAAGGTTATATCCTGGAAAGAAATAATGGATACTGTAACATCCACTGTTAATTTTATAAGAAGAAATGGGCTCACACACCGTCAGTTCCAAAAGTTTTTGAAAGATCTGGAAGCTGATCATGGTGACGTGGTTTACTACTGTGAAGTAAGGTGGCTCAGTCGAGGTGCCGTTTTGGAACGGTTTTTTGATTTGAGAAAAGAAATTGGCAACTTCATGGAGATGAAAGGAAAGCCAGTGGAACAGCTCACTAACAAACAGTGGATTATCGATCTTGGTTTTTTGACTGATTTGACTATGGAACTGAATCAGCTTAACAAACACTTACAAGGAAAAAATAAATTGATTTGCGATATGTATTCAGATGTAAAGTCATTTGAGATGAAACTGAAACTGTTTATCAAGCATATTGATGAAAAAAAGCTTGACCATTTTCCTAATTGCGAGAAAGCCGTGGAAGAAGCTGGAGCTAATTTTGAGTGGCAAAATATTACAATGAGAAACGTGTTAACACAACTACAAACTGAGTTTGTAAATCGATTCACCGACTTTAAAAAGATCTCCCTTAACATGGAAATATTCCAAAACCCTTTTGCAATTGATATTAATGATGTACCAAGCAATTTGCAAATGAACATAGTAGATTTGCAAAGTAATAGTACACTTAAAATGGCATTTAAGGAAAGCACTGACTTGGTACAGTTCTACGGAGGTTTGAGTTCTGAAAACTTCAAAGAATTGAAAAAGTTTGCTCAGCAGATAATCACTATGTTTGGTAGTACGTATTTGTGTGAGCAGACTTTTTCAATTCTCAACTACCGCAAAAATAAGAATTGTTCACGGTTAACGGATGAACATTTAGACGCGATACTGCGCGTGTTACGACTAAAATGAAAGCAGACGTTAAAAAACTTGCAAGTCAAATGCAGCCGCAAAAATCTCACTAGTTATTACTTTTATGTTAGTATAGTAATTTAATTTAAAAATACATGATTGTATGAATATATATGCGTTTTATTTCATATATTAAAAAAATTATAAATAAGTGCGGCCCGCACTATTACTCTGGCAAAATATCTGGCCCTGCTATAGCAAATGGTTGCCGACCCCTGCTATGTACGTACATAGGGATCGGTTAGGTTCTAAACTTTAGAACCTACCCTATGTACGTACATAGGGATCGCTCCCGTTCTGGATCATTTTTAGTGCAAAGGTTAGCCATCGCGATTCAACGTGGTAACATGGCGAGCGTAATGGGCACCTTTGCACCAGGAGCGATCCGGGGTGGGCACTTCGATTAATTTTTGTTTATTTTATTTTGCTTCATATTTTATTTATAGACCCTTAGGGTGGTTTGAAAACTCTTGACACCAGAGTTGGCCACTCTCATTCGATAAGAAGAATATGTATTTTATTTTAGGTACCTATATCATATATTTGTAGATATCTATGGTTTAATATAATGTTTAAGACTTGTAAATAAATATAATTGCTCACATAATATTTATACGCCAAAATAATTGAAAGTAGACCTAGACCAGCGGTTCTCAAACTTTTTTGGTGACGGAACCCTTTTGGAAAGCAAAATACTTGATGGAACCCTACAATAAAACAACAGTTTTTACAAATGTATTAACAAGCATAATAAAAGTACAATGTAACCCACACTACATAATTTTACCTACTTTACCACCACTTTGCGATCGCCTACTCGAGTCGGCGGCTTTGATAAACAAAAAACGGGCGAAGTCAAAACGTTCGACCAGAGAGGGGTGTTTAGTTATATTATTTTAAATTCTTGCGAAACCCTATAGGAGTATCGCGGAACCCTAGGGTTCCGCGGAACACACTTTGAGTATAGCTGACCTAGACTATTCGATTTTCCTTTGTATGTGTAATTTTTCGTCTTTTTCCTAAATATTTATATGTACGATTTGTTTTTTTTAATGATAACTTGAGATTAATACAAGAATGCTGTAGCTCGTCATAGACAACATTTTTACTATCGTTTCGAGATACACAATTATTTCAAAGCAGTACATAGTTTTTTTGTTTCTCTAAAGTTATCTAAACTTATTTCAATTGGCGCGAAACTTGCGCCATTTTGACTATTGTTCCCGCCATCGCAAGTAATTTTAGCGCTGCCGCCTCGTAGGTCGATTTGACAGTTTCCGTGACCATTAAATCATAGGTACATAGTAACTCGACTAAATATTATTTACAAATTCGTCTTCTTCTCCGTAATCTTTAATGCTAATTTTCTTTATCACCCTTTTTCCTTCTTTCTTTTCACCCTTTTGCTAATCTTTAGGCGGGAAACTGTCCGCCATTTTGGCAATTTTTCCCGCCATGCCGGCAGTTCCCGCGCCGCCGCGGAGGTCGATCTGTTTGGCACAGTTACCGCGGCCTTGACCGAGCGCGCCGCAGTCGGGCCGCACTCCTCGCCACGGACGGACGTATCGCAATCTCATACCACAAGGACTGCACGCGCTAAATCTCACACAAAATGGTAAGTAAAAACTGTTTGCAAGAAAAATACGCTTTTATTAAATAACCTATAGCACCAAAAATGGACAAATTTGACTCGAAATATTTACAAATCGTCTAGCAATAGTATTTTCTCAGATTTTTCACTAGTTTTCAGCGAGCGTTACGTCACTTAGGCGGTAATAATAGGTGTTCGGCATTCTTGTTGAAACGTTTTTCTTTGGAAATAGACGAGTATCGATGACAGGTTATATTTGGAATCGTGATTGTGTGATACTGCGGTTGCAGCGTCAATAAAATAAATAGGTTATGATAATCAGCTGCTCTCTCGGTACGATTATTGAATGAAATTGAATCGATAAACGGATATAATGATTATTTTAATAGAAATACAAGGAATGTCTTAGTAAAGTGACTATGACTGTGTTTTATTTTTATTAAAAAGCGTATATAAAAAGCGTAGTAGTTGTAACCTAACCAGTGTAACCGGTTCCAGTATAAAAAAACATGTTAAAGTATAAAAAAAATACAAATACTTGCGACATTTCTTGATAAACTTTATTTTTACAAACAGTTGTTATACCTACAAGTCTAGTCTCAAAATAATAGATAGTTGATGACACCTACGCGTTTTGACTGTGAATAGTTTTTTTATGATCATATGATGTTACAATTAATTTTGTACAGCGGTAAATAAGTATATTAGACCAACATATATAACAATTCTTTAAATTTTGCAAATAATTTAAATTACAAAACAATGTCACTCAGTCATAAATCTCAATTGGTTGAAACCTAAAACTGAAATATCGTAGTGTCGTGCTAAACCAATTTTTCTTATCGCCAAAATACTTATAATTTAAAGTGGGAAGGATCTCAACGGTTGAAAACTGATATATCGTAATATCGTACCTAAACATTTTTACCGCTAAAAATAATTAGAATTTAAAATTCAAAGGTAAAACGGTACCAACAGTAATATAGGTTCAAAGTAAACCGCATTGCAGTGTTTATAAATTACCCAAGTATGCTAAAGAAGCCACATTAACTAAGCACGGTAACTTTATTGCAAATAGTATAGCTTATTATTTATTTACTTACTATATTACCACTGTACATGTTTTTATTCACTGGACAGTGAGGTATTAACCATCAGCATGGTGTTTCACAATGACTCGGATATGATCCGATCCGCTCGCAGTAGAAATGGTAGAAATTAAATACAATGGTAGAAATTTCAAATATAAGTTTTAAGGCTAATTTTACCATTTTTACTGTAGATTTCATATGAATAATTATATATAAAAATAAATCATTATATAACTAAGTGTAAATCGGGTTTAATATCATGAAAAAACAAAATTGAACTTATCATCGTCGGAAACGAATCCGCTAGCTTTTGGCTCAGGGATCGTTTCCGATTTTTCTGTTGAATAAATTTGTCAAATGAATCGTACGGAATCATTGTGATTTGGAAAAATCCTTTCCGTACCGATTGATTTCCGTCTCAATCGAATCGGATTCCTATCCGACTCATTGTGAAACACACCGCAGGTCACCTAAAGCTGTCTAAGATGGCACTCTCTGGCACATACATCATGGTGCCGAAACAACGAAAATTTGTATACACATAATTAACTGATGGGAGTCAGAAGTCTGAACATTGAAGAGATTTAAATAAAAAATGTTTGGAGATACTTCGAATTGATAGCTGAACAAGTTCTAACAATTTCTAGAATTTTTCTCTGTTTATTGAAACGCCCATGACGCAAAAACAGCTGAACGGTTTATCATGATTTTTGGGATGTGCATATGTAGGTAGTATGAGGTCTTAGGAGTGTCATAGGCAACTTTTTATCCAGAAATAATGCGAACTAAACCACGGGCGTCCACTAGTAAAATAATAATATAATATTGCAATATGTTTCAACACAATTTTCTTATTGTATCAGCAAGAAATTAATGCAGGCTAATGACATCTTATCAGAAAGTGATAAAGAAAGTCAAACTGCAAATCTATCGATGAATCAGTTACTAGGTGTAGATAGGTACATATACAACTATATGGTGTTATGCATTTATACCTATAATCTGGTATACCTACATACCTGTATACTATGATATTATAAATATTGAATTTACTTACGAGGTGATAAGGAAGTAATTTATACAATTTGCAAAACTGTTCTACCTCTTTATGGATAGAAACTAAACATGTAAAGGTTAAAATTTGTTGCAATTTGCAAGTGATTGTTTTTTTTCCTTTGCGCTCAAATGGCTGAACCGATAACAATGTAACATAGTTGTACTTCACGTCAACTCACATAAATCATCATTCGTATGTACATATGTATAATTATGTACTTACAAAAGAAAAGTATGTATGTATTATATGCGTTACCTAGTACCGTAGTAGTATGTACCTATGTATTATATCCGTTACATGATACAAGCGTTAGCTTGGTATGGGGCTAAATGGCGCTGTGTTATACGTCCTGAAATATGTATTTATTTTATTTATACCTCATTCTATTTTATAGACACGAACAACTGCAACTGACTGACGAATCGGCGTGGTTTTTAACGTGTGGTAGTATAATATCTCGAAAATGTCATATTTAGGCTTCTCATCCCCCAAAACAGCGCTATCAAAGCTAAGGGTATCCACTAGTTGTCAACTAAGAGTAAATAACATTCGCATCTTTTCCAAATGACATCCAACAAATATCTGAACACATTGTATTCATCGCAATAAATTTTCACAACCACACGTACATCAATGAAAGTCAGTCAATGAAAACAAACTTCCAATCGGGCTAGTTGCCAATGGCCAGCACTTCGGTCATAACCCTCGGTGAGAAAATAAATCTGGATTTTCTCCAAAATCATCCAGCCAATGTTTTATACGTGTTGGTGAAGACAGAGTAGATAGTACGGATCTTGCTTGCCAAACGAGACTCTTGGCAAGGATTGTCTTGTTATTTAGAGAGTGGGACTCCGTGGCCCTCACGGCATGACTTGTATTCTGTTATGAAAAACAAGGAAAGTGTGTTCAAGTGGTTTTATGGAGTAGTGTTGGTGGTCGGTGTGCTGTTTGAAGCCAGATTTGATACGAAGAAGATCATTTTAAAGGTAACACGATAAACATACTAGATCAATTGATATGAATCTATAGCTGCAATGTTGTAGTGTTTATTGCATTCATTAGCTCTGTCTAGAAATGAAATGTTAACTGTATTGTCGATGCAAAATGATGTGTCGCTTGAAGTGGAAATGGGCGGGACACCTCGCCCGCTCTACCGACGGCAGATGGAGCGAGCGCATCGTACACTGGTGCCCGCGGGACACCACTCGTACGCGCGGCCGACAGAAGAAGAGGTGGAGAGACGACATCGTGGAGGTGGCTGGAGTCACGTGGACCAGACTAGCCCAAGACCGCAATGCCTGGGCCAGCAAGGAAGAGGCCTTTACCCGCTTTTGGGTGCCCTGATACAAGAAAATATTATAAGTAATCAAGAACTCAACTTAATTATTTTTTTTGTAAATAAACTAAGTAACTATAATATGTAAATGAAATAATTGAATTCAGGAAATAAAGGCTATTTTATTTTATTTTTTTATTTTATTTATTGTCGATGCAGACCATTTCAAGTAAAGTTGCTTTACCATTTCAGTATAGATAGGATGAAAATTAAAATTATTTTAATAAAATCGCTAAAGTGCCTGACTATATTTAAAAAAACGTAAAGAACAGATAATAAAAAATCCAGGGTAAAGCTTCTAGACTCACCTGCCTTGTAAAGCCCGCTTTCTTTTGTGCTTTTTCATTATTTTAAAAAGCTCGTTCAAAAGCTTTCTCGTTAGAACGTGTCTCTGTGAAGCTGCCTCATTAAAACTAGGCGTCATTATAACGCTGTTACAAAAATACAACGACTTTTACGCAATGAGAAATCCTGTTAAATTTTTTGTAAACCAAAAATGACTCGTACGTTTATATTTTCAGCCAAAGTTTTGAAAACCACATGACGCTATAAAAAAAGAAGAATGACAGCAGTCAGCTTGGGAAACTCTAAAATATTTTCTACAATACTGCATTAATAAATTCTTGGCATGTATAAAATTCAGCAAAGAATAGAATAGTACAGTCTTCCGCTTAAGAATCAATCATCATCACCTTGTGTCGAGCATTGGTCGCGGAAGTTTTGGGTCACTGTCAATGTTGCGCGCAGAAATATAACAGAAATAGAATCTATTGGCTCTGTGCTAAAGTCTACTCTATTGTAGTTAGTTGTCTGTAATAGGTTTTAATGTAATCTTTATAACTACAGTTAAATCTTTCGTCTCTTAGCTATGTATATTTGATATGCAACTGGTAAGTTTTTTCTCTAAAACAGGTTTGATCAAATAAATAATTGTAAGGGTCCTAATGAAACCTAACATAAGTAAAAACGTAGTTCAATAATTTATGAATTGAGCATCCTGGTTATATACAAGCTGAGCGCGATCCGTTATTATTTACTGACGTTTCATAGAAAATCTTGAGAAGATGACTGGGCTACAATATGGGACCATTTAAAAATATTGCAGACTAAATGTGATTCAAAGTACACAAAACCTCTCAGAGCGCTTGGTTGACGCGACGCATGACCAAAATGCTGGCGTTTTTCTGGCTTAACGTTGCCGCATCGGCATTGCCATCCAGCGTGGTAATGCGGTCAGTATGCTGAGCACGCTGCCCTCTGGCAGTGGGCTGGAGCATTTAGATTATCTTTAGGCTTTTCTAAAGATTTTCGATTTGCCCCTTTTTTGTAGTAGTTAGAAGTAGTATGTTTAGTTTTTCTTCCCTTGTTTTTATATTTTAGTACATATACAAATTTTAAAGTCGTCTTCTTTCTCTTACTTTACCCCACTATGTGGGGTCGGCACAGCATGTTCCTCCTTTCCATTCCATTCTGTCATTCGTCATCTCTGCATTCAAACCAATATTTTTTTTTATTTTTTTATCAATTCTATCCTTTACATATCCTCAAGTAATGAAACAAACAAAATTTTACAAGTCATTGTTTATTATTTCTCCGACAGTCACGGTCGATTCGTATCACCATTTCATTCTCAACCAAATCATTCCATAGCGTGCAAACAAAGTCGTCCACTTATTCTTATGTCCGTATTTTCTAAAATAAAAGTTAACCTTGCGTGTCTGACTGTCTGTTTTATTTCTAAACATGATTTAACGTGAAGTCGGTTTTAGAGGAAGTTACATAATGTAGTCATAAATCAATTATATTTTTGAATGTATGTTAGGAGCCTTATTTTCTTTAAGAAGATAATAATTATATGCCATTGAAAATTCCATCCCTACCTATTATTTTACAAGACAGTCTCAAAATAATCGTACCGACATATGTATACTGAATTTATTTTTATCACATGGGCAAATTTGATGTTTTTTTATATCTAAATGCAAGAATATAAGGTTACATACAGAACTAGCAAACCCCGTGAACTCCGTTTCGCAGCCAGATGGCTTCGTTTTTTTTCTTTTTTTAAATAAACCTCACGGAGCCCGAGACCTTTTACAATGAACGCAAAACCGTGGAAATCGGTTCGTGCGTTCTTGAGTTATAGCGTCAGGAAGGAAAACCCGACTTATTTTTGTATAGTAGAAGATAGTTACAACCTAGTCATGTTTAGTAGAAAAACACTCAATCGATCACTTTTGCTTGATTACTAGGGCGAACTATTCGAATCGATCGCTGCATCAATTATTCAGTACTTAATGAATACCCTTTCAACTGAAGACTCATAGCTCTGTTATCGTGAAAAATAGTGTAAATATCAAAGGTTCATTTACGCCGGATACATAATACCTACATATGGATATTATTCAAGAACGGACAGTTGTTGACATAACTTTTATTTTATTGTATTATTTTAATGTTATTTCATGATTGTGTGACCTTTAATTATTTTTGACTTATGTAAGTATGTGTATTTATTGTAACTGGTTATATTTAAATTAAATAAATAAATAAAAAAAATTAAGTACGATGTGCAAGCTTAAAAACTTTTTTAAAAGCTGCTAAAATTGAGTAACCTTTGATTAATCATACTCAATGATCACTCAAATTTGGCACAAACTTGAAAGTTGTGCAAGATAATTGTGGAAAGTGGAAATCAAGAAAATATCTATATTATCCTAATATAACACGTAATATTTTTCATATCCTAAATATTTAACACTAAAAACCACGGGATATAATATACCTACATATTTAGTTAGTAGACAATCAACATCATCATCATAATTATTGAAATCGCAGAAGCTTGTGATGTCAAGCCCATGTTGCAATTGGCAATATTTAGTCTGCTCTAAATGTATGGAGGAAATTGCTAGACGTCGTCAGGTGATTCCTTCATCTCTAAAAACATTTCTTCATCATCATCATCCACAGCCTTCTCTGTCCCACTGCCGGGCATAGGCCTCTCTTTGAATGTGACAGCTGCCTTAAAAAAATAAAAACATTTATTTACCTTATATTTACATATGGATATATTTTACCAAGATCTGTAAACCTTTAGCTTCTATTTTAACCTTCGTCACAAAAAGAGAAGTGTTATAATATTGATGTGTATGTTTGAAATAGGTGTTTGTTGACGCCAATGTTGTTCCATCAAAATACTAGAAAGCTCAATTTTATTTCAAATTCGATTCCAATATTGGCTAAAATGTAAAATTTACATTTACTCTCTTTCTTGTGTTTTGACAGCGCCTCTATTATTATTGACCTTTATCGAAATACCTGACGACAAAACCCTAATGATATTTTCACGATGGTCATGACATTTTAGTTATTAGGTCATATTAGTGCCTAGTATATAGCTTGGATCTCACCTTGGCCTTTAAAAACTAGGCTTTCAATAAAAGTACGTCAGTAATTTTATTGAACTTAAAACGAGCACTCTCTTTATAGTGCACTTTTGGGAATATCTAAACGCTTTGGATTCTGACGTCTCGTTAAAAGTTGGTAAAGAAAAATACAATGGAAGAGAAGCAAACGCGATCTAGTTGTAATCGCCACACCTGCCCAGAGTATGCTAAGGTACTACTTACCACGAAATAGGATTTATTTAACGTAGCTTATAGTTAAATATTTCAATATCCAAGCAGCTATTATTTTCATAATCGTCATACAATCGTATTACGGAGATGCATTCTATAAACCAAACCGAATTAAGAAGAGAATGCAGAATGAATTTTCAAAAACCGCATATACTTACATAGATGCGAATACGAACGTGCGATTTCAGAGAAAATTCTCTCAAATATTAGCAAAAAATTCTTAAGTTTTGTTTAAGTCAAACAATAAACATAAACATATAAACATATTTATACGATTAGTACATTTGCTAGCAGGCCAAACATTCTGGCGCAACTCTTGCTTAGTTATATATAAAACGCCATATAATCACATATAATAAACGCCGTATAATCACATAATAATATATGTTTATATTCCAGGCTCCCATTGACTTCGGCAAGAAGCCCATAGTGTGGGTGCTGGGCGGGCCTGGCTCCGGCAAGGGCACTCAGTGCGACAAGATCATCGCGAAATATGGCTTTACTCACTTGTCTACCGGAGACCTGCTGCGAGCTGAGGTGAAGAGCGGCTCCGAAAGAGCGAAGACTCTTACCAGTATTATGGAGTCAGGTCAGTAGAACTAGTTCTAAGATATGGGCAAGGTATCATATTTTCTCTATGAAGAGTAGATGATACCTGCTTGTGAGAGAATAAGCTCATAATCTGGGTGCTGGTGAGATCTAGCAAGGGTGCACGTGGGACTAGATCATCGCCAAGCTTCACGCACCTGTCTGCTGGAGACCTGCTGCGAGCTGAGGTGAAGAGCGGCTCTGATTGGGCGAAGACTCTTACCAGTATTATGTAGGCAAGCCAGTACCTATAAATATTGTAGGAATACAACTTTGAATGTATGAGAATTCATAAATTTCAAACATATCGTTAACAGCTCCTATTATACTTTCTTCATATGAGAGTAAGTACAGGGCCAATTCATTTAAGTACTGATTGCTGGAAATGCTCACGCATAGTAACTGACTTAAAAAAGAGGAGGTTCTAAATTTGACTGAATGTTTTTTAAGCTTTAGCTAAATTGATGAAATGTAATCGATTCTCTCCCGGTTTCATTTCAGTGCCCTAGATCGTTTCCAATCACAATAAGGAGAAGAAAATAAATATACCAAGAAATAGCCAGTTCCATTTGAGTACCTATAGCTATGCTCCACCTGGGAGTTCTCTTGTGTGGGTGTCATTTACGTGTCCTGATAGTTAAATATGCCAGATTATCCTATATAAAAAGTAGAGTCACTTTGAGCCTTTATTTAATTTAGATGTAATATCTATTCCAGGTGGCCTGGTCCCCAACGAGGTGGTGCTGGAGCTGCTGAAGGAGGCCATCGAGTCCCGCGCGGAGAAGGCCAACGGATTCCTCATCGACGGATACCCGAGGGAGAAGTCACAGGGAGTCGCGTTTGAACAGAACATCGCGCCTGTTACTGTGAGTATTATTTGCACTTTCTTTTTGTTTCTGTTTTAAGTTCACATGAGAAAAATATGTGTCCATTCCTTAGTTTGGAAATAATAATATTGAAATCAAAACATATGTAGGTACATATGTATCTTGCATTATGTTTGAAAATAATTCACCCGCACCAGCTTCTGTAATCGCAGGATTACAGAAGTTATATACATGGTACCTACCTAATCTTTTTGCCTTACTATACATTCTTAATTTCTCATAATTTACTCTGCCTCTTCACTGCTGTGTTATTTTTGGAATATCCAAAAGTTCCATATGCTTTTGGAACTCAAACATCATGATAGTCAGGCATTTGACACCTCGGTTTCTTCAAGTGCCTCCCACACTAACAACACTATATAATTCATGCGCCATGTCTATTCTATTCCAGGTGATCCTCTACTTCGAAGCTAGCTCGGACACACTGACCAAGCGACTGCTGGGTCGCGCGGAGTCGTCCGGCCGCGCGGACGACAACGAAGCCACCATCAAGCTGCGACTAAAGACCTTCCTGGATAACAACGACCTGGTGCTGGCCCAGTACCCTGACAAACTCAGGAGGGTATGTATTCTGTTTCTCTTTCTAACTAACTGTGGTTGATCGCCTTAATTTGGAAAGGAGAAAGATTGAGAGACAAACGAACATTTTCTCCTTCTTCACACTTCAATCACTCAACCGAATTTAGTTAAATTAGGTAAAGTAGTTTCTTAAAAGATAATGTTCCGTTTTGTAATAAAAAGCCCAAATGGAATGATTAGCACCCAATAAGCAGAATAATAGACGTTTGAAATAAAATAGCACAAGCATAGAACTTGTTCTAGGATGCCCAAAAAGCGTTTCCTCAACTGATATGGTGGTGGAAGTGATATTCATCAGCCTGCCCGACAAATACTATCACTTCTAAATATTTTTAACATGTATGTGTGTTTGTGTATTGCAGATAGACGCAGAACAGACCGTAGACAAGATCTTCAGCGAAGTGGAGGCGATCCTAGACCCTCTCGTCAGCGTGGCTGCGTAAGACCCGTCGCTACCTCAAACAAACTGTACATAAACTACTGCTACATTAATTTTAAACTCTGTTAATTTATTACTATTAAAGCTCATTTGTTTTTGTTATAGTTGAGGTGTTTATTCTTGGTAGGTTTTAGGTGAAATTGTAAAGTTAACATAAAGAAACTTGGGTTTTTTTCTTATCGCCACTTATATCTTTTGTACTACTGTAACTCTCACCCTAGATTTATTTTCATCTTTCAGAAGCTGCCCCTTGTGTTTCTTGATAAGCCCTCTCCGATACAATAGGGTAATAGTATTCTTTGGATACAATCTAACCACAGAGAAATTAACCACTACGTGAATCTACGAATCTACTGAATCTACCAGAAACTCTAGCGTTATTAGTATCTGGCAAATAGCCAATTTTTATTCTTTGCCAATGCCAAACGTCACTTTGCTTCTGCCAAAAGTTCCGCCAAAATCTTGCAATTTTATAGCATATTCAAAATTCAACAATGAAAATGATGAAATAATATCAAGCTAACATTTTTCCGTCATTATTACCTGATTTTTCTAAGAACCATCCAAATATCAACCTGAATGACTGATCAGAAAAAGCAACACCAGATTCCTTGCCCAAAAAAATGCACATCTCCGCAATGTAAAGTTAACATACGGAAGGTAAGATAAACACAACTCGTCTGGCTAGCTATCGTCCTTGAATATAAAAATCTGCCATCAACCAATTAACGGTAGGATCCGGCAGCCTGGATTGAAAGTCAAATTCCAGTATTCTAGTTCAAGCATGCTACACTTTGGGCATCGAGACTTTGGCCCGTGGTCATTTATTAGGCATCATTATTATAAAGCCTGTATCTACTCCCTGCTGACTGCTGAGTAAAGGTACGACCTTACCCAGCGGGAAAGATAACTGGTAGCTAACGCATGTTTGCATAACCCATAAGGGTGGCTATAGCACGTCAATATTATAGTAAGTAATAGCCCTGTATACTAAACACTAAGCTACTTTCCAGAAACACATAGATTTCACCAAGAAGCCCATAATATGGTTGCTGGGTGGGCCGGCGTCGGGCAAGAAGACTCAGTGCGAGAAGATAGTCTCCAAGTATGGGTTCCTGTACCTCTCCACCTCCGAGCTGCTGCGGGACCAGATCCAAGTCAGCCATCACAACATGTACCTGACTGATATAATCAGTCGAGGTAAGCCATACAAACAATTTCTAATCTGAGGTTTCAATATTCATCTTTAGATCTAAGACTTCTAAAATCGTATAAATTGTAGAACCCTGGAACTAGGTACGTTGAGCATTTTCATTCACGATTAATTGCTTCCGTGGGTCGGATGACACGTTAAATTGCAGGTCCCGGCTGTTTGTATAGTACGGCAGTCGTTAAGCCATGTAAAAGGCTCTTAGAGCGGTTTGAAAACTTTCGACACCAGAGTTGGCCACTCTCATTCGATAAGAAGAAGATTCACATTATGTTTGGAACTGAAAAGTTACAACTTGATTAGACTGGACATACTGCAATTTATAAATAGTCCAAATCCACCTATTTCTGAAAAGTTGTTGAACCTTTTTTTATAAGTTATCGTAATAGATAGAGCCAGATAGAGCGGTCATATCGCTTCTGCTAGAGCACCGTTGCACTCCATTGATTCATTGACCACAGTAAGTTTCCAGGCTGCCTAGCTCCCAACGAAGTGATCCTGGATCTGCTGAAGGAGCACATGGAGGCTGGCTACGACTCCTGCAGGGGCTTCCTCATCGAGGGGTTCCCGAGGGAGTGGCGCCAGGGGTCAGAGTTCGAGAAGCTTATTGCATCTCCTACTGTTAGTACTCAACAAGGTTTTTTCACTAGACAGTCAGGTATTTGACCCCGTTGTGTTTTATTGATGACTTTTATTTTTACGAAATGTTGAAGTAATGTCATGCCCATTCGGGCGCTTCCGTCAACCGGATGTTAATTTAAATTGTAGAGTCTGAGCTGTTTGCCCTCGTATAGTAGTCATTAAGTCATGTCAGAGGACTTTAGGGCGGTTTGAAAAACTGTCAACACTAGAGTTGGCCACTCATATAAACAAACTTTTTACTCGCAGCTGGTAATCTACCTAGACACGTGCCACGAGACCATGGCCCAGCGGCTAAAAGAACGTGAGAAAGACCCTGACGACTTGGTGGTAGACAAGCTCCTGCCCCCGGAGGATGAAGAGGCCATTCAGAACCAGATCAAGATTCACACCGAGCACGCCGGGCCCATCCTCAAGCATTATGAGGAGCAGAACAAACTTAAGATTGTGAGTTTTCTGGTATATAAGGCAAGGGAAGTAAAATCGTATATCCTCGTATTTTCCGTCGTCCGTTCGTCTCTTCGTTAAGAAATTAAGTAAGTAAATAATGTATCTCGAATACTCTCAGGTAAATTAAATACTTTTCGAAATGTATAGTGTAGTAGTAGCCCATTACGAGATAACCATACAGACTCTGTCCACGGATTATATTTCTTTATTACAGTTTAAATAAAACTACGTTATTGTATTTTAACTCGGACAGAGTTATAGCATCATATGCGATTTAAACACGCTTTACAAAATATATTAAATCTCTTCTCAATCTGTTGTTATGTTATCTTGCTGGATAATATCTGAATGTAGGTCAATATCACCATCACAATCAAACCACAGGCCAGAATAGTCTCGTCAACTCTAATTGGGACTGTGTGCCAAGTCATTAAAGCAATTTATTGTTATTTCCCATGCATTCTTGCTCAAGGATAATTTGTGCTATCTACCTGTTACCTATTACATTTAGTATCAGCGAATCATTTACAAAGGTAATCCAGATAGATATATCAAAACCTAAAGGCCTAGAAATTAATTACCTACTACCACTAACTCTTTTATGAAAAAGCAAGAAGAATAGCCAAATCAGGAAAATAGAATTCACAATTGCATCACCAGCACCTGCCAGCGGCAGCCAATGCATACAGCTATAGGCATCCTTCCGGCTAGTCCTAGTTTAGTTACCATTCCTTACAAAAAAAGAAACAAAACTTGAACGTTTACTTTACAGATAAACGCCGACCAATTAGAAAAAGACGTGTTCATAGACATTCAAGAGGTCCTGGACCCGCTGGCTACGTTGCTGAGCATCCGCTCCAACGCGACCCTCAAAAGTAACAAAAGCGTGAAGAGCACTAAAAGCACAAAGTTTGCGCAGCCTGGACCCTCGTAAAAAACGGATTGCAGAAACCATTATCAGGCAAAAGGCAGTGAAAATTTTCAATGTTTTGAGATTATAAAAATATATGTGTATAGGTATTCCAATTAAGAAAGAGACTGTGCCAGAAGGTTCTCAGCTGAGCATAGGCCTCCACTTAATTACGCTATAGCAGAAATAAGGCTTGTGCATTCACAGAAAGAGGCTGAAATACGCTGTCACGTACATTGGCAACTCTTGTCATTAGTTGTAAACTTCATGACAATATTTTCAAGAAAGGCACCATAAAAATGAGGAAATAATATTCAAGAATAATATAAAAATGCTCGAGAATCGCAAATGGTAAATTACCTGTAAAAATGATTCTAAAACACAACCATTCCATTACTTGACTATACAAAATTAGCATACTTATATACAAAACCGACCAACACCAACAATGAACGATGAGAAGTACTGTCGGAGATGCGATGAACTCCTGGAGGAGAGGGTCCCGGGCTGCCCGCTGCAGTGTGGCACCGAACTATGCACCTCTTATAAGCAGAAAGTAAGTATCCACATCGATTAAAATCGCACCATCAAATTTTTAAGACGAGTATGTCCAAATACTCATCTCTAGAGACAGAGATATGAAAATACTAAAACATATTTTTTATTTACCTACATTACCTAATGTATTTGTGCGGTATGGAATAACTTAAGAACCAAAATAGGAAAGTTTTATTGTTAATGGTTAAATAAGTCATTACTTTTCCAGAGAAAATTTGACTACACCAAGATCCCCATCGTATGGGTGATCGGCGGCCCCGGGGCAGGCAAGGCCACGCAGAGCAAGAACATCGCCGCCAAGTACGGGTTCATACACCTCTCCTGCGGGGATCTGCTGAGGGAGGAGCGGGATAGAGGCACGGACCGCTCCAAGTGTATCATGCATGTCTTGGAACATGGTAAATGTGTCGAACGAATATACCAAATTGACGCATAATTTTTGGCTAAATACTCAATAATAGATTTTCTCGCTAAGCACCTAGCGCTGTACTCCAGCTAATTCGTTTGAGAGCTAGCTAAATCAGTTTAAGCATACTCCAATACAGATTGTGGAGCGTCACTAGGTGACTTTGTTACCAAATGCGTCCAATTCACTTTAATAACTTTTTTTTCGAAAGCTTATGTCCTGAATATATTTGCCTCCACTTACACGATTGTTCCAGGTCATCTAGCCCCAGGAGATCTAGTCCTGAGCCTGCTGAAGGAGTCCATGGAAGCTCGCTTCGCAATCACCAAGGGATTCGTTATCGAGGGCTACCCGAGAGAGCTGCGGCAAGGGATTGCCTTCGAGAAATCTATCGCTCCAGTCAATGTTAGTCTATGTCAAACTAATAAAGGTCTCAATGAAAGTTAAGTATAAGTACTTATCGTAAAACACCGATGACAGTAACCTAAAAAGGAGGTTTTGTAATAGCAATGTACCCATTAGAAATAGACAAAACAACTAAAATAATGCCTCCGCCACTTACGATTGCTCACTACAGAAATATATATGACAATATGATGATTCTACTGTTTTTTGAACATACTCGTACAACGGCAACGGTTTCATACGCCTCTCTCATTCTGAAGAACCACTCTAGGCTACAGCAATGCTTAACATCAGGCAGGATTTAATAAAACGCAAATCTATCTCACGTAAAAAAAAAATGTTAAGCTCTACGATTATCTGCAGGTCATAATCTACCTGGACGCCCCCCGCGAGGTGCTGGTCTCCCGCCTGCAGGCGCAGCCGAAGCCCGCGCACATGAAGGTGGAGGAGTACCACAACTTCATCAACGCACGCCTCAAGGCCTTCTTCGATAACAACAAGAAGGTCCTTGGCCAGTTCCCTAATGTCATTACTAAGGTGAGAAAATAGGCCATCATCATCAGTGTGTACCTAATCGTAAACTTTATGCTAGCAGCCTCTTACGTACAGAATAATATACAAAATATACACTTCAACATAACATAGCTTTTAGATCAACTTTACTAGGTACTTATTTTACTTTATCAACATGATTCATGTTGGTAATTCAACCACTTTCAATGTTAAGATTTGAAAGTTCTAATCCAAACGTAATTTATGCTCTAGTTAATCAACTAACTCATATCTTTTATAGATAAATGCTGAGTTACCCCCAAACGACATATTCGCCCTAGTGGTAAAAGCCATCGACACCGCTCTACAACAAATGCAAAAGAAAGAAAGGGAGAAGGAAGAGGAAGCCAAAAGATCATACTAATGTCCGACAATATTAAATAACTTCCTGACAACGCGGCATTTTCAATATACTTGGGTTTCTTCGTTGCTTCTATAGGTACTACATCCTCACGTTTTCCAAAAAAACTATTACATTTCTCTATTTGCTACAGCTAAAATAAAACATCAAACTAAAAATTAAATAACACGTAATAATATAGCAAAATTTAAAACGAATCACAATTAATTAGGCTACTACACTACGCTTCGACTGCAGTCTCTTCTGGGGACGACAGGGAATCATTCAGGACCACCGCCGTGGGAAGCGTCACTGGGACCTGCGCGGGGGACACCGCGGGGGCTGACACCGAGGTGGGGGGTCCTGGCCGCGGCCCTGGGGACCCTGACCGGGACTTCTCTACCATATCTGACAGGATCTCCTTGAGCGTGGATGCTAGCACGCTGGGGTTGCCCATGCTGTCCAGCTGTAAAATGTTATGTTTTGCTGAATATAGCTTGAATACTGGACAGCTGTAGTACTACAGCTAAGCTAATTGTATAGACACAAACAGTTAAACTAGCGTTAATGCGTTCATCTGAAATCTCTCATGGCCTTAATGCATTAAACTTCTAAAATAGCTAATAAATTGAATTAAAAATGCTTCCCATACCGTGATGATATGCCTCCCGAAGCGCTTGTGCACGCAGCGCACGCGTTGCGCGGCTTGCCGCACCACGTCCCGCGCCGCGTTGATCTCGCTCTCCGGCCGACCCAGCTCTGACAGCTTGCTCTGCAGGCGGGAGGCAGCTACCTGGGGTGGGAGGTTCTATTGAGTCACAATAAAAACCTACTTAAACCATTCCAACCTTTTGTACCACTCTTCTTTCACCATGCAAGCTATTCGCTTATGGAATGACCTGCCACTTCATATTAGGCAGGCCAAATCCCTTCCTATTTTTCAGAGCTTGGTTCATAATTATTATATGCATGACTAATTTGTGGACTCAGGTTTTTTTTATTTTATTTTTTCCTTCTTTTTGAGTAGGTTTATTATGTGTTGTTTTCCTTTCTCTGTTTGTAATAGATATAAGTGTAGGCATTTTACATGTTTTTAGGTTTTTAGTTGTCCTTTTTGTTAAATTATTATTAAGTTGTATTAGTTTTATTAGGTACGCCAGCTTTACTGTTTTCCTATCGTTGTTTTCCAAACTAGGTTGCCTGGAAGAGATCACTCTAAGTGATAAGGCCGCCCTCTGTCCCAATATTATGGTTTTTTTTTTCTTTATACTTGTGTTCTCTTGCTATATTGGTGTACAATAAAGAATTTTTGAATTGAATTGAATTGAATAAAAATAAAATAAGGATAGCTATAGCAGAAAAATATTAAAAAATAACTATCCACTTCAAAACTGTGTTGTTACTGTTGCTATAAGTCAGACTACTTACACTACATTGAACGGTGTGAAATCAGGCTGTGAAGTAAAGTATAAAGATTGTTTCAAATTACTCAGATTAGTTAGTTTTCAAATAATGTAGTGATGAGCAGCGTGCTTTCACAGTAAGTATAGCTGGAGCTAGCTGGTCTGTTATTTTTTCATGAGCCATGCGCTATGCTTTTATTATTTGGTATCATTAAAAATGTGATGTACCTCATTATCAACATGCAGTGCGACCACCTTCTCAGGCCACTTGACCTGCCGGTTGAAGATGGTGGACATGCGTGGGTTCTTAGGGAAGCCCACCAGGATGAACCCTTTGGCGTCCTGCTGCGCCAGCATGGCCTCTTTTATCAGGTCTACTGTCATTTGCTGAAACATCATTGACTTTAATAAGAAACAACTGGGCAAAAAATAGTGCGAGATAGGAATTATTGGCGTAAAATGGAGATGGCTTATATCCTGCAGTGGGCTCTATGAGAAGATGATGATGATGGTGATCAAGAAGAAACAATGGGACTGACGAACAATGGTGAAGAGCGTAATAAAGAGTCTTCGATTACATACCAAACTCGGCTGAATCATTGTGGTATCATGGCAATACAGCGATTTCTTACTTTCTTTTTTTTATTTAAGCGTTTGCTCTGCAAATCTACATTATCTTGATGTAGGTATGGGTATGTACCTCTGGTACATCATCCTGTGCCTGCAGTCTGTCAGCTATGAACCTCCCCCGCGGCACATCCTTCAGAGCCTCGCCCCGCACCAGCTCGCCAGGCCTGATCATGGTGTACCCGGTGATGCCCGCGATGGTCTGCGCCACGGTCTGGTTCCCGGCGCCAGGGACGCCGTTCACGAATATGACGGGAAGGTGGCGGATTGGTGTCATGTCGTAGAATGTATCTTCCTGAAAAGGGTAAAGAGTAAAGCGAGACTAATATGGAGCAGCATACAGGCGTAGATTAAGTAGAGACAGCCAGAAAATATGAGAGTTATTGAAATCAAATATTTACTGGTTATCAAACCAATTGTTTAGAAAATATCATAAAAGTGTAAAAGTATATTTGCAATTCGCATAACGATATGGCATAGTTGTAACCAAATTGTAGTAGTTTACTATCCACTATTAGAATTTTGACGACTTCCATACAATACCTTTTCAGTTAAGTCCAGAACAGTGGACACACAGTATACCATGGAAAAATGCTACTCTAACCGCTATTTACCCTGGACTCTCATCATCACCACCATCTTAACTTTATCATAATCACAACGTGTGACCTCTGGTAGGTGCCAGTTTCATATAAACTAAAATACTTGCCGTATCAAAATTCTTAGAGAAGTAACAACCCATTTCGCACAGTAGTTATAAAGCAACACAATATTCAATTCTTTAATAATTCCACAGTAAAAAGAACGAAATAAAACGACATTTCCAAATTGACAGCTGTTTGAATGCGCATCTAGATTGTTGACGGTTTTCGAAAAACTTTGAAGGGGTCAGAATACGACAAGTTAGGAGAAGGAGGTGATCTCTGTGGTGAAAAGTTTGCATTCAATTTCATTAATTCTTTTTAGATCACCACGCGCTGTTAATCAGAGAGATAATAAAAAGCAGAAAGGGTAACGCTAAGAACTCACGGAGCGGTTTGTTCCCGCGACCGCACGCGGTGACGGCACCGCGTTTAATTTTCAAAACTCACGAAGCCGGAGTTTTGTGCGGCACCGCTGCCGCCGCGGAAGTGAATATCGCCTGCAAACCTGGCGGTTGATTATCGCAAGAAGGACCTTAGCCGGACTTTGATCGCAGAGCGCGCGGGCGGGCGCCGCGAACAATCGCAACCGCCGCGGGAGTAAACCGCGTCGTGCAATGTGCTTGAGTTTTTTACATACATATCTGTATTCTACAAAGGTTGCGGTGCCGCCACTGCGCGCGGGCGCGGGAACAAACCGCTCCGTGAGTTCTTAGCGTAAGTAAAGTAGGTAGGTGACTCAGATAATACAGATAGTTATGAGCCATGTTAGCTCATCTAACTGTCGGAAGTAGTGCTGACATTCAGACAGTCTGTCGCACAAAGGCTAATGAGCGGAACGAGAGTTTCTCCTTGGGCCTGAGTCAGGTGAACTGAAAAACCGCTTCGGGCTGGTGGACTCATACCGTTGTACATCAGCAAACGATACGTCTCTCTTCCTATCAATTTAGTTATATGTAGTTTTTTATGAAGCTCGGTTACATAAAGACAGCCATACATTCATAATAATTTAGTGTATCATTACTCCCCCTCCTCTAACCGACCAATGGTTCCATAATAATCATCATTAGTATTTACGGAAACAAACCAACATGTAAAATATCCTATTTTTGTATTTATTTTCTGTTGCCATGTATGTGCTCCTCATAATCCTCAACATAATACCAGTGCTATCGAACCAGCTATGTTCCTCAGACTCCCCGATCCTGCCAAAGTACCACCTCATCGAGCGATGCTACCGCTCCAAACTGGGTATCGTTGCTAAAGCCAACTTTACGTCTCTGTCTAGCTGCCATAAACTTGGATTAGCAAGGAAAGGTACCTAATATCATACCTACATTCTATTTATGTATGGACATAATATATAATATACGTAGGTAGGTATCAAATTTTGATATTTCTCACGTGGCTCTTGAATAATCTGCCGGGCGATATCATTTTGCTAAGATATTTAGAACACTGCGCTACTGCTCCTTTTTAGATAAAAAACAAACTTGTTTGTTTTTAAATGTGTTCCTCCAGCACAGCCACATTTCACTTTTTTTTATCAAAGTCGTCTTGGATTTTTTTGTTGGTTTTTCCCAGGTCTCTCCATAAACTTCAGTCCACCAGAAGTGCGGAACAAGGTCAAGTATTCGTGTGAGGTGCTGAAGTGTGCTGAGGCTGACGGAGGCTTGTCGTTAGTGAATGACTCGGCTTTTGATTACTACAGCCTCTATGGAAAGCCTTTGCGTGAGTAAATATACTTTTATGTAATACCAAATTTTGATACATTAAATAGGTAAATAATAATTAAATAACATACTATAATAATACATTAGAGTTACCTATATTGTACACAACGTGAAGGGCCAGGACCTTAGATTGGGCAGTACTGGGCACCACATTGAATGGCAACTTGAAAAGGGAGGTCTTTAGTTAACAAGGGATAAATGATTGCTGATTATGATGATTAACATCAAGACAGTTTCAATTTTTTGTGTCAGGTCGGTCCGGGTAAGAACCGCATCTTGTTATTCAGACACTTATGATTGATTGATTAATAGGTACCTTTAAACGAAACTCACATAAAAAATAAATCATAATACAAAACGGAAAAAATTTATTAAATCTAATGCCAAAAATGGCGGCCTTATCGCTGAAAGCGATCTCTTCCAGGCAACCGTAGGATGGAGAGGAAATTATAAAAAAAGACTAGACTGGGTGTACAATAACGAGCACTTGAAATTTGACTATAAAAACTTAAACATAAACATTTAAAAAAAATTAATTTCTAACATAATTATTGGAGTAAAACTTCGTTAACCTATTGTTCTATCCAGCAACGGTGACCGCCACCTGCGTCCCATCAGTGGGTATGTTCCACCTGCTTCCACGTCGAGTAAACTACACACAGGGTCGGTCGATGTGTCGCAACCTGACAGCTGTGCTGCCTGACGTCATCAGCGAGCAGCGCACCGATGCGCTTGCGCAGGTGCTGGCCGGGGCGGGAGTGGAGGCTGTGCTCGCTGGCTGGAGGAGGAGGAATAGCAGCCATTTTGTGGGGGATAGAGGTGAGGAGTAGTCAATGTGAGGATTGAAAGGCTATCTTTTGATATTACGAAGCAACTAAAATGAAGGGGCTCTCTTACAAGGCATTCTATTTTCAATCTGCATATTTGCAAGGCATTGTTGCGAATTAAAGTTGTACCTACTTACGCGTTCATATTGCAGTTTCATTTTTTTTTAAATAAGTATGTACTTCAAATGAGTTGTTTCTTGACATTCTGTTGCCAAACTTACCTACGTTAACAACTTAAGCTCCTTAACAAATCTGAATAGCAGTGCAGTTTTCAGCAGGCGTTATCGAAAATCTAAAGGTAAAAGACGTGTCATTTTTTTTAAATATATTTTTTAGGTGATTCATTAGACTGTTCTGCGTTTCGCGCCTGGGCTCCTGGACATCCTAGAAAGAATTATACAAAGTACGACTGTATGCTCCTAACACGACGCAAGATGTGGCTGTCGGCGCCTTGTAAAAAGCGCTATAAGGTGTTTTGTGAACTTCTTCCTGGAGGACCATACAAGAGGCGGTCTACCTATATTTGCTTCGAGAAGAAAAAGCGAGAATGGTAAGACGATATAAATTCTAAAAATAAACTTTAGAAGTAACCTTGAATTCGGTTTTAAAAAGAGTTTATTATTACGAGTTGTTTTATTTCCATCTTGCAGATACCATCGTAAAATCAAATACAGATGAGAACGACGATATGTGAAAAACTGCAAAACAAGAACAGTACTTAACAAATAAATTTTAATATTATTGTAATTTTTATTTATTTGTACTAAAAAGGTATGGAAAAAGGATAAACGAAACGTGTGCTCTTTTATTTCACGACTATCACTGTCAGTGTCAAAATCCATTCCCTTCCTCCCCTGCCTGCGCGCGCCTTCCTCATCTGTTTTTGTTTTTATTGTTCTGTCGGTTTACGTTTTTAATTTTATAGGAAAATAGTGCAATTCCTTATACAGGCAGCTTTTGCGGTAGGCCAAAAATCAAGTTAGAAATGGGACAGGGCAAAAGCCAATTTACTGAAGAAGAACTCCAAGACTATGAAGTAAGTATATTTTTGGCCAAATACGCGAACTAATTCACTGTATTATGTGTATGACTAATATCCGTCTAATTTACAGGATCTCACCTATTTCACGAAGAAAGAAGTACTTTAGTAAGTAATACGTCTATTGCTATATTATATAATAGGTATCACTTATCATTATGAACTTGCTGTGGTTCTTTAGCCATAGGTTTTTCTATAGTTTTATGTGAGAACCATGTAAGTACCTAGGTATATTATTTCTTTTTGCAACCCAGCGTCTCCCAAGTAAACGAAAGTATCAAAATCAGATTTGTAGCTATTTCAAGATCTGTAATATTTTATGTGAAGTGTTCAATAGACAGTTATTAAATGAGAAAAATTAAATATCAGGCAGCATTATTAAAGAAGTTCATGTATTGTAACTTACTCTTTATATACCACTATATTTACTTTATATACCACTCTATGTACTCTATATTCCAGTGCCCACAGTAAGTTCAAAGCCCTAGCACCTGAGAAAGTAGGCCACAACAAGAATGCCAAGCTGCCAATGGCCAAGATACTCCAATACCCCGAGCTGAGAGTGAACCCCTTCCGAGACAGGATCTGCAAAGTGTTCAGCTCCAGCAATGATGGAGACTGCACTTTTGAAGACTTCCTCGACATGATGTCTGTGTTCAGTGAGATGGCACCAAAAGCTGTGAAGGCTGAGCATGCTTTTAGGATTTTTGGTATGTTTATTCCATTATTATAATTCCAATATAAACATTTATACTATATTCATAATGCAGGTTCATATAAGCTAATATTTTAGTTAAATTACTGAGCATCAAGACAAAACCTATGTAATAATGTCTTTTTTTATTACTATGACATTCAAACCTTTAGATGTTACTGCAGGTGCCTTGAGCAAGTGTGATGCCTTCTTTTTATTACTTATTGAATCTTCTTTAATTATGATTAAAAGAAGTTAAAAGAAAGAATAAGATATAATCTAACTATTGAAGCTACTGATCGTGATAAATGGTGTCTAATGGTCTACAATTTTGGTTGGGGTCATCACGATGCTCAGCATTGAGCTATCACCTAGAGGAGGAGGGAAGCTAAAATCTGTTGCTTGACTTTGAAAGAAACAAAATAGTAATAATTATTTTATAATAGTAACATCTATTGTATGCTCTGTTCCAGATTTCGATGGTGATGACATGATTGGTGTGTCAGACTTGCGTGAGGTGATAGAGCGTCTCTGTGGCCCGGAGCTGAAGCTCTCTGACTCTGAGTTACAGCAGCTCGTGCAGAATGTGCTCGAAGAAGCTGACCTGGATGATGATGGAGCTCTGTCATTTGCAGAGTTTGAGCACATTATTGATAAGAGCTCTGATTTCTGCCAGTAAGTACATATTATAATCTCAGTTTATTTTTGACAAGTACTAAACCTGCACTACAGTTTTACTCATATACTTATGAAGATAGTAGGGCACATAATTATTAGAGAATATATTGTTTGTGTGGAGTTATCCAGTTTAATTATGTTATTTTAAATAAAACGGTTATGAACTCACCAAGAACTTAGAATCAGAAATAAAATACACATAAAAACACTCACGAGGACATAGTAGCTCAATGCCAAGCTAAGAACTCAGATTATCAAATTTTTACCTTGAAATTTTGATTTCAAGAAATAAGTTGAGAACTGATTTTTCATGCATTAAGCTTGGTTATGCTTTCTTTAACTTCAGGTGTGGTACAGTCATGTGTGAAGTTTTCTGTGTGAAACTTTTTTAAATTAAATCTTTTTCTTTTCTTTCAGTGCCTTTAGAATAAGGCTTTGAAGAAATCTGGAAGAAGTTGGCGACAGACTGGTTATCAAGTGGTTTTGTGTGATTCATGTCAAGATATTAAGAACTAAGGATAGACTTACAATGATAATATCATTAGCAACATGATCTTCTTTTATAATAGACAAATTTTTTGTACAGATACCTATGCAACATCTTGACTATGGTGGTGCTTAATATCAGGCAGGCTGTAGTCAAATGTTGGCCTATTCCATGTTAAAAAAACCACAAGACTTTTGTTATACACATAGACTACTCAGTAACAAAAAGATCTTATAATCTATACTCTATAGACTCAATTGAATTGAAGATGAATTCTGAGGGTGAATCTGAATAGAGTAATATAATTTAAAATGTTATCAAAAAAATATGTAGTATAGTATGTGTATAGGTAATTCATAATATTAACTACTCTATGCACATTAAACATTATCAGTAGTATGTTAATAAAAAATGATCTGATAAAAATGAAATCACTGTCACAAAACTAGGGATCATGATATGACAAACTAAATAACTTAGAATAAATTATTTAAATATAATCTAGCATTTATTTATGTGATAAATTATTAATGTTTGTGTTGTGATATTCTACAGTTTATACTTTACACTTTTACTTACATTTAAATTTAATTAGTAAACTAAATTAATAAATTGTACTTCCAAATAAAATGGTTGTTTCACTTTTGGTTTTGATACTAGATGTATCATCAAAATTACATAAATTCTATTGTTCTATTAATACTAAAATGTGACTCAACAAGATTGACGAAACAAGATTCTTGTGAAAATATGGGTATCAAAGTCATAAATTGTCAGGAAAATTATCATGTGTCTGAAACAGCATAAAAATACACAGAAACAGATACTGGCTGAGCAAGGTCATTGTTCTAATAACTTGTAAGATCTAGCTGAAGAGTAATCATGATAGTCCTTTTAAATATTAATGTTTAAATGAATATCTGGAAAGCTATTTTTCAAAGTTAAAATTACAAATTTATGACATTCATAATAAAATTCAATTGACATTTTAGCATATTTGTTCTAGTCGTAAATTTTTGCATACTTACCAGTAATGGTTATGATTCAAAACTTTTAGCACTTAACATCTGTTTTACTTAACTACATCTTGCAAATAAATAAATCTTTATCTTTGAATAGAAACACCAACTATCAACCACCAACAACTTTTGATTTTTGAGTCTTTTTTTATTTGACTTACAGGAAAATGTGGTATTAGGTATACCTACTATGAATATGTTGAGCATAAGTTGGCCTATAGGTACCCTACACATACTCCGAACACAACATATCTATACTTACATATTATTTCGAAAGGCAGTCTGGCACAGAATGATATTACTGGAGGAGGTACATACTTAGTAAAACAACCTTCTTAATCCAATGTAAAAATTTTACTTAATTAACTTAAAAAATAGCCCAGAAGATAAGGATATGAAAATTATAAACCTATAACTAAAGCTAGCGACGCTAGTTCTGCAGATACCCTGGCAACTTCATTCTCATGAAAATCCAGGTGGTAAAGAAGGAAACAAGAATGCACAGGAAAGCTACAGAAATCAACAAGATGCGGTTCAGTTTTGGTGTGGAGGGGTTGTGTGTGCGATCCAGGATGATGAAGCCCAGCCCGCCTAAGGAAAATAAGAAGCTGGACGCAAGCCCTTCCATGATGTATTGTCCATTTACACGGTTCGGCATGAATGCAACCGGCCTACTATGCCCGTGCTCGTCGGTTGTCGAGCCCACGCTCGGGGGCTCCACGATCACGTCATAAATGATCCCTGAAACCAATTAAAGCACTTGTTTAGTGTCCAGTAATACTACATCAGTTTCTTATTAGAATTTTACAAGAAAACATCACCCACCCCCGGTAACCAAAAAGTAAGATAGTAGCACCAACGAAAACGTTGTCATCGCCGACGGAGGCTGCAGCCATAACGGTTTCTTTATTTTTATATTAGGAATCTCAAGAACTTTAAACGGAATTGCATACAATGACTCCATTGTTATTAATTAATTTCGAAATTAAAATCCGTTTTCAATCGACCGTGGCTTCGCGTTCTTAATCTTTTTGTTTCGATGACGTTTTGACATTTGATATTGACAGTTTTTTTTTTTTTTAATTGGCCATAACTTTGTATTGTGCCAGTTCTCAAGTAAAAGATATTGACAGTGGATAAGGGATAAGCAGATCTAAAAATACTGTGACATTGGGTTTTTTTAGCAAACATCTAACCAAACACTATAGAGTTAGTGCCAACTATCTTTTAATTCGTCGATAAACGTTTTTATGGACCTTCTTAATTTATTCTTATGATATTAATATGATATTTACAATAAAATAAGTAAATAATGCTTCTGTTAGCATTACGCACATTAGGTACCTATCTTTTTTTCATGATTGTGCAGCGTCAGCAACAAAATATGGATCATTTTCTGTGTTGGTGTGACACGCACAGTAAAAAGAATACTACTTATATCATGTATTCTGTGATACTACTTCAAACTAGTACTTAGCAGTACTAGTTTGAAGTAGTATTTCTTTTGAAAATGTAGATTAGTTTTTTTTTTTTTTTTTAATATGTATATATAATGTTTATTTTTTTATTATTATTTGGAAGTGTATCACAGAATACATGATATAAGTAGTACAAATAAAAGAGCACAATCTTAGAAAATTCTAAAGATTAATAATTATTTTATGATTTACATGTCACTTTTATTATTCTGCGTGAAATGGAGTTGGAACAATGTTTTGGAATTACCTTTTCAGATATTGACCAATCACTAATAAGATCATGTAAAATTAACAGCCTAGGATTGGCGATTTGCTAAAAGGTTGTTTGTTTCGGATCTTCTACCAATAGGATTCATATCAATATGTAAAACAGTTAGTAAAAAAGTATGACAGTTGTCAAGTCAAATTCCTAATTTCGATTTTAATAAAATTGAATAAAAATTTCGCTCACCCAATTTTAACGCTTCTGGTAGCAGCTGGTTATTTTAATAACGTTCGGACGCGTAAATTGTGCATGTGATTGTGTTTCGTGTACGTGAATAGCGCGACATATTTAAATCAGGTGCAATATCGTCGTGCAAATGTGTTAGCCAATAGTTTTCGCACAAAATGTTATGTACTGTGGATTTTTCATTAATATTACGATGAAGGGTGGACTGTGTATAATTTACACGTCTCTGCTGACAATTTCAGTGCTTTCCAGGTGAGTTTTTACTAGAATCTATTCATAAATTCGGTGTTGTACGTAGCTCAGGTTCGTAACTGGTTTGTTGTTTTATTTCCAGCTGTGCCCTCTTCATTTTAGTGGTGTCAGAGGCTTTACAAGCTGAGGGTGGAGTGGAAGCGAAGGTCGATCTCTCGGGGCTGCACAATGTCAGTCAGAATGTTTTTACTGGGGTTAAGCCAGGAGGAGGGGAAGATCCAGTCACCCTCCCGTCAGAGGCAGTGTCTAGCGCGCCCCCCGCGCCAGACCTGGCGGAGGAAACAAAGGCTGCTGTTGAAGAGCAAGAGATGATATTTGCTGAGGCTCTGTCATTGAATTCAGTCACTACAGATGGGTAAGTTATATTTTTTTTATAAAAGTATATTGCATCACTTTCATTCATTATTCAATGTAAACGAGTCATATATGTAAATAGAAAAAAAATATTATCAAGGCTGGTAAAAATAAAATCTTATTTCAGTTACAGCACAGAAAATTATAAAGACCATATTTAGTAAATTACGTATCTTTTTAGGTAAGTACTCCCTTAATTAAATTGCTTGTAACCATTGTATAGGAAATTTTACGTTTCAATAATTTGATGTGGAAAGTTCCTGAGTTACCGAATCAATTCTATTAATTGCATACACTTAGACATCCATTGTATTCGGTAATACTTACTTTACTTAGGTATAGCTATTGAAATAATTTTATTACTTAATCAATTTATTAAATTGCATATGTTATATAGGTAAGTATATGTATAATTTAAAATACTTCCCTAAGTAAATTGAACTAAGTAGAGTACTGGAGCCAAGACAGAAACACTTCTTTATGAGTCAAATAGGCCAATTGGTAATTGAAAATTCACTAGCCTAGTTAGGTGTGAGCTATCAAACAAAATTGCCATTTACATTATTAATAAAACATTCAAATTATATTATTAATACCTAAAACATTTTTTTGATAGACTGTGGCTATATAAATAAGAAGGTAAACTAAACATCTGACATTCTAAGTGCTTAAGTACTACAAAAAAAAACCCCATATACCTACTATCAAACATTTTGTGTGTGATTACCAAATTGCCTGAAAGCATTGTTGTAGTTGTTTGAAGACCACTTAAAAAGAGAAAGTGAATGGCACTTGAAATAAAACGTATTTTTTTGGCTTTATTGTGCATCTGCAATTGCAATAACTATTTTATTGATGTTAATGCATTTTTATTGAGCATTGTGCCTAAGAGTTTGAATAATATCACTGCAATAAAGTAGAAAGAAGTTGCTGCTTGATTACTTAATTTTATAGTAAGTTCCAGTGACTGTATTTTCACTTTTTAAGGTTCCTTATGTTCTCATTTCAATGTAACTTTAATTGTTACTATGGAGAAATGGCTAAAAATATATGATTTAGGTACCACCTGAACTCTTATAAATTAGATGTAATGCTGACCCCAGAAATTAGAACAATAACCTTAAATAGCAAAAGAACAGAATATCTACGGGCATTGGATTAAGTGATGTACCAAAAAGTTTTTATAAAATGACCTTTATCACAAGGATATAAGATGTGTTTACATGTGGACACACCCACCAGCTTGTGACGTTGCTAAACTATTAACAGTATGTCTGTCTGTCAAAGCAGTTGACTACATAGATACAGACTGAAATAGTTGGTAGACAAAATGAGTGGGTGAAGTGGAATTCAATGTATTTGCAATTGGCAACAGAACTGATGTAAAGAGTTTCTATTTAGAAATGTTATTTTTTAATGGGCTTTGAATGATTAGACTTGGAACTCGATAAGTTGATGGTAAGCATAAAGGTCCACAGAGAACAAAAAAAAACATTCAATTATTTTTTGTGTGTTATCATCATTTGCAGTACTTAACTTTTACGAAGTTGATAATATTGGTACCTATGTTTTTCATTACAAATATGTAGATTGCATGTTACACATACATACAATGTCATACTTACACAAGTATTATATTGAAGCAGAATTATATTGACATTAGGCAATTTTATTTCCTTCCAGTTGTTTGCAATTATTTTGCAGAATGCAGGTAACTGACACATTGACTATAAGATACATAAGTCTTGGCTTACTCATAAATAACTTGCTCATTCACAGTCTATCAGTAGCAAGATATACCTTAATCAAAACCTGTATTAATAAAATAATTTAATAAAAAAAAAAAAACGCAGACTCATCGACATGTGCATCTTGCCTGTTCTAACTTACGGTGCCCAGACCTGGTCACTGACCGATCACCAAAAGTCCAAACTTGGAGTTAGCCAAAGAGCTATGGAACGTAGTATCCTTAATATCCGTAGGACGGACAGAGTCCCAAACAGGATACTGCGTTCCATGACAGGTGTCACTGACGTTGGCCAGAAAGCAGCCAAATTAAAATAGGATTGGGCGGGTCACGTAGTTCGTATGCGCCCCGAACGCTGGGCTGAGATCGTGACACAGTAGAAACCTCAAGGGCGACGTGGTAGAGGAAGGCCCAAGACCCGCTGGCGTCAGGATCTCGACCGGTTTCGGGGTGCCTGGCGTGAGGAGGCCTTCGACCGGGACGCATGGAGGAAGTTGGGGGAGACCTTTGCCCAGAAGTGGGACAATATAGGTTAACAATAAAATATATATAAAAAAGTGGTAACTGTATTTATAGTATTCATTCAGCCTTTGGCAGTGATAATGTGTCTGTCATTAGAATAGGTACCCTAAGTACTAGTACTTAAGTAAGTATGACTAATTTACCTAGTAACTGAACATTAATACATTTAGTCACACTAAAGTACAAAGCTGTGTAATAGTATCGCAGTCCTTACTTTGCTCTATGCATTATTTGGTTTTAGAGTCCTATAGACTCCTCAGACTTTATTTAAAACTGACTTATGATCATCTTTACTGGTTATCATAAGCTATACATTATCATATCTCATAAAAGAATATTCTATCACATCAAGAATTATTGCAAACTATGAGGTGATTTACACTTTATTACATTACATTTATGTAGTAAAAAATACAATGGTGTTTCATCAGTTTCTTCTAGGCAAGCGCGATAGATCGTAGATTATAACGTTGTTTAACATCAGGCGAGTTGTAGTCAAGCGTGAGCATAACTAGTTAAAAAAATAAATGAACAAACCCCATGTTTAAAAAAAACTATGTAAAGTTTTTACGTGGTACACAATATTTATTTATTTATTTATTTATTTTATTAGGCACACAACACAATACACAGAAAATACGTGACAGCATAATATTTTAAAGGTCGTTATGTTCCTGGTACTCGCACACAATGGTCATAACATTCGCAGACCACCCAACGATCCTCGTACCACGCGGATCAGGTTACATGTCGCCAACTCAGCATCCGGCCGATAAGGCTCGGCTTAGGTGTTAGGTATAAAATAAGATTGCATGTTAGAATAAAGCAGTCTAAATAAAATCTTTAGTCTGAACAGACGTAGTGTTTAATTAATTAGTTTTTAAAAAGACTTTCGTGCGTTCCCGACTTTTAACTGGCGCAGCCGGGCCGGATATCAGTTGCTAGCCAGCGCGTGTGAATATTCGCGTGAATTCCGCGATCCTCGAGCGGCAGCAGTGTGCCAGCACCCTAGCATCGGAAGCTGACACCGGTATCCCCGAACCAAACAAATTTGTTAAAGCGGACTACGATGGCGCTGGGCATGTAAGTACATAGAGTAGCATCCTCTGGAGTAAAATCCTCCTGCTTACCCCATCCCCATCCACGAAAATTGTTTTCTAGTATAAGCCTATTTTATTGTGATTGAAATTGCACAATTTAAGTAAATTTAGTTATATTGTGATTAAAATTGCACAATTTAGGATAATTTAGGGTAACTGTGACTAAAACTGCACAACATAGATTAATTTAGATATATACGCGATTAAAATTGCGCAATAGGTTAAATTAGGTAAATTGTGACGAAAATTGCACAGATAATTATAATTAAGTAAATAATATTTTAATTTAGAAGGAATAGTGATAGATAGTTGTAAAAATGGTGGATGCAGCCACAGCAGCTACCATAGCACCGCCCCTTCTTAGGGACATGCTAAAACTGGTCCCTGATTACGACGGCAACACTAAAACTTTGACGCTTTTCCTTAAAAAATGCGAGTATGTCATTCAGTACTTTCAAGGTACCACCCAAAGAAATGAATTCCTTATGCAATGTCTCACCAGCAAACTCGTTGGAAAAGCTGCCGCCCTAATCAGTGAGCGAGGTGACTTCACAAGTTATGACGACCTCAGGGCATTATTGATCCAACATTTCGGAGACCCGCGTAGTGAAGAGTCAGTAGCGTTTGAACTGGAATCCCTTAAATTGAAAAGCGGAGAGTCCTATCTAGATTTCTGCGGACGTGTGCAGGACATGCGCGCAATATTATTTTCGAAAATTCACCAAAATTCGGCAAATAGCGAAGACGTGAAACAGGCGAAGAAAATAATTCATAATAACACGGCTTTGAACGTCTTTCTCTACAACCTACCTGAACACATGGTTAGGGTGATTCGGCTGAAACAACCCCTAACTCTAGAAGATGCCCTTAAACATGTCCTGGAGGAAGTCAACTTCCAGGATCAATACCAATTAAGATCAAAAATGCTACAGCACTTGACAGTACCAAAACCTCCACCTCTTCCGGTAATGCAACACCCACAATTCAAATTCGGTATCCCTAATCAAGCCCCAATGGCATTCAGACCACAGCCTATACGACCTCCATTTAATATTAACAATAATTACAGACCTCCTATGCAGTTTGGTTACAAGCCAAATTTCCCAACTCAAACAAACATACCGCGACCTCAAATGACCCCCTTTGGGTACCGCCCACCTCAGCCATTTAACCAAGGAGGGTATCGCCCTCAAGCAGGACAATTCGGATACAGGCCGCCACAGCCTCAAGGCTTTCGTCCACAACCGGGACAGTTTGGTTACCAGCAACCCCAACATCAAGGCTACAAACCACCAGTGCCATTTACCAGTGACGTCACCATGAGAACGGTACAACCAAGACAGGTACCCCTGAATGAAATAAACATAACACAGGAACAGACCGACGACTTCAACCCTAATTATGAGGAACAAGGTTATGGTTACTATGAGGACCCTAACTTGTATTACGACCCCATGGTTGAATACACTGAAGAACAAATCAATGAAGAAGAGACCAAGGACGATACAGTGGAAAATTTTTGCTTAACCCTGAGCTCAAAACCCCCGAGGTAATTGAGCTCAACTACGACGCCACCCGAAAACTACCCTATGTAAAATTCAACGATATAAATGCAAAATTTATGCTAGACTCAGGAAGCAGCAGATGTTTTATCAGCCCAAGGAAGGCAGACACTCATTACCAGCAATACAAAAGAAATGAACCCTTCGAGGTAACAAGTACTCACGCATCCAGTTCACATAATCATGTGGTGGACATACCCTTATTCAAAGAATTCAACGAAGAAATGGACCACAAGTTTTTCGTATACGACGTAGACCCCAAATATGATGGAGTCATTGGATGGGACCTAATGCTTAAATTGAAAGCCAAAATTGATCTAGACGACAGAACTTTCAAAACACAAAACGCAACCATCCCAATATATTATGACAAGGATCATTCGGTGACCCTAGAACCAAGGTCAGAAACCCGGGTAAAGATACCAGTGTCCGTAGAAAAAGGAGATGCAATTATCGAATACAAACAGTTTTGTGAAAATGTCAGGATGCCCGCCGCTATTGTGAAGTGTGAAAATTTTTATGCCACCACAGTTATCCAAAATGCATCTGAAAATGAAGTAGGCATGACTATAAAGAAACCCTTTGTTGTACGGCCAGTCCGAAAGGATGACGTAATAGCATGCGACCTGAATTACATAACGGAATCAACTGAAGTAGAAATTGATCAACTACTCAAGGAAAACCTAGCAAAGCTACGCTTGGACCACCTTAGCTCGGAAGAAAGAAAAGCTATACGTGACTTATGTATAGAATATAAAGACATATTCTACTGTGAAGACCTACCCCTTACCTTCACAAATCAGGTTAAACACCAAATCAGAACAACAAGCGACAACCCTGTATACATAAAGCCGTATAGACAGGCTCCAGCCCAAGCTGAAGAAATTAAAAATCAAGTAGAAAAGCTGCTCAAGGACGACGTGGTACAAGAATCACACTCACCTTGGAGCGCTCCGGTGCACCTCGTCCCTAAAAAGCTTGACGCTTCCGGACAAGTGAAATACCGAATGGTAGTCGATTATAGGCGCCTTAACGAAATAACGACGGACGATCGCTACCCTCTACCGAATATCTGTGACCTTTTCGACAAATTAGGTAAAAGCAATTATTTCACAACCCTGGATCTGGCTTCCGGTTATCATCAGATCGAGATAGCAGAAGAAGACAGACAAAAGACAGCGTTTTCTACCCAAAATGGTCATTATGAATTCCTTCGCATGCCATTTGGCTTAAAAACGGCCCCAGCAACCTTCCAACGTGCAATGGACAACGTACTAAGAGGGCTGCAAGGTATACACTGTTTGGTATATCTAGATGATATACTTATATATTCTAACGGACTCCGCGAGCATCTGGAGAAGTTACGCGCAGTCTTTGATAGGCTCAGACTCACCAACCTCAAGGTCCAACTAGACAAATCAGAATTCCTACGGAGAGAAGTTCAATATCTTGGCCACACACTAACTAAAGACGGACTCCGACCAAATAATGACAAAATCCAAGTGGTGATTGACTACCCAATTCCAGAGACTCAGACAGAAATAAAAAGATTCCTGGGATTTATTGGCTACTATCGAAGATTTATCAAAGATTTTTCAAAAATAACACAACCGTTAACAGCTTGTTTAAGGAAAGGAAAAACTGTTGAAAAATCGGAAAAATACATCGAAGCCTTTCAAAAGTGTAAAGAGCTGTTAATCAACGCCCCGATACTTCAATACCCGGACATGAACAAGCCCTTCATATTGACCACCGACGCTTCGGAAGTGGCAATAGGAGCCGTGTTATCCCAAGGGACAATTGGCTCTGACCGACCTATTGCATACGCCAGTCGAACTTTATCGGACACAGAAAGAAAGTACAGTGCCATCGAAAGAGAGCTATTGGCAATAATTTGGGCCACAAAACACTTCCGGCCGTACTTATACGGAAGGAAATTTGACATTGTAACCGACCACAAACCCTTGCTCTGGCTATATCAACTAAAAGAGCCGGGCAGTAAGTTAACACGTTGGCGTTTACGACTTCAAGAATACGATTTTGACATAAAACACAAAAATGGACAACTAAATGCAAATGCTGACGCACTATCACGTCTCAAACTTAATGCATTGACTACAGCAGAAGAACCTGACGATATATCAATGATTGTCAATCTAGATAATCCTTCTCAGCAATCTGACACCATATCTATATCCGACTCAGAGAGAACGGCAACCAACAGTCCTATAACTATCTCAGACACAGATTCCATAGACCAAATTTTGAGTAAGGAACCCGAATGTCTCGTACCATCGGAGACAAGTTCCAGCGCTACAGAAACGATTCATTCAGGCAGAGACTTAGAATCTCTAGGTATACCTATATTACATGAAGCTGTGGACACAAAACCAAACCAAATACTCGTGTTTCAAAAATTCACTGACGGACTACAAGTAACCGATATATCTACGAAACATCAAAAAATTCTAGAGGTTTTCTTACCTCACGGCAAACCAGACCTTGTATGTGAATTCCTAAAAAAATACATTAAACCCAAGAACAAATACTTCGTTTACTTCGAGACCACACAGCACCGACGAGAATTTAGCAACGTCGTGATTTCCATGTTCAAACAAGGTACTATCAATTTTCATGAATGCACCGAGAGAGTGATTAACGTTGAAAATGAAGACGAACAAAAATTGATAATCAAAAAGATACACGAAGGAAAAACATGCCACAGAGGTATAACAGAAACAATTAAAAGAATAAAGCGATCTTATTATTGGCCCGACATGCAAGAAACGGTCTCTGCAGTAATAAACTCGTGCGACCAATGCAGGATCGCCAAGTATGACCGAAAACCAATCAAACCAGTATTACAACTCACTGAAACACAGGATGCCCCATTCCAAGAATTATTCATGGATATATTTTCCATCGACTCCAAATCCTACCTCACGATAGTAGACGCGTTCAGCAAGCTAGCACAGGCAATAGAGATACCATCACGGTCAACGCCCGAGGTAGTAAGAGCACTCCTTAAATACTTCAGTTTCTATGGCATTCCGCGAAAAATTAGCTGCGACCCCGGTACCGAATTTAATAACGACCTACTCCGAGAACTTACTCAATTACACAAAATAACACTGCACATAACTACACCAAATAACCCGAATTCTGTCGGCATAGTAGAGCGTTTCCATTCCACCATAATTGAAATTTATCGCCTAGCCAAATACGAAAAGAAATACACAGACGCAGCAAATATAATGACTTATGCTATAATGGCATACAATAATACCATACATAGCGCTACAGATTTAACACCATTCGAAGTTGTATTTGGACACACAGAATTAAATTCCTCTTTTGAAGTACAATTTGACAAAGCTTATAAACAACAACTGATAAAAGATCATAAGAAACGTACTAATGAATTATATAAATTCATCTCGGAAAAACTGCGAAAAGACAAAGAAAAGGTGAAGCATAAACGCGGTGGAGAAATAGTACCGCCGTTCACGGAAGGACAGGCATTATATGCGAAGGCAGTAAACAAAAGACAATCCAAGGATAAACCTAGGTACCAAAAAGCTATAATAACTGGCGAAGCTAAACAAAACGTCGTACCCATAAAAATCAAGGACAGAGACACCAAGGTCCCAATTAAAAATGTAAAACGCCCTCCGCAGGTGGTGCTTCCTCCTGGTGATGGTGACGTGCGTCCATGCCCAAGGTCTCCAGAGCCAGGGCCTTCAACTTCAAGAAATTAATGAAAATCCAGGCCTCCTCCCAGTTAAGCAAGGTCGCGCCTCGCTACAGTACGATAGTTGGTCTATTATAAAAACTATAGATTTAACAGGTATCTCCTCCGACTTGCAATTTCATTCGCAACAATATTCAAAGTTTTGTAACAAGGTTATATTAGCCTCTAAAAATGTTTCCTCCCTCATGATTAAATTTAAAGACTTTCAGTCTCAAATTGAATACATCCGTGATGAGGCTACAGAAAAACTACAGAAGTTAGTACCTAGCAAACGCGTAAAACGAGGTCTTATCAACCCTCTAGGTTCTTTGATCAAAGTAATAACAGGAAATCTAGATAACGATGACGCTATTCATTTCGAACAATTATTAACTGACACACAAACCCGTGAGCAAGCCGTTTCCAATAAAATCACTATTATTACCGAAATGCTGGATCACATCGTAAACTCAAGTGAAATTGTAAATGAAAACACAAAGCTTCTGAATGATAGAGTTAATAAAATAGAATTTTACCTAAGATCACATGATAATTTCGAGGAACTTCTAACTTTTCATATTATAAATGTATTCAACCTCTTTATTAGTAATTTCCGCACTATTTCCATTAAACTCGGCGATGTAGAGACGGCTTTAGCCCTTAGTAAAGTGTCTGTACTCCATAAAACTGTAATAGATTCTGTAGAGATTATAACATTGCTGAAAGAAATAAGTACATATGGTAAGCTTATGTATCCTGTAAATAATCAAAACCTAATAAATTTAGAAGAGACATTCTCTGTTAAAGCATACCTTAAAGACAGTTATGTTAGGTTTATAATTGATGTTCCATTAGTTGAAAATGAATGTTATGTATATTATAAATTGTACCCACTGCCCATGCTTAACCATACCACCGCCGATACCTTTACCATAATTCCTGAATATCCCTTTTTACTCCAGGATGAGAAAAGCTACCGCCCACTTGCCCAAAAGTGTAAAGAGATAACCGCCAAAGAGTACCTGTGCTCTGAAAGCAGCATCGCGCCTTATTTCGCAGAAACCTGTGTGGAACAGTTAATGAAATACCGAGCACATCTACCAAAATGTAGTAAGCACAAGGTCATTACAGAAGAATTGAAGACACAGAAAATCTCTGATAACGTTTGGATTATCTTCTCCAAATTTAAAAAGGTGCTTACGCAGCAATGCAGCGACGACGTCATACAGGAGCCACTGAGAGGTACATACATTCTCACTATCCAGAAACCATGCGATGTCACCATTGGCACTCTGCGACTCCGTGCAAACCGTTTCCATGAATTGGGAAATTCTTATAACCGCATACCTATTGTAAACTTACCTGATCTATCAGAAAACAAAATGGAAAATATGGAAACCATAAACCTGCAACGAGTTAACCTAGATGACGTGCAACACCTCAATTATATGTTGAAGAAAAGTGTGAAAAGTGTTCAAAATTCAAGTGAAGTGAAAAGCCTTGGCATTGCCACAATTGTGCTCTATATAATCTTATTGGTGTTTTTTGTATACACATTACAGTTAAAAATTATACCTTATATCCGGAAAATCTATGAGACACCCTCAACCCCTGTAATTGAACATGAAAATGTAAATGAAAATCCGATTTTACTTGTAAGTTAAGAATGTTATTCGCATAAGTTCGCTGCCTCTACAAACCCCTCCGAGCAGGACCTGGTATTGCAAGCAGCAATAGTCTTAAGATATAGAATAAGAAAATGTATGTATGTAAACCGAAATTCTCGGAAAATCCTTTTCCGATAATTTCGAGTCTGAGGGGGAAGGCGTTATGTTCCTGGTACTCGCACACAATGGTCATAACATTCGCAGACCACCCAACGATCCTCGTACCACGCGGATCAGGTTACATGTCGCCAACTCAGCATCCGGCCGATAAGGCTCGGCTTAGGTGTTAGGTATAAAATAAGATTGCATGTTAGAATAAAGCAGTCTAAATAAAATCTTTAGTCTGAACAGACGTAGTGTTTAATTAATTAGTTTTTAAAAAGACTTTCGTGCGTTCCCGACTTTTAACTAGGTCCATTCTGTGCATCAAACACATGCGTGCACAACATGATTATAGACAAATACAATGTTCAGTAAGGTAAACTAAAGTGAAACAATTAAAATATTACATACAATACGATACTTATGGAATATATAAATATTAAGCAAATTCATAAAAAAAACACGACTAAGGTACAAATATAAAAAAGTAATTTGTGTAGCAAGCAAAACAAGGTGAAATACATAACATTACATTGTCGTGGGTTAACGTTGCAATACAACAATAGAAATATCGAACGCCCGCATGTTTCTATAGTTCTGTTCAGTTAAAGTTAGTTTATTGAATTGATCGACCTTGTGCTGGACAAGCAGCCAAGTGGCGAGGGAAACTCGTCAAGGGCGCTCGATTTCATCACGGATGTGGATCGAGCATTCAATCGATGTCGCAGCTCATGTTTGGATACAGTTCTTTAATCGAGTTTTTATGACAACTTCCTAATTTATTAGACTTGAATTGGCGTATTGATTGTGCTCGCCCAAGCAAAGATCTGTAGTATAATATTAAATGATGTAAATCAAATCTCTCTCTTTGAGTCGTATTTCCTCATGACTGAGGGTCGTGACTCCCCCGCAGAATTAATTCGTTAGGGGAGTTTTCTTGGGCAGATACATCGTGGTGGGCGCCCAGGTCCTTCCACGGAAGACGCATGTCCTCGGATATTGTGGTCCTCAAACATGTCGGTTTCCTCACGATGTTTTCCTTCACCGCTAAGCGAGTGCAAATCTACACATAACTTGAAAAATACAAGTCATTGGTGTAGGGCGGATTCGAACCAGGGTACGTCTGGATGAAGAGCAGACACTGGAACCGCTGAGCCACACTCGCTTAAATCAAATAGCTAAGTATAAAATGCAATAGTACCAATCAGATGATTCATACTGATACTTTATTTGTAAAATAAAAATAAATATTTCAGGACATATCACACAGCGCCATCTAGCCCCATACCACAGCTCATACTTAAGTATATAGCTTACGCTTGTATCATGGGTACTAGGTAACGGATATATTACATATTATATACTTTTCTTTCGTAAAATACATATGTTCTTACTCGTACTATACATAGAAACGACCAGACTTTAACATGTAGCTTGGCCTTTAACGGGTATCGAACCCGCATAGATTGCGGCCGTCTTTATAAAATAGGTCACTGCACGTGCCTTCCGTACAATACATTTTAGTCATATATATGTAAAATAACTTGAACTTAGGTACATAATAAACGAGCAACATGCTAATTAAAAAAGAATGTGTACTTAACGTTGCTGAGGAACTGGTTCCACTTGTTTTGACATTAATGTCAGATGGCTTGCAGAATAAATTAATCTTTATAAATACTAAAAGATACTCAAAACTGCCAGACTTTTCCTAATCAAGAAATATGTGAATATCTTTTTGAATAATGTTGGACAGTCATAGTCTGTGTTTCGAACTCAGATTCAATTTCAATCAGTTTGATTATATAAAGTTACAAGTTTTGATGGATTAATACAACTTAAACATGCTGTGTGCTGTTAGTAGGTATTATTTTTTCAAGTATTAAAAAAATATTTTTAAATTTTGCATATAAAACTCGTATCGAAATGGCTATATCAGTGTTTACTTAATTATACTACAAGCAGCATGTGCGAATCAAACGTGAAGGCCGATTTATTGAACTGCGTCATTCTGTGGGAGAGCGCTTGATAATGGTGTGATAAAGTATAAAATTAGAGGTGGTAGGTAATACAATGCATAATGACTTTCAGCTTTTTCAGTTCTAGACAGGTTTTTCAGGTTTTTCCGTTTTTAGGCGATAAGGCCGCCCAATGTGCATTAAATTAGTTTTTAAATTTCTTTTTATTTTGTAATTTCTTTGGTGTGCATTAAAGCCATATCTTATCTTATCTTAGACAGGTAACATTTTGTAGCAAAATCTTTTCGAATATTATCTTTTGTTACACAACTCAATTCACAATTGGATTTAAATGGGTTAATTTGATGCGTATAATAAATCCTGTCATAAAATATAATAATAATAATTATTATAATAAATATTTCAGGACATATCACACAGCGCCATCTAGCCCCATACTAAGCTTTCGCTTGTATCATGGGTACTAGATAACAAACGGATATAATACATATATACTTTTTTTATATCTTATTTAAGTATGTTAACCACAACTCCAAACTGATGGAATGGAATATTATGTTTATAATTTTATGGTAAAGCTAAAATCCATCGTTGATTGACTGCTCTGGAGTACCGATCAGGACATATATACGCGAACCTATTTCATACATAGGTAGGTACATATAAGTAAAACAGCAAAATTATATTGTAATAGTTGATAACTACCTGTTAATCTTGGACTTTCATTCTCACTTTCATTCACATATAATAATTATTATGCTATAAGCTTTACTATTGCTATAATCTATACTAATATTATAAGGCTGCAAGTTTGTTTGTTTGATTGTTTGTTTGTTTGTTTGAACGCGCTAATCTCAGGAACTACTGGTGCGAATTGAAAAAATATTTTTGTGTTGAATAGACTATTTATCGAGGAAGGCTTTAGGCTATATAACATCACGCTGCAACTAATAGGAGCGAAGAAACATTGGAAAATGTGGAAAAAACGGGAAAATTCATCTTTGAGGGCTTTCGTTGCGTGCGCTGCAAAAACGGTTCAAGTCATGGGTAACAGCTATAATTTATAAAGTTGAAGAGGTTGTTTGCAAAAATAAATATGATGCCTAAAATAACTATTCCACGCGGACGAAGTCGCGAGCACAGCTAGTAAGCTGTAAGTAATAATTCGTTAACCGTCAATAGATTCTATACAGTCAAAGTATCGTAAACATGATGTTACATCCATTACGTTGAGCAAGTGTAATTAAACACGTGAATACGATTTTTGATACGGCGCGTTAGTTTTTATAACTAATCGATTGTCCGCTCTAAAATAAACTGTAATCCAGTCACGGCAATAGAAATGGAAAGTTTGCTCAAAGCGAGTGTATTTTGGACTAATACTTCAATAAATGTTTTTAATATAACTTTATCCATAGATGCACTTTCAGTACGTAATACGATCGATGTTGCATAATTTAATGTAAATAGATTCTATCACTAGATGACTATCGAAAAACCTTATTTGTTAATTATGGTTATTAACATATTCATTTTGGCTTAAAATAGAAAACTAGATTTCTTTAAACATTACCTGTGGGCTGTGCGTTGGGTAACCCAAATTATAAATCACTCTAAATTATGACTTAAAAATCACTTCAATTTATCGCTACTAATTGTCTTTGTAAAGCCGTTAAGACAAGACTTATGCAATTAATAGATATGTAATTACGTAAAGATAATAAATCAAAATATGTGAAAAAAAACAGTTTGAAGCCCAGATCAAAAGCCTGTTATCAGTGTCGTGTTTAACGAATATTAAAACATTACTCTTCGGTTTACTTCCTTATCAGTGTTTACTTAATTATTTGATTGCGAATTAATTTTTTAACCGGTTTGATTCAGCCAAATTTTGTTTGAAAACCTTTGTCGAGATACATTGTATGTCGTGTTCTCGATAAATCTACTGTGTTCATGAAATGTGTTTTTAAATAAATGATTATTATTATCTAGGTACTTACTTACTTATTGCTAAAAAATATGACTAAAGTTATGTATGCCAGATAAAGTTTTTGGTGACCTAAAAACCGATATTGCGATATAGAATTGCACTGTATTGAACCTAAACTATACGATAAGCGTTTAAGATAAATATAGTCTATAGACTTCCATATGATATAGTCCTGTTCTTCTTCTAAATTCATTATAAAATAAGACCTTTATTGTATTAATTGATTTTCTACAATGGACATTTGGACAGGCAGGCATTTCCACTTTATCATCTGAAACGACATTTGCACAAGCGACAATGTGCTTCAAAGAGAAGCTTACCTGAACTGAAAAGATTTTATAAGCCTTTGGAACATGCCTCGGGTTTATGGGAAATTATAAACTTTTTAGAGAGTGTTAACAAATATAATACTAAAATACAATTTCATTGCCGCGTGTGAGCTAGACAGGTGTAGATTTACAAGGTGTTCTCTAAATAAACCTCTCGCCAGTAATAGTTATACAAGGTGGTCTGAAAATACTCGTGTCATAAGTCTATGATAGCCCGAAGTGTTGGCAATGCGCGACCAACCTTGTTCCGCTCCCGAATATTGATTAGTGGATTTCTAGGTAAATTTACTTTATGATTTTGAAATTTATGGAGGTATGTATTTCTACTTAATTGTATTTACTGTCCGCAAATTTATCAGTAGACAAACAGATTTTATTGGCATACAATATAATTTTGCCAAGACAAACAGACTTTGTCAAAACAAGACAATAAGGTGCAGACAGAGCTGGATTATTAGAAACTATTAATTGTTCGTTAATTAAATTGTTTTGTGAAATTAGCTATTTAAGGTACTCTCATGAACTGAGATTTTATCTCTTACTCTGTTCAGTTCTTGGCCCAAATTCTAGCAAAACATCCGATCTAAGATAGAAATGAGTGTATTTCCTGAGATAAGCATCAGTTCCGATGTTCCGAAAGAGTCCGTTCGTGCCCATCCCAGTTACGTTATCATGCAGCCAGGCTGCGGAGGCTGCGTAATCGGTCGTTGACCCTACAGACAGCCCCTACCATTGTCTCTCGGACAATTGATGCGGAAACGAGACGCGGTCGAGAAAGTCGCGTCTTTTGAGTATGCAGTAAATAGAGATGTAAAGTTGTAGGTGTTTGAATGAATATAAATACTTACTCGTGTTGTTTAATACCTATATGTCAAAAAATAAGCATAACTTGTATTACCCTTATGTTAAGAAATTGAAAGGGTTTTTGTGTGGTTGTGTGTTTGTGTCTTCTTTAAGCTTAATGGCTGAACCTATTTGGATGAAAGCTAGTACAGGGATTTGATTAGATTTACATATTTTTTTATCTCGGATTATATGTACGGGCAACACCGTGGATCGCCGCTAATTTTTTTAATAGATTTTATCATGACAGGCTCAAGACTTAATTTTAAAGGTTAAGTACTATAAATACTTAATATAAAAAACACGAGTGAATTTATTTACCAGTCCGCAAAGTGGCATAACTGTATCTATGTGTAGATTAAGTTGGTAGGTACCTACCTAGTTGATGTAATAATTACGTCACAATATTGTTTTAACAGTTGTATTTGCAATGACTCAATACCTCACCTCTTCGTTTGTAATGCAAGCACTTAGTTTAGTTGCAGAAAATTTGCATCCAAAAAGCATGAATATCCATGTACCTACATAACCCATATTTAATATAATTAGTTTCAGTAATTGCATATGTGGAAAGATAGAAGTAAAAATGCTACAAGCAATACATTTGTTTCTAATTTGGTGTTCTCGTCTAATACGTTTTTCTTCGTAGCGAAATAGCATATACATATGCAATGCAGATTGTCTTCTCTGTGATTCAAAATCGAGTTGCAATCGTGAACAAATAGTATAATCTGTTTGAATCTGTTAGATAAACGTACAACAGCCTCTGGTCTACAGTTAATACACGAGTGAAAGTGATAAATTCAATGTTCCTAACTCACTGACTGACCACTTTTTGCTGACCATCAGCTGACCACGCCCCTTCGCCTATTCCACATTACACTTTCATGCCTAGATGATAAGGCTTATTTTACAATGATTAAGAGGCTAATTACCAATGATGGGAATTACGTCTTTGAGTTCTGGTAAAGCTCGAGATTATAGAGAAGTTAAGCTAATGTTTATATAAGATACGGCCCATCATTAGATGGGTGCCCGAAAAAGGATTCATCTTTGCGACAATGCGCTTTCTTTGATTGGGTAGTATACAAGTATCTATAGAGCCTTTACATAAATTTAACCTTTTGTAATATAAAACTAGTGTAACGATGTTGTTGAACTGACCTTGAGTTTTAGGAAATGGCAGTTAAATTGGTTCGCTCCAATTTTAAACCATTTAGCCTTTAATTGGTAAACAAATTACTGAGACACGAAAATAGCTTTTGATATGTTTTGTTCCAATTTATGGATGCAATGTGGGTTTCTATTGCAATACCTCCTGCTAATCATCATGCATTTTCTTTCAAAATATTGATCGACCTTATAACATTTCAGTGCCAAAGGTATGTCGTGGTTTACAATAATCATATTTTCTACTCTCACATTTTTATTGAGTTTTCCTTGGCCATCGCATATTACAAAGTAAATGAAAAATGAAGTATCTGATAGGTACACCTAAAACTATATCTGTCCTTAATTTACTTTAAACTCCAGCTCTGTCAGCTGTTACATCCAATAAAGTACAAGAGCGGCATCTACGTCATTACCTATCTAAAGCTATACTAACTCTATGCTAACGCACCCACCGTTGTATTAGAGCGCGTTTAATAACTCTAAATCTCCCACTTTATCACTATCCGCTTAGTAAATGTTGGCACTTCTCTTCGCCACCATAACAATCACGGTAGAATGGTGCGTTTACGCTAGGGATGGGGTTTGTGGCCGGAGATTTGCGTCTTTTGATTTTGTTTGCCGGATTTTTGCGGCTCCTTGCTCTTTGCAAGACACAAACTGGTCGTTTTCAAAGCAATAGGAGCCTAGGAAAAAATGTGAAAAATTTCTGCTTCTCCCTCGTGAAAGAGCTTACTTAAAAATGCTAATATTATTTTACAATCATTCACGTCTCGTAGGTTCCATTTTGATTTGATGTTGAAAATCCAAATTTTTATCTAAATTTCCACTAGTTATTGAGTGTCAGTATTACTGTAACACATATTACAAAATATGATGTTATGTTGCAGAAATTCACCTACAACTCAGCATAGTTTTGTAGACACCAGCTCTTCTATTCTGTTCTGTAGCACCTGTCAAATATGTGACAGTAGTTGTCAGTAGTTAGACATTTAACTAATTTCTGTTTTTCTAGCACAGCAACACTTCTCAATTAAACTTTTTTTTATCTAACTAGTAAAGTTTATCCGTCCAAATATCTGTCCACCTGCTCCCCCAGCGCCCTATTGTGCCAGTTATCCAGTTATTGGCAATGAATATTTGCTGCAGTTATCTGCAGCAGTATATAGTGTTATTCCAAATTAATACCTTGTTTATGTTTGTCATTGGGAAAGCGATCGCGGCCCCGCTCTCAGGGAATTAGCACGCCTGCCAGGTCTAGGTACTTCATACAGCATCTAGTGTAATAATGATGATAGATGTCCAAATATTTAAATACTTGAGTGGATTTTTTAATATATTGATATAAACAACCAAGCCCAAAAAATTTGCTAACATTTAACCTAAAACGTAAATATTTCTAGACAATAATTTAATAACTAAAAATATAATAATAATTAATATAATAATAATAACAATAATTTAATACTTTCCGTTGGACAACTTGTAAATTAAATAAATAAATTTTATAAGAAGTTTTTTTACTCAGTTATCGTCATAAACCTAACTTAATCGGATATAGGTCATCATTAGATCACATGAAATAGGAACATTTATAATTCTTTCACAAATACATACCTTTTGTTTTGTTCTTGTGAACTGTAATTCACTACTTACATTACATACATACATACTGAAATTGTAACGTAATTTAAAAATGAAAATATACTTAATTAAATCGTGTATTGATTCATAGTAGCAGTGCTACGGGCGCAGATGAAATGAGTTTAGGTGTCGCGTCTCTAGGCCAGGCTAATCCTAAGATAATGGGTTTGTCAAAATGTTCTATTATTCTGTGAGTAATGGTCCTGCACTGAATGCTACGAACTGATTGTGGTTACAATAACAATGCACCGATATTGGAGGTGTCCGTAGACGGCTATGAAGCCTACTTGCTTCTCTCTTTTTATCGCATAGCTGGTTTAAGATAACATCACAAAATCTATACAATAATATTATAAAGCTGAAGAGTTTGTTTGTTTTTCTGTTTGTTTGAACGCGCTTATCTCAGGAACAACTGGTCCGATTTGAAAAAGTATTTTTTTGTTGAAGAGACCATTTATCGAGGAAGGCTTTAGGCTATATAACATCACGCTGCAACTAATAGGAGCGAAGAAATAATAGAAAATGTTGAAAAAACGGGGAAAATTATTCATTTGTGAGGGCTTCCGTTGCGTGCGCTGCGAAAACGGTTCAAGATATCAAAAAAATGTGTATGAAAGAATTATTTCTCTTGAAATGATCTAACAAAATGTCCGCAATAGTATATGTCTATCTTTTAAGGTTAACTCACTAGAACCGTTTTAATGGTAATTACTATTCCACGCGGAAGAAGTCGCGCGCACAAGCTAGTTTCTGATAAATACTATTTTAATTTAGTACATCTCAATTTAAAAATACTTACTAACATTGAAGAAAATGCGAGGTTCATTTCGAGCGTAACTCGAATTGACTCTCCCTACAGATTACTATCTGATTCTATCGAAAGCTTTGCTTGAAAATATTTTTATATAACTTACTCTTAGAGAAGGTGCATGTGTGAATTTCGTGCGTGTAATTTTTAACTTTGCGTTCTTTATTTACTTAAATATATTTTAATTGAGGAATCTACTTATGAGCATGTTGTATTTCTAAGCAGTAAACTAGAAAATATATTTTACCATCCCATTATTTTATCGTTCACTTTCGCCTTCAAACTGTTGGCCAGATGCGTTTTCAATTTTCTTCAATCTAGTTAGTGGTTAATTATTAATTATCATGATTTACTCTGACTTGTTTAGAGACAAAGAAAACTGAAAGCTCGTTAATCTGAAGTAGGGTTTAAATTTGATACATTCATACATCGCTTTTAAGCTTTTATTAGATACTTGGACAAATTAGCTGCGATTAGCTGTGATGCGTAAAGGTGTACTCCAACTTACATTATGAGTCAAGTTATAATTTACTTGTCATTACCTATTCGCATTTGCCCGCGTTTGTAGGAGTGAAGTGCGATGATGACTTCACAACACAAACACATTAAAAATTCTATTCCATTTTCGGGTTTCTGATTTGCGATGAACCATCGTCCGGTCGGAACGCAAAAAATATTCAAACGAACAGAGCAACAAACCAATATGCATTCGCCTTGCGATCTTTTCAAATTCCGATGCTGTTTTCTGCTCTTAGCTCGGTATTTTCCTCGTAAATAAACGATATGTGTATCAAATAAACGTCAACATAACACTTTCGGATTTCCTTTCAGTTCTGAACGCTAACCACCAAACCAAATTATGCGCATATAAACAAGCTGAGCAGGCAAACAATACAAGCGTATCGGATCAAACGATCTAACGGGGGACGACCCGGCTGCGGTGGGTCTACACACGACTGCTCTCACAGTAGAAAAAGTAAAATCAGAGCTAAGTCTTGTTGAAGGTTCTTCCCGAGTAAGTTATGTTACCCTCTAGTACTAGTATTATTAGATCGCCAAATGACCTGATATTTGATAAACGTTCAGTTGATTTGATAAATAGATACACTTACTATACATTCGATGCTACATAGTGTACTAGTGGGCAGTGGGCCAGTCTATCTGGATCACCTAGCTCCAGTATGCCCACTCAAATCAAACTTTCGATACACTCGGCAAAAAAAATACACAGACAATACAATACACTCTCTGGCAAGCAGTATCTGTGAGTGTGGAGCCAGCACTAGATGTAAACAGACAGACAGCCTGTCTACCACTTGTTCGCGTTTCTCGATACTAACACGATTCCGAGAGTGAAAACTGCACTCGCGCGATAAATCTCCGCACCTGCCTACTTACGCCGGTAATTGCGAGCACACCACGGCCAGAGACTGATATCCTATTGGACAATGATTGCTTACCATGTCGTTTGCCGGCGGTCTGAGTATTTGAGGCTCGGCTCGTGGTAGTGCCATGTACGAGATGATCTCGACGCATGGAGGAGCAGGAGTAATCTCATGAGACAAGATCAAGATTAAATTTCATTTGTTGGTATCCTATCTCTGAATATATGTTTGAGAGTATGCGTATCGCAAATAGCAAAAAATAATAATTTAAAAACATAATTTTTTCCACAGTCACCATTGTCAAACTTACTTTACACACCGGTTAACAATTACCGATACAGAATCCAGTTATATACGCTTGTAATCTACTGCTATTCTCGACTTTATATAATTCACACGACCTGTATCTGTCGGCTTACGATGAACAATGACACGAAATACACCAAAGCTAGATCAAAGCTCGCTTTAAGCACAGAGCTTTAAGGCCAGCCCATATCAAATTGGACATTTAGAGAAATGTCTCACAATGTTTAAGCTCTTGAGCTTACAGCCGATGTCGAGTAAGAGTCGATATAATGCGTCTAAAGGCGCAAACTTTGTTGCACTTTCTTTACACATTTGTTTCATATACATAGTAAAACTAATAGACGCATCAAGCTGTTTAACATAAAGCTATACTTGCACATTCATAGCTACTTACTAGAATGGACAGAAATGTCAGATATTTTTACACTACATATGCAAACAATCCAAGATGCAAGCCATAGTATAAACATTTCCTAAAAATCGGTTCCACCGGTCCTATTTAATGATATGACCCTTGCTTGGCAGTCAGGGTTACTAGCACAGAATAAACTATAGTATTTGACAGTGCGGACAAAAGAGGTATTGTAAGGGACCACTTGTATCCAGCCAGTCCAAAACTCGCTTACTAGACTATGTGGGTGCACCAAGGTTCTGCGTCCACTTTCCTCCGCGATACCTATGGCGCGGAATAATTATTAATACCGGTGCCTATGCGTGACTAAATGAATGATTTATAACGGGAGCAGATGAATGATACCGGCTCTGTCCCTTGCCGCCTCTGTGTTCTTGTAAAGCCTACGGGGAGAGTAGAGAGAGATCAGATAGATATCGGATAATACATGGGATCTAGATAAATAAAACATAGTCAACACTTTGATGTTTACATTGTTTAGGACGTCGGTAGATTTTATTAAATATAATATTATGATACCGAATGTCAAGACGAGCAAAAACGATTCAGATATATATTAAAATGAGTTTTAAAACTGTTGCCTGCATTACTATTATTTTTATGCACTGCCATAACATTAAAGTTTTGATTAAATTACTTTCGATTGCAATTAAACTCTCTACACTGGTACCTAATTAAGTATAAGGATTATATATTGTTTATGAACTATTCTGAAATGATCCATGTTATTAACATTAACATCGAATTATCACTTCCACCAAACTCAGCTTCAGCTTTATAGCATATTGAGTCTGCCTGTATCACGTCAATTGCAAGCCCACATTGGAGAAATGGTGCTTTCTCCGTTTGTCGCCTACGCAGCTCGTGACAAACGCACCTTAATATTAAGGTCTCGTTGTCATGGCGCAGATAATAGCAGGAGCCTGTCTAGTTAGCATCCAACCTTGGTCGCGCTGCGAGCGATGCGTGCGAAACCACCACAAACCATAATCGGCGAGCACAAATAATGTATTTGGGTGCGGAGCTTGTTTATCGAGTAGCTTAGATTTGTTAGTGTACCTATCGATGAGAGCTCTCCTCACTTACTGCAGTCAATACAATTGCATGAAAGAAAACGTTCAACATAAACTAACAACCAAGTAACAAATGCTCGTGACAATTGCTCGTGGAACCAGTTGCAGCGGTTCTTTATGAACGCTTCAATAAATAGCACAAAAACTGAAACAATTTGTTTTAGTTGTTTTTGGTTAGCTGTATACAAAAAAAATGTATACAATTGGCAGAATCGACTTTTATTGATATAGCATAAAAAAATGCATTTTAATTTGCAAGCGGCGGTATGGATTAAAATTTGATGACTCATGGTCAAGTACTCGAGACTGAAGGCAAATGTCTTCAATTAAACACTTACTTACCTCAAAAATTAATTCACAATTGGTGCAAATTCGCACGTTGCCCAACTATTATACTACAGTATACTGTTCTCTCACCGAGACAAGTGCTAAACGGTTTCGGATTCGCCGCTAACTGCGTATTTATGCGGCCTATTTTATAGTCTGTGTAAATAAATCCAAGAGAAATGCACCTTCCTAGAAATGCCTTTGGAAAGTAAGGTGTTCTTTACCCTGTACACAGATAATTTATGGACATCTTTATTTTATTATAGTACTGCTTGACAGGGCGTTAGTACGTGGAAAGATTGACGGTTTACCGACATAATAAAATCGGTTTATGGACCTCTGCGTGAAATGGATATTTCGAACTACTTAATTGTTTGGTAGACTGAGGAGGGATTCGAGCAAGCAAGAGCAACCCGTATTAAGAATTGCAGTACAAGGGGAAGGTTCCATAACAAAATGTTTGACACCTTGAGTGTCATAGCAATAAACAATAACAATATGGGTACCTGTTCATGGTACTAAATTTTAAACTAAGCTTATTTAAAACAAAAACAGCTACATCTTTACTGTATTTTACCTGTCGAATCATATCACCATTTTTGTCTTAATCTTTAATAAGTAAACTCATAGTAGTTTTGTTCGTATGGTTATTATGAACTTTCCTTTACGTTTAAGACATTTTCAATTTCGCTCTGCTCCCTTTAACTTTAACCCAGAGCCCAATAACCTAGACCCCGAGTAATATTTTCCGTCATAACTGCAAAGCGTCGCGAGAAAGTTTATTGAATTCAGTCAGATTGGAGTAAAATGACGGCCACGCCTGGACCCGACAGCTTTATTGCTGCTTGATGCCTGCGATCTGTGATATTCTAATTGAAACTGTCGAACGAGGGGTCTGTTTGGACCTCAACTAGGTTTATGGCAACCGTAGGAACTTTCGATCCATTTAATATGTACATATAACCACAGCTATCACCAAGGTGTCATGAGTTTAGATATTCTTAAACAAAACAACTCGATAAATCTTTTTTTTTTAATTAGGTAAATTTTGAAGATATTTTGATCTCTGTGTAAGGCTAAGAATATTTTTGCCTTTTTGTATTTTTTTTTCTAGTTTGACTCATTTAGTTGGTTATTTCGTTAAGTAATGTTATATACGCGTACCATAGGGAACTTAATATTTATTTATGAAACAGTCTTCACAGATCGAATAAAAAAAATGGTATGGATATAACCATAATACACCTCTTGTGGTAGTAAAAGCTAGTTTTGTCGTTGTGTTTTGTTGTTTGCAAACTCAATACATGGTATTTGTTTTACGATGCACTTTCGTTCGCGCTGTTGTCACTCTTTTGTGTGCTTGGTATCACAGACAGGTGTGATAATAACAATGGTGGCCGTAGGTATTACCGTCGTAATTACACATAACAAATTGATGGGTATATGAGTTCGAAGATATTTACGATATCTCGTTATTGTTTCCACTGAAGTTCACAGTGATCTCTTTCAAATAATCATAACCTGCTTAAACTACTGTTTTACATAAAAATAAAACACCTACTTACATCATAATGTTTTATCTATCTTTGCTTTGAATTGTTTCATGTCCTTAACCAATCAGCTTTATCTGGCCGTATCACTATCCTTTTGTCGGCCCAAGTACAGAGTCTTGCTAGAACATAGAACATATTGTCCTCAGCCCGATCACCTGAACTGCTTTCCAGCATGCGTGGGCAGACTGCCAGTTCGCTGGAAAGCGGCCGCCTCCTAAGGCAGCCCGCCCAGGAAATTGCAATACTTTTAATGGCATTGTAACTTTCATTGCTTTTGAATCGATTAAATTTAAACGAGAGTAAAGGAAAATGTGATTGGGTTTATGGGAGTTTTGAATTTCTCATCCATTCTGCCTCGCCCTGGCTACACCTTATATTGAAAGAAAGCGATTTGTGTAACTAACAAGACTAAATAGGTTTTTCTTCTCTTTTTAATGTGGTATAGGCTCGCGTTTGACTACAGTCGTCCTGATGTTGAGAATTGCTGCAGCCTAGAGTCTAATACGCATCTAGAAATTTGAAAACTCTAGGACTCTATTGTTTGCTTGTTCCAATGGTGACGTACGAGTTCCTACTCTAACATCCTGTATTTTAAACATAAAACTTGCTCTATATTCATACCTTATACATATTTTCCTTCCTTAACCCGAGCCCATTGTCTGAACCCACCTTGGCAGCGTCTAAAGCCTGTAGTTGTAGTGCAGTGTAACATTTCCCGCTTTCTCCATAAAGCTCGGATGTTCACATTTCGCACCGCCATGCGCCAGGTGAAATGTGGCCTCAGCCACCGGGTTATTAATAATGGAAAGCCAACCTATTGATTCTGTATTGCACTAAGTGTAGGACATAGGCAGTGTTATACTCTCTAGGAAATATTCGAGCTCAGACTCCATTCGAATCGAGTAATTTTGCTCAGTTCCGAGGACAAGGTTAAAGTTATGTGCATTATTTTTCAATTTCCTCTATTGTAAGTACATAAACGTTTTTTTAACCGACCCAATTTTCAAACTACTTGTATTATTTAGCCTTTGCCCGCACTTTTGATGGCGGAGATAACTCACTTATGTAACCTATTTCAATGTAAGTAACGTATTACTTTGCTAAGATAATTAGGTTTCAAAGCGGGCTATCAGTCTAGCATTCCTTTTAGAGAATCATGTTGTGCTTACATAATTTGATTGACTGTACCAAAGATTACTCAATACTAGGTACTATAGTACTTATATCGGTGTTGGTATTACAATGTTTTGCTCAGTGCCTGGGGTTAGTTTAGATGGAACTTTCGATCCGGCATTGTTATGGATCTAACATATTACAAAACTTTAACAATACGTTTTGTCTTGGATTTTGTAATCACCTGCTGCTCGTAGTAATGACTGTAATAATGTTCAAGTTAATTAATTACAGTGGTTTTGAATCTAGCTTTTTAGATTTGTTGTAAAGTTTTTATTAAAAAGTTATTATCGCCGTGAAACTAGATCTATTTTGAGATTAATAATTTGAACTAATTTATGCGTTCGAATTGCGTTCGAATTCAAATTAAACGGTGAAATTTGTGAAATTCAATGTTAAGAGGTATAGGTATTAAAACAATCTTAGCAAAACCATAAGACATAAATATCTATTTATAGCTGCAAGATAATTATACACTAGAAGCATTTACGACATTTTCTATACAGACTAAATGCTTGGGGTGAAATTATGTCTCAAAATTTCAATGTTATGGTGCTCCATAATGACAAGTTAAACCGCAACGGTTGCTGCCACTTATAATTACCGGATAACATAATTTTCGCTTTAGATACTTAAGAGATAGTAAAGTTATTTAAATGAACCTTTGCATTTACGACTATATTTAGCGTTTACGGAAATTATCATAACTTAACTAAGGTTTAACCACAATAAGAGACCGGCTTCTTAAATAATTTCTTTGGTTGTCCTTCAAAGTTTGTTTACATGACCTCACTTATTACTTATAAATAATTGTATTAATTAAGTAACTAACTAATAATATTTAACCAATGCCTAACATATGTATTCAAATTCAAATGCAAATTTTAATCTGTAATTAATTTGTAATTTTAATTTTAGTTTTAATTTCAATTATTGACACATTGGAAGAACCCTGGATACTGCAACACAGGGAATCCTAAAGCAGTAGACAGGACCCCAATTTAAATTTCAATTTGTACTGGAATAATTTAGATACTTTTATATAATGTAAAAATGATTTTAAGAATTTGTGTGTCCAATAAACATTTTTTATTTATTTATTTATGATATCTAGATCCAATATATGTGCATTGTAGTAAGGCCCTAATTTATTTTAATAATAAACGATGAGCCTTTGTTGGTTTATATACATACCTGTCTTCAACATATTATTGTCCAGGAAGCCCTCAGTGAAACCATGCAGAGGTACTGATTTTATGAAGCTATAAAGAGTAGCTCGAATCAAGTGGACTTCCGATGCATCAATCTTCATTAGAAGAGAGGAGTTATCGTTCACAGCTTTCACCTTCATTGGCATGCCTATCTGTGCATTGAATTATGGCAGTACTGAGTTCCTCGCTTGCAGCTTATACGAGTAAGTGGCAACGTCACGAGGCACCGAGGGGATCATAATGATCTTACTGTTATAAACCATAAATACACTTCAGAGGTGTCTTCATGCTGCGGTTGCTGCTATCATTTGTACTTGTGTTGGTGTAAATGTTTCTAGTTTACTTAAGTATATGTATGTATGTGATTTGCCAAAAATATAGTGATTGGTGCGCCGTGATCGAGGTTGCTTAATAGAGAGCGATAAGCTTATCAACTCGACAAGTAATTATGCCGCTTCACAACTGGTTCACATAATCATCGCTTACTTCATGTTATGCAAGCGCAATTTGACCTAACACAGAATCTTAAATAAAATACCCAATTTCAATTGCATAATTGATTGGAATTACCGCTCGAGTTTTAATTATCTCATCTTGGATTTCAATCTTCTCAATCAACACTCCATCATGCATCATTTAGCGTTATGATTAGCTGGATACGAATTAATTATATATGAGTTACGCAAGTCTATTTGCAGAGCTTGAGACTAGACTTCCAGATTTCAGACCACCTTGATGCTGTCGCTCTTAAAACAATTAACTTGTGAAGGTCTAGGTGATAATTCTAGGCTCAATCAACTATTTATTTTAACAGCATCGAATAGTTTTTATGTTCAATTCAATTCATTTATTCATAAGCACAACATGGGTAGGTCAAATGATCTTAAAGTACAACAGTATGGGCTCCATATTGTAGCCTCACGGCATGCAAATGATGATGACTTACATATCTATTCTTATCCTCTTATTACAATATAATCTCATTTTTGGTTTCGATTTCAAAACATAAGTAGGTACAATATTTATTTATACACAAATGTCAAACAAAACGTTTAATCATATTTGCGGCGCAGTAATTTATCTAAGGTACATACCTACAGTATTTATCTTCAAATGTATCGCGTCAGTTGAAAGGCTATAATAATTGTCTTTTTCCCTATCAGTGTAGAAAGTCAGTGTCGGAATCTGAGCGGTCTGCGTTTCGAGGTAGAAATGTCGCCCGTTATGGCCTCAGTATCATTTCCTGTGATAACACCCCGCTGGACGTAAATCTGGCCTGAGTGTTATTGGCAACCAGAGGTTTTACTGTTATTGCCCGCGGATTTACTGCACTGCGACATGCTCTATTGAAATCTATTGAAAACGGTGCCGTTGGCCAATGTTGGATGTTGGGTCTGTGCTGTTGGCCGGTGCTCGCACATTTCGGGCTTGAACCTTTATGTAACTCTGAGATACTATGCTGCTTATTGATGTTACAACAGCAAAACTACTGTAGTCCACTACAGAATAGTAAAGTAGTAACTATAATAGAGTAACTCATTTGAATCGCAAATTCGTAGAGGCCAGTTTACACATCATCTCTCGAAGATGTTTTTCAAATTGTAAATATGCAATAGGTACCTACGTAGTTGGCGCTTTTGCTCTGTCCATTTAGTCTCAGTAGCTCACGATTTCTACTTGTTTATTGGTAAAATATGCTTTGATTGAACAAGTACTTATGGGAGTGAGTGAAGTATGCGTATGTTTGGACAGCTGAATAACTCGTATGTCTCGCCGTGTTTTTTTGCTGCTTGCTTTGCTATACCTATATTTGCTCTTTACATTTGTTATACAATGTGTCTACTGTACTTATGTATATGCAAAATAATGTAAACAATATTTAAATTAGCTTCTCCTATCTTTTTAAACAAGCAAAGTGAAGTGAAGTCGTCCTAAAACAAGAGCATAAAGTTATCTTGCAGTCTCTGTCTATAACATGCTAAAGAATAGTTTACTCGTAACAAGTCTAACAAACACAGCACAAACTATCCGACATGATCTAAACACCATAACAACGTCGAATGATTCCGACTCTAAACACACTCTAAATTCCTCTCACATTGAATCTATTTACTACGCACATGACGTAACATGCGCTGACGTCTTCCATCAGATACGAGTTACTTGTGTTCAGGTCATTGCCAAAGATCATTCACCACAGATAACTGCGATTATCGCCTCACACGTGGACTCTAATGAATGAGCTGATTGCGAATAAATGCATGTGCATTAGTTTGTTGTGCAGCTGACCCTCAAAATAATTTACATAATTAATTAGGTTCGCCAATTATCGAATAGTTTTTCTAATTTGTTTTACTAAAATATGTAATTTAGTTATTTTCCCACCTTATATTTTATTCGAGGACTTCACCTATTAATTAATCAATAAAAAGCTTACCCACAAGCTTAGCCCACCCCTGATATCTTCGGGCAAGTCTCATGGGCACTTTTGTACCAGAATCATGTAGTAGAATGAAGAACAAGTATTTACAAATCATTTTTTTTATACATTCTGTCTATTTAGTATTCATCTTCTTCACTGTCAAAATGCGAACTTCCATTTTCCTTGTGTGTATTTCTTTTATTACTTCCGATAACCTCTGCTAGGGTCAAGAATAATATACCCTAGCCTTCAGTTCTTACCGACTAAACCAAAACAAATTCTATCTTAGCTTTAACGCGAAAATAGCGGTCTGGATTCACTCAAGTCTTAAATATTTGAGATAGTCTTATCTATAGCCAGACCCAAGATTTAGGTTACAAGTCTAATACGACGGACTCTTGAAAGAACATTCAGAATTTGAGACCTATTCTAGCCTAGTTTTAAAGCTAGGGTCACATTACGCGTGTGACCTTTGTCCGACCGATCTAGACTTGGCCGAGAGCCAGACGGGCCTCGACTGAGCCTAACACGAACTTATTGATCCGATGCCTAACTTTACATATGTACTTTGCAACCTTGTATATTTGACTGCCCTGTTAGCTTAGTTGGTAGTGGCAATTACGGAGGCTGCGGCCGGAGTTTGCAAAAAAAATGCAAACGATTACTTAAAAATTATTTATTTAAAATTAAAGTTACAATTAACTATAATTAATTTGACTGTCTTCTTCGATGTAAGAATGAAGTGTCCTTAAAAATTATTTATTTAAAATTAAAGTTACAATTAACTATAACTAAATTGACTGTCTTCATCGATATTAGAATGAAGAGTGTCCTATGTCTAAATCGCCGGACGTTGGTAACATGAAACTGCAGCGTTGACATTCCGCGACATGCGATGTTGTGCAAGCGGTGGGAACCGAAGCTACGTCGGCAAAATGCAGGCAGCGTGGATATGTAACATGGCTCTGCCTTCTAATCTAGAGGTTGCAGGTTCGATTCCCGCATGACACAAGTAATTATGTACTTTAAAATTTATAATTACTTGTGTTGAGTCTGGTCGTTTGTATGTAGGTATAATAAGTATGTATTTACAAAAGAAAAGTATATAAGTATTATATCCGTTGTCTAGTACCCACGACACAAGCGTTTGCTTAGTGTGGGGCTAGATAGCGCTGTGTGCAATGTTCCGGAATATTTATTTATTTATTTATATTGGCATATATGACTTGTAGGGATCCGTGTTATTTCAGTAATGGAAAACCCGCATAACGAATGCCGTAGTTTTAGGTCTGTTTTCTGTTTTCATTTTATTAAGTCCACTCTCGTTCTACTTGAACGTGATGTTTGATCAAATCCCCTGGGCACCTTTTTGCGGTGGCTATTTTTGACTAGTAGGAAAAAATCTAGTTATATTATTAATTAAATTTGTCACTCCTTTAAAGTGTGCATATCATCAAGATATATTATTATGATATCTCACTCATTCCATTGTTATCTTTATCTACATATTTGTTGAGATTTGAGTGTAAGTACCGTGTTTATCAGTCACGATCGCCAAATAAACTAATTGCTAGACTTTTCTTATAATTAAGTATGTACATATGATTACAACAGTTTTAACTCGTGTCTACATGTATATATTAGGTCTTTATCTATGAAATTGCCGATTTGTATGACGAAATTGAGAAAAATGATATTTCCATACAAACATGTTTAATGTTTGTATGGAAATGTCTGAACAGATTTAGATGCAATTGATAACTATAGTTAGATGGGAAAAAGCTATGCACTGCGTATATCAATTTCTCAAAAACAGAGTACATATATGATAAAAATGTACCTAGTTAAAGTAGTGAAACCGACGACACATTGAAAGAGGTGTTTTCAATGACTTCCCTATAAGTAATATGCACTAGTAATACATTTTTTTCCTAAAAGGTACATAATTCAACAATTGATACAATAAAAATTGTATTTGGAAAAAATATAGCTGTACGTAAAAGTTACAAACAGATTAAAATTTAAGAAAAAAACGGCATTTTCATAGGTAGAGACCTATTATTTCGCGTATGCTAACACCTGCATATACATACATACTTGTACATTATGTTATCATACGATGTGTTTTTACTAGAATCTAGATGTAATTAGACCATCTAGGTGGTGATCCAACCATAGTGGGTGATAAAAACATCTATATATATATATATATATATATATATACATATATAAGATTATTCTCGTAGTTAGTAGTAACTGTTCTCCGGTAGTGCACTCATCAGATGATAAAGTATTTAGACAATTATTTAGTGAATATTCAAATATTCATATTGATACTGTTCTTTACATAAACGCATAAAATGCCTATTCCATCGATATTATTATCATGCATTAAATTTCTCTAGTATAATTATTTAAAATAAAAAAATATGTCAGCAAGTGTTTATGAGTGAAATAATAAAAAAACAGCATCTTTAGAGCTACTGGTATCATTGCTACGTGAAAATAAATCTTAGTTTTCATTGTAGCTAATGCAATGAATAGTAAAGCTAATGAGCCAAGCTTGGTGTGGTATCAGCGTTTATAAATAATCGCATTCCTGAGTTTTCACGCCTATTGATTACAATCGCAGGCGCATGCATGTTAACATGGGGCGTTACAAGAATATTGTAATGTTAGGTGTTTGCTAAATGTCTAGATGTTTTTTTTGCTAGATTTGTGACAATCTTAGACCTATTTGCGTAAGGAGTCATAAACGCATTTAACTACAAAGTTAAAGCAAAGGTCGACGCGGTCAGTTCTTGGATGGGTGACCGAAAAGTGGCATTCCATTTTGGGCGCTTCCGTGGGTCGGATGACACGTTAAATTGTAGGGCGCGGCTGTTCGTCTAGTACAGCAGGCATTAAGCCATGTCAGAGGCCCTTAGGGCGGTTTGAAAACTCTCGACACCAGAGTTAGCCACTCTCATTCGATAATAAAGAAGAAGAAGATTTAAGTACAAAAGGACTTAATAAAAAGTGACTACATGTTTTCAAGAACTTCAAGAGCTTGTGCAAGTGGGAATTATAAAAAATATGTCTAAACTAATTAGATACCATCCCAGATTTGATAGATATTAAATCTAATAACAAAAAATACATTATAATCTAAATAATCTTTGATTTAAACTCTACCGGTAACATAAGTGTACAACCATGTATCTTATTAAGGGCATAGCGCCAAGTTTAGTTTGTGCCAAAAATGTCTTTACGTGTTAACTATCAAATGAAATATTAATTCGCTTTCATCGTCTACTGAAACTGCGCACGCGCAAACGCGTTGTGCGCGAGTTCGAGCCAAGTTGGGAAAAAAGTGCTCGTATGGGTGTGACATTGCGTTTGTAAACAATTTACTGGTAAATCGAAGCAAACTAGTGATTTTTCGAAAAAATAATAAGTTTGATACATTGAGTTGAGAGAGGGTATTACAACGTTCGACACCTAAATTCGGTATTCGCTTACAAATTTAAGTATTTATACTTACTTTTAAGGCTCAGTAGTGTGTATCCAGAGAATTATTACTTTCTTTTTATTTATTTTTATATTTCGTGATAAAAATGATACAGGTTACATGTAAGGATTACATATTTAAAAGATGTTTAAGATTTTTAAGAACAATAAAGTCACGCTCATTTATCGTCTAAGTGATTTAAAACACTCTAACCTAATTAAATTCTTTCGAATTTTCTCAGAACTGAAACAGTAGTCGAACGTGATGGTCGTCATGCATTCCCAGCCTATATTTATGAAGTGTGCGACTTCTATTTAATAAACATAGTATAAAATATAAATACATGACAATCTTATCAATTCCCACGCTGTTTTTGTCAATTATCTCTCTCGTACATGTTTCAAGTCATTAATCATGATATATCTAAATCGCGTACTTCTTAAATATTTTATCGATGTTTTCTAGACTTTTCTTCGATTAACAATGACGTGGCCTTTAAATTCCCCAATTATTATGAAAATCTGCTGCTTTGGAGTAATTTTCATTTAATTAATTAATCAGTAAGAAATCTTTCAAATGTTTGTGCGTCCCATGCATCACCGATTATTGATATCACCGCGATATCTAAAACCCATTCCCAGGTAGTTAACATGAGCATTTGGCCCGTTTAGCTGAATGCCAACAACAATGCCTGAAAAAAAAACATGTGCTTACATACCTTTGAAATGTGTAAAAGTACGCATGTATAAGGCAACATAAGCACTGCATTTGTACACAATGTGTGCGGTATCAAACACAGTGCAGGTTCTTGAATGTAAGTACACAAACATTGTGAGTGAGTCACAGTGCGACGCTGAAATATTTATGAAAACTGCTCGCCGAGCCAAATGTGACTCCCACTATGTACGGACTGCATGCGATGGGAATTCTACGGATATATATGTTACAGCTGCTGACTGGGGCGAATTTTGAAATCCTGGCCCACTCGCACAGCGACTCTTAAACCCATTTAGCTATTTTTAAAAGAGATAAAGAATCATTGTGCCAGCACGCTTTAATGTGAACTTTAATTCTAAGCTTGCGATTTCTATGTGAACGCTTTACCTTGTTGATTTTTAAATGTTTTTTTTTAACCTCTTATTGACTGTCGAAATTGTGCTGAAGATTTTAACTAAGAATCTAGAATTGCCATATTGGTAATCATTAAGATTGACACAGCTTTAAATGTCTAATTAAATACAAGATTTTCCTGAAAGTCCGAGAAAGTCTACTAAACATAAGTTTGAATGCTCCTGAATCCCTAAGTTTGCATAAATAAATAAAACTTTCCCTCCGCGGGCTAAAAAACAGAATAACCGCCAACCTTGTCAAATAAAATAAAACTTTCTTGTGTATTATGTATGTTGTCTCTACAAGTGACTGATGTATGCAATGCGCTACGTCCTAATGGTGAAGTATGGCCGCATTTGTCCGCATCTTGTAATAATCGGGAACATTTTTGGTGATATATTCCCTCTTTTTACAGACGAGACAAGAGCTTTCAGACTTACTATCGGATTCTCGAGAAGAGAAATACAATAATGGAACTCGTCAGATTTATTTATCAATATTTTTATTCTTATAATACTTACTCATCATGTTACGTGAAACCATCGCTTGACTCTGATTCTTTAGAAACGAAGTTTCCGTATTTTCTGTAAGTATCCCATTTTGTCAGCTTGTTTAAGTAATTAACGTAAACGATTCTTAGAATCCCTTTATCTTTCATCTGAACTCCAAGAAATAAATCTGGAATTTAGGGCCGACACCTTCCGAGTTTGACGTGAAATTCTGGATCGCAAACATTTTCATTTTAGTTCACCGACTTTGTTATAAATTTCAATGATTCTTTATCGGACCGAAGTTATTTGTAACTATTTTAGTAACGAAGGCGTTCCGGTCATTAGCATTATACGCAAAACATAATAATGTAAAAAGTTTACAGTATTATTTGGTTTACCCAGTTGGCATAGACACGAAGCCAGAGTTGGCAGGAGCTAGCAAAATACGGAGGTGTATGTAAACAATGATACAGGAGAAACTTGTTATGTCACGCATTATCGCATATACGTTACACTAACGCTTTCCAAGAAACGTATTCTTGGATAAATGAGGTAATCTTTATATTCGTTCTCAATTATTCATGTGCACATCTTGATAGCAAAAGATATCAACTCATTTTGAAAAATACAAGACTGATGATGTCGTATATAAAACGCAGTAAAGATATTATTTGACTATCAGAGTACCAGCATGTCAAAGAAACCCATGAATAAAAAGTGTGCAGAACGTTCTTTGACGTAGCTTAACACAAATTTGTCGTAGACCAACAACGAGGTCGCTCCAAAAAGCAATTTAAAGCCTGTGTCACAAGTGGCGGGCTATTTCCGCGGTCGGCGAGCTAACTGGGTTAGTAAGGTTAGACGGTTTATCCGGCCCGCTGCACATCCGAGCCCACCGCAAGGCGGTTCACCCTCGCCGCTGTCTTTCAACTTTTATGTCAAGTACTTAGTTACGTTTAGTGGCTTTGAGAGGTAAACATTCTGCACATAGAGAATTGGAAGCTTGCAATACATATTACTTATTAACTATTTGTGCAATCTATGACAATAACAAATTCTAGTTTTTAAATGTCGTCATCAACTTATCATTATCAGATCATATTAGCTTAATATGCAAAACACTCATCTAAACTTGCCCAACAGATAATCCGAACGAGTCCGAGCAAAATGCAGTTCTTCTATTACAAAACTCCTAGTCCTATCAAGATCAAACATTGAATGCACTTCAATTTACATGCAAAGAACCATCGATCGTATCGTACGAACTGGAACATCTTGTGTGGGATAAATTTAACCCGATTATGAAAGGCACGTACTCCATTACTGGGGATATGAAAACCTTTTCAATTTTACTTGGGAACACTTTATACAGAAGACGTAAAGGAATAGATAAGAGAGTTTCGTTTAATTTTTCCTGATTGTATTTAGCAACATTACTCATGTTTATTACGTTTGTAAAACTCTATTCAAATATGAATTTGATTAGCAGAATTTTCTCGGTCTATTTTCTTTAACGGCCTATTGAAATTCTTAAACTGCTTAGCCGAAAATAAAGTCAATTAGTTTTATTGCCACTAGCAGTTCCTCATTGGCGCCTCGGCCAGGTCTTTGTGACACTCTATCCTATCTGTTGACATGCAGTTTGACATTTAAAGTTCAGTTCGGTATTCAGTCCGCTGATATAATTAGCTGGGCTGGAGATAACTGTGGTGTGGTCACAACGGAAGGCCTATTTGTTAGATCGGTTTCTATGTACTTTTTGTCTCTGATGCTGCATTAGGATATTGATATCGCCGAGTAGCACCATCCACTATTATAATAATAACCTACCTAAATACCTATACCTATATATATAAATTTCTTAAGTACCTACTCACAGCTTAGCTTAAAGATGATAATATTCGAGAGCATGTTTGATACTGAAGTTTGAGAGATCACCTACAATGCTCTCGAAAATACCCTTTGCGGTGCGATGCCGTTAGGTTAACAAACTGGACGATTTAAGTAGATAAATTAACAATGTCTGTATATTCTGCAGTGTTTAATATTGAAAAAAAAATGAACCAATTAGCGATGTGTTACGCTATACTTAAGTCCGACCTACTGAGAAAATAAATAACTGAAGAAGTCCACGAGGCGGTGCACGGGGCCGGGGCTCCGGTCAGGGCACGTGGCCCGGCCGCGATCCCATTAGGGGTATGTTACGTGGTAATTGTAAATCTGCAGTAATACAACCTGGAGGGCTTGACCGGTACGCGATAAAACTATATGGCGATGCTGGCATTTGACACGGAAATTGAAAGCATCTTTTATGCTCTCAACGTCAGGTAACAACAGGGTAATTTGTTACAAGACACTTTGAAGACATATTTTATTTATTATGATGATAAATTTCACAGAAGTTTAAAGTAATCTTGCAGAACAAAGAAAATTGACATTCCTCATAAATGGAAATGTTCTACTTACCTAACCTGGGCCGATGAAAACAATGTGCATGCTACAAACCCTGGTTTGCATCTGGGGTCAGCCGGCGGCCGCCTCGCCGCCGCGGCGCGCTTACGTAAACCATTGTCTGCAGTAATTGACTCCTAAATGCCGTATAAAGATGTCCTATCCGACTAGACTGTTCGAACCAAACATGGTATAAGTTCATGTTTCATGTAAGCCGCTAATAGAATGGATCTTAGATTTAATTTCTTTTGCTATTTTATTAACGCTGAAGTTGTTTCTTTCTCACGATGTTGATGATGATGTTGAAGGCCTTTTCTTTTTATATTTGTTTTTGTCGGTCAGTTTCTGCGCAGTACATTTTTTTCTGAACATCTATAACTAAATTTGAATGCACTATTTTTAATATCACTGGCCTCCATAAATTCTTTGCACCATTATTGTTTTCCAATCATCATCAATCACTGTATTTGCAACTTACACAATACAGTTACAGACAGCCAATTAAAAAGCTGTAATCGCAATACTTACGTACCTACTTTCTCGATGTGTCTTCGGTCTAAATCATCTGAATTATCAACCGCGTGGGCCAGGTTACGTGTTTCCTTGGGAGTGGCGACCTCTGGCTCATTGTGCAACAATGGGAAACAGGAGATATATCATCGTGCTCGAGAATTACCATCCAGTGCGAGGGATCGTCCTAGACACCGATCTGTAGACGCCATAAACTTCCTGGGAAAGTACAATGTAGATTCGATTCGTGTTGAAATCGATGGCGGACTAATCGTAGATGAGATGCTTGTAGCCATACATTTACTTTTCCATAGGAACCTTATGTCTCCGTATATTCTAATTAGAAAGAACGAAACAAAATTCGTAGTGTGTTTATTATAACAGAGCAACGCCTCTAAATTTAAACTTTTGTCATAATTATAATGACGTGATAATGAGGAAAAATTGTGCGTAAAAGTGTGTAAAATAAATTTATATATACTGTCATGCCATTTCTTGAATCCTTCGTATTTAGTTTATTCAAATTTTAAGTAGGTATGTACCCTATTAAAAAAATAGTATGTACCCAAAATAACATGTAGCAGAGGAGAGTAATTCAGTAAAGTTATACTTAGGTACGCGTGTTTGTTCTGGATTCGGAGAACGGATGGCAGATGTGTCTGCGTTAACGTAACAACTGATTTTCTGATGAACAGAGCGGCAACCAATCCTTCCGAATAGCATTAAAACGAGAAATTGCTGAATTCACATTCATACATTCAAATTAAAAAAAAAACTAAAGTAAGCACATACAATAGGTAGTTATTTAAAGATAGACTTATTTACATAATTTGTGTCGTCTCCGACCGCCCACTGAACATTTTCTGTCAAATTCGTCGACGTGAATAAAATGACACACTCGAGTGTGCCATTACGTGTGTAAGGAATCTTTGACGTCACGGTTGCTATGCCCCTTCAACTCCGACCATTCCGTCTTCATTCATTAACATTCTATTGTATAAACAATTGTTTAAATATTTTCCGCCAGTCTCGTGAGTTTTCTAGAATATATTTATTGTATGCGGAAAATTGTTATGGGTCTGTAATACGAAAATTTTCGCTAAGTATAGCCTTGTGTTATATTAGGTGACTAGCTGGTGCCCGCGACTTCGTCCGCGTGGAATAGTTATTACCATAAAAACGGTTCTAGTGAGTTAACCTTAAAAGATAGACATATTGAGGACATTATGTTAGATTATTTTAAGAGAAATAATTCTTTTATACATTATTTTGTGATATCTTGAACCGTTTTCGCAGCGCATGCAACGGAAGCCCTCAAAGATGAATTATTTTCCCCGTTTTTTCCACATTTTCTATTATTTCTTCGCTCCTATTAGTTGCAGCGTGATGTTATATAGCCTAAAGTCTTCCTCGATAAATGGTCTATTAAAAACAAAAAGAATTTTTCAATTCGCACCAGTAGTACCTGAGATTAGCGCGTTCAAACAAACAGACTCGTCAGCTTTATAATATTAAGTATAGATATCTATAAACCAACATTTTTCATACCTATAAATTCCCAATAACTATTTTCCGTTCAGCTATGACTATCTATCTTAAAATTGGTCTATAACTTTCAGAGCTGGCTTTGTTGCCAATTTTGGTGGGTCAAATTGGAAAACGTCGCAGTGCCAATTTATCATGGCCCGTATTATGCTTTTAAATTGGGCAATTAGCATGTTTTCGGCAACTTATCAACTACAATACCAACATTATATTGTGTTGTCTGTACGAATAATTTATTTCCGTTTTCTGGAACAATTGTAATCTATTCTATAGCATTAATTTGTCGGTGTTGTAGTAATGAGTAAGTGGTCGTTATGGTGGGATATCGTTACAGTTCCGATGGTTGCATTATTCATGTTGTTTATATGGAGTGGCGGTCAGGCGCCCGCTGATCCGTTACTTCACGGTACATCGTTCTCGCATTAGCTCACCGCGGTCTCGCCGGTCCTACAACCCGCTTACAACCACTACTCCGTGTTTATCCCACTTTAGAAGGTACCAGCTCCGCACCGAGTCCGTACCCCGGCTGACAATGTTCGATAACACTCCCCATAACGCGGAAATTATTCCTCCCGAGCGGCCTCCATTATTGATCATTATCGTAGAAAACTGTCGCCTGACGTAATTTATCGTGTGAACCGCTTTTATCATACCGATCTCCGCAACACGTTCCGCGCTTAGTGAAATACTGCATCGCAATGAAGCCGCTGCAGAAATCGATTTCTCTTACAAATATATTCAATCAGCTTTTCTCTAATACTGGCATTACGGAATCCTTACAAATGATCGCCGAGTGCACCGACTATCGCTCTCGCGAGCATCTGATGAAGCGATCTCGTGCTATCGGTCAAATACTAAAGATGTGCATGTCAGTTTCCTGACAGTCGGTGAATTTCTCGAGCCCAACCTGTTTGCGAAGATTTGCGGAAAAATGGAGGCTTCGTCGCTGGAAGGGCTGCTCTAATACAAGTCTAGTAGAGTTGCGTTTGTAGCGGTGTTCGGAAAGTAATTTCGCTCTCAGTGGCGGCCGGCGGCGGGCTCCGTACTTGCCTCGCCTCACCAATAATTCAGTATGGCGCGTGACCGCGTACACGGCACTCGTGTTTCGCACGAACGGATATCCAATACAATTTGCAACGCGATCGTAAATCCGACAAAGTTTCCTTAAAATTTTACAACCGTGTACATTGCAAATGTGGCTGTGCTAGCTCCTAGTACATACTATCTCATGATTTTGGATTGTGGTATCTATTTGAAACGTGAGTCTTTTCCGGGGGGTTGAGTGGGAAAATCCTTTGCGTGTTTGCAAAACATCGATAGTTTGTAAGATCGTACAGACCACAGATTTTACCAATTTTAACTGTATGATGCATAAATCAACACCTAAAATTTAAAATATACATAGTTATGTATCATAAATGAATTACCTACTGTATATACATAATTGATTTCTAGGCGTTGTAAAATTACAATATTTTTTGCTCACTACTTTCTCTTAAAAAAATTGTGTGCCTACTTAAGCTCTCTACACTGAGGCAATCTCTAATCCTTGATATTTTTGCTTGTTATTCTATCTATTAGGTATAAAACTAATCCTTTATCGAATATGCAGATAACCTTATCTCGTCTTGTTTTAAATTCTATAGCTCTCTCGATTGTCAACGCCATTGTCGATTGTAATCGTTAGTCACTAATACAAGGGTTTTCACATGAAAGCATATATTTAACCATGAACGTGAACATTTGTACCTATATACCTATGTAACGTGGTATGACGTTTATGCGACTATTTTTTATTTGGATTTACGCGATATGAATTATTTTTTCCTCCGTTATATTATTTTCCTGTATGATTTTTTTTTCTCCGTTTGATAATGATAAATATTAAACCGGTAATCAAAACGAATTGAATATTATTCTAACACAATGGCCAGCTATATTGGTATATGTATTTCTGACACGCAACTCTTATTGTTATAGCGTGTAAAGATGCTTCTCACATAACATGCTTGGAAGACAAACGGTCAAGTTTACCATTACTCTGAATCATTGCGCATAATCATATCTTAATTTTGTACCTACAATAATCGTATGGAGAACTGAGACGCGAAACGAAAGTCATCTCAAGTTCTCAAAATTGCGTACTGAGACTTTGTGAAGGCTAAAAGAATTAAACTTGTGTGATGAAACATGATGAATACTGTCTCTATCTAGAAATTGTTTTGGATCTTACGTTTTGTTGTAACTTGATATAATTTTACATTGTAAATTTTATTTGAACTCCGGTTCCATCGTGTATTTTACCTGGTAAAATACACACGACACGCTACACCGAATTCGTGCTGTTTATTTGTACTTAAATTTGCACCATCTAATTTTGGTTTTGCCAAAATGCAGCATCCTTATTAGTACCGCAGTGTAGTTTATCGTACTAGAGTATTGGGTTTTCGTGTAACAGGATAGTCGTGTTTTGGTCACAACCTGCCAATTCCCAGTAATGAGCCGGCTAACATGCCAGACGCTAGTGCGCAACAAACTAACAGAACTTATTCCTCGCCGTCTGGTCGCGCTTACCGCACCCGTCAATCTCTATTACTCGTGATCTCGCTGAGGCCTGCGACTTCCTAACCCGATGACGGCTTATTAAGCTCTAATTGACGTTTGGTTGCAGGTTGTAAATTTGGATTTTCTCTGCTAGGTAGAAAACGTGAAAAGCTGCGCGGCCGGCCCATTGGCACGATTTACATAGCGCGGCTAGACGGGCGGTGGGTTTGCGCCAGGGTAGTCGCTAGGCTCCCGACTTATTCATGTAGACAGTTATTACTGGGTTAATGTGTCCTTGTTCGCCTCTACGAGTCTACATGCAGCCTGTCATTCCACCGATGATTTGTTGAAGGAAGTTGTACTGTGTCAAATGACATTTAATTTGTCTTGAGAACTGTAGTTGTATTGAGCATTTTTAATGTACGTTTATAAAATGCATTGCATTTTGTATGAGTCATCTTGAAATTAAAGGAAAGCTTCTAATTAGTTAAGTCAACTAATAAATCCTATTATAAAATTTCATAAATCCTTTTAATATAAGCGGATGTAAATAATACGTACTTAGAATAGAATAAAACGGATTAAACTGGTACCTAATTAATAAAAGACATTGACGCAGTTAAAATAACGTTACTAGATTTAACGAGATAGTTAAGTACTGCGTAAGTAAAGTACCTTTTAGCCGCAGAGTTGAATGCGTATTTGTGTAGAGACGCCATTATATTAATTGATTTGTGACTGCTATAATACACAGTGGAAATTGCCTGCTTCACAAATATGATAATCACCTTTAAAAGCTTTAATGACTGGTTATTTATTATCTGTGGTAGGTATATACGAAATGGACATAAAAACTAAAATGGCCAAATATATTCGCAATGTTATTTGCCACGGCTTTTAAAGCTTAGTCAAAATATAGAATGTCCCGTTACACACATGACTCGTCGCACACAACGGTTTTTTGAGAGGAATAACATAGATGACAATGGCTAGATTTTGAGTATACTCTCCAAAAATGTAGGGAAAAATAATTTTGGTCGCAGATTTTGTTATTTATTGAGAGTTCCTATTAGTATAAGTTATACACTTTCTCCTTTACATCGCACTAACGATATAGGCTAATTTCACATTGGTACAAAGTTGGTACAAATTGCAACTAATCTAATTACGGTGTAACGACCCTTGCAAGACCATTTTCATATCACTAACATTATTATGCGAATTACTGAGGACGCGGGTACTCATTACTAACCAAGAATACAAGGTATCAAGAACCTTGTAACCATTATTTAATATTTCTACTCGTAATAAATATTTGTTGAAAAATATGAAGGAAAAAATCCGCGTTTTTTTTTTCATTTTAACAAGCAAAAGTAGACTAGCACGTCGTAGTTACAGTGAATACAACCATATAGGGAATGCTATATGCATAGACTAGGCTGGAAACAAACCTTATCACTTCCACAAAATGTCAGTGTAATAAGGACACACAATGTTATGTTGAAAGTGAATTCTAGTGTTTAATATTGCGTGTGAGTATTGATTTTATCCGGCTATACAGGGACTAACCAACACTATAGTAAAACCTTTATTGATTGCCGGAATAAAACATACCTTGTGATAAAAGCCTTATATCAAGTACAAAATATAATTGAAGTACTTCTGTTAACACTAACATTAAATTTAACACTTTTCTCTATTAGTTTTTTCCCCACTAACCATAAATCATAATAGTCATAAAATGTCGAAGTAACATATTGGAACAAATATTTGTCAAACCTAAAATCAGGGTCAGGGTATAGGTTCCAGAGCAACATAAAAAGCCCTGCCAAATGTTGATGGATGACTTACCTTACATATTCATAACAAATTATATTTACACTTCCAGCAAAACATAGGAAGGTAATATCCAACAATTACTCGGAATATGTAATCACGTGTAGAAGTCCACATACGGTCGCAGGTATAGTAAGCTGATTCAGGTCAGTAGAAAACCTTGAATATAGAGCTATGGCCATTTAAACAGCTAGTTTGTTTATTTATAGGCGCGGTAATAAGAGATGGAGAGCGGTGCGCGAAAACCGATACATTTGCGACATTGTAAGCGATCCTTCCGCAATGTTGCAAAATATTGGCTTCTGTTCTATTGTGTACTTATATGGCATTGGTTTGTTAAGTTCAGTTTTGGTCTACTTACTTGTAAGAGAATGTTTTCTTCTCATTTACGATGATTGCCATAGTTGAAATGAGGTTATTCCTTGGAGAGGCGATGGTGATGATACTGATAAGTAATGACTATGTCCAGTATTAGTCATTCTCACGACTTACATTCTGTTCTTAATCTGATATGTTTATGACAAGTTAACATGTTTTCAAAAACATCTAGTTCAGATGTAGCACAGTTTTGGATTCATGCACCATCTGGGTCAATGCTTCTGTCTTGTTTGTTTGATTTACTTGCCTCGCTCTCTAACGAGGTTACTTCTGACACATTATCTGGACTTGTTATTCTATCAATCTGGGTTTTGATGCTAGTTACATTTTCTCCACAAGCATAATTTTCTAATCCATTAAAATTGCATGAGCTTCGAGTGTGGTCTGAGCTGTCTAGATCTGAATTCTTATCTTTGCATAACATGCTATTAGTCTCAGATGCAAGCTCATTTATCTGCTAATTACTTGCAATAATTGATTAATTCTCTCTCCGAGCCATTCACTGAATTCCAATATCTCAGATGTGAGTAGTGGTTGTCAGGTTCTAATTAGTATTTGTACGCAATAGAGTCGCCCGCCGTATCTCCTGTGAAGTTGCGCCATACAAAGTCGTAGGAATAGGTCTCAGACAATAGACGGTAAATAGCGGATTATTGCGGATTGTCAGTGCAGCCGACATTCATTATATCTCGCCCACTGCGACACCGGGGCTGAGCTCGTGTGGGCGAGCTGCGCTTGATCCACTACCGCTCCAAATGCCCTATCTAGCCTGTGAAAGGACACGGAAGGCGCACTAGCACTCAACCATCAAATTTCATTACGCATATAAGTAAGATGACACACAAAAGACGTCACAAATTAATGAAAACTAAGTACTGAGCTAATGTTTGAATGAGTGCGTGTTCTTTATGAAAGCTCTTTGTGCTCTCGGCAAGCTCTTCATAAAGCGTCTTTACTTCGATGATCTCAGGCGCGGCCGTATTTAGAAATTCTCGATTCATACATTAGTTTCGATTTAGAATTTCTTCGCCTTCGCATTATCCAGCGGAAACATGGATTGATAGTGATTTATATACAGTGGACGTCGATCTGCAACTTGAATCTCTGATGAATTGTTCCTGTCCATAGATTTATGATATTCATTTGTGTACTGCCAGTACATATTCAATTTATTATCAACATTTTGTAGCTGCAGATATAATTTCATTTATTATCTCAGCATGCTAGGAATTTCTATCGGCACTAACGGAATACCAGTTGTCGCAGGTCACTCGATAAGCCATCGGTTACAGGCTCTTGACCAATAAATTCAGCATTCAGATATTGCGTTGAGCAACAAAATTCCCTAGTTTAATCCGATAGAAATTATATTGTGCAAGTTGCTGAGAGAACTTTACGAAAATACATTAGCGCCCAGTTAGCTGGAAACATTCAATTATTTACTTTGATTGTTGTGGAATTATATCACAAATAGATAACAAGAATAAAGCTGGTTTGTCTTAATTTATGACCGTGTCTGGTCGCTAATGTTATCTGTTTGATCGCTTATCGGTGACCTTTATTGCATAACATTTTATGGCAATATTCTAGAACAGCGTCTAAAAAAATATTTGCCCAATATGCAAATCGTTCTATATTTAGATGGAATAATCTTGATAAAGTTAATATTTGTTTTTTGTATTGCATAGATTTCTTTGTACATGTTCTCAAACAGGATGTAGGATTTTAAGAACTGCGTTTTCTGGAATAGATACATGTCATTCATATCGTACATTTTTTTATCGCGGCTGTTCCGCTGCATTCCTTGCATGCAGGTCGTCCATTGCACGATTGAGCTGACTAATAATATCCACGTAGCAACACACTGCGACGGATACGAAGTAAAGACAAGTTTACAAGAACTTCTTACATTATCCTCACAGAGATTGATATGACATTCATGACGAGCCTCCGTTTTTGATAGGAAAAGGCATTGTCAATGCAACTACCTATGTATAGAGAGATCCTTGTGCTTGCGGATATACATAGTAAGACCAAGAACATTGTAATTCGAATGATATACGCGTCCCGAGGCACGCATTTTCGCTGTTGCTCCTGGGCAAATCTATAATAACTGCCAAGTTTCTATCGTTGGAATAGTTTATACCCTTATTGATGTTATCGCCTCTAAATAGCCGCGAATATTAATATCCTTACTTAGTTGTTCCAGTGGCTGCTTTAGCTTTCAATTATTTCAATAAATTGCTAGATTAAATTACGTTATGACAGTGCTTATGAGCCCCTCTAGAATTACTCGCCTCGGTACTTGTTCTGCGTAATGAATGACACTGGCACTAGATAACTTTCTATAAAGTATTATTATTTTCCATGCTATTAAAAACTAGTTAATTATCCTGCGCTTTCTCATCTTGCTAGAGTTTATTATTTTGGAAAGTAAATTAAAGCAATCTTCTTTAGGTATCATCTTTACGTGCTATATCATTACTTCATACTACTCATTATATTACTATCAAATGTCTTGTCCTTTTAAAATAAAACAGTCGTTGTCACACTGCCATGTTTTACTTTCATTGACTTCTCTTCGATTCGTAATCTAATCTTTCCAATTGGTTGATGTGTTTGTGCTCAATTCTGTACGAATGTAACCTTGTTCAAGTCCCACGTTGTTTGATCATGTTGTAACAGTATGCGTGTATCCTTACCGGGTTCAGTACGCAGAACCTGCCCGCCTACCTAGGACGTTGCACCTACGCTGCACTCAGGCGAAAGCAATACAAATGTACACTTTGTACAGCTAATCTCAATGAGCTTCGCAATCTTTACAATAAATCTTCGGCAGTTGGACGGCGAGCGCATTGAGAGCTCACGATGAAATCGAAAGTTTGACAGACAGACGTGCTTAGATTGATTATATAAATACGGCTAGAAATGTCTGCCGGTGGCTGGTAGCTACACTTGTACAGTATTCTTAGATGTTGCTCTACTCAACGTCATTGTATGCTTTTGACTTTTTGTGTTTTGCTCAATTTATGTTGACCTTTGCATGATTAATAAATAATCAAACATTTTTTTTCGCTATCTATATGATTTGTTGATTTCATTATTACGGTTTGAAATAAAATATAATATCTGTATTTTTATTACTTTGCATAATTTTCTCGTTAATTTACATAATCTTGTGTTATGAATAAAAAAAAGTTACTCTCTGAAATTAAATATGTAAAGTATACGGTGTACACTTTTCTATCGATTATTTTATGTCAGACCAGTACATCCGTAGCTATTTGTAATTAGAACGCCGACAAGGTCGACTGCCGCCGTATTGGCTGTACTAGTGGGCTTGTGCGATGACTATTCATTCTCGATGTGTTACTCAACAACTGTCAAATTTTCCCAATGAACATTTTTAGTTAGAAAGACCGAAAGATCTTATTTATATAGTAGTGTATAACCGCGACTTCGTTCGCGTAATTTCGGGATAAAAATTTGATTCTGTTGCTCTCGTTGCCCTATGCTACCACTACATCAAAAATCAAGAAGATCCGTTGTTCCATTGTGTAGTGAAATAAGAAACAAATCTACAAACACTCTTTCCTTTTTCTTAAATTAATGGTATGATTTTGCAGGCTAACATTGCTGTATGCAACATTTTTGGTACATTTATTGTTCAATTGTAACAAGTTATTTACTTCATAACGACTTCCATTGCTTATCTGCATCCTGATCAACTTTGCTATGTTACGTATTTCTGTTACTGCACGAACAAACTGTGTTATCCTATCAGGATGTGCTGAAGTTATTTCTAACCGTCATGTTTAACCGAAATACTTTAACGTCTTCCGTTTCCTCGATTCCTTTGTGGTTTCTTTATTTCATAATTACGTTTCACGACACGCAAGAATTTGTAAAAATATTGTTTTACGTTGTTTCTTTTCTGTATTCTTAGAAAAATAATCTAAATACTCTCGCTTATTTTCTCTTTTCTTCTGTACATTTTTTATCTGGCACCTAATGTGAATTCTCAAGAGCTTTTTTTTCCCATCACATACAATGATTCTTTCTCTCTATTAAAAAGCTGATGATTTGGCAGCTCGATGTAATAAAATCTTATCAGCACTCGTACTCAGTGTAAATGTTATCTGTGCGCGTATTGCTCTTGCAAATATACATAATCAAACTCGTCTCTGTGTGCACTAGACTAAGCTTATGTTCAGTTCTATATAGTTTAATGTCCTCTTGATAAGATCACACGAGCACTCTAACTCAGTGCCTGCACTTGTACTATTTCTATTGCGTCATTCATTCTTCGTAGATCATCATTACGTGTAACATTCTGCTCTATATGTATATTTACAATGTGTGCGTGAGCAGGAATGTACACATTGTACACGTGTGCGTGATGCAACGTCACTCCACGTGGCTCTAGGAATCCCACCGTGAAGATAACGGATGTATTATTGTTTACTAGATTAATATCGCTGTAGGAAGCAAGTTTATCGGCTAGCCAGTCCATTTTGAAGTATTTTCATCAGTTTTGAAGTAGATTTCACTTGTCACAACGCTAGATACGAATACCAAAATGTATGTTTTCGGTACGTTTCATCAGACTAGACGATTTAGTTTCAGTATTTTCTACTCCAATTTTAATCACGATTGTTCGACTCTGGCGTCACACATTTTACATTTTCATCATCAATTTTCCAATATTTAACGAGCTTGGCTGTTTACCTCCGATTATATAGGTCTTGCTTCAGTGGCGAAGGTCTTCGAACGCGGGCTATTTGTAACGCTTTAATTATTCCAGAACATTAACATAGGTACGCGAGTAGGTCAGAGCATTAGCCGAGCGCTAGCCTAGTGAGCTGTATTTGTTGCACACCGATGGCCAACGTGTCAGGAAGCCTTGAGGGAAGGAGTAAAGAGGGACGCATCTGGCTGGTACTGATAGTACTGTCGGATAGCAATGGCGTCAAACTCGGAACCCCACTTTGATGGCAGTTTGAGATTCGTGCCGCTAGTGGGACTGAGGGTCTCGGCTTAGCCGCCCGGACCGAGAGGAAGACAACCTCTATAAAATAATAACCCTGAATCTTAAGTGGCAACGCACCGCGATGAGATGTATGGCTGACAGGTAATGGCATGTCATGGGGGACACCAGTGCTCAGCGCGCTGCTGATCGACCTCCCCTCCCCCCATGATGTGCCAATTCAGTCGTAAGTGCGGGACTCCGCCAGGGTACCGGCCGACCCCCGTGGCGGAGTATAAATTCCTATAGGCTTACTCGGGTACTGGGGCCTCTACTCGAATGGACGTTATACATGCCCTAATCTCGTGGGAACTAATATGTCAAATGATTCTATAAAAAACCAAAATGATGTAGAAGGAGGAAAAGGAAGTCAGGGTCCAGTGGGTCCAAATGAAAAGGAAGCTGTTTTGAGTAGCTTACTTACTCAGAAACAAAGCGATGGTTTTATACAACCACAACAAAGGGGAATTGCTTCAAAGTTTAGCGAAGGAGAAGAATCTGATGGGTCAGTCCTATCATTGTCTTCTACTTCTTCGCTAAGTTCGAGTAGAAAAAGGAAAGGTAGAAGCCTGGCTTTAGGAGTTCAGCCTTGCTCGAAGAGAACAGTGTTCATGAAGAGAAGAGAAGAGGAAGGAAAATTAGACGAAGAAAATGATAAGTCTAAATCACCTACCAAAACGAGGAAAAGCAAACTGCCATCTTTGAAAAGTTTAGAAAAAGATATGAAAGAGTGCGCAACCGATGACCTTGCCGATTTTATGAAAAAGCAGGTTGCTGAGATTACAAGTGTTGCGGATAAAGCCGGCAATTTAAGAGGGAGTTATTATTACAATCTACATTTGGCAGCCAGAAACATTGAAGCTGCCTCTCTAGAGATGGCATATCGCACCGAAAGCAATGCTCATTTAAAACGTCTGGAATGGCAAAATGCTGAGTTGCGTCAAAAAATGGCGGATTTAACTTCCAATTTCGAGAAACTTGCCAATGAGCTCCAAGGCATGCGTCGCCAGAGCGTTTCGCAAACAAAGGACGCAAGGACTTCACAAGCTACGATTGGGAATTCAGATTGGGAAGATCAGTTCATGCAACGCATTGGTATGTTGATGGACCGAAAACTTAAGACGTTTAAACAGAGTCTACATGCAAAAGACGCTGTGGAACCAAACTCCGCTAGTTCTCTGACAGAACAGCCAAAACCTAAACGAGGCAAAATTCAGCGACAAAAACAAGTTCCTTCTAATGTTCCGGAACGAGTTGGTGAACCAATTCTCTTGGACACAACCAAGGTTTCGCAACCAACGAGCGCATGGATCGAGGTGGTAAAGAAAAAGTCGAAAAAGAAGAAAAAGTCCAAAACTGAAAATAATGAACTAGATCGAGGACAAAAGCCTAATCATAAGGCAGGGAAGACTAACGTAGCACGAACGCCAAAGACGGCTGTTATAACCTTGACAGTTCCACCAGGATCTGAAGAATCCTACGCCAAGGTTATGCAGGTAGCCCGAGAAGGTATAGATGTTACAGACTATGGAATAGAAGGAGTTCGTCCAAAGCGTTCAATTACAGGGGGTATGATATTAGAGGTGTCTGGAAATAACTGTGCTTCTAAAGCTGACGTTTTAGCAAACAAGATGCGCGAAATTTTGAAGGATCTGGATGTAAGGGTTGGAAGACCAACTAAAATGGGTGAACTAAGAGTGTTAGACCTTGACGATTCTGTGACTCCTCAAGATGTGGTTGATGCAATCGTCAAAGCAGGCTTATGTTCACCTGTGGATGTTAAAGTTAGTGAAATTCGTCGCAATAGGAATAGGCTAGGATCCACTTGGGCACGTTGTCCCCTAACAATAGCCAAGAAATTAGTAGCTGCTAAACATATTCTTATTGGTTGGGTATCAGCGCGAGTCGAAGCCCTAGCTGCAAGACCGTTACAGTGCTTCAGATGCCTAGAAACAGGCCACGTGCGTAGTATGTGCACCAGCGAGACGGATAGGAGCAAGCAGTGCTACGCATGTGGCGAGCATGGTCACAATGCAAGTCAATGCAATCGGCCTGCAAAATGTCCGCTGTGCACTGCTCATAACCTACCTTCTGACCATCGAATGGGTGGCAAAAGATGTGCCTTACCAAAAAGTAAAACACCACAAAGAGGTGAGATAGGAGAGACCCAACCTTCTAAAATTGCAGAAGACATTCCAGAGTCTTCTATGGCAATGGAACAGTCAGGTCAATGTCAAGCTGAGGTTGAAAAAGTGTCGTCACAACGGATCAGTTAGTAGGTATTTTACAAAGTAACTTAAACCACTGTAAAGACGCGCAGGATCTTTTGTTGCAAACCGTTTCAGAAAGACGCGTATCTGTCGCAGTCATAGCCGAACCGTATTGCATATTAGACCATCCGCGATGGTTTGGCGACCAAACCAATACGGTAGCAATTTACTGGGGAGACAATGTGCCTTGCTCGCTTCTAGAGACGGGCAGTGGTTTTGTAGCAATAGAATGGGGCTTGATTGCATTTGTGGCTTGTTACATCTCGCCCAACTGTAACGCTGCCGAATACGAGTGCTATCTGGAGATGGTGGGAAACTGCATACGTAGATGTCATCCACGTCCTACTATTGCGCTTGGTGATTTCAATGCTCACTCACGCGAATGGGGATCTAACCGCGATAATGCAAAAGGTCGCAAGTTGGCAGAATGGGCAGCATCTACGGACCTCATCCTAATAAATCAGGGCTCAGTCAGTACTTGTGTTCGGTGGCAAGGGGAGTCGATCGTAGACTTGACTTGGGCAAACTCACTAGCTGCTCGTATGGTGACAAACTGGAGAGTGGAAGAAAATATTTATACTTTCTCTGATCATAGATATATATTCTTCAATCTAGCCTTTCACCCATCAAACCATATGCGTAGCAATAGCAACGTTTATCGGAGATGGTCGCTTAAAAAACTAGACAAAGATTTGCTAGAAGCGGCAGCAATCGCCATGTCTTGGGGAAAATGTAGCGAAGCAGACTTAAACAATCCTGAAACCGAAGCTGCTTGGTTCAGTAAGGCAATGATTACGATCTGCGACGCTTCGATGCCCCGAGCAAAAGCAACTAAAGGTGACGCTGTACCGTGGTGGACAGACGACATTGCGTTGCTGCGAGAAACTTGTAATAGTAATAGGCGAGAATATACCAGATCTCGCAGGCGACGTAATACATCAGAAGAAGAAACCTTGGGATTATACGTAGCATTTCGAAGAAGCGTTCGAGTACTGCACGACGCTATGAGCGAAGCACGAACTCGATCTCATATAGAGTTGCTCGATAGCCTAAACAGAGACCCCTGGGGAAGGCCCTATAAAACCGTCCTAGGAAAGCTACGCCCATGGGTGCCTCCCCTAACTGAGACATTAGACATAACTTTTGTCAAAACGGTGGTCGATGCTCTCTTCCCTAAAGATGTTAATAGAGTTCCAACTACTGTCCAAAACGAAATTGTGGAGTGGTCAAACGAGTATGAAGTGTCGGACGATGAGCTCAGTATTGCCATCAAGAAACTGAAATCACGTAATACGGCCCCAGGGCCAGATGGAATTTCGGGCAAAGTTTTGGGAATTGCGCTCTCTGTTAAACTCAGGGACAGACTTAAAGCATTGTTTACGAGTTGTCTCCGTAACGCTGTCTTCCCAAAAAATTGGAAAAAAGCTAAATTGGTGCTACTGAAGAAAGCAGGAAGGCCTGCAGACTCTCCCTCTGCCTACCGCCCCATTTGCCTTTTGGATGAATCCGGAAAGTTATTCGAAAGGGTAATAGCTGGTCGCATCACTAGGCACTTACAACAAAAAGGGCCAAACATTTCTGAGCACCAATTTGGATTCAGACGTGGTAGATCAACAGTAGACGCAATTCTACGCGTACGTGAGCTGTGTGAAAATGCAACGGCAAAGGGAAGGAAATCAATTGCAGTGAGTCTTGATATCGTGAACGCTTTCAATTCACTCCCATGGCACACAATACAGGAAGCGCTCGTGTATCACGATATTCCTACTTACTTGCGACAAATCGTGGAAGAATATTTCAAGGACAGATCCATACAGTATATTGGCAAAGACGGTGTCCTTCACACCAGAGAAATGTTCTGCGGGGTACCGCAGGGGTCTGTTCTGGGTCCTCTTCTTTGGAACCTGGCCTACGACACGGTTCTCAGAAAGGAGCTGCCCAAAGGTGTTAACATGGTTTGTTATTGTGACGATACCTTGGTACTAGCCGAAGGGCAAACCTTTAGCGAGACACTTCAACTCGCCGAGACTGGAGTAGTGAGTGTCGTTGGCCACATCCACGCGATGGGTCTCCAGACGGCTCCTCATAAAACAGAAGCACTGTGGTTCCACAAGCATAGGCGAGGAAATGACCCTGGTACAGCCGTGATAAGAGTCGGAGATACTGAAGTGGAGGTTGGGAAATTTCTAAAATATCTTGGACTTACCCTGGATAGCCACTGGAGATTCGATGAACACTTTACGCGCATTGTCCCCCGAATCAAAAAAGTAGCAGGTGCATTGCAAAGGCTGCTTCCAAATCTTGGAGGACCAAACGAGGAAGTTCGTCGGTTATACGCAGGTTTGATACGGTCTATGGCCCTCTACGGTGCCCCAGTATGGTCATCAAGGCTGCAAATTAAACGCAACCAAGCCAAACTTAGGAGTGTTCAAAGATTGGTGGCTATCAGAATAGCAAGGGGATATCGCACCATCTCTTTTGAGGCAGCAACACTCATTGCAAGATTTCCTCCTATGGATATCCTTGCAGATATGGATGCTCGTATATACCAGCGGATGCATCAAGGAGACAGCGATCCTCTTTCTTGGTCGCAGATGCGCAAAGATGAAAACGATAATGCCCTAGAAAGATGGCGGCAGAGTCTAGTCGTGCCACAGGTCTCACAGCAGAGGGCAGTAGAAGCTATTCTGCCGAGTTTTCACTCATGGTTAGGCAGAAAAGAGCGAGTCACGTTTCATTTCACTCAGATTCTGACTGGACACGGATGTTTTGGTGCATTTCTACATAAAATAAAGCGAGCGACCACCTCTCTTTGTCAACATTGTGAGGTGGCTGCGGATTGCGCGCAACATACTCTGGAGGAATGCCCAGCATGGAGGATGGAACGACAAGCTCTGGTAAGTGTTATTGGACAAGACTTGACTCCGAGCACACTAATAGTGAAAATGTTGGCAGATAAATCAGCCTGGAAAGCAGTGGTAGAGTTCTGTGACGAAGTGATTTCGAAAAAAGAAATTGCCGGTCGAGAAAGAGATAGAGCTAACAATGCTTCAATGAGACGACAAGAGGGTGGCGAAGGAGATTGCCCCCTTGACCCTGGAACCGGGGTAGAATAGAATACTGTTCCGGTAGCCCCTGCCTGTCGTAAGAGCCGACTAAAAGGAGGAGCCAGGGCTTCGCTGGTAGACTGATAAGCCAAAGTCCTTAGGTCCTAAGGGATATGGTCACCAAGATACAAGCGAGCCCAGAGGTGAAAGCAGTGCCAGACACTGTAAGCCTGGAAGAGAAACCCAGAGAAGTGTTTTCAATTACGATGTGCTGGTGGTTTTCTGGTTGTATTCCCTGCAGAAGTCCCAGAGCCTCTAGAACAAAGCACAAGGGATGGGTTAGAGGGGGTTTTAGTGAGTAAGAATCTCACATACCCTGACCATATTCCCATGGTCGGGGATCTAAGAAGATTTCCCCCTGGCACAAAAAAAAAAAAAAAAAAAAAAAAAAAAAAAAAAAAAGCCTAGTGAGCTCTGTGAAATCTGTTGTGACACTATCTTTGTAGAGGATACAAAGGAGATGGCATTTCTTTTGTCAAAAACGTCTTTCTTTACGCTTTGCAAGGTCAAAATATTTGTTATTGTTAACACTAAAGCAAACTTTAAAAAATTAAATATTCATATATGTACCTAACTCGACCACAATATTATACTAAAATCGCTTACCGATCCATTACTGTATGTAAACTAGTCAAGTAGCAAATAATAAATAAAAAATCAAAATTTGTCAATCCCTTTTAGAGCTGTGTTGCCACAAACCGATGTACAGATACATGTGTATCTACATAGACTCGTCAAACGTATACCACCCCTCTTTTTGTCAGGCGGTAAAATCATTTATTCCTATTCAGTGTGTATTTATTTCGTAATTTTCTTATTCAATTTTCCCTCCATCCTCGCCTCACAAACAGACTTCCCATTATGATCCTACGCCGCACATCTCAGCTCTCGTTGCTCCAATAAGGCGGTCGTTTGTAGTGTCACTATCACTTGCACCATCACTACCACACTCTCGCTCCCTCGCAGTGATTGCTCGCTCATTATCGCGCCCATTCATATCATTGTTCTCGCCAACTTGTGGCCGTCATTTAGATTTGTTAGATGACAACTGCTGGTTCATTGTGATCGTCTTGTGTCCTACCGGTCTATTGTTTGATTTGTAAATAGGTGAACTATATAACCTGGTAGGTCTGGTCTATTCACACGCAACGTACAAATATACATCGAAACTATTACTTGACTTTGATGAGCTTGAATGATTAAATATTGTAGAAACTTATGTTTTTCATGTCGATGCATAACCACTTCGTAATGAAGGTTTGTCTAACTTACGCCTAAAAAGTTACAAGTATTTCCTCAGTTTAAAACTTAAACGCATACACCTAAATTGCGAATACGTTTTCTAGTAATAAATAATTCTATTGTTCTTGTAGCAATATTTCAGCGCATCTTTGTGTTCTTTGTTTTGCAAACACAGCATTGAATTGAGTCATATTTAGGAGCTTTGAAACACGAAATATTATGTACCTACTTACCTAAGTGCATGTTTCATACGTGTCCTTACGAGTAAAGTTTTATTATAATCTATATGAGTATACCACAATTTGAAATCTGGGATGTCGTAAACAAGATAGGTTCTATTTCACAGTTTAATGAGATCATAACATAAACTCATTAGCAAATGAGTATCGACAAACCGAACTACTCATATTCTGACAAAGATACAGAAGTGCATTTAATTAGCCACGCAAGTGGAGTGTTGCTTCAGTGTTCCTTGAGACATACTCTGTCTTGTGACGTTACATAAAACTAGTGTATTCGTGACGATCTAGTCGAAAAGTGTTAAAAAAAGTGATGAGCATACATTGCTAAGAAGTTGTGTGGGAAAGTAATAATATAGACGGGCTTTATTAAGAAGATAGCTCTATCGAAAATTGTAAAAAAGAGCGATCAGATAAAAGAGATTACTGCGTTTGTTGCGTTGGAAGACAAAACTAAGGCGGAGCGCTTGCAGTTTCCCTCAGATCGACAGGCAGCATTGTGATTCGAAACTGTATATAGAAGAGTTACTAAACCAGGGAAAGGGCTCTCAGTACGTCTACAGCTGACCAAACCCCCGTTTACAATCGCTTCATCTGTAGTAAAGCGTGTATAAAGTTTTGCCCAATACGTCGGGAGTGGTGGTGGGAGGCGGTGGCGCGCTGCCGTGTCGTCGTGCAGGGATAGGTGCGGCGGCGCGACGCCAATGCGCGGCCGCCGCCTGCCGGATGTCGCCGCCGCGGGCGCTCCTGGCCGCGCTGCTCGTGTGCCAGCTGCTCAGCTACGGCGGCCACCAGGGGCTCACCAAGATATTCTACACGTAAGTTTGTGCAACACGCCAGAAAGTTGAACCCAGAAATATTCGCCAGATTTCCGACCGATATAAAAGCTCAAAAATATTAATTCGTAACTATATTATGTACATTGATAAACATTTTGTTATACTCGTACGAAATATGTTAAAATACTTATCTCTAAAACTTCCGCATTGATTTATTGTTAGTCAGCAGAAACGGTCACTCAAAATCCGGCTCGAAGGACCCAAGATAAAAATAAGAATGAACCCATTAAGTAGAACGGATATACTACGCAGATTGCTTTTACGGCTTCCTAATCTCAGTAGTTTACCATACGCGGGGCTACTCCGCTGATAAAGTAACCGGCCCCACACGTGATTGCAATACATACGACCACACATACCTACTCATACAACTAGCAGTTCTTAGCGCATATTCTGCGCCTATCACGAGACTTGCCGCTACGTTAGTAACTGCCAAGGTGACGGATTATAACGGTTTGTTTACTTACGTCCTGCTGTTTGTTGATCCAGCTATCATTAATGATAGTAAATCACAAAACGAGGTCTGCTTGCAATTAATACTAACTAGTAGAAATATTTCTACGAAGTTATTAACTGCATAGTTGCTGCAAATCGTCTGCAGGTCGATTTATCACCATTGTAAATTCAAACGGAGAGATGGGAAAGGCTGAGTCTTTCCCATTAAGCTAATGAAAATACCTAACAGCTAACTAATGGAATTCACGAAATACCTATCGCGATCGAATCCAGTCCGATACGCTTCGAGTGCCAGCATTAATATTCATTGCGCACCCTAGATCCGATTTCAGACTCGAAAAATACAAATTAATTCAGACCAATTTTATGTCTATTAGATTCTAATTGGGAAATCTATGCGAAACCCTTGGAAGTTGGGCTCTAGAAAATGTAAATTGCCTAAACTCTATGTAATGTTTTTTTTTTTTTTACATTAGATAGGCTCACGCTTGACTACAACTTGCCTGATGTTAAGCAACGTTATAATCTACGATCTAGCGCGCTTGCCTAGAAGAAACCGGTTTACTCTCGACTTGTAACTTACTTAACAATTGATTTTTAAATGAGTAATAAATACCGTATAACGGTTATCTAGGTCTAACTGTACATAACCCAACCGATCAAATATAATGAATTTCTATTAATGTAACAACAATATGTAAGACCAAATGCATATGATAGCAATTCAACACATTTGATACCTGCAAGATGAGCTCATGTTAACATCTTGTTAGGCGACTTTGGAACCAAATACCTAGTATTTACATTATTTTATCTCGTTAATGCAGTAACAAAATCCAACCACGATGCGGTCACCCTCTTACGGAATTCATAAAGCTGATTGGCTCAATTGGACCCATGTGTTCAATAAATACAAATTAGGTTAGACGCCACTCTATTTCTTGTGTATTAAAGACTATTCTACTTCGTAAAATCTATCACCATTATATATTTTATATGATTGTTTGTTACGCATATGAAATAAATGTAAATTCTTTATGAATTATTGTCCAGTCTTGAATCTTGAAATCTACGATTAACTTGGTTTTCTTTGAACACGATAGTATGAGAGTTTGCACTTCACGTAAATCTCGTAATTGCAATGAGAACCACAATGTTATATGACTTCATAAATAAGATGCGGTCTCATAATACGAGTATCTTGTTTTATTATTTTAAACTAGAAAACTCTTCACAATTTTCACAGCCATGTGGTACCAATATCACATCTTTGACGAAGCGTCAATACATGTTTGTAACAAGATTATTAAATTATTTACATTGAACGAGAGACAACGAGAACATGTAATTGTATTGACGTCATATTTCAGCCTAATTGACGCGAATTCGGGAATCTCAGGAGAGATAGTTTTCATTCAGCCAGTAGTAATTGCCGCCTCGTCGGTACAAAGATGACGGGGCGGTGGCACGTCGCCAGACCGTTGACATTATACTAATTAAGTACCACGTCTGTAACTTCGGCCATTGTTCGTTCCCGTCCGATAAACGTCTAGACCCCTAATTATAGTAATCACATTTACCAGCCTTAGTTATGACTCGTTAAATCGTGTCCACTTACCATAATAAAATTATCACGACTATAAAAGGTGTAATGTTTCCTGCGCATTAATGGGTATTTTCTCTCGTTTGCAGGTTACCTGACACGGGCCAGCCTCCGGTGCTAATATCGCTCGCAGACAACGCCAAGTTGGAGCTGAAGACTCCCGACGAGCTGCTGTTCGTCAATGACTCGGAGGAACACAACGATACCAAGACGTTCGCCATCATAGACGCGGACGTGCTGGAGGAGGAGAGGGGGGAAGGCAGGCCGGCGGAGAGCACGGAGCCCCGCCTCGTGGTGAAGGCACGCCCCATGCACGAGGCGCGCGCCGCGGAGGAGGCCGTGCCACCGCACGACGAGCCGGCTGAATCTCAAGATGAACAGAAAGATGAAACAGAAAACATTCCAATTAAACCGGAGACCCCCCAGGAGGACATCCCGTCCTTCTCGGAGTGGGCGCAGAAACAGCTCGCCGAAGCGGAGAAAAAAGACATCGTCTTGAATCATTCGAGTCAACCTAGTCATAGTAATACGAATTTTAGTAGTAAAAGCACCAAGTTACGGTCAAAAAACTACGCGTCGCTGGTGTGCGGCGCGAAGGTGGTAGCTGTCAACCCCGAGGCGGGCTCGGCCACCGCCATCCTCTCTCCGAACAGAGACGAGTACATGCTCAACACCTGCACCAGCCGCATCTGGTTCGTGGTTGAGTTATGTGAAGCGGTGCAGGCGCAGAAGATTGAGATCGCCAATTTTGAGTTATTCTCGTCTACTCCAAAAGATATAGCCGTGTACTTCAGCGACAGATTCCCGACGCGCGAGTGGGCCAGCGTGGGCCAGTTCACCGCGCAGGACATGCGCGACGTGCAGAGCTTCGATCTGTACCCGCACATGTTCGGCAAGTTCATCAAGGTAGAGATGCTCTCGCACCACGGCTCCGAGCACTATTGTCCTATCTCCCTGTTCAAAGTGTATGGCACGTCCGAGTTTGAGGTGCTCGAGAAAGAAAACGCACAGCATCCCGCACATATAGACGAGGATGAGGACGACGAAATCATCGATGTGCCAGACATCCCCGCCACAGAGGCCGAGCCCTCCAAGAACCTGTTCGGCTCGGCGCGGGACGCCGTCATGTCCATCATGAAGAAGGCGGCGCAGGCGCTCGTTAAGTCGGAAGCGCCGCAGAACGCGACGGGCGAGAGCAACGACTCTTCCACAGACGAAGCGCACCGACGCTGCTGCTCGCCGAGTCACATCATAGTGTGCGACAACTGCAGCGAGACATTATACAGCGAGGTGTTCGACCTCATCAGCTGCAGCTCGGCCCGCCTGGCCGGCCTGCTGCGCCAGGTGTTCGTGCGCGACACGCTCAAGTGCACCCCTATCTGCCAGCCTTACGGCCTCGACTTCAAGAGTACAAACACCATAGAGTTCAGCCAGGAACGCGTCGCCTACATGAACGTGCTGTTCCCGCAGAAATACCTCGCCGCTTTGTGTAATATGTTAGCCATAAAAGAGAAAAAAGTAGTCTTGAATTCTAGTTTTGAGACAGAATTAAACGTCACCACTAACATGACCGTCGATGAGTCGTCTGCAACACTTAACAGTGAAGCAAACCATGATCAAGAAATCAAATTAACTACAGAGAAAACGAACGGCTCCGACGAGAGAATCAACGAAACGGTTCAAGATGAGAAACCGAGTCCTGAAGCTATAGAAGAAAATACGCCAGTTCCTGTAGAATTACCAAGTGAAGAGAAAGATACTATAGAAGATAAAAAAGAAGAAGCTATACCCGAAGACAAACCCGCGCCTGAAGCGGAAACTGTTGCAGCTGAGGCAGAGAAAGTTGATATTCCCGAAGCAGAAAATAAAGAAGTTCCTAAGGCCGAGGCGAAGAATGGTAAAGAGGTTGTAGTAGAGAAGACGAAAGAGGGCAGTATCGGTGAGGAGGGAGGTGACTCGATGTTGATAGACAACGACAGCTTCATGTCGGAGCTGGACCAGATGGCGGTGGACCCCGCGCCGACCGGCGCGCCCTCCGCCGCCAGCCAGCAGCAAGCCGGCCTGCAGAAGGAGTCCGTCTTCCTGCGCCTCTCCAACAGGGTCAAGGTGGGTACTATTGCTTACTAGATACAAATTTTGCATTTTACGTGATTTTACTATTGTACCTGAAAATTAGAATTACCTGTTAACAATGAGGTGACTCAATGGATTAAAATAAATGTTTTTGCACTCAAATTTTCCTTATAGGTACTTAAATATGTTAATATGTATTCACGATAAATTGGAAAGTTATTATTTCTATGAAACAATAGCCTAAAATAGCTATTTTAGGTGATTGGTCACAATCTATAGGTATAATCAATGTGTAATCAATATTACGTAGGCATATGTAAATATTAACTATCATTATTTTCAATTTCAGACGCTGGAAAGAAACATGTCCCTCTCCGGGCAGTACCTAGAAGAGCTGAGCAGGCGATACAAGAAACAAGTGGAGGAGATGCAGAAGACATTCGAGAAGACAGTGCAGCAGATGAGCGAGGAACGGAGGAAGAGCAACGAACGAGAGCAGAAGTACATCGAGCAGCTGAGCGCCATGCAGGAGCAGGTCAGGCACATGGCGCTCACACTCACCGCGCTCGTGGAGGAGCGGGACAGCTGGCTCGGGAACATAACCCTCTTCAAGTTCATTGTACTACAGACAATCATCCTAGCGGTCATATTCTACTTGTTCAACAAGAGACGGAAAGTGGAGCCCGTCATAGTCACCATACCGAAGAAGGCGCGAAAGAAACAGGACAAGCTCCGGAGGAAGTCCGTGGAAGGAGTGAGCGGGCACGCCACGCCCGCCGCCAAGAAACGCAGGCCCAGCGAGGAGGCGCTGCAGATAGCCCGCCAGTGCGAGGACACGCGGGAGGAGGAGGGGGAGTGGGCGGTGGCCAGGAGGAACCGCCGGAGGAAGACCTCCATCGTGCACCGACACACCGAGACGGACAGGGCGTGGGCGCGCCAGGACAGCATCGGAAAGCTCAACGAGAACCCGATCCCTCTGGACGAGGAGGAGTTCTTCGCGCCGGTCACGGAGCCCAAACAGTTCAACGGCAGCGATCCGTCCCCGCCCCCCGCGGTTAAGGCCAACGGCTCGTTCTTCAACAGCCTGAAGGCCAAGACGATGAAGACGCGGCGGCTGTCGTCGCCCGCCTTCCTGCGCACGCTGAGCCGGCAGAGCGCGCGCAGCACGCCCAGCCCGCCCGCCTGCAGCGGCGCCGCCTCGGGCTCCCCCACGGGCAGCCTCTGGTCCGAGTCCACCGACCTCTCCAACGGACAGGACTCCCTCGCCAACAACAACAAGAAGAAGAAAAGTCTGAAAAATATACTGAAGAAAGTGTTCTAGAGACTACTTTTCTAATTGTGTATCGTTTTACGGTTGACTCGTTCGACGGTTTAAGCTATTGTAATTTATTTCCTTGCGAATATTAAATTAATGTAATTTTAAATTATTGTACGATATCAAATTGTGAATGTTTGTTGCGGCGAGTGTGATAGTTAGGATAGTGCTTTGGAAACAGTATTTATCAATCAGGTCTTAGTACAGTTAAAATGTTTAGTTATCTTTTAGTGAATTAAGCGAGTGTGTTTATGTATGATTGTTGTTTTTTTGTTTGTGAACTTTTAATGGAATGGTTTATATTTGTGTGCGATATAAATATTGAGTGTGTGTTTGTAATATTTACAAGGATTTACTCAGAACTGTATGTCTGTTGCAAGGACCTGTTTATGTACTCGTACTTGGATATTTTCTTCTATTTATTATCTTTTGTATATTATTTTTCCACATTGACTGTTTGTTAAAAACACTGTCCTAGCTGGTCACACATAATTAGTAGTGTTATTAGAACTCAGGTGCCAATTGTGATAAAGTAGGAAGCCTAATTCTATTGTTAGCGTGTTTGTTGATTTGTGCGGAATCCTATATTGCGACATTCTTCAGTTTATAATTATGTCGAATTATTATACCAATGATCGCTCGCTCTACCACCTAACTTAGACATGGAAACTTAATTCTTATTTCGTGAATCATGTATGAATCATTAATAGAAATGAATCATGGAATGTATTGAGGATGTGTAGTATGTTATTTATTTATATGATAATTTATAGGTACAATAAATTGTTAGCCTAGTCAGATAAGTTTAGGTAGGATAATGAATTTACCGAAACAATTTAGGATAGGATACTGTGAACTAGCTCTGTATTCGTATTAAATAGTTTTCATTGAAACTTGTTCAGCTCTCAGTTGGTTGATGCTTTTTATTCGAAAGTACTAAATCCGCACAAGGTTAAATTTTAGTTTATGTTCGGTCGAAAAACTCAAAGAATATTTTGTATATTGCTCTCACTCTCTCCGTGCTTGGTGCAGTACACTGGGAAAAATCTTCCGGCTCTACGATCGAACTATAGGAAATATGTATCAAAATCAGTGTCAAATACTTGCTAATAATGTGTACGATGAACGAATATAATAAAATAGCCAAGTTAGGTGGTAAAGCATTAATGAAACCTGAAGATGATAGGTAGCTTGTGTGCATGGATTGGACAATAAATGTCGGTGACTGGCGGTTTCTAACAAAGGAACTGCAATCAATAAATGCATTCGTTTTATTCATGTGTTTCATTTTTACAATATTTACAAAACTTATCAAGTTAAATACACAATATAATTAACTATACTTATAGGTAAAAAAACAAAACTGTCTTCCAGCGTCTGCAATACAAAAACAATCAAATTTTAGGAATCTGAATTCATAAACACAAAATGTGAAAGATAATTTTAAAATATTTACAATAATATCATATTTCCGTCTTGTAACGATACACTCAACTGACTATCTTATCATATTTCCGTCTTGTAACGATACACTCAACTGACTATCTTATCATAATTTCATAACAAAATCATTATCATTTCCATAATATTTGTCGATCACTTATCAGGCGTTAAAAGCGGAACAAAGCATGTATTTATAACAATGGCCGACCTCGCTTTACTTACACACGAACAATACGCGGAAAATAATGTGAACAGACATACTCACAGTGCAGTTTTACATATATTTACATATCTTGTGGATTATATACACGTGGAAAACTTAAATGTCAATCAGAAACATAACTTCGAAAACGTAAACTGCATACTTATTCTTACTTGAAATTAACGAAAATTAGCAATTCTGTAAAACAGTAATTTTTAAGTTTTGTTTTTTTTTGTAATTTTTTATATTATTATAATATAAAATATTATAATAAAATAAAAAATATCTACTTAAATAAAAAATAAAATTCATTTATTTCGGGTTACTGAGATCTTATTATAAACTTGCATGAGATTTCCTGAGAAAGCAGCTTTACAAATCAATAACACATTTTCTTCATTAGTGCAACCATATAGAAGCTTTTTAAATATATACAAATAGTCTATAATAAAATATAACTTCTAGCTTTTCATACAAAATTTATATTTAATATTAACCGACTGCAGAAAGTCCTTCTGCCTGGCGGCTGCATTCAGCTCCTTTACTGCCTCCTCTAGCCCCTCCGTGGTGTATGGAGCTGGGTAATTAGTGGCAAAGAAGATGATATCTAGAGAGGTACGTGGCATCTAGAGTAAATGTTTTTTCTCCTTCAACTTCTGTAGCTTTTTATAATAAAAATAATGATTATGTACAACACGAAATACAGAAAGTGCAATCAGATATTAGAAATTACGCTATAATATTAACAGACTGCAGAAAGTCCTTCAGATCAACACACTTGACTTTGACCAGTCCCTTCTGCCTGGCAGCTGCATTCAGCCCCTTCACTGCCTCCTCCAGCCCCTCTGTGGTGTATGGAGCTGGGTTGTTGGTTGCGAATATGATCTCGTTGACGTCCTCGTACAGTTTGACGGACACGATGTGGCGGAAGTGCTGTCGGAGGGTAGAGAGAATGCTGGCTTGCAGCTGGGTATCGCGGCACACCAGGTTGAGGATGAAGTGGCCTGGAACGGTGTATAGGAAAAAATATTAGACACTTTAGATATTTAAGCTTTGGAACACTTTACTAGAAGCTGTGTTTCCTGCGAACTACAATCCAGAGGTTTTTAAATCTAGAGTTAATAGATATCTTCTAGGTAAACGTTTTACACCCTAGGCTGCAGCGATGCTCAACATCAGGCAGGCTGTAGTCAAACGTAAATCTATCTCACGTAAAAAAATACTTATCATCGTACATATTAAGTGATTATTATTTTTCTAAACTGTAAATGAAATGGGTATGAGGTGCTTGATTTGTATATTATGGGAATTCGAGAAAGAAATCCTAAGTGGCTTTGAACTTCAACTACAATCTGTTTTAACTTACAATAGTAATTAAGTTTTTATTACTAACCCATGGATCATGTAGTTGTCCCAATAAATAAATTTTGAATTTTGAATTAAACGGACATAGTGAAGCGAAAAAAGTACAGACAAGTTGAGATTAATAAACGCGTATAGCATACAGATTTATAGTCAATGCACACCAAAACGAACGTAACATTACACGAACTTTGTATCAGAAACTAAGTCAAACAAATGCAATTTCTTTGTTTAGATACTTAGATATTACAAAACATTGAAGTATATGAAATGACACAAAATATTTTTGATTTTCAAGACATGATCTTTTTGGTTTTCAAGTTTTCCTATAACAGTTTGTAGGAAAGTAGTCTTAGGCTTTTGCACCTTAATCTTATAATTATACTTAAATCTATACCAATATTATAAAGCTCAAGAGTTTGTTTGTTTGTTTGAACGCGCTAATCTCGGGAACTACTGGTGCGAATTGAAAAATTCTTTTTGTGTTTAGTAGACCATTTATCGAGGAAGGCTTTAGGCTATATAACATCACGCTGCAACTAATAGGAGCCAGGAACAATGGAAAATGTGGAAAAAACGGGGAAAAATATTCATCTTTGAGGGCTTCCGTTGCGTGCGCTGCGAAAACAGTTCAAGATATCAAAAAAATATGTAATAAACAATTATTTCTCTTTAAATGATCTAACAAAATGTCTGCAACAGTATATGTCTATCTTTTAAGGTTAACTCAATAGACACGTTTTTATGGTAACAACTATTCCACGCGGACGAAGTCGCGGGAACCAGCTAGTATTAGATATGAATAATACATACCATCTTCAGTGAGTATAGTTTTGACATTCTCTAACACATCGTGGTGCAGGAATGGTTGCGGCGGACAGGAGAGGCCGAGCGAGCGGTCCTTGTTGTCCATGTCGAATATCACCGACTCGAACTTAGTGCCTGCAAACACATGGAAAAGGTTTAGATAAAAATGGCTAACTATGGAAATGAAAGTTTTCAACTGCATAGGGAGCTTCTGTTAAAAAAAAATCATAGAACTTGGACGTCTGGGCTAAGTTAAGGATTTAGTGACGAATTGGCTCATTCACTACCAAAGTAAAATTTCAACCAAACCGTTATGAAATATCAATATATCAGACATTTCAATAAGACTTGCTTAGAAATCAAGATAACTGTTTATTATGTACCTTCGTACCTAGTATGTAGATTCGCTCACGTATAGTCGGCTCAGCTACGATATAATAAGTGTGAATAATATCTACCTTTCCTGGCCTCCTCCGCCAAGAAGTGGAGTCCATCTTTGATCTGCACTCTCAACTTGTCATCCGTCTTCAGCTCGAAGTAGTCCTGCGCTATCTGCAGCATCGCCGGGTCTATGTCCACCGCTGTTATCTGGAAACATTATTTAGAGGAAACATAAATTTAGCTAATACCATATTTTTGACAAAATTGGTCAGTGATCTGACTGAAAAAAATGCTTATAAAATCAGAACATACATACGGAATAGTGGGCGCATATTACTAATTGGTGACTAAATAACTACTAAAATTGTAGTACTTCACAAAAGAATTACGTTTACAGTAGTAAGTATATGTAGTAAGAGTCCAATGATTTGACTCAGTTTAAGTAATTTAAAATAGCTTTTGTAGGATTACCGCAATTTTGCCAATGAGCGCAAAATTAGGCAGCAGTAGGTCCAAATTTGTCATCTCATGAAATTAAAACGCTATTGCGCCATTTCCTGTACAGAGAAAATAAATAAATAAAGCCATTTATTCCCAATAACTTAAATAACATTTTGTGGTTATGAACGGATTCCTGTACAGAGAAGCTGATCTAAAAATAAATACCTGCAAGTTGTCAAAGCACTTCCTGAGGAACATGGCGAGCCCGCCCCCTCCCAGGCCGAGCACGGCGCAGCGGGTGACGTCACGCACGCACGCACACATGAACGACTGGTACGTGGATATGTAGCCGAAGTCCACCACGAAGCGAGTCTTCTGCTTGTTCTTTACTGGAAGAGACAGAACAGGGTTTAGTAGGAGTGTAGAGAGAGAGAGAATGAGAGAGAGAGAGAGAAGTCATTTCGGTTGGATATAAAAACAACAGTTTTAAAGAATACTTTGAAAATGACTACAGTCAACTAGCAATTGATTCTAATCTTGCTTAGAAATTAAGTAATTAACTACTAGGTAAGGAGTGTGATGCCAAATTGGCATTTTAGCCCCTATACAGCTAAAGTGACAGTAGGTACCTAGATTTATTTAAGTTGACATATTGTATGATTACATACCTATTATTATGTTTGACATGATTTTAATAACAAAAATTTAAGTATGATAAAAATAAAATTGACATTGTAATAATTTCTAAAATTTTATTAAAACTAAATGTTATAAATTCAATTTGACGAGATATTGTAATTTGTGTAGCATATTTTATGATATTAGTACTTATACCTATGTTGCAACTTTACATTATCAATAAAGATTCTTTATCTTATCTTTATCTTTAACTTTAAATTTATTTTGCTAAGCGTTATGGCTTAACCATTCAACCACGCTCAATTCCCAGCCAAACACAAATTTCCAAATCTATTTTCCACACTCTGGGATTAAGTTTAAAGCATCCTGGCGCTTTCAGAGACATGGAGGTTCGAGACCTCACTGTCGAGTAATTATATTTGGTCATTTAAATCCTGAACTCACTCTGTTTGAGCCTGGCCTCGGACTGCACGAGCAGCTGGTTGTCCAGGAACACGAGGCGGCGGTGCGTGGCGCCCTCTACCGCCACGTCCTCTATCACGTACGCCCCGGACAGCTCCGAGCGGCCCTCGTGCACCTTCACGCGGCTGCCCACGTCGCTGCCCAGGGACAGAAACGGGATCTGGGAACAGACATCATACCAATATAAAGAAGTGAGCATTGCCCACCCAGCTGCTTTAGTCATGAGCTACCGGCGGATCGCATTGCGCATATGTGTCTTCTAGATTAAAGTCGGTAGAGTTAGTTCTTGGCTTATGACTAATGCATACGACTTTGTGGTTTCTGGTTAAGTAATTTTTACCCGTCTGCAAAATGTTCATAACCTACTATCATCAAGGTTAGGTAAAGTTGTCACGGGATTGAGTGAACAGGCCACGAGCCGATCAAAGCGCCATTGTCACAAGCGATACCGTAGTCAAGTATTATTCTTGTCTATCTCTTACCTTGATGCGGATATGGGTTTCGATTCCCTCGTGACACAAGTAGATATTTATGAATTTTAAAATTTATAATTACTTGTGTTGAGTCTGGTCGTTTGTAGGTATGTATTTACAAAAGAAAAGTATATAAGTTTTATATCCGTTATCTAGAACCCACGACACAAGCGTTTGCTTAGTGTGGGGCTAGATGGCGCTGTGTGCTATGTCCCAGAATATTTATCTATTTATTTATTTACCTGTCCGGTGAATCCATTAGGCACCAGCATCTTGGCAGCGTGTGCTAGCTCCTCTTTCACGGCGTCGAGAGATGGGAAGCTGTGTCCGCGGTGCAGAGCGCACACCACGAGGCGACCGAAGCGCGCTGAGTCCTGCAGCTGACGGCGACCGGCTGGCGTGCCGAACAACCACTCGGATTCTCTGGAAATTTGTAATAACCAAATTAAACTTATAACTTTAAAAATTTTGCATGTATAACTTCAAAGGGGAATTAAAGGCTATTTTAATTTTATTTGTTTATTTATTCTCTGGAAACGTGGAAAAAGGTATTTTAGACTATTGCAAAACAACTTATGTTAAAGAGAAACGTGACATGATCGTACCATGATGTAAAAGCAAAAGTGTTGTTGGTCTGATTGTTCGGTTGTCTTAATAACACGCCGCAAAGATGCACCGGGATTTTTAGTATGGTCATAGTATAGCGTTCCAAAAATGTTACAGGCTTACTAATTTTAAATCGAAACAATGTGGGGAAAGCCGCGTGTATCCACTAGTGAAAGAATGAGGAACTAAAATTGAGGAACAGGACAATATGTGACCACTGGGAATATTAGAGCAAGAGCAATGGACATATTATTTGGTAGGAACAATTTATTTGCGTATCTCTGGGTAGAGATAGTATTTTACAGATAATGAGATTTCTATAATATATATTCATGAAAAAAAAACTTTTTTGATGTAAAAAATAACAAGATCATGTTCTAAATTTTTATTATCTACGATCAAAACATCATATTTTAATGCCGTTATCGTTCCAAATCTCATATCTCACGCATCGTGTAGTTTTCTTTACAGCTGCGATCGTAAAATATTCTCAAAGGAAGCCCAGCTTTATCTGTTGGATCAGCGAGTAGGCGTAGTTATACTGACATTTTAAGAGGAATGCACTTGACTGAAATGTATGCATTTACTAGACTGCATGTTGTGTAAAGGTTTTTCACAACATTAGCTCACTGACTGCAATATGTATATCGATGCGGTCAGTCTTTGAAGACGATTGAAAAGTGCTATTTATGTACATGTGGGCATTTCCGTAGTCGGAAGTCAAGATAAAATGTAGGTAATTAAGACCCGGTTGGTTGTAAGCCAGATGTCTCGGAGGCAGGTCGATAAAAGAACTAAGTTAAATATACAGGTATATTCGACACCAGTTAGCTAGTCTCCTAAGAGCTTTAAAAAGAAGAGACAATTAAAGAAAAAATATAAACCACATTCGAAGAATCCTGAATGATGAATATGAATCCTGCCAGTCGTGACTCAACTCATTTCCAAATGTTGCCTACCTATGTAAATTTATTAAATTCTGTTCCCTACGTTCTGTCAACAAAAACAAGTGTACACTCCCCTTTCTAGATAGAATGACGACAGTTTGTGATGGATGTGCAACAACAATATGACGCGGCCAAAATAAACTTCGCAAAAATAATTTTAGTGCGCAAACGCAAGTGTTTCAATTTTAATGACAGTTACAAACAGAGACGTGGGCGCAGAGGTGTTGAACTACCTAAACGAATAGGTTCTAGATTATTTGAGCATAGATAGATAAATAAATAAATATTCCGGAACATTGTACACATCGCCATCTAACCCCACACTAAGCAAACGCGTGTGTCGTGGGTACTATAACGGATATAATACATAATATATATATACTTTTCTTTAGTAAATACATACTTATTACACATACAAGACCAGACTCTACACAAGTAATTACAAATTTAAATAATGCATTAATACTTGTGTCACAATCATGGGAGGTTACATCCTAATTATACGAGACAAATCTGCTATACTATATATATATTTACCTATATATATCAATACTTACTAAATTCTAAAATTAGAAATTGAACATATGACACACATAGCTAAATTTTAGCAAAGAACATGAACCGCAACTTTTTATTATTGCTATTTTTTCCTATCAGACTTTATAATTTATTGCTGAAACCTTACCTTGTTCTTGAAGGCTTCGGTAGGTATAAATCTCAGTAGTAGACTCAGCCTCACACAATTTTAGCCTAATTATTTAATTATTTCGACTCAGTTTATAACTTCGTGTTACTTATCAAGGATTAATTTAAACTTTATAAATCTATATTTTATTTTATTACAAAAAGTTATGTTAGCACGTCTGTTTCAGGTGCTGTTCTCGCTATTTGTCTGCGAAACCTCAACTAAAATTTCACACAAACATCGCGGGTGTGGCCTGTTAGTATGTACTCGTATCGCGGGCATGGATCCAACACACCTTCGTCCTGTTGCGTAGAGAGGCGTAAATAAATCTGTAAAGCCAGAGCACTGCCCCTAGTATTCAACTAAATTACTTATTAGAGTTTTTTTTAGTAAGCAATTTGTTAATGACAATTTGTTAAAATAATGATATTGTCAATTTCTAATCGAAATTTGTACGGTAAGTACTTGCCTCTGCCTGTGTTCATTTCCACTAAATACTTGCGCCTTTTTTGCGCGTTCTCGTAAGTTTTTTGTTGATAAAATACTCATAGGTGAGATATCTCCTAATTTATTGGAACTACATAAAAACAAGCGGCAGAGCTGAAAGGTAACGGTAATGAACCTTTTAAGTTATTTAAAATCTAGCTTGTCTACTCGGGACAGTTAGGTGGAACCGCGGGGTATAGTTAGTGGTCCATAAGTATGTGATATCTGTCAACCCCCACTAACTCTTGACTATAAATTACACTTTATGAGAATTACGCCGTCATAATTAATCACAGATATTATTTTAGTTCCCTGGAGCGTGGTTAAATGAAATACATTTATCTTGTGTTATAACTAGAAATTTGTTCCAGCTTTGTAGAATATTTTTAAGAGATCCTTGGACAACAATCTATACAACAACAAATACAAACTTACAACGAAATCGAATCAAAAAGTATGTGTTGTGGTTCAGCATGTTTCCGTCATGACTAACTTACAATAATTAGGCCAATATCTTTTAACTTTTTTTACATTTTTAAAAGCCTAACAAGCAATTCATTGACTAGATAAGCTTTAAACTTGGACTTTTAGCTAATGTCTTAAACTAAATTTGGCTAACACCAAAAATAAATAGATGAATGAACACAAGTTTTCGTAAACATTGCAAAGCGGTGGTATTTTATATTCTCCCAATTTCCGAGATAAACAGTGCAATAAATAGACGTGTTGTTTACGCAGCGCTCGGTCGATGGGACCGCGTGGTTTGTTATTTTCGGCGCGGCGGTGCGTTTCGCGAGTTTTCGGATAACGCCTACGCATTGTTTACTGAAATTGCAGCAGCAGTGAGTGACAAGGGAGTGCTTTGTTGTTGTAGGTACATATGGAAATATGGATATGTGTGCAGAAAAAGTTTCGTTGATATGCCAAGTCATTTTGAAATCATTATTCTGATTATGGTTATGGAAAGCGAGTGGCACGGCGGTTGATGCGTCTGATTTTCATCCGACGCACCTTGCTTCGAATCCGGCCCTACACCAATGACTTTTTTTAAGTTATGTGTAGATAGCACTCGCTTAGCGGTGAAGGACAACATCGCGAGGAAACCGACATGTTTGAGGACCACAATATCCGAATACATGTGTCTTCCGTGTAAGGACCTGGGCACCCCACAATGTATCTGCCCAAGAGAACTGTCCTAACAAATTAATTCAGCAGGGGGAGTCAAGACCCTCAGTCAAAAGAAAAGACAACTTTGATTATTGCTGATGGTTGATGCACAGCAAAATTATAAGTTTTAAACACATTTAAAAAAAGCTGACCCAACTTATAATTGAGTTATGTAAATGTATTAACAATAACCAATTATACAAAAAATTCTTTTTGTTTTTCTTTCATTTGATAAGAAAGATTAATTAAGTATATTCATACTTAATTAATCTTTTTTATCAAATGAAAGCAGCTATTTTTAGATTGCAGCATTTTCAAATCAACTTACAGAAATTCAAATTGCTCAAAAGATATGCCACATTTTTATCAAGCAGCCAAAAGGACATTCACATACCTGCCCTGTGGTACAATGAAGACTGCATACTTGTTGACAGCTTGTGGTTTCTGCTGGTCCACCACATAAAGGGTGTAGCGCGGGGACTCGGAGCCCGGCTGCATCAGGTCTAGGGACACCTGCAAGTGGTAACAATGTTATTATTTGTCAGTCATGATGAAGTTAGATAAGGTCAGTATATGGGTGGGTGATATAAAGTGTTCTGACACATAGTATGTAATCTAAATCATCTATTGGAGCACTTCTGTTATATTTCTTTTGTAAGTTGCATTAAATAGAATAGTTACTTATTTATTGTTGTAACTCAATAAATCTTGTGAAGTATATAAGAAATATATGTTTATTTCCTAAAGTGCTAGTCGCAGACTAACTATTATCTACATAATATTATGTATGTAGATAGATTGTGTATTCATTCATAAATAAATCGTATAAACACAGTTTTGAACCCTGTCTGTCATAATTACTATTCTTCATTACTTTTCAAATAAGTTGTAGAAAAATTATTGACTGGTTAGCACAAAACACAGAATGCATTACCTCATTATCTCCTTCAATATTGGTCCGAGCCAGTCCATTGGTAACAAATGCAGTGTCTTGAGCAGATTTCACATGAGCTTGCATCTCTTCAGGAGTCTGCAGTCGGAGCATCTTGTCTCCAGCTAGGCACACTTCTAGTATCTGGATTTTTTTAAAAGATTTTATATTTTAAAGAAGTAATATGATTATCAAACCAGACAATATAAAAAAGGTAAAATATGTCTAAATAAGTAAATAACTGTAATTAAAAGTGAATAAATAGATTGATCATACCAATAGGTACTGTGGAAGTTATATTGTACTATTGTAGTATACCTAGTTTTCTTTTTGTTTCATCTTTTGCCTTTTTTTTAGATTCATCATTGGTTTTACATTATGGTTTGTTGTAGTTTATACTTATATTTATATAAATGTAGTTTTCTAACTAAAACTCACCAATTGTGGCATTTCTTTGAACTTAGTAATGACAACTACAAACACAGGTAGGGTCATTCCATCTCCATTCTCTGCATTTTTCTCCTCAGCCTCATGACATCTCACTACTCTGAACAACCATGACTTATCACAGAAGGATGACAATAATTTAGCAAGAATATGGCTCTGCAGCAGAGATACACAGACAAAACGCCCGCCAAACTTTAACACCCTCTTAATTTCTGCAAAATATTTGTCTATGCTCTTCACAGTTTCTTCTGCATCATCAGGCATTAGCGCGTCTAGCGTACCTTTGTCGAGGACTACGGTAAAACTATCATTCTCAAAGCTCATATTCATAGCATCCATGTACAGGAACTTCATGTTGCTTCTATGAGCGTTAGTCGCAGTCATTTGTCTTATGACGACCTCTGACACGTCTATATTAGTAATGTTTCCAAAGCCGACATCGTACAAATCGGCGCTAAGACTTGAGTTACCGCAACCTGTTATTAATATTGTATCTTTGGCTTTTATGTATTTATGAAGCTGGCCACATAGTTCGAGATATTCGCCGTACCTAAAATATGCACACGAAAAGTTTATTAGCTTTAAATTATAAGCAAGCTTGAATTTACTTCAACAAGAGTAGGTAGCAAACATAACCTACCATTCGAAAGCCTTGTTACCACGTTTTTTGAAAAACTTGTTCCAGTAATCTTTCTCACTGAATTCCTTATGACTTCTGGGTAGGAGATTCATTTTTATACTGCACTGCGAATGATTTATTTAATATTTATTATATTTTATTCAGAATTTCCAGAATTCCAGACGCAACAAAAACTCGTGTTTGTTTACCTGTCAATGTCAATTTTAAGAACGTGTTGTCATTGTCAAAGACAGCTGTTTATCAAATTAAAAAAAAGTTTAAAAGTGATGTGGTAAATCCATATTTTGTCCGACGATATCATAAATCATAAACCTTTACGATACTATTAATATCAGTCGCGGTCGTTATGGAATTAAATTTATTTTAGAATAGTTGCTACATATTCATTAATATCACAAATATTACACCACCTTCTTCCGGTGATTAGGCAGAAGTGCTCTTAGTAAAAGGCTTAAAAAATGTTTTATATTTCAGAGGGTTGATATAAAATGTTGTTGACATATAAAGATCTTGTGTGTGTCAGAAAACAAATTCATCAAAACGAGAATTAAACATATACTACACATAATAATGAAACGAAAGATTTAATAAGAATAAAAAAAACATAAAAGTGAATAATCGTAATATAACCTGTTATATTAGGTCGTTGCCTGTTATTGAAATGCCGACTTTTATATCAGTTACACTACAGACGATTATGACACATCACTAAAAAATTTGGTTGGTTGCGTGAGCGAGTGAGTGATTGTGTCGTGTGATTTTTGTGTTTATTTACATTGAATTTTTAAGATTTTTCCACACGTGTTTAATGATCGGGCACCATGGAATAGCTACAAGATGAATTTCGTCGACTTTCACGAGTTAAAATCGTGGATCCAAAAAAAACACTGACTGATTGAAGCAACAAGGACATACCTACCATGGAGAAACATAAACAGGATAAATGGAAGGCTTTGGCTACCGTCAAGGCCTTCGATTTAGGTAAATAAGTAACTTAAGATTATTATGATCATGTGTGTAACGAGTTGACTACTTATAAATGATGCTGGGCAACCTCAATACCTAGCATGTATGCAAAGTGGTCGAAAAGTACTTTTACATCCTAATTCCAAGCATCCAAATACTATTCAAGTAACTATATATATCTACCAGCTTTTATAAGCCATAAACTGGTTTTAATTCTACCTGAATATACCTGAGCATTGATCTCCAACAATCACATTTCCAGACATAAACAATGATGAAACATTGAGACAAGTTGAGTATTCAAATGAGATATCTAAATATTTTTAAGTAAGGATCAGTAAACAGTTAGTACAGTGTAAGCTCTTTATAACGAAACTCAAGGGACTGAGCATTTTTTGTCGTTATAGAGAGTTATCGTTATATGGAGTGAACAAAAAAACGCCATGTTAACAGTTTCAAAGTACATAGGTTTACGACTGATAATACGATAGGTACCCAGTATGCTTGATCAAAGAAAATCACAACCGAGAAAACAATGTGTCATACTGCACGTGTTCAAGGCAATTAAGGTTAACTAATGCTAGACCGACCTCAGATGTTTCGGAGCTTCAAAGTCCTTTGTTACCTGATAACATAACATAAACAATAATACCTATAATAAATATTTACTGTCTAAAAATATGAACACATTTCTTCGTAATTCTTCGTAATAGAGAATGGCATATTGCTATAAAGAGTGTTTCAATATGTGGGTTTTAATGCAAACCAACCAAGTTGGACTCACTTCAACGTTATAGAGAGTTTATCGTTATAAAGGATTATGTTATAAAGAGTTTACACTGTATTTTTTTTTTAACCAAAACAGGTTTGCCCAAGCAAAGGCTATAGCCTAAGATGGAGTGTGATTACCCCATAAGAACAATTGTCTCTCGCTTTAAAGATCGCTGGATTATTGTGTGTGGGGAACAGGGAGTCAGGCAGGGATGGTACTTACAATAATGGTGGAAGTGTACTGCTTTATACGGGTCTTAGGTCTTGGTGGGATTTTATGAGTTAGTTTACAAAATGTTATATAATACTTAACATTAATATAAGGTTTGTTTGATGAAATTGATAAAAATGATAACAGATTTAGATGCAATTGATTACTATAGTTAGATAGCAAAAATGTTATGCACTGCATATATCAATATCTCAAAAACAGAAGTATATGATAAAAATATAGGTACCTACCTAAAGAAAGTAGTGAAACCGACGACACATTGAAAGAGGTGTTTTTCAATGACTTCCCTATAAGTAATTAGCACTAGTAATAAATTTTTTTTTATCTAAAAGGTAGATAATTCGACAATTGATACAATAAAAATTGTAGGTAAGTATTTGGAAAAAATATCTCTCTCTCTTTGAGTCGTATTTCCTCATGACTGAGGGTCGTGACTCCCCCGCAGAATTAATTCGTTAAGGGAGTTTTCTTGGGCAGATACACCGTGGTGGGCGCCCAGGTCCTTCCACGGAAGACGCATGTCCTCGGATATTGTGGTGCTCAAACATGTCGGTTTCCTCACGATGTTTTCCTTCACCGCTAAGCGAGTGCAAATCTACACATAACTTGAAAAATACAAGTCATTGGTGTAGGGCGGATTTGAACCAGGGTATGTCTGGATGAAAAGCAGACACTGGAACCGCTGAGCCACACTCGCTTATTTCAAAAAAAATATAGCTATATGTAAAAGTTACAAACAGGTTAAAATGTAAGAAAAAAATGGCAATTTCATAGGTAAAGACCTATTATAATTATATACAATAGATAAAAATATAAAGTTTATTAAAAACAGAATTAAGTATACATGAAGTAATTGAAATGGTTTGCTAAACTGAGCTTTGAAATAGTAAGTAATGAATAGTTAGAAATGGTATTAGGATTCATTTCATTGAATCATCATCATCAGCCCATTATCGCCCAATGCTGAGCATATGCCTCTTTTCTTGTATGCCACTCATTAGTCATGCTTATGAATAAATAATGGTATGTACCTATACTTTATGTGATGATTTCAAGTAGAACATCCACCTGGATTATTTGAAATTTCTATTCTGATAACAAATCAAGTTATCAGAATGATGATGCAGTTTGGTTTTTACATTATTTTCTAACTTCAGAAATATAATTTAGTGATGGACATGTTAGGTGAAGGTGAAGCAACTCTGATACTCAGCTTAATTCAAATTTATTCTGCTGTAAAAGAAACAATTATTGAGACTTCCGAGGCACAACTAGTAGCTTATGTGTTAATCCAAGGTTGAGTCTACCTCCATACCAAATTTGATCTAAATCTAATTGCAAGAGCATGAAGAAGTTACAAACATACATATGAACATGTACACAAATACCCAAACCTTTGCCTTTATTATTTTGATGGGACAATTGCTATACCATGACAAAAATCTACAAAACATTCTCACCATCTCATGATCTGATATAGGTAAGTAAAAACACCCATTGATCAATCCATTTTTATTCTTATTTAGTTCCCAACTGTACAATGATTTACTTCCACTGTAATGCAGTATAGATAAAATATGTGGTTAAGTTTTGAATTGTACTCATAACAGTGGTTTAAAACCACATTACATGTAAGAGACCTGGAATCTTCTACAACAATTTTCTACCCATCATGTAGATTGTAGTGAGGATATAGAAGAATTAAAATGTTTTTTTTTTAATCTATGCTGAAGAATTAACATTACATTCAGTATTATTGTTATAAACTAGTTTTCCGTCATGTGTTACACAGCTATATTATATCTGACAAGATTACAAAATATAACTGGCCAAGTATGAGTGAGAATATATACAAAGAATTCTGTACTGTTATTATCTATGTAAAACAATTGTGTTTTAGCTTAGTGCCTGTTTTGCAGACTATTAATAAATAAATTAAAAATATAAATTGCCATCAGCCGCTGAGTCTGAAGTGTTTAGAAATGAGCGTGGATTTTTGCGCCTGGCAGTTAAAAGACCGTAGCCTAGCTGTTAAGGCGTTCTGTCTGTAGCAGAAATACGCAGGTTCGAATCCGGACATGATTATTTTCGCTAGTTTTCCAATAAAAGATTAAATTAATAACATGTAAATTGTAACTACCTATGGGAGTATTATAGTAAAAAAAAATGGAAATTCATATAACTGTGACCAACACTGGTTTCAGTTTTGAAACCAGCCAAAAATCCTTTGACATGGCTTAATTTCTGCAGCTTTATGACAGGCAGACATACCATTTAAGTATTTATTGCATTATAAAGTATAAAATATCTGTAAATGTATTTGCTGTTTCATTGTGACAGATATACAGACAAGAGTGTGATTAACAGGGTCTTGTTTCACTCTTTGAGTATGGACCTCTACAAATCTGAACAAATGTTAAGTAGCTTTTACATATTTGCTCAAACTAGGCACAACCAGATAGATACATACATTAAACACACAGGTTTGCAGATATTTCTAATCTTATCAAAAATCTGTGCAGTTTTCCTTAGTTCTGTAAAGTTTATGTTGTATTATACTTAATACTTTGTTTTTCTTTTCATTTTCTACATCAAATTTGACTGTAATCAGATTGTACAAAAAATCGTTAAGAATTTGTGCTCGTGCACCTGACTGAACATAGAGAAATATTCATATATTAAAATATAGACGCAACATGTAGCAATTCTTCATATTCGACAACCACACTTTCATTCCAGTCAATTGTAAAAAATCTTATAATGTTAATTTACATGTTCCAGGAATCACTCAACAAGAATCAGTATTACACGAGAACATAAAGCAAGTAGATCTGATCGACGCCGCCACCACCACCCCCATTAGCCTGCTCGTGCAGTCCCTCGTGAAGCAGCTCTGCTCCCTGCTGGAGAAGGACAGCCACCGAGCCAACCAGCTGTACAACACCATCTGTGAGAAGCTACACAGCATGCACCTCATAGATGACTCATATGCCATGGGCGAGTTCGAAGCCATGAGGAGCCAGTACCAACGAGCCTTATACCAGCTGGTAACTGTGGCCAGTGGATCGGAAATACCCATCTCTTTGCCAGCAACATGGCCCATTGTCAAACCATCTGGTTTAGAGTGGTCAAGATACCATAGAGAGTTTGAAGAACTTTATTTCATTGCTGGAGGCGGATTTGGCAGTGTGTTCAAAGCGAAACATAGACTTGATGGAGTACAGTATGCAGTCAAGAAAGTATTCATCAAATCTTCAGATGTTGATTCCGTCATGAGTCACCTCGCTGAAGTGAAGACCATAGCAAGCCTGAATCATCCCAACATTGTCAACTACAAAGCGGCCTGGCTTGAACCTATGATAGAATCTTCCATGACAAAGAAACACAAAATTCCAATGGACACTGACAGCGAGGACTTTTCTCTCAGCCCCGATTTCAGATCGTCAGCACATCCGAACATCATCACATCATTTAAGACTCACAACTCCAAAGAACTACGCAAGCAGAAGAGCGTATCCGACTTCGTGATTTCCTTTGAGAATTCCAGCAGTTTTGAAGACCTTTCCCAGTCAAACGAGGACTTGTACGAATCAGAGAGTGAATCTGACACCACATCGCCGCAGGACGTCGCGATGTGCAAGCTATTCTCCAATGAGAACTACGAGAACTGTTCGCGAGTTAATTTGAAATGGGCGACATTGTACATTCAGATGACATTCTGCCAGCAGACGTTAAAACAATGGTTGGACGAGAGGAACAACCACATGGCTCTGTCTCGTAAGAGCTCGGACGACATGACCATGATACACCACAGTGACTCGAACGATTCTTGTCTAGAATCTCCGGACTTGAAGCACCCGGTTTCTTGGACGCATATAGATTTGTTGATCGACATGTTTACCCAGCTAGTGAAGGGGTTGCACTATATTCACTCTCGGGGCATTATTCACCATGACATAAAGCCGAGCAACGTGTTCGTGGAGAGGAATGAGGGCGGCATGGCGGTGCAGCTCGGGGACTTCGGGCTGGCGTGTCCGCTGCAGCAGTCGCACAGCGGGCTGGCGCTCGGCACGCACCTGTACGCTGCGCCCGAGCAGCTTGACGGACAGTGCAACCCTAAGGCGAGTATTATCATTTATTTATATCAAACTAGCAGCGCCCCGCGGTGTTACCTGCGGATATTCAAACGTAACAAAAAGTAGCCTTTATGTTAATCCTTGATCTAATCTGTCTCCATGCCAAATTTCATCAATATCTGTTCAGCCGTTTAAGGTAACAAACATACGCACACACGCACAAACTTTCGCCTCTAAAATACGAGTATTACTGTGATGCACACATAAAAGTTCACTAATCTGTGATCAAAATAAAATTTACAGAGAAACTAAAACTATTGTTTTAGTGTGGCTATCAAAAATAAGAGGTTTAAGTAAAAATTCTTTTATACGAGGAAATATTATTATCCATATTCTTATTGAGATGGTTATATTCATTTTAGGGCATGACCTAGTTAGGAGTTACAGGTAAATTATGCACAAAGCATACCGTGGTGTGCGTGTTTCTTTACGATAAAATCAATTTAATTTTGTATTCATATTGAACATAAACCTGATTCAATCAATGAATACTTTGTGTTTGAATGGAAATAATACTTAGACATGTAGCTATAAAAAATATTTCAAAATTACGAGAGCGTATTTCTCCAAAACGATTAAGCTTACTCGGTTATTTCTATCCCAATTTAAAAGTCGAATTATACGAAATTATGATTACTAATCAACCAATATTTCTTTCCATTTCAGAGCGACATGTACAGCTTGGGCATAATCCTCCTCGAGATGGTGGAAGCGTTCAGCACCGACATGGAGCGAGTGAAGACCATCACAGATCTACGCAAGGGCCAGATCCCCGCCCACCTCACCGCTAACTACCCCAAAATAGCGCACATTATCGGAAAACTAGTCCAAAGAAGACCGAGCAAAAGACTAGACACTACCCAGTTATTAGAAGAACTTAAAAACTTATCTGAGAACAAAGATGAGACAATCAAATCCCTGAAAGAGGAACTGGCAGCGAAGAACGATGAGATTGAGAAGCTGAAGATGATGCTTGCCAAGTTTAATAAGCCGTGATGCCTTGCTTTGTCTGCGCCGTGTTGGAAATGGTTAGTAGAATTTCTTTGTTAACTGTTATCAAAAATCTTGATCAATATCTAGCGTAAACTATTACGTAAGATTTCCTTTGAGCAAAACTGGTACTCTGCAAAGTCAATAATGTTTAATGGTTTTGTTTATCTATAATTTTATAAATGGTGTATTTTCATGGTTAGTAACCGATAAGTTGAAAGATGCAACTAGTTTCACAACTCGATTATGGATTTTATAATACAAGAACAAAAAATATGTATTTATTATATTATTTTCAAATTACCTATAACATTGGCAAGGAAAATTCGGCGCAGATAAAAATATACGACTATAATTCGTCGGCAATTTAAATGTGATTTTTACTGTGAAACGAATATCAGCTAAGTGTACTAAAGAATAACGGTCATAGCAATATTTTCAAACATATCTTAAAAGACATTAGAAATGTAATACTAACCACCGTAATGCTTTTGTTATAAAGTTGATATTCGTTTAGCAATAAAAATAGCATTTGTAGCTTTTGGATTGAGTTCTTTAGGGAGTGTTTGTGTGTGATTATTTAATTCTACTTCATATGTTTGGTATTAGGTACTTAATTAGTGTTTCACTATTTGTTTTCAAATATCTGAAGAGTATGTTTAAAGCGACAAAAATCGAATGGCACTTGTAACTTGCAAATGATTTTTTTTAATAAAGGAAGGTTAACATCAAAATCATGTTTTACTAGCTGTGTTCTGTATATTTACCCGCATAGAAAATAAGCAGTAACAAAGTAGGTGAGTACCAAACTTAATATTCGAAAAGTATATTTTAAGGTCAGGTTTTTCAGTCAACATCCAACACGAATGATTGAAAATCATGTTTTACTAGCTGTGTTCTGTATATTCACCCGCATAGAAAATAAAGAGTAACAAAGTAGGGGCGTACTAAACTTAATACTGGAAAAGTATATTTTTGTTAGGTCAGGTTTTTCAGTAACAAAACAACAAAATTAAAAAAATATTTAGTTTTATTTACAAAACACGTTGGTATAAATAATTAACTAGCCTAATTTTATATTTACAGTCTTAATTAAATTCATATTACTGTGGCGGACCACTAAACATAGCTTCTTTGAAAACATGACACAGTTCAAAAACAAAGTAGGATAACTTTGATAAAGTTACTCTAAAATTAAAGTTGTATAATCAAAGTTGTTCTACTGTGCTAAATCGAGTTTAAATCTTAGATCAATTTTTACATAGGTTGGTCGAATTTACATTTTACCGAAAAGAGCTTCATTGACTAACTTAGTTAAGGTGCAGTTTTCAAGTAAATCGTTGTATAGTAAGACTTCTCTCTTGAGTCGTATTTTCTCATGACTGAGGGTCGTGACTCCCCCTTAGAATAAGTTCGTTAGGGAAGTTCTCTCGGCCAGAAACAAGTAAGACTTAAGAAGTGGGAATAATCACTGACGATTTTTATTCCACAAACCTCGTAAGTTACAACACCTATGATAGGCCTTCTAGAAACGAAAAAAATATTTTAGATAATTCGAGTTATAATCGATCACTTTGTCTTATTTACTTTTTGATTGACCTATACAATAGTTTCTAAGAAATCCCGCAATGGGCGCTGCACGTTAAGGTTGTTTCTCAAGTTGTTTACTGTCAATGAAGCTGTAGCGAGCAAGTAGTGCGTGTGATGGTTAGAGCAGAGTGTCAACGGCGTGGATGACTCCGTTCGTCGCGGGAATGTTGTGCGTCACCACTTGAGCGTTGTTTACCTTGATGCGACCTGGGAAAGATTTACTAGTGGTTAAACACGTGTGATACACAAAATTGAGATAGTGAGACTGAGATCAAGACACGCATAGAAATTACTCGTAGCGCCTTTGTAAAAATGAAAAAGGTTCTCTGCAACAAAAAGCTGAAACTCAAGCTACGGGTACGTCTCATCCACTGCTCTCTCTCTTTGAGTCGTATTTCCTCATGACTGAGGGTCGTGACTCCCCCGCAGAATTAATTCGTTAGGGGAGTTTTCTTGGGCAGATACATCGTGGTGGGCGCCCAGGTCCTTCCACGGAAGACGCATGTCCTCGGATATTGTGGTCCTCAAACATGTCGGTTTCCTCACGATGTTTTCCTTCACCGCTAAGCGAGTGCAAATCTACACATAACTTGAAAAATACAAGTCATTGGTGTAGGGCGGATTCGAATCAGGGTACGTCTGGATGAAAAGCAGACACTGGAACCGCTGATCCACACTCGCTTTACTTACTTACTCGCATCCACTGCTACATCTGGCCAATTCTGCTCTACGGATGTGAAGCCTGGACTATAAAGGAAGATATCAGGAAACGTATAGAGGCATTTGAAATGTGGACGTATCGACGTATGATGGCTATATCTTGGACTCAGAAAGTCACGAATGAGGAAGTTTTGCGGCGAGTTGGTCAAAAAAACTTTTGCAGACCGTCAAACAACGCAAAGTTGCCCTACTTGGGTCATGTGCTCAGGCACGATAGATACGAACTTTTGCAACTTATAATGATGGGAAAAATTGCGGGGAGAAGACGAGTCGGTCGCAGAAAGAAGTCCTGGTTGCGGAACATTCGAGAATGGACCGGGATCAGAAGTGCCGCAGAATTGTTTCGCTTGGCAATGAACAAAATAAAGTATGCAGAGCTGACTGCCAGCCTTCACTAGTTGGAGAGGCACCATAAGAAGAAGAAGAAACACGTGTCAATGTTTGCAAAATGTAAGCAACCTGCTAAATAAACTTAAGGTTTTAAAGTAGGTACCTAAATAGTGGTCAAAAATCTCTAAAAATCAAATGATGATCAAATGTTGTTATGTTTCCAAAAGTAACAAAGAGAAGGGTTTCGCGAATATAATGACGATTTTTAAACTATTCGTATTTTGAAAAATGTATCAGCCAGTTAAATAATCGACCAATAAAAGAAACGTTTGCGCGGGTGGTCTACTTGCCAAGTAGCTAAAGAGAGAGAGTATTACTCAGCAGGGACATACCGGCATTCTTCTGCAGTGTAAGTGGCTTTGCATCCTCCATGGAGTTCCTGAGCTGGTAGTATCGCATGCCGGCGCTGTACAGCGTGCCCGGCAGCACGTGCCGCGCCACTAGCGCGCGCGCAGCCGTCTTGTCCGAGTAGCGTGCTACTTCCGCTGGTGTGAGGCGCGCGAACGCAGCGTCCGTGGGCGCGAATACAGTGTAGGTTTTGCTTTCTGAGGATAGAGTTAAAAAGGGGATTATTTAGTTATTAGTTGTAATTTAGGATGAATCATATTCATAAATCTATCCAAGGCATGGTATCGTAGCTCTTAATGAAATAAGAATCACAAGTTTATTTTAATTTAATGTTACAATTTTTTTTTTTTATTTATGTATATACACTTAAGTATCAGTCGCATGTAAAGCGCTACTACATTGATGGGATATCTGACTTGTGATGTGTCAAATTTACCAAGATACTACACTGTTTATTACGACAAGATTTCTTCCACTCTCACCTGCTAGAGTATTCTCGAAGCCGCTAGCGTGGATGGCCTTGAGGAAGGTGGTGAACCTCCTGTCTCTGTCCGCCTGCAGCGTCTGCACCAGGTCTCCCACCGGCAGCGGGAACATCACTCGGTCTACGGCGTGCGCTATGCCCTGGAACATGGAGATTTAACGCCTTAGAAAATGTATAAGCAATCAATATAGTGCTGTTAAAGCCTATTGAAATTGTCATAGCAGGGCTATGTCACATTTTGCTATAATTATCGTAAACTTGGAAATTCAATTAGGTTTCTCATACTGTTCTGCAAGACAGATTAGTAGACTTTAGTTGACTGTTTTATTGCGAAAGTCCTTTTTGAAATATCCTTAAAAATTTAGCGCCGCTTTAGATACGACAAGTTTTTTTACATAACTGAGTTTATTCTTACCTGTGGAATATGGATATCCTTCTTGTCATCCAAGACCCTGGCGCCGTTGATGGTGGTGACGCGGACCTCGTTCCACTCCACGTCGTGCATGTCGTACTGGTTGACCCGGAGCTGCGTGCCCGCCAGGGACACCCCCGTCATCTCGTCCTGCAGGGAACCGATGTCGAACGCACCAGGGATCACGTGGTGAAGGAGCAACTAGAAATGCAAACAGATTGATATTTATAGCACATTTACGAAAATATGGAGTTTGGTTGATGGCAAAAGATGATTGACAAGAATACTCACGCCACTGAGAAGTCTGGGGTTGTCACGGAACTTCTCCTCAGCCTTATCAGGTCCGCCGAGCTGAACCAACAAAGTCCTGAAAGCCTTGTCTGTTGGCGCAAAGATGGTGTACGGTCCGGTCTCGTTCAGAATCGTATCCAGACCAGACTGCTTCAGGTATTTGGCAGTGGCAAAGAGACCGTTCTCCTTCAGAATATCGACGAGTCCTGGACTGCCTTGACTAGCGAAGTTCAGGTGTGAGCTGCTAGTGTCAATAACAGGTGCAGCTGTGCTGGATCCGATCACTACAAGATCTTTTGCTTGCTGTGCTCTGTAAGACGGAGTGCTGTTGATAATAGTCGAGTATGTAGAACTGGGAAAAGTCCTAGTTTCTTGTCTGATCGTATTCCTGCTGGAAGGAGAGCTGACGTAGGTGGGTGTGCTCGATTTGTACGCGAATCTTTCAGTACTGGTCACTGGCGTGGGAGAATACGTCTGTGTCTGTTGCTGGCTAGTCCTATAGATGCTGTAGCTTGGTGACTGTTGTGGTGATGGAGATGGTGAAATCGATGACTGTGTTGTAACGTAGTTGAAAGGATTAGTGTGGCCACTTGAGCCGTGGTTTGTGGTGGTGACGTATGTCGACGGGCTGTGAGAAGACGCAGCGACGTAGTCATTGATGTCCGTCACTGTACTAGGACTGGATGTGGTTGAACTAAAGTTGATTCCATTGGAAATTTTCGTGGATCCAGGTAATTGGATTTCACCCTTCTTGATCTTGTTGAGGATGTTCTCTACTTCAGGTCCTTCTTCTGTTTGTTGTCCGTTAGCTTTGACGCCTTTCACTTTGAAAGTGCCATCGTCCTGTTCTTCTAGGAATACAAATGTTACTTTCTTTTTATTTTGAATTTCGGTTGGTATTTTAACTTCTTCGAGCTTTCCGTTTTCTGCTTGTCTGACCAATTCAAAGTTGGCACCTGGTGGTAAAACGCCTTTGGTCAAGTCATCGAAAGAAACTGGAGTTTCCTTTACGCGGTCTTGTGCTTGCGCTTTTGCGATTTCTCGGGCAAGGTTGGGACTTTCAGCCGCTATAGCTCCTTTAGGGATCAAGTTTGGGTTTGTAGTCCTAATTACTTCAAATTTTTGTCCGTTAAGATTAATCTCACGGGATGAAAAGTTCTTCCCGTCGAAATCTTCTGGATTTTCTGCTAACGCTACTTTCAATTGTTTTAAGATATCTGGTTTCTGTAAGAGCTCCGCGCTCTTAGCTCTCAGGTTGTCGTCGAAGCCTTTCGTTTCGCTTTCTTCTAAAAGGTTCTTTATGTCGTTGTACAGTTTCGCCTTGTTCCTGTCTTGCGGGGGTTGTCTAGGTTTCGGTTTGCCTCTGGACTTGTACCGGGGAGTAGGAGTGGGAGGAGGAGGAGTCGTGGTAGTTGTAGTAGTCGTAGTCGTAGTGGTGGTAGTGGGGTGATCCTTCTCATACTGTTCAACGGCTTTCCTGAACAAGTCCGTCTCATGAGGCTGGATCGGTCTTCTCCTCTCCTGGTTTCTGTTGAAATAGTCATCATAGCTCTCAGTTGTCGTGTAAATAGGAACCGATTTAGTCGCTTGCTTGCTTACAAATTCGTCGTGCAGCTTCTCCACCTTTTCTTGTTGTTTTTGCTGCTGCTTCTGAACAAACTCCTGGTGTTTTTGGATTATTCTGGCTCTCTCTTGAAGTTCCTTGATCTTTTCTAGATTTTCTTTGGACTGTTGTTCATAATATTCTTGAATTTGCGCGTTTTGATTATTGGATAGGACGGAGGCTTGTCCGAGAGTCGGTTGGAAAGGTATTTGAGCGGGATTATTATGCTGATTGTAGTTGATGTTCAAGTTCTGTTGTGGAGCTAGATTCGGAGCAGGCTGGATGGTGATCGGGCTCGGGTTGCTGAATATTTGCTGGTTTTGGGATGGAGGTATAGTTGGTAGGAAAGCTGCTGTAGTCGGCCTTTGTTGACCGATGTTCACTGTGTGGGAAACCGTAGGTATTTGCTGACTGTACTGCGGAGCAGTTTGTACGGGTATGTTATTTTGGAATGTTGCCAACGTCGGCGGTACTTGAGGCACTATGCTCTGTGGGCTCTGCCTGAATGTCTGTTGTGGTGTGAATTGGTTTGGCAACACCTGCTGGTTAATTTGCTGTTGGTATTGGAATCCATTGTTGGAGGGGAGGGGGACATTGTTCTGCAGGTTGACGTTGTTGGGGATGTTCTGTGTGGGGAGGAGGTTATTGAACTGCGGCACGTAGGGCTGCTGCAGCTGACCCTGTTGCAGCTGGCCTTGCTGCGGGAACACATGCTGCTGGAACTGCACGGGAGAGGGCGCGGGGCTCGACACCAGGCTGGGCTGGCCCTGGAAGCTCTGCAGCGGGGAGCTCAGCCCGAACCGCGTCTGATGCTCGTTGAAGCCAGGGTGACCCACCGCCGCCTGTCTTCTTCTGTCGTATTCATGTTCTAACTGAAAAGAACAGACAAAGGATGGTTAGCTAAATCGTCGAAGTCTGTTTTAAAAGGAAGTTAAAAATCATGAATATTCTAACATGTACTACATCCGCAACGTTAGTATACGTTAATTAACAAAAAAGCAAAGAAATGTTTTGAATAAGACTCTACAGTTTATTTTTTGTCGGCAGATAAAAACACATACCTATTGTATGCAATTATTTAATTAAATGTTACGAAATTCAGACGATACGGTCTAGTTATTAGCCGTAAAATGTAAGTTAGATGAAAAAAGATTTTTCAGCAGTTTCTTAACAATAGTTTGTGTTTGCAGATATTTCCTGAAATTCAATTAACAATTGCAATTTCTGCGTAAATTCTTGCGCTGCTGCGTGACCTATTATATTTGATTTTGTGACAAAAGCGTTTCATTGCGTTAGAGTTTATTTTATTTAAGACTAGCCATGTTTCTTTGCGTAAATACTGAAATGCCAGTTTTATGTGTCTATATAATTTCCTAACCTTTGCGTAGACTTGCTTAAATTCACAGGCAATTTATTGAATCGAATCTCTCACAAGTGTGACTTAATTGCTCCAACATAATAGCATGAAGGTGCAAGTTTATGACAGCAATAAAATCACTTCTTCACAGTCAATAAAAGTGTGACTGATATTAAGTAAATATTACTTAATTCGTCGTCAATTTACGCAAGGCAGGTGCGGTTAGCCATACACTATTTAGTTACATCACCACACCACAATCAATTTGCCGTTTGGTTAAATTTCGTTTCATAATCTTGGTAATCCAAACAAGAAATCTGCGAGTCTAAAGATAACTCTTACGGATTAACTTATGTGGAAGAATTTACGGGTCATCTCTTGAGAAATCAAATAACTACTGAAATTGAATAAAACTTTTAATTAAGTACGCTGGAATGTTAGAAGAACGTAATTATATGTATAGGTTTGTTTGCCTTCATTCCAGTCTATATGTGTATGTTTTTAGATAAATTCAAGAACAAGATAAATTTCACGTTGGATCAATTACATATAAGTACAAAATACAAAAATCTTTATTTCTTTAAGTTTACATAAAACAATGTGCAGGTGATACAAAAAATAATATGTTCATAAAACATCAGTGGATCCATCCCGGAGGTTGACCCTCAGCCCCGAACTAAGCTTAAGCTTGTGTGTCAGATACTGGAGATCTTCCCCAAGGATCTAAACAAAGACTTACAAGTATTAAGTATTTTTTTATCAAAGTGTAAACACCTACACAGTACGATGTCTCTTTAAGGCTGCAAGGCCTGTTTTCGGACATCGGTACAGAGTAACTTAGTAACTAAAAATAAATGGATAGTGGTCGCCGCTGACGCCATCTAACTTATTATAAGATTATATTACAAATACATTTTTTAAGGTTCATATTTAGGTGTGTGTGTGTTTTATAGTATAAATTGAATGTTGATGTGTGTAGAAGTATGAAATTAGAGATTTAATGTCTGTGTCTGTTTGTGTGTGTGTTTTTTACTGTCGTAGAGAGTGGGATAATAGTGTCTTTGTAAGAAGATAGAATGTACATAAAAAAAAGTCCTATTTTTCAATTACAAAAAGATTTTCCGTTGCGTCGTAGTCGAGGGTAAGAAGCCAGTTGGTCAGAGTGACTTTGCATTTGTGCTTTGTCATTGCATATATTTCTAATATTATATTTATTTTATTATATAGTCGAGGTCCTATACATGGATAAAAACGGCTGTAGAAAACTGTACGCGGAGATAAAGAGTTACAAACACGATCAGAACGCCTGACTTCTATGCAGTGATTTGGATCGTAATGAAGTGAAGAGTGTACACGTAAGATAGTCTGAAGTATGTATAACTGTCGAACTGTCAGAACGCGACAGTCAACATATAATTGAGTAGTGTTGTATAGGAATGGTTTTTTGGTCATGACCTTAAGTACTAACCTTTGTGCTCTCTCGAGTTGAAGCATTTTGGTCTTTAGTGCACCACCCCATACTGGAACACAGTATCTAAGAATAGACTCAGCAAGAGATTGATAAACAAGCCTAAGTGTTTGAGTGTTGGCGGAGTTCCGAAGGGATTTGAAGATATAGACTAATTTTCTAGTTCGAGCTGTCAGTTCATCGATATGTGTATGCCAGTTAAGCAGGTCATCGATATAAATTCCGAGGTACTTAATGTTTCTGGTTCTTGTGAGTGGAGTGCAGCTGCAGGTATCGGACGGACGTAAGGACGAGCAGGTATGAGCTGTGACATTGTATGACGGGGGAGGTTGTGTGATATTGACAAGAGAAAAAGTGATATATTTAGTTTTTTCTAGGTTCAGTGTTAACAGATTCTCCGCTAGCCAGGCCATAACAGAACGCATAGCCGATTCTGCGAGTTTTTTAGTTTCCAACCATGACGATCCATATATCAAGAGAGAAGTGTCATCGGCGTAACAGGAAATTTGACAGTTTGTGAGTGCAAGATCACACAGATCGTTAATGTAAATCTGAAACAGAGTTGGGCCTAAAATACTGCCCTGAGGCACGCCATAACTAACACTTTCAGTATTGCTGATTAAATTTCCAATTTTAACTGATTGAGATCGGTTTGAAAGGTAGTCTTTAAAAATATTTAAAGCTGAACCACGAATTCCAAGAGATTCCATTTTTTTAAGAAGGAGAGAGACTGAAACAGTGTCAAAACCTTTAGAAAGGTCTAAAAATATAGCTGCGCATTTAAATTTTGAATCTAGCTTATCTACTGTAAAGTTTATGAAAGAATTGATAGCATCTTCTGTAGATTTGCCTTTTCTAAAGCCAAATTGGTTGTTAGCAAGAATTTTGTTGGATTCCAAAAAATTTACTAGTCTGTTATTTAAAATACGTTCCAAAACTTTAGAAAGAGAGGGCAAAACAGAAATTGGTCTATAGTTGTTGACACTGCCTCTGTCACCAGTCTTAAATATCGGATGTACCAAGGCTTTTTTAAATACCGCAGGGAAGTCGCCAGAAGACAGAGATAGATTTACGATATATGTGAGAATCGGTACTAGTACACCACGTGACATTTTCAATATTTTTGCTGGAATGCCATCCCAACCAACAGCGCAATTATCTCTAAGTCCGATAATAATACTTTCGACCTCAGCATCATCTGTATCACTGATTACAAACGATTTCACTGGAGATCTATTTGTAGTTTTTGGGAGAGATATATTGGTAATAGGTGAAATTTTTTTAGCCAAGTTCTCGCCAATATTCGCAAAAAAGTGATTTACAGAGTTAAGTGATTGTTTCTGGTCAGGTTTAATAGAGAGAAGCTCCGTTGGTTGTGAGGTAAGTCGATGTTGATGAGTAATGGTCTTTATAACTCTCCAGGTAGATTTGCAATTATTTTTTGCTTTGGTAAGTTCATGTTGTTCGTATTGAGTTTTTAATTTTCTGATAAGATTGGTTAAATAATTTCGGTAGCGAGAATATGTCAATTTGAGAGTGATATTATCTGGACTTTTCCTTAATTTAGCATGCATACGATCCCGGTTTCGTATACAACGAAGAAGTCCCGATGTAATCCACGGTTTTATTATCTTATGCCTGTTAGTCAATGCCACAGTCTTTGTAAACTTATTTACAATATTGCTTAGTAATGTGACTAGCTGTAAGGCCGCATTACTGGCGTTACTTATTGATGTAATGAAAGTAAAATCTGTTCGGAGGATTTCTTGGTTGATGGCAGAGTAATCTATAAAAGTACGTTCAGATTTTACTTTATCATTATGCTCATTATAAAGACATACTATTGTAGAATGGTGATCGGTCACAGTAGATTTTGTAACTATTGTTAAAGCGCTGGATTTGGTTTTTAAAAACGCATGATCCAGGCAACGATGTAGTCTAGTAGGTATAGTGTGCGCGGGCAGTAATCCGTGGGATGCATTTATCATTAAATAATTTTGGGAATATTCTGTAAAACTTTCTGTATTTGCTTGTATGATGTCCATATTAGCATCTCCGGTTACGCATATATTTTGAAAAGATGACAGACTTTGTAAAACTTTATTTAAACTATTATTAAAAGGATCAATGACTTTAAAACAAGGAGGTCTATATGCAGCTACTATTGCTGTACGTTGTCCGATACGGCAAATAAGACAGTTTCCTTCGTTAAATTTCGGTTCAGTGACAACACATTTTATATTATCTTTAATATACAATACAACACCATCGCATTTGTTAAAAGACTGCTTCGTTCGATATAAGACGTATCCAGGAATAATTGGAATATTTAGAACAAATTTTAACCAACACTCAGATAAAATTAAAATGTCACAATTAAAATTAATAGACGTAAGAAGTGCAAGAAAATCTGGAAAATTAGCATTTATACTACGAATATTCATGTGGAAAATTTTAAGTGACTTTTTGTTCAGCTTAACATGTTGTCGACATTCTTCTGGAAAGCAGGAGAGGGATGCTGATACATCAATGGCGTCAATATCAGTAGCTATTTGATCAATCACAGTCATAATAATATATTATGTTCATTATTGGATCCCATGGATACAAAATATTGTCCAATGTGGGATCTTTTTTAGACGGTGTGATAAATTTATATATTGTTGCGATTGATGTGATTGTGCATTCTCCTTTAGTATGTGTGAGTGTTATGTGTATGTGTGTGTAAAAGTAGTTGGTTTTGTGTGTGAATGATGTTAAGACAAAAGTTTCCGTTTTTATCAGGTATATAACTAAATATAGCCCATATAGTCACGCATGCCCTGGAAGGCTTGTTAATATCAATTCGCTGGTAATGAGTGTCGGTTTAGTATTTTCATTATTTTGTACAAAAATTTTCCCGTCTTTTACCCAGCAGAATTTGTAATTATTAGTTTTACAAAAGTAGCTGCTACACATATATAATCGAACAACAGCGTTAGTATGTAGTCCATGAAAGTATTATACTAAATTCGTCTTATAACAAAACGCGGTTTAAATATAAGTCCAGGACTTTGAAAATAAAAAATGGGTTCTTGTTGTTCAGACATCACATACAAGCAATCAAAATGTCAACAAAAAATTGGAACTTTGATTTAAAGATGGTACATTTTGACAGTTTGATAATTATGACAATAGACAGACAATTTTCGAACAACTAAAACGGACATGGTCTAGACTTATATTTTAAACCACGTTTTGTAATAAGGCCCATGTCTATGTTCAACCCTGTAAAAGATACTAAATCACATGCCAAGTAAGTTTTTTTCTTCGTAATATCTGCTATTGATCAAATTAACTGCAGATTAGCAATTATTTATGGCATGGCGTGCGAGTATATTGTGCTAGAAACGAGATCACTTCACTTAGAGTTAGCGAGCATTTCGATTCATTAAGTCGGTGTTGATTTCTGTACGCATTCATCTTACAAACAATGACATTTGTTCATTAAGACTACTTTAGTTTATTAAGGCGCCATACGAAGAGAACAGTCTAAATTTCATGTAGTTCTGATCACTAGAACGTTGACCTGACATGATTCTAAGTGTTAAAACATTTTTTTTAGGTTTATTCAGTTCTTTAACAAGGTGCCCCCTTTATTTGAATTCTAAACTAAATTAATAGAACGTTAAAAAAAATATTAGGAAATAACAACAAAGCAAAACATTTTTCTTCCATAAGTCTGCAAATATAAGTTTAAGAGAAAATATGTTTGATCAAAGATATTCGTATTATGAATTCGAAAGTACCGCCCTTCTTCGTTTTAGATACAACAATACTATTGTAGAGATAAATCGTTTTTTTTAGTAAACGCCTACCAATATTTAGTATTGCAGATACAACGTTTGCTATGTATAAATAATCAGGCACTTCGACAGTCTGTGGTTTATCGTGAGGTGACAACAGTCAGTGGTGTTAATAATATTTAAAATCGATTATTTTGTGTTTAAGAGACTATATAACAGTGACGGATGGGTAGTAAAAGGAATAAATATTACCGAAGTGGTAAAACAAAAAGACAGTATCGCAAAAATGCTGGGAGAATGTGGTAAGTTCCATTGTTAGGTTACTTATTTTGATATGTAAGGTATTTTTTGTTGGGAAGCTGCTAATAATAGCCTGCATTTTACTAATCTACAGTAATAATATTATAAAGAGGATGATTTTTATTTGTTTCGTGTCTTTGTGTCGATTTAAAAATTCTTTTGCCATTGAAATCCTACATTATTTCTGATGAATAAATATGAGCTATTTTAATCCAGAATTAACGCGGGTGAAACCGCGGGGTGCTGCTAGTTTACATTATTTGCCTTACTCATCGTAATTTATATATTTCTAGGCAAGTGATAAACTCCAAAAAAGCAAATACGACTGAGTCGGCAAACACTAATGCACAGAGTAGTGCAAGTACAGAGACCGCAAATGATAATTCAGTCAATGTATTGTCCGATAGTACGGGGTAAGTAAACAACAGAAATTTTAATTTTGGGTTAACTCAAAACTACTCGTTTAGTTAGTTTACTACAACACTTCATCTTTCATTATCTTTTTTTATCATTTTTTTAAGTTTATTTATTGATTTTACGCAGATTTGTATATTATGTCTAAATTCAAATCAAATCAAATCAATTCATATATCAATTGGACGTAGTTTCTGAAAAACGTTCCAATCCACATGGGTTAAGTTTTTGGGAAATCGCGTTTAAAGTTCAATCCGATATTACTCAGCGAAAACATGTAATTTTCTAGTATTGAACTTTTATTATCGAAACATATCGTAACACACTTTAATTTAATGTTTGCTTTAATTTTACAACCTAGGTAGATTTTTTGATAAAACTAAATTAATTTCTTTGGAACGTTTTTGAGAAATTGCTAAACACATGGCATAGTAAAAAAATATGATTTACAAAAACGTTCCAATGCACATTTAATATGCTAAAATACTAATTAAACCACACTCTAATCAGATATATGCAATATTTCTTTATTAAAATAATTCTTTGTTAAAATTACACAAAAGTTAGTCTTTACATATCTTGGTTATGCTGGTCGTCTTCTAACTCAAAGAGTCCCGCCCCAAACCCTTCAATATCATCACCTTTAGAACCTGCCCCAATTCAAAGAACCGGGATTTTCGGGATTTCGCAAAACAGTACCGGGATTTCCTGGGATTTACGGTACCGACAACTTTTTTTTTTGTGGCCTCAAAAATGTTTTTTATGTGGAAATGGAGATGGATTGATTATGAAGCACAGTAGCACACTCCCCTGAATGTAATCGATATAAGACCGATAGGCTGGCCAGCTTGCGGCGATGATCCAACCAAGCCCTAGAGGTTTGCTTTGGCCACAGTGCTCCTACATATTTTTAGCTTGCCTCTCAACTCTTACTGACTGTGTCTGCACGCTGCAGCCACCACCAACCAGCCAGGCAAGGCTGGCGGTCGCAATGTGTAGACAACGTTATATATGACCAAACTTAAACTTGTGTATTATATAATGCGTGCTGAGCAATTATAATAGCTGGAAGTACTGACGTAGATGATTCCGAGCTATTACGTAGCCAATTGAGCCTTGAATTCAATATAAGAGCTAAAACTATGGAAAGAAGTCAGAATTATTCTGAGAAGATCTAGACGGTCAGCTGTCGATATGGTTACATTTCAGAAGGTAGGAGGCCAGCTGACAAGGTCTGTTTTAGGTTAAAATAGACGATTCTGGGTCTTATAAGCTGCATTGAACTTGGATAAAACCAGATTGGTTTATATGTCCCGGCAAGAACGGCAACATGGGCAAGCAAAGAACACTTCTCCGCAATTTCCGTCCAAACTGCTGTCCACAGTCTGAATTTACCCACCTTAAGAGGGATTGGGTACACCCTCTTGCGGTGTGAGCGATGCCCAGAGACATCAGGGCATTGACTCCTCAGAAAACTTTTATCCCTGCTAGGGGGTGTGGTATACCCCACGTCCCACACTCCAGGGCATTCCAGCGAGACGGATTCCGAGCCTGATCAGCTCAACATGTCGACCTGTCCACCTCAAGTAAGCGGTAAGATTTACCAACAGCTCCTCGGTGTTCTTTTGCAACATCACCGAACGGAGCTCTATAATGCCATACCCTGTCATGTCATCTTGTAGATGTAGAAAGAAACGCCAAGAATTACTAATATTTCTATGGAATCGCTCCACATGTGTATGGTGTACGCTAGAAAATCGCCAGTTGGACCATGTTATCAATCACTGAGAAGGTTATTTGATTTCTAGGTACGCCAGGAGCCCCTAGCTCTTGCATGTCTCAAACGTGCAGCACACACACACTTTAGCAGCGTCGACACGACTACCTTTTTGAACACGGCTGCACGTTAGCAAGCTACCAAGAATTCAGCACTATACCAGTTTCATTACATCAAAAGTTGGAAAGCGACTGGTGTTCTAAAAAATAATGTTAAATTGTTTAATTGTAGGACCCTGTTTCCGCGCACTTTTATGGTTATCCTTTACCTTTAATGTAAGTTTGTTGGCTTAGCTTACGGTGAAAGTTAACGAAATACTCCCTAAAAAGGCAACTTTATTGCTGGAAATACTGTAATATTGTCAATAAATAGCTCAGAATACCTGTACTGCATTATATTATGCTTACAAAAGGACTATACCCAGAAAAACGTCTGTTTTGAAAAAAAAGTCAGTTCCGAAAATCCCGAAAGTACATACCGAAAAATGATTTTGCATTTCCCGGTTCTAGGCCAGCACCGGAATTCCCGGGATTTTCAGTACCAGGATTTTCCGTATAGGTACCCTATTTCATATTCTTCAAATTATTATAGAAAGAGAGACAATCCTCAGGGATAAGGTGAAACATTGACTTTAAATCATTTAATTTCACATTATTTATAGGTTTTCCTTGTGGCCAAAGCGGAAAAAGGAGCTCTGTGCTTATAGGAAGTATGTCCCCTTTTACTTTTCGACTTATATTCAGTTCTTGATAGTCGTCAAGTTCAGTTTTCATGAAAACGGAATATAAGCTCTCCTTTTTTAGTAGAATGTTTATGTTTTCAGCCAGTTCACTTAATCCTTATCAACAAAAGTCTTTCGATTTGTAATGATTTTTTCTAAATTTTCTGTGCTCAAAAAGTCTTCTTTAACCATCTTAATTGTAACAAGAGGGATCTTTTTTTGGCATGACCTTGACAAATTAGCAGTCGTACGTAGCGGCAAGACAATATGTGTTGCCAGCATTACCGAACAGACCATTTTAAAATTCGTTAAATTCGAATTGTTTTCAATTTGTAGAAAAAATAAATTATGACTAAAACAGTCTATTTATAAAACAGTCCCAGCAGCTCATAACGTTTAATAGAAACGAGTTAACTACTTATTGGACTAATGTTAAAAAAACTTAAAGGATCCAGGTTTCTTGGAACGTTAAAGAGATTATGTGCCATGTCCTGTGTTGGTTTAAATTTATTAAATGAAAAACGTTCCAAGTGGCTTGGAACATTTCAGCTTAATGTGATATTCTCCCAATCGGAGTATTATTACTTCACTAAAACGTTTCAAGTTAAAAGAATATAAAAAAAAAACAATCCCAAGAGCTCGGAACGTTTTCTAGAAACGAGTTAACTTAATTATTGAACTAATTAAAAAAAAAATAGGAGTCAGGTTGTTTGGAACGATTTAGAGAAAGTGATATCTCCTGTATTGGCTCATATTTAATAAATTATAAACGATCCAAGTGGCTTGAAACGTTTTAGATAATAAGTCATATGCCTCCAATAGGAGATTTTTATTTAATTAAAACGTCCCAAGTGGTTTGGATCATTTTAGTGATTTTAATTTTGAGTGTTTTAGTAATGTAAATAAATAAGGGAAAACGTTTCAAGATACTTGGGCTGTTTTTGCTTTATAAATATTTGCGCGTTTCATACATGTGGGTTGGGCTACTATGTCTTGATTTCACATTTAGAATGAGTATAGGGTTGCCATATTTTACGAGGTGGTAAATATGAATGACATGAGAATATTGGCATACTTAACTCAATTTTGACTGGTTTGTGGGTTGGAACGTTTTTCAGAAACTACGTCCAATTATGGTCTGACACGCTTATGATATTAAGCATATCAGACCATTTTTTATTCATGTTATTTATAAAGATAACGTCGTATTAAAAAACTAATGAATCACTAAAAATATTTGTTTTACCGGTTATTAAATGAAACTAATTTTATTTATATGGTTTCAGTGAGGTGAGAGATTCTGAAAAATCAGATGTCAATTTGGAGTCAAATATTGACGACCTAAGTTTTTCGGGCACAGATATAATAAATAATGTAGAATTCAATGTAGTGCCAGAAAGTACAAGGTGAGTTGGCATATTAACGATGTACACATGTTCCGATTGACTTACAATGAGGTTGCAATAAACATAAATATGTATATTATGTAAACCTACATTAATTGTAACTGTACAAAACAAAGAACATAAAAACAAATATGCTATATTTCACAAACCGTGTGTATTTTTTAATCATGTGTTGTCCAAGTAGTCGTCAAAAATCGATTTGGTGGTTTCAAATATTTTAATGAAGTTGTATAAAAGTTATTTATATAATTATGCAGCTGATCGTAATTTCAATGGTTCCAACTGCACTTATGATAACTTTGCACACTCTATTATCTACATTGTTACAGTGAAATATGCGAAGAAAAACAAGTTGGTAGACGGATTACTCATGTAACACAATTTTTTGAAAAGCTTCAAGAAATATCTGCTCACGGTCCTCTAAATTGTGGCTTAACACCAGTAAAATTGTGTCAGAAGTTCGTGTTGGCCTTATTTCCAAACTTAAATTAAAATGCATGATGTGCAATATGACCTTCATTATAGCAACTGATAATCCCAGAGATGAAATGGATATCAACACCAGCGCAGTTGCTGGTTCTATAACCATTGGTTGTGGACATTCGCAATTGAAAGAATTAACTTGTGCTATTGGTCTCGCTCCTATGAGCGATAAATTATATACCACAAAAATGGACCTTGTAAACAAGAAATGGGAAGAAGAACTAAAGAAATCTTTGGGCGAAGCAGCTAAAGAAGAGCATGATATGGCAGTCAAAGAAGGGAGGGTCAACTCTGACGGAATTCCGGTTATTGACGTTATTGCAGATGGATGTTATGGCAAAAGATCCTACAAAAAAAACTATTCTTCGCTGTCCGGAGCCGCTGCCATTATTGGGAGAAGAACAAATAAAATATTATTTTTAGGAATCAAAAATAAATATTGCCATTTTTGTGCGGTGTCACAAAGTAAAGGAGTAGAGACGAAAGATCATGTTTGTTACAAAAATTATACAGGTATGTTAAGAAATAAAATAAAAAAGCTTTTAGTTCCTTAACATCCGAATTTCAAACAGAGTATTTACATTTGTGTTAGTTAATTTGTTTAAGATTTACTTTTATTAAATTATTGGTTAGTTGAGTTGTGTCTTTCATGGTGTTAGGTCCGCTTGTGGCGGGAAAAGCCTCCTCCAATTTTCCTTCTGATTGTAGCTGTCCAATCTCAGTGGTTATAGCAATTCTTGAGAGTAATATTTCAGGCATTTTTTAAATTATTTGTTTATATAAGGATTTGTTCGGAGACATGTATCATATTTGTTTTATGTAACTTTTTTAATAACTGAGAATAGGTTTACTTATTTCTTTGTTGATTTCTATTTTTAGTTCCTCTTCTCTACAGGTATGTTAGGTATCATTAATTGTTGTATAAAATGTACTCATTTATAGTTTTTAGATATGTACATACATAAATTTTCTTATTATACTAATTGGACGTTCATTTCATAACATTCTTAACCTGTTTTATCTTACTGCCACCGTAGGAGGTCTCTCATTTCTCTTTTTATGACAATAATATTATGGGTTTTGTATTATTGTTTATAATTATTTTCAGGTCCATCTACTGGAATGGAGTCAGAAATATTAGTGGAGGGTTTTAAAAGGAGCTTAGAGATGCATAACTTAATCTATGGAAGATTAATCTCAGATGGCGACGCAAACACCTACTCAAAAATACTCCAAGCGAGACCATATGACAACTTCACGGTTGAGAAAGTGGAATGCCGAAACCATCTGCTCAGAAATTTTTGTAACAAATTAGTGGCTATCACCACAGACACAAAATTTCCAATAAAATTTAGAAATTATATTACGAAAAAAAGGATTTTGTCTATGAGAAAAGTGGTTGTTCAAGCAATAAAAACCAACAAAGAAACTGGAAACGTATCAAGTCTCCATCAAGACATCACAAATGCTGCCGAACATGCGTTTGGTCGACACAGCAAATGCAAAAACTATTATTGTTTAAAAAATGAAGACGACAAAAATATTGATGTAGACTTGTTTTCCAACAGCATTTGGCTTCGAATAAAATTAATAATTGGTCAACTGGCAGCCCATTCTCGAAGCCTTATCAAGGACGTAGACAGTAATTCTGTGGAGAGATATCATAGTATCGTAGCCAAATTTGTTGGTGGCAAAAGAATAAACTTCAGCCAAAAATATCAATATAAGCTGCGTTGCAATTCTGCCGCAATTTCGTTCAACACCCGAAAACCGTTATCAGTTCTTCATAAATCAATCGTAGGTCGAAGTCCACGAAATAATATAAGCAAATATGAAGAATGGAAAGCCAAAAAATTAAAGTCTGCCAAAAGGCACATAAAGAAAAAGATAAATTTTGAAAAATATGATTCCAGAAATTATGGAGAAGACTGTAGTAGACCAGATATAGATGAAGACATGATGTTAAAGTCAAAAGAAGCGTTTTTGCAAAATTTGCAAAAGAGTCTCGAAGAAAGAGAAAGAATAGCTCGGGAAACTGTTCTACAAAGTGGATCTAGCGAGTGGCTGGAATTACGTCGTAATATATTAACTGCGTCTAATTTTGGGCGCGTTATAAAAAGACGATTAGACACAAGATGTCAAAATATTGTTAAGGATATTTTGTACAAAAGGTCCATCGAACATGTTCCATCAATTAAACACGGAAAAGATAGTGAAAGGTTGGCACTGGAGCAATTATCGGCACAAGAAGATGTTAAAATATTACCATGTGGATTGTACATTGATCCAGATGTTCCATATTTTGGAGCATCACCGGATGGAATAACCGACGAAGGAATTTTAGTGGAAATAAAATGCCCTAAAACTTCGTTTAATTTCGGTTTAGAGGCAGCGGTCGATAATAAAAAGATAAAATTTTATAAAAAAGATTGCGATGGAAATCTTAAAATAAACCAAGAACATCAATGGTACTATCAAGTGCAAGGACAGCTACATGTCACAAGAAAAAAGAGATGCCTTTTTGAAATTTGGTCAGGCGAAAATTTTCCAGTTAAAACGGAAATCATTGAAAGAGATGACCTGTTTTGGTCCAAAAAAATGGAAAAAAAAACTAAAAGATTTTTATTTAGATTGCTTACTTCCGGAGCTAATAGATCCTAGGTTCCCAAGAAAAATGCCTATTAGGGACCCAAAATATATAACAGACGCAATCAAGGCGAAAAATGAAAAACAGGAAAAAAAACGAAAAGCAGAGCCAATTGTTTTAGAAGCTAAGAAAACAAAATTATAAAAATGTACGACGTAATAACTTGTTCATTTAATAAATTGCCCACGTGATGTAGTTTTTTTATTTATTTATCATTCAGTTATTTGTGGCTATGAATTAACATTGTAACAAGTAAGAATTCAAATCGTTTTTTTTTTCAATTACATCCATAATAATATAAATTCGCATTATTTTTACCTCTCATTTATTTAAAATAAATTTAAAAATAATTTTACAAAGTATTTTTTTTTGTGATTATGTGGAAATTTTCATAGGAATTTACATTATTTTCTTTTTTCCTATTCCTTTGCAAAACTTATAATAATCTATACTAATAATATAAAGAAAATGTTTTTAACGAATTCATGTCTATTCCAACAAATAAACATACTTTAGAAGTAAATGGTGTGCTCTCTGTTTTTCACTACTCTGCAATCGAGCTAGCGCCACAGATTAGTTAAAGGTTACTACGACTAGCGCACTCGTACGAGCTAACGCACGATATTTTCGATAGATGGCGCGTGTGTCGCCGCGAAACGCTCAAACGTCATTCGCTTCGTATCCCCCCTTAACAAGTAATTGCTAGTTTTGTTTCTATGATAAAACATGCTAAATACTTTTAAGTCGGTATCTTACATTTCTGTAAGAAATTAACTACAAGCTACTTTTTTCTGAAATTAAGTACCTACGTAGGTACTTGAGTGACATCAAACTTATAAACAATACCTAGATGGCGCTGTGTGATATGTCCTGAAATATTTATTTATTTGTGTACGCCATCAATTGAACAATTAAAATCTCTTCCAGTTTTACAAGTCGGTCAACAAATGAATATACCGTTTGCTCAGTCAACCGTACTCAACACAATCCGTATCAAGATAAGATACTGATTCATTAATACATTGATTGCTGATACATAAACATGAAGCCAATAGAGTCGTTACGAACTTCACTACTGCATTCATTTACGTATATGGAGCGAACATTAAATTTGTTCTCAATTGATAGAAATACCAGAGCAAAAAATATTAAGTGCAGCGCAGTCGTTTACTTTAAGCCATAAAATTTATAATCTTTTCTTTGTGAATGTTGATCTATATCTTTGTAGATACCTTCTTGGGATGTATTTTATGTAGGCATCAGAGGGGCTGTAATCTGTAGTCAAACCTAAGCATATTCAAATTCAAATTCAAATTCAAAATCATTTATTTCAGACATTGGTCCATATTCACAATACTATAATTCACTTTAAAATATTAAAATATTAATTTTTTATACACATATGCAACGTAAAAACGCTTTTAATGTCAAAAATCATATCATTGTAAAAGTATACTACTTTGTGGGTTTGGCTCCTTCACGCGAGAATGACATAGGATATCTTTTAATCCTGAAACCAAACCCAAAAAACTGTAAGCATCCCTAACATTATATTTTGGTATGCTAAAGAACAGTCAATTACTACACGAGAGACCACTTTCTCTCAGCATAGCAGCTGCTCGACATATCTTTTGTTTTCTAAAATGCCCTATTTTAAATTTAAATTACATTATTAATAAGTGTTAGTATTATAAGAATTTGTGTGTCCAATAAACATTTTTATTATTATTATTATACTCATACTCATAGAAATCCTAAAAACATGTTTATTTTGTAATCTGCACAACATCCTGGAATGACGTAACTTACTTTCTCCAAAGTACTTTACATATAAAAGGCTGCCTTTTAGCGCTTTGTGGTTAATTCTAACAATGATTTGAGTTGATAAGTGTTTAAAGTACTTTTCTCTTGCGATTTGCCCACTTGATGTGTGCTTTGAGCGTCGTCATGCGGTTTCGAATATTTTTTTTAGGAGTTTAGATAGCATCAGAATTGCAGACGATATGAACACTTCTAAGCTAATCTATAACATAGAGTGTTAATATTTAATTATTAATCATTAGTACATTATATTTCTATTAGTTAAGTAAATATTACCCTTATAAATATAAATCTATCGTATGTAAAATGTTCATCAAAATAACTGTTTTCTATTCTTAGTATAACCTATTTATTTTCTCCTCTAGTTTTTTACAGAGGATTTCTAGAATAAATATGAATTAAAAAGAACTCATAAATATATTTACTCATACATACTAATACTCATTGTATAACGAAATATAGTTTTTAATAAATGTAACGCAAATTCTAAAATAAGCTTACATAAATCTGTAATAAATCCTTTCAAATAATAAAACAGTACCTAACCACCACTTTATACACAATTTCTTAATAATACCTAGCTATAAATTCTTGATGAGTGTTATGACTTGAAGAATATATTAATATCATTGCAATGTATTCCTAGGATTAAAATCTACACTGGCATTGTAGGTACATTAAGCTTAAGATTATGTAAATAAAGATATTTTGAAATTGAATTAAATTGACTCATAAATACGAGTACATCCTACAAACTTGCGCTTCGAAACCACAGAAGCATAAAACATACAGTAAGTACACCGTGAAACTAATAACAAGTCACACAGTTTGAAACATTTTACGTTACGTTTTCACTTTCGATGCATCTCACCTTTCACACAACTTACATAGTTATGTACATATACATATAGTATGTAGGTACATTATCTCAGAGAATGCTGTAATTATACTAACAATGTCGGACAAAGAGCGGGAGAAATGAGAAATGACGACCTCGTCGCTTGTAGTTGTGTTGTTTCGCGTAAGGTTAGATGGTATTATAGTTTGTTTACTTACGTGATACAAATTACAGAAAAATCTCACTTTTTCATCAGTTCCATTGCTTGCTTTTCTAAGTCAACGTTAAGAAATAGTTCGCGAGCATGTACTAGCTATCGGTATATTTCCTGTCCAAATATCGATACTGGATATTATAGGCGCACATAGTTATTACAGGTTAAACAAGTTAGTTTAAATATTAATTGTCACAGATGACAGTCATTCTCCTCTTGATAAAAGAAGATGGCATCATATCAAGAGAGCTTCTTCAATCAAGAGGAGAAAGATCATCATCTGTGACGTCTGCGCGGCTGGATGCAGCGTGTCCGGCGCGCGCGCAGTGTTCGCGCGCAGGAATGCGCTTTCATGCCGCCGATGCGTCACGGACCGAATGCAGGGAGGCGCGTGCGCAGCTCGCCTCTCCGGCGGATTACAGCGGTCTCCTTACACTTACACCGGCATGGCTATATTTGTGAATAACATTTATTTTATTGCACGCTAGATATGAGTAGTACAATGAACTGATTCCGTAATTTTACCTTCATATTCTTATAATCATTATTGGTCATAAATTTTATTTGATCTGATAGCGGTTTTATTCAATAATTTCTAGGAACTTTTTTATTGGTAAAACAGTTATAATTAGGTAAAGCATATCGTCGGTAGGTACATAGTCGGCGAACCCATAACATGTTGTTTTTGTGTATATAATGTTCACACGAACTTAGATATTATGTAGATACCCCATTGTTACAATGTCATTGAGTCACATAGTAACTATATAATAAATATCGTTGAAGATTTGAAGTAACTACCAACTTCTGAGTTTGAGTCTGAATATCTAAGAATAGATACTATTACAGCTGGCATCTGCACCGTCTCCATGTAAACCGTATTAAACCGATTGTCACAGTTGCAGCCACAATAATGTCACAGTTTATTACATTAGTTGCGAAGAAACTGTTTCCGGATCGCTTTCCGGTCACTGGATACTTACTACACTGCTTGTAATTTAAGAATGGCATAATACTGGTATTTACGAGTATTATCTGCTTACAGGTTATTTGTCTATTTCATTCCTTGATAAGACTGGAACATGACTGGACCAATGCTGTAATTATTAATCTGCTTTTAAGCTATGGACTATGATCATCTATTATAAAACTCAAAGGTGACTGACTGACTGATTGACTGACTGATATAGTGATCTATCAACGCACAGCCCAAACCACTGGACGGATCGGGCTGAAATTTGGCATGCAGGTAGATGTTATGACGTAGGCATCAGCTAAGAAAGGTTTTTTGGAAATGCTACTTTTAAAGGGGTGAAATAGGGGATGCCAGTTTTACTTCTTAATGCGAGCGAAGCCGCGAGCACCCACTAGTACCGTATAAAAATCATTATGCCTCAACTGGTTTAGCGGTCATGGGTCAGCTAACAGATTTGTATACGTTTAGGAAAGATTGCAAAGACCAGTAAGAAATTGTTCTGGGATGGATGGCCAGACCATACTGGTACCTACTAATGCGAGAATACGGGTCAAGTGGTTTATTAAAATGTATATGCCATTCATTAACTTTCCAGTACAGGTAACCCCGGAGCAAAAGAATACTAGTTTAACTACTATAATAGTAATTGAGTTAAATCTGTCTCCACAGTAAGCATGTCACACACGTTACATCACTTCCGATTCGCTTCCGATTGGATGACAAGTTGCTAACGAGGCGGAGAGAGTACACATTACGTAATACACTTGGTAAGTTGGAGTGTGTTTTTTAACTAGGTAAGAACTAGGTGGAAACTGGTTCATATTTATTTAAAGCTGGTTGGCCGAAGATATTTTGTTTCGTTTTTAACTCTAGACAAAACATTGACACGGACGCAATATATGCTATATAAATTAATGGTGCTTTACAGATGCTGCATAATCATGGTTCCATTAATCTGTGGTAACCAGAGCTCCTCACTAACTGGTACTCCTACTCATTACATAAGTTTCTATAATGTTCAGTAGATTTTAAAGGGCATTAAAAATATAATTTTTATTATTTGTCAGTGCTGGATTTCCACCCGTGAAGGGCGTAGTCTGTATCGTATAAATTAACAGTTTGCAATCACAAAGCAGTAAAGTCTGCACAACCTGCCTGTACTTGCCCATTAATAAAACATGGCCCAGGCGCGACCGAAAGTCACTTTCCACGTTTTATGGAAACCAACAACAATTGGCATTCAAGAACGACGCCGTTTGGGAGTGGTATGACCGATGTTGAAATATGACCAACTGCTCATTTGAAAACATGCCTCGTTTGCGTATAAATCATCATTTTACTTTAGTCTTTGCTAGGAATCCTTTCCGAAAAAACTTGGAAAAAAGAACCTGCAAATTTCTTCTTCTTCTTATCGAATGAGAGTGACCAACTCTGGTGTCGAGAGTTAAATAACTAAGTATATTATGTTTCATAAATTGGACGTGATAATCCTACATCACATACGTTGACCAAGATCAAAAGAAAATTTAAAGGTACTGCGTATGTATAGAAGATAAACACAGTTTTTAAATTAAAAATAGCCTATAGCGCCATAGCTAATATACAAAACACGTACATAGTTTCAAAACCAAAAGAAAAACCAGTCAACATAAAAGTCTTGCGGCTATATAATTTCATTAATGTAAGAAACCAGTTGTACGAGTAAATCCTCCATGCATTGTGTCTGCAGTTATTTGCTATAGGAGTAGGTATGTTCTGGTAGGTATATGTATATGTAGCTATAGATATCCACAGATGTTGCAGTGAAAGTAAGGTGACGAGAACTGTACGTTGATAATTTGTGCTAATTAATGTTGACGAATTGCGTTTTTAAATTCGTTTCGTAATTTTCACACGTTTTTGCGGTTTCGGACTTTTACTCTATTGCGTGTTAAGTGAGTAAAATAGTAATGTTAAATAAAATTTCTATGTATCTTTTCATTCTTTTTGATCTTTGATGTGGGCCCAGAAAGTAATATAGATCACTTTTTGTTTCGACCTAAAAAACGAATAAAGCTACATACATAGCAGCAAAGTAACTATTATAAAATAAAATAAAAAAGCTTTTATTTTCCCTTACTTAAAAAAAAATAAAACAGAGTTTTTGAACTTATGTAATTAATGTTAGTAATATTATCTTATATTAGTGTTTTTTAGGGTTCCGTACCTCAAAAGGAAAAAACGGAACCCTTATAGGATCACTTTGTTGTCCGTCTGTCCGTCCGTCCGTCCGTCCGTCTGTCAAGACCCTTTTTCTCAGGAACGCGTAGAGGTATGAAGCTGAAATTTATATCAATTACTCAGGTCTACTGTCCCTTGAAGCTGTGAAAAAATCAAACTTCTAAGCCAACGCAATCAAAAGATACAGCCATTTATGCCGCAAATTTTCGACACTTGCAAGGGAATCAAAACCTACAGGGTGCTTCCCGTGAGCTCAGAATCTTGAAATTTGGTACGAAGCAACGTCTTATATTTATTTATTTATTTATTTATAACGGTACACATAACAGAATGAGTTCATATATAAGCCAAATACACATTCAAAACTGGTTTTGAACCAGAACAAATTCCTCAGGTGAGTGTACACAGCTTGAACAATATGAATGTGATTAATATTTTCAAAAACCTGTGTTGGACAGAGAATACAGTACCTAACTGGTACTGTATTCTCTGTCTAACAAACAACAACGATAAACAAGGACAACATAATTACAGACTAAATTTTATCTTAAAATTAGTGATCATGCATAGCTTTGCATTAAAATAGCTAGAACATTACGCTTGAATGTGGATAACACACAATTAAATACATCCAGTGACTGATGGTGGTTCGCTAGGATACTATTGTATTGGCGACACATTCTAACTAATGGGTTGTATAGAGATGTATTATTTTTATAAACACTGAGAGAGAATATATTTAAATTTATCTTATCTTATCTTTCCTGTATCTTTTATAGCATAGATAAAGGAAAAATTACGAAAACCATAAATTTTTAGTTACATCACAAAATATTTAACCTTGCAGGTTTGTACGGAACCCTCGGTGCGCGAGTCCGACTCGCACTTGGCCGGTTTTTTTCATTATTATTATTGCGTTAAGTATAGGGACAGCCTAGTGCGGTAAAAGCCTCCTCCATTTTTCTCCATGTTTGTCTCGATGAAGCAGCTCTTGACCAGAGCGCTCCTGCCACCTGCAGGATGTCCGTGTTCCACCTCTGTAGCGGTCTTCCTCTTCTTCTTTTGGTTTCTCGAGGCACCCAGTTTGTAGTTATGTAGGCCCATCTATTTATGTCCATTCTTTGCACATGGCCTGCCCAACGCCATTTTAGCCTGAGAACTTCTTTTACTATTTCTCTAGATTTTGTTGTTAGCAAAGTAACTACTTACTATAAAATTAAATCAAAAGAGTTCAGTTCAGTTATTATCAAGCCATTCCAACAGTATTGCTCCGATACATATCCAATCAACAATCGCATTCAGCTTGTGTGCACTGATTCGGAACACCGACGCTGCTTTATTGTCCACTTGCTACGATTTAACTTTCTGATAAATTTGTTTAACCGCCACTTCGTTATAATTAATATCCATAATTATTTTTAAGCATACATTACAATTTGTTTTATTATGGAAAAATATCAAATCATATCTTATCAAAAAATCATATCTTATCATCATATCTTATAAAAAAAAATACAAATCTAAATATTCCGGGACATTAACACAATGCCATCTAGCCCCATTTTATATCTATTTTTTTATATAATAAGTATGTATTTACAAAAAAAAGTATATACGTATTATATCCGTTATCCCACAACACAAGCGTTTGCTTAGTGTGGGGCTAGATGGCGCTGTGTGCAATGTCCCAGAATATTTATATTTTATTTTATTTATATTTATTTATCATAAATGAAAAAAATGATTGTGTGTAAGTGTGAATGATCATCATCCTTTCTTCAGTCAAAAACTGAATCGAATCGTATGAAATTTGCTAAGGATATAAATTAATACCCTGGATTAAATTATATAATTTTATAATATATTGTTTACCCTCTATCTCGTATACCGTAGGTTGCTGCTAGGATAACGTACTATATAAAATTTATTTGGGTCAAACATCAGCTACGTACACGATTAAACCAAACAACCTATTGATGTCACATTTAACATTGAAACCGAGACGAATGCAGTTGGGCAACGAACCATTATACCGTGGCCGTGCGAATCTTAGCCGCGATGCCTTCTTGTTGCTTTGCAATTGTTATTGTAATGACATGTGACATTTTACAAATGTCATTTATTGGTTTCAATTGGTGCAACGCTGACACGGTAGCCTGGATGTAAATGACCTAATATACGGTTTCTTTTATACTATAAACCGAATGTAACATATATGAAACGTAAAGTATTTTTTTATCTTGATAAAAAATACTTTACGTTATGTACATACTTTACGTTTTATACTTGTTTAGCATCTTGATGCTAAACTACTGTTAGAATTGTCTATATCGTTTTAACAACATGCAAAATAAGGTCTACCTACTTTTATCAATACAATTAAACCAAGTTGCACCTAATTTTTTTAATTCTAATTCGATTAATATTTCGATCAGATTAACAAACCATAGGTACACATTTTCTGCATTCGTATCTACAGTTCTTGTACAACGTCATTGACCTAGCACAAATAACGCCTAATCTTGCAGCCTATTCAAGGTATAAACTCCATTCACGATGACCTTTGCGCCGCCGCGCCGTACGAAACCGAAAGCTCGAGACAGTCGGTGAAAGCTATGACATAAGCTTCCTGATGACTTAACCCGAGTAACTGTTACGAATATTATGACTTATGATGCTATCGGAGCTGTGGAATTTTCGAACGTGTTTCTGAGACAGGTTGGGGAGGATGAGGATGGGTTTTGGTTATGTAAATAATAAGTTTATATATATACCTATTTAGAAGGCACTTCGAACTTAGAAACTTTTTCGAGTACATATTTTTAAGAGTGTAGTCAGTAGACTCAATTTATTTAGAAATACTGCTATACTTAGGTAAATGATAATAAAATAGAGTAATTCTAAGAAATGTAATATTGATAAAAAAGATGTCACTATTGAGTAGATGGGACATTTTACGAATTATTACATATTATCCTTCTTATAAAATACTATGGCCATGTGAAACTTTAAAACTTTAAAGAGGTACATATGTACATGTGTGCCTAAATAGCGACACGTTGAAATGAAGCAAATAAATACTTTATACCTAAGTAAGTGACATAAACAGCTTATGCCCTGGCTTTAACAAGACACCTGTCAAATTAAATCTCCCCAACATGGTCTAAATAGTATACATGAATGTAAACCGAGGCTCGCGGATTTTGCCAACTTTGGTACTTTGGTTCGGTTGTAATTTGCATAATGTAAGTACGATGTCACGACCAATTTCACTTTTACGCAATGAAGGGCCATTTTATTAACCGCAATAAGCCGCCTGAGCAGTAAAATGGTTTCTTAGGAAATACCAAGTAAAGTTTTATTTGCTTTTTAAATAGAGTAAGTATATTTTTTTTAACTTTGTGGTTGTTATTATATTGTGTTGTATCGTGATAGACACCTAACCAACTATATCACACTCATGACCTTATCCTACCTCTACATTAAAAATCACCATAATCCTTCTGTTAATCCCTGTTTTTGGTGCGGCGTGACGAACATTATCATTCACTGACTTATAAACTCGATTTTATGCGATGGATATTACAAATTGATGATAAGTCTACCTGTATATTTTGTCCCATTTTTGTCCCATCAATAAATTAGGTAAATTTCACATAGCCCTTTTTCTTGCATTGGGTTACGAAACGTTATAGACGTAATTTATATACGTATATAAGTGATGTTTATGTTAAACTTCCACATAAATCTTGAAGAAACACCCTGTTAAAACGCCAGTAAAAAGCAGACTCAGAAGTTTGTAAATCGTGTTATTGCGAGAGCTTCCTTAGTTTTTTTATTAAGTATTTACAAAAAATCTAGAACTAGCTGCTAGCATTCACTAAACTGAATTAAACATGGTTTGGAAATTAAAGTGCTTAGTAAACTAGCGTTTAAATTTGCAATTAGGTAGATTGCCAACCTAGGTATTCTAGGAATTAAATTTACGTTATTGAGAGGCAATTATTTTGACACCTGTTAACTATTTAACTGGTACATTTTTACGATATTAAAGATTATGCCAAATTCTGTCATTACGATCAAACACAAAATTTAAATAAATCGAAATATATAAAACTCAAAGGGGACTGACTGACTGACTGATATTAGTGATCTATCAACGCACAGCCCAAACCACTAGACGGATTGTGCTGAAATTTGGAATGCAGGTACATGTTATGACGTAGGCATCCGCTAAGAAATGATTTTTGGAAATGCTACTTTTAAAACGGTGAATAGGGGATGCAAGTTTTATTTTTTAATGCGAGCGAAGCCGCGAGCACCCACTAGTGTATTATACAGTCCTCTAGTTTTAATTGCCAAGTTTGAAATAGATAGATTTCTCAATAAAGACCGAAAAATAACCGTATTTGTGTATATGTTTTTAAAAAATTCAAAGCCACTAAATATGTCTACAATCACTGTCGGTACATTGGCATGCAATCAGTCAATAACCTAATCTTGATACATTGATCGACTTCGAACAGGTATTATTAACTCTATCATTCATATTGATGGACGCGTATTTTCAGCGCATCTGACTTTGATGCGCCGACACTATCATTAACGAATTAACTGAAGAATAATGTAGTGTATTCTAAGCAATCAATTCAAAGTTTTTCAGGTATACACAGCATAATTCATAGCTTTGTACATAATTTCTTCGAGGAATTGTAGAATGTAGATACTGTATGGACTCTTATATATCCAGTCAGAGTCTTAGTAGGTATATCTTACGAGCAAGTTGTTAGATAAGCACTTAAAATCTATGCTTTAATTTGATTTTTACTCTGTATGTTAGAAATCTAGTGCTTGTGAAGATACGCTTTTTAAATGCATTTCAGAGGCCTTTAGGGCGGCTCGATAAACTCTCGACCTCAGAGATGGCCACACTCATTCGATAAGAAGAAGATGAATGCATCTCAATAGTAAATACAGGTACATTTTCCCATCATATTTCTGCAAACAGGAACCGCTATGCGCGGGCGAATCTCCGGCCGGTGAAAGCAGCGCTCTTGACACGCGAGAGATGCTATTGTCAATTATGACATTTATGACGCATCCGTCAAATGAGATAATGGCAGGAACAAAATGTTACAAAATGACTTGCTTGTTGCTAATACAACAGTGTTGTGCGGAACAGTTATTGATGAGGTTTTGTTGCCTTCCTTTGTGCGAGCTTTTGTAATCGAGTCCGAGTGACCTACTTGGGCAATTTGAAGACGATATACTTAGACTATGTAATTTTTTTGTATGATTTGTTTATATCTGCATATGTCGAGATAAATTATGCATATGTACCTACTTGCAATTTTTTTTAAATTTTTGTTATCTTCCGAAGGGGTTGAAATATGAATCTATATATATAAAACTCAAAGGTGACTGACTGACTGATTGACTGAATAACTGATATAGTGATCTCTCAACATACAGCTCAAACCACTGGACGGATTAGACTGAAATTTGGAATGAAGGTAGATTTTAAGATGTAGGCATCCGCTAAGAAATGATTTTTGGAAATGCTACTTTTAAAACGGTGAAATAGGGGATGCAAGTTTTACTTCTTAATTCCAGCGAAGCCGCGAGCACCCACTAGTAATCAATATAACTTATACTAACCTAACCATTATAATTTACGTAATGTACTGAACTTTAACGAATATATTACTATCAATATAATTGATAACATTGTCGTCTAGTTTTTCAAGCTATCAATAATATTCACGTGAGGTTAATTCCTCATTTATTAAACAGACAAAAACCGACATATATCGTGTTATAGACGAGTATAGTAACACGCCACTTGAGCTACTAACCTATTAGTGTTTCATTCGATATATATTATATGTAAAAATATCATGATATGTACCTTTACATATTGATTACCTACTATTAATCATGTATTTTTAATTATCGCTTTTGTCGAAAGAAAGCCGACAAATCACATTAATGGCGTTTCATTTATGATTAACTAGTTACAGCCAGTAATTTCTATTCAAATAATACCTAATTAGGATATACAGGGCTTCTGGTAACTAACGCATAACCTTTTAAGGGTGGCTCTAGTACATCTTTACCAACAACTTCTGATCTACAACTTTTGGAAATTCGTGGAAAAAAATCAGCTGTTCCATACATTATGTCGAATATCTTCCATACTTTTGTATGGAACAGCTGATTTTTTTTTCACGTATTTCCAGAAGTTGTTGGTATTGATGTACTAAAGCCACCCCTAAAAGGTTGTGCGTTAGTTACCAGTTACCCTTTATAGTAAGCAAATAGCAGCATACTTACAGTACACACAAATTATCACGAAAATGTATTGAAGAAAAGCGTGATATCTACTAGAGATCTGCAAGAGTGGCGTGTTCTTGACTAAATATTTATTTTTGATAAAACAGTATTATCTACTTTATAAGGCTTCGCTCGCATTATTTCAGGATATAAAGTAGCCTATGACACTCCCAAGACCTACCACTACTTATATACCATAAAAACACGATGATCCGCTGAGCCGTTTCTGTTCGATGAGTGTTTAAATGAACAGACAAACAGAGACACAGATAAACAAACAAAATTTCTACAAATTGTTCTGCAATCAATTCGAAGTATCTCCAAACATTTTTTTGTAATATCTTCAATGTTGAAACTTTCAACCCTCCTCAGTTTTATTGTATGCATAGATAATACAATTAAATAAGTTATATTCAATAATTGTTTAGTAACAAATTGTAGAACATAGTTTGTAGCCCCGTATATTCGTAGCACTGCGCACGCGTTGATGTCTTTTCAATAAACATATGTCTTTGTACTATGTAGTATTCACCTATCCACGACAAATATATTTATAATCAATTACTTGTTTAAACATTTATTCTGAATTCATATAATATTTATTTTAATACAGACTGATTTATCTTATGATTTTAATTCTACAGTGAATCAAGCATCAAATGCTTAGCTTAGCACGGTCAAAACCAAATTATAACGATATCTCAGAAAACATCTTAATTTATTTTATGATGTGTTAAAATACAAACAAACTATTACAAATCCATTTCCCTATTCAAAATCAATTGGGTAATCGACTAATTTATTTATTAAAACGTTATTTGACCGATTGACCGGATATTCAAATATGCAGACAAACCTTATAATATTTATGACCCTATTTGTATTCTAAATGGAAACTGAATTTGCCATTCACGGTTCAAATTTCCATAAAAGTTTAAGCTAATATTATTTCACAAACGCGTCTGGCATTTCCTTTGAGTTATGTAAGTTGTTGCAAGTTGTCGCCTGCTATTCTTGCATAAGGCTTGAGGAAGTTCTACTTTGGATGAAACTTAATCAAAAACCCTTTTCAAGTTGGTTTTATGATTATTAATTTTGTGCCTATGCTTGTGTTGAGTATAATTTTAACTGTAGTTAACTTATGTAATGAAATCTTTTCTATAACAATCTTATTTTCAATCTAAATATAAGTAGTACCTGCGTAAACTTTTAGTAAGACAAATGAATTAAATATGTACGTATTGTTCCAAAATCTTATATTATACTCTTGTTTTTTATTATGTCTATTTTTAGGTTTCATGTGACAGTAAATTTATTTTATTCTATTCTTAAAATTCTCATTTTGTTGGGTCAAGGAGCAATGCAGTTTTAATGGTGTATTAAATATCTCACAATAGACATAAAGACAAAGCTCATTACACATTCTTTATTCGTGTTTTATGAAGGGACATATAGATTAAGATTGTATGAGTTGAATAGTTGTAATGCGTGTGATAGATTAAAGATTTTACTACGATATACGAGTGTGAACATTGTCATGGTATTTCTATTGCACGTAACAACTAAACAGTTGTTATCTTAGTTTAATTGCGAGAAAAATCTGTGTAGAAATGATAAAAAGTTTCCAAAAGCAAGCAGTTCACAAAGACAACTCGATAAATGTAAATTTAAATGTTTCTGAATTTGGAAAACTAAACTTTTCTGAAAATGTTCTTACTTACTTTAAAAATACTTTAGGTACTTGTAGGAGTAAGTTGGTGTTTTAAAATATTACTTTTTTATTTTAGTAGTACTATTTTTAATTTTGTTATCATATCAAATTTCACACATAAATTGCTGACTTAAAAACTAGGTTGTATCTACTTACCTACAAACATAACATATTAGTAATTAACTGTCGGTACTAATTAAAGCACAATGCACATGACAGAAGTAATACAATGAACGTGGCTTCCTTTTCCGTGAGTTTCCACCTTTTTGTTATGCTTTACCTATTTATTCATATATTTATTGTGTGTTTTAATAAAGTATTTGGACCGTGAAGTTATATATTTTTTTCAAGTATACGCAGTGGATTTTTTAAATTTATTAAATATATTTACATATGTAATTGCAGGATGTTATTAAATTATGTAAGGCCTTCTGGAGGCATTTTTTAAAAAATACATGTTATTATACAGTTTTTGAAATTAACAATAATTGGGTACTTAAAGTTATGATATTTTATCATAATTTTTATTCTTTTAAACATTTTTGTTTTTCATTGTAATAATCTGATAGACATTTTAATTTTCACGCAATATTTATTCTTTGTATCTTTTCTCGCATTCCACTTACCCATCTATTATTCTGTAATTTATTAGTTAGACAGATCAATAGTTACAAAATTATAGTCTGTGTTACATCTCTCTGCATAAAATTAGCATAATACAACCTCATTTCAGCGGTCATGTGCCGTGAATTCAAATATAGAATTAATTATACAGCTATAACAATCATAACGCTTAGGTTATTTTATGACTATGATTTAACTCTTCTTATGCATAAATTTGACTTTCTTTGCCACTTTCTTTGTTTTTTATTCGCCAATGTCATGGTTATTGTTTTTGAAACGCGCTTTATACTTAAGTTATTGCTTGCAAAAATAGTTTTTGAAAAAGAAAGTTGGTAGCTATAAAATTAAAATTTTTAGATAGAGATCTTTATAGAATAAAAGAAATGTAAAAATACTTACTCTAGGAGAAGTGATGGCGCAGACCACTTGCGCCAACAAAAGGCACTGCCAGGCGCCCCTCATGCTGCACTCTCAACTTCTAGAGTGGCAGAGTACCATCACACAACACTGGCAACCTCCTTGCTCTCGCACTCAGCAATCCAAAGAACACTGGCACGACACAAAAGAAGAAAAATTTCGAAAAAAGCACGCGAAACAAAACTTCAAAAAAATTAACAGTCTATTTTTTTGGGCGCGAAATGGGTGCACGCGTCGGCAGCGTATACAGCAATACCGCGAGACACGAGATGCGTTCCGTTTTACCACCCCTCCTACTAAATGCCCCTACTCGTTTCGAAAGGACACCGCCAAGTTTTGAGACACTCGCCAGTAATTGTAAATGGGATATTGCATGAATTAGTAAAGAATTTTAACTTTGAGGCCGAAGTAGGAAAAGAAAGCAAGTGGAGGGAGTCAATAAACTTCGATCGACCCATTTTTGTGTCATGGCCGAGTTGGTTCTTCTGCAGTTAAATTTACATTATTCAGAACGATACAGCTTCTGCAATAGTAAATTACAGTGATTTGCATTGTAAGTGCACGTTTCTTTTTTGGCTTGATACCAGAGTACAAGAGCATGATGGAAGGTGCTAGATCTACGCATGCTGGTGACGTCAAGCAAATCGCTATGCATATTTTTATATTACATATCTAATTATATGTCAATGTGTTAATGATACGATGTTACAATAAATGCTATGATATTGACAGTATTAATTAGTATTAGTTTTTTTTTCTGTCATACATCTGTATCAAGCAACTACTGTTTTTTAGGGTTCCGTACCTCAAAAGGAAAAAACGGAACCCTTATAGGATCACTTTGTTGTCCGTCTGTCCGTCCGTCCGTCCATCTGTCAAGACCCTTTTTCTCAGGAACGCGTAGAGGTATGAAGCTGAAATTTATATCAATTACTCAGGTCTACTGTCCCTTGAAGCTGTGAAAAAATCAAACTTCTAAGCCAACGCAATCAAAAGATACAGCCATTTATGCCGCAAATTTTCGACACTTGCAAGGGAATCAAAACCTACAGGGTGCTTCCCGTGAACTCAGAATCTTGAAATTTGTTACGAAGCAACGTCTTATAGCATAGATAAAGGAAAAATTACGAAAACCATAAATTTTTAGTTACATCACAAAATATTTTTTTTTTTAATAATCTTAAACTTACTACCCATTTCCTCATAAACGCGTAGAGGTATTAAATTGAAATTCATACCAAATACTCAAGTCTATAATACCTTTAAGCTGTAGCAAAATCAAACTTCTATGTCAACGCAATCAAAAGAAACAGCAATTTAAGCTGCATATTTTGAAACTCGCAAGTACTTGCAAGGGAATCAAAACCTAAAGGGTACTTCCAGTCGACCTTGAATCTTGAAATTTGGCATGAAGCAACGTTTTATACCACACATAAAGGAAAAATTCCGAAAACTTTAAATTTTTAGTTACATTACAAAATATATATTTTGTAAACCTTGCAGGTTTGTACGGAACCCTCGGTGCGCGAGTCCGACTCGCACTTGGCCGGTTTTTTATATAGAGTTATAGGAGTTACCTTTTATTCAATAAAACAATTACAGTGATGATGATGTTATTGGAAATTCAATGTAATGTGTGAGCATGCTCCGTATAAATAGCTGAATAAATGTTTTTTTTATTTATTTATAGGAGTTACCTATGTCTCAAATATTTGACTGTTTTGTAACCACCAACAGCAGCACCCAGGGCCTAAGTAATTTACCACGGTTCTGCTTTCATTTTTCAACACTACGAGTATTTACAGAGAAGCGATAAAAAATAGAAATTCATCAAGATTAATTTGAAATCAGCTGGAGATCATTCTTAACCTTTTCGTGCGCCTAAATTTAAATTGAGTCATTTCAAGATCAAATGGCGATGGATCATCATTTCAAGACACTGAATAAAATGAATGTCGCAAAACTGAATTAAATCGAATTATGAAACGTCCGACGTTCTATTGGAATTACAAATGAATCGATCAGTAACATCGGCAGGTTAACTTGATTGAATAGCATTGACTAAAATAAAAAATGTTGCAAAATCGAATAAATAGAAGCGGTTTGCGTTTCTAGGCAGAGATGAATCGAATATTGGCAGCTAACTTTATCAAATAGCGATCAAAATTAAGATCATCGTTTCAAGTCACTGAAAAAAAATGTCGTAAACCGAATAAATTCAAATTTAGAAACGGTTTACGTTCCATTCGAGGCAGCGGAGTCACATCGGCAGGTAGAGTTGAGGTAAACAGCAGAGTATTGCAACACGCTCCCTTTTGCAAGGCTTCATTTGTTTGAAATCTTATGGTAAAATCATTAATCAAGCGAGATATCTCGTTTTGTAACTAGCGGTAACGTACCATGAAGACAATAGGCAGAGTCGGGATTGAGCCATGTCTAGTGAAAAGAATAATGGTGCATGTCTCACAAGGAGGTAATTGTCCGATTGTGGTCGGATCACAATCGCTTTACACCGTTTACACCGAACCGGAATGGCTTGGCCAATGTGCGGTACTGGGTTACTGATACTGAGGGAACCACTTTGAAACGATTGCAGATCGGTTCTTATCGGGTAAGCACGCTCCATCTTAGGCCATAGCCTTTGCTTAACATCAGGCAAAAACTATGGCCGAGGGCAAATATATTTATATATTCCGTATCTGACTGATCAGAATTTGTATCAGGATTATTTAAAAATATAAGCGAGTGTGGCTCGGCGGTTCCAGTGTCTGCTTTTCATCCAGACGCACCCTGGTTCGAATCCGCCCTACACCAATGACTTGTATTTTCAAGTTATGTGTAGATTTGCACTCGCTTAGCGGTGAAGGAAAACATCGTGAGGAAACCGACATGTTTGAGGACCACAATATCCGAGGACATGCGTCTTCCGTGGAAGGACCTGGGCGCCCACCACGATGTATCTGCCCAAGAAAACTCCCCTAACGAATTAATTCTGCGGGGGAGTCACGACCCTCAGTCATGCATGAGGAAATACGACTCAAAGAGAGAGAGATTTAAAAATGATGTAATTGGAATATTCATGCCGTGAATGTCAATCTTGAGTATGTAAAAATCGTGTAAAATTAAAATTGTAACAAAAATGTCAAAGAGCTTTGCTTTATCTATCTCTCACCAATACGGCAATATGATTCGTTGGCAGTACAGGAGAAGTATAAGATTCAAAATAAATCAGCCTAGTGTCACCCATAAAAAACCTTAATTCTTTTTTATCCTCATTCTTAGTTACCCTGTATCACATACACAGATCGCAATGGCCGTAGTTTGTGTTAATTGAAGGTACGATCCAGATTGAAAACATATTATTGGCCAATTAATTAAGTAAGATTCTTTATACTTACATTACCTACCTTATATGGTAGAAGGACATCAGGACGAGCTTTCATTTAACTAAAAGTTGTAATTTAAAGTTAGTTTTATATCATTTTGATAGCAAAACAACAGACACAAATAATGGAGCTACAAATATTCCCTATATTATTTATTCACTTTCGGACCGACGCCGTTCGAAGTCAACACGTCCTGAGGATGCCTCGTGGAGAGGCGAAACACGTGTCGACGAGAATATCTTGCCGAAAGAGAACAACAAAGCTTCAAGACACAAGGTGCGGTGTTGGTAAGATCTTGAGATCCACGGAGGCCACGTTGGTTAGGAGGTGAGGTGTGGCGGTGGTATATCGAGGAACACACCTAAAAACCATCAAGTTTGTTGTTTGATGTCGGTTAAGGAGCAGTCGCAGCGGAAAAACATTACATATTTCTCCAGAGTTTCAGTACAAATATTCCATAAAATCAGGACTACAATTCGGTACAATAAAGTTTTGAATTTTCCTATACTTTTCATCAATGCTGTTGCTCTGCTCCTCTCGCCTTTTTATTTCTCGAAAGTTTGTCGTTTTTAAATATCTTCAAGTAATAAGTTAATTATAGGATGCTTCTAAGGAACAATTCGGCTTCATCTAAACGATTTGCGTTCAAAAATTTGCATGGCAATGTAATTACCTACCTACTACAATAAAAAAGCCACAAAGTAATGTTCTAGTCGATACTTAATTTATTTATACAGTTCACGGTCCAACGCTTCCAAGGTACTTACGAACGTTTATCAAGCTTGGAATCATTCAAATACCCACATAAATCATATTCTCTACTCGCATTGTTATCATAATTAGTTTAATTACTCGACACTAAGGCGTGATGTCTAAGACCACCGTAGACAGTGTTACGCTTCGAAACACACTGGGATTAGAATAAAATTAAATTGTATTTCTACTAGTCGAATAATTAATGAGTATGTTCTTATTAATAAGAAAGGGCGTTTTAACAAGAAAGACAGAATAGTCTGAAGGGAAACTAAACACATAGAGTTTCTCTATTGGTCGTTCGATGCTCTAAAATTTTAGAGATAGCTTGCGATTGAATAAATGTATGATTTGGCATTTCGAAAACATACGTTACGCGATGATTATCGTTTTTATATTCATATTTTTTTTACATGAAATAGGCTCACGATTCACTACAACTTGCCTGATGTTAAGCAACGTTATAATTTACGAACTAGCGCGCTTGAATAGAAGAAACCAGTTTACTCTCGACTTGAAGACCGACAAATTATAGTTCAAGGGGAATAGAGATTTGAACAAGGAGTTCCACAGTTTGGCTATTCGCACGATGAAAGTCGAAGCAAAACGCTTGGTACGAGTCTTTGGAGCCTCAACTGTATAACGGTGCCTCCTTGCCGTGCCTCTACTTGTGCGATGGTGGATTGGGGCTGCAGGAATTAAATTATGCAATTCCTCCGCACAGTCTCCGAAATGTAAAGTAAAAAACCGAAAGACTGGCCACCTTACGTCGGTGCTCAAGGCTTTGTAATTTTGAGCTACAGAGCGATGAGCTTTTAAGCCCGCTTCTCAATTAACTCTAACGCCTCAAGCTGGTACTTGGCAGATCCATCCCAAATACTGGAGTATTGTTCGCACCTACAATAATTAATAATTAATCAATAATTCATTGACGACGACTTCCTTTCTTTCTATCACAAAATTTTAAGGAAAATAAAATACTATCATTAATTAGCATTCAAATATATAATAAATTACATACATCCGTTCTAAACTATCTCATATTTTGCAACAAAAGGTCGAAAAGGTGCTAAAACTCAGTGTTTCTAACATCCTGCCGTTCACCATTACCATTCTGGTCCAATATTGCAGCAGTATTGCACTTGCAACACCTATTGTTCTCGTATCACACAATAATATCTGCATTTGGACGCTCAATGCGAGATTCTGATATGTTAAAAGGACTGATGAAATGCGAAGTGGATCACTGATCAGTAGGGTTAGCATGGATTCGATGACACGGATATTCAATTCTTTACGTGATTTGTATATTTTTCCTAACAACGTCTGACATATTTATATATGTATGAGTAGTTGGATTGAATTAAAAATATATATATATTTAACTATATTAAATAAGTATTACAAAACACATCTAAATATATAAAACTCAAAGATGACTGACTTTTTGATATAGTGATCTATCAACGCACAGCCCAAACCACCGGACGGATCGGGCTGTAATTTGGCATGAAGGTAGATGTTATGACGTAGGCATCCGCTAAGAAAGAATTTTTGGAAATGTCACTTTTAAAGGGGTGAAATAGGGGATGCAAGTTTTATTTCTTAATGCGAGCAAAGCTGCATGCACCCACTAGTCTAACATAAAAGTATAGATAACATAATAGAATATACATTAATAGAAATAAAATAACGCTTAAAAAGTTAACGGCCTAAACACAAAGAAAATTAACATACAACTCTCATAATTGTTTACATTAACTTTAAAAGGATTGCCTGTTGCCAATATTTACGCAAATCCCATACAAAGAGAGAGTAATAAAAACTAATTCAAATATGCATTCATTGCAATAGTGTTTGTCAATAAAATTAAACTATTTAACTTCTGTGGACATTGAAATATAATCGATTTCTCGGTAAAATTACCGGTAATTTTGTTTACTATTAACTAATCTAAAAGTAATAATATATATAAGTGTTTTCAATACCATAATAAACTCTATTTCTTTCATGTTAGGGTCTAATGATTTTAAATAGATCATTTTAGTTTATTTTCAACATTAGACTACAAATATATTACAAATAAGGTGACCTAAGTGTTGTAAGATTTAACTTAAGCTTGTATACTTACATAGAGTTGAAATCACTTGCACAAGCGTAGAAAATCTAGTTCCAATTAGTAACTATAAAGTAATGAACCTAACACATAGCACGTAATTTGACAATAAGCTAATTTGATTTGATGTAGAAACCAAGGCAACAATAAACTTACATTAAATTAGTCTATAGTAATGAGTTACCGCCTTCCCAATATATGTAAAATATATCTCGTAAAATTTACTACCAAAAATACATTGACTAAAATATGTGCGTAGCATAGCGATTACAATTTGTATAATAAATATTGTATTTTCTATTCTATATTCGCTCTTTATATGAAACGAAATCACTCATCTTGAATAACTTTTATTACACTTTTTACTATAAAAAAAAAATAAGCTGTGGATTAGTTCTGGTGAAGTGTCACGCAGTCGATACGCTGACCGGCGTTACGCAATCAGCGTGACGTCACGCTCCCGCAGCCGCGCTGATGTGGTGCTGACCTAACTAGGAAATAATCACAGCCTGCGAAACCTCAACCTAATATTACATATAGCAAATTTGAAACATCATCCTTAATTCATATAGACCACTGTAGCGCATATTGTAGCTTTCAAACTTATTAATTTCGTCCAGGGTCGGATTTTCCTAAGTTGGAATGTTTCCGAGCATTTTTAAATGTCCAAGAAAACTAGTTGTAAGTTGTTCATGAAACACCTGTAAGCATGTGTACAGATTATATCTTATAACTAAATGCTTCAAGTAATTTTAATTCCCTAAATCAATCCGGAACCGGAACCCAAGAAAAATCTCGAAAACGGAAGTGAAAATCTGTGTAGCATCTCATAGGAAATTGTTCAGTAAACTGTCTGTTTGTTGGCCTCAACTTGAGGAATCTAAGTCACGCAGTCGGTATGCCTTTGTTTCGTTTGATAATAATGCATTTTTAGTGAAGGCTCGCTTGAGCAGGAAGAAATAATTAAAACTCAGCCAACCTACAAGTGAAGTGTCGGCGGCCTCAACAGTTATACGATTACTAGTTTACATCTTCAAAGTTATTTCATATCACATTATCCATACAGTATGTTTAGCTTGATGAAAGAGTACAAAAGGACGTAAGGTTTGAAAATTGTATTAAGATTATTGAAAAATGAAACATTGGAATGATTTTTATAAGATGTCTTACTTTTACTTATCTTTGATAATACATATTTGTCAATCAATCGTTAGATTGATATTGTTATATTGATTGTTCAAGATATCAGTAATCCACAGGAGATCTCAGGGCTGGCAGCTATTTTTCTCAACGATTGAGTCTTTGCATTCAAAGAGGAAATACTGCCAGCATCTGGAATCCCTGCCGCACAGAGACAACATAGACGGTGTGATGAACTTTTTGTAAATATCTGTTTCTTATAAGTTTTTCTGTATTTTTAAGTCATTTTTGTATATACTTGTGGTATATGTGTAAATATTAGTTAGTTGTTTTCGTAAATAAATGAAAAATCAAACTGCACATTAAATTACACAAAAATGTAAATCATTATTTTTATAGCAAATAACGTAATTATTTGTATGTAAATTATGTATAATCAATACAAATTACTATCAATACTGCATACCTAACCTATAGATAGATTGAGGTTACATCTACACTAATATTATTAAGCTGAAGAGTTTGTTTGTTTGTTAGAACCCGCTAATCTCAGGAACTACTGGTACGAATTAAAAAAATATTTTTGTATTGAATATACCATTTATCGAAGAAGGCTTTAGGCTATATAACATAACGCTGCAACTAATAGGAGTGATGAAACAATGGAAAATGTGGAAAAAACGGGGAAAATTATTCATCTTTGCGGCTTCCGTTGCGTTAGCTGCGGAAACGGTTCATGATATAAAAAAAATATGTATGAAAGAATTATTCCTCTTGACATGATCTAACAAAATGTCCGCAACAGTATATGTCTATCTTTTAAGGTTAACTCACTTGAAACGTTTTTATGGTAATAACTATTCCACGCGGACGAAGTCGCGGTCACAGCTAGTACCAAATATTGATTGCCTCAATTTTCACATACTTATCCAATTCCAAACAAAGATACTACTGACTGACTGACATATGACTGGCAAGTTGAAATGGCATATTGTCCACTATCCGCCATGTTTGTTCCGCCATGTTGCAATATGGCCGCCGCATAATGTTCAGTAATTGTATATTAGATAACATAATGTAGTACGTTACAGTTCGCGGTACATTGCGAGGGTTAATGCAATTAAAACTCCATTCGAGTGGTAGCTATTATCGGTCAGAGGTTCTCAAAGTTAAGGGAAAGCGTTGCAGAGTAACTACCACCACTTTTTAATCTTTTAGCGCTAGGGTTTAATCTGTCTCACCATCTCTCATCCGTTAAGGCCTTAGTGTTAATAGGTTTTTATCCATCTTCATTCTAAAATTCGAGTGAAATCAAACGCTTTAGCTCTTCCTTCAGAAAATCTGTATAGAAGGAAACGTACGAAGAAATATTTACCAAAAGTTTTTTTGTAATATACAAATGTTCTGTGATGTCACCAAACTTAGAGCCACACTGCTCTAACCCCGCTAGCTATTATCTAATCTACATGTGGTGTGGGACCGGAGGCCTACTCTCCGGTTCACTGGAGCACTGGCCGCGTTTCCTGGCTTTCCTCGTTACTTCACACTAATTACTAGCAATAGATTACTTGATGGATAATCTGATGGATTCCAACCATAGTGCCGCGGGAAACTTTGCAGATGGCATCTGCAGTTTATTGTTCCAAATTGAAGTATGTAATTAAGACAGATCGAAAATATATTGCAGCGTTGTTAATTAGGTGAGAGGAGTGATTTAAATACGTTTTTTTTATATTTAATTGGATAAATTGATGTATATTTAATGTAATTGTTTAAATAAATAAGTAAGATCGCGTGAGAGTGGCTAACTCTGATGTCAAGAGTTTTCACTCACGGCAAGTTATGGATTCAGTAAGAACATACAATTATTATTTTTATTAAAAATAGAACTTTGACTTTGCCCGACTGTTATTAAACACAACCGTACTACAAAATCTTCTATTCAAAACATTCGCCAAAGAAAATTACATGTAAATATAGGTACAAACTTACTATTCCCACCGATGCCACAATTACCTATCTATTCCCATAGCACTCAGCGCCTCATGCAACATCAGACAGTAATTTTACGCAAAAGCGGAATTCATACGCAGACTTCACTTTCTACTGACCTTGCCACAGAGAAAGTAAATAAGTAACAAGTAAGTAATATAACTTGACAATTTGCGAGACTTCTACCGTCTAACTGCAATGCTCCGCTAGAAGAACCTTTTGTATTTGGCAGTATTGTATCTATACCTTAGTACATTATCTGAAAGATAATTGATCTTCGTGACTTTTCTGTGAACTAAGTTCTATAAAATACCCTAAAATACTTTTAGAATGACCGATAGGGTTAGGTTAGGTTAGGGACACGAAATCTGTTAATAAACCTTCGTACTTATATTCCATAAGCGAAAACAAATCCGTCAAATTACAATAAATAGTACTATATGTAGTTAAAATGTAGGTAATAATATATATAACTTAATTCAACAGCCACACACCTACTTTAAACCTAACATTTACGGATTGGTTCATACTTATTTTTCCTTTTCTACAGGACTATAGAAAAATGTCTTAACGTTAGAGTTTCAAAACCACTTTGCCACGTACTAAGTAAGCTTAGGTACCTATGTGAGTCATAAATATCCAATTAGCCATGGACTCACAAAGGGACTGCACTATTGTAAACACCACGCCATAACTAATTATGCATTCAACTCTTTGTTAAAGAAATTAACTGGTTTCTTTCAAACTTACAGTCACCTGTTACCTTGAAGAAGCTATTTTGGAAATGTTAATTAATAGCAGTTAATTTTTATGATGGCTTAATTGTTTTTTTCTTGAAATGTCAGCAGTTAAGAAGTGATAAGTGTGTTGAAAGTTTCTGTAAGCATTTACTTACATTTAGAAGGTACTACAGGTCAAGGTATTTTTTTGGCTTATTTAAATGAAAAAGTGTCATTATGTGAATTGACAATAGTTGATATAACACATACAGGAATGTTTAATAAATTAGCTCGCTTCTATCTCTGTTTATGCACGGTAGTCTTCCTAATATTGGTATCGTATCTTTATGTGTTGTAAAGACTGTAGACTAGGTATGCTAGGGTTTCCCATATCCGCACAATGCTTTGAAACTAAAAAAAAACTAATTGTTATGCTCCATAATTTCAGTAGCATTTATTTTTAGTCTTAGCTCTGTTTTGACTGAAATTATGTGCTAACACGTTAATCCAGTCCGTTTTATTACATTTATTACCAACTAGTGGGTGCTCGCGGCTTCGCTCGCATTAAGAAGTAAAATTTGCATCCCCTATTTCACCCCTTTCAAAAGTGGCATTTCCGAAAATCCTTTCTTAGCGGTTGCCTACGTCATAACATCTACCTTCATTCCAAATTTCAGCCCAATCCGTCCAGTGGTTTGGGCTGTGCGTTGATAGATCACTATATCAGTCAGTCAGTCACCTTTGAGTTTTATATATAGATACACAATAGATAATAACATTATAACAGTCAGAAGCTGTCGACATTGTCATTTTATACCGATAACGAAATATCAATAGTTATACCACGTTAGGTAACTCTTAGAGTAGTTTACACCTTAGGCAAAAGATGCGAGTGCCATATTTCGGATTATTTCGCAACTGTCCGTTCTCTTTAGTCTTTGATTTAAATACCCCATGTATTTAGAAAGTGTATGTTAATAATTATGGAAATAGAGTTATGGTTGTTACATAATGTATTGGATTCGATTTGTATTAGGTAAATTGATGTTAAGAAGTAATTAAAGAAGTTGATTCTTTCGTGTTATATTAGATATGCCAATTGCTTATGTAAGTAATCGTTTATTTAAAATACTCATAAAAGTGATTAATGTATATTTGAAGTAATTTTGAGAGAGACTTATCATTTTGAATAATTATTGATATACCTTTTAGTAGGAATCTAGTATATTTTAAACATTGGTGGTTAGGGTACATATTATGAAAGAAATTGAAACAAAACTCACATTTGGAAGAACTTTAATCATGACGATTCAATTGAAACAAATACGGAGTTAATAAATATATCGTATAAGTACAATATTTAATGATAAATAGTCGCAACAACCATTATAATCTATGACTAGTTCGTGACACTTTTTTTAATCTACATATTAATATAATAATATGTATGTAAAACAGTTTCATATACAGAGCTACTTATAATCATCATTTTTACGTAAATTGTGTAATATTTATCACATCATTTTACTTTTTTATTACTTCGTCACTTTTTGGTCACGTGACATGTTTTAGATGTGACGTAAAAATGACAGCAAATTTAATGCGTTACAAACACATAACTCTGTATATGAAATGAAATCAATTCACAGTTTGGCTTCGCCTAATCTATCCCCATGTAAGTATATATTTATCTACTTATGTATAATGATAAGAATTATGTACAAGTCTTGTTTTAGACCATTTTCTATAAGTAATAAACTCTATGCTAAGAGATCTACTGATAAATGAAAGCTTAAGTAAAATCTTACATTTATTAACCTCTTTCGATGTTATATCACGCTAAAAGTTTTGGAGAAAACTAAACCAACATTTTTATCTTTTAAATAAGTAGTATTACACAAAATATTATGTGATCCTTAATGTAAAATAATAACGTTATCAATAAGATCATATACTACGGAACAAAAACATTAATTAGTCCTAAGTGAAAACATAATAGACAAGTTATTCAAAGAAACAATCAATAATTTTGGAAAACAAAAATTTCCCTGAAATTACAAATAATTCTACAATATTCTATATTTTGAACAAAACCATTCATTCATGAGCAAAGTTAACTAAAACTCAGTTTAAATAGCTTAACGACATTGGCAAGATTAGAAATATTACTTACTTTTAAGCTTATTTATCATTAAACTAACAATTTTACAAAAACCTAGACATCACGTTTACTAACATTGACTAATACCCAATTTTTAGAAACCTAACTAGCTACATTCAATAGTTATGATTATTATAAGAACTTCTAAGTTACTCGTAGAAGGCTTTCTTAAAGCTTTCAACTTTTTGGACTCGCTACAGTCCTCTAAACACAGAATAACGATAAGTTATTATTCAGACTATAAAATGTCTTATTTTGTTTATTTTTTAGACCGAGAGAGAGGTCTTGTTCTCCGCGACACAGGTGCGCCTAGTGCGGGGTTACAATTAAGAAAATATTGTAAAATTTTGCAAATTAAAAATGTTTTATTAATGTATTTATGAGAATTGCTAGATTTACTTTAATAAAAAAACTTTTTCTCATATGTTTAATTAAAATTTACTTGAAAAGTTATTTTTATATAAGCACTTCGCTCGGTCTAAATGAGCGAAAAATATTAAATTCATGTTATTGATAAACATCGAAACAATACAAGAGTCGAAACGTCCTATAAGTATGATAGTCATATTTAGCAAAACGAGTGAAAAGTCTTGTTGGTCAAAGTCTAAAATAAGTTTTCAGTAGTCAATACCACGACCTTCAAACATAGAAACCTGATTATGCAATATAAGACAAATTAATCACATTCTATGACTTCAAACTTTGTCGATGGTCTAGGCAACTATATTTTCAGCAACTTAACTACAGTAAAGCTTTGGTTTCCTAGGAAAGCGGTACCATCGTATAGCGGCCGTAATACTACGGACACAAATAGATGGCCGTCATTACGGTGATGACATATGGAAAGTTCCACGGCCGTTTTAACACACCGTCAGACATTATCTATACTAATATTATAAAGCTGAAGAGTTTGTTTGTTTGTTTGAACGCGCTAATCTCAGGAACTACTGGTGCGAATTGAAAAAAAATTTTTGTGTTAGTTGAATAGACCATTTATTGAGAAAGGTTTTAGGCTATATAACATCACGCTGCAATTAATAGGAGCAAAGAAACAATGGAAAATGTGGAAAAAACGGAGAAAATTAATTATCTTTGAAGGATTCCGTTGCGTGCACTGCAAGAACGGTTCAAGTCGTTAGTAACAGATATAATTTATAAAGCTAAAAAGGTTGCCCAAAATAACTATTCCACGCGGACGAAATCGCAGGCACAGTTAGTTTTTAAATAAACGTCAAACAAAAAGTATCAGTAGCTTCACCGCTATCAATAAAACGTTCACCAAACCATCTGACACCGACAACACGGCCGTCATGCAAATGGCAGCACCGCTTTTTGATTTTACGGTGTCAGTTACCGCTCTCTAGGAAACCGCGCGATTTTGTTTACATAGACGACGTTCCAGCGACGTCATTCAACGCTGTATTATGGCCGCTATATAATGGCACCGCTTTCCTAGGAAACCAAAGCTTTAGAGCCGACTTCATCATTGGAATCAGGCACAGCACAGCAATCATATTCTAAATTGTCAATAAGAAAATGGCGGTGCTCAATCCAACAAGATCTTATGCTTATTAAAAAGCAACATATTAAGCTTTATTTCGCCCTTTAATATAGTAAGTAGGTCGATTCAATGCTCTAAATTAACTGTAGAGTTAATTTAGAGCATTACTATTTTTACTTTATATTTATTACTTTATATTTTACTATATACATTATACTTTATATTTATTACTATTTAGAGGGCTACAAGTAGACACAATAATAAGCAATATATTTGATATGAGCAGACGTGTACGATCTTGTACTATGCTTCAGTCATGACATTTTCCCCCTAGTTGCTTCTGTATTATTAAGTGAATACTTTTCAAATTAAGTGAGTTAAATAAAATAGCCTTTATTGCCCATTTACAAATGATATAAGAACTTAAGAAATAATTTTGATTTAAAGTAAACTATTAACATAAAATGAATCGTTTCTTCAGTATATCTTTAGGGCACCCAAAATTTGGTGAAGGCCTCTTCTTTGCGTGTCCACAGTTTCCTGCGTAAGCGCGTTAAGCTTTGGTTTCCTAGGAAAGCGGTGCCATCGTATAGCGGCCGTGATATTACGTACGCAAAAATAATTAAAGTAAATTACGGTGCAAGTTACCGCTCTCCAGGAAACCGCGCCATTTCGTTTACATAGACCACGTTTTAGTGACGTCATTCACCGCTGTATTACGGCCGCTATATGAAGGCACCGCTTTCCTAGGAAATCAAAGCTTTAGTGTGTGATAATTAGTTAATTTTATATCAACACAAATGAATCATAAAGGTTTAATGTTAAGCTGTTGAATATTGTGTGCAAATATTTATCAAATGTTGATTTAGAATCTAGCTTAATAGAAACCTGTAACTTTCACCAAAATTAAACAAGCATTGAAAGAATTATCATTAAACATTGAGATTACAGAAATAGGTACAGAAGAATTCACAACATTCAGTAAAACATCAAGATTAATAAGTTGGTCTTTTTGTCTACGGTTGGTCGAGAAGACTGGTCTTTTCTCTCTACGTCTATCTACCTTTGGCACTTACGATTATTCCAAACATTTGATATCTTCATCGTAGAAGTTAACTAATCGCTATTACTTTTAATGTAATATCTGTGAAGACACACACCATTCGATTCTGATTAACACATTTTGTGTACATTAATAGCTTATAGTAGGCTTTTAGGCGGTTATGTTTGTAAGTGGCTATAATGTCTGATATTTTATCTGCTTGTTTCTCAAGTGATTGTGAAAATACATACATAGCAAGTTGAAGATGTGTTACATACGTAACTACATATGTATGTATTTGTGTGAAATATAAATTAGTGCTAATCAATGACAAAAACCCAACTATGACGTTATTAAATTAATATATTCTTACCATTTGTTGATATATTATTATCTGAAGTTGTATATTTAGATTTTAACATTTTCTTTTTTACATTAAATAGGCTTACGTTTGACTATAGCCTGCCTGATGTTAAGCACCACTATAGTCTAAGATGTAGCACGCTTGCCTAGAAGAAACCTATTTACTCTACTATGAAGGTAGAATCAAAGCGCTTAATCTTACCATTTTTTTTTTGTAATACGCCAGTGTTTATTATTTCGCGACGTCAGTATCTATTCAGTCATCTAGGCCAATCGAAATGTTATCAATCACACGAAATCCTGCTCTCTCATGCCGCAATATAAAGAGTCAAAGTCCCACTTAGCTGCTTTATTCAGCTTTTGTGAGTCAGTATGTTGCAAAACTTATCAAATGATATTTTATAAGTCATCTTGGAATTTCCGAGTTGCATTGTTGTTGAGTTGTGTCATTTACCAATGTAAATAGAGATCAAATCTATAAAGTGGAGCTTTAAGTTGGGTAAGCTTCTAAAAGCGTTGGTGGCAAAAGCCAATGTAATATATTGTAATCTTTAGAAAATATTTTTAAAATGGAATGCCAAGAGTAGATTTAATGGAAATTGTGTAAAAAAATAAATAAAAATATTGATGTGTGTCCACGCATTTGTTGGTTTGTGTGTAAGCCAATCAAATGAATCTTTGACACCCTGCCTTGTACACATAGGTTGTTTTTGTTGCTAAGATTCTCTACCTCTCTAACCAATTCTAGAGGTAAAGCAAGATTGACCGATCCATTTAGGTAGTTTATGTTTAACAAGACGATAGCACTTAAGTCCGATAGTTTAGCAACTTGTAAGATTGAAAGTAAAGCTCTTTCAAAACTGAGTAAATGTTTCGCAAATCCAAGTAGTGGTTGCTTCAGTGAACTTTATTAGAAGTGATAAAGCCACCGATATAGGTTTAAGTAGATAAAGACGGCTTAAACTTGTGTGCACACTCTCTCTAGCTTTTGTTTAATTACATTCACCAATGGGCACATGTTATTTTATTTTTATGGTGTTAATTTTATTGTGGAACGTGTCAATACTGTAGATGTGAACCAACCACTCACTAACTTTCAAACTCCTCCCTTTTTGGGAGTCAGTTAAATAAGGTCAGCAAAAGCGAGCGAAGTAAATCTAGTAGAAAAAAATGCGGTTTTAAACATTTTTGGCAACAGAAGATTATACGTTTACGTTGTCTGTTTATATTTACATCGGTGGTAAAGCATTGGATTGTAATGCCTAGTGTTAGACTGGACACTAGAGAGACGGCGAGTGAATACAACTTGTTAGTAAGTGTTCCATGTTAATGTATCGTCTAACAATAAGATGATGAATTGCTTGCTTATTCGCTTTATAGCGAAATAACTGCTTGGTTAGACATTGCAAAATGTTATAATCTATTTTAATTTTACGTCCGAATTCAAACTGCATGTTTCAAATAGAACTGGAATGAGTCGATGTTTACAATTACCTAACTTAAAAGGCAAGCAATGTACCCAAAAATGAATGAGAAAAATCCTTTGAACATTAGACAATGAGCTGGGATAATATAATCCTAAGTAGAGTCCTATTAATCAGTAGATATGTACGTACCTACTGTATACATGCTACTTGTAATCGATAATTTCTTAGATGATCCGATCCCACGTAACCAAGCTACTTTAGCGCTATCTATCTCTTCTCAATCGAAACATCAAAAAAATACATAAATTTAGACTGCTTTTTTGACTAAACTTAAAGCTGCAACAGTTCGTTCTTGCGTCTAATTTCCAGAGATAAGCATAACGATTATAGTACCTAAATTAATTTGTGTTTTCAAATGTACACGTTCTAAGTAGGTTCATATATTCGTAAGAGAGTAACCAATTTGTTGTCGAGAGTTCTCACATCACCGAAGGATCTTCGCCTGTAGTACTTTGTTGATAAAAAGCCGGGACCTGCTATTGAACGTACACGTATCTGGTGATATGAAGCTGATGGGAAACTAAATGTAAAGAATAGCGCTAAAGTGTTGCTGGTTAGACGGTTAACTTAGAGGAGCCGGAGTGGGCTCTCTCTCAGGAAGGTTGCGCGGGTCACGCGCGGCCCAACATGGCGGCGACGTCCCCGGCCGACTGCGAGTGCAGCAGGGCTCCGCGGGCCGGCCGCGGCGGCGCCAGGCGAGGCAGCGCCAGCACGCCTGAGGGAGTGCTACCCAGGGGACAGCCTGTCACGAACTCGTGGCGTGAGGCTTCGGTCGGCGTGATGCGGCGCTTCGGGTCCCATCTGGAAAGATGGAGAATAATGTTAAACATAGATACTATGATGTAGCATTGTGTGTGACTAATTAACAAGTGGACATTTTTGACGCCCGCTGGGTATAAGAAAAGACATTGTATATCGTATTAGACTACAACACTGTTGAACATTCAGCGAATAATAAAATCTTATTATTCGCTGTGTTCCAGTGGTTCCACTGGTTCCTAACATAATTACCCAGTCTTGATTTATTCAATCGAAATCTTAAAGTTTTGTCACGTTCTCAATCAGATAATAAGTAGAAACATACTTCGTAATTAGCAACAACAAGTATCATAAAAAGTAGAATACTGGCTCAAAATTGCAGGCACATTGACAAAACGGAACTGCAACAAAATATCTTATCGAATTCTACAACATCAAGACGGTGAATATTTCTATTAAAGCTTTTTGCGATATTATTAATTAATTCTAGTCTAGTGTTTGTCTGTCAGTGTCTCTATAGTCTATTTAATTCGCTCACATTAATATGTATGTTCAGGGCTTGTGGTCTGATAAATTATGATCAAGTATGCAGTATATGGTGTCCTGATAAATTGTAGAGTTTATGAGTTTTAGACATGATGTTGATACTCAACAATGTTGTAAAGCCAATAGGAAAAATAGTACTTAGTGTTCTATCCGTAAAACTATCTGAGAAGCCACTTGTTGACACTAACGTACGTTAAGTTTATTATTAAAAATCGTATCTGCAGGTGGCTAACCATCTAAAGCGGACAAAAAATGTAGCAACATACTTTTTAACATCTACAAAAGGAACCCGCCCTTCCTATATAAGGTAGAGTGCCCTTTCAAAGCCCTTTTAGGTCCAATATTTGATGACGACCATAACTTGACATAACTAAAGTTCATCGTGGCATACTTTAAATAGGAATGTTTGATATTACAGTCCATTCTAGTCCTTCTATAGGCGTTCCTTAAAATGCCCGAGTGACCATTACTGACCATCTGGCCACAGCCAGCAGAGTAACGTCCTCCAACTAGAGCAAGGCGACGACAATCTCTTTGGAACCAGCTTCCAGACTGGCCTACTATCATATACATACTTTATGATATACATACATAACTATATGACTCTCTTAACTATGTTAGGAAATGGTTGGCTCTTCTGTCTGTAGGTTTGTCTGTAGGATAAAATGCCTAATTTTCTGGCATAGTATTACTAGTATCGGATTTCCGTATAATCAAATGACATATGAGTAAGAAATTACATAGGTTAGTATTTGTTGTAAAGGTTTTGAAAAAATACATTTTTATTTGGTGAAAAATTTAATATAAATATGAGTTAGAATTAGGTAGCTTTGTAAAGTATCACTAGTGTTGTTTGAATAATTAAGGGCATAAGCTTGCTCTGAGATTGATAAATTGGGTACTAAGTCCATTACAAACAATGTTGATCTTGTCTTATAAATCTGACAGTAGGCACGTGGCTAATAAGACATGAAAATGCATATTATGTAGGGCATCAATGCAGTAAATGTATTAAACATTCATTTTTACTAAGGCTAAAGTTTGCAGACTAGACATACAGTTACATATAGTTACATTCTCAAATATTTGGATAAGTGTAATATTTATGTACATTCGAAGTTTTTAACAATGAATGTTTGGTCCATCAGTAGTACACATGAAACTGTTTTTGAGCGGTTTATTTGTTGTTACTTAAAAATATAGATTGCTGTTATTGCATTTGCAATCATCGTCATTTTCTACACAAATCACCAAACCCGGAACATTTCAGAAATGCCACACAAATTACAAATTCAACTAATCAAATAAACAACAATACCACCGAACATAATAATATGACAATACTCTGACCTCTCATATGTTCCTGATCTTGCTACAATCATAATATTATAACCATTATAAAGTAGTCAAATACCAACAAATTGCAACATGGTTCGTTCAAAGCATCGTTCGGCTTATTGAGTTGGAATGAAGAAATCGGACAAGTAGCACGCTTCCGAGACATCATTTGTCTTCTATTCTACGAGCTACCGAGTGTGTGTCGAGTAACTCATTTGTTATTCTGGATTATGATATGAATTGAATAGGTAGATATCTTTAATCTTTTACAAAGACACGAAAATAAAGAGATACAAAACTTTAAAAAAAACTTTCAGAAGACTTGATAACCTCCTTTTTTGGAAGTCGGTTAAAAAGGAAGTAAGAGCTGTGTGTGTTATTGCTATTCTACGTGTAAGTAAGAACTTGTATTCAGAAAGTCGACAATGTAACTGTTATGACTTTATAATATTTTTTTACAAAATATTTATTGAGAATTGGTATCAACTGTACGTATATTAGCATCATTATCATCAGCACAAGTCGACCCTTTGCTGGATATAGGCCTTCTCCCCTAGGTGCCATTGGTGACGGTCTTGTGTTTTTCTTGTCCAGAGAGGCCCCTCGATGGGTCGGAAGGTATATTGACAGCCTAATTTATCTAAGTAATCATAAATCATTCTACAATTATGTTCTACTATTAGGTACTGCAAACTGCACCTAAAAGATATCACGACCCATGTATAGAAATACATAATGTGTCTTTATTCTTCTTCTTATCGAATGAGAGTGGCCAACTCTGGTGTCGAGAGTTTATCAAGCCGCCCTAAGGGACTCTGCCATGGCTTAACTACTGCCGTACTATATAGACAAACAGCCGGGACCTACAATTTTACGTGTTATCCGACCCACGGAAGCGCCCCAAATGGAATGCCACTTTTCGGTCACCCATCCAAAGACTGACCGCGTCGACCTTTGCTTAACTTTAAGGGGGAAAAACTAAACATACTACTTCTAACTACAACAATAAAGGGGGTACTTCTTAGAAAAGCCTTATAGATAATAATATTCAACTCTATCAGGATCGTAGTGCGTTTACACTACACACATACATATACATAACGCAGGCTCCATCTAGTGATGTAACTGCATCATCTCTATCTAAGAGGAAAAGATTAATGCTCTGATAAATGAAGCTAAGAAGATAATCACACGCGTCAGGCAGTATTGACGAGTTAATATGGGAGTAGTGGATTTTGATCCATCAATCGCTATTCAAAGTAGAATACGTGGTACAGAAAATAAATAGTACCACCAGAATTTATTTAGTTAGTGCCGAACACTCCAGTTTTACTTGATACACGAAATTTAACATTTTTTTTATAAATTAATGAATTATTAAGTTATCTCACGGTTAACTTGTAGAATGTTAAGATATTGAATCAGGCGTTATACTTTGCGGAAATCCATTGTTACTGAAACAAACTTGATGGTTTTTAGGTGTTGTTTGTTTGTTGTTTGAAGTCAGTTAAGGAGCAGTCGCAGCGGAAAAGAACTACATATTTCTCCAGAGTTTTTGTAGAATGTTGGCAATAGAAAAGTACCTACTTTAGTTATTCCCCGTTTAGGCTTTTAGATATAGGCTTTCTTGATTTTAGATTAGTTAAAATAAAAAAGAAATCGAGCATATAAAGAATGACACAGCACAACGACAATATAGAGACCGCTTAAGTCGCTACACCGGATTCCGTCATCATTATCACGACGATCGTCCCAAAACGGTAACAAAAGCGGTGTCATTTGAAAGCATCACACCATCGTTCACATGGCGACCGTTACATCATTGCAGTTCACAGGCAGGTCTCTACTGTTCGTTATTCTATGGTATACAGACGCATAAGAAAAAGCTTCGGAGTAAGGTAATGTCACTGTGAAAACTTATTAATAAATTATTGCCGTCAATAAAATCGTTGAAATCTTTAATGCTTTTTTATAAACTTTTTGTAATCTTTCATGTTTTTTTATTACAAAAAGTTATTGCCAGTCACCAAAAATAGCGATATCTTACTTTTTCATTTTGAAACAAACACTCTGAATGAATTAGTAGAATTCGTCCAATTATAGGATTTTCATTGACTCTTCCTAATCAAAAAGGAAACTATAGAGTTGTCAGGTTATTCATCAGTAGCCCTGTACAGTTGTAGAGGTTGTTAATTACGTTGGTGGTGAGGTTGCGTCAACGCACGTCTCCGTAACCTTTCACTGCGAATGCCGCGTGCGTACGCGCAGCACTGCCCCGCGCGGCGCGGCTGTGGGAATGTCTTACTGTGGTTTGCAGATTTAAGAAAGATCACTGGGCAAAATGTGTTCTCTTATATGAAGAAACCAAGAGATACAAGTGATATCCGAGATTAATTCCTCAACACCAAGTATTTTTTTATATATCACACTATTCAGGTACCTACAGCATAAAATATAAATGGATTCTTAATTAATTGCACATTAAAATTTGTTGCTGAAAAATAATACATTTTCGGTCTGATTCCCATGCATTAAACTTGTAGGAAGTTTACGACGATGCTATGCTATAGTTAGCTATAGTTATAGCTAATGTTTACACAAACTATCGCAACAACATAAGCCGTTCATTCCAAACTCCATTTTACAGATGTGCACATCTCATACATTTAACATTTCAAGTCATTGGGTCAAACAATTAATTTCGGCTATTATTACCATGGAGCCTACGCAAACTGTTTCTTACAAAACCACGTTCTATTAGCTCTGAATCCAATAAATAGTACCTACTAGTGGAAAGGTGAATCTGATTAACCTCCTTTCTAAACAAGGGGATACAATTACAGAAATAACATTACGGAATTAGTATTGTTTATGTTTTTTTTTTTTATTTAAACTTGAACGTGTTTGCACTTGACCATAGTTTACCTGATAGCAAGCAAAGGCTATGGCCTAAGATGGAGCGTGCTTACCCAATAAGAACCGATTCACTCTCGCTTTAAAGATCGCTGGATTATAGTGCGTGGGGAACAGAGAGTCAGGCAGGGAGTTCCACAACCTTGCGGTACGAACAATAAAGGTAGAAGCGTACCGTTTCGTGCGGGTCTTAGGAACTTCCACCATAAATTTGTGGTTGAGAAACGGCGCGCGTCTCACTGCAAACTATTTTAAAGTCTAGCTTAGCCTTACGTGTTTTGAACTATCTTGAAAAATTAAATCTTTTGATGTATTTTAATGTGTTATACGTTGACCTGTTAAAGTAGCTTTATTAAGCAGGTCCTTCTAAGATCCTTTACCATTTAGTGGATGTCTGAATAAGTTATTATATTTATTTGCACACTTCCGTGGATTGGATGCTTGGTCATATCCTAGGAGCTATATTGAAACATCTCTATTCCAGGTTCCTATTTGGTCAGTTGGTAAACATTTTCTTGTATCTAATGTATTATCGTAGCCCCCGAGGTAAGTCGCGATAGCCCTTCACCCAATCATTGCAATCTCGTCCGGTGCTATCTGCATGAATATATCAGTGCTTGGATGCCAATAAACTTAACATTAACATGCCGAAGCCTAGCCACGACGATCGTGTGAAAATTAATTGCAGAATGTTTACAAACTTTGAACTGGACTTTGCAACAAATTGATACTATCCCCACTAATTTAAGATTTTGCCCTAAACAGCAAATCAAAAAACAGTAAATGGATAAAATAATAAAGCGTAGTTAGGTCTTAAGTGGACTAGCAAAAATTGGTCTTACAAATATAGTTTTTTCTATAGAAATAAACAATAATAAAAGAAAATTATTTAAAGTTTCTCGTGCTGTACCATAGATTTAATGTTATTGCCCTAACATGTACCTAAAGTTTTCAAAGCTTTGAAGCAATAACTGCTTTACACCATGCGTCGTAACTTCCACCGCATTGCGTGAGCCTCGTGCGCATGTTCTATCAGCTATCATCTGTAACGTACTCGCTCTGACCTCCGACCTCAGAGTGATATCAGTGCGGCAGTGAAAGCGGCCTTAGGGCTCACACGTCCGACATGACACTTTGATTGCCTGCTGTGAGATGTGATGTTCGTATCTGACGAATGGCTTGATGATGCCTGGATATTCTACGCCAAAGAGGAACAGGAACTAAATATTTGCAACCCATACGCATACGCCATCAGGCGCTCAGTCTGAAGTATTTGGATATGAGTGTGGATTGTCGCGCCTGGCAGTTAGTAAACGGTAGCCTAGCTGTTAAGGCGTTCTGACGGTAGCAAAAATACACAGGTTCGAATCCTGCCGGTCGTGATTATTTTCCAATAAAAGTTTAACACATGTAAAACTCAAAGGTCACGTAAGTTAATTTAGAAAAGAAAATAATTCAATACATGATTTGGGCCAACTTTTTCAGTACCTATGTAAATTGTACAAAATAAGGATACGTAATTACGTACAGTAAATAGCTTTTGTATACACATATATATCTATACATATAATAAAGCTGAAGAGGGTCAAAAATCTGAACATAGATAATATTATTGCAAGCGAAGCCACGGGCGTCCACTACCTAGTCTTAAATATAAAAAGATAATTTTGTGCATAGCTTTTTTAAGTATAAAAAAATAGGTAGGTAATTGTGCAATGTACAAAACTTACAGTTTTCCACTGATGGTGTTCGCGAAATCGCCATATCTCCAATGTGGGTTAAGGGTGAAAGTGGCCGGGTCGGTGCGAGGTCCACGACCGACCTCCACAACTTCACCACTTTCATTCATACTCCCAAAGTAACGTTACAAGTAACAACATGACAAGTACTCGTGAGGCCTGCGCGTGAGCTTACTATCAGATCTACGGGTTAGAACCGCTGTTGTAAAAAGATGGTAAAAGTATACACTGAGATTGAAAGTTTAACAAATGTTACTAAAAGTTATCTTTGAAGGTTTAATTTCTAGATAGGTTTGGAATGCTTTGGAAGACTTGATCTAGATTTTGGATCATCAGTATTGTTACCTCCCCAAACGAAAAACCCTGACCATAAACACCTAGTAGTGTGTTCTAGTAACATAGTTTATGAGCCAATTTCGTTCAGGTACAAGCATGTTCCTTTAAACCACAATGTCGCTTGAACCAGCGGCGCTTCATAGACGTGGTGGCCAAATACCCGACTTGACTATCATTTTCTACAAAAAAATACTACTACCACAATCAAATCCGTGCTAACTATCTTTAATCTTATTAATTTTCCTTTTTACAGCTTTATCAGCCCAATTATCCTAAGAACCAGAGATTAATTCATCTCTCGTCATGTTTATCTCGAACAATGGAGTCATCGTGTTCCGATTCCGCCACCTCGGCAAGAAGGTGGGAACAGACTGTAGAAAGTCATGGTTTTGTAGGCATTCGCTTATTACTGGTTTATGGATATGTTTTGTTGAATTTGTGCTTATCTTTTTGGAAGAGTTAATAATAAAAACTGTTCTAACGCATGTTAACAAGAGACCACAGATGTTTATGTGGACTTCTTCTTTATTTTGGTGTTGCCAGCTTTAATTCGAGATAAAAAGTAAATTCAGGATCTAGTACGTCTACAATCCAGATGTCACGTAAAAAAATAAACTCCAATCTTTGTACTGTTGTGGTACTCATATAAATGCTAAGTATTTTTTACGTAATATTTATGAGCTACGAGTACATGCTGATTATATTAATGAGATCACTCTTATCTTAAATTTAATAAACCACTGATCTATTGACGGATACACGGTTAATTTGCAATAATATTGTTGCTAGACCACTTTTAAGCAAGTTATCTAACATGCATAACTAATGCCTGCATATTATCTGATATTGATAAACATAATAACATTTATGTTTCCTCTTTGAGCCTCTCAGGATTACATGATTTCTATTTTATGTAACAAACCTGTTTAAAACCTAACATAAGCTTTTCAATAATTAAATTAAAAAAAACAAGCTATAAAAGATCTGAAATATTTTAGAAATTGAATGTCTAATCTGAATTTTAGCATTTATAGGCTTATGTAGAGAGATCAAAAATTAACATTTTGCAAATTATAATCGATTCTATTAAAATTTAATTCGTAATAATTTATTTTGTGCCATTCGTTTTTATATTGGACAACAACATAGTAGACCCCGCCTAAACTAATTCGATTTGACGTCGATAATAAATGCCAACTTCAAAATCCTATCTAGCTTTCTAGTTTTCTTCTACGGCCTTCCCATACAACGCGAATTGAAAAAAAAAAATTGTAAATAGTTTTTAGTCTAAGTTACATGGTGTTACCAGCCAGTTACGATATCAAGTAATCACAGCATGGGTTCACCGCGATGACACAGTTATGCAATGATGCAATCATTCCGTAATAGGAATTAAAGATAGCTCATCGCTTTCCCATCATGCGTAACTTAACTATATATGTACTAGAGTCTGCAACTTAACTCTGTAAGTCGATGGTAGCAGCACTTTTTACGTTGTAACTACGTGAGTGTGGCGTGGTGGTAGAAGCAGCTGCTTAAACTCACGCATCCTGGTTCGAATCCAGCCTTACACCAATGACTTGTTAACCAACTTAAAAAAAGTTCTCAATGACTGAATGATTTAAAGTTATAGTGTGGACTTGCACTCGCTTAACGGTGACGGAAAACATGGTGAGGATATGTTTGAACTATGAGAAACATGACTCGAAGTGTTAATATACAATATCCTGGAATACCTATTTATTTATTTAGTTAACGTGGTTACTCTAAAAAGATCTACATATTTGTATACGTTTTAGTTCTGAATATGTCCGTGAGCAAAATTATCTTTCGTGGACTTTACTCATCGTTGGAGAGTACTTGAAGATAAAACTTGACAGGAATTTGATTCAACCAGTTTGAGCCTAAGGCCAGAAAGTCGAGTAGTAGTTGAATCCACGAGTGGGAGGCGATTGTTATGAAATAATGTCAATCTAAAACTTGCTTGCAGTTTTGAACATAAACTTTCCATAATGTAGTTACATCATGGTCTTGTGATTTACTGTTTTGAAATTAAAGTATTCACAATAGTAAACTGCTTAAATAAATTAATTATTATTCAGGATATTGATGCGAAGAGCATGGGAATGGAAGTGTCTTCCAAAATACTATTAAAAAACTTAATTATACGGAATGGTAAGTTAGAATTTGACAAGACCAGGCTGCCTGGTAACTCCTTTGACTTTGCGTTGCGATCTCTGATAAGAATTTTCATTATTTTACGGCGAGACCATAAATTGCCAGAGCATTAATTATTTAATTGTTGAAAACAAGTAAGCCTGGAAGAGATCGCTCTACGCGATAAGGCCGCCCAATGTACCTAGGTTAAGTAATTTTACTATAAATTGTTTCTGTATTTTGTTTTCTGGTGTACAATAAAGTTATATTGATTGATTGATTGATTTAAGCTTGCTTTCCCAATTAGTAAATAGTAGTCAAATGATAGTTTTCATATTAGCAGTTACTTTGTTTGTTAAGAGACAACTATAATATAATCTACTCACTCTAGACATCTGTGCAAGAAGTGTAGGAAGGCAGGGTCATCAGTCCGCACCGCCGCGGACAGCGTGCGCGACGCAGGGCGCCGCTTGCGACCCTTGGAGTTGGTCACCGAGCGGGGGGAGCCTTTCGAATCTGAGGAGAGGAAGGAAGTTCTAGGTAAACGTGTTACACCCTAGGCTGCAGCAATGCTTAACATCAGGCAGGCTGTAGTCAAACGTAAACCTATCAAACGTAAAAAAAAAAAAAGTTTTTATTTTAGATTATCTTCTAGGTAGCTTGCAGCAATGCTTAACATCAGGCAGGCTGTGGTCATACGTAATACTATCTAACGTAAAAAAATGTCCCAATGAAGTCTGTCATCAAGTAGATATAACGAAGTGAGCGTATTTGTTCTTTGGACACATTTTTATACCCACATATAGTAAGTGTATATTCGCGTTAGACTGCTAAGTTCGCTTGATGTTAAGTATTGCTGCATATCACAGGTATAGGTACTATAGATATGTAAAAACACCCTTGAATTGAAGTCATACCATTTTTATTCTATAAACTAAAGTATTGGAGTTTCTTGGTATGTTTGTACTGTCAACTCACCAAAGAACAGTCGTTTCCTGGTGGCATGCAGCAGCAGGTCCGGCGGCGGCGGGCCCAGCAGCTCCATGATGCAGGCGAGCTGCTCCGCCTCGTTCTCTCCGGGGAACAGCGGGTAGCCCGTGTGGAGTTCCGCAAGGATGCAGCCTGGGCACAGAGCGAAACAATATTTTATTTAATCAATGCGTACGTCAAGAACCTACTGAAAAAAAACATGAACAAAAAATAAAAAAAACTTTCAGAAGACTTGATAAGTCTTCTGAAAGTTTTTTTTTAATTTTTACCTCCTTTTTTGAAGTCGGTTAAAAAGAGATCATGTTTAAAAAAATAAAAACGTCGGAATAACATCTTCACAGAATTGATTAGAAGTATTTTTTTACGTCTATACATCGTGATAACCAACCAGATACTTTAACGGAAAAATTGATATGACATGCTTATTACATTTTTTAGTAATTAATTTAGTATGTTTCATTTAAATTCATAACACTCAATAAGCAGAAACCTAAATAAAGAGTATCTACTTTACAAAACGTGGACAATATGTTTAGGTATCTACGCAGTTTGCTGAACTTGGCAAACTTAACTAGCAAAATTTCCGCCCCAACCTACATCGAAAAGCCAATATCAATCCCATTATCGATGGCAAACATATCAGTGGAGTTCACCATGAAGAATGGGCCAAATGTCAAGGCGGCGAGATCAATCACTCCAACTGCGAAGTTCGCGCCAACAGGTTCCTGGCATCCATCATGGATTGCGTAAAGGCGAGATTCTTTGCATTATACTCGGGAGACGAGGCTTGGAATATAGAAGAGCAGATTCAGATTCATTTATTGTCAGTTATGTGATATTTCATTACAAGTGGTTTACAAAATAATAAACAGTTCATAACGACGCGTCAAATTGGTTATAGGTACATTTAACATTCAATAATTAATAATTTTATACATTAGTAATAATTCTAATAATAAAGCAGCTGTAAAGGGGCTTTGTCAAAAATAATTAATAACTCAATAAGAAACATGTCGGCAATTATCATACCTCGTCATAGAAAATAGTTTACAATTTAAATACCTAGTCCACACTTAAAAGTATTTACGAATAATACAATAATAGAGGTGAATATTACAAGACATCATTATCTGTAGCAAATATTTGCCGAGTATCAGAACTATATTCCGTAAGTTTTTGTCCTCGTCCATTGTGTCTATAGTAAATAGTCTAGCAAGGTCATTATCACTTGAGTCTTTTTGAACTAGAATTGGTAGTACAGCAATAGTTACCGTTAACAATAGTAGGTATAACATTTCTGTAAAACGAGTTTTACGTGAGATAAGTTAATCATTACTGCAGCCTCAATAAGATATGTTAGCGCCTGTTAGTTACAATTCACAGTTTGTGTTGTGTGCCTTTTCACTCAGTTATCCTTTTGCCGCTGTCTAGTCTGTGTACCAAGCGCGGCAAGTTTCGATATTTGCCGTGCGAACACCTTTCCCCGGCTTTCTACATACTTGTGTGTTATGCAAGAGATGACTCCTCTATTGATACGTAATCGCTCATTCTCGCCTCATTGACATCGTGTTTGGCTACTTTATACTCTATCTTATCTAGCCGTACAAATATAGACTCTATTTTCTCCCCCATAGAGTATATAAATGTAGCTGACTTCTTGTTTGGCTACTTACTTTGAGCCGGCTGATTGATTTGTTTGCTTGAAATTAGACGCTAGTAAAATCCGAGAGCTTGAAGTAATTTTATGACTTGATTGGGTACTTTTCCTGTTTTGCTATTTCGTAGTAGGTTTTAACATGCTTTTTATTAACACTTTCTCCGTGAATGTGTGAAATAATTTTGTATCATATCGAAATAATCGGTTTCTTCATCTATACTATAATCTATAATATTATAAAGCTGAAGAGTTTGTTTGTTTGTTTGAACGCGGTAATCTCAGGAACTACTGGTGCGAATTGAAAAATTATTTTTGTGTTGGATAGACCATTTATCGAGGAAGGCTTTAGGCTATATAACATCACGCTGCAACTAATAGGAGCAAAGAAACAATGGAAAATGTGGAAAAAACGGGGAAAATTATTCATCTTTGAGGGCTTGCGTTGCGTGAGCTGCGAAAACGGTTCAAGTCGTGTAACAGCTATAATTTATAAAGCTGAAGATATTGTTTGCAAAAATAAAAACGATGCCCAGAATAACTATTCCACGCGGACGAAGTCGCGCGCACAGCTAGTTATTAAATATGGCATGTCAATTTAAAGTGTTGATTACAGTGAGTATGCCGTTTCACGATATTTTTCCCGTGATTATCTCTACAGCTTAGATAATTGGCAGGTCTTGTGAGGATTCTTACTAAAATAACCCACAAATACCACTATTATATCAACTGTTCTACAACTCAACATCAACAACTCTGAAACAAATACCAAACATATCATCGTAATTACTACATTGCACTATCGCAACAACAGGCTTTTGTGGAACAGCTTGTATAAAACTTTTGTATTTTCTGTTTCTCTTATGATGATCTCATAACTCTTCAATACGACAATCGTCCATTTTTGGTTGAGACACTTAGGTATTAAAAACTTTTGTATTTTCTGTATACACGCTAGACTTCTTGTAAAGCTGATCTGTGACTTACAAAGTCCGTATAGAACCGAAGAAGACGATTAATGACTTAAATCCGTCCATTTGGCTGACTGTCCCATTGTGCCTTCTATTACATTACTGATGGCGTACTGTTACATATGACACAGTCGTTATGAAACGTACAACAAAGCGACTGTATTGATCTCTAATTGGGATTATTTATGTCCGAGAACTTTTGTTTCGTCGATGTGTGATTAGAGAGTGTCCTCATTATCTTAAAATGGTATTCGCCAATTACTTATAGAGTTTAGTTGCGTTTGTAATCTGGTGTGTGTGTGTAGGCTTTAAAACAAAGACTTTATTATGTTAGTAGGTATTTCAGTAATTGTTATTAGTAAATGCATGATTAATGTACATATCGGTACAGTTATGTATATTTTATGGGTATAGAAGGGTATAGAGAAATGTTTGAAGCTCGCAGACGTATTTATTATTGCTTATTAAAGCTAATCAACTTTTTACGCCATAGACACATTAAATTGTTGGTCCAAGCTTTTCGTTAAGTCGGTAAGCCTTGTCAAAGGTTTGAAAACGCCTTTAACTTGGAATTCCATATAGCAAATGCAACCTTTGTAAGAGTAGTACTGACCCATGCTCCACATGTCGATGGCGGTCCCGTACTGGAGCCCGAGGATGACCTCGGGGCTGCGGTAGAAGCGCGACTGGATGTAGGTGTAGACACGCGCGTGCGTGTAGCAGCTGCTGCCGAAGTCGATCACCTTGATAGAGGAGCTGCCTCGCGCCTTCAGGAGGATGTTTTCCTGGAATGTTGGAAATAGCAAGATTAGGCATGAGAATGTTTGGTTGTCTGGTAATATTTCACCAATAACCAATCAATATATTTCTCTTATCCAATGATTAAGGCTTGCCCTTATAAAGTGATCCAATGAATATGTTACCTATATCTTATTTTTAAGTCGTATCCCAATTTGATTGTGATTAAGTTTTCCTTATGTGATTGTACTAGTTATAGTGTTTATAAGGCGATATGGTCGCTCAGCGACAAAACCTCTAATAAATAAAAAAAAAAAGATTTCCTTATACCTTTGGGCAACAATATATTTTTAGCGTCAGTATTTTGAGTTCCACGACAAAACTTTGGAAAAAGACTACTTCTACATGAATAAGTACGTAAGCACGTACCGGTTTGAGATCACAATGGATGATGTTCTCGGCCTCCAGCAGCCTGAGACAGCGCAGCAGCGAGCTGGCGAACCTCCGGATCAAGCTCAGGCTGAACCCTTGGTAGTTGTTCTTCTTGATCAGCTCGTACAGGTTGATGCTGGAAGAGATTGTAAAGAACACCAGTTATAAACGAAACGTTGCTAAAGCGAAACGCCAAAGCTTGGTACATCGTCGCAAGGTTGAAAGCCTGTCGGTCTTCTATCGGTTACATTTCGGTGAGTGTGCAACGGAGCTTCACAGCATAAATCCTCCGTCTCCATTCTACCGTCGAACAAGCAGAAGTCAGCGGGGCGTCACCGGTTCATGGTGGAAGTTCCAAAGACTCGCACGAAGTGCTTTGCTTCTACCTTCCTAGTAAGGACGGCGAGACTATGGAACTCTCAACCTGGAGTCCTGTTCCCAGTTAATTATAACCCAGGGGTCTTCAAATCTAGAGTAAATAGGTTTCTTCTAGGCAAGCGTGCAACATCTTAGACTATAGCGGTGCTTAACATCAGGCAGGCTATAGTCAAACGTAAGCCTATTTCGTGTAAAAAAAAAATATGCCAGTCATAAATATTACTCTCCAACATATGTAGCTTTGCACCAGTATTACGTGATTTGATAAAGAAAGGAATGACCTCCATATTTTTTGTCTTTTTTTTCTGCCCACCTAGCTAACGTAGTAATAATGCAAAGACTATGTAAATAGGAATCTATTATACTAAGGAATACTGGCCGTTTGTCTATGACGAGACAATTATCATTTGTCAGAGGCCTGATATGTGTTACAGAACGTGTTATAACCATTTTCTTGCACATGTACTACTAATTGTACCAATTTGTCATGGCGTCATAACAACAATGACTAAGATTAAGAACTAGTGCAGGTACTCAACTAACCTCATAAGCTCGAAGCTGATGCAGAGATGGTTCCTGAAGTAGAAGTAGTCCAGCATGTGTATGACGTTGTGCGCCTGCTCCTTGTCCTTCAACCGCAGGTGGTCCAGCACCCGCACCTCCACCAGCGCCTGGTGGTGGAACCGCTTCTTGTTGCGGATTATCTTTATTGCCACCTGCAAGCATGTTGTTAGACTATGTTATCTACTATATAAAAATAAGTCGGGTTTTCTTTCCTGACGCTATAACTCCAGAACGCACGAACTGATTTCCACGATTTTTCATTCATTGGAAAGGTATCGGGCTCCGTGAGGTTTATAGCAAAGAAAATTCAGGAAAATTTTCAACAAAAAAGCGGGAAAACCGTTAAAATCATTTTTCTAATACAATGCCATCTCTGATACATGGCGAAACGGAGTTCGCCGGGTTTGCTAGTTTACCATAGGTATCTTCTGGGCCAGCAACAAACAAGCTGTTTCTCTGACTATAGTGGTGTCTAACATCAAACGGGCTGTTGTGAAACGTAACCTGCCCGTTTCGTCTAAAAAGTTTCCGAATCTGAATATAGAAATACATGAGTTTGTCCGATCTGATTTTTCTGGGTTTTAGTAACAATGTGTGTGCAAAGTTTACTTAATTTGGAATTATTCGTATGAATAGGTAGGTATTAAAAGAACGGAGTCTATTATGTAGCCAAGATATTTTTTAACAATATACCTGTGTGCCAGTACGGTGATCCAAGGCCCGTATCACTTGTCCAAACGAGCCCTTCCCGATCACTTCCAGGATCTCGTACCGATATGCTATGTGGTCGTGGATTTGCTGGAATACAAAACAATTTAAATTATCCATCTATATAGACACAGAATATCAGCGCTGGTGGCCCTGTGCTGCCAGCATTAGGCTGAGTTGGGGCTGTATTGGGACATCACATTCTTAGCATGTAACTTGAACCTATTTAAGGTTCAAGTTTGTGTGTGTCTCAATAAATAATATTTTATTTCTTTCTTTTTATCTACTTGAGTACAGAATTTGTTCAAAATGGCGACGTACCAGCTAATCAATGATTAAACCACCGTATATTTGACTCGTGTAGAAAGTGACTAACTTTATAACGCTAAACCTAATCAGTAAAGGTCATGTGAAAACATATCACGTGAGGTAGTGAGTTTAAATTAGTTTATAATAATAGCGCACGTTGCCACCGATAAGTCTTCATGACTGAGTTGTATAATAACTTCCTGCAAGTAAACCTTACAAGGCCTAGAATAAGCCTCGGCCGTGATTTCTAGCTCCTTGTTACGACCTAGACCTTCGGAACATGTAACTTAGTTTGCAATGTGCCATGAGTTTGTAAAAAAGACAAGTTAGTTGAAATGAGTTTGCCCCGTCACGTGAACTCGTAGGTTACAGATTTTCATGATAGCACGGCAAGTAGTTTACAAATGCCGCCCGCCGCCCTCTGGTAGGCTAGGCTCTAGGATTACATTTACGTATTATACTATTAGGCTTATCTATACTAATCTATACTAATATTATAAAGCTGAAGAGTTTGTTTGTTTGTTTGTTTGAATGCGCTAATCTCAGGAACTACTGGTCCGAATTAAAAATTATTTTTGTGTTGAATAGACCATTTATCGAGGAAGGCTTTAGGTTAGTTTTAGTTATAACATCACGCTGCAACTAATAGGAGCGAAGAAACAATGGAAAATGTGGAAAAACTGGGAAAATTATTCATCTTTGCGTGCGCTGCGAAAACGGTTCAAGTCGTGGGTTATAGCTATAATTTATAAAATTGAAGAGGTTGTTTGCAAAAATAAATATGATGCCCAAAATAACTATTCCACGCGGACGAAGTCGCGAGCACAGCTAGTTAGTAATATGTATTGTTAGTACGAGTATGTATGTTATGCTGTTATGTTGAGTGTATTTCGGGTTTGCTAAAAGCACTACCCAAAGTGTCCCACTTTTAAGTGACTTACCTTATCATAGCTGCCGTTTTCGTCATCAAACCCGCAGTTGTTGGGCAGATTGGACTTGGCCTGCACCTTGTTGGAGTCCAGCCCCAGGAACCACACCTCGGGGTACTTGCGGATCTCATTCCTCTCCCACTCCGAGAGGCGGTCGCCGTACAACTTGAGGGCTTCTGGAAGGAAGATGAGGAGTGGGTGAGATTCTGGATATTTAATGGTATTTTAGGTATGTATGTACGTAATTTTATACACTTATTGTCTTAATAAATGTATGTCATTTGAGACCAGGTTTTTATGGAAAGGGTTGTAATTAACTTTCATAAAACCCTACATCAGACGAACTAGTTACAAGTATTTACCATGGTCGCTCAGCGACAAAGCCTCAAATAAATAATAAAAAAGAATAAACATATTTACCAGGTTTTCTTGAAAAATATTAATTTATACTTATTTATCATCAGAGACTATGGGATAGGCATATCTAATTTAGTTTTATTCTAACTACTGTACATAAAGTACCTATATTATTTATACTGAGAAATAAGTACCTAAGGGGACGTGAAACAATCTTTAGTCGATACCTAAATGAGAAGGTTGTTGAACTCCAAAGTTCCGCAACCTACTTATTGCCCAATTAAATTTACTGCGATACGACCCCAAACAGTATTTCTCCCTAGCGACTACCGGTAGGCAAGTAAGTATCTGGCTTCATAAATATCTGGAAAGCCCGAGCCCCTTACATAAATTAATAGCAACCACCGCCCGCACTTCACAGATCTTTGCTCTGCCAAAAATAGAAGAAAAATGTTGCCAAATCACCTCCGATTGAAAAGAGGGCACAATTCAGTAGAAGCCATCCGATTCTAACGAATCACAATGGCTCATTGTGCTAAAATTATACGGCGCTTTGAATTCACTGTACATTCTGATAAATCGTTCAGTCAAATGCGACGGAGGCTGACTAGGCGTCCTCGTAGTACTTTGTACTATTATTTATTCTGCCGTGATAGGTATATCTATCATACTCTCTAGTAAACTGTGGTAGCAATAGTGAAACAGAATTCGCGCAAATTAAATTGAAAGGACAAAAAAATACAAAATACAAAAATGTTGTATGTATGTAACCATTTCCTAGTTCATAAAACCAAATCTATCACGTAAACTAACATTATTAACGTCTATAGCACCTATATGCTTCCAGTTATCTTGTGAACTCTAGGAAGTAGACTGGTACATCGCTTTATATCTACCTACCTTTATGCAAAATTAGAGCAAGCTTAACAAAGTTAGCATCCAAGACGAAATAAAGGTTTACCTCTAAAACACGGCGTTAACATTAAGATGATCCCTAACTACTCGTATTTTGAAATAAGAGATAAGAAGTTTTAAGGAAACACATTAGGTGCGGGTTTCCCACGACTTCCTCGAAATTCCCACGGCTTATGACAAAAGCAGCCTGTGGGCGGCGTAGGCTTAGGTATAATGCTATGCCTACAAATAAGTAAGTTAGGTAAGTATCTAATGTACCATGGATAACATAAAACAAGCTATCTAACTATACCTATGTAACCTAAATCGTATCGCAGGCACATCTAAGTGGTAGTTGATGATATTTATTCATTTAACATATTCGTTCATTGATACAATATAGACGTATGTAAATATTTTAGATCAGAAAATGCTTTCTAGAATCGAGTAACTCAGCATTCTCTCCCGGATTAAAGCGAAGCTGCGCTAATAGAAAATAATCAAGAAGTGAGATCAAGTGTGCCTGATGAGGTCTGAACATTATTAACTTGGCTCTCCGCTAATATTCTCGCTCTGCTGATGTTTTAGTTGGAATTAAGGGTGCGCGCCATAGATTACCTCCAAGGTTCTTTGGCAGGTGGTTTGGTTTTCTAAGACTTTCTAAAGTGTGTTTTTTTAAACTTCTATTATTGTAAATGAAACATCGTCTAGCCGTGCGTGTAATTTGTAATTACACTGGCAGTATCTACTATAATGAGCTTAAGGATTTTCACGCGAGATTCTACACAGAATGCGAATTTAGCGAGCATGTTGCTTGGCTGTCTAGACAGAACTCGCGTCTAATTTCTAAGGGCTAATGTTCTAAAACATAACAACCAAATGTTATTTGTTTATTATGAGTATATTGAAGTGCAGTCAAATGAAATCAAAACCGTTTCTTACAAGTGCTGTATCTATCGTGGTGTATTCCACGGCGGAAGTTGACCTACATAGGAAGGGCGCTCGAGATAAATGTCAGCGGAGCATCGAAGGAGTCCGGCGGAGTGTGGAGAGCACTGCACGTGCCATTGTGGCCAGGGAATAGGTACACATACGAGTACCTAACTGTCATATATAGTTCAACAGAGTCTACAGAGTACGAACATGTCTTGAAATAGAATCTTGAACTTTAGGACAGACAAAAAAATTAAGATTATTTCCTACACGTTTTTGTAAGACGTGTACCTAACTGTTAGTTATTAGTTTGCTATAATCTCAATTTTCCGGGATTGGCTCACGTTAACTTTTATAAATAAAACAGCGGCACTAAAACCGAAAAGAATAGGTAAACAACACAAGTAACTAAAATAAAAATATGCTATTTTAGTTATGTGTCTTGTTTTAAACAAGAACCATAACTATTCGGTAGTTAAAATCTTAGATTTCCTGGCACGGTAGTAGGTACTACAATGCCAGGTTATGATTGACTCGTGGTACAAGTTACCAATTACATACATTTTTTTTACAAGGAATGTGTTTGCACTTGACCGTAATTCGCCTGATGGTAACATTTTTCAATAGTCATAGTCATTTATTTATATTAGATATTTGATACACGTCACAGAAATACAAGTAAAAAATAGGTAATCAATTAAAATAATAATATATATATTATATATATATATATATATATATATACATCACAGTAAACTAATTGCGTCCATGCTGGAACACCGACTTATGGCTTCCACCATTTCCACTGGCACTATCACTAAAGTTCATGTGAATGTTGACTTCTGTATCACATGCCATATTCCTGGGCATCTTGTATTTACAAAAAGTTGTAAATTGTAGATATTCACACTCAATTTATTCTGATATACTTGTTACGTCATGTACATTTTCACGTCCTGGCGTATATTTCTTATATATTTCATTCATTGCTGATGCTTATGTTGCGTCTATAGTACTTAATATTAATTGTGCGACCTCTAAATATACTGATTAACGGCGTCCACTAATTCCACTGGCATTATCACCAAACTATGCGAATTTTTAATTTTCTATTATGATACGGAAGGCACATGAAGCGTCCGTGGATCACCTAGCAGCGGTATTCGCATGGGATTACCAATGTTAAGCAACAGTCCTTGGATGGGTGACAAAATAGTGTCATTCCTTCCGTGGGTCGGATGACACGTTAAATTGTAGGTCCTGGCTGTAAGGCAGTCGTTAAGCCATGTCAGAGGCCCCTAGGGCGGTTTGAAAACTCTCCACACCAGAGTTGGCCACTCTCGTACCAACTTTATTAACGCGAAATTATTTGAGTCGTTGGTCTATGATGTTTTATACTTTCATATATATCCGATTTTATCCACCAGACAGCACGGTTTTATTCCCAATAGGTCTACTACTACCAATCTACTCGAACATGAACATGAACATGAACATAGGTACCGCACCCAGCCAGGACAAGCCTGCTCCGGTCAAACCGGCATACCGGGGGGCACGAGGTTGTGGAGCGTGGTTTTGTGCTAACGCTCCGGGATGGTAGTCGACCGGCTATGCAGCCAGACGCCGATTTGGAGAAGGTTGTTATTAGGGATAGGGATAAGCGTTAGTAAAAAATGGTATTCGTTGATTATTGAGTAGACCCATCTTGGGGTTTGTTAGTGTTTGGCTTTGCAAGCACTATCTTAATACGTTCGCTGTGTAATGTTGGTCCTATTGTGTGTAATCATAACCACGTCGGGTGTAGTAGGTGGATCTTAAATGTGGGTCGAATAGATCCTATGTCGCTAAGGGATTGTTCTTGTGTCATCTGACGGCCTTTCCTGGGGTATGGTTGGTGCCTGCCTGTTGGTATGTCTTTCTGTTTCCTCATCAGATTCGCTGTCGGTTTCTGCCATCTTATAGATCTCCCTGGCAGCTCTTATAAAGTCTCCTTTGTTTTTCGCCATGTCCTGCCAGTCAGATGTTTTCCTGGGGTCCATATCATGAGATAAAGAATCCTTCCACGTATAGTTAGGTCTACCAACTTTAAGATCTTCCGTTGTTTCGATCTCTTGCAAACGGCGCCGGCACTCTTTAAGTGTATTTCTAGCCTCTATATCTTGAGGGTGATGCTTATAATGGAACTTCGCCTTCTGTAGGTTTGTAATTGCCTCTTCTCTAGCCTTAGAGTACCTTCTTTCATGTTTGATAGTCTTATTGGCCGCCATCTTCATGACGTTTGTTATCACTTCCTACGATAGCGGGTCTTTTCGGTTTTCGCCGTTCCTGCTCTTTTTGGTTTCCTCTAATAAAGTTTCTTGGTTTTTTTTTTTTTCGAGTGGTGTTACTTTGAAGCATCTCGTAGTTTAGGGTTTTGTAGTCAAACTCGTTCGCAACGTTGGCCCTGGTTAGTCTTATTGGAGGTCTCGTAGAGTCCCTATTGGAGTTTCACGTGAGGGCAGGGCGACCTAACTTTGAACAAAAACGCGCCACGCTATCAAAATACGTTCGCAGCGCAGCGTACGTTCGTAACCTACGCGCAAGCCAAATTGATATTTAACGTTTCGATTTACGGTTCATATTTCACTGCATACAGTTCGAGTCTCTCAAAGTTATCATGGTTGCCATTAGGAATGTAGATTTAGTACAATAATAAAATTGTATTATTTTAGTGTTTATACTTAATCATCAGTGAATTATATTTCCATAAATTAATACTTTATCAGTAATTATTTTTTATGTGTTATTATAACAAAGTATGTATTAACATTTTTTTTTTCTAAAATGTTTACTAAATTAATCCTGTTTTTCTCGAATTCAACTATAAATTGCTTATTTAAGTAGCTAGATATACCTATTGATACAATAAAAACAAATTTTTCATACTTTGGGGAGTGTTGTGCCGTTTGACCCACGACTGTCGATCGTACTTTACTGTGCCCTCCGCTCGCTGCGTGTTCGGAACAGGGAGATAGGTTTCTGTTGTATTATTTATTCTGTGGTGAGGGGCTTCAGGTTTCCCCATATGATTCTATGGTCAGATAGGATTGTTTTTTCACCTTTGATGTAATTAAAAATCTGGTTGTTTTTGGCATCTGTCATTATATGGTATATTTGCGATGTTTTGTTTCCCAACGTCCAAGTCAGTTTACAGCTGCGCCGGCCGAATGATGTGTCCAATCGGAGATTTTCCCGTTTCGTTACTTGTTTGGTGTGGGAGATTTTTGCCTCTTTGATTTTTATCGCGAAGTTCATGTGTATCTGTGAGTACTATGTGGGCGTTGAAGTCACCTAGTATGATTGTTATTGAGTTTCTTGGTTTGTTCTTGGTCAGTTGTAGTAGCCGAGTCGCGTCGTTTGCTGCTGGTGACGTTGAATTGGACCTGTTCGTTGTAGTAATGAATAGAGAGGCTCCACTGCTTGTATCTATTGAAGCAACCATATTGTTTGTGTTTGCTTTAGTCCAGTTCAGCCTTAGGCCGCTGCTTTTTCTTATGAGAATAGCTTGGCCTCTTCTGTTGTTGTTTCCGCTTAGGTGCCACGTATAGTGACTAGATTCGTAGGTCCCGGATTTTAAGTGAGTTTCCTGTAGGCAGGCAATATGGATAGATTTTCCGTCTAGAAACTCGTCAATCTCTCGTTTTTTAGTCAACGTTGCGGCGCCTCTAACATTCCATGTGGCAATGTTTATGTTTTTATTTACTACCTGTTTTTGTTGTTTGGTGTGGCCTGGGGCGGGCAAGTCTGTATCCGGACTCATCTGGTATTCTCCTCTGGGGTGCTGGTTCCAAGACTAAGGTCATTTTGCGTGGTGCTTGTACTTATTACTCCTAGGTGATTTTCAAAGCAATCAAAGTGGTTCCCCGTAATTATTAGACCTATGCTACCTGCGGTGTCGTTTGGTGCCTTAGGAGAGAAACATACTGTTTCTTGTAGCGGGGTTTTTTGAGAGATTTTGACGTTAATACTATAATATTCCGCTGCCGCTATAAGTATGTCTGTGCCGCCCCATATGCCATCTTGGTATTGTGATAGAATGTAGTTCCTGATTTGTTCGCTTTGTGCTGAACTATCTAGATTACTTCTGATCGCTAGGTACATTTGTGGATCGTTTTGGTTTTCCTCAACGTGGCGTGCGAGGTCTCGTCGAATGTGTTGGTGGTCAAAGGTTAGGCCGTTAAATACAAGTCGTTAATTTGGTAGGCTATAAGCGCGATACAAGCAGTTGCCGTCTCCTGGTATTTTTACGATAGGGTCCCTATTTCCATATCGGCTTTGTGCCTTACCGTGGCGGTATCGCAGAGGACGGGTTGTCGTGGCTAGCTCGTGATATCTTTCAGGTATGCGCGTGCTTGAGGCTGTGAAGGAAGCTTATATACTATGTATTACTTATTAGTTAACTGGTATATCATGCACTATACTAGTTCCCTTTTATCTTTAACGGAAAAGGGGAGTAAGTAGCACTCGAGTGAGTACTTGGGTCTCGTCTAACAACTCTAAATACTTGCACTTAATACCTGCTGTTTATTTGGAATAAGTCTATTAATTACGCTTTATGTACTAGTGTGTTATGTGTATAAAACAAACGTCTGGGCTTTATTGTACGTAGAAAAAATGACTACAATTAGAAGCAAATTTTGAGCTATGTTTAACAAAGGATGACCCACCCGACAATAGAGGCTCCCAGCTGTGGCGGGAATTAGCAGATGATTTTAAGAAGGGTTTTTTTGGTTGTATTGTTAATGGTCTGATTTATTGCTTAGTTTTACGACTCGGTATTTGTTTTGGGAATGGATAGCGTAATATTTCACGCGCCTTTTTAAAATCTTAAGTTATTGTCCAAACGGGTCTGCAGATGTGTGTAGTTTTTACTCGTATTTAGGCTTTTGTGTTTGCCTTGAGAAAGTAGATTGTCTGTGTTTTCGCATACGTTACGAGTAATTACGTCCGTGGTATGAGATCGCGTAATCTAGTATACCCTTGTAAATTTAGCAGGTTTTTACTGCAGTTTGTGTAAATATGTATTTTGAAATCGGATAAGCTAGTTACGCGTAGGTTTGATCTATAAGTAACCGATGTGACCGTACGGTGTTGGTTGCTGGTATGGGCTGCTTGAAAACAGACTTGTCCCTCGTGGCAGACGTCTAGACAATATCCTAGGATATTGAGGAAGGAGAGACCGAAGAAAAAGGGGTTTAGACCACGTGTGGCTAATATGGAACAAGCTCACCGAGTTTTCCTTTTGTTGGAGTGGGTTTCCCCGCGCTGGGCGCTGGTACCGGTGGCCTCTGATGACGGGTCACGTACACTGGTTGTCACTCACTGATACATGTAAAGATTATAAACACGCGTTGCACGGCACTTGATTATAGTCACTTTTCGCGGGGCCAGTGAATTGATTTGCTCGCAGCCATTGCGCTAGCCGCTGGCAGATGTTGTGCCTATTGTTTACTGGATCAATTGTATTGACGAGGCTCTATTGACCGTTCCCGAAAGCGACCGCTCGTCACGGCGTCCAAGACGAGACTCTACTACTACCAATCTACTCGAATACAAAAATTACTTGTGCAGTGCATTTGCCAAACGTGTTCAAGTCGACAGTTTATATACTGATTTTTCTAAGGCTTTTGACAAAATAAGCCATACAATCTTAATTACAAAATTATCGAATTATTACGGCATACATGGCAACCTTTTGAGATGGGTTGAGTCATATCTATCTAGGCGAAACCAGTTGGTTGCACTCAGAGGCTTTTTATCGGCTCCGGCGAATATAACGTCTGGCGTGCCCCAAGGCTCGCATTTGGGGCCGTTGCTCTTGTCTCTCCGTTGCTATTTCCTTTATTAATGATCTAATTAGTAACCTCCAGAGTCCTTGTTTTTTTATATGCGGATGATCTAAAAGTATACTCAGCCATTAAATCTACACATGATTCAGAAATCCTTCAAACTGATTTATCTATGATTGATAACTGGTGTCGAAACAACCAAATGTTCCTGAATATCAAAAAATGTTGTATCATTTCTTTCACTACCAAACATAATAAAATTATCTATGATTATAAACTCAATAACCACATATTAGAACGCAAATCAGTAGTAAAAGACTTGGGTGTATACTTTGACGAAAAATTAACTTTCCGTGAACATTATGATTACATTATAGATAGAGGTAACAAACTTTTGGGTTTTATCTCCAGAACATCAAAAAGCTTTAAAAATCCTTACTGTTTACTAACATTATATTTTTCACTTGTTCGAAGCGTTCTAGAATACAACTCAGTCATTTGGTCACCCTATTACAAGGTGCACATAAATCGCATTGAACGTGTTCAGTCTAAATGTTTAAATATGTTCTTTTTCAGACTAGGCAGGAATCGACAAGTCCGGTCCTATGTCAATAGATTAAAGCGAATTAAATTAATGTCTCTTGAAGATCGCCGCAAATACTCCGATTACATATATTTATTTAAAATTATTCATGCCCAAATTGACTCCCCCTCACTCCTGTCTTGTATCAACATCAACATTAATATAAACCCTAATTCTCGCAGACCCCATAAGAAAATATTCTCTCTCAGTATTTATAAAAATAATACATCATTATACAACCCATTAGTTAGAATGTGTCGCCAATACAATAATATCCTAGAGAACCACCATCAGTCACTGGATGTATTTAATTGTGTGTTATCCACATTCAAGCGTAATGTTCTATTTTAATGCAAAGCTATGCATGATCACTAATTGTAAGATAAAATTTAGACTGTATAATTATGTTGTCCTTGTTTAACGTTGTTGTTTGTGTGTTTGTTAGACAGAGAATACAGTACCAGTTACTGTATTCTCTGTCTAACTCAGGTTTTTGTAATAATTAATAACACTCATTTTGTTCAAGCTGTGTACACTCACTTAAGGAATTTGTTCTGGTTCAAAACCAGTGTTTAATGTATTTGGCTTAGATATGAACTAATTCTGTTTTGTGTACCTATATAAATAAATAAAATAAATAAATAAATAAATAAACTTGCTTTTGGTGATAATTTCATTCACATGACGAGTTTGGACAGCCAAATTTTTGAAATACGTTTATTAAAGAATCATACGAGGATAGACATATTCCCACTTTGGAAATGTTAAATATGTGTAGCACATTTCCTTCAAAGAAAGGTATGTATTATTTCGGAGCTATAAGAAAAATCTTGACAAAACAATGCTGCCCTGCTTACGATAAACAACGCATGTGCATGGCGGTAAGTTTTGAGAAAAACGCGCCTAAAGTTTTTTATCTTATTTTTAATCACGCGTCTAAAGTGAATAAAATATTCACATTATTGTAACTTTACATAGAGCCATAATAGCCATAAAATACATACGTATTTTATGTGTAATACCTGGTTTCTGAATTTTTTATTGTTTTTCATGTTAATTTCGCTCAAAAATTATTAATGACTAGGAAATATCAAATAATTTCGTTCAATCTACTAGATATCTACATCGCATGTGCAGCAGTTGTGTTGCTTGTGACTAGGAAAATGGGCAATTGCGTTGCTTATGACTAGGATATTGTTCATATGTATAAATTTTATATGTTGAATGACATTCATCGTATCTTTTTTGTGTGCTATATAACGAGCGCAAGTCTCACAAGCACAGAAATCTAAATAAACAGTTTTTATTTAGATTTCTGTGCTCACAAGCTAGGCTTAGATAATATTTATGATTTGTGTCATGTTTTTCAAATGTTGCACACATAACACACATAAGTACTTCATGGCCTTAGTGAGTAAATGAAATGTTCATGTCTTCCTTCGCAACTGAACCCCTAAACTGACTTTGTGCACTAAACTGACTATGCATCGCAGAAACTGAAAGATCACTAGGAAGTTTTTTCTTCCTGTTCCTTCTTTTCTTAGATTCCTTCTTCCAGCGATTCTTCAAACTTTCTTCTCTTTCTAGGATCCCAGATCCCAGATCTAGTGAAACCCTTACAAATTCCAGAACTCCAGTTAGTGCGTGTTGTTTCAAAAGATCCGTTTCCTGTTTTTGTCACTAAGTCGTGGTTTAGTCCTCCTGTCGATTTAATTCCTGTATCCCCGGGTAAGTCGGATATTATTTCTTCTTTTTTCTTTTAAAGAATCTGTGTTATCTTCTCTTCTTACCACGTCTTATAATTCTCTCAGTAAGTCGTCGTTTTCTTTTTCCCTTGGTAAGTCAATATTTTTATTGTCTCTTATAAACTTGTTTTTATCTCTGTCTGTAATTTATGTAGTTGTTTGTTTTGTCTTGTAGCTTTAAGCTTCTCCTGCGGCTCTAATTTCTTCTCCTGCAAGCTAATTTTTTATCTTTTGAGGTCCAATTTTGCCCTGTTTCTTTTTTAGTAGTACTATTTCTCTTGTGAGTGGCTGAATGTTTGATCAACTGTTGTTTTGATATATTTAGTGTAATTTGATACAATATGTTCACCATTGCATACTTGTAGATTTTTTGACGTGACAACGTCTTATAAATTGGTTTGCCGGGTGACACTTCAAGAAACTGCGTTACGCTCCGCTCACGTTATGCGCTCACAATGAGAGCGAGTGAGAGGCACGCGTCCCTTCCACTCGGGCATGGTTAGCCCGCCTAAGAGCGAGAGAGACAGACATAAAAGTCGTTGTCACGTAAAACTTTCGCCCGTATACCGACTTTACAGGCAACCAATTTTTTGCAGGACATTGGGGTATTCGCATGTAGTATGATAGACTGTTGTTTCGGGCAATAACATCATTGAATTAGTCAAGTAGTTGTTCATAGCCTGTTCTTTCGAGCTGTTTTCATAAGAATCATGAATACAGTCCATATCGAAGCTATTGTCAAAATTATTGCAACAATCAGGATCTGGTGTATCTGGTTCGTTTTCATTTTCAGAAAGAAGTAGTTCTTCCTCGCACAAAAGTTAATAGCACCTACTACGACTTTTGAATTTTTTGGATAAAATATCAGCTTCACACAATATTTTAGTCTGAAGCATTTTTCTTTTGGTTGATCACATGCCCTTCCATGAGATCTAAAAGGACAGCTAATACGAGAGTGTATGAATAAAAATAAAATAAAACTTAAAATTCTAGTATGCATTAACTAATTTTTATAAAAAACAAATCATAAACATCATAATATTATAGGCTAATGGCATACTAATGCTTAGTACGCGATACGAGCGCAATCAAGTAATCCTAACGAATACCATCACATCTGCGCTTACGTTTCTTATGTCTAGGATTTATGCCAAAACTTTGTGACGTAATGTATGATGCGTTGCTTATCCTTAGGAAGAATAAGATAATATTGCTCTCGCGCTGTTTATCCTTCTAATTATTTTCTATTCTATCAAACATATAAAAAAACGAAAAATTGATTTAGATAGATCTCGTTGCGTAGATTCCGAATATGTATATAACTCAATTTCGCCAAAAATGTCACATGCGTTGTTTATCGTAAGCAGGGCAGAATGGTCAACTGTTTTTTTTAATTCAATTTACAATGTAAGTATCGAAAATTCGAAGCAGCAAAAAGTATTTAAAACAATCGGTGACGCGCGGCTTCGCTCGCGTCAAAAAATAATTGTAGAACGACTTATATGACTTATTGGACAATCCAACAAACTCACATTCCCATTTATCACCATTGTTTTCCTAACTCAATTAATGTGACGGTTTTTTTGCGGATCTTTAACACTCTCCCTCAGAAACCTATATTTTCCGGGATAAAAAGTATCCTATGACACTTTCGAGACCATATACCTACTACCTCCATACCAAAATCACGATGATCCGTTGCTCCATTACGGCGTGAAGGAGGCACAAAAATCAATAAACTCACTTTATAATTTTTATAATGGTATGATATGATAACATATATTTAGTCTTACGGTAAATTTATTCTCTCGAGCGGAGTCGAGAGGATCCCCTATCAAGAAGAAGGAATTTGGAGAAATTTGTCGCAGTAAATGTATTGCCGTCACACTTCTTGGGATCTCGTCAACCTTATGGACCTTAAGGATGAGGTAGAAGGAGAAGCATTACTTATGGAATTAAAATAAATGTATGTACTTTGTGCAAATAAGTTTTTTATTTAAGAATAATATGATATTTAGTTGTTACGCTATTCGACTAAAACCTGGCACTTACATATTTTACTTAAGTACTGACTGTAACGTTGTTATAATTTTTAACGTGTACCTTAGGTGCATTTTGAAATAAACGTCTAGTACTAAAATAACTTCAATGTAACATTAAACATTTATATTTGGTAAAAATAATTCTGGATTAAAACTTTAATTTCCGTGCAAAATATAAGTAGGTATAGGGTCTCGAAAGTGTCATAGGATACTTTTTAACCCGGATATGTCACGATAATATTCATAACATTATTATGTTTCACAACTTTAATTACATCCTTTCGTACGGGATACTATAGCGTCCGCATAGTTTACGAGCAGAATGAAACGATCGTCGCACGCGGCAAATCTCATAGCTACATCGCACTAAGCGGCAACGTCGCATTTCATTCCAAGGGCAACAATACACACAGCACGAAGTGGCAACTTCGCATTTAAGGGTGGACGCAACATTATCGGCTATTTGTACAAAAATATACAACCAAAAAATATACAGCGATATAGCGCCTCTAGCGGACAATCGGTGAACGACATTATACTCATTCAGACGTTCTGGAGGTGAAATTGCTTCCCTACGATTTTTTTACTATAGATGCCCAATACCTATAACTATGAAATGGTGGTCACTAGAGGTGAAAATAATCTTGCGTCCGTATACCGGACGCAATAAGTCGGTGGACGCAGTATTACTATGGGATTTTTTGAGGGCGGACGTAAGAGTTATAGCAGGATGTAAATATATATATATATATATATATATCTCTCTTGTATCGGAGGCCAAGACTCACTTTGGGTCGCTGCACCAGCGGAGTAAGTAAGTAGTAAGTACGTAAAATAATCATACAATAAAATACAATAATAATTGCAAAACAAAAAATATTAAATTTATTTATTTATTTATTTATAACGGTACACATAACAGAATGAGTTCATATATAAGCCAAATACACATTCAAAACTGGTTTTGAACCAGAACAAATTCCTCAGGTGAGTGTACACAGCTTGAACAATATAAATTTGATTATTATTTTCAAAAACCTGTGTTAGACAGAGAATACAGTACCTAACTGGTACTGTATTCTATGTTCAACCACACAAACAACAACGATAAACAAATTAAATTATTGTACAATTCAATTCTAAAAACTCCCGTTACTCAATCTCCCGCAGATAACACAGGTAATCTACATAGCAATCTACATAAAAAGACATTTCTTCAAGCCATCCTATCAAATGCTCCTCCTCGCAACAGAGCGACCAAGGTGTACCAGTTCCTCTGCTCAATAAATCGCCGGTGTTGGTGACAGCCCCGTTCAGTGGAGCTACGTCCCAGGCAGCCCGGTGACCCATATACAGGGCCCTGTTTATTATTTCACACTAACCCGTTACGTACTACACGTTTATTGTTCCAAACGTGTCAGATAGAGTTATATACAATACAGCCCAAGCAGGAAATGAAACGGGCCATCTTAGTATAACTGCTTCAAAACAAATTTTACAGGTGAACGAAAAAACCGATTGAAGACTAGTCTTCTTCCAATCATTAATTGTTTATTTGATGGAGAATGTCCTAATCATGTTATTTTTATCCAGTAAATTGCTTCACCAAAACTAGGAATGAATTATGAACTAGCTTCTAATCTATATATATAAAACTCAAAGGTGATTGACTCACTGATATAGTGATCTATCAACGCACAGCCCAAACCACTGGACGGATTCGGCTGAAATTTGGAATGGAGGTAGATATTATGACGTAGGCATTCCGCTAAGAAAGGATTTTTGGACATGCCACTTTTAAAGGGGTGAAATAGGGGATGCAAGTTTTACTTCTTAATGCGAGCGAAGCCGCGAGCACCCACTAGTCTATACATATAATAAAGCTGTAACCGGTCGGTGTCACAGGTGCAATGAAGATAGATGAAAAATTAATTAAAATATATAAAAATGTTTAAAAAAATCTGTTTGTCTGTAGGAATGTTTGTTCGTTATAGACTCGAAAACGGCTGAACCGATTTGTCTACGGGTTTCACTATAAATTTTAGTGTTTATTTCATTTCAATCGGTTCGTAATTAAAAAGATATGTTCATTTTCAAACTTTTATCTAAAAATAATGCGAGCGAAGCCGCGGGCGTCTACTAGTTTGAAATAAATTCACCTAAATGACTTATTACAATGTATTTACATCAACTAGGTGAAAGCCATTTTATATATTCATATTTATTTAGATAGTTCCTACGCTGCCATTATATTAATTTACCCTCAAGGTTTAATAAAAAGTTACATTTATAAAAAAAAAATTAGTTACACATACCCACTCTCACTACTTTAAAATTATAAAAAAATATATGTAAGATTGCCTTCAGGTCAACTTAACAACATTTACCTGTCAGTCCTCTAAAAGGGCACTACCTGGTAAGCAGAGACCTCATAAATAACCCGCGCTCTTCCAGCGGCGATACATCTCTCTGGCCCACTGACCTACATTAATGGAGGCTTATAGACGTAGATGCCTCCATCGAACTTCGCGGCTCGACAAGGAACTCATTTTAAGAGGCTGGCTATCCGATCGTGTGAAAAGAGAGTTTTGTAAGTTGTGTATCTTTGGATAAGTAAGTCAGTCAGTACAGTCATGGACCTCACACCCGATAACACGTGTCTTCCATGACAGGACGTGGGCGGGCACCACAATGTATTTTCTCAAGAGAACTTACCTAACGAATTAATTCTACGGGGTAGTCACGATCCTCAGTCATGAGGAAAAACGATTCAAGGAGAGAGAGAGAGAGAGAGAGAGAGAGAGAGAGAGATCTCCAGCAAGTGAATCTAGGTTTATTTATCTCAAAAACTAAAGATTGAAAGCTAAATAAATAATATATCTATTTTGAATATTATCATCCTTATCAGCCTGTTATATCCCACAGCTGAACATAGGCTTCTATTCTGATACGCCATTCGTTCCTAATATCTATGCAATACGTAAACTATAACTTCAACTATTACGTATTCAAACATGCTCGTAAATAAACATTCAGACGGAAATACTAAACCTTATCTATACGCATCTATCGTATGTACCTTATTTATATACTTTAGTATATTTAACGTACATTCAACTGTAATACTACAAGCTAGATAAATGGCGAATACGTGCCACAATATACCGAGACCACAGACTGTTTACCAGTGGCTATATCAGGAATCTAATACCACATACTTATGAAGGCTCGTATTAGTTTAGGACTCTTTCCCTTCAAGACATTACCAACGTCAAATATTTGTGAAAGGTTTCCAAAAAGATAGGGTTCATCATAAGGTTTCAGGGTAACAGTTGATCATTTATGACCTATTATTTTTTTGTTGAAACTGAACGAAAAAACTGGACATATTAGTTCAGTTTTTTTTTTGTGAAATCTTTTCACAAAAATAATATACCTACCAACAATAACAAAAGTTCTTTATCGTGAGTTTATAACTGATGACCTTTCAGCTATCCACTATTTCCATAATAAAAACTTGTGGTTTGAAATTTCTCGACACTACAGTTAACCACTCGCATACGATATTAAAGTCCAGATGAACGTAATCCTTTGGATACAGACATCTGACCCACCCTTGACTCCGTGAACTGAAGTCACATAACTGTTGTAGAATTGTGTCAACTGTATTTTATTGTGTCAATTCTATGCAATGTGAATCAACTAGTAACCCCAACATGGCTTCGCGGGGCAAAAATATTTGAAATTAAAAGTTCAATTTTTCTAAATGCCCTTTCTCTTGAGTCGTATTTCCTCATGACTGAGGGTCGTGACTCCCCCGAAGAATTAATTCGTAAGGGGAGTTCTCTTGGGCAGATACATCGTGGTGGGCACACATGTCCTCGGATTGTCGTAAACAAATATGTTTTGTGTGAGAAACACAAGTAGGTACAACACCGTAAATATAGTGTTTCTGTTGGTCTATTTCTTTCCCTTTCATGAAGTGATAGGATGTTATGTTTTTGCCTGAAGTTAGTTTGTGATTCTAAAAACGAATATAAGTCACCTTGTCTGCTAAAAAATTCGCGCAAAGTCGTCGGTAGAACTACAGCAACAAACTAATAAAAACCATTTCCAATCGAAACAAAAACATTTCATTTGTCAGTTCATCGTTTAAGAGCGAGGTACTCTAGTGCCAAATATTTTCAAACCGTGATTCCAATATATTTTTCTCCTTTAATAAAATGTTTTAAACCATCTAGGCCATTTTGATCAACGCATCCATTTGGGGAGCCGGGTAAAGTTATCGGGTGTCACCTAGGTAACTAATTACTGCCTGGAGTGCCTAGATTGGTTCTACAGGAAAAGCAAACTTGGAGAGTGGGGACAAATTGCACTCGAACTTAGTACATAACCTATACAGGGTTACTTCTAATAGCTAAATGATCTCTTGAGTCGTATTTCCACATGACTGAGGGTCGTGACTCCCCCACAGAATTAATTCGTTGGGGGAGTTCTCTTGGGCAGATACCTACATCGTGGTCCTTCCACGGAAGACATATGTCCTTGGATATTATGGTCCTCAAACATATCGGTTTCCTCACGATGTTTTCCTTCACCGTTAAGCGAGTGCAAATCCACACATAACTTGAAAATACAAGTCATTGATGTAGGGTCAGATTCGAACCAGAGTGCGTCTGAATGAAAAGCTGGCGCAGAAACCGCCGAGCCACACTCGCTTACAGCTAAATAATAAATCAAATCAAATCAAATCAAATTCATTTATTGCACTCATGGGTTGCTATGCAGATGGTAAAAACATAAAAATACAGGAACATTCGCCAGAAGTTTACCTTTCGGTGTGCAACTAAAGTAGGCATATAATATATAACATAAGAGTGGCTTATTAACGATATAGCATGGCATAGTCGAGATAGCTGGCATAACAGGGGAGAGACAATACTCAGCAGTACGACTAAACCAGGCGTAGTGAAATCCAAAACTATCCCAAATTAAAAAAAAACCAGCTGTAGACGACTGACTAAGAAACACAACTATTTAAACCCACTTTCGTCCGCTCATAACATTTTATATTCGTATATGTTTATTTACTAATTGAAAAACTTAACCTATATATTATAATATTCGTATATACCTGAGTGTTTTTTTTCTAATAGCAGAAACTTCTACGCTTATAGATTTTGGTTGGGTCAAACTATCAAACTATCTGCCACAGCGTTGCAAATGCATCTGAATCTAAGAATTTCATCATTAGAAGTACCCTTGTATAGTGTTAAGGCAATTCTAGGAACTGTAGGTGTTTGGCCGAAGTACTATGTTTGTTGGGATGCCACTTTAGGTGCAAGTTTCTTGTTGCATGTGTAGAACGCTAGCACCCAGTTAGTAACTAAATAGTTAGTACACCACCTAATTTAGCCGTTAGTAGTCAGGCTTGAGTACAGATGAAATCTCTTTATTTCATTAACCATCTGTCAATAGAGGCCTTCTATTTTAAGGCTTGCTTGTTATATTTCATTTGATCTTATGTTAAACATTATTCTTTGATTGAATACGGTGTATAGTGGTTATACTTAACCAATTTCTGTAAAGAAAACACGCTGTAGTTTTTAACCATTTTACATAATGTGTAATATATTAATTACATGTCTGGTTACTTATATCTAACTCCCGTTTATATATGAAGCCATATTATAAAAAGGTACCATGTAAAGTAGGATATTTGATCAAAAGAAACAGCCTTGAGCAAATTGAAAAAACGCTGGACGAGAGAAAAAAATAAGGAAAATGTCATAACAAAGAATTACCATAGAATTCGCATACAAAGCGATTCGTGACAATAAATATTTAATTCCGGTGATTTTACGGAATCGCACCTTAACGAAATTACTATGCAGTTTATACGAGTGAAATTTAAGAAAAGAGCAAAATAAACACTAAATAATATGACATTTCAAGAACTAAACAGTTAAAAATAACCCAATTATTATAGACCCAGCTATCCCATTTGTCAATAATATTGACAAGTTAAGCATAAAATATTTCCGAATCTAGAAATAGATCCTAAAATCGGCCGACATTAAGCAAATCGCTGGCTATTTTTGGACGATTTGATTTAATATTCGAGGGGCTAGAGAGGTTCAAAGCGGACGAGCTCTCGCCGCAAATATTAAAGTACCTCGAGCCTTGCGATATGTTTGTGAATATATGACGACTGTACAACGTACATGCTGGAAATTGTTTATTTTGCACTAGGGCAACAAGTCAAAACTTTATAAAATAGTCAGATGGTGGAAACTAGTCACATACTCTCTGTAGTCTGTATTTATTAACTAGACGACTTACTGTAGGTACATTGTCACAGGCAAAAAGCATTTTGTAAATATATTTGTAATAGTGTCAAGAAGAGATTAGCCGAGGCGCTTTGGAGTTGGCTCCGAAGCGACAAACCAAAATGTAAGTGCCATGCCATTTTGTGGTAAACAAATGAACCAACTGATAAATCGTTGCTGCCACTAAAGGATACGAGATGTCACAAAATATTATTTGAGAGCAGAACGATTTAAGATTTACAATATTCATTCCTATCAATTTCTAAAAAAATAGTGCCTCTTAATATTGTGCAAATCCGACAGAATATGTGGTCCGTGGAAAGACCTCAAGAGAACTCCCGAAACGAATACATAATATTCCGTGGGGAAGTCTCAAACCTCAGTCATTAGGAAATACGACTCAAACAGAGAACGTATTGTGTTAAAATGGAATTAAGTATACATAGTTGAAACTTGCAAACCCAAATAAAGAGAAAGAAACCCAAGTGTGACACAAAAATGTCGACGGACTCCCAACTTTATCTCGACTCGCATATAATACGACCCAGCAACCTTTAGAAACATTTTACAAATACATTTTGTGGATGTCGCAGAATCTGTCGCCGTGTAATAAAGTTTTTTGCCCTTTTTTCTGCTAGTTGCAACAAAAAAGGACACACTTTTTAGACTGTACGACTAAAATATGTGTTGTATTTTTTATCTTTATGCAAACACAATCGTATATAGTAGGTACTAGGTAGGTATCTAAAAATAGTACTTAAAAGCTAGCTATAAGACATAAATTGATGTTACTAGGGTCAACTTACCTGTTAAATCAAGTTGACCGTCATGTAAACCGGTGGTAAGTATATTATAATCCTTTTACATTGTGTTGACGTCAGTCGTAAGGTAAAGGCGTAATTTCATGAAATCATGATGCGTAGTTTTATGTAGCATTCAGTGGGTAGGCAACCAAAGAAATTTCGGTTGTCATACATTAGCATAATAATACATGTACTACGGAATGTAACATCGATTTCAATTACCTACACATTTGTATGTATTTACAAAAAGAAAAGTATATAAGTATTATATCCGTTATCTAGTACCCACGACACAAGCGTTTGCTTAGTGTGGGGCTAGATGGCGCTGTGTGCAAATGTCCCAGGATATTTATTTATTTATTTATTTTTATTTTTATTTTTATTTTATAAAAGTGAATTTATGATAATGCTGGTATCATATTCAAGCTGGGTGAGACTGGGTAGCACTAAAGTCTCGTTGCATTATAGTTGAATGTACACGTAGCATCAAATATGATGCAAAATAATTAATAATAGGGTACGACGATGGCTCGAGTAGCGCTAGATACTGCATCTATCACTACTTTATTTTGCATCATATTTGAATATGTAGAGCATTTGACGTGCATATGAGTAAATTAATATTTTTTTTATTAAATATTATTATCTTTATTCATATTAAAAAAAAACCGGCCAAGTGCGAGTCGGACTCGCGCACCGAGGGTTCCGTACAAACCTGCAAGGCTTACAAAATATATATTTTGTAATGTAACTAAAAATTTAAGGTTTTCGGAATTTTTCCTTTATGTGTGGTATAAAACGTTGCTTCATGCCAAATTTCAAGATTCAAGGTCGACTGGAAGTACCCTTTAGGTTTTGATTCCCTTGCAAGTACTTGCGAGTTTCAAAATATGCAGCTTAAATTGCTGTTTCTTTTGATTGCGTTGACATAGAAGTTTGATTTTGCTACAGCTTAAAGGTATTATAGACTTGAGTATTTGGTATGAATTTCAATTTAATACCTCTACGCGTTTATGAGTAAATGGGTAGTAAGTTTAAGATTATTAAAAAAAAAATATTTTGTGATGTAACTAAAAATTTATGGTTTTCGTAATTTTTCCTTTATCTATGCTATAAGACGTTGCTTCGTACCAAATTTCAAGATTCTGAGTTCACGGGAAGCACCCTGTAGGTTTTGATTCCCTTGCAAGTGTCGAAAATTTGCGGCATAAATGGCTGTATCTTTTGATTGCGTTGGCTTAGAAGTTTGATTTTTTCACAGCTTCAAGGGACAGTAGACCTGAGTAATTGATATAAATTTCAGCTTCATACCTCTACGCGTTCCTGAGAAAAAGGGTCTTGACAGACGGACGGACGGACGGACAGACGAACAACAAAGTGATCCTATAAGGGTTCCGTTTTTTCCTTTTGAGGTACGGAACCCTAAAAAGACGCAAAGCATTATTATTCGCTTTGCTAAATGCAACGCATAACTTTTTGCATTTTTCTTTTACATCCAATCAACGCTTTAGATAGATCAATCATTCCTAGCGTACCAAATTGCTTAAAAACACTCCAATATAAGTATTTATATTCGTAACAACATCTACTAGTAGTTGTACCGATAGTGTCGGACACCGCGTGACGTCGGTCGAGAGATGGATGGATGAAGATAGAGAGATTGATAGATCCAGGCCAGCTATGTTGGAATCTGAGGGTTCCAATGCTGAATAATTATGTACAATGATTTGGCTATTTATCAGTTTATTAGAGTAAAACAATGGATGCGAATGTAGGTAATTGCTAAACATTTTGTATGCCTGATCAGGACAAACTGTTGTGCGTGACATTTTAAGGATAACTTTCTTGTTTAATAATACATTTATTTTATTTATCAAATTATTTTAGAGAGATAATTAATTATACTTCAAGAGTTGTGCCAGGAGCCTTTTGCTCCTTGCACAGAGTCATTATATGTCTATGTTTGGAAGGAATGCCGATAAAATATAGCTCGAGTTAATCGAAGCTCGAGAATACCATTTTGTCTTCTTTATTTTAGATCTTCGAGATATTTGATTATTATTGAATAGAACGTATTAGTTCTTGAAGTCTTTCAATATTAGCCTTCTTCTTCTACTATAGAATAAAGAAAATAGTAGGTATATTTTATTATTTTTAACTATTCTGTACACTTAAGAAATACATAGTAAATTACAAACATAGCTTTCAATTCGAATTATGGGACATAAATCTCCGACATTTAATGAAAAGTTCCCAAACCGGCGCGTTCGAAATCAATGAAATAGGTTCCGATTGTGTTTCCAAATATTAAAGGATTCTTTTGTCCTTAATACCTATGTATACCCTTGGGTCAAAATGCTGCGGGTTTATACAGAGTTCGTGGAAACAGGTGAGTAAATGACCTTCTAAGGGATATTTTTACATCATAACAATTTTAAGAAATTGCAAATTTGCCAATTACTAAAAACCTAAACAGAAATAATTTGATTCTCGCAAAAAACCTTTTGAATCGATTACGTAAGTTATTTGTCATTGATCGGTCTCTAATTCAAACTTATCTATTTCTTAATGTTGTTGCTTTTTTACTTAATTAATATTTTTTATGTTCATAAGTCTTTTACATTGTCTCAATAAATATATTTACCCATAAATAGAAGAAAAGTTGTTTAAACTGGTGTACTTACTCAAGTCACACCTTGTTAGTTTCTCATAAGTTACCACTAACCCAGTACGCTCACAAAGCTAGAGTCCTACGCCCTCTGGCGGGCAGAAGTCAAACACACACAATGAACCGAGAGTTAATACAGCTCTACTACAAAACAAATCAAATAATGCTTTGTGATTGGATCATTTTAGAACTTGTAAGGTTTTCTTAAGAGTTTTGATTTTTACTTGCTCGTTAGTAAAATTCATATTGTGTCCCCCAAATTCTAAAGTGAATTTGTTAATTGAATTGCTTGGTAAAAGCCTGTACATTTATACCACATCATTTCACCGCAAAGTAAGATAATGGGCAAAATAAAATTACTTCTTTGTACATAACTGAACTCTATTTAGCAAAGGTTCCCTAAGCGAGACAAACCTATTGTACTACTATAATAATTAATCAGCATAGAGAACCGAACCGAGAAATGACGATAGGTGGACCAAAACATTAACCAACTGTAGATCTATGAACAGCCATAGTAGTATAAGGTCGCCCACCAATGCGTTGGATCGACGGTGTACAAAGAACCTCCTGGATTCGATCTACGGATGACGATGTCGGTCGAGCAACTCGCGCTGTCTAGTTAGCGTATAGTGCAAATGTTTCACGACTTCGATTGTCAGTTTGTGGGAGCCGTTTTATGAAGAAGGAAAATATTTTAGCGGTTACAAAGTCAGATCGAAGAATTCTACGGCTTAGAAGATAATTGTATTGTTACATCCAGGAGCTTCTGTTAGTTGAGTTGTGTCAGCATCTTAAATAGTTGTTACAAGTTGTCAGACACTCACCTGCGGGTGTGAGTTGTATGGCGCGCGGGGTGGGGGTGGGCTGCGGGGGGTTGTGGTTGTCGTCGCGCGGGAGGCTGGCGGCGGCCCCCTCGCTGTTGTTGTTGGCTGGAGGCCCCGGGCCCTCGCCCGCGCCTGCTTCCAGTTGTAACTGTAACAAAAATACGTATAGATTGTAGTAGAGCTTTGTTTTGACACCATCAAGTGAGTTTTATTGAGTTGGGTATAGTGAGAGAAAATAAACGTGACTGAAACGGTATATTCTACAATATTATATTCCATAATGCGTTTGTTACTAATAACCCTGTATAGAACACTACGCGTTATTCCATTGCATTCGCCAATAGCCATCAATGTTAAAACAAAAAACAGTCAAATCCGTTTTCCATATTTGAGAGTGACATAAATGGAGTTCCATTTGACGTCACGTAGCCGCTACGTCACCGTCATTCCCGCGCCGGGCCCGTCACGGTACGGATTTAGTTGTCACGGTGAAGCGGACGGGAATTATCATGAGAATGAAACCATTTCAGGCTATCAGTCGTACAAGGTTATGCGAAATGAATTTTACCATCATTGGCTAGGAACTGCATTTAATTTTGTGGACTTTTTACACTGAAGGATTACAGTAAACAATGTTTGTACTTTTTGGCTAGTGATTTTTTTCGTCGCCTATAATCAATGTTTTATATTAGGACTACGTATCTCAGCAGTGATTTAAAAAAATATATCATCTATTAACGAACTACATTTGCAACTATTGCATATTAGAAAAAAGAAAAATATTATTTTTTTGTTTTCTAAAAATATTTTTTTACAAAAATTCTAATCAAATATAAAAGTTAAAACAAAACAGTGTTTTACAGTAAACTCTGTATAAATATGAGGACTTATACGAGTCATTTCACATTCGAGGCAATATTTGACACCGTACGGGTATTTTTAGATTTGATATTTGAGGCCTTTGGGACGAGCTATTCTCGTTCCACACGCTTAAATACCTATTAAATATTATGAGATTTCTAATATTAATTCCAAGTAATTTTAGATTTTAAGTACATTCGGGAGAGTAAATAAGTATATTTTCATAATAATCGTATAGTTACACTCGTCACTCTTTAAAAATTAACAATAATTTATGAAAGGCGTTCAATTTCAATTTTAAAGGTCTTTATTGATTCATAACTTATAAAACTAGTACAACACAAGTGTAAATTTTAATCCTAGTGGTACAATAAACTTGATTTACTTACTGGTTTTTCGTACACTGAGCACTTTTAAAACAAAAAATACTTGACAATAGAATAATAAACTTATAGATAAAATACACTTAGAAACATGAATATCAAATTACGTAGGCTTTAGTATAGGCACTGCGTTTTTAAATACTAAATAGGTGGATGATATAACCCAAATTCCTGGGGTAGTTCGATAAAATTATTAAATTCGCGCCGGCCGAACAGTCACAAGAAGTCGGAATCCGCCGCATCACGGCTTAGTCACGCACACAAGCGCGCGCGCCGGAACGGCGTCCGCCCACGCCACTCCAGCCTCTATACTCGCAGTAATAAGACTGAAAGTGGCGCGGGCGACCACACGCACCACGCACACACGCCTATGCTAGTGACGCGGGATGTTCATGTACACAGCTAGAAAGAAAGGCGTTGATTTTGTTGATAAAAAGGTAATCGTATTGTTGTTTTTACTAGTTTTTAAAAGTATTAATATAAAAACGCGACAAAGTACTGAAGAGCGACTTATTCATTTATCCAGGTTTATTAGTATCACCACGTAACACTAACTGTACCAACACGAATGAACTGCGCTGCGGCAGGTCACTACAGCACCCTAATTATTGCCGCACGAGGAAGTAAACCACTAAACAGGAATAATTTCTTCGTTTCTGACCTCGTAAATACGGTTTATAGCCTGATTCGCCTATAAAACGTGTATACAGAGGTACGACAAACATCGCGTTACACTAGGCTATGGCGCTACACGCCATCAACGGTCACGGAACAGCTACAGAATATCTGTAGTTCCAGATTTCCCCGCTTGTAAGGATAGAGCTGTAAGCTGCATTGTGGGTAGTCGTAAAACAACGTGACTGTTTCGCTGACACGTGGGTAGAGGGCGCTATTGTAAACCGCTCATAAATGAATGAATGTCGACCAAAATCAATTCGGGCCGCAATTTCTGTAATAGCTTCGCCTATTTATGGCTTCTATTGATTAGAAATGGGTCTTCAATTAAGGTAAAACGGACGTAGGTTTTAACATACCTAATAATGTAAAATGTGTGTAATTAAATATGATTGCTTTAGAGACCAATTCAACCTTTAATTACTCCATTATGATGATAGGTTCTTTACATACCCACGACACAAGCGTTTGCTTAGTGTGGGGCTAGATAGCGCTGTGTGCAATGTTTCAGAATATTTGATTATTTATTAATTATACATTTTATCTGGAAAAAGTTCGTTTTCTTTGGTTTTTTTTTTATATTATTATTTTACGTAAGCGCAGTTCTAGGTAAGCGTGTTACAACCTAGGTTGCAGCAATGCTTAACATCAGGCAGGCTGTAAACGCAAACCTATCCCGCGAAAAAAAAAGTCAGGAAATCGCCTGTCAAACAAAGAAGTCTCATCATATTGTACAAAGAGGTTTCGATCTCCAACCTCTTCTAATATTGACACACCTGTCATAATGTGATCTATTCCTGAGTGAAGCTAGCTAATGGAACCACTTGTTGCTCTGGTCGTGCCAAATGGGGATTTACCGCACGATAAATATCGGAAAGCAATTTCGGACATCAACTTTATTGTGAGCAGAGAGGTTACGTGAAAGCTGTCAGATTTGTAGAGCTTTTTGTATCAGTTAATATGTAACAGAGCTATTTTCGTCACGTTGTGAGAATATTTTTGTCATATTGTACGTGATCGATTGGATAAAAATAACCTTGTACTATTGTGTATATATTCTGAAATGATGTGAGACAGAGTAGTGTTACTATCAAGTAACACCACTAACCGGATAGATTTTATTACAAAATGATTTACGCTGAAACCAGAAGTGTACGAAATAATAAAGTTAATAATTTCAAGAGTATACATATCATCAGATATATTGCTATTTTTAACTTCTACCCACACCTTGATTAAATAGTGTACAAAATGTTACATTTTATTGTCCTAAATAACACGCCTACGGAATCTTTCCAAGTAAACTATGGCCAAGGGCAAGCCCGTAAAAGTTAAAAAAAAACTAAAGATAATCAATTTGACCCCACTCCATTTATCTTAAATCTCGAAATGCCACTGCCGCCTACTCGTCTCCTAGACTTTAATACTCTGTTCACAATATTACACTTTAGTAAATAATAATTTATGGCTAAATACATCAGATGGCATCCATCTAAAAACGCCAAAGCTTGGAACATCGTTACAAGGTTGCTAGCCTGTCGGTCTTCAATCGGTTACATTTCGGTGAGAGTGCAACGGAGCTTCACAGCATAAATCCTCCGTCTCTATTCCACCGTCGAACAAGCAGGAAGTCAGTGGGGCGTCACCGGATCGTGGTGGAAGTTCCAAAGACTCTCTACCTGGAGCCCTGTTCCCAGAAAATTATAACCCAGGGGTCTTCAAATCTAGAGTAAAAAGGTTTCTTTTAGGCAAGCGTGCAACATCTAAGACGATAGTGGTGCTTAACATCAGGCAGGCTATAGTCAAACGTAAGCCTAATTATTGTAAAAAAATCAACAATTCAACAACGATCAACATGCGCGAGATCCTGGTGTCTTTGTTACAATAAGACTGCTGTCAAAATAATCCAATCTTACTAAGGATAAGAACAGACCCTGATGAAAAGAAGATGGACTATAAACTGAAAATGAGAACAGACTCTAAAATAGCATGGACTACGCAGTACGCATACACAATATAAACAACTAAACCATGATCAAAGTTACTAAAATGTTATTTGTCATATGTATCCTTTCGCTATTCCATATACATACTGTAGAGTATCAAGCCACTAACTACGAAAATACCTTCTGAAAAATCAGCAATATTATAAGCTCTACTTGAAGTGTAAAAGTAGAATTAAAAAGCTTAAAAGCCTGGCAAAAGCTTACTCGGCACAATGAATTTTAAAATTAAACTCAAAAGTGGAAAAAGTAGATTCACTTTACATAAAGGGTATGAAATAAGGTGCTATCGCAAAAATGCTGAAGATTAATTGAAACAAAGTGCAGCTAATTGAATGTTCAGCATTTATCATAATTATTTCAGTACCTACAATCGAATAACTTTCACTCATGTATTATTTGTTGATTTGATAGATTAAATTCTATTTGAAGAACAATTTCTTCAATTATTTGAATTACTTTCTCCAAAAACAGTAGTTATAAACTATCATAAGTCATATTTCTTGCATGTTTTAAATTATGTAATAAGTTATGCACTTTTTTGCTGCACCTTCCTTGATGTTAAGCAACACTGCAGTCTACAATTTGAAGACCAAATTTATATATACAAATCAGATCATGAGAGATACTCGCCTATTGTATCTATAGCTGTGTCTTATCTTTACAACAGACTAAATTTAACCCTATATTTAGTATTCATATATATGTAGGTCTCCCACGCACCGGTCAGATACTGAAGGCTGACCAAGTCTGCGGTCAGCGCTTTTATGTTTGCCTGGTACATACAGGTCTGTGATGGTAAGTTACGCAAACAGATTTAAATTTGGCTTAGATAAACATAATGTAGCATAAAGATTTTTTTTTTTTTTTTTTTACGTGTGATAGGTTTACGTTTGACTACAGCCTGCCTGATGTTAAGCATTGCTGCAGCCTAGGGTGTAACACGTTTACCTAGAAGATACCTATTAACTCTAGATTTGAAAACCCCTGGATTGTAGTTCGCAGGAAACACAGCTTCTGGTAAAGTGTTCCAGAGCTTTGCCGTCCGTACAATAAACGTAGAAGCAAAGCGCTGCGTTCGACACTTCGGCACTTCCACCATAAAACGATGTCTACCTGCGGACTTTCTGCTTGTTCGGTTATAAAAGGGAGCTGAGGGAATCAGTTTATGTAGCTCCTCTGCACACTCTCCGAAATGTATTCGATAAAAGACCGACAGACTGGCCACCTTGCGGCGATGTTCCAAACTTTGGAGTTTTGCCTTCTTAATGGTGGTTTTACCTACTAACCTCTTAGCTCGCGTTTCAATCGAATCCAACGCCTCTAGCTGGTATTTTGCTGATCCATCCCAAAGATGCGAGCAGTACTCCATGCACGACCGAACTTGTGCTTTATACAAGGTAAGCAACTGTTCCGGATGGAAGTACCGACGCACCTTCGAGAGGATACCAAGCTTTTTGGCAGCCAATTGAGCCTTTGACTCAATATAGGACCCAAAATTTAATGACGAGGTAAGGGAGACTCCAAGTAGGTCCAGCTGGTTTGTGATTGGAATCGAGACATTCCGGAAAGTAGGGGCCAGGTGGAACGGCCTCTTTTTGGCGGAGAAAAGACACGCCTGCGTCTTAGTGGCATTGAATCTGACCAGGTTGGCATCGCCCCCAATCGGAGACTGCCTGAAGAGAAAGATTCATGCGTATTATACGTTATAGCTGTGTATATTGACTTTGAAAACTTTAAAATTTGCACAATATACTTCACAGGGTACGTTTTTAAATATATCTTATAGATACAAATATCTAAGCGAGTATAACTTCTTGGTGTCTAAAACGTTGGAAGTTTTAGGTAAGATCGAAATTAATTTGAGGTAACAGCTGCGCAATATTACAAAGTTTTGATAGATTCTGTTATACTTTTAAAATAAAAAAATGACAAACTTTCCAAGGCCGTCTGTGTTTGAAACAACGAGGCTTGGCTGAAACAAATCAGTATTTATCTAAACTAGCATTTATTTATATTATAAATATTAGCACTATTCATTAACAGTGTGTATTTTTCTGCTTTAATCTAAGTTATTGCCATTAATTTCCTTCTCTGTTCAAACTTTAGCCTTAAATATAAAAATCCTTAAACTAACAAAGGCTATAAGCGGGGATAAAAAAGCGCTCAATGTATTTAATGCTTCGGATATAAAATTTAATCAGACAGGCTTTTGTTGAGACACGCAGCTTGGGCCTGATCGAGGGAAACGAGGGTCTGAGGATGTTTGCAGCCATTGGAGCTAAAGTCAACATGTATACAAAGCTCAGATTAAAATTTTAGATGTTTTTGCGTATAGGTATGTTTTAGGAATATTTTTGATAAATAAATAATGCCAAAATATTGCATGAGTTTGAAAGAAACTCGTAAATAAATTGCAAAGTAAGAAAAATGTTGTTGTTATCGATTACATTTTGTCAGTAGGCAGCAGAGATAGTCATAATAATCAATCACTCCATTATGTCGTGAACAATCACGTTTTCACTATACATAAAATGTACTATGATTAAAAAGTATGCATTAAACATTTACTTATACATATATGTAGTATATACCTACATATCTCTCTAATTTCAAATTAACTCAGTTTCGTGAAAAAGCGATGCAGTTTACTGCCCATTTTTTCCAACACGCCATCTCTAAAATTGCTTTATTTTCTACAAATCTGGGCCAAATATCATAAAAACAGTGGTATTTATAACCGGGTCTACTTATCCGGCAGTTGTTGTGCACGACAAACCTGAAATAACTGCGGAATTAAAATTAATTGCATTCTGCCGTGACACAGTCGTCGCTTGTCGTCGGGCACGGGCTCTAGCACAGAGATAACTTTTAGGAATACGTTTAACTATAAATACAGAAGCCAATATTTTGAATTTTTTGGAAAGGAAAAAGTTTGCAGCTGTCTTGTCTTGTAAACTGTATCTTAAATAAGCCGTGCATTCGAAATACATTTATACTATTGCCTGAACTTTACATAGGTATATGCTTGAGACTGACTACTAGAAATTGACTGTTATCATAGCGTATAAGCTGTAAATTCCCTTTCTGGCTGTTTATCATAAGAGCGCAGTCAATACGACATGTCAAAAGCCCTAAGGGCCTTAAAGTGCGATTGAGAATTAATCTCATACGTACTTACTTAGCTCTAAAGCAAGAAACAGGAATGCTCCGCATACAATACATTTTCGACCTCAACAAAAAAAAGAATATATTTTTGTTACATAAAATTTGTCTATGTTGTACCTATGTTCATTAAACTTTTTCCTTATAATGGCTAACCCGATATAATTTAAAATATTAGTTAAAAGCTTACAAAGTGACATCCATTTGTGCCGGCAGCGTGAAAAATGCGGCAGCCGTAATGGAAATACGAGGGGAATTATAAACGAACAATAACTCGGGCTGGTTAGCGCATTAACCATGGTATGGCGAGAAATATTAAAGATAAAGAGTAGGGTTTTATCAGGAATGTTTGTAAATGCTAACAGATCTTCGTTAAATTGTAGGTTCTGTTAGTCATAGTACGGCAGTCGTGAAGCCATGTCAGAGGCCGTTAGCGCGTTTTGAAAACTCTTAACACTAGAGTTGGCCACTCTCATACGAAGAATAAGTATGTAATCAGCGTAGTAAAAGAGTGGGTGCTTAATAGGTCACGTATTAATAAGTACAATCGGCAAAAGGAATATCGTTTTAGGGACATTAAGTTACGAGCGGTGACATTTCGATACGCGCGGATATTATTGCCGGAACAGATTCAATAATCTGATGGCAGTGTTCATTTTATTATGTCATTATAGCTGTAGGTGTGAGATTTGATCGACTTAAGATATAAATGTACGACTTTGGAATAAGTTATTTATTTGGTTACTAAGAAAATCATGGAGAGCTTATAATTTACTAGCAATGCCTCGAGATTTTCCCCACGTTAATATGAGATATAAAGTACCCTGTATGTTAATTTAGGGCTTACGTGCATACCAAATTTTATCCAAAACGGCTCAGCCGTATGTACGTGAAAAAGTATCAAGCATATGCACTCACACTCTCACTCATGTATACGTACTCACTTCCGCCTTCATAATAAAGTGTTATTTCTCTTGCAGTTAGAATAAAATCACATTATTGTCTTACAAACCATAAGAAAGATTGTAAAAGCCCAAATCCATTGATAGAACTACGCGTTAGAATGCGTAGATGATCTACGGGCGCTACGCCGAGCTCAGGTTTTGCGTAGCACACGGCTACGCCGTAGTATATTTTACTATCGAGCTACGGTGCAATAAAATTGCTTGTATGAAATCGTGAAATCCTATTCAAAAAGCTATTCAAATACTGGTTGGTTTAATTAAGCGAATACGAAACTCTTTGTAAATATTGTATTAGCGTGTGTGACGTATGAACGAGTGCTGAATAATTGGGAAGGACTTAGAGAAACATAAACGGATTTATAATAATATATCTCTCACCATTTTCAAGTTATGATACATTACATGCTCATATCAAATCAATTAAAATATAACTATTAACAAAATATGGAATACACGTAAATATTACTCAACTATTCTCAGTAAATTTTAGAACATTAGTAATTCATAGATAACAATGCAAATAATAATAAACCGTCAATATTGGTAATAAATAAAACCTATGCTATTTAATATGTTTCTTTCCTACGCGCAATATTAACTACTAGCTGTGCCTGCGACTTCGTCCGCAAGGAATAGTTATTTTGGGTATCATATTAAAACTTATAAATTATAGCTTTTACCCACGACTTGAACCGTTTTCGCAGCGCACGCAAAGGAATCCCTCAAAGATGAATAATTTTCCCCGTTTTTTAACATTTTCCATTGTTTCTTAGCTCCTTTTAGTTGCAGCGTGATGTTATATAGCCAAAAGCCTTCCTCGATAAATGGTCTATTCAACACAAAAAGATTTTTTCAATTCGGACCAGTAGTTCCTGAGATTAGCGCGTTCAAACAAACAATCTCTTTAGCTTTATAATATTAGTATAGATAAATAAAACCTATGCTATTTAAATATGTTTTTTTCTACGCGCAATATTAACTATTTGGCAAAGTTACAAAAACATCATACGAATCATTACACAGGCTTTATGATGAAATATTTATCTTCCTGCTTTACTTCCATATAATATGAAATGTTGGATTTTCTTTGTTTGTAAATATTGTGTAATAATAAATAAACGACGAGAATATTTGCATTAATCTGGGATAAAATTACGATGATCTAGGATTTAATTTATCGTATCATACATTTCCATCACAATTTCAATCTTCTTCTTATCAACTCTGGTGTCGAGAGTTTATCAAGCCGTCCTTAGGACCAATTTCAATGATAAACTTCATCATTATAACATTATCATCGTAGCAAGAGAGCATCTAACAAAAAAACATCGTAACTTCATTACAAGTGTTAATCACCGCAACATATGTTTCTTGGTTTCACTAATTAATCGTCATCATCACACTTCAAGTCGAGAGTAAATCGGTTCTTCTAGGCAAGCGCGCTAGATCGTAGATTATAACGTTGCTTATCTCTTATCTCATATAAAAAAATAACCCACTCGTCACAAAAAAAAAATGTATTGACGGATTCTTTTAAAGCCATCAATAATATCTTGTAAAGCCAACAAAGGTAAAAACTAGGTGAGAATGAATGTTCAATTAGAATTATTTAACATGTGTGTGTACTATGGGGTAGTCTTTGGGCAATAAATACATTCATTCATTCTAAAAGATAAGTATAAAACATAAATTACCTACTCATTTCTTCTGATAACATCATCTTTATATCTGCTTACTATATTTCCACTCGTACTTATTACGAAGAAATTCAGAATTCTAAGTGCACCTACAGAGAAAAAGAAGTTGACAAGATTACGTATAACGCATTTACGGGGATTGAATGTGAGGATCCCATCTCACATGACGCCATTACGAATGCGAGAGAAACCGCTTGTTCTGTTATTGAGATATATTGCGAGTAATGCGACATATGAACAAACAGTGCTTTAGAATTGTAACTCCTTACAAATGTCGCGTCAGAAATGCTTCTGTATGTACATATATAGTTCTAATTCATTATTTATATGAGTAAACTAGTGGGTACTCGCGGCTTCGCACGCATTAAGAAATAAAACTTGCATCCTCTATTTCATCACTTTAAAAGTGGCATTTCCAAAAATCCTTTCTTAGCGGATGCCTACGTCATAACATCTACCTTCATTCCAAAATTCAGCCCAATCCGGCCAGTGGTTTGGGCTGTGCGTTGATAGATCACTATATCAGTCAGTCAGTCAGTCAGTCACCTTTGAGTTTTATATATATAGTTTAAATAGATTAATTTAAATATGAAAATATCTGTAACACATCACCACTCGCTTACAAAGCTTTCTCGTGATTGGGTACGATGCTGGAAATAACCGAAAGCTGCAGAATGCTTGATTGTACTCGTATTTGGTTACTAATAAAATAAGTTACGCCTCGCTCTACTCAACCGCGGCGGCGATGTTTGAACATCTCATGGAGTTATTTTTTGGTCATGTTACGTTTTCAGAGAATCGATTATTCGTATATTACGAAGGTACACAATCGAGTCGGCAAATAAATATAGCTTCATTCTCTGGTTTTAACGTCCCTTGTGAAATTAGAAGGGAAACAAACAGAGGAAAATTGATTCGAGAAATTCTAATGTTTATTAATCATTTTGATGTTGCCCTCGATTTATGTAGTTGGAAAAATAAATACAAAAGGACATAAAATTATTGTTTTATGGAACAAGTAAATTAAAATATATTTTGTATGAGAGTGGCCAAATCTTGTGTCAACGTTTTCAATATTAATATTTATATCTATATGTTACTCACAGTTAAAGGGTTTCATATGAATAATGTAGATACATATATATTCAACGTTAGGTATACAGATGTACAGTACAACTGTACAGAGTTTAATGAATTTTCTAATAACCATGAAATTACTAAGCGAACAAATAATAATTGAAGTGAAATAAGTATTCCTCTGTTTTGTCATAAATATTTAAAAAAAATAACTGAACAGTTATTTTTTTACAAATTTCAGTGACTTTGAAATACAGGTATGAATAAAAAATATAGCCACCTCGATGAAACGGAAAGTTCCTTTGAAATCTGAAGCCTGTAAGAAAATACGTCTAGTTTTATTTGTAGGGCTTCAGCACCCTTGAACTAGACTGTAGGGTTGGACACTATTAATGAAACATCTAAAGTAGGTAGATGTACAAAAAATGTGGTACTTAAATGAAAAAAAAACATGTGCAATATGTGCATGCATATGTATGAATTCAGATGACTAAGTAGATACTATAAGTTAAATCTGGTAAATGCCCGTGTGTGTATTTAATAATAATATATACATATAACACGCACGATATACAATTTGCCTCGAGATTTTTTTAATAAACCTAGGTATATAAATATACCTACTGCTATACATACATGCTACATTATAGTCGTTTATTGTAAGTAATCTATATAATAGTTATAGTACACTAAAGTTTTTGGCAAATTAACAGATATTTATTTAATTTTCATTCCGACGTGCTATTTTCACGCCTGTCCCTGTAAAAGTGTTCTTTTCTTCAAAGGCTGGCTTCACCTTGGCAATGGAAATACAATACACGTAATAATACTTTGCGACACATAACTACTTTCTAGAAGTAATTCTGTTCCTTTTCCGGAAAGGTTAAATTCGAATATTTCAGTAGCCTATAGTCTACTCGAAGATGTAGCACATTTTAGACTACTAGTATACCTACTAAAGGTAGTAGTTAATTGACTGTATCTTCAGTCAATTATCGTTTATTTACTTTTATATTATGAAATATATTTCAATATTATGGCTAACCACAAAAAATAGACTAACAAGAGAAAAAAAACCATCAAACTAGATGAGCAACTGATGGTATACATTAGGCTGGTACTGTCCAAGGTAGATATGTACGTCATTATCAAGCCGTTATTGCCTACTACTGAGCATATGGCTCTTTTCTTACTGTAGGACTCTCGTCTCACACTGATCTTTTCTATGTGCCCTTTTGGTTTTACATTGATGTCGATTCAGCAAGAACTTCCAACTTCAAAACGCATAGTGTTTATGTTTATCACCGCAAAACATGAATGACGTCACTAAGAAGGTGTCTGAAGATAGTCTGTAAATGGCCCATCTCAGCGCTTTGTAATTCTCAACAGACAAACAACAATTAGTTTTATTTCAGATCAAACAACGTGGGCGTGACCAAAATACCAATTAAGAGACTGTTTCGTCTATTTTAGAAACCTTTGTTTGGACAACTGCCTGTTTTTTTCCTTTTTTTCAATTTAAATAGCAAGATATTTTGGTAAAAATTACAGCAAAGTTGGTTTCTTTGAAATAAAATATGTAAAGAAACGTTAACAGGTTTTTAAAGAAACGCTAAGCAAGTTTTATTTGATTTCTACGTATTTTGGAAAGTTCTTGGAAGTAATCTACAGATTAAAGAGTTATGATAACCAATCAATGGTTACATTTTTAGTAATTTATTAACAAACTTATTTATGACTTAAAGTTAAAGATAAGTTTAAACAAATTCCTTTTTTTATGAAACTTTTGAGATAGATATATTTTTAGATGTGGAAATATATATTTACGAAACTATTAGCTGGCCGATTATTTTTTTTCGTAAAGCGCGTTATTTTTGGACAAAACGTATTTACTTCACTTTCGGGAGCCTATACTACTTCCATACCAAATATGTCAGGAATACAATGCTTCTTTGCGGCGTGAAGATGAACATGAGGTGTTAGTATTCACTAACAAGGTCAGTTTCGGTTTTATACCGAATATGATAAAATGATAATAATGATGATGCAAGACGCAAATGTGATATTATATACTTATGTAGATACAATTACCTAATCTAGTTTGCTGTGATACCTTGAGTTCTGCTAGTAAACATATTCCACGTAAATTGCCTTTTACTGCAGCAAACGAAACGCAGCACTTAAACTTACAGTTGCTTTAACGTAGCCGATATTACTGCGCCAAAATGCCATTTGCATTCAGCCATCGAATGAATTCTAAAACCACCTTTTTTACTAACACACTTTTATTATAACAGTTGCTATTCAACAGCTTTTAACAAAAATACCAGCTTATTTTTAACTGAATAAACAATATAATATAGTAAACATAATACAGTAGAAGTATCTACAATAGTAACAGCAAATAATGGCTTTACATTCCGATCAAATGTCATATTACAATGACTATTAGCAAAGGTTGAAAGCATTACTTACGGTCGGTCGTTGCGGTGGCAAGCTGTCCACACCCATCATGAGAGCTCACTGTAAACTCCCTTACATGATATTTACACAATGTTTTTAGTAACTGATAGTATTTTACACAAATCCCTTTAGTTTGCTGGAGGGAGTTACAAATACGTCCATCCCTGGTAAGGGAATATTGAAGACTGTAGAGATGGGGCTGTGGTGTTCAATTCGCTGAAATCGGGACTTGAGACAAAATAAACAAATTAAGACTGGAAAAACCGAGCAGTTTCTGCATGCTACATTTGATAAATTCGATATTTTAAGCTACTATGCTTCTAGATTAAGTAAAGCTAACAACTAAATGCAGTAGGGTTAACTTTTAGGCACATTGCCAAGTAAAAATATAGGTAAGTAGGGCCTTGCACGATGCGAGCGTTACAAAAGAAAAAGTGCATATATGTCTTCAAATATTTTGTGTGTAATAAAAAAAATCGCGCGCTTTCATTTTAGATACTTAAGTATAAAGTAGATTCTAGTCTATGTATCTAGGCAATTTAAACTCATTTATGTCTTATTTACCTTGAAAAAGAAAGACCAAGACTAGACTTAACAGAATTTCTAGTCTTTTCCCAGCACTGCCTCAATAGATGCTGCGCGCGCCGCACCCCGTGTACCTTCATCCCGCTACCCCACTCGATATTTGCCGCTATTTTCTTACATTTAAGGTTGCTATTAGCCCACATAGTATCGTCCTTCAAGCCCAGGGCCCAGTGCAAGGCACAGAAGGCTACAAACGATGATTGACGGAGGTGAGGTCGTGGCCAACGTTTCATTTACCCTCGAATTACTTGTAAACGGCCGTCGGGTGAGGGCTAATGTCTTCTAGCTACTGAACTTGGTTATAAAATATTTGTGGTACCAGCTAACTAGTTGCAAATTACAATATTTTAATACTAAAACTTTCGTGAGACATTTTATCAATATGTTAACTAAACGGTTTACAATCACGTGTAATTGGCGTATGTTGTTTATTACACGTGAGTGAAAACCGTTCAGTTAACATAGTAAATTACAATATGGTCAATGTTTAGAGAAATGTTATGCTGTGAAAGTTACAGCCTATGTAAGTATAATTGTATTAATCGAAATAAACATAAGAATAAAGTTAGGCACGTAAAGCCTCACCCATCAAACTTTGAATCTTCATATCATATCTTATAGCCTTTGCTTATTATCAGGCAAACTATGGCCAAGCGCACCCGTTCTAATAAATAAAAAAACATGGGAAAATCAAGAATTATTTAATTAAAACATATAGCGCATATGTACATAGGTCTTACAGAATATTACAATTTACTACAAGAAGTACTGTTTTAAGACATACGTTATCTTTATTACGTGAAATAATTATTTTGATGGTTACAAATAAACTATATATTTAAAATAAAAATATATGAAACATTTTAATCCATCTTTGGAAAAATCTGACAACGGCCCGCTCATCTTTCATGTCCCAAACTATCCTTGCACTTCGGTTGACAGTAGGTACACACAGAATACCTACCAGTATATAACTACACAGCGCAGTAACACAGTCGCTATAAATCAATCTGTGCTAGGTCGTAGCATTTACCCCGTTTCAAGCTAGAGAGGGTGATAACCTAAATGTCAAACAGTAACAATATTAAAAGCACTAGTATTTCAGTTTGAAAATTATTGGCATTTTGTCTGAGTAATATTGCAATAATATATGAATATGTACATACGTAAATGTATTGACATTTGATAAATATTGAAAAGGTGAGAGTTTACGAATAGGTGTATGCTATCGTATGCCATGCATGATACGAAGCATGTAAGACCGACTTCTGAAAAAGAAGGTTACAAATTCCACCTGTATTGTCGAAATTTGATAAAAATTTAGTATGTTGATCTATTTATTTAGGCTTGATATTATTTGAACATTTTCTTGCAACATAAAATGTTTTTATTTTTTTAAAAGTAATTTAGTATGGGTCAGTAAACCCTGGTATATTATACCTATATAAGCAGTAAACTCTTAAATTGAGTGTTTGACTGGTAATGTACGTTATGTTTTAAATAGCCGTTATAATCGCGTCTAATTATTTATCGAATAAATACATATGTACATAGATATTTTTTTCAAAATTGATAACACAGATTTTATTTTAAGCACTTAAGTTAAAGTTTATAATATAGACTTTGAATAAACACATAGATACAAAGGTTATTTATATCGAATTGTTTGCAAAAAACATTACAGTAGGTCTATTCATTACCATTTACCAGGAAAAGAAAACATATGAAATTCAGCCGCCATTTGTAAAAATACCATATACCTTATACCTTGACCATCAATGGACATAGCCAGTGTATAGAGAAGTTCCATTAATCAAGCGCCTTGGCAGCCCTAATCGTCGGAAGTGTGCGTGGCAAGTGGCAACCCTCCTGTGTGTAAATTCCGCCTCAAATCCCGACTTCAAACAAGTGAATACGAATGACCTCCCGTCTGCCTCCCGTTCTACGTCATAGTCTCCACAAATGTACAAGAACCCGTTCTACGAAACAGTTTCCGTGGTTAAGGCACCATTTCTGCGTTTTAATGACTCTTTTCAATTGCAAAATGTTAGTTACATAGTTTTCCGTGGGACTTATTTCATGAATGATCTCTACTATTACTTACATCATTGGATTGTAACCAAATATATACACATGTATGTAACGACTATGATATTGTTGGAAGATTTTTGATGTTCACAAGAGGCTCTGACAACATTTAACGATTCATTAATCTAAAAAATGCATTGCGAATATACCTAACAGCACATATGTACCTAGGTAAGTAGGTATCTTTCAATTTTATTTTATATGGATACTCATCCAATACGAATTAATATGGCTGTCAATTCAAATTACATTGTATATTTTTAAGCCGTAAATTTTACTTTAAACCGTACAACTGTAACTTTCAAAGGTTCAAACAAAGGTAAAGGGCATTGCTCTCATCTGGCAAAGGACAAATTTTATGCCTGCCACAAAGATTATCTATCTACATATCTAGGCTTCTTGACTTTGCAGTTGGGCGGGCAAGTCAGTACTTACTGGTATATAATACAAGTAAGTATGTATATAGACAGTAGGTAGTTATTTTTTAAGATACATAATTATCGTTCCATAGCATCGAGCGGATGCCTAAGGGCCGTGTTAAAATGAACGCTGTAGAATTTGTCTGGCCATATTGATTTTAAATTGGCTATTTTTAGGCTATCATTCTCGCTGCTCCTAGCTTAAATTTCCAGTCGATGATGAAATAAAAATAATTAAAAAAATACAGACAAATTGAAGACCTACTCTTTTTTTAAGTCGGTTAAAAATTAGGTCTAGAATAGTTACAGAAAAGTCGAATCTAAATATATAAAACTCAATGGTGACTGACTGACTGACATAGTGATCTATCAACACACAGCCCAAACCACTGGACCGATCGGGCTGAAATTTGGCATGCAGGTTTGGTTACGCCATAACATCTTTATGGCGTAACCAAACGCTAAGAAATGTTTTTTTGAAATGGTACTTTTATATGGGTGAAATAGGGCATGTTTTACTTCTCAATGCGTGTGAAGTCTATAGTACCCACTACTTTTAGAATAATAGTCCGATCAAATTAGCACCAAACTAGGTAGTCAATAGTTATTTAGATTCATCACGAAATATGTACCTACTTACAAGAATAGATAATTAAGTGGTTTCGGCATCTTCTAAAAATAATACTATAAGTATTTTGAGACTGATCACAGTTTAGTAAATGTGGTTATGTACATTACACTAATTAATTAGGTAAGTACGAACATAGAAATATTTTTTTTTCTAAATCAATTGACTCCAGGTATCAGTAATTTTTTTTCAGTATATTTGTTGATTTGAACTTCTGTAATAATACCTAGGTAAGCATAGTTTTCTGTAAGTAGGCTAAGTTATGACAAATAAACATAGGTATTTGATTTGATTTGATTTGAGAAAAAAGTACCTAATACTTATTAAAATTATTCTATCAAGATTTAACGGAAATGAAAACCTTCCCCTATTATTTGTAGGTTTATTAATTCGATTGTTTCACGCAATACTGATAACGACTATGGTAGCCACTAGTAATAAAGGAGTAGATACCCGTAGCTCAGCTTGCGCAGATATTTGCATTTGCAATTTCCAAAGCTAAGCAGCTCTTGCTAAAGCTTATAGATGGATGACCAAGGAAGTATCATTACATTTGGCCGCTTCCGTGGCTCAGATGACTCATCAAATCGTAAGTTTTGGCAATCGATCATAATACAATAGGCGGATTGAAAACTCTCGATACCGGAGTAGGCCACTCTCAAACTGTTGTACATAGAGAAATACCTAGGTATAATCTGTTGTATATCGAAATGTTAAAAAAAATAGACAAAGACAAAAAAACCTATTTACCAACCATGTAATATGCAATTAAATTAAATCATCATCATAATACTCACATCGTACAGTAACATGTCGAGAGTCGTTGTGTCGGTCACCTGTTACTCTCCTGTATTTGCTGTTATCAGGCGCTCTGATAAGCCTTATCTCTCAAGTGCCCGAACTTCAGCCGCTGTTTACTCTAATTTTAAGCTTACACCAACACTATTTTTAGCAAACAATTGAATGTATCAGCAATTGAATAAAACGTAATAACTTATAAGTAAATGTATAGCGCGCAATGTTTGCGTGGCTTTATTGACCTTTTTTGAAACGAACACTGACTCAAAACTTTTTCAGTTATCAAATGAGATCGCGGTCTGTCAGGTTTGATTCAAGAAGTATGTACTCAGTTTCAAAACAAAGAGGTTTTATATCGCGAGGCTCAAAGCGAGCGAGTTTGTGCAGAGCACGAGTAGAACTAAGCCAGGCGGCGGCCGCCCTGACGCGCTGGGCGGGCGGGGCAGACGGTCGCAGATTTTAATCCAGTTAGCGTCCAATAAGCACGTTTATTCTCCCAGCAACTTTATTCTCGCAAAGTTATGTGCTTCGATAGCTCTATTTACGATGTTATATTCACAATTTGCGCTTACTGTGTAACTGTAGGACCGTAGACTTGCCTGATAGATTGACTGGCCTGTTAGCTTAGTTGGTAGTGGCTTTGCCTTCTAATCTAGAGGTCGCGGGTTCGATTCCCGCATGAAACAGGTACTTATTTATGTACTTTAAAAATGTATAATTACTTGTGTTGAGTCTGGTCGTTTGTATGTATAATAAGTATGTATTTACAAAAGAAAATTATATAAGTATATTATATCCGTTATCTAGTACCCACGACACAAGCGTTTGCTTAGTGTGAGGCTAGATGGCGCTGTGTGCAATGTCCCGGAATAATATATAATAAAAACCAGGAGCACAAGCAATAGGTATGAGAAATTCTTGCACAAAAACATTATACAAAATAATGTAAGCAATAAGGATTTTGATTTGTAAATTCATACAAAATTTGTAAACAGAAGGAACATGTTTTACCTTCATAAAATTGTAAGTTAAGTATTCATGTATCTATTTTATTGAGTAGTAGAAATAAAGGCTATTATTATTTTTATTTTAAGTAATAGATAAGACATAAACTAAGCACTTCTTCTTCACCTTATCGAATGAGAGTGGCCAACTCTGGTGTCGAGAGTTTATCTAGCCGCCCTAAGGGCCTCTGGCATGTCTTAACTACTGCCGTACTAGAAAAACAACCGGGACCTACTATTTAACGTTTTATACGACTCACTGAAGCGCCCGAAATGGAATGCCACTTTTCGATCACCCATCCAAGGACAGACCGCGTGGACCTTTGCTTTTTTTAAGCACCTGCCTGCCTGATCTACTTAAAATATGTAAGTAAGTAATATATTTTCATTATTGCGCAAAAAAGACGAGGACTATGTAACTTCTCTTGAAAGAGCTTTTGAGTTGTCAGTGAGCCCTATAAACAGCAATGTATTTGGTCAACGTGTTTTTGTGTGTCCTATGATTCAAATGAGTTCTTAGCAAGAAAATGATAAACAATTTTTATATTCTTACGTAACAGGCATTCATTTGTGAAAATAGAATTTAACACGTTGTGCAAACAGCGCTAAACTTTTCGCAAACCTCGCGGGCTTTCCTTTTATTACACTGCTCATATTTCTTTAAATAATTTACTTCGTTCAAAGTTCCAAACTTTCTGAAAGGCGATCTTTCGTGAGTTTTTTGTGTCTATAATTTTAAGGCGAGTTTATTTTGGGGGAAATGTAGCACAAGAAATGTGGGTGGCCATTTTGAACAATTGAAAATTATTTCTAAAACCATTTTCATGCTTCAGTTTCAGTATATTTTAATTCTGGACTTGGAATCGATAAAATAATAATAAATCTAGGTAGGTAAGTACATAAGTTTATTATCGCTGTACACGATGGTTACATCGTTAATGAATAAATTAATAGGTATGTAGGTACATAAGTTCTTTTTCTTCGTATGAGAAGGTTTTCAAACCACTCTAATGGCCTGACACGTCTTAACGACTGCGGCTGTAGCCCAGGTAGCGGAGGCAAGTATTCACATGATATAACCAGAGTTAAGCAATTTTGGAGAAGTGGTCAGAGATAGGTATACCTAGGTAACAAAAAAGTGCCAAGTACAGCTTAGTGAAAGAAAAATACCTTGGCAAAAGGAATGCCAAAAATACTGTTACCCTTTTTTTTAAAAAAAGGGTATTAGGCATCCTGGCGTTACAGTCCTGCCGGTCTGTGATTATTTTTGTTCATAGAAATAAATTTATGAAACGTTAGTGCAGGTTATCACTAAGCGAAATAAACTAAAATACATAATTAGTTGTTATAACCGGCTAGCACTTACGTCAATTAATACATATACACATTTAAAAGACATAGGTATGTAAACAAAGCATACTATTGTTAAACTATAAGTATAGATAGATACTCAGTAGATAGTTAGCAAGCCTACAAGTCGACAAGTCTCGCCCACAGCCCCCGGCGTGTCGAGTCGCGTGCACCAGAAGCCCGGGCCACGTGACCGCTGATCCAATTTAATCCAAAACGTGCCTTCCTAAAGGATTACGGCTATACGCAGTTGCTTCCCGTGATTCAGATTGCAAAATATGTGTTTCTTTTTCTCTGGCCACGTGATAAGAACGTGCTCGTTTTTGGAGGGATAAGTTAACAAAGGACCTATATTTGTAGTAGAGATGCTGGATAGCATTAAGTTGGATAGATAGGTACCGTCTTAAATTTAAGGGTTCGACATATTATATGTTTCATACGTTACGCTGACGACATTGCAGCAATGGCCGACAGCAGAAATCAACTTGAAATTATTTTAATCCAGATTCCAGATGGAAGATGCCTTTAAAGAAATAGACTCAAAATAAATACGAACAAGACCAAAACCATGATTGTAACAAGAAACCAAATCCGCAATAGAAACCGCATCAAACTGAACAATAATCCTATAGAACAAGTTAAAAGTTTCAAATATTTAGGAAGCATTCAGAAGATTCATACTGCACCCAAGATATCAAAACGAGAATATCCATAGCAAAAAAGCTTCTATCAACAAAAATATTTACTAAAATCAAAAATATCAAAACAAATAAGAAAAAAGCTCATTAAAACTTATGTCTGGAGCATTGCCACATATGGAAGTGAAACTTGGACCATGACCTAAAGCGACAGACGAGGACTGGAGGCCTTTGAAATGTGGTGCTGGAGGAGGATGGAGAGGATAAGCTGGACGGAAAAGAAGAGCAATGAGGAGGTACTGGGCATGGTTCAAGAACAAAAAAACAATACTGACCACAATAGAGAACAGAAGGGGGAAGATGTTTGGCCACCTTATACGACATGACAACTTTATGAAAACCATTGTCGAGGGGAAGCTAGAGGCACGAAGAGGGAGAGGAAGGCCGAGAAGGACATTATATCGATCAAATCAAAGAGAAGGTCAGCGTCATGTCGTATAAGGAGGTCAAAGAATTGGCCGAAAATCGAAGAGAATGGCGCATACTCCACAGACAAGAGCAGCGCTCTTAAATTTCGAATGAATGAATTATATATTTAAGTGGTACATATTTATGAGATCCAACGTCGACGAACCTTCTCATGCATAAATTTTACTTCGGTTTTGATCAAATGTTGTAAGTAGGTACCCGTACTTCATAGATATTTTTTACAGTGGCGCCGAACTATTTCCTGTAGATTTGGACCAAACTCTAAATATTGTAAAAAATAAGGCCATTTGTAGTAGGTGGTAGTCAATAAATTATTTAAGTACCTACTAAGACTTATCACTTACCTGTTTGTCTTGGTCTTGACGATAAGGTACACCGATGTGATTACGAACATAAAAAATAATCAATAATAAACTTTTTTTTCACTATACTTACTATAATTTTTACAACATGAGCAAATGTTTAGTCTATACAAATAATTAAGAAATTATAGTTTTATTACGTTTCTTGCTTTTGAGTTTCAGTGGAGTCCTGATTTACATTTTTCCATGGCATGCACTATGTAAAATTGGGGTCGTGCGAAGCCAAATTAAAAAAAACCCTACTGAGACCAAAAAAAACGTAACAGTCAAATCAATCAAGAAATTGACGTTTTCTGTAAACAAAAGTTGCTTGTGCTTGTTTACAAATTTGTATTTTCTAAATAATTTCAACGGATTATTGTGAGAAAAAACCACTATTACTTATTTCTAGCTAGCACTAACTCCTGTAAACTAATTTTAGATGACACTTGGGCGTAAATACCAGCAATCATCCGGGTAAATGGTTTCTCTAGCCTTGCGGGCAGGGTTTGCTAAATGATGCATGCTTGGGGTCTACAGCTCCACAATTGATTTTTGCTTATTTATAGGAATGCGGGAGAAGCTCGTAAAGGTTATTCTAACCAGTCGAAGGCTGGGAGTCTGTCAGGCTGTTCGTCTTCTGTAAGTTTAGTGATATTTTGCATGAGCAGTTATCTACTGTGAATCATATTCCTGGTACTTTCCTTATTTGTAAAGCATGCCTGGCATTTTTTGCTAAGTTATAATATTATGTCCTAGGTTCCTAAAAATATTTAAATGCATGTATTCTACACAACTCATACAAATAGAATAAATCTTCACTTTTAATTGAACAACATGATTATCTGTTCTTTGTTAATGCTATGTGCATAGAATTATTATAATAATCTTCTCTAAATTATTTACTTGATTAATGCGCAAGCAGCAAATTGCTGATGTGCCCATATCACACTGTGTCAAAATTGTTTTATATAATCCAGACAACGTTCACGATGATTAGTCCACTGGTGCAGTAATCACAAGTTGACTAGATATTTTTTTGGTTTTCTGTAACCAGCCATCAAGCCAGTTCTTAAAGTTGTTTATAGTTGTTGCACCGACCACCTCTTTTGGCAACCTGTTCCAGTTATGAACCACTCTGTTGCTGAGTATGTGGTGACCTGAGTTAGTTTTGGCAGTGCACCGCTTCATTGTTTGGTTGTATCCCCCCCCTGCTATGATCACATCAATTAAACCATTTAAACCAATTTTGTTGTATCTGTAAGGTTGTATTGATTGCACTCTGCTCTTACAAAATATCCTGGTTCTATCTACTAACAAACCTGGCTGTATGTCCAGATATCCCTGTGCGAGATGATTGAGCCGCCAGACTATGAGGAGGTGTGGCCACGGCTGATGGGTGAGCGGGACCCGCTGTCCTACCCCGCCGTGGACGTTGACCTGCTCACTGTGCCACGGAGGATCAGGACTCTCACTCATGTGCTGCCTGATGAAGACCTGTAAGTATTTCCTGACTGATCTGAGCTTAGACAATTTGTAGCCAGATAATATAGGTTATCCATATAATAAAAAATATGATGTAGTACTTTACAAACTTTCAAGAAGTTTATAAATATTAGTGCTGAAACAACAAACACTGACATGATAACACATACTGAATTGTAAAATCTGCTCTAATATCTCTCTATATCTAAATCTGGTCTAATAGATCTATTATAAACACAGATTAATTGCTAAATATTCATACTTTTGACTGAAGTTTAGTTAAAAGACAATACATTTTTATTAAAATATGCACTTAGAGAGATGATATATAATAAAAAGGATGGTAAATTTATTTTAAGAATGCATACTGCATGTTGTGGTATGAATTTTTTACACAAAAAAATAAAGCATATATGTATATATTGGCACGAGATGACAATTAGTCAATAACAATTAATAATTAGTCTTAATATTTAATCAATTGTTATATGTAATAATTCGTTTTCATTAACTAAATAAGCTAAATTGATTTGTAAAACTTAAAAGTAATGATTTTAATTGTTTTGTAATACTTAAATTCTCTTTTAAAAACTATTAGTAAATATTAATAATTTAATTAGTTATGTGTTTCTACAATGCACAATCTATACTAATATTATAAAGCTGAAGAGTTTGTTTGTTTGTTTTAACGCGCTAATCTCAGGAACTACTGGTGTGAATTGAAAAATTCTTTTTGTGTTGAAGAGAATTAAGGAAGGCTTTAGGCTATATAACATCACGCTGCAACTAAAAGGAGCGAAGAAACAATGGAAAATGTGGAAAAAACGGGAAAAATTATTTATCTTTGAGGGCTTCCGTTGCATGAGCTGCGAAAACGGTTCAAGTCGTGGGTAACAGCTATAATTTATGAAGCTTAAGAAATAATTTGCAAAAATAAATACGATGCGCAAAATAACTATTCCACGCGGACGAAGTCGCGCGCACAGCTAGTTATTTATAAATCGCATGTTCATGTTCATCAATTCTTACATTCCTATAATTTTTACTTAAAATTATATCAATGTTTGACGAGACATGTTGAAACATGTCTCATCAAACATTGATATTGATATTGCCAACTCTTATTATTATTGTAATAAGTTTGTATGTTAATAAATGATATCTATCTATCTATCGCAGATCCAAAGCGCCGATGTTCGTGCGCGACTGCCTGCGCTGCTACACCTCCGACTTCACAGTGGTGGAGTACAAGTACCGCGCGCACTCGGGCTCCGCTGCGGGCCGCGAGCGCACGGCGGAGCGCCTGGACCGCCTGCTGGCCGCGCCCCGCCACCAGTACGAGGTGGACGCTGAGCCCAGCCTGCTGGCTGCTGATGATCAGGTATTAACAGCAAGAAACATTGCACAAGAGCCCAATTCTTGCCCTACTCCTTCTGTGAGATTAAATAATATCATAAGGAAAAGAAGAAAAATACAAGAAATCAACATGTTATATGGTTATTTGCAAGTAGGGCTATCATCACTGTTTTGCCTGATATATACAGTGACTATTGTTGTGGTGTAAGAGTTATATAATAAAACTCTGGCTAGTTTCAGAACAACTTCATGATCATATTTCCTCTTACACATATGTGTAGCTTTTAATCAAACAAGCCAATACCTGACGATGAATGATTTGTTATTTTCGTTGAGACTGCATACAAATATTGGATAAATTGTCTAACATTTGCACTCCAGCTATTGGTCGAATGTACAGAGCGTCAAATTGCATAAATATGTTCTTGTCATCTTTGTGACCTACATTCTTAAGCAAATAACTAAGCAAAAGCATATAATTCCCTCCAGTTCCAGTTTGAGTCGCAGCCATCGAGCGGCCGTCAGTCCGTGGCGTCCATTTCATCATCATCATCCTGCAACGAGACTCTGACAGCGCGCGGCTCGTGGGCCAGCCTGGACCTGCGCAGCTCGTCCTCGGACCCGCTGCTGCCCGACCTGCTGGAGCGGCGCTCGCCTGACCAGGTCGACGCTGTCAACGAGGCCAGGAGGTAAGTCTACTATCCTAGATTGACAGAATTGACAGCTTTTTGCAGCCTGCTAGCAGTTCATCTAGTATTTCCAGGGCTTGAATCAGTGTAAAGACAAGATCATTTGTTTGATATACAAATTCTACTTCTATTTATGCCGCCTAATACGCGCATTTGTTACAAGAGCAAGACAGGAGACGAGTCGCTTTTCAGTCAGGCATTTAACCACTAGCTCAGACCATAATGTGCACTCTATGAATAATTGATCAATTTTTCCTCGCTCTTGTCCGAGGCCTGCCTCTAGGTCACCTGAAGAGATCACACAAGTCAACACTGCCGCCCAATAACATTTGTATGTTATGTTGGTAGACTAGAGAACCGTCAAGCAGACCTGCTGGGGCTGTACTCGCCGTACCTGGACGAGGAGGAGGCGGTGGAGCGCCGCCTGCCCGCCGACGCGCCCGGCGAGCACCTTGCGCACAGGATACTCGTCAACTGTCTGCAACTCAAGTAACGATGTTATTTTATTACACTGAACAGTCCGGTGCTTGACCACCAGGTCATCTGACGCAAAACAAGAGTACTACAGCATTAAAACTCCGGTTCACTGATGATGAGTTTTAAAATTGGACTAGTGGGTGCTCGCGACTACGCTCGCATTAAGAAGTAAAACTTGCATCCCCTATTTCACCCCTTTAAAAGTGGCATTTCCAAAAATCCTTTCTTAGCTGATGCCTACGTCATAACATCTACCTTCGTTCCAAATTTCAGCCCGATCCGTCCAGTGGTTTGGGCTGTGCGTTGATAGATCACTATATCAGTCAGTTAGTCACCTTTGAGTTTTATATATGTATATAGAAGAAGATACCAAAATCAATCCACCCTTTTAGCACAAGTGGATGAGCTACATGCTGCTATTTGTAAGACTCATCTTTAATTAACTGAGTACCAACATAATCTGGGATGACATGTTTATCCATACCATATTCATCCATTTCCAACTCATATATAACCTAAACTCTAAACTTTATACTGTGATTTGCAATGTTTACTTACAGTTATATATTTTCCAGGTTAGAACTCGACGTGGAACCTCTGTTCGCATCCATGGCGCTCTACGATGCGAAGGAAAAGAAGAAGCTCTCAGAAAACTTCTACTTCAACCTCAACTCGGAATGCACCAAGCAGATGCTCTCAGCACACATTCCTCATGCTGATATATCCACGCTCAGTAGATCTGCAATCTTTGACATCACATCTCCTTCGTCTGATGTGTTCCTGGTAGTCAGGATTGAGAAGGTGCTGCAAGGAGATGTTAATGAGTGTGTGGAACCCTATATCAAGGATGATAAGGTAGGGTTTTATTTGCCATATTGTTGCATAAAATGTAAACTAGATAGAAAGACATCCATGCTATCTGCACATATACTCCATGCTGATATATCAACACTTTGTCATCACATCTTCTTCATCTTATGTGTTCCTGGTAGTCAGGATTGAAAAAGTGCTCCAGGGAGGGAGTACTGAAAACATCATGCAAACTTAGACAAATTTATAAATTTATGTTTATACTTATTTATCACACTGTATCTAAATCTAAGCTTGTACCTATATATAGATGGTCTCTGATTCTTCGTTGATATTAAATTTTTTCATATGTGTTATTAAAATTACCTAGGCTGCAGCATTGGCGGGTTGCAGGCAAACGTGAACCATTATCACGTTTTTTTGGAAATACTATTTGAACATATATTATTTATTTGTTTTCAGAACCGCGAGAAAGTCCGCGCGTGCGCGCAAGCAGCGTGCAACCGCCTGGGCAAGTACCGCATGCCCCTCGCGTGGAGCGCCGTGTCGCTGCTCAACATACTGAGCGGGTCCAACAGCCTCGAGAGGGATGCTCCGCCAGAGAAGGAACAGCCCAACACCAGCACCAATACCAACAGCTTGGGTGAGTCATACTAGAAGCTATAATGACAGTAAGGCTAAAATAGTTTGCTACGGGTGTAGTATCGAATGCCTCTCGCTTGGAACGCTCAACGTATAAAGTCAGAGTCAAATCGTTTAGTGTATTACGTACTGAGTGGATCCAACAGCCTCGAGAAAAATGAAATGAGAAAAAACAGTCCAGCTCCAACACCAATCTGTCCAATACTAACGACCTGGGTGAGCTATTAAAGACTCTATTAATATGAGTGTATAGGCCATATTCGAGCTACTACCAGACTGTAATGACCTGTTTCTCTGCGCAGACCGCAAGGCGTCCTCGTCCAGCCTGGAGCAGCTGCGGCGGCGCGCGGGCGAGGTGGGCGGCTCGCTGTCGCGGCGCGGCTCGGTGGAGCGGCGCGCGCACCACTCGCCCGACGAGCTGGCGCACGCGCTGCACACCTTCAAGCCCATCGTCATCACCGTCACCAGCCTCTTCAAGCAGGTGGGACAGGAAGCGAGCAACAATGAGAAAATAAGCGACAAAAATTATATACATACATCGAAAACCATATTCAAATCACGCCGCAACAGACAGACCAACAAACATACTTTTATTATTTTGACTAAACTAACACCATTCCATAATGAACCCTGTATCCCACAACACCGGTCACTCTAATGTGGGGTGCATGGTACACCCACTAATCAACATTACATCTGCTGTCATCAATCTGCGTACTATGCAAAACAATTAATAATTTATTAATAAATGACAATTTATAGGTCAAAAAGTGATATAAATTTGTATAATTTAGTATTTTGATTTAAGAAACTCATCTATTGAGTAGATTATTTTACTCAATAGTAACAATTTCAATATGGTTTTGAATATATTGGAGGAAGCTGCGTTCTTGACATCTTCTTGCAAGTGGTTATATAATGTATCCTACGTATACCGACTTCTACGACTTGACCAGTACCTAATAAGGTTTTAATATTTTATATGTTGGTACGTTGTTTCGTGCAGGAGACCGACAAGCTCCGCGACGAGGACCTGTACAAGTTCCTGGCGGAGATAAAGCGGCCGAGCTCGGCGCCCAAGAAGCTCAAGTGCATCCCGGGCACGCTGAAGATAGAGGTGTGTCCGTGCCCCGACCATCTCAACAACGGACTCACGCCCGAGCTCGCCAAGCTGAGCCCGTATGGAGGTTAGCTAGTGTTGTGTGTATGTTCCCTCCTCCTCGCGTCGTTTGCCTTCCTCATTACTCCTCTCGAATTTTGACGTGCCCAAGTATGTCTCTTTGTGGCATTGTAGCTACCAAATTTATGAACTTGTTTTGAATGAGTTTATTTATTTATATTATTATTTATTTATTATTATATTATATTTTTATTTCTCTTCACAGATTCTCGGGCCTTAAGCCCGGTATTTTTAAGGCATCAGTAGGGCCGTAGCCAACACTGAGAGGCCTTTTACAATATTATAGGTACTTAAAATTAAGTAAAAATTACAGATAGAGGATGTTAGGTATATAAAGTAACTATTGCAGACATGGTATTAATATTACAGGCTATTGTGTTGAGTTGTTCATTGACTTAATTAAACTGGTCTATTGTACGAGGAACGGCACCCGCCAGTTATGCCTCATTCATAAAAATTATAGCGGGTGATGACTTGCCACTCACTAAATGGGCCCTCCACAAAAGGCAGCCTAAGATGACGCCGGAAGGGCAACATTGGTGTGAGTGGCTTAGGGTGTCGAGAGGTGTGCTGCGCGTTCTCTGAGCGTTACTAGCGGCGTTATGCCCTTTAACACTTCCACCCTGGAGCTTAGGTACTGAGCTCTTGCGTCTTCCACTCCCGGACGGCCAATCAAGGCAAGCCGGGAGGGAGGCAGGGGGTCTCATTTAGCCCCCAGGGAATCGGGGTCCGCGGTGACGCCACTCACCGACGACTCGCCATGAAGTCGCCCCTGCGGTTATATTATATTTATTATTAGAGATGGTCGAAAGTGTTCTGTGCTTTGATTGGTTAAATTCGATTCCACCGAAAATGTTGAGTTTGGTGTCACCTATTTCGGACCGCTCTTCAGGCCTAACGTTTTTCATAGTATATTAGCCGTTATCTTCTTCTGTCCTGAACAACCAGGACTACAACTAACTAACTGGAAGAACACAAAAGTTTCTCATCAGTTTTATTTTTCACAGATGACAACGTCCGTCCAGTGAAAGAGATCCTACCATTCCCGATCCAGCCGGCGGCGGTCCCTCACTATCAGTACCGCAACTTGCTCTACCTGTCTGTGAAGGAGATCAACCTGAACGCGTACACGTCACGCGCTGGCTCGGCAAGGAACATCACTGTGAGTGCTGCTGTCTTTTGCAAAAAGTTGTAATATTCTGTCATTATTGCTCTTGTAAGGAAAAGGACAAATGAATAGAACAAATACTACAAGTGACGCCGCCATATTTTCTACACTTTTTTGGTCTCAAACACAATCTCTGATGACTACACAAAAATATGGTTGCACTAATACTTACCGTAAATCCAAGATGGCCGGTCAAAGTCTCGGATGATGTTTTTCTACATATACCCGCACTTGGGTGCTTTAATAAACTGTACTAATTTAACACCAATGCAACTTTATATTATATTTTAGGTGAAGGTGCAGCTGATGTCGGGCGAGGGCGGCGGCGCAGCGCTGGCGGCTATATTCGGGCGCAGCGCGTGCCCGCAGTTCACCACGGAGGCCTACACCACCGTGCTGTATCACAACAAGTCAGTTTATGTACTACATTTATTTAAGTATATATTTATTTGTTTTAATTTACTACATTTACTTAATATCAGGCAAGTTGTAGTCAAGCGTGATCCAATCTCATGTAAAAAAAACATTATCATTAGTGGATGCTTCTAGACTCGTTTGTTCCAATTAGTCTATGTCGCCCACAGAACTAACAAACACGCTTTCGCATTAGTATTATAGTATGATTTTATTAGTACGATTAGATGCTCTTTTCGGTTTTTTTATATGAAGTAAGTTCGTACGAGTATGGCCTATTCTGATGTCACAGCTTTTAAACCACCCTAGAGGCCTCTGACTTGGCTTAACAACTGCTGTCTGATGACTAACAGTTGGAATCTACAATTTTAAGTTTCATAGTATGCAAAAAAACCTAAAAATTTAAAGCCAAATTTTTTGGTCAGCCTTCCAAGAACTGATCTTTGGCTTCCGCACCCGATTGCCTCCGCTAGCTGCATTTATTATTTATTTTATTTTTACTAATAGCCATTTAGGAATAAAAATTAAAACTCACCTCCGTCTTTGAAATGCCATGGGGTACTTGAGAGTGGCAAAGTTATAGCGACGGTCATATAGTTGAAATATATAACTAAACTGTCTCTACATAAGCGAAGTAGCAATGTTTGTCAAAAGTAACCCAGAACTATTCAGATTCAAGCCAAAAGGAAGCAGACATGAAAATGAACTATATGCAAGACGGTCTAATACTGCATACTTGTCCAAAAGCGTTTTTTGCATGGCTACTAAAATATTCAATCAATTACCTAAGAAAATTAGAAGTATCAACCAAATACCAAAATTCAAAAAAACTTTAAATGCATATCTACTGGGTAAAGCCTACTATTCTGTAAAATTGTTCCTGGAAGACAAAGATAGGGACAACATACAATGACAATTCTGGTTGACATTCTCTAAAATTTAATCTTGACATCTGCATTGTTTGTTTTAGATATTAGATTAAATTACCTACTTTTTAACTTAAAACAAAATGTCTGTAAGCCCATACGGGCAGCGGCTAGAGATCCTTCTTGTCTTATAACTAACCTAGTTCCTAGATTATGCTATAAGAGTGTTAACACCTTTAATAACCTAGTTGCCTGACAATAAACTATTTCATTTCATTTCATTAAAAATCGATATAAAACCCTGTATCTTCAATAAATAAAATCAATTAAGTGGTTCAAAAGTTCTGGAATCATTTCGATAGCAATATCTGTCCGATCAGGATCCATGTAATGGAACCTAAGGATTCTTTTACCCAAAAGTATAATAGTTTTTCAAAGCAGAAAATAAGTAACTTACCTCCGACACAGGTAGTTTTTACAAAAAAAGCATGTTTCTTAAACAATTCGTCCATTTTATCATATTAGATAATATAAATACTGGCCATATTTAAAACAAGTACTTATTTAAAATATTTATTGCTAATCATTTTCTTAATAGCCTTATATGAAACATTTTTGTGATAACCATAAAATCAAAATTTAGGTCAAACTTTCCGAATTGTTTCTACTGTGTTATGGTATAAAAACAACAAAATTTTATAGTAATTTCACATTCATTTTGTATTTATAAATATATACTCGTACATCTTCCGTCCAGTAAAACTTAGCAAGAATGTTGTTAATGTTGTGTGTGGCTTGCCTGGCAAGCAGTGTAGTCCCTGACTCGGCGGCGTACACGGTGGTCCCTCGCTACGACCTCGAACGGGCCGAGGAATATTTTCAAGATTTCATCCTCACCTACGGCAAAACCTACCCGAACCTACAAGAAAAGATCAAGAGATTCGAAATATTCAAGGAGAATTTGAAGAAGATCAACGAAAAAAACGTCAAGCCTACACTCGTGTTCGCCGTCAACAAATTCACTGATTTAACGGAAGAAGAATTTCTGAGATTTTACACGGGTCTAAGGCCTGGATTGGGTGACGCATGCACCCCCGGGACCGTCCAGAACACGACCAGGAGGCGCGCGCCGCCCTCCGTGAACTGGGTGGAGCGCGGCGCGGTGACGCCCGTCAAGAACCAGGGCAGGTGCGGCAGCTGCTGGACCTTCTCCACCACCGGCAACATAGAGGGCCAATATTTTATCAAGAACCAGAGGCTGCTCAGTTTCTCGGAGCAGCAGCTCCTCGACTGCTCCGGGAGCAACCTGGCCTGCAAGGGCGGCTGGCAGATCGAAGCCATGACCGACATCATGCAGATGGGCGGCTTGGAGACAGAAGACGCTTACCCGTACACCGGCACCCCTGGCGCCTGCCAGTTCGATAGATCCAAGGTCGCCGTTCAGCTTACGGGGTGTACGAAGTACAAGTTCTCGTCAGAAGATGCCGTGAAGGAGGTGATAGCGAACCAGGGGCCGCTGGCGATCTCAATCCATGGTACCGGGCTGAATTCGTACAGCGGCGGCGTGCTGACCGCGGACAAGTGCCCCACGCAGTACGAGAGGGACCTGCACGCCGTGCTGCTGGTGGGCTACGACGACCAGCAGGGGTACTGGCTCGTCAAGAACTCCTGGGACGCCGACTGGGGCGAGCAGGGCTACTTCAGGATGGCTCAGAACCAGAACACTTGCGGATTCATGGACTTTGATAACCATGCTATGGCTCAACTGTAATTACTAAAAATAACAGATGGACGTCAACTTCATTTCCTTGTTTTTCAAGAGTGATCAATATTATATTAAAGTAATCATTTCTCGCATCAGTCTGTGTTTGTTTTGTTTCGTATTGTCAATGAAAACTATGATAAACGGCCATTTAGACAACTACCAAAACACTAATTATGCTATTTTAATATTAAAACTTTCGTGAGACATTTTATCAAAGGATTAACTAAACGGTTTTCACTCACGTGTAAATCGCGTATATCGTTTACGCGTTTCAGATGTTATGACATCCATCTTCAGAACGTTCGTTCTGGGCCGCGGCAGCACGCAGACTGCGCGCCGCCGCGCGAGCGGCCCGCCGGGACACGGGCGCGGGGGCCTGTGGTGGTGGGGGTGGAGGCGAGACGATGTTACTACTCCCGGCCGCTTCGTCCTCGGGTCGCTCCACTGCTTCATCAGAGACAGCACCATCGACTGATGTACCGGCGCACACAAAACTGATCGTATCTTGATCCAAAGCTCCAATGATCCTTCTCTTCGTCATCGCATTAGGAGCTGGGACCCACGCCGGAGGAAGCGCCCATCCACGGTCTCGGTTGAAATTCGGGTGGCGGTTGATCTCTATAGCCTCTCGTACTTTCCGTGGAATAAAAGACTTCTCTCTCGCCAGCACAGAAGCTTGATCAAACCGAATGTAATGCTGTACATCCGAGAGCCGCGCATGTTCCGCTATTGCTGATCTGGCCGTGTCTCCGTCCCTGAAACTCCTAATATGCTCCAAAGATTGCGATTACCGTGGAACAGGAGAAAGAGGGAGCGCTTCCATTTTTGGATGTACATGTGTTTCGGAATTCGGACGGCACTTTGTCACGTACTGTATATCGTAAACCAACACACACAGATAAAAATGTTCCTTTTTTTCACGATACCAAATTTCTTCAAGCAACTATTTTTTTGCTACAATTTGCCAGACAGGTAGTACATAGTTGTTTATAGGAAAGTTGTTCACTAGTAGATAATCTAAACAATAATCATGTCGTACCCTCTTCTATAAGTAAACCAAAAATCTCGAAAACCCGTTGCTTCATTGCGTCGCGATGGAGGAAATAATAGAGCGTTGAACTTTTTGCATGGAAAAACTGTTTTTTTTTGTAAGCCGTAGAACAAATAACAGTTATCGCTTTTGACGTACTAAATCCGCCTTCAAAAGGTTATGTGTTAGGTATCAGTAACACTGTTTAATAAATATATATTCCGGGACATTTAACACAGCGCCATCTAGCCTCATGCTAAGGAAAAGCCTTGGGCTTTGGGTCACTAGATATTGAATATTATAGCTAAATCCTTTTCTAATGTTATGATTAGGGCTTTAAGTGCTCGTAATTTATTGTTTATATTCTATTGTATTGTGTGTTTTAGCTTAGTGCCTGTCTTGTAGACTAATAATAAATAAAGATATATATGATGATGTATGTTGTCAGGAACCCGTCCCTGTACGACGAGCTGAAGCTTCGGCTGCCGGCGGACCTGGGCGACCAGCACCACCTGCTGTTCACCTTCCTGCACGTGTCCTGCCAGAGGAAGCCCGTGGCGCCCGACCAGGAGAAGAACACGGAGACCGTGCTCGGATACTCGGTGAGTTACGTACTATATGAATAGAGTCCACAATACGTGTGGCTTACGAAGAATTTTGTAAAACCTTTAATTTTTTTTATTTATGGCACTAGAAATTATGAACAAACGCAATTATAATTACATATAGGTTTTTTTATAAATGGCGGCCAAATACATTGCTTGCTTTTCGCACAATAGATGTAGCACTTACATTTGTTTAAAAAGGATGGAATGATTTTGGCTGCCATTTATACAACTTATTTTTGAGAAACCATGATGTGCAATGTCCCGGAATATTTACTTATTTTTTTTTAACTATTCATTTTAATCGATGCTATAATATTATTAACTCGCCATGTCATTTTTTCAGTGGCTCCCCTTATGCCGCAACGGCAAGCTGACCTGCGGCGACTTCAATCTGCCCGTGATGCAAGAGGAGCCTCCTCCGAACTACTCCTTCATATTCCCCGACGTGCAGCTGCCCGGGACGCGCTGGATAGACAACCATAAGCCCATATTCAACATCAGCCTAGACGCACACACCACTGTGCACCCTCTGGTAAAATATAGTCTACTTTCTTTTGACATAAAGAATGGTTAAAATGAAGGTGAAGGAAATGAGGTGAATGCTGTGTGCTTTATGTCAGCGGAAAAAGACGCATTATACGCTGTACACAAGGTATACAAATTAAAAAAAAAATGCTTGTAGGATGGCTACATCGAGCGTTTCTTCATGGCGTGTGAGGCGGTGCTGGAAGGGAACATCCCGCCCAGGATCGGGCTCGCCGGCATGGAGGCGGAGCTACGGACCAGGTACGTGGTTATAGGTGTTCCATAGCTAGATCCAATAATTAGTTGGTGGTACGAGAGGATCCTGGTAGGCTGAACTGTCGACAGGAAGTTATCATTCGAAAGCCAATCAGCCAATTGAAGACGCCATAAAGAACTATAATTACCAGTGCCTTATGTCAATGAAAATTTTTAACGAACCACAAAGTTTCACACTTGTGTTCAATCTTCTTGTGTGTCTCATTATTATGGTATTTTATACCGACTTCAAAAAGGAGGTTATCAAGTCTTCTTAAAGATTTTTTTTATCTCAATAAATGGCTTTTATCGTTGTTAGTATCACGGAGCTGCCCACCGCGCACGTGGAGAGCATCGCGCGCTACCTGCCGGTGGTGCTGGACCAGCTGGTGCGGCTGGTGGTGGCGCCGCCGGCGCTGGCGGGCGCGCCGCTCAACGTGGCGCAGGACGCCTTCACCTGCCTCGCCACCATCTTCACTGACATCTCGGTGAGTGATCACCATCATCAATTTATCCCCATCACTTTCACATTCTAAATCATGCACTTCTGGTTATCTCGACGCAATGGCCTGAATATGTGTGTGCCATTGCTCAATCTTTTACCCATTTTTTTTAAATAATCAGAAAACCTCAAAAACTCTGTTTCTTTCCCAAATAACTTATGGATAGGCATAGCGGCTTCAGTTTGTAACGATGTCACAGATATTTTCCTAATATTTCTTTTAGAACATGAACGAGGGCGCCACTTGCGACTCTCACGGTCGCAGCGCGCTCCTAACCACATACATCCAGTACCAGTGCACTATACCACGCCCCTCCCTCGCTGATCGGGACGTCGGCCTGCCGCTGCCACCCGCTGGTGAGTAAATTAAAAAGTGAAAAAAAAACTCGCTTTAGGAATCGAACTTACCTTTCTTACATGCTGTTCACTGAATAGGTAATCCCTGAGGCTATTTATCAAAACAAAAATGTATTACCAAGAGTATAATCATAAAAAGAAGTGTGACTTGTAATCTGGTGCTGCCAATCAATTATTTGTATTTTCAATCGCTTTGACGATATTTAAAAACATACCAGAAAGTTCTCATGCAACCCCGTATTTTGTAAAATTTGAATACTCCCCTACAACGTAGGGGGATTAATATAGGAATAGGGATAGGAAGAGGAACTAAAAAAAACATTTGAATACTCTCTTTGCAGTGATGACAGACGGGTCGTGCAAGATCCTGCACGAGGAGCTGGCGCTGCAGTGGGTGGTGGCCAGCGGAGCCACCAGGGACCTCGCCATGCAGAACTCTTGGTGAGAACATCCCTAAATGACTAATGCAATCTCACACTGGTAGCGAGACCGATCCCCTATTTTATTTTTCACTAGTTCTGAGTCTTTTCCAAGGAAACATTTTGTCATTTCATCAGTTACTAAGCACCAGAACAAAATCTTTCTCATATTAGAACTATCTAGTGCTAATTATTTTCTGCCCCCTTATCGTATTCCTCATTATTGAGGGTTGACTCCTTCGTAATTAATTAATTATAAACAATTAATTATTAATTATTTAATTTACAAGTTGTCCAACGGACACAGACACACAATAGTAAATAATAATATAAACACAAATCCAATTAAAGGACAACACAGGTAACAACACAATATATATACATAAAACTATGAACACAAACACACTACACCCACATCAACAAACAAACTTACTTATCTTACTTAAAACAGAATATACTATACAATTTTATACTTATAGTAGGAACAAGATAATAGGTCACTTTTGACAGATGTCAGTTTTATATTCATAGTGAGGTGACCTGCTTAAAAACATCGATTAAATGAATGAATCGATACAGACTTGAAACATATGTGAATTTTAAAAATGATCATGCGAATCCCTGTCCCATTATTATTATTTTTTTCATAAATTAAAGGAGCAAAATAAGACAAGTACCTACGTAATTTAACAAAAAAATTGCTTTTATTCACTTGAATTTTTTTGTATTTTTATAGTTAGTTAAAAGAATAATAAATATGTATAATTAGGTTTTACTATAATCACAACGTGGTTATAAATTTATGGTGATTTTTCTTCACAAGTAATCATTGCATTCGATTCAACTGTCAAAAGTGACCTATTATCTTGTCCCTACTGTAACAACAATAACACACAAATCAAACAAAGAACTCGCTGCTCAGCCGCCACCTCAACGAAGCCAAGCTAGACCCGAATGGATCCAGCCCCAACCGTTTGTCAGCAGCATTGTAACTCACACTCGCTCTCACCAGAAATGCATTCTGGGTATAGTTGGCATGTTTGGGTGGAATATATAATAGAGGATTATAGCGACCTCGAAATGGAGTACAGTTTAAGTTAATTTCCTCAACAAGCTCGGGGCAATCTACTAAGTTAGTTGCTATTTTTAACAAAAAGTTTATATCAACAATCAGTAGAAACATTAAAAGGTTCCATGTCCGTACTATACGTAGATTGCCTGTTCGTACTTCAGTTTATGTTAATATCTTTAGTAATCGTAATGAAACTCATGTTTCTCACAGGAGTTTATTCGAGCTGATGGTGAAGTCGATGGTGGAGTACCTGTGGTGGTCGGGCGCCGCGGAGGCGCCGCGCAAGGCGCGCTTCCCGGACCAGTTCACGGACGACCTCACCACCCTCGTCAACAATGTCACCAGCGAGATCATCTCCAGGTATTTTGATGCATACATATCTGCATAGATAGAGATTTTTGAAATTTTAAACCCATGGTGTCACTACAACTACTATCAAAATTAACATGAATTATGTTTTCCATTAGGTTTCTAGTTTTTTTTTATATAAAATCTCTTTAGATGTGACATTTGTAATGTACGAAATGTTGTTTACTGATCCATGGATAATCATAGTAGTAGCTATAAGTTTAATTCGTTCCGGTCAGTCGGGAGAGTTCGAGTATCGTGACTCGCAAAATCCAATGTATGATTAAGTGCTTGTTAAGGCCAATCTAATTAGACCATGTTACAATACAGATACGGCAAAGACAGCCGGCTCACGCAGAGCCTGAACAACAGCCTGGCGTTCTTCCTGTTCGACCTGGTGTCTATCCTGGACCGCGGCTACGTGTTCAATCTGGTGCGGAACTACTACAAGCAGATGTGCGCCAAGATCGCCTCCCTGCCCGACGCTGTGCCCCTGGTACATTATAAGGTAATAACATCACTTGTTTTACATGCTTTCATGACCTTCTTTGACATTTGATAGTCTGATATTTGACAAGCAGGTTGCCCTCAGTAGTCAAGGGCGGAAAATGACTACACTGGAAAGGAACTGACTCCTAAATGACAGTATCAAAACATTTTTTTTACATATTAGGATGGTACTGTACTTAGCTAGGTTGACACCAGAAAACACCCTTCAACCATGCCATAGACTGCCGATGATGATGATAAGGTTCCAGCACCAGTTCTACTTGTTTGACCTGATATCTATCATGCCCTCATATATGTCAAAACAACTAGCCAAGCTAAATGTGTGCGCCTGCTGTACAAGTAATTGCTTAGTGTAAGGCCCGCAAGGAGTAACGTAAGGAGCACAATTTCACCTTCAGAAATGATTTTATGTAACTCTGTATCGTTAAGGTTTCATGTAATTCTTTGAGTAAATAAATCATTTGTACTGTATTACTATATTTCCAGATCGCGTTCCTCCGCATAATATGTTCTCACGAGCACTACGTGTCGCTCAACCTGCCTCCTGCAGGGGGTCGCTCAGAGAGCGCGGGGGGGTGTGTCTCCCCCGCCCCTTCCTCGCACTCTCTCGCCTCCTCATCATCAGCACAGCACCAGTTAGGACACGAGTTCCGCTCGAGGCACTACCTAGCTGGCCTGCTATTGGCTGAGCTGACTAACGCACTGGAGTTGCAGTAAGTACTGTTTGTTACGGCGCCATCTATTGGGCAAATTTTGTAATCGTCTGTCTATCTCTCGAAACCATTGAAGGAGCTAGGATTATACAGAGACACAATCTCAAACTAAAAAGCGCAGGAAAGTGCCCGAACGCTAACATCGTCAGCGAGCGCAAACAAAAGACTGCTTGTCTCTTTCGCTCTTACATATTTTAAGAATGTGCAAAAGAGATAGGCAATCCAAAAGTCTGCTCAATGAGTAGCGTGGGCAGAGTTTTGAGTCGGACATTTTTTTCGAGCGTTTGTGACTGTATAATTCTAGCTCATTGCTTGAAACATGTAAATTTAATAGAGACAGAAGCCTGTCATCTATAAATTTTATAGGAAACGCTGTATATATTTTCCTTTTCTGTTTTTTGTGGGACCGACAATTTACGTACACTTTCTTTTAAACATTAGTCAGAAAATCGATCATCCCAAAACCCCCGTTTTTCCAGGAGTCCAGTCCTGCAGTGCGCGGCCGTGAACGCGGTGCTGTCCCTGCTGACGGCGCACGACGCGGACCCGCGGCTGCAGAGCGCCGAGCTGAAGGCGCGCGTGGCGGCGCTCTACTTGCCGCTCATTGGTATCGTGCTGGACGCGCAGCCGCAGCTCTACCGGGGCTTCAATAACAACAAAGGTGACTAAGGATGTATAAGTATTTATCTTAAAATTGTTAGTTAGGTCTGCATCAAGAGGGCTTTAAGTGCTCGTAATTTCCTTCTTATTTACTATTATATTATGTGTGTTTTAGCTTAGTGCCTGTTTTGCAGACTATTAATAAATAAATAAAATAAATAAGGACGAAAACTCGGATCTTGAGAGATTTTAAGGGGTTGACCGGTCATTCCACTGGCTGAACCTACTTGTACGAGCGGGGGAGCCAATCTAACCTTGAATTAAAAACTGGGGGTTGAGGGTTAGATAGCTCCCTGAGTGGAGGCAATCCAACTGAGGAAAAGACTGTGGTGTGTGTTGGAAAGCTCGTTTATTAATAGTAACTAAATCTATACATTTGAAATGACGCTGGGGTCTTTGTGCGATTCAACGACGTACAGCGCCATCTAGTGAAAATCTTACAAACTAAATTTATCGCCCTAACATACCGCCCACCAAGGACAACTATTTTTGTCCTTAATTATAACAAAAAAAACCAAACTAAAATCTGTCTGAAATGACATGTGATACAACATACTTTAGGCAGTGAATGAATACATTGGTTGATGGGGGCATGTGATACAAACTAATGAAGAAACTTATATCTAGATGGGCTGTACTCTATACTATATACAATAACACCTTATATACTATTCCGTAATTGGTAAGACACACAATTTTGATAAGGGCCGTTTCAAAAATGTGTTCTTGCATTTTAGAGTGACGACTCGCGCGACGTTGTCATTACCAGGGTGAATAGTCACAATCTTTCCCAAGAGCCAACGTGCGGGAGGCAAACCGTCCTCCTTGATCAAAACTATGTCCCCAATTGCCGGTTGTTGCATGTGTCGGTTCCATTTGTGCCGCTGTAGTAGATGGGTGAGGTATTCATCTGACCATCTTCGCCAAAACTGTTGCACCATACGTTGCGTCATTTGCCAACGTCTTAGGCTGGTAATGTTGTCTTGCTCGTAGTTGTGATCGGGAACAGCGACCAGCGGTTCCCCAACTAAGAAATGTCCTGGCGTCAATGGTGTGGGTTCGTCTGGATTCCCAGGTACGGTGGACAACGGCCTGGAGTTGAGACAAGCTTCTATCTGTGTCAAAACTGTGCTGAGTTCTTCATAAGTCAGTGTGGACTCCCCAATGACACGTCGCAAGTGGTACTTGACTGATTTGACACCAGCCTCCATCAGACCATTGAAGTTTGGTGCAAGAGGTGGGCTGTAGTGCCACCTTGTTCCATTGTTCCCGAGCCACTCCCTTATTTCGACTGCAACAGACGATTTTTCTCCTTCAACTAAGTGGCGCAGTTCTTTTGCGGCACCCACAAAGTTGGTTCCGTTGTCACTCCAAATATCAGTTACGTGACCGCGCCTAGACACAAACCTTCTGAATCCTGCGATGAATCCAGCCGATGTGAGATCGCTGATTACATCCAAGTGGATTGCTTTCGTCACCATGCAGACCCAGACACATATGTAGCCCTTGTACGATTTGTGCCCACGCCCCTTTGAAGTTCTAAGTTGTATTGGGCCTGCAAAATCTACTCCGCTGTTTTTAAACGGTCTGGATGGCTTGATCCGACACTCTGGAAGTTGTCCCATCAATTGAATGGGTCTGCTGTTTGAGTAGCGCCTGCATTTGACACATTTGCGCACATGAACCCTGACCAATGACCGGGCTGATAAAATCCAGTACTTTGTGCGCAATTGTATGAGCATCAATGATATTCCTCCGTGCAGAGTCCTCCGGTGTGCGTCATCGATGATCAAATCTGTAAGATGATCGTTGTGAGGTAAGATGATGGGATGCTTTGTATCGCTAGTTAAATCAGCTCTATCTATACGACCGCTTCCTCGTAGTATTCCATCATCGTCTATAGTTGGGCAAAGAGATCTTAGTCTGCTAGTGGCACTGACTTGACCATGGCGTTGAATGTCTTTGATTTCTTTGCCAAACTCTTTTGCTTGTGTGTGTTTGATGCACACCTTCAAAGCTTCGTCTATCTCTTCACTTTCTAGGCAACCTTTGTGTTGTTTTTCGACATTTCCTTTCCACTGTCGCACTCTCAAACAGTAGGCAATGACTCTAACAAATTTGTTAAGAGTTGAATATTTGGTCCAGACAAGATCTTCCCTTTCAGGTTCAGTGATGTGATGGACCTTTATCGCTCTCTCTTCCAGTTTTGTTGTGATTGAGGCAGGTCTCGAATACACGATAGTGTCGTATTTCAGCCAAGGTGGTCCTTGAGCCCACAGCTCGTTGGAAGACAGCTCTTTAGGTGTTAGTCCTCTTGATGCTATATCTGCTGGATTGAATGATGTCTGAACGTGTGCCCAGTGAGTGTTGTCAAATAGCGAGAGGATTGTGGACACTCTGTTCCCAACGAAGGTCTTCCATCGGCTAGGATGGCTGCTCAACCACGCCAAAACTACGGAAGAGTCAGTCCACAGATGGATATTGTTGTTTGAGATCTTGAGCACTTGTGCCACCTCTGCTGTCAGTTCGGCAGCTAGAACACTTCCCATCAGTTCAAGTCTTGGAATCGATTGCTGTTTTACAGGTGCAACTCTGGTTTTACATGTGATCAAGCTGACGTTAATCTCTCCGATCTTGTTTACAGTTCGCAGGTACACGACCGCAGCGTAAGCAGATAAGGACGCATCGGAGAAACCATGCAGCTCTACGTGATCATCATCGCCGTTAGTATAAATCCATCTAGGTACTCTGAAGTTGCTCGTCTCTGTCAGGTTGCTTCGGTATGTATGCCATTCTTTCAATAGTTCAGATGTCAACTCTTCGTCCCATTCTAGCCCCGAAAGCCATAGCTTTTGAATGAAAATCTTTGATGAGACGACACAAGGAGCCGCCCACCCTAAGGGGTCGTAGAATCGAGATATATCAGATATAACTCTTCTCTTTGTTACAGGTGTTTGCTGCGAAGGAAGGTTGACTGAATATTGGAACTCGTCTTGCTCACGGTTCCATGTAATTCCTAAAATCTTCATGATTTCATCTTCATTTATTATTCTTGTTTCTTCTTCTGGCCTTGCTACTTCTCTCCTATCCTTTCCATCTTCCTCTAACTCTTTGTTCAATTCCTTGCTACTACTTGTCCATTTCTGAAGCTGAAATCCTCCCTTGTTGAGTAATTCGGTCATTTTCTTGTAAATTCTTATTCCTTCTTCTTTTGTTTTGCATCCGGTCATTAGATCGTCAACGAAAAAATCATTTTTTACCTTTTCAGCGATATCGGGACAGCTTGCACCTTCATCGATTGCAACTTGCTGCAGAGTCTTCACCGCAAGGTAAGGGGCTGCAGCTGTACCAAAGGTAACTCTTACTAATTTATATTCTTCTGTTTCAGATTCCGGATTTTTGCACCAGAGGACTCTCTGAAAATCAGCATCTTCGGAAGTGACCTTCACCTGCCTGTACATTTTTACGATGTCAGCACACATGCTTATCGGGTTTTGTCTCCATCTCATGATGATGTGACGTAATGGTTGTTGCAACATAGGACCTACTAACAAGTCTTCATTGAGTGATGGTGAATTCGCACTCTTCATTGATGCATCAAACACAATTCGAACTTTGCTAGTGGTCTTGTTCTCGCGCACTACTGCATGATGGGGCAAGTAAACAGCTGTTGAATTCTCATCAGTCTTTGGCACACGTTCCATGTGACCAAGTTCGATGTATTCGTTGAACACTTTGCTATATTGCTCACCTAACTCTCTATTCTTCTTTAGCTTACCTTCAAGAAGATCGAGTCTCTTGAGTGCAATATTCTTGCTGTTCCCATGTTTACATTGTGGATCTTCATCTCTAAATGGAAGTTTGACAACGTACCGTCCGTCCTCATCGCGACAGGTTGTCTTCTGGTAAATGTCTTCACAACGCGCTTCTTCTTCCGTCAAGATTGCTTTCGCTTGAAATTCAGGAATGACAGACTCAATTTCCCAAAACTTCTTTAGGAGTTCGTCGTTAGCTTCATCTGCGGAACTCATGATGACATGATGACAAGTGCGAGTAGCGCTTGTTGCTGGTACTTCTCCAGATAGGACCCAACCAAAGTAGGTATCCTGTGCTATAGGTAGCTCCGGAGCTGGGCCTTTGATTAAGCCTTCTTTGAGCACCTTCCCGTAATGTTTTGAGCCGAGAAGCAAGTCAATCTTGTTTGGTGTGTGATACTGTGGGTCAGCTAAAGTTAGAGTCTCTATTTCAGGCCAGTTGGTTATCTTAAATTTGCCTGATGGCAAAAGTGATGTGATGTTCTTTACTACGTGTGCTTCTATTGTGAGGCTGAAATTCGGGTCAGTGCGTGAGTGTAGTGTCACACTGACAATGAAATTGGAGCACAGTGGGTCTTGACCGCCTACACCCGAAAATACTGTTCTATTTGGGCGCTTCTTGAGCCCGAGGAGCTGGGCTTCTGCTTCGGTGATGAGTGTGGATTGTGATCCTTGATCCATCAATACCCGCAGCAGTTGAATGAGACCCTGCAGTGTTTTCGCTCCGACAACTGCAGTTCCCAGTAAACCTTCTGAGTCAGACTCCTTTGAGACATGTGAGGTAACGTTGTGATGAATAGTTTGGTCTGGTGTCGTTACCTGGTCACATGTTGATGGTGTTGCAACACTATTGACGTCTTTATCTATGCGGTGCAACAGTGTGTGGTGGCGCCGCTTGCAAATCTTGCAAGTTGTGGTGTGGCGACAATACTTGATTGGATGCTTGCCCAAGCAGTTAAAGCAAAGTCCTTCTTTCTTGACAAATACGTGACGCGAGTCGTAACACTCTTTGGCAAACACTTTGCAATTCGCTAATTTGTGATTTTCGTTACAAAATGAACATTTAAGTGCCATAGGTTGACATTGCTTATTATCTGTGACATGGTGAACTTTAGGTTTGAGTTGATACGGTGTGGTGGGTTTGCTGGGCCTTTCATTTAGGAATTCTAGTGCTCTGAATCTTGACTCCAGAAACTCTTCAAATTTAGAAAGCGTGGGAAGATCATCCTTGCAACTTATGTGACTTTCCCACTGCTTTCGTGATTCAGGGTCCAATTTAGCACTGACTATATAAATTACGATGGTGTCCCAAGTGGACACATCGACTCCAATGTTTTTCAACCCGTTCAAGCATTCCATGATAGTGTCCAACAAACCCTTTACACCGGTGGAACATTCTGTGATAGCCCTTTGATTAATTAGTCTACTTAGTAGACGATTTGACAGGAATCTCTTATTTTCATATCTACTGACGAGTAGCGACCAGCACTCTGAGTAATTGGATGACGTAATAGGGATATGCCTGACTAGGTGTTCGGCCTCGCCGCGTAACAAACCCTTTAAATAGTGCATCCTTTGTACGTCGTCCAACATCTCGTTGGTTCCTATCAAAGATAAAAACACATCTTTGAACGTTGGCCACTCCTCGTATGTACCTGAGAACTTTTCTATTTGGATTTTGGGCAACCGTACATTGTGTGAAGCATGTACATTCAAAGTGTTATGATCATCATGGTCAGCTACCGGTATGCCTGACTTTGTATACCTCTCTAGAACAGTTCTCAAGTCACTCTTATGATCTATGTACATTTCTTCTGTCTCGTCATAAACATTCTCTGTGAAGTAATTGGATGCTTCATGGGCAGTAGTCATGGTTTGAATGATTTTCTGGTGTGTTGCCATGAACCCTGCCCAATTCACTTCCAACTGCTCCAAGCGAGTTTTAACATAAGGCTCGGTAATACGCTCTTTAGGCGACTTTTTGTAGTTTGAAATTCCTTTTTCTATCACATGTTTTTGATTAGTTTGCAACTTAAATAGTGCGTCCATATTGCCTACAAATTAATGCGACGACACTATCTTAGAAATATTTAAACAAAATTTACAAGTTGAAAATTTTACAATTTGAAATGATGAATTTACTGAGCAAAATATTCTAAGTGTATGGAACCTTGTCGCAGTAAATGAATTTTAAACCGGCCGTAGCTTCGCCCTTGTTCCAACTTAAGGCTAACTATTCTAAGTCCCAAAACCCATGCACACAAAATTATTCTAAGTTGAAATGTCAAATTGAAACTAAACTTCACTCTTGATTGAACGTAAACAAAACACTTGGTTGAATGTAAACAAACACTTGAAAGTACTCACTGTTTTCCTTCGACACTTAGCTTCATTCAATAGACTGGTTCATCGGTCGTTCCTTGCTTTCCGCTGCTTCCGGTCCTCGTTCCTCGGCACTCCGCTGCGTGGTGGATGCGTGGAGTATTCCGCCTGCGTGGTGGAGTGTTCCGCTGAGTGGTGGAATGTTCCGCTACTAGTGGCGCCACTTGGTGGCGTGGTGAGTAGCGAAACTATTCCGCTGCAATATGTATTGATCCCCCGGTGTAAGGGGAGAGATCGACCGGCGGTTGCACTAAAGTGCCGACGACAACGCTGAGGTGCCGCGCAATCTCACCAAAAACCGAGTCGAGTGGCTGTATTAACAGCTGTATCCGGCTCGAATATGTACGAGCGGGGGAGCCAATCTAACCTTGAATTAAAAACTGGGGGTTGAGGGTTAGATAGCTCCCTGAGTGGAGGCAATCCAACTGAGGAAAAGACTGTGGTGTGTGTTGGAAAGCTCGTTTATTAAAAGTAACTAAATCTATACATTTGAAATGACGCTGGGGTCTTTGTGCGATTCAACGACGTACAGCGCCATCTAGTGAAAATCTTACAAACTAAATTTATCGCCCTAACACTACTTACGAACAGAAATCCTAATTCCCGTTCATTCCACTGCGCTAAACAGGTTCAAAAGTCGACCATACCAGTCTTGAGATTTGCTTGATATCTAGTCTTAACTCTCAGTTTATATATATTTTTTTTATAGTTTCTTATAATCTTAGGCAAACATCTTGAGCCATGACCTTGACTGCGCAGTAGACGATATTAAGGTATCGTTGGTGGAAAGAGAGTTGTGCGGGGGCATTCTGTCAGAACGCGTCCCCGTGATTGGCCGATCAGTTGGCCCCTGTTCCCCGCGTTGCGCGCATGTTCCGCGAGCGTCTGACACTTGCGTGCAGTGTCAATAGGCTATTTCGAGTTTAGAAGTTTTGTTGTTAAAGTTTGTTTTTTATTGTATTATTGTTACTTAGTTATATTGTGTTTTACCTACCAAAAACTTTTTGGACAATGCCGCCAAAACTTATACAGTTCTGAAGAAAAAAATTAAAATGATTTATTTTGTGACAAGAAATTACATACGTTTTTATGTTTATATTGTTGCGCAACTAGTGGCTAAAACTTGTCTAGTTTTACTTAAATAAACAACTTTACAGAATCTCACTTTATATTTTACAAACACCAACAATGACCAATAAAATATGTCCGGAAGTGTACATGCGCGAACTTACCCCCACTACGTCGACTTTGGCTCAAGATGTTTGCCTACCAGTATACGTGATGTGGTTTCGCAGATGTGATGCAGTTAGATAATGACATGGGACACTTTGCCAGTTTCTACACGGCTTCCTCGCCTGAAGACTTTAAACAGGTTAGTTCCAGAATTTATTAAATTATATTGTGATAGGGTAGTATATCTTTATATCTACTTATCTACACACCACAGTCAGCAAAGAATTTTACCGGTTTGGTTGTAACAAAACCCTTATCACACAAGTAAGAAAACGTATCACACCAAAGTCTGACACTGGGGACTGACTAATGCTGGGTCTAAACGAATTCCTGCCAATCATGTTTAAGAGTTCCGATTTATCATTGTATCTTTTTTTTTAATCATATTTTTATTTATTGGGGCGTTGGCCAACACTGGCATGTCAGTCCCATCATACCTTAACCAATATCATACATCACACCTTATTTTTTATTTTTTTTATTTATTGTTATAACTTCACTAAACTAAAAATGTACTAATACTAACTTAAAATAATAACATAGAGAAACTTACGGACGTACATTTCCTTCTAAAAGTGAACCTAACAATTATAAAGATTTATAAACTCTAAATCAAATAAGTATGAACACAAATAAGTAATTATATGTACAAAAAAATGGGCGCGATCATAATCCACGACGCATTACGAAGCTGTAGCCACAATAAAGCGGTCACAACTTCGCAAACATGTTGTACATCATGAGCGCGCCTTCAGACGCGGGAGCCGCTAGGATGTGCGTGAAAACGCCCACGTCGTATTGACACAAATTATATTTGAAAAAATAGATTATCTGGCGTTTGCATTCCGGGCACATTCCATCAACAAGTGATATACGTCCTCTCTGATCATTGTATCTTGCAGCACTTAGAGCTCTTCGCGTAGCTATGATTGAATATAGCTTTCCAGCAATATCTTAGCAGAAATAACCTATATTTTAATGCGTCGTCAGAGTGGTCGCGCCCCGTTCAACAGCGAGACGTCACGCAACCTGCTGATGTGCCTGGTGTGGGTGCTCCGCTGGTGCGAGCGCGGAGCCCTAGCAGCCGCCGTGCTGGAGCTCCCGGCCGCGCGCCGCGCCGCCCTGCTGGCGCTCATACACCTCGCATTCAAGTGTCAGGAGTACAAGGTACTTTATATTACACTTGACAGGAATTAAACCACTAACTGACCTTATGGGTCACCATGATCTAAAGTAAACTACATCTGTGTTGGGTTAGAAGTAGATTTGAAGAAAATAACCTGACATATTGTTAGGGGCTTAGCGTAAAATGTTACATACGAGCCAATCAAAATCTAATTTCAAATTATTTATAGGAAAATTAGTATACAAAACAGAGAAGTTCAAAGAGCACAATACTATCCGTTTTATATTTTAATTTTACAATTACAAGCCTGTCAATTTTAAGTGGCATTAAAAATGTTGTCATTTACAGGGCCAGAAAGAGATCAACAAATGCGCGCAACAAAATGTTCGCAAAACGACTGACATCAAGGCCAAGCTTGAGGACGTCATTCTCGGACAAGGGTCGGCTAGATCCGACTTTATCATGAGAAGAAAAGGTAAGTCATTTGAAACTAGGCTGTTAGCTCCATGTCTATTTTTGGACATGCAACATTCATTCATAAATAGAAATCTATACTAAATCAAATAATTTATTCACCTTACAGCATCACACCATACAGGGCAATCCAAATGAAACCAAAAGAACATTGTAAAACACAAGAAGCACGTTATCTACAACCCATCTTCATCATCATCCACAGCCCTTGAGATCCCACAGCTGGGTATAGGCCTCCCTTTGTATGTGCCATCTGCGTCGATCTTGTGCAGACCTCATCCAGGTTGGACCCTCGACTTAGACGATGTCGTCGACCCATGTCGCGACCGGACAACAAATACAATCCATCAATACTCTATTTGCCGGTGCGGCAAGGGTGATAAGATAATTCAAACACTGGTATATAAGGATGTATAGAAATATATTGTGATCATCAATTAGATTACCATTCTAACTTATATACTTAACACTACGTGAGTACGTGCCACTATGCAAACAACATCTAGATAGATAGATAGATTAACTCTTTATTGTTGACACATATCACACATCTCATCTTTATATGCAGATTTCATCGCGTATGCAGATAAGAAGATGTCGCCTTATGCTCCTGGCACACTCTACAATATTGATGTTCGTCAAAATTGGGGTTCTGTATAAAACATATGTATGTCGGGTGTAATGTTTAATAATTCTGTTGTTCCCAGGCGTGGGCTCGAGCGTGGGCGTGGGCGGGTGCAAGCGCGAGCGCTGGCGCAAGGAGTGGGTGCGCGGCGCGCACGCGGCGGCGCCCCCGCGCCCGCACGCTGCGCTCTCCGCCGCGCTCTCCGCCGAGGTGGCGCTGTGTCTGCTGCACGCGCTCGAGACCATCGTGCAGGTACTACTTATACATATAAAAATGTTATTATCTTCCTGCACGCTCCATTTGTAATGATACTCGTTATACAATGTGGTATGACTTCCAGTCGTGCAGCAACCTGGAGTGCGGCGCCAGTGTGTGCAGCGGCGCGCTGCAGGTGCTGCTGGGCGCGCTGCAGCGCAACCAGAGCGTCACCGTGCTCACACACATGTTCGCCACGCTGCGGGCGCTCATCGCCAAGGTAACTGTAGCCACTGTTAGACTTAGTCTTCATCATACACAGCTATTATTACATTGTAAATTTAAAAATATAACTCCTAATGAAATGTTTCATCTGGTTCCAGCTGGGGTGGTCATGCTGCGGCGAGGAGTCCGGCATCTGCCGCGTGCTGGTGCGCCATTGCGCGGCGCTGTCGGCCAGCACGCGCGCGCACGCCTCCGCCACGCTGTACGCACTCATGCGCCAGCACTTCCAGCTGGGGAACGTGAGTACTGCTATTCCATTATACAAATACAAATAATTTATTAATAAAATGTCAATTTACAAGTCAATGTTATATAAATTTGTATAATTAATATTTACATTTTAAAAACTCATCTACTGAGTAGATAGTGTTACTTAATAGTAACAATTTCAATTTTGTTTTGAATATATTGAAGGAAGCTGCATTCTTGATATTATCGGGCAAGTGATTATATAAAGTCGGTCCTCCTACATATACCGACTTCGACGACTTAACCAGTGAGTGTGTGGGTTGTACCAACTTATCCCTGTTCCTAGTTTGGTAGGGATGTGATTGTCCTGCGGTACTAAAACTTTCTTTATTTTTATGTACATACACACACATTTGATAAACATATATGGCTGGTACCGTCAGAATGTTTAGTTCAGCGAAGTAGGCCCTCGCTGGTGTGTTCCACTTCGCTCCAACGATAGAGCGGATGGCACGTTTTTGTAGTATAAGAGGCTGCTCGCACTCAGCCGCATCACTCCACAGCTCTGTTCCATACGTGAGGATGGAGTGTATGGTGGCGAAGTAGCAGCTGAGCACGGCGTCGCGCGGGGCGGAGCTCGCCAGCCGCCTCAGCGCGTAGCATGCCGTGCTGAGGCGCGCGCACACGCGTCTATGTGGCGCTCCCATGTCAAAGCGCGGTCCACGTGGAACCCTAGCAGCTTCACACATGGTGTTTGCTGCAGCGTGGCGCCACCTACTCCGACTGACATGTCATGTTGTGGTTTGTTAGCAAGGTTGAAGTGGATGTAGCAAGTTTTGTCTACGTTTAGTGCAAACCCGTTTGCTACGAACCACTCTTGTAGTTGCTGCGCTACATCGGACAGGTTTTGTTTTAGTGCACCTAGACTTTCGGCAGTTACTAGGGCTGCCACGTCATCGGCGAACATATATACTTCAGCGTTTTTTTATGGATCCAGGCAAATCATTCATTAACAGCGAGAAAACAGTGTTAGACAGGCACGAGCCCTGGGGTACGCCTAAGTCGGGTATACCTTCATTGGATCGCACTTTCCCGGAGTCTCCCAACACTATCTGGCTTCTTGCTGAAATGATATGTATATGTATATGATCACTCCTGTGCCGATATCCTGTAATTTTTTGTACACTGTAATGTCAGGCATTTGACCACAAGGTCATCTGAAGCAATACCTGCACAAGCAAACACTGACCCAAGGTAGAGCATGCCTGTACTGAATTGAAACAAGATGTCAAACGAGGTTGACGGACTTCTGGGAGTATTTTATTAATTTCATCTATTCCAGTGTAACCCGACCAGCCAATCCTCAATCATAAAGTAATTTCACTTCAAAGCCTTTGGCTTCCGTGTGACAACGTGAGTGCCTATCAACGGACATTGAAAATGAAACGGTTTCAGCAGATTCAAAGTGACAAAGAGCAGAATGCTGACTTCAGCCAGTTTTTACCTGACTATTTGTCTGCAGAACTTCAGCCGCGTGAAGATGCAGGTGACGATGTCTCTGTCCTCGCTGGTGGGCACATCCGCCACGTTCAGCGAGGAGTCTCTGCGGCGCGCGCTTAAGACCATCCTGCTGTACGCAGAGCGAGACGCTGAGCTGCAGCCCTCCTCCTTCCCAGAACAGGTACTCCTCAATACTGAGGGTTGTGACCCCCTCGCAGAATGTATTCATTTGGGAAAGTTCGCCAGCACACCTATATAGTATTTTAATACAAAGTGCTGGGTGACCAGATTCTTCCACAAATGACACATGTTCTCGGATTTTGGCGTTCTCATATAAGTCGATTTCCTCACGATGTTTCCTTTTACCGCTAGGCGGGTAAAAATCCACACATAAGTTGAAATGCCAGATTGTAAAGCAAACTCTTCACCTTACATACAATTTCACACTCATTAATGTATACTCACATGTATTTCGAAACTAAATTCTTGTCCAACACAGGATACCTCGGAATCTCCCCAAGACAATGAGAACAGCGGCGGGAGATCGGCCGTGCAAAAAGTTAGTCTACATGTGACATTACGGAATGTTATTCCTACTGTGACACACTCCTTGATCGTTACATCTCATGTGAAGTATTGTGATTGTCTAACGTACCTGTTTACGGTCTTCTCATTACTATAGATCGCAACTCTCATGTATAATCATTGAAAAGGTTATCTAAAGCAAAAACATCGTAGTGAAAGAACAAAATATTCCAAGAATAACAATTAGGTTTTTGTGCTTTTCAAAACCTGTTGTTTTCTTTCACTTTAAAGCGATCCACTCAAATCCAAAGCTTTTTAATTTTTGTACCAAGATTGTTTGTTTGATAAAATTCTGGTGTCCTTTTCTAATTCGTCTTAATTTGAGTAAAAAGTGTAAAGTTGGTTGGTTTCGTTCTTTTCTAACTCCAATTCTTATTACAGGTGAAGGACCTGGTGTTCAACCTGCACATGATCCTGTCGGACACGGTGAAGATGAAGGAGTTCCAGCAGGACCCGGAGATGCTGCTGGACCTGATGCACCGAATCGCGCGCGGCTACCAGCACAGCCCCGACCTGCGCCTCACCTGGCTCAACAACATGGCGCAGAAGCACATGGAGGTAGCTCCTATAATTCTTGGAGTATTTTAAATGGACACAAATCTACTTACACGAAGACTGGCTCGTTCTAAACACGATGTCCTACAATAGCTAACGTTTTTACTAATAGTCGAGCACGTTGGTGGACCCTATGCCATTTATTTTGAATTTGAGACTAATCGTGTTGTTGTTCCCAGCGCTCCAACCACACGGAGGCGGGCATGTGCCTGGTGCACGGCGCGGCGCTGGTGGCGGAGCAGACGTGCGCGGGCGGACGCGGCGCCGCGCTGCTGGAGCGCGTCACGCACAACGCGCTCGACGAGTCCTGCGCGGACGCACTGCACCACCACCTCACGCACCAGGAGCTGCAGGTACCAGCGAACAAGTAGCATACTATGTCTGTTGCTCGGATAACCCGGTTGTGATATTTGGAACACTACCCCCACTTTTCAACCTACTCAATCTAATCGACCTCTATAGATATCAATTACTATGCGTTTTATTATGTCAAGAACAAATACAGGTGGGACTTAAACTAATATCATCGAACAGCAATTTATAACTTCCTTGTAACAGTACAAGGTGGTACAGTTAAAGCATATTACTTTTAAGACCTGCCTAAGTGCCTGTTTTGCAGACTATAAATCAATAAATAAATAAAAGACCTTCCGGGACATCATTGCCACATTTACTCGCTCGGTTGCAACGAGATGGATAGTGAACGAGACGATCAACAAACTGACCTTGCTATTTAATTATGATATAATTATGTGTGAGTGTTCAGGCGCTGCTGGAGCACGCGGCCAGCGAGCTGATGACGGCGGGCATGTACGAGACTGTGAACGAGGTGTACAAGGTGCTCATACCCATCGCCGAGCAACACCGCGACTACAAGAAACTAGCCAACATACACAGGTATTTGCTAATTACACAAAAAGAATGACGAGAAAAAAGAAAAAAAGACTGCATCGAGAGGGCTTAAGTGCTGGTTATTTTTTTCTTGTTTACTATTATATTATGTGTGTTTTAGCTTAGTGCCTGTTTTGCACACTATGCATATATAAATAGACTATAGTTTTTCAGAAAAGTGTCCGCTCATTTGACTGCTATAAGAGTAGGTGCAGATTAATACAAAGATGAAAAATGCTTGGTCTATGTGTAGTATATACAATATCAGATATATTCAGATTCTTTTATGTGATATTTCATTACAAGTGTTTTACAAAATAATAAATAGTTCATAACGACACGTCAAGTTAGTCATACATTTGTACTACTTCACCACATTCAATAGTTAATAATTTTATACATTAGTAATAATTCTAATAATTAAGTCTCTTATGTTGCGGATATCGATTAGAATTTTCATAGTGTGCTATAAGTAATGTGTGCTTTGCTCAGAGGGATCCAATCAGCCCATTAGTTTTCATACCATTTACCGTTACAAAACATACATCTTCATTCCAGCAAGTTGAACGAGGCGTTCACCCGCATCGAGCAGCTGCACGGCAAGCGCGTGTTCGGGACATACTTCCGCGTGTCGTTCTACGGCGCGCGCTTCGGAGACCTGCACAACGAGGAGTTCATCTACAAGGAGCACGCGCTCACCAAGCTGCCCGAGATATTCAGCAGGCTGGAGGTGGGTGTAGCACCTAGTGTGTACATACAAGTGTGTTCGGGACCTACTTCCGCGTGTCGTTCTACGGCGCGCGCTTCGGAGACCTGCACAACGAGGAGTTCATCTACAAGGAGCACGCGCTCACCAAGCTGCCCGAGATATTCAGCAGGCTGGAGGTGAGTGTAGCACCTAGTGTGTACATACAAGTGTGTTCGGGACCTACTTCCGCGTGTCGTTCTACGGCGCGCGCTTCGGAGACCTGCACAACGAGGAGTTCATCTACAAGGAGCACGCGCTCACCAAGCTGCCCGAGATATTCAGCAGGCTGGAGGTGAGTGTAGCACCTAGTGTGTACATACAAGTGTGTTCGGGACCTACTTCCGCGTGTCGTTCTACGGCGCGCGCTTCGGAGACCTGCACAACGAGGAGTTCATCTACAAGGAGCACGCGCTCACCTAGCTGCCCGAGATATTCAGCAGGCTGGAGGTGAGTGTAGCACCTAGTGTGTACATACAAGTGTGTTCGGGACCTACTTCCGCGTGTCGTTCTACGGCGCGCGCTTCGGAGACCTGCACAACGAGGAGTTCATCTACAAGGAGCACGCGCTCACCAAGCTGCCCGAGATATTCAGCAGGCTGGAGGTGAGTGTAGCACCTAGTGTGTACATACAAGTGTGTTCGGGACCTACTTCCGCGTGTCGTTCTACGGCGCGCGCTTCGGAGACCTGCACAACGAGGAGTTCATCTACAAGGAGCACGCGCTCACCAAGCTGCCCGAGATATTCAGCAGGCTGGAGGTGAGTGTAGCACCTAGTGTGTACATACAAGTGTGTTCGGGACCTACTTCCGCGTGTCGTTCTACGGCGCGCGCTTCGGAGACCTGCACAACGAGGAGTTCATCTACAAGGAGCACGCGCTCACCAAGCTGCCCGAGATATTCAGCAGGCTGGAGGTGAGTGTAGCACCTAGTGTGTACATACAAGTGTGTTCGGGACCTACTTCCGCGTGTCGTTCTACGGCGCGCGCTTCGGAGACCTGCACAACGAGGAGTTCATCTACAAGGAGCACGCGCTCACCAAGCTGCCCGAGATATTCAGCAGGCTGGAGGTGAGTGTAGCACCTAGTGTGTACATACAAGTGTGTTCGGGACCTACTTCCGCGTGTCGTTCAACTGTACCAAATTTGCAAAAGTACAATTTTCACCCTCTGGGTACGGAACCACAAACATATTTAAGAAAAACACATTTTTCCAGAACTTCTACGGGCAGCGCTTCGGTCCCGAGAACGTGGTGATAATCAAGGACTCGAACGTGGTGGAGGCAGGCTCGCTGGACCCGGACAAGGCGCACATACAGATCACGTACGTGGAGCCCTACTTCGAGCCGCACGAGCTGCGCAAGCGAGCCACGCACTACGACAGGAACTATAACATCAGTGAGTGGGGGTTCATGGATATAATTTTATTTTGTTTAAGTATAATAGGTTTTTGGTCGACCTTATCTTTACCTAACTATACTATGTGCCAGAATAAAAAGAATCTAAAGTCCAGAATAAAAAGAAAGTCTATGTATTTGTCCAGTATTTGACCAGCATTTATAGCAACTTTCGCCGAAATCAGTAAAGCCGTTTCGTGACGAAGCTACAAAAGTTCGCTGAGTCACGGATAACTTCCATTAAGAAGAGACGCTGGAAGAAGAAGCTACTAACTAAAAACTTTTATGGTAGGTACCGAAAAATGGTAGAAACTAGTTCACTGTAACCTCTGTATAGTGATGGATCTGCTTTACAGCGTCAATTTACTAATATTAAAACTTTCGTGAGACATTTATCAATATAATATGTTAACTAAGCGGTTTTCACTCACGTGTAATTCGCGTTAGTTGTTTACGCGTTTCGGATGTTTTGACATCCATCTTCAGAACGTATTTTCTGGGACTGCGGCAGCACGCGGACTCTACGTGCTGCCGCAAATTACACGTGAGTGAAAACCGTTTATTTAACATATTGAATTTACTCATAAACAATAATCATCCTTCCCCAGAGCGGTTCGTGTACTGCACGCCGTTCACAGCGGGCGGGCGCGCGCACGGAGACATCGCCGACCAGTGCAAGCGCAAGACGGTGCTCACCACCGCGCACCACTTCCCCTACGTCAAGACACGGATACAGGTCGGTAGGGGGTACATGACTCTAGGAATTCATGAGAGCTATCTGAGCATGTCAGAGGCCCTTAGGGCGGTTCGAAAACTCTGATACCAGATTTGGCCAATCTCATACGAATTCAATTCAAAAAGAGCTTAAACATAAGGCCAAACAAACATTTCTATACACTACTACATCCGACCTTTCCTACTTCTATTGCTAGATATCGCGTAATCGACGCCGATTTTGTGCAGATTCAAGCTCTGGCTTTAGCAATGTCCAGCTCATATCCTAGCACCATCAGTGGCTTTTTGAAACATGATTTCAACTAACTTGCAGGTTGTCCAACGGTCAACAATCATCCTGTCGCCGATCGAAGTGGCCATTGAGGACATTCAGAAAAAGGTACGTGTAATGACGCTTTACTTCCTACCTAGCCACAAAAATAATAAAGATACAACACTCGTCACTCCTGAACAAATATAGCTTATGTTTATCTCAGAGTGCGCTTAGAAGGAACAAAATTAATTATTATATAATAATTATCTAAAGAAATAATAGTACAAACTTAAAACAAACAATGTACTCGTGTCCAGATAGCGGAGCTGGCGGCGGCGACGTCGCAGGAGCCGGCGGACCCCAAGATGCTGCAGATGGTGGTGCAAGGCTGCATCGGCACCACCGTCAACCAGGGGCCGCTCGAGCTGGCGCAGGTAACTTGCACTCAAGTCACTTTAGTCAAAAACCAAAGGCATCAAATTAGTTATTAAGTTAGTATATCTACTGTCAGGTTTCCTGCGACACTGTTACCAACCTAAAACCTATCAAAATATGGACCTATTGTTACATTAGGGAAAATCCGGAACGGACACCGGCACGATGTCATGGGAACATTGTATAAGTAGTGTCGTGTTCCAACCGACTAAAACCCAACATCCGCCTGGCGCTGAATGTCCTGCTAAAATTTCTTACTCAACACAATAAAGGTTGTGAAATCAATCATTCAAACAGGCGGTCAGAAAACTGTTTAGCAAACATATTTACGATCCGATTTATTTATATTAATTTGTCTCTTCACAGGTGTTCCTGGCGCCGGTGGCGGAGGGCACGAAGCCCCCGACGCGGCTCACCAACAAGCTACGTCTCGCCTTCAAAGACTTCTCCAAAAAGTAAGTCTACATATGTATCCCTTTTCTCTTCCAACTCCACGTCTACTAAATGTGTGGATATTTATATATATATATATATATCTCGGAGGAAGGACAAGCCTGGAGACATAGTAATAAGTTGAAGTGTGGCGCACTATCGGAACCTCTCTTTTTAATGAATGTTTTTAGTGTGCTAAAAAGAGACAACTATATACAATCTGTTCGGTCCTTTACGTTAGTGAAGCCGGTTTTTCTAGCTCGAGTAACCAATTTGGATACTAGCTGTGGATTTGGATTTTTGGCAAATATACCGTGAATCTTTGGAATATTTGGTTAAATGAGTTTGTTTGAGAAGTGTTTTCTACTGAAGAACAAATGGCGTGCGTTGCCTATGGCTGTAAGAGCCATGCTTCGAAGAAAAGTGACGAAATCCAGAGCTTGTCATTTCACAGGTTAGAGTTTTTTATCATTTTCCACAAAACAATACAAAACTGAATCAAAATATTAAAATATAACAAATTTCTACTGTTTTAGAACCTCATTTTGGAGGAAAACAATTAAATTTTGCCATTATATGTTAAAAATACGCAAAAGTTTGGTTTATAGTGTTGTGCACAATTGTTCTGAATTCGGTTAAAATCGGGTCTCGGTTTTGCCAATAGTAGTCATTTATTCGAACAATTATTTCAACATCGTATTGATCAGTGGAATATTGATAATCATAGAAATCTACTCATAAAAGCCATAGCCGAGACATACTTAAAAACGAAAATTAATTATATGACTAAGCAACTTATACAACCACAAGATAAAGTACGTAATTTTTTAAATAAAACTGTATTGTTTAAGGGTCAGTAAATAAAAACCTACAAAAGTTATCTGAGTTATTTAATTTATTTCGAACTACACAATCCTTTTCCAGGTTTTCTCACCTAGTTCTAACTATGCCTAAAAGATCGATTTTGAAAACATGTTACAATTACGTCACTTTAATATGGTTTAGTTAGCGAAACTACTAGAATAATCGTTAACGTGACAGAACAGAATGTATGTTTCGGTTCGGTTTCGGTTTTTTATTTCGTACGTCGTAGGCACATCACTAAATTGAGGTATTAAAAAACGGCTACACTGTCATTTGAAGGTGATCTATATAGTAACTAGTTATCTCTTTCTTCCGCGTTGGTGCGCGCATAAGTCGAAAGAGTGCAGACATACAGAACACGTTCAATTTATTACTATGACTCCAGGCTTGTTCTTCCTCCGAGATATATATGGATATAGGCAGCGATGACATTTGTGGCAGTTGTCAAATATCAAACCGCCCTATCGGCCTGTCATTGCATAACGACTGCCGTCTCGTACCATGCATGACATACCTACATCCGAGGCCTACAGATTAACATGTCATCTGATCCACGCAACTGTGGAATATCACTTTGTGTTTAACCATCCGAGGGCTGGCTGCATAACATTTGTAACGCATTTGATTGCCTCTGCTATCTGAGCAGCTCAGGCGAGCTGGCGAGATCTCTCCGCTCTCTTCAACTCTTGCTTCGTTCTAGATGCCACGACGCGCTCCGCAAGAACAAGAACCTGATCGGCAGCGACCAGCGCGAGTACCAACGCGAGCTGGAGCGCAACTTCACGCGCTTCACGGAGCGCCTCGCGCCGCTCGTGCAGCACGCGGCCTCTCACGCCGCGCTGCTCACGTATGTACCACTACTCTAGTGTCGGGTTTGCAAACCGCCCTTAGAGCGTCTGAAGTCGAAGCCTTCACATTTCACACTTTCAATGGGGGTGTAAAATTATAGCTTACTTTAACCCTTTAATTCGCAGAGTTGGTTTAAAACGACTTAGTAAACAAAAAAAATCTGCTCACATTCTACAAATTGTATCGCGGTGATTTTTGAATTAAATTGTGGCATAAACGAAACGCAACTCAATAAAAAATATACGTTACTAGTTTTTGAACGAATTTTACTACAAATCAAAGTTGGCGTCGAGGTTACCAAAGATGGACAGATCAAAGGTAAGAAATGTATTATTTTTATAATATTTTGATATTTTTACGGGATTTGAGCGTAATAAAATTCTTAAACCATATATTTTCTTTCGATTTACGCATAAATAACACCAAGTAAACCGCTATATTTAGATATACAACCAGTTGAAATGTTATGTTGCTTAAAACCATCACTGCGATATTGTCGAAAAAGTAACGGACATTTCTAATGTTGTACTAAACCATCACTGCGAAGTGGTCGGAAATGTATGACACATTTTAAGTGTGGTTTATAGACAACGCTGCTCTTTTGATAGATAGTTATGTTTTTAGTTATTTTTTTCAAAACTAGGCAATTTTATTTCACGATATGGCAGCGTAACATCCATATTATTTGAATAGATTGTGTTGTTCTATTTTAACACCGAAAGTAAAATAATTGGTGTTTTTACTAAGAGGGATTGAGATAGGTACACAAGTATCTTTCACACCACCGTTTGTGCTTACTCTAATGTTACTTGTTATAAACGCTGTTAACCTTGACTTATTTGGAATACTTGGCTTCCTCTGATGCATCGTATCAATATATTTCTTTATATGCTGTTTATATGTGTTATTTATTTTACTTGGTGTTGGGATTTGATGCCATGTTTTTTTTTCTGCTTGCTTCAGCTTAAAACAAGATGGCAGCGTACACAATTGATAATGGCACTTGTACCTCCTGAAAATGCACCTTCGTCGGATGGTAGTAGTAGTGAATCTGATGATGAAGTCATTATACAAAATCCAAATCGACTTGACGACGAAGATGATATCACATACTGCAGTTCCGATCCAGGATCATATCCATCCATGCTAGATGACATAGACATTTATTCGGACATAGAAGAACATCAGCCAGCTCAATTGGACTGCAATCTATCTGACGAAGAAACTGTTCCACTTACACCTGTAATACATAAAATGTTTCCTTCCGGTCAAACACAAGAACCACTGCCATTTGCACTTAACTCCGTGTCTTCCGTTCTATCACCCATGACTAACTCACCGGAACCGGGCCCATCAACACCCAAAACTCGGTCAAAACGAAATGCAGCCCATGTACCTACCCTACCCACAAAAAAAAATAAGAAGTATGTCAGGAAACCTATCAACTTTGAATTCAAAAAGGGAAAATTTAAACATAATGCAGTTTTTGAGATACCTAATGACAACCATCCTTTTGACGCAGAAGTCAAAAGTCCTTTAGACTATTTTGAACAGTTTTTCACTCCTGAAATAATTGATTTAATCACTAATAATACTAATCTTTACTCTGTGCAAATCAATTCAAGAAGCATCAATATCTCTGTAAATGACATAAGGGACTTTATTGCCATAACTCTCCTTATGGGGGTTGTGCAAATGCCAGCCTACCGTGACTACTGGAGTTTGCAACTTAGATTCCCGAAAATTGCCGACGTTATGACTCTAAAACAATACGAAAAAATAAGGAAATACCTTCATTTCGCTGACAACTCCATTGCTGATGACGATCGTTATTTCAAAGTTAGGCCTGTTCTTGAAGAAATCCGCAAAAATTGTCTTTCACTGGAAGAAGAACGGCGCTTCAGTATAGATGAGATGATGGTGCCCTACAAAGGCACTAGAGCAGGCAGTAGGCGCCAATACCTCCCTAAAAAACCAAAAAAATGGGGTTTCAAAATATTTGTTCGAGCAGGAGTTAGCGGATTGATATACGACTTCATCCCTTACGGCGGAGAAGACACTTTCCGCAATCGACAATTTAGCCAATACGAAAATAGTTTGGGCCTCGGAGCTAAAGTTGTCATAGCTTTATGCAAAACAATTACGGAGAAGCCAGCAACTGTCTATTTTGACAACTTTTTCACTTCGCTGGAACTTATCCACTACCTAAGGCACGAGTACGGGATTTTTAGCTTAGGGACGATTAGATCTAACCGTCTGAAAGGTTGCCAAGCGATGCTACCCACTGATAAAGATCTCGCAAAAAAAGGTAGAGGTGCCAGCCAACAGGTCGTGTGCAATAAGCAAAAGGTGGCTATCGTGAAATGGTGTGACAACAAAGTGGTAACCTTAGCAAGTTCCTTTGTTGACTCGAACCCCAAAGGAAAGATCAAGCGTTACTCCAAAGAATGTAAATCTAGAATAGATGTAGACTGCCCACAAATCGTTAAAGAATACAATGCGCACATGGGCGGAGTTGATTTAGCCGACATGTTGGTGTCTTTGTATCGCTCAAGCTTCAAAACAAAAAGGTGGTATATGGCCTTATTTGGCCAAGCATTAGATATTTGCGTCAATAATGCTTGGCTACTATATAAACGGGATTTGAAAGACAAGAAAAAGATACTACCCCTTAAAAAATTTCGAATTCAGATAGCAACAGAACTGCTTCAAAAAAGTAGAATTGGCGGAAATCAAGCAAGGCCACAAGAAGATCTAGCGGTCAAGATAAAAGCACCTGTGGCAGTAAGACCACCGGACGCTGTGCGTTTTGATAACGTGGGCCACTTCCCAATAATAACAAAACAAGGCCGGTGCAAATATTGCAAAAAAGGCTACACAACTGTTTTATGCAATAAATGCAACCTGCGGTTGTGTATGGTTGATAAGAGGAACTGCTTCTACAATTACCATGTCTCTCAGAAATAAGATCTGTTCAGTTTTCAGTGTTCAGATCAGTTCTAGAACTGTATGTAGATATTAGTAGGCATATAGATCTAAGAAATTGCAAGAAACTCTGATGTTGTCATCTTATTACCCTTTTTGTAAATAAAATTTGTGATTTTCAAACGTTTTTTTCTTACAAACTTAACTAGCTATATATAAGCGCAGTGTTGGATTTTTACAACATATTTTATGAAATAAAATTTCCAGCATGTTTCGCATTGTCGTTTTTAAACAACGTATGTTATTTACTAATTTTATGTACATATTTTTTTTATATATATTTTTGGTGGTTCATTAATACCAGTACTATGCCATAAAATAGAAAAAAAACTAATTTTTCAACTTATTTTCTCCTGCGAACTAAAGGGTTAACTACCTCCTACAATGATTTGTTATCTGAAGTCGGCAAGGAGCAGTCGCAGCGGAACACGACATATTTCTCAAGACAGATACACTGATTTTCTCACATTTATTTTTGTCAACATATAAAATATATAATTGTTTTAGTTTATTCCCTTATTGTTTGTCTTCACTCTCCAGTGTTACACAAATTCGGAAAGCTTTTACTCGGAACCGGAAACAAAACTGTAATAAAAGATAACAAAAATTACATACATATATTAATCTAAGAAATACAGGTGTATGTTTTGTTTCCGAGTAAAAACGTTGAAAATTTATGAAAAATCCTAATTAGTTGTATTCATCAATTAATCATGATTTATAAGTGTTCTCGTTTCCATTTGCAGCAATGGTCTGAGCAAACCCGACTACAACAAGTGTCAAGCTTGAACCCAGAGACCTGAGCGACTCCCATGACTACATCCACCGTACTCCATCCTATAAGATACCTACTTTGTAAAATTTATACTGCATTGAGTACTACATTTTTGCATTTAATGATGTATGTATGTATAATCTCAACCCTGATGGATCTCTGACTACCAAAATGTAAGTGGGTTATATCAAAATTTCATCAAATACAGTGTAAACTCTTTATAACGATAAACTCTCTATTACGTTGAAGAGAGCCCAACTTGGCTGGTTTGCGTTAAACCCACATATTGAAACACTCTTTATAGCTGTAGTTTTCAATGTTTTGTAATTAAGTTTGCACCTAAAGGATATTTAATATTTCCTTGCTTAACCAGTTATGACGTAAGTTTGTAAAACTTGATGAAACCGTTTTATCCATAGATAATAATTGGAAGATTTTTACAGAAAATCTTTTAGAATTATTTGTGAGTTGACTCGAATGTATATGAAAGTGTTTTCTTTATGTCAATCATAAAGAATGAAGACTGGATCGAAAGTTTATGGACCATTATCTCATTTATAGTTTATGTTGTGTAATGTAAGCCCAAATATACTCATATAATTTTATCACATTAATCATTAATTAATGTTCCATCAGTATTAGGTTAGCTACTTTATTCATTTAAATGTATTATTTATAATTGTAACGTTAAGCTAAAAGCCAACTTGATTTATAACTTAAATATAATTTTCTTTACATGTAATCGAAATAAAACCAAAATTATCTTACCAAAAACGTATTTTAATTATATAATATACTATAATATACCATACACACCTCCGAATCCTGAGATATAAAGTAATTTATACATCTTAAGATATATGAATGCTCACAATCTATATGTGATGATGGTATACATTACAATGTGTTAACATTGCACATGGAAAAAAAACCGCAAAATATAAAACATCGTGTAGTTCATCATTATATTGGTTCCTGGTAGGGTAACTTACACATAACCTTTTAAAGTGTCAAACCTACTCTAAAAAGCTATGTGTCAGTACCTACTCGTGTCAAAGACAGGTGAATTTCAAATTATTACAAAAAAACAATGATTACATCCGCTTTCTTTGCCCGCGACGCGTCTGTGCGTTTTTGTGGAATTAGCGATATGCGCGTGAAAACAAATACGGTCGGAAATAATGCTCTCACATGGGAGCCAGCAGGATGTTTCACAAATTCGGAACGTTTTCCCCTTTTAACAGGGTAAATGTAAAAAAGAAATTTTGGCTAATAAAGGAATTGAATTGTTCCGCTCGGAAACGAAATGCCAATCGTTATCTCCTTGTAACTATGTACTTCTAAGATTGGTGGATGACTGTTATTGGTTAAAATAAGTCAGTTTGACGTTTTGTTTCCGAGCGGAAACGATCCGAATTTGTGAATCACCCTGCAGAAGACATTTTATGTTCTGATACATCAAAACACATAGAAAATATTTCTTTCCCTAAATTCGCCATTACAAAAGAAAAAAAAAATAGAATGAGCCAGCTGACATCGTTAATTTTCACTAAGCCACATGCATTACCTAATTTGAAATTGGTTTTAAATGTTTATGTATAGGTTTATCACACATCATGTGAAAAGAAATAATTACTAAAAGTAGACAAATCTGTAAAATGATGTGAGAAGTTTGGGGTGAATGAACATTCATGACTGTTTTAACTGTTTCAAATAAAAAAAAAAGATTTAATAATGACAAATGTATCTTGTATCGGGTTGATGTCAACTGAGACAAAATAATCTGGGACAGTTTGGTTCAGTTGACAAAATCTATTTTTCAAGTAGTTGTTGGTGACAACTCGGCCGCTCCACAGATTACTAAAGAGATACTGTGGGACAAACATGAAAAGTATAGTCAAGGAGTAAAGTGTTTGACATGGAATTAGCTTTACAAATAAATACATTCAATGAAGCGTTTTTTTAATAACGTTTTTGTTGCGAGTAGCCTTACCGTTAACATTTTATGACTTAAAAATTCGTGTGACGTGATTTTACTGATGTTCCTATAACTCGCACTAACATGCTTAAACTTTTATAAATTTGTTTATTTAAATACTTCAAAACAATCACCTCAAGCCAGTTCTTTTGTTAAAACTATCAATGAGCAAGATGCAAATATATTGCCGTTTTTTTAAACAGGTTTACTTCATGAGCGCCTGTAATCCTTTGTTTAAGGCTTGTTTCAATATTTTTGCGGGCAGGTAAGCAAATTATAGGAATAAATTACATGCCATATAAATTCAAAATATTATGTAGTTTCTCTATTACAAAATTACTATTACACTCGTCCCTCGTTTTCATATTACTAGGTAAGTACATATTGTTAAATTATGTAGTGATAGCTTTTTTACTTCACTGTACCGCTTTGAATAATTCACCGAGTTGTCACTAACAAAAATACAAAAAATCGATTTTGTCAACTGAACTAAAATGTCCCAGATTATTGTCTCAGTTGACATCAAGCCCCTGTGTCTTACAGCTAGCCTATCTAGTTACTCTGCGTCGGCCACCGGAGAATGCCACGTGAGTCGCTCCTCGTAGAAAGCAATAACCTGAAAACAAGACGCAGTATAATAATTAAACCAACATATTTCAATACACATTCAATTATGTCTCCACTTCTTCAGAAATGTGTGGACATGCATATCTAAAAACTAATGAAACTACTATTTTTTAACACTATTTTGTAAGTGAGAATCATGTCTAATTTAAATAAAATCATAAAATTTAGAACATTACGTTTAGGACTCATGCTCTGAAACAAGTTACAACAATTTCACATGTGTGTCAGTTTACAACTTGTGTGCTTTAAATGGCGACAATACATATTATAGCACATAGCATTTTTTTTAATTTAAGTGGTTTTACTATTCAAATAATCATGTATATTAAACAATAGCAATCAATACATAGTAGATTCAGAAACTTAACAAATACAAATGATCAAGCATGTAAAACTAGTAAACCATGTCAGTAGGTTGTTGTCCTCATTAAACTACTAAATAATGAGTAGGTATATTCACCTGTTGTGGACATTTGACATTGGCTACCCTGGCGGGGACCAGCTCTGCCTCATCTGAGTCAGCCCACTTCACCAGAAACATGAGGTCCCCGGTGGCATCGGACGCACCTGGTTAGAAAACATATACAAGTTAATTTGATATACTTAGTATTATTTTCTGATGGGCATAGTAAAATGCAGTAGGCACTTAGTACTTTTGGCAAATTTATTTTATTTTATCCACCTATACTGTCCCACTCCTGGGCACAGGTCTCACCTAACTCCCTCCATGAATCACGGTCGATAGCTAACTCACGCCAGTACTCCAACAAATAATAAATAAAATAATAAATATCTCGAATACTACACACAGCACAATAAACAGACACTCAAATTTTACCATTATTATTTCATTCTTAACAAAAAAATATTTGTTGTATGAAAATTTAAAATTACTGTCATAATTTTATGAAACCCAAAAAAGAAACAAGCAAATACAGCACAGTAGGTAAAAAATTGCAACACAAAATGTACAACAATAAGTTGGACATACTATTCTGTAAAAATACAATCACAGCGAATGTCATCAAACAAGATAGGTACTTATGAAAATCAATTTACAGAAAATAATCCTTCAACTTGCCAATGCAATATATACTAATTCTTTAGAACTAGTTTTATAAACATAGAATGCACATCTTCACATTCTTGTTTATTATGTTTATATACAAAATAAACAAAATGAAAACAGTAAAAACTTAAAAATAATTTGTAAAGTAATTCTTACCAATAATTTTTTCAGGTTTCAGGCCTTTATCAAAGCCAGTTTTTTGTTTGCTTTCTTTTGATTCCTTCTTGGCCTTTTCATCCACCGAGGACACGCTGGCACCACGGGACTTGTGTGATGAGGTCTCCTCGCTGGACTCTCTAGCACGCTTCTTGCCACGCTCTTCTGGCTTCTTTTTTGTTGCGGGCTGCAATGGATGGATTGGTCAATTTAGTTTAATTTTGACAACATGTTGTGTCTAGTTTACAGCCAATAAGTTTTTACTGAAGTTTTTTTTTATTTTACATGGTATGTATATCTTCATTCTTGCATCGTAACAAAACAAAAAAAACTTGTGCTTGATGGTTAATAACTTAATTTTCCAATGTTTCCAGAAAACCCCAATACAAGCTGGCCATTAACACATCCCTGAACCTGTTCCAATGCTCTTTCGAGCTGGATGGCAGCTGGCAGCATGTTCAATGAAGTTTATGACCACTAAGTAGTTCACTTGAACCTACAAATTGTGGTAAAATATCCTATGTTTAAATTTAAAGAGTGCTGAGTAAAGAAATGCCAAGAAATAACAGAATTAAAAAAAAATTAATAAATTCTGAGCATAATACCTCTTTTTCTTTTTCTTTCTCTTTCCGGCTCTCTTCATATGTTCTGATCAGCTCTTCACAGTCCAGGTTCTCCACCGGCTCCCAGGTACTCTCTTCCTCCTTGTAGCCTTTCCATTTTAGGAGATATTGTATCTACAATGCAACAAATGGTAATTGTTGAAAATGCTCTTAAAACTAAAGAAAATATTGTTGTACAACAGTAACCATCAGCACAGATAATGAAATCAAGCAATCAAGTGTTTTTTCGCATACCCTATCTGCACACATAGCCTAGCTAATAGTAAGTAAGATACCTGTAATACAGACAACTTAGTTTATAGGTCTCCTTGATGGACCAAACTTGCAGCATATAAATAGTTGACGATTATGCTAACAAAACATGTAATGTTAAATGTAGTGACTGGACAGTATTTTAGCCATTTAGCAAATAATCGTGATATCGCCGATCGCTGCTAAGCATAAAAACAGGCCACCCAAGACCTAATGTATAGGTTATGCTAAAATCATATTTTTGTGAAGTGAATAAGTTTTAAACATAGCGCTGCTGAGAGATATCTTGTATATAGTCTAATAAAAACGACACAAAGAGTAACACGTAGGTATGTAAATCAATAACAAAGCTGCACACTCCATTCGGCGTCAGCCAAACAAGCGGCAAATGCAAATATTACCTTCCCTTTTACAGTCCTTTTATCTAGGACTTTCTCGACTACGTATTCTTCCTCCGAGGACTGTTCGCTATCGTCTGTCTTTTTGTCTTTCTTGCCCATTTTCCACTTCGTCAAATTAAATTACTATAATTACAACGGAATGCCCAGCTCTCTAAGAAGCAAAACAAAATGGCGCGGTCGCGAACGAAATGTGTGTCTGTGTGTGTGATCTGTGATGCGATGCGATGCGATGCGGCCGATGCGGCAACGGCGGCGGCGGTTTCACAGATAATAAAACAATGCCAGTATTAGTCGTACTATTTTACTTGGCAAACATAATTCACATAATATTATATCCGTACACGTATTTTGTCTGAGATTCACACATACAATTCTAAGTTGGAAAAATAGAAAATTGTGCCTGTTATTGCCGGATTCACGCAGACTGTGAAATACTCGCCACGTTACATTACACCCCGTAACATTGAACCGTACCCATTTATAGAATCGCCTGGATAGATTTGATCTGCGCAGTAGGTACATAACGGCATATATTCTGCAGTGTATGATTAAATGAATAAAAAACTGTATTATGAGACACATTGTCCATTGAACTTTTATACAGACAAACAATAATTTCGAACATCTGATTATATAAAGTATTTCATGCGAATGAATAAATCATAAATAAATCATAAATCATAAATCATATTTTTATTTACCTAGCGGCATCGCACCGTACAGGGCAAGTCAATTTACAAATAATTTCATTTCTTAGATTTAATTAAATTACACAAAATAAAACTAGGTAGGTACCTACCTCAAACAAAGATTAATATTTTTTTTATCAAAAATGAAGATTCAGTTAAGGCACTAGTCATAAATTCGTTGAGTTTGTAAAATGGTTGTATCTCAAAAAAAATGTTTTAACCTCCTCTTAAAAGCATTATATGGTAGGTTTGCGATACTGTGTGGCAATTTGTTATACATGCAAATCTTGTGAAATATACCCTGTTTCTTTGTTTTGACTAATCTATTATTGGGTTTCTTTAAATTGGCAGGTTTCCTCAATGTGTAATTCTTTTCTTTTCTTTTCTCCATACTTCTCTTTCATCATGAATTTCTAGAAGACAATTATATATATACATCGATATTACTGTCATAATTTTATTTTCCTTAAAATGTTCCCTTACTGATGCTCGCTTTTTCAGCCCGAACATGTTTCTTAACGCTCGTTTTTGTGCTCTGAGTACCCTCTGTATATCAGCCCCATTACCCCAGACTGTGATAGCATACCTTAGGCGGGAATGTATGTGTGCGTAGTATACAGACAACATAGCCGACTTGTCTAACAGAGACCGCAACTTGTAAAGTGCATAACTGGCGCTTCCTATCTTCTTACATAGCTTTAAGATATGAGAATTATGAGTTACTGTATAATCTATTGAATATCCCAGGAATACATTTTCTTTTAAGTTCGTATCTCCTTTGTTTTTCCTTGATTTGTATCTCATAATAACAGTCTTTTCTTCATTAAGTATAATACCGTTTGCGCTAAACCAGCTTTTTACAATATCCATGGCTTCATTTATTTTTATTTCTAGTCTGTCTCTATTTTTATCTCTTATCCCTACATGAGTGTCGTCGGCGAAATGACTTACGTATGTCCAATCACACATTTACTAGGTCATTTATATAAATGAGAATAATCAGCCTCCACAATACGTAGTGATGGGGCTGTTTATAAAAGAAAAAATACAGTACGTATCAAATATATTTCTCTCTTACTAACATTATAAATGATTGTCCCTGTAAACTCAGCTTATTGTTATAGCCTGGTAACATTTTTTATAATCTATATGTCAAAAAAGGCAAAGACAGTAATGACAACCGTACAAAAATAATCAATGTTTTATCTCTTTCTTTTGTAAAATATTTCTTAACGTCCAGTAAAGTTTAATTTAATTATGTTACTTTTAATTTATTAATTTTGCACTATTATTCAACATTAATCATTGAAGTGTTTTTCTGGATTCATATAGAGTAACTTGAAATAATTAGATGGAATAGTTTTAGACATTACTAGAATGATAGAGCAAATGAGATAGCATAATTTTACAACTTCACACTCGATTCATTCATTTTTTTTCTTTGATTCTGGTTGGTTGGCTAGTTAGTGCCGTATCAATCAAAACATCGCAAATCGCAGCGCAGCAGTTTCGTTTCAGTCATCCGGACAGCCTGTTGATTGTATCGATAACATTTATATGCGGTTATTGTTATGTTATGAGCAAATAAGAAGAAATCGTGTTATTAAATAGTCAGACGTATGCATTGTGTTAGTAATTAGTGCTGTGAAACTATTACAAATACCACGTGTGTAATTTGGCCAAGTACTACACTTTTGTGTCTAATCGAATAGTTTCAATTGACTTTGACGTCACAAAAACCAACCAATCACTTGCGGTGACGAAGAAAATACTACACTTTGGATGTTTTGATTTATTTTTATGGTACATTGGACACTTACAGGAACTGGAAATGTTTGGATAACTAGTGAACTTGTGTTAAAAATATGTTATTAAAATGTACCGCAGACGGGAGACCGATCAAAGTGAACGGTGCGCCGGTCAACCACGGGAATGGTGCGAGAGGTAAGGTCCGCAAACAAACTGTCTTTCTATCTCTTTAAATAATAAGTAATTTATACATCATATAAGTAACCTACGAAAACAATAATACATCGATAACTAGGTATGACGAGTATTGAGGACGTCACTAGATAGGTTAAAATTTTCAAATTCAGAAGAACGTTGCCAACATAAAAACAATAATAAAGTAAGTTTCGTGCCTAAATGTAGTTCTTTTTAACCTGAGTGAGAACTGGCACAATACAAAGTTATTGCCAAAAAAGAAGAAAAACCTAGTTATTTACTAGTTCTTATCACAGTTGATGATAAAAAAAGAGATTTGCATGTTGTTATAGTACTACCTACGAATTTAGCTGATTCGGTATAGGTATTTTGTACAACATAGTACCTAAGTAAGGTCTTTGAAAAAACAATAGGTAGGTACCTACATCATGATCATAGCTTAATTTATATGATAACTAGGTATATATGGCAAAGCCTTGATCTCTTGCCCACTTGATTAAAAAAAGCTCGAGTCAGATGATGATAATAATCAAGGGATGATTATTTAGATTTATATTATTACTTACCTACAAACCTAGGTATGTACCTAGGTATTTATTTATATTTTATTTACAACAAACATTTGTAGGTACGAGTATAGGTACCAAATTGCAACGCTCTAGCCATGGTCGGTGGCGCAATCGCGGTTTTTTACTTGGCTGCTTAATTGTGTTACTCCCGGGTATCGATACTAGAACAAACAGCCGAGGTCTGAACGTGTCATCCGACACACAAAAGCGTCCTAAATGTAACTCCACCATTTGGTCACCCATCCAAGGACTGACCGCACTCACTATCGATCGACTGCATGCGATTTTACCCCTGATAGCTGACATTACTTGAAAGGACCTAATCCAAAGTGGTGCGAAAGGTATTTTACCGACTGTTGCAAATATAGGGCTGTCCTTGCCATCAATTGTAGTAAGAAGTGTTCAAATTGTAACTTACCTAAATCGTAATATTTTCATTTTTCTGACTCCAACTTTCAGTTATTTAGGTACGACATTTTAGTAAAAAAGACGTGTGTCAAATTTAAATTACAAGAATTAATTATAGGCTGTAACTATGTGTGTGTACAACCATAACTAGATACAAGTAAAAAAACAATACAATATTCGTTATTCCAGTGAAGTTATAGACAAAAATATAGGTACTCAAATCATCCATCGTATCGTCTTGTCGCAAGAAATAACAATATCTAGACAGTATTATATAGTCGCCATCAAAAGGTTAAATTTATTGCAGTGGACTTACATGGCTCAACCTTACTCCCTTGTTAGAAGACGCCTCTTTATTTTTAACAACTTTTTGTAAAAAAAAACGCTAGAAAAAATCGTACGCAAAAAGAAAATACGCCGGCTGATTACTTCCTGCTGTATAAGTAGAAGTAGTACTGTCAGATCGATTTACATGTTTTTGCTACATTACTTGCAACAAAGACGTAAAAAATTGCTATAATGGTGTAAGTATACGTTTTTGTCAACGAGCCATGTCTCTACCAATATTCAGTAAACGATTGGTTGTGTCTAAGGTCGGAATATAATCAATTACTATAATTAACATCAGGCAGGCTGTAGACAAGCGTTCTGTGTTAAAATAAAATTGAGCGAGTGTAGTGCGCGAAAATATTTGGGAGTTTGATACAAAACAAAGATGTAAAGATGTAAGAACAGTAGCTACTGATCGCAGATCATGGTTTGATCAGAAAGAAAGAAAGAAAAACATTTATTGTAGCAAATGTTAATGAAATAAGTACAAACAAGAAATATATAAATTTAAAAATAAACCTATACTTAAAACTACTTAAATAAAATACATATTTAATATATACATATACATATATAATACATATTTATATCAGCAAACTAGATGACACGTTTGTTGCAATATGAAAGCCCACTTTCACAATGATCCTTCAAGCAATTAGCGACAAAATTACCCAGTTTATAATGGCTACGTGTTGAAGAATCGTTGTTCAAATAATGTGGCAAAAGCTGTCAAAGCAATCTGGAATCTCCATGACTGAATCTCATTGCCATCTTGTGACGCAAGGTTCTAATAAACCGATACGCGTAATTAAATAAACAAACAGGTTAATTATAAAACGGGATGGAGGCAATAACTTTAATTTGAAGTATTTGTTTGTTTGCCACGCGCGGATCGATCAATATTATCGCTGTGATCGCATCAAAGGACTCTTGCGTTGGACCTAGTTTCCACTGAAAATCCGGGTAAGAGGCTATTTTCATGCTGCAGGCAGAGTGAAGATTGAATACATACTATGTCAGCTGGATTTAAAACAAACACCATATCTTACATTATTTTATTACTGGCACTAGTCTTTAAATTGTTTTCTCTTGTGTGCCACTAACAAAATCTAGTTATTGTTGCGATTTATTGAGATGGACTCTCCTTGTTATTCGTAGTTATTCGTAAAAAATGTATAAATGACAGTGAAAATTTATCATTCGTTAACTTATCACACTGAGAAACAAAAATTCTAGGAATAAACCCCTAGAATTATTCTTTTATTTGTATATTTTTTTTCCACGCTAGTTCTATTGCTGGCCAATCATTGATCGTTCGGTTTCATTCAGCTTGTTACTCTCGACACCAGAGTTGCCCACTCTCATTCGATAAGAAGAAGAAGCTTGGTTACGAGGATTTTGGGAAAATGTTCTATCTGCCTAACTATAGCATGTACCAAATAGATAGGTCATGTAATGTATGTAAAGTAGGTATCTTAACAATTTTACGATGGTAAAGTGGAAAGATCAAAGCAATCAAAAGATAATAAAGTTACGATAATATTTCGTGGAGTGTCATCATCTTAAAATATCTATTTTAATTCGAAAGACGTAATCTAATACGTAATTAAATCTCTGCTATCAGTCACAGACCAGCCAAGAGGTTATTTTGGGATAAAAAGTAGATATAGAGACTGTACAATATAGTAATGCAAATAACGTTATGCGAGTATAAGGATCACATGACTTACCTACTATTATCTGATATGCTCCTTGGCAATCACATTTGGATATAAGTAATAATGAAGTTAAATATATAATAAAAACTGCTGAAACATGTTCCTTATGTTTAACATTTTGTTTTACATATGAATTTACATTTTTCTACAAAAATATTCTGTAGAAAAATGTAAATTCATATGTAGTTTGTAAACATAAGGAACATGTTTCAGCACTTTTTATTAACACTTTTAGTTTAAACCTACCTTCATTAACGCATTGGCTGCCCACCTCTTGACGAGTATATTACTGCAAGCCCCTTGTATTTGTGGTTAAAAAATGTAAAGTTAAGTATAATAATATCTGTCATATTTTACTGAGTAGTAGAGAGTTAAAGTTATTTATTTTTAATAATGAAGTTACTTAGAACAATACATATTGTCAGCTCTAAATCATACATTTTGATTGGCTATAGTTATAGTTTCGGGCCGATGAGATTCCCTTGTCTCACTTCAATCAATAAAATATGTATCTACCAAACAATGAATATTATTAGATATTTGATTTAGAATGAAAGAATAGTGTCGTAATTATCACATTTTTACCAATATTTGTATTATGTATTCAATAACAAGCCAATACAAGCGAAGTCGTTCTTTGTCAGACTTACAGCAAAAACACGCCCATTGCAGCAGGTAATTGGCATTGGCAAGCAGTGAGCAAAATAAATTATTTATTTATAAAAAGTAATGTAGTTTGTCCCCAATGTCAGTTAGACCAAGAAGCGGCTGGTGTTCTACAGCCACTAGCACAAGTTATCTCGAGAGTATCAGAGGTCAGAAGGCGGCCGCGCTCTATGCTCTGCTTACACAGCCAGCAGATAGCGGCTGCGCACGCGACGAACATATGACCGAACTGGATCATGACAACAGATACGCCACTTTTCGTGCATCTGTCTGGATTTTTGTTGGTCATTGACATTTTGTGCGCTCTCATTGCGCAATCACGACAACAATAGGTGTTGATAATATGAGCCTTTGTTTTGTATAGTACTTACGTTTTAATTATAGAACTTTTTGAGTTGCTTTTTTCTTACTATCTAACGGACAGCATTCTGATACTTGTATCAATTGTATTAAAGTAAATAAATTCCTTTTAGGTTAGCGTGTTACTCCTTAGGCTGCGTCAATGCTCTATAACGGCCAGGATGTACGTAGTCAAAAGCAAACCTATTTTACATCACTAAAAATAATCCTAGGTTTATAAGTAGGTTAGCTATAACTATTTGAATTACAACATAACATACAGCGGTACTCAATTTGCGTAGATAAATACCTATCGATACATTAACAAGCTTAGTTACTTGCCTATCTACGTCGAGCCCTGTGTAATTGAATGAAAGGGAAGCCACAGATAAGATAACCAATTTAGGCCTGCGATGTGAATGAACAGTCGTTGACCGTACCAATGGACTTAGCTATGACGCTCTACAATTATACTTACTGAAATCTATACATACTAATATTATAAAGCTGAAGAGTTTGTTTGTTTGTTTGAACGCGCTAATCTCAGGAACTACTGGTGTGAATTGAAAAAATATGTTTGTGTTGGATAGACCATTTATCGAGGAAGGCTTTAGGCTATATAACATCACGCTGCAACTAATATGAGCAAAGAAACAATGGAAAATGTGAAAAAAACGGGGAAAATTATTCATCTTTAGAGACTTCCGTTGCGTGTGCTGCGAAAACGGTTCAAGATATCAAAAAAAATGTGTGAAAGAACTAAAACAACTTATTCCTCTTGAAATGATCTAGCAAAATGTATGCAACCGTATATGTCTATCTTTTTAGATTAACTCACTAGAACCGTTTTTATGGTAATAACTATTCCATGCGGACGAAGTCGCTGGCACAGCTAGTGATAAGCTAAAAGGCTAATGGACATGAAGAAGACATAAAAATTAATAAGCGATAAACTAAACAGATGAATAACGTAGTAAGTAAGGCATACAAAATGGCCAAACGTTAAAATTATTCTTCCGTTATTTTCAATTCATGAGAAGAATCTTAAATATCCAGAAATGTACTCGTACATCTGAAATGTGTGAAATAGCATGATGACAAGCGATGATGATGGATGTTAAAGACCATACTTAGAAGTCTTTACAAGTTCCAGTTGTATTTTACTAGCTAGGTACTTCCTGCATATAAAATCTGTCTTTGTTTGAGTGGAGAATCAGTTGATTCAAATGATTACATAGATCTGCTAGTACCGAGGCGTGTTAAGTTGTTACTGTTCGCACTGATATGATAACATCCGCCATATTTGGTGTTGTTGTACTCTGCATTCTGTGGTGTAGGTAACTGAGCCATCGGCAGGGGATAACTAGATGGAGCAAGTGTTAATTGAACATCAAGTATAACTGCAGTGTTTCCGGATATAACTACTGCGCGCTTCGATCAATAATATTATTGATCGAAGACTGCGCGTTCAGATTTTTGAACGATATTAAATTAGGAAGTTCTCTATTTAACATTTTTATATGTTTGTTAGTTTACATGACTGCTCCGCCAGTTATGAAGCGTTCTTTGTAAGATACGTACATATATCACATTTTTATATGTTTGTTAGTTTACATGACTGCTCCGCCAGTTATGAAGCGTTCTTTGTAAGATACGTACATATATCACATTTTTATATGTTTGTTAGTTTACATGACTGCTCCGCCAGTTATGAAGCGTTCTTTGTAAGATACGTACATATATCACATTTTTATATGTTTGTTAGTTTACATGACTGCTCCGCCAGTTATGAAGCGTTCTTTGTAAGATACGTACATATATCACATTTTTTTATTTATTTAGAGTCACCCTTTGTCTAAAAAAATTTGACCCATTTCTCGGTTTAAGATCAGGATTAAAGCAATGTAAATCTAGTTGAAATGCAATATTAGGATTCCACACTGATCTATGTATCCTACTTAAAGTGCCTCATATTCAAAACTGAAGGTCCTTACAGATTCTTTCCAGTATGAGATCAGTTTTATGAACAATCTACGGCACCCTGAATTCTGTCTGTTGTCTAACACCGCCGAGCACGCCACTGAAGTGGAAGTTGCGATGGTGAGTGGTGCTAATGTCCCTCTGATTAGCGCAAGTGGAAGGACGCTGCCTAATACAGCTGAATCACTCGTATTATGTCAATTGCCCTACTTCTGCGACATACACGAACAAATAAGTAGGTATTCTCATAAAAAATAGGTGGCGTGGCTATCTTGTGTATGGTCATAACATCATTGGGGTCATTTTCATGTTGAAGTTTAAATGTCAGTTGGCAAATTTGTATGGATATGGATCTTTTTAATAAATAAATAGAGCTATACACTTACAGCTCGGTGTTCTATCAGTTAGCCCAGTTTTCTGGCCCTTCATTTTTGTGCCAAGGTAAGGTACCTTATTTGTTTTAAGTTAAGTTCTATTGCTTTTTGTCGATGTGGGTACCCGCAGTGCGCATTCAAGAAGTCTATGACTAAGTTAAAAAAAACTGCATTAGAGTTTCTTTCGTTATACTCTAGCTAGATATTTTATCGTAAGTAGTGATGAAATTTCCAATTTCGCCATCATCATCAGCCCACGGTCGTCCACTTCTGGACATAGGCCTCTCCCAAAGCACGCCACTCGGCCCGACTTTGTGCTTCTCGTCACCACCTGTTCCCTGCTATCTTCATGATGTCCTCGCTCCACCTTGTGGCTTGGGTTTAAATTTCGCCATCATTCAAACTTAATTACCGTCATTTGTTGAAGCGCCGAGTGCTTTACTTCTTTCTATTTCTGTTCAATTAGCTAAGTAACATAAAGTTGATTGCGTCAAGTAACTCCGCTGTCTTGTCATAGATGATGTATTGCTTTTATTCAAGGGAGATCTAACTTCGCTAATGATTTATTTTCAGTCGCGGAATGCGGACGCTCGCTGAAGTCTCTTGATGGATCTATCTGCTTCAGACGCGTTCTCATTCGCTTCTCTACCTGATTGATAAACATCTCGTACGTGCGAAAGAGATGACTAGTATTCCTCAATCTGATGTGAGATATGCGCGCGTGCCGCGCTCTAATCAACCTTGACCTTGTAGTGAATCAAGCTATCGCACTCTTAAGTAATTTGCTGTGTTCAAACATTACATGGCAACACTACTGAAATTGGATCGATAGCGGTGGTGTTGACTCCAGAACTAGCACTTTTATCTACCGATATCATCATAAAAAATATACAAACAATTATTATTTAACAAATTACTGCTACTTATCTGTATTACGTGACTGTTTTTTTTTGTGAGACTAGAATTCAAGCCACGAATATGTAAATGTCAACTATGTTCACTAAAAAAAGGCTTGTCTAACTAAGTAAAAAAACATTGCATCAAATGCCTAATAAAAGAACTTCTTTCTTGTTGCATATATTATGTAGGTAGCTAAATAAATAAGTACATTTTCCAAACATTTATATAGTAAGAAGAGATATGTACGTATGTCGGCTAATTTTAGTATATTCAGTGGTAACCAGTTCAATCTGGTAATAGGTATTTGGTTTGGCTCTGTCGGTACAATAGTGGTCTGTGTCAACATTAGGTACTACTCGACTCTTCATGTTGCCAATTTGTTCTAAGATTAACATCCGAAATGAAATCCTCGCAGTTACTAACCAGAAAAGAAATAAAACAGTGTTTTGTCTCTTGCATCATTTGAATTTGTACGAATATCATCCGCAATGAATGAACTCCAGTAAGACTATATTTCTATATTGAAAACGAACGAAGGTAAAGTAAGGAATGGGCACAGAATACAGAGAAGAATAACATCACACTTCTCTGTTTCCCACATTTTAGTGCTGCCATTGATAACATGCACTTAGTTCCCTCTCTCTCTCTCTCTCACACACACACACACGCGCACACACACACAAATCCAAATGCAAATATACACAGCAGGACAAACATGTACATATATACAGATAAAAAATTATATATGTATTCTTCTATTATTATTATCATATGATGTCCATATGTAGTTATAGTTTTGTTTACTTTTAATTGTATTTGTTAACCATCCAAACCACTTGGAAGAACCTGTCTTTTGCAACACAGTTCCAACTAAAGCAAAAGACAGAATCATGTAAATTATACAATAAGGTTTGTACATGTATACAATATGGCGGACCGAAGGGCCAATTATGTATATCAATTAAAAAAGAGTTATTTTTTTTAGATACAACAAAGAGTTGTAGAAACTAGAAGCAAATTCGTTCGTTTCCTTACCAGTCACATCCCTCACAGTGCCATCGGTTGGGAAGAATTTAATACCTATAACGTGCTATAACGTAGTGACAACTAATCAACTATGTTACTGGCTCAGAATTTCAAATAGTTACTCTGAGTTTAGTCATAACTACTCATGTCTTCTGCTAGAAGCAGACCGTTATTGGCTAATGTTTATCATGATGTAGCATATATCGTTCAACTAAAGGTAGGTAATGCATGTGTGTATGAACATGATAAATGTACTGAACAAGAACTTTAAGAGTAGTTCCGCATTTTGATTGATTATGATGATTCGACAAAAAACGAAATAGTGTTACATCCTCATATCCGTATGTATGTGCCTAGAACCTGTGATTATATTATTGTAGCCATTGTAAATTATTATTGTGGGATGCAACTTGTGTCGACACATTGGCGCTCTGTCATCTTGAAAAAGTCAAAGTCAAATCATTTATTGTACCATTGTGTTTTCAATAAAATGTTGCAGATCTTTTATGCATAATTTGGTACATGAAGAACACAATATACCCTCAAAGGGTGTTTACAAATAGTTTTAATTGTTGTGTGCGGGCCGGTTTACTTATTTGTTTTTTTATTATATTGTGTTTGTATAGAAAATCATCATTGTATGAAACATCTTCCAAGCAGGCTGGCGGTGCTGCTTCATCTGCAGAGCTCCTCAAACAGCGCAAATATTCTAAACTAGACAAGGGCTATTTATTTGTACCGTTTGGGGTAGAAACTCTTGGGCCGTGAGGTCAGAGCGCACTTGACCTCTACCAAGATCTGTCGGGGCGTTTGAAACAGGCTTCGCGTGACCAAAATGCTGGCTTCTACTTTGCCCAAAAGATTAGTCTAGCTATTCAACGGGGCAATGCAGCCAGCATTTTGGGTACGCTACCTTTTGAAAAAGTAGATTAGTTTGTTTATATATGTAAACAAAGTATGATACACATACTCTGTGTATGCATATTTAAATGTACCGCCTATAGATATTTTGAATTTGCCGCGCTCACCGTTGAAGCTCACGGTTTGAAGGTTAGATTTTATTATGGAGAAGAACACATATAGTTTGATTGTGAATTAAGATTTATTTTAAAGATATTGATAAAATTAGTACTTTTACTTGTGGAGTAGTAACTTTGAATGTTGTTTATCTATTATTTCAGGTGGGTTCAAATTGATAAGTGTAGTTTGAGTGTTCATAATTGTTTTTGATTTAGGTTAATATTTATTAATAAATAGGTACTCTATTATTTCAGAACAACAACTTCAACTATTATTTCACCACAATCCTATATAAGAAGGAACACAATTATATATATAGGTATATATTTTATTTGTAAGTGTTACTATTAATTTTTGTTGTTTTGAATTAAATTATTATTTAATCATATTTATTTCTCTTTGCGAGTCCACAAAACAGACACTGAGCTACAGACTAGACTAAACTATGCATATGTTTACTTGTAACTTAATGACAGATTTAAAAAACATACCTATAATTAAGTAGCAGGAATTTGTCACCTCTGTTTTTAGTCATTCTCCAATACACATGTATCTAGTAAGTAACTGGCCTATTCTAATAGCCAAAATGTAACATGATTTACTCTGTTCACTAGGGAATTGGACTGGCCTGTTAGCTTAGTTGGTTGGTAGTGGCTCTGCCTTCTAATCTAGAGGGCGCGGGTTCGATTCCCGCATGACACAAGTATTTATGTACGTTAAAAAAATATAATTATTATTGTGTTGAGTCTGGTCGTTTGTATGTATAATAAGTATGTATTTACAAAAGAAAAGTATATAAGTATTATATCCGTTATCTAGTACTCACGACACAGGCGTTTGCTTAGTGTGGGGCTAGATGGCGCTGTGTGCAATGTCCCGGAATATTTATTTAATTAGGGCAAAGCTAAACTAATATAAAAAAAATTAAACTTAACACTTTTCATTTTGTTCAAATTAGTACAATATTACCAAATATTTATTAAGATTATAATTATTTCTATACTCACAGTATGACTCCTCTATGTCTTCTTAATTCCGTCATTCTGTTTCACATACCAAAATCTTCGATAGACCGAGCTAGCAACAGTTCCGCTCAAAATTCATATAATGTTGATTATTTTCGAAGGACTCTTAGTTATCTGCAATTTATTATTTGGTCTCTACCTTATCGGGTGCGTGGCTAGATCCCAGATTATATATATCTATATTATCAACTTTATCAGTATGCTGGTGGCTATCGTACCTACTTGTATGCCTATCGGAGGCCTACGGGCGTAGGAACGCCTGAATATTATTAACCGTGGTTAGTTACACGGTATTGCCAGCTTTGTACTACATTATGTATGTCTATGGTGTAGGTACAAATGTTTTTATAGCTTATCCTCATATTACTTACTAGCTGTGCTCGCGACTTCGTCCGCGTGGAATAGTTATTTTGGGCAGCATATTTATTTTTGCAAACAACCTCTTCAGTTTTATAAATTATAGCTGTTAACCACGACTTGAACCGTTTTCGCAGCGCACGCAACGGAAGCCCTCAAAGATGAATAATTTTCCCCGTTTTTTCCACATTTTCCATTGTTTCTTCGCTTCTATTAATTGCAGCGTGATGTTATATAGCCTAAAGCCTTCCTCGATAAATGGTCTATTCAACACTAAAAGAATGTTTCAATTCGGACCAGTAGTTCCTGAGATTAGCGCGTTCAAACAAACAAACAAACTCTTCAGCTTTATAATATTAGTATAAGTACATTAATTATTAGTACATATTTACATAAGTTCAGATATACCTACTTACTGAATTATTATGAACACATGATATAATTCGGCAATGTTTCATATATACATAATGTATAATAAAGCTGAAGGAGGTCGGAAGTCCATAACACACTATGTTATGCATAAGCGCGGAATACAACAATATTTCACTCTGCCAAAACTTGATCAAAACTATTTGATAGTTACGTTCTAGAGTAACTTCACGTAATCTATAAATTATTATGTTGTTCGCTTTGAAAGACAGAATATTATGTAATTATTAATTTACTAACCAGGTGCTAAATATTCGAAACAGAATAGTTGTGCAATATGATTCTTAAGTCAATTGGCGTTAAATTTAGTTTGATGCTTGTGCAATGTGTAGGGTTTCACGCATTGTTCCATTTATACATAACTGATCTTGAGATTTACCTAACTTTTACCATTGAGGGGCGGTAAATCTTAGGAATTACCGCATTTCGGGCTTATTTATTTACTAATAGTCTGCAAAACAGGCACTAAGCTAAAACACACATAATAAACTTAATAAATAGAAAAAAAATAACTAGCACTTAATGCCCTCTTGATGCAGACCTAACTAACAATTTTAAGATAATTATTTACAAAATAAATAAGTACATATATTACATGCTACTTTAAACAATTAAGAAAATAAAAATTACATAGGTAAATAACGAGTACACAATACATATTATTATAACTACATATATCTAAGCTTATAAAAAATAATAATCATAATAAGATAACCAAAACAAATTTAAATAACACTTTTTGTTTGGGCTTTTAGAGTAACATATTATAGGTACATAGGTATACAATTTAACGTATGTACTTATAAATAGGGATTACGTTGTCGCTAGTCGAAATAAATCTCGTAGTTAATCCAGCTTTTGAATCCAGAATTAATCTTGTAGGGACACAATTGTAAGTGTGAATGATGACGAATGCATTTTGTGTATGTGTGTGCGTGATGTATGACGCGACACCCCAGTTGCTGCGCACTGGTGGTCTGAGTGGACGCGTTAGTTGTTGGGGAATTAAATTCCATAATTCATTAATCTCACACGCGAGTTTTTATTGACCATCAGTGCCGGTAACCCAGGTACAGAACCCTCACACCTTAGGTAGGTTCACGACTTATTAGAAGTTATTTTATTCGGTGCGCATGGGCACCGACATTCTATTTAAAAACCTGCATCGAAATCCGTTTAGCTTTAAAGATCTATGCATGACATACATATACAGGCGCGGCAAGCGACTTTATTTATGTAGTGATAGTGATAACCGATCAATGTTACCTTCATCGTAGTACTACAACTTATTGTACGACCTGTATATCCCACTGTTCAACGTAACTATTTGTTTCTTCAGTCAAAGTGTCTCCATATCACCATACCTAACTTAATTTAGAATACCTACCATTTTTCGTCGGCTGTATTCAAATGCGACGCTCGGATCTCGGTTCCTCTATTATCTAATCGCAAATTTATCGGCGGACCTTGAAGATCGCGCCACGTCTTTCAACAGTACACCGGCTGCGAGGGTATTGTATGCCACTCTACTGATAAACACGAGGTTCGCCCAAAATAGAAAACGCAAACAAACTGTCCTAGCGACGATTCATAAACTCGAAAAAGTGCCAATTTCAGCAACCTAGCGAATATTGGCTTTGTACTCGCAATAATATTGTTACAACCAATACATCTGCACGATCATTACGACCATATTTATCTCAGTTCTTATTGTGTTATGGCGGAATCTTTTTAAATCATGACATAGAAATATTGAAAGTTTATTGCATCTGCATACTCCAACCGCAGGGCTGTATATTGTCACCAGTTTTGTTAATCATATTTATAAATGATAATGATTTGCTGCGCTTAGGCAATAATAGTGGTGACAAGGAGAGCTTCCTTTCACGTTGTCATTTCTTATCTAAGAAAAAAAGTGTATCAATGTCAAAAAAAAAATTATTACACAATGAAAAACATCTTCTGTTCTCAAAAGAATATTTCTGCGCAAAACATGACACAATAGATTCATCATCTTTGCATAGCAGAGTAACGACCTGAACATCTTCTATGATAACTAACCTTACTGATTGTTTAATGAAGTATTACCTACGTTTATCTTACTTATGTTCAGGCAAATAGTGGTAGGTAAGGGTAGTATATTTTTATTGGAGGTGTGTGTGATAACATTTTTTCCTGTTTGTGTAAATGACACAGATGATATTCGGTTACATGATAACTTTTGGCTGTTATTTATCTAAAGCTTTACTTGTCCTACGTTTTCGAATGTTTCGTATATGCCTTTGAAAGTCAACATAGAATTTTATAGCTCCTGTAAGAATGTAGTTTTTGCTGATGTTTTGCGTTCAATACTTGCGTGTTTTCTAAAGGTTTTCTGTATTTCTCTTTAAGTATGTTTCGATTGTGTGTGAAAGCGAGTGTGGCACAGCGGTTCCAGTGCCTCCTTTTCATCCAGACGCACCCTGGTTCGAATCAGGCTCAACACCAATGACTTGTATTTTCAAGTTAAGCACCTATGTGTTGATTTGCACTCGCTTAGCTGTGAAAGAAAACATTGTGAGGAAACCAACATGTGGACCACAAATATCCGAGGACACGTGTCTTCCGTGGAAGGGTTCGGGCGCCCACCACGATATATCCAATCCCAGTGCCCAAGAGAACTCCCCTAACAAATTTATTCTGCGAGGAGTCACGACCCTCAGCCATGAGGAATTACGACAAGATGTTTCGATTGTCGTAGAAGATTATAGTTATTATGTTATTTATATCATCCTGCAATGTCAGTACAATGTATATATCTCTCTCAGTATTAGTTACATCTGTGTTTTACTATCTAGCGTTAGATTTCCACGTGTCAGTTTCCAAGCTTGCAGGTTTCGACAATCCTGCGCACCATAGAGTAATCTATTCACCGCAGTTTACCATATTTACAGCAGTTATAATTAATTATTGATCATTTAATTTCATCCATTTTATTTTACACTGCTTTATTCGTAAAATATTATTATATCAGTACGTTAAAAAATATTACATTTCTCAGTGGCATAATTTGACCATTCCATTGACGTTATTACTATAAACTACAGATAATTTATTTTATTAGTTGTCTTTTCTATAACATAATCACTGGCATGTTAGTGGTCTTTCTTTACGTGTATAATAAACATTAGTGCTTAACTGAACATAGAATTATCCCTGATAACATTTTGACCCCTGATTTTATTTTATCGGCTCGGAATAAGATCATATCTTGTATCTATTGTTTTCTAACATGTGTATCCCTTTGTGTCTGAGCTCATAACAATTTAATTCACGTTTGTTCTGATATTTTTTTATAATTTACTTTAAGTATAGTTTGATTTGTTATTGTACTTCATATCATCTTCAGATCTTCTATATAATGTAATAAATATTTATATTTATTATACTTAGCACAGTTATAAGTTAACAACATATATCATAAAGTTAATTATTATTTATTACGTAAATTTTCTATTTAATTAATGTTATTTTTTCTTTTGCTTGCAGGTAAAGGATTTCCCAATCATTATGTTCTTTAATTAGTAATTAATTAAGAAGCCGTTCCACAGGTAACGATGAATTAAAGCGTTACCTAGTTCCTTATTTAGCAAGTTAATGTGAACTGATGATGAAGTCGCGTATCTAAACAAGTCATAAAAACAACAGCTTGCCTGAATTACCTGGTAAACATGTCAATATTTATGATACCTATGCTTTACTTACAATATCCGTGGACATGGGTCTTCCGTGGAAGGACCTGGGCTCCCACTACGATGAATCTGCCCAATAGAACTCCCCTACCGAATTAATTCCGAGGGGGAATCACGACCCTCAGTCATGAGTAAATACGACTCAAGAGAGATGCTTTACGATATAGGTACTTACTTATTTTTATATTGAACAGTTGGTTTTGAGTGATATGATGTCGATTAATGAATTTACGAATTCGCATCTAATAAACATGTATGTAGGTATGTTTTTTATAGTAACTGTACGTGTCCAACAGAAATTTTTTACCACCAATTTATTCCAGAGAGTTCTAGAATCTAGACATACAAAAATTTTCATTTTCTATATACGAGTATGTGAAAAAAAAGGTTTTCTAGCGTTATTATTTTGGTAAAAACACCTTAACGAGGCACCAAAGAAATCACTGTTTACCAGTTTTATTATCTTTCTATCCTATCGAAAGAGAGTGACCAACTATGGTGTCGAGAGTTAATCAAGCCGCTCTAAGGGCTTTTGACATGGCTTAACGGCTGCCGTACTGGACAAACAGCCGGGACTAACAATTTAACGTGTCAATTGTCGTAAATATTCTTATATTTTAGATATAAAGTGGCCGTTTTAGTTGATATTGTTGTGCTCTTTTTTAGTTGCTTTATTAAAATAATGCTAGGTAACCATTAGATAGATAAGTTATGTAAAGTCATTCGCCCTTGGTAGCGACGCTGGAGCGAGCCTCATCGCTCGGGAAATCAATACAGACATGAGAAAAACTTGCGATTAAAAAAAATGTTAAGTCCTGTTTATTGTACTGTCACCTCTTTTACCATGGGCTACGTATACCTATCTTCATTACTGGGGCGTTCCCCGCAGAAAGAATTCGTTGAGTTTTCTTCTAAGTACATAAGTATGTAACAGCATAAAACTGGATCAAAATCTGTTCATTCGCTGCGAAGTAATTACTATTTCACGTCGAAATGATACTACCACAGCTTCAGATTGCCAATTTATTTATGCCTCAATATTAAACTGTATCTAATTAATTACATACCAATTGAATCAGCAGCCGGTTCTGAATGAAATGTCTTATCTAATTATGTTTAAGTTGAACGAGCATTATATTTTCCTCAGATTTTTACTCCATCTATATGATTATGTTACAATTCAGTTTATTTCATGTGCTTGCGTGTAATATTTAACGCTGTCAACGCTTGTGTGTTAACGCTTCTAATTCATGTCATGTTTCTAATACCTAATCTCTCACTGAAGAAGCTTTAGATAAAGTTCGCGGAACAGCAAAACTGGTAAACAAGCGCGCATCACCGAAACATAATACTCGTATACCTAATCTTATATACCTACTGACGTAATAACCGCAATTCATAAGCATAACAAACCTAAATCTCTGGTAGATAAAAATAAGTTGGCAAAACACAAAAACAAGATAAACATGTGCGCACATAGAATAGTCTAGCTAGGTATAATAAACGGGTTCGATGACCAAACCAAGGCTTTCTATAGGTGTAAACATCTAATTAAAATGCGCTTGTCTAGGAGCAAGAGCCATGTCGCTAATAATTTGTAAGAAACTAATAATGTCCTGCGATGTTACCCGTGTACATCTGGTCCTCCTTCTCAAGTCGTTGATGGTCGTGACGTGACTGGCCTGCATAATCCTATGTGCAAATTCTCAGAGTCAAATTTATTTCAATGTATGAAATATAATAAAATCGCTGTAATCGTTAGAGATTTAATGAAAAACAAATATCGCCTTTATAATAGGTATTAGAATAACACGCTATGTAGACAGGTTTGCGTCTATCGTTTTGCTGCAACTTTCAACTTTTTTTGTACTGCATTTTCTTTGTACTATTCTAGCTATGATCTAGATGCTACAAACTTCTATGTACGCTCCGTATATGCTCCTACCGTATCATCATCATCATCAGCCTAATGAGACCCACTGCAGGGTATAGGCCTCCTCCCTCTTACGCCAATAATCCCTGTCTTGCGCTGTTCTTGCCCAGATGTTTCCTTCTAACTTTCTAATATCATCCAGCCACCGTTGCACAGGTCTTCCTACCGTATAGACTTGCAAAAAAAGATTTGTAACATCACCATTAAATCATTTATAATGTACCTAAACCTAGAATAGAATAGAATATTTCTTTAATGTACACCATAAAACATAGAAATTACAAAACAGGAAATAAACTTAAATATATTAAAGTGCTGCACATTGGGCGGCCTAGATATTTATTACTAATTTATTTTTTCTATGTTAAAGTTCTATAACGCAGAATTCCCTTCATTGCATATTTCGCTCTATTCAAATGCTTACTGAAAGAAAAAACTTGTAGCAGTAAGCTCCCCAGTTCTTACATTTCTGGTATCCTTTACACGGCATAAAATTATCTCAGTACCTAAAGTACGACATGGCTAGATAAAGTTATATAATAGTGGTATTTAATAATCGTCCTTGTAAATAACCTACCATACGAAACTAAAAATAACGTGAGCAGAATGTGGATAACATTACTAATATATCCATCAGTTTTTGTAGCGCTTGAATTAATTCTCGATTAATATTCGACACGCATAGCGCAAAATAGAAGAGGAGGAGCTAGATAAACTAAAGAACAGAACTAAATAAGCAAAATAAATCAATTTGTTTAAAAAAATAATTAATTATTACCAATATTAATTATATTAAATTTCTTCAAATTGAGAGTGAATCAGTTCTTGCTGGGTAAGCACGCTCCATCCTAGACCACAAATTGTTGCTTAATCAGGCAAATTACGGCCAAGTGCAAACCCATTCCTTGTTTAAAAAAAACTGAAAATAGTCAAAATCACAAGTCTTAACATACATGTCGGTAGATCGAGACATGGTGTGTTATCTATGCTCTAGGAAATGGCCCAAAATCGTGAAGATTGACGCATATTCCGCCGACAAGAGCTTCATTTAAACTAGCTTTTGGCCGCGGCTACACACTCGTTATTATACATACTTATAAACCTTCCTCTTGAATCACTCTGTCTATCAAAAACTACATCAAAATCCGTTGTGTAGTTTTAAAGGTCTAAGCACACATAGGGACATAAGCGAGAAACGATTTTGCTTTGAGTATACTATTTGGTGATAGTTATGAATGAATGTCGTACCAGACTACAATAGTAAGTAGGTACCTAGTACCAACAACCTAACTGTACTCGCGAAGATAAGCTACCTTTTTCAGACATTGTCAACTTGTATGTAAACATCGCTAATAAGCCATACGTACCGGTACGGAGGTGTTGGTGTAAGGTAACGATCACACCGATGCAATACATTTATGCGACAATGCAATATATACCTATGCGACAGATGTATGTGTTTGCATTTCTGCAATGTCTTTACATACATACTTACATGTATGGTTATGTATCTTTGATGTTCTTGGCTGAAATTACAGCTCTCTTGACAAACTTGTTTTATGAGATGGCCTAGCCTGATTGTAAATAGTGTCTCTTTTGCTGAGCCAAAATCGACAATGAAAGTCGAGATTAGGTTTGTATCAGTTTGATTTTTACATAATGTATTTGTACAGTAAAAAATGTAACCGTGATAATGAGGATGAACGTCATAAAAAAGTTAAACTAAAAAGTGTTAACGTAAAACGCTAACCTGAAGTTTAACACACGCATTCAACATCGTTTCCGTTGCGTCACTTTAGTCTGACAATAGTTACCTGCCTTTATATTACGAAAAACACCTTACAGTGCGTGCTGAGCCAACGTAACGAGATAATTGAGATGCCATTTCCTCATGTTTCTATATATGAGGGAGGTCTATATATATTATGATGGAGTTCTTGACTAAAAACTTGTCGATTGATTAATATTTTGTGTCTACAAGTTGTAAGTAACATGTTGTAAGGTACTTAATTGGGGCTTTAAAAGTGAATAGGCCCTTTGATGCAATCAAAAGTTATTTTTAGACTTGTGCTTTATGATTTCTATTTTTATCCATGGGTTGTGTTAGGAATGTGGTTATTGTTTTCACGGCCTAAATCAATTTTCACAGTGAAAGCGCTGTCTGTGTGTTAAACATTTTCATATGACTGCTACAATATCACCGACGCAAGTAATATTTTTTATTCGATCTGCATTTTCGGTTTCATTCAACTTTTGCCAATGTTATTGTTATTGGCAAACACTCTCAGTTCAAAGCTAGAGGCCACTCGGAATCAAAAGCATTTGAGAACTGTATCAACAAATCAAGGGTTATAGTTGTCAACAGTGACAAGTGACGCAAGAATAGCTTCAGCAGATGGTAGGTACACGTTGCCAATATCAGTTTCATTCACATGACCAAACACCGAACACATACCAACTTCGAATCATCAGAATGTACGCACACATACTCGTACAATAACTAATCTATTCCTCGAACATGAGCCACGTAAATAAAGTGCAAAGTTTTATAACAAACGCATTTATGCAATAGTGCAACTTTGTCGTGTAATTGGAATCCTCGACTGGCTCTAGAAGCCACTCCACGTGTAGCTGTGACAAGGCAACAAATAATTAATGCAATCACAGTTTATTCACTTGGGGCTTAGATTGACATGACGTAAGACTAAGACTGGATCTGGCTCCTTCCCTGTACTGTCTGATCCATATCCTGTGCTTTGATTTTTAAAGACGCCTTTCATGATTGTGTTGAACAGAAGCTTCCCACTCGGTTTCTTAAAATAAAATGTGAAACGTCCTTAAACCTTAATTCTAATTGGTAGGTACTGAATTTAAATAAAGTAAAATATCTCTGCATAGTTTAAAGCAAAGCTTTCCGCGCCTGTCCCGGTGTCTTTATGTATGATAGATAGATAGATAGATATACACTTTATTAAAACACCAGCACAATACAGAAATTTACAAAAATAATATTAAAACTTAAGCCTAGTGTCTTAACTGGCGACCTTATCGCTAAAAGCGATCTCTTCCAGGCAACCAATTTGGCAGGGATAAGACGCAAGTATAATGGTAGACGAGGTGTTTTAAATGTATGTGAAATTACATAAATACATAGGTACCTATCATAAAATAAACATTCATAAATAGCAAAATAAACAAATACACTAATACATACTTCAATACATATGATGATAAGTAATCAATAAATATATGTCAAATAATGATAACTACAATAGCATATACTTACTTCCTTTCTGTTCAACTTGAGAGGACAAATACAGTTTAAAAACTTTAATTAACTTTAGTTTTTGTATGCTTAGTTTATTAAAACTTTTACTATGTATGCGTGCAAAGCCGCGGGGAAAAGCTAGTAAGAGTACTAATTTCTGGAACCTGTGAGTAATGGCTCACCAGAAATCGACTGCATCTTACGATGGCAAACATTGTAAAAAAGTTTCAACTTTGAAGCACTTTTCGGTTTCCTTTCTCATTCCACCTACAGGCGTTTCAAGGCTTTGGCTTAAGTTTCTCAAGAGAATTGATCCAGACGAATCCTTGGAGATTAATCGTCATTACTCGTTCGGTTGGCTCTCGCAATCTGCCGCCAGCTAACCGATATTACCACATTACACTAATTGGAAATAATGACTGCGGGCTTCAGGTATCGGCGTACGGTTACCGCTTTGAAGATCGGGTACATACATATATTATGTAGTTTGCTGTAATGTCTTGATACAATCAATCGATATAGTATTTTTGTATACGTACTTAGTTGTAGTAAACTTTGATGCTGAGAGTGTCTTTGAATTCTAACCAGATCAAATTACAATTGATTGGGTTATAAAATAGGCACCTTAATATTTGTTTTTTTCGGTCATTATACGTCTTGCTTGCATCTGCATTTATTCTAAGAAAACATGTCCTTTTACGAATAAATCTCGACACCAATAAAACACAGACCGTAATTAGAATTACATAAGTAGGTACAGTCAAGAAGGCGTAAGCTGAGCTTTGCATTTGTGTGGGTGAAGTATGGCAGGTGGGCGGGGGAGTGAGATGGCGCTATCGCACGATGGAGAAGCCGATTGTCTCACCTACACTATCTATGTACACCCACACAAATGCAAAGCTCAGCTTACGCCTTCTTGACTGTACTAGCATTTCCTGTTATGGTATTCAATACTTTTCGTATCGGCATCGTGTCGATATCGTAGCTCAGGTTGCAAGTAAATACTAACGTTGCAAGTCTGAAGTAAGGCGAGCCCACTGAGCGAGCCTTCTGAGAAATGCACACATACATATATATATATATATATATATACATACTTACATACATACATACATACACAGAAATCTAAATGTACAGTACCTACATACATACATATACTTGACAAGTACATCTACGCTCGATACTCCGCAATGGCGTCCCGACGTCACTCTTGTGGTTTTCGCGTAATTATCTAAGTACAATTAATTTTATATAATGGTGTTTGTCCATTCCTTCCTGTTCCGACCTCAGTCTAGGTATTGCCTTCGTCGCGACAGGACGTGTCCCGTCTAACATTCAGCTTCTAAAATCTGAAACATTATTTAGATGAACTTTCATGAATTGCGTCGTATGAGTGTAGTGCCTTTCGTGCGGGATTTCTATGTGAGTATGAAATAGCTTACTGTATGTTATAGATTAATGACGTTATCGCATGTTTTGCTCTTTATTTGCAAAACAAGAAATTTGCAACCTGTATTTAATTTCTCCGTAGGAAAGTTCACGCAATTAATACAGTTATGTCCTAGTTGAAATTTCCAGAGAAGTTAGACGTCAATGTGCCCGTATGTTTTGATCTGGGTTTCAAATGAGGGAGGAATGCTTACAATGTTTCCCTATGATAAAACTCACGTTGAAATATGATTTATGATGGAAATGGTTCAGATTAAACTCTCTAACTAGCCATATTAAAAAAAAAATACACAAGTATAGGGCTGTTACAAATTTATTTGGACGAACAAGGTTTCTTTTATTGCGGTTCTCAATCTCTACATCTGACTGAAGGTCTCCTTATAATAACTGCTTAATATTTAATACTAACGTACATTATTTTTTACGATCAGCATATTCATCATTCTCATTCTCGTTGTAATATCGTTGTGGAATAACTAATTGGATATAAATGTTTATCGATGATAAAGTTATCGCTGGCCATGTAAACATCTCTATTATGTTCTTAGCGCAGATTTTCTCGAATCTTCTGTAGGCAACACGCACAAGAACTCCTTTTGTTGAAGGAAAGTTAGTTTTTATATTTTGCGACGACTTTCTTGGTAATCAGTTGCCAATTCCAAGAGTTGAGAATAAAGATTTAACTTATAGGTATATCATGTCTGTTATGTCCTTCGAACATTATATATAGGTATCAGCTCTAACTATCGGAACTGCATGTTTTTTGAAAGTCAACAATCTTAATAATGAGTCTGAATACTAATTTCAGGTAAGCGTCATACAGCCATGATACTTATCAACCTCGCTTCGGTCAATAAAATATCAGTTTAATAAAAAAAATATGTTAAAATTTTGTTGTATTTAACGACAATGCTTACAAAAGATGATCGCAGAATATAAATAAATATTGTAGGACATATTACACAGCGCCATCTAGCCCCATACTAAAGCTTACGCTTGTATCATGGATACAAGATAACGGATATAATACATGTATATCCGTTATCTAGTACCCATGATACAAGCGTAAGCTTTAGATTATTATACATAGAAACGACCAGTCTTAACACAATTAATTACAAATTTTAATATTCATACTTTTACTTGTGTCATGCGGGAATCGAACCCGCACCCCTAAATTAGAAGGCAGAGCCAATACCAACTACCTAAGCCAACAGAGTAGTCAATAACAATAATCTACATATAGTGTAGCATCATGAGATGCAGCCTCGTGGCATGTAATCAGTTGCTATTAATGTCATGAAGTATCGCCTTCCTTGCTACAGTGTGTACATAGTGCTAGTGTTTCTTGTATGCTATCACTATACCAACATCGACTGTAATAATAGACCGGCATGTGATTCTACAATTGCTACTGACTGTTCTAACCAGTAATGTGCACTTTGCTACTGTTACTGCTGTTACTTTTTAACCGACTTCATAAAAGGGGGTCCTCAATCCGATTTTAAGGCAATGTTTGTGTCTGCAATTCATAGCAAATAAACACAGCTGCCTTACAAAGAGAAAATATAATATACCTAATTTTAAATTTCATTATCAGTCGTATTTTAGTGTTATAAGAACTGACACTGTTATCGCTGGCTCTCCAAACGATCTAGGTATCAAGTTATTAAAAAAACCTGTTTCAAAATTATTAGTACTACTACAAAAAATCTGTCTGAGCTACTAATAGTTTTCGTCGTAGTTTGATAAAAATAGTTCAAGGACGTGTATTATACTTGCAAACACATCGAATAAAATCATCTCTATTTGAATCGTAGATATTCCCTAGATCTAAATGCAAAAAATTGTAATGTTTCAAATTATCATTTCCAAGTAGTTTATCTCCAAATGTTTACAAACTCGATGATTCATCATCCAGCATGGTATTACCCGCGTATGTATCAACGCATTATATCTGTTCTCCTGATTAATGCAGTATTCACATTTTATAAGCCACTTATAAAATAATCTTGATCTGTGACGTCGCGACAACCAAATCCCTGACATTAGTAATTTTCAAGAGAATTCACGTCAACAACGCACTTGGCCTTGAAAACACGGTCATAGTAAAATCATCTCAATTATCCGCTAATTATGTCGCAGTTTGCGCGTAAATCGCGTGCAGCACGCCCGGTGACTCACGGCGATCTCATTGGTCAGTAAGTCAGTATTCTTGGGGCTCTACCATAAGCGGAGGCAGGAGCGTGAGCGATTAGCGGATACAATCATAAAAAAACAATCTCACATTAAATGTTCAGCAATTATGTGCATTTAACTAAAATATCTTAGATCAATAAGATAGCAGCAGTAAAACTAATTGCAATAAATCTATGAACGTACTCAAGGCTGAAATATTTATTGTGATCCTATTTCTTTTTAATAGACTGTCACTTGGCAGCTACCTAGTCTATTTATTTTAAAATGGTCGTAAACTTTGAGATAATATTGTTGCAGGTGATTGAACTGATAGCGCAATGGATAGATGGAGTTAAAATAAACACACAAATAAAGAGAAGAGTATCTACTTATTAAGATTAAGAATATGATACTTATAGGTGAAATTATGCTAAGACAAGAGTATCTAAAATTATGGATATGCAGGTTAGCAACCTACATAGTTTATAGTTCACGCATTTTATTTAAAATCTAATTATTCAAACTAATATTGTACATTAATTCTTTTAATCTTGACAATGCCAATTTAGAAATGTATTTTCCGCCTATATTAATTGTAGGGTTGTGAATGTATCATAAAATAATACATAGTAAATAATTTCATTTCATTTCATAAAGAGTCAAGTTAAACTTTTGAAATCCACAAGAACTATAAATTGACACACTCAACGCCTTTGTTAAATTAGTGTGTGTGTGTGTGTGAATGTGTGTGTGTGTGTGTGTGTGTGTGAATGTGTGAGTGTGTGTGTGTATTTGTGTGTGTGTGTGTAAAGGGTCCAAAGGATTATTTACTTATTTCTTACCCTGCTCTATTTCTAATAAATATGACTAAGAAGTTAAAGTCTTACAACTAACTATGTAGGTAGCTATTTAACCTGAATATGATATCATTCACAAATGAGGAACAGGTTTTCCCTATTATGTTCTTATAAACAAAATAACTCAATATCCTATTTAATTAATCCTTATTAGAAATTGAGACACATTATATTATTTATTTGGCCTATGTTATGAACGAATACGGATTACATTAGTTAATTAGTGTCAATACTTCCTTTTAGCTTTGTTTATTTACACATTTATTGTTTTTCTGTGTTATTATTGTAATTCATTTGTAAACAAATTTGTAATATGAAAACCCAATAATATGATTTATTTATTTTATCTTTTTTTTTTCAGTATTCATTTAGTGTTTAGTAGATCTGTGTTTCTGTTTTAATAATTAATTAACCAACCAGTTTAATTATTTCATTACTTGTGCTGAGTCTGGTCGTTTCTATGTATAATAAGTATGTATTACAAAAAAAATATACGTATGTACCTAGCATCCGTTACCTAGTACCCATGATACAAGCGTAAGCTAAGTATGGGGCTAGATGGCGCTGTGTGATGTCCTGAGATATCTATTTTTATTCGATATATTTAGTTATTGATTCAGATTTAAAATAAAGCTGGTAATACATCTGCAAATTATTCATTTTGTGATATTTAATTTACTACGCTATAAAAAGTAAAATAAAATTATAAAAAATAATTAAAACCAGTAGTATAGTTGAATTAAGTAGTCAAGTAATCTTGCTTTCTAGATGAGTAAGGTTTTACATAACTAATGTAAGTGAACAATCAGGCCTGTTATCACTTGAGGCGTATATGCAAAGTGTGCGCTTGCTGATATAGTATGTAGTACTATGATGAAGGTTACATGTAGGTATATAGTGTATAATAATTGTATACTTAATCTAAATGATTGATTAATCATTATTATCAAGACGGGTTGTTTAATAAAGTGTTGTTTTATTTATTCATTTTATACATGATTATGATAAGTTGTAATTTTTTTACAATTTACGTCTTGGTTCAAAACTAAGACATGGATATTTTAAATGCATTCATCATCATCATCATCATCAGCCTAATGGGACCCACTGCAGGGCATAGGCCTCCACCCTCTTACGCCAATACTCCCTGTCTTGCGTTGTTCTTGCCCAGATGTTTCCTTCTAACTTTCTTACATCATCCAGCCACCGTTGCACAGGTCTTCCTACACTTCGCTTACCTAGCCGTGGGTACCATTCAGTTATTGCTTTGCTCCATCTGCCGTCAGTACGTCTCGCCAAATGTATATTGATATGTATAATAAAATAAATAAATAAAATAGCCTTTATTCTACTGCCACAAAATTAATTTTAGTTAAAAAAATTCATAGATATGTATATGTTACGGTAAATGTGGATAATGCGGGAATTATGCATAATTCCCGGGAATTATGCATAATTACCAGTGCTCTCGGTAAAAGTGGGAAAAACTTTCGAATTAATCACATTTACCGGTAATCAAAGGCTCACGCTTGACTACAACTTGCCTGATGTTAAGCAAGTTATAATTTACGATCTAGCGCGCTCGCTAGAAGAAACCGTTTTACTCTCGACTTGGAGACCGACTAATTATAATTCAGAGGGAGTCTTTGGAACCTCTAATGTATAACGGTGCCTCTTTGCCGAACCTCTACTCGTGCAATTTATTTTAATAAACATTTTGATTCTGCTGTTTGATTATATTATATTCTACCGAAGGGGTATGGTTATCTATACTTCTATACTAATATTATAAAGCTGAAGAGTTTGTTTGAACGCGCTAATCTCAGGAACTACTGGTGCGAATTGAAAAATTACTTTTGTGTTGAATAGAACATTTATCGAGGAAGGCATTAGGCTATATAACATCACGCTGCAAGTAATAGGAGCGAAGAAACAATGGATAATGTGGAAAAAAAAGGGCAAATTTATTCATCTTTGAGGGCTTCCATTGCGTGCACTGTGAAAACGCTTCAAAATGCAAAAAAAAATTGCCTAAAATAACTATTACACGCGGACGAAGTCACTGGCACAGCTAGTTGTATGTAATTACCGGTAAATGTGGATAATTCTCTACATTTACCGTGTGCGTTGGTAATTATGCATAATTACCGGTAATTATGCATAATCCCCGATTATCTACATTTACCGTATCATATACACTAAAGTAAATATCTTATCAGAAATTCTAAATCAAAGTCATGAATTCTTGCACATATTCTTCGATACAAATGTGCATGCATATTTGCAAAATATGTATATTATCATTTATTTATTTTTACTAGAACGGGTTTGCACTTGGGCATAGTTTGCCTGATGGTAAGCAAAGGCTATGGCCTAAGATGGAGCGTGCTTACCCGATACCAACCGATTCACTCTCGCTTTAATGCACACTTTATACTTATTTTATTTATTCCTATGTACCTACAGTATCATAATACTGACGTACAATATTATTAGCTAACCTTGCATCAGATATAGTATCCACTTTTTGCATGTTTACATCCAAAATAAAACGTGAGTCTATTTATATCCTCCATTTTTTCACTTTTTGCATTATAACAGATTGGGTTTTATATAATTGAATTTAAGAATCGTTGTGAACTTGTAAACAACCTTTACCATTAGGTATACGTAGGTATATGAGTAGTGGTAAGATATTTTTGCTAAATAATTTATGTCCTAGAGTTACTATAAAAAAAAATAACAGTCCAAGACAAAAATCAACAAATATTTTGTTTACTCAACATGCAATTATTCCAAAGAACAACACAATTATATCCGTTATCTAGTACCCGCGACACAAGCGTTTGTTTAGTGCGGGGCTAGATGGCGCTGTGTGCAAAGTCCCGGAATATATATTTATTTTATTAGTTCATAACCGCTGTTACCTCATTTATCACGTATCGATAGTAGTTTATCTAACTAGGAGAAAACAAACAAGTGAATCGCTTAATTAGTTGCCGATAATTACCTAACTTGCTCCCGGGACCGACTTGTGTAAACAAATACCTATGTATACCTACTCAGTATTCGATGATTGGAAACCAAATTACATGTTATTTTCTTAGTAAAATTGTAGTAACTTAGTAAGTTGTAAAAGCAAGCAGAGGACCTAATGATCTTAGATCGGGTTCAAAACTAGACACTATCTATTAATCCTAAGATTGACTAATCTTACGTTCTTTATCTTTATCTTCTGTATCTTTACGTTAAGACGTTCTTACTTTTTCGGTTCCCATCTGTCATATTTCACGGTAATATAATAAAACCAAAAGTTGGTGTTTGTTCATCCTGCGTCCTGCACGTTCAAAATTCAAATGGCTGAAACGATTTTGATAAAATTTGGTATAATCAAGAGCTATTATAGGTAACACCGTATGGCACCGCTAGTCTTTTATACTTAGTTATTTGAATAAAACTACGCTCAATGGGTGTTTATGGTAATGCAAGCGAGCAAGAAACCGTGTGAAGTTAGTTGCTACATGGCCCATACGCTCCACATAGTATATCATTGCATTATGGCTTTATGTAACTTGTGACGCAAACACAACCCAAGAGAGACGTGTATAAATAAATTATTATTAAGTAATTTTTAATTGCTAGTTGTTGTAATATGTCTGTAGGTTCTTCTCGTTAATTAGTTTGTTCAATTATTGTATTTTTTCTAATTGATGTGCAATGTTGGTTACTAAATATTTATTTTCTAATCCATTTGTATTTTTTCTAATTGATGTGCAATGTTGGTTACTAAATATTTATTTTCTAATCCATTGCTAGCTTTACCTGGCCTACTATGTTAAAGTCAGTCTGATGAACTGCTTTTTGATTTACATACCTACTTAGTTTATTTGCCTCAATTACCTTTTAGATAACAAGATTACATAAAAACTACACTTCAAATACATAAAGTTGTACAAAGTTAAATTAACTAATTTACTTTAGCATATGGCAGCGTACCCAGAATGCTGGCTGCATTGCCCCGTTGGATAGCTAGACTAATCTTTTGGCCAAAGTACAAACCAGCATTTTGGTCTTCTTTTCTTTTTAGATTCACGTTAGTTTATACAATCAGTGTCTTACTAACAGCCTCTGATGGACGTCAGTCGATTAATCGACTCGCTCATGAATATTCAAACCGCCTGCACTGCTTTACATATTTATATAGCACACACACACTCACACATACTGTGTGTATGTGTGTGTTTGTTACGTAACTGCTTTTAATTGTCTCATCTTATACTAGTCTGAAGTGTCTACTTGTCTAGTATTTACTGTCTATACGTAACCAATTGCATGTCTATTCTCTGTAACTATATTAATTTGTATATAAATTGTCTCAACTATGCGCTAAGAACTAGGTAAGGCTGTTAACACTCAGATGATATTAAAATGCAGTTTGTAACCAAAGTCCATCTACATTACACTCAATTTTTACATTTAGACATCGAAAACTGTGTAGCAGATCAGTGAGACGGTGAGACGAGCAGTTTCTGAAGTTTTTGTGATAACCAGAAATTGTATCGTGTTATGTTGTTGTATTGTATGTTGGTCCTTGTTATTTGTATGTATTCATACATTGTTTCCCGTATGAAGTATTCAAAATAACTAAGCTTAATTAATTCAAAGCACGGTATATTATAATACTAAGCAGTACTAATTAATACGAGTACTTAGTTTACTTGATAAAAAGCTTTCAATGGAAGTGCTAGTCATCATAATTGTCGTAAGGAATTTATTACACGATTGGCTTTATTTTAAAATAGGCCTTATGTCATGTGGTCAAGGTTGGTTGTTGCTTGCAATGATTGTGGGTTTTCCTCAACTCGAAGGCAATCAGGGGCTGCTCCTGCGTCATAGAATATATGTAATTACGAGACCATCCCTCGAGTGTGTGTCGTGGAAGTTTTAAATTGTGCTAAATTAATGTGAATCATACATTTATCTTGTTTATCTTGTTTATCTCTAGATTTGAAGACCCCTGGGTTATAATTAACTGGGAACAGGGCTCCAGGTAGAGAGTTCCATAGTCTCGCCGTCCTTACTACGAAGGTAGAAGCAAAGCGCTTCGTGCGAGTCGTTGGAACTTCCACCATGAACCGGTGATGATAGGGTTTCATTGGGAATTTTGTACTAATTTATATAAATGTTAGTATGTGTGTATGACCTTGGTGCTTATGTTTACATACACACATTGACACTTCACTTACTTAATTTTCTATAAAAAATATTCAATCTGCAGCGCTGTTAAATGCCTACTTTTAAGGCACCCTCGAACTAATACATAAATAGGCTATAAATTAAAATGAAACATATTTATAAAAGGCTATACGATCGAGCTACCTAACTCATAGTGTGTTGAACTAAAACTGTTAGTGGATTGAGAAAGGGCTGCCACAATAACAAGCGCGCTTAGTTTCGCACGAACATTTTGTAAACACAGCCATTGAAACACACACACACGCACGCGCGCACATACACATATACGCGGAAATTTAAAACAAGTCAACGACTTTTGCTATGCGGTAGACTAAATCCGGCTTATGTTATTTAAGATCTAATAAAAACCTGTATGTTTTGAATATCTTGTTTTGAAGCCTCGAATAAAGAAGTTAATGTGCTAAATATTTTAGTTAAATTATTAGTCCGGGTTGTTAAGCTGAGCCTATTTTAATTACAAATATGTATGTAAGGAGCCAGAAACTGGTAGAAATTTTAAAGCAAATTTCTTAAGTCAGTGTCAAGTCAACACTTTGTTTTAGGAGATCAATTATATACAGATACAGATATTTATTGATAAATTATGGAAATTTACATGTCAAAATTAAATATTCATACAATACTATTATTAATCGTACTAATCAAATTATGTATCAATGATACCATCAGCGGTAAACTTGTCATCTAGGTAGTGGCCTATCTTATAGTAAGCTTTATTTATCAAGAATGCTTTTAATTTACATTTGTAAATATTATCGGATGCTGTATTTTTAATACTTTCAGGCAGGTACTTTATATATTTGCATTGGCGAAATTGCGGCAAAGCCGCAGAGGCCATAAAATATATAAATATATATATATATATATATATATATGCAAAATGTATTATAAAAGTACCTATTGACTTGTGTAAGTAATAAGAAGAAAGAACAGCTGTAGGAAGCAAATACAAAACAAAGAAGTGGCCGTTACATGTACATTCAAGGTATGAGACAAACTAGTAAACACATTTTCCTCAAACTACAAATATAACTACGTTGTACGATTTTATTTTGAACACCGACATTCACACAGATGTCTATTTTGAGGCGAACACGTTGCTTGGATCGACAACAATCTGATATTAGCTCTGTTGGGAACCAGATGCAAGCTTTTTTTTGCGGCTAATTCCGCACACTGCCAATGTTACAAGGCACAGATTCTTAGAAAATATCCGCAAATATAAGATGGTAATGAAACATCAACTACCGGCCAAAAGCGCCAAGAATTCTAGGCTTGTAAAAAATAGTTCTGCGAACGCAAAAACGTAGGTAGGATAGACCGCATGGCACGCATAAATCAACTTTATTTTAACTGGCATTGAATCCTGTTTCGGATTATACATTATTAATCGTTCAAGCGTTTTGAATTTCGTTAGCTATTTGCGTTCGGGTTTTCTTAATCGAGTCATTGACGTAGGTTTGTTTTTATAGACCTTAGATTTATTATGCGAAATTTGATGGCCGCATGTTTTTTTGGAAAGCCTTATCTATCAGTCCTACCACAACCAGTTCCTTGTTTCCTCATTCTGTGCCTCGTGTTCTTATCTTATACTCAAAAGTCACGCTAAATTCTAATTAATATAAATGATTCCACCTTAGGTTTTTACATTTTTAATATTAAAGAAAAATAACACTGTTGCTTACCATCAAGCACACCTATGGGCAAGTGCAAACCTGTTTTAGTTAAAAAATAATACATATAATCTATATATATAAAACTCAAAGGTGACTGACTGACTGACTGATATAGTGATCTATCAACGCACAGCCCAAACCACTGGACGAATTGGGCTGAAATTTGGAATTAAGGTAGATGTTATGACGTAGGCATCCGCTAAGAAAGGATTTTTGGAAATCACTTTTAAAGGGGTGAAATAGGGGATGCAAGTTCTACTTCTTAATGCGAGCAAAGCCGCGAGCTCCCACTAGTTAAGTATATATTTATCATAGTAAGTACGCCTCGTCATTTGTTTTGCAATTGCATAATTTATATCGATTCCTATCAGAATGATACTCGTAATATGAATATACCAGCATTCCTTTTCAAAATTATGTATATCAAGGTAATAGTAATCATGTGACAGAACTACTTGAATGGCATGCATAAAAAAATTACAAAACTCGGTAACCGAAGTTTTGGTACCACCAGAATGACATGTAAATTGAACCAAAGCTCTATTTATAGCCGACCGAACAGTGTTTTGAAACATCAAAAGACATTGTGTTTAAAAATAACTCGACCTCATCCAAAGATAATACCGATTCGAATTCAGGTAACGATAAAGACGACAAGAGGAGTCGGAATCAAAACAACTCGCGGTCAGAGCAAAAAAAATGTAAGTGGCGGGATTTCACATGACGCGCGTGGAGAGAGGCGAGGCGCTCGTACGTCAGCCGGTTGAATGCACTCGCCTGATATCGATTATATGGACAATTGGAACTGCATATCGAGTCCACAGCCCTACCGAGAACATACTCCCCGCACTAATGAAATTGGTGTGACGCACTTTGGACTCGAGAACTCTTAATGGAAGAAAAAGAAGAGAAGCCGAGATAAGGTACTCTCGTGTTTTCACTCCTTTGTGTTTGTTTGTAGAAAATAAAACGATTTACATTGAAAGGTAAAATAAAATGGTCGTCCTGAATATGAAATCAAAATGTATTGATTTGGTATTCAAAATGACTGCCCTGATGTTCTCCAGGACCATCTTGAAGCGTTGATGAATAAAATTAAATATTGGGTTCAATATACTTACATTTGTTTTAGATTCAAATTCAATTTAATTTGTTTTAAAATTAATTTGTTTAAATTGGATCCTGTGTTCACCAATGTCACTAGGCACTATCATTAATTATTGCAGCTATGTCAAAGTTTTTGAAAAGTCGCATAACGTATTGCGAACTCATATATTCGCAAAAGCCATAACAAAAAAAAACGTTTTCTTTCCGACAATTTCCCACGTTACGTAGAAGTGGTGTATGGCATCTAGTTTCTTGGTCGATAAATGGCCAATGCTTGGAAATGCAAGTACAGATGGATCCGGTAAAAGTGGATACTCGAGTGTCGTGTTAAACCGGAGTGACGGAGAAAACTAGTGTCAGGTCTGGTTCTATTTCCCATGATTAGTACTTTTATACTTTAGAGTTTAGTACCTTCCAGTGCTTTAAGAACCGGCCCTAATGTTGCAGTTATCGTTATTTTAATGTTGTACATGTATCGTTAGTTGTGAAGGCAAGTTGTAGTCAAGCGTAAGCCTATATCATGTAAAAAAAAAGATTGTGTGTATGTGTAAAAATCGCTGCAATTTGTTACTCTTGGTAGAGAAAACTACCTTATCCTATGACACTTGTGTGGGAGAAGTAATTATAATTAAAAAACCCTTGCATTGAAAAGCTTTTTGAAATACTTGTGCTTCATTATAATCATAATATCTCAATTCAAAGCCTGCTTACTTAAAATTCTCCGAAATAAAAATACAAAGTGGCAACGCTTATCTAAGAACCATAAAGAAACATTGAAAGTTCCGCGACCTTCAGCGGTACCAGATGTTCGTTTCCACCTCCAAGAAAAATATTTTCCCGGGAAGCGCGTAGCAACAAGTGGAGTGGGGTGAGGAGGCAAACACTCGACAGGCACTTGTGGCGCCCTCTGCGGCCACCCCTCGGCTATAATATACTAGTACGTGTAGGGTATTGCGATATGTACTCTAGCCCGGTACGGCTCTATGTCTTGTGGTAATACAATATTTGGGTTTTCTGTTGTGTAATTTATTTTTGATTAGTGTGTGCCCGCAGCTTCGCTCGCATTGAATAGTAAAACTTGCATCCCCTATTACACCCCTTTAAAAGTGGCATTTCCAAAAATCCTTTCTTAGCGGACGCCTGCCTAGCCTACGTCATAACAACTACCTTCATTCCAAATTTCAGCTCAATCCGTCCAGCGGTTTGGGCTGTGCGTTGATAGATCACTATATAAGTCAATCAGTCACCTTTGAGTTTTATATATTTAGATTAATTAACTTTTTACGTACCTATAATACCTACGTATCTATTAAATAGATACGTTAGAATAAATTTTACTCTCGCAGTATATTCGTATTTTATGGTTGTCGTGGACAGAACAGAATTTTATATTGTCACTGGGAAGCAAAGGAACCTCCTTGTTTTCGTAACATTTTGAAGGAAGGCATTTTATAAAATCCCCTGCGATACAATTTAATGCATTGAATTTATTATTACGCGTTGCTATGCGTGAAATATGATAACAATGTACTGATTACTGAAACTCTGGAGAAATATGTTGTGTTTTTCCCGCTGCGACTGCTCCTTAACCGACTTCAAACAACAAACTTGATGGTTTTTAGGTGTGTTTGAAAGTTTGTTGTTTGAAATCGGTTAGGGAGCAGTCGCAGCGGAAAAACACAACATATTTCTCCAGAGTTTCAGTAACAATGGATTTCCGCAAAGTAACGCCTGAGTCAATGTCTTAATGTACTGATTGGTACGTATTATTGAACTCTCAAGTCCAGTGTCTGTTTGAAGTAAAAGCTTTCTGGAAATATCATCTTGAATTCATATTAGGCGCAGACAAATTCAAAGAAATATTTTTAGACTGGTTAAACTGCTTATACATGTATAAAGATTTGCATATTAAGTGGGTTTGCTACATTCTATCGTACAAGTTTAAAGTTAACTGCTACAGACATTTAGATTCGGTTAAGTTACCCTAAACTGGTTATTCAAATTCAAAATCATTTATTTCAGACATTGGTCCATATTCACAATACTATAATCCACTTTAAAATATTAAATTTATATACAGTCACATGTCACAATCAACAAAAATAAAAACAATATTAAAATTAAAATGTCAAAAATGTCCAAATTTAAATATAGTGTAGTAAAATTTATGCAGCTAACTAATTAATTATTATATTATGTTATACAACTCGGTGAAACCCTCTGTCCGAGTTTACACAACCATCCTCCGAAATCGTTTCTGGGCTTTGGAGAAACTGATCTTGGCTAATGATTTTGACGTTATTTGCCGTATTTTATTTGAAAACGTTGACAAACCTTGGCGGAGTATAAAGTCACAGAACTCTTATAATGTGTGTTTAGTTTTTGCACTATTTCTTACTTAATCTATCTGCAGTTCAAATCCACTGTATCCCTGTTAGTAAATCTAATTCATTTGATTGCATGAGTGGAGCAATGTAAAGCCCTGCGGTGGGATTGTGTCTCGGCTGTATTACGTCTTGTTTTACGATGTCCTCGTAATGCCAGCGTCGGACCTTGTGGCGTAAGGTCTTTAAGTTGTAAAAACTTGGTTTTTATGTACGTTTTCCCTGTATCCTTTAAGGATTATTTTCTGAATATGTTCCGAGTTTAGTTTCAATATGGCATATGTATATGGCTAAAGTTTTAGTTGTAACTACACATATTACTTAAATTCGTCCGTATAATTTTGTTTTGCTGTTCTCGATATGCACCTCTCTCTCGTCAAAAATGTTTATTAATTCACGCATATAAAATTCTCCTTTCACCAAATCTGGCATGGTCAGTTGCATCGCGGTCAGTGTTTGAATATTTAACGCGATTATAAACTCTGTTTTTATACTGATAAGTCCTATAGTTGATTGTCAAAGCAGCTCAGATCACTATCTTGACTTGTGGCATGTAAAACTGTTTGGAGCTGGAAATTAAAATTCAAATCGATTTGAATTGTAAAGATAGAGAAGGACGGTGGTCAATCGTTTAAGATTCATCTGCGATGCCGCAACAGCTGTGCCTACTGATATATCTATGCTATTTCATTTGCATTCCTTCTAGATGCTAACATATATGGAATGGTATTTTGTTTCGCATTTATTATTTACCCACAGCATGTTTACGAGATTCACAATCTATAAATTACAACTCTCGTCTCTTCTTTTAACTCTCATTTATAATTAGTTGTTTTAACTGAAGATGTTTTCTGTAGACTATTTCATCCCACTACTGGACAAAGGCCTCCATCTCCTTGCATTTATGTCGTTGTAAAACTGTTGATGGTCCCGTTTATTGCAGAACATATTCAGCTCTTCTCGCCACCGCTTTAAAGGTCTGTCAATTACAAAGTTATTGCAGATTATATTGTAAAGTTAATTGTGTAGTTATGTATAAAACGCTTAGATGGTAGGTCGGTAGTCCGCTAGCCGCGCCCACAAGCTTCAAGACGTAGGGGGGAGGGAGTCCAAAGGGGAGGGAGGGAGGCGTGTGCCGAGATATCTGGGACGGTGGCGATGCAATTCGATAAGATGATACATAAGCTCGATCTCAACAGTGCTCGCTGTATTAAGCCCCGCCTTAAAACAATATAATTTTTAGCAACATCTGATGTGGCCTTTAAACACGAAATCATGATTAAGCATGATATTGGTTATCTTGGTTTTACAGAAATTCTGGCTCTGAAGGAGTTTCGTTCCTCATGACTGAGGACCGTGACCGCAGTATTAATTTGTTAGGGGAGTTCCCATATTTAAGTCAAACATAAAATAACGCATAATAATATGTAACTTGTATTGGGTTATAGATTAATATTTTGTCCTCAATAACTGTGTCGGTCTTGTCAAGGCATTTCCACGTCCTGTGCCCTTTCTACTGCACTCACAAATAGAGCGTTTATCACAAGTCTGCCAGGCGTCCACATCAGTTCATTGACTTCACATACAGTATTTTATATAAATTATGTATGTAATAATATGTAATACCAGTATACAGAAGTGTCGTTCCTTTGTTCTCGCTACGTGCGTTTACATAACGAATCAGCTGTTATGTACATGTTATCTTTGTTGGAATGTTTTTATTCCGTGTCTACAAATTTTCGTCGTGTCAATATGTTTTTGTTGATATTTTGTAAAGCGTATGTTTCAAGAGAATTTTTTAATCAGTGAATGTTTTCAATTATTGTTTGCGTTTTCATTTTAGTAATGGGTTCTAGTTTGGTTCCGCACTATGCATACGTGATATATGTTTTCGTATGTATAGCTCTTGATTACATTATCTACCTCCTGCTTCTTCTTCAGCTTTCGTCACATGTCCAAGGAACTTTGATTTGATAATAATAATTGAACTACAGGCACTTAAGACACGGTAATAGAATCATACAGTATTCCAACTTCATATAAACGGACGACGCGCGAGCTATACCTACGCGCTCGGGTCGTGGCATGCGCGCGGCAGGTTAGGGCTGGCAGACGTACGAGAAATCTCGTACCGTTACGAGATTTAGAGGGTCAGAACGAGATTCAAGAATTACAAAAATCTTCTACGGCCGAGTTACAATACTGTATGATATTATTACCGTGGTATTGTAACTCGGCCGTGTCCTTGAAATAAGTGCCTACGCGCGGTACGTAAACATGAGATAGGGCTGTCGCTGTCGCCCACCTACAGCGTATTAATTGCATCTGGCTACTTTGAGTTTCTATCTAGTTTTGAGATTGTAAATTTATTACTTTTTATTTATTTATTAGCACAGCTACTTAGTAACAATATAAAATATTAATATTACCTACATAAAATACTTTGTGAATTGAATAGAAAGTGTTCAATAAAATGCAAGTTGTTTTTTTGATTGATAGATTTAATTAAAAAACCATGATTATGTATGTGACTATAACAAATCAATCTTATAAATTTGCGAACGAAAATTATTTGAATATATTTAAATGAAGTTCGAAATAGTTTTCTCCATTTTTTCTATATATTCCACGAAATCATCGCCGGGTACAATTAAAAAAGTTAACGAAAAAAAAAGTGTACGAGATTCTTGTTAATCTTGAATCTCGTTCTGCGGTGTGTGAGTGAGTCGGATACGGATCCGATTCGATTGAGACGGAAATCAATCGGCAAGGAAAGGATTTTTCCAAATCACAATGATTCCATACGATTCTTTTAACAAATTTATTCATCAGAAAAATCGGAAACGTTCCGTGAGCCAAAAGCTAGCGGATTCGTTTCCGACGACGATAAGTTCGATTTTGTTTTTTCATGATATTTAACCCGATTTACACTTAATTATACATTGATTTATATATACATAATATTATATATATACATAATAATTCATATGAAATCTACAGTAAAAATTGTAAAATTAGCCTTAAAACTTATATTTTAAATTTCTACCATTGTATTTAATTTCTACCATTTTTACTACGAGCGGATCGGATCATATCCGACTCATTGTGAAACACCATGCTGACCCTCTAAATCTCGTAACGGTACGAGATTTCTCGTACGTCTGGCAGCCCTAACCTGCCGCGCGCATGCCACGACCCGAGCGCGTAGGTATAGCTCGCGCGTCTCCCGTTTATATGAAGTTGGAATACTGTATGATATTATTACCGTGACAATACTGTATGATTCTATTACCGTGCTTAAGATATACATCTTTTTCAATGCACCTATAGGTTCTTACAACGGCCGTCTTAGTCAATTTATTTAGAGCTTACGTATTTATATTATCTATACAAGTAGCCTGTATTTGTATTGACATACATAGGTACATATTATGTACACTATGTACTAACCAGGATGCACATTTGTCCCGAACGGTGCCTGCCACAAGAAATAACAAAATACCTACATCAAAATATTAGTGCTACATACTCGTACATATTTATGTTTCTAAATTAACCAACCAAGCATAGCAGATAATTTAAAATATGCCTGTTTGCTACTAATTTAAGTCAATAATGCCACAGATAACTTGCTCAGAATTTCCTAGAAACTGTGTTTACTCGCATTAATTTAATTAATTCGCTTCAAAATTAAGAGGCCTTGAATTTAATATATTATTCAGAGTTAATCCTGTTTGGTGATTACTAAACAGTACATATACAATATAGTCATATTACGTTGCTTCGTTGCTCATTAAATGCCTCTCTTAATGCTAAGTCCAAATCAAATAATTTTAATATTTCGTAAATAGATAGGTAAGTACTTAGGCCATTACAAAACTAAACGGTTGATATTTTAACTGAGTTAAAAAAACGCATGACCAAAACACTGGCCTTTTTTTGGCTCAACGTATCAGCATTGCCATCCAGCGTGGTAATGCGGCCAGTATGCTGGGCACGCTGCCCTCTGGTAGTGGGCTGGAGCACTTAGATTATGTTTAAGCTTGTCTAAAGATTTTCTAAGTGCCCCTTTTTTATGTAGTAGTTAGAAGTAGTATGTTTAGTTTTTCTTCCCTTGTTTTTATAATTTATTATTGTAAATAAAGATTGAGTTAATATAACAAAACATCTCTGTATATTTTGTGCATGGCATGCTGTATTCAGTTTAGTTAAAGCACAGGCCAAAAACTAGTTTCATCTCTTAGCAATAAAAGTTTCTAAAAGCAACAGGTACCGGAAAATCGCTCATTGGTTTTCGCGAATCACTTAATTTTTTTGAACATTCAAATTGCTTACGCCCTCTATTTATTTATACAAATGTGTTATATTGACTTATCAGTGCAAACAGTAATAATGACACCGTTAAATGTAAAAATGGCCGTCTCGTTAAGTTTATGAGTATTTTACGGGCCCAGTCGGCGCGGGGCTGTTAAATCCATTCAACTGTTTAACTATAAACCTAGAGATGTTCTGTTTGTCTAAGTATTATATTATGTATATGTATGTTCAAACGGAGAATTGATTTTCTCGTACTTGACGCCTAAATATTGTATTTTAAGTAATTTTATTAAAATAGACGTACACATTAACATCGGGTATCGTGTCAAACTATACATGATTAATATAGATTGGTAACTGTCTTTAAGACAAGAAAACGCTTAATAATTACATACTAGGGCTAGTAAGAAAAGCTTTGTATTGTATACAATTATCACAGGCTATGTAACTTAGCCAGCCCACTTGAACCAGCTGGACACTTGGCGAGACGTACTGACGGCAAATGGAGCAAAGCAATAACTGAATGGTACCCACGGCTAGGTAAGCGAAGTGTAGGAAGACCTGTGCAACGGTGGCTGGATGATATTAGAAAGTTAGAAGGAAACATCTGGGCAAGAACAGCGCAAGACAGGGAGTATTGGCGTAAGAGGGTGGAAGCCTATGCCCTGCAGTGGGTCCCATTAGGCTGATGATGTTGATGATGTAACTTAGAGGTCTCATTAGGCTGATGATGATGATGATGTAACTTAGATCATATCTCCTAAGACTTATTCAAGATAAAACGTTACACCGAAAACTTTGTCAAGCTACGCAAACAATGACGCATATTTAAAAACATTTGTTAGCCGCACCAACTAGTTTGGTCGTCTATCGGTGTGCAGTATCGGTCAGAGGCGTCGATAGATTAATACAGTTTTAATAGGCGTGCACTATCAGTCAGTAATGCTTGTGTAACGACCAACTAATCACCCTGTAATCGCGCCGGCCTCCTGTCGACTGCCCGCTAAAATGCCGCTGATAGCTACTGTATTCGCCTTACTACAGCTGAACGTACTTGTTGAATATTATGTCACAATATTTTGTAGTTGTATGTTATTTTGGCGGGTTTTATTATGATTTTTTGTTGAGTCTGGTCGTGTCTATGTATAATAAGTATGTTACATACATACTTATTTACATTTATTAAAAATAAATATATATATTATATCAGTTATCTAGTACCCACGACACAAGCGTTTGCTTAGTGTGGGGCTAGATGGCGCTGTGTGCAATGTCGTGGTATATTTATTTTATTATTTATCAATACTGTGTAAATTAGTTAATAACACACATAAACCTTGTACTGCACAATGTGTTCAATTGAAGATAATCAAGTTTACTCAGTTTATTGTCTTCAGGTTTTATACAGCATGCGCTAATCTTAATCGAATTATTATGTAAACATCCTGTTAATAAAACCAAATATTTTTACCGTAGCTGCTATTATTAAATGGTGTATAATTAATTAACTATAGATTATCCTTGGTCATGGCTCACATACAGTATTCGCACTATCATAATTTAATAGTCAAATATAAAAAATAACCACGGTTATGTAACAAGTTGGCATTACCATGGTGTCGTCATTCTGTTTAGCAAAATAAATAAATTTACGTTATATAACAGAAGGACAAGCTTGTGTATATTGAGTATGGGCCTGTGAAATAATTTGAAATTATAATAAACTATACAAAAACAATACTTTAATCCCAAGGTCAAAACAATGTCCGCGACTCATTTTGTATACCTTATGTCTGTGAATAAATCGCTTTTCTATACACTACATATTTATATAATTTATGACCTGTTTAAAATATTTACATTATTTATTCTCTTACGATTGTGTTCGATCTCCATACATTTGGTTTTTTATTTACTTTTTATTGCGTCATGTTCATGTCCAGTTAGTCCCCAAATTTTTTTTTATCAAACCACTGCCAAGCAGTTGACATGACACTGATACGTTCTATCTCGAGTAATTCGATTTCAATGCAGTCATTCCTGCATTAAATAAAATATAATCAGATATGATTCTTCCACTTGGCTTAACTATGCTAAAAAAAAATATTTATCTACACTCTACCTACAGTCACCGGTGCACCTTTCGGGGGCTAGAAATTTTAATATCTTAACTAGTTAAATTCAAACCAATTCAAGCAGCATTTTAGCTGACCGCAACACGCGGTGCGCGCGTGTCAGTGTCGATATCTATTTGATTAGAAAACTAACGTTCGAGAGGATACATTATACCAACGACATTAATAATACCTATATACAGCCCATGATTGTTTCTTTAACAACTTAGCATGACTATTATATTGTTTTGTGTTTCACTCATACTCAATTGTCTTTGTTTCTTGCTTTATTATTTTCTCTTTACTCATGCTTTAGCTAGGATTTGACGCAGTTTTCTGTTTTAGATGATTTCACTAGTTTCAATTCCCATCAAAATTGTCTTGCTTTGTTTTGCTGTATTTTTTACTACTACTGCCTACTACCGGTAACAACTCAAACATGCCACCCCCAACTCCACTATAGCTTCAGACCTGCCAAGTTATCTCTATCATACTAATTGTCTTCATGGCATCGTTCGTTGCCCGACGTAGACTCCCTAGATCCGCCCCACGTGTCCAGCCAGTAACAAGCTGGCTGCCCGTGTTTGCTGGCGCAGTACTTGATGCGAACAAACATGTAAACACTATTAGTGGAGGTAGACTCCAGATCTGGGTCACGGAGAGAGCAAGGTCCTCGCCACGCGTCACCGCTGTCATATCTCTACATCGAATTAACATCAACTTATAGACCTACAGCATTAAACAGGTTAAAATATAATAACGTGTCAACATTCACTTTATTTGTTCTAGCGATATCGGTCAATACACATATTTCTAAACAAATAAACAACTCGTTATGTTCGAATTGAACTTTGAGTCCAACAATATTTTGATTGAACGCACTAATCAATTTAACTTGGCCACTAATCACAAACATGATGCATGGCTGACGTGCGGTAGAATTATATTGCCTCGCTGTTGCATTCAATTTTAACGGTTCAATAAGAAAAATCCACAGAAAAACATATATTTTCTGATTTCCGGAATATGCGTAGCACTGCACATGTTTTTTTATTTTCCGTATACGTAAGAGCAGATCATACAGAACAAAGGATCTTTTTCATACTTAATTTCAATCTTTGTCAAAAATATACGACAGCTAATACATTATTTGTACTGCGTATCGTATATCGGGGGATTGCCAGGTTAATTGGGTCCAGGATTAAATATAAATTGCCCTCATCTAAGGGAAACAAGAACCTCGGTCATTTCGAGACGTTTCGAAGTGTTTATAAGCAACCTTAATTTAATCTAATTATGGTTCGTAATTCCCTTATGATGATTTGGAAATAATAGGTTTTGTTACATTATTTCCTTCTCAACACTTAGTAAAACTTTTTGTGAGATCCATTGCAACAAAGAGACATTCAAAATTTTATGAATGATTGAAAGTACACAAATACTTGAGTAATTTAATTATCAAAAAGAGTTATTAATTATAAAATCTATCGATAGCATTTGATACTGTAATTGTGTACTTCACAATATTTTGATTGAGCTTGATTACCTCCACGCTTGGTGTTGTTTTGTTAGCAGGTTGATAAGTTTCAGGCACGCACGTGACGTGTGTTGGTATCTCGGCCCCTTTTCTCCAAGTAGTTCGAATTACGACATCGCTGTTATCACTTTTGTTTGTTACGTTTTGGAGCGAGTCACATCCATCCTCTGTTTATTGTTGTGACGATTCCGTCCACAAATCCGTAATCTCAATATTTTCATATGAACAAACATCCGGCGCATTATTTATTTATCTTGAGTCTGCACGGTCACTCACCTGTCTCCTATTAAGTTGCTTCGATAATGTAACGCACATCGCTCTCCAGTCTATAATGTCACCGTTGTTGATATGCTTCTAACTTGCATTTTGATTACTTTTTAAAAGTATACTGAAGGCTTCGTCATTTCCTAACAAAAACGTGGTCCTATATTTTATTTGTAGCAAGTAGTGTTTGTAAACGAACGTTACTTGCAACAAAAATATGTTCACTAATTTGGGTTAGCTTAAAATCTAGTTCGATGCACTTCATGTACAAGTTACTGTAATGACATACATTTCGTTAATGCGTTTCATTAGTACTTTAACCGCGAGAACTAAAAATACTGCGTATTGAATAGGCACATTTAAAATTTCGATTGGAAGTCACGTGGCCAGCCACGTTGGATACCAAATTGATACGAGTTCTCGTCGATTTCATTTAAATTTTGACCTAAACTTATCTGTAACTGTTACAAAATAAAAATAAACAGACAAATGTGTCAGGTGATTACATTTTCCTGTAGATATCTATGAAACCGCCGGAAACTAGTATTTTATCGATACCTACATAAATATGACAGATAAAACGAACGTCAATAAACTTCTCTACTTGAAATATGCATTACCACGTTTTCGAGCCCGTTATAGACGTTAGATACAGACGATTATGCGTTTTCACTAGAAAGGGCCGTACTCGTTTCTATTTTTAGACGGAGGTATAATTAATGGCATTTTGGGCGATCAGGTGGGATGGTGGACTTTCACCGCGGAGACGATGTCGCCCGATAACCGGCGATAGCGCGGGTCGGCGGGCGGCGTGCCGCAGGACGACGAACTAGGCCCAGCGCTCTACACTGTACATCATGTACACTAACTTCTCCGCCTGCACTCAATAATGCGCTCCGCTGGCCTGTCTGTCTGTCACTGCTATCGATCCTCGGCGAGCCACTCCGCCGGAAAGTTCTACTTGCGAAATTATCTCGCACTCACCACTCACTAAAACATTGCTTCGTTGCTCCATTTTCTCTTTGTATAGTCTCGAGAGAATCGTTTATAGTACATTGTTCGGATGTATTATATTGTAGCTATGTTTATAGATAATTAACTAATTGATAATAATGTAGATACCTACTTTGGAAACAACGTTGCATACTTAACTTATGTGTTTAATTTATACACTGCCTCGCACATATAATCTTACATAACCCACGTCGTAATACTTATTAAATATTAATAATCTGTGGCTGTGGCGTGCCAAGTCTATTCTGTTTTGTACATTTTATTACAAAAAAAAACAGATTTCACCTTTATTAGTGTTCTGAGGTTTCCGACGCCCTTCATAATATCAGAAAATCCTTATACACCAGAAAATAATTTAGAAAATTAACAAATAATTCAATCATTTCTCTTGCAAATCTACCCATATTCAACATGTAGGTACATCTACATATGTATATCGAAACAGATTTCATCACGTTGAATCGAGAGCTCGTACCGAGAAAAATCCACCTGTCATCGTAAAACCGGTGAAAACCAGACATATAAACTACAAGGAGAGCTATTTTTATATTTTCGCGCTGACCGAGTGAATGGATGTATTGCGTTATTTTATTTTTACACGAACCGATATGTAAAGGGCCATGGCCACCGATGACGGGAAATTTAAAAGTTTCTTATAATAATTAATTACATTAAGCGTCGGATAATATTATTTTCTAAAGTCCCGAACTGGACGACAAAGAAGACGTAGAAGTGCTACAGCGTAGCCACTATAGACGAAGACAACGAACGCTCAGGCTATCGTTGCATAACTACATTTCGTATTCTATTCACCCTTTGTCCCCGATCTGAAACATGTACCTACATATAGTCCATATTGCGTATTGCTGCTCTCGTAAACATCCAGTAGCGCCTGCTATAAATTCAAAACGAATATTAAACGAGTCCCAGAGGGGTTCGGTATCACAAGGTCGAGTTTTATTGTCCACTTTATTGTTATTATATTCTTACTTTGGGTCGTAATTTGTTGTCTCTGTTTGTCGCTATCTAGTCTTCTTTGATGAAAAAACGCCTTGTGTCGATTGATTTTGGTAAAAGTAGTGCAACAAATCTGTTTTCTTTCGTTATTCGTTTATTTATAAAAAACATGTCTTGTTTTATTCAAAACTGACTATTATACAGCAGAAAACAAAATTAGGCCTACTCGCCTAAATCTATAAAGACTGTATAATTATGTTTCGGTACACCTATGAGTAACTAGATCAGTTAACACAGAATTAACATGAAAATATCACTTGCATCAAAATTCGTAAGTGCTATTTATAAATAAGGCGTTGAACGCTATTCACAAATACCGACTGACGCACATTGTGATGTCTTGTTTATAACAACTTGCAAAAGTTACGTGCATTTTTCAGCCATTGAATGACCTTTTAGACTTTACTTGTATTCTCATACATACGTGCACTTACTACTAAGATAATAATAATAATAAATAAATATTCCGGGACATTGCACACAGCGCCATCTAGCCCCACACTAAGCAAACGCTTGTGTCGTGGGTACTAGATAACGGATGTAATACTTATATACTTTTCTTTTGTAAATACATACTTATTATACATACAAACGACCAGACTCAACACAAGTAATTATAAATTTTTAAAGTGCATAAATACTTGTGTCATGCGGGAATCGAACCCGCGACCTCTAGATTAGAAGGCAGAGCCACTACCAACTAAGCTATCAGGCCAGTCTGATAGTTCTTGTATACTTTCAATAAAGTTTTATTGAGTCATGTAACTGATATCAACATTGAACTCACGTTAGCAACATCATTCTCCAGTTGTCGAAATGATGCTCATAAAATATCGAAATAGTATAACATTCATAGCCATTCGGAGTGTAGTACGTTTATCATCAATCCGAGCAAGATTTACTGCTTGGAATAAATTAACTTTATGTACTTTGGCCGTAATGTTTGCTCGCTGCTAACGATCATTTATAGTTTACTTATTCGCGTCAAATGTGCCACTAACTTCTACAGCCAATACAACAACATTAGCTGCGTCCCCCGTGGGTGTTGGGAATGATCCAGAGGATTCCAGCGTAGTTTCGACTGCGAAATTAGATTTTGGAGCGGTTAGCGTATTTAGATATCAGCATTACATTGCTTAGATTTTAGCTGTATTATTGGGAATTGAGCTAACGGAAATAGTCGGTTTTCTTGCAATGTGTAGTGCAAATAGCGTAGATTTTCCAGTTAATCTAGGTCGCAATTACTGACATTTTCCATTTGAGGCGTCGCCATGCGGTTCCGATCAGCCCATGTGGACGCTCGGCCTGATTCAGTGTTTATGTATCACAGTCGCGTCTCGTTTTATGGTTGTACGCGTTATAGCACTTGCTCTATAAAATAGAGATTGCCATCTGAAACGTTCTGAGTCACGACCTTACACCTAACGCCGGCCTAACATAATGACGAGACGTCGCCGGCTTCCGTACTTGTTTACGAAGGGTTATGTAATGAAACAACGTTCTTTTTACGGTTATGAAATCTGACATAATCTGGAATTACAATCTTTATGATATCGAGTTGATACGCGATGGCTCTATGGCGTGTGGTTGCCATGTGAGTTATAATCACACTATTTGATCATTTTTATATTATGAAATGAAAGTCAATATTAACTTCCTTGTCTACTTGGGCTATGTATATTTTAAGATGTATGCTCTATAATATGATTTTAAGTTGAATAAGCGAGTGTGGCCCAGCGGTTCCAGAGTCTGCTTTTCATCTAGACGCACCCTGGTTCGAATCCGCCCTACACCAATGACTTGTATTTTCAAGTTATGTGTGGATTTGCACTCGCTTAACGGTGAAGGAAAACATCGTGAGGAAACCGACATGTTTGAGGACCACAATATCCGAGGACTTGCGTCTTCCGTGGAAGGACCTGGGCGCCCACCACGATGTATCTGCCCAAGAAAACTCTCCTAATGAATTAATTCTGCGGGGAGTCACGACCCTCAGTCATGAGGAAATACGACTCGAAGAGAGAAGTTGAATAAACGTAATCATGAATCTTCTTCAATGGCAAATAAAAATTGTTGACTAATTTTTATTTTCTGTTTGTCGACAGGCATGAAAATGACTATGTCCACGGCCCCCACAATGAGCGCGCGCGTGCACCGCAAGGTGATGCGCGCGCCGCATAAACGCGCGCACCCGGGTAAGATGGCGCATGGCGGCAAGATGGCGGTGGGCGGCAAGATGGCGGCGGGGGGCAAGCTGAGCCACGGGGGCAAGTTCGCCCACCTGGGCAAGTTCGGCAAGCTGGCGCACTACACGCACACGCACACGCTGCGCCCGCCCGAGCCCTGCGACAACAGCAACGACAGCGGGCTCGGGCCCGACGCCAGCCACAGGTACGTCTCGCGGGCCTCACTCCGCCTGCACCCGCCACCTGCACCGCACATCATGTCTGCTGTTCATGCACTGTTCACCTTTGAACATATTGTAGGTATCAACCATGTACTTCTCATTTTATTTTATTCAAACAATATTTAATGACGTTTTGATGATGTACCTAATATTCGAATTGTTAAAAAATCATAAATTACGTTTTTTGCTTGAGGCCTGAAACAGCACATAATTGGACAGAAAACAAAGTACCTATTACCATTTAACAATATTTTTAATAAACTGCCACTGTCATCAAGTTGTGTCCAAACCCTGTGCATTTTATAATTGCACCAGTCTAATAAAATACATAATCTTAGCATGTAATGAACTTGTCTATAATAATTATTATGAATGTTACGCATGTCTATATGTTGCTTATGTGAATAATCCTCATTCAGGGCTAGCTCATAAAATGTTGATTCTAGCTGGTTGACGTCAATACAACGATTATCATTGTTATAATGTAGTTGTAAACTAACTAGTTTTTATTTGCAATCTATGATATAAGTAAGCTTTTTATATATTGCTAGTTGAATGGTATTATCGGCTAGTCCAAGAATTTTCTGGGATCAAAATTTAAAATTTACCCCACTTGTGATTGCGATGAGCAAACTTAATAAGTACTTATTAAATATTTTTTGTTGGTTTAATTAATTTACCTATCTCCGTTACATTTAATGTAATAAATAATTAATGTGTCTAATCTGGATAACTTAAACTCTATATACCCATTCAAGAAATCTAGAAGCTACCATTTTGAGCATATTATGTACTTATAGTGGGTATAAATAGATACTGAAATGAAACTTCCGGATATTGTACCATCATTATTGCATGACACTATCGAAGTTGAAGGTCCGACCAAAGCGAAACTGATTCAGAGTCGACTCGCGTTATTTTTATACGATCCTTGCAATAGTGTGTCGGTGATCTTGTTCGTTTTACGCGAATTCCTGCATCGATGGCCTTCGTTTGGTTAGATATGGAATAGATAGCATGCGCGTGAGTTGGCTACGAACTGAAAATGAGGTATCTTGTATACAAGAAGGAACGTAAATTTAACAACATAATTTTATATACAATTCAATGTTTTTCCTGCAAAATTGTGTCCTATTGCCAAATCAATTCTACAATTTACATATGAGTTAATTTATTAAGTGCTAACCTGCACTATGGTTGTTTTAAATTAAACTCTTATTGGAAAATGAGCGAAAATAATCACGACCGGCAGGATTCGAACCTGCGTATTTCTGCTACCGTCAGAACGCCTTAACCACTAGGCTACGGTCTACTAACTGCCAGGCGCGAAAATCCACACTCATTTCAATACACTTCAGACTGAGCGGCTGATGGCGCCACTTGTGCTGTCAGAATATGTCTAACAAGCACGCAGGCAAATACGCAGGTTCGAATCCTGCCGGTCGTGATTATTTTCGCTCATTTTCCAATAAAAGTTTAATTTAATTTACATATGGTAATGGTTGACGACATATCTGTCGCGGCTCGAACCTGGAAGGAGTTGTCAAAGGACTGACGGCTGGCAAAAAAGGGCATTCCCTTTTTTTGCCAGTGCCAGTTTTTGATGTAGGCTGTGGTTCCCTTTTTTTAAATCCTTAACTTCTTAGAAGCATCATTAATATTTTACCAAACCTATTATTTACCTACTTCGAGACAGATTTTGAGATCCACAGACGTAGCATCGACTGATAGTCAAATTCGTACGCGTTTTTAGATAAACCGCCAAATCTAAAAGCACGTACAGCGCATAGATTAGGTAGCAGCTACTGAGGAGTATCTGTATACTATCGCTATTATTGTTATCTTATCTACTACGTTATCTGTAGTGCTAAGCCGAATGATGGCAGCGATAGGGGGCGCGACGGTCTGGCGATTGTGCAGTCTAGCTCTAATATATCTTTAAGCGTAATAATTTTTTGATTGACTGCAACTCGCCTGCTCCTTTTGACAAGAAGCAACTTTTGGTAAACGCACTAACGTATTATTAACTTACTAACGCATACTGGTAGAATAGAAAGACTAGGTAATGTATGGGTTTGACGGTACAATTCGCTCTGCGGAGCGTTTCGTGATGTCAATCTCATACATTGGTATTTCTACTGATATCTCAACCAGATACTTAGAATACAGAAGTACTGTCAGAGACAGTAGACATATAATTTTACTGGCAGAAGCTCAATGACACGATAATTTGGTATAAGAAGGAACTAACCTGTCTGAACGAACACTGGTTCTCAACTTTAGACCCTTTAGTTCGCAGATGTCAACGAATTATTTGTATCATAAATCATAATGGTTGCTAAAAAACCTGTATAATAAATTATTATGTAAAGTATTTCAGAAAAACTGTCGTAAACTATAACAGTTCGAATGTAATACGACAGTCGCCTTGGACTTTGTATCGACGCAATACGTTCATTCAGCTGTTTGGCTCGTGCCATCCGCGCTACGCAAATAAAGTCTGCGCTTATTTCCAAGGTACCTACTCTTTATGAAATTACTGTTATAATAATTAATTAAATAACAAAAATATAAAATTTAGGCGGTAAAAAGACAGTTGTCTCTAAAATATCGAAACTAAACGTTACGTAAATTGCCCCGACATTTGCTTTAGGTATACCTACATAGGTACATATCTTAATGACTGTCAACATCAATTACAGTCTTACAATAGGTACTTATACACGCATATTACGTAAATTAGTTCTACCAGCACTTGTGACACGTCAGCTCGGTACGTCGCCATCTGACTGCGCCGGCGCAGTGCTATGTGCTACTTCTTATTTCTGTCGCACTCTTCCTACAATATGTACCAACTGTGCGCTATATTTAACGATAACCTTACCGCACGCCACTTGTATTATTGTTTATCTTGCGCATTCTGTTTGTTTTCGTGGACTTCATAATCTCGTAGTCTCTTCAATAATTTCCACATTTCTTTATTTTTAACGGTAATAAAAACTCATGCACCTTTATATTTTAACCACGCCACGACATAACATATGGTGCCATTGCTAGATCATTTGCATCTCCTCCTTATTGTAAGCTGCAGAACTATTTATATATTGGTTTTCAATGCTCTATTCTGTGCACCTGGGTTTATTCAAAATTTCTAATATTTGGGTCCGGCGTGTGTGCAGATTGTCCGACACATTGGAACCCGAGTGGGAGCACCCGGAGAGGAAGCGGCTGCGGGCCGAGAGCGAGATGGCGGTAAAGCTAGAGAGTGATGACGCCAACGATGCGTACCCCTTCCCTTCAGCGGGCCCGGCGCCTGCGCCCGCGCCGCCCGACTCGCTCGCACTTCCGCCGCCCCTACCTGTCCCCGTGCCTGTGTACGTTACACTTTTTTTTTATAGGAAGATAATTTCATACCCTGCATAACTTTTACTAAGGCCTACTCGACATACAGGACTACCGCAAGATATCGTACTGCTGTTTGCTTTTATTGTACCTATGATTTCAAACCGTAAATTGCCGCATCATGATTATTACTGGCCAGGATTCGCATGTTCACTGCACGTAATTGTCCTAACAACTCGCACCGCATCATTACTTTAGGTAACGTGTAACCGGTGTCCGTGTTACTTGGCTTGACCAATATTGAGCCTTACATTGTAAACAAACTCATTATGGCAGCCGAAATACCCTAAAAGCTGATGAGAAGGTTATCATTAGGGCTATTTTGTGGCTATTTACTCTAAATATAATTTTTGCAAGTAACTGTTTAAATGACCGTGAAGGTTTCACATATTCGGTTTTGGTCTGACAGATATTTATGATGATTCTTCGTCGAATTGCAGGATCAGAGCAGGATGCAGTTTATCTAGTCCAAACATCACCGAGTCTACCGGGAAAAGGTTCCAAGAGCCGTACGCGATAAGGTCGTGCGGGAAGCTCGGCAGCGGGGGCAAGTTGGCCAGCAAGTATGCGAGCGGCGGCAAGCTGGGCGCGGGCGGCAAGTTGGGCGGCAAGCTGAGCGGCAAGTACGGCGGCAAGCTGGCCATGGCGCGCAAGCGGGCGCTCCTGGCGCAGGCGGGCCGGCCCGGGCTGGCCGCGCCGCTGGCGGGCCGCTCGCGGGACGGCACGGTCGAGCTGCAGATACTCTGCCAGCCAGAAACACAACACAGAGCGAGGTGAGCCACATTGCTTATACTGGTTTTTTGGTTGTATTTTACATGGACAGGATTTATTTCTTTTTACATAATATAACTCAGAATTAGTGTTTCTCAACTTTTAAAGGTACTCTGGAGCCCGGACCCTTGTTTTATTTCTGACTTAATTCGAATTTCTTTATTCCAGATATCAGACTGAAGGCAGCCGAGGCGCTGTCAAAGATAATTCGGGAAATGGATTTCCAATAGTCAAATTAGTTGGTTATGATAAACCCGCTGTATTACAGGTACGTTTTTTCTGCTAGAAATACCTTTAATTGACTAATATTTAAAAATCTTGAGATATAATAGTCTGATGGGATTTCCAGGTTTATATAGGCACAGATTCAGGGCGCGTGCAGCCCCACATGTTCTACCAGGCGTGCCGCGTGGCCGGCAAGAACTCCACGCCGTGCAAGGAGAGGAAGGACGATGGCACAGTGGTCATTGAAATTGATCTCGAGCCGACCAGAAACTGGCAAGTCACGTGCGATTGCGTCGGCATACTCAAGGTAAATGGATCATATCTTACAACAATGGATGTTTCTGATGTATATCTTGTCCCTAAAATTATAGCAGCACTGTGGTTTTAATATATTTGAATCTCATATGAGCTACACGGGTATATCACAGTATGTACCTACACGTTAAAGTTTTTTTATGGCCCTAGCTTCTCAAATACCATACAAACATTGAAAATGGCGAATCGGAAATAATAATTTACACGTGTTTGTCCTTTTAGGAGCGTAACGTGGACGTAGAGCACAGGTTCGGCGAGTCGCTGGGGGGTGCGGGCGGCGCAGGCGCGGCGCACGTGTCGCGCGGGAAGAAGAAGTCGACGCGCTGTCGCATGGTGTTCCGCACCGACATCATCAACGCGGCCGGCGAGCAGGAGACGCTGCAAGTCTGCTCCACGCAGATCATATGCAGTGAGTCATCAGTCAAGTTCATTTGTCATCTTGAGGACTTCATATGTAGTGCTGTAAAACAAAAATTGACCAGCTAGAAGTTATTCTAAAAACTGTTTCTATGAAGTCGTTAAATAAATAAACAAAACACCATCTTTTCTCGCCAGCACAACCCCCTGGCGTGCCAGAAGTATGCCGGAAGTCTTTGGTATCCTGTCCCGCAACTGGAGGCCTAGAACTGTATCTGCTGGGCAAGAACTTCCTCAAAGAGACTCGGGTGGTGTTCGCTCAGCGTCTGGAAGGTAACACCACTTGGGAAGAAGAGGTCGTACCCGACAAAGAGTTTCTGCAACAGGTGAATGGAGTTTTTAATAAGAATTTACTAATGATTTCTTTTTTCCAAAGGCCTGTTAATATTAATCATCGGTAAACACCTACCATATGGTTCGGTATAACCTGTCTCGCCCGAGACACTCTTACGAAAAAGTCCCCGACGGTTCCATGCGAAACGCGTCGCACGTCTTCATTGGGTATCGTTACCGTTAGCCACCTCTTCAAGGCGCTCCCCGGCACGTCGCGAGATGGCTCCGTCGCGTCGCCTGCTATCACGGCCCGTCATGACGGTAGAGAGGGTAAGCGCGGGTATTTCATGGCTGGATTCTCTTGCAGACTCACCTAGTGTGCTGCGTCCCGCCGTACTGCCGGCCCGACATCTCGGAGGCGGTGTGCGTGCAAGTGTTCGTGCGCTCGGGCGGCAAGGCGTCTGAGCCCCACGCCTTCTACTACACGCCGGCGGCGCGCCACGCCGGCCCGCTGCACGCCACGCAACACCACGCGCAAGGTAACGCCCACGCACGCCCGCGTGCGCCCCACGTAGCATGTCGCCTAGGATGACGGTGGCTTCCTTGTACTCCGCCTTGTGTTCGTGTCGTCACCTATAGCTTGACACCACTCCTCGGTCCGGCCACTTCGTTGCAACGCTACAAATGGTCGTTTAAAGGGAGTAGTTCAGTCAGCTGTTCAGATTTCTTTCAGTTGGCGTTTGTTGAAGATAAATCTCAAGGTTCCAGTATTTTGATTATTGTCAATGAAGTTGCCGGACCGTTGTGCAAGTTAATCAATACTTTATCGCTTTATTAGAATAACCAGCTTGAGGTCGGGTGGCTTGATCGTTCATAGTTTAGGGTAGTTCGGTTGGTAAATCAAATCTTGATAGTTAGTCTTGATGAAATCTTTGACTAGAACAACGTCATTGCAGTGTCGTAACAAACTCAAATTAGGCTTAGAAAGACGAGTGGGTCTCATTTAATTATTATTGAGAATTTATAATTCTATAACAAACAGTGTTATCAAATGATGTCAATAAATTTGTTTATCAGTGGTTGGAGTACATTACATTAGCTGTATGCTCGACTTGTTTACAACTTCATACATTTTCTGAGAATCAAACCTAAATTACAACGTAATTATATCATTTCATTTTATATTTGCAACAATCGGGGAAGAGTTCCTCACACTTTCTATTTTTTTAAATAATTTTGGCCAAATTAGTATCAATAAACGGTGATATCGATTATGTGGATTAGTAGTACTGTCAGTCCGCTCCACTAATATTGTATACTGAGTACCTAATATACCTACTTACTTGTACACACTAACGATACCAATGCCTGTGAGATCTATTTTGCTAACAATCTTATATCTTTCTAACGCGTAGATACTTATGATATAAACTGAAATGTTTATATTGTGTCCTATTTTATTAGATATTGCTTATCTGTAGTTGCTTCACAACGTAGCAGTAGTCATGACCTAGTTGTAACTATGCCATTTTGTGTTATCAACGCGTTACGACAAGCAAACAAATATAAATCCAAACAATAAAAAGCATGTATCATTCCCTTAATTGTAATTTAAGATATACCAATGGAATAACTGTACATTAAGTGTTTGTCCAATATCCTTATTATTTATGTGTGCTTGTAAAATACATGAATTGATATATTTATGAACTAACCGAGTCCATAATGTTGCTTCAAACAACTTGATGCTTTGGGATCATACTTCAACACTCTTACTTTTGAGTATTACCCTTCCATCAATTTTAATATAATATCTATCAGAACATCAATAAACAATAGAATAATTTCGGCATCATTTCTTGATCATTGTAGAGTTGACACATTAAAACAATAAAGCGTCGGTGAATAGGTTAATATTCAAGAGTGAAAGTGTATGCATGCAACAGTCTAACGTTGCGCGGTGTTACATTTATATGTTACATTGTATACAATATATGAAAGCAATATTGTTATTGGAAGAAATGACTGAGGCGTACTCTTTCTTTTTTTCCCTTTCAAGCTAGGTCTGTGTAGGTAGCGAGCTCGTCTGCTGCCGTCGTCGCCGCCGACCCGCTCCACCACGGTACTGACACTCACACACACACTAGCCACTCATACGCACACACGGTGACACCCCCTTACACATTCACACTCACTGTCCTCGTTAAACTGGGCTCCAGGATATGTTGCACTCCGTCAATTATGCTGATTCAATGGGTTTTTGTAACTGTTTATTTTTCTAAGGCACAAGTTATATTTGAAAAATGAAATATAATTAAATTCGCGTCGTTATTCTTGTACATACTTTTCTTTTTTGCAATTCAGATTTATCTAGCTAGTTTTCTTTCAAGCAGTAGAAATAGGTTTGGGTCGTAAATTCTAATTGTAATTAAAGTGGGCAACTGACAGTGCAAAAAATAATTACATACACACACATTCAACAAAATATTACACTCATCTTAAATACATAACAAAATTACACAAAAAATATCAAGGAGAAAAGATTTAATGATGAATTTTTCAGGTGCATTTTGAACTCTATTTTACATGACACAGAGCTGACTGTTCATTGACACTTACAGTATTGTTCTAGGTACAGACTGCACAGACCCTGTCCCTACACCACCTAGCTAGTTCACTCCGTGCCCTGTGTCTTCCCAGTTTAGTGATAATGCCCGATAGATGGCACATGTTGCCCATTAATCGTATATTTCCACTTTGGCTGCTCATAGCACTAACACTTCTTAATTGTCTAACTTTATAAGAAAAAAAGAAATAGGTAAATAATAAACTCGACAATATAAAAACATTTGAAAAAAGGTGTAGGTACATATATCAAAAAGAAAGGTGGACCCTCAAGGATCTAAGAAAAGTTTGAGCATCACTGTCTTGGTTATCAATATTATTTTGACTTGGACTAGTTTTTAAACTCTAAACTAATTTTAATATCTCTTTTATTCAAATTTATAATGAGTTGAGTATCTGATTTATATGAAATCCTTATATCTCGTATGTTGATCTGGTAGGTTTCTGTATGATGAGCAGTTAAAATGGCAATATGAGTGGCGCTGGCACGTAGGTAGTCAGGTCCCGGTGGCAGTGTGGCGCACTCTGACCGTGTGCTTGCGCAGGCGCGGCCGGCGCCAGCGAGGAGGCGCGCCCCGTGCTGGTGTGGGGCGGCGCCATGATGCCGCCGCCCGCGCTGCCCGGGCGCCGCCCCTCCATCATCGTGCCCGACCCGCACTCGCCGCTCGGACTCAAGAGTGAGGTAAGAGACATCTCTTAACAATATTGTTTTGGACTGTCACCAATATACTCCGGACATGAAATTAGATATTCATTTTGTTTTGTATAACGGTGCGTAAAAACGAGTCAAGAAAAATCACGTATTGGTTGTATGCAGAAATAATGGACTCGTTAGGAAAACAGACGACTTCTGCAGAGATGGCAGACGTGCAGACATGAGAGTGTGCCGGTTGTTGTTCCAGGTGACAGACGACAGCAGCCAGCAGTCGGCCGCCGAGATGGAGCCCGAGGAGCGTCTGCAGGACGAGCTGGGCGTAGACCTACGCCTCAAAGCCGAGACGCCCGCGCACCAGGTAACAACACCATACATATAAGGCACTGTTGTTTTGGCCCTCTTCTGTTTTAACTCGGTGAATGCTCGTAACAATTAGTTTTGTACGACATCTAGTAACGTGTGCGTCCGCAGGTGGGGTACGTGTCCGGGTACGAGGCCATGAAGCTGTCCCCGCCCACCCCGGGCAGCGAGCCGCCCTCTCCGCTGGCGTCGTTCGCGCAGCAGCTGCAGGCCATGCAAAACCAGGTGCAGACTGACAAAATGGTGGAGACCGTGACGGCCGCCATATTCAACTCGGACGCTGCGCCCGCCATGTACCCGCCCGTGCTGAACATGCCCCTGCTGCCTCCCAAGGCGGCGCTGGAGCCCCTGCAGCCCGACCTCAAGCTGGAGGAGAGCCGCCTGCTGGCGTTCGAGCCGCAGCCCGCCTACGAGCGCCCGCCCGCCTATGAACGTCCGTCCGAGCCCTTCAACCCGTTCGGCGCCATCAGCAAGCTGGAGCTGGAGACGACGCAGATGCGCGAGCAGCGGCTGGCGCAGCAGAGTGCGCACATGGAGGCGCTGGTGGAGGACGCCATGAAGGCCACGGCGGCCATGCTGCCGGCCGACGCCGCCAAGCTGGACGCGCTGGTCAACTCGCGCGTGGACGACCACCTGTCGGGCTCGTCCTCCTCGCCCTCGGCGTCGGCGCAGGAACTGCTGCCGCCCGCGGCCATCAGCCCAGGCGACATGGTGTCCCCGGCGCTGCTGTGCGAGGCGGCGCCGCGCTGCGTGTTGCCTACGCCGCCGCAGGACGACCTCATGATGCTGCCGGAGCAGGTGCAGCTCACGTCCGTGAAGACGCCGCCCGCCGCCGTCAAGTCAATGATCCTGAACGCGGCGGCGGAGATCCTGACCTCGGACTCCACCATGAACGCGCTGGTGACGTCGGCCATCAACACGGCCAACATCCTGAGCACGGAGGGCGACCAGCCGCCGCCCGCCGACCCGCCCGGCGACACGCCGCTCGTGGCCATGTCGCAGGCCGTGTCGCAGGCCGTCACGCAGGCCGTGTCGCAGGCGGTGTCGCAGGCGGTGTCGCAGGCCGTGTCACAGGAGATGACGGCGCCCGTGCAGGGGCTCACGGACATGAGCGACCAGGACCTGCTGTCCTACATCAACCCCAGCACCTTCGACCAGGGTGAGTACAAGGACGACTACTACAGTTGACGCCACCACCCATTAATCGTTTCTATATAAACTGCCTCGATGAGGCCGCGCGAACGTAGCTTCCTCTCGGTCGGTCACTTTCATCCGGTATTATGATACTAATCCCTCGTCGGAGTGATCTGTTAACGAGCACTGTGGTCGGGCAACTAATGGTAGTTTTGTTTCTTGCAGTGTGAGCGGCACCGCTTCGCGGACGGGGGCGGGGTCGGATTGCATTTCGGTGCGCGTCGAGGGCTCAAATGAATGCAGTTTTTATGTGAATCGTTAATGGATGTCCCTATTTATATATACTTAGGTGTACGTTATGTTAGACCGGTGTAATCTCCCGTAGAGCGAGTAGTGTCGATGTATCTGTGTAGTCACACCTCACACTCCCTCTATGATTCTCAAGTTCGTGTGCGACGGAATGTGTTGGATACGTCAATTAATTCATTGTGTAAGTCAGTATTACAGGGCCAATATTCAACGTTTATATTATGTACAGTGGACTACTACTCACAGCTATTTTTGAAGTGTTTTAAACTAGTGATATCTCCCGGTCGTGCTCGCGGCACTGCTACACACACATACATACAACGAAGGACGTTTCAAACGATACATTCGTTACATAGAAATATCTGTACGTAATATAAAACAGATGTATGTATTTTTATAGTGAAATTATGTAAAATGGTTTATATTTAAATTGATGTATGTTTGATATCGAATTTTGTAAATAGTAATGAATAATGATAAATACGTATTTATGTTGATTGTTATGACTACGATTGGTACCAAATTGAGAAAAAGACAAATGTGGACGCTGTAAAACAAATATAACAAGTTATTTATTAATGTTGTGTAGGAATTATGTTCAAAATGGAACCTAATCGTGAGTTTGTTCAAATTAAGGAGCTAGTTAATTTTGTAGTGAATATTATATTGACTCTCAGAAATATATATCTTTTCTATCGATTGTAATTTTACGGTGATTTTGTGCTCATAGAGAACATTGAAAAGTATTTTGCAAAGTATAAACTTGCGTATATAAAACTCTACGTACTTTATGGGAATGACATACATGCAAAATACGTGTTGTATATCAGTTCCATAAGGTACATCTTTTAAGCAGAAGGTTGAAAGCACCAGACTACTGCGATAATTCAAAATGTACCTAAAAGCCACCTGTATGTTCATTTAGAGCACAAAAATATTTGCAGTGTGTCAAATGTGCCCATATTTTAAACTTCATGAAAGTCGCAACTTGATAGCGACATTTCATTACTATTGAAGTTGTGAAAGTACGAAAATTCGTAGCAATTTTTTTAGGAATATGAATTTATTATTTGACCCGATAATTATACAAAACAAACACTTGACATACTGCAATAATTATTTTGTAATAAGTGTTGTATATGATTGTGATACATAACGAAAATTGAATATTATAAATCAACATAGTAGATAACGTACATGTAAGGAAACCTGTACTGATGACATGCGAGAGCAAACAATATATGAAGAGAATCATGTTTTGAACAGATATATAAAATGTGTTAGAGAAGACGTTCATTTTTATTGATACAAAATCGAATGCTACATATTTAAATGTGCCATTTATTAAATGTAATTGTAATGTAGGTAGATTTTGTGCAGGGATGGAAGAGTCTTGATAAATATCGAACTATAAATGTCGATAGTATTATTACTGTTCTGTTCGTGAACGCACTGTAGGTTATATTGAGCATATCGTAGGTAGATTGCAGGCCGACAGACACCGTGCCTTCAGGGACACACACACCTGCAGGGATTAGATGGAACCAAGTAACAACACTAATGATCAGATAAAGAGGCCCAACATATAAAATATATTATGTAGCCTGCAATGAGTACTTTATGCTGTTGATGATGAGAAAATATATTGATACGAGGCTCCAATAGCATAGATACAGTTTATAAATAGGTTTGCTATCTGTTCCATCTAAGCCGTAAGAAGTAACTCGCATCGCAACTTTGTGGAACAAGCGAGGAGGTATTACATTTAGTAGTTTTTACATTTTGGTGTTGTTCTTAAATTACTGATGGCTGACAGTGAATAAAAAGAAAAATATTGATGTTCAATTAAAATCATCAGTTCATGAGTGTTGGGATGCAAGTTACGCCAAATTATGAGTTTTATTTTGTACCAAAATATATTTCATATTTTTCGTATGTAGTATTGTGTAACTTTATAATATCCTAATTAATTAATAGACATGAAGACACTGCGAATGTAATATCAGTGTCTATGCATGATTGTGCCGGTTTGACACTAAATATAGATTGGTACAAGATGAAACAATTCAATTGTCGATTTTAGATGAAATATATTATTATACCATTAATATACAGTATTTATATCAGGGACCATAAAATATACTAAAATATTGAGCGATTTATATAAATATATAAAAATCTGTTGATATGTCCTTGAAATTACCAACGTATTTGTATGGTTACTGTTGTTGGCTGTTACTGTACACACTCATTGAAACCGCTGTTTTTCTCCCTCGCACAGTCATCTCATATTATAAGATAGATAGAGACCACGATACCTTTTTTTCAGTTTTTTTTGTGAAACTTGAATAAGGCTATTTTACTCAAATAAAGTTCTGTCGCTTGATTTGTGAATGTGTACAGTCAGCATAAAAAATGAACAAGTTATGCGTACAAAGTACATAAAAGTAGAATCGAATCTCCTAAATAGAACCTTTGGGTTAGTTGTATCGAAACCAAAACCAACGCTATGTTGAAATAATATGAAATCTATGTTTACGCCACATCTGAGTTTCAACTTTATTTAGTCTTCCATTCTTTGTAACTAAGATTGTGTTGAAGCGGGTAAGAGTTTTAGGATTTTTTATTACATGTTGTATCCGTCCGTTTTGGACAATGGACCAAATAATGTATGAGTTTGCACATTTTGCTTTGAATTTTTTAACTTGTATCTTGTTTTGTATTTTTGTACCTATCTATGGTAAAATTGATAAAATTAACAACTGTCATTTCTAATTTGAGTAGGTACGATACACGTTAAAAAAATAATAAAATGTATGGAAATTCCAGGTCTTAATGCTCCTGTTATGTAGACTCTACTCTTCAAACTCATTTTGATTTTATATTAACACCAATCATAAAAAATAAAAAAATGTTCTTTTGTAATTGCTTTCTCCAGAATCTTGTACAGTCTTCCTGTTTCTCTGCCTATTTCCATGTATGTTAGTATAATGTCTAGTCGGCCTCCAGCCTGGATTGCAACTTGCCGCGGTCTATGATCACTCTATGTTATTTGTTTTGATGTAATTCATTAAATGTTATTGAAAATATCTATACTGTTTTAATAAAACCTAGTTTGTAAGTTACCTTCTTCAAAAACGATAAGAAAGTAGAATTTAAGTATTTTTTATACATTTACTATTTTGCAAGCGTTAATAAAAAAATCTGAAAGGGGCTATACTTAAATTGATTATGTACGATTATGTTTGTCACTTCGCTGTACCAATTTGGATATTTCCAGGAAGATAGACATGAACATATGTACCTACATAAGATAAACTTTTCTATATGAGGGAGGAGAGATACATATTAAAAAAACTAGGTTCTGAATTTGCATATAGCACTTGATTTAATCGAATCATTGTCTAATAATTATTCATTTATTTATACATACATATACATAACAATATGTACTCGCATAGAAACCAATTTGCCTAACATTTACAATAATGATACATACCCCGTCTTATTACAATAGGAATAATATTCGTTTGCTAATATAATTAAATAGTTAAATGCCTAGATATGAACATAGAGTGAAGGTACAGAACAGCACGAAGATTATCAGAAGTATCGCCGCCCACGCGGGGACCGTACCTGCGGACAACACGAGAGGTTACTAACAACTACACATCAATTGACTGCCCTTTAGCTTAGTGAATTAAATTACAAAGCCTTGAGCACCGCCTTAAGGTGGGGCCAGTCAGTTTTTTACAGGTTGCATTTCGGAGAGTGTGCGGAGGAATTATATCTAATTCCTGCAGCCCCATTTCACCATCGTACGAGTAGGGGTTCGGCAAGAAGGCACCGTTATACAGTTGAGGTTCCAAAGACTCGCACCAAGCGCTTTGCTTCGACTTTCATAGTGCAACAGCCCAGCTGTGGAACTCCTTGCCCGAATCTCTATTCCCCTTGAACTATAATTTGTCGGTCTTCAAGTCGAGAGTACCTATACCGGTTTCTTCTAGGCAAGCGCGCTAGATCGTAGATTATAACGTTGCTTAACATCAGGCAAGTTGTAGTCAAGCGTAAGCCTACATCATATAAATAAAAAAGTTTTTAACCTTCTAATCTAGGGGTCGCGGGTTCGATTCCCGCATGACAAGTTTTTATGAATTTAAAAAAATATATAATTACTTGTGTTGAGTCTGGTCGTTTGTATGTATAATATGTATTTACAAAAAAAAGTATATAAGTATTATATCCGTTATCTGGTACCCACGACACAAGCGTTTGCTTAGTGTGGGGCTAGATGGCGCTGTGTGCAATGTCCCGGAATATTTATTTATTTATTTATCAATAGAATGAGTTCAAACCCTTAATCTTAAAGCAGGAACAATAACTAAAGGCTGTATATGAAAAGCTATCTCATAAAGGGCACGTAAAAGCAACCACTTTAGTCAGGGACTGTTAGCCATTCGCAAAAATTTTACTGTTCTTGTTCCAAAAAGTCATTGCTGCAACAAAATGTATGTAGTGTATAAATAATTGACGAATGTGCCTGATTTCCGTAGGCAATCAGAGTTTGCCTTATTTAGCGACGAGCGCAGTTGTAAATACCGTTTGGACGTTATACTGTAACCATCATAGATGTAATAAGAGCGATGATGATGATCTGCGCTTATGTTGAAGGTGATCCCCATATTTATTTTTCTTTGGCCATAACTTTGTATTGTGCCAGTTCTAAAGTAAAAGAAAGTATGTATAAAGGCAGTGGTATACTGACTCCTGTGCGGCAGGCTGTGCACGGTGAGGCAGTTGTCCACGGAGATGGAGAGCAGCGCCGCCTCGGAGCGCGACGTGACGCGCGGACCGAAGCCCCTCTCCGGGACGAACTCCAGCCCCGTCACGAACATGCGGTGCGCGTGCGCAACGTGCAGCACCCGCTGGGGATACGACAATTACATTTTAAATATAGAAATTGAAAAACATTTATTGACACAGATTTACAGACATTTAACAAGTATACACACACATACAATAAATAAATAAAGAAGTCTGCCCCAACTCAACTGATTACTGGAAGCAATCAGCGCTGGTCTTCCGTTGGGGCTGGCTGTGACGTCGCGTACGGTATGTACATATTTTTTTAGTTTTGTTTAGCCCAAAATTGGGTTTTTAGTTACGGTAGCATATCTACATATTGATCCGCTAAAGTATCATTCTTTTTCATGCTTCTAGAATAATCATATTCCATTTCATTCCACTACAGTTAAACACGTTATGCTTGCGATTAATTTTCATTATCTTATTCCACTGTAGGTGACCCAACATTTATTTATCACTATGTAATATATTTTACTATTATATATTTTATTCTTAACATTTTCATTATAAAATATTTATATATATATTTATTTACATAGTATATTGACACTCCACATTCATTACTCACTTACATTCCACAAACATTCATACATCACACTAAACCTAATAAATATTATTTACACAAGCATAGCCGCGAGTAAACTCTTGTTTTGCAATCGCTATTGTTCGCTCGCGGCTGTGTCGCGAAACCGGTCTCGACGCGGCCACCAGTGCCTCACTGATTTTTACGAAGCACACTCGCGCTGCCTTAACATTCAAATTCTGTTTCGTTCATGTATTTTATATTTGTGTTTTTGTAGTTTTGATTATTTACTGTGGAGATTTAAATAGACTTTGGTTTTATGGAACTTGGTGTTTACATTCATCATACACCGTCACCCACGCCAACCATTAAATCCACTACGTGAGAAAGGCGCAGGATGTCTATCACTTCAATCTTATTCGATCACTCGTCATTTAATTATTAATTCCTAAATATTTTATTTAGTAACTAGCATATACCTAAACAGTTCATTCAGGTCTTCCTAGGGAGCTCTCTATCATCCTTACCACTTACCATCAGGCGCATACTCCTCAAATCAATCAAATCAAATCAAATCAAAAATTCTTTATTGTACACCAATATAGCAAGAGAACACAAGTATAAAGAAAAAAAAACCATAATATTGGGACAGAGGGCGGCCTTATCACTTAGAGTGATCTCTTCCAGGCAACCTAGTTTGGAAAACAACGATAGGAAAACAGTAAAGCTGGCGTACCTAATAAAACTAATACAACTTAATAATAATTTAACAAAAAGAACAACTAAAAACCTAAAAACATGTAAAATGCCTACATTTATATCTATTACAAACAGAGAAAGGAAGACAACACATAATAAACCTACTCAAAAAGAAGGAAAAAAAAAAAAACACAAATTAGTCATGCATATAATAATTATGAACCAAGCTCTGAAAAATAGGAAGGGATTTGGCCTGCCTAATATGAAGTGGCAGATCATTCCATAAGCGAATAGCTTGCATGGTGAAAGAAGAGTGGTAGACAAGGTTGGAATGGTTGAAGTCAGGGATACACAAGCGGAGGACACGGGAAGTTCGCATGGAGTCGGTATGGGAAGCCGTGACATAAGAAAATCTTTCTTTTAGATAAAGCGGAGTGAAAGGATTGAAGAGGATTTTGTACAGAAGGGATAGGATATGAGCATTACGGCGAAAGCGGATAGGTAACCATTTGAGCTTTTTTCGAAATTCGGATATGTGGTCATATTTGCGCAAACCAAATATAAACCGTATGCAGAAATTTTGGAGGCGCTCGAGTTTGTCGAGCTGCTCATTGGTTACATCAAGGTAGCAAGCGTCAGCGTAATCTAATATTGGCAGAAGAAGAGATTGCACAAGGGCTAATTTAGTCGTGATAGGCAGAAAGTTACGGAGTCTCCGCAAAGAAGCAGAAGAGGCAAAAACTTTACGGCTCACTTCAGTTAGCTGAGGTGTCCACGTCCATTGGCTATCAAAATGGATTCCGAGATTCTTAACGGAGTCACTCATTTTTATAGGAATGCCATCGAACATAACCGCTGACATGCATGACCAGTTTATCCTAGAAATTAAACGGGAGCTTCCAACTACGATCGCTTGGGTCTTTGACGCATTTATTGACAATCCGTACGATTTACTCCAGTCGCATATCCGTTGTAAGTCCGTATTAATAGAATCTATAGCCTCGTTGAGGCGCTCAAGAGGTGCTTGGGTATAAATTTGTAAATCGTCTGCATAGAGGTGATAAGAAGAAGAGAGGTTATGTGATATTGAGTTTATAAAAATAGCAAACAGAAGAGGGGATAGCACGCCGCCCTGTGGTACGCCAGCAGCAGTACTGCTCCATGACGAATAATGGTCATCGAGGCGAACCCGCTGCCGGCGACCAAACAGGTATGTTCGAAACCACCTTATTGCCGTTGGAGATATGTTAAGAGAGGCCAAGACGCTTAGCAGGATATCAAAGTCTATATTAGTAAATGCGTTGCTGAAATCAAGAAGCAAGAGAACAGTGAGATGACAATTACCCATGCCGTACCTAATATCATCTGTGATTTTAACCAAGGCAGTTGCAGTGCTGTGCCCAGGTCGGAAGCCAGATTGGTAAGGGTTAAGGAGATGGTTTTTGGAGAGGAAGAAAGAGAGTTGTTGGTGAACCAACTTCTCTAGTGCCTTAGATAGGAAAGGAAGAATAGATATAGGACGATATTCAGAAAAGGCTTTCGGGTTGGATTTCTTAGGAAGAGGGATAATCTGGGCATCTTTCCATACCGCAGGGAAACTGCTAGACGAAATGGATAAATTGAAGATGTATTGGACAGCAGGGGTAATCTCATCAATGACAAGTAGCAACATTTTACGGCTTACGCCATCACTGCCAACCGCATTAGATGATATAGATTCAAGAGCTTTCTTAACATCACAAGCGGCAAAAGGTACAAAATCAAAAGTGTCGGTATCGGGCGGAGCAATTTTAGAAATAAGCTTTAATGTAGCTGACTTTACGGAAGAATTAAACGGGGTAGTTGAAGTGAAATATTGATTTAATTCATTTAATTTAAATTGTCAGGAATGGTTTCAGCACGAGATTTACCGACTCCCAAGGTTCTCAGAAACTTCCATACCTTGGCTGGATCAACATTATTAACAGAATCATGGAAATACCGGCGCTGTGCGTCCCTACACGCTCTATTACAGACGTTGCGATGCCAAATATATTTTTGTTTATTGTAGTCTGTTGGGGAACGTTTAAATTTGGCTCTAGCTACAAGTTTCTTACGCATTAGTGCTCGGATGTCGTCTGTGAGCCATGGTGCTGGAGTGTGCTTCATTTTGACAGCTTTCACAGGAGCATGAACGTCATACAAATTAGTCAAAATGCGATTAAATTCTGATAACGCGTCGTCTATGCATTGGGCGCCAATTACAGGCGACCAGTCTACGTTTTGCGCATCCTTACGCAAGTCGTCTATATTCAGCCTGGCAAAATTACGCTGTAATATAATGCTGGGCTTTGCTTTGGGTGGACGGACTTTATATGATATGATACTCCTCCGTATGATAAATTAATATAAAAACATACATGCATGTATACCTTAAGTAGAAGTTTTGTTATTGTAATTGCCTCAAGCACTAACCTGCAAACTAAACGCAATATAGATCTCCACGGATCCACTGAACATGGTCCCCAACCCCACGAAGCGTCCGTCGTCCCGCACCGCGAGCGCCGAGAGACTCTCGTTGATCACCACAGTCTTTCTGAGGGTGCCATCAGTCGGGTCCCAGAGCTGGAGCAGACCCTTCTGCTTCCCAGACCGACTGAGAGGGTTCGCGATCGTGAATAGACGGAACGCGTCTTTCTGGTCTTCGATGGCACCGAATCTGGAAATTTATGTTGGTTGTTGAGTAAAGATTGTTTGGGTTAGTTAGGCAAGGTGGTGGTTTGGAAGACACGAGAAATGATCAAAACATCTCAAGCGAGTTGTCTGTGCAATACGGGTTAGAATCTGAATGTATTTGTAAATAAAATAAAAAATACGATCATCATGATTTTTGGTACGGTACAGGACACTGAGGATGGTTACTTTTTACGCTGAAAACATCAAAACTGCGAGCATTCACTTGTACAATGTAATTAGAACACCAATACTACACCCACTTCCAAAGACGAAACGGCTAAATTGATTTTTATGTAATTTGCAATGGAGCTACTTTAGACCCTGAATGAACACATAAGTTACTTACTACGCCTGCGATACAGGTTTCGTACCCAGTGCAGGGTTCACAAGAACACGTAAACCATATTATGAATTCTAAAATTTCTAAAAAGTTATGAATTTTAAATAAAATTAATTTACCTTAAGGTTTGTAAGTTCTTTTGTTAAATAAATGAATTCGTATTTTGTATTTGTATTACTATATAATAAAGTGGTACACACCGGCACCTCCGGAACAGGTACTTGGTGTCGCCGGGCGGCGCGCAGGCGAGCTGCAGGCGCGGCGGCTGGCGGCGCGCGGCGCCCCACACCAGCGCCAGCCCGTCCTTGCTGATGCTCACCAGCTGCGAGCTGCACGGGCTGAAGTCCAGGTCATCCAGCTGGAAGGTTCACAAACAATCATTTATAGAACTGTCTCATAGATAAGGCTGCTGGAACACTATGTAAGGCGCTTGGCGACAGAATTTGCTTTGAAGGTGGTATCTAGCCAGGCTGATACCAGAAAATACTTTGGTGTAACAGGTCTTCCGAGTCAAGGGAACGGGACCAATAGTTATACAACCACAATGCAACTAATACATTAAAATCTGATTTAGGGAATACTGTTAATTTTTGCTTTTCTTTTGAATTCAGAACTAGGCCTAGGCCTGTATCTTGGTGGTTTGAAAATGAGAGTCACAACAGAAACTCAATTTTAAATTACATAATCTAGTAAAAAGTGAGTAAAACTTATATCAAAGTGATCTCATGATCAAGTTAATAAAATAAATATAAATTAAAATATACCATAATAAACCATTCTGTGACAAAAACCTTTGTGGTTTTGCATTAAATTTGGTTAAGTACATCCAGCGATGAGAGCTATAAATGACGAAATTATACAACTAGGTCTTCTTGAAATGTGTTTTACATAATTAAGTAAATGATAGACATGTCTAGTGTCTAGTCAATTGTTTTTAGCTCTAAGCAACAATTTCGCCATTTTTCACATCACAGTGATATGGCAATTTATTGTGCAGGTATAATTATAGTAAGCAATAAGCATGACTTGCAAGTTTCCAACATTAATAGCACAAGGACATATTTCTCAGTAATAAATTGTTATTGGATAGAATGCCTAGAATCCAATTAGGGCAATATTATAAAGGCATTATGTTTGCATGGATGATACTTTTTTGTAATCAAACAGTTAAAATAGTTGTAATAGAGACAGATTTAACACTAGATTAACACTCATGCTACTTTTTCCTGGATTAAAGTGGGGCAACAAAGCGGGGAGTCGCTGCTCTTTATGCTATTAATGGATGTAGAACATACCTCCTTGGAGTGTCCATCGAGTTCAAAAAGCAGCTGCATCTTGGGGAAGCTCCAGACGCGCACCTTGGTGTCGAAGCCCCCCGTCGCCATCAGCTTGCAGTCGGGGCTGATGCGCACCACTCGCTGGAGCGGGTCTGGCCTGGAATAATCATGATGGTGGGGTCAATATAGCTATATCAATACATATAATATTTGAATGCTTGATGAATGTTCAAATGATACAACTAATTTACATGATGGAAAAACACAAAGTAAAACTATTTGACCATTCATTAATTTGAATAACCATGTTTAAACTAAGAAGAACATATTTGTGTGCATATCAGAAGAATATTTGAAACTGTATCATTAATTTTAACACCAAACATAAGACAATATTTAAGAAAATAAATGTACTTCATTAAAAAATATTCTTCCTCCCATTTTTTTCCCCCCATGTACCCATAAATCAATGAAATACATTCCTACATTATATCCGTGTTGTGACAGTAACAATTGCATTACACACATATATGTTGTAATTCTATTGAAATAACTAAATGTCACACGTTTTCTATGACTTCATCTATATTCTTAAAGATAAATTATTTATTTGCCAGATGTAGTTTGTTACATGATGGTAGGTGGTAAAATATCAAATATTAGAATCATATTGAGATGTATGATTCTAATATTTGAATATACGGGTGTGCTAATTAGACATAATAGGTATAAAAACTAAACTTAATTCAATGTTATTAATTATTTGTAAAAAGAAAATTTAAGAAATGTCAAAGTTATATAAATTAAATTAATGTCACAAATTAGTTATCTTATCTTTTAAATATAATTTCACACTATAGGTAATAACATATTAGATAGTAAAAAATCAAACAATTTTCTTCTAAAAACAGTCAAATTTACATATTCGTGAATCAACTTTGGCAGGTGATTATAGATTGTTGGTCCCATACCTAAGATACTTTTCCTAAACAGAGCCGTTTTATGCCGTGGGATACAAATCTTGCATTTCATTCTCTTACCCTTTGCTAGAACAAACATGTGTATGTTTCTACATACAAACATTGCAGTTTCAAATATATACAGACATGGGAATTATAATATTTTTAATTTTGAAAAGTATGGTTTACAGGAATCCATTGGTCTTAAATGACACACTGACCTTATACATTTTTTCTGTGCACGGATTCTGTGGTGTAACTGAAAGCTTCCTATCCCATGAAGGATTAAATATAGTTTTAATCATTCACTAATTAACAAAAATAAACTATGGATTCATAGAATTATATCCCACTTCAAAGAAACAAACAAGATTACCTAGATTACCTAAAATACTTTACAACCATACTAATATTACTAACTGACTCATTGCTAATTAGTATTTATTTTAAATGCACTTTGATATAACATTAGTATTACCTACTCATAGAATATATTATGCATACTTTAAATTTTCCTAAATCTATATTTATGTAAACTTTGGGGCATTAATTGTATTTTTATAACTTCCATACATAAGTCAGTGAATTTTTAACAAGATATTCATGTAGTAGTTACTAAGTGGCTAGACTCATTGTCATAAAAAATGGAACAAATATTGATGGGCACTTGTATAAGTTAAGTGTAATCTAGTGATGCAATATTCAACTTTTACTGTTGCAATCTTGAGTCACAACTACATCACATATGTAACCTGCCTGTTACTACATCCTAGCACAAAAGATTGCATTATAAAAACTCAACATTGCCATTGTTTACTTCAGAAATCTCTGAGCAAAGCTGATAATGATGGTGTATAAACTCAACAATGAAACCAATAGTAAACAAAAAGTTACCCAAAGTCAGTCTGTACACTCTCGCTGGGTCTGATTTCAAAAGATATTCTCTTCTCGGTGGTATTACTGTTACTGTCTTTCTTAGATATGTTGTCGTTCTCTGAGACAGTGCGTCGTCGGCGACGTACAAGTCCATTTTCTGCACGAAATGAGCCCCGTCTCATCTCAGCTGCATCTACCATCCGTATATTCACTTTGTAGAGCTGACAGTGGCTCTCCTGTCCTGCCGCCAGGTACGTGCGGTTCTCCTTACTCCTCACGGAGCATGTCATCACAACATTTGGCCCAGTTTCATGCCTCATTACCTCTTCGGCCACGAAACGGGTCCCATTGTGCGACAGCTCGAATATTTCCTAAGAAAACATAATGAATATTAATTTTTCCACTCGACCGTGACTCTAGTAATGTGTAGCTATGTAATTTTAAGCGAATAACAGCGTCTGACACGTACTCGACTCCAACATTTCTCGGACAAGTAATGAGTACTTTCATAAAGGGTCATACTTACAAATCCATTTGCGACACCTGTGTTGGAGGCTCCTCCTCCTCCAGCCACAAGTACATGCCTGTTCGTCAGGGTTTGGAGCGTGTAGAGAGGAAAATCGACCCGGGCCAGTAAGCCATCGGTCCTGTTCCGCGACATCTTGGGCTATCACATCAATTTCACTAGCTTTACACGCTCAAACTTGGTTGGTAACACTATCTGGGTGCTAACGATAGCCACATGAGTCCGTTTTCCCAAAAACAATTAAAGAAAAAGGGCAAAATATGGATAAACTAGCCAGAACAGAATTCTTCCACAAACTTTGGACGATTTCACGAACTTCCAACATGACAAAAGTCAAATTTGACATTGACTTATCTGGAGAAATAGACAGCATTCAAACATTTGATAGTTATAAATTTGTAAGTAAAGGATGATGAGTTTATTTACCAGTATAGTATTATCGTTATTCTACACTGGCTGAAAAATCAGTAGGTGAAAATTACTATTACAGCGAAAAGTTCCTCATAAACAGGGTAAACGCAAATTTTACATTTTAGCTAATAAAGGAATTTAATTGAAAACAATATTAAATATTTTTCCGTAGTAGGGCAGATTATTGAATGAAAGTGCACATTACAAACAATCCATACAGTTACTTATAATATCCCGGAAACGCCCAAAAACTAAACGATTCGAAAAGCCAGATGTCATCACCGAAAATAAAATAATACCATGTAATCAATATATACTATAACAATGACCACTTGGTAATATGTTTTCTAGCGTACGTAATGATAATTTAAACATAAGATAAAATTAAAACACCGAAATATTATGAAAATAAATTGTATTTATAGATACCTACTTAGTAGTGACTTCCCGTCGCAAAACGCTATAACTGTCGCTGTTGTGATATAAGTATACTGAACTGTCTCAATGTAAACAAGAAGGGTAAAATCGCACTAACATAATGTTGTTTTTCTGAACATAAACTAAGTAGGTACGAATATTACAAAAAATATTCGCAAAAAAACACACAATGTACACTTATAACTAAAATATGTGAAAGCAACCACAAAGAGCTTATCTAGCAAATTATTTATTCTTAGACTTTATTGCGAGTCTGCAAATGACTACAAAATATCGAATCTTACAACAAAAGAAGCTTAACAATGTAAAGAAAGATTAATAAAAAAACACAAATTTCTTAATAATTAAATTCACACAGTGCAATCTCCTTTCATTCAGTGAAATGCAATTTATACAATAATCATATTATAAGTACCTATATTTCATATTATTCTCTACCAGATTATATCCAGTTATATAATTTCTACAATAATACCTACATATCATACAGCAGTAACATTATAACAAGGTACTTTAACTTCGTGTAATTTGCCATACATATTTATTAAGTTTTATACATACTGTTCTATCTACTCACTTTTTACAGTCAAGTGCTTATATAATGTAACTAACTCACTCTATAACAGTGTATACTTTGCTAGATTTATATACTTATGATCTGGTGGAGTAAGAAGATAGTTTCATAATTTATAATCCTCCAATCAAATACCATCAAGGAAAAATATTACAATAAAGTGTGGTCGCGGAACACGAAGAAATTCGTAGGGCGACCTGTTAAGTCATATCATATTCGTCTCTATTGCTTTTAAACAAATCGATCAAATGTACCGCCGTCTCGCTTGCACAGCTGAAAACTGCCAACAACAACAATGCTGAGCAACAGAGACAAATAAAAAACCGGCCAAGTGCGAGTCGGACTCGCGCACCGAGGGTTCCGTACAAACCTGCAAGGTCAAATATTTTGTGATGTAACTAAAAATTTATGGTTTTCGTAATTTTTCCTTTATCTATGCTATAAGACGTTGCTTCGTACCAAATTTCAAGATTCTGAGTTCACGGGAAGCACCCTGTAGGTTTTGATTCCCTTGCAAGTGTCGAAAATTTGCGGCATAAATGGCTGTATCTTTTGATTGCGTTGGTTTAGAAGTTTGATTTTTTCACAGCTTCAAGGGACAGTAGACCTGAGTAATTGATATAAATTTCAGCTTCATACCTCTACGCGTTCCTGAGAAAAAGGGTCTTGACAGACGGACGGACGGACGGACAGACGGACAACAAAGTGATCCTATAAGGGTTCCGTTTTTTCCTTTTGAGGTACGGAACCCTAAAAATGGTCGATGTATGAATTAATTAATGTTGCGCGCACGGACTTTATCCCGCTCATAATAATATAATTTATAAATTAATTGACACAAATCCAACGGCGTTCAAATAACCGCTAAAACAAATTCAAATATCATAAAACACAAATAGAAATAAATTAGTGAAAAGCGCCATCCAGTGGCATCTCTAAGAACTACATAGTCAACTAGTAGGTAAATATGATGGATCGTATGAGTCCGTCCCGCACGGAGTCGCTGCTCTGTCCGATGCAGAAGTTGAAGAACACGGACTCGGCGGCCACCTGGTGCGCGCACGTGCCCATCGGGTACCAGCCCACCTTGTTGAACACTATGCCCACCTTGTACACCTGCAGGCGATAAACAGCAATACTTTACTTTTTCAATCAATCAATCAAATATACTTTATTGTACACAAAAAAAACCGGCCAAGTGCGAGTCGGACTCGCGCACCGAGGGTTCCGTACAAACCTGCAAGGTTAAATATTTTGTGATGTAACTAAAAATGTATGGTTTTCGTAATTTTTCCTTTATCTATGCTATAAGACGTTGCTTCGTACCAAATTTCAAGATTCTGAGTTCACGGGAAGCACCCTGTAGGTTTTGATTCCCTTGCAAGTGTCGAAAATTTGCGGCATAAATGGCTGTATCTTTTGATTGCGTTGGCTTAGAAGTTTGATTTTTTCACAGCTTCAAGGGACAGTAGACCTGAGTAATTGATATAAATTTCAGCTTCATACCTCTACGCGTTCCTGAGAAAAAGGGTCTTGACAGACGGACGGACGGACGGACAGACGGACAACAAAGTGATCCTATAAGGGTTCCGTTTTTTCCTTTTGAGGTACGGAACCCTAAAAAGAACATAATTAACATAAAGGTGGAAGGTAATCAGGGACATTGGGCGACCTTATCACTAAAGTGATCTCTTCCAGGTAACCTAGTTTGTTTGTTGGGTTTTTTGTAAAGTTTATCCTAACATTATAAAGCTGTAGAGTTTGTTTGTTTATTTGTTTGTCTGAACGCGCTAATCTCAGGAACTACACGTGCGAATTGAAAAATTCTTTTTGTGTTGAATAGACCATTTATCGAGAAGGCTTTAGGCTATATAACATCACGCTGCAACTAATAGGAGCGAAGAAACAATGGAAAATGTGGAAAAAAACGGGGAAAATTATTTATCTTTGAAGGCTTCCGATGCGTGCGCTGCGAAAACGGTTCAAAATTCAAAGAATTAATGCCCAAAATAACTACTCCACGCGGACGAAGTCGCAGGCACAGCTAGTTTATTATATACTACCTTTACTAACACTAGATACATTGGAATCATGTACCTCACTGACATTGTTTGAAGACAAACAGATAAAATCTCAATTGAATAAAAAAAAACTTTTTAAGAACTAGCCTACAAACGAATAAAACTCTGGAGATGTACTTATAATAGTGTTTTTCTGCTGCTGCGACTGCTTCCTAATCGGTTTCAAACAACAAACTTTAGTAAAGTAGTTTTTTCATTTACAATGGATTTCCGCAAAGTAACGCCTGATTCAATATCTTACTTACTAATCGTCCAGCAAACCATAAAAAATACCAGAAATTACATTAAAAGTTTGTTTCCTGACAATTAATCAATACCCAGCACATATTTTTTTTATATTATGAGCGTGCTATACCAATTCTAAACTATAGTAGACTTTCCAGTACAAAATACCTATACAAAATTCATTTATTTGACGTAAATATTGTACAATACCTAACGTGTGAATCCTCCGACTTCGTGGTAGCCGTCAGAATGTGTTACGAGGCCAGAGTCATCTCCCAATATAATACTAGGTACTTAGGTTAGTAAAAAGAAGTGTGTTACCTTATTCCTCTGCACGTAGACGGGGCGGTTGAACATGATGTCGAGCAGGTGGCGGTAGGGCACGCGGCACGTGTAGTGCGTGTAGGTGAGGCGCGCCCCGTCCGCGTCCAGCAGGTGCGCGTACAGCAGCTCCGAGTAGCCGGCCGCCGCCAGCGCGCCGCTCGAGCCCAGCGAGCACATGGCGCTCTCCTCGCTCGGCGCTTGCGTTGGCACCTGCATCGTTACGTTGTAGTACTACTCAATACTGTCCGGGGAATACGTGGAAGGACCTGCAGAGTGTTTCAAAAATTCGGAACGTATCCGCTCGGAAACGAAACGCTAATCAAAAACGTCATAACTGACTTACTTTATTAACCAATAACATTACAGTCACCCACCAATCATAGAAGTTTCAAGGGGTTCTACGATTGGCGTTTCGTTTCCGAGCGAAAAAGGTTCCGAATTTGTGAAACACCCTGCTGGACGCCCAACACGATGTATCTGCCCAAGAGAACTATCGCAACGAAATGATTCTGAGTAGGAGTCACAGTCCTCAGTAATAAGGAATACGACTAAGGAGAGACACAGACTGATATGCACATTTTCTGGGATAACTACTTATTCAAAAGTCGTCTTTCATAAGGAGTTGTGTGTGTGGCTTGAATTTGCTATAGGCTACTCTAGAGACTTATACTAAACTAATGGGTGCTCGCGGCTTCGCTCGCATTAAGAAGGAAAACTTGCATCCCCTATTTCACCCCTTTAAAAGTGGCATTTCCGAAAATACTTTCCTAACGGATGCCTACGTCATAACATCTACCTGCATGCCAAATTTCAGCCCGATCTGTCTAGTGGTTTGAGATGTGCGTTGATAGATCACTATATCAGTCAGTCAGTCAGTCACCTTTGAGTTTTATATTATTTAGATGGTTCAATGTGTGCCACTAGATGTCGCGGCGCCACAAGCCGGCACTGACCTGCACGCCGAGCAGGCAGATGTTCTTGTCCACCATGAAGGTGACGCTGCAGTCCAGCACGCTGGTGTTGAGGCAGTCCGTGTGCTGGATGAGGGGGCGCTGGCAGTAGATCTTGTTGTACTCGCCGTGCCGGTCCAGCAGCGGGGACACGCCCAGCCCCGCCACGTCCGCCATTATGGACGAGCCGAGGCGCGCGCCGGCGCCTGCAATGTACAAGAACAGGTTTTTAAATTTAATCTTCTAGTAACGTATCTCCTTTAGTCGCCATGTCACTTTGGCGAGCGTCGCTTCTGATAACTTGGCTGACTGAAAGTCAAATGCCTGAGCGTCTACTGTAAAAAAGGAAAGGAAGGATTATAATCGTAGCTAAGTAATTCGTACCGATGGGTCTAGGCAGCGCGGGCTCGTCGCGCGGGGGGTGGTGGTGCGCGGGCGGCAGGGGGTGCGCGCCGAACACCTGCTCCAGCACCGGGGACGGAGTGTCCACCGTGAATGTGGCCATCTGGGGACAAACACGCACAATTGTTATCTTTTGGTGCGGAAAAAATTTGGTACACGGGTGTCGCACTTTGGTTGAATAAGTGGTGAGGCTGGTCGCTGTGAACAAGCAATAAGAAAAATAAACATCAATACTGCGATGCAAAATCGTCATAGCCGTAAAACGTCATAAACATGATTATGACGAAATATGTATTATATTTTAAAGTTTTGCCTTGTTACTCACATCCCTGACTCCAGAGGAGGGTCCTCCACCTATGACCTGGTGGCGGGGCACCCTGCAGGTGGAGAAGCCACTCGGCATGGCCACGTCCGAGTTGCTGGACAGGATGTTCATGAGCACTGCGAACGCCTCCGACTCGGTAAGCAGCGGGGACCGCGCGGGGCCCTCCGCGAACTGCTGTGGGGTCAGTGTGAGGAAGCGGATCTTCTCGATGGCTGACCGGATCGAGGGCTTGTTGGCGTCTGAAACTGAAAACAATAAAGTAAGCTTGGCACTTGGTTAATAACAGGGTAAGTTGGTGCTGGGTGTCTGCCTCTAAATATCTGTTTATTGACATGTTACTATCTCAAATTATGTAGAAGGTTTTATTTAAAGTGATTTAATCATGAATAATTAAAATAAAGAATGATAATGCAACAAAAGATATTAGCAATCTTTGAGGTTTTGTGTATTATAGTGCTCAGCTCAGACTATTTTTTCAGGAATATTTCGAAAGTGTTTGTCCAACTACACCAAGTATCGGTCGCGTCGCGTCCGTGCAAACATTTGCGTTCGTAAAGGGCCCACCGGATGGTATGTATATGAATTTACATAAAAACTGTACAGTACCAGTTTTAGCGCTGGAGTCAATGGGCGGAGTGTCCAGCGGCGCGTCCTCCGGCGTGACGTCGGGCTTGCGCGGCTCGGGCGGCGCCGCGGGGCTGTTCTCCGCGCTGCTCTCGATGTGCACCACCTGCACCTGGGAAGCAATGTAGCTTGTTAATGTCAGTATTTTTCAAAAATTCATTGTAGGAGACCAACAATTAATTATAAAAAAATATTTGGCTAAGTATATGTAATGAAGTCTAATCTACTTCCATATGAATTTTCAACCAAACCGATTCAGACGTTTGAGCATGAACAGGTAAAAAAACATTCACTTGTGCTACTATATTACAACAATGACTTTTTACTTTAATTCTTATAATATGTGACATTCAATAGTTTAGCACATAAACATACTCAACTGTAGAGTTATATTGGCTCAATAAGCGAGCTCACCTTTTCCTTAGAAGTGGAAGGCTCTGGGCTTTTGACCCTCTTCTCACTGGAAGGTCCACTGTCTGCTGGTGGACTGACACTCCTCTCTGCACCCCGCTTGTCTTGTGCCTTGGCATACCTCACCGCCGCTTCAAACAGGTCCAACTCACTATCAATGTTGAGATGGTCCAGGGAGAACACAGTGATCACAGTGTTCAGTTCTACATCCTCAAAACTACTGTCTGTTAGCACCTCTTTGGTGTTGGTCGTGATTATCTGCAAGCATTGGATATTAAACATTTCTTACATATAGAGGTAAGCTAGGGGACAATAAAATTCTATCAGCCAGTAAATATATCTATTTGGTAAAGAAAGTTTATACAGTAGTAAATTAAACACACAGAGTATCGGTGAATATTTATGTATTTCTTTCATTTATTCTATGAACTTTACTCTTTACTCTTTTTTCTCTTTATTTCTTTATTTTCATATGGCGTCAGAGTTTGAGTAAACAGAAGCACTTTCTTACTATTTCTATAGATTAATATTTAAGTCTATCAGCCACTTTTTGGCCTTTTCACTAAGGCTCTGCTTAGTATTAATAATCATCATAATAATATAGTACCTACCTGTATACACTTTTCCATAAGCACATTCTCTTCAAATAGTCTTGCAAACTCATATGCCCTGCATGCATTCCTCGGGTACAAATCTGACCACAGGTACCGTGTGCACTCCTTCACCAGGTGTGGGAGCATGTACTTCTTGGCACCATAGCATAACTCACAGGCTTTGTCAAATGAACTGATGTTGATATTGTCTGTATAGATGTATCTGTAATTTTCAATGAAATGGTGAGTTTATGCAAGTAACCACATGAATTTTTTCGAAGGTAATAGATTCAAACATAAGTTAAAACATGTTTCCTCATAAATACTTACTCCAAAAGAGCTTTGAAGGCATCTGGCTGTACATCTAGTATAGGGATGGGTTCGTTTCTTTCGTCAGCCATTCCCCCGTAGAACATGGCCTCGAATACTGGTGAAGCCATGGCGAGGAAGAGCTTGTGACCCGTCACTACAACCTGGTTAGGCTCGGAGCCCACCAGAAACGAGCAGTCCGACCATAATCCTGACTGAAGGAGATAAGCTCCCCGTTGCTTGATTTCAACGCATTCAAGCTGCCAGTCTCTAGGCGCCCCTGCACCCGCCATTCTAGACGGTGTTTACGTGATGTGATCTTCCGAAAAATCTTTCAGATCACTTACAAGGCTGTTTATTTTAAGATTTACAAAAACACTATCGTTCGCCAGCCTCCAAAAATATTTTCTTTCAAAACTCAAAACAAAACAAAATTACATGTAAATGTTATTGTCAAAAATCTGTACAAATTACGAATCTATCAACGTCAATTTTATGGTAAATGGTAGATATGTCAACGTCAATTCAAATTATTTCTACGTGAATGATGTAGATAGAACTGAAGATGTTTATGCGTTAATTAAAATTAAATAAATACGCTAATGGCAGAAAAATGAACCACGACGAGATAAAATCTGTCTTGCAAGAGAAATTCCTGTCGAGCGAACGAGTCACAGCCTTCCTATGGGACACCAAGATACTGCATCCGGAATGGAAGAAGAAAGACAGGCTACTGGCGATCGTAGAATTCGGAGACGAAAAAGCAGTATTCTGTTTGTACTCGTCATGTTGCCCTCCGAAGTCCTTCACGGACCTCTCCGTGGAGGTAGTGATGCCTATCGATAAAGGCTTCAAGTGTGAAATAGATAACAAGCCGTCGGACCCTGAAGCGGTCTTATTCTTGAAACTTCAATCCCAGAGCCAAGCGTTCGTGTTTGAAATCCAGATGACTCCGCGAGTAGATCCTTTCGTCGACGAACTGTTCCGTGGCATCGAGGCCGTGAACAAGGTGACGACGCAACCAGAGTTTCTGTGGGTCAAGAAATATAATGGGAAGTCTCCAGATGATTTCATAATTCAGAACATGGTAACGCCACGGAGTGGGGTGGCTCACACGCAGGCCTCCGCGCCTGTCGCCATCCGCGAGAGTTTGATCAAGCACAAAATGGCTGATAAGGAGCAGGAATACACCTTCAACAAGAACTTCACAGTGTTCTGTGGCACTTGGAATGTCAATGATAAGTCTCCAGTGATACCCCTCAAGAACTGGCTGAATGTGGACAAGGAACCCCCTGACATCTATGCAGTTGGCTTCCAGGAGCTAGACTTATCCAAAGAAACATTTTTATTTGACCAGACTTTTAGAGAAGATGAGTGGTACAATGCAGTGTTCAACACTGTGAACGAGCGCGCCAAATATGTGAAAGTGGAGAAGGTGAGACTTGTAGGAATGATGCTTATGATCCTTATCAAAGCCAAACACATCTCCCATGTACGAAATGTTATAACCAACACTGTGGGTACCGGCATCATGGGGAAAATGGGAAACAAAGGGGGTGTGTCCATCAGGTTTGACCTTCACAACACCTCCCTGTGCTTTGTGAACTCACACCTCGCAGCCCATGTGGAGGAGTATGAGAGGAGGAACCAAGATTTTAGAGATATTTGCCTCAGGACAAGATTCATTCAGCCTAACCAGCTTCCCAAGGGGATCCAACATCATGACCACATCTACTGGCTGGGAGACCTCAACTACCGCATCACAGCACTCGACCCCAACACTGTCAAGAAAATGGTGAGCGAGAACAACTTTGATGCAGTCCTGGAGTGGGACCAGCTGAAGCAGCAGCACAGGACCAACCAGGTATTTGTGGGATACACTGAGGGACCCATCACATTCAAACCTACCTACAAATATGATCCCAACACTGATGACTGGGACTCCAGTGAGAAGAACCGAGCACCTGCATGGTGTGACAGAATATTCTGGAAGGGTGAGAATATAACACAGCTGGGTTATAGAAGCCATCCATCATTGAACATCAGTGACCATAAGCCCGTATCTGCCCTCTTTACCTCATACATTAAAGTTATCAATGAGGAAAAATATAGAAAAGTATATGAGGAAGTTATTAAACAGTTGGACAAAATGGAAAATGAACTAATTCCTCAAGTAAAAGTGGATGTGACAGAAATAGACTTCGGCACTGTGCGCTACTTGGAGCTTCAGGTGAGGACAATCACTATCAGAAATATTGGCAAGCTGCCCGTAGAGTTTGAATTCATAAAGAAACTGGATGAAGCTAGCTTCTGCAAGGACTGGCTCATAGTTGACCCTTACAAGAAGTGTATCTGTGCAGATGAGGAGTGTGAGATACAACTCAAGGTCCTTATTAATAAAAACTCAGCTTGTAAGATGAATGCAGGCACTGACAAACTGTATGACATACTAGTTCTACATCTTTATGGGGGCAAAGACATATTTATAACAGTGAATGGAACCTACCAAAGAAGTTGTTTCGGGTGCTCCATTGAAGTGTTAGTGAACCTCAACAAGCCTGTGAAGGAAGTGCCGGTGGGGAAGCTCATAGAGTTGGAAAGTAAGAGAGACCAGAGTGTGTCCACTCCTTCAACATACTCCATCCCCAAGGAGATCTGGTACCTCACTGATCATATTTACTTACACGGCCTGAAAGAGCCTAACCTGTTTGAGCAGCCCGGCTTTCATACTGAGATACTGCAAATAAGAGATTGGTTGGACAGTGGCGCTGTGGACAGCCCTATACCAGGCAGCATCCACTCTGTAGCTGAAGCATTACTGCTGCTGCTGGAGAGCACAGTAGACCCCATCATTCCATACAACCTGCAAGCTGTATGTTTGAGGAATTCTGCCAACTACTTGCAATGTAAACAGATCATTATGGAACTGCCAGAGTTTAGAAAGAATGTGTTCCTGTACTTGTGTGAGTTCTTGCAAGAAGCTCTACAGTACAGCAATGACAATGGCTTAGATGAGAAAACATTATCTACTCTTTTTGGTGCAATATTTCTAAGAGACAATCCTAACATAGTACAGGAGCCACAGTCGAGGAATAACAAGCAAATTATTGACAAGAAGAAAGCACAGTTTGTGCATCATTTCCTAGTCAATGATCACAGTGATCTTCTTGTCTCAATCAATAAAAAATAACTTGAATTAGAATGGCCAGAAGATACAAGTCATTATTAGACAAATATGTAACTAGTTGTGCTTGTAGCAAGCCAATTAATTGTACTGATGAGTATTTATGAGTAACAAGCACTGCCTAGTGGGCTTACAAACATGTATACCATGACTGCTGTATATTACAGCATAATCTGATACAATAATGTGTAGGTTTAATAATCATTCATATGAATTTAATTCAGAAATTGTTGAAATACATATTGTAATCCAGCATCTTAAATTCTTAAATAAAATTACTAATAACATTGCTCTGAATTTATTCAAATAAAATAATCTAGAAATGTTAGATGTATGTATTCTGAATTTCATTTATAGTAAATTATTATCCTTGAATCATTATAATTCATTAAAATTTTCCTGGTAATGTAAATTAATACCAATCTTATTTTGTTTGTTGATTTGATGCACATAATACTCATGTATTATTCATTGTTTCGTGTAAATATGTACTTCTATGCTATTTATATTATACTTACTGTACCTAAATATTAATTAAGTTATTTTAATTGTTGGGTGTGGCATACAAACATTATATTCTCATAAATAATTTACTTGGGAAAAATATCTAAAATCAAGATTTCTTCTAATTAGATTTTTGTAATACTTATTTTTGACAACAGCGCTCTCTTGTTGAGAAATGTTTCGTTGATGTTAACATTTTTCCTTTACATAAAAAAGATGCTTCTAATTTCAGGATCAGCGCTGGGGAAAATGAACATTATTGCTATGTAGTGAGCGTTAAAATTGTAATTAACTGTTTAACATCAGCTGTTGAGATTTTATAAGTGAGAGTGTTAAGCTGTGTGCTAACTGTGTTAAATCTAATGACCGTGAAGGCTAGGTACATTACGTAACACTCTGTATATTGGTCAAGTAGCCGTGCGCGCTAAATCATTCCTTATGAACTGCTATATAATGTTGATAACAGCTTGTACTTAACATACTATGAAAGTTTTAAATGTAGCCAATGATAATACCACCTATATGTACTTGTAGCCATAATGTAAGCCGGTATATAGTCGGACTAGTATAGGTATCAAATTCTATGGAAGATAAATAAGCATTTATCTTTGCAAAATCTTGGGCATTGTAAGTACATCAACGGTCTGTTCTACGAATTTTGATCAACTAGGTAAATAGCAGAAACTAAGCATTTGTTATCAATTTAACATATTTTGGAATAAAAGTTAAACCTACAGGTGCCCTAAGTCACAGAATATGTAAGACATTCTTATAACTTAGCTGTATATAGTATCAAACTATCTGTTTGCTTTTTATAGTTGAATTAGGCCTATGTAATAGGATGAATGTTATATGTTTTCTTATTTACTGTCTCTGTCATCATAACAATAAAATCTAGAATTATTTCACATATTTGTCACTAAAGAACAACGAATGCAAAATCAAGAGGCCAATTTCATGGTATAGGTTATTATTTACTGTTTGCTTTAAATTACAAAATAATAATTCTACTTAGTTAGATCTGCAATGACTAGGTTTTATCATATTATTTTATAAACTAGGTAGTTATTGGTATTTACTTTTAGTTTTGCAAACAAGTATAAAACGCTGGTACCTAACACATTATGTACGTTAATGTTATTTAATTGCATAATGACGTCCCCACTTTTTTGTAATACTAAGGTACCTATTTGTACAAGGCCATATCTATCCTATGTAGTAGAATTTGTAATAGTTTACAAAGTTTTCTACAGTAAGTACATGAATAGAACAGTGAATTTTTAAACGTATTATTTGTATAAATAGAAATTATTAATTTATTAAACTATTTTATAATCGTAAAATGACCTCGTTTTATTTCTTTCTTTGAAGCAATGGTGCTTATTTGATGTTTAATGTACCTAATATAAAGGATAGGTCATAAAGCTATAAAAAATACTGAGACAATAATTATACTGGATAGGTCCTCGAGAATAACACTCCACACTTGACAGAAGTACGCTATTCAGTTGCTGTTGATAGGAGCTATGAAAACAAAAACTTTAGAAACATGCTTTTACCATTAACTTTAGAACAAAGCTTTGGCACTTTACCAGAAGCTGTGTTTCCTGTGAACTACAATCCAGGGTTTTCAAATCTAGAGTTAATAGGTATCTTCTAGGTAAACGTGTTACACCCTAGGCTGCAGCAATGCTCAACATCAGGCAGGCTGTAGGCAAACGTAAACCTATCCCACGTAAAAAGAAAAATCATACCTACCATATATATTCCAGGTATATAGGATCTCTGATGATAACTAGAGTGCATCTACACATAATAAACGTAAAGAGGGTCATAAATCTGTAAATAGAAGATACCTTAAATCGACTAAGTAGTATGAGATCCTGGGAATGACATAGGCTACTTTTTATACCAATATAATGCGAACGAAGCCACGGGCATTTAGTAGTTATTAATAAAGTCAAAATATTGTTTTTTTAAATGTTTCTTTGAGCATCAGCATTCATCATCATTATGAAGATTACAATTGTTTTTAAATTATTTATTATAGCGTCCTCTGGCAGCACGACAATGAACTAGCTATACAAGTAACTGGTTCTAACGTCAGATTTTAGTAGGTTCCGAGCAAAAATGTAGGTGTCGCTACGTACACATCCAATAATTTTAACGGTTTGTAATATAATAATTGTATATAAGTATATAACATACATAATTTGGCTAGTATTTCTGTGATTTTCCACGTAATAAGTGACAAAATGTACTACACTGCGTGTAAAAGATTATAAAGTATTGGAAACGGATGAATGATTATATCGAACGAAGCTTCCTAGATCACCAAATTAATAGAACTCAGTGGCGGCAAGTTCAAATTCAACCAATCACCGAGTTGCATTCAAGTTTTAATGTCAAGCAAACCGGCAAATGACAAAACTTCGTTTTATTTTCTTTCATTCTCAGTTTGTCAAACAAAACGTCCTTCATGTGATCATATCCTGTATTTTCAAATAATTTTAAAATAACTGTTGGATCAGTCAGTGTAACGAAGAAAACAGTAGTTGTAGCCTTCCTCGTACTGTATTGTAGATTGTATTAATAAACAGAGCGGCGTTAGTGAGAAGCAGTCGTGCTCGTGCGCCGAAGCAGTTGCATCTTGGAATCCTTTGTCTTCAAGTCCTCAGGTTCGCAGCCAAGCCATGGAAGTTGAAACTAAATGTAAGTACTTAGAACTTATAAAATAATAACTGTACTCCAAAGATTTTCGAGTTCTCATCCTATCTAACTTAATTAGATATGATTGCTGAAATCGTATTAGGTACGTTTTGCGTTTTTTTTTTATATCTGTCCTACCCTAAATTGTGATTTTATGAAATTATCTTACATAGTATGCCAAGAAAAAATTAATCACATCCAATATTTAACTGAAAATTCTAGATAATTAGGTATAAAGTAAGTATTGATATTTTAGATAATTTTTCTTTTAGTCACATTTTATCAAATTATTTACTTAAGTACATGAAGAAAATAAGGTAGCTAATTTTATAATTTATATCTTATAAAAGTTAATAAGTATTAAAAAATAGGTACTTACATGCATAATAAGTGTATTGTATTACATTCATGCAGCTGGATTATAAGGTTTTCATTTGAAAATAAGGTAGGTAAATGAATACTTAAACCCTACTAAATATATTAATTTCATTTATTAGTGGAAAAGCTATTTTCAGTTATTAAGTTACCTCAGTTATTTTTACTGTCTAGATTTTTCTAACCCCATTGTGCCAAAGTACTTAAGTAATATCTATTTAAAAGACTTACCTTTTTTATCCTTTATTTTCATTAAAATATTATACCCACCACATTAAAATTTTAAACAGAATAGCTACCATGTTTTAAAAAAAAAAAAAATTTGTTTGTAAATGTGGTAAGGATTAGTTACCTCTTAAATTTTTTAATCTTTTTAAAAAATATTTTTCACATAAGTGTAGGCTGTAGATCAACGATTATCATGGAATTATTATGACTATATTTTATTGCAGATCTTCTAATATTAGTCCAGTAGCGCTAGCCACTTACAAAACAAAAGTACTTACCTACCTGTCTTACAAATAAAAATATTTATCCCCGGACAGAATGAGGAGTGTTATTTATAAGTTAGATTCCTCATTTATCTCTTTGTATCTTACTTCATATCTTTAAAACAAATTAACTTATTTTAATCTAGTTTTTGTGTGATAGGGAGATTATAATAGTGTATGTAATAATTTGTTGTTTACTTAGTTATGTTTTATCAAAATTGGTGAAACTGTTTAAAAATATTATATGCTTTTTCTTTGTCAACACATTACAAATCTGTATTTAAATCCAATTTGTTGTATTCTGGGGGAAAAATCTATAGTAATAGTACACATGTGTCTTGATGGGGAATCATCATAAGATATTTGCTGCATCATAAGGAATCTAAAGGATACCCAACTCCAACTCCACACGCTCTATCATAGGCCATAGCCTTACTTGCTATCAGGTAAACTATGGTCAAGTGCAAACCCGTTCAAGTTAAAATAAAACTCAATTTCCACATTCTAGTAAATATCTTGTATTTGGACTCATTGTAATGTTTGAGAACATTACAATGAGTCCAAATATACTATCATGGATACTATCATATTATTTCTTATTCCTTGAGAGGAATAAGAAATAATATGATAGTATCCAATTTATATATAGGTATGCCAGAACACACTGCCAATGTACCTAATGAACATTGAGAGTGTTCTTACCTTATTTTGACTGTGCTTATATGTAATTTTTTTTAAACCACATATGCCCACACTAGGCTACAACTTGCCTGATGTTAAGCAACATTGTAATCTACGATCTAGCTCGCTTGCCTATAAGAAACCGAATTAAGTAAGTTATTACATATTAAATACAATATTTTCTACAGTAAAAGATAAAGTGGCAATATCCAAGTGCTTTCATGGTTTGGACAATACATAAAATTTTGGCCCTGGCATTATTACATCTGTTGGAAGTCTACCACAATATTGTTCAAAAAGATGATTTCTGAGGTGATTTTAAAATATGCCACTCTTAATAGAACTTCAAATATTGTCCGTTGCTGATTGCACCCAATAAATCATAACCGCAAACAAAATAATTACCAAAACGGCCGTTAAACGAGTTCCAATTTAATCTGACCGTTAGCAATAAGAAAGCGTTTTTGCGGAGGTGTGTCATCTTGTTTGTTCGCACGCAAGGACGCGAGCAACGGTCGCGCGTGACTCATGCACATCTTCACGAGATGTGGGAGTCAGGGACCTTTTTTTTACGTGGTATAGGTTTACGTTTGCCTACAGCCTGCCTGATGTTAAGCATTGCTGCAGCCTAGGGTGTAACACGTTTACCTAGAAGATACCTATTAACTCTAGATTTGAAACCCCTGGATTGTAGTTCGCAGGACACAGGGAAAAACACTTTTATCTTATCTTTTTTATCATCAGCTCATAGTCTACTGCAAGGCACCTCATACGCGAATACTACCTGTCTTCTCTTGCCTAGATGCTGTCTTAATTTTTTTTAGATAAAAAAAATCATTTGTTTTCTGCCAATCGATAGCTTCTGTGGCTCTGTTACCCTTCTTTACACGTTTGTCAAGCTGGGTCATAACTTTAAAGGTTTTGAATACGGCTTAGCTTTACAATACAATTGGCTTGCTTGAATCGATTAAACATTCGTCATTCCCATTGCCTAGTCTTCCCTTATGTCATGTGTTGAGAGCGGAAGCTTCTGATTACAAGTATTGGTTTTAACCATCGCCATTACTTTATCTTTATTGGTTTATTTAATCTTAAGGTCTACAGCAGGCTAACCATTTAATTGGAAACCGAGGCTCGGATATTAGATAGGCAGACAGAAAGTAAACACAACGGTGAACCACAATAAGCTTCCCACCAAGCTCCCCTTGTTCACGCTTAATCGACCGTAAAAATGAAATATTTTCCTTTCTATAGTCACGCCCGAATTACTAATGTATAAAACGGCCGACACACAAAACACGGGACTTAATTAAAACCTCTGAAACAATATCAGACGTGTCATGAATTGAAATAAAAGCCGTCTCGAAAATACGGCGGATCCTGGCGCCGCGGCGGTCTCTGGCGCGCTTTAAATTTCGCGTTCAATCTAAAACGTTATTAAATTGACGCTAAGAGGTCCCGGAGCACGCAGACATTGATTAAAAGCTCGCGGAAGCTCCGGGAGTGGAACAGCAATCACCTTTAAGTGCTGGAGCTAAATTCCAATACAATACGAGAGGGCGATGTAATTTGGAACCGCGACGTCTAATGGGCCGTTACGAGGCGGAACTTTATTCATTTGTTAGCAGCAGAGATGGCCAGTCAATCCCGGCCTTTGTACAATCGGTATTATCATGACAATGGGAGGCATCGCGGCTCGCGGCCCACCCTGCGGCAAATATTGACCGCTGTCCATGTACAACCGTAAACAATGACATTGATACGGCAAACAAGCCAATGAAGACATATCATGAAATGAAATATTTCCCAGGATTCGTGTTTCATGGGGATTTTTATTGGCTGTGCAAAATAACAGCCTGTGGTCCTTATTGGAATTACATATTTATGTTGATATAAAAATGATAAGAAAAAAATAAGTATGTTTATTTGTTAACGATACAAAGTTTAAAATCCCAACTGCCAAATTTTAAAAGCTATGCTAATTTCATACGCGTGACTTCATATTGCTCCGAAGAGTGGAATAGATGGAACATATCATATATATACCTACCACAGAAACAAGTCTAGTCTGGTCGATTAATCACAATTGGCTGTGACTGACTTGAATTGCATTTGGTCCTCGCCAGACTGGGAAATGACTAGTTATAGCACAAGCCACAGTAACTCGTCGCTCAAACTAATTGGTCTGTCGCCGTCAATTTTTCCATTTCTCGGAACACCGTTTCCAATAACCTATTTAACTGCAGCTCTAGTAATGAGTCAACTGTATATCGATTGGCCAAACAAGTAAGCACTAGACTTTCATCGCGTGTCATGTCAATCGATCATTATGACGATCAACGGGTTCTTGGCCCAGTATGCCAACTTCGCAAAAACATGTGTGTTATCCTCCCACATAGCTTTCTATCCCAATGAACGAGCGGGTTGTGCCTCGTTGCAATGAAAGCTGCCTGGCGTGTCTCCACAAAAGGAGCTGGCGCCGTGGGCGACCCGCCCCGCCCACAGCACGCCGCTAACCCGAAATTGCAGTTTCTACCACCATTGTTTCTCTGAGTTTTTGCAATGACTAATGAACGAGATTTGAAATCTGAACTTTCACACTGACATGCTGACTTGTGAGTTCTCATACACCGTTTGAATTTCTTAACCCTTTCGATCCGGGGTTTTATGAATTGTTTTATGGCCAGTAACTTGTTTTACATAACTCATGCATATGATCCATCACGCACCCTGTATCTACCTATACTCGTAAGTAACTTTAGATTGAATTGGGTGTACCTCTTAGCGTCGTTCGTTGTGAGACTTGTGGGTAATATCTCAAACAATGCAGGGTCGTCAAACTTGTAAGGATAAATAATTAACTTGAACTTAACTTATGTCATTCCCAGTTTCCAGCAATGCACACATTTTCTTTTATTAACTGAGACTGCAAATAATTCATTTGAGTATTGTGAACTCTGGTGTCTGGTGTTTTAATAATACTAGAACGGGTTCTGATAGGTACTTATTACTTAATGTTTAAAAATGAAAAGGCAGAAGGATGTCATAATATTTTTCTTGTCACCTATATAGTGAACGTCGAAAGTTGCTTTAACTTTGTTAATCCAAAACGCCGAAGGACTGGTAATGTGAAGTTGGGGACGTGCAAGTTGTGTGTTTGTCCCCTTTTAGTTTCGTCTCCCGGCGCGCAATAACTTGATTACGGCACGCGCTCTAAGGGTAAATGCTACCCACCTACAAATACGGAGGAGGGACTTTGAAGACGAGACATCAGTTTGAGGATATACGCGTATTAGAATGATAATACAACACTGTAAATACGTGTAATTTGAAACACTTCTAATGTCGATTTCTTTTTCGTTGCTTGTTTTTTCCTGTAGTAGGTAGTATGTTTTCGAGGAGTTATAGTGATCGTCTAATCGTCGAACTCGTGATAGTACCTATCTATAAAAGATGATTTGATTCGTGTAGAGCAGGTAGTTGCCGATAAAGAACCTATGAATACTTGGTTTGAAATTCTATGTTTTTCAGCAGTTTTTATCTTATGGTGCGTCTTGCAATTAGAGTTTCCTCCGCGGTCTGTCTTCCATATCTCCTCACTTAGTCTATACTTAAATTACTTGCACAAGCAATTTAGTTAGTGAAGATAAATATAAAACTCCTACATATGTACGTTCTGGAGAAGCATCGTTCTTGAGAGATCAAATCAAGTCGGGATTGGCTATTCTATATTTTCTACTCTACCACCTAACGGTTCTAACTAATGGATATTGGCAATCTCAATACCTCACTAGAATGGCTATGTGAGCAACAATTCGCTTGTGCGTCGGTATGTCTGTAACATTACACGTATAGAACTTCATCATTAATTTGAAGTTTATGAATGCTGTAAATCCGGCCCTGCCAGAGCTTTTAGTAGCATTTTACGAGCCGCCTTTAGAACCTACGTGCACAAGTCTGACCTCGGGATTACTCAAGTATCTAATATTTCTATATCAGCCTTCTGAACGCTGCCTGGATGTTGGGCGGGTGCCCTAAATGCAAAGTAGGATGTATAATTGATCTCTTGGGACCCTAATAATATAAACTGTTTTTGTATAATCATAAAATGATTTCCTTTCACAACATTTGTTTTCGTTTCTGGATAACGCTGTAATTGTAACAGAATTTTTAAACAAGTGAGCTAAGAAACATTGTATATGAGGAATTCTATCCGAATGTGCTGATTCCATCATCAAGATGAAACAATACATATATTATTCACATGGTACGGATTATTTGGTTGGGGCCCAAAAACGTTTATTAAGGTTCATTGCGCATGACCTAAACTGAGTGCCGGGGTGAATAATCTATACGAAAGTCTAGTGCCTAGCGTAGCGTGCCTAGCGGTGTCAGACCAACGGTACTCTGCACTGATTCTAGTCATTGTATGAAACTGATCATTGGTACAATATCTCAGCAACAAATGTAGCTACCTCGCTGATTATGGTCCGCTACACGACTGCAACTATATTTGGCGCAGATAAATCCAGCTTGTTAGGTGATCTTACTGTAGCGCCAAATATGGCCTAACTAGTGTGTTGCTGGGCTTACATTTAATTTTGGCGTATAAGCTCTAAGCAAGTTGCTTGTACATTGGGGTTTGGAATTTCAATGCTATAGTTTGAACTTGTTTTTCATTCGAATACCATACTTAGTTGATCTTTCTATGTATTAGTTTCTTTGTATTTATTTAGTTTTACAGTGGTTATAGACAACCGCAAACCAATCAGACGATTAGGGCGTCTTGAAAATCCTCGATATCAGAGTTGCCTCTCATACGAACACAAATATTAAAATGAAAAAGTTTCTTAGTTTGTGTATCTCAATAATCATAAGTTTTCAATATTTCTAGAAGTCAAGAAATTAGATATAAATTACGATATTGATAAAATAGCGAACTTGTATACCGATCACGTAAAATACTGATAGGGTAGTTTTTCTACTACCATACCTATATGTAACAAAGAATAAAATGAACCACGTATCTGCGTTTTCCCTGCGTATTACGTCCAGGGCCTACAAGTTACTTAGTCGGCGAGTCACAGCAGACGTGGCCTTGCGAATTCATCGATCCTGAATTCCTGGCGGTACTTTTGCATCCTTTTTCGACACAAAAAGACCCGCTGGCACCACTCTAGGAAATTCAATTTGTAGAGTTACCGGACTCGTTACGTATAAATTAGCGAGGACTTGGCGTTTGCGCATTGCTTGTGCATTAGTCTTGTTTTTTTCTTTACAGAAAGCGATGTTATTTCCGTTTCCTTTGCCAGGCGGAGGGGATTATTTTTAGTAAATTCTATATCTAGATTCTGAATAGAGATAAACGCATGATTTTACTACCAATTACATTGGCGACATATTCTCAACTCAAAACCATGAAACAATGATTACGGCCGTAAAAAGAAAAGGAATGCTACAAATTAAAGTTATAAGCTATATAGCTTGTATGGCTATATAGCTTGTATGGCTATATAGCTTGTATGGCTATATAGCTTGTATGGCTATATAGCTTGTATGGCTATATAGCTTGTATGGCTATATAGCTTGTATGGCTATATAGCTTGTATGGCTATATAGCTTGTATGGCTATATACTGCTGCTCGTAACAATATCTATCAATCATGTATTTTAACACACACATTCTTTAAAAAAAGACCAATATTTTAAAGCAAAGTAACAATAACATAAATTTCGTACCAAGAAGCAAATATTCTGTTCTTGCCGCATTTGCAAATTTGCATATTCTTAGATGGAACAGATGTTACCAATATGCAATTCTGCAACGGATAACTTTCTGCGTACATCCGTGGCTTGTTATAAATGGAGCCTAGTTATAAATTGTACGACCTGCCCATTAGATGTGTTTTTTTATTGTTTTGGGTAAAAATCTGTTTGGCTATAAACAGACAATTTCTATAGACTCTTTTACAAATGTTAGTGCTAAAATCATGCGTCTGAAATTGTAATACTTAAATTTGTCAAGCATCCAGGCTACTACTAAAACTACTACAGTTTCAGCTCGGTAATATCACAGAATACTGTGGAACTCCTTGCCCGAATCTCTATTCCCCTTGAACTATAATTTGTCGGTCTTCAAGTCGAGAGTAAACCGGTTTCTTCTAGGCAAGCGCGCTAGATCGTAGATTACAACGTTGCTTAACAACAGGCAAAATGTAGTCAAGCGTGAGCCTATCTAATGTAAAAAAAATACAAATATTTATTATACTGTAAAGTTATGAATGGTCTGTATTCAGAAGCTAAAATATAATTTAAATGCAGACAAAAATATCTTATGAACCAAATAAGCACTACTGCAACATTGCTTTGCTACACAAAGGAGTTCTATTCCGAGTATGAGTCACTTCCTTAGCTGCGAAGTTGGAAATAATAATGTTTTATGCGTTTTATTTATTTCTTACAAAGACGATATGCATATTATTACGAATGAGATAGTGTTGTTTGTTTTTATCTGAAGTATTGAGTAATTATTGAGGTCTTTGGACGATAAACTGTGCTCCATGTCGGATAATAATGCGCACGGGACCAACGACCTGGCACTAACAAACTACCGGTACTTATCATGTGAAACCCGATGAATATGAATCACCTTTGCTTATTACTTACTAAACAATTCATTAATCACACATCTTCACGTAAATAGAGTAGACACATAGTCTTATCACGAAGCTTTAGTCAAATTTTCTGTAAAGAAACCTCAGTGTCCAGTAAGTGCATGCGAGAGAAAAAAATATGTGTATAAAAAAATACATATTCCATAACAGTAAAAAATGCAACTTGCCTATTTTGTTTCGCATTGTGACCTTACCTGCCTGTCTGTGCCTGTCGCCACCGAACATATTAATACTACCTGGATATCTATTTGTCCATGGCTTGACTAACTTATTGTTTTTGATTTACTAAAATAAGCAAGAGTAACCTAATGAAAAAAAGTTATTTTTACGTGACATACGTTTTCTTCGTAAAACAATTGATCGTAAAATTACCTTAATATATTTGCCATAATATCAAATTCATCATTGCTTGTGTCTTTACTAATAGATTAAATACTGAATAGCGAAACACAATTAATAGCAAATAAATAAGGCTTCATTCAGCTATCGCGTTTCATCCGTTGGTTGACCCAAGCCAAGACATTGCGGTTTTTGGCTTCAAGCGGCTCCAATATGCCGCTGACCTTAATCAATCTTTATTTAACAACCGAAGGATCCTTTGATCACGATCCTTTATTGAACTAATTCTTTGTTAGACCTCTTTATTGATTTTCCGTGTATCCTTGGGCGCGTTTCGACGCATTTTCCGACTCACGTGATTTTATTGCGACTATTCTAACCTTGATCCAATCTAAGTGCTTGAGATTCCTCATGAAAAAGATGAAAATTAATTAAATGACGCAGAAAATCTCGCTTCAACATCCCATATAAACTAAGGAAATGTTAGACTCCATGTGGAAGTTTTCATATTCCTTTTTCCAGCTCAAAAGCTGGTCCTGATCGATCCGTTAGCTTGCTATTCGGTTTACAGCTTTCTTGTGCGGCGGTCGTGCTTTGCGAAGGAAATCCGCCGTACAGCGGATGGAGCAATGGAGCACCATGTCCTGTGGTAAAATGTTAGGGGTGGAAACAGGAAGACATTGTCTGCCGCAACTTAGATACACATAAAAATTTAACATTGTTGGAAAGCCTTCGACATTATCTTTAGCTACTATTAATGTTCTATGCTTAGAATTCTGTTACATTTTTTTGTCTTTGAGGCCTTTTAGTCGATTGTCGGAAGTATAGAATAAAATGTTTCAGAATATGGTTCGATTTTTTATAGCTTTCTGGACGAAACCTCTAAAACTTTTATTGCAAAAGTTTTATTACTCACAATCCATAAAAACTTTTCCTGGACATCCATTATACGCCATTACTCTTTTGAAATTACAAGTCATGAAAGAAACCAAAGCACTTAATCAGTCCAAAAATAATGTTAGCAAACAAGAGGCATTACTTGTACAAATCGACATCAAATAGGGAAAGGGAATGTAAAGTCGGCGGGTCTATTACAATATGTACCCTCCAAAACAACCCCCTGGAACAGAAGTTCATGTAAAATTGATGGGCTGCCCACGAATGTCTAGAGCGGGCGATACACTCCACTTTTATGGACGCTTTTTAATGTTCGTAGAATAAGCAGTTGCCAAAAATGTGTAGCGCAGGTCATAAAAACAACAATAATTTTTGAAACTCAACTCAAGTTTACGAGTTAGATCTATGTTTTCTTTGTATCTTATAACTTTAAAATTTATATATTCGTAACTCATCGGAACAATCTCAAATTTCTGTTTAGGTATAACGAACTTCTAGTCTGTCTATTGATGGTTTCTAATTTATTATACTTACATTAAACAAACTTATACGAATTGCTTCATTCAACCAACGTTTAACTTCTAGATTAATTTGAATTGTAATTGAAAACCGCTTAGTCATAAAAATACGAGCAGCTTTTAATAACTGATATTGAACCTAAGCTTCTAGCAGTATAAAACGTCGAAATAATCTTTGTATAAAAAAAAATTATAGCAAGCTGGATTCACGTAGAAATATCCTTAATATTACCCGGAGGAACTGTAGTTCGGAAGCGGCGAAGTTTTGGTCCAGATGTGCCGAGAGCCATCCACTACGTGGTTAGTAATGGCCATATGGCGGCAAACTGACACTTTCCCTCTTCGCCTCTTTATCGCCAGTTTTGTAGCACTCATGAGTATGATGAATAGCATCGGGACACGATTTTCCTTATCGTGATTAACCGACCTTTGAATAAAATTCTATGATCACTGCGAAAAAGTGTGTTTACTCTTTGTTACAACATTATTTTGGTCAAACGAGCTTGGTTGACGACTTTGTGATTCGAACTTAAGTTGTGGTTCTGATTTCTGAAGCCACCACTACATACAAAGTATAAAGCAAAGTCGCTTTCCGCGTTTGTATGTAAGTATGTTTGCTTACATCTTTTAAACTACCCAACGCATTTGATGTAGGTTTTTTTAAATAGATGGAGTGGTTCAAGAGGAAAGTTTATAAGTATTATAACATGCTTAATATATAGAGAACCGACCGGCCGCGGCGGTGTACGGGCGGTCTTTACATATTTACCTAGATATTCAATACTACGCAACGGGTTTTGATGTGTTTTTTAACAGATATTGTTTTAAGAGAACTGTTTTTAAGTATATGTCGGGCATATATGACCGTGCGAAACCGGACAGGACCGCTAGGTTATGATATATTGAACATTTTTTAATTTGAATATTACTTAATGTCGTTACGTCTTTTACGTTACCTGTAATTATTATAAACATATATTTTTAACTTCGATCGTTAAGATCTTTTATCTTGTCACCATCATATCGAGATACAACAAATTTAATGCCAAAAAAATACTGCTTAGGCGTGTTCCTTAATATTCCCTACAGCGTCTTTATCCGCTTCGCCCAATTCTCTCTAAAGTTATTTAACTCACGTACTCAGTTTCGCATCTCCCACACATTTCGTTATTCCATACGTCTCTGTGTAACACCAATCAAACTTCTCTGTACATAATAAGGCGTAGAGCCGGGATTCCAGGAGAATGATATTTGTTTTGGGCTGTTATTTTGGTATTAAGCCGGAGCGAAATGTCGGTATAGTCTGAGCTAGCCCGAGCTGGAAGAGGCAAAATCGATACTGTTGCCGTCGGTGAGGGCCGCGCGCCGCTGCCTTCGAATTATATTCCAGCCAAATGAGACCGGCACGTGACCCAACTTGTTGCCGTGAGACGGTGACGTACAGCTGGCTATTATAGCCGCAACATGCGGCTGCAATGGCGCGACAAGGCGACAAGGGGCGCTGATTGCCTAATAATTACCTATTCCGCTGAGATATTGACAGTGGAATGGATGTAGCTAACGAAATGTACCTCCATTAGTAGCTCGATAACGGAATTTATGTAAAGAGCTACATTGGTTGGGCTTGAATTACGGAGACCTAAATAACTTGCAAGTTGTCGAAAACTAACTGAAATTAAAATTTCGATAATAAAACTTGTGTGTTTAACACTAAAAATCTTAGCAATCTACCAATACTTAGAAATTATCGCAATTATTGCAATGCAATAATACGGTAGTGTGGAAATGATTAATCTTGCAGCCCCACGTTGGGCGCCAATCTGTCGCGACTGCATTCCAACTTGTAAATTGAGCTTCTATTTGTTTTTAAAGTTACGCTCAGTTAATTATTAGTTACTTCCCAGTTAAATAATATTTACTTCCTATAAATTTGGTTGTTCTTTATGTAAAGAAAAATAAACTAATGAAATATATGAAAAAATGTATAAAAATAAACTTCTTGAAAATTATTTCAAAAAGTTCAAAGTATAATAATATAAGAATATTCAACAAACAAAAAATAAAGACTTTTAGCTCATTCGTATTTTTTTAATATTAAAATGATACTTATAACAACTGTATTTTACAAAGATTGTTTAACGTGGTAGCTATTTTGTCTATGTTTATTAATAGAGTCTTGAAAGTTCATCTAAGTCAACCCAGAGACACTCGTAGACAAACTTTTATTGAGGAAACTAATTTATCACCGCGAGAGTTATGATCTACAGCCAAGTCTACGAGGAGGGGATCTGTAAGCACAGGATGTCCTTTTGATGGAGTGTTCGCAAATTGGCAAAGCATTTGCCCCCTAATAAAAATTCCCTATTTGATGGCTGAGTTTGTTTCAAACTTTTAATATGGGTGTGTATTAAAAAGTTATCTTTTTTCTTCTATATTTATGTATTCGAAGGGTGAAAGCTTTTTGCGCTTCGTACTGTGAAGTTAAAGTAAACGTTCCTCGAAAATGGTTTATGTAAAGCCAGGCAGGCGGGTGCCAGCACCGGTATTTCCTAGCGGGCCGCCTGGCTGCACGTGGCTGGGCCGCCGGCTCCTGGTATTCCCAGTGATTACCGCAGGGGGACGTCAGAGGTTGTTGGCCGGGATCGATCCGCCGCACCACCGGTGTTACCGGTGCACGGGGTTACGACACCATCACCACTGCAGTCTTAGTGTTTCATCTCTTTTCCGCCAGACTTTTCGCTAGCAGCTTGCAAGCCAAACTTGCTCATTTGAACTCGTGTGACGCAACGTATCGTAACTCCACCCGCCGCTCCCGGACTTTCCGCCATCTCAGGTGAATTCGTAATGTTTCACAAAGATTATGCCACCGCTCCGATCCACAAGTGACAGATTTGTGAACAGGAAATCAATCGGAAACGTTTTGAGTGGTGAAACAAATTCAACTTGGCTTTGCCGGCTGTTAATTGGCTGCGGGTGGCGGCGCCGAGACGGCGGCGGAACCTCCGCATGGAACCTCCCTGGCGTGCCCCCTCGCGCCATCCCCCACACGCTCGCCGTTTTTATGAGCGAGAAGCCCGTCGAGACTAGCACGAGTCTGGCCGGCTCTTAAATTAGTTTGTCTCATCTGACTCTAGAACTGCGTAGTTGCTAGGTACCTTACCCGATGATATTTCCCAAAAGTTGGAAGCTATTTCTTCAATAATGTTGGAAACATTTTCTTCATTCTAGTTCTCCAAATCAAATTTTGTAAGGGTTCTAATAAAGCCAGTCTTACCATATTCCCAAACTTATTTTTTTGAAAAACGATGCTCATGTCTCGGTCTATTACAAAACACACCCCTCCTTGAAGAGAATTTGACGTAAGGTAATAGATGTCGCTGGTGACATTATTTTTCCATTTGGTTAGCTTATTTTCTTGTGGGTTATCAAGTTAGGGACGGTAGGTGCGGGGTTGCGCGGGGTGGGTCCGCAGGGCGGGGAGCGGGCGCGGGGAGCAGCTATCGACCGGCCGCCCTCCCCCCGGCTTGCCTCAGTTTCCGGGCGAGAGTCGCGCAGTCCGCCGGCGCCGTGACGCGACTCCGTCACTCCTTAGATAGTCAATTTGATCATCACCATGCTGATAGGACTCGTGAGGGACTCGGTGATGCAGTGCTTCTGCCACTCATGCCGCGCGCCCGTGCTGCCTGCAGGTTGGACACCCGGCTCCGGTGTCTTCGGCTCCACCACCACCACTGCTACTCGCCGGGGAGACAAACATCTCATCACCTATGATATATGACCAAAATATGCTTTGAATTGCTGTACTTTCCTTGCCTACCGCATGCTACGTCCAAAGCTCTCTTACCAAGTTGTTACAATACAGTAATTTTGAAAATATCAGAGAAGTATTGGTGTTATTGTAATACATAAATTTGTTGTAATATTTGCTTGGTAAGGTTTATTCTTCAGCGTATTGTTTATTTCCAAAAGTTTCTTGAACTACGTATCTAGCAGAGCAAACGCCGGCCGGCAAGGGGCGGGGTGCCGGCCGGCGTCTCTCAAGTTTGACACAAGCACGTGATAAAGTCGCCACTGCGGATGCAATCCTCACTATTTGCGAAAAATCTATGCTTCAGTTGATTGCAAACCACACTTCAGCTGTTATTTCAAACCAATCTTACCTGATTTTGATGATAATACCAAAATATAATTGAGGGTAATTATAAAAAAACGGGTCCTTTTGCTTGTGCTCTTCATGTTTCAGGCTAGACATTCAGTCACCTTAATTATTGTATTTATTTGTCACAGATTTTGAAGTGTTAACCAAAACCTAGTGTTTTGTCCAGGTCGTCTAGACATGTCCGGCCGGACCTTGCTGAGTGTGACGGAACTATTGATTGTACCTAATATAAGGCCACCATTTTGTATTATTTCATACGTTATCTCGATTTTTCTTTGTCCACCATTTTGGTTTGGACAATTTTTTTACAGTTAAGTGGATTCATTGGAATGATGAAGTTTATTTTACTCTCCTGGACATGGTAAAATCCAGTGGCCTTAAGTTTTCCCTGTATATTATCTTGGAATAGTGTCGTAAAGATAGTCGTACAATTCAATTAGGTTTTAACTGTCAAAGTGGCTTATGAAATGCAAACACTAAAGCAGAGATGTGCAGTGCTGCCTACCGTAATTGGATAATCATCTTATCAAGGGTGTCCCTAAATCCCTAATAGCACTGCCACTAAAATCGAAAAGATGTTCCGGAGGACGAAATGACGTTTTTACCGCAGTCTTACCGTATAAAAGTTGATGGTACTCCAGACGAGATCGTAAAACTCAGCCTTGAGCTACGCCTGAGCGTGTCTACAAAGCCGCAATTTCCATTTTTGTTTCATTTCATCTGTAATAACGCATGTAATTTCGCCAAAGATCACGTTCTACTAAACGACCCGTTTCCTTTTGCATTATGCCATACCAAATGCATTTGCATTTTGCATTTGCAAATGCATTTTTTGTTCCTGCTTATTGAACAGTCAATAATTCGTTTAGACATCTTTATTACCAGCATAGTAACGTGTTTTTGAACAAGTGTTTTCTTTGCTATTAATAATTTAAACCTCTTACTAAATACTACACGAGTACGTATGTTCTACATCAAAATATATCATCAATCATTGTTATCCATTGTACATCAGCTTTGTCGTTAAATAGGTGTCTGACGCCCGGAGCATTTCAAGTGTGGATTACCGCCTCGCCATTTGTAAAGAGACATCAGGGGCTTGGAGATCACATAATTGTTTAGGGGGTGATTATGACACCGCGTTTAATTGGCTCAACAAGTTCAGAACCCCTTTTGATGTAAGAAAACCGGGCTTAGGATCATCTGGTCATTGTATACATATATCAGCGTGTTATGGTTACGTCAGACGTACATTTGTAATTCGGTTGTTACGTTGTCAAATTCTATTAATAACTATTCAATTAATTTCTTCAGTTCTAAACTCGTCTTTGAGTTTCATGCATAAGGAATTAAGTAGCACGGGCTAGACCGGATTTGTACAGAAACTTAGGTCTCCGCCGATGTCAGAATGATGCATTGCAGTCCCGAACAATGTTTGCGTGTACGAATGTACGTGCCGCTTATACCCTCACTTCACGACTTGGAAGTTTGTTACTCATATTGTCTGTATAACTGAGGTGTAAAGGAATCTTTTTACGTTAATCCACTCGCGCATAATTGTGGTTTTAAAAATATCCCTCTGAAAGTTTTAAAACAGAACACGTCGCCGTGTACTTCGTCACACCCATTTGCTAATGAGGGTAGCTCGTAAAGCGGTCTAAAGCTTCTCCGCTTCGCTACTTGGAAATATTCTCAACCCTAGGTTGCATTCAATGTCTCCCTTGTTTCTGCATAGCTCCGCCGCCGCATTCGTTTAAAATACACTTTCGTGCCAACGTTCGTTTTCCCAGAGGTAGTAAATTCAGCTCTCCCCTCACGGGTTAAAACCTTGCTTTAAATATTTTATCAGTTTTTCATGTCGTATCGTGTGGCGCCGAAGGGGGCTGGCACTCGACCTTTCGGCTATAACTGCCCATTTCATATTCGATTACCAGTTATTGTTTTACTTTATTGAATTCATTTCAGTTTGCGCTGACGTTGATACCCTTTAAATTCCCATTAAACTTGATTGGAATCGAAACGATCGTCTCGCCAGCCTCTCTTGTTGGCCAATTTTCCATTGTAAAGAGAAAACTAAGACGTAGTTAGTTCGTAGAAACTCATTGAACTTTTAGCCTGAAACTTTGTCCCCCGGAGCGCTACATTCAGAATGTACGAACGCTGCGGTTACATAAACTACAACTTGGCAAATGCGATGCCGGCGTTTACCGCACTGATTTGCGTACGCTGTATTAGGGGAGAGAGTAAATTACGCCGGCAAATTGCGCTATTCAGTCTACAGACACACATATCAACAGCTGGAAACAGCCGTCATCAGACCGTGAGTTATGGCTCTGTACGGTCAAATTAATGCCGTTAGCTGTGACTAACGACCCAATCAGACCTACCTCCGGCTCCAGCAGCCTGATTTGTAATCGGGCTTTATGATAATCAACTCGCTTCCATTTTGCATATTTAATCCGCCGCAACGTGAACAACCCCGTACTGAAGCATCTACAGACTGCTGGGATTTAATTAACTCCAAATATTTCACGTTGGCTAACCGGGGTGCCGCGGTAATAACCGTTTTATAACCCATTTGTCTCTTTAAAATGTTGATCATAAATTCGACAAGTCTTAAAGTGTCATCATTTGGGATTATCGGATATATGGGTGTGAATCACAAGTCGTAAAGCTGGCAGTATCGCAGCCACCGCATGGGCTGGCTCCATGTTCCGGCGCTGCCGTGACGGATTATCCGTATTTGCGGGAGTTTTCTCCGGCGGCTGGCGCACTTATTCCGCTCACGTACGGGCCTCTCATCTTGCGACGTCGTGCCGTCGCGTTATTACCTCCCAACTATTACCCCAAAGGCGATCGTACACGACTCGAACTCCAAATATCTAATGACTATTCACGACTTTCGCTCCGCCGTTTCATTATACTTCGCCAGCGTTGTTTCGTAATGTGTCTGGAAGACTAATTGGATTATGAGGCTATCCTATTAAGCTATCGTTTAATCTGATTTCGCAGCCGAGATTCAAACAGCCAGAGAGGGTTCGGTTTAAGGATGGCGAATTACTTTCAAACGTGGGGTTTCTTGTTATATTGTGCCTGTTAGACCCCTTGCAGTGATGTATGAAAAAACTGGTATAATAATACGAAATTGGTTTCGGTCGATAGCTCACCGCATGCACTTTATCTATTAAAGCTCAATGATCGTTATCAATTTTATATCTATGGTCGGTATCGGCATCAGGTGGATGGAACATGGCAACTTCACCGATTCCAACGTTTATTCTAGTCTGTTGTGAGATCGATAGTGCGGGTAGTCACGCGAGCTTGACGTGGATTCATTAACATGGGTTCTGCTCGGAACGCTCTTCAAATAAACATTAGTCCGTCCGAATTGACCGCTCGTAATGGTTTTCCGATTGTCCGCGGCCGTGGACGGCTGTCGGGTGTGTTTGTCTACCCATTGTGGTGTTTGCGGCGCATATTGTAGGCTTAGCCGGGGGATTGAGCCCTTCGCTACATGTTATGAGCTAGCCCTTTTGTTTCTCAATTCGAAAAAGGTAAACAACTGTACATTGTTGTTATTTGAGGACTTTGTGCAAGATTAGAGAGTTCAAATAGTTTTAGGAAATTGTTTAGGCAGACTTTGGAAACATGTTTGTACAGCCATTGTTTAGATATAGGGCATGTAACATGTTTTATAAGCCCCAACATCTTCAACCAAAGCTTCTCCTCCTCCTAAGCTTGCAGCAGTTTGTCTCCCCGGTAAGTGAAGCAGTGCTGGTCGCAGGCCCCCGCTGACCACGCTCTCTGTCCATAGCGCACAGGCGGTCGCAGCCAGTCAAGAAACCACTCGGAAAACCACGGACGAAGCAGCCAAAGAAAGTCAAATTTATTAGTAAGTTTGACAAATCGTGCCTACAAGCTTTATCTAATTTTATTCATTGGGTTGCTCAGCATCGACTCGTCTGTGTTAAAATTAGGTACAAAATAAATTGCAATTTAAAATCAGGCCTAAGTCGTATTCTAAAAACTTTTCTAACTTTCTTAATTACTGAATCTAGTCAAAACGGCTGAACCAATCGCCAACTTTAACCAGCTTACTGAAGGATTACTTTTCATCATTGGCCTGAATGAACTACAAACGAACAAACATAGATATTTGGGTGGAATACAAAAGTAGTGGTGTGTTATCAAACTTGACACCTACGCTCCTGAATTTTCCACCCACCTTATTCAGATTCAATTCCATGGAAAGCAATACCTCTGCCTATGAATAATATTCGCATCGGCGCGAGAGGCAGTTGGAATTCAATTTTACTTGTCGCACTTTGTCTGTCGACTCGCAATTTGTCGCCAAAATACGGCCTCTACAAAAATAACAACCCTACAAGGGATGGGGTGGCGTGTTCAAGAAGGGTTAAAAGTACCGTGACTACTTGGATTACTTGTATATGTATATGTAAATGTGTACCAAGTATCTACATACGAGTATATGTCTATGCTATGTATTCGGCTTCGCTAGTGTCATCAAAAGATAAGCGCTGACTGTTCGCTGTCAGCGCATGCTAAGTTAAGGCCGACTTGCCACAAACAGATACGGTATAGAATTTTCTAATTGTTTAATTTCTTCTTGCAAAATAAAATCTTTTCTTTCTTTCTGATTTTGAATATTACACTCAAATTAATTGTAGTTAAGTACTTTAAGTTTGTATGATGTTTGAAAGCACCGCATACTTAGATAACTTATTGATTCAATGTTGCGGATATCCAATGCAGATATTGCCTATTACTGTTCGGTTTATTTACATACAACAACATAGCATAGGATTTAAAGTACGTAGTTATGAAGAGATATAGATACTGCGATATATATTTTTTGTTTAACAAAGCCCTTTGCACGAAAATTTGATAAAACAATATCATCAGGTGTAGTTCTTCCACTGTTTATTTTATTTACCTGCTTGCCATGTTTCTAAATCTGCTAAACGCCAGTAATACTAACACTGTACCTAACTACTCATACATGAAAAGTCTTACAAAAAGACGGTTACATTTCAAACCAACAATTTACATCCTTACCAGTAACCAAAAAGTAATGAGGAAGCTTTTAACATTTACATATTTATTTTTTTCTTATGAGTACCTACATACGTATACTGGTTTTTGATGCACCAAACCTGAGTGAAGCATCTCCGGGACTAGAACCGGTTGCAAGGCCAGACGAGGAAGCTGAGACCAGGCGAGTGTCTTTGTGCGGCGGGTCAAGTGCTTTCACACCTTATACGATCATGTACTGGGCTACCTGAAAAACACCAGCCACCTCACACGGCCAGCTGAAATCATACACAAAAAAAAACATTAAAAAATAATTATGACTTTAGGAAGATGTCGTGGCATTCTAGAATGATGCAGGGTCGAATCCTGTCGGTCCTGATTCAGTAGCTTCGCTCATTTCCAAATAAGATTCTGATTTTAGGTATTGGCGCAAAAATCGCTCCTCCATACCATGATTTCAGGCAATGACATTTTTGTTTCTACTTAATAGCTATTTTTTTTGCGAATTCCAAAAATGTTTGATCAAACGCAGTTGGATTGTAATTTACTAACTAAAATCACCGTTAAAAATACCTAAAACCGTTAAAATGTTAGTTTTTAGTAACTTTGTAAACCTGAACACTTTACAGTTGGCAAGCGAGCGTGGTAGCTTCGCCATTGTCTCGTATCTCTTATAGGCACACTCGGACACTATTGTAGTAAAGTAGTCTTGAGATGTCTCGTGGCGTCTGGCTCAGATATCGTAATTTCGTTATCTTATTTCTGCCGTATATCCCTTAAGACCCAGATACAATAATGTAATCTAGAGATCGAGATTCTGTGCCGGTTTTTGGGTCACGTCTGAGTAAAATTGAATAATGTTATGTCTGTAGTTTTTGTCCGAGCACGTACAGTACAACCAGATATAATAAAAAACTAAGCGCAAATTTTGTAAGAATTTAACATATCACAGCCATCAAATCCAATAGCCATTTCACGTTGAAACAAAGCTGTATTCGCCAGTAGAATGTTTAAAAATACACATTGATAATGTATTTTTTTTCTGTCAGAGCATGAACCTATTTTAATTCTTCCTACCTAAAGACAAACAGTACCACAAAAGGTGTACTCAGTACCGCACAATAGTGTTGACGACTCCCAATTAAAAGTTCCAAGTGCCATTATTCGGCTTCGTTATAAACAAAGCAGAAATGCTTCCCCGACATGCTATTTTAATGAAAGCTCCATAACAATGGTTCGTGATGCTATTCGCGTTTACACAACGTAAAAATTACTTTTATGAAGTAATTCCACATTATAGGTATTTACTTTAGAATTGTAATTCGGTATTGGTCTAGTTTTTATTGCCCTAGAATTTTGGAGTGTATGACTCGTCTCAATTGGGGTTTGTGACTAATGAATACTATGTATGTATTATATGTACCTTCGAGTAAATATTTACTTGTATGAATGGCTGTTAACTCGTTCTACCACATAAACCCACAACGTTTGGATTTTTTTCCATTTTTCCCCACTGTTTTAGATCAACGCCTAACATATTAAAAATCAGCCATACGAGTAAACCAGAGTTCGAGTGACACGTTTGTTATCTCTAAATTCTACAATAAAAACTATTTCCAAAAAAGTGTCTAAAGCTAGAAAACAACTGCGTATGAAGGTATGAAAGTATGAATCATCATGTTTGTCTTCAGTCCTGTCTTTCAGGGACTAAGCTCAGTCAGCTCAGCTCAGAGTTACAGACACTAATCCTTCCACAAGACGATATCATTATCACAAGTACACGTATTCCAGCCAATGCACAAGGTATTAGTCACGTGAGTGCCAGCACAGCTATCACATTGGGGTGTTATTTGCGGAACAGTCACTGGGAATGCGCGAGTGAGTCACCAGCAGGGAGGCCCGGGCCGTTCACCCTCAACTCAACCAACCCCCCAGCAATAATTAAAGTCTTGCTGTTCTTATTTGGTATTCTTTTCGTGGCGTGCGCGAAGCATGTCGATGGGGACATGCTCTGGCAGAATTTTAAGGACGAACTTTTGACATTTTGTATTTTGTATCGTTCGAAGAATCGACATAGCATACACACTTATGTATGCTATGTCGATATTCGATGTTCATAAGAATAAGATATAGAATTTTCTATATTATTTGCATCGTATTTTTTAGACAACACTAACACTTAGAATAGTCGAATCGGTAGTTTAATTAAAGTTATTAAGTATTTTATTTTGGGTTTATTTCTGATTGACCGCGTTATTTATAAAAGAATACAACTGCTTAGTTAATCATCTTTAATCATTACCTATTTTATAGGCAAAGCGGATAAATAGTCAGATAGTATGTACCTAAAAAATACCACAAAGCCCAGGCCCGGAATAACTCAAAATAACGTTACCTTCCTGTCTACCTCTTATACTTAGGTAGATATAGGGCCCTGCGACAAGGGAGGGCTCCACCATCGACCTTGAGCATCACAATACCTACTCTAACATACTCTGCGGCGAGAAAATTTACCCGAAAAATTCGCCAACAAAGAGGGTTACTTTAAAAATTCCACCCTTAATGAAGACACCGCGAGCCTTAATTAAATTAGTTTTGAAAGGTGTCCTTAGATTATTCGAGCTGTTAATTAGGCGATGATGCGCTAATTTATTTATGAAATACCTACGTTTTTTGTTTTTTTTTTTTAATAAATCTGAGTACAAATTAAGACAAAGCAACTTTGATTAGTGACTGCGCATTTTTTGCATTGCCCTGAATTTTATTATCAACCTCGAAACCAGCAGTAGGTAACCCTCTTTGTGCTCATATACCTAATTGAGAAAATTGTAGAAAAACAACGTAAACATTGATAAGACTTTTCTCAGAAGGAAGAAAAAAAGGGTTCACTAAAATAATTCACAACTAGGTATCCGTGGCTAGAGTACCTATCCACTACGTTGTTAATCCTACGCAGAAGGCAAGCCTTAATGTCAACAAAGAAATTAGTCATCATTAATTCACTCAACCAGCTGCCTTAGTCCAAGTTCACGGCAACATGAAACATGCACAAGATAATTGTAATCGACGTCATTCCTTTGTGTTCGGTATTTAGTAGAGCGCAAACAATAGTTATTATTGTTATTATGACGGAGGCACGAATCTGTACCCTCTCGGTGAGCACTAGATTATGTTTTAATCAAAAGTGGTTTGGTATTATGATGTAAGCAGTTTATGTAATGTTTGAATTACAGAGAATTTACGAGCAACGTTGCTGTTAAATGCCTCTTGTACCTACTCACTTTCTTAGGTACGTTTAGGATTTCATTTCACAAAAAGTTGCAGTTTCACTAAATAAATGTTTAGTCTATAGCACCATTCTGCAGACTCTGATGGTCCAATACTATAGTGGCCTGCTATAATAAAAAATCTTATTATAAGGAAACGGAAAAACTGGTTAAATTAAAACTCCATAAGCATACATCCAATAAACATATCTGACCAGCATTTGCGGGTCCTGCCAACTACATCTATTAGTTGACCCTATTACCCGACTTATTTAAAGTAACAGCCGTGGCGTACATACAATTTAATTACACAAATCACAGTTAGCGGTAAGAAGTGACTTCCTGTAAATAATTGTCGAAACCACAATATGATAAAATGTTGCACACCTGGGACTACGTATTCAGTACTCCATAACGAGTCCGAGCACGCCCCGGGGACCTCCAACTTGTTCGGGAAGCTTTTACTCCACAATGTACACACTTTAATAGTAATTAAACTGAAAAATGTGTCGCCCACCGACTTGACTCCCTGCCGACCAAAATTGAGGCAGCGATTTGATTAAAGTATCAAAGATGTCTCCCCCGTGCCAATTTAAATAATTGAATGGCATACTCATAGCCTGGTCCCTTGTCAAACACAGTTTGGTAATACGCTAATAATAGGCGGAACGGAGCTCGTTATGTCGCTTGTTTCGCACCAATTTATTCGAAATCCTTTGTTTATGTTTACTTTCGTGATGAGGTGCTAACATATTCGAGAGGATGATGGGACGGATCAGTGGGTTTAGGAAAATTGAGGATTAGTGAAATGTAGATTTAATGTCTTAGTAAATATCGGTACTATGCCCGAATTTATAACCCAAATTAAAGCGAATAGGATCACTAGCCACCCAAATATCAAGCATTCCTCTATAAAAGATTTAATTACGTAGGGATATCCACCTTCGGCCATAGTTGCCATTGTGCGGATGTCTGACACTCCAGTGAATAATAAAATATCAAGTCTTGTATAAATCTAGTAAAGGTTTGAACATTTGAATGTAACACGAGTATGTATTGCCAACAGCCACCGAGATCAGGTGCCAAGAGATGTCGAAGGGCGGTCTGGCGTACGAGGTGATCCTGGCGGAGCCGGTGGGCGTGCCGGCGCCGCGCCGCGCGGACTCGCCCGAGAAGACGCCCTCCGTCGAGGAGATACAGGAGAAACTCAAGGCGGCTGAGGAGAGGAGACGCGTGAGTACTTGCATACCTACTGACGTCACATACCTGCATCTTTGTGTAAAAAGTTAACCTCCAGCTGTGCCAATTTGAGTACATGGATTTCCAAATTGCACAACCTTAACATTAGTTCTGCTATTCGAAGTCTTCCATCACAAGAAGACCTATTCTGGTCAAAGAGAGTCATCATGCTTAAAAATAATCACGTTTAACCCCAACGTATTCGTTGCAGAGCCTGGAAGCGAGCAAGATGGCAGCGATCGCGATGAAGATGCAGAAGATCGAGGAGGCGTCCCGGATCCGCAGCGAGCAGACCAGCAGCTTTATCACCTCCACCAAGGAGGCGCTCGATGCCAAGATGGAGACGCACGAGGAGAAGCGGGAGGCCTACATCAGCGAGCTGCGCGCGCGCATCAAGGACCACCTCGAGGGGGTCGAGAAGACCAGGTCAGTACAACGAAAATTGTTGAGTAGACCTTCTTGTTAATATTCTTAGAACGGGGAATTTCTCTCTCTGTTCACAGTGCTAGCATACTGAGACCGCAAGTGATTGGTTGATTAATTGATTGATGTAATATTGTGCAGACTGACGCTGGAGCAGCAGACGGCGGAGGTGTACAAGGCCATCGAGGACAAGATGACGACGGCGGCCGACAAGCGCGACGAGAACATCAAGAAGATGCTCGAGCGCCTGCGCGAACATGTTCGTACTGCGTGCTTCTACTTAGTTTAACTACAGCCCGCCTGATGTTAAGCAATACTGCAGTAGTTTGCTGGAAACACTGCTTCCGGTAGAATGTTCCTAAGTTACACATATTATCATGCTACTTTAGCATCTTGTCCACTCCACGCTTTTTTGTTAGATATTCTCAATATCTATGAATGAGAGCAGCCATCTCTCTCAGGACGTCCGTCCCGTGTCCGTGGCTCCGTTGCGGTGTGGGAGAAGAATACGGAGACCATAAAAATACACTTGTTTTTATAATAGAAAAACTTTCTTTAATTACTAAAAATAATATGAAGCTATGTCTAGTGACTGCTTCACTAGCCCTGAAGCTTGAAGGCTGTATCGAAGCAGTTAGTTAACCTTAGGTAATCCTAGTTACGTCACATACAAGACAGTTTATAAAGTTATGATGTGGTTGCAGGAGGAGCAGGTGCGCAAGGTGCGCGCGGGCAACCAGGAGAAGTTCCAGCAGCTGGACGGCGCCATCCAGACCAAGCTGGTGCAGGCCGCCGAGCGCCGCCTGCAGCTTGAGCACGAGCAGCGCGAGAAGTTGCGCAGCCATGTACGTATACAGCTGTACTAGACTTCAGCCACGGTGCAAACACAATTTGGATCGTGGGACCAGAGGCGTAAAATCGTACAAAATTCTTTGCGTTCGAGAAACAATCGCCTAAGCCAGTCCGCACACCAGCGCCACACGTACTCGTATGTGCGTGTCATAGGTACTTTTAGTTTGTAGAAATCAATGGGCCGGTCACAAAATGTGTCCTAGCTCCCGTCCAGATACTCGTGTCACGTTCCAAATGTGGCAAATTACCGATACACGTGAATGCCAGTGTGCGGACGGCCCAAAGCGTGAATACTGCCAAATGTATTGTCATGCTTTATTTAATTTATAATATTTTTTTCATACTTTTCAATCAATATCGAAATCATTAACTATTTGTTTATAATCATTCATGTTTACATTTATGTTTCTCATTGTTATGTTACATTACCCCCACTAGAGCCTTAAGCTCGCCGAGGTGCGCTCGGTGTCGGCCGCCAAGGTGGAAGAGATCTCGAAGGACATCGAGACAAAACTGACCACCGCCGAGATCAATAGGGAAAAGGAGATACAGAAAAAACTCGACTTTGTTAAGAAAGAGGTTTGTTTTGAGTTTTTTTGTCACCATTTTTGTTTCTTTCTTTGTTGGGTTTGCACCATTTCTTTTATTATTTTATCATTAATTCATCCGTAGGTATGTATACGATCTAACACAGCTTTAGCATCAAAGGATATCGGGAATACCAAATATACAATTACCTACACATAGCTATTCAAACTTGTCTTCTTCTTTTCGAATGATATAGGCCAGCTCCGGTGTCAACAGTTTTTCAAACCTAGCATATCCAATGTGTCCAGTTATCAAGAGGCATAGGTATGTCAATATCATATTCATGTGCTGCGAGTACTGATAGTGTGATCGTATGTTCCAGGAGCGGCGCGCGGAGCTCGTCCGGCAGAACAAGAACGCCCGCGTCGAGAGTGACGCGAACACTGCTTAGACTGCGCACGCACCGCTCACGACGCCGCGCCACTCGCACCGGACACGCGCCGACACGACCAATCATACGACAGCTACAACGCGGGTAGATCACCAACACTACGTGTGAGCGGACTTTGTTTCACGTTCTTGATAATAGATGGCGGCACTGAGACTTATTGTTTGATTGTTATTTTTGAAATGCCTTCTATGATCATCAATTTAAAGCTGGAATTATTGACATCGCACAACCAAACTTTGTGAAATGGAATCTCAGTGCTGACATCTAGTATTAGACCTGTCGAAGTCCGTAAACTCCAACATTACAAACAAGCTTCTGCATTATCAAGTGAAATTTAAATGTCACCTAAAGTACAAAGCGTCCACGGGCGGTGCGCGGCGTCGCATCGCGTTACTAACCAACACAACTCGGTAGGGTTATATTATATCTGGGATTCTCAACCTTTCGGGATATAGGATGGAAATTATTGGAACTGCGGCTAAGAAATATCAGCTCACGTGAGCGCAGCTCTGCATTTATTATTTCTTACGCTATACTGAGACAGAACTAGTTTTCCAAATAGTGTCATCCTCTTCCGACTGATACAAAGACGCTAGTAATCTAAGTTTTGTTTGTAAGATGCATGTTTGGATTAAGTTTCGAGTCCGTGTAAAATTACTTTGCGTTTGACAGCACTTCTGCTACCTATGTATGACTTTTAAGATCATGTCTAGTCGTAACATATTAATTCTTAATGCACACGCGCAGAGTAATCTTACACAGATTTTAGTTAGTGGTCTCGATTGCTTGACGAGTGCCCAGTTAGTGTAATTCTCGTAGATTTGTAACATCTGTAGCACGAGCCGCTTGCGAGCAGCTCTGTTTGTGTTACATTACGTTACATGTCACACGCCTGTCTTGAACGTTACAAACACGATGTCTGTCACATTTATGTGTGTTTCAAGAATAGATGAATGATGAGCATAGTGCAGTAGCGGTGTTCAAATAAATCTTGACACCTATATGTCAAAACAAATGACGGTCACAGCATAATAATGTCAAAATATAGCTATATTTAATGTCAAATGCTAGGTAAATATCTTGAAGAGTGCAGACAGATCAATATGACATCGCTAGTGCAACTATGCTCCGGAATTGATAGATATGTATTCGACTATTGTTATCTTTAAATTATGTGGTTCTGGCTGGTCAAATTCTGCAAACAGTTATTTCATATAAACAACAACTACCTACAATGAAAATTGGCCATAGCCAAAGCTTAATTGACATTAGAAAGTACTTAAAACAAATAATTTAAAGATAACAAATAGTCGCTGGTAAGTTAAGGAAATGGCTGGTCCAGTAGCAAAAAATACTGTAGTTCAAATTTATAAAAATCTTAGTTTTGAAACAAGGCCGCCAATTGAGTTTAACAAAGACAGGATTCGTGATAGTTCACCCATAGCACCCTACTGTTCACAGTTTTACACTCGGAAGTACTTTTAACGGGGACATAAATAGAAGAAAAAAACCAAATTGCTTGTTTAGGTACAGGTGAAACAGTTTTGTACATAAAATAAACTATCATGTAGGTAATGTGCTGTCGTGATAGCAATAGTTTTGCATGAGAACAATAGAGACAGGCATATAATATTGTCCCAGAATTCTATGTATTCCACTCAAGAATGATGGAATACCAAAAGGTGCCCAAGTTTCTAACACCTAGTTACAGTTACTTGTCTATTATTTGTCTCGGTTAAAAGTAACGGACGCTTCCACAGCTCAGTGACGTCAGCTCCACATAGTCTCACATTGTTCCGCCAACTTAATGGCCTACTTTAACACTTGAACTTGTGTCATAGTCGTGATATCGAAACTACCCGACTTTTGCAACATTTTGGTCAAAAAAAGTATTGACTGAAAATTTTCGTCGGTTAAAAATGAAAAGTCGGGTAAGTTTTACATCCGGGTTCTGTAGATTGCGGTAACAGCGGGTCAGATATTATTTTTGTGTGAGTATCGCAGCTCAGCGATACAGGACCCGCGGCGAATGTCCGCCGGATGGATGCCGACAAGCTTGCACAGGCGGGGGAGTTAGTTATAGACTTATATCATTATTTTTAACTATTTTATCATACGCAACAGTATTTTTAGGGAGATATAATCTAAATTTAAGTTTTCCTCTCATGTTCGCATCTCATGTATCGCTACAGTTAGAGGGAGTTAGTCGGATATTGGATGGGTCGCCGCGCTGGGAGCCGGCGTCGGACGCTTTCGCACCACGACACCAGGGGGCGCTGCTGTAATACATACACACCATGTTTCATAGAAATAATCTAGTACCTTTTTATTGCCATATTGATGACGGTCTAATGAACCAGCTTCATGCGTCAGATACAAAACTAAAAAACATTTTTGGTTTCTTTCTGTGGACCATTTTCAAACACATTTTAATAAAACATCTCGTGCTGGGATAAAATCACATATCCTTGAAATAAGTATTAAAATACAGCGCCAGCGCCCCCTGTCGTGTCAAGTCATACACACGTCAGTCACTCACTTCCTTTGATCTCAGGTAGTCAGTTAGTTTAGTTGAGCGGAAGTGCCTCGATAGTCAGACGGCTCGGATGATATCAGTAATGTAACGAGTACTGCCTTAGGGTTTTGTATTTTTTGTAATAGGTATGTAGGTGGAGGCGCCGGCAGACGGATCCAGCGCCTAGTGTGCGAGGCGGGGAGTCTGGACCACGCGTGGGGCTATACGAGCAATGCTCTGTCTCATTCACTCGTGGACAGATGGAAATACGATAGTGGATGGATGCAAGTATCAGTAGAGTAGGTATATCTTTTGTATATACTCGTGGGCGGGCACTACCGGTAGTAATATGCTGGCAAGTATCAGTAAAGAGTATTGCTCTCGTAGCCATGTTGTGGTCGAGCAGAGCAATGTTTCGCAGGCAGAGAGCGGAGACGCGAGCGCGACTCGGAGAGAGTATTCCTCTATTTTATAGTACATTTTTGCCATTAATTTAGCGTCTGTTTAATCGTGGAAGATATAATAATAATTGTATATAGTATAAGAGACGATGTATCGTTGCTTCGGCGGCGGGCGAGGCTTGGCTTCTTGTTCGCTACGTAAGGATTACATGTAAGAACTAGCTTGTTCTCGGTGAAGAAGTGAAAACCTCTGACCAATTTGCCTTGGGTATTGTGCAGCCTTCTAGGATCTCGCCAGCGGGACAATCATGTATAGCGACGCGACCGTAGCTTTCAGATATTATATTTTGTTTAAATGGTATCATGGCGTAATGTTACTCACTTCTCTCTTATTATATGGTGTTATTCAAGTTAATTTATATTTTATGTGATTGATTATTATGATATTATTAATGTGCTTCAGTTTGTGAGATATAATGCTGTTTGAAGTGCAGGCAACTTTTGTAGTTTCATTGTCGTACTAAATAAAGTCATAAATACTAATACATGGTTGGTTTTATTTATTTAGCAATACACCCTTATCTAGAAGTAGGTATCTAAATATAAGTAGGTAATTTTAAAAGTAGGTAGGTTGTTGAAACAGATAATAAAATTTGAGGTTTCTATACATACATACATTATATAATATGTTGTCAGTCTCTTGTAACAAAAATTGATAACATAAAGAAAATTTATAACTGTATATATTCCTGAGAGTTTCTAAATATCCGACATTATTGTATCAAACATTAGGAGACTGAAGAGATAAAAATAAAAGTTTGTATTCAGCCAGTGCCAGGATCCTTTAACTAGTTTGTGTAACTTAGCCTATTACAATCCTAAGAAATTCAATTAGTCAAGAATAAATTATGATGAAAATAATTTCCTGGTTCTGAAACTCGACACCAATCAACTTTAACCCTTAAATGCATTGTGATGGAAATTTCCATCAACCAATTCAATGTAATTTTTGTCGCTTCCACAGGGTCTTTGGATTATATTTTTTGTACATGGCAACTTTTAAGGAACCATAGTATCGTTTCCGAACGAAAAAAAAAGTTCATTCTTCAATGTCAGCTGTCAAATGTCATTTCAAAATATCATTACGCGCTAGTTTGCTCGGTGAAGATTTCGGCTAATGTGATTGGAAAAAAGTGGTATAAAATGTTCACGGTTACTTCTCAGTTTATTCGTAATTGATGGATTTGAGGTCAGTATTTTGATTTATGTATATAATTTTGTTCATAAATATAAAAATATGAAGAAACTAACTCAATATTGTTTTGATGTAAATTTACATCATCATGTAATGACGTTCATTTAGCTTGTATGAAAGTTAGTAAAATACTATTGTTTATTTGATTTCGTTTATCTTTTGGTTCCAGGTGTTAATATCTAGCAAAATGAATGACAGAGATATTGAACATTATTTAGCATCTTTGGAAGGTGGGTGGCTGTCGGAAGATGACATGGAGAAGTCTGATGAAGAGGAAGAAAATGTGCCTAGAACTTATGACAGAGACGAGTTACTGAACATGTTAGAAAGTGATGAGGAGGACACAGAGAACCCACAAAACCACGAAAGTGACCCACCCTTGGTTGAAAATGAGGTAATGGATAACCAGGTTGTGGACAATAGTGACCCTACAGGACACATATTTTCAGCATTATTAGATAAACGAAAATTGATCTGGAAAAAAAAGAACATAGAATTTGATGAGTCCAAAATTACATTCAAAGGCAATTTAGACCTAGGACCAGAGTTGTCACCATTAGATACTCCATATGCATGCTTCAACTACTTTTTCTCAGAAGATTTCATGGCAAGGATAGTGGAAGAAACAAACCTGTATGCCACACAAAAAATCCAGCAAATACAACTGCAACCAATTTATCAGACTTGAGAAAGTTTTTTGGAATACTTATATATATGTCAGTCCAATATTTTCCTAATATAAGAGCATACTGGTCTCCAAAATATGGCTATGAACCAATTTATTCGGTGATGTCTAATAACAGATTTGAACTTGGTTTGAACAATTGAAAAAAATATTGCACTTCAATAACAATGACCACCACAAGGCAATTGGTGTCAAGAGGTGTCAATCAAGTCAAGAAAATGGTATATTCGTATTTTTTATCATCTTTTAGACCTGGCAGTGATAAATGCATGGATAATATATAAAAAAATGTTAAAAATGTACCTAAGAAAGATATTCTCAATTTAGGTACTTTTAGAAATGAACTGGCCTTCGTCCTTTGTAACATGGGAGCAGCAAAAGAAAAAAGAAGTCGTCCAAGTTCTAGTCTTCTAGAAAATGAAATCCAGGCCAAAAAAAAAAGAAGTGCTGTAGCAGTTGCCCCACCAAAAGAAGTTCGCAGGGATGGGCAAGATCATTGGCCTTTGGTAGGGTGATCCTTGTGTTGCAAATACCCCAATTGTAAGGAATATTCAACAATACACTGTTCCAAATGTAATATTAATCTTTGCCTCAACAAAAACAACAATTGTTTCAGCAAATACCACAATGAATAAGTTTATTATCTTACTGCACATTTTGTTCTCAGTAGGTTAGTCTGATTACATAATGATGTAAATTTCCACCAACCCATTTTTTCTAAATAAATAAAGTACCTATTTTTATAAATATATTTTTTTTAATATTTTTTCCTTATTATAGAGCTAATCTTACGTCCAAATAAATTTAATTTGGTTAAAAAGTTAAAATCATGCATTTAAGGGTTAAACACTAAACATTAGTAGATAAAAGAGATAAAAAAAACGCACACATGAGTAATATAATCACATGTACTTTAATCCCTAACACACAACGACTTGCCTATGTTATGCAAGGACATTAATAATACCTGAATAGGTATTATTAATGTCGTTGATGTTATGGTATGAATAAGCAAAAATATACCTATACGTATTGTAAGAATTTATGAAATAAACCACTTTTACTTTTTTTTATTTTAAGCAAAATGGATTAAAGATAATAATAATTTATTATCAGAAAGGTTGGGTTAAGGGACACATACAGAAGGCAGTGATCCTTGATACGGCGCGTATTGTCCGGAGGTTCCTTTCTTTGTAGCCTCTACCACCGGTTACTTGGGTCCTGCCCCGTTGCCGGCGGCATCACTAGTTTTAAGTTTTTTATGATATTTGTTATTTTTTTTATACATATATTGGAAAAAAAATAAAAATAGTTGTAAATAAATAGATACCGATATAATAATTTTAATGGCACAATCCTGTCTACCTTGAGCCAGTGCAAATAAAAAATGTTTACGTCATCAGTATACAAATAACGTCAATGTATGTCAACTGCCAAAACAAATATGGCTGCCATGCCATTTCGCCTCGCGTGACCAGTTTGCTTGTATGCGACGCGCTTATTATATTATACGTTTTAGTTGATTTTATTGTATTTCTTCGTACAATTCTAATAAATACTTGTGAATGCATACTCAATTTATAGCTACTAAGTCATAATATCAATATTCATAATATAAAAACAAAATAATGGACGCCAACAGTGAAGGTAAACGCAAGAAAGACAGAGGAGACGATGAAGACGAAAGGCGTCGAGAAAAGAAATCAAAAAGGGCACGGACACGGTCCCGGTCTCCTGCTGAAAGGCGGGACAGAGATTCCCAGAGAAAACGCAAACGTTCCAGATCGAGATCACCTGGTAAAGATGTGAAACAAGAAAACGAAAAGGAGCCCGAAGTCAAAGCGGAGCCTCCTGTGAGACGTGCCAAAGAAACCGACATGCTCAACACAAGGACTGGAGGTGCCTATATACCTCCTGCGCGTCTGCGGATGATGCAAGCGCAGATTACTGACAAGTCATCTGTCGCCTATCAGAGACTTGCTTGGGAGGCTCTGAAAAAATCCATTCACGGACACATTAACAAGATTAATATCGGTAATATTGGCATTATAATCAAGGAGCTACTCAAAGAAAACATAGTGAGAGGAAGAGGTTTGCTTTGCCGGTCTGTAATTCAGGCACAGGCCGCCTCACCCACATTCACTAATGTGTATGCAGCACTGGTAGCCGCTGTCAACTCACGCTTCCCAAACATTGGTGAATTATTGCTCAAAAGACTGGTTATTCAGTTCAAAAGAGGTTTCAAAAGGAATGACAAGCCAATTTGCATTTCCTCAGCATCTTTTATAGCTCATTTGGTGAACCAGCGAGTTGCTCATGAAATATTAGCTTTAGAACTCCTTACACTACTAGTAGAGACTCCTACCGATGACTCAGTAGAAGTGTCAATATCATTTTTGAAGGAATGTGGTCAGAAACTGACAGAGGTATCTTCAAAGGGTGTGAATGCAATATTTGAGATGTTGCGCAACATCCTGCATGAGGGGCAACTGGACAAGAGAGTGCAGTACATGATAGAGGTGATGTTCCAAGTGTGGAAGGATGGCTTCAAGGACCACCCGGCACTCATCGAGGAGCTGGAGCTGGTCCCCGAGGAGGAGCAGTTCACACATCTACTCATGTTGGATGATGGCACAGACCCACAGGATATTCTGAGTAAGTATTTAACAATGTTCTGGAGTTGTTTCCGATGTAAATATGAAATTGTAAAATTAAAGATTTATTTTCAACCTTTACTGTTTATCAAGGCTTAGTGGTGCTCACTGCTTCGCTAGCATTCGCAAGAAGTAAAAATTGCATATTCGATTTCACCCCTTTAAAATTGGCATTTCCGAAAATCCTTTCTTAGTAGATGCCTACGTCATACCATCTACCTTCATTCCAAATTCCAGCCCAATCCGTCCAGTGGTTTGGGCTGTGTGTTGATAAATCACTATATCAGTCAGTCACCTTTATACATTTATCAAAATGTGTGTTGTTGGTTATTTTTAACAAGACCCTATAATTTTACTACCTAATCACAAAAAATCATTTGTCCCTAAAATGCATTTTATTTGTTGGCATAGCATTTTATCATGTTTAAATACACCTACATAATATTATATAGGTATCTACTATCTATGCTACAATTTGTACTAATCATTCAGTGTTTGTCAATTTCAGATGTCTTCAAATTTGATGATAAATATGAGGAGAATGAACAAAAATACAAAACCCTCAGTAAAGAGATCCTTGGCTCTGATGCTGAATCTGGAGAAGAAGATGGTTCTGGAGAGAGTGGCAGTGAGGAGTCAGGTGATGAGGAGGAAGAGGAGAATGCAGAGCAGAAGAATGTCACCATCATTGATAACACAGAAACAAATCTAGTAGCTTTACGTAGAACCATATATCTTACAATCAACTCCAGCTTAGACTTTGAGGAATGTGCTCACAAGTTGATGAAAATGGAGCTGAAACCCGGACAAGAAGTAGAACTGTGTCATATGTTCTTAGATTGCTGTGCTGAGCAGAGGACCTATGAAAAGTTCTATGGCTTGCTAGCACAGAGGTTCTGTAACATAAACAGAATTTACATTGGGCCTTTTGAAGAGATTTTCAAAGACTCATATTCAACAGCACACAGATTAGACACAAACAGACTGAGAAATGTCAGCAAGTTCTTTGCCCATCTTTTATTCACTGATTCCATAAGCTGGGAGGTTCTAGAATGTGTCAAGTTAAATGAAGAGGATACAACTAGCTCTAGCCGCATTTACATCAAGATTTTGTTCCAAGAGTTAGCTGAGTATATGGGCTTGAAGAAACTGAATGATCGCCTGAAAGATCCGTGAGTTACTATCTTTTCCACTTACCAATTTTGTATGTTGAAGTTGTAACATTAATAGATATTTTTCTGTCTTTTCAGGACTCTCCAAAGTGCTTTCTCAGGCGTTTTTCCTAGAGATAATCCAAAGAACACGCGGTTTTCCATCAACTTCTTCACTTCTATTGGTCTGGGTGGACTCACAGATGAGCTCCGTGAACATTTGAAACAGATGCCAAAGGTATATCTAAAGTTGTATTATACTTTCTCTGTACAGAATAGATTCATATCCATTTATTGACAATATAATAAAAAAAAAACTTTTATGTGTGTATGGTCAAACTTTTGTGGTGTTAAGGTTAAGGACTATACAATGTGTTTGTCTACCCGTGTCGGAGCCTGAAATGGTAAAATATATGATTAATTTTATCGACAAATCAAGCTCTAAATTTTTTTTTCCCTCCTCATGGTGGAATGGCAGCCATTTTGTTATTTTTGACACCAACCCTTGGGCGCTTGTATTAATTTAGTCATAACTTATTATTTAAAGGGCATATTGATTTAAAAAAAATATCATTTGATAGCTAAATGTATGGGCAATAAAACGAGGTTAAACTTTTGCAATATTTTATTCAATAAAGGAAAGAAAATAAATCAGAACAAAAAAAAAATTAACTTTTTTCAGAGAAAAAATCTTAAAAGTAAGCTTTTTACGAAAAAACATGGGAGTAAGTTTTAAATTTGTTTCTTCCATAATGTAGTACAGGATGTAAGCTTTCTAAAAGATCCAAACAGTATTTATGTGACTAACATACTTTAGTAGATATGGTTGGTTGAATAGGACCCTAGTTTACTAGTCATGTTGAAATAAACAAGATAAAATTAAAAGCCACTTCATTTATTTGTGCAAAAATGTTCAATTATTCTCTTAACATACTTATTACAGCCACTGCTCAAAATGACCACCCTGGTGCTGCAAACAGGCAGTTGCCCTAATACCAACATGTTGTGTTGCGCGCCGGATCATATCTTTATCCTCGCGCAACTCATTTCCGACATGCAGTATTTTTTCTAACAACTCTTCCCGAGTATTCGGAACGTCTTTATAAACCCTCTGATTCATCGTACCCCACAAAAAAAAATCAAGTGGGGTAAGGTCGGGTGAACGCGGTGGCCAAGCGATTGTCCCACCGCGTCCAATCCAGGGCGAATAGCGTTCGTTGAGATGGTTTCTCACGTTTGTTGCAAAGTGCGCTGGTGCTCCGTCCAACTGCAGCATCATACCGATACGATAAGTCAGCGGTAACTCCAGCAAAGCGTCATGAAATGTTGTCTCCAGGAACTCCAAAAATCTTGGTCCGTTCATTGTAGCGGGTAGAACATATGTATAGGAACATGTATAGGACTTGGACACAGAAAATAATTGTCGAATATATTATTAAGTAATAGTAAATGTTGATATATTCCAGAATGTCCCTCCTGCGGAGATCACAGTGGGTTCCAGCTCCAGCTCGAGTTCCAGCAGCTCCAGCGACTCATCCAGTGACTCCAGCTCTAGTGGTGACACATTTTTATTAAGTTGACTAATGAATCATAAATGTCATACCATACATGAGTGCTATATGTATAGTGTCTTATTGCAAACTTTTGTGTTCCCAATAAGTGTCCACTAAGAAAACTAATAATATTGTTTAGTGTATTTATCATAATAACATAATAAACTATTATTAAATTTCGTTCTTTTTTCCAGACTCTGAAAGTGAAGAGGAAAAGAGCAAGAAAAAGAAGAAAGATAAGAAGAAATCGAAACAATCCAAAACGCCGATAACACCCGAAAACGAACCTCAGAAAGATAAAACCGAGAGATGGGGCCATGACGGCTTCTACGATACATATGGCAAAGATGCACAGAGACATGAAAAACCTAGAAATCAAAGAGACAAAGACAACTTTGCTATACCAAGAGATGTACCCAGAAAACGTGATCAGAGAAATGGCGACGATAGACGAAGAAATGATGAAGAAGACCCCAGAAACAGAAGGAGAGAAGATGACAGACGTGATAGAAACTACGATGGGAGAAATAGTGACGAGAGGAGGGATATGGAAAGGTCAGAGAGAAACCGTAATGATGAGAGAAGGGAGAGAGACAGGGTTGAAGACCGATCTGACAGAAGCAGATATGACGAAAGGAAAGAGCGGGATGAAAAACGATCCGGTAAAGACAGAAATGATGATAGAAGAGAGAAGGGCAGCGACGACGAAAGGCATGAAAGAAATAGAGAATATGAAAGAAGAGATAGAGACGACAGTCGCAGAGATAGACGAGAAAGAATCGAGAGTGAAAGAGACAGCGGGTACGAGTCCAAAAGCAAAAGACACGACGAAGATCGAGTTGATAGAGAAAAAAGTCGCAACAATGACAAGCCAGAAAAAGATCGTGAACGTGACAGAGATGATGAACCTAGAGAGAGAACTCGCAATGATAGAGAAAAAGGCGATGATTATGAAAAAGACAAGAAAAAGGACAAAAAATCGCGAAAAGAAAAGAATAAAGATAGTGATGACAGCAATGATAAAGAAGAAATTGATACAGAAAAGAGTCGCAAAGACGATCGGAGAGAAAAGGATAGGAACGGTCGTGAGAGAGACAGAGAAGAAGATCCTAGGGAGAGATCCCGCGATGATCGAAACAAAGAGGAAGACTATGAAAAAGACAAAAAGAAAAGCAAGAAGTCAAGAAAAGAAAAAGAAAAGCCCAAAGATAGCGATAAAAGCAGTGACGAAGAGGATACAAAAAGCTACCGTGAGAAAGATAGGCGTCGCGATGATGATTACAAAAACAAACGTAAAGATAAAGAAAATGACGATGGCTGGGATATTATAGGCAGTAGTGTTCGGAGGGATGTCGGAGGACGCTTCTGGGACTCTTATGAAGGGAAGAAGAGGGAGACAGTCGAACGTAGCCCAGAGAGAAAAGAAAGAAAATCAGAGAAGAATAGGCAAGACCGCTGAACAAGACTAGAGTGTATAATTATGTTGTAAATAACTGTGGTGAAATTATTGTGTTGTTTATTATTTAAAAGGTAAAAATGCGATGAATTAAATTAATTTTAAATAAGACAGTATTGTTTTCATTGTTTGTACTAGATATTTTAATACGGTAAATCGACATAGCTATAGGGTTTTTAGCCAAATACGATCTCTTTTTTAATATAACACTACAGTAATCAATTTATTATTGATTGACATTTTGTTGTTTATGATGTGATAAGGCGCCCAATATATCATTATATAAAAATATCTTTATAACTTCTAAGAATAATCCTTCGCTGTAAGTAATGGCTACCGACTCTCAAGAGTCCAAGCTGAGCCGGCCACAAACAGGCAGTGACGCCTCGCAAGCCATCAAGGCGGTCTCAGCGCCCATCTACCCTTTACCTGAGGTTCCTGTAGCCTCAGAGGATGCTCAGCTGAAGACCCAGATATCTGCTCCATCCTACTTACTGTCTCTGAAGGAAAATGACGCGCCTCCGTTTAAAAGACCAGTCAAAGAGCCGAGGCCTGTCCTGCTGATAGGGACTATTATGAATGAGTCGGAGGCTATCGAGATGGTCGCGGCCGCTGATGCTGATCCGGAGGAGGGACTCAAGAAATGGTTGTGTTAGTATTTTCTTCTTTTGGGATCTGTGAGTAATAATTAGCTATGTTTTATACTATGAAGGCATAAGTTGTGTGTGTGTTTCTTCTTCGCGCCCGAAACGGTTGAACTGATTTGGATTAAATTTGGTACCTATAGAATTAGATAAGACTCAGAATTAACACAAAGCCTTTTATTCGGGATAACACCGCAGGGCGCTGTTAGTTGTAAATCTGCACACTACTCGACGCCAGCTGTTCAAGTACCACCATAGTAGTATTTTATTATTTAGTACCTATTTGTCATAGGTACTATTCTATATGTATTTTTTTACTTTATATTTGCAACAAGAAAAAATGTATGCCTTCATGATATAGCCAACTTCCTAATCGAAAAGAAAGTGATCCCGAACTACAAGCTGGCGGAGAAGCGGTTCCTAACCAGCATGGTGGTGCAGCTTATCGACTACGCAGCGCAGCGCGACTTCAGCGCGCACAAGCTGTCCACTCTCATCACGGTGTACCTCGCCACGCATGTCTACTTCAAGTGGTACTACTGGATCTCACCGCTGCTCGTCTGGGCGTACTTCAAGGAGCTCATGATTAGGCATACCATTGAGGTGAGTCCCCCACTTTTTTAGTGTGTATGTAGGTATATAAGGCCTAGGCTGGAGTTTTAAGCTCTCTTAGGGTCTTTCTTTGACATAGTGCGATAGTGATAGCACAATTAAGTACTATAGTAGAGATACTAAGAAATATGTTGTTATAGTAAAATATTGTGGTCTAATGTTTCTCAGGACTCCCCATTTGGCGAGGAGGTGTTTGAGCCCGAGGAGTGCTACGACCTGGTGTCCCACTTCCACACCATATACCTGTCCAACCTGCCCCTCGTGCACATCATCACACACGGGGTGCACCGCCTCAAGCTGCAGTGGCCTTTCAGAACTAAATAATTGTCTATTTTATAAGGTATCAAGATTTTTCAGTAAATAAAATACTTGGTTAGGTATTAGTTATTATTGCTGGTATCTGAATATCTGCATCTCATTCTATTAGAAGCTTATTAGATTAGGCCCTTATGAGTTAGGAATATCATTGAATAGGCCATGCAAAACTGATAATTAACAGTTTTATTGAAGTTAATTATACAGTTAATTAGTTTTGTTATCCTAGCAAATTCACCTTACATTTCACTATATCTATTTGTAACAACTAAGAATATTACAATATTAAGTACTAATAAAACTTGATTTTAAAATCAAAAATGTGTTTTATTGACTATTTACAGCACTCTACAGTTGTTCTTTAATATGCTGAGGAAGCTTCTTTTTCTTTCGTTTCCTCACCTTCCCTTCACTCACACCTTGTTTCTTAGCTTCCACTTTACCTGGCTTCTTCTTCTTCTTTTTGCAAGATAACGGATTAGGGTTGTGAGGTTTCTTTTTTCTTAATGGTAGCTTTTTTTCTTCTACAGTTTCTTCCACACCTAGAACCTTTTTCATAGACTGTAAGGCTTCATTCTGGATTTCTGTGATGAAGACTTGAGGTTTGTCCAACACTCTGCCAGCTTTAGCATAACTAGCTGGTGATGGTTTTTCTAGAGTTGGTGACTTATTGTGTAGATACAGGAGAGGCACTCCTGCTTTCTGCCGGAGCTTGTCTTGCAGGTCCCTGTCCTGAGAGGCGAGGATATAATGCTTGTCATTATATTTCCCAATCATAGAAAAAATACATTTAGACCCAGTCACAGGTTCTTTATGCCCACACTCATGTATGCCAAATTGTTTTAGAATTGTCAGTGCTCCGTGGGTCTTTTTGGCAATTTTCTCAGTTTCAATAATGATGCATCTGGTAGTCAGAAGTTTAGCTTGCTTGTTGAGATATTTGGGCAGTTGGTCTCTTACATTTATTTGTTCCTGAGGACAATAGACTAAATTTATATCAGGTAATTATTTAAAAAAAAACTAAATTGGATAAACTTTATGAGTAGGTACCCAATGCTTGTTTGTGTACATTTTCATGCATAGAAAATTCTTCTCTTTTAAAATAAATAATTAAACAATATTTTGCCTATTACTATAAAAACTCAAAAGTTTTGCTGAATAAATGACTACCAAATAGTCTCCAAATCTAATCATAAATATGATAATACCTAGTCTAGATTACTGCTCAGCAGCAGGTTCAGGGAAGTTCTCCTGCCAGCGCATGCTCTGCTCTTTGAGTGTGAGATGTGAGTCAGCGCTGTCTGCCTCGGGGTCCGGCAGCTCCTCCAGCGGCACCTCTATATCCTCGTGGGGCAGTTGCTCTGCGCGCCACTCGTTGTCTACGATGGCAACCAGTCTACCGTTACGAGGGACTTTCATATCCATTCTGCACAAAAATTTTGGTACTTTTTAAACATTAAAGATACATTTCGACTTCAAAATAGGAGGTGGTAGAGAAGCTGTGAGCAGTAATCAAAACTAAGTCTTATCCATTATTGATCAACAGATAGCTATGAAAAGATTGTCTAGTGTAATGAATTAACTTATTGAGTAGTTATCTGCAGGTAAATGGTAAGACTTACTTTGAATGCGGCAAAACAAAACGTGCCGTCGAGAAGCACTTGGTACGGTTCGTGGAAACCAAAGTTGTTATAGTAGAATTTTAGATATTTCTGCACTTTTTTATACCGTGTAATCTTCATTTTAGCACCGTGGGATACAAACCTTTAGTTCTTTGATGAAAGGATCTAGGAATCTAGAAAATAGAAATAGGTATGTGAATCAATGAAGTTAAAACGAAAAACACAACATGCGACTTTCTGTTTTTTTTTTTATTATTATTTGGCCATAACTTTGTATTGTGCCAGTTCTCAAGTAAAAACGGGGAAACTTCATATCCCCCAAAAAAGCACGCGAAATTAACTATAAGTAAGTATTAAGTGATCAGAAAGCTTTACATATATACAACCTAACAAATTAACTTAACACGTAACTACTATATTTACATTAAAAGGAAGGGAATAAATTTACAATTTGAGGTCGTTATCTATGTATGATTAACTTTGACAGTGCGCCATATACTGCTTTTGTTTTGTATGTTAAAAGGGAGGATACATTTATTGGAAACGGAATCTCCAGTTCTATTAAGCTTTCGTAAAAATTGGTTACATCAGTTAAAGGGCATTCGAGTAGTAGATGATTGACATCAGCAACCGGTTCACCACACGAGCATGAAGGATTGTCTACGATTCTAAATTTATGAAGGTGTGCAGGACTAAATCTGTTGGTGATGGTGATGGTGACTGACATTGACAGCTTTAACTAATTTTAAACTATTTTTTTTAAAGATATTTTCAGTAATTTTGCCGGATCTATATAACAATAAATAAACAATTTTAATTTTGAATTAAACTGCTATATGTCGATACTTTGAACCTAGTTATGATGAGAGATAATACAATATTTTAAAAATATACAATATAACTAACTCATCGTATACGTGACCAGAAACATTGGCAGTTGTGCCAATAATAAATTAGTTATCTGTGAGTCCATAAACAACTATATGTTTATTTTTAAAGTGACGTAAAGTAGATTATAGAGTTTAATCTTTTTTTTGTGAAACGTCTCGCTCGCTCTCGCATCCATGTTTGTTCGTGGTCATTTTGCATTTCTGTGCTAGATTTTCCAGTTTAGCATTTAAAATTAATGATTTAATTCATTGTAGTGTGTAATTAATGTTATTTTCGGCAACACGGCGACCTCGTGAGGATTTGTCGCCCGAGAAAAAGTGCAAAAAGGCGTTAAATTAACAGGGAGGGTACGTCTTTCACATCCTTTTAGTCAAGTAAATGCGTCATTTTATCGAATATTCTCAAGAGCGTCCGCAAAACAAGATAATTATTCGTTGCAAATGAGTTCGTAGGCGATTCACGAAAGCAATTCGTCTCGCAAAAGTATAGAATGTGTGGTTTTATGACATCCAGCTGATTGGATCGAGGGCGTCAAACGGTGGTCCGTAGCGAGCACGGGAGTCGCTCTCCGCGCACAGATACGGTTAGTCATCACCACAACAGACACGTTTAGGAGTTTAGCCGATAACAAGATTAATAATTGTGTTTGTAGGTGTCCAAAACTGCGTCGGAACACGCGATAAAGTGTCGTTGTGTTGGCTGGTTCCTTTGTGATTGGTGACGATATGAGCGGAGATAACTATGTTCTTGTTTATCGTGCTGTATTGCAGTCGCTCGCGGGGGTCGAGGCTCGCTGGTGAATGTAGTTGAGTGCAGTTTGTAGTGCTCCTAGTGATATCCCTGAGATAACCCATGGTGTCTAACTGTGTGTTTGTGAGTCTCCTAGCTGGTGAGTGCTGCAATGTACCAAACAGTGATGTACATTGAGACTTGGACACTATAAAAAAGTCATACTTCTGCTGTAAATATTGATTATAAATGTGTCATAATCTTGTTAGATTCAAATTCTACTTATAATCATATATCCAGTCTCATTATGGCCACATACTGTTTGAGTCCATATACTTGAACTACAATTTGAGCATCTGTGAGTACAGTTTCCAATGCTTTGTAGTGAGTGAGAAAGTTTGGGCTCACAATGGATAGAACTTTCTTCTCATGCTTTCTAATAAATGCTGAGACAATGCAAGGAAATATCCTTTACATTTTGTTTCAGTCTCAAAAGTATTTCAATTCTTTCTGTGCATTGTAGCCATTCATGGAAATGAGTGAAATTGAATCAGTTGATTTAATTAATAACCTGCTCAGATCTGAACCAGTAAAAACAGGTTTCAAAAGGAGCAACTGTCATCTCCAGTTTAAAACATTCATGACTTAAAATTGTCTTTATATAATTATTTCCAGCATGAAAGGAATGACCAGTTTTTAGAAACAACAATTAGTGAATTATTCCTTTCCAGTATACTATAATGAGGGTATTTATGTATTTACACCCTCAACAAATGAACCATAGTATATTAATTACAATGACTCCAAAGTTTAGTCCACTATCAGATTCTGATAAGAATATCACATACCTGAGTGATAGCATTAACAACACTAAATGAGTGCATGATCCATTCAATGCCTCCTTTGTTATCAGATCCCTGAGTGTAATAAACTTGCAGATGTATGTTTGAACAAAGATCTGAGTTTATTTAAACTCTTGAAGTTTTCCACTCCAAACAAAAGAAATAAGCCCAAATATTTGCTACTATGTTCTGTGGTGTGTTGGAAAAGAGGGTTCTACTTACTTACCTACTTAATACTTTATTATTTAAACAAAAGTGAGAGTGAATAGGTTTTGACTTGGTTAGCACATGCTATCCTAAACCATTGTCACTTACTATGTGGTGAATTTGGTCAAATGTATAACCAGTACAGGATAAATAAAAGAGTTATCTAGTTAGGGTACACTATTTCCCTTGAACTATAATTTGTTGGTCTTTAAGTCGAGAGTAAACTGGTTTCTTCTAGGTAAGTGTGCTAGATCATAGATTATATTGTTGCTTAACATCAGGCAAGTTGTAGTCTAGCATGAGTCTATCTCATGTAAAAAAAGTTTAATTTAAATTTGTACACAATATATCTTGTATTTTTTAATGTACCATAAAAATGTTTGTTTAATCTGGCTATGTTGATTATTGTAACACTTATTCAGTGACCTCAACCTTGAGAGTAGTTTGGCCAATTTTCTTACAGCTACAGCTATTTCCTTTTGTTAAGGCCATTTCATTCAAATCTTTGTTCATATAATAAATTAAGTAAATTGGCCCATATTCAGTTACAACTACAAAGATGTTATTATAGACAAAAGAGTATTCCATAAAATATATTGTAATTATACTGAGTATCTAAAGTAAGTGTTATCTAAAATTTAATCTAGAAACTCTACTACTAGTTATCATTTGCTTGAAAAATAACATGTCTGAGCTTGTATTGTAACCTTTGCAATCTCATTTCTAAACATTATTTCTCTGACTCTAATTCTCTTTCTTCAACCACATCATCAATTCAGCTTTCTTCAAGTGAGTGCTCAAATGCTGGCCTTGTCTTCAATCCACCATAAAGAAAAACAAGCTTATCTGCTGGCATTCACAGACATATAAAAGTGATTGAATTGAGCTTTGCAATCTTATTTTCAACTTTAGTAGGTCAGTGTGATAAATGGGGTACTTGTCTGATTGTCTATTGATGGATGAGGTGAATTACCTTTACACCTTCAAAAGAGGAAGAGTTTCTCGTTTCAGTCATCATAATATATTCTATTTATAAGATGTGTCCTTAATAAGGAAGGATTCTCAATTTGACTGATTGTTTTATTTTGTTTAGTTTATATTGTTGTGCTGTTGTTTTTATGCTAAGTATACTTTTCTGAAGCTACTTTATCAATAACAAATTAAATAACACAAATTTAATGTTTTACCTTGATTTACTATTGATTTCTTTCATAAATTAACATTTACTTATTTTTATTAAATATAAATCTATTTATATTTTTCTAGAACATTTTTCCTTATTTGAAGAATCACATTTTTATAATTTTCAAGGATTAAGTAAATAAAACTTTTAGTCTAGTTTTTGTCTCAAAACTAAGTTACTTCATACTAAGTAATAGATAAGTGAATCAGCTGGGTATTGCTTTTTTAATTTGTGTATTAATATACATACAAGAATTCCAAAACATGTACATATATATACCTCTAGCATTCCTTGTATATGACACAGGCACACATGTCCTATTGTATTTATTGGTACCATAATGAGTATCATTAATTTGTGACATATTCTATTCTAGTTAATGGTTGTCTCTAGTAGTTCTCTACGTAATATAAAATAACAGCAGTATGGGTTACCCAAACAAACCTTATGTTTTCACCATTCTTATCTCAAAATGTTGTTAAAGCTGTTTCCATTGTTTTGTATGAGCCATGTGCATATTTGTTGATCAAAGGTAAATGGACTCTGATGCTATTTTGGACATGACTTTCTCATATTTCATGCTGTCTTATAGCAGGATTACCTAAATGAATTCTTTAAGCTAAAATTGAATTTACTTTTATTATTTTGGCAAATTATTTATCAGGTTCTGCTAATTCATTTGTAAGAGGAAAGTTTTTAAGTATTTATTGTATTGGTATGTTTTTTTTACAATAGCACATAGGTAAGTTGGTATTTTGCAAGATATTTATTATGACATTGCAGCCAAGAGAAACACATTTAGTTTATATTTATTGTATGTTAATCTGGTTACCCTGTCTGGCTATACTGTGTATAATTGAGGTGAGTCCTGCTGCTGCGATCACAACACTTGTGACCTTGTGCAATACAACTTACATAATCACCATTGTAATGTCAAATGGCTTCTGTATTGCAATGCTGTGGCCAATTTTATGGTGGCTAATTTTTGTGTTTTGTCATCATCCTACCTGTTGCTTGATCTAATCTAAAATTAAATGAAAGTTTTGGATCCATATGTTTTGGATGTTAACAACCACAGCATTACTATGCCAGAAAAGTATTGGGAAATGATTGGAAAGTTTCAAAGCATTAAAATCTTAAAGAATGGCTTCTTGATCTGGAAATCAACTCATGTGGTGTAAGGTAGTAATTCATTAGGTAGCTATCTCTTTTAAATTTAAATACTGACTAGACTGTGTTTAAATTATAATTTGGTTCCTGTAGTACTTGTTTGTAACAATGTACCTAATCTTTGTAATCAGGCGATGGCGACAAACAGGAGTGGGGGGGCGGCGCGCGGGAACGGGGCTCCGCAGACCAAGGTGTGCCAGTTCAAGCTGGTGCTGCTGGGCGAGTCGGCCGTGGGCAAGTCCTCGCTGGTGCTGCGCTTCGTCAAGGGCCAGTTCCACGAGTACCAGGAGAGCACCATCGGGGCCGCCTTCCTCACGCAGACCGTGTGCCTCGATGACACCACCGTCAAGTTCGAGATCTGGGACACCGCTGGGCAGGAGAGGTCAGTGTGGTCTGCTTACTCATCTAGTATTGTATGATGAACTATATGTAGAAATACGCAGAACAACACACCACAAGATGTGGGGAGGCGACAGACTATATTAAAACATGACATAAAAGGAGGAGTTTTACAAGTTTGGTCTGTGGATATCTATGAACTTACATAAGTCTAACAGCGACATTGTACATCTCAACATAGTCGACCAATTAACATAGCGTGAGATGTTTTTGCTAATATAAATTTACGTCTAGTTGGCCATGATTTGTTGTCTTATCGTACGTAATAATTGTGGTCTAAGTTAGATTCTCATTTATAAAAAAAAACAATTCTAACTAATACTTACCTAAATGTATGATATAAAAATAGTGATTTATTGCATCATTTGTGGTTTGTAAAATTACAATTTATTAACAAAAAAAGTATATTATGTGCTTACTGTACTACATTAAAGAAAGTCCACAGTTCCACTCCTTGCAGTAATACCTACATAATATGTTCAAACATTCTACAGTTTTATAGCAATTTCTAGTCCTTTCGCCGCCCACATGAATGAATGCTCCTAGAATACCTAAGCCTATTACCTGGCCGCGCCAGCTTGTAATCTGTCTCTTCATACGTCACTCTCGCGTCACCACGTGATTCATTTAGCCATAACTGCGCATTCCTTGAGAGGGTAATTATTGATAGTTGCTTTTATTTGTCATCTACTATATAAAAATAAGTCGGGTTTTCCTTCCTGACGCTATAACTCCAAAGCGCACGAACCTATTTCCACGGTTTTGCATTCGTTGGAAAGGTCTCAGGCTCCGTGAGGTTTATAGCAAAAAAAAAACAGGAAAAATTTCATCAGAAAAGCGGGAAAATTTGACCGTGCGAAACCGGGCAGAGCCGCTTTATCTTTATCTTTACAAAACGTGGTTTAAATATAAAAGTTTAAATAACAAAAACCCATTTTTAATTTTCAAAGTCCTGGACTAATATTTAAACCTCGTTTTGTAATAAGATGGATAGAGTCTAAAAAAGAAATAGAATAATTATTTTCATTTCTATCTATGTACTTACATGTTACAACTTTACAGTATCAATAGATTCTTTATATGTGTATCTTTTATCCTTTTTAGTTTCATTGTAGTTTTTTTTTTCACGTAATAGGTCAATGTTTGACTACAGCCTGCCTGATGTGAATATGTTGTATGTTTGCTTATTTTTTTTTATTTTTTTATTTTGGCTATGATATGAAAAAATAGTGGCTGAGCTTTAAAGGGTTAACATTGGTAATAACATTGATACATTATGTTATACTAGTATTTTTTATATATATACAGAATGTATTACCTATTAAAGCTAAGCACAGCATGCACAATTTTATTAATACTACAATAAATAAAGATAGTAAAAGTATTTTTACAAACTAGGCTTAAGGCCCGCTTAGACAATGACTTATATACGCATTTAGCCGTGTTTACTAAGTGATTTAATTTGCTATCTACATATGTTTTAGAATCGTTATGAACTAAGACTATTCTTAAAATCACTTCAAGTTCTGATTAAAAGAAATGGTTTATTAAAGACAGGAATAACTTTATAATGTAAGCCAGAATAGATTAGAAGCAAAAAGATTACAATTAGATATGAATTGGCTTTAACTATTATTTACAAGTGTAAACTTTGTATGTTGTGTATTTCTAACTAGTTGTTATGTAAAATAACATATTATGTATTTAGTAGTTTACAAGAATTCAAATGTCTATAAAAACACATAAACCAGTTTGCCTTCCAGTAAATAGAATGCTTAAATAACTGTCCATTCATAAGGTAATACGAAAGATTTCTACAAGTGTTAGTCTTGTTAATATGTTGTTATGAATTACTTTGATTTCGGTAAATAGAATTTCGCGCTAGATCGTAGATTATAACGTTGCTTAACATCAGGCAAGTTGTAGTCAAGCGTAAGCCTATATCATGTAAAAAAAAACAGACAATTTACAGATATCTCCTACAGTGGATATTGTAACACAACAAACACAGTTATTCCCTGTATAACCAAAAAAAAGAATAACCATTTATGTTCATATGTTTAACCTGGTTCATTAAACGTAACTTTTATATAGGGCGCCGAAAATCAGGCCATATTTTTGCCGCTAATGGTTACCTATACTGTGCGAAAAATAATGATTAATTTTCACTGCTCTTTGTAAAAGTCACGTCTAATTAACCCGATTTTATATTTAATTGTAATGGAAAAGTGTGGTGCTTCTCGTCAGACTTGCGTCTTTCATGTTTTCAGTATCTCTCTAATAACTGAGGGTCGTGACTCCCCCACAGAATTAATTCGTTAGCGGAGTTTTCTTGGGCAGATACCTTCCACGGCAGACACATGTCCTCGGATATTGTGGTCCTCAAACATGTCGGTTTTCTCACGATGTTTTCCTTCACCGTTAAGCAAATGCATATCCACACAACTTGAAAATACAAGTCTTTGGTGTAGGGCCGGATTCGAACCAAGGTGCGTCTGGTTGTAAAGCAGACACTGGAACCGCTAAGCCACACTCGCTTTTCAGTATAAATTAATAATATATTTACTTATAAATATTGTCGTGTTGTCCGCAGGTACCACAGTTTAGCGCCCATGTACTACAGAGGCGCGCAGGCGGCCATCGTAGTATACGACATCACCAATCAGGTAATTGCACACTCATTTCTACACAATACATGCCAGAGGCCCCTAGGACCTCTTGAAATACTCTCGACACCAGAGTTGCCTACTTTTATTCGATTTGAACACTTTTTTAGTACGAACCGAACGTCATTATATGTATAGTATAGACAAAATTTAGTTTTTTTTTATTGTTATTAGTTCACTAAACTAAAAATGTACTAAATAATACTAACTTAAAATAATAATATAGCTAAACTAACGGACGTACATTTCCTTCTAAAAGTGAACCTAACATACATATTAAATCTACCAAATAAAAAATACCCTCATTTCTTAGCATGCAATACAAATTCAAATATATACATATTATATTATCTAACATGAGGAACAAACATTATAAGTACAATTAAAAATAACAAATTAAGTAGTATACCCTAAATCTAATACAACATATAACTCAACAGTAAAAACCACATTATCAGCACATAATAAAAAAAACAAAAACTAATAGGTACTATTTACAATAATTTACAAAGTTTTCGTTTTAACAGGGTCAAGGACATGTTACAAAAAATATCTAATTCAATCCTAATTTTATTATATGAATCACAGATCCGATACACAGGGGAATGCTTTAGCAAATTTGTTTTGGAATGAGGCAAAAATAAAGTATTCCTATTGATAAGGATACTATTTGGGCGGGGAACCCTAAATGTCGTCCTTAGTTGAACAGAGAACATCCTTTTTTGCAGTAGGTTAAAAACTTAAAAAGGTTGGCATACATTTATTCAATTTAGTTTAAAGATGGATAAAATGGAATACTTATATCGTTTAAGACAAGTTACAAATTACTGTTCAGGTAATCCAGCCAAAAGTTACTAACAAACCTAAAGACATGTTTCTTATAAAACGTAGTGGTCGATGTAGGTATAATTTCACACGTATTATGCTATAATATTTATATTGATTATTAAGTCGAGATTAAGAATATATCGGAATGTCAAGGATGATAAGAGTTGCCGATAACCTCTGTTTGGGGTGCAACTTGCCAGAAACTTCTACTTTTATTTGTTTTCTTTTCGTTTACAACAATAATGATTAGTAATTATAAAAAAACGGAATAAGTAATTGAAAAGCTAAAAATTAGATGTTTTGTCCTGATAATTGCGGTATCTAAATATATATCAGGCCATATCACACAGCTAAAGTTTGTTTACAGAAATAAATGAAAGAGAAAATATAGGGTCATATCCACATAAACTACGATAATGATCTTGTCTGATAATTTCAAATCCGCACAAAGAAACACTTATCAATAAAATAAAATAAACGATGAGTAAACAGAATTCAAGACGGGCTGCGTTACGAAAATCCAAGCGCCAAGATTTCCTCGACTGCTTAGTACTTAGCAAGGCCTTGCCACAGTGTGCGTGGTAGTAGCTACGGTGTGGTCGCCGACTGACTGCTAACAACACTGTGGTCGCCGTGAGGTCAGATGCATTGACGTGGTGGTAGGAAGCTGATCTTTAAGATGTTAGGACTGTTGATGTGATTAGTTACTTGTAAGTTGTAATTTTTTTGCTATTAAAATACCGAAGAGTTAGAGAAAGGTGCCTTTTATGTACCTATGAATAAGCAACACTAGTGGGTGCTCGGGGCTTCGCTCGCATTGAGAAGTAAAACTTGCATCCCCTAATTCACCCTTTAAAAGTGGCATTTCCAAAAATCCTTTCGGGATGCATATGTCATAACATCTACCTGCATGCCAAATTTCAGCCCGATCCGGCCAGTGGTTTGGGCTGTGCGTTGATAGATCACTGTCAGTTAGTTAACTTTGAGTTTTATATTTTTAGATAGATATACAGTACTTCGAGACTGCAATACATATAAATAAACTAGCGGCGCCCCGTAGGCTTCCCCTATTAATCCGGGTTCAATTTATTTTCATACCAAATTTCATTAAAATGGGTTCAGCTGTTTAACGCGAAGAAGTAACAGACATGCACACAAGCACAAACTTTAGCTCTAAAATATTAGTGAGAGAAGAAAATTGTGACATTATCTTTTATTATTGTTAAACATGGCAGGTCATGGTCCATTTGGCACCCATTCAGGTTCGAAAACAAGGATCAAACAAAATTCACACCCATCAGATAAACAGATCATCGCCGTAATCCTACTAGTTCATATACTCACAACACAATAATTAAGAGTTTAAAAATATTAAAAGTTTTTTTTCTGTACTAATTACCAAGTAAAGTGTCTATTTGGCCGAAGAAAAAGTGTCTAGGAAGCTTTTATTAGTATCAAATCTTTATCCAACTATAAAACTACGTCTGAAAATAAGCTTAGAAATAGTACAATAGCGAGTAAGAAAAGCCCTAGCGCCGGCTTGTACTCGTTTGTTGACATCTACAGTAGCGTGCAGGAAACCACCACTTATAAGTTATAGGCTCCGGCCGGCCAGTGACCTGACCAGTTGTGTTAAGTACTTCAATATACAATAATGTACATTTAATAAGAAAAAGAAGAAAAAAATGTGGAACTGAAAGTCAAGATTTCCGTCTAAAAAGTTATACAAGTAAAGACCTGTCAAACAGGTACAAGGTGGTACAAGTAAGACAACTAATAATTTTGTCTGATGTCAATCAGCTATATTGAATATACAGCCAGCATATTTATTAAAACTCCTAGAACAGAAATCTATCTCTAGCGTAACCGTGACCAAATAAAAATACCCTGTACTAGACTCTTCTGACTTACATATAATTTAATAACAAAAGATAAAGTAAGAACTATTCAATTTTTATTTCTATCAATTCAATAATTTTAATAAATAATATAAAATGTGAAATAATTCAAGAGGAAATTGATTAAATACTAAGGCTAAATATTTACACATGTTTTCATTGGACCCCAAACTAGGCAAAAACCTGTATCTTGGAGGTCCGTAGAGATAGATGTACCGTACATTTTCTTTGGAGGAAAATTAACAATATTCACATTACAATTATAATATAACATTAACAATAATACAAAAATGATCGTCCTTACTTAATTTAATATTCATATGCATATACATTGATCAAGTCAATATACCGCCTGAGTCTACTGTAAGTTATCAGAAACTATTTAGTTATAAGATAGCGTTAATTATCAATGTAATGCTCCCTTTTCTATCGTCTTATCGCGCTATTTAAATATCTGTTGTTTTGATTCGCTCATTTCTCTCTCTTAAGCTTGTTTTATATTTTACGACACTTTTTTATTTTCTTTGTAAGATAAAAGCGAGTAGCGGGAACTATGCGACGCTTTGTCATCTAATGTACTTGGAAATATTTTGTTTTGCGTCATAAAAAGTCAGCAAAAAATCAGCACTAACAAAATACAGTAATTACTGATAAAAACTTGAGGACAGTTTGTGGTGAGAAAGTTCCACTTTCCCCTGTTTGATAGTGGTTCTACAATCGCGTGACCCGGTATCAAAATCTGGTTTCATGTAACTTTGACTGTAAATGCCATTGACATTGCAAATTCTTAATACACATTTTAATTTTTAATAAATAAGTTTATGGAGAGAAAATATTATACGGCGTTTACAAGTTTCACGCCATCACTGGAATCGATTTTTCACTCCATTTCACCTTGACCCGGCACTTTCTAATTTCGCGAAGTTACACCAGACACCACAATACTGCCTAAGATAGCACTTGTATAAAATACATTAAATATAGATAACGGCCATAAATAGAGCACACACGCGATAATATTGCCTTGTATACGGGGCCTTATACATATAAACAATACGAAGTAAACAGCACAGAAAAACTGCTTCAGATAAGACCATATTTTTCTACTTTTTAACTCGAACGTGGCTTTATAAATTATCATTTAGCAACTAGACTTTTATCAGCTTTGTTCCTCCCACCTAACTATAATAAACGACGGAATGGTCGTGTGTTTTACTCATGAATAGCTGAATTTATGATATTGGGAGGGTGTGTGTCGATAGATAGTATTACGCTTGTCTCTATGTCGAGTCGCCTAAATAGAGATTGTAGGAACACTCGTATGAGCAAAACTGTTTCATAAATCATAAAGAAACCCTGCTCATTTTTTTATTACAAGATAAAAACACACTTGCTAAGAGTTTTTACTGACCAAGAAAAACGAAGGTCTAAAGTTCGAATAAAAGCGAGTTATTTCGCAAAGCAGACGAGAGCTTTGTACTGTTCTTATCTTAGTACTATCAAAGAAGTATCGTTAACTTAGCAAAAGGATAATTACCTCAAATCAATACTTGCAATCTATTCTTACAATAGCCGATAGTATTCCGATCTAGCGAGTGTAACCCCTAGGCTCCACTGTGGCGTCAACCGGGCGGGCGGGTCTTCAGTTCAAGGGCGCCGGCCAAATAGTGTATAACCAGCATAATCTATCACACTACACATATATACCACCCACCCATATATATGTATGTATGTATGTATGTTCATGCAGACAGTAAAGTATTGTTGCGATAATTATAGTGAATGCGAAAGTATGTGTATGTGACTTTGTTGTTCCTATTCATTTTGGTTAGGATAACTATCCGACGGATACCTAAGGGTACAAAAATAGGGTCTTCAGTTCAAGGGCGGCGCGACCAGACATCGAAGTGTACAACCAGTATTATCTATTACACTTCCCATATTCATATGTATGTATGTGGCCACAATTAAATGTAGACCGGAAAGTGTGGTTACGATAGCTATTTTCCTGGCGAAAGTATGCATATATGACACTTTTTCAACCCTTTTTGGTAATGTTAGCTAAAAATATGTTCGTATGAGAGTCGTCAACAAAAGTGTCAGAGTTTTTTAACCGCCCCAGGGGTCTCTGACATGACTTAACGACTGCCGTATTATGCCAAACAGACGAGACATCCATTTAGTTAGGTGAAATGATATGTAAAAAATATGAATTAGTGAAAATCTTAGGGTTCAAATAAAATGTAAATTGTGTGGAAATTATGGCAATGTACATTGAAATCAGATTTTTTGCTTGTTATTGGTCCGAATATGCCATGAAAGTGGCTTGAACTCGGCTATATATACCTATATATTACAATATCAAATTACTATATGCGGTGACACAATACTACTATCAGAAACATAAATTATTCTCACATATCTACTTATAGAACTTCGAGCTTTTGCACCGTGCGTTTTCTATTAAATTATTTCCATCTAACACGCGTGTATATGAAGACATGTATGTACATTTGTATATAATATGCTAACAAACTATTATCACTTTCTCAAGTGCGCGCGTAGTGCGTGTACAAACACGTTGGCAAACTTTACTATTCAAACGAGCTAGCTCAATATTTCATCACAAATGTGGCGCATCTACGTTATACCTAGTCTTGCCATAAATATTGTTACGAAGAAAAAATATTTTTTTTTAATTTCTAATAACATTTATTACTTTTAGTGTTTTAGTTTAATACATAAATATAAAACAATTTTAAATATAAAAAGCTTATTCGAAGTGGTCTCCATTGGCTGCAATACAGTCCTTTAAACGTTGAGGCCAGTTATCAATAGAAACACGCACTCTTTCCATGGGAAAATTCTTCATTGCCAATCGTATGGATTGGGTTAGGGACTCCAAATTATCATGGCGTTTAGAGCAAGCCGTACTCTCTAAAACTGACCATAAATCATAATCCAGCGGATTAAGATCGGGACTAGACGACGGCCAGTCTTCAGCTCTGATGAAGTCCGAAACGTTCGCTTCCAACCAAGACTGCGTGGATCGAGCTTTAGGACCTGGTGCCGAGTCTTGCTGGAAGGACCATACTTGGTTATTGAACATTGTGTTGTTAAGGGGCTTAACTACCTCCTCAAGAATGGTATTTTGATACATTTGTGCCGATGTTTTGATACCTTTTTCACAAAAATATGGCTCAGTCACACCTTCATAGCTAACACCCCATCAAACCATCACTGAAGTCGTATAATGCCCACGTTGCACTCTGTCATCTACTTGGGACGCTTCCTTAGAGCTTTGAGCATAAATACGGTCATTTTGTTTGTTAAAATGTTGCTGAATTAAAAAAAAAACATCTGTAAACAAAAATTTTCTCTGACCATACTGCTTCAGTAGTTGTTTCTACTTTACCACCTTATTCTTTTTTAAATTATCAGTTGAAAAATGACCAGTGCGTCTCTTATAGGCAGCAAGTTCTAAGTCATCTTTTAAAATACGCTACATGGTTCTAGGTGCTATCTTCATCTCCCGAGATAAAATCTTTTGCTTTCAGACAGGATTTCTTCGATTTTTTCCCTTACTGCGTTGACCACCTTTTTCGTATTAACACTACGTGAACGGCCAGGTTTTTTTCTGTCACAAACAGAGGAGGTCTCATTGTACCTATTAATAGCCCGGTACACAAATATTTGACTAATACCAAGCTTATGGAGAGTTTTAAAAATTGCTTTTGGCTACATACCTACTTTGTGTTTGCGATCACAGCGATTCGGTTCTCTTTACCACCCCACTCCATTTTAATATCGCAAAATATTGTACAATGTATTGGCGCCATAACGAGAAAACACAATAAACAATCGTATAAAAATGACAGATTCCAAATTCAAATGTAATATTTTTATATTTTTAACAATAACAGTATTTATGGCCAGACTAAGTATATATACCTATATATATGGTTATTTTATTGAAACGCTTGTGATAACTTGATAAGTTTATCTATTTCAATTTGTAACCATTTTGACTGACTTGCAAAATTTGTGTAGCTTTACTACGTCATTTAATTCACGAATTAATTCTGCGGGGGAGTCACGACCCTCAGTCATGAGGAAATACGACTCAAAGAGAGACTACGTCATTTATTGACTGATTAGAAACAATAACATATAGAGTAGAGGACTTTCTGTAATCTATATGATAGAACATAGAAAAAAAAACAGAAAATAGTGGAAATGTTATTTGATTTTCAGTATTTTTTCTGTCAATTGTCGAGTTTGATATTCAAGAACTTTTTATAATATTTATAATCATTGCTTTGTAAGCGTATATGGCTGACCAGTGTGTTGTGTGGTTAATCTGCCTGATGTCAATGTATCAATGCTGTTATCAAAGCACCTCCCACGCGGCGAATACAATAATTTTAATATAATTGTACAACTTGTTGTGACTCATCCGGTTATCTGGCGGGATTTTCAACTATTTCTAAATTCTTTAATTAGTTTTAACATGTAGGGAAATCCCATAAAAGATTAAAAACAAGTTATCGAATGCCCCATGACAATGGTTTTAGTTATTTGCCAAATGAGGGTCGAGATATGATTGACTCAACCAATTTCAACGTATTATTATAAATTTATATTGTTCGTGTTTACACAAAAAAAAACTTATCCTACCTACAAAGTCAATCAAACAACAGATTTTATTAATATGTATATGTAGCTTGCACTACACACACAATTAAACCTTTGGGGTTTAATAACATACAAAACTTTGGTTTAATTATTAGTCCAGAACCTTAATATGATGTTCTCTATACCTTACACTACAATACCCTGTGTCGTGGGGACTCCTCCACATATTCATTTAATTTATGAGAACACTACGGCTTGTGAATATAAGCAATAACATCAGACATTTGTTAACATGTATATATGTACTCGCGTTGCAGGACACATTCGGGCGCGCCAAGAACTGGGTGAAGGAGCTGCAGCGGCAGGCGTCCCCCTCGATAGTGATAGCGCTGGCCGGGAACAAGTCCGACCTGGCCGCCAAGCGCATGGTGGAGTTCGAGGAGGCGCAGGCCTACGCCGACGAGAACGGCCTGCTCTTCATGGAGACCAGCGCCAAGACCGCCATGAATGTCAACGACATATTCCTAGCTATCGGTGAGATCACATTACTAAAATAGATATTTAAATTCTTTGTGAACACCCTTTGAGGGTAGGGTTGTGTTCTTCATGTACAAATTTATGCACAAGATCTGCAACATAACATAGTAATGTAATTGAAAACACAATAATACAATTAACGATTAGACTTTGACTTTAAACATCAAGCAAGTACACATAACATGTGCCCTTGCTTAGTAAGGGTCAACACTATATGGCACTGTGTGAAATAAAAAAACTAACACAATGCTTTTAACTTCGACCACAAGCCATATGGCTTAAGAGGAATCGCTTTGAGTTACATTGTGATCCAATCCCTCTAAAGTCACATTTTTTTTCTTCCCATCAAGCTCTATGCCACACATTATCTTCGTTACTTAGCAGATCGATTGTTTTCCTATCAACATTTATGTATGTATTGATTTAGATAAGTTAGGTACCGTAACTTTTATTAATTTAAATGGTGCTTACAACATAATACTGATATGATGTTCTGTAATGTGTCCAGCGAACAAGTTACCAAAGAGCGAGGGCGGCGCGGCGGCGGGCGCGGGCGGCGCGCGGCGCCTGGCTGACGGCGAGCAGCCGCGCACCAACTCCTGCTGCAAGTGATCTACACACAAGGTACACACACACAGTACACACACACATATGTATGATTTATAGTTCTTTCATGACATAAAAACATTGATAACAAGGGAGTTTTGAGCATCCTACCGAATAACAGAAAGCTGATTTAGTCGTGCTGCCATGTACAAAACATATTTGGGAAATCGTGTAACGGCTTCATTTTTATAGAAAGGTTACCCAAGGTGAATCTGTGATGGGGAATTTAAAGAGTAAAGAAGCATTGAACATATTAATATACTCCAGTATTATTTAATAATTCTAAAATTGTTATTATTTATGGAATAAATCATTTAATTAATTGTGAAAAAAAATATTCTAAAATGTGTGTATTGATCATTAAAATATTGTGTTTCCAGCTACGTCCGCAAGGTGGTGCATGAGAGCGGCGCGTGCGCCGGAACGCAGCGTCGCGCCGGGCGGGCGCTACCGTGCTGTGGAAACACACCACTCACAAGTACCGTGGCTTGCTACCACTACACAATACATACTCCATATTTTATAACCAGTTAAGAAAATACTAAAAAGAATTTAGTGTAAAATCATTTGCTTGTTCTATGATACTTTTGAATTGGTTCTTATGAGTACTATGAACGTTAACCAGATCTTATCCGAGATGAGATAATATTGGTAGCCATATTGTGCGCTATTCTTTTTTTATTAATGTATTTGTATATTTTTGGTAGCTGTATCCAATATCTACAATATACAGAACATGTAATGTATATATTTGAATATATAATGTTCTATTAATAATGCAATACCGGTCAAACGCCATTGTATATGTCATTGCTATTATGACTACTTATGTTCCAACTTTGCTAGTACAGGCTCGTTTCCACTTAGCTAATCATGCCTGGGTATGGTTTCTGAAAGTGAAAAGTAATGTCTTTATAAAGTACTAATTGACTTTCATACCTACTTACTTTTTATAGTACCTGAGCATATATTTGTGCAGTATGCTCCATCTAATGGCAGACTAAGAACACCAGCTGGTAGGCACTCGTAGCAGGTCTGAGCGACTCACCCGATGTATTCGATACAACTAGTGTTGTAACGATGCCTCTTGTCGAGTGTTGGCAAAATCCTTCAGAAGTGTTCTCTTGTCTATTTGTTTTCCACTTGAACCCATCTTAGGCCATTTTTTAAATAATCGTATAGTATAACTAGTACAGAGAATATCAACATACGATTGATGTGTCTGAAATATCCATTTCAAGCGTTGCTTTGCACGTGTTCTTCAATCATTGAATTTTGAATTTCATCGCAGATATTGACGAACTAAAGATGTATATTGTTGTTAAATTCGTTTGTAATAGTTCCCTCTGTGTCGCCCTTAAGGCCTCAAGTCAACTTCATAGCTTTGTAATTCCCTATCTACCAGTATTGCTATACTTACGATTATCATGGGATGTGTGGTGCTGCACAAACCGCTCGGGACTGATCTCACGCTTGACGTTATTTTGGAAATGTTTCTGTACATCTAGAAAGTTCTCCCAACTCGCTCGGGGGTGGTTGTGAAACTATTCTGAACAACAAATACTGGTGCGCTAGGAAAGGGACGGGCTACTTCGCGGCGGCCTCTCTTTCTTGCACCCTTACTTGTTTTTACGGAGTCATATAAATAGACGGTTTTTATCTGTCAACCTATGACCAAAAAAAGCACTTTAGATATCATTGTTCGTTTACAATTGCCACTATAAGATGGCGCCACTGTGCTGAAAAAAGAAAAGTATCGTCTATTTATGTGGTTTCTGAATCGTTTCACGTAAACCAGCATTGATAATAAATTATGCTGGTTTTTTAATATTTTACCGTAAGTAGTCAGATTAGCAATATTTTATATTTCAGTTGTTATGGTTATAGCTTGTCTATAGATGCAGAATTTAAACTGTATTTGCATCAGTAAGGCTTTTTTCATGAGCTACTTCTATTGGCAAATGAATAACGCTTTGTTTTTACAACACTCTCAATATCTAAAATAGTTCGCCTTTTTATATTTATAGGCAGAGTGTAACTCTACCTGTAAGGTTTCCGCTCTTCTAGATTAATTGTAAATAACAGCAATAAAATTTCACTTGTGTTAATTATGGTTACAAATATGTACAATGTTGTATATTCTGAACTTAATTGAGAAACATCTTGTTTCTATAAGCAATAAAGCGTAAAATCATTTTTATTTATAACAGTGTAGTAGAAAGTGTTTCGTATAAAGATGGTAAGAAAGTGGTGTTCCACAGCACGGTAGCGCCCGGCCAACGGCCGACATCGTCTGTAACAACGTTAATATAAAAAGCTAATTATAAAAATTGATAACTAGATTAAAAAAAACTTATTTGTAATTGTATTAAAATATGTAAAAGATTATATTTAATTGTTATAGGCTGGCACCGCTCCCTACGTGAACTATTTCAAGATTAGTTAGAACAATTGTTCATCTCTTTATGCGTTGAGTTGAATAAACTTTGTGAAAAGCGCCATCTGTTGCCTAAAACGCAAACTCAACGTGCGAGAGAAGTTGTTCTAAATAAACTTTGGTTTAGATCACTCGTCGACGGCTTGTGTTATATTATAAACTATAAATAAATACGCGTTAGTTCAGGGATAATATTATATGATAGATTGACCTTATATATATAAAAAATCAATTTTTTACTAATGAAGTATAGTTAGGGTGTCGCCATTACTCTCACTCGCTCCACGACGTTTATTAAAAAAAATAAGTTTTACTCGAGATATTTAATGTCGCGGCGTCATTTTATTCTGTCACTGTAATCTATTTAATAAATAAAATTCGTTCTCTTTTCACACTAAGAAAAGGATGTCCCGCTTTTTGATATGTTATGTATTGTCAAATCACAATAAAATCATACAAATAACAGTGATTATAATTTATATCTATAAATAAATAATTAATTGTGTAGATTTCAATAAATAAAAAAAACAACACTAAGAAGAATTGAGAACCTCCTTTTTTGAAGTCTGTTAAAAGTGGTGATATTAGTGTGTGGCGAGTGAGTGTGGTGTGTGTCGCTCGTCGCCAGTTAGTCGCGGTATTGTTAGTTAGGCGCGCCGGGCCACACTCGGCGCCACATCGCGGTGGAGGTGCATTTACACACACATTGTGTCATGTCATACACACACTCATGCATTTCATTTATACATTTTTTTCGAAGAATATGACGTTTGCACTACTGCAATCGGCCTGGAATATCTTGCCGATTTACTTGGTTTATACATCACGATAGAAATTAACATTTAAAAGTGTTTTTTTATCGTCGGTGTATTACAGGTCGAGATATGTGTTATTTTCGTAAATATCAAGATTCCATTTCACTTCATTGTACAATCCTAAACGCAGTCGAGAGATCATTGATTTCAGCCTACAAAAGTGCTAGTTATGCATAACGAATGCTTTAGGACTCCATTCATCCATCATACGAGTTGTAAACATATAATCGTTCAGTTCAAAATGTATGCCCATAACGTAGATTAAATAAATAAGTTCACCTACTCATTTAGAATATTATGTTTTTAAATCTAATTAATCTTCACACGACTCGTGTGGGGGGAGTTATGTATAAACTATGATTTGTTTACGTTTAGATGTGTTTAACTCGACTGCAGTACGTCACATGCATCGCATTCCAAGAGGCCGGGCCTACATCTACTGTATATACTACATTGCTCTATCGAGGTGTGTCTCACAGCTGCACTCACATTCCCCAGGTGGATATTTTATGTAACTATATACCTACCTACAAGCTATGTTGTAATTCAGCTCTTCTAATGTATTTGCAGCTGTGAGTCTCTCTCGGTGGACAAACTATAGTATCGATACATTTTGTATGAAATATTCAACGGTTTTTACCTAAAAATCGTGTCATCTATGAAACTGCAGGCTTTTACATAATTAGATGTCGCTATATGTATAGACATATACATCACACGGCTCCGAAGAAATTCGTAAAATATATTAGTTTTATTTTTAAAAAGCTTGCGTCATTTTTCCTTTGCATAATTGTATGTAACAGAGCGAAGTAACATCTGCGAACGGTAACGTCCTGGCGCTAATATTGTATACAGATTTCGAATGAAATACCTACACGTTTTAGTACCTACCTACTATAAATTCCAAAAATATTTCCACATGCCAAAAATCTTGGTATGTCTTTTCCCGTATTTATTTATTTAAGTTCGCTTTTCGAATGTATAAAGCTAAATTATGTATTTGTGGATACCATGGAGAGGTGCAATATTGATGGCGGCCATGTCTCGTGGTGTTGTACATACTTACACACGTAATTGAAGTGTTTATCACGAAATAAGTTCCGTCACTGACTATAATGTAGTTTTGAATTTGAATGTACATTATAGTTCCCGTGGGACATGTTTCGTGACAAGACTCGTACAGCTCTATGAGGGATGGCCTCGGAGTTCGTGAGAAAGTAATATAACCGCAGATAGCAAGGGACGCTGAACAAGGTCATATTGTATGTTTTTGTATTGTGTAAATATTTTGGATTTATTAAGATTATTATATTGAATAAAAAAATATTGTAAATGAGTTTGGTGTTTCATTTTAGTGTAAGAGTTCCTCACTGTATTATAGATCCCGTAAGACATGATTTAATTTAGTTGTAATAACCGGCTAGCACTTACGTCAAAAATTACGTCGAAAAATTAGCTCGACAAGTTTCGGAAAACGGAGGTTTCCATCATCAGGAGGACGAGTCAGCACGCGCGTCCCGGTTGGCCGCCTCGTCCAGACTGGTTCGCCGACCCGCTGCCGCACCCCCACGCTTCTGCGCCCGCTCCGCTCTCGCAGCCGCTCGCGCACCGCGACGGGTGAGGATAGGCGATCGAGGCGCCACCGGAGGATCGTGTATTTCTTCCTCATCGCTTGAGACCCGTTGCACCAAGATATTGGGGTCCGCGCACACTATGCTGACCGTGTCTAGTGGCGGATGTTCAGCTACAAAGCCCTCCCGACCAGAGTTTAAAACAGGTCTCCACGCAGGTGCCAATGTCCATCCTCGGTCTCGATTAAAGTTTGGATGTCGATCTATTTCTATTGCTTCCCGAACTTACTAGGAACTTCTCCTTGGCCAATACCGACATCTTATCGAAACGTAGGAAGTGGTTCACCCCTTCAGCATGTTCTGCCAACGCGGGTTTAACAGTCTTCCTGTTTTTAACACACCGTATGTGTTCCGCCACCCTCGTAGAAATATTGCGGCGGGTTTCTCCGATGTAACTCATACCGCAGTCGCAAGGTATACGATAAACACCTGGGGCATGTAACGGCTCGCTGTCTTTAGGTGATCGCAATAATTGCCTCAGACGACTAGGTGGACGAAAGATGGTTTTCAAGTTATATTTCCTTTTAAGGATTATACCAATCTTGTCCGTCTCGCGTTTGACAAACGACAAGTAAATCGGAGCCCGATCTACTCCAACCGGTTTCTTGCGATCTGATCCTGTCGCCAAGCGCAAACATTTTCGCCAACTGAATCCATTCTTCTCCAGTGCTCGTCTAACATGATCTAACTCTGCATGTATATACTGTGGGTGACACAGACTTAAAGCACGGTTTATGAGGGATCTAGGAACAGATGCGAGTTGCGAAGGATGGTGATGTGACTCAGCACTTAAATATCTAATAATAATAATAATAATAATAATTTAATAATAATAATTTATTTACCTTAACAATTAACTTAAATAACATATTTGACTTATCTAACTAAGAATACTGCATTTTTGATATCCCTGTGGGTTCTGCACTAGGAACATCCTGTGTCGCAGAAACCACGGTTGATTAAATAATAAGTATTAACATGATGCAGATACGGCTATAAATATTTATCTGGGTAGTGGTTTATGGCTATACAAAGTTAATACAATAAGTAATTAAAGTCAGTAGATAGCGTGCTTTGAGAGTACTGAAGACACATTTTGGGTGCTGTGTATGTATGGGTGTGTGTGTAAGTGAGTGTGTTGTGTGTGTGTGTATGTAGGTTAGTATGAGTTGTTTAATGCGAGTGTAGGTATGTTGAATGTATGAGAGTAAAAATAAAAATGTTTTTCTACTTAGGGATTACAAGCAGATTTTCTGTATCTTTATATGAGAGAGTATTTAAGTACTGTGTCACGAGAAGTTTGCATTTCCTAAAAGTTGTACCACGAATGCTGCATTTTTCCAACATTTTGTTATATATATACGGAAATCTAAATTCTGGCAGACGATTTGCGAACGCTGTTTTGACTATAGGTTGAAAAGCACGTGGAAGTCTTCTCCTTGGAGAATCGGGCGTAATGGGCAAGGGAGTTGACATGTGTTCCGTCATAGTTACTCTTAGTATGTAGAGTTGTCGGACGTTCAACATTTTTAATTTCGAGTAGAGGTCTAATGTTGGGTAACGATAAGGTAATTTGAACATTACTTTAAGTACTGCTCTCTGTGCCCTTTCTACTTCAATCATAGCAGTAACACAAGCTCCTCCCCAAACTACAATACAGTAAGTCAAAATGGATTCACATAGGGCTCCATATACAAGACGTAAAGTTTGTTCGCTTGCGGACTTTCGTAAAGCTCCCATGACGTAAATGAGTTTACGAACTCGTTTAGCCAAATTTGAAATATGCTCCTTAAAAGATAATTTTTCGTCAATCACAACACCAAGGTATTTTATAGAACTTATTCGTGAAACAGGTGGGCAGGTGCAAGAGGATAGGATATTACAAGAATGAATTCGCAAATTCAAACCTGGACGTGGTTCTGAAGCTTTAGTTTTATGAAAGCAGATATATTTTGTTTTGCTTAAATTTAACGTGAGAAGATTGTTATCCAGCCAATTTTTTATCAGTGCCATGCCTGTTTCCGCTTTCTCATATGCCATTTTCCATGTCTTGCTGTGAAAGAGAGCTACTGTGTCATCCGCGTAACAGATAAGCTCTGTATTGGGAGAGGGTGAGCAGCACGTGTGGATGTCGTTCATGTAGAGTATGAAGAATGTTGGACCAAGGACACTTCCCTGTGGTACGCCGAATAAAACAGGCAAAGTTTCACTCTGAGTGTCAGTTATTTTGACACATTGTCTCCTGCAAGTAAGATAGCTTTTGAACCATTCCAGTGGCAGTCCTCTGATTCCAGAATATTCCAGTTTTTTTAGAAGAATTGCCACTGAAACGGTATCAAAAGCTTTAGCCAAATCAAGGAACACTCCGATAGTTTTTTGGCTATGGTCTAAACTAGCTGCAACCTTCCTGGAGAGGAGATTTACAGCATCTTCAGTAGACCTGCCTCGCCTGAAGCCAAATTGCTTATCAGAAACGAGATTATTGTTTTCCAAAAAGATTACTAGCCTGTGATTAACAATCTTCTCTAGGATTTTCGAAAAAGTTCCCAATAACGAGATTGGTCTGTAGTTTTCTGGCAGACTCTTCGGGCCACTTTTATGAATCGGAGTAACACTTGCGAGTTTCCACTTATCAGGGAATATTCCAGTGGATAAACTTAGATTCATGATATGAGTAAGGGGCGTTAAAATTTGAAGCTTCATTTCTTTCACTAAGGCCGGTTTAATATTATCTATTCCTGATGCACTGTCTCTTTTAAGCTTATCAATAAACTTTCCTACCTCGAATTCATCTGTGGGTTGCATAAAGAAGGAGTTGGGCGTAGAAGTTGAATTTAGTCTGACCTCTGCAGCAAGGTTGGCTTCAGTTTTATTGGCCTTGTGGAGAAGTTTGTTTGCAAGATTTGAGCCAATATTAGCCATATATTCATTGCAGTAATTTGCAGCTTCGTTTTTGTCTGGTTTAGCTGAAAGAAGGCCAGTTGCAGTGTTTTGCTTGCTGGGAGTATCAATTATGTTACGTATAGTTTTCCATAGCTTTTTTGGGTTATTTTTGTGTGCTTCAAGTTTGCTGCTTTCATGCTCGTGTTTAAGGTTATGTAAAAGATTGTTGCAGTAATTTCTATACCTACGATATACGAGACCTTTAACGTCATTTTTAGGGTCTTTTTTGAGATCAAGGTGTAGTTTATCTCGATGTTTCATGCAACGGATCAGCCCAGGAGTAATCCATGGCTTTAGAGCAAACTCAGACCTCCTAAGTCGTTTTTCTTGTGTGTGGTTATTTATTGCCGATGTTATTACATGATGGAATTTTTCTACGGCCTGATTGACGTTTTGCTCATTCAAAATATTAGACCAGTCTGTAATATGTAGAGTATTGCTAACGGCTTTAAAGTCAGTTTTCGTTATACACCTCTTTGTTGGTCGACTGTTTCCCAATATCGATAAGGTGACACCAAGTATTGTAATACAGTGATCAGTGATATCCGTTTTAGCAATAAGTCCTTGCATGCTTTTCGACTTCGATTTAACAAAGATGTGATCTAGACATGTATTAATTCTTGTTGGTCTATTTATCGCCGGTAATAACCCACACTCCGTCATCAAGCATAGATATTCGCTACCCTTGTCATCTAGAGGACTTTCTATGTTTATGTTCACATCTCCAGCTACTATTAAGGAAGTATAATTTTTAAGGTTATCTATAATATTACTTAGAGAGTTGCAAAAATATGTAACGTCTTTAAATGAAGGCGAACGATATATACCCAGGATTGTGGCTATATTTGGGATCTCGATTTTCAGACTTTCACAATCTCTAACATTAAGCTCAGTGACTGAAGCGTTCAACGTCGATTTGGTATAAGCTACAACTCCACCGGCTCTGTTATGATTGTTGGATGTCCCAAAGCTCTCATATCCCGGAATTTGACCAATAATTGTATTGCTACCGAGCCAACATTCAGATAAGATAATTACATCGATTTCAATATTAATCCGCTGGAATGCTACTAAGAATTTTGCAAAGTTTTTTCTTATGCTACGAATATTAAATGCAAGAACTTTAAGATTGTGGGTGTCACTAATAATATCCTTGCAGTGTTCTAGTAAATCACAGGTCTGACAATTTAGTGTAAATGAGTTATCAATGTCAATTACAGTATCGGGATCAACTGTTGGCATTATTAAGTTACACCGAGTAAGTAGAAGAGGAGCATACAAATATTGTCAGATCCCGTGATACAGAGAGTCGTATAAAGAGTGCATGTAGGAAAACTGAATAATGAGGTCATTGTATATGATTTATGGTGTGTATGAATAGTATATTTGCGGAGAATGAATTTTTGACATAGGGTATGAATGGGTGTGTGTCTGTGTATGATGGTAAAAGCACTAGTTGTTTCAGTGTTGTTTAGGATTACAGATTTTGACATGTCCAGCAGTGACATAATGCAGAAAATAGTTTTAACATAATTATAAATATTACAAAACGATGATTTAAGCACTCTTTTCTGCATTACGAATTCCCTTTGGTGGACCCATGCGCTGGTCGAGATCTTGATTTGATTGGATGAGTATCGCAGGCTTTTTTTCCGACAGTCGAACGTAGATGGCGCCATTGCGGACCCAGCAGTAGCGAAAGTTGTACTCTAAAGATCGATTTCTTGCCTCTCTGAACAATCCTCTGTTAGTCTTGGTCAATCTTTCATTTACGTAAAGCTTCTGGGAGGTGCCTTGCGCAACGATCTCTGAGGTGAGGTTACGCCTAGTTTTTGCTGCCTTCAGCAGTTCATCTCGTTTCGAACGCCGGAGAAGTTTTACCACTATCGGTCTAGGCATCCACTCTTTGTTCGTGAAGGTGGGGGGTCTTCTTGTGCCTACTCTCGAAACGCCGTCGATGTCTGCGGCTGTGAGCTCAACACCGAGTTTAGTGGCGGCTATAAGCACCACGTGTTCCAGGTTTTCACTGTCGGCTTCCGGAACTCCTGCAATCTCCATCTCGTTTCTCAGACTGTTCTGCTCCTGAATATTTAGTAAAGATGTCAAACTACTCACGGTGCTCTCAAGAATTTCAATTTTTACGTCTTGGGCAGTAATTCTTGTCTCATAGTCTTTTAAGCTGGCTGCTATGCTATGCGGGATCGCAGCAAGTTGTTCTTTTAGAGAAGTGTTTTGGTCCTTCAACTCGAGCATTTCTTCCCTTACACCACGTATTTCGGCTAGTACTAATTCCAGGCTTGGCTCAGCGCTGCGGCAGGGTGTTGTGACTGTTAACTGCCTACGATCTCCGCGCAAAACGTTTATCCTATCTAATGTGGTGTTCGTCCGGTCCATGGTGTTGTATGTAGAGTTTAAGGAACAAGCAGGACTCCCAATTGGGGTGAGCGTGTTGTCACCTTTAGGTCGAGAGCTAGAGCATAATGGGCATAACCAGCGGTCTTTCATTTCTTGAGCCATATTTTCTAGCGTCGATACTTCCATTGACAAACATATAAGATCGTATGTATCTTGGCATACGCTGCATTCCAAGAAGTGGAGCGATTGAATTGGTTTATTACAACCACTGCATTTGGTAGACATGATCGCAAATATCAAAATAAAAGTGCAAAAAAATTATTTGGTTTCAGTGAGGTTTGAACCCGTCGCCGTCCGCAGTACAATCCACTCTCTTACAAGCTGAGCTATTTGTACGATGAGTCTACGGACAAAATTGTTCTTCGCACTAATACACTTCGTTGTTTTTTGATACTGCGACTAGTATGAGGGTAGCAATGTGGAATTTGAGAAGGAATATTCCACAAAAAATTGCAGTTTATCACGCAATCCACAAAATTTCCCTCTGTTTAGCACTGAATTTAGCAAAATCACTTTGAATACAGTGTATGTTTGATTTTTCGTCCAGTAAAGAGCACTTTTACTATTTAAAAACTGTTTTACTGTGAGGAGCAATAACAAAGAGTGTTACCGGTTACCGCACCGCGGGGGGAACCTGTCCGTGTGCGTCGGCTTTCTGTACACTGCGTGAGACAATGTACCATCCTGTTCCCGCCGGACGCTCACATCAAGAAAAGGCAGTATTCCTTCTTTTTCAAGCTCCACCGTGAACTGTATCTTCGGGTGTATAGCATTCAGGTGTACTGTAAACTGCGCTAGATCATCTTTGGCGATAACAGCAAAAATATCGTCCACGTACCGCCACCAGTAGCGTGGTTTATTTGATATATCCCGAAGTGCAACTCCTTCAAACCACTCCATATAGATGTTGGCAACCACAGGAGATACAGGTGACCCCTTAGCTACGCCTTCCACCTGTAAGTAATATTCACCCTTCCACATGAAATAACCACTTCGTAGACAAAACTCTGTCCATTCTAAATATTCTTTCAGGAGTTCCGAATCATCCAAAAGTTTTTTGATTATTTCAATAGTCTCACTAATAGGAACATTCGTGAATAGGGACGTAACATCGAAGCTAACCAACGTGTCAACGTCTCAGTGTTTTTTGACGTAGGTAAGTGCTAACCGGTTATTACAACTAAATTAAAGAGTTCCTGCTTCTATTAGTACACCTACTAACTACTGGACGCAATAGGAGAAAACAAAAACAAAGAAAATAATTATGTAAAAGCAATATGCCTTTCTGAAACGTGGATAACACATGAACAAAAAGGCCTCATCCAAGTTCCTGACTACAAGTTTGCTGCCGGCTTCTATAGAAAATTAACCACAGGAGGCGGCGCAGCTATACTACTTCATAACGACATAGACTACCAAGAAAGACCAGACATAGAAGAACTTTCTACAGAGAGTATTGTAGAATGTTGTGCAGTAGATATACCAAAGGAAAATATATTACTGATTAATATCTACAGATTAGACCACCACATAAAAACCTTTTTTACATTCATTAATACACTTCTAACAAAAATTAATTCACTTAAATCAAAAAAACGCATCATCATTGGGGGTGATTTTAATTTGGATAAAGAAAAATATCCTACACATTATGAAAAATTTATAAACATAATGCTCAAACACAACTTACATTTAATGGTCACCAAATCAACAAGAGTTACTCACAAAACAGCTACTAAACTAGACCTTCTATTCACAAATTTTCATGATACAAATCAAATTATACAAGTTAAAGACTATGGCATATCGGACCTGTTAAGAATTAAATATTATTATCACAGCATGGTGCGGTAAGTAGTGTCCATCTTTTATATTTTTTGGCTCTACTTCTTCAATAATACCTTCCTGTTTCCATTCTTGAAAGATGTTATGGTAATCTTCGAGTCTTCCAGTTTTAGACAATTTCTGTGTTGTGCTGTGTAATCGCCTGCTTGCTGCATCATAATTTGACTCGACCACAGGGTAGCCTTCTTTCCAAAGGAGTGGTACTTCGTAGCGGCCGTTTTCATTTACTGAAATGTCAACAGAAGTATCTTTATTTTTATGGCAATATGGATCTTTGATACCTAATGTTTCCACATCCCACAGAAATTCTAATGAGTCTCTTATTTCTGGTGTTGCTGTTATCAATGCTGAGTGTACTATATTGCTATATATTCCAGTCTGAACTGGTCCTTGTAGTACCCACCCCAGCTTTGTCTCTAAAGCAACCAATTTCTCAGTAATCCTTACCAAACCGCCTTCTGCAATGCCTCCTAATTCGTCTGATCCAATAAGAAGACTTATCTTTTCTGTCTTATTTGTGTCAGTATCCGATAGTTTGATATTTTGTTTCTTAAGTTGAGTTAGAAGTTTTTGATTCTGTACTCTAGGTATATCTTCACAAATTGTATCTTGTTCCAATCCAAACATTGTTGTACTAAAGGTATTGTCAAGGTTACTTACTTGAAACTTGAATTTTCTAAGAGTCTCTGCTTGTTTAGTGATCCCTCCAAACAATGAATGTTTTAACTCTTCGTGATCATTTACCTCTAGTCCTAATTCTTTTGCCAAATCTGTGTTGATGTATGTGCGCATTGATCCCGGATCTAGGAAGGCTCGTACTTCCTTCTGCTTTCCGGTACTGCCACCTGTAATTTTGACAAGCACAGTCTGAAGTGAGATATTAGAGACACTCTTTGAAAGGTGATTTGTTGCAGTAGTTGTTTCACTAGGTTTTGTTTTGGAAGTTGTTCCAGCAGTCTTTGTTGTGTCGTGAAGGTTGGGACACAAAACAATCAGGTGACGTTTACTGCAACTCATGCATCTTATAAATGCTTTGCATGACTTTGCCAAGTGTCCTTTTTTGAGACACACATAACAAGCTCCGTTTTTCTTAATAGCTAGTTTTTTCATTTCAAGATCCAGTTCCCTAGCTTTATTGCACTCAAAGGTGCCATGACCTGTTTTGTTGCAAAATAAACATGAGTCCTTACCTTGGGTGTTAGGCTTATCCTGTACCTTTTTAGATTCATTAACTAGACATGTAGCCGTTGCTGGTGTAGTCATAGGCCTTTCGAATAAGGCCTCCGCAGGTTGCACCGGCTCTGTCAAAAATTCTTGTTTAGCCAACTGCACCCGTTGGTCTGCTTCAACCTCAGTCTGCAAAAAATCTATTAAGTTTCCTAACTTAGAGCTAGTACCAGTTGCATTCAGTTTGTGTGATGTTTTGCTCCATACCAACAAAGTGTTCTCCGGCAGTGCCGACTCTATCATAGGTAGTAGTACACATTCATATTTGTCTTTTACAATGCCTAAACTTTCTAAAATTTGCAAATTAGTGGTAATCTTATCATACAGAAATTCAATTGACTGTGTTTTATGTGTAACAAGTTTTAGTAGTTCTCTAATGTAAATTTCAATTAAAGTTTCATTTTTGGCAAATCTTTCCTTTAGTGTACTAATCACCTTACTATAATTTTCTTCAGTGGGAGGATATCCATCAACTAGTGTTCTTGCTTTGCTTCCTTCGGCCATCGCTTGGGATAAATATTGAAACTTGGTTTCCGCGTCGATCGTCTCATCTTCATGGATTTTCTTGTACTGCCCCCAAAACTGCAGCCAAGTCTTCGGATCGTCGTTAAATTCCCTTATCTTAAGCTTTGGTAAGTTGAGTCTTGTAATCTTGTCCTTCTTCAGTTTATTTTTGATACGCAGCCATCTTAATTTATACTTGTCTGCTTCGTCGCAATCTTTGCATGCTGTAAGCAAACCTGATATTACAACTTCATGGTACAATCTTGATGCAATGAGGGATCCCATTAATTCCAGTCTTGGCAGTGTCATTTGTCTTTTGCTCGGTGATACTCTGCTTTTAGCTAATAAAAGACGTACCGTTACCTGTCCCTGGTGTTCTGTGCGCAGGAATACACATCCAGAGTAGGCATCTTTGCTAGCATCACTAAATACATGTACTGATGTCTTGCATTGTTCCAAAGGAAAGTCAGATACTGTTCTTGGTATCTCACACTCTTGTAAGTAATCAATAGTATTTATCCAATCCTTGTATTCTTTCTCTAGTTCTGTCGGTATCTTCTCATCCCATCCAGTTTTGAGTAACCAGGCTTTCTGTATGATTAGCTTGGGTATGAGCGTGACGGGGCTCAGAAATCCAATTGGATCGAATATTTGCTGTGCAGTTGATAACAAATCTCTTTTGGTAGTTTCCTTTGGTACAATTTTTAAGTTAACATTACAGTATAACTTATCTGTATATCTGTTCCAAAGGATTCCTAGAATTGATACTGGTTTCTCTTCTTGAATTGAGTTGCTCATCCATCCTCGTAGTTCAAATTTTCCTTTTTCCATAAGTTCTGTAGCTTCTTTGATAAATTGCATAACTTCCGCCTTGGTGTCGAAGCTTGTTACACAGTTGTCAACATAAAATGATGCTTTTAACTTCTCTGCTGTGTTCGGGTACATTTCAGAATATTGTTCGAGGTGGTAGTTCAGTGTGGCTGCCAGCAAAAATGGACTACATGCAACACCAAATGGAACTCTTGCGTGTTGATAAGTTACCATTTTTTCTTGGTTGCTGGGGTCATCCCACCATAACAATTTCAGGAACTTTCTATCTTCTGGGGCTACAGATATTTGTAAAAAAGCCTTTTTGATATCTGAGGTTACTCCATACATCCCAGCTCTAAACATGACTATTAATTTAGGAATGGTTTCTAGTAGGTTTTCACCTTTTTCTACACACATGTTCAGTGACATTCCATTTTTGTCTTTAGATGCTGCGTCAAATACTGGTCGTATCTTAGTAGTAGCACTCTCCATTTTTATCACAGCATGGTGCGGTAAGTAGTGTCCATCTTTTATATTTTTTGGCTCTACTTCTTCAATAATACCTTCCTGTTTCCATTCTTGAAAGATGTTATGGTAATCTTCGAGTCTTCCAGTTTTAGACAATTTCTGTGTTGTGCTGTGTAATCGCCTGCTTGCTGCATCATAATTTGACTCGACCACAGGGTAGCCTTCTTTCCAAAGGAGTGGTACTTCGTAGCGGCCGTTTTCATTTACTGAAATGTCAACAGAAGTATCTTTATTTTTATGGCAATATGGATCTTTGATACCTAATGTTTCCACATCCCACAGAAATTCTAATGAGTCTCTTATTTCTGGTGTTGCTGTTATCAATGCTGAGTGTACTATATTGCTATATATTCCAGTCTGAACTGGTCCTTGTAGTACCCACCCCAGCTTTGTCTCTAAAGCAACCAATTTCTCAGTAATCCTTACCAAACCGCCTTCTGCAATGCCTCCTAATTCGTCTGATCCAATAAGAAGACTTATCTTTTCTGTCTTATTTGTGTCAGTATCCGATAGTTTGATATTTTGTTTCTTAAGTTGAGTTAGAAGTTTTTGATTCTGTACTCTAGGTATATCTTCACAAATTGTATCTTGTTCCAATCCAAACATTGTTGTACTAAAGGTATTGTCAAGGTTACTTACTTGAAACTTGAATTTTCTAAGAGTCTCTGCTTGTTTAGTGATCCCTCCAAACAATGAATGTTTTAACTCTTCGTGATCATTTACCTCTAGTCCTAATTCTTTTGCCAAATCTGTGTTGATGTATGTGCGCATTGATCCCGGATCTAGGAAGGCTCGTACTTCCTTCTGCTTTCCGGTACTGCCACCTGTAATTTTGACAAGCACAGTCTGAAGTGAGATATTAGAGACACTCTTTGAAAGGTGATTTGTTGCAGTAGTTGTTTCACTAGGTTTTGTTTTGGAAGTTGTTCCAGCAGTCTTTGTTGTGTCGTGAAGGTTGGGACACAAAACAATCAGGTGACGTTTACTGCAACTCATGCATCTTATAAATGCTTTGCATGACTTTGCCAAGTGTCCTTTTTTGAGACACACATAACAAGCTCCGTTTTTCTTAATAGCTAGTTTTTTCATTTCAAGATCCAGTTCCCTAGCTTTATTGCACTCAAAGGTGCCATGACCTGTTTTGTTGCAAAATAAACATGAGTCCTTACCTTGGGTGTTAGGCTTATCCTGTACCTTTTTAGATTCATTAACTAGACATGTAGCCGTTGCTGGTGTAGTCATAGGCCTTTCGAATAAGGCCTCCGCAGGTTGCACCGGCTCTGTCAAAAATTCTTGTTTAGCCAACTGCACCCGTTGGTCTGCTTCAACCTCAGTCTGCAAAAAATCTATTAAGTTTCCTAACTTAGAGCTAGTACCAGTTGCATTCAGTTTGTGTGATGTTTTGCTCCATACCAACAAAGTGTTCTCCGGCAGTGCCGACTCTATCATAGGTAGTAGTACACATTCATATTTGTCTTTTACAATGCCTAAACTTTCTAAAATTTGCAAATTAGTGGTAATCTTATCATACAGAAATTCAATTGACTGTGTTTTATGTGTAACAAGTTTTAGTAGTTCTCTAATGTAAATTTCAATTAAAGTTTCATTTTTGGCAAATCTTTCCTTTAGTGTACTAATCACCTTACTATAATTTTCTTCAGTGGGAGGATATCCATCAACTAGTGTTCTTGCTTTGCTTCCTTCGGCCATCGCTTGGGATAAATATTGAAACTTGGTTTCCGCGTCGATCGTCTCATCTTCATGGATTTTCTTGTACTGCCCCCAAAACTGCAGCCAAGTCTTCGGATCGTCGTTAAATTCCCTTATCTTAAGCTTTGGTAAGTTGAGTCTTGTAATCTTGTCCTTCTTCAGTTTATTTTTGATACGCAGCCATCTTAATTTATACTTGTCTGCTTCGTCGCAATCTTGTTCGTATTCCTGTTTCTCGTCTTCAAAAGCTAATAATTCAGACTGTATTTTCGAATCCAGCTTTTCCATTTCATGAATTTTTTGTTCGAGAAATTCTAGGTCTTCGGCCGTGGCCGTCACTGATTCACATTGTGATTCACACCTTGTGAAAGCTCGTCGCACCTGGGCACGTTCTCTTACAAGTTTCTTTAGATCCATATCGCCGTTCATCCCAATTATCTTTTACTGTTCGAAACTTGGGCAGGGTCGCCAGTTGAGGGCGATATTTCTTGGGTCTTGTTGGATCTATCGTTTACGTAAGAGAAACGCCATTTTCACAGTAATTCTGTTTTGCTTACAGCATGCAAAGATTGCAAAGTTTACTGCTGGACTGACTCTGCTGTTGTGTTGGCGTGGATTCAAAGACAAGATACATGGAAAACGTTTGTTACAAACAGAGTGAGAGAAATCTGCACCAATACGAACAAAGAGGACTGGAAACATATACCCGGAGTAAACAATATTGCTGACTTACCTTCTCGTGGCTGCAATGCCAAAATGATGCTAGAATCTCAGTGGTGGATGGGTCCACAATGGTTATATTTAAAAGAATTAAAATGGCCCAAGTCTTCAGTAAGCCATACAAAGACTGAAGAAGAAATCATTAATAAGGAACAGTGCAAAACAATGTATGTCAATTTGGAGATTGCAACAGAAGATTTCAGTAAGAGACTGTTATACTTTAACCAATACAGCAAGATAGTTAGACTTATAGCTAGACTGCTTAGACTGAGCCCCAGATGTAGAGATATGCATGATACAAACATAAGCAGTTCAACTATATCCTCAGAAGAGTATGAGTATGCAGAGAAAGTATTATTTAAATTAATACAGAAGGAAATCTATAAAAAGAATTCAAAGAACAAGAAACTTTTAACGATGGAAGAAGGAGGTATAATGAAAGTAAAGACAAGAATGGATTACACCAACGAAACAAAGGAGTTCATTAACCCTATATTACTTCCAGGAAACCATGAAATCGTATATAGAATGGTTCAAGAATTACATAGAAAGATGGGTCATATGGGTGCATTGAATCTTATAACAACTCTAAGAAACACATACTGGATAACAGGAGTGAGAAGACTTGTAAAGAAAGTTGTTACAGGATGCATGATATGCAAAAGGTTCACAGCAAAGCAGTATGAAGTTACCGAGCCACCATTACCCTTGGACCGCATCAAAACAACAGCCACATTTGAAGTGACAGGTATTGACCTGGCGGGTCCACTGTACTTAAAAAGCAATCAGAAATGTTGGCTGGTTCTATACACATGTGCTGTATATCGATGTGTACATTTAGAACTAACAGACACCCTCTCAACAAATGGATTGATTATGACTTTGAGAAGATTCATTGCCAGAAGAGGCAAGCCAAAGATAATATATTCAGACCATGGCACTAATCTGGTGGGAACTTCAAGTTTGCTACAAGAAGTCAACTGGCAGGAAATAGAAGAAGCCTCCAACTTTTACAAGATAAAATGGAAGTTCTCCGTGCCAGCAGCTCCGTGGTGGGGAGGGTGGTGGGAGCGTTTAATCAGAGTTGTGAAAGATATGCTCAAAAGGATACTTGGGAAAGCATCGCTTGACTGGATTGAATTGTCAACAATTTTATGTGATTGTGAGACAGTCATCAACAGCAGACCACTTACTTATGTAGAAATTGGAAATGTGAGACCTCTCACACCTATGATGTTTCTTCAAAGCTTATCTACAAGTGATCAAATACCTGACTTTGACCAAATTGATGAAAAGAATCTACAAGTTCGTTTCAAATACTTACAGAAACTCAGAGAAGACTTTAGAAGTAGATTCAAGAATGAATATTTGTCATTACTAGTTGCAAAAGGAAAGGAAGGAGATAGAGAACCAAAAGTAGGAGACTTGGTACTTGTGGAAGGCGAAAAGGGCATCCGCAGATTGCATTGGCCTGTGGGGATTGTTGTTGAAATTTTTTCAGGAAAAGATGGACGGACGAGGTCTGCCAGAGTACAAACTGCAGCAGGAGAGCGGATACGAGCATACCAGAAACTGTACCCATTGGAGCTGTCAGTGACACCAGAGTGGCTCGAAAGGGCATCACAGGTTAGTACAGTTGAGCCTTCAGAATCACAGTTATCACCCGAGTGTTCTCAGGTAGAGCCAACATCTGTTCCATTAGCTTCCATGACTAGGTCAGGACGCAATATTAAATTACCACAACGATTTTTGTAATTTGTGTACTTTGAAATTAATAATTGTAGTAACTTGTTAACAAGAAAATTGTAACTTATGATTATTTTGGTAACAATAGATGTTAATTAGATTTGTATATGGTTGTAAGCATTGTTACATTTTGACTGAAGTTAATATACTAAGCGATTTGTGTGATTTATTGATAATGAGAATAATCTTGATATTTTTTAGAAGTAACAAATAATTTGAAATGTATACTAAGTGTCTAACCATTTGTAATTGATATTTTTTAGAAGTAACAAATAATTTGAAATGTATACTAAGTGTCAACTATTTGTAATTGATATTTTTAGAAGTTTGAATGTATACAAATAGACTATGCATCCTTACTGTAACTTTGACTTTGCCCCTGGGAGGATGTTAAGAATTAAATATTATTATCTATGCATTGTCTATGTGTAATTTTTAGTCTGTAGCATAGTCTATAAGCTCTATGCTATTTTAGTTCACGTATTCTTACACCGGTAAAGATGGCTACGGCTTAGAGGTGAAGCGCGTCTCATATTAAAACAGAATTACTGTGAAAATGGCGTTTCTCTTACGTAAACGATAGATCCAACAAGACCCAAGAAATATCGCCCTCAGGACCATAAGGCTATCTATTATAGCATCGAATCAAAAAATAAAGAAAAAACTAAAACCACTACACATGTAACAAAAAGATGTTTCAACGAGAAAAATATGAGCAACTTTAAAGACGCTATTGCAAAAATTAATTGGAATGAAATAATCAACATAAACTTGGATGTTAACGAAAACTACAATAAATTTGAAAACAAACTCAAACATGTCCTTGACCATCATATACCCCTACAAACATTTAAAATCACAGATAAAGCCAAACAATGGATGACGAAGGGTCTTAAAATCTCGTGCAGGCACAAACGAATGTTGCAAATACTGACAAATGAAAGCAAAAGTATAATATTAAAAGCCTTTACAAAGAAATACCAAAAAATACTTAAGAAGTGCGTAAAATACTATAAAAAGATAAACAATGCAAAAAAAATGAAAAAATCAAACAATAAAATAAAAACTATGTGGACCATCATAAAAGATGCTACAAATAAAAACAAAAAAACGGTAGTTAAAAATATAAAACTAAAACAAGATGACAAATTAATAGATTCGCCTGATATGATTGCTAACATCTTCAATGAATACTTTGCATCAATAGGTCAAATTCCAAATACGACTCCAATCATTAATACCTACTGCCTATAACTCAAATTCATCAAACTCAATGTATCTGTCTCCGGTCACAGAAAAAGAAATAAACAAAATAATAAAAAACCTTCCGAGTAAATATAGCTATGGTATTGACGAAATCCCTTCTTGCCTCATTAAAATATGTGCAGATGCCTTGACCCCACCCATAACCTACCTCATTAATCAATCATTTATAGAAGAACGCTTCCCGGATCATCTGAAAAAAGCAAAAATTATACCTATCCTAAAAAAAGGCGGAAACACCACAGACCCAAGTAGTTATAGACCAATAGCTCTACTACCAGCTATTTCAAAAATCTTTGAACGCGCTATGTCCGATCGCCTCTACAATTTTCTTGAAAAATATCAGCTTTTACACAAAAACCAACACGGCTTCCGCAAAAACTCATCCACAAGTCTAGCAGTATATAAATTCACATGTAACATATTAGAAAACATTAAAAATAAATATTACACCATTGCCATCCTCCTAGACATGACCAAAGCGTATGACAAAGTCGTTCACAAAATACTGTTAAAAAACTATCGCAAATTGGAATACGAGAAAAACCACTAAACTGGCTACGCTCATATTTAACCAATAGGAGTCAGCATGTGCAATTAGAACATCACTTCCATGACCAACATGCAGTAGAGTCTATAAAGTCAACATCACAAACAATAAACGCCTCGATACCGCAAGGAAGTGTCCTAGGTTGCATTCTATTCTTAATTTATATTAATGATCTCCCCCAGCAGCTACACTCTCCAAGTATTCTATTTGCGGACGATGTGTCCCTTATATTCAAAAGCAAAAGTAACGAAATCACACAGCAAATAGAAATTACTCAAACTTTTAATAGTTTAAAATCGTGGTTATACGAACATAATCTGGAAATAAACAACAAGAAAACAAAAATCATCCAATTCCACCCATATCAGAAACAACCTCTAGATTTAACTGTTATCCGAAAAAATCTCAGCCTAGAAGAAGTCAATAACCATAGCCTCCTAGGCCTAACAGTCGATTCAAATTTAAACTGGAAGGAGCACGTTAAAAAAATCAAATCTAAACTATCCCAATCTGTTTACGCCCTGGCAAATTTAAAAATCAACACTAACACAGAAACTGCAATAACCGCTTACTACGCCTAGGTATGCCTATTCATGGTTAAAATATGGTATACTACTATGGGGAAACAGCACAGATGCAGAATCACTACTAATCATTCAAAAAAAACTTATAAGAATAATAGTTAACATCAGACCCAGAGAAACTTGCAGACCTCACTTCATCCGCCTGAAAATACTCACACTTCCATCCATTTACATTTTAGAAGCCGCGCTATTCACCCGAAAACATAGAAATCTTTTTACTTCCGATAGCAACCCCCGAAGACCAAACAAATTACTGCTACCCGTACCCAGGTTAGAATTATTCAGAAAAGGCCCAGAATACATGACTATTATAATACACAATAAACTCCCACATGAAATCCGTAATGAACCCTCAGAAAGAACATTCAAAGCCAAATTAAAAAAGCTCCTTATAAAAAAAAGTTACTACTCAATAGATGAATTCCTACAAGACGATTCCATTTAAAGATCCTAATAATGTAAGTAACTGATCTCAAAGAGAATAATTACAATGTAAGTACTATGCAATAAAATTATATAGGTACCTATAATGTAAGAATGTAATATCGCAATATATGTCACAGATCTCATACATATTTAATTATTTATATTTATCATAGAACTATGTACATAAGGTTTAAAAATTTTAAAGGATATTATTAAGTACTTAGGCATGTAACTACATTAGTATTAAGAAAAATAGTGTTTAAGTTAATATTGTAAAGTGCAATGCCCTAAACTAAACAAGCAACAGGGTCACACAATCCAATTTTTTTAGAATAAGTTCTAAAATGTAATTTTGTATTGTGTACAGCATATATAAATAAATAAATAAATAAATATTTGTGTAGTCAGTTGGTAACTTCTCACCTTTATTTCTATCGCGTGAAGTATGCACCACTTGATACACCTACCTGTTTCTGTTCGGATCTCTATAAGTAATATTGATAACTTTTATATAAAATCAGGTGCTTACTTGTTCGAAATAATTACGAAATACTGGGATATTAATTTATTTTATCTACACTAATGTTGTAACATTCTACCTACTTATGTTTCCAATACATGACTTATAATTACTAATGTTATAGCACAGACAACAAAACACTCAATTTAAGCAATTTCACATGATGTTATAATATCCACATCGATATCGTAATAGCTCATTATAACACCGAAAAAGCGTGACCAACCTGATTGCAGTCAATCAGGTTGGTCGCGCTGCGCTCTCTTTGGTTAGATTTTAATGGCGGCAAAATCACAGTGACAATACACGTACGCGTATTAAAACACTCGTTACTATTATGAAACTCGCTGCGCTCGTTTCATAAACTCACACTCGTGTTTTAATACCCTTAGTTATATGACAGTTGCATAAACTACTATTGTGAGTGCAAATTCACTCAATAATGTGTAAGCCTTAGAAACCATCCTGCATAAAGTTTTAAAGGAATCTTATCAATTGCTAGTTTGGTTTGGACAAAAATACAATGATATTTTAGTAAATAATTTATTAAGATTACAATAACACAAAGTTAAACCATAAACTTACGAGTCACATTTTGGTCTTGTAAGTACATAAATGTATAAATAAAGTAAATAATACTTATGGGGTTTAATATATTGTCGGAAACATGACATGAGATTTCGATGTTTTAAAATATAGAATAGACTTCATTTCAAGTAAAAATTTACAGAGAAAATAACAGTAGTCACTACTACAGGAAAATCTTAACTAAACTTATTAGAAAACGCGGTTTAAATATTAGTCCAGGACTGAAAATAAAAAGTTTGTTCTTGTTGTTCAAATATCATATCTAAACATTTAAATGTCAACTTCAAATTGGGACGATAATTTGTCATTGGCTTCATTTTGACAGTTTAATTATTATGTCAGTAGACAGACAAATTTTGAACAGCAAAAACGGACTGCATATTTTTAAGTTCTGGACTAATAGTTAAACCACGTTTTGTAATGAGGTCCAATGTGACGATTCGACTTACATACGTATTTTTTTATTTAGAACCTATTTTTACGTGATATTGTATGACTAGGGCTAACTATAGTAATTACATAATTAAGTTGGCAATTAAGTATTGTGCGAAATTAATACAATAAACACTAAATAAATATGGCTTCAAAAACAAAAGTATAATTTTCTTCCAGGAAATTATGTGTAAGTATGAAAATGATTTTTCGTTTCTTACTATCAGATCAGATCAGTAAAAACACTTGAGCAATACTAAAATGTTAACTTGAGTTATCAGTGTTTAGACAATGAATTAATCACACAGAGCTTGCACATATTCCTGCTTTCATATGGCAACGCCTAACATTTACTTAGAAGGCAGGTAAGGCTGTGTTCACACGAGACAACATTGGTTTTGATAATGATTCATCATCATCAACCACAACCTTTGTTACGTCTTTGTTTCAGCTGGTTGTAGGGTTGTACTGGTTGATTTGTTTATGATTAAGCATTTCTTTATAACACCAAATAGCTTGTCCTAGTACACTTAAGTCTCAGAGGCTGAAATTAGTGAACCTTTTTATAGCTGTTTGTTTTTTTAAATGTTTTTGTACAGCCATGATTCTATTATTCAAGTCTATTCTAGTCCCTCGTGAGAGCAGTCGCAGACTATCTACAAGTAGGTTCAGTTCTCTACACTAGATAATAGCTACGGTGGTACAAGTATGTATGATAATGCCCTTGATAAGATACCGTCGCCTTTGTTGATATATATACAAACAATATTGCTAACTTTACCAATGCAATCTTAAATTATTCCCATAAATCAAGCCAATCAAATAGGTATTTTATCTCATGAAATTCCGTCGAAAATAACGACTTCGCATTTGATTTTAATTGGTAAATCTATGCTATTGCAACACTGTATTTAAATTGGCAATGTAATAAGTCGGATTGTTGCTAAAAGTACAATAATGTTATCGCTCGATGTATCCGTCTCCAGTGCCTAACAATTAGACATTATTTACGCAGACATCGTAAAAGGAAATTACAATTTGAGATGAACATAAATATTCACACTAAATTAACTTTGTCTGTACAAGTATAAGTAGCTTCTCTCATTTAACTTACAAAGGTGCGGAGCGGCGCTACAGACAACATAGTTAAACATACTGACAAACTTATACAATCACGACCAGCGTTAGCAGTTGAGAAAATAAACTAACACGTACTAGGTATCGATTCATATTCAATCATTAAAAAAATTTTCAATCTTCTATAAATGGCGGATTCTTTTCCCAATTACGTCTTACGTAGTAAGATTTGGATCGAAAGTGGCTTTTTATTTTTGAGTACACTCTACTCAGACCGACCTGCTGGGAAGAAATGCCTGACTGTTGACTTCATACAAAACATGAGACCCTCCTCATTTGAAGTTGGTTAAAAGCTCGCCACCTCCCCGCTCCACCAACCACTCGCTCCCCCCCCCCCCCCCTTACAGTTCATCATCGAAGTGCTCCCCGAGCAGGTTGGAGCCGTAGTCGGTGGCCTCGGAGCCCACGAACACGTCGTAGTGGAGGAGGATCTCCTCGTACGAGAGCAGCTCGTCGTGATCGTCGTCCGCCGACGCGAACAGGTGCGACACCTCCTCTTCTGCTATCTCGCTGCGGACGAGAGGAGAATAGGATTTGTATTATTTCGTCGTAGGTGGAATAGAACAGTTGACAATAGAAGAACTATTATGTTCTCAAACCTATGCCCTATAGGGGTAAAAGTAACATTTACATCTGGCCGCTTCCGTAGGTTGCATACCACGTTGAATATAGTAGGTAGGTTACCTGTCTGGTACCTGCTGTTCATCTTAATAATAACATCAGCCGTTAATCTATAGATAGGTATATAGGTCAGGGTCAGAGTTCGCCACTCACCCAGTCACTTTTGGCTTCTAAGAGCGCACTTAATTTGTTCTGACACAGTTGCTACTTGAGTCGTGTTCCTCATCACTGAGGATACTTTTCCGTAGAATAGTGCAGTACTCACTCGTTATCAGGTATGACCCACGCCTTGATCTCGCTGAGGTCGAGGATGCCGTCTCCGTTGCGGTCCCATTCGTGGTCGAACTTGTCCTTCTCGGACAGCAACCACGCCTTGTCCTGCTGAGTACCTGTGCAAAACAACACGATTATTGGTACGGTACTGAAATGCAAAACTCAGGAAGTTCCTGAAGCTGACATGAGCAAGCTATTAGACTCCCATATAGCTGGTCTGTTCATTCATACTTGTGCCGTGATTCCATATCAATTTAAAATCGTACCAAATGTGCTGTTTCGAAAAAGTTTTTCGTTAAAAAACTTCTACTATCTACTCTTACAAACTTTGAAGAGATGGCAACACCGAAAATATTTTGCTAACGGCATCGAAGCTAGACCTAGTTAAATCGCATGAACCAGCTTGTAAGATTTTTCACAAACATCTATAAATGTGTAGGCTACGCTGCGTACACGATAATGCAAATAACACAAACGTTTCTTGTGTGTAAGTAGGTACAAACGCACAGTTGCTATGACCAAAGTTGTTTATTTTTACGATCGCCAGACGGAGTGAGTCACGGCACAACCATCAAAACTATTGTTTCTAATCTTAAACGCAGATTGTAATTTGCATTTTAGCTTCGTAGCTTGTTTTACTAGCGTTGGAATTTTATTAGATGTAGGTACCTACTTTGTGCAATCTTTATTACCTAATCTTAAAAGGAAATCAAGAAGGTGTTTTAAAAGTGATACTCTTGCATGCGTTCATTCAGAATAATATTCGTCACCTAAGCAAATTAAATTCTAATCAATACATAATTTGAACGCGACTACACTATTAGACATTGAATCTGTTGAAATATAAAGCAATATTTGTGCGTCGGCTCAGCACATTGTTTGTATTGTAAGTTGAAACACAGCAGAGTAGTGTTTACAAACACGAGCACGCGGCCGCGATATCGAGAGTAAACCACCGATATAGGGCGTTTAGGGCCATACAAGGGAATTGCTGCATTTAGCCGTAACCTTCGAGAAACCACGAAACCAAAAGTCAATAAAAAAACTAAGAGAAGAAAATAGAGCAAGCTGTCGTTTTTGTCTGTTAATCTTTCTTTTCCCTTTCAAATGTAGGTATGCCAAGATCTTCGATGGCAATACACACGAGAAATCTTTCTAGCGATATAAAATCTTAAAATACATGTCCAGACATAAGGCACGGATATAATAATGTTACTATTATTCCAGTAGAAGCGTGTCATGCCTTCGACTATAGAGTGGCGTCAGAAAAGTACCTCTATCCCCGATGAACTCGTTGAAGTCTATCTGTCCGTCCCCGTTGGCGTCCTTCTCCCGCAGCGTCTGGTTGACGAGGTGCTGGTGCATGGCCTCGTGCTCCTCCGGGTTGGAGAACACGTTGAACTCGGCCAGGTCGAGGCGGCCCGAGCCGTCGCGGTCCGCCGCCGCCCACATCGCCTTCTCTTCTTGCACCAGCTGAGGACATAGAGGAGGTTGATTTAGACACGTAAGTTTGATTTGAACTAATGGGTTATACTTATGTACGGTTTCTGGTTACTTTAACAATGTGTCTTAAGGGCTTTATTACATCGCTACTATAGATTTTTGACATTATTTTCACGGGGAGGTCCCCGTACATTTGTCGCCAGTTGAATAACTTTTGAAACAGCTGTTTTTTTCGCAAATATCCACAACTATTAAATCAAAAGTAGTTTCTTCGTACCAAATAATAAAGCCACCTTAGAAAGATATTGCGTACATTACCAACAAAATTCTGATATCAATATTCTAAATTTAGAATATGAAACAATAAAATCATAAAACAAATACAACAACCCTGTTGTCAGTTATAAATACTTCTGTATCTCACAAAAACGATCATAGAATTACGATTGTGAGCATCAAAGCTTCACACATCTTTATTTATTCTCAGCTGTAATATAATGCTTGCTGTGACGGCGGGTCAGTGGGTTATGTCCTCGCATCACTTGTACAGATTACATCAGTAGCGACTCAATGTGAAGTCACGCTCCTGCATAAATGGTACACGGATCATGGCTACTTATTTTTACGTGTTGTCTACAAGATAAGTACCTACCTATGTGCTTGTTAAGTAAATAAGCTTTGTTCGGAAAAACAAAGAGTAAGGTAGGTTGATAAAGCTTTTAATGTGTGTTTTGAATTAACACACGAAATTTATAATTGCGTAACTACGGACGCGTTTTGCATAAGTACTTATAAATCTATCAAACAATACAAACAAATGCCAGTGATTCCAAGACAAAAATATATGTAATACGAACGCCAGGCTGATAGGACTAGACAAAATGACGTTGTTCCACGGAAATGAAAACCAGTTACTCCAATTTTAAGTACAGAAATTGCTTTTAAGTGTATCAGCAGGCTGAGTAGCAAGAACGAAAGAACTGCAACGATTATATGCACAACTCCAAAAGCTTCAAAATCCGCCACTGAAGCTCATTACACATAGGTACCATCCCAGTTGTGCTGCAGAGTACTTGTAGCAAGTCACTCACCATCCCCGAGTCCCCGGTGTCATCAGGTCCCACCTCCTCTTCGGAGTCGACCCCGAATGCATCCCGCAGGTACTCTGACCAGGACACCTCTCCGTCTCGGTTGTCATCCGCTTCTTGCATGCGCTCCTCCGCCTCTTCGCGAGATAGCTTCCTGGTAAGTTTTGCTAACAGGTTAATATGAGTAATTGTTATCCTCATGACAGAGTGGTACATGATTCATTGTGGAGTTTCCTAATCCTTACTAGTCTGGGTAACTAGTGACATTTTTTTCACACTTATTTACTGTTAAGTTGATTATTTGATTAATAAAGATTTGGCATACGACAACCGCATCTTAACTTAAAATCTAGAGAAATGTAGCCAATTTTGGCTGTAAATATTTGTTCATGCACAGTGTGAAAAGTGTGTAAAGAACTCATACTTACTGCAGATAGAATAGGCAAGAGTGATACCCGTCTTATATATACTAATATTATAAAGCTGAAGAGTTTGTTTGTTTGAACGCGCTAATCTCAGGAACTCCTAGTGCGAATTGAAAAAATATTTTTGTGTTGAATGGATCATTTATCAAGGAAGGCTTTAATCAATCGGCAATCTGGAAAAAACGGGGAAAATTGTTCATCTTTAAGGGCTTCCGTTGCGTACGCTGCGAAAACGGTTCAAGTCGTGGGTAACAGCTATAATTTATAAAGCTGAAGAGGTTGTTTGCAAAAATAAATATGATGCCCAAAATAACTATTCCATGTGGACGAAGTCGCAGGCACAGCTAGTCTATGATATTTTACAAAATAGATAATACAGACAATTTTGGATGAAAATTTACCTTTGGTGTATTATGTTGATATTATAAATGTAACAACAAACTTGTTACAACTTAATGCAGGATGCAATAGCAGAATGTTTGTAAAGTAAACAGAAACAATAGGTCAAGTGGCTGATGTTATGAAGGTGAATGTCACTACATTCACAAAAATGACAACAAATCAGGTGTGAGCCTATCTCATGTAAAAAATATATGTGTATAAATACTCATTTATTGTAACAAATAATCATATTGCAGATAACACAAGCATGTGCTTAGTATGGGGCTAGAGGTTGATGTGTGCAATATCCTGGAATAATTTATGGAATCTGTCCATAAAGGTCAAATCCCACATTTTTTGAGAAATAAGTATATGGGTAGGTATGTATATGTTATCTGATGCTGTCCACATAACTGATTCATATGCCATAGTAAACTAAAGATTATGTACATTTTGCAATTACACTTCTGCTCTAAAACTCAAATAAAACCATTAATTGATTTCATGTTGTTAGCTTGTAGAAACATAGCCTTTCTTCAAGATAATGTGTCAGTTTATTTTGGCTAAGGGCACTATTTACAAAGTAGGGGTCTATAACTGCATGGTTGAAATGTTGTAATCGTTGGAATATTCCAAGAAAATTACTCAAGTAAAACTAACTATTAAATAGATATGTACCGATTGATTTGATAATAAATATCTAACATTTTGACCACTTTTAGGCTCATGTTTATTTAATAGACAGAAGGCAAGATTCTAGTGGCTTCAAATTATTTCTTCACTTATACTTCATACACTTAATTAGGCAAACTGTAACAATAAAAGTTCCATTGTACTTGAGACAACAATGTGGAGAGATTACAGATAATCTCTTATCTAGCTTGTGCTCAAATATTGGCAGCTGCTGGATACAGAATGATACAAGTTATACATGCAGCTTTATTTCTATACCTACTGAACTGTGTTTTCATTCAGTTTATAAATAAAAAGGTCACTTTAGTACTTTTTTGCATGTAAAAAGTAATAAGACTATAATTAAGTACATATACACAAAACAACTTAAAACAAACCAAAGATATGAGTGTAACTTGAATAAATTGTGTAAATATGCTAATAACTTGTAGGACTCAACTCAAATATAATAATAAGCTGATTTTGTTGCAAATAAAACTCCATTTCAATACAATATTTCACTTAGTTCTTCTTTCTTGTAAAGGATTTATAAAACTTACACAAAGGAATTCAAGATCCACTTCTTCAGCTCATCCCGGTCAATATGCCGGTCACTGTTGAGGTCCATCTTCTCGACCAGCACCGCGAGCTTCGCCTTGGCCTGCTCCGGGCTCATCCTGTCGAACTCCTCGGCCTCGCGCACGCTCCCTAGGGAGTAGTACAGAGTTATAGCCATGAGCGCGGGTGCCAGGCACGCCAGCGTCGCCTTCACGGACATAGCGCGAGCGCGACCATCTCTTGTCCACGACTGACGCGGCCAGCCGCCAGCTACGCTGTTGCGACACCGCCGCCCGCGTAATAAAAACAAAAGGTGATATAAAACGCCGGGTAGGTACCTACCTAAAATGGCTTCATGATCGAACTCAGAGTTGTGTCCGGCGTCGCCGTAGTGGCCGGCGTCGCGCGACCTGAAGCTGCCGTCCGACTCGCGCTCCAGGGTGTCCACACTGTGGCTGTGCACGGCCGCGGAGGCGCAGGACAGCAGCAAGTTATGCGTCAGGAGCAACGGCAGCAAATACTTTAGATCCATTTTATAATAAGATATACACGTGGTATAAGATTTATTGTAACCTCGATTTTATAGCTTTATTATGTAAATCACATGAAATTGTTGTTTATTCGCAAAAATAACAAAGCTACCAAAAGAGAAAGAAAAAAATCGCAGCTGATTTGACACTGACAGCAATTTGACGTTGACATTCCAAACAGCCCTGACTTTTGATTTTTTGCTTATAGCCTTTGCTACATCATCATGTGGATTGATTTAGTCATCATCATCTTCTCTAGTTTACTAGAAGAGGTTCCTTTATCTAAGACTAGAATAGATTTTAATAGTAGGTACATACATATATTTGGATGTTTGGATTTTTAGTTAATTATTATTTTTTAATATTATACAAATAATATTATTATTGATAAGGAATTATGAATTATATTACTGACGAGATTTTATAATATGATACACACTGTACATAGGTATATTGTAGTATTCATTTTTATATCATTAATAAATATCTTTATCTTTATACTAGTTTTAATATGGTAAATTCATTATTTTCTCTTTGTGTCCAATAAAAATTTCTCTGTATTTTTATTAGGTACCCATCATATACCTATGTATTAATTAAGCTAGCTTATATCATACATAGGTAAATAAAACAACGTGATAAAAACAGGTAAGTAGGTAATTTTATTCGAAACCGAAACTAAGATAAAAAGTAAATAAAAGTATACACGATTTGTGTAAAAAGTACAGCCAGTACATACAAAATAATGTTTAGAGAATGCGCAAACTAGTACATACAGATTTAAGGCTCATTAAATGACTATCGAAAGTCCTTTTGATTGTGTTATTGCGAGGCCTTTGTATAAAAAAATATGAAAAGTAAGTAAAGTTTATTTAAGCAGGTTGTCAGCAGCCATGATGATTAGCGCCACTCTCCTGTGGGCTGTATGGCCAGGGTACGTGGTCAGGAACCTGGTGAGGTGCTTGCGTACCTCGCCGATGACCAGGGGCAGGTGTGAGCGAGTGAGCGCGTCAGTCAGGTCCAGGCTCATGATGGAGTCTTCCAGGAATCTGGGGGTGAAGGTACATAAATATATCCGCAACTCTATGAAACTACTTAGTTAAATCATAGATTTAAGACAAAAATAAATAGATTTGAGGTGGACAAAAAAACCGTGTTTTATATTTCGCAATCATTTCGTATTAGGGACTGGTGTGGTGGGCACTGGTGTCAAGTATTTATTAACCACTCGCTTATACTTTTAAAAAGGCAGCAGCTAAATCCTAATTCTTTTTCGTATTAGGGACTGGTGGCCGCTGGTGGCAAGTAAGTAATTACAAATAGGCAGTTGCAGATAATAGTCCTTATTCTTAAAAAAACATTAAGTATCATTTGAAAACCTGTACCTATTTTGAAGTTGGTCAATAAAATCTTCATGATAGATTCATACGAACAATTCATAGCTCTAATACATAGATACGACAGACCTGCACTTGAGATACGTTTCATGGAGCACATCAGTGCTGAGTTGCTGCAGCAATGCCAGCAGCACAGGCTGGGCCAGGCGACATTTGGGAGTGAACACAGCAGCTCGCTCGCCGGCGCGGCACGCTGCCATCACTAGTGACAAGTCCGCCGCGCTCAGGGCTCGCGTGAAGGCACCGTTAACATCACCTGACTCTATCTGCTTGTTGATTTCAGCTGCCATCATCTGTGCAACAGAAGAAAACATTTTTATTAGCCTTTGGAAGTTAAGCGCAAGTTCTAATTGCAAATAGTTTTTGTGAAACGAGGTGAGGTGGGGATTAAGCTTTTTATTCACTAAAGGATCATCGATAAGGAAATCGCTTCCTATATTTTCGTGCGGTATAATAAAAAACTATCAATTACTAGCAATAGTATGTAAAAAAATAATACTTACTAAAAATTTACTCATCTGGTAGTTGTTTTGTATAGACATAAAGACAATATCTCACCAGTTGATCAACCGCAGTGCGGTCAGGGTCAGCCGGTTGTAGTGGGTTGCGAGGGGTGGTCCCTGCAGCCTTCGGAGTATCCTTCAACTCCTGCAAGGGCTCCAGCTGCAAGGCGTCGGTGAACACGTCCAGCACCTTCTGACGCCACTGCTTCAGCTCGGAGTGAAGTAATCTAGGGAAAAGGCAACGGGATGCTTTTTCTTTAAATTGTATGTACCTAAGTTGTAATGTTTAGATGGACGAGGGAGCGCTTGACTAGGTAGTACATCTCGTGGGATAATAGGCATATGTGTCTAGATCTAATCCTTTTGATACTTACGATGATTTTTGGTAGTGTAGCGCGCATCCCAAACGTTAGCCCCGCGCCCCGTCCCCCCGCTAGAGAGCGCATGCGACGCTCCGAGAGAATCAAGGCAAGGGAGTCGCACGGAAACTCGTGAGCGCGCCGCCGCGCCGCCTGCGCTCTCCGCGGCTCGCAGTAATATTATGTTTTGTACCTAAATCTTTGTGACTATGAAACGCACGGACTGTACTGTATTGTTTATTGAGACGCTTCCAAAAATAAATGTTTGTAGTGGGACCCGGTGTCTTTTCTTTTTTATTATCGACGCCCCGCTATAGTAGGTATATAGGTATAGACTGTAAGGATCATTTAATACTCGTTCACTAAATTTCAAGGCGATGGTCCGAGAAAGACGTAAAGAAGTAAGTAGAAGAATTGTATCCTTCTTAGTATCCGAAGTTACCATTATGCCTTACTGCACATGTTTGAGCATGTCTCGCACGTGTGTGGCGGTCCTTGCAGCACTGCAGCGACCGAGTGGACCTGACTGGACTCTAAGTTCTCCTCCACTGGATCGAGGAATACGCAGCAAGGAGGAGGAAGTATGCCTTACTGTTCCACGGTGTGTCTGAGCGAGTCTCGCACGTGCGTGTGTGGGTCCGCAGCGGCTTGCAGCAGGCCCTGGTGGCGCTCCATGCAGCGCCGCAGCGAGCGAGTCATCTTGAACACCGACCGGGACAGGCACACTGAGTTCTCTTCCACTGGAATAGGTTTCATCTTTCATGAAATATATCAATATCAGTAATATAGAAATCTTCATCTTAGCTTTATTTTCGATAAAAAAATATTATGTTGGTAGGTAATCTGGAAGATTCCTTATAGAGATTAGTTATACATACATTCGAACAAATCCAAGTCAAAGGACACACTAGGCCAAGTATGAGTAATGAGTAAAAAAATCTAAAGTGGGAATGTAAGCGATTGAGAGTTCCATAGAAACATTAGCATCATGTAAAACCTTCATTCTTCATTGCGCTTTGTATTTGTAAGGTCCCACTTTTCCAAAGCTCATGAAAACTTACATTCCACAAATGCATCTTCAATGGTCTTAGTGACATGTCTGACCAGTCTCTTGTGCGAGTGGTCGAGCAGCGGCAGGTAGAGGGATGACAGGTCGTGAGAGAGGCAGTCACCAATGACGCTGCGGACTGACTCTGCTGTCGCTGCCACCATGTTGCCTTTTAACTCCTAGAAACAAGTTTATAGATAGATAAATACTTTATTAAAACACTACAAATGAAACAATAAAAAAAAACATACAAATTAGAATCAGCGTCTTAATTGGCGGCCTTATCGCCAAGAGCGATCTCTTCCAGGCAACCAATCTGGCAGGGATATATTCTTTAAACGAAATGAGTAGGACGAGGTGTTTCAGATATTAAATAAAATAATGAAAAATAGAACAAAGGTTTATACTACTTATATATGAATAAACATAAACAAATATAACAATCATATATACATACATACAGTTTAGTTATAGTTACGTACCTATAGTTAATTTAAAGCTAATTACGGCGTGCAGATAAAGCTGATACCTACAGAATGGCAAAAAATTTAGAATGGAACTAAGTAACACCTCAAAACATTGTTTACTTTCAAAATAATCACGTACCTACCTAACATATCTAAGTCGTATTAGCGAACGTGCCTACTTTTTAGTTGATGATAACAGTGAAATCATCAGACAAACTAGGTACATACACAAAATTTGAACGATAAAATATGAAGACATGTGTCATAAGCATAGAAGTAAGCACCACCATGTGCATAATTGCTCAAAAGAACTTTCCAAAAGAATAAATCCTGCTGGGGAAGCACGACCCTCAGAAATGAAAAATACAACTCACATCACTCTGTAAGAAGGCAAGCAGTGCCTCCTTGATCTCCCTATCCAAGGAGATCTGCTGGCGGGACTCGATAGCAGCCAGGAGGCTCTGCGCGCGGCTGTTGAACTCGGGGACTGTTTCAGTCACGGCTTCAGAACCTCCGTCTTTGACGTTGCTGCAAATAAACTGGACATAGAACTCTTTCGGTTCTTACTGGGTAAGCACGTTCCATCCTAGATCGTAATGATTGGTTACCATCAAGCTAATAAAGGTCATGTCCATTCCTTGTAAAAAAAAAATGCATGGTTGGTGAACATAAACAGCCACAGCATGAACAAGTGACGGCAAGTTGATATTTGAATGATGATAGCGCTCAGGCACCGTCCAATCTTTTGTAGTTGGAAGAGTGTGCATCAGGTCGCCTATTGGAGAAGCAAGTGTATGGGATACTTATTCTCACTGGTCACGCTCAGTATTTGTTACACAAAAAGTACTAAGTACCTGGGTATATGATGGCGCTTCCAGGCTTTGGATTATTTTTATTTAAATTCCACACATACTTACAACTTTAGTAAGAGAAAGTAGTCTCTCGTGTTGTAGCAGCTGATTCCTTCAGGGAAACATTTTTTTTTTACACTAAGTCTGGTATACTGATTTAAAACTATATCTATAACTGCTATTTACAATGCTCTGGAGTAGAAAAGTGTCTTAGATTGGATTATTTATTTGCTTTCGTATGTATCTGGAGTTCCTAGTTCGTCACAAACCTCAAGAAGAATGTTTTCTTGACGATGTCAGTCAGGACTTCAGTCTGAGCCAGCTCTACCTTTTCCATGGCCACCTTCGAGTTGCGAATGTCTTCCTTCAGGAACGTCAGCAGGCGACACTGTTCCAGGAACATGTCTGCAAGTTCATTGCAAACATAAGATATTGAATCAGGACACACCTAAAAACTACTTTGTTGTTTGAAGCCGGTTAAAGAGCAGTCGCAGCGGAAGAACACTATATACGTCTTCACAGTTCACAGAAAACATGTTAATACAAATAGGTAGGTTTACATGGGTATTTCTGTTCCCTACACATTCAAAAAGATGATCACGATATTCGAGCATTTTCGCGAATCATACCCATTATGCCTGATTCCATTCAGTTCTATTCCAGAAGGTGCCAAGGATTTTCATCCCTCTGTTTCTCTCAGGTACACTTCACTTTCAACCAATGTCATGTGTGTGCTAGAGTAGGTTCAGGTGATTAGTGTGGTCAAATTCCTTACAGTGACATGTCTATCAATGTACATATTCTTACTAGAATTGTATGAATATAAGTACATAATTAGATACTAATCTCATACCACTGAGTCGGTCTATCTTCTGCTCCAACGCCTGCAATGCCAGTCCGTTAGTCCCCAGTCCGTCCGCCCCCTGTCCGTCAGTCTCCTGCGAGTGAGTGCTCGCTGCCTCGCTGTCAGAGTCTATTATCATCATCTCCACATTATCCACGGAGGAGTCGCTGATGTTGCTGCTGCTTTGACTCCTCTTGGGGGTCTGAAACCTTGTTGTTTTGTCGGACAAATGAAAAACAAACGTAAATATGAATGCCCAATTTAAAATAAAGACAAGGGGTATGAACTCCCTGAATTGTAGGTATTACCTAAATGCATTACTCATATTACACACGATACTATTGTACTTTTGCATTGTACTGGTGTACATACTTACCTAAGTACGAGTTCAGTACATAATGAATCTATCAAAAAGAGGGGAAACATATAATATAAACGATGGACTTTATGAATAATTACGCCAGCTTTACGGATTTCCTCTAGTGTTGTCCAAACTAGGTTACCTGGAAGAGATCACTTTAGTGATAAGGTCGCCCAACGTCCCTGATTACCTTTATGTTAATTGTGTTCTTTTGGTGTACAATAAAGTATATTTGATCGATTGATTGATTGAATAATTGAATCCATATTCCATTTAATAGTACGTAATATGTTAAACATCGGTGTTTTCAAAAGAAAAGAACCCGGCCTTGCCGGCCTTCTTAAATTGTTAATACATTGTGAAGAGCAGTAATAAATCAAAGGTAGAATTGTAAATGTTTATCCCTTTTTCACAGCCAAACCGCCGAACTAAAGTTGATGACATTTAGTATGGATAGGTAAGTCCTGGATAAACACACTTCTCACCCCAGATTAACAAGGATAACACATAGTACCTGATATACAATAATATACTTACTTGTTAAGTGTGTTCTCGATGAATTCCTCCAAAGGTTCCTTAGCATTGAACATCACATCGAGGAGGGCACACAAAGATTTGGACCTTTTCAGCGACGGATCTCCTTTCGTCATCGTTGGAGGATAAAAACAAAGCACTCACTATCACGACTTTAAAAACACTACTAATTATTACGAAATATTTTGAGGGTAATCGGGATTGTCATTCGTAGCGAAAATATTCGTACATTGAACTACCCTCAAATTCCAAATTACTTATTAAGGAACGTTAAATCAAAGAATACTATTACCCTTTTTTAAAAAAGAGCGTTAAATTGGACAGATGCAACTAATTGAGAACCTCGTCCTTTTTGTAGTAGGTTATAAATTATATATGTATGGAATTGGGCTATCATATCATATATGTCGTTGGTCTGATTGTTGTTATTTCCATTATCACATCGTAACGGAGCGACAGATCATCGTGGTTCTTGGTATACCATACGGTCCGGTCCTGAGCGTAGCATAGGCACTTAGTTCTTATTCTGTAACAACACGAGCGAAGCCGCGGGCATCCAATAGTAAATAAGTTATTTATGTAACGTAAATTAAATGTCTTATGGGTAAATAAAAAAACAGTAAATAATATTAATTAAAAGTTGATCAAATTTATGAAAAAGATTTATTTTTACTTTACAACTCGTTTTACCGGAATCGTTTATAAAAACATAATTTATCATTCAACATTATGGAAGTCTAAGAAACATAGAAAGAAGTTTAATAATCAACATTTTTCATAAGAAATTGAGTATAGGCTTATCATGATACTATGCAGGAAGATAAAATGTATGTATATTTCAGTAGTAAAACTGCACTATTCTTGTTATATTTTTACATGATGCTGTGTTGTTAAGGCTCTTAATTATTTTAATATCTTTCCGTCTCCAATTTGAAGTTGACATTTTGATGTCTGATGATTTTGATGTTGAAGAACCGACTTTTTAATAACAAAGTTCTAAACTAATATTTAAACCACATTTGGTAATAAGACCCATTCAATTTAAAGTTATAGTTTCATGACAAGCCTATGTTATAATTGTGAGTTATTACCATTACATTACTATTTACCATACATTGTGGTTGAATAAAAAAATCAACTTAAACTAGAATTTGAGATTAAATATGACAAAGCTTATAGAAGGCATGAAAGACTGTATACATACAGATTATCTTAATATTCCTTTCAGTCTTTTTGTGAATGAAAGCTTTTCATTAATTAAATTACTGGTACCTACTGAGGAACTGGGCTCATAAATCAACACCACACTTACCTACTATATAAATGAGTAATGATACTCCAAAATCAAAATCTTTAGACAAAAGTAAATTGTAACTTTTTTTTCGCATTAGAAACACAGGTATTGCAGACAATTTACACTATTTTATACTCTATGGATTATACTCAGGTATAAGTCATCAGCACCTATAATTTCAACACCCCTGAATATATACATACATTAAAAAAACAGCACTTCTAGAAATTATTCAGATTATTCATCAACCCAGTATATAAAGTAGTAGTACTTAGTATAATATTGTTTTTTTTTCAGTTTTGTTCTTGTAACATAGAAAATACAATAATTTATTCAAATAATAAAGAAAAATATTAATTCTCATAAGATTCATATTTTGTTTTCTTAACCCGAATACCTACACATAAAGTATTTGAATCTATTCTGGCTATATTTTCATATATTATAGTCATAAATTATTTGGCCTATAAATCAGCTGTGAAGCCTTGTCATAAGTATGCAATTTCATTTTTTACCAGGGGTCTTCTAATCTGGAGATTGTTATTTTTTTGTAACACCCTAGGCTGCACCATTGCTTAACATCAGGCGAGCTGTAGTCAAACCTGAACCACTAAGTCATTTTTGCATTATGCAGATGAATTAAATAATTACATTTAGTTATTGTGTCCTACCACATCAAAGTCTGTGAGGAAATTCATCCCAAAAAAGAAGCTGGAAGCAGATTGATTTTCTTAGTAACTGTGGTACAGCTGTTGTGACACTGCCTTTATGTATATTTCATCTAAATAAGAGTTTAATTCACCATACAATAGCAGTGTTTAATCAATATCATATCATATCATACCTGCAACAACCTTGTGCTAACATTATGAAAAAATAAACACAACAATATAATTTTAGTTGTGAGTAGTTGGTTATATTTTTTGTTACCAAAAATTGTTGTCATAATTATATAATTTGTCTTTCTCTTTGTTGTGCCCCTCTCAGTTGTTGGTGTTGAGATGTTTCAGAGTAAAGCTATCAGTTATATTGTCTCAAATGACAGATTCATGTATAGCCAATGTGGTATTGTTGTCAGTGAATTCTGGCCGTGGGCTGGAGCTGATATTATACAATCAATACATGTCTCATAATAGTTAGCAAATTGAAACAGTCTATCATCATTATTCAATAGGTTTACAAACAGGAGTTTGTTGTCTCCAGTAGCTTCATATCTTCTCATTTTATGTTAATCTCATTCTTGTATTTACCAAGTGAGGACGTCATAAAAACAAAGAGACAGACATACATTCATGTGCATACAAACACAGACTACATTCATGTGCATACAAACACAGACTAGATCTAAGTACAGTCAGTTTTATATATTAATCAAATTTGAAATCGTCTTCTTACTTGTCGCCATGTCCATTATTGTCCATAGATCAGGCATGAATTAGTTAAATGTATTTATCTTACATTTTTATATTGAATCTGTCTACATAAGGTACATTACCTAATCATAATCAGCTCGAATTTAAAGTAATTGACATCTGATGTCTTTTCTCTTTATTTCTTTAAATTCTTAATAATATGTTACTTAAATAATTAGTACAAAATTGTTTTAATATCATAAAAACTATAAAGTGGTAGAAATGGTGTTCTATGGTGATATTTTGAGACTGAAATAATTTAACTTTGAGATAGATAGATTGATATTTTATTGGACACTCACATAAAAAACATAATACAAAACGGAAAAACAATTAATTAAAACTAATGCCACAAATTAGTTTTAATTAATTGTTTTTCCGTTTTGTTTTATGTTTTTTATGTGAGTGTCCAATAAAGTATCAATCTATCTATCTATCTCAAAGTTAAATTATTTGAGTCTCAAAATATCACCACAGAACACCATTTCTACCACTTTATAGTTTTTATGATATTTACCTTAATTTCCAGTTTATACCAAATTTTCCATACAGACTTGTGTTTAAATTTATAAGAAATATTTTCTATTGCCATGTGTTATACATAGTTTTCTGTAAATGGTCACCTGTATGAAAACTATAAATTAGTTTTTCTGATATTAAAACAAACTCTAGTTTCACATTTTAACACACTTGTATTTTATATAGTACCTACACTGGTATAAAATCACATTTGTCCATTCCCTTACTAGGGCACCTATTGAGTAATTTCTGTAAGTATAACATGTCAGATTCATCTGCAATTGTATCCACACCTAAAAATATCAATTTCGGCTATTATATTTCACATCAAAATCTGGTGTATCCGGTGACGGACGACAAGTACATGTACAGAATATATAGATAGGTAGGTACTTAGATTCTATAGGTAACTGGTGAATCCATAACTGCAAACAAACCTGACAAGTTACACTCACATCTAACTAGCTCACCGAGTCACTGTATTACTACACTAGCACAGTCTGGCTCCATTACATGGCACCATTGAACTTGCAAGCACACACACACTGTCCGAGGTCACAAGCGCGCGAGCTCACTTCCAAGCCATACCCTGTGAGGTCACACGTGCGGGGGTTGAACGCGTGACTGTGTGTACAATCCCGAGCCTTGTAGATGTGACCTCGCAGGTCGAGGTCCCGCGCGCCGAGGTTGAGCGGGCGGTGAGGTCACGCGCTGCCCTTCACCAGCGACTCGGTGGCCATGAGCAGCATGCGGAAGTGGCGCGCCAGCGCGTGCGCCGGAGACGCCTGCAGGAACGACACTATCTGCTTCTGCAGCTCGCGCACCACGGCCGGCAGGTGCTCGCGAGTCACCGGGTTGCTGGGGTCCAGGTTCATCACTGCTTCTTCTAGGAACCTGGGAAATGGAACAAGTTATTTTTAATATGTTAACATCGACAGTCCGTGGAAGGATCTGAGCGCCTCGACGATGTATCTGCCCATGAGAACTCTCCTATTCTGCGGGGGAGTCACGACCCTCAGTCAGGAGGAAATACGACTCAAAGAGAGAACCAAAAGTATCATCACTAGTGAGTAGCGTACGCGATGGTGGATAGATACCTAAATAAATTGTAGAACTCTCAAAAATCTCAAAAAAAGAGTATTTGTTTGCGCCGCGTCTTGCTCCTGGAGTGCATACCTGTGCTTGAGCTGCGTGTCGCGGCCCATATCAGCGGCCAGCTGCTGCACGAGCGACAGCAGCACGTGCTGGCGCAGCTGGCACGGCGGCCCGAACACGTGCGCCGGCTCGGCGGCGCGGCACGCGCACATCACCAGCGCCAGGTCCGACGCAGACAGCGCCAGCTGAAACGCGCCGTTCACGTCGCCGCCCGCCAGCAGGGACTGGATCTGCGCCACCTGCATCTGCAATAACAACCATTCACATAAATATATTGGCCACATGTATAGCTCGTATTGTTCACATAATGCAATCAGAAGTCATCTCATCACAGCTGGATGGCCGGCACACTAATGAAAATAATGTCAATGAACAATAAATATTCTAGTTATTGTGTTACATGACTCGAGTTCTATATACCAGTATATATTTATTATATTAATAACAAAAGTTTTATGATTTACAATGGACGTTAAAATAGTTTCTGCTTCTATCGATTCAAATCAACAAAATTCACGGTATGTATTATGATATCCAAACTAAATAGTTTAAACTAGTTTTTCGTAAAGAAAGAGATACTTACATAAATCTGTAAAAATCTATCTATAAAACTATCAAATATGTACAATCAGAATGATACAACTAATAACTTGAAAAGTTCAATTTGTACTTGTACTAGAAAGGGCAAAGATTCTTGGACACAATTTCGGGATTGGCTTCTTTGTGTTCTCTGAAAACAATTCAACAATTTATAAGCGTCGGAAAAAAAGAGCATGGAATTTGTGACGAGCGGCGTACCAGTTGACAAGTAAATAAATGAATGTAAGATTATTTTGTATAATTGAGACTCATAATAATACACGCATCGGCATCACATTATTTTCCACAACCACGCGCGGCGACGTCGCGCGGCATACTGAGGGGTCAGTCACCCCTGCATGCACTCCCCGTCTGCTATGAGTATTTAGCCAGGCGTTATAGTGTTACCTGTCGGTCGGCGGCGGACACGGAGGGCGTGGCGGGCGAGTGCGCGCGCGACATCTGCACGGAGCGCGCCTGCTCGCGCCACCACGACATCTCCTTCTCTAGCACGCTGCAACCAACATGAACAATGTGTTACACAATCATACCGTAACAAATGTATGTGTTTGTTAGACTGATTGACTAGTTAGTTTAATACTTATTAAAAACACAGTTACTTCAACGAAATAACGGATGATATTGAATTTTGATAAGTTCGTATGAGAATGGTCGACTCTGTTGTTACAGGGTCCACTCAAGAGGCCTGTAGCATGTTTGGTATATGTAGTGAAGAGCTTTAAGAGTGACTTAGGTCTTTTTATTACTACACAAAGCTAGTGCAATAAAACGATAAATCGAGTCAGTGACCTCTTCTTCATAGGGGAGGCAACTACATGGTCACTTTTGATGCGTTTAGTGCAGTCAAACGAGTTTTATATATCAGAGAATGCCCCCTAGCTATTATCCACATCCCACTCTTATCTCTACAGTTGTGTTTGTACAGTAGCATGTATGTATGTATACCTGTGCGTGACCTCCTTGATGAGCTGCGTGAGTTGCTGGTGCGAGGGCTGCGCAGCGTGGTGGCGCGCCGCCTGCGCCAGCGCCTCGGCGTGGCGGTCCAGCGCCGCGCGCAGGGACGCCGTGGCGGCCGCGCCCCCGCGCTCCGCCGCCGCGCGCGCCGCCGCCTCCGTGTTGGCACAGACTGACGAGATACGTATAATGGTTCAATCAGTATAATAAAAAAAAATACATTATGATACAAAAAAAGTTAGTATTAAGCTCTAGAGAAAAATATAAATTACCATTATATAAAAGTTTTATATGCAGTTTTCCTAGTCGGTCAACCAACTGAACCAACTAACCAACTTTATTGGAACATAATCAAAGCTGACAATACAATTTGAGTAGCTATTAATCTTGTAGAATTCATACTTTTTTAGATTTATTAATTAGATCTCACAAGTTACAGTTAACAGATTAGTTTGAACTCATGAAAGTATTATATTTATCTCGACTTACACTCCTTAGTCCCCGCCTGGAAGGTGCTGTTGACCTGCCGGAAGATCTGCGCGTGCGCCTTCTCCATGGCGGGCAGCACGCTGTCGAACAGCGCGCCGCGGAACGACTCGCGCACGTTCTCGGAGACCGACTTGGCGATAGACGTGCTGAGCCGGTCTGTCACCGTCTGGGGAGAAACATGGTTTTTGAAGGTTAGATATTTTCACACTAACGTCATAAGACTAATTAAACAAGCCGAACACGTCATGCTTAACTTGTTTTATCTATAGTCATCATATATGTATAATTACTAAAGGGTCATGATTCCCCTGCAAAATTAATTCACTGAGGATATATTCAGGGAAAAGTACATCATGGAGGGTGTCTAGACCATTTTACAGAAGACACATATCATATTGATTTTGTGGTGTTCTTGATCTGACATGGTTTAGGATCAGTCGAACAGTTTAGACGCTTGATCCACCGAACCACATTAATTTCTTGTGTTTTTCTATAAGATTTTTTTAAGACTTCTTACTTCTCCCACCATGAAACCTGCTCCATGCACACTAATACACAGCTGTATACCTCGCTAGTATGACATTACCTTGCTGTTGGCGAGCTTCTCGATGTTGTCCCGCATCAGGTGGTCGGTGGCGGTGAGCTTGGCGGCCAGCTCGTGCTGCAGCGCGGCGGCCAGCGGCTCCAGTGCGCGCGCCGCACCCGCGCCCGCCGCCTGCGCCGCGCGCGCGCTCGCCGCCTCGCCCACGCGCGCGATGCGCTCCCACCTACAACACACATACACAGCTATTTGGAGTTTTTGGAGAAAGAATGGAGAAGTTCAAACAAACCAGCAGACGTATTGAGACCCTTCCCTTATTTTGGAAGGTGGTTAACAGACGGTATGTAACAATGAAACATAAAAACAGTCCATTAATAAAACGTTTAAAAAAACAAATGGGGTGCGTAACATATGACTATGTTTTTTTACTTTACTCGTTTCAGAATCATAATTCATAAGTTTCTACTCTACTTGAAAAAATAAAATACATCCAAATACAGGCAACCAAGGTACATAAATCAGTAATAAATACCCGTGCGCGAGTGCGTTCTCTACGAGCTGCGCGGTGCGCGCCGCGTGCGCCTCCACCGCGTCCTCCACGAGGCGCGCCGGCGCCGCGCGCAGCGAGCGCAGCTCCCCCGCCTGCCGCTCCACCAGCTCTGAGGGACCACACCATGATCAGTACAAACCATATACATATAATAATATCGGCTAAGCACGCTCTATCTTAGGCCATAACTTCTGGTTATATCAGTCAAACTTATGACCAAGTGCAAACCCGTTCTAGTTATAAATATAAATATGGATATGTATATCTAGTCATGTTGTCTAGACCAGTAGACGGTGGCATTTACTTACCAATCAGAGCAAATAGTACCAATAAACATAGCTAATAGCGTAAGTAATTTAACGTGACGTGTTTAGTCTAATGTTTTATTGCCATTGACAGAGAGAATACAGACAGATGGATAAAGCATATTTGCTTCTATTTGTCAATAATTTCCGGTGAAAAATGTTTCCGAGATGTTTCCGAGGCATACCAATCATTGTCTCTGTCACACATAACATCTTAAAACGGATTCTGTGACTTAATTCGCGTCGATGGGGTTTCATAAAGAAATAGTACTAACCTGTAAGTTTATCTAGTTTCATTTCCAAGGCATCTAGTTTTCCTTTATCTTCCTTAGAAAGCGAGGCTCGTTCTACTGACGGCGCTCGCTCCGGCGGCGGAGGTATGACGGGCAAGGTAGCGGGCAAACTGGCGGGCAGCTCCGCGGGCAGAGTCGTGGGAAGAGTGGGCAGGCTGGTGGGCAGCACGGCCGGCAGAGTGGGCAGGCTGGTGGGCAGCGCGGCCGGCAGTGTGGGCAGAGTGGGAAGGGAGTGGCCCTTGTCGCAGGATGCGGCGCGCTGGTTGGCTGATGTGATCTGGGCGATGGAGATCTGAGGCCAGGAGGTTTCGCTGCCTGAAAGTAATCAGTATAGTTAGCTCGATACTAAAATCTAAGCAGAATCATTAAAATCATGTTTTCAAAATCAATAATTGTTTCAACTGCAAATATCATAACGAAAAGAAAAGATTTTTGTTATAATTTTTTTATAAGGTCAATGTTATAAGCGATTCAATGCTCTAACTTCCAATCCCGTGAAAAGATTTTAGGGCTATATTTCTAAAGGTCATTGCAGATATTGCTATGAAGTTTTTTGATGGTGTGTGTTTAGCACAGGTGCGTAGTTTTCAGAATGTGTTTAGCAGACGTGCGTAGTACTCACTGTTATGGTTGCGCGCGTGCACGTCGCTGTCGGCGCAGAACACGTCGTCTATATTGTCCGCCGCGAACATGTCGGGCGGGTGGTAGGGCGCGCCGTTGGCTGCCGGCGCCACCGCCTCCTCTGCCTCCTCACATGGTTCCTCCTGCACACGTGTGTGTTTAGTTATAAATTCCACAAGTTACAAAAAAGAACATGTTTGTGGACCAGAATTGCAGCTAACAAGAACTATTAGACAAGTTAACATATACAAAGTCTGCACTGTAAGGGCAATAGAGGTCATGTGAATTTTTTCACAATAAAAGAAGTCACACATACTTTTCTTGTTTGTTTTTTAATATGTTTAATGTTTCAAGTAAGAATGTGAATTAAATGACGTGTGCAGTAGTGTGCAGTGCTCACCAGGTCGTCCTTGTAAAAGTCGTCGTTGTGCGACATGATCTGCTGCACCTCGCGGCTCGGGCTCGACCCACCCGACGTCAGCTTGCCCGCCGGGACCGCCTCCTCTGGCAGACCTAGACAAATAATTAGGTACATTTTTTTTAACATATGCTGTCCCACTCCTGGGCAAAGGAGACCCAACTCCCTCTATACATCCCGGTCTAAGGCTTCCTCACGCCAGGCACCCCGAAACCGGCCGAGATCGTCTACATTAAATTCATTAATTTTAAGATATTGAATTAGGCGTTACTTTGCGGAAATCCATTGCCGAGGGCAGACGATATTGAAGGCACAAAGAATAGGGCAGTTATGATCCTTAAACCTTCGAAGGCCACTTTGATTAGGAGGAGAGGTGTCGCGGTATATGTACGGCCACGCCTAAAACAAGTTTGTTGTTTGAAGCTGGTGAGAAGAGTAACAGCAAAATTGTTGGTATTTATGAAGATTAAAAAATTCAACACAAGTAAATGATTTAAAAACTCACCACATGTAGAATTCCTTGACTTGGTCGCATCGGGAGATGTCATCATCGGCGCATCTTCGTCGTCACGCTTACCGGGAGAACTGGGGAAAATAATCATTTTCTAATTCAAAGTCAAAAAATATGTTTTTAATACAGTTTTACACGGTTAAGAAAAGCATTTCGAAATAATACTAACTATCAAACAAACAAGAAGTCTTGGTAATAGGTAAGTTACTACACATATTTATCTGTGTCTCCTTTCTTCTTAAAATTCTGAAAATTATGTACTTGTAATTTATTATGTAAGTTACCTGAAGGCGTCTGGTGTCATGAGGTTCAGCTGCGGCGCGCTGGGGGGAGACTCGGGCCGAGACACGATCAACCCACCTTGCTGGGGCTGGAAATAAGTTCAAAGCATTCGTACATACATTCTATTTTCGCAAATTTTCTATCTAAAAAGATAGTTAAAAATCTTTTTTGTTGGATTTATTAGGACACCAGTGTCATTGAGTTTTGATTTACTAACGAGGTTCTCAAATTTCGTGTCATGTCACTGTTGTTAACGAAAACAGGAATTGCTATGGCCTTTTGTAATTTTATTTTATACTCGTACCAGCATTGTTTCGGTACAAAAAATAATCTGTCCTAATCAGGATCCGATCCGCCGTAAAGCGAAAGAAACAGACGACTAAAACACTTGCATTATAATATAATGGTTTAATGTCTTCTTAGTAAAAGATGTGTATACCTGCGCCCTGAGCAGCAGGTTCTTGAGCTGCTGGCTCTGCTGCTGCAGCATGGAGGCGGTGGCGCTGGAGGAAGACTCTGACGACTTATCCTCCAGGCACAGCTCCGAGATACCTGCACAGTAGTAAACATACTCATAAAAAATGTGGCACATGTGTCAGAAAGCCTAAATAGTCACACTAAAATTACATATATCCGACTCAGGACTACATCACATACAGTAGACTGTACAAAAACACAGAAATACGTATTTACTCCTTTACTCCTACGGAGACGTGTATATATAACATATTATACACAAGCATGATACGATGAGTAACATATATGTGTGTGAGTGTGTTACTCGTATCATTTAATGTGTAGTGGTAAGGTGCAGTGTGTATGTGTGTGTTACGTACCGTGTGCGAGGTCGAGCCGCTGGCCGGGCGGCGCGTAGAGCAGGCGGCCCTCCTGCAGCCCCTTCGGCTGCACGATGTAGAGCCGCACCGACACGCGCCTCGAGGGGCCGCCGTTGGCGTTCTCTTCCTCCTGCACATGAGGAATGAGAAATAAAATATATTATTCTATGATATTATTATACACGAAATACAAAACAGAAAATATCATAATAGCGAGATAAAGTATCCAGAGGCGAAGCTCACACAATCGAAATTCTGGTCGAAAGTGGAGCATGTCTGTGCTAGATTATTGCGTTACTAATACACTTCATTTTGAAATTCCTTTTCAATGCAAAATTAAAGTCTCTGGTATAATAGATGTGGCCAGTTCTTACACGAAAAGTTGAACCCGGTCAGATACACCCTTGCTATAGTAAGCTGATAGCCAGCCGGACTATGAATAGCTATAATGTAGTGTGACATCACAAAGTACTCACATCATGGTGTATGTCAAAGTCGTCGGGCGAGTCGGGCGCGTCGCCGGCAGAGCCGTTCCGGTGGAAGGGGTCCTCGCACGCAGACTCGCACTTCACCTGCTGCTCCTCTGCACACACAAAATCAAAATACTTAATATGTACTTAAGTGTGTTTGTGGGGTAGTTTGTTCATTTGTTTGTTCCATTTTAACGCTGTAATGGAGCGACAGATCATAGTTTCAATAGTATCATCCAGATTGACATAGGCGATGAAGTAATGAAAATGTATCAGTGAAGGTAGATGGACGAAAGAAACAAGTTATAGAGCGCTGGGCAAGAACTGGTAGACGAGGGGTGGTTCGTGCGACTGCAAATTAGGTCGATGACATTATTAAAGTTGTGGTCCAAAATGGTTGGAAAACCGACGCAGTTGGCAATTGAAAAGGGTAGCCTACATCCAACTTGGTATGTTAAAGACAATTCAAGTCCTTATATACATATGTACATGTACACTCACCCGCGCCAATGATACAGAAGCTGAGCACGGGGTAGGGCAGCAGGAACTCTGCGCGCGTACGCCTCCGTGTCGTCCGAGTCGCGCGCCATGCTCACCGCGTACAGCGAGCGCGACTTGAGCTCTCTATATACATGTACACTCACCCGCGCCAATGATACAGAAGCTGAGCACGGGGTAGGGCAGCAGGAACTCTGCGATGCTGCGCGCGTACGCCACCGTGTCGTCCGAGTCGCGCGCCATGCTCACCGCGTACAGCGAGCGCGACTTCAGGTCGGACAGCAGCAGGTAGCGCGCGCTGCGGTCCAGCATCGCCTGCGGATATGCAACGTACGTGATAGTGATGACGTCACGCAGAACAACACTACCGTAGCGCTGGCTTCCACGCAATGTGCGTTATGCTAAGTATGGGCCGTGTTGTAAAGATTTACGTGTGGTACACACTACAGCGAATGTTAAAAACAGTTATCGAAAACCTGTATGAAGTGAAATAAATTATTGAGTTTTGGATAAGTGGCGTTTTGATAGAGACATAATATATTTTGTTCTTATTCAAATTGATACTTTTAATATTTGATATGCACACTGCCTATCACGAAGAGAGTAGATAAAAGTTGACATCACAGTACCTTGAGCCCTAGGCTCTCTCCGCTCAGAGTGGGCGTGAAGGAGATGGTCTGCAGGCAGCTCCAGGACTTGCACGACCACACCTTGATCGTCGTGTTGTTCTCCGCGCCCGTCACCGCGAACTTCCAGAACTGCACACTGTAACGTAAAGCCGTTATAGCAGTGTCAAACTAGTGCTGGGCTTTGTAGTTTTTTTTTATATCACACGTAAGTTTACGTGTACAACCAAATTCGACCAGACTTTTTGAGTATACATTGAGAATTTGAACTTTATTGCAGTTCAAGTAGTATCTGTTAATTCGAGCGTAAGTTCGTGTAGTTTGGGGTATATTGTAAACTCTGTGGTTTCCTCAGTATTTCGCGTCACAATACAAGCAAGCATGACAATGAAGCTAGTGTGTGTATACTGACTCTGCGTTGTAGTTCGTGTGGTTGTCGAGGAAGAAGAGCGCGGAGAGCGGCGCGCCGCCGTGCGGCTGCCACTTGTGCAGGCAGCGCGGGCTGCCCGCGCCCACCATCACCTGCGGGGGAGTTGTGTGGTTAGTATTCAATATTGCATCACAGTGGCCAACACCTAATATCAACGTCCTTATAACATTGAACACTGTACTAAAGGTACAGGCAAGGTGTTAATTACATGTTGCACTTACTTATGTCAATGCATGTCAAATAATTTGCACAACATGCAGAGCACTCAGGGTCTATATATAACATGGTTTAACCACTACTGTGAAATTATGAATAGGTGGATCATGAAATTTATAACTGGACATCTGATTTATGAAATTAACACTTTCTGGTTTTGAAGAGGTGTGCTTTGTGCTCTTCAACATGCTAGTTAACACGATCAAACAATCCTAGTATTCACCACGTTACTATCTAACTTAACAGTCAATTTCCAAAGTGATATGTACCTGGAAGAACATGACGTATCCGTCCTGCGCGGCGGTGGCGAGCGCGGTGCCGTCGGGCGAGAAGGCGGCCGCCACCAGGCGCGCCTCGTGCTCCGCCACGCAGCGCGCGCCGCCGCCCTCCGCGCACAGCGCGCCCGCCCAGCCCGCGCACTCCGCGCCGCCCGCCAGCTGCGAGATTATCGCGCGCATGTTCCAAATACGACCTGAGGGGATATAACGCTTAAAAGAATAGAATAGGAAAACATTTATTAAGACAGATTTACCACATATACACACATACATGCATACAATGAATAAATAAATAAGTCTGCCCCAACACAGCTTCAACTCAGCATAATGCTGATTACTGGAAGCAATCAGCGCTGGTCTTCCGTTGGGCTGGCTGTGACGTCACGTACGAAACAATAATTTAGTTAAAAAAGTAAATGATAGAAAAGCGGAAGAGAATTACGTAGTTTTGAATATTTAGAACTAGGACCAGTGAAAGACTACAGGAACAGTGTCGCTGTAGCCTTCGAGTGTTGTTAAAAGCAGGCTAACACTAGATAGTGATACTCTGCAGTACTCTCTCTGAAGTACAACCAATAGAACAGGGGTTCCCAATTTATTTTTGTCAAGGAACCCTAATTGACTATACTTTTCCTAGCGGAACCCTACGTTGATAACTGGGAATTTGCCTACCTTATAAAGGTATACATGAAAAACAATTATTTTTGTATGAAATATTTTTTGTACATTTACTGTAAATGTAGGTTTTTATTATGGAATTTAATTTTATAATTTTTTACGGAACCCTTGCGGCCTTTCCACGGGACCCCAGGGTTCCGCGGACCACCTTTCGGGAACCGCTGCAATAGAACTTTGCAGAGATCTTTGCAGCCGTGCTCGAGGCCCTGTAGCCTCGCCTAGCTCTAAGTGTCATTCCCACAGCTGGTATTTGGCAGATCCATCTCAGCGATGTGAACACTACTTACTCCATGTATGACCAAATTTATGCTAGGTAACTTTTTTTAACCCGACTTTAATTAGTGTTAATATGACTGACCAATATTCCCATGCGTGGTGAGTAGCAGCTTGGCGACATCTTCGTCGGGCGCCTCGTCCTCGTCGTCGGGTATGTAGGGGCACCACACCACGCGGTGCCCCGCCCCGCCCGCGCCCGTGTCCTCGCGGACTTCCGCTAGGAGTGTGCATCTGAGGGTCATTCATATTGAAGGTCGAATGAGAGTGGCCAACCTCTGGTGTGGAGTTTGTCAATCCGAACTACGGGCCTCAGACTTAGCTCTATGACTTTCATACCACGACAAACAGCTAGGAACAATAAAAAAAGTTTTGTGGGAAAGATTGTTCTTCTGTAGCATAGGCAGATATCCTTAAAAAATGTGCAGAACTCCACACTAGGAGTACACACAGAGGCATATGTCCCAGCTTAGAGCAGTTTCAATCAAACATGTGTAGCTGCATTAAGATTTATTTTTAGCTTAACATACTCTAAGTAAATCTTGCTTAACTTTACAGGAACTTTGCTTACCTCAATCCAGTGTCACTAACGCTAATTTCGTGGACATAAAAGTTTCCCTGCTCGTCAATGCACGCCAAAATAACTTGGTTGTTGATGTGCGCGAAGGATAAGTCTTGGACCTGGAAATATTAAGGAACAACTAGTTTAGTACAGATTAAACAAAAAAAAGCAAGTTAGACAAAAAAAGTCCATGTCAAAAATCCAAAAATGATGATGTAAGTAAATCACTGAGAGTATATCACTTTCATTAAGTTCCCCAGTTTTACCAAGGTTTATCTAGAATAGAAAGTAGCCTATTATCCAATAGGACTAATCTACCTCCATACCAGTTGTCAAGGAAATCAGTCCAGCTGTTCAAACATGAAGAACAAACACACAAAAATTCACATTTATAATATTATTAGTATGATTGTGCTCGGTCCTAACCTCTCCTTTCATCCCTTTAATGAGTGCCCTCCTGTCGGAGCCAGATTCAGAGTTGTACACCACTCGCACCATGCCATTCCATGTGCCGGGGTTCACAGCATTGGGAGCTGGAAAAACATCAATTAAATAAATAAACTTTTCGCAACATTTCCCACAGCGCCATCTAGCACCATACTCAGCAAATACTAGTGTTACAAGTACTAGATAATAGATAATATACATATTACTTATATACATTTCTTTGGTATATTACATACCATACACAAACAAATTAATTGAACTATCTGTTGTACACAGCTTTGCTTGAATAACTTTGCATAAAAAGTAGACCTAGTCACTTTCCAGACTGCTTCAACACAATCTATTACAGCATGAATGAATAACCAATCAACAAGACACTTTTATACCGGTGTAATATAATTTATTTTAACCTAATGAGTCTGAATAAATAAAAAAAAAATCATTATTGGACAACTAAAATAGATCCATTTTTGTTAGTAAAACTAAAGTTTGGACTATACAGCTTTATGTATAAAGTTGTTGTGTTCTAAGAATTGTCAGGAAAATTACTGTAAGTTATTCTGTGGTGTTACATAGCAGGTTCATTGATTGATATGGTTGCAATAAAAATACTATGGGTCTGTGTGGTATGAATAACTAAGTAGTTGTTTATATGAGAGGAAGGAGACTTATGACTTATGATATATTATTTATTTGCACCCTGTTATTCAGGTTTACTAGAGACCTATTGCAAGGCACAAACATAACACAGGTATGGTTAAAATATCTGAATGTTATGATTAACATTAGATTTTCTAAAACAGAACACCATGTTTTTATTATCATACAAGACAAGAACAGAACACCTACATGTAATATTATCAGCACAATACACTGGGTAACCTAGTGTGGGGATCACAGTCAACATCATTTACCTATTTTGATATACACTGTACCTACATAGCAAAATGTACCAATAATGTATACTAGGGTAAGGAGTTTTGAGTAAATGTAGTAAAAAAATAAAAAACTTTTGTGTTTCATATAATTATATATTAAATAGTTCAAATGAAGCTCACCTTTGATACAATAAGCCAAGTACTTCCCACTCATGTGGATGGCGAGCAGTTGTCCCGGGTAGAACTTTGGCTCCCAGTTGTAGTCCACCACATTCTTGAGCTTCACCTTGGAGCTGCCGTGGTCGTGGTTGCCAGCGTTGGTGGTCACCACCACATTGGTGGCAAACACTTCTGCACTGCACACTCCATCCCCTTCAGAGAATGATCTGGAATGTTTAATAAAGAGGAAGGAGAAGAATGAATCATTATTAAACCACAAAATGCAGTACAGAAAAAAAATGATGACTACAGAAACAAAAGATATACCACACAATATAACTCGTACCCATAGCACCAGAGTGACATGGACACATCAGCAAATTGCTGCTCGCCGTATTAATGAAATAAAAGAAATTTAAATATTGACATAAGTATACATGGCGGCACGTAACTCTAGCGCTGGCCTATACGTGGAGGGGATTGCTGTGCATGTGTACTGTCGCGCACACAATACATAATATGTAACTATTATTTTGGACACCAATATCTTTTTGTTAACAGAATTAGGTAAGCAAAATAAATAAAAGATAAACTTTTAATCAAAAACTCTAATTTACAGTGTTGCTGTCCGAATGAGTGAGTAAAGTTTTTAAGCTTCGTCAATCTCACTTTTGATTTGTTTAATAGTATCAATTATGTAAGTAATTCGTTAGATTCCTTTTTAAAAAAACAATTTACGTCATAAACCATTTTCCTGGCCTGTCTTTTCAAAACGGTATTTGTTCTTCTAATCTATGTGCGGGTTCTATTCCCGCATAACACTTTCTATGTATAATAAGTATGTATTTACATAAAAATATGTATTATATGTATTAGGTTTAACCGTTATTTTATCGAGTATCCATGATACAAGCGTAAGCTTAGTATGGGGCATGATGGCGCTGAGTGATATGTCTTGAAATATTTATTTTATTTGTTTTAGGCATAGTTTCTTTAGTCACAAACTTAAAAGTCTAAATAATTTAACAAACAAATTCAAACTTAACAAAAACTAACAGCAATTACAATACAATTAATAACGCTACTGTACCACGGGATGTGCACAGGGCGGCAGCAGATATAAACGACATCTTTGTTCTACAAAAACGCGCTATTCGAGCTATTTATAACTTAAGGCCCCGTCATTCACTAGAGAATGTCTTCAGAGAAGTAAAAATACTAACAGTGCACTCATTATACATTTACGAGAACATAATGTATGCCCGTAAAAACTTGAGGCCTCAACAAAAAAAAAATGACTGCAATATGATTACCCCCCAAAAAATAAACCTGTATATCCACGTTTGAGACTCCAGAAAAGCGGAAAGTCATTTATAGGTAATGCTATAAGCTTCTATAATAAGATTCCAAATGAAATCCTGGACCTCAATGAAACTCACTTTAAAAAATATGTTAAAGATTACCTAATTAAAAAAGCTTATTATAAACTTGAACATTACACTAAAGATCCACATGTGTGGTGGTTGTCTAGCTCTGAACGCAAGCAATTAAAAACAAATAAAAACTAATGTTGTAATTATTTTTGTGTACACTGTGTACCTATCTATGTATATTTGACGAAACCAAGTGTTCGGAAGATCCAACGGAATGATAAATAAATACAATACGGCATATGTACGCGGGGAACGGCAAGCGACTGGAGAGCCAACCAGCGCCCCGCACACCCACCCTTCACCCCGCTAGCCCCCCTCAGGTACCTTATTTTGTACTTCTGCGCAATAACGATCACCGCTAGAGATAGTTGCCGCCATTTATAGCGTATAACATAACCGGGCCCGCAACTCTCATTTTGGCTGGTAAGAAATGTATTATTGTGTATGTATAGTACCCAAATATCAGGTAGTTTACAATGACTAAACAGTAAGTACCTATTGGCGGATTCATTAATTTTGCATGTTTCTTGAAAAATAAATAAATATTAGAAAGAAATCTCACAAATAAAAAGGTAAAAATCTAATTGAAAAAAAAATACAGTTAGTCTAATTTAAAAGCTTTTTACTACACATTTCTGAAAAATCCTACATCAATAAGTATTTTCAATATAATATAAATATGTATGTAAAGATTATGACATCAGCAAGTTTGGCCTTATTCCATGTTTGTGTCATAATTTCATGAAGTATCTGGTACATTGCATCTCTGGCCCTGATGAAGCCAAGAAGGAAGTCTTATGGATATTCATAAATATTTCCTGTAACTAGATTGATGTTACACAATTTAACATTAAATTTTGTTGACAATGCAGGTAGAGAAAGTAAATTTATTGGTACCTTGGAGTGGAGTGATCCTTGTCACATATTTATTTTGTACTAGGTACCTACCTACCTATCTCAAATGTTGAAACAGAAATTGCATTTAGGGAGTAAAATGTAGGTATCTAAAATTGATAACCAGAGTTTATGTATCTTGTATTCTATGGCCAACGAATATGTAGTAACGAGAATAGTACCTAGGAGTCTGTGAAAGATGTAAAGGCTAACAGGATATGTTGGGGAAGCTAAAAGTTTCGTGCTGAGTAATCAGGGATCATTGAATAGTGTCAGAAACCTGCAACAGGTTAACGACCTTGCATAACTGCTGAAGCCTGCATAGATACACGTTGAACAATCGTGTAAAGATCGGTTTACTTATTATTAAGCTGTTGCGAAGAAAAACTGATTTGGTAGCAATAAAATTAGGTACAGATTCTTCTGACTTACATTGTTTGAGTAGTTTCCGTTAGCTTCGGAAGCATTGTCGTTGGTTGCATAGCTGCTCTAGAGTTTCACTGTCCTCATGAATTTTAAGAACCCACTTTTAATTATCAACAGAATAATAACTATTGCAAAAATTGCAAAAAATCACAAACGCGGCCCGCTGAAGCCGACCGACATTAGTGTTGCGTTTTGTTAACGCAAGTTAGAAAATATAAAAAAAAAACTGAGTTTTGAATAATGTGAAAAATCAATGTATTTCCTCTTTATTATTATGAAAGTAATTAATAAAAAATAATAGTATTTATAATTTATCTAAGGTTATAATAAACAAAATACTATAGAACTTCAATGATTTAAAGAAAATGAATTTGATGATGTGAATAAAACAAAACGCAATTCAATTGAATGAACCTCGGGAATGAACTGCTTTTTGTGAAATTTGTTTTCTATTACATTACCTACATCACAAACAGGATCTTTCAAAATATAGTTTTGTTCAGAAATTTTAACAACCTTACAAGAGTTGACTAACAAAACAAAATCATTTATTATTGCTTATTTAAAAAAGTTTATTTTTGAAGAAATGTGTTGTTATGGTTGGATATCAATATATTCTTAGTATACTTGAACAATGAAAGCACACTACTTTTCTTTTAAGTTCATTCTAAAAAGTAACATTATCGATCAATTGTTCATTTAACTCATTCGTCTGTTCGTCAGTTTGACAGGTGACAAGGCAGTGAATTGATTTTTCGAAAATGGTGAGAATATTCGTAAATATTAATTTATAGGCCAGACAAAGCAATTAAAGGTTTGCAATAATGTGTAAAATAATTACAGTCGCTGACAGACAAGTTTGCGATGCTCATGGCGCGGCCGAACGGCGAAAATGCCCAGAAAGATGACGTCCCGTGGTGGATGCGCTACGCTGGAAGAGGATTGGGAACAGTTGGCAGCTTCAGTAAGTTGTATTTACATCTCCTACTCGAGCTAGACAATGACTATTCAATAACCTTGATGTACTACACAAAGAAACACTTGCATACAAAAGTTCACCCTGCGCCACCCCTTTCTTCTATGGGTAGGTAGGAGCGCGGCAATATTTGAATTTATTTACCAAGGACAAGGGGTCACCACCCTGGTGTAAATGTAACAATGAAAGTACTCCTCATAATCTACTGTATTATATATATTTTCTACTGTAAAAATGCCTAAATACTTGTCGTAAAAAAACCTACATAATGATCCTACTATAAATCTATCCTTGTATTTCCAATATAACATACACATATTACAGTCGAGAATGATAAAAACTCAACAAAAATATTTTTTTAGTTAACCTTGCGTGGTTTGGAAACGGTCCCTGCTACGTAACTGTGTGATATGTAGACCACACTGATCCTAAACACTAGAAATAATATGGAAACATATCTATGTAGCTTGAACATCCATTCATATGCTTAGAGAGTAAGAATGAAGTACCAACAGAAAAGTTTTGTTTTTCTAGAAATAGTAATGATGAAAAATAATGGAGTGTAGATATGGAAGTGTAATTGATCATTTACCTATGTCTACAAAAGTAACTCAACACATACAATTATATTGTTTGCATTAGTCACAAGATAAGGAATGATAACAGCGGGATTCCTTTTTGCTGATAAAAGAATACACTCACAAAAACATCAATTCAAACTCTACTGTGGCCTTGTTTCCTATTATTTTTAGTGCCTGCTTTCAATTGATGCAGTTTTTGTATAAAATAATTCAATGTCATTTTCATTATGGATCAACAGAGCTGCTCTAGGAAGTAGATAAAAATATAAATAATGAATGGTGCACAGAAGAATTAGCAATGTTTATTAAAAAAAATGTGTAATTCAGTGTCTCATCTTTCCATACTAAATTTTAACCAAATCATTATAGCCATTTTAGGTAGAAAAAGAGAATAAAAGCACTCACAAAAAAATCTGCAGCCATTATCATGCCAAATTTAATTCACAATGATTACAATTTACAAGTGTTTCTGTGTTAAGCAGCTACAATGATTCTAACAAATGTTTATTACATTAATTAAATAAAAAATCTAAATTAATTATATTTGTTAAAATAGATAAGGCTTATCAAAATTATTCATAGGTAATGTACTAAAAATAAGAGGTGAACTTATGTTATTTACAGCATTCAAACTCTGTTAGCAGTTACTTTGCAGAGGACAAACTATTGTGTATAACATTAACAGCCATGTAGTAATATTCTATTGCACCCGACATATCATTTTATTTATCAGTTTTATTGTCCCCAGTAAGCATTGTGCTGATATATCTATTTGATTGAATAATGTTTTTAATTTAATTTTATACTGGTGCTGTAATGTTTACAATTCAAGATATAAAGTAGCATAATAAAACTATTATTTCTCTGAGATTAATAGGACACCAAAATATTTTTGTATTATGTATGTGAATTGTCCCATCATTAGACTATTAACAAACAGAAACATTAGACTCTAACATTTCTGTCGGTACTAGAAGCGAGGCCTATGTTAGGTGATCACAGGCTGATGATGATGATATTGATGATTTGAACTTAATAAAATACAAACTGAGCCTGTTTCTAGGTTTCACTTGTAATTAAATCTACATAAGTATGCCAACTTTCATTTGAATATTATGTAAATTTTGATTTTGACCATAAAATAAGTCATAGTATTTGAAGCTATGATAATTTTTATAAAAAACTGGTTTGTGTCCTTGGTATATATTATTTTCGGGTAATTCTATACACAATTATTGCCTACTATCGGCCAAATTGTAGTCTGATGTCTTTATTTTGTTTAAAAAAGTTATGCTTTGAGAATGGGGCATACTCTGTAATATACATTTTATTGTCCTTTAGAGTAATGTCCGAAATTACCAGTGAAACTAGTTCAAATTGCCATGTGGGTGGGAATATCTCAGTTTAGAAGTACTGACATATACTTTCATAGGTATATGTATAGTGTAGGAGCTCGTAGTTTCTATTTTAGGTATTGTCTGCTTGAATATTGATCCTCCACAATGGAGCAGTTATGAATGCCCGTTGGAAGTAGGTTGAAGTTAAACAGCGGTACAATGTTTGAATAATGTTTGATGACATGCTCGGTGAACAGGGTGGTTTGCATCATAACTTTATATGTAACGTGATAAGACACAGGCTAACTCTTAATATTAAATATTTTTGGATGATTTATTTTTCAAAAGATATATTTGTTTGTAGAATTAAGTAAAAGAATTTTTAGCAATTTTAAATATGTGAAATATTTTGTAAGTTATAGTTTTAATAAAAAACAGGTCGTAACTAACACAGCGTTAAATTGATGTGAGGATTAGGTAGTAACTAAGTTATCACAATCTTTTTATTTACGACATTAAAGTCTACGAAGTTCGTAACTCTACACTTTACCTATAGGCATATCAATTGATAAAGTCATTAAGTCCACCAGCCAATAATATAGCCTCAAACAGCATTTGATATCAAAATTCTGGAATATTTATATCAAATGTGACCTTTTCCATTAATTAAGGCCCACATGCACAACTCATTTTAAACATAATATATGCATTCAGCTTAAAGCTAAATATGTTTAAGAGACATGCGAGTAGGCCTTATTCTTTCAATTTTAAAATATTCAATTTCATATTGCCCACCATACATTCTAATTGCTCTTTTTTTTTTAGAAAAAAGGTATGGGTTTGTACTTGACCATAATTAAAGTAAAGTAAATGTTTATTTGACCTTTTTACAAAGATACAGGTATAGCAATAGTGATCATTTGAAATTGTAGTATGCAATAGGGCTTAGGACTATACAATAGTTGGTGAACCCTGGACATCAAACTAAGTCAGCACCTGTGTGATGATGTCCAATTCGCGTGATGGCAAGCAATCTTTACCTACATCAACATCATAGCTGTATAAAAAAAATGAAACTAGGTAAAAAAATCTTTAAATTAAATTATTACATTTAATTATTAGGTACAAGAAAGAAACCTAAAAAGGTCCCCTACAACGTTTTTAAGGGGGATTAATATTTGTGAACGTAGAAGGAAGTGGAAAGATGTCATCAAGGAGAAGGTGCTGGGAGGTGGTGGTCACGATTCTCAGACATGAGGGATACGATTCAAGGAGGAGAAATATTTGTGGAGGAGGAATAAAAAAAAATGTTTACCTTCCAGTTGCAATAATCCTGGGCCTGTTCAACTGCATGGGCATCGTCCTGCTGGACGTGGCGTGCCTCATCGCCGGCATCTGGCAGATGCTGGCCGGGTTCATAGTGATCGTGTGCGAGGCGCCGTGCTGCTGCTTCTTCATCGACTACGTGCAGGTGCTCAGCGACAAGATGGAGACCAGGCCCTATTACCAGAAGGCGGCGCTCTATTGCGGGTAACTTAGTCATTTATTTATTTCATACTAGTGGACGACCGCGGCTTCGCTCGCATCATTTTGAGATAAAAAGTAGCCTACAACACTTCAAAGACTTCATACTATCTACATATCAAAAATCATGATGATCTGTTCAGCCATTTTTGTGTTATGAGCGCTTAAATAAACAGACAAAAAAAACTAAGAACTGCTGAAACGTTCTGTTATGGTTTAAAGTATACCTAAACGATTTTTTTTTCTAATATCTTTTATGTTCAGATTTTTGCCCCCTTCAGTTTTTTTTTTTTTTTTTTTAACTTGAACGGGTTTGCACTTGACCATAGTTTACCTGATAGCAAGTAAGGCTATGGCCTAAGATGGAGCGTGCTTACCCGATAAGAACCGATTCACTCTCGCTTTGAAGATCGCTGGATTTTATTGTATGACCTTATTACCTATAGAAGTTACCTAACATTTATTGTAGCAAGACATACTAGCAACACAAATAGTGTATTCTGCTTGTTCTGGTCGTTAGATGCAAAAATTGCAGTAAAGCTCTTTGAGACCTTTTACATTCAGAGAGATGGTTTTTTTGTGTCTTTGAGCGCTTTCGTTTTTTAATTGAATTGAGTTAGCCTTGCGTGTGAGTTTATTTCTTTTGTAGGTTGCAAAATTGTCAAGTCAAAAAAGACATGACAGAAATCCAAAGCTATCCTCCGCCATTTCAGCTCGACGGTGTCTAATTCTTTCAATCTGCAAATAATCTCATAGTTATTGATTCGTGCTCTGGTTTGATTACGTAACGATGAAGCCTCATGACATACGATACCTGCGGAATGTAATGTTTCAAGCTACATTGGTATATCACCCTATACCTATGTGATATATAGATCATACAAGATAAGATATTTCTTTAATGCACACCGAAAAAATTACATGTTGAAAGAAATTTAGAAACTATTTAATGCACATTGGGCGGCCTTATCGCCTTAGGCGATTTCTTCCAGGCAACCTTTGGATGGACAGGATTTAGAATTATAAATAGGCGGTGTACAAGAATACGTTACATAAATAAATAAGTGAAAGAACACAATACAAACTCAGATAATACACTAATAAATACTAATAATAAACAATACAATACATAATACTATATGGATGATAGGTAAAGATGATACACTAGCTTTTGAAATGTGCTTAAGGACTTAGCTTGCCTAACAGGCAATGGCAACATGTTCCATAACTGGATGGACACAACATACTGACAAGGTACAACATAATGTACTACACTATATGAACTTCTTCTCCTTATCGAATGAGAGTGGCCAACTCTGGTGTTGAGAGTTTATCAAGCCGTCCTAAGAGCCTCTGCCATGGGTTAAAGACTGCCGTACTAGACAAACAGCTGGGACCTACAATTTAAGGTGTCATTCAACCCACGGAAACGCCCAAAATAGAATGGCTTACGCTTGACTACAACTTGCCTGATGGTAAGCAACGTTATAGTCTACGATCTAGCGCGCTTGCCTAGAAGAAACCGGAAAAAAACCTTAGCTTAACATTGGTGATCGCATGTCATTGCCTCCGCTAGCTGAGTAACGGGCGCTACTATATGAACTGTATTACATAATAATATATGAATACGTGTCTTACAGTGCAGTGACCGCAAGACCGCAACCAATTAGTGAAGACTAAATTGATACTCCAATCTCGCGTTGCACCGCGAGCGTCGACCGCATAAATACTGCTACACACTGACTCATCACAACAAACCGAGTTTTTGTAACACTTCTTTGTGTGCCTTCTTCATTATTGTGTTATACGTACACACACATACACTTTTTATAATACACGATATTACGGCTTAATGATATAAGATATCGTTTCCCACCTTAGTTTTGCTCCATGATCTAGCTGAACTATACAAAATGTATCCGACTACGCTCACACATTTTTTAGAGAGTTAAATACTTATTCAGATAAGTGAGGTAGTACTGAAAAAATATAAATAAATTATAATATATCATACGCGCCCTCAATAACTGTGCTTATTTTTTATTATAGCTGTTGTTATAATTTCATATATCAATTTTATAACTAGCTTATCAGAAACTCTCTGGTGAATACAAAATACATATTATATACTTTATTAAAGAGTTTGTTTTTGAACCTTTGATACATCATGGTCGAGTTGGCGTTCAGCGTAAATTCTTCATCTTCTTTTCGAATGAGAGTGGCCAACTCCCAAGCCGCTCTAAGAGCCTCTGACATGGCTTAACGACTACCGTACTTGACAGTTTAAATGCAGCGTAAATAAAATGCTGACACAATGTAAAGTTTATTAGTGAAAATCGATCTATGATAGCAAAGTTCACGCAAAGATAAAATTAAAGCCTTGTAAATTTAAAGTTTCACAATAGTTTTTATGCTAATTACAACACAAGCCATAATGACCCTTTAGGCCTAGGATTAAAGTTGAATATCCTTTACATTCAAAATTGGGTCTTCCCTTTTTACCATCTTATCTATGTTACAAAGTTGCAAACAATAATAAACTCTACTAGCACGTAAATTAAAGTCCAATATCCCTTGCTTCCAGGCTGGCGCTGCCCCCGTTCTTCCTGTGCTTCCTGAGCCTGAGCACGTGGTTCGGCAGCGGCCTCATCTTCGCCACCGGCGTCGTCTACGGCATGATGGCGCTCGGCAAGAAGTACGTTACTTATACTAAACTATTCAATTATAGACTCAAATTGATTTTATTATAGCACCGGTTAGCACTCACGGCTGAAAATATGTCGAAAAATATCTATAGCTTTAAATAAATATTCCGGGACATTGCACACAGCGCCATCTAACCCCGCACTAAGCAAACGCTTGTGTCGTGGGTACTAGGTAACGAATATAATACTTATATACTTTTCTTTTGTAAATAAATATTACTTATTATACATACAAACGACCAGACTCAACACAAGTACGTAATTATAAATTTTCAAAGTACATAAATACTTGTGTTATGCGGGAATCGAACCCGCGAATCTCTAGATTAGAAGGCAGAGCCACTACCAACTAAGCTAACAGGCCAGTCAATTTATATATTTCGACATTGCTTTCAACGTACATATGTATGTGCTAGCCGGTGCTACTCCTAAATTTAATCTTGCCTTACGAGAACTTTAGGCGAATAAAATAAAATCTGACTTCATGCTAATATCATAAAGGAGAACTGTTGTAAGGATGTTTCTTTAATGATCTTATTATATGGTGAAGGGAGTATAATAACAAATCATGGTGTCGGGTACCATTTACAGCTTGTGCTATTTAAATCTGATACTAACGGGTTACATACAAAAGCCAGTGCCTAGATATTTCATTATTTGTGAACGTTACTTTTCAATGCTTGGTTTTAAGTTCTAAAACATGGTGGTGAGGATATTAATAAATAAAAATAGTAAAGGATATTTTTCAGCCCAAAATTGATCAAATATATTATAATCATTACATTTTCGACGTGTTTGTAGTACTAAAGCTACCCTCTAAAAGTGTGGTATAAGTACATCATACAGTTTTTGTATCTCAATGATAAAGATAATATTTCCTAATGTTATAAAATGAATACACAAAAATACCTATGTACGGTAGGTATCATATATAAAATCACGGCAGTAATATAATTCAATTATCTATAATAAAAGTTTTTTTTTTCTGTCCATCGTCATCAAATACTATCTAATTATATCCACATGTGATATCCATTTACAAGTATATTTATGTATGTACCAGCGAGTGATACTCACATATAACTGTATGTACCTATGTTTGTGTGTGCGCGTGTACTAACGTAGAGGGTCGCGCGACGACATGGCCGCGATGGCGGGCGGGCAGACGCCGCCGGGGGGCGCTCCGCCCGGGGCGCAGGACCACCACGTCACGCTCATGGAGGACCCCGACGTGTGGCGCCCTAACTAAAGGCAACTCACCACTAAACAAGCATCAATTATATACATACATATACTCATTCAAACAAATTCACATTCCTTGTACTGCATCAGAAATCGTATCTAAAGGCATCGCACGTTCACACTATGCACTCATTCAATAACACCTATATTGCTTGCTCTGCTTCGGTAAAAACTTTCCGCTCACTAATATTATAAGTAAGCGAGGTACAGCTGGCATGTGGCATAGTCTCTTCTGACTTGGCCCTAACTAAAGGCAACTCACGCGCATGATCACGCAATATTGTATACCTGCTGCTTCTGTTATATATTCTTTTAGTATCTATGCTATGCTATATAATATATGTACATGCATATGACTTAGTCTCCGCCGACGTGTTCGCTGTTACTAGAGAAATTACTTAATAAAAAAACCTATATGGCTGACTCGTCGCTTCTTGCTAATAATCTTAAATGCTCTTCTTCCTGCATACTGTGTTTTGTATATTCGTTTGTGTTATGCCCGCACAGTTAGCAGGCAAGACAAATGGGCAGAGACATACATTTTTAATCTTTTTCTGATGTTGGTACATTTGACAAACATATACCAACAAGTGCATATTTGAATGTACCTTTAACAAATTATTAATAAAATGTTTATCTGTTTACCAACGCATGCATATTCACGTGTCCTGCAGCTTTTGCTTACCGCTATTATGATAAATCATGTAGGTATTTGTGTAAACATTAATTGCACCTTTCGCTACGAATAATTTATTCACAGACCCTACATTATAGTTTCGCCTGTCTTCTCTCGTCGTTTTTAGCGCCTATATCGAGAACGTTTTTTTGTTAGCAGGCACAAATTGCTAATCATGTTTCCTTTCAGCATACGATTATTTATTATTTAATTTTCAGATTTCTTTTAAATGTTATGTTAATAAGGCTTAAATTGCACCGTTTTTTAGAAATTGCAGAGATTTTCACGATGAAAACTTATCGATGGGTAAAGAATTCCAATCAAAGAAGTTCGAAATGGATTAATGATAACAATTAGGTTTCTTTGATTGTGAAATTCATATACTGCCGACACGTTTTCATTGAATAGCACGCTAGATGTATGTGTGTTGACCGTTGAATCACTAAAGTCTTTGCTAAATTTGTAACGACAAAGAAAATGTGCTCATTTTCCTTGAGTCAAGAAGTTTCCTTCCTGTCGACTTTGCTTAAATGATTTGGCGATATGCTGTTATTGTGTTATGTGTTGCCTTCGCTTTTTCAATTAATAATTTGATATTTTATCAAAAATTTACCTTATAGCTCATTTAAGTAGGTACACACTTTTTGTATGTGCAACTACTAGTTTTGATGGATTAATTATTGTTAGAATCTATAAAAAACAACAATATCTTATAAGCACGGTCAGCACACACTATACTTTACCTCTTCCTACATGCTACCACAAATCTAACAAGTATACTCCCCCAGGGCGACAGCAGAAGACATGCGTACGTCGGCGGCGACCCTCGAAGCTGGGCTGGGCGGGCCCACCACGGCGCCGCGAGCCAACCTCGTGGGCAACGAGCAGCCCGTCAGCTTCACCGGCGCGCCCGTCCGACACTGACCCACCACGACACTAACCACCCCCTTTTATAAAACGGACCAACTTCATTCACTCTTCAAATCAATCTCTCATTGGCTGAATTTTTTAAATCTGTCACCAGAAAATGGATTTGAAGGTAGAATGAAATTGATCGTCGTTTAAGAAGCCGGGCGGTTAGCGTGGTATCTACGCGTGGAATACTTAGTCAAATGATGCTCGGGTCTACATCTAATCAGTTATAACTCAACGTGTCGTGCTGCGGGAATATTGTCATACAAACTTGTATAGTAAGACTCAAAACCAAGATTTTTAGAGTGATGATGGGAAGCCCAAGTTGTAGGCATCTAAACAACTAACTCGCCTCTAGAAAATAAACTATGTATAATTGGTATTGTAGTAAGAAACTTTTAATCAAACAACAAAACGCGAAGACCTCTGTGGTTAGTTTGCTCAGGGGTTACTAGAGGCGAGTTATTTATTTCTCCTTATTCCCGTTTTGATTTTTACTATACAACAGTTTGTCTAATAATATGTGCGGAGCATTGCACGTGCTCGCCGCCCGGGCTACTCATCTCGTCGCCAACGAATAGAACCCTTCCTGTGTATCCGGTACTGGCGTCATTTATATCTTTTAATATTGATTTCACTAAATGGTCATATGGGTCAACTACTCGGGATTCCGGGCCCTTAAGCCCATTGTCGCCCACATCCAGAACATTCTTCCTTTATATTATGCAGGTATTTGCATAATTTAAGAAAATGGCTGTCTAGTGTTGGACGTGTTTCAATTTTTTAGGCGCAAATATTCTAACCTTGTTCTACCAGCTATCAACTAAAGCCAGTTTCCTATAAATATTCCAATTATGTAAACAATTTTGAACCGTTTCGGCTTTTAGATAAGACTTATACTTATTTAATCTTTTTTTTTGTAATATATTATTGTAAAATCAATCCTGATATCAATAGACATTAATTATAGATTTAAATCATGTTTGAGAAAAGGTATATTATAAGCTTTAGCCACAAGTCATTGTTTGGAGGTCTTCTTGTTTCCTTCGTCCAACAATGCCCGTTGTTGGCTCCTACAGTAATATACATACCTAAGCACATAGGTACACATTCAAACACTAGGTTTTAGAGAGTACGCAATTATTACACTTGTTACAGTTTTGTCAGTAAACTAAATGCTGTTTTCCTATGAAATATGTCAGAAAATGGGTCTCAATGTTGCTGAGAGAACTTAGGGTTATAGTAAGAGACAGACATCAGTATTTCTCTTTCTTACTCTATTTATGTGACTTGACAGCAACTATCCAATGCTTGTTCTTGTTTGAATCTTTGTGTCAACTAAACGGACCAAGTTTAAATAAACTAAGCGTACATAAAATTTGTAAACTTTTGAAATACCTTTTTGTAATAAAGTTGGTGGTTTAATACTACCCTTATAACTAACTATATCATTAGCCGTTGAAGCTTTTTGAGTGTGCTTAATTTAAGCTTAATAAATAAACAAATTAAGAAGATGTAAAGTTATGCAAAAGTGCCATCTGTTTATGGCAAGATTATATTCCTCAGAGCAGAAATCAAACTAATTCTATTTCTGATTCTGTCAACTGGCCAATTGGAAGAAAGTAAACGCATGCACTTAAATGTAATTGGCTGATGAAATGTCTGCTAAAGATATTGGAGATGAGATTTCTTATTGCATAACTTTGCATATCCATTCAAAGCAAATACTTAAATTAATATTTAATTTGTAATAACCATAAATATGTATAATACAAAATGGATGAGTAAACATTAGATTCGGTTCAATATATTATATGAAGCAGCTGAAATATTGCTACAAATAAGTGAATATAATTATTTAATTTGTAGTAAAGTGGCGTAGTTTTGAGGGCTGTTAATAGTGTTAAATAGTCTTTCGAGCTGTTGAGGACTGTTCCAGCATATCTATTTAGTTTGCAGGGTCCGGGGATAGCCACTATCGTGTTAATGTTGCAGAGATTTAAATTTAAAGTCATTAGACTAAAGATGCACATTTCCAAAGACAATGTTGACCGAACAAGTGACTAAAATTATAATGTAAGTACTCCATAGTCATTTATATATGACAACATTTACATGAAACTAATAAATAAAATAAATATTTCAGGACATATCACACAGCGCCATCTAGCCCCATACTAAGCTTACGCTTGTATCATGGGTACTAGGTAACAGATATAATATAAACATTATACTTTTCTTTAGTATATATGTACATACTTAAACTAAAACTAAACAATTTCAATCCATTGTGTTTGTTATTAGCAAGATACTTTTCCAATTGTTTAAAATGTCTTATTTTACTTTGTGCATCTTTAGCCTAGTATAGGTCAAAATTAGAATTTATCAAAATATGTTTATTCCTTACGACTGTATAGGTAGTTAGCGAAATTTTCTTGACATTGGTGTAAGATGTTTTTGTATTCATAGAAAATCAAATTATTAAATAACTTGACCGTTATTTAAAACTTAATAAATTGAGAGTGGCAACCGTGTTTTCCGCTTCCTTTTTCCCTCTCTTTCGATCTATGTGCACTTTTATCGTTCTGTCTCGCTCGCACACCCCCACCAACAGGCGACCGAACCATGAAGGCGAAGATGGTCCGACCTCTTTTCATTGGCGTCGAGTTTTCCGCTGCGACAAGTCGCTAGTCTTGGAGCAAAAGTGGAATATTATTTTTTTTATTGAAATTCTAAATTTCAATTTGTAAGTGTGCCTTTTCCAATGGAAAGCAGTAAGTTTAATTCCACTTGACTTTATTTTATTGGTAAAGTGATTTTTAACGGTGTTACCGTTCGCCTTTACCATTTGACTTGTTTCCTTTTATTATAAATAATTTTATTACCCTCAATTTTCTTGCATGATCTATTTCTTTTGCTTGACTTTAAATATTGTGTACTTGGAAACTGAATTATACAATTTTTCTTTAATATCTACCCTCAGAATATATTTAATCAATATTTTTTAACGTAATGTTCAAAATTATTTGTGGATTGCATTTCAGTAATTTTAATACTTGTATGTGTATTGTGTATGTACCCCGTACATAGGACGTAGCTAATACTGTGTTTTACAAGTAAAATGATATTCACGAGTGATCAAACTAGAATTTCAATTCGATGAATCACGAATATGCGCCGTCGCTGAGGTAAAAAAAAGGGGGGGCGAGTATGCATCATTGTTAAAAACGATCTGCTAGATAACTTCACAAGATATGAACCTCGCAGGTTCACGCAGTATTTTTCTAATGCAGATAAATGATGTTCTAATACAATAAAGTATGTCTTTTTTTTTTACATCTAAATTTAATAGTGTTAATTTACTTTGCTTACAATTCAATAATTTTATTGAGTCCATAATTTAAGAATCTTTGATAGATACGAGTTAAATTTGTAACATTACAAAATGCATAGGTATATTATGTGATAATATAGCTAAGAACCGTGAATACGGATAAAAATGGAACCAATGGTTTTGTCTCTCTTATTTTTTGTTCGATTCTTATGTTCGATTTAATTAATTCTTCGGTAGTATAGTGGTAAGTATCCCCGCCTGTCACGCGGGAGACCGGGGTTCGATTCCCCGCCGGAATTGACGTAGGAGTCTGCGCGTCGCAGACCCGGGAGTAGCGAAACTCGCACCGTGCGCGGTGGTTGTGTCCGTGACAAACCAGCACTCGAGGAGTTGTAAAGATCGCGCCGTGCGCGGTGGATGTGTCCGTGGCACACCAGAACTTCTCCAAGTACCAAGGTCGCGCCGTGCGCGTCGGTAGTGTCCGTGACACCCAATACTTCAGAGTCCGTGACTCTGGAAAACACCAGGAATTTATAGGACATGCGTACATAAAGACATGCTGTGGTCTGTACCCAGCCCTCGCAGGGCTGTGGTCATAACTGCCCCTATACAAAGCTTTCCCAGCCAGGGATCTTGTATAACATATTGTGCTGTGATGCACTGTAAATCTATTCGTAAGCCCTCAGGGGCTCATTATGTAGGACCCTCGCAGGGTACTCTAAAGACATGCTGTGGTCTGTACCCAGCCCTCGCAGGGCTGTGGTTATAACGGCCCCTATACAAAGCTTTCCCAGCCAGGGATCTTGTATAACATATTGTGCTGTGATGCACTGTAAATCTATTCGTAAGCCCTCAGGGGCTCATTATGTAGGACCCTCGCAGGGTACTCTAAAGGCATGCTGTGGTCTGTACCCAGCCCTCGCAGGGCTGTGGTCATAACGGCCCCTATACAAAGCTTTCCCAGCCAGGGATCTTGTATAACATATTGTGCGGTGATGCACTGTAAATCTATTCGTAAGCCCTCAGGGGCTCATTATGTAGGACCCTCGCAGGGTACTCTAAAGGCATGCTGTGGTCTGTACCCAGCCCACGCAGGGCTGTGGTCATAACGGCCCCTATACAAAGCTTTCCCAGCCAGGGATCTTGTATAACATATTGTGCGGTGATGCACTGTAAAGCTATTCGTAAGCCCTCAGGGGCTCTGTTCGTAAGCCCTCAGGGGCTCTAATCGTAAGCCCTCAGGGGCTCTATTCGTAAGCCCTCAGGGGCTCTATTCGTAAGCCCTCAGGGGCCCTATTCGTAAGCCCTCAGGGGCTCTATTCGTAAGCCCTCAGGGGCTCTATTCGTAAGCCCTCAGGGGCTCTATTCGTAAGCCCTCAGGGGCCCTATTCGTAAGCCCTCAGGGGCTCATTATGTAGGACCCTCGCAGGGTACTCTAAAGACATGCTGTGGTCTGTACCCAGCCCTCGCAGGGCTGTGGTCATAACGGCACTATACAAAGCTTTCCCACGCAGGGATCTTGTGTAACACATTGTGCTGTGATGCACTGTAAATCTATTCGTAAGCCCTCACAAAGGGAGACTCATTATGTAGAACCCTCGCAGGGTACGTAGCCTCTAACAAAGACAAGCTAATCATACCGGACCCTCGTAGGGTATTTTGAAGACATGCTGTGGTCTGGACCTAGCCCTCGCAGGGCTGTGGTCATAACGACCCCTATGCAGAGCCATCCCACGCAGGGATCTGGTAACAACTCAAAGTTATTCGCATTTCTAATCATATCTATTATCTATATTCAGCGCAGAGCTAAACTTCCAGCAACGTTAATTACCTATTATTGCAATACATGGCAAACTGCTGGTTAAGTATAAAGATATATTATGACAATATCTTTGCAGGCCAGCTTAAATAAGTATCTTGTCAGCAGATAGCATGAAGTGGAAGCATACGTTTAACCTAGTGCTAAAATATGACATTGTTTCAAAACCCCAAAGGCCTATGCCGACCAAACGATTTAAATCTATAGAATCTAAAGCAATATCGCAGAATAGTTTTGTCGTCACAAAACTGATAAATACTGATACATGAAACATACTGATAAATGTATACGTGTAGGTACTGTCTTTACCTACCTGACAGTTACAAAGATCTAACAGACGGTTTCTAAGGCTAATTTAGCTAATAACTAAATCTCGCAAAGCTGCCTTCCGTTTTGCTCTCAACCTGATTTTCAAAGATGTGACATCACTAATGAAATAGAACTTAATACTTATATCCGTAAAATTAAATGGCAAGAAGGTAAGTAAACCTGGATATACGCCTTATACGAGTAATACATAGTATTACATACGTAATAGACACCATGAACGTCAGGTGTGGCAAGCGAGGAAAATCTAATTTCGTATTCAAGTTTCTTCCTCCTGCGTTGTCTTGTATTTCTGGGAATAACCCGTAGAATATGAATATTCAAAATTAATGTTCTCTGCCTTATGGTGATATACTTGTTCAAAGAGTTTCTTAACTACCTGTTAAGCTTAGTCTTAGTCTAGACTCAGTAAATGAAACTCCTGATAAACACTCTTGTTCTCAATACTGTTTGCAAGAAATATCTTTCTGCATTTTCACATTTGTCACTGAGGTTCTTCTTTTCGTAATCCTTCCCTGTCGCATTATTTGTCCTCAGAGGTGTCGATTTTGACTTGGGTCCTCGACTCAAACGTATTATCAGTCTGGACACGAGTCACGGTGTCTTCACCGCGAACAATAGAAATGGACGATAAACCGTATCCATAGGCACGATCATCGTCAAAGTTTATGTATCTGAACAGTGCTTGTAAATTGCTGTCTTAATGCAAATAAGCATACAGGCTTTTGATTCATTTGTATTCAATTGATTAAACTTGACAGTGTAATTCATTCCATGGAAACACAACAGTGCCATACAGATCACCTATAACTAGCTAGGTCATCATAATCATTATCCTGATAACACCTATATCCAAAAAGGACTAAAGAGATCTAATGCTCAGTCTAAATAGTGATCATCTTTATGTCACCGGACTAGATCGATTTGATATTGATACCATTTGGGTAACATTGATTTGATTTGAACATTCTTGCGGACGCGAATGTACATATATCAACCCTGGTGTGGGTATATCCGTCACCCTTTTGTAGTTACGAAAATGTTTCAACCGACAACATCTCAACTTAGAGCCTAAATACTAATTACTATCTACCTGTCAGAATACAGAATATAACGCTAGCTTGGCAAAATGTTAAGTTGATTAGACAAAATCACAACTGGAAAAAACCTGGCGTAAAATGGCACGAGGTGTTTAATATGAGCTGATGATAATAACATTTTTCCATTTGTACCAAAATTGGCAGGCTTATTACTTTAATAACAGATTTATTCAAATTACATGCTACATTTGGTTATAAATCCGTGGTACCTATATGGACTAATGTATTCATGTAACGATATTACCGTGTCGTAGGCCCATAGAAATTGAGCTTATGTACCAGTATGTCCAACTATCGCATTATAATATAAACTCTCTACGACACAGTTTTTTTACTAATGGCAGTGCAATTTGTAAAATGTAACATATTGTCTATTTACAATAAATTTATCTTATCTTAGTTTAAAAACCTCCATGACTTGGTATTGGTTTTAAAAATATTTTCGACATTACATTCATCACAAAATCATTGCATTTATTACTTTGCTCGAGTCGCAAGAGTTAGCCTTGATAGCTGAGTACTCTTAACATTTAATCCAAGAATAACTGTTGTGTCCATACTAGTCGTAGTAAAAACTGACACAACTAAGTAGCTATAGACAATCAGGACGAGAATTGTCTTAAAATCCTACTACTTAGCTTCATCACTGTTTTTGTGTAAAGCATAACTTTTCTTCATGTAAGCCATAGTATTATGACTCATATTAGTATTATGACCAAATCTATTTATTGATTTCACAAATCAATAAGAGCAGCTTTCTGGAGAGATGTTATATCAGGTTCAAATTCATACCGTCGGAAGTAGTAGTATTCAAGTAGGTCTGACAAATTACTTCTGATTAAAGCCTGGTCAGGGTTGATTGGTCTCCATCCCAAAGTAAAGATTTAAAATAATACTTCTGTGATTATATTATTTAACTGAGGAATTATTATTATTTTATAATAATAGCCTCAGTTCTCTTACAGTCAACCCGATATAAGCTGTTATTTCTAGTCTGTCTAGTACTGCTAGTACTTTTGATTACTTAGTTACTTCAACAAAAGTAGTTATATTAGCTCTGAATAAAATGTGATTACATCACTTTCTGTCTCTCGCACATTGGTTGGTTTTATGTATGTATCTAAGGTACACCTACCTTACCCTTTACCTATGTACATATACCTTCCCAGTACTTAAGTATTTATTACTTCTGTACATGTTCACATTGGCGTCTTTTACCCACCAGGCGATAACAGACACGTCTCAATTTATTAAGTTTTAAATAACGGTCAAGTTATTTAATAACGATGTTTTACCTGAAATAAAACATATATTAAATACTTACCTTATTTAAAACTTACATTTTATTTCTGCCTGGTGTAAATTTCGACTCAATGAAAAGAGGTCGGACCATCTTCGCCTTCATGGTTCGGTCGCCTGTTGGTGGGGGTGTGCGAGCGAGACAGAACGATAAAAGTGCACATAGATCGAAAGAGAGGGAAAAAGGAAGCGGAAAACACGGTTGCCACTCTCAATTTATTAAGTTTTAAATAAGGTAAGTATTTAATATATGTTTTATTTCAGGTAAAACATCGTTATTTTTACCTTGCACAGGTCTAGATGGGTGATAGAACTGACATCTTATTTAAAAAAAATACATATGGCTCAAATCCTGTTATTAACAAACTAAGTATATTTTTCTGTCTTTGAATTATAATCACATTTTAATTGGTTTTAAAAGTGATGATCAAATAAATTGCTTTTAATTTTATTTACATTACGAAGCCGTAAGGCGCAGCTACTTTCATATATGGTGGTCACCCATCTCTGGCCGGCGTGTCTCGCCCGAGTGGCTCTAGCTTTATTCTTATTTATTTTAATTTTACAACTATGTGATATTGTAAGACATTTTGTATAAAAACATCCATTATCATATCCAATGCATTCCAAAATTATACTGAAATGGGTCTTTGCTTATTTTTAGATTGGAACATTATTACAACAATGTCAATTTGTTGGGCAGTGTATACTATATAGGCACTTTAGCACTTGATGTTATATAGGTATACATAGAGCCTTTTAAATAGAATACATTCACTAAATACATTGTAACTTTACTGATATTGTTAAATGGTCTACATACATACTTATAAAATATTTATTGAGTCAGACACATTTGAAAAGTTTTGTGTCCTAAAAGTAATAGTGCTTCTATTCTAAATATTTAAGTATTATTGTTTAAAAAATGCCTGTAAAATCGTAACTTGCCATGATCTGGCAATGTAGGTACAATGAAATGTGTGTATAGTCTGTCTGCTAACCCAATCATACATCAATACAAATCTGATGGTAATTAAAAATCATGGTAATAACAATATCTGAATATTTTTATATAAGATATTCCAAAATAAGACCATTGCTGCTAAAGTATTATATTGTGTATAAGAAAGGCCCTAGTCTTAGGTAATGTTCTGTAGAGATAGTCTACTTGCTCACACAGCCAATATTTTATTAGGTTTTTTTAATCTGTAGTTTTATATACACATATTTTTTTAGTAATCTTTGATGAATTTATTGAATGGATTTATTTTTCAATATCAATTTATGTGCTTCCTTTTGTCAGTTATTTATTGTGATTTATTTAATTATTGAGATGAATTGTTTATTACAATATATCAAATTGTATTTGTAAAGAGTTGTGAATATCTGAACTCTATGAAATTGTTAAATATTGTTAACCATTGGTTGCTGTATATGTGTGAATGAAGCCTTGGAAAACTTAAGGTTATGAATGCTATGAAAATATTCACTCCATTTAGAATTAGGTAAAATAATAAAATATAAAAACAAGTGAAGGAAAACTAAACATACTAAGTACTTCTAACTACTACAAAAAGGGGCACTTAGAAAATCTACAGAAAAGCCTAAAGATAATCTAAGTGCTCCAGCCCACTACCAGAGGGCAGCGTGCCCAGCATGCTGGCCGCATTACCACGCTGGATAGCAATGCTGATACATTGAGCCAGAAAAAGGCCAGCATTTTGGTCATGCGTCGCGTCAACCAAGCGCTCCGAGAGGTTTTGGAAAATAGTATGGGCTCCCGGACCCCACGGCCCCAAAGTCTCGACTCCAAAAGGCTCAAAGATGTAACCTCGGCCGAGGTTAGCATATTTGCGTCTCTTGTGATGCTCGGCAATAATAGCCGCCGCTCCAGGTAATAAAGTAATAATTCTCAAATATTATTAATAATAAATATTAATCTTTTATTATTAAATTGGTAAAATTCAATTTGTTTATGTATCCCTAAGGTACTTTTATTATTTGGCCATGATATCTTGTGTTGTAACTAGAACCATGGCGAATGTATCAGCTAACACATCAAAGGATTTGAGGCAGACCTTCACTCAACTCAATAAGTTGGTGAAATATCATATCACAGTATCAGATTTACTAGATTCTAAATGGAGCTCCTACAAAGTTAACAAGTTTCATCAAATCTAAATTTTACTAAATAAAGTTTGTAATGTAATCAGTTAGGAGTAATGTATGTATTAATATATAGTTGTATAGATACCCAGTTGCAGTTGTTCTCGTGAGTTAATGTTACTGTTAGGAATGCATATCTGTAATAAATGTGTGTATATTGAGATCTGATGCTTTATTTCTATTAACTATCATCAGGCACCTTGGCAGGCTTTGAAGTACAAATAATAGTTTGTTTTTGCTGAAGTTTTATTATTAAATGATAGCTTAAAGTAATACTTTGTATTTTTAACTTGCCATAAACCATTAAATGGTAAATATAATGATTAAGTTATTGTGCTTGTGGAGTCAAATATCACAAAACTAATGGTTAGGTTGGAAAGTGTCAGCACATGTTACATGATACCTACACATTATACCATCACTAAATTTGAATCCAGCTCTTAATTACATGTATGTAAGTATCCCTTACTCTGAGACAGCAGAACTACTTGGTGAACAGATACAATTAGTAAGTAGATGTACAATTGTGTATGTGCTGTTTTAAAGGTTAAACACTTAATAATATGCTTTGCCTGTACCTTACACATTAAATAAGATGAAAGCTGAGATAAACTACCACACAAAGAAAATTATTAATTAATATGAGAATTTTATTTACATGTTTATTAAAATATACTTACATATTAATATATCACTTTGAATAACATAATAAAACAAATGATAGGCCTTATAATAATGTAGTTATGCATCCAGCATGCTGCTTTCATCTGGAAAAGAATATTTTACATTAATTTGATATTATGTACATATCCTGAAATGATTTTTTTTATAATATACCAAATGTCTACCGAATATAATAAAATGACTAAGAACTATGCTACAAGAAGTCTTGCATTTGAACGAAATATTGGGACCTACTTAGTGATAGGTAATATAAAAGGTATTTATACTTGTCATATCATATTTGATGATTCAGCTCAGAGGAATGAAATGAACTGGGTTAATGTGCCTATACAGTACTATACAGCTAAATAAGTATTTCGAGCTACAAAGCAGGTAGATGTACTAACCACGCTGTCTCTTTGAAGAGAGCCCCAGTAATGGTTCCATGTCTTTGTATGAGGCACTGCTTGTTGTCTGTCTCAAGGCAGACGGTGGGCGGTTTCAGGTTGGGCTGTATCTTGCAAGCCTGCTCTGATATGGCCACAATTATGCCCGCAGAATCGACGTGGGCAGCCCCTTTAGATGCTAGGCATAAACCCTGGTGATCAGCAACGAGGCAGCCGCTTACGTTAGGTGTTGACATTATCTCTTCGATTACTTTATCTAGTTCCTTTTCCATGGCTTAGGGCGTTGCTGAAACCAAATAATACGATGTAAAATTTAACTTTTGCGAGATCCCTGTCCCCGATCAAAACAAAAATATTATTTGGCATTGGCAATGACAGCCGACAGGACAGTGCAGTGTTGCCACCACAGTTTTTTTTTACCCTAACCCTCGGCGAAATTACCCTAAATTAAGCACCTTGATTATTTTTTTACCCTATTTTTTTTTATAATAGCTTAATACTACACCGTTTCTAAACATTCCTGGAATGCATCCATTGTAGCCTGGGCTTCTATGTCATCTGCAGTAACTTTTTTCTTGAGATCGTACATTTCATTCGTAAACTTTTCAACATCGCGTCTGTCGGAGTAAATATGTAACGCAAGACTAATTATTTATTTTTGAGCTGTATCTCACCAGCATTAAATGTTGTAACATCTCAAGAAATAGCCGGTTCCGAAGCTTATTTTTGATAATCGAATAAAAGAAGAAAGCTCTTTACCGGAATAAACCGGTTTCTCTCACTCCGCAGTCCGCACACGATACATATCTCTCTTCCGCGTATATACAAACCTTCGTGTGTGAAAGAGAAAAATAGATTGTTGTCTATTGCTAGAGGAATAGAACGGTATGGCTTTTTTTTGTATTCATCCATGTACTGGACAGGCAATGATCAAGGACCATACAGCCTAGTCTTTAGTAAAGAACGGTACAGCGTCACGACAAGTTAGTGCGTTCGGAAACACGCGTTCTCTAAAAATTCTCTATATATTTTTTATACCCTGAAAAATTACCCTAAACAATTTTCTACCCTAAGAAATACCCTAAGTAATTTTCTACCCTAAAAAATACCCAAAACGCGAAAAAATGCCCCTAATTTAGGGTAAAATACCCTAAGGTGTGGACACTGTGTGACAGTGACAATCACGACATAACTTTGCTACGCTTGAGTTTGACATATTCATTGATTTGACTTTAGTTTTCGCGCTCTTTTTATCTTATTTTGAAACTTTTGCTATGCTATATTTTATTTGACTATGAGTTAAACAATATAAGCAAAAGTTTTAAAATTATTTTCATCTTATCTCGGAGAGAGTATTTTTACTCTTCTATATCTGAGTGCAAAAGTCGTTTTTATTCTCTAGAGGATAAAGTAAATTTTCATCCCACCATCTCGGAAAGAGTATTTTCATCCCACCATCTCGGAAAATGAATTTTTGCTCTTCAATATCTGAGTGCAAAAGCCGTTTTTATTCTCTTGAGGATAAAGTAAATTGAATTTAGAACATCGCTTGTAACAAGTTTTTGAATTAAAAAAATCATTAAACCTATTTACTGCTACCTCTATGGTGCCGAATATATCATACAACTTTTTTAAATTAGTTAAACCTCATACTCGGAACCTTCTTGGTGTTCTTTTTTTCTATTTGCTTTGTACGCGGTTCTTTACGCGGCATATTTTCACGTCATTGTTAAACCTTATATTAAAAAACAAGAAACTTGAAAATCAGTGGAAAAACTAAAACGAGTGATTCTAGCGACGAGGAAGTTTGTTTGACGCTAACAGAATTGACTGAAACTGTTAATAATGCGCAAATGAGCTTTCTCCCTCAACAATCACGCGTTTTGCATTTAGTCATTTCCTCGCTGAGGTGGAATGAATAGTTACGTGTTGCACTCGAGTGCAAAGATTTTTCACCTCGTGCTCTTTTGATTCCCTCGCTAACGCTCAGGATTCTAATTTTGAATCACTCGCTGCGCTCGTGTTTCAATTTTAGAATCCTTCGCTAGCTCGGTCATCAAAATTGAGCACGCGGTTAAAAAGCAACTTTGCACTCTTGTAGGTATAACAAATACTATTATAGGTATTAGGCAAGGAATTTTATTGCAGTTCTTTGGGCTCTTTATCTAGTAAAATATTTGGTAGTTCTAAAATGTAATATTGTATTGTGTACAGCATAAATAAATAACCATACTTATGTAGTCAGTAATTATAATCGTCTATGGTACCTTGTACATACATGTATATGAATGTCTGAATAATTGTCAGGATGTACAAATGTGATGTGTTTAAAATCGAGTGTGGCTCAGCGTTTCTAGTGTCTGCTTTTCATCTAGACGCACACTGCAAATAATAAAAACACTTAAATAACAAAGCACATAAGTAAGTACATAATATGAAGTTAAATATATGTTTTACTAGTCCGGAAGCAGCCGTAGTCGGTAAAGCAAATAGGCTGAGTTGACCAAGTCGTCAAGGTTACTAGGTCGTTATTACATAAAGACGACCGAGACCTTTGTCTTTGGTAGGTACCAACTAATGAGTAATGACCATTACTTACTTACTATAAAGTTCTGAGTGGGATAATATTATAATTATGATCTTGAAGGATTAAGACTTTGAGGGCTTAACAGAAATGCTGCCCCAGTCGTTCGTAGAGGTGTTTTTTACTTAATAATATTATTTTTACATATACACTGAACCGTAATTCGCCTGATGCAATGAGGGTTTACAAATAGAGACGTTATACCCATTAAAAATCGCCCTAGCGCGTGGCGAGATTATGCTATAGCTATTTAGGTAGTATATACGCAGCGTTGTTTACATCATTCAGGAAGGTAAAAGTGATCAGAGATTTATAAAGCCCCGTTGTGAGAAAGAGATAAACGTATGTCCACAGCTACGTGAGCCGTCAATCGTGTATCGTGAGTGAATTTGTCTCTTTTGTGTAGATGGCGAAGTGGCAACGCGTCACTGGTTGATTTATGGTAATATTAAATATTTGTATTTTCATTTTAATAGGATAAAAAATAATTACAAATGAAACGACACATCCTTCTTGCTTTTGGCACTCGTCCCAGTGTAATTATTGCACTTTCTAAACACATACGATGGCATTGTGAATATTTTTTACTGATAAAAAGTCGCACCGTCAACGTGCGTCGCCGCGCGTTGCTTCGACGCCTCGAAGCAACGCGCGGCGACGCACGTTGACGGCGCGACTGAGCCGAAACATGCTACGTAGCCTGATTTGAGTTCGCTACACAGAACGGGGTATAACGCATCTACCTCAGTTTATATAGAATATCATTGGCCTGATGGTAAGCGATCGTCACGGTTTAGGATGGAGCATGCTTACCCAGTATGAACCGATTCACTTTCGGAATATATTCTTATATAGGTATATTCTTTATATATAGCAGAAGCATTCGTAGTACCTACCTACCAATATTTTTTTTAACTTGAACGGGTTCTCTCTTGGCCATAGTTTACCTGATAGCAAACAAAGGCTATGGCCTAAGATGGAGCGTGCTTACCCGATACGAACCGATTCACTCTCGCTTTGAAGATCGCTGGATTATAGTGCGTGGGGAACAGAGAGTCAGGCAGGGAGTTCCACAACCTTGCGGTACGAACAATAAAGGTAGTTAGAAGCGTACCGTTTAATTGTAGGTATTTAAGCTACGAAGAGGCATTAAAGCACTTTGTTAGAGTTATTTAAACTCTGCAACTAATCACATCGTATTTTGGCGTACATATTTCACAAGCACTATCCGCCTCAGCACCGTTAAATTTAGACATTATCAAAGACTTTGACTTTAATATTAAATGTTCGGTTTTTCGGTTCGATTCCCGCATGAGACAAGTAATTATGAATACTAAAATTTGTAATTACTTGTGTCGAGTCTGGTCGTTTCTATATATAATAAGTATGTATTTACAAAAAAAAAAAGTATATAAGTATTATATCCGTTATCTAGTACCCACGACACAAGCGTTTGCTTAGTGTGGGGCTAGATGGCGCTGTGTGCAATGTCCCGGAATATTTATTTATTTATTTATTTATTTTAAATTGCAACACTTGGCGGAGACGACGCAGGTGAAAAAATAAAGTACCTAGGTAAATATATAGGGGTGTCAATTATGGTTTTCAAGTACGTACATGTATGATTAAGTATAAATACTCAAGGATACACCCAAAAAATCAATCAAACTTTTCAAGGGCGGAATTTATTAATTTATCGTATGCTTTTTTAATCTCTACTTCATAAATTTATTGTTTTTAAATACGCTATAGCATCTGCAATCAAGGTTATAAAATCCTCCATTTGCCCGTCATACTTGGTTAGAGGACAGTCAAATACTACGTGCTGGACAGTCTGCTCGGCAGCTTCACACCGGCAAGCTAGTGATTCGCACCAATTCCATTTATTCCAGAGGTGGGCGCAGTTCCCTCCCTATATGAGCATAACCCCAAAGTAGGTACGGCCCGCTGGGTTTGAGGAGCCTCGCCGAGTATGGTGCATGCTGAATCGAATAAGAACTGGCGGAATTTATGTCCTACATATACTTAACAAAACTGTCCTTTTTGTACCTTTAATATCTAAGTACTTGCTATATTGTTATCCCCACTAAGCCTATACAGATTGCTTAATCTAATTATCTATAATTACCTAAATTCAACATTTAATTAACTTTTGTTCATCTTATTCCTTTCTGTACAACCCACTTGAAGGCTCAAATCCACGTTTTTTTATATGACTTAATACCTGGACAAAAGGGATTCCAAAGCCTACTAGTTCTTGAAATCGAGACAGCACACATCACTCCAAATACTAACAAACTTTAGTAATTAGTATTCTTACTGCGAACGTTTGTTTTGCAGAGGCACGCCAGTTGAAACCTATCGGCGCGCGCGCACGCCCGTGTGCAACCTTACACGAGACATAAAACCACCACCGCATGGTTGAAGATATACATCCTTCTTTCAATATAAACAAAGCGGGAAACGTGACGAACGAACATCGAACGAATAAGCCAAAGAAATATCATCAGATATAACAAACTTCTTGTACTGGACCTCTGTGGACTTTCCAGCATTTCTATAGTTCCTGTAAACGCAGAAATAAGTCGCCTTGGGACGTAACCATGCTTCAGTTGATAGTATACAGTTTGCTGCTGTTCCTGACGCTGCTGGCGATATGTGACCTCATCGTGGCGTGTGTACGGAACTCGAAGGAGGGCTCGAAGAAACGATCTGTTATTTGGACAGGTACTTACACTAATTTTCTTCATACATTCAATAGGTATTTACATATACCAACCGAAAATTTGCCAAACTAAGTCAACGCGCCGTAGAGAAGTAATAAAAAAATGAAAAAGAAAATATAAGAAAAGGCTGAATAAACAAGATGTTCGCTATCAAAAATTCCACTTACAAACATATGTCCATATAGGCATACCTATTTAGTATAAGTGCCATAGTAAGTGCATCCTTTTAATACTTACATTAATAGTCTAGATAAGTATAATATAATTATAATGCATTCTAAGTATGTATTAAATTTGGGTATGTCCAAAATAGATTGATTTCCATTTTTCATGTGTAAATATGTAAACACTTTAGTAAACAATTACCTACATACCACAAGCATATCTAAGTTACATGTATACAATTATAATCCTTATTTGTTTAGTTTTTGGTATAGACATACCTACAAGGTGTCACCAATAGGTTCCGTGAAAGAAGGGTTAACCGTTTTTTTATTCTGCGACCTTAATCTGAGTCTGAATCCCTTAAGCATCAAATGCACTGCACCCCCTGTCCATATATTTTTGATATTCATATTTCTACGCTTGTAATACTTAGTATTTTGTTACAGTTATTGCATTTGCATCAAAGTAGGTACTATAGCCGTAATAACGCAAAACAACCTTCAATGGCGTGCGTTTTTTGTAGCGTGTCCTCTGATTCGGAGCAAATTGCCATTATATCATTATTTAAGTAACCACTTAGTCTTCTACTTAGTACCTAATGTAACTATTTAGGTATAATATTGTATGTTACGATGATTATAATTTAACCTTGTACCCGAGAGACATAGTGACACGATTCACAGTTGAAAACAAAGAACAATTAGCTACATGTATGTTACCTCTATATTGCTTTTTCAGTTGAATCTTTTTCATACAGGGTGATTCTTTAAAAACGTTAAAATACGGCTTTGGATAGATGGTAGCCTGCACCTTTTAAAGGTTCTACTCAATATGTTAACTAAACAGTTTTCACTCACGTGTAATTCGCGTATGTTGTTTACGCGTTTCGGATGTTATGACATCCATTTTCAGAACGTATGTTCTGGGTTCTACCAAGTTACGTGCTACCTTGTATATTAACTGCATTTACATTCGTACCTTACTACACTCACTACATTGAATGAAATTTGTTAAGGTAGGTACTGGTAAACTTAACTTTGTAAAAAACTATGCAATTTAACACCAATCCTAGCCCCAGTCATTAAAAAGCATTAAAACTGTAATAAAATGTAGCAACAGGAGCAATCTACGTGTCCTGTGTGATTAGGGATGATTATCAACAATCATGCGCAAGCGCAACTTTGTTCCAGCTAGATTGCGCGAGCTTCACATCTCAACTTTGTTGGACTCCACTTGCAATCTGCACGAAATCATTTTGATGTTTGTTGCCTGTTTTATGGCCGTTATTGCACATTTATTACGAGCTCATAAATACTTCGGTACCTTTTAGCAGACTTTGTAAGTGCTACACAGTAATTAGCGTGTCACTAAAATATTGTCAACGACAAAGTGTGCGACATTAGATTTAAATTATTTAATGAAGCAATCTAAGAGATTTTCTATTTTTAACACGAAATAGGTTTACGTTTGACTATAGCCTGCCTGATGTTAAGCACCACTATAGTCTAAGATGTAGCACTAGCTTGCCTAGAAGAAACCTATTTACTCTAGATTTAAAGACCCCTGGGTTATAATTTTATAAATGAAAAATGATCTATCTATTGCCAGAAAAATACCTTAATTAAGTATATATATCTTCTAGTGGATGCTTAACTAGGCATATGTCTTTAACTTGGCATCCTAAAGTACTCGTTTGGAATTAGCTAGATCAACTTCGGAGGGTGTGCAGGCAAATTTAATGAATTTAGTGTATCCTTTGAATGGTTACTCTTTGTCTCGGTTCAACCTCCCCAGAAATGAGGTTCTTTAAACTTTGACCACAGCAGAGCAGCGCTTTTGGCACATTTGGAATTACCATATTAATCACGAGCTACAGTTTCGGATATTGCAAGAAATGTGTGGTTATTTTTAGCAGAGTGCATCGGATCGTTGCATGGCTGCAAAACATTTTTGTTTCATCAAAAATAACCTCTGAATGTGACCCTGAATATTGATTGTCGAAATTGGTTAGTCCGGTTTGCAACATTAAATTGTCATGCATTAATGTTATTTCATAATCTCAGTCAGGGACCTTTTACTTTTTTGATACCCGAGAGTACCCAAATCGAAGTTATGATTTGTTCAGCTTTGTGGAGGTCTCAGATCGAATAGGTTTTATAATATTTGTAGAATTTTATCACACGTTCAACTGTCGTCCACCATCGAAATGAGGAAATATTGTCATGGGTGACAACATGGGTGGGAACATGAGTGATTTTCCCACAATATCACCAGCTTACGATAGGTACTAGATCTAAAACAACGTCTGAAAAGTCATAATTACCTACATAGGTATTAACACAAACTGTTTTCGTAATATATGTAGGTACATTCGTGCATACAAATAAGTACCTAGGTGTCTCATTTATTTAAAGAAAATTGTTTAGGTACTACGTTTTCGGGTAATAAAATACCTACAAGATATTTACTGAACCAAGAAGGTGGCTCGCGTTCAATCGCATGAATAAGTAAATAAAAATAATAATATCTGAAACAATACAATAATAATAATAATATAATATAATCATGTTGTGCACACATGTGTTTGATGCACAGAATAGATCATTACCTTTTATGTGTTTTGTTGTTAATCATGTATTTTCTGTGTATTGTGTTGTGTGCCTAATAAATAAATAAATAAATAAATACCGTAGCTTTAAAAAAAAATAGTAAGTAGTACAGACATGGCAAAATAATGGACTTTATTCTCACGGGAGAGTGAAAATACCTCGCCAATGACACCACGTCGGTAGCTGTGGTTAGTGCTACATAGTACAATGCCTATTGGAATCGAATTCCGTTGTGCCATTATATTCAATGTTATTGAAAAGTTACCTTAGTTCTTAGAAATGGATCTGTTCTATTTATCATTAGGAATACTTACTTCCTGGTATACGCTTTGAAATATCTAGGGTTACTGTGTAACCTCTTTGTTTATGGTAAGTTATAGTTGTGTGTCAGATACGAACTCTATTGCTGCTAGTTTTCAAACCAACTAAATGTTGTCTAAAATTATTAACCAACTTCAAAAAATGAGGTTATCAAGTGTTCTGAAAGTTTTATTTATAGTAAATAATAAAAATAAATAAATATTTCAGGACAGGAAAAACAGCGCCGTATGATGAAAAAAAAAATAATGATTCATTCATCAAATCTATCCATGTAATAGAATGTATAATTCTCAGTCTAATTAATAGAATGTATAATTCTTTTAAATAACAAAAGTAACTTTGATATTTTTTGTTCCAGCACCCTGCAGCATGATAAAGAACCGTCTCCAAGGACTGAAGACCCTCAAAGAGGAGGCGGAGTCCCCTGAGTCGAAACCTTCGCCTCCCACTGTCTCTGAAACTGTCTGATCAACACTTAATACACAGACGAGTTGCGATTTTATACGATATTACGATGATAATGAAATAAATTTATGTTGATGTGTTACTTTTATTTTAAGGTCAAAATAAAATTGATTACAATCCAATAAAAGTTAATTGACGTTATGTAGGTAAGTACCCAAAAAATTCGGAAGGGCCAGGGAATTTCATGCTCTTTTGTGCATATTATGGAATTAAATTTTATATGTTTTTCATATGTTATACCTTAATAGATGTCAATTTAATACATACTGCCGAGTTACCTGCCTATTTACATATACCGCATTTGTGTATAAATTTATATTTTTTTAACTAAACCAGGTCTGCAGCAATAACTATGGTCTAAAATGGATATCAGTGATATAATATACGATTATAATTAAAATTGTATGTGTAATAAAATCGTTTAAAAATTCAAAATTCATTTATTCATTGCGAAATATAGGTATTTACAAAAGTGGTATTATGTACATATGAGTGCGCTATATTTCCACCCACAGGGCGTGCAAATTATAATTAACAATTCAGTTTTTAGAATATTACATTACCTATGTCAATTATATATGTCAATAAAAATTCTAAACACATTTCAAATTGTCTTATCGTCCAAAAATGATTGTATTGAGTAATAGACCTTATCTAATAAAAATGATTTGAGTCTATTCTTAAACACACCAAGTGAGTTAGCTTCTTTTATTGACGGTGGAAGCTTGTTGTAAATTTGTATGCTTAAATTAAATATACTCTTGCTGTACTGAGTAGTTCTTTGTTTATTCGTACATATTCGTGCAGGATCGATGGACCAACACGCACACATAAATATACTATAGGGGGCTGGATTGCGACTGTTGCACTTCGCGTACTAAGAACACACACACTTCTTCAAAATGGACTGTTTATTGGTCAAAACACTTTTCACTGTTACTGTCTATAGTGGACTGTATATTAACTATGTTGATAATCAAATTGCTTTACTATTTCACTGTTAAGATCTTGAGATTATTTCACTGGTTTACAACTTGAGACATGTTTCACTGTTAAGATCTTGAGATTATTTCACTGTGATTCACAATTTGAGACTACTCGAGCTTTGCAGGCTCGGCCCTATTTACACCAAATTTTCCTATGGCTCGAATTTTCAAAAACCAAAATAATTCTAAAAACAATTCCAAATTCAAACTAGAACCAAAATAGATCTTTTTAGAAAAAGAGTATACATCGCGGATTGTTAGGTACTGGCACAATTCCAGAAAAAGAGTCTATATAACGAGGATTATATTAGGCGTTTTCCTGCACAACTATATTTTATTCTTACTACATACATAGTAATTATACAGCCATAAGTTCAACAACATGCCTTCTGTCTGTGTAAGATGTCGCCTTATTAAATAATAATAGCAAAAGAAGTCATGTTGCTATTGCTTTATTGTAGGCGTTACTGATTCAGAGACTTACATTTTTGAGGAGTAAAATTAGTTCGTTTACTTTACTATCCTATATATTTTTTCGACATTTCAGATTTAGTGTATTTGCTATCTCACGAGTCGTATTAGTAATTACGATTATAAATTTATCAGGCGCCAGCAATGGAAAGCAAATACTTTCACTTTCTAACTAAGGTATAGTTGCAATATAATTTGGGGACAATGCTCGCTGTGACGCAATACACCGATCTCTGGGTCAGTATATCGAATAAGATTGTGAACTCAAACGCATGTTGGCGATTGCAAGTCATACGGAGTTACAAATAAAACTAGGTAGGTACTTATGAAAACAGCTGACTCGAATCGTAACTCTTATTACAAACATATAAAGTTTATAATCCGTTGTAAAGTTATGTTAACCGCGGTAACTTATCGTAAGTTAATGTTGATACGCGGCCCCAGTCTGCGGCATGCCGCCATGACAGTACCACGCGTGATTTTGCAAAAAAAAATTGACGCATTCCATTTTTGAAAATTGAAGAAAACTTTTTGGGAATTTAAACAAAAGAGTATTATAAAATAGTGTTACAATGATAAGTGCAATGTTAGTGGTAGTGCTGGCGGTGGTGGGAGCAATAGCCCTGGCCCTGGCGTTGCTGGACTCCCTGTGGAGTGTGCTGGAGCTGGCCACCTCCTACCTGATGCCGTACTTCCTCCCGGCGGAGGTGCAGCCGCTGGCTAAGAAGTTTGGACCGTGGGCAGGTGAGAGACTCAAAAATTGACTTCAACTTATTTTTAAGAGATTTGTTAGTGCTGTCAACTTTCAAATTATTTTATTTTTCATAATAATTAAGAAGGACAGGCAGAGCTTATTTCCAGCGAGCGACTTCTATTTTGTGATTTGTAATTTTATGTAGTCAAGTTCCATGACTTCGGTTACTAATAAAAAATAACGAAAAACTGAAAACGTGAATGTGCCATTTTATTCATTGAGAGTCATAAAAGCATTTTTTTCTGTAGGACAAAAACTAGGTTTAGCCTCTGTTCCTATGTTTTTGTCTTAGTCATAGTTATGCAAAAGGCAGCTTGTTATAGAAGCCCTAGTTATGCTAACATAGCATTATTAGCTATTCTAGTATTATTACGGCTATTGTTGACTGACAGCTTTTATTAAGGTTCTACACTACATATAGCTCCATAAAAATTGTGTTACATAATTATACAGGATTGCATGATTTTAGGGCAGCTTTATTACATCATTATAGTAGTTTATGCAACTGTCATATAATTAAGGGTATTAAAACACGGGTATTAAAACACTCGTTACTATTATGAAACTCGCTGCGCTCGTTTCATAAACTCACACTCGTGTTTTAATACCCGTGTTATATGCAGTTGCATACACTACTTTATCTTCAATAATGCATTGATAATTTATCAAATTAAATTCACGCGTACGTGTATTGTCACAGTGATTTTGCCGCCATTAAAATCTAACCAACGAGAGTGCAGCGCGACCAACCTGATTGGCCCTGCAATCTTTCACGCTTTTTCGATGTTATAATGTGCTATTACGATATCGATGTGGATATTATAACATCATGTGAAATTGCTTAAATTGAGTGTTTTGTTGTCTGTGCTATAACAGTAGTAATTATAAGTCAAGTATTGGAAACATAAGTAGAATGTTACAACATTAGTGTAGGTAGATAAAACAAATTAAAACATTTACGAGATCTGAAACGAGATGCAGATCTCGTAAAGGTTTTATATAAACAGTGACACCTTTTTGTACAAAATTTGTTTTAGTTGCCTTTCCCTAAGTCCTTATATTACTTACTATATTACCTACATATGTATACTATGCGGAGATCAACTGGATAAGAACCCATAAAATGCATACCTACTCAAACTGTGTATTTCGTCAAATAATCACGATTCTTACCAACACCACGAAAAATACACTTTTCAAATTCAAATTCTTTTATTGATCCATTGAAGGTGTGCGTACATTTGTAGGTATTTACATTTGCTGTAATTTGTGTTGAACGCTGAGGGTTTCCTGTACACCGTACTAGATATCTTTCGACTCTGTATTATGATGTACAGTTTCCCCGCGCCAAAACTCCTGCCTCTTTTGCATATACACAAAATTTTATACTTACATATTAAGTACTACTTAAATACTAAAACACAATACAAAAAGTGAATATTTTGAGAAAGACAAAGACATGACAAAGTCAAAATAATTCTAAAGGCGTCGAGACTAACCTATAATATTATTTATCTTAATACCATACGTTTACACATGAAAAAACGTAGATAGTTTTGGGAAAATTAGGTTGTAAGCAAATTAAAAGATTTTTTTGTGTGAGAATTAATCTACAACAATAGTCACGCACATTATATTTAATAAAAATAGGGAAGATAAAAAACCTCCTGCGAATTAATTATGGCAAAAAAATCCTGCCTTGGCAATGGAATCAAATTCAAATTCAAATTCAAATTGTTTATTGACTAAAAATAAAAATACTTATTCTAACACGTACATTCATTGTGAACACAGATTGCCAGGTGTAGTCAAGTATGAATCATGTAGGTACGTGAGGTAGCCCCGGAAACTTGCACTAGGTACCGAAAAGGTCCTGTGAAGCAAGATTTCGGGAAAAACCACAGCACAATATACAAATTTAACTACTTACTTGCACATCACTCGTCTCAAAAGAACATAACTAAATTTGACTAAAGAGATTGTCACAATTCAACAGCTACTCACATATTTCTTCTTAATTCTAAACATTTTACCTATTGTTAAGTAGGAAACATAAATAATTGTGTACAGAAAGGGTTCCAGAACACTGAAGCAAAGCAAAAGATATGTAATGAATTGTAAACATTAAAACAAAGTGTTATTTTTTGGTAGCTGTTAGAGTGTTGCCATCTTATAAATTAAATTATGTACATAGTTTTTTGAATACTTAATTAATAATTATATATTTTTTTATGGCTGTGTATATTAGAATTTAGAGATTGTGTGTGTGTTGTTGTATGTTACAATGTGTAATTATTGTAATTGTGCGTGATTGTATGTAGAGGGTAAGTGTGTGTGTATGTATGTTTCAGTGTTCATTGCGTAGTACAATATTTTTCAATAAATAGTAAATAATAGGTCTTTATCACTTAGATACAAGTTTTTATGTATAATTAATCTATTTCATACCACCGTACGAATACGGAACCAAGTTTCTAACTCTATTCGTAGTTTTACTCACATTTTATAAAACGAACATTAAAATAACAATAATCAATGTCACACATATCTTATAGTCATCACTCTTATTCATTCAAGTTACCATACACATAGTTTTGAAATTCAAAACCCTGGCGTATTGAACTCAATACATAAACATTTGATTTGATTGAGGGATGATTCTGATAAAGATACATACCTATATAAAACAGATTAAAAGACATACAAAACTAATGTAAATGTTGACCTTTACCCGTAGTTTGTTATCATGGTTATCAATGTACAGTGACATTGAATTTGATCAGCTACTATTGTCGTCACTTGAGTCAAATTTACAGTTTCTAAAATAGAAAGTAAGTACAGTCAGGTACAAAGGTAGACCAAAGTGTTTTTTAACATTTCAGCACATTCATATTTTAGGTTTTTATAAATACTATATGGCCTCTGACAATTTTTGTGTCAATTAGTCAATTATGAATATTGAATTAATTTGTCAAGTACTAAACTCGCACTATGGTTGTTTAACTTAAACTTTTTATTAGAAAATGAGCGAAAATAATCGCGAACGGCAGGACTCGAACCTGCGTAAGTACTTCTAATTTTGCAGCCATTTCCAATAAGAAGTTTAAGTTATATATAGAAATCAAATTTCAGAAAAAATATTGTAGTCTTATAACAAATTAACTTATTTTATCGGTATTCTGCATTCGATTTAAGATAAAATTAGAGGATCACGTTTATAAGCTTGTTTGTGTTTCACAAGTAGGTACTTCATCATTTATTTTTTTGGAAGACCTAAAAAGACATCGAGATGATTTATTCTAATTTATGTTGGGTACCTACACTACATATGTTTAAATAAAGCATGTATTGTTGGAGGGAACCTCAAATAAATAAAATATAGTAAATATTTTTAATGGGCATAAAAACTAAGTTACATATTTTGTTTGTTAGTACTATATTTATATTACCTACTATGTTAGGTTTGATTACAAATGATGTATTATTACAAATCATGTATGTTCCCCACACTAGGTTCCCCTGTGTCGTGAGGAGCGCGCTCATCCTTCTGGATTTGGACCCTGGGTCTATTGAAAGTGGTGTCACATCAAACCAATATTATAAAGGCGAAAGTTTTTTGTGTGTACTAAACTTGTAATACTTTCTTCATTCTTACTTAAATAGCAGAACTAATTTGTCTGAAATTTGGCATTGACGTAGATTAGACTCCATATAAACACATAACTAACTTTTTATCCCGTATTATTGCGAGTAACACTGCGGGCAGCTGCTAGTTTTTTTTTAATTATTAAATATGTATTTATTTTATGTACCGTGTAAGTACTTACTTTAGTTACTTCAAACAATAGCAACATGTGTATATTAAAGACATATGTTATTATATATTGGTTGTTTACCTCGCCATAAAATGTTCAATGCAATGCCATTCGTTGTTCCAAGGAACAAAGAACTGCAATAAATAGCAACATTTACTTTATAGTTAACACATGATAATTACACAGTACAAATAATATTGAACTGCGGAGAATGTCTTGAGGTGTATACAGAATAGATAAAGCTTACATTTTCCATCAGGCATGTTTAAGGAATTATTCCGAGTAACAGAATAATTCCTAAAACATGATTTGCACTTGATTGTCATTCGATTGTGGTTATTGTATTATTATAACTACAATCGAATAATACCTGTAACTGTAAGTATAGTATGTATTTGAATTTAAAATAAATAAATAGTCTGATTAATATTATATCACACACTTATTAAGAAACTTTGAACGAGACGCTAAAAGCTCTTTTTGAAGCAAAAGATCGAAACAGTTGAAGGACGGTAAGTCAGGAAAAAGTATGCTCATACTCTGTCTACGCGCGGGGGAGTCTCGACCCTCAGTAAATATGAACATGACGTGAATAGGTATTTTGTTTTCTTTTAGCTATTTCGAACCTTGGAGTTCGCTTCTCGACCTTCTTAATTTTGTCCAATTTATCGGATTGTCTGTGAAATCACTGAAACACGAGATTGTTTTCAATTATTTACAGCACATTTTACACAGTACAAGATTTTCAAAGCAGTTAAAAAACATTGACCCTAATTCTGATATGATCTACAAACAAGTTTAAAATAAAATGTTTTTTGTAGAACCACTCCACACCATAATATAATACTCAGAACATAAAAAAAAAATCAATAATGGAATAACGTGAGATCCAGCCGTTCTTTCATGTACTAATGTAAAAAAGTCACACGAAAGCTTCAATGATAAAATAATAAAATTTCATTTCAAATTTCTTTCGTTCGCAAGAATGAAAATAATAATTAAAGTTATTGCAATATACAATATACACACAGTAATAATGAAATAGTCTGTCAAAAATGCCATCCAGCGTGGTAATGCGGTCAGTATGCTGGGCACGCTGCCCTCTGGCTAGAGCACTTAGATTATCTTTAGGCTTTTCTAAAGATTTTCTAAGTGCCCCTTTTTGTAGTAGTTAGAAGTAGTATGTTTAGTTTTTCTTCCCTTGTTTTTATATTTTATTATTGTAAATAAAGTTATTTCTCTGCCAAAATGATTTTACATACATACCTATTTATATATTTAAACGGAATAGTCTAGCATATTTACTTATTTACGTACGTACCTAATTACAATTCACACAGCATATGTTTTTTTTATGTCTACTGCATATGCACATAAAACCTGAATATGATTAAATTTAATCAGGCAGTGTAGGACACAATTTGTGTCCTACTTTTTGAACTTTGTGTCACACAATATTTAAACCCAGCTCGTCGTCGATTTTATTTGGATTTAGGGATTAATTTTATATAATATTAAGTATAATAATATTTAAACAGCAGAAAATGATTATAATACACAAGTGGTTGCTCGCGGCTTCGCTCTCGTTGTTTCAGAATAAAAAGTAGTCTATTCATCTCCCGGAATTTTGTACTATCTCCATACCACAAATCTTGTTAATCTGCTTAGCCGTTTTTGCGTGATAAATAAATAAAGCCATTTATTCCCAGTAACTTAATTAACATTTTGTGGTTATGGGTTTTTGCGTGATGCGAGCACAAATAAACAGATAAACAGACAAATTTAACAACTATTGAAACGTGTCCTGTTTTAAGTCCTTTCACTTTTTTAAACATTTTCTATGTATACAGACAGTCAACTCTCTATAGCTTTATAATATATAATAAATAAATAAATAAAAATTTCGTTTATTGCTCCAAAAAAAAATAATAAAACTATACATACATGCACTATAAACACCGCACTAGGCGAACCTGTGTCGCGGTGTGATTGCCATCTCGTTCCAGACATTAAGGTATATTAACAATTAGGTAATTACATTTTTCTTTCAGGCGTTAGGTACACATTTTTTCCATTGGTTTGTATTTATTAGTCTTTATGATACGCAAAAGGAGAAAATGATTACCACAAGTTAGTCTTTATACAAATTAGCTTGTAAAAGATTATTTGTCATAGACAATTATTTGAATCTTATTTGTATGCACTTTGCATGTATCACTTGTTTATCTACTACTTATTTGTTTACTTGTTTTATCTACTTTCAAGGTAATATTACAATCCTAATAAGTCACTGGTCAGTTATTACATATATATGTGTAGAATAGATAGTTAGGTACGTTAATTTAATACTAGTGTAGGGCACAAAGTTCAAACCTAGCGAGGTAGTGTGTTGGCCAACTGCTTGGGAAACTTCCAAACATACAAGATTGTATCCCGACACCGATTGCTACACTACTACTGATGACATACACTCTCGTGAATACAAGTACGTGTGTAATACGTTAAAGTTACGAGTATCTAAGGATAAAACTAATATTAAAAAGGCCAAATTTTGGATGAGTTTATGGTTGTTCTTAACGCTCAGATGGCAGCACCGATTTGAATGGAATTTGATATGGATATAGATTAGTGCCAAGAATAACACTTTGATAACTTTTAATACCTTTTAATACATTAGCGGTGGCTAATATGACTAAAAAAAACACAAATTGTGTTCAAATCACTCTTTATTATATATACTTTTCGTCACGTTCGTGACGTCACCTGCCGGTTCCAACGGAAGACCAGCGTTGGATGCTTGCATCCAGCACATGCTGAGTTGGGGCCGGATTGTGACATGAAACGTGTGTACCTACTTGTTTATATCTTGCATTCTGTATCTCTTGTTTCGTGTCCCAATAAATGTATTTTTTTTTTTTTTTAAATTATCAGAGTAACTTACACACTCAAACAACTAAACAAATTGAGGCAAAAGTGATATCTTTCCATCTTGGGTTACATATGGAACAGAAAAGAATAGAAAAAGCTATGAAAAGAATTTCTCTTCCTTTATTTACAATAATATCATACACATTTATATTAGTTACAGAACCCTAAAAATATGAAAATTACCAAGACTTGACTGTCCTATCTATACATGCCACTTTTTTTTTTGTATGTTCGTCTGTCAATCCACCAACATATAGAAGTCGGAGATGTTGTCCAACAAACATACCTGCCACTTATAAATATCGAGAGCCACCAAGAAATGGTTGCGCAAGACACATCGTCGCCGAAAGTATGTAAGAGTTGCAAGATGCACTAATGCCATCCGTTATGCAACAGTAGAAGTCCTCGTTTCATTTGTTGATTTTTTGCAATATAAAGTGTGATGTTTGTTATCGTAATGCTGGTGGCGACACGCCTTTTGATTGTGAAGTTACTAAATATACACTAATATATACACGTTTATTGGAATTTGGAGTTAAAAGAAGAAGTTAGGTGTTTTGAAGTGCCAGTAGCTCAGTTAGCAGGATGTATTCACATGCTCTTCTATCAATCTTAGGTACTTAAACAATTGCCGATGCGGGTCAGTCTTTGGATGGGTGACCATATGAAGGCTGTTGATGTCATTTGGCAGATTCTAACTAAATATCAAAAGTCGAGTGCTTCGTAAAATTATGCATTAGGCGTAGCTGGTAGGTACCCCGTTCCAAGATATCTTCTAATACTAAATTGAAAAATTTGCGTTGAAATCTATTTCAAGCATCATGTATAAGACATCAACGCGTCTTGCAAGGTAAACTTTGGAAATCATTTTATTTATTGAACGCTAGCTGCGCCCCGTCATTTTCTTCGCCTTAATCTGGGAGAAAAAATACCCTACGTATTAATACACAGATTATCTATCTCTACACCAAATTTTTTTTTACATTAAATAGGCTTATGTTTGACTATAGCCTGCCTGATGTAACCTGCACCACTATAGTCTAAGATGTAGCACGCTTGCCTAGAAGAAACCTATTTAATCTGGATTTGAAGACCCCTGGGTTATAATTTATTAGTTATTAATCATCCAAATTAGTTCAGCCTGTGAAGTAACATAAAAACACAAACACACATTCACAAACTTTCCTCATTAAATAGTAGAATTTTAATTTCAATGTTAAACTATAGTTACCATTTTTTGTGGTTTCTTATATCTACTTATGCTCTTTTTTGCGCAAATACATGTCTAAAAATATTAATCGCGGCCTTTATATTTTATACTTCAATTAAAATTTATATAAAATCTGGCAAATTGTTTCGTTTGTGAATGACTTCTTCACATAAAGTCAGGTTTTTGAAGCGAATCTTTGCTTGTAGTCCATTAAAAAACAAAAAGAGTAAAATGATTAATTAGCACACTTTAACTTCCGTTTACAGTCTGAGTTAAAACTTTTGGTTAAAATAAAACAGATTTCAGACACCAGAAAAGGGTTTAATTACCAAATTTATTTATGCAATGTCATTGCAAATGCCATTAAATTAAGCATAAATGAGCTTTAGAACTTTGTTATTCCTTCAGTTTACACATACGTACCAAATGGTACGTAGTTATACTATAGTCTGATTTTGCAGTATTTACGCATACCTACGGCCTTTGACATAAATTATTATGTACCTAATTAATAATTTTCATCCGAGTTCTCGCAAATTTGCATTTAGCGTAGGTAAATAATTAAACTACGCACTGCCATCATTTATTAATGTCTAGCAGTTTTTTCATATTTAGATTTTTAGAAGACTTGCCATCTCGTTAATCTCAAAACTGAAACGGACATAGTATTATAATAAGTTTTTTTTTATATTAAATAGGCTTACATTTGACTATAGCTTGCTTGATGTTAAGCACCACTTTAGAATTAATTTATTTATGATTAAGTATTAATTAATTTTCATGAATTGTGAGATTATTATGATTTGTATAACTCTATGCAATGTAATTATAAATTATCACCAGTTTGGCCATATCAGAATGTCAAAATCACACAATTTAGAACATGTCAACAATCATACAACGTAGAACTTTATAGCAAAATCAATTTTCATTGTAAAGACACCTTGTAACTGTTTTTGGTCCAATCAAATTTGACCAAAAACAAGTAAATGATCCAATCATCGTCCATGAAGGTCCAAGCAAGGGCTCGAGTGAACGTATAGAACGGATATCCTCGGATTTAGCACCATCATTATCATCAGCACAATAACCGCAACATTGTTACAATAATCGGTCCGCGACGGCCAGGCCCATAAAGTTTCAACACTTGAAAATCACTGCGGTTGTGAGTTTTATTGGAAACAAAATAATCCAGAGGCTCCTAACTGTAATGTACATACGATTCAACGACATATGTAATATGTATTCCAAACTATGAATGTAGAAAACTTAAGCTTAATCAAAAATATTTTTAGATGTAAAGGCATGGTGTAGGTGTGACAAAGAGAGCAAAAAAAAGCCTATAAAAAAATTCTCGCAGCCACGATCCCCAATGTTATCCATTAACTATTACACTGATATTACTGATACAAACTGTTCACTAAATAATTACTATGTTATGTACTCATACCCCTCAGGTGTAGACTTCACCTAGTTTTATGGCCCTGCGCAGACGACAGACTATCCGTGACGCACTTTTTAGTCTGTGAAAATAGAACCTATGCAATTATATGCAGTAACGCACACGACGCGCAAAAAGTCCGGCGCACAAAAAATCCGTGTATTCGGGCAGACCGCACCGCGCGGCGGCGCGCCGCTCCGCACAAAAAGTGTGTGAAAAAAATTGAACGTTTGCTTCAACGCGCGCTAACGCAGACGGCGCACACTTTAGTCGGCTATCTGCATTTGCTAGGGGTGGACGTAACGCACGCGATCTATTATCATGGCGCCAGAGGTCGATGTAACTATGTTAATTCAAGAATTTCCATAGCGTCTACGTCCCTACAGCTCTGCCGACAAAATTATCGAAGATGTGCGTCGTGTGCGTTGAGTCTGTGAAATATCCGCGACCGACTTTTTGCGCGCCATGCAGACTTTTTGTGCGCCGCAGACTCGATCGCACAAAAAGTCTGTCGTCTGCGCAGGGCCTAAATGATATACTAAATTTTGGTTGTAATGAGCCGTCTTTTAGGCGTTATATCGTCGAGTTTAACAGTTTTTAGCACTTATTTAGAATCTGTTAATTGCAAGTCTATGCAATGCAACTTTGTAGATGGCTGCCGACTTTAGCAAACATCAAGATTGGTTCAATCGTATGATTAACTATTGGTAACTGAACCAGTGGAGTATACGTGCAATCAGAGGTTTCGAAGCCGAGAAATTATCTAGACTCATGAATTTTATATAGATAGCGCGTTTTTTGCGAAAAAAGTACGTACGAACGTATTTTAGATACCACACTATAGGCATTCGCCTGTATCTAGATAACTTGTCATTTACATTTGATAAAAACGTGTAAATTACTCGAAGATGTATTATACGATCATTGGTACAGATATATTTAAAAAGCAACAGACAAAACCTATACCTTAATATTTACATCTATTATCAGATTATTAGATTATTAGCACTTAGACTATCGTTAGGCTTTTCTAAAAAATTTCTAAGTAGCTACCCCCTTTTTTGTTGTAGTTAGTAGTAGTGTGTTTAGTTTTTCTTCCCTTGTTCTTAATCATTATTATTGTCAATGAAGTAACATACATTTAACTACTTACTCGTTTCAATTGCAGTTGTGACTGGTGCCACGGACGGGATCGGCAAGCAGTACGCGATGGAGCTCGCAGGGCGCGGGGTCAACATCGTGCTCGTCAGCAGGAACATACACAAGCTGAGAGATGTCGCTTCTGATATTGGTATGAAGGATCTATGTCAGTACTTTTACGTAACTTTTCGGAAATCCACATATATGGAGTCAACACGTCCTGAGGATACCTCGTGGAGAGGCAAACCAGTGTCGACGAGAATATCTTGCCGTAGGAGAACTACAAAACTTGAAGACACAAGGTGCGGTGGTAAGATCTTAAGAGCCACTTTGTTAGGAGGAGAGGTGTAGTGGAGGAACAAACCTAAAAACCACCAAGTTTGTTGTTTGAAGCCGGTTAAGAAGCAGTCGCAGCGGAAAAATACTATATAATTCTCCAGTATTTTCAGTAGTCATAGTATTAATGTATACTTGTATAGTCCAATAACGATATTATGTCGATTAGGCATTAGAGACAGGATATTGCAATTTACACGAGACAAGACCTAGGACATGATTCTAGATCTATTCTAGTACTAGGATCAAACTCGAGCTGATTTAGTTATTAAACAATTAATTTAACTACAAAGCTGTCAAATTGCATAGCGATAAGACTTTTCTCCTCGTAAGTATTCGTACTCAATTAATTGTCAGGTATATATGTAATCACCGGCTTTTACGACAGGATCATTAAATTATTTTATTTGGTTATTCACTTCATTCAGTAAAAACGAGAACTATGTAAAGTTAAAACATAAACAAATAGTAAAAGTTATAGTAAGTTTAAACATAAACAAAACCACCAATCATTAGGAAATCTTTAATATTCACGAAAAGTATAATTTCCATAATGAGGTCTACAATCTACATCGTCAAAATCGTGAGAAGCGGCGCCCATGTTGCTAAACTTTGAGTAGATCATACATCAACATACAGCGTTACTATTTACGTTTTGATAGACGGAGTTTCTACGGTTAAGTTTATTTGAGCAAAAATCACTTTTAATTGACAAAAATGAGGCAAATATTAAATACAACTGATATTTTATTCTGTAAAAAACAAAATTGGTAAGGCCATACATATTTTATCAGTCCTTTTCAATTCAAAACAATTGATTTGAAAAGAAGAGTTGTGTTACAATTATATTTTATTAGTGGATGCTTTGTATGCGTTGTTTTGAAATAAGCTCGGATCTCTTTACTATGACTATAACAAAATTCACGACAATTCAACGCTCCGTCGCAGCGCAAAATTTAACAACAAAGTATGACATCTAATTATTAGCAATCCAGCGTGGGAATGCAGCCAGCGTTCTTGGTTCCATACCACATGTAGATTGTTTAAATTTAGTTCAGATGTAAATACTCTTTTTTAGTTCTATTAGTGTTAATATGTGTAAATATTGTTTCTTATTATTGAATAAATTTATTATTGTTGTACTTAATATCACTTACAATTTGCCCATTCATTTCAAGCGTATACCACAGCACTAAAAATAAAAGAAAAGCAATTGTAACTCAGTATAAACACATGGCTCGCCAGCACGCTAGCAAAGGTCGAGAGACAGTACCATGCCTGCTAGGTAGGACAGCCGCGCAACACGGCCCTCCTCTCTTTCACAAGCAGAACTTGACACACTGCACTTACGTAAGAGATGCCTATTTATGTACGTTTAGACGTTTATGGTGATGCTCGTAACATGTACCTATTATAGGCTTGATTTCTTGACGTGGGTGACGGAGTAAAAGTTGACAAGAAAAATAGGCGAACGAATTGTGTCCAAAGAGTCTATTGTCAACGTATAATGTATTTATGACGGAGATAAACAGTTTAATAATTTTAAGCATTCGTTCCTAGCGATGCTCGTAAATTGTTAGCTTATAAAGTTCTAAAAGAAAAAAAAACATATTAATTGCATCAAAATAGTTGTCACCGCAAATCTCTACTTACCAACTTTCGAAATAGGGAGATGGTTGACCATGCGTACGTGTATAATTCCTTAAATGCGTCCCAATTTCTGTTTTAAATTACTTCACTCCGCAGTCAAGTACTAGTACAGTCAGTTTTCGTGGTTTTTGTATAAAAGATCCTATGTGTTAATTGCAGTTCCAACATACCTGTCATTCAGTCATACGTATTTTGGATGTTAAAAACAGCTCCATGTAGGTATATTTAAAGTCCACTTCACGCGTAAACTCCATATTGTTTAGTTTACTAAAACGATTAACGCGGAACTACGATCATTCTATACATATTTAATGTTTGCTAGTTTTATACAATGACTTCATGAATAACAAATATGTTCTGGTGAATACCATAAATCGACACATTACATGTGTCGTGCATACATTGACAATGCCAATATTATGCAGTACTGCAGGGCTAGCACGAGCAGAAGACAATATATCCCGAGGGAAAGAAAAGAATTTGTTTCCCCGCTGTCAATTTTGGCATGGAGTAGCCGGGGAAAGTCAAACCGGGATAGATATACGGCGGGAGTAGCATTATAATATTTTATTCCTATTTTGATGCCATAATTACGAAATCAAATTAAAATGAATACAATGTTTGTATTATGCTTCAAACGTTGTATCAATTCATCTAACCTTCAGAAATTGTTCATTCTTTTTATTTTTATTTTATATTTACAGCGGGGAGTAGCGTGATAAAATTTCATGAATATTCCACCATAAACGTCAATGGGATAAATTATATTTCTTTCCACTGTTGTCATAGGTTGTCATGATAAGAAAGGTGGGAATGACACTGTCAGGTGGATAAAATGGGGGAAAGACTATCTATCCCCATGCCGTGCCTGCCCTGAGTTTCCAATGTTTGACAAGTTATGACTTACCTGCTATTGTTATTTGATTAATTCACTTCTTGTTACATCTTTCCAAATAGTTTTTATCAAATGGATGCATAGAAGACACATGTTGTTGATGATTATATGAGTTATATACTTGACAAGTGCTAGACCCGCACTTTGGTTGTCTAACTTACACTTATTGGAAAATGAGCTTAAATAGTTATATATGTTATAGTTAATGAAACTCTGGAGAAATATGTAGTATTTTTCCGCTGCGACATTTACGATGGATTTCCGCAAAGTAACGCCTGATTCAATATCTTACGTTATAGTTACTTGATGATTATAGTTTTGTGAAGAAAAGACATCAACGCGCGTGCAGAACTGGACCAGTTCTCGCTAACAGGAAAATCTATGGAATATTGACCGGTTTTAGCAAGTTAAGTAACAGTTATGTAGTCATTATGTTAGCCATGAATATATAAACATTTGTCGCATGACGGCCATTTGACCAGCCAGGTAGTTTAAGTTGTCACCAATACAACAAACTACAAGCCAGGGGTCTTCACATCTAAAATAAATATATACCTTAACTTGTGGGTGCTCGTTAAAAGTGGCATTTCCAAAAATCCTTTCTTAGCGGATGCCTACATCATAATGCCTACATCTACCTACATGCCAAATTTCAGCCGATTCGTCCAGTGGTTTGGGCTGTGCGTTGATAGATCACTCAGTCAGTCAGCCACCTTTGAGTTTTATATATTTAGATACATCCAAACGGTCTTAGTGAGAGTGCTGCAACGACTCAACATCAGGCGGGACAGTAAAACGTTTTAAAACATATAAAATAAAACATTGAACAATCAAATAATTAAACTGTGTGTCTCAAGCAAGGCTCAAAGATTCCACAATTTTAATAATAATTACATTTAATGGCAGTTATGGCAGTTATTAGCAGTATATGTCAGAGACCGGTTTCACAAAGTCTAATAATCTTGATACGAGAGTTAGCCATACAGTTTTACTAATTTGCTCGTCGGTGCGTGAGAAGCTTTACCTATATTAAATTAAGGGCCAGCTCACAAAAATCATATTATTGAGAGCAGAGACTATTTCCGGTTTTCTCCACTGGGGATGCTACACAGTTGCGCCATACTCACATTTGTTTTGAGTTTTTTTTTTTTTAAAGTTATCATGATTTTATCGTGAAGCAATAATTAATTTCCCACTGTAATTTCCAACTTTTGTAAGGTTTTATATTACTTGTCTGGTTTTTGCACCTCACTTTGTAGCATATTTACATGCTTGATCGTTTATTTTGTTAATTTCAGAGAAGGAGCACGGAGCAAAGACAAAGGTAGTGGTCGCAGACTTCAGTAAGGGAGCGGAGGTGTACTCGCATATAGAGGCTGAACTCAAAGACATTCCTATTGGGATACTAGGTAAGACCAGACCACCAAATGCGCATGATAGATAAACATTCTAGGCAAGCGTGCTACATCTTAGACTACAGTGGTGCATTTATATATATATATAACATTAGGCAGGCTGCATTAAAACGTAAGCTTATTTCGTGATAAAAAAAACTATAACATGACCTTGCACGATGAAAAAAAATAATGCTTATCAGTTCAACGGGCAATCGTTGAACTAGGTATCACGGTATCACTAATGGGATACTTTCGATGCCTATCCGATAAAAAAATACGAAAACCTATCAAAAATACTTTTTATAATATCGCTGAGAATTATCATTATATATTTTTTCACGATCCACCAGTTCTGAATTTGTCAAACTTTTTAGATACAAACCACATTACCACAATCCTTCTAAAACCCAATTCTTCTATATGATTCCAGTTAACAACGTCGGCATCCAGTACGACTACCCCATGCCACTGACGGAGGTGCCCACTGCCAAGGCGTGGGACATTATCAATGTGAACGTGGGGGCGGTGACCATCATGAGCAAGCTGGTGCTGCCGGGGATGGTGGCGCGAGGCCGGGGGGCGCTGGTCAACGTGTCATCAGGGTCGGAGCTGCAGCCTCTACCACTGATGGCTATCTATGGTGCTACTAAGGTAAGCTTACTACATTGTCTTACTTTTGGCGAACAACACGAGACTAAGATGGCACCGATATACCTACAGTTGAGGTACCGAAGACTCGCACCAAGCGTTTTGCTTTGACTTTCATCGTGCGAACTGCCAAACTGTGGAACTCTTTGCCGGAATCTTTATTCCCTTCGAGCTATGATTTATCGGTCTTCAAGTCGAGAGAGAATCGGTTTCTTCTAGGTAAGCGTGCTAGATCGTAGATTATAACGTTGCTTAATATCAGGCGAGTTGTAGTCAAGTGCGCACCTATCTAGTTTTAAAAAAAGAACATGAGCTGAACAGTCCACTCTACCAACAATCCCCTAGAAAGAGGACGGGACATTATTTAAATGACGTTTTATTCATACAAACGTTTGTGAATTAAGAATAACAAATTTATGAATACTGCACACAATCCTACGAGACAAAGATCTCCCACTTCATGTTAGCTATTACAACATGATCAGATATTAAGTTAGATTTGCAGTGGAATCCCACTTCGAGGCTCAAATGTATAATCGGTCTCAGAACCTGGGTGTGGGCACCCTCGTCACCCCAGCTAGCTGCTTGGCGGTACTCGACGGTGCCCCACAACTAAAAATAGTCTATTTGTTCATAGAAACAATTCTATTGAAACCCTTTGTATATATTTGCTAAATGCTGTAAAAATTAACCTCTTTAAGTTAATAATATCCTTCCTATCATACTAAATATACTTTTATATTGTATAAACTTCAAACCCAAAAACTAGTTAGTACCTAATAATAATGCTACTGTTTACAATAGATTCAGTTTGTAAAAATACTTTCCTTATAATGTATTTATTAATTGTATAGACATAAATAATAATTTGTGCATGCTGTGCTTAACTTAAACAGGTAGTACATTTAGTTTATAAAAATACTTGTGTAACATAAATGTAACAATGTCATTACCAATGTTGAGCCAAAATAAATAAAGTAAAAAATAGATTTAACAAATAGAAAAAAACTGGCTCAACGTATCAGCATTGCCATCCAGCGTGGTAAAGCGGCCAGTATGCTGGGCACGCTGCCCCCTCGTAGTGGGCTGGAGCACTTAGATTATCTTTAGGCTTTTCTAAAGATTTTCTAAGTGCCCCTTTTTGTAGTAGTATGTTTAGCTTTTCTTCCTTCTTGTTTTATATTTTATTATTGTAAATAAAATTTCACAAAAACAAATAGAACTACAAATATATTATCTGACACCATTATTTTCCTTTATTCTAGTCCTACGTACAAAGCTTCACACGCGCCATCCGCGAGGAGTACTCCTCGAAGGGCATCCACGTGCAACACCTCTCCCCCCTCTTCGTGTCCACCAAGATGAACGCCTTCTCTGACCGCCTGCTGGAGGGCAACCTGCTGGTGCCTGACGCCGCTACCTACTCCAAGCACGCTGTCAACAGCCTCGGGAGGGTCACCAATACTACGGGCTACTGGGTGCATGGGATACAGGTGAGAATGACTCAAAACCTAATTTAATAATAATACAGATAAAATAAGACTTACTGTCTATATTCTAAGTCACGGTTTCTTCTAGGCAATATAAAATAATGTTGAATCATCTGTCAATTGATTGTTTTGTGCCTAAATGCAAGAGCCTTCACCGAAATTGCTTTATCCATTGATATCCATTATCCTGGAAGAAATCGCTTAAGGCCGCCCATTTGTACGTTATTATTTGTTCATATTTTACTTTGTACTATATACTTTTGTTGGTGTGCGATAAAGATATATATTATTATTATTATCTGCGTGCCAAAAATGCCAAAAATTCCTCAAATTTGTAACGAATTTTTCGAAATGATAAAAGTTACGATCACCGGCAAATATTCTTATATCCGTAACTCACGAATGGCTCATTGTTTCCAGTCGTTCTTCGTCAAAGTGCCTCCAGTATGGATCCGGACCAAGATCGGGGCTCATCTCAACCAGGAATTCCGCGAGGAGTATCTGCAGAATGCCAAGATCAAGGCCAACTAATGAACTAATATCCTAGTTTACCTAATTCAGGGTCTAAACTCGTCTGAAATAGGCCTTAAATACAGAGTAACAATTTGATAGAATCTGTTTGACAGTAACCAATGACAAACACGTCGTAAGAAAATAAAACGTCAGTCAAAGGAACTGAGTTAATCAATTTATTAGCATCATTATTGGTAGATTATCATTCAATAAGACTAGATTCAAAATTCTGAGTTTCTTATAGAAATATTAGGCAAGTGTAGTTAAAATATGGAGGTATTGGTGCGTAAATGAAAGTTTTAGTTGATAAATAGTTGAAGATGGAGAAACATGTGTCAGGAATCGAGCATTTTTTGCTTCGGCAGTTAGTATAGGTATTTTAATCTGAGAGGGTAAGTTAATCCACTAGATAACATCAAAATTAATAGATCACTGCTACATTGCTTTGGGCCTTAGCATGTTTGGAATAGATTATTATTTTTTTGCAAATAAAAAATATTTAATGTAGATTTATTATAGTACAATATCTTACCCTCTCAGGCGATTTATTAACATTAATACATAAACGCCGTATTAGGTAGATACTATTGTATCTATCTGAAGTAATTTTCCAGTCCTAAAAAGACGCGAGAGCGGGATTTGAGTCGTGGAAAAGCTACAGCTACTAGTTCAATAGAATAGATAAATAAATATATACAAAAACAAATATTTTAGTGCGGTAAAGGATAGTTCAATTTTGCATTTGTATTATCGTACCTACTCGTATTACTGATAGATTAACAGATTATTTTTTGCTAATGATAGGATTTGTATCGTCGTTTACATATGGATTGTGATAATATAATTTTAATCTTTTATACGAAGCTGTGGTTTTATTCAAATAAATACTCACTTCCATTGGTTTGTATTACTTTTAAGCTTGTTGGTGTAATTTTACGGCGTCGCATAGCAACAGCCGCCGGGACTTACAATATTTAATTTGCTACTAATTGGACACATATGAATGTCACTTACCTCCCGAAGTTTTTCTTAAAACTGATTGATCAATTTAAACCTTATTCAGATTCATTTATTTTGGTTATTACTTTTATTTTTATCATACAGGAATGCCTTTAAATTATCTGAGCTGACTTATATAAGCCAAATGATACAATCTCACTTCATGTTTAAAATATGACTTCATTACGAACTCAAAACACTTTCAGTCTACATAATTCACGTGAAAACGGCTTAAGATTATTTCGAGTAGACGATTGTCGACTGATATATACGCCTTAAAGTTTGTGAACATCGTGATAAAATCTCACTAATTTGTATCAATCGATCAATACGTCATCGAATCGCTGAAAGATTTAATTCACGGCGGCACTAGCGCCCTCCATGAGCACAGCTTGGCCCCGAGCCAGCCCTAAATAACTGCGGTTACAAGAGTATTCACCAGAATCCTACTGTTATTTAGTTTGTTGATGTTGTTATTCCAAGCCCGGCTCCATCAAAACCACATCACAACTGGAACCGAAATACAGCACGACATTTCTGGTCACGCAAACATCATCTGTTACACATCCGCCTAATTTAATGTTATGATTGTCCGAACAGACATTTTTCATAATTTTGACTAATGGAACGCTTTTAACATTTCCCATCTGTTTACTAGAATATTACATTACGTACTAAAATGAAAGTCTGACATTTATTAAAAAAAACGTTTATTACAAAATTCTCTCAGCTCTCAACAACAAAAATATAAATTGCTTAACATGATGGTTTGTTTCGAACGCTCGCTTTATAATTTGCTACGCGATTCATCGCGGTGTTACGTAGTTGTCTTTCACTTAACATTTTAATTTTAGACTTCACTTAAATTGGAATGCCCAGCACTGTGTTCGTTTCATTCCCATGTTGGTGTTCTTCCTCCTCGTTGCTAGTGTATCCGTCTCGATGCAGATCTTCCACGCTCCATCCTCGGACGTGTAAATGCTTGGGTGTATAACAATTGTATAACTTACGTATAACTTAATCACTATAATTACGGTTTCTTACGATTAATGTATTTTTGTTTCACCTATCCGCCATCTCTGATTGGTCTCTCTCTTGAGTGTGTCATCTCGACAGCATCTGTAACAAATAGAAGTGGTTGTTATTATATCGCGGGGATAAAATGCAGCGTTCTGGCGGTGCGTCAGGAGCCATCAATTTAACGATCACCGCAGCATATTCGTGGAGGTTATTTCGAGTATCATACCCGCGGTGACAATAAAAAATCTGAGTAACATCTCTTTGACGTCAGCGTGCATTTTATAAATAATATATTTAATTCCAATGCTAACTAAAACATTTGCGGGGTAAAAAATACGTTGTCGTTAAGCCGTCGTAATAATCAGTTATTTATGTGTGCGGTGGAGCTCGGCCGCGACTATTTTCATAATATTTCTGCCAAACGCTATGAAATTATGACGTGTTTCCAGAATTTAGCTCGAAGCTGGTCTTTTGATGATTATAATATTTATCGGCCTACACTCGCCGGGGACAAGTGGTAATTTAGCGCTACCATCCACTGAACATCTATTTCGTCGCCTATAAACGTATAGTTCAGAAGCTGTAAGTCGCTTAGTTTTATGATGACTAACCATTAATTGGATATAACCGTCATATTATAATGACACATGATGGCCTCTCTGGCTAACAAAATAGACGTGTCTATCGACTGAATAGAAAACTAAAGTATGTGGGCACTTATGTATGTACCAAGGATTATGAAAACCATATATCGGGTTGTTGTAATACCACCTTGATTTCAGAAAGTTTGCATGGTATGTCTTATGCGTATGCAACTTATGATTGAATTTTCTCAAAGTTAATCGACACGCACGCGAGATAAACCCGCATAGCAAGATATCGCCTGAAGGCACGTTTGTGTACCCAGTACCTATATAATGGAACAAAACATTTTTTATAAAACAAATTATTATAAGTAGTTTTTATAAAAACCATAGGAACTGGAATTGTTATGTAAACAGCATTATGTTTATAATGATATATCTTAATTTATGATGCGACGTTTATAAATAGATTTATTTATTATTATCGATAGCACAGACTGAAAGACTAATTTTATTTCAATACATCAATACATCGCAAATTAAGCCCTAGGAAACAGCTTGTTAGATATAAAATCAAAAGTGAAACTGAAATATAATATACTATGTTATCGTCATCAAATAAACATCATGAAGTATAAGTATATCTAAACTGTTTTTTCTCATTGTTTTAACTATAGGTTATAAATTGTGAGAAAATGTTCAGTTTTTATTAGAGAACGAGACTGAATGATAAATAGTCGCGGGTTGTCAATGAGTGTCGTATAGTTAGCCAGTTTGTCAGCCTGCCTTTCACTCTGTCTACATTAGAGTTATTGATGACTGTAACACTTGAGAAAACTGTGAGAATTTTGCGGCATTGTTTGAAATCAACAATAAATAAATATAAGTCAACTTATATTGAAGATCTTCTAAGTCATCGTGTATTAGAACAGATATAAGGTAATCAAAGACGACCACACATGTGGAACAAGGTACTTATATGGAATTCAATTTAAAACATTCAAGTTTATATTTTTTTGTATGCATTAAAATTAAATCTATTTGGTACTCACAACTCCACATTTAGAGACAGGTAATTCAATTAACATGGCGGAAAACCCGATCATGGTTCATTGTGATTAACTAATGTCGTTGCTGTAGGCATCATTGATTAACACCTTCGTCTTTAAATGATTGAATCTTTCCTTCGTTACAGTTAAACGATAAGGAAGCCACTCATATGCCTGACACGCCTGTACCCAAAATATCTAACATCATTTAATTACTATCACTAGGTACACAGTATAAAGCAAGGTCACTTTCCGCGCCTGTCCCTATGTCTGTATGTAGGTATGCTCAGATCTTTTTTTCATGAGATAGGCTCACGCTTTTCTTCAACTTGCCTGATATTAAGCAACGTTATAATCTTTGATCTATCGCGCTTGCTTAGCAGAATCCGGAATTAAATAATTAATTCATTAGAATCTTTAAAACTATATAACGGATTTTGATGCAGTTCTTTTAACAGATAGAGTGATTCAAGAGAAATGTTCATAAATATAAATTTACGCGTGCAAAGCCGCGGGCAAATGCTAGCAATATTATATAACCCTATCATAATGTTTGTAGGAGTGAGCTTTATAGTTATTTCTCAAGTGGAGCCAATGAGTGGTGCATTAGTTCGCAGCGAATATTATCCGGCGTTGATTGATGTGATGCCAATACGCAGATGCCGATGTTTGTTTTCTTGTTGGCCAATCGACAATTATTATGTTTACTTTAGTTATTGAAATAAATAAGTTCGAATGAGACTGGTCAACTCTAAAGACTCGTGAAGTTTTTCAAAAACACTGAAAATACTGACTAATGTACATATAAGGAGGTTACTTAAAAATATGGTTATCATATTACTTGCTTGCTATTACTTGATTTTTAATTAAACTGTTTTAAATGCAGACTAAGTCGCAGGTTTCAATTAATTAATGTGTTACTATAACTTGGCAATACCTAGGTAATTAGAGCACCGATAACTAATAACTTTTAACGTACCTAACTCAGACTTTATAAATTTTATGTACATATTAGGTATTTAATTACATAATTTATTTAATATTATTTTAATTTCTGTACATATAAAACATTATGTCCATACCACATGTAGATTGTTTAAATTTAGTTTAGATGTAAATACTCTTTTTTAGTTCTATTAGTGTTAATATTATTATGTTATTGTTTCTATGATAATAAGTATATTATATACCTAACAAAAATAATGTGGGAGTGGATGCACTTGCGCTTCAGGCTCTAATGAGACCTACTGCAAGGTGCAAACACAACACAGGTACAGATAATTAAACATTTTGTATAATCAATTGCTTAATCTACTAGCACAAATGCTGTCATCCATCCAAAGTCTACATAAAACCATTTATTATGCATAGGTTTTATGTAGATTAATTACTCGGTAAAAATATTTGAGTAGCAAAAATCTTACGCATGCTGGCACTTTTTACACAGACATCTAAAACAATGGCCACTTCTCATGTTTCCCTGAATAGCACTGGTTTTTGACAAGCAATATTTCAGCAAGATGGATGACTGGCGTGATGGATTTATTTTGATAGCACTCAACTACAGAACACATAATAACGCGCAGCTTTCAAACATTCATCACCGTTTTTAATCTCGCTACCTCAAAACTTTTATACCTATTTTTATATTTATTACAAGAGTATGGGAAATGGTACTTGAATGTCATGTGTTAAATATACATATCATGAGGGTAAATATCGCTTCTTTATTAGGTCTTATGTACGTTATTATTAAGAATGAAAAAAACGAGCTCGTCTTATTTAAAATTGGTAAATTTTTCAAAATCATAGAACATAAGCACCTTATTACCAATGGCGTAGGCATTAGAGCCCTAATAGGTTACTCATCAATGGAGAATCACCAAATAAGTTAGTGTAATTTAATTGAATATGCATTTTAGGAGTTTATAAGTAATTATTATTAATATGTGGTTACTAGAAACTAGTCATAGCGTTACAGAATAATCTCAAAAACCCAATTACAAGTTAGTATGAGACTGGCAAAATCTAGAGTGTGGAGCACTTTAAGATGTGTTAAAATTGTTACAGGAAAATTCTAGTTTTAGAATATGTTTAGAGTAGGTACATGAAAATGAAAAAAATGTTGTTGTTTTGAATCGAAGCCGGTGCAATGTGGGAGTTGTCATTGCTCTGACATTTTTACAGCAAGATCGGGTTTTGATGACTTTCAAAAACGCAGTTGGCACATTCACAAGCGTCGTGTAAAAATGGAAAACTGTTGGAAAAACATAATCGTCATTTTAAACCACACTCCTAAATAGGAACCATGATATAATCCTCTGAATACTTAAAACGGTCTTAAATTCAGTTGCATTTACAGTAATTTTAAAATACTTTTAACGAGTTCTATTCGATGTAATGTTATGAAAAAACATTTAATATTTGACTTGACTTGACTTGACTGGCCTGTTAGCTTAGTTGGTAGTGGCTCTGCCTTCTAATCTAGGGGTTGCGGGTTCGATTCCCGCGTGACACAAGTATTTATGCATTTTAAAATTTATGATTACTTGTGTTGAGTCTGGTCGTTTGTATGTATAATAAGTATGTATTAAAAAGTATATAAGTATTATATCCGTTATCTAGTATCCACGACACAAGCGTTAGCTTAGTGTGGGGCTAGATGGCGCTGTGTGCAATGTCCCGGAATATATATATATATATATTCAGGTTCTTTCACTTTTACAAAGTTTTATAAACTTCCACATCGACATTATAAAAATTGTGTTCACGAAATGATTGATATCATATGTATTATATAGTTTTGATTTCAGATTTTTCTAGACATATAAGACTAAAGACAATAAGATAATAGACAAAACTCAGCGCCTGTCCACTATCTGCTTGAAAAGGATCGTACAGTATTTTGGCCACATTGCTCGCAGAGAAACCAATAACTTGGAGCGCCTTATAGTGACCGGAAAAGTTGAAGGAAAGAGACCGAGAGGCCGTAGTCACATACGGTGGTCTGACCAAATAACTAAAGAGCTGGAGATACCAATAAATGTTGCAATGCACCAAGCAACAGAACGAAACGGATGGCGACAACTAGTCAACAGTATCAGAAGGAGTCACGATCCTCAGCAGTGAGGGACATGACTAAGCAGAGAGAGAGTAAGACTAAAGAATCTGATAGCAAAATATGACTAAATTTGCCCATGAAAGTTTCAGCCATGTTATGATTGGAACGAGGCGCCGTGAACAGTTTTAGCTCCCGCTTACACCATCCCGCCTATAACATCTGGAATGTGTTTTATCTGCGTTTGCTACATAGCAATCACACCTACAAATCTCGTTTGTATATCTGTTTGTATGTATGTTGAAACGTGAATTGATACGAGGCCGATTGAAGTTTTATTTCATTGCGAATCTTCTATAAATGTAAATGAATTTTGTTTGCCAAAATTAAGCAGGTAAATACTTTATTTCAAGGAATCGGTTTTTATATTTGATGGCATTCTGTTTGGAGTGAAAATATATTTTCAGCAATAAAGTGTTAATTTGCTCGTCAGTGATTTTAATAAAAGTCACTGTAAATTCTGATAAGCCAGAGGTTGGTATGTTTGAGAATATTTAAATCATCATAAATCTTTACGAAGTAAGTAATTAAAAAAAAACTTTGGCAACCACAAACGACAACGGTTATAAACATTGAATTCTATGTTAACAATCTGTCGAGTAGGGACACTTTGGATAAAACTAAACTACTATATGTATTTTGTTTGGTTTGTTCTGGAAGATCGCTGTATTTAACACGAGATATCAATATCTTTTGATTTATTAAGGCAAAGGTAGCTTATGTGTTTTATAAATAGGAAACATTGTCCAAAAACAATATAATGCCAATGAAACTGTGAAAAGCAAAACCCTTAATGAACACACACCTACTTCAATATAAAAGGCAATTCGCGACAAAATTTACAGACTGAAAAGGATATAAAAATCACTATGGAACAGTTCCGAAAATTCCAACCATGGTTGTAAAAAGCACCTTAGAACATTCCCGAATAGAGTAGCCACAGGCTGGCCAGCAGCAGCACCAGGATGAGGTAGGTGGCGATGAGGCTGGTGGTCTCGTGGTTGGGCATGATGGATGCACTGGTCTTCACCGGACTTCACTGGACAACTGATCCCGAGGCACTGGGAGAGCAAACTGTCGCGCTCCCCACGCCTCCTCTCTATGTCCCTAAATATCTGCAGATTATTTGGAGGTTGGCGGTTATAAATGAAGCTGGATTATGCCGACAGGTGTCCGTCCATTTTACGCGCGATTAATTAAGCGCCGGCTGGGAACAGGACAATGTTGCGAGTAAACAAACTGACTAACTTCGTTAAATGAAGACAGATATTAATTTTATCCGATCAGCCCTTTTGGATTGATTGCCCTATTAAACCCACGGTGAAAACTGTGAATACTAGGACAGACCAGAGTTGTTTTATGATTGTAGATAGTTTAAAACTATCTTCAATGAAACAAATAACTTTGATTTTATACATTCTAAGTATCTAAAATAACAGATGAATCACAGATCCTCTCGACCACTTTGAGCTATTAATATAGTGTGACTATTTATACAAAAACTCATGGTCAAGTCACGTTTGTGACCTAGTCATGGGATTTACGATCACAAGTTCGTATCTAATTAATTACACAAAGCGAGCAAAGATTTTCATTAGCAAAATATAGCACAAAAATATATAGAACAAATCTTACTACCCTCATGACTATAACGAATCAAAAACTCCTGACAAAAAAGTTATTGAAATTACCTTATCGGTCGGCAAATAATCGGATTTAAATAGCCATATATCACATCATACTATGATAATAGATGACTTACATTGATGTAGAAGTCTAGAAGACGGTGGAATAGAAGAGCCAGAGGAAGAAGAGCAGGATCACGAGGATCATGTAGGTGGCGGCAAGGTTCACGGTCTCTGCGTTGATCGGCATGGCTGCGTGCGCGCAAGAAGCTTGTAACACTACAGGGATCGATGGAGGATCCTCGGCCGATGCAGGGCGTGACGTCAGCAGACAGGGACCCACTAGGAGGCTCCAGGATGCTGGACTTTTAAAATTGGAATAATGGAAATGTTTGGAAAAAGACTTGAACTAAAGAGGTTGATATTGAAACATGTACGTTGATGAAGAATAGTAAAAGTAATATAAAAATAAGTATTGCTATACGTGAATGCGGAAATCTGATCTTTAATGTCGCTTAAGACTATTAAAATTTTTATATGAAAATTCTGGAAACGATCCTAAAATTGGAATGCTTCCAGGTGCGCTATTAAGAGGTGTTCTTATAACTACCTATAGAAGTGTAATCTAGCCAGGACACAGGCTAAATAGGACTTCAAATAACACATATTTTGTTCTTAAAGATATACCTATGGAATGTACTTAGATTTATAGTCTAAAATCTATCTGAAACTATAAATTTACCCACTTAAGCTGAAGAACACGATTGTGTGTCAAAACAAAAGCTATTTTCATCGCAGATTCTACTGTCGCGATAACGAATAAAAATAACGACAGAGTTAATTCCGTCGCAGAGTTTATTTATAACCCCAATGAAAATAGATGATCTAAACAAAACACTACAAGAATGTGAGACAAATGAATTGCACGAATAGTTTGCATAAGCGTTTATTTTTATAGACATATCTTAAAAATTGGAACGATTTCTGATATTTGGTAAGATGAGTCGCGAATAAAGTAGGCGGCTGGCGTCTAGAGAGCGGATTGCGATGGAAGTGATTAAATTAGTGCACTCGGCGAGCCGCTCGCGCTGGAGGAAAACTACCCTCATATTAAGATATGTAGTTGCAAAGCTGCCTCAAGCCGCATCACATCTCTTTCAGCCGACAGAGCGCTCACTCTGATTAAAGTGATTTAATATAACTCATAGATAGAACATAACTCACGGTTTTAGAATGCTGAAGAGTAGAGCAGCCACAGAGCCACCAGCAGCAGCAGCATGATGCAGTAGGATGCAGCCAGGCTCATTCCCTCGCTCATCTTGGCAGTATTATCTCTGTTCCCGCTTGTGTCTTGACTCTCAGATGTGTCCACCAAAGCGAACTATTGGCAACTGAGAAGAAATCTCCTCCACCGCGTGTTAAATAATTGTTTATTTGAGAATGACGAGGAAATTCTATTTTTCGTCTCCGACCGACGGTGATTAATTTAGTTGTCAGTTAAGAAATTCTCAAGATCAGGGTTTAATTATTGTTGTGTTTTTTTTTCGTGTAATTTGTGGCGCGTGCCGTGCCCTCTACACGAGCCGGGTATTGTGCGGAGCTTTTTTTAACAGATTGTGACGTGAGAGTGATTAGCATTGTCACATATTAATTTGGCAGACATCACCATTCTTATTATCTGTGAATGGCATTCCCAGATTTACTACCACGTCTCTTCACATAGTGAAATGTTTCAAATCTTGTAATTAAAATGTATATTACAAGTGCTACATATAATTCCAGCAGTATATTGTCCAGCTTGCTGGGTGCGGCCCTGGCGTGCTGCTGGAGTATGATATATAGCGCGGAGCTATTTCCGCAGATCGACAACGTCATTCACTGCGCCGGCGCCGACACACGATCAAACGGTCAGCTTTCAGATATACCTACATTATAACCATACTTCTACGGATCTAGTATCTAACAACCTTGGTAACATCAGCAAAAATAACGATGTAAGTAGGTGACATTTTACAACGCGGTGTTAGTACCTATATTGCAATACACACAATTTTATTATTTTTGCAATACGTTTCGCAAATTTATTGAAATGGTGCATAATTTATATATATCAGCTGCGAAACTTAGCACCAGAATTTATTTAAGAAATTTAACCAAAGGTGAAATAATATTTGCCAAAATGATACTGGATAAAAGATATCGGAATAATAATAGGTATTTTAAATTAAAAAGTGGGTTCGAGAATATAATATGTATCTTTGAAATCCGTTAAAGGACAATATTCGTAGATTAGTGCTACGGCGTAGCATATGCGTAGTAGGGACCTCGTAGGTCTACAGAATGAACCCGTAGTAACTATACTACGGGTTCATACTCGCTGCTAAATCTCTACGAGACATATAATTTTTCTTTAGTAAACATATAGGTATTATTATATTTAATTTTATATATATTAATTTCATTACCAACTAAATTATAAAAAAATAATATTTATGTGAACAATTGTAACTCTAGTAATTAACCTAACAAAACTTTATATTAACAGTGAGTTCCAATGGGCGGGAGTCTTCAAATCTAGAGTTAATAGGTATCTTCTAGGTAAGCGTGTTCTATACAGGCTGCAGCAATGCTTAACATCAGGCAGGCTGTAGTCAAACGTACCTAAGCTTATCCCACGTAAAAAAGTGTATTGTTTGTATTATACAATATCGCATTATATATTTTTATTATATAATAATGATAAGTCATAAGAATAGCATTTTACTGAAGTCTAAATAAAATTATCAAGTACCAGATGTTACATGAAGTGGAGCACTCAGTTATTGACATAACTGCATGCTGCAAACTAATGCAAAGCGAGTTAAAGTGCGGTGATATAACAAACACAACTAGGTATATTTTTGGCAGTTTAATTCACTTTGTTCAGACGGAAGGTTACAATACAAGTAGTAATTAACATAAAACACCATGTGAGTTTTAATAGATCTATCACTAAATAGAATAAGACATATTGGCAGTCCATGAAGTTGGCTAAAACGATGTTGTATCACAAAACGCTACAAATAAATACAAAAGCTTTTAATTTAGCTAAAAATATTACAACTAGGTACTGACATTTAATATGATATAGGAACAAAAGGTAATACCTACCTTAATATCTAACAAAATGTTTTATTGGCTGTACCTCTGTTTGCAGCAGGGTAAATAGGTTTCTTCTAGGCAAGCGTGCTATATCTTAGACTACAGTGGTGTTTAACATCAGGCAAGCTATAGTCAAACGTAAGCTTATTACGTGTTAAAAAAAAAACCGGCCAAGTGCGAGTCGGACTCGCGCACCGAGGGTTCCGTACAAACCTGCAAGGTTAAATATTTTGTGATGTAACTAAAAATTTATGGTTTTCGTAATTTTTCCTTTATCTATGCTATAAGACGTTGCTTCGTACCAAATTTCAAGATTCTGAGTTCACGGGAAGCACCCTGTAGGTTTTGATTCCCTTGCAAGTGTCGAAAATTTGCGGCATAAATGGCTGTATCTTTTGATTGCGTTGGCTTAGAAGTTTGATTTTTTCACAGCTTCAAGGGACAGTAGACCTGAGTAATTGATATAAATTTCAGCTTCATACCTCTACGCGTTCCTGAGAAAAAGGGTCTTGACAGACGGACGGACGGACGGACAGACGGACAACAAAGTGATCCTATAAGGGTTCCGTTTTTTCCTTTTGAGGTACGGAACCCTAAAAAGGTCTCAAGAGAGCCTAAATGATCGTTAACGCCTTTTAAAATCAGAAAAAGTAAGAGCAAAATAGCAAAGAATCAAGGACGTCATTCCTAGCCCTTATAGACCTATTGCTGGGTACAGGCCTCCTTCCTCGCTTGCCATAGATGTTGGTATTTGCCCGTTTTGTCCAGCCCGTACTCTCCTAGGATATATTTCGTTAACTACTAGATACCTAATCTTTTTTTACTTATAACTCCGTATTTTATTACTGCACTAATTAAACTTGTTTATATTCATAACCCATCAAAAACCTGCCAACACAGTGGCTGAAGAAATAAATTAATGATCTACATCGCAGGAAATTATCATTCGATCGATTAATAATTAATACCGCATACTTAATCTATACCGGCTTAGTAGTAATCTAGTTAGGGGCGTAATTACGAAACAACATTTGATATTCATTAAAATATTTTATTAGTAGGTAATGCTGGAGGAAATTCCTGATGACATAAAGCCGACGTACCTAGAGTTATGGTAAGTATTATGTTGTGTATGTGTTTATAAGAAGGAGACGAACAAATATGGAAAAATAAGATGAAAGTACCTGTAGTTACATAAAAACTTTTAAAAAGGATACGCAACCTCTGAGAGGTCAAGTTCTTTCAAAGCTTTTGTATCCTAAGAAGATGTAAGACATCTTCTCTCAAACTTAACATGGATCATGATTTATTGTTAAATTTAGCAGCTAAACTTATGAAGAAAATAATATACTTATTCACTTTCTCATACCTCATCATCATCATGAACCCATTATTGCCCCCTGCTGAGCATAGGCTTCTTTTCTAGTACGCCACTCGTCCCGGTCCTGAGCAGATTGAATCCAGGTGCTCCCTGCGGTTTTTCTTATGTCGTCAACACACCGCATTGATGGGCGACCTCTTTTCTTATATCTAGGTAGGTTTATATCTAGGTAGCACTAACGTTTATGTTGTATGTATATAGATATAAGTAGGATTAATAAAGCATCCCCAGACTCACATATTCCCTATCTGTGTACAGTTAAGATTGTCAATTTATTAAACACATGCATAGGACAAACAAAAGCAAGAAAGATGAAGGATGAAAGGAAAAATAGTGTGAAGCGCGAAAGTGCGAGAAGCATAAAAGTGAGAAGTAGAATGAATGAGATAGATAAAAAGGACCCCGATATTGTCTGCCTGGAAGAGATCGCTCTACGCGATAAGGCCGCCCAATGTACCTAGGTTAAGTAATTTTACTATAAATTGTTTCTGTATTTTGTTTTCTGGTGTACAATAAAGTTATATTGATTGATTGATTGATATTGTCCGGAATTAGAAAAAAAAGACAGTCGATTGTACAGTGAAAACATGATGCTGACTGACTGGCAGTAGTCCTGTAATGATGTATTTTATACTAGTAGACCGGATGCGCGTAATGGCGACTATAAAACTAAGATGAAACTGATGAAATGTGTTTAATGACTGCCTGTAACGTTGGAAAATTGATCATTTTATACACAGCGTGTACAAAGCGTATAAATGTTTATCTATGTACCTATGTACCTACTTTCACTTAGGTTATTATTTTTAACTCGGAATAGGCTAGTGTTTGGCTACGGCCTACCTGCCTCCTAGCAATTTTATATCAGTTTGTCTAGAACTGTGTTGTTGCGAGTAAAAAATAACACCCATTCATGATATGAATCTCATTCTAAGCACATCTTAGTTGTAGATAACCATCTTATCATAGAAAATCTAAAAAACGATGCGAAAATATTAAGATTTTATGTTCTCTTTTTTAGAAGTTAGAAGTAATATGTTCTTTTTATGTTCGTACTATAAAAAAAAGGAAAATGTATTTTTCAAACGGTACGAAAAATATGGTACAAATAGCGATCATGTACGTTGTAAGCACTAGTTCTTTGTTCTCCCCGTAATTACTCGCGATGAAGTTTTCTTTTAACCGCAGTGATTTGTGGGCTTTCCTTGAAGCGCTGGTTCTGGTGATAGCTTGAATTAGCTGGCTTTCCGGTAAACATATTAATATCGTTTCTTTCATGAACGTCTGTCTAGTAATAATTTTTAAAGCGGCTATGTATCTACATATGTACCAACTCTCTCAGTCAAACAATTCGCGTATTAAGAAGCCAGCTAAACTAAACGTTTGTTGATTTTAACTGCATTTGAAATATTTTCAGTAGGTGACTACTTATGTATGTATTTAGTTATATATTCAGCTCTATCTATCAATTAACCCTGAAGACACAGATGAAGCAACCCGTAAGATAAATGAGGACCTAAATAGGGTGCAACAGTGGGCGCAGGCAAACTCACTAGTTTTAAATGCTAAAAAAACCAAATACATGGTTCTAGGGTCTAAACTACAAGTGCAAAGGATTGTTCAGAGTAAAATCACAATACATATAGCTGGTGACGTTATAGAACGTGTTCAGGAAGCCCGAAACCTTGGACTTGTATTTGATGAACAATTGAAGTTTGAAGAACATGTTAATGAGATAGTCAGAAATTGTTTTTATAAGCTCAAAATTTTGTACAAAATTAGGAAGTATATAAACACCGATCTTCGTATACTGTTAGTTGATTCGCTTATTCTCTCTAGATTTAACTACGTAGACTCAGTGTATGGTCCATGTCTTTTCAAAAAAACTTCTTGTGCTATTCAAAGGGTACAAAATGCGTGCGCTCGCTTCTGCTTTACTGTACCTCCACAAAGCCACGTCACTCCGTTTTTTAATAACAATAATATACTCAAAATGGAATACAGGCGCCAGTTACATCTAGCCACACTATTATTTGGTGTAGTCAAGTATCAGATACCACATTACCTCTATTGTAAACTAGTTTGGGTGTGTGACAGTAACCCCTATTCTCATAGGAATACACGTAAATTGTTACTCCGTACAACTAAACATAGCAGTGCAGCCTTTCGAGGTAGTTTTAATTTTAATGCCACCAAATGCTGGAATAGCATACCTCCTCCTATTCGTAATCTACAGAGCAAATTTTGTTTTCGTATCAGGTATAAGAGATACCTGATGGAGCTGCAGAGGAGTGCTAGCAGCTAGCTATTCTACTGTTATCGCTCCTCCCTCTGCATCGGGTGTTCCTCAATCACCTGACTCATTAAACCTCATTTTTAATAGATATGTATTCTAGTTTTCAGCATTTGGTGACCTAGCTACTTTTGTTTACCTTTAAACCTACAATACAAATCTCGACAATGACTTTCGTTCTTGACTGTTAATTACCACGTTGTGTGTCCGTTACTTTACTAGGTTATATTTAAATTGTATGTATCTTTCAAATGTAATCATATCAGCTTCATGTTATTAATTCTGTATACTCTTCATCTATTTTCTCTTTTTACTTCTTTTTATATTTGTTAACTTTCTTATTCAACTCTTGACCCCGCGCGTCTCAAAGGGTCATACCTGAAAATCAGCGCTGCAGAGCAATCTGCAGCATTAATGCTGAGGTATGACCTTTTTTGACGCACGGGATACATCAATGTAACATAATACCTTTATATTCTACCTGTTGTTAACTTTTGTATGTATATATTGTTGTGTCCTGTGTGTCCAAATAAATGCTTTGAATTTGAATTTGAATTTGAATTTAGTTGCTTATGGCAACAGCAATGTAAACTGTATGTACATACTTACTCGTATTGGACAAATACCATACAATTCTCTGCAATATGTCCAATTAAGTAAAAGCGGAGTTGAAGTGGTGACACACAACCAATGATATTCTATATAAACTGAAATCTCATTGCACACAACGCGCAATATTAATATCGACGCGTCCAGTTCTACGAAGAGTGACTAAAAAGTGGAATGCCATTTAGGCGCTTGCATCGGATGACATGACACGTTAAATAATAATTTCCGGCTATTTGTACTTATATAGGTACATAATAGGTACGCCAGTTTTAAAGCCATGTCAAAGGCTCTAAGGTTGGTTTCAAATCTCTTGTTAAAAGAGCAAGTTACTCTCAAACAATAAAGATAAAAGATAAAGATAAAAGATAAAGATAATGAAACTTTATTGATAATGTAAAATTGTAACATACATAGGTATAGGTAAGTACTAATATCACAGAATATGCTACACAAATTACAATATCTCGTCAAATTGAATTTATAACATTAGGCTTTTATAAAATTTTAGAAGTTACATATGTCTAGTTTTATTAATAAAACAATGAAATTTTTTGTTATTAAAATCATGTCAAACATAATAATAGGTATGTAATCATACAATATGTCAACTTAAATAAATCTTGGTAGGTACTGTGACTTTAGCTGTATAGGGGCTAAAATGACAATTTGGCATCACACTCCTTACCTAGTAGTTAATTACATAATTTCTAAGCAAGATTAGAATCAATTGGTAGTTGACTGTAGTCATTTTCAAAGTATTCTTTAAAACTGTATAGTGTCTGATCTAACAATAATTGTTTGACGCTATTGCAAAATTGCTGATGAATAAGTTCATACTGCCATTTACTGCTAAGTCACCGGCCCCCTGTTCGGTGAGCCCCGGTACCACAGCCAATGATGATGATGGTGTTAAGGTACAAGCGACCGATATGATCTCATTCAACTGGTAGGTATCAGTTCAAAAATACTCGTCTCTTGCCGCACCAATCGTAAACAAACCTGCGTCACAGAGGGCACTGCCGCCGGAGCTCTGTACAATTATTTTTATTTTATTTCTGCGTGCGATCATTTTTCTCGCCTCCTGGAATTATTCCAAAGAATTCCACCGAGTTCAAGACACTATTTTCAAAAGTTGCGCGAGGCGGTAAAAATGACGGATGCATTGACCGACTGGTTTTAAAATATCCTTTAAAAAATAATAATGATTTATACATCGCTGGTGCCGAGTCGAAACTATGTCGCGATGAGTGAAATATATAAATGGTGCCGTTAGTAATTAAATATTTTCGTACTCCTACGTAAAGTATGTCAGAAACGTAGGATATATCCAGTGGCAGTCGAACCCACGGACAAACATTTACTTTATACTGTGGAACCTATTTACTCTTATTAGAAAAGCTCTGGTTTATTAAATTCTTATTGATAACGCTGCCATAGTACCAATTAGTATTGCTTATTGATTAATAAGTGTAATAATTATTTATTTATTTATATATTGTTCCTCTTAGCCATGTTCCCAAATAGTTGGAGTATGCTCTCAATCTACATTGTACCCGCAGGAATAGCTTAGCAAAGTAACTTTGCATGCAATGTGGGAAATTTGTCTACTGATGTTTAGTAGGTATATCTACATAGTACCTAATATGGCCCAGCCCAGTATGTTAATTAGTGGTGAAAACAAGACACGATTTAGAAAGAAATGTAAAAATAATATTCCATAAAATATTTACTAAATAGATGATTTAAGTTACTGATTAAACTAAATTACTCATGCTAAGCCACTTTTAAAAACTTTTCATACGCTGTACCAAGGATTTTCATTTCATCCCTCTCTTTCTCTCAGGATTGATCTCTCTTTTGTTTTGTGAACTAGATTTTATCTCAGACTAAAGAAGAAAGAAAGGACTCGGCATAACAAACAGTAGTTACTGACATATCGGCATCTCTTTTTATCTTATGAGGGCAATCATAATGTAAAAGAGCACAACAGTAGTTTTATCAATGGCTGATGACGTCACAAAATGTATCACTGCGGCCGGTCGCCATGTTTTATCACAGCCAACAACAAGTACATCAGTTGTCATCGTAACTTGTTTATTACAGAGTTTTGAAGAAAATTTAGTGATATTAAGCGAAAATTGTGCTTGTTTATAGTGTGTGAACTTGCAAAATACTGCATTTATTATGGGTAGGTGCAGTGTGTTAGGCTGCCGCATGAAAAGCAACACAAAACATCCCAAAATAACGTTGCACAGGTAAGTAAACGAATTCATTCAAAATATCTTGTCTTTTCTATTATTTTAAAATATTTTGCTGTTTGTGGGAAAGTTTATAAAGATAAACGTGCTTTTCTCTATTCATTTACTGTTTTACTAATAATATTAGGCGATTATTTAAGAAAATCATTCGTCATAGTAAATAGAGTTGCGGTACGGCATTTTCAATGTATCGATAACTTAGCGACAGGTGAATATTATCTAAACTCGATTTCTTTTATTTGATTTTAGATTGCCAACATGTAAAGAAAGAAAAGAACAGTGGCTGGATATACTTGGTATTGAAAATTTGAATACTACAACCAAACATATTTTTATTTGTTCCCTGCATTTTGAAGACAAATGTTTGAACCGAACTTTAAATGTAACAAGACTGCGCGATGATGCTTTACCTTCAAGTGAGTTGTTGGTAAGTTTTGAAAATAGACCAGATAAGTTTATAGTGTTTACCTACTTACTGACAAAGTAATCGAACTAAACCAGTTGATGACAAGGGACGAGAATCATGTCAGCAGCAGTAATTCTATATTGTTGAAATACTGATAAAAAGTTTCAGATTTAAATGTACATAGAACAAAATAGATAAATGTACCTGTGTTAAAATGCAAGTTATACAAATGTGTGCATGTGTTAGTTATTAAATTGGCAATGTAAATATTATTAAACATATAAGGTTTTTTTTGTGTAGATACCAGCGCAAATAATAACAAACACACTCAATATTAAAAATTATTGTTATTTTGCTTTACAGTTACCAGCCCAATTTAATGAATGCCAGGAACATCAATTTGTTTCTCACAAAGCACTGGAAGGGGAGCCTATCTGCAGCACTTCTAGCTATTCAGATGTAAGTATCCTTTTTACAATGTTAAGTATCGTACTTCATATTATACAATCTTGATTTTTGAAAACAAACACACTCAATATTAAAAATTATTGTTATATTGCTTTACAGTTACCAGCGCAATTGAATAAATGCCAGGAACATCAGTTTGTTTCTCACAAAGCACTGGAAGAGGAGCCTATCTGCAGCACTTCTAGCTATTCAGATGTAAGTCTTCTATTTTATGTTACTATAGGTACTGCGGGCAGCATAACTGGTAATTTAAAATAATTTAGGCCAAAAAACTTGTACGAAGTTGCAAAAAACTAGAAGTCAATGTGTTTTTTTTTTGTTTCAGGAAAAAGCGCTTGAAATTATTCAAAAATTAAAATTAAAATGTGAAAATCAGAAAAAAAAAATAAAAAGATTAAATGAAAAAGTGAGAAGACAGAGTAAGAAAATAGCAGATTTTAAAACTGTAATGAAAGATTTAAAAGACAATAATTATGTGAATGATGATCATGCGGCTGTGTTGGAGCAGTGAAAAGTCAAAAGACGTGACGAATATTCTGATTAAAATTGAAAAAATCCTTAAAGGTATTTTTCAAAAGCAGCTTCGGTCTGAACAGTATTATCTGCATGCATTTCGATTTTTCATGGAACATTTTGATGAATCCAATTTGTTGAAATCGAATTCCGAACATGACACGACCCACAGACTTTTACTTATTAAATCTATAGTCCAAACTTACATGGATCTGAGGTTTAAATACTATGGTAAGAAAACCACAGAAAAGATTTCGTTTCGCAATTACTTTAACAAAATCATATTATTCCGTAATGAGTAAATTACTGGCAATTTTATTAGGGTCCGATATGCTCTTATTTGATTATTGTGTACCTATATTTGTATATAGTTTGTATTTTTAGAACTTGAAAATGACTGTGATTGAGGGTTCAACATGCTCATAGTTGATTAATGTGTATATTTGTATTTTTATTTACAACTTGAAAATGACTGTCATTGAGGGCTCAACATGGTCTTATTTGAAACACGATTTGAAACATATCCTTTGTATTTAAAAAATACAAATTTTACAGTTTTACAACTATTATAGTTTTTAATAAACCTGTGTGAAATGGTAATTTTCGTTTTATTGTGAATGATCGTGCCAAGTTGTATAAATAAAGTATTAAGTAATTAATAAAATTAAGTATACTCTGCAAAACGAGAAAAAAATCTGTATTTAGTAAGTACCTATTTATTTATTCTTTTCTTTGGTAACTAATTACTTAAAGACCGTGTTGGTATTGAAGGCGTGGTATGCTAATCAGTAATAGTGATACTCAAGGCTCCTATACATATGCCCCGGCACGAGCCGCAGTAAGTGGCAGTCCGCACGAAACTCAATCTTAATTCCAATTTCGGTCGCATACTACGCCCACAGGTAAGATATAGGTACACGGCTATCACAAGGCTGCAGTTTTTATTCGTGATCGCAGCGGTGGAAACTGGGAGTAATTAATGGGATAAACATACCATAGTAAAATTCGTTTTATTATGAACATGTACAAGTACAGAATAAAGAGGATGTTCATTAAATTGCAGTGGCATCAGTACAGTATCCACGTGCCCTGCCATAAATAAAATGTCACTGAGCGTGTGCGTTTTTATAGGTCGCATTTCCACGTAAATAAAACTGAAGAAATGTAACCGAAACTCATTTTCGACAATTTTCAATTCTGCAAACACCGTGCAATTCAACTATCGATATTATAATGCGCGCATCCCTACGGCAAGCCGCCATCTTTGTGCCAGGCTCACGTTAGGTATGCACGTTTTTTTCGTAGGTATTTCATGTCCATTCTTTTCCTATTGTCTGTGGATTTTATACGAATAGAAACCTTGTTTTTACTCTTAAAGTTTATTTTCTATAAAATGTTAAATCGGGGGTGAAATCGGTCAAAAATGAGAGACATATATAGTAGTCTGTTGTCTTGTTTCAACAGCTAGCCAGTTTAAAAAATAATCTGTGAGAAATGTCACTGTCAACATAGGTTTTGAAAAATAAATAAAAAAAATTAAAAATTATAGCAATAAATAAAATTATTTAATTTTATTTATTATAAAACTTACTCGACACAAAGAAATCTGAATAAATTTGCGAAATTAACATTAAATAGAGTAAGTAACAAATGAATATTACATTATTTTTCACACAAGCAACATTCAATTATGATGACATTTTTTAACAAAAGGTGGCGGGCGGGAAAAAAATAATTTCATTTGTAACTAATTTACATGTATTTTGTAGTAAAAATAACAAAATGGTAAGAACTTGTGGTGTTCCAGGATGCAGAAGTGAATCTTAAAGTGGCTGCAATATCTTTCTACAGGTATGTTAAAGTTTAAGTAAGATTACATTATTGGGACTAAGGTGACCATATATTCTTGTGCTTGAAATAATTTGTGCAATATGATATTTTCTCAGTTTCACTAAAAATTAATACATCAAAATAAAATGCCAAAAGAACTTAAATATAACACGATCTAACAAAATTTACCAAAGTTTGCAGTCTACATCTTTTTATACTCCAAAATTATCTCCGTTTGTTAAAAAAGACGCTATCCCAATTCCTGCAGTGGTAAAAAAAAATTAGTAATTGATTAGTAGCTATTAGTAGAAGTGCTGTTAAAAGTAGCCAAGTTGTATGTTCTTATACCATGGTTTCACATATAGTACAAATATATTACGATTCCTGAGTACTGTATTACCGTTTGTTTTATTTTGGTGGACCGGGGATCGCGAGTTGTATAACGCGTTACTTTTTAAGGTCGACTTTTATTTAAAGTTAAACCTTTTTCATGTTTGCGGTTGACTACAGCCTGTCTGTTGCTGCAACCTAGAAGATTCATATAAAACTAGATTTGCAGACCCGTGGATTATAGTTCGTTTATTTATATTATTATCATTTAGTTCAGTTCAAATAAAATAACATTTTTTTTAATAATAATGGAAATTCGTGATTTTTTACTTCTGTCTTGTTTAGGACATGGATTTTTGTACTAGGTCAACATTTTTTTTCGAATTTCCATATTTCGTAGTTATTGAGAAACTTAAGGATTTCATAGTGTTACGAAAGCGGGTTCAGGGATAGAAAAGAAACACCGTTGTAATTTTGCACAACCTCGCTCGACATTTTATTTCTCACCACTTGAATTTCCGCCAAAAATTCTACATAAAAAAACTAACTAACCTATTCACAAAAACAAAACAAAAGAGTTTTTATACCTACATTTAACAAGAGTTCTAATACCTACATTTAACACAATAATTCATACACCTACATTCACAGAGGTTCTACGTCACAATAGGAATAAACTGAAATCTGTGTACACGTTCATAGGTATATTTTGTATTCTAAAGTTTATCTCTAAAATCTTGTGATAGCGTTACAAAATTATGAAGATATTCAATTGATTAAAGGACAACAGAATTTCTCTTTTATATCGGTTACCTACTATTGGTCCAGCCAGCGGTATTATTAATGTTATTTTAGTCATTTAAATATTTACTTTTTATTTACATACCTATTGTTATGTTTGACATGATTTTAATAACAAAAATTTTCATTGTTTTATTAATAAAACTAGACAAATGTAACTTCTAAAATTTTATAAAAGCCTAATGTTATAAATTCAATTTGACGAGATATTGTAATTTGTGTAGCATATTCTGTGATATTAGTACTTATACCTATGTATGTTACAATTTTACATTATCAATAAAGATTCTTTATCTTTATCTTTATGAAATAGGTTTGAGACGTGTTTGAGACTCAATGAGAGAAATCAATCTAAATATATAAAACTCAAAAGTGACTGATATAGTGATCTATCAACGCACAGCCACTGGACGGATCGCGCTGAAATTTGGCATGCAGGTACATAGATGTTATGACGAAGGCATCCGCTAAGGAAGGATTTTTGGAAATGCCACTTTTTAAGGGGGTGAAATAGGGATGCAAGTTTTACTTTTTAGTGCAAGCGAAGCCGCGAGCATTCACTAGTTTTATATAAGACTGAATGTGTAAATATTTTAATCTACTTCACACTAAATGGTAGATCCGATCTAAAACATTGTTAACCATTATTTACTATATTATATTTTATTATTTATACAAGAATGTATGTAAAAACAATTATGACAAGAAATCATAGTGTTACATGATAATATAAATTATTTATTTGTTTTGTAATATTTATGATTTTAATAAATATTTCTTTCTTCTTTCTTATTGTCTATTAATGGTTAGAATTAATGGTTGTACAACCCTGGTATATTATATTACTCTATGGTTACAATACAACCCTTCCCTAGTTAGAAAAAGACAACAGCCTGTCATACATGCGCCTCGGCTCGGATCAGCAGTGAAAATTCCTATGCGTAATGCGCGGTAATCTAATCTAATCTTGGTTATGGCCTCTGCCTGCGGTATGGCCTCAGACTAAAGAAGAAAGAAAGGACTCGGCATAACAAACAGTAGTTACTGACATATCGGCATCTCTTTTTATCTTATGAGGGCAATCATAATGTAAAAGAGCACAACAGTAGTTTTATCAATGGCTGATGACGTCACAAAATGTATCACTGCGGCCGGTCGCCATGTTTTATCACAGCCAACAACAAGTACATCAGTTGTCATCGTAACTTGTTTATTACAGAGTTTTGAAGAAAATTTAGTGATATTAAGCGAAAATTGTGCTTGTTTATAGTGTGTGAACTTGCAAAATACTGCATTTATTATGGGTAGGTGCAGTGTGTTAGGCTGCCGCATGAAAAGCAACACAAAACATCCCAAAATAACGTTGCACAGGTAAGTAAACGAATTCATTCAAAATATCTTGTCTTTTCTATTATTTTAAAATATTTTGCTGTTTGTGGGAAAGTTTATAAAGATAAACGTGCTTTTCTCTATTCATTTACTGTTTTACTTATAATATTAGGCGATTATTTAAGAAAATCATTCGTCATAGTAAATAGAGTTGCGGTACGGCATTTTCAATGTATCGATAACTTAGCGACAGGTGAATATTATCTAAACTCGATTTCTTTTATTTGATTTTAGATTGCCAACATGTAAAGAAAGAAAAGAACAGTGGCTGGATATACTTGGTATTGAAAATTTGAATACTACAACCAAACATATTTTTATTTGTTCCCTGCATTTTGAAGACAAATGTTTGAACCGAACTTTAAATGTAACAAGACTGCGCGATGATGCTTTACCTTCAAGTGAGTTGTTGGTAAGTTTTGAAAATAGACCAGATAAGTTTATAGTGTTTACCTACTTACTGACAAAGTAATCGAACTAAACCAGTTGATGACAAGGGACGAGAATCATGTCAGCAGCAGTAATTCTATATTGTTGAAATACTGATAAAAAGTTTCAGATTTAAATGTACATAGAACAAAATAGATAAATGTACCTGTGTTAAAATGCAAGTTATACAAATGTGTGCATGTGTTAGTGATTAAATTGGCTATGTAAATATTATTAAACATATAAGGTTTTTTTTGTGTAGATACCAGCGCAAATAATAACAAACACACTCAATATTAAAAATTATTGTTATTTTGCTTTACAGTTACCAGCCCAATTTAATGAATGCCAGGAACATCAATTTGTTTCTCACAAAGCACTGGAAGGGGAGCCTATCTGCAGCACTTCTAGCTATTCAGATGTAAGTATCCTTTTTACAATGTTAAGTATCGTACTTCATATTATACAATCTTGATTTTTGAAAACAAACACACTCAATATTAAAAATTATTGTTATATTGCTTTACAGTTACCAGCGCAATTGAATAAATGCCAGGAACATCAGTTTGTTTCTCACAAAGCACTGGAAGAGGAGCCTATCTGCAGCACTTCTAGCTATTCAGATGTAAGTCTTCTATTTTATGTTACTATAGGTACTGCGGGCAGCATAACTGGTAATTTAAAATAATTTAGGCCAAAAAACTTGTACGAAGTTGCAAAAAACTAGAAGTCAATGTGTTTTTTTTTTTGTTTCAGGAAAAAGCGCTTGAAATTATTCAAAAATTAAAATTAAAATGTGAAAATCAGAAAAAAAAAAAAAAAAGATTAAATGAAAAAGTGAGAAGACAGAGTAAGAAAATAGCAGATTTTAAAACTGTAATGAAAGATTTAAAAGACAATAATTATGTGAATGATGATCATGCGGCTGTGTTGGAGCAGTGCGCAGGCCCCAAAGATTTTCTAAAAAGGCAAATTGCGAAATCGGTAGGAATGCCTTTGGAAAGACAATACAGCGAAGAAATTCGAAAATTTGCACTGACACTCCACTTTTTATCTCCAAAGGCCTATAACTTTGTTCGTCGTACGTACAGTTCCTGTTTGCCACATCCAAGAATATATCAGAATGTAAACGCTGAACCTGGGTTTTGTACAGAGGCTTTTAATGCTTTGAAACACAAAGTTCAAACAAGTGAAATGCCAGTGATATGTGCTATGGTTTTGGATGAAATGGCTATTAGAAAGTCTCTTTGCTGGGATCCTCAAACTAAAACCTATTATGGACGAGTTAACGTTGGGATTGATTGCGATATGGACTCATTAGAAGTAGCCAATGAGTGTCTTGTGTTACTGCTGACCTGTATAAACGGTAGTTGGAAGTTACCTGTGGGATACTTTTTCATAACGGCTTTGTCTGGGGAACAAAAAGCAGTACTAGTTAAAACATGCATCCATAAATGTGAAGAAGTCGGCGTCAAAGTTGTGAGCTTGACCTGCGATGGTCCAGCTGCAAATTTAAGCATGTTTTCAGCATTAGGCTGTGATTTCAATTCAGGCCAGGTAACATTTACTTACAGTAACAGCATCATACACGCTTTTATTGATCCCTGTCATGCTATCAAACTAGTCCGAAATGCTTTCGGTGAATTGAGGGTGTTTTACGATATGCATGGCAGGAAAATAGATTACATCTACCTGGAACATCTACTAAATTTGCAGGAAGCCGCAGGACTGCACATGGCCACAAAATTAACAAAGGCCCACATACAATATCAAAAACAAAAAATGAAGGTACGACTTGCCACGCAGCTTCTTAGCGACTCGGTGGCAGATGCCTTGGAGCATTGTGCTGATTTAAAAATCCCGGAATTTCAAGGAGGTGAAGGCACAATTAACTTCATTAGGTTAATAAACAGCGTTTTTGATGTCTTAAACAGCCGATCAATTAGACCACCGGGGTGGAAAAAGGCTATATTTTCGGGAAATGTTGGTCTGGTAGAAGCTTTATTCGAAGGTGCCACAACCTACCTTCAGAATCTGATACTGCCATCTGGGCAGAAACTCGTCGATTCCAGAAGAAGAACAGGCTTTGTAGGACTTATTGTGGACATGATCAGTGCAATTCAACTGTATAAATATTTGATTGCCGGTACCAAACTTTTACAGTACCTGCCACTGTACAAGGTCAGCCAGGACCACCTCGAGTTGTTTTTTTCTGCCATCCGAGCTCGAGGTGGCTTTAATAATAACCCTAATGCGGTTCAATTTAGGGCCGCTTTTAAAAGATTGTTAATAAGAGCTGAAATTAGGGATGCGGGCATTGGCAACTGCGTTCCTCTAGAGCAAATTAACATATTAACCTGCTCTAGTAAGACAAACCCAGTCACGGCCATAAACGAACTAACAGAAAGGAATTCATTTGTTGAATTGCCAGAGGATGATAGTGAGTTGTTCGAAGAATTTATACACTGCATGTACAATAACTTACCCAACTACTCCGAAAGCGTAGTTACTTATATTGCCGGTTTCATATCTAGAAAGTTGGCTCGCTCTGTAAAATGTGATATTTGCGCAAATTTGTTATTTGGAGATGCACAAAAAAGCTTAATAACTCTGAAAAATAGGGGTGGATTGGTTTACCCGTCAAAAGACGTGACGAATATTCTGATTAAAATTGAAAAAATCCTTAAAGGTATTTTTCAAAAGCAGCTTCGGTCTGAACAGTATTATCTGCATGCATTTCGATTTTTCATGGAACATTTTGATGAATCCAATTTGTTGAAATCGAATTCCGAACATGACACGACCCACAGACTTTTACTTATTAAATCTATAGTCCAAACTTACATGGATCTGAGGTTTAAATACTATGGTAAGAAAACCACAGAAAAGATTTCGTTTCGCAATTACTTTAACAAAATCATATTATTCCGTAATGAGTAAATTACTGGCAATTTTATTAGGGTCCGATATGCTCTTATTTGATTATTGTGTACCTATATTTGTATATAGTTTGTATTTTTAGAACTTGAAAATGACTGTGATTGAGGGTTCAACATGCTCATAGTTGATTAATGTGTATATTTGTATTTTTATTTACAACTTGAAAATGACTGTCATTGAGGGCTCAACATGGTCTTATTTGAAACACGATTTGAAACATATCCTTTGTATTTAAAAAATACAAATTTTACAGTTTTACAACTATTATAGTTTTTAATAAACCTGTGTGAAATGGTAATTTTCGTTTTATTATGAATGATCGTGCCAAGTTGTATAAATAAAGTATTAAGTAATTAATAAAATTAAGTATACTCTGCAAAACGAGAAAAAAATCTGTATTTAGTAAGTACCTATTTATTTATTCTTTTCTTTGGTAACTAATTACATAAAAAACGGTGTTGGTATTGAAGGCGTGGTATGCTGATCAGTAATAGTGATACTCAAGGCTCCTATACATATGCCCCGGCACGAGCCGCAGTAAGTGGCAGTCCGCACGAAACTCAATCTTAATTCCAATTTCGGTCGCATACTACGCCCACAGGTAAGATATAGGTACACGGCTATCACAAGGCTGCAGTTTTTATTCGTGATCGCAGCGGTGGAAACTGGGAGTAATTAATGGGATAAACATACCATAGTAAAATTCGTTTTATTATGAACATGTACAAGTACAGAATAAAGAGGATGTTCATTAAATTGCAGTGGCATCAGTACAGTATCCACGTGCCCTGCCATAAATAAAATGTCACTGAGCGTGTGCGTTTTTATAGGTCGCATTTCCACGTAAATAAAACTGAAGAAATGTAACCGAAACTCATTTTCGACAATTTTCAATTCTGCAAACACCGTGCAATTCAACTATCGATATTATAATGCGCGCATCCCTACGGCAAGCCGCCATCTTTGTGCCAGGCTCACGTTAGGTATGCACGTTTTTTTCGTAGGTATTTCATGTCCATTCTTTTCCTATTGTCTGTGGGTATGGCCCTCGGAGGAAGAACAAGCCTGGAGTCATAGTAATAAATTGAACGTGTTCTGTATGTCTGCACTCTTTCGACTTATGTGCGCACCAACGCGGAAGAAAGAGATAACTAGTTACTATATAGATCACCTTCAAATGACAGTGTAGCCGTTTTTTAATACCTCAATTTAGTGATGTGCCTACGACGTACGAAATAAAAAACCGAAACCGAACCGAAACATACATTCTGTTCTGTCACGTTAACGATTATTCTAGTAGTTTCGCTAACTAAACCATATTAAAGTGACGTAATTGTAACATGTTTTCAAAATCGATCTTTTAGGCATAGTTAGAACTAGGTGAGAAAACCTGGAAAAGGATTGTGTAGTTCGAAATAAATAAAATAACGCAGATAACTTTTGTAGGTTTTTATTTACTGACCCTTAAACAATACAATTTTATTTAAAAAATTACGTACTTTATCTTGTGGTTGTATAAGTTGCTTAGTCATATAATGAATTTTCGTTTTTAAGTATGTCTCGGCTATGGCTTTTATGAGTAGATTTCTATGATTATCAATATTCCACTGATCAATACTATGTTGAAAAAATTGTTCGAATAAATTACTACTATTGGCAAAACCGAGACCCGATTTTAACCGAATTCAGAACAATTGTGCACAACACTATAAACCAAACTTTTGCGTATTTTTAACATATAATGGCAAAATTTAATTGTTTTCCTCCAAAATGAGGTTCTAAAAGAGTAGAAATTTGTTATATTTTAATATTTTGATTCAGTTTTGTATTGTTTTGTGGAAAATGATAAAAAACTCTAACCTGTGAAATGACAAGCTCTGGATTTCGTCACTTTTCTTCGAAGCATGGCTCTTACAGCCATAGGCAACGCACGCCATTTGTTCTTCAGTAGAAAACACTTCTCAAACAAACTCATTTAACCAAATATTCCAAAGATTCACGGTATATTCGCCAAAAATCCAAATCCACAGCTAGTATCCAAATTGGTTACTCGAGCTAGAAAAACCGGCTTCACTAACGTAAAGGGCCGAACAGATTGTATATAGTTGTCTCTTTTTAGCACACTAAAAACATTTATTAAAAAGAGAGGTTCCGATAGTGCGCCACACTTCAACTTATTACTATGTCTCCAGGCTTGTCCTTCCTCTGAGGTATGGCCGAATGCGCGGTACCCATGTCATCTGTTTTTATCATTTAAATTCAAATGTCATTATCATAGTCAAATACAGCACACGTCAACGTCAAATAAATTACTATTTGCGATTCGATTCGACTCGAAAACGAAAATAAAATAAAATCGTGAAAAAGCGGAAACTGCGGAAAGTTCTTGCAACTACGGTCTAATAGATTTTTGTACAAATTATAATGTGAAAAAATATTCCTTAAATCAACTCATATTTTGATGGGAGAACGCCAGCAACTATTGCGTCCCGAAGACATGGCGAGCACGAGCACCGCGGTCTCGACAGTTCCGCAGCCACTGCAGGAGGTACTTATCATTGTTTTGCTTCCTTATCTTTACCTACTATTTGATGTATCTAGCCATGTACTTTACAACGGCACTGATAGGTCGTCAAACAACTTTATTTAAATATTATCACTCGTGGAAAGCGAAATGGAAACTGTAAAGCGTTTAGGTCTCTACGTGTTTAGAAGTCAATTTAACGCCTCGAAGCTCCAATATTCGACTAACCATGGCCTCCTAAGCGATATCAATGTGTTGGACCTGACTAGAGTGGTAGCCGGGCCGTTTTGTACTATGACCCTCGGAGATTTAGGCGCCAACGTGATTAAAGTGGAAAGTCTGGAAGGCGACGAGGCGCGCAAGTGGGGCCCGCCCTTCATCAGCGGCAGCAAGGACTCCTACTACTTCCTGTCAATAAACAGGAACAAGAAGAGCATTTGTATAGACTTGAAGTCAGATGATGGTAAGTGATGATTTTTGAAATATTCCAGAATTGCTACAACTGTTTGTTTACATTAGAGTTCACTCAATTTACACCTAGAATCACTTCACACATCATGTGTTTGCAATCAATTTCACTGACTAAACAGTATTGGTTACTGTAGAATTTTAAATCATATTATTTGTTGTTCTATTTTTCAGGTAAAAAAGTTATCTATGATTTAGCAAAGAAATGTGATGTCCTGGTTGAGAACTTCCTCCCCGGGAAACTGGACAAGATGGAGGTAGGGTATGATAAGCTGAAGACAGTTAATCCAAAGTTGATATACTGTGCTATCACTGGATTTGGACCAACAGGACCTTATGCTAAGAAACCAGGGTAAGGAGAATGGTAGTTTGAAATTAGAGTAATAACTTACAATAACCCTGTCTTATCACAGTATCTATTAACAACAGATATCTTTAGAAATTTGGTTTTTGTACATTTCAGCTATGATGTAATAGCATCTGCAATGGGAGGCCTACTGAATACAACAGGAGAGAAAGATGGGAACCCCTGCAAGCCTGGAGTAGCCATCACTGATGTCACCACCGGGCTCCATGCCTTCGGGGCTATTATGACAGCTTTGTACTACCAACAGAAAACTGGTAAAGGACAGAGAATAGACTGCAATCTTCTCTCCACTCAGATATCCAGTATGATTAATATTGCTAATATCTACCTAAACTGTGGCATAGAAGGTCAACGCTGGGGCACAGCTCATGCAAACCTAGTCCCATACCAAGCATTCAAAACAAAAGATGGACAAATGGTCATTGGCACAGGATCCAATGCACAATTTGCTGACTTCTGCAAGTTAATTAACAAAGAAGAACTCATAAATGATAAGAGATTCAAAGATAACTCAGCAAGAGTCCAAAATCGTGAAGAAATTATTAACATCATCAGCGATGAAATAAAAACTAAGACAAGTAAAGAATGGATGTCTATGTTTAAGAATGCTACTTTTCCAAATGGACCGGTAAATACAATGAAAGCTGTGTTTGAGGACGAGCATGTTAGAGCTATAGGGCTAGTTAAAGAGTTGCAACATCCTAATGCTGGGAGTGTGAAAGTAGTTGGACCTCCCACAGTGTACACTGAGGGAGGTAACAAAGCTAGAGTAGCACCTCCTTTACTCGGTGAACATACTCGAGAGATACTCACCAGCTTTCTGGGATACCAAGATAGTGAGATTGATGATCTCTACATTAACAAAGTTGTGCAATAGTTATTTACCTTTTTGTACTAAAGATTGGTAATTTTTAGTTATTTGTTTGTATTTTCTGATATCATATCTTCTTAGTATGTTCAAGAAGTACTCTTAGATAAATGTTCCATCTGGTATGTTGTATGATGAGTTGAAGTTTGTTAAAGTTTGAAATGTTTTATACAATTTGTAGTGTAGGATTGTTCTAATAAAATGATATTATTATTGACCACACTATGACTTTATTTACTATTCAGCAAAATCTAATTTTGTTCCTCTTAGAGAATGAGTCACACTATGAATGCAATGTGATGTGTGTTTAGATAAATATCAATTTATACTTTAATTATTAATAAATACCATTTACAAAAGAAAAGTATATAATTAATATTATATCTGTTATCTAGTACCCACAACACAAGCGTTTGCTTAGTGTGTAAGTAATAATAAATCAACTATTTTGACAATGGTTGTCTTTAACCGGACTATTTATATGAATATACACAGTCTTGTCTATATAGACCTAAAAATGAGTGTAAAGGTAGAAAAATTACCCATTTACATATTATTAATAACCCATCAAGCTGAAAATCAGTAGGATTGTTAAAAATAGCTAATTGAACATGTTTTTATTCTTAGTGTTTTTAAGGAAACATAGTACATGTTGAAACTTATCTAAGCAGGTAGTTTTTTAGGAGCTCCGTACACAGTAAGAATAAAGCAGATGCCATTGGTGTTAACTTCTTCTTGAGTTGAATTAAGTAAGGGACTGGGTTTCATATGACCAGATATTCTTATAGTTACCCTATATATATTTTATATTTTAAGTATAAATTACAATCACTGATAGAAAAATATTTAAACACATATCACAACTCTAGATAAGAGATATTTTTTGGGGTTCCATACCCAAAAGGTAAAATGTACATGTGACTTAATATTTTTCATGAATTGTGTCTCCAGGAAGAAACGGTAGAGCCGGTGGCAGTGATCACGCTGCGGCCTCCGTCGACGCGCGCGGAGGCTCGCAAGAAGGTCGTGTGGACAGAGGATACCGTCGACAATGAGGACATGAACAAGAAGAAGTCCAAATGTAAGCACCATACTCTTTTCAGTTTTAGGAATATCTTCCGTGAGTGTAAAAGTGAGTAAGTTTTTCAAAACCTTTAAGATACTATTGATGTAATGACTATTATAGGTATATTTACTATGACTATTACATATATTGATAATATTAGGATATTATCAATATATGAAACTGCCTGGAAGAGATCCGTTACCGTGCTAAAGCCGGCCAAATGTTTCTAGTCTTATAGTTTTTGTAATTTTGTATTTTGTTAAGATTCCTGGTGTGCGTTAAAAAATTTTTTTTGAAACAAACACTTTTTCAACTGCATTCAAACCTTCAGTTACGAATTTTGAAACTTAGTATATCACTCCACTGCCCAGTAATATAACTGGGATCACCAGGAACCAGCCATGCAGAACTGTATTATATCAAGATTCTGACCAATTCAACACAGAATTATAATTATACCCTGACATATACCCTTACCTCAATATTTGTCTGTTTATTCCAAAATAAATGATTTGTTTTATTATAAAAAATGTGAATATCTCAAAATATCCCAGGCTGCTGTATATACGTGAAGCCGAAGAAGTTCGGCGAGTCTGACTCGGAGTCGAGCGACTCTGAGTGCGAGCACTGCTTCGGACACGTCGAGAAGAAGAGGAGGGCAGGACACGCGCACACGCACGCGCCCGAGCGGGGGATCACCATCGCTGAGGAGGAGGTGATGCCCGAGCGGGGGATCACCATCGCTGAGGAGGAGGTGATCATGTCTCATGATATATTTTAATAGAGGACAAGCTTCACAGTCTTCTGAATGTTTTATTTTTGTATTATATTTCTTCACACGTTTATTCAACACGGAACAGGCTAACGTTTGACTGACACTGTTGCGCGACTTTACAGTCTATGATCAAGCGCCCTGACCGGCATGAAACTAACTTACTCATGACCATAAAACCGAAAAGTTATAGCGCAAAGGGAACAGAGAAGGCAAAGAGTTTCAATATTTTTTTAATTTTAGTTCTTTCCCCAGACTGCCTCTGCGGAACCGACGGCGACAGTGACCCTGCAGCCGAAGCCACAAGCCGGACCCACGGAGCCGGCGCCTTCGCCCCCTGACAAGCTGCTCCCCGCCAGCTAAGCACAAATATACCAACATAGGCTCTACACTTCTACTAATAAATAGGATATTGAATGATTCCAGTCACCAATGAAACCTTATATGGTTAACAAAAATCTTCTAACTACTTTGTTCGAGTAACTAGGAATCTATTTAATCTAAAGTACATAAGAGTAAATTATATAATAAAAATATTTTGTGTCTTTGATATATACTAACTATAGTCGTCTGGTCTCAATAGATTTCGTCTTACAGCAGAAAAACTGAAAGACGCGATTGCTTTCATATCACAAGAGTGTAGAGCCAGTATCACGTTAGATTTGATTAGAATGCTAAATTATTTACCACTGTTGCGGTCAGGGAGAGACCTCACTGTAGAGTGAGACAGAGTATGCCTTGTTGATGGAATGATAGTGGGAAGGACTGAGACAGATATAGAGATTACATATTAATTGTTAACCTTTTTACATGAAATAAGCAACACCAAATTTGACTTTAGTTTAAACATTCAATATCAATCGTTGCGATTCATTCAAGGCTGCAACTTCGCTGGGAATTACGCCAATGAAAGAAGCTCATAATGTGATCTATGACATGTTGAGCTTTGTTGATTGGTGTTAATTCTTTTCTGTACACTTACAAAAATACCTCTGTAAAGGTAAAAAGGTATTTTTGATTATTTATTGATTAGGTGTACAAAGATTTCGTTTAGTTTTCTTTTGAAAATATATTGTTGTTAGGATCAAGAAATGTGCCTGTTTTATCAAAAAAATATGAATTGTATGTACGTACTAAATATAATTAAGTGCAGCATTTACTTCAGAGTTAATCGTCGATATTCAAATGTTTTGAATTTTTAAACGAAGAACATCATAGAAACCACTTGATAAAGGTTCTATGTCAATTCAAAGTACTTAATACAATAAAACAGCAATTTCATACTTTAACGTGTGGTTAAAGTATGAAATTGCCGTATAAAATGCAAAATATTTGAATATCGACGATTAACTCTTTAGGCCTGCTTCAACCCTTATTACATTAAAAGTGAGTATATAGTGAGATGGTTAATTCTCTGGTCTAGATTTGTAGAACCGTCCTAAGGGCCTCTGACTTGGCTTAACGGCAGCCGTATCGACTATGACCAACGGCATCGAGCTCCAGTTTAACAAGTCATTAGATTGGACCCTCGGAAGCGCTCAAATGGAATACCACTTTTTGATCTCCCATCCGAAAACTAACCACTTAAAATTGGTAAATTAGTGGTTAAAATAATAACTAATAATGTTTGTTTAAAACGCGACTGTGGCTCAGCGGTTTCAGTGTCTGCTTTTCATCGAGACGCACCCAGGTTCCAATCCGGCCCTACACCAATGTAACTTGTAATTTCAAATTTAATATGGATTTTCACTAGCTTAACGGTGAAGGAAAACATCGTCAGGAACCCGACTGTTTGAGGACCACAAAGACATGCGTTTTCGGTGGAAAGACCTGGGCGCCCACCACGATGTATCTGTTCAACAGAACTCCCCTAGCGAACTAACTCTGCGAGGTGTCATGACCCTCAGTCTTGAGGCAAAATACGACTCAAAAGTAAAAATATTGTTTTAATTTTTTGTCTTTCAGGTAAATCTACCTCTAACGATGATTCGTAAAATATAAATTAGGTACTAAATGATTTTTACGTACAAATAATATCCGACAAGCGTTATCTCTTAGACACGATAAAAACCATCTCAACATTAATATTAAATAAAACAAAATATCATTCATTTTAGAGACGCGACCACCATTGCCATTTGTTATCACTAAAAATTATAACTACATTATTTGAATAAAGCCATGTCACTTACTTTAAAACTGCAAGTTAATATCACCTTTTTGTGTTATGTAACTAGTGTTATGAAAAAATATACTATAGATTTACAGATTGTCGCCAAATGGTTAAATTTAACCTATTTATAAGTTATTTTTTTTTACGTGTGGGGGTTTACGTATACATATTCATTATTTTTTATATACAAAATCCTACAGTTTGCGTCTTATTAGGCATAACATAGATAGTTTTTGATAATTATATTTAATGAAAAAAAACTTTGTAAAAACGGCCACCATATTATTTTTCAAATGACTCACTGCGTCATTAATTTTGAACAAAAAAACGTTTACAGCAATATCTTATGCCTCCTCTTCACTATCGGCCATGATGGGCGATCATAAGCGATCACGATAGTGTAGAAGGGCTACTCGCCTGTAGTCGCCCATCATCGTTCCTAATCGTCGTCGTAATTGCCATTAAATTCTAGAAACTGAAGCATAACCATTTTTAATGAAAAAGAAACACCAGACAAAACTTAATTGAATATACGTTTATTCATAAATAAAGGTCGACGAGGTCTGTCTTTGGATGGGTGACCGAAAAGTAGCATTCCATTTTAGGCGCTTCCGTGGGTCGGATGACACGTTAAATTGTAGGTTGTCTAGTACGGCAGTCGTCAAGCCATATCAGAGGCTCTTAGGGCGACTTGATAAACTCTCGACACCAGAGTTGGCCACTCTCAATCGATAAGAAGAAGATTCAAAAATATCTCACAAATAGTACGGCAGTCGTCAAGCCATATCAGAGGCTCTTAGGGCGCCTTGATAAACTCTTGACACCAGAGTTGGCCACTCTCATTCGATAAGAAGAAGATTCAAAAATATCTCACAAATAAGTTCAAAATTCATCAAAATCGATTCAGTTGATATAAGTGTTAAGGGCTTCTTGCATCCATCCATTTCCTGATTTTCCCTTGTTGTGTAGGAATTTATTTCATATGCAGATGTCGGTTTAGTGATTTATTAAGCAGTGTACCTTATAAGTAGCTCTAGCTATTTGTCATTTGTTAGTCTATACTTTGTGTAAGATCTATGTAAAATATAATTAGAAATAAACTGTTGTTTATTTTGTGTTGATATTTCATTGTGCTAAATACATTGAGCTAGAATACAGACACAATCTCAAACTAAAAAGCGCAGGAAAATGCCCGAACGCTAACATCGTCAGCGAGCGCATACAAAAGACTGCTTGTCTCTTTCGCTCTTATGCATAGTTTACACGGAACCAACACTGGCTGCCAATAAGACTGGCAGCCAGTGCTGGCTTCGTATTGGCCTTGTGTAAACAGTGTTTCAAGCCAAGCCAGCGCTGGCGGCCAACGCTGGCGAGAATAGAGCGACCGTCTATTTTTCTAGCCAGTGACCTCCGCCCGCATACCCCTCGACCCCCGCGCCAGCGTTGCGGACACGTGTAGACGAGTCTCGCCAGTCACTGGCGAACGTCGGTACGGTGTGTGTTCTTTGTTGTTTTATTTGGAATTTCTGCGACAAAATGCCGAGAAAATTCAACGAAGAGGATACTTTGAAATTCGTACAACTTTATAGAGAGCACGAATGCTTGTGGGATAAGCGTTGCGATGCATACAAAAATAAAGAAATGCGCGCTTCGGCACTAGAACAACTTCGTGTAGGAATGAATATAGAAGAACTGACTCTCAATGAAGTTAAATCAAAAGTCAAAGAAGCTCCAGTTACAGGTCTATCGCTTAACCATTTTCTTATCCAAAGTCGTTTCGCTCCCTTTTTTTGTAATATATCAATCAACTCTTCTCTTAATAGTGCAGAGATATTCCTTAAACATTTCATTTTCAACAGCGTTTGCCGCGTATCCATTATTTTTTCCAAACGTGTGCACACCAGAAGAAAAAATCCGTGAATGATTGGCCGCGTCTAAACAACAAGGGCCAGTACAACGCTGGCTTGTCTGCAGACTGGCGCCAGCATTACTGGCTTCGTGTAAACTCTGCTTTACATATTTTAAGAACGCGCAAAAGAGATAGGTAATCCAAAAGTCTGCTCAACGAGTAGTGTGGGCAGAGTTTTGGCACGGACATATTTTTCGAGCATGCTCTGTATAATCCTAGCTCAATGGCTAAATAGTATTGTTGTTATGTAGCTATGTATATACTGAGCCACATATCTAAGCAGATGTAGCAGAATAAAAGACGAAGTATGATCAAATGCATTTATAATTACAAAAACAGTACAATATTATTGGAGTACAGATAAATAAATTAAATGCCTATTTACAAATAAAAAATATGTTTACGATGTTAGGTCCAATTTTATTTATTTTGGGATGTAGTAAAACATAATAAGAGTCTATATTGTATTTCTATTAATCATATTTCCATTCATCTAATCAGTTTGGTTGACCGAGCGAGCGAAGCGACTCCATAAAATGGCTAAACCCTCTTATCATTGTCCATAATTATTGTTATTGTCATGCGGAATAAAATTAAAGCTGTGATAGCCGTTTTGAAAGTTGATAAAACGACAAATAAAAATAAAGAAATAATTATAAAACTGGTTTCCTCTCAAATACTAGCAGAAATAAAGAAGTTTGTATCCGTTCTATTGGACTAATGCATTCGTAAAATGAAGCCTAAGTAGTATTTAATTAAAATTTAAAACTATTTACAATAATTGTGCAAATTTTCCTAAAGGTGGGTTAAGTTCGGATAAATGCCAATATGAACTAAAAACAATGCCGATATGAACAGAAACAAATGTATAACTAACCATACATGTTGCAAACCATAACAAAGGTTTAGTTGAGTAGTGTTTTCTCTTTCTCCCATCGAAAGTTTTGAGAACGAGTTACAAAGACAAAACATTATAAAGGTTATTGATTCAATATATAGTCGTAATAATTGTTTGAATAACATATTTCAGCCTTCGAATGGCAGGTAGATACTAGTAAAGTCCATCAAAGTTATTCTACTATACCCCAACCAAAAAGTGTAGAAAATACGGCGGCACTTGTAGTTCTTATTCAATTTATTTGCTTACCTGACTATACACGAAAATCAAAAGAAATGTATACAGTTTACTGACACATAAGGGCAGCTTTTGTACGTAAAAATTTCGCATATTTCTAAAATAAGAAGAGCAATTGTTTTTGACGAACTAAAACCGCCCTTTAAAGGTTGCGCGTTAGTAACCAGTAGGTACCTTGTAGGTATAAACATTTTTTCTTCACTAGAAATATTTTGTGACGTACGTAACGTAATTAATTTTAGTGTAAGAGAAATCAGTGCCGCTACACTTTTTGGTTTCACTGTACATAGTGTTCCATCTTAGACCAGAATGATTGCTTACCATCAGGCGAATGGTCAAGCGCTATTCAGGGCCATTTACTATAAAAAAGCATAGCATAGCGACCAGACTAATTAATACAATACTAGAAACAGTCCATTAATATAATAACAAGAGTTATTAACTAGCTACGGAGCGGAGTCGGCGGATCATCTGCGCATTTTCCTGGAAAAAAAGACAATATAGTCAGACACAATAATTCATTAAAATACAATATAATACAAAATCGTTTATTGGGTTCAAAAATACTTTCATCTAGGTTCACTATATTAATACATGTATTAATATAGTATGTATACAAAAACAAGAGTAATTTCTTATAATAGTGTGTTGTCACCCGGACGAGATGTTTCTGTTTCCGGGTGACAACGTCTTCCCGTCAGGTTTAAGTTTAAATTGTACACATTATTAACCCTTACAAGGCAAAATGTGGGGATTTTGAATGCGCAGGCGACTAGCCGGTTAGCTTGGTTGGTAGTGGGTCTGCCTTCTAATGTAGAGTAGGTATGGAAATACCCGCCTCCATCCCATGGTCTTATCAACCTTTCGGTTATGAAGACCGAACGGAACCCACCGGAAAGCCGGTAGGAACCACAAATATTTATCTTTTAAACATCCCTATCTACCACCACTGAACCCAGCTCGACCCCCGTAGGGCCTCCAACTACACGAGTACGGACTTCGCCGCCGGGCAGTCCCTCAAACTCGCGCGCGGTGCGCGCAGCGTGCCATGCGTGCGCGAATTCGCGCAGCTTGCCATAGTTCTCCGCGCTGCTCACCAGATCCCCATAGTACGTAGCGCCCTGCTCTCGCCGCAACACTCCATCCAAAAGCCTACCCCGTTCTACGGCGTACAGCGGACAGTCCCAGAGGACGTGGTGACGGTCTTCTTCAGCCTCTCCACAGTCACAGCCATGACCCTCACGCAAACGCATGTCTGCGAGCCTCTTATTAAAGGCCCCGTGACCCGACAAAATCTGCGACGTCTGGTAGTCGGGGTGCACAAAACCGGACCTTACGCGCGCAACCACGTCGGGGAAGAATTGGTACAGCTCACGGCCCTTGGATTCGCACTCCCACCTGTTCTGCCACGCTTCCATCACATCACTGTCGATACTGCATCTCCTTACAGCTGCTTCCTCTCGCGATAACCCCTCAACCTCCAGCATGCGCCGTCCCGCCCGTGTTACCTCAAGGTCCGCCGGCAAGACACCCGCTAACACCGGCAATGCCGCCGTACTACACGAACGGTACGCCTTAGTCAGCAGGGTCAGCGACGAACGCTGCGTCCTAAGCAGGACGCTCCGGACCACATGCAGATGGGCACGTTCCGACCAAACGGCCGCCGCGTAGGTCAGGGTGGCGACATAAGTGCCCGTATACAAGATACGGAGCGCCTTGTATCGCAACCCCCACCTCGAGGCATGTAGGTATATTACCTATTGAGTGGCTTCTCCTTGTAGGCGACTCGCTGTCTCTGCCTCCGCGACCTCCCCTCCCGCTCCCCGCCGCTCCCCGAGTCGGAGTCGTACACGCCCCGACTCAGCGAGCGCACGTCGCCCGCGGCGCTGTTGACAAGCGATGTTGTACTTTATAGAGACTAATACTCCGACCGACTATTAACAACCCACTGTACACATAACAACTATGAGAGAGTTAGTTATAATATAATGGTTATAGTTATATAATGGTTTTTACTGGGTAAGCACGTTCCATCCTAGCGTAATGATTGCTTACCATCAGGCGAATTACGGTCAAGTGCAAACCCATTGCTTGTAAAAAAAAGTGGGCGGGCATTATCTATATCAATAACAGCAGATGTTAGTAAAGTGGGCAGTATGTTGCCAAATATGTGTACGAACAAGGTATAAAATAATGTGTTTACAATTTACATACGACTTTCAATAGAAGTGTCATTTTTTGCACGCAATTCACTAATTTAGGTATATGTAAGATTTTTTTTAGAATCGTTCAATTGGTTCTAATAACTACCTAAGCTGATCGAATCTTCGTCTGCCTTTTAAAGCTTTATTATTTTTGCAAACTTACCATTCCCATAGATTCAAGACAATGCTATAGTTTAGTACTTATAAGCAAGAAAGCAAGGCAAGGCATATACAATCAGTAAATTGTGCCGTTAAAGTTAGATAGGACAAAGCTATTGAAAAGTGCAAATAATTACCATGCAAGCAATGTCAAGCGTGCTAAGTACAGACAAATCTGGCCACCTTCCTGCGCGTGCGCGGACAGCGGCCACCGACCACGCTGCCACACAGGGAAAACCAATATTTATATCAATTGCGTACGAAAATCTAAGCAGGAATAGCTATTTTAAGCGGCAGAAATCATATCATATGAGAAAAAGTAACCCATGTCACTGTCAAGCCCGTATACCATAACCAAATCGGAATTACGACATTCCATAACTCTGTTGCGGTGTGGAAGAGGAATAAAATGACTGACTAATCATGTTTATGTAATACTAGCTGTGCGCGCGACTTCGTCCGCGTGGAATAGTTATTTTGGGCATCATATTTATTTTTGCAAACAACCTCTTCAGCTTTATAAATTATAGCTGTTACCCACGATTTGAACCGTTTTCGCAGCGCTCGCTACGGAAGCCCTCAAAGATGAATATTTTTCCCCGTTTTTTTCACATTTGTTTCTTCGCTCCTATTAGTTGCAGTGTGATGTTATATAGCCTAAAGCCTTCCTCGATAAATGGTCTATTCAACACAAAAATATTTTTTCAATTTGCACCAGTAGTTCCTGAGATTAGCGCGTTCAAACAAACAAACAAACTCTTCAGCTTTATAATATTAGTATAGATGATGTGTGTTAGTCGGTCATTTTATACCTACTCCACACCGCAACAGAGATTTGGAACGTCGTAATTCTTGATTTGGTTATGGTACACGGACTGGACAGTGACATAGGATACTTTTCACCCTAAACAATACTATTCATGGTTTTTGTATCTTTCTCAAATTGATAGTTTTGAGATTGAAGAAAGATAACAGAGACTGATAAGATTTATAAGTACGAGTCACATAAAATATCTTCATAGCAAAAGTATAAGAGAACCAAGCGACTGACCGTGACTCCTTGTGCCCCGCGTCCCCGCTCGCGCTGGCGTCCAGATCTTCATTCCTGCTCCTCTCCCGCGCACTAACATGCGCCCGCTCCACGCTGGTGGTGCTGTTTTGTCTCGGTCGCTCGCTCGCTGGCCGGTGTCTATCTGTCTCTGCCTGTCGGTCCCTGCTCCTCTCTCTGACGCTGACGTGTGACCTCTCTACACTGGTCTCTCTGTGGACATGCTCCGTGCTATTGTGTCTCTGTCGCTCGCTGGTTGTGCGCTGTCGTTCTGTCTCAGTGAGTCGTTCTCTACTTCTCTCTCTAACACTGACATGTGACCTCTCTACACTGGTCTCTCTGTGACTACGCTCCGTGCTGTTTTGTCTCTGTCGCTCGCTCGCAGTGCGCTGTCTATCTGTCCCTGTCGGCCGCTCCCTGCTCCTCTCGCGACTGTTGGTGCGTCTGGATGTGTTGATATTCCTGTAAACGAATATATTGTCAGAACAGAACACACTTGAATAGAGAATTTACTAAGATTTTGAATTCTAAGATCCCTTTTCCTGTGATATCCAAGTCTAGCGATATTTGCAGCTAGAATGAATAAGTGGTTACTGAGTAAACACGTTCCACCCTAGAAAGATAGCTCACGATGAGGCAAATTATAATCAAATGTAAACCAATTTCACAAAAAAAAACAGTTATTTGCTTGGTAAGTTCCAGATCAACCCAACAACTTTGAATATAATGTACGACCGTTCCCAAACTCGAGTTTGATGACTGGTTCTGAAAGAGTACAGATGCGAGTGGCCGAGGAAGAAGCTGCGAAACAGACAAGCGAAGAAATTCCACCGACCAGTAGTAGAGTACTTGCACTCGTCAACACCTTAAGTGCAGCTATGCGAAGCCCGTTTCGCCCACCACAGACACCACCAGAGCCCATTCCACAAACATCAGCAGATCCACCAATTCTACGGACGAGAGCCGACAAGGGCCAAGTCAGTCCACCCCGCTACGTCGCTGTCTCGGGACCAAAAGACCACGCTATGAACGCATTCCTTGAATTTTTGGCCGTCACCAGAGCAACAAGACAAGTCCACGCCAAAACCTGCGAAAACATCCTGCAGGCCTATAGACTGGACTTGGAGAGCTCGTTGTCGATCAAGATCAAAGAAGCAGAAGGAGCCATATTTGACAATAACACATCCCGGGTCATCAAGGTATGTATGTCGGAACACCATATGGCGGCATTCAGTGCAAAAAGTGGTTTCGTGTTTCTGGACAGCGAGGAGAGGGCGCGCACTGGCAGGCCCAAGTACGTGATACCATCGGACGATCCAATCGTTGTCACCACCAAGTATACCAAGATTATGTTGGACGACAGGATCCTTCAAATGGCGGAAACCATTGGTGGGAGCCTAGTCGAAAGACAGTCATGGAACGACTGGATGGTACTGGGAACGCGTCTTCAGGATGCAAAAGCGAGCCGTACGAGCGGTAGTGCGAGTGCCACAAGACACGTCGGCCGAGCAGTATTTCCGGTCCCTGGGGATACTGACCGTCCCGAGCCTCGTGTGCCTGCAGGCGGCGCTGTACGCGCGGGAGCACCTGCACCACTACTCGCACTGCGGGGCCGGGAGCGTGCAGCAGCTGCGGCACGAGCACCGCCTCCGCGCACCGAGCTGCAAGCTAGCCAAGGCGACCAAACTAGTGCACGTGACGGCGGTGCACGCGTACAACGCCCTCCCGGCACAAGTACGTGACGCGCCCTCTAACGCGTCTTTTAAACGGTTGCTCAGGCATTGGCTTGTTGAAAAAACGTACTATAACGTAAATGATATGTTGGATATCAAAAAATTTGTATGTAAATAACGTAATTTATTATATAAATATACATAAATAAGACAATTATTTTATTATTATTAATTATTAAATTGACATGTAACTTTATTTTGTTATTAATAAATTGAGTTTGAGTACCTAAGATACGATGGGTCAACGGGGTCCCAGGATGTGGTAATCAACACGGGTAATAGAAAACTTCGACGTGGACACGGACATCATAATCACCACAACAACGGAGGCAGCCAAAGACCTGAGGGAGAAGCTAGCGCACAGAGTAGGAAACCTGGTTAAAACCAGAGTGCGCACCATGGCTTCTGTACTCGTAAATGGATTCAAAAACAAGAGTTTCGCCCGACTTCTTATAGACGAAGCTCTCATGAACCATTTCGGGGCCATAATAATGGCTTCGCGGCTGTCCGGTGCAAGTGAAATTGTCCTCATCGGAGATATCAACCAGGTCCCTTATATCGACAGAGAAAATCTCTTCGAATTAAGGTACTATCGCCCGAACCTGATCACGAACATCACTCAGGAATTGTTATGCACGCATAAGAGCCGTATGGATGTCGCATACGCGCTGAGGGAAATATACTCGGGTATATATTCCTCAGTGCCGCGCATCAAGTCCCTAGAGCGGAGAAGGTTCACGGACTCAGAAATTCCCAGAAATGCTCCCAACACCCTTTTCTTGGTACACACACAAATAGAAAAGGCAACCCTAATCAACCAGGGTTACGGAGCCGGATCAGGGTCACGAGTTCTAACCATCCATGAAGCCCAGGGACTGAAATGCGAGTCGGTCATCGTCATTAGAACAAAGTCAAAAATAGAACTTCACGACAGCGTGTCCCACGCCGTTGTAGCAGTCTCCAGGCACACGAAGAACTTTACTTATTACACAGACGATGCAGATGATGCAATCGGTCGCTTTGTGCGTATAGCTGCGCCTGCGTCGCCTATGATAGTGTCGAAGTACAACCTCGAAATGGCCATCAAGGATCGCAATGCGGCTGTGGTAGAAGCCATAACTGAAATTGTTGAGAAATTGTGCTGAAAAACCAACCCCCCCCCCACAACTCCATAGAAGCTAGTTTAATGTTACTCCTGTATTGTTAACGTTAAATTGTAAACACTTTGTAAAATCAAAATTGTATGTAAATAATGACAAAAAGCATGGACTCCGGAGTCTATGGTGTTAATAATAAAGAAAAATATAATGTACCTGTCCTCTGTATCCCTGGCGTGCTCCCTCCTGCTGCTGGGTCGGTCCACGTCCATGAGTTCGTCGGAGCTGTGGGAGCGGTGTGAGTTGGTGCGCTGCGCGCGGTGCCGGCGCTGCGCCGGGGCCGCCTCCACAGACCCCACGCTCTCTAACTCGTCCTGGCTTGCCTCCCTGTAAGTTTAACTGTGATCACTAAGTTGTTTTCGTTAGTAAAATTAATTTTGACAGAGAACAATCTCGATCTATCTCAGTAAACTTTTATGTTATGCCTGGAATACATGAGGCTAGTTTTAACCAAGAACAATAAGCTAGTTTACTAACTTTCCTGGCTTTTCCAGGACCACTAGCTCCCAGGCTAACTAACTCGCTTGCGATCATGGCTTCAAAACTAGCCTCGTATATTCCGGGCATTATGGGCACAATAACAGAAAATAATTAGTTATCAAACTGTTTAATAGTCCCGCTAGTGAAGCGACTCACGAGACGATGAGGCCGGGCACGGTGGCCCCGTTGGGGCTGGGCGCGTCGAAGACCAGCGCAGCGGGGGCCGCGCGCTTGGGCGGCGAACCCTCGCTCGGCACCGGCGCGCTGTCGCCCTCCAGACGCATCTTGGCCACCAGCACCTTCAGCACGCGCCCGCTGTTACTGGAAGGAGATTTTTTTTATGAATATCATTATTTACCTCATAATAATATAATAATAGCTTTACGTTTGACCTTAACCTGTTTATTTTGAGTAACTCTGCAGTCTAAGAGGTAGAAAAACTTATTCAGTCTGGAGAAGACCCTCATATTGAAAGGAACAGTCAAAGTCGCGATGTCGTGAATCTGACATAGATATAGTATAGACTTAGAAGTGATACAGTTTAGATTATAGAAAATACATACCTACTTACAGGCAATAAATGAAATGTTAGTCAAATATTCTCATGCAAGAACGTCGCCTTTACTTATTTTTTTTTTAAATGTAACGGCTTGCACTTGACCATAATTCACGTGATTAGTAAGCGATCATATGATGGAGTGTATGGTACCTCAGGCGCCTGGCGGGCGAGGGTCGCGGCGAGTACTGGTCGGCGCGGCGCGGCGTGGCGGGGGGCGGGGGAGACGACGCGCGCTTGCGCCGCCGCACGGTCGGGGAGAACTCGCGGGACACGCGCCGCGGGGAGATCAGCTGCAATATACAATCATTATTGATACATATTTACATTGTACCTATATTAAAGTATAATATATGCTAATGTCTTTAATCTTTATCAGTATTTACATATAGGGAACAGAATATGTATATGGACAAATTGAGACTGAAATTTCAAGTCGCTGAAACTAAAGTACTTATATGTTAAGATTTCAATGACGTGTTTCAACTTAGGAAACAGTGGTAAGTTATATCAAAATAGGTTCAGTAGTTTTCAAGACATAGCTTAGCCATTACTGTATTTTCTGAGTAATGAAGAAAACTCATGTGTCATGTGGCTAGTAGAAGTTATTTTTAATCTCTTTCTTTGTATTTTTATTTCGTGTGTTACATTTAAGAATATTCCATCTATCAATCTATCTCATGGGAGAGTTATAATAGATTTCACCAGGCGTGCAAAGTCCATGTCCCGTGTCCCCGACGTGCCGGGGAGACACTCCACCTCGGTCGTGGAGTCGGGCTCCAGGTTGAACCTAGACCCGCCCGCCTGGAACATGTCATATTTTTCAGGATTATTAGTGGATGCTCGCGGCTTTGCGCGCGTTGTATACCGGGATAAAATGTAGCCCAAGAGATTATCTTGACCATTATACTACTAACATAACAAAACTCAAGATACAAATGCTTCATTGCAGCATGACACAGGAACAGACATATAAAAAAACATCGAAATTTTCTAATTAAGTTCGTGAATGGAAAACCTTACTTAGTGCAGGTTTAGCACTTAGCATAAGTCATAATGTTATATAAGTAAAATCATTAATTAAAATTTACTTCTTTTTATTCATAAAGCACACGAGACCGAGCATCCAATACAATTAAACATCTTTGGGTGCATTTCATGCCATATGACATATTTTTTTAGTGATGTATTTAATACCAGATTTTAAAAAATATGTATTTCTCAAAAACTTTTTTTACCTGATTGCTTCCACCAGCTCCTAATACTATTCTTGGTTCTTCTATCATTGGGTTGACTGTACTAGTGTGTCTGTAAACAACATTTTAATGGGTAAATGTGTCTTCTGTGTGACTCATAGTACAACATATAAAAATTGTAGCAATATAATATAAACTCAATTATTTACGTTTTATTTCAGTTTCACTTCTAATATAGTTTTAGTTATTTATGTTTAAATCTATTTATGTAAGATCCTTGTATATTTTAGTTATGAAATCCAATCTGCATGTAAATTATTTTTTTTATAAATCAGTTAAAAACTACATGTACAATCGTAAAACATAAAATCATATACTAATTAGTAAAATTATTGTATCATAATAAATTGGTCAGAAATAAACAGTAGCTAAAGAGTTTACCTTGGTAATATGAATTCATCATCACTATCTGCCTCTAAATCCTCTTCCACTGCATCTAGAACTCTCCTGAAACAGATAAAATATATTAAAACTTTCGTGAGACATTTTATCAAAAGATTAACTAAAACGGTTTTCACTCACGTGTAAATCGCGTTTCTATATGAATTTAAGATAAAATATTATATTTGCGTACCTTATGTAAGGTTGTAATGGTGAAACTTTATATTAATTTAGATCTACTGTACCCATTTTACATGCGAATAAATGACATCTGAATCTGACATCTGTAAATGGTTTACGCGATTTACACGTGAGTGAAAACCGTTTTAGTTAATCTTTAGATAAAATATACTTTAAAAAAGCAGTACTAAGTTTACTTACCCCAAAAATATACTAAGTGTAAGTGTATGTATGTTAATCCACAAATCCAAATGTGTACTTACGTAGAATCAAAGTCATCTTCAGATACTCCTTGGGACTCTTCAATAACAATACCTTCATTATCTGAAAATAAATACATATAATGATTTCTCAATTCCTGTAAGTATTATAGGTAATAAACAAGTTTTAGGCTTTTTAATTTGTGTTCCTACTTTTGTTAATTAGCTGTTTATTTGTCCTATGAAAGAAAATAATATAAATTTAAACTTGCATAATATCTAAAGAAACTCACAGCTTGGTATTTTGTATGGAAAATATTAACTAATGAAATACAGAATAATGTGGTTGTTTTAAGGGTAATAGGAGAAGAAGGGAGATGGTAATATCTCCTAAATACAAATTGATATAAAAGTCAAGTGGTGTTTTATAGTACCCTCTTTACAGAGCCAGTTCCAATCCAATACATATATTATGCTCTACCTTGGGCTTTGGCTTTTGTTTTGTTTATGTTGCTTTAGATGACCTGCAGTTTAAATAATACCTAACAGTCTAGTGGGAAAAAAGTGTTTTTTGTATGTTGTCAATATTCACTGTAAATAAAATAACCACTACATGTCTCTTCAAAATATAACTTATAAATAAAATAAGCACAACTCTACTGACCATCTCTCTGTGACTGCACGGAGCTATCATCAGCATCATTATTGTCTTCCGTCTCCATGAGGCTCTGGGAATACTGGTCTACATCTATCCTTGTCAGGGGAATGTGGAAGTCTGGAAAACAAGGTCACATTATTTTAAGTATTTGATTAGATTCAGAGTTAGCCATGTCAGAGGCTTGATGAACTCTCGACACCAGAGTTGGCCACTCTCATTCGATAAGAAGAAGAATTTTGTGATTTAAATTAGTTGTAGGCATGGTATATTATCCTTATTTTGCATATACACTACTATTGTTTATGCATTTTTTCCCAAATCACTATGACATACTAAGATAAAGGTTTGATGATAAATTGTATTCTTTATAATCAGTGGGGACTCATTAGTTACCTTGTAACATAATACGCATAGGCACTGCTCTTTCTGTGACATTTCTGTTTCTATTGGGACTTCTTCCAGCAGATCCTGTAAACATTGTTAGTAGACATTTATATACATACAATTAATTATTTTAAGATGACCTTGTCTGAATTTAATCTCTGAAAGTAATAAGCACTTTATTCTGTAATTAAATAACTACAAAAGAATGATATAATTGGCTTTGTTAGCTCAGCCAAAATTAAACAGATGGTTTTCCAAAAAAATACATTATATACAAAGCAACTCATAAAAGTAGGTCATTCTCAATGATACAGGCTTCTTGTCATACAAAATGAAATGTAGTAATAATAATTAATAATACATTAAGAGATGTTTTGATTCTTACGTGTATGACTAGTGTCCAACATGGTGAGAGCAACCACTGGCTGTATGGGCCGTCCTCCCAGTATCATTGGAGGTACTCTGTTCACTTTATCCTTCTTCTCTGTGGCTGGAGTACCTATAGAACCAATCCTTGGTGTATATGTTACTAGCTCATCTTTGAAGGCCTTTGTAAGGTTCATAGTATGTGCTATTTCATTGGAAGCACCCACAAGATGATCCAGAGCTTTCTTAGTGGCTGCATGCATGGCACTTTCAAAAGTTCTAACCTGTACACTGTTATTACTTCTTAGTATCTGAAATATGAGGTTCTTTAGTTTATAGCTATTTTAAATTTTATTTATGACCATATTATTAAGAAGTAAAAAGGACAACCAGTTAAAATGAAACAAAACAATGCCAATTTAAAATCTGCAGGAAAATTATCATAGACTCAGATACAACTCACACTTAATTGTAACCTTAGCTCGTTCATTTCTTGCATTAGACTTATCTTCTCATTTTCGCGTTGGCCAGCCAACACTTTCCAATACTGTACTTTTTGCACCAACTCGTTATTTTTCTCCTTCAAATCTTTGAGTTCATCTTCAAGAGAAGCCATCATTGATGGCCCTATAACAGAAACCAAAATACCATTAACGAATTACTAACGAATCACTTCTGAGCTTCATCACTGTTTAAATGAAACCACCTTTAGATTAATAAACATTGCAATAGTTTAAATTTAAGTTTACCTAAGCTTACAAACGGCAAAAAATATTTTTTCGATGTTTCACTACTTCACTCGGAGTCAGTTGTTTTTACATGACATTGACAGTTAACATGACAGGTTTAAGCGTGCCACTTTTAAAATGCAAATTCTACCAATATATTATTAACTTTTCATTTGATATTGTTTAATTAAAGACTGTAGCGCCATGACAGGCCATAGAAACCACATACCATAGAGTCCACATACCAATGCGGTGGTTAATTACATTAGAAAAACTGCAGGGAGCTCTTGAATTCAATCTGCGCAAGACCGGAATGAATTTAGTACCAAGAGAGAGATAAAAAATCCTAATATAGTAGAAATTAACCAGGCTTGTCATAATATTTGAGTGCTTGCGAAACTGTCAAAGTCACTTTTGGCATGGTGTGAGTGTGAAGTCCAAACACCTCCAAACACGCATGTTTGGAAATTGGAGTTGAGTTGAGGTTATGTTTTGCTTGTGCGCTTTCTAAAGAGACGGTGTGAATATTGTGTAAAATGTCGTTCCGCGGTAGAGGAGGCGGCGGCGGTGGTGGTCGTGGTGGTTTCGGTGGTCGCGGTGGTGGTGGCGGCCGAGGACGAGGCGGCTTCGGTGGCGGCGGCGGACGCGGCCGCGGGGGCTTTGGCGGCGGTGGCCGCTTCCAGCAGGAGCAAGGCCCACCCGAAGCCGTCGTCCCGTTTGGCCACTACGGCTGGGTCGTCCAGGACGATCTCGTCTGCAAGGTGGACATCGAGGACGTCCCCTACTTCAACGCACCACTCTTCCTGGAAAACAAGGAACAAATCGGGAAAGTAGACGAAATATTCGGCAATCTGCGCGATTACTACGTGTCCGTAAAACTCGGAGAGAACATCAAAGCGAAGAGTTTCAAAGACGGGCAGCAGTTTTTCATTGACCCCGCGAAGTTGTTGCCTCTGAAACGGTTTCTGCCACAACCTCCTGGAGCGCGTGGTGGCGGCGGGCGTGGAGGGCGCGGCGGTGGCGGTCGCGGCGGCGGCGGTAGGGGAGGCCGCGGAGGCGGCTTCGGACGAGGAGGCGGCGGCGGAGGCTTCGGACGAGGAGGAGGCGGCGGGGGCTTCGGTCGCGGAGGAGGAGGAGGGGGCTTCAACCGGGGCGGCGGTGGCTTCGGGCGTGGGGGCGGCGGCCGTGGGGGAGGGTTCAGGGGTGGCCGGCGGTAGCCATCACACTCATAGACATTGCCCAACAAGAGTTCTGACAACACCATGTATGAGGCCTTCACTGTGTAGGCTATTTATTTGGTTAAAGACAAAATGCAGCCCAAAATATTTTCAGCTAATAAGTGGTGCCATTTGCACTTACTACAATACATATCTAACAATAGTTATGAAGTTGGTCAGTTGGTAACATTTGTGTGAATTTTATTGCAATGATAAACAACTTTACACATTGACAAAGATGCTGGGTCAGAAATTACCAGTTTCATAGTTTTGTCTATGAAAATATTTAACACATGATTTTACTGTCAACTTTATGCCTTATACAAAAGGTACAGGTTCTAGAAGTTCTATTGTTCCAAGAATTGTGTACATATTATGTACTCCTGACTTGCAAAAGTATACATTTGTTATTCCAATTAAAATAGAACTAGTGTAATAATAAATATAAGCTAATTTTAAGGAGAATATAATAATTAATAATTTCATGAATTGTTTTATTTTAACTGGAATTGGATAATAGGTTAGGACTAGATAATTATTTTAATTTTATGTTTCCATCATTATATTTCAGAATCAAAGTTTTTATAGATTGGTATCAAAATGATGTTATCTATTTGGTTTAATTCAGGCTTATTTATTCTTAGAATTCAGAGCAAGAGTGCACTAAAAAAACCACTCATTTTAAACTTGAGATATGGATAATGAGTGGAAAATTATCTAATAAAAGTAATTTACTTTAAGCCAAAAGTAATAAAACATGGAGGGAGTAGGTTTGTAAACAGTATATTCTCTTAAGTCACCAAAAAACAAATCATTGGCTTACTGCTTAAATAAATAAGAATATAAGTCCAGTAAATAATACACACAAGGAAATCTTTGTGATAACCACCTGACACCTATATTACCTAGCATTCAAATCATGGGTTTACTAATGTGACAGGCCATTTTTATTATTACTTTGATAGTGTTTCTGCAGAAAATCCTGAAACCTAAAGTCAAATTCACTATCTGGATGTGTTAGGAAACTTGTGAAACACTTCCAAACATGAAAAAAGCTTTCAAGTTATCAAAGAAAATGTCACATTTGTAAAACACTGATTCATTATATTAAATTACTTAACATCTTCTTTACTAATAAGCATCATTCTAAATTCTCTAGATCTGATTTTCCTGATGTAGGAATGTAGTTGTAAGCTAGTGCTCTTCCTCTGTGGTTAAAGATATAGAATGAGGGGAGATTACACTGGGTCTCCCATTTAGTCTGGTTCAGTTCGGCAGCGGCAGGGATCTCACGCAGGCTGCCGGCGATGTTCATCACACTCCACATCACCGCAAACATACTTATTACCGCTTGTACTATAATCTGAAAAATAACACAATTTTAAAAGTTATGATATTATCTTACAAATCAATTCTAGGGTTTTTTTTTATTTCCTCCTCCACAAGTTTTAATCCCCCTACGTTGTAGGGGACATTTTTTGGGTTCTTACTTGTACCTAATACACAATATAATGTACTTAATAAATTTAATAAAATGTTTTATTTTCTTTTTTACCCAATTTCATTTTTTATTTTCACAGCTATGATAATTCTTAGTTTGGATAAAATGTTATAACAATATCATAATATAATACTTCTTTATTATGTGCACATACTCCGGGTTCTGTTGAACCCGATTGTACTCATTTTTCTTAAGCTACTTTTGAATAAGCTTGGTGACACTCAGTGTCATCTCGTCTTATTTCTATTAACTGCTGCTTTTGCTACTTTGGTGCAGTAGTCTATCAGGTACGGCCTGGTTTGTTTCCCTGCCATCATTTCCCACAATGATGCTTGGGTGAGCTTCATGCTGGTGCTAGATTCCAGGTCGCACCTGTCTACTCCGTGTTTTGGGCACTCCAGAAGCAAATGTTCTATTGACTCCTCTTTATCATCGCCACAGATACATGAGGGGCTATCCTTGCACTTAAATCGATGTAAGTACGCGGAGAACCCCCCGTGTCCTGTCATCGCCTGCGTCATAAGTGGGGTAAGTTGAATTTTCTTCATTATTTTGTAGGCCTCCGTAACATCAGGTAGAAACAATTCTATTAACAATTCTAGGGTTATAAATGTACGAGTACATAATACATACATCCACTGGTAAACTGGTGAATTCCTGTGATGTGATTCTGAGGTAGGACCGATCTACAACAAAGATAAGATGTTTAGAAAATAAACTTGGACAATTCTAAGGGAGCAAGCAGTAATTTCTTACATACGTTGAGCTGCTGAAAATGCAGAATGGAATAATGATACGAATCCCACGATAACTATAATCTTGTGAATAGAAGAAGCCATGATGTAACGATCCGTAGTGCAGCTAGTAACTATTATGCAGTGAAATCTATTTAATTATCCAGATTTAGCCCAATTTCTTTAGAGAAAATCAAAATTTAATAATCATATAGGTAATCACAACAAGGCACAATTTCTACAAAGTGACATTGACATTATTTATTATGCACGGTGCGACTGACGTTTGACAATCGAAACATAATTTTGGGATGAGGTGAACAATATAACAGAATTTTATCGATTGACTAATGATATTTTCCATACAAAAAAACACAGTCCAACTGCAAGAATGGTTTGCTTAAAATTTATTTTGTAAAACTTTGCTGTTTTGGATACAACAGTATGCTAAATTTACTATCTATATAAAGAAAAATGATTTTAATAACGGTTTGAAATAATCGATCATATTGGTCGGTTCTCGATATTCAGTTTTTCATCTCTAGTACAAAAGTGGCTTTGCGGCGTTGGTTGGGCGTGTTATGATTTTTGTTTTGTTAAACTGTATTTTCTTGCGCGAATTTGACTGAAATATTTATAAAATGATGCGCAATCCTCGACTAGAAGAATTTGAAATGGATTCTAAGCCATTACGAAGAAATTCAAAGCGCACTTTTGCTAGCTTTTTGTGCAATGAGGAGGAAGGAACTTATATGGGTCGTACGCCTGAAAGTTGGGGTAAGTTTACTTTGAAACAAGAAATAAACTTTGTTCATACACTATCAAAGCTACCCGAATTAGCACCATGAAAACAGATAGAATATTTACACCGTATATAGCTTGTAACCGTCGCTCAAATAGTAGTTCAGGGCGTGGTCTGTTAGTTTGTTATTGTTTTGAAGAGAGAATACGCACTAAAACATGTACTCGTAATGCAGGACATTTAACATTATGGTCCAGTAGAGCAACTTACATTTACTCTTGTGTTTTACAGGGAAAATCATCATCTTCTATTTGATCTTTTACTCCGTGTTGGCGACCCTGTTCACTATCTGCATGGTGACATTCACACAGCAGTTCATCAACCCCCGAGTGCCGCGGCTGCAGCAGGAGTACAGTTTGATCGGCACCAGCCCCGGGCTCGGCTTCCGGCCCATGCCTGCTGATGTCCGGAGCACACTCATATGGTACAAGGGCACTGGATATGAGAGCTATAAGTATTGGGAAGACCAGCTCATTGATTTCTTGTCAGGTTAGTATTCTAAATGTGTGCTAGATTATTTTACAAGTTATGAATTTTCCCAATTGTGTAATTAAGGTTATATCCTGAAACATATTGTATTTCATATATGGTATGGTATATCTAGTTTTATGAAACATAAAAATATGTTAGTCTTTGTAAATTATGAATTAAAAATATAGATTAATGTAAAGACATTTCTACCTGACCTAGCTGCTTGTCATAGCAACCAAGCCTCAATTCTCAAATCTCCTAAACCTACAAATTGCAGAGTACAAGAAGAAAGGTCAGACAGCCGGTGCTGGTCAGAACATCTACAACTGTGGGTTTGGCCGCCCTCCACCTCCTCCGGGCAAGGTCTGTGATGTGGACATCAGGAACCTGGACCCCTGTATTGACGAGAATCACTTCTCGTTCCACAAGTCTTCACCATGCATCTTTCTGAAGCTAAACAAGTATGTAAAAAAATGACTTAAAAAAAGTTTATATGAAATATCCTTTGAAACTGCAACAAATACAGCTTGTTAGCTACACCTACACAATTTCACTTGTCCCTGACTTATAAAGCCTGAACTATCTTCTTATCACTGTCAGCTGTCTGTTTTCCTGGTCTATCTAGCCTAAACTGCTGAATAAGTTAGCCATATGAAAGAAAGATTTGAGGATTACATGGAGTAAAACAGAAAGCACCCTAATTGTATAGGCATATCAGCTAATAATAATATTACATTACTAGTGGACACTCGTGACTTCACACACATTATTTTTTTTTGCGATAAATAGTAGTGTATTTCACTTGGGACCACATACCTACTACCTACCTACCAAAAATTATGAACATCTGTGTGGCTATTTTTGAGTGATGAGCGTTTAAATAAATAGATAGATAGATAGACAAAAAATCTATGTAGATAATAAACAATTAAACTCACTATGACGATTGTCTTGCAGGATATATGGATGGCGGCCAGAGTTCTACAATGATACCAGGATGCTCCCACATGAGATGCCCTATACCCTGAAGAATCATATTGTTGAAACTACCACCAATAAGTCCATTGATTATGTAAGTATTTGTCAGATAAACCAATTGAAATCTTGTTTTCATTTTAAATGTAGATGACTGACAAATCACTTAGGTTACAAAATTTATTTTACCAGAGACTACCCCAATTAACTAAGTTCCCTAAAATAATGGAGCATAGGTGAGGTTTCTGGCATATCAGCAGCATTTATTTTAACATTAGATGGTTGGTTTTGTTTACTGAGACAAGATTTTATTTTTTGGCAATTTTTTGTCAATTTATATTAGTATGCTGTCACCTAATTTATACCGCCAACCTGTAATTAATATAAGTAGATAGTAGATATATGTTAACAAGAATTGAATTAGTCATGGTAATATAATAATGAATCATGCAAGTATGATCCACCTTCAGCCACAGTTTTGCTGATGCAAGTGTTGCGTAGGTGACCTAGTGGTCAAAAGCCTGACTAAAAACAGCACGGTACTATCAACTGAATGCTGCAAGATATTAACCAGCATATTATTTGTTTACTGATAATATGACCATACTATACCAATATAGTCAGCGGGTATCACTGGTTCATGTTGGAAGTACCAAAGACTTGCACGAAGCGCTTTGCTTCCTTCATAGTAAGGACAGCGAGAATATGGAACTCTCTACCTGGAGCCCTGTTTCTAGAAAAAAAATCTGAAGGTTCTTAAAATTTAGAGTAACTAGGTTTCTTCTTAGTGTGCTACATCTTAGACTACAGTGGTGCTTAACATCAGGCAGGCTGTAGTCAAATTTAAGCCTATTTTGTGATATAATCTTTTACGTTTTTTTTAATTTTTTCGCTTTGAATGATAAGGTCGCCAATAAGTTTTGTATGTTTCACTGTGTTTATTCTTGTTTGTTAGTGTTTTTAATTAAGTGTTTCCTATCTAAATAAATAAATAATAAATATTTCGGGACATTGCACACAGCGCCATCTAGCCCCACACTAAGCAAACGCTTGTGTCGTGGGTACTAGATAACGGATATAATACTTATATACTTTTCTTTTGTAAATACATACTTATTATACATACAAACAACCAGACTCAACACAAGAAATTATACATTTTTTAAAATGCATAAATACTGGTGTCAGGCGGGAATCGAACCCGCAACCCCTAGATTAGGAGGCAGAGCCACTACCAACTAAGCTAACAGGCCAGTCAAATCTATCTATCTACTTTCCAGGCCAACATGGTGTGGGTGTCGTGCGAGGGTGAGACGCCGGCTGACAAGGAGAACATCGGCCCCGTCAAGTACCTGCCCTACGCCGGCTTCCCCGGGTACTTCTACCCGTATCAGAATGCAGAGGGCTACCTGAGCCCACTTGTGGCACTGCATCTTGAGAAGCCTAGGAGTAAGTATATATATGTATATAGTATATATAGTCGGTGTATATATAATGCTTTGTTTGTGTTGTATTAGTTTAAAGTATGTATAAATAGTACTTGAAACAGACACAATCAGAGTTGAATAATGAACAGAAAAAAAATGTACTTGAAATAACATTTTCAGGTTCAATATTACCTCTATGACAAATAACATGGCCTGGCTGCCTTGCGGCGGAAATCTAAAACAAACTACTGATATGAGATTATCCTATATGATGTGAGCATACTTGCGTTGATAGTTCTTTTTAGAGCACCGACATGCCTTGTCTATAGTAATATGAAGTTTAAATCTACAATCCTCCATATATACATCAACAAATAAAAAAAAATGTAAACTAAATTGCCAAAACAAATAGACAGAATCACATCAAATACATATACACACATACACTCCACCAGACATACAATACTATAACAATCATATACACATATTTTTATACATAACTAGCAAACCCGGCGAACTCAGTTTCGCCAGTTTGTAGTACATGCTATGTATCAGAGATGGCGCTGTATGTGAAAAATGATTTTCCCTGATTTCCCGCTTTTCTGTTGAAATGTTTCCTGAATTTTCTTTGCTATAAACCTCACGGAGCCGAGACCTTTCCAACTAATGCAAAACCCTGGAAACCGGTTCGTGCGTTCTGGAGTTATAGTGTCAGGAAGGAAAACCCGACTTATTTTGATATAGTAGATCACCATCACACAATATTGTCCTTTATTTCCAGCGGGCATACTGATCAACATCGAGTGCCGCGCGTGGGCGCGCAACATCCGCCACGACCGCCGCGACCGACTCGGCCTTGCGCACTTCGAGATCATGATCGAGTGACTGTGTGGCCGCACTGCGACACTGCGAGGGTGAGGGCGCACGTTCCGAGCCGGCTGAGCGGGTTATAGTAATACCACTCAGGTGATGTGAAGCAACTGTTACATGTTTTAGAAAATCTCTGGAAATTGAATCTCTTGGATATATATTAGGCTGAGTATGGCAATAGTATACACAATTACAAAATATACATCTTTTTCGCAGTAGGTAGGATTTAAATATGTCTATATAACTGTATTGTTAACATACGATGTAATAACACGACAGTTTACTTTTTAATGGCCACTACTGTTTAACTACCTACTGTAATATCCTATATTTTTTATACCAGTTTATTTACAGTAAAAGTATGTAAAAATGTAGGAAGAATTATTTTTATTAATAAGTATGCTTGCCTAAATTGAGACTAATTGCCATACTTTATTGTCAATTGTTAGCTAAATATTAATATCTCAATAAAACATTCTGTGAGACCAATATGGTGTCGAAATAATTAAATATTTGAAAGTTTCTTTTGGAATATGTTATACATTATTTTATACATACTCTTATTCATTGACTAACTTACATCTTTTATATAACTTTTACCAAGCCACTAGAGCTCTCTTCTTATTTCCTAATTTAGAGCATTTAAATGACATTCATTTTTAGAATTAAGTAAATAGCAGCTTCATTAGTAAACCTTAAACGAATATCGTATTATTTTCCTATTCTATTGCATTTTAACATGCCTTACATATCATATCTTGATATTAATTATAATCTTATTTTTATATGATATACTATAAATGATATGCCTTATTTTATTTGTTTATATGATGTTTTTTAAATATGCCTTATTAAATAGTAAGTCAATCTCCAAAGCACTATAATTTTAAGAGTAAATGAAGCCGTCCACTTTTTACTCAATTTATTATGTGTATATAGATGTAGTCTTATGTGCCTAAATGTAAAATAAATGCAATTTTATTCACTTGATATAATATAATCTTAGTAATGATTTGAATGTCGATATTTACTAAATATTTCTATAACCCACCGTAGTTTTATATATCATTTTGTAAAATGATTTTTTCCATGTTTTTATATGTATGTATTAATTTATGTATATAATGAAAGGAATTTTAATTTTACAGCAATAGAGTTTTTGTGAAGTAATAGCAATATGTATGTATTAGTCCAGTCATTTTAGCTTAAATTTGGTAAGAATCTCGGAATTCGAGATACCCAGCTGTAAGTCTGTAAAATTAAATAGTTGTATATTGACACCCTAAAAGTTGTCTCAAAACCTTAAATTTCAAGGTTCAAAGGTCACAAAAATCGGTTTTTTGTAAATATCTCATTCCCTATGGGTTTTTTGCTATTTGTATATTATGATCAATATTGTAAAATACAAAATTCTCTACAAATTTTGATAAATTTTTTTAAACGGTGAACCTTTTTCGATTTATAGGGCGGAGAGCGCGCGGTTTACAAAGGCATTACAGTTTCAAAATAATTGTTGTATTTGACGTATATTTAGACTACAGTAAGAACGAAAGAGGTCCAATGCTCCATAGGGAGCAGCAGAGAAGAATTGCTGCACTTGTCCTATTATAACAGCAGTTTTTTTAGACTCTGGTTCTTCAATTGCTGTTTCAACAATAAGAACATCCGAATAATCTCTGGCTTGTTTAGTAGTAATATTTGCAGCTCGCAATTTTTCAATTAACATATTAATAAGCATATTTTTGTTGTTTCGATTTGATAAGATTTTTTCTTGAGTAACTGGTACAACCACCATTGTTTCATCGAAACAGACTTCATACATTTTTGAAAGTGCAGCAGTTCTTCTCTGCTGCTCCCTATGGAGCATTGGACCTCCTACGTTCTTACTGTAGTCTGAAGACTGAATATACGTCAAATACAACAATTATTTTGGAACTGTAATGCCTTTGTAAACCGCGCGCTCTCCGCCCTCTACCTAGAAAAAGGTTCACCGTTTAAAAAAAAAATATCGAAATTGGTAGAGAATTTTGTATGCTACAATATTGATCATATATACAAATAGCAAAAAACCCATAGGAAATGAGATATTTACAAAAAAACCGATTTTTGTGACCTTTGAACCTTGAAATTTAATAGACGCGCACCATACCATATGTAGGTTTTGAGACAACTTTTAGGGTGTCAATATACAACTATTCACAGACTTACCAGCTGGGTATCTCAAATTCCGAGGTAAACTTACTATAATGACTGGACTATATGTGTAGATTAGTTTAAGACTGATTTTTGCTTCGGGTATATGTTGCTATTTACCAAGATTTTGATATTATTTCGTATTTTACATTTTATTTTACATTTTATTATTTATCTGTAATAAATTATTTAGTGCGATTTCTACTCAAAAAGACTTATTTAGAAATAAATCCGTCCATTTAACTTAATGTTTGTTTGTCAAAGCTATTAAATGTTTTAAGAAACAAGTGAATATATATTTTCCATATGAATAAAAAATTATCATAAGAATGTACTATTATGTAGCCACATGCATGGCATCATTGATTTTGTATCTCATATAATAAAGAACTAATTGTATATGAATAATGGCAGCAAGAGTGTGAGGTAGAAATGTGTGTATTTTTGTATGTAAAGCGTGCCTTTTGGAAATAAAATTTGTAAGAAATCCTACTTCTGTATTTTTGTTCGATCGTATCGACATACCACCTCAGGTAAGTTTTACGTATAAAGTACCTCTTTTGTTTACTTTTTACCTACTTTACACGAGCCACGGTTGCTTACGAGTTCAATCAACATAGGTAAATCTTCTCACTACCAATTATTAGGTAAAATATTGACAAGTCACTATAGCAATAGGTAAATATGAGAGTACTGCAGTTTGTGCATCATACAGAGTATATTGGACGAGGATTTACAACATATTATTGAAAAAATATGTTGGAATCTTTTTCCACTCGGTAAATGTGACGTAGTTTTTGTATAAAATATACCTAAACATGAGTACACATACATGAATAGTTATATACTTAGGGAATATCTGTGAGCACAGGTGATATCAAATTAGTTTCAGAAGGTTGGTGACTACGTGAAAAAACTGTATTATACTAAGCAGTATAAATTTTTAAGAAGTGAGCTACTGATATAATTAAAAACGCTATTTAAAATAAATACTATTACTTGAATAACTTTTTCTTATGAGGTCGGATGACAACGCCCGTCTTCCTACTTTACTGTGATGATGCATGTCCAGGGGCCGTACCACGAACAAACGGACTTTTTAATAATATTGAGAACTTTTCATACACAAATTTAGACGAGATTGTCTCATACCTTATACATAAAATAAATATAATATAGTAATGTTTAAATACAGATTTATGAATTTATTTTTATAGGATACAATAATGTGTGCAGTGTGCACATTGTTTGTGCTGGTGGAAAAAAAAATGAGAAATTGAAATGTTTTCTGTCTAAGCCTAATTATCATTAATCTAGTTGAAAGTTTCAGGTACTGCTAGTACTTCAAGGTTGGCTGGAAGAGATCGATTTTAGCGCCGCTTGTAGAATGTGGATGGCTATTTAAAGAGTTTATCTATCTATTTATTCTATGGTAGGTGCAAGTAGGTCCCTAGTCTGTAGTGGAACCTTGAAGGTAAGTGTGTGCGGCCGGATCCCGTCGTTTGCCGCCCCCTCCCGGCCCGCGCTACCTACGCGGCCTATTATCTAATCACACCTTGCAGGGGTCCTTCAGACCTTGGGCTGCTAGGAACATTGTCTTTTAGATATCCTAAATGTCTACATTTATTACTTTGATAAGGATTTATTTTGATGTTGATATAGACAGAAACTTAGTTTAAATTTATAGGTTTTAGGATTTTGCCACAAATAAAAAAAAACTTAGGAATGACATTTATCTATAGGTATATAATATATATATATATATTCCCAACTAAATTAAGTACTTACAATAAATCCAGGTTACGTTAATGCCAAAACCTATGAACTATGTATGAAAGCAATGTATCATATTATGTATTTCATATCCAGATGTCAGCTGCCAAATAAATGTAACATGCGAGGCTTGTACCCACAATACAAGTAGGTATAGGTACATTGTCCGCCAATGTCCGCGTTCATTCATATTCAAGTCCACTAATACTCGAATAAAACCCATTCAATTCATCGAGACCCCCAAGGGCGCTCCAGGAGGGCTGCTACAAAGCGGCGAGATGACAATACTCTCGCGACACGAGCCGTGCCACCGTGCGCCCGCGCAGACTCGCAGTCTCACACGCAGCGCGCCGCGCGACGCTCGCACTTCCAAAATAGAACGATAATTAATTATACAACACGTACCGCTCCATCATTTAAATAAGGAATTTGTCCAAAACTAATTTTGAAGTTTTGTAAAATGGCGGCGAAATCGAACGGGTCGCACATTGACGATTGGGCGAGGGCGCCGCCCAAGATAGACTCCTTCTGCAAGAGGTTCCGGAATGTCTTCTACAACCCGGAGGAGAACAGCTGCTTCGGGAGGACGCCCAAACGATGGGGTAAGGAGACTTTAACTAATATATAAATGAAATGATTAATTCACTGATTAATAATTTGTCACTAGGACTGGCTACTTAGCTAACACATAAAAAGAAATCTTAAGCATAAAACAGTCACCAAAAAGTTGTATTTACAAGTGGACTATCAGATCTTGTGTGTAAAAACAAAGCAAAAAAAAAATGCGGGTAGTTCACACGTTGTTTAATTTCATACACAGACATGCCCTAACGTTTGCTCATGTAAATAAATGTAAACAAACATCCGACCCATGCTCATAAATTTGAATTGTATGAACTTTAACAAAGTAATAATTGTAAAAAACTTTTTGTGTTTACAATATAGGGACATATCTACATATAGTCTATGGTGTGTTAGACTACAGTGGTGCTTAAAATCAGACAGGCTGTAGTTAAAAGTAAGAAGTGATAAAAAAAACGCAATTACTTAGTTATGCACTTATTGAATCATGTAGGTATAGGCTTTTACCACTCGGATATGGAAATATCTTACTGTTTTCTATGATCCTAAGTACATATCAAATATTTCACTGCCGGTTAAGCTGGTCACTCATCCAGGAACGCCGATTTGATTTGATAAGTTGGTACATACTACATATGTAAGCAATTCTGTTCTGATAAGCATCACAATTTGTATCGCAGTATGTACAGAAAATTCCTGCTTAAACGAAATATTGCACTATTATCAAAACAAGGTGTAAAATTACATTAGCCTTGGTCATAAATATACTATCGGTCAGTAACTAATGCTTCTATGTACCAGCTTAGGTATTTCATCAGTGTCAGATTTCAGAGAATGCAGAATGTAATAAGTACCTATGCAAGTCAGAAGCCATGTAAGTGACTCAGTGGTCACAAATGAAGGCTCAACTTTCCAAAGCCGCCACTCGCGTTGGAGGTCCACAATTTTTTAAGAAGTAGATAATATTTAGAAAAGGCTACACGTTAAATATTTAAGTGCGGAGACGCTTAGTTTACGAGATATTAATTTTTAAAATCGAAAAATAATCCTTCGTTTTGACAGTTTCTTGACACTATGACGGCCATTAGCGTTTCGTTTTACGGACTGCTATTACATACAAGCGTGCGACTTATCAAACTATTATATTTATTTGCTAATGTGTATGTAATGTTTAGTTTTTGTCACAATTACGTATATATTGATGAAAAATACATATAATACGTAATTTTATTTATTATTTGATCGCAATTTTTTACGTAGTTATAATATTTTGTGTGTAACTTGTAACTTGATGAACGAAACGTGACGCCATTGTTTTTTTTTTAGTATTGGCGTTACACTCTTCGCGTATTTGCCAGTGTCAAGTAATTTTCTTTCTTCTTCGATGCATGCTTGAGGTTAGGTTAGAATAGAAGGGGATGGCGGGGTCGAGTGAGCGAGCGTAGCGGGTTGGGGTGTACTTTACGGGACGCTAAACCTAACCTAACCTGTTGTAGTGCAAGTGTTGGACTCGAAGTCACTTGTCTGTGTCAGAAGGTAGATTAGGTTCGTTAGGTTGCTTTCTACCACGCACATGCGACGACGAGCGAAGCGAGGAGGAGCCAAGTCCTGTTGTAGTGCTAGTGTTGGTCTCGAAGTCACTTGTCTGTGTCAGAAGGTAGATTAGGTTCGTTAGGTTGCTTTCTACCACGCACATGCGACGACGAGCGAAGCGAGGAGGAGCCAAGTCCTGTTGTAGTGCTAGTGTTGGACTCGAAGTCACTTGTCTGTGTCAGAAGGTAGATTAGGTTCGTTAGGTTGCTTTCTACCACGCACATGCGACGACGAGCGAAGCGAGGAGGAGCCAAGTCCTGTTGTAGTGCAAGTGTTGGACTCGAAGTTACTTGTCTGTGACAGAAGGTAGATTAGGTTCGTTAGGTTGCTTTCTACCACGCACATGCGACGACGAGCGAAGCGAGGAGGAGCCAAGTCCTGTTGTAGTGCAAGTGTTGGGTTAGGTAGTTAAGTACCCCATAGTGAAATCGTAGTACTTAACCTCAAAATACAAAAATGGTCATATCTCGAAAACTATTGATCTCCGCACCCCCCCCCTTTTAGGGGAGGGCTTACCCCCTCCCCCCCTCCCTCCCCCCTCCCCCTCAACCCCCCCCTTGAATGGCGGCTTTGGAAAGTTTAACCCAAATGAAGTAGGGATAGGTAGGTATATTTAAGAATCAAACGAAAACTTTCCTTTTTGATGTTTGATTCCAATTATGCGAGGGTCAACCGAAGACGATACCCGAAGTACCTATAATGGAAGTCTGTAATAGATCTGCTTCTCAAATACTGAACAATAATGAAGCAGCCGGGACTTACCATACCCTACCCGGTGAAAGAACTTTCTATTGAAAATGTTGTTGTAATTTTACGTTTAACTTTTACGACTCCAACTGAAGTTAGTTAAGATAATATTAATGAAATATCTACTTTATATTGCTGAATAATAATAGTTAGTAGCGTTGCAGACTTTTCTATTATCTTTAATTTAATTAATAATAATTCTTGTCATATTTACCTACAATACAAATACTTATGATTATTTTATCCGTCATAGGTGTGTAATCAACATTTAGTTAACCTCTGAACCTATTACGATCGGCAAAATATATTTCCATTGGGCATTCTTCAATCAATCAAAATCACGAGCGTGACGGGCATGCTGCTCTATTGATGGCCGCAAGTGGACTGTTATATAGACTACTAGTGAGTGCTCGCGACTTCGCTCGCATTAAGTAGCAAAACTTGCATCCCCTATTTCCTCCGCTTAAAAGTGGCATTTCCAAAAATCCTTTCCAAAAATTTGGTTTGGGCTGTGTGTTGATAGATCACTATGTCAGTCAGTCAGTCACCTAAGTTTTATATGTTTAGATTATATACGCACCGGGGCTTATACACATGGTAATACATAATAGCTACTTACTATCCCGCTTCCTTCAACCACATTATCGCTTGTATCCGAGGGGTTTGCTGAATGTGACATATAAAGTGCATAAGAAAATTTTATGATCGAATGAAAAGTTGCATACTCTAGTGTCAACAGTTTTCAAACTACCCTAGAGGCAAACCACTGATGGTCTGTTGTCATAATCTTACGTACGACCGAGCGCTATAATTGAACCTGTCACCCGAATTACGAAAGTGTCTGATACCTACATGGTTGGAGATTGAATTTTAATTTTCTATAGAAAAAATACCTAGTGTTATTAGTTTGATATATCTGTGTATGTGTTTATGCATTGTTCTGCTTCCAAATGAAAGAATCTACGAAAGGAATTACTTATCCAAACTGGATCATATCTTTGTTGATTGAGATAAAAAACATTATGATAAAAATCATTGACTCCTGTAGCTCAATCCCTGAATCACACAAGGAAGATAATTATTTACTGAGCAATTACTCTCCTATCCAAAATGTAAATGGTAACTACTTCCCAATCAGCGGTCGGCAAATCGTCGTAACGTTTGTAACATTGCTAAATCTACTCGGTAATTGGTTATTGGTTGTTTACCCAATTGGTCGTGGCCTACGCGATTCTTCGAACCCACTTATTGATCGGTGCTGTCGGCATGCGCCTCAGGTTCTGCTAGCAAACAGGACTTACCTAGCTTTTGTAGACTGGGGTTTTTTATAGGTATAGGTTTTTGTTTTAGTTTCCTCTTACTATTTTTTTTTATTCTACATTATATATGTATTTCGAGGATTACACGCCTGTCTAATGTCCATAAATTAGGCGTACCTATTCTACCCATAAATAAATTTAGCTGGCCACCTATTTTACGATTATCGATAATTCTATTGGCCTATTGAAATATATTTGAGCGTAAAATTATTGTTCTATTAACCGACGTCTTTCAAAAAGAAGATCATCAATTCGAATACGAATTTAGATTGATATGTCTGCGAATCAATACTAACAACATATTATATACTTACTTAACTTGGTGGATTAAAGCTGATTTCATTTCTCCAAATTACCGCTTATAAATCGGTTCTTGTTTTAGGTCTTTTCAGCGTGAACAGACAGATGTAGGTGTTTTACAAACTTCCACCATAAATCACTACAGCATTAGTTACAGTAATGTTATAACATATCTATTCGCATCAAAACACAGCGATACTATATTCGTAGTAACTTCGAGTTGAATGACACGGTTTGTTTAAAAACAAAAAGGTGAAAGATAAATTTAGAGTGTGGACGCGACTGCGAGCTCACACCTAACCAAACCAATACAGTGGGCCTAGCAGGAATATTACCATCGCAGGATCCGACAATTTGTCGAACCATATTTCATACAAAATTCGTACAGCGAACCTGGTGGCGCGTAACTGAACTATTTTACTTTCAAATACGTTAGCTCCGTAGGATTCGAAATATGATTATGTATGGACGTTTACGTAGTTTGTGCGATAGAAATCGTTTTTGACAGATGATCCGTGAATACCAGACCCAGCCTTCGACATATAATCGGAAGTTTTCTCACCTAAATTTTTTCAGTGAGAATCATTGTCGACAATTTTGCCATGGATTTTTAATGGATTATTTATTAATATATTTTGATAAAAATAATTTAGTACGGACAAATGTTACTTTATTAATTTATGTTTAGCGAAATGTCATTGTAAAAATAGTCTGTGACACTAGTAATAATAATAATAACACAATACAATTGTTGTTGAAATTGTTTTGCTGTTGTTGTCCGTTTTTGTTGTTTTGCTATTATTATTAATTTTTTTGCTTTGTGTTGTTTATGGATGTTTTCTGTTGTTTATTGTTGATTATGGTTGTTTCTTGTGGTTTTTTGTTGTTTTTATTGTTTTTTGTTGTTTCTTGTTGTATTTTATTTTTTCTTGTTGTATTTTGTTTTTTCTTGTTGTTTTTGTTGTTATTTGTGGTTTCTTGTTGTTTCTTGTTGTTATTGTTGTTTTTTGTTGTTTTTTGTTGTTTCTTGTTGTATTTTGTTGTTTCTTGTTGTTTTTGTTGATTTTTGTTGTTTCTTGTTGTTTTTGTTGTTTCTTGTTGTATTTTGTTTTTTCTTGTTGTTTTTTTGTTTTTTCTTGTTGTTTATTGTTGTTTTTGTTGTTTATTGTTGTTTTTTGTTGTTTCTTGTTGTTATTGTTGTTTCTTGTGGTTTTTGTTGTTTTTATTGTTTTTTGTTGTTTTATGTTGTTTTTTGTTGTTTCTTGTTGTATTTTGTTTTTTACTTGTTGTTTATTGTTGTTTTTGTTGATTTTTGTTGTTTCTTGTTGTATTTTGTTGTTTCTTGTTGTATTTTGTTTTTTCTTGTTGTTTTTTGTTGTTTTTGTTGTTATTTGTGGTTTCTTGTTGTTTTTTGTTGTATCTTGTTGTATCTTGTTGTTATTGTTGTTTTTTGTGGTTTTTGTTGTTTTTTGTTGTTTTTTGTTGTTTTTTGTTTTTTCTTGTTGTTTTTTGTTGTTTCTTGTTGTTTATGTTGTTTTTTGTTGTTTTTTGTTGTTTTTCTTGTTTATTGTTGTTAACAACAAAAACCTACAAGAAACAACAAAAAAACAACACAAACTACAAAAAACAACAAAAAACCTTAAAAAACAACAATTACAACAAGAAACAACAAAAAACAACAAGAAAAAACAAAATACAACAAGAAACAACAAAAAACAACAAAAAAACAACATAAAACAACAAAAAACAACAAAAACCACAAAAAACAACAATAACAACAAAAAACAACAAGAAACTACAAGAAACCACAAATAACAACAAAAACAACAAAAAACAACAATAAACAACAAGAAAAAACAAAAAACAACAAGAAAAAACAAAATACAACAAGAAACAACAAAAAACAAAAAGAAACAACAAAAATCAACAAAAACAACAATAAACAACAAGTAAAAAACAAAATACAACAAGAAACAACATAAAACAACAAAAACAACAATTACAACAAGAAACAACAAAAAACAACAAGAAACCACAAATAACAACAAAAACAACAAAAAACAACAAGAAACCACAAATAACAACAAAAACAACAAAAAACAACAAGAAAAAACAAAAAACAACAAGAAAAAACAAAATACAACAAGAAACAACAAAAAACAAAAAGAAACAACAAAAATCAACAAAAACAACAATAAACAACAAGTAAAAAACAAAATACAACAAGAAACAACATAAAACAACAAAAACAATAATAACAACAAGAAACAACAAAAAACAACAAGAAACCACAAATAACAACAAAAACAACAAAAAACAACAAGAAACCACAAATAACAACAAAAACAACAAAAAACAACAAGAAAAAACAAAATACAACAAGAAACAACAATAAACAACAAGAAAAAATAAAATACAACAAAATACAACAAGAAACAACAAAAAACAACAAAAAACAACAAAAACCACAAAGAACAACAATAACAACAAGAAACAACAAAAAACAACAAGAAACCACAAATAACAAAGCAACACCAACAAAACTAAAAAACAGCACATCAACAAAAAAATAATATACCTACCTACACCAATCTACTTAATTGAACAGAAGAAGGAAACAAATACGTAACCGGAAGTAAATATAAAATTAATCAAAAAAGGAAAGAGAAATATGAAATAGTTCTTCCGGGTATGATGACTTTCCATTACTTACTATCGAATTCTGACTCCAGCTACCAATGCATTCAACTCGTTAGTAATACTTTCGACTTTACGCACGGAAACTTGAGCTAGGGGTACAGGGCATGAGGTATAAACAATAACATTAACGTACCTATACACAACTTATAAAAACGCATCTACTTAGCTGCTTAAAATAAGTTAATAAAATTAAGGTTATATTTGTAAAATTGTGATGAATAAATTTGTTTTTTGTTGCAAAAAATTGTAGTTGGTAATTTAGACATCGTTAGAAAAACACAGCAAACTTTGTTAAATTGACAAATTATGTAACACATTGATCTTCGGTTTCTTTAAAAAATATCTTGTTATAAAAAACGATTCTTGAAGATTCGCGATTAAAGGCATTAAATTAAGGCCTGGTTTTTTCCCCTTAAAACACTCCTCTATCCCGTAAAAATATAATGTATCGGTCTTCTAGATAAATCATTACATTATATACGCTAATAAAGCGTAACTTGACTTGCATAAAAAATAATCACATTTGTAAAACCTTGGAATGGGCTTAAAATAGCACCCTGTATCAATATATTCTTGTTCAAAACATGTGTGTAAATGATGTGGTTCTCTTTTCCCATATTTCAATGAATATTCACAAAATGAAAGTAAAGTAAGTATATCATATTTTATTTTGTTACGTGTACTTCTGTATTATTTGCTTCAAAAGGAATTTCTTAATTTGATTGAATGAATTTCATTATTTTATTATGAATCCATATTTTTTTTTGTATTTTGTTGTCACGATAAAAGTTACAAAATCCACGAAAATCATACTTACCTATGATACCTGAAAGACCTGCTGATCGATACCTACTACTAAATAAGGAAACGATATATGAACAATGTCTCTGTGATATGTGAAACTAATTGCATGACACATATGTAGCTACTTGTAGATAGGTACATACATACACATACATACAAGGCCAAACTGCCTAACTACCCAATATATTAATAGCTTCTTAAAATACATTATAACAAATTTCTTACATCTAATAACTACCTGGCCATACATAAGACCGATACTTTACTTACAAGATTATCTTTCAGGGGCTAAGCTATTTGAGAGTCTCTAGTGATGGTTTGAAAATTCTTGACATTAGAGTTAGGCATTATTTCGAGTACTCTTGGCTGGTTTGGATGTAAGAGTAAACTAGTATCCATATTTTTTGATATAACTAGTATTTATATTTGTTTTAGTACACCTCTGACCCTTTTCTTCTCAGCTAATCGTGTCCATCCAAAGGTTGCCTGGAAGAAATCGCTTTAGGCGATAAGGCCGCCCATATGTACGTCATCATAAATTTATCCTTCCATGTATTTCTTTCATGTTGGTGTGCAATAAATACATATACTATTATTATTTTTCGCGTATTTGACTGATGATGACGTTAAATTGTAGATCCCAGCTGTTTGTTACGTTATTCATGTTTTATTTATCATGCTATATCCAAGAACGGTAAAACTCAACACCATTACCTAACTAATTTCTTATGAAAAGAAAAACACACACGAATAGAAAATAAAGGACCTTCCAAGTGCTTGTGCACGCGACAGCGAGGTATCCTCGCAGATTAGCTAAGTAGTCCCGACATTCCGTCTGGGAGGACAATCAGCATTACCCGCCTGACTTCCTGGATCCTGGCCCGTACATCCAGGCTAGACCCCCAGGACACTTAATGTACAGAACTTTTATTTTAGGCAAGGATTTGGCAGCTCGGATGGATTCTTAAATAATTAGGTCAAGGATTTTGTCGAAAATTTGTTACTTGATGCTAAATAAGGTAGGATATGTTATAAACGGATTTTCTAATTGAAGCAAAAGTTCAAAATTTACTGAAGATATTTTCTAAGCCCTGTTAGTAGTAGGTACAAGTAGGTACTTCATGTTCTTGTAAATTTCCAAAATTTTTGAGTCATATTTGTGATATATTTTCTCAAGTCGTATACATCTATACTAATATTATAAAGCTGAAGAGTTTGTTTGTTTGTTTGAACGCGCTAATCTCAGGAACTACTGGGGCGAATGGAAAAATTATTTTTGAATAGACCATTTATTGAGGAAGGCTTTAGGCTATATAACATTACGCTGCAACTGATAGGAGCGAAGAAACAATGGAAAATGTGGAAAAAATTGGGAAAATTATTCATCTTTGAGGGCTTTTGTTGCGTGAGCTGCGAAAACGGTTCAAGTCGTGGGTAACAGCTATAATTTGTAAAGCTGAAGAGGTAGTTTGCAAAAATAAATACGATGCCCAAAATAACTATTCCACGCGGACGAAGTCGCGCGCACAGCTAGTTACACATAAAACTTTTCTTTTGTTCAAATCTATATAATGTTTTATAGGTTTATAATATACGCACTTTATCACGTACCTCGCCCACGGGAGTCCAGTGGCGCCGCGTATTTATAGCTTTCAGAAGGGAATAGGATATAGCATGAAATAGTCGATGCTTGTGACGTCGGCGATGCAGCGAGCGGCGTGTACCTACTTCAAAACTGAAGTAAACACGAGAGAATATCGTCTTCATTCATGAGTTCTTACTCTTGAATATCAGATATTTTGTCTGCTAGATCATCTGGAGCAATGCCAACGCTCGTAACTGTGGTCGAAAGTTGATCATAGCTCAGCATTAGAGTTTAGTTTTATTTTCTTGTTTAATCTTATAGGGTACGGTGGGGCAAAGATCCGCAGTGGGAAATGATCCGCACGGTCAATTTAAAATGATCGCTTAATATTGTCGTGGTTTTAGACACATTTTTATGCTGGCAACATTGATAGAAGACGACTCACAAAAGTTACATGGCGTCCGACCGGCACAACAAAAACAATGAGGTTAGAATTCTTTTTACTTGTTTTGATGTAATAATTCGTAGGTCATCTTCAGTTGAAAATGTAATTTACTATACGCTTTGCTTACTGTTTTACTGGTTCAATTCCATAATTCAGGTTTTGAAAGGCGATCTATGAACAATAATTTGGCCAAATGCGCATTTCTTGTTTTTAGGTTAGTTTGTGATTACAAAATGACAAAATGGGGCAGAGGTCCGCATTTTGCATGGGGCAATGGTCCGCGCGCGGACGTTTGCCCCAAGATTTGTATTCATTGTTCTAATTTTTGTTTTTACGTTATAGAAACTACAAACGCAAAACTAATGTGAAGCCGTTCACACCAGAACTGTACTTGCAGGCCCAATTTTAAATTGACCGTGCGGATCATTTCCCACTGCGGATCTTTGCCCCACCGTACCCGTACCGGATTATGAATGGGGATCAGTCGTTTCGAGTATAAAGGAGCCAAAAAAAACTAGCACGACCCGAAATGTTTATTCAGTCAGTGAACTGGAATGGTTTTACTCATAACTGTGAATAAATAAACTGAATAAAGTTAATTTTTCCGTGTATTTCATTTCAATGGGGCAAAGATCCGCAGCTGCGGACAATTGCCCCGAATCTGCGGACGTTTACCCCAAACAGTGGGGCAAAGGTCCGCAAAGGCAAGGTTGTCTACCTTTCCTTTTTTTTCCGAAATGGTGCTTATTTCGCTAGTAATAAAATGGTATATTGTAGCACATAAATTAAGATTTCCAGTGAAGCCAAAACCTGCAGGACCTTTTACTTATTGGGTGAGAAAAAAGGTTGAAACCTAAAATTGCGGATCTTTGCCCCACCCTACCCTACTTACCTAAGTAAAATATACAGACTTTTTAATATGTCAAAAAATCTTAGGTATATTGTCATTTTTTATATATTATATTATTAATATTAGGTATATTTGTTTGCTGTAAATGTGCAGATGAAATAACTTAAAAATAAGATTATGTAAACTGTACTGCCATTACTCACGGTAGCCAAACTTATGAAAATTAAAAACGTGTAAGAACAGCTGCGACCTATTTAAGCCCTTTGCAACAAATAGAGGGATAACTGTGGAACTCCTTGCCCGAAGGGTGCCAACAGGTTAAAGTGTTAACAGGTTTGTCCATTAATGATAATAATAATTAATCCATTAGTAATAATTAATTAGGTAATTATTACTTGTGTTGAGTGGTCGTTTGTATGTGTAATAAGTATGTATTTACAAAAGAAAAGTATATATCCGTTATCTAGTACCCACGACACAAGCGATTGCTTAGTGTGGGGCTGGATGGCGCTGTGTGCAATGTCCCGGAATATTTTATTATTATTAATGGTCTGTTAGTCGATTGCTCGGATTGGCATGGTACCTACCTACCTATAAATTGTACCATGCAAAATTATTTTATTTATAAAAAAATGTAGTAAAGTACATCTGTAAATATTGTTACTTCTTACATTTTATAAGGAGTTAAAATGTAATTACTTTAAGATAAATAAACACATTTGCATCAAACATTACCAGCTGTAACTCTGTCTGTGTGTGTGTCTCTGTGGTGTGTCTGAAGTCTTTTTTTTCCATAAAATTATAATCCAGTAGTCTTCAAATCAAGATTCAATAGGTTTCTTCTGGACAAGCGTGCTACATCTTAGACTACAGTGGTGCTTAACATCAGGCAGGATGTAGTCAGACGTAAGCCTATTCTGTGTACATACTTACAACACAAAATGTGTATGGTTTGGCTTGGTTTGGATGAACCCAGTACTCTTTACAATAAATGACCCCTATTCTCCATCGGACCTGTCCTTGGCACCATAGAGCGAGGCTTGTAAAGGCGTATGGGATCGAATGGCTTTTGTATGGCACCATTCAGAATAGCAGAGCAAATACGCGTCAATTGTATGGGATCTTTTGAGGCTACCAGCTTTTATGGTTCTTATCCTGTTTGATAAAAAAGAATGATTTAGAATTAAAGATTTGTATATTATGAATTTATGGTACATAAATAGAGAGTACGCTATGATTTGAATCATCCATGCAGTTTTTCTCACTCTAATATTTACTAGCTAAACGATATTTCAGATGATCCAGAAATTACAAGTCCTTTAGAGAAGTTACATACTTACAATTCGCCCTTCTCTTACAAAGTGATGTTAACCTATTTTCTCTTTACTTGTTCCAGCGATAGTATTAATATTCTACGCGATATTCTACGCTGTCCTGGCAGCGCTGTTCGCCGTGTGCATGGCAGCGCTCTACCACACGCTCGACGACAAGCATCCCACCTTCATACTCGACAGCTCGCTGATAGGTAAGCGTGATGTTTGTTAAATGCTTGCAATATTTTACGCTACCTTGCCAGCGCTGGTGGAGGTGCCTATGGTTGTACTACCAATGTTTTTCACTTGACGTCTCGCTAAAAAGTTAGTAAGTTTATGACCATTTAACTCAATTGATTTGGTAAAAAGCTTATAGATAGATCGTGGATGTTGATAATAAAAAAATATGTTTTATGTAATAACCCACATTTCCCATGCTTTCCCTTCAGTCGGCCGTCGACAACGCATCCCGAAATAGACTCGCATTACGATTGTCCGATAGCTACGTCAAATTTTCCATGTCCGTACCTACTCGCTTACCTACGTAATGTAACCACAGACGTATGAATATGATGGATAAAGCTTCTTACAGACGAAAAAATAAAAAAAAGAACTAATTTTGTCAGTCGTATTTTCATCGCACCAAATGAAGCATGTCTCTTTTCAATTTTCGCTTATTAATCACATTAGCCCATTAGTAGGTATAATTTTATCTAATACTTGTTCAACTATGCATTATCCGTAAATCTGTTTAGAATTCGAGTGTATAACATTAACAGATTTTGTTAACAATCACGCTTGCTTTTTTGTACCAATTGACCTGTTACGATGTGTTATCGATAAATTAGTTGTGTGTATTTGATTATGAAATAACAATGCCGTGTAATTACGGTCGCTTATAGGCTTAATGTAAACAATCAAAAATCAAATCAAATCAAAATAATTTATTATGCCAAAAGATAGTGCGTACAAAATTTTTTTTCTTTTTTTCTTAGTGTCTAGATGTTTTCTTACTATTTCAGTATTGTACTTGAGTTTGTGACCGTGCCACGCGCTAGGTCCCTCAGTGGGCCTGTATTACGTAAGCTACTGCTACATTCCTCACTGAAATCCTACACTATTTACATATAAATCATTAAAACAACAACGAAAAACAATAATTGCAAGATCAAAATCAAAACAAACATAATTAAAAAGAAAAATACATTGTCAGGCTGCCAACTTTTACAATTTACCAGCTTTTGATTGCCATATATGTAGGAAAAGAATAACCTAATAAAATAAAATAATACATATGAATGAATATAAATTAGCAAATGAGTTACAGGTATATCGATAAGATTCAAATGGATATTAATTATAATTAAAAACACTGTAGTAAACATACCGCACTTGTGGATTAATATATTTGAAAATATTAAATCTTTGTAAATAATGCAGGTAGTACTTCCGTTAATGCTGCATAAAAAGAACCCTTCAGTTAATCCAAGAATCTATCTCCACACCATCATCATCATCATTATCTATCGGTTCTTATCGGGTTAGCACGCTCCAGCTCTCCAGCATGGTGTTTCACAATGAGTCGGATATGATCCGATCCGCTCGTAGTAAAAATGGTAGAAATTAAATACAATGGTAGAAATTTAAAATATAAGTTTTAAGGCTAATTTTACCATTTTTACTGTAGATTTCATATGAATAATTATAAATAGAAATAAATCAATGTATAATTATGTGTAAATCGGGTTAAATATCATGAAAAAACAAAATCGAATTTATCATCGACGGAAACGAATCCGCTAGCTTTTGGCTCACGGAACGGTTCCGATTTTTCTGATGAATAAATTTGTTAAAAGATTCGTATGGAATCATTGTGATTTGGAAAAATCGTTTCCGTGCCAATTGATTTCCGTCTCATTCGAATCGGATCCGTATCCGACTCATTGTGAAACACGCCGCTGGTCTAGTGCAAACCCGATTAAGTTTAAAAAAACTGAATTTCATCTAAATTGGTTCTGCTATTTGTACGAAACGAAGTAACAAACGTACATACACAAACCTTATAGCCTTCAAAAATATAAAAATGGTGGGATTTTAAATTTAAGATATTTCTTTAACTATATATGACTACTAGTATCATTATGTTATGGACCTCTAAGAAATTGTACTTATCTATTATATTATTAAGTCCGTAGCAACGAGTCATAAAAGTATAGTTCGTAGGAGGGCGGAAACAAACAATAGAATGGCCGACACGAGCGCGCTTTAATTGTAGCTCTGATGCCATATCCTGCGGGACATTTAAACCAATGCTGTGCAAGGTCTGAGGAGGTTATATCTGTGTACAGGGTCTGGAGAGTATTTAAATAAATAAACGGGACCTATAGCTGTCCGTATCTATGACTAAGACTTGGACTTGGAGACTATGAGTGGATGCTAACATACACTGAACATATAATCAAATAATTTGAGCAACTTTATCAGCTTAAAATCGTCCAGATATTTGCGATATTGAAAACATGAATGTTATTAAATGTGGTTTTACTCCCTCATCGAGGTGTGCCAAGAGTACTTTTTCTGACAGCTTAATTAATTTCTCACATGTACCTATATAAAGTGCTTGTTAAAGAATACCTATAAATGATTTCACTTGTTATATCAATGAAATTGTATACGGCCGTGCCGTGATACTCGAAATTTAGAGGTCCAATTTGATATCGTATTAAAAAACTCGTTACCAAACATGATTTAGTGAAAATTTTCCACTGATGTAGCCTCTGGCCCTATATCTAGATCTATGCCAGGCCTTGTATGTCATGAGGCCATTGTGATGCCTCTCACGGAGCTGTAGGTATGATGGCACTATCGATTGACACGTCGCTAGCTTCAACAATAGACATCTTTGTATAGATACCACCTGGGTCGTTTAAATTTACCACCATGTTACTACAATTCACTCGTATGCGTAGTAGTACGTCTCAACTAGATAACGGAGATACAGGCTGATTACAACTGCAAATTTGGTTTTCAAATTCATCATCATTCATTAGAGCCTACTGCTAGGCATAAGCCTTCCTTTTACGCGAGTTATTCCTACCATATAAAAAAAATATTTCAAAGTTGACTAGAACTTTAAAAAAACTGGTTTATGCGAATTTATTTTTACTGGAAAGTAAAAATTAGGGGAGTTATTGGGAGTGACTATTGTTTTATGATTGTTAAAGGTTACGGCTTATCTATCTTCAGCATTTGTGGGTCGATTTGGAAAATTCCTGAACTGTTTTATAAAAAATAAAATAAATATAATATTTGTAAGTACCTACAAGTGTCTGTTTGTGTGTTTCCAGGGTCGAACCCTGGCGTGTCGTTCCGGCCGATCCCGCACGACGGCATCCAGGTGGCGTACCACCTCACCAACGAGTCCGAGACCCTGGCTTACATACAGGATCTGCAGCAGTTTATCAAAAGTAAGTAACATCACGCTTGACAACTTTATAATTTTGTACGAATTATCTTAAAGCAACCATAAAAACTGCCTCACGGGTGTTTATGGTTTCCAATATGGCCATCATTGGTCACCGATTGCCTACTTACTTACTTGCGCGAATTTCCTTGAATTTCCTAAAGTCGCAGAACAAAAGTTGATGCTTTGAAGTACTAAAGCAGTCTGCGGTTATGTTAACAGTACCCCTGTACATGCCGCGTTTTTACTAGATTTTACCTGCCTTAGAAATAAAATATAGCCTATGTGAGCAAAACACATACAATCGTTATCTAGTACCCACGACACAAGCGTTTGCTTAGTGTGGGGCTAGATGGCGCTGTGTGCAATGTCCCGGAGTATTTATTTATTTATTTAATTATTCGCCTTTAGAATATAATAGTGATACTGCAAAAGACTGAGTCACTGTGACCCAGTGTGGGATAAATGCCATCATCCCGTCGCGCGTTGTTAGCAGGAATAGTTGTATCCCCTCCTGGCCATGTCTCTGCCGCCAGGGGGAGCGACAGGATCTTCAGATGATTCCCAAGCACCGGGAGTACTATTCTTAGACCGAGGATAACACAAGGATCTGAGAGGGTCGCGAAAATCTGCGTTAGTATTACGAGTAAAAGAAGGATTTATATATTAGGTAATCGTTATGAAGATAATATTCTGTGTCGTACACTCAAAGCCTTCGGTCTGTTCTGTTATGACAAATAGCCATGACAATTACCATTTAACGTTTCATAAAGTCTGCTGAAAATCGAGATTTTTAGAGAGTTGAACACCAGGCTAAATGTTGTCGAAAAACTGAATTAGTCAGCTGAAATACGGTCTTTTTTTACTTTGTAACAGTATGAAAACTCTCGACATAAATTTTCGCCATTTTCCTACAGACTTACAAACTGCTCATTAATTTATCGGTCTTCAAGTCAAGATATAATTGGTTTCTCCTCGGCAAGCGCTAGATCGTAGGCTACAATGTTGTTATATCAGGCCAGTCTTCTTTTTATCGAAAGAGAGTGGCCAATTCTGGTGCCTAGAGTTTAATCAGGGCAGTTATACTCAAGCGTGAGTCTATCTTGCATAACCAACCTAGCAGTAACCGTCAAGTGTATCACACAATGCCATAGATATTGCTAGTTCATTTCCTACAGTAGGTGAGTACTTGGTATAATGGTGGCCCATCCCACAGAGTACCGGGCGCGGCCGAGCAGCGGCACTGATGAATTACCCAAAGCTAATACACGTAGACCAAATAATAAGACTACTAACTACCTTACTATAATCTATACTAACTGCTCCATTAACCTTTAAGTTTGACTGTTATTTCTCTTAGCCATCTTCCTAATTTTTGGGTTTGCTGCCGACCTAATTTGGTAGAAAATCATTTACCGGGTTTGTAACTAATCATTGTTTAAACAGCGTGATAGTTGTGCGCGCCAATCACATAGATTTATGCTGCGTAGGTACGGTGTGTTATGTTTTTTGTAATATCTTGATAGATTATACCATTGGGTGAATCTCAAAAGCAAAAAAAAAACGACGGGAATGCTGAGAACGATAGTGCACTTTGCTCATTTATGTTATTTTATATTTTGTTTATGTAGTGTAAGTACTTCTCTATGTTGACAAAAAAATAGATAGTAAATTACTTACAAAAGTAATAAAAAAAAATGTCAAAGTGTCATTTTATCATCACGGTGGCCTGTCCCAGTCCCTAATCCATTTATAAAATATGTACACCTGCAAATATTTTAATAATGAGGACTTATTTTTTTAATTATCATATACATACAATATTGTCTATCAAAAATATCTATTTTTGTTTATTTATCTCTTTTCCCAAACATTTGACAAGCAGTTAACTTTTGTCCAAAAAAAAGTATCATTTCGGAGGACAGTAAGTTTTAGTAGATTATCTCCGTCAACATTGCGTTGATACGCCCCGCACCCATTCCCTACCTCGGATCAGTCCAGCTCAAGCTCCCAGAGCATATGCACCTGTCACAACTCGTTCTGGATTCCCACCAAAAAAGTAAGTTTATCATTTCAGTGATGTGGGGACATTTTTTTTCTAATTTCGGTGGCCATTATAACACTTGTTAGATTATTATATAAGTTTTTTCATATTTTTATTTTAAATTCGCTATAAGAGCTGTTTTGTTTCAGTAGTGTACTTAATTCATCATGGTTTTATTTTCTTGTTAAATTGAAATTAACCTAAATTTTATCATCGCAGTGTTATCATTTCAGTGGATTCGGTGGACTGAAATACTGGTCAGAGATCCTTGTGTCAAATATGCAACCATAATTTTGTGATGTACATTTAACCTATAGTGGGGGTTAGATTAACAAACGAAGCTATCTGCAGTCTGCAACTATCAATATATCATGTAGGTACATATATACAGCAACGGATTATGATAGGGGTTTGTTGCCTCCGTGGTAATAGAAAAATTATATTGACAGCGCAGAAGATATCAAGTTCAAATTTGTGAACAGAACAGCAAGAAGAATTTCTTTTTTCCTTTTTGTTGTACACCACATTCTTCTTCTTTTTTTCTTTTTGCTTATTTCTCTCCAGCTGAAGGTTGCCTGGAAGAGATCGCTTTCAGCGATAAGGCCGCCGCTCGTGGCACTAGTTAAGGTGCAATTTGTTCTATGTACTGTTTTTTAATATGTGTCAACAATAAAGAGTTAATCTATCTATCTATCAAGAAGATCTTCGTCTTCACCGTAAAATTATGTTATTTCTGATTGAATTGTAATTTTTTTTAATAATATTTTTTTGTTAGGTTTTTTCGTACGAAAAAGTCTAAGTCATTTGATGTAGTTATCAGAAATGATAGCTTTATATTTTTTATGTTCCTAGTAGGTAACTGTAACATGTGCTGCGATGCAGAAATATAATGACAAAAACAGGCTGATTAGTGAAATAAAAAAAAAACTCAACTATAAATTAATAAGAAAATAATACCTTTCAGTTAGCTATTTGTATTCTTAAGTAAATTAATTATAATGAGAGTTGATTTCATAAAAGTTGGTTGAAAAATATAACAGTTCATTTGGAATTTTGATATTTTATTTATCTATCTACATATATAAAACTCAAAGGTGACTGACTGATTGACTGACTGATATAGTGATCTATCAACGCACAGCCCAAACCACTGGACGGATCGGGCTAAAATTTGGAATTGAGGTAGATATTATGACGTAGGCATCCGCTAAGAAATGATTTTTGGAAATGCCACTTTTAAAGGGGTGAAATAGGGGATGCAAGTTTTACTTCTTAATGCGAGCGAAGCCGCGAGCACCCACTAGTTGTATATATGTTCAGAGGGTTGAATTAATTACAATTCAAAATTATCCTGGTATTGTTACTAATTTAATTTAGATATCAATTTAGGTATTAATGATAGCATTTCTATCAAATAAATTAGTTACAATCGAACTTAACAAAGTACGGAACCCTAAACATTTATTCTTACTTCTATCATTTCGGTGGACTTATTTCATTTTGTTGTACACTTTATAATTTCGGTGGGCATTTTTATCATTTCAGTGGTCATTTTTATCAATTCGGTGCACACTTATCATAACGATAGGCTCACGAAAATTCAACCTTTAATATTTCAGTATATTTTTATTTAATTTGACGTCCACTCATGTATATGTTACATAAATGGGTTGTGTTTTAAATAGCACTAAGTATATGGCTATATCGTTGAAAATAAAAAATCACACCGAAATGATAAAAATAAATCAGTTGTTGAGAACGACCCCATTACGAAAGTAGTAAAAACAATTCAACAAACATTCGCATAATAAGGATATGATATTGAGGTGTTTATCTGGTGCAGTGTCCTATTCAATCCATGATATTAGAGCCTCGATACAGGTGTCGTTAATGAATGTCTGTCTGTCTGTAATTAAATTGTACTTAGTGGGAACATGAATACTAGGTACGAATTTCAAAGCTACATAGTAGTTACCTACTATAGCATTCAGGGAATCATTTGTTTGAAACTGAATTTTCTAATGGGCTTTGTTGTTTTTTTTATAATTAGTGCATGCCCGCGGTTTCGATCGCGTTGTTTCTCGGGATCCAATGTGGAACATGATGAGTATTGTTAGTGCGAAGAATAAAATAACACTAATTGTACGTATTTATGAAAATTCCAGCATACAAGAAGGAGCGATGGCTGACAGACAAGGCTGCAGCGGGGTGCTCGGCTGAGGACAACTTCGGTTTCCCGGACTCACCCTGCTTCTTCATTAAAGTTAATAAGGTAAAATTAAGGCCACAAAACAATGAACCCAACTCCATAAATTAACTGGTTTTTCGAACCCCAGAAGCGCCCCAATGTTTAGACCTGTTATCTGCCACGGTTGCCAATCCAGAACTGTCCGCGATGGCAGTTGCATAAACTTTGATAATCGTGAAATTATTCCGCAAGATACTGGACTGGTGTATTATTATTAATACTTATTATTTCCACTTTCAGATCTACGGGTGGGTTCCAGAGCTATATGATGCATCCAATTTGCCTGAAGACATGTCTGACGACCTCAAAGACCATATCAAGGCTTTGCCCGCAGAAGAGGTAATCTTTAAATTTCCGAACACATTTACCATAATCTAGTTTTGTGTAACTGATTTCATTAATAGAATTGAGCGTGATCATGCTTGCCTGGATCACAGCGGGGTATGTTGGGCTCGGACACAATTAGACTCCACTGCTGACTAAAACCACGATGTCCCTTTGTCAAGGTAAGGACGGGTTTCGCGGGCAAGCGAGCAATACTCCTCAATGAAATGTGTTATACCTACCTGTTTCGTTTGCTACATCCACGCATACATATCTTGAAAACAAATTGAATTATACAAAATCGGACTATCTAAAAAACAAAACGGCGTCATTAACCTATTTTTCTCTAATTTCCAGCAAAAGCAAGTGTGGGTGTCGTGCTGGCAGGAGCACGCGAAAGAGCGCAACGATACCCAGTTCGAGTACCCCTGGGGGCGCGGCCTGCCTGCCTCCTTCTATCCCTACATGAACACTGAGGGGTACATGGGACCCCTCGTCGCGGTCAAAGTCACTCCACCAGGTACTATCCCCTTATAAGAAGTAAAAGAAAGCTTTTTAGCTCCTTTTCAACCACGTGCCACTGATGTGAGTATGGCTCTTATTCAGTATGTGTTTCCTCTTACAATTTAACAATGTTAACTGCGAAGACGGTATTGGCATAGGTAAGTAAATAGATTTTCCGCTCCAAGTAAAAAGAACTAGCTCTTAACCAAAAAGGGTGGAAGTGTTTGAGAATACCTTTGCTCAGGAGTTAGGTAATTCAGTTTAAATAAAAAAAAATGTATTTTAAACTTTGTTGTATCTATTCCAGTTCAAACTGCCGTGGTGATCCGCTGCCGTGCGTGGGCGCGCAACATCATCTACGACAAGAGTATCAAGGAGGGCTCGGGATACGCTCGCATCCTGCTACATGTGGAGGATGGCAACGCCACTGACACTACAGAGAAGAACCACTATTAGAACAACTTCAACAACTGATAGGAAAAACTCTATCAACTGTTCGAACAGCTCCATCAACTATTATAATTCCGGAGCTAGTTGAAACCTGTGTTAGCTGTCACTTTTAGTAAAAGAATGGTTTCACAATTGACCAAACAAAATAATATTTATTACTATTTTCCAATGGGCGTGTCAACATCATCTGCAACAAGATGATCAACAGGCGTCAGGTTGTGTCAAATCTCAAATAAAAAATCTGACACCACCGAGAAGAACAATTTGAACAATTTATAGCACAATCATTTTAATTCTATGAGGTGGACAAATGTCTCAACATATGAGATTCATATAGAAGTTCAGACTTCTCTGTTGTATGTTTATTGGAAAATTTTCTTCCAATATAAATGTAATCATTATCATAAGCACGAGACTGTGATCTAGAATGCTATCGAGTAAATATTTTGGACCAAGTACAAATAAAAGTAAAGTTCAATACATGGTTGTAATCCAACCCAGAAGACATTAAGCTAGTAATGAGCAAAAATTAGATCTCCAATTAAAAAAAAACAGTATAAAAAGGCACATTAGGTGTCGGTAGCAGTAAATAATTTCGTGAATATTCTGTGCATTCATTGAAAATTTTATCTATTGAGTTAACAAAGGCAGCATATATAAAAACGTGCCGGTACTCCGCTCTAGGCGCACCTGTGTCACGGAGGACAGCCATTTTTGTTTGACTTTGTGTACGAAATGTATGTATCTAGTTGAGATATTATGATTTACTCGTACATTATTATATTTAAATGAAATCCATAAAAATAACTATTGTTATAAATGACTCCCTTAAGTTAGCAGATTAGTATTATAGGATACCTGTATGTATTGAATTCCATGTCTGTCATCATATTTCCTAGCGTGTGTTGATTTTTACAATAAAATTATAAATAGACTATGGTATTTTTAATGTAATATAATGCAATTTACAAATATAAGTGAAACAATGAAATAGAACCATTCGTTTAGAAAAAATGCAGTAGCTCATAATCATGTGGAAGTTTCATACGTATCGATATAATCTTCTTCTTATCGAATAAGAGTGGCCATCTCTGGTTTCGAAAGTTTATCAAGCCGCCCTAAGGGCCTCTGATTTGGCTTAACTGTACCTTTTTACATTATCGGTATACTGTAAAAAGGTAAAAGGTAGCGCTTAGCAACAAAAATGAAATATTTTAATTAAGATCATTCATAGTTTTTATCTAAACCCAATTTCATTCATATCGGTGAATCCATTTAACAACGAAGAAGGAAACATATACACTTATACATAAACTTTTGTGACTTGGCAAAGGCCTATGTCCAGTGTTCAATACAGGCTGGTGATAAATTAAAGTGATCATAGTTGCCTGCAGCAAGTAGCTAGGCTGGCCAGTGGAGGCAGGGCGGAGGCCGCTGGGCGGGCGGCGAGTGGTTTCTACGGCGGCCGGCAGAGATTAAGTACATGTGTGCAGATGCGACACCGCTGTTTTACTTAATATAGTGAATGTTGTAAGTCTGTAATGTTTTTTCCCAATTTGAAGTAAAACATTTATAGGAAATATTGTTGTTCGAAGTACTTACTCAAGTAATTTTTTGTAGTAGTAGCGAGAAATATGTGATCGATACAAATACAAAATACAAATACAAATTATTTATTTATAACTCCATAGTTACAAGTCAGAATACATGTACATGTATTGATTACAATAGTAAACTTAATAAAAATTTAAAAGTATTGTGTATAAAGAAAAATTCATTATGAAATACAATGCAATAAAGATTATGTCAAAATTATAAAATTATAAATAATAAAGATAGAGACATTTTGAGAATGACGAACTTTATTTACATGCTATTAATATAACAAGAATGCCAGTAAAATGTTTACACTTCAAATGTATACAGTAGGTATGTCGAAAATATGACATAAGTAGTAATTTTTATTTAAAATTAATGTTTGTAAATTCTCCTCAATATCTTCTAAAGTCATCGTAAGAAGATAATGAGGTGAATTATTTTCTAAAGTATCTTTGTTTAGACATTGTATATCAATGAATTTTACTTCTATGCCTCACAAAGGCACCTACTAAATAGGTAAACATGTCCGTGTCACATATACGTTCCACATCACTGGCAGCGCCACCATCAAAGTTTCTTGAGCTGGTTAGTCTTTCGGAAGAACTCAAAGCGATCACTTCTAATATTGAACATCAGTGGCTTGCAATATTCCACCTGTAAAAAGTTTAAATAGAGTTTAGTTTGAACTGTTTTTAAAATCTACAAAATTAGCGGGTAATTTAATTATTCAATTTAACCAATCCAAAATTTCTACCTCTTAAAAAGTCAAAAATCAATTAATTTAATGTATTTTTACTTGAATTTCAAACCAAAATGTGCAAACAAATACTTTACGCATTACTTGAAACTCGCCAGCATTTACTACTCTCATCCGACTTGACACACTCCCTTGATAAGTATTCCTCATGACTGACGGTCGTAACTTCCCCGCAGAATTGATTCATTAGGGGAATTAGCTAGGGCAGATACATTTGTTCTGAGTGTCTTTATTTTTTGTATTGTTTCACAACTCAATTCCATCTTTTTCAGTGATTACTGCCTACCATCTGGCCAAATGTGTTAAAAATAATCAACTTATTCAGTGGTACAAGATGGGTGCTGACCGGGCTAACGGCGTGGCCGTGGTGTCGGGGTACAACCGGCGCCCCCCGCAGCGCCCCTTCCTCCAGAAGCTGCAGTACATGATCTGGGACCCTGAGGAAAAGAAGTTCCTCGGCAGGACGCCGCATCGCTGGGGTGAGTTTGTTAGCGAACTATAATCTAGTGATCTTCAAAAAGCGAGTGAATTGCCTCTTACAGGGTTAACTGTAAGAGAACGCTCTATTCGAATTATTGTGAAGCGCAAACCCCTTCTTTAAAAAAAAACAATAACAAAAATAGAGGTGTCATAAGTTTTACTAAAATATTTTCCTGGGTTTGGATTCCCATTGGTAGAGGGACTGGACTCAACAGGTCACACTACCTGTCGCATATAGAGCTCAGCTGTTTGGCTTTAACCCCAAAATGTCCAACACTTAAATCTATAACATCGAACCATTTAGGTTTATGTGGATATAACTTAATTAATTAATCTTTTAAAAATAGATTCTGAAATTACCTACTATCTATTCTTTTTAAATAATCGCAGTAAAACAACACTACAGATAGTTTCAAAGGTAACATCTAGGTACAATTTACACAAAATTTACCAGTCGAACCGCTTGAAAGACTTCAGTAAATTAGGAAATCCAATATACATAGTTACAAAGAAAACTTCAAACTCAATATTCCACTAAACTAAACATTGAACATCACGCGTGTTTCGGCATTCTTGAAGATTCAAAGCAAATAATTCACTCTCTAACTACTTTATAAACATTGTCTGTAACGCAGCCGCCGCGAGACTAATAAAATATGATTAGGTTTACACTCTGATAAACTATGGCTAACTGAGTTAGAAATAAACATTTTTATTTGAAAATAGTGGACTACTTAAGACCTTTAATGTTAATTTATGACAAAAACTCATTTAAAAAACAAGCACTAAGAAAAAAATACACATCTTTATTATCCATTAAACTAACATTTTGTTAAAAACTAATTAAAAAAACTAAATACTAACAATAGAATAAAAAACTTAAACTACTTCTAAAACTAAAATACATAATCTAAAATGCCTGTAGTAGAAGGAAAGGTCCCCAAAATACTGGCGGCATTTCCGCGTTGTATAGCAATGCTCACCTTTTGAGCAAAGTAGCAGCCAGCATTCTGGAGACCTGTAGAATAAAAAGAGTTAGAATAAAAAGAAAATTCAGCTAGTTTCTTTACCCTGAAAAGTCAGGCAATTTGCAACAGGTCACCTGAAATGATACCTGATTAAGTAACATGTTGGATCCCAAAGTACATACTTTTACAGGCATAGAACCTCAAACGACGCAACCAGAACATAAGGGCGTACTTCTACCAATATACAGTTGGGCACTTCTTGATAGATATTATTACCTTTGTAGATGGTAGCTACTAGCTAGCAAGACGGGTACTAGAAAGTACCTTACCACCTATGCACACATCTCTGAACTGAAAGGAAAACTTTTACACCATTTCATGGGCATTAAGACATAAGAAGTGGCAAGTCATGTCTTGCGGTAACGAGTACAGAGCAGTGCTTTATTGAGTGTTTCCACACCTGAAATAGACCTGTGCGAAATTCACACGTAGTAAAATACCAGTAAAAGTATACGACAAATTAATAAAAACAATGTAATTTCACAATTTTCAGAATATAAAATTGTAGATTCCACAAATACCTATTGGTAGTGGTATTTCCGATGAAAGATGTAGATACATTATAGGTATGTTGCCATGAATCACGGTCGTGTGGAGGATATTTTAAACCTCTCCGTCCATCATACAGAGCTGTTGAAACATTGCGCCAATAACTAACCTAGATAAGTAAATCTTTAGTAGGTATACAAAGTCTGCAGTCTGTTCCTAGAATTTTTCTGTTCTTCGAGAGGGGCGCTGAACCATTGTGTGTTTGGGTGTTAAAGTACCTAGTAGAACAAGAAGAACTTTGTGTGAACTTTTTATGTACCTGACTCTGTTGCGTTAATATTATTATCCTCTACATGATAGACAAATTATTTCTGCTCAGCGATCAATCTTGGCCCGTGCGAGATTTTGTCTTAGGTAGCGATAAAATTTGACTGAAGGTAATGCTTAAATTGATCTGTACTTAATGCAAACAAATTTTATGATAGGTAACTCATTAAATTGTATTGGTATATTAACGAAAAATAGATAAAGACATCTATGAAATATTTCACTGTAAACCATCTCACTCGTTCAACATAGTCTAAACTTGTATTAGAAACTTAGTGTAGTTTCAGTGATGTTTACTCATAGCATATGTATTCTGTGCTCATAGCTAGGTATAGTGCAATATGGTGGTATGAGTGGCTTCCAAATAGCCCATAAAGTTAATGCCTTCATCGCCAACGTACTACTAGCATACATGTATAAATACATATAAGTACATTTGTATGTATGTACGTACTATGTATATTGGATGGAGAACACAAGGAAAGTTTCTTAGAAATTCTAAAGCAGTACTATTTCGATCCTAAAAAACTGATGTAAATATTTTGCGGTGTTAAAATCTGAAAACTAATATTCTGCCAAATGAGTTAGATTATTTAGTAGGAAGTGGTATCCCGGCAACCTTGTATGAAAACCTTCACATTCAAGAAAGGATCATAATGTTCACTTTTTAGGTGTCGCTTTAGCTGACCTGATAGTCAAATGCCTGACTGTCTGGTATTGAAACAAAGGGAGTCGACCCCAGAAATTGAGATTTGAGATTAAGAAGATCAGTGTTACACTATATGACATACTCCAGCGGGGATATTGCTATTATTTTTTCGGTTTTCTGACAGGAACGTTCACTATAGAGTCTTCTAACCCCGATAATTCCACAAAACTCCGATAAGTGTTCTATGTCACTGTATAAAGACTAACTATACAGCCAATCTCGTTGCGATTCCATTTTCAGTACTTAAATTTCCCCATTTCCTACAATAGTGTACTTACCACCTAGTTCACCTAGCTATGTTAGTTCCTATATCCAGCTGACCTCACTCCATGTAAACAGTACTCGCTATTTCAGCCGTGGCCAAACTGAGGGTAATCGATTTGCGAACCATTCCGACACTTCACACGATGTGGACGTGTATGTACGAGTATGTTTGTAAGTTTGTGGTGAGTACAGAAATAGCGACTTTTAGCACTCTTACAGTTACAATGAAATGCAAAATAAATTGGAAATTTTATCCATATTGGTCACGTTTATAATGAGTTTTGACAACAAAATTTAACGTTCCTTTGCAAGCCTCCTTTCGCACGCCTTCAGGCGGATACCTATGTATGCTGAACTTTTAAAGACTATTTTATCTCCGACCTACCACATAAAAAAAAAAACTTTCTACAAACCATTTTTTTTAAGTTTTTTTTTATTTTATTGTTAACTTATTCGTAATTAGTTGTAGTTGTTGTGTAACAAACAGCTATACAACCTCCATTAGCAACAATAATTGTCCCGAGGCCTACTCAGGGGATGTTCACCTCCTGTCACCCTCTGACATGGTGTGTACAATGTACATGGGGAGGCGTGACGTCACTCGCAGGAGTATCTGTTTGTAAAACAATAAGGATGTGGATACTAGTAAGAATAATAATGTAGATAGATGCTACTGGTAAAAATTGAAGTAACGAAAACTAAAACGTCGCCGTCGTCCGTTGTTTTTAGTTTAAATCTATTTTTGTAAATATATTCAACTATTATGAACCAAAACCGTAGCTGCATATTAAAATCATACCGTTTAAAAGCACCTGTGGCTGCTGCGATACAGGGGTACCTAGTGCAGTAGCCACTGGTAACTTTACATTAAGGTCAATTGAAATAAAAAATTTAAAACTCTGTTAGTTAAGTTATATTTAAGGTAAGAAATAAATAAATTCTAAAAAAGTAAATCAAAAAAGGTTTTTTTTTAATTCTATTCATTCTTATTCTATAAGCATGACATACCGTGCTTTGTGGTCATATTTAGATTCTTTGTTTTGTTTTTTATTTTTTCAACCGTAACCGTAATAACTTTATGATAAGGACGAGCTCCCAAGAAGAGCGAGATGGCAATACATTTATTGCGACAAGATTCTCCAAATTCCCTCTATTTGAAAGCTTAGAACTCCGCTTGAGAGAATAAATTCACTGTGGAAAAAAATATATGTTATTCTGTATAGTTTTTCAAAGAGATTGTAATTTTAGAAATTTCGATACTTTGTAACATGAATCCAAAAAAAAAAATTTAAGTTAACCCTTGTTTTGTCATGTATTTCCCTGAGGCTCCGAAATGGGGAGAAATAATACATACCTTTCTTTGAAGGAAATGTGCTACACATCATTTTGCTATTTTTGGCACATTAGGATTATCAAAATATTGGTTTTTCGATTTATTATGAATTGTTTTATAGCTTTTGCAACCTATTTTGAGCCGATAGACGCGTGGGCGTCGACGTTCATCAGTAGCTAGCTAACGTTCGTACGGGAAGCACGTGCCACTCCGCGCAGCTCCATGCTCCAGTTTTCGAAATATGAAACGACTCAAACTATAATTGCTCCAACTCGACAGTTTGTTTGAGCTACTGCTAGTGTATGGTAGTGCTGGGTTGGTTACGAATAAAACGATTTCTAGATATATTTTTTTATAAATTTGAAATATAGCAACAATACAAGTAGCAATTAGAAAAATCATATTATTAATTAAAAAAACAACGATACAATAAAAACATTTTTTTTGTGTAATAATGTATTTGAAATTTATTGAATATTTATATTCACCCATTGCAATAATAATAATAACATCTCAAATTCCAAAATAAAACAAATTTCAACATGATTTCGTTTTTAGAACCATTTTTTATTTCAAATTATATTAATACCTTATGTCTAAAAAATAAAACAAAATATTTAAATTTAAAATAACATAATATTATTACATCTTTCGAAAACCGTTTTTTATAGTGCAATCGATATTAGGCCGCCGGTATAGAACCGCTCTACTTGTCAAAGCCTAACTAGTTTCAAATAACTATATTATATTTTCTAAACATGAGTTGTCGTTTTTCGTTCGTTCTAAACCCATTTTTTTGTAGTGCAATGGATATTAGACTCTATGTCTTCGGCATAGAACCGCTTTACCTGTCGAAGCCAAACCACTTTCAAGTAACTACATTTGTAAACATGCAAAAATAGACTTAAACCGTATTGACATAGAGCTCACATTTCACATTTTTGTTCGTAATTGTACTACGTTTTATTTGTGACCGAATGAATGGTTTGCATACAAGCGTTCGTTCCTTTTTTGAGTAACTAGTTTTCAAAAGCGTTTGCATCTAAAACGGATAATATTACCGTGCGTTAGTAATAAAATAGCAATTAGTAATATATTAGATACTAAAAATATTTTAAAAGTTTGTACTTTTGCACTAACATTTTTTGTTATGGTGATGGTGCTTTTCTAACCAACGGACATTTTAGTGCGAAATATGCCGAGGCGAAAGAAAAATAAAAAACACCAACAAAATCAAAATTGCGCAAGTCGTCATTTGAGCACATGGTGGCGGCGTGGTGGTGGATATAGGTACAAATCTACCTTTTTATTTTTATATTTTACCTTACTGCTGCGTAAGAATAATGACGTGTTATGCCCGATCCACAAATACAGTAACGAAACATAGGTAGGTACCTACACAGGGACAATAATAACTATTGGTAGTGCAGTAGGCGGCCTTATCGCCTTATTCGCCGATCGAATTCTACCAGGCAACCTTTGGATGGACATAAAGCGAGCTACATATACGTATTGGTCGTACCTATATAGGTAGGTACCTACTGAAATATGTGTATGTATTTATAATACCTAACCTATAATAATATGTAAATATAGTCGTAAAACTATCCTCAAAAAATATTATTATGGAACTACGAAAGTACTAGAAGTAACTATAGGTACCTACCTGACTTCAATTCGTTTGATCGTCCAGGATAACTTGATCTTTGCTACTAAAATAGCCCGACCCGCTTGCAGCTCTCAGAATATGGCCGCTCTGTCGTCTCGCGGGCTCGTGGTTGGTTCGGTGAAAGGTCGTAGGTACCTAGTAGGTAGGTTATTAGCGCTAGCGCTATTATAAAATAGGTGGCGCTTACGCGTAATCAAAAACAAACTCTAAAAGAGTAGTAAATCAAGACTACTCTTTAGTTGTACTCTTGATTTACTTCTATCACAAAATAAATATAGGTACCTACTTACCTAGGTACATAAGTTGCATTAGGCATTCTCGAGTGTCAATCTGCTGGCCCTTCCTGCATGGCATCTCTACCTAGGTCGGTAGGTACATAAAATAAAACCGTCCAAATGTTTTATTTTCACATCACGGATTTCGTAGAAACATAGTTAATTTACCTATAAATTACCTAAATATAACAATCAAACTTGTTAGGTATATTTTTTTTACATTATAACCTTTTTAGGGGTTCGTCCGTACCTCAAGTAAACCTAATAGACATCGATCTATCTAATAGAATTATTTTGTTGCCCCTCTGTTCTACCTGTTCTTTCTTGTTTGATCAAGTTTATTGCTTTCTAAGTACCTAGGTATCTGTACGTACCAACTGAAGTTCGTCTGTCCGTCGGTCTGTCACCAGGCGATATCCCATGTAGCGTGATAGCAAGACAGATGAAATTTTCACAGATGACGTATTTCTGTTGACGCTATAACAACAAATACTTACTAAAAAAATATATTTATTTTTTGCTTTAGTGTTATTAGGGTTCCGCGTTATTAATAATGAAATAATGGATTTTAGTATGTTTGTTTGTGCAAAACGATGTGTGCGAGTATAATTCAGTTCAGCAGAATTCAGTTGAAAATAAATTAATAATGTTATGTCTATTTCTATATTTTATACCTATGATTTTTTTTTATTAAAATTATAACCTAAACATTTGTTTTAATTACTGCAAAAAAATAAGATAGTAGTTATTTCATAATTATGTATGTATTACTATTATTGTAATCAGGAGTCGTCGTGCGGGTAGTAATAATAATGATGTGAGCGACGGTGAAGTCGTGAACAATGTCACCAACAGCACCGATTGTAGCGTTCAATTTATAGAGATGATGATTTTTGGAAATCCAAAATGGAGTATCCCTTAGAGCTATTTTCAAAGAATGCATATTACCAGAGCTAATTGACCCTCGTCACACGCGAAAAATGCCTATAAGAGATCCGATACCCATACAAGTAGCAATAGAATAAAAAAAAAATTAAAACAAGACAAAGAAAACTGTAAACGCAAATGGAACAAAAATTCTAACGATAATAATGGGCAAAAAGTTACGGTAATGGACGCATCGCAATCTTTTGAAGAATGGACGAAGAGTCCAATCTCCAAAAAACTGCGGCCAGAATTCATTTCTCCCAATGACGAAGGCGATGGCGACAATGAGATGATGTACAATAACATTCAAAACTGTAGCCGTCAATTAGATTTTAACGAGTTTTAATACATGCGCATTATTACATAAAAAAGCTCCGTCCATAGAAAGCTTCAAGACTCAAGTAAAAATATGGTATTTGTCATCATTACAGTGAGATCTTTGTAGTTCCTTTGCTATCATCATCTATGTATGTGTATAGTGTATACTCAATCAGTATTTATTAACAATATGTATTAATTTATATTATTTTTGGTATATTGTTATTATATGTATTAGGGTGTAAGTATGATTTATATGTATAGTTTATTAAGTAGGTTTGTAGTATGTATTTTTAATCTAATCTTTTCTTCTTTGTTTATATTATTGTATACCACGTCCTCTGTTATCTCTTATTTATTCCTTTCCATCCAATGGTTGCCTGGAAGAGATTGCTTTTAGCAATAAGGCCGCCACTTGTGGCACTAGTATAAGTATTTTTTTCTTCTTTCCTTTTAATTTTATCGTGTGTTACAATAAAGAATTTTCTATCTATCTAATCTTTTAAATGGGCTGATAAACTGTTTTGGTACATTTATTGTACTAGTAAATAATTATAATTAATAATGGAGAAATGTGTGTTTAATTTAAATATATAAAGGCACATAAGATATTAATAACACATTCGTATTTTTTTCGCCAGACCCATATAAATACGCCAGAGTAGTTCATAGTAGATGCTTCGTCAAATTAGAACTCGCAAGCGGCGATCTCTAGAATTCTAGATTACTAGCGGCGCCCCGTGGTGTTTCCCGCGTTTCGTAGTTATAATATTAATGTAGGGCCTAAATATCTCCTTGCCAAATTTAATCCAAATCGGTTCAGCTGTTTAAGCACAAAGAACGGCCAACATACTTACACCCTCACAAACTTTCGTCTTTATAATATTACTGGGATGGGATTGTACGGAACCCTTCGTGCGCGAGTCCGAATCACACTTGGCCTTATAATTAATTTATAAGCCACAATAATTCTTCTGCTATTCGGGGTTCCCAGAGAATATATAACACTAATTAGCTGCGTTTCATTTGAAACTGTTTTCGTGTAGGTGCCTAACTCGTGCATAAGTATTTTTTTTATATTGAAGCGCCATATACTTTCGCCGATTTTATACCAGGTAAGTACCTAGGTATTACAAGTTACATACTACTGGATTAATAATTTAGTAGGTAAGTGCTTACTGATTTCAAACAACTGTAAACAAAGTACCTATATAACTAGTTACCTACATATATGTAATATAAAGTTATAAGTAAATTAATTAATACCGATAAGGTAACTACCATATACCACGTATATTGAACCTACTTATCAATTACCTCTATCTGTATTGGTATGAAATAATAAATACCCATAACAACAAACAAGTAGCAATTTGAAAAATTATACCGACTTTTTTCAGTGACCATATAATACTGTACGAACTAATTTGACTCCCTTCTCAACAACCCGCGCCGCGTCCCGCGCGCGAGTCGCACCCTAGCCGATCCCCGGCGGGCGCGGGCGCGCGGCGCGGCCCCGTCATGTTAGCACGTCCGTCCGCTACGCCTTGAACATGATTATGACCGGCTACGCCGTTTCTTATTTGAGCAATTGTCGTGTGTATTGAGCGGCAAGTGCGGGGCCGGGTAGGCAATATCGGTCACGTGGTCTTTGGGAAGCGCCCCCATAAGGGGCAAACTCAGTAGTAATGACACCCAGTTTCTACAAAATTCAGCATATCACAAAACTTTTCTTATCTTCACTAGTTAGTTAGTTATAATTCAGTTTTGGCAAAGTACTATTATTTATTGTGAGATTTTTAAAACCTGTAATTTTATCAGCACTTTGTCCTTAATCATAATAAAAAAAATATCTAAAAAAAATTTCAGTGTCGAAAATCCCGGGAAATCCCGGTACCAAATTGTGAAATCCCGAATATCCCGGTTCCTTAAATCGGGTACCTGTTCTCGATTCGCTAGTCCTCAGTAAGCTCTTCGTCTATTGACAAAGTTATTGTACATATATCTTAATATTTCTACTCAAAGAGAAAGTTAATTAAACTTTGTACCTTCCCATTTGTTCATAGGAAGGTACAAAGTTTAATCTACAAAAGTTCTAGGTCTACAATATAGATAACATCCTGCCCCAAATAATCTAGGTAACTATGAAGTAGGTCATACAGTAAGCGTAGAACTGGCGTAGGTAGTCAGTAGCTATGGAGTTTGTTACCGAGGCCGGCTGCTATTTATGTATTGAGTAAACTTTATGGACTTGTGACGTCGGTTGCAATCATTTTTGTGGCGTGAATCTATGAATATTCGGACAGTTATGGCTGATGGCGCCAAACGATATTTAGTTGGTAGTTCAGTTATTTTTTTAGGTCAGTTTTGGGAATGGTAAAAGTGCAAAGACTTGGGTCTACCGAGAGAACGGCCCCAATGAATTAATTACACGTAAATGTTACGATTCTCAGTACCTACCTAGTGATGGTAATGAAGAATACGAATGGAAATGAATATTTCATACTTTTAATTTATTTGACCTTTTCGAATTCGGCAAAAAGTTAGGCAAAACTGTTGTAAAAAAATGACGTAATTAAAAAAGTTATCATAACTTTGTACATTCTATAATGAGAATTGCGTCATTTTAATTGCTTTTATGTTTGTTTATTATGAAGGCAAACGGATTCAAGGAAAGTATCTATATGTAGCCAAAATTGTAAACATTTTACTCCTTCGCATTATATTTTATTGCTCTCTAGCTCTGTTGGAACCGACTATAGATACGGAAAATATATTAAAAAGTATTTAAGAGAAATCATTTTTGTAGATACCAATTTTATGTGCAACATTTAAATGTTGTTTATTTATATTAAAAGTGATATAAGTATGACAATTTAGTAAGTAATGTACCTATACTTCAAGAAAATGGCAGAAGCGAAACAGTATTGGGAGTTTCATTATTCAGTAGGAAAATCGTGGGTCGGATGACAAAAGTTAAATTGTAGGTCCCGGCTGTTTGTCTAGCACGGCAGTCGTTAAGGCATGTCAGAGGCCATTGGGCGGCTTGATAAACTCTCGACACCAGAGTTGGCCACTCTCATTCGATAACAAGAAGAAGTAGGAAAATTATAATGAAGTAAATCGGTTATGGAACTAAGTAACGTTACATTTTAATTTTATAACAATATGTAATTTTAGTAAGTAAGTACCTAGAGTAAGCAACTAGCACGAGAATAGTTCGTCACAATTCAATTATCTCCTACATTATGTCGTGAGCGAAGACCCAATGAGAATTGAAAACCATTATTACTCTGAATGTGACTTTATTTAGCGAACAGATGGAAATTGAAACTGAATAGATGCTAACGTGATAGGCAAATAGTGATTGTGTTGGACCATTGAACATCATTTTATTCAATAGCTATTCTAGAGATGCCTAATAAATACATCTTTACAACTGATTTTTTTTTATGAAAACGGTGGCAAATAATATTAAAATTATAGGGTGATTGCAGTAAAAATATAGTATTTATTTTTAATTTCATTAAATATATTTACATATTCTAGTTTATTTAGATTAGTAAAGAACAAGATAATTTTGAGCTAAGCACCTTTCGCCATCTTGGCAACGGACTTATTACAATGGCCATAGAAATAAAATTATGGGGGTTTCCAGAAACAGCCTTTTTTGGCACTTCGATAACAGTTGACGGTGTTTACTCTGATTTTATGTACCTCATAAAATGTTAACGACATGATATCAACATAAGTACCTACCGTCCCGTTTTTCCAGGAGTGATCGGGCTCATCTACCTGGTGATGTACATCTGCATCATCATCTTCTTCTCCATCTGCATGTGTGGCCTGCTCGCCGCCATGGACGACCGGATACCGTACTTTACGCTCGCTGACTCTATCATAGGTATGCCACTTTCTGCACCAATGGAAAAATATTCGAGCACATCGTTTGAAAGTCAGTTCTCTTCTAGTACAGGCACAGACTTAGTAAGTAAGTAGGAAGTAGGCAAAATGTTTTTTATGGGGATGTAAAGAGATGAGAACAATTCAACTTAAGTGGTGTTCACTGTTTAGGTTTTAGAAAGTAATCTTGGTTGCATATCTATAGAAAATTCAAAGAGAGTTACTATGCTATTGTATTTGCATTTCTGTTCCAATTCGAGAAGCTTTACTATGAGTGTAGTTCAGTTTGGGAGTCAGTTATTCACGGTTCTCAGTTTTACGAGGTAGGTGCGAGGCAACCCAACCTCTTTGTCGAATGGAGTTTATTTGCGGCGAGTCGTTGTTGCTACTGAAATAACAATGGAAAATGCTCTTGATGTTTTGAGTTATTGCAAGTTACATTGAGTTGCTGGTATCCCGTGGAATTATTTCACAGAATAATCTCAGCTAATTCACTGGCATAGCTAGCTAGAAGACCAACTTCAATATATGTATGTATAATGTAAAAAATTGTTCCACTTTTAGAAATTTGCAAAACACATTTACTGTAAATCTAGTCGAGGCCTTTAGGGCGGCTTGATAAACTCTCGTCACTAGAGTTGGCCACTCTGATTCGATAAGAAGAAGAAGCACGATAAGACACGTAAAGAATGAAAGAATTCATATTCTTATACGTTGGAAACTTTCCAGGCAACAACCCAGGCATGGGCCACCGCCCCCTGGTGCTGGAGGAAGGTGCTCTCATCTGGTACCACGCTGAGAACCAGACGCAGGTCAAGAAGTACGTGGATAACATCGACAAGTTCCTTGCTCGTGAGTCTTCATACTATTCACTAACTAGTTGGACATGATTTACAAAGTTCCGTATTTTTGAAAATGCATGCACCATCTAAAAAAAGGGTAGGTACTTAACTTGTCTCTTTCATGCCATGCGCATTTGAGATTAAACTGTAGAAACTTTTTTTTTGTATGTTCGGATTGCACCTCATCACATTACTGCTCCTCCTTAAATGATGTTGCTTAGGCAAAAGTTCTGAAAACGGCAGTTACTTAAATATTTTTTTCGTTGTTTTATACGTCCAGCTTACAACAACAAGTCCATGCTGGAAGGTGGAGGCGACAACCAGCACGAGTGTGGCGACGTGAAGCCTCCTCGGAACGAGGTGTGTGCCTTCGACACCAGCCTGCTCGGGCCCTGCTCCACGCAGAACCAGTACGGGTACGCCAACAAGACTCCCTGCATCATCGTCAAGCTGAATAGGGTAAGTATCACTTGTAATTTTAGTCAACTGACTTAGATACCAACTTCAATTTGAATGAGCTCAAATAGGTACCTGATGATGGTTATAAAATATAGAGTAAAGCTACAAGTAGTTAGAACACTACAACTACAACAACTAGAAATACAATGATCACCTGTATGTTAAAATAAGAAAAATAATTCCATGCCCTTTTCTGGTTGGTGATTAGATTTTTCTTTATTTTCAGTTATTTGACTGGAACCCCGAGTTCTATGACGACCCCGGCGACTTACCTGAAGGAATGCCAGATGACATTTTAGAATACATCAACTCTACCAAGACACCTGAAGAAGTAAGATTTATTGTTTTTTTATTTGATCTGCCAAGATATGAGTACACCATTAATGTAATTTAGTAGGGATCTAGTATTTTGATTTACTAAGAACAGATTACAGGATTAGTTATCATTTAATAGACGAATTAATATTAGATATTTACCGTTACGTGCCGAATTATAGCCCATGTTCAATGACACCACTCTATACGTTCCAGCGTCAGAAAGTGTGGGTGTCCTGCGCGGGCGAGCGACCAGCGGACGTGGAGAACCTGGGCTCACTGCGGTACTGGCCCTACCCTGGCCTCAAGCACACCTACTTCCCCTACGACAACACGCCCGGATACCTTAGCCCGGTGGTGGGCGTGCAGCTCCTGCAACCTGCCTGTGAGTGCATTGTGTATGACCTTAAAGGTTCAAAAGTTCCTTTAGTTGGAAACTTTGTGATCTTGCTCATATTAACATTTATTCTCCTGATAAAATTTGAGATAGTTGTTCTAATTTTAGTTTTGATGCCACTATATTAAATGCTTTTGGGGAAATTGCACTTGAAGGTGCAACTGCTAAGGCAATTGCAGTTGGCTAGATATCTTTTTTTACTTTAGATTGATTTACGTTTGATTACATTCCATTGTTATCGCTGTGGCTAGGAATATCATCACTTCATCATTGACTGGACACAAGGTGGTCAAGAGTTTATTGATACGATCACAATGTAAAGGCTACCGCCAATATAGCTTAACTTGCAAAATGCAACCAACAGTGCCTGGTCATTTTGTAATTTGAAGTACATATGACTGTAGTAGGTGTTAAAAGCTCGTAAATATAAATTATGTTATTATTTTCTACTTTCCAGTGCACGTGATAATAAACATCCGTTGCCGCGCGTGGGCTCGTAACGTGGTCTACACCGACAGCCTCAAGGACCGGATCGGATCTACTCACATGGAGATCATGATCGACTGAAGCACCACCGGCGACAGCACTGGTTTCTGAACACATACATGTTATTTACTTACAATAGGAACTAGCAACACCATACTTCAATGTATAAACTAAAAGTCTCGATGACAATGGCTCATCACACTCAAGTACGGGCTTTCAGCAGCCGCTAAGCCAGGAAAACCTTTTTCACCTATGATCACAGTAATGCCTAAACTGTTTTTTTGTGATCTTGTTTGCGTGGGTGTCATTTCTGGTGGTCTTCAAAGATCTGGTGATGAAATGCCTGATTACTTAGTGTAAAACAACAATGATGTATGTAGTTCAGCTGAATGAAACCAGTGAATAAATTATATCTAATTACCTGTACTTATAAGATGTGATTGATGTTAACTGTTGTGCCTTGTATGTTTATAGTGATAGTAAGTACATTTTGATGTATACTGTGTGTAATTCCAATGCGCATTCTAGCCAGAAAATTTAAAATATACATACATATAAACAACACTATATTTTTCAAAGTTTTTGTACATGTTTTACATAAAACGGAACAAATAAATAAAGTTTACAATTTACAATATTTTTATCGCATATATTTTGTATCGGGTATAAAATTTTTAACTAGACATTAAAGCCATCTATAGAAAAATTGACTTCAATTCTTCTTTAATTTACTAGCATATCATACAATCAAATATTTCTTAATACCTACCTAAGTTCTAAATTGGGCAACTGATAACAGATGGAGTAAAGCAGTTACACAGTGGTGGCCTAAAACTGGAAGACGAGGAGTGGGTCGTCCGGTCGCGAGATGGGTCGATGATATCGCAGAGTCGAGGGTCCAATCTGGACGAGGTCTGCACAAAATCCACGCATATAGCACATACAAAGGGAGACCTGTACCCAGCAGTGGGAGCTCAAGGGCTGTGGCAGAAGGTGATGATGATGATGAAATTGGGCAAATTAAGGTCCATACATACAATAATACTCCGGTTCTTGAAAATCTACATTTATTTTAATAAATTAAGAAACTATCACACATGAATATCAACACACAATCTAAACACATTCATTTGGTCCTTTTTAAAGTAACACATACACACGCTTCTGAAGCCAGTCTTAGGTGCAGAAAAAGCTTGGAAATAATAGTACGAAAACATCTATTTGTAGATGCAATAGAACACAAAATACTCGACACAATGATTACATCGAATCAGTCGTTCTCACATTCATCGTAGCACAACCACACTGTAAGCAAATTCTTCTTACTTTGTTAACAAAAACACAGGTTAAAACAAATAAAAAATAATCGAAGCTGTGGTAAGCAAGTTATTCATTTGATACTCCATCATCTAAACGCATGAAAACGAATCAAAGTAGAAACTATCGATAACACGCACCATCGACGTAATTCCGCTGTTCACCACACGATAAAAAACTCCCTCTACATGTCGACGGGGGAAAGCGGAAACGTCGTAACTTGGATTTTGGGTTAAATCACCTTTTACTATATTGTTATGTAAAAAAAAAAAACCGCGTCGAATGGTCTATGTCTCGTTTTTCTATGATAATTTTTTGTAACGATACGACCTGGGATTTTTCCCAAGTTTTTGCACTGATAATAAGAAAATTTGTCGTAACTAGAGCAAAATCTGCAATTTTTGAAAATAAAACAGATACGACAATACGTCAAGTATAAAAAACAGTTACTACTTTTTTATTCATAACGCAATATTGTTTTGATTAAGATACGACATTTCTGTCGCCCAAAAAATTAACGTTGACAGAGATACGACAATTCTGCTCCTTGAAAATAATGTGTAATTATATAGATACAACAATTTCTTACGTACTGGTGCATGCATAAGAAACAGTTATTACATTTTAAACATTACATTTTAATGTAAAAATCATACTTACACCAAACAAATAGAGTTTTGTTTTGTATACAGAGATCAGTAACGCCACTTTACCTCCCTCCCGCCCCTCTATCGTGCCATCGCCTTCTATTCATACGCCGTTTCAACCGCGACTCAGTTCATGCGCGAGCGTCGATTTGAGAAAGCGTGTCTGTTGCTGCGTTGCATAACTTTACGAAATAGTGTTTACGAGTTGTGTACAAGTCTAAAAGTGTTATAATACAACTTCAGGAGCTAAGGTGAGTGAAGGAATAGTAATAATTAAGTATTTTTTTATGTTTCGAGTTGCAGAGCTCAATGTTTTTTATGGTAAAGGAATCATAACAGTAGATTGTTGGCTAGGTAGACAGGTTACGACGATGCAGCTGTGCTGGGGCGAGGATGGATTCCAAAATTAAAGAGTAATTTAGGTGAAAACGTTTAATCGCCTTGATGGCTTAGCTAATACTGCCTTAAAATTAATTATTTAAAATGAAACTTACAAACTACACACAAAAAAGGGTCGAAATAAGTGTTTGCACATGTGCGGATCGGGGACGAACCGCGCTGCAGGACTTTGGAGTCTCGAGAGTTGATAAAAAAGATGGCATAACATAACTCCTCCGTCCTTAAGAATGAAATTTTCCGTTGAAAATTAAATCGGTGGAAAATTTACATTCAATGTGCAGGTGCACTTATGGAAAAATAATATTAAAACAATGATGTCATTACAATGTATGAATATAAAATAAGAAATTTATATAAAATCTTAGTGATGTAAATTTGTATTGAATTTAATAATACTTATTTTCGTAAAAGTGTCCATAGTCCAGTCGAAAATTTTCGTTATCACGGCAATCACGGAATTAGTATTAATAGCACTGTTTTATATTACAGTCGAGGATTTTCACTTAATTCACTATTATATTCACTTCACACTTTAGATAAGCACTTAGGCTGGGATGCAGTCGCAACTACGACCAGAACTGGAACCTCGTTGAAAGCGTCGTGTGAGCGACGGCAGAGTTACCCGTTTCACGTATAGGAGAGGAGGGGTTAGGTCTTAGGAACACTTTAAAATCCGCTTTTATGTGGGACAACCATATGAGTAATTTGGAACCTAATATCCTTACTTTTACAGCATTATATGTGTCAATTTAAATCACAAAAACAAAACCTTTTACAGTATCCGGAATAATTGTCTGAGGGTTTAATTAGCATTACAAATACTTAAGTAACCTTACATAACCTTATTCTAATTTATTTTTACTTAAACACTATTTGTAACATTAGAGACCAGTGTAGTTCTTTATAGCGAAAAAGATGATTAAATTAAAGAGTTATGCTCCAGTTGGCGAACCTGGGAGGTTTTTACCCTGAGAAGTTGTATTTCTTAGAATAGGAGGGCGTTTCACATCTTTCATCGGAATCTTACTCTGACGGTTACGTAGTTTTACTGGTATAACGTTTCTCTCCACGTCACCTGATACAACTGCCTTTTCATATCTAGGTTTATCTTTACTGCGTCTTATATTGGTGCCTTTAATGAATATAACGTCGTCCTTTTTCACGTCACAATTTAATTCTCCCCCTCGTTTTTCTCTAATCCTTTCTTTAATATCCAACATCTTACTGGACATATGGTGGTACAATAGTCTGGTTCGTTTTGCATGGTCGCGCATTAAAATCTGCATGTACTGTTTCTCATAATTCACATCAAATACTTTGCTGGCGCAAGTATGGCCTGAAACTACTTCAAACGGCGTCAGTCCCGTTGTACTGTGAATGCTGTTGTTATATGCCATTATAGCATAAGTCATTACTGAAGCAGCGTCTGTCATCTTATGTTCATATTTAGCAATTCTGTAAATTTCTATGATAGTAGAATGAAATCTTTCTATTAATCCCATTGAGTTAGGATTATTGGGAGTGCCAATATGCATCTGTATTTTGTAAAATTCGAATAATTCCTTCATAAGGGCATTATTAAACTCTGAACCCGAGTCTGAGCAAATTTTCTGTGGTATGCCATAGAGAGAGAAATACTTTATGAGGGCTCTGATAACCTCTGGCGTAGATTTATTTGACAACGGGAAAGCTTGGCCCATTTTGCTAAAGGCGTCTATAATGGTCAGGTATCTTTGTCCTTCTATAGTGAATGTGTCGATAAATAATTCTTCAAACGGTTTACTTTGAGTTTGGGTTAATTGCAGGACGGGTTTTATTGGTTTCCGGTCATATTTCATTCTTTTGCATGTTTCGCACGAGTTGATACAGCTGGCTACAATGTCTTTAAGGTTATGCCAAAAGTAGGTCCGTTTTATTTGGGCTATTGTTTCTCTTATCCCCCGGTGGCAGTTTTTACCAACGTGATATTTTTGAACAATGTCCTTTTGTTCAGTCTCGTCTTCCACAAAAACTACACGTTCCGTACATTCCTTAATGATAATAGCGTTTCTTTTAAATAGTGTAATAAACACTTCAGCGAACTGGCGTCGATGAGCTTTGTCTTCGAAGAAAATGAAATACTTGGTTTTAGGTTTGATGTAATGTTTCATAAAATCTTTCACCAAGTCCGGTCTGTCTAATGGAAGGTGAACTTCTAGGATTTTTTGAGTTTTTCGTGAAATGTCTTTAACAGCTGCTTCTTTTCTGTACCAGGTATGTATAAGGATTTGATTGGGTTTTGTATCAATCGCTTCATGTAAAATAGGAATCCCTGTAGATTCATTTTCGTGAGCAGAATGTATTGTTTCTGAGCCGATATGAGATTCACATTCAGATGCTGTAATTGTGCTGCTTGAAGAAGATATAACAGAACAAGGTGGTTTTGTCCTGTTGCTGTCTATGGGTTCACTTGTGGTATTTTCAGAATATTTTGTTGGGATACTGTTTCCTTTGTTAGCAATCATAGAGGTGCTGCTATTTTGGCTATCCAACGCGTTTATTTTTATTCTTGACAACGCATCAGCATTCGTGTTTTGTTTTCCGTTTTTGTATATGACTTCAAAATCATATTCAGCCAATCTTAAACGCCAACGAGTTAGTTTGCTATTTGGTTCCTTTAATGAGTTGATCCAGGCCAACGGGCGGTGATCCGTATATATTTGAAATCGTCTACCAAAGAGGTAGGGACGGAAATGTTTTACAGCCCATACTATAGCGAGCAATTCCTTTTCTATAGTACTGTATCTAGTTTCTGTTGGATTAAAGGTTCTGCTTGCATAAGCTACCGGAAGATCGCTACCGAGTGAACCTTGTGATAGCACCGCACCAATCGCGTAGTTTGATGCGTCTGTGGTCAAAATAAATGGTTTATTAAAGTCAGGAAACTGCAACAGTGGTGCATTCGTGAGAAGTTGTTTACATTGTTCAAAGCATGTTATGTATTCCTCAGTAATGCATACTGATTGATTCTTCTTCAAACATTTAGTCAACGGTCTTGTTAGTTTGGCAAAATCTTTTATGAACTTTCGGTAATATCCAATAAGACCCAAGAAGCTTTTAATTTCTGTTCGTGTTCTGGGTAATGGATACTGTAAGATTGCTTTTATCTTATCGTCATTTGGTTTAAGGCCATCTTTTGTTATAGTATGGCCCAAATACAAGACTTCCTTCCGCAAGAATTCAGATTTATCCAATTGGATTTTCAAATTCGTTTCTCGAAGCCGTTTAAAGATGTTTCTTAGTTTTTCGAGGTGTTCCTGCAAGCTACTTGAAAATACTATTATGTCGTCCAGATAAACAAGGCAATGTATTCCTTGCAGTCCTCGTAATATGCTATCCATGGCTCTTTGAAATGTTGCCGGAGCTGTTTTCAACCCAAAAGGCATGCGCAAAAATTCATAATGTCCGGCTTGTGTACTAAAAGCTGTTTTCTGCCTGTCTTCTTCATTGATTTCAATTTGATGGTATCCGCTAGCCAAATCTAGCGTTGTGAAATACACAGATTTTCCTAGTTTATCGAATAAGTCATTGATGTTTGGTCTACCAAACATCAATGACCGATGACAAATACCCTCTAGGGTATTTGTCATCGGTCGTAATTTCATTCAAACGCCTATAGTCGATAACCATTCTGTATTTCTTTTTTCCAGAAGCATCTTGTTTTTTTGGTACTAAATGAACCGGAGAATTCCATGGTGAATGAGATTGTTGAATGACATTATCCTTTAATAACTTTTCCGTTTGTCTGTTGATCTCATCGTTAATTGCTTGTGGCTGTCTATAAGGTTTTGTATAAATTGGATCTTCATTGACGGTTCTTATACGATGTTTTACTTGATTAGAGAACGTTAGCGGTAACTTCTCACAGTAGAATATATCTTTGTACTCGTGACATAATGATGATATGTGATGTCGTTCTTCAGCGTTCATATGATCAAGTCGAAGTCGCGATAAATTTTCTTCTAACATCTGGTTTAGTTCAGCATCAGTTTCCATCGGTATTGGCAACTCGTTCACATTGCAAATCTGATTTCTAATAGGATCGATGTGTATGGGTTCTGGTATTCTGATAGTGACAGGTTTATCAGAATGATTTTGTATTACGGTTGTAGCATAACCGTCAACGCAGTGTACCATAGCGCTGGGCATTCGTGCACCTTCACCAAAATTCATGTACTCCATAATGCCATCTCCACTGTATAAGTCTGTGGGGATTTTCACACGTGTTTCACACCTGGGATCTAGTAGTATGTCCACGCCATTGTCGTATACAATTGGTATTTGTGTGTCTTTAGTGCACAACATCTTTTCACCCATATCAATTTTGGCACTCAGCATTTTTAAAAGGTCTGATCCAATAAGACCGTCGTAATCCTTGTCCACTGTATAAATGTAAAATACACAATGCAACGGGCTTTTGAATGTTTCAGGCAATGGTATTTTAACAACTTCGTTGTGTGAACTGCGTCCGTGTGTACTTACGACTTCAAACGGCATGATCATCTTGTATTTGCTGTAAAACTCATCAACCTTTTCTGCGGTTATAAAACATCGGGAACTACCTGTATCGATCATAAAACGCGCGCGTAGCTCAGGTATTTCTATGTATGGTAGTTTGGAAAGTGGATCATAATTTAGTTTTATGGTGATGGTGGATCCTCCGAGGCATCTTTGCAAAAATTTGTATTGTGGTTGGAGTATTCAACTGTCTCAAGTTGTTCAGTGTGATCATAATACGGGACACAAGCTTGTTCGTCTGTGGGTTCATCAACGTTATATTCGTAATAGTGCGCATTCTGGGGGTAACAATAATCATTTACGTTGATTTCATTCTGGAATACATTATTGTTTGCTTGGCTAGAATGTGGCATATTTCTTATTGGGAGTGCAGTGCGCATAGTGATATCAGTATCTTCAATTGGTTTTTGGGGTGGAATGCCGAATTTAAATTGATTTGGTGGTATATTTGGGCGATACGATTGTTGGATACTGGGTAAACGTGGGCGGTATCCATGGATCGGCTGGGCAAAACGTTGCGTTTGAGGATAATTCATTCCAAAACGGTGGCTAGTTTGCGGCTGAGTTATTTGAGGTCTAATATTGCTTGAACCAGGAAATCTAAAATTGTTGGTTTGAGGTGTCAGAGCTACAGTTGTTTTGACACCAAATTTATCTAGATTTTGTACTGGTTTTGGCATCTGTGATTTGAGCATATTTTTTTTTGCATTAATGTTCGCATAAAAATCTATTTCGGTGAGGACTGTTGAAATGGCGTCTTCTAATTTATTGCAGCCACTCAGGCGTACAACCCTTATCATTTCATCGGGCAGGTTGCACAAAAAAACGTTTAAAGATGTGTGGTTATAAATAGTCGTTTTAGATTTTTTTAAATTTTCGTCTGGGATCTGATTAACCTTTGACTGAAGAGCATCTCTTACGCGTTTAATTCGGTTTGAAAAATCACGATACGACTCGTTCGGTTTAATTTTTAATGTCTCTAACTCAATAGAAATACTTTCCTCACTACGCGGGTCTCCAAAGTTTTCCCTTAAAACTTGCTTTAATGTAGGCCAAGACAAAATATCTTGCCTTTGACTTATTAATTCAGCTGCTCTACCGGCGAGTTTACTAGTACACGCGTGAAAAATAAAAAGGTCTTGAGCCGGATTTGTTTCATTTCTTAGGGTGTCAATTACGTACTCACATTTTTGTATGTACTGATCCAAATATTTCTCATCTCCATCGTATTGTGGTATTAATTTCATGATGTCAGCTGAAGTAATAGTCAAAAGAACTGGTGGATTAGACATTATCACAATTTATAGAAACCCTTATTTTCTATACAATTTAATATTAATAACTACAATAAGTTGGCTAGATTTTTATAGCCTTATGAAACTATGTCTATTTACTAGTCTTAAAATACTCGATTTTTGAGCCTAATCTTAACTAAGTCGTTATGTACTCCGCCGATTTTCAGTGCAGTGTAACACGACAACTTGTAAGATAAGCGATTTTTGTCTCACTTACAAGTTCCTTAGTCTAAATTTGCCTAACTAAGTCACTATGCACCCCACCGATTTTGTGTAGTGTGCAGTGACAACCTGCAAGTTGAGCGATGTTTGTCCCACTTACAAAGTTCTTGGAATAGGTAGGAAGACACAGGAATAGTGATGGGTCTACTCACGTGCCGTCGCGTACCCTCCAGGAGTACTAGCTGCCGGCGCCGTCCTCAGCTCCAACCTCGAACCAGTTTCAAGACAGCACACGCGTCGCGGGAGTCGAATTTATTTTATGGTTCGCGAATTTAGGTTCTAATACTTCATGAAATATACAGATTTCACTAAAGAAGTCTAGTTTTCCTAAATCCACCTAGGCTGCGCCAGACAGGTTACGACGATGCAGCTGTGCTGGGGCGAGGATGGATTCCAAAATTAAAGAGTAATTTAGGTGAAAACGTTTAATCGCCTTGATGGCTTAGCTAATACTGCCTTAAAATTAATTATTTAAAATGAAACTTACAAACTACACACAAAAAAGGGTCGAAATAAGTGTTTGCACATGTGCGGATCGGGGACGAACCGCGCTGCAGGACTTTGGAGTCTCGAGAGTTGATAAAAAAGATGGCATAACATAACTAGGTATTATTTGTAATTGTAGTAAAACAAATACCTAAGTATTGAAGATAGTTTGTTGTAGATGTCTCAAAATCTACTTAGGTAGAACAACTATTAATAACACCAAAAATAATAAGTTACTAGTTTCAAGGTTAAAGGAATCATAACAGTAGACAGTTGTTTTAAGATTGTTGGTTAGGTATTATTTGTAATTGTGGTTAAAATAAGAATAAAACAAATAAGTATTAAAGATAACTTGTTTTAAATATTATCTGAAAATCTACTTAGGTAGAACAATTATTAATAACACCAAAAATAACAAGTTACTTGTTTCAAGGTGCTAGTAGATAACTAACGAGTTACTATTACGTGTTTTTTTTCCAAACATTGAATTTTCACTGGTACCTACTTACTTTTTTTGAGGAATTACTGTTTTAGTCATTTTAAAATTTTAGTAGGAATATAGTGAAAAATAGAATTGATATTCGCGTCTGTTTGACTGTATTAATTATCTGCTTCGAAACAATTATCAGTATATTTTGAAATACGAGTACTTGCCTGTTTAAGTTGACAAAAATAACTAAAACTATTTTAACACTTAATGCTAGTGGTAAGGTAATTTAATTACGTATAAAAACAGGATTTTTTGTATAATAATCTTTTTGGTTACTTCGTTTCAGATGGCAAAACGTCGGCGATGGAAGGATGAGTTGAAGACAACATTGTTAAATGAAGAAGACCAACCAAAAAAGAAACCTAAGATTGATGTTTTGGAAGAAATCGTGTATAAAGATGGAATAAAAGTACGATCAACTTCGTACCGTAAGAAAAGTTTTAAATGTTCGCCAGAACAATTGCCTCTTCCAACTACTCCTCACCAGTCTAAACCAGCCCAAGTAAGTGTCCAAGACCTTACTCCCACCTTTCGCAAACCGAAATCATACATGTCTGAAACAAAGCGAGTTATTGAAAATATATTTTCAGCGAAAAATAAAACAAGTGATGATTTTGTACAGACGCCAACAAACTTGGAAACGCCCTTAAATACAAATAATATGTCTGATTTGATTCAAAACACGAGCAACGCATCTTATAATTGTTATGTGTCTTTTGATTCTGACGAAAGTCTAGTGAGTCCAGAAACACATACTGAAAATTGCGGAACACATTTCGAAAATACTCGATTTGATAATAATGGAATGTTATGTGAAGTAAATGCATCAACAGACTACGTTTTTGAAACAAATAATTCCTTGCCGGGTAGTAGTCAAAAATCTTGCCCTGTTTTTTCTGAAACAAAACAATCTTTACCCCTCACCAAAGAAAAATCTCCTAACACTGCTGAATGTACTCCTAAGTATCAAGTACCTTCAAAACACAAGAAATCTCCTTGCACTGCTGAATATTCCTGTGAAAATAAAAGCTGCTCACCTAACACACACCTGAAGTATCCTTGCATAGCTGAAAATACTTCTGAAAATAAAGGCTGTTTTCCTAACACACACCTGAAGTCTCCTTGCATAGCTGAAAATTCTACTGAAAATAAAGACTGCTCACCTAACACACACCTGAAGTCTCCTTGCAATGCTGAAGGTTCTCTTGAAAAAAAAAAACTGATTGCTTACCAACCGCACAAGAAACTTCTCATAGCGCTGCTGAAGACTCTCCTAAAAATAAAGATTGCTTACCTAACACATACTCGTATCTTAAGTCACCTTGCACTGCTGAAGATTCTCTTGAAAATGAAAAAAAAACTGATTGCTTACTAACTACACGACAAATATCTCCTGACGCTGTTGATGAATTTTGTATTTCAGAAACTTTTAAGGATTGTTTACATAATGCACAACAAAAGTCTAATTTCACAGCTGGAAATTCACCAGAAAATACAGTTTGCTTACCTAATGCCCATCAAAGGTCTTCTTACAGTAATGAAAATGCTTCTGAAAAAAAAGATAACGTACCTGACATTGATGACAAATACATAACTGTTGATTCTAAAATCCAAGTCTCAAGTTCAATTTTAAGCGATACTTATATTGAAGCAAACAACAGCACTCAATCTCAAGAATCTAGCGAAGAAACCAGTACAAAAAGAAATCAAAGGAGTTGCAGAAAGAAATTAGGTTTTGATAAATGTTACATAGATTTTTTTGAAGAAGAAGATGCTGACACATTGCTGCTTAATGAGGCATTTCCATCGGAAGAATCAAGCTGCTCGTTCGATAATAATGAACCTTCTGATGATTCAGTATCAAGCAAGACGAAAAAAACAAAAAAGAAACAAGGCAAGAAACTGAAGAAAAAAAGTTCAAACCAAAATGACAAAAAAAATGTAGAAAAAAGAGATAAGAAAACACCCAAGGCAATAAAAGTCAATGAACCACAACAAGAAGAAAACGAGCTGTTAACAAAGAGTAAGCAAAAAAAAAAGATAAAAAAAGAAAATAAATTAAAAAAAGCTTTTGGTCAGACTTTTATAAATGAAAAAGGGCAAGAAGTTCCACCGAAATCAATGAAGCCTAATCCCTGTAAAGATGTGAAATGTAATCGAAACTGTGGAGATATTCCAGATACTAGGCGTCAAGAATTATTTAATTTTTATTGGAATCTTAGTAGTTGTCAACGGCAAAGGGATTGGATAGCTAAAACCGCAATCCGTAAAAAAACAGCGAATCATACTACAGATAAAGGCGAATCATCAAGAAGGAAATTTTCATTCGAATATTATATAAATGAAGGGGAGGGACGGAGACAAGTATGTCAAAAATTTTTAATAAACACGCTAGATATTACCCAGAGATTTATAGTATATACTTTAGATAACGCAGTTGAAGGGTTTGCAAAATTAGATGAAAGAGGAAAGAATGGAGGTTCAAACAGAACTTCAGAAGACACTATAAACCATGCTAAAAAATTCATATCATCTCTACCTTTGGTACCATCACATTACTGCAGGAAGGATTCTAACAAACTCTATTTGCCAGATGATTTCAAAAATATGTCTAATTTATATCGGATTTACGAAACAAACTGCACTGAAGAAGGTTTGAAACAAATGTCTTTCAAAGTTTTCTCAAATTGGATAAAAGATAATTACAATATTGGTATTCATGTTCCTAAGAAAGATAAATGTATGTTGTGTATGACACAGACATATGATGTAAAAAACTTTGATGAAATGTCTAAATATAATGACCACATAAGAGAAAAAGAAGAATCCTATAAAAGGTTTAAATGCCACCAAAAGCTTAATGATGTTGATTCCAGTGTAATATGTGCAAGTTTTGACATGCAAAAAGTCCTTAATACACCGCATGGTGACAATATGGCATTATACTACTCTAGAAAAATAGCTGTGTACAATCTCACTATTTATGAAAGTAATACTCAGATGGGATTCTGCAATGTATGGACTGAAGTTGATGCTCGTCGTGGGGCTAATGAGATATCCACCTGTATATTTAATTACCTTCAAGAAGTAGACCAACGAGGAAATGTGAAGACTGTTCTATTGTACTGTGACTCATGTTATGGACAAAATAAAAATAAAACTATGTTGAGTATGTTAAGATATTTTTTGTCCATAGCTGTCAATATAGAGGTAATTCAAATCAATTATCTCATACCAGGTCATACCTACATGCCAGTTGATAGCATGCACTCTACTATAGAGCGTGCTGTAAAGAAAACAACCGTGTGGGCGCCTTCTCAATGGCCTACTATCGTAGAAATGGCACGTAAAAAACCAGGTCCATATCGAGTCTCTATTTTAGAAGGCAAAGACTTTATGGGATTCGAAGAAATTGTGAGCAAAACATTGAAGAAGAATCAACGAATTCAAATTTCGAAACTATGTATTGCAACATTTAAAAAGGCGAACCCAGACATTATGTTAATAAAAAAATCTATGCTCCCAGATGCGGAAACAACATCAGTTTCCTTATGTAGCTTAGGAAATGCGCAACCAAAACTTTCCTTATATTTAACTCAGCTTCCAATTTCAATTCAAAAATATAAGGATCTTAAAAAGCTAGTGGACAAACAAATTATTCCCAAACGTTTCGCTCAAGAGTATTTGAATCTAAAGCATGACAAGAAAATTAAAGACGTTTTTGTTGAATCAGAGGAAGAAGAAGAAGATTGTGATTGAAAATAAAAATGTTAAAAACGAAGTTCTAATATTTTTAAGTAATTTTCTATGTTCCTAATAATTTAAATAAATAATTATACTGTTTTCCCAGTTTATAATGATTATGTTTTGTTTACTCTGTTTAAACTAAGAAAAGATGATTGGTTTTTGTTTTATTTCATTAATTTCTTACATTATAATGTTGATTACTTACATTTCCAAGTTGTAAAACTTACGAAAAAGATAAAAGACTTTCCTGTTTATTTTATTTTTTAAGTTTATTTGCTGTAATTTGTTATCATAACATTCTTTTTTACTCATTAAACATATTAAATTTAAGATACAGCATTTAATTTTATGAACATCTGTAGTAATTTTTGTAGTTAAAACAAAACCTTTTATGTAATTTAATAAAATAAACGATATACAGCTAAATGAAATATGTTTCGGCATTGACACATTTTAGATACAGCAGATCCGTCGCTCAAAAAAATATGTCTTTTTAAGTTGGCCATACATTTCACCTCACAGTTATAACATTTCTGCTGCCTAAAATGTAAACATCAATTGGCGTAACTTATGAAAAATCAATTATAAACTAACTTTACGTCAATTTAGACAAAGACATCAAATAGGCCTTAGATAAATATAGGTACATTCCAACTTACAACTTTCTATCTCTATAAATATACAAGTTATGAATTTTCATAATAGTTTTTTGGCTCTAGTGTAAACTTGGGTTTTTCTAGATACGACGTTTCCGCTTTCACCCGTCGATGTATAAATTTCTTCAAATCCGCTTCGCAGTCCCTCCATACTTTGCTCTATCTTCCTTCCGCGCCAGTCAAGTTAGTTTCACAGTCTATTCTATCATGATCTCAATGTGCACGCTGCCCATGCCGGTGTGTCGGTCGTACTTGATGTTGTTGGCCCACGCGCGGCACTCAATATTTATCAGCATACCAGCTGGAAACAGACAGGAAAATATTGGAATACATATACTTATATTTATGTTAATAAATGTGGTAGTTAGAGAAAGCGTGTTCAATTTAAAGTCTAAGATGAAAATAAACTTAATAACTCTGAGGCTTGTTTGAACAGATAACTTGTCTCCTATCTCTTTAAAAGTTGCCTCTGATGAACATTAGAAAATACAAAATGGGGCGGCTATTGTAAATATAAAAGTTCTGTCTTTGCAAAAGATGCATAGTGACGAAATTAAGTTGAGATATACATAAGTATTTGGTAAAAAAGCAAACGCTAGCTAATGACTCTTACTCTTAGGCCTCTGCAGATGTACCGCAACCACAGGGCTAAGGTACCCCTCCTGGTTGGTATACGGGAAGTAGTACCCGGGGAAGCCCCGCTCCGGCAGGTACTGGATGGGCCCGATGTTCTCCGCGTCCGCCGGGTTCTCCCCCTGGCAGGACACCCATACCATGTTCAACTGAAATGGGAACAGGTCCTGGCTTTAATTTATGTTTTTACTTAATTGTTTTTTTTTTTTTCAAAGAAAAAAGTATATTTTTCTTCTGTATTTTTTCTTATTTAGTGAATTCATTCATAGCCAACATAAAGTATTTTATAATTGGATAATTTAGAACTTTACATTATGTATTATGACTTACCTAAATTACTTAAATATCATCGAACACGTTATACTTCTTCTGCATAGGATATCCAAATAAGGACGACACTACATCTACTACTTCAAATATTATTTTCTATCTAGTTAACATAAAGTGAACTAACCGAATATTTATCAAACGCCGTCATGTTCTTGATATGCTCCTTCAATTCCAAGGGCATATCCTTGGGCAAGTGTTCGGAGCTGTTGTAGAAGTTTGGTTTCCATCCGAAGATCTTGTTAAGCTTGAGGAAGATGCAGGGGGTTGACTTGTGGTATGCGAAGTGATTGTCTTCCACGCAGGGTCCCAGCCTGGTGATGTCCACGTCACACACCTTGCCGGCGGGGGTCGGGAGCTGGAAGTTGCAGTTGTGGATGTTCTGGCCCGCGCCGGGCTTCTTGCCGTCACGTTTGTACGCTGTGGAAAAAGTACATTTTGTATGTGATACCTACTCGTTAGAAAATAAAGAGGTTGGTGTTAGAATGATTCGTAGATATATGGAAAAGATGTTATTTATTGGTTTTGTTGTCTGTTGCACAAAATAGACGAAAGTACTTCTAAAAGGTACTGTAAAAATTATCGTCATTTGTTTGTTTCTCAACTGTTTCTGATATATACTATTACGAGCAATGTACAGCGCAGCTAAATAGACTTGTAAACTAATGAAATGTAGAAAACTCACCTTTTAAAAACTTGGACAGCTCCTTGACCCAGTACTTGTAACTGCCCCGATCGTTCCCCTTGTACCAGATGACGCTGCTGGCGACCTCCGGCGGCATGGGGCGGAAACCCAGGCCGGGGTTGGTGCCGATGATGCTCTGCTCCAGCTGCCACTTGGGCTGGCGCGCGTCCAGCAGCTGCAGGAACGTCCACATGCAGATGGCCACCAGCACCGCCAGCGCGGAGTAGAATATGAAGTAGAACAGGCACAGCTTGGCTGGAAACATATTCAATTAAAAAATAATTATATAACTACCAATGCAATGTGGTGATAAAATACCAGAATGTCATAATTGTGTCAATAATAATCTCAGGCAATTTCATTTCTCTACCGTAGCGGCACAACTGGGAAAAAGTAATTGGGAATACAATTAGAATAAAATTTACTCTTGATGCTCAAATATGATAAGTACCCTTTTTTAAATTTTTGTGCCAACAATATGTTTATCTAACCTCAGCTGGTTAAACCCATTATTCAATGCAGTGTCGAGCACACCCACCATAATTGAATACTCGTATTCGATCAGTAGCATAGCAATAGCATCTAATCATCTAGTCAATAAAATGAAATTACTAGTGAATCATTTTGTACCAATTTTGCTACACCATAAAAAAAACTCAGTTTCTGACATATTTTATACCAAAAGTTGTTATTTTCCTACATATTTCTACTTAAACCATTGGTATTTAAAATGAATCTATTGTTTGCAAACTCAGCACGCGCTTCACCAATTTGCCAACTCTCAGAATCATCCCAACTACACTAAACTGTTCCTAATTGAATGACTTAGTTCAACTTAACCGAGGCCGAAATCCCGGTGATTACATTAGCGTGTTGTCTTGTCCGGTTAGATCGAGACAGCGCCGGTACAGTCCGCCGCGCAGGATGTGGCCCATGATCTCATTGCTGGCAATTGTGGCCGGCGCGACATCCGCTGCCGACTGTACGCTGGGCTCACTGGCCTGGCTTGCTGGGAACTTCTTGGGTGGAAGACGCTAGTGTCAGGGAAAAGTTCAGGCATGTCACTATCCAGCACTATATAGCAGCATCCATGTGAGTCCATAATGGTTTTTTAGACTAGATGCATTGAAATAAACCATTCTTCAAATGAATAGCAATGCAAATTTGCATTTTTTTTTCTATAACCTTAAGTATTAGAACTTAGAAGCAATTAAATTAACGTAAACCTAACTACAAAAGTACCTAAAAAATGCCAAACAAATTCAAGTACTTATCTCAATCACGAATCTCAATCCACGGTGCCTAGCATAAAATTGAAGTCGCTCTTTGATAAACATCTGTTTTTGCCAGGCGCTTTATTGAGATTATAATCATTCGTCCTGGGTCTAAGTCAGCGAAGTTTGATATAATTTATGCTACGAAATAGGTCTTTTATCCATCTATTTTTTGTGAATAAGGACGTAGTGGTAATGCGGCCAGTATGCTGGGCACGCTGCCCTCTGGTAGTGGGCTGGAGCACTTAGATTATCTTTAGGCTTTTCTGAAGATTTTCTAAGTGCCCCTTTTTTGTAGTAGTTAGAAGTAGTATGTCTAGTTTTTCTTCCTTTGTTTTTATATTTTATTATTGTAAATAAAGTTAAGAAATGTTGATGACGTAGTTGTCACTGATAACTGCTATTGTCATGTGGTATGCATAAACAAGATTATTTCCATCATGCGCTTGTCTGCCAAGTCTTGCCTGACAACGTGTAGTCGAATATGCCATGCATTAAACTATAATGAACTTGAATACTAATGATTATGCAAATAAAAAGAAGAGCCAGATGATTACAAGATTCCACAATACAAGGATCATCAAATCCAGATTAAATCGGTTTCCACTAGGCAAACAGGTTACGTCTTAGATAGTTGCTGAGCGGCGAGCAGGCACATGTGTTATATATGACTATTAGCACAGCATGTAAGTCAAGTTTTCGACCATCAGACTAAGTAAATTATAATCTATACTCATACGAGTATTATAAAGCTGTAGAGTTTGTTTGTTTGTTTGTTTGAACGCGCTAATCTCAGGAACTACTGGTGCGAATTGAGAAAATCTTTTTGTGTTGGATAGACCATCTATCGAGGAAGGCTTTAGGCTTATAACATCACGCTGCAACTAATAGGAGCGAAGAAACAATGGAAAATTTGAAAAAAAAACGGGCAAAATTATTCATCTTGAGGGCTTTCGTTGCGTGCGCTGCGAAAACGGTTCAAGATATCAAAAAAATATGTATGAAAAAATTATTCCTCTAGAAATATAACAAAATGTCTGCAACAGTATTTGTCTATCTTTTAAGATTAACTCACTAGAACCGTTTTTATAGTAATAACTATTCCATGCGGACGAAGTCGCTGGTACAGCTAGTTATTCAATAACGGATTATCTAAAGTGACACCCTCACATGCAAACACTGTGGACCAAGATTGAACACATCTTCATACATTAGCAGTAGCACAAGTATGTGACGTTTGAGAGGGATGAAACATCAAACAACAAGACTAAAACAGCTATAAGATAAGAAGATGCAAAATTAAACTCACACCATCCAGACGGCGTCTTTCCCATACACTCCCTGGTCTTGGGGTTCCAGAGGAACCTCTTGAACTTCTGGGACCCAGTGAGGGGAGTTTCCTGCGTCTTGTAGTACACGTTGAACCGCTCCAGGCTCGTAAGGTCGGAGGCACGCTTCTTCACCGTCATCTTGGCGTGAGACCTTCTGAGGAAGAGATAAGGGTTATTGTTGCTTGATGTGTATAAACAGTTTACAATTGTTTTGTTTTGTAAACAAGATTTTGCAATGTATTTTTATAAATAGACTTGTCAGGCATTTGGGCGGGCGGGCATATGAAGTCACATACGATCAACCAATTCAGTGGCCCAATATATATATATATATAAAACTCAAAGGTGACTGACTGACTGATATAGTGATCTATCAACGCACAGACCAAACCACTAGACGGATTGGGCTGAAATTTGGAATAAAGGTAGATTTTAAGATGTAGGCATCCGCTAAGAAAGGATTTTTGGAAATGTCACTTTTAAAGGGGTAAAATAGGGGATGCAAGTTTTACTTCTTAATGCGAGCGAAGCCGCGAGCACCCACTAGTTGTAACATATGTACATTGCACATCTACTGGAATGGTCAATACTGATGAGTCGGTTCATAAGCGTAACTCAATTAATTGCAAATCTACTCGCTCAGGGGTCAGTCTACGAGTCAATCGCTTGTTGAGATTTCTTAGATCCAGTTATCTTTACAGAAATTAACAGATTTCATTGAACTAACTTATGAGGTGAGAATGTCAAATGGGTCACCATAAAACTGCTAAACTTTGTCAATGAACCAAGCAATTACTTTAAAAAGATAATCCCAAAGTAAGTATGACTGTTATGTTGGTGTCATAGTAAGCTTATGTTTGATATAATGAGTGTTTGCTGTGATGTGAGCACTAACCTGTGTCCTGGTGGTAAGCGCGAGCCTGGAGCCCGAGGGAGACTGGCTGGAGTGGCTGCGCGCCGGCCGCGGCACTCCCGCGCACACGCACGATAATAGGACGGAGGTGTGCCATATGGAGACAGGAGTTAAACTTAGCTTTGTATACATTTTACTATATATTGTTTTTGAGTTTTTTTTACACAGGCAATTCATGAAATCAATTCGAGAACGGTTGTAAGAAATTGATGATAATCGACTTTCCTAATGTATATTTACGAGTTACTGTACTCATATGTATTCTGTGATATAAAACAACAGAAGTCGTCTTGTTTGATTTTTCAAGTAGACTAAAAATGATAAACGAAAATTAAATATACATATACTACCTATTATACATATAATTCTAGTTAGTATAAAGATAAAGGTAGTACGCAGGTATGTTTGCTCTATTTTAACCATCAATCAGGTGACATTAACCTTCTCTCAATTATATTTTATTCGAGGATACATTGAGATTTTTGAACCTTATTTAATAGACATGTTACCCTAGATAAAAAGTAACCTACATAGCTACTTACCTAACCCAGTATTACTGTCGCCATCTCGCACACCACCATCCCATGCCCCCACGCACTGCCAATGCAGTAGCCCCCGGTTCACCTCTACCTAATCAGACCTGTCTACTATGTACTGCTATTTACTAGTCTATACTTACTATCTGCTATGATCCGCGCTGATTTTATACCAAATCATTCTGGAGCTATTTTTAGAATCATTGATGAGCTATTTATTTGTCGCCGCTTGTTGTCTAGTGATTCGTCGTTAAATATTCATAGTGCAAGACAATATGTGAGAATGATTATGTTTGTTACAGTACAGCTACAGAGTTCTACAAAATAGATAAATAAATGAAACGTACAAAGTACATTGTACTATATATTTATATTATATTAATTGTATACAAATTGACATTTATAATTATCCAATTTATTGAGATTGTAGTTATGAAATTTGACGTGTAAATAATCTTTACGAATAAATGAACATTGAACATTGCTATGATTCTTTTTCTTATCGAATGAGAGTGGCCAACTCTGGTGTCGCGAGTTTTTTTTTTAAACCTAAGAGCCTCTGACATGGCTTAACGACTGCTGTACTCACAGAAATCTAAATAAACAGTTTAGATTTCTGTGGCTGTACTAGACAAACAGCTGGGACCTACAATTTAAAGTGTCATCTGACCTAATATTGGCAATATTGCCTAGCTAAACTATTAGTATTTTATATACTCACAATATGACTAGGTACCTACCTATCTGATTTACTTGCGAATAAGTTTTACGACAGTAAATTACTTAATTAATAAATAACTTTTGATTTAGGTACCTAGGCTTACCTATATTTCAGTGAACCTTTATCTACTAAATGCAAGAAAATTGTTGCTTTAGGCGTGAAAACTTTTTTAAGTGTTAACGGTATAGCATAGCGACATGTTACATGCTATAATAACATGCATCATTCATGCGAAATCATCTTCCTCTCGAACAAATCACAAAAATTGACCTCAAATACATTACTTCCTGGAAAGTAAGGAGGTCAGATATTATGTACCTTTATACCTCGAGGATGTATGAAGTTCGATGTTCGACTCACTGCTCAGATTAATGACTAACTCACTGTACCTGCCGTAACTTTGATTGAGGAAATATAGTCGTTGTTCGCGGGTTTGGTCGAAGGAATGATTGCTAGAAGAAATAAGTTTAAAGGAGAGAAAGTTACTAAAATAAACAAAAAGTTAAAGCCACACTGCAGTGTTGCCAATAAAATAAATAAAATAAAATTCAATTATTTCGGGTTACTGAGCCCCATATAGAAAAATCACATTACCTACCTACATTAAATCCACATCAAAATAAAAAAATAAAATTAATTATTATTATCTTATCTTAAAGTTAAATGAAATGCAATGAATAATAAATAATAATAATAAATATTCCGGGACGCACACAGCGCCATCTAGCCTCACACTAAGCAAACGCTATGACAGTTAGTATTGTAGATTATTATTGGAAGCTAATAGACAGTAGGTAATCCACTAAGGAAATGAAATGACTATGTATAATGCGAAAAAGCTTCTTATTTTGATTTAACAAACAAAGAATATACGTGATGAGCTAATACATATTGCAGTTAACTTGTGCTCTGGCAATAATATAATTTTTGACAAAACAAATATAATTTTACTTACACCATGTTATTAAAAAACACAAACAACCAATCTGTCGTATTTTGAATATGTATGGGATAAGTCAGACAGTGGTCGGCACTAATTTGCCAGCTGATCGATCGCGGACGATAATTTGTCCAAAAAGGACCAAAAATGATGCGCAAGCGCAACGTCAGTCATTATTCGACACGCTGTAAAGTGTAGGGATGGGAAAGATCGAAGTTACTATCGATAACGATATTGAAAAAAACATTACTGATTTTTATATTGAGTGGATGTAAAATATATCGGGATAATTAATCATTCATTACCCAAAAATTTTATTACGCATTCCTCTTTGATACGAGCATTTCATATAATTGGTGCAATAAGTTTTATTTTTTGTACATAATAAATAAATAAACTAATGAATTGAATTCACTCGTAGGTAATGGGATTCTTATAAAACAATCGCATTCTATGTAACCAAGGACTATAGTGATTGTGCCTGAACCCGATTATATACATATTTAATTACATACTTACATTTTATTTGCTTAGTCATAACCGTCACCGATTCACTCTCATAGGTGGGTACATACTACATACCTACATACATACAATTAGAAATACTAATTTAAAACAGAAATCACAAATCAAATCAAATCAAAGTTTTTATTGAACTTAAATCTTAATTCACAAGACTAAAATAAGAACAGGAACCTGTTTATTGCATCCTTGGTTTTGTTTATTGCATGATTGCTTACCATCAGGCGAATTACGGCCTAGTCCAAACCCATTCCTTGTAAAAAAAATGTACTCGTGTAATATACTAATATTAACATGGTTAATATCGATACTCCGCATCCCATCTCTCGCATCAATATTATAGCGGTACTGCTGCCGCGGTGAGATAACTCGCGATCGAGCTCGATTACATACGATTGATGAGGCTTGTTACTAGGGCTGTCTCAGGATAAACGTATATTCTACGTGCCTAACGAACAGTATATTACACTTCTATTGTTATTAAATTTACAATCCCATTGTTTGACCTCTATAAGTTTTCTAAGGTTCAAAATAACACTTACATACCTAACTGACGCGTAGTATATATTTGTTAATTGAATATAATGTTGTATCAAAGCATAATGCGTTTTATATGTATGTCGGCACAATATTAAGGGGAGCAAATACACTTATAACGTTCTATATCCACATAAAAATCACACATATTTTACACATATCAAAGTTAAAAATGTAAGCGACAGCCCTATAGAGGTGCCGAAAGTGCAGCTGTGTGGGCCCTCCTTGCCCCTTCACGCCGGTATATAAGGGTGTCCTTGAATCCCAGTGCATCACTCGAGGGACACCATCAGGACACCATGGCACTGCTGCGGTATACCTTCGCTGCTGTAAGTATTAAATAGTAATCATCGAATTGTTATTGTAGGTACATGTCGATTCCATTGCCTCTAAAATATTGCTGTGTTATGATGGGTAGTATGTGTAACCAAATTACTTTTCCTCTTTTCCAGTTACTTCTAGCATCGACACTACATGAAGTGCCTGCATCATTAGCACTCGGTAACAAAGTGCTTCACTTCCCAGAGAAGATTATTGGAGGCGTCATCGGTATGGTTCAAAGCCACAAGAATAAGCCATCAACTCAGGCCTCCTTCGAGCAGAACATACAAACGCAAACTACCTTCAGTCATCAATCAGCTGCTGCTGTCGGCCACCAACCCTCGACGGGAACTGGCTTACAGGAGGCTGGCTTTCAGGGTCAGGCACAGATCCAAGCTCAAGGCCAATTTGGGTATGGAAGCTCAAGCGGAAACTATCAAGGACCACAAACAGGTTCAGTTTACCCAGTCAATGGCAACGCACCTTCAGGACAATATCCAGCCAACCCGGGCCCCTATGTTCCCCAACAAGGCTACCCACAGTCGCCGAGCCCGGGCCAGTTTCAAAATAATCAAAATCAGGGACAGTTCCAAAATAACCAAAATCAGTTCCAAAATCAAAACCAACAAAGCAACTACCAAGGACAGAACCAGAATCAAGTTCAAAACCAGAATAGTCAATCGGGTCAATATGCCACCGGCAACTACCAGGGAGTTGGGCAGTACGCGCCTGCGAATGGGAATTACCAGAACGCGGGACAGAGTGGTGGCAACTATCAAGGTAGCACAGGGCAGTCATCTAGCGGAAACTATCAAAATGTAGGACAAAGCAACGTTGGTGCCTACCAACCTGTGGGACAAACAAGCGGTGGTGGGAGCTACCAAAATGTTGGACAGGCAACAGGCGGAAACTCCCAAAATGTTGGACAACCAGGTGGTGGAAACTATCAAAATGTCCAGAATGGACACCATCAAAGCAGTACCGGCCAGTTTAGCCAAAGTCACCAAAACCAGTATGGTCCGAGTACATCAGGAAATTATCAAGGAAGTCAGACTGGTAGCCAAACTGGTCAGAGCAGTGGAGGATCTCAAGGTGGAAGCTTTTCTCAATCTGGCGGGTTCCAAACCAGCACCAGCCAGCAATCTGGAGGAGGTGGACCGACCTGCGTGTGCCAAGCATGGACAAAGCCTCCAGCACCTCAAGTTTTGAGCGATGAGCCTCCACAACCTGAGAAAATTGAAAAGACAACCGAACAAACTAAGCCTGCCCAGAGAGCGGCGATAGTCAACGCCTACTGATATTTTAAGAGCAATGACTATAGATTGCTAGTAAAGAATTTTAGGCGTTATAAATTTAGGTTGATCTCTATTTTGTAGGTAGCATAATTTAAATTATTTATTGTATTTCTAAATAATATCAAGCATAATGGTTATTTTAATAAAATTCATATTTTTATTCTATATACTTATTTTGTATATTCCTATTATGTAACCATTTATAAAACTTTTCAATTGAACATAATTATAATATAAGTATTAAATGGGTATCCATAGGCACCATCTGTGTACCTTCTCGAATAATTATAAAATAGAGTGATTTATAACGCTTATTTAATGATTATTTATTATTATTATTTATTTTGGTAGCGCAGGTGGGTTTGAAAATTATAATATTTCACGCCTCTGTCCATATGTAAAGTAACTTAAACCACTATCTTTACTAGTCTCTATAGAAGCACGCCAAATTACAGCAATAAATAGGCAGGCAGCAACCGCTTTAAAACTCATACAAGTCTAGATAGCGCAGACTTTATGAAATCAATTTCCATAAAGTCCAACAACCCGCTTCGCTCTTTGCTTTACAAACTTCGCTCTTCAGTCTCCAACAATAAAGCTCCACTTGTTTTTAACATTTTAATTTTCGCAACCCCATAAATCCGTCCAGTAAATCTGTGTCTTCAGCTCGCTGCTTCGTTACACGAGGAGCTTGACACGTCAGAGGTCTGAGAAAATTGGTCGCCGAAGTAGGTCCTGAGAGTGCGCGCGCCGCGTTGCGTAATCGTTACGTAAGGGAAATAGGGGTTGTTGCGGGGCTCGGGGTGCGCGGCGCGCGGGGAGCGGGGGGCAGGGCTGCCGGGGCGAGCTCGGCCGCCAATCGATTGTGGGCCGCAGTCCGGTGCGGCGCTCGACAATGGCGGACAAGAACAAGGTAGCAGAGCAGTACTATGCCCCGCCACCGGACCTGGGGAAATGGGAGTCCTTCCGGGTGTTCCTGTGGAACTCCGAGACGGGCCAGTTCCTGGGGCGCACGGGATCCAGCTGGGGTGAGTACTACTGGGACAATGGGAAACCGCTTTTGGAGGGAAAAATCGATCAATGTGTACTTACTTCCGGTGGATTTTCAATTAGTGCAAAATTTAAATTTGCTAGGAAATGCTTTTTTGACCTAATTTAGAAACGGAAATAGATGTGAAATGGGTTATGTTACATAATCGAATAACGTAATATGTTTTTCAGGTAACCCTTGCTAGCATTTACGTAACCTCTTTGTCCTTTTGAAAATAGTTCCCTTTTCAGTCGATGAGTATTTAATTCTCAGAAGATGCGCCCTTCTGGTTTTGATCAATCAACATAAAATCTATAAGCATTACATACAGATCCGGTTTTTCAATAGTTACTCACATATTTGTATTTTTAGTTACTGTAACGGATACTCTGCGTATTCTGAGATAAGAAAAAAATCAGCACATGTTATGAAGTCATTGACATGATATATAATATGACTGAAGTAATTGTTACACACAGATTTGTAAAACTGGGCTGGTTAAGAAAAATCAATGATATGAAAATTATTAAATATCGAGGGTATTTCAATTTTTTTTGTAAAAGTTTGAATTTGGAAGGGAGTATGCGCGGCGCCGGCTCGGCTGCGCGCGCCCCGTCCTTCGCCCGATCGATCCAAGGACGGCCACTCACGGAAATAGCCGAAGGAGCTTCGACCAAATCCTATTTGAATTAGGCACATGTCAATAAATTATGTCATAGGATCATAGGCTTTTTGGTAATCTTTTAATTATTTCTCTGAGGGGTTTGTACACGATGGTTTAGTGAGCCTCCTCTGACCTAGTTCTCAAACAAAATTTTCCTGGAACCAGAGACAAAGGAAGAATATCTGATTAGTATTTAATCTTTCATTAATCTCATGGTTGCCATGGTCGTACTTATTATATCAAGAACATTACATTTTTGGTCTTACTAGAAGCAGCAGTGATTTTTGTAAGGTTTGGAGTATCAAATCAGTTAAGTAGCTCCGATACCCGAGTTATCCCCCAATACTAACTTACTTACCTACTGTTTTTTTATGAAAATGTGTATCTCATTAGAATATACTTTAACCGCAACGCCTATCTCTCCTCATTAATAATTCTATGAGCTCGCTGAAAGATAGAAGCAGCAAGCACTAAAATAGCATTTCTCATTGATTGACGAGGAACATAACAGTAGATATTTATAGAAACGACAAAAATGGTAGGTGAAAATCTAGTCTCAAAATATATATATTTTTGAGACTAGTAATCATAAAAGACATATTTAATAGATAGATAAAGATGTCTACATTTAGAGAAGTAGGTACCGATTAAATAAGATACATTCTGAAAAGTGCGACTATTATGTATAGAAAATCTTTTATCTCCAAACAATTCCTTATGCCTATAATGTTCTACTTGTACTAAATGATGTTTTATACATCTATACATACTAATATTAAAAAGCTGAAGAGTTTGTTTGTTTGAACGCGCTTATCTCAGGAACTACTCGTGCGAATTGAAAACATATTTTTGTGTTGAATAGACCATTTATCGAGGAAAGCTTTAGGCTATATAACATCACGCTGCAACTAATAGGAGCGAAGAAACAATGGAAAATGTGAAAAAAAAACGGGGAAAATTAGTCATCTTTGAAGGCTTCCATTGCGTGCGCTGCGAAAACGGTTCAAGTCGTGGGTAACAGCTCGTAATTTATAAAGCTGAAGAGATAGTTTGCAAAAATAAATATGATGTCCAAAATAACTATTCCACGCGGACGAAGTCGCACACGGGCACAGCTAGTGTACAATAAAAGATAAATGTAGTTTATCAATATTCTAGGTATAAAGTCAAAGTTATTTATTGGTAAGTTATTTTACATGTCATTGATTAAATAATACAGAGCTTTTGAGTGCAGTCAGTCGAGTATTTGAAACTTTTTTTCAAGTTATAAAAGCATATTCGAACGAGTTATTTATAACCGTAACCTATAGATACAGTATTTGAAGCCTACGATTATTATGTAGTACTGCGCAGTCTCCGTGACCTAGGCAGCCTGGGGCAGGCTAGGGCGTTCTATTATGCAACGCATGCAGCACCCTGGCGCCACCGCCGCCGGAGCGTCTGGGAAACCCACAAAAGTTTAATATATAATAGTAGGGCGCTGTAAGTTATGTAAACGTGTGATTTATATAGCGTATAGGTAACAAAATTATATTGTCACGTAGGCTATACGAATTGATATCATTTTCATATTGTGGCATTAAAACGTTTTTATACTTTTCTTTACGATTAATTTCAATTTCAAAACGGATTTGCAATCCATTATTTTGCCTGTTGGTGAGCTGTAGGTAATTGTGATTTAAGGTGACCAACCAAACGACCTATTCTACCTTTGGCTATATGGCTTAGAAGGTGTAAATACCAAAAAATCTTGCAGTGATAAATGTCCCTATCCGGTGCTCTAACCACAAAATACAGAGTAGGTACAACCCTAACTAAAATAATGTTCAGGCTTAGCAAAACGTCCAACTATCAGATAGTCAATGTATGTCCGAGTAAAGCATGCAGTTAGCAATCTACGATATATTTGGGTGAATCTCAAAAGTAAAAAAAAACGACGGGAATGCTGAGAACGGTAGTGCACTTTGCTCATTTATGTTTTTTTATAATTTGTTTATATAGTGTAAGTACTTCTCTATATTGACAAAAAAAATTGACAATTAATTGCTTATATTACTAATTAAAAAAATGTCAAAGTGTCATTTTATCATCACGGTGACCTGTCCCAGACCCAAATCCATTTATAAAATATGTACCCCTGCAAATATATTAATAATTAGGACTTAATATTTTTTAATTATCATATTATATACAATATTGTCTATCAAAAAAATCTATTTTTGTTTATTTATCTTTTTTCCCAAACATTTGACAAGCAGCTTTTGTCCAAAAAAAAAGTATCATTTCGGAGGACAGTAAGTTTTAGTAGAATATTTCCGTCAACATTGCGTTGTTACCGCCCCGCGCCCATTCCCCTTCTCGGATCAGTCCAGCTCAAGCTCCCAGTGCATATTCACCTGTCACAACTCGTTCTGGATTCCCACCAAAAAAGTAAGTTTATCATTTCAGTGATGTGGGGACAATTTTTTTCTAATTTCGGTGGCCATTATAACTCGTGTTAGATATTCATTCAAGATTTTTCATATTTCTATTTTAAATTCGCTATAAGAACTATTTTATTTCAGTAGTGTACTTATTTCATAATGATTTTATTTTCTTTTTAAATTGAAATTAACCTAAATTTTATCATCTCAGTGTTATCATTTCAGTGAATTCGGTGAACTGAACTACTGGTTACAGTCCATCGAAATTAAATATACCACCGAAATGATAACACCGAAAAAAATCACACCCAAGTGATAAAAATAAATCAGTTGTTGAGAACGACCCATTTACGACTTACATAAAAACAATTGCTTCAATTCGCCTCTGTTTTTTACCTCACAGCATCCCTGTAGCTAGCTGTAACTAATCCTTTACTAATTATCTCACTAATCTGAAGGGCTCCAACTCCAGGGTTGTCATTCCAAGGTCTTGTCCTGGATCCGAAGTAAGACCACGTCGATAAATGCCAGTTCTCGCGAGAACACTAATTGCCGACAATTGTTACGTGACATCTTTAGCTTCGTGTTAGGTCATATGAGTTGTATAGGCATTGTACTGATTTTATGTAGATTGGTGCTTTGAATTGCTCGGTAATGGAATAGAGATGTGGGACTTTGTAGTTTTTTAAATCATTATAAAGATTTTAAAACTATTTGAGCTTGTAAAATTGATACAAAGTTTATGAAATTGAAAATAAAACATTCTGGTTCATAGTGAACTTAGTGATCTAATAGTCAATTGAAGTATTTTTACTCAAATCACTTCACACTCAGTTATACCTTCCTTTAGAAATTCTGTTTCTTAGAGTGTGCTAGTAGTACAGGACACATTTACCCTAAAATTTTGAATGAATAGATAGATTAATTACAATCCTGATGAACTCATTAAATATTTCAGATACTAGACAAATAATTACATATATATGCCCAATTTACGTATCGATGAGTATGTCAATGCCGCTGCAGTTTAGTAGGAAGCTCCTATTGTTCCTAGTTACGATCAATTGGCAATCTATACGCGGCGCCACTTGCTTTCGTGCCGGCCTTAGTAACCTATATAGAGTAGGTGCAGGACAGATAAGATATAAACGCATTCTATTAACTATAGTTTTTAAAAAAAAAAAATTACGTGGACTACACCCTGCCTGATGTTTAGCTGCAGCCTAGGGTATAACACGCTTTCCTAGAAGACACCTATTAACTCTAAAAAATACCCTAGTACTACTGGTACTATTGTAACTGTACAATAATTAAAAAAATCTGTATTAGTAACTAAATCTCGAAGAGCATCAAAATTATCCGCAGCACTTGTATTCAACATCGATTCTGTAAATAATCTTCCTAATCGTATGTAAGTGGCTCAAGGTCCGAGAGTTTTCAATGTATTGTTATGTTTCTAATTTTACTTCCAGCCAAAATCTTGCTGTTCTACGTGATCTTCTATGCGGTGCTGGTGGGCTTCTTTGCAGCCTTGCTGGCTGTCTTCTACCAGACCCTGGACAGCAAGGTGCCCAAGTGGCAGCTCGACGCTTCCATCATCGGTAGCAACCCTGGTACGTCAATAAACACATTTGAGTACGTCTTCTTCAGGAATCAAGACCATAGTCAGAACTCCAAATCACAGACCACAAATCTTAGGTCATTTATATTTGCAAGGTATATTATTAAAGTGGATTTAATGATATAATTAATAAAAAGTAGAAGAATAAAGAAAATCCAATCCCATCACATACCATTAATAATATTTTTTTTATGAAAGAGCCACTGCACTGTCGCTCAGTTTAGCCAGAGAGACTAAAATACTATTCCCGGTTTATTCTCAGGGCTGGGCTTCCGTCCGATGCCCGACGTGGACAAGGTGGAGAGCACCCTCATCTACTACCGCGCCAACGACAAGGGCTCCGTGCTCAAGTGGGCCACCATCATCGACGAGTTCCTAAACCGTGAGTAGCCAAGCATGCTATGTTATCACAGATGTTATCCTCCTTTATGAATCGTATTTTACATGCCTTAGATTTCTTCTTCCTCGTGAATTAATTAATAAGGGTATATATCTAATCTAGATAAAGTCATCCTGGTAAGTCACGTCCTTTCAATAAATATATATGTATGCCCTCGAATATTGCAGTTCTCAAACATGGTTTACATACGAAGTTTTCTTTCACCGCTAATCCAGTGAAAAGCCACGCATAACTTGAAAAACATGTGGCGAGGGCAGTCTGTTAAGCCGTTAAAAAGGCATATTTTTGTCTTTCCATCCAACTCATATTAATAAATATTTCGTCTACTGCTTCACCTTCGCTTCCCATCAAGCATGGTTGAGTTAATTTTAATTCCATTGGTTTTATGCCCAATAAAAACATCCTGTCTTCCTGGTGCAGTGTACCGCAAGAAGGGCAGCGGCAGCGGCGAGGCGCCTGGCACCGAGAACCGCGTGCCGTGCTCGTTCGGCAGCGGGGCCGTGGGGGACAAGCAGGTGTGCGACGTGCCTGTGGACGAGTTCCACCCCTGCACGCCCTCCAACCAGTACAACTACGAGGAGGCTGGGCCCTGCGTCTTCCTCAAGCTCAATAAGGTACCTATTTATATGCCAAGCACAAGTCTTCGTTCATAGTGTCGAAGCTATTCGGTCAGTAGGTAGTCTTTAAAGCAAATAAAACGCCCCTTAAAATTCTCAAAACCAAAGTCTCATCTCTGAACGTATACAGAATTTACACTTTCTGTCTAGTGGTGTCAGAAATCCAGATTGATTATACCTGCGAACTAGGTTATAAACATTTTCGGCAATTATGAAAACCAGGCAATTGGAAACTTTGCCAAGTAAACCAAAACTATAATTCAGTCTTTCCAAAAAGTATTAATGTAAACACTAATAACGTTAATGTTCATTGTTCAATCCAGATCTTCAACTGGAGACCATTGCCGTACAACAACACCGAGGACCTGCCCGGAGGCATGCCTGAGGACCTGAAGCAGCACATCAAGATGGTCGTGAGTATTTCGGAACTGTTAAAAGTGTAGATGCACTCATCTATAAATAAAATCTGGTGATGAAAAATCTACAAATAAAAGTGTGAATGAAAATAAATTGCACAGTTAGTTCAAATGTGATTTCTGATAAATTGGAGGCTATTGAAGTTCATAATCATTAATTACTCAACCAAGAAATCAGTACTTACATATATAGAAGTTAAGCACATCCAGACTGTCTGAGATGTTATTTTCGGAAACCCATATTACCTTACTTAAATATATGCCAAGCATATTCTTCTGCACTAAGTGAGTTGGGGTATGTTTAACCACTGTACCATATCTGCTTGTTTCCAGTCCGGCAAGCCCGAGGCGAACACCGTGTGGGTGTCATGCGAGGGGGAGAACCCAGCTGACGTGGAGAACATGGGCCCCGTGCAGTACATTCCTCGGCGGGGCTTCCCCTCCTACTACTACCCCTTCACCAACAAGGAGGGCTACCTCAGCCCCCTCGTCGCTGTGCTCTTTGAGAAGCCCAGGAGTAAGTTACCTTTACATAGAATAGCAGTTTTTGAATTCATGAAAACTCTCCTCTTCTTCTTGAAGTCATAGCTTCGATAGGTAAATATGCTCATAAAAAAGATTATCAAATACTTTCTTCAAATTAACAATTAGGTAAAAAAAAACTTTACGTATTGACATAAAATTTCGAGGTTCTAATTAAATATTTATAGACAAGGTTTACCATGTTCTCACTGGCTTATTTCCACCTTCCAGCGGGTGTGCTGATCAACATCGAGTGCAAAGCGTGGGCGAAGAACATCTTCTACGACCGCTACGAGCGACGTGGCTCCGTCCACTTCGAGCTGATGGTGGACCGCAACTAAGCACCAGTCGGTCTCAGGCCGCTGCGGCACGCCTGACTGTCGAGCGACTGCTGTGTCTGTTTTATGAATGTTAAGGGCTATTATGGGACTGTTGATGGCCATCGTATGACTGTCGATGTCGGGTAATAGCTGTTTATGGCTGTTATATGTGACCACTAGGGGTAGTAATGTTTAGTGAGCAGTCTCCGACGGCCAGCCGCCGCGGCGACCGGCCGGCAGGCGCCGAGTTCACTTCTGACCGCCAATTGGTGTTAGCGTCAACTTACTGCCAAATAGTCTAGTTGGTGTACGTCGGTTGGTGGTCACCGGTAGGTCGTGCTCCGCTTGAGTTTGGGGTGTGTGCGAGAGAGTGAGACCTGTGTGAATGTGTTTTATTCCATGTGGGTGCGAGTAGGAGCCTGCAGCGCCCGCGCCGGCACTGCGCCGCGTCCGTCAGCCGCCGTCGTAGCAATAGCCACATATTCGGCGGGTTCATTCATTTCTATTCGTTTTAGAATAAGCCCTCGGGCGTAACTCTAAGTTCAGTTTCACGCTTCGAAGTTGAAAATTTTAAATTATTGAAATATTGATTATGGAAATTATGTAATGTTTTTTCGGACGGAGTGTCAATAAACACGCAATAGTTGGTTCAAATTTAGGATGTGTGGTGTTTTATTTATTTATCCTTACGTCCCGCTAATAAGGTTAAGATGATTCTTGTAATATTATCAATTCGAGTTTGTTTATAATTATAATATTATCATAGTAGTGTAAGCGTCGCTTCCGATAGCACGTTTCTGCATCTCACAACATAAATGAATAGAAATCAAGCAAAATCCTTTCAGTTTATCTAATTCAAAGTGTAGTATTTATATTAACAAGTGAATGTTAAGAATATAACGATGGGGAAAAATAAAATTTTGATAATCTCTATTTTTAGTCTGGGGGTTATTATAGCAGGTAGGTAGATTATATTGTACTGTTGTTTGTTTCATATTCTTTGTGAGTGTGATATACCTAAACTAAAAAGTGCCACAAAATAAGCTATTTTTAATTTAGGGTAAATTGTAGGTAAATGTGATAAATTATCTATTTTCTCTGTGTTTATACAGGTAGTTTGGCCGCAACTACAACGATAATGGGTAATTAGTCAAAATGTAAAGTAATGTAAGTTAGTAATCAATATTAAATTCCCAGATAGTTGGTAAATCTTAAAACTGATCAATATTATTGTACCTCGTTCAAGACGCATAAAGTAATTAAGAATTATTCATTACTTTATTAATTAGATATCGCCGGTCACTTCTACTCTTCTGCCTACGTCACTACCGTGACCCCAGATTAGAAGAATAACAGTCATATCAAAAACACGGTTTTCTAGAATATTTTAATTATATTTACTGTACAAAATAATATTCTCATAAAAGATAACTGATGACTGACCATAATCTATACTTTCTATACTAATATTATAAAGCTGAAGAGTTTGTTTGTTTGATCACGCTAATCTCAGGAACTACTGGTGCGAATTGAATTTTGTGCCGAGTAGACCATTTATCGAGGAAGGCTTTAGGCTATTTAACATCACGCTGCAACTAATAGAAGTGAAGAAACAATAGAAAATGTGGAAAAAAACGGGGAAAATTATTCATCTTTGAGGGCTTCCGTTGCGTGCGCTGCGAAAACGGTTCAAGATATCAAAAAAATGTGTATGAAAGAATTATTCCTCTTGAAATGATCTTACAAAATGTCCGCAATATGTCTATGTTTTAAGGTTAACTCACTAGAACCGTTTTCATGGTAATAACTATTCCACGCGGACGAAGTCGCGCGCACCAGCTAGTATACAATAAAGTGGGAGAATAAATGACTTTTGTTTTGAATGGTTATGATCTTTCAGAGAGATATAATATTATAATCTCTCCTTTTGAGTCGTCGCATTTCCTCATGACTGAGGGTCGTGACTCCCCCACAAAATCAATTCGTTAGGTAATTTCTCTTGGGCAGGTACATCGTGATGATGTCATAATTCATAATGCTATTTACTCATGCTGAGTTACATTTACATATATTTGCAGGAGGCATTTTAGGAATTGATCAAAACTGGTCGGGATTACTGTCTAATGAAGTAAATAATCGTACATCGGATGACTCTAATCAAGGTGTTAGTAAGTATCTCTACGTATTTTTTATATTTAACACTAGCAGCACTTTGTAGTCACCGTGTTAATCCGGAATAAAATGTAGACGTCTTAATATGCCTACATACCTATATATGTACATATGTCCAGGTTCTCTTCTAGCTACTTACCAAATTGCATCCAAAAGAAGTAACGCTAAAGATACCCGAACTATCTAATTTTGAGATGGATTTTATTTAGCCATCCATGCGCTTGTGCTAAATTTATACGAATTTACTTAGTATAAATATTTTTGCATGTACGTACTTATTTCAGTTTTCTTATCTACTTATCTATCTATACATATATATAATAAAGCTGAAGAGGGTCAAAAATCTGAACCAAGAAGATATTAGAAAAAAAAGCGTTTGGGTATACTTAAAATCGATAATAAGACACGTTAAGCAGTTTTTATAGTTGTTGTCTGTTTGTCTTTATATTTCAACGCTCATCACGTAAAACGGCTGAACGGATCATCACGATTTTTGTTATGTAGGTAGGATGAGGTCTTACAAGTGTCATAGGCTACTTTTTATCCTGAAATAATGCGAGCGAAGCCACGGGCCTGAAATAGTATATTATAAAATTCTTATCAATATTTTAGAGCTGCGTTTCAAGCCGAAGCGAGAGCACAGGGAAAACTTCGTCTACATCCAGACCAATGTAGCTAAATCCGTGGATGGCTGGGTAAAAATTCTCGACCAGTTTTTGGAACGTGAGTGTTTTTATAAACCAACTTAACTTTGAGCGAAAATAATCAGGATCGGCAAAATTTCGGGAAACATTGGTGGTGATTATTTCCCCTCATTTTGAAATAAGTTGAGTAGTTATAAGTATGACAGTATTTTAAAATCATATTTTTATCTTATTTATTAAATAGTTAAAATCTTCGTTTACAAGATTTATACATAATGAAGAAAATAATAAAGGGAGGTATATTTTATTGAGGAGGTTATTTTAAAAATTATAAGTATATCTAACCTACGCTTTATTCAATTTGTATGTACATATATTAAGTGTGTATTTACGAAAGAAAAGTACCTATATATATGTATTTTAGCCATTATCTAGTTAGTACCCATGATACAAGCGTAAGCTTAATATGGGGCTAGATGGCGCTGTGTGATATATCGTGAAATATTTATTTATTTTATTTATTTATTTCCGTTTGCAGCGTACCACAACAAGTCAGCGAACCGCGTGCCCTGTTCCTATTCCAGCGGCCCCGGGGGCGACAACCAGGTCTGCGATGTCCCCGTGGAGGAGTTCTACCCCTGCACTGCTGCCAACAAGTATAACTATGCAAAGGGAGCTCCATGTATCTTCCTGAAGCTAGACAAGGTTCGAAGTTAATCGAATTATATGATAATCGATCTCTGTCTCCTTCACCGCTAAGCGAGTGCAAATTCAGACATAACTTGAAAATACAAGTCGTTGGTGTGGGGTTGGATTCGAACCAGGGTGCGTCTGGGTGAAAAGTAGAAACTGGAGCCGCTGAGCCACACTTGCCACTATTCGCCACCATTGAGCCATTCTCTGTCATGATCCTTAATTTTGGCAATAAGACATATGTATTAGAAATGTGATAGCCGGTACATATGAACAAAATTTTGTCTATAACTTCCTTGAAAGCTATATATTGGATTCAAACTAACACCATTGTAATATAAACAGGTATTCGTAGTACAATTAATAAATACAATCAACCTGTATCATTGAATAGATCAATAGAAACTTTTGTGGTTAAAGCCTCGTTTATATGATTATTATCTTTATTTCAAGTACATATATTTTTTAAACTAGATAGACTCACGCCTGACTACAACTCGCCTGATGTTAAGCGACGTTATAATCTACGATCTAGCGCACTTGCCTAGAAGAAACCGATTCACTCTCGACTTGAAGATTGATAAATTATAGTTCGAGGGGCATAGAGAATGAATGAATTTGAATTTGGGATTTAGATTCCGTCGTAAAGAAATAATAGTCAGTTTATACCGGTTCATTTCAGATTTTGAATTGGCAGCCGCAGCCTTACAACAGTACTGAAAATTTGCCAGAAGATATGCCTCTGGATTTAAAGCAGTTTATTAGAGTTGTTGTAAGTATCATTATCCTCAATCTACAATGTAGATAGTGGTTAGATTCATACGTTTAAATAAACTAAGAAATATTCCGGGACATTGCACACAGCGCCATCTAGCCCTACACTAAGTAACGCTTGTGTCGTGGGTACTAGATAGCGGATATAATACTTAAATACTTTTCTTTTGTGAATACATATGTATATAGGTACTTATTACACATACGCGCTTTTGTTACTAAAGATGCTATTTTAAATGCTGATGATTTTCTTTGACATAGCTTAAAATTATTTTATTTTATCCAATCTACATAAACTATATTACTGCTTTACAATATTAAAACATATTTATTTCAAAACAACAAAAATTAAAAGCAACACTTCCAAATAATAATAAAAAATAAACATTATATATACATCATTAAAAAAAAACTACATAAATATATCTGATATTGTTTGTTTGTAAATGACATTATGTATACATATTTATGTTTGTATCTTTGCTAAAACTGATTCTATTTTCTATTGTTATTGACATTAATAATAAGTATTAAGTTATAAAAATTATTATTGTACTCGTAATACATGACGTACCTATTGTACCGCAATGTTATAAGGTCAATAAATATCTTTGAATCTTTGCTGTAAGTACATCTAAATGAGTTCAATACAGCAGCTGTCATAAATTACAACACAATGTCTAAAATAACCAAGGTTTATTTTTATCCAGTCTTAAATTCTATCCTAAGTTCCAAATTAAAACAGACTTTAAGATTTTATTCTTGCAGATACATCCGCTTATTTGTCGCCAAACGTTTGCTTAATTTTGAGCTAGATGGCGCTGTGTGGAATTTCCCAGCATATTCCATTGTATCCAATTTTGATAGATATGTAATCATAGCCACATAATACAGAGCCATTATCCATACTTTTGTTTTTAATTTGTTACTTGTTGCGATTTATTGTTGCTTCCAGTCTGGTCGACCTGAAGCCAACAACCTATTTGTGACGTGTAAAGGAGAGAGCGAGGCAGATGAGGAGAATCTAGGCCCCTTCCAGTACATTCCGAGAAGAGGGTTCCCCTCATACTACTTTCCTGACACTAATAAGGAAGGGTATCTGAGTCCTTTGGTTGCTGTGCTCTTTGAAAAACCCAGGAGTAAGTTTGTTAAAAATATAATGTTTTGTTCATTTTAATTGTGTGTTAGAAATAAACAAACCGAATTATGTTTATTATAAACCAATAATTTAATTTGTTTTTAAGCTAGATTGATTTAAATAGGCAGGAGACTACATAGACTATTTAGGTCACCATACCAAGAAATAGGCGCTTTATCTTCTTTATCTTCTAAGACTTTTTAAATAAATATTTATTTATTTATTTAAGACTTTCTTGTGACAATTCATTAGACTTTTTTGTTTATCTTTATTATATTACCGACCAATTGTACTTAAAGGAATAATCGACGCGTCTAGAAAAAGTTTAACAATACCAGTAGGTAAGTTTACATAATTATCACTTTATTTTTAAAAGTAAATAACATTAGCATGGTATATCTATGCTAGATCTATCGACACTAGAGAAGGTCACTCTAATACGAACTTACTTTATTATCTAATTAGAACCATCCCAGGATCCTAATATTCGCTTATATATTCCAGAGGGAGTGTTGATAAATATCGAGTGCAGGCTGTGGGCGCGCAACATCCCCCGGAGCGGGCCCGGCACCAGCGCCAGCGTGCACGTCCACCTCATGATAGACCGGGAGTGAACTCCTGGGGGACCAGCCAGCCTCTATATTGACAGGAGCATAACAAGATTACCTGTAGATTGAGTCTGATTTTATTTATGCCCATCTATGTTTTATCTTAAATTATAGCGCTTTGAAATATTTTAAATATTGAGTCACTGATCTATTATTTTAAAACAATATATAATTTCACCAATATAGATAAATCAAATTTCTTGTTAAATAAATAAACACGGGGAAAATCTTGTAAGACTGTTGTTTTTTTATCCATAGAACGTAGGTAAATTGACTTGCAAAGTCCGTCATGCAATTAACGTCCGATCGAATTATCTATAAAAAATCTTGGCAAAGTCAAATGAAACAAACAAGTAAAGCTTCCCCCTCACACTAAAGCCCTGCGGGGTTACTATAGGATGGGAAATTGCACACAGCGCTATCTAGCCCCACACTAAGCAACAATAGGTACACAATTAGAAGACTTAATAAAATAAATCTCTAGATCATTATGATTTTTAGTGTGGAAGTAGTAAAGGGCCCCAAAAGTTTCATAGACTATTTTTATTTTATCCTAAAACTAAGTAGTGAAGAAAAATAACTCGTTGGATCAAAAGTGCCATGAATAGAGAAATGTGGAGTAATTTAGAGAAAGCTTTTACCGTCAAAGGTGGACCTTACACCGACGAAGATGTACCATGAACTAATATAATTATCTTATCCGTAATATAAATAATCCTATGATAAAGTAGTATATATTAACAGTACTAATGAAAATTTAACCACTCTGTTTCCATTTACAGTAGAGAAAAATCCAAGCATTTTTATTTTAAATTTACATTTAGACACAGTATTTAATTTATACTTAAAGTATATATTAAATACAGTCTGTTAAACACACTTAGTCGGTGTCTGTCGGTGTGATGGTCAGAGAAGATTTGTGTTTTCTTTAATTTTTCCTGGCCTCGTGAATCACGTAACGGCGTTTTATTATAATGTATATTACATATTGTGCAACGTCCATGTATCTTACTGTAACAAAATGGATCCATTGTTGTCCAATAAATGAAAATTTGAATTTGAATAAACAAACAACCCTCCGTCATATTACAACGATCGACCGTAGCCCCCGGGTGATAATTCGCTCGGGTCGGTGGTATTTCGCAGGCGCCGCGCTGGCGGCTCCCTCCCGCTGAACCTGCGTGACCCACTTGCGGTGCTTTGTTCCTGGTGACGTAGTACTTGTTATGTGGACTCTTGGAAACCTTTGAGTAGTTATTTTTATCTACAGGTATTTATTAGATGATGGTAGCGCATATAAACAGTACTGTCAAGTAAAACTTGATAACTAATCAAATGAAATCAAATCTTGATACCAATAATTCACCTTACAGCAACACACTGTACAGGGCAAGTCAAAGTATGTTTTAGTTCTTAAAATTATAATTGTTTGTCAGGACTTAGCTACATTCATTCGAACTACTATATATACTACTAGCTGTGCCTGCGATTTCGTCCGCGTGGAATAGTTATTTTGGGCATTAATTCTTTGAATTTTGAACCGTTTTCGCAGCGAACGCAATGGAAGCCTTCAAAGAGGAATAATTATAATCAAAAAATGTGTATGAAAGATTTATTCCTCTTGAAATGATCTAACAAAATGTCCGCAACAGTATATGTCTATCTTTTAAGGTTAACTCACTAGAACCGTTTTTATGGTAATAACTATTCCACGCGGACGAAGTCGCGCGCTCCAGCTAGTCTTCTATAACTATACGCGTTAATTAAGCCAGTCAGTAAAAATATTACGCACAATGCACATATTAAATACTCTAATTGCATTTGTTGAAGGTAACTTGATACATTGGTCTATGGAATAATAAAGTAGTAGGTATAATGCATGCACTTAGTATTGCATCACCGAGGTGTGGACAATATGATGTCATGTCAGAGGGAACTTTATGCTTTTGTACACACTTACCTACACAATATAATTGATACAGTAAGGTGGCTTACAATGCCCTTTATTAGAGACTTAGAGGCTCCGCCTTAGATTATTTGTCTAAAATACACCTAGAATATTACTTTTTACCATTAATAGCAACATATATATTTATTTCAAAACAACAAAAATTAATAGTAACACTTCCAAATAATAATAAAAAATAAACATTATATATACATGGCTGGCCTGTTAGCTTAGTGACTGGCCTGTTAGCTTAGTTGGTAGTGGCTCTGCCTTCTAATCTAGGGGTTGCGGGTTCGATTCCCGCGTGACACAAGTATTTATGCATTATAAAAATTTATAATTACTTGTGTTGAGTCTGGTCGTTTGTATGTATAATAAGTATGTATTTAAAAAAGAAAAGTATATAAGTATTATATCCGTTATCTAGTACCCACGACACAAGCGTTTGCTTAGTGTGGGGCTAGATTGCGCTGTGTGCATTGTCCCGGAATATTTATATAAAAAAAAATAACTAATATACATTTTCCAAAGGTAGCGTACCCACAATGCTGGCTGCATTTCCCCGTTGAATAGCTAATACCATAATATAATAAGACATGCAAGTAATCTGTTTTTTATTTCCACCCAAACCAATTTCATCCACTTTTCACACATGAAGCGACGAGAATAATACTCACTCACTTACATACGTATACACGCACTTTTAACTAAATATATAATCAGTAAAGAATTATTTTTACAAAATCTGATGCACTAAATGCCGAAGCTAGGACGTAGCTTTCCGTAGCGACGTAGCACCCCGCTGTGTGTCCTTTCGTAGACACCCGTAGCGAGATCTACGTCGTAGATCGTAGTAAAAGTAAATGTAGATAATCGGTAATTATGTATAATTCCCGGGAATTATACATAATTACCAAAGCACTCGGTAAATGTTGAGAATTATCCACATTTACCGGTAATTATATATAATTACCATACCCCTTTGGTTAATGTACAAAATAATGAAATCAAACATCAGAATCAATATGATTATGAGAATAAATACTATATAAAATTAATAGTTAAAGAAAGACAATTTTTCTTTTATTTGACAGACATGTGATAAAAAAAAATTCGAAAGATGCTTACTGGTAGTAGGATATACAATCATCGTTCTTAATTATAATCTCATAACAAAGTATTTCTTTCTCTATCAATGGCAAAAAAATCTCTAGTTTCATAGAAATGCTAACTTATAGAAAGCCTCAATTTGTTACTACAAAAGCTATTTTCACGTATGACATCATGCTTTTAGCATACAGGGTAGTAAATAGTATTTTACGACCGACATGGCGTCATCCAGGTAACGTAACCTTGCATGTAATCTAGAGAAGCTGATTAACTTCTTTCCACTCCATAAAACTTAGGTATGTAAAACATAGCTTACAGAAACGTTTATGCAAGATAGGAGGAGCTTGATGTCAAGCAAAGATACAAACTAAGTGCACTTGAGCTGATTTATTTTAGTTCAAGGGTATCAAAGAATCCAGCAGAACTCTACAGTTTGGCATAAAAACAAGTGAGAGTTAGAATTTAAATACAAGCAGTTTAATCTACTCTTAGTTTCACAGCTAACTGACACCAATATTCCTAACCTCTTTACTCCTAATAATACACGTTCAGATAAAATCACTAAAACACAAGCCTAATAAAATCATTGTCGTATATTGTAGTACCTAATCAAAATATTGTTTATCTATTGGCTTCCTGCGTTGCGTAACTTCCTCGCAAGTGGGTCCCAGATACACTGCCATATTGCCGTCGCAGACCGAGCCTGGCTCCGTAGTAAACACCCATATACCTACTTACCTAATGCCAATGCTCTCGAGCCTATACTAACTTGATAATATTCTGCAACGTTCTTGGATTTCGGCACGAGATTACTGGAGATTTGTTCATGGTTAGTAGAGAAAAGGCTATATCATTTGTTTATTGACGCATTTATGTTTGAAAATTCTCTACCCCGTTCAAAAGCTACTTTGCTTCTTTGAAAATGAATAATAAAATAAATATTATTCACTTTCAAATGAATATTAAAATATGAAAGATAGGGTCAAGTGTTTGTTAATTCGTACATTTAATCGTTTTTTTATTAGCATGAAGATTAATTAAACTCTGTATCTTAGGCTCAGATTATATTAAAATATTTCCTCCGTGTTAACAAAAGGCTTTTTATTCAGATTTCCCACGAGTACCATCGCAGAGCACTACTATTGTGCACTGTACATACATACATCTACTTAAGCACTAGTCTTTTCCCGTTTGTTTCTAATCCTGTACCCTGGGCAGTATCCAGCATTCTGGTGCCGGCGCCGCGGCGGCGGGCAGCGGGGCGGCGCCAGGCAACGTGACGCCGTCTGCCTCTCCACCGGGGCAGATACGCAGCTAAATATTAGGGATGGTGCTAGCATATGTAGTAGTTTGTACAAGCTAAAACATTCGCTAAATATCAAGGGTGCTGCTAGAATATAACGAAGTTTGTATGAACAGTAGTAGTTGCGAAATACTCGTATTAGGGGTGACATAAGAATATGTCATGGTTTCAATGCATGCGGATTACGATGATGGCTTGGACATGCAAATTATTTGCGCGAAATATTGAGTCTGTAATCAGTCTACAAAGGGCATTTATGTATTTAATTCAATAAATTAAGTAGATTATACAGAAGAAAGTTAGCATTTGGATTTGTAAGATGTAATTTTTTGTTTAAAAATCTGTTGATTCATGCAGCTATAAATACTATAATTGTAGATAATTAGCAAGGTGAGGGAGAGACAAAATTGAACATAGCTTAGAGTAAAAGTTAAAGTAGTAAATAGTAGAACAAAGAATGCTGTACATTGCTTCCTTTGTCAAAGCCTGAACTACTATGTCCGGAAGTTTAGTTTTAAATTTTCTTACTCGTAGTCGTAGTTTACTCTAAATATAAACACAATTTGTTCCTCGAGATAGATATAAGCACTATGAGATCATTCATTTATAAACCGATCCAACATAATAAATAAATAAACGAGTTGAGTTTACTAATCTTTTATTAGCGATAAGGTCGCCAATTAGGATACTCATTTTAAGTTTTGTGTGTTTCGTTGTGTTCTATTCTTAAATATGTTGGTGTCTTTATTAATGTGTTTTCTATCTATCTATCTATCTAGCCAGCAATGTATTCCATCCCATGCCATCCCATGGTGTTATATGTACCTACCACCCTTTCCGGGGCAAGTCTGCCGCTACGTCATTCAGTGCTCGTCTCTCGCCAGAATAACCCTCACGAGTGGTCCGGGATTTAATAAACAGTGATTTTAAAAATAGGTAACCATGGGCATGGAAAAGAGGACGATCAAAATCGTGGTGATTGTGTGCGTCACCGTGCTTGTCATAGGTGAGAAGAGTTAATTATAATGGACAATTAATTAGCGTTTAATTTTAAACAAAGTTTTAAATTAGGTCGGTGTTTAAAGTGCTTTTCGAAGAGTCACATAAAACCAAAGAAGTGAGATAAAGTAGAATTTAAACTTGCTCATAGATCTTTGAACAACATTGTAGTTAATATTTTTTACGCCATTTGTGTTGAGTTGGTTCGTTATTTTCGTACACTTAAAAATGGTTAATTGTGCAAATTAATGATGAAAATTCCTGTCATAAATAAATATTTCTAAATTCTTTAGTTTAGTGTCCTATCCTATCCTGGGCGCCCACCACGATGTATAATTAATTCTGCGGGGGAGTCACGACCCTCAGTCATGAGGAAATACGATTCAAAGAGAGAGTATCCTAATGCTCGAAACAGAAAAAAGTGTCGAAAAAAAAAATTTTTCATCGTAAATAATTGATGTTTATAACTTATTAAAAAATAAGATCTTCGCCATTTTATAACAACGGCCATCTTGGATTAACAAGGCCATAGAGACCCACCCTAGAACATAATAATCATTTACCATCATGCGAGTTATGGCCAAGCGCGAACTAATATATATAAATATTAGTATATAAATTATAATCATCAAACTAAAAGCATGTGTTGACTTGACATGGAATGGAACTCAATTAGGTATTCGTAGATAATAAGAAAGACAAATTTAAATTAATAAAAAATATCTTACAACTATCTAAACAAAACTTATAATATTTTTTAAGATTTTTAAATAGGATATTTTATTACTATTCTATTCCAGATCCTTGATATAGGTATAGTTGATATAGGTATCTACATAGGTCATGTAATTCTAGGGTTTCTAAGCTCGGGCTAAGTTAACATGCGTGTAGGCGCAGGACAATGCTCCTGTTTCTAAGTACTGTATCCTGATGCTTAGGTGTAATATTTTATACATACATATATACATACAACATTCTCGCAGCGAATCTGACAACCATACAGTATGAGCCCAGGCTTAAACGGAAAGCAGTAATACCCAGCGGCTGAAACCAGTGCAAGGCCATGTCCTGCCACTTTAAAATAAAAGGAGAAGCACTCAATGGAGAGCTCACTTACATGACAGAATCACTCAACAGATCTGCTTATAGTGAAAGCACTGATTGTGGATTGCAACCAGACGAGAAAAAAAAACATATACAATACATACATACGTATTTATACAACTCAATTTTATTTGTTCAAATAAATATAACATTAATGTTTCAGAAATGTAGTAGTTACATAAATATAAATAAGTGGACAACTATGGTGCTCACATTTAGTAATAAATAAAAAAAATAGCCTTTATTCCCCATTTACAAATGATATAAGAACTTATAAAATAATTTTGACTTAAGTAAACTATTTAATTAAATGAATCGTTTCTTCATTATATCTTTAGGGCACCCAATTTGGTGAAGGCCTCTTCAAAGTCGATCATAATTTATGAAACACAATTGTAGTTTAGGATTATTAATCTTAAACTTAGCGAATACTTATACCTACTTAATATTTTGCTATACACAAGCTGAATTACCTGAAATTATTTCTTGTCGTCTGCACTCGACAAAATATCCTCATATTTGAAATGTCTGCCATCAGAGGTGGTTATTGAATGAGCCGCCGAGATTATATTAATATCAGCTCGATATAACGCCCTCGCCACAAAAAGCTTCTCTTAGGTATTATACAGTACCTACATCTTATATGTATCTGTAATATAGGTATTAAGAGATATCTCTCTATTATATCAAAAATATCTAAACCAATGTAGACATTTCATATTGATATAATAGGTGTTCAGTTCAAATCTCTGAAGTTAACACATTAGTTCCTAAGCAAAATCCTAGATGGCGCTAGTAGTCGAATTAAATCACGTTTACTTGTCGACCGCATAATAATAATTGTAAACGAATATCGGATCGGATGCAAGTTTGCCAAACGTTAAAATAAACATCCGATTCGGATGTTTATTTCAATATAAGACCATATACTGCAAAAGATTGTTTTATCATCATCACTCCTCGTCGAGAACCCCTTCTCAATCTCTATTCTCTTAGCATTTTATTCAATAGGAATACCAACGTAAACGAACCATCCAGACGCACCCTGGTTCGAATCCGGCCCTACACCAATGACTTGTATCTTTCGTGGTAGGACCTGGGTGCCCGCCACGATGCATAATGCCCAAGAGAACTCCCCTAACGAATTCATTCTGCGGGGGAGTCACGACCCTCAGTCCTGAGGAAATACGACTCAAGAGAGAGATTTTTGTTTTATTTGACCAACATACATGGTTACTAGTAATCAATAAATAACTTTAGTGCTTTAGTAGGTACGGCAAAAGTACTAATTAATTAACTAAAATGCAATAGTTACCATTGACCCTGACGACCTATATATGCACATTAAAAAACAGGACTCCCAAATAATTGTGTATGTTTCAGCTGCTATCATCGGAACTGTATTGGCTCTCGTGCTGCCCTATCGTTATGTTGGTAAGTTATAAAATCTCAATATTTCAAATAAACTATGGAAGTGACGACGATCTCTCATTAGTTTAGAAGTTCTTGTGGATTTTCGCAACTGGCAGTCCAAACGGTACAGGTTCGATAGATATAAATTCGAATCCTGCTAATACTGATTATTTTTGCTCATTTCCAAAACAAGTCTGTTAAAGCCTTAGTGCGAGGTGCGGTAGTACGTCATATACTTATGTATCTGTAATATAGCGATATTAAAAAAAACAATAGAAGCATAAATCACAACTCAGGGACTTTGGATCTAGTGTGGGAAGACAAAGAGTCTCAAGAAAGTTCTAATGTTCTCATAAATATAGGAACTCTCTTAGTTTAATTACAAGAGCTTATTGATTTGGTCTCTGTGGACTGTATTATACACAAGATCAAAGCAGTGAGCACGTGTAAAGGGAGCACCTTGCTAGCAGTGTGATAATGAATGCTGTGGATGATAATATTCTAAATTTTCTGAAAAAACTAATTATTCGTTTGACTTATCGGTAGCATCCAAGCAACATATACACTCATCTACCTATCTATATCCTCAGAGTTGGAAGTATGGCCGCGTTCAGACGAGTACACGACGTACGAGCCGGTGATAAGGTTCCGAGTGAGCGACGCAGGCAGCTGGCATGTCTGGTACCAGCGGACCAATGACTTCCTCAGACGTGAGTATTTGCCTGAGTGATGATAGAATGGCTTAGAGGATGACTGACCAATTAAAACTGGAGAACCATCGCTCAGGATAGACAAAAGTGGAAGGAAGATAGGGCATCATATGTCCTGTGAATGGTTGAATTAGGCTAGCCCATAATACAGTTTAGTTGAATAATTTTTTCCGTTTTGATTTTTGTGTTTCGTGTACAGTCAACTTTTATTCTTCATTATATCGCACTGTTCAGTCTAGAAAGGATCTATTGCATTGCTATATGTTTTGGCATGAGCAATTCGAAAGAGTTTTATTTTGGTCGTAGCTGTAAAATTCATTACAAGTTAAAGCGCATTTGTGCAGCTATGTAAAAGTCACCTATGGCTCAGTTCAGACTTATCTTAATCTAAAGTGCAAATTTTCTTATAAATTGCAGTCACATTTCCATTAATTTTTTATCCTTACTGTCTGAACTGATCCAAAAACACTTGATTGACCTATCGAAGTCTCAGCACAGAAAAAGAAGATTTTGTAAGATAATATTAGGGTATGTCTTCCCGAGTAGAAACTATAATATGTCATTCCATCCAGAATACGAGACGTCAGTCCCAGAAGACCCTCCCCGCGCACCGTGCACCACGCACAACAAGGCGGAGCAGCAGTTCCGCTCCGAGACCTGCGACATGGCCATGCGGCTGTGGGCGCCCTGCACCGCCGACCAGTTCTACGGGTACCCGGCCGGGAGCCCCTGTGTCTTCCTCAGGCTGAACCATGTGAGTAGTTGTTATCTAGTCCTTTTGATAGCAAAAATGTGTAGTAGCTTATATAGGGTAATTCTTTTTTTGTGATACAATAGGTATAGAATATAATACGAATTAGCTGATTGGTAATCCTATTTCCAAATGTGCTCAAAAGTTTTTTGACAGAAACGCCTTTCGGTCTACAAGGCTCAATAACACTGTTTCCACAGGTCCACTACTGGGTTCCACACCCGTACAATACGACTTCATCGCTGCCTCTACCTGCGGACATGCCCAACCATATTCGTCAGTTTATGGTAAGTCTGATTGATTGATTGATTGATTGATACTTTATTGGACACAAAAAACATAATACACAAACAGAAAAGAAAATTAATTAAAACTAATGCCACAAATGGCGGCCTTATCGCTAAAAGCGATCTCTTCCAGGCAACCGTAGGATGGAGAGGAAAATATAAAAAAAAAACAGACTAGACGGGGTGTACAATAACGAGCACATGCAATTTGACTATAAAATCTTAAACAATAAACATAAACATTTAAAATAATAAACTACTCAAGCCCATACTTACATTATATATATTATACTACTTACGTACTACAGAAATAACTACTATAAACTTACATATTAATAAGTACAATATACCATAAACTTACATACAAATAAATACAATATATATATATATAAATTCATAGACATACATAAACTAATAAGCAGCAGGTTTAACTTGTTTGCATGGACAGATACCAATTCATTACTTGGCTTTTAAAAGATTCCAGTGACGGGGCCTTCTTAATGCTAAGAGGTAGCTCATTCCAGAGGCGAACAGCTTGCACAGCAAATGAGCGCCCAAAGAAGGATGGCGAGTTAAATTTAGGGTGAGATAAAGTTAGCATTTCCGACGACCGAAGATTACGAGCGTGGGTGTCATGTACATATTTGAATCGACATTTTAAATAGCTGGGAGTTGTAGGATTGAATAAAACATTATAAAGAAGAGACAAGATATGTGCATTCCGGCGAAGGCGAATTGGCAGCCACTTGAGCTTAAGGCGATACTGAGATACGTGGTCATATTTTCTCAAGCCAAATATGAACCTAATGCAGTAATTTTGGAGCCGCTCAAGTTTTCCTAACTGGTCTTCTCGCAGATCTAGGTAACAGGCGTCTGCATAATCTAACACAGGAAGAAGAAGGGACTGAGCAAGCGCAATTTTAGTGGCAGTGGGTAGAAAATTTCGGAGGCGTCGCAAGGATGCTCCCGAAGCAAATAACCTGCGGCTGATCATATCTAAATGACAATCCCAGCTAAGGCAACGATCCATCATTACGCCAAGATTTTTAACAGTCTCGCTATAAGGTATGACAATCCCGTCAAATCTCACTAGTGGTATGATATTCCAATCAATACAAGAGATCATCCGAGAGCTACCAACAATAATTACTTGGGTCTTAGAAGGATTTATCTTGAGCCCGAATGATCTGCTCCAGTCTACGATATGATTTAGGTCACCATTAATAGTGTCAATAGCAGAATCTAGCTCGCTGACATGTGCCTGAGTATAGATTTGAAGGTCATCGGCGTACAAATGATATGAAGAGGATAAGGAGTTAGAAATGGAATTAATGAAGAGAGCAAAGAGAAGAGGAGATAGAACGCCACCTTGTGGAACGCCAGCCAACGTGTTACACCAGGAAGAAAAAGAATCTCCGAGGTGAACCCGCTGCCGCCGCCCAAACAGGTAGCTACGAAACCAATCTAGTGCCGATGGAGATATGTTGAGAGAGCGTAGTATTGCCAGTAGTATATTTAAATCAACGGTATTAAAAGCGTTACTAAAATCTAACAGAGTTAGAATAGTAAGCTTACCGTGATCCATACCTTCGCGTATGTCATCGGTAATCTTAATAAGAGCAGTCACAGTACTGTGCCCAGGACGGAATCCGGATTGGATAGGATTCAGCAGATCGTGACGTGTAAGGAAATGGTTTATCTGCCGGTGTACAAGACGTTCCAGGACCTTAGAGAGGAAAGGTAATATAGAAATAGGACGGTATTCGGAATAGGATTTAGGATTAGGTTTTTTAGGTAACGGAATGACCTGCGCATCTTTCCAGATGGCGGGAAATTCCGCACAGGAAATAGAATTGTTGAAAAGGACACAAAGAATCGGAAGGATGCTGTGAAGGATGGGCAACAGCATGTTCTTGCCTATTGAATCACCTCCAACCGCATTGGACGATATAGACAATATGCTTTTCTCGACATCACATTCGGAGAATAGATTAAATTCAAAAGAAGGGAAGTCCGAGGTATTCATGGCAGAAAGATTACTAATAGTCAAATTTTTATCCGCGTCCGCCATAGGGGACGAGGAAGAAAAGTGCAAATTTAAAGAATTAAGATCAACAGTATTAGGATTTGTGGAACATTTAGATTTGCCAATACCCATGGATCTGTGGTCTGGAGTGCTGTGAACTATTTAGGACCTCCTCATTTGGTTGTATCTTTGTTACTGAGTTTTCTTATATATACAAATAATGAATGGAATTAATATACAAATTAAAGCTCAATTTATGACCGCATATCAAATTCTAGATCTAAATAATTACTCTTACTTTACATCTCACATTATCTGTCCAGATGCAGCGTCCTGCGTACCAGTTCGGCGACTTCGTGTGGGTGTCCTGCCAGGGGGAGTTCACGGCTGACCAGGAGAACATCGGGCCGGTGCAGTACATCCCGGCTGGCTTCCCTCCAGGGTTCCCCACCTCCCGGCTGCACACTGCCGACCGCATACCCTACCACAGCCGCGGCCTGCCAGACCAGATTCCCGGGCCTTTAATGGCAGTGCTCTTTGAAAACCCGAGACGTAAGCTCCTTTACATTATATAAATAGTTTAAAAGAATACGCCTCGCCTCTCTGCTGCATTATCACACCCTGGCAAATGCATCGTCCAGGCTTGTTGCATTCTATTACATATTCAGATAGATTCAGGTGAAATAAAAAGGCCGGCAAAAAAAGCCATTACTTTTTCCTTCGCAAGTAAAGCTTAGATCGCTATAACGTGGTTTACTATTAGATTCCTTAGATATACGACTTGATGGCAACAACCGATATGATATGTACCTATGTTGTGCAAATAGCCTATGAGCACTGAATACCTATTAGTGAGGTGCCTTATAGAAATTAACTAATGATTACTTGGACCTAATATTATCATTATTTCCCTCTATGCCAGGTGGTGTGCTGATCAACGTGGAGTGCCGCGTGTGGACGCGCGACCTGTACTACGAGCGCTCCAGCCGGGGCTACGGGCGCGCGCGCTTCGAGCTCTACGTCGACTAGGTGCGCACGCGCACGCACGGCTACTACAAGCTTTCATATAGGACTACTACGTGACGGACCTCACGTGGACTCACCAACTAAGAAATATTTATGAAGAACGATTTCCAGTACATTGTAACACACGTTCATACAGAAATATAAAAATGATTTTTCTAATAGAAAAACTCGATCCAAGATATGCTACCCGGTGCCCGGTGTTTACAATTAGGTATTTTCCTCTTTGTCATATCCAAATGTTTTTGGATAAGAAACTGGCTGGGAGTGTTTTTACTGTTGACTTTACTAAATGCAAGAGAATAAGTGTTAGATTTAAAATAATGAGTTCCAGTGCTTTATTTTTTAATATCTAAAAAACTGACAAAATAATGTACCTATTGAAGATAATAATTCAAATCACATTATATTACGTTTGAATCTTGTAGTAGCCTTCAATAAGTAAGACTTAAATTGTTGTTGTGGATTTAATGGCTAGCTTGCCCTAATAAAGCAGGGAGTTGTGCAGTTGGAATTTAAAAAATCTGAATTCGTTATATTTTAAATAAATTACTTATCTTGTACCTGTAAGAATGATGTACCTATTAATTGACATTTTGGTGTCCAAAAACCTTACTTAACATTTCCTTAGAATCAAGATTAGTAATTATTATAGCGGGGCGTCGATGATAAGAAAATAAAAGACACCGGGTCCCACTACAAACATTTATTTTTGGAAGCGTCTCAATAAACAATACAGTACAGTCCGTGCGTTTCATAGTCACAAAGATTTAGGTACAAAATATAATATCACTGCGAGCCGCGGAGAGCGCAAGCGGCGCGGCGGCGCGTTCACGAGTTCCCGTACGACTGCTTTGCCTTGATTCTCTCGGAGCGTCGCATGCGTTCTCTAGCGGGGGGACGTGGCGCGGGGCTAACGTTTGGAATGCGCGCTACATTATTATAGTTTTAAGTAAGAACTTAATTATTTTTACTAATAACGTATGATGTGATAAGTGAATCCGTTAGCGTTTAAATTATTAAGTAACAAGCAGATATTAAATTTAAATAAATGAATACATTTAAAAAAATCAATAAAACAAAACAATCTCAATTCAGGACCCTTGAGGTACCTTGTACAAGACTCAGTTAACCATACCAACGTATGACACCGACGTAATTTATGTAAATTTTTATTACTCAAAGCTGTACCTACAACACTGTATTTTATGCACAGTAAACAAATTATTATTATTATTATTATAATCTCATTACAAATACAGTTTAAGTATGTGAGAAATATTGTGCTTTCAAAGTTTAATTTTGTACGCAAAAGAATTTACTTAACACACCAAGATTACAAAAATTGAATAAGAGCATTCCTTATGCCTTCGTTAAATTAATAATTGTAATAAAGAATTAGCAATAAGAATCGACGCTTCTGTATTTTGTGAAAGAATATCAGCTATTGTTAAATAAATTATTGTAAGAAATGAATAACCATTAAAATTAATTAAAAATCAATTACTAAGTAAGTCGTTAATATTATGGTATCTATGTACCTAAATAATTAAATATTCCGGGACATTGTACACAGCGCCATCTAGCCCCACAAACGCTTGTGACGCGGGTACTAGATAACGGATATAATACCTACCTACTTTCCAATCTTAGTAAGAATAGATATTCAATGGTAAAATGTTATATATTCAGTCAGTTTATACTTAATTTATTATTGCAAGTATCCGAATATACATAAAACTTGAGTGATTGAGTGAGAGTGCGTATTCAACCAAAATGTGAAGTAGCAACTTAAGTTTACATATATGTACCTACATGATTTCGATAATATCTACCTAGGTATGTAAGTTTCAGATTTATGAACAAAAATAAAGTCTAATACAACAATCCACTTGGTTTCTATGTTTTTTTCTCATATCTGTATAATCTACTAATGTAGTTTCTAAAGTAGGTACATATTATAAATATCTTTTAAATTAAAATTTCACATTAGTTTATTTATAGGTGTAGTTTATTTATTTATAGGTATAACTTAAATGATATTAAATTGTAACTACTTTACGAAACTTCCTGGTATGACAATCATCATAAACAGCGCTTGACATTAAATTTGCTAAAAATTTTAAACGATGTATTTCCTTTAATACTAATGTTGTCGACCCATCTCGCAGCTGGACGAAACGACCCACTACTTGTCTACAACAATTCTAGGCTACCATTAAGAATAAAAAAATAATTCACAATTTGATGCTCGAAGCACACTCGAAGTTCATAATGGTAAACTACATAGGTAATTCTTGCAAAAATATTTTAAATTTCCCACGCTTTGTTTATTCCGCGGTAGCATAGTGCTATTTCATTTCATCTATCGATTTTAAAGCAGAGTTAAAGAGAGATGACACTATGTTCATTAGGTTAGTTTTAGAGTGTTACTAGTTAAGAAATAAAACTTTCAAAAGGGTATTTTTAGAGTCTATTTAGTTTTTTCTTAGATGGCGTATGATGATGTAAATTGTACTATTTATGAGTATTGTGCCTAAGAACGCATGAACGTAATAAGAATACTTACCTACTTAGAGACTCAAACAACGACGCACGCCTCATGAGCCTGCGGGATATTGATGACCCGTCAATTTGTAAGGTTGACCACATACGTAAAACCACCCAGATTAGATCTGCACATGATGGGGACGAAGCTGGCGTACGCGAAGAGAGGCCTATGCTCGCATAAACATGTTCTGTGCCTATACTCCGCAGTAAGCGACAAAATGCTGAGGATGATGATTAATTTTAGTAGTTTTTTTAAGTCTTCTTCTGGCATCCCAGCTCAGCTGCTAGCGTTTGACAGTGACAGTTATCAGCTGTCATTAATTTTCAATCAAAATCCAAATCATTTCAATTTTCATTTCATTTCGCCGAGTTGTGTCGTCAATTTTCTGCGGCCGTGGTGCATTGAATTCTGTTATTTATTCGTTTGTGATATTTGCAAGCGAATCATTAATAGTGTAAATTGTGTCTGGACAGTGTTATAATGGTTCAAATGAGGTTTTATCTGGTGGTGGCCGCGCTATGTGCTTGCTGCGGACTAGGTAAGCGATCTTGTTCAAATAGGTATTCCGCTATCTGTTTCTTTGTTAGTTTTATCGCGCTGCATGGGAGCGAAGAGCCGAGCCGAGCGCTTTGTTGTGCGCTATTGAATAACGTTTGCGCAATTTGTTGTAAAAAGATCATAGACTTGCGCAATTAACGTTGCAAATGTTCCAGAAAAAATCTGTTGCCTAGCGTCTACCCACTTTGATTGAAAATGTATGTTAGTGTTCCGCTTAAATGAGCGGTTAACTCGTCTTGTAACTCGATTGTCATCGAACGATCACCTATATTTAACTGTCGTGGAATTAAATAAATAAATTAACTTGATTACACCTTGGCCTTGAAATAATTAAGTATGTGCTCTTGGATTGATGTCAAAATAATGTATGGACACCGAAAACTATTACTTAATTCAAATTATACCTTTCATTTGTCACAACTTTACAAACACAAATTATATATTACCTGCCATAAAAACAGCACCTTGTTGATGATTCATGCAATTTAACTGTAAAAAGACAAAGATATGGGTAAAGTAAGTATAGGTATTTGTGGTTCATCTGTATAAATATTTATGTACTGTCCAATGTCAATTGTGTGGTACTTAAATGAAATGTTATTTACCAAATATACCTACATGGAAAACTGGTTGTGTAAAAATATTGGATCAATTACTTAGTTGAATAATTTTTGTTGTGTAGAGAATAACTATGAAACTTAATTCAAAATTGTTTAATCTAGACCTTCATATATATGCATAGAAGAAAATTCCTGTAGGTCTATTACATAAACAACATAATGTTTATAGAAATTACTTTGTCACATTGATGATATGATTCTCATAATTCTGTGAACTCATTTCAATAACAATCATAAGTATAACTTATCAATTAACAATTTGTAAAGTAGTGACTGTTTTCAAGTAGATTACTATGTACTATCAGAGTCAAACAGTAGTGTTTCAACACTGCCCCATAGATTATTAATTATTATGTTGACACTAAAATGATTGGACATAAAGAAAACACAGATATACATCTATATTTGGAGCTGTGGTAAAAGGAAAGCAGTATACTAATGATTCCAAGTGTTATTCTATAATAAAGTTCAATTTAAGTACTAAATGGGGCAACAACTATGACCTATAAATAAACTGCAATGAAATCCATACCTAATATGTAAATCTAATACCTGTCTCCTCTCTCAATGCTACAAATGCTACAATTTGGCACTCCTTTTATTAACCAAAATCTAATATAAATTGTCTTCTCCAGGTTCCAGTGGCGATGTGACAACCCAGAAGCCAGTGATCATCCCTGTCCCCATCATAGCAGCTTCAGAGTCTAAACCTGAGGTGAAAGAAGCAGCAGTAGTACCAGAGAAGGCTGAGACTAGCAGCACTACACTGCCTCCTAGCAGTGAAGCGGTTACCTCTAGTCCAGCTCCTGTCACTACATCTACTACAAAACCTGTTCCTACCACATCGGCTGCTCCCGAAACAACTCCCGCCCCCACCACAACCCCTGCTCCCACTCCAGCTCCCACTCCTGCTCCCTCCCCTGCCCCTCCTACCCCTCTTCCCCCTCCGGAAGAGCACACCTGGTTCTACCAGAACACTACCAACAATGAGACTTGCATTGTAATCCAGTTTGCAGCTCAAATCAATGTCACCTACCCCAAGAATGGTAAGTTAATGTTTTATAGTAACAAGTTGACAGTATGAAGATGATGAATGTGTGATAAAATCAATTAAAAGAGTGTCATAATGCATAGGGATATTGTCTAATTGATAGATAATCACCAATAAGCAAAGTCTGGGAGCATAGTAGTGTGGATGCCAAGACGAGCAATATGAAGCCCCACCCATATTTTTAGTAAAGGTTTTCAACAATTTTGTGTCCATAATACCTCATTTACAATCTTTGTTGGACTTGTTTTAATATCTGAATTAAAAAATATTGTTTTTTTTACCATTACAGAACAGAGATAAATGTTAATAAGTCAATAAACATAAAAACCTTGTGTATTAAGGTCTGGTTAAAGAACTTACAATAATAAAAAACATACTTTATTAGCATAAGTACAATAGGTAATAGTACACTGTTATTTTTTGCTGATAAACAACTCTTGTTACTGTGAGTCAACATTGTACCAGTAGGTTTATCTAGGGGCGGTTTCCCAATACTTTTTACTTCTGGGAATTCATTGCTGTTTAACTTAGTTTAATGAAAATAATTTTTGTTAAAATACTGACCCTCACTTCAATTCTCCCAACAAATCATTTTCTTTGCACTGTCTTTGCTGTATTTAGATTTTAGTTCAGTTAATTATTAAAGAAGGTAGTGAAATAAACATGGTTACATATATCTTTGTATACATCAGACACAAACTTTGGTTTGTACCTGTAATATATAATTCATACTTAGTTTCCAAGCTATTCTAAGCTGATACCTTTGTATTTACATAGCAGTCTTCAGCGGTTCAAAATAACATTCAGGCTTCAGTGTTGAAATAGCCTTGAGCCTACAATTGTTACCTATTCTGTTCTACTGAATCTGTTTGCTTCAGTTTTGGCAATAATGCTCTTAATAACTCTCACGACCTTGGTGTCACAACTGTCTCAGGAGAGTATTGTATTACTTGATGCAATACTCTAAATTCAGTTTCAAGTTTATCTGCTTACTTAGACTTTTTGGTTTGGAACAGATTTTTTTGTAACCAAGCAAGCTGTTTATTGGATTTAAAATTAACATTTAGGTAACTGATACACAGATAATCTGCTTGTTCCATGAAAGTGACTAGCTATAAAACAAGACTTTTTTTAATCTTCCTTGGACTCTTAAATTAGGTAAAAATTCTGGCACAGAAAATGTGCCCAGATAAAATCTGTTCATAATGTAGTTCCAAGCAATTGCTTCAGAGCCAAACGGTTTTGCCTTGGAAGGTATCTGACCTAGACATGGCCTAGATTTTAGTCCCTAGTTGAACCCTATCTGCAGCTGACCTTGGTAGTGTTTAGCCAGTGCTGTCCGTTATATTCTTAACTGACTTATTATACAAGGCTAGTTGGGCAGTCGGTCCCTTAGTACCTGTACCTACCTAGTTTACCCTAAAATTAACTAAAATTTACAAAAAAAAGCATTTTGGACCTTGTTCTCAAACATATTTTTGTTTCTCCTTTTTTGCCTATAACTTCTTTAATTTTTAATTTAGGGCAAAAAGTTATGTAAACATATTTATAGGCAAAACAATTTGCTACAAATTATGTTGTTACAATTTTTTTTGTAAGACGCATAGTTTCCGAGATATTGCAAAAAAAAGCGTTTCCACCTCTTTTTCTAAGACGGCGGCCGGGGGACAAGAGTGACCCCCCAAACATGCCCCAAAAATAAAATTGCGTCCTCTAAAAAATGCAAAGCTCATGTAACATTTCAATGGACTAGCTACCTAACTATGGCTACCGATTTAAATATTTTAGGTCAAATGTCATATTTCAAAACATTCGATAGCTTATCAGCAGTCGATCAAACGTAACGTGACCGATAGCGTGTTTGTACTTATATACTGTATATACGTGTATTTATATAGTCATGTACGTGATATACTGTTAGATTTAATGTGGTTATCACGCTGTACGCGATACCATGATCGCTGTTTGAACACAAACTTCCGTGGTTACGAGTTCTCGTAGTTATCCCTGATTAGAGTTACAAATAAAAATTACATCTCTACGCGAAATCCCCGTCATTTTTCTTGATAATCAAGAAAATCTGCAAAAACTTTTTAGAGCAGATTTCGTGTAAACAGACAAAAATCCTTTGTTGTGTGACTTGTTTGCAAACATATTTGAAGCTTTGAGACGACGGTCTTTTTTATATAGCTAGTAAAGTATTTCGGGATTATTTTAGTAGTCGTAGAATGAAAATTACTAACTGACTGACTGATTGGTACATAATTAAATCAACTCTTTATTTTCAACACACATGTACCTACATACATATTATAAAAAAAACCAAGTCGAAATATTTTATTGATAAGAAATATTTTAAATGCAATGGAGCTCCTAGTAATTATAATAATACATAAGTACAGTACATGTACGAAATATTCTTATATCTAGTACAACAAATGGCTGCCTTATCAATAATAGCTATTTCTTCTAAGTAACTGCAGAATGGATTATGTCTAAATCCAATTTTTCGTTTTGCTTTCGGTGCCAGAGGGGCCTTGAGTGCATGAAACTTCTAACTGAAGGCATTTTCAGAACAAAGTAAAAAAGGTTTTGTTTCGTTTGAGCCGTGAATGTTTGCGACTCGTGATCCTCTTATTGTTGGTAATTGTTTTTCCGCACGAAGTAAATTTATTCCGAAAATAAGTTCATATATACTCCCTGCATTCATTTATTTTTTTGCCGTTTAAATGTGGTTTAGATTGTGTATTGAAGGTTGGGTTTTTTCCAGTCTTTGCATTTCAAACACGAACGGATGATGTTGAAGATTTTAACAACACTAGGTTACGGAAAATTTAACAAAGAAATTAATCAATTAAAAACTAATTAATTAATTAATTGACATTTGAACAAATAAAAAAATAACATGAGTTCAAAGATTTTATAAATTAGAACCAAGTGGAAATAGATTATTTATAAAATAATATAATAACATACATTTATGCATGCAATTTCTTATCTCAAATGTTTAAGAAATATCTAGTTATACAGCTTTGGAGCAGTTTTATTTTTTATAGTATACTAGCTGTGCCTGCGACTTCGTTCGCGTGGTAAAGATATTTTGGGCATTAATTCCTTGAATTATGAACCGTTTTCGCAGCGCACGTAACGGGAGCCCTCAAAGATGTATAATTTTCCCCGTTTTTTCCACATTTTCCATTGTTTCTTCGCTCCTATTAGTTGCAGCGTGATGTTATATAGCCTAAAGCCTTCCTCGATAAATGGTCTATTCAACACATAAATATTTTTTCAAATTTTTTAATTTTTTTCAAACCTGTAGTTCCTGAGTTTAGCGCGTTCAAACAAACAAACAAACAAACTTTTCAGCTTTATAATATTAGTACCTATAGATTTAACATAATTCCAACTTAATTATGAGTTAATTTATTAAGTGCTAAACCTGCACTATGGTTGATTAAATTAAACTTTTATTGGAAAATGAGTGAAAATAGTAGCCTAATGGTTAAGGCGTTCCGGACGGTGATCGGAAATACGCAGGTTCGAATCCTGCCGGTCGTGATTATTTTCACTAATTTTCCAATAAAAGTTTAATATAATTCCAACTTGCCTAAAACACTGATCACATGACCAGGCTAGACTTAACTAAGATTCTAACTGTCTACCTTATAAGCTACCAGCTATTATATATAATAAATGTGCTATAAACAATATTTAACTAGTTCACATGTTTGGTTGGATTTGTACCAACTATTTGCAATACGATGGTTGTATGCCATTCCATAAATAAACTAATGGGTGCTCGCGGCTTCGCTCGCAATAGGAAAAATATAAAACTTCTCTTTCACCCCTATAAAAGTGGCATTTCCAAAAATCCTTTCTTTTTCTTCGTTATGATGTAGACATGCCAAATTTCAGCCCGATCCATGCATTGATAGATCACTATGTCAGTCAGTCAGTCAGTCACCTTTGAGTTTTATATACTTATTTAATTAATTGCGAAAACAAAGAAGCATTCTCGAAAGCACTTCCTTCAATTTGGAATATCCAAACGATGAATAATAAGGAAGATGTAGTGAAACACAAATTAAAGCTTGCATATAAGTACATACATATGTGGTCGGACCGGTCTTCCGAGGTCGTGGTCGCAGGTTCGATCATATAGCGCTCGAGGAAACGGAGAAGAAAGGTGATGGTCGAAACTTGGGACATATATGGATGTAAATTCATGTATTTTTCTTATGGTCGAATGAAGTAAATAATGAAGGAGGATATGTGTATCTGATGTATTATATTACAAGTTATAAAAAGCTTTTATCTAATTCCTGTACGATTCATAGAAGTAAGTATTTATTTTTTTAAGCAGACATATAAAAAAACATTCGGGCACGTTAAGAACCTTCTACAATTTTGAAATTGGATATTAAGAATGCATTCGACTACGAGCTGCGTCAAAGATACTTTACAAGTGCAGGGATTTAAAATAGGTGAATTTATAAATTCTAACTGTCTTCACAACTAAAACATAGTCACATGTACCTATTACATATAAATGTACAAGTATACTTAAGTACATCGAAAAGCTGTGTAAATGTGACTAATCAATGTCGCTGGAAGTTTACATTCACAATTTAATTTAATAAATGGCTGATGGATTTATTCCTGTTTAACAATCTGGCATAGCAGTGCAGGCATATCATTTGACGTAACATGAGAAGTTCACAGCTATGATTCATGTTATTCAGAATTCAGTCACACGATGCGATGTATTGTATGTGCTATATGTTATTAGTCAGCAGGCTTTGTGTATTTTAGAGATATCAGATTACCTGCTCGAAAAGATGTAGTTACTTACCCGGGCTATGTGTACAGTAGCTACTAGAATAAGTTGGAAAATACTTTTAGGTCTTGTTCTACTACAAATGAGTAATCAACTTCTTTTACCTAAACTCTAGACTTATCTTAAAAAAAAATTGTAAATAGCGGAGCAAAGATATACAAGTAAATACACATAAAACAGCTAGGTTCGATATTCTTATATTCTTGGTTCATAGGCAAAACTTTGTATATATAGTATAGTCATATTGTTTGAATATGAAAGGAGCTAATTTTACACGGTTTTCTGACTTTTAATAGTGTTGTTTCAAGGGTATTGACATCTGCAGGCTGCTTGGAATGACTTTGAATCGAATCGTATAGCTATATTTCTGAATAAGTTGACTTTTTGAATTTTATGAGTAAAGTAGATAAGAGAAACCATTCCGTTTTATAGTGATTTTAACATAATAAAGTCCAGCTGCATAACAGGAAGAATTTGGCATTACGCCTAACACCGCTAGAACCACCTCGGCAAATGTGACACTTACAAAATTCTGTGTTATCGGAGACCGGACTTAAGTGAATTTCACGAGAAAAGTTTATTTATATAAATACATTTAATTTTTTTTACGTTTGATAGGTTTACGTTTGACTACAGCCTGTCTGATGATAAGCATTGCTGCAGCCTAGGGTGTAACACGTTTACCTAGAAGATACCTATTAACTCTAGATTTGAAAACCCCTGGATTGTAGTTCGCAGGAAACACAGCTTCTGGTAAAGTGTTCCAGAGCTTTGCCGTCCGTACAATAAACGTAGAAGCAAAGCGCTGCGTTCGACACTTCGGCACTTCCACCATAAAACGATGTCTACCTGCGGACTTTCTGCTTGTTCGGTTATAAAAGGGAGCTGAGGGAATCAGTTTATGTAGCTCCTCTGCACACTCTCCGAAATGTATTCGATTTCAATCTAATTAAAAACGAACATTATCGAAGCAGCTTATCAGTATTTATCTCGCTGGCCATGGAAAGCGTCACACGGCACATCACGCTCAGATATTATAATTTCCAAAATATATCACAACAATGACAAATTAAACTGTCTCCATAATGAGAATACGATCAAATTGCTCTTGATTTTGTCAGTATTTTGATATGCTAGATACAAAATAATTTAAATAGTCAGGTATTGGACCCAGGCACGTATCGAAAGGAAACTAGCTTTCATATTAACATTATTATTATATTATACCAGTTTCTATCCAGCACATTTCTACATAGATAAAGCAAACGATGAGTCGCGCCTTATCTTCTCTATACATAGCATAGTATCGGAAAGTATTTACACAGCGACCTTAGCGTGTCAGAACGACGGCCTCGTCTTGGAACTAAACTTAGACCCGACCTATTGCTTTTTAGGTCTTTAATAGCACTGCCATAGCGTGACTTTCGGATAACAAATACTTGCTTGTTTGCATACATACGTTGAAAGATTTCAAATATTACCTATGTGAATACTAGTGAGTGCTTGCTGGTTCGCTTGCGTTATGTCATGTTAGAAAAGCCTATGTCTTTCTCGGGTCTTTATTAGAACTAGACCAAATATCGCGATGACCGGAACAAAGAAGGAACAGACCAACAAACAGCATTTGTTTAATGGCTATGAGTCCGGAATAACTATTAATCAGATCATTTAATTTTGCACCTGTCAGTCGAAACCCTTTTTCTCATTGTAGGAGTAGAAATATGACAGTTACATTAATGTCTCACTATCGCATACCCAATTATTGCGAAAGATGGATAATACACAGACGTGCCCACATGACACATCACACTTTAACACCCTTCTGTAAACGGCAATTATCAAAAATAAAACAACTGAACATTTCCCTCTCCATATGTTAACTAAACGGTTTTCACTCACGTGTAATTCGCGTATGTTGTTTACGCGTTTCGGATGTAATGACACCTATCTTTAAAACTTGCGTACAACATACGTGAATTTCACGTGAGTGAGAACCGATTAGTTAACATATTGATAGAATGTCTCACGAAAGTTTCTTCCTCTCCATTTCCAGACTCATTGCTCGCGAGCGTGATCTTCAATGTACCAGCGAACGCTACCGTGGTGGGAGGCAGCTGCGACCCCTCCGAGCAGATCATCACGCTGGCGTGGCCCGTGGCGGGCTCCAACGTGTCCAACACCATGATGCTCACCTACAACAAGAACGTCACCACCAAGACCTACGGTCTCGCAAGCCTGGAGCTCGCGCTGTCGCCTGACCAGTTTGTTAATGCTTGTGAGTACCAATAATAGTACTTTTTACTTTTCCTTAAAAATGAATGCAGAAGCAAATGATTTTGTTTGACACTTGGGTATTTTGGTATTCCTCAATGTACCTATGTACCTAACATAAAATAATCCTTCTGTTATCATATTTTTTACTTTAAGTAGTAAGTCAGTAAGTAATAGTATGCCGACACTGGTGTCGAGAATCTTCAAACGGCTTCAGACGTGGTCGACTGCAGTATAAGAGGAACAGCCGTGAACCTTCTATTGACCCACGAAACTTCTGATGATTATCTATGATGTGCCTTGCAGCGTTCCAAACTGTGGTGGTCCTGCGTCACGGCGCCGCGTGGCCGACGCCGCTCACCACCTCGTACCGCTGCATGCCGGCCACGCACCTCAACATGACGGGCGACACGGTCAGCGGCGCTGTGGCCACGCTCACACTCACCAAGCTACAGGAGGAGGCCTTCCGCAACCACAACGGCACGCAGTTCAGCGCTGGTGAGTCACACACACACACATACAGCAGTGCTGCTGTGTCACCAACATACATGTGCAATTGTGCATACATACAGCAGTGCTGTTGTGTCACCAACTGGACACGTTGTACCGCTGCATGTTATCATCATCATCATATCAACATCAGCTGTTTTTAGGCCTGCTTTCCAACGCGCCACACAGTTCGTTGTCCAGCCCGTCATATCGCTGTATGTAGCTATTATTCCTCTTATTCGATATGATGCTGAGAAGTGTACTGTAACTAAATAGCCGGCAACTGGTAACCAAAAGTGCAGCGTCGGCATTCCCGCAACACAAGATGTGGTGTTGTGTGTGGGAACCGGAGCCACGTCAGCGATATACAATATACAGCGTGGGCGGGGAACAAGTGTGATTGTTGTTGTGAATGTTATAAAATCGGTCCCAATATTAATACTTTCTTTCTTTCTTTCAACTCTGCATTATGCTGGCAGCAAAAGGCCACCTGAGCCACAATTAGTGTGCATTTGTCAGTAGTCATGCTAGTAAGAAAAGCTGTTCTAAATTAATTAAGTATTTGATACTTCAATGCTTTCGAAGAACATTGAGGAAATACAGAATTGTACAAAACATTGCTATACTATCAAAATAGTGCATGAACTAGTAATTACAGTTTATAAATTGATGTATATGTTTATTAATATCGTCATTATTAATATATATACCACACGTTATGTTGCAGCAAAAAATAACACGACAAAAAGTAAACTGGTTCTCAGTTTATTTCGATACATAACAGACACAAAATTATGGTATCTTTGCCTTCCCTTGTGTTCATTAAAGGTCAAGTAACTGCGCTTTACTTTTTAAATCAGATGAGGCATCTCTTGAGGATTCAAAATCCTTGTACAAAACAGATGAAATAGACAAATTCTGTTTAGCAGTACTAATGCAAGATAATGTATTGAAATGAATAGATTTTTTTTATTACAATGGTGCTTGATGTCTTATTCTTAAGCTCTTTGCACAACGATTCTTAATCACATGTTAAATTATAATTTTAACCTTTATAACTAGAGATGATATGAGCTTTAGAATAGATACCTATAGAATAAATAGATTTTTTTGCATCAACATTACCTTGCAAAATAGCTTAATGTGTTTTATAGTCGTTGTGCAAGTGAGCCTAAGTAAATGACATAATTAAAATAGTTGCCCAGGCGTAGGTATTTTAATTGATATCGTTGAAAAAATACCTTACACATACTCTATTATTCTGCTAAATGTAAATGTAACCTTGTGTCAAATAAAACTATGTTTCTATGTGCCAGCAACTGTGTTTGCACAGCTGATGCTGCAAAAATACTGCAATGCTCCATTCATTGTTGAATGTGTGTCACCTTTATAAAGCTCCACTATTATAGAGTACCTATATTGACGAACATCTTTACCAGTAACTAGGTCTTCATATCTTCGAGTTGGGTTTCGGTTAGTAACATTCACGAAACTAAATTTAACACGGCTATGCGTTGATCTCTACTCTATTCTCAGCTTTATTTTTGTCATCGAATTCCCAAAATCATGTCAAAGGCCAATGACTCAACGCAAACGTCGGTAAGCCTGTAGGCAAGTAAACAACATGCAGCGTAGTGGGTATCTCGCGTCTGGCAACTGATAACGAACCGATTCATTCCCACTTATCTACTCAACGTGGCTATTTGTCACATTAATTTTATTGTTGTTATTTGTACTTATTACTTGACTGTATTTATAACTTTAATTTACCTACAAGTACTTTTTGGGTAAAATCTAGGATCGAAATGTCTTGATTTGTTTTGTTAATTAATATAAACTGGTTTTCCTCGTTGAACAAAATGATATAAGTATCCTTAATTCTGCTTCGCGGACACAATATACTCTTATCAATATTTATCTTAAAACATCAAAATATTTTTAAGACGTTCCCTATATACGTTCAAATAAGTACTAATGCTGGAAGTGGGTTCGACGGAGTTTCTGTAATTTATCGGATCATGCGTTGTCCCCATGCTTAGTGTGCATGCGCCCGTGCGCTATTTACATAAAAACTGTTGTATAGTTTAGACTCAAAAACAGAGAATGATAGAGTGATGGTTTGTATATGAAATTGTTGGTATATACGAGTATGTATGGAATAGCACACGGGCAACTGCGCGTATTTGATCAGCCCTCGCTCCCAACCACAACAAGTTTGTGAACGGAGCATTACGTAAATTACATCTAATGTGTAGTCTCTTTTTATTGGTAAAGTGGGATGTGGCATGTTTGTCCACATGTGTCTAAGACATCAGGTACCTATCTATACGGCGATGACCACTTTCCCCAAGCCCAAGCTTTAATCTATACATATAATAAAGCTGTAACCGGCCGGTGTCTGTACATTGAAGACAAATGAAAAAAAAAAGTTGAGGGGTCTTCATTGATGCAATAGAAAACAAAAATCATGATTAATAAAAAATTGTTTGTCTGTAGTATATTTGTTCGTTATAGACTCGAAAACGGCTGAACCGATTTGTCTACGATTTTCAATAACATGTTGGTGTATTTTTAACTTAACATTTAGTGTTTATTTCATTTCAATCGGTTCGTAAATAAAAAGTTATGTTCATTTTAAACCTTTTTATCTCAAAATAATGCGAGCGAAGCCGCGGGCGTCCACTAGTAAATATATAAATTGTTTGTTCCCATGATACATCATCTCTCTGTTTGCAGCTCGCGAGTGCGGCGGCGACGTGCCGGACGCGGTGCCCATTGCTGTGGGGTGCGCGCTCGGCGGGCTCGTGCTGGTCGTGCTCATCGCCTACCTGGTCGCCCGCCGGCGCAGCAACGCGCGCGGATACGTCTCCATGTAGACACGTGAGTATATTGCATATATCAAATAAATATTCCGGAACATTGCACACAGCGCCATCTAGCCCCACACTAAGCAAACGCTTGTGTCGTGGGTACTAGATAAAATATATGGATATAATACTTATATACCTACTATTTTTAATACATCCTTATTACCAGACTCAGCAATAGAATAACAATTCAATTCATTTATTTCGGGTTACAGAAACTAATATTATATGAGCTGGGAAAATAGAATTATTTTCCCAGTATAGTAAATAGTGAGTCATGAGCAAAGCGCACCAGAATCCGTAATAAAAAAGAGAAGGAAGAAAATATTGTTTTTATATCACATTGTAGATATTTGTTTCTGTCTCTAATTATAAGATGTTGGTACAAATTGTGTTCTAAACAAGATTTATTTACCGAAGCAGAGACTTATTTACCTCAGAATACTAAAAGTAGATGTAGAAAAGTACACAAAGCACGCCAACAAATTTAAATAAGTAGTCCTTATATTTCACAATTATGCATGTACAAATTGTCGGTAGGTCACAGCTACGCTTATAAACCCTTTTTAGTTATCTAGAATATTTTGCAAATCATTATGATTGTTCAGAATTCATATTCATATTTGTTTTGTTTGCAGGCAACCTATCTACAGAGGCGGTAGATACATACATACACTAGATACTGGTTGAAGTCAAGTTGCCTCGTTCATCCCTACTAGGGGGTCACTGACCTTTCCCATCCGCCATCTTGAATTTACATCATTCATTCATCGATCGTAATATAGACAAATTTAATTCATAAATCGTAGTGATAGGTACATGTTGTCGTCTCTCAGCAAAATTGGTTCATTTCGAGGGTAGATAGGAAAACAAATTGCTCAAGGACTTTGAACGCTGGTGACACCATGACTCGCTGAATCTTCAACGGATTTGATTTGAATACAATTAATTCCTTAAAGTGGCCGAGACAAGCTTTTATTTTGCGAGGTTGCCAGTCTTACGTAAATATTGTCACCCAAAATGGACAGTCATTTTTTTTTAACATAATATAGCAATTTTAGATTTTTAAATTATGTAGTGTGTGAATTATTTTATCACTTACGAAAGCAGTAGGAATACTACAGAATGTCAAATTATTTATGAGGGTATTGCTGATTTCACTGTACATTTACAATATTATATAATAATGTATTGATTTTTATAATGATTTTTTTGTGATCCGTTTTGTCCAAAGATATTATTCTGCGTTTTCATGTCCGTTATATGTTTGTGTAACGTGATGTATATTTTATTCTATTTTCACGTCATTTTGTATAGTTCATCTATTCATATATGTTTGAACGTAAAAGACCGTAGATGTATAATTAGCGGTTACAAAACGCAGCGTCATTAATATTATAGACTAGTATTGAAAACATAATGTAAGCATACAAGTTATATGGGACAATTGCATGGCTATCTACATATTTTATTAATTTTATCATATTTGCTTTATTCCATTTAAATATTTTGAAACTGATTTGAAATGTTACTTCCGTCATCTTACTAGCATCGGTAATTCTAAATATTGTACATGTAGATAATAAATTATTGGTAATGGCGACTTGTATTTTCAGTGTTGCCAAGGTAAAAATAAAAATAAAATGTGGCAATGTGTTGGCCAGCGGTGGTGTTTTGCAGTAATTAAATGCCGAGTATGTTGAACGTCTTTAAATTAATGAATTGATTTACAACTACTACTGCAGAAACAAGGTGGAATCTGTTAGGAGTTCGCAGATTGTTGTTCGACTGAATTGCTATATTTCAGTTAAAAATCCGGTTCATTTACCATGAGGATTTAAAAAAAATCACGCCAGCCGAACAAAACTCTGCTAGATTTGTTCCTCTTTTATTGTATTAAGAAAATGTGATACTAATATATTTTAAAAAATCAAATAAAGCTAAAATTAAAAAGTTATCCATATTCCTTGGTATCACATTTTCTGCAATATGAAGTGTGTGACGTAAGAGAAATAAAAATAAATGTTTTTTATTGCCATATCATTGTTTTATTTTTACAAAAGACAATTATTACAATAAATAAGTAGGTAATATTATTATTTACAGTTACAAAGTCTGTACAAATTATACTACTGAACACTTGGTTTTTAATTAATAAATTATTTGTGACAGTATATAATAATATGCGTGTTAACTATTAAAGCTGTAAACCTAGTTTTTTTATTTATTTACAACGTAGAACTATAATATGTACTCACGGCGACGATTTCGTATTTTGGTAAAAACATGAAAAAGGTACAATCATTTTGACACACTGTCCCTAAATGTCAGTGTATTTAACGCCAAATTTTATTGTACTACTCTATTCGCAAAAGCCTTACCAAAAAAAATGGATTTTTATTACTTTGTACTTAATTGTTCAGTATTTATGATTTGCTGCTAGAGATTGAAAAAGAGACGTCACTAAACATTTTTTTTTGTTATTCTGTGCGCACATTTTTACTTACATTCTAAGAAGGCAAGAATATTTATTGTATCTCTAGTGACTATTTTTTTAAATGCAGTTTCTTTAGTTTAACAGACAAGTAAAATATCAGGTATAAAACCAACTTCTCAATATATTGCTCAAATACATAATATAAAAAGAACTGTCTTGAAATAAGCGTAAATTTGTAAGTACATAGGTCAAACATAAGTACATATATTTAAACTGAACTTTTTTGTAATTCAAAGTCTCTACAGATTTTATACTTAGCTATAAGGCACTCATGAAAGTTCATCTAAAAATAATTGATACAAAAATAGATTCTTATAGATAGACGTAATATTTACAATCTAAATACAATCGTTAATAAGGTTAGAAAGATGCTAGAGTTCTTCAACAAGAAATACTATTTCTCTTAATTATATGTTGTTATTTTTTGTGTATGTATTTGTTTGTACCAAGAAACTTTGAAAATAGAATGCAATGAAACTTACTGCAGATAAATATAATACTTCTTGCATAAGAAACCTAACACCATATATACTCAAAATACTGGTGAAATTAAGTAGGTACCTACTCTATATACTTAACTATTTACATGTGTATAGGTATTGCTTATGAGTATTAGTCGTTAAAATAATGTGATGTTACAACATTAAAATTAAGTCTAGGTAGTTATTTACATAGCCTCAATTGAATACACATAAGTACATAAAATCTTTCATGTAGTTATAACACAACAAGGTAATCCAGATTATTGTGACTAATAAGGCACATTACAATTTCGTCACCTATATTCGAATAGCGAGGTTTTTTCATTAGTAAAAGAAAGTGTATTCAATTTATCAAGTATTTATAACAAGGTGTAACAGAAGGGTGTGACAATATTAAAGAGTATACATATATATCATGTAAGGAGTCATATACCAAAATATGAAAAATTAAATCGCATATATTTTTACCATACAAAAATTAGATAATATTTTGCACTTGATTTCGTGGCAGCCCTAGCGAGTGACGAAACCGAAATAAGCACACATTCTTTCAACCCGTTCTAGCATTAGTTTTAACGCAACGTATTCTCTCTCTCTCTCTCTCGCGCTCTCAGAGAGACACCGCCGCACATGTGCACATGACAAATGACACCGTGTCATTTGTCAATGAAAGAAATGTCAATGAACGCTCAAAATGATAAGATGTAGGGTTGCAAGTCTTAAAGTTTTAATGAAAGTTCAACTTATGATTACTCGAAATCTATGACACTTAGAATTCTGAAACCTAGTGGGCTGTATTCTAAATATACATAGGTATGTATAGTATAAGTATTGTTACACCCTTCTGTTACACCTTGTATATTCCTAAGAAGTTCATCATGAATAAATAAATAAATTGGTATTGGACTCTGAGCTTTTATAATATCAACTGACTGACCAAGCTAGTCTTTTTTCACTGTCACCGAATCATCTTCCTCGCTCGGCCCTCACGTCACCTGCAGCACTGTGGTTATAGATTGAAAAATGGCTTCAATGCCTACTGTATAGGACAGGAGTCGAGCAGTACGTTGTGCAGCGCGTCCATGTGCGTCCAGTCCTTGCTGAGCCCCGCCACCGTGACGTCACGGATGCAGCCCTTGAAGTACGCCTTGCCGCCCTCTGTCGTGTCTATCACGCCCTCTGGAATGTGGTGATGAGTAAAGCAAAATACAAATTTGACTGCTGTTTCTCCTTGTAGTCTTTTAAAGCAGTTTTTTATACTACCCTAGACAATCAGATAAGTTTACTATTAGGTCATCTAACTAAAGCAATAGCATCGCCATAACACATGGCATAAATGACCTCTCGTAACACCGTTAGGCGCTTGGCGATAGATTTTATACATAAGTTGCTTCGATACATTGCGATATAATTAAAAACATGGCATAATGGATCAATCAGTAAGTCAATAGAACTAGTCAACCAGCTCGTCTTCGAGATTAAAAGGCACTACTTTTTACTTCTGTCTCTCTCCTTTTTAACAACGTACCTGGAATTCCTCCAATATAAAGCGGAGATTGCGAGTGCGGCGCATCTGTGACATCCTCTATGAGCGTGTTGCTGGGCAGGTCCTTCAGCAGCGGCCCGTCGTCCAGCTGCAGCGAGAGCGCGGCGGCGCCGTGCACGCGCGCCCGCACGCGGTGCCACGCGCCCGAGCACACGCCGCCGTCGCCGCGCGTAGACACCTTGGCGCGCTCGCCGCCCGCCGGACCGGCGCGGGACAACACCACCTGGGAAAAGAGACAGCTATAAATAACGCAGACAATTGCAATTCGCATTCAAGCTACTAGTAGGCTGACGCGGTGGGTGGGAGGGGCATGCCTCCATTTTTCATGGGTGGGAACCAAAATGATCATTTGAACACTACTAGAGGCCGTGTTTCTTGCAAATTACAATCCAGGGGTCTTCAAACCTCAGGAGTCAATAGGTAATAATAAATAAATATTCCGGGACCGTACCGGATACATGGGTATGCGTGTTACACGCTTGACATTAGGGGGTTGCAGTCAAATGCAAACCTCTCCAGGGGAAAAAACCTTTGAAATGGCACTTACAGCTCCTTCGCTGAGCTCCAGCAGCAGTCCGCTGGCCGCCAGCAGCACACCGCTGGGCGCGGTGGTGCGGAAGACGAGGGACACCTCCACCGCCGTCTCGCGGCCGCCGCTCCACGCTGCAGACCACGTCGCGTGCGCGTCGCCTGGCAACCAGGAATAGATGTAAAACACATTCAGACAGCTTTCTCGAATTAAGTAGATACTTCGTAACTTAATTTTCTAATTGTCTACCCAGACATACCTAGTTAGTATTAATGTTAAGATAGATGTTAGATATAGTTATTGCTTTCGCTAGATGACATCTTATGATCAATCATCTATTGATGGGCCCTGAACAGCGGTCATTGTTAGACTTAGTTTTTATGTCAATTGAACAGCGCCCTATGTCGGCGATTAGCATAACTATAAGATCCATACTTGTCTAATATGGAGCTCATGGTTACGTACCTCCGAAGTAGGCGCCAGGTTCAACGCTGGGGAAGCACTGCCCCAGCCCCTGGTGCGCCCGCGCCCGCACTAGGTCCTCGGCGCGCCCGCCCAGCGTCACGCGCCGCACGCACCCGCGGTACCCGCCCACGCGGGTGATCTGCAAACATAGAATATCAGCATGTTGCATCAATCTGATTAAGCCCGTTTCAACGTAAAACAAAATTGATATTGGACTTAGTATAACCTATAAGAAATAAGTACTCACAGCGGGCGGTATGTGGGGGAGCGTGGGCGGCGCGGGCATGCCCCCCACGTACATGCGCTGCGCCCGCGCCGGCGCCGCCGCGCGCGAGCTGTTCGCCGCGCCACCTGACGACAGCGTGATGCGGGACCGACTCACGCGGATAGACACCTGGATCATATGAAATAAATAACCCATTAAGAAATGAGAAAAAAAAGATATAACCATGCCTGGCAGGATTTGAACAAGCATTTTGCTTGTAAACGCCCAGTCTGCCTAATTTTGCGAAGTTGCTGGTGTTTTTAGAAAATCCTGTATAGCTTGAAGCTTGTTTATTTGGAAATATAATACAATATTAGACACAAACAATATTAGATTAACGTGTTACACCCTAGGCTGCAGCAATGCTTAACATCAGGCAGGCTGTAGTCAAACGTAAACCTATCTCACGTAAAAAAAAAAAAACAATATCTTTATATTTATACTTCAAGTAGGTATTTGGTGTTTCTGTTCTGCCATTTTTCAGCGGACGCGGTAATAAACAGAATACAAGTTAGGAGAGTCAACGAAATCCGAAACCGAAGAGTCAGATATTCTTACCGATCTCCACGCTCCATCAGTAACATTGGCCGCTAGAGAGAGCTCTTTCCTCTTTCTCCCTCTAACCACGAGCCGCAATCTTCCGTCTCGCACCAGCAGTGCAGTGTACTGTTTCGGCTTATTCTTGGAACCCTGAAATAGATTAACTTTTATATAATAATGCTCCCGTTGTTTCGAGATAACGAGTAGCCTATTTGAATCTCAGCCTCTTTAGCGACTAGCTGCTGAAACACCACATTTCAACACTAAGAACTTTCATATGAATGTAATATGATAAGAAAAGCCTTACCAAAAAGATGGACATGAAATTATATGGTCTTCTTAATATCAGATCCCTTCGATTACCTATATTGTACCTCGAGTTTAGAGCAGACAACTGTCAAGGCAAAGATGCATACATTCAACAATGATAAAGATTAAAATACTGAAATGAATAGGATTCACACATGTTGCTCAATAATAAATATGATTCATGCCATGACAATGGGCCATAAATCTTACAAAAATTTTCTTTACAGGTAATGCCAGTACTGAAATATTAGCAGTGTAGGTATCTAGTGGTTTTATTTTGCATTGTATTATAGATGCCCTATAACTTGAATACCTATTTAGTTTGTGTATATTTACAACCTACAATGCCAATCAATCAATTGAGTTTTTGCGACAGAAATCCGTTGCGATGACGCAAATTCAACTATTTGGAAGAATTACATATACCGAATAGTCATAATCATAATCATTATCATTTTATTTCGTAAATCATTTACACGTCAATACAAAAATTATAAAAAATAAATAGAAAATATAATGTCTAATAAATGCAATGAAACTGCTATAATTTTTATCATTTCTTAGATACGGATATAAATGCAGGTAAAATAGATAATTAAGGCGACGCAGTGGCGAACTATAAATCTGAAATTGTAGGTCCAAGCGCCCTGCACCGCCGAACAGGCGCGGGTGGCAAGTATCGCTAAAACCCCACTTATTCCGAAAGGGCGCAAGCGACAAAATGGTTTTGGTCGTTTATTTCAAAAACAACGAATTTGTTTCAAATAATCTATTCACAAATCAAAGTGATTGTGTTAATTAAACATGTGTGGAAAATTTGAATGCTCTAATCCAAAACCAACGCCGACAAAATCGATATACTCAACTTTATAGAGATCTTTTTGATTAATTATTTTGTGTTACAAAAATTGGCCGTTGGTGTTATGATATTCGTAAAATATAGTAATTGAAATGATGAATCTTGAACATAAAATTTTAGTTTAGTTGCTTTTGTCCATGTCGAGTAAAATACGAATTCTTGCTACCAAATTCTCAGGGCGTCCTCAACATACATACTTCACCACGAGAAACTAAGCCTGAGTTATGGGGAAAACAACCAAAAACATAAGTAGAAAAATATTAGTTGATTTTCTAACCACGTGTATTTGGCAATGATAATGCATTCAAGCGTTAAAATCATCCTTAGCAAGAAGATAGGTCTTCATCATAGTCTCTCTAATTACGTGCTGTTACGAACAGGCAACTGTCAAGGCAATCGTGCATAGCTATGCAGTGACTGCATAGTAAAACAATGACAAGGATCTGAAAATTCAAATGATAAGGATTAATGCTTTCTACTATCAATTTCTATCATACTACTAATTTGATTTATGACATGACAATCAATTGGGTCATAAATCTATCTAAAAATGCTCAATAGGTATATATTTGGTGTAAATATTTATACAAAACTTGTAGTTGCCTTATAAAAACGTGTATATTTAGTTTGTGTGTTTTAACGACCTACAGCGCCATCTATTGCGTATTGTGTAACCAATCCGTTACGACGACGCAAATTCAACGATGTACATATTTGAAAACATTATATCTACCGCGTAGAAATATTATGCCTAATAAATGCATTAAATCGGTATAATTTTTATCATTTCTTAGAGACGGAAAAAAATGTAATTTATAATATAGGTAGTTAAAGTTTTGAAGAACCAAACTATATATATTTTCAGAATCAAGTCTTTCATCACTTTATGTCTATGACAGATCTATAACTTCTTTGTAGATAGTAATTTATGTTAGTATTTCTCTTTGTATACATATTTTTGGTATTGTTTATAATTATAAAGGTATTATTTTGATTAGGAACATATTTGAATAAAAATCGTTATATTTCTAATTAGTACACCTCTGACTCTGTTTATCTCTACTTGTCGTGTCCATCCAAAGGTTGCCTGGAAGAAATCGCTTAAGGCGATAAGGCCGCCCATTTGTACGTTATTATTTGTTCATATTTTACTTTGTACTATATACTTGTGTTGGTGTGCAATAAAGACATATATTATATTATTATTATTATATCTGTGGCTATATAGGTAGTTATAATTTCATACTCCATCTAGTATATAATTGTGCCGAAAGTTGTGTTAAAATTACCTAATATTTTGGGCCTCATCGCCTATTAAATACCTTTTTATTTTTTAATTATAGCAGATACAGATATAGATATCACCAGAACAAATCGATATAACGCTCAACTTTAAGCAAATGTTATGAAACAACAGAGTCATCATTTGACAACAGTTTTATGGCAACAAAGCCGACTTTTACCTAATGCAGGTAAAATTTGTACATAAATTTAACAATTTTATTATATTTATTTTGGCGAAAATAAGCAGAGTCCTGCCAAAATATTGCCGGCAAAAGATAGTACGTGTAGCTTTGTACGCGTTGTGTTAAAAGTTTGGAAGGAATTTAGTAAAACGCTTTTATTTGAATAAATCGGTCCTCCATATATTTCGTCAGAGGTCGATGAACCTTTTGAATAAAATGAACATAAATGTTTTTCGCGAATTTGAAACTAACTGGCAGAAGCAGCAAGAGTCCATCGTTGGCGTAGGTCCGTATCTGCATGGAGACGGCGAGCTCCCGGGCCTTCCGGGGAGTCTTCAGCGTGGCGTGGCTCCAGGGGGAGTCGCCGAACTTCACCGCACCTGCCTCCACCGTGAACGAGGACGTCTGAAATCATAGCAGGGTAAGTTTGAGAGTGACTCTTATATCCAGAGTTTACTACCGCCGGGCCTGTTACGCGTTCTATTGGCATTCCAATAGTAAAGCTTTTAAAAATTTTTCTTAGTATTAATTTTAACGCCGAAGGGTCAGAAGTAATAATTAGATTATCTACATAGTTAATCAGATTGACTATCGAACATCACACAACTTGGTAAAATTTAACCTCAGATAAATTTTAATGTGAAAACTATAGAGAAATTGTATTAATGATAAAGTCGAAGCAAGTCCACTACTTAATGTGGTATCACACATTGGGTTTTCGTTTATATTTCGACGACTTCTATCTAGTTTCACGTCAATGTTTATGATTTTATTATATCTTAATTTCCGTTGATTGCTCAGCTAAAGCTGCGTGGCATTACTAATATTATATACTCAGGTGAAACTTTCTTGTGTGTGTGGTAGTCATGAAATAGAGAAAATTATCGTTTTCTCTGTTCTGTGATGTTAGTTATTCACAATGTACCTTGGTGCAGCCGGACTTGTCCTGCAGCGCGTGCGGCGCGCGTGGCTCGGCGCGGCGCGCTGCGCTCGCCGTCACCTCGCCGCGACCGAGCTGCGCCTTGCTCCATCGCACTGCTGTCTCCAGACCGATAAGCCTGCAAATTAAGTCAATATGAGGTTAAAAAACTGTCTTTTTTACTAAGCAATCTATTCTCTTCATACGTAGGTATAAATCTTTATAATAGGTATATCCATAGACTAAGTATACTCAAGGTATATCTAACATAACAGCTTTTAGAAGTGCTGACATGCAGTAGTTTCTATCCAGGCGCCTTCCACAAAACTCTTTTTACCTTTAATAACAGATTTTTTAGGATAATCTATCACTTCTATACAGAGTCTTAAAAAATGCAGGTTTACTAATAACTGGCCATTTACCAGAACAAAATATATCTTACGCGCGAGAAAGCAAAAATATTTGTTATATCTAAAGAGTAGGTAACAGATTTCAAATTTCTTTATTAGCATACTTAAATGTATTTACATTTACCCTGTTAAGAGGGGAATTATAACTCACTCAGAATCTACAATAAAGTCAGCAACAGTCCCTGAGAACCCAACCACTGGTATCTTCCTCTGCTCCGCACTTCCTCGCATCCCCTCAGCCACTCCTCCGAGGAACAGGCCTCCTCCTCGCTGAGGGTACGCGTTACCAGGGAGAGTGCCGCTCGCTAGCTGCTCCTCGTCTACCCATAGCTCTAGCTGGAACAAGCATGTAGTATTTGATACAGAAGCACTAACTGACCATACGACTATAAGTACAATACGCTCTTATTGCTTCATAAACAAATGCTAACAAACAGAAATCATATTGCGACACGAAAATATAAAAAAACTGGAATAAATGCCGTCTTAAGATAGGAAAAACTGTAAAATAGTTGGTAAAGCAAACCCTTATCAAAAAAACACAAAGATATAATTGCCATTGACTATAAATATACCTACATTATGTTATCCATTAATGATGAATATTATTTCCCGTGCAAATGCAACATAAATATCATACCTGTTTGTGAGCCCGAACTAGTCTCACAGTGTGTAGATGTTCGTCGTCGAACTTAGTGCCGTTGGTCTTCAGCCGCAGCTCGCCCTTACCGGCCGCGGCAATCACTTCTAGCTCACCTGGAAATTATATCACGTTTAAAAAACCGCAAATTAATCTTAACAAATTAATTTTAATAAGATCTACTTATTCAAACTTGAGAATCTATTATACTCATACCAATCTAAATATATAAAATTCAAAGGTGACTGTGACTAACTGACTGACATAGTGATCTATCAACGCACAGCCCAAACCACTGGACGGATCGGGCTAAAATTTGGCATGCAGGTAGATGTTATGACATAGGCATCCGCTAATAAAGGATTTTTGGAAATGCCACTTTTAAAGGGGTGAAACAGGGGATGCAAGTTTAACTTCTTAATTCGAGCGAAGCGGCGACCACCTACTAGTATAATAAAAAAGTAAAAGTGTTTGGCCTGTTTGTTCAGCTTTCACACCACAACGGAACGACGGATCATATTGTTTTTTGGTGTGCTGATAGTATGATAGTCCTGAGACTTACTTACTTTACTTCTTTCTATCCCTAAACAACGCTTGCAAAGCCTCAGTCATTAGTAAATACTATCAGCAATCTCTCACATACCATCAACCATCACAACAGCCAGATAATGCTTATCATCTCCATCCTCGTCGTCCACCTCGTTGTCTCCCACCGAGCTCGGCGCCCGGAGCAGAAACAGGCCAGCAGGCGCGCGCGTCCGGAACGAGAACCCTAGGGCTGCCTTGCGCCGGAACACGGGGGACGGCAGCTCGATGTAGCCTGCGCCTTCTAGGATGGCCGAGCGGAAGGTCTGAGGAAGAGACATTTATTTAATTTCAGGTCACTCTAAACAACATATTTTTAATATGATTGAGATTCTCAATTCAATAGATTTGTATGTATGTAAGTAGCAATGTGACTTTTTTACGTCGCCAATAATTACTTACCGATTGTTTTTTTTACCATGAATGTTAATTAATTAATCAATTACAGGCCCAAAAAACACTCCTATACTACTACTTTGTTTGCAGATGTTTAAAAAATACCAGTCTAGTGTACATTCTACTTAGTTCCAGCTACTTTTATTAGCAGATAATGCATTTGTTATTTCGTTCAATACACATAAATAGTAATTAAAGTAAGTAATATCTCACCCTGCCTCCACATCTAGGCTCGATTCCATGTCTCGTCGGAGTATCCAGTAAATCGTACCCCTCTCTATCCACTGTAAGCGCGCCGAGGCACCCCAGCAGCGGGGGAGCTCGCACCCCCACGGGTCCCCCGGGGAGTACTCCCCCGATGCTGTAGATGGCCCCGGACAGGTCGGGGAGTGCGGCGGCGGACTGCACCGGGGGAGAGGGGGAGCCGAGCGTCTCCTCGCCGTTCACGCGCAGGCTGCCTGGGGACAGGGCGAACTCAGCACACACTCACAAACATAACATAAACAAAAGAAGTTTTTCAGATCACAGAACTAAATTTGTTTTACTCAATACTGAACGGTGATTACGTAGGAGCCTATACAAACAAAATAGAAGCAATATGGGCAGAATTATGTGAATGTCTTTGATTATTATATTATGGTTCATTTTCGAGGAATAAATTTTCGCGCTAAAAATTGGTGCATATAATCTTATTGGGAACTATTAGGAAACCTAAATGTAAGTGAACAATTATGTTTAATTATTTTATGGAAATTAGATATTTACATTTACATTTATTACCTTTTACCTTCGCTGAAACAACAGATACGAGCGGTTTGAATAAAACTAGCTACATACAAAGTTTAGGAATTGGAAACACGTGGAAGCGAGAAATTTGCTATACCTTACTTAGTGGTATTTGTAATAAAGAAAAAAGAAGTCTCTGTAACACATGAGCCTACTTTTTACCCAAGCTTTAATTTACACCCCCTGGTTGTTGTGGCACAGTACCTTTCTCCAGCTTGTTGTGGTGGAAGACGCGCGCCGCCTGCACGTGCGCGGGCCGGCCGTCGCAGTGGCGCCCCCCGGCGGCGATGCGCAGCACCGACCCGCCGTACTCCACCACGAACTCCACGCGGCACGAGCGGAGAACCACCGACACGGAGCGGTTCTGGAATATATGGATAAATTGGTTGAGCTAAATTTCAGACAACTGTCAACAAAGTTAATTGTTTTGAATTTGACCATTAGCATACAGACACAAAGCGAAAATCTAACATACTACTTCAGTTTTAAGAATCTTTTGCAATTTTTGTTATTTGACAGATGATAACTTCAATACCGTTTGTTCGTGGGATGCTTAAAATGGAGTTGTAACATTGTTGAGTGTACGCAATTTCCTTGGCGTCGAAGAGGGTTAGACAATCGCCAATGGACTCACATTAGCAGTATCGACCGCAGAGAAGAGCAGCGCGTCCTCGTCCCTGGTGCGGAAGGTGAAGGCCAAGGAGAACTGGCGTCGGTCGGCGGGGCGCAGGCGCGAGCGCCGCAGGGCGGCGTACCCGCGCCCGTTGAACCACGCCATGGAGCCCGACCCGCCCAGCGACACGCCGTACCATCTAGGGAGAAGTAATGTTTTTTACTAACGGAGCCAACTAACCCCATACTAAGCAAATGCTTGTGTTGTAAGTACTAGATCACATTAAAAATATTGTAAATGGGCTCTTGGCTGGCTAATGGAACTTGATCTAGCATTGGAATTGATGCTTTTGTGGTGCAGGTGAATTATTTAGCTCAAAATATGACTAAATTACATTAATTTTATGGGCAAGTTAATTTAAAGTTCCCTAATCTCCACGTCCAGTAGCTATAAAGTTATTATAAAAGGTAATTTATTAATGTGATTCCCTTAAAACACTAGGAAACCACAGGTGCGTGCTGGCCGATTTTCATAACAAATCATTGAATGGCTGAAGTTTGAGTTTATACCTCTGCGTACAACCAGTACACTTGGCCTCTTTAGGTTGGTGGTGGAAGTTCCAGAGCCCTACAGTCAGGTCATCGCTGTACAAGGCATGGATGCAGCCTGGCAGTCCCGCAGCACTGCTCGGCCAGCCCAGCCACAGCTGCGTGCTGAGGAGGCTCACGGAGGAAGGTGCGGTGCTGTTGGAAGCCACCACCGCACTGCCACCAGCTCGCTCCACCTTCAGGTGGACGGTATTCCATATCCTGAAGGAATTAAATTATATTGAATCGGAAAAAGATCACATTTCATACATTACTTTTAAATAGACAACTTATTAGATAATTCATTAAAAAAGACACCATAAGCTCACAGAATATACAGCAGGGTGTAATTATCCTTTTAATATCCTTATCCCTCTGTTTTGTGCTGTTCTTGATCAGTTACTGCCTTTATACTTCTTTATACCTACTTACCAATACAATCGTACAGCTCTCCAAGGCATTTGAAGAATACCTTTTCTCTTGCTTTTACTTTGTTTTCCATATAATTTTTTATCTTTTTATCTATCCTACCTTTCCACCTCGATCCTGTACGAGGTGTGGTCTGCATCATCGTGTGTGGGCAGCAGCTGCTCGGGGTGCAGTATCTCCCCCTCCCCCCCGCCCAGGTCCCACTTCATGCGCAGGCGCTGCTCCTCTACTGAGAGCTTCATGTAGTGCTCTTTCTCCTGCAACATTACGAGAGATTAGTTGGATGTTGTTGTTGTCGTAGTTAGTTGTTGGGCAACATTTTAAAGACCTATTTTCGTATTGTGTAAGTACTCTATATTTTGGCGTGAAAAATCAATGTCAAAACGGAACTATATTATATAGGTACATAGATAAGTAAGTTTAGTCGTTCGTCCACGTTTCACAACGAAGCAATAGATCATCGATAATTTTGGTATGGTGAAGAATTGTTACTGGCAAACAAAATGTCACAATTTCTACAGTCATAAGTTTTCACAGTAAAAATACATCAGCTAGTCAAGTGTCTCAATCACCTGTGTATCATCAAGCAGGTACAGCAGCGGCCCGTCTCTCACGGAGCTTTCAAACGACACGGCGAGTGCGAGCCGCGTCACGGCGCCCGACGCACTCGACACCGCGTACGCACGGGAGCACCCCGCACTGGCGCCCTCTAGCGACGTCAGGGACACTGAGATCTGCGCAGGGAAAGAAGTGGTTGGTTGTTAAGATACACATTAGACATAGCTAACACAGGACTATTAACTTTTTTCTCTGTAAAAGGAGCTGTGAACTTGATATCTTCACGAATATCACGAATTTGTTTATATTAATTTCTACAAACAGATACTATAAAAAAACATACTCACTGTAAAGCCTTACTGAAAAAAGTGAGCAACCTGGCAAAAAAGGCAACCAACAACTGAAACTGAGACTTTATGGCCAGTTTCAGTTTTGTATCTAAATGTTTCTCTCTCTCTCTCTCTCTCTCTCTTTCTTTTCACTTTTTCCATTGTCATTGTTTCCAATTCCTTCAATGCTAACATTTTAACCTGTGTGAAAGAGACAGATATACGTACCGAAGCAGCAGCATGCTTGGCGCTCTGCACCTTGTCCCGCAGCGCCTGCAGTGCGGGCGAGAGGGTGGAGGCGGCGGCCTGTTGTTGTCTCGCTCTGGCAGCAGCGGCCGTCGCCAGCGCCTCCGCCGTCTCTGCTCCTCGCACAGTGTTGCCGCGGATCTGGGACACTGCGGGATATCACAGAAGTGTTATACAGGTGTTGCTTTCGGATTCATATGAGAGGTGTATGCACGAAATAGAGAAAACATTACTTCAATAACATACAATTGTTTTCTCTATTTCGTGCATGTTTGTTCCTTGTTCGCGGCAAACAAATACATGAATGTGGATAAATTTAGACACATAGTCAGGTTAGATCCTGGATAATTATATGGAGTGTAAAAATATTGTTTACCATGTTCTTGAACTGCCCCAAGAGCAGTGTCACCGTGACGTTGTAATTCAGCAAGTTGTCTTCGAAGATGGTATCTGTAAAGTAAATAGTTGATCTTATGAATCCTCTTGTTAAAACAGAAGCTCAAATCATGTCTCAATATTAACACATCACAACGATTAGACCAGCTCCTTGACCTGCGCTATGATATGGAACACATGAGTAAATATATGCCTCTATTTTCAATTAGTGAATTTATTAATAATATATACTTAAACTGTTTCATTTGTACTACAGCTTTTTATGCCTATGTTACATTTTGTGTAGGTAGGTATATTTTGTTTGATTTCTTAGCATAGATTTTCCAGTCAGTCAGCCATTTTCCGGTCAGCCCAAAGGTCTGGTTGACTCAAGAGTTTGTTATCAAGCATATAATATAGAAAGGAAAGAACATCTAGTCCCCTTCTCACCTGACCCGTCTCCTCAGTTCGCTGGCCTCGTCATACAGCGCCCGGGTGGTGGCGTACACTCTGTCCGCGCGCTGGTCGGCCTCCTGCAGAGCCTCTGCCACGCGGGCGCGCGGCCGGGCCGCCAGCTCGCGCTCCTGCCACCCCACGCCGCGCAGCACCACGCTCACTAGGTCCGCGCCGCGCCGCAGGTGTTCTAGCTGGTTGCGGAGCTCTGAGGATACAGCAATGATATTTGTTATAAAATATTAAGCCGGCTTCTCACTGCGCGTGTTGACCCGCGCCACGCCGCGCCGGCACGCGCCTCGCGCAGTGTGAAGAGCTTGGCGCGGGCAGGCGCGGCGTGGCGCGACCTATCCGCTAAAAGTCGGTAACTTCAAAGGCGCGGCGCGGGCTCGCGCGTGTCGGCGCGGGCGCGCGCGGCGCGGCGCGGCGTGTACCTACCCAGACAGACGAACACGATTGAACTCGTTCATTTCATTTTGACTCGTCCTACGTTGAGGTACTGTGGTGAATATGGAGTGGCCGAATGAAACGATCGCCGAATTTTTAACTTTGTATGAAGGCGAACCCTCTCTGTGGAATTCGAAAAATGCGGAGCATAAAAACAAAAACGACCAGCATGATGCCTGGCTGCGAATTAAACAGAATTTAAAAGGTGGTACCATACCGTTACAAGAAATTAAAAAGAAAAGGGATTCTTTAATGGGAACCTATAGAAAATTAAGAAGTAAAGTTTGCCAATCAATAAAGTCTGGCAGCGGTGCTGATGAAATCTATAAGCCCGACTGGCCATTTTATAATGTGATGGCCCAATTTTTGAATGATGTGTATAATCCAAAGAAAACGAAGGATTCTGAGGTAAGTACTTTATTTACTTAAAAAATTAATAATTATTTTGCCAGGCAACCGCACCGTTTGTTATAAAATATTCTGCAAACTGGTCTCTTATATTCTTGGCGGAAAGAGGTGCTCTTCTTGGCCGATTTTGGAGTGGTAGTAGGGAAGCAACTCCATTTTGGTCATCACGCCAAGAACCGGGCTGAATCTCGCCATCATCATTTTCGGTATCAAAGGATCCAGGAGGGGTATATATAAGTCTAGACCTTTTAGACCGTCTCAAAAAATTGTGTAACAATGCACATGTCATCACAATATCAGTTACAATATCTGGTTGTAAAAGCATGGGTTTTCTTAGTACTCTAAACACCGCAGACATAATGCCAAAGACATTTTCAACAATCCTTCGAGCTCGTGAAAGGCGGTAATTAAACACGCGTTCTTTAGATCCCTTATTATGAGTTCCTGCGTATGGTTTCATCATATTTTCCGTTAGAGCAAATGCACTGTCTGCAACAAATACGTAAGGTAGAGGTGTTACTTTCAGCGGTAAGCAGTCTGGCGGTGGAAAACCCAATTCCTTTCTACAGATTTGTTTATATAAGTTGGTGTTTCTGTATACACCACCATCGCTTATTCGGCCCTGGCACCCACAATCCACAAAAATAAAATTGTAATCCGCGTCGACTAAAGCCATTAATACAACACTGAATGTTTTGTGATAGTTGATAAACTCAGATCCACTATGAATAGGACTTTGTATTAGCACATGTTTTCCGTCGATAGCTCCTAAGCAGTGAGGAAAATTCCAAATTCTGCGGAATCCTTTCTCTATCCTTAACCAGTCAGATGATGTCCGTGGCAGCTAAAACAAATAAAAATATTGTAAATTATCATGAATATTTCTTATTTTTAGGTCACTGACGACATAGAAGAAATAGAAGATAACCGTGATTTAGATGCCTCTGAAGATAGTAAACAGGATGATGAAGAATCAGTTCAATTTAAAAGACCAAAACCTCTTCCTAAAAAACGTGCTAAAAATATTGATATAGAAAATAAAATGAACGAAGCATACGACTATTTAAAACAAATGACTCAAAAACCCCAAATCCCGCAAGATGAATGTTCATTATACACACAATTATTGTGCAAAAAATTGAGAGGCTTACAAGAAAATACACGTGAAATAGCGATGTTGGAAATTGATAGATTGATTTTCAATCTGAAGCAAAAAGAACTATCGTCAAACCCACATGCACAAATACTAATCAACCCACCACAGCCCACGAATTTTGGACATTCCGGCAATCTCTACTATCAGCCATCCACATCCTACCATCCATATCCTTCTCCACAGCAATCCCCAAATTTTCGTCCATCGCCTTCTTCACAGCCATCCCCAACCTATCATCCATCGCCTTCTCCACAGCCATCCCCAACCTATCATCCATCGCCTTCTTCACAGCCATCCCCAAACTATCATCCATCGCCTTCTCCACAGCCATCCCCAACCTATCATCCATCGCCTTCTCCACAGCCATCCCCAACCTATCATCCATCGCCTTCTTCACAGCCATCCCCAAACTATCATCCAACGCCTTCTCCACAGCCATCCCCAACCTATCATTCATTATCTTCTCCACAGCCATCCCCAACCTATCATTCATTATCTTCTCCACAGCCATCCCCAACCTATCATTCATTATCTTCACCACAGCCATCCCCAAACTATCCATCTCCACAGCTGTCGCAAGTCGAAACATCAGCTTCGCAAAGTCTATTAAAAGAATTCTATGAAGAGGAGGGTAGTAATTTAGTTTAAATGGATGATGTCAATTTCTATTTGTTTACGATTTAAAAAAATAAATGCTTAATTCTACTACTTACTTTTATTTCTTGTGATAGTTCTTTTATCAATGCTTTACAAACGTCCGTGACACAACTTGAAACTGTTTGGATAGATACTTTGAAAAGATATGAAAGGCTTGTGTAACTATCTCCGGTTGCTAAAAATCTGAGAGCAATTGCAAACCGTTCTTGTACTGGAATACATTTTCTCATATGGGTATCTTGTTTTGCAATTATAGGGCCTATTTTATTCATTAGATATTCGTAATCTTCTGGTGACATTCTACAGAAGTTCTCAAATTTTCTGTTCGGTTCTTTAACAAAATCCGATAGCATATCTGATCCATTGTATCTGAAACAAAAATACAATAATTTTTACTAAATTTTCCGGCAGCAAAGTTTCATTTTAAAACGCGCCAAACTTACCAATAGATACCATCAAATATATTGATAGGATTCTTAAAAATTACGTACCTATGTAATTATCTTAAAATACAAACAATGATTACCTTGACCGGCTCTTATTGAACGTTGACATCCACCAGCGTCTCCTCTTCTTCTTTTTGTTAATTTTATTAAGTAAACGATATCCACAAAATAAGACAAAAACGGCTGATGCAACAGCCATGCCTTCTTCTTCAGTGGCATTGCTCCATGGCTGGAGGTGGCAATTCGACTCACAAGACATAGTGCGCTGCGCTAAACAGACTGAATCAAACTGAGGTGTAAAGCCAGAAGGCACGCGCCGCGACGCGCCGCACAAACGGGTGGCGCGGCGTGTCGCGTGGCGTGTTCTTGCGCGTGGAGCGGCGCGACGCGTAGTAGCACGCGTAGTGAGAAGCCACCTTTAGGCACTGCACTAAATTATAGCGGCACTTTTTAATACGACTTTAAATTGTGTTGCATAATTATTTTTATAGGTCCTCCCTCCTTGAATCATATCTCTCATGTCTGAGGATCGTGACCACCACCTCCCAGCACCTTCTCCTTGATGATATCTTTCCACTTCCTTCTGTCCTCGGCAACATGCAATGCATTATAGACTGTAGTGTCTTATAAAGTAGTGCGAATTTGGTCCGACCAACGTGTTGGGCTGCGGCCTCGGGATCGATTTTTATAGGTAAGTATGATAAAATTAAATTAGTAGTATTGGTGTACCAGTTCCAAATCTTGAAGTAAATTAAAAGGCAAATCACAAAACGTATTGCCTCGCTCACGATTGCTCTCTAAAACTTGCTGTATAGATCTAAACTAGCTGCATAGTCTTGAGCACCAGAGTAAGGTGACAAGTCTTGCGGTTTTTACATTACTTTTCGGAGTGAATGGCTTTTACATGATTTTAATATGCGGCGGCGGCAGAGCTCACAGCATCATCTGTCACAATTTGTGCCTCTCTCTCTCTCACTCTGTGTTAATATTTTTTTAACTAACTAGCTACCTTCAGCCTTAGCCAGCACCTCAGCGCCCCTCCTCCGCAGCTCTTCCGAGGCCCTACTTCCTTTGAGTGCGGCGCCACCCATAGGTGCGGGGCCCCGCGCCAGCGCAGCGGCGGAGGCGGCGGTGCGCGCGGCCTCGTCTGCCAGCGCCTGCGCCTCCCTCACGCCTGCCGCCACATTAGACCACGCCTGTGCAGCTGTCACTCCCAGGGAGGCTGCTGCACGAGTGCCGGCGAAAAGACTGTAACAGAGAGTACAGAAGTTTGTAACAACAGACTAGCAAAACGATCTTCGACTGGCCTGTTAGCTTAGTTAGCTGTAGTGGCTCTGCCTTCTAATCTGGGGATGCGGGTTCGATTCCCGTATGACACAAGTATTTATAAATTTTAAAAACCTATAATTACTCGTGTTAAGTCTGGTCGTTTCTATGTATATTAAGTATGTATTTACAAAAAAAGTATGTATTATATCCGTTATCTAGTACCCGCAACACAAGCGTTTGTTTAGTGTGGGGCTAGATGGCGCTGTGTGCAATGTCCCGGAATATTTATTTATTAAAAACTGGTAAGGACCTTGTGGATGCTCGCTGCTTGTATCGGAACATCATGTTGTATCGTCACAATCATCATAACGAAAACATGATCCGATAGTTGTGTTGAGTGTCAACAGTTAGAGGTCAAGTTTGTTAGTTATAGGAACAACAAACATGATCCGATAGTTGTGTTGAGTGTCAACAGTTAGAGGTCAAGTTTGTTAGTTATAGGAACAACAAACATGATCCGATAGTTGTGTTGAGTGTCAACAGTTAGAGGTCAAGTTTGTTAGTTATAGGAACAACAAACATGATCCGATAGTTGTGTTGAGTGTCAACAGTTAGAGGTCAAGTTTGTTAGTTATAGGAACAACAAACATGATCCGATAGTTGTGTTGAGTGTCAACAGTTAGAGGTCAAGTTTGTTAGTTATAGGAACAACAAACATGATCCGATAGTTGTGTTGAGTGTCAACAGTTAGAGGTCAAGTTTGTTAGTTATAGGAACAACAAACATGATCCGATAGTTGTGTTGAGTGTCAACAGTTAGAGGTCAAGTTTGTTAGTTATAGGAACAACATTAGTTTGCGACTTACTTCTTATACTCCTTGGCCTTAACCCCTAATTCAGCCACATGTTTCTCCACAGGCTGCAGGTACTTCTCCCTGTACGCCGGAGTGAGGTTGTAGAGGATGCCCTCCTTCTCCTCCGCAGCCAGGGTCAGCACCTGCAGCTCGGCAGCCAGGGTCGGCAGGCGGATGGAGAGCGTCTGCCCGCGGAGGATGGCGGACGAGATGTCGTCCGTCAGGTTGCGCGCGGAGAGGGCGGTTATGTCCTGGAAAATACAAGGTTGTCAAAAAAAGTTATGCCATGACGTGTCCTCGTATGAAACGTGATAAATAAGGCCATAGAGAGATACAACTTTTATAAATGAAACATAAAATTACCTAGTAAATTTTACATTTAATGTCCGTATATGTTTGGCGTTTTAATCATCTTTTTATCGATCTATCTAATTTATGCATCCCTGACATCAGTGATCTAGAACTTCTTTGTCACAGGGACACGTCATCTGCTCATCATACACCTTAACATAACAGGTCCGCTAACAACAGAATATAAAACTTGTATATCAAGCTACTTACCTCAAGCATCAATCTGCACCGCAGCCCCGTATCCCTGACAGCAGCAAGTCGTGGCTTTACCCTCCCTTGCAACGCAGTGACAGTATCATCAGCGCGCCACACACCCTGCGCCAGCGCAGGCAGGTCCGCAGCTTTCTGCTCCCATTGGTCAAGAGAAGTGACGAGCGCGCGCAGGCGGCGGTTCTGGTCCTCAATGCGGTAGTTGTACTCTTGCACTGCTGTTGATTGGACGTTGGCCTGCAACATGAAAACGTAAATAAAAATTGGTGATTTAAAAAAAAAAAACCACTGGTCTTTTTTTTTTCTTGGAATTAAAGACGGTAAGTTCATAGAATTTAATGATTGGTAAAAAATCCTTACCGAATCAAAAACGTCGTGTGCGCTGCTAAAATAATCATCTACCCTCATATCTTTGATATGTTTGAGCAACCGCCTCGCTTCTTTCAACGCTCGATGCGCGCTCAGATGTTTCTCTCCTCTCGCGAAATCGTCCAATGTTTCGATTTGTTCTGCTAGTTTCCTCTTTTGTTTCAATACTTCTTCCAAAGCACTCATGCTTTCCAAACTCAAGTAACCAGCCTCTTTGTCCCGCAAACTTGCTTCGACTTTCAAACGATTAGCGTCAGTAAATACTCTATGCTCGTTGGCTTCGAGCTCTCGTATTAATTGTTGGATGTTTCTCGAATGTTCTCCGTTTGTTCTAGTTTCGTGTACTTGTGTGCGCAAGTTGGTAGTGTTGTGTGCGTATTCTCGTAGTGCTGGGAAAGGTTTTGGTATTCGGCTCAGTTCGATCGGATTTGCGCGAGAATGGAAATGTGAAGTCAGTTGTTCCATGGAGTCGAGAAGCGTTTGAGTGCAGTTGTCGCAAGCTGGAAGAGCAAGATCACAAATTAGAAAAATCGATATAACAGCTTAAACATTTTACAGTAGGTATACCTATTTTTGAAGTCATGACTTCGCGATAACAATGAGTTGAGGAGCTTTTAAATACCCTGTCTTCATATAATACTCACGTCTGCACCCTTCTGCTCCCAGATAGGTCCTGTTAGCCACACAAGCATCACACTTGTCTCCCGTGGCATGTTCCTTGCACCGGCAGCGCCCCCTGGCGTCGCAGCGCAGAGACAGCGAGCCGTCTGGGCTGCAGCCGCAAGGCACGCACGCGCCGGTAGGGGCGCGGTGGTAGCCGGCTGCGCATGACTCGCACTCAAGGCCCGTGTAGCCTGAAGGATAAGGAAATAGCATATTATTTGGCTAGACTTAGGACTCTAACTTCACCACAGCTTTTTTTAACAACTTGTGCTAGAAACCTACAAAATGCTGTCATGTATTATTTATATGTGACTGCTATCTGTTAATCTATATTATTGTGGAGTTTGAATGTTTAATGATTTTGCCAAACTTACACGGACCATTTTTAACAATTCCTTTTTCTTGTAAAATCTTGCTATTCAAACTGTATTTAAGTCATACACTTTCAAATATTATCTTACCAGATTTACAGAGACACTGCAGCCGGCCGGTGGCGATGAGTGCGCAGGCGGAGGCGAAGTTCCTCGCGCGGGAGGGGCAGGGGCACGCCTGACACCCCCCGGGGCCTTCGGGGGACCCGTGGTACCCCGCCGCGCACACTTCACAGCGGGGACCCGCCGTGCCTGACGTGCAGTTCTGAAATGAATAATTGATTCGTTTACTTACATAGTTTATGTCTAGTTTTTTTTATATTTGAACTTAGTTTATACCATTTTTGTTAGGTGTTTCATGTTATGATAAACGTATAAAGACATGTGCCTACGTGCATGCTGACAAAGTCAAGTGACAATAAAGAGACGAGAGACTAGTGGCATTAATAAACTCTCTGGCGCGCTAGATCGTAGATTATAACGTTGCTTAACATCAAGCAATTTGTTGTCAAGCGTGAGTCTATTTCAAGTAAAAAAAAAGCTACTCCAATAATCCAAATTTTCCAAAAAAAAAACAGGTCCAACCCTTTTATATTTGAAAGCAGGACAGTTCAATATACCAAAGTTGGTATGTCATAACGTCCATAGCTCATAGCTTTACTCCATAGAAGTGACTGACCAAACAAGCTCCAGTATCCGCATCACACCTCGTGGCCCTGTTATTGCAGTGACACGGCTGCGCGGCACCCTCGATGCTGATCACGATGGTCCCGGAGACGGTGGTCATGTGAACCTTGGGCGGGGGGATCCAGAAGCCCGCCGCCGGCTCCTGGCACGAGGAGGCCGTGTACCCGCGCGGACAGTCGCACAGCTCCACGCCCGTGGCAGGCTCCGAGCGGCTGAGGCCGGGGATGGCCGTGTCCAGGGACACGTTGAGGAGTCTGGAAGGAGATGATTTTTAGTTCATGTTCTTCTAAAAGTCGGTTACTATTTTTTACGCTGTACAGTTAGACATTTGGGACAGTGGTTCCTTTGGCCATATGCTCTCTATTCACTCTGCACAATGCTACTCACAAAGCATGTACATTCTCCTCATGGAGTGGTGCGCGGGTGGTGGCTCGCAGTAGTATCCTCTCCACTCGCTGCAGCGCCACCATGAGTGCTCCCCTGGAGGCCACCGCGTCACTCCCGCGCACCTTCCATAGTGACTCGTAGAGGCGGACCGAGTGCGTACCGTTCGCGGGAGGGACGTGCTGGAAACAAGAACCAATGAGTTAGAAATACGTATACGAGTGGCTGACTCGTATAACAAGTCTTGAAAGCGCCCAAAGGGTCACTGACATGGCTAAAGGACTGCGTCACCATGTTAAGCAGACGAGAGAAAAGAAGCTTCTTGCTTTGTAAACGTACCTAATGGTAAGAGCAAAATAAGGTAACCATATAGGTACTTTCGGTTTAGTTATTTCAAATAAATAAATAATAAAATAAAATAAAAAAAAAAAAATAAAAAAAAATAGCCTTTATTTCCTGAATTCAATTTTTCATTTACATATTATAGTTACTTAGTTTATTTACAAAAAAAATAATTAAGTTGAGTTCTTGATTACTTATAATAATATTTTCTTGTATCAGGGCACCCAAAAGCGGGTAAAGGCCTCTTCCTTGCTGGCCCAGGCATTGCGGTCTTGGGCTAGTCTGGTCCACGTGACTCCAGCCACCTCCACGATGTCGTCTCTCCACCTCTTCTTCTGTCGGCCGCGCGTACGAGTGGTGTCCCGCGGGCACCAGTGTACGATGCGCTCGCTCCATCTGCCGTCGGTAGAGCGGGCGAGGTGTCCCGCCCATTTCCACTTCAAGCGACACATCATTTTTACTGCGTCTAAGACCTTGGTTCGCTGACGTATCTCTGTGTTCCTTACTTTATCCATAAGAGTAAGGCCCAGCATGGAACGCTCTGCCGCTCTTTGGAATTTAGCGATTTTATCGACTGAGTCTTGTGTCAGTGCCCACGTTTGACACCCATATAGTAGAGAAGGAAGGATCGTATTGTCCATCAACCGTTTTTTCAAGTATGTAGGCATACGACTTTTAAAGATATCCTTATTAGCCCAGTATTTCCTCCATGCTGTGGCTATTCTTTTGTCTATTTCCTTAACGTCTGCGTTTTCGAAAGATATAATGCGCCCAAGGTAGATGTATTCGCTAACATACTCTATAACAGTATCTTGCAGTTTTATTGCGCTCTGAATACCGTTTGTCATTACCTTTGTCTTTGACAAGTTCATATAGAGGCCGATCTTCTTGCTCTCTCTATCCAAAGTGTTTATCATTTGTTCTAGAATTGTAGGTGATTCAGCCATTATTACAATATCATCTGCGAAACGTAAATGTGTGAGCTGCTCTCCATTTATATTCAAGCCGTACGTAGACCAATCTAGCTTGCGGAACATGGACTCTAGGATGGCTGAAAACAGCTTTGGGGACACTGGATCCCCTTGTTTTACTCCTCTCTTAATATCAAACGGCGGTCCAATGGTTTCCGTTCTTATTTTTGCTTTATAACAATTGTATATTGATTTCAGTATCGATATGTATTTTTTGTTTATACCTTGCTCTCCCAAACTAATCCATAGTTGTCTGTGTGATAATGAGTCAAAAGCTTTTGTATAGTCGACGTATGCCAGATATAGAGTTTTATTGTACTCTTTGCATCGTTCGATACATTGCATGAGTGTGAACATATGGTCTACGGTAGAGTATCCTGATCTAAAGCCAGCCTGTTCACGGGGCTGCTGCTCGTCTAACGCTCTTGTGATTCGGTATAGTATAATCGAGGAAAACAACTTGTAGAGTGTGGGCAGCAGACTTATAGGCCTGTAGTTATCCATACATTTAGGATCTCCTTTTTTATACAATAGAGTTATAATCGAATATTCCCAGTCTGTCGGGATCTCTTCTGTTTCCATAATTTGATTGTATAAGCTTGTTAATGGAATCACCAGTGGCTCTAGCATCGCCTGAATTGTATCGTTGGTAACTCCGTCTTCACCAGGGGCCTTATTCTTTTTTAATCGACGAATAGCGCGCTCTACCTCTGAGTACAGAAGAGGAGGTATTGCCTCTTGGTTTTCTTCAGTTGTGTGGTAAAAGGTGCTCTCCTTGTCTTGGTTGGAGTACAGATTAGAATAGAACTTTGTTGCGATCTGCAAAATGTTATTTCTATTTGTAATTATTTCATTCGACGCATTTTTTATTGTTTTTATCCACTCTTTGTCGTGATCGAATTTTTTCCTGCTATATTTTGTAGAGCTCCGATTTTCCAGTTCAATTTCTATGCTTTTTTGTTTAATTTTGTTTCTGTTTTCTTTTATTGTTTTACTTATCTTTTTGTATAAGTGTTTAAGCCTGTTTTTCTGTGTGTTTGTTCGAGGATATATGTTTTTCAGTTTTTCTCTTTCATCTATCAGAATTTTCACATACGGGGTAATTATCTCTGGGTCTGATTCATCATTCATAATTTGTGGTAGTTTTGTTATGCAAGATTTGATTGCTGAAATTGTAGAGTTGTATAGATTGTTGACATTTTTGCTGTCCGTATTTGGTAATTGTAGAGTTATAAGGTGTTTTAAAGACTCTTCTTCAATTGGCGAGTAATTTCTATTTTTATGACGGATTGTACTACGACTTTTCGAAGTATTATCAAAACAATACGTCATTCTGACGAGTCTGTGATCAGTAGGAAACTTTGTAGAGAAGACTTCCAGATTTGACACTTTTTGTTTCTGCTTTACTATTATAAAATCAACTTCATTACGCGTACGTCCATCTGGAGATTGCCAAGTCCATTTTCGCTTTAGTCGTTTTTTAAACAATGTGTTCGCTATGGCAAATCTGTATTCTTGACAAAAACTCAATAGGGTTTCTCCTCTAGCGTTTCGTTCTCCATATCCATACGGGCCACATACATCTTTTTCCTCCGGTAATGGGGTTCCAATTTTTGAATTAAAATCTCCCATTATGATCGTGTTTTTTCCTGTCTCTATCAAGGCTTTTAGTATGTCCTGGTAAAAAATATGTAGCTCAGCTTCTGTGGTCTTATTTGTATTTGTAGGAGCATATATTTGTATGATATATAGTTTAGAACCATTGATTTGCAGGTCAAGTCGAATAACTCTATCTGAAAATGTACGAAAGTCGACAATACATTTTTTCAAGTGAGGAGCCACTATAAAGCCCACTCCGTTGCGTCCTTTCTTGTCGCCCTTGTACATAAGTAGGTATTTTGTTTTATCAATTATTTTCTCTCCGCTTATTTTTACTTCAGAAAGTCCTATAACGTCGTAGTTAATGTTTTGAAGTACATTTTCTAGTTCAATTAGTCTGTTACTCGCTTTTAATGATCGGATATTATAAGTACATATTTTCAGGTGTTGTTTCGTAGTTTTTTCCGTGTTTATTTGATTGATTTCTTTTTTTTGACTTGAAACTGTTGAGAGAGTAGGTGTAGAATTCGAGTTGCAAGGAAGGTTGTGGTCTGAAACTCCCACCGCGACCACCGGTACTGGGAGTTGTAAGTGTTTTTTATAACTAACTTGTTTCTTGGTTATAGTTCTGTTGTTCCGAGAGGTAGCTTTATAGTATTGGAGTGCCCGAGGTGATTGCTATTCTTTGTTCTGACTGGTTGTAGGTATTTGTTTTACAGGTTGCGTTGTCTTTTTCATAAATGTAGCAATGGACGGGCTCGAACTTATGTTATTTTTGACACTCGAGGTCTGTTTGTTGTTAGTAGATGAAGCTGTTGTGCTACTGGTTTTAGATTTCTTATGAGAGGGTACCGTTTTGTTGGAAAGTGTACTAATATTACAGGATTTTTCTGGCGCGCTAACTGAAAGCGGTCGCTTGTTATTACTTTTTTCTTTCACAATTATGCGGTCGTATCTCAAGACGGCCGGGATACCCTGATCCCTATATTCCTGTAGCTTCGGTATTAATGTTTTCCTGAGTTCTAAAACATTTTTGGGAAAATCTTCTTTTAAATATGAACCCGTGCCTTCTAATGACGATTTTCGTTGGAGAAGGGTTATTTTTTTCCCATAAGTAGCTAAGGTGAGTCTTATAGGTCTGGGTTTATTCCCTTTCTTTCCCATTCTACCAACAAATTCTATGTCCCTTTTATTTATCTCGATATCCATTTGTATATTAATAATTTGTAATATTATATCTTCCAGTTCAGAATAGCTTTTTTCCTCTTCGGATATACCGAAAAAAATTACATTTTTCTGTCTCGATTTTCGATCCATTTCCTCCAATCTTTTATCCTGTTCTTCCTGCTTATTTTGAATTTTAGATAGAATTGTTTCGTATTTAGAAAATTTTTCTTCAATCTTTTGTGATACATTTCGGGTTATATTGTCTTCAACCTGTGTGAGCCGTGCGTCATTATCCTCCTTGATTTGCATTCGTAAAGCGCTAAACATATCTGCAAGCGCCCGTTGGTCTGACATTTTTATTATTTACGCCCTTTATCTGTGTTGTAATTTAATCGTTGCGCCCTCTATTGGGTGCAAGCCAAACTACAACCTGGGATCAGTTCGTAGTCAATTATCTTACGTAGTGGTGTTATGATCTACTAACAGATGGCGACACTGTTTCTTTTATGACCCCGTCAATAAATGTCGCTACTTTATTTGTATTCGCTTATTTTGATTGACGTAAGCTATGTTGACACTTCTAATTATGCGGTTTGAATATGAGCCGTTACTCAGTCGCTTATAAATAATGAATTATCACAATTATATTTCCTTTATATGTTATTGAAACGTGTGTGCTTGTGATTAAATTGTGTGAACCACTCACTTTTGCTTGTCTCCGTGTTTTCAAATATCCAGTGTTTAGTGAACAATTGGGATGTTTTTCCTTCGACCAGTTTTTATTCCGTGAGTGTTTACTTCTCAATTGAAGCTTCGATTTGGTATTTTATACATTTCCTGAAATGTTAAAGCCCTGAAACACTGATTCTAAACGTTTTCAAGAACAATTAACTGACAAGACTATTTTTTTACGAATTTAAATACGGGAGCACTTTGTAAACAAACTAGTGTGGATGGCGCCACCTAGCGGAACCTAAGTTATTTCAAATAGTAAGTAATATTAAATAGTAATAGTGCCTATAGCCAAAGACTATATTTAGAAGCTTTTAGGGCATCTTGCTTGATCGCAGCTCTCGACACTTCCACTTGGACTTTCTTATACGATAGCAATAATAATGATTGAAGCAAAATTTTAGCACAATATCTCTCCTGATTCCACATACCTCATAATAATCCAGCACGATATTCTTCCCATAGATCCTAACAAGCGGAAACCTGGCCAGCACCTCCCTTGTCAACTCGCTCCCCCCTTCCTCTTCGACGCGGAAGCGGAGGAATCCCCCGTAGGAGGTGACGCGGTCCCCCAGGAAGCGGCGGTCGAGCTCCATGTAGACGGGGACCGGCGGCCAGGGGAGCGTGATGGTGGCGTCCGGGGAGTGCGTGTGGATCGCTAGCAGGGAGTCCTCGTCCATCTGGAAATGGCGTAATCGCTATAAATAAGTAATTAAATTTTAGCTAGTTGATAGTTTTATTCATATTACATGTCTGTAAGAGCAAATACAATTGTGGTGATTGTGAGTAATCTTTAAGTTTATCTGTACTCACATTAGTTATGACTTCCCTCCCCTGCGGGTGTTTGAGCGTGATATGCGCGGGCGCAGCCGCGTGCAGCGCCGCGCGCGCCAGCACCGCCTGCGCACACCGCGACACGCGCCCGAAGCAGAAGCACGCCGTGCAGCCTGACGGGTTGGAGGCAGAAAGACCGAATGTGCCCTCCAGGCAGGTCGAGCATTTGTCGCCTACTACGTTCTCCTGTAAGTGAAACATGGTTAGAATTATTGTGATCTCTAGACTTGGGTATTTTACTGGAAGAATATCTTTCTTTCAGGCCGTGGTAATTTGTCACAACCAGAAAATTTTAGAGCTTTTGACGTATTTCATTCCACAAAGAAAATCGTTGTTCAGTCTTTATTCGTTATCCGTTAGGGTCAAGTATGTACATACCTTGCAAGGGCACCGACCCCACTGGTCGCAGTCGCAGGTGTTGTTGCTGCAGTCCCTGGTGCCCTGGTGGTCGCAGTGGCAGGGCTTGCAGCGCGCCCCGTAGTGCCCCGGGGCGCATGCGTCGCACAGTGCCCCGGACCAGCCCGAGCGGCACTTGCACTGCCCCGTGTGAGAGTCGCACACGTCTAAGGGTTGAAGGAACGAATGTTTTAATGAGTTAAGAAAACATAAGTGTAGGATAAAATCGCGAGGAACCCGGTATGATTAAACACACAACTCACTTTATCCGTGGAAGGATTTGGAAGGTGTTTCAAAAATTAGAAAAGTTATTCAATAACAAAACGCTCATCATTAAAACTTTAGGAATATCTTTTTGATTGGTGGATCACTCCCATTAGTCTATATATGAAAGACGTCTTTATTTGGTTTTCGTTTCATATAACTACTTAGTTATCATGGTGGGCGCCCAGCTGTTTTTTTTATGTTACTTAGTAAGTTATGTTTGCATTATGATTGGCTACACAGATATACTGACTGGAAGCGGCGCCCTGTCCGCAGGCGCAGGGCTCGCAGCCCCCGGCCCGCAGGGTGTACCCGCGCGCGCACTGCCTGCACCCCGCGCCGAGCGCGCCCGCCGGGCACACGCAGCGCCCGCTCGTGGCCGAGCACACCTTGCCGTCAGAACACGATGGACATGCTGGGGACATACACACAAGGGATATTACAGCTGTTACGAATGGTATGGTATATGGCTATATGGTCACAGAAGTCAAACCAAATGTACAACTTGAACCTCTAGGTTCAAGTGTACATTTGTTTTGCATAGCTCTAGCCATGAACCTAAGAAAAATTTTAGCGGTGCGTAAGAAGGTGGAAACTGGATTTAATATGTGTAAATTTTCACTTTCTAACTTTATCCATAACTTACACTTAGTCAAATACTCAACGCAGTCGTTAATCTATGTCTTAACCACTTGGACGTTTTGAAAACGAAAAAAAAAAACACCTACACTAGTGATGGCTACTTTCTCACCACAAATAAAACAAAACTCACGTAAGCAACCCTTAGGTCCGAAGCCGTAGAAGCCAGGCAGACAGACGTCGCATTGCGCGCCGCCGACGCCGGGTGCGCACGCGCAGGCGCCCGTGTCGGGGTCGCAGGCCGCCGCGCCCGCGCCGCACGCACACCGCTTGCAACCACCGCGCTCCAGGCCCCAGTAGCCTTCCTGGAAATAAGGAACATACAGTTTTATATCATGTATGTACCTACTTATTTAAGTATTTATCAGTAGAGGAATTTTATTCAAATACAGAACACATTATGTTTCATGTTTTATTATTTTTTATTTAAAACATCAGTCAGCTCTAATCCAACATATACAATAAATTTATTGAGACATTAAACTAATTTAATTCTGTAGTAAACTGTTGATTTTGTTACAAACAATATGTGCAAAGCATTGAATAAATCTTTCAACCAGCTGGCTAGACGTTGGGCATTTCTGTGTGAATTGCAAGATAATACGCACGAAATCGTGACAAATTCAATACCAATTCTATTTCTGTATTGCTTTTAAGCGTACTGGTTATCAATGGCTTGTACTATACAGAATTGTAACAACAAACTTACTTAACGAAGTTGACGCTGAAACATGATACTTGCTTCATAGAATTACATACAGCATTATTATTTAGGTGCTAGTGGAAACCCAGCCACATCGTATCGAAAATATTAGCCTATGTTATACTCGGGCGGGACTCTATAAGTACTACTACTACTGTCAAAAAACACATTTATTGATTGATTAAAGAGCAAACAACAATCAACAAATACCTTACCGGTTTTTTTGATGATGATATCAATCGATTCCTGCGGTGTAGCTTGTCAAAATAATAATGGCAAATATTGGAGACCTATAGATAATACTAAGAGACAGATTTAGATCTGTACATAAATCAAAAGATTAACTAAACGGTTTTCACTCACGTGTAAATCGCGCAAGTCGTTTACGCGTTTCGGATGTTATGACACCCATGTTCAGAACGTTCGTTCTGGGCCGCGGCAACACGCAAAAATAAAATAAAATAATTATATTTGATAAAATGTCTCACGAAAGTTTTAATATTAAAATGTACATAAATCTTTAGATTAAAGGAATGATCACCTTTTGACCCCTCATGTCTTAACCCAAATCGGTGTTGCTATTATGAGCGTGAAAAAAGAACAAACCGTATACCTATGTGTCCTAGTGCGATGTTTGCTTTTCTTACAACTAAAATAAAAAAGTTACAATCGCTTACCTAATACTTGCGCTTGTGGCACTAGTATAAGTTTTTTTTACATGAGATAGGCTCACTCTTTACTACAACTTGCCTGATGTTAAGCAACGTTGTAACCTACGACCTGGCGCGCTTGCCTAGAAGAAACCGGTTTACTCTCGATTTGAAGACCGACAAATTATGGTTAAAATGGAATATAGATAAGGGGAATAGTTATTATTAATTTCTTTCTTTTTTATTTTTATTTATTTGTTGTTATAAGTTCACTAAACTAAAAATGTACTAATACTAACTTAAAATAATATCATAGCTAAACATACGGTCGTACATTTCCTTCTAAAAGTGAACCTAACATACATATTAAATCTAGCAAATAAAAATACCCTATTTTCTAAGCATGCAATACAAATAAAAATTATATTATCTAACATGAGGAACAAACATTATAAGTACAATTAAAAATAACAAATTAAGTAGTAATTTACCCTAAATCTAATACAACTTCTTTGCAATTTACTTCGTGTTGCAGTAAAGAATTTTATATCTATTTACCTTTTACCGCTCTAAAGCCTTACTGCGTATAAGTACGTAAAACTGACGATACAATCTGGCCTCATTCGAGATGAGCTATTTAGATGAGCTCGCTAAACTGCTCCTATTAGTTCAATGTTGTTACACGGTAATCTGCTCAGCCGTGTCAATAGAGGCGGCTTCGATTCACACGAGATGATAAATTGGATGTGGTGTTATTAAAATACTTTTGGGCATAAAATTTTGATAGTGAAGTGCTTCTTTGATTTTATTTTTAACTTAATAGAACCATTCAGAGCATTAGCATTCATACGTTTCATAGATTGGTTTTTTAACCAATATTCTGATGGGAGAAACCGGCATTATTTCAGAGAATACATACATATCAATAAATATAGGTATATAAGTATTTAAATAAACCATCTCATATACGCAATACAATTAAGTATGTAATATTTTATATCTCATCTGTTTGACTCCAGATTTTTATCTTTGAAATACCTAAATATAAAAAAAATCTCTGGCCTCCAATTCAAAGCCTCTCTGTACTATGTACTTACTCTATGGTCAATCCAATATTTATTTCTTAGAAACATTAATAGGAACATGTTGGTGCAAATGAGATTACAGCATCGCCGAGAAAGATTCAATTATGATGGCCATGATTAAATGTAACGAGAGTAATTATATCATCCTGCCTTTATCGGACAAGTTGTTGATATAATATACATAAATACATAAATGTAACGACGTATTTAGTTTAAATTAATGAGAATATTTATGATATTGCTCAGTTTGCAAACCTTAATTTTCAAGAAAGTAAGCATAGTATTTTATTTTATTTTATTTTATTCAATCCTACATCTCCCAGCTACTTAAAATGTCGTTTCAAATATGTGCACGACAACCATGCTCGTAATCTTCGGTCATCGGAAATACTAACCTTATCTCACCCTAAATTTAACTCGCCATCCTTCTTTGGGCGCTCATTTGCTGTGCAAGCTGTTCGCCTCTGGAATGAGCTACCTCTTAGCATTAAGAAGGCTCCGTCACTGGATTCTTTTAAAAGCCAAGTAAAGAATTGGTATCTGTCCATGCAAACAAGTTAAACTTGCTGCTTATTAGTTTATGTATGTCGGTGAATTTATATATGTATTGTACTTATTTGTATGTAAGTTTATAGTAGTTATTTCTGTAGTATTAGCACATAGTATATATATATATATATATATTTACAATATTACGTAGTATAATATACATATGTAAGTATGGGTTTGAGTAGTATATTATTATTTTAATGTTTATGTTTATTGTTTAAGTTTTTATAGTCAAATTTTATGTGCTCGTTATTGTACACCCCGTCTAGTCTTTTTTGTATATTTTCCTCTCCATCCTACGGTTGCCTGGAAGAGATCGCTTTTAGCGATAAGGCCGCCATTTGTGGCATTAGTTTTAATTATTTGTTTTTCCGTTGTGTATTATGTTTTTATGTGTGTCCAATAAAGCATCAATCTATCTATCTATCTATCATAGTAAAGCACACGCTTGTCGTTACTTATTGCAGTTAAAAAATCCCGGCGACTCCCGCTCTGGATCGTTTCTGGTGCAACGGCTATCTATTGCGATCCAGCGCGGAAACGCAGCGAGCTTGTTGGGCACATTTGCACCGGGCACGATTAGGGGCGGGTTATTTAGTTAACTTGACATTTAGTTATCATATGTTTATGGATTAGTTTCTAAATAGATACATACATCAATATAATTTACCTACTCACTTACTAAATGCACAATTTACTCGCTCCACATTTTCACCTTACAACTGCAGAACTAAAGCAGCCTATTTTTTAATCCGTAATCACTTCTATCTTCGAACCGAAATTTCATGCTGTTCTCTTCGAGTAAAGGTCAATAATTTGTTAATACACTTTCGCATTATAACATTAGTGAGTTTAATGAAATCTGCACCACAAAATTAACTGGATTACAGCAATCACGCAGCCCTACCGGTGTCGATATTCCGACCACTTCGACCTACATTTGTAAATGGCCGAGTGACATTTAATTGAATAAACCGCCATCGCTCTATGGCCAATTATTTTATTGCTGTTATTATACATGGGACTTGAAGTGGACGGACCCAGGAAAGGGGCCAGACCAGAATTGGTGTCGAAAAGCTCCTCAGCTACGACATAAGGTTGCTCTAAAGTTTGACTGCCTTTACCATAAAAGTAAATGCTTCTACTGCAATACGAAACTTCTTACGTTACACTAAGGCTCATTTACACAACTATAGTAAACGCATTTATTGACAAAATGAGCAAGTTAAAAGCTAAATATGCTTAAAAGTTGCTACGCATACGCGGGTCTAAATATTGCTAAAACTAGACAGCATTTATTGCGTAGAGCTTTTACTAATTTCCACCAAATTGCTTTGCCCATTTCGGAACCTTCACTCCGCCCCTGCCCCACTCTTGTACCCGTTACTCCAGTTCCCAGTTTGCTGTGAAAATACCAGCGCGACATTTCCACCAATGTTGTCGGAAGGCGCGAATAAATACTACTTTGTATGACGCGGCTTTTCAGTGATACGGTTTATAGCAGGATTGTAAAGGTTGATCGCGTAAATGTGGAAATATATAGATTGAAAGATTATATAGGACAGAAATAGAAGTGAATGATGATGCTTGCGTTTGTGGCAAGAGATGTAAGAAAACACCAATAACACTTTTGTGTGATTGGTGTTTTATGCTGCGTATACTATCTTTCTTATACCTAAATACAGGAACGGGGGGAACCTTGTAGATTAGAATAAACTTTCGTCGTCCTTTCTACAAATATCTAATAAGTAAGTTTTGGTATACTGACAATTGTCGTTATTATGGAGACCATTGGGACAGAACGGAGACCTACGTCCTGTAGTGGACATTTAAAACTGCTAATGACATTATAGGTACAACCAGTGGCATGTAGAGCACGTATGATCTGCAGCAGTATATAATAGTAAGTAAATTAAGTTCTTATGAGAGTGTCTGAACTCTGGTGCCAGGTGTGGTGAGATTTCCAAACCTACACCTCTGACATGATTTAACAGCCTTGTTTAGTACGTACCTCGCAGGTGTCGCAGGCGCGGCCGGTGACGTGCAGGCGGCAGCGGCACTGCCCGGTGCGGATGTCACACACGTTGCTCTCGGAGCCCACCGCGGAGCAGTTGCAGCCTGCAACAATACACATTACTTTGTAACTACTAAATAGGTACTTCTTCAACAGGTTGTGGTTGAAAGAACAACATAATTTCATGTTTCTTCATTAAAGCGTCAGCTGTTTCAGGGCTTACGATTAGTAAATAGCTGTGACAAACAGCTTACGCTTTTACGAAAATACATATGAATGTCTCGAAATTTGTTTCTGTAAAAAAATTTGATAGCTGATTTTGTACAAAAATGAAAAAAAAAAGAAAAAAAAAATGAAAATGAAATGAAAAAGGTACATACATAAGTGGCTAGGGAACGCAAGTTGTAGGTGCAACACAAGCGAACACAATATATATAGGTACTATCTATACTAATATTATAAAGCTGAAGAGTTTGTTTGTTTGTATGTTTGTTTGAACGCGCTAATCTCAGGAACTTCTGGTGCTAATTGAAAAATTATATTTGTGTTGAATAGACCATTTATCGAGGAAGGCTTTAGGCTATATAACATCACGCTGCAACTAATAGAAGCGAAGAAACAATAGAAAATGTGGAAAAAACTAGGTCCGTTTTTATGGTAATAATTATTCCACGCGGATGAAGTCGCGAGCACAGCTAGTATTACAATATTTCCTCAATTAAAAAAGCCTAACAAATAATATTTCTATGTCTAAGTTTTTTCCGAACTACTAGAAGCTACCTATTACATTTTCCCTTTTCAGAGTAATTTTCTATGAACGTTAAAGTAGTTTAACCACAAATTCAAGTGTAAATGCAATAATATGCATGTTAGTTAATAACGTAGTCTTTATAGGCTCGTAAATAACGTTTTAGATCCATCAAATTGTAACAGCGGCCACTTCCGCTGCACAAATCCAACTATTTCTGTAGCCATGTAGCCATTTGGCACATTAAGGTGGCTTTACACTTATCGATTTGAGTTTTACTACTTAATGAAACTTATTATTATTACTTAATGAAACTTATTATTATTAGCCTGGAAGAAATCGCTTAAGGCGATAAGGCCGCCCATATGTACGTCATCATAAATTTATCCTTTCATGTATTTCTTTCATGTTGGTGTGCAATAAAGACATATTATTATTATTATTATTATTGTAAGATAATGTTTTCTTGTAAAATTATTCCTTTATTTATAAAGGAGCAGAGGGAGTAAAATAGGAGAAGCGAAGTATCTGTTAGCAGTACATATTTAGACTTTTAAACACACGGTATCATAAGATATTATATTATAAGACTGAGGCGTTGCTTTTTCGCAATTCTTTGTAGATGAGACGATGTAGTGGTTGTGGTAACGGAAAAACACTACATACATGTACACCGCCTATTTAAAATTCTAAACTCTGTCCATCCAAAGGTTGCCTAGAAGAAATCGCCTAAGGCGATAAGGCCGCCCAATGTGCATTAAATTATTTTTTTAATTTCTTTCATTATGTAAAGTCTTTGATGTGCATTGAAGACATATCTTATCGTATCTTACATATTTCTCCAGAGTCTCATAAAATATAATGTTCGACCCCAAAATAAAAGTAAACTGCTAATTTATTAATAAAGTATTATAGCTCGGCTACTTTATTTTTCGTTAGCTAGGGCATAGGCCAATTAAGTTAACTTATCAATATAAACCTTATGAATTAATGTATGCACCGCTTCCCGGTTATTTATTCCACAAAAATTAATAAATTTATTTATTCATAGTGAGTAAGCCTGCTCCCACCCTAACCAACCAAGTTAAAACAAAACCAATGTACACTAAGTGCAGAAGCTAGTTCAAATAAGTACTAAACTAGTGTTGGCGCGCGGCTGCGCTCGCTGCGTGCCTGCGCGCTAATTGGCAGGGTCTAATTATGCTCATAATTTCCGGGCTGGCAACACCTATTTATGGTGCTTCTGTGGAATTTGGAAAGTGATTTTCATCATTAACAATGTAGGCTGTGAACATCTTAATAAATTGGTAATAGTGTTGAAAAGTGTGTTTTGCAATATAAAAATAAAAAAAACAATGCAATTCAACTTTTTCAAATATATATGAATACAAAAAAAAACAAAATAAACTATGAATGTATGTACAAATGGGCGGCCTTATCACCTTGAGTGATATCTTCCACTCATATCATGTTTGGATTAGAAAGTCAAAAGTTAGGGTTTCAATTTTTTTCAAAGTTTTTCCCCCTGGCAGGAAAAAAAAAAGGGTTTCAATTTGTTACAACACTGGTGTCCAGTTAAAATCTTGCTAAAAAAAGAATAAAAAATTTGCTAGATAGAAACCAAAAAAAGTCGATTCACTTAAAAAATGAATGACTTGAAAAATAGAAAAATATCAAACATATAAAAAAATTTGCTTATAAGTTCTCTTCTATAAAACCAACAGACAAACAAGTCCATAAATACATGGAGTCGTGAATAATCTCGTGTTTAATGCAGAACAAGCGATCAGCCGGTCATTGAGATCGCGGCGAATTATGTGAATGATAATGTTGATGATTAAATGCTAAGTGGACACTAGGGTTGATCACTCATGTATATTATTATTGAGGTGCATACGACATCAGACGCATGGCATCGCGGGATGAAAAATAGCCACTGTAACACCACTCTTAAAAGCTTACGGCGTTACGGAGGGAATGAGGAAGGAATTTTAATACGAACCAGTCTGGGAGAGGAACAAATGAAAGGAATTCGGGGAGAGCTACATATATGCAGAGCATAGCGACTAATGCTCGGCATCGAGATTATTTGCATTAAATAAACTAAATTAAAAGATGTTTAAACATACAAAAAAAAAGATTTTTTAAGGTACAAGCAAAATACAAACTAATATGTAACTTTAGTATGTATTTAGCACTAGTTAGTGTGTACATAAAAACTAACAATGCAAAAACTTACATGCCTGTTATTTTGTCCAAATAATATATTTGTGAACCCTATAAACCAAAGCTTTTAGTAATTCCAAGCTTATATTTGTAAAATCAGTTAATCAATAACGATTATGTATGTTTTCGTAATTTTCGTATCAAAGTTGCAAATTCCTGACGTGAATTTAAATTATCTAATTGAGGACACACAAATACCCAGTCATTTTCTTTATGTATCGGGTCGGGGGGTCTCATGGCAATCGTGAAACAGTGGTAAAAAATTCGGGTTTCCAAAGTGTGAACATAATAATTTACCCACAATCTTTCGATTTTGTAGTGAAATTAACTTTGTAATTATTTTAGTTGGTTTATTTTAGGTATTGAGAATATCATTGAGAGTTTAAACTCTTGATTAAAATTGCTTTAATTGAAATGTGAATGACAAAATAAACCAAGTTTAAATTAAATTGCGAATACGCATTAAAACACAACTCAGCAGAAATTTATAAAAATAACAAATTTTAAATTACTAGGAATCGCTATGTTTACCATAGGGCCGACACAATGGTGAAATGAAACAATGGTTAAACTAAACACCATAGCAATGGTAGCCATTGAATGGGCAAGTAAATATTGGGAAGTGTTGAATGACTTGTTGCAATTTTCTTTAAGTGAGAGCTTTGTTACCGATTTAAACTGGGCGCTTTTTAATACATTACAATAAAATTTCATAACGCCATTTTATTTGAACGTGCTTTACTTATTTAATACTAGCTGTGCCAGCGACTTCGTCCGCGTGGGATAGTTATTTTGGGCATCATATTTGTTTTTGCAAACAACCTCTTCAGTTTTTTAAATTATAGCTGTTACCCACGACTTGAACCGTTTTCGCAGCGCACGCAATGGAAGCCCTCAAAGATGACTAATTTTCCTCGTTTTTTTCACATTTTCCATTGTTTCTTCGCGCCTATTAGTTGCAGCGTGATGTTATATAGCCTAAAGCCTTCCTCGATAAATGGTCTATTCAACACAAAAATAATTTTTCAATTCGAATCAGTAGTTCCTGAGATTAGCGCGTTCAAATACAAACAAACAAACTCTTCAGTTTTATAATATTAGTAAGTATAGATTTAATTTCCACATTCCACCTTAAAATGGATGTAGAAATAATTGATAGTAGAATAGTGCCAGGAGATGTCAATTTCAGCAATTCCAAAATCTTGCGAAACCAGCTACCCGAAAACAACAGCACCTAGCAACATTTATTGAGTCAGCTCCTTAAAATATCGTCTAGGAGCATAACCACTAAAAGCTTATAGTAGCTTATCTAGTTTACGAGTTCCACTTCTAAGAGTGCCATATTAATTTCGTAATACTAGCCTATAAAACACGAAATAATTCGTGAAACGATCGGAATATGTTCACCTGTATCTGTGAGTTGATAGAACAATTTTACAAGTTGTAAAAATAATCATAAAATTGTAAAATCGTCGTAAAGTTGTAAAGTTCCGTAAAATGTTTAAAGACACTCTTCAGTCATAATCCACATAATGGAGTGGACAGGTTCCAAAACGTTTTATGGGCTTTTATGATATTTTAAAGACACGCTTTTACGAGTTGAAGTACATAGAATCGAATAAAATTTATTAGACGTGACCTCACGATCGCAGCTTTCGCACTCGTGGTGGAGCTTTTAATTTCACATTAAACCTATTGTAGTAAACAGTCCATCTGTCTGTTTGTTACTTAACAAATAAAATTTTATCATTTCTTTGATTTTTTGACGTTAAAATAAAATTTTTAACCAAAATAAATGATGATTCTTTTTTTTCCATGACTTTTTGTATATGTGAGTCCTATCTTATACCTTCTGTTAGCTAAACAAGTTTAAAGACAAATAATCCACAAAGCAATTATTAGTTTTACCACCAAGATTTTTTTTATAAAAAATATTTACACTAAAAGCTTCTAATAGAAAGTGAAAGTACTTAACTAAAACACTAATGTTCTGTTAAAGAGCTCAGGTTGTGTTGCATTAATTATTAAAGCCTGTCTAAAAGGCTCTACCGGGAACCTGTTCTGCTTCTAAGGTAAGCTGTTGTTTAGGAACAAAGCTTTATTCAGAATCTAGTTCAGTTAGCACAAATGTTAATTTATAGTGTTATACCTCGTCTACCATTATACTTGCGTCTTATCCCTGCCAGATTGGTTGCCTGGAAGAGATCGCTTTTAGCGATAAGGTCGCCAGTTAAGACACTAGGCTTAAGTTTCAATATTATTGTTGCAAATTTCTGTATTGTGCTGGTGTTTTAATAAAGTATATATCTATCTATCTATCTATCTATCTATCTAGGAAACGGCGTAAATATTTATATAAGTAACTGACACCAGATAAAGATTCAATAAAGCTTTCCAAGCACATAAAAATTGCACAAAAAAGTATTGTTAGCTATCGTCCTGAAAATGTTATCTAGAGAAATGATAAATCTTGTGTAATCTATATGTATGTACATTTGTACATACATACATTGTTATATATCGTATTGACAGATGTCATAATAGTATGTATCTACCCCCTTACTTTTAAGTAGTTACTAAGTGTTGCTTATAGTCTACCCGCTATATAAATAAATCAGTATCAATACAAATGGCGTTTGACTGCGACATACACTCCCTTATTACGGATAAACTATACATACATATTGATTATTCAAGATTTATCAAAATATGTACATACAACGCACGAAGTAAAAGTAGCTTTAGCTTTCATCGCAGTATTTATTTTCAGTGCAATAATTTTATAGTCCGCCATTTAATGCGGAACGTGCCGTGTAACAAAAACCCGCCACTTGAATGCATCGCCAGCGTTCCTTATCAAACCAGCTTAGCTGCGTGTGCGCATTCCTGCGCAATTATCGCTGCTCAAACATAGTTTAGGTAAAATAAATGTATATACTCTTGTTTCTATGCCTTTGATCTGTCGTATACCTACCTATAGAATAATACAAGTGAATAGTATTTTTTGTAATTTGAATTCTTTATTGAAATTATAATGGTTTACTAAAATTTGCTACCAATAAAGCCATCGTTATTTCTATTTTATTCTTCCTTAGGACAAATCAGAGTATTTATGTCTCTGGCATTACAAGAGATATCCGCTCATTTACGCTTTAATAAAACGGCAACTTAACAACCTAAGTAAAGAACCAATCTCTACTGACAATAATCAAAACAGAATTGAAATCTCAATAATCGTCACAGAGATATTGCGGGGAAAGACAGACGGAACCAGCCTGGCCACTTAGTAGTATCGAGTACAGATACTACTCGATTGATAGCACACAGTAATCGAATCGACTAGCTACTCGTGGCACAACACTAATCTACAGGAGATGTAGAGTCTGGGTTATCTCAAGTTGCAAGCCGTGTATGGCCACCTAGGCAGGGGATTAACTAAATAGTACATCATTGAATTAAAGTGTTATAAACTGGGTAAGAAATTTTGATGATTTTTATTTGACCTAAATATAACATATATCAAATTGATTCGCAAAATGATATTTTCGTACAAGATTCGCGAACTCAAAGCATTAGAACTAAGAAAGCGCATAGACAAAAAACATTATTTCGGACACCTTTCGACGGGTTCCTCGAACGATAAATAAGTAATCTTCCTCCTCGAGTCTTAACTCTTACATACTTTAGGGTCGTGACTCCACCTCAGAATCAATCAATCAATATAGCTTTATTGTACACCAGAAAACAAAAATACAAAACAATTTACAGTAAAATTACTTAGCCTAGGTACATTGGGCTTTGGCCCTATTGGCTAAATCTAGCTGTACTTACATGACTAATGCCAACTCTAACTCAAGCAGATCGCCATCAATTTGCGACGTACCCAAAAAGGTGATAGAGATTTGTTCTCACAACCATTCCCAGCTACAGACATTTGCCCAGAAAAGGAATAAGTGATACAGAGGAGATTATGTGCAGAGGAGCTCATTCATAAAACAGGGGTTTCAAATCACAATTTTCTGAAATAATTTTATTACTATTAAGATATAAAAATATTGTATTGTAAATTTTCCTTTCCTTCTTTCCATTTGGTAATGTGGAGAAACACAAATTAACGACATTGTTACACGTAGTTTTCATTATAGACAAATTATTATTAGGGATATAAAACACTTGATAATAGAAACAAATGATTAATTATTCATGAAATTGAATATCGATTTTGCTGCAAATCGTGTTACAAACAGCTTAATTTAGCTGCCAATTTCTCGTCAGTAGCAAGCAGTAATTTCCATGTACTTTCGACACATGATTGCGTGAACCATTTCTCTGTCCGTACTACTCTCGTGCAAACTAAACGGGGCATAATGATACAATCTGCCCTTTCGGTACAACTCTATTCAGCCGCCGTAAATCCGCTGCCGACGGGTATTTATTTAACGGAGTCAAATACGCGGTCAGCTATATGTTTGGTTTTGATCAGCAGAAAAATACAGATCTCCTGCAAGTTTGAAGCTGATAAAAGCTCTTCGCTAGCAAGCATAACGAGCTTAGTCAAACAGGCATTACATAAGTAGTAAATATACAGATGTTGTTTAGAAACTCAAATTGAAATAAGTATTAGATATTGGTATCAACTTTGTGATTGGAAAGTAACTCCAATTCAAATAAATCGTACTTTTCTGTCTAGACCAGACTATATACAAGTAATCATTAGTTCTATTACATGGCAATATTTAGATAATTATTGTGATGGATTTGAAATTTTTGATCATTCGGGATACTGTATAATGAATATAATGATATCCCTAAATCAGCTTACCAATAAGCAAGTCCCGGTTATTTATTTACTCGTGCTCCAGTAACCGGCGGTCAGGGCGGAATGTGGTTAAACGGCCGGTTAAATGGCAATAAACGGAGTTTCCATCGCGAAATCAATGTGATATCGACAACAGTAAATAGATACCAATGGAAAACTTAACACACAAGTGACTATATTTATTAAAATGTTCACATTGGTCGGTAGCTTTATGTAGCTTTGTAGTTCCTGTCATGGATTTGCTACCAACATAACAATAAAGAAAGGCATATTGAAAAAACCGACGTGCTTGAGGACCACAAAATTTGAGGAAATGTGTCTTCCGTGGAAGGACTTGGGCGTCCACCACGATGTATCTGGCAAATAGAAATCTCCTAGCGAACTAATTCTGAGGCAGTCTCACCCTCAGTCATGAGGAAATACGACTCAGAGAGAAAAAGAGATCAGAAGGAAGACTAAAACAATTATAGATGTAGTGGGACTGATAGCTCGTTTTGGTTGTACAGTATTTTACTTAAATGAAGCTTTTATGTTAAATTAATAAGTATATTATTCACACACACTCTCTCTCACACACACACAAAAACACACACGTCATCCGTTGTTTTTAGTTTAAATCTATTTTTGTAAAATTATTCAACTATTATGAACCAAAACAGTAGCTGCATGTTTAAATCATATCATTTAAAAGCACCTGTGGCTGCTGCGATACAGGGGGTACCTAGTGCAGTAGCCACTGGTAATTCTACATTAAGGTCAATTGAAATAAAATTTAAAACTCTGTTACTTAAGTTACCTTTAAGGTAAGAAATTAATAAATTCTAATTTTAATTCTAAATATATTAGGTATAAATATATTATCACATCGTGAGTTGTTAAAGTATAATAAACAATAATAAATACATATTACATATACAACCTGTTACTATTATGTTTGTATGTGTAAGAGGATTATGCTTGTTCGCGCGGATTTCTCCAAGTAATCAGCTAAGTGGAGTACAGTGAAGGACTGTTTTAAAGACCTCGTTATAAATGTGGCTATATTTGTATAAACAACACTTGCGATGTGAGGAACAAGGTGTAAATTTAGAAATTGATTTAGTAATGCTGTCTTGACGAAACTATAGCTCGCACTGTCAAAAATTATTAGATCTCATGTAGAACCAAATTTATTAACTCTACAAGCTCTAAGTAAACAAACTATACACATTAAGTCAAGATTTGTGGCTAGGACCGAGGTTACTATCACCGGGCAGTGGAAAAGCTTCTAGTCAACAGCTTTTACTTAAGTTACAATATTACTTAGGGATAATAAAGGTAAGTTTAGCTAAGTAACCTAGGGCGCATCTACAGCTTAGTTGTAAACGGTGAAAGTGACAATCAAGTAATGTGTTCATACATTTTATCGATTTTAATCTACTTTCGAAACGTTTATATGTTTGTGTTTAGTGTCATATTTATTTTATGTTTGCATGTTTATGAAACAAGTCGAGTGTTATTAAATGTATAATTCGCAACACTATGATAAGTTTGATTAGATTATCATTCAAATGGACGCTTCCGTGGTTCGGACGACCAATAAAATTGTAGATTCCGGCTGTTTGCCATAGTGGCGTATGGAATTTTTCGAGGTTAAAACAAAAAAACACAAAATTTAAAATGCGTATAGAAGAATAATTTACAACCTTTTTTTTAAGGTTTCAGTAGAAATCCACAAAGTAACGAACGTGATGACCAATAGACTTTAATAACTACCTATGTAATTACTCCTAATGTATGTTAACCAAACGTTTACCAGCAGTAAAGCTGTTAATCCGTATTGATGCGTAGTGGGAGTAATAACAGTTTAACTGCTAATGCTGATACAAACACGCTAATTTCGTCCGCGGATCAACGTCTATCTGTCCAAACGGAGCTTAAGTGTTCGCTGCTAGCTTAGATAGTATATTTATTATTTATTTATTTATTTTATTAGGCACACAACACAATACACATAAAATGCGTGACAGCATAATATTTTAAAGGTATTGATCCATTCTGTGCACAACATGATTATAGACAAATCCAATGTTCAGTAAGTTAAACTAAAGTGAAACAATTAAAATAATAAACACAATACGATACTTATGGAAATTATAAATATTAAGCAAAATCATTAAAAAACACGACTAAGGTACAAAAAAAAAAAGTAATTTGTGTAGCAAGCAAAACAAGCTGAAATACATAACATTACATTGTTGTCGGTTAACGTTGCAATACAACAGCACTGATGTACACTCGGCGCATTGCAATGCAATGCAAGATCACATTAGAACACCTCATATAAATTATTTCTAAAAGAACTGAATTTAATTCCGAATATGTCTAGATCTACATTAACAGATTTTTTTGGCAGATATATCGTTTGTAAGATAAATACCCGAAATTGACCAAAATAATATCGCCTTCATCCAAAAGTAAGTATAAATTAAAGTTAAAATTGTATTATTTAAACGATTTTGTTAGAAACTTTCTTTATTTGCATGTTGAATTGTGCATATCCATAAATGATATCTGAATGACTCCTTGACTATTTATTACTTGTGGACTGTTGGTCTATTGATAGTCAATACATTTAATCCAAGAGGAATAAATAAGTGCTTACTGTAAAACGTAGTTTACTCCATTCTAACACATTTCGATTAGATTTTATCGATCGTAAATTCGCACTGCCATAATATCGAATCTAATTCAAATGCTGTCTGTGTGTTTGAAAATAGCCACTTTAGTTGAGTAGCGACACTAGCGACATAAACGTGCATTAAGTGTGGCAGCTTCTGTCGCATTATGGAGATAAATAGCAGGCCAGGTGGACTGAACAAACTAACTGATTTCCGAGGGAAAGTGTTGCAAATCGATATAAATGTCAGAGGGAAACTTTATACCTACTGGTAGTAGTTGGAAGCATGGTAGATGGGACACTTGGCACAATATTTGGCTTACTCTGTAGCTGAATGAATTTTAACTCCGACGCAAATCACCGGGTATATATAGGAAAATATTTTGAGCGAGGGTTACCATGTTGAAATTTCGTAGTTTGCAAAAGTGGTGAGGCAAAATGTATTTTCCCTTCCCTATAAGTAATGTGCACTAGTAATATTTTTTTTTATCTTTTTAGATAAAAAACCTTAATAAAAGGATGTACCTTTTGGTACATAATTCAACAATTGATACAATAAAAATTGTATTTGAAAAAAATATAGCTGTACGTAAAAGTTACAAACAGATTAAAATGTAAGAAAAAAACGGCAATTTCATGGGTAAAGACCTATTAGTAGGCACTCCAATTGCGGGAGTGTCTAACAGTTTAAAAAATAGATAGCCATCTAAAGTATTTACTAAGGAAGTCGTAAGTATATTTAGTCTTGATATTAAAACAATATTTCACTCAGTACCAATATTCGTATACCCACTATCCAGAGTCCATTCGCACTCATCCCCGTAACAGTTTCTGATATCTTTCCCTATAATGCTCTACTTTATAGACAAATCCCTACAAAAGCTGTTCATAGAAAGCAGTGCAGTGCGGTATCACGTGCACAGCTCGGCAGTCGGCGGCGCGCGATGCAAATCCAAACAATCACATACAGTATGCAGCTGCAGCGATACTGGTGCACTGGTGAAGTAATCTTGTAAGGATATATTACGTCATGTATCGGATGTTTTTTTTATATGGATAGCATAAATGTACAGAAACTAGAACTTCCCGCATGAGTTCTCTCTCTGTGAGTCGTATTTCTTCATAACTAAGGGTCGTGACTTCCCCACAGAATCAATTCGTTACGGGAGTTCTCTTGGGAAAATACATACATCGTGGTGGGTGCTCAGTCCCGCATAAGTTTTCCAGTAATAAATTGATCCATCTATTGTTACACACACAAACACACATGGATTTTTTTTCCAATTAGTGAAGCATACAAAATATTAATCGACCCAATAATTCACTGAATAAGGCTTTGCCTATTATATTATGTATTTATCTACCCAAGAAAAGCGCCCTAACGATTTAAATCATCACTTTCAGTAATGAGTAAGTAAATATGTCTCAAAGAGGCTATCATTAAAGCTTATAAATGACACAATTACTAAATAGAAGCAATATAGTTCAAGTAACCCAGTATAGTTGAGTTGAAGCGGATATACAGTGTACAGTGCAGTCGCAGTGCAGTGCAAATAGTGCGAGAGGGCGCTTCCGGCGCGCAGTCACGACTCGCTTGTTGTCGGCTTCTAGTCTAAGTAGGTACTATATGACTTACCTGGCTAGCTAGGCTTAGCTACATAAAGGTCTTAGACAGACCCAAAAGAAATTTATTACATACATAAATTTAAGCAAATCAAATAATCTTAATCTTCATCTCTGGCCGCAGCTCGACACGTTGGTCCGACCAAATTCGTACCACACTTGTACATTAGTGTACGGAGCGCTGCATGACGCTGAGGATAGAGAGAGATGGCGGAAAATCATCAGAGACAGGCTCATGGATGGTGGTAGTCACGACCCTCAGATATGAGGAATACGACGCAAGGAGGAGGAATCTTCATCTCTATCTCTAAAAGCAGGATTAGTTCTAACTGACTTGTCTTTGAAGCACCTACTGGCCCCACTACAAAACCTTATTATTATTACCTTTATTTATTTATTTGTTTTATTATTATTACTACAAAACCGATTTTTAAAAGCTTTTGTGTTGCCCAGTCGAGTAAAAAGGGCAAAGAGTTGGTAACGATAACCTACATAATATTCGTGTAAATTAGCACACTTAATATTTATTTATTAAAATGCTTAATTTTCTTTGTGAGAACATGCTTTGTCTTGTTCGAATTTGTAACCATTATTGAGGCCTATGACCTCAAATTTTAAAACAAAGATAAAACTTAAGTAGGCGTAAGATATAGTGAGTTTAAAAATAACAATGAGCTAATCAGTAATAATTGAAATAGATAGACAATGAACCGAAACTAAAGGTCTGGTGTCATTCAAATTGATAGTAGCAATTAATTTGCGGAAGTTACGAAACCAAACCGAAGAATAAGTAGGTTTATTTCAAGCCACAGACACAGGTTCCGTACATTTATTGTTTTATCATCATCATTTCCTTAGTTTTCCCACCACTTGTAGACTTTGTTTGCTCTAACTGTGTGAATTTTGTGCTGAAATTCACCGAAGTACCATATCTATCTTATCCCACTGCTGGCAAAATAATATTTTTTTTTCAAATATTTCCATCATGTGCCACTAAACCGGCGATCTGAATTTGAGTTTGGCCAATAAATTGGAGTGTTAATTGACTGTAGGTATATGTATATTTTCATACGTTTTCATATACAATTTACGTGTGTAACCAATTCAAATTCAAGTTAAAACACTTGCAATATTCATTAAAATTTTATCACTAACCCATGGATCATGTAGTTGTCCCAAATAAATAAATTTTGAATTTGAATTGAATTCTAATTTCATTATTTCTTGTGGGGGCAATGGGTCCTGCACTGACAACCCGCTTGAGGCGTGTACATTTGCAGGCGTTTAACCATATTCTCACTAGAGCACAGAACCCAAAGCCCCGTCAATCCAAACAAATACTCCTCGTCAACCTAGTTACAAGTCACATATTCCCCGCAGCATGTCGGCAAGCACGTGCCCTGATACTATCTACATTCTTAGACTCAATGGCCCTCTGTCAGTCCGTGGTAACACAAGGTACTATTGTAACAACTGTGTTACTATATGTGATTGACGACTTTGAACTTCGGTATTGAGCGCTTGAATTTTTATCTCGAGATTATATATAGATTTGTTTACAAAAACAGTTTTTGTTCTTGACTGTTCAGAGCACTTGTATTTGGTAATTGTTTTGTTTACAAAGGTAATAAATAATTTGGATCATTTAAAATTGTATTTAAACAACTTGTATAGCAGAGTTTGCTACTTTCATAAAATATTTACTATTTTGTTACAATTTAACTGAGTATTCTAATAAAATGAAAAAAAGTATCTTAAATCTGTTAGAGGAGTAACAAGCCATCTACATATGCCATTGGCATACCAATAAATAAATTTCAAATATGTATAGAGGTCCATGTTTTTTTCTGTCTAATTAGCCGTAATAACAAGTTAGGTTTCCTGCCGGCCTCGGCACAATGTGTCTAATGATCCATACAGGCCTCCAGCTAGCAAAAAGTTTACCAAAATGGATACATCTCTTTTTGATCCTAAGATGTTTGCTACTTGGGTAAAAATGAGGTAAGTACTTGTAAAGATATTCTACTGCTGTCTCATTGAATGAACTTTTAACTAGGTATATAAGTATCTACGTAGCTATAGCTACACATAGTATTGGTAGTAGAATTAATAGATACCTTCTATGCATATTTTACCCAAGGCTGTAGCTTAACATCAGGCGGGCTGTATTAAAACGCGAACCTATCTTACTAACTTTTTAAAATGAAGGTCATATAGTTTGTGTCCCATTATAAATGATTTGTTATACAACCACGTGACGATTTTACAAATTTTTCTAGTTAAATGTAATAGTAGAAACCCAAGAAGAAGCAAATGTTATACAGGTAAAACAGAACCAACACTTATCTATTGAGTAAAATATGCTAGGTCGGCTTATGGCTAATTATGGGCGGATGATGTCAACCTCTCGAATTGGACGTGTAATGAAGCCTTACTTGGTATAGAAATACGATAATTACGATATAAAATACGCTATTTGGGTGTTTTTTTTTGTTATGGCTTTTGTGAAGATATGACTTCGCAATTCTGCCAATGTCAAGTGGGAAGATAGGCCATCAAACTTAGAAATTTTAAGTGAAAAATTGATTTTGGATTCGTTCTAACAACTTACTCTCGCTACGACAAAGACAGTTGTATGGCAGTGTCAAGGCAATTTGATATGTATGGCATATACATAATAATATTAATATATCTTAGATTTGATTGATTGATTTTACAATTTTATCACAAAAAACATAAAAAAATCAGGTGACATGATTAAAGTATGTCTGCAACAAATACCACAACACTTTATATCCCGTGTCCACCCATCCAGACACACACCGTGATATTTTTTCATGACCTTGAACAGTTTCAGATCTCTTACATATGCATACAAAAAAATTACAGGCTTTAAATAATTATAGTTACTATTCTATATTTTCCTGTAGTTGTGTATCGATAGATACATACATACTACTTCTAGCAACTTATGTACCGTATGAATAGACATATTTATATCTATAATACATATATTCTTCGAGCACAACTCTCATCACGCTCCTTTTTTGACTCGTGTTTTGATTGACAGCTCAAACAAATCTAATTTTATTGGCGGTGGAATTAAAGTTTTTTGCACCTCTAATGCTGATGGATGAATTTCATGGGAACCGACAAATCTACGGGTAATGATAATGACTAGGGAAATAAAAATACCTATAGTTGCTTGCTACTTCGGGTCGAATTCGTGTTAGATAGCTCTTCGAGTCGATAAAAATGTATCGAAAAACTTAATGACGGGAATGTGATAGAAAAGGCATTTACGTGGCAACAGTGGTGACATTAGTCAAGCGCCAAGTTACTTCGTAAGGACTCTAGTAGATAAAGTAACTACAGAAGAACTGAATAAGCAACCGAAGTAGCTAAAGCCGTAAATAAAAAGCTTCTATATATATATATTTCGTATATATTTCATATTTCGGGACATTGCACACAGCGCCATCTAGCCCCACACTAAGCAAACGCTTGTGTCGTGGGTACTAGATAACGGATATAATACTTATATACTTTTCTTTTGTAAATACATATTATACATATTATCATACATACAAACAACCAGACTCAACACAAGAAATTATACATTTTTAAAATGCATAAATACTTGTGTCAGGCGGGAATCGAACCCGCAATCCCTAGATTAGAAGGCAGAGCCACAACCAACTAAGCTAACAGGCCAGTCAAACAGGCCTTCTAGAGAAGTAATAAAACTCACCAAAGCTCAAATGTTATAGAAATGCAGTGATGTATATCTTATCGAACGAAAAGTACCTACTGTTTTTTTTTTAATTTACTGTTCTCTATGAAAAGTATGTATTTGTTACTTGTACTTGTACAAACACTTCTTGCTTCTTGCTAGGCGAATAACAGCTATAAACATGTGAAATATTACTTCCCAAATGTATTTCAATCAAGTTATTGTATAAATATACCTTCATTTACTGTATAACACAATCTCTTTGAGCGGTAAAGTGGTTACTTTGAAGTGATTTTATGAATGGATCGAGTGGGCAGACGGATTTCAAAGCAACATCGCGGTCGTTTACCAGCGGCCGGGTTGTGGTCAAGTGCGATGCCACGAGGCATAAAAATAGATAATACAAGTACTTTTAATATTGTAAGCTGTTACTACTGGACCTATAAAGTAAAATTTGCTACACATTTGCCAGTTTACAAATAGAAAACTAACTGTTAAGAATTTGAAGGGTCAAATAAAAAAAACCTTTTTTTATGCACGGAATAGATTTTGCACTTGACCATAATTGGCCTGAGTAAAAGATAACACACTCAATTGTACTGTTAGATAAATTATATATCCACTCAATACTATAAGTAAGACGGCATGTTAGTAAGTCCATATGGGAGCAGTCTACTCTGGTGTTATAGTTATGAAACCACCGTCAATATAAAATATAGGTAAACCCCTGGGGAGGTTTAAAAACTCTTACACCAGAGTTGGCTACTCTTATACGAACTAACTTTGTATATCCCACGATAAATTCTACATTATGAATGAAGTCTCTGAATGACTATCAAGTGAAGCTTACAGTTAGGGTGCCTAGGTGTTGTAGGTAACCTAGGCAGCCCAGACAGGCCGTCGACAGTGGAGCGTGGGACGACGCCCACGTCGCGCTGATCCGAGTATCGTAGTCATACTGTATTTACTGTCTAACATTTTGTAGATAGTTAGATACTAGTTATTGGGCTAAAATGAACTTTATTTGGAAGTGATAAGAGCTATGTTTTATTAAAGGGAGTGAGTATATGTTAGTAGAATTGCATTTGGGTATATACGAGTGGTTTGTTTTGTAACTGTTCGAATAAACTGCGGTTAGTAACTCGTTATTGTGGATATGGTTATGAATGAAACTTATGTACCTGCTTTTTATGTATTTACAAATACTATAATAGCTAAAACAAATAATTTCTTTCAATTTAATTCTTAAATTTAGAATTCAATTTATTCTACTCTAAGGCCTATCGAAACCTAAAAACGACGAAAAAAACTCTTATGAACCGATAATGCATATCTTGTATTTTATAAATAAGTCTTCCTCATACCTCATTAAAAGACTATAAAAATCATCATCATCGTCTCATACAGCTCACTGCTGGGCATGAGTCTCTTCCCTGCTCTAATCTACCAACCTACATGTAATTAATACCTTGGCTGTGAAATTCACCAGGATTTCCTCCCATGACTTGATTAGAGCGGGCAATAAAGTCAAGTTTACGTCTGTTGGCAATTACTAAACAAGGTTTAGGTACTCTAAACTGCCTTGTAAAATATCAACAAACAGTTAGCTAGCAGTTAAATATAGGACATCTATAAAGAAAATAGGAAATAAATTATGTTACTAGTACACGCCCGTGGCTTCTCTCACGTTATTTTGGGATGAAATGTGGCCTATAACACTTCCGGGATTACATACTACCTACATACTAAAAATCATGATGATCCGTTCAGCCGTTTTCGTGAACCAATAAACAGACAATCAGACAAAGATTCTAAAAACTGCTAAAACGTGTTCTATTATGGATTTTAAGAATACCCAATTTTTTTTCTAATATCTTTTACGTTCAGATTTTTAACCCTCTTCAGCTTTATTATATGTAGGTTGTTTTATAAAAAAGAAAAAGTAGTTATATTTTATTACTTCTTTTACACTAGTTTCTCCTTATCACTATAAATATTGATTTAAGTCCTCGCTTCGATTTTAAAACACCGTACAAAACTTATTCATTCTACATCCCTCTGAATAGGTAAGCATCAAATATGTTGTCAGAACAATGCCTCCATAAACAAATTTGTTGTAATGCACTGGCACCTGTATTCATAGAGCCTACTTCCTGGCGAGCGTGGGCAGGCGGGCTCCCACGCGCCCTGCCCGTCTAGGCTGCCTAGATCATAGCATACACATAGATGGATATGGACAGGCTAAGTTTGTCATAACTCAATGATTTTTTCTATATTTTTAAGTAACCTATGAGTATATGCAAATAAAATTCTTATAAAGTAAGAGTAGAAGAACAGAGTATAATAAAAAGTACCAAGATATGATTTATTAATAATACATTGATTCATAATATGTATTGATTCCCAAATTAAAGTTAATGTTACTGCACTCCATTTTGTATTTTTTTTTAATTAGAGGAATGTTACGTCTACGATTCACAGACCCGATTAGGGACCTACTCGTATAGTAGGGGGCGCGGTTGCAAGCCCATACACAAAATTGGCAAGTGCAGCTCATAAGGTATTTTTGTACGTTCACCACTACGTATGTATTCCATAAACAATTTCTATTGTTAACGCATAAAATAGAAGTAAACAAGATAGAGCTAAATTGTTTCAGTTTATATAATTTTGATTCAGTGTTAAGACAATAAAAAACGCCAAAACACGATTACGTTTACTTCGCTCGATAGTTTTTTTTTTTTGAAAAATAGTTGTTTAGAAACATTTTTCACCTTTTTTTTAAAAAGTAGTACATAAATTTAAACCAATTTAATTATATCTAAAAGATAATGTTACTATTTAGAGTAGTAAAAAGCCATAATTATAATATTCTAAATTGCTGATTTTATATGAATTTTTTTCCTCAAAAACGTCTGCAAAACTGCTCAAATTGTGCAAAATTGTTTGCGTGTGGACGGACAAGATTCGTCGGCCGGAGCTATGCGCGCGATGCTCGCCCTTGCTATCATGTTAATATGGCGTGGAATTGCATGCGAAAAAGCAACGTAGGCATTTTTCCAAGCGCAAAGCGTTTTCGGGTGAAATATCGTGGCCTTAACGCCAATAGCTAAATAAATTTCTCAAACTAAGCATTTGTATCACACTCATATCTTATTCAGTATCCGCTAATCTGGACCAGTCCTTCTCTGTAACACGTCAATGGTTCCTAGGGCACCTACAAAACCTACATCTAGATGGAGAATGTCGGCCCTTTGTAGTGCCGCGGAACAATAGGCTGTCAGTCAGACACTTAGATCAAATGGTGTGAGGAACGTGTGCTAGGTGAATACTAATAGTGATAATTTTTATGGTAATCTGATTTACATCGTAGGTAGCGTAAGTGAAAACTGTATGTTAAATATACAAAACTATGTAGGTACATATATTTTCGATTTATGTATCTTTTTTGAACTAAACAACATAGAATCATCTATGAGTAGATTTGTGGCAAATCCAGTTACAACCTCATATAAATACGAGGGATTTTGGAAAACTAGAATTTAAGAATAGAGGCATATGCTCAGCAGTAAGCGATAAGAGGCTGATGATGATAGCATTTAAGAATTCTGAAATACGGGTACTTATATATTATTTATATTCATTCTCGTATTTTATTTATCATATTGTATAGTGAAATAGTTCATCAATTCTGTAGTTATCAAAGTTATGGACAAACTTTGTAAACAAGCTGCGTTCTACAAATAACAATCCTTGACTTTGTAAAGTACAACACAGTAGTAATGTAATTCAAACCCAACAAAGTAGCGTTCACACAGTTTACAATAACATCAATAAATAAGTCACAGAGAATTCCTGTAACTTGAAACATGAATTCACTGAACTTGCTTTCAGTGTTACACTATTATTTCGTTCATAATGTGGCTGATGTTGCAACATACAATTTATATGTAAATTTATTTATGCGAAGGTAAACACTTATCTTTCTAAACATTTTGTCAAGAGATGAGGAGCTTTTCCCATGAATCGGTTGATTATTCTTACGAATTATTTATTATAGTCGTAGAATAAAATGTTGTTAATTTTTATATACTCGTACTAAATCAAAGTAAACAGTAGAACTATTATAAGTAAGTACTTTTAATTTCTCGCTTTCGAGAATACTTTTTTAACTCTTCAATACAAAATCAAATCGTAATAGTTGAACAATCGAACAGTACTAAGGCCACTGTAACAGATAAAGCCTAACAAGACTAGAAACACTTCTGTAATGCAGAGAGCAATAGAAACGAGGCTTTGTGTATACTGCAGGCTTTATCTCGGACAGATAAACTTGTGGGAGATAGAGATGATTTGTAGAACCATTCTTTTGAATTACACCGATATTAGAGTCTCAAAACATTGTTGCAAGTTTGTTGGAAAGCTTACGTGATTGCATAATTTGTCAGCTTACAAGACTTTATAAATGATGTCTAGTAAACAGTTCTTAGTTTGATCCAAAACGATTTTTTTTAAATGATTAATTATCTTACAACTGTTGAACATACACTAATGTCACAATTTTATTCTTATTTTTCTATTCTACACACAAGCACATTACAAACAAAATTTCTATCCAAAACCCTAGAAATAATCAAACATGCTTACCTATTTACTTATGCACATAACATAACCTAGTCACATAAGTATGACTTTATTTAACAAAAAGTTTGTTAAATAAAGTAATACTCAAATCCACCACATTGTCACTGCCATCATACAATTTCCAGCACAAGAAGCCTTAACACACACAATTGCGATTATCCCATGATACCACCTGATGGTTATCAACATTAGAACCTCCCTACCACCATTTACAACAGCTAACGGCGCAGTCACCATACTGATACCATCAGGTGTGACAGCCAATAACAACAGCCGTGATAATATCACGTGATATGTGCCGCAGATGACTGGGTAGATTTGAACGACTATGATTTAGTTGCTGTGATGGTTTTTTGTTTTGGAAGAGTGTGTTAGAAATGATGTTTTGGGAAAAGACAAGAAAGAGTTTACTTATCTAAGGATTTTTAAGTGTTTTTTTTTTTTAGTTTTTAGTGGTAATAAGTAGTATGTTTAATTTTTCTCTGTGTTATCTACAAGAATTATATTCTTTTTTTACATGAGATAGGCTCACGCTTGACTACAACCTGATGTTAAGCAACGTGTAATCTACGATATATGTTGTTAAAGAGAACGAAAGCAAGCTTCATACGTTTTAAAATATCCCCCTCCTTATGTCGTATTCTTATCTACAATAATTTTAGCTATTTACTAGCTGGTGTCCGCGACATCGTCCGCGTGGAATAGTTATTACCATATAAACGGTTCTATTGAGTTAACCTTAAAAGATAGACATATATTGTTACAGACATTTTGTTAGATTATTTTAAGAGAAATAATTCTTTCATACATATTTTTGTGATATCTTGAACTGTTTTCGCAGCGCATGCAACGGAAGCCCTCAAAGATGAATAATTTTTCCCGTTTTTTCCACATTTTCCATTATTTCTTCGCTCTTATTAGTAACAGCGTAATGTCATATAGCCTAAAGCCTTCCGATAAATTGTCTATTAAACACAAAAAGAATTTTTCAATTCGCACCAGTAGTTCCTGAGATTAGCGCGTTCAAACAAACAAACAAACTCTTCAGCTTTATAATATTAGTATAGATTAAACTAACTACTGGCTCGTTTATTTGAATTTCATAGCGCTATTAAAACCTTTATTCTAATGAAATTATACATGTAATATGTAGAATAAGTGCAATAGCTATGAGAAGTTCAACGGCTTACAAAATTATGTTACAGTCACGTCGTAACTTCTAACCGCACATAATTATTACAAAATCCATTGTTTCTACAAAATAAAACTGCAATAAAACGTGGGCGTGCACATAGACATAAAACAGTGTTGGACTGGCCAAAGTATACAAGTAGCATTATTGTAAGCGCACGGAGTGTCGTACAGTTAAAAACCGGAACTAAATAAATCAATTCGTATGAAAGTGGCCAAATCTCGTGTAGACAGTAAGTTTTTAAACCAACCTAAGGGTCTCTGACATGGCTTAACGACTGCCATATTATGAAAAACTAAAATGGAATAACATTTGGTCTTCCAAACTAACACAAACAAACAAGTTGTCAGAAAAATAAAATCTGTTTTGACAGTTTTGCAGGGAAATGGTATATTTGTAAGTCCTGTGTTGGAATGTACTATGTCACTGGGCGCACATATATATGCAAGAATGCAGCGCAATTAAATCGTTAAATAGTATATGTTTTTATCGAATGTCTTTCATTTAAAATGTGTGTCAAAGCTTTAATGCCAGCCACTGCTTTCATATTTATTTCTGAACGTATAAATTTATCGATTTCTTGTATTTGATGAATTGCCGAGGTTGTTTTTTTAAATTGATTCTTCTATTTTATTTATAACGATATTGGCCACCGGTTTATGCGCCCTGGGCATAGTTTATTGATTTATTCTTGTGTTAAATATTTATTTCAATTTAATATAAGAGTTGTTTACTAATACATAACATCGTGGGTAGATCATAGGTAGATAAACAGTATTATTTTTTACATAAATAGGTAGTAGGTGTAATTTTACAATTGTAAATCTTACAATGATAGCAATTCAAATAACAAAGGGAAAATTATAAGTATTCTAAATCAAGAAACCGTGTTGATGATCTTACACAATTGTAAGAATTCCATAAAAAGCTACAATCAATTAAATAAACTGATACAATTTGGACGTCAGTAAAACGTGTAATTTGATATTTTTCTCTCTAAATAGAAGGTCTGTTTTTATATCCTTCATTTGTTGTTTTCTAGCGATGTTGTTCACTTTGAAGAACTTTACACCAACCTTACATAGAGCTTAGAGGTTTTTCTGACTCTTCTTAGATCGGGTTGAATTGGATGGTGTAATTAGTAGATAAGTTACGGTGACTTTTGTTAATGTTGATAATATCAAAATCAAAACGTAAAAATACAATTGCACATAAAAACAATCAAACTGTGTAATTATATTTTTATAAAATTGAGAGATATGTTATTCAGAGAAGACCTACGTACCTACATATTTATTTATAATCAGAGTATAATCTAACGAGTAACAAAGCAAATTATGGTCAAATGCAAACTTAAGCAATTTGTCAGTTTTAGGGATCCGTACCTAAAAGGTAAAACGGGACCCTATTACTAAGACTCCGCTGTCTGTCTGTCTCCAGACTGTATCTAATAAACCGTGATAGCTAGAAAGCTGAAATTTTCACAAATGATGTATTTGCGTTGCCGCTATTACAACAAATTCTAAAAAAAAAATTAAGGGGGTCCCCGTGTTTTTTTTTTCGTATTTTTTTGCTCAATATTAAAAACGGTAACAGGTAGACGCTTCAAATTTACACAGAATGTTTACTTGTATATTGCCTTTTAAAATAAATAATAAAATAACAATAAAGTAAATATTAAAGGGACAACAAACGCAATTTTCAAGCTATTTTTACTCAATCTTAATAAACAGGTAGAAACTTGAATATTTGTAAGTTAATATATAAAATTATATTAACTATAAAAATACCTAACCTAATACATACATAGATGATAGTACGGAACCCTTCGTGCGCGAGTCCGACTCGCACTTGGCAGGTTATTTTAAAGAGTTTTCTCTCATAGGAAGTCCTCAAATACCTTCTCTTGCCCAAGTTTTACCCTCATTAGAACTTCCCTGGTCTTGATGGATACGGTCATCAGGCTGGGAGAAATATTTATAAAGCATTTATACACACGCAAGTGCCTCCACGAAACTAAATCACCAGCTTCTGTTATGATTTATTTGAGAAACTCTCTGATGCTCGTAACATATGAGTTGAGATTTGGTATTAATGGGGCAATTCTGATGATGAATCGTTAGATTAATAATGAGAAATTAGATGACATGCGTTAATTCACAGATCTTAAAAAAATCGAATAAATATTCCTACTTACTACTTTCTTTATTGTCTGTCCGGTAAAGTACATATTTATCTATCTTACTTTAATATTAATACAAAATACAAATAATTTTATTTAAAAAAAACAGTGACAGTAGGTACATATGTTATTAATATTTTAAAATACATCCACTTTTCCATTAAACCAACAATATAATTTAAAAACTGTTGTAGCAATAACCACTAATCGACAATTACTACATCAGTGTCATATCGATGTAAGACATGCGAGTCTAATCGACTCGATTCGAATCGATTGCGCACTTCGCCATTTATGGAACAACACTAGGCCCTTCGCTAGAATTAACTGTCTTCAACATTCAAAATTAAACCTTATTTCGATGCATTTAGATTGTTAATAGATGAGCATTGTGAGTATGAATCAGTATTAATTCATCTAAAATTAAACTCTAACAACAAGAAAATAAGGGTCAATAAATTAAGGTGGTTTTCGAAGGCGTATCTAATTGTAATCAATGGATAATTAAAAGGATTAGAAATTGACAAGTTGCTCGGATTAGCATCAGTACACGATTTGCGCGTGTCAGGAACAAGCTGCGGGTATTTAGAACGATTGTAAGTATATTTATGTGTGTCAGGCAAGGTATACATACATACATGTAACTTTGAAGCATTTTTTATTCGAAATTGACTTGTACTGAACCATAATTCTTTAAAAATATGAGATTTAGCAAATGTTCTATAGGTTTAAGAGTGTCTAGAACTACGGCATTATTTTAATTATGTGCTCTAATCAAAAATAGGTACCTACTGGAAAATTTTATATTTAAAATAAGTTAAGGCATATTTTTCAGTCATAACTCAAAAACATCTCACCCATTCATGCCATTAATTTCTACTTATATTTACTTACTTATACCTGAAAATTTAATTAGAAATCAGTCCCAGCGCACAGACAAAACTAAAACATTTACAAAATGAAACCGGAAGGCTCTCAAACAAAACTTAACGTCCATTCCGATAGTCATAACAGTTTTTTAACGTGACAAAATCTACATTAAGTGTGGCTTTAATGATGTTCGGAACCAGTGGGGTTCATTCATAAAACTACCGTTTGTAAGTCAGTGTAGCAAATCAAGGAGAATAGCGAGAAAGCAGAACATAAACTTAAATATGTGCTTGCTAATACAACAGCTGGTTTATTGTAAAATGGTGTGTGAATTGTAATTATTTAAGTGAGAATTTAAACATAAGTTATGTAGATCGTTTCTTTTCTTAGTTTTGTAAGTACTTGGTATTATTGAAGATTGCCAGACATGGAACCGGTTCCTAGCGAATCAAACGTTTCATTGGTGAAACACACTGTATATATTTAGATGTGAGGGTATGTGAAATGAAATATAAATTATACAATCGTAAAACTTACAAAGCTATTTCAAAGTTTTCCTTCTTTTCTTTCCTCTTTATATCAAGTCAAATTTTCGATCATAATTACAACATTTGTATAATAATTGTTATAAAGAGACTTAATTGTTTTATAATTGTATCACATTGTATATTCAAAAATAACACAGTAGGTATAATTTACGGAAGCTGATAAACTTAATTTCTCTCACTATAGCTTCAAGTAAGTACAGACAATTTATACTTCTTGACAATATTTTGGACACTGAACACTTAAGAGCACTATTGGAGGCGTATTATCGTACATTTTTATCGCCCAATTAAATGTTTTAGATAAATATTTTGACTGGTCGCAGCCCACACGTAATTTAGAGGTTTTAGGCGCATAACTAACGGTAGCAAAGAGTTGTTTGGATTGTTATAAAGAAATATATATTTATTTGTTAAAGAATATTTTAAAGAAAGCTCATTGATATCATGTACAGTACATAGGTGTCTTATACAAAAAAAATGCGAAAAAACTGTAATAATTACTTGACGTCATTATATAACAACCGCAGCAAGAAGTGAAGAACATATGCTATATTAAAACTTCAGAAGTTAAGTTGTACGGGTATAGTCTATGGTATAGTGCTAATTATGTACCTACATACATACATAATAAATACATTCCATTCACAAAACTCTATCATCTCTCCAAATCAATAAAACCTATATTACCACATTTACAACGTCTAAGCTTTTCAAACGCCATGTACAAATTTCAAATACCAACCTACTCAATACTCATCCGCACTCAAATCGCCAGCATTCATTGATGGAGGAACCTGTTTGACATACACTCACACACTCACAACGATGCTGTCACCATCACCTCATGGGAGTGTCCTCCCACGCTAATGAGCGAGTAATGGGTAATGGTGGCCATTGATTCGACAGGTATCGATTCATAGATGGCGCCTGAGTTGGTCTAGAGTTAGTACCTACTCATGAAAACATAAAATTATGGACATAAAGATACACTTACGTTTTCGCACGTGTGAATTTGAGGTTTTGTAGGTTCCGCATGAAATTTCCTATCAATTGTTTCTAAATCTGTTTATACGTCTGATGAAATGTTTGTGAACTGTTCCTAAATGTATTTTAAGTAACTTAATTATATACACAAGAGCGTGGTTATAAAATACATGATGAAACATTTCTTTCTCTTCCATCCAAAGTTTCCGTATTGCTTCAATCTCTTTCAACCGATAATAATACTACTCAACGAAGCCCGTTAGACGGCAGGTCGCCCGGTACCCCGTAGGTACTAATTTACTGACCCCAGGGTCAGCCACTCTCTACTTAACCTACCGCCGACGCCATTTAATTTGCAAACCCTTTCAAAAAAACTTGAAAAATATTGAAATAACACAGGTAATAAAGCTAAGTGGTACTTTGGTACCCCGTGGCAAACCGATAATCATATCTCGAAACTGGATTTAAAAATTGACCTGAGAAGCAATATTTTATGAGAGATACCATAAGATGAGTTTTACACTTTTACATGAAAATGTGTATTAAGTAAAACTTAGCATAACAAAGAAGAGATAGATTATCAGATTCTAATTAAATCGAAAATTCCGAAATTAGCATAACAATTTCCGAATGCAAATGGGAGCAACATTCAGCTATGCATCGGTCATATATTTCACAAACCACACAAAGATAACTGCTCCATAAATCAGTTTAAACAGCTATAATCTACCGGCAGCTAAACTAAGGTGGAATTAAAAACGGGGAGTTCATATAAACCAGACATGTTGAAATTTTAAGCATGGCTATATGGTTAAGATTATCTCTAATAGATTGCTTAGTAATATTCTCATCTCAGTTAATTTTAAATTTGTCCCCGTAAAGTCCCCCAGAAAGAATTTATTGTGTTATGATCCATAACATGTTTTAAGTACAAATAATGCCATTTCGACTTCTTAGATTGGCCTGTTCTTTTCCCGGAGTTTTCACTTCTTCCTGCAAATTTATAATATGAAGTAATCAGTGAGCACTTTAGAAGGGTAGTATTTCACAGTAAAAATTAGGTCAATTTAATCGCTCGGTTTGGTTCCATCAATGAAGTATTGGGTTTCTTAGCATGACCAACTTTCTTTGTTTAATATAAGAAGGAAGGTTTATTAAAGCAGAAACATGTACAAAAATATTGCCAAATAAGTTTTCACGTACCTAATTAGTAGACGAAAGCAACATAAATAGTAAAGTTTGCAAATAAACTTACATTACTATACTAGACTAAAGTTACGGTTCACTTGAAACCGCGTTGCTTCGTGCTTGCAATTATCCTATTAATTAATCAATTACACTAAGCAGCCGTGCCTTCAAAGACGCTACTTACAATAGGATCCGATTGCATACATAATTCGAGTCACGTACTCATGGAGTAAGGCAGAGACATGTAAGGTGATTGGAGTCAACGCTTTGCAATTTGTCGAGGGCTCGGCCGGACTGACGCACGCGCAGCGCAATTAGATGGTAGTATTAGGTACTCGCTGAGATATGACCTTTCTATTCAATTGAAGATGTGCCTTGTCCATTAAATACGTAAACGTAAACCTATCTACGGAAAAAACAAGTTAAGTAGGCCTATACTTGTACTTGGGTGCCTAGTTAATGTATTATTATTAATTGTTAGAATTGTGTACAACTACTAAATACCAGGCAAATAAAGGCTTTTTTATTTTTATTAAGTAGGCAAATCAAGTATCATGTCACATAGGTGACAAAAATACTTACTAACTGACGATTTATGTATAATGATATACATATATACCTAAACACTCACTTGATGGGGAAAGTGGTGAACCTGATAAGCCGGGGGTGCACTGAGTGCTCCTTCGTTTATGATGGTTCGCCATTTGGCTGGAAAGAGGTTCTTTGTTTGTGATTGTTTTAGTATCGGAATGTATCTATGTAAGATATAAAAACCTGTAATGCTGTTTATTTATTATTTACATTATTAAAACGAACAATAAAAAAGGGGAAATTATTTACCGATCAGATGAATAAACAAAGCAAACTGCGTAAGCAATATGTTTAGTCTAACAATGTCTCTGACATTCATTGTCGGAAGAAGTATAGACGGAACAAAAAAAAATGGTAGTGCTGTAAGGGAAACTAACTGTAACCATCAAAATCAACCTTTACCTACTGTTGCGTATAGGCCTAAGTCATCACGGTCTCCAGCCTTATTAAGTCAGTTCCTGCCAACGTGTTTTGACTGCCATCGTCGTCCTAACTACCATCGGGCTGGTGGTCAATCTCTGGGTCTGGGTCTATTTAGAGACTTCTCCGAGGACAACAAAGTGATCTTATGTGTGGTGCATTATATTTTGAACATTAGTAAACACTGAACATACAGACAAAAAAACTACAGCCAAGCAAGAACAGCAGTAACCAGTTACATCAACTTTATGATACGTCCGTAACATCGCTACATTTCTCAGTCACATTCAATTCGTTATTTATAGGACGCTCATGAAACGTTCAAACATCATCGAAGCCGGTTAAAAGCTTGTGAAACGTGAGCATTAACCTCTGTTTGCAATACCTATTAATGCCAGCCAACGACTGTTAATCTAGTGGATTGACTGTATTGTTATTAGAACATCTTTATGTGAACGTTTATTATGAAAGCGATTTGATATCTATTTATTTGTTTGATAAAACTGTGATCTCAGTCTATAACAGTCATGTAAGATTTTCAACCACTATTAGAAACTAAATTATAAGCGGTTGTACTTGGATACGCTATCCTATAACCATATTTTATGGTGTACCTCTATACTATTAAGAACATATATTCGTCTGACTAATATTAAAAACTTTATGCCTAATACAGCTTAACGCTAAATTTACGGCTCGTTTTTTTTTTATTTACTACCATAGCAGACGATAACTTAGATTTGCCCCTAATTTATTTTAAGTAACCTATCTTTAGCGCGTAGTGTTACTCATCCATCAGCTCTAGGGTCCATCAACAAGACATCACATCTGCGTGCAAACGGTCTGCATATGAGTATTGCCAATCAAGTGATGGTATCTCGGTGATTAAGTACCCGTGATCGCCTCAATTATCGCCCCGATGTGCACTGATGGGAAAAAACATGGAAAAAACGACACGAATAGCTAATAGTAATAGCAAACGTTACACTACTTTTAAAGTACCTAGTTTGTAGCAAACATAGGGCGTAAGCTTGTGATACTAAACAAGAAGCGATAGTTTTATTTTTTACTCGAACATTTACAATAGGTTTTATTTTGTCCTCCTCGTGCGTGATTGCATTTATTTACTTAATTAAAACGGTAACAACCAATTACATAAATTAAGAAATGAACTATCAACACAGTCAAGTAGCAAATTAATTAGATCTTTAAAATTAAAATTAATATGTATCATTTCGTTCACAAAAAGATAACAATAAATTATAAATTACATTCAACTTGTCACAAAAAATATCACGCGTGGGATAGAGAGCGAAGAATGCGTTGAGGACACTCCGGGCTGAGGTTTCGGGCTATCGTATGAGCGCGGTCATTATGAAACAGCTATGCATAGCCTATAATAAGACTTCACGGTAGATACAAGAGTAGAGACAGAAAGGATCATCGAAATTATAATAAGAAAATCATTTTTTTCTGGAAGCACAGAGCAAACAACATTTACCCAAAGCTTTAACATTGTAACTGCTGAAAAACAACTATTTGCAAATTTAGTCACGTGCCATCTTCAAATGCTACTAGCACAAAATTTACATAAAACTATTGTAAAGTTACGCGATTTTCAACTTTACGCCTTCGATCTTAGAGTACATAAATGTCTGTTTGAGTTTATATCATCGCTGCCATTGTAGGGAACAAATGATGCGTATTGTATGCAGTTTGTAAGGGAGTTTGTATGTCATTTGTAGTAATATACAGACCTACCTATCAACAATAATAATTCGATACTTGGGTGTCTCTGTATCTCATCATCTCTTGGTCTTTTTGGATCGTTTGTTACAATGTATGCGTTTTTCATATGGTTGAAAGGATTTGAAAATAAATTGGCATGGAAATAATTTAAAATTGTAATTATTATAATATCATAGATAAACACAAATTTTATAGATTTAAATTTTTGTGTCCTTGGGTACAGAATACAAACCTCGAAGTGCTAAAAACCCTCTTATTTTAACGAAACTTTTAAAAGTTTAAAATAAACTAAATCCCCACATAATCATATATAGTCTGTAATATGGACAACAATAAGGCGCCAACCTGTAACATTATGCAACTGTACGTACGTTTGTCTGTCTGTACATACTTGTGTGACAAACGACACACACATTTTGTATGCAATTTCGTCATTTTGTCAAAGTAAATACTTTTTACAAATGTTATAAATAGGTACCTAGGACCACCTTATATAGGATCGACGAATATATGAAAACATTATGTTATATATTGTTTTATACAATAATTTGCACTTTACTCTCTTCTAGTACTTCCCAGCATAACATTTTTAATTTACTACTAACTAATCTGTATTCATCAAAGCGATAACTATTATACCTATACATATGTATGTGCTGTTGGTCGAATTGCAATCTCATTACGGAGAACAAGCTCAACCAATCCCTGATTCAAATCCTAATTCCAATAGCTTTAATTTAGTAGAAATTTATGATAAACTACGAATTTAATCAAATTACATTTTTCGATCAATTATTAAATTTACTGTCGTAACAAATTCCACAGCAACGCAGAATGCAATTGTGAAATACAATAAAATCATTAAAATAGATGACAGGGATATTAGAATAATTTACTATTAAATAGCGGCTTTCAGTGAAATACTTCATGATTTCTACGGATTAAATTCCAACAGCATTCATATTCGTTCATATTATTTGAATTTATTAACTTCACAATTTAAATATATCTACTTATCAACATTTCAAAGTATGAAAAACGTACCTACTACAATAAATATGGTAAACGGTAAGCCTTGTTGGATGAATCCATATTTAATTCACGCGTATCGAATTACAAAGTGTTGCATAAATAAATCGATTTTTAACTCGATTCCCAAAACTGGTATCGGTGATTCACGGTGCAAATATCCGAAATCGATTGAATAATAAATCGATCGATCAAGTCAAGCAATCGATACTGGAGATGGTGTGATGGGCGAGGAATTATTCATGAGACGCCATTGTACCGTATCATTGGAGAATAAGAGAAATGTGTACAATCCACATTGTGAGCTCACGAATACTTGGATAAGTTTATCGGCGGTTGTGTCTACAAGCGAGTCGTGACCGGCGCGGGCGCAGGCCTACGCGGCCCACTACCACGCCACTACAGCTCGCGCCGAGAGACAATGGGCAAAAAACGACAATTTCAATTAATGACTTCATATTATTTGATTATAATTCAATTTGGCGATACAAATCGGCGGCGAGTGGATTATTACGTCAGCGAGAGCCAGCGTCTAGCGAGGCCCGCGGAGGCCCGCGGAGGCCCGCTCCTGCGGTCGACGACCCCGCGCCAGGAGGTCCTGTCAAAACGGATCCACTCATTTTTTCCCGCTTATCTACACGATCAGAGCGCTTTGTTGTGTAATTACCGAGGAAATTACCGAATGATGGTGTGGATAGGATCGACCCGCGGGTCGCCGCCTCAAAGCCCCGCAGTCTCGGCCGCGGAGCCCGGAGTCGCGCCTCGATTGAGCTATCGAGACAAGGGCGGCCTGTGTCCGCGCGTGACCGTGACATCATCTCCACTAAACAAACCAGAGCGCGCATCTTATTTGAATTAGTGTAACGAACGTAACACAACAATGATGAATGGTGGAGCCGCCCGCGCTATTGACGAGCTGATGCACGTCGACATGAATGAATGCGCGTGATTTATCGACACCGCGCCGCACTGGCTCGCCGATTGAGACAATGCATCAATAGTGATGTGCTGCATCGATAAATGGGTCCCGTTGAGTGATTCAGCCGACCGGTCCCGGTCCCGGAGCCGCTCCGTAAATATAGCCGCAGTGATTGATAAATGCGTGCGGTTGATTGAGACTTTAATTCCGAAGCTGTTATTACGGTGTTATCGAGTTGCGGTAACGTGATGACAATATTATGCGGCGCGTCATTAGTGATGCTAGATTAACGTTCAGTATTGAAATAAAATATGCGTCCTGTGAGGTTGATTATACGTCTGCTAATGTGCCGGTGGTTGCTTACGCTTCATTTGTTCAATTTTTACATCAACATTGTTGATGTAAAAATTGTATAGTAAAGTAAGGGAGAAGTATATGAAAATATAGGTTGGGTTCGTCTTAAGAGATTACGAAAGTTGTCTCCAAAATAAGCTTGTAAGGCATGTCGAAATGTGAATAGTTGTACAAGCCAGAGTCCCGTTGAACACGATGGGGGACGGCGCTCATTGTTCGATGGATTTGCATCGCGCAATCGAGACGAATGGCCGCATTCGAGTGATCGATCGAGTTATCGACTCCACTCTAGTTGGCACTACGAGTGCGTGCACGAACCTACGCACTATATTGAAATGTCAATGGGATTTAATACTTGTAAACACTTTACTACTTTGCTCTTGTACACGTTTTTACGGCTATACCTACCTATCTAGACAGATAATTTTTTTAAAATAAATTAATAAATATTTTTTTTTTTTAAATATTCCGGGACATTGCACACATCGGGATCTAGCCCCACACTAAGCAAACGCTTGTGACGTGGGTACTAGATAACGGATATAATACTTATATACTTTTCTTTTGTAAATACATACTTATAATACATACAAACGACCGGTAGGTATAGCCTGATTGAATTCAAGTATAGGTAGGTATAGCCTGATTGAATTCAAGTTCATTTATACGCTATGTAGATACATAGCGTATAAATGAACTTGAATTCAATCTGGATCTTTCGAGAAGCTAAATAAAATTTCCAAATTTCTTTCTAAAATGTCAGTAAATTGCAAAAGTCCGAAAAGATCACCAAGGAGTGACACCGTCAAAATGACCACCTCTATTTGCGTCCAATCGTAATCTGTCCTAGTGTGACGAGCCAACGTGACGCATTGTCCGAGACTTATCTATAAATCCGCTCCGCTGACCCAAAAACCGAGGAAGTCCAGTCTGACAGTTACAGCAATCTTATCAAACGCCTTTCAGAGATTTGGCAACACGAGGCGCGGTTCGACGACCGAGCGATTTGCGGATAACGCAGGACTGTCTGTTTCTACTTTCTACGTAAGATCTGGGACGTGTAATGATAAAAAGTCGAAGATCCCGATATATAACGCCATTACTTTTGATTTATCATTCGTAAAGAGATGATGAAACGATGATCATGTTGAGATTTTGGGTCAATTACTCCAATAAAATAATAAAACTCTATTATTATAATTTAAGGATATTTTTGATGCATTAAAACTATACGATTTCATGGAACACATAGTTTAACACATACGACACAGATATTAGTATAGCAACCAATATAAGTGAACGTGTGAATGCGACTTCGAGCGATAACCCGCAGGCCAAGGAGCTCGTGAAACTTCGTGAATGAAATTTTCGTAATCAGCGAACGTATCGCAAGCAATAAACTGTTCCGAGAACTGGGAAGGGCTCTAAAGGGTGATTTATAAAATAAACACATTGAGTTCCGCTAAAAGTTCTCCACGATAAATTTTGTAAGTACGTATGTACATGTGTCGGTAATAGGTATTAAGATATTCTTAAGCACTAATGTTGTATTGTCTAGGTCAGTAGTAGATGATTTTTTAGCTTTTTTTAGCTTTAGACGATGCAACTCGTAAAACTTTTCGAAAGATAGCCATGAGATAGACAGTTAGATAGCCTGTGACACTTTTATGAGTTTAAACGCAACGCATAGCCCGTTACTGAATCAGGAAATAGGAACAAACAGAGCAACAGATTGACTTTCGCCTGTAGATATTAGAGCAATTAGTCTGTCTAGTGAACTAATTTTAATTAGGTAAACATCGCAAAGTTCAATCAAACTCTTGAGCGCAGTAAAATTGAGGCCAGTCCTAATGGTGATCTATTTTGCTAAGACTCTATTATTGGACCATTAATCATGCCTCGGATGATGGATGGACGGTTGAAATGAAATGGATTTATCAACGGACAACATAGCAGGGAATATGTACAATAGCACAATACCTGTAGGCTAAAGAGAAATGGGAATGGTGAACGGAGAAATATGTATGCCTAGTTACAATATAAAGCGCTTTTGTAGTTCAGCAAACCAAGGCAGTTGAAAACTATCTTGGATGTTACGCAGCAGTAGATGAATCGTTGTTTGCATAAGCCACTGGAAGGGAGGTGAAAACCAAAATACAAATTTACAAAAGTTTTCGAGATAAACAGAGCAGCATGGGTAAATCAAAACGGAAACAATATGAATTCAGTTTAATTCATTCAAGTTATTGACTAACCTACTATGTCGTTTTATCACATCACCAAACTGGCCCAGTGGCCCCATTACGTCTATTATTATAAACAATACAAGTATCTGGAGCTCTCCACGCCACCCGATACTTGACCCAAGGCTGCGAGGCTGTGGTCGGGAAGTGGCCGGAAGCAGTGACCTCAAAGAATGACCTCCATCTTAAGGTCACGATCTGGATCCCAGCCTCAGTGGTCCTCTCAACATTTGCATAAAATTGCTTGTTGATAATAAACCGTCTTTAAAGGTGCAGGTATATGGCGAGGTACGGGTAAACGCTAATTTTTCGATAAGACTTGTAATTTCAAGGCAAGAACAGTTATGAATTTTTGGACGAGTTTAAGGTGGTCGAAAGGTCTGTACAGCTTCTTGGAATCTTGCTCGTATTGGAGTTTATCACGTTTTTATAGGCGCGTAAGTTAATAAAAATTAAAACCAACACACCAAGTGACTAATAGACTGATGACCCGTACTAAAACTTATTTAAAAAATGCCAGAAAAAATGTACCGAAGTTTGAAGCCGACATCAATCTAATGATGTCATAATTATTTATGAAAATACCAATCTCAGTGTAGTTTAGATAAATAAAAGAAAACTAAAATTTTGCTCTATCGTTCCTAATTCCGACGTAATATGGGTGCGTAAACCACATCATACAATCAAAAACAAAATATGTCTCTGATATCATACCGTACTTAAGTCCCCACCAAGTCTTGTGGAAGGGCTGGTACTTCCTGGTGGTCTGCGGGCGCGGGCGGCGCTGCGGCGGGGTGGCGCAGGCCGGGACACAGCACAGGAGGAAGTACCTCTTGTCCCGGATCTTCTCGGCCGCCTTTAGCCGCTCGCGCGCCAGCCGGCCGGCGCAGCGCCGCGGGCCCGAGCTGGCCGCCACCGCCGCCGACACCAGCGCCACCACCACCACCACACACCACCTCATAACTAGTCCATACTTAGCACTGCTTCTCTACTATCTGTCTTTGCTGGCATTTTGAACCTTCAAAGTTCAGTATAGACTCACATTGTTAACCGGATTTTTTTGCTCGCACTAGTTTTAAAGATCGTTTTTCCTTGTAAACTTATCTGATAGACAAATCTTGGAAGTGAACTTCACAGCACTTTTAGAACTAATACAATTTCAAACTAAACAATTATGAAAAACTAAACAATCGAAATCCACCATAAAATTTTAAAGCTCACTAACGAACTCGAAAGGACCGGAACCAAAACAGATGTGTTCACGAAAATTACATTCCCATTAGATTCGGCACAGCAATCCAAGAATCGAGATTCTGTATCTGCAATCAGTCGTTCACCTCTCGAGTGTGGAGAGCTCCGCGGGAGGAGCGTGCGAGGCGTGTGGTCAGGCCGGCGCGGACCCGGCGACTGCTCGCGCGGGCCGACACCGCAGGCTAGAGCTTATTCAGGTATTTCACTACCATTTGTAGGCTCTAGGAACTCGCTCCTGGAGTTTAGGATAGCTTGAGATAATAGGTATGCCTCGTGGTGGTTTCCGGATGTTATACGGGTTTGCTTTGTATAATTTTTTACCTCATCTAGTTTGGTTCAGTTGCTTATGAGGTTACCTTGCATATAAGATGCATGATTTTTTTCGTATGCAAATATTATAAGGCTAACTTTACGTGAATAACTAAGTAAATATAAGTGAACATCAGTAAGTTAGGACTTAGGATATGGTACCATATGAAGGCAACAAGCGCACGCGCAAAGACGAAGGGAATATCTTTTTGAAATAGACGTCATTATGAATGACATGGTGAATGATAGGCTCAAGGATCAGCTAAAAAAAGCCTCGGAAAGATGTTGTGGCGAAGCCGGTTTGTATCTATTTTGTAAGCGTGAGTTACGTAGGTCGGAATAATTATTTAATCATCTTATTTTGAAAAGCAAATAAATCTTTATAGTTTTGTTTCTCTCTATTATTTACGACAAGCTCTCACGAAGAAAAGATCCCGATAATAAAACAAAAGGTAGATATTTAATGATTTTGTCTGTCGATCTACCCTTGTGACAATATCCGAGAGATTTTATCACAAGAAAGGTCCAATTCTATCTCTCATAAACATAGAAATTTGTTGCATCATACTCTAGTTCTGAAGAATTCCAATCGTCATCTAAATAAAGTTCTATGACCACCTTCTAATAAAGACCACAATCAATAGATAAAGGAAGATAAAGAATCTCATTTCCCTATCTGAGATTACTCCTACATCTCGCAACTAACCGAGCTATAGTCACTTCAGCATACCTTTGTGTAGTACATTCATATCTACAGAGTTACTGACAACTAAAATAACATTTGTTACTAACATTGTAGTAGGTGCTGCGATTTTCAATAATTCGAAATAATTTGTAACAATTCTACATGAGATCGCTCTTAGCGATAAGGCCGCTAATTAAGACGTTGATTCTAATTTGTGTGTTTTTTTTTTGTATTGTTTCATTTGTGGTGTTTTAATAAGTATTTATCTATCTATCTACATGGTCAGTTTTTACTTATATGTTTTTGAAGTTTTCGAATATTTGCACCACTCAAATTTGAGCTATTTCCTGACTAATAACATCACTTTTAACAACAAATTGCCCAATATTAAGCTTTTTAACTTCAAACTAGCACATTAACTAGCTCTTGCTAAAATCAAGCTTCTATATATCTTTATCCCTCTGAGCTTTGGTTCTTTATGAGACAATGTTTCCAAACTTGTACATCAAAGTGAGAGTGAAATTGTTCTTATAGGGTGTGCAAGTGCATCCTATATGATCATGTATAAACCCATTTGACATTAAAAACCTCGTCGAAATCTGATAAAGACATGTATGAGTGCATCGAGAGCATGAGGTGGTAGACCATAAATAATTTCAGGATTATTTTTTACAACAAATCATCTAAAGCTTGTTTACAGCACGTTGGACAAAAAACAACAGTAGCACCTATTACAACACCTCAGTAGAGTCGCATAGTCTATCCAAGATGAGTATGTAATCATGTCCCAGAGCTGAGATGCGACGGCGCGGCAGACGGCGCGCGGGTGGTCGCGTGCTTCCGCGCCTCCCAGACACCTGACCAGGCCTGCACCTCGCTACAATGTGCTACAACTCTGTAATCGCAATACTGGGATATACGGTCACATGGACGCATGCCATAGCTGTGAAGATTTCAGTAGCGGAATTTATTGTGACCGACAGAGAAGGGTATCAGGATGTATTTAATTAACGATTAAGGATGTAGTTAATTTTGTTTTATAAGTGTGTGACAATAAAGCACTATCTATCTAGCTATCTATTTGTACACGAGAACTTTCCAAATTAATTAATGAGTTTAGACCATTAATCACGACACTCAATGACGAATAATACTCGGAGAGAGAGAAAAGTGCAATCAAAAATATTTTGTTCTCTTTTTTCTACTAGATGAATCTAGGTCGCGAAAACAATGCAGCATGGGTGGTCTTTACGTGGTAGGTCTTCCAAACATTTTCAAATGCGATTACATCATTACGCAACAGCTTTGTGAATCAAAATATTGTTTAAAGCGACATTTATTCACATGAGATCAATATTTAGTTAGGTACAAGACGTATACTTCCGATATTCATAAAAAATACACTTTTCAAACTTGCTAAAGGCCCATCTTAACAATCCTCAAAAAAAATAAGACACAGTAATGACCGATAGCTTTCCAAATCCCGTAATGAATCCCAATAACTTCCTAGACCCTCCAACTGTGAGGCTCCTTCCAACCTGTCGCATCCATCACCCATTTACATACCTTCCTTCTATACTCTTACCTATAAACCTCAACATGTGAGACACAATCTTTAAGGAAACATATCTCTTGAGCCTTTGAATTAAGGTCCATTTTTCAAAGAGACAGGAATCAATAGATTTGACCAAAGCTTCTGAGTAAGATAGTTATTGCCTACAGCGGTCGCAATCACCGATATTATCGCACTGATTAAAATATCAAATTGTCGAGTGAAGCTATTTGATGTTTAGATCGGAACATGAGAAATGTAGTTTCTAAGTAAATACGGAGATTGATTGATTAGGAAACTGGAGCTTGGAGGCGATAGAGTTTTATCATCTTTTGAAATTGCAAGTGATTAGCGGATTTTATACGATATTGTCAAGAATAGCTTTGTTCGTTTGCATAACATAATTTTTTTATTAAAGAAACATGACGCGACCATGTGGCTCCACTCCAGGCCAAGATATTGCCAAAGAAGATTCACAAGAAAAACATCTTACTAGCTATATTGTGATCGAACGCAGCTATTTCAAGCAATAACTAAACTCCAATCAAGGCAGACAATTTAGCTCTATTAATGACTCTATCCAATACCTAACAAGCATCATAAATCCGCTCCAAGTCCGGGAATCACTTTCCGGCACTGCTTTGCAATTATCACCTCGCCTACGGGAGACCAGACCGGCTGTTCATGCATATTCAGCACTTTCTGTTGAGGTTGCTTCTACGTCTTTAACCAGTATAGTAAGTAAGTCTAGGGTATAAGAACTATCAATAGTTTAACATAAATACTCTTTTTTCTTCTTTTTTTCCTCTTTAAAGTAGTTTTCAAAACCGACCACTTAGTTGAATTCTGATTCCAATAAAGGGATTTGTAGTATCATTTGCGGACTTTAATTTTTTATCCTTTTAAGTGTAAAATAATGATTATCCAATAAATGTTATATTATTAGAATTAGATGTACAAGATTCTTTAATTTAATTACTACTACTACTGTTTAGCAAAAAGACTGTTTGTATATTACTATTTAAAGTCAAATTATTAAAATAAAGTACTTCACTTTTAGATATAAGTAGCAATGGACTTAAAAAAGTGACCTTAAACAACAATAAATAGTAAAAGTCAACATCAAATTTGCACAGGCCCGGGTACCATCAGTGCCCAGCCATCGTCCGGTGACGCAGCAATGGTATGGTAGCACTAGGCAACCAGCTGCATAGTTCTTTAAAAAAATATAACAAATTTGGAACAGCCGTAAGTTCACCTAGAAATACTTAACAGTATTTTAGTGAATGTTTCGAATGTAACCAATATTATTCTGAACGCTTTTAGATGTATCTAATGCAAATTACTTGCCCCATAAATAATATTAGTTCAAGTTAAATCTATTTCTTGTTTTACATTTCGCACAGCTGTTCCAATTTAGTCTCATTTGAATCGGCTTTCACCTCTTTTTCATTTATTTTAGATTCTATACAAGTTAAGTCCACACAAACGACTATTTCTCTCAATATAGACTTTAATTTAGTTACTAGAAAGTCTAGTTTTGTTTGAATTTGTTTCAGTTAATAGACTAAGCTATGGTGCGATTCCATCGAGCCGACATGAATGCTTTAGTTAAGGAAAGATAAAAGGCTCGTTCGTAGAAAACTTTGATTGGAGGAGATAAATTGGAATCATTGCGAATATCTGGTTTACTGTACATAGAATGTCTGGGTTAACTGGGCTACATTTATTTGTATAGGTGGAGAATGTTTAGCTTATATCGGCCGTAAGTGTTGGTCGGTAACGTTCTACTTAACTAACTAGTTCTAGAGATCAATAGCAAAGGGATCAATGAACTTTTGATATAGTTTCAATGATCGAAAACTTATAAAACACTAAATAAAGAAGAAATAAATATTTTCTGACATATACGTAGGTAAAATAGTAATTAGCAATCACACAACCGGAAGAAATTTCAAGGTAAACGTTTTTATTATTAGTAGATGATTCCTTTTCGGAGATAGATATGACAATCGTTATTACAAATAAAATATTAATAATAAGTATTTTAGTTCAAATTAATTACACTCTAATCGGCACAAATTAGGCAGAAGGTCTTAATTAGTGACCTCCAACTCTGCCCTCATTACAAACTGTTGTTAATTAACCAACAACACATGCAGTAATCACAGCATCGAGATCATAGACTTATAACCCAGAGAAGACTCACTAACCTCGGACAACTAATTTGCCCTGCGCAGACCAAACTCTATATCGTATCGTATTAACCTACCTACCATGTGAATTTAGCTGGCGTATTATGCGAGTCATAATTCGTCTATATCATCACTCCGAATTACTTACGAGAGGCCTACACCCAGCAGCTGTGGGATAGTCATAAAACTTTTTAGCCTATAGCTCCAATATATTCGCATCTACGAGTATGAAGAAAATAGCATTTTACATATAAAAATAACATTTATTAGAGATTGAAGTTAGTTAATATAACTTAAGACGACATGAATACAGAACAGCTTATATTGCCTTTTTTGGGATAGTGAAGGCAGTGGATGATGATGATGTACGTGTAACAGAGCTTTTTGGCAAATGTGGCGTCATTTGAGTGTAATATCGTTGTTGGAAATCATTACCTTCGCTGGTGATTCAAGCTCGCTAACTGCCCTGGATCTGCTCAACAGGGTATTTTTGAACCGATTGGTTACATACCGAACGAGGCATTGGTCTGCCATTCTGATCAATGGAATTTCGCCGGAGAAATGGAATTTTTGGAACGGGTTTTTTATTGTATTTATACAAAATACCAAAACGAAACCACTTTCGTGTAAGCTTTTTATACCTAGGTCAATTTATCAATAAATCGAATGGTAATCTAAAGGCTACCGAATGACATATCTTAACACCTGATGATGAACAGCAGATTTTGAAGGACAAAAGCAAAACTATTGTCAAAGGCAGTGCATGTTTATTGAAATGGAACAGGCTTTAAACTCAAACGAAAATTAAAATTCAATACAGTTATATATGTATGCAATAGGTTTCTATATGTATACGTAATAATATTCAAAGACCAAGATCAGTAACACACCAGCCATTATTGGAATGAGTCCATCAATTTAATCAGGAGCATTCATTGGTAGCTCAATTCAAACACGCACCGATCGGCAACTGAGTGCTTTATGGCCGGTGTCAATTTAAACTCGGTTTGGGGCAGTGATAGATGGACGATTGAATTACTTTGACTCTGGAGCAATTTCTCTGACCAACTTCAATCAAAGGGGGTTTGAACTCAATACTTGTTTAAAAGATTGAAAGATCCAAATTAAGAAATGAATGTCAACCCTATTTCAGTATACCAAAAGTATCTAAAGAGAATAATTGATGTATTTTTTAGTTTTTATTGCAAAATATTAGCATTTGAAGGCCAATAAGTCCGATAATAGAGACCGATAAGTATGACATAGTCTATGTTTATGGCAAAATTTTATTTTTTTAATTCTTGAAAGCTATTTCCGATAGGTACGTTCCCCCAGTATTGCCCAAGCTACTAGTTGAACAGTAAGTACAACTCGCGTACAAAGCAAGCAACAAGCGTGGTAAGTCGCGTCACCACGTCTGGCCACGTGCCGTCTGCTAGCGACGGATCCGTCTGCAGCCTCTACCATGAACACCGAGCGTTTTTTGTGAGAAAGTGTTAGATATAACGGAAGCCCAGCGCTGGTTGCTTCCACACAACCAGCATTATGCTGAGTTGAGGCTGTGTTGTGGCAGATTTTATGTTTGTTTGTTTATTATGTTCTTACTTGTGTTTGTTTTTCTGATAAATCTGCCACGCTTTCTTAAGATGTTGGTGTGTTCCGACAGTCACGTCTGACAGCTAGGTTCGGGCCAGTACAGGTATGCTTCACCTCGGGTAAATGCGCCATTTGTGGTCGCTTCAAGTGATCTGATATCCAAAATAAGTGCAACAGACAAGTTTTTCAAAGACCTCTTGTAAAGGGACAGAAGGAACGACGGCATAAAGTTTACTGTAACAACCGGCTAGCACTTAGGTATGTTGAAAACACACACAGTGCAGAGTAGAAAATAATAAGCTTTCGTATTTCTTCCATACATTCACTCCGTGTAAAAACCGCAAGAGAGATACTGGTACGGTCCCCAGCCGCGACCGGAATATAGCGCAACAAGAAAAGATTTATTGGCCGCTTGTTTTGTTGTGTCGGTAAACTTAAACAGTGAGTATGTGGAGGCAATAAACTGGAAACGAGGTGAATTTCAGTACACAGCTTCTGGCTAACTTTGTTTCCTTTCAATGTAGCACTAATGTTTCTATTAACACTAAGTACCTAATTCCACTGCAGTCGTTTTATGTTTTATTTTAAACTAGCTGTGCCAGCGACTTCGTCCGCATGGGATAGTTATTTCCATAATAACGGTTCTAGTGAGTTAATCTTAAGACATTTTGTATAAGAAAAATAATTCATTCATACATATTTTTTTGATATCTTGAACCGTTTTCGCAGCACAAGCAACGGAAGCCCTCAAAGATGAATAATTTTCCCCGTTTTTTCCACATTTTCTATTGTTTCTTCGCTCCTATTAGTTGCAGCGTGATGTTATATAGGCTAAAGCCTTCCTTGATAACTGGTCTATCCAACACAAAAATAATTTTTTAATTGGCACCAGTAGTTCCTAAAATTAACGCATTCAAACAAACAAACTCTTCAGCTTTATAATATTAGTATAGATTGATTAATTAGCTTTAGCTTGTCTCTATCTACGGCCAACTCTAGTTTGGAGTGTTTTCGAACCACCCCAGTGGCTTCTGGTATGGCTTACAGTTGCTAAGTATTCCAAACATTTAGGAACACTCTTTAATGAGTCGCATCGACAACTGCGTATATAATATACGTATCTTTGTAAACTAACTGTTCGTATGGAATAACAATTTCTGATCCTTGCATTACCTACGGTTCGAGATATTACTATGTATAGGTAGGTATAACATGCTCTCGCCAGCGTGTTTACCTGGTATCAACACGTGCTTGCGCAAGGAGAACGTCGAGCGAGAGAAGTCGAGATATTCAACGCATAGTGGTAAATTTCAACTTAGTTTGGGAATAATTTACTAACATACATTACATAATATATTATGTGGAAACAGTAAGTTTATAAAGTTTAAATATAAAATTATGAGACAAAACGTCTGTTTAGTGGTATTGGGAGATCGGCCAAAAATGCAACAAATACTCATAGATTTAAAAAAACAGTATTGAAGAATAGCAGTTGGTCATGTTGATCAAATATCTTTCCGTGATACCCTGATCAAAATTTAAACACTTCCCCATGAAAAACTTCAACAAAAAATATCCACAATTTTTTATATCCCGCGGCGCTATCCTCTCGACAAACACGAGCTCTCGAGCAGGGTGCTCAGGAAACTGCAATTTGCGTACGTAATGCATGATAGCATTGATAGCCCTTAATGCCATGTGTACAGGACTTGGGAGTTAGGGCTTGGAACATAACGAGATAATGTATGAAGAGAATTGACAACTAAGGTCAATAAATATTGTACTTATAGTTATTTTATCCAACATTGAAGTTATGTAAAAAAATGACATAGCTGACATGTTTTCTTCTTAAATCTGCAATGAAAGTGCAATGCAATAGAACGTAACAGCTATTAGTACTATTACTTATATATATCTATTTTAACGAATTAATTCTGCAGGAGAGTCACGAACCGCAGTAATGAGAAAAAAGAATAGCAGAAGAGGAGGAGGAGGAAAAGACATAATTTATACGTCTTAATGGAAAACCAAAATATAGTAGTAGTATAATGTAGTCTGTTTTAAGACACAGCCCTATTCAACGCCACACACATGGGTTCTCGTAGGTACCTACATATTTCTTTACATCATACACTGCACGCTTTCTTCATAAATCTAACCACAGCCAACGTTGTAAACCAGCAATGGATGCGGTAAGTGTATGCACATCGTATAATGGGATATTGTTCTGCAGAGGCAATAACACACAGCATTACTGAGCTGAGTATACATGGAATATTAGAATCAAAATCAATCTTGGATATGTATATTCATGGTTAACAAACTTATGTGAAGTTTGTTTTAATAGCCTAGTATGTATATATTTACAGAAACCTATTACAGTAGAAAATGGTAAGCTGTGATTAGTATAACAACAAAGGATATCATGAAAAACATAGGTAAAAACATAAGTATAAAAACGCCTACATGAAATAAAAGAGCAACCGAATCAATATAAAGTGCTAACTAAGAACTAAGCCACAGGCGTGTTCTTACCCTAATATGCCCTAACATAAAACTAAAAAAACTTTACAACTACTTGTGTGTATTTTGATGCACTTTCCGCAAGTTAGTGATATTACAGCTCGAGGCTCGCATTATGATTGTTTGCGTACATTGTAGAAGGTAATGCAGCCTTAGAAACAAGTTCTTGGCAATAAATACAAATATGTTAAGTACTTACATTAAAATTGGTAAAATCCAGAAACAAGTATTTCATACATTTTCGTAGACTATTACCCGTAGTTGTTTCTTTTTAAAAGCACGCAAAAGATTATCTCGTAAATCTGATGCAGACTGATGCAATCTCAGCCTAACACATTTTTAAACATATGAGTCCCAACGCATTTGCAACTCTTTTACTGATCAAAACACGTATCACTGAAAAGAAACTTGTAGTAAGCGCCGTCTATCCGTACATTTACGAACTAAACTCACCCTTGCAGCCCGTGATGTCGATGCCGTAGTATAGTTCGAGGCAGTTGTCGCAAGATGGCGGCGCCGCGCCCGCCGCGCACGCGCACTCGCCTGTAGCTGGGTCGCAGATGGAGGAGATAGAACCGGCACCACAGCGGCATGGCGGACACCCGGCTGCTACACCTGGGGGAAACAAGGGTTTTTAAGAAACAAGTAGGTATTTTTAATGTATTATTTCATACAGTATGTCTCTTGAACTACAATCAAAATGCATAAGCTCAATATAGAGCATTGTCAAAAGCATGTATAAAATAAACAAGAATTTATATTAAATAGCTGGAATGAGAGGGGCTACGACTGTCAGAAACTACATCTCAATAATTTTGAATCGAAACTACAACCTTAATATTGGATCATTATTCATCAGTCGATATGCTTGTTTTGTGTCTCTATAGCATAAAAAATAGCAAAACCAAGCTTACCTCCAAACCCTTGCTTGCAGCTGTCACAGGCCCGACCGGTCCAGCCCTCCCGGCACGTGCACTGGCCCGAGCGCGCGTCGCACGCGGCGGACAGCGCGCCCGCGCCGCACGCGCACGGCACGCAGCCCGCGCCCGACCACCCGCCTGGACCGAACCAGAAACCTTCCTGGAATATACACATGTGGTAAGAATGTGATTGTTAAATTTATTAAAACTACGGGAGAGTAATTGACAACACGAAAATGGAACATCTTCGGCGGCTGTAGTAAAGATTACATTTCCACTTTTTCTTTATAATATATAATATGATTAGGTAAACGAACTTACAAAGTGAAGTTCGATTAATATTATATGAGTAAGTTCTGTAATACTCTATTATGTTTTAAAGAGTTTCTAAACAGCAATGCTATTGTTTACAACTAGGATTAGTTTGTAAAAATACTTTTAGTATCTTTATTTATTGTAATAATAATAAATTGGTGCATGTTGTGCTTAGCTTTAATATATATATATATATATATATATATATGTACAAAATGTATTACCTATTATATATATATATATATATATATATATATATATATATATATAATACTAGTGTAATATGAATGTATCAATGTCATTGCCACCAATGTTAAGTCAAAATAAATAAAAAAATAAAAGAAACATCATCGAAATTATATTATCGATTTTTATACAAAAATATAAATTATTTAATTACAAAGGCCAAATATCGTAACGCGATAGAGGTAATTTTACAAACTCACAATACAATAATTCATAAAAAGGTAAATAATAAAAAATAGCAGAGTACTTTTACGTGCTTTGCATTGCATACCGCGAACGACACGATCTGACTGCTGCACAGAGTTTAAAATAATACAGGTACTCTTAGTAAAACCAAGAGTAAGCACAAAATATGTTGAAAAGTTGCTTTTGCAATTGATCATCAAGACATACATAGTTACTAAGATAAGATGATCACCACTTTCATGGTGTTAGAAAATATAATTATGGTAAGTAGAAAAATGTACAATGCGGAGCGTGGTAACAAGCCGTAAAGCATCGATGATTTTAGTTTCAATATAAGATTTTTATGACTTATTCGTAAGTAGGTAAGATCTATAGTGATACATCTTGAAAGCTGATCTATCATTTTCTAACTTAGATACATTTATAGACTTTTTGATAAGTTATAAATTATTCATGTCTTGAAGTTAAGCATAGGTGACAAAAATATCGCACTATGATATAAGATTTGAGCCGAATGGTCTTGTGATTTACATTCGGATATGGCACCGAAATCTATCGTTAAGATACCTTTTAACTTATTAAAAAAATTAACGAATTTAAATTTGTTGTTGAATTATAGGTTTAAAAGAAAGGTATATTGTATGACCGTTACAAATTGAGCCAAAATTACTGGTTTAGGACATTATTCCAGTGGTCTGTTCGCTTGACAGGCACGTAGTGTACAGTGAAAGTGTTCTCTTGTACTTACACTGATACCGACACTTTTTATTAGGTATATCGGTTTGGTAAACGGCTGCAGAGATTTCAGAGTTAAGTAATGAACCTTGGGTTTAGGTTAGGTGCCGTTTCGTCTTCCTGCGTAGGCAGCTCTAGTAGTAGCGCTGCGAACCGGTACGGTGATGACCGGTGGCGTGGACGCCGGGGCGCCGTGTTAATTAAGGTTATTAAAAAAACAAATGAACTGAAGTTGTTGGAAGTTGTCTCGCGAGGAAAAAGAGGCCACTCTAGATGGTCCTACACTTGAGACCCGTTATGAGAGTTCAGCGGGGTCGAAAATAGAACCCGTAGGTCCAGCACTTTATTTCCGCATGGGAGTGCATAAGGCTCGAAGAAAGAACCCCGAAGGTTCTTGCACTTTGGTCCCAGCACGGGAGTGCAGCGCTCTCAAAGAAAAGACACCGAAGGTTTCTTACTTAAATCCCGGTCCCGGTAATTTATATCACTTAAAACATGAGCACAATTTTCTTTCGAAAAGTCGGTAACATATTTTGCAGGTAGGTTATCGGAAGATATCACTTAAAAACTTGAACACAATTTTCTTTCGAAAAGTCAGTAACATTTTTTGCAGGTAGGTTATCGTATACGAAAATATTTCGACCCAACCAGATTATCTTCGGCATCTCATGACGAATGCACAATTAAATGACAAAAAGTGAGTCCATTGTAACGTGTGATTTAAAAATTAACGAATTTCATTCCAAAATCTTGCATCCGTTATAACTTATGATTTTACAAATTTACTTTAATCCCGGCATAGGAGTGTTATATTACTTAAAAACTTGTGCACAATATTCTTTCGAAAAAGTCGATAACCGTTTTTGCAGGTAAGTTTTCGGTAGGTAGATACGAAAATATTTCGACTCACCCAGATTATTTTCGGCATCTCATGATAATTTAAAAATGAACGAATTTTATTCCAAAACGTTAAATCCATTGAAACTTGTCTAGTGACTTTTAAAAAATAATTAAGAATATATTTAATTTAAAATTTTGAAGTGGTGCTAAGGCGCTTGACGCGTGCGTTGGTTGCCGTGCACGAAAAAAGAAAGAATGAGGACGACAACCAAGATGGCTTCCAAGTGAAGTTAGAAGGACTTAACTTGACTTGTATTGACTAATAGTCAAATCAGTCTCTGAAAATTGTGCAATGTTGCCTGTAGGATAAAAGAACTACAATGTTTATTATATCTGAAGCATGAAATTTACGAAATATAATTTTAACAGTTTCACTACGTACTGCACTTAATTTCTGTGATTTTACAGAAATATTTTTGTTTGTTTTTAAGCGACTGCGCCATGTTATATTAATTAAAACTATGGGAGCGTAATTGGATGGAGCGACAACACAAGATTGGCATCTGGACTGTTTTATTAACTTCCTTCTATTTATGAATAATACAACTTATAGGTGAACATACATGCACTCACAGTGATCGAATTAGCAAGCTGTAGCTGGCATACACTGCGTTTAAGTAATTTCTATTATTAAGATTTTCTAAATTGCCCAAATGGAATTTCTGGATAGCTGTCGTGATAATGGTGTTTTTTTTTTGTATTACTGGACTTAGATCCGTATAGGAGCGCATGTAGTGAATTGGATGGGATAAAAAGGAAATTCCGTGGTTGGATGACACTGGGACCGTTTTCCTAAACAACATTTTCTAAATTGCTCGACATAGTGGAGAGAGCTGTGGATAATGATAATACCTTGCAGAGGTCACACCGGGCCCCCTCTGCGTTGGCGGGGCACGTGAGGCACAGGCCGGTGGTGGGGTGGCACGGAGAGCCCCCGCACTCACACGGCTTGCACGAGCTGCCCGGAGTCGTGGGGGAACCCCAGTAGCCGAAGTCACAGCTGGAAACATACAAAGTGTTAGTACAAGTTATTTTGTCAAGTGGTACACTCGCACTATAGTTGTTTAATATAAAAAGAAAATATTGGAGAATGAGAGGAAATAAATAATAATAGCGTTCTGGCTGGTAATCACAAATACGCAGGTTCGAATCCTGCTGGCCGTGATTATTTTCGTTCATTTTCCAAATAAAAGTTTGTCTTATTATATACTGAGTAACTATATAATCGCGTATTAAGTAAGACTGCCTGTCAAAAAGTTGGACAACAGTTTCTTGGCAATCTGCCAGCTTGAAACTAAGTTCGACATGTGTTTGGTCTTTCCTTCTATGACTGTGGGGCTAGCATATTTGGTGTAGGTACTGACTTCTCGCAGTGGTCCCCGCTGTATCCGTCGGGGCACTGCGTGCACACGTAGTCGTCTCCCTCGGCTGACGCCAGCATGCAGTTGGGGCTGAAGTTGTTGCTCGCCGCGAACAGGGGGCAGGCGCACGGCTTGCACGGACCCTGGGGGTATAGATAGAAAGATGGATTAACTTGTTATTGTTACAAACATTAAATAATACACTATATTAAAAACTTATAACTGGCGACCTTATCGCTTATAGTGATTTCCTTCAGCAACTCAGCTCAGCTTTAGGTATACCTATTATAGTGAATGAAGGTATTAGAGAAATGTTTTATTTTGTTTGCAAATCACCTATATGTTAAAATTATAAGCTATACTATATTATAAGCTACAATGTTAAAGAATATTTTGAAACAGTTTAATTATGATTTAATTGTCAAAAATATGTGGTCGGGATTAGTTAAGCTCATTTCCAGATAAGTTTGCTGATTTATCAAATACAAATATAAATACTTTTTTTTACATTAGATAGACTCACGCTTGACTACAACTTGCCTGATGTTAAGCAACGTTGTAATCTACGATCTAGCACGCTTGCCTAGACGAAACCGGTTTACTCTCGACTTGAAGACCGACAAATTATAGTTCAAGGGGAATAGAGATTCGGGCAAGGAGTTCCACAGTTTGGCTGTTCGCACGATGAAAGTCGAACCAAACCGCTTGGTGCGAGTCTTTGGAACCTCAACTGTATAACGGTGCCTTCTTGCCGTACCTCTACTCGTACGATGGTAAAATGGGGCTGCAGGAATTAAATTATGTAATTCCTCCGCACACTCTCCAATAGAAATTATTTATTAATAATACCACAAATTACAAGTCATCAAGTATCACCTACCTGTACAGGATTGCCATAGTGTCCGGGCAGACATCTTTCGCACGTTGGGCCAGTCGTGTTGTGCTGGCACGGACCACACGGACCGTTCACTAAAACAGAAAACAAAACTCATCTTAAACAATGTACACTATACAGTCAAACATTTGAAGACCAAGTCATTTGACGCAGTTCCCACATAAGCAAGCGCTGGGGTCTAAGGAGGAGCAAGCCTATACTAGGTTAGAAATGGGTCTAAAACATGCCTACCGGATCGCACCAATAGGTGCTTGGCAATAGTTTTTACCTTTAAGGGCGATAGTTAGCCAGGCGTACCTATAATCACTATGCCATAGTTGAAGCAGTAAAAATATTAAAATGTATATAATCCCAATTAACCTGTCTCGCAATCAGCATGGTCGTTACAACCGCACGGCACGCACTCCACGCGCGGCGAGTGCTGCACGCGGGCGTAGGACCAGGCGCACTTGGAGCACTGCGGGCCGGTGTAGCCGCGCGGGCAGGCGCACTGCTCGGCCACGGGGGCCGCGGGGCCGAGGATCTCAACGCTTTCTAGATGCACCTGGAAGAATGTTTAAAGAAGTTCTGTGAATTTGCGAGTAGCTTGCGGACAATTCGACAGCTTTATTAACTAACACTAGTTTGCTGATGGTAAGCAGTAATTTAAGATAGAGCGTGCATCTGCTATCCAGTAAAAATCGGTTCACAATCGCTTTGAAGATCGCTGGAAAGTTCTTATTCACACCTTTATATTTAAAGTAATTATGGTGGCCTATCTTGTTTTTGGCATTTATAAGCGAAAACAATTAAGATTCATTATTTTATTCGTCATGTTGAAGGAAATATATTGCAAACTGAATTTATATCAAGGCTATGTCAATTCAATTGGATTAACTTAGTCTCGTCTCGGATGTTATCTATAGTCCGCTATAAAATCCCACCTCATCCTGATCGAAGTGGTAATGCGCGCGAATCATGACAGCCTTGACATCAGCCAGCAGGTCCATGAGCTGCCTCCGGCTGACCAGCTCGGGCTCCGCCCCCAGCGTGTACCAGCTGCCTTCCAGGAGAGGCACGGACACTTCCAGCGGACCTGGCGTCTCGTGGCTGGAGTTGGAGCAGGCGAGCTTGGAACCATCTGGAATGGAGATTTTTCTCAATATAGTAAATCATAAATTAAATTTATGCATTTATCTAAAGATAAGAATCAAATGCCAAATTACAGTAGGTAAAATTGTGAAACTGACGCTTTGTTTTTGCTATGGAGAGCGAGCATCTAAGACCAGTATTAGTTTTAGGATAGGGGAAGAGTTTAAAACTTGTGTAAGATGTGAATTTGTAAAAAAGTGGAAAAGCACTTGCTCTTTTTTCATTTCAAATCGCACATGCAGAAGCGATTTTATATAAAAGCGTTTTTTTTTAATTTGTTTCATATTGATTCTATAGATATTTCAATTCAGGCATGCTCAACCAAGAATTCAGGTGTCTTAATCATTTGCCAGAAAATCTACTGTGAAATTCCTCAAACCACTCACCAGCCCCCACGAGTATGAAGTCAGGCCCCCTGGTGGGGTTCCCCCCGGTGTCCCCGCGCACAACGCCCCAGTGCAGGCGCGCGCGCAGCTCCCCGCCGTACGAGTGGAACTGCTCCCCGCTCCAGGAGGCGCTCGCCCAGTAGTAGTGCTCCCAGCCTTCTACCTGGGGACAGTAGCTTTGTTACACGAGTTACTGGATATATTTAAGTAAATCAAATGAAAAAATAGGGTAACTTACTTTAAGGGTCCTTAAATTAGACTAAATAAGATTTTTTCTTCATAGGCATGCTACATCTAAATCTACAATGGTTCTTAACATCATACAGGCTTTATGCATGTTATTAAGTTAAGGTCTATTTTGTGTCTGGCCAAGTTTTGCCTTTCTGGCAAAAAATATTTACGGTGAATTTGAAGACATTTCTCTGTAATTACATTTCATGATATGCATTAAGATAGTATATCATTCAAGGTAAAAACTATCAAATACTAAATTATCATTATCGTCCTTATCATCAGCCTTTGGCGATTCAATGTTGGGTCTTCTATCTATACCTACACGCTTCCCCCATCTAATTTCATACCAAGTACCGACTATACGACCAGTTATTAAAGTACTTTCTCACCTCGAAACTGATGATAAAAGGTTTCCCATTTTCGTCTACAGAGGGTTCCACCGTCTCATTCCCCTGCGAGTCAGTCACCAGCCACGCCTCACCCAGCGGCAGCGGGGTCTGGAATAAACAACGAGTACAAAGATAACAAATGTTACAAATGGATGGATAATAATGGAGAAGGATAACGCGTGTTTACTTCTTACCTAGAAGGAAGAGATACATACTATCTGACGCGGCTGTAAGTCACGGCAGATTATCGCCACACTAAGATGCATAATGGTACATAGGTATATGCATATGCATAGTACATTATTTTAGGACGTCCGACGCGTGACAAAAACATTCAGTGTGCCAAATTAGTATCCGAAGAATTATGTCCGCTAGTTTGCAGTAGAGCCTAATAGACAATGGCGCCCGATAGTATGTTTTGAGCTTTAAAAAAATTACTAGTCATACTCACGTCTCGCGGAGTGTGCGCAGGCGCCAGCGCGCAGGAGTGCGTGATGTGCGAGCAGTAGCACGGCCTGCAGCCCGCGGCCAGCTCCGCGCTCAGCCCGAAGTGGCCCGGCGCACACGCGTCACAGCGCTCGCCCACTACGTTCGCCTGGAATTGGGATGTATAGGGAGTTTGGTAACGTGATCTGAGGACTAGATAAACAAAGAACTATCAATGTTTGATTTTCTAGACCTACCGTCATTTTAAATAATATTAGGTAGTACTCGTTTTGAATTTGTCGTATCGCGCCAGACACACCTGTGCATCTATCACTGGCGCGCAGACCAGCAGGGACCGCGAAGCGTCGTGTCGCCGCAGGAGTCGCACAGGTGACCACACCCGACAAGAGGCAACACCACAGAATAAAGACTACCTTGCATTCACATTGTTCCATGCACAGCCTGGTAGCGTCGAGCACCCCGCGCGGGTCGCACCTGCACGGCGCCACTGTCGCCGGCGCGCACGCTGGGAAGGGCTGCGTGGCGTCGGCGCAGGAGTCGCACAGGTGGCCGCTGACGCCGGGGAAGCAGGCGCACTGCACGCGGTGCTGGAGCCGGTCCCAGTTGCATGTACCTGGTTGTTTTATGACAGGAAATTGGTTGTTTTGTTCATAAAAAATACCGAAAGTACAGGTTTAGTAGCAGATCATTCCGATAAATCTCAGAATCACTAAACCCTTTAAAAATCCAAGCAGTCTACTTTACCTTTACCAAAGTTTGATTAGGCCCATCGCAAAATATGGAGCCGTAGTATGGTCACCCTACTATAAAACTCACACAAGTAACGTGGAGCGTATCCAGCGGCGCTGCCTGGCCGCGCTGTGCCGCCGCCACGGCCTGCAGCGCAGGTACCCGGAGTACGAGGCCCGCGTCACACACTTCAAATTGAGTCCGCTGTCCGTCCGGAGACAGGTCGCTGAGCTATTATATCTACATAGGATTATACACTCCACTGTAGATTGCCCTATCTTGCTTGCGTCTGTTAAAATAAACTCAAAATATAATCTCAGACGCAGTAAAATGATGTATTTTATACTAATGACATATATAGAAATAATGTATCTAAAAATAGCCCTGTGGTGCGTATGTGTCGGTCCTATAACGAACTTGAGAGTTGTAACGCCTCGGATAACATGATGAACAATCTGTTAATGTAGATCTAGACATATTCGGAATTAGTCTCAGTTCTTTTAGAAATAATTTATATAAGGTGTTTTACTATAATAATAATTTAGTATTTCACATTGTTTTGGTTTGATTGCTACACAAATTCCTGTTGTACCTTAGCCGTGTTTTTATGATTTTGTTTAATATTTACAATTAACTGTAACTTCCATAAGTATCGTATTATATGAATTATTTTAATTGTTTTAGTTTAGTTAACTAACTGAACTTTGTCTCTGTTTATAATCATGTTGTGCACACATGTGTTTGATGCACAGAATAGATCATTACCTTTTATGTGTTTTGTTGTTACTCATGTATTTTCTGTGTATTGTGTTGTGTGCCTAATAAATAAAAAATAAAAGAATAAAAATAAATTCTAGGACAGCCAATTTATGGCGTTGAATCTAGCATGATTTGAATGTAAAGGGACTGTTGTTGAGACAGTTTTATAAGATATCTACAAGATCTATCTTTCGATGGATATAAGTGGATGCCCCCCACATTACTCGTTTGTTATGGAATAAAGTTGATCATATACACCTACTCTATGCAATCACCATTCCAAAAATCACAATATGTGTCGTTCCTTTGCATCATGAAAAACAGATCAAGAAACTCTTGCTTTTGTGATAGTTTTTTTTGATTACCATCAGATCCTTCCGGGTCGCAGTCGCAGGGCAGGCAGGGTCCGTCCGGCGCGGCGCTGAAGAAGCCAGCCAGGCAGTGGTCGCACAGGGGGCCGGCGCGGTTCTCCTGCGACATTGGAATATTTAAATTATAACAATATACTTATAACCAAGGACTTTTCCAGAGGCATTAGTTCCCTTTTTTTAAATTAGGGTACACTTAAGCTTATAGGTATCTTCTAGGTAAGCGTGTTACACCCTAGGCTGCAGCAATGAGTAACATCAAGCAGGCTGTAGTCCAACGTAAACCTATCCCACGTAAAAAAATGAGTGTTAAAACGTATCCTATCTTGTATCTACGTATCTTTGTTTATTTTCTTATCATTTCAACATCTCTTCTCAATCATATTTGCATTTATCTTGTATTGTGTGATGCAATAAACTGCATTCTTCTCTCTTACAACATAGGAACTCATTTTGAAAGCCTAGGTAATATGTACATTCACTTGCGATAGTCATGACTTCTAATAAAATCCATTGATCCCAGATACAGCTATCTGGCGCAGGTGTGCTCGATAAACACAATGTCGGTGACGTCACGCAAATCACTAGATACTGAACAAGTGTTTGTATTGTGACTAATTGTATGCGGTTTCTTGATTGAGGAGGCTCTTGAGTTTATTTGTTTTCTTAGAGGATTAATCGGGGAAGTACCTACCTACTACTTTTTGAATTAATGTTGATGACTAATCTAGTCTAAAAAGTACTTTTTTTATAAGAACTGGTGTGTACAAAGCAGAACTTACTTATCCGGTTACAATGCTCAGCCGTTTCTCTTTGAATTCATAGTATTTACTAGAACCAGTATTATTGCAAAATTTGGTAGATCGGGAGCCCATCCCATAATTTGGCAACATGGCCAAGAGGAACTATAACAACCTCAAATAGCATCACAACTATATACTTTCTCAAGGACTGTATGTACCAACCGTACAGTTAACACAGAGCTCGGCCCCGCTAAGGTCGTAGGCGCACTCCCCCCGCTCCCCGCAGCCGCAGCCCTCCTCGCAGGCGCGGTGCGGCGCCCAGCGCCCGCCGCCGCAGCAGCGCTGGCAGTGCGCGCCGCACGTGCCGTGCGAGCACTCGCATTTTGCACCCTGGAATACAGCAGGAATAATTGATTTAGTAAAAAGAGTTCATAAAATGACCGCACATTTCGGTAAAACATAGCAGGTAGTTAAAGTTAAAGGAGTGATAAAAATAAAACTCAATTACCCATCTTCATTAAAAATTATTAAGTAAATATATGTTGCCTTGATTTTTCTATCAGGTTGCTCACTTTTTCCTGTAGGCGTTACATCGAGTTAAAGCGAGAGAGATTGTTGTGTTGTATTGATTCTTTTTGGTAAACACGGTCGGTTAAGACCATAATTGTCGCTTACTATTAAACTAATTATTGGCAAGTGAAAACCTATTTAGCATAAATAGAAACTTGACTTACATGTGCGTCCAAATTGCAGCGGCTTGCGTGTCCGTGGCACAGGCAGCGCGCGGCCAGCGTCAGCGCGCGTACCGAGTAGTACTGCTGGTTGGGGGCGCCGGGGTGCGGGGCGCGGAACGAGATGCGCACGCGCCGTGCCGACACGCCCTCGCCTATGGGCACGTGCATCTGAAACATTATGCAGAAAATATCTATTAAACAGGCTCCATCTTCATCTATGGAAATCTCAATTATGCCCATAATATACATAAAGGACCTACTTTGATGGATTACATTAATTGGACAAGCACTAGGAACAATCTTTCTAGGAATCTCTCTTCGATTATTATCACATGAGACTATCTATCAGGCAGATTTTTGTTTATCAACCTTAAAAAAGACACATTCTCGTATACTAAGACTCACCTCCCCACTTTCCAGCGGTCTCGGGCTAGCAAACTGCGTGGAACAAGTCAGCTCAGTCCTGCTACTCCTCTTAGCTCCCCTTCTAACCCGTATACTCCTAGCCTTCCGTCTCCTCCTCTCGGGCCGGAGGTCCCACAGCCTCCTGCAGTGTTCCTTGTCCCCGAAGGCGCGGAGCAGGCGCCAGTCGTCGCCGCTGTCGGAGGTGGACACCTCCAGAGACCAGGCGAGAGGTCGCGGGGATGGGCCCGACTTTATGATCACGTGGAGTAGCTCCATTTTCTGGAATGAAGACACCTTTTTTTAAAAAGGGTAATAGTATTCTTTGTGAAGACATTTGATCCGACAACTTTTGAGTCATAGATAATTTCTTGAATAAACTGTTTTTTTTTATAATAAAATAACAAAACTTCAATAAAAGAATATGATTAGCTAAAAAAATTAAAGTACTCAAAAATCGTCAAATTATTTGTTGTGGGGCTGAATATGATAGAAATGTTTTTTTTTCTATAATTGGTTAAATAAATTTACAAAATAAAGTATGCAGAGCTGACTGCCAGCCTTCACTAGTTGGAGAGGCACCCTGGTTGTTTGTATGTTATAATAAGTATGTATTTACAAAAGAAAAGTATATAAGTATTATATCCGTTATCTAGTACCCACGACACAAGCGTTTGCTTAGTGTGGGGCTAGATGGCGCTGTGTGCAATGTCCCGAAATATTTATTATTATTATTATTATAAGAAGAAGAATTGGTTAAATATAATCATTTTTTGTTGTCTATTACAGCGACTAGTGTTGCTGTATCAAAAATATCAAGACGAAAGTTTTACACATAACAACAAAACGACGCGTCTACAAGTTTTAAGCATATAAAATACATATTACCTATATTCTTTGTGTATATCGCGATAACAATCTAATCTTAATATTTGCTTCAAAAACTAGGTGGAATATTATTGTACTGTATAAATAAAGATAGAGGTCGTTGTATTCTGCAGATAAAAACCTTCCACGTATGAAGAATTTATCTTTTATTTTTCCCAGCACTACCAGGTTTTTATTCCTATAAGTTATTAATTACTAGTGTACGGCCGCGGCTTCGCTCGCATTATTTCAGGATAAAAAGTATCTATGACAATCCTAAAACCTCATTGTACCTACATACCAAAAATCATGATGATCCGTTCAGCCGATTTTGCATGATGAGCGTTTATATAAACAAACAATCAGATAAACAGACAAAAAATACTGCTGAAACGTGTTCTGTTGTCGATTTAAAGTAGGTACCTATACCAAAACTTTTTTTATATCTTCTATTTACAGATTTTTGCCTCTGTTCAACTTTATTAGGTACTAGCTGGTGCGCGCGACTTCGTCCGTGTGGATTAGTTACCATAAAAGCGGTTCTAGTGAGTTAACCTTAAAAGATAGACATATACTGTTGCGGACATTTTGTTAGACCATTTTAAGACGAATAATTCTTTCATACACATTTTTTTGATATCTTGAACCGTTTTCGCAGCGCACGCAACGGAAGCTCTCAAAGATGAATAATTTTCCCCGTTTTTTCAACATTTTCCATAGTTCCTTCACTCGTATTAGTTGCAGCGTGATGTTATATAGCCTAAAGCCTTCCTCAATAAATGATCTATTCAACACAAAAAGATTTTTTACATTCGCACCAGTAGTTCCGGAGATTAGCGCGTTTAAACTAACAAACAAACTCTTTGGCTTTATAATATTATATAGTATAGATATGTATGTATAATAGATTCATTGTTCAAATACACATACATCGCTGGTTCATTTACTCGGCTACTGCATAGAGATTAGTGATGTCATGTTGGAAATAAAAAGCCCAAATAATACAAATTTGATATAAACAAATGACTATGACTACATTATTTATGAGTATAAGGAAGTATTTTCAACGAGCAGAAAGTGTAAACGTAGAAGTGTTTCATCTATAATTCGAATTACAAACCGGAAGAGTAACGAATATTTTCTGAGATAAGATTATATACCAGCTACATTACCTAACAGCTGTTGATAATTAAACATAGGCTATCTAATTAATTGACATCATGTTTTATTTTAATTATTGTCATTAACGACAAAAGATCTTAAAGACAGATAAATCCCACCTCACATAGAAACAAAATATTGTCAGTCACACGTGTTACAGTTTCAATATCAGTACTTAATTAATGTATCACAAGGTTTTTATCCGTTATTTTTTATATGGGCCTAATTTTGAATCAGCTGTGAAGCCCTACAGAGACAAAAATGTTATTCATTATATTATTATATTTTAATTTAAAGCTAAGACAGGCACAACACCGACATTAATACCCAGCAGTGGATCCGACAAGGGCTGTAGATAATGATGATGATGATTAGAAAGCTGGTACACAACTTACTAACAAGTCAAATAAAAAAATCAGATCAAATATATTTACAATTTTAAAGATACCTAACTAGACAAACTGTGTCTAGGCAACCTTAACTTACATTAAAAAACATTGAAAAGTTCTCAAAACTACCGTACTTAGCGAACGCAGGCAGCAACGCGGTGCGTACCGAGTGTGTTCACATTACTGTCAACGACTGCAAATTACATCACGGCCGTACGCAAGGGGAGTCCTGAGAAGCCGCCGGTAAATTGGCCCAAATGAGGCTCGACCGCTCGATGGCCAAATATGGCACGGGCTTGGACCATGGGCCATATTCTTGTGTTGTGCGATAACTAGGGTAACGGTGGTGGTAGGAAAAAAATATAGTACGCCCGCCAAAATTAGCCAAGCGAAACGATCCGGGCAAACCAATTACTTGAATCGTTTCGCTGTTATTTTGAACCAAAAAATTATATTACCCTTTTAAAAAAAACCCTAACATAAATATGGACGTATATTTAATGAACGCGAGTCCTATGGAAATTATTCAAATGGTTAAAAAAGAGTAAAATTTATAATAGGTGTGCGTTAACAATATAGTACATATCATCGGAAAAACAACCAAAATACGTCTTTTGTTGTTAATATTAAGAATGATTTCATAAATTTAATTTGTCCTAAAACAATGTCAAAACATATTATGTACACCAAATACTTTCGCACAAAAAATTGACGAGCATTCAACCAGATTTATCGTACATCTCCAGAATATCCTCCCTGTCCGAATATGGCACGCGTAATGAGCGCGGACCACTGTTGGCTCGCGAGACGCCACTTTTTGCCACCAGACATTACTTACTGTTTTTACCATTGTCTGACCCTTTGAGTAATGACCTGACGGTTGCAATATTTACGTGATGTATCATCATAATTTTAGGTTATATGAACAGTCCACGATCTTAGAACAAGAAGATATTATACTCCACCTTGGCCTAAGATCCAAGCTATGATCTAACAAACTTGCTCAGGAGAAACTGATTACCTAAGTCTCGACTTATAAAGACTTTATTTGATTTGGATTTTGCTAATGTTAGTATCAGTCTGGTCGGTGTTTATCCAGGTCGTCCCTCCATCGCTTTCTGCGTCATTTTTTACTATCAACCAGACTGGAATGCAACAGCACTAGACAGAGATAAGTGGAAAGAGGGTAGGGAGGCCTTTGCCCAACCATAGGACAATACAGGCTCTTAATAATAATAAGTATTATATTGTAAAAGGCCTCTCAGTGTTGGCTATGGTCTCACTGATGCCTTAAAAATACCGGGCGTAAGACCCGAGAATCTGTGAAGAGAAATAATCATATTCATAATAATTTTGTAAAAAGTGATAAAAATAATAATAAGGTTGTTTTAGTAGGGTTGCTGAGATAATGTCAGTGGTTTGATATGGGAACTCTAATAAAGTCATTTTTTATGAGCTCTATAAATATCGGCCTATAAAGATTGCATATGAAAATTAGCCTGATGATTGACGGATAAGAACACATCCGTTTAGACAAGATTAGCAAAGGTGAGATTAAACTAAAATCCACAAAACAAGCTACCAGAAAGCTGAAATAAAAGAAAACACTACCTCACAACAATATCGAACAGTCTTATCTGATAACACTTATCATTGGCGATAAACTATGTAAGTATACGATGTGCCGACATTATCAATTCAGTTGGTCGGTTTATTTTACCATGACCGGGTTGGATTGCAGATTTATGGAGACATAGTGTTTACATCTCATTCTAACCGATGTCATAAAAAAGGACTCGCGATAAATGTCAAACTTTTAACATCTAAGAATCTGCAAATGTCATAAGATAAAATCAACTTGTGACAAATGACAAAGTTTTAAACCCAATGTCAAGTGAGGTTCCGGAACTGACGGGGGTGAAAGTGGAAGGGCAGGGGACAAAGAAGATGTCCTCTGGAAGGAACGCGGGGCAGACGGAGTTTGTGTACGTGAACTCTGCGTTTGTGGGCAGTGTGAATAATGTGAACTGTAACATGAACGAGAGGAGCAACCGGACCTCAGCTGCGCCCGCGCCGCCTATCACTGAGTTAGTGTTTTTGTGATTTTTTTTTCCGTAGGACAGGTTTGCCTTTGACTACATCCTGCCTGATTTTAAGCATTGCTGCAGCCTAGGATGTAGCATGCTTACTTATGAAGATGTTACATATTAACTCAAGATTTGTTGACTCTTGGATTGTATTTTACTACTAGCTGGTGCCCGCGACTTCGTCCGCGTGGAATAGTTATTACCATAAAACGGTTCTAGTGAGTTAACCTTAAAAGATAGACATATATTGTTACAGACATTTTGTTAGATTATTTTAAGAACAATAATTCTTTCATACATATTTTTGTGATATCTTGAACCGTTTTCGAAGCGCATGCAATGGAAACCCTCAAAGATGAATAATTTTCCCCGTTTTTTTCCACATATTCTATTATTTTTTCGCTCCTATTAGTTGCAGCGTGATGTTATATAGCCTAAAGCCTTTCTCGATAAATGGTCTACTAAACAAAAAAAGAATTTTTCAATTCGCACAAGTGGTTCCTGAGATTAGCGCGTTCAAACAAACAAGCTCTTCAGCTTTATAATATTAGTATAGATTCGTGCGTTTTCGCCCCCAAACTAGGCAAGACATGTATCCTGGTTTCAATTGTTAGTTTCAAAGGTGCCTGTGGCTCACTCATAAATGATTCCGCCATTACATTCTCAAGCACACCGGTTCAATCTCAACCTACGCCAATGTTTTGTTTGCAAGTCATGTGTTGATTTTCACTAACTTACAGTAAAGGAGAACATAATAAAAAATAAATAATAATAAATATTCCGGGACATTGCACACAGCGCCATCTAGCCCCACACTAAGCAAACGCTTGTGTCGTGGGTACTAGATAACGGATATATTACTTATATAATTTCCTTTTGTAAATACATACTTTTTATACATACAAACGACCAGACACAACACAAGTAATTATATTTTTTTTAAGTACATAAATACTTGTGTCATGCAGGAATCGAACCCGCGACCTCTAGATTAGAAGGCAGAGCCACAACCAACTAAGCTGACAGGCCAGTCGAACAATGTGAGGAAACCGATATATTTGTCAACTAATTATATTTAACATTTATAATCTCTGCTATGCAAAGCGTGATGCGATCCATCATTCATAAGTCATACTTATGTTTAAATACTTCTATAAAAATAGATCATAAACTAACACGAGCCTGTATATTCCTAGTAATTTGACTTGTCGTAGACACCTGCAAATACGAACAATTCTACACAGTACTATCAAACTCAGGCTCTATCAGAATGTGTTTGATACATTACGGTGATATTCAATGATATCGAATTAAACCCGATATAAACGGATAGTACTGTTATTTTGAGCTAAACAAGTAGTGAGTAGTTATAGTTTTCAAACTGAAGCGTAAAATACAACTCCAGCCGGTTGCAGAATGCTTTTGCTAATAAACATAATTTCAATTATCAACATAAGCAAAATTAAGTTACATTATATCTGTTCGATACTAAGTGGACTGTATGGGGTTGATTTTGACGAAACTTGTTGAATTGATGCAAAGAGGGCAATCATAAAAGGCATAATAACCAACCTTTCATCCACGACGCTGCTTCTCCGGGGATAGCCTCCGATGCGCGACAGACGATTGGTGCTGCTGGCTCCTCTTCTTGGTACTTGGAGAAGTTCTGGTGTGCCCCGGACACATCCACCGCGCACGGCGCGATCTTTACAACTCCTCGAGTGCTGGTTTGTCACGGACACAACCACCGCGCACGGCGCGAGTTTCGCTACTCCCGGGTCTGCGACGCGCAGACTTCCAGTCGGCTCTTGCAATTCACAACTACCCTCAATTCCATCAAATACTACTGTTAAAACCCAACAATATCCTATATATGTCCAAAACCCTTTAATAGAGACGAAAAAAATCATATCACCACTCACATTACAATCATAAAGTAATAATAAAGTGTCAATCTCCACTTTCATTTTCATTGTCCTTCCGAAACAAACACTTGTTATCAGTTTCAGTGCCGCTAACGTTTACTTTCACTAACGTAGTGCAGCTCATTAACTATCTGAAGATAATGAGGTTATGTATTTATAGGCGGAATGAATTGTTGTTGTTACTCCACATGACAATTATCACTTGTGCAATCATTTATACAGAGTTACGGGTTTCTAACACATAATAGGTATTTATAGTGACATATATTTAAATTTAATTTTTCAATGTTGTATATTATTTTAATTGTAATTTGCACGCCTTATGGGTGGAAGTATAGAGTTCCTATGTAATCTCACTACCATCAATTGTACCTATATTTCGCAATAAATATCTTTGATATCTTTGAATCTTTTAAGCGCAGATTTAGTAACTCATAACTCATTTATTGTCGGCATCGGCAAAATCAACAGAGAAATCAGTCATGTATGACTTAAGTTAAGCAACTAATGACTTATGCCTTCTATCCACTTTTAAAAAAAGTTTATTAAAATGTTATCGTTATTAAGTACAATTGTACCTAAACAAGTTTGCTGGCAGCTTACATAATCGTACTTTGAGAATCAGCAACAAACAAAGCTATTTTTATTGATGCCACAGGAATATGAACATTTTATATCTTAAATTATTAAAATTTGCTGTTTCAGTAACGTCAAGGATCTTTATATATAAAACTCAAAGGTGACTGACTGATTGACTGACTGACTGATATAGTGATCGATTAAAGCACAGCCCAAACCAATGGACGGATCGGGCTGAAATTTGGCATGCAGGTAGATGTTATGACGTAGGCATCCGCTAAGAAAGGATTTTTGGAAATGTCAATTTTAGAGGGGTGAAATAGGGCATGCAAGTTTTACTTTCTAATGCGAGTGAAGCCGCGAGCACCCACTAGTATGATATTTAATCCTCTCTAGTAAACAGTCTTGTCTTCTGACTAATCCTACATTTCTTTCCAGAGTATACCGGGAGCAGTACTGGGCGTGTTCCCGCTGGCCCTACACGCAGCGCATCCTGGCCATCGCCGTGGGAGTGCTGCTGGGAGCACTCATAGGCCTCACCATATCTCTGGTGCTGAAGGAAGTCAACGACAACACCGTTATAGGGCCCATATTCACGAGACAACATATTGCACCGGACTAGAAAACAAGTTATAGGTTAGGTTAGAGTAGAATACATACCTAATATGATACTATTCCCTTCTCCTAGATTCGTAAACGGTTTCAAACCCTAAGAATTAGTTCCTTGGGGAAGTTCTCAAAGGCAAGAACTTTGATAGCGCCAAGAACCTTTCATGGAAGATATGCCCTTAGCTTTCGTAGTCCTCCAATATCTCGGTTTCCCCACGATATTTTAATTTATCACTAATCGATTACTGCTACAATACTATCCATTGGGTATGCTTACTCTTGAAGTCTTTCCCGGAATTGGTTTGGCTTATGTTTGCCAAGTTATTTGTGAATTTAATATTTATATTAAACTTAAATAAGAGTAAAGTTTAAAATACATTTATAGTGCATAGATTTGTCTATAAAAGTGGTGGAAAAATAGCGTAATTTTTAGAACGCTGTGATTTATTACTGTGCTAGAACTAAAGTAATTCATTTCCAATGTGATAAAAACGTAGATACGTTTTAGTATTATGTGTTTAGTTATATAAATATCATTCATCAGCTATTATCTACGCTGGACGTATTAAGTACGCACTTAAAGACAAGTTGAATACGTAAATTTTAATTTATTAGCATAAGATATTTTGTACATGTTGGATATTTGTACAGTTTTGCCATACTTATGTATATCGATTGAAAGGAAAGATAAGATAGTAAAATATCAAACAAGATATACGTCAGTCTGTTATAGTACCCGTACTTACTAAAAGTATTCAAATATTTTTAGTGCTAATAAATACTGACTCAAATTGATTTTAAAGATGACGCAGCATAGTTACATCAAGAACATTAGTCTTTTTTATCAATATCTAAGTAATATACATTAGCGAGATTTCAAATTCTCATAACGTGTGAATTTTGTCTTTTTCTATAATTTGGTGTTGGCTTTAATCAAATACCTTTAAATATTTTAATAATATGAGTAGTTCCACTAAATTGTTTACAGCGTAAAAATGTAGGTACCTATAACGGATAGTACCATTCGTTCAATTTATCATTAACTGTGTGAGTGATGTAGCTAATTTTAATACATTATTTATCAAGGATAAGTTTATGATTACTTTGTACTTATCTAATTTGGATAAGCGAATAATGCCCTCAACTATTTCCTTCAACTTTTATTATTTGCTGGTCAGTTTATCTAAGTCAAAATCGAAAAAATGATTTCATCTTTTATGTTGCTAATAAAGATTACAAGTTTTTAAATAAAGTATTATTTTTAATTTTTTTATAAGACTAAGTAAAACTAAAAATTACTTCTACTTATTGTTGTAAGTATAAAGTTGTTTTGTTCAATAAAAATATTCTTATCTCAGTGTCTCAGTTTTATTTTTTGGAATTTGGGAAAATTTGCTTATCGTATTGAGTTTTTCCTTATTATCTCTGACTCGTTCACAGCTACATAAACTATCCATTAGGTAAAATAAGGCCGAAATCTTAGCTTCTGTGGCGCATAGATGGCGCTGTGTGAAATGTCCTGAGATATTTTTTTATTTATCTTTTCAAGATAATCTTTTCTTGAATGCATTTACAAAAGTAGATCAAAAGTACGGGTTTATTTAGTTTCGAAATTCCAATAAAACATATATAAGTGTGTAATACATATAAAAACTGCGATTAAATAATTAGGTAAGTTAGTACAGATATGCCTACAAAGTTATTCACAACATTATATACCTATACTTTAAATTAAATATTAAGTCACAATTTCACACAAAAAACAAGCACAAAGTTATAATTACAACTTTGGAATTACAATTACTCAATCAATAATAAATGACCGATAACGTGATGAATGTTGTAATTTGAAGCCTCATCCACGTGTGAACCCGGCTGGCGTCGCTAGTTAATTATAATAAACAGCAATAAACGCAGAAGTAATAAAAGTTCAATAAATATTTCTCGCAGCACTCTCACGCTTTTGTAATTAAAATATCGACAGCACTACACTACAGAGTAGTTTGATGCAGAGATATATGTTTTTTTTTGTACGACGGAAATATAGGTACGCTTATTATCATAGTTGGACATAATTCTTGGGTCTTGGCATTGTTGAATAAATAAAAGTAAGAACTTATAATCGAAGACAAATAATTTTCAGCAAAATCCTACCAATTTATAAAATTTTCCTACCAATGCCGATTTAAAATTATGTAATCAATGCGTTTTATCAATAAATTTTTGGGCCCTTCTATGGGTCGGTTACACGTTAAATTGTAGGTCCCGGCAGCTTGTCTAGTACGGCAGGCCATAAGCCATGTCAGAGGACCTTTAGGGTAGTTTGAAAACTCACGACACCAGAGTTGGCCACTCTCATTCGATAAAAAGAAGTTCAATGCTGTTGTTTTTCCCCATATCACAGAAAATCTACGTAAATAAATTAATCCGAATTAATTGCCCCTGTATCTGATTTGCCTCACTCTGATTAATTCCTACTCTGTATTACACGTTCGATCTTCACCTATACCTGTGCCTATAGGTAGATATTATATCTGACATTTGTGATAACGGCCGTTGTGTTATCAGCGGTCGCATCTGATACCGCAGCATCGGTCGATGAGAGCTGTTATACAAGTCTTGTGTATTGCACAATTATTGATGGTTTTTGGTAGTCATTTCTTATCTCAGGTAGTGGGACAGATGGCAGGCGGTTTTCAAACGTTTAGGCAATCCCTGAAATGAGTTTAAGTTACTACATTTTTAGTCAATGTTCCTAGCTTTTCAGATGACTGAATGTAATTTTTTTGCTTCAGCTAGTTTTCCAATAAAGATGTTTTTTTGTTTCTTTCACTTGATACATGATTTATTAGAGACCTTATTACTCCATCAATTGTTTTCATAATTTTCAGTATCGCAACAATATTTCACTCAGCAATTAAACCGCCGTTTATCGAGGTTCAAACGTGGCTCACACCATAAATACGCGATAACTGCGGGTTTCACGAAGTTGATGCATTTAGCATTAACCTCATATCATCATCGTTTAATTTCACCGACAATCAATTTAACACTTTAAAGTTCCATTAATTACTCCGCCGGGAGTGAAGCGGCACTAGCTCGCATCCAAGCAGTTACTGGTTAAAACCGGCTGGAATTAATCAATGCGATAAAATCCCCAAAGTTGACCTTTATGATCCCAGTTTACAAGAATAAGTGGTGTTTTCATGTGGGATTGTTTTTAAAATGTTAATTGGCCATTGTGAAATTATTTATAGTTTGTCATATCTGAAAGCTGAATTCAGGTTAATGAAATGATCTGTGGAGCAGTTTCTAGTAAGTGTAAAGTCTTGAACATACAATATAATTATAGGTAAAAGAGAAGTAGCTTAAAGAAACCAGTAAAAGATAATTATAAACAGCATTCTGTGAAATGACATTTCAGAAATTATAACACATGCAACACATTTTGTCAGTATTGGCGTAGCTTAAGTTTCAGAGTAGATGTTTGGACATATTTATCAGCAATCGTTTCTAGCTAACAATAAATAATAATATTTTGTGGAATTTGCTCCAATAAACTTACTCGTATTTTCCTTTTTTACTATAGTAAACATCAGTTATACCTTTTCTCCACATCATTCATCGATGGTGGATCAACGCCCGCGTATCTCACAGGGGATCCTGGCGATGCTATCAGTGTGCAGAATGCGCCGGCGCAGACCAACACCCGTAATTACGTTGTAAATATTATGTACAGCTGATATACTGGCTGATAAGGGCCATGTGTGAAGTATTATGTAAGGTTTTGTATGGGACAATGAAACTTGTTATGATGTAAAAATATGGACTCAAAATAAATGTGCAAGGATAATGTAGAACTAAAAAAAGTATTTTATTCTGCTTTCACCCATGGTAATAGAATTACAATATTTTAGAACAGTAACTACCTCTGTGAAGTAACTAGTTTAAACGTAACATAATTATGTATGCCATCATATCTGTCTAAGAGAAGTTTATAGGGATGCCTACAACATTTGATACGGTGGGTTTCACAAAGGATACAGTCAGCAAAGTGGCTAAATGAATGGACTCCAAAGATTAACTAATAGTGGTTAAATAGTCTCAGAGGCGCCTCATAAATCACTTGTAGGGTGACCACCTACTGTTTTGGAGCAAACTATTAAGAAGAAAAAACTGGAATGCAAGGAATGCCTTAGACAGTACGCTATGAATCAAATAAAAACATTGTTTCTGAGAAAAACACACTATGGACTAAAAACAATGGTGTGAATAAATATGTTAGTAAGGAAATGATTATAATATGTCTAGATCTAATTTAATTTAACAGACAATAATCTATGAAACAGTGATGTCTAGATCTTACATTATATCGTACACAATAGTATTCAAGCTTACAGCAAAATACGAGTTTTCACTCACTTTTCGTATCAGTGTATTTTGTTTTATTTGGACATGGAAATGAAAATTGATAGATCGTTAGCGCGGCTGATAAGGTTTGCGAGTGGCTGACTCATAATGCATGAGTCATTGAGTACCTGATGCCTGTGGTACTGGTAGCTGAGAAACATGCTTAGGTGGCAACGGTCAGGTATTGGATGGGTGGCCAAAATGAAGAAAAGAATGAAAACACCAGCACAGTTTTTACTGGACTATTCACAAAAACAATCACACTACACATAAAATTAAGCAAAAGCTGCCATTACGCACTAAACTAGCAAAATTCTGGTGGTGGGGGAGCAATCAACGCTGAATGTTGTGGCGAATGTTCCTGTATTTTTATGTTTTTACCATCTGCATAGCAACCCATGAGTGCAATAAATGAATTTGATTTGATTTGATCTTCTGTTGGAGCTGGCTGTGACGTCACGCACGTTTCATTAATTACACATTAATTTCTAATTAACTAGAAGAAACTTTAGGCGCCTAATAGACCTACTGGAAGAGCCTGGAAGAGATTGCTTTTAGCAATAAGGCCGCCACTTGTGGCACTAGTATAAGTATTTTTTTTTCTTCTTTCCTTTTAATTTTATCGTGTGTTACAATAAAGAATTTTCTATCTATCTACTGGGTAACATTGAAACATATGTATTTTTCTTTTTTGGGGGTTAGTATATACAAAAACTCCCGTCAAAACAATTTCAGTTAATTAAATCCAATTGACTGAACTATCTCAATCGTTCCCCTTTCTTCCACCCAACATAGTTGTTAGATAAGTAAAGTATCACATAAAAGTGATAGTGAACTACGTTCAATGTCTCAAGTGGCGCCGCAAATTGCAGCTCACTCACTTGCAGCCAGTTAGATAATAGAGTAGAGAGCATATTGCTATAGAATTTAGTAGGATATTTTTCTAAATATACTCTTATCTTTGCGTGAAAACTTAAAATTATCATTATTATTATTAGAGGAGATATTAATGGAGACGCTTCGCGGAATGCGAATTAAACACGCGTGCGATTGTGTTATGTAACTTTAAATTGTTTGTAACTCGCTCGTTAATGTTTGTCACCATAGTAAAAAAATAAGCGCATGTGCTTTATTCATATCTCTTTAATAAATTGTACTAAGATTATGGTCTTTTGCTTCTCAAAACCAAAAAAAAGTAGAAGCCATAGATCCAATTCGTTTAGAAAAAAACTTCAAATAGTTGTTCAGAGGTGCCTGTGCATAATTAAATGGGATAATTTATTTTCAACCCTACCGGTCCAAACTTCGGTGTCCAGCCAGAGATATTGTGTTAGGTAAATTATTGGTCATTCGTTTTAAATTATGGTCACCCGAATTTTTTAAGGGTGTGTACTTAAAATATTTTTACCAGCTACGTATTGGATAATATGTGACGTGTGTACCTACACGTGCGTTATCAATTCCAAAAGTGATTCACCAGTTTATTATTTCAATACAAATATGAATTTTAACTCACTTAAGCCAGAACATTTGTGAGTTTTTTTCATTTGATAGGCTCAAGCTCGACTATAACTCGCCTGATGTCAAGCAACGCTATAATCTAAGATCTAGCGCGACTGCGAAGAAAGACCGATTACCTAGAGTTCTGCAAATAATGCTTAATACATGAAGTACACAAAAAAAAACTTACAAAACTAGGTAAAAGCCTACTGTTTTTTCAACAATAGCCGTTTAACTTTCCTCCGTGGTCCAGATAAGATACAAAGTAGCGGCCATTAGCAGATATCTCGTAGAGCTCATCAATAAGGATCCTATCTCACTAGGCGGGATCGCATACTTCTTTTATTGGTCTGTGGTATACTGAGAGCTTTGTTTCTTATGCAAAGTAGGCTCACACCTTGCTTGATGTTAAGTATCGTTGTTGTCTACGGTTTAGCGCATATGCCTATTGAAGACGTTTCAACGTTTTTGCTGTAGGCAATATCTTGCTCTGAGACAAGTTAATTTGTTTATTTTGTGGATTAGTATTTTCATTGAAAAGAAATCATTAAATTACATGTTTTTGACGAAGTATTAAATGTCTTATGTATTAAGATAACTTTGTACCCTGCTTGGTTTGCTTAGATTTTTAGAAGGAACCGCAAGCAATAGAGAAAGTTCACAAAGTGATGTTCACACTTTTACTGAGTGTAGTCAGATATGGTCCTAGTGCAACTAAATTATTATGACTGAATAAATTAATACTGAATACTAAATGATTACTAGGCTGTGGTCTCAGTATGCCTCGGCCTTTGCCCCGGTATCGCATGGGCTATTAGAACGATACGGGAGCGCGCTTCCATCGGGCTGCCTTATCGCTGCGGCGGCGATAATGCGAGGAAAAAAGAAGAAAGATCTCTAAAGATAAAAAATCGGAGGCCTGTAAAAGTTCTAAAAGTTGTGGGATATGCGAGAAATATGGCCACCATACGTTAGTGCACTGCGGGCTGCAGATACTGTCAAAACCAGCGAATAGTAGACCTCCGGTTAGGAAAAATTATGAGTCTGGTAGCAAGTAACTGACATCTAAGGTTAAACTTTCCAAAGCCGCCAATCAAGGGGGGGTTGGGGGGAGGGGGGAGGGGGGTTGGGGGGGAGGGGGGGTAACCCCCCCCCCCCCCCCCTAAAGGGGGGGGGGTGCGGAGATCAATAGTTTTCGAGATATGACCATTTTTGTATTTTGAGGTTAAGTACTACGATTTCACTATGGGGTACTTAACTACCTAACCCAACACTTGCACTACAACAGGACTTGGCTCCTCCTCGCTTCGCTCGTCGTCGCATGTGCGTGGTAGAAAGCAACCTAACGAACCTAATCTACCTTCTGTCACAGACAAGTAACTTCGAGTCCAACACTTGCACTACAACAGGACTTGGCTCCTCCTCGCTTCGCTCGTCGTCGCATGTGCGTGGTAGAAAGCAACCTAACGAACCTAATCTACCTTCTGTCACAGACAAGTGACTTCGAGTCCAACACTTGCACTACAACAGGTTAGGTTTAGCGTCCCGTAAAGTACACCCCAACCCTGTATTTCATGGCCCTGGATTGCACGCCCCAATAAAACGATGCCATGTACACCATTTATCGTGCTGTACAATACGGTGTCGTGCTTTATCGTCCGTACCAAGCTTGTACAGGCCTGTATTTCATGGCCCTGGATTGCACGCCCCAATAAAACGATGCCATGTACACCAATTATTTCGCGTACAATCCAGGACCGCGGAATATCGGGCCGCGCATTATTTGGACGTGCATTATTGCTTCCCTTCCATATCACATACTAATTATTACTAATTTGGGTAAAATCAAGGTAATTTCTACGAAAACTATTCTTCTACGTTACTTTATGTCATATTTCACTGTTAACTCAAGCCCCTACTTTGGATTTTTTCTATAAAATATGATGTAAAAAATTATGTTTCACAAAGCTTTTAAATAATATTATAATAAACAATTTAAGTCAGTAGTAATGACCAACGACATTAATAATGTAATGACACGAATATTTTTAAATTAAATCTCAATTTATGTCACCATGAAAGTAGGACAAGTGACGTTAATAGAACAAATTGTCACGTTTAGGAATTATAAGGAACAGTTTACATTACTAATAAACTAAATAATTAAGAACTAATCAACTCTAAAACTTAGATTGATAATCATATAAAGTTATTTAGAACAAATAAATATTTTTTTAGGAATTATTAACACATATTAACGTAACAAATTTGTTCTTACTAACATAATATAATAAAATGACTGTCTTTAAAGTAAAAAAAACGTTATTTTTCTTAGTGGTGTTTCGTTTCACCTTTTCTTTTTTAGAATTACTTTTCACTAAAAATAATTAATCAATCTCTTCACAATTTAAAAACATTTTTTTATGTTAAACTGTTGGAGGAAATATCACAATATTTCCTCCGAGGGTGTTTCTAAACGCATTTCAGCCATTTTGTTTTTGGTATGTCAAACTTGTATCAAACTGTCAAACGCTCTCGCCGACTATTGTGTGCTCGGAGGAAGGACAAGCCTGGAGACATAGTAATAAGTTGAAGTGTGGCGCACTATCGGAACCTCTCTTTTTAATGAATGTTTTTAGTGTGCTAAAAAGAGACAACTATTTACAATCTGTTCGGCCCTTTACGTTAGTGAAGCCGGTTTTTCTAGCTCGAGTAACCAATTTGGATACTAGCTGTGGATTTGGATTTTTGGCGAATATACCGTGAATCTTTGGAATATTTGGTTAAATGAGTTTGTTTGAGAAGTGTTTTCTACTGAAGAACAAATGGCGTGCGTTGCCTATGGCTGTAAGAGCCATGCTTCGAAGAAAAGTGACGAAATCCAGAGCTTGTCATTTCACGGGTTAGAGTTTTTTATCATTTTCCACAAAACAATACAAAACTGAATCAAAATATTAAAATATAACAAATTTCTACTCTTTTAGAACCTCATTTTGGAGGAAAACAATTAAATTTTGCCATTATATGTTAAAAATACGCAAAAGTTTGGTTTATAGTGTTGTGCACAATTGTTCTGGATTCGGTTAAAATCGGGTCTCAAAATCGAACTTATATTTCAATATACAACCACAAGGTAAAGTACGTAATTTTTTAAATAAAACTGTTTTGTTTAAGGGTCAGTAAATATAAACCTACAAAAGTTATCTGAGTTATTTTATTTATTTCGAACTACACAATCCTTTTCCAGGTTTTCTCACCTAGTTCTAACTATGCCTAAAAGATCGATTTTGAAAACATGTTACAATTACGTCACTTTAATATGGTTTAGTTAGCGAAACTACTAGAATAATCGTTAACGTGACAGAACAGAATGTATGTTTCGGTTCGGTTTCGGTTTTTTATTTCGTACGTCGTAGGCACATCACTAAATTGAGGTATTAAAAAACGGCTACACTGTCATTTGAAGGTGATCTATATAGTAACTAGTTATCTCTTTCTTCCGCGTTGGTGCGCACATAAGTCGAAAGAGTGCAGACATACAGAACACGTTCAATTTATTACTATGACTCCAGGCTTGTCCTTCCTCCGAGATTGTGTGTGTTGTTTGTGTTTTTTACGATTTCTAGTAATTAAAATGTCTTCTTCTGATACTGAAAGTGATACCCCTGTTAAGCCTAAAAAGAGAATGAGATACGAAGAAAACTACAAAGTAAATAAAATAAAAAAGTCGCGACTCGTAAATGAGCCTTACCGCAACTACAAAGGGCGTTATGTACACGCAAATCCACATGGATTTGACTGCAAGTAAGTAATAATGCATATCAATTGATTACTGTAGTTGTAGTAAGTAGAAATCTTGATTATTCTTTACATTTAAGGGTTTTACTATCCTACCGATGTTTCTTTCATAACCTAACCTATAACTAGATATTTTCATAATAGTTCGCATTATTTGTTACAGATGCAGACATAAGTGTTTTGAAAAAGTTGCTGATGAAATGTGTATAGAGATATACAGTAAATTTATTTCATTTACAACTAAAAATGAACAGGATGCATATCTCCAGAATCTGATCAGAGTGAAAACATTCACAAGACAACGGAAAAGAGATGCAGATTTTGTCCCTAGGAAAGAGAAAAGTACATCTTTTTTATATCAAGTGTCTACGTCATCTGGGACAATAACAGTGTGTAAAATGGCTTTTTTAAGTTTGCATGGGATTACAGCTGACAGAGTCCGTCGCCTATGTAAATTAATCCTGATGGGAAAAGTTCCCAAGGATATGAGAGGAGCAGGTACTTCGAAAAATGCTATACCAGGGGCTACAGTAGACAAGATCAAAAATCATATATCAGCTTTTCTCAGCCAACAGCTTTTTCAATATATTCCAGAAGAATAACGATGTTTTACCTGAAATAAAACATATATTAAATACTTACCTTATTTAAAACTTAATAAATTGAGAGTGGCAACCGTGTTTTCCGCTTCCTTTTTCCCTCTCTTTCGATCTTTGTGCACTTTTATCGTTCTGTCTCGCTCGCACACCCCCACCAACAGGCGACCGAACCATGAAGGCGAAGATGGTCCGACCTCTTTTCATTGAGTCGAAATTTACACCAGGCAGAAATAAAATGTAAGTTTTAAATAAGGTAAGTATTTAATATATGTTTTATTTCAGGTAAAACATCGTTATTAAATAACTTGACCGTTATTTAAAACTTAATAAATTGAGACGTGTCTGTTATCGCCTGGTGGGTAAAGACGCCAATGTGAACATGTACAGAAGTAATAGATACTTAAGTACTGGGAAGGTATATGTACATAGGTAAAGGGTAAGGTAGGTGTACCTTAGATACATACATAAAACCAACCAATGTGCGAGAGACAGAAAGTGATGTAATCACATTTTATTCAGAGCTAATATAACTACTTTTGTTAAAGTAACTAAGTAATCAAAAGTACTAGCAGTACTAGACAGACTAGAAATAACAGCTTACATCGGGTTGACTGTAAGAGAACTGAGGCTATTATTATATAATAATAATAATTTATCAGTTAAATAATATAATCACAGAAGTATTATTTTAAATCTTTACTTTGGGATGGAGACCAATCAACCCTGACCAGGCTTTAATCAGAAGTAATTTGTCAGACCTACTTGAATACTACTACACTTTCGACGGTACGAATTTAAACCCGATATAACATCTCTCCAGAAAGCTGCTCTTATTGATTTGTGAAATCAATAAATAGATTTGGTCATAATACTAATATGAGTCATAATACTATGGCTTACATGAAGAAAAGTTATGCTTTACACAAAAACAGTGATGAAGCTAAGTAGTAGGATTTTAAGACAATTCTCGTCCTGATTGTCTATAGCTACCCAGTTGTGTCAGCCTTTACTACGACCAGTATGGACACAACAGCTATTCCTGGACCAAATGCCAAGAGCACTCAGCTATCAAGGCTAACTCTTGCGACTCGAGCAAAGTAATAAATGCAATGATTTTGTGATGAATGTAATGTCGAAAATATTTTAAAAACCAATACCAAGTCATGGAGGTTTTTAAACTAAGATAAGATAAATTTATTGTAAATAGACAATATGTTACATTTTACAAATTGCACTGCCATTAGTAAAAAACTGTGTCGTAGAGAGCTTATAATATTATAATGCGATAGTTGGATGTACTGGGTATGATGACATACTGGTACATAAGCTCAATTTCTATGGGCCTACGACACGGTAATATCGTGCCTACGATGTAACATGAATACATTAGTCCATATAGGTACCACGGATTTATAACCAAATGTAGCATGTAATTTGAATAAATCTGTTATTAAAGTAATAAGCCTGCCAATTTTGGTACAAATGGAAAAATGTTATTATCATCAGCTCATATTAAATACCTCGTGCCATTTTACGCCAGGTTTTTTCCAGTTGTGATTTTGTCTAATCAACTTAACATTTTTCCAAGCTAGCGTTATATTCTGTATTCTGACAGGTAGATAGTAACTAGTATTTAGGCTCTAAGTTGAGATGTTGTCGGTTGAAACATTTTCGTAACTACAAAGGGTGACGGATATACCCACACCAGGGTTGATATATTATGTACATTCGCGTCCGCAAGAATGTTCAAATCAAATCAATGTTACCCAAATGGTATCAATATCAAATCGATCTAGTCCGGTGACATAAAGATGATCACTATTTAGACTGAGCATTAGATCTCTTTAGTCATTATAGGTGCTATCAGGATAATGATTATGATGACCTAGCTAGTTATAGGTGATCTGTATGGCACTGTTGTGTTTCCATGGAATGAATTACACTGTCAAGTTTAATCAATTGAATACAAATGAATCAAAAGCCTGTATGCTTATTTGCATTAAGACAGCAATTTACAAGCACTGTTCAGATACATAAACTTTGACGATGATCGTGCCTATGGATACGGTTTATCGTCCATTTCTATTGTTCGCGGTGAAGACACCGTGACTCGTGTCCAGACTGATAATACGTTTGAGTCGAGGACCAAAGTCAAAATCGACACCTCTGAGGACAAATAATGCGACAGGGAAGGATTACGAAAAGAAGAACCTCAGTGACAAATGTGAAAATGCAGAAAGATATTTCTTGTAAACAGTATTGAGAACAAGAGTGTTTATCAGGAGTTTCATTTACTGAGTCTAGACTAAGACTAAGCTTAACAGGTAGTTAAGAAACTCTTTGAACAAGTATATCACCATAAGGCAGAGAACATTAATTTTGAATATTCATATTCTACGGGTTATTCCCAGAAATACAAGACAACGCAGGAGGAAGAAACTTGAATACGAAATTAGATTTTCCTCGCTTGCCACACCTGACGTTCATGGTGTCTATTACGTATGTAATACTATGTATTACTCGTATAAGGCGTATATCCAGGTCACAAATATTAATTTACTTACCTTCTTGCCATTTAATTTTACGGATATAAGTATTAAGTTCTATTTCATTAGTGATGTCACATCTTTGAAAATCAGGTTGCGAGCAAAACGGAAGGCAGCTTTGCGAGATTTAGTTATTAGCTAAATTAGCCTTAGAAACCGTCTGTTAGATCTTTGTAACTGTCAGGTAGGTAAAGACAGTACCTACACGTATACATTTATCAGTATGTTTCATGTATCAGTATTTATCAGTTTTGTGACGACAAAACTATTCTGCGATATTGCTTTAGATTCTATAGATTTAAATCGTTTGGTCGGCATAGGCCTTGGGGTTTTGAAACAATGTCATATTTTAGCACTAGGTTAAGCGTATGCTTCCACTTCATGCTATCTGCTGACAAGATATTTAAGCTGGCCTGCAAAGATATTGTCATAATATATCTTTATACTTAACCAGCAGTTTGTCATGTATTGCAATAATAGGTAATTAACGTTGCTGGAAGTTTAGCTCTGCGCTGAATATAGATAATAGATATGATTAGAAATGCGAATAACTTTGAGTTGTTACCAGATCCCTGCGAGGGATGGCTCTGCATAGGGGTCGTTATGACCACAGCCCTGCGAGGGCTTGGTCCAGACCACAGCCCTGCGAGGGCTTGGTCCAGACCACAGCATGTCTTCAAAATACCCTACGAGGGTCCGGTATGATTAGCTTGTCTTTGTTAGAGGCTACGTACCCTGCGAGGGTTCTACATAATGAGCCTCCCTTTGTGAGGGCTTACGAATAGATTTACTGTGCATCACAGCACAATGTGTTACACAAGATCCCTGCGTGGGAAAGCTTTGTATAGGGCCGTTATGACCACAGCCCTGCGAGGGCTGGGTACAGACCACAGCCCTGCGAGGGCTGGGTACAGACCACAGCATGTCTTTAGAGTACCCTGCGAGGGTCCTACATAATGAGCCCCTGAGGGCTTACGAATAGGGCCCCTGAGGGCTTACGAATAGAGCCCCTGAAGGCTTACGAATAGAGCCCCTGAGGGCTTACGATTAGAGTCCCTGAGGGCTTAGCCCCTGAGGGCTTACGAATAGCTTTACAGTGCATCACCGCACAATATGTTATACAAGATCCCTGGCTGGGAAAGCTTTGTATAGGGGCCGTTATGACCACAGCCCTGCGAGGGCTGGGTACAGACCACAGCATGCCTTTAGAGTACCCTGCGAGGGTCCTACATAATGAGCCCCTGAGGGCTTACGAATAGATTTACAGTGCATCACAGCACAATATGTTATACAAGATCCCTGGCTGGGAAAGCTTTGTATAGGGGCCGTTATGACCACAGCCCTGCGAGGGCTGGGTACAGACCACAGCATGCCTTTAGAGTACCCTGCGAGGGTCCTACATAATGAGCCCCTGAGGGCTTACGAATAGATTTACAGTGCATCACAGCACAATATGTTATACAAGATCCCTGGCTGGGAAAGCTTTGTATAGGGGCCGTTATGACCACAGCCCTGCGAGGGCTGGGTACAGACCGCAGCATGTCTTTAGAGTACCCTGCGAGGGTCCTACATAATGAGCCCCTGAGGGCTTACGAATAGATTTACAGTGCATCACAGCACAATATGTTATACAAGATCCCTGGCTGGGAAAGCTTTGTATAGGGGCCGTTATGACCACAGCCCTACGAGGGCTGGGTACAGACCACAGCATGTCTTTATGTACGCATGTCCCGCTATATAAATTCCTGGTGTTTTCCAGAGTCACGGACTCTGAAGTATTGGGTGTCACGGACACTACCGACGCGCACGGCGCGACCTTGGTACTTGGAGAAGTTCTGGTGTGCCACGGACACATCCACCGCGCACGGCGCGATCTTTACAACTCCTCGAGTGCTGGTTTGTCACGGACACAACCACCGCGCACGGCGTGAGTTTCGCTACTCCCGGGTCTGCGACGCGCAGACTCCTACGTCAATTCCGGCGGGGAATCGAACCCCGGTCTCCCGTGTGACAGGCGGGGATACTTACCACTATACTACCGAAGAATTAATTAAATCGAACATAAGAATCGAACAAAAAATAAGAGAGACAAAACCATTGGTTCCATTTTTATCCGTATTCACGGTTCTTAGCTATATTATCACATAATATATGTATTTTGTAATGTTACAAATTTAACTCGTATCTATCACAGATTCTTAAATTATGGACTCAATAAAATTATTGAATTGTAAGCAAAGTAAATTAACACTATTAAATTTAGATGTAAAAAAAAAGAGACATGTCGGTTACTCTATTGTATTAGAACATCATTTATCTGCATTAGAAAAATACTGCGTGAACCTGCGAGGTTCATATCTTGTGAAGTTATCTAGCAGATCGTTTTTAACAATGATGCATACTCGCCCCCCCTTTTTTTTACCTCAGCGACGGCGCATATTCGTGATTCATCGAATTGAAATTCTAGTTTGATCACTCGTGAATATCATTTTACTTGTAAAACACAGTATTAGCTACGTCCTATGTACGGGGTACATATACAATACACATACAAGTATTAAAATTACTGAAATGCAATCCACAAATAATTTTGAACATTACGTTAAAAATTATTGATTAAATATATTCTGAGGGTAGATATTAAAGAAAAATTGTATAATTCAGTTTCCAAGTACACAATATTTAAAGTCAAGCAAATCATGCAAGCAAATTGAGGGTAATAAAATTATTTATAATAAAAGGAAACAAGTCAAATGGTAAAGTCGAACGGTAACACCGTTAAAAATCACTTTACCAATAAAATAAAGTCAAGTGGAATTAAACTTACTGCTTTCCATTGGAAAAGGCACACTTACAAATTGAAATTTAGAATTTCAATAAAAAATTAATATTCCACTTTTGCTCCAAGACTAGCGACTTGTCGCAGCGGAAAACTCGACGCCAATGAAAAGAGGTCGGACCATCTTCGCCTTCATGGTTCGGTCGCCTGTTGGTGGGGGTGTGCGAGCGAGACAGAACGATAAAAGTGCACAAAGATCGAAAGAGAGGGAAAAAGGAAGCGGAAAACACGGTTGCCACTCTCAATTTATTAAGTTTTAAATAACGGTCAAGTTATTTAATATAAAGATTTTTACTCGGTCATTATGGCTCGGCCAACAAGTGATGAAGAAATGCTTGAAATTGAAGATTAAAAAATAAAGTAATAATTATTGTACCTAAGCTATATATAAAAATGTGATTTAAATAATATTTACAGTTTTATTTCACTTATTAAAATTCTTAGTTTTTTCACTTAAATTAGTGAATTGTTTTTAAAACCCCACATGTGATCGATTTTTATCATGCCATATTATTCAGATGGATAATTTTATTTTTCAGAATATGAGTGTATACCTACTTCTAAAAACTCATAAAACTATAAATTAAAGCAAAAAAATCTCTTTTTTTAGTATTCCTTCAAAAAATATTAAGTTTTTTTTATTATCTTGATTCCTGATAAATCTTATCATTGTAACATGTGGGGTTTAAAAAATCATCGATTCATTTAGTACATTTTCTACTCAAAATCAGTATAAAAGTGTATGGAACTTTCCATCAAAAATCAACTTTCAACTTTTTGATCACATGTCAAAAATCAACTTTCAACTTTTTGATAATGATTAATTTAATTATTATTACACAGATTTTCTTATTTCTGAATATGCTAATAGTCACATAAGAACTGATTAATTGTTTTTTGACCATAACACTAGGTTTGAACTGCATAATTCTGAAGAATAAAGGCATAAAGTTGTAGGACACACAATTTTCGTATGAACATTTTTTTTTTTAAAAGACCCTTCTAGGCATCTCTCATTGTTTATGCTGGGCATCGTCACATGCCTAATAATGAATTATTTTTTTATACATTTGTTTTGTATGTGTGTTAGCGTGTGCGAATATATGCTCGCGTGTGAGTGTGTGTATATGTATGAGTGTGTGTGTGTGAGAGAGAGAGTGTGTGTGTGTGATGTTCGTCTGATATGGTGTATTTTAATTAATTTATTTTACTCAGGAATTTTTAGTAAATTTTCAGTGTCATCGTAAGACAAAGATTTCAAGTATTTGCTTAGCTCTGACTTTACTTTGGACAACGTAAGCGGATAGATATTAATGGTAGAATTTATTACGTTATACAAACGACTAGCTCTTATATTATTATGTCGACTAGCTAAAACAGTTCTATGTTTTTCAATTTTACAAACTCTTGATCGTCTTCGAGGGTTGTCGTTAAGTGAATTATAGGGTGGGCGCTTATGTTTTTTTAATATTGTATGGAGTATATACATTGTCGGACTGTCAGCACATTTGCATCCTTGAATAGGGTGACGGTTCTATATCTAATTGGTTTTTTGTGCATGACTTTTAGAACTGCTCTCTGTGCTCTTTCAAGAGGTAGTATTGTAGTGATGCATGCACCTCCCCACACAGTGTCACAATATGACAGAATTGACTCTGCAAGTGAACTGTAAACCACTTTAAGGGTACAACAAAACATAGATAGTTACCTACGACTATTTTTATAGCTACAGTATCACGTATGGTTTAATTTAATAGTTATTTCATTAAAATTCCTATTCCTATAAGTATTATATCCGTTATCTATTACCCACGACACAAGCGTTTGCTTAGTGTGGCGCTAGATGGCGCTGTGTGAAATGTCCCGGAATATTTATTTATTTTATTTATTTACTTGACTGCTACGTGCTGCTACCCACATAGATAAATAGATAGATAGATTAACGTTTTATTGCCCACACAAATAAAATAGAACACAACACAAACAACTTATGCCACAAATGGCGGCCTTATCGCTAAAAGCGATCTCTTCCAGGCAACCGTAGGATGGAGAGGAAATCATAAAGAACAATAGACGGGGTGTACAATAAAGAACACATGAAATTTAACAAAGTACTAAAACATAAATACCACATAATGTGTACGAGTTTCTTTTTAATTGATTATGTTCATCATCAGTGGGTAATATCAGGTATTTGCCACAAATATCTGCTAGAAGTCACATTTTTCTTCTTCATCTAGTTTTTTCACAGTGTTTTGCCTGGTAGCTCTTAACTACAGCAAACTGTTTTTGAATCACGGATTTTGAATTTTCACGATTCACAGACTAGCACAGAATTGAATCAAATGGCAAGAACGGAAAGATATTTAAGGCAGTTGGACAAAACCGAATGTGACTGACGATGGCAATAACCATCTCATTATACTTAGTACGTAATTACTCCATCGATTAGCACTATCGACAATATTTCAACCAGCTATTAAACCGCCCGCCGTTTAGCGAGGTTTAACGTGGCTCAAACCGCCATAAATACACGATAACTGCGGGCTTCACGAAGTTAATGCATTTAACATTAATAACTGTTAAACAGTTCAATACATAAGTAATATCCGAACATATGAGAAGCAGAGGCAAGTATCAGAAAGAGTCACTTACAATGTCTCTATTGAGCCACACTTTGTAAATGTAGAAGACTAAAAAAAAGAAAAAAAGCGTGCTACATCTTAGACTATAGTGGTGCTTAACATCAGGCTGGCTATAGTCGAGATTAAGCATATTTCGTGTTAAAAAAACTAAAAGAATACGATTTGTAAAGTTTTTCCTATTTTATTCTGTAAAGTAAAGAGCGTGAGATTTTCCTCAAATCATACCTAACTATTGGTAGTCATATTTTTACAAACTTATCCATGAGATGACTAAGACACGATTTGAATAAAGGTATAATATATATGATATACTATTATGAATCATACAATATAATAACTTATCGCAACTCTATAAAAATGAAACAACACTTAATTTTATAATCTGTTAATATCGCATTGATAGAAAACAATGAGTCATTTATGAAAGATTCATCATTTTATGCGCTTAGTATTTACTTATTGCTGTAGATTGAAAATATTTGGGTAAGTAAGTGTTTTGAATAAAAAAAATTGAAGGATAAGAGACGCCCACTTTTAGCCATTTTGTAGAAATACAATAATAGCGCCATCTGGTGCCGAGTAGCGGAATCTCTAAGACTATAAATTCAAATGAGCTTGTTACCTACTAAAAAAACCTAATTTTGATTATCCAATTCAAATTCTATAATAAAAAAATCAAAATAAACTTATAAACTAAAACATATAATTTACCTAAAACACCCATAAACAATTCAAGTCTGAGGCAAAGGCCCCAGTATGCTGGCGGCAATGCCGCTTTGGATGGCATAATATTAATAAAAAAGCTTAATAGGTACCTACTATTCATTTCTGTGTAAAACAATAAAACCTGTGTATAGGTTTAGGTAAACATTATTTGCTACCATGTTTAATTTAAACCAGACAGATTTGCGTGGGCGCGTCTGGCGTCTGGTGCCGAAAATGGTCACTACAGCCTACAATGGCTACAACCAGTAGATATTCGCCACCGGTATCACAGACCCTACTGTATTATTGATATCTTATGAGCGTAAATTGTGTACCGAGGTAATGAAGATCACATTCGTAACTCATGGTTTGACGTTAGATGGAGATACGGGCTCACTCAAACTTAAAGTAACAGAATCTCTCATGTCAAATCGCGGTCAAAATGAACTAAATTTTTTAAAGCGAAAAGTTTTTTACTAAGTTATTACTTTATACCTACATCTACTTTAACTTATTAAAAGTAAGGTAGATAAGTAATAAATTCAACATTGAGTGAAGCCTTCTTAAATTTTATTGAATCCCGATAAACCATAGATTAGCCCTAACCGTAGGTAACTTTACGAATAAACTCTAATATAAGTACCTATAGCCCTAGAGTAGACGAGAGCTGTGATATATAATTGCGTTGACTGATAGCTGTTACGACATGGATTTATGGTCCGTATTGCCAGGTAAGAAAAATTGGCCAAGGAATAACTAAACTATAGACCAACTCAACTCTAATGAACTGACTGTATAAGGAGACCGAACGTGTTGCGACGGCTATTTTGTGAAATTATGCAAAGCTGGAGTGAGAATTAGGTATACATTACCAATTCTAAGTTTACTTACCTAAGTAACTGGGTAGTTAAGTGGCAAATTATCTGACCATATTAGATCTGTTCAAACACTGACTTACAAAAGTGTAATTGCGGAAACTTACAAATCCATTGCTGCCTTATGTAGCGAAATGTATCTATTTTTGACATCATACAAGTGACGAAAAACACGAACACACCATTGTTTGTATTCTATTATTAACTATATTCTTCAAAAGAGAAGAAGCATATTTAGAGAAGAAAAACTTGTTTTTACTTCGTACAATTTAGAAAGTGAATAAGACTACTTTAACTTTTATAGTATCGCTCACATACAACGATAATCTATTTTCTACTTACATCAGGCAGGCCAGCCACCAGCTCGACGTGCTGGAACTCCTCCCCGGTGGCTAGTGAGGGACTCTGCCACCAGGTGGCGGCGTCTCCGTCGGTGGCGTGCGCTGCGGGGTGTCTTCTGGAGGAGGAGCCGTCGATACCTTCACAGACATCGCATACCACGCCGCGTCTGGGAAGAGGAAGCTGGTTTTAAAAGAATTATATCACTTGAGGAGTCACTCAGACATAGCCTTATTATATTATCTTTTACTATGGAGGTTAACCTAAAGATTACTGCGTGTTAACTCAGTAGAAACCGATTCACTCTCGCTTTGAAGATCGCAAGATTATGTAGCTGTACTGATAATGCGTAATTGAAGAAATTGTATCTCATTTCGCTCGCGATATATACTTCAATACTTACTTGCCAGGTGTTTCTCTGCAATATTCCTCAGCCCCGTTCACTCCGCAGGTCGCGTTGGCGCTGATCTTGGAGTAAGGGGCGACATCTAGCGGCGCGGGGAGCAGACTGCCGCTCGTTTCGCTCGCCACAGACACTTCGCTCAGCGTCGTGCTGCTCAAGCGGTCGAGGAGCGCTCGGCCTGGGGACAAGGAAATATTTTTGTTAGATTATATTTTAAGTATAACATTTCAAAGAGAAGAATATAGTTTTTTCATACATATAATTTGAATATATTGATGTGTATTATATATGTACTTATATGTATATAAATAATAGGTAGGTACTTGTAGGATCAAATTCGCAATTGCCTAAAAAATTTGCTGAACATAAATTCTAAGAGGTAAAATCCATTTTATATTTTGATCGCCTATGCTATTAAAATTTACATTTGATTAAAAGTGCCATGAAAACTAATAACCTTTTACAGAATTTATTTCGCTCCATCGAAAGCCAAATGAAATTGGATCTACTTCTAATAAATTCTAACACAACACGATTTATTTGAATTGATATTTTAGTCGTTTGAATATGGTACGTATAATATGTTAATCTTAGGAAATGTTACTAATTCTATTCTAAACATTGCTTGAATAAAATAAATTATGAAAACATTATTTTTGATTCGAAGCAAGCACAGTAGAAGTAACTTATAATAAAGTATGCATTTTTATAAAATTACTCAAAAAAATGGTTTAATGTAGGTAACTGTGGGTCGTAAAACTAACCATAACCACTTTATTCCGTCATAGAATATACCAATGTTTGATACACTAGTACATCGATAGGTAAGCATAGATTCATCAGAATTCATGGATCCTTTACTTTTTTTTGGTGTTTGAATGTCAAAAGCCTCTAAATATTAAGAGAAAAAAAAAGATAATAATAATTAATTATACATTTTATGTAGGTAGGTACCTACTTTTAGTTAAAAAAACTGTAGAAAATGAACATTTCATGTAAAACTGTAGAGGCTCTCTGATGTCACCGGTGGACGCGTATTTTGACTTTGTTTTTTGATAGGTATTTAAGATTTAGTTACTAGTTTGACGTTTGCATACGCTCACACACGTAACTCTAGGAATCACAAACATTGTACCAAGTGAATCTTCACAAATATATCTCTTTAGCTCATTCTAAAGAGAGTGAAAGCCCTACAAACTCCATGGCCTCACTTATGCTCACGCAGTAACACCGCGGAGCAATCTACAGTGAATTATATCTCTGGCACCGCGGGCGCCGACTGCCCAGTGGACTTGTGGCTCCGTTTTACAAGTCACTGTAGGTCATTTTTACAGGTGGAGGTAGGTAGGTACTTGTAAAAAATATTCCGTCTTGTATGTTCATAAGGGATACGTGTATATGAGCTATATGCGCCTCAATATGTCTAATGAGGAACATATAGCTTCATACACAGTCATATTTGTATGTTTTTTGTATTGTTTCATTTGTGGTGTTTTAATAAAGTATTTATCTACCTATCTATCTATCTATTAGTTTATTACAGTGGCCTTATAACATGTCTATAACGCTTGTTTCTCAAACATCTCTGAAAAAGCTTTCCAACTGGGAAGCTAAAATGCTAATTATTTACTCGTCTGGTATTTAGAACCACAAAACAAACAAAGTTAGTAACTCTCTTTTTTCCATGGTTAGTTATATCTGCATACATTAGTGTTGTAGCGCCCGTAGCTCAGCTAGCGGAGGCTATCGCATGCGATTACCAATGTTAAGCAAAGGTTGACGCGGTCAGTCTTTAGATGGGTGACCTAAAAGTGGCATTCCATTAAGGGCGCTTTCGTGGGACGGATGACACGTCAAATTGTAGGTCCGTGTTGCTAGTACAGCAGTCGTTAAGCTAGGTCAGACGCCCGTAGGGCGGCTTGACGACTCTCGACACCAGAATTGGCCGCTCTCATTCGATAAGAAGAAGTGTTTATTTGACTTTGCTGGTGCCACAGAATAAACAATAGTGCCAGTCTAGTTTTCATGTGTGCTTGTAGACTTGTAAGCACATGGCCACAAGAGAGTAGGCGGCCCTCACTGCACTCACGATCACTTTATTTATCCTATCAACATTACCGCACAGCTTCGATAGCTTCTCGGACCAATACCACGCCGGATGTGACAATAATTATGTCGAATTTTTCATTTTTCAATAGGTATGAGATTAAAGGTGTTTTTTTTTTTAATTTTACGTTTGAAAAAATATTTGAACTCTTAGATCATAACAGAGAAGCACGCTTTATTACTACGAAACTATGCAAATTGTTCATCAATTACTCTCTCTGATTTGTAAAGGAATCCTTTATTGTCAATATGCTGGTAGATCCCGCTACTATACTATACTTATCGTCTTAGTTTATATGTCCAAGGCACCGTGATAGCGAATGTGGGAACATTAACAGCGGTGGGATGAAACGTGAATTAAACCGATGTCAAGTTACATGAGAGAGGATTTATGTTCCTCACGTAATAGGACCAGTGAGAGTGCTATCAGGAATTTATTTAGCATTTTGATAATTAATGTAATAATAAGTAGTAATTTTCCTTTCTTTCCTTTTCCAGAAAATTATAAGCCAGGGGTCTTCAAATCCAATAATAAATAAGTTTCTAAGCAAACGTGCAACATCTTAGACTACAGTGGTGCTTAACATCAGGCAGGCTGTTGTCAAACATAGGCCTATTCCGCGTAAAAACGAAACCTAAAAAGATACTATAAGTACATCTTACCTATCAGTTTTTTATAATTCTGTTAATTAAATTATATTTTATTGTACGGTTTCTAGATGAATTTTGTCAATTTGCTCTGGGAAGCGAGGTGTAATATTCAAATGTTAATAGTTTCGTATGTATTGTAAAACTTAGAAAAAAAATCGTTAGAAAACTGAGATGTCGAAAGATTACAAACCACCCTAAGGGCCTCTGACACAATTTAACGACTGCGATACTATGATGGACAGCCAGGGATTAGCAATTAAACATATTATCCGACTCACGGAAACACCCAGATACAAATGCCACTTTTTTTTAACGGACACCCATCCAACTGTAGACCGCGACGGCAGTTGCTTAACTTTGACAATCGCAATCGGGTACCGCAGTACATTGATTGTATGTTGTTATCATATTTATTGACGGATACCTCAGACCCTTGCAAATTATGGTGAACCTAACTTAGTCTAGACGGGAGTATAAATACCACCTTGTGAGCTAAGCCACGCTGGTTCTAAAATACCTAAATCTGCGCTTACACTGACTATCTTGACATTTGCAACTTAACACTTCATAAGTTTCTAACATACGTTGAATAGAACACAATATGCTACGAATAGTAGACCTCGTGCATATTAATAATTTTGGCACACTTTTTTATAACTTTGGTGTAGATATGATATATATAAAGATATGTATGTATGTATGTATTCCAACAACGAGTACATACATACATAGTTAGTTTAATTAGTTTTGCCAACCACATGGCAAAACTATATTAATTAGGTAGGTAGGTACTATTGTAATTTTGTTTCCCTTTTTGAGGGAATTAAGTACAAAGAAATATATTTTACTATCGTAACTAAATGCTTACATTTTACAGTTTTTTTTTATATGTATGAAACAACAATAGTTACTCACATAGACGTACTTGATATTTACAATGTACATACATTATTGTAGGTCCGAACGTAGTAGTGCTCTTGAAGTTACCCATCGCCTTTCTTTGTTAATTTGAACTAATAAAATAATTTAGGTAATAAAAGTAAAGAATCTAAAGTCTTTTAGTACAGAGACAGTTCGCTCACTACACTTGCTCAGCCATACATACGTAGAAATAAATTGTGCACTTTACGATCTTTTCTGTGGCAAATTATTATTATGAAGAGACTACATTTACACTTTATGACCAGTGTTTAGCTGAAAGCAGTTCCAACGGGGGCTTAGCGGTTTATAGCGGTCATATACGGTGTAATTGGTGCTTACTGTAAGCTGGTTATGAAATAACTTTCCGGTGTTGCTCTGATTGAAGTATTTTTAGCTTGTTTGAACTTTATTAATTTGGTGTAGTTACCTAATAGTGGTGTCTTACGAGATTTGCTTAGATTCAGGAGTGCCTTAAGTTATTAACCGCTTCTACGTGAGGTTAAAATTAACTGTAATCAGGTACATTTACATTATACACATTACCCAATTACTTATTTAAGCAGCTACATGCTTGTGTAATTGCTTTTTAGAAGTTTGTAGTAAAAAAACCTAGTTTTTAAAGAAATTCAAATAACAATTGACACTTGCTAGCAAGATATGTTTAGTTAATTATACTAACTTATATTAAGTTACTTATATCACGACGCGGGTTTCAGGGCATATACATATGCTTCAAAACGCGCGCATAGATACAATTAGTTACTTATCTATTGACATTCTAATCATTGCACACTCTCCTTAGTACTTCCTATCCTACCTCTCGTAAAGAACCGTTCAGTCAGCCATCAGACCTGTGGTATACAGATCACGGTAATTAAGTGCTCAGAGGTAGCCCGCGGCGGACAGCGGGCCTCAATTAGAGACCACCGGCCGCAAGGAAATGGTCAGATTGAAGGTGTTACTTACACTAGTTATAAAGCATTTGTTTAGAGTGGTTGGTATTTTGAACGAAGTATTTTGTAAGGATAGGTAGATGAAGAATTTCAAAAATGAATCAATTCGGAGAGGCAGTCACGACTACACCCGTATTCTTAAACAAACCTTGAAACCATCCTCCACTCCGCCTTTGCCAAGACGTCCTTAAGGATAAGTCAAGGTGTTACTCTAAAGTGGTATTCTTAGTCAAACCTCGACCGTTTCTCGAAGAAGGGTCGAGTCAAGGTGTGACGTCATTGCTTGTCTCTCCGTCCCTTCTAATTAGCATTTAATTTTGTCGTGCAAGTGAGTTTTTGAAGAGAAATTTATATTATACCTAATAGTGAAACCCCGCGGCTTTGCTCACTTTATTTTGTGATAAAATGTGTCAAGTCACTCTCAACTCTATACTATAGGTATAAATCATACCAAAATCACGATGATCGTTGCGTCGTTAATTCAAATAAAACAGGACAGCTAGAAAACTAATAAGGATATCTTTTATTTAATAAATATTGTATTCTTGATAACCAACGTACCTATACCTAAAACCTACCGACAGCAATGCAACAAATCTTCGAATTCAAGCGATAAATAGCTATTTTATCGCAAGCTACCTAGAAAGATAGCTATTTTATCAATAGCTGCCTAGGAAGACAGGATAATTCCAGTCAATACGCTAATAGCAACCCCGCGGTCGCACTTGCATGTATCTGCAACTGAAGGTACCAATCTAATAGCAACCCCGCGGTCGCACTTGCATGTATCTGCAACTGAAGGTACCAATCTAATAGCAACCCCGCGGTCGCACTTGCATGTATCTGCAACTGAAGGTACCAATCTAATAGCAACCCCGCGGTCGCACTTGCATGTATCTGCAACTGAAGGTACCAATCTAATAGCAACCCCGCGGTCGCACTTGCATGTATCTGCAACTGAAGGTACCAATCTAATAGCAACCCCGCGGTCGCACTTGCATGTATCTGCAACTGAAGGTACCAATCTAATAGCAACCCCGCGGTCGCACTTGCATGTATCTGCAACTGAAGGTACCAATCTAATAGCAACCCCGCGGTCGCACTTGCATGTATCTGCAACTGAAGGTACCAATCTAATAGCAACCCCGCGGTCGCACTTGCATGTATCTGCAACTGAAGGTACCAATCTAACAACTGACGGGTTCCTGTGAACTTCTAAGTAATTGTCCTGTGCACTTAGCAGGACTATAAAATACTATGCTATTGCCATGTAAATATCATTTTTTTTTCTAGATAGTTAAATTTATTAAAATAATAAGAAACAATATTTACACATATTAACACTAATAGAACTAAAAAAGAGTATTTACATCTAAACTAAATTTAAACAATCTACATGTGGTATGGAGCCAAGAACGCTGGCTGCATTCCCACGCTGGATTGCTATAGAAATCCTTTGCGCAAGGAACCAGCCAGCGTTCTTGTCTCTAGTGATGTCAATCAACATTTTATTTAATTTTTTTATAAAAGACTTCGTGCTTTTACCCCACGGACCAAAAGTTTCGAAGCCAAGCGGTACGAAAATATAATCAGTCGATAATGATGTATATTTTCGCCGCTTGGCTTCTTCTGCTGCGTCCGCCGCGGCTCCTGCCGCTTGTACTGTTCCACTGAGGCGAGAAGGAGCTAGTGTATCGACGCAAGTTGCGTCCCATACAAGAGCTTTTCCCCGCTCCCAGGGAATCAGTGTGAGGCCATCGGGGCGCTTACCATCGTCACGGACCATGCCAATCGGATTTATTATTTATTTTTCTAGATTACATTTACAGCTTTAAATTAGGTAGATCAACAGGCAATCCCAAACAAAAAAGGAATACGGCTCAGGTTTTTAAAAATTGTTATATATAATGTCGGTATTTCTGTGTCTTTATTGAAAAAGCTGACCTCCGAACTGCAATATGAAGAAGGCACCCGATGATGATGATTGAAAAAAATACGAAGCAATAACTAAGATGGTTTCTAAAGTAAGTAGGTCTATGTAAGTCTAAAAGCAAATGGGAAAACTTTCGAAAAGCCTAAAGATAGTCCAAGTGCCTGCTATCAGAAGAAAGTAAGTATATAAAACACGAATGCTTTTCAGAACTGCACAGGGAAAGAAAAGCTAACGAAACAGCGTGGAAAAGCTTGTGTAAATGCTGTCATAGGAATGTCACAAACTTATGCTGAGTAGTAAGTAGTAGTTAGCGTTTGCGTGAGATTCTAAGCGATAATGATCTTTGATTTACATTTTAAATTGAAGGCAAGATGGTGTATTCGTTAAAGAAGCTGATAGTGATCGATTTGAATAAGATAGGTATTTGGAGTGTATGTATGTGTATGTATACAATATACTCACGCAATATGTTTACCTACGGCTAAGTTAGTTATTTAAGAACCTAGTTATAATTTTTATGTTACATAGCCTTAAGAGGGGGCCTAATGCCAGCAAAACGCCAACAGAGCTATTTTCGATGCCGCTCTTTGATGCTAAAATACATAGACTTTGCAACGAAAAAAAAAAATTTTTTTTCATCCCACCATCTCGGAAACAGTATTTTTGCTCTTCTATATCTGAGTGCAAAAGCCGTTTTTATTCTCTAGAGGATGAAGTAAATTGAATTTAGAACATCGTGTGTTACATGTTTTTGAATTAAAAAAATCATTAAACCTATTTACTGCTACCTCTATGCTGCCGAATATATCATACAACTTTTTTAAAATTTATTAAAAACTCAGACTCGGAACCTTCTTGGTGTTCTTTTTTTCAATTTGCTTTGTACGAGGTTCTTTACGCGGCATATTTTCACGTCATTGTTAAACCTTATATTAAAAAAACAAGAAACTTGAAAACCAGTGAAAAAACTAAAATGAGTGATTCTAGTGACGAGGAAGTTTGTTTTACGCTAACAGAATTGACTGAAACTGTTAATAATGCGCAAATGAGCTTTCTCCCTCAACAATCACGCGTTTTGCATTTAGTCAATTCCTCGCTGAGGTGGCATGAAAAGTTACGTGTTGCACTCGAGTGCAAAGATTTTTCACCTCGTGCTCTTTTAATTCCCTCGCTAACGCTCAGGATTCTAATTATGAATCACTCGCAATTGAGCACGCGGTTAAAAAGCAACTTTGCACTCTTGTATAACAAACAACTATTTCGTTGCAATATCGATATTTTCGCTAAGCGATAGGAATTCACATCTGCAAAGTCTACCCAATATGTAGTTCATCTATCTGTCGTTCCTTTGTTAAACAACCTATTTGTTACTTGAGACGGACGGTTTTGTTGCCCAGATAGATAGTAATCAGGTTTTAAAAATAAGTAAAAGGCGCGTTTAGTTTATAACTGTAAGTACTTACTTAGGGTATATCTAGTACGTACAATAACAAACTAACCACCCTTGAACCGAGCTACAATCCCGGAACAGTTCCCGCTAAAAATATCACAAACAATGCTTCTCGTTTGCATCAGGTGCCGAGCTACTGTGGGTAGGGGGACTAACAATTCTGGTTTTGTCAGGAAAAAATATATCCGGATATATTGTAGTTTTAACGAGAAAACAAAAGTAGGCAGTAGTTGTTTTACGGGCAATCTTTTTTCAGAATGTTTTCAGCATTGATATGATTTGTATTTAAAGTTTACTTGTCGCTTGATAACTACACATCTGAGAACATTGAGGTGTGTGTGTGCACACCACGGCACTTGCCAAAGGAAACTTCCCAATGTTTCAATACTGCGGGGAAGTTAGAACCATAGTCAGTCAAATATCAAATAATTTTTCAAATTTCAAATATTTTAATTAAGTGAAACACTTATGAACTATAACAATATGTTGATGAGGAATTACCACTTGAGAAGGAGTGAATATATGCATTTTTTCAGCCGGTACGCTACATCCTTGATTCCTCCAAATAGCCACAAAGAATGGAGCAGTACGTAAACATCCTCATCGGTCACGTCTCCCCACTTAGCAGCTTCCTTCTCCATACAACACTATACATAATTATTTATACATATACAAGGGTTTGTATGCATGATGGTGTTTACATTACCTTGCTTCCTTACATATTCCCACTTTTGCTTGAGGCTACTTTATTTCCAGGACTAGTTAGTGAAGATTGTAATGTTTTATTTAATTAATATTCCAAAAATTCGGCTTGATTTGAAAGAAGCAAAATCTGTATAGTTGTGTATCATCCAGATAAATTTTAGTATATTTCGGCAGCCTCATTTGAAAGCCAGTTTTATTCCACTACATAGGATCAGCCTTGGGTCACAGTTTGTGCCACCTATTATATCCACAATGCAGTGATGTTCAGACGATCTCGCGGTGGACAAATGACTGTTTTATAAATGCATAGAAAATCTCTTGAACTAGTGTTGATCTGTCTATTCTTGTTCGTCTTTTAACTTTCTTTATATATTCTATTACCACTAATGAACCAAATAGTCAATGTGTGTGGCAATAAATAGCTAACTAGCTAGACAGTACGGTACAGTAGCTGGCCGGAAGCGAGCGCACTCACTCCTCTCAGCTACTGAGAGCTATTTGTCCAACACGCGGTACTAAATGTAATTTGTCCGCAAATAGATGTACAATTCAAACTGTCGTAGAGAGAACTAGAGACGTCTCGTCGTTACGTGTGGTGTGATTGGGAAGAAGATATCTTGAAGCTGAGTTACATGTTGCCAATTTGTATCCTAAGTATATAAGCACATAAATAAAAGTAAAAAGTTTTGGACTGATCAATAGTAGATACATATTCCGGAACATTGCACATAGCGCAATCTAGCCCGCCCCATATTCTTATTATATCACATAGCCACCTACCACTAACTGACCACAACAATAAATACTAATTTTATCATAAAAACTGTAAAAACATGACACATCCAACTCTCTCTCTTTGTTGATCATTTCTATTCAATTGCTCCTTTTTAACCGACTTCAAAAAAGGAGAAATTTCAATTTCCGACTGAGAGATTTCTCCCACACTACCAGACACGATCCCAGTGTTATCAGCTACTTAGCCATTACTTAAACTGTCCACAGCTTACTTGCCAGTAACTGTAGTAAGTAGGTATGTAAGTACTTCCAGTCTACTCCATGTTTACAATCTGGCGGTAACATGATACTACCCGGAACATGTGTTGATTGAGGACTTGGCCTGTCTACACGCAGGGCAAGCAGACATTCGTATCACCTATTACTAAACTATTGGCTTTTGGCAGAAATGCATGGCCATTTGGCATTAATATTGGTTTTTTCTCTGAGTTGAAACATAAGTTATTAATTTTAATATTCAAAAACGCGAAACGCGTATACAACTTGCGCGAATTACACGTGAGTGAAAACCGTTTAGTTAACATATTGATAAGTTATTAATTTAAAAAAAAGGATAAGAAAAAAAAGTCCACACCCTTGTTGTAGGTAAGGTAGGCTGTTGGACGGCAGTTTGCCAAGTGTGTGGACGGGGTTTAACTTACTTAGCAACGCCACTAGGTACAACGCTACTTAGTTGTTTACTTTAGGTATACTCGTACTTGATGCTTACTTAGATCTACATTATAGAGGAGACAGAAGGCTTCGTAAATATTTTTACCACAATTTATAAAGCTGAGACAAAGTCAAAATTAATATCTTGCTGTGTCCTGCGCCCTAAGTTTCTGCATGAATTTATTGTTGTTAGTAAACAAACAAAAGTTATAAACATCTGACAATGCCTCAGTTTATATGACATGTGTACCTACATACAGAAATAGCATTCTAGGTTAAAGCAATTCTTAGTTTAATAAAATCTAAAGCCAATACTGTAAACTAAAACTAATATTTACCATTGAACTATGTATATTACTACATAGTAATATCTCAATGTATGTAACACTTAAATCCGAATTATATTTGTTTTTTACTATGGTTAATTTCAACAAGCATCTGGTAACACAACTGTGAAGTTACAATAAGCTAAGGCTAAGTATGGTGCCAGAAAAAAAAAAGTTTTGTACGTAACCTTTATCTTTGGTACCTATGTAATAATTAAATTATTCTCCAAAACAAAGTTTTATAATCTTATAGTGTGTTACTTTTGTGAATTTCGTGATATACCTAATGATAGAATGTCTCAAAGATTCCTGTCGCAGCACAACACAGGTCTCCACAGACTTAGTGTGCTGCGCAGTCATCTGAAGATGTACTACCTAAAGTAAGTTTATGTAAGATTCATTGTATTTATGTATGTATTTTTATGTACCTACATACATTGTATATTTAGCATAATAAACGATTATTATTATAACAAGAATATAACATTAGTACTTCTCTACTTAGATATTTGCAAGTCTAGTATGCGAGGTCAAAGTCCCGCCGCTCCCGGCTACCATGGGCTCTGGTGTCTGCGGTCAAGGCTGGCCGCCTGCGACCGCAGCCCACCGGCAACGCCACTAGAGCTAGCCTTAATACCTATAGTAGACTAGGTTCCTATGTCTGTAAGTTTTGTTTACGAAACATTATAGTAGCACACGACTTAAAAATTGCCATCCAATGTAACGTTAAAAAACCAGAATTTTCGTCTAGTTCTCTAGGAAGATGCATTGCAGTGGACGTCCCAGATATTTCTTCGGTATCAAACGGCCCCAGTTACTAAATATACAAGTGCCTTATGTTAAACGTTTTATGTTATCACTAAATACGATCACATAGAAAAGTTTATGCATATAGGTACTCAATAGTAATTTTATTTCTATGCGAGTAATAGTTGGTAAACCTATAAAATGAATAATAAAAAAAAAACACTATGAAGATAGTTACGTCGCCGGTCAGTTTATGCTAAATCACACACGGCACTAAAACCACATATAAAAACATAGAAATCAATAAGGAAAGTCCATCTCGGCAAAGTAATAGAATGTGCGCGTGCGCATCAATAAACTGACGACAAATCGACCACCATTTACAACTGCGGAACAATAGACGAGCCCTGCCATTATAGTTTTAACTACCTTCCTACAGGCAACTACATTTATATAGGTTTATATATACTAACCGCGACCCGGCCCGGCTTTGCGCGTCACATTATACGCATAATATCTAAACTTCCTCTAGGACACTATCGATTAAAAAACGTGTTAAGAGCCGCCGAATTTTTGCATCATCTGCTTCTCTCCGTAGGTTGCGAAATTTTCTTCCCATATCTACTAAAACTGCGCTTGTTAAGTCTCTTCTCCTACCTCTTCTTGATTACGCTGACGTTTGTTATTTCGATTTGACCGAAGAGCAGCTTGACAAGCTTGAGCGTCTCCAAAACTTCTGCATCCGGTTTATATTTGGTTTGCGAAAATATGACCATATTTCAGAGTCACGCAAGAAGCTCAACTGGTTACCGATTCGTTTTCGCCGCAATACTCACATCCTTTTCTTTCTCTACAAAATTCTCTTCCATCCTGTCACCCCTCATTACTTGAAAAACTATTTCAATTTTGTGACTCCCACCCACTCTGTCTCCTTACGTCCTAGTCGATCTCTTATTCTCACTTTCCCTTCATCCTCTTCTAGTCAAGTCAATATGTACTTTCATAAGTCATTTGCAGTACGCGCTGTAACCTTATGGAATACATTGCCTCTTTCTATTCGGAAAGCTAAATCTCTGTCCATTTTTCAGAATCAAGTCTTTCATCACTTTATGTCTATGACAGATCTATAACTTCTTTGTAGATAGTAATTTATGTTAGTATTTCTCTTTGTATACATATTTTCGGTATTGTTTATAATTATAAAGGTATTATTTTGATTAGGAACATATTTGAATAAAAAATCGTTATATTTCTAATTAGTACACCTCTGACTCTGTTTATCTCTACTTGTCGTGTCCATCCAAAGGTTGCCTGGAAGAAATCGCTTAAGGCGATAAGGCCGCCCATTTGTACGTTATTATTTGTTCATATTTTACTTTGTACTATATACTTGTGTTGGTGTGCAATAAAGATATATATTATTATTATTATATATTATTAAAATCTGTTGTGTACTTAAAAAGATTTAAGCATGTAAAGGGTCAGACAGAGGGAATCGACTTGATTTTATAACTATGTATGTTGTAATGATTTGTATATCTACATATGTATAAATAGTCCTATAATTAAAAAACAGATAACTAATACTACAGTTTGTCTTAGACAAAATAATTCTTATTCTTGCAATCACGAACCCCCGCTATGAATCAGAAACAGAGATATGAGAGCGATCTAGATCTCTAGAAATAAAATTTCCAATGAGCTCTGAGACGTTTCTTTGCCGCAATAACTGCGCTATCTTGGCATCCGCATCTCCCATCATGACTTGTAATGACTGCATATCTGACATGGAATACCACACAATAGATAGGATATAAAAGTGAGCACATCACATTGTATGGTATCTGTCGCCGAAGAATCTTGTGTAACAGTTTTCAAGAGATTCAGAATAGTAAGTAAACAACCTTTAATTCTATTTTTTTTTACCAACAATGTGGTCCACCACATTTTACCTGTATCCAGTTATCCGTAACTAATAAGTTTAAGGTAAAACTGATTCATTTATAGCTATCGTCTAGCCACTATCGGTTTTTGCAGCTGTATGATTTATATACATATATAGATACCTACTTACGTACTTTTTTACTAATTAATTTCCTAGAAAAAAAAATACTATGGAGGTAACTAGAAAACTAGGAACTAGTATGAGCAACTCAATTAAATAGAAGTAAAAGCATTTTAGGTAGGTTTTTTGTAAATCACAGCTACCAAACGAGTGATATGGTATCCAATTCCATCAGAGATATTCCATGACTGGATAGTACTGGCGACACGAGCTCGAGCTAAAAAACCCGGCCTTGGTCCGGGAATAGCCAGCGTCCTCAAGCAGGTCCTCAAATAAGGACCTTAAGTAAGGACGGACTCAAAAAAACCTGGGAACGTGGTCTCAGCCGAGATCATTAGGCTCATTAGCTGAGACCAAATATGGTGCAAACCACTGCTTTTTACGAAAGCTCTACAAATAAAGCTGGATTAAAAGTGCGGATAATGGAATTCGAACGATTTTGGTTCGCAATTTAGTGTAAAATAGGTATGCGAAAAATGTTATGATTCACACTGACTTTCGACTGCTCTTTTAGCAGTATTTGCTAGCAGTCTTGTCATCCATCAGCGAATCACAGTACAATACAATCATAAGACTATTATTATTTGCATTCGGCAAGATCAAAATCTTTCATGAATAAACTACATACTTGTAAGTAATTTAGTTAAATAAAATTTAAAAAATTTGGTTAGTTCAAATGTGAGTAAAATCCAGAATCCTAGAAAAAAAGCATCTAATAAGAACAACTTGCATTTCTTTGCTTGTAAATGTTAAATATCTGCTTTCAGTAGCGCCTGAAATAAATTTACATGTAGAACCTATTCCCCGTGAATTTGCTCTGATTTTCTCTGCAGTTCAATTATCAGGCATCTGTATGCAAATTGCTCTCGCCAATCTCACCGCGGACATCGCCAGGTGTCGCTGTAGTCGTATAAAGGTGGGAGACTACTAATAGATTCACGAGAGGCTTTACTAAGGTACCTTGGCTTGTACTATTGTTATATCTTTGAAATATATTGGAATGAGTAACTCAAGCCGAGTTTTCTATTGCATCGTGGGATCAATATGTGTCGAACAAGAATTGGCCTGATTCAAGATACTCTAGTTACAAATATACTTTGCAGGTAGAACTAGAGCAGCTATAAGCAATCCACACTCTTGGAATTCAAAAACTGAGAAACGACATTAAAGACGTCTCATTTAGTAAAAGGTAACTCTGAGACAATTGAAAATTCCTATCCTAACAGCTTTCTTTGCTAGTGGTGTTTCTAACATTTCAGCAGCTACGGTGGTATACAGACCTAACAGTGCAACGTGTTGCTTGGAATACGTGTGGTCTGCGCTGAGTGTTGAATGACATGACATGCCCTCGCCGCACCGAGTGTTTGTTGGCTTTAACCTTACAGCTATTCAATCGGAGGTAGAAATACTGGCTTTATAGCTTCATAATGTTTAAAGTTTAGACATTAGGATTCCCACAGAAAAATAAACAGTTGGAAGTCTTGCATCATGCGAATATTTCGGGTATTATCCTATAAATTTTGAAATTTCTCCAATTTATTACATTACCAACAATTGTTATAAACCACCTTTGAACCCGTTTGGGTTTAGCACTTACAAAAATAACTTAAGTTATGAAATTAATAAATATAATATGTTCCTGGACTAAAAATAAACAGTAAGAAAAAATCACGAACGCAAGCAAGTTATTGATTAATCTGGCCACAAAAGATCCTCAAAGATCTTCAAACTTTCTATTCAACCGCAACAGCACGAACACACTTCATGCCTTATCAGCACATCCTATCAACAACGGTGCATCACACCCATTGACAAAGCCCGAGGCAGAGCCAGTCAGGGCCAAGCTATTACCATGCAAATGAGATGCGAAGACGATTGGAATCACAGGCCGGAGAGACTTGGTGGCCAGTGGTGTCACCCTGATGCTATCACTTGCAGCGCTAACGAAGGCAGGTTTATTTGGCACAAAAAGTGGCTTAAAATAGACTTGTATTAACCCATGCCTCGCTAGTAGGACATATTTTCTTTGTCAATTCGTTCGTTCGCCTAGTTAAAGTGATAAATTTACGACAAGCATTTAAGTCGGGCATAGGTATAGCAAAAATACTCATTAACTAAAATAATATTTAAATACCACGTAGGGAATGTTTCGTGCTGGATCTAATACTTACCAGATAATAACGGTTCTTAATGCCTTTATGCGGAAGGACAGATCCAAATAGGAATAGAAGGTTATGAATAGCTGCAGTACAATCGAATCACTATGTCTCGTTGAGTAGACGATTCATTTTCTTCTGACAGTATAGCTATGAAATTTAGCTTCGGATAAAATTTTCGATATCCACGTGTGCGTAGTTGTTAGTGCTGTACTAAATTTTTTGCATGTACCTTTTAAAATCGTTAAAAAAATATCACATCGTAAACAAAAGCCAAACAGTGAACTATTTCACTACGCAATTTCGTAAAAACATAGATCTCTGCATCTATTGACCATCTCCGCTAAAAATAACACCTACAACTCCAACTACACCTCCCTTCGCACCCACTTAACCATTCAGTAATGAGGCCTGAGAGACCCTCAGCGGCCGGCGCCTACCTGGTCCCAGTCCAACCTGGCCCGAACAATGTGCGCACCGGACCGGGGAGGCGGCCTAATTGACCGTGACAAATAACTACATGAGCATTTGAATAGACCAGTTTGGATAGTTTGAAGCTCGTTGAGTCACTCAGTTTTGAATATCATTAACAGTGTGCTTGTACAAGTTTCAAATACATATATAATTATGATTGTTTAAAATGTTACGAAGCGTGATTTTAGTCAATTTAAAAAAAGGAGTCGATTCAAATAATGTTTTTACTATTAGTTACTACGATTTACAAACCTGTACAGTAATTATAATTAGTGTTTATTTTGAACACAACTAAACAATAGTGTCCATACTTCGCCATGGCCTACCTCAATCTAAAGCGGGTGACTCTTGTCAATTGTAGTCTCTTCATCACATACACAATACATTGTGTGTTATTTAACGACCCTTTATTCAAGTTTGATAATCGATTAGAAACACTTCACCCATCCTTGTGTGAACATTTCGTTACATCAGTTGCAATAATAAGAAGCGTTATGTAACAAACGCGTATTATGTGTGTGGTGCGCAAGCGCATTGTGCGAGACGTCACGCCGCAGGCGCCGGCGCCGGCGGCACTAGCGTGGGGAACATCGAGCCTATTGTGAACGCCATTATTGGACGGGTAACACTGAACTGTGGACGAGACTGTGGCATTGAAGATGTGCTATCTTGTACAATACGCAGTAATACAGTTTCAAGGCATTTTTTATGTATTTTTCAGTGAACTTTATCCTAAGAGACCTTTCCCTACATAATCTTAGCTTATAAGAAAGAATTAAGATAGATTTTATATACAAATGAAAATGAAATGAAATGAAAACGAAATGAAATGAAAATTATTTATTTTGTGACAAGAAAATACATACGAACACATTCAACCTTACCTTACATTTTATACCTATATAAGCACCGAATACAGATGTACAACCTAAGGTAGGTTTGATTATTTTCTAACCATTTTACAAACAGTTTTAACACACACAGTCTACCCGTCAGCTTTCCTCAACCTCTACTTCATCTATCTCTTTCCCTCTACAAGACATCCAACAAAAAGTCCTTTCCTGAATAGGTTTGTTCTAGCGCCATAACTTTGTTCCCGCACGTCCCGCCGCTGTCCTGCTGCGAAGGGTCCTCGGAACCACCTCTGGAGCCTTTAAGGGCCTTTTCATTACGATTTACGGTTGTATTTACTGCCGCGGCCCTTTGACCGCCACCGGCACCGCTAGCTGCGAGCTGTGACAAATAGACCGATAGGAGGTGAGTTCGGTATGGGTGCCGAGAATGGCATAGCCATAGAATAGTCAAGTAGAATTACAGTAATCCAATGAAGTGACGTTTTATAAACGATTGGTAACTATCTGTGGATTATGTTTTTTTTTGTATAGTCACATAACGGCTTAAAGTAGTTTTCTCAGTACAGCATAGCATAAACGTTTCTAAGCTGTTACTATAGCTGCGTATTAACTTTAGGAAGCTATTTTATTTAAATAATTCAATGTCTCTGACATATTTCACACTTATCGGTTCAATGGCGCTGTGTGCAATGTCCCGGAATATTTATTTATTTATTATTTAATGGTAACTCCAAAATATTAAACCTCCATTAAAGAGAAATAATATATGCACACTATACTACTCACTAAGTAACACTAAGTATAGTGTGCAGTGTGCACCTTATGGATAGGTTATTGTGTTGTGACCACATCTATAGGTGTCTATTGGTCACATCATTGACATCTTGCGGCGCCTTTTGATCGACGTGTCGAAGGTTGTAAACGGGTCGTTAAATAACTGGACCCTTTTGTTATGAGACCACACGGAAACATGCCGATAGGGCTACGGTTAGATGGGTTTTAACACCTTCAACATCGACCAGAGGTAATTTTCAAAAACAGCTCATACGACGATAGTTACATGCAATTCTTTACAGAAAAATCAGGTTTTAGGCTCTAAATTTAGAGAATATGAAGAGCTTGCGAATTTTCACATCTAAGTAGATGTTTCTGTGGGTTGGATGATATTATGTTTAATTACAGGTTATGACGGTTTATCATAGTTAGCTACAGTCGTTAAATTATATCAGGCCCAAGACTTGAAAACTCTCGATATCAGACTCCGTCACTCCCATATCATTATGAACTTAAGTAAGTACACAACTTGAGCCACCTACATCGTGAGAATCGAGTCCAAAGCCATAAACATTGGAGAATTGATGGCATATGAACCATGAAACCACCAAATCTCTCATTCGATCAGATTAACTAATAAACATAAATTCATCAACGTAGTTACTCATACGAGTGTCATCAAAGCGTAATTCCGATCCACAGACCGCCGCTCTGAATCGTTGGAAATGCTCGTAAAATTAGTTCTCATGACCGAACCCTTTCTGTAGATTAGAGTTTAAAGTTTTTAGAGGCATCACAGCGTATACTACCGAGGTGACAATTCCGATAGGTACTAGCATACGATTGCACTAGCTAGTGATAAATCAATTACTTGGTTGTGGATCAAACAATACTAAATCGTTTCAGATTCCCAGAAGAATCCTGACTAACTACGTGGATTACGTTTTAATGAACGACTCGGTAAAGTTATCACATTTTTCTGCTGAAGTCTTTCAGCAACCCACGTATCTGATTAACAAAACTACGAAGTACTTTATGTTTGCTACTCTTTAGAGTCTCTAGGATTATTGTCTTCCATGGCTGTATGCAGCATGCAGTCGTAAACCGATAGCTTGACGACATGTTTTGTCAGAGCCAATTGTTGGCTGATCGTTAGTTATGGCTATAGTATTAATAATTTATAGTATTAGTATTAATAAGTGATATTATTATATTTTAAATCACAATAATTATTATTATAATTATTTTAAATTGACATGTAATTGTACAAATTATTAATAAATTGTTTATCTTGTTTATCTTATTATGGCTTCGGTACTTGTAACTTGTGCAGGAATATCTGAAGAAATTTAACTGAGAGGATAGACAGATCATGGACTTTTCAGTATAAAATCATCACTGGATTATCTCCAACTACTAAGCATAGGCCTCTCTTTTTATACGCCACTCGATAGGCACTTAATTCAAAGATTTGGTTTTTATGCGTTTGTATCTAATAATTTGATTGGGTAGGGTAGGTCTATAACAAGTAGATAATATTCATGGTACCCACTACTACTAAAATATATTGATTAGTTCAATTAATAATAATTAATAATTAATCAAATTACCCACACTCTCACATGTACATATATTATTATATATTATATTATATTTGATATATATATAATTTATTTATTTTTATGGATATGTATTTATTTAAATAGGCTAAAACTTTTTTAAAAGATGGCAACCTGAACTAACCTCCAAACTACTCCAAAGTGTCCAAAAGAATATTTGATTGCCATCAAAACAAAAGTAGAAACAACAAAAAAATAATAAACTTATAACTTATCTTTACTTAAATTAATTAACTGCTTAATGTGAAGTGAGAGTGGACGTGCTCTGCGCTTCAGGCTCGTTTAGAGACCTACTGCAGAGCACAACACATCACAGGTACTTTTCTTTCTTTCTTTTTCTAAACTAAGCACAAGCTAGAAACTAGCGTCAATATTTTTTCGGTGTTAATGTAAGTAATTTTTGGCATAAACTTTTGATTGTTTGTTTTGTTTATAAGTAAAAACATGTACCTAGATGTAAGCTTTTGTCAGAACAATAAACGTATTTTGTATTTGTATTTGTATTTGTAATTCCATTACATTAGATAGCATTGTTTACTTCTATAGTGGACAAAACGTCGCTTAAACTTACAAGATAGTAGGAAAAAATCTGGAACCAGTTTTTAAACGATATGTGAACGTAATGGGAATCGCGGCACCCTGAATGCCACCTGGCCACTCATTTGAATATGCAAAGCTGACATCAATTTGTTTATCGAGATTTGTTTGGGAAATGCATTTTTGTTGAAAATAATGGGATAGGTAAATGTTCTCATGTTAAGTGATAGATAGTTAAGATGATGATTACATTCTTAACCCCAAGCTGCTAGTTTGCCTTCCTACTATTTCGATCAGGATATAAATATATCTGGCCAATGTAAGGCAATTAGAAAATGATTTGCAAATTCCTGACTAGTTATTTAACCCACTTCAAAATATATAACCCACTTCATCTATTATATATATAAAACTCAAAGGTGACTGACTGACTGATAGAGTGATCTATCAACGCACAGCCCAAACCACTGGACGGATCGGGCTGAAATTTGGTATGAAGGTAGATGTTATGAAGTAGGCATCTGCTAAGAAACGATTTTTGGAAATGCCACTTTTAAAGGGGTGAAATAGGGGATGCAAGTTTTACTTCTTAATGCGAGCGAAGCCGCGAGCATCCACTAGTAATATATAAAAGTTTTCAATAAAACAACATAACGTTATGATTATGCTACTGTGAACTAGTTTTCAGCTCGGCTAATAACTCTTTATCATCGCGTCACTTAAACTGAATCCAAAATCCAAACGGGCCCGTTACCTTCCCATCGACATAAAACAAAACAAGACAAACCTTCCCTTTTGTCCCAACAAGCTCCCGCATCCAACTAATGAGCGTATTGTTCGGTATTAGTGACGCACTCATTACAGGCTGCGCCCGCGCATCCACGGGCCATATATGGTCACGCATACTCAATGGATGAGGCAGCCTTTGACATGCCCCAATACAGCCTTAGAGTAAATATGCCTATTGTAAGGATGTTTTACTGAATAATACATTAAAATGGTTTCAATTCAGATTTAACCATATCTCATAAACGAGAGTTTTGTTAAAATAAACTTTTACTTTTTAGGGTGTTAGGGAGAGATGAATAAAATAAATTGGTATGCTAGGAATTGTGTTATGGTCAAATGCTGTATAATCTATATAATCAAATCATAATTCTTTATTGTACAACAATTTTATTAATCACAAGTATAACGAAACTTACTGAATAACATTGTGACAGAGGGCGGTCTTATCACTTAGAGTGATCTCTTAGCAGTTCCTTCGTTTATTATATTAACATTTTTAAATTACAGGGACAATAACTACAGGTCAATCACTCGTTTTGCTTGCTAGAAAAAGCTACTGCTGAACATGGTCTAAAAGATCCCTTCATTTTTCTTATTAGCAAAACAAGGCCGTAAAAAATATGAATAAAATAACTAACATCAACAGGAACTAAATCGTCAAAGCTATGGCAAGGCAGAAGCAGTACCTAACCAGCGAGTTCAATAATTCAACACACCCCTGCAACACATGACGAGCCACGTTTGGCCGCAGCTCGTTAGAAGTGCCATATTTGGCGCCGGCGACTGTCTGCGCCTGCGCCGGACCCTGCGACGGCTTTGGGAAAAGTAATGAAAGGTATTCCACCCATCCTGGCACTAGAGATACTACTTTATGGTGAGCGTGTATTGATCCCAAGTTACTTTATTGTATGTTATATGTATACTTACATAATGTATACATCAATGTATGTACATGCATATTTTGTTTATAAAATATTCAAGTATTGGGTTTTTTTATTTAATCAGTAGACTGATGAGTAATCTAGTTTGAATTGGCTATAAAGTATAGCAGAATTCTAGGGATTTTGGCGCATTAATAGCGTTAGTGATTATTCTAGTGGTCGTAAGAACCAGGTTTACGTCTGATGTCGTGATATGATTCTATCTATATTAATTCGTGTAGACCTAATACCATTTTATTTAGTAACCAAAGCAAGATTCATTTAAAGTACGCTATTGACATTAATAACAAGCACACCAAGACCATTTGCTTAATTTCCTGACAGCTAAAAAACCTAACTCCGTGTTCCCACAACCCTCGTAAGGTCCCACATACAATCACTCATCACTCCATCCGACATCTCAAAACAAATAAGAACATTCTATAGAAATTATTCCCTTTAACGACACTATAATGGTCACTCGTTTTATTTCCCCAGACAAAGAGGCCGACGCTCTAATGGCTCCCATACATTTATATGGAAGTTGTATGGAAGCCTTTCATATCTCACACGATTATGAGAGAACTCGATAATCGAATAGGGAGAGATTGAAAAGGAGTGCAGGATGAAGCTTGAAACAAGATGTAATATTAACTATTTAAGTTATAAGATATTGAATCAGGCGTTACTTAGCGGAAATCCATTGTTACTGAAACTCTGGAGAAAATGTAGTGTTTTTCCGCTGCGACAAAACACTACATATTTCTCCAAAGTTTCAGTATTTAAGTTGTAGGTGAATTACAGCAGCAGCTGTATCGTGTTGTTTTAGCAGACAAAGTAAGTTAAGTTTCACCAAATTACTCTAAATATTAAATAAAAACCGGCCAAGTGCGAGTCGGACTCGCGCACCGAGGGTTCCGTACAAACCTGCAAGGTTAAATATTTTGTGATGTAACTAAAAATTTATGGTTTTTGTAATTTTTCCTTTATCTATGCTATAAGACGTTGCTTCGTACCAAATTTCAAGATTCTGAGTTCACGGGAAGCACCCTGTAGGTTTTGATTCCCTTGCAAGTGTCGAAAATTTGCGGCATAAATGGCTGTATCTTTTGATTGCGTTGGCTTAGAAGTTTGATTTTTTCACAGCTTCAAGGGACAGTAGACCTGAGTAATTGATATAAATTTCAGCTTCATACCTCTACGCGTTCCTGAGAAAAAGGGTCTTGACAGACGGACGGACGGACGGACAGACGGACAACAAAGTGATCCTATAAGGGTTCCGTTTTTTCCTTTTGAGGTACGGAACCCTAAAAATAGAGTTAAATCAAATACATGCTTGAAACCTGTTGGACCTTCAAATATATTAGTATATATATAATACTCTTTCAGATTAAGCACGGGTTAATCTATCAAATTTAATAAACTGATTACCATTACGATTTGAAGCCCCTCCTGGGTTAAACCTTTTGGAAAGTGGTACGCCACCCACAGTACTTCTTTGTTAATTATTATATCAAAGATAAGCGTCAGGAGAAAATGATATAACTCATCCGGGACCCTGAAGGCTCTGTGCTTGATAAGTAACAGATAACCCCAAAATGAATTTATTATGAGATCGTCGTGTTTATTTCTTCAAGAAACAATAACTTAATCGGAACGGCAAAGGATCAGTTACTTACCTAAAATAAACTTGGAAATACGAATAAGTGATAATAATAATAATAATATAATCACAGAGCTTTGAAGTCCATTCTTGTCGCCCCGCGCGCGGGGGCGATGTGGCCCGATCGTTGTTCTGTAAATATAATAATAACAGGAAACAGCATTTACATGTTCCCGAATTCAAATTATTTTTGAATTCTTTTTACTATGTCAAAATAAACACAGTACTTAGATTAGGTCCTGGTATATTATATTACTCTATGGATTAGGTAATGTACAGGAGTTTAAATCTTACATGTAGACTAGCAGTCCAAGTTGGCATTCAGGGCTATAGTTTTGATAAATAATTAATAGTCACTAAATTCAAAAAAACTATTTCTCAAGTTCTAAATTTGGTATAATTACCTACACACTTACTTAATTAGTACAAATTTAGCAAAAAATCCAAAGATTTTTTCATACAAAATTTACCTACTTACAAAAACGATTTCTCCACAGCAAAGAAAGCCTATATAATTTCCATGAGCAACTTAGTATCAGAAAACTTGGCAATTATATCGTCATACATAATGTAACAGTGATAGCGATCTGAACTAGCTCCCGCACCCGGTGCCGCTTGCAACCTGTTCCATAGAAGCTGTTTATTGCGTAACAAATATTAAGCACCGACTGCAATCACTTGCATAAATATCTCGTAAATATAGGCAAAATACGTTTAGTGTAATAACGTTTATACGTGTAGATATTTATTAATTTGTATTTTATTTAGAATAGTAGGCCCTGCGGCTCTTTTTATTTCAAACTAACTGTGCTCGCGACTTCGTCCGCGTACAATAGTAATTTTGGGCATTAATTCTTTCATACATATGTTTTTGGTGTTTTGAACCATTTTCGCAGCGCACGCAACGAAAGCCCTCTAAAATGAATAATTTTCCTCGTTTTGTCCACATTTTCCATTGTTTCTTCGCTCCTATTAGTTGCAGCGTGATGTAATAATATAACATCACGCTGGTAGACCATTTATCGAGGAAGGCTTTAGGCTATATTATAGCCTAAAGCCTTCCTCGATAAATGGTCTATTCAACACAAAAAAAAAATTCAATTCGCACCAGAATTTCCTGAGATTAGCGCGTTCAAACAAACAAACTATTCAGCTTTATAGTATTAGTACCTATAGATTAGATAGAGCATAATGCGAAACCACGGCTGTATCTTTTTCATAAGAAATACTTTATCCAAAATTAATAAAATGTCATGCAAGTTAATCTTTATGTTGTTATTTCAAAATAACTTAATATGTAAACCAATAAATATATAACTTACTAACTTACCGTATTAAATGTTATCATTATCATTTACTTGATTGTTTTAAAATAACCAAGTGTCCCCTTAATTTTATTTTCACTGGATTAAAACTGCACTTCTTTGTCGATGAAAGTTTGTTTTTATTTTCAGTCGGAGCCTAAAATAATGAAAAAAAAGTCATCGATTCTCTGACTTACAATAAATACAGCCTTTCGTTCCGAGGTTTCTGTATATGTTTGGTGTAATCTTTATCAAAATATTTTAATTCATTTTTGAGATATTTTATTTTATCATGATACTCCCCGCGGTGAGTCCCATAAATTGTCCAAAACACCGATCTAACCACATAATTATACCGTCCCTTCTGAATAATAAGATGGCTTTTACTTTATTCTTCATAAATAACAAACAAGGTGCCTACATCTTATAGTAAGTACCGATTAATAAAATAGGTACTGTAATTTGTCGCATAGTAAATAACTAGTACTTACTTATGAGATAAAAAAAAAATGTTTTTTTTACAAATTTGAATTATTATCGTTCGAATAACTAACTTACATTACTTACTTAATCACATTTTAATTTATTTCGAAGAAACCATTGAGCCCAAAAATGTTAATATAAATAAAATCTGCCACGAGCCACCTCAATAAAATTAAGGAACCGCCAAAAAACGAGTTGAAATATTCTGATAAAAGATAAATATTGGAAGCAATACACTGCTTAAAGTGCATACTTAAGTTTTTATGAAGTTATAAAGACGGGTGCGTTTTATTGGTTTCTGTATGGCAGATTTTTTATGCAGATAGCTTTGTCGCGCGACCATGTCTTTTATTATGGGGATTTCAAAATTATTATAGTAAAAGCTCGTGTCTTCTTATTTCTTTTTCCAAAGCATGTCAAAATAAGGACTTCCACTTCTTTTCTCATTTGATATTTTGCCTGCTCATAGTAGAATGTAGAATCAAAGAGCTTCTCTGATACTACTTATTTAGTTTTACACGAAAATTATTTCGTGGCAAGTTACGAGCATGAAGATGCATGTTTTATCCTCTTCGTCAACGTGTTTACCCCCAAAATTTATATACATTTAGGCTTGACATGTAGACTACCAAAACAATTCCGTCATTTTGATCACTGATAGTCCCAATAAACTTTTACAAGAGAGTGGGCAGATAAGACGCTCGATATCAACGCATTACAAAACTATCCGTTGTGAGAGTTTTATGAGTTATTTTACAGCCGACTCGAACTTTCATCTCTGATGGACTTGTGGTGCCTTCAATCAACATCAAGAGAGTAAAGGAACCTCAGCGGGGTCAAGCAACACTTGTACTCTGTTTTTAGTGGCAATACTCACATGATTCATGGTGACATATCTGAGCTAATGAAAATGTATAGCACATTTCATTATGTTGGAAAGAAATTGTTGAGGAAGTGGAATGAAAATATCAAAAGAGATGAAAGAAGGAATTCTGGTCATTTTTTAATGTTAGGAATTGATTTACTAACTATTCTAATAACTATTGATGTAATGAATTAATGTATTATATCCGTTACCTAGTACCCACGACACAAGCGTTTGCTTAGTGTGGGGCTAGATGGCGCTGTGTGCAATGTCCCGGAATGAATGTAATTATAAACACAAAAAAAATCTAAATCAATTAAATTAATAAAAAAGGATCTCTCTGATTAACTCAATATTTTAGGGAATCTACTTAACATCAGTTTTCATTAGAAAACTTTACATTTTAATTCGGAAAACTACAACGAAGCCTTGTGCGTCTTAACCATAATTCCACCATTAGCCTTTAATGAGTGTATCTCAAAGTTTAAACTCTCGGTTTATGTGGCTGGCTACCTTTTACAGACGAGTTACGATGGGACACCATAATGGTTGTCAATCGGTGACTATCATTCACTCATCGTTCATCTCGAGTCCTGTGTTCCTTCGGGGATTCATAGAGATAGATATAAAAACGGGATTTATAGATAGACTAGCTATGCCTGCGACTTCGTCCGCGTGGAATAGTTATTTTGGGCATTAATTCTTTCATACATATTTTTTTGATATCTTGAACCGTTTTCGCAGCGCACGCAACGGAAGCCCTCAAAGATGAATAATTTTCCCCGTTTTTTCCACATTTTCCATTGTTTCTTCGCTCCTATTAGTTGCAGCGTGATGTTATATAGCCTAAAGCCTTCCTCGATAAGTGGTCTATCCAACACAAAAAGATTTTTTCAATTCGCACCAGTAGTTCCTGTGATTAGCGCGTTCAAACAAACAAACAAACTCTTCAGCTTTATAATATTAGTATAGATTCAAATACATTAAGTAAGTGTTTATCAAGAGCTTTTCAGTCAAAGATGTCTTTTTCATACATAAATGTTTACCTTACATTAGACATGTATTACAAGCAGGTAGGTATGTATAACATGTAGAGATTTTAACAGTTGAGAATAATGCAAAATTACACGTGCAATGTTCATTATTTTACACACATTACAAACAACCCGTTGTTTAAACATAAAACGTGGTGTTCTTCTCGATCAAAAGGTGAAAGTCGACAATTCAGATCGTTAAAATACCCAAAACAGACATTATTTCTGTCTTCAAGTGTCCTTGTTTCCGTCTTACAAGAAAAATAAAATTAACGGCATTTAAATAAACTCACCCGCTTTTAAAATGTAACATATTTCACTTTTAGATCCTTTCGTTAACATGTTTTGTCTCGTTCATTCTTGTAATGATAGTATACAAACCAGACAGAGATATCGGACACCTATTTCAAAATCATAGTTATTAAAATGAAAAACAAAGAAACAATAATTATGTGTCAGACAAACGCATAGAGCTATATTTATGACTTCATCAAAAAGCAATTAATGTTACCCAGGAATATGTTTATTATGATCCTTTTTATGGTAAACTATTACATCAGCTATTAAATAGAAAATAAAATTCCTGTTCAAATCCTTTGGATAGGGAATAATCGGTATGTAGAATTAACTTTATAGTTTCTACTTCTCAGATAAGAGATACCACCTCACTTCTTTTAGCTAACTTACCTAAAAATTATGATTGTTTCTGCAAAATTTGTCATTTTTTTCACCTTTTCAGTACATAGAAGGTACTTTCTCCCCTGCGGTTTGGTTTACAATTGAGGGGTTTCCTTCAAGACAGCGTGAAGTTCGTTCTCGTAATCTGTTAATCCTTTTTTTTTGAAGCCTCCTGCAACGCAACACAATACAAATCTCGGCTTTCGAAGATTTAGTTTCCGGACTTTTATTTACTTTTGTCGACTCATTTGATTCTTATGTCTCGAGATTTCCGTTGCTCTCAAATTATGCTTACGTGTTGAGTTAAGGTCGAATAGTTTAAAAAACCTATAACGTAGGCACAATACCTACTTAGTACTTACCAATAGTTATATTTTTGACTAGATGTGCGCGCGACTTCGTCCGCGTGGAATAGTTATTTTGGGCATCGTATATAATTTTGCAAACTTCCTCTTCAGCTTTATAAATTGTAGCTGTTACCCACGACTTGAACCGTTTTCGCTCACGCAACGAAAGCCCTCAAAGATGAATAATTTTCCCCGTTTTTTCCACATTTTCTATTGTTTCTTCGCTCCTATTAGTTGCAGCGTGATGTTATATATTAGCGCGTTCAAACAAGCAAACAATCTCTTCAGCTTTATAATATTAGTATAGATAATATGTACACTCTGGCACAAATTAGGTTTTAGTGCCGAAAGAACTCAAAATATAAACTTTTGCACGAAATAACGACAATGTTTTCACCAGACCGTTCTTCATAATAAGCGCCTGTTCATCAACACTCGGAAGTAATTTATATGTTGAAGTTTTAATGTAAAATTTGCACCAAATATTTAGATTTTACGTAGTCAGTGAAGTAACGCAACACACGGGATAATGAACGCAACCGAATTACCGCATGTGTATTTGAGACACATTTTAAAAGCTTCAAAGCAGCATTTTATACTGACAAGTAATATGTAGATACTAGATACATACATTTACATACCTATTTAGTTAGTTAGATATTGAAGTCAATGATTTATTTGAATCTATTTACTTCCATTATACCTGGCTTCCGAGATAATACTTTGTAAGGCCACCAGTAAGCAACAAATTCCCTATCCCTACGAAGTAGTGCACTACAAAGTCTTCAACAAAGAGCTAGCCGAGGCAAGCACGCCACACATCCCGCGAGCGCGTGGAACCGGTCTCTGGACCAATTGCCTCCAAGCCCCCCTCTCTTGCCCCCGGCTAATTGGGCAGCCACGTTCCAAGCCACAAGGACAGCCTTTGTCGGCTTCCTGAAGCAGATAGGCTGTGGTTCGGTTGGACAATGCCATGCGGGATTTATTGGGCCATAGTGCTGGGTTTGGGCTTTCGTAATTGGTCTAATGAGTACGTAAATCCATATTCTTGAGGCTGCAAGTCAAGGCATTGCTTGCATTGAGTAGATCGCAATTTTTGCTTATCTTTATATTGCTACTGTTTTTTAAAGTTTCTCACGACACAACTAGCTTTAGTCCAGTCACATACCTACCAATTAGCCACTTGTTAAAAATTTGGTTATAAATGTTTTATTAAGTACGTTAGAAGCTAAATTCATCACAATCTGAAAAATCCCCCTTTACTTGGACAGCGATAACAACAATGTCTTTACGTAGTATCTACTATTTAGTAGATATTATACTAACCCAGAAAACCTGGCGCCACAGAGTCCCCCCAAAAAGAAAGTCCAATCCATATTTGGTCAGAAAAGCGGCTATTGTACTGTTTTCCAGTGATAACACTTTATGGAAGGAAAGTGACATGGTTGTGAGACATTTCGTAAGCAGTCCAGTTCCCATGGACATTGGTAACGGGCGAGAGACGACGGGAGGCTATGGGACTCGTGGTATGTGCTAGAGATCAGGGAGTGGTGCAAGATGGAAGAGGTGTTATGTATTGTTAAAGTAATTTAGGAAGAGGTTTTTGAAACTTATTGATTTGGTTAGTTACTTGAAATTTATCACGGATTGAAGGGACACGTTTACAGAGCTTTGACATGAATCAATTCTTTCCGTGTTTAGAAAAAATAGAAAATAATACCTAACTTCTGGACTCTATCACATAACATTAAAACAAACCAATACAAACCATCAAGTAACATAGACTCCAGTGTCCTAACTATATCAATAAAAATACAAAGGTATAAACACTCTTGTCTTGTCCTACAACAGCAAGCACCAAAATCTAGTTGAATAATGAAGCTTCGCATAGCTCAAGCTCAGTAGTTACCTACTTACAGCTATTATTTTAAATTCTAATTTCGTAAGCCATGGACGTTTCGACTGGTTAGTAGTCTACAATTCTTCTATGCCTTGCACCACCTGGGCCGCCGTGGCCAAGTGTTTGCGGACCAAACACGGTGTAATGGAGTAAGGGCCGTGACTGTGCGACGCCTGCCCGTCTCTAATTAACGCACGTGTGGCCATCTTGTTCGATGTTCACGCATCACTCGTGCTTCTCTTATTAATTAGGGGGCTTTTTGGAAATGGTCGAGTAATTTATACTCGGATACCGTTAGTTGGTTTCCGAAATGCTGGACTTGGTTGGACAGTTGTGATTTCGGGCTGTTTCGATCTTGGCCGATTGTACCTATGTTGATAATTACTAACGCTGTGCATGTTTCTTAATTGTTAGCAGTAACTAGTAAGTACTTAATGGTTCAAAATGAATAAAAGTTTTTAATATTTTATAGTTGTTTGGGTTAAGATAATCAGCCAGCAGAATGAAAAAGATCATTCTTCATCCCCATTTCATTTCAGGAACTCTCTCCTCTATCCTATTTCCCACCTGTCCTCCATAAAGCTCGCTAAAGCTCCTTACATCCGTTCCCCCACTCCCAGCGTGAGTGTAGTGACTAGGTGTGACAGTGAATCACCGCTCCCGATCTGAGGCGAGTATTAATAGATCGGGAGAACAATGCTCTACTACTTCCACTACACTGGATTTACAAGATAAATGTAGATATTTATATAGAGCATACAAACAAACTAAAGTCAAGTATGTAGTTTGAATGTATTTTCTAATTTAAACCATATTGTAACTCAAAGTCCATGATGGAAAAACAGCTTCTCGTAGAGCTGAAATAAAACCCATTCTTCTATTGTTACATTATGATGGACAAGATAATTTAGACGGAACGTACTTACTTTATTTATATTAAAGAAATAACCACCTCTGTCCGAACAGTATAAATATGTATTAAGAAGGTGTGAATTAGCTAAGAAATGCAGTTTCATCAGAAACAGAAAGTTCTGACTTTAAGCGCAATTTTATCAAATCAAACTTATGGGGCTATCAATCAAATCTAAGGCTCTTAAATCTTTAACAATCTTCTTGAGCAGTATTTCCAGCTGCTTATCATTCGACAAACTCTTCAATTCCTCCCATAAAGCCATCGTCGTAGTTTATGGTCTCTTATCGGCACAAGTGGACATGTGCAGTAAATCAGACTATCTCAATGAAACAAATAAAACGGAATCATTTTCCCGCGCGGGTAAGTGACCGGTGATTCATTATCTAATTTTATCGTATCTCGCCGATGATATTTAATTAAATTGGCGCTTTAAAGTGATTAGCATAAAGCCGGGAGTCGGCTGGGATGATGAATGGGGCGAGTAGACGCGACAAAAGACTAGTCTATATCGGTACTGCGGTACTCCCCGTGCACCGCCGCGCCGCTTCATACAATAATCTTAGTTGGGACTATGAATACTTGAGGTAATTACGGTTTTATAATTTTATATGAACATATTACTAGTGCAAGTTCACTGAATGACATAGAAAATAAATAAAATAAATATTTCAGGACATATCACACAGGCGCCATCTAGCCCCATACTAAGCACTAAAAAGTAGGTAACCTTGCTAAAAACTTATTTGCAAGTACTTACATCATTTAACTAAACATTTATATTATGCAACATAACCAGTTATAATATTTTTGTCTAAAATTTGTCTTATATATTTTTTATAATGTGGTTAAATAGTTTGATATTGTAAAATATGTGACGTATAATTTTACTTCAAACAGTAAAATTGAGTCTTCCTCTTTACTCTGGGACATGGTTCTACCTACTCACCTATACATTATTTATTCTGTGCCTATACTTAGTTACCTACACGCACCTACAGTATGTTCCCCTATTTGTGCGGTCCATTGAGCAAAACGCGTCTACAAGGGAAATCATAACTCGTCGCTCTGCATACCGGGTTACTACGCCCGGCCAACACAACACCAGAACCATCTTAAAACATGGGCACAGGTAAATAGGTATGATAAAGTTCTATTTATTACAGTAAGAAAATCAATTTACTTAATTAACGAGGTATTTAGTATACTTACCTAATCATTATAACTAGTGTTAGAAATCGGCCCTTAAAGAAAACACAATATAATATTTTGAATATATAGAAATAGGTAAGTACTTACTTAGGTACTTAAAGTGTGAAGGTAGGTTACTAGTTAAATACTTTTTTAATTAACCCGTGTCCTTTATTTCCTCTGTCACCACTAACCCGGTACACCCTGTATTCTGTGCTCTGGATACGTCTGGTTCACTTCCGGTAGAGTCAACAATGAGTAAACTTGTTGCTTACCTTTTCGGACGAGATGTGAACGTATAAACAAGCAGGCTGCTGCATGACGGACACTTCCTTGTGGAGGTACATACTGCATGGATGCATGTGGAGAAAATTAAACAATTAACTAGAAGTTCGTATGAAAGCTACAACTCTGATATCACTTTTCAAACCACCCTAGGGATCTCTGACATGGCTTAACGATTTCCGTACGATGACAAGTAGTTAATTTAACGTGTCACTCTATCCACGGAAGCACCCAAATGAAATGCCACTTTTTGGTCACCCATCCAAGGACTTAACGCATTGACACCACCAGCTGAGCTATGTGCACTTCGCACTAAAAGAGTTCTAGATTTATTGAAACTTCAACTTTTTAAACAGAGTAAAAACGAAAAATTGTTATGGAGTAATCAGAGACTTAAAATAGAGCGGTCCCGCTCCGTCGCCCCCGGTCACGGCAGGTCGCGCGGTGACAGCAGTTTGACACTCGATTGACAACTGCACTGCAGTATCCGATGTCTGTGCTCACACTTCAAGTTCAAGGTCCGACGCTTCGTCAGAGAGTGGCAATGAATTTGAATATCTTATATTGCTTGGGGTGGGAGTAAAGCCTTTCGAACAGATGCAGACCTTTGGAGATTTGGATACAGTACAGCATTATCCAAATTGTAGCACAGTTGAACAATAAATTACCTATATTATATACCTATGACTGATTCACATAGAAGTACGAGTATAACTGATTCACTTGCTTTTCAGAGTTGTAATTTGGGTTGAAGAACATCACTGTACTATCTAATAATTTACTCTTATTTTTCTATTCAGTAAAAAATACGACATGATATATTTTAGTAGAGAAGGAGCTGACTCTTTTTTCATTGGTTGGTCTGCTCTTCAATAGAAACATAATCCCAAAAAAATACATGATTCATTTGTTTCCAACTACAGGTGCCATTGTCCAAGGAAAGAATAGTAAATACCACAGAATAGTAACCAGTTACTATCGAGCTAGAAAGGTAATGTGAGAAACGCAGCCTTCCCGGAATCGCCTACCTGCACCTGTTCTGTGGAGTTTACCTAAATAATGCCCTTTCGATGGGGTATTGTTTATTCTATGCTCAGTGAACATGCCGACTCATCAGTTGGAATGGAATTTGGCTTTTTAATCATTTTGAGACCCGTTGCGTAAGATTCAAAACCCGAAATATCAAGTTAAAATCCCGCTATGAGAATCTGAATATAAAGTTTGGGACGTCTTCTATCTGAATTCTGGGTATATTGATGCACGTCTAGACTTGGGTATTGAGTAGGTATATGATGAACATACTTAGATATACCACATATGAATTAGAATGTAATGTGTTTTTTTTCTTTATGGGCGCTATGGTTACTTCTTGAATTTTTCTCCGTTTTTACCTGTTATTTCTTAAAATTTCGTTTTGGGATCTGTATTTCTCTCCATGGCTTCCAAGCACATGATAATAATTATCTTGTACCTAGTAGGAATCCAAGTTAGCTAGTGGTAAGAGTGTGAGTATGAAAGCACTATTAGTAGCAGCAGCAGGCTATCAGTGCCGGCTGCAGTAATCAGTCATCGTCACAATGTAGCTATCTCCCGCGGGTGCTATAAATATGCGCACGCGCAGATGTGCGCCACTTTGCCTACTTGCGCTATTTGGAGGCGATATGGGTGACAGTTTATTAGAGGAAGCTCGATACAGTGAAAGGAAGAGTATGTGCAGGTACTTCTATGTTTATGCTAGAAAGCAGCAAAGGTACTTTAATCTGACCATAAAATTACTTGCAAAGAAAAAATCTGCCAATGAAAAAGCTCAAACGGTTCCTGTTATTTCTGCTTCTTTATTTTATAGATAGATTTTTTATTCCGTGCTAATTTATAGATTATAGTAAGTAACTGCCAAGCTTAGCTAAGTAAGTAGGTAGGTACCTAAGTAGGTAAAGTTTTTTTTTATAATTTAATTTCCGTCTACATTTGAATTCCCCATTTGTTTACATTATGTAACGTATACCATTCGGTTTGTTTACTTTTAAAAGTTGTACATTTCCGTAGAAGCTGTAACTTACACCTCCCTAATTACGCTAATGAAGTGAACTTTAGAGATCCGTGCGCGATGCGGCTAATGAATCCGTATTCGGGAGTCTGTCCGGTCACCTTACGTCACGACTGCAGCGAGACCCCGGAAGCCTGGGATAAAGGTCACCTTGGGTAAGGAGCTAGGGTTTATAAAGGTCAAGTAGGTAGGTACTCACTTACCAGGGTAACTAAAACATTCGTTCATTTCGTGAACATACACCCTAAGTAATAGGTACCTACTTAAAATGAAATTTTTGACTACATAATAAAAAATAGGTCTTTTTAGTTATGTTAGTTAATTTTTACGAATTACTTTTTAAGTAGGTAAGTAAGTATAGTTTGTGACAAATAATTTGTTCTACTTTACTTAGGTACCTGGGTAGGTACGTATCGTTTGTGCTAAGAAATCTATACCTATTCCATTTTCTATTCGCTAAGCTCAATCAATAGGCTAACGTAAGTAGGTACCTAGGTATATTCTATTTCTCCGAATTTGAGTCCAGCTCTGCCATCAATGCTCGCATGTGACAATTCTATGCTCATAAGGAAGACGTCAAGCAAGGAATGTGAAATCGCGTTCAGATGCTAATAAGCACTGAATGGCCACTCTCTGCTCAGTTAGTGAACAGTTGGGAAGCGTTTAGAGGGTTGTTTATGATTATGGTGCCTGGACTGTGTTCATGTGATTATGATGGTCCTCGTTGAGTTTGGTGTTGTGAGATATTATGTGAGTAAGTAGGTAAGTACCTAGTTTCTTAAGTGTAATGTAGCATGAATAGATAGAAAGTAGTACTTACCTACCTAGTATAAGTAACCTACCTACTCATAAGATACGACTAATGAACAACTGAGACTAACTAATTGAACTTTTGACGATAGTACCTACCTAGTTCCTTCCAGAAAATCGGGGCTTACCAGAATTACTTAGGTATCTAGAACAAGGATAACACAGAAAATCTAAAGATAGGTACGTACCTACTCTCTTCCCGATTCTGGTCTTTTGTAATTTCTTGGAGACACAGACGCGCTTACATATCCTTAGTTAAGTTTCAATGAATAGTAAAGTAGGTACTTAGTAGGTCTTACATATCTCTAACTAGTGTACTCACCCGGCTTGTGGTGCCTGGCCCGCTTGCCCCGCGCGTGCGCGAGCGCCAGCAGCGCGCTCAGCACCACCCACCACCGCATGCTGGCCACTTCACCACACCATCACTGCACTGCACTGCTGTATGCTGCTCTATGCTGACACAAGGTACCTATTCAATCCGTATAACTTGTGCTGCTCTGTGCTGACTCGATTCTTTTCAACACTGTTGGAGCTTGTGACTAGATTAGTGGGTAAATGAATGAGGAACTCTAGCTGGAAAATCTTAAATCATTTTTAGGACAAAACTCTTTGTTGGATAGCGTCGGTATGGGAATGACTAGCTCTGGCTGGAGACTATTCAAATGGTCTTAGTTAGACTAACAAAGTGTTCTAGGCATTTCAAATTGAAGATTACATTCTTACCTAAACTTTTTAGGTAAATAAGTACCTAGGTACTTATATAGGTAGGTATAGGTACTATTTCATACAGATAGGTAAGTATCCTAGCTAGAGATAGGTTTGTCTAATGTTGTTTTGGGGATAGACTAATGCTAGGTAAATAGTTAGTACCTACATTAATTCTTGTATTTGTATTTCTACTAGTCATTTCAGAAAGCTAAATTGCCTGATTTAATAACTTACTTTACTCTAGGTACCTACTTATTAGAAGATTAGAATTGTTGCATTCAAAACCCACAACGCAATGCGTACAAAATGTCTACAACACGTTATTTCACTGAAAAACACTAAGTTCTACGTTATATTAACACTCTATCCACTATAACATCACAAATTTCTAATGTTTATTACAAAACACAACCACTTTTATTCAGTTTCAAAGTTAACGTACCAACCAACGATATTACGATCGCGCAGAAACTTCGGTTGAAAACGCGCACACATCCACACGCTACCGCGGTATGAAACCGACTGACGGACCAGCACCAGACGGACGAAACGAACGAAACGAAATGAAAGAAATAAATTTCTTTCTTCGGATCGGCTGTATCGGTAGAAGTCTGTTTGAATGGACAGACAGATGTACGAAAGTTTAGCTAAACATTAACTACCTACTGCAACTAGCCTGTAACAATGCCTTTCGGAGATAGTTTAGTTTATGAATGCATACGTATGCATAGTATAATAGGTAGGTACGACTGGTCAAGCGACTTCGCCGGTCACCGGCCGGCGATGTAAACAAACATTGTTTCTATACTTACTTGGTTACACTATACATTTACACGTTACAGCAGTAAGTACCTACTTATACAGTCGTAATGCATTTTTATAAGGATTTTTTATCAGCAATTTTTTATTGTGCTGTTTTGCTGAATTAAATCAACTTCTGATGCCAAGCCAACACAAAAGCTCACCCCTAGTGCCACTAGCTTTCTGCTTCGTGGAGTTTACGTTGAGTTAGAAGTGCCGCTACTCGGTGATAGATGGCGCCACAAGTATACTAATACACAAATGCTGAATTTGTGTATTTTATATTTATTTTTAAAATCGGTACATCATATTATTATCTAAATAGTAAAATAATGTTTCCACTTTATAATCACAATAAACTCCCACATGAAATCCGTAATGAACCCTCAGAAAGAACATTCAAAGCCAAATTAAAAAAGCTCCTAATAAAATAAAGTTACTACTCAATAGATGAATTCCTACAAGACGATTCCATTTAAAGATCCTAATAATGTAAGTAACTGATCTCTTAGAGAATAATTACAATGTAAGTACTATGCAACAAAATTATATAGGTAGGTACCTACCTATAATGTATGTAAGAATATCGCAATATATGTCACAGATCTCATACATATTTATATTTATCATAGAACTATGTACATAAGGTTTAAATTTTTTAAAGGATATTATTAAGTACTTAGGCATGTAAGTTACTACATTAGTATTAAGTAAAATAGTGTTTAAGTTAATATTGTAAAGTGCAATGCCCTAATTAGGGCATTGCACTTTACTAGTTTAAACTAAACAAGCAACAGGGTCACACAATCCAATTTTTTTAGAATAAGTTCTAAAATGTAATTTTGTATTGTGTACAGCATATATAAATAAATAAATAAATCGGTAATGAAATTCAAAAACAATTTTACGCAACGACCGACTTAATTTGTGATCTAGTTTACTCAGAATATTTTATCAGGCGTTATTTCTATGTTAACCTAAAGATAAAATTAGAAAAAACAAAGCTGTAGCTCGCCTAGTGGAGCCAATCGCCTGAGAGACGCGGTAAGTCCTTGGATGAGTGACCAAAATGTTGTTGATACGGCTGTTTATAATACTACGGCAGTCCTTATGCCATGTCAGAGGCCCCTGGGCCTGTTTGAAAACTCTGAGACTAGAGTTGTCCTCTCTCATACGAGTTCACTTATGAGTTTGTATACTCATAAAGTCTGTCCCCTAACGTACTCTACCTGGTGTATTCTGTGCTATACAGTATACGTCTTATTTACACATTTTTTATTCTTTTGCATGTGTTGTGTGCTTGATCAGATTCCATTATTTTCCTACCTAGCTTATGATAAGGGATCGGATTTCATAAATGAAACCAATAACATACGAACAATAAGCCAAAAATGTTTAATGTTTATATCGATAAATTTACATTGCGTTTATCGTAACACCAAAAACTGGACACCCACGACGCGCGCGGCGCGGCGCGCCCATTCACTAAACGAGTAAAAATTCACCTAAAAAAATGGTCGCTAAACCAGGTAGGACATACATAGATAGCGTCGGATAGTCCTGAGGGGTCGGTACTGCGCCCCCAGCCCTGCGGGCCCTCCCGGGCCGCCTAGACGAACCACTCGTCCTTGTGGGGCGGGGCGGCGCTCAGCGGGGCCCCGCCGCCCGCAGGCGGCCCGGCCGCGCCCTGTACCCGCTCGGGCCCGCAGGGTGCGCCCCGTTTCCCGGCAGCGTGGCGCCCGGCACGGCCTCCGCCGCGCCGTCCAGCTGTGCCACTGCAACACCACACCACCAGTCAGCCAGGCTGGCCGCCACTACCTGCTGGCACTACTCGCTGCCACTACTCGCTGGCCACCGCCAGCCGCCGGTAGCACACTAGCGGCACTGCAACACACACTGGCTCGCGTCACCGCGCGGACCAGCGTGACGCCACAAGCATTCTCTACCCGGCCTACCTACAGCCTCCGAGGAAACTTATCTCATCCCGCGAAAAGGCTACTTCTCATATGTCCGTCAACATGAGCCTGTGATTGGCATTATACAATAAAATAAACATTTCAAATGGTCAACAAAAAGATTAAGTAAAGTAGTGTTTCGTAAACATTTTAGACCATTGTATTATTTATTTGAGAAACCGATATTATAAATTTTCGATTCAAAGGTTTGATATTTTAAAGGTAGGGTTTTATTGGATGATATAAGTTCCTAAGGCTGTATGTATCGACCCACTGTGATACTAAAGTGCGCTAAAAGCGGTAACTCGTGAATGCATGGCGTCACCCTGCTCTACGCTAAACTAGCTAGAAATAATACAAGTGCATAAAATAGCATGTTAGTAATGAACAATTACTCTTGTAATTGAATAAATAAATAAATAAATATTTCAGGACATATCACACAAATAAAGATATGTGGATAACGAAATGGTAAACTGATGAATATCCTCATAATAAAAAGTATATATTTGATAAGCGTTATGTACAGGACGGTAAAGTTCCTGATTTTATTACTCAGACTCAGAACTAAGAATCATCATCATCATCATCGGGTGCCATCTTCATATTGAAGTTTGGAGGTCAATTGGCTAAATAAGAACTTAGAATACTGAGATTATAATGTTCTAGCATTCAGCCTCTCTTTGAGTCGTTATTCCTCATGGCTGAGAGTCATGACTCCCCTGCAGAATTAATTCGTTAGGGGAATCCTCACGGGGATTCTCTTTGGCGTCCAGATCTTTCAATGGAAGACACATGTCTTCGGATTTTGAAGTCCTCAAACATGTCGGTCAATTCATATTCAATTATTGTTAATTTTATTTTATATAAATTAGTATTATTGTTATCATAAAAAACAAAAGCTTTTGCTTGAACTCGATGAAACAAAACCAATTCTATTTGTTTTACACTTATTGTAAAAAGGTGATAAGCAATGTTAGCTGATAAATTTGGCGAGCTCTAAAGGTAAAATCTAAAAACAAAACGAAACCAACATAAAAAGTGTATAAAAAGCTTTATTATAGCAAAGTATAGGTTTACAAAAATATATCTTATTTCATAACTTACCTACGATTTGGCAAACAGGTTAATGATACGTCCAAGGTTTAACAAAAGCACAGAAACAAACAAACAAACAAAGTGAATAGATATTGGAAAATACCTAATACCTACCAGTACATGGCTTTTCCTTGATTGCCTCCTATTTCCTTATAACCCACAGTCAAACAATGGAATTGATATCAAATTAAATAACAAGTTAACTCAAACTCCGCCTGATTATGATCTAAGGGTGGCCTCCATTTTTTTTTTTTTTTTAACTTGTTTGCACTCGACCATAGTTTACTTACCTGATTGCAAGTAAGGCTATGGCCTAAGATGGAGCGTGCTTACCCGATAAGAACCGATTCACTCTCGCTTTGAAGATATAGACATTTTCTCATGAAATTCTACTGGAAGATATTCCAATAGCGTTTGATTTTTTGTAGATACGTAGACACTACCTATTCAGATATAAAGATTCTATTGATATAAAAAATAGCTAAACCTTGGAGGTACCATCTAGTTTATTGTTTGCCAATCATTAGAGAGCGAGTGACAACGTCAAAGAATAAAACTTAACCACAACAACGAGTCTGTGGCTTGGGGACCACTTCTCAAACACATTGATGATCTCACTCATGGAGTAGATTAATAAAGCCAGCTAATGTTATCTTAATCACTGACAGGTCTTAGATTCCAATGTAGGCCATAAGTTACCTGTTTTAGTCCAGTGCCAATAACCTCTATTCTTATAATGTCTTTGTGTTCGTTAATTTCTTATTTTAAAAACATAATTTATCTATCTAGCTAAAATCATGTCTACTGCGAAATTGTAAGATTGCATCCGCAAGACACAGATGAGTTCCGTTGCGGAATCGGATATGATAATAACGGAAATTGTGAACTATCATCATCATAAGTGAGTATCATCATGTCGTGATAAGATCGCAGTCCCCAGCGTGATACTAACAGTGGAGATGGGTGCGTTGATTGCGCGCGCGGCGGCGGCAGTAGCAGCAGGCCGCCGCGCCGCCCGCCGTGGCCAGTAGCAGGGCGGCGCCGCCTGCCAGCGCTACCCAGCCTCCGCCGCCGCCGGCACCACCGCCGTCTGAAACACAGGATGGAGAATAACATGGATGCACCGTGAACGTTGGTGATGAAGATTAATCTGGCTTGTAACGTTACAAGACACGTCAAATTCATAATACTTCTCATGTTTTCGAGGTTTTTCAAAATAATAATAAGAATAGTAATTGTGTACGAATTTCCTCATCAGCCTGACGGAAGGAATCATCTTTCGACATCTCCGCTGCAGTCTGCAGTGGTACCCTTAGTATTTGATTTCCAAATATTCGTAACGCCTGGTTCATCTTATTTTTTTATTATATCATTGCAACACATTATCTTACATAATTGGCACAGTAGTGTTTGTATCAGCAGTAATTCAAATATAAAAGTGTGTATTACCAGGGCAGAGGGCAGCACTGTCCTCATCGGAGCCGTCCGCGCAGTGATCGACCCCGTCGCAGAGCAGGTCTGCGTGCACGCAGAACTCGCGCTGCTTGCATCTGAAGTCCTTGCAGCCGTGCTCTGGAACAGTGGGGAGACGGGGCAAACATAACCACGCACTGGGAGCAGCGGGTACACAGTAGTGAGAGCTTAGGTTGTAACAAGGGAAGTAACGTATGGTAGAAAATAACTACAAAATTTAAAACATTTTTTGGCCAACTTTTGGGAAAAAATAAGGATGATATTCCAATGACGCTACCCAGTATTTAATCCGCAAAACCTATTCAGGAACGCTCACAATAAAACTGCTGACACGGCGTCACAGGCAATAATTGGGCATTCATCCTGATAGAAAATGGCCGGAAAATGTAAAAAAATATGTCCGCACAATAGAACCGGCGCTCGTGGTTCGACATCGTGACACCTACTGTAATTGCTCTGCTGAAAGGCTCGCTAATGTTCATTAAAATGTAAAAAACAAAGCACCGCTGTCTGATCCACCTCAATTTAGATGTAATGAATTGGTCCGAAGCTAAGCAAAGCTTTCAACAAACCGACCTGACGAGGAGAGGGTTTCATTACAGTTGACGACATCAAAAGGTCAAAGGATAACATTAGCAGCAGACCAAACATTACTCAAATAATAGAAACACATGAATATTTAAGTTACGCCGGCTACTAACTCAGGTTAAAGATAACAAATGTTTCAAAGCCGTAACTGAAACCAACATCGGTTAACAAAACTCGAAACTACAAACGCAAAAGGATACCCGAGTACGAGTAAGCTGTACAATGTAACCTCATTAAACAAAGCTCGGGCCGAGCTCGGCGGGACTCGCAGCTGGAGGATTGTGAAACCGCACAAACTTAGAGCAAGCCGAGGAAGCTCCGGACACAGGAGACACTGCTTTGATCTCCGCAGAGGGTGTCCTCCCCCACCCCCCCGCGCTCCCCGCACCTCGCGCACCTTCCCTCTAAGCCTTCCCACGAGAGAGACGTGTATTGTTTAAATTTTTATCCCGACAGGGTTGTCGCGACGTGTTTTTGTTGCATAATTCAATGGCATGCGCGCTTAACATATTGTGCTTTGTGCGCGAATACTCGCGATCAAAGGGGATTTTTCGAACGCGGCGTCGCGGTGTTGCGAAATAAGGAATTCGACTGATGCTACAATTTCGAAAAACATTTCAAGCGAAAGCCAACATTGGATCGCTCGCAAAGTTGGCAAAGTTTAAAGTGGAGCTTCCACGGGAGCGAGACTCAATAGACGAAGTTAACAACCTCAAAAACGGGGGACTATAAACAATCTCTCGTAAGTATGCACGGAGTGTCCACGGCGCGTCCGGAACTTAATCTTAAATGGTGGAACTCGGGAACTGCGAACTATGTCTTAATGGGGAGAGTTCTCGCCGGCCCTATTATCGGCCGCAACTTCCTGCATCGACTTTGCATTATTAGTGGCGGTTAGCTGTACACAAGATTTTACGGTTTACTCGCAACTTGGCCGTGCTCTGACTTTAAACTGAGTTCAGACTTGAAAATAATCGCTTCCTTGGTATTTGCTAGATAAAATTTATTTTCAGCTTAAATGTGAAGACAACGAAACATACCTAGGAAAAGTAGCACAAGTACATATTCGTACCAATTAATATCTAAGTATATCGTTATTTGACAAGTTATCGCCGAACACAATACCGCTCTAGCGTTACAGATTTAATGGCTACGTATAAAAATATTACGACGCTTCATCCAGAGTGAAGCAATCTAATGATCCTTCTTTACTATCATGCCGAGTCGGTAACTGTCACTCAATCCAGCTTATTGCCAATAATATGTATCGAATTGCTTTCACCAAGATATATTATCACTTTGGTTTTTCTTAGCGTACGTTGCATTATAAGAGAAGTACGTATCAGTTTATTTCTGTATTTAATGTCGCTACATGTAATCAGTCTATGTAAGCCGTTCCTATGTATTTAAGAGCTTAGGAGTAACAAATGTGGTATTTTTCATATCTTATTATTTTCTTGGATGACATGATAAAGGAAGGCAATACACAAAGCAATATTTTCGTGCCACACGTTTACACTTCAGTGTTTGAATACTCATAAAACCGGATAAAAGGAAAATTTACTTCAAAAGAATGGTTTTGGTATATAAAATATAAGTAGAGACGTCTGTAAGGCAACCCTCCGTATTCATGTAAGTCCCGCTGAAAGTTGGCGAATCCTTTGCAGTACTTTTCCACGCAGCGAAGCGGAAAATCTAATTGGTGTTAGATACTGTGCGAGTAGATACGCTCAAAGACGCAGCATACCGCGCGTGTGTATGTATGTATGTATGCGCTAAACAAAGGTTTCCGCCGGGAATGTTTTTAGACAAGTTAATTGCTTCCTTTGTGCCTCCATCTCTCATTGTTGCTTCATATTCGAATGTAATTTTAACGTCTATTTCTGAGCGAAATTTATCTCCGTTAGCGATACCGCGTTTAATTAATTCCTTTAGCCTCGGAAATGCCTTAATTACTTTAATTGGAATAAACGGAATATTGGAGCTTTATTATTTATTAATGTTGAGTGATATAAATTATAATGAATAACTGCAGCGGACAAATATTTATGGCTTAATAGAGGTAAATTAAATGAATGATAATCGCGATCCGGGAATAATAACACACAATATAATGTGAGTAGATGACAGAGCACAATATGAGCAAGGCTTTGCTTGAAGCAGCACAAGTGTGAGCGAGCAAGTAGGAGGAGAGTCACAATGAAGCAATAAAGTGCAGGGCGGAGGAGGAGGCGGAGGAGCTGGCAACAGGTTCACACGTCGTGGCTGTCAGCCGGGGACGCCAGGAATCCACGCAACGCAATAAAAATATATATAAAAGGGCGGAATGTGTAAACGAACTGCCCTGTCGGCTGTTTGTAAGAATAAATAAACATTCGGCCAAATTAAAGAGGGTGAAATAGGGTCGGACGCGCGCCGCAATTTTTCTGTAAAATTGTATTTATCGGCGAAGCGTTCAGTGTTATTGCTTCATTCGCCGAATCGACTGTTGTTATTACATTTTTGAGATAACGATATGAACAACACGGCTGCCGTTCGTTGCGCAGATACGGCCTTTCTATTCGTTTCATATAAACGCGCGTGCCTCGAATAATTTTGCAAATGATTTATTGGCATTTTGAAGAATTACGTAGGTATTTACTGATAGAAAAGCTGTGAAAATAGTCCGTTGTAGCACAGAATACAGTGCTTGTAGGAAGAATGTATACGAAAGGAACAAATAGAACATACAATATATCTAGTACCCACGACACAAGCGTTTGCTTAGTGTAGTAGTTAGATGGCGCTGTGTGCAATGTCCCGGAATATTTATTTATTTTATTAGAAGTTTTAATCAAGTTCTAGATCTTTGAAGACAATCCAATGCTATTAGTTATGGAGCGAGAGATTGAGGAAGACAGAAGACACATAATAAGATAAGTGGCTAGGTTCCTAAAAAATAAGTAAAGAGAAAACCTACTAGAATGGTTGAGAATAGTAAAGATGTTGCTTGAATACTTACTAGGGTCCTTGACCGCCGTGATGATGAGCTTGAACCCGTTGGCGTCGGTGCCCCAGTTGTCCGTCACGTACTTGAGCGTGACGAAGTTGCTGCGTGTGAACAGCGCGCCCACCTGCTGCTTGGTGTTCCGGCAGGACAGGTCCACCTGGAATACGTAGCAATAGGAGATGTTTTACGTGATTTTGGTAGCCTTTTTTATTATTGCTTGTGAGGCGACTATAGATAATTAATCATGGTAGCGACTTATTTGAATTCGAACGTTAAAATGTCTTATTCTTACCAATGGAGCTATCAACATCTTAACAGCTAGTTAGTGAAATAAAATCTTTAACCCTTTTTAAATCAGGAAATTTTTAATTGTTCTGAATGTTTTCTTTTACAAAGAAAAGAGAAAACATTGTTACACTGAGAAAATGTTTAAACAATGATTAATTTTTATTATACAATAGTTTACTTAGACCATTTAATAAATCGTCGATTCATCAGTTAATAATAATCCGTATAATATTGAAATTAATCCATATTATTTCACTGGAATATTATCTGAGAAAACGACAATATTTTAAGTTGCCTGCTTCTTATATAGTAGCAATATGGCTGTAGGTACAGGTGGCGAGTGATCCCTCAGGCGCGGGCCATATTTCCACCAGGCGTTACTGAGCTCGCTGTCATGTCGCCGCGGAATACTTAGCACTGCTCATGGAGACCTATTGGAAGGACGTGACTTGGGTCAGACATGCCCTGGTATGGTTGGGTGCACTCGGTGATTCATAGTCTCGATTGTAGCTCTTTTGTTTTAGAAGTAAGTTGTAGATAATTAGATTGTTAGGATGTTTAAGACATCGAAAAACGTAAATACAAGATTTCAAGATAAATACTTGAAATTAAGGTAATAAACGGTTCATAAACTGAAATTCTAATAAATATAAATTCTAATCTAATAAATATAAATAAATATATTTTACAGTTTTGACTGCTCTGTTAGCTTAGTTGGTAGTGGCTCTCTCTTCTAATCTAGGGGTGCGGGTTCGATTCCCGCATGAGACAAATAATTACGAACATTTAAATTTGTAATTATTTGTGTTGAGTCTGGTCGTTTCTATGTATAATAAGTATGTATTTACAAAAGAAAAGTATATATGTATTATATCCGTTATCTAGTATCCATGATACAAGCGTAAGCTTAGTATGGGGCTAGATGGCGCTGTGTGATATGTCCTGAAATATTTATTTTATTTATTTATTTATTTAGTTAATTTGAAACATTCTGTTTTTCTCATCCTCATATAATAAAATAATCTGTCCAAGCTCCCGGGCTAACTGGACGCGACTCGAGTCTTTTATAAACTTACTCGACTTCATAAGGATCCGGCGAGATATTAAAAATTCTTCTTTGCAAAATTGTCAGATGACTCGCAGTCCGAGCTCTTCTTAAAAGGATTTCTTATTAAGTTTAGTTATTTACTTGTAGTAGTAGTTTTACAATCCTTAAACTTAGCCAAAGCATTAAATTTCATTGAAACTGTGACACGAAGGGCGGATAAAATTATTCATTTAATTCACTTAACTCATGGGCTGTTCATATAGGTAGTTTTGACAAGCTTTCCGACTAGTTTAAACTAGATTATATTTCAGTCTTATCATATTTCTCTTACCTAACTTACGTAGAAGGTCACATCATAGATATATATCCTATGGATAAAACTATATGGGCAAGTTCGCACAGGTAGGTAAAAGTTTGCCTTTTGTGGGTAATGAATATGAGAGCATTTGAAACAGGCCGGGACCGGGCGCGGCCGGGATGTGGTTAGCTTGTTTAACTTTCTTGGTATGTGCTGGGTTAGACAGGGTCACGGGTACATAGCTCATAAACAGGCACAACTGAGGGAAGTGTGTGCTAGTTTTGGAATGCAATGTAAAATGATTTCCTTTTGAGTGCCTGGTGAATCTGTAATAGGACAAGGTCAAGATGGAATTAAATGTAAAGTAACGCCGTAAACAATTGCATGTGTACTATAAAGAAGATAATGAAATCCAAGTTTCCTAAAATAAACCTAAAACGGTCTTAAAATATTTCAGCCCACCCTCTTCCAAATAATAAAAGAGTGTTGCTTGGAAGCACAAACATAATCGCCTTTTCCTTGAATAATAATCGGCTGAAGAAAATAAAAACAATTCACAATAAGAAGAATAAAAGGGCTGAAAGAAACAAGAGACGCCCGACGCAGTCAAGTTTCTGTAGAGCCTTCTTCAAGGGCGAGTTACGCGATTTGAATTTAAAATTCGAGAAAGTTTCGACTACATTCAGAAGTTGCGTCGGATTTTACTAGTCTGCTTCTGTAAGGACGTATTTACATGATAATAGGCGGACACGCTTTTGTCCTTTTTAATTTATTCGGTTTTATAAAGTCGTAAAGAGGTTTGTAAAGAAAGTTAATAACTTTAGTACAAATAATTTAATCTGCATCAATGTAACTTTTTATGTATGTCCTCTAAGTTCTTTATACACCTACACAAACTGAAATGTTTTATTGCTTATGATATTGGTATGCATCGTATGTACATACTAGACAACTAGCTATAATATTTGCTCGTGTTGTTACCTATTTCAGCAGCTAATATTGTCAATCCTGTTTGTATCTACAAATACCAACAACCAAGTTAATATTCTTAGATGGATATCAATATGTTTACTCCAGGTTTAGTCAACTCTATCCAGTGTGAACATGGCCTCCGTCGCAGTGTCTATTAAGTTGCATCTGTCCTGGTGTTAATTTATTTGGAAGGGCGACACCTGACGGCTGCCTACTGCCTATCGCCTCCGGCGTCCATTCTCAGCTGGATTTAATTATTCAAATAGCATTCTCCGTTTTCTCACTTGACAAACTCTACAGTTAACGAAGATTTAGGGATTACCGTCATTTTAAAAAATTAGACGGGATTACTTTGGGAACTTTATCGTTGGATAGTGATGGAGCCACTTTGTATTAGCTAATGAGCTTTAATCCTATTTTTAATTAACTTAAAATGCTTGAGTGGACGCTGGATTAACAGTGGAGTAAGATATTTGTGTGCGAGTGTGGCTCAGTGGTTCCAGTGTCTGATTTTCATCCAGACGCATCCTGGTTCGAATCCGCCCTACACCAATGACTTGTATATTTTCAAGTTATGTGTGGATTTGCGCTCGCTTAGCGGTGAAGGAAAACATCGTGAGGAAACCGACATGTTTGAGGACCACAATATCCGAGGACATGCGTCTTCCGTGGAAGGACCTGGGCGCCCACCACGATGTATCTGCCCAAGAAAACTCCCCTAATGAATTGATTCTGCGGGGGAGTCACGACCCTCAGTCATGAGGAAATACGACTCGAAGAGAGAAGATATTTGTAAAATGAGGATCGCATTAAACGAATACATTACATAAATACTATTAATAAGGAATTAATTTACAACGTAAAAGCGTGTTAAAATTCGTGTACCAGCATTAATCGTAGCCATTAAAGTCAAGCGGTATGAACAATGTTTTAACAGCACCCAATAAAATTCTCTCTCAAGAATTAAGTTTGGATTTGATTCATGTCACCCTGCCTGATTTGAAAGATTAATTTTACAGTACTGCACTTAATAAGCGAGGTGGCGTACTTTGGTAGACGAAATTAATCTTAAAACCAGCAAAGTCAAAGTGTTATCAAAGTGACTCAGAACCGGACCATTAAAACTTTAAGCCCACCTCAAATGCGAGGTAATTTGGAGCTCCAATCTACTTTATATTAACCTTTAATGAATGCTGGTCCCGATTAAACAATGGAGTGAAATAAATTCGAGTAATAAAGTGTTCTATAGAAGGAGGTGCCTGGGATCGTTAAACTCAGGGATGCTGATGGGCACGAGTGTGCTTGTTATTGGGGACATGTTTTCTGTGTGTTGGTTAATAAAATTTTGTCCACTCCTTCATAACAATCAGAATTATTTCGCCATTAGAAACATTATTACAATAATAGGTACTTACTTACGCTAGGTACAAAATGATGTCCTACAAACATTTTCGCCTGAAACATTCATCTGATTTGAAAAATTTAATCGCGTCTGGCCTTTTTTCATTTAATTTAGATTTGAAAATTACACTAGCGACAATATCTAAGTATAAGAACTAAAGTGCAATCAATAACTAAGTAAGGTACGAGTAGCTGTATGCTGTTGCTCTTAACAACAACAGCAAAAGTCGCTACCAACATTTCAACAACGGTAGCGCCCAATCAGATAGCAGAAGCAAGTGTAGTCATAATGTAATGTACCTTGGGGGGTGCAGTGGCGTGCGCTCCGTCGTACACGTAGAGGTGGTCGTTGCAGTCCAGCTGCAGCATCTCGAAGTGCAGCATGAAGCGCTGCAGGATGCTGTGCGTCTGGAAGGTCACGGTGCAGTCCAGGTTGCGCTCGTTGCGGGACCACACCACGCCGCCCTCCACCTTGCGGTACTGCCGCTGTAGGAAGTGGTCCTTGCATATTGAGTCCATGTAATCTGGGGACAAGGGGACATAGTCTCATTAGCAGTGAAGGGATCTAACATTTTAATGTACAGTAGATAGTAATATATCCCTGCCAGATTGGTTGCCTGGAAGAGATCGCTCTTAGCGATAAGGCCGCCAATTAAAACGCAAATTTTATTTTCTATGTTTTTTTTTGTATTGTTTTTTATGTATGTGGTGTTTTAATAAAGAATTTATCTATCTACAGTAGTTGATTCAAATATTGTACTTTGATGTGATGTGATGAAATTAAGAAAAGGAGCAATAGATTAGAAGTGACTGTTACCGCAGAGATACAATATTATCTTGGCTGCAGCCAAAAAAAAAAAAAAAAAATAATATAAAATACATTACAAAAGGAATGGATGTACATATGTAGCATGTACTATAGCATACCTATTGAATTCAATATATTACGGTGAATAAACTTAGGGTTCCAATACTCGTAGAAGTCGTATCAACAGCTATTAAAATGACTTGCGTATAAAATATACAGGCTGATTTACCATAAACGACACCCAAGAAATGAAGATCCCAAAATGAAAGTTCATCGGACAAACGAATTCGAACATGAAAGCAAAAGATACATCGAACATTGTGTCTATTAATTCTGGCGTCCGTTTCAATCCCAGCTCGAGCCTGCTCCTTGATCCAGGCTGGACGGTGACAGCCCCCTTTATCCCGCGATCAATGGGAATAAAACTCAGGAGGAAATTACTACAGCCGCATTCTCATTCACCGCTTATCACATTCCGTCGATATCTCGATACTCGAACCCCTTTTTAAAGATAGCAGGTTCCATTTTCAACTCTATTTGACTCGGTTTAAAGAAGTCGGTTTCGTTTCATTTTCTGGCGTCAGATAAGATGCTTATCGCTAATCTGCGAGATGAAGGTTTATCTGTACTCTCGCAGTAACAGTCGTGTTTAGAGCTACAGTGCTTATGTCATGTATTTTGTGTAGTGTCAAATATTTTTATTCAACTTAGAGTAGTAGGAAGTGAGATCTTGGTCGCTTCCGTGGAAGTGGCTGCTATAGTTTTATTGTAAAGTAGTTTTTTGGATACTTTAGTGCAAAATGTAAGTATTAAACATTATCTTATAGTTTTGAAACGGCTTACATATTAGCTATCTGCCCGTAGATTGACGGATAAATAAGATTCACATAGCGAACAATGCATTTTATTTTGTAAGTAATTAACAATCAAGGATTTTCATCCCTCTCTCATGTAAACAATTAAGGTAACACTGTTTTAATTTCATTGACAGTATTGATTTCACTTATGATCAAAACTTCACTTTAGTATTAACTACTAGTATAGGTACTATTCTGTGACTGCACAGATTGCAAAAACGAGAGTAACATTAATCTCAACAATTCCTTTACAGGTCTTACAAGCTTATCACCCTGCTGTCCCTGCTCCTCATAGCCTCCTCCTCCTCAGCGCCGACCCCCCGGGTGCTGAACAGCATGGTGTCCGGGGTCACCACGGGCCTGGAGGTGCCCAGCGACCTCATAGCCAGTACCGCGGCAGGCACCGGGGCCATGCAGCTAGTCATCAATGTACATACGGACAGTCACGGGAATATTGAAGTGTATACGAACTGATCGTGGTTCTTTTACAAGTGACAGACAGATATTTGACTGAAAGTAATCGAGAGAAAGAGAGGAATAGAATTCCTTGAAGTGTTCGTAAAGTGTTGGTAAAGATTGAAGGAGAATAATGCTTGTGCTGAATTAGAGACATTCTAGTGACATAATTAAAGTGAACTGTTTAAAAAAACTGCAACTTCCTATGAAAAGAAGACATCATGACAATGTTAAGCGATAGTCACTATTGTTTCCGAGATTATGAAAAACCTAATTGGTGTTTCTTAGAATACAACGACTTTCTATTACTTTACAGGTTTCTTGTAATTCTATAAGTACTTATTGTGTCTGTAATTTATTTAATTTAAAGCTTCATTCGGCTTCGGGGAACGAAGTGAAATGAAAGCTAACACAAACAAAATATTGAAGTTAAAATAACATGATTTCGACCAAGATATTTGAAAGTATTTCTTAGTATGAGATTTATGTTACTATATCATTACTTAAGTTACAAAGGTTTACTTGAGAGACATACATTTATTTATTTTAAGAGACAAAATAATTGTTCTGTTGTCTCTGGCCTCGAAACACAGCCTAACGACAATTACGAGGTCAGAGGATTCGAAAGATTTTTGTAACCTAAGATTTCTGGCAAATAAATTATTTTTTTATTTGCATATGATGACTAACTGAACGACTGGTCCATGTTAGAATGTAAACGTTAATATTTTGTAAAAGTATCATTAGCGGTTATTATCAATTAAATATTTTTTTGAAAAAATACTAAATGTTGTTTTATGTTATTACTGTGCAAACTTTGAAGTCATGTTTAATATGGATTACTTGTCACCAAAAAACACTACTATTCCACGAATTATACTATTTACCATTTTTTATAATATTAATAACACACAATATCTAAGATGTATGTAGTTGATAAGCTGGTATTTTACACGCGACTGTATACGCATTTATGACATCAATTCTTATCTGTTGTAATCCGATTGTAGGTGCCACATCAGTTTGTGAGGCAATAAACGAAACTATATGTTTATTTTACACCATACATTTATGGCATTATTTTAAACTGTTGATGGTAAGTTAAAAAATAAACGAACAATCACCTTACGATAACAATACAAAGATAAAAAAAATCAACTTCATTTTCATGTTTACAAAAAACGTTATTTAAAATAAACTTGAAAATATAATGAAGTAAATTAATAATAAACAATATATACACTAATAAAACTAAAAAAGAGTATTTACATTTAAACTAAATTTAATACATCCACATGTGGTATGGTGCCAAGAACGCTGGCTGCATTCCCACGCTGGATTGCTATAGAAATCCTTTGCGCAAGGAACCAGCCAGCGTTCTTGTCTCTAGTGATGTCATTCAACCTTTTTTTTTATTTATAAAAGTCTTCGTGCTTTTACCCCACGGACCAAAAGTTTCGAAGCCAAGCGGTACGAAAATATAATCAGTCGATAATGATGTATATTTTCGCCGCTTGGCTTCTTCTTCTTGTTTATAATGAAGTAATATTATAAACAAGGTACTAAATTATTCATTTCAAACCTAAGTATAATACGCGTACATATGTACTAAACTACGCTTGATAACCCTATGTTAGTAGTTACATAGAATTAGTTAAGGTTTCTTTGAGGCTTGTAAAATTTTAAGCATGCATTGGAGTAAAGTATTTTATCTAAGTATTTATTTGGGATAGTCACATACAGGTAAGTCCACCTTCTGTTTTCCCCATCACTCACTATTTTGGAGTAGAAACCCGAATTCAATTATCGCCACTGTCCTGTACACGTGTTTATGTCGAAGTCAACACAATCCCAATGCCCTAAAATAGGGCATATCCCAAATCGGGGCACACGGAGAATATGAAGTGTAAATAATTCATCCATTGATCGAGTCGGTACGTTTGTCACGTATTATATTACCTATCTGAATTGACAATAGGTGTGTGAGCGATCGCGTGCGTGTCCTGACTTACTGGGACTTGGGGAAATTCATATTAGATGTACCTATTGTTACATGATCCATTTAAAATTTAATACCTGAGCTCTCGTTTATAAAGTGTGAGTTATTTTACTCTGTGTACTACATTATACAGCTCATTCGTTGAACTCCCTAAATTACGTTTTTAACTTTTACTATTAAAAAGAATGCTGCAACGTTGCTTAGCATTAAACCATTTTAAATAAGATGTATAAAATCAGAATAATAGGACAATCTCGTCATCTGGTAATATTGCCAAAAGCTAGACATGTTATAAAAATAAAAAACAAGTCTACGCCTGTAGCGTGTTAGTCTACGAAACTACATTACTATGTGTCGTAGCATGGGTCGTAGCCCGATGTAGAGCCTCTACGAAATGGTCTCTACAAGTTATTCTATTTTAAACTACAATATAATCTAATAATTTGTGGTTTTTTTGATTGTGCAGTTGTGTAGGTATTCTTGGTATATATTGTAAAGTACACTTTTTATAAGTTTAGATTTTATTACTTAATGAATTAACCTACCTATACCATATGAGAATAAAAAAATATTTTAGTTTAATTTAATTTTACTCTATACTTAGCTAGAAGTTCATATACTTCTCATCCAAGTGATTTATTAAGACTAATATTGTAAATATTTAACTTGAACAAATGATATGACATGAGGTTATTTGTACAAGTTAAAAACTTAGTATGTTGCTTATTTTGTATGATTAAAATTTACAATAAACAATGAACTTTCTCATATGTTTTTCCTTTGAAATTACTTGAAATCCCTTTATCGTTATGAGTAAACTAGCTGTGCCTGCGACTTCGTCCGCGTGGAGTAGTTGTTTTGGGCATCATATTTATTTTTGCAAACAACCTCTTCACCTTTAAAAATTATAGCTGTTACCCACGACTTGAACCGTTTTCGCAGCGCACGCAACGGAAGCCCTCAAAGATGAATAACTTTTCCCGTTTTTATCACATTTTCCATTGTTTCTCCGCTCTTATTAATTGCAGCGTGATGTTATATAACCTAAAGACTTCCTCGATATATGGTCTATTCAACACAAAAATAATTTTTCAACTCGCACCAGTAGTTCCTGATATTAGCGCGTTCAAACAAACAAACAAACTCTTCAGCTTTATAATATTAAGTATAGATTTGTTGTAGGGCTTTCGATTAAATTTAGTATTGAAAGGTGACGTAATTACTCGTCGGCCCGACCATGTCAAATCAAACCCGGCTGTAGGCCTCCCCTGCTGACGTCATCAACATTAGACCCCTAGATTGGCTCCCAGTGATTGAATAATCGTTCAGCTCTTGATCGATCTGTGCTATCCAAAGATAGTTTTTATTATAGACTACATCTGAAATAGAGAAGCTAAAGTAAATTCCATTAATCGTCTTAGTCATAGTTGTTTATTTGCAAAATGTAAATCACACAGTTACACAAACAAAATGTGGAAATGTTAAAGTGAGAGGCTTATAATTTAGTATGAACCTGATTGCACAAATTTTTGGTTGAATGTTTAGTCAGCTTCATTACTATTTAAAAGAATCAATACAAAGATTCGAGAATAAATTAAAAACCGTTTTTGAATGTGTTTTTTAGATAGAAACAAGAGACTGACCAACTTTACTAACTTCATCAATTCTTCACTGTGCAATCAAAATAGTCAAGCATATATTTTAACTTCTATCAATTTAATGTAACCGAAGCGCTTAAAGGTAACATATATCATGTTACTCCCAGGTTGCAGGTAATCTAGTACATCAAGCTGGTCACCAACTGAGTCGGGAGCTCATTTAACAAATAGTGCCCGTACAGCAGCCCCGGGGTGGCTGGCAATTACTGCGCAACGGAGACACTGAGAGGTAGTGCGGGAGATCTGGTAGGGGACGGTTACTAGGGCTTTTATGTAAGAAACTTGAGATGTTAATATAAAAAACTAAAGAATGTGAGTTAATGGTGTTGTATTGTTTGATAGGTTGTAAAAACTTACCTAAGAATTATTATTAGCTAATGCCTTGTAAAAATTCATGATAGTCGATACATATAAATTTTAACTATAAAACCATGTTTTTTGGCGTTAATCTTTTTGACATAAGTGATAGCCGGTGATATCAAATTCAAAACCATGTTTGTTTGAATTGATACTATGTTTTCAAAATGAAAAATTTTTAGGACCCGGTTCATTAAATTTAGATTTTATTTATGGCAACCAAAATCATTCCATCCGTTTCGCACAATGGCATAACATATTTATTGAGTCTTTAATTCGCACTTATTTAATCTTATAAACAATGCCTGCTCAAAAAAGGAATAGTACAACAAATATTTCCCAGACGTAACAGAAGCTATCATCGTTTCCGATCTAGCTTTTGGCGCGTGATGGACGTCTGCAAGATTAGTTGGAGCTGGAGTAGGCAGGAGTGAGTCCCGGAGACCCCGACCGGGCTTGTGACGGGACTCATTCCTGCCAAGACTATCGACATAGGAGAGAAATGGACTAGCATAATCACACCATTTTCTATGCGCACAGAGCACTAAGCAAATATACGAGTAGTGCACTCTGATGTCAATGTTTTCAAACCACTCTGTTTTTTTTTTTTTTTTTTTTTAATATTTCGGGACATTGCACACAGCGCCATCTAGCCCCACACTAAGCAAACGCTTGTGTCGTGGGTACTAGATAACGGATATAATACTTATATACTTTTCTTTTGTAAATACATACTTATTATACATACAAACAACCAGACTCAACACAAGAAATTATACCTTTTTAAAAAATTGATAGCCGCAGACATGGCTTAACGACTGCAAATTGAGCACTCTAAGTGTTTAACACACTGACCGCTCTTTTGATATCCTGTCATACTGCATTCGGTACTCTTTTTCTATTAGTATACCTGATGTAGTCTAGCTAGGTGTGTCCGCATCGTCCTTATAGACTTATCTATAGGTGGCTCGCAAAACTAAATTTAGTTTTAAACTGCCAAAAGTGCTATGACATCATTATCATATCACACTAATATTAAAGACGAGTAAGTTTGTAAGAGTCAACGTCTATTCCTTCTTCACGCTCAAAATGCCAAACCAGTTAGTCTGTAATTTTGCAGTTAACGTATAGTACGATATAACGTACATAATGTTCTTTTATCTTGGGTAAACTCGAGAATTTCCGCGGTGCGCTACTATAGTAAAAATGTTATAATTTTTTTAGCAAACTGTAGACAACAAATAAATACTCCGGGACATTGCACACAGTGCCATCTAGCCCCACACTAAGCAAACGCTTATGTCGTGGGTACTAGATAACGGATATAATGCATATAAAATTTTCTTTTCTTTTACTATGCTTGTCTGCAATGTACTATGTCTGTAACTGCGACCTCAGTCCAGTCCGACCGAGCCCGATGTAAGCCTCTAATGATTGCGTCCGGAAATTACGAGTCGGATTCGATTTTTTGCTAACTTTTCTTATTAGACCAAGAAACTTGATCTCGTAATATTTGCAGGCGCTTCGATTTAATCAGATAGCTGGCGGCATAAAAAACTCCGTATCTGTACAATTAATCACATAAAATACTGGAAAATTATTATTTGTTTCAGTGTGTGTTTGCAGATAACATTCTTTAAATTTCTATAAGCATGATTGGGGAAATTGCTATTACGTACTCGATGACCTAAAAATTATTTTACAAACTCATTCTAAAACTATAGATAATTAACTAATTTCTTGGTGTGTCTATTTGGTACTGTCATTTTTGCCACTACTGGCATTTCATAATAATATTACTGCATATGAAAATAAGTAAAAGGAATCAAAATAGTACCAAATTTCTCACTGCTAGTTCAATCTCTTTCCTTACCACATTCTATGCTCTCCTTAAATATTACGAGTACAATTTATAAGTACAGTTTGACTGCGTTTAATTTCCGATATGGAATGATTCGTTCCACAGAGTATAAATAATGAAGCTGCTTGGAATGAACTATTTGTTTCAGCTCCAGGGAATGAGAATGTAAGACTGTACTTACTTGATACTTTAGTTCAAGCGGCGCAAGCTGAGTGCTCGGGATTTATGACTCGAATCTCCTATTTATGTATAAGAAGTAAAAAGCCACGTTCGTGCTAGTTTGACGTCTATTTATGTGTAACTTAGATGCAAACAAGACAATAATTGCAATAATAGTACAATTGTGGGTGAATCCGTGATTTGATGATAATATTTTGATCACCATTTCAAAGTAAAATTGCATTTGCAACAATAAACAAAAGAATATGAGCCGTACAAATACAGAGAACAAGCCAACACGTTGAAAATGACATGTATGTTAACTGTGACAGTCATTGAAGGCATGACAGACAATAGAGAACAATATAGAACAATAGACGTGGCCCCATGACGAGTGACCGAGTGAGCTGATTGCTTGCGGGGCACGGTGGCCTATAAACTGACAAACATACAGCTCTATATGTGAGTGCTGTACCTATGTGACTGTGATAATGTGTTGCTGTAAAGAAGAAGAAGAAAGTGCAATATATAAGGTTTAGAGATACATAGGCTTCAAATAATAACGGAATAATCATAAGGAATAGGTACAGCTACGACACCATGATAACACAGAGGGTTGGGCAGTATTTGAATTACTTGTAATTAAAATACGTAATTGAAATACAAACACGTATTTAGAATTTGTATTTCAATTACTTCCTTACAATGTAATTTGTAATTTGTATTTCAAATACCTGACGCCGAGGTATTTTGTAATTAGTATTTCAAATACCTGCGGCTTCAAAATACATTTTAACATTAAAATACATTTTTTTTTACAGCATGAGTGCGAGGCGAGAGTGTAGTGATGGTAAAGCAGCTATTAGAGTTGGCAAAACTGCACCTGTTTTACCAACAAAACAAAACGCAAACAAATTACGCCAAATTGTCAATGTCAAGATAAGATGTCAAATCAAATAACGGTTTCGGTTTGTTTTTAGCGGTTTTTAGCTAGGATTTTGTTTGGTCCTAGGTTTTTAGTTTTTTTCACGGATTAAATAAAGCTTTTGACAATTTAACACAAGTTTGTGCTCATCAGGACCTGTAGAAATATGGTTTTCTTTAGCTGGTTTTATTCACTCTCCAACAAGAGGCTATTTGTCTGACAGCACATTTAGAAATCTCGTGTTCATGAAAGGAAACTCTGGTTTTACTGATTAATTAATCTAGTATTCCTCTACTTTTCACCCCGTGCTAGATTACTATCTAGACCAGCACGGGCTGAAAAGTATTTTGTATTTTGTAATTTGTATTTCAATCTCGCTACTATCATATATAATAGTTACTCTATTTTTTTTTCTGTTATGGCTTTTGCGAAGATATGACTTCGCAGTTCTGCCAATGTCAAGTGGGAAGATGTATCGTACCAAAAATCACGATGAACTGTCACTACATTATGGCGTTAAAACTGACATAATATGCACAATAATCGAAAAAGTAACGAAACTTATTGTTTAGAGTTTCACCTAATTTGAATTCAGTCAATTTCACTAAGTCTGTTTAACTCGCAACCAAGGATATTTTATTTCATCCCTCTCTTTCCCTCGCAACATACCATATTCTCTCTCTCTCTCTCTCTCGTGTCAGGTGAGTGTAGGAGGGAGGGGTATTAATTACACAGGTTTATTTCACCGCTGTGACGGATGCATCCGCGAACGAATTACTGTATTGGATTGTTGGAGCATACAGCCTAGCTGCGATACATGCTTTTAACCGTTCTTATTGTAAAAATACTTATACCTGCATAACTAATCTAGTCTTGTAAATACACTGTAAATAGATTTTTTTTCTACTTTACAAGTGAGATCTTATAGACTACAGTGGAGCTTAAAATCAGATGGGCTATAGTCAAACGTAAGCCTTGTTTAGCGTTATTCCTTTTCTGTGATTTATTTTGAGTTTGACTACAACCTGCCTTTTTTACATTAGATAGGCTCACGCTTGACTACAACTTGCCTGATGTTAAGCAACGTTGTAATCTACGATCTAGCACGCTTGCTTAGAAGAAACAGGTAACATTACAGAACATCACACGAGCTAAGTATAACAACAGATAGACAAAAAGACGTTTTTATAGCTTAGTTAAGTAAAACAAGATGGCGACTGAAACACTTTCCCCATTTTATAATGTGTTACCTACATCTAATCCAAGACGCGTAGTTAAATTGCGTAAATAAAACCCGTACTCTGATGGCGCTTACTCTGTCAAATTGAAAATTCGCAATAAAACGTATTTACGAGGAGTTACTCTTTATGGATCGTAAACCATCCAAATTGTGACCGAAAAATATTTTATGCACGCCCTAGATAGGTAAATACCATGTATAAGTTTTCTATATATTTGTGTAAGTACATAGATGCTTAGTGTAAGTGTGCTAATTTACTATCATATTATGGCACACCACAGTTCTTGTTGCTTAGATTTTTAATTCAAAGCCAATATGAGCAGAAACTCAACAATGAAACATGTGGCACTTTGACTGAATGACTGTCTCAATAAACCAGTTGTAAAGCCTTGTTTAAGTTATGGGTCAGATCAGATTGATGATCGAATAATAATCTATCACCATGCACAATTACTATACACTTCGGAACATTGACTAAAACTAGTGTGTGGATCCAGCTAGGTAATTTTCCCCTGCTTGCCTCTTTTTTCATATTACAATTAATTAATTATCTTTGATTTGATCAAGTGTATCGTGGTGGATGCTTAATTCCGTCTCCGAATATATCAGTTTCCTTGCGATGGTTTAGTCCACATATAAACGATACCAAATAGACACGTAACTTGAAAAACAAGTCATTATATCGAACCAGAGTACTCAGACACCACGAGTAGGTGCTCTCCCATCACCCCTTACTTTATCTATACTAATATTATAAAGCTGAAGAGTAAGCTGTATGTTCGTTTGTTTGTTTGAACGCGCTAATCTCAGGAACTATTGGTGCTCACAGGAAGGCTTTAGGCTATTATAACATCACGCTGCAACTAATAGAAGCGAAGAAACAATGGAAAATGTGGAAAAAAACGGGTTTTATGGTAATAATAACTATTCCACGCGGACGAAGTCGCGAGCACAGCTAGTATCTCATAAAAAGGAGCCCGAATGGTACACTTAAAAACTGATATAACAGCATAGTTAAAGTAGTTATGTAGTACTTATACGAGCGCACAAACTACGTTAAAGCGAGGAGTCCATCGCTCATCCTTTCATTTGGGCTCTGCGTTCCAGACGCTTAAAAACCTTTTATCTCGCCGTAGCTTAATGCGTAACGAGAACGGTCCAAACCCCTCGCTCTTACTAAGGTATGGTGTAACAATGCTGTTATAATATTACTTTGCTTATATGTTAGTTTGTTTAAAAAGACTGGATGGCAGCAAAAAATACTTATGTATTCTTCGAATGCTTTTAGTTCACTTCCTACGTGTGTCGTAAAATTGCCAGATGTAACACGATAAACCTCACTTTAAAAGTTAAGTGCTAGTGATGAGATCAAGAATTTAACTCAATTTTTATTAGTTACCGTTTTAACTTTTCATAACAAGGAAGTGAAAATACACAACTAATGAATTTATTTAACACAAGTGTGTGATATACATACATACGTGGAAGGACCGGTGCGTTCACCGCGATGCATCTGCTCTGCCCATGAGAACTCACTTAAGTCATTCACTGGGGGAGTCACGACCTTCAGGAATGATGAATACAACTAGGAAAGAGAGGCTGCGATATTACAAGTATATTTTCAAAAACCCTGCTGATAAAATATCAAAATGAAAGTAACACTAACCCCATCATACCCCCGGTCGCTAGTAAGGGCCGGTGTAACGTACCCGGTATCTTAGCGGCGGTATCGACCGGCGCGGTCGTTGCCCCCGCCGCCCCCGCCCCCCGCGCCACCGATACACTCACATACACAGATTCGGGACCCGGGTACTTAGACGAGGAACTTAGGGATCGAAAAGTTTCTATATTCTGGGATAAAAATACCAATATTTTTGTATAGTATACTCGTATAATATGGATGATCAGGATAAAGTCTCAGAGTTTAGGCTTAGGTTAGGTTTAGATTAAGGTTGAGTCTAAGACGGTATGATAATTAGATGTAAGTTGTTGACGATTTATGGAATTTTCTAATTGGCAAAACTATTGAGAGAATCACCACATTTCTGTCACTCTTAACAAAGACCGATTGCATCAACTTTGGTTAACACATATGAAATCTCAGTTATTTATGCAATTCGTATATGTAAAACATTGTATTCTGTTGTGAAGTCCACCCGGGTGTAGTGCGTGCATAGAGCACCCCCCGAGTCCCGAGTCCCGTGAAGCGCGTTCCCGAAAACACGAAGAAATTACACGTTTTTTCCGTCCGCTTTGTTTCGATATTGGTCGCTATCTGTTTGTTATTTGCCTCCAGATCTTAGTATTAGCGTTGTTGCTATTTATGGGGTTGCTTTTATTACTGTCTTTAGGACTGTAATGAAAGGAAAGGCGACCTTTTCCGGACCTTCCCTGCTCAGATTTCATGGAGATCTTATGGTTTTTGGGCTTTTACCATACTTTCAGGTGTTTGCTTCAGGTGGTGTATTGCTAGCATAAACCTACAGGTTCAATAAATCAAAATGCTTTCAATCATAAATCAAATTGACTTAGTGGACATGTAATATAGTAATAGCTTTCTAAAGTCCAAGCGCCTTATAAGAACTTCCAATGATCAGAAAAATGGTTTAATAAGATTCCCGAAATATTTTCGCTAAAACTTATCGACTATTTGAATGCTCTAATATTACGAAGACACGTACTCGATCGAGCCGATAGACGAGCATTAGTAAGATTCCAATAAATTCCGCCTAGTTATACCTATAGGGCCTTGAAGACTATTGGAATACCTGCGAGTGAATGTGACAGGAGTCACGTTTCCCTCCTCATTCGTCGGGTTCAGGAGTCGTGTGACAAACGTACGTATAAACTCACAGAGGTGTCGGCTCAATAGCACGGAGCCTGTTACCTTGATGTATGAGCCTGTAGTTCAGCACAGGTTTCAAACGATAATGCTTGGAAATAAGATATCGATAAATAATCGAAAGTAAAACGATAGTGTAGTCAGCCTTTTGTTAGGTGACAAAAATCAGTAATTTAGGTAAATCAGCAATATGAAAACGTAATATTTTCATGTCACATTTCCGTCAACCCAGGCTTTTGGTTCTGTTTTAGTTTTTAAATCTATCAGTCAGACAGCAAACTGAGACCATTAAACCATCTATCAATCGTTATTACGTTTCCACATATCAGTCCAATCTGTTTGAAAACGCATGGAATTATGGTTAAGTGCAAACCCGTTGAAATGCATATAAAAAAGAAATATACCAAAAGTCTATCGTGAATCCCGAGTTCGAGGCAACTACTATTGCCACCTTCTTATAGGAAAGTAATGCAGGGATTACTTATAAAGATTGAGAAATAGCCCTTTTCATGGTGGCAAAGGCCCTCAATATCTCAATAGGTGGCACCCCGGGCACGTGCGGAGCTCTAGCAGCTCTCTCTATATTGCGATTCCATTATACGAGAGAGCCCTCTAATTTGCTCGTAAATGGTTCAGCAGGAGCGGAGTAAGGTTGAGGGTAGTTGAAAAATTAAAAACTTTTATTACGCTTTAATTACATTTTATTACCAGTATGGATGGATTAAATTTCATTGCTACCAGTTTCTGATTAGACTAGATGTGTGAAAGTGTCTTACTCTGAACATGACTACCTTGCCTACATATGGCAAATACATTAGTATAAAAATAAAACAGAGTAAAAAGGTCCGTGAAGGTTCAAAAGTCCGCGAGGTAAAAAATAAGTTAAAAAGATCGACTACACCACTATTACTAAAAAACCTATGAATACCCCTTAGAGAGAATGCCTTACTCCGCCCCATTCCACACAATTTTAATATGCGCGTCGCGCGTTTGATCGCGATGCCTCTCATTGCGACCTAAAGCCTCCCACAGAATAAATCATACTTCTCCTTCCTTACGATGAGTAATAAGGTTCTATCGGAAAATAGCTCGGAAACATTTTTCTATCGAACTAACAAGCAATTAAGTGGAGAAAAACATCGCTCTCATTACGTGAGATTGTTGTTGGTAAGCTTATTTGCTCGCATTATATTATGAGGAAAATCAGGCTGGTTTGTAACTGAAAACTAAATGCTGTGTATTACCACGCTACTACATATCATAGTCACTTACACGATCAATAGACAGAAATATGATTCCGTTTTAATTACAGAATTTTGCCGTCGTTGCAACTTGCAATTACAACAATCTTTCAAAATAATCAAAGTTAATAAATTTAACAATATGTTTTTACAATTGCAGCCAACTTCACCACATATTTATCCAGTAAGAACTGGTTCACTCTTACTTCGAAGATGATTCTAACGAGTGTGGCCAAGTCCCCCAGGGCGGCTCGCCCAGGGCGCGCAGGGCGGGCGCCTGCTATCGACAGAGAGCAGCCTTTCTACAGTGATTAATTAACCCATGACCCCAATGATTAATGCTCTCGCAAAAATGCGAGCGAAATCAATTTTCGCTTCAAGATTGTTTTTAAGGATGTAAGTATACGTGTATCTACTTATGTATGTATGTATATACCTACTCGTGCAACTTTGGTGGTGGGAGATGACAGGAGGGCGTGGAAGTGTTTTTGCTAAAATGTTTTATGGTGTCATTGTATGAAAATAGGCGACGCCGTGTTACCCGCGATAATAAATAATAAATAAATAATAATAAATATTTCAGGACATATCACACAGCGCCATCTAGCCCCATACTAAGCTTACGCTTGTATCATGGATACTAGATAACGGATATAATACATATATACTTTTCTTTTGTAAATACATACTTATTATACATAGAAACGACCAGACTCAACACAAATAATTACAAATTTAAATGTTCGTAATTATTTGTGTCATGTGGGAATCGAACCCGCACCCCTAGATTAGAAGGCAGAGCCACTACCAACTAAGCTAACAGAGCAGTCAAAATACGTAGGTATATGATAAAGTAGCCTATTAATTAATCCTGGATTTAATCTGGCATAGGTAATATAAACAGTAGCTATACGTCTCAAGTATTGGGTCAATTTTGGCCACGACTTCGATAACAACATAATTTGCGTAATGATGATTGTGAAAAAATTAGAATAAAATATCAATTATTAAAATATAAAAATATGTGTATGTATGTATTAATTTTCGTTTTGGATCGCCACCAGTACACAACTGGATAAAACCGGATATGACGAAACTAAATTATATAGAATAAAGCAAAACATGAGATTATTATCAAAGTAGATTGGTACGTCTAATTTTATCGCTACAGTAAATTAATTATGCACTAATAACAAACATAATAGTTACCTTCGTCTGCTTTATTTCAGGGATAGAAAGCAGAAACCTTATGTACCTGTTTTGATATAGCCCATACACACAATTTCCCTTAATCGAGTTAACAACTTTGTTCCAATATGTGTTGGGTTCCAATGTTTTTCTGTACATCTTATGAAGAGATTTGAACCAGAAAACAATCTTTTAGACGTATGTACTCGTACGCAGTTGGGTGTAGGTTGATCTGTGAAGCTTAACATCGAAAACATTAACTTTACTTACTCATATTTTAGTGCAAATAAATAAATAAAATAAATAAATAAATATTTCGGGACATTGCACACAGCGCCATCTAGCCCCACACTAAGCAAACGCTTGTGTCGTGAAATGATATTTATCTATACTTAAGCGTAACAAAGTGGAGTGTAGTTAGTTTTATAGGTAAGGTTAAGCCGCGGGTCACAACTAAATAAATAACCTTATTCAGTAACATTCAAAAACAACAAAGATTACAATCATTTGGCTGACGCTTTCCGTTGTTATCGTTATCAAGTAGGTAATCGAGAATAATTTATAATACGGAGTTAATACTTTTATCGATATACCGGATAGGAGGCACCCCGCCAAATTAGGGTTTCAGGGAACAAAAGACATTTGAAAGTTTTATATTAATTTTATAATATGGGCCAATCAGATGCTTTGTTATTAATTAAAAGAATAATTTAATTGTAAAGCAACCACATGAATTCTGATCTGAGCCTGCGAGAATCAGTCTGGCATATGGTAGTATGATTTGCCAGTAGTTGCCAGAATTGCACATTTTGGTTAGTTTCTAATAATAGTCAATTGCCAATACAAACACTCACTAAAATCGTGAAAACCATATCAAAGTAAAAGAAAATTCTTATGTTTAGACACTTCATTTGGTATTTGATTGATTTGCTGGATTCACCACATCATACATATATAACTCGAGTATTTACATAAAAAAAAGTTTGTGTGTGGGTGTGTTTGTACTTACTTTACTCGTACGTAACGTTTGGACCGAATTGGATGAGATTTTGTTATGACGTAGATTAGATTTTAGATTAGCACAAAAGTTCAGGTTTATACCGGGTTATACCGGGAAACACAGCCAGTAAATCTTATTTTTCATCACTAATACTCTGAAAGTAGGTCTGAAGTTGCCTGAGGAGTGGTTGAAAGTATTAATTTTCGTCCCTAGGGAGAATCGCTTTCAACTGACAGCTGTCAAATTAACATGTAAAAACTCTGCGCGCGACTGGCGGCAGCACTTATGCAAAAAATTGGCCTAGTTTGATCAAATTGCAATCAGAATATTTTAGTTCCAATTTTATCCGCGCGCAGAGTTATCTTGCTTGAACTCTTCTAACCTATTTACAACAAAAGAGTGCCTATACCTACATTTAACCATATAGTTCTTACACCTACATTCAAAGAGGTTCTACGTCACAATACGTATAGCAGAGATTTTTACCTATAAAATGAGTTCATCTGATTCTGATATGGATTTAACGACTGATTTTATAAGAGAAGCGGCTACAGCGGTAGTGGAATAACCAATTGTTCTAATTTTACCATAAACTTAAAATAAAATTATCTAATCAAAGTTGTTGTTAAAAGCAAAATAATCTTTAGGTACTAATTTTTTGTTTAGCTAATTCATGTTTTTATATTTACTTTCCTCGTATTTGTAATGAAAAGCACAGTGTTTACCTCAGGTTAGAGACTTATTTAGTCCCTCGAACTATTGTCGCCCTCACTGCGTTCGGGCGCCAAACCCCGTCTCGGGACTTTACCCGCCTCCATCCCATGGTCTTATCAACCTTTCGGTTATGAAGACCGAACGGAACCCACCGGAGAGCCGGTAGGAACCACAAATATTTATTTTTTAGATATCCCTATCTACCACCACTAAACCCAGCTCGACCCCCGTGGGGTCAACGACGACACGAGTACGGACTTCGCCGCCGGGCAGTCCCTCAAACTCGCGCGCGGTGCGCGCAGCGTGCCATGTGTGAGCAAATTCGCGCAGCCGATTGAAACTCCCCGCGTCGCGCACGAGATCCCCGTAGTAAATCGCGCCCTGTTCCGCCCTCGTCACCCCGTCCAGCAGCCGACTCCGAGCCTCAGCGTACAGCGGGCAGATCCACAGCGCATGGTGCCGGTCCTCCTCTACGGCGCCACAATCGCACCCATGCCCGTCCCTCAGCCTCATGTTCGCCAGCCGTTTATTGAACGCCCCGTGGCCCGTCAATATCTGGGACGTTTCGTAGTCGGGCTGCACGTGACCCGCCTCCATCCGCTCCCCCACGTCCGGAAAGAATTCAAACAGTTCCCTGCCCTTGGTGTCCGACGCCCACCTGTCCTGCCAAATAGCCAAAGTCTCGCGGTCGATTAGCCTCCTCTTCTCTGCTGCCTCCTCTCGCGCCAGCCCCTCTACCTCCGGCATGCGCCGTCCAGCCCGTGTTAACTCCAGGTCCGCCGGTAAGACACCCGCCATCACCGGCAATGCTGCCGTACTGCACGAACGGTATGCCTTAGTTAGCAGGGTCAGTGACGAACGCTGCGTCCTAAGCAGAACGCTCCGAACCACATGCAGATGGGCACGATCCGACCAAACGGCCGCCGCGTAGGTCAGGGTGGCGACATAAGTGCCCGTATACAAGATACGGAGCGCCTTGTATCGCAACCCCCACCTCGAGGCCGACACTCTGGACATCTTGCCGAAACACTTGCCCGCCTTCTCCCCGATGTAGCCGGCATGCTGTGCGAACGAGAACGAATCGTCGACCAGCACGCCGAGAATGACCGCCTGCCTGACGAAACCTACCGTCTTACCGCCGCACCGGACCAAGGGGGGACGCTGGAAGGAACCCTTCAGCATAATACACTGGGACTTGGCCGGGGCGAAATCTAGCCTGTTCGCGGCAGCCCACCCCTCTGCCAGCCCCAGCACGTTCGCCGCTCGTCTCTCCAGCTCGGAACGTGAGTCCCCCCTGACCAGTACCGTGACGTCGTCTGCATAGGTGGTCATTTCTACACCTTCAACTCCCTCCGGGAGGGCGAGCAGATCATCCAGCAAAACGTTCCATAGCGTCGGACCCAAGACTGACCCTTGCGGACAGCCCATCGTCGGCACCTTCCATTCCACATGGCGGCCCGCGATCATGGCGATTCGGCGGCCGCGGAAATAGTCTGCCCGTCTCGGGACTAAATAAGTTACTTTCTACCCTAGGGTAACAATGTACTATTAATTAAGTTTCGAATACAAAGCTGCTGCGACCACTACGCTCGCTCGCCTGTATAATCACTACCCAGATTACAACATCCAAACACTTTATATAGGTAGAATAGATACAGATATCACTCGCGCTGCTGGTGGGTTAACTCATTGTCTTTCAAGCCACGTGGATGGTAGCTCGAATGCTCCTGACACTAGAGTTTAGACACTCGGGATATAGTGCTTAGCAAGGCAAGGAATAGTCATGAAGGTACTGCATATTGTGGCAGTGGCGGTGGGGTCTGTGGCGGTGCTCGGACTTGTTGCAGGTAATGTTACTTATCCAAGTTTATCTTGTACTTTGTAAAAAAACGCAATCGTTTTCTTGATAGGCAGTCTCTGAACTTTAGATTTGAAGTGTTTTTTGAACGTTGACTACTATACGCTGAATGTTAAGCTCCACAGTAGTTTTAGAATGTAGCACGCTATTGTATATGCTGGTTTTTGAATATCAGGATTTGGTAGTACCTTCTATTGTTTCTCTAATTTTCCTGTCCATCTTTCGAATTGGTATGCAGAAATGTTGTAATTACTCAGCGGTTTCAGCGTCTGCTTTACATCCAGACGCACCCTGGTTCGACTCCGGCCATACACCAATGACTTATATTTTAAAGTTATGTGTGTAGATTTGCACTCGCTTTATCAGTGAAGGAAAACATCGTGAGGAAACCGACATGTTTGAGGACCACAAGCAAGAAGAACTATAAGAAGGACCAGGGCGCCAACCAAGACGTATGTATCTGCCCAAGAGAACTCCCGTAACGAATGAATTCTGCGGGGGAGTCACGACCCTCAGTCATGAGGAAATACGACTCAACATAGAACAAAAATAACGTAATTCGTAATATTTTTTATAAATAAATAACTTAACATTTGTGACTAGTTATATATAAAAGTTAGGCCATAGTTTCCCGTGATAGTAAGTGATTTTGATACCTATATACTTTGAATGGCTATAATAGTTATAATAGTAGATAAATAGTTTTCAAAGGTACATTTTCAAGGGAAGATAGAACCCAATATTGTATCAAACTAGAAAAATGATAGCGATAAGATAACAAATAATTATCCAAATACCAATGTCAAGCATCATTGTTAGCCCAGTAACTTTATAGAGGATATTACGATAGCAGAACGTTACTATTTTATTGCATACTAGCTGTGCCATCGACATCGTCCGCGTGGGATATTTATTATCATAAAAACGGTTCTAGTGAGTTAATCTTAAAAATTAGACATATACTGTTCCGGACATTTTGCTACATGATTTCAAGAGAAATAATTCTTTCATACATATTTTTTTGATATCATGAACCGTTTTCGCAGCGCACGCAATGGAAGCTCTCGAAGATTAAAAAAATTCCCCGTGTTTTCCAAATTTTAATCGCTCCTAGTAGTTTCAGCGTTATGTTATATAGCCTAAAGCTTTCCTCGATAAACGGTCTATGCAACACAAAAAAAAAACAATTCGCACCAGTAGTTCCTGAGATGAGCGCGTTCAAACAAACAAACAAACTTTTTCCGCTTCATAATATTAGTATAGATTATGTAAATATTATAGGTACATCTAAACTGCATGGTTGTCCAACATAGGGGTAGAATGAGAAGGCTTTATAGATCCCTTCTCATCGCTAATTATATTACAGTTAGAGAAGAAAGCTTCTGAGTAATTTATTACTTACCATAGTTAAACTAATCAAGGATTGATTTTTATAGCTTTTTCCCCAATAAACCCTTACGTCAAATGCGTAATGACTAGAAAAGATGATGCAAACACTCTGATAACGATTCTATACATTTTTCTAGATAATTGATAAAACTCAATAATCCAAAAATTATATCCTAGAAATAAAAAAAAAATTCAAAATTCAAAATTATTTATTTTCATAAAAATGCACACATACTAAATATCACTAAAGCACCGTACTAGACGCCGGTGCGTCTGTGTCACGGAGATTAGTTCCTCAAATAATCAAATCGAAGATTAGAGGAAACTTCGCGAATGTAAAGATAACAGCCACAAATGTTGACAGGTCTATTAATTACCGAGTTATCACATACTTACGTGTACGTGTGTAATTAACTTGTGATTCGTTGTTATTTTTTCACTAACTTTGTTTTTAAGTTATACTTAAAAACGACATACTGACATGACATGACTTGATACTCGTATCGCAATAAGATTTAAATCATTTTTTTAATTTTTAGACACAAAGGAATTAGTCAGTTCAACTATTGACGCACATGATGTGTATTTTTATTTGGCAATAAAATTGTTTATTTATAGCATCCCGAAAATAAAACCCAATGTAATGCACAGAGCATTAAACTTCTCAACTGGCTCCGTAGCTTATGTGTCCAACCAAATGGAACTAGTTCAAAAATCAAAATGGCGCTGGCACTGACCTTATCATCATAATATATAGTTACTCGTATTATTGCGATTAGAGCCAGCGTTAGCTATCAATCACGATAAAGGAATCTCGGACAGATAGGGATGGTAGGTGGCAGGTGGTGGTACTGGTTATAAGTCAGCGGTCAGTCAAAGAGTAGACCGCGACAGTGACGGCGGTATCATGAAGGCTTGTAAGCTAGTGGTGGTGCTACTCGCGCCGGTGGTTCTGGCTGGGCTGCTAGCAGGTGATTGATTATCTAAGTGACAATTACTGTTAATGGGGCTAAATTTAAGAAAAAAACATTGAGAGTTTTAAATATTTACCTACATGAAAATTTGTTATGAATTTTTCAGCATAATAGCGAGATATACCTATATAAAAATTCGTTTGCGAGATATACCTATGAGTTCAAAGTCATTTTCGATTTTCAAAAATTTACCAGACTTAAAAAGAATTCCTTAAATATTTCGGTAACTATTAATGTTTTTTTAGAACATAATAACAATTAGGTTCAGATATTCAGCCTTCACTTGAGTATTATCTAGCACTACGTATATAATAAGTTTCCACTGTAAAGTGAATTTTGCCATAAATTATATGAAAAGGAGACGCTTGGAGGGAACTTGTAAATCATAGAAATGAATCGCACCCTGAAAATAAATCGAATCCATATTTTATTTTATTAAAACTTATATTTTCTGAATATCATTGAAGCATGGAAATACTTCCACATAAAGATTTAATAATTATCTACGATGATAAAGTTCTTCAATAACAAACCAACACAATCTTAACTAAAACATTATGAAACGGTATCATGATATTTATCTTTAGACACACAGTACTCTAATTGTCAATTTTAAATTACAGAAAAAAACATTCCATGTGTTACCTACATAATATTATATTCCACAGCCTCATGGGATCATATAATGAACTGTATCTACTCCAAAGTGGATATTTTCTTACAACTTTTAATATAATTCAAGGCAAGAATGAGTTGAATGAGGGCGGTAAACTATCAGCACTCTTTATACTGTGCTATCTATCTATCTACTCTTTATACCAAATCTGAAAACTTTGTCATTAAGACAGCATGACTATATATTTTTTAAATAGTAGATCGGTCATAGTACTGCTTCTGTATTCTGAGAGTACGGCATTCGTTAAGCCACCAGAGGCCCCTAGGGCGATTTCAAAACTTGACGCCAGAGCTGATCACTCTCCTACGAATTTACTAAACTTATATATTTTTCTTCATCCCCAGGGTTCATAACATGGATAGTGCTGTCCAACCAGCAGCCTGCCCCACCACCCCCTGAGCTGGTAACCCTGGACTGGTGGGAGCGCTGCACGCTTTACCAGATCTACCCCAGGTCCTTCAAGGATAGTGATGGAGATGGCATTGGAGATTTAAGAGGTAAAGTTCAATTTGTCAGTTTGGTTTTAAAAATATATATTAAAGTCAATAGTCAATCTAACGAACCAACCTCCAAAAATCCTTTCAAATGATTTGTTTGGGGTTACAGCTGGTCAATATGTAAGATGGATGTATAACACTCTGTAACCTCTCTATCTAGATTATAATTGAAAACTAATAAATTATATCTAACACAAGACATACAGATTTAATTTGCGTACATTTTCCACATGCACTAGTCTTGCATCATTATCATATCAACTGATTTAAGGAACGAGAACAGAGGTTTCCTGTTAATATATATAATACTTAGCTTGCAATATAACTTGGCTAAGTACTGCAGTATGGAGACTTGCAGGAAGTATGCTAACAAAAATATGCCTTAATATTTATGTGACTATGTGATATAGTTTGTGATGTGTTTATAATCACACAACCATGGGCCTATTACACGCTCGTAATGGGCCGTGATGTTTATTGTAATACCATTATAATGTAACAAAACGATACCTTTACGTCAGGAAATGATGGCAGTGTGATGTCAGTTTCCTGTAGTTATTTATTGATGTTAGTATTACGGGATTCAATATGATCATCAAGCTGTTTATACCTGGTACTCAATGTTCTTTCTCCTTACATAGTTGTCCAGACTGTGTAATTCCAAAAGACATAAATAAGTCTTCTTCAAGAAGTCAATATTTATATGTATATTTATATCTTAATCTTGTTTTTTAATTTAAAGCGCACCGCTAAGACAAATGCCAGTCGGGCGCACTACAAACCTTTTCTCATACCTATATATTTTTTACCCTCGGATAATTTGGAAATTATTCGTTATCCGTCCGTATTAATTATCCTCACCTACCTCTCCCTATGGAAGGCCTATACCCTGCAGTGGGTCGACAAGGGCTGATGATGATAAACATACATATAATTGCAGGTATTCTCAGCGAGTTAGAACACTTCGTGGATGCGGGCGTGGATGCAATCTGGATGTCTCCCATCTTCGAGTCTCCGATGGTAGACTTCGGGTACGACATCAGCAATTTCTACAAGATTCACTATGAATACGGAACTATGGAAGATTTCGATGAACTGCTGACGAGAGCGCATGAACTCGGTAAGATACCTATATAGGTATATACATCCTACTCGTATGTGAAGAAAAAGTAGAATGTCAGTTTTTCGTCTTTAGTTCGTAGTTTAGTTTAGTTCAGACGCCCTAATCGATTCAAAAATGTCTTTACTTTTTATTAGATTACTGTTTGCTGTCTTTTATTATGTTAAGGTATCGCGAATCAGGCGTTACTTTGCGAAAATCCATGCAGCGGAAAAACACTACATAAATATATATATCTCCAGAGTTTCATTTTCATTATATATCTTTATCATTTAAGGAACAGAATATTTAGCAAAATCAATACTTTAGAGAATATTAAGTAAAAAATATTAGGATTCGTTTTCTGTGGAGCTGTTTGTCTATAAGACATTACAAAGCTATCATAATTTAAGTTACTGAGGAATTTAATCTGTGTACATAAACAACAAATTATGAAGTTTTATTTGATTTTAATCGTGCTAATTAGTTCATTTCCGATACATCAATCACTTTTGGCTACAGCAGATAAATATTGAATGGGAATTTTATCAATAGAAACATAATGTTTAGTGATTCATGAGATTGCATAGTCATGGCAATGATATGAATTTTAAAACATGTTATTTAATTAATTGAATGGGATCATGGGTTTATGTCATAGCATTATGTACCAGTCATGTTTGTAATAATACCTCCTTATGTAATTATCAAGTAAATATTTTTAATAATCTATGATTTTATCGATATCGTGATACTCTCAAGATCTCGATAAAATTATATCACGATGTTTACATAAAAACATATAAAAACATAAGTAGCTACAGAACCCTAGGATACCTACTAATTTTTAATCAAATTCTAACTAACACTTTATAGGTAGGTATGTGTTTGTAGATAGATATTGTATCTTGTCTCTTTGATTGATTGGCGATAATCCAAATTTTTGGATTACGTGTCTTATTTAGGTATAATCCAAAATACTTCGATAAGCATTAACTAGATATTTAGGCACTACTTATCAACAATTGACAAAGTAAAGGAAAACGGATGGTCTATGTATGTTTTTGTTTAACATAACATCGAAGACAAAAAGTACGACTTTTTTAAACTATAGGCTTATGAAACGAGAAAATAAAAGTAGTACACTTTGTGACACAAAGAATATCTACACGCTCAAGTACAATAAGGTGCTTGGCTTGCACAAATACTTTCCCATGTGCTTGTTGTTTAAACTTATTTTACTTCGCAATCACTCAATATTTCAAAATAATCCACTGACACTATAGTGACCTTTGAGTCCAATTATGGAAATCTTCACCAGATAATTGGGAACAAAACTAAAAAACAACAACTAACTCCGTGACTGAATCCAGGTCTGAAAGTCCTGCTAGACTTCGTGCCGAACCACGCGAGCACTGAGTCCGAGTACTTCAAGGAGTCTGTGCGACGCAACCCCGAATTCGAGGACTACTTCGTGTGGGCAGACCCTCTGCCGGACCCGGAGAACGACACCAACAGGCTGCCTCCTTCTAACTGGGTGAGTGATAAGTTTTATGTTGAGGAAATTTTAAAGGAAATGTTTGAAAAGAATAAAAGGCTAATGAAATTGAAACCTATTGCCGGATTTTACATCAATGGAGTCTATTAATTAATGAATTATGAAATCGACTTTTAAATAGAATATAAATCTCCGAATTATTTTCTACCGTAGACTAACTTGGAATCATAAACAGTGTGTCCCAACCGTTTGTCATAGTATGGTAGACATGTCTCAAACTCTTAGGGAGGATAGAAACATTTTTCACTATAGAGTTTCACTATTTAAAGCATCACTTTAGTCTAAAGACTACCCCATTTACGTACGAGGGACTTATTTCATTTCAGTTTATTGTTCCTTCGATAAAAAATAAACAATCATCTGTTTGTCCTCCCCCAGGTGAGCCAGTTCGGCGGCTCCGCGTGGGAGTGGAGCGAGGAGCGCCAGCAGTACTACCTGCACCAGTTCGCGGTGGAACAGGCTGACTTCAACTTCAGGCACCAGCCCGTGCAGGAGGAGATGTACAATATCATGAGGTTCTGGCTTGATAAGGTGAGATCAGTCATACCCTTATATATGAGCCAAAGTATTGTTCTTTTTCCTCGTGTCTACAGAACAAACGAACGAAACGAACCGCTTGAATGTTTGTTAATTATTCATAAAACTCTGAGAAGGGCCGGAGATAATTATACTTATCAGAGAAAGTGCCAATGGAATAGCCAAGTTAAGTCAATTGCCAATACAATAAAAAGGACACAGATAAAATAAAAATAACCCTTCGTAAATTATGGGGGTAGATTATTATAAGGCAAAAAACAGCTCAACTTTTATTAATCCATCTAAAAATCAAAAACATTATAAACCCTTAATAATTGTTTGCAGGGAGCCGACGGCTTTAGACTAGACGCCCTCCCCTACATGATAGAAGCAGACCCCGCCGACCACGAAGGAAGGTACCCCGACGATCCTCTCAGCGGGCTGGCCCAGTTCGAGTCACACCAGCTCGGGTACACCATCCCTCTCTACACCAAGGACCTCATAGAGCTATACGATGTAGTGTATGAGTGGCGGACCTTCATTGATCAGTATAATAATGAAAAAGGAGGTGATACAAGGCAAGTGTCAAATAAATCAAGTTTTAAAATTCTGCCATAACAATTAAAAGCAAAAGTATTTCGACCCATCCTGAGTTCTGACAAAAAATTATCTTATATTGTTTCATTCCCTTACATTTTTGATTAATTCAATCCGGGTGATAATCAACATTTACTATCATATATTTTTGTTTATCAATTTGACTTTTCCTCATTATTTTAAATTTCGACAAAGTTCTCGACATCAGTGTCAGTTTTATAAAAACATACTTATTCTTTTAATCCAACTATATTTTCCAGAGTGATATTCTCGGAAGCGTACGCTAACATCTCGATGATAATGCTGTACTACGGCAACGAGGCCGGCGCTATCGGCTCCCACTTCCCCTTCAACTTCGACTTCATCACGGACCTGTCTGCAGAGTCCAACGCACGGGACTTCGTGTTCACCATCCTCAAGTGGCTCACCTACATGCCCTATGGAGCTGTGCCTAACTGGGTGGTAAGGGAATTTTACATTTCTGTAAAATTTGGTCAGCTATACTACCTAAAAATTGAGTGATATAGAAAATGAAACTTGCTCATGCTTATGCTAATAAAAAAGTCCGTACACATTATAAGCAAGGAAGCAAGATCAATTGACACTAAATAATGAAAAGTAATTAGTAGCTGTCAAAAGTAACTAAAAGGTAAAGACAGAAAATGTTAGCCACATACACCTGAACTGTTAATGCAAGAAAGAGCAAACCCACATGCTAACAGCTCAGTGCTCAACTGCTTACCCCCAATCTTTTAATTCTATTAATTACCGTGATTGACATTCTAATAAATGATTTGTTTTTAGTTCGGCAACCACGACAACAACCGCATGCCGACCCGGTTCCGCGTCACTATGGTGGACGGTCTCAACGCTCTCAACATGATGCTGCCCGGAGTGGCTGTCACCTACCAGGGAGAGGAGATCGGCATGCGAGACGGATATGTCAGCTGGGAGGATACAGGTACGAGAGAAAACTACGCTGTATTACTAGGCCACCGGTTGTACTGCACTGTCATGTCAACCCTATTAATTGGGAATATTCCCAATTTTGTTGTCATTCCTCTCAGCCATATGTTGTGAATAACAACTACTATAACATAGAAGTTAATATGCAAGGAGATTCAAAGAAAATCGATGCATATTCAATAGAGAGTGACTACACTTATGATCTTTATGATGTTTTAATTACATCTTAGAATGATAATCCATCTAATATTATGTATTTTTAGTGGACGTGGAAGCGTGCAACCGCGGCGACCCGGACACGTACCACCTGTACTCGCGCGACCCAGCTCGCACCCCCTACCACTGGAACAACTCCACCAGCGCCGGCTTCTCCACCAACACCAGCACCTGGCTGCCCGTGGCTGACGACTACCAGGAGATCAACCTCGTCAAACAGAAGGAAGATGCTAGGAGTCACTTCAAGGTAGATACTTAATGAAGAAATTATTAAGAATGAAAACTTTTTTTTTTTTTAACATGAAATAGGCTTACGCTTGACTACAACTTGCCTGATGTTAAGCAACGTTATAGTCTACGATGTAGCGCGCTTGCCTAGAAGAAACCGGTTTACTCTCGACTTGAAGACCGACAAATTATAGTTCAAGGGGAATAGAGATTCGGGCAAGGAGTTCCACAGTTTGGCTGTTCGCACGATGAAAGTAGAAGCAAAACGCTTGGTGCGAGTCTTTGGAACCTCCTTCTGTCCGTCCTGGAAAATACATATATGTATATATAGTTTTTTCATCACTTAAAATGTTAGAATTTTTAACATTATACATGCTGGTACATCTAACGGGGTTTAATTGACACTTTACTCAGTGGTTTGATTGTTTGCTTTGCTTGAGCGTATTAGTTTGAAACAAAAGTATGTTTTACTTAAACTTATATATCAGTTCAATATTATGCCGTCAAAATAAGCATCAATTCTGTTCCTCAGGTGTACCAATCTCTAATCAAGCTCCGCAAGGAACCAGCGCTCTCCCACGGTGACTACGACATCCGCGCGTTCACCGACAACTCGCTCTACCTGGTGCGGAGTCTGCGGACCCACGACACCTACGTGCTGGTCTTCAATGTGGGAGAGGAGGCTGATACGGTGCAGCTAGACAGGGTGGCTGGACTCACCCTGCCGGCCACGGTGTACGAGTCCAGTATACACTCCACGAGACTGCCGGGGTATGTATAAGAATAATGTAGCGATTTAAAAAAGAGTTGCTTATTGATTGATTAACTTATTAAGCACACCTATTTTAGTTCACTTCCTCATTTAGTTATAAGGTTTTCTGATAAAAAATAATTACTCAGCTATGGATACTATGGAATTACCGGCTATTCTCAGTTATAATGCAAGTTGAATTGTTTATTCTGTGCCCAAGATATATTCGGTACAATAATAATATGAAAATGGCAAGAAGTACGTTTACTGGTGGATAGTGCTTACAAATAACATTATCACATTCCAAACGAATAGGTTTTTCATCCTATTTATGAGTTCAAACAGGGGTCCATTTATTAATAGACGAAGTAAAAAATAACATTCGAAAAACATATTTACCAAGCTTTAATTTGATTCTTTTTGAAGTGATATAAATAGTAATAGCAATTTCTTTTCACAGAGCTGAGATCAACAGCAGCCAGTTGACGCTGCAAGGTGGAGAGGCCATCATCCTGAAGGCAAACCCAGTTTAAATATAAGATAGTTTGTAACATTACTACTGTAAATACTCGTATGTTTAGTTTATTTTTTGTAAATAAATGTTATTTCTTTATTTCATTTGCAGTTTTTCATTTCATTTTGTGTAGGTGATATTTATTAGTTCTCTTGGTTCTTTGCTAAAAATTTCACCATGAATGTTTCAAACTTCCTCAAAACAAAGCCGAGAGAACGGCAGAGGGAATAGAAATCCCAGTTTTTTTTCGATTCGTCGTTGTATTGTGAAGCGAAAGCCATCAGAAGCAAGCCAACTCATCCGTCCCGCTCGTAGATCTCCAACACTAGAAGTGGGATGATGAATGGTGTGACTACACTGCCTATAGCGGCATTTTTGGGAAATTCGCGCTGTGTTTGCTCACAAATTCAGTACAGTTCATGAAAAAATAAAAAATAAATTCTTAAACAAAAATGTACTTTGGATACACAATTGTTTTCATTATTGTATTACTTTATCCATTGATGTATGATGTGATTTATGACTATAATGATGATTGTAATGATTGTTGGTATGGATTGATTGATGATGAATGTTGGTATGCCAATAAATGGTTTATTACCTCACAAAAAAACAGCTCAACTGGTTCTGAAATTCAATAGATAGTTTTTTTTTTTTTTATAAAAAAAAAAGTGGCAAAAAGGCAGACGATCTGCCTGATGGTAAGCAATCATCGTCGCCTATGGACACTTGCAACTCCAGAGGTGCTGCAGGACTTTGCCAGCTTAGAGAGGTGTTTGTGAATACCCATTTTAAATCTCCCCATATTGTAGCTCCGTGGAAAGACCTCAGGGGGTAGATCGTTCCACATCTTGCAAGTTCGCGGAAGAAACGACCGCATGAAACGGACTGTGTGGGAGCTCCAATTTTGCAAGATGTGAGGATGAGCTCTTTCACGGTGCCGAGCAGATAGATAGATAAATACTTTATTAAAACACCACAAATGAAACAATACACAAAAAAAAACATACAAATTAGAGTCAGCGTCTTAATTGGCGGCCTTATCGCTAAGAGCGATCTCTTCCAGGCAACCAATCTGGCAGAGATATATTCTTCAAACGAAACGAGTAGGACGAGGTGTTTCAGATATTAAATAAAATAATGAAAAATAGAGCAAAGGTTTACAGCGATAAGACTTAGGAACGTGGGTATCCTCGAGTGTAGTATTATTCCATGTGGATAGCTAATCAAATACAAATTTTTAAACATTTTTCAACACAATAATTCGAATCAAGCTATTACCAGTTGCCACCTATTGCGCTATATTTATGCAGTTTTTGGTAAGACTTAAACACTATCGCAGAAAATTCGAAAAGTTCCAAGATGCCATAAAACGAGCTGATAGCAGATTTACTGCTGATACTGATGATAACAGGATATTATATGTGGACCCCACCGACAGATATCTCAGATGGTTGTACTACTGGTGGATAGACAACTGCGTTCAAATTAGAGTGTTGTGGAAAAATTTAGATACCTAGTTTATTAATTTAACCAGACTTTGAATGTGAAATCAGGTGAATACCTTTGAATTTACGATATTTTATAATTTGATTAATTAGTCAGTTAAATGATTGTATCAAATAAGTTTGTTCTAGTCGTCCATTACAATATATCTTCTCAAGAAAAAAACATACTTAATGATTCAATAACATTGCCAAGAAACCAAGAAGAAAAGAATCCGTTGCAGGTAGGTAAGGTAATCCTTGTGTTTTACATCCTTTCAGCCTAACACGAAAATGGCATCCTGTTTGAAAGTAGCAGGGATATCGATAGGAGTCCTGGCAGTCCTAGGAGTGGTGGTCGGGAGCATCACCTGGGCTGTCCTGGCCAGCCAGGGTCCTGATCCACCTGACTTGGAGCCCCTGGACTGGTGGGAGCACACCGTCATCTATCAGATCTATCCGAGGTCGTTTATGGACAGCGATGGTGATGGTATCGGAGATTTGAAAGGTGAGTCGATTAATGCTTATCTATACTATATATAATATTATAAAACTGAAGAGTTTGTTTGTTTGTTTGTTTGAACGCGCTAATCTCAGGAACTACTGGGGCGAATGGAAAAATTATTTTTGTGTTGAATAGACCATTTATCGAGGAGGCTTTAGGCTATATAACATGACGCTGCAACTAATAGGAATGAAGAAACAATGGAAAATGTGGGAAAAACGGGGAAAATTATTCATCTTTGTGGGCTTCCGTTGCGTGCGCTGCGAAAACGGTTCAAAACTCGAAGAATTAATGCCCAAAATAACTATTCCACGCGGACGAAGTCGCAGGCACAGCTAGTTGTTATTTCTACAGCTACAGAAAAGTGGCAGAGGATCTACTACAATATACAATACTTTTAGGTGTTTTCAGCTTACCATACCCATTCCTGATAACCCTGTAGAAGAAAATATATGCGCTCATATAAAATACAGCTATTTTATCGAATTAGAAAGTAGCCAATGTTCACCTCGTAGTTAACTTATTACCGAAGATTGGTTGGCAACATTTGTTTGTAAACCTCTAAAAGCTAAACAAGTTCTAATAAGTGTCTACTTTATTTTAAATTTTCCGCAATCTAGTAAGTTAATATGTTACTTCGTGTTTGGTTTGGAAATTATAGGTACCTAGTTATAATAATAATAATAAATGATTTATTTGGGTAACATAACTTATAGTTATCATTTACATACTAAACTATATCGGTCATGATCAACACTATAAAACGAAATTATCCTTCAGATTACAGTTTTGATAAAAATAAATGTTTATTGCTAGTTTATTGAGTCTGGCTCTTCGAGAAACTGTTTACGATACAAATATCCGAAGTTTGATAAGAAATTATGGAAAACAGTGAACTAAAAATAACTCGTGCCAAATTGGATTGGATTGCCTATCAGTTTATTTTATCTTTTAGTGAAACGTGCTCATACTTGTCTAAAGTTTCTCTGATGCTAATCAATAATTTTTAGTTTCTAATATAATTTGCTTCTCAGTTGTTCCCTACCTTTCCTTTTTATGATTATGAGTCAATTATATTATACATATTGAACCATATAAACGAGTTATTTAATTTAGCTGAAATAAGTTTATATTATTAAACTAGCTGTGCTCGCGACTTCGTCCGCGTGGAATAGTTATTTTAGGCATCATATATATTTTTGCAAACAACCTCTTCGGCTTTATAAATTATAGCTGTTACCCATGACTGGAACCGTTTTTGCAGCGCATGCAACGGAAGCCCTCAAAGATAAATTTTTCCGTTTTTTTTTGCCCGTTTTTTCCACATTTTCCATTGTTTCTTCACTCCTATTAGTTGCAGCGTGATGTCTATTAGTTGCAGCGTGATGTTGTATAGTCTAAAGCCTTCCTCAATAAATGGTCTATTCAACACAAAAATATTTTTTTAATTCGGACCAGTAGTTCCTGAGATTAGCGCGTTCAAACAAACAAACAAACTCTTGAGCTTTATAATATTAGTATAGATTAACAAAAACCAAATACAATTTTCAGGTATAACAAGTAGGATGCAGCACTTCGTGGACGCGGGAGTGGGAGCGATCTGGATGTCTCCCATCTTCGACTCTCCGATGGTGGACTTCGGGTACGACATCAGTGACTTCTACAAGATACAGGAGGAGTATGGCACTATGGAGGACTTTGAGGAACTGGTGGCGAGAGCGCATGAGTTTGGTGGGTGTTCGTATTAAAAATATATGTTTATCTTGTTTTAAGTGCACTAAAGTGAAATGGCCCTGTTGCGACGTCCAAGATAAAAAGACACTTATTGTAAAGCACACACTAATTAATCTTTGACAACCTTTTATTTTGTTTTCCAGGTATCAAAGTCCTATTGGACTACGTTCCAAACCACGCAAGTACTGAGTCTGTGTACTTCAAGCGGTCCGTGGAGAGAGACCCGCAGTATGACAACTTCTTCGTGTGGGCAGATCCCAAACCTGATCCCGAGAATGTCACTAACCGCCTTGTGCCTTCCAACTGGGTAATTTATTATCAGATTAATTTATTATTTTACAATACATACATACCTATATAAAAATATTTTTGACGCTAGCTGATTTTGATTGCATTATTTTTCTTTAGATCAGTCAATTCGGTGGCACTGTATGGGAATGGAATGAGGAACGTCAGCAGTACTACCTCCACCAGTTCGCTATTGAACAAGCTGACTTCAACTTCCGTGAACCAGCCGTGCGGCAAGAAATGCTCAACATTATGAAATTCTGGATTGATAAAGGAACTGATGGCTTCAGGCTGGATGCTCTACCTCACATGTTTGAAGCAAACCCTGATGATCACGGAGGAGTATACCCTGACGAGCCATTAACTGGAAATATGTTCCTCACGCCTGACCAACCAGGATACACCACTCAGGAGCATGTCAGAGATCTCATCGAGCTGTATGACGTGGTGTATGAGTGGAGGGAGAATGCAGACAGATGGCAGCAGGAAAGCGGAAAAGAAACCACGTAAGTTGTAATTTATTGAGGAAAATAGTAAGTAGGAATACGAATATATCTAAGTATGCAATCTTATCATTACATTACCAATGTATCAAATTGAAAACATGCTTTTATCTGGCATAGTTAGTTATCATTACATCTACAATTCGACATCTACCTATTGTTTTGTTTCTAAATAATGTATTTGATTTCTTTTTACTAGGATTCTCTTAGCAGAAGCGTACGCCAACATTACAATGACGATGCTGTACTACGGAGACGAGCGTTCACGGCTTGGAGCGCATTTTCCCTTTAACTTCGACTTCATCACGAGCCTGTCTGCCAGGTCTAATGCCCGCGACTTCGTGTACGTCATACAGAAGTGGATGAGCTACATGCCACCTGGACATGTTGCTAACTGGGTGGTAAGACGAACTGGTATACGTTATTAAAAGACATACGAGATCTTTTTTTGAGTAGTTTTGGCTAGCAATTGTTAAACTTTACTGAAATATTGTTCTTCTATTTAGGAAAACCTTAAACAACGGATGGACTATAGAACCAACCAATTCATACCATACCAATTCTTTTTGTGCAGTTTGGAAACCATGACAACAACAGAATGCCATCCCGGTTTCGTCCTAATATGGTGGACGGTCTCAACGCACTTTCCATGCTTCTCCCAGGAGTAGCAGTCACGTATCAAGGTGAAGAGATAGGAATGAAGGACGGCTACGTTAGCTGGGAGGACACAGTGGACGTGGCTGCCTGCAACCAGGGCAACCCTGATAACTACCTGGACTACTCCCGAGACCCTGCCAGGACGCCGTACCACTGGGACAATACCACCAGTGCTGGTTTCTCCACGAGTACTAACACTTGGTTGCCAGTTGCAGAGGATTATGTGGAAATTAATCTGCAGCGGCAGAAGGAAGCTGAGAGGAGTCATTTTAAGGTGAACCAATTGAACGTAACTTTATACTGTCAGAAAGTACATACACGTATTTCTTTAAAGAACGCTCTCTATAATTTTACAGGAAGCTACAGTTCTCAAATACTTGCATAAATTTGCAAGGCGTTTTGTGAGCTCCAAAACAATTTAATCAATTTCATTTATTGCTCTTTCTTAAATCAATTCTTCAATTTCTAGGTGTACCAAACTTTGACCAGACTCCGCCAGCAGCCTGCCCTCTCCCACGGCGAATACCACCTCCAGGCCCTGAGTGAGAGCACCTTCATCCTAGTCCGGTACCTTCTTACCCACGACACCTACTCCCTGGTCTTCAACGTAGGAGAGTCCAGTGATGAGGTGGATCTGGCCACTGTGGCGTGGTTGGAAGAACCCGTCTCTGTACATGTCGCCAGTGTACATTCAATCAGAATTGCTGGGTAAGTACTTTTGTTATACACAAAATATAAGAATCTATGAATAGAACAAATCGGTAAAGTTTTAGTGATTGTAATCATTTAGTAGGCTGACCAATACTGACCAAGTAATTACTAACGTTTTTTATACGAATATAGATTTTGTATATTAGTTGATTGATGATTTGATATTCAGTTTTTTAAAGCCTATGAATAAGCGGAATTGATCTTCTGTTCGCTATTTACCATAGATATAAATAAGTTTACATTAGACTGAATTTTTTATTTGTGTATGTTTTTATTCCAGAACTTCAATATCGTTGGGTCGCATCACGCTGCAGGCAGGGGAGGCTCTAGTGTTGACCTCAAAGCCTTCTACCTAAATCAGTATTTTAGTTTCAGATAAATAAGTTAGTATATGCAGTGAGTTACCTTTTTTAATCAATAAAAAATCGCATATTTTATTTTAGTTTTTATAACGCAATGTGTAGCGTATTTACCCGACTTTGACTCTTAATACACTTGTCTATGCCGTTATTTTCCTGTCATTTGGTTATAATACTATACATAACTATACGATTATTAAATCACAACGAAGTTAAGGATTTAGCAAGAAGCCATAGGTTAAGCAATATAGGATACTTTTATTCTTTAGCAAATAGAAAAATCTCAAAACCTAATGTCGTATCTCCTACCCAAATAACCATATTTTACTTTTACCTCTAGTTTCTATACACGCTGCATAACAGAATAGTAGTCAGTATTATGACAAGTTGTACACAGTACACACAGATGTATAACTAGGTACAGTGTGTATTGTTAGCGTACAAATTGAGCTGTAATTGTTTGGTACATCCCTAATTGTTAGCTGCTCTTCCGGCATTGAGATGGATTCGTAGAGATGAGATAGTAAGGATTAATTATATTAATATTCTGCATACATGTATATACATCTGTAGACATACAGTTGAGATTGTCTGTCGATTGAGATAATGTCTATATTACCTTAATATCAATAAAATAGGAAATATTACCATCATTCTAGGAAGGCCAAAAATTTGCATAGTCATTAAAAGCAAACAAATTGTTTGTTTAATTAGTTTTCTGATTTACAAGACGTATTTTGTTCCATGTTAACTTTGTCATTGGACAAACATGTATTTTTAGTGTGATGAAATGACTCACAACCCAAACAACAACATTACCATTGCACTACGTTTATTTAGAAGAATTTGTTATGTCCTTCACAATACTTATTATAAAATATTTTATATTTAACATGCTCAGTATGATTGTATAGTAGGTATAATCTGCAGAATCAATATGTTTATTTTATAATCCTAAACAATAAATCACAACCAAAACTTGTTACTTACAATTTATAACTAGCAGTTTAATGGCGACCCGATTCGTACCTTTCTACCCTCAAAGTTGCAAATAACCCGAGGGGTTACAACTTACAATGCAATTTGAAATGTTGGCGTATAGATGGTATTTTCATGATAGTAGCCCTCATTTTATAAAGGATTTAACAGAAAATTGGGATGTGCAGCCTGTCAAACTATGTTCACATGGACGAAAAAAAATAAAATTAAGTAAGTACCTATTAATAATCACGTTCCATCGCAAAGGTTGGCCATTGCGAACCTTTGCGCAGGGAGCGATTCGGGGCGGGTTATTCGGAACAAATTTTATTTTATTTTAGTTTTTAATTTATTTTTTGTATGGACATTAACTATTATTGATATTGAATAAGGACTTGATTGTCATAAATGTATCTAAACTAAAAACTACATAATTCATCGGTGAATGCCGCCGAGTTGAGACTTTTTATTGTATACTCTATAATTGTTTTTACTTCCCAAAATTTGTTGAATTTTGTCGCTGGTATCCCCACTGTTATAGTTATAACCCTTTAGTAATATTAGGCAATAATGTAGCACATTTGTTACAGTATCCAATAACTGGGCGCATAAATCACAGCACTAGCGCAAGGTCGCGGCCAGGTGGACATTACTTAGGCTTAGATAGTGATGGGAAATCATGTTCGGCTTGTTATTGTGCTATTGCTATATTTTCAAAGTAGCATGGGTCTTATCATTCTTACATCTATGACCCATCCATAAAAGTACACTGAGTCTCAAGGAGATACGATCGACTCAACGTTTAACTTCGTATCATTTTAAGAGGCAATGAATTCATCCAGAAAATATCGACTGAAGAAATGTTTCGACTTTAACATTAAAACCTAGGACCATAATTTGCTGTCACAAGTGGTCCTAATTTCATTTGTTTTTACGAGAGTGGAACGTGAAACACACCAACACTACTCCCAACAAGTTAATGTTATAAAACTGTTACGAGCGGTGGTGTACAAGTAAACTTTAACCTCATAACTGCTAACCGCGCACAACACTAGCTTGAAATAATTTCCTGCCACAAACCATACAGTTTCCAACTGCCATGTGGTTAACAGTGGTGGCGTTGGTGGTGCTAGCGCGGGGAGTGGTGGGGCAAACACAAGCCCCACCGAGGGTGGCGCAAGGTCCGTGGTGGGGCAGCGCCGTGTATTACAGGGTGCTGGTGGACTCCTTCAAAGATGGAGACGGGGATGGATTGGGAGATTTGATGGGTAAGTTTTAAATTATTATGGTTGTAGAAGACTTATACATATAATAATATCTATCTAAATGGCAACTGATGCGATTTAAACATTGAAAGTAAGTACGTTAATAGTCTTGAACAACTAAGAGTTCATTTGACTACACGCGTAATTAAAATTTGTATGGAATAACACTGAAAGATTTCTTTTTTTAGGCATAAGATGGCAATAAAGTTGCCTTGCCTTGAAAAAAGTGATGATGAAGCGTAACTGTACTGGAATGGAACTGGGTCTCGTCTTTATATAATTTGATTTTCTTAATTATGTCTACAGACTCTCGGGTCAAAAACCCGGCTTAATAGAAAAAAAGGCCTCTTAAAATTATAATTATTTACATTAAATGTATTCCTCCATATAGGAGTAACAAAGCAGCTGAGCTACGTAAGAGCTCTGGGCGCGGACGCCGTCATCCTGTCTCCGATATCCTCGCGCAGCACTGACTGCTCGCAGCCAGGAGTGCTGGACCTCAGCCAGGTAGACCAGCGGTATGGGAACCTGGAGGGATTCGCCACACTATTGGATAAGGCTAAACAACTTAGTGAGATGTTTTTTTTTATGTAACCGACTTAAAATATATACAAGTAGGTACCTATCTCCGTTCTTTAACAATTTATTTCTTGTATAATGAGATCTACATTCAATGATTCATCATTGACGTTTTGGCATCGCTGTCACAACTTAGTGTAAAGCAAAGTCCCTTCCCCGTCTTTCTCTATGTATGTATGCTTTACTGTAGATCTTTAAAACTACACAACGGATTTTGATGCAGTTTTTAATAGATAGGCTGATTCAAGAGGAAGGTTTATACGTAGATATAATAACGCACGCTTAACCGCGGGCAAAAACTAGTCTATAAACATGAACGATACTTATATTTTTGTTACTAAAAATAATGATCAATTGATCAACAGCAATCTGAATACAATAGAGCGCCATATCCGAAATTAGCGACGGGATAATCCAATGATACACAATGGCGATTTGACGGTCATTCGTACATACGTACAAACGTGCACGGTGTAATACATTGTTATTAGTCGGTCATTATCTACTATGCAATAGTTAGTAGTGTTAGTACCAGTGGAGTACTTGTTTGAATGCGATGACAGGCTCAGTAGGTGCTTAGGAACTTTAGTAAGTACCTAAGTAAGACTACGGAGAATCGTATTAGAGTGGCTAACTCTGGTGGAGAAAGTAAGCACTGACTACAACACTTCTTATTGTTTCTTGTAGGAGGATATTTAGGTACCGCAGGCGTATGGCGTGAAATACTCATACAGTAGTGACAGTAGTGAGCAGATACAGGCGAATATAAAAGAATTTCTTTTTGTCCAGTATCGGAAATAAAATCGCGAGTCGAACTTGGGCGAAAAGGGTTTTGGCAATACGTACCTTTAAATAGTCCCGAAATAAAATGATTACAGGAACTCTAATAAGCCGTTTTACCCTATCACCAGATATGAAAGTGGTGGTAAGTATCCCACTACAGACGATGAGCACAGCCTCCGAGTGGTTCAGCTCGAGCGTGGGCAGGAGCAGCGGGTTCGAGGACTGGCTGCTGTGGCGGGACGGGACGCCAGACCAACCTCCGCCGGTGAGTTTGTAGGATACAGACAATGTTATCTGACTGAAAGGAAATAAGACAAGTGAAACTCTGGAGAAATATGTAATCTTTTTTTCCGCTGCAACTGCTCCTTAACCGACTTCAAACAACAAACTTGATGGTTTTTAGGTGTGTAACATTTACAATGGATTTCCGCAAAGTAACGCCCGATTCAATATCTTAGGAAACAAGACAATTTTGGAATGTGGTCAGTCGTGGTCACCGCCAATAGAAACAAACTAAGAACACTTAAATCACTGTAAGTGCGTTGTTTCTGCTTAAAATGTGAAACAAACTTTTTTAAAAAAGCTAAACAGCTTATGGGGGCTAATCCTTTTGAAGTCCAAATTATTTAGCAGTGGAATTATTAATAGCTAAAAATGCTTAACTCTTTGCTAGATATGTACATGTAGTATCGGCGGGCTATTTACTATAGAGTAACATATACGTAGGTCTATAAACGCCCCATTTATATTGATTCTAAACGTACGTTACGGGGAAGCTTTTAGCGGGTGACTAAATCAAAACCTAACGATGTTTAGTTTGAATAAGTGTATTCGTTCTACAAATACTCATTCTAGTGTCGAGTTTTTTAGTTCAATAGTGTGCTAGAGGCCTTTGAGTTATTGTTTTATCATATACTAGCTGTGCCTGCGACTTCGTCCGCGTGGAATAAATATTTTGGGTAAATTCTTTGAATTTTGAACCGTTTTCGCAGCGCACGCAACGGAAGCCCTCAAAGATGAATCATTATCCCCGTTTTTTCCACATTTTCCATTGTTTCTTCGCTCTTATTAGTTGCAGCGTGATGTTATATAGCCTAAAGCCTTCCTCGATTAATGGTCTATTAAACACAAAAATAATTTTTCAATTCGCACCAGTAGTTCCTGAGATAAGCGCGTTCAAACAAACAAACAAGCAAACAAACAAACAAACTCTTCAGTTTTATAATATTAGTAAAGATATTTTATTTTTATCTTTAATCAAATGTACGTATAACATATTGAAATGAAGACCAAATATTTCCAGCCACAACCCAATATCATCTGGCAATGGCACGAGTCTCGCACGGCGTTCTATGCAGCAGCTGACGGAGAAGCTGTTCTGAACCTTTGCTCCGAGGGTCTGCAGGCAGCAGTGTCCGCCGCCCAGTGCGCGTGGCTGAGGAGGGGTGTCTCCGGGGTGCTGCTGGACCCTGACTTCCAGCCAGATGTGGCGTGTGGGGAAAAACTGCTGAAGAAGCTAGCAGCGGACGCTATGAGCTGCGTCAGAGCGGGCAATTTGGACACGCCGTAAGTAAAATTGTTATTAGTTTAAATTTCCTATATAAACTTTTGGATTATTTAGACTTTGGGATTGACTGTAAAGTTATTAATCGAATAAATCGCCAATTCCTATCTCGGTCAATTAATCTAAAGGTTAGCTAAATCAATGCATAGATAACAGAGAGTCAATTGCGTTTCTTATTTCAGAGTAATTCTAGTAGAATCAGCTCTGGGTCCAGAACAAGCAGCACGTTACTACGCTGACGGAGGAGTAGGTGCCAACAGCGTCATCAGTCCAGTGCTGACCTCTGCTGACAAGAAGACTGCGGCGGAACTTGGGACTGCTTTCTACGGAGCTTTATTGAATGCACCTGATGACGGTGTACCTACTTGGATGGTAATAACTTGCTTGTTAATGTGTAAATTGTAAAGGGTAAACCTCAACAAGTAGTATCGTAGTTGATGAAAAATTGTACAATATCGCACAACCGATTATTACACAAAAGCTTTTATCAAAGTTTCCTTAACCTTCGTCCAAATGAACCGTGTCATGTTTCTAGACATAACGTTGAACATCGTTTGAGCCATACCTTCCATAAGGTGTAGTGAACAGGCGGTCATCAAGTCTATTGCCACGGCTTTTACCCGCGGCCATGATCCCTTATTTTCACCATCGCTCTTTTATGACTTGATTTTTAAATTATAGGTTACAGTAACCCTCGGCCAATGTTTACCAGAATTCGGATTCGACGAATAGGGTGTCATAACTGACTAATCGTTTTCCATAGTATGACTAATTTAGCAAAATTGTAGTATCAAAACATTTGTATTTTATGATGTGTTACTTAGGACCATTTTCGTGGCAAGTCTTGCTTAAATTATTAGTTATTAATTAGCCTTTATCAATTTCCATGATTTCAGACCAGCTCAAGCAACAGTAGTCGTATAACAACGCGCTACGGGAACGAGATGGTGGACATTATCAACCTGCTCGCCCTGATCCTGCCAGGAGCTGCCGTCATCCAGCAAGGAGACGAACTTGGAACCGCGGACTCCATCATCGAGTGGGCAACGACTGATAAATGCTGGCCACGACCCCCCAACCCTGCGTACGCGCCATTTCCTTGGGACGACACTGTCAACGCTGGCTTCACTTCCGGCGAGCCCTGGCTGCCTGTTACTCCTAACTACAGATATTCGAACGCGAAGACAGAGTTTTCAAATGATTTGAGCCATTTGGGAGTGGTGAAACTGATTGCTGCAATGAGGAAGTCGCCGGCTATTGGGCCACATGTAGAAGTAATATTATTTATGATCAAAATCTTATTGCTTAATATGATAAGGTTTAAGAAACAAGCGCACATATTACTATAGCTATTTAACCTACAATATCTCGGATATCTTATAAAGCTTTATTGCTCTGTGTGTCTGTACACACGGCCAAAAATCAAAAGTTAACTTGATCTTGACGCTTACGAAATCAAACTCTTCTTCGAATTAAACTCTGTTCAAACAGAGTTTAATTACGCGGCGTCTCTTCCGCTGCGTTACTGGAACGACCCTCTTTCATTAGTTTGCAAACACGCTGTGAGATCCCTCCCAGTGTAATATTACCTTGTAAAATAAGCACGAACAAGCAAGATTGGCGAACAACCCAATAAACTTCGTTTTAAAGATTTCTAGGGAGATTTGACCCCCGACATTATTAAAGTCCCAAAAGTTATGGCCCCTAATAAATATAAAAGTTCATTACTTATTGTGACACGACCGTTATGAGATTCAAATCCTCGTTTCAGATAAAGCGATTGAACGGAGCCCTGGGGGTGCTGCGGTGGGGCGGGGGAGGGAGCCTGCTCGTGGTGGCCAACATGGGAAGGGACGCCACCGAGCTCCAGTTGAAGATGATCCCCGGCTTGCCCACTGAGATGACTGTGGCCATCAGCTCGGCCGGGTCGAGCTTCTCCACGGGCTCTCACACAGCCATAGACAAGACACTGAAGCTGACCCCGGGAGAGACGGTCCTGTTCGCCGGGGGACCGAGACACTGCGGCGGGCCTGGCCCGGTCGACAAGATAGCCAACAAGCTGGCAGAGGGGTGGCAGAAGATCAACAAGTACTTCAGCAATATTTAACTGTTGAAGATAATTATAATTTTAAATAATATAATTATGTATTTGTGTTCTCATTCATGTATTGTGAATGAATAAGCTGAGCGCCCCGTCGTAACTCTATCGATGTTTTGTAGAGAGCTAATTTGAATTTGAAACTTTCAAGTATTTACATGAAGACCTAGTTAGTTAAGCAACTTGCCAAATTGTTTCTTCACCCTGTTTAGCCTAGTTCGGTTAACGAAAACCTTTAATAAAATACCGCGAATAGTTTTTCAGCGGAGACCTCGATCAAAATTCCTGAAACTTAATAAAAGCGCAATCCAAACAAAGTTGGTGAAGAGATTTCGTGCGATAAGCCAATAACAACCGGCCGCATAATCTAACAACGATTTAAAACGTATTTACCACAAATAATTTATTTAAGCCGCCGACGTATCGTCCAAATGAGGTAATATCGTTAAGGCTCCGTTCAGACAAATATAAAGAAGGCCGCAGCCGGGGCGTAATGAATTGAATGCGATATTGCCCCACACACTCCCCTTCCCACACTTACTATTAGGGGGTATTGTCTCTGTGACCTATTTCCGGGGGTAGTGGTACTACCGCCGTGAGCCGGCGTCGCGCGCTGCCCCATACCTGACTAAAAACTACACTCAAATACAACGAAACACACTAAATTGGCAAAGTCGAAACCGCTTTTCCTCTAAAAATCGGTGAAACACAATTTATTTAAGGGAAAAATCTTAGAGTCCGCCATTGACGCGCGCGAACTCCTTGCGTTTTCTTGGCCGCAAGCACATTCTGAACAGTTTTTTGTGGGGAAAAATATGACGGGTAGGAGTACTTACAGAACTTGCTCTTCTCGGCGGCGGCTGGAACAGCAGCCAGGAGCAGCGGGAGCAACAGAAACAGCGCGCGCGCCCTCATGACGGGGCGGCGCGGGCTGCTGAAGCCCGGCGCGGCGCGGACTGGCCTATCGACCGCGCCCGCCGCCGCCTCGCCGCGCGCATGCGCACACACACACACCCACACACACGAACCCCTGGCGCTACCACCGCCTTAACACGACTACACCGGCTAAATAAGCTGCGACTCCCTCAAATATGTTGCGACTAGAAATCGTATAGTGCTTCAATAAGGTTCACATCCGCTCGACAACCAACTTTGTATGGAAATAAGAAAAGGGCCGGAGTATGGAGTACGGCTCCAGGATTGCCAGTGACCAAATACGTGGTGAATCATGGAAAAATCTGATGACTCCACAATGTTGAAGCGCCTGATGGAATCGCTGTATCTTGCCGTAGTTTAATGCTTTTCCAAAATGGTAGGGGCTTGCGTACCTTCGTAAAACATAGGAAATGTATGAAATTGGTAAGGTTTTGTTATGCACTACTTACATCTTAGTAAATTTACTTTAAAGTTTCGTTGTGTAAGACTATATGCCGTGTAAATACTTACTTACATACTCTTGCATCATTGACAAGCACTATAATTAAAATTTCAAGAAACATTTAGAACTTCAACAAATCTTATCTAAAAAAATGCACCTAATATACCTAAGCAAACGCTACACCAACATTCATTTAAGCTCACAATCTCCAAATCTCAGTAACTAGTTCCCAACTTTTCGCTACAACTTAAGTCCTGAAACAAAAAGCTTACCGCCGCCACAGTAGAGCCGTAGAGTGTGAAACTTAGTCCAATAGGAGCACTTCCTTCTCACGGCTGTGACTGAAATACTGGGTAATTGTCGCTAGTTAAAAACTTGCCGGATGCTTGCCAAAGGGTAATTTGGCTGGTGCTGGCAACACAGCCGGCGCCCCTCTTGGCCACAGATAATGTAGCAGTACGGGACGTACTCGCTTGACGCCGAGTGAATGAACCGGAGGGTAGGTACTAGCTAAAGGTGTAGGTAGGTAGAGTGGCTGAGAGGAACAGCGTGCTCGGAGGAGACTGCTTGGCCCCTCATGGAGACATGGAGAGATGTAACTCTAATGTTATTTCCTTGGAGTGCTTGTTTCAATGTAACTATTGACGCAGAATTAAAATGGGTGGAAAATAGAAACATAAAAGTAAGTCTTTAGTGACTGGTAAACTGTGGTATCAAGAGGACTGGCTACGGCAAGTATAAGCACTATTTCGTGACCGAAATTGTATGTGTAAGCGCAATTGGCTGAAAGAGATCTCTTAGCGACTAGTAAGTCTAAATAAACTCATACTAAGTAGTTTAAGATTTTACAAGCTCAATATACTTCTAATTTATGTCCACTTTTCACAGATACAGAACGTGTCCAAAGAGAGTATCAGCATCTTCATCTCTGAACAGTGTAAATAGGCTTTTCGAAAATAAATGAATATGAATATGAACACATCCCGTAACAGTTCCTTCTACCCAGCAGACTGGCTGGCACCATAACATTCCACTCCCACACACCACAGCATCAATAACAGTTACTATCAGTTACTTCAGCAGGCTAGACAGCCTGGCGCTTCATGTGTTGCTCTTCTCTTAGCGTACTATATAGGTACTATAATACTATGCACATAATGTCACAGTTGAGTAAAAGTTGGTAAAGCAGACGGCCTGTCGCCAGAAATGTTTTGGCGCTCCTACTCAATTGAATGTTTAACTTACTTATTACCCTGAAAAGAACGGTGGATTAACTATTTATTTGCTTATTCCGTCAGTTCTTTATCGATTTATTCAAAATCTTTTAAATAGAGAGACAGAGACACAGAGATATTCAACACTGGATTAAAAATGATTAAAAGCGAGTGTGGCTCAGTAGCTCCAGTGTCTGCTTTTCATCCAGACCCACCTTGGTTCAAATCTGGCCCTATACCAATAATTAGTATTTTAAAGTTAAGTGTAGATTTTCATTCGCTTAACGGTGAAGGAAAACATCGTGAGGAAACCGACAAGTTTGAGTTTGTGGAAGGACCTCAACGCCCACCTCGATGTTTCTGCCCAAGAGAACTCCTCTAACGAATTAATTCTGCGGGGGAGTCACGACTCTTAGTTATGAGGATATAGGACTCAAGAGAGAGAGAGAGTGAGAAAACTTTGATAATCTTAATTTTATTCCATGGTAGGTACACACAAACCGACATGTTTACAAAATCGTCAAACTTATAACATCATTTTGCCTTTTAATCTAGCCTATATCTTAATTGTACCAACTTGAGTTCAAATGTATTGTTCATCTCTTGGCAAGAGCAATGTAATACAATATCTACCAATTATTTACCGCTTAGACACAAATAGACGTTTGAATATTGATGTAGTCTCATTGGCGGAGAATGGAGATAGAGGAAAATTCGGAGCAAAACTAATTGATGTTTGTTCTCGTTGTTGATATAAACATGATGTGGATACTGCTCCTCTTATAGGCCGGGATACAATACGTGAGGACGGTCAGCTTAATGATTTTGATAGATGTTTAATTAAGGTTTGTTTTGTGATTACGTAATGGAGATCTTTTCAGAGAAATGGAACTTATAAGCAAGTTACCAGACAGAAAATTGTAACGGCCAATAATGGTTAAAACGACGTTAATATGGATTAGTGCCTTGTCTATTTTAAAGACAATGGTAGTATGAGTTTTCTACTAAGTACGACATGGTTGACGGAGAAGAAGTTGGGTAGGAGACTATTCAAAAATCCGACATATTTTTTTTTTTTTTTTTTTTTTAACTTGAACGGGTTTGCACTTGACCATAGTTTACCTGATAGCAAGTAAGGCTATGGCCTAAGATGGAGCGTGCTTACCCGATAAGAACCGATTCACGATATATATTCGATATCTACCTACTATAGCATCGTAAAATAAAGAAACTATTTTCAGACCGTAATTACTGTTTTAATTAAAATTTTAATAGTCAGTGTTATTTACTGAAGTTATTAAAATTTTACCAATCTTTTGGATGTTCCTAAAATCCACCTAAAAGTAGAGTGAATAATAGTTTAATAAGCACCCTTGCCCCATATTCCGCCGACATGTAGGTTATTAATAAACCGATATTCGTAGTATTTGTATAGCAACGCGAGGAAACATTTTAATTAGCTGTAAATTAGGCGTCTAATGTACGCCGGTACTTCTCACGCGACTCCGCCGCTTGCTCGATATAGGTGAGAGAAACTTTGGAGCAGGCAGAGAAACAACGAAAATAATAAATAAAATAAAATAGCCTTTATTTTCTGAATTCAATTATTTCATTTACATATTATAGTTACTTAGTTTATTTACAAAAAAAATTAAGTTGAGTTCTTGATTACTTATAATATTTTTCTGTATCAGGGCGAAAATAATACATTTTACTAAAAAAATATCACAAAACTATGATAGAATTTAAGAACACACATCTACTTCAAATTATATGTAGGTATATTAATAGATGAAAGTATTCAATCAATCAATAAATCAAGGCAATCTCTTCCAGGCAACCATTGGATGGAGAGGAATAAATAAAAGATTATAAAGGACGTGGTGTACAACAGAAATAGATGCGATAGAATAAATAATATACACAAATATAATTATAATGTACATAAACATAAAGACATACATCCTAATACATATTATACATAATTAGTACAAACATAAACTAATATTATAATGTTAAAATATATATAATATAAAGCATATACATGTAGATAATACGTAGAGACAGCAGTTAAACTACAACTTGCCTGATGTTAAACAACGTTATAATCTACGATCTAGCGCGCTTGCCTAGAAGAAACCGGTTTACTCTCGACTTGAAGACCGACAAATTATAGTTCAAGGGGAATAGAGATTCGGGCAAGGAGTTCCACAGTTTGGCTGTTCGCACGATGAAAGTCGAAGCAAAACGCTTGGTGCGAGTCTTTGAAATTGGATTTGGACAAGAAATTGGATGAAGAAATTCTGAAGAAAGAGTTCGTATTTGTGTCTGATAGTTATAGTTTATCACAAAACTATTACATTTTATTTAAATCATATTTATCTTACTCAAAATTAAATCAGAAATCTCAAAAATAACGTCTCGCACGTAGATAAGAAGACCGCATTTCTGTAAAGTCGGTGTCAGTCTCGAACCGTGAATCGTTTTGGTTCCGTAAAACCAAGACCGACTTCTCAAGTTGACATAAGGAAGGTTCCCTTGCTCCAACACCCCCCCTCTCCCCCCGAGCACTCGAGAGGAGGGCCACTCGAGCCGGCTGGAGGGCCCTCCACACATAAAGGTATCTTTTTGACAAGTACGAAGGTGATGAAAGGGTGCTAAGATTAGCGACGGATCAGTCCGCAAGTAGCTCGGGATGTGTTCATTGTAGCTCAGCTCCTGGCACAAATGCTCGCTGGATTCGGACAGAGCACTTGAACAAATCTGGACTCTCAAAAATCGGAAACAGTCAAGTGACTCATTACAATCAAACTATAAACCACCTGTATCGTACAATACATGATGTGTCCAAAATTCGCCTAATTTGTTTATAATGTATAATATACTACCGTGAATCAAGTAGGTGATAGTTCTAGGAATCCACTTGAGTTGACTATCAGCGCCCGCGCCGGCCACCTCGTCCGTGACTCACCGCTGCATCACTTGCAATCAAAACTTCGAGACGCTCCAACTCTATCGACAATCGTCGTGCGATCGATTAATTAACGGCATCAATCATGATTAGAATAAGGCCAAAAAATATAGATAAAAAAATAGCCGGTCCAGGATCAGCAGAGGTCTCGAATACCATTCAGCCCGGCAAAGGGTCGAGAGGCTGGTTCGAGGTACCCCAGACCAACGCTGACGATAAGCGAGCGCCCAAATTACAGCCAGCTTGTACGTATCGCGGCTGATAGCGGTTATCTGCGATAATTTACTCGTATCTGTGATATGCAGCGTGATTTTAATTGTTGCGTTTGATTATGTGATGACGGACACGACTGTCAGTCTGGCGCGGGCCGCGGAGCAAGGCAGGCGGTGATATGTCTTTGTAAGGTAGTCTTCTAGTAGATACGTGAGAAAGGTGACCACTCTAGTATTGAGAGTAGACAACCTTTTGATGGTGGACTAGGATAAGATCAGTTTAAATCCAAATCTTATGACTTTTGATTACGGTTGATTAAATACAGCCGATTGATGTTGAGCATTGCCTAAGGTTTAAAACGCTTATTCTGAAATTACCTATTGAAGACCTACAACTTTTCTCTCACTAATTCATGATTATTTTTGAAAACTCGCGCCACTACAATATTTTTTATACAAATAGGTACATAAGTAAGGGAAGCCTCTCTGAAAGCGGGGTGCGGGCGAACGGCGCGGTGTAATTGGTTTCTGGCGCCATAATTGGACCGATTCAACCATACACGTTACTGTTATTACATTTATTTGGTGAGTATGCGCCAGGATGAAATGATAAAAACACTCTCACTTGAATATTATTGCCTCCTTTTATACTTTCATACACTTGTCAAATAAGAAATTATGTCACTAGCGAAAGTATGTTTGCTGGTCTATTTATGCTTCTTTCATCGACGAATCATCGAGTTTTTAGTAAAATGGTAGTGACAAAAACGGGTCTTATGATAAAGATATGCCGAATATACCAATCATTGTTCAAAAGTATAGGAAAAGTAGCAGTTATATTTATGCTTTTTGACGGCGTCAATAAGCAACAAAAAATAATGTTCTGCACGGAATGGATGGCAAAGTTTTGGAAAACTTTACCAGAAGCTGTGTTTCCTGCAAACTACAATCCAGGGGTCTTCAAATCCAGAGTAAATAAGAATCTTCTAGGCAAGCCCTAGGCTGCAGCAATGCCAGGCTGTAAACTTTAATTAAATGCAAACCTATCCCACGTAATAAAGAAATACTTTTTTTTCTGAAACCTTATACATTCCCACGTGCTACACTGTATTTCAGGCTAGTCTGTGCTGGTACACGTTTACAATAGAAATCGTTCACGTTCCACCGAGCACGCACAAATCACGCCGGTGTGAAAGTTACTCCACTCGAATATGCTCTACTGTATCTATGAATGCATGAGGAAAATTATATGTACTACATATATTACTCAATAATTCGATTATCACGTATTTTACACTAGCTGGTGCGCGCGACTTCGTCCGCGTGGAATAGTTATTACCATAAAAACAGTTCCAGTTATTGTTTCTTCGCTCCTATTAGTTGCAGCGTGATGCAATATAGTCTAAAGCCTGGTCTATGCTATTATGTCATATGGTCTATTCAACATATAAAATAAGTATAGATTATTCAAATATGAAATTATATGTTGATAGGTTATATCATTTTAGAAACTTTTTATCTATCTTATCATCAATTCATATAAGAAGCTAACGATACCGAACAATTACCTACTTGTAAGCAGAAAATTAAGTTTACATATTTTAAATGTACATAGGTATTTATATTTACAGGGGTGTTGGAGCGTCACATCCCGCTAGTCCCGCTACCAACATAACGGCGGGAGAGAGAGAGAGGTTCCCGCCAACGACGACAGGGGACAGCCCACGCGTCAACACTGCGCGCCAAGAGAACGACAATACCCGTCTATCGCACCGCACGCGCAACCAGAAAAATTATACAGTCCACTCGCATCAAGACATACCCAACTCGTTGTTATTTCCAACAAGGCATCCCAATAGGACCAAGGAAAGTAGCAACAGGGGTTTTCCTTAATTTCTATGTACCATGTAAAGTTTGCAATAAATATGTATGCTTAATATGTTACATGATTCAGTTACTTAAATAACTTAAATAACTCACCCTTATAACATTTTACAGAATAATCAGCGAACAGATTTTCAGATTTTTACAGATGTATACGTTGTACAGTTCATAAAGTTATTTTGCGATACAAAATATATATGAAACTAAGTTAAATCAAACGTTATATTATGTAGTGAGCTTCGATCAAATATAACAAGATGCAACATTCCTTAGTGACACAACGCAAAAAACCGGCTTGAGTTTACTATGCCTACCTACCTATTGAGATATACATTCATGTCATGCATATTACTATAGTATCACAAAGCCATTTAAATATTTTAATAATAATAAACCTTATTGCAGTACGCTAAGATTTAGTTTTCAACAATGACCTAACCACCTTATGGCGTTTTCGCTACGGCATTGACGAAAGCTCATAAAATTTTATTGCCGTCCGCTGTGGCGTTTAGTCAAATTATACATTATCTTACTAACATAACACTCAAAATTACTTATGACACGTCCGACATTAGGACGTTCTTATTACCCTGACTGTAAAAACTATGATAGAACATGGAATCCAGTGGAGTTGCTTACTTGTACTAAAAATTATTACTTTTTTGAAGAAATTCGTGATTGGTCTTTGACTCCATAATAATGAACTTGCTGACTCGCCCGGGTGGACATTTTTTGTAGTAGCCTTTGTCCCTCCAGAAGTAGAAGTAGAGTAGGTAGGTAACCTTCTTACCCCTTCTTCCGAAATAAATCCGAAAGTTTTGTGCAAGTCTAATATTTTTGTTTTTTTTTATACCGCAACGGCAGAATAAATTTAGATGAAATTTAAACAATTTTATGACTTGTCTACGATAATGCTAATATGTAGGTACATGTGGAAGTCGGGAGATGGCAAAGGGATGTAAGGCCAAAAAATAGAATTGTAAATTGTTACTTTTATTATTATAATCTACATCACGAGAATGTACCAATGAAAAGTGTCTACAGCGTAGGGACAACTAAATCATCTTTATAAATTAACACACGTAAGTACATCGAAATCAGAATCAGATAAACTAAATCAAAAATAGTAAATCATACTCCTAATGGTTAAATATAAAAATGAATCGCAAAATGTAGGTATGTAAGCGCATAACTCAACAACGCCTGGACCAATTTGGCCAAAGATGGTTTTTACGGCGAGAAAAAGTTGAATAATTGCCGACAAACCGCTAAAAACAGCCATTTTTCCCATAGAAACGTTTTCTAACTAAAACGAGCTTTATTGCTATTGTATAAAGTTCATATCGAATTATATTGATAAATATAAATATTTATTCTCCGAAATCCTTTTTGAGTATTATATGATCATTCATGTCAGATTCGGCAAAGTGGTCTGAACAAACCACACTGGAGTCATTGGGCTTAAAATAGTCGTCACTTCTTTCTTCTTTTATTACTAATCGCCACTTTTCTCTTTGTATCTCATTTTGAGGAAATCTGTAAAGATTTTAATCTACATCCATTTTACAGTCTAAGAAAAATAAAATAATGCGGCGACTTCATTAGACTTCTTCTAAATCAGGCCTAATTTGTTCTTGTCTCGCGTGTGTAATTCTATTATGCGTGCGAAAGAGACAACTGCGAAGCAAATACAAAAGGATTTAAATTCTAGAAATACTAATTTGGAGATGATAACTGGACTATTTCGAATATTAATCACTGTAAGTATTTGTAAAAAGTATAAAACTTACCGAAAATACGAAATCCCATGTTGTTTTCTCTTTGTAAGCGTTTTATTTTTGCAACTTTTCACAGCACACTTCGGCATTGTTTCACATGACGGTCGGCGCGTCACTGACGGCAAAACAGTGCTTAGTGTGAATTTAAGTTGTGCACTGTTTAGTTGGCCACTTTTAACGCGCTTTCGCGTGATCTAGGTTATATTTGATCGAAGGTAGTGAGGTACAATAATCGTGGTTTTCTATAAGACGAGTAACGTGTGTCCATGGGACTTACTTCCGGATTGTAACAAGTCATGGTCCATGGCAGAGAACCAGTTTAGTTTCTACCTAATTAGAATTTATAATCAGCTTCATTTGGGTTAAAATAGTTATGATCCATATTTAAGCTATGGGTTTTTATACTAAAGAATACTGCTAGAGAAATTGAATACCAGTTCTTATTTGTATTTTTATGCTTATTAAAGTAGATATATATTGTAAAGACTTAGTCTAGTTAGTGATAAAGTATCGAAAAATATGGCTAAATATAATGAAAATCTAGCCCCTTATAGATGGTCCCTAACATCGCACGCTGAAGTGTTCGATCTAAGCATACTATAATTTATTGGGAACCATACGAGTGGCACAGATTAGAAACGTTGAGAGACAAGAATTCAGAACATTTTTAATTTATTATAAAATAATCAGCTTGATGAAGGTATATAGCATTTCTATATATTTTGCTAACAAACTGTCTACAATTTTTCAAAATTAATTTTGTTTTTTTTTTTTAATTTGAAGGACGTGAATGTAAGTAAAATGTTTGTTCTACTCCTAAAAAAATGCTATATTCTGTCAAATCAGGTGGATCTGGTGCTGCCCTCATTAGAAGCATTGGAACAACATTTACTTTTTAAAATGTAGCTTTTATTATATAGCATCCCTCTACGCTCACACTTGGTGGTCAATATGTATATACAGTCAGGTTAAATCTGTGTGCGAGTGCGGCCGGTGTGACGCGAGGCGATCCATCACGCGGCGACGACACTCGGCCCTTTGTTTACATCCACTACTTATACGGGGCTCATCTTTCACCAGCTCCGCCCTGGCCGGCTCCGCGGGACACATTCCGACCCAACGGATAACGAGAAGTAGGTGAAACTAGCCGGAAATAACCCAAGGAAAAATACCTAGAAAACCGTAGGTAATTATTGCGAGCAAAAACAATCTATTGTTCAAATGATCATCATCGCAAACGCACGCCCGTAATAAGTGAAACAAGCGCGCGATGCACGCGAGTTGAGTGCCCGTAGAAACGTACGGAGGAATGCGACCGACATACAGTACTAGTGGAGGCCGCGTCTCTCCCATGTCAATAACCAAGCGGTGATTCTCAGCTCGTAATGTAACGAGTGTAAACACGCGCTAATTAGATTAGCGCGTGTCGCGGCGTGCACTGCGACAGCGCGCCGCCGCCGCGCGGCTTCCTCCTCGCGCGGTGGGAGCGCGCGCGCTCAGTGCGTTGGCGCGCGCGCACGCGACATGAGCCTCGCGGAGCCACGCATCGAGGTGGTGGAGCCGACGGCCGCGTGCTGCCCGCGCGCCGCGCTGCCCCCCGAGGGGAACGTCAAACTGAGGAACTACCGCGTTCTTAACGAAAACTTGCGCGCCTACACACCCACCGGAGACGTGCACACGTCGCCCGGTAAGGGCAAGCTGGTGGCGCGCTGGGACGTGTGCGGCGCCGTGTCTCCGCCGCGACACCGCATCCTGGAGCTGCTCCGGCCCGAGGACGAGGGCCACGACGCGCTGGAGGCCATCGTGCGTCCCGCACCGCGCCGTGGCCTCACTCGCCCGCTCGACGACGACACGCGCCGCTTCCTGCGCGCGCTGCTGTCACCCAGCCCCTACCTGTCGGACGCGGACGCCACGCCGGAGCCCCGCCCGCCACCCCCAGCCGACAGCCCGAGCCCTCCGAGCCCGCTGCTAGCCAGCACGCCCGACCCCGACGCCGAGCGCTCGCTGGCCGAAGAGCTGCGCGAGGCAGAGGAAGGCACGGGCGGAGTGCTGACGGAGTGGCGGCGCAGCGCGGCGGAGGCGGGCGCGGGCGCGGTAGAGCGCGAGCGGCTGGGGCGGCTGGCGCTGGCCGTGGAGGAGGACGAGGCGGGCGGGGCGCTGGGCGCGGCTGCGCGCCGCCTGGACGCGCTGCTGGCCGAGTCGCGCGCGCTGCACGCCGAGCTGGCCACCATCCACCACGACCTGCAGGTGCTGGCCCGCCGCCTGGCGCTCCCCGCGCCCCGCGCGCCCCCCGCGCCCTGACAGGGTACATGTGCCTGTATCCCGCACCAGCCCGCAGGGGGAGCACGCCCCGCGCAAACTCCTCTCTCACTGGTGGTGGCTCCGCACACACTCGCACATTCTACGGTTTCACCCCGTCCGGTAGTTTTAGTTCGGCAGACCGACAAACTTCTAATTAGGTAGAGAAATTGCGTAAAACAATACTACACGTTTAATACGTACATCCTGAAAGTGTGAGAGCGATATGACAAACAAAAACGTCAAATTATTCGTGCAAATTGGAGCGTAATTATTTCGGTGTTCCTTGCAATTAAGCAGCTTCATTAATTAAATATTATTTGTGGTAGATGTTTGCGGTTGTTATTGGGCGCGTTCTGGCTGCAACGTTATCTGCATGTTTGTTTATCTGGGAGTCTTGGGGCGACTATCGCGCCCTCGTAGATAACAAGTTCATTATGCTCTAATGACCGACAGCTGTTTGAAACTTCTTATTTCATTAGTTACTACGCTCGCCACTTTCACTTAGTGCATCGATATGCTCGCGGTATAGTTTTTGTTCGGTCGGTGTGTGTTTCGTATTGTCTGGAGAATGAAGACACGGTCCAATAACTCGGAACCAGTTAAGTCTCGCTTACTGTTTATGTGTAAAAATCGAATCCGCAAACTGCGAAGCGAGTTAATAGACTTTTTGTTTGTAATTTATGATAACAATCGCGAAGGTTCCTCGTGATTATTCAGTTAGAGTTGTTATGAAACTCATGAGTCACATCAAATAAGTATGGTTTATTTTTTGTCAGTAAAGTCGCCGCTCGCGTGATAAGTTCAATTAAGCTTTTTATGCCTTTATTGATTGCGCAAAAACTGTTTAATTTAGTTGAAAAATTGCATTGCCTTGTCTCAGCATAGTTTTGCATGTAATGAGAGATGTTAGCAAGATTGTTGCCAGCCCGCTTGATGCTTGCTGCTGACAAAAAAGTTAAACAATAATTCGAGTTCCTCAATTAACGCGTTCGGCACGAATATTATAGTCCATTGAAATGTTACATGAGCTTTGCATTACTTAGAGTGACCCCCCAAACATGCCCTAAAAATAAAATTGCGTCCTCTAAGAAATGCAATATTCGGACCTAAAATTGTAACATTTCAATGGACTATTAACATAATATCAGATGTCTTTTAACGATAACCTTTATCTATTTGAAGTATATACGTTTAAGCTTATGTTGCTATGAAAGAAATATCACATATAAATAACTTGTTAAACTTCCGATTATGCTATTGTCTTTAGAGAATAGTTATGTACACCTAGGGCTTGATATTTTTATTTATTATGCTGTATTATGTCGGCAAGTAAACTCAATAGTGAGCAGATAAAAAGGTTGCGATAACTTTCTTAGAGTTCAATGTGGACGAACAGTGTGATTAGTCTGTCGGTTCCAAATATCTACTTTTATCTACATACACATAATACTAGATATTTATGTATGCTGGTGATTACATCAACTCAATCCCTTTATTTCTTGCAAATAAGTAAATTGTTTATTTACGTGGGATAGGTTTACGTTTGACTTCAGCCTGCCTGATGTTTAGCATTGCTGCAGCCTAGGCCTATAATTTTTAAACTATAATTACCTAATGAAGTTGCGACTCGTAATACTTTCTGGTATTATTAATAGATAATGCTATATGGTATTGTATGACTATTTACTCAGTACACAGAAAGAGATACAGATAAACAGATCAACATTTTATTTATAATTTGATGAATTATATATACAGAGAAGGTCTTTCTGTATTCTGAGACTATTTATTTATGCCTCGCAGGAGCAGTCGGCGCGCGCGTGGCGGTGCTGCGCGGCGGCGCGCGTGCTGGGCGCGGAGTGGCGCGCGCTGCGGTACCTGGACGACGTGGTGGCGCTGCTGCGCGGAGACGTGCACGCCGCCGGGCGCGCGCGCGCCTGGCCCTTCGCGCTCGGACCGCGCACGCCGCACAGGAACTATGTCATATGACAGGTCGGAAGATAAAAGTACCAAAAGTAACAAATTACTATACAAAACACGTTTATTGGGTTCAAAAAACTTACATCTAAGTTCACTATATTAACATACACAAGTAAGTTAGTAATTTCTTATAACAGTGTGGTTTCACCCGGACGAGATATTTCTGTTTCCCGGGTGTCAACGTCTTCCCGTCAGTTTTAAGTTTAAATTATACACACTACTTTAACCCTTACAAGGCAGTACATACATATGTATACGGAAGAACCAACAAATTATACCAAAGATGTGTTTATGGTGGTCAGTTTAGGCTTTGATCACGAAGCGGAGCGACGGATCATTGTGATATTTGGTATGATGGTAGTGTAGGAGCTTTAACGTGACATACACTAATTTTCACCTCAATACCACGACCGGGCAGGCGAAACGATGATTTTACGAATTAGAGTTCCGTGTGTGTTGAATTAATTTCATTCGTCTCACTTGCGTAGCTTACAATTACTGTCTTGCAAACTATATCTATAAAACTCAAACAAACTATTGTTGATATTTATTTATTTATTTATTTATTGTTCACTTGCCCACAGCACTTACAGTTTCCCAAAGCGTGCTGTGGGCCAACCTATATAGTTATACTGACACCAAAACAAGTCTCCAACTAAGTAACATCGTCTGTTACAGACAGTCTTCCCCGTCTACTAATTTAGGCTCAAGAAATTCCGTATTCTTGGCATAATACCCTCGCGGGTGTTTAAAGATAGCCCCAGTGCAAGGTTAATCCAATAAATCTCGTGTGTCGTTCGATGCAGCGTTTCAGCCGACGTCTGCAAACCGTAACTTACCTGAAGCTAATTACCGCGCCGTGCCGGCTCCGGCCCGTCACCGGCAAGTAAATACGTAAGGGACGAGTCAAACTGAAAACCCGACGACGCAATTTTGGCGACGACGACAGCGACGTCTCCTTTCTTTACCGTCTCTCAGTGTCCGTATACACCCCCGCTCCTAAGGTGCTAAGAAATATCAAAAACTACTAAATCGATTTTGATGAAACTTTCTCTGTTCCTTATGTTGAAACATGCCTAATCTAATAAAATAAAGAACAATAGGAATCAATATCACTTATAGTTATCGAAAAATTCGTAAGTAAACGTATACCTACTCACAATATTTGACACACGTTTTTAGAATACGGGACGAATTGATAATCTCTTTTTGTTCAGGCGGCGATAAAATTGTCAGTTTAAAAAGAATAAAAGATATGCTAAGCTTGATTATTATAAGCGAGTGTGGCTCAGCGGTTCCAGTGTCTGCTTTTCACCCAGACGCACCCTGGTTCGAATCCGCCCTACACCAATGACTTGTATTTTCAAGTTATGTGTAGATTTGCACTCGCTTAGCGGTGAAGGAAAACATCGTGAGGAAACCGACATGTTTGAGGACCACAATATCCGAGGACATGCGTCTTCCGTGGAAGGACCTGGGCGCCCACCACGATGTATCTGCCCAAGAAAACTCCCCCAACGAATTAATTCTGCGGGGGAGTCACGACCCTCAGTCATGAGGAAATACGACTCAAAGAGAGAAGATTAATGAAAGAAAATAAAGCATACTACCATGTCACAAGTTTTGTGTTGCATCAGCCGTATCAATATATCGACAATAAATGACATCGAGTGTCCTTGTCTGGAAGAAACCAGTTTAAACTCGCCATTAATATTCATTGCTCTTGCTTTTATTTTTTCATTCATCATAGAATTGTAATGACGAAAATATGTATATATCTGTAAATGTCAACTAAAGTCGATTCAAATGAAAATGTTTAAGAATATCATATTTTACTTCTTTGATTGGCAAGTTATCGAAAAATGTCCAAAACAATGTATGTACTTTGAGTACCTTTGGCGTTTTTTATAAGTCAGCACGATTCTAAACTTGCAGTGTGATCAGGCCCTTATCAAAACATAACTAAGTAATTTACTATGTATAGGTTACAAGTTACGGAGCGATCACGACATTCGGCCGCCTGTACCTAACTTAAATCCAACTTGGAATCAATATTTAACATTTCAGCCTTAAAATATACCAAGTTCTATTCTATTTAACTACGATTTCAGAGTAGATACTATAACATGATTTTATTTGTTTAAGTACTTTAGCGGATTTAAGGTTCAATTTCTGTCACTAGGTTTTCAGTGGTTTTCCTGTTTTACATCATTCATATTACATTTATTTCCCTAAATAGTCATACGCATTATAATCATACATCCTAGTTTTTTTATTTGTTTCGTGTACTTATTTATAACTAGTGGGTGCTCGCGGTTTCGCTCGCATTTGGAAGTAAAACTTGCATTCCTTATTTCACCCCTTTAAAAGTCACTTTTCCAAAAATCTTTTCTTAGCGGATGCCTACGTCATAACATCTACCTGCATGCCAAATTTCATCCCGATCCGTCCAGTGGTTTGGGCTGTGCGTTGATAGATCAATATATCAGTCAGTCAATCAGTCAGTCAGTCACCTTTGAGTTTTATATTTAGATATTCAGTTTTGAAATATGCACTGTTGCACACCCATTATTTATACGGTTTGTACAATCATAAGTACAAGTGCATACAAACCACAGTGTGCAGCATGCAGTAGTAAAAATCTTACCCAGCACAGAGTGCAGTAAGTCCAGACACCGCAGCTATACAGGACTACCTAAAGTTACCCAACTGGTGTTTCTGTTTGTGCCATTGCTATTCTGTGGCTTCGCTGCGAGCCTGTTACTAGATAATGCCAGAGAAATGTACAAATAAAGAAGATGAGAGGGTACAGAAGTGCCACATTTGTTTTATCACGTTAACTTAACACTTAATCAATTACCTTAAAATAATAGTTTCAAAGATCTTGCATCCAGGAAGCAAATTAATGAATGAACTAAATCATTAAAAAGTTGGTATCATTTGCTACAATATTATTATCAAACTATAGTTAACGTAGTTACGAAAACTAACGTCACTAGTCATTAAAGAAATTCCATGGAACTGATATTTAACCGACAGAAAGGCTACCATTCTGCCACAAGAGTAAAAAATATCGTTCTATTACATATTTGTATATTTTTTTATTTCTTAGAATTTGAACTCGGCTGGTGTCTTCTTAGGTATCTTGCTATTTTTTTAACTTGAAACGGGTTCGCATTTGGCCATAGTTTGCCTGGTAACAGTGTTTTACGTGGGGAACAGTGAGTCAGGCGGGGAGTTCCACAGCTTTAATAGCGGTTATTTTAAAATTCATTTACGTCATCAACTCATAGAGCACCTCATACTCCCTAGTTTGAGCTTATCTTGTCCAAATATTTTCTAAAATGACCCAATGATTGTCTCTTCTGCACTATTTACTTTACTTACGCTTTGCGGAGTGCAGCGATGCGTCAACAAGGAAACAATATCCCGCTCGCACTTGCAATATGGGGCGAATCGACACTTCTACCTACTTGCCACACCTACATAAGGAATAGGGACTGAAAACCGGTACGGAATGATTTCGATTTCAATTGCGGTTCAAATATATACGATCCCCGAAAGGTTTATTCATTCATTAATTCATAATTGCACATAGCCACACATACAATTTTACAAAAAAAAAAAATAACATAAAAAATTATAATAATAAATTTTAAAACCAATCACTCGACAAATTAATTCGTTAGGGGACTTTTCTTGGGGTCCTAACAAGTCCCCTAACGAATTAATTCTGCGGGGGAGTCACGACCCTCAGTCATGAGGAAATACGACTCAAAGACAAATTAATAACGTAGTTTATTAAAGTTGTGGCGATGTGGTAACATACTAATTTTATTTAATTCACGTAAAATAAGGCGACCATCATCACAGTACTAACCCAGATTAAAACTAAGTCATTAAACTGAATTGAAGTAATTAACTTTCGGTCGTCAAAAAGACAACGTTGTTTCTACAATTATAATGATTTATTTGATACATAAAGTTATTGAAGATATGATGCTCTTTTTATATTATTTTTACCGCATTCCATCCCTGCTCCGCGCTGAGAGCATCACAGCGTAGTAATAAGCCATTGTTCCCGAGCAGGCTACATCTTGGACAATAACGTTATTCTACTGCAATGTACATTATAGTATTATGATGACATTCATAACACACTATGCTTTAACATTTACATGTTAAACTGTAGAAGTAAAGTGTATGGTGTTTGACTGTAGAAGTAAACAGTAGTGTATGTACCTATGTAGTTATTTCCTTGACAGGTAAAAGTAGATCTAATCTTCTTCTTATCGTACCTATAAGAGTGGCCAACTCTGGTTTCATAAGTTCTCAAACCTCTGACTGGAATGTTAAACTACTGAAAGCGTTTAAAAGATTGTATAAATGTTTGTTCTTATATATAACCATGTAGATTAAATTTCATTCAGTATGGGGCTAGATGGCGCTGTGTGATATGTCCTGAAATATTTATTTTATTTATTTATTAATCCAACCGGGTAATATATGAATACATTTTAATACAAATTAAATACATACGATATTTAATTTGTATTAAAATGTATATTATGCCAAATTAATTGGCCAATGTCACAATTAGTAAACCAATATATTTGAATAAGTGAGTTTTTAACATTTCAAAATATGTAAATTTATTTAAATTGAACCATGTAAAAACTGGTTTAAATCCGTATAAATATTATTTATTTGAATGGCACATGTGAATAATCTAAACTGCATATTTTGTATGCCTGAATAGTTTTTTTGTAGCTATGACCTTTTAGATCTAAAAATTCTTGATAGTTTTAGTTAATTTTTTACGACATTTCAAATGCTGACACATATTTACATATATAATACCTAAAATACATTCTATCGAATGATGCAATAAGTATTAAAAAAATGTAAAGGTTTATTACGATAAAACCGGTTATTATTAATTATTACAACATTTATCCGGTTATTAACAAAACAACAAGCCAAATTCTTTTCAAATGCCAAGCAAGTTATTGATATTATGAATAAAAATCACAAAAACTAGAATAAAATTATTCTGCAAGTTTTTAAAACTTGAATATGCATATAGATACATACTAAAAATCCACAAAAAATCTTGAGAGGTTGTAAGGAACCTAGATGTATAAGCAAGGTTTAGATGGTAATTTTGTCATGTGAAGGTGACCGTATATTATTACTATTATTTAAATACAGTTATACATAAAAGCCTCCAAACAAAATTAACATAAACGATTAAACCTGACAACAAATTATTCACTACCAACCTTATCTAATTCGCATCAGTTTCTGCTAATGTTTTTTCTAATTAAAACCAGTCTAAAACTGCAAAATACCGGTTATGTGTAGCTACAGAGGCACACAGTTCAGGATGTTAGCTCCACCTGGCGCAGGTATTTCTGAAATTCACTTTGTATATGCGTCTGTATGTGCTATTTCCCACCTGGCGCAGGTATTTCTGAAATTCACTTTGTATATGCGTCTGTATGTGCTATTTCCTGTCCTGACTTTTGAGTCTGGTGACTGTCCTGTTAGCTTAGTTGGTAGTGGCTCTGCCTTCTAATCTAGGGGTTGCGGGTTCGATTCCCGCGTGACACAAGTATTTATGAATTTAAAAAAAAAATATGATTACTTATGTTGAGTCTGGTCGTTTGTATGTATAATAATCATGTATTTACAAAAAAAAAAGAATATATGTATTATATCCGTTATCTAGTACCCACGACACAAGCGTTTGCTTAGTGTGGGGCTAGATGGCACTGTGTGCAATGTCCCGGAATATTTATTTTATTTATTTATTTTATTTCAAGAATGAATACCTCTAGCTTAGCTGGAGCGATCCTCAGTATAAAAACATACATAGGAGTTAAATCTGAATCGTCCTAGGAGACCAAATGTCTGGATTTACTCAGCGTAGTTTGTGCCTCAGAACTACTTTTTTTCGATATATAGTAATATAATGTGGTATCTTCTAGATAAGCGTGTTACAATATAAATATAGAAAAATGCGTTTCTGAAAACGGTTTAGAGAATTCTTTACTACTTTCTTAAATGGAAACCACAGATTAGTTGCGTAGACTTACTTGTTCTTCCATGATCAAAGCCTAAACCGGGAAATAGCATTTAAGATACTATTTTATTAATATTTCTATTATTTCAGTTCCTGAAGTTTACATACCAGTCAATATGACAGACTGTTGTTTGCACAAACATCAAATTGAATTTACAAAGCTGTATAAATTGAAACAACGTTATTCAATTAAAACGGTGAAAACGCCAGATTTGATTCCGGCCGACCACTGTCACCATATGCGTTGGTTACCGCTCACCATTTATTTAAATTTATATTCAAAATCGACACTAAAACTGTATCACCGTTTCCGATGGGCCGCACGTCACTGAAAACAATGGCCAATTTATTTCTGCAGCTACTAGGTGACCACTTTCGCATTTTCTCAACAAAGCGAAACAAAATTGGGTGTTAACTTTTTGTTTCACTTTTTCCCGTTTACTTCATGTTGGTTTGGCAAAGTGTGAATTTGTGGACAGTATAAAGAGCGTTGACAACCACTATTTGTTGGTAGCTTATGTAGACAGCTTTGCCTTCACTACCTTGCATTTATTTGGGATACAAATGGTTTCGATTTAATATCACTTACAATACATTTTACCTGTTTAAAAGCTATGTGTTAATTGGACATTCAAATTTAAATATGTAATAGAATCCGCTTAGTTCATAAAATGAGGTACCTAATAAAACTAATGACAACTGTGAACAGCCCCTACAAACCGTTATATTGATAGTTGTGCTAGGCGCCCGGAATTACTGTTAAATTATGTATTGAATGGTTTTAAATATGTTAATTTCATATTCATGTATAAGAGATTAGCAAGTCTAAAAGGTCGCATTCTAATACTAGATATTTGCTAAGAAATATCTATCATATTAGTGTCTATTGTTGTAAAACTCCTTGCCGGATTTCTGTAGTATAATATGTCTAGAATTAATCGGTTTCTTCTAGACAAGCACGCTAGATTGTAGGTCAAAACGTTGTTTAACATCTGGCGAGTTGTGGTCAAGCGTAAGAATATCATGCATTGAAAAGAATCCTCTCGCACTTTAAAAAACCTATTTATTTCACCAGAGGTTTTTAGTTGAAGAATAAAATTTTAATCTCTTTTCTAAATTATTTTATTTGATATCAGTCCTTACTACTACATGTTAAAACTCACTAACGTACCTGTTCTTTTGCTTCAGATGTCGTCGAGGACAGCGAGCTAAGCCGCGCGCCGCCGCGGGTCTTGCCGAGCTTCAGCAGTCTGCTAGTCTTACCTTCTAAGCTTCTCTATACCTACACTGTTACAAGTTATGTAACTTAACTAACTTAGAGAGCACTTACTCACTAAGTACATACTTAGGTAGTGTTGGTCTCATGTTGATGTTACGAGCTGGGAATAGACTGCCAATCAAAGAAAGAAATAATGATGTGATTTCGAGCTTGTCTGATTGGCGATTTTATACATACATGACTGGCATTTGACTGCAGAGACAACCGCACAAGTGGTTGTAGGTGGAGTTTATTGTACTATATAATCTGAATTTCTCTTGATTTTTAAATAATAATCAAGAGATCTTCTCTTGATTATTATTTAAAATGTGTATGTTGTATATAAAGAAACTACATAAACCATGTAATTTAAAACAAGACTTTGAAAATAACATACTTCAGCGATGAAGTAGAGGACGTTAGACCTAGTTTGTATTATTTTAAAAGTCACACGAAATATTAGATAAAAATTGTTATAAAATGGTAGAAAAATAATAAACGACAGTTTGCGGAAGTAATAACATACGAGGAAAATTATAGTGTCAGTACATATAACACTTTTATGTTTATTGATCAGAAAATTAGTGAAATTATTTCACACATATTGAAATCTAAATTATTACCGAATATATTTTTTTTGAAGTGAAAAATTGATAAAATATAATTACTATCGAGAGTAAACCGGTATATTCTAGGTAAGCACACAAGATAGTAAATACAACGTTGCTTAACATCAGGCAAGTTGTAGTCAAGCGTGAGCCTAACACAAAATATTGATAAAATATAAATGTATTTATTCAGACTATTGCTTTAGCAAACTGCTACCTTGTACCTAATAGCAGAAAAAACATATTGAAATGCCCTAAAGGTTGTAGTTTGTTTCGTAACAAAGCCATTCCCTTTTCTCTCGAGTGGTGTCACATATCTTGAGGCTTTTCGGTGATAAAAGTCTCATTTGATATCGCCGTTCTTTCGCTGGGATGTGACATTACATGAACGAGAAAATAAATTTTCTGGAATTATTCATATGTAATTGAAAATAAAATATCAGTTATTACTATTGAGAAGTATAATTAAATATGTGATATTTTAAAAAATCATACATTATCTGGTTTAGTATAGCTTAGCTAGTGGTTCATAATAGCTTTTAAAGTACTGTCGAGAAAATAACATCGATATAATGAATTCAACTCACAGTAGGTAAATTATAATTTAAACAAAAATACACCTTATCTTATACAGGAAAAAATATCTTATTCGCGTATTATTCCTTAATTTAATGAATGTTTATAGTAAGATAACGTTTATAAGACATACGTTTGAAATACATATGTAGGTAGATGGCAAAATAATGCGGTTTCATTCCAATATTATGCGATTAAACCAGAATTTATTTATTGTTACTAAAAATGTGACCAAATTCACATTATATAAAAAATATGATAATCATTATCCCTGTTATGAATTTTATTGCAAAATCTTTGAAAGAGCGTGGACGAGAATCACGTCATAAATATTCAATCATAAAAAGAGAGACTATAAGAAGTCGTGAAATGTACCGGTTAGTGAATAATTATAAATATTATGTAATTAGATAGAAATATACTTGTTGCATATTTAATTAAAATGTTTTATTTCAATAAAAAGTGTAGACACTCATTAATAGTTTCCATCTGGTATATTATATTACTCTATGGTTTCCATCCTTATTCATTAGAAGAATTCGGATGCAACTTTGTGATAATTTAGGTATAAATAGTAGACACTAAATTTTGTTTATTATTTATGCACTTTATAATACTTCACTGTCTGGGATATGTAGAAAAACTTCTACAATTATATCACAAAATAATTGTTCCTAATGATTAATTCTCTTATCTTTATGCTACAAACCTACTTAAACAATAATATTTATTCAACGCTGATAAATACGTAATTTTTATTTTGAATGTTCACAACAAAGGTATTAAAGGTACTTATAGTTTTGATAAGATGACGGGATCGATCCGGAACTTCACTGATAACAAATTCATGTCCGCATTATTATAACTCGCCCGAAATATATAGAATTCAAACTAAACTATAGGAACTAATATTCATACATATGATGCCTACTCACAATAAATCTAAATAATTTAATTCCTTCTTACATTTTACCTCCTTCAGTTATTTCGATAGTTAGTCCGATATACCTGTATTCCGTGGCTATACTAAAGCTTTGGGTTCCAAGGAAAGCGGTGCCGTCATATAGCCGTCATAATACAACGGTGAATAATGTTACTAGAACGTTGTCTATGTAAATAAACTAAATGGCGCGGTTTCCTGGAGAGCGGTAACTTGCACCGTAACGTCAAATAGCGGTGAGAAATGTTAAAGCGGCCGTGGAACTTTCCACAAGTCATCACCGTAAAGACGGCCGTCCTTATGCGTCCGTAATCTTACGGCCGTTATAAGACGGCACCGTTTTCTTAGGAAACCAAAGCTTTAGTAACTAAGCAATAATAATATAACGTTTACATAATATCAAATGTCAAAATAAAACAAGAATTCAAGATGGCTGTCTACATAAAATATCAACAAGATTTCTCAAACATTTCCCATTCTCTGATGATACTTTATCATACTCGTGGGAAAATCAGGACTGTGGAAAGTCGATAGCAGATCAATTAATTTCAGAGATAAGTATTCTTACCTCTTTAAAAGTTTCAATGCCAAAGTGGCTCTTCGGCCGAAAGGCTTCACAATTTCAAATTTAAATACCTACTTATCATCGAAATTGTTCCGATCTGGAATAAGATTAGTTAAACTTTTAAGTAGGAAAAGGACTCTTATTTGCAGAGTTTATTACAAAAACCTTGTTGATATTTTTTTTTCAGCGTAATTATAGGTAAACTGTATCCAATAATTGTTATCACACATCTTGCTTGTATATGTCAAGATGACGATAACAGATATATGAAAAGAAGCGAAACACCAATACATAGTTCCACTAGTCGGCAGTAGTGCTCTAAAACCCTCATAATGCTTAAAGCGTGCCGCTGGCATGATGACTGTAAACAAAATGTAGACAAATAGAAGGTGCAAATGTCCAGCGAAACAATTAGCGAAAATTCACAGCGGAATAATCCCCTTAATTACGACAAAGAAAATTTAAAATGTAATAGCGTTTACCCTTCTCAGAGGCGCGCTGTTTTGTCAGTAAATTATAAAGCTCTCGGAAAAATTGCCTCGTAATCTTCACATACCTAATTAGCCCTCCTTTGGCCCTCCCCTCTCCCCTGCCCCGTAGTCCCCCCTCCCCCCTACCCCGAGATCCAGTAGCTGGTATAAAGGCATACCTAGACATAACTACGGGCGCTACTCTGATTTACGATTTTGTTTAACAAAACTTTGCGCGAATCTTGGATTCCTGTTAAGACGAAAGTTTTAAGGAATTCGCACTGGAAGTTGCGGAGTTGACTTGTGTTCAAATAATTAAGAAAATGTGTCACAGAAAGTTCGTAGAATCTGTAAGTAGCAGACGAATAATACAGGTTACTAAGAGCAAAGTATCTAAGATAAACTGTTTGGCCTACTGTCAGCTAGGTTAGAATTATAGCGAGTGACAGTTTGATATATTTTTTCTATGTTTTAATTTGATTTCTGTTTCTTGTAGCTAGCTACTCTCACAAATGATTGAAGCAAAGTTAAAAATAGTGTCAAAAACTACAATTTATAGATAAGAATTTATAAATATAAGTTCGTGGTAACACACATTGTGCATGTTCCACAGGTACATAAGAACAACCTGCGTTCACAGCATTTACAAAAGTCCCTATTCTATCCTAAAGTTCAGTGACCCCAAGTACCAACCTAACAACAAAAGCAGTGACTATGACAGCCGCAGGGTTGCCAACTCACGACAATTTGGCAAACGAGCTAACCCGTGTGCGGTGGCTGCTATTAAAACCGTTTTGGTAAAATTGGCCACCATTGTTAGTTTGCATACTGTGGAGCAGATAGAGCTGAATAATATTAGTAAAGTAAGTTATTTTACTGATTATAAAATGGTTGACAAACTCATTACTTGCTGAGTATCGTGTCTCCCCGGCGGAATTAATTCATAAGAGTTCTGCTTCAACAGTTACACATTTTTTTTACATTAGATAGACTCACGCTTGACTACAACTTGCCTGATGTTAAGCAACGTTGTAATCTACGATCTAGCGCGCTTGCCTAGAAGAAACCGGTTTACTCTCGACTTGAAGACCGACAAATTATAGTTCAAGGGGAATAGAGATTCGGGCAAGGAGTTCCACAGTTTGGCTGTTCGCACGATGAAAGTCGAAGCAAACCGCTTGGTGCGAGTCTTTGGAACCTCAACTGTATAACACATTCCGGAATATTGCACACATCGCCACCTAGCCTTATATAATAAGCAAACGCTATAACATACAAAAACACTTTAAAGCATGACACATATAATATCTTCCAAAATATTTTATAGCATACCAAAACACTCTCGATTTAGCAAACTCATTTTATTTCATACCAAGTAACATTTTATACGGAGTAACATATTATCTATACGTTTATTTTTAAGCCTTTTTGCTAGCACGACACCAAGTTCTCCAGTCTCATTCGATACTCGCCAATACATCCCCAACCTGTGCTGGTCTATTGAATGTTCGCTATACAGGCCCAAATCCGTGCATTTGTTTGGGGCCGGAAGCCTGAGCAGCACATTAATCACTGCATGCGTCTATATCTTTCTTTCTTTTCTTTCATATGTTTATTGAATACTGCGCCGGTTTCAAATAGTTGTGAGAATATACCTTTGTACACTACACATCAAAAGTCATCGTAAAAGTGTGAAAAAATACATGTCTGAAAAGTTACAGGGAATGATTTTAACTTAGTGAGCCTACTTTTATGGCATATAATTATTTATCTTTGATCGTTTTTGTACTAACGATGATAATGATATGTTCTTATTCGTACTTAAAAAATATTGTGCGAGGTTTTAAAACAACATTATCTCACTCAGCTCTTGCTCTGTGTCAATAATTATATAATAGGCAAGAAGTTTTTTGATAACGGGTTAAGATTCCTCGTTCATGTCTCAAAACTATCTAAATTCTAAAGCAACCAGTTACAGAAGCTGCTCATCAATTTGAATAAATTGAAAAAAAGCATATGAAGAGGATTTTGAATAAACAGCCGATTTGCTTACAAATTCAATTCAAATACGTAAATCAAGTTTATTATGGCCAATAAGAATATGAAATCAGCGCATTGCATTGCCTTGTAGACTTCTAAAATACTAACTGCTATCAAAGATTTAGGAAGAGATCTACATCTTTAATGTAGGGTGATATAGGCTACTTTTTATATTGAAACTGTGTGTGCTAAGCTGTGGGCATTCTCTAGTAGTTATATAAATAAACATTTATTACCGTTATTCTGCTCTCTGACGTTAATAGACTCTATTCAAGCACAGGCGTCACCACATTGGCGTCCCGAGGTCCCCAGGGCCCTACAGATGCCCCTGGGGCCTCTAATGAACTATTGTCCCAATCAATAACCCGGCAGTGGGCTGATTGCTCCTGTCATGTTTGCAAATCGACAGCGCTCGATGCATTTTGGGCTTTGGATTGAATCTGCGTGGATTGGCTTTGTGCACAATGTTTTGGTTAACTCCGACTGTTAGGTATTTTGTGTAGGTACTAAGTGACACAATGGCTGATGATTGAATATTTTGACAGAAATTTCGATACTATAGAAGATAAGGAACCTACTTAGCGCATACCTCTCTCTAATCAGACAAAGTAATCGACACATTTAGATAGCTGAACTACACAAAAGATGGAAATAATGTAAAAACAAATTACTAAGAGTATGTAGTCTGAATTATAGAGCAAAGTTATTTATTGTACTATTCGGACTTAGTCATTTTAATTTTTATATTTCTTTTTTATCATTACTATTGTCCCGAAAGCACTGACCATAGAAGAAAAAACAAATATTTATATGTAAGTATGTTGGCTTGCTAACGAGGTTAGAAGTTGTACTAAAACCACAGAATAGCTAAAACTAAACAAAATATCACGTCAAATGAAATGTATTATTATTTGCAGGCCTTCATAAAATTATGGAGCTGCATAGTTAACTTGCAGAACCAACGCGAACGGTTGCGTTATTATGTTAGAAACCATAAATTATTTTCAACGAAAACTATTTTCAGAGGTTTTGTTAGGAATGTCTGTCGAAGTCATTAATTTGATTTCCTTTTCATATATCATAACATTGTGATAGACAAGACATATATTAATAAATATTTTTGTTACATTGAAAGGGTACGGTAGATACTAGTGAAAGAATTGTAGTATTTAGATAAAATTACATCTAACAGAGCTATAGTTTTGAATAGATAAACATTTGACATATAGCAATTTCTTACGGTCAGTGCCTTTATTTAAAAAAAATAAAAGAAAAAATAAACAATCTACTTCAGCTAATACAAAATTAAATAGCACTTGAATTTTTTGCGGATTAAGACCTTTCTTGTAAGAACAAGAAAGAAGATTCATTCTTGTTCTTACAAATTAGTTTTAAATATGTATATAAAAATATATATATAACAACTGATATAAAAACAAGTGAAGGAAAACTAAACATACTACTTCTAACTACTACAAAAAGGGGCACTTAGAAAATCTTTAGAAAAGCCTAAAGATAATCTAAGTGCTCCAGCCCACTACCAGAGGGCAGCGTACCCAGCATGCTGGCCGCATTACCACGCTGGATGGCAATGCTGATACGTTGAGCCAGAAAAAGGCCAGCATTTTGGTCACGCGTCGCGTCAACCAAGCGCTCCGAGAGGTTTTGGAAAATAGTATGATAACAACTGATTATGTTTTATCTTTTCTGCATAAGTAAGTAGGTAATATTAATCTAAACCCAATTCTACTCGGCCCGTCCAGTAAGCAATTAATGGAGTTCCTTCGCTCACGCATCGATTGTCCGAATGATTTATAATGCAAAACATTCGTTATAACCTGGTAACCTCGCCCCGCAGGCCCCGGACCTCGCGGGCCCCGCCTGCGCTAGGGACCCAGTCTGTACATAATTCATATAAGAGAACCTATTTATGAGGTACGCGATAAGTTTGGTGGGAGTATGATGCGGAAAGAGTGATATTTTATCGGGTGATCTACGTACACATATCAAGTTTTTGACATACATAGAAATTTTGAATTCTATTTTAGTCAAGTCATAGAGGAGATAGTAAAGTTAAGTTATCGTTGATACTGATGATTCTATCATCAGTATGTTTGAAGCCGATAAACATGTGCCCTTTTGTGTTTAATACTTTGAATTGTAGCTTAGCTAATGTGTTAGAAATCCCTAGCTAGTGTATTTGCAAACTATTAGACCTTTTGTCCTTTATGCGAAACAGGAATTTGCGACATCTTGCTAAAAGAAGAAAATTATCGCAGACCTCTATGATAGGTCCCCACAGGATTATTCACCGACTCACATGAAATAAAAAGATTTGTAATCACACGCGGAACCGAATTACTCTTTCACGAAGGGAAACCAGATTACAGGCAAGCGTGATGAATTATGGCTCGGACAAATGGGGAACATTCATTAACAAAGAGGACTCATATTTGGTTCGCTGTTTTAGCTGAGTGGTGGTTTGGGTAGCAACTTAAATTGGATAAATGTGATAAATATGATTTACCTACTCAAAAACGGCCAAAGGGTGTCCCTTTGATATTTCTTAAAATAAATGTCATATGAATGTTACTGTAACAATTAAGTTTGTTAGCAATTATCAGAATAAATTCATAATTCCAGTAACTTGTAGAGTGTGTGCACTTCCCTTATCCACGTTGTTTATCATTTAATAATCATAATAATTACTTGTCAAATAAATTATTTAGAAGGTGCCTCCTGAAGTCAATTTAACAAATCTGTATTCTTACACCAATCATAGTCAGCTTTTTTTAAAATTGTGAATAGGGCCTGTGCTGCGGGCTCTTTCTCTCACTTCTTTCAAATAGACACAGTGATACATCTAATGACACATTGCTTGTTTTACTAAAAAAAAATAGCTGACCAAATAATGACATCTCATTAAGAAATACATGCTCGAGAAAGGTAAGTAATATGTCGGGTTAGAGTTGAATAATGGAATGTAATACACAAAGCGACGCGAGTGGGAGGTATTTAAACAGTGGCAAGCTTAATACGCGCCTGGCTCGGTAGGAGATTTACTTGAGGTACACTCATACATATATTGTTTTGGTAGAGTACGGCACTTGCACAACGGTTTTAAACGCACTTAGTGACAGAATTACCAAAAAAACTGACTAAAAGCGTTAAAAAGTCACTGAAATGTGCGTACATCTCAAATTAATCAGTAAGTTTGAAAATTAGGCTTGTTTCTTTAAAAAAAATACATTTATGCTTTCGGCTTGACTGTTTTCAATGAAAATTTCGAAGTCTCGCAAGCTCATTCCATATTGCAACAGATGAAGTAATGATTTACCTGCATTTGTTATGACAATCCCTTTGAAATTCCAGCCGTTACCGCCGTTACTTGCTAGTTTATATCACGTCATGGAACCGTCCAGAACAACCGAAACCCAAACATATTAAAATTCCGCCATATTCCACAGTGACAGTGTTTCCGTGCGCGATGAAACATTAGCCCGGAGCCGCGGGGAGGAGAGGGGAGAGGAGAGGAGGGGGGTTTATAATTCAGGAATCAGTTAAAAGTGTAATAAATCCGGTACTATCGCGGCGAGTCGCTCGCGTGCCCGTATAATGCCTGCCTAATTGGCCGACTTGCAACAAAGAATACCAACCACTAGATGCAGTATCGAGAAGTATGTAGTTTGCTCAAGACGCTGTGATTAAGATAGAAAGACAATCTAGGATTGGTTAGAATTAATGGTAATAATAATATTGATTGATGCAATGAAAACAGTGGTCTCTTGCACTTTACGAAAAGACAAACTTTTTTTAAATATTTTTTTTATTTGATATTTTAGATAAGAAAGGCATGTAATCTAACTAATGAAGTTAGTTATTTTCTTTTGTATATCACATTACTTAAGATAGTGGCGAAGTAGAGAGATAAAGTGTTACAACTAAGTATATGTACTTAGTACTAATGTACATAAATTCAGGTTGAAATAGCTTTAGTTGGTTTTAGACAACTTTCGCCTGAGGCTCACCACTCTCACCCGTAGATTTTTGACATAAGAAAGAGAGAAAGAGAGAGATATAGAATAAAGCGAGTAAAACTTTATCTCTTTGACTTTCTGTCAGTCTACTTCGCCACTGTCTCAAGGTATGTGATGAATATTGCGTGCCTCATACAGTATCTACACAGGGTAACTCGTGCCCCCGTCTACCTGGTGGTAACCTGGCGCTGTGCTCAGTGTGTCCCGCGTCTCCGCACCCTCACCACCCGGCCTCGTCCCCGGTCTGCGAGACACCGTGCACGGAGTCTGTCAGACCACGCCGGGTCTGTCAGACCCCCGGCTGTACCAAGCTACCGCAACCGCATACTTTGAATACATAACCTTTGAACCCTTTGTAAAGCTTGCGGTGAGGGAGCAAACTTTCACTTTCGCGTTTTTTTATAATCGACTGGATTGTTGGTGGAGGTGGAGTGTGCGCGCTGTTTGTGAACAGAACTTATTGTTTTCAAGTGTTGATACAGTTTTTTTTATATTGTCAATGAACAAGAATTTGTTTCTGACGATACTTGTGTTTTATTATGACAGAACTATAAACTGCGATGTGAAGTGATAGTGAAATTAGTACACTTTTAAACGTGAAAGCCACGTGGATTATGAATATGTGGAACTGATTGTTCTTCGGGGATTATAACTAAAAGCCATGAGGCTGTCTCGTCAGTAGTGTAGAATAAGTGTAGCTTGTAGTGCTTTAGTCATTTGAAATAAATAGAGCTTTATATTACCTATGCGAGGCTTTCAAAAATTGTTTTATTTTCCGTATTATTTATAAGTAAAATAGAACTTTAGGCTTATAGACATTTTTGAATAGCACTCACAATACGCTTAAACTCCTGATATATTTTTAAACAGCTTTTAAATAATTATGCACCATCCAAACATCTGTAAATATTTCCTTCGTCGCAGAAAAAAATCCTTCCAAGAAAGCATTGTCTCAAAAACAAGCAATTACTCAAACAAACTTCACAATAAGGAGGAATAAGAACAAAGACTCGGCTTTTGTTCACTGAATAATAAACTAGAAAAATATGCAAGAAATCGGCCTATAAATGTAACGAGCGCGGGAAATATTGCACAACAGATCAAGGGCTTAGGAGGAGAAAAATGTAGGAATAATTCATACCGGGGCCCCGGGACTAACCAGCGGGGCCCCGGTATGTAGGGTTGCACTACGTACCGTATTCACATTGTTTGATTATGGATTTATTTTAAGTAATAATCTATACTAATATTATAAAGCTGAAGAGTTTGTTACTTTGTTTGTTTGTTTGAACGCTATCTCAGGAACTACTGGTGCGAATTGAAAAATTATTTTTGTATTGGATATACCTTTTATCGAGGAAGGTTTTAGGCTATATAACATCACGCTGCAACTTATATGAGCGAAGAAACAATGGAAAAGGTGAAAAAAACGGGGGAAATTATTCATCTTTGAGAGCTTCCGTTGCGTGTGCTGCGAAAACGGTTCAAGATATCAAAAAATATGTATGAAAGAATTATTTCTCTTAAAATGATGTAACAAAATGTTTGCGACAGTATATGTCTATATTTTAAGATTAACTCACTAGAACCGTTTTTATGGTAATAACTATTCCATGCGGACGAAGTCGCTGGCACAGCTAGTCGGTTATATAGTAACAATGTTAGTTAGGAAATAAAAGCTACATATTTTAGGATGATTTTTAATAAATTTAAGTTTAAATTTCGAAACGTATGGAAAACGCATGTATCTGCTTTACGGTTATATATAGTTATTTTCGCAAAAACGCTCAGACGCATTGTGAGCAGAATATGTCAAACACATTTAGCGACAACTGTATCTATAAAAAAATATTTATTTCTATAATCATGTAATCAAGGTTACATGATTTTAGGTGTCGTGGAGAAAGAGATTAAATCTGGCGAAAAACTTGAACACACAATGAATTAATTATTTTGATACAGTTAGCAGACATGTCGATATTAAGCAGTTCCTATCTTTGTTAATATCATAAACCAATTATTATGATCTCCATCGGCTGGCAACCCTGCAGATCTAATGCGAAGAGTTTTAATTATGTACTGAGGGATGCGCGCATTAACATGCAAATATTCTATTTTCATACAGCCGCAGTCCGCCCGCACCGCGCCATGCGGCCAATTTTTAATACTGGCAATGATGCGAGCTTGAGGTATTTATTTATTGAAATAAAGCTGTAATGTAATCCATCCGTAGAAACAGAGGTGTATAGTATATATAGGTCAAAATATAATAAGTACACGCAAAACAATAACAATAATTAGGATAGTATTTGTTATTAAAAAATAAATAAAAAATCAAGATATCTCGCTTGTTATAGTTGTCTAAAAAATACGGTAAGATCGGAAACAATCCAGTCAATGTGTTATTTGGTTTTTGTTTTACTCCAGCATTCTTCTTTGCTCATCTGTTTCTGTTAGTGTCCGAAGTACTACTACTACAATAAAACGTTACAGACATGTTATTGTTCATACGTTTAACTACGTGAAACACTGGTGTTGGTTGGTTGTTGATTGCCGTCAGTAAGAACTCTCACAGCAACTCGCGGCAAGTGGCAATAACCGCGCATCAATCGTGGATATGGCGGCAACAGGTCGCTCGCAGGCAACATGTTCACACACACACTACACATGGAATAAAAACATCATAAAAAAAACCTAGCCTTTGGTTTTCTAGAGGATCTTATATTAGTTTAGATACCAATTTGAGATGTAAGCCATCAACACCTTTTATAGTTTTTTAGTCTATGTAACTAATAACAGTTTGTATGGAAATGTCGCACGGGCGACTGCACCTTAGGTACATAAAATGCTGCCTGTATCTAGGTTCCTAGTCTTTCCCAGTTAGCAATTATGTTTATGTTTTGCACAAATATGAAAGTTTTTGATGCTTCATTCCACCAATCTATACAAGTATTATAAAGCTGAAGAGTTTGTTTGTTTGTTTAAACGCGCTAATCTCAGGAACTAATGGTGCAAATAGTTTTTTTTTTTTGTATTGGATATACCACTTATTGAGAAAGTCTATATAACATCACGCTGCAACTAATAGGAGCGGAGAAACAATGGAAAATGTGGAAAATAAACGGGGAAAATTATTCATCTTTGAGGGCTTCCGTTGCGTGCGCTGCGAAAACGGTTCAAGATATCAAAAAAATATTTATAAAAAAATATTTCTCTTGAAATGATCTAACAAAATAGTCTGCAACAGTATATGTCTATCTTTTAAGATTAACTCACTAGAACCGTTATTATGGCAATAACTATTCGATGCGGACGAAGTCGCTGGCACAGCTGGTATAAAATAAAAAGAAAACTGAGTTATTTATCTTTTCATATGTGTGTGCACTCTTGTAAGTCACCTGTCATTCATCATTGTCTATATGTAAATTTCCGCCATATATCGTATCAACAAATGATAATGGCCCATTAGAATCCACATGGAATGCGTACTTTATTGCTTTCTTTACCTTTCGATAAACAGACCTCCCTAATAAGCTATAAAAACAGGGCTACTCAAAGCTCAAAGCATTTTAAGTTTTTATTTTTTTAACCTTAGTAAACTAAGATGTCCCATTTCTGAGCAAAAGTCTGTCTCACTTGTAGTGCATCCTACATCGAGAATATAAATCACATTGAAAATAGGCAATACCTATACATTTGAGATTATTTTACCGTCGATATTTACTAAATGGCAATTAGAACAAGCCAATTAATAATAATTAGTGGACTGCCGCGGCTTCGCTCGTATTATTTCAGGATAAAATGTACGACACTCCTAAGACCTCATACTATGTACATACATACCAAAAATCATAATGTTCCGTTCGACCGTTTTTGAGTTATGTGCGTTTTAAATAAACAGAGACACAGATAAACAGACAACACATCGAAGTATCTCCAAACATTTTTTTTAAATATCTTCACATTTTCGTCCGTTCGATATAAATAGATTATGTAGTATTCAATGAGAAAAATTCAAGATCTCTACTCCTCATAAGTAAATGTACCAGATATCAATGACTCTGTACAGATAGCCGACACATTTATTGACAAAATTTACTTCCCTTATGTGACTAACGTAACATATTCGAATCACTTGGATAAATAGCCTCGTTTGCAGCAATTTATTGCAAAAACAACGATCTTAATGTGATGACAATAAGAGCTACAATAAAACGTTGCGATGGTTCATTAATTCACAAATTTAGTTATGTCATAAAGAATTTACGAGCTTGGTTAGGAAGTTAGATAGACATGCGATGCTTGGATTTAGACAAGCATGGAATAGACAGCCTAGAGAGAACACTATTAACTAGATGAATTTATGGTTTTTATAAATATGTAGATAAGTCTATTGTTGTTGTTAAGAGGAAATGTTAGTCAAAATTAAGTAAATAATCACGACACTGCAACAAAATATTAGTTACACTTCAATGAAACACTGCAAAATTTAATTTATGAAATTATCGACAAATTCTCACTAACCTTGATTCGACAATGTACAAGTTAATCATTCGAAAACATATTATTATACAATATACGTATTCCGAACCTATTCTAGTGAGCATATAAAGGTAGGCAGTAGCATATTTTTAAATAGAGTTGCGGAAAGTTGCAGTATTTATTGTTAAAATATGATTCCTTGTATGCCTCTAGATTTTCATATTCTGTGGAACGAAACAAGCTTTTATTTATGTATACAGTTGAAAGTAAAAAGTTACAGCGGTTGATGTAAGTTGGCAGCTTAATGAGGGAAAAGTCAACTTTCATCGGCCATTTAGCATGCGAAGATAATTCCACCTGAAAAATTGGGGCAGATATTAAAAGTAGCAAGGATTTAGTAGTACTGGTTTATTTTTACAACTCGCCAAGGTGAGGGTAGGTCACGGCAAATTGTTAGATTCTTTGTATTTGCTGTGATAGATTCAAGTTCTAACCTTAACCTTTTAAAACCTTAGTTAACATACTTCTTTGTTTCTTTCTTAACAAATGTCATCATTTCCTTAACTGACTTATTTTTATAATTAAACATCTACCTATACTATAATATTATAAACCTGAAGAAATTGTTTCTTTGTTTGTTTGAACGCGCTAATCTCAGGAACTACTGGTGCGATTTGAATAATTATTTTTGTGTTGAATAGACCATTTATCGAGGAAGGCTTTAGGCTATATAACATCACGCTGCAACAAATGAGCGAAGAAACCATGGAAAATGTGGAAAAAATGGGGAAAATTATTCATCTTTGAGGGCTTCCGTTAATAACTATTCCACGCGGATGAAGTCGCTGGCACAGCTAGTTTAGTAATAAAAATACAAAGTGATTTTTACCTAGCTGCGATATATTTAATATTGATGACGATGCTTTCCAAACCAATCTCGGCTACGGCGAACGTATTTCCTACGGTAAGGCTATCTAATATTATAAATTTCATAAAACACATTTTTTTAAAGACTATAAATAGCAATGTCAGCAATTAAACATTTGTATGCATTTTATCCTAAGCCAAATACAATAAATAAATGTACAATGTTCATTTATTGCATAAAACACGTATAATTTCATTACAATTCACTATTCATTACTGTTTATCTTCCCTTTACATTGCTTCAATCTTCTTCCCTCACAAAACACAAATTGCAGCGAGACGTCGAGCGTCGAGCTACGAAATAAAGCTTCGTAGACACTACGTAGCACTCGTAGCTCTCGTAGCGGGTACAAATGTAGAGCTCTAACGAAGTGCTACGCGGCGTAGCGCATGCAAATTCTTGTGCAGGCTTGTATCTCGTATGCTGGTAGGAGAATGCGAATATGTATAAAATCAGAAACTTCACCGCACACTTACTTGCCACTGTTATAATGTAGTACATATTGTTTTTATTATCAAAATGAAGGAACCTTACTTACGTTGAAAACAATTTATATGTGTTACTGTCATATACAATTTACAAAAATATACGTTATAACTCTCTTATTTTTAGAAGTAGAAAATAGCAAAAATACTGCTAGCTCTTGTATTAAAAAAAACAGTATACCTACTTCACTCACGCCCTCTATCATACAGTTTCTAAAGTATTTTGTTACAGAGTTTACTTATAAAAACCGAGCATATTATTGCGACAGTGCTGCCATCTAATGATATCACACAACTCTAAGCTCTAAACGCCATCTAGCGGCGTCTGACGGAACTACAAGTATATTTCCTGAAAACGTGAAACCTTCCGAGGCCGTGAATGTTTAGCCGTGGTTTCAAAGCTAACATGGTTACGAAATTGGCATGTTGCGTTTGATCAAGAAGCAACAATAGTTGAGGTACAAGATAACAGATGGCATTGCCGTGAAAAAAGTAGGTACGTTATATTTATATTTGTACAATATGCTTCTGTAAAAAAGTACGTAAAATGATAAATTGTCTGTCTGATGGAAACTAGTGCACGAACTGCACGACACAAATGTATTTAACAATAGGCCAATATTAGTTTTTTTGTTTGAGAGTAGAATTATGATGAACGATTATAAGTTTTATAGATAGACTAAATTTAAAATCTTAATTTCATTTTACTTTCATTCAAATGCAATTTTTCATGCTTAATAGGAAAAGCATAAAATGTTTGTAATTTTCATAGATTAGTACATAGCATACACAACTTGATTTTTCTATGGTAATTTTACTGTCTTCACGAAACAAAACAAAAAATAAGTACAAAACTTTAGGCTCAGTAAAACCGAGTGGAAGTTGTACAAGGTTTTTATGGAAGTTTATTGGTACCACAAATACCTTCCCCGCCTGGCTGCGCCCCCGATCGCCTTCTTTTATTTCTCCGGGGGCAGTTTGTTCCGACACTAACGTCTTCCACTCATGACATGTGAGACTTCACACACATAAACTTTACTTAAACAATATTTCAGGGGGGTCTTTCCACCCTTTGTATCGTGGATTTAGCAGAGTGAAGCTTTTATAGAGTGGATTTTACTTGGACTTTGAAATGTTTGAGCTGCTTTTTTTAATACTGAGTACTAATGAGATCGTGTTATGTTGTTGTTAGTGTTATTTAAAATCGATGAAGATATTTTGAATGCTAGTCATTCTACTATAAAGATATTATTCGTTTGTTTATGTGCAAGCATGATAAATGAGTTGCATTTATTAAAAAAAATAGAATATGACAAAATTATTTATGTTTTGCACTGTAAGGCAAATAAAAAAAAATATGTACTCAATTTATTTGTAATTACCGCCTAGCACTAAATTGAATCATCAGGAAATATAATATAGTGAAATATGTACTCGCAAAACTTTATGGCAAACACATATCCAAGAGGATATTTGTGTTTGCTATACATTTTTGAAAAAAAATATATATAGCATAAATGTTATATAATTAATTTACCACTCTGTTATGTCCATTTTTTAGCTTAGCAAATGAAAACAAAATATTTTGTTATCATTTTGTTCCCTGCTCTTTTTGCCCCCGTATCTATATCTCCGTCACATTGGTCGGTGTTCCCGTGCCGCCCCCTGCCGGCGGCACACAAGTGAGCATGGCGCTGTCGAACGCGGTCGCCGCCAACGCCGCCGCGCAGCACCTCGACCCCAGTGGGACTCGCACCTCACCACCCTAGTGGCACCTAGGTCTCACTGAGACCTAACTCTTAGACCCACCATACCTTGCAGACTACAGTAGAATCTGTGATTTCGCACCACCGGCTTGCGTGGAACACCCACCGCAACCAAGCTCGAACCTCAGTGGCCTCAACGCCGTAGCACCAACGTAGTACCACCTAGATCCCAGGCCACCTATACCTAACTATAAAGCTCACCCCCTCTATCACCCCCAGCCCCCTCCCATCCATCAAATCTGACGAATCACACGTGTCAGCGCCCATATATCATCCACTATGGCGCCACTAGTCGTTACTTCCATCTTTTCACCTAAACTTTTCCAAAGAAATATTCGCCAGAATCGCGAAAATATAGGTGTTCAGATAATATAACTCATCTTTATCGGCGGCGATAAAATCAGATGGCAAAAGGTTGGAAATTATTTCGTGTTATCTAAGTGGTGTGTAGTTCTTGAAGGCGCCGCTGAGGTATACATTCAGTTACTCCGCCCACTACGTTTCCCTTTCACACTAGCTTTGCTGTTTCTTTTCACACCAGCCTTAGTTTGTAGACGAGTCATCTACATTTAGCACACGTTTAGCGTGTTTGCTAGTTCCTTTTCACGCCTGGCCTGATCTACACCGTAGCTAGCTGTCAGTACTCGCACGCTGTAGTTAGGTAGCATAGCTAGTGGTAGTGCGGCGCTGGCTGCATTACCACCATGGCTCTAACGAGTGCGGTGGCCGCGGCCGCCGCCGCCGCCGCCGCCGCGGGGGCAGGCAAGAAGGCAGCGCAGGTGCAGCTGCAGGCGGAACTCAATAATGATGACGAGTGGAACAAGTTCATCAACAGAGATGGACTATTAGGTGAGTCGTGTTCTTCTACCATAATTGTAAACAATTTTAATAGCTTTTATCAAGTTAATAGGTCTATTTGTCGATGTAGACACTCCCGAAAAGCTATCATATTGCGAAATTTGACATACGAGTAGCTTTACTGTTTGCTCAGTAACAAAACAGACATAGCTATGTAGCATACTCAAATATCCAAATCTTTTAAAATAACTGAGATGGCATAAAGCCAAAATATAGTAATAAAGCCGAAATAAATACCAGATTAGAAATTTGAGTAAAAATATATCGAGTCCTCAACCCCTGCTTTTAATTTAACTAAAAGTAATGTGAATAAGTACTAACATTCAGTTATGTCCCCAGTAATAGACGTGTACTCTGAGTGGTGCGGGCCGTGTATCGGCATGGTGGGGAACCTCAAGAAGATCAAGGTGGAGATCGGAGGAGACAACCTGCATCTGGCCGTGGTAAGATGAAACAAACTAATAAACTACTATCCGTGCTACAAAGTACCAAGTGTTTTCTGATATGCACACTAAGGTAAAGAGCTACATAGTGATTATTATAAGTATTGCTTCTTGAATCAATAGCACACGCCTATTTGCATTTTATCGCTCCGCGTCTTTTGAAAAAATAATAAGATAAGGAAGTATGTAATTGATTTAATTACTTGCCCCAAAATTATTTGGTTTATTTCATTACATAATTCCTTTAATAATATTTCTTTTTCTTCCGTGAGTCGGATGACACGTTTAATTGTAGGTCCCGGCTGTTTGTTTGCTTAGTGTGGGGCCAGATGGCGCTGTGTGCAATGTCCCGAAATATTTATTTTATTTTTTATTTTATTTTTGTCTAGGGCGGCAGTCGTTAAGCCATGTCAGAGTTGGCCACTCTTATTCGATAAGAAGAAGAAGATTATATAATTAGAAAAACAATTACATTTACAGCATAATTATTTCAATAAATATATAATCAATCAGATTATTCATAAGGATAAATCTAGAAAATCTTGTGATACTGTTTTTCTATATCCATAGGCAAAATCAGACACCATAACATGTCTGAAGCGGTTCCGGAAGCGGAGCGAGCCGACGTGGATGTTCATAGCAGTAAGTTTCACACCATCGACTTTCACACACAAACTTTACCACCTTAATGTGCTGAAAAACCTTCGCCTCTGTGATTTACAACGCGTTTTCATCGACTTTTAACTGTTTTATGTTTTATACAGAGTTTTTCGAAATTAACAAATACACTTTGCACTGAAATCAGTCGAAACATTTAATCCTTTAACGTAGTTAGCTAAAAGCAGATAAGTATTCTTGTTCCTAAAAAAGTAGACATATGGTCACGATGCGAAACTTCGGCACTTTAAAATGTAGGTAATTTAGTCTCCAGAAATAATCCTTCTTACGAGGCCTTTGTATTAGTTCATATCAAAATCTTTCAAGCGAACCCAAGGCTTACATCTCGTGTGCTATAATTTCGTCAAAAATGACGATATGAATATTGACATCTCCAAGTTTAAGTCTAACATTTACTAAACGAGTCAGTCGTAAAACCTTGACAGTTCATTAAAAATATATCTGTGTTGATAGAGTTTGTACGAGTTCCTTTGAAATCGCATGTCGGTTGTGCTCGTTTGATTCTCGACACCTGTAGCTATGTATACTTTTATGTTGAACTGTCAGAGCTGAATTCAGGAGTATCGTCTACCTATTGAACATAGTAATAAAGACATGCCTGCTTTGTCCATATGCCATTACTATGACATCTTTAAATCTTATAATTAAATCTTTAATTTTATAATCACAGACAACAAAACACTCAATTTAAGCAATTTCACATGATGCTATAATATCCATATCGATATCGTAATAGCTCATTATAACATCGGTAAAGCGCGACCAACCTGATTGCAGGGCCAATCAGGTTGGTAGCGCTTTAGAGATAGTTAGATTTTAATGGCGGCAAAATTACTGTGACAATACACGTACGTGTGAATTTAATGTTTCGCAATGTGTTTTGTTTTTTAAATACAAATTAAAAGTTAAAAATGGATAGCGACGATGATATTTGTACGCCTCCGGATATTCTAGAATTGGCAACTAAAGCACATTTAGTTTTTGACTTGTAAATTTACATATATTAAATAGTACTGTAATTATTATCTAGTATTTACAACTATACAATGTCACGTGTAAAATGGCTTTATGAATAAATGATGATTATGATTATGATCATGACTCACAATCCAGCCAGAAAAATTGCCAGAAAAATCTAGAAAATTATAAGAAAAATTAACTATTGTCAGCTTTTACTCTTGTTGTTTGATCAATTGCATTAGTGAAGATATATTATTACTACGGGTATTAAAACACGAGTGTGAGTTTATGAAACGAGCGCAGCGAGTTTCATAATAGTAACGAGTCTTCATTATATGACAGTTGCATAAACTACTATTATAACCTTCCTCCGAACCAATATATAGGTATCAGATCCCTTACCCTTTACCTGGAAAAAATGCCTCAATGAATCGATTTTAATGTAAACATTTAAATAACTTTAAAATTATACTGATTTCATCTACTCACGAACACAAAATGCTTATTTTAAACAAACATGACCAAGAAATATCCAGTACACCCCTCTACGATTTGCGCCTAGATCCGCCCGCCCTAGCCTCACATGTAGGCAGTAGGCAATGACGGAGTGATTTGTGCGCGGATGGCACCGACGTCGACAGTATCGAACAAACGATGCAAAAACTGCCCTGCATCTATACACACATGTACGTCTATACACAGAACAAAATGTAAGAGCTGGTGAAAGTCATACTAAAATAAAGTATGAATAAAGTTTGAAAGTATCACTCTGATTTACATATTTGTTTTCCATTCACGCCCTAATAGCAAAACTAATTTGCAAATATTTGATGTGGAAATAACCTTATAGGCTAGATTTATCCTGGATTGTTTATCCGAAATAAATAGGTTAACACTAAAAATCGCTAGTACCTACTCGGCGTCCCTGAAGAATTTGCGAGTAAAAACCTTTAACTTGGTAGATACTTGTAGTTTGTATTTAATCGTGAAAAACTCTCTGAACTGTTGAAAGTCGTAGTTTTATTTTCCACATAGACATTCTTATGTAAAGTGTGGCAATAAAAGTTTGAATCACCTTGCTTTGAGTTTCCTGATGCTTATCGGACTAGAAAATAGAAATGTTTTCTGTCTTAAATGCATACTAGTTCAATGTTATCTATTCTATTACGTATTCTAACGTTTACGACAGAATACAAGATATGCAGTTTTTTTTTATATTATGTCAAGATTACGTGTTCAGTTATTTTACATACAACAATTAAATTATTGTCTATTTAATTGCACAGATGTTACTCACATATAAAATCGTCCAAAAGTTATAGTTTAAAAACGTACCTACATTATATAAGACGTATAGGATGATGAATATGCTTGTATCTCCTTGGTTATTCCATCTCACCATCTCAAACCTCAATTGACATTCCCAGGCTGGTCAGCTCTTGAACGTGGTGTTCGGTGCCGACGCGCCTCGCCTCGCGCGCACCATCGAGGAGGAGCTCAAGAACGAGGAGCTCGCTAAGAAGGGGGAGCGAGAGCGCCCCAAGCGGGCGCCGCATGAACTCACGCCGCCTGAACAGGTCAGTGTTCATACAAGACCTAGGTAGAAGACACGAGTTTCCTTCTAAAAGGTATATATAGTTTTTTACTTTTGTCCTATAGATCTTCATCATTTTCTTCATTAGGTACCTTATACTAATATGTGGCGTCAGACCAGTCTCTCGTATCAATTTTCTCTGGATAATTAGTCTTACATTGTGGATGATCCTCTATACTTATCAATTGTAACAGTAGAAATCGATATACTAGTACAATTAATATCATATGAACAAATTATACGAAAAGCATCAAAACGAATAAAATAAAATAGTGGACAAAACATATGTAGCTTCTTCTTAATTTAAATCAGGAGTCGCTATGAAAAAGGGAAAATTAGTTGATTGTGAGATTTAATTTAAATTACTCAATAAAGTTACCCTTGTACTTCTTAAATCATCGAACAAACTCACTCCTATACTGACTTATATTCTAATATCCATTCCAGGAGGTGGCTACAGCGCAAGAGAAGCAGTTCACAGAGCGGCGCGCCAAGGAGGCGGCGGCCGTGGAGGAGGCTCGCCTGGCGCGCCGCGAGCTGCGGGCCAGGCGAATGGAGGCGCACTTCAACGACATCTGCCCCGGCCTGATGCTGCCGCACGCGCAGAAACATATACGGAAGGTGTCGGATGCTGTGGAGCCTAATGGTTAGAGCCAATTTTTATACTTAGAATGTTGATCATTCAAATGGCTCACGCTTGAGTAAAGTAATTAGAGTAAACGGTTCTGAACAGATATAAATAGATTTGAAATTTAATTAGATCTCGTTTGGTGCCATACCATATTGACTAAATAAACCTGTTACAATATTTTTTTGCGAACCGATGTTTCTTCTCTTGAATCTGAATAGCTCAGTTTCTTCCACTTCTTCAATTTGATGCAGGTTCTAAAAAATGTTTCAGCAGTTCAGTAACTCAATAATCTGCCAAATACAATTCAGAAGAGTAGGTAAAAAATGTAATATGCAACGATCCCTGTTAACTTATAACTATACTAATCCATCTCTGTAAATAATACTCGTATACCGATAAACAGCTCTCTCACTTGCCACGTTCCAGGAGTGATAGTAGCAGACAAGTGCCCCATCGTGCTGGGCAAGGAAGGCGCCCGCATCCTGGCCGTGGAGTGCCCGGAGCTGGGCGAGGAGGGCGCCGCCTTCGCACTGGCAGAGAGGCCTTCACTGGCATTGCTGCTCAAGAAGACCCCGGAGAAGGAAGGGGATGTTATTGGTAAATATAGTCTTAGCCTAAGAATAGAGAGGATCGGGAGTAATTCAAAGTGGATAATTTATGTTTCTGTAACTGATGTAACAGTCAATAAGAAGCTGTTATCTTCTTGCCTTTGGCCTAGCCTGATCTAAAAAAGAAGATATACACCTTTTATGAAATTCAATACTAAGGACTACTTGCACAACTCTTAAAAATATTTAGCTATTTTTACTTGATAATTTGGTGTAAGATTATTTGGGCAAGTGAACTTTAGCTAGCCACTAAATCGCAAGTACATAAGCAGAAAAAATCTTCTCTACTATTTTCCCGAGATTTACCAAGACACTTTTGAAAGAAATCATACCCATGTTTCCAGAGATATGTCGTCGTTCCCTATACGGAGACGGTCTCAGCGACGAGGAGAAGCCCAAGAAGCTGCCGGTGGACGAGCTCCGAGCTGACAACCTGCCTGGGTTATACATACCCAAGGACCGCCACGAGAGAGCTGCTATATTGGATCTACTGTTCCCCAAGGTTGGTTATATTTTAGTAATGGTAAAGAACAGGTACCAAAGGCCAATAATTTGGTTTTTGACTACAAAATACACATCCGCAGGAAGCCACAAGCCGTTAATCCAAAGTTTTACTAACTATTTCACTAACGACTAGGCCTCTCCGCCTAATGTTTTTCTGATTTTATTTTCCAGATGGTAGGTTCAGTAGTGGAGCCCGCCGTGCCCCCCGAAGCGCCGCACATCGCCATGATGTTTGGCGCGTGGCAGCGGCGCGCCGTGCTGCTGGTGGCGGCGGCCCCCGACGTGGCTGCCAGGGTCATGCGCTACGGGTTCTTCCAGGACCCCAGCGTGGAGGAACCCAAGCTGCTCTGCAAGACTATCGACCAGTATGAGCAGAGGCCGGAGAAAGATTTGTGAGTTAAATATGATTATTATATTTTTTTGTGACATAAGGAAAGCACAGAAAACTGTCTGTAACGTACACACGGTTCTTTGGGTTTTTCAACCACAATCTATACCTTAAAAATCATACAACCCAAGCGGTATAAATCTATGACAAAAAACGATAGATACGAAACACAGGCAAAACCTTTAGTAAGGAGGCGCTTATTAAACAGCTCTAAAATCTTTTTTGATTGCCATTAACCTGTATAACTACACCCCCCAGTGGCGAAACCATAGTGCTGTGCATAGCAGTGGGCGCCCCGGACCCCGTGATGGCTGACCCGGCGACCATCCCCCCCAACTGCCCGCCCCCCTCGCTCCTGGCGCTGGGCCCCCTCTACGTGAGCGCAGACTCCGTGGAGGGGCAGGCGGAGTGCGCGCGCTTCTTCCCGCCCGGGTACAGCGCGCCCGACCGCAAGCCGCGGGCCAAGGGGAAGAAAAAGAAGAAGGTAAGGGTTTTATGGCAATGTTAACATTTAATTGACTTGCGTTTGATTGCACCCAGCATACTGGGATGCAACGGTAAAGCCTAAGATATATCACGCTTGCCCATAAGAAACCTATGTGATTCTGTGATCGAATGTGCAGCATCTAGGATGTCATAAACTGGAATAGATTTAGCTTTAAAACAAAGCTGCTGGAACACACCAATAGATGATTAGTAAGAGAGTAGCTACTCAATCAGATACCAGAAAATACCGTATCGCCACATGAACTTCAAGACTTAGAATCTGTTGATTTTTATAAACTCCCAATTTATTTTCAGTCCAAGAAGCGCGCGAACACAGAAGACGCAGTGGAGGACGACAGCCCGCAACAGAGCACCGAGGGAGACGACGGAGCAGATGACAACGGAAACGGAGACGACAACGGAGACGACGGGGACGATGAGAACGGGGGCAGTGACGGGGATGACAACGGGGACGAGGAGAATGGCACCGTGGATAAGGCCACCTCGCCACCACCGCAGCAGGGGTAGGTGGGCGGTAGGTAGAGTTGGGTTGCGGCGGGAATGACAGATGGTGAGATTGAGCAAGTTGAAGGAAACAATAAAAGAAGAAGAGAGTAATCTCATCAGAAATAATAATGCTCTATCTAGAAGACGTACATATAAATAAAAGATGTTTGGCAAAATAACTTACGAGTAACATGTTAACTTGTAGGGATTTTAAACCCGTTCATTACGAAAAATGAGTTCATGTACTACGTATAACAACTATTACTGTACCACATCTATTCTGTAAGCGAAATGTCGTAGATCACTTAATCTTTATGTATTCGTGAGAAAAGTGCTTTAAGCATAGTGATATGAATAGAAACTGTAGCTAAATAATTAAGATAACTCATGCAAACCGTCCATAATACTTACGACATTCCATTTACAATGTTAATTTAATCATCAGCCTTATAATTAGAGATCTATTGTCAGTACTATTGTGATACATTTTATGAATAAAATACATAGATATAATTCTAAAGTTTGTATTTGTTTATTTATAAATAGTCAATTAATAATAGATCATTTGTATTAACAATAAAATAAAGTAAATGAGTAACGACTTAACACAATAGGCGTGGAGTGGCAATGTTCAGGAAGTGGCTCACACCACTGAGTCTTTTCGGTTCCTGGAACAAAACGAAGGACATTCGTTTACCTTATTCTATCAGGCACATGTAGTATGGGTGCCATGGGTATTATTAATTACTGCAATAAGTTTTTATATAGTTCTAAATTTCATAATTCACTACGATTATCATGATGTGAAATAAATTCTAGGACATAATGTAGTGCCCGTGTACTACTCACCAGATGTAGTGCTGGTCGTGGTGCGGTGCACGCATGACGCCCACACCGCCGCCCAGTCGTCGGTAGTTCATGGCGCCACACAGGCGCCACTGGTTCGACTCCGGGTCGAACACCTGCAACACACATGATAATTAAAGTTTCAAGTGTGTGCAAAGGGTTTTCATATTTATTCAAACTTTTTCACTCCCAAAAATACACAAAGTTGTATCAAATAGAAGCAATTATTTGCAGAATGTAGGTAAGACAAAGTTTTTAACACTTATTACAATACTACTATCTGACACATAAAGCGTGCAAACAAAAGTCGAAAATTCTCTAAAATGTATAGTAGTTTCGTAGTGCTAGCTTACCTCGATAGACTTGAGGTACGCAGTCCCGTCGAAGCCCCCGACGGCGTACAGCTGTCCGTTGACGACGGCGAGCCCCACGCCCGAGCGCCGTGACGTCATCGCCACCACTGGGGACCACGTGTCCGTGTGCGGCTCGTATCTGGGGACGATGCAACCAAATCAATGCAAAGTCTAATTTTAATGTGACTATCATCATTATCATCAGCTCATAGAGGCCACTGCTGGGCATATGCCTACAATTTGAGTAAAAATGTCATATGAAACTCTTATTATTCTAATCCAAGCTTCTACTTTTATCTCTAGAGTCTAGCGCCTTATCTATGACTTAGGCAATTGAAAATAAGCATTAATAGTGACCTTTCTGCGGAGGAGAGCTCGGTGCAGTCATCGCGCCCTCCGACGGCGTATATCTGTCCGTCGAACACGGCGCACCCGAGGTGCTTGCGCCGCGTCGACATCGCGGCCACCGCCGTCCACTTGTTCAGTCTGAAACAGGTACAAATACATCGTTAGCAGTTCTTTACGAGAGTAAACTGTCTCGTAGATTAGCTGGCTTGGGAAAACACAGTCGTCTTCATCTGCTCGCGACAGTCGTTACGCTCACAAGCCTTCACTTTCAAACCATCAAGGGATATTAAAATATCACTAAAATTCACAAATCGAAGTACACATCTAAGATATGAAAATGCGATGTACCTCGGGTCGTATCTCTCGACGGTGTTGAGCGGCGCCTGTCCGTCGGAGCCGCCCACGGCGTAGAGCGCGCCGCCCAGCACCGCCACCGCCACGCCCAGCCGCCGCGTCGTCATGGCGGCCACCTGCCGGAGGAAACAACTGCCAATGAAGACTACAATAATGTTGTATTCTCAAATTTCTCTCACATAACTTGAATTCACTGACATCCGAAATTAAATATTCACATATCATGCGATTAGGGCTAGCGCCAATAGACGTATCAACATTTATGTCTAATTTGGGTAAATTTTTACCGTATAAATACCGTAGGTTGGTAGATTGATATGTTGGTAGATTCGAATACTACGTTTAGTTTGGCAAATTATTTTTGCTGTTTTTTTTTATTTATTGTTATAAGTCCACTAAACTAAAAATGTACTAAAACTAACTTAAAATAAAAATATAGCTTAACTAACGGACGTACATTTCCTTCTAAAAGTGAACCTAACATACATATGCTTTTATGCAAGATAACCTTACGCTTGTCTACAACTTGCTTCATGTTATAGGACTTTGTATCTAGAGTTGTTGTGTTTAGCAGAAACCGATTATAATCGACTTAAAAAACCATCTGCATGTGTGGTATGAGTATGAAAACACAATCACAAGTCAGCTGGTTGCATCCCCAGCTCTCTGAGTGTGCCTGCAGCGGTACCTTGGTCCAGCGGTTCTCCTTGGGGTCGTACCGCTCGACGTGGTTGAGGCACTGCACGCCGTCCTGGCCGCCCACCGCGTACAGCGCGCCGTCCAGCACCGCCACGCCCACCGACGTGCGGCACGACGACGTGGGGGCCACCAGCCCGCACCACTGCAGTGGAACAACGTTATACACTTAGAGAAACATTCAATGAGACAGGTTTCTATTTTAACAAACATTTAAATGTACCCCAACTCAGCATAAAACTGATTGCGTGAAAACAAATCAGCGTTAGATTTGACAGTCTTCAGTTGGGGCTCCAATTAGATTAGTTCAGTCCGACACATGATAAATGCATTTGTAATAGCGTCAGTAGATTGCTGTCACATGACAAAAAAATCCCTTTGCTCCGCATACCACTATTTTTTTTTTGGTTTTGTTGAATCAATTGATTTGACATGCCTTCATCTTCATCATCACTTGTAGCGAAACCCACACAAAGTAAACTGCAATCAAGTGCAGTCAAACATGTCTCGACTGGTAAGATAGTGGGTGTGAATGCAGAGCACTGACCTGGTTGGTCTGCGGGTCGTACCGCTCGATGGAGTTGAGGTAGGACTGTCCGTCGTGCCCGCCCACTGCGTACAGCAGGTCGTGCAGCACGGCCACGCCCACGCCGCAGCGCCGCTTGGACATGGGCGCCACCATCTTCCACTCGCCCGACTGCGGCTCGAAGCGCTCCACGGACGCGATGGCGTCGCCCGAGCACCACCCGCCCACCGCGAACAGCACCTCGCCTGGGACGGGCGCAGACAACTATTTAGCCAACGACATTAATAATACCTACATGGACCGGCCTAGCCGAGCTCAAAGTTTAAGCATACAAAAACTGAGTGAATTCTCTCACTTGGCACTTCATTCTGTGTTCGGCCACGAATGAGGCGAGACGTTCATTGACATGCGACGCGATCCATAAATATAATAAAAATGCCTTCTTGTGCTTTCCGAAAGTGTAAAAGTAGCAGTAAAATACATCATAAAGCTTCAGGCATCACATTTCACGCGTTAGTACTGATTTCTACACGATTTATCTTTATTTATTGTGAGCCTAAACGTGGCCTAAGTAACAATTTTTACAACAAATTATTTGTTATGACATTTTGAGGAAAATAATGAAAAATGAGATAGATTTATATGATTGCGGTTAGTGCGACAAGGAAATCATGACTTGTCATTTTTAGCATGGAATGGAACATTAGTACATTAGAGTTCGATCGTATCCGGATTGTATTTTATAATTAAGGGCGACGGTAAATATTTTTTTTCAAATTAGCTTTATATTTATTTATAAAACTACGTTTTTACCTGACTGCGTATAGTTAATAATAGTTGTATATATAATAGTTGTATCATAAGTTTTCAAATGTAATATTAGTTCATTTCTGTGTCAAACTGTGTTGATATAGCAATGTTATAAATATTAAAAAATAAACTGAACAATTTTTCAAGTTGTTTTTTTATTCAGTTACTGCATCCGGCAAAAAGATAACTGTCTCAGCAAATTTTGCCGGATGGTTAGGTATCCCTATTCTGCAATGACAATAAATGACAATAGGCTTGCCGCGATTGTGTCAACTGATTAATGTTTATATTGTTTTCTCGTTTTCTCTTGCGACTTTTTGTATTGCCTATCTTGTTTTAACAATTATGCTACGATGTTTACTTAGAACTTCGTAACATTTAAATCTAACAGATGTCGACTTGTATTTTTGGATAGTAAAGTACTGAGAGGGCCGGTCCATGTAGGTATTATTAATGTCTTAATATTAAAACTTTCGTGAGACATTTTATCAAAAGATTTCACTCACGTGTAAATCGCGTAAATGGTTTACGCGTTTCGGATGTTATGACACCCATCTTCGTGAGTGAAAACCGTTTAGTTAATCTTTTGATTATTAATGTCGTTGTATTTAGCACTATGAACCTACTATAGGTGTATTTTGGATGGAGAAATTAAGAAGTACTTACAAAACGTATATTTTTTCCATTGTTTTTTTTTTCACTACAAAATTTGCCTTTACAACTCAAAAGACCTCTACAATTTTTATCGTGAGCGTATGTAATAAACCATAAAAAATCGAACAAACATGAGAGGCCGGCCGGGCACTTTTAAATATCGGTGGAAAGATTAGATCATTAGATCAGAGGTGCTCTAAAACTTTAAGTAACGGGGGGTCACTTGCTCAAGACCGCGATGTGTAGCGTCTTTTAATATCGGAGGCCAGGATCCATCTGAGTCCTAGCGTCAGCTTAAGTAGTAAATGAAATAGGGGCTGACATAGATACATGGCATAAAGTTCCACAAAATACTAGATTAATAAAATACTTGTTAAATAGACTAACCTCTCCTGGTGGGCTTCCTGGGCCTGGTGCGGGGCCCCTGCATGAGCGGGCGCTCCTGCGGCAGCAGCAGGTAGTTCTTGGCCTCGTCCAGCAGGTCGCGGCACGCGTCGTCGGAGCGCACCAGCAGCTCCGAGGATACCGTGCCCACCAGGAACTTGGGGCTCAGCAGCGGCAGCCGCACGTGCTGCAGGACCTGCACACACAATGTCACATCTTTTAATATCGACAAACGCCGGCCAAGATCTCAAAATCTGAAATCAAGTTTCTTCTTTTACTTGATCGGTCTATACAGTCGTGAATTGAAATACGCACAAAACAAAACGTTTACAAGAAATAAAGAAAAACGACTAGTCTATATTAAACCGTGCACACTGTTATTTATTCTATGAAAAAGATTTGGCAAAAAGTTGTCACTTGAGAATAGTTATTTGCCTCCGCCTCCGCCCGGATTCGCTGGAGTCAGATAGTTCGCTTGAGGTATTCGTGACGGCTAATATCAATAATGAGGAACCGACAAACTTGGTTGTAATACAGTCTGATTGTAATGATATATGTACCTGAGCCAGATGCTGCCGTCTCTCGGCCACGTTGTACTTGACCCAGGACATGACGGCCTGGAAGGTCTGCTCCTCGGAGCGCACGTTGAGCTCGTCCGACGACACGATGTCGATCAGCTGCGCGGCCGGCAGCAGGAGGAACTCCTCGCTTTCCATCACCTGGAAAAAGAGAAAAAGCACGGAATAAGTCAACAAAATAAAAAAAGCGATATACCGTTTATACACGCAAATGCATAACGACTTGATAAACAAATCAAATGTATGTCAGTAGTGTTTACGGCTGTGAACTCTCTACTTCTCCACAAGTATCATTTAGATTAAACTTTAAGCAAAGCTGTATTATAATAAAACTCAATTTGATTAGCATTTGATGACCAGTGCACGTAAAAGTGACTTACCTCTGGAAAGTTCTGCTGCGTGAACTTGTCAGCGATGCGCAGCAGCTCGCGGCAGGAGTGCGTGTCTGCGAAGGCGCGGATGCCGAGACAGTTGGAGCAGTCCAGCTGTCGCTTCAGGAACTCGCAGCACACGTCCTGGATCTCCTGCAGCTGCAGAAGGCACGCCGCCGGGAGCAACGCCTGGGGAACATAATAGGTCGCCATTAAAACATAACATTAAAGCAAAGGCTAACAAAACTGACCTCAGGTAAATGTATTGGCTTTATTGCTTTCGATAAATATTCTTTGAGAGAAACATTCCTGTAGCGGAAAACAGATGGCACATCTCAAAAATACCGAGCGGTGGCCGCCTGACTACTGCTGTGTATTTAAGAGGAAGGAGAGACGTAGAGAGTGAGAGCGTGTACCTGCACGTTGCTCTCCTCGACCACGATGTGCGCGGTGTAGCAGAAGTCGACGAGCTGCTCCATGGCGTGCTCATCTACGTCGCGGATGGTGACCTCCGTGGCGCGCGACTCCGCCAGCTCGCCCGTGAACATGGCGCGGAAGTACGGGCTGCATGCTGACAGGATCACTCTGCGATGCAATTGTACATTTACTGACAACATGTATGGACAAATACATATGGGCAATCAGTGCCAGCACAGGTTACATAGACAATGTACATACATACTGGCATCTAGGGAGTTAAAGCACCTGAATTCATGACCTGCTAACTCCTGCTGTTTATTGGGCACACGAAGCGATATTCGGATAAGTGTTATTAGAGTCGATGGTTAAGCAATCTTGTACGAGAATGTTTTTGAGTCTCTCATGTAGACAGACCTGTGCGCAAAGAGCTTCCTGTTGGCGACGTTGAGCACGACGTCGCAGAGCTCGCGGTGGCGGCGCAGCGCGGACAGCTCGGCGAGGATAGCGCGCGGGTGCTTCTCCGACGTGTGCGACAGCCGCGCGCCGCCGCCCCCGCCCGCGCCGCCCGCCCCGCCCGGCGACCCGCCCTCACCCATCCTGCCACACCACACATTGCAACGTTAAACACTGAACTGAGACCCATGTAGCCAGAAATACCATACCATTATTCATAAAAGGTACTTACTATCACTATGTGTACTTTTATGATGTCAAAGTAAATTTCAATGTGTATGAATTATAAAAACTCTAGTTACATTTATGGCACTAATATCACTTTATGTAAAGCCAAAAAACTATATCATTTCATTTATAAAACATGAAAAACAGCATGTTTTTAATAATAGTAAAAGACCTTGTCAAAAACACACACTCACAGTATTTTACACTCCTGTCTGAAAAGCCTTGTTATGATAATGAGCAGCCGCTTTACATTCATTACTGTTTCAAGTTTGGTTAAAAACTAAACTATCCTTCAAAAGAGATTAAGATCATAATGATCTAAAAAGTAATTAACATAATTATGATATGCTTGTATTTGTCAGTGTGTTACTAAACTGATAGTTTACTTTGTATGATGTAATGAGTTAAGTTGAATTTATGTAATTCATTTCTAAGGCCAACTAAATGAGGCCATTAGGTAAGTGTAGTAATTCCAGTGAGGGATTTCAATGAATTATATCACTACCTACCAACTATCTTCATCTAAACTCATATAAATTAGATAAAGGTCCTGGAAACATTCAGGTTTATTGTTTTTTTTTATAAATTAAATTAATTGAAATGCATTTATTTTAGGGCCAAAAATACCCATAAATTTAACTAAGTAATTAAGTAAATTGACATTGTAGAGGTGATATACCAAAAATAGGTAAATCATAAAAGAAAATAGTTAAGAAATTAAATCATGGTAACTTGATTCAACACTAGCAGTAGAATTTATGTGCTAACAGTTAAAACCACAGGCTGTGGTTAACTATTCATCTATTAAGTATAAGGAACTTTAAGTTACTGTTAATTATTATTTAGTTTCACATTCATTCTATTGATATTGAAATCTTGTGGCAACTCTTTCAATCAATTCTATCAAACAAAATTAGTACAAACACAATAATTCAAGCAAAGAAATATTGAGACTACAAAATTACAGTTACTGTAATATTCAATTGGTGTAAATAATCTTGTTTTGTTTATAACATTCAACCACTATGTTACCTGGTGAAAGCATGGTTCCTCAGATACCATATCAATTCCATGGGACTAGAGAATGTCCTTAGATTAGCCATGTTTCAATATAAAACTACAGTTTCAGAGAATGTCACATATCACTTTACGGTACTATATAATTACTACTGTAAAGCATTGAACACTACATCTACATACATGTTTAATTCATGAGATTGAAAATAGTGGTTCAAACTAATTGTTTGAAAATGAACTATGTCCACATCTATGTACTTGTATGTACATATACTTAATGCAAGTAAATAAATATTGCCAGGATGTTGTAGACATTGACAGACTGTGTGGAAATGCTATCAGGGATCCACATATTATAAAGCATTACGAAACACTTTCCATGTCTTGTCTATTTTTTCATAACCTGTTTGAATATATAACCTGATTTTATTTACTGACTTTTTTAAAATTCGCCTATTTTTTATTATCTGTAATACCTAAAATGAGTTTTACAATGCAATAGCTAGACATCAATGATTTAGCATTCACTGAAGACTTTGGTTCTGACCTTCATAGTAAGAAACTAATTAACTTTTATTTGTAAGGTGTTAATTCGACAATTAAATGCCAATTTGAGGATAGGATGTGAAACACAGTTGTATACTCCTTAAGTTTTTTGTTTCTATTGTATGGCTTGAAATAGATATGTAAGTATGATTCTTATTAAGAAAATGACAAGATAACATGGTGTACCTAGTGAGTGCTTAATCCAAGCAGAAAATATGTGTAATGTAGTGCAAAGCTTACTTGCTCTATGGCAAAACCTACATAAAGACCCATACAAACCAGTTTATTTTGTAACACTTAATGCATTTTAAGTTGATAAAAACTGTCTGTATTCATACTCAGAATTATCCTTATGACATGTATTGTTAAACTTGGTCAAATTGACCTTCATTTGATGCAATATTCAATGCCAATAAACTTTTCTTTTCTTTTGCAAATTATATAAATAAATCATTAACCAATTAAATGCTTAATGTTTCTGGATCATGAATCATGTTTGTTTGTTTTCAATAGCAGTCAATTGAGTTTCTAATCTGTCTTAAAATATTAAAAGGAAATTCTTTAAAAAAGTTAAGTACCTGCAAAAGATAAATATTTTTTAGTAAAATATTTACTAATAAGGCTTTTTAATATCACAAAGTGTAATATATCTTAAGACATATACAAGTCTTTAAATACTACTCAACACAAAGAGTCACAAACTAACATTTTTTTCAATGTCTAAAATAGTCTCAGGTATTTTTGTTGTGACCTATTTCACTTTTTTAGCAACAGAGAGCACCATGACCTGAATATAATATAATATGTAAATTGCTGAAGTAGCAACCTCTATCACAGGAACATTTATTGAAAAGGAACCAAAACAAAGCTTTTATCTTTAGTATTGATGTAGGTACAAATAAAAAATGTTGTCATGGATCAGCTGATATCATCACTCTCAGCTGTATCACTACAACTCAGTGCAAGATGCTTGCGACAGTCAAAACATTCCGAAAGGGTCGCGATTTCAAAACATCGAGATATGTTTTGAGTAAATGGGTGTCAAGTGGCGGGTGGCACTGGTAGCAGTGTAACAGGTTCACTCACCTCTTGTGTCCGCGCGCGTTGCCCAGCTGCAACCGCAGCGGCGGGGAGGCCCAGCCCCACACGGAGTCAATCTGCAACCCAAACCACTCTGCACCACACGACACACAGAACCCCGCAGATCTCTCTCAACACCATTACAACATAATTTATGCAATGTCAAAACTCGAGGCTGCCATACTCCTTACCTTTGAAGATTGCTTGGCCACACTACAATGAAAAACTACGAGAGATGGAGCGTTGATCTCTCATTAACGCCCCGAGGAATGTAAAAGAGTTAACGGCACATCGATTTTCCAATTTCTCAAGTTTTTATGTTTACTAAAACAGTGTGAAGCATCGTACTTTTGTCCACCAGTCAATTTTATTAGGTTCTGTTCTAAAACTGCAAATACCATCGTATTGATAACATCTTTCTTTACCAAGAAAATGTTAAACTAAGTAAGTTTTCTGCGAATCAATGAATAATACATATCAGAATTATATGATCATGATTTGTATATTTTTTCTCAACATAAAATTAAAATATCGTAACATTAACTGTACTGTAACCCGAAAAATTTTAACCAATCCCAATTCCCATCATGCCTGTAAAATTTAGTTTTTGAACATAACCCAATTCCTACTAAAAATCTAATGTCAACATCAACGTTAGCTTGCCAGAAAATCCATGAAACCCCCCTAAGTAGGTATATGTAAATTAAAAAGATATTGATAATAAATACAACCCCATATATTAGGATTATATAAAAAATATCCACAAGCATTTTAACAAACTTTGTTTATATTATATTAGAGCAATCTCCAATACAAAACACCTTTTTGACAAGTACCTAGCTTACCATTTAATGATAAAGTGGTTTTATGATAATAAGCCTGGGAGTGTGTATACTTAATGTTGTAAAATCGGGTAATTTTAAGCAACTCTTGTGGCAGCATTATATATGACTGACTGACATTGACATTTCTTTGAATGCATACAGTGACGTATAAGTATAATTTCAATCCACGGAGTAAGCAAAAATTGTAATTTGTATTTGTAAATAAATAAGATATTTTACTATATTTTACATTAAATTATGTCGCTGAGTTTACTACTTGAAAAGTATGATGTGTCTACGGAAGAAGGGCTGCAGAAAGCGCTCAATGACATCGAGAAAGAAGAGGTATGTGATGTATTTTTTGGTGACGACTACAACATTTGTTTCAGGATGTAACTGAGTGGATTATCTCTTGATTTACAGAATGAGGTTGACGAGGCATTGTCTGGCGTGTTGTCTCGGGCATGTACGCTGGAAGGGCGGCTGCGTAGCGCCAGCCAGGCCTACAGCAAGCTCGGAGAGGTGAAGGGAGATGCTCGGACCGCAGCAGACATGGTGGACAAAACTGCAGCACTAGCGAGGGATGTGAGCGCTAAAGTCAGGCAATTAGACCTAGCTAGGGTAAGTACATGGAACTGCAAGGTTAAGGAATAATCTCATCATTTTATTTTGATACTTATTACCTACATGAATGTTACAATAACAGTGTTGTGCTGTTTCCAGTCTCGAGTGGCGGAGTGCCAGCGTCGAGTGCACGACCTGATAGACTTGCAGCTGTGCAGCGCCGGGGTGGAGGCTGCCATCAAAGCACATGACTATGAGACAGGTAGGATGTCTTATAAAAAACATTTCAAGGAAAAATATTAATTTGATTTGCCATCTGCTAACTAATGTTTACTAAAGCATGAGGTCATGAATACCAAAATGAGAACGTATGTATTGGTGGATCTTGTTTTTTTTTTAAGTATGTATGTTGGTATGTGATCTCAGGTGCAGCACATGTCTCTCGATTCCTATCAATGGACCCGGGCTCGGTGGCGGCGGCGCGCGCGCGTGGGGCGCCTGATCCAAGGGACAGTATGATGCAGGCCGCTGACACTCTGCGGGAGCACCTTGTCAGCAAGTATGCATTTAAAATACTTAGAATAACAGCCCCAACGGAATACAATACTATGTAGATAGGTTTAAATTTCCCAAATGAATTACTATGAATGCACACTTCACAATTTTTTTGTGAATATTATTGAATACAGCATTATTTGAAGATGTCTATAGGTAAGATATGTTAGTTTCATAAATCATATTAACTCTTAAAAAGTTAATCAATGTCCTAAAAACTGATTTTAATTCGTGTGTTTTTTTTAACAAAAACATTTTTGCATATGTCTATAGCATGCCTGATGGTAGGTAAGCAATAATTATGGTATAAGATGGATCATGCTTATCTAAGTCCCTGACGTTGTATATTTTCAGACTGGAGGAAGCAGCGCGGCGTGGCGACGAGGCGGGCGTGGAGCGCCTGTTCCAGCTGTTCCCGCAGATAGGGCGCGCTGAGGAGGGTGTGCGGCTGCTGGCGCTCTACCTGGCCAAACAGGTATAGATTAGCATGGACAACCATGTTCTGGCCTTAATAACTTTGAGCTTCAGACAACATACAAATGTGCACTATGTAGGTAATGCCAGATTCAATGGCATGTTTTGATATGTAAGAGGTAACTCATCATTTTAATCAGAGTTTCTTCTAGACAAGCGTGCTACATCTTAGACTACAGTGACACAGACAGCTGTAGTCAAAGGTAAGCCTATACCGTGCTAAAAAAAACGGAATAACTAGTCTACTCAGTGAATTCTATTTTCTACAAAACAGGTGTTGATTCAACTCACGTTATTTGCGTAACTCACGGATCAATCAATTACGGGAAAAACACACATTTAAGTAGATCAAAACTTTAGCTAATCTATATTTCTATATTAATATTATAAAGCTGAAGAGTTTGTTTGTTTGAACGCGCTAATCTCAGGAACTACTGGTGCAAAATTCTTTTTGTGATGAATAGACCATTTATCGAGGAAGGCTTTAGGCTATATAACATCACGCTGCAACTAATAGGAGCGAAGAAAGAATGGAACATTTGGGAGAAATGGGGAAAATTATTCATCTTTGAGGGCTTCCGTTATGTGCGCTGCGAAAACGGTTCCAAGTCATGGGTAACAGCTATAATTTATAAACCTGAAGAGGTGGTTTGCAAAAATAAATATGATGCCCAAAATAACTATTCCACGCGGACGAAGTCGCTGGCACAGCTAGTGATAAGATATAAAATCACATGACTTGTTAATCGTAATAATAAGTATGCCTCATCCCCAAGGCAGAAGTCAACATCCGTCGCGCGTGTGTGATCGCGGAGGTGACGTCGGACACGGCCGTGTTCGCGGACGCCATCACGCGCGTGGTGGAGGCGGGCGGCGCCGCCGTGGAGCGCGCCCGGACCGCGGCCAGGCACGCGCCCGGGCACCTGCCTGTGGCTATCAACATTATACAACCTGCGGTCAGTGCTCCAAAGAGATTAAGAATACTTTGTTGCTCATGTGGCATTCTGAACAATGATCAGTAAGGGACTGAAACTGAAGTGACATCAGCAATTAACAAGGCTGTGTTCGTAAGTAGAGAATGCATTTATGTATGTACTAGTAGTTGTTGCTCAGACAACTGCAATATTTTGTATGTAGACGTGGGATCATCAAAGATGAACAGTTAATGTGAAACATATGGCATTTATTTCTGGTTACTTCTTTGATATTTAATAATTAGGATAATAATAAACAGCTGGTAACTTTTTGCACATGTAAGTTACCAGCTGTTTATTGCTTGCCGTCAGGGAAACTATGGTCAAGTGCAACCCTGTTTTAGTAAGAAAAAATTCAGCAATCAACAGAACAATTAAGCTTATGAAGTGGACATCGGAGTAAAAAACATTATTCATTAGTTCAGTACCTTACGTTTTATCATTCTGTAACTTCCTAACTAGTTCAGTACCGTACAGTAGTACAGTAGTAGTAGTATGAAGTAGGCATTCGTAAGTAAGGATTTTGGAAAAGCCGCTTTTAAAGGGGTTTAATAGAGGATGCAAGTTTTACTTCCTAATGCGAGCGAAGCCGCGAGCACGCACTAGTCATTAATAAATATCTTTATCTTTACGTTTTTGTGACATTGCGTGCGTACCTCCGTGCAGGTGTGCGCGGGCGTGCGCCGCGTGTACTCTGAGCTGGTGGTGTCGCGACGGCTGGAGGCGGCGGCGCGGCGCGCGCCCCCCTCCCCCTCCCCGCTGGCGCTGGAGCCCGTGCTGGCCGAGCTGGCGCTCGCGCACTCGCGGCTCAGACTCTACTTCAACTTCCTGCGGAGGAAGACTGAGGTAGCTTTGCAATTATTTCTATTAACAGCGTATTGAGTATCATATACACTGATGAATGCCAGGTACGAGGTATGAGCCACGATATCAATAAAAGAAGTACTCTAGTCGTATATTGTATGTATACTGAGAATTATTGACGTGTAAACTTTATTTTAATTTTTTACCAATAAATGAGTTACGACGATGTGAAAATTCGGGCATTGGCTTTATTCCCCCAAGACAAAATTACTCTCCCTGGACTCTAAAATAATCTGTACCACTACCCGAGACCCAGCCTCAGATACCCGGAGTACAATTAGGATTTGGTGAACTTAAAACAATTGTAAGTACACATTGAATTCAGAGTACATACATACTATCTTTAGTTTATCTTTTGCCTCAAAGATAACGCCATTGATACCAACCCATAGTAAATTACCATCGTGGAGTAAATATTAACAAAAAACAAACATGCTTTATGCTCCATTGCTCATATTATTTGTATACACAGGCAGATGCATCTCCCCTGGATGAGGCGCAGCGTGCATCTGCAAGCGAGGCAGTGGAGAAGATCATAGCTGAGTGTGACCTCATGCGGACTGCACAGGACCTGCTCGGACACTACCTGGCACTGGAGCGGTAACTGTGTACTAGCTAGTTACATACAGGGAGGCTGTGGAGAGGATCATAGCGGGTGTGACCTCATGCGGACTGCACAGGACCTGCTCGGACACTACCTGGCACTGGAGCGGTAACTGTGCACTAGCTAGTTACATACAGGGAGGCTGTGGAGAGGATCATAGAAGGTGTGACCTCATGCGGACTGCACAGGACCTGCTCGGACACTACCTGGCTCTGGAGCGGTAACTGTGTACTAGCTAGTGTTTAATACAGGGTTTAATTCTGTCTGAAGGCATATAAAAGTCCATCTGGCAGCCTGAATATGCCTGTTCCTTTTATCCCAATGATTAAACTGTTGCCATTTAACACAGCTAATGTGACTAAAATATGATCTTGAACACTAAAATATAAAAGTGATCCAAAATACAAAGGACTATTAGTTCTCTACATATAGTATAATCTTGCAATTACTTTCCCAATTTTATTCCTAAGAAAATAACAAACGTTTTCTTTGTTGATTTCCGTGACATAATATGAACTCGTTTCTTGTTTCCAGATATTACCTGGAGGAGAGCGTGAACAAGGCCCTGAAGCTGGCGACCCCTGCAGCCGGCGCCGTCAGCTCCAGCCTCGTAGACGATGTGTTCTACATCGCCAGGAAGGTCATCAGGTTAGTACAACTAAATTTGTCTTTAAACATAATTCAATTATAGCTAATATAACCAGCCGGGAATCGACTCCAAACCAAACATTTAAGTTGGCCAATACCACAGTTACTCAATTGTTATGTCATTGTACCTAATTCTATTTCTTAACTTCCAGACGCCTATAATTACATTAATTTAATATATGAGTATTTGATTTTAAACGTTTTCACTTTGACTTGCAGACGCAGTTTATCAGCGGGCAGTATTGACGGCGCGTGCGCAGTCCTGAACGATGTGTCCTCCCTGCTGGAGCGCTCCGTGGCGGGCGCGCTGCGGCGCTGGGTGCGCGCGCCGCCGCCCGAGCCCCTGCCCCTGGCGCCGCCCGGGGGCGCAGCGCCCAGCGCGCGCGCCATGGTGCTGGACGCCGCGCAGGACCTCGCCAGCAGGCTCAACAGGGACGCTGATGCTAATAAGAGCCTGTTCCTGGTCAGTTTGTGTCTTGCGCTTTTGTGGTTTAGGCTATTTGGATAATTGTTGGGGCATGTTGCTAAAAGAAGCAGCATGATGGGATAGCAAAAAATAATCTAATTGACCTCCAAACTTTTATATGAAGATGGTACCCGACGATGATGACTCGTTGCTAAGAGTTCATTAATTTCTTTTGCTGAAGAAAAAATATGACTTTCAGCAAGTGGCTAAACTCTGTCTAGAATCCATTTCGTTGTTTAACTTTGTCATTTTCATGATGCTAAATTTTTTTACTCATTTGAATGATAAGTCAAATTTGATCAGTGTGTAATATTGTGGTCGGTCTCTGTTCGCAGGCGCACATGAACGAGGCGGAGGCAGGCGCGGAGTGGTCGGAGCGCCTGGCGGCGGAGGCGTGCGCGGAGGCCGAGCCCCTGTACCGGAGCGCCACCGAGCGAGACAAGCTACAGTCGTGCGCGGCGGGGCTAGGGGGCGCCGCCGCCGCATTCCGGGCCGCCAGGGACACCGCGCGCGCCGCCGTGCTGGCCGCGCTCAAACCCAGGGTCACCGCCTGGGCGGACGCACTCGTGGCGCCGCACGCAGACCTCGGTAAATAGTCTACTACGAACTCATTTGACCAGAGTTCTTCTTTAATCGAAGCAAACTTGTTATTGATTAAAAAGAATTAAACACACAACAGATTACAGAAGATTCAATATACAGAAATTCAGGCTTCATGTTTCAATCCGGGCCCAACTCCCAATTTTAGCTTTGTTCTTCCGTAATGTGTATTATCTGTATTATTTTTACCTATTACTATGTGCAGCTCAAGACACAGCAAGAAAACGGAAAGCAAGTAACAACACATGCAAGCGAATAGAACTCTTTCATCTGTTGTACCACTTATCCAGAACTACCAACCGTTTTCATAGACGTCATATACTATTAATGGAATCCTGCTAATGGTGGATGATGTTTCCAGATGAGATGGAAGACGACGCGGACGCGTTCCCGGCGGCGTTGGATCAGTTCGTGGAGCACGCGCGCGCGCTGGTGTCGCAGGGCACGCTGGATGCCGTGCTGCACGCGCTGCTGCAGGACACCTGCGCACGCGCGGAGGCACGCCTCAAGCACTACACATACACCAGGGTGTGTTATACAATACAATACAAAAACGTTTATTGGTTTCAAAAATACTTACATCTAGGTTCACTATATTAATACATACAAAATTAAGTTAGTCATTTCTTATAACAGTGTGTTGTCACCCGGACGAGATGGTTCTGTTTCCCGAGTGACTTTAATGTACACCATAAACACAGAAATTACCAAACAGAAAAATATACTTAGATTAAAGTGTTGCACATTGGGCGGCCTTATCGCCTTAGGCGATTTCTTCCTGTCAACCTTTTGGATGGACATAACTTACAATTGTAAACACGTTGTTATAATATGTACTGCACGAACATTGTAGTAGATGATACAGTATTTTGGATATTTGCGACAAAAGATTTCCTGAGTAAGCGAGCTGGGCCTGCGTCTAAGCGAGTGAAGTCGCCGTCCCATTTAGATAGTTCCTAGCTTCAGAGCAGTTGGTCTCTACTAAAACTATGTACTTCATTAATAAGTTAGTTTGTGTGAGAGTGGCAAACTGTGGTGTCAGAATTTTCAAACCGCCCAGCGAGCCTCTATGTCTATATCTCTTATAGTCTACTTAATTAGTTAATTATATAATAATAACTAGTTAATTTTTTAAATCCCTGCTATTAAGTGTTAAGTAACAAGCTTGTTTCGGTGTATGGACAGGAGAGCGGGCTGGTGGCGGAGCGGCGCTCGCGGCGGCTGGCGGCGTGGGCGGGCGCGGAGGCGGGCGGCGCGCGCGACAAGGCGGCGCGGCTCGCGCAGGCGTGCGCGCTGCTGGCGCTCGAGCGGCCCGAGCACGCGCCCGACGCGCTGCGCCCCGCCGCGCGCCTGCCCGCGCACGCAGCCAGGGACATACTGGCGCGCAGGTACCTACACTAGACATACATCTAATTATATATAACATACTACACACATACATTACTGTATTAATAATATACCTACTATTAGTTATTGTTGACATCACCATACCACATGACGAGAGTCTCGTGAAGGCCGAGAAGGACAAAGTCAGCAAGTACCTGGACTTGGCACATGAGATTACCGCCATGTGGGATGTTAATTCGACGATGATTGTCCCGATTGTCGTTTCGGTGAACGGTCTTATAGCGAAGAGCCTCAATCTACACCTTAAGAGGCTCTCCTTGGGTGGTTGGGTTAAGGGACATATACAGAAGGCAGTTATCCTTGACACGGCGCGTATTGTCCGGAGGTTCCTTTCTTTGTAGCCTCTACCACCGGTAGCTTGGGTCCTGCCCCGTTGCCGGCGGCAACACTAGTTTTAAGTTTTTATGATATTTGTATTTTTTTATACGTACATATATTGCAAAAAAAATTAAAATAGTTGTAAATAAATGAATACAGAGTAATTAATACCCACTATAACAATATCTGTAGTAAAACATCTTCTAGATAACCATACACACCTGAGAAAAAGCGTGAACTTTTGTTAAACATACGTAGTATAGACAATATCGGAGCCATTACTTAGTGTTTCATAAAAAATTACTCCCTCATAATACTGATATAATCTCTATTCCCCTTGAACTATAATTTGTCGGTCTTCAAGTCGAGAGTAAACCGGTTTCTTCTAGGCAAGCGCGCTAGATCGTAGATTATAACGTTGCTTAACATCAGGCAAGTTGTAGTCAAGCGTAAGCCTATATCATGTAAAGTAATAAAATATATCACAGAGAATAATTTTACTTACCTTAATATTATTTTATTTTTTTCAGGAGCGACTTCAAAATGGAAGATATCAAGCGACTAAAACTATAGAATTCTTCAATATGTGTAATGTGACCAACATAGTCCTATTTATTAATGCATTTAAAGTTATATATTATTATGTTAATAAATTATATCACGTATCTTACGGGAACCTTTTTTTATTTATTTCTTACAAGTTGATGCCTGTGCCTGCCTGCTTTATTTTAGCATAGCAAGTAGCCTATATTATTCTCAGGACCCTATACTACCATCATACCATAAAAACGTGATGATTGGTGAGCATAGAATACTATTATCGTTTTCCCAAAGAATGATATATCCGCTCGCTTGCCCCAGGGGGGTCCGCGCGCAACCGCCTTTGCTCCTGGTCCCAGCGCGTGCCTATCTAAAATGTCCCACGAATAAAACGCGGCCCCTCAATGGTGACTACCAGTAACCACGGACAAAGCTGACTTCAAGGTCATGGTACCTACTACTTGGCATAGGCAATTCTAAATTCTCGATTTGGTTACTACTAGGTACCACGGGCAGGCAAGCGGTTATGTAACCTATTGTGCAACAAATGTTGTGTTGCAATATTGTTCTGAAGCAAATATCACAGGTTAAATGTCAAAGAAGATCAAGTTATTTTAGATAGGTAGTAAATGAGACAAGTAAATAAAATTAACATTTTATTGATTTAATTTAAATAATAACCATAATACAGTTTAAAAATGAGTAACAATATAAAAGCTAAACATAGTACGAGCAAATAATGGTATACTTTGTAAATACCGTGTCAAAAACACTGTCTTTATTAATAAACATACATTCTGTGAAATTCTAGTAGGTACATATTAGTACAGAGTAAGAAAATATATCTCACAATATTAGTTAGTTATTAAAGATATATAAATACATCGTTGCAAGATACCCGTAGTACATAAATGACAGGTTGATAGAAAATATATAAGTAATTTTCTTTTGAGTTTAGTATATTGATGTCTAAGAAAATACATCTACTATTACAATATTAATGGACTGTTACAGTAAGAAACTAATCTTGGAATATATAAATACATACATAGAATAACATTTGTGCATACGTAGTTAAATATGTTTTTTTTAAATCCTAACATTTAAGGCACCGTGTATATATGTACATAGCTCGACTTATACAATAGTACATGCATTTGTGCCCTGTGCATATTATTAAAAAAGGCTGTGGTTATCTTAAATTGTAGGTTCCAGCTGGTAAGGGACCTTGATTCATTGTTCAACCATTTTTGAACTGTGTAAGTATTATTTAAGTTTACAGTGACTGACATATCGTAGAAGAAGGAACAATACAAACAATAAATTATTATAGTTATTTGTTAAAATACATAAAAATATAAAATAATTTGTTATGTCAGTATGTCATGATAAATTCCAGATCATGATTGCTAATTAATTATATTATTTTATATAAATTGAGCCTGTATAGATCCTGTGTGTATACAGTTACTTGCATTTACATATTTACAAAACATTACACCGAAAGAGAGACGCTAATCAAATTCTTTAGCTGTTTTTTTTTTTAATAGGATTATCTATTGATTATTTGATAAAGGTGAGTTAGTTTTATTTTCTTAATTATCATGCTGAAAAGTGGTTCTCTTTCGGCAAAATAAAATCGTTTTACATTGTTATTTTGTTACCCTGACATGCTTTAGCGAAGACTTGTATAGTATTTGACAAGTTTTCGCTAGATATCATGAAGCCAAGTCTGCTTATATTGCCTATTGTTGTGCTATTTAAAGTATCTACGTTTTTTCCAAGGAAAGCTAACGTTAATAAGTACAAACATATGCATTAAATTGATCAAAACTTAACCTAAAATAAGTAAATACGTAGAACTTACAAACTATTTTCTTATAAACAGTGATTAGACTTTGAAAAACGTTTAACAATAGCTTCGTTGATTGTCTTAAAATAGTCAATATGTAAGAGTCGATTTAAAAATGTAAGTCTTTCTCTTTCACAACTAAACAAGCGCGAGTGAGAAGAGACTAATTAAATAATAGAATGAAATTAGTTATGGCATAAAGCAAGAATATTGCAATGACGAGTTTATCTTGTACATAGGTATATCAATCCGTATCTGATGTCACTCAGGCCAAGCAATATTGTGTACCTATATCAATATTTTAAAATACAGTCAACAGTTTTTCAGGCTAGAATAGAAAGATAGTGCTTCTGTCTTCGTGTAAACGAAACTAGCTTCATTTCTGAAAGACAGAATTAGCGTGTTAGCAAGCTTGCTATCCCAGATTTAAAAACTAACCACATCTATTATTCATTAATCGCATTTTCCCGGCGAATCCTTCAAAAGGAATGAGTAAAGAGGTGGTTGATGATGATGATGATGGCAGACATTGAGTTAGTTAGCTAGTACCCGGCGGGGCGGGCGGGCGGCGACTCCACAGTGGCGGTGGTCTGCTTGGACACGACCCGGGTGCCCTGCGCGAGCCCGCCCGCCCTCACCGCCGCCCACTTCATGTACGCGTCTATGGCGTACGCTAACGTTGCTACGAACCCGAAGAACTGGAATAAGGAAAATACATTTAGGTATTGGAACTAATACAAACGAAAAAAAATGCAGGAAATAATTTAAGCACTAACTTAAAATTAGATTCTTTGAGGAAAATACGTTGATATAAATGTTAAAATAAAAGTAATATGTAAATTAATTGTTTCGCATTAAAAACATTTTGTATTTTACGTATCTATTATTTTAATAAAAACACTTATGTTTATTACGAGTGACTTCTTCTAGGCAAACATCATCGTAGGTAGCATCATGGCTTAACATCAACCGAGTTAAGTGAAAGCCGATACTTTTTGTCAAAAAAAAAAAACAATTCCTTAGTGTTTAGTAGTACTCAATAGTAGTAAAGGATCATAAGCAAGATCAGACATAATGACGAATTGATGTAAAAAAATCGCACATAAAAAGTTTTCAAAGCGACAGAAGGTCAATTGGTTTTTGTTCCTGTTTCACGCCACAACACAGCGACCATTTTTCGTATCTAGTACTTACACTAATACCATAATACCCTAGGCTGGTCGCCTTGGTGGTAGATAGTAAAGACAATCTTCGAATTGTATTCCTCATAACTGAGGGTTGTAACTCCCCCGCAGAATTAATTAATTTGGGAAGTTTTCTTGGGCAAGTACATCGGTGGTGGACACCCATCCACAGAAGACACATTAACATATTTTGTGATCCTTAAACATGACAGCTTCCTAACGCTTTTTTCCTTCATCGCTAAGCGAGTGGCAATCCACACATAACTTGAAAAACAAGCCATTGGTACATGGCCGAATTCCACCAGGGTGTGTCAATATAAACAGATGCATCTACCACCGTGCCACATAAGTACTTATGAGGTGAAAGTGTGTTTAGTTCAGTGTATTAAATTTTGAGGGTGAAATTATTCCATGTGCGCGATGTACATAGGCTGCGCGCTGTGATTGGCTGAGTGACGCCACACACACTAGTGTAGATAGATAGTATAGAAGTAAAGAAGCGACTCACGGAGGCAGCCGCGTAGGGGTTGTCAGGCATGGAGGTGGCGAGGCTGGCTGCGATCAGGTACAGCAGCGTCCACAGCGCGCAGAACACCATCTCCATCTTCAGCCAGGGGATCTACCACCACACGGGTGCATTAAGGTCAGACAATGGCAGAAGCTTGATGGGCTTTTGCAATGGTTTCATAAAATACAGAAATGAGATACATTATGTATAAAGATGCAACATATTGATGTCAATTGTATCCTACTACATTTTCGTTACCTACATTTTAAGAAAATAAAACTGATTCTATACTGTCTACTCCTTATTTTTCTTATTGAGTGCAGAGCAATGTGTCCTGCACTAATATCTCGTTTTGGACATGTCAGCTAGTTGAGTTCCTGCCTGTATGAAATTTATTATAATATAACTAGGTACGGCCATAGAATTTGTTTCATCTCCTTACATCCATCATACTAAAATTATAAAGACGACAGTTTGTGCGCGTGTGAGCACTTATTTTTGTTCGCTTAAACGGCTAAACCAGATATGACCTTTGGCACAGGGATATATTAGACCCTGGATTTACATAAACACTAACTTTTAACTCTGGTAAAACCAGGCACGCAAAAAAACTAAAATTAGAAGAACCTGCGAACCTCCTTTGTTTGAAGTCGGTTAATAAGACAAAGTATACCTTGTAGAACTTCTCTACGATGTGGAAGAGGTAGAGCCCCAGCAGTATGCCGGTGAACCAGAAGGCGACCATGGACACCCAGCTGAAGTAGGAGCCCTTGCCGTGGTTGGAGTAGTTCGAGCACTGGATGCAGATGAAGCCCAGCAGGTTGCACGCCTGGGACAATGTACAAACAAATACGTGAAAGTATCATCTTTGACAATCTTATTGAACTTTAAGATTTATAATTACCTACATGTGTTGAGTCTGGTCGTTTGTAGGTATAATAAGTATGCATTTACCAAAGAAAAGTAGGTATATGAGTATTATATCCGTTATCTAGTACCCACGAAACAAGCGTTTGCTTAGTGTGGGGCTAGATGACGATGTGTGCAATGTCCCGGAATATTTATTTATTTTTTAACTATACTTCATACCATTATTTATAGGCCTATGCCCATCAGTGGACGATATATTATAACGATATAAATAAAATGATAAGTGGACTTATTGCTTAGTTGCATTTACATCGGTATGGTTGTAGTATTGGTTAGCTATAATTGTCAGTATTAGTTAGCTATAATTCAACTTACGAAATGATCTTTTAGTAGATTTTGCTTTGTTTTTAAAGTTCATCTATAAACTTTGTATTATAACAAAACGGCATCAACTTGTAATGAACATTTTATGAACTGTTAACTTAGATCTATAAGACTAAAATTCTTATTCTTTTCACTAATTATTTGACCAAATACTTAACAATTTGACCTCTTCTGATGTCTGTAATGTAATGTTACTATATCTAATTTAATGAAAATGTGAACTGTTAAACTTAGATTTGTAAGACTATAATTCTAATTCTTTCATTAATTATTTTGACTAAATACTTAACAATTTGACCTTTTCTGATGTTTGTAATTGTCCTATATTTTAATTTAATGTAATGTAATTTAAATTCTATTTTGTAAAAGTAAATATTTAAAACTTAAAATGTATACTCTCCAAAAATAAGACCCCGGAAGGAACTAATCTCCGTGACACAGATGCACCGGCGTCTAGTACGGTGCTTTAGTGATATTTAGTATGTGTGCATTTTTATGAAAATAAATAAATTTGAATTTTGAATTTGAAGTATAAGAATAATAAAATTTATTTCATAAAAATCAAAAACCGCTTCATGTGTCCCTAAAAAGTTAATAAATAATTTAAAATCATTTTTGCGACTTCAAAATTCATTATCGGTGCCAGTCACTGGTCAAACGAGCTCGAAGCTTGTGGTGGAAGTCGCAGTTTCAGTCCGCTTTGGATTTGTTCCTAACTTATCCTGATAGGTATTGTTACGACTGGCATCGACTCCAAATATTACAGATTTCAATGAGAATACTTATAGGATTGTAAGTTTCAATAATTTGATAGATTCTCTACTCCCAATTCTGAATTTTAAGTCGCAAAAATGAAAATAAATGATTTATTAACTTTTTAGTGACACTTGATTGAAGTCGGTTTTTGATTTTTTTGAAATAAATTTTATTTCGTATATCACTTCTAGCACTTTTAGTTTTGGGCGCAAACAAATGTATGTATGAAGCGCCCTCTAGTGAGTAATCAACGAATCACATAAATAAATTCATTTACCAAACAAATCTAAGCCTATTAGAGAAAACCGCATCAAAATCGGGCTGATAATTCAGAAGATATATTGTATACAGCAGCGCCCCCTGGTGTCACCGTAGTACATAGCTTAAAAGATGCACCAATTAAACTTCAACACATCAAAGAAAACTGTACCTATCAAAATCCGACTAGTCGTTTTGGAAATATAGGTAAAATTAGTTTGCGTAAACCTTATCAATTTGTTGGTTTATTGGATTTTTTCTTTCAGAAAGTACTGAACCGAATGAAAAAAAAAATATTATGGGACCATTTCAGAAACTATCCCCGTCGAATAAAAAAAGAATTTTTGAAATCGGTTCATAAACAACGGAGTAATAGCTTAAAATATCCACACCTTCATATCCTCCTTTTTTTGGAAGTCGGTTAAAATGTAATTGCTATACTAGAAAGGAAATAGCGAGAGCACGCGTCTTGGCTGTGTTGTATCGAAATGACAGATGTCACATTAGTAATTATCTACCCCTACTTATAAGTTGTTATTTATTATCTACCTGCATTATTAAATAAATCAGTCTAGATACAATAGTGGTTTGATTGGTATGCAATCTCTCTTAATATTAGATAAAACAGGCTGCCTGAAGGAGTTTTGGTCCTGACTAAGCTGGGCACAATAGTTATAAAACGAACATTAGTTGTGAAGTGATTTTTACAGACTTTTTTGGATAAAAAAACAATAAGTCGAAATACTTAGGGTCTAGTCAATCTTGAGTCTTGAGACCCCAAGTTGCAAGTTGCAGCCGCAGTCACATTACGACATTTAGATTTTAGATCCTAGTTAGCGTGTTGCTGCACTAACTTCATTGTCACGAGAAACAGGTACCTAACAAGTCTTATTAATCAATTCAATACATTTATTTAAATGTAGGTAAGTACATGAAAAGCTCACTTATGAATCTCAAAATCTTTTTAGGAACATTGTTGTTAAAATTATGTATATTTATTTGATCAAGATCATGACGCAGACAATTCCTTCATTTCCCCTTTTTTGCAAAGAAAACTACGTAAAATCGATTTTTGAAAACGCGAAAAGCGAACCTAAAAGGGTATTCCCCTAAATCTGCAGCACTTCACATAACAGTTGTCAGTTGTGTGTGTAGATCTCAATTCTCATTGCAAACATTGCAAACATTTTGCTATTAAAAACATAAACTTGGTCGGCGTTTGTATTCTAAACACGCGAGTACAAAACCAGTATCTACTAAGTTAGTCGTATGCGATAGGTACAAGTTTAGTGCATTATTTTTTTGCCCGTACGTGGAAGAAGTACTGTGTTGTGTTGTAGTGAAACTTGGAGAGGTAAATTTTAATTGTTTTTCAAGATTCGAGAAAGTGTTACGAGTTATTACTGTCATCCCAACCTTGTTTGTTTACGCAACACATTAATAACGGTTAGTGTATATGCAATTCTGTACTTTGTAAACCGATGAATCTATGTTAATGTAATAGGAAATTTGGAATGGAGGTAGATTACACCCTGGATTAACCCATAGGTTACATTTATATCCCGGACTAATGCGAGTAATATCACAGGGCGCTGCAAGTCAAATATAAACCCGAACAACTAATAGCAACTCTATAAAATTGTATAGTGATTAAAATTTATTTTTTACGCTGTGAGTATAATACCCAGCTGATTTCATCTAAAAATAATGATGTATTTGTTAGTTTCCAGTGAGTGATGGGTTGCTGTGTGTCGGGGTTCGTGCGCGGGCTGGTGAGCGTGGTGCTGTGCCTGGGCAAGGGCTTGTGGATCCTCACCAAGCTGGGCTTCACCGCGGTGGGCGTAGCGGCGGGCTCCCTGGCCGCGGCCGCCATGGCGGTGACGGGCAACGTGCGGGCGGGCAGCGCCATAGCACGCGCCACCTCCGTGGGCATGCGGGCCATGTGGTGAACGCATAGGTAAGGAAAAAGGTATTCCAAATACCGGCTTCGTTTATTCTACTTATATGGCTTCTACTGCCCCGCGCGTATTTCTTTTCAATTTTCTTACATTAAACCCTTTTTTTAACTCCATATTTTTTTCGCTATTGTTGAGGGTAGTCTTAGACTTAACTTTAATAAACAACAGTTGTCATTGTAATGCATAACCGAGTGGTTTAATTTATCAATACTCCCTGCTACAACAGCTATAAGCAAACAACGTTGCTATAACGCGTGCCGGTGGGGCTTAATAATCAAACATGATCGAAGAGTTCTCCAATATAATGTACTTTATGGTGATACATCGTAGTTATAATTTCGCTAGGTATTCCCCAAACACATATATGGCTGGCGAGTGGCAACAGAGTAGGTAGGTGTGTTATGGTTACATTATTAGCTGATAACAGTCTGACTGGTTTGAGGCATGTTAGCATGAAGCTAACCGACCGTGTACGCGGCCAGAGTGCCTAACTACATAATTATTATATTGTATAATAATCTGTGCCTTACAAGAACATTACTATATAGAGCAATTTTTCATACTAAAGTTTTTCCGTGGCTTCGTTCGTGTTGTTTCTGGATGTACATAGTGTTTTATTATTTATAGTACATGTATATATATTTTTCTATCAGTTCAAAAATCGCCGTAATTCATAGCTCTGATGAGACGCTGAAATAATTCAAAAGTCATGGAATCGTAACACCTTATCTTTCTTTCTTTTAGAAAATTATACTTTCCTTATTATTAATAAACTGATATAATTAGCTGCACTTCAACACATACTTAATTATGTTATGATATGTTTATCAAAACAAAATACAAGCACATTGCCTCTCTAGAAAGAATTATTTATCTTTTCACATTTAATTGAAGTGACTATAAAGTGCTTATTATATTACCTAGGTTTTGATTTTGTTGTTTCTTTGTTACAGATATAATGCATCAACGAGTCTTGCAGTCTGAAGGCTTTGTTTTAATGAATTTATGAAGATTGTAGTGAGTAGTTGTAAAAATAAATGGTTACGTACTAATTATTAGTTTTGTTTATATATTCATATTAACTATAGATAGGTAGACTTAATGAAAGAATAAATATTAGAGGTTGAATCATATGATGAGAAAATTAACATTTTATAACTTTTTCATTAATCTATACCGACCCACATCTGAGCAAAGGTCTCCCAACTCCATAAATCTCAGTCGACAGCCGTATCACGCTGGTTTTGGATTGAATAAATATGAAATAAAATAAAACATAAATATAAAATATAAGGTACTCACCACCTGCACGACCTTCAGTATCCCGGGCAGTGTGCGCACGTAGCTGGGATCAAACCGAATGTTGGTCTGCACCATGGTGCTGGACGTCACCGTGGTGGTGGTGGTGTGCTGCCCCGGGAACCCTACTTCCGCCATTGCTTAGCTGGAACCAACAATATCCATGTTACTAAAGGAATAATTTGTTTATACTAGTTAAAGTAAGTATATCATTCAGGCAATTATTTTATGTATTTTTCATAGACTGGTTATATTGTCTCATTTTGGTTGTTCAACAGTACATATATGTATATTACTTATATGTTTAGAGGCTTAGACATTACCTGGCCAATATAACACCATTGAATTTTGTTTTTTTAAAAATTCCTAACAAAAATGGCATAATATTTGTACTTTTATTTATAACTAGCTGGTTTCCGCGACTTCGCCCGCGTGGAATAGTTGTTACCATAAAAACGGGTTTATTGAGTTAACCTTAAAAGATAGACATATACTGTTGCAGACATTTTGTTATATTATTTGAAGAGAAATAATTCTTTGATACATATTTTTTAATATCTTGAACCGTTTTCGCAGCGCACGCAAAACACGCCCTCAAAGATGAATAATTTTCCCCGTTTTTTCCACATTTTCCAATATTTCTTCGCTCCTATTAGTTGCAGCGTGATGTTATATAGCCTAAAGTCTTCCTCGAGAAATGGTCTACTAAACACAAAAATATTTTTTCAATTCGCACCAGTAGTTCCTGAGATTAGCGCGTTCAAACAAACAAACTCTTCAGCTTTATAATATTAGTATAGATTTTTATCTCCTTTAGGGGTGGAATTTATCAAAATCTTTTCATAGCGAGCGCTTACGTCGTAGAAGCTTTATGCATGCAAAGTCTCAGCCCGATCGGTTTAAAATAGACAAAGTTTCATACAAACTTTCATCCCCTATTTTATCCCCTTAGGGGTGGAATTTATCAAAATCTTTTCACAGCGAGCGCCTACGTCATAGTAGCTTTATGCATGCAAAGTCTCAGCCCGATCGGTTTAAAATTGACAAAGTTTCATACAAACTTTCATCCCCTATTTTATCCCCTTAGGAGTGGAATTTATCAAATTTTTTTCATAGCGAGTGCCTACGTCATAGTAGCTTTATGCATGCAAAGTCTTAGCCCGATCGGTTTAAAATTGACAAAGTTTCATACAAACTTTCATCCCCTATTTTATCCCCTTAGGGGAGAAATTAATCAAAATCTTTTCATAGCGAGCGCCTACGTCATAGTAGCTTTATGCATGCAAAGTCTCAGCCCGATCGGTTTAAAATTGACAAAGTTTCATACAAACATTCATCCCCTATTTTATCCTCTTAGGGGTGGAATTTATCAAAATCTGTTCATAGCGAGCGCTTACGTCATAGTAGCTTTATGCATGCAAAGTCTCAGCCCGATCGGTTTAAATTTGACAAAGTTTCATACAAACTTTTATCCCCTTAGGGGTGGAATTTATCAAAATCGTTTTATAGCGAGCGCCTACGTCATAGTAGCTTTATGCATGCAAAGTCTCAGCCCGATCGGTTTAAAATTGACAAAGTTTCATACAAACTTTCATCCCCTATTTTATCCCCTTAGGGGTGGAATTCATCAAATTTTTTTCTTAGCGGATGCCTACTTCATAACATCTACTAGCATGCCAAATTTCAGCCTGATCCGTCCAGTGGTTTGGGCTGTGTGTTGAACGATCACCTTTGACTTTTATATATTTAGAGATAGTTTGAAGTTTTTATGTATAGTTTGAAGCTTATCAAGGAAAATTATCAAATATAATATATTGTTTTCATGCAATGTCCTTGCTTAAAGCAAAGGGCAGATAAAACTAACCCAATCTACTTGAAAAGCTATTGTTATTTGAATTTATTGTTTAATGCACAATGGTAATAAACAGTGTGAATTCAATTGAAATATATAGAATTCTTTGTCAGACAGTTAGCACAACATTAGAGTACTTAGTTCTCATAAATAAGTACTATTGCAATGATTGTGGCACTTCATTTACTTACTGAATTCATTGTTTCTATGGGATTTTATTTAATTTTAAACTTATAACCTGGTCTGGCTTGCATGACATATACATAAAATTTTCTTCTAAAAAACAACATCAGTCATTTTCCGTTAAGATTTTAATTGCACTAATGAAACTTTGTCGCAGTCTTGGTTATTCCAAAAAAAATAAACTAAGTTACTTATATATGTAATAATGTAGGCATATATTTTATTCAACATCTATTTATATTATTTACTTAGTTAGGTATTTATACTTCTATGAAATTATTTGATAATGATACATGACTTGTATGTGTACCACATACAGGTAAAGTATTTATTAATGAATCATAATAGATAACTGATAAACTTAGTAATCATTGTTTTTATGGTTTATTCACAGAATAACTGTACTAAGTTATTCCTATATTTACCCTTTTATTGATAAATAGTTCATCTCAAAGCCAGCATGTTGAAAATTTGTTAAAAAAATATATGGTAGGTAAGTAGTAAAAAAATAAATTCAAGTGTAACTAAATAGCAAATTATGATATAATTATGTTATTTATCTAAGTGTCAGTAAACCACAAGAGACAGAAATAAAATTAGTTAAGCTGTTACGGCGGTAAATTCGTGACAAATCAATTAGATAGTCGTAACATCAATATAATAATTTGGTAGGCGTACTCATGCAACCCACCAAAATTTTAGTAACACGTATATTTTTTGTTAATGCAAAAATAGCAACTTTAGTCCTTTGGCTACGTTGTATCATTCATAGACTGTGAGAAAACGTGCTTTGAATTAGGCTAACTTGAACAATATTCCGTCAGCACCGAAAATAGCGAAGCTATTGAGCAATACCGTGGGTACCGTGGTCACGGAATGTAGCGAAAATACACATTCACTCACACGTAACTCAAACTAGGTACAATTCACACTCACTTGTCCTAATGTTAGAGAAACTGATTTAAGTTTATTACACTTATTCTACGCTACTGAAAAAGTAATGGATGGACGTAATTTATAATAAAATTAATGAATCGAAGACCGCCCGTACGTACGAGGCTCGTTTACGTTTTACGAATCCAAATCTAGGCATGGGTTCGATATATCGAAACGTAACTTATATCGGATATGTGTTTAATATCATACCATATCGATATCTAAATATACATAACCGTTTTCACAAAAACTTCATCGAGTTACGGTTTATCCAAAGCGCAACGAACTGCGAATAACGAACAAAACGCAAACTTCACATCACGAACGATAATATGGCATCGACGGTTTTTATTCGCTTTGTCTCTGTCTTACCGTACAATTTTTTACTGGCGTAAAAGAGATAAAGCGAATATTGCGTAACTTCGGCTAGTGATTGGTTATACGGGTAATAATAGTACGTGCGATTAGCTATTTCTTAACGCGCTAGAAATAAGGTCTGGTTTCTATTTATTTAGTTACAATAAAGAATCCATAAGTTAGCAACTTTCCGGTGGCTACTCGATACCAGGGAGACATTCACTCTCTAAACTAGACTTACGAGTAAGAGATTTAAGGTTGAATTTATTTTGTTGGAATAAGAATTGTATGGATTGAATTTTGATTTGTACCTATTTTTTTGGAAAATGGACTGAAACTGATAAATTTATTATTTTTTAACTTTGAAAAACGAAAGTATTTTTCAATGTAATAACGGTAAAAGTCTGAGTTTGCGTTACGCTCGTTTCACAGTTACTGTTACTTGTGCAAATCGTACTACTGATATCGATATCTGAAAACGGTTTTTGATATCGATATGATAACTAAATATCGGTTACATATCCGTTTGCAACTATATGCGAAAACGCCCATCTCTATCCAAATCCAATCCATTTATTACTACTGACAGCTAAAGTCAAAATAATTAACTGTCAATGTCAATTCGACACCAAAGTGTTGTAACAAATTGTGTAACAGAACAGAGTATGTAGAGTGTCAGGTAACAGAGTATTTCATCCGTATGAAGAAATATTATCAAGATAAATAATTAAAATTTTAGGTTAACCAAATAACACAACACATACATATAGGAACCAATTCATAGTATCAATTATTGTTAATGCATTGCATTAAATTCAAACCGAAGCTCCCATGACACAATAAACTGCTTTAAAATTATTTACTAATCATATGTTAAAACATCTCAATATCCGAGGACATGTGTCTTACGTGGAAGGACTGGGCGACCACCTCAACGTATCTGCCCAAGAGAACTCCCCTAAGAATTAATTCTGCGGGAGAGTCATGACCCCCAGATGTGAGGAAATACGATTCAAGAGATAGAGAAAGCAGCTAGGTACAGAGCTGTTTTAAGTAGGTGACCGTGGCAATGATAAATACTTATTAGGTTTGTCTGAAATCTTGAGTGATTCCGTAGCTGGAATTACGGGATATTGAAGGGCTTAAACCTTTTTGGTCGCATCGCTCGTCTCGTCTTACGTTTGAAAATAACCCTGACGTGGCCCAGGCATAAAGATAAAGAATCTTTATTGATAATGTAAAATTGTAACATACATAGGTATAAGTACTAATATCACAGAATATGCTACACAAATTACAATATCTCGTCAAATTGAATTTATAACATTAGGCTTTTATAAAATTTTAGAAGTTACATAGGTATGTCTAGTTTTATTAATAAAACAATGAAAATTTTTGTTATTAAAATCATGTCAAACATAATAATAGGTATGTAATCATACAATATGTCAACTTAAATAAATCTTGGTACTGTCACTTTAGCTGTATAGGGGCTAAAATGACAATTTGGCATCACACTCCTTACTCAGTAGTTAATTACATAATTTCTAAGCAAGTTTAGAATCAATTGGTAGTTGACTGTAGTCATTTTCAAAGTATTCTTTAAAACTGTATGGTGTCTGATCTAACAATAATTGTTTGACGCTATTGCAAAATTGCTGATCATTATTCAAAGACTGAATGTGTGCGGGGAGTTTATTGAACAGTTTCTCTCCCATTATAGTGGGTAGTTTCTTAGTCATACACAGCCTAGGCACAGTTGGTTTCAACAATACTCTGTTTATCTTGGTTCTATTTGAGTTATAAGTCTTAAGTTTAAACAAATGTGGATTTCTTTTTACAAACTTTATAATCTCTAATATATATTGTGACACTGACGTCAAAATCTTCAACTCTTTGAAATGGTTTCTACAAGACTCTCTATATCTACCTCCCACAAGTACTCTTATTGCTCGTTTCTGCATTATTAACACTCTTTCAAAGTCTGTCGCATTGCCCCATATACTTATGCCGTATGAAAGTATAGAGTGTATGTATGAATAATAAGTTTCCTTTAGGTGCTCTGGGCTTGTTATTGGTTTCAACTGTTTTAATGAATAAACCCCTTTTGCCATTTTTTTACAAGTATTATTAATATGTTCTTTCCATGTTAAGGAGGGATCTAAATCGAATCCTAATAGCTTAACATGCTTTGCGTATATACATTCAGTTCCATTCTCTAATATTAATGGAGCTTCTTTAAAGTTTGGTGATACAGCATTGAAGGACATTATATTCGTTTTATCAGTATTCAGTTTCAGACCATTCACCGTAAACCAGTTTTCTAACTCTCTTAAAGTTTTATTTATACATTTCTGAAGTTCTTCATGTGAGTCAGCGGTTATAATCACTGTCGTATCATCTGCATACTGGATGACTTAATAAGAATCTGCCTTGAAAAACGTGAACAAATATTACTACTATTGGAACGTTTTGAGCTTGTGTATGATACGGGTAAAATGTTTGTTTTATGTATCATACAGGCATCACTATTACAGACATTTTGACATTGACTTGAGTTTGATCTTGACTTGACAGTGAAGTTTTACTTGTGTCATCTTATTTTTCTTACAAAAAGGTTGTTTTGTTACAAAAATCATACATAAAAAATCATATAATAAATAGAAATCACAGAAACGTTTATTATTGTTCGTTTTTTAAGTGAGTGAGGCAAAAATCAAGTTCGTGCGTGAATTAAACCACGTAAAATATCTCATAAGATTCGTATGAATTCGTCAGAAGTGTTTGTCTGGCTCAATCAAACTCGACTCTCCTCTCATCTCATTATAGGACTTCACGTTGGTTTGCATTCAGTTTAGTAAACAAACAGCGAGGCTCAGTTTGTGGAGATGAGTCACTAATGTGCTAACCACGGTTGTAACGCCGGATAATTTAGTGCCAAGGAGACGCGCGGAGTGATATGATTCGGCACCCGCGTTTATCTTGAATTACGTAGGCTTGGTTCGACAGGCCACTTGTTGCGGAGGTTTCTTGCAGATTCGTCTCTTGTTGCCCTGTAGGTGAGTTTCAAAATTTATTTCAATAACTGTAAAGAATATTTCAGCATATTTATTTATTTATTCATAGGTACTTGGCTAGCTTATAGCCAGGGCCTACAAATTTTGCTTACATCTTATAACTATCATTTCTATAATAATCTAAGTATTTATTAAATATTTGTTTTATGTACTTATATGGTTTATGGACATATTGTAAGTTTAAATAGTATAACTAATCTTTTCTATCAATAAAAGGCCTGTTATCTCAAGTTCTTACAATTTATTTTTCACCCATATACCATAATAATCAGGTTTAATATAAATTGTTTTCCCAGGTGTAACCATGGCCTATCCAAACCGACCTCCTCCTCCGCCCCCCACCATGGGACAGACCATGGGCTCCACCAACATAGAGTTCCAGACAGAGATCAGGTTTGACAAGACATACTTCAAGACACAGATGGGAGTGCTCAGAAGTGTTTTATTTGTAAGTACCTCTGGGGGCAAGTGTACTAAAACCTTTTATTGAACACTACTGGAAGCCCACAGCTTCACTTGCATTATTTTAAGATAAAAGTAGCCTATGACACTTCTAAGACCTCATACTACCTACATACCAAAAATCAGGATGATCTGTTTAGCTGTTTTTGAGTTATGCTGCTGAAATGTGTTCTGTTATGGACTATGAACACCCAAACAAGTTTTTTTCTAATACCTTCTATGTTCAGATTTCTGACCCTCAGCAGCTTTATTATTTATTGAAAAAGAAGTGGAAAATAATTTATTAGTAATTAATATTAATTTTTTTCCTCTTTTTCAAATTATGTTTGAAACATATGTGTTAAAAAATATATTCTGTCTCAAAAATAATGTGCATAATTAAATTTGAATTTTTAATAACCATAACAATGACTCAAGTATGTGAAGTTTAATACCCTTACATAAAATGTATACCTCTTCAATAAGCCAAATCAAACTGAAAACCTTTTGTTCATTACTACCACTTACCCAAATTTAAAATTCAACATACCTCAAATCTATTGATTTCTTAGTATGACAGATAGCTGACCCATTTTATCAACATTCAACATAAATTTATTTTTAACTTTTAGGTGGTTTTCATTTACCATCACCATTATTTAAATATATTGAATAACTACATTAAAGCCACTGTCTTCTTTACCCTTTCAGATCTTCAACATCATTATAATAATCTGTGTGAGCAGTTCCCCATTCAGCAGCAACGGTCGCGGGGTGTTCTTCATCATTATAGCGTTGCTGGGGCTGATGTACTCGGGCGGGATAATGGCGGCTTACTTGTACCACTTTGTGGAGAAACACCACAACTGGATCTGGATGAAGGGAGAGATGTTTGCTTGCATTGGACTTGTGGTCTTCAACCTGATTGCATCTACTATTGCTGTTGCGTTTGGATCACCTGGCTTCTCTGCTGCTGGGGTGAGTTTTAGTGCTTTTTAATTTAATAGAATTGTATATTATTCTATATATTTTTATTAGGTGTGTGAGTTTGATGAGTATGTTTATGTTATAGTAAAAAGACTGACATTAGTTTTCAAAGTGTTATGGATATTATTCTGTATCCATCTATTTAAGAAGCCCCTGGGCCCATTTTCTAGGATGATAAATGCAGTTTTTAAAGATAATCAATTATAATCACTATGGGAAAATGCATGATTATGTGCAATTTAAATTTAGTTCTATCAAATTATGTTTAACACTACTGCATAAATGAGTAGTAGAGTCATTTGATTACAGCAATAAGTACAATACATTAAAACACAAATAAATATGACTAAACAAAAACGATAAAAGCATGATCTAATTTGAATTTACGAAAATGCATTAAACATTTTTTAATGTTCCATTGATAAGGCAGGTCACATACGCCGCGGCCGTGAAACCGCATCACTGTGGCATGCGTGGGCGCAGTAATTGAATCTATTCTAATTAGCCAACCTATTGACCCAGACCTCTGTAGAACAAGTACTAGGTAGTCAAAGAGAAAGAACGCTATTGACTAACTCCACATTTAAATCAGTTCAGGTTGTGGCAGGCAGGTATAATTATTATATTGTAAATTAATGCAATTAGCACTTAGCACCACATACATCAGGCAGGCTATAGTCAAACGTTAGCCTATTTAATGTAAAAAAAATACAACCTAAATAATTTCATAATAGATGTTATTTTTAAAATTTCATAGTATAAAACATACCTCTCTGTTTTGTGAACAAAATATGCAAAGATAAGATATAGATAAAACATGTTTTATATGTGATACCAACATAAAAGCAAAGTTAAAAATAAGTACATACTTACATCAATTTTAATAAAGAAAAGAAAGTTGAATTTTGTACGAGAAATCAACAGATTCCTTCATCTGTGTTAGTAGTACACCTGCTACTTGCCAAGTGTTTGTGTCCTTTAAGGAAAACTGACCAACATAAGTATGTGACTAAACTCATAAGTAACTTTCATGACTAATATGTAAGGAACTATTGTTTCTATTCTACGCCTTACAATGATAACAATTACATATACATACGTACAGGTATTACTGCTCAATACTCATTGTTTTGTTGTAGTAGCGTAGAATAATACAGAAGGTAGTAGTACTATTTATAGATGTATTAGATGTATGTGGCTTTTTCTGCTTTGTTTTGTGAGTAAAAGTAAAAATATAAGGAATTTTTCACTATCCTCCGTTGCATACAAAAGCAAGTAGCTAATGGATATGTTGTATTTGTCGTCCAAATAGTACATGAACGTAAGTTATTATCAGTTAAGAACCGGCTTGATGACTGGTTACAGAAAACCAATATATCTTTTGTTAACTTGTGATCATTGCGCCAGTGGACTGTATCAATTTGAACTTTGTGTGGACTATTAAAACAAGTTTGACACAGTGTGATATGGGCACATCAGCAATTTGCTGCTCGCCCATTAATCAAATAAATAAGTAAATAAATTCTCAACATTGTAGAGCAATTAGGCATTACTCGTTCCTTAATAATTCTATAACTTAAATAAATAAATAAATATTCCGGGACATTGCACACAGCGCCATCTAGCCCCACACTAAGCAAACGCTTGTGTCGTGGGTACTAGATAACGGATATAATACTTATATATTTTTTTTTGTAAATACATACTTATACATACAAACGACCAGACCCAACACAAATAATAATATTTTTTTAAGTAGGTACATAAATACTTGTGTCATGCGGGAATCGAACCCGCGACCTCTAGATTAAAAGGCAGAGCCATTACCAACAAAGCTAACAGGCCAGTAATAATGTTTGTACATATTGTCCATGTATCCAACTTCCTGTCTAAACAACATTCTTGAGTATTGATTTTTAATTACCTTTTTCAATTAGCGAGATTAACACGTAACTGATTGGTTTCTTGCTTCTGTAGTTCTGTGAGTGAGTAATGAAGAAGCCCGTAACTAATTACTGCTCATTAGGTATTGCCACAGAATGTATTAATAGTACCTACTCAAGGAATTACAATTTTAATTGAAGGGAACTAGTGGAGAAAATTTAAAAGGAAGTGATACGATGAAGAATTGCAAGATGCAAATACAAAAAGCATTTATTAGACTTCGGTATATGCATGTACCTACATACATTGATGTTCCGCATAGCTACTATGTACAATTGTGTCAATTGTACATGCCTATTACGTAGCCAGTACGTAGAACGCGCTCAGAAAATCATTTTCCATTTGAATTTTCTATGCATAACTATTTTGTCATGGTCTTTACTTATACAATAGGTGCTTTATGTTTATGCGTAGTATTTTTACCGCGCAAGTATGTATCTAAGTGTTTCTTTTCATGTGATCGATGGAAGTTAAGTGATAAAATGATTTGTCCGACTCACGACAGACAGCAAATTTATACCATGTCACACGCAAAAAGTTTGAACAATTAAAGTAAAATACATGTCTCTACGGACAAACGTGCTTCATTCTTCACGACCATTAGTTGCTTTATTATGGTTCCCTATCAATTTCTATTTAGATACCATTTTTTTTTAAGTTTTATATAGCTTATCTATTGAATCAGGCGTTTGCGGAAATCCATTGTAAATGAAACTCTGGAGAAATATGTAGTGTTTTGTCGCAGCGGAATAACACTACATATTTCTCCAGAGTTTCATGTATAGCTTTTTTTTACATGAAATAGGCTCACGCTTGACCACAACTTGCCTGATGTTAAGCAAAGCAACGTTATAATCTACGATAATAATAATAATAATATATATCTTTATTGCACACCAACACAAGTATATAGTACAAAGTAAAATATGAACAAATAATAACGTACAAATGGGCGGCCTTATCGCCTTAAGCGATTTCTGACGCGCGATTGCGACGATCTAGCGCGCTTGCCTAGAAGAAACCTGTTTACTCTCGACTTGAAGCTTAGCTTCATATACCTACCTTTCGCTACCTATAGGTAACTATAACCACTCTCTTTCCTCCGCAGTTCTTCGGCTACCTGTGCATGGTGGGGTACGGGCTGGAGGCGTTCCTGCGCGCGCAGGCCATCAAGGCGGGCGAGCCGGCGCAGGGGCACGTCGTCACCAGCAAGCAGCAACACGTCACCAGCCCCAGCTAGTCTGAACACATTAAGGGATGATCTGTTATAGTACTTGTGAATAGGTAACTAGGGATGCAGGGGTCTTCAAACTTTAAAAAACCCTGGCTTCTAAAAATACGATCAATTTTATTCCCCGTCTAAATCTATTTCTATGTAAAAAATAGAAAATTTTGAAAATATGAAATACATCAATGACAGCGCGTAAAAAATGATTTCATGGGCGAAGTAAATTGATCATCGTTCTAGTAACAAAGTGTTACCTACATCCCAGACTGTAGTGACGCTTAACATCAGGCAGGTCGTAGTCAATCATGAACCAATACTATGTAAAATACATATAGAAATGATCTTTTGTAAAATTGGGCGCAACAGAAAAAAAATCTACGCAACGTAATATTTTTTTTCTTATTCCGCTGCAAGTCTCCAAGAATAGACTTTCTTGACTACTTGGAGCTAAATATGAAGCTGGCTTTGAATAATTGTCCGTCTCGTAAAGGGCATATTCATTCAGCAATATAAAAAATGACTTTCTCAGAAATCAAATCATATTGAGCTATTTTCAAGAATAATAAAAAAAATTGTTGAAAAATTTGATTGTTAGAAATCTAGTCAACTAAAGTATGTAATCAAATGTAAGAAAATTTTATGACCATTTATATACAATCCTGAACCTGAACTTTTACAAAAACTTTAAAAAAGTTGCTCCAATACAGTAGGGTTTTTGTTGAACCCGTTCAACCATTTCGAATTATTTTCACATTATTATCTGTACAAATATTTTAATTTAGATCGAATATAATATGCATGGCAAAGATTAGTTTTAAGTTATTATTTTTCTAGTAATTTATTTGTAAGGTTAATGTATTTCGTTGTTACTATACATGTCTACCCACCATACAATCACAATTATATGTAAAGTTACTGGTGACTATTTCATATAAAATTCTACCAACTATAAGGTTATAGGGAACTAAGATCATGCTTTGACATGTCTATTATCAGTAAAATTCTGTATTAATTCCAAACCCACAAGTATTATTTCTGTAGCATTTGTATGTGATAAGATAACAGAATGTCAACTAAAGCAACTAATGCAGATTTTTCAGTCCAATGTCTTATAAATTAGTACATAGTTACCCGTAACTTTGTTAATTTTTATTCTACTTTCATGATACTAATCTACTTATCATATGTACCTATATACCTCATGTACCTCTACATAATATGTACTTACAATCATACAGTTATTGTAGGTCACTTCAGATTCTGTCTCTACTGTATCGGTTTATACACAAAGCGTGGTCTCTCCAATTTATGGAATGTCAAAATTGACATTATGTAATACAATGTATTTAAGTTTTATAGGTAGCCTATTCTTATCACATGTTTTACTCGAGTAAATTTTTTGAATATGTTTGTGATTGTATAGATCCTGTGTTGTATATTTTTATTCAATAATACTATGGAAGGTGTACCACTTGCAATATGTTGGTTGAAAATGTATGTAGGGCCGATTTCAGAGAAATATGTAAAGATAAATAACAAGGAAAAATAACATGTTTTCAGGTAATAGTGAGTTACTTAGATCATTTTTGTATAGTAGCGTTGTAATATTTAATATTTTATTGTGATATTGTAGTAATTAAGAGTAATTTATTATTGTTGTTATTGGTGATTATATTTGTTCATTCGCTTATAGATCATTATCGCAACCAGGAGACACTTATGTACTGAATGTAATAAAATCTATTGTATTTATTTAAATCTCATATATACTTGTCTCGTCGATTTTCACAAACACTTTAATTTCAATATCAATTTTAAGAATCATCACCTTCAAGTAAACTTGTACCATTTCTTTCACTGCTGTCCGTCCAATTTAACTCCACTTTGCTCACTTTGTGTCAAATATTTTAATGTATTAAAGTAAGAATTCACAATATTCACGTATAGTCTAAAGATGAAAGCTCAGCAATTTTATAAATTTATAAACTAAAATTATAAACAGCGTCTTGTAAACAGCTGTGGCATTATTCTAAGCACCTTTATGCATTTTACTAAACCAAGATAAGTACATATAAGTAAAAAGAATGAAATTGTATCTACATACCTATAAATATATTTGTATAATGTGCGTTTTAAAGGGCCTATACTTATTGTAACTGGCTAGTAGAACTGGACCAGTTATCTTCTAAATGTATTTAATTTTCAAATAAAATAAGCTTTAAATGTGACATTTGTTTTATTCTTAACAAAATGTTAAAACAATAGTTATCAAAAGTGTGCCGGTTTTTGTTACATTAAAAAAACATGAATAACAAGTATTCCCACCAAAAACATTCTGTAAAAAAATTGCCAAGTCTCGATTGAGCTGCTTGTTTATCTCTAAAAAGTAATGAAATCTCTGGCACTGCCGTGACAGATAGGTATACTATAATAGAATTGATTTAAAACATTGAAAAAGGTAGAAACGTAAAATACAGAAAATATGATTTTAGATTGTATACATATACTTATTTTATTACTATTCACTTACATGTTATACACAAAACTTTTAAATTCAATGGTCTTTTGTGAATCCCTCTAAGAATAATTTTGTAAAAATGGAAGAGTAAATTGATATTTATGTAAAGGCAATTTTATATGATACTTAAATGCATTTCATTTATATCTAAGGCACATAGGTTTATAAAAAGAATACTGAGTTCAATAAAAAGATAGAAACATAAGTACATTACAAATTAAGTAGGTGCAATACTTAAAAGAACTACACAAATTTGAAAAATATATTAGATTACATGATTCTTTTTTACAGATTTGTGCAGAGCTGCTTTGAATAAAAAATATATTAGAAAATACAATTCCAAAGAATTCAATTCTTTCTGTGTGGTAAGATCATTGATCTACACAGCAATATATATGATTTTTATATTTTTAATTCACTATACAATTTATCCCCACTAAACATTATTTGAAAAAAAACCTGGAATATCTAAATAAAGTCTGGCGTACCAGCAATGGCTTTGTGATACATAATATTATATCTCCTACAGCAATATGTGTTTCACACATTTTAAAAGTTGTAAACTTCTTTAAATACTTTGTAAATGGTGGTATAAAAATATCAGGAATTCATTCTCTTGATCCTAAACTTACAACTATGATTTTGATAGTTTTTGGCTTACTTATAAATAAATATTATTTTTTTAGTCCTATCTAACTAGCAAATTGATTGTAAATGACTCAGCCTTTCAATCAAAACTTTTGCTATAAAAAGGGTAAGTGTTGTTTTAATTATATTGTTTTAAGCACCAGAAATTACTTAGATAACATGATGCATCTGATCTTTTCAGTGGAATTCAATGGAAAAAGATAAGGTACATACTTACTGTTAGTTTGGCTTGCATTTCTATGTTCAACAGGTTTCACTTACTTAAACTTATAACTAAGTAAAGGCACTATCTTTAACTTCAAACCTATTTTGAAGCTGCTATGATGTCCACATTTTAAAAATCAAAATATGGGCATGTGTTATGCTTAAATCATCCAGTGTTTTTTGACAGTACGACTGCAATTCTTGCTACGAATTAAAGAATTAACAATAAAACTTCCAGGAGAAGATGTCTCCAGGTCAAGTTATGGCATTTGTTTGTTTGATTCACTGAGGAGGCAGTCCTCTCCTCCATGCTTTGAATTTCATGTAACCATCCAGTCCATACGCCACCACAGCACAGAATCCAAAGAACTGAAAAAAATACGTATTATATTAGACTGTTTTTTATTTATATTTAATATTAAAACTTTTGTGAGACATTTTATCAATTATGTTAACTAAACGGTTACACACACAAACATACACATGCTGGGTAACATATGCGAATTACACTGTGAATGAAAACTGTTTAGTTAACATATTGATAGTTGATACTAGACAGTAATTAGAGGTATAGAAACATGCATCAATCAAAGCTAAAAAAAAAAAAAACAAAAAAAAAATATAAAGTTGAATAGTATTCTTTTTTTTCAAACAATATATTTACTGCTTAGGTAAGAAACTATTAAAACTTTGGGTTAAAAGAGAACACAACAGATTACAGTTGAGGAAAGAAAGGGTTTAAAGTAATTGCTTTTATATTAGATATCTCATAATCTTATCACTAAAATGCAAGTTGACTCAGAATTCTTGGTGGTTTTGCTTTCATTTATACACTGTAATGATGATTTCGATTATTTAGGCCCACATACATGACATTTCTTGAACACATTAAGCCACAATGTCTTGAAACAAAAAATGGCTAAATTTGTTTAAAACTAGTGGTACAAGTGGGCCTTATTTTTTGTAATATCTCTATGTTAAAAATCTCTTGACAACTTTACTATGAATACTAAATTTAAAAATTGAATCCTTATGAGGGTCACCAATTCTAGTTTCAAGAGCTCCCAATCCGCCCAAAGGGCATATATGACATAATGTCAATGCAGCAACTGGGTAATAACTGTAGCAGTAAATATAAAGGTGTTACTCACCCCTACAGCATATCCCACTCCCTCTCCGATGACCAGAGCAAATATAGAGCACCCAATGTACATGAGGGTCATTCCTCCGCAGAAGATATACTCAAACTTCAGCCACGGGATTCGGTCAAACTTCTCCACAAAGTGGAACATGTATGATACAAACAATATGAAGGAAATGACGTTCCCCACCCAGTACAGCAGGTTGTATAGGATTGCCGACAGGAACTGAGACGATATCTTAATGCAGATGAAGCCAACCATGTTTGACACCTGAAAAAGATTTATTTCTCTATATTTTGAGACCTTTGTGAACTAAACTAATTCACCAAAGGTACATGCTGCCAACATTTGATAGCTCTTGAACATTTAGACGGTAAATATCCAAACAAACTTTCTTTACATTCAAGTAACAGTACATATTTATTAGGGTTAACTTATACTCACGATTTGGACAAGCTTGAGTATTCCAGGTGTAGAAGTAACATATTCCCGGTCAAACCTCACTATCCTGGCGGGCGGAGGAGGAGGCGCCGCCTGGCCGGGCTGCTGTCCGTAGTTATCAAACATTTTGTACAAGTAACAATTTCAAAACGGCTAACTGAAAATCGTTCGAGTTTAATTCCCTTATTAATTAAAGCACAGAAAAGATCAGTTCACTAGTTTTCTCAAGCTTAGTTTTCCTTATCAATTAAAACGAATATTCAATGAGGAAAACCCAAATAGGAATTATGTATATCAGAAATAAAATTACAACCAAAAGATATCAAATTAAAACTTCAAGTTTCAACAACACACACAGCCATAGAGTAGACCAAAGAAAGAATGCTATTTTTTTTAAAAAAGGGAAGAAGTACGTGTCTATGAAAATATATTGCGATCAAAAATAGCGCCATCTTACGAACGCACAAGAAGTTAATTATAAAAAAGCGGGAAATTTAAAATGACAGGCACCCATCCACGACGTCGCATTGAACTCCAAAATACTTATACAGGAAAACTGGCGCAAGTGCTGCTGATTTGTCCAAGAACATGTTCACAATGGTGAACTGCACCAGAACAAATTCTACAGCATTCGCACGTATTCCAAATAAGCATTTTGTATTTCATCAGCGGCCTGGATGGGCAACCATCATTTTGAATTTCCCCGTATTTTCTGAAAAACAATAACAAATTTAAGTGTAAAATAAAATACTTCAGCGTCATTTAGCCCTACTCATACTAAGCTTAGGTTAGTATTAGTTTTAAAAAAGGAGCACACTTACTTTACCTATTATAATATTAGTGAAGTGGGGTAGTTATCTTTATACATTTAACAAAACTAGAGAGGGTCAAAATCTGTACAAAGAAGATATTCGACAAACATCATAGTTTTTGGTACCTACGTTGGTAGTATGAGGTCCTACATTTTATTCCGAAATAATTTGAAGGAAAACGTGGACGTCCACGAGTATTTCGTAGAAATGAAATAAAATATGAAAACTTTTACATTCAGATTATTAAGTATTTATTTTCAAATGTTGAAATTAAGATAAGGAATAAACTTTATAGTATAAAAGACGATATCGTTCCTGTTTACCAGTGTTTACCATGTTAATCACTTTATCACTACGATTCAAATTTGCTAACTCTATTTCGTCCCTCGTCTTCGGTCTGTAGTAAATATAAATACTTTCTTCATAAAGAGATGGTTGGTGGCTGGCGAGGCGAAGGTTTACCAGTGCAATATAATGAATAGATTATAGCATAATTTAATTACCGGTTTCTTCTAGGCAAGCGCGCTAGATCGTAGATTATAACGTTGCTTAACATCAGGCAGGCTATAGTCAAACGTAAACCTATTTAATGTAAAAAAAGGCAAGTGGTAGTCAAGTGTGAGCCTATTTCTTCAAATTAGACCTTAGACAGATTGATTTATTCATGCTGTACTCAATACAATAGTAGATACATTTTAGAACTAATTTAAAAAAGAATGAATTTTTGTGTCCCTGTTGCTTGTTAGAAGTTTATTTTTTTATTTATACTTGCACACATACAATTTTCCAAAACAAAAAATTACATGTGCCCCGAGGTATTGGGTATTTTAGGGCATAGCACATTTCTTACAATATCTAGGTACTTAAACACTATTTTTCTTATACTTATTTAGTTACATGGTAAAATACTTAGTAATAATACATAGATGGGTTTGGGATTGCTTACATAGATCTATGCCCTTGTTATTGATCATTATAAGTTATGACAATGTCTTGCTAATATTCTATGAACATACAATTAAGTAGGTACCATTAATCTTGAACCTTTAACTATAATTCGTTGGTCTTCAAGTCAAGAGTAAGCCAGTTTCTTCTAGCCAAGCATGCTAGATGTGTCTATCAAGTGTATAAAATACTATTATTGGTAGGCAGTAGGTACCTGGCAGTGAGCCAGCATGGGGGTGTGCTGGTGGTGGCAGAACGAGTCCTGGATGTCTTGCAGCAACCCCTCCAACCTCAGTTTGGCCACCGGCAACCTGTAGTAAGAAAAGATAATATTAGAGATCAGAAGTAGATTTAATTAAAAAAAAACACAAGTAGCAACAACTACCTTCATTTATTTTAACAATTTGAAATCTTCGTCTTCAAAAATTTGCACAAGTTTCAGGGCGCTATGCGCCAGGCAGCATCAGCCCATCAACCCGGCAGCAACTCAGGTATTCGCGTTCCGCGACAGGCGCCAACGCGTTTTAACCTGACAACAGACCATAAAGACAAATTATGTACTGCAAACGCATCACCTGTTCACAGAACTCTAATAGCTCCGTCTCTCACCATCTATTGAGATGTAGGCGTATGCAAGTGAAGTAGGTATCGTTCAACCAGCAATGAACCGACCCCTCTGTGAGGCCCGCGTACAGTAGAGTAACTTTTCCTGTCAACTAGGACATATGCATCACAACATCATGGTTACCGATCTTAAACTGGTGGGCTTAGCAACGCCGTCAGATATCCGCTCGCCTCGTAAGCTAATTTTAATCTACTTGAATCTTGGGCTCTGCTTTGTAGTTGCTACGTCTTGCACCAAAAAGTGGATAATCAGTTTCACATATTCCCTATCAATCTTTAAGTAGAGGTGATTCTTACCAATAGCAGCTTCCACAGGACCAGGCTCCGTTTCTGCGACCAAGAATTTCAAACAACAAACCCGCTTCGGCCATTCCTCTTTCTACCTCCACTGTGTCCATCAGCAGCTCCTTTGCTGCAACAGCACATGGAGAGTGCGCGCAGGAGCGCACCAGGAGTGCGCGCAGTAGCGCACCAGGAGTGCGCGCAGTAGCGCGCCAGGAGTGCGCGCAGTAGCGCACCAGGAGTGCGCGCAGTAGCGCACCAGGAGGGCGCGCAGTAGCGCACCAGGAGTACGCACAGTAGCGCACCAGGAGGGCGCGCAGCAGCGCACCAGGAGTGCGCGCAGTAGCGCACCAGGGGCATAGCGCCTCGCTGCAGCTCGTACGACCAAGCCGCAACGTATATCAGCGGGTCGCAGGCGCAGGTGCAGTTGCAGAACGTCACGAGACGCAACGTGCCGTTGCGATTGACACTCGTGAACAGGATCGACCTGCGTACTAACCGGCATATGAAACACAGAACACAAAACACTCAAATAATTTTGTAATGAGGGTAGTTGTAAGGTCAAGTATGTAAACAGCAGGCTGGATGTGAGTGTGCGTCACCTGATAATAACATGCATAAACTAGAAAACATACACACTATTTACAACACTGATTACCAAATCCTGCTGTACAAATATATGCTCCATTTGCAAGATATTTCATTTAGAATAATTAGAAAAATTATGACAATGTCTTGCTAAATATTCTATGTACATACAATTAAGTAGGTACTGTTATAAGGGAATTTCTATGGAAACACTATAAAAGTGAACCCGCTTAGGCAGCAGTTATGATCTTGCTGACTCGTATTGCATTGACGTCAATGCAACACGAGCCCCGGTAACTAGGCCGCCTAAACAGGCAGATTGGATCGAGCTTCCGTCGCGTATACTTGAAATTGTATTAATAATTAATCAATAATTAATAGTTTAATTTCAGTTAATAAATAGTTTCTTTTTTAAAAAGACTACGAATCCCGCGCCTAACATTGGTGTCAGAAGTGGGATACCAGTGTTAATCGTCCGTAAAAATCCGCTGGTATTCCATAAGCGCGACACGCAATTCTTCAAAGCCATCCGTCTCCGGAGAGCTCGGAGCAGCACTCCGTCAAATTCGTGCACATCAGTTCGAGTCGCGACAATAAGCGCTGCTTCTGTAAGCCTGCCGACCGACATTCTACATCCAGCACTCCGTCAAATTCGTCCACATCAGCTCGAGTCGCGACAGTAAGCCTTGCTTCTGCAAGCCTGCCGACCGACATTCTACATCCAGATCGACTTCACGTCATCGCTATCGCCGCCACGTCATTGACGCGTGGTCCTGAAGATCGCTGTGGTTATCTTCACACCACCGCCGCCGCCGCCATCGTGTGCGAGTGGTCCTCCTATCCTGCGCATCAGCCACCGTCGCAACGAGTGGACGTGAGATCATCAGATCTCCCAATCTGCGCATCCACCACCGTTTCAACGAGTGGATTGGTCTCCTTGTTCCGGCCGCAGCCGCAGACTCCACCGCACTACCACCCCGATCCTACCTGGACCAGACAAGGATGCAACTCCGGATCTTAGCAGTGCTGCTGATACTGTGAGTAATTCATATTTTCATTCGGTATCGCTATATTTCCTTATAAGTGTTTCCTAATCCCTCCTCTACAAATACTTATAATATTTTCATAATGACGGACTCAAAACGCGCAGAACTTTCACTAAGCGAACAGTTCCCGATCAGTGTTCTGTGTGACTTAATCGGTCATTACAAAGGCGACCGTGAAACATTAACCGCCTTTTTAACAAATTGCCAAAATGCTTTAGATCTGGCGTCGCCAAGTCAAAGGACCTTACTGAATAAATTCATTATAGCCCGTCTGCAAGGAAAGGCGCAAGTCGCCTGCTCCAATAAAGTATTCGATGACTTCGATGAGCTTAAGTGCTTTCTTAAACAAAATTTCGGTGAACGAAAACATTATAATCACCTATTGTTAGACCTTCAGTCATGCAAGCAGCAAAATAGTGAAACGGTAGCACAATTCGCCCTCAGGGTTGAAAGCTGCCTCACCGACTTACAGTCAGAAATCCATAATTCAGATACCTTGAAAAAAGATTTATCAGGTCGAATTGCTATGACCGAAGACTAAGCGCTTCACATTTTCAGCCTAGGGCTACAACCTCGTCTCAGTAACAATGTCCGATGCAGAAACCCTAAGGGTTTGAACGATGCCATAAACGTTGCTCTAGAAGAAGAAAAAATCCAAAATCTTTTGTATAAAACCATTTCCAAATCAAATTCCAAATGTAAAAATGCGGTAAACCGGGTCACTCCGAATCGGAATGTTGCTCCCGTTCTAATCAAAATAATAACTTTCATCGTCACTCAGATTCTAAACCATCCGGGTCAAATTATAATTCCGGACCTTTCTGCAGATATTGCAAAGTTAAAGGGCATGACATTTCAGAATGCCGTAAGCGCAAATATAATAATGAAAAATATAAAAATAATTCCCACGGTAATAACAACTACAAGACAAACAATGTCCATCATATTTCATGCGACTCATCAGTCCCGAGCTCGCCGATGCCCTATCATGTTTCGTGTGAAACCGCCGAGGAATCCGATAATGATTTAAACTAGTTCGCCGGATCACGAAACAGTGCCACCGTAATCCGTGTAAAATAGGCACACAAATATTTTACAGGACTCAAAATCCTCCTAAAGAAGTCCCTGTCCCATCGAGTCCCTGTAGATCTCCAGCTCGACACGCTCCACAAAGAGCTCCTGTTTGGTCGAGATCTTCTAAATCCGGACCCCAACACGCTCCTCAAGGAGTCTCTGTTTCGTTGAGTGGTCCGAAATCTGCTCGACACGCTCCGCAAAGAGCTCCTGTTTGGTCGAGACCTCCTAAATCCGGACCTCAACACGCTCCTCAAAGAGTCTCTGTTTCGTTGAGTGGTCCGAAATCTCCTGCTCGACTCGCTCCGCAAAGAGCTCCTGTTTGGTCGAGACCTCCTAAATCCGGACCTCAACACGCTTCTCAAGGAGTGTCTGTTTCGTTGAGTGGTCCGAAATCTCCTGCTCGACACGCTCCGCAAAGAGCTCCTGTTTGGTCGAGACCTTCTAAATCCGGACCTCAACATGCTCCTCAAGGAGTCTCTGTTTCGTTGAGTGGTCCGAAATCTCCTGCTCGACACGCTCCGCAAAGAGCTCATAGGTATAATGTATTTTATTAATTCCAGTTGTCAACCCAAGGAAGTCTTGTTACTCAGATTCATAATGTACTAGCAAAAATCCAAAGAGGTTAGGTGATACATATTAAATATATTTCAGATTACAACCCAAGGAGGTTTTGTTTCTCATTTTCCAAATTGCACCCTATGTAGCTGGAAGGCTTCTTTATACATAATGTATTGTATCTTGAGCTGGCCAAATTAAGCAATAAAAGGCAATGAATTTGGGCTCTAAAAAATTATAAAAAATCAAGGATTGCGTGACCAGACATTCAGCAATGTAATCGCTATAGTTTTGTACATATTTAACAAAAAACATGTTTTTGTGTAAAGTGGCACCATCTAGCGCCCATGAAATGCGAATCGTGTCAGGCTACTGCCCCTTAAAGACCCACAAACTAACACACACCAGTGAAAGACCTTTTAAATGTGATGTATGTGACTATTCATGTAAGCAAAGTAGTTGCTTAAAGACCCACAAACTAACACACACCAGTGAAAGACCATTTAAATGTGATGTATGTGAGTATGTATGTAAGCATTATGGTAGTTTACAGACCCACAAACTAATACACACAGGTGAAAACCCATTTAAATGTGATGTAGGTATGTGACTATGAATGTAAGCAAAGTTGTAATTTACAGATCCACAAACTATCACACACCGGTGAAAGACCATTTAAATGTGATGTATGTGACTATGCATGTAAGCAAAGTGGTTGTTTAAAGACCCACAAACTACCTAACACACACAGGTGAAAACCCGTTTAAATGTGATGTATGTGACTATGCATGTAAGCATAGTGGTTGTTTAAAGACCCACAAACTAACACACACAGGTGAAAGACCATTTAAATGTGATGTATGTGCCTATGCTGCCTCACGAAGTAGTACTTTAAGAATACATAAACTTACACACACAGGTGAAAGACCAATCAAATGTAACTTGTGTAACTATGCTGCGAGGGACAGTTTTAGTTTAAAAATACACACACAAAAACTCATACACAGACTAAAATACTCGGGTGAAAAACCATTCAAATGTGACATGTGTAGCTATGCTGCCAGGAACAGTACTCAATTAAAAGGACAATACGAATACTCACAGGTGAAAGGCCATTCAAATGTAATATATGTGACCATGCAAGTACTCAACATGAACATCTAAAACGACACAAACTAACACACAAATGAAAAAACCATTTGAATATAATAAAGGGTGTCTCAGCGCCGATTTTAAACTTTAAATATTTATTTAAAAAAAAACTAATTGTATTGGAAATATTTTTATTGCTGTAAATTATAATGTATTGTTGCGGATTTTATGTACGGAATATTACACCATCAAGATGTCTTCCATCACGGCGAACACACTCTTCAAAGCGGACAAGCAAATTTGCAGAGACACGTCGTAGAACGTCAACTGATATGGCTCTCACTTCTGTCGTTATTTTAGCCTTCAACTGCTCCAAACTCGAAAGAGGGGTATCATAAACTCTTTCTTTGAGATAACCCCATAAAAAAAAGTCAGCTGGGCTTAAGTCAGGAGATCGAGGTGGCCACAATATGTCTCCAATATGTCTCCAAAAATCGTCGTGGATGCTCCGCGACTGCAGCGGCGACGCGGTCGATGTTTTCAATCGATCGCACAGGTTTATTTCGAGGGCGAAATGAATGATTCAGTAAACATCCTGTCGCTCTAAACTTTTCTATCCACGACTTAATTAACTTGATACTCGGAGCGTCACTTAAACGGCTGATTTCAAAGCGGTTACAAAACTTGCGCTGTGCTCGACTCAACGAAAACTCATTGCAAAAGTACGCCTCTACTGCGTATGCGCGGTGTGCGCCAGACCACTGCGACATGGCGACTAGCAAATCCGCACTCGTCACCGACCGAACGCTATCACTCCCCTCCCGCTAGCCCCGCAGGCTCCCGAGAAATTCGTGTTTAAAGTTTGAAATCGGCGCTGAGACACCCTATATATGATTAAACGAACTTACAAAGTGAAGTTCGATCAATATTATATGAGTAGGTTTCATGTGAAGATTATAATAAACACAGTCTCTTAAATTCGTGCAATGTTGCCTGTAGGATAAAAGTACTACAATGTTTATTAAGTATATCTGAAGCATGAAATTTACGAAATATAATATGTGTAAACATACTAAGTAGGTAATAAAAAATTATTTTAGTTCTCTCCGCATCATGAAATTAATAAGAAACATTTTTTTTTCTCTTTCAAAATTAAGCTCTTTAATCCCTAGTTTATGTTATGTAGTATATAGTGTTGTTAGCCATGTTGTCCTATAGTTAATTTGATTTGTGTTTTTATTATAACTAAGTTCATTCTTATAAGTGTTAGTGTGTAAATTTTGTGTATAAGTATCTGCCATATTTAAGGTTTAAGTTTCTTGTATCTATTTTGTATTTTTTATTTTTGCTGTAAGTGTCATTTCCTTTTTTAAAAAACTTAATCATTGTATCGTACATGACGTCACAGCCAGCCCCAACGGAAGACCAGCGCTGATTACTTCCAGTAATCAGCATTATGCTGAGTTGGGGCTGTGTTGAGGCAGACTTCTGTATTTATTTATTGTATATACTTACCTACTTATGTGTGTGTGTATGTATTTAGTCTGTGAAGTCTGTCTTAATAAATGATTTTCTATTCTTTTCTATATTGTACAAAATAAGTCTCATAATAGTAGTTTATGCAACTGTCATATAATGAAGGGAATTAAAACACGAGAGTGAGTTTATGAAACGAGCGCAGCGAGTTTCATAATGGTAACGAGTGTTTGGTAACAAAAGTAAAAGCTGACAATAGTTAATTTTTCATATAACTTTCTAGATTTTTCTGGCAAAAGATTGTGAGTTACTTTTGTTGCCAATTCTAGAATATCCGGAGGCGTACAAATATCATCGTCGTTATCCATATTTAACTTTTAATTTGTATTTAAAATTAAAAAACAAAACACCTTGCGAAACATTAAATTCACGCGTACGTGTATTGTCACAGTGATTTTGCCGCCATTAAATTCTAACCAACGAGAGCGCAGCGCGACCAACCTGATTGGCCCTGCAATCAGGTTGGTCACGCTTTTTCGATGTTATAATGAGCTATTACGATATCGATGTGGATATTATACCATCATGTGAAATTGCTTAAATTGAGTGTTTTGTTGTCTGTGCTATAACAGTAGTAATTATAAGTCAAGTATTGGAAACATAAGTAGAATGTTACAACATTAGTGTAGATAAATGTATTTATGCCTCATCAAGCGACAATAACCTGAGTTATAATAATATAATATACCTAACATAAATGTATATACTTTATACCTGACATCTATATCACAACATTTAAGTTTCAAGAAGAAAAAAATATAAGTAGGTACATGTTAAGTAGGTATATATTATAATCTTAATAATGTCAAGTTTATTATTAAACTGATGTTATATTTTTAATGATGCAATATCAACTTGTGTAAACTCAACCTAAAATAGACTACTTATAAGTAGGTATATCTTTTTGAATTGGAACATGATACTAATATTTTATAATAAAAACTGATTATTGTATACTAAGGAGTTTGATTTATAAGTTCAACCAATGTCTTTCTTCCATATAGTTATTACTACCTAGGTATTTTACAAATTATGATACAAGAGAAGTATCCACTTAACTCCATACTGGGGATGATAGAACCATGATCTGTGTCATCTGGCCCGGTAAGCATAGCCTTCAGTGCCAAGTGTCTCAGTTTCAATTCCTGCACAACACATATAAGTAAGGAATTGTCTTTTTCAATATGCAATTATTTGGTTGAGGGTCGTTTCTAAGTAAGTTTGTATGTTTTATTACAAAAGTAAAAGTATTTTAGTATTATATCCGACTACCTAGTGTGCTCGCGGCTTCTCTCTCATTATGAAGTAAAACTTGCATCTCTTATTTCACCCCTTTAAAAGTGGCATTTCTAAAAATTCTTTCTCAGTGGATGCCTACGTCATAGGTTATTATTATTATCGTCATTTATTTATTTATGCTGTACACAATACAAAATTACATTTAGGAACTAATTAAAAAAAAATATTTAACCCTGTTGCTTGTTTGAAGTTTAGGGCATAGCACATTTTAGTCCGGTCAAAATAGACATTCAAGGTTACATTAATTCGCACCTGGCTGAAAATTGGCATGAATGTCGGGAGCCCTATCATACACAATTTGTCAAAAATTCCCATCAACCCGAAGTGTGGAAAAAAAATTATTCAAAGTCAAAGGTTACAAAAATTGGTTTAATGAGTTTTGCAGCTCAACAGTAAGTTTTAAGTTGTGTGTGTTTTTAAGTGCAAATCTACCTGGAGAGTTATAAAGACCATTACTCATCAACATCGACTTACCTCACAACCAACGGAGCTTCTCTCTATTAAACCTGACCAGAAACAATCACTTAACTCTGTAAATCACTTTTTTGCGAAGATTGGCGAGAACTTGGCTAAAAAAATTTCACCTATTACCAATATATCTCTCCCAAAAACTACAAATAGATCTCCAGTGAAATCGTTTGTAATCAGTGATACAGATGATGCTGAGTCGAAAGTATTATTATCGGACTTAGAGATAATTGCGCTGTTGGTTGGGATGGCATTCCAGCAAAAATATTGAAAATGTCACGTGGTGTACTAGTACCGATTTTCACATATATCGTAAATCTATCGCTGTCTTCTGGCGACTTCCCTGCGGTATTTAAAAAAGCCTTGGTACATCCGATATTTAAGACTGGTGACAGAGGCAGTGTCAACAACTATAGACCAATTTCTGTTTTGCCCTCTCTTTCTAAAGTTTTGGAACGTATTTTAAATAACAGACTAGTAAATTTTTTGGAATCCAACAAAATTCTTGCTAACAACCAATTTGGCTTTAGAAAAGGCAAATCTACAGAAGATGCTATCAATTCTTTCATAAACTTTACAGTAGATAATCTAGATTCAAAATTTAAATGCGCAGCTATATTTTTAGACCTTTCTAAAGGTTTTGACACTGTTTCAGTCTCTCTCCTTCTTAAAAAAATGGAATCTCTTGGAATTCGTGGTTCAGCTTTAAATATTTTTAAAGACTACCTTTCAAACCGATCTCAATCAGTTAAAATTGGAAATTTAATCAGCAATACTGAAAGTGTTAGTTATGGCGTGCCTCAGGGCAGTATTTTAGGCCCAACTCTGTTTCAGATTTACATTAACGATCTGTGTGATCTTGCACTCACAAACTGTCAAATTTCCTGTTACGCCGATGACACTTCTCTCTTGATACATGGATCGTCATGGTTGGAAACTAAAAAACTCGCAGAATCGGCTATGCGTTCTGTTATGGCCTGGCTAGCGGAGAATCTGTTAACACTGAACCTAGAAAAAACTAAATATATCACTTTTTCTCTTGTCAATATCACACAACCTCCCCCGTCATACAATGTCACAGCTCATACCTGCTCGTCCTTACGTCCGTCCGATACCTGCAGCTGCACTCCACTCACAAGAACCAGAAACATTAAGTACCTCGGAATTTATATCGATGACCTGCTTAACTGGCATACACATATCGATGAACTGACAGCTCGAACTAGAAAATTAGTCTATATCTTCAAATCCCTTCGGAACTCCGCCAACACTCAAACACTTAGGCTTGTTTATCAATCTCTTGCTGAGTCTATTCTTAGATACTGTGTTCCAGTATGGGGTGGTGCACTAAAGACCAAAATGCTTCAACTCGAGAGAGCACAAAGGTTAGTACTTAAGGTCATGACCAAAAAACCATTCCTATACAACACTACTCAATTATATGTTGACTGTCGCGTTCTGACAGTTCGACAGTTATACATACTTCAGACTATCTTATGTGTACACTCTTCACTTCATTACGATCCAAATCACTGCATAGAAGTCAGGCGTTCTGATCGTGTTTGTAACTCTTTATCTCCGCGTACAGTTTTCTACAGCCGTTTTTATCCATGTATAGGACCTCGACTATATAATAAAATAAATATAATATTAGAAATATATGCAATGACAAAGCACAAATGCAAAGTCACTCTGACCAACTGGCTTCTTACCCTCGACTACGACGCAACGGAAAATCTTTTTGTAATTGAAAAATAGGACTTTTTTTTTATCTACATTCTATCTTCTTACACACACATACAAAGACACTATTATCCCACTCTCTACGACAGTAAAAAACACACACACAAACAGACACAGACATTAAATCTCTAATTTCATACTTCTACACACATCAACATTCAATTTATACTATAAAACACACACACACACACCTAAATATGAACCTTAAAAAATGTATTTGTAATATAATCTTATAATAAGTTAGATGGCGTCAGCGGCGACCACTATCCATTTATTTTTAGTTACTAAGTTACTCTGTACCGATGTCCGAAAACAGGCCTTGCAGCCTTAAAGAGACATCTTACTGTGTAGGTGTTTACACTTTGATAAAAAAATACTTAATACTTGTAAGTCTTTGTTTCGATCCTTGGGGAAGATCTCCAGTATCTGACACACAAGCTTAAGCTTAGTTCGGGGCTGAGGGTCAACCTCCGGGATGGATCCACTGATGTTTCATGAACATATTATTTTTTGTATCACCTGCACATTGTTTTATGTAAACTTAAAGAAATAAAGATTTTGTATTTTTGTTTGTTGTTTTATCCCACCAAAAATATTCTGTAAAAAATTTGCCAAGTCTCGATAGAGCTGCTTGTTTATCTCTAAAAAGTAATGAAATCTCTAGAATTAGTTAAGCCGAGTCTAAGGTTTCTTACTGCGATTTATTTATTATTATAGTTAATTTTACGTGATAAGTATGTGAAAAGCTAGATATTATAAAGATATTTGTATATTTATAAATACCCTCAGTAGATACAAGTTATATTGCTATTGTATTATTACGCCTGCATACAGTGTCCGACAGCTTTATTCGCCTGTTAGCTGCTATGTCCGCCGCCTCTCGCAGCTCTATTACAGTGTGATCCATAACATTACTGCTATCATAAGTCTTGATTAATTTTTGTTCGCGGCGAGAATTCCGCTCGCGAAGCCACCGGAATCAATTTACTAACTTGCCAACTTTGATTGACAGCCACGCCGCCGCAGCGCCACCATCGCACCGACACCGTGCCGACACCGCGCCGACACAGCACCGACACCAGCCCGCGCGCTCCTCTCTCGATAGATAAATGTTTAATTAGAGCGGGCGCCTGGAGCCTGGAGCTGCCGAGTGACGAATAAAAGGGGTTCTTATCGCGAACAATGTTTCAAGTTTTCTCGGAAAAATCAAAATCAGAGGCGTCGTTCTTTGAAAGATTAACAATTTAAAGTTGGCGGAGATTCTTTTGATCGACAGCTGAAAGTAGCGTGAGTTTAGCCAACGAAGGGGTTTTTAAGTAGATCAATAGACGATGTTGGCCGACTTTGCTAAAGAACTCGCTGTCATGTTTTTGTGCCAGGAGCATTAGGCGATATCTTCTTATCTGCATATGCGATCTATCTGCATGTAAAGATAAGATATTCCTCCATCCTTGCTGCACCGGCAAATTTTCATCGAATGTCATCATTTTTGCGCAAACCATACGATACAATCAATAATTAAACACTTATTTTTGTTACTGTATTAAAAATGTAACCTTGATCACCCACGATTGAAGCCGTTATGCCATTCTATGTACTAAGTAGTAGTGTAGCTCAAGGGGGCGATTAGACTTAGCTAGATGCGTGTAAAGCTTGAATTTCCTAGAAAAGCGGTTCCGACATATAGCGGCCGTAATACAGCGGTGAATGAACGTTGTCTATGTAAACGTAATGGCGCGGTTTCCTAGAGAGCGGTAACTTGCACCGTAATTTACTTTAATTATTTTTGCGTCCGTAATATTACAGCCGCTATATGAAGGCACCGCTGTCCTAGGAAACCAAAGCTTTAGACATGAATTAGATATCCGGTTATAGTATTAATTACGTGTAATCTAACGGCAGGTAATTAAACAGGATTAGGTACTGGCTAATGTATCGGAGGATTAGGCTCTCATTATATAGATATCTATGTATGTACATATAAATATGTGTACTCGCGTAATAATGCGCTCTAAGCACCGCTGACAGAGATCAAAGCACGCGACTCGAGCTTTGATCTACTTTAAAGGAGGAGAAAATTATGAAATTGTTTGAAGAAGCACGAGATAGGTAAAATTCGTAGAAGTGCTACGTGCTACAGGGCTGCTACGCGCGTGCTACGCGGCGGTCTCGGCGGGGTCTTCGGCCCGTGCAGTGCTGGCTGCCAGCCAGCAGTGCAGTGCCGGCAAACTCCGGACGAGGTCCCGCTGTCCCGCGGTCATTGATGTCCCCCTCCCCCCTCCCAGCCCCCTCTAGAGTGCTAATAAAGTGCACTCCTCAGGCAGCTCACACCAACTCATTAGATAGCGATTGTTCCCATGCCCGAAATATATTTGCTAAATAGCTTGATTTATGTCTTTCGGAAAGATCATTTGTCATTTACTCGAATACTACAACTGTTTGTACATGACTAGAACTGTCTGTCTTTAATTAAAAGGATCCTATAAATGTGTAACAACTCAACTCTATATCCGACATCCGAATACTAAATTTAAATCTATTTAATAAATCATACATTTCATGTACTCATCAATCGGGCGAACGCTTGTAGTCAATGAAACTATTGACGCATCTGTTCATGTCCTGCGAGCCTCGCGGGGGTGCGGGGGTATGAATCTTGTAGTAGCTGTGGCAGTAGGCGCAGATACAATTTGATAACAAAGGACGTGCTCGAGCCGCGACGAGATAATTCTTGCAAAAATATGGAACAATTCGACGCCGTGAATTGATCGGCCGTGACTCGGAGGAACTTGCCCGGCACCTCCCCGGGCGCGTCACGCGCGGCACGGCCGCCCCCCTGCCTGAGGGGGAGGGGGCGGTAATAAAGCGCGCCATTTACAAGCCGCGCTCAAACACTGACTTTTATGAGAGTGATTTGACGAATTAAGTACTTTATTAAATGTAGTAGCGATTTAACGTTCTCACGCCATTCATCACGGCCCGGCTTTCAGCGCTGACGTGCGCCGGGCCCCTAGCGACCCGCCATCCAGCCTTGCCGAACCCCTTGCGATCCGCCAGCCTGATTGGGTGGACTGTGACCCAACGCAGGCATCAGCACTTCCTAGTGTAGGTACATGGGATACAAATGAAACAGGGCCTTCAGGAAAAAGTATGGTTTATTAAAACGTTTGTTACAAGTTATATCATTCAAGTTGAAAGATATCACGACAACCTACTATAAATAAATAAATAAATAATAATAAATATTTCAGGACATCACACAGCGCCATCTAGCCCCATACTAAGCTTACGCTTGTATCATGGGTACTAGGTAACGGATATAATACATATATACTTTTCTTTTGTAAATACATACTTACTATACATAGAAACGACCAGACTTAACACAAATAATTACAAATTTAAATGTTCATAATTATTTGTGTCATGCGGGAATCGAACCCGCAACCTCTAGATTAGAAGGCAGAGCCACTACCAACTAAGCTAACAGAGCAGTCAAACTATATACACCACTACATTACAACTACTTACACTTACTATTTACATCACCCCAAGTACACACAATTCTGTATTACACCCGAGAGAGTCCTTACTTAATGTATTTAGAAGTGGACTGACAAACATCGTCAGTGTTGCCATGTACAACCGAGCCACACAATATAAAACAATCGAATTTCACTTTTAATTTCAATGTATATCAATAGTGTGCTTTCCTAATTTAATTCTGTATTATTGTAATATGATTGTGATATATATTTAAACAATGATGTTCGCTCACAGAACGATCCCGTTGAGCGTATCTTGCTGACAGTATTGCATGTTATTTTCAAGTTGAACTCTGTATAATCTTTTTTTTTACATGATATAGGCTTACGCTTGACTACAACTTGCCTGATGGTAAGCAACGTTATAGCCTACGATCTAGCGCGCTTGCCTGGAAAAAACCGGTTTACTCTCGACTTGAAGACCGACAAATTATAATTCAAAGGGAATAGAGATTCGGGTAAGGAGTTCCACAGTTGGGCTGTTCGCACGATGAAAGTCGAAGCAAAACGCTTGGTGCGAGTCTAACTACTATGTAATAGATGTACTTGTATAACATCCTGAGAAAATTGGAACTAGTTCGAGTGCTCGAGAGTAGTTTGTTACAATTTGAGCGGAAATCCAACAATATCACAAGTTAATAATAGTTTAAGGGAACTTGGCGGAACAGTTCAGCAAGTCAATCTATTACCGCGTCCGGAGAGCACTTGGAACCTCTCATACACGGAATACGACACTAAAACATCTCAGATGTTTGCATCATTCAATCATGCATTGCTATACATTTCAAATCGTGAACATTAATAATAATAATAATAATAATAATAATCATTTATTGACACAAACAACATTTTTTAAATACACAATAGTAGCCTATAATATAATATTAGAGAATATGTGTTATGTACATTTTTATTTGAGCAATGAATATAACCGGTTCTTCTGAACTAAGCAAGGATGCGTGTGACTCAGCAAAATATTAATAGTCATACTAGTATGTGTGCCTGCACCGCTAAACTAAGCAAAGCTTGTGTCTTAGAGGTGCATGCTCCCCAGTGGTAATGTTATTAAAGTAATTCCATATGAGCTGTTATCAACAATTTACAATTTAATCTTAAAATTACATATAACCTAATTATTTAATTATTTTCTTACAGTTTGGTGTGTATGTGAGAGTGTATTTTGTGTAAATGGGTATTATGGATGAAAAGAATCAGAATGTGGTAGACATAATATAGTAATTGATATAATTTCATGAGTAGAGTGTAAAATGTATGTGTCAGTAGAATGTGTTTGTGTTTAGAAGTTGTGTACATATTATATGTGATAGAGTATAGTGTATGTGGTAGTGTATTTTAACTGATTGCTTAACTTAATTATTTAGGAAAAGTTAATAGGTTCTCAGTTTCATCATAATTTAGTTTTTTAAGATGTTCAGTGACAGTCTTTTTAAGGGAATATGAATTTAATATTGTTAGATCTTTTAATTTGAAAAGTTTGTTGTATAGGTGGATGCCTTGGAAGCAAGGGAATTTATGAATAAAGCAAGTTTTGAATTTAGGATATTTAATTTCTTTGTTTTTGCGCCTAATAACATCATGTGAGCTAGGTTTAACGTATTTGTGCTGGTTTATGACAGTTTTAAGTATAAAAATTTGTCTGACTGTTAAAACTTCAGCTTCTCTATACAGTAGCGCCGTTGGATATCTAAATGGCAGAAATTTACTAACTTTTAGAATGGCACGCTGTGCTTTTTCTAGAGGAGCTAGATGTGTTTTGGCCGCTCCACCCCATGCATCAATGCAGTAGGAGATTAATGACTGGCAAAGTGCATAGTAAGTCATTTTCAACACTGTGTTGTCAGCTACATGCCTGATATTCCTAAACAAACATTGTGTTCAAAATTTGCATAAACTTTCGAAAATAACAAATTCATACGAGAATTCGATGCGATCGATCTCAGGTCGACGAAGAAAACTTGTCCAAGACATTAGACACGACATTAACAATACATAGAATATAGGTATATACAATATATATTTGATAGTACACAAGTATAACAAGAATACCTAATCGATTTGTCCCCCGAGCTATATCAGCTGGCTTCGAGATTACAAAATCAAGTGATGGTTTAATCCTAGAGTGTGCTTACATTACTATTCTGTACAGCTCACGAGATACCTTGCTTACATGAATGTCTTGCAAAATGTGAGCGTTTACAGATCGGAAGTTCTGTTAATTTGAGGTCATTATAATTGTCAGGTCATTGATCTAGTAGAACCTATACATTATGAGTGGCATACATTGAAGGTAGTCAGCTCATACTTACTGAGCCTGGTTTTGAAATTATTCACGTTTACCAACAGTATATTAATTTTCAAATATAAACTTGGTAAAATAACAATATGTTTTGTAGATGTTGAGTACGAAAATTGAATCTGAAATACCTTTATTAAAATGTTAACTTCTAAAGTTACATTATTTGTATCTGAATAGTTGACTGGCCTGTTAGCTTATTTGGTAGTGGATCTAGGGTTGCGGGTTCGATTACCGCTTGACACAAGTATTTATGAAATTTAAAAAATTATAATTACTTGTGTTGAGTCTGGTCGTTTGTATGTATAATAAGTATGTATTTACAAAAGAAAAGTATATAAGTATTATATCCGTTATCTAGTACTCACGACACAAGCGTTTGCTTAGTGTGGGGCTAGATGGCGCTGTGTGCAATGTCCCGGAATATTTATTTTATTTTATTTATAGTTCAGTTACATAGATTTTATGTTAATTTTGCCTGAATACAATGGGGTTTCTATTACAATTATTTGATCAAATTACTCCTCAATCCATCATAAAATGTTGTGCAGAAGTTCCTGAAAATTATTATAAAACATGTTTCAACTTTCACATTTTTGTTACTGTATGTCCAAACTCTAATATACTTCACATGACTGATAAATAGTTCCACACGAGTAGAGCTGGGTATGTTAGTAGGTATGTTAGTTAGTCCAAAGCTTGGTCCTTTTATCTAAATATAATTACGTGGAGAAAATTCACTCGCTTGTTAAGTTTAAAGAGCAGATACAAGTTTATTTTGTAACTAGTCGGTTGCGTAAAGGTACACAACAGTGTGTGTGCGATGCACTGGAGAGAGGAGGGCTCCCCCGCCCACTACCGCATGGTTCCAGCGGAGGTGGCTGGCAGTGGACAGAGCAGCACGCTGCACGCTGCACGCTGCAGGTCAGTAGTCGTCCTCTACACTGAGATCTCCTGTATCTGCACGCGCTTCTTGTGCGTGCCGGCGGTGTGCCCCGCGCCCCCTACCCCCGCTCCCGCCCCCGCAGGCCTCTCCTTTAGCTCTGCTTCGCAGCTGCGCTGTGAATATGCCAACATATGTTAATCTAGTGAATATATTCAACGAGACAGTTAAACCCCAGTAGAGTTCACAGTTGTATTGAGAGAGTTGCATTGCCATCAACTATCAGACGAGTATAGATAGTCCAATTTCTTAGGACCAGTTAGTTCTTTATTCTGTGGTACTGTGAAGTTATCTTCGATACCCTGATCCCCGAAAATTAGAGTCTAGCGATTTCTAAGCGAGAATGAATCGGTTCTTACTGGGTAAGCACGGTCTATCCCAGACCATAATGATCATTTCCATCTGACGAACTATGGGCGAGTGCTATTCCATGGAGTGCGGCATACCTGTGGGTATCAGAAGGATATGGTTACCTTGAGCGTGCTCTTGCGGGGCGAGGGCGCGAGCGCGCCGCCGCGGGACAGCGAGCCGCCGCGTGCGCCGCGCTGCCCTGCGTACACACACTACTGTTACAACACAACCTGTATGCATGTGCTCAAGTTGGGTACACAATAATAATTAGATAACTTAGACTTGGACCCTAAAAACAATGTCAGTGGTTCATTGAATTTAAGTGTCCTGGAATCGACAAACATTATTATTTATTTATTCGTAAAAGTTTACAAAACTGAAAATATACTTAAAGTAACAAAAACATACATAAAATCCGTTCCCACACGACTTACTGACACCAGATTCTTGCACGGTAAGGTAAGCCTAAGCGAGCTACTTGCACAAGTGACTCGACCTGCGAGTGAAACGCCAGTCTCGTGACATATCTAGTTATTACCTACAAGAAAGGTCGAAGACACCTAGCAGTATGCATTTTTACGACACAGACAGTTTTAAACGAATAAAATAAGTTTAGAAATACCAATGTACCTATTAGTGTCAATTTTATTAGTGGCTGAACTATTTGCGCAAGTGATATACAAATACAATTCGTAAAAGTAGGTACTACTCGTATTGTCACACAAAATCATAACGTTATCAATACATATAGAGTGTCCGTATTGGAATTGGCACTTATTACCTAAATATATTTTTTAAAGATTTCCTATCGCTTATTATATCGGCTCACTAAGCTCCAGTTAGTAAGAGTAGCAGATATTGATCTGTGCAATTTAGTTGAAAGCCGTGAGAGCCTCGCGGCGCCTTGCCTGCCACGGTAGAGAGTGTAGAAGCGGAGAAGTTCCACATACAGTGCATCTCTCTGATTAGTTAAGGTCGGCGCAGTGCCCCCTGGGCGGTGCTTGTGCCTCCAGTGGAGCGCCCTGGCGCGGCGCGACCGCAGCCCGCTCGAGCACCCTGGAGGACACTACATGGAGGGTACATCTTCATTGACCCGCCACTTACTCACTACTTAGTGTGTGTGCAGCGAGGATGTACGCACTTTCTTAGATACCTAGTTGAAGAGAGACGGTTGCAATGGTTTAATTAACCGATCGTGTGCTGCTTAGTCGTGAGAGTGAATACTATCGACCTAGATTATTCATGTATGATAGACGCAGCGTCTAGCAACGTGCTTTTAGATGTACATGTGTAGTGCAGGCCGATAGAGCGTGAATGCGATTGCCAAGTCATGCGCGCCGCCTGGTGGTCGGTTGGCTAACTAGCGCACACCGGCGCCGGGTCTCGGCAGCTAATAATACAAGTTATTAGAACCTATCTTAGAGAAATTGTTACGAATGAGAACGCTCATCGAATATTTATGGCGTTTTTAAGTCTCAACTAGTTGAAACGTTTTTTTACACAAGTGGTCTTATTACAAAACGTGTTTTAACAATTAGTTCAGAACTTAGAAAATATGTAGGCTTGTGTAGTAGGTACATGTACTAAGAACTAAAAAGACCTAATTCCCGACACTGTACTAGATCGAACTATTCCGTAACATTCTGCTGTTTAGTACGTTTAGTTCACCCGGAGCACAGAGAACCGCGAACAGTGACGCTCTCGAATAAACGAATGACCGATCGACCGAACGTATCCGAATGGCTCTCAGCGTGCGCGAGCGACAAGGAGGTCTTTTAGTTCACTAGTACAGTGAATGAAATGACGACGTCTGTCTGTTCGCTTCATGCTCCTTGTGGAATGTGATCAATTGGCCGGAATCAGAATCAGTGTGGAGAGGTAAAAAAAATATTTTAAAATATTTTTAGAATTTTATGAAAAATATTAAAAAAAAAAAATTTTTTTACCTCTCCACAATGATTCTGATTCCGGCCGATTGATGATCACATTCCACAAGGAGCATGAAGCGAACAGACGTCGTTTCATTCACTGTACTAGTGAACTAAAAGACCTAAAAGACCGAACTAGTACATTTCAACGATTGTACTAGTCTGGAGCGATCCGCTCAGTGACCGAGCGCGCACAAGATGCAGTCCGTTCTTGTTGTACAAAATTTGTTTTATTCTGTCATAATAATCAAATTGTCAAAATGTTACCAATGATAAGACAACGTTCCAATTTGAAGTTGATAGTTTAATTGTACGTATGTGATGTTAGAACAACAAGAACCAACTTTTTATTTTTTATTCCTAGACTAATATTTAAACCACGTTTTGTAATAAGACGGAACTGTTTTTTTTAATACTTACCACCATTGAATATAAGGTAATAGATTAGCGTAATGCTTTGCAACGTTTATTTACTGTATTTTATAGTAGTTCCCTCGGGTGCGGAGTGTGGAGTAGGGGGGAGGGAGGAGGAGCTAATTAACTCTCACGACGGGATCAGACACACTTTTTGTCCTATTCTGGTGTAATTTGGAAACGTAAAGAGTATTCTAATTTTATTTATAAAAAGAACTAAAAGTCTAGTTTAATTAAGTTTGACGTCTACTGGAGTAAGAAAAGAAAGAGTTATTTATACTATAAATTAGCACAGATGGCTGTATAACCGAGAAATAGTTGGAATTCAACTTTACTCCTCCTCGTGTTAAAATAGCCGTGTACCTTCAATACGGGGCACACTGCACTGTACTACAGTACAGTCTCCGCGGGGATGCGGCGCGGTGTCGGTGGTGCGGCCGGTGGAGCAGCAATCACTCGGCCGCGGGTCGGTCCCAGGGCTAGCTGCATCCCTGCACAGGACAGACGCGCGCACTCACCGTCCCTCCGGGAGCGGCGGCTGCGCTGCAGGTACATGCCGGCGAACACCAGCACGTTGAGAGCCAGCAGGAAGCAGCCCGCGCCCACCGTCACGCCCAGCGCCACGGTGTAGCTGAAACCACACCGCACGTACAACGCTGTATTACCGCACACTAAAAAACCTACGGATTTATACTGCTGTTGGTTCCGCAACCAACTGATTGATTCCCGCGTCAAAAAAAACTGAAATTTAACTTATAAGTAAATAAATTTTGAATAATGTCATAGTAAAAATCCCACTAATTTCTATGCATAGTAAAGTGCGTCGAACTGCCTAGACTGGTGATAAATCCTGGCTTCAAAAGGCTTTGGAAGGGCTTAGCAACTCAGACCCTAATATATTTATCTTTATGAGCCCATATTTCTGTAGAAAAAGCTGACGGGTGACAGCACCTAGCGGTCATCATATTATTCTGATAAATGAGGCGTTGAGATCTAGCCCAGACCCGGCCTAATACCGCGGGTAAGCAGCGTGGCGCGGACATTATATTGTATTGTATGTACACGAGACATGCGACACTCGTGTCATGGGATAACAACGCCCTATACGCCACTTTCTGAGAATTTTAATCCTACAAAATATGGCTACTTTATTCACATAAAATTAAGCTCATGGAATGTTTTTAAATGCTCGCTTTAAATGATTGCGGAATGAGTCGGCAGAATGCCGGTAAAAGCGTGAAATTATGAATCGGATGGTGCGTGAAAAATTAGCTTCGTTAAAGTATGACACGCAGGTCCGGTGCGGGCGCCCGGCGGGCCCGGCTCTAGCTCGCCACTGAGACATCGCACATTGAGACCTTACACGCGACAGTCGCCAAACAAGTGCGGTAAATGGGGGGTACACACAAGGTTAAACACATTATGTAGCTAGATTACACTCAGGAACGCGGAGTGTCTTGAGATGATAGAGACCTACACATTCTCCGAGAGCAAGGCAGTTTCTGCACAACACCCGGCATGTAATAAATTCAGGTGACATTACGACTCACCTCCCGCGCGAACAATATACAAGCTAACAAATGAACTTCGTAACTTGTAATATACTTGTCGAGTGATAACTCTGTTGTGAACAAAAAGTGATACGAGTGCAGGTACCAGATAAACATAAGCAAAGTTTCCAAGTGTTGAGATAAGCTCCCCTCGAAGCCAGTTTGTTCGGTAACTTGGCCGCGAGCAAAAAAGCCGCACCGGCCGGAGTTTGTATAAGAGGGGCATTGTTTGTGAGAGGGACACGAGCCACACAATGCCTCGCCACTACTTCACGGAACTTGGAAGGAAAACTGCTTCGGATTGCAGACACGTGGACCGAGCAGGTGTGGTCTGATCCCACGAGGCGGCTGGCAGTGAGGTCTGGTGTCACTGCGGGTGTATCGTCACTTCAAGTGAGGCGCTCGGGCGCCACGCCAGCTCCCCGGGGACTGCGCCCCCGCCTTACTCGCAATATCAGTATTTTTAGAAAAGGTCGCGACAACACCGTACAAAACGGCGATCAAGTAAGCTTGCTATTCATTTCGGGCCGCGTCGGGTTTCTCTGGCACACATACATACCTAAGGTTCGGTCATAAAAAGAAATAGCTTTCGATCTGGACGCTTTGCCGGAAATCTCGGCATTAAATGATAAGTATTTCGTGGGGTAAGGAAGCGAAGAAGTATCTACGTGATATTTGGGTCCGAATACCGGCGAAAGGTTGTACTCGTTGTTCTTAATTAATTTGTTACGCATTTTTCCGAGAATCAAATCCCCACATACCGAGGGTACTTGTTCAGGTGGAGCAACGAGAATAGAATGTAGCTGTACAAATACTCGTACAACACATTCGGGAGAAAAACCAACGTTTTAGACATGTTAGGGCATAGTTTCATACGGCGCTTCATTTATGTTATAGACCCGTTATGGATGATAGTTAATTAATGAGCCATTAATTTTACAGAGCGCAGTACGTTAATCTGACAGAAATATTTAGTTCATGTGTTTAAGATGTATGCAAGTAGCTAAACACTCTAATGAAGAGCACGTGTCGTGCGTGGTCGAGTGAGTCGCTCCTCGTCACTAAGCCTACTGATAGCGAGGAGGCTCGGCGCGGCTACATGTGGCTGCACGGGGTTGCTTGGGACTGTTTGGGGCTGCTTGGGGCTACACGGGGCTGCATGGGGCTGCACGGGGCTGCTCAGGGCGCGCTCGGTAGGGGCGTGTAATTATGATGAATGGGACCTACTTACTGAGCACGCGGTGTATACGTCACATAGGACGGTTAACAAAACATTTTTATCGGGAGTGGGGGTTTCACGGTAAATAACAATACAATTTTTGTAGGTATATCAAAACAATAAAAAAAAAACGACTTCAAGAGTCACTAAAAAGTTAATAAATAATTCATTTTCATTTTTGCGACTTCAAAATTCAGAATTGGGAGTAAAGAATCTATGAAATTATTGAAACTTACATTCCTATGAGTATTTTTATTGAAATCCGCAATATTTCTTACCGGTGCCAGTCACTAGTCAAACGAGATCGACGCTTGTCGAAGTCGCTGTTCCAGTCGACTTTGAATTGGTTCCCAACTTATATATTCTCATAGGTATTGTTGCGACTGGCACCGACTCCAAATATTACGGATTTCAATAAGAATACTAATAGGATTGTAAGTTTCAATAATTTGAAATGGACTTTTTTAAAGGAATTTCCAAGAAATCAAAGCTGGTAAGTAGCCAAGTTTTAAATCACACGTTAGAGTGACGTGGCAGCTCCCTGATTGCACAGGCAGGTAGGCAGCGTGTTAATATACATGTAGTGGCAGGTATATAGGCAGTTAGGTCGGGGCCGGTTTTTCCTTGTCCGTCGCCGGCAGGTAAATATCTCGGTTTCCCGCCGCGGCCCCGGCGCTCGGCGCTCGGCGCGCGGCGTCTCAATTGATACCAAATTATTTATCGAACGCCCTCACGCCGGGATTTCATTGCGTTTTATTATAGTTGGAAATATGGCACTTTGAGATAGTCTCCGCGAGCTTGTGTACTACAACCTACAACCGAGCATAGTTTGTAGTGTGTATGTATGTGTGTGTGCGTGTGTGTGTGTGTGTCCCTCACCTGTAGTAGTGGTCGTGCAGCGTGAGGGTCTCCTCGTGCGGGGGCTGCGGCGGGCGCGCGGAGAGCGCGGGGCGCGGGGAGGGAGAGGGCTCGCACTCCTCCGCTGCCACCTCCTCCTCCTCCGCCACTGACTCCTCCGCCTCCTCCTCCTCCTCCTCCTCCTGCAGCGCCGCGCTGCCCGCGTACAACTCCGGAAACACCTCACCTGCGCATACACATGGTTAATAACACATTATCATTAATTTATACATCACCGTGTTGTAGCCACTTATTTTCTCGACTAATGAAGGAAATTAATGCTAATAAATAAACAAAACACCTTTCTTTGCTTTTTTTACGTGTAACTAGTACTACTTAGTAATTTTACTTCGTTTACGTTTGACTGCAGCCTGCGTGATTATTGCTTATTTCTGAACACTAAATGTGGCGCAGTAGAAGTGTAATCGGCTACGACTGACTGTAGGAAATTGAAGTAAGCTTGTTATGACGCATTAAAAATGCATAAGCATTCATAAAATCAGCAACTTGATAAATAAAGCGAGAGTAGACCTAAGACAGGATTGTTGTATCTCAAACAATAGCGAACTAATACCACGGACAGACATTCCAAACAAGTGGTCGCAAACTATTTCTAAAAACTAATATATCCTTTTTAATCCCGGGCTAGTTTCGAGCGAGGAGTTTGTCAAAGCGAGGAATGTGAAACAAACGGGGGTCCTACAGAGCAGGGGCCGGCGGCCATTGTACCTCGCCCGGGACACAACACGGCGCGAATCAAAGGTTAACGCGTTAATACCTGCGGGTAGAATGTCTCAGAGAGTACGACTCGCTGCCGCCGCCGCGGACTCCATCAGGCCCCGGCAGGCATATAAAGGCCCGCCGTAACAATCCTTTATCGCGATCTATTCACGAGTACCCCCTAGATACCTACCCATTATTTTACGAACGTTTTGTGGAAGTATTTTTTTTCTGCGGAACCAAAGGAACGGAAACCGGAAGGGGTAATTTTGATCCATAAAAGCTTTCTGGCGTTTATACAGAAATCGCCTAAACATGCCACAATGGGTGAAAGTGTTTGTTAGAACGATTCGAACCAAACATTAAGTGAAATTTTAAATTTATTTTATTCTGACATTTTTACCATTATAAAAAATGTAAGTAATACTTTTGTACATACACAATACATACATAATTGTACATACATAATTAACATAAATATTTTTGTAAGACGAGGCAATAGAATTACCAACTGTTAACTTTTAGTTCATAAGTTGAGTATTTCTATTAATAAATTATTATCTTGTCTTATCTTATTCACCTATTTTTATATCACTAAAAATAGGTGAATACAGATAAGATATTGGAATAGATATAACTCTGTTTGAGTCGTATTCCTCATTAGTGAGGGTCATCACTTTGAGAATTGAGAATTGATTGTTTGAGACAGTATTGTTGGGCAAGTACACGGCGGTGGGCAGCCAGAGCCGCGCCACGCACCCGCCCGCGCCCACCTCGCGACCACCATGCGCCCGCCCCGCACCCGCTCCGCGCCCGCCCCGCGCCAGGTAATAGCGCCACGCGGGTGCGCTGGGGCCGCCCTTCAAATATATCTCCACCTGCCATCTCTACATTCTACATTTCGCGCATTCCTTCCCAAATTAATTCCTGCACAAGATGGATGACGACACCTCACTAATATAACCTTTGTAAAATTCAAACACCAATTTGATTTTAGGCTTCTGTACATTTTGTACATTACTTAATTTTTCAGTGATGGTTAATTGTCTATTTAAAAAGGATAGAAACTATGAAAATTATCTTGCTATTATTAATAAGATAGTTCTGATTTGTACCAGATTTCTCACAACATAAAGGTATCGTATGTGTATGTATGGGCACAGGTATGGATGTCACTGCTACTAGGTATAACTGCGCGACCCCGGTCCCCTCGGGCGTCACCTTCACCCTTTGAAGGCGCTATCATTTCACAGTCACGTGTCCGAGGGAGGCCGGCAGCCGCGCGCCGCCGCCGCCCAGCATCACTCCTTGGCGCGAGGGCAGCCATTGTCAGGGACTTCATGCCGCCAGGTGGCGTGTGGTGAGTTTGTCAGTCATTGCTAGCATTCAGGTGTACTAACTGGATGAGTGAGACAAGTTGTATAAGTTGAAAAAACAATCGATAAATATATCAATATTAATATTATTTCTTAGATTTTTTGTATAGTGTCCTTGGTCTGGTCCTCAAACTACAATTATGTACAAATATACCCTTATCTCTTAGGACACCTCAGAGGAAGGACAAGCCTGGAGTCATAGTAATAAATTGAACGTGTTCTGTATGTCTGCACTCTTTCGACTTATGTGCGCACCAACGCGGAAGAAAGAGATAACTAGTTACTATATAGATCACCTTCAAATGACAGTGTAGCCGTTTTTTAATACCTCAATTTAGTGATGTGCCTACGACGTACGAAATAAAAAACCGAAACCGAACCGAAACATACATTCTGTTCTGTCACGTTAACGATTATTCTAGTAGTTTCGCTAACTAAACCTTATTAAAGTGACGTAATTGTAACATGTTTTCAAAATTGATCTTTTAGGCATAGTTAGAACTAGGTGAGAAAACCTGGAAAAGGATTGTGTAGTTCGAAATAAATAAAATAACTCAGATAACTTTTGTAGGTTTTTATTTACTGACCCTTAAACAATACAGTTTTATTTAAAAAATTACGTACTTTATCTTGTGGTTGTATAAGTTGCTTAGTCATATAATGAATTTTCGTTTTTAAGTATGTCTCGGCTATGGCTTTTATGAGTAGATTTCTATGATTATCTATAGATCTACGAATAAATATATTTATGACGGACATAAACATGCTGGATTGACTGGTTTCGAAATATAAGTTCGATTTTGAGACCCGATTTTAACCGAATTCAGAACAATTGTGCACAACACTATAAACCAAACTTTTGCGTATTTTTAACATATAATGGCAAAATTTAATTGTTTTCCTCCAAAATGAGGTTCTAAAAGAGTAGAAATTTGTTATATTTTAATATTTTGATTCAGTTTTGTATTGTTTTGTGGAAAATGATAAAAAACTCTAACCTGTGAAATGACAAGCTCTGGATTTCGTCACTTTTCTTCGAAGCATGGCTCTTACAGCCATAGGCAACGCACGCCATTTGTTCTTCAGTAGAAAACACTTCTCAAACAAACTCATTTAACCAAATATTCCAAAGATTCACGGTATATTCGCCATAAATCCAAATCCACAGCTAGTATCCAAATTGGTTACTCGAGCTAGAAAAACCGGCTTCACTAACGTAAAGGGCCGAACAGATTGTATATAGTTGTCTCTTTTTAGCACACTAAAAACATTCATTAAAAAGAGAGGTTCCGATAGTGCGCCACACTTCAACTTATTACTATGTCTCCAGGCTTGTCCTTCCTCCGAGTAGGACACTTTACGGACGCATAGCTTTTCAAAATAATGATCGAAATCAATCAATCATAATATTAAATTACTATTTTACCTCATTTGTATGATTGAATCTTCACAGAACAGATGGCGTGTACTGTGGATCGCGTGGTACAAAAGAAGGTGGTTGAATTGTATACTTTAAGGATGCAGGTCTAGCCAAATAAAACCAGTTAATGAGAATCAATTTTCAGAAATGTAAATGCGCTTTGCAGAAATAAAAGAATAAACATTGAGAAGTACGGCAGCTTAATTGAACAAAGATTTCCCCGAGCCAAGCCGATCTAAAGTTTAACTGCAAGAGAGCCAATAAAAGTTTTGAGCATTAATTTCCGAGAGAAAGAATTGTAAGTCAAATCAAAGCTCTGGCAACTTGTGGCCTGCGGGCGGAGAGTGGTTGAATAACGCGCCGGGGGATATCGGCGCGCAGCGATGAGGAGGCTGGTAATATCGGATGTTTAACTGTGTCCTCGGTCGTGCTCGGCTCACTGAGGGGATGCGTGTGTGCTCCCCCACGGCTCCCCCTGGTCCCGCAGCCCCCGCAGCTAGCTGTCAGCTCCACCGTGCAGGCTGCGAGCCACACATGTCGCCGCATCGGTCCCTTCCAGCGCCAGCCTCGTCGCTGACGTCACGGCATCGTTTCCGCGCCATTACCCGCACCCGAGCCGCGCTCACCCGCAAATAAAGATAAAATATTGAAATTTTTCCTTCCTTTCAATTCAATTTTCATACTTATTGAGTCAGAAAGAATATTTGAGCACAAACATTATATATGTGTTTAGGGCATAAATCCGCGCCACATTGGACCGCCCCGCGCGCCGGCCGGGCTGCTCGCAGCAGCTCGCGAGATACTCGGCGCTGCTGTGTGTTCGCGCGGATGTGGCATCGCTCGCAGCAAACAATCATATTCTAGTTACGCTCATATTGTTTTGATCTTCCGATATTATCCAAATATTGATATGCTTTGAGTTTTCTGAATTCAGTGTTAGCCTTCTTGGCAATACGACGAAACATTTAATGCAAATCACTAAATTCTTAAGTTGTTACTTATGACAACTAGTAATTTCTTACAATGAACGGTAAGAACGGACTATACCTAGCTTGGTGTAGTAACATTTGGCACAATTACTGTATCCAGCGAGCATCGCGCTCGTCGCCAGCTCTCTGCAACTGAACTCTCGGCTCGAGTCAAAATCTATAATTCCACAGAAATCCATACCTACCTACAAGAAACTGGAAATAAATTACCGTACTTTTAAAATTTAAGTACCTGATGTCTAAATTTCAATTTGATATGCCAGTGTAGTTTATTAGATCAATATTTTATTCTAATGGCGTTTGTTGTTTGTTGTACAGAAACAGCATTATTGCTGTTTCTGTACAACAGGAGCTTTATTTTTGATGGCAATAGCTTTAGATTTCTATAACTAGAATTACCCATTCATGGCTGCAAATTGTAAAAGCTACACATGTATTATTTACAAACAGCTGCATCACCCGCGAGCGATGTGACTCCGGTGTGAGCATCCATACTCGTCCATGTGAATATTGTTAGAGTTATTGATCTAACAGATGCCATGCAATGTACTGCATGCACCATAGATCGATAGTGCATGATGGGACCAGTGCTGTTCACTGCGACTCGAAGCTATAACACTAGGATGGCAGCTAGGCGATGCAGCTCGTTCTGTTGCACGGCTTAAAGTAACGTTAGCTTAATATCATTACATTATCGGTTGATCCATGCTGACAAGGTTAATGATAGATACATATAAATTTGTGAAATCAGCTCAGAATAGAAAAGTACAAAATATAAAATAAAGACCTTTAATTTAAACAGATATACTAATTCAATGAGGTATTATTAATATTGTAATTTTAATTTTATTTTTCCGTCGGTTTATTTATTTTTAATTAATACATGCATGTGTGATCACCCTCAAATTTATAATGTCATTTATGTTTATATGTTTCTTTTTTTAATCTAGTTTACACAGATAATTTGTGCATACCTTAGCAGGTTAAAACGTGGCGCGCCTAATATTAATTTATTATGTATATAACATCTATTGTGATACCCATGTTTTGCACAAATAAATAAATTGAAATTGAAATAAGTGGCATATAGCACAGCACCGAGATTTATAGTATCAGAGCAACCTGTGTAGAATGTAGACTGTAGTATAGTGCTACGCCTCCGGGGCGGTGTTATTGAACTATTAGGAACCGTCCCGAGTCGTCAGAGGGCGCTCACGCGGCACTACTCTGCTGTCTATTTATACTTGTCTCGTGACATTTGTTGCTAATGAGCAGCGGTTTTTGCGCACGTGAACGCTATTCTCCGAGATAACGAAACTCTTTAAAGTAAAATAAAATGTTCTAATCTAACCGTTTCAGTCTCAGTGGTCGTGGAATCTCCCTGTATTCTGTATTTTGCACAAGGAATCCGAGACTTAAATATGTACCTACTGGCGAATAAGCCAGATAAGGGAAACCGGGGACGATTTAGTAGTTAATATCGTTAGGTGGAATATTTACTGACCCTAAAGCGACGAGTTTGTTGAAAACACAAGTTTGGGTCGTTTAGGACCCTGCGGCCGCCGCGCTACGTGTCCAAATATCGCCCGAGCGCGATAATTGAGTCCCTTTACATTCAATTAAAGTGTTCGTACCACTACCTGTCGACACACACACGCACACAAACACACATGTGCTACCTTGCTACACACCTATATCTGTACTATTTGATTCGGTAAGATTAGTTCCACCGACGAGTGCTATCAAGTACCGCGTATTCACGGCCTCTATGGCCAGGCAGAAGCAGTGCCTGTGCGCTGTATTATGCTCGGTGTGAGGGAGTGGCGTGACGTCACGCGACATCACTGCGCCACAGCATACGTACCAGTGAGTGCGCGCTGTTTCAGAGCATTTAATAGCGGAAGCGGCTAATGAGGCGGCCCGGTGGCGGCCGCGCGCGGAAATGGCCCTAATGGCGCTCGTAATAAGGAGCGCCGATTCACTCAGTGTCTCGCGGCGGGGGCGAGCTGGCTTTATGACGTATGATTGCCGGATTACCGCTCGCACTTTAAACGGGCTTTCGATAGTTGTGAACGTGAGCTCCGGATTACAAATTGGGATCGTATGAGGCTCTTTGTTATTGAAATCGCTCGATTATTTATAGGTGGAAGTAATATCGCGGAGGAGTAAGCTCAAATGAAAGAGGAAGCGTATCTTGGATTGATTTGCTTTTGGAACTTTTGGATATGCCCCGAAACTTAACATAGTACCGAAAGACGGTTGTTTCCGTAAGTAAGTCATGAATACCGTCGCGAGATACCACCTGCAGTATATGTATCATCATCATCATTTTAGCCTTTATCTACCCACTCTGCGGAGTATAGGGCTCCTTTCCAGCGTGTTATAGAGAACTGCTCTTTCTTAACTCAAAAAATGTGTAAGCGGAGAGAGTGGTGGTAGCAAGGAGGTACCTGCGAACATGTGCGGCTGCGCGCGCAGCTGGTGGTGGCGCGGCGCGGCGCCGGGCCGGTGCAGCGCCGGCACCAGGTGCAGCCACAGCGCCAGCTTGTGCCCGCGGTAGTGGCTCTTCACGCGCAACTTCGACCCTGCAAACACACACACACTCAGGGACACCGCAAAAAATCTTACACCTGTATTTATGAACAAGTAAAAGTAATTACTTGAGTAAAAGTAATTACTTAAGTAACGATTTGTATTCTATAAACCTAGTTAAGAAATTTTTTTTTTTTAGAATTCTCAGCCAAGTAATAGTCACCATTTCCTTTACTTAAGCACTACTTCGTAGTATATTTTGATACTCTGTCTGTGACTTTGTGGTTGTTTTGGATAAAACATGGAAACTTTGGATAGCATTGAAGCGGCTTTTGCTGTTGCTGAACCTAGAAATCCCAAAGTTTACTTTCGTGATGTGGATCCATTTAGTGACTATTCGGAAGATTGTTTTAGAAAGAGATTTCGTTTCTCCAAAAGTATTGTGACACACGTGATTTTACCGAGAATGACCGACTCTTTACAATCAGAGACACAAAGAGGGCTTCCTATAACTCCACTGTGTCAGTTGCTTACTGCTTTACGTTTTTATGCCACTGGAAGCTTTCAGATTGTATGTGGAGATATCATGCATATTTCTCAATCGACGGTATGTAATATAGTAACGAGAGTGAGTCGAGCATTGGCGTTGCTAATGCCAGATTTTATTAAGTTTCCTGCAAATTTGAGAAACACAAAGGACAGTTTCGAAAAACTTGGTTGCTTTGCCAGAGTACCTGGCTGGACTAAAAAATATTGTAGGAGCAATTGATTGCACCCACATTAAAATCACAAAACCTAGGTATTTTTCATACCGAGCAGTACTTACCGGAATAGAAAAGGTTATTTTTCATTGAATGTGCAAGTAGTTGGCGGCCCTAATTTGATGATATATGATATACCTACCTAGTAGTACGTTGGGCTGGTAGTACACATGATAGCCGAATCTTTAGAAACTCACGATTAAATATAAGGTTATGTAATAATGAAATTGATGGGGTGTTACTTGCAGATGGAGGATATCCTTGCACTAGGTAAATAATGTTATAGTAATATTTTTAATTCATAAACGATAAAACTGTGCCATGTGATCTTCAAAACATCATAAATACCTCACTACAATATCGCTAATTTGTTAACAAAAGTATTCTTTATTACAGACATTTATTGACTCCAGTTTCAAATCCTAGAACTACACAAGAGGAGAGATATAATAAGGTGCAAATAAAATCAAGAAATTCAGTGGAACATTTATTTGGAGTATGGAAAAGATGGTTTCCATGCTTACAAATTGGTTTAGCAACTAAACTATCGACAACAGCCAATATTATAATGGCTTGTGCAGTGCTCCACAACATTGCAATAGAAGTAAATGACATTTTTGAAATTGATGATACCGTGGACGATGACATGATGGATAATGCTCAGCCTTCTGACACAGCAACGACAAGCACAATAGGTACCAGTGATGGTTTGGTACTTCGAGCAAATATAATTTCTCGCGATTATATGTTTTAAATGAATTTTAAAATAAAACCAATATATTCACTGAAGTTATATTTTATTTAATAATATAGAAAAAACCAGAACAACAAGATAACAGGGTTTCATATTAGTTATATTTTTCTAATTCTTTTAATTTTATTTGCAGTTCAATTTTAAACAACATTTCTTTGTGTTCCCTCTCTAAAATTTTCATCTCGAGTTCTTCCTTGTGCATTTTTTTCTTAAATTCTAATTCTTCTTCCAATATTTTACACTTTAAAATATCTATTTTATTAGTTCTCCAATTTTCATATTTTTTTTTGATTAGAGTTTTGAACTCTATTTCGTTTTCCTCTTGAAACATTTGCATTGTTGCTTCTGGTGGTATAGTCTTTTTGATTGGAGTTTTGAACTCTATTTCCTTTTCCTCTTGAAACGTTTGCATTGTTGCTTCTGGTGTTATAGTCTTTTTGATTGGAGTTTTGAACTCTATTTCCTTTTCCTCTTGAAACATTTGCATTGTTGCTTCTGGTGTTATAGTCTTTTTGATTGGAGTTTTGAACTCTATTTCCTTTTCCTCTTGAAACATTTGCATTGTTGCTTCTGGTGTTATAGTCTTTTTGATTGGAGTTTTGAACTCTATTTCCTTTTCCTCTTGAAACATTTGCATTGTTGCTTCTGGTGTTATAGTCTTTTTGATTGGAGTTTTGAACTCTATTTCCTTTTCCTCTTGAAACATTTGCATTGTTGCTTCTGGTGTTATAGTCTTTTTGATTGGAGTTTTGAACTCTATTTCCTTTTCCTCTTGAAACATTTGCATTGTTGCTTCTGGTGTTATAGTCTTTTTGATTGGAGTTTTGAACTCTATTTCCTTTTCCTCTTGAGACATTTGCATGGTTGCTTTTGGTATTTTACACCAAGCTTTATTATTAATGTCGCCTAGTATGACTATACTCCCTGAAAAACAGATATAAGTTACAAAATATAATGAAAAAAACATGTACTACTTAGCTTATAGCTTTCGCTAGCATTCAAATACACTTTTCAAGAAAAGTAACCTATGTGATAATCCAGGTTATAAGCTATCCTGGTACCAAATTTCACAGAAATCTATTCAGCTGTTTGAGTGTGAAGAAATAACAACATTACTATTGTCATTATACTTTTTTTTTTTTTTTAACTTGAACGGGTTTGCACTTGACCATAGTTTACCTGATAGCAAGTAAGGCTATGGCCTAAGATGGAGCGTGCTTACCCGATAAGAACCGATTCACTCTCGCTTTGAAGATCGCTGGATTATAGTGCGTGGGGAACAGAGAGCCAGGCAAGGAGTTCCACAACCTAGCGGTACGAACAATAAAGGTGGAAGCGTACCGTTTCGTGCGGGTCTTAGGAACTTCCACCATAAACCGGTGTCGTCCTGCCGTACCTCTACTCGTCCGGTGAAAGAAGGGCGCGGGCGGAATTAGTCCGTGCAATTCCGCGGCACTTACCTAATATTAGTGTGAATTGGGCATTATTTTACAGTTATTTATGCTGAAGGATGTAAAAACTGATTTGAAAGAAACTTTGAACAGTAGTTTTGGGTGCATCTGCAAATTTTTCTGACTTATAATAAAAAGGCATTGTTATATGTGCAGGGCACAGCTAGTTATTAGTAATGTACCTACTTATTTTCTCTTACCATCAATATCACTATCAATATCCACAGCAATGTTAGTAAGGATATTTTTATCTCTATCCATGACTTTGGAATCGATAGGATCCATGTCCATAACAGATGGCCCACCTCCTGTTAAGTAGCGAATGTTTTCTTTGGTTTTAGACTCCCTTGCTTTTGCCTTCATGTTATACCAAAGCTTTATTAATTGTTTTGTAGATGCCTGAAACAATATTAGTTAAGTAACCGCCTAAAACTAAAACGGTATAAGTATAGAAAAAGCCCATGGCACACAAATGAAGCTCTACTTATCTAACTCTATCTAATAATAAAAGTATACAAAACACATTATATTTACCTTTTGAGTAACAATAGAGGATTCATTAAATTCCTCCGCTATTTTCTCCCATGAATGCTTCTTTTTTAAAGCACTCGTAGCGTTTGTTTGTTTGCAGGTTAGGATAGAATCGTAGTATTGAATAATATTTAGAAATAAATCCTTTTCCAAACTCGAGAACGGTTTTTTCCTGTCTACTTCAGCCATATTTTGAAATTTATGTGATAAATGGAAATAACATTCAAAGAAAAGTTCAACTCGCCGACAAAACGGTTTTGATTTCAGTTCAGTCAGAAAGAGTCAGACAGATGTTGTGGTACTATTTACTCCGAGTTGTGGTATTATTTTAGAAATGAATGTATAATCTCTCTAAGTAAAAAATCACTTGTCGGCATAAAATCTATACGTAAAAAGTAAACATTTAAATTTAGTAGGGTTATATCATGTCAAACGTTTTGTTTTTTCACGCATTCTTTTTTTGTAACAACAAAACTAAATGACAATAATGTACTTTTTACAATTTAAACTACTTCATACAAAGCTATTGTTGTTTTAAATATAAAATCAAGTAATATTAAAGATATTTTTGTAAAAGTACCTAATCTAGACCTTACGTTTGCTTTTTTACGAAACGAAACGCAGTCACGTCGAGTATTACTTGGGCATTTGCTTTGCTCAATCAAGTAAGTAAGTAGGTAACGTGGGTTACTCAACTATAGATTAAGATTTGGTAATTAAGAATTCTAACCATAAGTAATGACTTCACTAAGAAATTACTTAGCAACAAGTAAATACTTCTTTATAAATACGGGTGTTAGACTCGTGACTGAGTAGGTAATTTAGTAAACACTTTTGAGAAAGCTAGTGTTTATTAAGGCGATAAAAATGTCATGAGTAGGTACTTACCTATGCTGAGGTAGTGCTGCGAGGCGAGCTCGTAGCGTGGCCAGGCGGGGTCCCCGGGGCGTGGCGGGGAGGCACCCGGGTCACCTGTCTTGGCGAAGGCGGCCAGCAGCGCCACGGCTGCCTCTGCCACGGCCACGTCGGCGCGCGAGTAGTTGCGCGCGCCGCCGCCCACCAGCGGCAGCCCCAGGAAGTAGCGCAGCGCCTCGCCCGGCACGCTGCCCAGCCGCTGCGGGTAGTCCGCGTCGCGCGACTGGTGCGCGAAGTGCGCCAGGTAGGTGCGCGCGCCGCGCCGGGCGTGCAGCTGCGCCAGGCGCGCGGCGGGCGCGGCGCCGACGCCGTCCGACAGCGCCTCCAGCGTGGCGTCGCGGATGTTGATGGGGTGCTGGATAGGCTTCTCCCAGTCCGTGTACTCGTTGCGGATGGCCGCGAAGATCTCGTTGCGGTGGTAGCGGTACACGTTGCGCACGAACGTACGGAGGATGCGGTTCCTGCGGCACGAGCAGGGCGTCGGTAACAGATTGAATTATTATCAGAAAATTGTCGGTGAATGCATGTGTACGTGTTTACTTGTGTTCCTCCTCGAAGCCGTGCCGAATGTCGTCCTCGCTGAAGAAGTGGTAGCTCTCCGTGGAGGCGAGCACGACCGCCAGCGCGGTGTCGGTGAAGGCGGGGCTGGCCAGCAGCGAGCGCGCGGCGGGCCGCGGCGGGCCCGGCGCCCAGCCCGCCAGGAAGCGCGCGCGCGGCGCCGACACGCCCAGCAGAGCTGCCAACGGCCGCGCCCTGATGCACTCCACGAACCTGCAAACAACACACTCCGAGGTGCTTCACCAATAACTAACGAGCAACCATTCTAGAATTAAATATATGTATATGTAAGTAATTGTACCTACGTATAAACTGTAAGTACTTAAATCATTATTTGTAGCAAGAATACAATAATTTAAGAAGCATATGTTACAAAAAAAATAGTTTCTTGTAGAATAGGTTCATTGCTTCATGAATTTACCAGTTTTCATTGTCAGAGGCTTCTGGTACGCATCGCAGAGCCTGCGCCGTGTGGTCTCGCGCCAGCGCCGCGTCCGGCGCCAGCGCGGCCGGAGACAGCGCCGACCCGCTCAGCAGCAGCACGCGGGACACCAGCCCTGCGCCAAAAGCAGGATTAGTATAGTATAGACACAGCATACACAGAGTTCATTCAAATCTTTTTAATGACTTCATTCATTACCTTTATTCTCGGGCAGCATAAGCAGTGCGTTGGCGAGCGCGGCCCCGGCGGCATGGCCTGCCAGCGTGACGCGGCGCGGGTCCCCTCCGAAGGCCGCGATGTTGCGTCGCAGCCAGCGTAGCGCCGCCGCCACGTCGAGCAGTGCCGCCCCGCCCGCCGCGGCCGCCGGCTCCGTCGGCACGCCCGGCGTCAAGTACCCTGCGTTCAGGTGTGTCAGTGCAGGTACTGCCGGTAGAGGTACTGCTGAGAAGCAGGGGGCGGGCACTCACCTAGCAAGCCTAGTCTATAGTTGAGCGTGAGCACAAGCAGCGAGGCGCGCGCGGCCAGCACGGCGCCGTCCAGCGCTGCAGCCGCGCCCCACTCGTGCGACGCGCCGCCCACCCACACCACTACCGCGTACGGCGCCTCCACGCCACGCGCGCCTGCGCATATACACATACCGTAGCACGTAAGGTTCATCTGTTAACAGACAACTGAAGTCATATCAAAAGGTAGTGTTGAGAACAGAAGGCGTAGGTACGTACCGCTACCGGGCACATAGATGTTGAGGTAGAGGCAGTCTTCGCTCTGGTTGGCGAGCAGGGGCGCCATCGTGCGCAGCTCGTTGTACGCGCCCAGCGGCATGCGCGCCAGCGCCGCGCTCCTGCAACCACACCACCACGTCACACGGAGCCTGGACAGGCTGCACTACTAGAACACGTGTGTACTGACTTGTTGGAGATATCGGGCACGTGCTGCGGGCACACTGGTGGCGGCGTGTCGGCGAGGCGCGTGCCGGGCCACGAGTGAGGCGGGGGCGGAGCGCCCAGGCGCGGGGGCTGCGCCGCATATGGCACCCCCAGGAACACTTCCACGGGCTCCAGCCGCCGCGACGCAGGCTCCACGATGATGCCTCGGATAGCGCCTGCACACACTCACACATATACAAATATAGAACAAGCAAAGGTCGTTTATTGCGTTGGTTAATAAACAACTAAGTAACAGTAGACCCCTCCATCTTAAAATAGACACAAACTAATGTTTGCACATCAGTCACGGATAAGTGTCTTGTTTAAATTTAGATTTCGCCTTGTTTCTGTTTACCGATAGTGAAACGTGACAAATTATGATGAAGGGTTGTGCGAAATCACATTATCTGCATCCTACGCACACATGTGTCAGTGGCCATCAATCCGCGCTCCACTCGAGATGCGATTAGTTGGGCCACTCTCCGCGGACGAGGGGCGAGGGGCGCGAGGTGAGGGGCTGGATTCGCATAAATTGGCCGCATCATTTGCCGGCATCGCTCCGAAGGTATCGTTTATCCCATTCTCCGGCCGCTCAAAGGTCCCAAACAATAATTAATTTGATCTCGTGCCGTGTACAAACGTAACGACGTCTATGTGGCCATGTTCCGGATCGTTCCCTTTAGCCGCGTCTGATTGGATTGTCCCGGGATCGCACGAATTAGTGCGCGGATCTACCGCCATCATCTGTGAGCTGGATTTATGGAAATGTGAGCCCGCCGCAGAATATATAGCGCCGCCGTGCTTTAAATGGCACCAACTATTTACATAAATATGTACGTAGGGTCTGCAGATGAAGTAATTAAATCACCAGCGAGGCCATCCATTATTATACCTCACAGAAGAGCTAGGTATCTCGAGTGTAAAATAAAGCACGGGCGCGGGGGGAGCGGGACACCTATACTTCTGCACTGTACCTGTGTGCGTGTGCACGATGCGCGAGCTGTACCGCGGGGGCGCGTGGGCCGCCGCCAGCACCACGCCGCACCACCACCACCGCACCCACCACTCCATGCGCCATCACGCGCGCTCCGCTGCAACAACACACACACACGCTCAATTCTCGGCTACTATAACACGTTACTTTAATATCCTCTCGTACGAACTATCCGTACCCAGCATATTACATCATTCCGGTTTGAGTTCACGCGAAAACAAACATTGTTTCACTAAAGCTAATTTATGTTGAAGTTGTGAACGAGCAGCGAACCTATCTCCGTCCGCGGTCGTTGAATATGAGCTCGGTTTCATCTCGCCGCTGTTTGCGTCCAAACAATTCGCTCGCGCCACCAGCTTCAGAAAAACATCGATGGAACTTTGCGTTACTCGATTACTCACTCGAGTCGTACGTGACTTGAGTAAAAGTAGCTATTTAATTCGCAGTGATTCAATTAAATTTGGCAGTCGCAGAACGATGTATAATTTAATCAGAGCCGTGACTTTGGATGAACATCACAGGATGTAATCAGGTCGGATGTCCCGCCGCCGGCAATCGGCCGGGCGTGACCCGCGGGACAACACGAAGTTTTTCAATTAACTCGTCCTCATATCCGCGTTCGGTCCTGCATCTCGCCTCTTCGCGATAAATTACTTTTTGTACCTACTCATCCGAGCTAAGACGCGAGAAAGTGAGTTAGTTTTTGTCCCGAAGACAAATAGTTTCCCACGTCAGAGGCAGGCGGGTCGCCGCGTGCCGCCGGGCCGGAGATAAGCCCCGCATACTCGAAACAAGTCGGGCGTCCTGCCACCGATAGCCCGGGCCCGGCCTCGCCCGCGGACAACACGCGATACCATCACGAGGGCCCTCACTGAGGAGACATAACATGTCGCCGCGAACTTCACGCCATTAACCAACATATCGGCCGGAGGTCGCTGCTTGCGATAACATCGCATACCTATATAGTTTGGCGCGGGCTGGCTGCCCCGCGGGCCGCAACTACTGTGGAAAGAGCCAAGTTCTCCCATTACTTGGAATCCGATAAAGCCACTGCAAAGCGCGGAAACTCATTACACCAAACCACAAAAGACGAGGAACTCCGCCTCCCGTTCACATCAAAGATACTTTTATCGGATGTGTTTTTGAGCGCGGAGGAAACATAATTGATTTGCTTCGCTTTGATGTCCGGAGCGAGAGAGGCGGCTGTTAACATCTTGTTAATGTTTGTCTCCGTCTGCCAGACTGTCTCAGTACTGGGCGAGCGCTCATCTGCATTTTATCTGTTTACAGAGGGGTTAGAAGACTGTCGAGTGCGACAATTTACCTTTGACGCGGATAACGTCAACAATGTCGAAATTAAACGCGACAAAAATGTAAAACAATATTATTTTATCTAGTGATTCGCTAGTTCCGCAGCCCAACGACATGAGGGGTAAACCAAGCAAGAGGTTGGGATGGAGGCATAAGTCGGTAACTTTATGTGTTGCCATCATTGAACTATATTACTAGCGTATAGAACAGACACCACGAACCAAAGCTTTGCTTCATTTTGGAAAGAGATTGAACTAAAATTCGCTGCAGCGCGAAAACAATAGTTATGTCGTCTAACCAAACTATTAAAATATGCAGCGCTTAATAGCTTACAGAGTACAGTTTTCTCGCGACCAAAACGACTTAAGCGCCGTGTACCTATTTCATGGCGCTTTCGCGATTCATTCATCGTAGTGCAAAAACAAGTCCCTCCCATAGATTTTATACAGCAAAATGGCGACGCCCGGCAGCCCGATTCTCGTGAGCATTGTTACATCGCGAAAAACTTTAAATCAAAGAGTTTTCAATGTTTAAATGTCTACTTACCGGTGAAATGTGAAACCATCACTTTTTTATGTTCTGGAGTGTAGTTTTTATACGGCAGTCTTGAACACAACCAGGCATTTGATGTTGTTATTTATGCGAGCGAAACACGACTATTCTCCACGGGCGTTGGATACTCACTGGATAGTTGCTGTACAGCGTACAGCAAAGCGTGGCGCAAAATCATGCAACGCGTTGATTTCTCTATACGTAGTAGGTTGCCATCGCGATGAATATGTTTGTGCGTCTCCGGCGGAGCGCCGTGTTATTGTATATATCGGCGGTGATCGAATAGCATTCCATCAATATCGATCAACGAGATACAGTGGAGGCACTGGCGTCGCCCCGCGGCCTCCGGTGGCGGCACGCGGCTCTGAGACCTCATAACTAAGCCAAGATGTCTCGAGCACCGGCGCAAAATAACTCGCTCCATTATTAAACACATTCAAGCGTACATTTTGAGGAAACATTTTCACATTCGTTCTCCTACGTCCTCAATAAGGAAACAAACATCGGAGGGTTTGCAGTTTCATTTAAAAAACAAACGAAATGGCTGATACTATGACCCGTCCTGTCCCGCCTGAAGGAAATATTGCATCGCGTGTGGTGTGGTCGGGTCCACCTGCGAAGGGCCCCATTAGGGCAGGTCCCCGTTGGCCTCATTTCCATGCGAATGCGTCCGGCGGCGCGGAATGGCGCGCTGGATGGGCCCCGCATGGAAATCTGCTCGTTGTGTCGACACCGCTCCGCGACCTGAGATATTGGATCGAGCTCCCGCCCTGCACCCCTGCCGTGAGACCCCCACACTCGTACTACTGCTGTATTCGTGGGTACTTCTGCCAGTACGCACAGATAGCATCGAGCGCGACCCGAGACGACGTCTCCATAAATTATTCCGTTTTCCTTGCAAATGGCCCCATGTAGATAAGTGAACCCAGATTAAGGATATGTTATTGTTCTTCTACTAAATAATTCCGGTTCAGTATATTTTACCGTCATCCATATTTCATGCGAAACTTGTTTCGCATGCAAAATAAGCATTTCAGAGAGAACTAAAAATTTTATCCGAAGTGGATTTTTATGGTAAGTTTGCGCTTACTGCTCGCTACGGGAAATATATGCGTAACTTTTTGTCATGGAATTATGACTTGAAGCGAGCTATTTTACCTGGGGGTTCACGACTTCTCGTGGAGTCTGAAGTGATTTGTATCTGCACCGTCCACCACTCCACAGCGACTTACACTGGCCCGGCTAGAAGTGGCATAATAAGGCAGCCGGAGTGGCGGCGACAGACACAGAGCGAGCAATCAGAGGCTCGTTGAGGCGCCAATCACGGCGCTCGTTACATGTCCGATAAGAAGCAATTTGCGAACAACTGAAGGAGGACAAATTGTTCAAAATGGAGTATCCTCAGTCCCAGGCCGGGTTCCGGCCGGCTCTGCTCCGAAGCTAGTGTTTTCGAACCCTCGCCCACTCTAATTAATGAGGTAGGTGCCTCCTTGCGCGCTCTCACGGCATGGCGGCGCGGCGGCCGGCCAGCACTGCGCCCACACTCCACATAGAAACAAATAATGTCCGATTATTTATATTTTACAAAGGAATTTTACTACCAGCTACAGATACGTAAATTGGGGTAATGTTTTACATAAAAAGATCTATGGGTTTTTATCATTTTAAGAGGTTTGTTTGTTTTATATCTTGGAGAAGGTAAAATGTTTTATTATATTGGTCGGTTGATGACGGCCGGCGGAGCACCGCCACTTCAGTGCGGGAACTTCGCTCCACAGTGCCATGCACATCATTTTATATTACTCCTATAAATATCGTTTGTTCTTGAAGATATAAAATATAAACGGCAGATGCTTCACCAATAAATTTGAGGCAACAACCTGTCTCTCTCTCTCTCTCTCTCTCTCTCTCTCTCTTATAAATATAAAAAGTTATACAAAAAATCAAATGATGAAATTTGTGTTAGAACCACTTTCGATTTTCCAGAGCGATCACTTTACATAATTTAAAAGAAAATATCCAACAGGTCTCATCAATATTTTGTATTCGGGCTGTCAGTGAATTTTAAAGAGCTTGTCTTTGTGAGAGGTTTAAAGTGGTCCCTGAGGCCTGAGGGTGAGGGGCAAACAGTTGTCTTTATCTCCCAGCCTTACTGTCAACTCGATCCGTTTGGTCGAGTTTATTTTATTGCCGGCTACTTGTAACTGAGTGAGTGATTTTGACGCTAGAGCTGACGCATCACATCTATGTATGCTAAAAATTACTACTCTTAATACATGTATCACAAAACTTTAAATGATGGAAAGAATTTGTCAATTCATGTCTTTTACCGATTTTCCGATTATCCGGCTAGGAGTGCTAAGACGCGGTACAATCACAAGATCTAAGAGTTTTTTGTATAATTTGAACAACAGATAAAAGAATCGATATATATATATATTTAAATTTTGCCGTAATATTTCGATTTCACAAACATGAACACATCAGCGTTCTAGAAAAAATATCATAAAACATTTTATGCAAAAGGCACTCAGAGAGTAAAGTTTTTCTTGAGCAAAACGAATTCATAACATTTATTTGAGTAAAAACAAAACTTATTCTCACAAGTTAAAGTTGTAAATCCCTTGGCACGGTGTCGCTCGCCGCTAAGGAGTTGTCGCGGCTTGCATACTCTCTTCATTAAAACACTAACGGGTCACGTGACCACATCTACATACAAGCCAGAGGATGTCAACTCTTTACGGACAAGGGGAGTTTCAAATAATATTTAGTATTTTAGGAACACGAAAACATTGCACTGCAGCAGCTGTACAATTAAATTGTAGTTATTAAGTTGTCGGAGTTAAGAAGATAACTACGAGCAATGGTCATTAATATTTTTTTTACATGAATCCTAAGGTCGTATGAAAGTGTGAGGCCTCGCTCTTCAATAAATGCAGATAGAGAGGCTGAGATAGCATCACACCCACTGCGACAACTTTACGAGTGTTAGCGCCATTCTAACCAACGCCATAAAACGCGCCGAATCTGCTATTACAGCCGGCCATAAAGTTATTGACTGAGTAAAATACATGTGGAATCTATCAAGCATCTTGTATAGTGACACTGAAGGTCACCACTGTGATACGAACGTAGGTACCTACTCTTTGTGAATTGTGAGTGATGTGGTAGGTGTAATTACGGTGCGGTGGGCACAAGCTGCGAGCGCGGCGCCGCGCGTCGCCCGCAGCCGCCGCCTGATGGATGCGCCAGCACGCGGCCACACCGCGGGTGATTGATTCCCACTCACAGATAGTTTGCAAGTCAATTACAAAAAACATCATTCGACTGTTGCACTCTTATTTATTTATATCAAACTATTGTATTTGCCTAATATAGTTATCATAGTTAGCTAGTTCATAGTTCATCTATTAAGGCATTCAACGGTTTACAGAATGAGTAAATCATATACTTAATAAAATTAAAGACGATATCGATATATTTTTTAAATCGTCATAATCTTCTTTCAAAAAGTCAATGTCAAAAATTATAAAGTAGTTTTGCTATAAATTTATTATTTTATTTGTATAAGTATTGTTACCGACATACTAAATACCATAACTGTGGCGGACACAAGCGCGCACGGTGTGGCGCCGTGCCCCTGGGTGGGTGGACGGCTCGCGGTTCTCGTCTTGAGAAAGACGTCTGCGCCGGTGCGAACCGTCCCTACGTCGCGAAACTTAAACTTGTGTGCGAGATGCCTTGAGGAGGCCTAATCGTGAGAGATGCCTAGATAGGGTACTAAGTCTATTGTGGGTTGAAAGCGAAACCAATGGTGTTGAATGAAGGAAACTATGAAACGAGGAACGGTACCACTATCTAACACCCCCTACGCTCGCGACCCCAGTCCAGGTTCACAGCAGCTGCCCGCGGTGCGGCTTCTTGTCAGCCCCTCGATGTCGCCGCGGTGCTCACTTCTTCGAGCAATCTGCAGGCTGGAATCCTTCTTGGCTGGGGTCTTGAGGGCACTTCTTCTTTCTTGATTTAGACGTCGGCTGGAACTACTACATACATTCGACCGATCTTCAACCGCGGCACTGGAATTTATCGTTACCGCAAAGAGAGCCCCATTAAAATTCTCTACATTTTGAAGCAATTTCATTATGAGTGGCACCATTTCCCGTCCATATCTTTATTGATCTTAAAGTTACACACATAATATTTACACCATTAGAAAGCCCTTACAAAACTCTATTTATACATATAAAATTTACACAGATCAACCAAGGACTTTAGACACAATCAGCAAAAAATGGTGAATATTTACACAAAACGCAACTTTCATCATACATTTTCGTTAATTACAAACTGACTACGGTCGTGATCCGCGAGTATCATACCATTCTAATTAGATCTCTTCACGCAGCATCTGTTTCACTAATGATACTCGCGGAGCGTGGACGAAAATGATACATTCTCTTAGTTTGTTACGCGCACTCACTTTCACTAATTGAACTCGAACAAGGCATGCGTCGCTGCCTTCACTGTTCATATTAGTTCTTTTCATATATTGTCCACATGTCAGTGCATGCATCGCCGACATCCTCCCCCTCGTGCGAAAGCACATCTCCTGGCTCGGCGATGTGCAGTCTACAAGAGCGGGCGACGGCTGCCTCTGTTGTTTGTGACCGTCCTCATCGGTCCGCTGTCACCCGGCGCCTGTCCCGCCGTCCCGTTGCAAGGCGTCTCGCAAACGGGCGTGCTCTCGAAGTGGTGAGGGCTACCGCTCGGCAGCCCTGCGCAGCGCGATGTCTCGGTGCGGAGCGCCCTGTCGACCGTGAGGTGGCCGACAGACGCTCCCTCGTAGTGGTGAGGACCGCCGCCTGGCGGCCCCACGCAGCGCGATGATGCGGTGCGGAGCGCCCTGTCGACCGTGAGGTGGCCGACAGACGCTCCCTCGTAGTGGTGAGGACCGCCGCCTGGCGGCCCCACGCAGCGCGATGATGCGGTGCGGAGCGCCCTGTCGACCGTGAGGTGGCCGACAGACGCTCCCTCGTAGTGGTGAGGACCGCCGCCTGGCGGCCCCACGCAGTGCGATGACTCGGAGCTTCGCGTCTCGTGGGGAGATGCGCCGCCGCTGCAGTGGTCGCTCTCGTGCGACCCGACGTCCGGCGCCTTAGCGCCTCTCGGCGCTCCGGAGTTGCGTGGCTCGTCTGTAGTTGGCTGCCCCTCTTCGTTGCGACAGTCGTTGTTGAGCGCCTCGGCGCTACTGAGCGCGTCTGCAAGCGCCTTGTCGTCTTGCCTTGGTACTAGCAGCACCGTCTTGGAGCTCGGTCGCTTCAGGACTCCACCGTTGGTACGCACTTCTACAATGCGTGTGCGCCCATCAGGACCTGGATAGGTCGCCACGACCTCTCCTCGCGGCCATGTATTTCTCGGTAGAGTGGAGTCTACTATGAGGACGACATCCCCACATCGCAGGTCTCGAGACGCGTCGCTCTGGTTCAATTTCCTTCCTTGTTGATCCCGCTGTCGCCAGTAGACAGCGCAAGCGTACGCAGTCTCGCTGGCGTCGGTGAAGACGTGTAGCTCCCCCTCGGTACCGGAGTGTGTAGCGCACCGCGGCACGCGCAGCTCTCGCAGGATCTGCAGGCTCTCGAGGTAGTCTCTCCACGCCGCCTCGTTCTCTGGGACGATGACTTCGTCCCAGCCGACGCCGCTCCTCCAGATATCTTGTAACAGCTTTTTGCCCTGGATCAGCACCGGGCACGCCAAGCCCAACGGGTCGAAGGTAGACATCACGGCGCTGGTCACTTCTCTCTTGGTCGGGACGCTTTGTCTAGTGACAACATTCTGCACGTTCCGAAGGCAAGTTCTGAAACCAATTTCATCGCTTTGAGTGAACCAGCGCAAACCCAAAGTTTTCTCTTCGTTGCTCCCCAGGTCGACCTCTTCCTTGGTCTCTTCCTGGGTGAGCGCTGCGGTAACCTCTGGCTGGTTGGACGCCCAGCCTCGCAGCTCAAAGCACGCTCTCTTGTGCACCGTGTCGACCTCGCGTGCGACTTGGATGGCTCGTTCCGTAGTCTCGAAACTGTGGAGATAATCATCCATATAATGATTGCGTTCTATAGCTCTTACCGCGTCCGGATATTCATGTGCAAACTCTGTTGCGTTCATGTTCTTGACGTAGATTGCGGTGCTGGGTGAACACGCGGCGCCGAAGATGACTGATGTCATCCGATACTCCTTCGGCGCTCCGGTGCGTCTGTCTCCTCTCCACAGAAACCGCAGGCTATCGCGATCCTCTTCCCGGATCTTTATCTGTAAGAACATCTCCTTAATATCCGCCACCACAGCAATCGGATGTTGGCGGAATCTCATCAGTACTCCAAACAGCGATTGAAGTAGGTCCGGACCCGGTAGCAGCGCGTCGTTGAGACTCTTCCCCTCGTACTTAGCCGCAGCGTCGAACACGAGGCGCAGCTTCTTCTTAGTTGGATGAACAACAGCAAAATGAGGTAAGTACCACTTACGGTTCGAAGAGCTGTGATGCTGTACCTCCTCGGCGTAACCCTTATCCAGCAGGTTCTGGATCTGTGCCTTGTATTCATCCTTCAGCTGCTCGTTCTTGTCCAACTTTCGCTCTATAGTCTTGAGACGCCTCTCTGTAGACTCAAAGTTATCGGGCATCGTTTCTTGGTCGCTTTTCCACAAAAGCCCGGACTCATAGCGACCACCTTCAATTCTCCTGGACGTTTTCTTCAGGATTTCCAACGCTTTTCCGTCAGCGTCGGTACTCGGCAGGCGAGGTTGCACACCCAAAGATTCGATGGCGAAATGTTCCTTGATGAGCCGCTCGATATCTTCCTCGCTCGACGTACCATGCATTTGAGCGTGCGTACAAGTAGCAAAATTTACTCGCCTTGTAGCTGCTCCTCCGTTGGTGCCGTGTAGCACCCATCCAAGCTGCGTGAGGGACGCGACAGGTTGATGTTTCCTGCCTCTCCTTGTGGCTCTCGAGACGATGAGCTCCCAGTTGTCTTGACCAATGAGCAGCTTCGGGGGTTCGTCCTCGTAGTGAAGCTGATCGGCAAGCCGTCTCAAGTGCGGATATTCAATAATAAATTTATAGTCAATACCTTGCGGAGTTAACTTTAGTCCCTGGATTGTGCGGACGCCCTCGATGGTCCGCTTCGCAGCTTGGTAGACTCCTTTGATCTTCATGGCGATCTTCATGGAGTCCCTCTCGACGATGTTCCCTCCGCCGACAGTCTCGATACGGAGTGTCTCGTTCGGTCCGCTGAGCCCGATCTGTCTTGCCACCGAAGCGTCTAGAAGGGTTATGGTCGAACCCTCGTCCAGCAGTGCCAGCACCCTGGCTTTCCCGCCAGGGCCGTAGAGCTCCACCGGTACCATCTTCAGGTAGGCGCGCGCTGTCTGGGCTGCGTTCACCGGGACCGCGTTGTTGGTGGCCGCTTCTGTCTCGGCCTCGGGTTTCCGTTGCTTTTCTGAGTGCAACAGAATGTGGTGCTTGCGTCTGCAGCTCCTGCACGGTGGGCGTTTACAAGTATCATTACGATGTCGACTTTGTAGGCACTTAAAACACATGCGGTACTTACGCGCCATTTCCCACCGCTGTTCGATCGACGCTTGAAGGAATTTCTTACATTCGCGCAAGTAGTGTGCCTCCTCGCAGTGCGGGCACTTTACTGGCTGTTGAGTTTGCTTCTGTTGCGGGTGCTCAGCAGGTTGATCGGCCGCGCTGTGCGCGGCTTGCCGCGGAATTCTCCTCGCGGCGGCTGGTCCCGCTTCTTGCAGTGCGTACGGCCCGCAGCGGTCCGCCTCCCGTTCCAGGAACCTGCTTAGTAACACAAGGTCCGCGTCTTCCCGGTCCGCCGCGTAATCAAACCATCGGTAACGCAAAACAGCAGGCATTTTATCTACGATAATCTTTATCATTTCAGGCGAATGCAAGTACTGAGGCCTCTTCAGGCCTTTAATAGTAGCGACAGTGTTACTCACGTGGCTGGCAAATATACAGACTTCCTTGGCACCTTCTGTGATCCTGGGCAGCTGGCGCAGCTTGTCGAGCTCGGCGAGGACAAGCGCCTCCGGGCGCCCGAAACGTCTGCGTAACGCTTCAATCACTTCACTCGCTTTCACGTCGGAGTACAACAGGCTTTTGATCGCTTCTCTTGCCGAGCCTCTCACTGCGCGTCGCAGTCGCGCCAAGTTCTGTACACTGTTAAACAAAGGAGCACTGTCTTCATACACTGTTTTAAATGCCAGCCACTCACCACTATTTCCGTCGAAGGCAGGCAGCTCGTGCAGGTAGGCGGGCGGCGGTGCCGCCGGCCTTGCAGAATGTTCGATTGCGCGCAGTATTGCGCCCGCGAGGTCCACCGGCTCTCCTTTGACGTCCGCTGGAGTCGTCTGCTCCTTTGGTGCAGCGCCTTGTTCCCGGGTCGACTGCACCCAACTCTGGACATCTTCCTCGTTGTTGGCCGGGTCCTCGATGATGGAGTCTCCATCCTCTTCTTCGCTCGCCTCAAGCTGCAGCAGCTCCAGCTGCACCTTGGCGAGATGTGTGGCCGCTTTTGCTTCCTCGACCACCCTTCGTGAGTGCTCTGCACGTGCCTCCAGCAGGCGGCGCAGCTTGGCCGCGTCCAAAGTCTTCGACGCAGCACGCAGAGTCTTCGTTGGTTGCTCGACGGCGGGCTCCGCAGTGCCGGACGGGCAGCGCCCTCGGGTCCGGTCCTCCTCTGTGATGCGGGTCGCTGTCGAACTTCCCGTTGTCGCGTCGCTCGATGTACCGGTAGTCGCGCCCGCGGGCGCGGCCTCGGTCGGTGCGACGGTGCTCGATGTAGTAGTGGCCGGTGTGGTGGCGGCCGGCAGCACGTCGCCACGTGTGTGCGGCGGCTGCGCGGCGTCACCCGGGCCGGGCGGCGACGGGGGCGGACTTTGCCCTCGTGCCCGGCGTTGTCCCTCGTTGCTCCTGGTGACTGGCATCTCGACGTAGCTCCGCGACGTCTTCAAATCCGGCTCGAAGGACCAGCTGTGGCGGACACAAGCGCGCACGGTGTGGCGCCGTGCCCCTGGGTGGGTGGACGGCTCGCGGTTCTCGTCTTGAAAAAGACGTCTGCGCCGGTGCGAACCGTCCCTACGTCGCGAAACTTAAACTTGTGTGCGAGATGCCTTGAGGAGGCCTAGTCGTGAGAGATGCCTAGATAGGGTACTAAGTCTATTGTGGGTTGAATGCGAAACCAATGGTGTTGAATGAAGGAAACTATGAAACGAGGAACGGTACCACTATCTAACACCCCCTACGCTCGCGACCCCAGTCCAGGTTCACAGCAGCTGCCCGCGGTGCGGCTTCTTGTCAGCCCCTCGATGTCGCCGCGGTGCTCACTTCTTCGAGCAATCTGCAGGCTGGAATCCTTCTTGGCTGGGGTCTTGAGGGCACTTCTTCTTTCTTGATTTAGACGTCGGCTGGAACTACTACATACATTCGACCGATCTTCAACCGCGGCACTGGAATTTATCGTTACCGCAAAGAGAGCCCCATTAAAATTCTCTACATTTTGAAGCAATTTCATTATGAGTGGCACCATTTCCCGTCCATATCTTTATTGATCTTAAAGTTACACACATAATATTTACACCATTAGAAAGCCCTTACAAAACTCTATTTATACATATAAAATTTACACAGATCAACCAAGGACTTTAGACACAATCAGCAAAAAATGGTGAATATTTACACAAAACGCAACTTTCATCATACATTTTCGTTAATTACAAACTGACTACGGTCGTGATCCGCGAGTATCATACCATTCTAATTAGATCTCTTCACGCAGCATCTGTTTCACTAATGATACTCGCGGAGCGTGGACGAAAATGATACATTCTCTTAGTTTGTTACGCGCACTCACTTTCACTAATTGAACTCGAACAAGGCATGCGTCGCTGCCTTCACTGTTCATATTAGTTCTTTTCATATATTGTCCACATGTCAGTGCATGCATCGCCGACAATAACTTATGTTTATCAATTAGAATTAAAATTTAGTTCAACCTTTTTACATCAAATGAGTACAGTAACCTCTTTGCATCAATGAGTATTTGCTGGCTGTCAGTTTGACTGGTACGTCAAACTGACAGGAACGGGAAAAGATTAGAGATTTTGGCGGGAAAATAAGAGCTAAGCTCGGATGATCGGATGCGCTTGCTTGCTTGCCCGTTCAGAACTGTTGTACTGCAAATTAAAGCATTTACTATAAAAAGTGTTTCTTTTATCATTTAACTACGTAAAGTTTCCGTACGAGTATCTTCATACAAGTATCAATAGTTGCTGGTATCCCTGCGAGGCATCGCAATGGAGTTCGGCAACAGTATGTACTTAGTCGTCTAGTGTCAATGGGATTATTATTATAGAATCATTGTTAATTTTTCGTTGTTGTATGTTTTGGTTATCTTATTATGATTATTATTTTTTATGAGCTTAGATATGTAGTTATAATAATATGTATTGTGTACTCTTTATTTATGTAATTTTTATTTTCTAAATTGTTTAAAGTAGCGTGTAATATATGTATTTATTTTGTAAGTATTTATCTTAAAATTGTTAGTTAGGTCTGCAGTTATTTTCTTCTATTCATTAAGTTTATTTTGTGTGTTTTAGCTTAGTGCCTGTTTTGCAGACTATTAATAAATAAATAAATAGATAATAAATAGTTTGCCAACTAGAATAAAGTGCTATGTAAGTTCATATCACTACGTGTGGAAGCTTTCAATAGGTATACCAGGTATTATAATTTGGCTACTTTGAATATCGGCAATATTTTTCTAACTGATCATTAGATTCCTACATATATATTTTTTATTAGCGTGTGTTACAACCCTCGGTCTTTCACTTCGTGATTGTAAGCTGGCGGTTTGACGGCGTGACGTCCAAGGCGGTCAAGATCTGCTCAGTTTTATGGCGCCATAACAATGTGCCGAGATGTGTGGAGTGTGGTTTGACGAGCACATCGGCCGCGGCGCCGGATGCATGCGAATGGAGGCTAAACCACTACTTACTAGCTCCTTGCCACTCACTCACATTCGGAACTGGTTTCTCGCTGCTAGCTGCGGACGGCCGACGACGGGCCAACATTTTGTTTATCTACCGCCTTTTGGCATTGTTTTTTACTGTAAATTAGGTTTATGTTATGAATAGCAATGTTAGACTAAAACTTGCTAAGTAAGTATATATTTAATGGAATGTTTTAATGTAGACTGAGCTTAATTTTGTACATAGTAAAAGTTATCTATAAAATTGAATATCAAAAGTTTATAAATAAGCCTTAGCTTGTTAAACGAACGAATGTTTTATGATTATGCATTACTAGGATAAAATGTACACTAGTGACTGTATGTAGATAAATATTTATTGAATAAAGATATTTTGAAATTGAAAAATTGAATTGACTCACTCACATTTATACGATCTACTACTAAATGCAATGTCGAAAATATTCGACTGCAGATTGACGAAAGATAATTTTGAGCTAAGTATTCAAAATAAGAAAAGAAATACAACATGTGTTCATGCATGAAAATGTCGCTAATTTAGTATGATTGATGCAGAGGTTACAATGGCTCTTAGTACCGGCCGCTATCAGCAAGGAACGATATGCATAGTACGGACATAGAAACTTCAGCACAGAATACAGAACTTCAGCTGGAATTTAGCTTTCTTAGCTAGAATGTGTATTTGACTTCATGCGACATAATTTTTAACAAACCAAATAAGAAGCATATTCTCAATTTGGTTGATTCTCTGTTTACCCGTTTGTTGCATGAAAGCTACAGATAACTTGTTAGCAGCAAGGTTAGATTTTTCTATCTTTGTTTAGTAAAAATATTGTTACCTATTTGCTTAGCCTACTCGAACAGGGTGAATGTTTATTTCCCATTTGACACGTGTTGTAAAATAAATAATATGTAGGTACATTACGTCTCATGTGGCCGGGGCTTGCGAAGTCGACGAGAGCAACTAAAGATCCTCCATCATGATACGACGACCACTGCACTATTTGTGATAGCAAAATCGCAATTGGTTGATGTTATTTATTTTCCCACCAATAAACTTAATTCCTTTGCATGGAATATTTTTAGTAATGATTCATTACCTCTTCCGGTTTTATGTAATCGATGATATTGGAGTAAGATTATTATTTATAAGAGTGGCATCTAAATAGCCTTGAAACCTTGTAGAGTCTTGGGGCGGGTTCAGGCTCCAGCAGCTGTCAAACTTTGATAAAAGGGTTCTGTATAGGTTTGTATCGGCCGCCCTCCCCCCTCCCCCCGCAACACTCGCCACAGCCGGGTGAGGCGGCGGCACCTTCAGGTACTATACTCACAGAACTAAACATAAATAACATGAACGGTTTTTTTCTTATTTTAAATTATTACGTTTGCCATTACTGCACAATATATGTAAGCTTTCTGTAATTCAGTTCGCATGTGTGTGAGCGGTTATTTATTAAAGTGTAGCAACATGCCTCCCGCCGCGCCACGCCTCACGCCACGCCGCGCCGCGCCGCGCCGGCCGGGGCAGTCCTCGCCCGCGGCCACGGGGCCGTTATATTTGAGAAGATGTCAACAAAAATTGTTTGCGAGAAATGTAGCACTTGGCAAAAAATCTCTCAAGATTTCTTTGGGAAATATTTTATTCGTAAATACATATTTCGGGAGCAAAGTTTTGAATGAGTATTTTCATCTCTTTTATGCGCTATAATTACGGGTTTTATCATTCTTGTGAAGAGAAAGATTAAAGTCCTCACGAGTCCCAGTCCGTGTTTTAAAAACGCTAACCCAATTATTTGTTGTGAAAGTTGTGAATATAATTCGGGAGCTAATTGAGTCGCTGCGGACGTGACGCCTCGTCGCTGTATGTAGCATGGCGTGGCGTGGCGCGGCGTGGCGCGGCGAAGCGTTGCGTGGCGGGTTGGCTCGCACAAATTCGCGCAACTCGTGAACTCACGTACTCACTATAGGTAACACGTTCAGCCGTATAATGCAAGTTATTTAATGTATCAATTGCACTATCCGCGATCGCGGCGCAATTTACGACCACCGCCTTTATTCACTTGAGGCAGTTAATAAATAAGTAGGTACCTATTCTAGTACAGCACACCAAGCCCACGCTTGTATCGGATATGATACATATATACTTTTCTTTTGTAAATACATACTTATTATTCATAGCAACTACCAGACTCAAGACAAATTCTAATATTCATAATTAAAATAAATAAATATTCCAGGACATTGCACACAGCGGCTTCTAGCCCCACACTAAGCTAACGCTTGTGTCGTGGACAACGGATAATACTTATATACTTTTCTTTTGTAAATAAATACTTATTATACATAGAAAAGACCAGACTCAACACAAGTACTTAATTATATATTTTTTTAAACGCATAAATACTTGTGTCACGCGGGAATCGAACCCGCAATCTCTCGATTAGAAGGCAGAGCCACTACCAACTAAGCTAACAGAGCAGTCAAAGTTACATCAACGTCTGTTCTGAAAGACACTACGAGCATTCAAAATTTACATGAAATATACTTAGTTGAAAAAAAAACTACTGCTTTTAAAACTGTCTTATATATTAAGCATTCTTTCAAGCCGACATTGAAGAGATATTGGAAATGGAGTTGTATTGTTTGGCTCAACGTACATATATGTTGCCAGTAGGAGTATACACCTACTACCGAGTACACCTAGACACTGTATAGATGCTAACACTGTCTCGCACATTGAAGGAGAGGAGCTCTACGACATCTCACTTGACGCCTGCCTAGGATGGAGCTTCAAATGAAATACAATTTTCTAGAATTGAATATCTTTTAGAATGGAACGACTAGTTTCATAAAGCGAGCGATCACGTGACACCGACCTAAGAGAGCTCCCTTTCAACTCTTATCGAATGAATCTCACTCCTCATTTTATTTTCAAACACTTGTTGCATATTGGATGAAGCACATACCGAACATATTGGATGTTAATAAACTTTCTTTATATAACTACTTACATAAGTACATAATTCGTATGGTGAAACTAATTCTTAGTAGACAATGGACGCCAGGGGGGGGGGGGGGGGGGGGATATACAGTCACAGCCGAACTTAATTTCGGGATTGATTTATCGCACGATTTTGTGATAGAGTATTCAAACTAAAGTAACACTTTATAAAACCACACACTGAACTTCTTCTTCTTCTTAACACACTAAACTAAATCTTAATGTAAGAGTTAACCAGAGTTAGACACTCTTATTCGATAAGAAGAAGAATGTAAGACAAGCTATCATTATCAACTGATCTTGCTTGCAACTATTTATTATTTACCCCCAATTCAGTGTCCGCGCCACACACAACAAATGGTGCTGATCTAGATGGCGCTGCCTGCGCCGTATCTGTATCTCGATACTGGTACAATCTTAGGCAAACATCTTGAGCCATGACCTTGAGTGCGCAGTAGACGATTTTAAGGTATCGTTGGTGGAAAGAGAGGTGTGCGGGGGCATTCTGTCAGAACGCGTCCCCGTGATTGGCCGATCAGTTGGCCCCTGTTCCCCGCGTTGCGCGCATGTTCCGCTAGCGTCTGACTACACTTGCGTGCAGTGGCAATAGGCTATTTCTAGTTTAGAAGTTTTGTTGCTAAAGTTTGTTTTTTATTGTATTATTGTTACTTTGTTATATTGTGTTTTTACCTACCAAAAACTTTTTGGACAATGCCGCCAAAACGTAATACAGTTCTGAAGAAAAAAATGAAAATGATTTATTTTGTGACAAGAAATTACATACGTTTTAGTGTTTATATTGTTGCGCAACTAGTGGCTAAAACTTGTCTAGTTTTACTTAAATAAACAACTTTACAGAATCTCACTTTATATTTTACAAACAAAGCGTACATGTGCGAACTTACCCCCACTACGTCGACTTTGGCTCAAGATTTTTGCCTACCAGTATAAATGCTACAAGGGCCCCGCGGTATCGGCATTAAAAAGGTTTATTCTACATCGTTGGAAAATACCCTACAGTTTACCTATATTTCCTTTCGGTCGCGGTTGATGATTTTTTGTAAGGAATAGCTGATATTTTCCTAAATTTCGTTAAGTTTGAAAACCAATTAAGTCAGAAGACTAACCACTATTTAGACAACTGAAATAATTATTTTGTTTCCACAGCACTTACTCAGAACAAACGATGAATCAAGCTCCATTAAGCAGCCGTGTGTAGGTATGTAGGCACCAGGCAGGGCGGCTGGGAAGTGTGAATAATGCATGGTGTGAACATGTCACCCGGGTGAGAGGCTGGCGCTTGCCTGGCTAGCTCACAGACAGGGGCCTTCTTAATATCAGGGAGACCTGCCTGCTTGCCGGCTTGTGCTTATAATTGCGAACATTTGTACTTCGAGTCCAGATGAATGCTAGTGGTATAAACGCTACACTGCGCTGCTGCTAGCTGTGCAGCAAAACTAACGATTACGTTGTATTTCTTTAGTAAATTATGTTGTCTTATTGTAGTTAATAAAACTATACTACTTACTGTATATAATAGTTTCACCTTCACTCGAGCATTATAATACCATTATTCGTTGTGGCGAAGTTTTTTAGCAAATAAATAATTTTGTATTTTTGTATTCGTAAGTTAGTTTTGTATAATTTAATCACAATTTAACTTGAAAGAAAATTGAAGTGAAAGTTCAAGGATTGATTAAAGTTGGATACAACATAACGCTGGTCCAGTATCCATATATGTGGCGTTAAAAAGCGGTGCGGTTAGGTCGCTCGCTACACAGTCCATCGCTCGGCCGCGCGGGCGCGCAACGAGGCACGTCACTCGTAGCCGGCAGTGTATCGAGCGCGCTCACTAACATCGCTTTGTTTACTCGCGCGCCCACTGCGTGAAAAATCACCCACATACTATATGTACATATATGTATGTGTGCGTTCGAGAGAAGCGGAATATCGGTCAACTATGTTGTACAATCATGTACAGAAGGATCGAGAAAACCTTTTGTGTTTCGCTTTAGGTACCCCCAATTCCAACATTATCAGAAAAATGGGATAAAAAGCGTTCTAGATTTTATCAAACGGTTACTAATATGTATTATAATCGTGTATTTTTGTTGAAATAAAACGGAAGGTGTAGACATTTATAGGATTTTGTATAAACTAAGATGGTCTCAATAATTCTGATAAGCAAATATGTATGTAGGTACGTGGAATAAATTTCTTTGAAAATAAATTGTTGTTGATTATTCTGGGGCATTTCGTATAATCTCATGTACTTAATTCTATTTGATCGTCTATGCAATACATAATTGCAAAGTAATTAAATAACCATATAATATCCAAGTAACATTTATCTATATATATAAAACTGAAACGTGACTGACTCACTGACTGACTGACATAGTGATCTATCAACGCACAGCCCAAATCACGGGACGGATTGGGCTGAAATTTGGTATGCAGGTAGATGTTATGACGTATGCATCCGCTAAGAAAGGATTTTTGAAAATACTACTTTGAAAGGGGTGAAATAGGGGACGCAAGTTTTACTTCTTAATGCGAGCGAAGCTGCGAGCATCCACTAGTTTATATACGTTTCCCAACAGCTCTTATTAAGAGATAAGTAAGTAAATATAAAAACGTTTATTACGAAAGAAACGACTGTTAATGTGTAAGAACGTTGAGTAGATGCTTATAAATTTAATATTGTGATAAATATAAAACCCAAATTATCATTTGAAATTGATCACGCGCGTTTAGTAACTCTCACGACGCGCAACGTTTTGTGTTTCAAATAATTATTCGTATTGTAATGGAGTGTTGTTCCGGCGCGGCCGTGACGGCATCCATCTTACGCTAATTTATTTATCGTCAAAACAAAATGGGATTATATTTACAAGAAGTCGCCGCTTATTCTGTACGAAACCAAACATTTAATCAAGGTTTCAGAAAATTCTGAAAAGCTTTCACGAAATAAATTGAATTATTTTTGTAAGTGTAACTTGTTAATTTATAATTGGGAAAACTTGATTGCGAGATATAGCAAGGACTCCACCAGTAGGGGGCGCCAGCAGGCCCTCGCTAGAACTAACTAGAGACTTGTAGCTTGCAGGGCGTGCAGGGCGTCTGGAATACGCTCACGAAGGCTACTACGGTACCGATCCCTCACAATCACAGCAAAGAACATATTATTGTATCATTTTCATAGCCATTCCTCTCACAGTTACCTACATTGTAAGCTCTAATTGTTTTTTCTAGGCCTTATTTACCATCTAATGAACATCATTACTCAATACAAATGTAATTTCACAGTCAAAGATTAATTTGTTGTGAACACAAAGTGGCACCTCCAGTAATTTCACGCTCCGCCATGTTTAAATCAACACAAATGTAATGAAAATGCTTCGTTTTAATAATCACTGCGTCAATAAAAGAGTTGTTACAAAACGAAGAGGAAATTACTTTTCGCAACATTCCATTTTTCTTTTGAACAGTTAAGGAAGATTTTGTTAATCCCCAGCGTTTTCTTTGAAAAATATTTCGTTTAAACTTTAGTAGAGGATAAAAATACTAATCCTCGGTAAAGCTGGATTGGAAGTGCTTAACTGAATGAGCTGCGAGTGCTTTGTTTGTATCTAGTACCTACCGCGAGCCGCGGGGAGGGGAGGGGGCTATGGGAGGGGGGCTCTTAACTGACGTGTGGCACATTATGTACGTGGATCAATTGTATTCACGTAGCTCATTCTAGGAATTGCAGAAAAAAACGAGGTCTAACTGCCTGCTCTAAAGCCATCAACGCAATCTGCGAGTTCAATGAAATATTTGTAACGATTATTTCCTCTTTCCTCGTCGCTCGACTCGACCGAGGTCAGGAGCAATTTCCTTACCCACTTTGCAATTTAAATAGCCGCGAAGATCTTTGCAGTTTCGATCAACATTCCTGAAACGACATCTGATACTTCCAATATGGGCGTAGCGGAGGCTGTGCAAACATCGCTGTCCACTGCGCGGCGCATGGCCGCCCGCCGGCAGGCAGCCCCGCGCGGCGCGCAGTGGACTGCGCGTGACACTAACTCACGCAATTGATTGAGGCTTGTTAAAAACACGCCGCCGGCAAGCTATCGGTATCGATACTATTAACGGTTTGTTAGTATTTCGCATTATGGACGGTCAGAGGGGCTACCTCTGCCACTTTTTCCATTATAGCTTGATAGCCTTACAAATAAAGTTAATCTCGACACGTGTAATGGAAACAGTACTATCCAAGTATGTAGCAGCGTGCGAGCCCGTGGTAGCCCCTGTAATAATGCCTATGACAATATTGCTAGATAGTTATTAGGTTTACTGTGTAGGCTGGCACACACCTCGCGGGAGATTGCTCCCAGATTCATATGATTGTAACGACCAGACAATCAACCAGCCTCTCATATATTGACACTATCTCTAACAATATTTCTTATTATCTTTTTCTACTATGTATTTATTTAAGTATTTATTTATTTATTAATAGTCTGCAAAACAGGCACTAAGCTAAAACACACAAAATAAACTTAATGAATAGAAGAAAATAACTAGCACTTAATGCCCTCTTGATGCAGACCTAACTAACAATTTTAAGATTTTATTTAATTACTTACAGAATATATACATATATTACATGCTTCTCTAAATAATTAAGAAAATAAAAATTACATAAATAAAGAGTACACAATACATATTATTATAACTACATATCTAAGCTCATAAAAAATAATAATCATAATAAGATAACCAAAACATACAACAAAGAAAAATTAACAATGATTCTATAATAATAATCCCATTGACACTAGACGACTAAGTACATACTTATACAAATAAAATAATAAATTTATAGCAAAACTACTTAATAATTTTTGATATTGACTTTTTGAAAGAAAATAATGACGATTTTAAAGATATATCGATATCGTCTTTAATTTTATTATATGATTTACACATTCTGTAAACCGGTGAATGCCTTAATAGATTTGTCCTGAGTAGTAAGCAAATCACAATTATTTTGAATGCATTTACTTGTATAATTTATGACTACATGCACCCATTAAAAAAACTTTTGGTGAACATTCAGTAGGTATTATATCGTAGTATTGGTACAATTCGTATCTCTTCCTAGTAATGCCTAACAAGGTACCTCTACCTATAGTCTATAATAACCAATACAAGTAAACCTCAAGAATCCCAAAGTGTACGGAGCTCTCGTCGGCAGAAACCCGAGCGCGTGTATAGGGCTTCGCCCCCGGAGCGCCCGCAGCCGACCTCTCGAGCCCTTACATAATCAAACTCCACAAAGATTAAATCAAAAGTTCCCGCGTATCATTCCCACCACAGCTCCTTTTGAAAAGAAAGTAGATTAATGTGCTGCAGAAACACAACTTACGTGCATAAATTTTATATAGAAAGTAGGACTGCAATATTTTATCACCCACTAATAAACTATATTGTTATGCTAAATTTTATTTCATTACAATAAATAGTAGGAGGGTCCAACCTGGATGAGATCTGCACAAGATCGACGCAGATGGCACATGCAAAGGAAGGCCTATACCCAGCAGTGGGATCCCAAGGGCTGTGGATGATGATGATGATGAAATAGTAAACTCGAACAAAAATGTCTAAAAAAATTGTTTTCGATTTGAGTTTGACATTTGAATTGATAATTTGACATTTAATAAATAAATAAATAAAAATTTCGTTTATTGCTCCAAAATAATAATAAAACTATACATACATGCACTATAAACACCGCACTAGGCGAACCTGTGTCGCGGTGTAATTGCCATCTCGTTCCAGACATTAAGGTATATTAACAATTAGGTAATTACATTTTTCTTTCAGGCGTTTGGTACTCATTTTTTCCATTGGTTTGTATTTAATATTTATTAGTCTTTATGATACGCAAAAGGAGAAAATGATTACCACAAAGTTAGTCTTTATACAAATTAGCTTTTAAAAGATTAAAAAAAAAAGTCATAGACAATTATTTGAATCTTATTTGTATGCACTTTGCATTTACTTTTTTTGTTTGAGTACGAGCGATTTTGAGATCTCATCTCCTATTTAAAAAAAATAGTACATAAAAGCACACTTGGTGTCGCTAGCAGTAGGTAAATAAATATGGGAATATTTTGTGCACTAGGAGCCCGAAATCCGACGCGATTAGGTGACGCCATCTCTTAGTAACATTTGTTACTAATGATAACTTGATCCTGGAAAATTGCTCATTTTCTTTTATGAAAAGTTAACTTTATGAAATATTTAATATGCACAATGGAACGTGCCAAAATTATCATTCATCACTATTTCTAGAAATAACTTAGAAAAAAAAAATCCACTATAATTTTTTTTAGATATTTTTTTATTGGTACCTATTTGTTTTAGCTAAAGTATCTCACCCGGCAGTCAGTGCTATCCCGATACACCTACTTGGCCGCCGTCCCCAGCTGCAGCAGCCTACAGACTAGAGTTATACATCTGCGGGAGGCTCCTGACAGATGCCCTTTCCGCGCCACTGAACGCCTCGCACATTATCGTCAACTTTTTCGCCCGAAATGGAAAAAAGCTCTTTCTGTCCGTTTGTATGTCCGGCCGCCCTACGCCCGGCCGCCCCACAGGGCGCCGGGAAATTTGCTACTGGCAGGGTCTTGCTACACAGCGAGTAGATGAAGAAGTAGGCTAGTAGATACTGTACTAGCGGCTCATCCTTATTTCATGAGTTAAATGCAGTTTAGAAACTCAGTAATCTATTAAACAAAAATTAAACGCTTGGATGAGTTAAACAAGTAGCGCCTCCTACAAAACATGAGGCTTGTTAGTTACTACCAAGAATAGCAAATCGAGGAAGCCACTATATGAATACGTCAATAAGTTGACTTCGCTTCTTGCTAGCTCGCAGTGTGCCTGCACCCTTAAAGCCGTCGTGCGATCTCAGTACGTTTGGTTATTATCTGCCAGGCTGGTCGCTGGTCGCTGGCTGCACACAGATTACAATTTCAAGCGATCCCAGGGAGAATTACTTGTATTTGTACGAATAATTTGTTCACAAAATAAGGATGATACGAAGACTCGTCTTTCATTTAACTTTATATGTTCTATTTTTCTCGTTGACTTTGACTGTTTCTGTTTGTTGTTCGATTTATTTTTAGTAGTTATCAGAATTATTTCAAAACAGTAGGTAAATGAAATAAAAGGTATTTTCGAATAGGAACTGCTATGAAGATATGAAAATCAGACTTCATTATAACCTAATATAAGCTAATTTTTTTGCAAGTACCACCATGTAACCGCCTATTCTACCTGATATCCAGCAAAATACAAAAACTGCGCGGGAATAAAAGCAGTTAATGCAAACGTGTGTAAGCTCAGAGGTCGGAGTCAGCGGTAAGTAGTTGTTTAGGGCACACTTCCGACGCCGCGACTTGTGATTGACCTTGTTAGTCGCCGCGCGATCGGAAACTGACGCGACAACTATTCACTTTTAGTTCTGCTCGAGTTTGTATGCGAGAGGTAAACTTGGGAGGTAAAAGAATTTCGGGGTAAATTGCCGTGCTTTAAATTTGTGATTATTTATAGACTAAGCGATTAATTATACATTAAACATCATGTACATGTAAGTTTTAACAAATATAAAATTTCAAACGTGTTTTAATATTAAAACGTGTTGTGTAATTATGTATGCGTCAGTAATGTTGTTTATTTATTGAAAGCGCAGGTTCAGCTTTGTCTCTGTGGTCATTTCGTTAGCTGGTTAATTGGCAGTCTGTTGTCAGGTCTCTCTCTCTCTCTCTCTTTCATACACACACACACACACACACACAAATAAGCAGACTGAAATAAGCAAGGAATTTCATACCTGAAAATTACAGTATTTACCCGTAAAAACTACATCAAGGCATCATTACTATATTAACCTAGTTCTTGCGGAAATAAAATAAGTAAATATTTATTTCTATTACCTGGTGGAAAAACAAAATGTAAATAGCACATTGATGACGATGCACTCCAAGCCGATTTCGGCTACGGCGAACGTATTTCCTACGGGTAAGTTACTAATGCGTCCTCACATGACTAATATACCCTATTTTAGCGAATGTTCTAGAACAGCTGCTACATGTAAGGATGCCATATATATAGTTATACGTAATGTTAAAAGGCGGTTTAGTATTGAGATGATTCCTTTTCTCATCTTGATCATGCCTTCGTTTGTTTTCAAACGTATAGGTACACATTATCGTGTATCGTTCTCCTCCATCCAGAGCGACTGGCAGCTTGCGACTCCCACGTAGAGGGCTCACGCCTTCATATGCCTCCTAAGCACATCTTATATCTCAAAAACTGCCCTCCTCTTTAACGTTTACCGTCCTGTAGTTCTGAGAAAAAGATTTGCTTCGCCACTCTTGTCTCTGGCTTTCGAGATATGTGGCCGCACCATCGCAGCTGCCTTCGCATGATATACGCTTCCAGACCGCAGACATTTGCACGCCTGAGAACATCAGTGTTTCGGATTCGACCTTCCACTATCACACGTTACTACACAATCAAACGAATCTTCATATCAACTAAATACTTTACAAATTAATTCTCGAAACATGGTAACGAAATGTCATTGAATCGTTCATAAGTTTTATAAAACGGTTGTGAAGTAGTCCTTTCATTATTAATATCCCCAGCCGGCAAGCAGTACAAGTATAATGGGGCGGTTCCAATTAGTTGTCCAAATTGGAGGCTTCCAATCACTCAAGGAAGGCTTCCTTTCACAGTTCTAGACCTTCACCTGTTAAGGTAAATTGAACAAATATCTCCAAACCGACTTCAATGGAAATAATGGAATGTGGTTTTATTTAACTCAAGTTGTTCGGAATATTGGAGTTCTGTGAGGCTTCATTCAGTCAGTATACATACGTTTAGAGAGTTTCTTGGAATATGTATACGTAGCTTAATTAAATGTTAGTTTCAATATTTCCTAATGATTTAACTGCTTTTTTACTTAAAAAAGTAAAGGCCCAACTGTTAATTTATAAGACAGTTTTTGTTTAGGATTTTTTTTATAATTCGTCATTTTACTAACGAGTACGTATTTTCAAGGGTAGATAATACTAGTATTCTATGAATATATGTACTCGTATGTGTACGAAGCTATACATGGAACCCTACACTCCAGTCAGCTTCGAGGTTCTATACTCAGACAAATGTAGTACAAAGAGCACTTGTGAGAAAACTTACTCCCTACTTAGCAGATTCCAAGTTAGTTAATCAGAGGCAGGTCTTGTAGATTCTGGACCTCCCTCGCACATACATACACCGGTCAATCTAATAACCATAGGGAGGGGGTGAAGAGGGGGTTAGAGGGTAGCAACTAGCCTACTGTCTGACTTTTGCAACGAACAAACAAAGCTGCTATTAGGAGGCAAGGCCGCCGTGCACTGAGGGCGACCTGGCCAGGTCACCTTCTTGGCACGTCGTATGAAGCTTAGCTTAATCTTAATATATATAAATCTCGTGTCACAATGTTTGTCCTCAATGGACTCCTAAACCACTTAACCGATTATAATAAAATTCGCACACCATGTGCAGTTCGATCCAACTTGAGAGATAGGATAGTTAAAATCTCAAATTATAGTCGCAATTTTAATTTATTGCTAATTATTTGTCTGTTATTATTTGACAGTCGCAATTATCTGTTAACTCCAAATGATTCTAACAGATGTCGATACTTTTCGACTGGGTTGAGTAAGTAATCAATAGATGGCGCTGCTATGGTAAATCTACGAACGTGTCATATAAGTTCAATAGATGGCGCTGCTATGGATAGTGGACTCCGTCCGTGACTGACGTTCTCTTATTGTTCCTCTTAGATTGTTTACTATAATGTAATATAACAAAAACTTTAGCCACAGCAACGCGTGGCCGGGTCAGCTAGTTGTTTTATAATCATTAGTCGCAGTAATAGCCGCATCACAATATTAGCTGTTTATTTTGCATTTTAAGACACACAATAGTTCAAAATAAGACAAAATTCACCATCTGATGTGACATAGCAGGTGAGCTACGTGTTCCATTGAACTGATTTTGTTTTTGTTTCAGAAGTCTGAGCAATTTGTCCTCTGGCTGTGCAAGCCACGTGCGCTCAGTGTGTCCCCCGCGCGGGAGCAGTATCAAGTAATCAGCAGAAGGCGGTACAAATCACACCAACTAACTGATCACAGGGGGAGGCGTGCCGGGAGAGGGGGGGACTAGCACAATGAGAAGTAAGTCATTATGACTACCAAGTGGAGTAGGTTCTCATATTGAGCGAGCGATTGCATCCATTGTAGTACGCGTGTACTAATCTACCGTAACGTTTGATAACGACTATTTCAATCTTAGAACTTTAAACAGTGCCATGGTTGCTAACGTGTAGTTTAAAGGACCATGTAAGATTAGTTGTCAAAAATAGTTTGTATAAAAATTATGCTGTATCAACGGCAACGATAACGTTCAATTTAATTGTAATTTAAAAGAGCTACAAATGCCATTAATTGAATGATCCCGGGCTAGGGGCGGCCCGCGGCCTTTCATCCGGTACAATAGTACGGCGGTACATTATTGATGGACATTATCAATACCGGTTACATCAGGCGGGCGCGGGCTGCGAGGTGCGGGGTGCGGGGTGCGGGGTGTGGGGGTGTACGGAGCCCGTCGTCAACAGATTGGCTCTTTTTGTGCCTCCGCGCAACATCACTGGGCGTGCCTATACTATCAGCGAAACATGGTAAATTGAAAAAAATAACTCAACTCTAATTTACACACATTAATAAGAGATAGGTCCATGACTATCAATTTTCTTTAATGAAAGTAGAAAAGTTATCTGTCATAGCTAGAAACTACATGCTGTAACTTTACACAATTACTTGTAATTTGTGTAAAGTTACTTTTCATGTGACCGGGAACTTATTAATTATGTTGTTATGTTGCTCCGCTGCTAGTGGCGCCACCGACCGGCAGGTGGGAGGCAGTTTGTCCGCGTCAGATCGGATTAGCAACATTACTTGTACGTGCACTTCTTATGCCTCCACGGAGCCTATCGATGGCCGCCATCAACCTCCCGCCTCCTAATGACGGTATATAACCGCGATGGATACCTCTCGTAAGGCTCTTTCCGATATAAATTACAGCCGCAATCTAATGCAAGGTGAATAGAACCGGCCGAAAGTTGGCTTCATTTCACCGGTGTCAGGTCCAAGTGGCGAGATATTAAAGCAGGCGGGTTGACCGCTGACTGCACAATAGTAGAGGACTCATAACTATCCGCTCCGATCTCTAGTGGCGGTATTTGACTATCAGATCAGGTAGCACTACGGCTTAGTGGATATTACCATACTAGTAGCGCCCTCTGGCTATCTGCGGTAATACAAGATAAAAAAGAAAATGCTAGGAAAATGTATATTCATAACTCACTAGAAAACTCGGCGCACTCCGTTTCGCCACCAGATGGCTTGTTTTTTTTATAAAGCTCACGGAGACCGTGACCTTTCCAACGAATGCAAAACCGTGGAAATCGGTTCGTGCGTTCTGGATTTAGAGCGTCAGGAAGGAAAACCCGACTTATTTTTATATAGTAGATAATCATGCTAATTGAACGTGTGTTGTTCAAGTATGAATGAGGAAAAACTTAGAACACGCTGCACATATGTGCGTGCGTGTTCTAAGTGTACTATTATATAATAGTTGACTAACATATAGTATAAATCTGTGTAATGCAAGTTTTTATGTACGATTGATTGGAGGCTCCCTCAGGGCCCTATGTCCGGGACAACCTCCTCAAACCTCTTGGCTAAGGTACATATCTATAGGTATATCTTTTTAATATCTATTTGAAAGAGGTGACATAGAAATCGTTTGAAGATCAGGTTTTTTGGGACTCCCTGAATATGAGATCTATTTCGTTGACGTATATTTTTTCTAACCAGTGTATGATACTTAAGAACTTAATATATTTAACTGAAGATTCAGGGTTCGTAAAAGTTTTAAATTGATCACCCAAAGTGATTTAACCATAACTTTTAAACTCAACGTATCAAAAGTTCATTGGATCCGATGTTCTCTCAATACTAGATAATGATGATATTATGTCAAGCAACTGAGTCTTGTAGAATATTCCATGAATGAATGTTTCACTGGAGTTGTTATACATTACCAGTCTGTGTCGAGCTTCTTTCCGCCTACGAGTGAATTGTTTCTACAATATGTTCGGGAACTGACAGCGGCGTGATGGTAAGCAGTGAATTAGTAACAACACGAGTGTACGATGTACTGTCAGCATGTTTAGAACTTAAACAGACGTTGTGCATCTTTGATTAATAGAAAATATCATAAGAACATTTACGTGTTAGGTTATTTTTACGAAAGTTACAAGCACATTGAAGGGTCTCACAACCTCACATACACATGACACACAAAAGGCAGGTGTATTGTTTGTGTGTTATTTTTCCATTGCATAAGAATGTGACTAAGATGGTGTACTTGAGTTGAAGTAGGCTCGCGTGCAGTTCAATTCTCGTAGCACTGCTATGCTCGTAACCCTGCTATGCTCGTAGCACCTCTACAGGAGGTCGGTGTAGGACACATTTTGTTTGGAAGATGCAATCATATAAATGGTAGTTCAATAAATGATAACAACTAAGTACGAATACTTTCATGAGCTAAGCAAAATCGTTACGCAATTTTAAATAAGTTTAGCAAATTTATACCGACTTGCACGGTTGAATAAATAACTGGTTATTAATCTTTTTTGTTGCTATAATTACAATTCTCCTTATAATTGCCGTATATAAGCCACGTACATAGTAGTTAAATCAGAGCTCCATATCTAGTGAAGGGCTCGTTCCGCGTGTAATTGGTGTGTAATAACAACACCTGAGTGTTTGCTCGGGCTGGGAGGTCGGTTCCGAACGAGCCCCATTACCGGGAGCGGGCAGGATGGACGGGCTGTAATAGATATTATCAGCACACTGATAGAGCAGTGATCTTTGTTACTGCTTCTTATTGGGTGAGCCGAACGAGCCCACATAAGATTAAAAAGATAAAAGAAATCTTATGTTAAATGCATGTGAAAAAATTTAATCATTTTAAAACAGAAATGCTCATTTATAATTACTATTCTGATATTTTTAAATGATGTTAAAAATGATTGATTAAGTTCGTCAGGCGAGAAATATTAATTTAATACATTTTATAGAATCCTTGGGATTTTACATACCTGGTTTTAAACATTTTTTGCTATTAAAGTATTCAATATACAAAAGCGTGTAAGCAAAGTTATATTGATCTATGTATCGAGTGTACATAGTTTGGAAGCTACAAATTGCCGTGAAAATTGCGTGCAATTTGACGCGCGCATCAAATGCCGCCGGGATGCCATCTCTCCGCACTAATGTACCGAATATTCTGCTATTTGAGGAACACCATACTAATTACAAAGCTAAATTGCCGTGTACGCTAATTTCTAATTGATGAATTAATTAGAAAACTTCGAAATGTGATCAAGAACAGGTTTTTATTATAATTTCATTTACCCTGCATGTGTCCAAATTAAATCAGAAAGAAATAAAATAAAATAATCTGGAAAACTCACATTTATAAATCATACTCGTATGTTAAAACTATGACTCCTTGTATATTATATTGCTCTATGCTATGACTCATACACATCTTACAATATAAGGAGCATTGACTTTGAATTCGACAAACAATATATTATGTAAAGGGTTATCTTCAAGATCTGGAAAAAATCTTATTAAAGTGAACTATTTAGAAAAAATTTTTCGTGATGTTGTGGATTCCATCACGTGGCACTCCCCAGCTATGCGAGTGGAAAATTTAGCGTCGACCGGACCAGACCTGGGCAAGTACCGGAGTGAATACCGGGTTGCGACCGGACCGGAGCAGCTTGTATCAGACTGGAGTGAGCTGGATCAAACTGGACCGGGCGTGGAGTACGTATAGGAATTTCATCGACAAGAGATGGAGTAAGTACCACAGGGACGCATCAAGGAATAGTCTGAGCTTAATTTTATTTTTTGTTACAGGGCCCTTCTAATACGTATTGCAAGTTTTTCTAGTAAATATTCCCACGCGACTTTTCTTAATAGATCCTTGAAACATATTACTGTTATTTTTAATCACTTCATTATTTGATGATTTATCTTCACTTGCATTAAATTTTATTAAGTAGATACGTGAGACCGAAATTCAGATTTGACATTATGCATATGTGTGATATTTCACCTAAAATAATATACATAAGTGAAAATAATGTGTAAGTCTAATTTTAGTGAGATATCAGTCAAAAGGTAGTGTGGCTCGGCGGTTAAGCCTCTGTTTTTCATTCTGACGCACCCTGGTTCAAATCCGGCCTTACACCAATACTAATACTCAAAGAGATATCAGTCTATCGCGTATGTAGTAGTTTCAATGGTACCTACCCCTGCCCCCCGCGCGTCCCTGAGTATGCGAGGTGCAATCGCAGCTTTGTTCCCTCCCTGAGAGGCTGCCCTTTGTGAGGCTGTGTTGTGATGAACTGGCCTTTTACGCCGCCATTGTAGTACACAGTGCGTGGTACACCTACCACGGGACGCACGGGAACACACCGGGCTCAGTACTGGGGTAACATTACTTTTTTTTACATGATATAGGCTCACGCTTGACTACAACTTGCCTGATGTTAAGCAACGCACTAATATAACCTACCATCTAGCGCGCTTGCCTAGAAGAAACCGGTTTACTCTCGACTTGAAGACCGACCAATTATAGTTCAAAGGGAATAGAGATTCGGGCAAGGATTTCCACAGTTTGGCTGTTCGCACGATGAAAGTCGAAGCAAACCGCTTGGTGCGAGTCTACTTTTGACTTTCCATCTCCAATCTTCAACAGTATAGTAACCGTTATAGATATTTTTCATACCAAAAAGGGGTTTAAATAATATTGTTAATGTATTTGTCATTACAACCAAGAAAAGAGTAGACACTATACAAAAAGTTTCGTCACTATACAGTGACGAAACTTTTTGAGATTATATAGATAAGTAAGATTTGTATATATCTTGTTTTTTAAAGAAGTCTGTTTTGTGTATAAATATATAATTAGAATACCATAAATAAGAGGATAGTGAGCATATTATTCGGGAAGGCTTTTTAATTATTCGTTTAATGGGCACTTTTACAAGAGAAAATATTAAATCAAACCATCATGGCTCCAGTACGCCTTCAGTAGCCCCCTGGCAGGTATTAGAGGGGTACTCACACAATGCGTGTGTTAGAGCCGCAACGTGCGTGAGCGTCACCACTGTACTCTGCTTCTAAGATTGCTTCTTTGTACCACCTTGTATACCACACACTTGAAATATATAGCTGGTAGTTTTAAAAAGCCAGTTTAAAAGCATGACAGGGATTACCCTGTCATGCTATGCATTATTATTATTAGCATGCTGGGCAGAGACTAAGTCAGTATCAGGCAAGAACACATTATTTAGGTAATGTTACATTAGTTCGATAAGTTAAAAATGTATGTATTACGAGTGACTTTTGTGTAACTGTTGCTGAACCAGTTCTGTCATTCCGCCTACCTACAGCCTACAGCCTGTAAAAAGAATAAGAATATGAATAAAAACAATTTATTGAGACACGAAACAACAAGAAATACACAACACAATAAAATATAAAGATATATACAGGTACACGTTTCGTGCCACAATCCGGCCCCAACTCAGCATGTGCTGGATGCAAGCATCCAGCGCTGGTCTTCCGTTGGGACCGGCAGGTGACATCACGCACGTTAATAAAATATAATACGCTTAACAACACTAAACAATATAAATAATAACATACACAAAAAACAGTTACCCACAATATAACTAATACTTGAAAACACACAAAAAAACTAATAATAAACATAATTTTAATTTAAAGCCTGTAGGTAAAAGTATGTCCCAAACCAATAAAGTAGCGAAATGGATCGTTCAATCTCAATAAATTTCGCATCTCCGCTATCTTTGGCTTAATTATTTCCAACTACCGACACAATCAATCTTTTGCATTTACCTTTTATAAAATCACTCAATAACGGATTTTCATTCGGCGATGGCGGAGATTACTCATCTGTTTGATATTAGACTAACCGATAGTTATTAAGGGTATTAAGCTTGTTAGCTAAATGAAAGTAAATATTTTCACAATATATAAATAAATAAAATAAATATTCCGGGACATTACACACAGCGCCATCTAGCCCCACACTAAGCAAACGCTTGTGTCGTGGGAACTAGGTAACGGATATAATACTTATATACTTTTCTTTTATATGTTAGAAAATTAACATTGGCGCTAATTGTACTCGTAGCAATGGATTGTTTCTTATCCATCGACTGACTACATACTCGTATAGCAAACTAGAGTAAATATCTAGAAGAAAAAAATATGATTTAGCAATTTTAAATACATGTGTAATTCATAGTAATAAAATTTTATAAAATTGTGTATATGAGTTAAATAATGTTCAGTTGAATCTAAAGGAGGCAATCCATCGCATGAATCGGCCACCGCGTTACGTTATTGAGTTTCAATTAACTTGTATCATTCGCCGGTAGATGGCGTTTTTGCACATTGATGAATGATTGCTTTGCCTCCCTGCCTGCGGGAGGGATGGGTGACTAATAGACATAGGGATAATTAATGAATATGAATGAGACCAACTACTTTAATTTTGAAGACACACTACACCTTGTATCAGAAAAAATCTTTGTCATTGTTTTTTAATATCTGCTAGGAAAACAGCCTGTGACGGAATATTTTGTTAATTGCATGGCTTCACAATGACTAATCAATCCTCTTCAATAATTCGATCGAACCCAAAAACATGAATTAGCAACAACAAGTCCGCAACTCCTAATTGTTACTGTCTCGGAAACAGAAGAAAACAATCGCATGAATTTGCAATTAATTTCAATGGGGTCGAATTATGAAATAACAATTAACAACAAAAGTGATTTGTGTGAATGAGGCGGAAGCGGCGAGATGAATGGCGCCGCACAATGACGCGGCCGGTGGCGCCCTCGCGCGCCGCCCCTCTGATAGCTACTACCAGGCATTCTGGTAAGCAAAAATATAGAATAGTGTGATTGTTATACAAAATAATAATCATTTTGTGTAGCAGTTCAGCTAATCAAATTAAAATTTACCTCAATTTCTTCATTGTCTTGCATAAATGTTGCCAAATATTACGCTCTGCTTGCCTCAAGTACGATTTGATTGCTTATCTTTGTTTAAAATCCCTCCGTGGGAAGGTGACTAGGGTCGCTGTAATGTAATGACGTTGTTTCCGGCCTCGAGATGTGTTGTAACTGCAGGTGGCGCCACCTGGCGGCTACTAGAGGCAGAGCGCCGAGAGCAGTTTGAGCAGTTTCTGATATCGCCCGAATAATTGAATTAATTGAATAAATTCCTGTCGGCCTTCAAACGTATTGTTAACGAGCCCAGTATCCAATATCTTTGTGTATTAAGTGCTTGTGATTATAACAAGCTCCCATTTCAAATCAATATTCTCACAAAATGCGTTATTTGCTATTGTGTAAAAAAAAGACTTAGTATGTAGATAGATAGATAAATAAATACTTTATTAAAACACCACAAATGAAACAATACAAAACAAACATACAAATTAGAATCAGCGTCTTAATTGGCGGCCTTATCGCTAAGAGAACTAAATTAAAAAAAATTGGGCGATCTCTTCCAGGCAACCAATCTGGCAGGGATATATTCTTGAAACGAAATGAGTAGGACGAGGTGTTTCAGATATTAAATAAAATAATGAAAAATAGAACAAAGGTTTATACTACTTACCTATATATATGAATAAGCATAAACAAATATAACCATAATATATTCATACATACATACATAATAGCATAATACAAGAGACAAAATAATAATAACAAATAAAGCAACTTATGTCAGAACCAAAGAAGATAACAATACAATTTCTTTACATTGCTAATATCTAGCGGCAAAGCGTTCCACAGTTTCACGGCGTGCGCAGAGAAAGAACTATCATACGAAACTTTTTTGTGTGTCGGTGTCGCGAGTGTGAGGTTTTCTGATGACCGCAAGTTGAGGGAGATAATAATAGTTAAGTATATTATAATAGTTAAAATGCAGAGTAGAAATACTCTCGAAGCACTCGATGTCTAGTTCTTGTCTCAAGCTGGAATCTATTCCTGTGAGAGTATACTACTATACGTACACGTATCTCTGTTACTGCGCCGAGTCCAAGCCATTTGCATATTAATCTATTACCGTATAAAAGTTCCTCTCGGCGGGATTTGGCGGCTTTTTTGAAAGGTTTTTAGCTGATTTTAAAGCGGACCGAAAGTCTGGGTCCGGATTATCTTGTCTTTGTGTTTGTCTTCGCGCCACTTCGCCGCGAGAGGGCGCCACTCGGAGGGATCACGCGACCACTTACTGAAACCATGAATATTTCACTTGTTTTTAAGGAAACATTCATGACTTTCATTATCTCGCGTTTTGTAATGCTTGTGAGTTTGCTTTTGTTTTAAAGAGACTTATAAAAAATTACTAGTTCATTCGTGGATGTGGTCTATACTTGAGTTCGGTATTGCTAACTGGTATTTGTGCCTTGATCTTACAAAAAAACGGTAGATGTAAAACAAAAAGAGAGAAAACATTATGTAATACAAAGCAGATGGACATCTTATTAGGAATCGGTATAGTTCTGACTTCCATCCACAAGAGTAGGTTGAAATTCGTAACAGCTTGAAATCGTTTCATTTGTAATTCCGATTATTCTCTCTGGATGTCAGGGACATCAAAGCGAGCCACCCTCTCTACTATTATTTACTGAATACTACTCGTGTAGTATTTATTTTGTCACCCGGCAGTCCCCGGTCACGGCCGGCATTCCCCGGCTACACCCGGTGTCACCCGCCGTCGCTTGGGTCTAACGGAACTTCAAACATTCGCACCCGATCCCAACACGGCCTACATTTTAATCTACGGGACTTTATTCACATGAATTGATATATTTGTAACACATTCCGTTTCATAGGAGTATGTGCGCGAGAAACAGCCTCGAGGCACTTTTGTCGCTAAGTCACCCGTTTCATGTCGACAAATCTGAACTATGTATATCAATCAACTCAGCGAATAAATGTATCGTGTAAGCTGGAAGGAGATATATCGAAATAGCTGACAAGTATGTATCGGAACGAGTCACAGTGGGATGTATGGGATGAAACAGCCTTCGCAGCTATTGTCAAGTTGACTCGTAAATTGTAGTTGGCATTGAGGCTGCGGCCGCAGTATGTTGTGTACTGTATACTGAACCTATAGTGTCAGTAATCCTGCTGTGATTTATCAGCGCGCTGTAAGCCGCGCCGCCTGTATCTGTATAATAGTATAAGTATGTATAACTATACACTGACCCACTCCATTGGACATTCATCACTATCTTAAATAAATATAAGAAATAAATAATATTATAAAAATATAACTGGTTCTTAGCATCACGTTTTAAAAAAATCATTAATTACAAATCAAATTACCGCCACTTGTAATAAATCGAAATCGTTAACAACTCACCATCTGTAAAAAGCGACTCTAATCTTTGTAGATTAATGATTTCTTTTTTGAGAGAACACAATAACTGCACAAATTTATTTCCTTTCTATTTCATTATCAAACTGAGAATTCGAAGCTTTTATTTTTCCGAAGTTGGATTTAGCGAATGATTTAATTTATCGTCGATTAAGCAACGACGGCGGGATAAGGGCGGGATACACGGACGGACAGACAGACTGACGGAGGGTGCTTGCAGTGACAGTCGGCCGCTGAGTGGACTACTAATTGACAGATAGCCCCGGCCTGTAATTAGAGGACATCTGCCATTTATTGCAGAATTTTGAAAACATCTAGTGCTTACAGAAATTTACCAAAACACTGGTGCTTTACACAGTGCTTCAAGTTCTGTTCAATTACCTATCCCTACGTGTCTGTAAGTTGTTCATGTAAATAGTAGATCATTTCAAATGCAGTCGTACTCAGTAACGTGAAAAGTCAATGAAGGATGTTCCTATGCGTACACGGCGGTGTCGCGGCGTGTGCAGCCGGGCTGACGCCAGGCACCGCTCTCAGGCTGACCGACACCTGACCCCGCTCGCCCCCCTCGCCCCCCGGCGTCACACCCCGGACTGTGGCCGCTGATAGCCGTTTAATGACGAGTGATTGCTCGACGACACATTAATGCTATTTCATCCGATCCGTGATAACGTTGATATATTCAAAGAATTTATTTTGGTGAAAAAATTGTAGTCTAAGCTGAAACATAGTTCTTTTAACAGTAAGATCTGAAGTGGTTACGGGCTCCTTAAATCAAGCTCACGGCGGCATAAAGCTCCCAAACTGATAACAGATGAAGAAGTTTCTTTCTAGTTTAAAATCTTCTTTTTATTTAAGGAGAAAGTTGGAAATAGGTAATTTTCAGGAAAAAATGAATTTGAGTTCAACCTGTGTCCACATCCTGTGTAAGTGTGTTTGTGTGTGTGTGTGTGTGTGTGTGTAAGAACACCATGGAAGTGTACTTGTGCACTCCATCTCCGAGAATCATAATTTCCTGGAACATAAACAGCCCGAGGGAGTAAAGTTACACAAGTTGAACAACTTTTGTTGCTCCAGTCTTTTGTGAAATATTAATTTTGTACCTGTTTCAATTTAATTTAAAAGTTACTTGTGAGGCCATATTTGATTGTCACTCGGATAACTTGTTTGAAACGCTGACTTGTGCTTGATAATAAATACGTTAAGTACAGTGTCGCCTGAGTGTGTGTGTATGTGTACACAAGCAGACAAATTGTATCATCCTGCAAGTGCCTCGGGGAATTCTTTAACTCGATCCAATACAAGGTTCTCACCAAACTTGCCAAGGAATAAGTGACAATAGACTCCAACAATGCGATACACATTTAGAAAAATCAGGCCGACTCCTTTGTATGTAGTGTAGAGGATGGGGAAATCAACTATTAAGAATAGAAGCCCCTGTGAAACTATTTTTAACGTAGTTTTTTTCTGTACACTGTACAAAGAGCTGGAAAGTATTAATTTTCTCTATCTAATATCCGATCGAAGCCAGTGAGTCGACTACACAAGAAGTGATATAAGTGTCAATCGAGTGACAGCCCCGCACAAGATGCGAGTTACTGGCGCGTTTGATCTCCGCCGCGAAACGCTGCTCGCGTGTGGCGACATCTCACAGGAGCCGAGCTACTCGCGCGGAGGGGGATCACTTCAACTGACTAAATATTACGTAAAGGATTACTGTAATCCAACAGAACACACACGTACAAACATAACTTTGCAATTTATAAAAATATTAGTCATACTAAATCAAGAAGAAATTGCACCATTCTACTGTTTTACTGCTCATAGGTGTTACAAAGCGATATCAGAAATATGTAAATCGACTGCATATATCCCCGGTCTCCCGCCGGTGTACCTTCAACACGAGTTTTGGCGAATTCCGTCATAATATTACGTTAGAGTGCTCCATCTTGCGCGTGACACTTTTATTACAGGAGGGGGTCCCGCGGGAGGGGGAGGGGGGATGTTTATTGTATTGGAGTGTATCGCAGGTGAGCGCCGCGCCGCCGCCGCTGTACTGGAGACTTCATACGATTTATCGACACGAGCGCGATACCGGATATACCGTGTGATACTCCCACATTGGTGGATTTTATTTGACGGGCAAGTTGACAAGCAGATCATATGAACGTCAAGGTCGGGATGACGAGGGAATGTTGACTGTTGTAGTGAGTTGATCCCGCGGGACTATGCCATCTGTAAGACTTTACTGTAACAGTGTGACCGACGCTAGCTCTCTGAAGTTTGTATTTTGTTCCCAAACCACGTGATGTATCACCGAACGTTGTTTGGTAAAAACAAACATTTCTGCTACAAAAACGTGTTTGCAGAAACATTTTAATTTAAAAAGGAATTTTACATGATGAACGAGCTTTTTAACTAAACTTGTTAATTATATTTTTAAATATTTGAAGTCCAGGAGCTCACTTGCCTAGAATAATAAATGATTACAGAGATTAACTATTTATTATATTACGTTAGCAAATGAAATTAACTTTATTATTTTGTTAATCTAGACGTAGTCATTTATATTTGAACTGAAGTCGAGGTTTCGAGGTAAAGCTTCCAATCAATAAATAAGCCAATGTTGATAAGATTCATTCTGTGAAACGCTCAATAAAAGAAAGACGAGTTGGAATCATATTTCTCAACTATCTTGGCTAAATGAAGCGATGTGTCTGTGTGTGTGTGTGTCTGCCAGATTACACACAACTTAGCGGACTTATTGTCGGGATATTTTAACTGCAGCATAGATACTCCTAGGAAACTTATTGAAGACTCGACTAGAAATATGTGATAGTAGAATAGTTCCTGATCTGAAGCTTAATATCCTCCTCTACATCTTTGTTCATGAAGTTATAACATGTGTGCAGTTGGTCAAGATTGTAATCTGCAAGATGCATCACACGCGACTCCACCCGTGGCTGTAGATAAACTGCCAACATTTCTCGTGAGGTATAAATTACCTAGACGCGGACTTTACAAAAGTGCTTTCAAGGATTTGCTCCTTTACTTTATGTGGCTTATATATCAGCACACGGATAGTGGCGAGCTTTTTACAACTTTTCACTTGGAAAGTTAAGAATTTCTCGAGGTGCTTGGAAACATTTAGCAATCGCTGTACGTTCAATAATTAAATGCAAAACCAAATGAAATCACGAAAACATTACCCCACCCTGTATCAAAACGAGTTGATTCTTACAAAAGTGCTGAAAGCAATTTAAGTGACTGTATTATTGTAGACTATAGAGCTCGCTCCATTAAAAATCTGTTAATTTATTTCCTTTGATTCTATTCATTGTGAATGTTTGCTAAAATTGCTTAAATAATTATGACGGGAATAAATTAGCTTGTCACTGGGGTGGCGGTCGGAGAAAAATCCGATATAGCTTCACTTGGATAAGTTATTTTATGGAATGTATTATCATTACTATATAAACTCAATATATGTTTATTGTGACTGGTGTAACTAAGTGCCTTCGTGAATTTGATATAGGTATTCCGAGTGCAGAACCTGCACCTTAACAAAATGTAATCCAAAAAACTGTTAAACAATTAAGTTGTAGTCATGTTTGTAATCGTTTTTTATTAAGTAATACATTAATTTGTAAAATTAACTTGTATATTTACAATATTCAAGTGAGATATGAACCATAGAGTTAAAACTAGGATATGTTATTTCGCAGTTCAATTAAAACAGATGAAATAAATAGTTGCCTAATCGAAATTGCAAATTGCATATACATACCTACTGGTTTTTTTTTCAAGTTTCTACGACTACTTACAATTCATATTTGACTACTACTAAAATATTTAAATGCAACAGTTCACGTCCATCCCAACTGGTGAAGGTGGCGCCACTGAGCGCGGAGAGAGGCGCCTTTAATATATTTTAGAAAGTAAAGGTTGCAGGGAAAAGCAACAATATTCTTCGGTTACAATTTAAACTTTAACATGACAAAAAATGACAACGGAAAATTAAAACGAATCCGTTGCATGTGCTACCTATTAATTGAACTACAAACTGTGAAACTATATTATTAAAGTAGATTAAAAAAAATGGTCTATCGCAGAATAATGTGTAAACAAGAAAATACGATTTAAATTTGAAATTATAACAAGATAAACCAAACAAAATAACAGGACAATACTTATCATTATTTATTTTTCGTATAAACACCACAGATGCTATTAATTTCCAATACTCGACCATTATTTGTTAATATAAATAACCCACAATGTGTATTTGTGACAACAATCTGTTGGATTAAATCACAACATTCCGCTGCTATTACAGCATCACAAAAGATCTATTCGAATAAAAGGCAAAATAAAATAACGAGCATTCTCTCCAAAGGGGCTTTGATTTGAATTTGTGTCACTTGTTTGCTTTATTATTTTTAATCTCTTTTGTCACAAGCTTTTATTTAACTTGCCTTGTTAGCGCATTTTATGTTACCATCACATCTTGCCAATCTTATTTCAATGTCTATATTACAAGTATTTCTTAACGTACATTTAATGGCAATTTATATTTTTTTTTATTAATGGAACTGACTAAAGTGTAGATATGAATTTGAAAATAGGTATGAAATCATACATACATCAGGACCAATTATTGCAGGAATTTACAATATTGCATTCCATAAGCCTCATTTTGATATCCATAGCTTAGTCCAGTGCAGGTAAGTTTCACCTCGGACCCTGCGGTGCCGCCTGGGCAGGTTGAGTTGATTCATGTAGCCAGGTGGGCAAATATCTAGCTCACTGTACACTATGAAAAAAAATGATAACAATATTTTTCTTTACTGTATTAATTATTGTCAATTATAATCCACACTCCACATGGCGCGGAGTGAGGCAGAGGTGGCGGGGCGCGGGGCGCGGCGCGGGCAGGAGGCGCCGGCTCCGGAAACTTCCATAAAGAACAAATATCGGACCAATTACTGCCGAGGCAGACGAACAAAACGAGAAATATCGACGATCGCAGCCAAATGGATTTTAATATTCCGAACAAATTACCTTCCTCAATAGATAGGAGGGGATTTGCGACAAACTTCAGATGTCACGCCATCAAAGGAGCCGCCGGAGCGCCGCGACCCGCTCCCCGCGCCATGTCCCCTTCACCAGACCCTACTTTTGATAAATGATGACGAAAATATTTTGTGAGCTTTTCATCGGGCGGTATCGAATACTGAACGTGTCAGTTACACAACTCCCTTAATAAAGCTTTGCGATTACGATTCAAGAAACAGAAGTTTCAAACCAATCAAAGTACATCTTTTTAGTAGCTTTTCTCAGAATCAGTTCAATTAATTCAAAAAATAATTCGTAATGAAATTGAGCAAGTGGGTGGAATGAAAATAAGTTTGTTCATAGCTGCCTGTGGTACTGTTAGAATGCTGTGAGGTTACTTTCTTTAGACCCTAGTACCGTGGAGGCAGCACGAGGCCCGTGTCTGGTAGCTCGACCCCGCGTGAGGTGGGACTTGATAAATAGGCGCCAGCTTTATTATATAGGCCACAGTAGTCGCGACACGTGCCGGAACCACCTCCACACTGGCTGGGAATACTTGATGACAATCCAAGCAGAGCCGAAATAAACTCTCCAATAGCACCACTTGCTAAAATATATTTGTCTTTGAAGTTTACAGGTATAAAAAGGTGTAAAAGAAAATATATTATGAAAGAGGTGACAATAAGGACAAGGTTATAAATTACTCATATTAATAACTGTAAAATACAGCTTTCAATTCCACCGACCTTTAGCTGAAATCACGCAAGATGCTACTGGAGTGTCTCGGGGAATAAAACACAGTACAAGTTACCGCTAACTTCTCGCAGGCAAATAGAAACAAAGTGCGTAGAAAGCGTTCCTTGATCGCTCCACCTTGACTCCACTTGGCAACATCGCCGCAAACACATCGATAACTTGCTAACTTTATCGGAATCCCTCAAAATTTCTTCTCTGTACAATTTTCTTATGTTTTCGCTATTCTTTGCACTGTTCTTAACTTTCATACCATAGAGGTGCGCAGAATACTAAGTAGAGCGATAATAGAGACAGTTGCAACTTTACAAAGAAGGTAATATAGGTACTGTACACTATAGTTGTTATCTCTCTAGATCGTTCATACATAGTGTTTCAAATAGGTAACAAGTGTGTTGACGTCTTACTTGATCAACAAAGTAGTGCAAGCTCTCAGAGAGCAGGCGCGCGTTTAGTGTGATTATAGTGAAGCCTCAAAGTTTGTGTGAACATTGAACTCAGTAACAAGCGGGCGTGCGCTCGAGAGGTGCACGGGGCTGCACACAGCGCGGGCGGGGTCACAACACAACACTTTCACAATGCGCACGTTATGACGGCGTGCTACTTTGTAGCTACGAATTACGTTTTAACTTGAAAATCTCCGTTTATAGATTACTAGCTGTGCACGCGACATGTACTGACCGCTAACAAAAGGCCTAAAATATAAAAAAATACCATCATGATTATGTAGAAGATCACGAGCCATCACACGCAGTCGTAGAAGCGAGTGCTGCCATAAATCACTCCGCGCGCGAGAGAACAACGCGGCAATATGAATAATTGCACAACATCTCGTTCTGTTTCTTTATTCACCGAGATTTTACTCAAACCCGGACACAAATGTTACATGAAGGGCCGCTTTAAGGAGGAGCTGGGTGTATCTATTATTCATGCGGAACCTGCGCCCTCGAGCGCTCACCTTGCACATACACATACACGCACACAAACATGCACTAACTAACTTAACCGCTGAGGACTGCTTGTGCTAACGATTTCATGATAAATTTACAAGCAAAGCTAAGTTAAATAATAATTTTGTTTCTTAATTGAATTATTTTTCTGCAGTAAAACTTAATACAACTTTTATTTAGGCCTATTATCAACAGCTACATCTTTCCATGATTATCTCCATACAATTGTGTATAAAACGAGTGGTTTGTTTAATATTACGGCAGCACATAATAACAATGTTCTGATGAAGCCAGCTCCATCACTCAAATATATCGCAGCCTCGGGCTCCAGCCCATTCTGCATCATCACTAACACGACTTGTAGCAGCACTCGAGCTACTTACAAGGCTTCTAGTACAGATCCTACTCCATATTTTTAGTTCCAATTTAACCACACGCAGATCTCACGTGACCTCTTGTTCTGACTCTGATAGGCTCATTACTGACTACTCCGTTCCAGCCATCGTTTTATTAACCGTCAAGTGAAGCTTTTCTGAAATAACTGGTATTATTGTATGTTCTGATAGTGTACCAAAATACTGTAAGTACTTTTACAAAAAAACAGTTTTATTACTATTGCCTAGTCCTAGTTTAAGTTTACAAATAAAATTCAATATAGTTAAAATACATTTTTTTTCATACAGCATAATTGACTTACTTAAAGGTATCATAATATAATATTGCGGTGTATTAAGAACATTCTTACATTGTCACTTATAATGTGAGAATAAATTATTATTTTTAATTTATCTGATGAACCCTAAGAATGCCCCACATTTCTAGAACACCAATATGATACAATAGTACTCAAGGAAAGAAGAAAAAGGCACGTATACTCGCTCCCACTAATTAAGAAGCAAACAATCAGTATTCAAAGCAAATAAGATGGAGTAAATGTGGCACGACCAACCAATGTCCGTCGTCACTGCGATTACAGGCCCGACCCCGGGGTCTGCGAGACTTCACTACAGGAGTCTATCAGACGAGTAGGAGTCTACGAGACTTCCAAATAAATACAAATATCTTGGTCACTTGTCACTGTCACAGCCGCCCCGAGGGACTTCGGAAATAATAAAGAGAAAAGTAATTTTGTGGCAATAAAGTTATTTAATATTTTGCCAATGCTTTGATCCCGTTTTTCTTTTTTAACGTACCTGTAAGAATGTTCAGTTTTATAGCTTTGATTTCCTAATGTTAGAGCCATTTTAAAAACTGGTTTGCAAAGCTTTGTGACTTTATATTTATTTCATAAATGTAACCCATAACAAACATGTTTCATACCTACACGCTGCTAGCTTTGTTTATTTTATAATTTTTGACTAACAACTATTAATTTTAAATTAACTTGGTTTTGATAACTTCTATGAAAATGTTACTATCATCACCAACTGAATTATCTATACTTAATATTATAAAGCTGAAGAGTTTGTTTGTTTGTTTGTTTTTGAACGCGCTAATCTCAGTAACTACTGGTGCGAATTGAATAATTATTTTTGTCTTGAATAGACCGTTTATCGAGAAAGGCTATATAACATCACGCTGCAACTACTAGGAGCGAAGAAACAATGGAAAATGTGAAAAAATCGGAGAAAATTATTAATCTTTGAGGGTTTCCGTTGTGTGCGCTGCAAAACGGTTCAAGATATCAAAAAATATGTAATAAAATAAAATAAATATAAAAAAGCCTTTATTTCTATTACTCATTAATCAATAGTTGCAAAATAAGTAATGTGATGATAGTATGTACATGATATTGAGAATCATATAAGTATAATATCTTTTATGACATATTATACAATGTGCATACAAGAATTTATACAATGTTTGTAAACAAGTTTTGTTTTAGTTCAGCTAAGCTCCTAAATTTTGATTTTATTTTGTACCTATATCAGATATATGTACATATATGTATATTTACCAACAAAATACATCAATTTTTAAGTTTAAAAAAATATGTATGAAAGAATTATTCCTCTTGAAATGATGTAACAAAATGTCCGGAACAGTATATGTCTATCTTTTAAGATTTACTCAATAGAACCGTTTTTATGATAATTACTATTCCACGCGGACGAAGTCGCTGGCACAGCTAGTTATTAATAAGTCCACACTGAGCTGCCTATGACTCCGCTAACTTCATTTCCGGAGATTAATTTTCATCTTAAACACTTGATCAATTTAATTCCGTCAATTATCTCAAATGGCCGCCTTCTTCCAGCAGCCAGATAATGTTGTTCATTGTTTGAGCAGAATCAAAACTCGGTAAAACATTATATCTCCGCCATTAATAGCATAATTTTATCATAACTGCTGAACAACGTATCTTTGCGAGTAAGTAAATAAATAAAATAAACGGATTTGTTCTGATTGTTGACTAAACAAATGCTTAAAAAAAACAGAATCTTTATACGAATGTAATGTTTGAAATTTTGATCGGCGCTAAATGTTATCGGCTGAATTCACATGTTCTACGTGTTCTTGTTCCTCATCCATCATTCATCGAACATTCAAAGTAAACACATCGCAAAGCTGCGTTGTTACGCCAGCGGCCCTTGGGACGACTATACAACTAGTTCACACACTCCCCACAATAACATTATTTAAACACAACAAAAAGCTTTTGAAAAACATTTTGTGCGAAAACGTTATTCATCTGTTTCAATTGGTAACGAAAACCAAACAAATAAAATAACAATACATACAAGCTAACTAAAATGTTCACCTGACGCAGGTAAAATAAAAATGTCCTTAATGTTATTATCAACTACTAATCCAATAGTTAGATTAGTGGTTGCAGGCAGCCGCAGCCCCTGAGTCGCGGCGCACGTCGCGACTAGGAGTTGCTGCAAGCAACAATGGACAAGAAATAGTTACAAGCGGGAGTCAGTTTAATTAAGACAAGTTCCCTCCGCGAGGTCGCCCCTTCCTTCCTCCATTCTTTACTTTTTCTACTTTCCTTCATTAAAAGTTAAACCGTTTTCAATTAAAATTCGAAATTCGCGACCCCACTTAGGAATAATTTGATATTTTTGAGGAATGTTGATTAAAAACAGGGATAATGGAATCATGTAACGTTCTGGAGACAATCTCTTACGCGTTTGTTGGGGACAGGTTGTGATTAAACTGCGCATTAGAAATTATTCCGTGTTTACTCGGTATTTTAAATAGATACTTAGATAAATTAGAGACTTGTTGAAAAAATTAAAAACTCCTTGATATAAAAGCAGACTCAATATCTATATCGAAACACTAGTATATAATTTAATGGAAATCCTTTCGTTTCCGAGCACAGATTACAATATACCCAGTTATATCCGTATTCGATTACAAATATCCGCAGCGTTGCGAAATTAACAACATTACAGCCAACGTCAACATATTGCTAATTTAATATGAGCAAGTTTGCACACAGCAGGGAGCGAGCCGCCATACTTGTACTACTACATATATACTTGCTAAATGGGAATATGTAGCGAATGTGGCTCCGTGGAAATACCATCTTACTGCACTTGGTAACATCTTAGCGGCACGTCAATGACTTGTTTATGAAGGTATGTGTGGATATGAACATCTTTAGGTACATTAATAAATTATATATATAATTGTTTTTAACTAAACCTTATATTTTGAAAACCCTGATTTTAAAAGTAAGATACGCCATTTTGTTTGTTTGGTAAACAATATAACTTATTATTCTATTTGGTTACAAATTCAAACACATAAGTGAGGTACTTTTTCATCTACCTATCCTTTGTCACAAAAGTTATTATAAAAGTTATTAATAAGATTAATTTTACAGATTCCATTACGCATTGTTTATTTCCATCCAATCTCACAAATCCCAAGCAAGTGAATGTTCCTGAAACATTGTTTCCCTGCCGCCGCCGGTGTGAAGCTCTCACCTCGACTTGTCGGCGGCGGTAATGAAGCACAACTTGTCGGCGCTGGCTATTTGCGGATCAATAGGTCAACATTGACACTCCGCTGCACACCCCACGATGGGATTTCACGAGCGAGCGAGCTGAGCGGATCGAGCAAAGGCTAAGGAAAGCGGAGCGAAGAGTCTCGAGCACTCGACGGAATTTGTTTATCTCCTAAGTCCCCGAGCTGGCTATTTTGCTCGGAACACCGGGATTCATTCCGATTTACGATTGATATCTGACTTTCAATAATTCACAATTTTAAAGCGGATTCATTTGTATTCCGGGAATAAAATCAGAGGATTTAAACGCAAGCGTCGATCCCGAGTTAACATTATGCTTGTACAAACATAAATGTATTTTTAAGCGATGACATCTACAATGAATAATAGTACTCGTACTGTTATGATCATACTACGGGTCGGGCTCCAAAATTTCGTTTCAGAAACTGACCCTCAGTTTGACATTGATAGTTAACCTGTAGTTCAGTTAGTACAGGCGTGTACATACATTGTAAGCGCCTGCAGATTAGATCAGGTGTGCGGCGTGGTGGCGTGCCTTGACCTCATTAGCGGAGGAATTTGTCCAACGATCGAGTGAATTCTCCGCCCACTGCTAACTGCCCACTTCAAATCTTAAGCATTTTCATGCTCGTTACATGGACTTTTAAGCATTTTCGCAAGGCATTTTTCATTATTTTCCCTTTTTAAGTCAAATTACGATTAAAGTATGCTTACCTACTAATAGACATTTTATGATATTCGTGTTTGATTTAAATTTAACGCCAAGCTGTGAAGTTATTTCAAACTTGAACCGATATTAAAAACGTGATATGCAAAACTATAGCTTAAAATAAGACTTAAAACATGTTTGTAAAACTATCTACTGTCCCTAAGTTAAAAAACATTCCTCATTTAAAATTGGCACTATACATTTAGAACTTGCTTGACAAGGATAGTACTCGGTATCTGTCAATGAGCAAGCGGCCGGCGCACAGAAAGGCCCCCGAGGTGGTTTAATTGCTATTTGAGCTGCCTCCAGCGGAACAAACTTACCTCCCCATATTTTATGGCGAGAGTTTTTAAAACAATAACTTTACTTTCGTATTTTTTATGTGCTTTCGGGTGCTACGAGGAAAATTATGAGGAATTTAATTAAAATTAATACTTTGTTTACCGAGATTGTGCGCGAATTTTTGTTGAAATTTGAATTGTTATATTTTTTTAGTCAATTAATAAATGTCAGAACACACCTTTACATTTTATGGCATAACAGATAAATAAATAAATAAATAAATATTCCAGGACATTGCACACAGCGCCATCTAGCCCCACACTAAGCAAACGCTTGTGTTGTGTAAGATATAATACTTATATACTTTTCTTTTGTAAACACATACTTATTATACATACAAACGACCAGACTCAACACAAGTAATTATACATTTTTAAAATGCATAAATACTTGTGTCACGCGGGAATCGAACCCGCAACCCCTAGATTAGAAGGCAGAGCCACTACCAACTAAGCTAACAGGCCAGTCAAAAGAAAAGCCATAAGAAATATTTGTTTGTTTTTTTAAATCTTATTCAGTAATTCTGAAAGAAAACGGCTAGCCTTAAATTTAAGTAAAATGAACATGGCACACTTAAATCAAACGGTACATAAAATGAGTATCACCTCTTGTTATTCACGGTACATATGTTTAACCAAATGACAACCAATCACAGACCACTTCATTATCTGCTGATCCTCACCGAGTGAGTGATGCAGCCAGTGCCACAGCACCACGCTAGCGACCAATCACAGAGCTCACATTAATGATGCCTAATCACGCTAATTGTGATTATCTCATCACTACGCACGATACTGATACAAGTTAATGTTATAATTGATGAGGTTCCATTTGAAATCTGTATCAATAATTATGTGACATATTTTCTCATTAAACGTGCATAGATTATGTTGGCGATTCATTATCATTTGAAGTATAACCATTCTATTATATTGAGAACGTATCTTTATTTAATGCATTATGATTTCTTACATAAATTGTTGCATTTACAATAGCTGTGGTATCTCATTCATAGATAAGTATTTTCTGAGTCATCTCTGTATCTTTTAGGTATATTATCATTCCTTCATACTAATGCCAAGATTTGAACGTTGATTATGTGATGCATCGGAGGTGGTAAACATCTCTTATTTTAATTGGTTTTAAAAAAAACTGAACTTTATCAAATTTGTATTTTTACAAATCTAAAAAAAATACCAGGAATGTGTTATCTTAATATCAGCTCAACATTAAATTTTAAAGAAATTTTAATTTAGGAACGTAATCCCAAGATAAAGATAAAAGATAAAGATAAAGAATCTTTATTGATAATGTAAAATTGTAACATACATAGGTATAAGTACTAATATCACAGAATATGCTACACAAATTACAATATCTCGTCAAATTGAATTTATAACATTTAGCTTTTATAAAATTTTAGAGGTTACAAGTCCCGAGCAACCGAAGCTGAACATATCTTTAATGAAGACAAAGCTCTTCACTTATAAGCTTAGCTGTAATAATGCGTCTCACGTAGAATGAATAAAAGCGTTCCTTCGAAACAAGAAGTAAGACACGTCCCTTCTTATCATTTGAAAATGACGGCCATCGCGCTTGACCCATTTGAATAAAGTGAGTAACAAAGTTTGGCGAGTCAAGCGATGACAGGAATAACTCATCAGGGGTTAGACATTGTAAACGGAAAGATATTGGACGAGTACCTACACCTTAATATGTTGGAATCGTTGGTTCTGCCACATTCGTTGTTTATATATGTTTTAAAGAATAATGCTTAAAAGATATAAATATTTAAAAAAAATAGTGTTGCGTTAAATGAAGAGGTTCTGTCGCATGGGTAAATGATTGTCAAATAGTCAGGATTGTTAAAATAATTATTTTAGCGTCATTTGATCTACAGAAACCTTCAGATGAATTTTTGATTTACTTTATTATATTTATTTATTTTATAAAGAATTTACCGTTAGTTTTTATAATTAGTCTTTACTTACAGCAAACGAATAAAATGAAATTAAATACATTTATTTGCTTGAATATTGTCAGACATTGATGTTAAAATTATAATATTGAATCAAATATTCTGCCGATAGGCGTGCAAATATTATGAAATCTTTACTAGAGAGGTTTTAAAAAAAAATCGTCTTTATATGAACGAAGCAGGCTGCGATGTTAATTTAACAATGACTGGAAACGAAAAAAGAAATAATGTCAAGACAAAATTAAATAAATGCTCGACATTTATCCTAACAATTTATGAAAAAATTCAAAAGACAACATCAAAAGCTAACCAAATGATCAAATCTCCGACGAACTTAATCATCCCCAATTTCTAATCCCAAAACACTTGATCCGCCCTCCGCCGCTGAAGCTTTGACACTTTGTCGTTAAAAAGCTAAACAAGGATGTAAGCTCGAGGCCGATGAGATGAGGGGACCGTCCCGAGCTAACGAAGTGAACCAACTCGAGCAGCACAATGTGCCATGTTTGAACCACTCCGACACCGCACCTTGCCACGTTACTGGTCTTTGTGGAACTAGGCGACACTTTCATGATAACGATTAAATAAACAGACGCGTAAGTTTGTAGGAATAGAATCATCAACTATACGGGTAAGCTAGACCACAATGATAGATTACCATCAGGAGAGTTTCATAAAGTAACGAACCATTTTATTTAAAAAAAAACTCATGTCACATTATATCATAAGATCTTACTTGTTAAATTTCGTAAATGTTAGGGTTGATATATCCGCAAACGGGCCGTTAGACGGTTTAAGTTAAGAGGAGATTTAAGCTAATATGTAATTAAGTTTTTCAAACGGAACAGAAATAAGCTGCTAAAAACGTATGCAACCCTTTTCAATTATCTTTTAAGTTTTCGTATTTATAACTGAGCTCAAAATTCAGTTTATCTCAATCTTTCAAACGTTTTCAGCAGGAATACAACCTTAATCGTATCACATGTAAGTTATCAATTGAATGATTAAATGTCCCCACACAAGTGCGTGTGAATTTGTGTACTGAGACCCACCTCGAGCGGTGCCGGCTCCCGCGGTAGCCTCGATATATTATTCACACAGCACTAGCATTTCATTGGCACAGCACAGAGCACTTCACGTCGCGGCTGGCGCGGGCGCGGAGGGGGGACGCGCGGGGGAGGAGGCCACACGTGTGCTCGGTGCGGCGGCTGCCGCGCGACTGCCGCCCGCCGCCTGCCGCCCGCCGCGCGCCGCCCGCCCTGCCTGCTCCCTGGGCCCGGCCGCGCTGCCTGCTAATACCAAAAATCTAGATCTTTCATAATCCTTTCGATACTTGGAAAACTAGTAGATTCAGGTGTCTAACTAAAACGGCTCAAAGCTGTAAACAACACAAAAATAAATAAAGAACACATTTGGATTTGGATATTGCTGATTCGTAGAATACACAAATTTTACATCTGGCTGAAATCCTGTAAATTTGCTTAATGTTCTAAACTTATATAAAGAGTTCCAAATATATAAAACGGTATGAAATAAATATGAGTAGTTACTTACCTAGTAGTTGCTTACCCGAGTACCTACCACGCAGGTCGGTGCCCACTGTCCAGCGCTGCGCCGCGAGCAGGCGAGTGCAGCTACCTGCTTGCAGATGCCCACACAACACACACTCACGCTCTGCTCGCGTGTGTCAAAGGCCTCGCAAAGTATTCGCAGTTGAATGTCGCATCTAAAAGGATTTCCGCCAAGGAAATGCTTTAAATTGCAGAGCAGAATCCTGTGATTTTTACCTCACTTAAAGTATGTTTCACAAAGGCCTAAGATTTTACAAGAAATGTTAGATGATTTGTGGGTGAAATACTTGAAATTTTTGCCTTATGACACAAAAAAGATTTAGCACTTTATTAATATAAATATAGCGTAATCAAAACAAGTTATAAGCCGAACTAAGCTATGCTCAAACCATTATTTAGGTACAGTCTTTAAAAAATCTAGATAATAACACCTTCACCAACGCGAGCACGTACTGCTACGGCGTAGAGCCACTACGGCGTAGATGGGCTACGTGCATAGCTCTCGGCTACGATTTTACGCTTATGAAGTTGTGATAACCATCACTAATAACAAAGTCATTTTGAAATCTTAGTTAAAACATACATATTGATACAATAAAAAAATAGTTTTCTGTAAATATAAGAGTAAGAATATTACCATTTAAAGATCAAGATTGGTAAATGATTTATGCTCTAATTAAGCATCTGTTGCGTTAACTTTAGCGATATCTTTAAGGTAGTCCAACAGATTTGCTAATAACTTTTATCTACACTAATGTTGTAACATTCTACTTATGTTTCCAATACTTGACTTATAATTACTACTGTTATAGCACAGACAACAAAACACTCAATTTAAGCAATTTCACATGATGTTATAATATCCACATCGATATCGTAATAGCTCATTATAACATCGAAAAAGCGTGACCAACCTGATTGCAGGGCCAATCAGGTTGGTCGCGCTGCACTCTCGTTGGTTAGATTTTAATGGCGGCAAAATCACTGTGACAATACACGTACGCGTGAATTTAATTTAATAAGTTATCAATGCATTAGTGAAGATAAAGTAGTGTATGCAACTGCATATAACACGGGTATTAAAACACTCGTTACTATTATGAAACTCGCTGCGCTCGTTTCTTAAACTCACACTCGTGTTTTAATACCCTTAATTATATGACAGTTGCATAAACTACTATTAATCGCAACAAATAGCTACCCATTTTGTCATTCGTTCGAGTTTAATCTTGTGTAGAGAGTGTAAAGAGCAGCCCTGGGGAGTTGATTAATGTAATGACATACTCGTTTTCTTCTTCAGACAGGAATATTTGTCATTCTGACTAATAATTTAATGACAAAATTTTGCAAGAAAGTCTATACTCCTTCATGCTTTAATAATTGAGTTTACGAAAATTTCACGCTGCTTAGAATATGTTTTTACATAATAAAATGTATTTTGAAGTAGAAAGGAGACAGGCGACGCCGCGGGGCTGCACTCGTACTCTGATAAATATCACAAAATGGCTGAAAACAAACAACGTTTCAGTAAATTGAATTTATCACGCGCTGTGATTTTCGCTTATCCATATAAATATATGCAAATCAAATGGACCGTTTGTTGAATTATTGTAATGAACTTGATTTTGAGCGAACCTGCCTTATTTATTATACGAGCATCTATAGATATTAACATAAACGCTGCGGAATATTAACTTCATTTTACTCATTATTATCTGATATCAAGCTTGTTTCTTTGTGAGATAAGACTAGACGACATTACAGATACAGATGTTTATTGATAAATTAAGGAAATTTATATGTCAAATTAAATAATTACAGTATTCATAAAATTGCACGTATTACAATATTACAAGTAATAACAAAAATATATGTGTACGAGTATTAATCTTATTAATATTTTTTTGTATCAATGATACCATCAGTGGTAAACTTATCATCTAGGTAGTGGTTTATCTTATAGTAAGTTTTATTTACCAGGAGTGCTTTTTATTTCAGGAGTGCTTGCATTATTTATTGACTCAGACTTTTAAATGATTTAATAAGTAACTATTCTGGTAATGAATGACATGGACTTACTTGTCAGATATAAGTCCATTAAACGTTACAGCTCGTCAGATGTTAAGCAATGGCTGTAGTGTAGATGCAGCACGTTCATCTTATAAAATTATATAAAGTTGATTGTTTGGATAATTAATACAACAACGACACAGCCCTGTTAGCGCCTGCAGTGTCTAGTATTGTCCCGCGGCTGCACCCGCGTTAAATTGCTTCCCGCGGCGAACTCATTCCGCGTACAATTGATGTCGCGCGACCACAACGCGACTTTCTGCCTCCAAGTTTATTGAGTTAGAAATTATTTCACAGCAGGCTTGATTCGTGAATAGGAATAGTTACAATCGTTTGTTGTTTCTATAACCAAATGGTTATATAGCTGACTCCTGAAATGGAATGGTATTCTTATCATTTGTATGTTTATTCATGCCCAACTGATTGATTGGATTGTCAGTACGTATTTCTAGGGCAGTACTATTGGTTGGTTCCTAATTTTCAAACCATCACACAAATCGCTTCCTCTCAGCCTAGAATACCTTCTTATCAGCGCGAGTATATCTGCCCCATACCTCAGGCGCCCTAAATCTCGCCGCAGCACTCTTACAGTAATAACACTCACAATAATCCCGGAATATTCCCCATTACCTATTACCCTACATTTCCCCATTACCCATTTCCCAATTACCCCTATATTTTCTCATCTCCCCACAATTGTACAACCGGGTTACACATAACGGACAAGAAAAAGATTAAGTGCCAAAAATATTAATCTCTGAAGCATGAACTTTTGTTTAGCATTGCTTCTACAATGTTTATATTAAATTATTAAGTGTTTGTATCTTGATTTACTAACATCATAATATATGCCCACACTGATATCCGTGTTAGAAATTTATTTATTAACGAGTGGCGTGATCGTTTGTAAACTAATGAGATAAGCAACTTATACGTAGTCTCAACATTGTATAATGTGTTCCGGTAAAAACAATTTAAGTATCAAAGTATATAAGCATATCATTAAACAATATGATATTGTTAATTTCTATGTCTAAAGTCTAAAATTCTAATACCAGTTCTGAGTTCCCCTGTAGGGGGCGTGTGCGATGTCTCGCAGGCACATAATGGTGCTGCGACGTGCCGCGACCCCGCGCGGGACGGAGCAGGCCCCGACCACTGCGAGAGGAGAGACAGGAGATATGAGTAGCTGCCAGATTGATGTTTTTAATGGACAACTAAATTTCATATTGTGCCCTATTCAAATGGAAATTCATTAAAATCTACTGAAATAAAAATACTTTAAACATGTTACATAATATCTTTTTAAGAGGTTTTGCGGTTTGATGCTTGATTTAGAACTTACTTGGTGACGGCTTCCTTTAGCACCTTATCATAATAATAACACACCATGTGATTGTTTTGTTTATCATGCAATATGATAGCTCTGCTAGTAGTGGCATGTGACCCTGCATCCGGCTGCAGTGATGGTTTAAATATGACACATATAAACGATACATACGTGCTTCACTTTTATTTTAATTCCACGTCAAGCGTCGAGATATCATCGTAAATGTTTAAGCGTATGAAGTATAACATGGAGTAAATGGGTGACAGTATTTGGGTCCGCATTTCCTACTTGAGCTATACAACATAAAACGATCTCGGGAATGAGATCAATGGTGATAATATAAAGATTAATAGCTATGGAGCCTCCTTAACATCACGTGGTTCGTCCTGTCTAACGTTAGCAATTTGATATAATATGTCATTTGATTAAACTGTATGGTTAAATCAATAGATCCGAAAAAAAGGTCTTTTCAGATATCTTTAGATTATTTTAAAAATTATTAACAGATTCATTCAATGGACAGATTTGACTTCCAAATTTGCTTGTAATCAAATACGATTAGGTGTTTTGTAATTTAGTAGTCAGTTCGTTCAATCGCTAAAGGATAATATGATGTAGGAGTTGTATGATACTCGATATGTGGAAGAGACGTCGCGCGGGAACACTAGTCACAACTTGCACAGATATTGAACTGCAGCCTGCTTCAGGCCATCAATGCAACTTTATTAATCTACATTTACTGTTTCGTAGCCGTTTCAGTATTATTTCTGTATAAAATAGACATAATTTCTACATTAGTAAAAGATGTCATAGAAATTATAAAGCAATTTTGCTCTGAGAGAAAATTAATGTTTTACTGATGGTAAAAATTACTGAACAAATATGTAGAACCGAGCATCATATTGAGAAGGTGTTTTGTAATTTAAATTATTTAATAATTATTTTTATATTATTACATGTCTTCATATTTTATCTACGATCAACATCTTTAAGTTAGTGATACCATTTTCGTATTTTCGCGAGTGTTTTGTCTGCGCGTGGAAACACTGCTTAGCCATGAACTGAGTCCATATCTCCACTATTGTGCAAGTTATCGATACTGGCGAAGTTAGCAAGTATTCTTGTGCCTGGTATGTGAACTTCACGCCCTCTGTGTTCTACACATGCTGAGGAATTCACTAGACAGTGCTTAATGAATCTCTGTCCTTATTGCATGCTTACTATCTAGCCGGGAACGTGCTTGTGTAAACATACTTGTACATATACAACACATGTCAATAATAAATAGGGCTGGGGCTATCTTCACATGTTGGTAGTTTTAACAAGAAGTGAAAACGCGAAACATTATTAATGTAATTATTACTTTTTTTTACAAGGAAGTAATGGGTACATGTAACTATAAACACCATAATAATTTCAATCAATTGATGTATGGCCATAAAAATGGCATAGGTTCAAAAGGCTAATAAGTTTTTTAACAATTATTCAAATAAATAGTAGGTACAAACTGTTTATATATAAATAGGAAAGACAGGTCATCAAACCGTAGTTGAAATTGTTCGCAATCCTGGTTATGGTAAAAGCGCTGTAAAATAACAGTAAAGCGCTTGCATTCACTATTATTGCTATACAGCGTTACACAGAAGGAAAGGAATACAGTATTTATCACATACTTATATTTATAAAAAAATTGTATGACTTTAGGACTGATTTTATAAAACGTTGGATAACCATTTAAAAAAAATCTAGATGTAAGAAATATTTGTTTTATTTTATTGAGCGTAATTTGTTAGATTTTATTCGTAAAGTAACTTATAATACGAACTAAGAAATATGATATCATAAATATGTATTATTATGGGATCTTAAATTAATTGCTGTTCACGGCAACAAGAGTTTTATACTGAACGCTGTCGTAGGTATAACCCTATATAATAGCAACACCAATAATAGTGAAACTAGTTGAATAGTAATGTTAGGTATATCCCGAGTAACACACAATGACTGCGTTTGTATCGATTTACATACGGACGGAATATACCTACTTATTTTTTAATTTAAACATAACGTTTTACGAAGAAGTAAATATTAATTAATTTTATGGGTGAATTCTCAAACTATTATTTGAGTTAAGTACCCACGATATAACTAACTTAATATAAACTTGAGATGAAGTACCTTGCGCTGAACTAATTAAAATGTAAGCAGCACTTGCGGGGAGCTCCCTGCGATGTAATGTACTTCCTGTGCTATAACCTCGAGCTAGGTGCCGCTGCTTCTAGGGGAGACTAAGCCAATTATACACCAATAACCTGTTTAAATCCTATGTTTTCTAACTGTGTACAGGATAAACATCTAGCTATAAAGTTCCTTAAGTGCCTTCCTGAAGCCACACGTGTAATAGAAGCTCCGATGAATCGCCAAAAAATCCAATTTAATTTCCGTTTAGGCATTATGTGATGTTCCGTTATCAGGCGGGCGGCGGCCAGCTAGCATCGTTTGAAGTGACCCATGCTGATGATACCGATGAGATTCCCTTTCAGGCCCGCGCCTAATGAATCACTGAATACGGGAATCTTTCCTTGCAAACAACTTCTGGCTTTCTAAACTAGAACATAAGGTTTATTTTGACGACGCAATTTATGGGTGCAAATACGTGTTGTGCCAACTTGAGTTCTAAAAACACAAGCATAAGGCTGATATTGCCATGCATCTATAGCAAAAAGCTTCACGTTATGGAATGCAGTTAGGCTCCGGTAGTTTCAAAATACGCGCAAATTCGCTCAGACTCGTGCGCGAAAGGAATTTCGTATTTTTTGCGAGGAATTTTAGAAGGTTAGTGGTTTGAGCGCAAAAATATATCGCAGCGGCGTGTTTGTGTCCACCAGTCGCCGCTAGTCGGCACTAGTCGGTCCCATGTCAACGCATATTTGAACTCAATCTGTTGGCTCCAGCGAGCTAGTGTACTGGTATGAACATTATTATTTGCTGCTAGTAAACAATATATGTAATCGGCTTCGGTTGACCCTCGCATAATTGGAATCAAACATCAAACAGGTAAGTTTTTTGTTTGATTCTTAATTGTATAGATTTATAAAAATATTCTTTCTAACTTGTACAATGCTTCTTTATGGGTGGGGTTTCTTCAAGTGTATATATGTGTTCATAAGTATTCAACAAGTTTACTTACATATAGCTGCAAGTATTATTAACTTCAAAAAGTTGTTTGTAGTTTAAGCTACATAAGTTTAAATGAATGCTGAGCTCGCACATTCAATAAATATTAAAACGTTTCCACCATAACATATCCATGTTCGAAAATTTTAATTTCATATTCATATGTTAGTATGTACATGAATCAAACTTAATAATAGCAGATTTTTGCGAGACGTAAAAAGTCAGTGTATGGCTTTCAATTGTTCCACGAAGCTACACATAATATAATACAGAGAGAGGACTATTACCCCGAGTTATTGGTTCGATTCCCGGAATGTGCGCTCGAGGCGTTATGTTTGTTATCTGAGCGCGTGTCACTGAACACGCGCTCAGGCGGACATACCCAACCCACTCACGAGCTACTTCATACTTCCTCCTCAAACTCGAGCAATGAAAATATTTTTGTAAATCTTCCACTTACCGACTTTAAGCGAAGTAACTGTGAAGTTAACTGAAAACTTGGCAACAAACTTCAGATCCATTTGTTTTATACAAAAACAATGTACTTACCTACCTTGTATATTAAATTTTACAGAAGAACCCCAGAGGAGGATTTATAGATACATTCCTGAAATTAAAATAACATTTGGCATTAACAAAGCTAATTAATTGAAAACACGTCGGTAACAGTTTGTATGTCTCGTTATAACATGAATACTGTTAACTTACCTTGGTATAGTTGACTATGAACCTAATTAGTTTTAAATAATAGTATGTGCTAGTACTAATATACAATACAATAACGTACAATGAGAGTATAGTCTGGCGGTGCAACTAGTCATAACATAAACAACTGGAGTCAATATCAAGAAGGGGCGGCGAAGTCAAACACGCGCGCTAAGTACGAGTAGTAAATCTTGATATTTGTACACATGGTCCCAGAGCAGTGCTGGCCGCGGCATTGTTCAAACTTATCGCGGAGTTTGCTTCTTGCCGAGTTTGGCAAGTAGCGGCAGTACAATGGAGCCGCAGCCGCCGCCGCCAGCGCAGCACGCCGCCCCACTTGCAGCGCAGGCAGCTAGTTTGCCCTACTCCAGCCACTACTCAGCACGCTGCGAGTACGCCTATTCAAAACTAGGACTACCGCTGAACAAGCAATGGAACACAAAAAACTCTTATGTAAGATTTGGAACTAGCTTGTTGTATCGCCTATTTCCGTATAAAAAATGAAACTCGTAAAACGACCAATGCTATAAAAAAAATTATTGAGCTCTGTGTTACATTTAAAATAATCGTGTTGAAATAATGATATGTTTTCAATATAAGGAAGTATAGCAGTGACATTGCAGTTATAACATATCAGTTTAAATTACAATAAATTACATTTCACTAAAAATATAATCTCTAATAATACTGAAATAAATTACTTAACAAGTAATATTAATCTCGTATTTATTCGTACTTGTGTAAACCGTGGAGCATAACTCGTTACATAATACCATGTAATTGTTTAAACGCTAGTAAATGATGTAAGTCGACGCCGCGCCGCTGGATTCGCGATAACAGCCAAGTGATGGCAAATTAATCTGGAAGCCTCTACTCCAGTAATTAGAGATTATAAATGGTGGAATTTCATCGCTAAAGAGTGGAGGTATTTATACATGAATCATAACTACGTACCTATTATAAGTAAAGTATTATAATATGGAAAGCGAGTGAGTAGCGGTGATAGACTCAACTTGATCACAACTTGCTTGGATGTAATTATCACTAGTTCATGTTAAAAAGACTAGAAAAGGTCTAGAAAGCTAAGTAACATGATATTACTAAAATAAATAAGGGTTTGTATACGGTTCATTAGGTTGCATTAATAAAATTACAAGGGTCCAAGTAAATTGCTTGTTTAATATAAAAAATAAGTTCATAATTATCACAGTTTGATAAACTATTCAAACCCAAAATTGTTAACAGTACATGTGAAATGTACCTAATTTATGAACATATTTTCTTATATACTTGGTCTTAAACCTCAAGTAGGTATAATGTTGGTAAGTTAGTGAAAGTCGTAGAAACTATGTGAATATCAACCGATTTTGCGTAGCCACGGAGCTATAACTCTAAACTAATGTAACGGTGACAACACACTACAAGCTTTGAGTTGGAATACAATATACAAAGTCGATACTTTACTTACTTTCCATCTACATATAATATACCTACCTTAATTACCTGTTCATATTATGTATCCCAATAGATAACTTTGCAAGAACTTACTATTAGCAGAGAACATCTTCGCTACAAAGGCCGGTATGTCTGCTGAAGTAATACTATACATTCTGTGATAATACTCGCAAAGCGACAATGTGGTCAAAGATAAAATCCATACAACGATGTATGTATTTTGTCCCATACGAATAAAATATAATACAGTTAGTGTAGTAGATTCCACGCAGCAAGCTATGTATGTAGGCTGGTAGACTGGCGGGCTGCGTGCTGTGAGCTCTCCTGCTAATGTCAGTCTCGCGTGACCACGTTTCTTTATATAAAGACGTTTTTTGGAATATTTCGCTTCACGTTATCTGTCTTTTGTTCTATTAAAAGGAAGTATGAAAGAAATTGCACAAACTATTGTATCGTCCTGTTATTATTTGGTTATAAGTGAGGTTGTTTGGTTTAAAAAAAATTATACCCAGAATCTGGGAAAAACGCGGGAGTCATTAATATGAAGTAATTTTCGTAAAGTACTACAAAATCCTAGTACCTAGTCGCCTCAAACAACAACCTCACGAGTCTAAGCAACGTGCGACGTACAACAAGTCTATGAAGTTGTTGACGTACTTTCTAAAACATATTTAATGTTTATGTAACGTGTGCCTAACGAAACATGTCCACATTGTTTCTCTAAAACAGTTTAGAAACAGAGGTACATCACTACATAGTATAAAGCAAAGTCGCTTTTCGCGTTTGCCTGTATGTATGTATGTTTGCTTTTGTTTCATGTGTAAAATAGAATCTCATAGATTATGTCGTCGCCATGGTTATATCCGCTAGCTGTCCCGGCAGACTTCGTACTGCCTCAATCGATAAATAAAAGACCTAAACTTTTGTATAAATTAATTTAACTTTTTTCCCCTTTTAAACCTTCCCTAGACCTCCACGAACATTTCAAGACTAAGATAAGATAAATCCGTTCAGCCGTTCTCCAGCTTTAGTGAGACTAACGAACAGCAATTCATTTTTATATGTATATATAGAATAGATAAATAAAATCGACAATGAAAAAAAAACAATTTTATGGAATAATTGCGCTGTAAACTTCTAACCGGATAAGAGTCGGCCAACTTTACAATAATAATAGAATGTCGTCACGATTGACTTCTTGAATTGGTTGATATTAAAACTGGTGTAAATTTTACATACCAGTAAAGTTGGCTGAGTCCGCCGCCTTCATTACAGCTAGTCCTTAGTTATCTCGGTGCACTAAAAATGGCTAGTTTTACATAGAAGTCGGGACCTGGGAAATTCCTGGTTACTTTTAACTTGAGCTACCATTAACAATTAAAATTCATTAGTTTTCAGAGAGCGATACTGCAGATAGCTTTGAGCTACATTTAGTCATTCCGAAATGGTCGACTTGCGTTTCAAACAAATTCTATTTTATTTTTTAGCAAAACAGGTTAAAAAACGTGCTTATAAATGCTGCAAACTAATAAAAGCATAAAGTATGTAGTTCTGAAATCACACATATACCTACTTAACTTTATCACGCGATTTAATATCTCGTCGGTACTTTTAAAGCTGCGATTTTGTGTCTAATATATTGAATCTAGTTAGCTTTATGCCATTTTTGAATTTTTGACATACGTTTTATAACACCGACTTTTTGCGAATATTAGTTTATGGAAATTTTGTGGACCAAAAAAGTTGTATTGTTTCGTCTGTATTCTAAACGAAGCTTCTATTTATGTACTGTTTACGTAAAGTAAATCTGTAGAAGATACCTGGTATAGGAGAAGTAGCCAGCAATGTGTGTGGTCTCGTGGCCAGGTGAGTGGTGCACGGAGCAGGCGCCCTTCAGCACTCGTGTGGAACACTCCTAGAACTAGAACTCCGCCAGAACTTGGGACAAACCTAGTGTAGGAACAACAGTGGACTATATTACTAGAGCAATTGGTTTCAGATTACTTAAGTTTTTGCGTATTGGATTAAATAAAAAGATCGTCAAATTACATAACAGTCAAGCCGTGAATTTTGTTCATTGTCTTGATAAACAAACACTGTAATATACTGCCTGCAAAGGTTTGTTGAACGAAAAAACTGATCATCAATATTAATGGTTACCTAACCAAAATCGCTTTCATCTACCTTCAGACAATGTTCTATTCTCGCTGGTATCATTATACTGTCGTAACTGCATCTTAACGACGTTAAATACAATTCAATAGCACCGGACAAAAGCTGGGAGCTTTAATTAATGGCCTCGAGCCCACGCGGGGAGGAGCGGGGGAGCGGGGGAGCCGGGGGAGTGGGGAGCAAGGAGACGGGCCTTTGAGCTGTCGCCGACAACACACTATTATTCTTTCAACTTCCCAACTTTGAATAAATTACCTTCTAAGGGTCGGATAGTTTTCATAAGCTATTTCCGGGGCGATTCTAAAGGGACACGTGTTTTCACAAGCTCTAGTATGTAATTGTTCAGCATTTTCGTATATTCACGACGTAAAACAAATCTTATTCGTATGTAGCGATACAAACACGACGTATTGATGTTTGTGAGCAGTCTGCCAACAGTTCCTCTCGGGTACCCGCCCCTGGCTTGTAATGTGACTCCGGTAAATGCTCCATAAGACAACTTCCTGCTCCGATGTTTGAGGAAACAATCGATAGCTTATTGTGATAAAAGTTCGTGTGATCATATTCATCACCCCCCCCCCCCCCTGTCAGCCCCCATCCCCTCCTTACGTCGGCGATGTGTAGTTAATAACGAACGAGTTGGCATGCAGCCGGTGGGAGGGAGATACCAGTATGGACGCTCAATAATTGTTTCTTGAGTACCGATTACGTAGGTCAGTAGTAGAGGATAAACAAAAATAAAAAACATAAATAAATCTTATAACTTTCAGCTCAACTGCTGTCATCAGTATATTGATGTATTTGACTTTGTTCGAAACTAAAATGTACTTGTAAAAGTTACAGTTACAGGTACAGAAAAACCTTAATTAGCCAAGCCTTTTCATGTTACATATACATCCATAACTATTACTCATATAATCTAGCACATTTACTTAGAATAAGTTAAGTTTTCTTGACCATTTTCAAATAAGTTTATTCATAAAATCTTACAATAGATTTGAATGATAAATGTGTGATGCTTGCTTTGCTTGTTTCCCATACTGCATTGTTTTATAGCGAGCACACGATCTGTTTGCGTTCCATTACAGGTTGGCGAAACGTTGCTAACTCCACAGATATATGGCAGATAGGGTTTATGGGCCGTAAGATAAATCTACCGGACAAACATTACCCGCCTTACCTTGCTGTCTCTTCGCGGCGAGCACGCGGCGCGGTCGGCTCGGCGGCCCCGGGCCTGGGCTTGCAATTACATGGACATACGCCACGTTACAGGTGGAAGAGGCGAAGGCGAGGTAGACGGTGAGAGATATAAACTAATGCAATAGATAAATACAAATCGTGGTAAATAAATGAATATCTAAATAGTGATAGTCTTAAATATTTAAATTTCATTATATTCAATGCATAGTACATGAGGCGCTAAGTGCATTATCCCCCGCTCGCCCCTCTCAGGCAGCGGTGCAAAGTGGTGAATCCCAGCCGGTGGCGGCGCAGGCTGCTTGCAGGCGCTCGCTGCAAGGGAGGCTCCTGCGGATGTAGGATTATACCGCGCGAGATACACGCGATATCCGCGAAACATCCCCGAGCGCCCGTGGACGAAATATACAACACGCACTGCTGAGACAAATTGAACTTTAGCTGTGGTTAGAGTTGGATATTGTGGGGTCGATTTAGGTACGATTGAAAGTAAAATTAAAAAATAAAGGTTAGATCTACGCCTGGAGAGCACTTAAACGCTGCCAGTGAGGCAGTGCGCTGTGCGCTGAATTATTTGCGCCCGCCTCGCCCCGCCCCGCCTCGCCTGGGTAATGCGCTTTCTAAGATAGCACCTTTTATAAAAATCGTTCATATGCAAAATAAAAGTTGAAAGATTGTTTATATTACCTAAGTGTCAAAGTTTTCTGCTAGCTCAGCGATATCATTTGTTTTTCACTTGTTATTATTATGTTAAACTTATTCTAAATTTATTTTGTAAAAAATGTAACATCAAAAAATTCGTATCTGAAACCAAATATCCATGAACGATTTGGTGGCATTGTAATGAAGATGAAACCATTCATTTCGATCGACACCCGAGCGGAACGAACCCAAACCCTAAAACATTACAACAATGAATTTCGTTAACCAATTTTTTTCCAATAGACCGGTCAGTGGTTAGCCAAGATACTTCGCCCGGTAGAATAGCCAGTGTCATCTTACTAGATTATTATTACTACCTACATATTCCTGTTTGTATAGCTTATTTTCAGGTTCAGGCCATTCTATTGTAGGTTTAATTTATGTCACAGCTTGTGCAGCGTGCAAATTTGGTAAATAAAACGTACAATAAAGATTATGTCAATCATTTATTTATTTTAATTGCCTAGATATATCCAACACTGCTTCAATTAAGAACATTTTAAAAATTATTTAATAGTAGCTGTGCCTACGACTTCGTCCGTGTGGAATAGTTATTTTGGGTATCATATTTATTATAGCAAACAACCTCTTCAGCTTTATAAATTAGAGCTGTTACACACGACTTGAACCGTTTTTGCAGCGCACGCAACGAAAAGATGAATAATATTCCCCGTTTTTTCCACATTTTCCATTGTTTCTCCGCTTTTATTAGTTGCAGCGTGATGTTATTATAGCCTTCCTCGATAAACGGTCTATTCAACACAAAAAGATTCAATTCGCACCAGTAGTTCCCGAGATAAGCGCGTTCAAACAAACAAACAAACTCTTCAGCTTATTATTAGTATTGATTTTGAATGATTAATCGACACATCCAATTAACGCCCCCTCAACACAAGGAAAAAAATACAATTAGCTCATAGTAATATTGAATGTGCTCATACTTATGCCACTCCTATAGATCAGTATTATGTTATCTTCTCAGTACTCTGCCAGGAGCGCGCGTCATTTGATCGAAAATCAATTAATTGTTCGAATGCTGGCGTTTTTCCATCGGGATGTTATCTATTCTTTCTTGCCTTCTTACAGAGGACGTACTTAGGTACTTACGTTTGTAAAAGTTACAACCGTAGAATGTAGATGAAGTCGATAATTATATTAAAAATAGTAAAAAGCTTAGCATAAAATCAATCAATAATATTTTTCATGCACCAAAATTTTCAAAACATGGCACACAATAGCTTACAAAATGTTCTTCTCATGTGATGATTTGTTTTGGTGATTTTTTTAAAGTACGTATGCCTTGCTGTAAGTTAGGTTTGTGGACTTTCACGCGTGTGTATATTTGCCATGTTCCCTGAGTGCGTGCCTGCGGTCCTCCATCAAGTCAGTTTTACAACACAATGGACATTTTAATCGCTCCCTCACAGAGATAATGGCGGCTGCTACTTGATATAGCCATGCCAGGATCTCATCATTTTACTTTAACGTTTAATTTACACTTTTAATATATATTTTTTTTACATTATGCTACACTGCTGGATTTTTCTACTTTTGATGATTTTAATCACATTTTTGTGCTCATTAACAATGTATATGTAATCCTAATTCATGTTATCTACTATATATTATTTCGGGTTAATCCGTGAAGCCTCTAATAATTACATACACACGATCCAGAGTTAAATAGGTCGAGCTGTATACGCGGCCCGAGCCGGCACAAAATGAATTATACGCCCACTTTTTCATAATTTTCAAGTAATATTTTCGTTACCATCATTTTAATTTAAAATACTCAATAATTCATAAGTCTTTTTGAAGAAATCGTATTAAGAACCCCAATATAAACATCAAACGAGGGTAAACTTTTCAATTTCGCCTCTCTCCAGTGATGGATGCAAATCACTTCCTCAATATGTAAAAGCGGGTAAAAGCGGAATTTCGTCAACACGAAATGGCGGTAAACCTCCTGGCAGGACGGAGATAACGAGGGTCACTCGCCCTCTTTGTCACTCGCACCCCGCGGCCGCCGCGCCGCGCCGCCTGCTCGGGAGTTACTGTGCAGTACCAACCACAGGCAACTGCTATATGAAGCAGCGCTATTCAAGGAGTTGCCGCGCTAAGTTGCCATGTTAGTAAATGCGTTCCAAAAGTTAGCGGCTCACGGACGGAGCTATTTACAAATTTCCATACATTTGCTAACGTTCTCATACGCCTCTAACGCTACCTAGCGAGCCAATCAACATACGCTTACCTAGTTTAGGTACCTGCCATGTATTTTCATCAAAAAGGTACTTGTTATTCAACGAACCCATACGGAGTAACGGATCACCATTTCCAGTGATCCATGTTTCAAACGTATCATTTGATATTTTTACGCAAAATCCTATCAAAATTATAACTGTGATTATCGGATTTTGCTATCAAAGATTTTGTGTTAAAATAAAAATATGTAATCAGCGGTGAATATCCCGCACCACTTGTGAAAGATAACAGATATATGATAACGCGCCGACGACAGAAAATACAGACACAATAATACAACTGCGTATGAAGCTATTATCACCCACCGGTGTCGGCGAACTAAGGACATTCACAACATAACAGTATCCCTACCAATAGATTAGATATTTATAATTAGGTAGATGCCAGTAAACAATAAGGCTCACCTAACAACATACTGCATGTAGCTGCTGGTGCGCCTCGAGGCTTGTGCTTATCACATCAAGCAACGGATGCTGTCTGGCAGGGAGGTAGTCTGAGGCAGTATATTTGTCGTGTAATAACGTGCCGCTTTCGAGCCGCTAGATGTCGCTCGGGACGCGCTCGTTGTCATTTCAACAAAAATACTGTTTCACTTTACAAGACTACGTATACCAATGAAAATTAATAATTAAAATAAAGAGGGGAACTGATTTCGGCAACCTTAATTTAGTAAGTACGCTTTTTTTCATGTCTCAACTGAACTGTAAATGCAAATTATGACAGTTTCCCATACATAGGTAATTGCTGGAATTTCTTAGTAAATTGGCTAAAATTACGATATTTAAATTGAAGAACATTCATAGCGGTGTTTTGTTACAACCAACAAAACCATTCACTTCTGCTGGCCTAAAGTTTTCGATACCTTGTAACTTGTTTACATTATAAAAGGGCTCTTGAATTATTTACCCTATTGCTTGTACAATTATTTAATTCCCATGCCTTAATAGTGAGTTGTCCTGTAATTGAAGGTACATAATCTCAGTTTGCATATCTCTGACGTCACTCGCCGTCACTACCTACTTGTTAACTTCATCCGCTAACAGGAATTTCACAATATGAAATATTCAGATTGCGCGCATAATGTGGGTTGTATTTTGATTTACACATGAAATAGTCGAATAATCATTGCGTGATGGTGAATTTGTTTCCAGGAAAAAAATGTGCCTAAAGTCCGTTCTTAAAGTAGCTATGTATGTGGTGAGGCGTCGGTTATTGATGCTTCAATTTAAATCTATGTAATAAATGAATAAATATTTGAGGACATGTTACACAGCGCTATCTAAACACCAAATAAACTACAACTACTAATTTCCATATTTTATTCCGATTGAAATGCAGTAGCATGTTGAGATTTCCGTGTTCTTTTTTGCCTGAGTAATAAGTAAAACAAAATAAATCTTTAACTAATAAAAATAATAAATATTATATTTATGTAATTTGTATTTTATTTATATACTTCTGTCGGGCCGATTGCGGTCTGCTCGTCCCACTCAGCCACCTGTCCTACCCGGAGTACTTGTCCCTCGTCAGGGACGCGACTGTCACACGGCAGAGACGGCACACACACGTACACACCACACATCCATGACGCAACACACAGATGTCATAATTTTCATCAAGAGCACGACATTTAGTTACCGCTTACAATACTTATTTTGCAAACATTGATGCAGTTTTGTACAAATAAATGCTCTGATATTATTGTCAGCACGTCCAATACACGGCACACATACCTACACTACACAATCTACACATGTACATATAAACAGTGTGCAGTGTGTCCAGTGCGCGTCGTGTGTGATATTGTCACAGGCTTGATGACGTGCCAGTGAGGGCGCCACTGTCCTCGAACGATGCCTTCCTGAGTTATTGCTCAATTACCTCCCCTCCCGCGCACCCTCTCGCTCTAGCCCCGCGTCCCTCAGTAATTCATTTTACTTACACACCTCATGAAAAATTTAGAAATTGCCGGAATAAGTTCGCAGATGAATGATGGCGCGAACGTGAAAACATTTTACGGATAAAGTTAGTGCTGAAAGCTAGTATTTACCGGCGACCTGGCGCGGTGTGGAACCACACTCGATAGGGAAACATATGGGACACGAGGTTTGTGTGTGAAACATTGTCATTTATTTTGTTTTTTGAGAGTTTTTTGAAATGTGGTGATGGGATAGTGAGTTTAAAGTTTACGCAACGGTATTTTTTATAAAATATATATATATATATATATATTCAAACATTTTGTAGTTTTTTTTTTATTTATTTAGTTCAAATGTTCGAAAATATATATTTTACCCATAAGATGTAAATGATACCATAATCTTAGTATTTTACGTTCCTCGTTTGTTATATTAGATATATCTTTGCCACCGTATGGGTGTAGCAGGACCCAGATTACTTTCACACCGGCATCGTACCCATATCAATATTTCCAAACATACCTAATCTACTCACAATCCCTTTAAATACACTGCATTAAGCACAAATACCTTTTACCGCCATTACTTCGCCTAATTACATAGCATTTGGAAGATCAACATAAAAGATAATACACAGAGCTATCTACTGCAGTCTTAAAAAGGAAATACAAGCAAACAATAAAACCTGAAACTTTTATTTTAATTATAATAATAGCTGTTACATGATTAACATCTTCAAAAAAAAGGCCAAATATTTGTAAAAATAAAATAATTCACAGACAGGGTCAACGTTATTAATTTCTTAGTCATTGCAATCATTCTAGTATAATTACCAGCATGTTAGACACTTTTCAAAACAGGTTTCTTACCATGTACACGCCACTTAGCTATTGTTGATATATCATTTTTTCGACTTTCAGCTGATATGCACTTGACTCGATCATAGCATGTATCTGAGCCATCTGTGTCATCTAATAACCCAGTGTGAGAGATAATAGGAAGCAGCCAATATCTGCGGCATGTAGATTTTACGAGCACATTGTACCTCCGCGTGAGGCGCGCCGTGACTCCGGGATTTATAGCGGGACCAGGGACTGGGACTACAGGGGAATGATATCCAGGGAACCGAGGTAACTCGAGGATTGGCGATTGATGCATTTGCATACGTTTAATTATTTTTTAAATGTTATTAAAACTACATAGCTGGATCTTAAATTTATAAAAAATCTTAAATCATCAGCTGAATTGTTGTCAAGTTCACCCCGTGAAAGTTGAAACAAACTGGAGTTTTAGAATTTCTCGCAACTATTTAAATGTGATTTAGTTTCTCAGCTTAGTGAATGGAGATGCTTAACTAGTCTTATAATTCGCCTGTGTTACACTACAAAAGACAAAACAAACAAAGAGACTGTATGGTTACACAAAGGAAGGTGGGTTGTGACCTTACTGTGACGTCACGTGGTACATGTCTATAAAACTTGAGTTGAAAACGCGTTACCTTTTATGGTTGTCTAGTGAGGATATTATTAGGTCAAGGCTGACAGATTTACGCACTCTGTGGCGTAACCAGGACCTGTCCTGAATTCATAATATCTGTATTTATTGACACCTGATACCACCTGACGCATAACCATGAGATTGTAGAATAAAATCATGTTATATAAATTGTAGGTATAACAAAAATGTAGTTATAAGTAATAGATCTGTATTTCTGTCTTTATTTGCTATGCAGGTTAACTAATCAAGATTTTTTTTTTGTTTGTTGTAAATTGGTGTATATACAAAAAACCACATTTAAAAGCTTTGTTTTTGCTACTATTATAATCTTAGAAACAAACTGCCGAGTGTTTGAAGGTCACACCCTACCCTGTGGGCAGGCGCCTGCCTACTGCCTACTGCCCACTGCCTAGGCGCCTACAGTATGTGGTCAGCGCTAGTTTTGATACAATGTGTCTGTAAGGGCGCCATGCATATTTAACTCGACCCTTCAGAGACCCTTCAGGCAGGAATTTAAACCGCCAGAGACTCGCTTTATAAAATAGGCACACGCTTGCCCCACATATGAAGGGTAGTGATTTTGCTAAATAACCACTTGACCTAATTCTTTGATGAGGTGACGGATGAGTTTAGGGTGCGATACTTGCCCTCACTGATAACTTCATCTGGGAAATATATAATGATTACTATTTCAAATGTGAGGTGAAATAGCAAGTTGAAATTATTGTATCAAATGAAGCGTGTTCAAATTCCACATACATTTTTTATCAAGGAAAAGGAAATCGTGGTATAAGGCAAGAGGTTACTTACTCGTATAATACTTTTGTAAAGTTTCTTTATAAGTAAAGAACAATTTCCACTTCCGATTGTAAGTTGTAAGGTAACACGGCTGTGCACTTTAACGTGAAACTTTTGCGTAGAGACAACACGATCCCTCGGGAAGTGGAGTAAGCCGCAAACAAAGGAAGGAGAACAAAAGTTGCGGGAGGCTTAGCGGCCGCGAGCTGCAGGCGGGGTTATGGAAACCGGAGATCTATTACATGACTCGTGTAATCAACAGCATCGAAAATGGTTTACCTATCCGTTTGACCGTGATAACAGAGCAAAAGCATACACACATACATATGTTAATACACCTAAACTTATAATGTATTTTATTAAAGAAATATATATTATATATAATATATACTATTAGTCAGTTACTTTATGTTTTATAAGTTATGAATAAATCATTTTATTAAATATGAAATCATGATAGTCATTGCTTGACAACATTAAGTTTAAAAACATTAAATAATACTATTCAAATTCTAGACATTCGTTCCATTGCATGACTAGCTGTTTCAAAATTTTGACGCCACCATATTAACGACTAGTGCAAAACCGCAAACTGACCCAAAATTACAAAAATACCTTCGAGGAACAACTGTGGGAATGTGGAAATTACCTTCCACGTGCAATCCCGTGTGCATGGGGCAAGTTAGTGAGCGCACATTCCGGGGCGGTGTTGGCGCGGTGGTGTCGAATTGTGAAAGTTTTCATTACATAGCGCGGCGGCAACGGCGGGCTCACTGCGAGCCGCGGCCGCGCAGCGAGCTGGCGGCAACACCTCCCTGATACGGCCGGATACACATGCTGGTTGCGGTATTCAAATAATGAGGAATGAAGCATTTATTATATTGGAACTTGTCTATAGTTTTGGTAGATATAAAAAAAAAACAATTATTATGGAATACTTACGTACTTACTTAAGTAGTTACACATCCGTCAAAGTAACTTAAATCTCTTAACATTATTCTTTAATTCTGATATTTCAAGCACATAGCAATGATTTACTGATCTTTATAGCTAGTACATAAATTCATGTACAGGTAAGTACATATATTGTCAAATAATGGTGTTGTTTGGCCGCGCTGTGAGTAGATGCCTCAGATCGCGGTGCGCTCGATGGATCTCACCCTGAGGCATTCCACTTAGATTGCAGCCTCCGGAATGTCACCTAATTGTAGTCCGGCAGGGGGGGGGGAGAGAGGGGGGAGCAGAGGGCAGGTGTAAGGACACAAACAATATGAACAGGTTGGATATAGTTACATACAGCTGGAAGCTTTGATCGTATAGCTGACTTAATTTTTGCCAATTTTAGGCTCATTTAAAATATTTTTTGGTGGCCAAATATGTTAATTAAGTAGACTGGGCACGGTGACCTGTGATAGTGGGCTAAAACTACTAAACTATTTGGACTTTTCTAGGCTTTTCCTATTTATTATATACATTTTGCTAGTTATTTTCGTGCGAATATGAATGTAACACCTTTTTTTTTTTTTTTTTTTTTTTTTCGTGGAGGAAATGCATTTACGCATCCCCGCACTCTCCCCGGGGGGGGCGGCGGGGTATGTCGGGCTCAGAGCTAATGGGACTCCACTACCGACTAAAACCTACCACGATGTCCCTTCACCTCGGCAAGGACGGGTTTCGCGGGCAAGCGAGCAATACTCCTCCGCAATTCCCGTCCCAACCGCAGTCCACTGTCCAGGTGGACCCGCCTCAGGAGGACAGCCTCCCTCTTACTGCGCGAGCGATGCTCAGGGACATCCAGGCATCGACTCCTCGGGAGGCCCTTATCTCTGCTAGGGGGTATGGGATGCCCCCGCATCCCACGCCCCAGGGCCTCCTAGTGGAGACGGAGTCCGAGCGCGATCAGCTCGCCTCCGTGTCCTTCTTCTGCGGATCGGATGAGCGGCAGGATTCACCTCCCGCTCCCGCTCCTCGGCCTCCCTTTGCGACACCACCGTCTCGCAAAAGGAGGCCACCGCGTGCCATGACCTCTCGTCGTCAGCCATCTCTCGCAAGATGGTCGACAAGGAGAGGTCTGTCCCTACTACCGCGATTAGAGATAATCGCGGTCCGAGCTCCGCCGGACCGCGATGACATGACATGACTCGAAAACATTTAAAGAGCAACTAAGCGCATTTTGAGTCTGGGACAAATCCTGTAAAAACCGCCAGCAGTGCAATCAGTCCGCTAAGTAGATAGCCACTGCACATTGCAGCTGCGATAGAAGCTCAATGGAAGTCGTTTACTTGGTTAAGTAGTGTTCTTAGACTTACCTCGAGCGGCGAGAGAGCGGTGTCATCAATCAGGCACCAGCGGGCACTTCACACGAGCGGGACAAATGTGGTGCCGCACGGGGCTTCTTTGGTTTTTTCTTTCTTGTATTTATTTGAACATATAGGTACATTCATTCATTAAACTAAAATATAATGTGAGTAATGTTGCTCTGAGTTTCCTTTTGTTTCGGAAAAAGCGTGATAAAAATAACATTCAGACGAGTTGGGAATCTTCTATTTTTTTTTAATTACTTAATTCAGATTTCTGCGTTTAATAAATTATTTTCAACGACAGCTTAAAATATTTAACATAAATTTTATCTGCCCTACCGGCTTAAGCACATTTTTTTCACTGTACTGAAGTACAGTGTTTTATTATATTCAACAAATGTACTGTACACTAGCATACTACTCTTTCCACACGTTTAAACTGCACCTCATTAGTAAGTAGTTAGTAAGTAGGTAAGTAGTATCAAGTAGATGAAGGTGCAATACCACAAGTGACCACCAATATGTCTAGAATAAGAAGTAATTTCTTTTAATAAATCTGCACTTTTTTTTTTTTTTTTTTTTTTTATTGTACTGATCCCGGACAATATCAGGGGCCTTATTTTCTGACTCATTCATTCTAGTTCTCACTTTTATGCTTCTCGCACTTTCGCGCTTCATACTATTGTTCCTTTCATCCTTCATCTTTCTTACTTTTGTTTGTCCTATGCATGTGTTTAATAAATTGACGATCTTAACTATACACAGATAGGGAATATGGGAGTCTGGGGATGCTTTATTAATCCTACTTATAATTATATACATACAACATAAACTTATAGGCACATACTACATAAACTGAATTATGCAGTTGTACCGTATCTTAATTACTATTTGTTTTTATTTACAACTTTTACTACAATGTTTTTACAGTATTATAAATCTGCACTTAATCGATGCAGTATCACCTCGTGATGGATGCCCTCTCGCGGCGCTTCGCGGAGACTGCAGTAATGACGCACACTACTCACTCTGCGGGAACTACCTAACAGGTTGATAGGTTCCAATGTTGTGAGGAGAAATTAGTGGTGTATTTAATGAAATACTTGTCTATTGAACGTAATTTAAATAAACTTAAAATTTAATATAAATAGAATATGTTTCTCTGTATTCTATAATCGAAAAACTCTCATTTGATACGATTTTGATGTTGGAAATGGACGATATTGTGCTAAAGTATTAGGAACAAAATATGATTGTGGTGCTAAATCGTTTATTCAGAATGTTCATTCATCGGGAAACAATAAAGCGAAACAAGCAGCAAATTATAGCAACAATAGCAACAAACATTGCAATCGAAATGGCGGACAATTAACATCGAGCGCTGAAATGCAATCCCGACACATTGTTCTCGAGAGGCGCGTATTCCACAAGCATGCGATATGTAGCTATCTGAAAGAATATTGTTGGAAGTAATTCTGATTCAAACCTATGGTATTACTTCATGGCGCAAAAGAGACCAGGCCCTAAAGCGCTGCATTTGAAAATTGAATTGTTGTACCTATAAAAAAAGTAAGCGCTTGACGGTAGCGTTACGATACACTTCCACCACAATATCTCCTATCCTTCGAGTACCTCCATTAATTTAAGTCCACATCGAATAAAAATATTTTACTTCCAAAATATCGCACAAGAGAGAATAGGAGCCATTTAGGAAACAATCACGGGCGTCAAGCGAAATAATTAACTGCAGTTGGTGAGTCGCTCGACTTGCCAGTGTAAACGCGGCACTCGCACTCGACTCTGTCAACGAGGCACGAGCCGTCAGGCAGCTGAACACCTTTATGACAGATGTTATTAAACTGTTGCTTTGTATTAAAAATAGGTACATATATATACGCGTGCGTAGATGTTTTATAACGAGCAGAAATTGAACAAGACCAAAGGTTAGTAACGTAAACTTGCAAAATATGATTTAATATGCACATCAAATAAAGAGTTTTTATGTAGAAGTAAACATTTCAAGAAACTTACTAGAAAAGTTTTGTAAATTGAATTTTCTTACCTTTTTTTTCTTTCATTTGTCGGTTACTGTATGCCTCTGCTAGCAGAAGCCATCAGCGACCCTTTCGGTATTAAATCGAAATCGGGACCTTTATCACTACGCTTTAGGTCGCTCATCGACATTAAACACAACACCGTATGACGGCGGTGACGCGGATTATATCACAGATTAACAAATATATGAGTAGAAAAGAAAATGAGAAACGTTTTTTTCTAAGAAAAAAAATTCAATGAAAACGTCTATTTAGTTCTTTAATAAAATTAAAAGATTTAATAATATAAATAAAAATTAAATAATTCTTCACCATCGGTGAAAACAAATCGCTCAATGAAAAGTGTTACAGCGTAGGATTGCTAGAAATAGACATATTGAAAAAATAATAATTTTGTTTATTGTTTGTGTTGTTTTTTGCCTGTTTTGAAATTAAGGTCCATTTATCTGTCGTTTTCTGTGGCATTCGAATAAAATAACAACTAGTACCAAATGCGGCGCCAGCGCGAGTGATATTTTACTATGGTGATATATATAAGATGAAAGTCACTTGGAGAAGAAAATTTGAATGTTTAGCACACACTTGGGTCCCTGTGGCAGATTTTCCATTTCCTAATGGTGAATTCCTCTCTGTACTGGTGTAATGTGTAGTCTGGTGCTATCAGTGTGTGGTGTTTACGGCCGCCGTTACGTTACACATCGTTACGCGGCGCTGCCTCGGACGGCGTTATCGTTCATTCAATGGGATAAACCTCCATTTAAATAAGCTTCGATTCCATTCCACGCTTCCCACGCGCTCGCGGGTCACACTGCGGGGGCAAAGGTTCTACGCTGACAAATAAACATATTTTATATACATACAAAATAATTAAGTAAAAAACTGAGCACCTAAAATGAAGATAATATTATATTTAGATTTAGATTTTAGTCTAATATATATTAACCACAGAGCCAAATAACCAGTGTAAAAATGCCCTAATTTATGTTTGATGTTTGGCCAATAATTCCGTGAAACAATGCGTAAAATTCACAAATAAATAATTATTGTGCTCGGATGAATTATTCATTCCGTACATTCCGCATGCAGACAACTGTGACAGATATCGATTTCGTGCAAAAAGTCGCGGCGCATTGAAGTATATCGCCAGGTTTTGTTGTATATTATTGCGAACATTTATTAGGTATGATATGGCCGTATAAAGTAACGGCGGGCGCCAGCGGATCAGAAACGCATAAAAACTGCGCCAACGACGATGACGTGTGGTTACATTTATTCAATGCGATATTTTGGTGGGTTTACTCACGGGATGACTCTAGTTTTAAACCCCAACTAGTACAGATATTTTTTTTTCTTATTATTCTTTAGCCTGCTGGCCTTATGGGCTAATTATGTGATGGTCTCCGAGTTTTACTTACAGTGGTTGCTTTAACTACAAAAGTGGAAGGACTTCAAACATGTAGGATAGTTCGTGACGAGATATGTCCCTACCTACGTACGTTATAAATTAGTAGTTGACAAACGTTTAGATAGAACGGACAAAGTTCAGTCAAAAATAGTTCAGGCAACCTAAAATGGTAAGTAATATCCGTAAATAAAAGGCGAGTGTGGTCGTGGTGTATTAATTGTAACTGCCTCCAAACCGCCCTATTCCGGCGAGTTAGTGCTCGCTGCCACCGGGGTCGTAGCACTACTTCACGTAGCTATGTATCGACCCGAGAACATTATGTAAGAATATATTATGTATATGCATAAGTAGATAAAAAATGTATGTAATGTATTAGAGTTATTCGGTACCCTGTTGGTGTTTGTACTAACAGAAGTTAATGCGATGTAATTAGGAATTTAAATATAATATTAGTAACGACCAAATTATAACAACAATAACAGTAACAGACAGTATAATATTAGTTAATATCTGTGCCAGCAGCAAAAGGCGACATCACCTTATCTCATACAATACTATTTAACAATTTCAAACATGTAGTTCTTTTAACGGAAGCCATAGATATTGTAGGTATTACCTACGAGTTGATGTAAATCGTAGCTAGAGTTTTCAGATTGTTTCGGATCTCTGTAAACAAGTCGTCAGCTCCAATAACAGCAGTGTATCAACGGCTGTGTAGTTCGGACACGGTAATAATATCATACAGTATTCCAACTTCATATAAACAGGCGACGCGCGAGCTATACCTACGCGCTCGGGTCGTGGCATGCGCGCGGCAGGTTAGGGCTGCCAGACGTACGAGAAATCTCGTACCGTTACGAGATTTAGAGGGTCAGAACGAGATTCAAGATTAACAAGAATCTCGTACACTTTTTTTCGTTAACTTTTTTAATTGTACCCGGCGATGATTTCGTGGAATATATAGAAAAAATGGAGAAAATATTCCGAACTTCATTTAAATATATTCAAATATTTTTCGTTCGCAAATTTATAAGATTGATTTGTTAAAGTCACATACATAATCATGGTTTTTTAAATAAATCTATCAATCAAAAAAACAACTTGCATTTTTATTGAACACTTTCTATTCTATTAAGTATTTTATTTAGGTAATATTAATATTTTATATTGTTACTAAGTATCTGTGCTAATAAATAAATAAAAAGTAATAAATTTACAATCTCAAAACTAGATAGAAACTCAAAGTAGCCAGATGCAATTAATACGCTGTAGGTGGGCGACAGCGACAGCCCTATCTCATGTTTACGTACCGCGCGTAGGCACTTATTTCAAGGACACGGCCGAGTTACAATACTGTATGATATTATTACCGTGGTTCGGAGCCTACTCTCAGTGTAGGCGCTGCGCTACGTGACTAGCATGAGAGCGCCGCGGAGGCAGCCCTACTGTATATATGTATACTGTACTACTGAACAGTAGCGGTATACTATATTGAATGGACTAGGTGAGTGGAGCCGGGCGCGCAATGGGGTATGACAGAAAAAAATGCTTTAAAAAGTATGGGTTCAAAATAAGGAAATCCTAACTCATGCCTGTTTCAGGAACAGTAGGTATGGTTTGTAGAGATAAACATTGTAATATCTTGAAGCCTTTTCTTATGCACTTCTGATGACCCACATAATAATACTAAAGAGACTTATGTAATTTTTGGATAGCTCATGCATAACAGATTCTACTTTTACAAATCATATTTTCTTTCGGAAAATGACAATAAAAAGGAATTATGTTACCCTTACTTCATGCATGTTGCTGTGCCATCCTGATTTCCACAGCCGGCAGAGCAGAGTGTGTCCTGTCGCTTCTTGTGCCAACACTGGCGCCCTCCCGCGGCGCGGGCTCACCTCGGCCGCGCCGGCCGCGCGGGGGCGCTGCTGGGCATATACACTCATACATAGGACATTGAAGGAATATATCGGGCTCTATACAAGATGATGACTAGAATATAAAACAGTAGGTCGTTGTTTATTTGTCTAATAGAACCGTTGTTCGTGGAATAAGCATTTAAGAGTTTTTAGGTCATGCTAAACATCTTTTTCACGAACTCACATTCATGTTCTATCGATTCAGGGAATTATGTGCATAAAATCTTATTCTTTTCCGATACTTCGGATCTAATTCACGCCAAACATACATTACTGTTCTAATAGAACCGAATCAACTTACATACGTGCTGCTCACACTACGCTACACAAGTACACACGTCTGCATTATGTACCCATGCATACTGTGTTTTGTGGCATTAATGCCTTTATATACTATTGAATTCACTAGATTTTTTTTTCAAAAAATTAACTAATAATTAGCAAGATAAGGCAAAATCTAAGTGACAATTTATTCATAGCAAATTAATGGTATCATGGTAGAAAGCTAAAAATATATGTAGGAGTACTTACTCAGTGTCCAAATATTTGGTTACCGTAGCGTAGTGTGCGCAGACCCTACATTCGTACAGCGATGGTACCGGAACTTCTGTTATTGCGTACATAAAAAGTTTCCTTGTTCTCCTGGATGTTGTTCCGCCGCCGCCTGCAAATTAAATGAGAGTATTGTTTCATTGACGTTGTATCGCTCCGCCATCACCGAGGGGGGCATTGAAATGTACTTCGATTACCACTTTAGGGGGAATTGGTATTGTTGTTTTGAATAAATGTTGATGAACAAATAAACCGTTTAGATAAACTCTTTTGACGACGAGAACTTTGGGGAACCGAATCTCTGTACTTCTTGAACTAAGTATGTTAATTTTACTTGTTTTTTCTTAGCGAGCATAAATCAGTGACTAAAGCTTTGATTAATACCAAGCAATATACAGACACACATCAGTCAGAAACAGCCTAAACTTTGACCTTAAATAATTATCATCATTTAGGTGTGCTACATATCTTGCGTTAAACTGTTTCTAGATGCTTCTCTTCTAAACGTAATATTAGTTTGGTAAGTCAGTTGGGGCAAGCGCGGCGTATAATTTCGATACCTGATTTTGCACTCGAATTACTTTGATTCATTAGAAATATGCAATCAATAAGTTTCAATATCATTAAGTATAATGATCAATATCTTAGATAAAATTGCTATTATAGCGCTCAGTTACAAGTTTAAGAGTATTTTGATATACTTTTACAACCTTGTCACTAGCCGCACTTACCCAACGAAGTGGGGCAAATGCGGCGCACGCAAATATTTTTCTTTATAAGACTCATAGACAGTATTTCAACGCAACATTCGATACAACATTATCATATTAACAAAAGGATATTAGACTCTATCTCGTTGTAATAAGATCCATTACAAAAAGCATGAAAATTATAAGCGGGGGCAAGTGCGGCATATTTCCTACGGGCAGTGGTGCTAAACATTTTTTCAGCTTGCAGCAGCTTGAAGGTTCCGATATATTTGACGAAAAAACTGACGCGCACTAATAATTTAATGTTAATATTATTATGAGCCTGTAGTGTCCCATTGTTGGGCGAAATTAATGTTATATTATAAAAAAAATAGGTCAATTTTATATTTTTAGATTGGGTCTGTCAACGTACCTACTCGGAAGTCCTGACCAAATTGAAATGTTTAATTTTTCGGAACCACTGCAGGAAATAGTGTCAAAATATTAAATTTAAGAGTGTGACGTTGATGTGACATTGTGAAATTATAAGAAAAGGGGTTTCGAAAAAGTTTAAAATATAAAACGTATATACAGAACACACAATTTATTTTCAAGCATAGAAAAAATACGTTAATTTCTTAATGTAAGGCAAAAAAACTAACTTAACAAAATATTAGGATTAAAAAATATTGCTTATCCTTATTACAATATCCTAGGTGAATAAAAATTTTGTATCAGTCTATGTACAACGTAAAAACGTACGACACAAAAAGATAATATCTTATGTCACAAAAATCTAACTTATGCATAATTATAGAACATGAACAGTCTTCTACATTATAAAGAGAGCTATTGCAATATTATCAGTATCTAAAATTGACTAGGTACATAACACAATTTAGTATCTTTGGCCATTTTTGTTATACTTATAATATTCTTGCTACTGCACATTAAATCCGTTAAATTGCATTTTAAATATTATATGACCACGTCTGGATATGTCTGGCTTAGGTAGTACTGAAACTAAATCTTCACTGTGCTTCAAATCACATATGTCATCAATGATTGGATACGCAAATATCGCATCTTTTTTTGCTTTGTGAATTTTTCTTGCGTATTTTATTGTTGGTATCCCATTAGTTATATTTTGGACATGTCCTACAAAATGTTTAACTGTTTTTTTAGATGCAAACTGTACTAAAACCCAGTCATTTATACAACACCTGACAGAAGAATCAGTACATTGCTGGGCCTGATTAATGTTTTCTTTGTCATCAAAGTCAGGAATTTCTAAATTTAAGTCATCATCTTGAAGTACTGAGTTACAAAAATCAGCAAAATTTTCATCATCGGACACATCATGAACGCTAAAATCACTGTCATCAGTTGATGATTCATATTCTTCTTTGATTTTTAGTTTCTTTGGTTTTTTAAGTCCTTTATTTTTGACAGTTTCCTTTGTACCTTTTGTCACCATATTTAAAGCGCTGTCTTGAAGATATGCAGCATTTTTCCTGAGACGTGAGTGGTCTTGTATTGTTTTTTTTAATTTAATCACTGGTTTATTAGTTATGTTTGTCATCATTTTTTTATGAATACTTCCCCGATATTTGCTCAAGTCTTCTATTTGAATGTTTGATGTTATAATAACTTTTTTTGGATTATTATTTTTTGTGTCCTGGTTTTCTGATTGAAGACTGGATTTACTGAAACCTTGACCGTTCATACTAGGAATGTCTGGAGTATCAGGTAAAGGGCCCTTATTTTTCTTCGTTATTGTAATTTTATCAGCAATAGTTTTCTTTTGTCTCGTTTTGAGATTGTCTTTTTTCTTATTATTTTCGTCTTCTTTTTGTTTCAGTTTCTTTACAACATCAGGATGAGTTATAACTTCTGCACCGTTAGCAATTTTTCGCTTTTTTGCAAAAGTTACTTTGCTCTCATGCTTTTTGATGGTATTTAGCAGCAATTGTTCGAAGGAAATTTCATTATTTTTCCGTCCAGATATCACAGTTTGAGGGCTTTGGGTCACCAATATATTTTCGCCATTTATTTTTTTCAAGCATATAGATAACAATGTCGATGGGCTTGAAACTGTGACTGATGCGTTAATTGCTGCAGCTTTTTTGTAATCTTTCCATTTTCTTAAAGTTATTTGGTCTAGTTTATCTTCTGATACCACTGTTCTATCCAGAGGAAATATTCCGCCTTTTCTGAACCCATTAATTATTATTTCTGGGTCTAAGCTACGCCACACTTCTCCAATAATAATGGAGAATTCTTTCTTTGATAGCTTTTGGCCGTAGTTACAACGCTGCCATTTCATCATTCTGTCATCCCATCTATCTTTGAATGGTTTAAATACTGACAAGTCCAGCGGTTGCAGTAAATGGCTTGTATGAGGAGGTAATTTGATGATTGTGACATTATTTTGTATTGCTGCCTCTATTACTGCCAACTGTATGTGCGTGCTATGTCCATCAAATATTAACAAAGTAGGCTCGTCGGTAGTACCCAGCATTGGTATAAAACTCTTTGTAAAATATTCAGCGAAAGCCTTGCTTTCTATCCACCCATTTTCTGTAGCTGTGTACAGAGTTCCTTCGTATGCATCAGGCGAAGTCCACTCGCTCCATACATTTTTGCCCTTATATATAATGAAAGGTGGTCCTTTACCACCAGCAGCGTTGCTGGCAAAGAGCACTGTCGTGTTGTCTTTTCCTGTGGCAGCTGTTGTTCTAGTTGACTCAAATCCTTTTTTACCAACGATCTTTGTTTTTTTGGGGTCGTTGCAGTAACTAGTCTCATCGATGTTCCATATTCTATGAGGTTTATTTTGCAGTTGCAGTTTTTGTATAGTATCTTCAAGAATTTGAAAATACTCATCCAACACAAATGGGTCTGCAGCTTGTTTTCTGGCATACTCTACAGCTTGCGGTTTTTTAATAGATAAATTGTTTCTTTTCACAAAACCAGAAAACCAGTCGTAACCGGGGACTTCATCTTTAAATGGAGATTGCAAATGGTTTTTGTTGACATATTCAGCTACAAGCTCTACCACTTCTTTTCTAGTCAGTCCAAATCCATTTTTTTCCATGGTGGAAATGAGAATGGCTAGTTTTTCTTCCGTATCAGCGTTTAAAGCTGTTGGTCTTCCAAAGTTATTAGATTTTTGCCCTCGTCTACCAGTCATGTGATCAAATAACGTTGCTCTTGGAATCTCATATTTTTTACTGGCTGCGTAAAAAGTGAGACTTCCATTTCTAATATCTGTCAAAGCTATTTGCAATATTTCGGGAGTCCAGTTTGGCCCATTTGTTTTTTTTACATAATTTCGCACCATGGTCTGAAAAAAAAACGTATTAATTTTTTATCTTAATTGCTTTCTACTTAATAAGTTAGTCAAAGCTTTCGTTTTTACAGGATTTTTTGTCGTTAGCAATATTTTATTTTATATTATTTTTTATAAGGGACTCATTTCATATGATTTGAGGAAATGAACCGAAAATGTTGTGCCCAATAGAAGGGTTGATAACCTCTGATTTGGGGCAAGTGCGCCATAGCGTCGCACTTGCCCCAAACGATGTAGCCGCACTTTCCCAAACAACACAATTTGAGGTTAGTATTTTGACTCCTAAATTTTATCACAAATTTTACGAACAAATTGAAATAACTACGCGATAAATATGCTTTAGGTATATAACAATTACTTACGCTTGTCAGATCAGCTTTTGTCTCGTTAGTAACCAAAAATTTTATCACAATAATGTACACACGTGAACTCCGTATCGTAGTGAAATGCTACTGACAAATAAAAATGGCGTCAAATCAGTTTGTTGGCGAGTAGCACCACCAAACTTTCTTCTCAGAACTAATTTAATTTATTTCGTCGACACTAGGCGGTGCTTTTATTAATATCTGTGTTAGTTATCGAATATTGAATGCCAGCCGCACTTACCTCAATGCCGCGCTTGCCCCAACTGACTTAAACAAATTGCCATATTATGTGTGTTTACTGGATGATACGCCAAGCAGCAGGCGACAGCGACGTGAGTCAACAAGCCAGTGTTGCCAACTTACTGCGAGGCCCACAGAACAACGATCGGGCCACATCGCCCCCGTCACAGGGCGACAAGCATGGACTTCAAAGCTCTGTGGCGAGGCCTTAGAGAGGCGGACACGCAAATATTGGACTCGATACAAGAAGGGGAGAAATAATAATTATATGCTTTAGTCTTATTATGTACATTATAAACATTCCAATACATTACGCATGCCATCTAGCTTCATAAAGCAAACGCTTGTATTAATTATTTCTTCTTGAAACATCAAATATAAATGTTAGTAGAAACTATTCGGAAACGAAATGAGTCTTTGTTACGCACATGGCTGTCACTCGCTTCACCTTCGATCGTCATATAACCTTACTCTTGCCACTCCGAGGCACAACAAAGTGTCATACAGCAGTTCTTTTGCTATACAAGCTGTGCAATTGTGGAACGCTTTACCGTTAGACGTGAGGAAAGCGCCATCTTTAGATATATTCAAAAACAAAGTTTTTAAACTGTATCTGTCCTCTCAAGTTGAATAGAAAGGAAGTAAGTATATGCTATTGTAGTTATCATTATTTGACATATATTTATTGATTACTTATCATCATATGTATTGAAGTATGTATTAGTGTATTTGTTTATTTTGCTATTTATGTATGTTTATTTTATGATAGGTACCTATGTATTTATGTAATTTCACATACATTTAAAACACCTCGTCTACCATTATACTTGCGTCTTATCCCTGCCAGATTGGTTGCCTGGAAGAGATCGCTTTTAGCGATAAGGTCGCCAGTTAAGACACTAGGCTTAAGTTTTAATATTATTTTTGTAAATTTCTGTATTGTGCTGGTGTTTTAATAAAGTGTATATCTATCTATCTATCTATCTATTTGGATTTTGTTGAAGAATTGGTTATACATATAATGGAGCGTTCTTTATTATATCACTGGACAAAACTGACTATACTTACTAGGTACTGCATATAGTTGCACAATAATGTTTTAAAAGTTTTAAGCTAAAAATCAAATCTTTTCTTTTGTATTCTCGAATGGTTATTTTCTCAGTAACTCAATACATTTAAAGTCAATAGAATTTCAGATTTATTAGAAAAAATGGTTTTCTCTCACTTTTGAAACATTCGATGTAACAATCACACACACATATATACACACTCGATGTATGTGTCCATACGAGCCCAGAGTATTTGTTGTACAAAATGATTATATTTGTAGCACATTGTCGGCGCGTTATTGTCCGGGAGATGTCCATTATGATACCCACCACTATACACTATACACTACACCCGGCCTCTATTTATGACACTCTCTACCTAAAAGCATGTACAGAGCTACTAATTTACTCAAATCAAGTAATACTTACAAGGTTATTTTTGTAAATACATAAAAAGCATTAACCATCATCGAGGAAAGCTAGAGGCACGAAGAAGAAGAGGAAGGCCGAGAAGGACATATATCGATCAAACGAAACAGAAGACAAGCATCATGCTGTATAAGGAGGTCAAGAAAATAGACGATAAATCAAAAGAATGGTGCCTACACCATAACATTTTGAATGGGTAAGTTTTAAAAATAATTTGCACTAAAATGTAATTTTCACAATTATTTGATTGTGGGAAGTGATGATTGCGACAAAAACTGTTTGTATCTTAAGTGGACAATAAATTAAAGCGTCGCATTTTGTTAGAACTGCTGCCTCGTGTTTCGTTAGAGATAATATTATTATTTTTTATATTTAGAACTAGCTGGTTCCCGCGACTTCGTCCGCGTGGAATAGTTATTACTATAAAAACGGGTCTATTGAGTTAACCTTAAAAGATAGACATATACTGTTGCAAACATTTTGTTAGAACATTTCAAGAGATATAATTCTTTATTTAATACATATTTTTGATATCTTGAACCGTTTTCGCAGCGCATGCAACGGAAGCCCTCAAAGATGAATAATTTTCCCCGTTTTTTCCACATTTTCCATTGTTTCTTCGCTCCTATTAGTTGCAGCGTGATGTTATATGGCCTAAAGCCTTCTTCGATAAATGGTCTATTCAACACAAAAATTTTTATTCAATTCGCACCAGTAGTTCCTGAGATTAGCGTGTTCAAACAAACAAACAAACAAACAAACTCTTCAGCTTTATAATATTAGTATAGATTTAATATTGCAATTTATTTTATTACTTCATTTATGATACGACTATCAACTCTCCATATACTGGCAAAAAATATTGTAAATGTTTTTCAAAAACCTTGTATGGTTACATTGTATCCAGAATATTGTCTATGAAACGACGTAACACACTGGATAGGTACTAAAATCGAGTTCACGTGCATAATATCAATCTAGCTTTCAATCAATCAATCAATCAATATAACTTTATTGTACACCAAACAAAATACAGAAACAATTTATAGTAAAATTACTTAATCTAGGTACATTGGGCGGCCTTATCGCGTAGAGCGATCTCTTCCAGGCAACTTCTGGACTTTGACGATATCATGGAATACCCAAACAACTCTTTACAATTAAAACAACTTATATGGTATATATGTATATCTACTATTGGAGTTTGCGACTCGTGTGTACATTATTCTATTACGAAAATCTGTTTCCAAAGGGTTTTCTTAACGAAACCGTATTCATTGAATCCTGAATAACGTAAACAATGCGAGCTATTAAGTGTTTGTAACTAAACCCCTGATCCCTGCGATTATCCCATCCTGTAGAAACATGAAATATGACTTTATATCTGATCACTATAAACAAAACAGTCTGAAATTGAATCCCAGGATTATAAGATGAGCTCGCTTACACAAAAATATCTTTGGAAATCATTTTGACGAGAAAAATGTCAGAGGGGACGATATAATTTTTATTTTTAAAGGAAATACCGAAATAGGTGACGTTTATAAAATATTCTACGAGCTGCTGTTTTTAGACTCTGAGAAAAGTGAGTATTAATGAATGTGTTCATTGTCTGCAAACTAAACACAGATCTTGGGCAGATGTGCAAAGTTGAAATCAGAGCATGGCTTGGAACTGAGTACTGTAATACTAGTTCCTCATAATTACCATTTTAATTTCACCTTTCATCCTATGCGGCATTTCGAATCAAAATTTAACAACACAAATGCTAAAATCGCGGTCAAAGATAGATAGATAAATACTTTATTAAAACACCACAAATGAAACAATACAAAAAAACATAAAAATTAGAATCAACGTCTTAATTGGCGGCCTTATCGCTAAGAGCGATCTGTACCAGGCAACCAATCTGGCAGGGATATATTCTTCAAACGAAACAAGTAGGACGAGGTGTTTCAGATATTAAATAAAATAATGAAAAATAGAGCAAAGGTTTATACTACTTATATGAATAAACATAAACAAATATAACAATAATATATACATACATACATACATACAAACAACAGCAAGAGACAGAAAAATAATAAAAAATAATAACAAGACAAAGCTCGATTTAAATTGTACCTATTGTGTTAGAAATGAATATTTTCACAAGAAGTACATCGCCATCGAATAAAACCCAGTCGAGAATCGAATATTGATTGAACAACAATACCTCCACAATTGTGATCGGTTTGTTATCAATTCTAATTATTTTGCGCCATTGTTTAGTATTCAAATGATTTTCTAACAAACTGGAATGGAGAGTTTTGTTTACAAATTGATTCGTTATAAATCGAAATACTTGTCTTTTGCGAGGGACGACACAAATCAGGAATGATACAAATAGAAACACGAGTAAAATAACATTAATTGGCTATTTATGCTAAATTCGTTATTATACAAAATAACAGTTAAAAAAAACCGATACCTATAGAGTTACTGGTATCTAGTGAGCAACACGTGTTCATTAATTAATTAATTACGTGTTAATTATTACAACAAAATATAGCTATTCGTTTCACGAGAAAAGCAACAAAAGAATAAATGATTGGTGCCTGAAACCCGACATACCTGGTTGTTTATCAGTAACATAGTACGAGTATAACCTTACTATACATCCAAGATAATGTATACCATGTATCAATCAATCAATCAATCAGTTTTTTATTGACAAAAATATACACAAGACACAAAATGTTTCAAGTCTCTGGCTTCCGAACTAGAAAATTATCTGTGTCTCGGAAACCAGCTCCTTCTCTATTAAGGATCACAAAATGTATGTACTATGCCTTCATGTCTTCATCTTATTCAGATAGATACAATTTAGTGCGAAACAGACGCAGCTGGTTTTGTGTCGGTAATCCCTCGTGGAGCAGTAATTATCCGGCCCCAGCGTCACTAGGCTCTCTTAAATACTGAGGCTCTCAGTTTAAATTGCAGACTCTACAAAAATAGTAAACGCTGAAATATTTACTTTGTGCAAGTCGAAGATAGAGTTGCATTAAGTAACTAGCGGCCACGAACGGGTTTACTCGCAATAGTCCGGGATTAAAAGTAGTCCATATGTTAATTTAAGATAAGATAAGATATGTCTTTAATGCACACCAAAGAAATTACAAAATAAAAATAAATTTAGAAACTAATTTAATGCACATTGGGCGGCCTTATCGCCTTAAGCGATTAATTAATGATAATTTAGGGTCTATTGTACCTTCATACTACAATTTTATCTAAATATGTTCAGCCGTCTGAGCGTGAAGATATTACAAACATACACACACACACACGCGCATAACCTTTCGCTGTTATGATATAAATAGGATAAATATAATTGGTCAATTACTTATTTTTTGATAAGAACTTGGGAGAAAAAAGAAATGTGACCTATATAATACAATCATATATATAATATATAGGTACTCAGAAAAAATATTTCTCTAGTTTTCTAGATGTAAAACGCTAAGATTAAAACTGACTAAAATAATGATATTAAACGTCAACAACTTGTTCTATTCTCTACCGGTTGAAAGGTTATCTTAAACGTTTCTTACTACTACTACACTACTTTTATGTGTTATTTTTATGTAAATACTTTCTTGAATATGATTTTTAATAAAATATATAAAAAAAAATTGGTACAGAAAAAAAAAGTTATTAAGCATATTGCCTATATTTTCATCGCGTGGCTGTCTGGCAGTGTTCCCAGGATCTCTGTTTGAATACAGAGACTCAAACGTCGAAAGAAATTACTGACAGCAATGTGATCTAGCCTGTGACTAGCCTGTTAGCTTAGTTGGTAGTGGCTCTGCCTTCTAATCTAGAGGTCGCGGGTTCGATTCACGCTTGACACAAGTATTTATGCAATTTAAAAATTTATAATTACTTGTGTTGAGTCTGGTCGTTTGTATGTATAATAAGTATGTATTTACAAAAGAAAAGTATATAAGTATTATATCCGTTATCTAGTACCCACGACACAAGCGTTTGCTTAGTGTGGGGCTAGATGGCGCTGTGTGCAATGTCCCAGGATATTTTATTATTTATTTTATTTTTTTATCTTCTGTAGCAAGAGACCAGACGTTTGCTAATTTGTTTACAGATGTATTTATTCGTGTTATTTTGTTCCACAAATAATTACTTTTGTACTTCCAGAGATCGGTGTGAGCAATAATAGCATAAGCAAAGCTACATTGCTACTGATCGACCATCACGGCCAGAACGTCGTCACGAGAACCACTGACTTGCTAAGCACGCCCAACGTACTGGCCACAGATAGATACGTTTTCTTACACATAAGGCAGGGTGAGTATTATTGAACAACTGTGCTAAACATTAATGTTTAACTATTATTTTCTTCTATTAGCAAATTCGTATGAAACCTCTAAACGTAGGAATCACATAGGTGCATACATATATAAATACATATATATATATATATATGTGTGTGTATATGTATATTTATTTTTTCTAAAGTATTTTTTAAGCCAACGTATATACTCAAACCACTTTGCTTTTACTAAGTTATATTAATTCAACTATTGGGTGCTCGCGGCTTTGCTCGCATTAAGAAGTAAAATTTCATCCCTTATTACACACCTTTAAAAGCGGCGTTTCCAAAAATCCTTTCTTAGCGGATGCCTACGTCATAACATCTACCTGCATGCCAAATTTTAGCCCGATCCGTCCAGTGGTTTGGGCTGTGCGTTGATAGATCACCATATCAGTCAGTTAGTCACCTTTGAGTTTTATATATTTAGAAGATGTATAAGCAAACCCATTATTACATTAAAAATTAAATGACTTTATCTTACAATGAGCTAAAACTAAATTTATCAGATCGATTAACCCTCAGGAGCGACAAGGAGATCCTACTGTCCAGACGGAACCAGGGTCGGTACGAGCGTGACATCGTGCTGGCCGGGTTCCGGACCGAGCCGGGCGCCGGCGCCAGGGTACTGCACGACTGCCCTCTGCAACCTGCGGAGTGAATACATAAAATACAAAACAATTTTTAAATACTGTTGTAACCCTTGATTTATTATGGCAGGGCTAAATGTCTAAACGTTGCGCAGTCTCAAACAAAGGCGTTTGTGCGTCTATGTTTGCAACTGTCAACGTCAGTGTCAAATTGACATTTAGGCATCTGTCAGGGACGTGAAGAGACTCGACGAAACTCAGGAGACACGCACGATGTCCCGGGTCGGGGAAAAGGATTTTTTCCATCCCCGACCCGGCCAGAACTGGTCGCCTCGTGTGCCATCGTCCCCTCGTGTGTTGCTTATTCATCGCGGTCGGCTGGTGAAGGGCTGGTGAGCCAAGTGGAGGCCTGCGGACCCCACTCCAGCTCGCCACCGCTACTATCAAGGGAGAAAAACCCCATATTTGGGGTTTTTTAAGTTTCACCCTCACCTACACCCAAACTACACCTAGACTTCACTTTCTACGCCGTGCTGGAGGAGCGGTGCGCCGGAGGTCATCCGTGCTGGGGGAGAACCTGCGATTTTCACCCAGACATCTATTGCGGGTGACTCCACCCGGACTCCGTTCCCCATAACTAAGCGGTAACACCAGATATGTCTAATGTATGGTGCCTTTTTACTTTTCTTGTGATGTACTTAACTTGTTAACAAAAACTGGTTGCAACTGGATAGCTAGATCCTCGTGTAGGCTTTCTCCTCGACCCTGAGGTTAAATTGTGTATCTAAAGAGTTCTCACCCTCTAACGCCTGAGTAAAGGCTGGCGCCCATATCATATTTCTTACTTAACTACCTGTAAATTCATAAGATTAACATATAAGATATAATTGTACCTCGGACTACCACCTTTTGTATTTAAATTTCATTAGCAAAGTAAATTCTTACAGTTCTATCTATGTCTTTACTATTTTACCTAAGTCCCTCTTTTCCATTAGGTAGATAACAGATCAGATACAATAGCTTTTATCTTAATTTCACCTTAATCCGATACAGTTATACATTTCTCCTACACTACCAAAAATATAACGTTACACTGTATTTAATTTGCAACCTGCAAAATAAATTACACATTTCCTTAGCACAATTAAATATTTATAATATTTTTTGCACTTTATGAAAAAGTTATGACCCGATAATTTCTACCTAATGTCAAATCAGGTTATCAAGGTAAAAACGCACCAATTCCCGTGGTACTGTGGGGCACGGGACGTCTCCCCGACAGTAGACAGGACCGACACCGCCAGTAATGTACTTAGAGGCTTTCACTGAGAATCGCCAGATATGTGGGGGAGGTGCCTGCACGTGCCGCGGGTTTTAATAAACACCGCGTAGCAGGACTCACTGAATGTGGTACAGTTTTAAAGATAAAATAAGAAAACAAAAAAAAAAAAGGTTTATATTCTCATATGCATATATGCTTGATACATATATTTCGAATCGTATCGTAAAAACATTTGCCTATTACATGATACTGTGTTATCAACCCCAAATAAAACAACGGTTGATAATACAAATAATATATTGTCCAAAAGAAGTTATGCAGTCACAAAGGTAAAATGAGGCTCTATTGAAGGCTTTAGCGGAAGGCTTTATGGTCGCGTGTATCGTCACTCGGGTGCTCTCAGGGACTGCCGCCTGGAGGTGCCGGCCGGTGGGCCGCGCCCTGCTCCTAGCGACTAGGTACTTCCCCTCGTAGCCGCGTAGCCGCTAATATGTTCTTTATTAATTTGGTAATATTTTTGTCGTGAAACGACCTTCACATTCAGTTAAGAAAGTATCAATAATGTATCGTAGTAGATACTCAGAATCAAAACCATTTATCGTATAACCCGTGTATACATAAGGCAATATGTACATAAAAATCAGCAGTTACATTTAAAATCATATGTGTAACAGCCAACAGATTTCATTGATGTACAAGTGTATAACATCTAGTAAGTCCCACATCATCCACAGCCTTCTCTATCCCACTGCTGGGCATAGGCTTCTCTTCAAATCCACTTCCGTCGTTCAGACCTCATCCATAAAGTCCCAGACTAGTTGATATTGTAGCGACGTAACAGAGTGTCGGTGAATGAAGGCATGTATTGAGGGACTGGGAGAGCTAAGCTCTCTAGAGGTCAGGTAAAAAAATACTGTTGGTTGTGCTTTTAAAATATACATGCCTACAAGATGGGTCAAACAGTATTGAAATTATCGATAAACAGGTAAATTACACGTATTATTTTGGTATTCAGGCAAGGTTTTGCTTACAAGCTTACATGTAATTCACACTCAACTTAATTACAGCTGATAACATGCTTTAAAATACGTTGAAAAGCTTATTTAATCTCAGCAGTTTTAGGAAATAATTTACATAACATTTTTATAATTTTGGACACAAAAGTTATGATGTCACAAATAGACTGACGTCTAGGTCCTTCAGTAAGCGATTATAATTAGGAAATGTTGACCTTTGACCTTCGGGAGCTCTTTTTGGCCCTTTCATTTATTATTACATCGACATAAGGTCAAAGCGAACTTTACCCTTACTTTGTTCAAGCATTTACTAAATATTGAAGTCTATTTTGGGTTAAGTACTTGTTTATTAACATTTTTGGGCTCTGACAGGTTTAAATTGTTTTCATTCAGATTACTAAGGAGCTTTTAAAGGGGTTTACAATGAGCGAGTGAAGTGCGCGGGATGCCTCGCACTTTGCTTATTTATTTCACAAGTCTCTCGCCTACTTAACGAAACTTGTCAGTGCTGTGCAGCAGTTTTAGGCAATTTTCGATGTAATCCCAGCAAAAAACCATTTTATACAATCGATATATTTATTACTAACGAAGATTGCTTCAATTTAGCTCTAGTATTTATGTTTTAGCGAGGAGTACTGGTAGCAGAATTAGACAGACTTAAATATCTAATATTCTACGACATAATTTCCAGGAGCTGTTTCACTAAACCAAACTAATATTTACTGAGCTCTTTGAGAAACATAAAATAATTCTTGAGTGAAGGAGGAAAATGTTCGTTTTCCTGATCACGTGACCACTACCCCGTTCCAATCTCTTGTCAATTACATAAATATGGGACGAAAGGCGGCATTGTTGTCGCGGCGTCGCTTTGTGTCCGTCAGAGTGCGACCGAGTGGAACCGGATCAAAGGTGCCGCCGTACAGGGCTGCTACGATCACCCGCTACAATACTACAATACGATACCATTTGTTATCGTTATTAGCTCAGTCACCGCATGTGGGCACGTGATAGCTTCATGAATAACAAGCGTTTACTTTGGTACTTAAGACTCAGGAACTAACACGTTCATGATGACGGGATTAATGGAGTTCGCATGCCATAAACATAGCCGGTATCACAAATAATGTAGGCTATAAAAGTTAGTAGTAAAAAAAATACAGTTGTACTTGAAAGGTTATAATATATGTTGCGTTTCGGAGTGGGAAAGACTGGATGTCACAACACAGGAATAGACCTAGTGTGATATCCAGGGTTTGCCTAGCAATGTACAGTAGGTAATACACTAAGCCCAAGTTTGTACAATACCCTATGTTACATCATCCCTACTGTGAAAGCCCTTGTGAATGTTGGAATAAATGCGTTTTTATGTTATGTTTTTTATGTTATGTTATGTTATATGTTCCCGGCTTAAGCTGGCCTAGCAATGGTTGCTGTACTCCTGTACAGTATAGGTGTCTGGTGATTACAATCACAATATCCCGGCGGCGGACAAAAGGCCAAACGAAGGGAAGCGGCGTGTCCGAGGAGACCGCCGCAGTAGAGGGCGCCACATTCATTATTCAGCCGACATCGCTCGCTCGCTCCGTTTCCGCAACATCGAAACCAATTTATATCACTTCCGGTGTAAACTCATCGGAACTCCTCTTAGCAAATTCTCGCTTGATTTCTTGAACATCGCTAAATTACACCGTTTCATTTTAAACACTCGATTCGGGTTTAAGTTCGGGCATGAATGTTATTTATTTGTATAGAAGGAGGTCGGAGAGCGGCGCGTCTCTCGTCGGCTCTCGGAATTAATTCAGAATACAAAACTCATATTAAATCTGGGCTTGAATGCCGGTAAGACGTCTGAAAGGGAGTTGCGACGGAAATGAAAAATAATTTCCGTAGTAAATATAGCGGAGTACCGCGAGCGAGGCCGCGAGACCAGCTTGTCGCATTAAGAGCTCTTAACGGATTCAAACCGAGCTCTAGTTTAATTTAATCTCGGCGACGGCTCGCATCCGCGCTTGCATCCTACAGGACTACTCACACACATTAAGGAGGATAAAACAATGCATATGGAGAGTAATTTGCAGTTTAAAAGATGTTCCTCTGAGTTATAAGTAACTAGTGGGTGCTCACAGCTTCGCTCCCATTAAGAAGTAAAACTTGCATCCCCTAATTCACCCCTTTAAAAAAGGTTTTTCCAAAAATCCTTTCCTAGCGGATGCTTACGTCATAACATCTACATGCATGCCTACATTCAGCCCGATCCTTCCAGTGGTTTTGGGCTGTGCGTTGATATATCACTATGTCAGTAAGTCAGCCAGAGCCACCTTTGAGTTATTTTGATAGAGGTTTAAATCAAGTCTCTAAATTCGAGACACTTATGTTTTTGTTCTCTGCGGTTCGCCACAGAAAGGTATTTTTAAATCATAATACATACTTTTTGACAGCTTGAACTTTGAACGACATAAAAGTTTATTTTACCTTCAAGTACATGTATACGTATCACATGCCCCTGTACAGCAGCTCAGGCGGACAGACTGGCAAACATTCGAGATAATATTCATGCGTTTCTCTAACTAATCCTTTTGCCTTGATTTTTATAGAACCTCTCTCGCTGCATCGCGCTGAGAGATGGCAGAATGAGCATACAATTAAACGTTATTAAAAAAGATGGGATATTTTATCATTCCGAGGGAATTTTTATGGACCTAGTTTTACATCGCGTAGCTCTTTTGTGAGCAAATAAAGTGAGAACTGTTAAACCTCGTAAGATTTTAGGATTTGTATGAAATCACAAGAGATGGCTAACTATACATATATCTAATGATATCGAGATCGAGCTAAAATAATATTTCTACCTATAAGTTGAATCTAGATAAAATAACAAATCTAGATATTCTAAAGTTGTATTTTTCAACATATACATAGCTTAATCCTAAGTCTGTCGCACACTGGGCAAGTATATGTATGTAAGTCCGGTGCAAAGTGACCGAGCTGGATAAATCCGCACGAAATGGAGAATAACTCCCGGCGTCCATTATCAATAATGGAGCGGAATTAAATCTATGTCCTCACGCGAGAGGGCAGCCCGACTGCGGAATATACAAATGCAGATGTGAAGCTACGTCTAAAATATACGAAAAGTGTATTTAAAACTCATCAAACAGGGATCACAATGAATTAATTCAACGGAGAGCCCAATACACATGAGAGAGAGAAACAGAGGCTTAACAAACCTAACGGAAGGAATTCCGTAGCTATTGTTCTAAAATGAATATCGTTTTAAAAATAAAGGTGCTAATAAAAATAATCTACCTATAAATCATCTTATTTACCAAGCTGTAGCCATAAATGAATAGGGGGAACTATAAAAAAAAATGACTCTAATCATATGAGCAAATATTAATACCAGATATTGTCGTTTCCTAATCCGTCCTCGCCTAGTTTGTTCTTCACACTGGTTTCAATGTGTCCGGAGCATTATGCCGGTATCAACTCACAGCCTCGCACTGCATTGTGCGTCTTATTACCACGACACTAGAAGCTAATACATATTAACGTCTGAAATACGGATGGATAGGAAAAATATGGTATCTATTTTTAGCTAATTTTGTTGCTTTTTTATGGCAAACAATATTTGTAAGATGTAAACCACTGTAAGATGTAGCAAGTTGTTTAATATTTAAATCTACGCTCTATCTTTTACTACTTTTTTTTCAGCTTTTACAAGCTTTTAGAAAAACCCCGAATTAATAAAACCCTAGCCGAGTAGCAGTGACAGACTACTCAGCACAAATGAAGTCGTGACATTGTATTCTTTACGACATCTATTTACAACAATTTATTTTACAACCACCAATCAATTTAGTGGCGAGTTAAATTTAACGTCTACAAACGAGATTGCTTTCGTTGAGTTTGTAAAAGAAACTTATTTTTATGTTTTGTTTCAAAATATTCGATCTGTGCCATTGGTCAATTAATTTTGTATGAGACTGGCTAACTCTGATGTCAGAAACTTCAAACTAACTTTATTTTTTGTACTAGGTATGATAAACAATTGTGTACTATTTGAAACTGTTACAAAATGCAGTAAATTAATTAAATATACAATTGATACGAAATCAGTAAAAAAAGTATATATCCCTATAACACTACTCCCATTACCTACTCATAAAAATATGTCAATTATCTCTTAATAGTAGTTTATGCAACTGTCATATAATGAAGGGTATTAAAACACGAGTGTGAGTTTATAAAACGAGCGCAGCGAGTTTCATAATAGTATGTACGAGTGTTTGAATACCCGTGTTATATGCAGGTTGCATACACTACTTTATCTTCACTAATGCTATTAATCAAACAACAAGAGTAAAAGCTGACAATAGTTAATTTTTCATATAATTATCTAGATTTTTCTGGTAAAAGATTGTGAGTTACTTTTGTTGCCACTTCTAGAATATCCGGAGGCGTACAAATATCATCGTCGCTATCCATTTTTAACTTTTAATTTTATTAATTTAACAAAACACATTGCGAAACATTAAATTCACGCGTACGTGTATTGTCACAGTGATTTTGCCGCCATTAAAATCTAACCAACGAGAGCGCAGCGCGACCAACCTGATTGGCCCTGCAATCAGGTTGGTCACGCTTTTTCGATGTTATAATGAGCTATTACGATATCGATGTGGATATTATAACATCATGTGAAATTGCTTAAATTGAGTGTTTTGTTGTCTGTGCTATAACAGTAGTAATTATAAGTCAGGTATTGGAAACATAAGTAGAATGTTACAACATTAGTGTAGATAAAAAAATAAAACGTTTCGTAACGTGTTCCGCGCAATTATCACTTATAGTAAGTTACGAGCTTCATAAATTGCGCATTACTACCTCCCTTACTAGAGGCCACCGAACTCACTGACTGAGGCAAAAACTTTTGTAGGCATCTCCAGACTTACGGCAAGAAGAAACATGCATGAATCGGGTAATTGTTTGATCAAGCAAAGTATATATCAACATTAATAGAGTAGTTTTATTTGTTAAAAAAATAATTTTCAATAAAAGTGTAGCAAATTAGTTATATCACAGAAAAATTAACTAATGTTAACTGCAAAAACACTACGCTAACACTAGCCATACAATTTTGAAATGTTGATGTCGTAGCGCATTCTACGCCCGCTACGAAATCTCTACGAAATAGCTCGGTGGGTCTACGAGGCAGCTACGAGTACAAAAGTGTGGGTGATGTTGAGAAATGAGAGCATCACTCACCGACCGATCGGATTACAGCCGACGCCTTCACCTGACAAACTGATACTTGCACACTTACAGCGGCTTTACACCAATCGATGGGGACTTCGGGAAATGAAAGTAAGCTACCTACTGGAAAATACAATATCACATGTCATTTACTCGTATTTACACTTCATCATTATCGATAGGCAGTTATTTCCCACTTCGGAGCATAAGCTGTGCATGAGTTGAGCATTCTATAGCGCCTATTTGTCAAACTAATGACAAGGTTATTCGGCTCTTTGTTCTTAGTAACCTGGATTTAGATCTTTCATAATGTCAATGTAAAGTACAAACGTATAAATCGAAATGATTGTAACTTCTTAAACGCTATGAGAAATCTTGAAACTTATTTCATTTGTTCCCTTTCATGTTGTGATTGTGGCACAACAATGCGACCACAGCTTGGAACAATAATCTGTAGCGGCGGTGGCGCGGTGGCGGGACATTGGAAACAATCCGCGGCGTCACTCGCGCGAAAACCAGAAAAACTGACGAAAATAAACCACTTTTATGGATTGGCCAGCAAAACATCAGAATTGTAAGCTAAATTTAAATAAGCATCAATATCTATCATAAAAATAAATCTTTACCCTGTCCATGCCTCATATTTCACTGTGTTTGCTGTCATTATCATCACATCTACATACATTTTACGCCAAATTGGACGCAAAATCGGTTAATTAAAATAATGTATGAGATTTACCACCTGCAAATTATTTGGAAAATCAACATAAGTAATAAAACATCAACTTACATTATAACACGTTGTTTTTTTTGCTGACGTCGCGTCAATTGAAATAGCTGCTCAAACCATGGCGTTCGCAGATAAAGCATTCCGGAGTGGTCCCAACTGGCAAAATGACAACAAGGGGGAAGTAAGGCTTTTTTCCCCTCTCCGTGCACTTGTAGCGAGTACCTACTGCAGCGGGGCAAACCAGTCATAACGACGCAGGGGGGAGGGAAGTGATACACTCGATAATGCGTCGGGAGACATACATCGTATCGTCGTGAATATTTGCCAACTAAATGTACTCCATAATCATTATGTATGCACCATGATAAATGTGTCATATGAGAACATACAAAGTGTTTTATTTTGGTTTTATAGTGTTTATGTAGCTCACTTTGAGTAATACTGGCAAAATAGACGTTCGAAACTTGTTTAGCTCTTCTAACTAATGGCGATGTAATTATACTATACAATACAAAAATACAAAAAACGTTTATTGGGTTCAAAAATACTAACATCTAGGTTCACTATATTAATACATACAAAAACAAGAGTAATTTCTTATAACATTGTGTTGTCACCCGGACGAGATGTTTCTGTTTATGTTTACTATGTACCTATTATGTAGAGAAAAAATAGATAATTTAATGATATCAGTCCATAAAAATCCAGTATACTTAATATGTTTTTCGAGACTACAGTTTAGTAGGATATTTTCCGCTAGCATTCCTCATAGAAAGGCGGTCAGAAGGAGGCGGCACTTTGAAGGACCCTCGGGCCGGCCACTCCAACCGACTTCAGTAGTTATTGCACACTCCACTTACAGGGGAAAGATATCCACACACAAACAAACTAAAACTTTATGGAATTCAAGTGTTTATCTTACTCTATTCGTTGTTTACTGCTTCCTTTTTAGTCTATGGATATCTTAAGTATGTATGGCAAGAAAACATGTTGATTGTAGTTTATTGTAGTGTAGATAAAATATTCACCTTGAACTACAGTGTCGCTTCAGGTGACCAAGTCAAAATATGAATTAACTTTATTTTAACTGACCACAGATATCGTTGTTTAAATTAATTATTTTGCATATTTTATTAAATAAACGAATAGAAATACTTTATTTTGAAGTAAAGGTAAAAACACCAGCACTGGATTAAGTCAAGTAAGTCTCTTGTATGCGCAATGAATAGAATAACAGATACATGAGCTAACACCTGTCGCAGCCGTTATCCGTTAGTATAGCGCTCGGAAAAAGAATCGAATAGCGACCATTAACGCAACTCGCGCGAAAGCCTCCCCCATGCAAACAATATTTGCATTCTGCACAACCATGCACAAACCGACATTGGGGGACTTGTAGCACACTAACAGCTACAATATATAGTATAGTTAAGCTATAAATTATAAATTGTGTTTTATCTCCTTATTGTTAAGCTGACTCCAATTAACCAGAACTCTAAAACTGTTGTTAACTCCGCTGTTGCATAGAAAGAAAACTATCGTAGTGAGTATCAGACTACCAGTAATTTCTAAACGTTATCTACCGATGACTGTCATATCATATCTGTTAAGCTGTGCTACAATTTAATCCATAGATTTAATAAAAAAATATCGCTTGTAGTGGTCTCAATGCACAATGTGTACAAAAACTATGGCCCAGTGAGTGGTGTCAGTCTCCGTGAAAAATGACCGCTGCCTGCGCTGTGTCCTGTGTCACTGAATGCAGGGATTTTATGCATTTAAAGCACACCACATAAAACATCATCAAACATTGCTGCCGGCTTCGATACTTGACAGGATCTGTTGCAGCTTTTTCGCTATAGAAAAACTAAATAAAGTTTTTATGTCACGCCTAGCTTATCACTAACATAAATTAAACATCAAACACATACATTACAATAAAAGATATCTTAACTAGTAGGTCAACAAACATCTAGTAAACTAATAATACGGTCTTTAAGTCGAGAGTAAACCGGTTTCTTCTAGGCAAGCGCGCTAGGTCGTAGATTATAACGTTGCTTAACATCAGGCAAGTTGTAGTCAAGCGTAAGCCTATATCATGTAAAAAAGATTTTCTAAGTGCCCCTTTTTGTAGTAGTTAGAAGTAGTATGTTTAGTTTTCCTTCACTTGTTTTTATATTGTAAAAAAAAATTATGTGTCTATTTTTGACAAAACCATGTCGAAATGCTTCTGGCGGCTTGAAAAAGAACTCTCGACATCAGAGAGGAAGAGAGCACCACTATCATACGAACTTTCTTACTAGTGTAATTTATGTCCTTAACCCAAACAAAAACCTCCGTCCCAGCGTGTAATCAGCCATCCATAGGAACACAATCTCGTGACGTTTCCTGGTAAGAAGGCCTCGGTTCAATATATCAGCATCAATCTGCCCTCGCCCGGATCCAAGCCAGCTCGTTCATTATTTACCACCATCTCCGAGCAGGGATATACAGGGATTGCCCTGGACTCTACTATGGATCCTACAATTTATGTGAGCATAGAATTTATTCAACACCTAAGATGTAGCCTTTCTTCTTGTTAGTCAAACTTATACAAATATAATAAGTAATTACTTATGATTTAGTAAACATTACAGTTGAAAGGAAACTCCTTCATATACATGAATCCATGAAGGCAGGTTTATCAGTACAGAAACTCATAATTTAATTACCTAACTAGCTAAAACTCCACCGAGAACTCCGAAAATCCTCAGAAAATAAAACAAAAGACGAGAACAATAGCATCGCTAAAACGTTTCGTGTGTTATTATAAGCGCCTACATCATACTTTTCCACAAAAATGACATTATTACTCTGTCACAAGCAACAATACACTTCATCACAAACACTCGCGTGAACAAACTCTTTTAAACCCGACACACGTTTTGTCGTAAATAAATTATAATCAACGCTCGCAAGTTATTTACAGTGTCAACTGTAGGCGCGGGAGCAGGGACCGCCAGTACTCCGGTACTACCCGCTCGGTGCTGGAAGCCATTCCGGTACATGTAAATCAATCCGGACAAATAGGTCGCTGAGAGCGACGCGTGTAGCCGCCACCGCGCCGCTGTGAGCCGCAACAACTCTGCCCAAATAAAATCACCGATATTTTACGCGGAGCTGACAGTTAGTACTGGAAAGTATAATTGAAATTCTTTTTTATATATTTTTTACATTATATATTAATCATAAATATCTATAGTTATCGTCTTATCAATTAATACAGTTAGGAGAGCTTACGTTACTGTGTAACCGTATTAGTAAAAATAATTTCAATGTTTCCGCACCGTCAAACTACTAGTTATTCAATCCACATGTTAGTCGTAAACAATTGGATTTCACTAAACTCTATGAAAACTAATTAACTCTCGAAATGAGCACGATAGAAACAACGTTCACATCAAGTTAACGCCTGTACTTGAGCCAGCGCCCGCCGCCTAGGCCATCCAGGCCACCTAGGTAACTAGGTAGCAGCTATAAAACTCTTCACAAAAACCCCTCGTTTGGCAAAAAGCACGTCGTTTCCCCGACTGCGACAAGGGCATAAAATAACCGGTTATTTCTCGCGAACAGTACCGTGTTTGCATTTTTAGGTTGCTTTTACGATTTGAATTAATTTGCGCGAGGTGACGAATGAATATGCCCGCTTTCAGGCTTCGGCGGAATAAAGAATAAACAGGAATTACGTGAGAGAAATTAATAAATGGCTGGTGTCGGGTGGGACCAGAGCAGAGCAGGGCGCTGTGATGGATTATGGCTGTATTGTAACAATGCCATTAGATAATGAACTGCCTTGATTGCTTGTCCCCGTGTAATGGGAGCTTGTTTGCGAGCCCCACACTAATTCACTCTCATATTATATGAAAGGCTTTTAAAATTTTGATGTGAGAGTGCCTTCTTTATTTGAATGTATTTAAGGCCTATACACCGCACACTTAAGAAAATGGCTTGATTACTTTTGTCCCAATAATAAACATCGCATGTCTAAGTCTTAGTATGTTAATAATAACATACATCAGTTTGTTCTTTATCTATCACTAGCTGTGCCTGCGACTTCGTCCGCGTGGAATAGTTTTTTTGGGCATAACTAACTCTTTAAATTGTGAACCGTTTTCGAAGCGCACGCAACGGAAGCCCTCAAAGATGAATAATTTTCCCCGTTTTTCCCACATTTTCCATTGTTTCTTCGCTCCTATTAGTTACAGCGTGATGTTATATAGTCTAAAACCTTCCTCGATAAAATGGTCTATACAACACAAAAAGAATTTTTCAATTCGCACCAGTAGTTCCTGAGATTAGCGCGTTCAAATAAACAAACAAACAAAACCTTCAGCTTTATAATATTAGTATAGATTGATATAGGTTTAAAGGTATTTCCAAAAAACGGTTAAACATTAAAATTTCTTTCAAAATGTCTATCAGTGTCCCTCCGCCAGGCAATTTGAGACAGATTAAATGGTACGTACATAAAATTTTACACGCTCAATACGACGGGTTGTAATACCAAATTTAATTTCAAAATTTCAGCCGTGAAAAGAGATAATAAAGCGGAGTGAAAGAATTTCCGGTACATTCAATTAATTCCGCTGCAAAATGTAGGTTTCTTCTTTGTGGGCCAGTTGATGGCGAACCTGGCCGAGTTGCAATCCATATACTTTTATCACGAAATTCATTATATTACTTCACTTTCCTCGATATTTTCACTTTTATGTTGTTTCTGGTGATGATGACCAAAAAATACCTTTCAATGAAAAAAAACGTATACCTAGTAAGAAAAATGTGAAAAATTATGAGTTCGGAAAACCTACTGGAAAGTTGCGGCTCTTTAAAATAATCTTGCAATTCGCATCTATTCTACCTGCCATAAGCTAAAAAAACATATACATACGTACACACTCTAATATTGGTACATAAAGGTACAATATAGGAAACATAAACATATATTATATTGATATCAAGAGTTACCTACTATATTAAATGTGTGACACAATAACATATATGAAATCACGTTCGGAGTTCTGTTACTCGTTATCTCTGCCCAGTGGACCGATTTGCATTTTAAACTGGACAAAAATTAACCACACACTGACTCACCCGCCACCTGGACGTGGGCGGAGCCAGGGCAACACACTAGTTCATATTTGAAAGGCATGCTAAATGTGAGCATGTCAATATGTATGTGCAACTATGTAACTCCTTTACACTCAAAGAATTGCATTAATTTAGCTGTAAATGTTGTTTTAGGAGATTTTTTTCTTCATTTGCAGTTTTTTTGTGCTATATATCTATACTAATATTATAAAGTTGAAGAGTTTGTTTGTTTGTTTGAACGCGCTAATCTCAGGAACTAATGGTGCGAATTGAAAAATTATTTTTGTTTTGAATATACCATTTATCGAGGAAGGCTTTAGGCTATATTACATCACGTTGACACTAATAGAATTGAACAAAATTGGAAAATGTGGAAAAAACGGGGAAAATTATTCATCTTTGAGGGCTTTCGTTGCGTGAGCTGCGATAACGGGTCAAGTCGTGGGTAACTATAATTTATAAAGCTGAAGAGGTAGTTTGCAAAAATAAATACGATGCCCAAAATAACTATTCCACGCGGACGAAGTCGCGCGCACAGCTAGTAAAATATATATATAAACTCATTAAAAATTGAGTTGTAAATAAGCTTCAAGTTGGAATGACTTATATTGAGTCCTACAGCCCCCGCCATTAGACCCTGAGTACATGCGGAGTCAAGTGATCACGGAAGTGACGCTTTAATGTATCATTATCTGTTTAAAATACCATTTAATATGCAATCAACATGAGAGGTTTATTTATGTGTGAAACGACCCACAGTCCGTTATTTGTGGGAAATTAGCTTTACAGTAATATTTACATTTAGTTTTTTTATTTAGTTATGTCCTGCGACATCACCTGGATAATTTGTGTTAATAATTAGAGTAATATCGCCACCGCAGGGGCGACTTCATGGCGAGTCGTCGGTGAGTGGCGTCACCGCGGACCCCGATTCCCTGGGGGCTAAATGAGACCCCCTGCCTCCCGGCTTGCCTTGATTGGTCGTCCGGGAGTAGAAGACGCAAGAGCTCAGTACCTAAGCTCCAGGGTGGAAGTGTTAAAGGGCATAACGCCGCTAGTACCGCTCAGAGAACGCGCAGCACACCTCTCGACACCCTAAGCCACTCACACCAATGTTGCCCTTCCGGCGTCATCTTAGGCTGCCTTTTGTGGAGGGCTTTATATACCTAACATCCTCTATCTGTAATTTTTACTTAATTTTAAGTACCTATAATATTGTAAAAGGCCTCTCAGTGTTGGCTACGGCCCCACTGATGCCTTAAAAATACCGGGCGTAAGGCCCGAGAATCTGTGAAGAGTAATATTATTATTTATCTTGTATCGGAGGCCAAGATCCACTTTGGGTCACTGCGCCAGCTGAGTAAGAAAGTATTATATTAATCGAGTATGACCATTGAACCAAATCCATGGTACCAAATCTGTAAAACAAATCATGCCTATTAACGAGTTTGAGTCAAAGTCAGTGTGAAAATAATTTCAAATTGCAGCTGAAAATGTAGTATTATTACGTAGAACTGCAGCTGCGGTCACCCATCCAAGTTACGAAGCAGACTACAAGTTAAGAAGCTAGTCCAAGTTAGATGACAAACGGCGAGGCGCCTGAGTTCCAGTAGTTGCCGTGCTAAACCACTTTCTGAGATTAAAATGAAATCTCGAGACAACAGGGAAGCTAACAAACAGCAGATTTAGAACGCAAAGTTTAATTCAGATAATTTAGTGCGGCACAGAGCTGTTACAATTTGTTTCTCCTTGACAAGCCATGGATTACCTACAGAATTTCCTAAGCGTATTTAAGTGAAATTGAGTAACTTGTCCTGACTAAAATCTAAAGTTACTCGTCGTTTTTGCAGTTTATTCAACCATATATGTAATGTTTATGTTATGTTATCTAGTACATGACGTATCTCGACCTGCTATTTCTTACGCCAAAATTTCCAACATCTTCTTCTTGTTAGTTCATTTATCATCTAAATACGTTTTTTATCTACCCACTGTACTCGTAGCTCCATCTCACTGGCTCTTTATAGAAATAGTTAAATAATTGGAAGGGGCACAATAACATAATGGATGATATGGTATATTGCGCCCATCGTTCATTGATTCTGTATAGTCTGGTATCTAGAGTGAGTAAGCCACGCTGTCGCGAGTGTTGCAGCACGAAGGGCAAACAATAATATTAATAACGGCAGTTTGTCTGTCTGTTGCGGAGTTCATACTCAACTTGTTATACTTATTTTAGACCCTGGCTTCTCTCCTAACCGTGTTTTGAAGTTATTACACCTACCTACTGCTAGGAGTATTTCACGAATTAAAATTCATTCCAATAAGATATTTTCCAATTTTCTCAGAGTCAACAATTTCCTTGAATCTGAAAATAAAAGTCACTTCCGGCTTCCGAAGAAAAATTTAACAACTTCATTTTAAAAATGAACCGAAGCACTCTCAAATAACTTCCTTATAATAAAAGGCTCTTTTTAGTAGAAGGCTAAAAACTAATTGCTTGTAGGCTCTGTTATTTCAATTTTAATTATTCTGCCAACCTTTAGGTACATTTATTTTTCCGAGGCGAAGGTTTCACTTGGTGTTCCCGCGGCCGCGTCGGCCACACCCTGCCAGGTTATGATTCTTATAAAATGTTTCAAAATATTGTTGTAGGCTGGTTGAGGCGCGGCCGCCTTGTTTCAGACACAAAGCTTCCCCTTGTTTGCTAATTTTCGAGGTAAACAGTTATTCTATATCCTTAATGTTATAAAACGCTTTGTTCTACATAATTCCGTCTCAAATGTTGTTAAAATAAACTTCCTAATTTTGAGATCATTTACAACAAAATTAAGCGGAATAATATGGCATGCAAAAAAGTTAATTCTCTGACAGAAATAAATTAATAAAAGTGTGCAATAATTGAGTTGGTTGTAAAACTATTTAAATACACTTGTGAGTGAACTGAAGCTAACAATTTGATAACAAGCGGTGCGGGGTGAGAAGCGCGGGGCGCGTGCGGGGGAGCTGTGTCTCATTCTATGCACATTATTATAGTAATACGTTCTACGGAACAAAACCAAGCTTTCATAACTTACAAGGTTATTGAAGACAAATGATTTTGTCTCCATGTCTAGTAGTACAGTAATGATCTTCTCAATCCCCTCAGTCGTTAGTGTATCACTACACTTATTATTTTGTATACGTATATATGCATAATGTTCAAAACCTAACCACATATTCCGTAGCTAGAGAATATGGTATATAATAACAATTTAATATAACTTTAAGAAGGCTTAATTTAATCCATGCTACCATAATTGGTAATAATAATTTAAATCAACTAATTTTTTGCTTTAACAAAATCTATTCATTTTAAATTTCTTTCATAATATGAAGTTGTAAAACTGAACGCTCACTATTGAACGTCATCTCAATATTCAATTTAGAAAATTAATTTGTGGCTTTTAGCTGAACACAATCTAGACAGTTCGAAAACTATTAGTCATTCTAGATAAGTCCTAGGCTCTAAATTATGATGAATTTTCCACATTCTAAGCCTAGAACCGTTCTATTATTTAGCGACGAGGCTAAATTGAATTAAACTTAAAATATAAGCCGCAGATTAGGCCAGATTTACAACATAAAGAACCAGGGAATTAACACGAGCCCCAGACCTAACTAAATAGATTTTAAAATTATTTTTTGACTTTCTATGAAAAAAAAAAAGTTTTTTTTCTATGAAAAGTTTGATAAGATACCCTGTGCACAATTTTAGCAAATAGTGTTGCTTTATTTTTTCAATTTAATATATCAGGATTCAATTTGTCACAGCCTTTATTATTATAAAGTTATATTTTGAATGCGTTCTGTATTTCTGAAAAAGAAACAAATATATTACTTATACAAGATTACTTACCATCACAGTATAAATGTTTTATATATTTTATGTACATTTTTGTGAATATTAATCAAAATGATCGCAACTTTCCTCATTCAGGTATCTATGGTAATAAGCTTCTCCCTAAGCGTAAATTCCCACCACTAATGAACTCTCTATTCGAAATCTCGCATTTTATCTCTTAAATAATTGAAGAGCCTTTTAATTAAGAGGTTTTTGTTTAAAAAACAGTTTAATTTCCAGCGGCCCGAGGGCGCGGGGCGCGGGGCTGCGGGGCACGGGGGGGCACGTACCGGCCGGCTAATAAAAGGCCGCCTCGACTGGGACTAATTATGAGGACTAATTATGTTATACCTGGCCCCAGATCAGCGGTAATACTCGCCACATTCATACTAATATATAAAAACCTCACCCGATGTGTTCTGCACTGGACCTGTCTTATATTGTAACATAAGCGGCAAATTTCACTGATGAGAGATATGAAACTGCGCAATATTAGCTACAGCTAATATTGCGCAGTTGCATATTTTCTTCAGATAGTTTTTCTAGAACCAAAACCGAAATCAAAATGACTATTACATAAACGATTTATGTAATAGTCATTTTGATTTCGGTTTTGGTTTCGGCTATTCGTATAGCAGGTTACATGTTACTATAAATATCCATTAATTTCTCGGCACTGTGCATATCACCTACATAAATATAAAGTAAGTTCGTATAAGAGCGGTTAATTCTGGTGTGGAGAGTTTACAAAGAGCCCTAAGAGTCTATGTGACTCAAAGAGTGCTGTATAAACAGCAGAGACCTAAATTGTACCTACCTTAAATTCTCTTAATAACCGTTTATTTCGCAGAATCTGATCTTGGATTGCCTAAATGTAGAAGGTCCGTAAATGAGACCAATTGATTAATTAAGTTACCTTTACCTCGCGCTTGAGGCTAACTTGGAGTTAGGTTCGGACTACGTGACTACTTAGCTTGTATTAGACATTTTTGGGATTTATTTGGACCAAGTGGTTTGATGAAGATTGATTTTAGTATTTTTCCATGTGTGTTTACAGCCTAGGAGAAAAATTTATATAATTTGCACAATAAAGATACAGTTCTCATATTACTTACTAGCGGTGCTCGCGACTTCGTCCGCGTGGAATAGTTATTTTGGGCATCATATTTATTTTTGCAAACCACCTCTTCAGCTTTATAAATTATAGCTGTTACCCACGACTTGAACCGTTTTCGCAGCGCACGCAACGGAAGCCCTCAAAGATGAATAATTTTCCCCGTTTTTTTTCACATTTTCCATTGTTTCTTCGCTCCTATTAGTTGCAGCGTGATGTTATATAGCCTAAAGCCTTCCTCGATAAATGGTCTATTCAACACAAAAATATTTTTTCAATTCGCACCAGTAGCTCCTAAAATTAGCTTGTTCAAACAAACAAACTCTTCAGCTTAATAATATTAGCATAGATTTATTGTCATTTCGTTCCTACAACCTGCTATGTATATTTATATAAATGTACACATGTTCCATACTAGTACTAACTCAAAGTAATTTGAATTATGAGGTACTACTAAGATTTTCTTACAAAAATATTTATCTTCTTGATAAACTCTGGACACCAGTGTTGGCATCTCTCATTCGATAAGAAGAAGAAGAGTTTATTACATTTTAAGTATTACTATTCGAATTAAAACTTAATTATAAGCACGAACTTCCAAAGAGTGAATAAGCAGTTCCATTAACAGCGAGGTGCGATAATAAGTCGTCGCTTTGATTAGTCTCGAGTGATACAATGAGCAAGATGAATGTCCCAGCATCCAACACTTAACGATGACTGATGAGCTCCGACGGAGATGAAACCGGATTCAATTACTTAATATACTAACATTACGTTATAAAGGCGACGCTTTAATTGTGTTTTTTTTTTCTATTTTAGGCTCGACTAATTAAATATTATAGAGTACAATGTGGTATGAAGACTTTTATTCTGGTACTTGCATTTTAGACCATAGTTTTGCTTGTGTGGCAAATATCAAGTGAAAAAAATATTTGATTGACCAGGACAACCAAGTTTTTTGTACAATCGATTAAAAATCCCTAAGAGTTAATTAGTTTTAATTTTAACAGATTCAAACGTTTAGTCGATTCATATTTAGCTGGTAAAACAGAGGCTTGAAACCCAAATATCATCAGGAATTGAATATACAATGTTTATACTAAACTTCCCAACCTCAAACAGAAGTAAAACCGTAACATTTCAGCGTCTTAACGAGAGCTCTCAACCGGAATCCTCAGCCTCCGTCATAAACGGTGTTTGTTATCACGCCGACAAGTAGCTCCCACCGAGTTAGCACCACCGAGTTAGTACCACCGCTTGGTACCACCGGGCACAGGTCAGCATTGTTAACTTGACTTAGAGGTCCACTGTGAGGCGCACATGGAGTTTGTAGTTGATATGTTTAAGAAAAATTTTAAAAACAATATATATTAAACTAAAACTAGGTTGCCTGGAAGAGATCACTCTAAGTGATAAGGCCGCCCTCTGTTCCAATATGATGGTATACATTTTTTTCTTTATACTTGTGTTCTCTTGCTATATTGTGTACAATAAAGAATTTTTGATTTGATTACTTTATTTACAATAATAAAATATAAAAACAAGTGAAGGAAAACTAAACATGCTACTTCTAACTACTACAAAAACGGGCACTTAGAAAATCTTTAGAAAAGCCTAAAGATAATCTAAGTGCTCCAGCCCACTACCAGAGGGCAGCGTGCCCAGCATGCTGGCCGCATTACCACGCTGGATGGCAATGCTGATACTGCTGATTTGATTTGATTTTGATTATTAATATTAATTGTTTAAAATCACAAATGTGATCCATCTGATCGCTAGTCTGCTAGTAATTACATTTCCACGGAAGCCACATAATTGAAAATTAATAAATATATCATGCTTTACCGACCCGTCTATACAATAACTAATTCATAGGTTTTTAACTAGTACGTAGACCTGGGTACCCTCGCGTCCAGAATCACTATCAACTTAAAGTCTTTGACAATTTAAGATCTATCGGCTGTGATCACTTTCATTTCACGACAATCATTTAAAATATCGACTAGCAGCTGTGTGTGCGTCTTCCCTCCAGAGAAGAGGGGGGTAGGCTCCATGGTTGTTTACGAGAGGGCGCTAAAACACACGTAGAGTTACAACCCTGACCCCTCATAAAAAAACTTTACACTGAGCGAGCAAAAACACCGAGACACTGTTCGCGATTTATAATAATTAAACCGACCTTTGATACGCACTACGGCACATTCTGGACAAATATACTGATACATTTTTTTAGCTGCATACATCAAGCAAATGTATGTATTAACGTCTAGTATTTTTTTTCAACTAGTGTTTGCTACTATATATTGTGTTACAATAAACGCGTATTTTTTTAATTTATCAACCAAATCGATGACTAAAAAAAACAGCAAACGATGTGATGTCCAAAATGACGTATAAGTATCCAGAATGGCATGCGCGCTAGATTGTAGACTACCTACTATGTTTTTAAACGTCAGGCGAGTTGTAGACAAGCGAGAGCCCATCAAGTTTAAAAAAGTATGCGCAAATCCATATTCAAATAAAGTTATGAACGCTTATTTTTAAGTCTGCTGTATTAAATATTGATTATGTGAATAAAATGCTAAGAGGTTAGGAAGGGATTCACAACGAGGGATGATGATGATAAAACAAAAACAATCTTTAGCAGTTTAAAGGTCTTATATTGAAATAAACATCCGACATTCGTTTACAATTATGCGGTCGACAAGTAAGCGTGATTTAATTCGACTACTAGTGCCATCTAGGTTTTTGCTTAGGAACGAATGTGTTAACTTCAGAGATTTGAACTGAACATTATGCGTAATTACATAAAATAACCATAATTTTAGTATTCGCGCGAATTTTGGTATAAAAGCAATTTTGTTGTGTGTATGTATCGTAGTGCGTGCGACCCTTGTGTCGGAGGCCACTGGGCCGTGTTTACGTAGGTAGGTAGGTCGGTATTGTTATTTCAGGTTTATATTATTGCCGATATTTGACCCGCGCCGGAAGTTAAGTAAATACAACCTAAAAATTACACCCATTGTGGGAACTTTTCAACACGAGTTTTGTAAATAAACTTTCAAATTGGGGTTTTACCTGAGGGGTTACTTTAGCAATTTTCATTTGGAAAATCGTTGTGGATTTAGAATAACTTGCAAGTTAAATATGTACAGAACTAAAAACATCATGTTTCAATCTCGTAGTAAAATCCAGCGTATAAAGAAAACAGAAAATAGAGAGGAAATTTAACGTTAAATGCTAATTGAAGTTTAGCAAAAGTACGAAAACCGCCAACTGCTACTAAAACAAAACACAGGACCCTAGATTTAGAAACACTTTGTTTTCCATTGTGAAAATATAATTTTGTAATGGTTTGGCTTTTAATTTTTAAAATGTATAATTACTTGTGTTGAGTCTGGTCGTTATATGTATAATAAGTATGTATTTACAAAAGAAAAGTATATAAGTATTATATCCGTTACACAAGCGTTTGCTTAGTGTGGGGCTAGATGGCGCTGTGTGCAATATACTGGAATATTTATTTATAATTTACTGTCTACATCTCTTCATCAGACTCAACTTGACTATAGAATAGGACGTCCCATAACCAGAACATAATATTTCCCGAGCCCTCAAATATATCACCTACATGGGTTTGAATCGAGTTACATTGAGTACTGTATATGGCTAGTGAGTGATTGAGTGTGTCGGCGTGGATCAGTCATTGCGCTCACATCGCTCTCTCGGAGCGGCTGCTGCCCGCAGGTGGCTGGCCGCAGTGATGATAGACCACTCTACCCAATACATCACACCTGCGAGCTTACAGCTTTCTATTCACTACAAACAATCTAGATTTGCAGTTTTTTTTGTATTGCCTGCTTTTTTTGAGCTTGGGCTTGTAATTTCGATTAAATTGAAACTAAAATTGAATTAATTTGGGTGATATTTGATGTTAGATTGAAATGTAACTTTTTGATAAAACAGATACAATTTGGACTAAACGAATCAATTGAGCTGTCGACTTATACCCAAACAATGAATGTATGTACCTATCCCTGCATCTCATTAAATATGACTGCCTACAATACCCCGGGATGTAAGCCGTGACTGCTATCAGCTAACTAGTTATCAATCTGCATAATCAGGGATCAGCGAGCGATGTTTAACAACAGTTTAGCGAGGGATACTTGTCTAGCGGGCAGTGAACCGAGCAGAGTTTCATACAAATTGTCGTACAGCTCGACACATGACTGAAATACAGGACTAAATCAATGACGCTATAAATCACATGTATCTAAAAGAATTTTGTTTCTAGAAAACCAACCATAGGTTTTGTTTTTAAGTAGGTATGTGGTTTTATCAAAAAAATGTGTTTTCATTTAAATAGCTTTGCCATGAAACCAACAAAACCATGCCACCTATGTTATTGAATTTATTGAAACTCTTTTTGTAAGAATGCCAATAAACCTGAGGTACCTATGATGTAATTGTTATTTTTAAGTTTTACCAAATACCAGTTTGTATGAAAGTATGCTCAGGCTTCCTACACAGATACTTGTTTACACGGGTAGTTGGTAGTTGTCGAGACGGATAGTTGCTTGTTGTTTCTGAACACAAACATTCCGCGGCCAGTGTACAGTAGGTACTAAGTAGAAAACTTGGAGAGTATGCAGATGTGCTTGAAAAACTATGCAATATGAATATAAGCATATTGTATGTATCCCATTGAATGTGATCCCTGTCAGATTACTTAGAAGATATAATGTCTACAATTGGTAAACAAAATTTTATATTTATTGCACATTTCCTATATTTTGCTAGTGTTTCAATAAGGTATTTATCGATCTATCTAATATAGAATATTAGATATAGTAACACAAGATAACATAACATTGTATCAGTATAAAAACATTATGCATATAAATCGTCATTCCAATTAATTCGGTGGAACAAAAACACAGTAAAAGCAGCCCTTAATGTATGTATCTGGGGTCACGTGAGGGCGCTGCGCTCGCTCGGGCGGTGCGTCCAAAAACCGTTTGCGGGTAGTTATAAATTCACACAGGTGCGCTATAAATCTTGCACGGTGTGTAATGCAGAGGGAAAGCTGCTACTTACACACAAAACTATACACGGATTTTACACAAAATATACCTTAAATATTCATATTGCGGCGGAATATTTTTGATAGCAATTTTTGTAGCTAGTATGAATTGTACGAACAGCTGAGATTTCATCTACCTACTATTCGCGATTTGACATCTACCATTGAAGTTCTATTATAAAATTGAACACAAATGGAAATAAGTTGGAAATGAGTGAATATGTCCTCCGTAAATAAGAGACTATGGTGGATGTCTGACTATTATTGCTGAACGAAAAAATGTATAGTCCGGTTGTGGTACATACAGTTTTACACTGGCTTGCTCGCTCAGGTTGAAAACGTGCAATTATTACGAAAATTCCCTACGGTACTACTCGTACGACGGTATATATAAAACAGGAGAAAACTAATCTCAGAGTGTAAAACTTAAACTACATATAAAATACCTATATATTACTTGTAAATAAAGTAAAACATAGAGCTTAGTCTCTGTATGTGTGTCCATAATGTGGCGCAGCAAGAACAAGCCGCCGTATAGAGATATCGCGTGCGCCATTACTCATCCATCGAGGTGTGCGCGCACTACTACGCGCCACCTGCACGGTACTACTTCAATTGATTCCCACAAGGCAAGGTTTTACACGAGCAGGCTGATTTATAGAGCTCGGTGGGACCGGGACGGGGCTGGAGATGTAATCTCAGAGGGAATGCCATATGTCCTGGCGGTACTTTAGTTTTGTTTTAAATGGTTCATAGAGAAGAAGGAAACAAAGCAGTTAGGCTCGGTTTGATAAATTAACAAAAAATCTATGTTAACTCTGATATAATCTAAATTCTGTTTTCTTTTGAAAAGAACGTCATATAAACGAAATAATAACCTTAAATTAATTGTACCTGAAATATAAATCGTCACAGTCATCAAACAACATGTTTCACAAAGGCTCACCCATCCAAATAAAGACCACAGGGTTAGTTGCTTAACTTTGGTAATCACGACCAATTACTGCATGCTACGTGCGCTCTATAAAAGGTGTAGGTAATATCACAAACTACACATCGTTTAACATCTATATCCGTCCACAATAAAATAAAGCGGAGTACTAACTCGCAGCCGGTACATGTTCGAGTGTGTATTGAATCACATCGCGCTGGAACCTTCTAGAAGCTCCTACAACTCGCAATATACTGTAATGCTTTTAAAATGATCGATTTATTGAACACCGTTTAACTCGCAGCTCTCATATATTGCATCTCAATAATCTTTATTACCTACTCGATTCTATTGATATCGCCGGCGCTTTTAGATTGTAGCGAGTGATTCATATTATATATTGGATGGCAATTACTTGTTGAACATTCCCTTTAAATTTTAAGGTTAAATCATATCTTTTCATTATGATTTGAAAGTTGAAGTGTGATCTTTTGCAAACCGACAAACAAATATTAACCATACATTATTTTTACTAAACTGCTGTATTAAGAGCCAGCCTGTTTGGTATGGGCAGCGATGTCCGTGGTACCATAAACATGCAACATTCTAGCTTTTATCAGATCATGAAAATATTTGACAACATACATAACTCGTTTACAGCTGGTACCTTATAAAGCTCATCAGAGAGTTAAAGCGGACAAACATCATAAAGCAAGCGAGCATTACTGGCCGAATAAACGTCAAACAGTAATTGCGTCATATTCGGCCTCATTCGGTTATATTCGGCCTCATTCACCAATATTCGGCCTCGTCCGGCCTTGTTCAGAACTACTAGGCCCATTTTTACAGCGGACATTGAATAAAATTTTTAGTGGCCGTAAAGTGGAGGGTGCTTTCTAAGATAAAGGAAATACAGAGATTTTACTTTGCTTCAATGCTTACGAGCAATACAAATTTATCCCGTATACAACCAAAGTATTTCATTTGATATTTATGTCTCACAAAAAACAAATTATTAAGTTGTAGGTTGTTAAACCTCCTTTAAATTTGGCCATTCAATAAAGGACCACATCTATAAAAAATATTCTCCGCTCACAAGCTACGTACAAATGTATCTGTATTGTCTATTCAGTTCTAAAAAAACAGTACAATTGTCTAGTATCGAGACATGGAGTATCTCTATAAAAGAGGTCTACTCTGATGAAGGCTTTACGGGAGTAGTTTTAGAGACAATAACTGTCACTCCACACTTCACTGGCCGTGGCTGTTAACTAGCACTTATTTACTGCCCGTTTAAACTGTTTGTACGTTTTAGGCATGAAAAGTAAATGTAGCTCCATAGCTAAAAGTTTCATGTACCTACGCCATATAAATATGTAGATAAGTGCAAATCTATATGGTTTTGTTAAAAGTAAATAGTTAACATTGAACTTTATTTAATTCACCTACAACTTGGCTGTTGGTAATCAATAGATAGATACTCCTTTATTGTCACACACATATAAAACCAAATTAATAAAAAATACTTACATAAATGACTCTAGTGCCACAAGTGGCGGCCTTATTGCTAAAAGCAATATCTTCCAGGCAACCATTGACGTTTATTAACTAATAAAATAAGTGCGCAAGTTTGTAAGTGTGTGTGTGTGTGAGTAAATATGCGTTTCTTTCTTTTTAGGTTTAAACGATTTTATGTTTGATATAGATGGACATAAGCTGTTTGGTGGATATAATCTGCCTTTTATCCCGGATTAAATCTCATAATGCCGCGGATTAACGGTAGTTTGTTCAATAAAATAGGAAGTGGTCAATATATTTGTATCTGTTTTGTAAGGGCAGGATAAACATGTGGAGAAGTAAAGCTGTGATCAAACCACCAATAACAATATCGGTTTAACCAGGTATATGATACAGACACGCGATTTTCACTGGAAATACGAAACCAACTGTAAAATAATACTGTACCCGGGCATATCACTGTTAAATGCAACTCTTGACAATTATGGAAAACTACAAGCTATCGTAAATTTGTAAATATAGGTACAATAGTGGAGTTAATATCACTTTGATATTTTATTGTCATTTATTCTATTTTTTTATTTGTTTACCAAAACAACATAGTCAGGGCTTCAAGTATACAAACTAATAAATGTAATGTAACTAGTGCTTTTAGTGCCTTTTTATTTATTGTCAAAATTGCGTTACCAAGTATCCGCTTTCTCCATAGCATTTTAAACCATGGAGTGCAGTAGCCCTGTATGTAGTATCACGCTCCATCGGCTCGGTTTCCACGTGGCTGGTGCATGCGACCTGCGCTAATTATCGCCTACGCCCACTCCCACTCCCACACTACAAGCCCACGGCTTCACCGCAACATATCTACTAGATCACAGAACAAAATTGTTTCACTTGATACACACGTCTTCGTTCTAATAATACCAATAGTGGAAATTACGTAGAATTCAATTCTTGAAACTTTAAACACAAACAAAAACATTTTAATGTACGAAAATAGAAGTAGAAAGAAAATCAAGATACATTCTTAGTAACGAAGTGCTGCGAAGATCTATTCCTTTACGTCGCGTGGTACAGTGTATTACTGTGTATCTATCGGTGTATTGATCTTATGAGTTTGAATCTGATTTTGTGAGTAAATAAATATAAATACTACGATTTTTAAACCGAAGTTTAGCAATACATGTAATAAAATAAATGTACAGTAGCTTGTATCGTTACAAATATGTTTAACGTGAGTACAAAGTGTATATGCGGGCGTGAATCCCGCGGAGTATTGCTGCCAGAGAGGAATCCGCACAAAGCTGCTATTTGGGAAAAGTATCGGCGATAGCGTCCGACTGGAGGCACAGACGAATGCAGTAGGTGACGCTCATATCTATATTCTTCTGTACAAAAATAAGAACGCAATACGGTTTCGCATATTACAAATATTTGACCTACCTAGGAGCTCCTTTATAGGAAAAAGCACATTTCATAGGAAACCTATTTTTATAGAACATTCTCTTTAAAACAGCTTTCTTTCATATTCGTTCTCTAATACGCAAACAATTATTATGTATGAGATTAAGAAAAATACTAAGACCTATAAAGACGCTGCTTAGAGATATTGTTGCCTAATCTATCCTCTGGCAGTCAGCGCTTGCAGTCCTTTGAACAATCCCGCGCTGAGTGGACGACTTGCTCCCATGTCCCGCCGCTGCGATGCAGCGCTGAGCTCGTTGGACCTCCGATATATTGCCGCCTTGTTTGTCTTTTACGTACATCAAAGTGGCAAACAGTAATATTGAGAATATATTATGAACTACCTTAGAACCTTTTAAGGCATGTAGTAATGTGGTCGAGGTCCAATGAACACACGGTCCGAAACGTGGCACCGGAACATGGGACCTATTGTGCCGATCAACCAAACTATGAAATTTAATTCATTACTCATATAAGATAACATAGTCACAGCCAAATAAAAATGTCATTTAATGCCAATATATATTTTGGTATCTTGGATATGTATTTAAGACACTCACAATTGGTTAACTTAAATAAAGTCACGTGTATTTTGAAGTAAGCTTAGACACAGAGCGTTTCAAACTTAGTAACATGCTAAGAGAAGCCCCCTGCTGCAGTAGGTATGTATCGTAGGATGGATGCTGAACTGCAAGGCGCGGTGGCGGCCGCTTCAAAAGGAATGGATAAGCCAGCGCCGGCCGCGGTCGCTCGCAGCACCATGTGTAATGTGAACCTTCTACGCATTCAACGATATTGAGTGGCCAAATCAAATAGGTATATATAGTTAGTTTCATAAAAACATACAAGGTTAAGAAAACTAATTCTGTTTGGTAAATCTTAATGTTTGTTATGTTTTTATTTAAATGCTACCATTATCTTAATTAATATTTCGTCACTTTGCTAGTTTATTTGTGTGTTGATTAAAAGTATCCCTACTTATAATCGAATCCAAATCGAAGCCATCGGCTCCCGAGACACAGTGGGCTTTGGACTCCAATATCTTTTTGTTAAAGAAAATTATGTAAATTAAACAAATTTATTTTTTTAAATTCATGTTAAAAATAGTGTTCAAAGAGATATTAAAAACGTCAAAGCGATTTTACATGAAATGTGTTTGATACCCTTGAAGTTAGGAAATAGAAATACCTATGTAATTTCACGTTTAGTTTGAATGCAATAAAAAGCATGGTAAAATAAAACCCACAGCAATCATTGGCATAAAGCAGTATAAACAACTCAAGCAGCTTTCTACCGGCCACTAAATCCCTGCACTAAATAGATGGCAAGTACATCAAAGGCTAAATAAATCGTGTCCCATAGAAGCCTTCATTTGCCGCGGCCGGCCCATTAGTTGTGGAATATTGGAGCACGTTCCATTCAACGCGCACATTCCGCCGCGCGCCCATTACAGCCTGATTAATATACAGATGCCTTCTAATTGGCTTCCCTGACATTTGCCGTGTAATGCTCACCATTTTGCTTCAGTAGGTAATGTTTATTGAAAAGTAATAAACTTCGTCCCGAAATAATTCAAATGTTCGTCATAATTCTAACTTACTACAAAGTTAATTATATAATTCCTGTAGAATTTGCAATTTCAACATCAGATGTATTATACTAAATCCTATGTTCAATTTTAACGACAATGCGACAATATAGCTTTATTTTGAAACGAAGATGGCGCCGCAACAACACGGCGCATTAGATACAACATATTTCTCTACTACATACATCTTCTATATTTATAAAACTCAAAGGTGACTGACTGACTGACTGATATAGTGATCTATCAACGCACAGCCCAAACCACTGGACGGATTGGGCTGAAATTTGGAATGAAGGTAGATATTATGACTTAGGCATCCGCTAAGAAAGGATTTTGATGAATTCCACCCCTAAAGGGATAAAATGGGGGATGAAAGTTTGTATGAAACTCTGTCAATTTTAAACCGATCAGGCTGAGACATTGCATGCATAAAGCTACTATGACGTAGGCGCTCGCTATGAAAAGCTTTTGATAAATTCCACCCCTAAGGGGATAAAATAGGGGATGAAAGTTTGTATGAAACTTTGTCAGTTTTAAGCCGATCGGGTTGAGACTTTGCATGCATAAAGCTACTATGACGTAGGCGCTAGCTATGAAAAGATTTTGATAAATTATTAATGTAAAAAATATAAAACTCAAAGGTGACTGACTGACTGATTGAATGACTGATGTAGTGATCTATCAACGCACAGCCCAAACTACTGGACGGATCGTGCTGAAATTTGGAACGAAGGTAGATGTTATAACGTAGGCATCCGCTAAGAAAGGATTTTGATGAATTCTGCCCCTAGGGGGATTAAATAGGGGATGAAAGTTTGTATGAAACTCTGTCAATGTTGAACCGATCAGGGTGAGACTTTGCATGCATAAAGCTACTATGACGTAGGCGCTCGCTGTGAAAAGATTTTGATAAACTCCACCACTAAAGGGATAAAATAGGGGATGAAAGTTTGTATGAAACTTTGTCAGTTTTAAACCGATCGGGCTGAGACTTTGCATGCATAAAGCTACTATGACGTAGGCGCTCGCTGTGAAAAGATTTTGATAAACTCCACCACTAAAGGGATAAAATAGGGGATGAAAGTTTGTATGAAACTTTGTCAGTTTTAAACCGATCGGGCTGAGACTTTGCATGCATAAAGCTACTATGACGTAGGCGCTCGCTGTGAAAAGATTTTGATAAACTCTACCACTAAAGGGATAAAATAGGGGATGAAAGTTTGTATGAAACTTTGTCAGTTTTAAACCGATCGGGCTGAGACTTTGCATGCATAAAGCTACTATGACGTAGGCGCCCCGCTATGAAAAGGTTTTGATAAATTCCGCCCATAAAGGAGATAAAATTAAGGATAAAAGTTTGTATAAATTTTCTTAGATTTTCCCATTATTGTCTAGCCGAAGGGAAAAATTGCTCTTACAACAGAACTATTTGCATGCGCATCGCAATATAGTGGAAGCCATTATATTAAATGGGTGTGCGAAAGGGGAAACTGTATTTATACCACGAATCCCATTAATACCTAATGATATCCCGTTCGAATTTAAACGATTGCAGTTTCCCCTAAAAGTCTGCTTTGCCATGACAATAAATAAGTCTCAAGGGCAAACTCTCAAATTTGCAGGTATTGACTTGAGAGAACATTGCTTCTCTCATGGACAGTTTTATGTTGCTTGCTCACGAGTAAGTTCATCCAATAGCTTGATAATTTTTAGCGCCTACTGACAGATTAGTTAAAAATATTGTGTACAAAGAAGTTTTGTAGGCCCTAATTTTTGACACACGCTAAACAAAAGTATTTGCGACTTTTGTTTACTAACTAAATATACCTAATTAATAAGAATATTCCAACGCGAGCGAAGCCACGGGCAAAAGCTAGTATAAAATATTGGAATCAAATTAAAGGGGTTGTCTAGTCGAATCACTGAAATGTTATGTCTCAAGCCTAAGAAATCCTTCACCAATGATCTAACGAGTGAATCGTTTGTGCTGCTACTGAGAAGGGTCAGCTGCATTTTCATTAATCTTGCTTGTATCTTGATGTGTCCCAGTATCTGTGGCCTGCACGCGACGTGTCCCGCCTCCTCGGCCCACGTCCTAGTGTCTGTCCGCCGGCCGCCGCCGCCGCACTGTGACAATACATGCCATCTCGAGCGCTGATTGGCTGTCAGCCGCAGCGACGCTCCACAGGCCTGTTTTTGTGGCGCCAAATCGAATTTAATTATTGGAACAAAAACCATTTTTGAACGGATCGCCCTTTGTCCGAAACACAAAACATGGCGCGACCAAATTACTCTAAAATACAATCATAATAGTTATGGCTTGCTCGCCAAATAATAATTTGGCGGTCCTCATTTTTTGCTACAAATTTCAAATTAAAACTTTTTGTGGCTTGTAATTTGTATAGTAGTGTAATAATACGCTATTATTTTGAACGTATTCATGGCTTATAAGTCACTAAAACCCAAAATACTGCCAAAGTAAATTCAGTTCAAGAAATTAGCAATTTTCTCCCATTACTGTAAGCACTACCCACCTCGGGCAGCGAGGCTCGGACTGTAAGGCTCTAATGCGCTTATACAAGTTTAAAAGTCCCACAATAACTGAAGAGCACAATAACCACAATACAATACAAGTAGCGGCAGCAAATCTGCGCGTTTAGGTTTAAGGTAGCGCACGACCACAAAAGCAGAACTTATTAAACCCCTCCCCTACCTCGGCGCGGGGTACCTCACCCCCCCCCCCTGCCCCGCGCGGCATAATGCGAGAACTAAGTCTAGATTTATTGCTCGCGCCGGAACAGTACGACTGCGCTGATGCGTTTTTAATGGCTTTTAGAATTTCAAGTGATTTTTAAAACAGTTGGGTCACGCATTTATTGTTTGCTGGGAAGAAGAAAAACTATCAACAACCTAATTGTTTGTATATTGAGATAACAAGAATACGACCTATTTTATTTGATTCATATACATATTATTTATTCTAAACCTCCCTTAAATATTGCAATCAGAAAAGGGTTGTTTACACAGAAAACTAATAATTGTATTTTTATGCGCCCCTTGCTACACCACATTTAATATATGTATATTTATCTACACTAATGTTGTAACATTCTACTTATGTTTCCAATACTTGACTTATAATTACTACTGTTATAGCACAGACAACAAATAACTCAATTTAAGCAATTTCACATGATGTTATAATATCCACATCGATATCGTTATAGCTCATTATAACATCGAAAAAGCGTGACCAACCTGATTGCAGGGCCAATCAGGTTGGTCGCGCTGCACTCTCGTTGGTTAGATTTTAATGGCGGCAAAATCACTGTGACAATACACGTACGCGTGAATTTAATTTAATAAATTATCAATGCATTAGTGAAGATAAAGTAGTGTATGCAACTGCATATAACACGGGTATTAAAACACGAGTGTGAGTTTATGAAACGAGCGCAGCGAGTTTCATAATAGTAACGAGTGTTACCTTCATTATATGACAGTTGCATAAACTACTATTAATGTGCAGGTAGTTAACTAAAGTTTACAAAATACATAAAGATACAGATTATATTTTGCTATTATTAAATTAGATGGAGTATAGTTGACAGTGGTGAACCTGTACACTGTCCACGGCCCGAGTCGGTCCAATTTCATTTGTGCTGCAAACAAGTTATTGCGTTTTTCCGTTTTGCTGCCTTCTCGGAAATTTAATCAGACGCCCATCAATGTCTTAGCTTATAACGCCATCTATTGACTTCTTGGCGGGAACTGGAAACTGTCATTAATAACTAACTCAAGTAATGCGCTACGGCGGAGTAATAAACTCGATATTCATTAATTACTGTTAGCCCGTAAGTTTACGAGTTAATTATTTTGCTAACTAAGATTAAACAGTGGAGAATGGATTTTAAGTATAGGTTCAAAACTTTCTTTCACATACGTACCTACTACTAATTACAAGATACAGTAAACTCAGATATGCATTTAGAACTAGAGGCACAGAAAACAGAGTTAGAGGTCACTGATATTAATTATTCAAAAGTTTTTGTATGTAACTAAGTACAAATAATGGACAAAAGTAAGATTAGACGTGTGTAAGACAGTAACATACGCAAATAAAGGGCGGGTAATACTTTCCCTGCAAGTTTCCCTTTGTTTCGGGCGTAGTATCGTCAGGCCCGGCCACGCCGTCTGTCGGCGTGTCCGCGACATGTTTTATGAAGTTATAGGCGCGGGCGCGGGCGGCGGAGAGACAGGTGCGACACATAGAATATCATACAGTTGTCTAGCTCACAGAGATTCATCTGCCATTCTCACAGCTAAAGGATATTCTTCCTTACAGATAGTGTAAGAGGAGGGGTGTTAAGATTAGAACAAAGTTTTGTAGCTTCTGTCTCTTTACCTAGCTTTCTAATAAGTACTTAAAATATTTTTGTACGGCAGATGCAAAATTCGAATTTTCGCTATATTTTCAAGTAACAAAACAATGTGATGAAATTCATTGTTACTAATGCCTATTTGTGACTTCCCCGACACACAACTGCTGCACACAACTTGTTGTGCTGAAGAGAATTTATATATACACACTTAAAACTATCATGAAAGATGCATGTTATCTAACAGTGTTGAAAGTGTATAGTTGGGCTACTGCTGTCCAGCGCCAGTTATCAAAATATTCAGCAGTACAAGTCTCTGTACAGAAATATTTCGAGCAATCTGTTTGTTTGGCGGTTAATTTGCATATATATTGAATTGTTTCGCCTTTTTCGGCACAAGTCGAATGCCATTATTAACTTGGAGTTGCATTATGCTTTGTTCGAGTTATTTGATTGGATTCATATTGAAATAACATTTCACATACATAATATTATGTATATGAAGGAGATATATGTACATGTAAAATCAGCTGTTCCATACAAAAGTATTAGAAAAAGCGAGTGTGGCTCAGCGGTTCCAGTGTCTGCTTTTCATCCAGACGCACCCTGGTTCGAATCCGCCCTACACCAATGACTTGTATTTTCAAGTTTTGTGTGGATTTGCACTCGCTTAACGGTGAAGGAAAACATCGTGAGGAAACCGACATGTTTGAGGACAACAATATCCGACGACATGCTACTTCCGTGGAAGGACCTGGGCACCCACCACGATGTATCTGCCCAAGAAAACACTCCCCTAATGAATTAATTCTGCGGGGAGTCACGACCCTCAGTCATGAGGAAATACGACTCGAAGAGAGAGACCAATACTACATTATTAAACATGATCACATTTACGTAGCAAAACATGGTATAAAGTTTAATGCAACATATCAGCTCGACATCCGATGCAGTAACAATGGAGCGAATGAACGTTATTTATAACTTTTAGCAAACATCAGATATTCAGTTTTAAATTGGAAAATATTAAAACCGGCCATTAAGCAAATTGGATGGTGTTTTTAAAACTAAAGTATTAAATGGAATATGCTGAGAGTGCATGCGGCTAGCTCGTGCAAAATATACTTAGTTCAGGTTCGGGGAAACAAATACATTCATAAGTTTTCCTCTATTACTATACGTAGTCAGCGTTTTTGCCAAAGTATGATACTTATTGTCTTTTTTGTTTGCAACACTTTTAATGAGCTAGAATGGATAATACAATTAAACGGTTACCTTTACCTTTAATTAATATAGATTTATTATTTTAAATTCCTTAGACTTGCACTTTTGAATTCCTTAATGCTTTTACGTTTGTTTCTTTGCCTGTTGAAGGATTCTTTTAGAGTCATTTTGAGAACCATTTCAATTTCAGTACGAGTATGATTTACGTTCAACCACAGTGTTGCTTCTAGCAAGCTGTTGGTTTTATATGTACATACATATGTCTATACATATAGTAATAGGACATACCAAATAACATAACATCTGTCGTGGGTCAAACCTGGATGAGGCTGGCCAAAGATCAAAGCCAATGGCATACTAATGAAAGAGGCCTATACGCAACAGTGGGACAAAACTGGGTATGGATGATGATACCAAATAAGGCATAACACCTTGTTGTTATTGGAGCTTCATTACAGATAGCTCAGTAATAGCAGGCCACTTCCGAGCTGAGCGCTGCAATAAGTGCGTGCAGCGTGTCACGCACTGTCACGCGCTGTCACTCGTTGACAGCTGTCACGCGGTGTCGCGCGCAGCACTCGCTAACTGCCCTCGCCCAGCCGCCTGGCGTGCCACCTGTCACTCGCGCTGTCACGCTGCGAGGTTATTTACTGGTCGTGTAATATAGACGTCACTATCACAAAAATACGAAAACTACCAACCAAAACTATAATAAAATTGATGCATAATGGGTGGAGAAATTGTGTAACTTTGTAAAACCTTTTTAGACTTGGTTAAAGTAGAAAATAGCTTTCCTATTACATTTGCAATGACAATTCAAGCTAACAACATAAGCCATCAAAATTTGGAAGGGCATTGAGCGTTCACTGAGTGACAATAGTGTCTACTAGTTTACTTACGTAAACTAGTGAACGTCTGCGGCTTCACTCGTATTATTGCAGGATAAAAAGTAGCCTACGACACACCTAAGACTATCTACTTACCAAAAACCATGATGATCAATGTTCAGACTTTCGACCCTCTTTAGCTTTATTATATAGATATACTGTTAGAAATAATATAAAATTTTAATATATATGAGCAATATATTAAAACCGCTTAAAACCGCAAACTTACTAGAAACTCTCATTGTAGATGTTTATATGCGACGGCAACCATTCAGCCACATTGAATATTTTCTCTAAAGTCGTACATACTGAAATGTGTCCATTTATATTAAAGGTAATTGTTTTTTCTGGCACAAAAGAATTTCAAACTCATCTCTTCATTTTCAGGCAATTTTAGTCGTTTTACATTTTTTCTGATGTCCAATTTGCATGCAAATGTGTGCGCAGTTTCCTGGCTGTATGTGTGTGTGTGTGACTTTATACACAGAGACAATCGACAGCGATTAGCAGCGGTAATAGGGTTACATTCCCTAGGGCTGGCAGGCAGGCTGGATGGTAACTAATAAAATAATTATTCGGTGTCCATTTTAAAATGGCTTACTTATTTACTTATGTGCATTTTAAATAATTTTAAAAATGTGCCAATGATTGTTGTAGTTTTGACAAGAGCTAATTCTGTACAATTAACATGCACAATACTATTAGCTAGGAATAAAAGAGGCTATTATTAACTCTATCTAGAACATGTTAATAAGCTTCTAATTATAACGAAGCATCACACAAGGCTGCAGCGAGGTGGCAGCCCTGCGTGGCATTCATTCAGTGTAGCGACGTGTGAGCGCAGTAAATAGCTCGTTGTTAGCAGGTGTATAGTATCATACTGCAGCAAGAACTGCACATGTTTAGTTGATATAAAGATTGATGTAGTTTAGTCAGTTCTCGAACTGATTAGTACACTAAATGAAAAAAAACTTTGGGATTAATTAAATTTCATAGAAAATTATTGTCTTAGTTTGCACATGTAGTCTAACTTCCGTGCTGACTCATGGTGTTCTATATCTAGATTTTTTAAAAGTAGGTTTTCACTTAATATTTTGATCATGTCAGTCACTGGTCGTTAAATATGTTTAAATTTTTCTACTAAAACAGTAAGTATTCATACTCATTAGATTCATTTACTCAAAAATGCTGGTAATCTATTTAATAATTACGATTACAATAACATTAATTACAATTTTACGTACAGTAAAAATTTTATAACATTCGTCAATTTTCACGTTTCTTGGAAACCTAGCAACTTCTAGCAATAGCAATATCCTCATCTATGTACTAAAGAGGCCAAATTTGACATTTCTTGTTTCATGGAAACCATCAAATTACCTCCGTAGCTTTGACAAGCCCAGAGTGTGTACAGTACAGATAATGATATATATTGCTGCTGTGTTTCGGAGAAATGTAAAAAAGAAGGTAAGATGGCGTACACAAAAAATAGGTACCTAGAAAGTATAAAACGAACAAATATTTTAACTTCATGATTCGATATTTAAAATCTTTATTTGGTTCTTAAAGTATTAAGAAGTTTACGCTCTAAAGAACGGTAACTAGTTTTCAAAGCAAATTGTTCTTACTTGGCAAACAATTTTTTTTTTTTCGTGGGACTGAGTTTTCAAACTTATATACCTACTTTCTTACACCACAGAAGCGCAAATAATGGCAAAAAAGATAGTCGTGGCAGGCTTCAAGAGGGCTTTTTATGCAAAAATATGAGGTAAGTCTGTCGTATGGGTACTTCGGAAATATTTGTGAACTAAGAATTCATTTTCTTTAAGAAAAAATGCATCCCACTGTAGAATTTCTACAAAAAAATAAATTCATTTTGCTAGTACTGACTAGCAACGTTTCAGATTTATTGTAAAATGTTTTAATTAATTATTTTATATTTTAGAATACATATATGAAAACGCGAGCGTAGCTAAGTTTAAGCTTATGACTAGACACACATTAAACAAAGAGCCATAAAATAGACATATCAAGATGGCTGGCAACTATCACCACATAACTTAGCCCATAAAAACAAAATCAAAAGCAATAGGTACAAAGTTTCATTACGAAGCTAAATTCGGCGGAAGTAACACAGGGTCATCGCGTACAAAGTAATATTCAAGTAAAGCCATAAAACTATATCTCGGGAGTAAACTATTAGCCGGCCGAGTGGCAACCCTTGTACTACATTGTCCAATAAAGGGAATGTATGCAAGTTATCAAAATAAATAGGCCATGAGAATTTTTATGTCGTCGTAAAATTATGGCGCGTGGAATGAGAGCCGGCTCGTTTGTCAAGGGGCGGGCGGGGAATACACACAGGACGTGGGAACTGGATTTACTGCGTTTGCAATACTTGTCATTTGTCTCATTATAAGGATTTTGTGTCCTGTAAATATGTAAATAGCAGATAATGCTTAGTCCACATACAATAGCGGAATACATTTTTTAGATCGTGTATTTAAAGTAAACTCAATAAGAGTTTTCACTCATTTTTAAAGCGCTTGCTTACAAAACATCCCTAACTTAGCTTAATTGGCTGCTTACCAAGCAAAACTGGCCAATACAGTTAGAGCGTGCTGGATTTGAACAAAACCATCCACATGTCCAGGCAATCTTGTTTCTTATCATTAAGTTCCATATCCCTAGCTTTATTCACATTTGTATTTGGTGATATTTTTATAGCGGAGCAGGTATTTGCGGGCAGGTGAAGCAGGTGGAGAAGGCGGAGGAGAAGGAAGCCTCACAAATAGCTCTGATAATTAAATGTTTGGGACGATATCTGTCAGCGGTATTCCACCCGGATGGAATAACATTACTACTGCCTGATTTGTTTACTTGTTTCAGTGATCATTATAGCTATGACCTACTTTCAGTAATTCATTGATATTTAAAAATGTAAACGAGTTATAATTATAGTAACAAAAGAGTTAAATTAAAAAATACACGTCTAACAAACGAGGCGTGGTAAGATGTTAATCCTTGAAGTGAGTAATTGGGTGCGTTGCAACGGAAGGAAACTGTCCATTTATAGCCTTGTAATTTATAGTACAGAATAATTTGCATAATAAATATTTACACAAGGTATTAGTAGCAATTATTCAACAAAATTGAGTAAAACTCATCGTTTTAAAGCTAAAAGACTGTCTTTTTTTGAGAAGTGTTTTTTATAGAAATACGAAACATTGACCAACATGATGTCCCTTTTTGACACAATATCGATCCATATGTGATCCCGTGACCTCTGCAAACAGCATATTATAAGGCTCGCCGCCCACAAGCAGTGGAGCCGAACCAAAAGGCCTCCTTTCCAGTCGAGTGAGCTACAAAAGAGGTGGCCATGATACCGATTCAAAGAGTCACAGTGACGAGTCACTCACTAGTTGGTCACTAGTTACACAGTCACGCGTCACTCTGTCAAAGATCACTCAACAAGCTGCTGCAATAGTTCCCCGGTCCCGGTACTACGGGTAGAGGCACAAACGCAAGTCGACCGAAGCCTACCTCGAGATACATTGTGGCTGCCACTGCAGGCACAAAGTGATACAAAGCTAGGACGCAAAAATGCAGGCAGTTTTCAATTGTATCGACTAACGAAAGCCTATACGTCAAGTAAAATCACTCATAATCGTACGTTTACTAATATATGCCAAAGCAATAAAAGGCTAGAGGTTCATACAAACAATAATATTAAATAACAAATATCAAACAACAAAGTCCACACAATACACGCATGCGAAGGCAATAAAACCAGTACAAACAAACGATCGTTCCTTAAAGCCCGTACAGTAAGCATCCTTAATGTTAATTCGTTGAGCTCTGCCTCGGAGCGCAAACATTTGCCTTCCATTGAAAGCAATACAAGTTAACGATGACCAGACTCCAAAGAAGTGTTATTAAATGTTTTCTCTCAAATGTTTTTCTTCTTTCAATATAATAGGTATGTTATAAAGGCTATTGGAGTCCTTTAATAAAATGTCTTCAAACGTTTAATTTGAGCTCGAGAGTACAGATATTCTTTTGAAGCTCCTTCTATGTATGCTTATGAAATATTTTCCGTTGAAAGAAACTTGACTTTGAGTGTATAATGTTTATTCGAAAGCATTTTGTTAGTATTTGAGGAGTATAATTTTGTGAATACTTTATTTTTTATAAAGAACAAGATTCACGTTCATAATGTATGGTAGCAATATATTAGTTGCTACGCCGCCGTAGCATAAAAGCTCGTAGCAGTTGCTACGCTTTTCAATGTATTTTACGCCTACTACGAATAGCGTAGCAACTGCTACGAATTTGAAAGGAATATATTGATTATATGGTTGAACTATTGATAGTTGGAATCATGCTGGAATTATCAAAGGTTTTAATTTGTACACTCTTATAAAGTTTGCTAATTTTTGTTTAACTGGTTGCTAAAAGATTCCATGAAATCTAAAACACCTGTCAGTTTGATAAACATTGGACATGGCATCGTTTCCAAGTGAAATAAGTATGAGTGGGCGAGTGCAGCACTCAGCCACTCAGCATTAGCATACCTTTGTGCAGGGCATGACGCCCTTCTGTGGAGGCTGGAAGTGATGGAAACAGGCTTGTATCTCTCGAAGGGAGGGGACAGGGCAGTTTAGCCATAGTACGGGGATGGTGGGAAATGTTGTGAGTAGCTGATACATATAAAGAAGCAATTTTATTGGCTAGTGCTGAGCTACTATTTATGAAGAATAAAGCTTATTTATTGAGTTAATTGTTAAATTAAGATGACACTGAAAAAGTTATATTTTTCTTCCAACCTAGATTCGAGGTCGAAATCAGTAACCTAATGTTTAGGGGAGATGCGTGAAGTATTGACTACACTATATATTTATATTATGTGTGTGTTACTAATTCACAGATCAGAGAAGTACAGCTTAGAATAATACGTAATAGCACAACGCAGCACGTTGAAACACAAAAAGTGGCTAGTGTCGTGCACTCCGCGCGAGAGGTATGTGCAGACTAGTTTTTGAAGTTGGATCGAGCAGCCGCCGCCGCGCCGCCTTGCCTTTTGCTTGCACTCGCGCATAGCAACCAGCGCTTTACTGAGCTAGAGATGAGATAATACGGAAGATGCAAGTGCTGACGATATCGAACAGCTGGTACGCGACAAGTGTAAGCAGTAATATGTTTGTAATAATGTGTTAATTATTATTATGTAAGTGTAGGAAATAAGTAGTTGAGAATCTGTACACCATTTAAAACTTGAGCAGCCATGATGGCCATAAAATCAAGCTAGCAGCAAACTCGTCCATTTGCACGAGTCGTATAAAAACAGTGAATTAGTTTGTACATCCAGTGCGGTAGATGGCAGGCGGCGAACGGCGCGAGATCAAAGAATACATATTCATGTGAGGGCGCACTCCGGAGATATAATTAATATGATCATTTATGCCACACTCCGCCCTATGAATACCACCCTGGAGTGGATTTATTCTGGGTAAGGGCGCTGGCTCACTGATGCCGACCTCAATATTCTATAGCCGAATGTTCATTTATTCATAAAAAAATATAATAGTAGTTTATGCAACTGTCATATAAAATACCCGTGTTATATGCAGTTGCATACACTACTTTATCTTCACTAATGCAATTAATCAAAGAACAAGAGTAAAAGCTGACAATAGTTAATTTTTCATATAATTTTCTAGATTTTTCTGGCAAAAGATTGTGAGTTACATTTGTTGCCAATTCTAGAATATCCGGAGGCGTACAAATATCATCGCCGCTATCCATTTTTATCTTTTAATTTGTATTTAAAAAACAAAACTCATTGCGAAACATTAAATTCACGCGTACGTGTATTGTCACAGTGATTTTGCCGCCATTAAAATCTAACCATCTATAAAGCGCGACCAACCTGATTGGCCCTGCAATCAGGTTGGTCGCGCTTTATTGATGTTATAATGAGCTATTACGATATCGATGTGGATATTATACCATCATGTGAAATTGCTTAAATTGAGTGTTTTGTTGTCTGTGCTATAACAGTAGTAATTATAAGTCAAGTATTGGAAACATAAGTAGAATGTTACAACATTAGTGTAGATAAACGTAATAATAACACTGTTATCGTTTACTGATATCTTCTTAACTGTTTAAATATATGTTTACTGATATCTTCTGAACTGTTTATCTATACCTATAATAGTACTGAATGTTCTTTTGAAAATGTCCATTGAAAGAATGTGTAGTTGATCGGTAACGCTTTTGAAGTATATCTTTTTTTAATAATAGAGATAATTATGAAAATAAATCACATAACATGTAAATGAAATTCGAATCTAGTAGATGTATCACGTCCACTTTCATGAAACACACATCAACAGACATGTAAGATTTTATCTAACGTTAACGTATGTAGTTGTGGTATAAAGTACCACAATATTTGTTAATACATTTCAATTACCTAACACAATGGCAATTACTTCAGCGTCATTACGAACCATAAAATTACATATCTATGAATTACCGCTATAGCTAGTTTCTAATGGGAGAGCGTCCTATATCTGGCAATTTCCGGTTATTCCGAAATATCCGGTTAATTCTGCGTGTCTGCCGAGTGCGGTTATTAGGTACTGGTGGTGATATGTGAGCGCAATATATCTGCTAATTAGCTTGTTTGCGATGCCATAGTGTTGTGCAAAGTTAATGTTAGTTAATTTGCTTTGTGAACGGATCCGGTATTAATCTCGACCTGCGCAAGTATTTTACTAACGTTGCATTGGGAACGGTTAAATTTTAAGTGGAACATAAAGCTAGTGTACTGAATTAAGTAAGATTAATTTTCCATATTAGATTTTTTATGTTTCTAACTATGCATAGGTACTTCAGCAAGATGTTGGTTGTTACGTTCACCGATCTATCATGAAAAGCATTTAACTTAAATTACTAATACAAATAAGTTACATTTCGACTCGTGATACAGTTTCGTTTATAAAAAGTAGTAGTAGCATTCTAGAAGACAGCGAATTATACAAAGTACCTAATAATTAAACGTACATAGCGAGAGTTATGCTCTTGTTCATTCAATTACTATGAAAGTCGTAGTGAAGAAGTATTAATACACATTATATTACTATTACGACACCCACCAAATAGTTTATAACAATAAATAATAAACCATAATATTATATAACAATATTTTGAGCACAAAGTCTCGTTATTTAGTTATAAAACATAAATAAGTGTCGGCGAAATACAAGCGTAATAAAAAGGCCAGCACGTGGTGCGGATGGCACAGTGCCAGCGGGTGACAGGTTCTAAACAAGTTGGAACTAGTTCCGCGCCGGGAGTCGAACCCGCACGCTCGTGTCGGCGGTAATCCCGCGAATTAATTGCGGCCGGCGCTGCCCGCCTGTACACTACAGGACACACTTTATAACTTGTTCTATACTTTTAATTATACTTGGGTTTTACTGGTTTGAGACAGGTGAAAATGAACTTTTTACTGGAAAATTAGCGAAAATAATGACGACTTCCGCACAAGCGACACTGTGATCGACAAGTACTAGAATGAAGTATTTTATTTTTCATTTCCACCGTATCTATGTATAGATGATTGGATGCTAATTATGAACAGTAAAAACAAGACAATTTATTGTCTTGTTTTGACTGTTCATAATTAGCAACGTAACTTCATAAATGTACTGTGGCTGCCATGACTGTGTCTCCTCCGTGTACTGTCCGCAATCACGCGGCGCGTCAAATTACTCCGCGCGTCGGTCAAACTGCTGAACAAATACCTCACACACAGTATATAATGAGGCGATAAGACTACGCAATGGACATCAAACGCGCAATTTACGAGTACAAAATACATTTGTTTATAAGTTTCTTTGAGTTCCATATCACTTTTTGGTGTTAAAAAAAGTTATGTCTATTTATTGAATTAAATACATTTATTCTTGATTCTTCATATTTCGTGTATGTACCTAATACTACGATTATAACGATTTGTATTATGAACACAGGATCTTAATTAATTTGATTAAAATTATGTGTATAATCACAAAATTATAAATTTAAAGTACCTATACATTTATGAGTATGTATAAAATACGATACATATATGTTGACTAGATAATAAAATATTACATAGATATCCATAGATGTAAATGCATTTGTATCTACTATGTTTTACTGATTAAATTTCAGATGACGACCAAAGCCCGCGTACATTATTCTATTAAATGCCGTTTATTGTATTGTACATTAGTTACATAGCAGACGAGCTAGGTGCGTTAATCCCCAGGAGGTAGGCAGTGGCAGTTTGAATAAAGTTGTCCCGCGCGGGAACAATCCAACTAAGGCCATTACTCACCGCCTGGACTGAGCAGGCCCACTGCTGTCCACAGCACGCTTACTCTGAATTACTTCATTCAAAGGAGAGCCCTTGCCAAGAGAACTTTGAATGGAATTGTTATATACATATTTAAATTTTAATTATGTGCTTAATGATTAGTACTCACTGCTTATTTTTGTCGAAAGAGGGAGAAGTCATACAACCACGAGGGGCGATGGCATGAGAGCAAGCTCTGAGAAAAAACTGAAGATTATGCATTGCAGCGAACATTGAACAACATATAAAGACAATAATATGATAATAATATTGTACCTATAGGTAATTTGCAACCATTTGGAAATCAGCAAATATTTCTTTTGTCTGAATTGTACGTGACCATAGTAAATGGTGCGTATTAACTTACTAGAATACATAATATACAGCGTGCGTGCTAACCCCATTATGCTTTATTGATACCTGATCGCAATCGTTTCCACTGAATTGGATATTCATTCCACGATAACGTGTGTTAGTTAAAATTCAATTTAATGCCGGATCATGTTGCCTGTTTGTTTGTAACTTAATTAAACTGGAAAGCTAATCGGGACCATTTATTAATTTGTGTTGGTTTCATTATAGTTATGGAGCAATTAGGCTTTTAACGACTGTGGATATTTGTAATAATTTCATTTAAAAATCAATTCAGTAGTTATTATACCATAAGTCAATTGATTTGTGTCCTCTTTGACACTCTTGTGAGTCGAGAATAAAGCAATAATTTAAAAGTCTGTACCTAGAAAGGAAATTCGCTACAAAATACTTCAGCAAAGTAACAGTTCTCAAATCCGACAGCGCCCTTTGAACTCGTAATATGATTTATTCATTCCAATTTCTAAGCTGATTTTGACATTGGGATTGTAACAATTTAATAAAAAAGAAAGAAGAAATCCGGACTGTATATTTTAAGGAAATACTCGTAATAAGGCTGAGGTGTTGATAATACTGCAGTAGGTTTTAATACCGACTTGTACAGGGTAACAAGTGACATAAAAAGGTAAAGATAAAAGATAAAGAATCTTTACTGATACTGTAAAGTTGTAACATACAAAGGTATAAGTACTAATATCATAGAATATGCTACACAAATTACAATATCTCGTCAAATTGAATTTATAACATTTAGTTTTAATAAAATTTTAGAAGTTACAATGTCTAGTTTTATTAATAAAATAATGATTTTTTTGTTATTAATATCATGTCAATCATAATAATAGGCATGTAATTATACAATATGTCAACTTAAATAAATCTAGGTACTGTCACTTTATACGAGTCTTCTGTAGAACCAACCAGCCACCTTTTTTCTGAACGTATGTATGTACCTACCGAAGCCACCTCTGCTGCAGGGCAAGCACTACACGAGGACTAATAGTCTTTTCACCATTTTATGCATCAGTCACCGTACACCAAGTGGATAAAAATGGTGGAAAGACTATTAGTCCTCGTGCCGTGCTTGCCCTGCAGCAGAGGTGGCTTCGGTAGGTACATATATACGTCCAGAAAAAAGTTCAAGATTGATTGAATGACTGAAAGACCAAAAATTGTTGTTGGCTGACAATTATCTGTGTAAATAATAATTCAAGTTTTATATGTTGACTTCTAGCTAGGATCATACCAAATAAATTAATTTGAAAGATGTTTGTAAACTTCCACATAATTTTACGCTATGACAAACGTTCTACTTTGACTTACAACTAACTCTGTATACAGTATCTACAAGGTACAGCATAGTCCCCCGCGGGAGCAGAGTGGGGGCATCAGGAAAAACCCACTCTGTTCTTTGAGGGTACATCTAAATTGCTCTTCTGGGAGCTTTTACACACCCGGAACTTGAGGCGAATTTTTTTAACTTTTGATAAACATTGTTTTGCCCTCGGAGTGCCTTAGACGCCGGAAACGCACAGGTAGTTAGGAGAATGGGAGACATTTTGTAAACATGGGGAGATTATTTTTGAGTACATTTTTAATAAACCACATCTTATATTATAAACGTTGCACGTTAGGTAAACATATTTTCTAAATTCCAAAAGAAATCTTTAAATAAGCACTGCTATGTTTATATACCTACGTGTCTGCGACCGATAGTAGTAGTATGTCCCGGGAAGCGAGGTGCCTACCTCGCTTCGCACGTCCCGCTCGTGTATCCTACTTGGCGCCCTCTTCATACAACTAACACAAACTATAAATCAAACTAATCCAATAGAGTTTTCTCTCGCATTCCGTTACTGACACACGGAATTTCCCGCACCCGATAAAAGCCATCGCTGGGAAAAAATAAAGAAAAAAATAGAAACAGTTGTCTTTCTCGGCGATGTTGTGTTTCCCCCTCCCCCGCCCCTTGCCGGCTGCGAGACGACGTTGTTTATTGACATTATTTAATCCGGGAATCGGTCCGGGCCGTCAGGCGCGAGCTGACAGCGGCCCGCGGTGCCGTACCTGCCCCGTGCCCCGACAACGGGAATACGGAAAAATGTCTGCCTCCAGGGTCAGTCACGTGTCACATTAGGGAGGGATTGATGCGCGATGTACAGGAATAACTGCATTTCCGGGCTGAGGCGGGAATGAATGATAGAACGCAGGTCGATGGTACGTACATACTTGAATGTTTGTATAAAACTTATTTTTGAATTTTCTCCTTTAACGTAATACAGCAGGCTTTAAAAGGTAAGTATTGTAGTAAAATAGTAAATATATACAATTCATGCTTGTGCTTAAACTTAGTGTTTTTTTTTTGCTACAGAAACATAATTATATTATGCAAATGATATTGTTGTTTTACAGTCACTCGAGTAACAATTAAGTACTTAAATAAACTAAGAGCCATAAAATAAATAAGAATTTCGTTTTCACCGAGAGCCCAGGGAACCCTGAAATCAGTATTTTCTTCTAAAACTGTGGGTAAACAGCGAGCGAATGCAGCACCGATCAATTCCCGACATCATTTCGGTCCTGCTTCCTCCCTCCATGTACTGCTCGACTCCGCTCGCCTCACATAATACGTGCAACTTATGTGCCGCGGCGCTGCGTCACTTCACCGGCTGATAAACACATCAAAACTACCATTCTACTATTTCTCCAACTTTTGCTGCGAGTCACGAAAATACGGTGAAAGTAGAATGGGACTTAGGGGTTTTTGCGTTTGATTGTTTACTAGTAGGAAAAATGCGGGTCTAGTCTTAAACGAATTACCAAAGGTCTGATTTAGGAAGCTTATTCTGAAGATGGAAAATTATTAATCGAAACGGAAGTTGCGACTCAAAAACGCAATACCTATTAGTTGAAAATAAAACTGTATTCATGTTAGCGTTGCCGTCAAACACTAGGTAAGTCCTTAAAATAAGAGTAAATCTGTACAAGACTAATAAAACTAGAAACCAAAGCAAGTACAAGAAAATAAAACGTGTGTCGTGCTCAGTAGGTAGGTGTAATGTATAGTAAAACAAGGATATAAAGCTAACCGCGCAGTTACAGGACCGAGCGGAACTGCGCCGCTTTTTTACCGCTAATAAATCTCCAGAGACACTTCCTTTTAGAAACGGCAGTAAAACCAAGTAATTCAGTACGCTTACCTGGAGCCTGAACGCCGCTACATGTAGGTACTTACATATATTTCAATTATTCTTTTCCTATAAGATATAATATCATGGTCGTCCTATATCTATTCACTCGTTACTATTATGAAACTCGCTGCGCTCGTTTCATAAACTCACACTCGTGTTTTAATACCCTTAATTATATGACAGTTGCATAAACTACTATTATCTATGCCGACTCAACATTTTTAAGTATCGAAAAGTGAAATCTGGAGAAATTTAAAGAAACCATATAATATATATTCGTGAATAAATGAGTCATTTATTTTGATTTTAATTGTACCAACAATTTAAATATCTATAGAATGTACTTACTAAAAATGTTAAAGAAATTCAATTACTTATAATATTCAACAAAATACGAGTTTAGAGTTTCACAGGGAAAACAGTAGAAACGGAGAGAGAAAATCAACCGTCATTCCTAATAAACATTCATCCAAGCGAAACAATTTATAGAATAGTCACAGAAAAACGAGCGCAGTCGCTTTTCTGACGAAACTGCTTATTTTGCTAGAAACCCTGATTGTTCTTCTCAAAAAATCTACGAAAATTTGCGTAGGTAGGTACCTAACCTACCTACAATGCTAAAAGCAAAATACAATTAACACTTGGCAGATACTGTTCGAATCTGTAAAGTAGGCAAGTAAGTGGTTGCGGAAGTGCGGCTCCGCAGAGCAGCTCGCGAGCGAGTCGAGTCTTAAAGTGAGTCCATCAACGCTTCATAATTCTGGCTGGCGATGCTCACGCAGCCCATTAGAGGCCGAGGCGGGAAGCTGGCTGCCGCAGGTAATGTAGCCATTTGGGCCGGAAATAATGCGGCAACCGGCACCATTACTCGTAAATTGTGGACAAGCCAGATATTGTTCTCAGAAGCTGCGGAATTACACGCCGGATGGATACCGACGTACAACAAACATCTTAAGAGTTTAGGGATGCGAAAACGGCATCAGTAGCTAAATAGGTACTATAGTCATTCATGGACCATTCTTCGCTCACTTTTTTGACTAAAACTCAGTCAATGAATTAGTTTTGTTTATTTTTTAACTTTGTACGAATAAGTACAGAAATGCTTCATTCATCATTTTTAATAGGTAATCAACGAAGTGAACCACAACTTGCACAATAAAGTACACTAAAGCAGAGGTCGGTTAGCAAAAACAGATAGCTATTTGTTAGCGTTTTCCAATCAGGAAGTTTCCTCACAAATTAGAAGAGGCTGCGGCAAGTGATCTCGCCTCGCTACTTCGAACTGAACTTAGAACGTGGCTCGGAATTTAAGAGCTGTTTACGGCACCGAGTAAAAGGATTGTGGCTTCTGCGGAGATCTGCTCGCCGACGAACAACCAGCCGATAGAGGGCACTACATAGTGATCAAGTAGGTGCTGAGTACCACTTAGCTGCGACTACATTAAATTAGTATAGTAGGTATATTTATATAGTAATTAGCACACAGCGCCATCTAGCCCCACACTAAGCAAACGCTTGTGTCGTGGGTAGGTAGGTAGGGTACTACTAGATAACGAATATATGTAATACTTATCTATATACCTTTCTTTTGTAAATACATACTTATCATACATACAAACGACCAGACTCAACACAATTATTTATATTTTTTTAAATTCTTATTACTTGTGTCACGCGGGAATCGAACCCGCAACCCATAGATTAGAAGGCAGAGCCACTACCAACTAAGCTAACAGGGCAGTCTAGCTATCGAGAAACTACTTATATGTTTTAAAAATGAAAGCAGAGAAAATTACAAACTCGAAGATTTGATTTTATCCTATCGATGACGTCATTATGTGTAGTCTGTACTAAATTAATGAACTCGTTCAAAACCGCCAAGCCTATCCTCTCAATAAGCTTCTTTCCTCTCTGTTTCGGGCATAAACTTAGAAGTACAATGTAGACATTTCCGCGGCGCTGTTACGCATAGATCGGCGTACTTAGCTACTTAGAGCAAGGTGCTTAGCTGTTTACTGTTTAAAGGGAAACTGTGAAACAGCTGCTGGAAATACGCATTAGGTGGGGCTGAGGTTAACCGACACATTTCACGGCAAATATTACCGAAGATTTATAGTTTTACTGTTTGGTAATTAGAGCAATACATATTTAGGTTAAGTAATTTCCAAGGTCCATCTTCATAGTTAAAGTTATTGGATATTATAGTCAACGCTTACAAAATGCTACGTTATTGGCTTGATTAATAAAAATGGATCATTTAGTTATTCTTAAAAAGGCTAGGAAAGTTATAAGAGTAGCTCAAACAATCCCGGGCATAACAAAATTAGCACAATTAGTACCATTTCTCCATGGTTACGTTCCGGGTCGCTCTCAACAAACCTTTCTCAGAATTACACGTGTGTGATGATATTCAACACGAGCTATTACAACATACTCGTTGGGATCTAAGCACAGCATTATCAGGAACCGGGATATTACACCCGAGTAATTTACATTTGAATTTCCCATTTATAATTTCTATCTGTAATCAACAACTCGTTCATTAATATTTCCAGGAAATAAACTGCAGGAGTCCAGTGTCAGTAACTAGACGCGGCCATCTTGTAAGTGGAGTTTACTTGAGCAGAAGGAACAAGGTTCCCGGAACGCAAGCAATATTCATCAACAAGGCGAGCTCTCACAGCTTGTAAAAGTTAAAGCTGGCGGCTTAAAGTTGCAAATTACAAACTATTACACTAAAGTGATCAATTAAACCCCTCCCCCCTCGGGGGCAGGGGGTCGGGGGGTGTGTCGAACTTGCCTCATTACGGCAAGAAAACTGCAGCCTGGCTGCGGGGAACGATAAAAATAAGGAAACGACAGGTTCCTCTAACTAGTTTTAAACATTTCCTAAGCACTGGATGGCTTAGTTAGTACCTACCTGTGCTTAGCACTAAACAATGTTTACAAATAAGAAACGTAAATCTTACTAGATCTTAAACGTGTTTCTAACCTTAGCTACCTATAAAATACCTAACAAAATTGAAAATCAGTCCAAGCACAACTCTGCAACGCAAACAACAAACCTGACGCTATTTCAGGGTCAAGTCTTTTAATACATTTTCGAGTCTCTTTTTTTGCACTAAGCATCAAATCTATAAGGGTTATTTTCACACTCTTGAATGTCCTAAAACTTTAAACTAAATGAAGCTACATCCTTATATTCTCTCTTTATAAAAAACTAAGTAAACTCTAGCCATCAAGTTAGCAGAAACTCAGCAACAGTTAAACAACATTACTGCGACTAACATTGCTAACGCCACCGACCGCTAACTTGATATTTTTCTTTCACAAACGAACTGGGAACTTAATAAACAAATCGCGGAAGTATCGAGCGACGAGTTATGCAAATCGCCACAATAAGTAAACACAACTTGTATTAAAAGTTGTTGGACTCGGGGAATAGTTAGCGACCCATTTTCGAGGCGGAATGAGATTTGTTGAATCTGCTAAATGTTTGAGTAAATAATGAACAAGCGCTCGAGCCAAACTAGCTGACGCGCGCGGCTTTACCCCGGTCGGTAAATAGCCTGTCTGACAGGTAATGGCTACAAACACTTTAGCAAATACAGCTTTATGTATGTAGGTATACCTCGTGGATACGAAATCTGTGCTACCATTTATGTAACATAACATATAACTTTAAACTAAATTAATAGTTTAAACTACCTACAAAATAGATATCGCTTAACTTTTCATTTACGTAGTATTTTTTTCTTTCAATATAACGGGTAAAATTGAAAAACTTTTGTCTTAAAATAAAACTTTAATATAACTTCAAGTTATAATGACTCCACTTATATCTAAACATCCCATCACATTCACTCTTCATCATTAATCACTGCACTAAGTAAGGCCTTATTGAAGCACAAGCCATTGTCACTCATACAGTGTGACGAGAATGCATTTGAATACTTGAGGATATAAAAAAATTAATAAAGCCTCGACTTTATCGAGGTGTTTCCCATTATAATAATTCATATGTTTCTAATTATTTGTAGCTTGTAAAGAGACGTAATATTACAAATACCCGTTTAAATAAGCAATTACTTAACTCAATATTTATACATATATTTTTCAATAGGATGCCAGAACCTGATCTGTCCTAAAGCATGTTTTTAATTAAATATAAAAAGCTGACTGTATCTCATTTTTAAATAAAAAGCAATATAGCTCTAAGAAAATATGATAAGAAATGATAGTCGGATACTATTTGACTAGAAAAAAGTTCGGGTCACCCACACTGCCATTGGCTCCCATAAACCTCACCACAGGCAAGGCCTTTGGAAGCCTACACTCATCATGCTCTTTTCTGACTTATAGTATTCTACAAAATAACAGTTGATACAGAAGTGTGAGGTTACAATTTTACAAAGTAGGAACACTAGCATATTTATTATATTGTACTATAGCTGATCTTGTATTTTATGATAAGAGCTCCATAATATGTAGCAAAATCTTGTAAATAAATCATAGCTAGATAAATAAATGCAAGTTATTGAGTGCTAACTACAAAACCTACCTAGTAAGAGTGTGTTTACAAATCAGTGGGCAAGGTAATGTCTCCACTTACTTCCGAGAGTGAAATGGCTTGTGTTTCATAACCCTTACTAGAGGTAAATTATTCCTCCTCGGCCTGAGACTGTCTCTTCTTTTTCTTCTTCTTTTCACTCTTGGGTTCCTCGACAGTGTCATCTGCGGAAGCTTCTGTGGCTTCCTCTGCAGGTTCCGATTGTTTCCTCTTCTTCTTTTTCTTTTTCTCTGATGTTGGTGCGGGAGTGTCCGCCTCTGCCTCTTGGCTCTCTTCTGTTGGCTCTTCCTTTACTTCTTTCTTGGACTTCTTTTCTTTTTTGGGTGTGACCTGTAGAAATTGAGTTGCTTTAGTATCACATGTGGGAATGGTAAACAAAGAAATGCCCTCTGAGCACTGGTATGGTACAGACCATAAGCAGGATTTTTTAAATCTATTTTTAACACATTTAGCTAATTGAGATACTACTGTATAAAATATGTAGATACTTATGTGAATTGTCACACAATTTTATTTTACAGAGTACAAAAATCAATTTCATTTATTTGTGTACAAACCTACACAGATAACAAACCTAGACAGATTGTGTGTGTGTGTGTTTAATATTACTTCATCTAGCTCAAACCTGATTTAATGAAATTTGGTAATGTACGTAGAATATGTGGATAGTTCAGACCTTGATTAACACATAGGCTACTATTTATCCCAGATTATTGGAGTACTTTAGTTGCACATTTAAACAATACATATAACATTACAAATGGTTGTTGTTAACTCACATCACTAGCTCCGTCTTCTAGCTTGATCTTCTTGGAGGAGGATGGTTCATCGGGGGAGTGCTCACGCTTCACTGGCTTGGTGCCCAGCGTGCTGTCTCCTGCCACTTGGTACGAGAACTTCTCACTGGACAAACAAATATGAAGTTAAATATTATTTTAAGTATTTGATTTTTTCCCTATCAACAATTATTTTTTTAACAATCACACCAGACATTGTATTATGACTAATGTATTTGAAAGTTTTACTGGTTAGTGCTTATTATTTTGAACATAGATGTTGAATTTGTAATATAACAACAAAACTTAGTTAATTTTACATTATGATAGTAAACATCTCCATGATGAGCCACTTAGAGATTAGTCCACTTTTATTTTTAGTGTAAGCTTTAGCCAGTGTTAAAATTACAATCAAGCCAGTGTCAAAATTACAACTCATTACAATTTCTGTACTAAAGTAAGGCACTAGGCCTTACTTTAGTACAGAAATTGTAATGAGCCTGAAACAAATTCAACTATTTATTACAGAAATGACTGAAATAAAATAGATTGAAAAGGAAAAACAGTATAGCTTACCTCTTGCTGTGATATTTCTCAAACACTGCTTTAGCCTTGCCAGTGCCACTGATCCTCCGCAGGTTGCCTTCCTCCATCAGTCGGAGTTTGTTCTCCAGCTTCACCTTGTGTTCAGCTCCAAGTTCAAACGACACATCCTCACCGAAGGCATCCAGTCTAGTTGCCAGAGCAGCCTTGGCAGCCAGCATTCTTGACATCTTGCCCTTATTCTTAGTACTGCACTGACCTACCAACTGTGCATGGTATATCAAACCATACTTAGGTGTGTCTTTCTTTGTCTTCAATGCTCTGAATAGAGCCTTCTCAGCACCAAAGATCTGTAGAGTAGAGGCGGGATGTTTGGCCAAGTTCATGAGAGAGCCTGCGTGTGCAATGAGGCGAGCCCCAATGTGCTCTCCAATCAGGACGGTCAGGTTTGGTGCCATGGCCATCATTCTAGCTTTCAAGTAGTCTGTCAGATGTGTCCTGTAGTCAGTAATGGCAATAATTTCATCGCACAAGTTCTGGATGTTCATGATGTCATCATCTGATATTTCAGTTCCCATTGATATCTCAGCTGCCTCTTTCACTTTCTCTTCTAGATCTTCTGGTAAGATGTCTGACAAGTCTGTTTTGGAAGCATTGTCTCGGGTGCCAATAAGTTTGACTATTTTGACAAACAATGTATTGTCTGTGATGATTTTTCCAAGTTCGGGGAAGTGCCAGCCGTACCACTCTCGGCATCTCATCACATAGTTGTTCAATTCCTTGTCTAAGTCATCTAGAAGGCACTGAGCTTGCACAATCATTGTGTCAATTTTATCTGGAGAGAACTTGAGCTTGTACCGTGAGAGTGAGTGAGCCAGACCAAGGGCCATTGCTGTCATCTCTTTCTTGGGAAGGCCGGCGAGGAGGCTGTCCATCTGGGAGCGGATACATCTCAGCAGCTCCTGCACATTGTTGTTGGACACACACTGCAAGTCAAACTTCTCTCTGATAGCGCTGCCGAGCTTGGCATCACCCACCAACAGCTGGTCCTGTATCTCTTTACTGACATACTTCTTGAGAGCCTTCTTCAAGGGCTTGGATACTTTCCCTTCAATAGCAGCAGTGGTTGCAGCTAACGCCTCTGTGGTGTCTTCAAACTTGACAAAGTTCTTGAGTTTTACACTGTGAAAACAATTCAACATTCACTAAGGGTTCATATTTAACTGTACATTTTAGAGAATAAATAATAATTGAATGTTAATAACAACTACATAGCTAGAACATGGTACATTGGCACTAAACAAATAATCACTTTGAAATAAAATCTTTAAGTTAATAAGCATCTCCTGTAGGAGTATTTACCGGTTTCTTCTAGGCAAGTGTGCTAGATCGTAGATTATAATGTTGCTTAACATCAACAAAAGTTGTAGGCAGGCATGAACCTAAGTCAAGTAAAAAAAAAAAATTCAATAAAGTCCCAAGAGGAACATCACATCAGTTTATCTCTGTCATAAGACATGCAATAATAAAAACAAACAACTCACACAGCAGAAGCTCCCTCCGGTGTGTTGAACTCCTGGTACAGGTCATCAATTTGGGACAGTTTTGACTCGTCTAGAAGCTACAAAAAAACAATACACATGTACTGATTGTACCAAGTTAAGTACATTATAGTTGATAGTGGAAGCATTGTATTGAACTCAATTGCTACAATTTGGATTGTGATCGTATAGATAAGTGTATCAACCTGCTTTGAAGGACTACTAGGATCCTAATTTAGACACAGCTGCACTATTATTACGTGTTTTATCGTGAATTTTATTTAATAAGACAAAAACTGCATTATAAGAACACACAAAACTGTGTTTTATTACTGAAAGCTCATTTCTAATATGAGCAAAATGTGGATACCTACCTAACCAAAACATAATAACATCTAAGGTCCATAGGTAAGTAGTTATTTAAGTTACGCAAATAATTATACATTTGTAAGTAATTATCAGTTGCAAAACTGTAATTTCATGCAGTGTTTTGTTGAACTTTATGCTCGTTTAAGCAAATAAGTGATAAAAATCACAAGGCGTATACCGCATTTTAGAGGTTAGAATTTACACGTGTTGATATTTACCTTGAATATAGCGTACCCCGCGGGGGTTTCAAATAACACCAACATCTTTCAAGTTCACTCTCTCACCGAGCACAGTTATATTAAATGCTAACACAAATAATAAAATATTTCACCAATAAAATAAAAGATAAACGAGACGACGCTACAGCGTCGCTTCGCGTGAGGGAAAGTTTATCTGACTTGATGAATTTGACAGCTGTGTACTATTTGACAGTTGAGCTGGTGGATTGGCATTGGCAGTTTCGCAAATAGCAGATAATGTTGCTACTCACACAAAACATTTTTCTACCAAATTTCTCACGATAAACGTGAACCTACGAGAGGGATGAAAATCCTTGGAACCTACCTATGTGCCTTTTTGTTGTTGTTTGTTGTGGTAATGTATGTCAACTCATCCTTTTCACGTAAGAAGCGCATTTTTTAATAAAAATAACTTAGTGCTTAAGTATAGCATGTATTTTGTATGGAATTATCACCTAGTGATTATTTATTATAACTACATACATGGGTTAGGTACTTACTTAGATAGAGTAGGTAGGTAGGTAACTAGATAACACCAATTGCTATCTATACATTTACCACACCAGTTGCACCAACGGTCGCTCCACCCACAAACACACAGTTAAAACACTATGTAGGTTGGTACATAGCTATCTACATAAGTAGGTAGATGATAATGTTATGTTTGCGCAAATGGATCTTATTTCCGGCGTCCTCATAGCTATTTGAATTCGAAAATTCAATAATTTTGCATAAAGCCATGCATCCACTCGCGAGTGAGTGAATGATTGAGCGAATGAGCGAGTGAATAGGTCTCATCGAGCAAGCGCGGCGCGTGGAGCACCGATGGCGCCGAGCGGAGAGCGGAGAGCGAGCGTCTGCGTCAATCGGACGAGCAAGGAACGTGATTATTTTTGCGTATTGGATGTTCGAATTGGAAATGTACGATTTCCATTTATTTTGAAAACATTTTCAAGGCGTTCTCACGAGATTGAATTTCGTGGAAAGCTTTAAAGCTTGTTGTCAATTTTGTTCACGTAGGTGCTCTTGTGATTAATAATAACGGAGGCGTTTTAGTTAGCAGATATTAGGAAGGTGTAAGTATTTTCCTAATGCAATATTAATGCTAGGTACTTGCTTTGTTACCTATTACAGATTTTGTTTTGTAAGTCATAAAATGTAATATGTCAAAAATGTATAATAGTGGAATGCCTGGAGCATTCAAAACTGTAAAACCTCGGATTAGAGTTATAGTGAATTAATTAATATGATTGATGTGGGATTGTTTTTAAAACTATAAATTGCAATGTTTAGCCAAAAATAATTTGTGCACTCCATTGTTACATTGTTTAAACAAATTATTAGGAAAAATTAATGTTTGACCATATATTTTCACTTTAAACAGTATTTTAATTATTTATATGTTAAATCTTAAAATGGAGTGCACAAATAAAATTGGGTAAACATTGCAATTTATAGTTAAAAAAACAATATCCCACATAGATCATATTAATTCATTCACTATAAGTAACTCTAATCCGAGGTGAAAAACCCCAGGCGCTCCACTATAATTGGTATTTTAAGCCCAACGAGGCTCTTTTAGTAATGATTCCGGGGTAATCAATGGTTCATCTATTAGGTATAGGTGACAGTGATAAAGGAAATGCTAAGTAAGTATCGCATACATTTTTAGTACTTACCTATTTTCAATGTTTGGAACGAAATAGTGTTAAGAAAGAGCTATTGCAGTAGTTTATCAAATTTTGCTTTATTGCAAGCCGTGCATAAATTTGCCAAAGTTAGATATGAGTAGACTATCTATCCTACCCCTTAGGTTCGGACATATCCCATTACCGAGCCAGCTGGGATTCGTTCGAGAAATCCACATTCTGCGTGTACAATAGGTCGGATAGCGCACGTTACGTTTATACTCCGCCATTAAAGCAAAGTGCGGAGCAGTAATGCGGGCCCGTGGCCGCCCCGGGGAGCGATTAGGCGACGTATCGACGAGTGATCCCGCGCCGGACGAGCTGCGAACACCTGACGAGTGTGTACCGGCCCTAATGCCCGCGCGGTGACAGGGGTTTACGAGATAAATAATGTCGTCGTTTAGCCCTCAATTTGTTGATCTGGAATTTTCCAGCGATACGCAGTACGCGGCGGGCGGCGGCGGTTTTAATCCCTTGTTTATGTTGGGGCAGCGCAGTAAAACGCTTTTATTACGATGCGGTGTGAGCGGAAATGCAACGTTTTGGAAATTGTTAACGTTGGGCCTATAGTGTAGATTATCCTTTCAATGGGCAATTGTTTTGCAATATAGTTAGTATTTAATACCCTATTATTTCATGTAAATAGATAAAAATAAAGCCATGAAAACAAACTAAGTTAAAGTCTAAGCTTTCGTACATAATTGTGTAACATTGTTTTTGCGTTAGGGATCTTCAAACCAAATGAGAAACATTTTAATTAAGATATCCATCCAACTTAAATAATAACTGTTCCCATCAGATAAATTGTAGTCAAATGCAATCCCCGTCTTATTTGAACGTTAACCTTCTATACCTAGTTCAATCTAACTACACCAACTAACTTTAATCCCTGTTGCTTGTCCTATATGTTACACATATAATCTTTTAAAATTGTATGTTCTAAGCACAGTTAAATTGAGTCCCACTAGGTATATGTATACCTAATATTAATTTCCTACAGCTTTTCAATGTAACTTCACCAAAATACATTTATCTGTGCAACATAAATATAATCAGCCAGAGCACAAGTCACGACAGCCTTTCACCAATGGTTTAAAACAATAAGTGTGCTAGTAGAGTAGAGTTAACAAATGAGTGCAGATATAGTAGCAGTTAGTGCGTGACCCGCGCTAAGCTGTCGCCATTACTCAGCCGCGGGGACTGAGCAAACTTTGCTCATATTGTTTCAGGATCGAGCAAACAGGGGAAATACGACCAAATACCAGCTCGTTGCTCACAACCGAACAATGAAGGACGCGGGACAAATCCAGTCTATCATTCCGGAACATATACAAGCACGTATAGGGAATATCTATAAATGCTACAAGGATGCTCTACTATTTTAGCAGGCATTATAATGTATGTGGAAATCATCTGCCAAAATAACTTCGTTTTATAGTATTTTTATGTTGTGGCATTTTTTTTTTTTTTAGTTTTTCATATTAAATTTGTTTATTTTTATTTTTGACACTGGTAAGTATACCTACCCTTTTTAATATTGCTAGGTGGTCTATTTATACTACGGGAGTTGCCGAGTTGGTACTATAATATGAGCGGGAAAATGTTTAAAAATATTTAGGCGCTTGTTTGGTTAGTCGTTTGTCAGTGTTCATTTTCATGTAACTTTAGATACCTAACTAACTGTTGTGAGGCTTCGTGATATTCAATATTAACCCAACAAAACCATTCTGTAAAAAAACAAAAACCGGCCAAGTGCGAGTCGGACTCGCGCACCGAGGGTTCCGTACAAACCTGCAAGGTTAAATATTTTGTGATGTAACTAAAAATTTATGGTTTTCGTAATTTTTCCTTTATCTATGCTATAAGACGTTGCTTCGTACCAAATTTCAAGATTCTGAGTTCACGGGAAGCACCCTGTAGGTTTTGATTCCCTTGCAAGTGTCGAAAATTTGCGGCATAAATGGCTGCATCTTTTGATTGCGTTGGCTTAGAAGTTTGATTTTTTCACAGCTTCAAGGGACCGTAGACCTGAGTAATTGATATAAATTTCAGCTTCATACCTCTACGCGTTCCTGAGAAAAAGGGTCTTGACAGACGGACGGACGGACGGACAGACGGACAACAAAGTGATCCTATAAGGGTTCCGTTTTTTCCTTTTGAGGTACGGAACCCTAACTAGCTAAGTCTCGATGGAGCTGCTTGTTTATCTGTAATAAGTTAGTAAGTATCTAAGGTTAGTAAGTATCTAAAGTTCTTTAAACTTTGGACTTTAAGTATGTAATTATAGCTTACTGAATGACGAAAATTTCTGCGTTCTTATCTTATCCAGAGGTTCTCAAATAGGGGCCTGGAATTGCGGCGTATTTAACTAGCTGGACCCGTGGTGTTTTCATCGTTATTTAGAAAAGATAAAAAAGAATCGTGAGTTCAGTTTTTAATAACTTTGTCCATACCAATTTTAAGCTATATTTTAACTTTGGACATCGCAGGTTATTATATAGTGTAGAACGAAAATTGTTGAATGAGTTCCAATTATCCACATACTTACTTAAAACTTTCGTTTTATTAGCGTGTTTTATTTATAATACATTTGAATAACACATTACATGAACTATGGCGCAACAGGACCTCATTTTACATTTCAAAACAGTAGGCTTGAACAGCCAACTTACAAACATATGTCTCACCACACGCTCTGCTATTCAAAGTGCCTTCACTATCCATGTACAATAGCTACGTAGGTCGCATGCAAATTGTAAACTCCTTGCAAATGACGTCACAATCTGGGTTTGGCAGCGTATCAAGGAGGTTGCATCCACAAAGTTAACCGGCTGCATTGACGTTCCTTGCTTCGTTATGTTTTGTTCCTGCATGTACGAGACACGGATGTGCGCGGAGCGTAAAATGGAAGCTGTAAAGATACGCCATGTGGCTTGCTTTACGAAGTCGGGTGTAAACACCAGCGAACATGGCCTGAAATTTTAATACAAGGTACATAACACGGTTAGGGAAATCTGGGCCATTGTTTTGAGCTTCTTGCGTTGTACATTTTTTATGTAGCATGCAAATAACATCTACCTACTATTTTGTCTAAGCTTTTTAAAATCCAAACATAATAATGTTTTAACCAGCAAATTTCAATGCATGCATATTATGTTTAATTATTTGCTATCTGTGGAGAGTAGCACAGTTTGTCACGTGGAACTATTATGATGTAATTTTTTTTAAACATTTTCCATTGTCCATTTTTCATTATTGAAATTGACAACATATATTTGTCACATATTAGGTACATACATGCATGACACTCGGAAGCGAAGGCGTCAGTAATTTAGTTACCGTGTAAGTTGTGCCATGACGCCGCGCGGCGCGCGCCGGAATGCAGCCCGCGATGTTTTATTAGGGGAAAAGTTTAATCACACATCCGCGACCCACCAGGGTTGCCAGCCCAGGGGGAATTAACATAGCTGGCAACACCTCACATCCATTGTTCGCATTGTATTGTATACTTAGCTATATGACAGAGTACCCGCGTACAATATCTATTTTAAGTTAATTAAGAGCTTATTATTACTTAAACAAACAGTCAAAAAGCAGCAAATAAGTACTCTTTTATATGAAGAAAATTAAAAGTTATTCTAAAATGAAGGTGTTATATAAAAATGATTTTCTATACCCTTATAACAGAGGTATTTCACAAGTTTTCCCAGGCATAGTTCCAACCCTAAAATAGTCCCGGTGTAGGTAAACTTGTGGATTCCGAATTAACTCGTGAGCGTAATGAGACAAGCCGGTTACCGCTACCTACCTACCTAGTTATTCCTACACCTTGCTAGGTATATAGGTACCCATACAGCTACACTCACTCATAAGCACTCCTAATGAGATCTTGAAGATAGGCTAGCTGTGAGGGAGCTAAATTATAATTATCTTAGTAATAAGCAGGGGAGGATAAAGCCACGCTACAGCACGTAGCTGATTAATAAGATTATGTTTTCACTTCGTAACGTCAACGCATAAAAAAACGCAATCATTCGATGTACGTATTTTGATAGATCCTTCATTAAAGTTTAGATAACAATATATCGGCCGGCCTGTTTGTACAATTACCCTTCATATTGACTCAGATATTACCAATCACAGCCAAAATTGCCTCCAAATAGGGTACACTCGTTACAAGATGTTTGCTCACGGCTGCTAGGTAAGCTGTTATTTGAAGGACTTCAATTTTGGGTCGACTGTACACAGGCTGATACGAAGCTTTGAGTTTACTCTCCAATGCCTGAACAAATATCAGACTGAGCTAGATGCCTGTTACGTTCCTTGCCTCACTAATAAATGTAATGACGGCTGTTACAACAGACTTGAGATATTGCTGCCTAACATTGCTTATTTATTTCAAATACTGAAAAAACATGAGTATTGGAAAATCGTAAGAATTTTCTTGCTTTTCTAGAATCTGAGTAAATCGATGTAGTTTTCTAGAAAATTATTTCTATTTTTATAATAAGTAACAGTAATAAGGTTGTGATTGATTTATAAGTGGAGTTGAGAACTGAAGAAAAAGGATCAATATAAAATTGGTTTTAATGCTAGATCAATGAGTTCAACATGATTGAGAGTTTATGCAATTTTTCGTACAAAGCGATTTCCTTAAAGAGTCGTCGAGTACGTGTGGTGAGTGTCTGCCTGGTGCAGGGCGGGCGGCGGCGCGTGAGGGCGGGCGGAGCCAATATGTCACGCGACTCAAGTGCCGCCACTTGCGGGTATTGGGCGCACAGAGCGACCTAGTGCACAGATGTACGAATTATGCATCTAAAACATAAAAAAAATATACAATATTTCAAACAAGCTCAATATTTATGTTTTCGTTGACCGACTAAAATAAATTGGGCTATTTTTAAAAGTGTAATATGTATTATTTGTTTATAGTTAAGTAAAGTTGTAAATTATAATAACAGTCAAATAAGTAAGCAGGCAGTTGAATTTGGTGCTTAAACTAGGGCAAATTGACGGAACAAAAACGTAGTATTGACTGCTTAGTGGCAACTGTAAATTTCAGGTAACGTTCCCAAGTGACAGTATGATATTTTTTTCAAACTATAACTTGGGAACCCTTACCCTTCTTTACCCTAACGCCAAGTTTTCCTTCTATCCGCAGTGCCCTGCATCAGCGCAGTCGGCTCCGGCTCCTCAATCGTGAGCGCTTGTAACCTCTCCCCGCGCCCCCGCACCGCGCCCCCGCACCCTGAACCCCGCTGCATACATCCACGTACCTTGTTACACTGACACACATTTATTACGGCTCACAGTTTAGTTGGCAAGTGCTTTACAATATCTAGCTAAGACATGCTAATAAATCGTTGCAAACAATTGCAGTGGTCTAGAACGGATATTTTCATATTACATGATAATACGTCGTAATACTAAAGTATTTTTCTTGTTGCCGCTGGGAAAGGAATTATTTATTTTTCAACAAACGAACAAAAATCGACCAACTCGTAGAAATCGGTAACAATACGCAATGTCCAACAAATACCAATCACATAAAAAAGCGAAGCATCATTTCGTTCTTCTAATAATACAGCAACTAAAGATAAACACGAGTATGCACTGAATTTAAAATAGAAATCCTTTCAAATCTAAACCTGGCTTGAGTTGTTATTTCAAGCACACACAGTTCCGGTACGATGCAGATTTATTCTAATTCGCGATCTCGGCTGCGGCAGACTGCGATAATACAACTAGTTATTTTGTTCAGGCTGCCTGTACACTCAGCACATGACTTGTTTAATTAATTTATCAAAGTTATAGTGCTCATTTGTAGCGGTCAAACCTAACAATTCTACACAAATGGTCGCAACAACCATATTGGCCGTTTTCACCAGTGCTGCAACATGGACATCACTTGTGTGACTAGACCTTGTTTGTAATACCGTGACTAAAACTATACAAAAATAGCTTTTTCAACTGCTGCTGGGCTACGAGCGAGCTAGTAAGTGGTATCGTAGTGCTACGACGTAGCAAGGTAGCGTCGTAGCTGGCTACGATACTGACGTCACGACAAATATCTACGCTACATAATAAATCAATACAATACTCCTTTTATTTGCCTATCTCTTGTAAATAGTTACAGTTTTTAATGATTGGTAATATTTTCATTGTAGCATGTCACCAAGGTTCGATACCGGGCGTAGGGCTCCTCTTCACGTATCCATCTCACTCAGCCTGCGCCCGCGCGCCGCGCCGCTCGTGTCCAGGCGCCTGCCACCTGCTCAATGCCGTCGAGACACTACATACAGGGTCTTATAAGAAAAGTACCTGAGTGTATCACCAGCCTTAGAGCCCCGTCGCGCCAGGTGAGCCTGGTTTTGTTCTAGAGACAAGCAACAAACAGACAGACACGCTTACAACAGTTATATCTATCTACAGCCGCCTCCGGTTTCATCTTGTTACAGTCTCATTGTCTGCCGACATTTCGGTTGCAGTTTTAATATGTTAACTGATTTACATTATATTACTTTGCAAAGTGAAGGAAATCTTATTTTACTGAGTTATATCTTATTGTATTTCGTTTTGAAGTTCTCAGAAGATAATGGGCAATATCGCTGTGTGAACTCAACCTATCAAATTAGAATTAAATAAATCTTTCTATACATAACGGGGCATATTATTCTGCTTTTTATTTCTTTACTCTCATCTCAATGTAAAGATGCAAAAATCAGTGTTACAAGTTTGTCTATAGCATCTTATCTCCCAAACTGATGATGAATTCTACGATTAATCTCAGAAAAATCTTAAAGGCTCAGACAATTGATTCCTTTAAAAAACAAGTAAAGGAATTTTATCTCGCTTCCCTTCAGTGAAAATTGCTGTTATTATTTCTACTACTATCACCTTTAAATATTCTGTTGTGTATTATATGTATTTGTATATAAACATTAATTTTATTATATTAAGTATGTGTATTGCGTATTTATATGTGTATATATATTAGTAAAATTTCTTTTTTCCTTTTTGTTGTACACCACATTCTTCTTTTTTTATTTTTGCTTATTTCTCTCCAGCTGAAGGTTCCCTGGAAGAGATCGCTTTCAGCGATAAGGCCGCCGCTTGTGGCACTAGTTAAGGTGCAATTTGTTCTATGTACTGTTTTTTAATATGTGTCAACAATAAAGAGTTAATCTATCTATCTATCTATCTAATCTAAGTAGTTTCATCGTTTAAGCGGTAGGTACTTGAGTGAATATATTCCTAGTCACGATTCGTAAATGGTTAAATCGGTCTCTCTATCTTCTAATCTAACATACACGTGCAACCCACTTGCATAGACCTACTTACACCCACTTCTGTATATAAAATATGTAATACTTTCGGTATACTTCCCATTTCGCTTTGAAAAGAGCCAAATAACGCCATCAAAGGAATATTTGGGCGGCGCAGTTGTGTAAGTATGCTTCTAAGTACCAGGGGACTACTACTAAATAAACTTAACAATACTTAACAAACAATAACGGAATGGAAATGGAATTATGCTATTTTGTACCTACGTATTATTCTTTAAATATAAACGTTTCATTTACAATGGATTTTCGCAAAGTAACGCATTATTCTATATCTTCTTTAAAAGTCATTGTTCAATTTAAACTTATTGATAACATAGTCAGTATTACGCGTCAATTAAAGCATGAAAGAAACAATAAGCTAACAAATGAACAAAACTAAAATCTATTTGATAAATGGGGTTTTCAAAGTTACCTTCACTAATACACAGATGTCGAAAATAATTTAAATTTCTGTCATCACTTCTGAGCAAAGTTCAACCACTAAACAAGCAATGATTTCCATTAATTTCATATATAATAAAATACTCCTCAATAAGTCTTTCTAATTTCGTAGTAACCGTAGAGCTACTTGTAATGAGTATGTCGGTACTTTCTTCTGGCGCTGCTTCGGTGTAATTGAAGGCAAATAATGTGAACTTGATGGTAATGTTTTACTTACAATTTGTTCGCCTATTTGCGCTGATAGCTGCTTGTTTACCAAAACTACCTATCTATGTGATCTATGTCGATTTGATCATAAATTTTAAATATTCAGAAAAGTTAATAGAGCATTCTTATCAGTTATTACATAACATTAGCTTTGTCATTGTGTTTTAGCAAATAATAGATTTCATTCTTTTAAAAAAAGCTAATGTGTCTGGATTTGTAAGTTTTAACAATTTATTTTCAATACATTGCTCACTTTCGCTTTCACTTGCCCATAGGTTTGTCAGTGCGCTGGCAAGGGGTGGCAAGTATAAGATGTCTATGTAGTAAGTAAGCTAAACACGACTGTGAAATAATCCCCGTTCATGCGAGCTCATCCTGTAAGGTCGCAGAAAGGAAGGCAATTCACGCACTTTGCCGCATTCCTGCTCAAATGCGAGCATTCACTGGAGACTGCGTAGCTAGGGGAGACCTACTCGCACTTTTTCCGATCTCATTTTATTTAAGATGAATTTTTTGTTCATAATATCGGCTCCTAACATTATCTTTACTGATTATAATTCATACCAAGTGTTTAAAATGCTGGAAAATTTTCAAATGAACATCAATGTAAAATCGCAATATGTATAAGAACAAAAGTAAACGTTTATTGCCTCCGAATATAAAGTTGCTGATCTATGTAGTAGTTTCTTACATATTTCTAATCCATCTTATGTAACTTTACTTCCTCTATAACTTTATCAAGCTGTCGTTAGTGATAAATAACGTTCTTCACTTGATTTGGATTCTTTATTTGCCAATTTTGATTATAATTGTTATTGTTAATAATATATTAGAGTATAGTCACATTTTATATTTTTTTTTATCGCTAGTAGTGCGTAACCTCCACATACGGAAGCTAACGTCTCGGCATTTCGCGCAAACACTCTATTTACCTCAGGGATATTGACTTGTAATTTTCAATTTGTATTTTTGCCGACCTGTATTCCGGTACTCTGCCCTACTCCCTCCCTCGTATTCAATCCAATGGTTAAACAGATCGACATTCTCACCTGAAGTGCTTACATGATAAAATGTCTATTTTAGCATATACTTCACCTTTATGTCTAACAAATTGGGTAGTTGCCATTTTGGTGAATGGTTTCGTTCCGTCGTAATTGTGAAGCGAGTAGGTGTGTATTAGACATTTTTAACACAAAGTGACGGTAAGCATTACGCTTGCTCATGCTTATAACAGATGCTGAAGTTTTATGTATCTATACTGTATACTATATAGGTATACCATAATATTATAAAGCTGAAGAGTTTGTTTGTTTGAACGCGCTAATCTCAGGAACTACTGGTGCGAATTGAAAAATTCTTTTTGTGTTGAATAGACCATTTATCGAGGAAGGTTTAAGGCTATATTATAACATCACCCTGTAAATAATTAAAGCGAAGAAACAATGGAAAATGTGGAAAAAACGGGGAAAATTATTCATTTTTGAGGTCTTCCGTTGCGTGTGCTGCGAAAACGGTTCAAGATATTAAAAAAATATGTATGAAAGAGTTATTTCTCTTAAAATGGTCTAACAAAATGTCTACAACAAAATATGTCTATCTTTTAAGATTAACTCACTAGAACCGTTATAATAACTATTCCATGCGAACGAAGTCGCTGGCACAGCTAGTCATACATAAAGCGTGACAAATACACGCCTACTCGTTACACAGTTACGACGAAACGAAACCATGCTGGTATTTTTACTGTATATGTATAGTCTTATTAAACAGACAAGGCTGGCTTCTTACAGTAATATAACTAGGTATCTAAGCTGTTATCTGTCTGTATATTCACAGTTTATCGGCCAACATGAAACAATAAGCCCATTGTATCCTGCGCGGAGATAGCTCACCAAACTCCGGCCAAGTTCGGTCGAAGTCGGCGCAAATCAGCGCTAATCTCAGCCGACGGGAATCGAACCTGCAACTAATAAAAGTTGAGCTATAGCGATGAGGAACGTTATAAGTTTAGAGAGCTCTTGTCTGGGAGTGCTTGATCGGTATCTACCAAATTTAGCTCGAGTTACTCTGTGGAGTGGCCGGGTAAATATAGTCTGATGAAATGGAAGAAGGTGAATCATAAAATAGCATTTACAGGGCTAAATAAACGAAATAAAAATAATTTCATTGAGGACACATAATTGTTTATCATAAATATTGTTTTCAATAAGCGACAATGATAATTAACGTTGTATATAATTTAATATAACTTTGAGGCAGAGGAAGAGACAAAGGGTAAATAGCTTAATGAAACACGTGAAGCAATATTTTTAAATGAAAATTACATGTATAGGAGAAAATTTTATTTCTTAGCAAACATTGTCTAGCTTTTTTATCTTTATCACAATTTCAAAAGCAGATTATTTACTTATTTTACTGGATTACATTCCCTTTTAGAACGTGGTGTCCCTGGAGCTACTCGTGTACGAAGATAAAGCTACAATTTGCCTGAATCTGTAAACGAAGCGCTTCCACACTACACGCTAGGATTTTATCCTGTGTCGGAGATTCAGTTACGTAAACGTTTTAATCTCGCCGTATCTTTGACACGTTCACCGGAGACCATCATCCCACACCGGCGCGAAGTCTCATCAAGTCGTGTGCAATCCTACAAGAATGTGTTGAAAATCACCGGAATGAAGTTAAGTGCGAAGGTACCTGCATTCCGAGCACGTAGCTTTTAGCCTCTATTTTCTTTCACGAGAGCTCTCGCCGGATAACGGTTTTTATGTGATAACTAGGTGACGCTGCCCGTTTCAGTTTACTGCAATTTTCTTGTTTTTTGAAGCCCTGGAGCAAAATTTGCGTTTGATTTTAATATTTACCTAGTCTTTTTTTATACATATCGACAGGGTTTTGTTCACTGCAATATTCAAAAAGAACACAGAAGACATATTTTTGTAAAGAGTATTTCAGACTTATATAGTCGATAAAGCATGGATTGAAAAAAACCACTTGACAAGTGTATGTGTAGGTCACTCCGCTGGCTAAGAATTTTATACTGCATTTGAGTCTTAATACTGTACTTGTTGCTTAATCTACTATTTAGCAATTTATTCCTTCTCAAAACAACAATCTTCAGAATGCCTTCCAGTAACACATGTCATATTCCTCCGTATCTCAAGCAGACACTCATAGGTACATGTAGCACAACACAGCATCAGTCAGTTTGAGAGACATATCTGTCAGTGAAACGTACCGTGCATTCGAGCCTTATTAGTACGCCGGAAACACAACAAATGTGCTATATTTACTCGAATAATATGCTATGAGGTAGCACGGTAAAAAATAACCTGTATTTGTTTTTTAGAAGACATGTGACATCTGGGAAGCACCTGAGCGTCCATCAAAGAGTAGTATCAAAGAGTAGTAGAGTACTTCTAAAAAAACACAATACATGATTCAATGATAGGTCTACTAAGAAGTGCAATTCAAGGAGAGAGTATTTACAATGTTGCGTATTTACAATGAAAAATAATCCTGAAATCTCTTTTAATAGCTCTTTACCTATGAAATTGCCATTTTTTTCTTACATTTTAATATGTTTGTAACTTTTACGTACAGCTATATTTTTTCCAAATACAATTTTTATTGTATCAATTGTTGAATTATGTACCTTTTAGATAAAAAAAATGTATTACTGGTGCATATTACTTATAGGGAAGTCATTGAAAACACCTCTTTCAATGTGTCGTCGATTTCACTACTTTAACTAGGTATATTTTTTTGTTTTTGAGAAATTGATATACGCAGTGCATAGCTTTTTTCCATCTAATTATAGTTATCAATTGCATCTAAATCTGTTCAGACATTTCCATACAAACATTAAAAATGTTTGAATGAAAATATCATTTTTCTCAATTTCGTCATACAAATCGGCAATTTCATAGGTAAAGACTAAAAACCTATTATTATAAACTATGTATTCTAAAACTCAATAATGTGTCAGATGTATCATTATGACCAACAATAAGTATCGATAAAATAGCATCATTACAATAAGTAGCAGTTCAGTCAAAAACGCGACACGTGACTATTGTAATGTCATTCAATTCTGATTCTGCTTACACATGACATAGTTTGCTTTACTATAGGTTATTATGTTATGTTAAGGTATAACTCTAACATGTGGTACCTATATCTAATACAGCGAAGTAGAGAAGATGATTTAATTTTGAACGGGCTTATTTCTAAAGTTTAATTTAATATTTAACATGCATCTTATAAATAACTTTGACACCTTTCGTCAAAACGGTTGGAATAGATATCTGTTTTTTTTATTTCATTATGTCAGCCAGATTGCTAGACATCCAAACTAAGTAATTTTGAAGATAATGAGCGTTTTGTACTGATAATAATCATAATTAAAATATTAATTTATTCATAAATACGTCACTTTTTACATATGATATATTTTGTATAGTAACTCGGTGGGTTTCGAAATATACAGTTTTTTGATGCTGATGCAAGACATAACATCTGAGAATTTATAATCTTATTATATCCGTTTCCGGCTAGCAGTGTAGAGCACTTAGGTTAGTGAGAGGTGTATCTCAGCGTGAAATTGCGTTTGCGATCAGCGCCATATTACGCCGTATAATAGCGTGTACCTACTTACTTGATTACACACCGTGTTAGTCTGATGATGGCCTGCCAACGTACGTACTGCGCTATCACGGCGCACGCGGTCGTGCACGGCGATGCAATTTAATATTATTTATTCTAATAATTGCATACATTTGTATATTTATTTATTAGAGCTGAATAGATTGTATGCTAGTAATATAGAAATACTTCTTGGCGGAATAAAATCTTCTTCGTTTTTCTCTTCTTGCCGCTGACGCGGACTCGTGCAATTTCTTTAGCTGTCTAAAATATAAACAAATAGGTATATAAATCTTAGTTTCTATAAAAGCAAAATGTAAACAAAAATCGTTCAAATTATAGTATTATATTAATCTTGAAAATGTTTTAAATTTTCAAATATTATATCAAATTAAATTTATAGAGTATTTTTATCAAATATTTATTGTAGAGTCATTATAAAAAATGGCCCCAAAGAGAGTATCGCTCACAGAATCGTCTGCAATGCTGGAAAAATCCACAAAACAGACAAGTTCTGGCACACAACTGGCACAAAATTCTAAAGAATTTATTGCAGAGAACTTACAAGGAGCCTTGGCCGATTGGTTGAAAAAACAACCTCTTTACAAGGATGCTGCTGCGCAGGATAAAGGTAAACAAGAAAAGACTTTTAAAGAGCTGGCAGACAATATCATCACAGTAATAGAAAGAAGTCCGTCCGATGGTAGTGACGACACAGATGCCGCACTGCTAGAAGAAATTAAAAATTATGTGCAGAGACTTCCCATGGACGTTAAGTTGAAATCGAACCAAAGCTTTGTAGACGATCTCCCTTCACAGATATTAAACCATCTCAAAGGCTTAAAACTGTTTCAAGACTTATCAGCAAGGGAAGATCAGACTTCAGTTAATATGAACATCAGTAAATGGGTTGATGAAATGCCGTTATCCTTGATGAGTTCTGGAGAAAAACTCAGTCTAAAAAATTTGAAAGATCAATTTGTTGAAAAAGTTAAACAAAGTGACTTACAATATGAATCAGCGCTCAGAGAAGAAACCAAGAAATTTTTAGAAAATGTTTCGCTTGATTGTGACGATGACAAAGAAAAAGAAAAATTGCTTTATGATTTGGAAGAAACCTTAATTGAAACAATTTCAAAAAAGCCACGTAAATTAAGATTACAAGAGCTTCCGAATAAATTCGTAATTGAGACAGTAGAACAATGGTCAAAAACATTAGTATTACCTGAGTCTGAAGATGCTACTCTTAAAGAAATACTCGCTGCAGCTAAAGCAGATTTGGTTACTATCTTATCTGACAAGTTTGTTTATGCCGAAGAAGTTCCAGCAAAAAATTTAGATGAAATATTTCTTGAGGTAACGAAGCAATTTTTGGAAAAAATACCACAACACCAATATAAAGATGATAATGATATAAGTATTTTAGCCAAGTCATTACAAGATACTTTCAAAGAATTTGCTAAAAAATATCCAATGATGCCTACTACCAAACCAGCAAAGAAAAAAGCCGCCGTGGCATTGGTAGAAGATGTTTCGAAATGGGTTAAAAAGTTACCATTACAAGCAAATACTCCAGAAGAACAATCAGAGAGCGAAACATTAAAGCTACAGATTGAGAACAGGTTGATTAATAAAATTGGGGAAATGAATATGAATTTTGAGATTTTTAATGACGATTTTCTTTATGAAAATATACTTGATGAGGAAATAGATAACTTATTCGAAAGCGTTACCAGTGAAACAATCGAAGATAACAAAGAACAGTTAAAAAGATCTTTAATTGATATTGTATTAAAAGCTCGACAGAGTATTCGCGATGAAAACGTGAATCAAATGTATAAGCATCAACTTCACGAAACTATTTCGCTGATGATGCCTGCGTCAGAGTGGACTGAAGAAGGCCGAGCCTCATTAGAAGTATTGAAGGATGAAGTAGCTGATGCATTCATAAATATGCGATATCTTGGTGATGATGTTTGTGAAATGCAAAAGTTTAAGAAACAAATAAGTGACGAAATTAGTCAATTCTGCCATGATTACTTAAAAAGATGTCCAGCACAACCATTAGACACCAAAACTATCAGTCAAAAGTTACATAACGCATTGAATAAAATTACAGAACCTGAAAATGAGTCCTTCAGAACTGAAGTAGAGATTATAAAGTTGAAACATGAAGTGAATAAATGGGCCAAAGAGTTGCCATTGAAACATCAGGATGCTTATGATAAACTTCAGAGAAATAAAATGATTTCCACTCTTGCAAAAAAGCTGTATGAGTTAGAAACCACGAAAGAACTATATTCAGCACAAGAGTATGACGAAAAAATAAAGAAAGAAATAAAAAAATTCTTAACTAAACAACCATTAAAAAATGTAAACGAAGAAGAAAATAATCATCTTATTGATAATCTAGCAAAAAAATTGATTGATACGGAAGAATCCCGCAGGTTAAATGCTTCTATGAAAAGTTATTTTACGTGTCCTAGCAGAAAACCTCAAATAAGGATTTCATTTAATGACGCTTCGATCAGTCCGCGACCCACGAACAAAGGAGAGTTCATAGATTACAGCCATGGTGTATGTTTCGATCCAGTACCATGTCCAGGAGACAAAGATTCAACTGTGCAAACTCCTTGCATTAAAATGAGAGCTATAGGCAGCCAAAGAAGCGTACACGAAGATGATGAAGCTTGTTGGGAAACTGTTCAGAGAATTTGTAAAGGATTTCCTAGAAGTACGTCACTTGCAACTACTAGTGGGTGCCAACCACCGCCGCGGAAATGTCCGCAGCAGCCGGAGTGTGTCGTACCACGCCAAGGTAGTGAATGTGCCAAAGCAGCTCTGAAATCATGTCTCATCACAAAACCCTGCCCGCTGCAGCCATCGAACAAGCAAGTGACCAAGCAACACGACCTACCTCGAGAACCTTGTATACCAGACGATTACGATGATGAAGATGATTACGAATATCAATCTGCATATGATCCATGTGGTCAACAAGTTTATGAATCTGATAGATCTGCTTCAAAGATGCAATGTGGCCCACGTTCCACATCCACACCGTATTCCCCAAAAGCAAACAACGGGTCTCAAAGGAAGTTGTATGTTCCGTCGCAGCATACTGACTTAACCCCAAATTATCCGTTTCATCTGTCTACCCAGCCCAAGCCAGGTACACTCCGGGATCAGGCTGACAACACTTGCCGTCCGCAAGCAGATTCCATACAAACTGAGCCGCACTACCACCCGCCGGGTCAGCCTTGTCCAGTGATGCACCACCTGCCTGGGCAACGGAATGTACTGGAAAGTCAGAACATCCCCTGTCAGCGCTCCGGAACCATGCACTTGGTGTCGGAAAATCCAGGATCTTGCTGGGTATATCCTCCGCCACGACCATTACATGGTAAGTTGCAGGATTGATTATATGAAATTATTTATTGATTGGCGCATATTTGTCTAACGATGTATTTTAATTTTAGGTCAACCGTGGATGTCACCTCGCAGCTCGGTAGCGTACTCTCCATCGCAACACGTTCCATGTCCGATCAGACCTCCCAGGCCTTACCCGCCTGAAGACTACGGCACCAGGTGTAGCTTCCCGCCTGGCTTCCAGAGGCCGATGCCGCGCCCAGGGTCCGTGGACCACATGGACCCGCGGAGCGTGCCTCGGAGAACTTGGGGGAATAATCAAACCGATGAAAGACAATGGCAGAGTGACCGCGAGTATTTCAATCCTGAAGAGGAATACAACCAAAGAGAGGGCAGGAAATGCAAGTGTCAGCACAGGCTGGGGGAATATACTCCCAAACGATATTAACATCTGTTTTATTTGTATGACACGCATAAATTTCAATGTATGGCTTGTTACACTACAAATTATCACTTTTATCGGCCAGTTACAAGTAAAAAACAAACAAACCTATTCCACGTAAAAAAAATACATGTCTTCAAATATAATATATTGTATGCACTGTCTTAATCTTGGTTTTCATTTTCGACGTGTAAATATTTTAGAGCCACTATTTGCTTGCAAGCCTCGCGCGGCTGTCACAGTGTGTTTGTGTAGACAGGGTGCTGTAAGAGCTCGGCAGTGTGCATATAACGCTTTTATTCGTTGATGGAAAAACTCTTAACCATTTATCTACAGAACCGTAGTTGGTACAAAAAATCCGATCCAGTTTCGTTCAAAAAGGAATATTGGCGACGCTCCAAAAATCTCATTTGCGGACTTCGAGCTCTCGTATTCAATATTTTACTGAACTGACGCCGTAATAGCTTTCACGTTTCTAACCTAAGCCACTAGATGTCTATTGACGAGTTTTCTTTGGAACGGTGTCAATTCAAAATAAGTTCTAAAATAACAACCTTGATTCAACTACACATTTGATATTTCAAAATTGCACACATTTTGATCAACACATTAATTAATACGAGTATGACTGTTTTAAAAAAAGTAATCAGTACAAAGTTCAGCACTATTCAGTATACATGGTTGATTAACTCGATATTTATTATCTTCTTAGTAGTAAGGTACATAAATCAAAATAAAAACTTAAAATAAAATTGTATAAGAATTCAGCATTCCCTTACACACATCAAAAGTAATTATGTAAAGCCAATTATAATTAACATAAACATACTTTGAGTTAAGGAGAGATGTAGCTAGTAGTTTTAGCATACGACTTAATTATCAATTTTCACAAATTTGTAATCAATGAGTGTCGGTATGAAGTTGATTCCCATCAGAAGCAATCTATCATCTCAATATCTCCGAAGCAGTAATTGTATCGCAAGACGGCGGCGGCGGTGCGGAGTTCGGGGGCGCGGGGGCGCAACCAATGAGTTGTTTGCAACAACCAACAACCAGCCACTACTCTAACAACTTTTAATTGATTCCTACCGGCGCCGGGCTTAGTGCACGCACAATTACCACTTCACTATCTGATTCTTTGTTCAATTTGTAGCGAGGCTTATTGATAGGGTCTGGTTTAGATTAAATTAAAAAGTCAAGTTGAAAATCGAGAAAGTTGAGAGACTGATTCAAAGATATTCTTTTACAAATAACTAGCCTGTTTTATGAATCAGGGTATATATTACTAGATGTTTCCATGCTGGAGCCGCGGCAGATCTCCAGCCACATTGCTTGATTCATCCTCTGTCGATCAGTTGCTAAGTTCCCAAGTTAGAGCTACACCGTGTTTATTCTTCAACTATTCTCGATAATAACTGCAGGTAGTAAAGTTTCCTGGCGTCGAGAATTAAGTAGTTCGCAGCAATTTGTGTCTGGTCTCATTTGAATGTGAAAATACAGAGCATTAATATGTGACTGCAAATGTAGGTATTAAGGTATTGAGCGATGACATCGAGAATCTTTATTTCTAATTAAACTTAATAAAACGTTAGCACGTTAGTCTGTTTTGATAGAGCAACGAATAATTGTGATCTTTGGTATAAACAGCAAAGCCGCGGCCGCTAATAAAATACTCGATAAACATATCTAAGTGTTCTTCTTATTGAAGTACCGATATATCTTTCATTTTCTTATCCTGCAGCCGTCAAAATACTTCTACGTATCAACAAAATAATTCATCTCTATAAGTCGTATCATCACACGCACGCTGATACATAACATACGACCCCTCGTCCCGTCCCTCCAGTACAGATACAAGTACCTACAAAGTGTCGAAGTCCGACCACAGCGAGGTTCAGGAATCAATTCCCCCGCTCCCGCTCGCGCCACACCACATCTGATATCCTCAGTAAGCCACTCCTCGATATTCCAATATTATGATTTAGAACTTGGGACAAACTTACAACTGTTCGATAGAAAATAAACTGACGGATTTTCCTTTCATGCGACTTCTGAAAATAGAATTTTTCCATTTGAAAATAGAGTTTCGTTTGTTTGAGTTTGACACTAATATTTGTTGTTTGGGTTTTGTGAATGTAGGTTTTAGGATGTTTTTGTATCTTCTCAAACTTTAGCTAATGAAAAGAGAGCTTTTATTGCATAGGATTTGTTTCTTAGCTAATGTATATTTCTAATGTACATGTCGATTTGCTATCTACTATTCAAAAGATGTATTTTGCTAAAATACTTATTTACAATTTAATGTTTATATTGCGTAACTACAAATAAATTCCTAGACCAAAAAAGATTTCTATCCCAAATACAATACCTACCTAATTGCGTATCAGTGCGGCCGTGCCCGGTCGCCTCACGCACGGTCGCCTCGGCTCCCTGTATCATCACAAACATATCACATACCTATCACACACATATGATAGAGTGATATCAAGCAGGTCGCGAGGGATAAGCCACGACGCGGGTCAAATTACACACGCACGAACCAAACTCTGCCGGGATACCTACTAGCTTATATCTCGCTGTCATAGCTGCCCAATTACAAACTAAATTATATTACTACTATGTTTAATTGACTAATATTTATGTCTATTTTTATTGATTTGTCATAGATTTTTGTATCAAACAGGTTTTTTGTTTAAACTGAAAAATTATTATACCAAACATATACCTACACCTATCTAATACCCCGTGTTCGCTCGAGTACCTGTCGCCTGCCAGGTGTAAATAGTCTATTAGCCCTCCGTCTCGATAGCCTAGATAAAAAAGGTTATAATAGCGCGCTCTAGTTTCTCCAATAGATTTCGGAACGAAGGGGCTCATATCAGTGTATAAAATATAACGTCGAAAGTACATATTCGATTATCTTTTATTATTATATTATTTATTTATGATTATTACAATTTTTCATCAGATCTAATAAGATAAGATAAGTCTTTAATGCACACCAAAGAAATTACAATATAAAAACTAATTTAATGCACATTGGGCGGCCTTATCGCCTTAGGCGATTTCTTCCAGGCAACCTTTGGATGGACAGTATTTAGAATCTTAAATAGGCGGTGTACAAGAATACGTAAAATAAATATATAAGTGAAAGAACACAATACAAACTCAGATAATACACTAATAAATAATAATAAACAATACAATACATAATACTATATGGATGATAAATAATGATGATACACTAGTTTTTGGAAAATGCTTATGGACTTTAATCTGTTTTCTATTGCCTTAAAGCCCGAAGTAGGTGAGTGTATCAAACGATTCCAGCAAACCAATATTTACTAAACTGTAGGCAATTTCAACAAGAAAATAATGCGGTGATAAGCTCAACGATCAAAGACCTGTTCAAATCAAATCTAGATCAATATGAACTTATCTGAAAGTTCTAAGTGAAAAATCACTTTTAGAGCAAATTTTTAATAAAAAACTTAGTTAAGAAGTGTGTTTGTAATGTCGTTCTAATCTGGGTGCAAGTAAACTGGCATGAGGGATGAGGCGGCCCGTCGATAGCTTTCTAAACCAATTTTATCGAACTCACCTTTGACGACCTTACGGAATAACACCAGTATGGATAATAAAAAATATTATTATTATTGCATTTTTTTAAGTGACTTATTAGTAAGTAGTTTTGGTATTTCAGACCAGTTTTGAGTGTACAGTACATATTGTGTATATTTAAAAATAACCCAATCTTTCATCATCTTCCAACATTTTTGAGAGCGTCTGACCTACGCAACCGATGTATTTTGTAGCTATACGTTATAAATCAAACATATACAGCTTGCGCTACACGTTGCTCGCTGGCTACACTACTCGTTGATCTAGGCTACTAAAATTATTTTAACAGGCGCACTATTTCCTTATATTTTTTAATAACATTAGCGTCTCCATTCCACCTTACTGCTCCTTGCCATATGCCCGTGGTGGGTATATATATTTGAGCCGCCGCCAGGTCTCCATTTTTCAGGGATATTGCTCGCACCGACTGCGAGTACAGAGGCAGAGAGGAGGACTCCAATTCTGCCAGATATTGATGGCGCCATTCAAACGGTTATTCAATTTGCATGACAGCCTGACGTATTGATACATTTATTGTACTGACGGAGATATTCCATTAAATAACTGATGCCCGTGGAAATAGGCTCGTGAATATAAGGGAACCAATCCGGCACTTTTTACCCTGTAAAATCAGGTACTTGAACACGAAGCGACATTTTACGCTGCAAAGTTTTTCTGTTTTAAAATTTTAACATAGCGTTATTTAATTTCTTTGTAGGTACGCAAATTTGAAAGGTGATCTGATAGTAGAATTTTGTGACATGAAAATAACAATGTATTTTATACCTATACTTATTAATTAAAGCTTTCTTCAAGAATCTGTTCAATTAATAGTTTTTATTAAACTGAGAGTTTTCAAGTTTTCATTCCTTACTCTACTTAGATATTACTTAAAAAGCAAATTAACGTTGTCTACGTTAGCGCATAATCCCGCGTGAGTGGCGTCCCCTTAGTTTTGATACAGGACATCTGCCGGCCACCCGCGCGCGCCCGGCCTGATTGAATCCAAATATTGAACGGATCTGCAAGAAATGGATGAATGGCTCATAATAACAATATTGCCTATTTATACATGTTTGGGGTCTGGTTCACATTTGTGTATTCACTTCATCATATTTGCATAAATGCGCGTACATTTATAATGATGATTTATTTTTTCCTTACAGTTTCAGTTAAATATGTTATTATTTTATATAAATAATATGGATCATTGTCAATATAAATGAACTTGTGACTTAGAATATTTCATTTGAATTATTACAATGATCGCTTACCGTCAGGCATATCAAGGGCAAGTACAAACCTTTTCTAATAAAAAATACGAACTTCACTTACTGAGGTTAATTACTGTACTATTTAATTGTCTTTTTCAGTACACATATTGACCTTGTTCAGCGCTAACTAAGCATTACCTAGCACTTACAATAGTGTTGTAAGTAATTTTCGTTTGAGAGTAGCCAACTATAGTGACAGAGTTTTCAAACTGTAAAAGAGACCTCTGACTTGGTTTAACGACTGCTGTAATATGCCAAACCGTAAAATTTAACGTAACAATCAGTACACAAAAAAAAACCAAAATGAAATGCTTTTCTTCGGTCACCCTTCCGAAAACAGACTGTTTCGACAGTTACTTAACATTTGTATTGCGATTGCCTGCAGCTACGTGCGCTTAACTAAGCACTTACAATAGTATTAATAGCCACAGCCTACCTCAGCTAACTCTGCCATCGACCGCCGCCGACATATCCCGGCCTCTAGTTAAATTATTGACCTCGTAATTGGCGCGACCTCCATTCCTCACCAAAGACACTTTAATTAAATGCCCAAACACTCGTATCTTACACTTTAAGCTCAAGTTTCGTGGCGTAGGCTTTATACAAGAAACCTGCTGATTATTTAATATAAGTTTGTACTTATTTTCATAAAAAAAACGTCACGTTTGCTCATTTATAATGTAACAGGTAGGTATAATAAACTTTCATGAAAGCATTAAAATTCATACAAAATCATATAAAAGCGTTTGTCGTTGTCAATTTGAATGTACACATATTGAAAGCCGGTATATAAAAATACAATGATCATAAAATCATGGTCTTGTGCTTTAACACCTCTTTCAGGCAATTTCAAAGGAAGACGAGGCTATCCAAGATAAAATGTAGATATAATAAATGTAATAGAACTAATTTTAACTTAACCTTTCAGCTTTTATAAACACTATGCAAATGTGCAAAGCATGGAAGTGCACCGTAAGCCCGTATCTCAGCGTGTAACGGGCCGCCGACGCGGATTTAGCGATGAATTGAAGCTTTTGATTTAACTACCACTTATATACCTACTTCAGAACACTATTTTAATATACTGAGAAAATTTCAATTTCAATTAAGCTGCCTTGTTTTGTAACAAGGCAGCTATAATACAACGTATTTGTGTCGGTGAAATAAGAATATTTAGTTAACTCAAATAATTAGTTATCATTCAATTGTGAAGGTAACCTCTCAACATTTGTTGAGGACATTAATATATTTAATAACAAAAACCCTAACAACGTTTGCTTCAAGTGTTACCTAAGATGTTTCACAAAATGTGGCTAATCTTAAAAGCAACTTGTTGTCAGTTTATTTTCAAGAAAACTCGGAGGAAATTTCCCCAATTATGTTATTATCGAGTGCAAACGTGACCGGAAAATGAATCTGTTTGCTTTCTTCCTCTAACACGAAGTATAGACACTATTCCTGTCTCTTTCTATCAAATCTGTACTTAATTAAGTTTCAACTAAGTTTAAAGGTTGTTGAAAATCCGACCAAATCCTGAAACATTAAGTTGAACGTTGCTTTCACTTGGAAAGGCGGCTATTCACGGGAAACTTTATGGCTCAATTAAAAGCGCCTCCGCTATTAAACTCTATTGAGACTTTCCGATAACGTTTCTTAGAAACTTTTGAAATTACAGAGAATATTGAAACGCAACTCACTCTAGCTTAATGCAAATCTTTTAGTAAAAATTGGTTTATCCAACTGTTAAAACTACTTAGGAATCGTTTTGTTATATACCTATAGTACTATAAATTAAACAATAAAACGGGGAACATGGAAATTCATGAACCTGGCACACATAAAACCAATTCTATTACTTTACTAGATGCATAATAATTCTATTACTTTACTAGATGCATATAAGAGACGTATTAAATGCCGCCCCCTGCCGCATGCCGCGCCGGTATCGAATGAGCAGTCAGCTTTATGAAGCAAGCGAGGCGATGTTGTCCATTACTAGATCGCGACACGAATGTTAATTCATTCATTTACCAAACTTACTCCCCGAGACGTCCTCTGCTTCGGTTGCTCTTTACAACTTGTAAAAACAAATCACAGATCTGTATTCCGACGAGGGAGCGACATTACAGTCGCTGGAACTGCTTTTATTTTCCAAGATTTGAACTTTTAATGCTGAATTATTAGAAAACCTTTCACGGTTAGTTGGTGCAAGCGACTTAAGCCTTAGTTCTAGGAGTAATAAGGTTGAAAGTAGGCATTGAATGGTAGATGGTGCAATGAAGGAGCAATAAGCTCGCCGGCGCATTAACAGCACTAACTCGGTTACAGACCGCGGGGACCAATGCAGCCCTGGACAGGAACAGGGCTCGTAGCTAGTCAACACTAGAGAAATATGGTAACTATTAATTGTAAACTCCAACATCAAACAAATCTGTTATCACTGCACTTTACTACTATTACACTTTTCCTTTTTACAGGCACTGGGAGGACCAGTATCAGAGGCCAGGATCCAGCTAGTTCGCAACGCCAACTAAAGTTAATAAATAGTAAGTAAGTAGGTATACTGCACTTACGCGTTTCGACTGTATAGGCTAATATGCAGTTAGGACATTTCCTAAGTGACGTTTTATCTGATAAATCATGCTATATCCTAGGCCACAGTTATCGCTAACCATCAAGTCAACTGTAGTCAAATGAACATTCATTTTATAAAAAAAAAAACATTATTGCCACCACTACACTGCGCACAAAAATAAAATTAGAGTTTTTCTTGGTATCCATAGTGTCTCACTTATCTTTAATACTATTTTTCTATGTCGTAGTAATAAACTCGCAATGTCCCTGGTCCCAGGCCTCCTCAGTCCGGTATAACGTGCTTAGCAGCTGATTAGAAGCGCAGTCGGCCTCCGCACTAGATTCCTTCCATCCACTCTCCGCTGAATAACTTCGTTTGCATTTGCAAAGGCATTCAGTAAAAGAGCCCTGTCTTTGGACCTTTTTCTGTTGTGACTGGACGATAATTGCACTGCCAGGGAACACTTTATCAAGTTAATGGCGTTCTTTTACACTCTGCGGCTAAAGTTTATGAATTTCTACCGAGTTAAGTGTGTATTCGGTGTGTATGCACAGATGTATACATATTAATGGTTTCAAAAATTAAATTTTAAGTTTTAATAAAAATAAAAATAAATAAAATAAAAATTTTCGTTTATTGCTCCAAAAACATAATAAAACTATACATACATGCACTATAAACACCGCACTAGGCGAACCTGTGTCGCGGTGTAATTGCCATCTCGTTCCAGACATTAAGGTATATTAACAATTAGGTAATTACATTTTATTTTTTAATTTATCTTAATTACATATTAAACCGGTTTCTTCTAGGCAAGCGCGCTAGATCGTAGATTACAACGTTGCTTAACATCAGGCAAGTTGTAGTCAAGCGTGAGCTTATCTAATGTTAAAAAAAAACTGATAGCCATCATACAAAATTCTTAACACAGCGTTCCACTAACTTACATGTCCTGTGCTATTTCATTAGCTTAAATAATTTACAAAGAGACTCAATTTCACTAGTATAAATAACGCCAAGTTAATTTGTCGCAGCATCACCATTAATTCCGTGGTATCATCTCTCACAAACGTCAGCAATCATCAAGCCGCGTCCTACTCAGCGCTTGAAGCGATTAATCACAATTACAGCGACGAACAGTTTACAGCGCGGCACCGCTTGATGTATCACTGCATCCATCATGGCGAAGAATAACTGTCGAACGCAACATTATCACATGTCACTTTACTTTGATCGCGGGAACATCTATATTGGGAAGTGCCGTCTCCGGCGATAGAATACGTTGATAAATTAATATTCATTAGTTGTTCACCGCTTTGCGATGTTTGAGAGATTTTAGGCTAATATACCTTACTAGCTGGTCCCCGCGACTTCGTCCGCCATAGTTATTACCATAAAAACGGGTCTATTGAGTTAACCTTAAAAGATAGACATATACTGTTGCAGACATTTTGTTAGATCATATCAAGAGAAATAATTCTTTAATACATATTATTTTGATATCTTAAACCGTTATCGCAGCGCACGCAGCGGAAGCCCTCAAAGATGAATAATTTTCCCCGTTTTTTCCACATTTTCCATTGTTTCTTCACTCCTATTAGTTGCAGCGTGATGTTATATAGCCTAAAGCCTTCCTCGATAAATGGTCTACTAAACACAAAAATATTTTTTCAATTCGCACCAGTAGTTCCTGAGATGAGCGCGTTCAAACAAACAAACAAACTCTTCAGCTTTATAATATTATTATAGATATACGAATATAGGATGCCACTTGGTTCTAACTGAGACATATAAGATTGATAATGTATTAATTTGTATATGCTTATATAAAACATATATAATTTTCATGTTCAACAATTCCCGTTTAAAACTTATTAACTTTGCTCAATTGAGTGAGATACAAAACGATACATTTCCCGTCTCACAAATAAATATTGTACTGTATCTCGATGTTTATCAAAGTTACTTTCAAATTAACTTCCCGATGGAGCGTTGAATAGAACTCTCTGTAATTGTATCTGTCCTAGAAACAAACAAGAAAGCGCCGAGCCCCGCTGCCTCTCTTATGTCTACGTTGTAACATCACAATTTGTACCCAAGTTCCAATATAAAATATGTATCGCATTAAACTCCCGAACGCCGGTGATAATAAATAATTCAGCGAGACGTCAAACTTTTAACGTGGCCCAAATCCTTGGCATAATCCTTCCCGAGTCGCGCCAACTTGGCCCAACTTGGCTCAACTTACCGCTAACTTACGCCGCCTTTTTGTTTAGAATATTTTTATGTCCCACCTGAAAACTTGCTCCAACTGTAACTACATTCATCAGACGAGTTATTCCGCTCTCGCCGCAGACTTTCACGCCTTCTGTTGACTTTACTCCCGTAATGGTGTCTAACTCAGTAATCAAATTGTGACACTACAGGGTGGGCGTTACTTAACGGAAATAGAGTAATATGCGATAATGTGCCACATAACAACATTAATATTTACTTTTGATACGACGTTTCTCATATATCTTCACAAAGTATTAATAGAATAATATAGAGCCTGCGGTGAAGTACTAGAGTTGCACAAGAAAAATCAAAACATTTCTTATTAAAATTGACAATACCGTTATGTTGCTGAAGAGTTCTTTCATTCACTAATGTATTTTAATATCTCTCCTACCCACTTTTTCAAAAATTTTGGAAAAACTTATGAACAATAGACTGAAGAAGTACCTGGAAGTAAAAAATCTGTTATCAAACAACCAATACGGCTTCCGGGCTAAGCGCAGTACAGAAGATGCCGTACTGGATGTTCTAGAGCATATAAAAGAAAAACTTGACAAAAATAAAAAAAAAGTGGTGGGTGTTTTCCTTGATTTTGCAAAGGCATTTGACACGGTTTCAATCCCTATCCTCCTGTCAAAACTGGAAGCAACAGGAATACGAGGAATAGCCTTAAAATGGTTCCAAAGTTACCTTAGTGATAGGACACAAATTGTAAAAGTTGGGGACTTACAGAGTCAAGAAGAAAAAATTAATTACGGAGTTCCCCAAGGCAGCATATTGGGCCCCACGCTTTTCCTTATTTACATAAATCAGCTCTGTGATATGACACTTAAACAAGGAAAGGTAGTTACTTATGCCGATGATACTGTCCTTCTGTTTGATGCTAATTCCTGGGGAGAAGTAGAAAGAGTTACAAACGAAGGACTACTACAGGTATCACACTGGCTAAGGCAAAACCTCCTGTCTGTCAACATATCGAAGACAAAGTACATTTCCTTTACCATTAACAGCTCAACCCAACCAAGACAAGCCTTATCAATAAAAATACACAGTTCGACATGCAATAAGGACACTCTCTGCAAATGTGATAACCTAATCCATACAAACGATATAAGATACCTAGGTATCATATTAGACAGAAGCCTTACATGGACACAGCATATCAAATCACTATCAGTACGAGTAAAAAAACTTATCTGCATTTTTAAACAATTAAGGCACATCATGGGCTTCATCTCTCTAAGGAAAATATACTTTGCCCTAGCACAATCCATAATGTCTTACTGCATCACTGTATGGGGATCTGCTGCAAAAACTCACCTAGAAAAGGTTGAAATATCGCAAAGGGCATTGCTTAAAGTGATGACCTTCAAAAGAAAGCGATTCCCAACTGCAACACTGTATAAGGAGTGTGAGGTGCTCTCTGTAAGGCAGATGTTCATAAAATCATTAATAAATAAACAACATCTACTTATAGACAAGAATAATCGAGAATCCGTGATGAACAAAAGAAGAAAGAACTCAATTCTAAAAACAGATTACACGCGTACTAATTTTGGCAGGCAATGTCCGAGCAAACTGGGTCCTATACTGTACAAAAAAATAGGCAAGATGATAAAAATACAAGACAAATCCAAATATGAGTGTAACAAAATGACCACAGCCTACCTGCTCACTCTAGATTATGATGCGACCGAAAAGTTAATAGAAACACTTGATATATGACCAAATTTACTAGGATAACATTATACATTTTGATTACCTATGTAATTGCTGATTTAATACTTACTTAACTGTGACCAATCAACTCATCAAATAAACATATATAGTTACGAACACTGGCAAAGTATGCCAGAGTATCGCATAATGCACGCACACACACCCACCCAACCACACACACAACACACACACACAGTGGAAACACTCCACATCCATACACTTCACATCAAATTCATATTATGTGGCTAGCATACACTCTCATAAAATACCTTGAAAAATTACAAGCGCGTATTTAAATACTGCTTGCCACATAATTATCTCAGCCGCATCCCTAGAAATAGGAGAATCGCGTAAGCTGAAGTAACTTACTATACTTACACTGAGCAAAAGACCAATACTTAGAATTAGTTAATATAGAATTAAATAAAATTAGATTATTTTTAAGATTAGTATGGTATCACTAACCACCAACTTTGCAACCAACTGTCAAAACTGCAACTCCAATACTTACATAATCTATGGAATGTTTCGTGCAGTGCAGTTGCTATTATTATTTTTGTTTTTATCTTTATCTAATGTAATACTATCTATAGTGAGTGTAAACAAGTAAGCTGTTGCTTGCCGCGGCAGGAGATACTGCGGCTTTGCATCACAGGATCCCTGGATACCTAGCGCATAGCCCAGTTAAACCTACCTGGATTAGCCAGAAGAAACAAAAAACTCTTTATTTATGTAACTAGGTATGTACGTAGACATTAAGTTTTATATGAATAAACGATTATTTATTTATTTATTTTCCGTTCTACGGTATTTAATAACGTCCTGGTTTTACATTACGGTAATCTATTCTTGTTACTGCGATCCCTTTCGGTGGGAAATATTGTAGCTTTCAAACTGAAACTGCTCTGCGAAGCAATTTGCGAGAGATAAATCTTTTCCAGCGCAATATTTTGCTGGAGGTGTATTACTTATACTTAAATGAATAAAGAGAATCGTTTATTTTGATATTTTAGACATGTCTATCAGATTCTGGGAGTAGAAACCAATAACGTTCCTTATGAATTTAGAAAAGCTTACCTACATTTTGTTTTTACATTCCGTTTTATCGTGCATCGATAACAGTGTAAAATGTAGTCGACCCACATAATACTTTATACCTATACATACATACTTCACTAGTTTTCAAGTTGAAATAAAACGTGGAAACAATAGCGTGATTTTTGCAGACTCGCGGAAAAATCAACACAAATCCACCGTCCGAGCAAATACTACATATACTGCTTATACAGGGGAACCTGGCAATGGTATACTATGGGGTAAAAGGGTACATGTTATTTCGCAGAAAAGGAGTGCTTAACTCTGGTGTCGATAGCTTTCAAACTGCCCTTAGGGACTCTGATATGGCTTAGCGACTTACAACAATTTACGTTAGCAACCTACATACAACTCTAGTTTTATTTTGTCCCGGGTTTGTACAATTTCAGAACAAGTTCACCTAAATTTAAACCTACCTGATATTATGCAATTTATGAGACAGGTAATTGTTGTCAGATGTTAAAATTAATTTAACAATTGGTTCAGTAATTTATGAATTGACCGTTGGCGTCAATAATTCGTTTTATATTTGTGTTAGTGTTTGTAATAATCTTTAAAGCCAAGCATTTTCAGCTGTTTTGTACATAATGACCCTTTTCTACCGCTTAACAGGCTTACGTTTTACTATTTACTGCTTGATGTTAAGTACCACTGTGGTCTAAGATAAAACGTCGCTGTTAATTGTGTAAGGTCCTTTTACCAAAAAGAGACTATTGTATTACAATGGATATAAATATATGAATATATGATCTAAATTATATAAGTCCAGGATTTTGACACACTCGTAGGCCTGTATAGATGGGAAATAGACTATAGCATGCACTCAGCGCCATCTGAATATCAATACAAACACGATCGGCCGCCGGCAGCAAACACGCGGACAAACATTCTATATGTATATATGTAGAGGCTGCTTAGATACTACTGTTAGCTTTCATATAATAAGCTTTTGAACTATTGGATGTAGGAAACTTACCAGCATATAATATAACATACCTATATATACATATATAACTTTTCTACAAGTAAAGTTTGTTCCTGTCTTGGTACGTAGCTTGTTTGTTATGCATAAACGATAGACATAATGAAATCTCATCAAGATGGACATTGTGAGTCTCTACAAAAATATAAGGCTTTAGTTGACGTTTTAACATACTTAACACACAAATGTTTACTAAATTATACGAATACTAGTGAAGGCCGCGGCTTTGCTTGCAGTATTTCAGGATAAAAAGTAGCCTATGATACTCATGAAACCTCATGTTACCTACATACCAAAAATCATGATGATCCGTTCAGCCGTTTTTACGTGATGAACGTTTAAAAAAACAGAGACACAGATAAACTAACAGACAAGTTAAAAAAACTGCTGTAACGTGTTTTTGTCAAGTTTTGAATGTTTAACAAGATAATGGTGTCATGAAACGAGTTGATCTTCTTATCTCCGTGAGGCTGGCAGTCACAAGGCGCCCCCATGTTGTTTACGTGAGCTAATTTACTTAACCCTTAGATATCGAAGTTGCGCTATTACGTCATGAGCGAGATTGTTATCCGGCGGGGAGTGGGCCGTAGGCACTAGCTGGAGTTTGCTCTTAGAAAAACATTTCAAAATTTGGCGCATCTCGAAACATTTCAAAATTGGTCGCTGTCGAAAATATATAAGTTTGTCTAGTGGCTGGTTTGATTCATGCGAATTGTTTTATAATACATTTATGCTAGCCACAAATGAAATTTGTAAGTAATGTATCAAGTGCGTTGGTAGGGTACATTGCTTCTACTACAAAAATTACTTTAATAGAAACTCATAATTAGTCTCTTTTCGAACTTGAGATTTCAACATGTAAATACTACACTTGTTTTTATTTTGACCTACCCATAGTTTTCAACTACTTAATGGAGCAAACATCATTGAGTACAAAAGGAACAAATCCCCCACTTGACCCTCTGTTTGCTGACGGTACCTACTGTGTGTGTATGTATGTGTGTGTGTGTGTGAGTGTGTATCGTTAAACACTTGAATAGCTTCCGCTAAGTAATTAGTTTGAGTTTATCCTCTCCGCACTGAGGCAAGTACTCACATTATCACATAACTTCTACTAGTAGGTACTACTTCTAAAGCTAATTTCATGTGAAAATAACTTTTGGAATTTATACTTCAGCTTTAGTAAGTAAGCAAACCTGAGTAGAGGGAAAACTTTGTTATAGACATTTTCTTTCTTTGATATCAAAAGTTTGAAATGGAAAACTTACTTGATATACAGCAATCTTGCTTTTATATTTTACAGGAATTATTCCGCCAGGGCGCTTGCAACGCGACACAACGCCGAGACGGCGACGCATGAAAATCTGGACAGTTGAAGGTAAAGCATGCCTGAAGAAAACGTTTACATACACTTATGTTTTGCTACGTCACTATTTGTTTGAGAAGCATTTTTCGCAGTTGGTCCGCCCGCCGCCCGCTGCCCGCCGTGGTGGTGTGACGCTCGCAAGTGAAGGCTCTCGAGGCGGTGCATGTCGGCAATATTCATTGTTGGAGCGCCTCATTAATTTCACAGCGAGCTGCATGGCTAGCGGGGTGCGGGGTGCCAGGGGTGCGGGGTGCGAGGGGTGCGGGGCATCCGCGACCGCGCATAATGACATCGTTTAGACAACACTTTGGGACTTCAGATTATCTCAGCTTTAAAAGATTACTGAAACGACGTAGCTTAAGTTTTAAGAACTGGGAGCTAACTATTTTGTTATTTTTTTTTAAATTACTTCGGAGTCTGTAGGTTTAACTTAAAAGTTAAAATTAGAAGGACTCATTAAAGCTGCTATTTTCAAGAATCGTTTAAAAACACATAAAACCCCACGAGTATGTGTAAAGTCCATGAATACAAAGGTATTGTATTTTGATATTTTAAGCCACATTATGAACTCATCAAAAAACTTCACACGGCAGATTTTAAAACGGCACGTGTGCAATTTTCGCCAAAATTAAGAATGTTTTAATTTGACTATGAAATGTTTCGTACAATTTTGTAGTTTTCAAAACGGGACCTGAATGTTAAGCAGAAACTGACTGAGGTTGGATTAACACTACATTGTACTTTTAAATGAGGACATCATTACAAACCTGCTTACAACGTTTCTGAATTGTGTTTTTGGTTTAGATTTAGATTACAATAAACGATCTGAAAGAATTTTTGATAAAAAAACTAACTAGGAATCTTAAAATAAACATATTATATGTAATTGGGAGACCATTTATAATGACCACAAAGACATGAAAATATTTTTTTATTTAAAAAAATATTGTACAAATAACAGAAAAGCTGAAAATTATGAAAGTTGAGTCAAGCAATTGTAATTTACATGTGTAGAGTTGTTTCACTCCGCTACAAGTGAATTTACACTCCAGTACTGAATACAAAGCTTCTACCATCTTTAAACATTACCTGTATATTTCACTGGGGTACTGTTTTTCTTAAAATAAGATTGTTTTATTAAGGATTTTTAATTTTTTTGTAATGGTAATGTAATGCAAATATATTTGAATAACCAAATGGTCCATGATTTAGTATTGAATCAAGACTCATTACTTAGATTGACCAGGACGGATCTATTTTTCTTATCTTATAGACGATTGATGCGTTCATGCTTAATGCATTACACATCCATAGAGCGAGCATTTAACATTTAAAATTTTTAGACTTGTATATTTATTAGTCATGGAATGCATCATGGAAGCAATTGGGAAAAGCCTATATCCAGGAATAGATGCGAAAAGGCTGAAGAAGAAGAAGATATTTACTAGTGTTAAACAGTGATGAGTGCTAACACACAAAAGCCGGGCAGAATTAACTCAAAGCATCATGGCAAATACTAACATGGTAAAAGAAGTAGCCCCCGTCACGTTCCATTTCTTCTTGCTAAAAGACCTTGAATAATTCCCGTCGTGCCTTAGTTCCGTAGATCGGCCGCTGCTGGCGCTACCTACCGGCGGCGGAAATATGAGCGCGCTCAGTACTGCTCATATTTTCACAACACACTCAATTAGCATTACAAATGTAAAGGGAGGTAGAACAGGCACATTTATGAATAAAAGCGCATTATATTGAATGAGTGTTTTCTCATGATATTGACGTATATGTTAATTCTGTTAGTTTCTACATTGGACGGAATGCTTTTCGCCTGTTCAAAATAAACTTCTTTATTTAACTTTTTTATAGATACAATATTGTTTAACGTTACAACATCTTGGTCTGCAAAACTCTCACTCATTTATTACTTGTACACTAAAACTAATCTAGGGATCACTTGAACAACGAATTTTCAAATAAAAAAATGGTAAATTTTATTTAAGAGTTGAGTAAATTGGCCAAATTCTTTCTCCAATTTATTTTTACCATGCCCTCCTTAGCCCTGTAGTTGTATCTACATGAGCCGCCTCCTTATCCCCTCCATTGAAGCTGGATACCACGCCTGCATACTCACGTACAACACATCATTTTGACTGGGAACAATCTTACACACGTTATAACACTTCATACAATACATTACATTGCTGGACTTTGACTTATGACGCAGAATAAGTATATAGAAATCAGCATGAAATAGTGTGTGAAATCCTCCGGTGTAAAATAATCAATATAAATATCAATATAATATATATAATATAAGTCAATACATACATAGATAATATTGTTTACTGTACGGCTTTTTAAGCCAGTTGAGTTCGCTTAATATTCATGTGTATAATTTTTTTTCAAAAGAGAGGTTTTATTTCTTTTGAGAGTTTGCAAATCATCTGAAGAATATGGTATTACAATAACCAATGATACTCGTATCACCATAATTTATTTACAAGTCTTAAACATAATATTAAAATATACAATAACAAAACAATTAAAAAATAACAATTTCAATAAACACCCATCTCCCGAAATTTTTATCTTACTAGGTACGTGTAATATCATATATTCCAGCTATTACCATTCCACAAATCCAACCTCTCAGCAGTATGGCAATGTCTACGATAAGAAAAACTTCCCTCGTTCACACATGTAGGTAGGTATATGCCTTCAGCACCCGCAACTCCAAGTTTCTAAACACTGCGCCGATAAATCTCACGCTATTCTTAAACTTACTTTAATACTCACAAACTTACTTTAATGGTGGGAAAGTTAGTTTAATCATACTAACGCTGAAATATTTGACGGTTTTTAGAAAAAGTATTACGGTGCTTTTAGTATTAAGCTGTAACGTCTCCATTTGTTTGTTTGATACGAATGTATCTAGTACACTTTTAATATGAAAATTAAAAAAAATATATTTATTTAGTGACAAGAAATTAAATACGAACACATTCAGGAAAGTAAGACAAACACATTTTGCACATACACAATTTCCTGTCACAAGCCGGCCTCAACTCAGCATGTGCTGACTGCGAACAGTCAGCGCTGGTCTTCCGTTGAGACCGACGGGTGACGACTCGAACTAAGTACAACATACAAAACAATAACACATATAACACACGAATATACAACTAAGAGCATAAACAAACAAACAAAGACAAATTAAAAGACGACAGATTAAACAATATAGAATTAATAATAAATTACATATATTTATTTTAAACTGATTAAAATGAAAATCAAATCAAATTGCGCTTGTATCATTACGGAGCGATGCCTCAGCTTTTTGATGATCAAAAATAAATAATCTGAGTTTATTTTTGAATGAAAACAAATAATATAAAAATTGAATTCTGTAATTTAACCAAAATGTTTTAATTACGTTTAATTGTCTTGCCCATCCAGTAGCAATAACATCCTTATCAAAACATCAACACTGCACTGAACTAACCTCCCGACCAGACGCTACTAGGTACAACCCCGCAGGGCACAACTAGTATGAAGGCTCCCAGCGTGATCCTAGAGCAGAGCACTCCACCGTCTGCTCTAATACTGTGTGTTTATGCGTAATTTGTTTACACAACAAACAAGCCATTTTACGTCTAGACTGCGTCTTAACTAGACTCTAACTATAACTATATTATACCTAGTTTATACAGCAGATACTTGCGAAATGGTAATCTTGCTCAAACAATATTCTGGGCTATGTACTAGCTTCTGACTTGTAAGTGTTTGCAGTTATCAAATTAAATTATTTTGATGGTGTTTGTTGTTTTGGTATAAAAAAATATGATATTATATGTTTGTATTTGAGTTTGTTTCCAATTTGTCCAATGATCTTGCCACAATATTAATATTGATTGAACCTTAATTGAATTGTCCTGTATAGCTTGTATTAGAATGGCGAAGAGCCCGAGCCAGGGCCCAGCATCAACTCCAGTTATTTATCTGACAGTCATAATTGATCATCCCGGCGCCCGCGGCGACAACTTTAAATGATAAATGCAGTCTTTTGGAGCGTTTTGGGAACAAAGAGTTTCTTAATGAGGTGAACCCTAGCAGGTCAGTTCCTTAATTGGGACCTCAGGGCAACAATACGCCACTCCCGCCCTCCCCTTAATTGGGAAGGCGAAAGCGTCACAAGAAAATGCAATTTGGGAAAGAAAACTTAATAGTTTGTTTATTTGCGTTCATTAAATACTGCGACGACCATCGTCGGCGAACTCGGCTGACGAAGTTTTACATAAATTCATTAGTCAGGAAATGTAAGTTTAAATGCTATGTTTATTTCGTTTTGTGGTCGAGTTTGGACGCTTTTGTTGTTGCTGAGAGTTTCATAGCGTTCATAAATGCAGTTATGGGGAGTGCAAGCGGAGCCGTGGAAGTATCCCTCCCTGTATGCTCGGTGCGGCGGCGCGCGCTCAAGTGGTGCTCAATATTGGCATCAGTGAAGCGACAGCGAGTTTCTATTACAAAGTAACACACGAACTCCGTCTCGCGTACTATAATAAAGCTCGCAAGAAAGCGTGCGCTCCATTTTATTCTCAATAGTGCTTGAATTTATAGCAAATTTAATGAAAACTGGAGCTCCCGAGCCCTCGAACAAAGCGCGCATGAACGATACATACATCAGAGTGATTTCATAACTGCGGAATTATGTGATATTTCACAGCGAGGCCAGCGACACGGCGACTAGCAGCGGCACACACGGAGCAACTGCACACGTGGTCTTACACTCCAGTAAGGAAACGTTTTTACTAAAATGGGTCAACCATTTTTGTAAAACCGTATTCTTACTCGAAAAAGTTCAAAGTTTTTAAGTTTTGTGCTTGCTAAATCGTGGCATGTATTTCGCTGAAAATACGTTTTACACATTTAGTCATAACCTCTATACAAGTTACCTGATACATAAAAGGTATGTTTTATTAAATAACTATTGGACTAAACTATTATTTTAAATAAAGATTTTTCACTGCCTTTTGATAAAGTAGATTTGAAGTGTACTTCAGTAATTTTGTTGTTTAGTGAAAAAATTACTTTACTTTAAATTATTATTATTATTCATATGTAAGCAAGAATATTTATCAGTTATAGAATATTAAAAACCCTAAACTCGACAAGCGACACTCGAAAACCTTTCACCGTACATTCGATGGCCCGCTTCCAGCAGACGAGAATTTATAGCGCGCGCCATTTGGGAGACACTGAGGAAAAATTGTACACACCTCGCGTCAAACTGGCACACGGGGAGATTTCACCAGATTGTACCCGAGTTATGGAGCTACGGAGATGGGGAGCATGGGGCGTATAGGTAATAGGTATTTGTGTTACTTCTCTTCTGAATAATTAATATGCTAATTCAAGTTTGACATGATAGGTATATACAATACGTGAAATTAAAATCAAACAATCTGGCATGAATGTGTAGAATTGTATATTTGATCTTATGTCAAATTCATCATCAGTCAAAGGTGACCGGTTGGCCATTATAACATTTGTGTGATTACTTACCATCGGTAAGTACATAAGTAGACTACTTGCCAGTCGCGTGCCAATTTTAAAGCTGTAAGCAGCAGCGAGTACTTGTCAAAACATTGAGAAACAAGGAAGAAATCAGGAGCTGTACAAACCCACAGGGAGAAGAGGAATTTACAACGCACGTCTTTGCTCCGACGAGAATGTCAGTTAGGGGAAGCTATGAGGATATCATGTATAATTCACTTTGTGTATTCAGTATATACATTTTAAAGAATTTGTAAGCCAAACAAAAACACAGTGAATTGTAATAGCACAGTATTTACGAATCTAAGTGTATTTAATACGTTTTAATTTACTATATTGTGATCAATAATTGACATTAACAAAAAGATCAAATAATGCAATGTCTTATTTTTAACCTTATCCCACTATGCGGGATAGACACAGCATGGTGTCTCTCTTCCATTTTACTCGATCATTCGTTATCTCTCGCACACATACATATCCTCATTCACACAGTTCATTAATGTCTTTCTAAGGTGTCCTCTACCTCCTTAAATCAAATTAATTTATATTTACCTATTCTATTATAGTTAAAGCATCTAAATATGTACATAAAATTATAAAAGTAATGCGAGAGAAGATGCAATATTTATAAAAGTAATGCGAGAGAAGATGCAATATAGTAGAAATCTACCCCGCGGATGCAGCGACGACGGAGGATGAAGCGACGCAGAAATAACAATGTGATTCCGGAGCTGCATCTATCCGAGTATGCATTGTTACAAGAATCATTCACTATTTTAAACAAAACTCCGGAGTAATGCCGACGATGACACTGTTGTGATTTATGAGCAGATTCACTTAGATTTGAGATTAACCATTTCAGAGGAAAACTACTTACATTACTATTATTGACTGACCTGTTAGCTTAGTTGGTAGTGGCTCTGCCTTCTAATCTAGGGGTTGCGGGTTCGATTCCCGCGTGACACAAGTATTTATGCATTTTAAAAATTTATAATTACTTGTGTTGAGTCTGGTCGTTTGTATGTATAATAAGTATGTATATACAAAAGAAAAGTATATAAGTATTATATGCGTTGTCTAGTACCCACGACACAAGCGTTTGCTTAGTGTGGGGCTAGAAGGCGCTTTTTTTATTTTTTGTTCCGTCTATACTTTCTCCGACAATGAATGTCAGAGACATTGTAAAGCTTGGATTTCCTAGGAAAGCGGTTCCGACATATAGCGGCCGTAATACAGCGGTGAATGAACGTTGTCTATGTAAACGTAATGGCGCGGTTTCCTAGAGAGCGATAACTTGCACCGTAATTTACTTTATTACAGCCGCTATATGAAGGCACCGCTGTGCTAGGAAACCAAAGCTTTAGACTAAACATATTGCTTGCGCTGTTTGCTTTGTTTATTCATCTGATCGGTAAATAATTTCACCTTTTTTTATTGTTCGTTTTAATAATGTAAATAATTACTTAATAAATAGCATTACAGGTTCTGACATCTTACATACATACATTCCGATACTAAAACAATCACAAACAAAGAACCTCTTTCCAGCCAAATGGCGAACCATCATAAACGAAGGAGCACTCAGTGCACCCCCGGCTTATCAGGTTCACCACTTGCCCCAACAAGTGAGTGTTTAGGTATATAGTATGTATATCATTATACGTATAACACAAACCTACATACAATATTTACATATTTTACAAGACACATTGGTTTTCTTTTTTTTGGATTCCTTTTTTGAATTGTTTTTTTTTTTTCTTACTCTATTCTGTCTATATATATGCAATATATTACAAAATATATAACTATATATGGTTTGAAAAACTGATGTATTACATTATCTATGTACATAAATGCTGAAAACTATAGGTACTATAATAGTCATTAATATTTACATTTTATAACTCTGGTAACTAATTGTATATAATTTTTTTTTACATTTATTAAAGGTGAAATGATTATAATTTTGACAATATTCAATACCTATTTAATTTATGTTGTAAAAAAATATAATGTTAATTAAAATGTGAGCACTATCTGTGAAGTAAGTATCTTACAAGTATATCTTAATTCTAGTTATAATATTATATCTAATGTATTTTATCTGTTTCTTTTGTTACAGTGTTTAACTACAAGTGTACAGAATTTCAGGAAGCTTCCTCGAGCCTCATCGTCAAGCAGCCATTCACTAAGGTTGTCGCGTTGTATGTTTCGTCCAAACTGAATTTCTAGTAGAGATCTTTTAACAATGTTTGCAGGACAGTCGACGACAACGTGGATACTGGTCTCCGGCTCCATTGGATCGCAGATACATCCGTATGACGGTTTTATCTTGCGCGTGTGCAGGTACTTTGCAAAGCCTCCGTGTCCTGTGAACGCTTGCACTAACTCTTGGGTAAGATTTATTTTCTTAAGTGTGCTGTATGCCATCTGTAACGTCGGGAAGTTTCGTAGTTTTTGCTGTCTTTTCAATTGCATATTTGTGTTCCCATTTAGCAATTGTGTCATTTCTAATTATTCTCTTTACAATTGAAATAGGACATTTTTAGGGTTCCGTACCTCAAAAGGAAAAAACGGTACCCTTATAGGATCACTTTGTTGTCCGTCTGTCCGTCCGTCCGTCCGTCTGTCAAGACCCTTTTTCTCAGGAACGCGTAGAGGTATGAAGCTGAAATTTATATCAATTACTCAGGTCTACTGTCCCTTGAAGCTGTGAAAAAATCAAACTTCTAAGCCAACGCAATCAAAAGATACAGCCATTTATGCCGCAAATTTTCGACACTTGCAAGGGAATCAAAACCTACAGGGTGCTTCCCGTGAACTCAGAATCTTGAAATTTGGTACGAAGCAACGTCTTATAGCATAGATAAAGGAAAAATTACGAAAACCATAAATTTTTAGTTACATCACAAAATATTTTTTTTTTAATAATCTTAAACTTACTACCCATTTCCTCATAAACGCGTAGAGGTATTAAATTGAAATTCATACCAAATACTCAGGTCTATAATACCTTTAAGCTGTAGCAAAATCAAACTTCTATGTCAACGCAATCAAAAGAAACAGCAATTTAAGCTGCATATTTTGAAACTCGCAAGTACTTGCAAGGGAATCAAAACCTAAAGGGTACTTCCAGTCGACCTTGAATCTTGAAATTTGGCATGAAGCAAGGTTTTATACCACACATAAAGGAAAAATTCCGAAAACCTTAAATTTTTAGTTACATTACAAAATATATATTTTGTAAACCTTGCAGGTTTGTACGGAACCCTCGGTGCGCGAGTCCGACTCGCACTTGGCCGGTTTTTCATAGTGAGCAGCCGTTCTTAGTTTAAGAGCTGCTTCTTTTGCTAAGTAGTCGGCTCGCTCATTACCTTCTATGCCTACATGGGCCTTTACCCAAAATAATTTAATTGATTTTCCCTGACCTGAAAGCCTGATTAGATTTTTTCTAATTCCAAATGCCAAAGTATGAAAGGTATCATAGTTTTGTAATAATTCTAATGCTGACCTTGAATAATTGAAAATAGTTAACTCTTTGTCTTTGTCTTCCAGTGCTTGTGAAGTTACATAGTGCAGTGCCAGCATTTCAGCTTGGAATACCGAGCAGTAGGGTCTATCTTGAGTTTTTTAGTCTTTACTTCTTTTTCATCTCTCCACCAAGAGACGGCTGCTCCAACTTTACCTTCTATTTTACTCCCGTCTGTAAATGCTAGATGGCGCTGTGTGCAATGTCCCGGAATCTTTAGAAAATAATGAAATCAAACATGGCAAAAAACAAAACAGGCAAGGCACTGAACCAAAAACCGCACTGAATTATAATTTGTCGGTCTTCAAGGCGAAAGCAAACTGGTTTCTTCTAGGCAAGTGCGCTGGATCGTAGATTATAACGTTGTTTAACACCAGGCAAGTTGCAGTCAAGCGTGAGCCTATTTCATGTAAAAAAACTGTAGTAAAAAATAAAATAATATAAAAACTTTACTTTACTCTACTCTACTCTACTCTACTCTACTCTACTCTACTCTACTCTACTCTACTCTACTCTACTCTACTCTACTCTACTCTACTCTACTCTACTCTACTCTACTCTACTCTACTCTACTCTACTCTACTCTGCTCTGCTCTGCTCTGCTCTGCTCTGCTCTGCTCTGCTCTGCTCTGCTCTGCTCTGCTCTGCTCTGCTCTGCTCTGCTCTGCTCTGCTCTGCTCTGCTCTGCTCTGCTCTGCTCTGCTCTGCTCTGCTCTGCTCTGCTCTGCTCTGCTCTGCTCTGCTCTGCTCTGCTCTGCTCTGCTCTGCTCTGCTCTGCTCTGCTCTGCTCTGCTCTGCTCTGCTCTGCTCTGCTCTGCTCTGCTCTGCTCTGCTCTGCTCTGCTCTGCTCTGCTCTGCTCTGCTCTGCTCTGCTCTGCTCTGCTCTGCTCTGCTCTGCTCTGCTCTGCTCTGCTCTGCTCTGCTCTGCTCTGCTCTGCTCTGCTCTGCTCTGCTCTGCTCTGCTCTGCTCTGCTCTGCTCTGCTCTGCTCTGCTCTGCTCTGCTCTGCTCTGCTCTGCTCTGCTCTGCTCTGCTCTGCTCTGCTCTGCTCTGCTCTGCTCTGCTCTGCTCTGCTCTGCTCTGCTCTGCTCTGCTCTGCTCTGCTCTGCTCTGCTCTGCTCTGCTCTGCTCTGCTCTGCTCTGCTCTGCTCTGCTCTGCTCTGCTCTGCTCTGCTCTGCTCTGCTCTGCTCTGCTCTGCTCTGCTCTGCTCTGCTCTGCTCTGCTCTGCTCTGCTCTACTCTACTCTACTCTACTCTACTCTACTCTACTCTACTCTGCTCTACTCTACTCTACTCTACTCTGCTCTACTCTACTCTAGTCTGCTCTACTCTACTCTACTCTACTCTACTCTACTCTACTCTACTCTACTCTACTCTACTCTACTCTACTCTACTCTACTCTACTCTACTCTACTCTACTCTACTCTACTCTACTCTACTCTACTCTACTCTACTCTACTCTACTCTACTCTACTTTAATTTATTGTATGTTACCTTATTTTATTTTATTTTATTTTATGTTTTGCCTCCAAACACCAAATAGAAGGTTTGAGCTCTTGATTCTCTACTCGTGCGATTTATTTATTTTATTTGTACATGTATTTATTCTCATAAACATATTGATTCTGATGTTTGATTTCATTATTTTGTACATTAACCAAAAGGGTGGTTATTATATACAAATTACCGGTAAATGTGGATAATTCTCAACATTTACCGAGTGCGTTGGTAATTATGTATAATTCCCGGGAATTATGCATAATTCCCGATTAGCTACATTTACCGTAACATATACATACATATAAAAAGTACAGTATCTCCCCGTGTAGTGTTGAAGACCGTCATCACTCCCGGTCGGTCCCGGGTCGCGGGTCGCGGCGGCGCTCCGCACTACAAACACATCCGTCTGTCCGCGTGTTTGTCCGCGGGGGGGGCGACACTGTATTTGTAAAGGACACTGAATACCGCCGCCTGATTGCGCTTCACTGATTTTATATGTACGTGAGCTTGTACAGCAGTGACGAAAATTGAGTAATGAAAAATTTAAGACTGTTTAGGGGCATCTGTGTACCGAAGAGTACGATTATGAAACGTAAAAATATTAGCAAATGGATCTTTTGAATTACCCATCCTAGTCTGACGGCTGTGAGTTTCACTTGGCGAGCTGTGAATCAGCTCGCCAAGTGAAACTTACAGCTTAGGTAGCACAGTCAGCTCGGAGCTGACTGTGCTACCTAAGCTGTATCTACTCCTATAATAGGAGTCATACAACTGCTGGCAGTTTGAGGGCTTAGCCTTCTGAAGTGTTTTCTAATGCAGTGCAAACGGAGGGTGTAATCTCCGGCGTGTTATCAGGGCCGTAACAAACATAAATAAGGTTGTGTTTTTTGTGTGGGCCGAGATCGATGTGCGTCCGCCGCCGCCTGTCGCCGCCACCCGCGCAACGACACTAACTGCACGTAAATATTACCCGTCTACTACACAATTTAACTAAGTTATTTTGGCTTGCTTTGTGCATAATTACACCGTGATTTATATGCTCTATGTGATGTGAAAAGTAAAGAAAATTTTAATATTTGCGATTCATAGGTACGGTAGGTCAATTTATGACAACCCATTTCAAGGCAAAGGTTTCCTCTAAAATAATTTCTTTCGTGAATAATTACTAGTACCTATTATTATTAAAAAAAACAGATGTTAAACCAAAACATGTGCCTAAATTCTACATGGCAGCATTTACCAGGTATCTCCTCGATATTTAAATCTTTCCTGGTTATTCCCGGACCGCTTCAATATACGGGGAAGTTATTTTACTAGTTACCTGTATAGAATACAGTATATCCCGGTATGCTCGGTGGAATACAACCTTCGCTCCTGACCTGCGGGTTAATCCCCCGTGATGATGGGTAATTCCACCACAACGGGGCTCAACACGAACTAACACACGGTGCAGACATGTCAGTTGCCAGTGTTTAAACTAACTCTGTTATTCTAAGATAAAATATATCACATATACGAAAGTTTATTTCAAATGAACTGGTTTAAATAATGTGTACTATGTATAGAATATATTTATTTCCTTACTGGTCTAAAATTATTAAGACAACAGATTTTCGACACAATCATAGTAGTTGCCAGACAATAAGTTAATTCATTTATACAATTATCTACTTCTTTTGCACTTAAAGCAGCTTTGAAACTATACAACATAATTTAAAATGGTTATTATACATGTATCTGCCACGTCACTGGCCCGTCCCGGTGTGTGGTGCTCTGAACTTGCTTCGGTTATTGTGTAAGTTTGAACGTGTGTACTCTGTAGTGCTCCAACTTTGGCCTCTTCGATTTTACAACTTGGATACTTTAACTGTCATTTGTTGCTTGAGTATGTGATCCGCATTCCGAGATGTGAGACGTTATTATTACACGAAGAAAGCTTTTATTGGATTTAACTTTCGGCAAAGGCTTACTTATACTTATATATGTTTGAAATCATGCTATTACGTGCATTGTATTTTTTAGCATTTGGACGTTAGCTAATGTAAACATACCATTGAAAGATAAACGAACATATGAGATTAAGATTAAAAATAGCAACTAAATAAATTCTTTAGTTTTTTCATTTGAACATTCTAACATTACAAGTAAACATAAATTCAAAGAGAAAAAGCTCAGTATTTGCAACGTTGATGTTTGAAAGCTTCTCGCAGATTGTAAAGGCGTCAAACTTTCGCTTTAGGTTAGGTTGTCGGGATCTAAGATCAAGTTTGAAAACTTCGTGGCAATACATAAGGGCGCAAACTTGTGAGAATATTAGAGTTCGCCAAATTTTAAGCTGTACAGTTGAGCTTAACTGGCACTTGAGTGCTTTGTAAGTTGACGATTAGGCCTCCGAGTGCCTACTTAGTTTTTAGTGGCTCTGATCTGAATACTTGCTATTCACATTCATAGATATTTTTACATTATATTTTATCTTTATGGAGTTTAACGAGACGTGAAATGTTACTAAAAGGGTATTTATTATGATGATCTTATCTGTGAGAAAAAGAAATACTTGTAATATGTGAGGTGATTTTTAAGTTTTTAATATCAATCAGAAAGGTATAAAACTAATACTTTTGTATTAGTTTTATACCTTTCTGATTTGATTTGATTTGTCTTCACTGGGTATACATACGACCATACTCGTATTTTATATTAAATCATTTATATAGACGATAAAGCAAAATCCCTACGATTTCAACCCCCGTTTCTATGATCAAAAATGTGCGTAAATCAGACATGTAGTGCTATCCCCGACACGCGAGCGCGGCGCGCGTATAATGGTAAGTGCGTAATGAACCGCGGGCCGCTGAAAGCTGCATGCCTTCGACATGCTCGCGAGCTGGCGGCCCGTACACCATGAAGTAAACAGGAGGCTTTATAAGCTCTAGTTAATCGGCATGTAACCACTGCCCGGAGCTTAGATAGTTTGTTTTGTGCTTGTAAATTTATGTGAACTAAACGGATACCTACGTAGTTACAATTTCAGTTGGAAATATTTACTAAAAGTGTAATTTTACGTTTGAAACATATTCTTTCATTGATTGCAGACAATATTCACTGATCTATTCGATGTTTTCCTAAATCCGGGACTTCTTCAAAGCTAGAGTACCGTGCCGCCATATGAGCTTTAGAAAAAAACGGATGATCTATAATAAATTTGTGCATAGTTTATCTCACTAACTGTTCGGTTATTTCACATTAGAGTGAACACAGTGGAGTCGATGTAGAGCCGGCGGGTGGCGCGCGGCGGGGCCTGGCATTTGCGATCTCATCGCACGCCGCATGTGTGGTCCGCCCCTGCTGGCCGCCGCGCTTGATTTACTAGAACTTGATTAATTCTTGAATGAGAGTGGGGACCTCTAGTGCCAAGGGTTTTCAACACTTCTCTGCTGACACTTTGACATGGTATAGCAGAGATATATCATTTAGCTCCGGTTAGCATTCAAATTTGTAAAATACCTAACAAACGCATCATGCAACCAGCTACATTTTTATCAGGTATAAATGTTTTAACCGAATTAATAAAAACAGTAATAATCTTTTGCGTATTGAAATATTCATAACATGCATAAAATTTTAACAAAGAATTAAGTATTCTAAGTACATACTCGATGTTTACGAGTAGTATATGTTTACCATAAAAAGTTGATCCGACTCAGTATAAGATAATCTCTTTGATCCAAAAGATTATCATTTACAAGATCTGTAAACCTCCTAATCGATTGAGGCTTTGAAGATTTAACATTCATACATTTTTATTGTAAGAATAAATAAGAAAAAAATTGCCACAAAACTGTATGAGACTTATTCGTATCAAAAAACCTTTAAGAAATAATGTTTCCCGGACCCTCATGATAAATAGAATTCTAAGTTCCAGATATAATGTAGGAAGGTCGTGTGGAGTAGATAGAGCCTGATAAGGGCAGAAAGGTAAAGGTTCTTAAGGAAACATATTACGTGAAGGAAAGATAACCGACGCGGGTACCCGGCTCGCTGCTCGTTGTTGGAGCTTTGGAAATGTACACAGAGCGCGTGTAGATTACTTCATTGTTATTTTTTTAAGTATCACTCAAACCATTTTGGGACTTTGATATAATTACTCACTCTTTATTGTGGTAACAAGTACTGCTAACAGATAAGAAAAATCAATGTAATTGATGCTATGTAATTTTATTTTCAGGACACTGACGTCACGATGTCGACCTGTTTCAGAGTGCTTGGAAAGAAGAAGCTGTCAACCTAGACACATAGAGGGAGTTGGGGAGACTTTTGCCCTGAAGTGGGACACAATAGGTACTTAAATAAAAACACATAAGTGCATAGTAGGTACACCAAACACTACTCGTAGTAGCGACTATGAAACCTACTAATTTAGTACAGAAATAGCTTAAACAATCAAATAGGTCCTATATTTTTCCTCTTGACTTTTCAAGAAGTATGTAATAAGCGAAACAAATAGTGATTTATGGCCTTGTTTGCTAGAGCCCATGGCAAATGCAACATTGGCCAAATATTGCCCCTTGCAGGAACCATAAATCACTCCTAAAACACTGGCTACAACGGGTAGCATGTTAACACAGCCTTTGTCCATGTTTCGCGGGAAAATAACAAATAACGATTCAAAAGTATCTGTAAATACTTGTAAGCTATTCTACTTATAGTTCACCGAGTAAAGTAAAATGCGTTTTTGTTTTTATTTATTTATTCATATTTCCACATATATATGCAATTGTAAAATTGAATAAGTAAATACAATTTTACAAAAATATATAGGTAAATATGCTTCGAGTTATCTTGGCGGCAGTAGCAGGCGGCGAGGTATTCTAGTGATAAAAAAATAACTAGTCTTATCGATAAATCAATGGTAAAAATTGATAAGGGATTAGTTAACGGCGCTTTTTAAAATTTTGTTAGCAATTTGGTACACTCTTATAAATATATTTATACATACAGGTGCATTTAACATTTATACTTATCCCATAAAAATATTGTAACAAAAGGGATTTTATATATATTATAGTGTAGGCTTTACAAATGATGACGCACATAAATTGTAAAAGGGACGGACACTTGCCTCAATAATGGAAGTGGTCCGGAGTAATGTAAGTATTCCATTAATATACGAGTAATATACTCTACTCTACTCTACTCTACTCTGCTCTGCTCTGCTCTGCTCTGCTCTGCTCTGCTCTGCTCTGCTCTGCTCTGCTCTGCTCTGCTCTGCTCTGCTCTGCTCTGCTCTGCTCTGCTCTGCTCTGCTCTGCTCTGCTCTGCTCTGCTCTGCTCTGCTCTGCTCTGCTCTGCTCTGCTCTGCTCTGCTCTGCTCTGCTCTGCTCTGCTCTGCTCTGCTCTGCTCTGCTCTGCTCTGCTCTGCTCTGCTCTGCTCTGCTCTGCTCTGCTCTGCTCTGCTCTGCTCTGCTCTGCTCTGCTCTGCTCTGCTCTGCTCTGCTCTGCTCTGCTCTGCTCTGCTCTGCTCTGCTCTGCTCTGCTCTGCTCTGCTCTGCTCTGCTCTGCTCTGCTCTGCTCTGCTCTGCTCTGCTCTGCTCTGCTCTGCTCTGCTCTGCTCTGCTCTGCTCTGCTCTGCTCTGCTCTGCTCTGCTCTGCTCTGCTCTGCTCTGCTCTGCTCTGCTCTGCTCTGCTCTGCTCTGCTCTGCTCTGCTCTGCTCTGCTCTGCTCTGCTCTGCTCTGCTCTGCTCTACTCTACTCTACTCTACTCTACTCTACTCTACTCTACTCTACTCTACTCTACTCTACTCTACTCTACTCTACTCTACTCTGCTCTACTCTACTCTACTCTGCTCTACTCTACTCTAGTCTGCTCTACTCTACTCTACTCTACTCTACTCTACTCTACTCTACTCTACTCTACTCTACTCTACTCTACTCTACTCTACTCTACTCTACTCTACTCTACTCTACTCTACTCTACTCTACTCTACTCTACTCTACTCTACTCTACTTTAATTTATTGTATGTTACCTTATTTTATTTTATTTTATTTTATGTTTTGCCTCCAAACACCAAATAGAAGGTTTGAGCTCTTGATTCTCTACTCGTGCGATTTATTTATTTTATTTGTACATGTATTTATTCTCATAAACATATTGATTCTGATGTTTGATTTCATTATTTTGTACATTAACCAAAAGGGTGGTTATTATATACAAATTACCGGTAAATGTGGATAATTCTCAACATTTACCGAGTGCGTTGGTAATTATGTATAATTCCCGGGAATTATGCATAATTCCCGATTAGCTACATTTACCGTAACATATACATACATATAAAAAGTACAGTATCTCCCCGTGTAGTGTTGAAGACCGTCATCACTCCCGGTCGGTCCCGGGTCGCGGGTCGCGGCGGCGCTCCGCACTACAAACACATCCGTCTGTCCGCGTGTTTGTCCGCGGGGGGGGCGACACTGTATTTGTAAAGGACACTGAATACCGCCGCCTGATTGCGCTTCACTGATTTTATATGTACGTGAGCTTGTACAGCAGTGACGAAAATTGAGTAATGAAAAATTTAAGACTGTTTAGGGGCATCTGTGTACCGAAGAGTACGATTATGAAACGTAAAAATATTAGCAAATGGATCTTTTGAATTACCCATCCTAGTCTGACGGCTGTGAGTTTCACTTGGCGAGCTGTGAATCAGCTCGCCAAGTGAAACTTACAGCTTAGGTAGCACAGTCAGCTCGGAGCTGACTGTGCTACCTAAGCTGTATCTACTCCTATAATAGGAGTCATACAACTGCTGGCAGTTTGAGGGCTTAGCCTTCTGAAGTGTTTTCTAATGCAGTGCAAACGGAGGGTGTAATCTCCGGCGTGTTATCAGGGCCGTAACAAACATAAATAAGGTTGTGTTTTTTGTGTGGGCCGAGATCGATGTGCGTCCGCCGCCGCCTGTCGCCGCCACCCGCGCAACGACACTAACTGCACGTAAATATTACCCGTCTACTACACAATTTAACTAAGTTATTTTGGCTTGCTTTGTGCATAATTACACCGTGATTTATATGCTCTATGTGATGTGAAAAGTAAAGAAAATTTTAATATTTGCGATTCATAGGTACGGTAGGTCAATTTATGACAACCCATTTCAAGGCAAAGGTTTCCTCTAAAATAATTTCTTTCGTGAATAATTACTAGTACCTATTATTATTAAAAAAAACAGATGTTAAACCAAAACATGTGCCTAAATTCTACATGGCAGCATTTACCAGGTATCTCCTCGATATTTAAATCTTTCCTGGTTATTCCCGGACCGCTTCAATATACGGGGAAGTTATTTTACTAGTTACCTGTATAGAATACAGTATATCCCGGTATGCTCGGTGGAATACAACCTTCGCTCCTGACCTGCGGGTTAATCCCCCGTGATGATGGGTAATTCCACCACAACGGGGCTCAACACGAACTAACACACGGTGCAGACATGTCAGTTGCCAGTGTTTAAACTAACTCTGTTATTCTAAGATAAAATATATCACATATACGAAAGTTTATTTCAAATGAACTGGTTTAAATAATGTGTACTATGTATAGAATATATTTATTTCCTTACTGGTCTAAAATTATTAAGACAACAGATTTTCGACACAATCATAGTAGTTGCCAGACAATAAGTTAATTCATTTATACAATTATCTACTTCTTTTGCACTTAAAGCAGCTTTGAAACTATACAACATAATTTAAAATGGTTATTATACATGTATCTGCCACGTCACTGGCCCGTCCCGGTGTGTGGTGCTCTGAACTTGCTTCGGTTATTGTGTAAGTTTGAACGTGTGTACTCTGTAGTGCTCCAACTTTGGCCTCTTCGATTTTACAACTTGGATACTTTAACTGTCATTTGTTGCTTGAGTATGTGATCCGCATTCCGAGATGTGAGACGTTATTATTACACGAAGAAAGCTTTTATTGGATTTAACTTTCGGCAAAGGCTTACTTATACTTATATATGTTTGAAATCATGCTATTACGTGCATTGTATTTTTTAGCATTTGGACGTTAGCTAATGTAAACATACCATTGAAAGATAAACGAACATATGAGATTAAGATTAAAAATAGCAACTAAATAAATTCTTTAGTTTTTTCATTTGAACATTCTAACATTACAAGTAAACATAAATTCAAAGAGAAAAAGCTCAGTATTTGCAACGTTGATGTTTGAAAGCTTCTCGCAGATTGTAAAGGCGTCAAACTTTCGCTTTAGGTTAGGTTGTCGGGATCTAAGATCAAGTTTGAAAACTTCGTGGCAATACATAAGGGCGCAAACTTGTGAGAATATTAGAGTTCGCCAAATTTTAAGCTGTACAGTTGAGCTTAACTGGCACTTGAGTGCTTTGTAAGTTGACGATTAGGCCTCCGAGTGCCTACTTAGTTTTTAGTGGCTCTGATCTGAATACTTGCTATTCACATTCATAGATATTTTTACATTATATTTTATCTTTATGGAGTTTAACGAGACGTGAAATGTTACTAAAAGGGTATTTATTATGATGATCTTATCTGTGAGAAAAAGAAATACTTGTAATATGTGAGGTGATTTTTAAGTTTTTAATATCAATCAGAAAGGTATAAAACTAATACTTTTGTATTAGTTTTATACCTTTCTGATTTGATTTGATTTGTCTTCACTGGGTATACATACGACCATACTCGTATTTTATATTAAATCATTTATATAGACGATAAAGCAAAATCCCTACGATTTCAACCCCCGTTTCTATGATCAAAAATGTGCGTAAATCAGACATGTAGTGCTATCCCCGACACGCGAGCGCGGCGCGCGTATAATGGTAAGTGCGTAATGAACCGCGGGCCGCTGAAAGCTGCATGCCTTCGACATGCTCGCGAGCTGGCGGCCCGTACACCATGAAGTAAACAGGAGGCTTTATAAGCTCTAGTTAATCGGCATGTAACCACTGCCCGGAGCTTAGATAGTTTGTTTTGTGCTTGTAAATTTATGTGAACTAAACGGATACCTACGTAGTTACAATTTCAGTTGGAAATATTTACTAAAAGTGTAATTTTACGTTTGAAACATATTCTTTCATTGATTGCAGACAATATTCACTGATCTATTCGATGTTTTCCTAAATCCGGGACTTCTTCAAAGCTAGAGTACCGTGCCGCCATATGAGCTTTAGAAAAAAACGGATGATCTATAATAAATTTGTGCATAGTTTATCTCACTAACTGTTCGGTTATTTCACATTAGAGTGAACACAGTGGAGTCGATGTAGAGCCGGCGGGTGGCGCGCGGCGGGGCCTGGCATTTGCGATCTCATCGCACGCCGCATGTGTGGTCCGCCCCTGCTGGCCGCCGCGCTTGATTTACTAGAACTTGATTAATTCTTGAATGAGAGTGGGGACCTCTAGTGCCAAGGGTTTTCAACACTTCTCTGCTGACACTTTGACATGGTATAGCAGAGATATATCATTTAGCTCCGGTTAGCATTCAAATTTGTAAAATACCTAACAAACGCATCATGCAACCAGCTACATTTTTATCAGGTATAAATGTTTTAACCGAATTAATAAAAACAGTAATAATCTTTTGCGTATTGAAATATTCATAACATGCATAAAATTTTAACAAAGAATTAAGTATTCTAAGTACATACTCGATGTTTACGAGTAGTATATGTTTACCATAAAAAGTTGATCCGACTCAGTATAAGATAATCTCTTTGATCCAAAAGATTATCATTTACAAGATCTGTAAACCTCCTAATCGATTGAGGCTTTGAAGATTTAACATTCATACATTTTTATTGTAAGAATAAATAAGAAAAAAATTGCCACAAAACTGTATGAGACTTATTCGTATCAAAAAACCTTTAAGAAATAATGTTTCCCGGACCCTCATGATAAATAGAATTCTAAGTTCCAGATATAATGTAGGAAGGTCGTGTGGAGTAGATAGAGCCTGATAAGGGCAGAAAGGTAAAGGTTCTTAAGGAAACATATTACGTGAAGGAAAGATAACCGACGCGGGTACCCGGCTCGCTGCTCGTTGTTGGAGCTTTGGAAATGTACACAGAGCGCGTGTAGATTACTTCATTGTTATTTTTTTAAGTATCACTCAAACCATTTTGGGACTTTGATATAATTACTCACTCTTTATTGTGGTAACAAGTACTGCTAACAGATAAGAAAAATCAATGTAATTGATGCTATGTAATTTTATTTTCAGGACACTGACGTCACGATGTCGACCTGTTTCAGAGTGCTTGGAAAGAAGAAGCTGTCAACCTAGACACATAGAGGGAGTTGGGGAGACTTTTGCCCTGAAGTGGGACACAATAGGTACTTAAATAAAAACACATAAGTGCATAGTAGGTACACCAAACACTACTCGTAGTAGCGACTATGAAACCTACTAATTTAGTACAGAAATAGCTTAAACAATCAAATAGGTCCTATATTTTTCCTCTTGACTTTTCAAGAAGTATGTAATAAGCGAAACAAATAGTGATTTATGGCCTTGTTTGCTAGAGCCCATGGCAAATGCAACATTGGCCAAATATTGCCCCTTGCAGGAACCATAAATCACTCCTAAAACACTGGCTACAACGGGTAGCATGTTAACACAGCCTTTGTCCATGTTTCGCGGGAAAATAACAAATAACGATTCAAAAGTATCTGTAAATACTTGTAAGCTATTCTACTTATAGTTCACCGAGTAAAGTAAAATGCGTTTTTGTTTTTATTTATTTATTCATATTTCCACATATATATGCAATTGTAAAATTGAATAAGTAAATACAATTTTACAAAAATATATAGGTAAATATGCTTCGAGTTATCTTGGCGGCAGTAGCAGGCGGCGAGGTATTCTAGTGATAAAAAAATAACTAGTCTTATCGATAAATCAATGGTAAAAATTGATAAGGGATTAGTTAACGGCGCTTTTTAAAATTTTGTTAGCAATTTGGTACACTCTTATAAATATATTTATACATACAGGTGCATTTAACATTTATACTTATCCCATAAAAATATTGTAACAAAAGGGATTTTATATATATTATAGTGTAGGCTTTACAAATGATGACGCACATAAATTGTAAAAGGGACGGACACTTGCCTCAATAATGGAAGTGGTCCGGAGTAATGTAAGTATTCCATTAATATACGAGTAAAAATTTTACGAAGCCTCCATTAATGCTTGTCATAAAATAGCGAGTTTGAGAAAAGGCTGAGAGCACTGTACTGTTAGTACAGTATCTCTGGTTACATGATTTATATAGATAAATTGAAAAAATAACACAAAAAAATTTAATTAAACATCTAGGCAAACTAATAAGCACAAACCGTATCACAAATTGTATTACTCCTAAGTTGCGCTTAGGTTGAATAAGGACCGAAATGAATAACAAATTTAACATCACATGGAAAACTATCCCAAGGTTTCAAAAATAAAAGTACATCGAATATATACAAATATATACGAATGAAATACTTTGTTAATCTTTCCATCAAACTCAAAGCCCTAAAACATATAAAATCATTGACACATAGCTACTGTTCCTGTATTCTCTGCCTGACGGCCATATTTTTACGTCAGGAAATGATAAAACGGTCAGTCGGCGTCCTCGGTCGTAAATACTCAGACTGCGACCGCCGCCGCCGCCCGCCCTCCACCGCCCTCCGATACACGGACACAGCCTGTGCAGGCCGGGGTGTTTGTAATTATCTCATTTGAGGCTTCACTAGTGGCTGCTTGCGGCTTCATATGTTTTTTTAAGATTAAGAGTAGCCTTTGTCCTCCATTTTCTATTTGTATTACTTTAAAAAATAATACGTCTGTTCGTTGTGGTATAAAAGAGAAACAAACAAATAAACCAACAAAGACACTGCCTTTTCTTAGCTAGTTTGTATAGGCTCATAGGCTAACATAACGCTGAAGGTTTACATACATATATGAAGTGTGAGATAAAACATACTTCCCTACCTACTTCATTTACTAATGTTTCTTCCAATACATGTAATAAATACAATGTAATTTAGTTCGTATTCATTCATTAATAATGCAATGAATACAAAGTCCCTGATTGTAGATATAGTGCGTGCACGTGCCGTTCTCGGCGGTGTTTAAATCGCCTTCGCAGATAACGAGACAATGGCCGCCACTTGTCTCACAAGGGCGGAAGAAAGGAAGGAATTGGAGAATTTTTATGAGTTTCAATTATCGCCTTCTTAATTTTAATCGCATTTTTACGTCATATAATATTTTTAGATTGTTAATTACATTGTTCCATATATGTTGGTTTATGTTTGTGTGGAAGTAAATTTACATTTTACATCTAGTGCCATTAAAGACGAAATAGTTATTTGTTAAAAGCATCCATGTTAAAACCAAACTTTAAATTTCAAGATATACATTTGCCAGTGAAAATACTTTGCTGTTGATAGACAAGAGCTAAGATTTTCCCTCATACATGAATTATTAAAATTTTTGCCGAGCATGTTTCAGACCCTGGCAACTCTCGCAAATGGCTCAGTTAAATTTTATGAGACATTCAGTTATCGCGTAAAATTGTAATTGTGCTGTCCCGACTTAACTGTAGGTTTAATTCGTTTTACTGCCTTCACGCTGCTATGTGTGTCAAGTGTATGAACGATGTAAAATTATTATCATTCATTTAGTAATTTTGCTTTAAATTTGGCTCATTAAAATATACTTGACTTTAGGACTTTGGAGTATACAATAGTTTATGTGTATTCTAGCTAGAGAAACAGATTCTATCTGAAGTCTCGGAACTGTAGTAAATTTTAGCACAAGAACTTAATGAGGGTCAAGTAAGAGAGTTTTACTACAAGGCAGTACATCTGTATGGTTGTAAAGTTATCGTGTTTTATTTCTTGGCTCATTCATCCGGCCGTCGGCTGCAAAGCGCGTAGTGCCGTAGAGGCGTAGCACCAGGCGCGGCTTAGCAGCGTAGAGGCAGCGTAGCAGGGGCGTAGCGCGGACTTGCATAAACTTTTTATGACGACATAAATAACCGCGAATGCTCCGATAATAATGGGGAATGGCGCGCTATTTAACTGCGCTCATTGCGACGCAAATTATTATTTATTTTCACCCCTCCTCTGCCCGGAACTCACCCCCTCTCCGGAGGGCGCCATTGAGTTCGTGTCACGAACAAAATGCGACAATTAATTATAAATTATGCCTACCAGCTATTAGTACTGTAAATACCACTCATTAATATGTATGAATGAATTTAAAACCGATTTTAATTGTGTTCCGGCTTACATTTTCATTTAAATATCATTTATTTCAGTGCGGTGTCAAAATTAAGAAATACTCAAAATATATTTTTTTACTTAAAATTGAATAAATTCTTTGTTACTTGATTATCCAATAAAACCAATAAATGAATATTATTGCTAGCGTTATTTGATTAGTAGTTCTACAGACTACTACTAATGGTAGTTAATTTAGTTCTTTCATTGCTTGATATCATTATGTACTATCGCTGAACTATGCGTAGAGGATAGATCGCGTTGAGTGATCATAATATAATTAAATTTGGGAAAATGTAAAATACTTCTTCGATTAATACTGATTTACACATTAACTTGAAATCCTAAGTGTTAAATCTTCCATTTTATAAAATTAACCGGAACCATTGAGACCAGAGAGTATTGCATTCCATATTGTCTTCCAACTGAGCACTGAATTATAATTGTTTTTCTTTGGTCAAATAAGACCCAAGCAAGCACGAGAGTGATTTATAGTTGTTTATGTTTGTGTCCTCACTGAGTTATATGCTCTATGCCGGAATGAGATTACTTGGATTAGGTTTGTATCGAATATCCTGCGATTGCCAAGTTGCCTAGTTAGCGAACTGACTTGAGCTATGAGACTAAGATGGATGCTTAAACTTAAATTAATTTTGTTATGATTTAAATGATAGTTTTAAGTTTCATTATTGCATGTTCGAAAGAGTAAAACTGTTATGACTATAGAAGTTATTATTGTAACACCATTAGATATACTGTACAGTTTGCAATAAATATATTACTTTATTTTACTTTACTTTACTGTAATTGTTAGCTGTATTACCATTATGTAAACCACTCTAAATTTTACTAAGATTGTTTTTTTATCGTCAAAACTCGTTTAAGAATTGTATACTCTGGTCAAGATTTCCTATTAAAAGTTATTAAGGCGTTATAGAGACCGCTCTGTTGAATAAATATACATTTAATGACAATGTAAGTTATCTACATATGTATATCACATTTTGTCCAAAATGTAAGCTCTCAAAGGTTGTCCAATTCAATATCACGTTTTTTTTTTGTTTTTTTTTTTTTAACTTGAACGGGTTTGCACTTGACCATAGTTTACCTGATAGCAAGTAAGGCTATGGCCTAAGATGGAGCGTGCTTACCCGATAAGAACCGATTCACTCTCTTTTTGAAGATCGCTGGATTATAGTGCGTGGGGAACAGAGAGCCAGGCAGGGAGTTCCACAACCTAGCGGTACGAACAATAAAGGTGGAGGCGTACCGTTTCGTGCGGGTCTTAGGAACTTCCACCATAAACCGGTGTCGTCCTGCCGTACCTCTACTCGTCCGGTGAAAGAAGGGCGCGGGCGGAATTAGTCCGTGCAATTCCGCGGCACACTCTCCGTAATGCAACCGATAGAAAACCGACAAACTGGCGACTTTGCGACGGTGTTCAAGACTTTGAAGTTTTGCTCGGCACAGTTTATTATTACCAATGATCTTCTTGGCTCGACTCTCAATGGCCTCTAGTGCCTCAAGTTGGTACTTTTTTCATATTTTCTAAAAGTAGTGATTCATAAAATAGCAATCTCACAATAATGTTATATTGGTCATAAGTCACTCCGTCCATTCTAGTCTACTTCAGTTAAAACATGAATTGGTATTGTGTTAGTCGAGTTACTGGAAACTTGGTGGAGGTGCTCGGCGAGTAACTTGCAAGTTTAGAGGTGAGCTACTTGAACTTGCTTGCCTTCTCGATATTAATAGCAGTTTGAATGTTATGTTACAAGCTGACACACTGTTGTATTGTTTATTTGTTTGATATGCTGTTATCATTTGTAGCTAATTTATTTTGTTAGTTATCTAAATTCTAAATATCATTACACCAAAATGCATTTGAATTGTTTACCTACTCTAATTTAAAAACGAGTATGTGATATAAGTTTGCCATGCCTGTATAATTGACAATCTGTATATCTGTATCTGAATATCTGTGTACGTGTACCTACTTGTATAGGCATATATCTTTATCTTGTATTGTTCTGTATCTCTTGTCGTTTCGTGTCCCAATAAATGTATTTTATTCTTATTCTTATTCTGTACATAGAAACTCTTTGACCGAATCACTGATTTAAATCATACTATGGGACAATAATGCCAAAATCAAAATACAGAAAAAACTTCTCTAGTTCTAGTTTTTCTTTTGCCTTTAAAGTCAACTTTAAAGTAAATAGTTGTTAACATTACAATAAATTTTATAGAATCTTTCATGTTTTAATATTGATCCTGGTTCTACTTTCTCACTTTGAATAAATACAGGCAAAGAGTCCGAAATTGTAACCACCGTATCCTTTCTCTGAAGTTTGTCCCACTGAAACAGTTCCGTTTATCGCCTGAATAACCCTCACGTCTTGTTCCATCACTTTGGCCACAAAAACGCCCTCGACTAGCGGCGGCGGCCGGCTGCGCCCGTTTTATTGCTAAACTTGGACATTTGTTGGACCCACCACCACTTATTGATATAAAAACTTGGTTATTGCGTCGAGTGATTTTAACACTTACACTTTTATTGGATCCGTCGCTCTGGTTCGGGTTGTTCGGAGGTCATTTTATAGATATGGGTTAGCTTTTAGATAAAAGTTTCGTGCAATATTGCGAAACATTCGCTATCTTCTGTGTTTGATGTTTAATTTAAAAATCTAGCTTATTGCAAATGACGCCTGACTTCTACAGTTTTTTTTACTACGTAATTGTATAGTAAAAAAAGTCGAATGTTGTCAAAGATTACAAAACTTATGCTCATTTCTTATCATAAAAATATTTAAATAACAACAGCATTAAAACGTCAAGAACCCCACACCGGCAAATAAAACATGTCACAACTTTCCAAGTGAGTGATTTGAAAGCGCTTTTCTCTTACAAATGTTATAGAAGGTTCTGGAATATCGCGCTGACGCTCTGGGAGCTAGATTTATTTGCCCAATCGCATCGCACTGGATTCACACGACTCACACCAGGGGGAGCGGAGCTAGTTCTGGGAACGCATTACTCTACGTAGAATAAATAAATACTCTATTTTAAGCAGTATTCAATATATGCCTCCCATTTTCATATGTTACGATTCTGTATCCACTCATAAATTATTAATATGTTGAATGTGTGATGTACTGAACAAAAGTCAAATGTGACCAATTGAAATATGCCTTACTTTGCAAAATTTTAATCTTAATTTCCACACTATGTTTGGACATAATGTGAAAAAAATGCAAGCGTGCCGTTTGTAGTTCAATTTGTTATCCAAAATTAAAGATTTTCTGAAGAAGAGAGACAAAATATTCTATATTAGACAGTAGAAGACGTTAATAGCCATTTACTTAACTTCTTCACTTGTACGAGCCACTTAAGAACTCTTACTTCATTAGCTATTATTGCTCACGTGAAATAACAAAAAAGTCCGCCCACTTCAATCCAAGTGCTGACATACTCTGTGAGTACTCTCGAAGTGAACCTTATGGCATTAAGATGTCTACATTCAAGTCCTTGTCTGCTCGAAGGACTTTTTATACGAATATTTTCTTTTCTAAAGTTAAAATTGAAAATCACAGATTCCAACGAAATTTCAAGCTGTTTTAGAACTCTTCGTGGAATAATAAAACTATTTTAAGTAAATATTTGTTTTAAATTTTGATTGCGTCGGTAACTAGATTGCCGTGAATGAATATTAATTTACGCAGAAATAAAGTTACGAGACCTAAAGTGTAATCAACGGTATAATGGACCAAACTGCTTTACCAGACTTTTTAGTTGTTTTCAGTCCTAACTTTTTAACACCACAATATTCGAAAGAGAGTTCAAAAATACGCCAATAGAGCAATACAATTCCAAATTCTAATTTGAAAGTTTTAAAAGGTAGGATGCGATTTGCGCGCAGCAGCCAGCGGAACAATAGCCGAGATACAGAAAAGTTCCGATATAAAGTTGGCAATTCCAATTTTGCGCGGCCTTCGGATACTCAGCAAAAAGGTTCCATGCGCTAACTTTTTAATTTCTAATTTCGAGGCGACTATGCACGGAAATTCACAAAACATTTTGAGGTGGTTTTTAGTGGCATACTTGCATGCAACAGTAGGATGACTTTGGGAAATATTTCTTGGCATAATTATCGTAATTTTATTAATATGGTATTCATTTATTTTAACGTGGTGCCGCAGCAGCGAGGCAGAGCCCAAGCTACCGGTGGTAGAGGCTACAGAGACATGAACCTCCGGACACTACGTGCCGTGTCAAGGATCACTGCCTTCTTTATCTGGCTCTTAACCCAACATAATGTTAATTATTATACAAAATTAATTTACGATCATTCGTAACATATTACGGATTATTAGTAAGTACAGATTCAATCAATAAGACAATGAAGCTGTTTTGCCATTACTACATTACAGTGAAACATAAAACCACCAACAACTGAAGGTATTATGTGAGGCTATTTTCCATGTTAGTGTAATTGTTAAAATTAATTGTACAAATCTTGAAAATTATGCAAAATATTTGAATAAATATAACAATCTGGCTGTCATTCTGTTCTATAAAAAGTACATCCGAGATAGTTATGACTCGCCCGTGGCGTTAAGGCGCGAACAAAAGCATTTCGCAGCGATAATGCCAAAGCAACAATGCAAAGGACGAGAACGATCCATGTGAGGCCGAACACACCTCGCACGAGGCCGAAAGCATCTCATACGAGGCCGAATGCACTTCCCATGAGGCTGAAAACATCCAAACGATGCCTGATTTCGAAAACATTACATCGAAACGCAGGAAACAATTGTATTACCATTTCACTCCGAATGTAACGCCGTGTTTAAAGTTTGTTAATTTCCAAATGGGATTTTTGTTGAAATGGAATAGCTTTTGTAGGCAATGTAGGCATGGAGCCGGATTTTATGCGCATTCATTACAATACCGTTTGTTGGCGTAAAGCGAAACTTCACAATGACTGCCAGTATGTGAATTGAAGCTACTGAAAGCTACAAAAAATATGCATTCACACTCCCGACTTTATAAGCTTCCCTCAGTTAATATGAGTGCGCCGTAACTATCTGAAATAAATTTTTAAGAGAAGATTTTAAGTGTATATTGAGAAATATATATACTTGAACCATTTATAAATACGAACAGAAGGAATAGTATTTATAGCAATGGGTCCTAAAATAACGGTTCATCGACTAGTAGTGAACAAGTCCTAGTGCGTCTCGAAGTCTCAGGAGCTCCTCTAATAATAGCTCGTCAGTTTTCTGTCCGCAAGCTCGTTGGCATCTCAAGTCTCCAGTATAATATAATCAGATCAAAACTAGTCTCAAGTGCTCTCAACTCTCTATTTAAGATGTCACTAGTACATTGGCCCTGTTTTCATTGCGGCGGCGTCTGTTCTATCACAATAGTTGAACACTGCCCCTCCTCTCCCCCACTCAGCAGGGGCAAGGGGGGCGGGCAAGTTAAACAACGTCTTGCCTTGAGATGGCGTTAAGGCGCCGACATCGCACCGTAACTTAACTGCAGCTTGTGAACACTTGAATGAAATAAAAAGACTGTATTTAATTTCCTGCTTCTACCTAGGTGTGAACCGTAATAATTAAACACAACTTTTTCATCCTTCCCTCTCTTTAATCTCGAGCTAAGATGATTAAAAAATGCAGACTAAAGTTTATCAACTTCAGAGAGCTTGATAATTAAGGCCAGATAATGAAAAACAAGTTTCTCTATTTTTACCTGCAAATTAATTCAAATGAAGGGCGGTAAGCACCACGGGTAACTTAGCGCCGAGTTAGTATAAGTTAGTTGGGCTTACTTCAAGTAAAGTTTAGCCGAGGAATAATTCATCAGCATTCATACCAGCGTCAGGTTTGACATTTAATTTTAATAATGAAAGCTTCGAGTTTTAGTTGTCGAATAGAAAGTACGTCGGCGAGTGTCTATTATCTAGAGTTAATCAGAGATTTTATTAAACGCAAGTCTCGCGCGACTAATTTGCTTACTTGGGATCGAGTATATTCATGAGAGGATTAAGCGAAAAATATTCTATTTTTGGGGCGAAAGCGGGTTTGATCTTTATTTAAGAAGATTTATTTCTGCTTCCCGCTCAAATTTAATTACACATTTCTTATTATGCTATTTTTTGTATCTGGTGACCGTCATTTTTGTAAATCTTGCATTTTATCACACGTGAGATATGTTTACTGTAGATAAACAGACACTGCACTCCCTCGTCCCCTTAACGCCTCAAGTGTGTGCTGGACAGGCGGCGCCGGGCGCGGCGAGCAGTGCTGCGGTCAGTGACGTCACCACCTGCCAGCTCAGGCGCCGCCTCGACACCAGCCTGATGCTATCCAGTTGTCACTTTACTGATATTGTTGCACGTTGAGGACAATGCAGGCTGAGGCTGCTGGCTGCGACGGTGGTTCATACTACAGCTTGTTGTTTGTTCTTTTGTGGATCAAATCTAGTCTCGATGTATATCTGATTGCTGATCAATGATTTAGTGAGTTTTATTCCGATATTTTTATTTCTGGCGCTTTTTATGGTCTTTTTGTAGGATTTGAGTTTGGTGTATCCTGGCAATCTCAAGATGTTCAATACAATGGGCTTTATTACAAAACGTGGTTTACATATAAGTCTAGACCAAGTCCGTTTTAGTTGTTCGAAAATTGTCTGTCTACTGTCATAATTGTCAAAATATACCAATGTTACATCAAAGTTATTTTTTTTTTATTGACATTTTGATTGCTTGTATGTGATGTTTGAACAACAAGAACCCACTTTTTAATATCAAAGTCCTGAACTAATATTTAAACCGCGTTTTGTAATATGACGGTATAAGTTTAGTTATATACGACGCTTATTTTAACAACAAAATGTAACATATTTAGTGAAATTCATGACACACATGTATTTTTTTGTACACACAATACATACATGTATCAATGGTGCCTAATCAAGCGCTACCAATAATGCCCGTCCTTTACAATCCGAGTCCTGACTAAAATACCAATAACTGACTGCAAATCAAAGCTAGTACATGTGAACTGTAAATTCGGGCGCAGATTCCTCGCAAATTAACTCTACATGCTGATAAAAAGTGTACTAAAAAGTTGTGATATCGCCAGTGATATTATAAGTGGCAAATATGCTGCCACTTGTGTTATGAAATGATGAGTAACATATATACCAGTTCTGGTTGAATGGGCGGGCGACGAGACCCGCGTCAGTCCCTCGGCCTCTGCGATGTAATCGAGCGTGAGTTTGTATCGAGCCCTCAGAGGACTGGCTACTTTGAACTGCCAGCCATTGGGAGCCAGAAGATAACCCCAGTCACATGGGTGGGTGACATTGGATGACGGATATAATAACCGGTTTTGGAAAGTAGTATTTATACGAGACTATATTGTTTTTCTTACTAGTAGTGGTTTATTTGTAAAGAAAAACATTTATGCCAATACTTCGGTAATGAAACTGACAATTTAATTTTTCTTCACAAAAAGTATAATCTAATACCTTTGTTTATTACTAACCTCAGCCATGCAATCATACCGAGGCTAGTTGAGAATGCAATTCTGTTTTAAACAGCAAAGAGATAGTCTCGCTTATCTCTCTCCTCTTATTGGCTGACCCGAGCCACGAGTATAAAGCTACAAACAAACTCAAAAATGTAGCAACAAAGCTGCAGCTCAAACATATCGTTTATCTCACAAAACTAGATGGCTAAAAAGCGATCTCACTTCGAATAGATAAACCACGGAGATAGCTCTATACAGGCTCTCTTAGAATTTTAAAATATGTGTAGAGGTATTGGTTTTTTTCGGCCTAATTGTTACGAAAATCTCACGGATTGTCAATACTCAAATTTTTCAAAGATCAATATATATTTAAATATATATATATATATATATATTTCAGGACATATCACACAGCGCCATCTAGCCCCATTCTAAGCTTACGCTTGTATCATGGGTACTAGGTAACGGATATAATACATATATACTTTTCTTTTATAAATACATACTTACTATACATAGAAACGACCAGACTTAACACAAATAATTACAAATTTAAATGTTCATAATTATTTGTGTCATGCGGGAATCGAACCCGCAACCTCTAGATTAGAAGGCAGAGCCACTACCAACTAAGCTAACAGAGCAGTAAAAATATAAATTAGAAGAAACTTTTGCAAAATTTATTTATTGTATATTGATATATTTTTTTTACTCTCTTCATTAAAACGAGTCTTTCTGTTCCGTCAACATACAAGCCGTCACATATTACTGCTGCTAAATCCATATAAACATCGCCCTCTGAGTCATAGTCGTCATTACTAAATGTTATGACTCATTCAGTGTCATTTCCAATTCAATCAATTTAGTTTCATTTTTTCATATTTTTTCCTCATACGCAGTAACCGTGTAAAGTCAAAGTGAGTCTCAGTGCTAACTGGATTGGTGTCCGGCCGCGGGTCGGTGCGAGGCAGGCGGAGCCAAATGAAGTTGCTAGTCCGAGCGTGCACACACGGCGGCGGCGCGCACTCGGCCTACGGAGGGGTGGAGATCCTTGCTGGCAGGGAAACTGTAACGTATTAAATCTGGCTTTACTTTGCCTGAATCCATTGTAGATGATAACTTTGGAAAGATGTTTAGTGCTGGATCGCAGCGGAATAACACTAGACATCTTTCCTACGCTATTTTATGAATAGTGCTGTATCTTACATTATATCGGTGTTTTAACAACGGGTGGGCTGTAGTAAGCCTTTTACGCGCTACAAATAAGCAGACTCAGAAAAGATATAAAAAGCAGACAACTAAGTTTAAACGATAAAATTATAAATATCACATAGATTGGAAATATCATGATCGTTATAACATATATCTCTCTCTCTCTCTTTCTCTCTTGAGTCGTATTCCTCATGACTGAGGTTCGTGACTCCCCCGCAGAATTAATTCGTTAGAGGAGTTTTCTCGGGCAGATACATCGTGGTCTACACCCAGGTCCTTCCATTAAGGACCTCTTCTTAACTTCGGTATGACATATATGAACATTTAAATTCGTATGTACATTAATAGGTAGATTTAAAGCCTCTGCAAATTGCGTGCTAAGCCAATAAAAATATATATATATTATTACATAGTATCGAGAACCCATGGTTTTTGTCCCGGCGAGCTGGCGCATTCAATTGTCCAATTTAAAGCGGCGTAAAGAGCACCCGGCGCCATTCATACCCGGACCTAGTACGTAACTGAAACACGAGGAGAAAAATATTCAACACAAGAGCTGTTTGTAAGTTTCTTCTTCTATATAGTAAGCAAAAAAACATACTTGTATAAATATATATCAGACTATGATAGCTTGAAATACTCGATACTACCACTTACAGAAAAAGGAAGACAAACCATGATATAATACAAATTTTGCTTGAAAAGGGAAACTATTGTTTATAAAGGTCGTTGAATTTGACTAAGCTGTCTGTCTATAAACAAAGCAGCATGAAATCACAAAAGAAAATCCTAAGAGGCTTCTAAATTAGTCCATGAAAATAGCGTCCATTTGTATACTTTCAAACTCATACGTTTCTAGTTACGTGTCCCGGTATTTGATATTTCTATTCGCATTGCCATGCGCCGCCAGGTGGCGCTGCAGTGTTACGTACAACGTTGAACCGGCTATAATGGTGCATCTAATTCCACCGCGGTTATAACCGTACTATAATCACCTGAATGTGCGCTAACTACTAGGCACTACTCATATATGCGTGTTATGGACTACTGATATGGATAAACCGGGAATGTTGCAGGAAAATTAGTTCGAGTCGTCACCCGTCGGTCTCGACGGAAGACCAGCGCTGACTGTTTGCAGTCAGCACATGCTGAGTTGAGGCCGGCTTGTGACAGGAAATTGTGTATGTGCAAAATGTGTTTGTCTTACTTTCCTGTGTGTGTGTGTGTATGTAATTTCTTGTCACAAAATAAATAATTTTCATTTCATTTCAAATTGTGAACGGACTTGTGTACTTTTATAAAAATCTTATTAATTCAAAATGTACAATAATTTATTAAACAATGAATTAATAAGCACTACTTATCATATAGTATAGAAATGCTGCCGCTATTAGAATATAGCGGCAGAGAAGAAGACTATAATTGTATGTTTTTTTTTGTTTTTTTTATGCATGGCTTACGCTTGATTACAACTTGCCTGATGGTAAGCAACGTTATAGTCTACGGTCAATTAACTTGATACGGAATCAAAAGTACTGTGTGATGCATATTTAGATTTCATTTGTAATTAAACACCAAAAGTGTCTAATTTTACTTTTTATTTCAGATTCCCGTTTAAACATCTCTGTATGAAAAAAATTACAGAAAAGTTGCGGAAAATACAATAGGAAAAAAGAAAATGTGTCATAGCAGTTAACACGCGAACAACAGTCGCTAGAGAGAGCTATTCAGACGAGTGTGAAAACGTTAATTAGCGCGAATAGAGCTTTGAACTAAACCCGGAGTTTTACGAAACATTACGACTTTATGAAACAGTTAGGTAGTTTGTAAAGTATCGTTTTTTTCCACAGCACCGTGACATGTATTTTATTTATTTATTTTATTTATGTGCTTTGTAATGTCGTACACCGTATCTCCGTAAACATAAATTTAATTATTATTATCCTATAATAGAGGTAAAGTTTATGTTTACTGATAATATGTATGACCAGTTAATTCACTTGGCTTGCAATTATATACTACTTTAATACAAATAACTGAACAGTACAGATGTATGTCCATATGTATCATCATCACAAATTTAAGGGCAAGGCCCTTGTCTGTGGAGCATGCGCCATCCTTCCCGATCTTCTGCCAATTCCTTGACCATACATACATGTATATAGTAGAAAATATATAATTATTATATTTAGTAAAAATACGTCATTTCTATCAAAGAAACCTATCTTCCAAGTACTTTCTATGATAATAAATATCAACTCAAGAAAATGAGCCACCTAATGATAAGCATCACGTCCACTCTAATTTCACTATGCTATACAAAGTATTCATTAACCTCGTTTGCAACAAGGAAAGTACTGAAGCGACTCCTGTAGCTGCCGACATTACAAAGTTTGCAACATCAACTAGGCAGCAAACTTGTGTCTTCACTTCCATCCTTACAACTCTTCAACTCGGAATATAATCAATTAAGTCGTAAGTGAAGTAAATAATAGGAATCCTCGCCGACAGGTTTGTCAGGATTAATAATAATTAGTGTGGAAGTGGAGCCGCGAGTTTTGTGAGGGAATTAATTAGTGAGTCGTCAAAGGGAGCGGCGCTTTGTGCGGGTAATTGGTTGCGAGGTGCGGGCTCCGGGGCGCAGCCCCCGCACGCACCAGCGCCGGCCCTGCTCCATACGGCACAGCGACGCAAGATTACTCTACACTCGGGACAAAAAGGAACTAAAAAAATCCTTTTACAAAACTCACATTGACCAATATGTCAGTTGCCTTAAGGCCGCACTGTCATTAAAAAGAAAGAAACTTTATTATACTTTTGATCTCCAAGCCGAAAAAAGTTATTTTTAGGCAAGCACGTTTAATCGGAAGCTACAAAGTTAGTTAATATAATAACAATAAAGTTAATATATTAAAAATGAAATCAAACATGAACCTTTTCAAGTAAACAAAATCAACTACCATACCTAGAAAATGCGAAAAGCAAAAGTGCTGCCACTAGTTATGCTTAGCTCGATTTTGCCCGAGCTCTAGGCCTGTTTGTCTTCATACGCGGGCGTGATCTTGAGAATTCAATGTTTAAAGGATAAGCTAAATGCGTAGCTTTGAGAGTATGTTATATGTACATACATATGTATGTATGTGGAGGGATCTAGGCGGGTATTACTTAACTTTGTCGGAGTGAAGCGGGCGCAGGGTCATTATAGTTGGTGTTAATCAAGGAAGCTTTACCGCGGGGTCTTTTGTATTCGTCTAAGTAAATTATGATTTGAATTATAGGCATTGCTCCGGTTGCAATCATCAAATATTACATGCAAAAAAAAATAGAATTGTTTTATGGTCTAATGTATTTCACAAATACCAAATAAGTTAGTACAATGGCTGCCAAATTCACCTCGGTAATATTAAAGATAAAGATAAAAAGATAAGGAATCTTTATTGATAATGTAAAGTAGTAACATACATAGGTATAGGTATAAATATGTACTAATATCATAGAATATGCTACACAAATTACAATATCTCGTCAAAATTAAATTTATAACATTTAGTTTAAATAAAATTTTAGAAAAACAAGTTGAGTTTATCAAAACGCGAAAGGCCCATTTCTCGTCATATCAGGTGTCCATAGTACATCGATATGAGTGCTTGTCAGACATATTCTGACAGCACAAGTGGCGCCATCAGCCGCTTAGTCTGAAGTAAATGGAGATGAGTGTGGATTTTCGCGCCTGGCAGTTAGTAGACCGTAGCCTAGTGGTTAAGGCGTTCCGGACGGTGATCGGAAATACGCAGGTTGGAATCCTGCCGGTCGTGATTATTTTCGCTCATTTTCCAATAAAAGATTAATTTAAAATTTTAGAAGTTACAATGTCTAATTTTATTAATAAAATAATGAACACTTTTGTTATTAAAATCATATCAAACATAATAATAGGTATGTATGTAATCATACAATATGTCAACTTAAATAAATCTAGGTAGGTACTGTCACTATTATATGTTGCTATAAATACCAATCGAATGATTGAACAGAGCAAACTGCCTTGTGCTACCATTAATATTATATCAACGTCATAACTTTGCCTAAATAAACAACCATAAGCAAAAACACAATACAATTTTATTTATCTCTCTTATTCAAACATTCGCAATAAAATCCGAATATACGTACCTTTTGTTTGTTCACGCAAACAGAATTGATAAAACATATTCCCATAGATGTTATCAAAAACTTATGCATAAAAACATTTCATTTGCCGTCAAAGAGTTCGTTTGATATAATGCCGCCGGGGGCAATCTCTATTTATGTCACTGCACATTGCATTGAACGGAGCAAGGACCGGTTTGGGCCGAATATGTCAAAAAGCTTGTTAGAGAGCCTCATTTCCACGAGCCTATGATCGGAAAATAAAAATTTATGCGGCCATTTTTCAAGCGAATACCATTTTCCTCTCTGTTTTCAAGCGAAAAATTTGGCCCCTTTGATTGTGCCTGAGTACGTATAACTATATGTATACAAGGTGTAACAGAAGGGTGTGACAATATTAAAGAGTATACATATATATCATGTAAGGAGTCATACACCAAAATATGAAAAATTAAATCGCATATATTTTTTACCATACAAAAATGAGATAATATTTTTCACTTGATTTCGTGGCAGCCCTAGCGAGTGATCACTGACCGAACGAAACCGAAATAAGCACACATTCTTTCATCCCGTTCTAGTCTTAGTTTTAACGCAACGTATTCTCTCTCTCTCTCGCGCTCTCAGAGAAACACCGCCGCGCCGTGTCATTTGATAGCATCAAAAGTCAATGAACGCTCAAAATGATAAGATGTAGGGTTGCAAGTCTTAAAGTTTTAATGAAAGTTCAACTTATGATTACTCGAAATCTATGACACTTAGAATTCTGAAACCTAGTGGGCTGTATTCTATATATACATAGGTATGTATAGTATAAGTATTGTCACACCCTTCTGTTACACCTTGTATAGACGCGGTTATTCTGATAAACTCGTTAGAGTATGATGACTGGTTTCATATAATTTTGTGTAAATATTGAAGCACCTCACATGATAGACCGATCAAATAAAACTAGATTAGGGACTCACTGTCAAAATATTTCTACATTTTATGGGTCTTTTTCGTATCATCATCATCCTCAGTCTGTTCTATAGTACACGTTTGAACGTACATGTGTGTAGGACGTGTTTAAGTAAATAAACACACCTCGTCTCGAATGTTCCAAGTGAGATGCAGCTCCTTTGTTTGTATCGTGTTTCTCTTTGACATCGAATAGAAAGACGAACACAATCTCAACCATTGACATCTTAGCTCTAAAGATCTCTGCCATTTGATTCGCACGGAACTAATAAGAAACTCATATTAACATTTTGTACTTCTTTGATTGACAGATTCGTTCTGTGATTATAACTTTCCACCTTTAACTTTTACTTTATTAAGTAAATGCGTTTTTTGACACTATCACAATATTTCTAGTGTACAACAAATAAACCAGAAAAAACCTTTTACCGGTTTTATTTCCAAAGCTGCATAATGTAGTGCATGTTACGGTCGCGTCAACTTGCGTCGTGTCGTGTCGTGATGATGTCGTGTCACGTGTCGGGACGTGTTGTTGTCACGCTGACAAAATGACAAGTGTTGCCTTCACTCTTCACTTACTATCGATGGAAGTGACCATGCTCTGGTAGGAGCTCGGGTAAGCCAGATAATAATTAATCGCTTAAAAAAGCTTGCATTTTTTTGCTATTTAAAGGTTTTTTTTATAATAGATTGCATCCATAGAACGATAAACTTTCTTTACTTTCTATTATAACAAATTAATGAACACAAATATTTTATTTTTAAATTTAGTTGTAATAACCGGCTAGCACTTACGTCAATAATTACGTCGAAAAATTAGCTCGACAAGTTTCAGAAAACTTCATGCCTTACGGGAACTATAATACAGTGACAAATATTTTAGTTTATAAATTACTACGTAGTACGTAAATAGGGAGGCCTACGCCAATGAGGCGACAACTGCATACCAGGAAGAATTGACCTAAAATTATTGCATCACTTGACATTGAAACAAACATTTTTGACATTTCTGTAAACAATCGACTGTATGTATCAATTTTTGTGACATTTTATGAATGTGTAGCTGAATAAAAGCTTGTTTACCTTTACTTTTACGTAAATATTGCTCACAAAGCACTCTTAGACAAATTTTAATGCGTTTTACTGTTCAAAAGACGTTCTAGGCATTATTATGCGTCTAACAGCTCGCCACAACTATTTATAGCATATTAACTTTGATGATCACTTCAACAACTTCACACCAAGCCCCTCAATATTTGAGCTCTGAATTTACTAGCTGCTAAAAGCGGCTGAAACTGTTTGTTATAATTTCATAAAGCAAATTGAAAACATTCCGTGAAATAAAGTGAGTCTGAATGAACTTCAGCGCGCTGTAGTTATATGTCACGGTTAAATACTCTTCATGCGTGATTTAATTAATTTCATCAATTCGTTATTTCTCTCAAAGAGAAGTTTATCAATTTACTCGATATATCATACTGCTCGGTTAATGGTTTTATTCAGTTTGCTCACATTTTATATTGACCGTGGCATGCGTCACAAGGTTCGAGTTGCTGATTTAAATATATCAGTTTTTTATATTTAAGGTCGATGTTTACGGTAACTTAATCAATAGCTGAATAAATAATGAAATACCTATTTGACTTATTATAAACATTAATGTTGACGATAAAAAAATATTAAGTTAAGTGAACTATTTCCCCCGTTACCTAACATATTATGTAATTAAAATCTTTTTCTTTTGTTTAAATGTACATAGATAGTTATTTGTAATCCAGAAAGATGAGCGCGATCCCCACAACACAGGGGAACCTAGTGTGGGGAACATAGATCACATCATTTGTAATCAATCCTAACATAGTAATATAAATATAGTACTAACAAACAAATAGTGTAACTTAGTTATAAGGTTTTTGATGACCAAAAAAAAATATTATTATATTGTTTTGTTTTTCCTTACTGTTGAAATAGTGAGATATTTCAAAAGCCGCTAGCCCCAAACCAGGACCCTTGTAGGCACTATAAAACAATAGCAAATAAATTACCGCGGATACGTGATAATGACCATAAAGTTTTTTCCAATGGTTAAACCAGGCTGCCATATATCTCGAGGAGCCCGACTCCCGCCGGATGGTCACCGCAGCGCCGTAACGAAGTGTCGTTCCAGATTTATGATGACACTGACTCTACTTTTCACCACTTTACACCAAACTCACCTTTATTGTCTCTGTTTGAAAGCCTACAATACCGTGCAGTAATGGTTGGCAAAGCTATCGAGCTGAGAGGGTGCTGGGAAAGATTGAGCGGAGGTGTCTCGACGTTCATATGAGGTTGATTAATGAGCCAGCAGCTAGCCGCCGCGGACTAGAGAAATAATTAAAACTAATTGACCTTTACGCAATTTATGGTAGAACAATATTTTACTGATTAAATTCTAAAACAAATTGAATTCGTAGAATAACGTAGAATAAATTTTGCCTTCCCTCCATTCATGCATAGATTTGCCCATCTATGTGTAGATTTTGCTACGCCGTAGCCATGTCCACGAAAGCGTAGCATTGCTACGGAGCGTGTGTGTGATTCGATTTATGTAGCATGCTTGACTGAAGTTGTGCTGTAGGTCTCGTTCTGCTAGGCACAGGAGATGTCCTATGCCTATATCGTTGATTTGCATATACATAGGTAGGCCCGGAGGGTAATTGACTTGAATATGTGAATAATTTTAGAGCCTTAGTTGGTGGGCTGCCTCCACGATTTCTTATACTCCTTCATAGTTTTCACTTGCAATAAAAAAATTACATAAATTGAATATTTGATTTCACAGTGTGATTAAAATTTCTAAGATTTTGAATAGAAAACAACATGATCTAAGTTTTAAGTGCGTTAGCCCATAGTTAGCAAATATCTACTAATTATATAGGATCTAGCCACACAAAGATAGCGGCGCTCGTTCCTCAGCTCTCCCCGGGAAGTATCAGTTAGAACAAGATTGATGCTGCAGCAGTAATTCCCGCGACTTCCCTCGCGTATATTTATGTCCTCACCTCGGGAAGTGCTGCGACTCACGTCACATTGATTTGTTTTTCTTTGCAAACTACCTGGTAATGGCTTTTCTTACGGTTTGTGCATACCGTTATATGTACGTCACAACTTTGTTAAAGAAAATGGCATAGAAATATTACAATGTTTTATTTTATTTTACATTAAATAGGGTTACGCTTGACTATAGCGTGCCTGATGTTAAGCACCACTATAGTTATAATTGATTATAATTAATCAGTTTATTACTACACGTCATTAAAATTTTGACATCTGTTTTCATATATTGCTGATACAATTTGATTTCTAAACTTGGTTCACTGACTTCATTTTCGTCTCCCCCTTTTTCATGAATGTATTAAACTAGCAAATGTTGTGATGAATTTACTCGTGTACTATACATTAGTTATTTTTTTTGTATTTTGAATTGACATGTCGGATGACATTTCCAAACAAGTAGGTAGGAGATGGATCAGGCAGGCTGGAGACCGTACTAAGTGGCACGTTAAACAGGAGGCCTATACTCAGCAGTGGGTGAACTCGGGCTGACATGATGATGATGATTTTAAATTGACTCACTGTCTCAACAATTAATCTCACTAAAAATATTTTTCAAACTCTGTTTATAATTAATTAATTATATTGTTTATTATCCTATATTTTTTATAATGTAGGTTTTTTTTTAGTTCCCATATTATATTGTTTCTTTAAAATGGCGCTATACCAAAACTTACATTACTTATTTGTTTTAAATACAGAACAAAATTCCTCCAAAACTCCGAGCCGAATGTTAGCACAGCCTCGTTTAAGTCGAAGCTCTGCATTAGTGACGCGCGTCATTATGCAGCCGAGTAATTATTATGGACAAGCACGACTTCATTACAATAACGCTTCTTTTAAACCTCGCCCGAGTCGCAGACTCATTTAGTTTGTGAAGAGGTCAATAAACGAATGAATACATTAAAGATACTCCGAGGCATGGTATACAAAAAATATATATATGAATGAATTGCAGTGAGGCATTTAGTCTTTAAGTCACCTGACAACACACACTCACACAAACACTACACACATATAAATGACCTTGAGATTGATATTTAAAAATGACTGCTGAAATAATAAGGTAACGCTTACTTTACCGAAACCAAATTTTAAGAACAGATTATATACGAGCTACTTTTCAATAACCTACAATAAATTTTATTAGACGGCCAATAATTCATCAAATACCAATGCTGCAAAAACATCAGCTTTTACTGGTTTTTACTCGTTTCAGCCTCTCTAGCAAAATATATAGCAAAAAAAGCTCTTACACCAACGTTACTGATAGAATAAAAAGCTCATTCCGCCTTAAGATCACGTGATAGTAAAAGAGCACTTAATCCCGAGTTAAACGTTCCTTTCTACGTATTCTGGTCGAGTGCTAGGTGCCTGTCTGCTTGTCTGGAGAAGTCTGCACGGAGGGAGACCCCGGGGACTGGTTACATCTGGTTATTTCTTTTAGCGGCTGAGTAGGAGCCAGGTGGGCTTTATTGGGTAAAGCAGCTATGTTGTTTATGTATGATTTTTATTGATATATAAATATGGTGATTTCCATTAGCAAATCGTGTTTAAGTGCTAACCCATTCCGTTTAAAAAACTATGCATTTCGTGTGTATATTAATAATACTTGTAAAAAAATGGCAAAAGGGGTTTATGCATTAAAACAGTTGAAACCAATAACAAGCCCAGAGCACCTAAAGGAAACTTATTATTCATACATACACTCTATACTTTCATACGGCATAAGTATATGGGGCAATGCGACAGACTTTGAAAGAGTGTTAATAATGCAGAAACGAGCAATAAGAGTACTTGTGGGAGGTAGATATAGAGAGTCTTGTAGAAACCATTTCAAAGAGTTGAAGATTTTGACGTCAGTGTCACAATATATATTAGAGATTATAAAGTTTGTAAAAAGAAATCCACATTTGTTTAAACTTAAGACTTATAACTCAAATAGAACCAAGATAAACAGAGTATTGTTGAAACCAACTGTGCCTAGGCTGTGTATGACTAAGAAACTACCCACTATAATGGGAGAGAAACTGTTCAATAAACTCCCCGCACACATTCAGTCTTTGAATAATGATCAGCAATTTTGCAATAGCGTCAAACAATTATTGTTAGATCAGACACTATACAGTTGTAAAGAATACTTTGAAAATGACTACAGTCAACTACCAATTGATTCTAAACTTGCTTAGAAATTATGTAATTAACTACTGAGTAAGGAGTGTGATGCCAAATTGTCATTTTAGCCCCTATACAGCTAAAGTGACAGTACCAAGATTTATTTAAGTTGACATATTGTATGATTACATACCTATTATTATGTTTGACATGATTTTAATAACAAAAATTTTCATTGTTTTATTAATAAAACTAGACATATGTAACTTCTAAAATTTTATAAAAGCCTAATGTTATATATTCAATTTGACGAGATATTGTAATTTGTGTAGCATATTCTGTGATATTAGTACTTATACCTATGTATGTTACAATTTTACATTATCAATAAAGATTCTTTATCTTTTTTTTTTTTTTAATAATGCAGAAGAAATTTATCGTAATTCATAATTTTTATTATTATTAAAATAGGTTAAAAGTTTTGGCAACTATCGGTTGCCAAAATTTTTTCCGAATTTTCAAATATTTATATTTTCAGATCTTCCCGCTACTCGAGGGTCTCGTGACTTTCCACATCTAGTATTACGCCCAACTCATCTGAGGTATTGTTTTCAGGACTTTGGGCGTACAAAAACGGTAGTTATTTTCATATTTATTTTCCCCTTTATTTTTGATGATATACTGCTGGTGTTTATTTTTCTGTTTCTATGTCAACGGTCCCTCGCGTCGGCGCACGAGGAGCGACGTGCCAGCTTGACGGCTACGGGCCGTCATCTCCACGTCACTAGACTATTTATTTTTATTGTAAATGGCTTCTCCCACCCATGTCGCGGCTATATTTGCCCCCCAAATTACAATAGTGTCGCAGGAGAACATGGTTCAATGCACGGAGTGTACCCAAGTCCGATATTTTAAGGGTCTTAGGAGCCTTAAAATACATCGTGCGAAGTGTCACAAAATTACAGAAATTCCGTTGTCTGCTCCTGTTTTAGGCTCCGCTGGAGCCAGTAGCAGTTCCGTGAGCGCTGTTACTTCTTCCGAACCGTTTTGGAAGGTTTTGAGCTCACTCAAAAACTCTCTTCCGATTCTCAAACGCATCCCGCGTGGTGCCCGTGTCTCGGTGTCCCAATGTTTGGCTTCTGCTATTAGGAACGTTATTTCTAGGAACACTAAGCTCGCTTGGGAACATCTCCTGTCTTTTCCCTTCTGCGTACTTCACGTAACATTCGATCCTACCTCCAAAAAGTCCCTTACCCAACGGGTAAAGGACAATTGCGTAAAGTACGCTGCATGGGAAGAGAACCCTTCAGACCTAGCTCATATTATTCCGCCTAACACGCGGAATAATCAAAATTCTAAATTCACTGGCGATTTGGCTAAAGTCCGTTTAGTAGAAAACAAAATTAGTGACGGTGATATTAAAGGCGCCGCACGAGTCTTGTTCTCCAGCGATACCATAGCCCCACACTCACCCGATACGGTCCAGTCACTTCGTGACAAACATCCACCTTCCGCAGCGGATCTCCACCTGCCTGATCCACCGGACTCTGATGTTGACTTTGACGTGTCCACCCAACAGGTTGCTACTGCCGTTTCATCTTTCCAAAGTGGTTCAGCTGGAGGTCTTGACGGCCTTACACCCCAGCACCTAAAAGATCTTCTATCTTTTAGTTCTGGTGGGGTATGCGAAACTCTTTTGAAGGATCTAACTGCATTAGTTCAACTCATGTTGTCTGGACGGGTTAATGACAACATCACCGAAATTTTGTATGGTGCCAATTTGTGCGCCCTTTTGAAAAAGGACGGTGGCATCAGGCCTATAGCGGACGGGACCACATACCGTCGCCTCGAGGCCAAGGTAGGTTGCAGGAAGGAGGTTGTTCCTTTGAGCAATCTTTTTCAACCACTGCAGCTTGGTTTTGGTTCGCGAGGCGGGTGTGAGGCCGCCGTCCACTCTCTTCGGACTTTTCTTCACCAAAATTGTGGAAATGTGTTTCTGAAGGTGGATGTCAAAAACGCTTTCAATTCGGTAGACAGAGGAGCGTTGTTGACCCAAGTGAAAGACAAAATTCCCGACCTTTATAATTTCCTTTGGCAATGCTACGGTAAGTCATCGAAATTGGTTTACAAAAACTATTTTATGGACTCTTCAGTTGGTTGTCAACAAGGTGACCCTCTTGGACCGGTCATTTTTAGCCTGGCCATACATCCCATAATTCAACGTCTCAAGTCCAAACTTAATGTTTGGTACTTGGATGACGGTACTTTGGGAGGTTACGAGAACACCGTCCTCGATGATTTCAAAATTTTGGTAGACGAATTTCATCATGTTGGTCTCGAATTAAATTCAAAAAAGTGCGAACTATTTGTTTGCGATTCATGTTCGGACAAGGATTCAGTCATATCTAAATTCAATGATTTGGCACCGGGTATTTCTATTCTAGACAAAAGTTCACTTCGCCTCCTCGGTTCACCGATTCTAGATGAGTCGTTTTCTCCTTTCGTAGAGGACAAAATTCAAAATTTTAGGGATACTCTAGGCCGTTTGCTCAAAATTAACGCCCATATGGCGTTTACTATTATCAAATATTGTTTGTTTGTTCCAAAATTCACTTACTATTTACGATGTTGTCCATTGTGGCAACACAATGGGCTCCTTTCGAGCTTAGACAACATCGTAAAGGACACACTAGTTTCGGTTTTGAATGTGGACATGGATGACAGGACATGGTCGCAAGCTTCCCTACCTGTACGGTTAGGAGGTTTGGGTGTCCGCAAAATTTCAAGTGTTGCTTTACCAGCATTTTTGGCTTCTGTCCACGGTACTTACGAATTGGTCCAAAAAATCCTCGCACCCGCTTTAGGCCCGTCTGGCGTAGTTGTAGTTGCGCATACGGACGAAGCTAAAAATGCTTGGCGCCTGGCCTGTCCAAACACCGATTTTCCTACAACACCTCGTTCCCAGAGACTGTGGGATCGGCCGATCAGCGAACTAGCACGGAAATCACTTCTCGATACGTGTACTAGTTTCGCGGATCGCGCCCGCATCCTTGCGGTCAGTGTGTGGGAATCCGGTCTTTGGCTGCAGGCCATGCCCTCTTTTAATACAGGTAACCTTTTAGATCCGACAGCTTTTCGACTCGCGGTTAGCCTGCGCTTGGGTGCGAGGAGCTGTGAACCGCATCGCTGCCAGTGTGGTACTGATGTCGACCAGCTCGGGCACCACGGCCTCTCATGTTCGAGGAGTGCTGGTAGAATTAGCCGCCACGCTAGTCTGAACGACATCATTCGCCGGGCTTTTTCCACTGCCAATGTTGCAGCTATGCTCGAACCGAGCGGCCTAGCACGTGACGATGGAAAAAGACCTGACGGTATGACTCTTGTGCCCTGGAAGTTGGGTCGGCCCTTTGTGTGGGACGCAACTTGCTTCGACACATTGGCGCCGTCTCATCTGTCTATGACACGGTGTCGGGCTGGAGCGGCGGCTATTATTGCCGAGCATCACAAGAGAAGCAAATATGCTAACCTCGGCCGAGGTTACATCTTTGAGCCTTTTGGAGTCGCGACTTTGGGGCCGTGGGGTCCGGGAGCCCATACTATTTTCCAAAACCTCTCGGAGCGCTTGGTTGACGCGACGCGTGACCAAAATGCTGGCCTTTTTCTGGCTCAACGTATCAGCATTGCCATCCAGCGTGGTAATGCGGCCAGCATGCTGGGTACGCTGCCCTCTGGTAGTGGGCTGGAGCATTTAGATTATCTTTAGGCTTTTCTAAAGATTTTCTAAGTGCCCCTTTTTGTAGTAGTTAGAAGTAGTATGTTTAGTTTTTCTTCCCTTGTTTTTATATTTTATTATTGTAAATAGAGATGTTATTATTATTATTTTTTTATATTCTTGAAAATATACAAGCTCTTAAGAAACTAAAGTCTCCGTGGCACACCACTCGCAATCACCGACTATTTTAACAAATTTACTACCATGTATGGTAATTAGAGTGGAAAGTGAGCCGAGGTATCTGCGCCTCATGATTAAGATTGTTAAAAACCAGCCTCTGAGAATGCCTTTTCGGTCCGCAGAATTTAATATCTCTCGTAAAGCCGTAACGGCTGTAAAGAATCCAATTTGGGCGGCATTTGGAGTTATGCCCAGCTTGGGTGACATTTCTTTTTAAAATTGCGCGGCCAATACTGCACTTAAACTTGTCTTTATCTCGCCGACCTCTGAGAGATGCGAGTGTCACGCGGTCGCAGCTGTGAACTGTAGGTCGTTCACATCAACATGTTGAAATGTTTAGTCATCCAACATGGTATGAATCGAAAGTAATTTTCATGGAAACTTTATAGAAATTAACTTGTGTACTTAAAAAAATTGTAATGAGAAAGGTGTCACGCTACCTCGTTAGTAACTACCTAGATCTAGACATCTACAGTTTAGAAAGGTGTCACGCTACCTCGTTAGTAACTACCTAGATCTAGACATCTACAGTTTAGAAAGGTGTCACGCTACCTCGTTAGTAACTACCTAGATCTAGACATCTACAGTTTAGAAAGGTGTCACGCTACCTCGTTAGTAACTACCTAGATCTAGACATCTACAGTTTAGAAAGGTGTCACGCTACCTCGTTAGTAACTACCTAGATCTAGACATCTACAGTTTAGAAAATTTGCTTCATAGTTTGCTTCCTTTCACAATTAGACACAAGAAGTCTCGGATACTTTTACTAGGTAAAGGAACAGTACAAAGTTAAAAAAATAAATCTCAGTCAATTAAACTTTTTCCTACTTCTTACCCTTAATCGAGCGTCCTCCCAACATATAGCAGATATCAGCCCCCGCACTATCTCAGCATCAGTAGCTCGGTAAATCCCCGCAAGCGCCGCCTTTACTCAGCAGCGACGCTAACGGCCTCTATCGGCCAACCAAACGTGAAATAGATTTTTTATAACCACAGCTTTCAGCACTCCATTCAAACTCGGACTTCTATTAGATTAAACCGGCCAAAGATCGAGCGCACTGATGGGAAAATATTTTTTAAATTGGATTTTTTTACTTTGCAAGAGATAAAAGGGGAAATATGGTGATGACTTTTTGCATTCAGCGTTCACTAGCAAGTTCAGTTCGAATTTAGTGCATCAGTGAACTTTCATTTTGTTATTTAATTGGTTTTACACAAGAATAGAACTTCTTGACTAGTGTCAGCCGACATAATGCCATGATTGTGTATAGTTTTATTAACTAACGTTTTATTACTCAGTACACAACTGTTGCAAGCAATATGCTGTCACCCCGCCAACCAACCACGCAAGTTGCAGAACACGTCGCTTCAAAATATCATGTTGTATCCCAATAAGTGCAAAAGCATTCGTAATACACTTAGCGAGAGCCATAAAGAAAATGCAGCGATAACTTGTCCGTGGGAGAAAAAAGTTCCACAACAGAGCGGAAACTGGACCATAGAACCACCATTATTATGGCTATTATTTATTAACTGCCATTACTTAGATACTTCGTTTTCCCTATGGGAGAATCGTTATCTTTGGACGGGGAACGAACAAGATATTTTCATAGAATGGTCGTATGACTAATGCAAAGAAAGATCCAACATTTTGTAATTTAATATAGCCTTGTACAAAAACTTATGTGAATAGTTTATCATGATTTAATCAACCAATAGTAATCAATGCCAAAAATATGACATACTTATACTAATAACGTAAACTGCTTAATTACAACGAAATAAATATATTAAGTATATCACTGGCGGTTTAGCGACACATAATCATGAGCCTTCTATTTTTAAATGTTCGTCCGACTATTTAAGTTTTTAACAGATTTCCGATCTACATTATTCCAATCCTCTATTTCTCCTGCCAGCATCAGCAGTCATATAAGCATGCACATGTCCTTGGGGCCGTAAGTTGCGGCCGAGTGTCACAAGTTGGGCCATCTCACGGCTCGGGCCGTATGGATGTATTTACCGGCTGCAATAACAATATTCGGAATAGGCCAGTTATGGCGGCCGGCGTAAGTTACGCGCGCACGGACATGAGCTGCTGAGTCGGCGGGAGCCGGTCAATGGTTGCGAGGCTCATTTCGACTCTTTTTATTGGCGGGCAGTAGTCGTAATGAGTATGGGATTTAGGCTTAACGTTGGATATGTTGTCATGGTAGCCTTGACAAACTGAATGGTGATTGGAGCCCCATATAGTTTCTATAGTTTATTTTGTACTTGTGTTCAAACATTTAATTTCAAGAAAATTAATAATAGTTAAAGTAATGAGGCGTAGCAAGAAAGTAAGCAGACGGTCTTATTCTCGGCTATCCAATTCCGTGCTTAAAAGCAAAGCAAAAGCTTTGAAATGTTTATTTCTTCTTGTTAAAGCGATAATTCCAAGCTACAGCCTCCACACTTTTCTATTTGGGGAATTAAGTTGTAGGTAAAGAAAGCCGGAATTTTCTTCCCAGCACTGAAACATTACCCGAGCCACAGAATATACAATAGTATCCCAGTAGCTCTGTGGAAACTTTGGAAAGGATTTAGTTCACTTAGTGTAGAAGGTGTTATTTTTCTCTCGGCAGCTATTTGAAGCCCACATGCTTGAGTCGAAGAATCCAGCTAATATCATACGAGACACTCTGAATTAATGAACTTGTAATATGGTTAGCTCTCTCCTGAGAACCAGTCTTGAAACTTTCGCATATATAAAGCTTGTAATTTTATTAAAAAACTTGATATTTGCTCTTACATTATTTACATATTCAGAGAGTGAACTTCAGCCGTCGCCGTAAATCTACTGTTTCATTTATCGGAATGGAACAAATGGAAAAATATATTCAACTTGCATGACTTAATTGGTCAGTTGAAAGATTTATTTGTGAATGTTTGCGGAAAAATATAAGTTTTTGTTTTGTACCCTACACGTACCTACAGCTACAGTAAAAAAATCAACTAGTTTTCTTGCAGACCGAGCAAAGTAGGTTCAGTATTTAAGTAAATACTTTTAGTGTGCGGTAACTTAGAAACGTATATAAAGGCATTTGTTCTCATTAGTTTAAAGCCTTATTTTTTACTTAAATTAGGCCAATTACCAGCTTTACTTACAATAAGAGTCACAACGTCTTCGATTAAAAAGCCGAAGATAGTCAATTTACGAAAAGCCCAAGTTTTATTCAGCTTATTTCATGAAAAATTAAAAACAAGTTAGGGAAAAATGCTGATATTGAAATTCTACGTCTTGAATTACATAGGGGGCGTTTCAGTCAAATTTGCGACGCAATAAATAAGGGTTTTAACGAGTCTCGAGGCCCTCAGGGCGCATTACCAAACGTTCTTCATTTTAATGTGCCTCTGTCAGACCGCAGCCGTCTACTGCTGGTGCCTACACTACACATGTAGGTACTTATGTATGCCTCATTGTTCTAAGGGACATTTACATGAACCTAATGTTTGCAATTATGTTATAAAAATAATGTATCAGAATTAACTTAAAAGTTTATAAACATAACTGATGAATAAACATTTTTTTATTATTTCAAGCAGCTCCAAGCAAAAACACCATGAAAGCTTTGTACAAATCTACTGAAATTAATACAAAATTAGGCCACAGTTTATATATTAAAATAGTTTTAAATAAATATCCGATTACAGTAAAGATTGACTTAAATACCTTCTATAAGCCGTAACAAACATAATTTGCTAACTCTTGACCTTAATTTCAGAAACTTTGCTCTCTAAAATAAGTTATTTAGATTTAGCTTCAAATGAAACCGTAGCCTAACTGTAAATCGCAGCATGACTCGCTTTTAAACTCAATTATTATTTGTAAGACGTGAGTCATTTAAATCTTGTCTCGAACTGTTGCCATATTTTTGACGTGACCTCCGAAACTTTTGGAGCACTTTGAAGAGTTTCACTAACACTGCCCGCGGCGTTATTTGAAGTTTTTTTAAAATAAAAAATAGAGCTTTTTGTTTAATTCAAAGTATTGGACATACTGGCATAAATTATGTATCTAAAATATTACAAAATAAATATAGTAATTAAATACTGTACAAACACTAAACGAGTATTTCTATTTATAAAACCCACATAATTGAACGCCGTATCAGAATCAGAATCTTGACCTTTATAAAACCAAAAATGACAATAAATAGTGCTTTTTCATTACATTTGTACGAACAACTTATTAACATCTAGCTGCAGGCTCAATATGAGTATGTTCTGAGACAGGAGAGGGGAGGAGAGTGGGGGGCTGAGTAACGTGCCTCTTTAGAGTCCGCTTTAATTCCACGTTAAAAATGATACTCCATAAAACGAGAACGAGCCCTGCGTTTGGAATTAAAGAGTTTGTCAAATTGTAATTGTTACTGCTCGAGGGGGCTACCATAGTTCACATTGTTTTACTGAGAAGCTGTCTTGGTTTTTATGATTCCAATCCGTATTACTCATAAGTTTAATAAGTTTCGGAGTCTCAGTTGGTTTTTACCTGTACTATTAGTGTGTTATTGTACGTGTGTGTGCTATTTTACGATAGAAAATGTCAAGTAGTGTAAGTGTCTTAGTAAATAAGGATAACAAAATCTCTAGCTAGTAATTTGAAGTAAACAAAGTCAGTAAGAGAACCACCAGTTTTGCCAAACCAAAGGAAACAAAACTGTATCAAAAATCTTTACAATACTATCAAAATATCCAACCTATTCTCTCTTTATTGAGTAATGTGCGAGGTCCCTTGGTATCCCCCCGGGGAGCCTGGGAGAGCGTGCCGATCCACATTTGATTACTCTCCAGATCGTAAAAACGAATTATAAAATTATGGAACAGATGGAGTTGTCTGATGACAATCAAAATAGCGTTTATATTAACATTTTTACGACGATCGAACAGATAAAAGAAGTGCCTACTGTGATTTCGCTAAAGAAAAATATAACGCTGAAAAATTTATATTATGTCAATCACAGCTTTTGTACATATATCAAGATCTTGTGAAATATATTTTATTATAGACTGTTACTATGCTGATATATGACAAATTATTTACTTTTCTACAGAAGACGTTTATACTCACTCTCACACTTCTCACTGCCCTTCTTTTCTCTACAATTTATCCAATAAAATAAATAAAAGCCCATTAGGACCACAATCATTGCTCCTTACTTTGCACTATATTATACTAAACACTCCACTGGAGGATTCCTGGAATTAATTCACCCCCAGCTAATGGCTGAGGTTAAGGCGACACCAGATTTGTAGCCGGCCGGGGCAAGCCTCGTTAAGGCACTAACAACACGCACTTTAATTATGACATTATACTTAGGAGTAGGTGATTGAGGCATATAAATTATATGGGTAATACATAAATTTTAAATCCTGATCAGTAAAATTCAAATAACATAGCCGATTGTATCATATTCTTCGTACATTACTTTGAATTCTCGCGACTATATCTGAAGCTTTGGTTGCATTTCTCTTGTATTTATATAAACTTCTCACGTAAACATGTGTAACTAAGTGGCATGATATCTTACACAGAAATATATAACTGTAACCATTGAGCCTTAACAATGTCCCCTGGTCCGAGGGACAATGGTGTAGATGAATGTCCCGCCGCCTGGCACCCGGCGCGCGGCGCTGCTTTATCCACGGCAGCGCTCTACGTGCTGTGCTGCTTTGTCCCAGGTGTCGCTTTTTACCACAGACAACATAACCTACAAACCTTTTTGTACAGTAAAAGGCAAGCCTTTTTATTCAGTAGATCTAAAAGTTTTTGGCGCCCAAACAGAGAACGTTTTTCATATAGTACCAATCATCTACACAAGCTATTTTATCAAAAATATGTCAGGCGCAGACCAACCGACTATTATAACACGTCCATTGCAACAAACCAATCAACAAGCTTATATCATACCATATTAGTAACTTGACGTAAACATATTCCGCAACACTCATACAAACCTAATTACTTACTAGGAACAAACAAATTGTAAATTGGTTAGTTTGCTGAGGAGTTTAGTGAGTGGAAGGTCCCTGCATCCCAAGGCGGTGCGACCGCCCGCTGTGAGATGACGCGTACAAATGACTCGCACTGCTCAAGTAATGGGCCTGCGCTGGAGGCTCGCGGCTTGTACAGGATGGAGTAGTGTGGTTTCACCCACATGTTATATTCGTATTTTAGAAAACAATAACATTTAATTATTAATTTGTGCACAACCTTTCGAAACGACTATTTCTAATACATTATAAACATTCTTAACCTATGATTTCAAAAAGCATAAAATTGCTTTTATGTAATGTAAATTTATTGCGAAAGTTATCGTAAGCAACAATTATCGTTAAATTTACTCACTTTGTTAGCAGTAAAAAAGTAGAAACAAAAGGTCACGCAAGTAAAGCTAGCAAGTGCGACATAAAAACTTCTTAAGTAAATTGCAATGTTTATATCGACTACTTTCTTCAGTAAATACTAGAAATAAATAAACGCTATGACGTTTATTTCCACCCGAGCTACAATGTAGCAAATATTTCACAAACTGTGTTTCAGTTCTCGACGTATTTGCTCAATACTAAAACACGCAAAAAAACACGTGATGTTAGTTTTCCGTGTAGTATGTATGGCCGCTACGTTTTATTAATAGAGCTGTTAATGTTTCGCTCTTCTTGGACTCAAAAAAACAATAAAGTTTTAATCATATTCATACATTTTTTGTGAAATATTATTTTCACGAATACCACACCATACAACCTACATACATACTTTAATAGTTATCGTAAAGTACATACTGTAATAAACATACTTAAAAGAATATAAATTGCATCCATAGAACTTTATTACTAGCGTATAGAACAGACACCCTGAACCAAAGCTTTGCTCCATTTTGGAAAGAGATTGAACTAAAATTCGCTGCAGCGCGAAAATATAGTTATGTCGTCTAACCAAACTATTAAAATATGCAGCGCTTAAAAGCGTACAGAGTACAGTTTTCTCGCGACCAAAACGACTTAAACGTCGTGTATTTTGCAAAATGGCGGCGCCAGGCAGCCTCATTCTCGTGAGCATTGTTACATCGCGAAAAACTTTAAATCATAGAGTTTTCAACGTTTTATTATTGTCTACTTTCCGATGAAATGTTAAACCATCACTTTTTTTGATGTTTTGGAGTGTATACGGCAGTCTTTAAGAACACAACCAGGCATTTGATGTTGTTATTTATGCGAGCCAAACATAACTATTCTTCACGGGCGTTGGATACTCACTGGATATTTGCTGTATAGCTTACCGCAAAGCGTGGCGCAAGATCATGCAACGCGTTGGCTTCTCTATAGGTAGTAGTAATAACTCAATGATTGCATGTACCTCTTTATTCATGATTCGTTGAGGATGGAATGAAAGGATGAAACTCGAAAGTTATTCGACGAACAGTATTCTTATTTTCATTCTATATAATGATTTATAAGTAAAATTGTAAGCTCTGTGTACCTGTTCAAACATTGTAGACAGTGTGGGGTGGGTCCAATCGTAGCTAGGTCGCAGTAGTAGGCGGGTAGGTACTTATAACAAAACTGTAGCCATTACACAAACATACTAGGTACAACATTAGTCTACGAGTGAGGATTGTTTACGCCTGCTTCGTTTGTGGAAGTGAATTCACCCACAATGGATACTAGTTTGGAAGGGATTGGGATTTTTTTTCCTTGTTGTCGATGGATAATAAACTGGATAAGTGTGAGAAAGGAATAAATATGTATTTAGTTACGTTGTTGTTACATAATTTACGTGGAGTTCTTTTTTTAACGTGTCATTTGTGATTAAGTGCTTCCGTAAGGCAGAGACCATCATCATCATCATCAAGGCAAAGACCACTTTACAATATACATTTTAAAAGGCCGATAGAATCTTGGCATTTTTCACACACGGCAATGAATATCTCAACGTCACAATCTAATTCGGCCATATAAATAACACACATACATAAATAAAAACCAAATTGCCCACATTGTCTTATATACTTTAATACATTTTTGTATCAGCTGAGACACAGAAATGCACATTAAATACCCAATAAGATACCTACGTTAGTACATAGATGGCAGCAAATATGAACCTATCTGTAAACATCAGTAACATCCTTAGTGTTTGTGTATTGTATTGTGTTCTATTGTCACACTGAACTGAGGTTGTTCCTACATTATCTACTACTTACATTGTCTGTACATACCTATTGTTATATACCTACTACATAGTCTATATTCAGAACGTCTTTGTGAGATCGCAAGATGTCTTTGAGCGTTTGTGGATATGTTATCATTTGCATTATTGAGGATTGAAGGCACAAAGACGAAAATAGGATGCTGGGAAACTGTAGGGATGAATGTTATTTTGAAAGATAACATTATACATTGCATATTATTAATTCAAAAATTTTAGCAATAATATTTTAAAGGTGAAAATGTATGCGTGTGTGTTTGTATGTTGTTATTTCTCACGCATAAACAGCTGATACGATTTGGATAGAATTTGGTATTAAGATACACGCATATGGGCTACTTTTTATCCTAGATTTACTCGAATAACATCGCGGAGCGCTGCTATTCTTGAATAAATACCAACCGTCTTATTACAAAACGCGGTTTTAATATTAGTCTAGGACTTCGAAAATAAAAAGCGGGTTCTTGTTGCTCAGACATCACCAAGCAATCAAAATGTCAACTTCAAATTGGAACTTTGATTTAACATTGATAATGAAGTAACAAACATACACAAACTTTCGCTGATATAATCTGCGCCCCGCGGATTACTATCTCCATACCAAATTTCATAGTTTTTGTAAAGGGTCGATATACGGTGCCCTATTAAAAAATTTTACTTGAGAACTGGCACAATACAAAGATATGGCCAATTAAAAAAAAAAAAAAAAAAAAAAAAAACATTGATATATTTGACAGTTTGAAAATTCTGACAGAAGACAGACAATTGTCGAACAACTAAAACGGACTTGGTCTAGACTAATATTTAAACCATGTTTTGTAATAAGGCCTAAATGTTTGAGTTACAACCCTCCCACCTGCTACTACTACTTATCGAATGAGAGTAATTAATTAATCACTTAATTAATACCTGCTTGTCTTGGTAGGTACTTTAGTATTTATTTAATAGTGAACATCTCGCCTTTAAGAACATTATGCTCGTTAAATATGCAAGCGTTTCGTTAAAAGATGGTGTAGGTAATATATTTGTACAGCATTTAATTGGTATGAATGGAGTTACGAGAAATGCAGACTAAGTTTACGCAGGTCAGTACCTAGTGAATGCAAGCAATGTGAATTATGAAAACACTAAGTACGAAGAACATGAATCTATACTAATATTATAAAGCTGAAGAGTTTGTTTGTTTGTTTGAACGCGCTAATCTCAGGAACTAATGGTGCGAATTGAAAATTATTTTTGTGTTGAATAGATCATTTATCAAGGAAGGCTTTAGGCTATATAACATCACGCTGCAACTAATAGGAGCGAAGAAACAATGGAAAATGTGGAAAAACGGGGAAAATTATTCTTTGAGAGCTTCCGTTGCGTGCGCTGCGGAAACGGTTCAAGATATCACAAAAATATGTATGAAAGAATTATTCCTCTTAAAATGATCTAGCAAAATGTCTGTAACAGAATCCGTCTTATTATAAAACTCTTAATACCGGGATAAGTCTATATTAAGTCTGGTAAGAAATAATTTCTTATTACAAAACGACGACTAACGTGATAGTTCGTACTTCGGATGTAACCAAACTTAGTTTGCCGCGACACCTAGTTTAACTATGGTATATCTCTGTTCTAACTAAATTGGATTTGAAGTATGAAACAATTCTGACGTTTAGAGGTTATAGATTTATTTTCAATATTTTGTTATTGTGTTCTACTAATAATCCTTTAATATACAAAACTGGATCTGTTCTGTTTGAATCGCCTCGGTGCCCAGATAGATACCTACCGAATTCATTTGATCTATGTAGGTGAAGAAGAGTTTCGGAATAAATATAGGTTTAACAAACGTTTCGGGGAAAAAATAGTGGATCTTTTGCGTGAAGAGCTGGCTCATGACCCTCGCGGATCCCCTTCGAGTCTATATATACAAGTGGTATGCGCCTTACCTACACAATTGGGCTCGCCATCAAGTAAGTACCTATAATATATTTGCAATAGTTTTGTAACATTCATTGGGAAGACGGCTTACAGAGACAAACAGTTTTGTAACTGTTTGTTCCTTTAAACAGCAGTTTCTGAGTGTTAAAATGTATTAATGTACCCCATTTTCACAACCTAAAGATAGCTTTAAGTAGGTATAGACCTACTACAAATTTAGATGGTTAGTGTGAATATATATATCAAGCCCACACTAAAGGCAGGTGATTATATTATTAGTTGGGATGCTCACCTGACGTCAGTCAGCCCAAGAGTATTTGCGTCCGGTGTGTCACTGAGACGAGCATAACTGGCAAAAAAGTTGCAGTTTAATCAGTCTTCTTAAAAACTAAAAATAGTAGGTACTGGTTTCATCAAATTTCATCAAATTGGTTAATAGATTCAAAATCTATGGCCAACGATCTAGTAGATACTCTTATAATCTCTTTATAATATGTACCTAACTGCCATAGGCAACATAGGCTATATAGATAAAAAACTAATACATATACCTAGGTATTCACTAAATTGTTACTTTCAGGTAGTCTGTGATGCTGACTCAAGAATCATGAACATAATGACAAGATGGCGTGGAAGTGTACACATGACTCCCACATTTTCAAAGTCCAAATTGAAACAAAGGTTCGAGGCGGGTGCATTCTCTGGTGTATTACTGGGAGACAGTGGGTACCCATGCACCCCATCTCTTTTCACTCCACTGTTAAACCCATCCACACCCCAAGAAGAAAGATATAACAGCATACATCTGTACCCAGAACACAATTGAACGGTGCTTCGGATTGTTAAAGCAATGGTTTGTTGCTTACTAAGAGAAATGTTTGTAAATGTAGAAACTGCCAAAAAACAATAGTGGTTTGTGCTGACCTCCACAACATACCTGTGGATATGAGGGATGATGTGTTTTCTAATACAGAAGAGAACTTTGAAGAGCAACCTATAAATGTTTATTCTTGCAATACTGCCAGTTCTGTGAGAGGCAATATAAAGAGAAGACCATTTATACACATTTTTAGTTAATAATTGTATTACATGTATATCCCTAGGGAGGTGTCTATTTGAGCAACATATATTACTGTAATCAGTGAAGTTTAAACTGTTTAATGTACTAAAATAAATTATAATGCACATTTCTAATATTTATGGATTAAAACTAATTTATAGTAAAATGTACATAAGATATTTTAACATAATACCTATTTTAAACTAAACTGGATCAATTTGTTTTTTTTAATCTATATTATGTAATAAAATATGCAAATGTTTAATCAAACCTCAAGTATAAAAGCATTTCTTTTAATTTTAAAACTTGTCTTTGTAAAAAGTTAAAATAAGAAGAATAATAATCGGTTTGTGTATTTTTATTGCATTAAACCCACACCAGAAATAAATAAATTTAGTAAACAAAACTTACAGTACAAGTATATTTTGCAGTAGATGTTAAATTTCCCTTCCAAGGCAATGTAATTAATAAATGAAATAAAATAATAAAGCCACCAGTACCAGTTTGCGGCACGTTTTTTAGTTTTTGAAACCATTGATATGTTGCTAAATAATGCATCTTTTTGAAACTAAAAAAAAATACAATTATGAATGACAACGTCAAAAACGCTAAAATAATTTCGTTGACGGTTATTTTAACTTGAAAACTGGCACATTACGTAGTTATAGCCAACGAATAAAAAAAAACTTCGTGTTTTTGCTACCACAGATGATATAATATATAATTCTAGGATCGTTCTTTCTAGCAACAAGTCTTGACTTCGTCCTGCTTTTGTAATAAGAATTCATGTTACGGTAACAACCCTGAACTTCGTATTACTTGACATATGCCTAGAACAAACCATTTTTTTATAATAAGACGGATATGTCTATCTTTTAAGATTAAATCACTAGAAACGTTTTTATGTTAATAACTATTCCACGCGGACGGAGTCGCTGGCACAGCTAGTATTGAATAGTGGCGTTACAATTAGAAGCATCTATTCATGGAAGCAGACAAGATGAGATATCAAAGCTCCACGTGATCACTAATCCACGCTTCACTAATTATGCGACACGGCTGCGCTCGCTCCAACCAGATAAAATATTTAAATTATTGGCGCAGAAAATTCATATTTCATAATGAGTTTATCGGACCTGCTCATTGGCGCGGAACAGGAAATTATATTCAAAAGCAACACGGATAAATTAATGACTGAATATACATTATTATGTTAGCTATTTCGTTACATGTTTTATTTATATTTATTTTGTCAAAGCTTGCAAATATGTAGGTCTAACTTAATTAGCGCTTAATTAATCTGAATATCATTCCTTTTACAGACTATCAGAATATTTCTAGATGTCGAAATGTTTATACTAAAATCTTAAAAAAACGTTGCTATAATACTTTTTGTTGTCTGTCTATAACTGACTACCAACTAGGTACATATTTCACCTGTGACTTTTACTATCCATGGGCTAGTAAAGTGAGTCCGTCCGAGCTCGTCCATAAAAAGGTGAGTATTTATGTGTAGCTGTTAGAGCAAGTGTTTCAGAGTAGAAGCCTCCCCATTGCCAAGCAATTAGATTTTTATAGCTGCAGTAAGTTGTTCCACACAGAGGTCATGAATTCAAGATTATTTGTGGAGTCAGAACGAGACAGGTGTCTTAGGATAAGTTCACATAGGGTGTAGGTTCACATAAGTATATTTTTTTGCTTTATGTGTTTTCCTCAATTCCTCATACCTGCTATGTTGTCAAAGTTAATGTACGTTTTAATGCTAGATAGACATGTACGCACACTTGGATTTAAATATTAGGGTTTATTAAAACATATAGGTAATTACAATCTTAATATTTATATTCACATAGATTTACTCAAAAATGTGTCCTATTTTTGTTCGTGTCTAGTAAAAGTTAATATAAGACGCTTATGAAACCGGAAGGCACCAGATTCTGAACACCATTTCAATAAATCAAGCGATGTATAGAACACATTTTCCGGCTTTTCAACCAAATCCGCATTATGAGAATCCTAAATTCAGAGCTTACTTGTTCCCCCAGGGGGAGCCACTTTAAAGAATCACACATAACCGTTAAATCACCTTCCGAAGCTAATGCACGGCGCGGGGAACGGAGATTCAACCGCAGATCTACGAGACTTCCTGCTTTAAAATACAAAATGTAGTGTGAATTTGTGGAGAACTGTGATAATGCTTACTTAACTACTATAAAGTAGATGTAAAAGTCGGCTGTAAATCAGCTGGATTAGACTTTTATAAAAACTTGTATTGCTGATGTCGTCCAACCTGTAACAATAAAGTAGCATTCATGGAAATAATTAGTCTTATCAAAATACACTTTAAATATTTAACTCAGCGACGCCAAAAGACCGTTCATTCGGTACTCAATACAGCACTGCCTAAAAGCACAAGTTACTTATACCTATAAATACGTATGTATATCTTTTCCCTCTCAGTTAGCCACAAACAAGCAAACAGCTACATTGAATCCACAAGCGAAACAAATGAGCGCTCTTTTTCTTCCGTTCATTAATTTATTCGCAGCAAATAAATGGAAGCGTGTATCAAAGGCAGTCAATTAGGGCGATACACTACACAGTGGCCGATTAATGACTTGTGATATCGACGGGCACAGCCTGGAGGCGGTGCATGAGAGGAATGGGAGATTTGACGCTATCTATAAATATCTACAACTCCTGTGTAGGTATGCCAATAATTCATATGATTTGCTACATATTACATTACATTATGTAGAAAACAGTTATGCAATGAAGGTTATGCTAATTTAAATACAGTACAGGTTATGAAATAGTCTATATAAAAATAAGTAGTTATTGGGAACGTGTTTCTTTTCCGTATTTTTTACGGTTTCTTACTTAATTTTATTCAATTCAGCATAAAAAAGACAAGTGAATCAAAAATGTATTGGTAAGTACAAAAATACCAAACGCAATTTTATCCAAAACATAACCTTGCAGTCATCCACAACATATTGTATACAAGTATATCATTCTGGCTACAGAAGGTTGTGTGTGTGCATGTGTGTGTGTGTGTGTGTTGGGGTAGTTAATTAGGGCAGCTACACACGGGGAGTAATGAGTTGTGTAACGAACGCGCCGCGATCAGCCCCAATCAGCGAGTAATTGAATCAAAACAAATTATCCTTCCGTGTGTACTCGGCCCGCTCTACAAATGCACCAGCACTTATTATTCGGCTACAAAATGTTTCCGATCCTGACGTGAGAATCCGATTCTTATTTGATCAGCATAATTATGTATGTATATTGGCAGCATATATTTTATTTATTTTATTATTATGTATTCCAAGATAACTAGAGTATTTATTAACTTTTATTTATTTATTATTAGTCTACAAAACAGGCACTAAGCTAAAACACACATAGTTTACTAGTAAATCAGAAGAAAATTACAAGTACATCATAACAATTATAAGATAATTACTTACTAAAGAACTAATATTAATATTGTATTCTGTAATTAATTACAGAATACACACACACAAACATGCTACTTTAAACAAGAGATTTATGCATAAAAGGAAAAATTTCATACCTAATATAATATACAGTTAATGACAAAGAGTACCCAATACATATTATTATAACTACATATTTAAGCTTAGCTTATAACCTATTTAAAGTCTTGATATATACGAACTTTCGTAGGGGCGTTTTTTCTGTTTGCTTAGAATATGACTAATATGTACTTAATCAGACCACAATGTTATGCGGGTTCGATTCCCGCATAACACAAGTAATTATGTACATTAAAATTTGTAATTACTTGTGTTGAGTCTGGTCGTTGGTATCTAAATTAAGTATGTATTTACAAAAGAAAGTATACTTATATGTATTATATCCGTTTTCTAGCACCCATGATACAAGCGTAAGCTTAGTATGGGGCTAGATGGCGCTGTGTGATATGTCCTGAAATATTTATTTATTTATTTTATTTATAATGTTAAATTCAGTTAATACAAAGCTAAAATATTAAAAAAAGACATGTGTATTCCAGTGAGTCGCGACCTTCGGGCTGCGGTCGGCGCTCGCCGCAAGGTTCCACTGAATCGGACGAATTATACACACACATGTACTTATATCGGGATTCACCTACAAAAGTATCGCAAAAATCACGCATATTCTAATTAAAAACCCAAATTCCGTTTACGTGGGTGAACATATAATTTTCTTAGCCTGAATTAGTGGTATAAAATGAACGCAAAAAATAATGTAAGTCTATTGCAATTAAAGCTCACCCGTTCAACAAATTTGAAGCACAGTGGTCTATGAATATTTTGAGAGCCCCTCTCTTACAGCCGAGCAGTAAAAACTGGGCCAAAGCGGTTATATTGCAAGTTCGAATGAAATTAAACCAGTTTGTGAGCTTTTAATTTCGTGCGGTTCTCTGTTTGCCGCCATTTGCATCCCACTTTTAATTTGCACAATTTATTGGCCTTTGATATAATCTGCGTCGCTTTCGTTCAAATTAGTCGCTCGCTATGGAATTAGATTTTTCCTTTTGTCGTTTTATTTCTTCGTAAAACGTAGACTATGTTCTAAAGATGGAAATGGTTAGAGAGCTTAATGATATGAGAATGATTAGAGTAACGTAAGTACTCAATAAGCATGATGTATGTATGTACTCGGATTTTCCTCACATCTGAAAACATCGGTGGAAAAATCATCCGAATTATTCGTCTCGCTTCCACGCCGGAAACAAATTGACATTTCCACTCATAATCAAGTGGAGGCAGCGAAATAAAGAACGGCGCCTTTTTACATTATTCTAATGAATTTGCAGAACAATCACAGTAAAATCTCGCGTAAGGACGTGATGAAATATTCAGGGAAACATCGTTAAAAATGTGTCGGCTGGTATAGACACAGGCGGGCATAAAGCGCGCTTTACGGCCCGAGCCGGGGCAAGGGGGGCGGGGGCGGGGGAACAACTTGCCCGTCACGGCGTGATGCCTCGTTTTTTATTCACAGCTGCTGATGGGAGCGTGACTCTGGATTGCGCTCTAATAGCTTACACGCATATCAAGTGGAGAGGAACTGAACACCGTCACACCCGGGCACCTAATGAAGTACTGTCGAGTAGTATTCCATGTGAGTATTTAATATGTTTTAAAATTAAACCAACAATGAACAAACATTTGTTATGTAAATTAATTAGCATTACCTACAGATTAAACATTGTAACTTGTTATATTTTTTTACTGAATTCAGTAAACCAAATTTGATTATTCTTTTTATAACGCTTTATTTTTATTTTGCAACCATTTTACTAAAAGGACTGCTAAAGGGAAGAAAAGTTTTGTGAAACATCAACGTAACAAACTTTACACTTTAACTTTTAACCGTGCCTATGAGAAAGTCCACAGCCTGAGCCGAAAAATTGTAAAAAGTTCCACTGCGCCGTACCTGTGAACTTTCTGGCATGCTACAATGTCCACAATAACAGCAGTAATTCCCACACGAGGTGTAACATGTAAAGTGTCGGAGTGACGGACTATTACAACCACCTCACAATTATTTTTTATTCCCTTTGTCGGCAGTTTTGACGGCAACCGTGCGTTATGGCGCGTAACGCCACGCGGCCCGCCTGCGCTGGTTCCAGCATATTTTATGCTACAGGATGACTAAGTAGTAAGCCAGGTCCTTAAATTGTTTGTGCTGATATAAACAAATAATTTTTTGATACAGTTCTGTAGTCAAACTAGCCAAAAAGAAACTAACCTGTCTTATGAATAAATATACCCTCACCAATTATTATTTGTATTTCGTACATAAGCTTACGACTTTATTTGGATATTTGAATTACACATCAATTTATAAGACTTTATAAATATTTCAAGGACATTTTATAAATCACATTTAAGGTACATCATAAAAATCACCTTGTACGCATATCACGTCCTGTGAGTATAATTTTAAAAACCCCGTGACTGTATACTGTATGGTGTGCTTTTATAATTAGTTGATGAGAGGGGCTCGTCGCAATTATACATATTTGCTTGCGAACCTTAAACATCAGAAGTGCGTTAAACTAATTAGCGGGCCAGTGGTAAAAACATCTGCTTATTTGCATGCATAATTTTTGGAATTCGTGTGTACATTTGTTTTACATTTGCAAATTTTACCGGGTAACATTTTCCCTAGATGGGTTTCACGAAATTTCGCACAAGAAGCAAAAAGAAACGAGAGACATTAATTACATTTCTGCTTTACGGAGAACCTTTCTGAGGATTTTTAAAACGCATAATAACTCGCGGTGGAATTAATAACGTTCTGGATTATGTAATTTGAAAGATGGGGTGTTCCTACAATTAGGATAAAGTAAAGTAACGTGAGCTAACCATCAAACAATTAACTTACTCGTCCTATCTTTAATAATATTGAACTATTTGATGTACATATTTGTTTTAATATGTGTCAACAATAAAGAGTTTATCTATCTTTCTATCTATCTATGCATTATACTCAGAAAATCATGTTTCAAGTAAGGATTCAGTAAAAGCTAGTATAAATAAGTTGAGTAACGACATATTCGCGTCCAATGGTCCACCCGACCTCGTATGATGTGATGTCGCTTCGATGGCAGGAATATATAGATGCAGAACACTCACTTTCATCATAGCCTGAAGATTATAACATAATGACTATTGACTAGTGACTTGCATTATCATTAGGCTTGCAGAAGTTACTAATACTATATAAGTACTTCAACACCAGTATCCCACCATGAAAATGTGTGTATTAAATGGACGCATTATAATTGTCTTACCCGTTAATTCTCTCAGTATTTTTATTGTTGTTATTTTAAACCTGATCAATACTGAATAATTATTATAAACTTTAAATTATCTCTTTAATAATACTGAATAGTCGAAAGTGTTAAATAATTATTCAGTATTATTCAAAGTGTGAATAAATCTTATACTTTTACTCTGTCCTATGAAAATCTTCATGTATGTATTACGTACGACAAAGCCTTCGCCGGGTCTCGAATGAGTGAAAGGAAATAGGATCCGCGGCCCGACAGTAATGATCGCGACTCACCCGGGGGGGAATAACACACCCGGGGGGTACAACCGTCAACCGGGAGTATAGAATACTGGGTCCGTTTCAAACTTGTTAATAGACTCTTGCATGTTACTCATTTATTAAGCACCATTAAATAAGTCAATACAACATAACAAAAGACAACCTACAAACTGGTACTCATTCTAAAACGTTTACATATTTTTTTACTTCAAGTTATATACAGTCTTTACATAAGTCAGTAAGCCCGAGTAAAATTATAAACGAGGCTCATAAAATTATTTGAAAAAACCTCTAGACATATTGCTTACCTTTTAAATGACTTATAATAAATGTGCAAATTAAGACCAGAAAACTTAGTGACTAGTTTTATTTCATAAGCACATCCTATTTTTATTTCGCAGCTCGCATCGCCCAGTGTGGCAGTGATTGTTGCATCGCTGCAAGTGTCGCCGGTGATTGGCACTAATCGACGCGAGGTGGCGCTGCCCGAGCACACTATTATCTGAGCCTTCCGGGGACTAGGCGCCTTGTTTTTACTAAACTCTATCTAACTTAGACCTTGTGGCTGTCAAAACTTGAATTTTATACTGGCTCAACTTACGCAGAAATGTCCTTAAAACGTAAACCTTAAAATATTTTAATCAAAAACGTATTCACAAAAGGAAAGCAATGACCTAATTGCTAGTTGCTTTTTCCAATTACAACTGACTTATACCTACAATGGATTCTTCAAATAGAACTAAAAATAAACTACAACGGCTGTACAAAGAGTAGCGAGTGGTTTTAAAAAATGCCGCCGTGGACAATCTGTTCTATTTACAGAACGAAATTAAACTGCGCCTCGCCAACCGAGGTTTTCATTTACTTAAATTATTGCAGCGGCTAGCGGGACGCTCGCGCCGCCGGGGGAAGCACGTTGTATACACTTAATGCTTAGTTTTGTACTAGCTAGGTTAAATTTGGAAAAAGCCATGTGTTAATACAATTAAAAGCTATGTTTTACTATGAACGCCAAAAAAGTTAGTAGGTCATGTAGTAGGTAAAATTCAAGTGTAACCTTATAAATCGGCGAATCAACTTTGTAAAATAAGCCATAGTGCGCATTAAGCTTGTCTAGCATTGTTACAAAAGAGCGGCTATTTATATAGGTATACTTCTCAAAGGATACTTATTGGATTCAAAAAGCAATTAGTAATAACCATTCGAGTTCACTTCTTTATTACTTCGCTAACTGATATATTTCTATAGAAAGTTTCTTTCCTGGCATCTTGACCGTAACCACAAAGTATATTAAAAAGTACTCATAGCTAAACTTCTGAAACGCCAAAACTTGAGTTTTAAGGAGAACTCAAGTTTTTAAGCCGAACTTTCGAATACCTGGGAACAAATTACGGGGACATAAAACAACTTTATTATGAAAGTTAACTTTACGGTTCTACTAAAAATATTTGAGAGGCGTTAAAATCTTGCATCGAGTGGATCCGAGTGAGATGACTCGTAAACTTGCTAATGTTCTTCATGGAGGTGCGAATATTTGCGGAATGTTCACAACACCAGGAGCCAGCTGTAAACTGAGGTGAAGTGCTGGAACTTTATTTTATATCCATGAGTGAGTATGGGGTTAAACGAGTTGCTAAAGAGATCATACAAACTTTCTCGTGATAATTTTTAATGGACATTATTATTTCTTAGTATAGGTATTCGTAATCGTTGATGAGCTTTATAAAAGTTTGTATGGAGTTTTATAATTATGCTGTATACTTTGATTTAACGTCAATCTAATAGAGCAGAAATTAAATCAGGGTGGTATAAAATATTGTTGTTGCTAAAATACGAGTATACTTACAAGCTTATTCATATACCCACTAGTACTTCCAGGTTATATAAAAATACTGGTAAAAAATATGTTTACGCCATTCCCTTCCAGCCTCTACAAAGTAGCTCAACCACAGAGCGTCTCCCTCCAGTCCATGCCAAGCAGCCCTCGGCAAGGACAGACAATTGAAGTATTAGTTCCATTCATCACGCGCTCGCTAACGCGAACCAAATCCGATCAGGGTCGCACTACTGACACTGCGACAAACAAACATTCTCGCATTTTTACTCTGTTTTCTTGTTAGGTTTTGCTTGGCAAATGAAGTTTTCTGTTATGAACTACTTGTATGGGCGGAATACATTTAGTTTTAGCTTGAATTAGCTCGTATTCAGGCTTTAATGCTAAAAAAGTATGCGCTTGTGTAAGTTTGGTGAAGTCAAGGTAACGTAATGCATAAAAGTTTAACACGAAACTGACTTAACATAAACAGTTGAAACAAATAATTTGGAAAGAAATCATGTTTCGTATTAAATGAGAGTTAATTCCTTGATAATTTCTTTGACTAGAACATTACAGTCTACCTAAAACAAGCCAGGCAATGTACCGCCCCGTGGCAGCCTCCTGCAGGCAATTAGTGCGATACAAGCCAATTACACAGCGACCGGACCAGACTGCCGACTTGGCTGCTATAGCTAGGAAACACTCTTTACAACTACCTAGTCTAGATCTATATAGACTACAATAAAGGTTATGAATATTTTAAAGTAAAGTTAAAAAGTTCACTACAAAACCATACATAAATTCTAATTTCTATTTAATAACTACTTTATGTATTGTATCAGTAATTCTTACCAAATAGTTTGCGCTATTTGCCAAACTTATTAACCCTTTACAAAAAGCGTCCACATAAAACCGAGATAGAAATCCCGCTGTAGTGATACAATCTGCCGGTCGGTGCGTCACGGGTGACGTCACAGCCTGAAGGTACTCGTATAAGTAAAGTAAGGCGCTCGTCGCGTCCCTTATTTCCCTCCACATTGAGAAATCTCCGTTTAGGAGCCCGGGCTCGCCGGCTGAGCGCGGAGCGGTGATGATTTACCGGCGAGGTGCTGGGACTCTTGCCAATTGGATTTAAAGCACTCCGGTTTGATTTTGGCACAAAGATTTGTGAAACGGTAGTTTACTTTTAAAGGATTTTGCGTAAAGGTTTTTTGACTTCCTTATCCATTTATTTCGACTTTATTTTTGCTACGTTTTCTCTTATTGGAACTTAACTTGTGTCGTAACCTCATCTACGACGTAGCATCGTCTACGACACGTAGCACAACGTAGCTCGTAGTAAGTAAAGAAAGTTCGTTTTATGAGAGCGAACTCTCGCGTCGAGTTTCTAGTTTGTTTCAACAGATAATTATGAAATCTTACATTCACTTTTTGAATAGCGATTAGATAACTTATCGTATAGGATTTCATTTATTACAATTTAATATTAAATAATGTAATATTATTTTGCTGACATTTACAGCAAAGCCTGCAATTTCAAAGCTCTGTCGGCCGGTAATTTGATAAAACCACGAGCGAAATTTGCTTTGTATTCTAAATCTATAAATACCAATACAATATCTATCTCGTAAATTTCACATCCAGTTATTGTAATTTAAGCTTACATTTACATCGATGTTAAAGGTAATTTCGGTGTGGTTTGAAAACCATTATAACTGTAGCGATAAAGTGCGGTAACGTTAGAAATTCCATTCCATTACGCAAAAAATCGTGTTTTAGTATATGTGACGAAATTATATTCGAGTATTGAAAAATGAATAGGTAAAGGACTAAATAAAATGACAATAATATATCAAATAGATTAGATAGATTATGAACAACTATATATTTGATACACAAGAACCATATCCTACCAATTCCAGCACTCTACAAGCGGATCTATTTGGGTAGGGTCATCCTTCACATAATTACTGAGTCCAGTTTCCGTCCATATCCCGTGCGTCCAGGATATCCCGGCAGCTCCAGGGCGGCCGGAGCTGGTCGTAATTTATTCAGCGCGTCTGCGGCTGATTTCCCCCGGGCAAGAAAGGAGGGGAGCGTCTTGGAGATCGCTCCCAAATTCCGACAACTATGCCAACGGAATCGGTAATTATGGTATTCGACTGTATGGAGAAATGTGCTGGAAGATACGAGAAGTACAATAATTGGTATACCTTGTTTTTAAAGCGTCTTTACAACTTCAAAAAAGTAGGGTCTCGATTTGGATGAATGTTTTTATTCATTATTGTATTACGTACTTAATGAATGATAAAAAAGTCTTGGCAGTGCTAGAATAAATAAGTACAGATATTTAATCCCTGCTTGAGAAAAATCTACATTGAAAAGTAAGCTAAGTAGGTCATCTTAGTTAGAACTAGGTCAAACATGTGTGAAAATGTAAAAAGTTTGAGCTAGGCCAATGTTTTAGTTCATAGAAAATAACAGCAAAATAACATATAAATTACGTTATAATTTAGTTTGAGCGTTACTCAGAACAAACATACATTTTCACTTCTTTGAATATAAATAATGTGTGTAATCAATTTACACGGAGAAAAGTTTCCAATGTTTTAACGTAGAAAAATTAAATCTCGTGCTATAAATAAATCAATTTTCCGAGAATTTAAGCAATTACAAAAAGCTGCTCTTTTCATAGAAATGCGCAAAGAAGAATTTAGAAATACAATCAAATAATTAGTTGTTTATTTAAATATGTGATAAACTTCTCTTTTCCAGTATTTTCTACTGTACTCATCAGTGATCAGAGTCATATTTAATTACAGCTAAAAAAATGTATGAAAGATCACTATTTAGCAAGTTTATTTTTATTTCATTGGCTGTAATTTTTATTCATCTTTATCCTCTCAATGAGTCTCAAGGCGCTACATGCTATTAGTGGGGGCTATTTGCGTAAGATCCAATCACACCGCACAGTCCGGCACAGTCCGGGCGGTCGCCTCTAATGCTGCCGGGTAAATGGACGACCTGGCCAGATCAGGGACTGCATACGGTAATAATGTAGCGCTTTTTATATTTTTTACTTCCTTAAATAACGAATTTATTCGTGGCAGTTGTAAATGTTCACTTTCAATAGCTGCAACGAAATCAATGCAGATATAGCTTGACATATTGATACTACACAAAATGTACATTATAATTGTAATGTATTTCTAAACTAAAGTGTCCTTATAGCTAGGTTGGTATGGACTTATGTATGCATGATATTTTTCCCCAGTCCCCACACAATTTATAAAAAGCTAAGTATTAGATTCTGTGGTAGCTTCTCAGGCTCACATAACTTCTCAATGCCATGACAACATGTACAAGTTTGTACCGGTTGAACAAGTAACAAACCCGATACATCCAGCCCTGAGCGGACACAGCCGACACATGCACCGGAGGGAGCCATACGAGACAATACTCTGTCTTAGCAAGATTAACCGACCTCCTTCCTCGGGGATAGAACCTGACTACAGCCTGCTGACAGACACTCAGCCTAACAGTATACATACATATAGTACTGTTTGTAGTGTCTTGAGTACAAGTTGTACATGTTCATGCGAGAATATACACATTCGTTCCCTAAACGCTATTGTGTTGATAGAGTACGCCATAGAAGTCTAAGGTATCGTTTGGACTTGTATGAGTGAGGTAAGACTATATGATGATGTAATAAAGTGAAATGGGATTCTTCTAGGCAAGCTTGATTCCTCTTCGACTTAACTGTCGCTTCTCGCTATAGCAGCTGGTGGTTTCAAACACAAACTACAAAAAAAGCTGAAATTTGTTCAGAGGTCATTGCACAGAATTCATATAAAGTAATATAGGTAAAAGATCTCCTTATATGACATAAAATGTCCAATAACTAAAATTACATTAGATTCTTGCTGAATGAAAGATTTCACAATGGCACCTTAAATTGGCAATGAAACAAATAAGATGTTACCTACACGGTATCAACTCCAAATCCCGGCTCATGCGAGAATGGCTGTAACCTCAGCGGCGGCAAATAAATAAAATTGTCTCGTCTAATGAAAGCCACAACATCGCGCGCTCAGTGCCATGAACAATACCTACAACGTATTACAAACGAGAACAGACTATTAGAGATATCATGCAGTTCTGCTACTGAAGCAGAGTTTCAAGGTATACAAGTACTTGACAAGCTATCGATATTTGTTTGGCTGTATATCAGCTAAATTTGTGGTCTTCATTTATCCAAAGAGAATCTCCAAGATACTAATTTTATTATGCGGAATAAAATTTCACAAAATCATAAATAAACATGCCTACAATAAATCGTTTTAAAAAGCATTTTCTACAACATTTACTCCTGATAATTGGTAGATTCTGTCTGCAATTTACTAAATCCTAGGACATTAGGTGCTCAGCTTTATCTCTGTTCGCGTATTTTGGCAGGTTTCGATTTATATATTATTATGCTAAAGGTACTATTATAGCTACAGAACGGTTACAGAGAGATGTATTGAAACTGGAGTTAGGTTGTATAAAATGTAAAAGACTCTCGAATTAAATATTGTCGAGTCCCCAACAAGTGAAGACACTGCTTTCTGTATTATTTCAATAAAATTGTTGTCAAGAATTTCGTCACTAAGCAGGATTGGCACAAAATTCTAATCATATAAAAAGCAATAAGAATGAAAACAACATTGATTTATCATTGTTAATGCAACACATTTTTCCCATCCATCTCTAAACACATTAAGCCACCACCTCACAATAAAACAAAACGAAATGAAACAACCACGCAGAGATAATCACACGACAAAAGCAAACCCTGCCTCCCTCAGCTGGGTGATATATCAAAAATCCATGCTGTCGCTGGCCGCAGCTCCGCGCTGCCCGCCCTTGCACCCCGCCTGCCCCGGGGGAAATCACCCGGTCCGGGGAATCCTAGCAGTAATTACAGTGACCACACGCGGCGACCGTTTTATTCCTATTGCCAGTTATTTTTATGCTTCCGTTTATTGTACTCGTATAATGTTTTATATAATAGGCACCTGCCATCATTTTTAAATGTGATGGACTGTATATTGGAGTCGATTAAATAGAAATTTAACCAACTAAATAAGTTTACCTACTCATTTGCCTACGTTAGGTTAGTAAGTACGTGATGTTACTACGATGAAGGTTGTTATTATTGTGTATGTTGTGTTTCCTATATCAAATCCTTTGCTGTGAATTAAATAATACGGTTTAACTTCTAAATAGCAAGCAGAAAAAACTCTATTCCTCTTAATGAAATATGAATATTCCATAAAAACCTGTCCCATACCTACTTACGCGCCATTCCCCGCTCCGTAGATATTAATTTCCATACGAGCAATTGAGTTTATCCTGGAACCGGCCGACATTTTTCCGTGTCAATTAAAAGTATGAATCCAGTGGAGAGGTAAAGCTCGCATGGATAATGTGATTTCGTTGGTTCGTTAGTGACGCTTGATTGCGGACCACAGGCCCTCTTATGACGGCCGCTGGTAAAAACGTAACCAACTTAAAATTTGTGGAAGCCTGCGAGTGAAAAGCGCGGAGTTAATTCGGCTGCTGGGTTAATTTGAGTGTTGGTACTTCTCTGAAAGCCGACTGAAGAGTTGACCAGCAATATGTAATTAAAATGATTTTTTAACTTTTAATGGTTTTAAGTGATAGCCACAATGAATTATTAGTCAAGCCATTATTTTGATATTGTCCATATACCTACTTACCTATCTACTAAAATGGTCCTACTTAGATAGAATAGGTATAGAAATATGTGTAGGCTTATTGAATAAAATAGCTATAATAAAGCTCGTCGGATTATATTATAGTGTGGTCCTCAAACATGTCGCATTCCTATAGATATTTCTTCAATGCGAATGCAAGTTCAAGAAACCCACATTACAGTAGGTAACTGCACGAGTGCACAGAGGTACCAAAAACTAGAAAACATGTAATAGTTGTAGTAAAGTTCTGGTTGGGATCGAACAAGGAGCCTTGTGACTATATAGTTGACGATAATGAGTTATATTTACTATTATATTGAATTTTTTAAAATATGCTTAATAATAAAATTTCGTGAGGCTTCAGAACAGAAAAAACATATATTAGTGTTACCATTTTTTCCAAAGCTACCATAAAATTCTCATGATTCTACTAAAAATACGTAGGCTGGAACGTCTCTTCTAATGTCAAAAACAGCTGTACGCTGACGTTTGATGACAGTGATAGATTTTTGTTTCGAATTCGTCGCATTTGGTTCTTTTCGCAATTTGGAAACAACGAGAAAAGCAAATTATAATCGTGAATAATTACTATGGCCTCTAGTTATTTCACTGAAAGCGAAGCTCCCCGAGATTTCCGCGTATCTTCCACTGAGAGTGACGGACATTACACGAAGTGCCTGTTGTGTTACACTGTGAAAAGGAACTTTTACTGCGCGGAATGCATCCGGACTGGAAACTTCGTACATTCGTCGATGCCCTACGCAGACAGGTGCGTTATTTGGCACGAGCCAGCTCCGCAGGTCAAGTACTCGACAGTTTGTGATGATTCATTACTCATTACAAAAAGTTTGAGAGTGAAACATTGATTACACGATCCCTTCTAAAAGTGGAATAAAGTAAACAGATGGTCATGTTTATGATAATTTCCCGCTAATTTTAAATTATTCTCAAGGTTTCAAAACATTGCTATTAACTTAAGAATTTTGAGTTTTAATAGCATGTCCAAGTCTTTGAAATTTGAATCATGAAGAAAAAAAGTTATTTTACCTAGTTCAAATGAATGTTAGGAGCATGTATCCTTGAGTTTATTATTTAAGAAACAAGCTTAGTCACATGCGACAAAAAATAATGCATTGTACAACAGTTATTTTGGGAGAAAGAATTACTAATAAAAAGAAAACTGTTTTTAGATATGCAGAGAAGCAGGCTAAGTTGCTGCGACTAAAAGCAAACAGGAAATACATACTAGATAGATGTGAAAAGTTGTTACTGCCAAAACTAAAGAAAGACACATTACTGACTGAAGCAAAGCAATCTCGAGACAGACTTGACTTACTCCGGCTTGCCATAGAACAAAGAAGGAACAAGATAGAGGAAAAGAAAAAGGTGTTAAAGGATCTAAATTCATATAACAATGAGTTACAGCAAAGACTGCCTCGGTACCAGAAGAGAGTGGCCACTCTCGGCAAGCACTCACAGAACCAGAGCATAGAGCTGCAGAACAAAGTCAGTGTGTACAATGAGCAGGCAGAGAGGCTCTCCGCACTGAGGAGGTCCAGGATACGACAACTTACCAAGTACATCTTCCCTGTCTATATGACCTATGATGCCAGGTAATCATTTATTATTATAATGATAATGCAGCCTTATTGGGAAATTGATATTCCAAGACTGTGGCTGTGTACTGTGGATGGCTTTGTGTGAATTGTGGAAACATTAAAACTGTCCCCAGTTATAAATATACTTTGTTTACTCTTAGCTGCTAGTTAGTATTAGTATTATCAGCAGTTTCTTATCTGTTGTGATAAATTTAAGAATATAAAACTAACCCAATTACTGTGAGTCATAAAATCTACTTGATAAACAATACTGATATCAAGGAGCATTGACTTCATCTGTTTTCTTCAGAAAATAATCTGAAAGATGTTATTTATATCTTCTTGCCTTATTAATATTAAACAGATATTACTAAACTACATTAATAAACCAACAAAATACCTAGTCAGGTCATAAATTCTGTCACATGTTTAATATAAAATAATTGAAACAACTTTATTCTTTATGTAACCATTTATATAACAAAATGAACTTAACAAAACATAGATTCTTATGACAGTAAAGTTTATTCAAAATGACCTCCGTGATTTTGAATGCAGGCCTTCAATCTGCGCGGCCAGTCGTCTATCGCTGCACGAACGAGGTCCATGTCAATATCGGCGGCTGCCTTAATCAAGGATGTCTTGAGTGACTCCAAATTGGGATGAGGTTTTGAGCACGCCTTTTCCTCCAAGTGTTGCCATATCTTGTAATCTAATGGATTCAAATCTGGACTGGAGGAGGGCCAGTCTTCGTGCTGGATCAAGTCGATTTCACGCGCCGCCAGCCAGTCTTGTGTGCTCTTCGCTCTATGAGCTGGCGCCGAATCTTGTTGGAATACCCAGTGCTTGTTATTGAACATGATATGAGAAACAGGTTCCACAAGGTTCGTCAGGACTGTATTTTGATACACAACTGCATTCGTTTTTACACCTTTCTCACAAAAATGTACCTCTGTTAAGCCCCAATAAGAAACTCCCAACCATACCATGAGCGAGGATGGAAAATGACCTCGTTGGACACGCGGAATACGTTTGCTCGCTTCTTCACTACTGTGTGCGTACACCTTATCATTTTGTTTGTTGTAGCTCTCTTCTACGGTAAAAATTTTTTCATCCGAAAAAAGAATTTCCCGATATTTTTTTCCCGCGTACCGCTTCAACAAAGCGCGGCATCTCTTCAGTCTCAGGTCCATTAGACGAGCATTCAAACGATGTCCTGTTTTTCTTCGATATGCCCGAAGCCCCAAGTCTTCATTTAACACCCTTTTCACCGTGGTTCTGCTTAACCCCATCTGAAGGGCAACAGTTTCTGCTTACGTTTGGGATTTCTTTAAATTCGCGCCTTCACAGCTTGTATCACTGCTGGAGTCCTAACAGACCGAGGGCGACCACTTCTTGAGCTGTCATCTACACTAGAGTCTTCATTGTATCGTTTGATGGTACGATAAACGAATCTTTTGGTTATATTCAAATTTTTCAGTATGTCAAAAATTTGAATTGGCGCGTAACCGCAACGATGCAATGCAATAACTGCAACACAGTCTTCTTTAAGCGTCCACTCCATATTTAAAAATGAGTAAAATTCTAAAAAGTATACATTTTTATTTTCATGAACAATTCGAAATTCGAATTTAATAAAAAAATTTGTGGCCAGCATTTTAAAAGAAAAGTTTTTACTGTGTGACAATACTTATGACCTGACTAGGTATAATTATGCTATAGCGACCTAAAGTACAGTTTGCGCCCTGATCTAGATTGTATGTATACAAGTTGTAAAACATCACAATTAAGTTAGTTAAATTAAACATATCATGCAACAAAACAGAGCAGAGCTTAATTTTTTTATAAAAATTTGAACTAATAATAAGATTTACAAAAAATGTTTTTACAGTTACAGCAAAACTTTCATAATAATTGATCCTTTCCACTTTTTTTTTTTTTAACATGAAATAGGCTTACGCTTGACTACAACTTGCCTGATGTTAAGCAACGTTATAGTCTACGATGTAGCGCGCTTGCCTAGAAGAAACCGGTTTACTCTCGACTTGAAGACCGACAAATAAATAAACATAAATCAAATCCAAAACTTCTGATATTATTTGGCCAATTACTGTTAATATTTGTAATATATTTCTATGACGTATATTGCGTTGTTTGTTTCAGCGACAGTATAGAAGACATGGAGTTCATAGGCTCGGCCCCGGAGGAGGAGGTGGCGAGGCGCCCGCAGCTGCACATCGTGGCGCCCTCCATCGCGGCACACGGGGAGCCCGGTGCACTGCTCGCTGACAGTCAGTATACGTAGCTTACATTTATAAGAGATGTCAAGAGACATCAAGTGAGGTATGTAACTGTAATTAAAACACGTAGTAAGGATCAATTGTTCCATCTGGACATTTGGATGTTGTAAAGAGATTAAAGGATCCCTAAAAATACATTATAGACAGAATAATTTGGTATTTAAAGTATGTTACGAAAGCTTATAGTAGGTATATTGATATAAAATGTATTTTATTCAATTTGACAAGATATTGTAATTTGTGTAGCATATTCTTTGATTATATTTTAGTATTAGGTATGTGTGTTGCAAATTTACAGTATCAATAAAGATTCTTTATCGTCCCAGTGCGCTTGTGTCGCGAGGTGTGCTCGCCGTGCGAGGCGGGCCCGGCGCCGGGCGCGGTGCGCGCGCAGGCGGCGCTGGCGCTGTGCGCGCAGCTGCTCGCGCTGCTGGCCTGGACGCTCGACCAGCGCCTGCCGCACGCCCTGCAGCTCAGGTGCGTACAGATCTATAGCAGTTCCATGGGGAACTTGTAACCATATTCAATTAGAAATATACTGGGATATGGCTCTGTACTCGTAACACAGCCTAACAGCTATCACAAGGTCAGAGGTTTCGAAAAATTTGGAAACCTAAGATTTTTGGCAAATATTACATAGTTTTTCAATAGTTGCAAAGCTCCAGGTTAAAACCTGGACTCTAGTCTCTATATATTCTTCTCCTTCTCCGCCGTTATTCCCCCGCAAAATCAATTCGTTGGGGGCGTTGTTTTAGGCAGATAAATAGTAGTACTTCCGTTGGAATTAGAGTTCGCCATCCTCATTCGAACTTACTTAAGAAGTTTGTTGACTTTTTTGACAATGGTGTAATTTTGTTTCGTTATTTGTCTCAGCGACTACCTGGTGGTGCGCGGCTGGCAGGCGGGGGGCCGCGCGCGGCGCGTGCTGGCGTGCTGCGCGGCGCTGGCTCACAGCCGCGCGCCGCCGCACGCGCGCACGCACCCGCTGCACGCGCTGCACGCGCTCACTGTGGCCGCCTACACGGACGACCCGCTGCTGGGCAGGTCAGTAGTTAGACCCCCGCTGTCTGTCTCTTATTTTTTTTCACTTATAATTACCAGTTTTATGTGATTTATTAAACACTAGTAGGTGACCGCGGCTTCGCTCGTAAATTAAATAAAAAGTAAAACTTGCATCACTTATTTCACCCCTTCAAAAGTGGCATTTCCAAAAATCCTTTCTTAGCGGATGCCTACGTCATAACATCTACTTTCATTCCAAATTTAAACCCAATCCGTCTAGTGGCTGTGCGTTGATAGATCACTATATCAGTCAGTCAGTCTGTCAGTCACCTTTGAGTCTTATTATACCTATATATATATATATATATATGATGTTTGTGACCGTGCCAACCTGGGTGGGTCGATTCGCTGTTGATGCATACAAGTGATCTCTTCCAGTACCTCAATGGTCAAGCTAAATTTTATATATGGCATCCTGGAATATTGCATAATAAGAAACGACATAATGAATATAATATTCAATACGTTTTAATTGATTTTGTTCCCGCAGAGTGTGCGGTGCTAGCTCGGAGGACGAGGCGGCGCTGTCCTGGTGCGCGGAGTGGGCGGCGCCCGACGACGGGGACGAGGCGGAACCGGAGCACCTCACCTGGCCAGAGGCCGCTGAGGTACGGAAGCGCTCCCGCAGTATTATTTTTTAATATTAGACTGTCACCAAGTCAACCGTAACCAAAACATTGTTGTGGCAGATGTAAGCACTGTGTGTTGCATAGGTACATTTTTTGACTTATTCTACCTATTAATCAATAATGCTTGCCGCTTCCCTCGCGTTGCTTCTGGATGAAAATCAAAAGCTAAAGCTAACGTGACTTTCGGGACTTTACACTAATACCATACAAAAAATTTAAGGTATATATGTCACCGAAAAATAACAAGATCTGTACGTTTATAAATTTCCTAGAAAATTTATTAGCTTTCGTAAGATTCTAAACGAGAGATAAGTTGTATTATTTTACGCCAATATTTTCGCTATTTTATGAATTTACGACATCTCGTAGTAAATTTATAAACTTACGGATATCCATCCGTAAGATTCTAAACGGTTCGACCAATCACAAAAGAAATTTTAATTTTACGCATACCTATTTAGAATACGGCAAATAACACATACCTCTCTGATTGGCCGATGTTGATAGGGACAATGTTTGTGTCCATAGACTTAGAAGGAAGGAGAAGAAACACGTGACTTATTCAACCAATCAGAGAGTACTTATTATTTTACGCGTGAGTTGGGTAAGTTTATCAATTAGCGAAAATCAGGGCATAAATAATACAATTTATCTCTCGTTTAGAATCTTACGAAGGTTTCAAAAAATATTCCTAGGAAATTTATAAACGTACGGATCTTGTTATTTTTCGGTGACATATATATAGATTAAAAAGAGCACAGTAAATAAAGTGTGTCTCTCTCTCCGCAGCTGGAGGAGCACGTCCCTCCCCCCGCGCCGGCCCCCGCGCCCTCCCTCGTGACGTCACTGGCCTCCATGTGGCGCGGGTGGACCAAGTGACCACACACACAAACACACACACACTACTCTTGCAGTGGAATAATGCAGGTCACATACACATGCATACTGTATCTCTCGGTGGGATAGTACAGGTGACATACATATACTAACAACAAACAGCTATCACAAAGAGATAATTCAAATCATATGAATTCATGATAATATAGATAAAGAAATAAAGAAATCATTTATTGTGCCCGATTTATATTGCGACAAACATTGTACACACACACAGTTATACTGGTACATATGGTAGGTATGATAAATTATAGGAACCTAATATGTTGAAGGTCGATTACTGCCGCTAGTTATGCCCTAGACCTAGAGCCTTAATGTAATTAATAAGAGCATTTCATATCTCAGACAACAAGCGAGACAAGGCACTGATGCATCAATGTCACTGAAACGAATGTTGTCAAGTTGAAGAAAGACAAGTTTGTAACTATTATCTAATCTCACAAGATATAGTGAGTAATGCGGTATATAGAAAGCGTTTCACAAGTTTGGAACGTTTCCGCTCGAAAAAGAAACGCCAATCAAAGACTTATTTTAACCAATAACAGTCATAGAAGTTACAAGGAGCGCTTCGATTGGCGTTTCGTTTCCGAGCGGAAACGTTCCGCATTTGTAAACCATTCTGAAGAATTTACACAACATAGCAAATAATAGTGAATACATCAACAATCTGATACTTCTATATAAAAATAATAATAATAGGTACTACTAGTTATTCAAATAGCAAATTTTTGTAAATAGTAAAATCTTTAGTTAATGGTTATTGCAATATTAAAATGCTATAGAAATAGAATCAAAGTTTACATCAGAAGGCTTTAATTGTAACATTTTAAGTTTTTTTACGTTCTGACATAGTCAAGAAATAAACATTATTTTTACAATAATATTTATTTTATTTGAAATCTCTTAAAAATAGAAAACTAATCTAGGAAGGAGGTATATTTTAAATAGTTCCATGTAGGTAGTAAATAGTAAAAGTAAGAGGATAAAATAATACATTCATAATTTCAACAAAACAAACTTTATTTATAAATAAATTACGAATAAGTTAAAACAACTACAAAATACGACTAGCAAATAATTGTACTAATTTACATAATATCTCTAAATTACAAATGTTTCAAGTAAACGCGTAATAAATGCCTGCCTTCACATATAAATTACTTACAAAGTTTTAAATACATATACTCACCAACTGTCCGCTTTTTTCGAAAAGCAAATTCTCTATACAATACTTACTAAATTGAACCGTTAATGTAGCTTTATTTTTACAAGAGTATAGAGTTTACTTTCGACATCTAAACACAATCCTTTCCGTTTGTATAATATACACAACACTTCTACATTCACACTCCAATCTCTAGTCTTATTCTTATTAGTTGATACTCTTTGGTGTTGTCAAATAATTGTCCCAGTCACCGCTAGATGTCGCTATGAAGCAGTCCGCCGCGTCCACCGCTTGTATCCGTCTGCGAGCGCCTCGCTCAGACGCTCCATGCGGGAGAACATCTCCTCGCCCGGACTCATCTGGATAGAAGAGATATAAGTCTGATAAAGAGAACAAAACAAGAGAAATGTCAACAGATTTCTCGTTGCGAAAGAATATAGATTTTTTTATAAAAAGGTGTAATCTCAGTTTTGTGTAGTTTCTCAGAATATACCTGTTGATATCTAGCTTTTGAGTTGCTGTGTATATTACAAGATATTCTCATCGACAGAGTTTCATTTACAATGGATTTCCACAAAGAAACGCCTGATTCAATATCTTATTTAGTATTAGAAGTAAGAATAACACTTTATTTTTAATATGCTTGCAAGATTACATTAAATTACCAATTAACAAAAACAGTCAAAGTACCTACGTAGCGATTACTTTTATTGGGGTGTTGTGAGGCACCTTGTTTAAACGGTAAAGTTAACGTGTACTACTCACCGGGCAGAATTCCTCCGTGTCTCTTATGATGCAGCTGTCGCAAGAGGCGCAATGTCGCGCGTGCGTCGGCGCGTCGCGGGAGAACGGGCCCAGCCAGCTGCAGCGACGCTGCTAAAAAGGAGAAAAACATTGTGTTTATATGACTAGCTGTGCCTGCGACTTCGTCCGCGTGGAATAGTTATTTTGGGCATCATATTTATTTTTGCAAACAACCTCTTCAGCTTTATAAATTAGAGCTGTTACCCACGACTTGAACCGTTTTTGCAGCGCACGCCACGGAAGCCCTCATAGATGAATATTTTTCCCCGTTTCTTCCAGATTTTCCATTGTTTCTTCGCCCCTATTACTTGCAGCGTGATGTAATATAGCCTAAAGCCTTCCTCGATAAATGGTCTATTCAACACAAAAAGAATTTTTCAATTCGCACCATTAGTTCATGAGATTAGCGCGTTCAAACAAAACTCTTCAGCTTTATAATATTAGTATAGATGAATCGACTCACAAAACTGTTTCTGGAGATTTTTTTAAAACTGGAAACGAAAAACACCTACACAAAAGTGCTACAGCCAACCTATAAGAAATAGTTTCTGCAAAAGTAATTCTCACCCGTATTCCACTGGAAGACGCCACCGCTGCCGGTTTCTTTTTGAGACACGTCCGTTTCGGCATACAGGACGGTGACGTGGAGCAGCTAGCCATCTCGCTCGCACTGGACGTGGTCGGGTCGTTCCGTCTCGGTCGCACGTCGTGGCACTCGTTGATGCGTACACACTTGGAGTGGCTGGTGCCTACGTCGATGGTGCTGGGCTGCGGGGAGCAACACTGCTCTCTTTGCTCCCACACTCGGGGGCATATCTCGCTCTGTCGCTTGTCTAGCTCTCTTTGTAAGTTGCGTAGTTTGTTCTCTTTCTCCTTCATCTGTTTTTGTTGTTCTCTGCAAAAAAGACTAGTAATTTTTAGACGTACAAAGAGTGTGTATAGAATTGTGTTTTTTTAAACCAGTAACCGATTTTCGGCCCGCAGGCTCAAGTATAAATATATTTCTGAAAACGTTAACAAAAAATAAACAGATTCTTCCTCCCTAAACTAGTACTAACTACAACAGTAGTTTTGACACTCTTCCTAATTGCATTTTGAATCTCCACCAACTCAGTCCACATTACCTCTGCACGTCCTTCATCCGCGCAGCCCACGCGCGCACGGCGCGCACTACGCGGCCCGCCTCCGCGCACAGCTCGGCGCCACGCGCGTGCGCCTCGTCCAACTGCCGCTCCAGCGCCACGGCGTTAGCCATCTTATCTCTGGGGAGTAGAGATGACAGTTAATTAGCAAGTGAACAGATATATAAATAATAAAAAATACTAAACAAAGTAGTAAAGCCTAAATAAATTGTGGCTCAGCAAGAAAAATCTTTGAAAAAAGTAAGTCGTTAAAATAATTCAGTTGTAGATATTATTGTGGAAAATATGTACCAAACGCTTTCTACTTAGATACTAAACCTCCAAATAGTCGTATCAAACTTGTATGCGGTTGTGATTTCAAATCCGAGAGTTCCATGGGAGGTCTTGTTGGACACACCCGCCATTGTAGGTATCAGCGCAAGAAACTCCAATTTAATCAATTCTTCAAGGTAGTCACAGCCCTCAGAAATAAAGACTAAGCCCCAAGCACCTGTAAGCCCCGTCGAGTGCGTCACAGTGCGCGCGCGCACGCTCTAATTCGCTCTCGAGGTCGGCGGCGCGGCGCTGGATGCGCGCGGCGCGCCGGGACACCATGCACAGCTCGCTGCGGAGGGACGCGTTCTGGAACAACACAATATACTCTGTAAGCCAACCTGACATAAGATACTGACGACCAGAAAAGGCTTTTGATTTTTGGCGACATTTCAAACTTCCCGTTGCAAAATAAGAGTAGCCAATGCCAGTGTAATCTAAAATTTTGCGCCCATTTAACCTTACCTTGCAGCGTCTGTAACAACTGTCGTCTTGTCTTAGAATACATTATGTTTAGATCCTCCTCGTCTCACATTTAGGCTGGTAGGTAGGTATTTCGTTTTATTGAATCTGACTACAGTGGTGTTTCACATCAGGATTCAGGCAGTCTGTAGTGAAACGTAAGCCTATTTCTTGTTAAAAATACTTTATCTACACCTAAATAGCACCCATATATTAGCTCATCTAGCCAAATCTCACCTCTTTAGAAACCTGGTCGCCTTTACTTAGTTCTTCCTTCATGACGCGGATGGTTTCTTCATAGATGCGGCATTGCTTCTGCATGCACGTGAGTTCTGCACACTTGTCATCCAAATTTGCTGAAAACACACGAATAAAAGTACTATTAACTCTTCCACATATATTCATTTCATTTATTCATCAATACAGGTACATAAAAGTACACTTATGATAGTTAATTCAGTACATAATTAATCAAGTGTAATATCATTATTATTATTCAGCTGTTGTTACTTATGACAATATTATAAACATCGATACGGGACTTAGACACCTCGTAATCGGAATGAGAATCACTTTGAATAGTTTAACGAGGAAGAAAGTCTCTTCAATTTTGGGAGAGTCAATTTATTATTGTGACCTATTTCATTTTAGACATTTCAAAATGGTTGTGTAGGTACATGTGAACAGCAGTAGAAGACAACAAAATTACAAATTTTTCGCAGTAGGAAGTTAGGGCTTCAACTGAAAACTAAGTAGCTATCTAGGTAGATATGTAAAATAATGATTGTTTATTAAATAATGATTGTTTTTGCTTCTAATACATATCTACCTCTGGTGTGTGCCACCTGCGAGGCGAGCACGTCGTGCGAGGAGGTACGCTGCTCGGCCGCCTGCAGCGCCTCGTGCACCTGCTCGCGGAGACAGCTTATCTGAAACCAAAGCAATATTTAAAAATAACCTTTTTACTAGTTTATTGGCTATAGAATCCCAATATTTGTATCTATTAATTTATTAATGTCGTACCAACAGACATGATCAATTTGATAATCAAATATTACTAGGTACTACCAATTTCTATGACTATGTACGTCTTTAACTGAATTATCTAATATAATACCTATATATTTTATGTCTCAACCACTAGCTTTCAAACTTCTATGAAATTCGCACAAATTTATGTTAAATAGTATTTGATTTATGTATTAGGTACCTCAGTATCTTTGGTCGCCATAGCATCTTTATATTGCTTCTCCATGCAGCTCCCTTGTATAGAGTTGTTCCTTGAATTTGCTTCCAAAGCACATATCTTCGCCCGCAAGTCACTGATCTCATTCTGTTGGGAAATATTTTGTCTCATTATTTCAGTGTTCATTAGGTATTAGTATTTTAGCTCATAAAAGTAAAATTTACTCCGTATGTGGCAGTAATCTTGTCTGGTCTTTCGATACGTAGGTATAGGTATCGATAGCAGGCGGGTACTTTTGTATTCAGTGATATGAGTGATATAAGCTAAATGGATCACTTGGTGTGTTTAAGAATAGACTCAAATCATTTTTATTAGATAAGGTCTACTACTCAATAAATTTATTTTTGGACGATAAGACAATTAGAAAAGTTATGAAATGTTTAGTATTTTTATTGACATATTTAAATAATTGATATAAATCTAATTGACTAAATTGTTAATTATAATTTGCACGCCCTGTGGGTGGAAATATATACATAATAACATATGTACATAATAACATACTTACCACCTTTGTATATCTACCTATATTTCGCAATGAACAATTGTAATTTTTTTTTTAATTTTTGATGTTTTTTTAATTATTAAGTAGGTAGGTACTTTGCTGCCTGACAATAAACTATTTCATTTTACTTGCACTCATGCGAACGTTAGGTAGTGATTGGTTAATGATTTGCAATATTAGAAAGTTTACATTAGATCGATATATTATTGTATCTATTTGAAGCGTGGGCTCACCTCCATCTTCTCGTTATTACGTTTCAGTCTATTGTTCTCTTCATCCAGTCCACATGTGCAGTCACTCTGAAAAGTGATTTGAGATTTTTTGTTTAGAAATAGGAGATTGAATAAATTTGAACAGTCAATCCGTCGTTAGTAAATAAATCATCATGCATCTACATATTACTAACCACGAATATTAGCATGCAACATTTGCATTATGTAAAATCTTGGTCATTTAAACTTAATTTCTCGATCGCGATATTTTAATCCGATCGTTATATATGTAATATTAGTCTGATTTCCATCAGTTAGAATTAATTGATAAATAAATGAGTTAATAGGAAATTCGACACAAAACAATAATAAAGACATGCTCAAAGTCACACACACACACATTTCCCAATATTTAACATACAGTGAGCAAATCCCGGAGCCTCATGAGTTGCGCCGCGATGTCTTGCAGATCCTCATTCAGTCCGCCCACTACAGACTCCTCCCACATCCCCTAATCAAAGAAAACAAATCACAGTTCACTTACAAACTCTTTATTTCAGATTATAAGCGCAAATTTTGAAAAATATATGTGAGTTGTTGGGGTGACCATATCAGAAAAGTGAATCGTTTTTGTACCCAACTCAATAATAAACTCTTTATTTTTTAACCCCAACATGCATAGCTCCAACTTGTTTTATTGTAGCGTTACCGAATCATTGTTGGAGCTGTTCATGAAGTTTGATATCTCCATCTTCAGATTTTCTACGTCAGATGCGATGTCCTGAAAAGATGTTAGTGTTTTATTGATTTTATTAATTAATTGATGTTTTCTGTGAACTACAATATTTGGAATCATGAAATATATACTACACCTAGATTGCAGCATTGCTTAAAATCAGGCGGGCTGTAGTCGAAACGACAAAACATAAACTACATAAAAAAAGCGCGCAGGCCTACATTCATTATATCTTTCATCCACTATTCAAATAAATAGTAGGTACCTAGCTAAAGCTTTAGCAATTAATTTAGCTGTATGACATCACTCCAGATGCTGCGCTGATGAGTGCAGCGTATATTAGTCTCACCTGGCACCTCTCCAGCGACCACTGCTGCGAGTAGATAACATCGTGCAGTTTAGTTATCTTGTCTGATTTGTCCTTCTCCATTAACCGAATATCTAGGTTCGATTGACGAAGCATCTCTATCAAGCTCTCTTGCTTGACGGTCTGAAAATCACACTTCTAATAATTATTAAAATTGACTTCACACAACTAGTCAAATTTATAAAAATTGAAACTCAAAAAAGTGTTTTTCTTACCTCATAAAAGGACTCGCGGTAAAGATCTTCGATAACATCCAAATTATTTTGAAGAGTTGTCACTATATTCTCCCGACAGTCGGTTTCCTAAGATTGTTCACAGTAAGTACAATGTTAGTTATGATCGAAAGTTTGAATGTCATTCGTTCACTTTATACAGGTATTAGACGAACTCATTAAAGTTTTTCTGTATTTAAAGTAAAAAATAAACACTCAGAAAATGTAACTCACCTCTGCCATCATTGACACATCAAACGTCGGCATTTTCCCATGCTTGAATTCTTTCAAACTTTTCCTGAGACATTGTACCTATAACAATAACATAAATCATCAACAACATAACCGACATGTCACTGCCCTGTAATACTCCTAAACGTTATTTCAACCAAAACGTATTTTTTTAAGTAAATCACTCGTAGCATAATTAAAGTTAAAATTAACTGCTTAAATATCAGGAATAACAGTAATAAAAGTAGCTAAGTTTAATTTAGACACATGCTCCGGTTTTACACATGACAGGTTTATGCGCCGCACCTCGCGCTCCTTCCGGTCGATCTCCCGCCGCAAGTCCGCGTGTCGCGCCGCCAAGGATGATATCCTGGACTCGGCTACCGCCAGGCTCTCCGCTTGGACGCGGACTGTCTCTTCTTTGTGTTGGAGCTAGTGGAATAACAAAGTATCTATGAGAGAGGTGGTAAGAAATTGAACAGGTACAGGATGGATATATCAACAGTTAATTTAAACTTTTTATTGGAAAATGAGTGAAAATTATCACGACCGCGTGGTTAAAAAAAGACATAGTGCAGGTTTAGCACTTGACAAAATAACCCATATCAATAGTTGTTTGGCTCTGCGCAGAGATTTTAGTAGCCTAAAGAAATTTTAGGAAAGTGAGACAAGAAGAGCGACCTATGTTCAGCAGTGGGCGATAGCATGGTAACGATTATGATGAAGATGAGGGAAATTTTAGTTATGGCTTTTCGCTCTCATTTTATAACAGGTTAATAAGAGCATCTAAATATTATAAGTAGTATAAAAAAAAATACACAAGCTAGTTACTCACGATCTGCATTGTAGCGTGCAGCTTGTTCTGGTAGTACCGCGCGCGCGCAGTCGCACACGAGCTGTCCGGGCTCTCGGGCCCGCTCGACCGGCACATGCTGTCCTGAGTCAAAATATATGAAAATAAGGAACAAGATATTTAACAGGCAAGAGAAGCTGCACTAAAATTCACAACATTTGAAGTACCTAATTTGTCACTTATAAAAAAAATACTGGTCCAAATCATATACTTAACAAATAATGGTAATTTAAACACGTGATTCCAACGGATTAGATAGATAAACCCACATTTAACACAAAACAAAACTCACTTTGGCAAAGTCACTATCCGAGTCGGTGCACATCAAAAGTCCATTAAACATCATGGCTAGCACTACGAGCGTAGTAACCAGACGCACAGCCATGTAGTGGCAGACATCAACACGGCGTGGAGTCAAGGCAAATACGACGCGACGCACCGAGCGGTGCAGCGAAAGTGGTGCACTGGTAAATATAGACGCTGGAGCGGTGGACGAAGGCAGGGTGATTCAGGAGGGAGGTCGGGAGATGTTGTTTTGGGGCGAGCGAGAGAAACATGAATATAAAACTTGGAACAAAAAAAAAGTATGTCCGAAATTACGGATGCAGCTTCTGATATAATGCAATATACGGGTAAATGCTTAGAGAACAGTGGTAGGAGTTGTTACCTACCTAATATAACAAGTTATGACTCCCAGTAGAAGAAATCCATATCAATTGAAGGACATAAATATAGGTTTTGTCAGGAGCATACATGGCAAAATGACAATATGAAAATCCGTTACTAGAAGTTCCCCACAACACAATACCTAAATCCATCCACCTTCTGAAGCCGGTGTGTTTTGAAAGAGCCACGATCTGTTTACTAGGACGCGTCTCAGTCCTTTGCGATATTTGTGGAGTCAGTGAATGAGCGTGGCGATGGAGCAATGGTTAATGTTCATCTACGCTATTTTAGGCACGAAGAGAGGTGCTTAGATTTCAATCGGAGGATTATCAACAAAACGTTAATGGATACCAACCATTCTTCGGGCGAGATAAAAGTGAATAGGGCTTGGAGATTTATCTTGGAAGAGTTAATTGTTCCGGGATGGTTCCGGGTTATTAATGTGACCTATATTTCTAAATTGGGTATATGTAAAGTTATGAGTGTACGTATAGATAGATCTATTTTGATAAGGGTAGAGGAATCCAACGAATCATAAAATATCTAGATTTACCTATATCAAATCTTTTACCATCTATGTTCTAATATCGAAAAAAAAAATATAAACTTACCTACCTATAATACCTAACAATTTATTTTATAAAAGGAAAGTTAAATTTATTAAAATAATAAGAAACAATATTTACACATATTAACACTAATAGAACTAAAAAAGAGTATTTACATCTAAACTAAATTTAAACAATCTACATGTGGTATGGAGCCAAGAACGCTGGCTGCATTCCCACGCTGGATTGCTATAGAAATCCTTTGCGCAAGGAACCAGCCAGCGTTCTTGTCTCTAGTGATGTCAATCAACATTTTATTAATTTTTTTATAACAGACTTAGTGCTTTTACCCCACGGACCAAAAGTTTCGAAGCCAAGCGGTACGAAAATATAATCAGTCGATAATGATGTATATTTTCGCCGCTTGGCTTCTTCTTACCTATAATTAATTGTTGAGTGACTATTTAGTGAGTTTACTTGTTTTGTAATTCATATAAAAACTTACAACCCAAAAGCAACAGCAGTTAAGTATGTTAGACAGATGCATATTTAAATTGTCAAAGAAGTTTATGCGTAAGAGGAAACCATATTTTATTAGAAATGCGTTCTATATCCTAAGTTCATTAGTGACAGGTTTCCGGTGCCACGTCCGCGTTGCGACACGGGGCCGTTAGCGCCATCGCATGGGAGCACATATTATACAGAGCTATAAATACACACTAAACAACACGAGGGGTAAAAAGTCGCAAGAATGGAGAGGTGAGAGTATGGGGAAGGCTTGTTTGGTTTAAAATGGTTTGGTTAGTTACTCGTAGTCATTAATCTGTGACTAAGTATGACAAACCAAATCTAGAACGTAACTTTTGTTATTACTTACTTTAGCAACATGGAAAGAAGTGCTTCTAGCCACAAGTTTGCATTTCCTGTAACAATATTTTTTTTTATTTGGGTAGGTATGTTAAACAAGGTAGCAACATCTAGCGAGAATTTGAAACAAACTTTTTAGTGGTAAGGTAGAGTTACCTATGTTTAATTTTATGACGAAGGATTAAATCAGGTATTCGATTTGCTGTATTTTTAATAATAAAAGTAACGTACCTGGGACAAATATTGGCCAATGTAGACGCAGAGTGAGACTGTAAATAAATAAAAGCAACATTTGGTAATTGGTCAATCAGAAGCTGTCGTAGACATGGAAAAAGTTTTTTCATGGTTACAGCAAATGTTAAATTTAACCTAAAAATCTCAGCTCATCAGGGATGTTGATTTCACCATAGCTATATAGTTTAAAAAAAACAAACGATTCACATAAAATACGTACATGAAGCGAGCAAGAGCACCTTCCGCGTTGCCTGAAAAATGGGTCATTTCAGTCATAACACTCGCAATGTCTCCGAAAGAAATGTAACGAACAAAAAACAAGTCGTAAAGTTTAACGAGGACTTTGGCCCCAATCGTGGAGGTGTCAGATTCTGCCATCAAAGAGATGGATTCGAGACTTCACACATATTGCGGTAACTGCGGCTTCTTTGTCTGATTTGTTGGTTGGTTTTAAGATTTAAGGATCAGGTAAGGATTTTTCTTATTTGCATTTGAATATAGTTTAAACATAGAAATAATATGTACTGTAGTGTTGCATTTTTTTTAATACCAGTATTTGAATACCATCATCATCATCAGTCCATAATATTATTCGCTGAACATATTCCTCTCACTTGCATACCAACCCACTAATTATTTTATTCTTAACAAAACAAACTTGAAAAAGCTGAAATGTCTCACCTCAGTTCAAAAGAAGAACAGCCTGCAGGTCCCGCAGCTTGTTCATTCATGAGCTCGTCGTAGCTCCTGCAGCGCTCCTTGTTGGACACCTGCAGGCGCACGTGCTTGCTCGGCTTCAGAGTGAAGCTGCAGGTGTCGCAGGCTCGGTCCAGCAGGCGCACAGACTGGAACGGAGCTGGGTCGCTCGCCGCGTCCACAAACACACACCCTCGAGGCTCGCTCACCTTGTCCACTTCGTTACACGACTCCGTTTGACATGACTCGCTTGTGCCCGATCTAATGGACTGGAATGGTGCTGCGTCGCAAGCTATGTCGCGCAATATACATAATGGTTTCCGAATATCCTCGATAGGACAACAGCCAGCATCGACAAACTCTTTTGATTTTGATTTGCATAATTTACATGCCTCCTTGATTTTGATCACTCTGATAGGCTCGAAAGGAGTTGCATCGCATGACTTGCAACAGAAAGGTTTTTTGTCAGATTTCTTTATCTTTGGAGGCTTTGACTTTTTCGCGATTTTACTTTTCTTGCTTTTGCAAGAGTCGCCGGAATCGGTACTGCTCAGTGAGTTGATGGAATGGCACGAGCCGGTTCCAGATGCCGCGTCTATACACACGCAGGAAGCTTGGTCAGGATTACAAGGGTCACATGATCCGTCCACTATTTCGATCAACTTGGAAAAGGCATGCAGAGCGGATCCGATCGGATCACTTGCAACATCACACTTCTTTGACTGTGTACGAGACGTATTGCAGGTCTTATCTGCATACTCATACACTCGTTTGGAACAACTCGGGATATCATTGCAAAGTATACAAGTCTTGTCTTCAGCATGAGCGCATGGCTTAATACGACACGGCACAGACTTAATAAGGTGTTTGCAATGTTTACACAGCTTGTCGAACACTTTAAAATACTTGCATGATTCTATGCAGGGCTCGGGGACAGATTCAATAATCTTAATACATTTCTTGCACAACCTATGTTCGACCTCCACATGACCGCAGGGTTTATCCGACTGACATGAAACAGACGAGATCAAATCTCTGCAGCTTTCATACAATTGCCCCATGATGGAAGGCCTGTCAGGTTGGCAAGGTAAGATAAGTTTCTTGCATCCAGAGCAGAGTTTGTCAGCCATTTCGATATGTTTGCAAGTGCCCTTAGAAGGTCCTGGAGCAGAGTTGAGCATATCTTTGCAAGTTCTGCAGAACTTGTGGCTGATATCTTCGTGGTGGCACCTACTTGGCAAACAAGCGAAGTCGACACGTTTCAAGTTGGTCAACTCGCAAGAGTCTCTCGTGGTAGGTCTGATTTCGCAGGACTTGTTCAGTCGTTTGGAGCAATCTTGTACCAGCATCGTACTCGGTTCGGCGCAACTGTTATTAGCATTTGGTGATCCCGCTTTACTGCACGCCCAGTCGTAGGTCTTGTTGAGTTGGTCCTGGAGGTAGCTGCGGAGGGACGCGGTGAAGGTGAGGGGGCGGGGGGCGGGGTCACACGTGGTACTGCTGCTGGACTGGAGGAGGTCGTCCTCGTCACACGTCGAAGTGTTGGGGTTGGGAGACGGGGAACGAGTCTGCAAACATAAATAGTTGTGACATTATTTTTATATCAAGTTATACCTCCTATTGGGATGGTACATTTACATAACATGCTATGTTTTAGACTTATATTTTCTATGCACACTCAAACAGATAATGTCTAAAATTTTGTTAGGATTTCACATACAGCTACCTGGTACTTGAGTTGATTCACTCGTCGCTTTTTAGTGATAAGAATAAATAAGTGTTGGTACTAACATTTCCAATGACAGACAGGTCTGGGTCCTTACAGCAGTCCACAATTTTCCGCTTCGTGTTAGGAGTGGACGCCCCCAGTGGAGTGAGGCAAGTAATCTCACATGTACATGTCGACATGTGACGTGACACCTACAAATGTATACTGGTCAGTAAGCTAAATACAAGCAAACATTGGTCCAAATATTGCACAAAATCAATCTGAGAAAAATAGATATTGTTTTGTACTTACGTATAATTATCTGAGGGTAGAACTGGAAAAGACTGAATATTCCAAAATATTATATTAGTAAATCAAATAAGCTAATTACAGAATGTCATTTAGGTAAGTAGGTAAATTAATAATTAAGACATAATTTCAATAACAATTAGATACAAGGTAAGTAGTTAAAATTAGTTTTAAAAAGTGACAAACCATCGACCGAAGGCTACTGAATTACACCTAGGTACAGTTCTCAGTAGGAAACTTAATATTGATAGTCTACCAAAGAAATTACATACATACATGTCCACAACTTACGGCACTTACACATACATAAGTATTTGCAGATATTTATATTATATTTATTTATTTATTCATTTCCCTGCACTCTCGGTAGGTGCATACACGATGCTGACCCGTTTGAAGGAAGGCGACAAGACTAAGGCCATCCTACTTTCTAACCCATTGGACAGCATACATAAGAAAGACTTCTCCAATTAGTAGGTAGTAGTTATTATTCCCCTCCTATAGAGAGCAGGTCCTCTCCAGAGACCACGAGGCGCGGGCTGCGTCCGTCGTCAGACAGCGAGCGTGCGGAGTGTGCGGCCGCGTGTCGGTGCCGCGGGGGGCGCACGCATGCGATGGTGACGCGCTCGAAGGCGGGGGACAGGTCGGACGCGCGGGACTTTACGCTCATCAGCTCTGCTGCTTCCTTGGTCTGTGGACAATAAGGGGGTTCTATTCTTAAGTGGAAAATTGACATAGGGGGCTACGGTCGTGCTCCAGACAAAAGTGGTGTTCAAGTTTACTGAGTTTGAGATTAGAATAAGAACAAACATAATATGGTCAGCTTGGCTGGTGCAAGAAGGTTTGAGGAGAAAAAATCTTAGTTCTTCCGGCTGGCATAAAAGTTTAGTTTACCTAAAGTTCTCAGGCCAGGATCGCCAGTGCAAGCCGTATTAGTTACCTTAGCCTTGGCATGCTTAAGCTGCCTCCTCATCTCCCTGATGATCTCGTCCTTGAACTGCCCCCGCAGCGCGGCGGCGCGCGCCTGCTCGCCCAGCGCCGCGCACACGCCGCGCAGCGCGTGCAGCTCTTCGCGCAGCCCCACGTTCACCTTGCGCAGAGCGCGCACGTCCTCGCCGCTACACTGACATGGGAATAAAAAACTCTGCATGATTATAATCATGCCAGGTGTTCCTTTCCTATGCTAGGCGCATATGAAAGAAACACAATAATACCAAAAAAAACCCTATTCTACCTATATTGCAATGAGTCCATAAGTTGGCAACTTTATTGCTAGAGCGCGCGAGCGTAGAACAAAGCGAACATCAGTTACCTTGGCGCTAGATGGTGCTAATTTTAAACGTATTACTAAACCATAGATAAATGCCATGTACTAACTTTCAAGTTAGACTCCATCTTCTGTATGCGCTCCTGGTAGTTGAGCATCTCCTCGCGCAGCACAGAGTTGAAGTCCTTGACGGCGGGCGCCCAGTCGCCGCTCTACGAACATACACTCCACCACTAGGTATATACTGAGTCATTGCTAGCCAACGCATAACCTTTTATGGGTTGCTTTGATGTGGCAAAAGCAACAACCTTACTTCTACGACTTTTAAAAATTCCTTACAACGAAAGCGGGAGCGTTTATAATTAAAAGATTATGCGTGAGTAACCGGCAATCCTGGATACTAAATTAATCAATGGACTAGTAATTGACTGGTTATTTGGACCAATGTTTTTGCGATTATGTTGTGTTCAGATCACATAAAATATAATTTTAAAAATACAATATCATACCTCAGCTCCCGTGCAGCACATTCCTGCCATTACTTCTGCATCCTTTTTCGGCACATCTCTACAAATATGGCAACACTTGATATAATTTTAAACTGACTAAGTACACCTTTGAAACTACAAACTCTACAGATTAATAATGTCGTCACAAGATACTCTGCGTGCGGTTTGATGCAGCACTTTTGACAAGTATTTACCTTTAATCTAAAGTAAGAACCATAGTTCCAAATTACCTACTTCCAATGAGGACTTCCGTTTTTGACATTTCAAACCTTATGATCCAATAACGATCCTAGCGGCAAATTGGTGAAATTTACTAATTATGAGAACATTGGCACATCACGGCACACTAGCACCTCTAGCGGAGTTATCTTAGACTAGCTTTTGTAATACATACGGTGTCGGGCACTTATTGAGCGATATCTCACATCGCAGGTTCATTATCGTCTGCTCACACTGTTGTAGCTCCTTATGTAGCTTCCTTATTTCTCTGAAAACAAAAAATGCAAGGTAGGTTAATGAAAATAACACAATATAAAGTGTAAACAAACGGGGAACAAATAGATTTTTATGGTGTATGGACAGCATCTACCTACGAGTGTAACATAAACGACTCTGCAGCGCACTATTTTTTATTTTCCAACAAAGATGTTGGCTTGGTATGTATTATGTGGCTTGGCTATTAGGAAAGAGACCAATTGATGTGTTGCATTGGGAAAAATCCGATAAATCCGATAATTCTTTCATTACATATGTATTTATTGCTAAAATGAAATAATACGTACTTGTCTTTACACACGTTTTCTTTCTGCAAGGCTTCGTTCATTTTCTTCACTTCTCTATCGCATGGCGTACTACGCACGTCGCACTGCACCAAATACATTTCAATATCAGACATTATACAGTATACATAGGTACAAGGTAGGTTTTGTAACAACTAAATGAAAATATCATAAATAATCAGGTTGCAGAAATAATCCTTTTTTATTGTTGACCATCCGTCGCGGGTCAAACCTGGATGAGGCTGGCTAAAGATGGAAGCCAATGGCATACTATGAAAGAGGCCTATACCCAGCAGTGGGATAAAACCTGCCGTGGATGATGATGATGATTATTGAGCGAGTATGATAGCACATCAGCATAAGGCCCAACATACTACATTCTACTTACATATTAAGCGATTCAACTTTAGAAAGGCAATCAAGAGGTTCAACTAACGCAGTCGCTTAGTTGTTTTGAAATAAAACTCAGTATTGTATGTTAATAAATAATAATATATTCAAAATCAAAGTTATAAAATCAAATATAGATATAAGATCAATATTAATAAGTTATTCTATTAATCGCATCGGGACTTGTATTTCATTTTTGAACAGTTCTGTTTCATGTTTTGTTTCAGATCACCCTGCGCCATCTTTTTCTGATTCCTAAAATCAACAATAACACTAGCTATATAATTATGTAGCTTTCATTATAATGTAAAACGGGTACATATAGAATTCTATCAGAGGGCAGGAAAATATATAGCGTAAAAGTAATTTGTAAGACAGGCATAAAAAAGCACGTATAGTTTATTTCTTAATCTTCATTTGGACTCTACTAACAATAGTTAACAACAAGTTGAAATTGACTTCAGACAACTTGACCCGCTGAACCTGTGCTGTTTGTTTTTTGCCTAATTTTCAAAGATGTCTCTCTCTCTCTCTTTGAGTCGTATTTCCTCATGACTGAGGGTCGTGACTCTCCGGCAGAATTAATTCGTTAGGGGAGTTTTCTTGGGCACGGAAGTCGCATGTCCTTGGATATTGTGGTCCTCAAACATGTGGGTTTCCTCACAATGTTTTCCTTCGCCGGTAAGCGAGTGCAAATCCACACTTAGGTAACTTGAAAATACAAGTCATTGGTGTAGGGCCGGATTAGGTGATTCTGGATGAAAAGCAGACACTGGAACCGCTGAGCCACACTCGCTTATCAAAGGTAGGTCTGTGTCAAATATATAGGTATATTCTGGGCTGGCGATATTTGAAGCAATAAAGTATAGTTGTACTCACCAGTCGCAGTTCCCGAAGATATCTGACTCGGTGACCTCGAAGAAGTGTATCCCTTCGAGCGAGCAGTAGTCCAGGTCCCGCAGCCGGCGCAGCACCTCCACCAGGCCGCGCAGGTCCGATTCCTTGCGCGCCAGCCGCCGCCGCAGCACCACCAGCTCCGCGCGCAGCTCGCACACCACCTGACACGAGATGCTCACGTGAGACAACACTTGAACACCTTTACATGTAAAAAAAACTAGAACGATGAGTCAATTTTTTTTGTTAACCTATTCTGTCCCACTCCTGGGCAAAAATCGTCAAATATTTTAATTAAATTGATTTATGAAAGAATACTACGCGTCGATAAAAGAGTGATTAAAATACAGAACCCCGTCAGTTGGCGTACGAGCTTACAATATTTTTGTGAAATAAGAAATGTATCGTGGAGCTGCGGCAGGCTGGTCGATATAATTAGCTATTATTTATAGAAACGATTATTGATGGCCTTGAACATAAGAAAAAAGTGGCTGCAATATTTCTACACTTATCGAAAGCTTTTGACTCTGTGAGTTATGACCTTGTAATAATGAAGCTCTCAGCTTACGGAATAACTGGAAAACCTCTCCGACTTATAAAATCATTCCTTGAAGATAGAGAGCAAATTGTCGAAGTGAAAATAGACAAACAACGTCATAAATCATCACCAGGGAAAGTAGATATAGGAATTCCGCAGGGATCGTCATTGGGAAATACCTTGTTTCTGGTATTTCTCAATGATTTATGCCTTAGTGGAATTAAAGGAGAAGTCATCCAGTATGCAGATGATACGACAGTGATTATAACCGCTGACTCACATGAAGAACTTCAGAAATGTATAAATAAAACTTTAAGAGAGTTAGAAAACTGGTTTACGGTGAATGGTCTGAAACTGAATACTGATAAAACGAATATAATGTCCTTCAATGCTGTATCACCAAACTTTAAAGAAGCTCCATTAATATTAGAGAATGGAACTGAATGTATATGTTACGGTAAATGTGGATAATGCGGGAATTATGCATAATTCCCGGGAATTATGCATAATTACCAGTGCTCTTGGTAAAAGTGAGAAAAACATTCGAATTAATCACATTTACCGGTAATTATACATAATAACCATACCCCTTTGGTAAATGTAGTAAATAATGAAATCAAACAAGTTGCAGTCAAGCGTGAGCGTTTTCATTTTCATTTTCATTTTCATTTTCATTTTCATTTTCATTTTCATTTTCATTTTCATTTTCATTTTCATTTTCATTTTCATTTTCATTTTCATTTTCATTTTCATTTTCATTTTCATTTTCATTTTCATTTTCATTTTCATTTTCATTTTCATTTTCATTTTCATTTTCATTTTCATTTTCATTTTCATTTTCATTTTCATTTTCATTTTCATTTTCATTTTCATTTTCATTTTCATTTTCATTTTCATTTTCATTTTCATTTTCATTTTGAAAATGACTACAGTCAACTACCAATTGATTCTAATCTTGCTTAGAAATTATGCAATTAACTACTAGGTAAGGAGTGTGATGCCAAATTGTCATTTTAGCCCCTATACAGCTAAAGTGACAGTACCAAGATTTATTTAAGTTGACATATTGTATGATTACATACCTATTATTATGTTTGACATGATTTTAATAACAAAAAATTTCATTATTTTATTCATAAAACTTGACATATGTAACTTCTAAAATTTTATAAAAGCTAAATGTTATAAATTCAATTTGACGAGATATTGTAATGTGTGTAGCATATTCTGTGATATTAGTACTTATACCTATGTATGTTACAATTTTACATTATCAATAAAGATTCTTTATCTTTATCTTAATTCAAGATATCGCGATTATGTCAAAGATTGTAAAAAAAAATATAAAATTGAAGATGGTCAATCGTGGCTTTTATAAATTAGGATACTAGAAAAACTAAGCGACTGCGATAGTAGGATAGGTATATATACCTATCCTACATTTTTATATACTAAACTAATTCAGATTCAAAGTAGAACAATATTCCTATTTCTTTTCTACATTTGATCTCCTCTGTACTAGAGATAGATACATGTGGTCTATGCTAGTTATATTGGCGCTGGTACCTCGCTGTGCTTCCTCTGCGCGCGCAGGATCCTATCTGCGGCGTCGGTCTCCAGGTCGTGCACGGTGCGCGCCAGCAGGCAGTTCTGCGCGGACAGGTCCTCCACCCACTGCCGCAGCACGCTCAGCTGCATCTGGACACACGGGACATAGGGTTTCAGGTAACCTGGTGGACTGCTCGAGGTAAAAAACTGGACTGCAGAAATAGTAGCCAATGTATCAATTTAATTTTTTTTTAATTTCAATTTATTTATTTGTGGAAAACATGGGTATCACAATAGATGTTATATACATAATAAATTTATATTAGGCGCGCCACGTTTAACCTGCTAAGGTATGAAAAAAATATCTGTGTAAACTAGATTTAAAAAAGAAACGTATAAACATAAATGACATTATAAATTTGAGGGTGATCACACATGCATGTTTATCTATAGGTACTTAGCTACATTTAGCGCTGTGTGGAATGTCCCTTAACATTGATTTATTTATATTGCCATACCGGTGTCGGTTGTTCTTTGTAGTCCAGAGTGATACGTAGGTACTTAATGCAGAACGTTAAATGTTCGTCGATGATTTACAAACCCTCATTATTTTTTGTTCATCACATAGAATCACTGTAACCTCACCTTAAATTTACCATGGACTGGTTACATACCGTGACGTAGGCTTCATCGCCAGTTATTATACCACCAGGAGAGATTTTACCAACCAGGACCATTTACCAACAGTTATAGAAAGATAAAGATATATTTATTTGCAAGATGTAGTTAAATAACAAAGATGTTAAGTGCTAAACATTTTGAATCATATGTACATCTTAACCATTACTGGTATGCAAAATTAATGTTTGGAACAAAAAGCTTAAATGTCAATTGAAATAATATTAATGAATGTCATAAATTAGTAATTTTATCATTGCAAAATAGCTTTACTGAAAAGCAGATATATTAGCTCAAACGGGTAAGCACGCTCCATATTAGGCCATAGCCTTTGCTTGCTATCAGGTAAACTATGGCCAAGTGCAAACCCGTTCAAGTTAAAATAAAACTATACTGACAGGCGTCCTCCTGTGGCAAGGTAGCTGGTCGACGAGCTCCATGCGGTGCTGGTAGGCGCGCTGCACGTCCGCCAGCACGTCCAGCGACGGGGCCTCCTCCGAGCAGTCGCAGCACCCCGCCTCCACGCGACACCCTGCAACGTAGCGTGGCGCCGCGGACAGTCTTTGGATGGGTTACCGAGCCAAAAAGATTTACATCTGGGCATTTACGTAAATCTGGTAACACGTTAAGTACTAGGTGCTGAAAGTCCGTTGTCGTTTAACTATGTAAGAGGCCTTCGGGCGGTTTGAAAGCTCTGGACAGTGAGCCCGACTGATACAAATATTTATGGTTTTGAATACACGTGACTATATCTAACGTACAGACGTGTGTAGTAATGGCAGATGAACTCACTTAAAACCAAAAGTAAAAGTCCTCCTCCTCGAGGCATTTTCTTCATTACTGAGGGTCGTGACTCCCCCGCGAAAAGAGTATAATGAAAAATTATAATTAGGGTACTTACCAGCATCCATAGTGAAGGTCGTTTTAAAGTATTTTCGTTATTAGCACATTACAGAATAAGTTATAAGTTTATCAAAGTTGCAGTTGGAAATCTTACAAAATATTTATAAATCTAGGGTAAACTTATGAGAAAATAATATTGAATTTTTGAAGAAGACGTTGTCATAATTTTTCTTATTTTTCATTTTGCTATTTCTTGATATTGTCAGATTGAATAGAAGACGAACATCAAAGTTATAAAACTTTTTATGTAAACGAAGGTTAGATTTTGGAGAATGCTGAGTAAAACTCTATCGTGAAGTTCCTTTATCTGAGATCGTGAACCACAATTTATAACATTATATTATTCTACGTTTGCAACGACATTAATAAATAATTATTAATGTCGTTGGCTAAAAGACATTCTCTTGTCACATATACATTTGAATGTAGTTTAGTTGTGATGCTTAATGATAGGTAAGTTGTGGTAGATTGAGAGTGAGTATGAAGACCAATAAATAAATGAAACAATAAGCCCTTTTACTCCTTAACATTATCAAAACATTCTAAAATAATAACTAAGTGGGTACTAATGTTCAGTAACATATTTTAAATTAACTAGGTATTTGGAACTAAATGTATGAGTTAAGGCTCTTTGTATGCCATTGTTAGTCTATTCTCTTGAAATTCATAGTGCTTGGGGTGTACATTTATGAAGATCAATTTCTTCCCTAGCTTCAGTTAGCTTTTGCCTTATAAGTTATTTTCAAACTGTGTTTATTTCATCTTATACCTACAATTTGATTTTTTTTGGATTGTAAATAAATACAAAACAAATGTAAGTTTTTAGTCATCATTGAGTGTGTTTTTTTTCAGTGCTTAATGCATTTTCAGTAGAATTTTGCATTAAGTAGTGCATTAATATGGGTTTTTTTAATGCAATGTCTTCTTAGCATTGTGAATAATTGAATACTTACCTACATGTGCTGATGTGGCGTTGATTTAGTTTGCAATTAAGTAAAGATAGGATTTGCAAGCCTGTGTACTTTTATTTGTACCTAAGTACCTACCTTTTCTTATAGTTTGCATTGCATACAAAGAATACTATTACCCTTTTAAAAAATTGCATCACACTGAATCTCTAGCTGAGTAGGTAATTCCCACTTCAAATGTTTTTGAATTATTTCCACTGTTATGTCCGTATTTCTTGGTGACTTGTCGGCCGGTTTGAACTTGTAACATTTCCTTCTTTTTCTGTAGGATATCTACTTAAAGTCGACTAAATCAAAAATTAAATAAAAGAGAACACATCCAAAATCTTTGTAGGTATTGTAAGTTAAGTAAGTAGGTATACCTATAGTGAGTAAGTAGGTACTTAATCCAACAATATTTGCCTGATATTTATGAAGTAAACAAAGCAATAATAGGTACCAATTATCAGTGGTACGTTTTACCTATTGCTTGTGATTTTAAATCACAACAAAATTGTGTTTGTATAATAATAATAGTTCGATATAATAATATATTTATTTACACCAGCGATCAGCTGACATATTGCAAGCTATTTTAGAATTTTTAGATTGCTCAATCTTACTCGGTAACTAGATGGCGCCACAGCGTAATTTAAATCACGCAAACTTGGGGATTATATTTCTGGCGAAACAATTCATTCATCTAAAGCTGTAGTAACTCTTGTTAAGAACTCATTTAATGATCAAATTTTTGAAGGGTCGATACAGTGGTGTATTACAAGTATTACAACGCCTACTGTACCGATCCATATAATAGTAGTTTAAGCAACTGTCATAAAATACAATGAAGGGTATTAAAACACGAGTGCGAGTTTATGAAACGAGCGCAGCTAGTTTCATAATAGTAACAAGTGTTTTAATACCCGTGTTATATGCAGTTGCATACACTACTTGTATTATTTATTCTGTGACACTACTTTATCTCCACTAATGCAATTAATCAAACAACAAGAGTAAAAGCTGACAATAGTTAATTTTTCATATAATTTTCTAGATTTTACTGGCAAAAGATTGTGCGTTACTTTTGTTGCCAATTCTAGAATATCCGGAGGCGTACAAATATCATCGTCGCTATCCATTTTTAACTTTTAATTTATTAAATTTAATTCACGCGACCAACCTGATTGGCCCTGCAATCAGGTTGGTCGCGTTTTATTGATGTTATAATGACATATTTCGATATCGATGTAGATATTATACCATCATGTGAAATTGTTTTGTTGTCTGCGCTATAACAGTAGTAATTATAAGTCAAGTATTGGAAACATAAGTACCTTGAATGTTACAACATTAGTGTAGATAAAAATCATTTTAGTAGTTCACTAATCACCTCAGTATGGAGAATGAATAGGCGGGGTATCACGTAAAATACGTTACGTTATTATTAAATCCTTATATAATATATAATGGACAGACAAATAGAGTACTTAATGCTATCCTTTTATCTATTTTCAGCTCGTCAGTGGTGGACTCCAGACTTCAGTCGGGATGTCAGCCCAGCAGCAACCTATATCGCATCAAACGGTTAGTTGCTTACATGCTACATAAACTTACCTTGGGGGCTAGGATATTGGACACAGTGGTATGGAGACAGATTTACTATTAGCTGGTTTTTAAGTTATACATATTGTAAATTATATGCCCCAAGAAAATCAGTTACACAAATATTTTTACGACGATCGTAAAATATTTATGTCAGTACAAAACCGCAATACTTACCTGGATGATTGATTGGAAACCGAGCCTGTTTGGATTACTTTAGATACATACAATTAGTTTAACTCGTCACTCGATAAATTAATTAATATTATACTGATGTTATTTTTTGTTATTGTAAATAAAATCCCACCAAAAACATTCTGTAAAAAATTTGCCAAGTCTCGATAGAGCTGCTTGTTTATCTCTAAAAAGTAATGAAATCTCTAGAATTAGTTAAGCCAAGTCTAAGGTTTCTTACTGCGATTTATTTATTATTATAGTTAATTTTACGTGACTTTGCCGTTGAACATTCTTTACACGTTTAGTGGATACAAGTTTATTTACTAATTTATTTGCAGATTTATTCAAATCTTAAATCAATAATATCTTATAATATATAGAAAATTGAATGCAGTAGAAAGTTGGCTGAGGATGATGATGATTTTGTAAGATCCGATACATACCACCAGTTCTCATCATATTTAGTTCAAGCACCAACCCGCTATCTCTTATAGTTTTCGAGATCCCTTATGGTACTCAAAGGTCTGATGGCCAAAGTGATGGTGATACTCGGCCTTGGGCCTCGCATCCCGCTCACTTTGACGTCGCATGTACTGCGTTGTCATATTTCTCGTAAAAACGCTAATAGTTTGGCTGTACTCTTACGTTTTCTCATCAGGGTCACCAGGTAGTCCAGATCTTCCATAAATCTTGTTTTGATAGTTTTTCCTTTATGTGGGCGCTAAAATCTACCTCTGTACCAAATTTCAGCTCTCTAGGTCTATGGGAAGTACTAGTTCTATTTTGATGATCATGAGTGAGTGAGTCAGTGTCGAAAATGCGAAACTTTGCATTAGCATAACTTCGGAACTAATTGATCTACCAACTAGAAATTCTGGATTTCAAGTGTGTTATTACGAATTTCTAGATGACGAAAATTTTAGCGTTTTAATCCTATCCCGAGGTTCTCAAATAGGGGGCTGAAAATGCGGCGAAACGTTTCGAGAAAAGGATGGTACGGCAGTGTTTGCTTCGCGCTCGACTTGGCGGGGGCACTGCCGTGCCCCCAGATTGAATTTTTGAAGAAGACGTTGTCATAATTTTTCATTTTGCTATTTCTTGATATTGTCAGATTGAATAGAAGACTAACATCAAAGTTATACAACTTTTTATAAAAACGAAGGTTAGGTTTTGGAGAATGCTGAATAAAACTCTATCGTGAAGTTCCTTTATCTGAGATCGTGAACCACAATAATTATAACATTATATTTATTCTAGTTTATAAAACTATCAAGTATACAAGGTTTCTTTTTTCCGGTTTCTTCTAGGCTAGCGCGCTAGATCGTAGATTATAACGTTGCTTAACATCAGGCAAGTTGTAGTCAAGCGTGAGCCTATCTCAGGTAAAAAAAAACACAAAAAAATAGTTTTGTAAGTCTCAAATTTTGAAATTTCTTTACAGTTACATATCACTTGCGAACAACTAAATACTAAAATTTCCAGGACACATAAAGAAAACATATTATTATAACATTATTTCAATGTGTATATTAAGATAAAATAACAATGATTTGGCTAGTCCCTGACTCCATGTTGCAACACTAGTCAGATGTGTTTTGAACACTGATTACACGGTACTTATACATATGTGCAGATAAAGTAAAGATAAAGATAAGGTAAAGGCTTTCATTATATTTGATACACTTGTGATACACTACTACAGATTTGTTATTCAAAACTTAGATTATTCTACAAGAGATACGAGCAAATATACATAAAAACAGATGGTCATAGTAAATAATAGCATTGCTAATACAAACATAGTCCCAGAGTTATATTGACACATTCGGCCTTATTACAAAACGTGGTTTAAATATAAGCCTAGACCAAGTCCGTTTCAGTTATTCGAAAATTGTGTCTAAGGTCATAATTATCAAACTGTCAAAATGTACCAATGTTAAATCAAAGTTCCAATTTTTTGTTGACATTTAGATTGCTCGTAAGTGATGTTTGAACAACAAGAACCCATTTTTTATTTTCAAAGTCCTGGACTAATATTTAAACCGCGTTTTGTAATAAGACGGATTAGGTATTCAATAACAAAACAAAATATTAATTCACTTGAAATAGACATTTAAGTTGTCAGTGTGCGTACTACTGCTTACATTAGCTTACATAAAGCGTTGTACTAGAAAAGCTCGTTACTTTAGTCATAATTTATAGTCATAAATGTGAGGATGGTGGCGCCTCTAGCGGCCCACAAACGAACTAGTGCTAAAGGGATATTTCAGGATTACTTGATATTTCTTTACTTTATGTCGAGGTGAAGTAAAAACGAAGTTTCGAACTACTTTTGTGCAATATATTCTCACTATGTGTACTATAAAATACAAAATTAACATTTAAATCAAAAATAATCGCGACCCACAAGATTTGAAGCTACATCACATGGTTACACATACCGACGGCTCCACCTTTACGGTCAGAATCTTTATACAGCCGTGAATATTTATAATCTCTTTGCAATTTGCACAAAAAAAAATCGAATCTCATTCGACCACCCTAATACATGTACTATATAATAATATAGAGAAACGATAATTATACAAAAAGGTAACACTTAACAAGGATTCACAAAATATACCTATCCTATTCACAAATTTCATTCAAAAACGTCGAATAGCTTAATTATTTACAAATTGTGCCTATTAATACTACGGAAACTAGTGAAAGCCTTTTAAATAAAATTGCCTTTGTATACCAACTTGATGATAGACAGTGAACAAAATATAAGTGGTCTACAATACATATGCGGAAACAATGTGTTTGACAGACAGGCAAACAAATACATTTGAATTGAAAAAAAACGCAGTCCTGTTATAAAAGAACAAATATCACATAAATTAATTTCGAAATTGTAAACATGCTCAGAATTTTGGCGTCTTGAAGTTATATAAAATGCTTTCGTCTGTCAAACACATTTACTTAGAGTACGAACTATAAATGAGTCCTCAAACAAGAACACATTCTTAACTTCTTCATGAGTGATGTCGGAAGGAACTTTCAAGTTACAGCTTAAATTATAAATGCCTTCTAGGCTATGCTCACTACATATTTATATGTATTCATACATTTATATGTATTTAATTTAATCTATACAAGTAACTAGAAACCTCCGCATTAAAGTCCAGTTTGAAAGTGTCAGTCATACATTAATTAATGTATAGCAAACTTTTTTTTTATATTTTCAAGTCCAAATGCTGCTTTTCTTTTAAAAAATTGCATACATAATTGTTTAGCAAGCTGACTACAGTAGCGTTATAAATGCAGCGCTGCGTGTGCTATTGTGACCTCTACCATGTAGGTATATGTATAGACGTGAATCTCGCTTGCAGTCAGTCTTGCACACTCGAAGCGAGGCTCGGGTAACAACTGTGGAAAGAAATATGCCCAATTAGGGAAAGATTCGGATCTCAAAACAAAGTGAATCTAAAAAATAATTTGAATAGATTTATTGCAGTTTGAATGAATCTAAAATTTACACTTGAAGATAAAATTCCAGCATCAATGTATCCAAAAATAACCGGCACAGGCTCAATATCAGTAATTAAAAAAAATATGTCACAGTTGACACAATATATCAAGTAAGGTTAACTAAACGGTTTTCATTCTGAAGATGGTTGTCATAACATCCGAAACGCGTAAACAACATACGCGAATTACACGTGAGCGAAAACCGTTTAGTTAAGATATTGTTAAAATGTCTCACGAAAGTTTTAATACTAGCATATCAACTAATTAAATTAAAGCAAGTGAAACAAAAGATTCTATACCATCATGTTTCATTAGATCTACTTATAGGATGCTAGAATGTTAGTAATAGAGTCGGATCGCGACTCACTTTTTTCACCTTATGAGTACGGAACTTAAAAAAAGTATTAAAATATGGATGACCTACTTGTGGTTGAGATGCAGGGGCGGCTAGTAGAACTGCTTGAGCTGCTCGTACGTGAGAAAGAAGATGATGTTCCAGGGCCCCATGCGCAGCCACGTCGGGACGAACCCCTTGTACAGCGCGCGCGCGCCCTCCGACCGGACCGTCTGCCCAGGGCACAAACACAAATTGTATATTTACGTGTAATTGTGTAGTGACAAACAATACGTTTTAAGGGGTTAGTTTATGCTCTTGTGAGCCCTGCATAAAGTATCGCACTTGTATCGCAGGCGCCCACATCTAAAAACATAAAAATACAAACATATAGTAGATAATGCTAGTTACCCGTAAGAAGCAGTCCACAGTGCCTTTATATATCTTGTCACTTTGACCTTTGATTTTTCTTTGGTTCATCATTCGAGTCTGAAATACAAAAAATACTTATTAATACATTATTATCCCCCTTAAAATATTTCAAAGTTTCAGATAATTTCGACAACAGATAAAAACAATCACAATTTTGACCTTTCAACTTTACTGTGTTAATAATTTTATCAAATAGTACATTAGGTTTGGGTTATGATTGCATACTGTTTTGTCTAACTTTCGCCGATAATTTTACATTTACTCGGATCTGTGATCTGTCGATTGATCTATAATTTTACAGCAAACATCTTGCTTGAAAACCATTATTTCATTATCATTTTTTCTGCAGAATACCTGACAAACGTTTGTTTAGTCCACAGTATTCATTTATTCAGCAAAGCGTGAATTCAAACAAGCTTGTTAGTTCTGCATCACAAATGAAATAGTAGATATGGTACTCTCGAATCTCAGGCAAATCTCCAAGCGTGAGCATATAATGTCTTTTACAGGCGTCATACGAGTAAACTGGCAGGTCCACCGCTGCGATGCGAGATATATGTCCACCATTAGGTAGTAGATGTAATACTTACCCTTATAACATCCAGCGGCGTACTGGCAACAGCACTTCCCAAGCTAGCCAACAATGAAGACGCAAAGTGGTTGGCGGGTGAATCTCCCAACGTCAACATCAGATGTCGTTTACAAGCATCGTAAACTGGCAGTTCCACCGCTGCAATGACAGCTGCCCGTTGTGAAGTAGGCCCCACTCCGCGCCACAGCCCGCGCGCGCCCTCCAGCTGGTAGATGGAGATGAAGCAGCGCACGATGTTGCGCTTCTCTGTGCCCATCTGGAGATATTATAACATCTAGGTTAATACTCATACATAGTCCAAATAAGAGTAAAGATACAAGTTCTGTCATACAAGGGGGTAAAAGATAAGTGTGGCGAGAGGTCCACCGATAAAGGCGTACATAGCTTAAATACGAAAGCAGGTTGATTTTCATTTTTAACCGACTTCAAAAAAGGAGGTTATCAAGTCTTCTCAATTTTTTTTAAGTGTGTGCATTTAGGTATAATATCGAGTCACTTGTAGTTTAAAATCTATTAGCCGCAGGTTTGGAATTTATTAATCATCCCACATTAGCGATCTATGTATTTTGTAATGCGATATCAGAATCCATTCTTTACATTGACTTATGGCTATTTAAAGATTATGTTAGTATAAAAGCCATCTTAAATTATTAATACATGTACATAGATTTACAATATAGTCACAAAGCAGAAACAATGGCTTTATAATTTTTGCAAATATCATTATATGTAGGTACTTATAAATATCTGCACATTATGTTGCGTATTTGAATACGTCGTGGGAAGTACGTCGTTACGTTCGCCCTTGAAGTGGACAAAACACTTGTTTTGGATTTACCAAAGATTCTGGCAATTTTGAATTTGGTCTGTTTGGACTTTAGTCTTTATTTCAATATCTGCAAGGACCATGTTTAATTATTACTTACACTTTGAGTTTCAGTTCGCGTTCAGGTAAATATACAAAAATAGCATTTCGTCACTCACTATTTTTCGCAAATATTTGTTTGCATCTTGTACATATTCATCTATATGAAATGCTTACATAGGTGCATAGGTTGTATAGTTGTACATACAAGTACGTGTTGGTATAGTTGGCAAAAACACTCGATAATCCACCGTTACTCCTTAGTAAATGAAATACATGTATTTGCTCGATTATTGTCATACATTGATGTTAAAATTATAATATTGAATTAAATATTCTGCCGAGAGGCGTACAAATATTCTGATTAGTCCCTCAGTCAGATTGTCTCACGACCATGCTTGACATGATGACGAGCATTCCACCACAAACTTACCAAAAAATCAACTCTATTTCCATTCCATAAGGTCTACATTTAATATTACCTGCATCCGTACTTTGAGTACATCAGTAGGGTTAGCAATGGCACTCGACAGTCCTCCCGCAAACGCCGCACAGAATGTGTTCGTAGGCAGATGTTCCTTTGTCCCTCGGTCAGGTCGCCTCGCAGCGAGCCATGCTTTCATGGAGTAGTATGTGCCGAACTTGATGGTGCCGTACGTCGCCTGCCTGAGCACTGCTGGCCAGATGCTGGGGATATAAAATAAAAGAGGTTCAATAAAAATCGTAAAATGTAGACACAAAGCGACAAATTTATAAGACCTGCCCAAAGTTTTTTTTACTAGACAACAACAATCAACTGCACTGTGTGCTCCTTGAAATAGTCAGTTTTAACAAAATTTGGTTTTGCGACCCACATTAAATAGCTGAGAGAGAGAACTATAATATTTTATAGATATATTTTATATAGCATGCTTACAGTAATAAAATCACTCTGTATTTCAAAATATTAAACCATAAAACTAACATAACACCTGCATAAATAATGTTTTTGCCAAACTTTTATTAATGTACCTGTATAATAAATGATGGCTTAAAATATGACAAAGCCAAAACTTGTTTCAAGGTCTGTACTCTGTTCTGTATTTATTTCTACCATCAAAGTTAATGTTTGCATGTCATGTAGCTAATCAGATTCAATGTCTTTTATGGCTTCACGATAAGAAAATACATTAAATTCGCCAACTATGTATAAGCAGTGTCCTTGATATCTGGTTTCTTTAATTTTTAATAAACTGGCATGGTTCCTGTAGCATATCTTACTGAATTTAAAATTTCATGGAGTGTAACAAATAATTAAAATGATAACATATTTAATAAACAATATTCTTGTAACAACAGTTTGTCATAATAATAGCAAAAAGAAAAGAAGAAATTGGCTTATTTTTTTTTTTTTTTAACTTGAACGGGTTTTATTTTTGTTTAAGATGGTATACTGTGTTAGTTTCCTTGTATTTGATTGATACGATAGGTGGAAGTCACGCAAATAAAATAATTAGATCGCTTTTTATAAACAAAGCAAGAGCAATGTATAAAAAAAATTATCATCTATAAATAGTTTGTCCCTGAAACCTCATTTCCTTCAGCCTGCCATAAAGTTTGATTGTTTGCCAAGAGAGTGTTCACATATGTTTATATCAAAGATAGTGGCTGAGTCTGCTTTAGCTCAATCTGATCTAATTCCAGCTACATTAATTAATGTCAGACAGATGTAATTAGATAAGAGAATGTGCAAATTAATTGAGTCACATACTCATAAAATTTGCAATGGAGGTTAGACTCTTTATAAAGCCAATCTGATTATTTTCATGTCTAATTTTACATATACCTACAATATAATATCACACACAGTTGAGTCAGAAACAGAACTAAAAATTTATTGAGTACCCTCATTATAACATAAGAAAATGACATTTATGATAATACACAACATAAAATTAAGAAACAATACATAGAGTCAGAATTGTGCTTGACATTGGGTTAAGAAAATATCTTTATCAGTACCTAGTCAGGTCATAAGTATTGTCACACAGTAAAAAATTTTCTTTTAGAATGCTGGCCACAAAAAAGTTTATTGAATTCGAATTTTCAAATTCAAATTCAAATTCAAAATGATTTATTTCGGACTACAATTGGTTGATTGATCCATATTTTGTTAGTAACTTATAACTATTCTTACAGGCTAGGGTTAGTATAATTAACAAGTAGGTACATGTAGTTACATTATTTAATACGTCATGTACTTAGGAGGCATTCCTTGCGGAATCATAGTCCGCACGAAATGTCTCAGTATAGGCGCATGCGGGTCTGCCGCTACAGCTTTCAAGATGATGTTGTCACTCCCCCGCAGCCTCCGCAATAGCGACGCCACCTTCTTCCTAATGAGAGCATTAAAGCCGTCGGTTTCATTTTGCGCGAACATGTTGGAAGCACTACAAAATCGAGGAAGTTTCAACATCATCCTGAAGACATTATTATACTGGATTCTACTACACGGAACGCTCGCGCCCGTTGAATGTTGCCGCGTCGGTGTCGAGTGATTGTTTCCAGCAGTATATGATGCCGATGCATTCGCAGACTTTATAGGAACATACTGCAAGCCTATAGGACCGCTGCACATCTCGTAATAACTGTCATGATGACACGCTCCTCTTCTTTTAATGACAAACTTATCGTGAGACGGGTAGTTGTCAATAATAGACGCATGCCTCATATTATCAATCTCTTTTCTGAGTGAGTCCAACATGTCTTTCGTAACGGCGCATTCCCTCAGCAATGCAACCTCACTTTGAAGTTTGGCTACATCTTTTAACAAGCGCGTACAGTCTATGTGGTCAAAACTCACACTAGGCACTGCATGTAGATCCTTCGCCACAAAAATAGGGAACAGTTCCGCATCCATGCCTTTCATGAAGCATATAATGTCATCGAGGTCTCGAGACATTCTTTTCTTGCCGTCCTTCCTCCTCACTGGCATATTTCTTGCATTAGGCACCGAGTCAAATAATAAAACTTTTGCTTGTGCAATGCTCGCCACATCAAAGGAAGATGTCACCAATTGGTGGATACTGTCCTCATCCATATAATCTAGCACATTACTCAAAAATGCTAAAAGTTCGTTTATAACGACATTACATGACGCACACTTCACAGTGGACGAAGCCATTTCGCACGAGTCACTGGCAGCGACGAAACGCGACCGAGCTCCGTAGTGAACGGTGCGAGACTGTCGAATTTTGAATTGTTCATGAAAATAAAAAAGTATACTTTTTAGATTTTTACTCATTTTTAAATATGGAGTGGACGCTTAAAGAAGACCGTGTTGCAGTTATTGCATTGCATTGTTGCGGTTACGCGCCAATTCAAATTTTTACATACTGAAAAATATAACCAAAAGATTCGTTTATCGTACCATCAAATGATACAATGAAGACTCTAGTGTAGATGACAGGTCAAGAAGTGGTCGCCCTCGGTCTGTTAGGACTCCAGCAGTGATAAAAGCTGTGAAGGCGCGAATTCAAAGAAATCCCAAACGTAACCAGAAACTGTTGGCCCTTCAGATGGGGTTAAGCAGAACCACGGTGAAAAGGGTGTTAAATGAAGACTTATGGCTTCGGGCATATCGAAGAAAAACAGGACATCGTTTGAATGCTCGTCTAATGGACCTGAGACTGAAGAGATGCCGCGCTTTGTTGAAGCGGTACGCGGGAAAAAAATATCGTGAAATTCTTTTTTCGGATGAAAAAAATTTTACCGTAGAAGAGAGCTACAACAAACAAAATGATAAGGTGTACGCACACAGTAGTGAAGAAGCGAGCAAACGTGTTCCGCGTGTCCAACGAGGTCATTTTCCATCCTCGCTCATGGTATGGTTGGGAGTTTCTTGTTGGGGCTTAACAGAGGTACATTTTTGTGAGAAAGGTGTAAAAACGAATGCAGTTGTGTATCAAAATACAGTCCTGACGAACCTTGTGGAACCTGTTTCTCATATCATGTTCAATAACAAGCACAGGGTATTCCAACAAGATTCGGCGCCAGCTCATAGAGCGAAGAGCACACAAGACTGGCTGGCGGCGCGTGAAATCGACTTCATCCGGGACGAAGACTGGCCCTCCTCCAGTCCAGATTTGAATCCGTTAGATTACAAGATATGGCAACACTTGGAGGAAAAGGCGTGCTCAAAGCCTCATCCCAATTTGGAGTCACTCAAGACATCCTTGATTAAGGCAGCCGCCGATATTGACATGGACCTCGTTAGTGCAGCGATAGAGGACTGGCCGCGGAGATTGAAGGCCTGTATTCAAAATCACGGAGGTCATTTTGAATAAACTTTATTGTCATAAGAATCTATGTTTTGTTAAGTTCATTTTGGTATATAAATGGTTACATAAGGAATAAAGTTGTTTCAATTATTTTATATTAAACATGTGACAGAATTTATTTTGTATCATATTGATTGAAACTTACTTTTAATACATCATTATTAATCTTATATAGACATTCCTAGTTAAATAATAAGGTCTATATTTTCATGAAACCAACTTTAGATAAAATGAAATTACATAGGAATAATAATATCATTGATTTTCATTCTATAGAATGAATAAACATATTTTTGTTTGTGACTATGTATGAAAACAATTATAAGACAATAGTTTGCAAAACATCTCTAGAACATCTTATCTTGGCAATTCTTTGCTTTTATTTCTTCATGCCTGTTTATTAATATAGTATCTAATGACTATTTCCCCTTCATGATGAGTGTTTCAGCAGTACAGTGTAGTATGTTTAAGTAAATAAATGTTATGTACCTAGTTATGTATGAAAGTGATAAAGGTTTTAGCCAACCTTTTATAAGTGAGGCCATGAGTTAGTAACTAGTTTATTTGTTGTAGTTTTATTTGTCGGTCTTTAAGTCGAGAGTAAACCGGTTTCTTCTAGGCAAGCGCGCTACATCGTAGACTATAACATTGCTTACCATCAGGCAAGTTGTAGTCAAGCGTAAGCCTATATCATGTAAAAAAAAAAAAAGTTTCCAATAAAGAAAACCACCAATAGATCATATTATGATCTCTGGGGACATATTTATGTACAAAATCATATTCATAACTCGGGTAGAACAGCAACACAATGAACAAAGATCAAATTATGGATAAAGCAGTGTGCAAAAATTATAATACATCAATCCATTCATTTGTGCATTAACCTGTCTTTTTGATAAGAGATATCTGGTTTGATAAAAATCTGCATATTCATCATATTTACTATAGATAGTAGGTAGAGATACTTCTATTTGAGCCATATTAGTTAAAAAATAAAGAAGAACAATTATAACAACATACTCTCATAGTTTCTCAAATATACAGTAAAATCTATTTGAGTATAATGATAAAATACATTAAGAAACTGAAAATATTTAGCTACTATAACCATAATATATAGTAAACAAACTGAATCATTTTTTATTTATTTGATTAATGGGCGAGCAGCAAATTGTTGATGTGCCCATATCACACTGTGTCAAAATTGTTTTATATAGTCCACACAAAGTTCAAAATTATACAGTCCACTGGCGCAATGATCACAAGTTAACAAGAGATTTTTTGGTTTTCTGTAATTAAGTAATAAAAAAAAAACTACTTGGATGTTAGCAGTAGGTACATAGATTGTTCTTAGACAACCCATACTAAATTAATTCTGCTACATCTAATAAAACTTACCCACAATAGAGTGCCTTGACCCCCTCCTGCTTGGATGTCTTGACAAAGCAGTCCAGCATGCCCGAGTACCGCAGCTCCACATGGTGGGCATCTATCTTCTGGCCCTGGATCTGCAGCCGCGTCTTTGTGGTGTCAATTGGGAATGTTCCTAATCATTATTATCAATTATTAGACTTGCTGATAGCAATGCTAGCGAACATATGGTATTACTTATATATGTATCAGATATAGGATTCTTGTATTTTATCAATGGGAACATAGGTAAATTGTTACACAAGTTACTATAGGAAACTTGGATGAATAGGTTATGTTTTCAAATCAACTGGAAATCTTTACATTTTATTCCTGCAGCTTGTACATGAAGTTCCTCACCAAATTCAGCCGCGATCGACGCCAGGCCGCCGTAGATGAAGGGTCTCCAGTCACTTTCTCCCATTCCACAACACACACTGGCAAATAGCCTAACTTCCAAGTCTACTCCGGCTGGTCTTCGGCAGTTCAGGCGTGAGCCGAAACTACAATCACAAGGTCACAATTTAACACACGTTTATTTCATGAGAAGCACGAATCTGAGACGTGCAATCAGTTCGTAATATAACCGGCTCTAGCTTGGAATTGACTTCCACAAACCAGCGCGGAAGCACTTGCGTTCACGAACAGCACAGAGACATAATTTTTCTTTACAATACACTTTCTTCTGTAATTCGTATTATATTATAAATTTTGAGATTCTAATTTTGTGAAATTAAATATAAAAAAAATCTAAGATCCTCGCACAGCACAGACGAAATATTTCAAAATTTTTCAAAGAATAATATTATTAATATTGCCATACCTACTCGAAGCATGGAAGTAATATATAGGGAAATATTACTGCTGATCCCTTGGAGGAAGGACAAGCCTGGAGACATAGTAATAAGTTGAAGTGTGGCGCACTATCGGAACCTCTCTTTTTAATTAATGTTTTTAGTGTGCTAAAAAGAGACAACTATATACAATCTGTTCGGCCCTTTAAGTTAGTGAAGCCGGTTTTTCTAGCTCGAGTAACCAATTTGGATACTAGCTGTGGATTTGGATTTTTGGCGAATATACCGTGAATCTTTGGAATATTTGGTTAAATGAGTTTGTTTGAGAAGTGTTTTCTACTGAAGAACAAATGGCGTGCGTTGCCTATGGCTGTAAGAGCCATGCTTCGAAGAAAAGTGACGAAATCCAGAGCTTGTCATTTCACAGGTTAGAGTTTTTTATCATTTTCCACAAAACAATACAAAACTGAATCAAAATATTAAAATATAAAAAATTTCTACTCTTTTAGAACCTCATTTTGGAGGAAAACAATTAAATTTTGCCATTATATGTTAAAAATACGCAAAAGTTTGGTTTATAGTGTTGTGCACAATTGTTCTGAATTCGGTTAAAATCGGGTCTCGGTTTTGCCAATAGTAGGTAGTAATTTATTCGAACAATTATTTCAACATAGTATTGATCAGTGGAATATTGATAATCATAGAAATCTACTCATAAAAGCCATAGCCGAGACATACTTAAAAACGAAAATTCATTATATGACTAAGCAACTTATACAACCACAAGATAAAGTACGTAATTTTTTAAATAAAACTGTATTGTTTAAGGGTCAGTAAATAAAAACCTACAAAAGTTATCTGAGTTATTTTATTTATTTCGAACTACACAATCCTTTTCCAGGTTTTCTCACCTAGTTCTAACTATGCCTAAAAGATCGATTTTGAAAACATGTTACAATTACGTCACTTTAATATGGTTTAGTTAGCGAAACTACTAGAATAATCGTTAACGTGACAGAACAGAATGTATGTTTCGGTTCGGTTTCGGATTTTTATTTCGTACGTCGTAGGCACATCACTAAATTGAGGTATTAAAAAACGGCTACACTGTCATTTGAAGGTGATCTATATAGTAACTAGTTATCTCTTTCTTCCGCGTTGGTGCGCACATAAGTCGAAAGAGTGCAGACATACAGAACACGTTCAATTTATTACTATGACTCCAGGCTTGTTCTTCCTCCGAGATCCGTATAATATGTGAGCCTGCGCTGATTTATCGTCTGTGCTCTTTGGTTATTGTTTACTGGTTGCTCGGAGGAAGGACAAGCCTGGAGACATAGTAATAAGTTGAAGTGTGGCGCACTATCGGAACCTCTCTTTTTAATAAATGTTTTTAGTGTGCTAAAAAGAGACAACTATATACAATCTGTTCGGCCCTTTAAGTTAGTGAAGCCGGTTTTTCTAGCTCGAGTAACCAATTTGGATACTAGCTGTGGATTTGGATTTTTGGCGAATATACCGTGAATCTTTGGAATATTTGGTTAAATGAGTTTGTTTGAGAAGTGTTTTCTACTGAAGAACAAATGGCGTGCGTTGCCTATGGCTGTAAGAGCCATGCTTTGAAGAAAAGTGACGAAATCCAGAGCTTGTCATTTCACAGGTTAGAGTTTTTTATCATTTTCCACAAAACAATACAAAACGGAATCAAAATATTAAAATATAACAAATTTCTACTCTTTTAGAACCTCATTTTGGAGGAAAACAATTAAATTTTGCCATTATATGTTAAAAATACGCAAAAGTTTGGTTTATAGTGTTGTGCACAATTGTTCTGAATTCGGTTAAAATCGGGTCTCGGTTTTGCCAATAGTAGTAATTTATTCGAACAATTATTTCAACATAGTATTGATCAGTGGAATATTGATAATCATAGAAATCTACTCATAAAAGCCATAGCCGAGACATACTTAAAAACGAAAATTCATTATATGACTAAGCAACTTATACAACCACAAGATAAGGTACGTAATTTTTTAAATAAAACTGTATTGTTTAAGGGTCAGTAAATAAAAACCTACAAAAGTTATCTGAGTTATTTTATTTATTTCGAACTACACAATCTTTTTCCTGGTTTTCTCACCTAGTTCTAACTATGCCTAAAAGATCGATTTTGAAAACATGTTACAATTACGTCACTTTAATATGGTTTAGTTAGCGAAACTACTAGAATAATCGTTAACGTGACAGAACAGAATGTATGTTTCGGTTCGGTTTCGGTTTTTTATTTCGTACGTCGTAGGCACATCACTAAATTGAGGTATTAAAAAACGGCTACACTGTCATTTGAAGGTGATCTATATAGTAACTAGTTATCTCTTTCTTCCGCGTTGGTGCGCACATAAGTCGAAAGAGTGCAGACATACAGAACACGTTCAATTTATTACTATGACTCCAGGCTTGTTCTTCCTCCGAGGCTGATCCAATATGAGCAGAGCGAGGCGAAGTATGAAAGGCAGATGTCTTTTTCTAACTAGGGTGACAATAAATTATATAATTAGGATATACCAATTCATCTTCTTACCAAATCGGGAGCAGTCTCTTTTGCGGTCCTATTTTACCTGCATCTTGCCAGTCATGATGATCCTTAGCTCTATTGACGCGTTAAGTAACAAACACCAACAAACTTACTTACAAATTAAAATGCACTTTAGTTTGTAACTTATAATAGTATCGATTCGGTTAATTGACAGGGAGGCAATGTGATCAAAATCATAAAAATTTTGCAGCAATTACAATATTTATATACAAGTTCACATTTGAATTGCATGTAGGATATGCATGCCTATATCCTATATTTTTTACACTTTCGTTTTCCTTGTGTTTCAAATTCTAACTGAAACGAGTGATGGTTTAAACTATGTACACCAATATAAAGCAAACTGTATACAATACTAAGGAATCGTATGTAAAACCATGGTATAAGAATATATGACTTGGCTACTTTTTATCAGCACTACTACTAATAGCTACAAATCAATTACTAAATTTTTCTCACCACGGCAGGAATCGGGATAGCGTCTTTTTTTAAGAAACGGAGAGAATATGGAGTATTAAAAAATTATTTAAGATTCTAAATCCTGTCCATCCAAAGGTTGCCTGGAAGAAATCGCCTAAGGCGATAAGGCCGCCCAATGTGCATTAAATTAGTTTTTATATTTCTTTATATATTGTTATTTCTTTGGTGTGCATTAAAGACATATCTTATCTTATCTTATCTTAAAAGATTTTAGATTAAAGTATAGACTGCAAACTTTGGAGAATTTTGTAATAGGTCGTGTAATATTTAAGTTCTTTTGCCAATTTATTTTGATGTTTTCATTTTTAGGAAAACTGAAAAAATATCATATTGCACAAATTATTTCAAGCACGAGAAAATATGGTCACCTTAGTCCCAATAATGTAATCTTACTTAAACTTAAGCATACCTGTAGAAAGATATATTGCAACCACTATAAGATTCATTTCTGCATCCCGGAACACTACAAGTTCTTACCATTTTGTTATTTTTACAATAAAATATATTTAAATTATTTTTACAAATTACATATGAAATTATTTTTTTCCCGCCATCTTTTGTCATATAATGTCATCATTATTTAATGTTGCTTGTGTGAAAAATAATATAATATTAATTGGTTACTTATTTTATTTTGTGTTAATTTCACAAATTAATTCAGATTTCTATGTGTCAAGTAAGATTTATAATAAATAAAATTAAATAATATTATTTATTGCTAAATATTTCAAAACTTAAGTTGACAGTGACATTTATCACACATTATTTTTTAAACTGGCAAGCTGTTGAAGCAAGACAACAGCCTCTTTTTTTTTTTTTTTTTTTTTTTTATAAAAATGTGGCAAAAAGGCAGACGATCTGCCTGATGGTAAGCAATCATCGTCGCCTATGGACACTTGCAACTCCAGAGGTGCTGCAGGACTTTGCCAGCTTAGAGAGGTGTTTGTGAATACCCTTTTTAAATCTCCCCATATTGTAGCTACGTGGAAAGACCTCAGGGGGTAGATCGTTCCACATCTTGCAAGTTCGCGGAAGAAACGAGCGCATGAAACGGACTGTGTGGGAGCTCCAATTTTGCAAGATGTGAGGATGAGCTCTTTCACGGTGCCGAGCAGTCCGGTGATGAAAGTGATTTGCCGGAATTAAATTAAAAAGCTCTTTAGAACACTCCCCAAAAAAGAGCCTATAAAAGATACAGAGGGATCCCACATCCCTACGGAGACTCAACGGCTTCAACTTTTTTGTCAGCTTGGGATCATGGACAATTCGGACGGCTCTCCGCTGCCTCTCTGTATATATATTATATTATCTCTCATCTCTGAATTATTATCTCTGAATTTATATTACGAACGAGTCCTTAGTAAATAAGTCTAAATCCGAGTACTACCGTAAGCTAATTAGGGCCAGTGAGAACACTTCAAAGGTCACGTGGAGTGTTATCAATAAGGAGCGAGGTAAGAATAATGCTCCTCATGTTGACTTCGTTGACCTAGTTAGAAAGCCTGACGGCACTAAGTTTTGCTGTAAACGAGCGGTGGTCAACGCAATGAAGTCGAGGTTCGTGAGTGCAGCCGCTGCGTGCGGGGCACCGCGCGCGGACGTACGTACAGCGAGCACGCGCAGCCCTGTTCGCTGCCCGCGCGCCGCCAGACCGCTCGCTGCGGCTCCGCAGGTTCACCGCGGATGAAGTGTACCGTATCGTTGTGACCAGGATCCCTCCGAAGGTATCTAAAGACGCGTACGAGATATCGATGAAAATTGTTAGAGCAGCTATTACTTATATATACCATTAGCTCCAGTGTTAGCCGAACTGTATAATAGCTGTTTGAGGGAGGGCGTTTGTCCTGATGAGCAAAGTCTCGCCATTATACAAAGGGAAGGGGAAACGCGAAGCGGTAGATAGCTACAGACCTGTGTCTATTATACCTGCAGTCGCGAAAATATTGGAGAACGGTCTTAGCTCCAGGCTAGTAGGTTTCCTGTCCGAGACCAATGCGTTGTCCGACCGGCAGTACGCATACCGCGAGGGATATTCAACAACGTCATTGACTCGCGAGGTACATAGTACGCCGCATCGTGAAGGCTCGTGATTCCGTGCCCAAGCAACAGGTGGCGCTACTGTGCTTTGACCTTTCGAAGGCGTTCGAGGTCGCTGACTGGTCAGTGACTCTTTGTTCTTCGGAATTATAACCGTCATGGTTCAAATCTAGAAAATAAAATGTACCTATGCTACAATTAGGTAACGATATAATCATTGGAATAAATAGAAAAACCTATTCTTTAAAACACATTTCGTTTAAAAATAATTTATTTATTTATTTATTTATTAATAGTCCGCAAAACAGGCACTATTAAAGGGACAAGATAATAGGTCACTTTTGACAGATGTCAGTTTTATATTCATAGTGAGGTGACCTGCTTAAAAACATCGATTAAATGAATGAATCGAATGAATCGATACAGACTTGAAACATATGTGAATTTTAAAAATGATCATGCGAATCCCTGTCCCATTATTATTTTTTCTTTCATAAATTAAAGGAGCAAAATAAGACAAGTACCTACGTAATTTAACAAAAAAATTGCTTTTATTCACTTGAACTATCGGAACTGCTATTTTCATCACTGCTGTCAGCACTCAGAGATATTATTAATTCATTTTCAATAATATTGTCTATTCTCACATCTCGTTCAAAATCTTGTAAAATTATTTTCTTTGTCTTCTCCACGACTTTTCGCCAGTCTTCTGTAGTGACTTCTGCACATGCAGTTTGTAGCAGAGTCATCATTTTAGCAGTACTGAAGGGTGGTTCAGTATTGTTCCGCGCTGCATGACCCTTTATTTGTGCCCAAATAAGCTCGATGGCGTTATACTGGCAATGGTAGGGAGGCAATCGAATAACTTCGTGTCCATGCTCTAGGGCTAGTTCATCGATTACATAGCGGAGCTTGGACGGCTTAGTTGCTTTTACCAGATTTAACAACTCAACTTTTAATAAGTTGGACTTGCCTCCACACCATTTCTTACCAGCCTTTGCTCTTCTTTAATAATAAATATGTATAATTAGGTTTTACTATAATCACAACGTGGTTATAAATTTATGGTGATTTTTCTTCACAAGTAATCATTGCATTCGATTCAACTTACAATCCTATCAGCTTTCGATTTTTAGAGTAACATCCCTAGTGTTTAAAAAGAAAAAGGGTTGACTGACGCAACATTGTAACGACGTTCAGTTCTTTAGATCAGAAATTGTTTATTATGTTTAGAATGGTTTATTAGTGAAAGCAAATCGTAAAATTACTCGTATCGGTCATTATTACAATAAATATGTAAACTTAATTGAAAAAAGTTAAGCAATTGTGCAGTTCTTATTTTATGCCCGCCGTTACAAGGTCACGTTGTTGAATTTTGATGAAATGTCAAAAGTGACCTATTATCTTGTCCCTATAATAAGCTAAAACACACATAACAAACATAATGAATAGAAGAAAATTACTAGTACTTAATGCCCTCTTGATGTAGACCTAACTAACAATTTTAAGATAATTACTTACAAAATAAATAGGTAGGTAATAAGTAGGTAATAATAATAATAAGTAGGTACGTATTTGAAAGAAGGAAAGAGTTACGGTGTGGTCAATATTTATTGATTTTTCTTATCTATACCCCACCTGTGTGTGTGTGTTACTGGGCGGTGTCGGGGTGCAAGTAGAGCGCGCCGTCCGTGAGGTGTCGCTCGCCGGTGGCGTAGGGCACGCAGTAGGTGGTGACGGCGATGTGCAGCGGCGGCCCGCCGCGCCGCGCCACCACCAGCGCAGGCGCGCGCACCTCCATGCGCACGCGCGACTGCGCGCCGCACACCGTCACGCTCACGCCGGCCAGCGTAACGCCCTGCGCAAGCACTACTTAGCGGGGCGGGGCGGGAGGGGACGCTCCCCACTCCCTCCCCGCGCCGCTACTCACCGTGCCGCTCGGGAAGATTGGGAGCTGCAGCGTGCCCTTCCCCGCTGCCATCCTGGCCTCCAGCACCTCCATGCGGCCGCTCAGCTGCCCTGCAAGCACGAGGCGTTAGCGTAGGCGGTGGCAGGCGCGGGATCGCGGGGGCGAGGGACCTACCTCGCGAGCTGATGGTGCAGGCGCGCGCCAGCCCCGCCAGCACCAGCAGCGCCAGCACCCGCCGCGCCATCTCCCTTGCTACTGACGTGGGCACGGCGCGAACCTTCTTATCTTAATGCGACCCGTGAAATGAGTACTTGTATTATTAAGTATTATGAATTAATTTTACGCAGCAAATTTTATGAAAAAATCAAAACCACTTCAGCTGTTATTAAACCTGGAACTCATAAAAATCGTAGCAGACTTATCAACACTGAAAGGGATCCGTAACCTTATTAGATCACCTGGCCATGACACCATGCGACAGCTGTTCGGGTCAACTCGGCAACGAGATTCGTGAGCTTGACCCGATGCGAGATTATTGCCGATTAGTGTGCTTTGCAGTTGGAAATTTCATACTGAGAGCTTGGACTGGAAGTCAGTCTGGAAGTCTGGAGTATTTTGACATGCCCACTAAAACAACGAAGAAATATTGCAGATTTAGTATATTTGCACTATTTTTTTTATTCATAAACAGAATTGTACTACAATCAAAACTTATATCTATATAAAAATAAAACCTACCAATAGGTACTGTAAAATATCCGTATTTGTTGTACAGTGCCAGTCGCAACAATACCGGCTCCAAATGTTACGGATTATAACAAGAATACTTATAGGATTGTAAGTTTCAATAATTTGATAGGTTCTTTACTCCCAATTCCGTATTTTGAAGTCGCAAAAATGAAAATAAATTATTTATTAACTTTTTAGTGATACATGAAGTCGGTTTTTGATAATTTTGAAATAATTTTATTTAGGAGTTCGAGCTTAAGGCTTGAACCACCTTGAGATTACACTTTGTATACCTTACACTGGCAACAAATAACATGAAGTTCCTCCTTATCACTAGCATTCATTGCTTCCCATTGGTAAGTCTCTTGCATATAACTTCACAGCGGTGTGACGTTCAGCTCGGGCGGTGACTTGTTCATCATCATCACCATCAAGATTAGGGTTGTAACAGAGGTCCTCTTAGCGGAGGCGGAGGCGGATGCGGAGAAGAGGATCGCCTCCGCGGAGGCGGAGGTTAACGGAGGCGGAGGCGGAGGTGGAATTTGACGTGTAAAAAATAGAAATTCATGGTTTATTGAAGTCAATATTTTTATTTGAATGGGTTAGCTACATCATACATACATGTATATGGTACATACACTTTCATAAAAAACTAATAATCAAAATTGAGAAGAGGCAAATTATATTTTACAAACAACAGCTTCGCAGCTTTGTCGCCTTCCAAGCGATTCCTCGAGGGTTCATAAATCAAACCAGCTGCACTAAATAGTTGTTCACTTGGCACTGAACTTGGCGGCGGTGATAAGTAAGTGCGAACTATGGGAGCAAAAGCTTTATATTTCTGGTTATGTCTCCACCACAATAAGGGATCTTCATCTAGTTGGACTCGGTTTTCTTTATTATATTCATTAATTAGCGATTTCCATATCATGAGGTTTGTAACTGTACCGTCATTTTGTGGTTCCTCTTCATCACAGCAATTTTTTAACATTTCTGCCAGGTTGGAATGAACACTTTTTACTGTTGGCAAAATCTCGAAGCTCGTGCTTGGTTCAACATTAATCTATTTCAACAAAAAACTGCCAAATCTCACTTGTTTTCGGCTTCATCACGTGATTTAAATAAGAATTTATCAAAGACTACTAATTAATTACGCACTAAATCACTTAAAACAAATAAACAATCACGCGGCGCAATCACAATACAACTACGCATACCGAACAATTCGACATTTCGACAAGTTGAGTCCTGTCATTCAATCGTTCACGCCCCGCCACCGTCCCGCTCGTCTTCCCTTCCCGCCAGCGTTCCCCCGTGTTCCCGCGGCCGGCGGCGCAGACAAAACAAAATCTTAACCACTCGCAAACACGCAGCTCTGCGGCTGCGTCTCCCAGCGTCGCTCGTTACGCGTTTTATTTTAACGTAAATAAACCTCCGTTAAAACTCCGCATACATTTTGCGGAGGCGGATGCGGAGGCAGAGGTTCGATTCTTTGCGGAAGTTCCGCAGTAACGGAGGCGGAGGCGGAGTTCCGTTACAACCCTAATCAAGATAGCGCCTCGACCCCACTCGAGACTGCTCTACTCCAATTAGTAGTTTCAAACTAATAATATTCGTGACTTTTTATCATTAGCAAGTTCATAAACTTGTAAAAACAATTAGGACAAATCAAGTAAATTATATTCTAATCCCTTTATGAATTAACGAACCACATTAGACAATACCTAAGCATTAACGTTATGAATTTGTAACAAACTATGACCAAGCGACAGTCAACTCAACAACTCTGACATTTCCGTGCCGTGATGTGTTATAACAAAATGTTATCAGTACCTATACCATTAAAAATAGTTTTGTAAATTCGCTTATAATAACTATCTAGGTAGTAAAAGATCTAATTTTAGACATTTTTACAAATTATGACTAAGCAGCAATCAACGCACGGCTTTCTTGCTCCGACATATTATATGTACCTACGTAAATATATTTTATAAACTGTTTCCCGTTTCGTGGACCATGAATAAAAAAATACTAAACTGCTCAGTGTTCATGTTAGTAGTACCTCACTTAACTTAGCAGTAAGGCAACTCTTTTTATTGCTGTCTGTAAACAGGACAACACAGCAAACAAACCAAATGCTAACAAAGCCGCATGTCCTACCTACTACAGACACTGCATGCATTGAAAATAAATAACACTCTTAACACTATGATAATATGCTTAAATACGTAAATAAGAAGAAATAATAATTAATTAATAGTAGGTACAATTTAAGATAAATTAAACAGAAAAGTGGTTATCGTAAACAAAATAGGTATATCGAGCTCTTGGCAGATGTCATTATACGACCGAAACAAGCGGTCAGCCGGCGCGTTGCAGCCGTAATTCGTACGTATAGCACCATCACTTAAACTTCCCGCGCGTCCTGTGAACGCGCCGAATGAAAGCAACGATTTGAATGGTCCAATGACAGCGACTCCCGCGGCGTCGCTTGTAAATTCACCGGACCCCGCGCGAGTCGAGTCAGTTATGTTAGAGTCAGAAGTCAGAACGCCAAGCTCGCAAGCGCATGGTAAAAAAAACCCATGCGCTATGCTGATTATATTATATAGTTTAGTGATAAGATTCGGGCCAAGAGGCCCTGGCGCCCAAGTTTGTAAATTATAGTGTGTGTGAATAAACATTAAGGATGTACTACTACCTATATTGTGTTTTCATTCATAGTTGCTAAAGTGGCTGCCCAACTTTGGGGCATGTGTTTGTTGTGCAGTGAAGTATAGTATAATCGTCAATAATGCCGCGTGCACGACGCCAAACACGCCGTCAATCTGAGTTTTACGATGCCGACGAGGCGGACGAGTCCGCCCCGGCGTCGGCCTCCGCCGGCGTGCCCTTGAGCGACGTTGCCTCGCTTATGGCGTCGCTCCAGCAGTCTCAGACTGAGGCCCTCGAACGCATAATGACTCGTGTGCTCGGGCCTCGTCTCGACTCACCGCATGAATTCAACCAGACCTTCTCCGCGCCCTCGGGACACTTCGCTGCGTGCAAGGCGCGCTTCAGCGGAGCGTCGGGCGAGGCGGTCGAGGTATTCATCGACGCCATGCAAGCGTACCGGGAGTGCAGTAACATCTCTGAAGAGAACGCGATGCGCGGCCTCTCGATGCTGCTGACGGGAGACGCGGCAGTATGGTGGCAAGGCACCAGGCATGACGTAACCAGTTTCGACGAAGCTATCGTAGCGCTTCAAAATGCATTCGGGGAACGACGCCCTCCGCATAAGCTATACAGAGAGCTTTTTAACAATCCACAACAACACGACCAGAAAACTGAGATTTTCACGGCTAGAGCTAGAGCCTTACTGGCGAAGTTACCGAGGGGTGATATAAGTGAGAGAGCAGAGCTTGATATGATCTTTGGCCTCCTTCATCACAAAATCAGATCACGTCTTCGGCGCGATGAATTTAATACCTACGGTGAATTACTGTCAAAAGTACGAGAGATTGAAGAAACCTATGAGGATGAATTCAAGCATCAGAAGCGAAGTATGCCACCTGCTGCCTCCGCCGCCATTGCGCGCGCCCCGGCCGCTGCCGTGCACGCTCTACCGACCGCCGCCGCGCACGCTCTGCCGACCGCCGCCGCGCACGCGTCGCCCGCTGCCGCGCACGCTTCGCCCGCCGCCGGCGCTTATGCATCTACCGCGCGTGCTGCACCTGCCGCCGCACGCTCTGCTGTCGCCGCGCATCAACATGTTCAAGCCGAACCGAAGCTGTACTGCCTCTACTGCCGCTCCCGCGGCCATACTAGAGACACTTGCATTAAGTTAAAGAATAAGGCTAATATTGGCAATGATATTGTACCATCATGTTATCAATGTGGAGAAAAGGGTGTCACTCGTAGTCAGTGCTCTAAGTGCGCTAATACATGTGTAATGTCATTGGATCTTTCTCACTCGGTTGCATTGGTTGACAGCTGTATAGATTCATACCCACAGAAACACCACAATGACAATGATGGTAAGGTTGAGACGGCAACTCCCACGCCTAATCCCACGGACTACCAGGTAATATTTTCTTATTATTGTAGTAATGAACAAAAGAGCCTTCGACCCATTCTTGGTGTGTCAGTGCTTAATAAAAAAGATAATGGCTTACTTGATACAGGGTCTAAGAGAACCATTATTGGATCTTTACTGTACAAACACCTTCGAGAGATCAACCATGCTTTCAAGGAAACCACCAGACAGGTGCGACTGGCTGATGGTTCAGTCCAAGTTCGACCAGTCCTACTGACTGATGTTAACTTTGAAATTGTTGAAAATAGAAGCATCCAACTCAAATGTATTGTGTTCCCAGACAGCTCTAACGATACACTATTGGGGATTGATTTCATTAAAGCAGCTGGGATGTTGCTTGACTTTGATAAATCTGTTTGGACACTTTCAAACAGCCAACATGTTTATAAATTTCAGTTTGAAGCGGACAACTCCAGCGTGGTATCTGCAGCCTGCCTTCGTGACGATGAGGGGCTGATGTTGAGTGGAGAGCAGAGACAGCAGCTGGCCGACCTTCTGTGGAAGAACCAAGACATCTTCCAAGCAGGGGGAGAGCCTACTCCTTTTGCGCAACATCACATTGATACCGTCGACTTCCCGCACACCACTGCCGCTGACCTCCGAGCTGCCCAGATGGAAGACTCAGACGTGCGCAAAATCATCGAGGCTCTTGAGGGTGCTGAGCAACTTCCAGTCGCCCAATGGTCAGAGCGCGGATATATCGTATCACAGGGAGTACTGTATCGATATGACCCTGACGGTGAGTTCGAGGAGGTACAGCTGGTGTTGCCATCATCTATGAGAGGGGAAGTAATGAGACAATTACATGATTCATCCGCGGCTGATCACCAAGGTATCGAGAGAACGTTATATCGGCTGCGAGAGCGGTACTATTTCCCCGGCATGCGGCGGTTTGTTACCGAATATTTGAAACAATGCGCTGACTGCCTTAGATATAAGCCATCCAACCAAAAGCCAGCAGGTCTCTTGCAGACTCCTGTATTGCAGCAGAGAGGAGAGGTTCTAGCTATCGACCTTTTTGGCCCTCTGCCACCAGGAGATCAGGGGGAGCGCTGGGTACTTCTCGTGGAGGACGTCGCCACCAGGTGGGTCGAGCTGTTTAGTCTCGCCGACGCCACTTCCGAGGCATGCGCGCGTAAGCTACTAGAAGAATACTTCCTAAGGTATGGCGTGCCCCGTCGCATCATCTCTGACAATGGCGTACAATTTATATCGGCAGTTATGCAGCAGTGCATGCATTTGCTTGATGTAAAACAAGAACTAATTCCCGTTTATCACCCTGAGGCAAACCCAGCTGAGAGGAAAAATAGAGACATGAAAACTCAGCTGGCCATACTAGTTAAAAAGGTTCATACTAAGTGGCCCGACTACCTAGCGCATGTACGTTTTGCCATGAACAGCGCGGTATGTACGACCACTGGCAGAACACCTGCCTATTTGAATTTTGCTCGTGAGTTACGAACCCCTTTTGACGCGTCCCACGATCTACGCTCTGTTCTTACAAAAGATAATTTTGTTCCGCAGATCACTCCTTATTTGAAGTCCTTCGTGAACACACTACGTGATATCAGGGAGAGCGTTGAACAGCAGCAGGACCGGCGCAAGGCTACCGCCGACGACGCCCGTCGCCCCTTTCCTGTACTTCAACCGGGAGACGCAGTCCTTGTTAGCGTGAAAAATATTAGCGATGCAAGCAAGGGAATAACGTCAAAATTCATGCCCAAACGGGACGGCCCTTACTTTATCCAAAAGGTTGTTAGTCCTACTACTTTCTTATTGGTTGACTCCAAGGGCCATCCAATAGGAAAGTATCACAGTACGGATCTTACTCCAGTCAATAATAATTTTAATACCGGCCCTCCCGTTTTACCAAAACGACCCCGAGGTAGACCTTGCAATCCCAGGTCGGAAACGAGACGTTCTTCCAACCTGGAGGGGGAGTATATAGCACCATCACTTAAACTTCCCGCGCGTCCTGTGAACGCGCCGAATGAAAGCAACGATTTGAATGGTCCAATGACAGCGACTCCCGCGGCGTCGCTTGTAAATTCACCGGACCCCGCGCGAGTCGAGTCAGTTATGTTAGAGTCAGAACGCCAAGCTCGCAAGCGCATGGTAAAAAAAACCCATGCGCTATGCTGATTATATTATATAGTTTAGTGATAAGATTCGGGCCAAGAGGCCCTGGCGCCCAAGTTTGTAAATTATAGTGTGTGTGAATAAACATTAAGGATGTACTACTACCTATATTGTGTTTTCATTCATAGTTGCTAAATACGTGATTTTGAAGGAACAAATGTTTTGCGTTTGTATGGGCGACTGCTAGTTCGAGGGACAGAGAGAACAACTTTTTCTAAAATTTCTGTACTATCGACTTTTCCCTTAATAATTTTAAATAGAAATATCAAGTCAGCAATTTTACGTCTTAAGCTGAGTGGGTACGATTCATAATGCTCTAATCTAATGGAAATAACATGTTTGCAGTATTCTACATTTGTTATTAGTGAAAGTAAGGTGATAATAAAATTTCGATGCCTTCAATCCTATCGATATGGACCTTATAGAAAGGGTTCCACGCCGGGCTACAATATTCAAGCAGGCTGCGTACAAAACAGTTAGGTAAATAGCTTTATAGGAATCTCAGGTTTCTTAAATACTGTAGTTTGTCTCAAAACAAAACCCGCAAGCTTCCCCCCCTTCTTAATAATATGCTCTCTGAAATCTAACCGTTGATCTAAAATTACTCCCAAGTCTCGTTTAACAGATACTTCGTTAACGTTGGTGCCATTAACAGAATATGTTGCTGCAATCGGTCTTTGATTAATATGTTGGCGTTTAGATGACTCATAAACGTTGTGTGTACCTACCTAATTTGTGTATAAATCACATCCTATGTAGGTATATATTATATACAGATATGTATGTATATTCTTCTTTTCTCTGTGTCTCACCTTTATCAATACGAAACTCAGTAAATTTCGCACACTAATGGCAACCTCATAACAACGTGCGATGCGCGTGCGCTAGATTATGTCGGCGGCGGCGGCTAAATATAGCGCAGTATGCGGCAACATGGCTACGCGAGCGCACGGCGCGGACGCCTGGCAGAGGGACGACGGCCGCACCGGCGCGGTGCTGCACGAGGTGCGTGCCGGCCACCCCGCCCCGACCTGCCCCCGCACCCCCTCACGCGCCCCTGCCCGCAGGTGCTGGCGTGGCTGGACGCGCGCGAACTGGCGCGCGCCGGCGCCGTGTGCCGCGCCTGGCGCCGCGCCGCCGCCGCGCCTGCACTGTGGCGCCACTTGCTCCTACGCCGCGCGCCCGCCGCCGCCTTGCCACCGCACGCCGGTACGTCCGAGGGAGGGGAGAGGGGGAAGGGGTCGATCGCACGGGGCCGGTTCTAGAGCGCGTGTGCTTTCAGGCGCGTGGCGGCAGGAGCTGGTGATTCTGGAGGCAGGCTGGCGAGCGGCGGGGCGCGAGGCGGTGGGCGCGGTGGGCGTGCACGCCGCGCTGGCCGCGGACGACGCGCGTCTGGCGCTGCTCACGGAGGATGCGGCGTTGCAGCTGTGGGAGCTGCACGGCGAGCGCTGGGTGCGCTCCTGGAGCGAGGGGCTGGCGGCGCGCGGTTGGCGCGCCGGCGTGCGCGCACAGTGGGCGGCGCGCGGGCGGCGCCTGCTGCTGGCGGGCGCGCTGGCGCTGGTGGACGCCTGGGAGCTGCTGGTGCTGGACGCGGACGCGGGCCGCGTCCTGGCGCGCGCGCGCTGCTCGCCCGGCGCGGCCGGCTGCTGGGCGGACGCGGCCGGGGATGCGTTCCTCTCGTTGGAGCTGAGCGTACTGGCTCCGCGACTCGCCTGCACTACCGTCTGGCTCAACGCCTCTTCGCAGGTCACTCCGCGGCCTTTCCTTAACGCATCCGATCGATCCGCATTACCTACGACTGACTCGAAGATTTTTCTTTCAGGAGACGAAGTCAGAGTATGCCGGAGTGCGGACACCGCTTCTTAGAATATTTAACGAGGACGCCGAACATATATCGTAAGTTGCAGAAGTCAGTCGTCTCGTCACACCCTAATTCTGTTAATTACTTATAAAAAAATATATAGTGTATTAAGTATTCATATACTTAGGTACTTACAAATTCAACATTTATTTAATTCGAAGTGCAATATTTTAACCAACTAATCAATGACAAATTCCTTAAATAAAGACGAATTAGGTGTTTTTACTTTTGTACTAAGTACTTACTACAGTATTTAATCATATGGCCTCACGTTATCTCATTTTTGGCATACTTCCTAACTAAGTATGAGCACAGAATAAATTGGTATAAGTGATAGATACCTAACTATCACTTTAAAACAATCACATCCATAATACATACGAGATTCTTAAAATTATAAAACACAGTACTTAATAAAGTATGAAAACAACAAAGCTTAAAGATTAATAAACAATTATACTATTGTAAAACAGCTGTTTGTTTGTCCCATGAAGTTAAAATTAAATAATAAGCGCGGCAGGTGGGCGGAGGTCGCACAGGTGTCGCTGACAGACGGCGCCTCGTGCGGCGTGCTGGTGGCGGCGCGCGGCTGCGGGCGCGGCGGGGGCGCGCTCGCCTGCTGGCCGCTGGCCGCGCTGCGCCCGCCGCCGCTGCTGGCCGCGGAGCTGGGTTCCCTGCGCGAGCGTGTGGCGCGCCGCGCCCGCCGACCCCAGCGCCCCGCGCCCGACGAACACCCCACGCCGCCGGACGAGGCCGCGGTGCGCGCCTTGTGCGAGGAGCCACTGGCGCAGTGTGCGTTGCCCGCGCCTCCACTCGGGCTGGCCGTGAGGTGAGGAGGGGCGAGGCGGGGGCGGCCTAGCGCCGGCAGACAGTGAGCCACGGCCGGTGTTGTAGCGCGAGCTGCGTGTGGGCCAGCCTGCAGGGCGGCGGCGCGTGCTGCGCGCGCCTGCCCGCGCTGGCGGCGCTGCGCGTGCTGGCGCCACACGCCGCGCCGCGAGCTGACAGCGCGCTGCTGCACTACGTGCAACCCTCCGTGTCGGACGAGTACTTCGCGAGGTGAGTGTGGAAGGTGGCACGCGGTGGCGGCCGGCAGGGTACTGACGTGTATGTGTAGTCCGGCAGGGAGCTGGTCGGGCGGCGTGGCGTTGTGGCGCGCGTCGGGCGGCGCGGCGCGGACCCCCGCTCCCGCCCCGGCCGCCGCCCTGGCCGCCCTGCTCGTCTCTGGAGACCCTCTCCGCTTGCTCGTGCTGGCAGGGGACACTCTCTATGTAAGTAGGCGCCGCTATACAACTACTTACTTTCCTACCAGTACTGAACGATCCAACTCTTTTTCAGCGCGTAATTTATTTATTAACTTTATTTATTAATAGTCTACAAAACGGCACTAAGCTGAAACACACATATATAATAGTAAATAGGAAGAAAATTACGAGCACTTAAAGCCCTCTTGATGCAGACCTAACTAACAATTTTAAGATAATTACTTACAGAATACACACATACATGCTACTTTAAACAAGAGATTTATGCAGAAAAGAAAAATATATTAAAAAAAATTACATACCTAATATACAACTGTATGGATGATAGGATGATAATCTTAGTTATGATAATATGTATTGTTTACTCTTTGCCATTAGTTAATGGCAAAGAGTACACAATATACAAGGTGTAACAGAAGGGTGTGACAATACTTATACTATACATAGCTATGTATATATAGAATACAGCCCACTAGGTTTCAGAATTCTAAGTGTCATAGATTTCGAGTAATCATAAGTTGAACTTTCATTAAAACTTTAAGACTTGCAACCCTACATGGCTACATCTTATCATTTTGAGCGTTCATTGAATTTTCTTTCATTGACAAATGACACGGCGCGGCGGTGTCTCTCTGAGAGCGCGAGAGAGAGAGAATACGTTGCGTTAAAACTTATGCTAGAACGGGATGAAAGAAATGTGAAAAGATGTGTGCTTACTTCGGTTTCGTCACTCGCTAGGGCTGCCACGAAATCAAGTGAAAAATATTATCTAATTTTTGTATGGTAAAAAATATATGCGATTTAATTTTTCATATTTTGGTATATGACTCCTTACATGATATATATGCATACTCTTTAATATTGTCACACCCTTCTGTTACACCTTGTATATACTATCATAACTACATATTTAAGCTGATAGTCCGGTCAAATTAGCACCAAAAATAGGGGTAAGGTTACATTAATTCGCACCTGGCTGAAAATTGGCATGAATGTTGCGAGCCCTATCATACACAATTTGTCAAAAATCCCCATCAATCCGAAGTGTGGAAAAAAAAAATTCAAGGTCAAAGGTTACAAAAATTGGTTTATTGAGTTTTGCAGCTAAACGGTAAGTTATATAACAAAAAAAGTTGAGAAAAAATTACTCATCATGCAATTATCTATAAAAATTGTTCAAACACTTTTTTCCTAAGAATCACCATTTCGGAGATACAGCGATGCAAAATGTTGAAAAAGTTGTATTCTTCATAATACTTGTATGCATGTTAATTACCGTAATATACGTTGATTGCTGACGTTTTGAAAGAAAGTACCTTTAGTCCACAAGCTGTAATCATCAACGTAATTCGCTTTATTCTTTAAATTTACGGAGCTCCAAAAAAAGTACGTGCTTAGATAAGTTTCGATTTTATCTTTTGCAAATAATACGTATAAAAGGAAACAAGTACAATCAGCTTGTCTTCCTCCAACCTCTGCTTCTGATCATCAACATATGTTATATGCAGTTGCATACACTACTTTATCTTCACTATTGCAATTGATCAAACAACAAGAGTAAAAGCTGACAATAGTTAATTTTTCATATAATTTTCTAGATGTTTCTGGCAAAAGATTGTGAGTTACTTTTGTTGCCAATTCTAGAATATCCGGAGGCGTACAAATATCATCCTATCCATTTTTAACTTTTAATTTGTACCTATTTAAAAAACAAAACACATTGCGAAACAAAATTCACGCGTACGTACGTGTATTGTCACAGTGATTTTGCCGCCATTAAAATCTAACCATCTAGAAAGCGCGACCAACCTGATTGGCCCTGCAATCAGGTTGGTCGCGCTTTATTGGTGTTATAATGAGCTATTACGATATCGATGTGGATATTATAACATCATGTGAAATTGCTTAAATTGAGTGTTTTGTTGTCTGTGCTATAACAGTAGTAATTATAAGTCAAGTATTGGAATAAGTAGAATGTTACAACATTAGTGTAGATAAAATATAATATACCTAATATTGAAACAAGATGACTAAGTACTATAAAATAAAATAATATATTTATAGCAAAACTACCTACTTAATATTTTTGATATTGACTTTTTGAAAGAAAATAATGACGATTTTAAAAATATATCGATATCGTCTTTAATTTTATTATATTTTACACATTTACACATTCTGTAAACTGGTGAATGCCTTAATAGATCTGTCCTGAATTTGGGCAGAACAAATGTATCGCGGTTTATTAAAGCGCTTCCGGTTCTCGGAACGAAAGTGATAGCCTATTCAATATTAATCATTACAATACGGTTCAAAAATGTATTTCCGCAAAGTAACGTTTGATTCAATATCTTATCTTTTTTTACCACGACCCGCTTGTTTAAAGTATCATTATAATCTTAGATATAGATTCTTAATCCGCTATCAAGCGTTTGCTTAGTGTGGGGCTAGATGGCGATGTGTGCAATGTCCCGGAATATTTATTTATTTGATTTATTTATCCTTGATAATGGCATTAGGGTGCGTCTGGATGAAAAGCAGACACTGGAACCGCTGAGCCGCACTTGATTTTACACATAGTATATGTACATAGAATGTATATGTACTTAAAATACAGAAGTAGGTAGGTACTCTGATGTCTGTTTGTTGTACCCACTGTCTAGTTTATAGTTATCTAAGGTCTATAAAAACTTTTCTCATCATTTTGTAATTAGTACACAATGTTGACGTAACGATGCAGATGTGGTCGAGTCGCGCGACGGCGCAGGGCGCGGCCGACTAGAGCGCGGCCCCCTGGAGCACTCTCTCGGCGGCCGCACACACGCACACATGGCCTCCCTGGCGCTGCGCTCCGTGCGCCGCGTGCCCGTTTGCTCAGCACGATCCGTGTCGCGCTCGTGCGACGGGCCGCAGCCGCGCACGCCGCCGCCCTGCGCGCCCGCGCCGCGCCCTGCCTGCCACCCGCGCCCGCCCGCTGCCACGCCGCGCGCCGTGCGCGTCGTGTGCTGCGCACCGCCGCAGGGCGCGCGCCCGCCGTGCGCTCCGCCCGCGCACGCTGCGCCGCTTACCTGCGCCGACCGCCTCGTGAGTATCTTGCGCTGCTACCCTACTAATATTATATTATTGTGTTCGGAGCCACCGCTCTCCAACAGACAGTGCGAGTCCAAAAGGCTCACACCTCTGGAAAAAAAAATGCAACAACTTGCAAAACTTACGTTTCAGTTGTAGTAGGTAGGTATAGTAACAAAACACACATTTTAGACGAAGACTTGATCACCTGGTCTATGTGCTCTCTGAAATTCAATATCTTATTTTTTATTTTATTTATTTATTTATTTGCTATCTTATCAACAATTACTCCCAAGTTAGGTACTTATTGAGAATACCTGTTTTAGCTGTTTGTTTTTTTATGGCATAGATGCTAAAAAGATGAACGCTTGCGGGAAAGCTTTATATATAAACATTTTGATAAATTTAATGTCATTCTGTTATAATCACACCACTGGCTCAACTTATCAACAACACTGTGAAGGGCTAAACGTCATTTCTAGATTTTATATTTTGTAGAGCTTTAAATAATCGGCAAATTGTTTTGCATTGGAATTTAAATACAGTGGAAGATCGTTTTTGTCGGCATTGACCTAAATCCAATTGATACTACCAATTGAGGTCGATTTTGAAGGTAACAGCTCAACCATCGTAAAAGAGAGCCATGGATACCCAGCTTGTAGAGTTTAGCCAATACAGCTCAAAGTCCACTAGGTCAAAAGCTTTACTAAGTCAAGAGTAGACTATAGAAAACTTCTAAATTACAAACGCATCTACAGGAAATCATCTACTTATCGACTTTTTTTCAGAGCGGTAAGCGGTTGCGGTGCGTGAGCGGTGCGGAGGCGGATCGATGCGGCGCGGGGCAGGACCGCGTGGCGCGGCGCCTGGCAGCGGCGGCCGAGGCGCGGCGTGCCGACTACGAGCGCGAGGCGGCCGCGCGCCGCCCCGCGCCCCCCGCCACCTACGCGCCCTACACTCTGGGCGAGGACCGCGTGTGCACGCGCGCCACGGACGGCCGCACATACACGCTGCCCTGCCCGCCGCCCGCGCGCCGCTGCAGCGCCGGCACGCCGCCACCGCCGGACTGCGTGCCGCTGCAGGCCGACGACGCGTGCCGCCCGTCCGACGGCCGCCTGGACCCCTGCGAGCACCGCCCGCGCGTCTTCGTAGAGGTGGACCGTAGCATGCAGCCAGGCGAGCGCGCCACTGCCCCCGCCGCACCCGCGCGCTCCGTCAGCGCTCGCCGGCCGTGCGGCGTGTGCGCCGGGGATCACCCGCGTCGAGCGTTGCACTCGAGCGCCACCTCGTGGCGCGGCACGACGGCGGGCACGGTCGGCGGCGGGCTGGAAACGGCGCTCCGTGAACGCGCGGCCCTGGCGGAGGCGGGGCGCGGTCGCGTGGCGGCCGGCTGTGGCGGGAGCGAGCCACCGCCTCCAGAGCCCGCCGGTCGCCTGGAGCTGGCGGTGCCGCGCGGTGCGGAGCGGGTCACGGTGTCAGTGGCGCTGGCACCGGGCCGGCCGAACTCGCAGTGTGCGTCGGCGCCAGCGCTGGCGGGTGGCGTGCACCCGTGCAGTCCGCCTTCCGGCTGGCTCTCTATCAAGTCGATCCAACGTCGGTTCGCCGCAAACCGGCGCGAGGGCACCGATGGCTGCGGGCGTCCTCCCTCGCCGTGTGGTGGCAAACCGGCGGCCACCGTTGCGTCCCCGTGTGGTGGCAAGCCAGCGGCTACCGTAGCGTCCCCGTGCGGCGGTAAGCCGGCGGCCGGCGTGGCGCCCCCTTGCGGCGGCAAGCCGGCGCCAGCCAAGCTGTCGACACCCGCGCCGTGTCCGCAGCCGCCGGCGCCACCATCCCGCGCCGGACCGTGCGCCCCGCCTCCGGCATCGGCCGCTTCAAAGCGCAAGAGTCCGTGCGATTACAAAGAACAGAATGATACGAAGGATACCAAAACCAAATTTTCAAGTTTGAAATTTCTCAGTGATACAATTTTGCTCAAGTCGTGAATCCGAACTGTTCGATGTTGTCTAACTTTTTAAATTACGTGAGTAATATAAGTACATGTTTCATGTGTGTGTGTGTGCGTTAGAGTTACTTAGATAAAAAGCAAATAAAAAGGTATTTCGGACCACCGTTTCTTTTTTTCAAGACAAGCAGAGCAGTTATGTAACCTACCTACTAGCCTGTTAGTTGTTAGACGCTCTTTATCTTTTCATTTTGTTTCAGTTAGGTATGTATTTAATTAATTTGCTTACTTGTGATGCAGGGGGTAATACCCAGTCCTTAGCTACCTGAAGTTTTAATTCGTACTTAATACGTAAATATATAGTAAAAGAGATGTATGGCACAATTACTTGTGCTCGAGCCACATGGGTATACATAGGGCACACTAAAAGTCTTGCACAATTGCACATGGAGCTAATCAGAACCACCTATTTGAATTTCGAATGTTATATTTTTTTAAACGTTGGAATCTTTTTTTTTATTTATTTATTGTTATAAGTTTACTGAACTTAAAATAATAATATAATATAATTGGCGTAATAAAAAAATAATTGGCGGGGAATGATTTGTCAATTGTTATTTATCAAACATCAAAGTTCTACGTTCGCAACGAAAATGGTCGACTTAAGTCGAAGATATTTTATAGTGATAATTTTTTATGTTTTTAAAAGTTCTCTTTCTCCGCAAGGCTGAAAACGAGCGGGTTTTTCGTCATATAACCTTACTCTTGCCACTCCGAGGCACAACAAAGTGTCATAGCGTATTTTGAACAGTAATAAACATAACATTTTGTTTATAACATGTTGTTTTTCTAAGTTACGCAAAACTTATAGTGTGACCTACGTATAGCTAACGTTTTGGTCGGGCCTTTTAGAACAGTACGAGTAAATAAAAGAGTATTTTTAGTTTTTTTAACTATTAATTTATTCAAGTAGGTATTTCGTTATGTCCCTGACTGACCCATGCTCGCTTCCGAAACCCTCCATGTGCGAGTCCGACTCGCATTTGGCCACTTTATTCTCTATCTATACCTATCATATAACACGAAACTAAATAATAAGATTTATTTGTCCTATTCAATAGGTTCCATCGGAATCTGCGACGTCGTCAATCATCGGAGTCGACATCGGAATAAGCGTCGAAACAAGCGAAAGCGTCGACGTCGAGCGAGAGTACAATAGATATGGGTATAGTGGGGCAGTGGTTGTGGTGGTGCTAGTGGTGGTGCAGCGGGGGCGCGTGCAGCAGCGCGGGCGGCGCGCGCATGAGCTCGTGGTAGAGGTTGAGCGCGTCCACCAGCTCGGCGGAGAGCTGCGTGAGCCGCGCGTGGCGCGTGTCGGCGCGCTCCAGCGCCGCGTCCACGGCGGGCCCGGCGGCCAGCGCGCGCGCCTCCAGCCGCGCCAGCGCCGCCTCGGCGCGCGCGCCGCCCGCCGCCGCCGGGTCGGCGTCGTGCAGCGCCGCCAGCGCCGCGTCCATGGCCGCCTCGTCGATGCCGCCCGCGCCCGCCTCCTCCTCGGGCTCCGCCTCCACCGCCGCCTCCGCGCGCACCTCCGCCTGCTCTTCGCCCACGAAGTTGGCGGGGAACAGCCCCTCCCCGCGCGCCGTGTACCCCTTCCACCAGTTGGGGTCGCTCGAGTCCGTCACGTGCACTGCAACGCAGGACGATAGATTCGCATCAGTTCTGTTGTCACCGACCATACAATTAAATAAAGACAATAGTCTCACCGATCTCGCCCGCGGTGAATGTGAGCTCGTTGTCTTCGGCCGCCTCGAAGTCGTATAAGGCGCGTACGCGGCGCGGAGGCGCGGCGGGCGCGGCATGCGCGGCGGGCGGCGCGGCTGGCGCGGCGTCCACGCGCGGGTACAGGGCGGCGGGCGCCGGCGCCGCGCCGGACTCGCGCAGCGACAGCGCGATGGCCCGCGCCAGCTCGTCCCGCTCGCGCGCGGCGGCGGCGGGCGCGGGCGCGGGCTCGGCGGCGGGCGGCGCGTCGGCGCGCAGCTTGGCGTGCAGCGAGGGGATGAGGTCGAGCGCGGGGTCGTCGCGGAACTCGCCCTCGGCCCACTTGCGCAGCAGCGCGCGCAAGCGGGCGGCCACGGGCGGCTGCGCGCGCGCCAGCACGCGCCGGAACTCCTGCTCGAAGTCGCGCGACGCCACCTCGAGGCGGAAGGCGCGGCCGCAGTTGCTGACGCAGGCGTCCAGCAGCGTGGCGGCCAGGCACTGCACATGCGGGTCGGCGTGCGCCAGGCGCCGCATGGCCGCGCGCAGGCAGTCGCGCGCCGCGCCCGCGCTGGCGCCGGCGCGGTCGCAGATCTCCATGATCAGCCCCCACTCCTCGGTGGTGCTGGTTTCGCTAGTGGCGCGCTCTGCACACACAGTCGCCACATTATCAAATAAAATAAAAATACTTTATTGTACACTTGTTACCAAAGAACATATACATATAAGGAAACTTAGAACATAAAATGGGGCAAACAGGTGGCCTTATGACTTGGAGTGATCTCTTCAAGTCGACCTAGCATGGACAACATAGACAGGAACACAGTTATGCTGGTGTACCAACATAAACTAATACTAAATAATAATATTTAACAAATAGAATGACTAAAATTTAAAAACACATACATTTACATTTATACAAAGAGTTAAGAAATTGGGAAAAAAAATCACACCAAAATTTTGAAAAAGAAAGGAGAACAACACTTTAAAAACCTACTCAAAACCTAACTACCTACTAAGTTCACAAACTAAATATCTAATATTAATTCTGAACCAAGCTCGAAGAAGTGATAATTGGCCTGCCTAATATAAGTGGTAGTCATTCCACAAGTGAACAGCTTGCACAGTGAAAGCAGAGTAGGTACCTAGTTTTTTTTTAGTTAAGGTAAGTACTTTATTATATATATACTATAGTACCTAGTATATATTTACTTTTATGTTTCTTTTAATGCATGGGCTCAGCAACCCATTGTATTCAATTGAGTGCAACCCTTAAACTGTTCTGAAATGAAGAGAGTATTGTGTTTTTCATTTTTAAATGCTAAGGTAACTAGGATTTTATAAAGTACTTTTACTTCTAGTACTTTTTTTCTGGGCTTTAATGGGTTAAAGGATTCTGTTAACTACTGATCAATTTTTTATGTAAAATAATAATGAGAGTTTATTTGCAACACATCTTTGCTGAGACTACAATAAACAAGATAATGGCTTATGAGTCATAGGTGATTAAATGTAATTTGATAAATACTCTTTTGTAAAATTTACATGTGTAGACAAAGAAATGTTAGAACTCAAATGTAAGTAGGTACATATATTATTATTAAGATTTACTTACCCACATCTTGATCAAAGGGTGATGAATTGCTGAAAATACCCATGATGAGGGTTTATTCCAACATAAGACTACGTCGACACAAGATAACTTAATTGGTAACACACCACTTAGAATTTTGTAAATTTTCGATGATTTAAACACTTGCTGATACACTTATGGAGGAAAAATGTTATCATTACATACAAAACTAATTTATTTTAATCAAGGAATTCAATTCATTCAAGTCCGATAAAGTCCGATTCACACTTTTTGTTTGTTTTCTAAAAAATGTCAAGTCAAAGGTTTATTCTTGTGTCATTCCTCGGGTGCGACTTGATTTATTTGCCAATATTGAGAGTTATTTACCAGATTTGTATGGCATACTGAACTTGGATGTTATAAGTCTTTGAAATGTCAATGTCATTAAATTCAATTTGACAGAGCTTGTTCTGTGGTTGTTGACGTTGTTGTTTACTGTTTAGAGTGTTTAGTAGTAGAGACAATGAGATTTATTTATATAATTTTTTTGCAAACATGTACGTGATTGCTATAACGAAATAATTATAATAACTCCTAGTAAGGTATACAGCACTTCACAGAAAATACAACTACGCTACTAGACTACGCGCTGTAAGAAATCGGAACATGGGGAAAAACAAAATGATTGCAAAAAGCTGTCCTAAATGTGAATTACAGGTATTGCATTTGAACGTCGTAACATGGTCGTAACCACAAGCGGTCGACCTTTCCCCAGTGGTCTCCGCACCCGTGGAGATGCCGAGGGCCGTGAAGAAGTTGTCGATTGACAGACAAGTCGTGGTTGCAGGTGGCAGTGGCGTCCAAGTCGTGCAAGTGCGGGCACACGTTCTTCACGTCGCGGCGCGGCGCAGACAGTCTGCCCGCCGTGGAGGACATGAAGCGCCGCACTGGCCGCGTGCGCCGCTCGCAGCCGCAGTTCTACGACGCACAGCACTACCAGAAGCAGGTCAAAAAGCGGGTACATACCTTGATAGCTTATATGAACTCACCTCCATTGTGACTGGCCCACCTACCACCAAAACAACTTTGTTTGTTAGTTATAATACTTAACTAAGATTTGAGATTCAAAGCAAGCATAACTGCATAATGAATACTTAAGTGAATATAATACCTAGTCAGGTCATAAGTATTGTCACACAGTAAAAACTTTTATTTTAGAATGCTGGCCACAAAAAAGTTTATTGAATTCGAATTTCGACTTGTTCATGAAAATAAAAATGTATACATTTTAGAATTTTACTCATTTTTAAATTTGGAGTGGACGCTTAAAGAAGACCGTGTTGCAGTTATTGCATTGCATCGTTGCGGTTACGCGCCAATTCAAATTTTTGACATACTGAAAAATTTGAATATAACCAAAAGATTTGTTTATCGTATTATCAAACGATACAATGAAGATTCTAGTGTAGATGACAGGTCAAGAAGTGGTCGCCCTCGGTCTGTTAGGACTCCAGCAGTGATAAAAGCTGTGAAGGCGCGAATTCAAAGAAATCCCAAACGTAAGCAGAAACTGTTGGCCCTTCAGATGGGGTTAAGCAGAACCACGGTGAAAAGGGTGTTAAATGAAGACTTAGGGCTTCGGGCATATCGAAGAAAAACAGGACATCGTTTGAATGCTCGTCTAATGGACCTGAGACTGAAGAGATGCCGCGCTTTGTTGAAGCGGTACGCGGGAAAAAAATATCGGGAAATTCTTATTTCGGATGAAAAAATTTTTACCGTAGAAGAGAGCTACAACAAACAAAATGATAAGGTGTACGCACACAGTAGTGAAGAAGCGAGCAAACGTGTTCCGCGTGTCCAACGAGGTCATTTTCCATCCTCGCTCATGGTATGGTTGGGAGTTTCTTGTTGGGGCTTAACAGAGGTACATTTTTGTGAGAAAGGTGTAAAAACGAATGCAGTTGTGTATCAAAATACAGTCCTGACGAACCTTGTGGAACCTGTTTCTCATATCATGTTCAATAACAAGCACTGGGTATTCCAACAAGATTCGGCGCCAGCTCATAGAGCGGAGCGAAGAGCACACAAGACTGGCTGGCGGCGCGTGAAATCGACTTCATCCGGCACGAAGACTGGCCCTCCTCCAGTCCAGATTTGAATCCGTTAGATTACAAGATATGGCAACACTTGGAGGAAAAGGCGTGCTCAAAGCCTCATCCCAATTTGGAGTCACTCAAGACATCCTTGATTAAGGCAGCCGCCGATATTGACATGGACCTCGTTCGTGCAGCGATAGACGACTGGCCGCGCAGATTATATAAATAAATAAATATTTCAGGACATATCACACAGCGCCATCTAGCCCCATACTACGCTTACGCTTGTATCATGGGTACTAGATAACGGATATAATACATATATAGTTTTCTTTTGTAAATACATACTTATTATACATAGAAACGACCAGACTCAACACAAGTAATTACAAATTTCAATATGCATAATAACTTGTGTTATGCGGGAATCGAACCCGCACCCCTAGATTAGAAGGCAGAGTCACTACCAACTAAGCTAACGGAGCAGTCAAACTAAGCTAACGGAGCAGTCGAAGCTAACGGAGCAGATTGAAGGCCTGTATTCACAATCACGGAGGTCATTTTGAATAAACTTTATTGTCATAAGAATCTATGTTTTAAAGTTCATTTTGGTATATAAATGGTTACATAAAGAATGAAGTTGTTTCAATTATTTTATATTAAACATGTGACAGAATTTATGACCTGACTAGGTATACCTATGTTTTTTGTGCAAATGTCTAGTGATGTCCAGTTTTGAGCCTAGTGTCTATGTCAACAGTGGTTTTGTGTGTCTTTTTTCTTAGGTTTTAAAATATATTTAGGAAATTTATAGTTAGCCCTTACAATATTGATATATTTTTATAATTATTTCAGTCACCGAAGAAAAGATCTCTGTCTCGATCAAATGATGATGACTACAAGGGAAAGGATAAAGAATCTGGTATGTATTTTATGAGTATATGTATATTATGAGCTCTCCAACAAGTCACAGAATACATCTCAGTTGTAGCCCTCAGTAAAGTTTCTGTTCTCCTGCACTATATGGGCATGTTGTGAGTCCATGTCACGGTAATAGAATCATACAGTATTCCAACTTCATATAAACGGACGACGCGCGAGCTATACCTACGCGCTCGGGTCGTGGCATGCGCGCGGCAGGTTAGGGCTGCCAGACGTACGAGAAATCTCGTACTGTTAGGAGATTTAGAGGGTCAGAACAAGATTCAAGATTAACAAAAATCTCCTACACTTTTTTTTGTTAAGTTTTTTAATTGTACCCGGCGATGATTTCGTGGAATATATGGAAAAAATGGAGAAAACTATTCCTAACTTCATTTAAATATATTCAAATATTTTTCGTTCGCAAATTTATAAGATTGATTTGTTATAGTCACATACATAATCATGGTTTTTTAATTAAATCCATCAATCAAAAAAACAACTTGCATTTTTTATTGAACACTTTCTAATCAATTCACACAGTATTTTATGTAGGTAATATTAATATTTTATTGTTACTAAGTATGTGTGCTAATAAATAAATTAAAAGTAATAAATTTACAATCTCAAAACTAGATAGAAACTCAAAGTAGCCAGATGCAATTAATACGTTGTAGGTGGGCGACAGCGACAGCCCTATCTCATGTTTACGTACCGCGCGTAGGCACTTATTTCAAGGACACGGCCGAGTTACAATACTGTATGATTCTATTACCGTGTCCATGTGTTGTGCTGTGACTAGCAGCGCACTAGTAGTGATGTCACACAGCCAGGTGGTGTGTGGAGGCCGGTGCAACATTACAAAACACACACTTCATCATTGAATCAAAAGTAAAAAATATAATGAATAGTCAATTACTTACCTTAAAAAGGAGTTTTTTTTTCAAACAGGATTTATTAAACAACTAATTTAGAAAATAAAAACACTTAAACATTCTTGGACCCTTGGATCAGAGCGCTCTAGACCTGTTCAAAGGTCTATAGGATGATTAAAATAGCCCGTGTGGGACCAAAATGCTGACAATTGAATGGGGCAATGCAGCCAACATTTTGGGTATGCTTCTTTTTGTGTATTTCTGTCACTTGGGACACTGGTCATTTTTAATATAATTATATAGCAGCGCCCGATTTTACACGCATCAATTGGTTAGCAAAAAATAGTCTATGCAGAGTCTATACACCAAATTTCATCCAAAGCGATTCTGGCGCTTGAGCGTGAAATCGTAACCGACATACTGAATGTTGCAGCGGGCGGGCGCGCTCGGCGGCGGCGCGCGCTGCGCCGGGCGGCGGTGGCGCGCGCGCACAGCTCGGAGCGCGGGCGCGCCGCGCCGCCGCAGCTGCGGCCCGCGCAGCTCGCGCGCGCAGACCTCATCCTTTCCGAGATCAACCGCAAGATGGCCGCCGTCACCTGGCAGCCGCCCGCCTAGTCTCACCTACACTCACTGCCTACTCTGGTAGTACCCCGCAAGTGCTAGTCTGGTGTCGGGCAGGTGCCAGGAATCAGCGATATGGAACATCATTCTATGAATTTAATAAATGATGATAAATCAGATGTATTAGGTAAATTAAGTTGAAGATTAAAATAAGAAAATGTAAATATTTCATTTTTGTTTTAAATTTATTTAATTACCTACTCAATATTGTAAAAAATAAGCGAATGTTACATGAATACCTACCTACTTTAATATGTTTATTTTATGTTAGTTCTGTCACAGTACTAACATAAAAACTTTTATGTACCTACCTACTTGTGTTGAATATTATGATAGTGAACAAATAGAGGTCTTTCCATATCTATGTAGCCGCTAAGCTGTAAAATGTAACAATATATTTTAAGTACTACCTGTGGTAGGTACTACTGAAATGACTGACTGAACTGACTTTCGTAATTACAAAAGTTCATTTTTAGGGTTCTGTGCCCAAAGGGTAAAACGGGACCCTATTACTAAGCCTCCGCTGTAAAAAAAAAAACTATTTAGGGGGTCCCCATACAATAAACGTGTTTTTTGTTCTAGTACCTACCTAGTTATAGGGATATGATCATAGAGAGCGAGTACACTGGTATCGTGTCTCAGGGAGCAGCAGCGACGAGCAGTCGGTATGATACAAATGAATGATAAACTACACAAGTGTTTGACCAAAACCATTCTCTCAACATAATAATGCTGCTATAGGAGATGGTGAGCTCAAGTCTCCACGAGTACATGACGCGGACTAGCGCCTGATAGAATAGAAAGTTAGAAAATTATTTATTGATAAATCGAGACTTAAATGTAGGCGTAGGTATAAACAAAAACATTTTAAACGAATAATTAATAATCTACCTATATCTATGTATCTACGTTAGGTATACCCACCTTCCAAAACCACCCGCCAAGACCTGCCCCCATCATAGAATAGACACACATACATAAGTTTATATATAAACATATATATATATATATATATATATTTACATATAAATACATACATACACATCCATTCCACGACAAGAACAAATCCCAGCGAACGGCAACGGCAATAAATAGCAACAAACTCGCACTCAATCCGTTGTGATTGTCATGCAACATTAAAGTGATCTCGGATTCATAAGTTTTGAAAACCTATCAAATACCGTTCTTTATCAACAAGGTTTTCACAAGATGACAATAAGGTATGTTTATTGGAGATGAGTTGAGTTTGTCTAAGTTTTTGTAGCGCCCTGTACCATCCCGTAAGACTCTCAACTGAGAATCAACAAATTATTCCAGCAGGCGCTCGCGCTGTGAGCAAACCGCGCCCCGATACCATCCCGATACACAGGTCTCGTTTGAACTAGTACTTACATTAAATGAAAACTATATTATATTGTGAGATATCAGTATACTCTATCAAGTATCGAGGAGCAATCCTCTGAGCTCGGTCGTAACACAGACAATGGTATTAGACTAGGTAGATGGCATTGTGATATATCCAGAAATAAAACAAACCCCGACAAACGAACCCGGAACAAACCAGGAATAAACGAACCCGGAACGGCACGAAACGAAACGGAACAGCACGGAACGAAACGAAACGAAACGGTTTTTTTTAACCTACCCCCAACGAGTACCTATGTGTTGGGGCCTATTTATACAATCCACTTTCATACCGTTCCCGCTTTTATGCCTCTCGTACTTCTATGCTTCATACCTACCTACTTGTTCTTTTTGTCATTCTATTCCTCATTCAGTCTTCTTTATTTACTATTCCTATGCTAAGCTGGTATTTTACATTTTTAGTTGCGTCGGCGCGCCACCAGTCACAAATCTAACTGCGTGTGACGGGCTTTGTTGTGTTCCTTTTATTTACAGATTGTAGGTAGATATAGTTTCTTTGTAGTAGGTAGGTTATAGATAGATAGATTAACTCTTTATTGTTGACACATATTAAAAAAAACAGTACATAGAACAAATTGCACCTTAACTAGTGCCACAAGCGGCGGCCTTATCGCTGAAAGCGATCTCTTCCAGGCAATCTTCAGCTGGAGAGAAATAAGCAAAAGAAAAAAAAAGAAGAATGTGGTGTACAACAAAAAGGAAAAAAGAAATTTTACTAATATATATATACATATAAATACGCAATACACATACTTAATATAATAAAATTAATGTTTATATACAAATACATATAATACACAACAAAATATTTAAAGGTGATAGTAGTAGAAATAATAACAGCAATTTTCACTGAAGGGAAGCGAGATAAAATTCCTTTAGGTACTTGTTTTTTAAAGGAATCAATTGTCTGAGCCTTTTGAATGTTGATAGGCAGAGAATTCCATAAAGTAACAGCTTGTACAGTAAATGATGAGCCATAAAAAGATTTCTTTTTGAATGTTGGATGTGCGAGTGTTAATTTATAAACTTTTTTCTGATATATTTCTTTTTGTACAATTGTATTTAGGTTTCTTTTTTTACATTAAATACTTAGGCTTACGTTTGACTGCGTATCACCTTGCGCGATAGAAGGAGGAACGAGTGGATCCGGCGGAAAACGGGACTGAAAGACGTAGTAGAAGTCATTACGGGAAGAAAGTGGAGATGGGCTGGCCATATTGCTCGAATGGACTGTCACCGATGGACACGAAGACTAGTAGTGTGGAGACCATGGGCAGACAGGAGACCACGAGGCCGCCCACCGTTACGATGGGTTGATGACATCCGGAAGCACGCGGGTCACAACTGGATGGCTAGAGCAGCAGATCGCGAGTCATGGAGAAAAATAGGAGAGGCCTATGTTCAGAAATGGACAACTAAAGGCTAAGAAAGAAGAAGAAGAAGACGTTTGACTGTAGCCTGCCTGATGTTAAGCACCACTATGGCCAGGTTTTCTTTACTTTCGTCGATGCCCAGCTCATACTCTATAATCTATATCATACCCGCCATGTCCTGTGAATAGCTGGGTTGTCAAATAGTCAGTGTCAAGTTATATAAGTAATATATCCGTTATCTAGTACCCACGACACAAGAGTTTGCTTAGTGTGGGGCTAGATGGCGCTGTGTGCAATGTCCCGGAATATTTATTTATTATTATTATTTTATTTTTAATTCCTTCACAGACTCTCGGGCCTTACGCCCGGTATTTTTAAGGCATCAGTGGGGACGTAGCCAACACTGAGAGGCCTTTTACAATACTTTACTTAAAATTAAGTACAAAATGACAGAAAGAGGATGTTAGGTATATAAAATAACTATTGCAGAAATGGTATTAATGTTACAGGCTATTGTGTTGAGTTGTTCATTGACTTAATTAAACTGGTCTATTGTATGAGGAACGGCACCCGCCAGTTACGCCTCATTCATAAAAGTTATAGCGGGTGATGACTTGCCACTCACTAAATGGGCCCTCCACAAAAGGCAGCCTAAGATGGCGCCGGAAGGGCAACATTGATGTGAGTGGCTTAGGGTGTCGAGAGGTGTGCTGCGCGTTCTCTGAGCGGTACTAGCGGCGTTATGCCCTTTAACACTTCCACCCTGGAGCTTAGGTACTGAGCTCTTGCGTCTTCCACTCCCGGACGGCCAATCAAGGCAAGCCGGGAGGCAGGGGGTCTCATTTAGTCCCCAGGGAATCGGGGTCCGCGGTGACGCCACTCACCGACGACTCGCCATAAAGTCGCCCCTGCGGTAATGCGGTAAATGCGTTATTATTATTATTATTAAGTTTTCGGATCAGTGATTGTCTTTGATTCTGGTACTGATTTCGGCGGTGCCTTGTCTAATAGACAAGGCAGCTCCCACTTATCCCCAACGACATTAATAATACCTACAGCTTTAGATGTTAGGAGTGTTAATAAATACTCTAAAATAAAACTAAAATCTCTTGAAGAAACAAGCACTTATCGCATTTCGTCTAGACCATGACGCTTTGTTTGCCAAAATGACAGGTAATGTATGAACATTGATTCCCAAGTTTGTCTTTACCTTTTCTGTAAGGCCCACCCTGAAGATAACCGCACCTATGTCTCTGCTTGACTCATTAACAGACCCGCTTCTGCTGGAGTCATGTGATTCTTGAAGGATCTTTTAAAAATGTTTAGTGTTTGTTTTGTCACTAGTCTAATGGTTTGTGTCGTGTCCATTTTTGCTTCTAAAACTGTTGAAGGGTAAGTTAATTCCACTGAGCGAAATATAAGCAAAGTTCGATCTGCCTATCTAAGAAATTTAATCTATTTTCACTGTTTAAACAGTTTATTCATAAAATTAGTTCTAACATACTTATTCCTAAACAAAAATATATGATACAGACAGTATTTGCACATACAAGATAGGTCCTAATTGTTTGAAACTTTTCCCAAATTACTAAGTCATTAGTATGCATATAGCTTTGAAACCTTTGCACGCTTTCCATTTTCCGATTTACATAATCCCATTACTCATCTCAATTTCAGATCTCAGCCAGTGCTTCAAAAGACTGTGGAAGCGCTATTCACAGAGAGGGAGCCAGTGATACACCCGGGGGCGTGCAAACTTCTCCGATCTTCCAAACGGCAAATGAAAATGTGCAGGCGGGACTCGGGCCTGCCCTCCGTACTAAATATTGCAAAGGACCAAGCTATAACCGCCTGCGAAGAAGCCTTTGAATACGATCGCTGGAATTGCTCGCTCAATTTCAACCGGAAAGCGAACAAAACCGTTTTCGACAAAATCTATCGAGAGACCGCGTTCGTACACGCTCTCGTGGCGGCCTCGATTACACATTCAGTGGCAAAAGCTTGCGCCTCGGGAGATCTCTACTCGTGTTCCTGTACGGGTACTTTAGGCAAGAACTCCTCGTGGAAAGGTAGTGGGTGCGGAGACGATTTCAGATACGGAAAGCGAGTGGCTAAGAACTTTCTAGACTTCAAACACGCAGGCAACGACCAAATAGGTGACGTGCTTAAACAGGACGTGATGGTCGGCATCGATTCCATCGGGGAGCAAATGCGTGAGGTTTGCAAATGCCACGGCTTCTCCGGGTCGTGTACCACGAAGACTTGTTGGAAGCGGCTTGGCCCTTTCAACTCTGCTATGGGTCTGTTGAAGAAACACTACCACCACGCAGTGAAGAGGAAACCGTTCAACTTTACAACCAAGCGCGCTGTGAGCTCGAAAATGAAGAAGAAGCTGATAGATGACAAACAGCATTTATTATTTCTTCACAAGTCTCCGAATCTGTGCGCCGGTACGAGAGGTAGGACATGTAAGGACAGGCATGTGTGTTCTGTTCTATGTTGTGCGAGGGGGTACCTATCTAGTAAGAGGAATGTCACTTCCAGGTGTAGATGCAGGATGGTTAACTGTTGCTTTGTGCAGTGTGACACTTGTGTGGATGAGGTGGATTACTTTATCTGTAAATAAGTGTAGCATACGGAAAATTGTATTACGAGTTATAGGAAGGGCTTGTTTATCAATATCGGTTACCTACTTACTATTCTATTTTAGTATTTTTTGTGAGATTTGATGTGGTTTCTTTTAATATTAATTTTCTGCAAAAGTTTTAATAATGAAACGTGTGGTTTATTGGAAGTTATAGAATATTGTATCGATCAAAATAATTTATTGTAAGACCACTTCCTTCTTGACAATATGAAATGAAACTTAAGTATTAATTAATGACTGTTCGAACAATTCTGTAAGTACCTACTTATAACGTTAACTGTTGAAACGGCCGGAAGATTCCCGTTACAAATTCGTTAGATAGGCGTGATACTCGTGGCAAGATAAGATTGGGTGTGATAAGATGGTTTCTTTCCCACAACTAATAGGTACATGGCCATATTTTTTGCAGTTTTCAAGTGAAAATGATTACTCAGTAAATTCAATGATTACTCAGTTTTATTGGTGTACCTAAATCTAAAAGCGATTGAAAAACAGATGAATATTGAGTAGGTAAAAGATCAAAATAATCTTTCTATTTTATCTCGGAACCATTTGTATCCTCATGTGAATGATAAAATGAAAAAGCCTTCTCAATGAATAAAAAAAAGATGTGAAATCTAAATTTATCATGGCTGTAAGACTTTTGTGAGCGTGTACAACTGGCATTATAACTCTTATACTTTTATATACCTTACCTATGTACGAGTACTATATATATCTACATACTTTTGAAGGCGTGTGGCTAGTGTGAACGGGGCGGAAGTCTGTCGATAAGCTGTGATATAAGCCAAGGGCTTAAGTTAGATAGGTAAGTAAAGGAAAGGTCGGTATTTGACAAGTGATGTACTTAATTGATAAAGTTGTGAAATGATGTATATGTATGTAATATTTATGTATAGTAAAACTATGTTATCGAAATTGTTAATTTATTGAGAACCTCAGACGTATATTTATTATAACACAATGATTTATCTATTGCGAAAGCAAACTAGGAATAAAGGGAACACACCTAATTATTCAATATTTATAAGTTAAAACAATAAATACAGGACCACCCACCGCACGCCATCTCGTATCATCCTTTAGTACTACATGTACATTCGTTTCTCTGTAAAGCGGTAATAGTTTCACTATTCCTGTATTATTAGCCACCCCCAACCTTAAAACGTGATTTGGTAAACGCTCAAGAGATGGCGTCCTATTCAGTTTTGCATAGTATTATTGAAATTCATATCAATTTATGTTTGATGACAATAGTAGACTCACTTTTTGACATTATTTGGCGCCAAATTATTAACTAAGTATACTCAAAAAATATTGTATTAAAATTTCAATTTCAAACTGTAAAACTTAAATAAATCGTTCCATCAAATAAAACATTTTATGTATGTCGTCCGAACTTTTCTTACAAAAAGCTTGCTTGATAAATCCGCTCTCATTTTTCGTCATTGATTGAAATATTATCTCAAAACAGTATCGTTTTATTGTGAATTCTCGCGATGCAGCCAAGCTTATTCATATTTGCAGGCGCGGAATTAAGATGCGTTGGAGATAACATCGGTTTGCATCCATCGAGAAATATTATACGCGTGGTAAATGTAAGTACTACGCCTCGAGGTGAGTCTTGGACTTTATGATCCGTGAATGAGTTTGCATTTGCAAAATGTTTTACTATTGTTTTTTCTACAGATTTGGCGAAAAAAAACATGAGAAATGTGAGGTCTTATAGTAAACGTGCTACTAGTCATTATTTTATTTATCTACCGACATCTTGATTGATAGTTTATGCACTAATAATAACATTAGTCAAAAGACATATCCTAATACATAGAATGTAAGATAACCTTCCACGATTACATACACATAGAATGTAAGATAGACGGTACATCGTGAGGTTCGACGTTTTTACTTACTGTGAGCTTGTAATATTTCAACTGTAGTTTAACAATTTACGTCGTTAGATGGCGTTGTTCGAAAATGCCTCGTAATATTTATAGGATTGACTTATTGACTGACACACTGTGATTCTGTAACGTGGCAGTCAGTACACTGCGCTCTACTGTGAGATGGGACACGACAGGCCCGGGACCCACTGAGGGAGCAAGCACTATACTCCACCAAACTTTATATACAGGGGGATCATACTAATATTAATAGCATAATTATGTTTTATAAAATTAATTTTCGCTCATTTTCCAATAAGAAGTTCAATTAGTAGTAGGTTAATCATGTCAACACACATGGGGAAGTGGTGCCCCTGAGATACAAGCCTAGCTTAGTTCAGAGGCACCAGTTCATAATTAAATTGTAGCACTTAAATTATTTTAGTTATATTTCATTATTTTAGTCTTAAGCTACAGATAATGTTAATAGGTAGATTTAAGTTCAATAAAAACTTTTGATTTGATTTGATTATAAAATAATATAATTATGTGACCATTATGATTAATTATGTAGTATGTGGATCTTTTCTTCATTTTACGGATGTTTTTTAAAAGCTGATCTTAGCTAGGATTGCTGGCAGGGCAAATTAGTTAGCACGATTAGGTTCGTTCAACTATGTTATAATTGTATTGAAGTCAATACAATAAGTGATGACTACAAACAAGGGAAAATTAAAGTAAATTTAGTTAGATATTGAACTAAAATATCCACATTAAGTAGCCTCATGGAAGATTCTTGCAAAATAATTAAATTATAAAATGATTCACATTTTACTTAAATTCCATTGGCCAATAATTCAGATGATTTCACTTTCTTAAAAGACCAGAAAACACGCATTCCTACGTTACCTTAAATCAAACCTGAATGATTTAAGATTAATTTGCATAAATTAAGTTACAAAATCATTATAATTAAATGACTAACACGGATGCAGTTTAATATGAGCGCCTAAAGACTCGTCTACACCATTATTTTGACGCCTTTATTCACTCATAAACTATTAAGGTAGACCACAAAATTGCGGTTTGTTTTCGATGGCAACTCACATAATTACGATATTAATGAAAAATGGAGTAAAAAATGCCAGCGCTGAGATTTATTTATTTATTGACCCTGCGGCGAGATGGGGATCCTACTACGGGTACTCGAATGAACAGATTTTTTTTATCTAAAGCACACTTTTGTGGGATTTTGTTTTTATCTTCAATAGAAAAGTACGTGTTTGGTCAGTTCGTCTATTCTAAACTATGGCTATTAATTATTAAATACATGAAAACGTTATGCAACGCATTGCATAACGTTTTCATGTATTTTTCCGATGTTATTGAGTTTTAGCTGGACAGAATAAACAAACGAAAAACTGAATTTGCTACCATTTCACTGCAACAGAACACAAACATAAAATATTTAAATTGACCGTTTTTATTTTCCAATGGGTTCGTATCTAAGTGATTTATAACCTAAAATATATCGTATCTAAGTGTATTGTAATCCTTCTTAAATCAGCATTACAATCGTAAACCAATAGTAGAGGCCGCTGGGTAGTCTATCCGAGACAATGCCAATAAAAATTATGTTATTCTAACCAATTACCAACCATTAAACAAAACTTTTATAGCCAATGTAGTGGTCACGTTCATTTTATTCCGTTTTATGAAGTTTTATGAACTAGACGAGAATTTATATGAGTTAGGATTTATAACTGAGAAACATGTTGAAGTTGTTAGACATTAATTGGTCGGACATGTTAGAAATTATAGCAATTCACTAATTTTAACACTTATTATTCATGTTTGTGGCGTTTACGTGGTTTTATATACATTTTAATTTTATGGTTTCACTCTCTTTTTGAATCGTATTTCCTCATGACTGAGGGTCGTGACTCCCCCTCAGAATTAATTTGTTAGGGGAGTTCTCTTGGGCAGATACATCGTGGTGGGCGCCCAGGTCCTTCCATGGAAGACGCATGTCCTCGGGTATTGTGGTCCTCAAACATGTCGGTTTCCTCACGATGTTTTCCTTCACCGTTAAGCGAGTGCAAATCCACACATAACTTGAAAATACAAGTCATTGGTGTAGGGCCGGATTCGAACCAGGGTGAGTCTGAATGAAAGGCAGACACTGGTTTTGTATGGTATTAAGTGAGCCAAATTAAACCGTAATGCAAAAATGTAAGCTATTCAAAAAACATATTTTTTATCAGTCTTCAAGCGTATTTTATTTGAGTAGCGTCCTGGACGCCGTGCCGAGCGGTCGCTTTCGGGAAATATCAGTAGAGCCTCGTAAATACAATTGATCCGTTAAACAATGGGCGCAACATCTGCCAGCGGCTGGCACAATCGCTGCGAACAAAGCTTGACGGTCCCTAGCGTAGGTAAATTCTCTGGCCCGCGAAAAGTGCCTAACAACCAGGTGCCGTGCAACGCGTGTGTGTAATCTTTACATGTATCGTATCAGTGTGGGACAACCAGTGTAAGTGACCCGCGCCATTGGCATCAGAGGCCACCGATAACAGCGGTGACAGCGCCCGGCGCGGGGTAGCGCACTCCAGCAAAAGGAAAACTCGGTGAGCTTGTTCCATATTAGTTGCACGCGGTCTAAACCCCTTTTCTCCTGTCTCTCCTACCTCAACATCCTAGGATGTTGACTGGACGTCTGCCACGAGGGACAGGTCTGTACTCAAGCAGCCCACATCAGCAACCAACACCGTATATAGGGCGCCATATACTAAGTACTAAACCGATTGCATTAGCTAGACCTTACTATACCATTCCTAGCTCCACAAACAGTGCGGTTACTACTACCAATTACGCTAAACTAACTTAGAATACGACATATCACTTAGATAACTAGAGCAAATAATGCCAGGTAGAATAAATTAGATTGTACCATAGCAAGTCCACCTACTCTCAACTACGTTAGATCACGCAAACCTCCAGTAATACTTCGTTGCTGCTATTCCCCCTAAATAAAATCTTTCGATCTGGCAAAGCTCAGACAATCTGGCCAAAACATCTTGACTTCAATTGGTCCTAAAAGCAATTTCTACCATCTCTAATTACTCTTTTAGGACTTAGGATCCCGACCTAGGGCATGCTAAATCCACCAGGATAGACTAGATTACGCGATCCCATACCACGGCTGTAATTACTCGTAACGAATGCGTAAACACTGGCTGTTGTAAGTAGATATAATATACATCGGGATTCCCTAAAATTTCCACGATAAATATATAGATAACTACTTACCCTACACTATCTAAAAAGCGGATAGGTTTTAAAGAAAGAAGAAAGAAAGAAAGAAAACATCTATTGTTTATTTATTTTACAGTTGTAGACTTTTGTAACAACAAAAGAACCCCCAGAAATAACCCACATACGAAAAAAAGCAGGTAAACCCCGCCATAAGACAATCTACTTTCCCAAAGCAAACAAAAAAGCCTAAATACGAATTATACTTAAATACAAAAACTACGCACATCTGCAGGTCCGTTTGGACAATAACCTAAGACATAACCAAATAGAAATATTACTTAAACAACAGCTATTCATTCCCAAAACAAACACGAAACGTAAAACTAAACAATAAATCAGAACATTAACAATAGGTTCAGCTAAAAACCACCCGCAAATTTCCGACACAGCTGCGAGGCACTATGGTCGGGTCATGATCCTTTTTTTTTTATCTCAGTTTTGCTACGTAAAATAAAGCCCAGACGTTTATTTTATACACATAAAACACTTAGTACAAAAAGCGTAGGTTTTTCGTTGACTATAATCGTTGTAAAACCTGATAAATAGCTTGATATTTGATAAATAGTTGTAGTTCACCAGTACCGCTATAACTTACATGTATTTTTTTAGTACCAAAATAATGGTAGGTAGGTACGATTCCAAATAATTAGCCCTAACTCACCTGGACACCACGCTAGAACTAAAGTAACGAACTTCGCCTGCCGCCGGACGAAAGGGTTCGTTAAGATCCCATAGATAGCCTAGGGAAAAACAGCAGATACTAACTGCAAGTATCCTAACATTCACCTAACAAATGCCCCGTACCTAGAGTTGATAGACGAGACCCAAGTACCCACTCGAGTACTACTTACTCCCCTTCTACGTTAAAGGCAAAGGGGAACTAGTATAGCGCATGATACACCAGTTTTATAATACAAATACGTACATAGTATATAAGCTTCCTTCACAGCCTCGCAACAAACCTCAACAAAAAGGATCACGCGCATACCAGAAAGATATCACGAGCTAGCCACGGCACCCCGTCGTTTGCGATACCATCACGGTAAGGCACAAAACAGATATGGAAATAGGGAACTCTATCGTAAAAATACCAGGAGACGGCAACTGCTTGTATCGCGCTATAGCCCACCAAATTAACGATTTGTATGGCCTTCGACCACCAACACATTCGACGAGACCTCGCACGCCACGTAGAAGAAAACCAAAACGATCCACAAATGTACCTAGCGATCAGAAGTAATCTAGATAGCTCAGCACAAAGCGAACAAATCAGGAACTACATTCTATCACAATACCAAGATGGTACATGGGGCGGCACAGACATACTTATAGCGGCAGCGGAATATTATAGTATTAACGTGAAAATCTTTCAAAAAACCCCGCTACAAGAAACAGTATGCTTCTCTCCTAAGGAACCAAACGATGCCGCAGGTAGCATAGGTCTAATATTTACGGGGAACCACTTTGATTGCTTTGAAAATCACCTAGGAGTAATAAGTACAAACATCACGCAAAATGACCTTAGTCTAACCCTTGGAACTAGCACCCCAGAGGAGATACCAGATGAGTCCGGATACCGACTTGCCCGCCCCAGGCCACACCAAAAAAACAAAAAACAGGTAGTAAATGAAAACATAAACATTGCCACATGGAATATTAGAGGCGCCGCAACGTTGACTAAAAAACGAGAGATCGACGAGTTTCTAGACGGAAAATCTATCCATATTGCCTGCCTACAGGAAACTCACTTAAAATCCGGGACCTACGAATCTAGTCACTATACGTGGCACCTAAGCGGAAACAACAACAAAAGAGGCCTAGCTATTCTCATAAGAAAAAACAGCGGCCTAAGGCTGAACTGGACTAAAGCAAACACAAACAATATGGTTGCTTCTATACATACAAGCAGTGGAGCCTCTCTATTCATTACTACAACGCACTGGTTCAATGCAACGTCATCAGCAGCAAACGACGCGACTCGGCTACTACAACTGACCAAGAACAAACCAGGGAACTCAATAACAATCATACTAGGTGACTTCAACGCCCACATAGGACTCACAGATACACACGAACTTCGCGATAAAAATCAAATAGGCAAAAATCTCTTACACCAAACAAGTAACGACAACGGAGACATCTTATTAGATCTAATTGCACGGGAAAATCTCCGATTGGACACATCATTCGGCCGGCGCAGCTGTAAAACGACTTGGACGTCGGGGAACAAAACGTTGAAAATAGACCACATAATGACAGATGCCAAAAACAACCAGATTTTTAATTACATCAAAGGCGAAAAAACTATCCTATCTGACCACAGAATCATATGGGGAAACGTAAAGCCCCTCACATTAAATTCCAATAGGGACTCTACGAGACCTCCAATAAGACTAGCCAGGGCCAACGTTGCGAACGAGTTTGACTACAAAACCCTAAACTACGAGATGCTTCAAAGTACCACCACTCGAGAAAAATACCAAGAAACTTTATCAGAGGAAACCAAAAAGAGCAGGAACTGCGAAAACCGAAAAGAGCCGCTATCGTGGGAAGTGATAACAAACGTCATGAAGATGGCGGCCAATAAGACTATCAAATATGAAAGAAGGTACTCTAAGGCTAGAGAAGAAGCAATTACAAACCTACAGAAGGCGAAGTTCCATTATAAGCATCATCCTCAAGATATAGAGGCTAGAAATACACTTAAAGAGTGCCGGCGCCGTTTGCAAGAGACCGAAGCAACGGAAGACCAACAAGAATGCCGCAGTTTTTTCAGCGGTCTAGCAAAAACACACCCATCAAAAAGGATGAGGATCACCTATGACTTCTATAGAAGGCACAAACAAGGAAAGAAGACGGGTCAAAAACACATTCATTCCGATTTCCAAGTGGGAAAAAGAACTTGACCTTACAGAGGGGTCGTTTACTGACGTACTGAGCGATGAAGACCCGACAGATCTAGGGCAAGAGTCAGAGGACACAAGAACAATCCCTTAGCGACATAGGATCTATTCGACCCACATTAAAGATCCACCTACTACACCCGACGCGGTTATGATTACTCACAATAGAACCAACATTACACAGCGAACGTATTAAGATAGTGCTTGCAAAGCCAAACACTAACAAACCCCAAGATGGGTCAACTCAATAATCAACGAACACCACTTTTTACTAACGCTTATCCCTATCCTTAATAACAACCTTTTCCAAATCGGCGTCTGGCTGCATAGCCGGTCGACTACCATCCCGGAGCGTTAGCACAAAACCACGCTCCAAAACCTTGTGCCCCCTGGTATGCCGGTTTGACCGGAGCAGGCTTGTCCTGGCTGGGTGTGGTACCTATGTTCATGTTCATGTTCATGTCTTCAAGCGTATTTTATTTATTTAAAATTCTAGTAGACAAAGTATCCTATTCGATAATCCACCCTAAAGACAAGGGTGTGTATAAAATGAAAGCAACCCCTCTAGCTCACATCTGGAAGGGTGGCTTAAAAGTTCCGCAAAACTCAACTAGATGTCGCTCATTCCCAAACAGCGTTTTCCTGAATCACGCAAACTAGAACTTTGTATATACAGAATCCAATTTTACACGGCGTTTGTTATTCATACTTACCTGGCGTAGGGGACACCGTGATCAAAAAGGCGGTTCCCCCAGAGCGAGGCCCTTCCATTGCACTGCGGTTGGGTTGACCTCTGTGATTATCCCTAATGTGGATAACTCGGACGCGTAATTTTTGGTAGTGGGGACTGCGTACGCGCTGTCCCCTTCAATAAATAGTGATGTAGCTGTATAGGTGGCATCTGCCCGACAGATATCTCCTACTAATACATTTAACCACCTGAAAAAAATCTTGATATTCTGAACTGAAGTCGTCCTACTTTTCCCACTATATAATTTTCATACAGGTAAAAGTTTGTATGTAATGTATGTTCGTGTGTTACTTATTCACGTTCAAACATCTGAACAGATTTGAATAACATTTAATATGCAGGTTAATTAGAAGGTAACATACGTCTGTTCTTTTAAATTTTTAGTGTGTGAACGCCCTGCGTGTTCAGATTTTTATGTAAATAGGTATACGTTAAGTTGGTCTGTGTGTGGGGGATCGCAAATACAATACAATAATATGGATATATAGCCCAGACAAATTTAAATAATACGGTATTGTGCCAAAATGAATCGTTATATATCTACCATGATAATACAAATATTGTTTTAAAAAACCTACACAGATTTAAAAAATCAAAACGATACACATTCTCAATCAATAAATCAATTCACACACTTTAAAATCGTAACTCGATTGACGTTTTCAATCGATTGCTCCTTAAAACAAACACACTGTATGTAAGTAGTGACGGACATCGAACGTCCGGATCGATTATTAATGTTTAGTTGACTAGATGAAGTTGTCGATACGACCATAGAGACGTAATAACTTTGCTTTTTGTTTTGTCAATCTGTCAGTCGGTGGGTATTGGGATATTAATTACCTACTTGGGAGAAATATGCCCCTGGATGTGACACTAATCTACACTTTTATATTTATTTATTTTATTAGGCATACAATACAATACACAGAAAATACATGAGTGACAGCATAACATGTTAAAGGTAATGATCTATTCTGTGCATCAAACACACGCGTGCATAATATTGTTGAGTCAGTTTGTTCTAGACAAGCGCGCTTTAACAAAGCGTGAGTCTGTTTATAAACATGGAGTTACTGACTAACGCAAAACCTTTACTTATTAGTATAAATCAATAAAAAGAGTTTATCTTTTGAAACTTTTTTTTACATTGTTGCTCTGACGTATTTTTTTTACTAAAGAGCGATGAAACATTTTAAGAGATATATCAATTTAAAGAAAATGAATCGTTTATTATATTTTCATTCGACAGTAATCACCGATCTAATTTGAATCCCTTATCAATTTGGATCCAAATTGAATTAAATAAAAAAGAAACTAAATATCGATAATTCCGATTACAATTTGAAGTTCATGTCAAATTAGTTCAAAACCTCAAAACTTTGCAAGAAGATATCATAAGCCACATCTAGAAGCGACTTTATTACGATTAATTATGTAAAATAACGCGATATTATGCATATCGCATCACACGGACCGATTAGTTTGGAATTTCAATCGATTATTGCTGACTCGTTTTTTGTTCAGATAGAGTCGTCGAGTTTAGTCAGTGGTCTGGGAACTTTTTTATTCGATTCTTTTTTATATCTACTGCACTTACAGTATATACGTGACTATAGTTTGTATAGTAAAAGGTGACAAGGCATATTCTTTACCATCGAGTATATATATGAAGATAAAAAAGATAATAATTATTTATTTACACTAAAACATTTTTACATTATATAAAAGTATCTAAATTATTCAAGTTCAAATTAAAATTGGGGTCCTGTCTACTGCTTTAGGATTCCCTGTGTTGCAGTATCCAGGGTTCTTCCAGTGTTTTCATTATTGAAATTAAAATTAATTACAGATTAAAATTTGAAATTTTTAAAATTTTATATATATTTTTTATACATATGTACATATATTGTACTAAAGAACTGAAAAAAAACTATTTCAAGTATTTCTTATCAAATTTGTATATCATAATTTTAGTAGTTGAGTTTTATATAAGTTTGTGTGCCAATAAATTATTAATCTAACTATTTATAGACTCCGCAATATTATACTTATAGCCGTGACTCCCCCGCAGAATCAATGGGGGATTTATCTCAGGCGATGCCTATATCATGACCGAAAAGTGGCATTCCATTTTGGGCGCTTCCGTGGGTCGGATGACACGTTAAATGGTAGGTCCCGGCTGTTAGTCTAGTACGGCAGTCGTTAAGCTATGCCAGAGGCCCTTAGGGCGGTTTGAAAACTCTCGACACCAAAGTCCCAAATTTTACTACAAAAAATATGCTTGTAGATTTTTTGTGATATTTATAACATGTTATGCATACATATTTACTTACACAAGTCCAATAAAACCAATTTAAAAAAAGCTTTTACAACAAGCAGCTTAAACTTAGTGCAATGGATTACATAAGAGGTCTGAAAATGCCACCCACTCCCCTGGCTTAATGATCTCCTTACAATATTCACATAATTGAGCATATTACTTAAAGAACTACCATTAACTCAAGCGGCTCAAAAAGATGTCCTTAAGGATTAAACCTTTAAGGGGTAAAAAATAAGCATCGACAAAAGGAATCAACAATACTTGACAGCCAAGTAGACGTAATTAGGGTCCTCTATTAAACCTCACACATTGCCAGTTTTCGGTAGTTTATTTGTTGCAAGGATCTCACTTTGAGAGCCGTCGAGTCGGAAAATTACAAGATATTGTGCTTTAGTTGCCTTCCGAAGAAGGGTAGGTTTTAGTGTGCTATGAAAAAATGATTTTGCGAAAAAATTTTTTTTTCTGAATGCGAGTTTTGCTTTACAACTTACAGCGTCGGTATTACCCATTAGTATTTAGTAATCACATACATGTTTGTAAGAGTTGTGTTTGGTGAACAATTTCGTACATAGATATTCTATAACATAATAATCATTCAAATATTATGTGTAGTGATAATTATGATTATGTGTGTCGTTTAATACTATATTAAATGTTATCATTATTGGGAAGACTGTTTACTTTTACTATACTATTAAAATAAAATGATGTTATTAGTTTTAATTCACGGAAATATTATAATGACTAGCTGTCCCGGTAGACTTCGTACTGCCTCAATCGATAAATAAAAGACCTAAACTTTTGTATGAATTAATTTAATTTCTTTTTTCCCTTTTAAACCTTCCCTAGACCTCCACGAACATTTCATGACTAAGATAAAATAAATCCGTTCAGCCGTTCTCGAGTTTTAGTGAGACTAACGAACAGCAATTCATTTTTATATAGATAGATAGATTTACTCTCTGACTATCACATTCTTATAAAATAATATTTCAGTTACTTATCTACGTATCAAACAGGCTCGAGCTTTAAATAACGGACATCAATTTACTAATCTCATCCTAACTTATCAATATCAGTATCAAAGCCGAGGATGTTAATATTAAAAACACCGACTAAACCTAAATTCTGTTTACAAAAACATTCTTCTAACATCCCTTTCTTTAACAAAAGCCTTCACCGGACCGAATTAAATGTGTAACTTGGAGGACTCTTGCGCACTTACCTGCCATTCAATGGACTTACATTTAATCCACATTTAATCCCAGTTTAATCCATGTTTAATCCCAGCACAATAGTATGAATAAGTACGAGAATTTCGCTGGTAACAAATGAATTTGCAATTTTACAGTTACATCCCTTTGCTAGTGGCTTGTGAGGCGAATAATTGGATGTCACAAAAAAGATTGCGTTTAGCTTTTACGTAAAGTTTGGTTGCAATGTTAATGAGTTGATTGCGATTTGCGATGTTTTGAAAGGCTTATTATTATCTCCTTGGCTGTCCATTTAATGTTAAATAAAATTAGAGTGGACATAGAAATAATCTATTAATTCTATCTGTAACAAATTCAAATTCAAAGCATTTATTTCGACACACAGGTCACAACAATATATACATACAAAAGTTGACAACAGGTAGAATAGAAAGGTGATATTACGTTACATTTATGTATCCCGTGCGTCAAAAAAGGTCATACCTCAGCATTAATGCTGCAGATTGCTGTACAGCGCTGATTTTCAGGTATTAACATTCACATTCTCGTTAGGGTATCGCAAATTTTCGGTCTGAAATAGAACCCTAATAATTTTTTAAAAAATATTTTTCTTTAGCCAATAAGCAAATATATTTCGATGTATGTACGACCAGGTCTCCCATATCAGTTTTATTATTTACTTTATTACACAACACCGCACAGAAGGCATCGACAAAGTAGCTTTATCCAGATCAGAACCAAATCAAAACACGACCGAGTAAACTGCGTTTTTCCTTTCATTGTTTTTTATTTGGCGTTTCCTTAAAAAGTTAACGAATTCCCTTGCGCATAGTTTGGCAGATAACGTTCATTGTCTTCAAGCGACAGGCCTCTTAATAAATTATGTATTACAACATATAATGTATTATTTAACACGCGGTCCAGTTTCGACACATCCCGTGGACTCCCCGGAGAGAGACTGCAAATTGGGTTGACCAAGTCAAAAGAGGTGGCGAGTTTAAGTTTTAGTTCTTAGTTAGAGCAATTACTTTTATATCCGATTCCTTCGTAGTTCATTAAACTAATATGAATGTAACAATCCAGTGTAAATTTGTTTGAAAATCAGAGAAAATCGTAGATATCTATCTACGTTTCCCTCTGATTATCTCTGATTATCTATCTAGATACAACTTTTTACTGTAACACACATTGGAAAAAGACAAACAGAAACACAAAAGATGTATGAGTAAATGTGAAATAAAATGTTTTTCTTTTTAATTTTTTTTTCAATTTTATTTCATGCCAGCACACAAATTGAGGCATTAGTGAATCAACAGACTGCGATATTTTAAGGCGATTCACATAGTGAGCAAATCGTCAAGATCAAAGTTTGAAATTGCGACAAGAAAGAGTGGTATTTACATTCAGACGCTGTCTAATACAAGCCAAAGATAGGGCGACAATGAAAGAACCAATATTTGGGGCCCGTTGCCGCCCTCATCTCCTGCCTTACACCACCCGACACACGTGGCGTGGTATTTTTTCCCGGCGACACCGTGTCATGTCGTACAGCGACCTGCAGTAGTACTGACGAGCAACAGTGTCAATCAACGCAGCAAGGGATTACGTACGCTTCTCTAAATCAAATGATTGTGGCTTTTTCTCAAACATTTTGTATACGAGGACATAGTTTTGGTTCTAATCATACAAGAAATCCTTAAACATATATTTAACTAAAATTACAGGCAATAAATAGATGGATACGTGAAACAGTAGATTTTTAAACAACTACAAGTAATACATTAAATTTACTCGTATAATGCAATAACTGTATGTTTTTTTCTATAAAAAAACTGAATTTTTTGTCCCCCCTGAAAGTACTATACGCTATAAGCTTATAATAGCGTGACTCTTATAACAAAACCCTTGTTTTGTGACAAAAAATAAAAATAAAATTAATCCATGTATTATAATACTTCGTTTATACATGTGTACATATTTTCAATTTTAACTTATAGCTTATCAAAACAATATCTAGGTAACGTAAGTGCCTAAACTGCCGCACAATAACAAGCATACAGTTTTCTACTTGGTAAATAAAACTGTAGGCAAATTTTGTGTGCCTCATTATTGCATTTTTCACACATAACTGATACATTCAGATAACAGGCGTAAAATATGTTTCAACTACATTTATCAAGCTAAGTGCTGCCACTGGACCTCAAACTTTATAATTTCTGTAATTTTGTAACGGTAAACACGAAATCAAAATATTACAAAATCTATAGACGCAGCAAAGGTCTTTCATACCTTGTGAAAAACTTCAGAAAAAGGAAAAAAGTATGCAAGTCCATGGCCATAACATATTTCGTCCTATTACAAATCAAGGTTCAAATATTAGCCTAGAACTATGAAAATAAAAAGTCGGTTCTTGTTGTTCAAACATTACATACAAACAATCAAAATGTCAACTTCAAATTGGAACGTTGATTATCATTGGTAACATTCTGACAGTTTGATTATTGTCACAGTAGACAGACAAATTTCGAACAACAAAAACGGACTACATATTTTAAAGTTCTGGACTAATATTTGAACCTTGATTTGTAATAAGACCGAATATTTTTGCACTTACTAAACGACATGATCAACTTTAATATCACTTAGTATATTTTACTACGCATTTAGAGACGGGCCATGCAGCTAGTTTACATTAAATCGATGGCGCTACACTTTGAGTACCACTTCAAGTTGAAGTAGAACAAGTACGTAGCTTATAAAGTGATCTTAATTAACACTTCTCCCATACGAAGCTGTGATATATCTTTTCAATTAATTACGCTTTGCCACTGTCTTATACAGGGTTATTTCATTTTTGTAACTTTTACATTTCAGTGGTAAGTAAAAGTGAATACAATTTATGCTTTTGTAATTGTTAGTATTTGATTATTATTATACTTATAAGATTTATTTTAAGTAAGGAATAAAATTGTGTAAATTCTGTAATACTTATTTATTGATATTTTATAATTATCACAGGCATCATATGTACATCAACATAGACACTTAAGCATAGCTGTCCTGAAACGAAACTGGCTTAGTAAGGTAAAAAAAAATTAACATTAATGTAAATTTTCATTAATGCCAGTATTTTTTTTCGACGAACTCTATATCCATAAGTTTTACTTATATTTTTTTAGTAACCGTGTACAAATAAGTTAAATAAGTTGCGTGCGCATGATAGGTACTAACTAGTACGATGCGATGATATCTCGGGATGACAGCCGTAACTTAATATCTTACTTGTGCTTAAAATGTATAGTTGTACTTTGCTTATTAATTGTGTTTGTTAAATTGTAAATATTTGTTTCTATTGAGTGCTATTTTCAATTAACAATGGCAAAAAAGAAAGAAAGAACCATGTAGTGATAAGGCAGTCATCAATGCCAATCTTAGTATTTCCTTTATACTTGTGTTTTTATGTAATTGGTGTACAATAAAGTATTTTGATTTTATTTGATTTGAAATAAAGAAAGCATATCAAAGTCATTGCCTTGTAATGTTAAACATAAACAATTTATTTTAAATTGGGTAAAGCTATTCAACTGGGTGTTTTTTTTGTTTAATATGAACTCCTGATTCAAATATTTTAACTTGACTTTTATTCTTTGATCAAATTCCGAATACATGTCCGTTAATTAACCATTAATATCCAGTAATAATACGCCCATATGGAAAAAAGTAGAGTAGGTAGAAAGAGTTCGTGACTCTTTCACTTTAAAGCTGCATGTTATCATATCTATCAAAAATATATCTCTGATTGAAAGTTTCGTTTTGATTATAACTGATTAATCACTTGCGATCAGTTTGTGTGTTTACTAAATTGATATCAAAATTGAATCACTCACAAAATTTGATCACAAATCGCAGGTAAGATTTTAAACGTGTGTATTTTAAATAAAGCTAATAAAGATTTAGGTTTTAGTAATTACCCTTTAGATTAAAAACTAAGAGGGCAAATATAAATCCTTTATTTATCTTTAAATTAAAAAATTTGGTTTGATAGTTTTTATTTTATTTTATTACAAGTTTACAGTTATATGATAAAATTTTCCTTCAATTTTTTTTCAAAAACATTAATTGTGTTTAAAAAACTTGGCGCCAGTTTTTACTACGAGGCTCCAGACAGTCCTATTTGTTTCTCTCTTAGTTTCATTCATGGACCTTCATTTCACCCATTAACATAATTAGTACCAATAAAGTGTCCATTCACAGACACAATGTCACTCGCTGCTTGCTTCGTTGGAGGTTTGGGTAAAAATATACCTCTTACTTTGCTAAATAAGGAAATATAATTAAGGTTTACGTTAATTTCTTTATGCCAATTTGTAAGTCAAAGTTTTATATTTACAGGATCAGGTACTTAAGCCAATAGAACTAACCTAGCTTGAAAAGTATGTACTTATGTAAATAATTTCTCATGTAGGTTTTAAAAACTAAAAAAAAAAAACAAGAAAAAATAATGAATTGCACACCAAATAGGTGGTTTAGTGGTGCACTAGTTTTTTTAAGTTCTTCTATTTGCAAAATTTCTTACAGAGTTATAAACAAATTTTGCTATTATGAATGATCATAAGCATCTTAAACTATTAGATCTTTGCCACCATGAAAGCGCAAAATTTACAAAAAATATGTCATGAGGTATCCATAACATGAAAATAAATAATGCAAGGGCCGCCCATCAGAAGGTACGCCTTAGAACACCTTTCGGCCTTCAGCCGGCGCTAGCTTCACAAAGGATACAAAGGGAAAAAATAAGAATAAAATCATTGAGATACTAGGAGCTGCAAGTCATAGGAGGATGCGATGAGCGGAGCTAGTAGCGACTTCATATATTTTGACATACGCTAGGTTGTATGCGATTCAGTATGTACAAAACTATTATATGATTGAAATTTATTCAGAAAACTTTGTGAGTCTTATTATTTAATGTCAATTGGTTTGCGTTTGACATAGACTGCCTAAAGTCGAGCACTGTTATATCCTAAGATGTGTATTGTGTGCCTTGATGAAATCCGTGGCCCTATTCCACTTTTGACATTCGTTTTCCTTTTCTTCTTCGTCAATCGTCAATGGTTCCTGCGCATTACTTCCTACTCATGATTGCCGTGGCTAACGTTGTCGTGTATAATACCTACTACAAATAAAATTTAGACCGATATGTGGTCCAAATTAATTGTCTTATGTAAGACCAAACCATCATCTAAGACCCAGCTAGCCGCTTATACTTTGACCCCCGCAGTAAAAGACCATCTCCGGACCCTTGAGGAAATTTGTATGGTCCGGGTGCGATGTTTTTTTATAATATCACGTGGGAGGTGAGACATAATTGCCGAAATTCCTAATTTTTGACAATAACCAGACAGGATGTTGCTTATATGATGCGCCGGGGAAGGGAGGGTTTTCAAAGCGATGGGCTTTTATATTGATGTTTTTTATTGAAGGGTATGTAAATAGGATGATTTTTGAGTTTGTAATGTAATAACTTATTATTTAAAGCAACGTTATATACTACGAATAATAATATCAATGAATTATCGTTTTTTTATTTTGAGAAAATTTACTAATATATTTATTGGAAAAAATTTTGGTGCAATACACACGTGAAGGCTAAATATTTATATACATTTGAGATATAAATAAATTATATGCAAGTCATTGAATCAAAGGTCTGCAAAAAAACTATGAAAGTATTTTTATACGTATTAAATCTTCCAGTCAAATTCAGAACCTGTTCCATTTCTGAAATCAGTTAAAATAAATAAGTACTTTCCATACAGTAAAAATCTCGTCAAAATAATTTAGCCCAACATAGCTAATTCGTTCCATCACAACAGAACCTTGTTTAAATTGTATAATTTAGTTTAATTGTCCATTCATACCTCGGACTCACACGTTGATAATGGACTTGGAAACCGATGTTTTAATAAAGTTCCTTCTTCTCTCTCTAATTGGTAAGAGAGAGAAAGAGAGGTGAGACTTATGACGGAGGTTGTGGGGAACTCACGACGCCTTTGGGACCATTCGTGACGCTCGTTCTGTTTCCATCGGGCAGGAATTGTGGTTATGATGTTTGTGCTGGGAAAAGCATTATATTTTGAAATAAAATTTTATATTGAAAATTATAAAATTTATTTTGAAGAGAAATCTAGATGAATGATAGACGATTTTTGCAATTCAAAATGTATCAAAAATGTTTATAAAATCACATACGATTTTTATGGCTCTCAACGCAATATCAAAACGATATTGGGTTTTATGTAGAACTTCCAACTTGATAGCCCCAAGTTATTTATACCTACGTTTTATCTTTTAGAGTATTTTCTGATATTTCTAAATACACTTCCTTCTACACAAAACCGCATACAAAATATCTTTCTCATCCCTACGACCCCACCCAGCAGCATAAATAATACCAATCCACAAAACAATCTAAAACATCATCATTTACCTCAAAAACGTGGTAACTTTGTCGCCTAATTTGTTAAAATTGTTCCTCCGACCATTTTTTGTTCGGCCCTATTTTAATCTTTGCCAAAATGAGCTAGCGATTTCCACGCTCTATGTGTGGCTTTGCCTCTTCAAAGATTAATTATTGTATATGAATCATTGTTATATATGAAGGTTTTTGTCGGTAGATGTCTCTATTAATATTGGTATTTCTCGTCTTTGTGCCTGTGGGAGGTGAGATGATTTGTTGCGTGTTAATATCGAAAGAAGATTGTGGTTGAAAACTGATGAGGTTGGTGGCACTTTTGGGTTAATGACATACTCGAAAATCAGAGATCTAAATATGTAGACGAGAACTTCACTGGGTCTGTCTTGTGTGGGGTAATAAATATTGTTGTCAACTGGTATCTGTTTGCTTCGATACAGGCTTCTAGCCTAGTGTAGCAATCGCTAGATATGCTTTTAATAATTTTTTTTTTGCAAATGAAGATATATACACTTTATTAAAAACACCAGCACAATACAGAAATTTACAAAAAGAATATTAAAACTTAAGCCTAGTGTCTTAACTGGCGACCTTATCGCTAAAAGCGATCTCTTCCAGGCAACCAATCTGGCAGGGATAAGACGCAAGTATAATGGTAGACGAGGTGTTTTAAATGTATGTGAAATTACATAAATACATATCATAAAATAAACATACATAAATAGCAAAATAAACAAATACACTAATACATACTTCAATACATATGTATGATGATAAGTAATAAATAAATATGTCTTTTTTGTAAATATATATTAAGTCATAGTATATACGTTCAATTCATACCTATGTGACGTTAGCAGATAGTAAAAAAACAAACAAATCTTAAATATTAGGTTTAATTAAGTGCGAAATAAATTTGATCTTTCGTCTCCTCGCCACAGACAGGCCTCGGCCATTATACTAGTTTAAAAAAGATGTTTCTCACACTTGCTACTAAACCCTTCTCAGTATCGCTGTATGTAATTTTCGAGTGTTAATTACTTAACTTCTAACAACCCTATTTCCGCCGTACTTTGCACCAGAAATCCATACCTTTTCAAACAATCGTAGCTAATCTTTTGTTTACCCACAATAAAGCTAAGCAGAAACAGAGTGAAGATAAAACTAATCTTTCCCAGAACCTATTGTTATTGACCATATGTTAAAAATACGGAATTTGGACTACTTATGAGCATAAAACAAGTGCAGACTTGACGGTGGTACAAAAGCGGCGTTTATTGCTTTAGATTGTTCTAGAATGAAAAGAACAACTGAGGTAACCCAACCAATAAAGTTTTACAACTCTACCTCCTAGTTGTAATAGTTGTTGTAAAAGTGTAACTGTACTCGAGGCGCCGAGTTCAATGTTGGACATTCGGGAAGTTTGTAGGCTGTAAACTTGTTATTGATAAAATTTGGGAAAGACAAATTTTCCAGAAGTTACCTGTACACTATAATAAAATACGTATTTTTAATGGAATGATAACGTCATAGTGATTCAATAATTGTAGCTTCAAAAGCTTTGAACTAGCCCCAAAGCCAAACTTTTTAACCAAGTCTCACATTTGTTTAAAATTTGGTGCAATTTTCAAAATTAGGACATTTGTCATAAATCACGTCGTCGCTCCGGAAGAAAAAATAATTTGAGAGTGAAATAATAAACACTTTACTCAGTTTATCTTGTGTTATGTAACTGAATTTGAAGGGGTAAAGGATTAAATGATATATTTACTGTCATCATCCCATTTTTCAACACCTGTAGCCGTACAATTGCAAAAATACTTATTGCCAACAACCATTGATTTACAATTTTATAAGCTGTCACGTGCACATTTATGACCTGAAATATTCCAATCCTACAACAATCGCGTTCAGCCGAAAGAGCCAATGATCTTGACCGTTGTTTTGGTTTCGGCTAAAAGGATTAACTTAATTATCTATTGTCCAAATACATTACAAAGACGCCGCTCCCATTCTCGCCTTCCGCTACAAAGTTAACTTATCTGATAACATTCTGCGAAGTGGGTTAAAGAGACGTGATTGTAAAAATCACGTCAAAAGGTGTCCATTGTTGATTTTAGAAACTTACTGAGAAAGGTACCTAAAATATGAAAAAAGTGAGTTCTAAAAATGGTAAAGAATTTTAAGAATTAGGAAATAAAGTTGTCTGTACTGACAGTTACCTATTGCTATTGAGATATTAGTATTTTAAATCTAATTAAACTTAGACATTTCATTACTAGCCCTATCGATCAAGGCATTTCTATGATAGCAAAACACTATAATTTCATCGCTCTCTCGGTATCAACAGTTACAAAATTTTTATGTAACAAATTCTTTCAATATTATGTACAGCTGAATAAACCTTAGAAAAATTTAAAAAGTGATGTTGCGTAAATGAAATCCGACTTCTTGATTACAAGTAATTCTAATCAGTATTGGTGCAGTGCGTAGGCATTTACGATGAACTTTTAATAACATTTTATCTCTCTCCATACATCGACAGGTATAAAATGAAAATTTATTCTCTTTTCCCTCGGAACTTGATCATACTAACGGGTTCCGAATAGATTAAAACATCATTTGGTTCCATTAAAAAGAGATTCGATATGTATGTAAGGATCGTAAAAATGTTGTAATCCAGTTTTTTATAGAACAAGAGGTTACGTTACATCATGTACCATAAACAAAAACCTTGATTGTATTTTCAGTAGTGCAACATGGGCCATTGTATAATTCAAATAGGAAAGTAACTTTTAGTAATACCCATCAGCATTCAGCATCAGCAGCATCAGCTTGATGTATGATGCAGCAGCATCATACATCAAGAAGATTAAAAAAAATCGGATTTATCCTTTAAAATATTATAAAGCCTAATTGCCTGCAATAGTAATCAAGTTAAGCACAACAATTGCGACTTGGTAACACAGCACATTTTTGAAAAAAAAAAATAGACAAAGTAGCGTTAATTTCGTTCTGACTACTGTCCATATGTACAACGAAAACAACTAAAGGGACCAAAATTAATGTACATGTGTGTTGATAAACGAGCCTTCATAAAAACAGCAACTGCCTCCTCACACCGTAAGCGTTTATTGGCCAAGTTGCGCTCAAAACATTTACAAATAAGCTGGACATCAATAAAAACAGTGGAACTGTTTACGGTTTGACGAATAGCTACATTTTTGAGTTTACGACTGGGCCCGCGAGGCTGTGAGTTTATCAGTGGGAAATTTATCAAGTACCGAATTAATATGAAACACCTTTTATGGGAAACTTGACGTTACCACTGGTTTTATATACGTATTTTATAGGAATAAAAATTTCCAATGTATTTTCTTTGGATTTTAATTTAAAAGTGTATCTCCATTAGAGCTTGAAAACAACTTCTTGAATTTCAGAATTGTTATGAATGTCCTAAAACAAAACTATTAATTGTAGATTCGTTTGTGTCAAGTTGTCCAGTTTTGAATGATTTTTGAAAAAGACACGTTAAAATAAATTACTAGCATATAAGTGAAGAAGAGTAATGCAATCTGACAACGTATAACAACATAATAATGGAATGCTTACAGCCGCTACAATATTATTAGATGACAAGTCAACAAAGAGCGGCGCCCGCTCCCACAGAAATATTTCGATACCTCTTCAATGGCGGCCTTCTTCCTTTTTGCTTTTTTCTTCCATCGAAATACGATTCACACGGTCAAGAGATGGAGACGTGTCGCACTATCCGACATTTTACTTAAACGTTACTTATAATCAGCCAGCTATTAGAGTCGGGATGTCGGCCCCTCGATTGATGGTTTGATAACTTTATTGATGCCACCATTTTTTTGTCTGTCAAAAATGGCGCCAAAATTGACGCGGACGGGAAATTAGTGTCACTTTTTTTGACCAAATGCTAGAAATTAAATGAGGTTCGATTGTATCTTTAATTTAGCAGAAAAAGACATTCGATTTGATTTGTTATTGTGTGTCGAGTGACCACACACGAGTCCGTATTCTAATTAAAATCTTGCTTGCAGATTGTAATCTAATTTATAAACCGATTTCGAATAATTAATAATTAAAACGGAAATACCAAAAATATCAGTTTTGTCCTTGGGTGGTAGGCAGGTTGTCATACAAAGAAGTATTTTTATGTCTTTATATATTTTTCCCGTTTATATTTATTAGTTTAGAAGCCCATTACCACCACGGTTGCTAGCCCGCTGACAGTTAAGAGAGCATAAATTTTCACGACATAGTTTAATTCAAATTAGTTTAAATTTTACAGCGTTGTCTTAATAGATGAATTATGATCAGGGGCTACAAATAGTCACATTATATGTTTTTATGAGTGTCTTGTTTCTTTGTGAAAAAATAAAATGGCTAGACATACTATTATTATGCTTATGTATTTTGGTAGAAATATAATAATACTAACTACGTATTTGTAGTTTATCTTTGTCATGCTACGTTATTAAAAAGAAATAAATATATTATGTACGTAACAATAAAAAATGTTAACTTTAAACATTATATAGCCAGTAAATTTAATGGTAATATTATATACCATCTGCATATATATGTTACCCACAGGAGGCAGTACTGTGTGGTCCGCCCAGGGCGCGATTCTCCCCGGATCACTTACTTGATTGTTGCCAGGATGTTACTTACACCTCCCCGCTGCATACATATTAAACTATACAATACAGAGACTCCTAATCAAGACCAAAGACACAAGGTCTTAGAATGTCTGGTAAAATAAATAAATAAATAAAATAAATATTCCGGGACATTACACACAGCGCCATCTAGCCCCACACTAAGCAAACGCGTGTGTCGTGGGTACTAGATAACGGATATATTACTTATATACTTTTCTTTTGTTTGTTCTGGTGTAGGGACGTAAAAATATTTGTAGTGTATTTGTACCATAATTTTATTTAAATTTAAAAAAAAAAAACAGACTACGGTGAAAATATGTGGTAAATACACGAAAATAATTTATTTGTTTTAATATACATATTTCTCGACTACATTCTGCCAATGATGTGATGATGATTACTTAATTATTGACCTAACACTTATATTTACAATACATTTTAGCGGTACGTTTACAGTTTGTAAAACACAAATAAAGGTTTTTTTATTTATTTGGCATATGAACATCATAATTTTCCACATAGTGGTGTCCCCCTATTCAGTGCGATGTTACCCGGTGTTAATGTTAGCTAGTGTTGCCAGGTGCTCAGTTTTATGTTATATTTGATGGACTGGCAAGCTGGTCGATGGGGTAATGGGTAAGTTTATATAGCATGCCGAAATGTAGCTCCAGGGGCGCAGCCATTGCATGTGAAGGGAGTATTTATACTGAAACTAAACATTTTCAAGTTTTTACATAACAACTTGAAGGTACCTAATAAAACGATAATAAATGTAGGTGCTTATTATTCGTATATTTTCCAGCAAAACTAATAAGCAAACAAACATAGAAAAATATTAATGCTAAGAGACTGGCAATGTTTTAATCGATTCAATGCACTACATTAGGTACATAAAATTAATGACTTCCATTCCCAAATATTGCCATTATTTACTCTTTATTTACTCACTAATTATCTATACTAAACGTGTATTTTTTTTTGCAGCCAAAATAATAAATAAATAAATAAATATTCCGGGACATTGCACACAGCGCCATCTAGCCCCACACTAAGCTAACGCTTGTGTCGTGGGTACTAGATAACGGATATAATACTTATATACTTTTTTTTTGTAAATACATACTTATAATACATACAAACGACCAGACTCAACACAAGTAATTATACATTTTTAAAATGCATAAATACTTGTGTCACGCGGGAATCGAACCCGCAACCCCTAGATTAGAAGACAGAGCCACTACCAACTAAGCTAACAGGCTTATAAATAACTTTTATGTTTGATAAACTTCAGGCTGTATTGACCTTTAGGTTAATTACACTAAAGTATACTGGTAAAAACCATATATTCATTCTATTAATTCCGTCTGCAGTTATATTATTTTGACTACAGATGATAAATTAGTTCTTGACCAGTCATTAGGACCTAATGTAGGAATCCTAACAATGTACCTAATAACACCTTTGTGTGATCTCGCCTTAGGCATATGACCTAGACGGCTAAAATGTTGCTTAAAATAATATAGGTATTTAAAAATTTAGATCATTTTTTTTACAAATATATTTTTTTAGATATTTTTATTTATTTAATTTAAATGGTCAGTGAGCTTTAGAGCTGATGGAATGCTTTTAACACTAGATTTGGCCACTCGTAAATAGAAACTAAGCATCGTATTAACATTATACGGACCAACACATAGCACAAGCATCTAATAACGATGTATTGCAGCGGCCTTGTTTATCTACCTTGAAGTACAGTATTTGCTTTTGCGGATATCGCTTCACTTAAAGTTACCTACCTACTATAAAGAAAAAGGTTACAGCGTGAAGTAATCAAAGAATTTTCATATAGTTTACCACCATTAGGTATAACTTAAGAACGGCTGAACGGATTTAGCTGAAAATTGGTGGGGAGGTAGCATAGAACCAGGAGACGGACATAGTATACCTTTTATCCCGTTTTTTAAATTGAATTGAATAAATCCAAAATCTGCTTATTTATTGCCTCTAAGGCTGTACCGAGTTCGCCGGGTCAGCTAGTTTTTAATAAAAATATAACAGAAATAACATAAAGCGTAATTTTAAGCACCTCAATCCCATCAAGTTGAGACGTGTCCAAGGTCATGGCCTAGACAGCACTGCTGTGCAATCTGTGGATTCGCACTAGATTGCCCGTCTCATTATCCAAACTAGTTTGAATATCGCGTGAGATATAATGAAAGTGAGACTGGAACACAGATTTTGACGAGATAAATGACGGTGTATTATGTCATTGTAATAATAACCCTCTAGGAATACAATAATACTTATTTAGTAAAAATATTTGAAATAATTATGTGAAATTTATTTATTAAGCATCAAAATTACATAAGAAATACACATCAAAATAATATGTAACAAAAAAATATTTAAAAAAGATAAATTAATTTCTGCCTTTTGATAAAGTAGATTAGTTAGGTTGTATATAATAAGTATATATATATATATTTTCTTTTGAAAAAAAATATGCTGTTTGTCTGTTAAAAACATAGTTATTGGATGTAAGCCAATATGTAATGACAAAATATTTATAACGCCTCATCAAAAAAGATAATTTCATGTGCTTATCAATATTAGTAGGTAAATCTAACGCTAACATTTACAAAATTTTCTATTCACGATACATTGAAGTAAATCCCCAATTGAAATAACTTATCTAAATAGCTTTATTTGTTAAAATAAGTACATGCTAACAATAATAAAACTCTTCAGATCCGATTAAGCAATTCACAACTTTATTTGTTTTTCGTAAGCTTACTTATAATAATCTGACCTTACCTTTTTGTAGTGTTTTCATATGACTAAGCCGAGATATTAAAATGCTATTAGTCTAATACAACAATATATCATTCGGGGGCTGTGATTTTATCGCGCCCAAATGAGAACAAGAATTTTGATGTCTCCATTTTTTATGTTTATTTTTTTTGTGATCGCTGGTCGGTTGAGAAAACCTTGATGACTAACCAATAATATTAATAAAGTCAGTATAATCAAAATACTACAATAATAAAGACATTAAATAATTGTGCGTATATTTATGTTCAAATAAATAATATAATACAAGTAGGGCTACAAAAGATGTAATGCTTGTTTAAAAAATAAATTTGCCATATAATTTTACTTACTTATGTATTTTTTACTAAAAAAAAACATCGTTTTAGGAAGTAAAACAGATAGTATGTTTCTAAAACAGTTTAAACTACTGATAGAATATCAAGCTAGTTTTTCACTTGATTAGTCAATCAACACAGCTACCACATATCATTAATTTATTGAATGACTCTAACTTGTTTTTTAATTCGTTGCGGTTTTCTAAAGATAGAGGTTATTAGTCAGAATTGGCTCGTGATGTTTATGTGTGAGCTTGAACAGTCTCACGGCGGGAGTTAAAACCTCCTTGGACCTCCCTAGAGGTTGCTATCTAGGTGGCGAGGTATGAAACCTTTGTGGTTAGAGATACATACTTTTTATGCTAAACTGATTGCGTGAATTGCTAATGATGAAGCTTGCCTTTGATTGTGGGACGGAATGTATACGTAAAGGAAGATGTTTTTAAAAGGCAAATTAATATGTACATGTTTTAAGATTGACTGACTGAGGCATGTAAGTATGACTGTTAGCAACTCGAATGGCTTAGAATCTAATATTATAAACATTCGGTGTCGTTAATAGATACATACTTGTAAGATGAACTAATTGATATTTTTTTTTATAAATGGAACGGGAAGATATTTCCTAAGCTATGTATTATTCTCAAACTCTTTTTAAATATTTTTTAGCTATTAGTCAATATAACAACAAGTTGCTTAACTACCTCCCAAATATTCGTCTCAATAGAATCGTCATAAAGAAACCACCGACCATGAAATAACTAAAGGATTAAAACGTGATGACACCGTACATTTCCAATATTAACTTTTAAATAAACCTTTTTAATAACAAACCTGCGTAGTCATAGATACATCATCATAGCTTCTGTGCCCTGAAATGTATTCCGCTCTTATGCCTTTTCAAAGATAAGAAATTAAAGTTCCTTTGAGATTTTGTCTCAATTTTTATTGTAATTTATTACGACAGGGTTGTGTTTAGTATGCGTGAGTAGTAGCGGGTAAGATGTGTCGAATTTGGCGTTTCTTTCACAATTCGGGGAGGGGCGGGCTACTTGCAGTTGTCATCGTCATAAAATTATTGAGGGTGGTTTTTTCTCCTCTCTGGGAGGCGACCACACTCGGCGCGGAGCGTCACAAAACGGACCGCGCCTTTTCGTAAACACAATAAAACCTTAATATTTACGTTCACTCAAAGCAATAAAGATACAATGAGCGTGTACCAGTCGAAATTCGTTCAGTTTTCAGTTACATTCACGGAATTTTCACCTCTATGGTAGAAAAAATACAGTTCAAACTCTTGTGTACTTAGTTGTAGCACCTCATTGCCTGGTTATGGAATGTATTTGTTGTTGCATATTGTCTTACCTTATATTTGCGTTGGAGATAAGATAGGGATGAGAAAGTTCGGATCGAGGGATACGGTCAGAATTGTTTGTTTTTCGCAGTAAGTTGTTTAAAGATGGCCTTTGGTAGTTTCTGGGCAAATAATAGGTAATTCGACCGGAGGCTATAAATGTATCTTATTTACTTGTATTCCTGCAAGATTTTTTGCTGTCGTTTGGTTTAAACGTCTATCAAATCTACTATATAAAAATAAGTCGGGTTTTCCTTCCTGACGCTATAACTCCAGAACGCACGAACCGATTTCCACGATTTTGCATTCGTTGGAAAGGTGACGGGCTCCGTGAGGTGGCGGTCTCTGGTGGCGAAACGGAGTTCGCGAAGTTTGCTAGTAAATTATGTAGTGAGTTAAATGTACCCATTTAGCTGATCTTAGCTCCTTAAGCATTAACACAAGCTTCGAAAAATGTGTGAGTTCGTATTTAAAAAAGAAACTGTTGAATAACTTTCTTTGTTAACAATCACTGCAAATTGTCTGCGAAAATTCTTTCCTATCCCAAACATAATTCATAGATTCAGTAACCCGTGAAAAATTTGCTACCAACTACCATCCATTTTAGTAAGTACCCGAATTTGTATCTTATACGAATGCTTATAAGGTTTAAATTTGTTTAACGTTAATTAAGGTACAATGACTGAGTGGTCATAATGAGTCTTTATTCGTTTTCACTAGTCTTAATTTCACGCACTCTTTTGTGCGACACACTCCTGTTTCAGTGAATGAAACCAATGCTACGGTTCATACTAGTTTGCCAAGTGATTTTATCCTTTATATTTCTTGTGTTATGGTTCATATTGATGTTTGTTGGTGAGGTTTCAAAATGAAGTGTGACTACCAAAAATTATGGCAGTCAGTTAGCGGTAAGGAATGCCATTGAGGGAAACAATGTGTCGTTTTAATTGTAAGAAATGTATTTATTAGCTTCAAGGAGCTGCAGTTTCGTTAATTAATAGAAAAAATATTTGTTTAGCATTGTTGTAGCAGAATTTACGACTTAACAGTTTAACAAACAGAATGTGGACAGTTTGTTATCAAAAAATAAGCTTTGTGTGTTTTAGACATGTACTTCTTCTTCATATCGAATAAGAGTGACCAACTCTGGTGTCGAGAATTTTCAAATCGCACTAAGGGTATCTGACATGGTTTAACGACTGCCGTAGGATGACAACAACCGGGACCTACAATTTAACGTGTCATCCGACCACTGGGAGCGCCTAAAATGGAATGCCACTTTTCGGTCACCCATCCAAGAACTGACCTTTGCTTAACTTTAGTAATCGCATGCGATTGCCTCCGCTAGCTGAACTACGGGCGCTTCATGAGACATGTACTGAAAAATAGGTTATGATAAAAAAGTGTTATTCGGTTATATCATTCGCACTTATAGATTTAACTGGTTTGATATTATTTTTTTTATCATTATAATTGTAACAAAATAATTAAATAAGTATACATGTTCATTTACCTTGCCTCGAGCAACTTTGCTCATAACGTCTCAATAAATGCAACAAAACTAAACCATTTTTGAATTGCGCATCTGCCATAAAACATGATATTTCACTTAACCCTGCGACCCCACTTACTCACATATGACAAACACATGTATTGCACACACGTGCTGGTTTTTATAAGATTTTTTTGACAAAACACTTGAAAGTTGTCAACATGAGTGGTTAATGTAGCTATTTAAAAACCATAAATTAGTCTGGAATTGCTTCCGTTGATTTTGGTGAACATTATTTCATGGACAGATTTTTTTAGAAGTACCGACCAATAGCTTGGCTTGCTGCCTGGTTGTCGAATTTTACAGAGTTTATCTTTGAATATGACTTTCATTGAAGTAAAAGATATTATGATAGGTATATTTATACTAGGTCTGCTTGATTTATTAATTGCCTAAAAGATAAGATAAAAGATAAGATAAGATAAAAGAATTTTATTCGCCTTAATACATTTGTTTACATTGTAGGTGTCCCTGATAACCGCTGTAGGATTCCCTGTGTCGCGGTGCCAGGGTTCTTCCGTTGAACAAAAATTAAATTATACAATTGTGTTTTTATCAGTTGAAGGCTCAATTGAAAGTTCTTGCAAGTTAAATTCACTTCAGCATTGAGTTGTGACAATGATTGTTAGTTATATTAGTAGGTTTTTATATTAATTTTTTAATAGGTAAGTTAGGCTATTTAAGTACAGTAAGTAAGTTAGGCCTTAATAATAATAACATATCCATCTAACATATTCTATATGTTATTATTCTATATGTTATTATTCTTATGTTATTATATTATACATATCTAATAATATAATTACAAAGCCTTGAGCACCGCCGTAAGGTGGCCAGTCTTTCGGTTTTTTACAGGTTGCATTTCGGAGAGTGCGTGCGGGGGAATTGCATAATTTAATTCCTGCAGCCCTATTTCACCATCGCACGAGTAGAGGCACGACAAGGAGGCACCGATATACAGTTGAGGTTCCAAAGACTTGCACCAAGCGTTTTGCTTCGACTTTCATTGTGCGAACAGCCAAACTGTGGAACTCCTTGCCCGAATCTCTATTCCCCTTGAACTATAATTTGTCGGTCTTCAAGTCGAGAGTAAACCGGTTTCTTCTAGGCGCTACATCGTAGACTATAACGTTGCTTAACATCAGGCAAGTTGTAGTCAAGCGTAAGCCTATTTCATGTAAAAAAAATGTGAGTAACGATATTTAATCGTATATCGGTTTTTACCACGTCTACGTTCAGACATATTTTGATTAAATCAATCAAAACTATTTTCCCAAAATTCTTCATTAAAATAAGTAATTCCGACTATCTAACAGTGTACAGAATCATTTTTAACAGCAATAAACGGAGGTAATGTATCAAAATCTGTCGGTGGGTGTAAATTGGTCTACGATCGTAGACCGCACGCGTTGAAGTCTTTTCAATGCAGCAACGCGCGTAGCGATGTAGCACGTAGACCAGTTAGTTGTATAGCTCTTTGGTTATTGGTGTACGTTTTAACATGTTAGTGTATGAAGGGTTAAAATTAAATATAATTTTAAATGATGATTTGAAGAGGTATCGAGATATATAGAGGTAAGAAACTAATTGAACTTGTAGCTATCTCTACGTGGTAACAGTTGTTGAAGAAATACAAATCGAGTTGCATTTATTTCGTAACGCATTTATGTTTCACGTTTATAGAGTTTGTTAGTAGATAGTAAATCTGGTATTAAAAATATTATACACAAAGATAATCCTAGTTTTTGCTTAAATACTTAATTAAAATTATACCACTATTGAAATAATTCATGTACATATTACATCTGTTTAAAAATGAGGTAGAGTCCTTAACAACTTAATTTTCGAAATTGATTCCATCGTTCCATTTTCAATCTCGTGTATTGTGGCCACGTGGCCTGTGAGTGCGCCGGCGCAGGCTCGGAGGCCGCTGATTGGCCGCCGCCGCTCCTCCCACCGCGCAAATGCTGACTCACGCGCATTCCGCTTTCACACAGTGTAACGAGGATCAAGTGGGATTACTATAAAATTATTTATTTATTAGTATTGGATATTTGTTTAAATAGTCTAGTAAAAAAACATTAGATTACAATCATATAATAATAAAGTATAGAGCTAGCTTCGGCTTTGGATTAGTGGATTACTTATACACAGATTAATACAAATGCCACTTTTAAAGTTTTAATAAACAAAGGAGTAAAAGAGTAGTTAAGTGTATGAGTATTTATTGATCCTTAAATTGACACAAAAAAATCAGTTTATAATAAAATTAATAATAAATAATTATATTGTAGGTTTAGTAAAACAATTGAGAAATTATATTAGACGGAGGCAGTATCTAAATTTTATATTGTATTAATGAATATTGAAAGAATACTTAAATGTATGTACAGGACATTGTATATTTATTTTATTGACATTATCGCAACTGTAAATTAGTTGAAATTCATGTAATATATGTCTTGCTGAATAAATGAATACTTAACATAATATCATCAGCATATCATTATAATTTTAAAATTGTAGGTTTATATTGTGTATATTATTTGTCATGAATATTTGATATCAAATAAAAAATTACCGGTAAGATATGAATATAATAGTATAATTTTTGCCTATTTTGTTTCTGGATTAGCATTATGTATTTTTACAACCACACTTTTTCATCCAGGCATTTGTATGCCTTTATTAATAAACAAAATTATTCTTTACCTAAACACATTTCTTATTAAAAAAAATGAATTCATTCTCAAGGACCTCATACCTACAGCTCTCTCAATTCTTAACCTACTGCGATGTTATTACTCTGTGGCAAAACTTGAAGAATTCGAGTAATATCTCTTGATTAGTCTGTGTGAATGGGAAGAGTAGTTTATGAACACTAATAATAACTGGTATTTGTATCCTTTCTCACCATCTTCTACATTCAATAAGGACTAATGTGAGTATAGTTTTTCTTAGATCTATTATTACTGAGCCTTTTAAAATAACTCTATTTGGATTTTATTGTTTGATAGAAGATTGAATTTTGATTTTAGTTGAGACTTTTTTCTACGATATAAAAAAAGAGTTGTTTATTTTAAATATAGCTATAGCTATTCTTTCGGAATTAAATACAAATATCAGTTTGTCTAGATTAAGTCTTTCCATCAATATGACGTCATAGTTGGATTTTTAAACATTTTACATTTAAACGCATAAATACTAGCTCCTTATATATTTGGCGCTCGTTTGGAGTAAACAAGTACAAATAAAGTATTATTTTTACATGCAAACTTACCACGATCCATTATGTACCTACCTATATACACTCCTTTCGCGGTAAATACACCCTACTACCCATTGTGGCTATACCCAGAAGGCACTGTAGGTACCTATTACATAGATAAGCCTAGGTTCCAGGTACCATACAATGTAATCTACCTGAACCTAACTCCAGGTATTTGTGGATGACTTCGTCGTGACCTGCTTGTATGTAATTTTGCATGGGAGCTGGGGAAAGGTGATAGGTATGAAATGCTTATGCAGTATGCACAGGTATTTTCAAAAAAAATATCGTTGTCGTGGAATATACATTACTATACACTGACGAGTCATAGCTTTTGAAGATTTTGAATATTACCAGATACGAGTAAAAATTCTGAGAAATCTATAACTAGTAGTAAAATAACCACCATCGGTTAATTATCATATCTACAACTAACTATCCATCATAGACTTATAGAATATATAGGTAAGTTTATATATACTATTATAATGATACAAAATGCCTCTAAATCAAAGCCTTCAAATCACCTATAATAACTTTGTTTTCCAACTTCCCAAACCTTATTGCAAACTAACTTAAATCATCTAAGACCCTACTTTAGGCGCGTGGCAATAATCCTGATATAATCCAGATGAGAGCTGCAATTGCATTATACAGATATATTGCACTTTTTAATCATAAGCCGATCAGGTAGAAAAACTAGTTCTTGGAAGGATCAAAGCCTTGAATTATCCAGTGAAAGTGTCCGTAAGAAGCATATTTTAAGGTTTTTGTATTAATGTTGAGTAGTTTTTTTTAAGTACTGTGATAATTCTTGTCAAAATTTTAGATTGCAAATAAGTCTGGTACCTACTTATATCGATACAAATATTCTATTATATAAGAATAAGAACATCAAAAAGTAATAATTTTATTTTCACGAAGGCTGTATGAATCCGTATCCGACTAGAGATAATGATGACACCAAAACACCGACAACGCAATCGCAACCCAATAACCTAAACTAAACAACTGAACGCAGAAGTGGCAATTCGAAGAAAAAAATGATAATAGAGGTGTGAGACCAATCGGGCGTGAGCGCGGCCTCCCACCACCGACCCCGCCTCGCTCGGCCGCCGCCGCCGGCCGCCGGCCAGAAGTGTCTCAGCTGCCAGGCCGTGCTCATGTCATCTGTGTGCCCCCGCCCCTCGCAACATGAAGTGTTTGTGGTTACTTGTGTTCACAGTGCTGTGTCTCCCGTGTCACGCCGCCAATAAGCCCCGGAGAGGACGCGGCAGCATGTGGTGGTGAGTTCAACTTCTGTGTCTTTAACTTACTTAGTTAGTTTGTACACATTGTTTACATTGCGTTCTTAACCTAAAATGGGTAGAAAGTTGCTAAAAATGTGCTGGAATTGACGAATTTTAACTTATTTTTTGGTCATTTTTAGAATTTGAGTCAAAAATAGTTGTAATAAATTACTATTTTCATATCGTTGAAGTCTTTAAGCTTGTAAAATGACGTCGAAGCGTTTGTTTACATGTCGTACATAACCTATATTTTGATGCTAGAACCTTACATTTGAGTAAATTGTATAGCTTTTGTAATGATGTTTGCAGTAAAAATATCGTTAAATATACAAATAAAGGTATGATATTCATTATCTCATTCATAAATAGACTAAACATTCTAACTAAGCCTTCACGTTTCCTTCGAAGTAAGTAATTTATAGGTATTTACTCCCGCGATAGTGACGCGAAACTAAGTGTAATGTAAGTTAACCTACAATTCATTGATTCTGCACTTGCGTTCATAATTTAAAGTTAATCTTTGTTAACATTTAAATTATAATGCAAAATGGACAATGGTTACATAGTTATTTGCTTAAAAACGAAATTATAAATAGATAAAAAACCGGTTCCGTTCCTTGTGTTCACCCGTAAAGTGCTTTGTAACTCATAATAACAAAAGTATTTGTTAATAAAGTCATTCGCGTAAGCTTTTGTACATAGAACCTTCCTATATATGAGTCCAGATGGTATTCCCATCCCACGCGAATATAGGAATACTACACAATATGAATATTTCAGGACTTTGGCCAATAAAACCTTATTCGAGAAAACTGTAGGTGATAAATGAGTACTTTAAAACAGAGAATTATTCCTCAAAGCCTAATAATTTTACCGTTTTGACTGAAACATGTTGATGTTTAAACACTAAGCTATTGTTATATTTATGTAAGCTAGAACGGGATCGTTTCAATTTCCACTCATAGTCATGAAAATGCTAATCGATTCCCGTCGGCAAATTCGTCGCCGTATATATTGTATATAACCTGATGTTCGCTAATTGAAAATTCATCTAAATACCTTTGTGAAAATTATTAATAATTTACTTTCCTGGGTACTATAAAAATAAGATTTTGTATAGATTAATTTTTTTTATTAGAAATATATACTACCTATAAATTATAATGTGTGATTTCGAAAATTATTAAAATAACACATCAAAGACTCAACATACCTACTTAAAACTTTGCTTACTAGGTAGGTACATGTATTTTTTATTTATCGTATAGCGTTTTTACTTCCTAGACTCATTGTTTTTATATACGCATTCGCAACTGCAGTTAAGGTTTTAAAATCCTCAAATAACAACAATGACTACCTTAATGCAACGTTAGAATATAAAGTCAGTGACACACGCAGTGACGGGATGAGTGACAGAGTGACAGGGGATTGTAGTTGGTATTTGTACAGCGTATCAGCGCTCCCGCTGGCTCCCGTGTAATCCCACTTGTAGACTATAGCTTCTACTACACAGGGACAAATGAATAATTTTAGATGTAGAAATATATCATAAATATATGTTAATATACTATCTTATATTCCTTATAAATAAGTAATCTTTATTTACAACTAGCTGGTGCGCGCGACTTCGTCCGCGTGGAATAGTTATTACCATAAAAACGGTTCTAGTAAGTTAACCTTAAAAGATAGACATATACTGTTGTGGACATTTTGTTAGATCATTTCAAGAGGAACAATTCTCACGTAAACATTTTTTTGATATCTTGAACCGTTTTCGCAGCGCTTAAAGATGAATAATTTTCCCCGTTTTTTCCACATTTTCTATTGTTTCATCGCTCCTATTAGTTGCAGCGTGATGTTATATAGCCAAAGCCTTCCTTGATATATGATCTATTCAACACAAAAAGATTTTTTCAATTCGCACCAGTAGCTCCTGAGTTTAGCGCGTTCAAACAAACAAACTCTTCAGCTTTATAATATTAGTATAGATAATAAAACATAAAAACAAGGGAAGAAAAACTAAACATACTACTTTTAACTACAACATAGAAAAGGGGCACTTAGAAAATCTAAATATTCTCAAAGAGCTTCAGCTCACTGCCAGAGGGCAGCGTGGCAGCATACAGGCCGCATTACCACGCTGGATATCAAATACATAATATAGATATATACCTATATTATATGCTTGCAACTTCACCCGCTAGGTACCATAACAAATACATTAAGACAAATTGTGAACGTCCTCTAATTTGAAGTCGGTTAAAGAAGACGCATTTTCGGTCTCCTGTACTATATAACTTATGTACATGCATATAATGAATTAAAATGGTCCGTCGCACCTTTGCAAAGGAAGAAATTACACAAACCAACACGTTCATGTTCATGCTTGTACCTATATTGAGTTTTGACGCGCCCTGCGGTTGAATTATTAATAAATATACTTACATATAAATAATTAAAAATATATATTAATGTTACAATATTACAAAACATTCCATTTATTTCTACATAAAAATAATTATTGAATCATGAAAGTTAAATAAATACTTAATCTCCCAGTAAACCCCCATACTAATAAAAATAAAGCATTACAATTAATTTAGCTTAACGGGCAAATACGGTTTTATTTAGTTACCTAATAAAATTTCGGTTAACTTGATGTGTGAATCACTAATAAGGTACGAAATTATTAGTGTAATTAAATGTCACTTCAAAGAAATTAATGTATATGTATATTGTAACTGAGTTAATTTAATTTGATCAAATTATTATACACCTTAACATTACTTATTGCGATATTAGAATAGAATAGAAAATTCTTTATTGCAACACACGATAATAATTAAAAAGAAAGAAGAAAAAATACTTATACTAGTGCTACAAGTGGCGGCCTTATTGCTAAAAGCAATCTCTTCCAGGCATATTATCATATAAATAATTAAAGAATTTATATAATGTATTTAACTAAAAATATTTCTAAGCTTAACAACACAGATAAGATATTGAATCAGGCGTTACTTTGCGGAAATCCATTGTTACTGAAACTCTGGAGAAATATGTAGTGTTTTTCCGCTGCGACTGCTCCTTTACCGACATCAAACAACAAACTTGATGGTAACCATCAAGTTTGTTGTTTGATGTCGGTTAAGGAGCAGTCGCAGCGGAAAAACACTACATATTTCTCCAGAGTTTCTTAACAACACAATATAGTTTTGCAGAATATATATTTTTTAAAGTGCTACCGCCTCTATACATTTAAAGGTTTTGATTAAATTGTCTGCATTCGTTATCTACAAAAACAAATGTTTAACAAACAGTGGCGCGTGCTGCTTGCATTAAACACATAAACTTTCATATGAAAATATAGTTAGGTAAGTATATGATAATTGTTTTTAAATTCATAATGATTTATCATTGATTCTAAGCTAAGAGAGGGGAAACTATTAATAACTAGTGGACGCCCGTGGCTTCGCTCGTTTAAAATGAACATAACGTTTTTATTTACGAACTGATTGAAATGCAATGAACACTTAATGTTAAGTTAAAAATGCATCTACATGTTAGTGAAAACAGTAGACAAATCGGTTCAGCCGTTTTTGAGTCTATAACGAACAAACATACTGACAGACAAACAGTTTTTTTTCTTTGAAACATGATTTCTGTATTGCATCAATGAAGACCCCCCAACTATTTTTTTTCATTATCTTTAATGTACAGACACCGGTTACAGCTTTATTATATTATGTATAGATAATATCAGTCATATAATATATCATGATTTACTTTAAATCTAATGTACTATATTAAAATATTGAGCTTCAAACAAACCTAATTATGAAATCGTTAGTTGTTATGGTTAAGTTTGAAACTAACTTTTTCATTTACCCTGAATCAAATATTCCCGTCGGATATTTTGCCGTCGGCAAACTTTAATGAACTTTTTAATTCTATGACAATTAGGTTCAAACAAGCAACAGTTTAAATTGTTGATAGGCAGTACATTATTTTAGTTAAGACAAGTTGTTTATCTAGTACTTAATAGACATGGTTACCTTATTATGCATTAAGATTTACTACTTTTAGATGTTCAAACAGTTAAAACAATATTTAACAACGCCTCTTTTCATTTTCATCCTTCTCAAAATTTACAATATAACAGTGATTTTCTATGTTAATTATGTAGGGTTTATGAGTGTAAATTTGATTATTAAATAAAAAAATATAATACAGGTATATAATACACATTTTTATTCATGAAATAAATACTTAAATCTATGTACAGTTTTAGAATTGGCAAAACCTACACTAGGTATCCAGTCGGATCCTGTATTGTAGGCCTGCAGTTCTTCTTACCGCATCTACAACTTACCTATAAATAAATAAACACTTACATATTTGCAGCAATGCTTAACACGTAGAACGCCATGGGGGCCATATATGACCTCTACCTGTGTACTTCATTAAGCCATGGGGGGCACCTGTGACCTCAAGTCAGACCTATTTTCAAGACATTTTTCTACGCCACCGGGCACAGTTACCTTTAATTTGTGCATCGGAAGTGACCGGCGCGGCGCTCAAGAGGAAATATACCAAGCAGGACACAGATTCTGTATGGAACTTAGAAATTTCTTGAAATTTGTATAAAAGCCTTTTATTTTTTAAAAAGTTTATTCTTATGTTCAAAATATGTTTTTTAAATGAATTAGTTAAATAAAGAAATTATAATAGGCCTTATATTAGGAACTAAAAGATTTTAGAACAGAAAAAAAAAATTATCCATGAACACATCTTAGTTGTGACGACATCTCTGACACAAAACAATAAAAATAGAAAATCACAAACAAAAATAAACAGTTACATGTCAAGTCAAACATTTATTCGGATTGCTTACTGTCGATGCTCCCTATTAAAACACGGTAGGCAATAGTGCGGTTGACCATCACATTGTGAACAATAGGTAGGTACTTTGCGTGTCTTATTTTTTGCATCTTTTCTCGAGAACATCTCTACATTCTTCTTGTAACAGGCAACACAGAATCGTCTGGTTTTTTGAACTGGTCCCGTCTTTTTGATCAGTTCATGTTTACGTCGTTTTGGACGTAATTCATTTCTCAAATAATCTCTTTCTGGTTCTGGATTCCTTGAATTAGTTAGATACCGAACAAGCCGTTTTCTATAATCCACTATTGAAATATTTTTCTTTGTGGTTTCTTTATACATTATCAGCGCATTTACCACTGATGTATTCAGGAGCAATTCTATGGCCAATTTCCTGTACCATTTGACAGTCTTTCTCAGAGGGGTTGAATATGATGTCATCTGGTCACTCATGTCGACAGAAGCTTTACATTTGTTGTAATCAATGACCATTGTGGGTTTTCGCACATTCTTGCCTTTGATATTCAGACGAGTAAATGTGTCCGTGTGTTTTGTCGACAGCATTAAAACGTCCCTTTTATCCTTCCATTTTAATACTGTAATGCCATCATCGTTCTCTTGTGCGACAAATTCACCTCGCTTTAGTTTGGTTTCGACTACTTTTTTGGGCAAGTTTCGTCTGTTTTTTCTAACAGTCCCCAAAAAATGTGTATTGTTCTTTAGTAATTCGTATGCTAGTCCTAAACTTGTGTACCAGTTGTCGGTGGCAATGGTGTGGCCTTTATTGAGGAGTTCGTGACACAGGGATAATACTATCTTCGTGGGGGTGTTATTCTCAGTATCAAGATTTTTTCCGCTGTATACCTGTATTTTTATAGTATATCCAGGATTTGTACAAACTTTAAACAGTTTTATACCGTATTTGTGTCTCTTTGATTTATTATATTGTCGAAATGCAACTCGACCTCTAAAAGGAATCATACTTTCGTCGACACATACTTCTTCTTTGGGCGCATAGTAGGTTTTGAATCTATCATTTAATAGATTTACAAGATATCTGATCTTTCCAATACGATCATTCGGGTTTATGTTGTCATTGTCGGCAAAGTGTAAGTACTGCAAAAGTAATTCAAATCTATTCCTTGTCATCACTGTTCGGGGAAACGTTTGTGCCATCATGTCATCTGTACTCCAGTAATCGCTAATTGATGGCAGTTTTACCAGACCCATGAATAATATTAGTCCAAAAAAACGCTTTATTTCATACATGTCCGTTGGATGCCATAAATGTGAGCGAGAACACGGCTTATAGACATTATCTTCACGGCTTTGGGTAGCGAACAAGTTCGTTTCTTCGGCAATTATTTGAAACAAGTGATCATCAACTAACAAAGTGTAAAAATCCTCAGGATCAGCTTGGCAAAAGTCTCTTGAAAAAGGGAACTTCATACCTGTGGGCTCGGTGAAGGGTATTACTCGAGCCGAGCGTCCAGTAGGGTTCTTCCATTTTGAGTACGTGTTTGAAGAAGTAGGTATGTTTCGTGCGACAAAACTTTCTACCGAGTCATTATCACTTTCAGAATTGATAACCATAAGTCTTCTTCTCTTCGGTACATGCAGATTTTCAGACCCTTCGTCACTACTGACATTGCTGAATGATAATTGAAGTTCATTATATTCCAAGGCAGCGATTTCTTGCAAGTCTTCTTGCGAAAAATCAAAGTCTGCAAAATCCATTTGAAATTCACAAAAATCACGTAGGTATCTCGCCTACCTATACTATATATTCCATTGGAATGAATTACGGAACAAAACTCGAACGAAACTCGCTAACGCTACCGAAAAATAAACAGAACGCAACCTTTCTACGCAAGCGCCTGCGACTGACTGGAGCGTGGGGTGACCGGCGGGGTGGGCGGCGTGGCGCGCTGTAACGTATATTCACATTTCTGCTTTTGAGCGCCGTGGGGGTCACCGGTGCCCTCATGTAATTTTTAGCCAATATCTCAAAAACTATATTTTTAATTTCACTAATAATTGTTTTCTGTACACATAACATCATTATTATTAAAATGACATTAAATTTTTTTTGGAGTAAAATGTCATTTTTTTCTAAGCGTTCAACGTGTTAACATTAGCCAGGCTGTAGTCAAACGTAAACCTATCCAACGTAAAAAAAGTATCTGTCAGGGATTCTAACTTAAAATCAACTGTAATTATTTACCGATAAACTTAACCTACACACAAAATAATCTGCCACACTGCAAGTTAATTAACCGGACATTTCTGAAACGAACTTTTAATAAACGTAGCATTTTTATAAAGATAATAAATAAAGATATTCCACGTATGAAGCTCGTAATCAAAAGTCGATACAATCTGTCGACCATCGAGATCCGTCGGCTTCGCTGAATTCCACTTTAAAACTTTTAAAACTCACTTTCTAAAGATAAAGCTGTAAAAATTAAGTTAACTGTGTTAAGTATTTATATTAATTACGTATTAAAGGTTAAGGAAAAGTGAGGGTTAAATGTTCAACGTTAATTGCTGTTGTAAAATTTGGCGAAAAACTGTTTGTGTCGGGTGTAATTGAAAAATACGAGAATCGCGTTTTAAAACGTTTAAATAACAACCATCAACGGTTGGTAAATAACACACATATATAATATTTATATAAAAAAGGTTTAAAATTGGCGATATACATAGGTAAAAATAACAGACAAATATTTAAGGGCCTTTAACTACGTAGGATTGTAGACAGGTGCCGAAAGGGTCGAGATAACTCCCAATACATTAAATAAATACTTAAGCCAATTAAAATAATAGCTATCAGTAACAGATTTTAAAATGCAGATACATTTTATTATATATATGTAGGTATTAAAGGGTTTACATTTCTATGCATGTAAACGTATCGGCCAGCTGCAGCTATCTGCTATATTACTATGTATTTTGAGTATTCATTATTGGCATGTATGATTATTAGTTCCAAGCTAGGTAGATATATGATTTTTTTTATTAATATAAAAATTAACCATGCTAAACTCGCGTCGCGTATATAAACCGCACATGTAAACAACAGCCATTTATAAAATACACACTTTGCCCCACTTTGTTACGTACATTAATCAAAAACAACAAGTAGCTTATGAGTTAATCCAGGCTTCATATCTCTATTCCAAATTACATTCAAGTCGATTCAGCCATTTAATCGCGAAATAAAAACAATCATCACACACATTCACTCTCACACACTCGCAAACTTCGCCTTTATGTTAAAAGCCAGCCTACAACATTCGACATTACCGGTAGGGGCGGTAGGTATTAACTAATACTCATTTTTTGCCACGATCGTTTTTACGTAAGCCACCGCGACTGTTTGAAACATGTCTACCACGCATGTGCTAATAAAACAGTTAGATACCTACTAACCCGGAACCATTTGCTGGTGCCTGCGGGCAATCGCCAACTGGGCCGACGACATCATAAAATCTTCTTTGCTTCGAACAAAAAAGAAATCGCCTCACCTTAGTGTAGTGTTGCAAGCATTCTATTTGGTAGTCCCTAAAAGTACATTCGAAATAAATGTTTACCTACATGTTTAATTTTTAAATTCAAATCTCCATTTGTTTTTGTACGAAATGCTTGTGTAAATCCGGTTCTTTTTTTTTTTTTTTTTTTTAACTTGAACGGGTTTGCACTTGACCATAGTTTACCTGATAGCAAGTAAGGCTATGGCCTAAGATGGAGCGTGCTTACCCGATAAGAACCGATTCACTCTCGCTTTGAAGATCGCTGAAATTTGATCTTTCCTGAAATTCAACATTATAAGGGCAAATGTAATATGAGCATTCCATAATTGTGATGTTTTCCCAACAAAAATATTGTTTAATCAAAATTTGCCTTTATTAAAGAAGTTTATTTTTCATTCTGGTAACACTGTCCTGCTAATTCGTATGCATCACTCGTAGTACATATTACATGACGCTCGCGATCGCGTGCCAACGTCCATGATACCTGATAACAATACCCACTTTATAAAGACACCTCGATCGTTAACTAAAACTACAGCAACAACAGGAATGAGAGGCCTACGTTGTCTGGTTTTTAATCTTTGATATTTTGACGCCTCGCAAAACAGTAACAAATTAAATAATAAAGGACTGATTTGTATGCAAGTCGCAGACTCGAGCTCGATTTTTAAGGACAACGTGTACAGTCAAATTGCAAAGAAGCTGTCTTAATCTTTGCAACATGTCAATGTAAGTACCTAGTGTTTTGTCACAAATCGTTCATGTCACAGATAAGTATTAAATGTAACATTTGCTAATGACGCTAGGTTGCCAACAAAAACTGAAGTTAATTAAACATGGAGCTGGTAAAATTATTAACATATGACTGAGTAATTAAATAATTGAGACATGATCAGTTTATTAAAACATCAAAAGTATTAAAATGAGTTCGAACAGATTCCCTTTCTCCTGTCAATGTGTCAGAGAGCGGAGAGGACAAGGTTCACTAGCCGACACTTCCTGTACAAGTCGACAAATACACAAAATTCCTCGTTCACAATAACGCCACAGGACAGTTTAATTACTCAGCGGAGACACAAGCCCCTACTGACAATATTTGTTGTTTTGACACATTCACACCGGCTTTATCGCAAGGCAAACATTACGTTTGCTCGTGAAAGCCATTCAGGGATTTTTTCCTCAGGACCTCGTGTCCACTATTTGATCTTCTACCAACGTGACAACTGCAAAGGACCTGATATTATGGACGGGCAAATATGCTTATTCTCCGTTTTTGTTTTAAACCACTCGTGGGTGTCAATACCGGCGGACGCACGAAATTTATGGCACCCACGGACGGAATATGAACGTTTCGAACGATTATCGATGATGAAGACGATGTAGCCCAGACTTTAATGACACATTAAAACCTTAAACTCTTTTATTAAGAATATATAAAACCAGACGGATATTACATACAAACAGCGATATCGACTTCCTTTTACAAGTAATTAAGGACTTAAATATCAACATAATTGAACGTTTGAATTATTAAGTGTAACATTGATAAATTGTATAAACCCGTCGTGTTTGACATAATTATTACATTAATTTGGCTAGAAAAATGGTCAATAAAATTTAAATACCAGTTAAAATAACATAAAAAATAAGTGTTACCGTAAAAGCTTAAGTTATTCATAACAGTAGGCACTATGATGTAGTCATTGTTGATTATGTTGTCATTTCTTCTAAAGGAAAATTATGTCATTTAGTATAGTTCAAAGTTAACATATTTTTAGAATTTAATTTGTGTAAAGACCGTGTTTGGAATTCGTCATAGTCGCGTAGAATAGTGAGTCATAAACCGAGGTACAATACATATTCAAAGTCTAAACAACGCAACTAAAATCTTAAAATTAAAAGCGTGTGCGTGGAGACGCTCCGAGGAAATGAGAATTTCCGACGAACGCGTCCATATTTACGTAACACTCGACTACAAAGAAAGGTAAATAGAAAAGTAATACGCTTTCCAGCTCGGGCGCAGGCACCGCTACAGAACTCCGACTTTTTTGGCCCGAGCCCGAGCTCCAAAGTCAACAGGCCGTGATCTCGATAGAGCGAGCTGTTTGACTTCTCATTCCTGCGGCCCTCGAGGATTAATGCGCGACGCAAATATTTATCTAAACGTCTGCGGATTGACAGTTCGCTCGTCAATTGTTTGTTGTCTTTGCCTTTTCAAATGAGCATTTCATTTCGAGTTGCACCCATTGCCTTAAGTGGCGTCGGGTTTGTTTACTTTATTTTTTACGGAGGCATTGTCTTCGGACGGTGACAAAAGTGAGTCGAGTTTTTATTGCGATTCTTTGGACGCGTTCGTGACGCTCGTTTTGTTGGCAGGGGGATCGCGAAGGCGGGCGAGCCGAACAACCTGTCGCCGATGTCGCCGGGCGTGCTGTACATGGACCCGGCGGTGCACGCCACGCTGCGCCGCAAGCAGCGGCGGCTGGCGCGCGACAACCCCGGCGTGCTGGCCGCCGTCGCCAAGGGGGCCTCCATGGCCGTGGCCGAGTGCCAGCACCAGTTCAAGCACCGCCGCTGGAACTGCTCCACCAGGAACTTCCTCCGCGGCAAGAACCTCTTCGGGAAAATCGTCGACCGAGGTAAGCCATTACCACACCTGATAAACTCCTAACACTTGATGAAGATTGACAAGCTAATACTCGAATCACGCTTAGCAGTCCTCGACACGCAAAAAAGTCGAACAATGATCGTTTTGAGAACACGCGTCATCCGTTTGTCTCAATTTCAATATCGTAACAAAGAAAACAAAACATCTAAAAGGTCCTTACGCTAAGCACCCTTCAAATACTGAGGAAACAGATTATTGCATTGAGACGTACGAATATCTAATCTTTAAAAAACTGTAATGCAAAATCGCTCCCCTGGTTTGATCGCAAAAAAACGTTGAAGTACAAAAAGGATGTGTTTTGTATAAGCCTCTAATTCCAGTTACAAAGAAAGGCTACAAATTAAGTGATATCTTTAGTTGGCAACCCTTTTAGGAGATTTTATCTGGATTGAGGGAGGGTAGCGCGCGGGGGCACATTATAAAAGGGCTCATCAAGATAAAACATTCTGGATCAATTACACGCGGCCCGCTGACGGACCGTGCCCGCTTGTCGACATCTTTTTTATACGACTCTTCCCGTATTCAAAATATATTCGAGTCCGTAGAATATTCCGACGTTAGTAGCTCCTAAAATAAAATATTGTAATTTGTCTCGATTATCGACTAAACAATTCAACCTTTACAGAAAATATTTGCGATGTTCTTATTTTTTTGCTCGGACATCTCGGCTGTGATTAGAATCTTAATCCTATTTTAATTCCGCTCCGATGAAGTCTCGATAAACTTGAAAAAACTTTTTATACTTTATAAACACTCGGTACACAATTGCGCGAACGTCGGGTCCATTTAGATGATTTCAATGAACGCACTTCTAGATGGGTATCGATAGATTTTAACTATCAGATAAACGGCCATTAGAAAACTTTACGTTATTAATAAATTTAATTTCATTATTTTATCACGATCATATAACTAATGCGTATACTTTTGTATTAAAACATCATTCACTTTGTTTATTTTGATTACAATCTTCGTTTCGATACCAAATAAAAAGCTGAGTTTACAAAAGTACATATTGAAATTAAAATGTTTTAAAACGCATTAAAGTATTCTGGTTTGCGCGCGTGTCATTAGAGATTGTTTCTTATTCTTTAGCAGTTAGAGTGCAGTTTTTATAAGAATCAAGTTTTGCGAGGTAAATGGTAATTTTGTAGTAAAAATCAGGTCTGCCCTATCTCCGGTGTCTGATTTCGATGCTTTGTACGCGATATGGCTTATTATGAGACCTCGAACATCTGTTCTGTAAAGAATTATTCGCTTAAATAGCAAAAAAGGCATTGATTTTGTTCTGTCGTTTTCATTCACTTTTTTGGGACGGACAACATTTTGGGTGCAGAATGTGTTGCTAAACATGCGCACACGTTTTTATTATGCTTTAGTTTCGTGTTTTAAAGCAAGCACTTTTTATAGGACTAATTTATCTATACTAATATTAAAAAGCTGAAGAGTTTGTTTGTTTGTTAGTTTGAACGCGCTTATCTCAGGAACTACTGGTGCGAATGGAAAAAATAGATATTTTAGATATAATGTTATAAAGCCGAAGAGTTTGTTTGTTTGTATGTTTGTTTGTTTGAACGCGTTAATCTCAGGAACAACCGGTGCGAATTGAAAAAATATTTTTGTGTTGGATAGACCAGTTATCAAGGAAGGCTATAAAACATCACGCTGCAACTAATAGGAGCGAAGAAACAATAGAAAATGTGGATAAAACGGGGAAAATTATTTATCTTTGAGGGCTTCCGTTGCATGCGCTGCGAAAACGGTTCAAGATATCAAAAAAATGTGTATGAAAGAATTATTTCTCTTGAAATAATCTAACAAAATGTCCGCAACAGTATATGTCTATGATTTAAGGTTAACTCACTAGAACCGTTTTTATGGTAATAATTATTCCACGCGGACGAAGTCGCGCGCACCAGCTAGTAACTTATAGTAGTTAATATATAAGTAGTTTAATATATAAGTAGTTTATGTTATACATAAAACTGAGGTTCCTCATTGTTTACGCTGAGTAGTTTTTTTTATTAAAAATCTTAAATTCATCATTTAGAATAGTTACTTATATTCATGTATTGTGCAAGGTATATTTTGAGTAACAGTAAGCAAATGATTTGTAGTCTAAAGCTTTTGTAGATAAAAGTTCACCGTTTGCATTACTGGGTTATCTTTGACTAAAAGCTTCGTTGCATACATATTGATATCAATTCCAGTAAGTTCTGTTCTGATCTTGATCTGATTTAACAGGCAACAGTATTTATTAAAACATGTATTACCTATATAAAATACTTTATTTAACACATCGATATTATAAAAACGATATTTTGTAACAGTGTATGTTCCATGTTCATGCTCAAACGGCTCAACCCCTTTAGATGAAATTTGGAATGAAAGTAGATTCCATATCCACGAATCCTATCAAAGATTTTAAAAAAAAGTAAAATAAATTATTAATTTGCCTTTTTACATATTATTATATCAGTTGCTTGTTTAGTTTGCTCACCTGTTCCATACATACATAGTTATTGCTATACATACTCGTATAGCTACATTAGTGGTACTAAATGTTGAGGCTCTGACTAATAGAAACATTTCAAAAGTGGTTGTACAATTCATTAACATTAGAGGCGGCGGGGCAATAACCGGACCAATGGAAAGGTCATTATAAATTTACGTACATATTTTAGGAAATCTACAAATCTATCCATTTGTAAAAATGTATTAAACTTGCAACTTCGTCCAATCTAAGATAAAAATAATATATAATAAAATACGGTTTTGTTAGAAACATAACGTAAAACTTTTTCATTGATTCAAAAGATGGTCTTCATTCACAACTAATTTATTCATCGAATACTAATTAAAAAGTATCACAATTAGATTTATTTGTTTACATAAATATACATTTTTGTCATAAAGAAAAGCACGCCGGTCGACAATCGCCTCAAGCAAAATATTTCTCAACACACAGACATTTGTCATAATTTCAAATTAATAAAATACATAATCAAGACAGAAGCAATCAACGCAATGAATTACATTAAAAGCTTTTACCATAAGTATTATAATAAATAAATATATCCATACATCTGTCTATTTGTGAAATATTGGACGTGGAATCGTAAAAGCAAACGCCTAGGGCAAAAATAAATATTGATGTTCCGCCGAAGCCAACAAACTATAAAAGCGGGAGTACCATTCTTCTAAATTAAAAACCAGATATAGCACGTGAGGCGGAGTGCGGACCACCATCGTAATCATTTCACATGATAAAAAGAACACGGAGATTACAAAATTTATGTTATATGCGTGCGCATTTAGAGCATATTACTTTATTAAGGGCAGGGAGGGCGCACCGCGCGGTATTACTGCACGCCGGCAATGCCCACGATAAACTTTTTAATACATTGCAATTACGTCCGAGAAGATCATAAAAACGTATAACCGATCGCAGCGGGAGCCGTCACAACGATCGCTCGCCAAACTCGCAAAATCCGGCGACACGCTCAAAAACTCATCAACTTCCCAAATCTATGAATAAGGTTGTCAAGGAGCAATAATCACGAGATGCGGCACAAAGCCCCCCCGGACGGACACGAATAATTACTAATTTACACGTTGACACGCCATTGACACTTCGGACGACATCGTCATCGCATTGTGGTGAAAACCTCAAGGATCGTATTAACACAAATGATGACAACGGCACAATGGTGTGAGGCCTCTATCCGGAGCGTCATTGTGGACTCGAGAATAGAAAAATATATGGGTGGTGTTCCCGCGGCGCGGCGCGGGCTCCCGCGGCGCGCACTAGTCGCGACGCGCGGCCGGGCTCGCCTCACGGAAGCCACGTTTACACCTAACGCAGCTCCTAATAGCAGGTAACTCGCCCAATAAAACCCCGACCTTTTTTCGAATATTTCCTGTTTTGGTTTGTATCGCATACGCTCCCAGGATTCCGACGTCGTGGGTGGATAAAACGTATAAAACGATCGAAACCGAAAATAAAGTCGATATAAAATATCCTCGACGAAATATTTAATGCTCAATTAGATAAGCGTTTTGGGTTTTGTGGCGTTTGAATTGTTTTCGAGATAACGTGCGTTTTGTGAATCTGAATCGAGTCGATTAAGGATGTATGGAGGCGATGACAGCGAGCTTGTATTTATTGACTGATTTCGAGTTTTCATCGTCGAACGGCTTTATTGTTTATCGACAGCTCACTTAAAGCCGAATTATTTTCGGTGTTTTTTGTAGAGTTTGAAAACAAATGTCTTTGTCCATTGTGTGAATGGTAGTCGCAGGCGGTCGCAGGCTGCCGGCCGGTAGCTGCGCTCTTTGTGCCGCGCACAATGACTGATATACGAGCGACGTCAGCTCAATTGTCGCATCGGACTCTCGGGAGAACCTCTCAATATGAAATTATCACCCATACATGGCATAACGAAAATGAATTATTGCCCTTTATTGCCACTTCTTTTACTGATATTTACGACGGGCACGGCTTTCCAATTTTCTATATTCCTGGCTCTGGCAGACTTATTACGTTTAGAAAGGAGAAGAACATCTCAATGATTGAACCGATTCGTCTTTGAGTTGATAAAAGTCATTAGATTGTCGTAAAAGCCGTGTTTGTGGGAGCGCGACGTCAATGACTTCATCATACTCCGATAAAACCTCGAGTTGCCCAACGCCGGACCGTATTATAAAACCGGTGATTTATGACTGTTTTGAGTAATTACGTCTCATCAAATTTGAATAATGCAAGTCGTCATAAATAAGGCACGAGAGCGCGCGAAACTGACACGAGTCAATCCTTCAAATTAATCTTACGGAAACTCCGCGCGATGATGACTCAATGCGGGGAGCATATTTAATTAGTACATGAATTTTGAATTATTTAATGTCCGCTCGGTGGGGCCAGGTGTTCATCAAATGTCAACAGTGATTAACTTTTATTTTAACAGCGCACTCGTTCGCCTGCCGCGACGTCCGATTTACGACTTTTTGACTTATATAAATCAACGCCTCGCCTTAAGTCAGCGTCTATCGGGGAGGAATTATATCGGGGCGCAGTCGCTGTAAACCCGCGGCGGGCCCCTCCATTATCCAGCAAATAATCCGCGGACACCACTTTATTATCAGTTAAAACAATAATTTACTTTTATAGATCCACATTACTCATGTTTGTTCTTATTTGACTGCGATTTGATGGAGCGAAATTGCTTCAATAAAATAATAGCGTGCCTTAATTATGAATGTGCTAGAGGATGTGTACAAGGCTCTATACGACGCTCGTTGCACCGGGCGGTATCGCTCGGCGTCGGATTAGAGTTGTTTGCCCTTGATTAGGCCCGTGGTGGGAATTTAAATTTTATTTAATGCCGTAACTAATCGTTCTCTCGAATGGAGTATCTCTTACATCTGTCATAATTTTTCTACGTCGCGATTTATTTGCAAAGCGCGACAATCGGCTTTGTTGGCCACGGCTCGGGCGCCGCCGGTGAAATATTAAATCAATTTATTTGTACGCAAATATATTCAATTTTAAAACGAGTAGTGCGCCTACCTGAGTCGGTGGAAGCGAGTCGTTCGGTGAATCATCGTTAGACGAGCCTTCAAATTTGTGGAGATTGATTAAAAATTGTATCCAGTTGTCGTTTTGTTTACTTGGTTAGAAGCTAGTCTATTACATGCGTGTTGAGATCACAGGGGGCAGTGATTCACATCTGTTGAGGACAGCTGCGAGTGAAGTGGTGTAGACCTCGCCCCCAGGTGGCGCGGCGGACCGCCGACCACGCGCCGGCCTGGCTCCGATGTTACTCTGCCATGTGATAAAACACTCTCACATCTTTTTTACTCATTCGCCCTTCGCTAGTTAACCTGTCACCTGGAAATCGGATTAGTAGAAAGCTATTATTTTACGAGCGTTATTTACGTGTGCCATATTTAATTGGCCCGCACCTATTCGTTATAGTTAATGTCAGAGAACGTTTTCGAGTCATTACTGAAGATAAATGTGAAACTCTGCGCTCATATCCCTATATTCCTGTCTTGAATTAATTTCGTCCGAGCATTGAATGATGGCGAAATTGACATTAAGATCCCCGCTCGAACGTCCCAAGTAATTGCTGAATAAAATACTTTTGTATAACGTCCCAAATGGAAGCATAAAAAGCGAATCGGAGTTCGCTGCGGCAGTGTGCGCGCCGTAATTTATTTCTGTGCACGATGACAACTCAATAAAAAAAAGATTTCATTTGCTTATTGAGCCCTTAATAAAGCTGGCTCGGGCCGTTCCACATATTGTTATAGATAATAACAAATGCATATTTTACGTCCGCAAGTTTTTGACCACCTAAGGCGCTGCTGCCACATACTCGGACGCAGCACCGGCCGCGGCCGGGAGGTGACATGTCATTACTGCGCGATAACTACAGATAGCCACTTTATGATCATCCACGCATTTAGCGATCGGGATCGAACTTTTAATGGCTCTCGAGGAATTTCATCATCGTGCCCTTCAAGGCGAACTGCTTTAATGAGTCGAGGTATGAGCAACGAAAGCGGTTAATTTCATACATTAAGATTACGCACGTGGTCCGTAAGGAGATAAGTAGGTACTTACGTGGCTTAGTCATCTCTGGTCAATTAAATGAAGGAATTAATAAAATAGTAAAAGTATGAGAGTCGTTCACGACTTACATTGTGTATATTCAGATCGGGTAGACAAAGAGATGGTATTCATATTAATCGATAAAAGTACATCACTATCATACAGATATTAAACGATCGGTGCGCGCCGTACCAATTGTAATGATCAAATTTATAATCTCCCTTGTAGGTAAGAGGTAGGCAGTTCTTTTATTTTTCATCTGAGAGTTGTGCCCTCTCTCTCTTTTAATTGTATTTTATGAGTATTTGATTCTAATGCTGGGGCCATTAATTATTTATAGTATTCGATACGGCATGCAGTATCGATTTATGTATTCGATCGAGATGAATGAACGGGATTCGATGATTGGTGTAGGTGCGAGTCTTTTATTGTGTGAACGGAGACTTGATCAGCTTGTAGTTCATTAGGTGGGGTCGTCTAATTGGGACCAATTGATTCACGCTACACATCATTTAAAAAGACTATAATATCTGGTTTGTTCTGTGATGCTATAAAACTTTTGAGATTTTAATTACACTTAATACTAATGTTCGACCAATCTACTCATTTCTTTATTGTTTTTGGTTACACAAAAATGCAGCTTCGGTCCAGTTTGCAGTTTTAATTAAAATACTTCAAATATTTTGAGCGTCGATCGACGATTTTTAATATCGTGCGCGCTGCAATAACAAAACTCGATTAAAATATGAACCCTCTGTTTGGGATGAATTAATTACAGAAATGCCAAACATACCGATGTATAAATAAAACACATCTAGATTTATAGTAATAAATCTTATTAGTAGGATATTTATTTTATTTAATGGCCTAATGATGTTTGATAACATTCAATAGAGTACGTTTTTAATTAAGTGATTAAAATGTGCTCAAATAAAAGACTATTGCACTTACCTATCCATTATGGTTATAAGTGATGAAATACATTATTTACATTTGTTTTACCCTTACTAAATAACATTAAATTGTGAACAAATTTAGCATTAACGTGAATGGTCTGTAAGCATGATGTTTGTTTGTCGCCAGGTTGTCGCGAGACGGCGTTCATCTACGCCATCACGAGCGCGGGCGTGACGCACGCGGTGTCGCGCGCGTGCGCCGAGGGCTCCATCGAGTCGTGCTCGTGCGACTACTCGCACATAGACCGCATCCCGCACCGCTCCCGCGCCGCCACCGCCAACAACGTGCGCGTCTGGAAGTGGGGCGGCTGCTCCGACAACATCGGCTTCGGCTTCCGCTTCAGCCGCGAGTTCGTGGACACGGGCGAGCGAGGCAAGACCCTGCGCGAGAAGATGAACCTCCACAACAACGAGGCCGGACGAGCGGTCAGTACTCACTACCATCGATAGCGATAAGTACCCACCCAATCGCCACTCACCGCCACTTATCCGTCAAACAATCGAGCCAATGACGGCCATTGTCGACGGTCGTGTTTACATTACCATTACGGGTGACGATCGATCGCCTCGACATGTCGCTCGAGTGGAATATTAATTATGCGTCGGCCAGGTCTGCCCCTCGCGGCGCGACTGCTCCATTCGCCGCGCTGCTTCCCTCCCACCGCACACACACATTTGCATACTGACCGATTCTACCCGAAATTCATCAAAAAGGGACGTCGGGCGCCTCGAGCCACCCAGACGCATCATTAACCGAAGCGCTTAATTCCTGTCACGCCGGACGCGCTGGGTGTCCACCTGATGAATATTCAAGGCATTCCGCCGATTGTTTAACACATATTTGGACACTAGACCGTACGCCCATCTACATGTCAATGAATAAACGCGTCTGCGGACGTCCACAGCGCCCGCGCCCCGGATAGGAGAAATATTTACTGTCTCGCGTCCTCGCGTCATTTATCTACCTTCTTAGAATGATGAATGTCCCTGGTATATGATTTATGATCCGTCCACGCGCGGTGACGACCGACCCACCTCCTCACGATTTGTAACAATTTGCTCGATCGTGAGATGCGATCGATGGGGTGCGCTTAAAAGATCATCGATCACGCAGTATCGTAGTTTATCGAAGGAATGTAAGAGACATTCGGCCGGAGGACCCCCTATGTCGGACTGAGCCGGAGACTGACGTGTGTTTATTGTCCACAGCACGTGCAGACGGAGATGCGGCAGGAGTGCAAGTGCCACGGGATGTCGGGCTCGTGCGCCGTGAAGACGTGCTGGATGAGGCTTCCCAGCTTCCGGTCAGTGGGCGACACGCTCAAGGACCGGTTTGACGGCGCGTCGCGCGTCATGCTGTCCAACGCGGAGGCGGAGCAAGCCGTGGCGCGCAACGACCCCGCGCCGCACCGCGTGCCGCGACGCGACCGCTACCGCTTCCAGCTGCGGCCGCACAATCCCGACCACAAGTCGCCCGGCGCCAAAGACTTGGTGTACCTGGAGCCATCACCCGGCTTCTGCGAAAAGAACCCGCGGCTAGGCATCCCCGGCACGCACGGTCGCACATGCAACGACACCAGCATCGGTGTAGACGGCTGCGACCTCATGTGCTGCGGCCGCGGGTACCGCACCGAGACCATGTTCGTGGTGGAGCGCTGCAACTGCACCTTCCACTGGTGCTGCGAGGTCAAGTGCAAGCTGTGTCGCACCGAGAAGGTGGTCAACACGTGCTTATAGAGCGACGTCGCGCGACAAGACTCTTAAGTGAGGTTGTGACTGTGACTCAGACTCGAGAGTGGCCCGGTTCGGCCCGGTGCCCGACAACGGGCCGTGTATATAATTGCTACACTTTATCATCTACCGGTGTCGTTGAAGTCGTATATCATGTTGACTTTTGTAAATAGTTCTTTATCGATGTTTATTTCTTCTATACTGCGATAATTGATCCGGCGTAAAAATAAGGCGAGCTACCGCTCGGCCGGTAATTTATTTGGCTATTAAGTGCGAACATGTGATCTAGTAACGCTACTTTTCGTAGACACCGTCGTTTGGAAATTAATGAGCCCAGTACACGGACGATTTATATCAATGGTGGTTATCAGTGTGAAGAGATTGGCCTCGTTGGTTTCCCGCGCGGTCGTCCGTCTGTATGTAATTATGTGAGTACACAGGCAGGCTCTCACGGAGCCAGCGCAGGCTCTGCCGCGGCCACAACTGACTTTAAGTGATATTACTTAATATCATTCCAAAGTTAATGCTCGCGTCCTTAAAGTAGTAATTGGCGATAATGAAACTACGGCAATAATCATACAAGTTTATACATACTTTCTACCGTATGGACGTCCGCGGCCGTCGGGCGCGCGGCCGCATAACTGTTTTCAGAATCAACAGCGAAATTATCTTGTAATTATAATTTCATATTATAATTAAGACGGTTAATGGAATTTGTGGCTTAATGGCATTTGCATAAAGCGTCTTCTTGGGTGTCCGCGGCGGAGGCTGCCGCTTATCGGGGAGTAAGTAGCGGCGTCGTAAAAGTGTCCCACATTACGAGATAACCGCTCTCGAGAATTTTAATTAAATATTAAACGAATTAAATAATCAGTATTATACGTATGATATTATATGCGTGTCGCAGCCGATAGTCGCAGATAAACTTGCACGCGAACCAAATTGACACTTGTTATACGTTTTATCTCTGCTCGTCCATCTTATGTTATTACTAGTAAATAATGTGCATGCGTTACTCTTAGTAACTTTGTATTGCAACGCTTATATACATACATTATACAATTTTAAATTGCCTAGTTAGGCTTAAAGCAGGTTGTACCCATGCAAACTGTTGACTAGCAGGATTTCAAGTAGCTTTGTGTTCTGCAAAGCTTTATGACGACATTTTAACCCTCTTCTTGCGTTCCGACTGACTGAAACTGACAAAATGTTATCTTTTGTCACAAAATGACATTCCATTTTATTCGACAGTTTGCCGTAGTTTAGGTGAAGCTTTATTAATCATACGTGAATGATATTTCATATGTGATATAATCTCTAAGTGTAGATATTAAGTAATGATACAATGTTAATATGTAAGCCTAATTTTTGTATTATACGGCAATGAACCTACTAACTTCTTAGGAATGTGTTTTAAGATATATTTATTGAATATTGAATTAATTTATTAGAATATTTTACTTCAAAAAGCTAAGTAGTTAATTATTTGAAGTAAAATAATTCGTTAGTTTTAGACAAAAAAGATCCGATGTTAAGACAATCGGCCTATACAGGTACTCAGTGCTAAATAGATGATAACTTTATTTTGGAAAAATTGAATTAAAAGTATTAAAATGTAACTTCTTTGTCGTCAATTTGACAACAGTTAAAATTTTAAAAGAACTGATACCGCGTCGGATTAAAAAGACTGAAATATTGTTTTTATTTCGTAGTTGTAATATCCATGACTAGATTTAACGCCATTTAACATTTTAGCATGAAGTTGCGATTATAAAATGTTGATGAATGTGATAAAAGTATTTTAAAATAACTTTGAACCAGTGTCATGAATTTGGAGTATTGATGAATCCGTGCCATTTTTAAGCCTGAATTATTCTGACAGTTTTGCCAATTGTTGACAAAATGTTCACTGAGTCCAGTTCAATGTTAAAATGATGATTGTAAAAATGAGAATTATGATATTTATTTTACGAATGTAAATATCAGTAATTTTAAGTTATTTATGTGAATGTAGCATTTTAAATTGTTAATATTAGTTAATAAATTTGATTAAAATCAGCTGAACTTATCTGAATCTCAAAACTTTTTATTGTATTATATGAAATGTACCTTTTTGAAATATATTTCGTCCAGTGACCGCCTGTTGGGGGTTGACACATTACTATTACAAATTGGTTGTACATTAGCAGTATCTATTTATAATAACAAAATATTGATTAGTTGTTACTAAAAATATAAAATTGATCAAAAACATATTTGTTTCATTCATGTTTTATTGTGGTACTTTAAATCTGTATTTACCAGCAAGTACTTAAATGGTTATTTACAACGGGGCATTTTCGTAGCCTAAGTAATTCTTTTATTGCCAAGTAGTTTTCATTTTTTCTGAAAAATTTTGACAACAGAGTCTCTCGAACTAGTTTAGTTTAGAAATATCTAAGTATACACATTCAGCAAGTCACTGTTAATTTACATAATTACTTTACTCATACCGAGTTTGGATTTGTTCTTACTTAAACTTACATAAGCACACAATTACACTAGTGACATTGCACCGTTAAGTTGGCTTTACCGAGGTAAATAAACATTTAATAAATATTTTAAATCAGGAAACTACGATAAGCTCAATATTTTTTCAACTTAATTCTTGTACGACAACAATCTATAAGTACAGAATATTTTGCTCATTATTTAGATAAATAGGTAGACCGTACTTTTAGCACATACCTAGTACGAGAAGCTCTCAATATTGATAAACAATTTATTGATAGCTTAACTTAAATTTACCAAGCATATTCTAAAACAATAGTACTAAATATATTGACCTAAATATATATTATAAACAGTTACAAACCAACAAGAGATATGCCCATTCTGAAAATTTATGCGCGCCTTTCATAATGTAACTGACATGAATCGCCATTTTGTTTTATTGCAGACGCAACCGTTGCAGTTTTGCTGAAACGGCCTTATTTTCTAACAACAGTTATTTCTACACTCCAAACTCACGCTTATTGTAGGGTGTTAAGGTTGTTATTGGTTTGTGTGTGGATCTCGAAAGTGAAAAGTCGGTCCGTGCTGGTGGTCGACACAGCCTCAGGCATATTCCCACGAGTTTAGCCCTCGTTGGAAAATGTATGTAAGAATATGAACCAAGAAATCTGTCATAAAGGATTCCAATACCGTGCCGGGAGCTGATGTAGCGTAAGTAATTTTCACGCGTAAATTATCGGCGAAAATTTTTGTATGGATTTACATTTTGAAACAACCGACGTAAATGTAGGCATGCGCGTAGCTGCTTGTATAATAAACCGTACAATACCGTACATGGACTGGCAGGTAATTTTTTTTAATTAAATTTAATGCATTTCTGAAGATTTTTTAAGTTGAGTTGTTAATTCACGCATTGATTCTAAAATGCGTTGTTAGAATTAGAAACAAGTAGACGAAGATACTCTTAACAATATATTGAACAATAACTCGTGACCGACACGCTATAAAATTGGTTTGCACAAGTTAGCCATAAAAATATATTAAAACAGTTTATCGATTTTTTTATTCATGTGATAATTTTTATATTCTACGTAAATGTATTTGATAGAAATGGTAGGAAAAACTAAGTTAATTTTGGTAGTAGCTTTATTGTTTTTTACATGCATTTTGGGACAAAATAAGGATGAATACATGGAAGTAGATATGGAGCTGGATACAAAAGAAGAAGAGAAATTGATGAACGAAGCTGGTCTAAATGATATGAACAATGATGATGACTATCAAATACTAGATCACAATATTGAAAATGAGAAGACAGAAAATGTAGCTAATGATCCAATAAATGAAGAAACTGAGGATGCACCTGTCAACGAGCAGGAGGCGTCCCAGTCTGATAACAAAGATATAACATCAAACGATCCACAGGAGCTTAATCTAGAAAACCAAAAAGAAGAAAAAGACAATGATTCCAAATCACTCCCAAAGCCTTTATGGAAAATCAAAGACATAGCAGATGAGACTCGAGAGGCAGGATTTGACTTGACAAGTGAAGAGCAAAAGAAATTCAAGATATGGAAAGATGGTATCATTCCGTACTACATTGACGTGGTTTCTTTCAGTGGTGAGTGATATCTTGGTGAATTTATGTATAAATTACTAATAAGTTGATGCATTTATCAAAGCGAGAAGATTTATGAACTTGTCTTGTGTTGTCAAAATAGTACTGATCATTTTTGTATATTAATTATTTTCAGATAAGGTATTACGAGATAAGATACGTAATTACCTGCAAGTAGTTAATTCTGCTACTGGCGTGAAGTTTGTAGAACTGCCCTCTCCACCGACGGACGACAAAGAAAGATGGGTGTTCTTCATAAACCGCAGAGGCATGCTGAGTTGTGCAGATCATTCCGTTAAGAACTTTTCTAACGAAGGTGTTCAGGTATTCATATTATATAAAAAAGACACAATTTAGGTACCAAAATAACTAATTGTTTATTGTGCATAAAATAATACAGTGGGTACTAACTTAGAATTATCTACAATATTTTATATACCATACCCCTTAAATTTCTTTTCATTATTAGTTTCTTTTCTCTTTTTCCTGCCAACGCTATATTGACCAATTTCAAAAAATGAGGCTATGGTAACTAAATTCCTAAGTAGAATATTTTCTCCTCAACTAACAAATCCAAATCACATGAATCTTAGGTTGGTATCTTATTATGTTCACAGCAAGTGATTCTAGGATATGACTGTATGGAAAGTCGCGGAGAGTTGGCGGAAGCAGTGATGTCTATCCTTGGAGTACCAGCTCAGCATAACGCACCAGATCGGGAACAATACATCACAGTGAATATGGACAATATTATGCCCGGTAAATGTTTGGAAATTAGGATTCTGATGTTTGTAGTAATTGGTGAATTTGCATCCCTAGCGGCTCGGCAACCCGTTGCATCTGCGACTCAAGAATATCATATATCTAACATTCTAACCTATCACCTCACAACCTATCACACATTTATCATTATAAGACAGACACATAATTTTTAACTTATTCCTTTCGAGGTATTTTTAGTGAACAAAATATTTACATTGTTTGTTTAGATTAATTAAATCTATTTGAAATGCAAATTTACAACGTTTTTTATTACAGATAAGAAACATTTGTTTGAAAAGTTGAATGACAATGAGTGGTTGTTCCATGATTTGGAATATGACTACAACAGTATTACACACTACGACATGTTCAAATATTCAGCTAATGGTCGAGCTACTATACAAATGAAGGTAAGGTAATTGGAATAAGAATACAAAACTTTTTTTTCTTTAGTAAATTTAATATCGGCTAGTTTAAAATTTTTGTACGTTGTATTACAGAATGACGAAAAAGATTTTATGCCAGCTAAAACAATGAGTTCCGATGATATGCTCAAAGTCAAAATGTTATACAGCTTCTTTACAAGAAGTGCACAGATGCATGAACCAACATGCGAAAAACTTTTTAAACCAAGAAATAATCATGAGCAATTTACTGCTAGCAAAGTAAATAAGAAATTTAGAGAAAAGCCCGCCAGATACCTTTCAAATAAAAACAGCGGTCGCATGAGCCTAAAAAAATCCGAAGCATTTCGAGAAAGATATTTGCAACAGCTTATAGAAAATGCAGATAAATCAAAAAGGAAGACCAAGGAAACGGAAACCGAAGAACATTCTATTAAAGTTGACGAAACAGTGGAAGAAAGTAAGGAAAAAAACAAAAGGTCAATAAAACGAACCGACGCCATGACAGTTTTGTCTGATTACCATTCGGATTGAAAGTGATGTGATGAAATTTAGATAAAAATATCAAAATAAAGGAAATACAAGAAAACTTCTCATGTTTGTTATTTAACCTCAACTATCTCAACTAAAAACGAGATTTAAAATAAAATATGTTTATATATAATATTATGATCAAAATAACTGACGTTACTCTTCTGAATAGCAAGACCTATTTTAGCCACTTCTCTGGTCACCTCAGTTATTTCTTAGATTTTTTCAGTTTTGCCATTAATATATTATTTAATAATGTTGACAAACAATAGTGGGCGCTCGGGTCCTTCCACGATGCTTATGACTTATGATATTGATGATCAGGAGATACATCTTCTCATACGGCCCAGCGATTAATTCTGCAGAGGAGTCGTGACCCTCAGTATAAGAAATACAACTTACGAGGATTAATATGCAAGCAATGCGGTTAAAATTTATCAGTTGTGTGAATAAGTTTTGAATTGACTTTTCATTTGTTTAATTTTATTTGGTTCACCAACTTGATATACTGCTCCCTGTCAGGTACTAAGGTGCGATATCATATCATTTCAACGATCTAATTTAACCTTTGTTACGCTCGGATTCACTAAATTAGCCTAATTATCAATTAAACTCTGCAATGATACTTATACATAACTGCAAAATAATCATACATTTATTTCAAAACCCCTTCCGGAGTTTCTAATCGTGATTCAGGTTACGGCATGATCACTCAATAAAACAATATCACAAAAGATTATTTATTATTTGGTATGAAACACTTAAAATATTATTACCCACATCATATTTGCTTTACCATAAACACAACGACCCTATATAATATTTCCTAGAGATGAATCGATAATGTTACACAAGTATACAATTTTCCTTTTGATACAAATTGGCTTGAAAGTTTGCTTTGTTTTAGCAAAAGCAGATCTTGGAGATGAATATTATTATGATTTTATGGTTGGCGCTAACGATGGATATGCAATACTAAAAGGAGAGGTGAATCCACAAATAAATAACTCAAATGATAGTCATGAAAACACTGAAAGAGATAGCCACGAAATCGAAGACCAAAACTCACACGAAGAAAATAAAATAGACGGAGAAGAAAATAAGCCCAAATGGAATTTTAAACGTGGGAAGTCGAAAAAAGAAGTGCGTGGTTTCGATTTGACCGTTGAAGAAAAAGAAAAATTTCAAATATGGAATGACGGCGTGATACCATACTATATTGATATTATATCTTTTGGGGGTAAGAGTTAATGAGTAAAGTAAAAAAAAAACTTTCAGAAGACTTGATAATCCCCTATTTTGAAAGTCAGTTAAAAAATAGTTCTATATCATACAGTTTAAAGATTGTACTGGGGGTTGCTAGTGGCTTTGGATAAAATATAGCTCATTTCAGACGTATAAAAACTATATATACCAAACATTTAGATGACTTGTTGTAAAATGAAGGAAACCTATAAGAAAATATTGACAAATCTAATGTAACAAGAATCTGATGCATAATCTTTTAAGAGTACAAAATTTTCGGCCCCAACACTTTTAAAAATCTTTAAAAAGAAATAGAATATGGAAGTTGATTAATTATTTTTTAACTATTTTTAAAATGTGGCAGTACACAATATCTAACTTTTACTACTATTAAACCTTACTAAACCGGGGCCTTTAAAATATATGCGTTAATTACCAGTATAATTAACCACTGAAAAATACTTTCAGATAAAGTACTACGTGACAAGATACGTAAACACCTTCAGATGGTAAACTCCGCAACCGGCGTCAGATTCGTAGAACTGGACAAGCCTCCAGACGATGAAAATGAAAGATGGGTATTCTTCATGAATCGCAGGGGTCTTCTAGGTTGCGGTGACCATAATGTCAAGAATTTCACTCTTCGAGGAGTCCAGGTTTAAATGTTATTTCATCATGGTTATTGGGTAGATGATCTTAATATCTACCTCACTCATCATTATTATTACTGACTATAATGAAATATTTGTCTTTTGCTTTGTCTACTTGCAACGTTCTTGTAGCGTCTTGCTTTTTATTAAATTGAGCCCTAATATGAAGAACACTTTTTTTTAAAGATATTCAGTGTCAACTTTATCTTTATAGCGAGTAGTTCTTGGATACGATTGTATGAGTACAAAAGGTGAACTAGCTGAAGCAGTAATGTCTATCCTTGGGATCCCAGCTCAGCACAATGCACCTGATAGAGATCAGTATATCACAATCCAGATGGATAATATCATGCCTGGTATAGTATTAACATTACAATGTTACCTAACGGTAACGAAATTACCATAAACATTGTTAATTACAAAAAGTTTAAATTAAGGAGCTAATTTCCTCCAAATATTTATTTCTTAGCCAATTTCTGCGTCAAATGTGAACAGTTTTTGCACCTTTGAGCCTTTCTCTTCCTTTGACCTTCCGTTTTTATGATGATTCTAAATAACATGATACCAGGAATAACATAATACAATACAATTTGATGTTTTCCTAATAACATAAAATTTTACATAAAAATATTATTATTATTTATAAATCTAAGCCAAGTCTATTGATTGGTTACCATTTAACAGTTAGTGTCAAAAAATATTCCATTTTGTTTCAGATAAACAATTTCTCTTCGAAAAATTAGACGACAAAGACTGGCTGTTTCATGATTTGCAATACGACTTTAACAGTGTTACTCATTATGATCTGCACAAATATTCCGCTAATGGCCGCGCTTCTATCATTCTAAAGGTATGTTCACATTATATCACTTTTAATAGCTGTACTACACGTAATGTTTATTATTAATTATTGCTTTTTAAGTAAATATTTTTTGTTATTGCTTATTATTAAATAATACAGCTGGATGCTTACCTACAGCATGGAATCGAAGATTTTAAGCCAGGAACAAAGTATAGTCCTACTGATCTACGAAAAATTAAAATGCTCTATTCATACATTGTAAAAAAAGCAAAAATACAAACATCAGTATGTGAAAAACTTTTTGAAATCGATAAAGTTAAGAAGTTAAATAGGAAGCGTATCAAAAGTAGACATAAACCGGGCCGGTACCTTGGCATCCCACAAGCATCATCACCCTCATCTTCTTCGTCATCAGATACAAGCATAGAAAAGGGAAAAAATACACCTAATGAACTCAATGCAGACAAATATACTAGTGAAGAAGATGTAAAAGTTGAAGATAAGACTGATAACAATCAAAATCAAGAAAAACGAAGTGCAAAAAAAGATGCACTGGCACATCATTGGCTTAAAGACAAAAATAAACCTTCAGCCCTAGGTTTGCTTCAGGCATCCGATTACTTCACATCTGAGGAAGAAAAAAACACAAAAATCTTGCTAAACGCTCAAACAAGATATAATGAGAAAAAGAAAAAGAAACAGAAAAAATCGATTTCTAGTTTGCTCCTGCAATCTGATTATGATACAAATGAAATATACAAGAAAGTACCATTAAAAAGACCGGTGCTGGACCCTTTAACATTACTCTCAGACTATCAAACTGATGAAGGTATATATTCAAAGACAATGTAAAGTTATTCCGAGTAGTTTTAATTAACATTAACATCTACCACATTTTGTTATAGGCACGTTTGTATGTTGCGTTTGACGTAGCACGTTTCACATATGACTTCGCAGCACCATTTAAACTGGCAGTTGCAGTTTTCAGTCTCTCTGACGGTAGTTTCCGTGTACCCTCGTCGGCAGCACATCTGGTCGCAGCTGTCGGTGCCGGCCGACGAGACGTTGCAGTGCCGCCCCTGCGTCCCCAGTGACCCGAACTTGTTCGGAGCGCAGAAATCTGGAGACTCCTCGGAGTATATTATGTCTTTCTTGCCTGGTCGCTTGATGCTCGGACTCTCAGGCATGAAACTGTCGCCGTCGTTATTCGCTATTACCTGTTGACAAAATAATGTGTTACCTTGAGGATAAGATAGGGTAAACAATTACTTGCCTAGCCAGTATAGCTTTCTTTGATAATAATACTGCGACAAAAAAATTGACGCCAAATTTTGTAGCCATAAATTCCTATTCAAAATAAGCTACATATTATCATCCCTTACTTCCAAAAAATTCAACAGTGTATTTAGAAATTAGTTTATAAAACAAATTGCGTAGGTACAATCTATCATCACGTCTAAATTTGCTCTGATGGTGTCGTCTGCGTCCTGTGCGTATAAATTGTCGGTTAGAAGGTAAGAAATGGCCTCACCTTAGCTGCTCCTTCGAACCTATCCCGGAGCTTGTCCCCAACCTCCCGAAAGGTCGGCATCCTCCACCAGCAGGTCCTGAGAGTGCAGGACCCGGAGAGGCCGTGGCACTTGCACTCTATCCTCATATTATTCTTGATTGCCTGGAACAGACGAATATATGTGACATTTGTCTTCTTACATTGTAAGTGCTCCATAGGCAATCTAACATACAGTGTCGCCATCTGACGACTATATCTCCACGTTGTATGGGTCTGATATACAGTGGCTCCGTGTTAAATCCTGTAAAGTGCCTGCTGGCAGTTTTTATCCCACATCAACAGGAGCCGCTAACATTACAATTGGAATCAAAATGACATCAAGAAATATTACTAACCAACCTCCCAGCGTTGTGGTTGTGCAGTTTGATCAGCGTCTTGATGTCGCTTCGCTTCCTGTATCTCGCGTCCATGAATTCTCGTGACTTCTTGAGGCCGAAGCGCACGTTGTCGCTGCAGCCGCCCCACTGCCAGCGGTCTGTGGGGACGTGCGACGGAGGTAGCGCCAGGGGCTCGCGGCCGCGGCGGCCCTTCGGTGCTCCCTACAACAACAGTCACATAGGTAATAATATTTTTCTGGCTGGTTTAGTAGTGGTATACTGCGTGCTTTATAAATATTCTATATTATATTAGTACTAACATATAAGTATAACATTATATGTATATTACAACTTTACAGTATCAATTTATTATCAATTTACTTTACCTTATCTTAGTTCAATTTATCGTTTAATGTTACTTTCTTTTCATTTTTTTTCAGATTAAATTTACGGCCAGCGTATGTAGGTACTAGACAAATCCTAGATAATCATCATATTCGTAATAAATTTTCATTGGCTTCGTTACGTCTGTGAATAATATATTACTTCATTCTAAACAAACCTCTTTGAAAAAGACAGCTTTCAATTCCACCTAACTATATGTTTCTAATATCGTCAGAATTGGATAAAAATCGAGTATGATGATTTAAACGTATTTATGTTAAAAAATCCACCAAAATTTTTGGTAAACCACTGGGTAAATTAAATTTTAGATCAAACTTTCATAACTACTGTAAAATTTGCACAAATTGAAAAAAAAAGACAAAATATGATTAATGAAAAACTGGAAAAACAACAGAGAAAAAAATACTGTAAACACAATAAAGCAAGTAACATTTTGACTTTGTCTTTGACATTACCTTTTCGCAAGAGCACTCCAGCAAGGAGCCGGCAGTGCAGGCCCGCGTGATGGAATACGTCACTCCCGCGGCTGTGATGGCGTTCACGAACCCAGTCTCCCGGGTGTCTGGGGACGAAATTAACGGATCAAACATCTAATTAAATATACTTTATTGTACACCAAAATAATTAATACAATTTACATAAAAAGGTAGAAAGTAACTAGAGAAATTGGACGACCTTGAAACATGTGGATTTAACGATACTATAATATATTTACTTTAACTCAATCGTTTTAATTGAAAACAAAATCCAATTTTAAAATCCAAAAAGACACGACTCTCCATGAGTACTTTATGTGTACATGTACATAGGTATAGTAAAAAACCTAGGTATGTATGTATATAATTAGGTAGCAGCTCATAGATTAGGCTTATACTATTTGAATTTGAGGGCGAAATCATTAGTGAATCTTTCTTAGCATTAGGGTCTTGCTAGAAAATAATGGGTATATATAGAAATTTTAGGCTTCTGCACCTGAAGCTAGATTTAATATATATATTTTTTAATTCATAACTACTTGTGTTAAGCGGGAATTGAACCCGCAACCCTAGATTAGAAGGCATAGTTGACAGTTCTCTTCAAATACCTACACTCGTCAAGTGAGTCAGTCAGTCTCCATACCTGTTATCACCACGCCTTGCATCACCTCAAACATTGCCCAATTCAGCCGTAGATAAGCGTATAGCATTCACTCAAACCACATAAAACAAAACCGTGACTACTTCTATCGTATTGTTGAGTTCGACGTGCTCGTATCGAATGTTATTTCATATTTAGCGATGTTATATTTATTTGGTGAGGTAAAACTCGCGTAGGACTTAAAAATAATGAATTGAGAATTGTTTGTTCGGATTACAATACATCTTTAGCCTTAATTTATTAGACGTTGTCATGTCAGAGGCCCTTAGGGCGGCTTAATAAACTCTGGACACTAGAGTTAGCTACTCTTATAGGGTAAGAAGCTCAAAACAAGGAAGAAAGACATAAACTCGAAAGTAATTTTCTGATTTTGTATAAGTGTGTCTTATGAACTTGAATAAATGCTTAGTAGGTAGGTATATCACATATACGGATATGTACAGAAAAATCATGTCTTTTGTCAAAGCTGTACTATCTTAACAAGGCTAAAACATATTCAAATCGTAACTACTTGATAATATGTGATAGACCATGTGTTGTATCACATATACAGATTTGGTGAAATAGCTAAAAAACAAGCCACATCAAACTCCACCGCGGTAGGTTACTAAAACAAAACTGTTGACCCAAAAATCAATATTCCCGAGTACTCGCTATAAAAGTCGATGAGGCTCGCAAATCGAAGGTTCTATTCATAAAACATATTGTTGAGATACACTGTTATGGCGTTTAACGATCTACCATAAACATGCAGATGTTTTTGTTGGCTATTATTGCAACGTTTTGCGATCTTAGTGCATCGTTTAATGTGACTTATGTGCATGTTGAACTATGTGTTACACAAGTTTTTACGCTTTGATTGATGAAGTATTAATACTCAGTAAAAAATATTATAGGTTTATAAATTTTGAGTCTTATTTGTTATCTAAAAGTTTGCAAATAAATATTTTCCCGTCCGAAACATAATTTTCCGTGGGCTGGATGGCACGTTAAATTGTAGGTCACAGCTGTGTTTTAGTATGACAATCGTCAAGCCAAGTCAGAAGCCACCAGGATGGATCGTCAAAGGAAGCCACTAAGGCGGTTTGAAAATTCTGACATTTGAGTTGGCCAATGTCATACGTATCTACTTTTTTTTAGTGCGAAACAAGATCTTTCAGTCTATTGGTGATAAATAAAGCCTAGTATGTTCATCAAGTATAATAAATAAGATCCAAATTAAAATCATTGCCCTAAAGCAATTACAGACAAACATTCATGCTCTCCCATGAAAAAACCATTACGTCTCTGGCAAGAGCTAGCGTCGACAATTAACAAGTGAAACTGAATCTGTTGAATATTCTAGCATCATGGCGCAGTTCCTACTGGATACAGGTCAGTCCTTGACTTCATTTTACGTGATTTGTGTCGTAGACTTGAACATAAAAGATGTTTAGTGATTGTAGTTTTGTCTTATTTGCCTTATTCTACTTAAATGCTGCACATTCAAATTACAGAACTCCGCAAGTATATCGTACATACTAACGATATTATGATGGTAACCAATCAATATACATTGTTTACAGTAGTTGTTTGTTTTTAACGCTATACAATGTAAAGATTTCAAGATTGTCATGAGAGCAAAATCCTGTGCAATTGTGTTTAAACCAGGCCTAGGTACGCCAGTCAAACCATCCATCCTAGATTTTCCCATCAAACGTGGCACAATACCTATTCATATGTTAACGAGATGGTCATCTAGTACGTTTTGTTGTGAGCATGCATTTCATTTCGTCACGGTCCGCAAGCCTCAATAATTGCAAGCGACATAATAGACCCCACTCTATCAACCTTGCGTTTTCTATAGCGTATGAATTTGCTTTGCCGATGTAATTTGTCGAGTCGATTGACTTCTGAAAGGTTTATTACTGAAAATGTTTGTACCTCATTACATCCCAGTGGCACTATCTTACAATGTAAGAATGAGTTCAAAAATAAGTAAGAGTGTAGCCGTGCTGTGTGATACAGCGTGGCATTCATTAAGATTAGAGGCAGTGGCTTGCGCAATGCGGTGCAGCTGACAGCAGATCGGCATCGGGCGAGCCTATCGATCCCATGCTAATTGGGCCGTGTGCGCCGGCCGCTGCATTCCCGCCGCGACACCGGCCAAACAGATACAAAGAAATTTATTGCATTTACAATTTATATAATTGACGCGCGACAAAAAAACGAAAGTGCTCACCCATCCGCGCCGTCCGCTCATAATTACAAGACAGCGGCCTGGCCTCGCGCGATTGGCATAGGCATTTTTTAATCAAATTTCGACGTCAAGGATGCGTCCTCTGCAGCTATGACCGGAATGCCAATTTCAAAATATTTCGCTAGTCGTTTAGATAGGGAGTAAAAAATGACGGGTGGTGCATGGGAACCGTGGAGCGGGCGCAGATGCCGCGGAGGCCGCCGTTTTTCTTGGCTGGAGGGGCGCAGCACACACTCGTCATTATAAATCCGCGGCGGTGAGCTCACAGCGGGGCATTCCTCGCGCTCCGCCCGCGTTATGCGCTGTAATTATCGCAAAACGCAACCCGACTCGCAAATATGTCGTTGGGAACGGGGGACATGACATTCTCATCACCGAACGCTCAGTTTTTTCGTCGTCTCGAAGCTCGTCGCTGCAGCGCCCCACTCCCACGAGCACCGTGCCATGTATTTAGGTGCTTCTCGTCTGCAGTTTTTGCTTAATGCCACGAGCGCCCGCAGAATGTCGGTATTCGTGTTCATTGAATAATTCAGCGAAATTGTCAATCGATCAATAAAACCGATGGAATCGTATCGATTCACACTTGAAAGCTTCAATATCTCGTGCGTTTTTGCAGCTCGAGAATGCTCGCGAGCCGTTCCGCGAGCTTCAGCGAGTCAATCATGGGCACGTGTTGCGCCCGCGCCGACCAGATGAACATACCGCGGGTTCTCCTGCGTCCATACAGCGGTATGGGGCATGCCGTGACTTGTGACTTGCACGTGTATGAGTACTCGACTGCTGACTGATTGAATGCGATATAACCGTACAACCAGTTATTGTAGGAAATGTGTAATTAATAAGTTGGAACTCGTTATATCGGCGACATTATTCGACATAGATCCTTCTAGGTTTTCCACAGATCTGTCTCGATGCTATTGATTGATGACAATCAAATGATATGAGATTAATCAATTGTGACATGGACATTATGCACTGAAACACTTCCATAAAAAATGAAAATTTACAGCTTTTTATCGTAAGCCAAAATACACACCATTTACCATATCCAAGGAACAATGCATAGCCAATAAGGAAAAAGAAGATCTATTCTTTATTTATCTTCTTTTACTTCATAAAATGGATATCCCTCTAACATTCCATTACATCACGTTTGCTCTGGTTCTGCTATCTACTTGCGTGGAAGAAGAGTTTCCCTCCAGCATGGACTTGAACAAGAATTCTGATGAAGAACCCGTACCAGTTAGCTACAAGTAAACATAATGATACATCGTACGTTAGCACGGAATACAACAACAGCCAAAGTGAAAGAAATAAAGAAAAATGCCATGAGATGAAATTAAAGAAATAAAGTTGGTAAATCCATAGTTGTTTATCTTATCAATCGATTATAGCTGGTTAATTACTTACGCGTAAATAAGTTAAAAAGTATTAATGATCCATAGTAAATATGTGTGCCAGTAATAAGGCAAATTCATGTAGAACTTACGGTCCTTGGTTTCTGTAACAGGATCACATAATAAAATCAACTATCGCAAAAAAATCCCTGGCTTTCCGTTATTTTGTGTTTAAGTTCGATAGTGAGATGCAATCCTATAGATATAATAATATATGATATATACCATTTGCAAATACTGCATATCATGTTACTTTTCAAAACAAAATACAGAAACATTAATATAAAATTATTCATACAATTAACTCGCGATAAAAATCCGATCGATCTTTAATCGTCTATTAATAAACGTTGGTAAGTATATTAAAAACGTTTCAACATTAATCACTAGTAATAACAACATAAATAATGTTATATAGACCAGTGGGAATGCCTGAGGGCCGTCAAACCTGCGAGATAAAACGACGGAGCGTTCTTGAGATCATCTCGACTCAGCCCATATGTGAAATTGCTGAGAATTTTGCAATTTTAATTTTATTTATAACGATGTGTGTCAAGGTGTGAGATGATAGCGGTTTGGTGAATGAGTCAAATATGTGCAGGAAATCTATTTATTTACTAAACGTGATATATTGCAATCACGATACAAAGCTTCTTCTAAAGTTCAGAAGGAACCAAACAGTTTAATTTAGCATCACTTGCTTGGATTAGATTTTTAGCAATAAAATATTTTTTTAAGCCGAAATTTAGAGCAAAATTAATTCAATCTAGAATAATATTCTACATTGTTTTGCTACTGAAGTTTACCTACAACGTCTTTACTTTTAAACAGTCTTCAAACGAAACGCAAACACAATTTTAACGATATTTGAGATTCACATGGTTCACAGAATAGTTCTGTACGTACATAATGTTGCAGTCACAGACTTGTAGTTCTTCAGTTTTATTCCCCGCTACTCGCTCCCTCCCGTCCCTTGTCCACAGCGTTCGGGCGGACGTTCCCGCTAGATAGTGATAAACTGAAACTCGCTCTCGATACAGATCTCGGTCGCATGGCGTCTGACGCGACTTTAAATTAACCGTTCACGCACTCCCCTACAGGAATTTTAGATTTGAGATGGATGCAATGCATCGCGATCGTCCGCGGGTTAATAAACAACTGTTTATATTAAAGTGAAACAGAAATAATTGCGGCGATAGCCGCCTGTCTGCCAATGTTGGAATTGATTACGCGGAGTCAAGTTTGCTAGTGCCATGATTTGGTTGTTTTCTAGGGTTTTTTTTTCTGAATCATTTTGTAACATAGCGTTTCAGTTATTGTTGAAAAAACTCGACAGTTGTTAAAAGTTATACTAGAGTAAGTATAGAACTAGCTAGTTGTGTTTTATTAAACAAGACACCATAATAACCCGAGCTGGGCTTCATAACCCGTCTGCCAGCTCTACAATGTATTGGCTCGCTCCACACAACTTACTATGACGTATGTCCAGGACCGCATTCCTCGCACATTCCTGCGCGTAACATCTTCATCCCCGTGAAGGCCCGAGTGAAACATGCTCCATGACGCGATGCTTCCTTGCAGACCTGCCAAGTATCGTGTGTCGGGTGAAGTCGGGCGTCGTAAACATGTATGTCACACGCTACCTACGAGCGAGCACCGACACTCGCTCGTAAAACGATCATAACAACCTCTACGACCGTTCACTCTCCACGGAGGTGAAACTGAGAAACTACCCGCAAATTGATTAGGTAACATCTCCGCACTCGCTCAGCCTCTCGCGAATGTAAAAGGTATCAGCGTGGGGACAATACATCGAGCTGTCACTGCGACCGCATCGGAATGCTTGGACGACCGTCAGCGTTTTATCTTCTCTGATTAATTCACATATTTAGCGCAATAAATAGGCGCGGGCGCGGGGCCGGGTCCGCACAGCGCGCTGTGACGGGCGCGGGCTGCGTCAGTGTCAGCGTGTCAGCGGCGGCCCATTGTGCCCCCGTGGCCGATATACGAGCGAGCGCGCCCACCTGAGCCTGATTTATCGACGTCCTGCGCCACCCCGCACCCCTCGGGATGCACTGTCGCCGCCGAATAAAGCGCATTCTCACGCTACTGAACGCACGCGAACTCGCCCGTCTCTTGCCCGTATTTAAATGGAGCGATCGTTTCTCATTCCGTTCCCCCAGATATTTTACGTTGGGTAATACGATACGACACTGTCCGGCTCTTTCTGCAGTTCTCGCGTTCGTTTTTCCCTCGGCCCGCTATTGTTCACTTGTCAATTTCTTTAGCTAATGCGAGTAAGCGTCTCATTATGCGGTGCGGTGCGGGCGCGACGTGGCCGCGACGCGCATTGCTTGTTGTGACAGCAACCACCCACCGGAAGGGGCCGAGCGTCATTCAGACGAGCACAAAACGCGAATACTTTATTCAACGTCGTCCGATGGCTAATTTGAATGGATTGTGCCCGTTTAATGGGAATAATTAGCTCTGTTAATGCTTGCTGCGGTGCACTCGAATGTCTCTCTTAGTGCGTGCTGCTTACTTTTGTTCTACAAGTTAGCACTTAATTAGCGCCCCGAGAGCACCGGTGTGCGCACGCTACGTAAGGATAGCGTCACGTTGTTCGATCTCCTTGGCATCTCCCGTACGAAGAATTTGGTAATCAGTCAGGCTGTATCCGCTGTCAGCGATCAGTAAACGCATTTCACTTGCCAACAATGTGGACAGACATCGACAGGCCTGAATACCGCAGCCTCTGCTCATTTACTCCCATCAAGCGGACGAAGCGACACTTTAGCAAGGTATTTCTGATGCAGTACTGTCTCTCGAAAAAAGCCGCATTCCAGTACCGTGAGTTACTGACGAAGTTTTCAGTCGCCATTTAGTGAAAGAACGTTGACAAGTACAGACCGACCAACTCTCGCGCATCTGTCACTCACCTCTGACAGATGGATGCTTTTCTTCGCGTGCTTCCACAAAAAAAAAACAGAAAAGACGGAGGTACAGATCTTGTTTTTTGTACCGAATTTTTGAAACATTTCTCAAAATATTATAAGTAAAATATACGTAATTAATTGACTATCTCGTAACATTCTTGAATACTGGTTTTTAAAACCTTATTACACATTTGAAGGCTAGTTTAAGGATTTTCCACAGCAACGACCTTACGATTGATAATGAATACTCAGTGCTGCGCTTAAGCCAATAATCGATATCGATAAAAATAACGGGCGGGCGAGTCGACGCGGCGGATCGTAAGAGTAGAGATTAGATATGAGCGCGCCCAGGATATTACACTATAATTAAGAACATTTACGTGTTGAGGGCGCCAAATTTATCGCCGAGTTTTTTGTCGATATAAAGCCATTCACGAGGAATTTATGTGGGGTTCGGTTCATGTGTGAGGTCCTCAGGACGGGGCCCAGTAGTCGAGTTATCTCGTGGTAATCTTTACGATGGCGGGACCTCTCGCTGTGACCTGTCGACAGCTAATGGCTCAGTGGCATTAGCATGGGGTCCTATACTCCGGTGTTTTGGGAGGCCGTGTTTGTGGCTTTGTTTATAGCTTAATTAGGCTGTTTTGTTTAAGTAGAAATTGACCTCGGCGTTGGCTCTCGCCAGATAAGGTGTCGAGGTATTTACGATAGTCGGTCGCAGCGCGCTTCGTTGTTTTCATTGAGTTAGATTTTATAGTTTTTTAAAGTAAAATTTTTATTATTTTATGAAGAAAATAATGTTTTGTTTGTGTTTCTTTTTCTTTAATCAAATTATTTTATATTTTTTTTTACTAAATTGTCAATAAAGTAGGAATTTGTCTCAGTATTAATAACGACAGTGAATTAAGAATGTATGCCATAATTTATCAGTAAAAATTAGAACAATTTTAATTGGCTTCTTAAGTTGAAGTGATCCAAAAGTATTTCCCTCTCAAGTCCCTCAAAGTAACTCAAGTACGTATCTCTTAAGTACGTAAGTGAAACGATATTTACCCGATCACCGCTGACCAGACAGCTACTGATAAGTAAATTTAAGTTAAATTGAAATAAGAATGAAATCCTTTTCCCATTGATAAAGATTTGACACCGAAAAAAGAGAAGCCGAAGAATGCACCAAGTTACTAATGAAAGGAGCCAATTAACGATCATTATTTTTTCTCAGCTGTTACTGATTTATGTACAGGCTGTTGTGATTGTATTAATTAAATCTACTTATATAATTTATTAAAATTTTAGCTACACGTGACATACGTATCTATGTGACCATACGTACTTTTGGCACAAGTAACGATTTTAGTGGATTTTTTAAATATTATAAAGCCCTGAAGTTAGTGAAAAATCAATAATGATTAATTCACAAAAACTATCTTATATTTGCTAAGAATATTTGTTCGCTCCAAACTACTAATTAACATACTCATAATATTATCTGAAAAAGTACTAATTTCACAAATGATATTTACTTGTCTCAATGCCTAATAGCAAAATATACAAAACATACAATTTGTGTATTACAATTTTTTGCACCAAAATGTTTTGTTAAAATAATACTGGCAAGTGGCAACCAATAAACAATCACCCTGTAGCTATCACTTTTTTCTTGTCACCAAGTGATAAAAAAGCTGGGACTAATTCAGATGTAGGGCTGTGCCCGCTAGCTGCCACCCATCGCTGTTTCAATCGATTTATAGGCTTTTAACCTAATTTGTTGACCCTACCTGACTCTAGTAGCACTCTTGTTTTGAAAACTGTACCACACACAGTTTTGTAAAAAAAACTTTGAGATTGCAAAGTCCAAATCTCTGTCTTAATTTTATAAAGATCAGTTCGATGTTTGCAATTTATTTTTTTCATCTACAACAGACAAGCTATTATCTAAATATGTTAAAATGCGCACGACTTTATCTGCAGTTTTTGAAGTTTTTTATGTATTTATAGCCACTGCTGATTAAAATATAGCACTTGTATGTTAATCACAGATAGTGCAGCCGAAATCACTTGTTTCGGTATAAAACTACTATTTATGACGCTGTATGTCGAGTCGCCGCCCACGCGTCTCTTATACCCTTTTAATAAATTAATTTAGTATTGAGACGCTCACTCTTATCTCCAAAACGGACCTTAATCCTGGATTTGGAAGCCCAAGAATTCATTATACGATAAAAACTAATCTCGCTAAAAGTCAGTGAATAAGAAACAAAGTTCCAAATTAAGCTATCATGCCCAACAATAAAGTATCTAATTAATGCATCTTACATTAGCAGAATGACTGTCGATGCCCAACATACTCGTAAAAATAAGCGTTGACATTTAATCAACGAGTATTTTTTACTTTATAGCTTACCTATACGCTATAAACAATTTAGCGGTTGTTCTTTTTCTTGAATTAGCTGACCCAAAAAGGTGTGGGCACAATCGCTGGATTATTTATTGAAGAATGTTATAAAGGCCCCAGGGTGGTTGGGTTTATAAATATTTTGTGTGCGCACGAAATTTTGACAAATACTACTTAATTTACGCTAATGAATCTAAAATGAATGCATCGACGACTAATGGGCGGCAGATAGTGCGGGGCTCCATCGATGGCAGCCACCATATTTTACTGCACCAGTACGGGAGTTATCGACAACATACACCCAGTTATATTTACTAGTTACTTTCGACACGGGAAGTTAAACAATTTATATGCGTGTACCATATGTCTCATTTTTTAGCTACAAATAGCAATGACAAAAAACAAAACGTAATCATTTAAAAGCATCAATAAAATAACAATACAAACGGTTTTGATTATGCATATCATGAGAAGTTTTTCTACTGTGCTTCAATGTATAAAGTATCGATAGAGACGCGTAGGTGTTAATTTATTGTAAAATATAAAATTACCATGTCAATTAACTTGCATTTGAGATGTTATCTGTATAATGTTTCAAGGTGTAATTGATGGTATTGCTCTCTTAACTTGGCTTAAGTGAGACACTTTTCTTTTTAAATGTTGTTTATCTCCAAAATATGCAAACTTGAGAGATAGTGTTGATTAATAACTGAGAAGATAAATGGTGTCATTACTCCAATTTCGAAGTTGGTATGAATTGATTACTTTATTTTTAAATATACAACCAATTAAGTCGTTAACAAACATGTATTATTGGTGCCACGGACCTCAAAATATTTAAAGTATTTTTTCTTTGACGAATAAATTCGAGTTGGGCTCAATTAAATTGCACAAGTTACTGCTAAGTGTATCACTAAGTACCTGATTATTTTTAAATTAGAGTTTGTGTCCGCTCATTAATGTTAATGTAGCAAAGTATCGATATGCGCGCGCGCATCCCTACCGGCCACATTTAGATAAACGACCGGTCGCATAAAAATCAACTCTTTTGCCCTAATCGAATTAGGGACGATATCCATCTGTGCGATTTAGCACGTTTTGCCTCCTTTTGTCCGGAGACTAATAAAGGTTGCAGGTAGCATACCTCTTCCCACATTTTACAACGTATCTTTAATGTTGATGAACTCATCGCCTCCATTCGGATAAAATATGTCTATCGATAAAATATCGATGGCTTGTTGTAAATAGAATTCTCGGTTCAATATAATCAGTTGAATGGGCTTGATGTTTCGCAGATTATAAACTGCGTCGTCAATGGCGGGGTTTAATTGACAATGTTATTGTGATCGATTACTCATTTGCATTATAAGTTGGATATTTGCTTTTATTGGCGTATTGTGACGGGACGTAAATGGCGCTTTTGTTGTGTCGTATGGGATATTTGTGGGGACAGCCAGTTCTGTATTGAAGTACGGACTTTGGTGTACGGACGTGTAAATTGTTTTTTATTGTGTAGAGATTTTATGATTCACCATTATAATTTGAGTCAGTGTTAGTTTGCACTATGAACTTTGTATAGATGGTAAAATAACTTTAGCAGAACATTCTACTTTAAAATTATTGTGTCTTTCCTATTTTTTATAACATTGGTGCAGTTCCACGCGCCACCCAGAAACTGTTGTACGCATTCCATGACAACTAAAGATGATATAACTAGTGATGTCTGTGACTTTATAGGAAACTGGTTTAATTGTATGATCTTTTCATAAAATTCTTCATCATCTTACCTCTCATGAGTATCTTCCTCATGCTCCTCCTCTGCGTGGTGCAGTTCCACCTCCTCCCCCGGAACTGGTGCGCGCACTCCGTGGCTCCGAGGGTCACGCCCTTGGTGATCTCCTTGAGTAGACCGGTCTCGTTACGGCAGATCTGCGCGAGGCGGCCGCGCGTGCGCCGGTTCTTCTTGCAGATCATACGTGGATCCAGGATCACTGCGCTGCCTGACGCCCTGGGAATAGAAAGAGATAAAACTTATAAAAGAAATTATAACTATGCCTACAGTTACATGTAAAAGATTTATCGTTTTTTTACAAACGGAAACACATAGAACTAGAAACACTTTACTTCGTGTTGTTTAGAAATCACAGAAAACACTCTAGGAAGCATTTGAAAAAGTCATCATAAGCTCCTCGTTTCCTCGCTAACAATCACATGAAAGCTCTCTCTTTGTCCGTCAATTCGAAGTCAATTCATTAAGCCCTGGGAACCACTCCAGTGAAACACTAACATCGGAATGTCTTCTTACCAATTAACACAACATACCAAATTAGAAATCTTTCATAATCACAACAGAATGGCCATAAAATCCGACTCGCACGGTCCGACTAGTGTTGTTCTTTAGAACAAGTATCGATTTACGATCGGGCACGGTGAGCGTCGACAGGCCAGCGCCAGCGCGCGCCGACTGATCGATTGTTTACTCGATAAGAGTTCATTGTCAGACTATCGAGTGCGAAGCCGCTCGAATAAATTTAGACCTGTCTGTACTCTACGTTCCTGGAACGCAGTCTCCGATTGATATCAGATTGATTAGCTGTACTCAAATTGTATCGATTAATTGATTCGTAGGAAAATTGAGCTTGGAAGGTTGGAATTAATCGAGTGTTGGTTTTTTATTGCGATAGCAATCAGTCTTCGGTCAATGGTTGTTATGTTCGAGAGCGTGTTTATCAGTCTACTTCCGAAAATTCTATTTAAAGCTCGTTCGCGGGAAGCTGCTAACAATGGACGTGTGAAGTGAGTGGGACTAAATATAGACTTCGCGATACTCCGTTACTAGACCAGCCTGGTTACAGGCGGGTAGGTACTTATGCTGGGTACTTCATATGACGTGTCATAAGGATGAAGATGTCTAAATAGCTATTGAAAAACAATTTACAAAATGGTAATTGTTGTTCAGCTTTGCGATCAACAATAATTGAAGATATGTTTTATTAGATACTGATTGTTGCTTTGGGTTTTGTGTTTAGCAGATAAAAAGTATCTTTTTATGGCTTTGTAATAGAGTTATTTTGTATAGCTTTTGACTCAGTTGAGGCTTGGGCTGTGGAAAACTCGCTAGTGGAGAGTAGAGTTGATGAGCGTATATCTCAAGCCTGGGCAGCATTCGGCGCAAACAACCAAATACTTTGCAACAAGAAGCTGTCTGTACTTAACCACCTAAACTGAAGGCCAAGGTATTCGAAGAATGTATCACGCCGGTCTTCAAGTAAGGTGCTGAAACTATGACTCTCACAGAACGATCAACTGAGAAACTTAGAGTCGCGCTACGTGCCATGGAAAGAGCTATGCTCGGAATCACCTTGCGCGATAGAAGGAGAAACGAGTGGATACGGCGGACAATGGGACTGAAAGACGTAGTAGAAGTCATTACGGGAAGAAAGTGAAGATGGGCTGGACATATTGCTCGAATGGACTGTCACCGATGGACACGAAGACTAGTAGTGTGGTGACCATGGGGGACTGGAGACCAAGAGGCCGCCCACCGTTACGATGGGTTGAAGACATCCGGAAGCACGCGGGTCACAGCTGGATGGCTAGAGCAGCAGATCGCGATTCATGGAGAAAAATAGGAGAGACCTATGTTCAGAAATGGACAACTAATGGCTGAGAAAGAAGTAGAACATGAACATGAACATGAACATAGGTACCGCACCCAGCCAGGACAAGCCTGCTCCGGTCAAACCGGCATACCGGGGGGCACGAGGTTGTGGAGCGTGGTTTTGTGCTAACGCTCCGGGATGGTAGTCGACCGGCTATGCAGCCAGACGCCGATTTGGAGAAGGTTGTTATTAGGGATAGGGATAAGCGTTAGTAAAAAATGGTATTCGTTGATTATTGAGTAGACCCATCTTGGGGTTTGTTAGTGTTTGGCTTTGCAAGCACTATCTTAATACGTTCGCTGTGTAATGTTGGTCCTATTGTGTGTAATCATAACCACGTCGGGTGTAGTAGGTGGATATTAAATGTGGGTCGAATAGATCCTATGTCGCTAAGGGATTGTTCTTGTGTCATCTGACGGCCTTTCCTGGGGTATGGTTGGTGCCTGCCTGTTGGTATGTCTTTCTGTTTCCTCATCAGATTCGCTGTCGGTTTCTGCCATCTTATAGATCTCCCTGGCAGCTCTTATAAAGTCTCCTTTGTTTTTCGCCATGTCCTGCCAGTCAGATGTTTTCCTGGGGTCCATATCATGAGATAAAGAATCCTTCCACGTATAGTTAGGTCTACAAACTTTAAGATCTTCCGTTGTTTCGATCTCTTGCAAACGGCGCCGGCACTCTTTAAGTGTATTTCTAGCCTCTATATCTTGAGGGTGATGCTTATAATGGAACTTCGCCTTCTGTAGGTTTGTAATTGCCTCTTCTCTAGCCTTAGAGTACCTTCTTTCATGTTTGATAGTCTTATTGGCCGCCATCTTCATGACGTTTGTTATCACTTCCTACGATAGCGGGTCTTTTCGGTTTTCGCCGTTCCTGCTCTTTTTGGTTTCCTCTAATAAAGTTTCTTGGTTTTTTTTTTTTTCGAGTGGTGTTACTTTGAAGCATCTCGTAGTTTAGGGTTTTGTAGTCAAACTCGTTCGCAACGTTGGCCCTGGTTAGTCTTATTGGAGGTCTCGTAGAGTCCCTATTGGAGTTTCACGTGAGGGCAGGGCGACCTAACTTTGAACAAAAACGCGCCACGCTATCAAAATACGTTCGCAGCGCAGCGTACGTTCGTAACCTACGCGCAAGCCAAATTGATATTTAACGTTTCGATTTACGGTTCATATTTCACTGCATACAGTTCGAGTCTCTCAAAGTTATCATGGTTGCCATTAGGAATGTAGATTTAGTACAATAATAAAATTGTATTATTTTAGTGTTTATACTTAATCATCAGTGAATTATATTTCCATAAATTAATACTTTATCAGTAATTATTTTTTATGTGTCATTATAACAAAGTATGTATTAACATTTTTTTTTTTCTAAAATGTTTACTAAATTAATCCTGTTTTTCTCGAATTCAACTATAAATTGCTTATTTAAGTAGCTAGATATACCTATTGATACAATAAAAACAAATTTTTCATACTTTGGGGAGTGTTGTGCCGTTTGACCCACGACTGTCGATCGTACTTTACTGTGCCCTCCGCTCGCTGCGTGTTCGGAACAGGGAGATAGGTTTCTGTTGTATTATTTATTCTGTGGTGAGGGGCTTCAGGTTTCCCCATATGATTCTATGGTCAGATAGGATTGTTTTTTCACCTTTGATGTAATTAAAAATCTGGTTGTTTTTGGCATCTGTCATTATATGGTATATTTGCGATGTTTTGTTTCCCAACGTCCAAGTCAGTTTACAGCTGCGCCGGCCGAATGATGTGTCCAATCGGAGATTTTCCCGTTTCGTTACTTGTTTGGTGTGGGAGATTTTTGCCTCTTTGATTTTTATCGCGAAGTTCATGTGTATCTGTGAGTACTATGTGGGCGTTGAAGTCACCTAGTATGATTGTTATTGAGTTTCTTGGTTTGTTCTTGGTCAGTTGTAGTAGCCGAGTCGCGTCGTTTGCTGCTGGTGACGTTGAATTGGACCTGTTCGTTGTAGTAATGAATAGAGAGGCTCCACAGCTTGTATCTATTGAAGCAACCATATTGTTTGTGTTTGCTTTAGTCCAGTTCAGCCTTAGGCCGCTGCTTTTTCTTATGAGAATAGCTTGGCCTCTTCTGTTGTTGTTTCCGCTTCTAATGGCTGAGAAAGAAGTAGAAGAATAAAATTATTGAGAAGCTCAAAGTTTATTAATCAACGTAATTTTATTATGAACATATGTATTAGTACTGGCAGATGTACGCAGATTTGATGGTCTGACTGAAACATCGCAGGGGCGTCGAGCGGCGACGTATCGCATCCAAAGCAAGCAAACAGAATCCTACGCCTCCATCAAGTAAACTAACAACGGAAACCTGCCATGACTAACACCATCAGAATACACCAAGTCTAGGAATGTTACAACAACACTATTCTAGTGATCGACCTTCGCGCTTTTACTACAACTCTAAAATCCCGAGTACAACACTAAAAGTCAGACGTTTGGTAAAATACGAGCGCAGCATTCGGTAAATTACAGGTAAACCGTTGGTAATGATTTTATTAACCTTTCGATTTGGTATCTGTGTTTACGTTAACTCGGCTGTTTCATAATAGTTCATACATCGATGACTGAGATCTTAGTATTTTGTTTATTGTTTATTTTTGATTCTCGGCGATGTTAGGTCACCGCATTCTTGGATATTGAGTGTGTGACTGGCTGGAGAAAACTTTCCGATCTTTTATCAATGAACATAGTAGTAAAAGGCGGATGAATAAACAATTTAAACCTCTTATGTTGTACTAATAGTAAGCATGTCCACAGTGATATGTATGTGGTACCATGTATGAATTTGTAATACCTTCTATTGTTATGTATATTACAATTTTATTAATGTTTATATATAGCCTTTTTAATGTTGCACGCTTAAATGGTGACATAAACTTGTATCATATAGGGTGTTCCATTTTTGAAGATGACGACGCACATAGTTAACAAAATGTCCTGAGTAGTGGACAAATTATGTTTCTAACAAAAACAAACATATTGATTCTTTTCCCTGTTTATTTTCCATACTGTTTTCTAACAAGAGTAACAAGTGGAGTGCATCATCGTTACCTTGCTTACATTAACCGAATCAATCGCGCAGACTGACTGAACAATGGCCGCACAGCGACATCTAGCGACAGCTACAGAGAGGATTTATAGAGGGCCGGAGCTCGACACACTCATTTCACTAATAAATGGGATTTTGGAGTGGACTGGGAAAAGTGGATTGGATTAGTATTGGATTTAATGAAAGTCAAAGCTTAATAGATCTTGTTTCTTCAATTTCAATTTCTCTAAAAACTAAGATACAGGGTGTTAGTATTAAGAAATTACTTATAGTTGAGTGTGGAGTTGGGGAAAGATCTATGTATGTATATTTGAAAGTTTAATTTACTACAGTATACTTGCAGTAAATTCATTTTAATGAAAAAACTTAAAGAAGAGGTAAAGCGTCATTATAAACTGTAGACAACAATAAAGTGTCCAAAATAGCTACCACATAGAGTAATATAATATACCAGGAATAGAGAGCCCTCTAGTGCAATTTTAATGCCATTCGAATTGAAGCGCCCTCTGTATTTCTTGACCAAAAACAATATTGTATATATATATTTATATTTACATACCAGGTAATACTTACGTATATACCTATTGCCTAAAATATAAATACAACACCTACCTACATCTTGCTCCTTACATATATATGTTAGAAGTTAAAATAAAACGCAGAATATTATATTACTATTTTGTAATATTAATAATTATGTCTTTAGTAACAACTTTGCACCGACATTTTGATTGTATCGTCACCATCACATTATTTTATAGTATTTACCCGGCTAACATTGGACACCAACTATACATTATCACATTAAAAGATCCTGTAGCACACTAGTTGTTGATATAAATATGAAGAAATCACAAAATAAAACATAAACAAATTCGCACAAGATCTTGGGTTTTACAACTGAAGTTTTTAAAAATTATTTTTTCAAACGGCAGTCAGTGTCACTTGTGATTAACTTTTTTTTCTTCTGTGGCTTTAACGTTGTATGTTTTTTCTTTTACTAAAGCGACATCTACTATTTCGTTTGCGGTCAAGAAATATAGATTAGCAGCACTGTGTTTCTATATTTGCATTTTGTTCTAACTTTCACCCCCCTGAGCTACCACCTTCCTTGTCTTTCATAAAACACTATCAAAATAAGTCTCGCACAGGAAGAGCCATCGCTCCGAACACAATACGCGAGCTTTTTCATATTGTCACTGCGCAAGCATTTCATCCATAATCCAAATTGGTGAATCAATCGGCGCACGAGTGGCAGTTGAATGCGCGCGCCCTGACATCTAGCGACGGACGCCCGCAACAATTTATGGAGGCATTTTTACACCCTGTATATTTATTGTTAACATTTGTTATAAATTCATGGGTCGTTTCACTATTGAAATTGTAATTTGTTGGTTTTCTTTTAGATAAATAAGTGCTTTTTTGTGCGATTTATTAAAATCAAAGTATTTTATTGCAATTGTTTAAGTAAATATTATAGAGTAACACAAAATGGAAATCATGGACTATTATTACTTATTTACGGGCAAATTTCATGTTACACTTCTTATCTTATTAACTTAATTCTGAACTTTCACAAACAAAACTTTTTCATCAAAATATTTGTCGCTTTAAGTTTTTAACACACAAACACACATCGCTTCTAAAGCGTGTAAAATATTTGCCATCCAAATTAGTGCTGCAATAATTTGTACCACATTCTAGTATGTTACGAAACTCTTCACCGAGCGGTCACCAAATTTATTTTGGCTACAATTTGAGTTTTCTCAGAGGCAGTATTGGTTTAGTTAGCGGAGAAGATAGTTTACATTTATTCTACATACGACATTAAACTCTATAGTTTCTCATTAAGGTTGATAGTTGCTTGTAAGTAGAGATAGTGGAGTATTGCCAAATAGGCGACACACCTCTCTGTACCCAGACGAATAAATTAGCAGTGATAAGTTGTATGTCAATTAATTATTCTTCAAAGCAGCATCTGGTGAGAAGCTTGTCGAGAGGAAGTGAGCTAATGATGGAGAGCACCTTCGGATGGATGGATTTACTATGTGATTGGAAACTAGACGAAATTATATTAGTCGAGAAATTCTGTTTGAAATGTTACAATGTTTTAGGTTTATTCGGGAAATAGGTCCGCTTTGAAGTTAGGTGAAAGTTATTTTTCGTATTAGCAGGGTTGTTCTATACGATTTGAGCTTATGATTTTGCAACAGCGTAAGTCGGTTAAAAATCAAACCAAAATATGATTGTTAAAAAGTGTTTTATTATCAGTTTGTTGAATAGGGCGATGCGACTGGTCTCCGATACCAAGAGATGTTAAAATAAAAGAAAAAAAACGAGTAAGCTTATGCCAACTTCGTGCATGACTCAAAACACCTACCTTCCCGGATATTTGCAAAACAGCAAACTTTAAGTCCACTTTAGATGCAGTCTAGATCAAACACCCACATGTTTCTCACACTCGAGGCGTTAAAGCAAGGTTTTTCATCCATAAATCATACTCTAAATAAAACACTCCTTCAATCTCAACACCGATAGCACAATCACATTTACGTGACAACACGTACCTATCGGCGACTTTGACACTTGTCACGACATACGCAACCTTATTCCTTATACGTTAGAGTCTAATGATCTATCAAGATTGCAGCCACAACGTGATAAAGCCTTCACGCGTGTTTCAGGTCTTATCTCACAAATTGCCACACCTTAAGTAACGAAACAAAAACACCATGCCTTAAATAGAGCGCATTAAGTTTTGTAACAAAAAGTTGAATTGTAAATTGCCAGGAAATTCATTTTTATTTAATTTTTTCAAGGCTATGTTACTTGCTTACTTGATAACACAGTGAAAACTAGTTCGGGAGGCTTTGGATTACAATATATTTTTGTTAAACAGAATTGTGCAAAATAAACAATTTTTATTTATTTATTTATAATGCATTCCTCAATAATGCTTCACAGGATATCGCAAATTCAAGTCTGATTTCAAAGCTACATTTTAAAATTCACATTTCTATAAACTTTCTATTACAAAAATTTCTTATAAGATTTAAGATTACCTATAAATAAGGAAACAATATAATGAATTTTTCAGTGAAAAAGTCTGACTCATTTTTAACACTTCGGTTACGTAGAATAAAACGGGTAGTGTTAACTTATTAAATAATGATTTACATACATTACTTACAATAATCGTGCAAATATCATTGTCCTGGAGATATTTACACTCTACAGTATGCGTCATTTTGACGTGAAAAGGTGAAAATTTGTAAGTCTCGATTTTGGAGGCTTTGAACCCTGAAATACTACAAAATTTTTCACTTCAAATGTGAAACGTCATCACGAACGTCATATTTTCGTAACCTAGTAGAAAGATATACATATCTACAATTTTGGATAGGAACATTTTGGCTGCAAATTTGGAAACAGATAGAAAACATTTATTTTATCAGAAATATTTTAATAAAATAATAATAATATAAAAGCCTGCTTTCAAGCAGTTTGTCTGAAACGTTTCAAAATAAACCTACATTTAATTATATTTAATTAGGATTATTATTTGTAGCTCACTATTATTACCTACGGGTAACAATATGAGACTCAGATAAAAATAGAAGCAAATAAAAAACACATTAATCAAGCAACGCTTTGCATAATGTTATTTGCGGTACTTTATCATTTGCCGGAGCAGTGATCTATCGTGAACTATATTAATGAGCGCAGCAAGACAGTCAAACAGACATACAAATCCCTTAATCCTGCTGTAGAGCAAGCTTGGAATATCTTTATTTATAATGGTATGTTAAGTATAGAGACAGTTCAGAAGACGACTCTTGGTATTACTACAGTAACTTGACAATGAGAATAATACATTTAAAGAAAATACAAAAAAAGTATGGAACAAACATCACTAGTCAAAAGAAGTTAAACAGATGCAAAAATGTTTTTTTTTCCCATACAATATTTTCATATTTATCATACCTGTATTAAATAAAAAAATCTTGTGCAACAAAGAAGTCTACACTAGATAGCAAAACAAATCAAAAGAAAGTGTTCCCTGATTCGTGAGCCATGACCTACGTCAACAAAGAGCTCTTGGCACGGAGACAATCCCAAGCTTTATTATAACTATTATAAGGCGGTGAGATATTTAGAACCGCTAACTAGCACCGTTGGCTGTTGAAATTAGCTTTTCTTGCGAAGCAATGATTTACTAGATAGCATGCTACGAATAATTACTATTGAAACGTAACAAAACAAAAAAAACTCTGCAAGATGGGCCATGCCACTGCCGCGGTTGACTTACCAACTCAATAGCGGCAGCGGCGCGGATTACTGATTAGCCTTAGCCCTTAAGCAACCAACTGCGACCAAGGATTTGACAGCTTTTAGCTATTGCCGGCATCATAACTAATCACATGCAAGTTTTGAGTGCGAGTGATGTGTGGGACAGACATGAAATGAGGAAGCATATCCGACGCAACGTTTGTAAGGAGTTACAATTCTATAGTTTCCATTATTTGTAGATAGCACGCTTTCGGTTGGTTGAGAATCTGTGCAATTGCCAAATAGTTCTTCTCGGGTGCATTCGATACGCTCACCTTTGCGGTTTATTGAGTGTGAAAGTTTATGTTGTGACCTTTCTAGGTAATGCAAAACTAGGAACTACGATCTTTGAGAGATTTATGTTATCAAGAGATCATTGAGTAACATTTGTGTAAAAAAAAACTTATTCTTCAAAAAAATTTGTGGTAAAAGCTTTGTTAGTATGTAATAACAATAACAGATACATATATTGTTTTATTGATTTGAATTGCCAAATTAAATAGAGAAGCTTTAGTAAACATATTATTCATATCCTTTTTCTGCGTTAAAACTTTATTTATCTTCTAATGAACCTCTTCAGTAAATAAAATTATATTAGCTCAAATATGAGCAATATGGATATAACCGTGTAAACGCAATTACCTAAACTCGTGCTGCTTACGAGCCTTCTACAATCCTTTACATACCTACATAATACTTAACATATTGACTCTCCACCTAACATGTCCTAGGAAAAATAGGCTTTTAAACCCGGTCCGGAAGGGGTCACTATTCAAGTAGGGTGACAATGAATGGGCATGTTGACGGACACCGGGCGAGGCGCTAACACGCGACATCTAGCCGATTAGCGACCACACGACGACTTAACTGTAAACATCATTACCATTACCATGTATAACATATTCTAAAAATACATAACTAGCTTTAAATAAGGAAAAATAGACTTAAAAAATATGTCACTAAAGTTGAAAGTAAAAATGAGGGTAGTTGAACACAACATGCTACAAATCGTCATACTAGATCGCTGTCACAGTGTATCGAGTAAACACTTTTAAAAGTTTATGTTGCTATAAGCAATGTTTTCTCAGCGTTTAGCGGACGCATCATGGTCCCTCATGGTGCTAGCATAGTGCTGGCATAGTGCTGGCGTGTTGTCAACCCATTTGGACATTTCGAAAGTGTGAGAGCAGCGTGTTTGCTCTCGATTTGAGCTCACAACGAAACTAATGCATTATGTTCGACTCGGAACGTAATGTGGAGTTGCTTTTTTGGTAGCAAAGTTTCGTATGATTTCGTGACATTTACAAATGTCTTATAATCAGATGTTTTGTGGTGTTTTTGTTTGTTTTCTTCTTCTTCTTCTTGATTTTAACGTAGCCTGATTCGATTATCTTTATATCTTATTTTTTTTCTACACAACACACTGAATCTGAATATACTAAATCATTTTACACGGTCATGTACGCTATACAACTACAATGGAACTGCTTTACCTCATACATATAGAAACGTACCTACCTACAACACAAACAGATGTATGTCCTGAGAGTCGTAAATCCGTTTAATTATTGCTAATTCTTGCCCAAACAGCTCCATATTGAATGGGTTGCGTTTTAGCGCCACCTCGCGGCCTAATGGGTGCGATACGTTAATTGGACGCGCACAATGACGCACACTGTCCCCTGACAAAGAATAGTTAAAATAGCAACTGAAGATTCAAATTCAAAAATGTTTCTTAAAGTTCATAAATGGAGTTAACGGTAAATAACCCTTAAATAAAATATCTGCCGAAAAACCTGTTCTCATAATTAAATCTGATGGTCTCCTTTGTTTTAGTATACTTTATACCTATGTTAGATGCAAAGTAGTCCACGATCCACATACTTAAAGATACTATTAATACCATATCATTAATTAGATATGGGTCGGTTTATGATTTTTATTTCATCATTATCATCATCCACAGCCCTTGGGATCCCACTGCTGGGTATAGGCCTCCCTTTGTATGTGCCATCTGCGTCGATCTTGTGCAGACCTCATCCAGGTTGGACCCGGTTGATTTTATTTATGTGTTACAAAACCTTAACTTTTTCTTTTTTAATATAAACAGCTTTAACCTCTCTTTCAAGAGTCTACGACTAAAAAGAAAACATTAATTTTACCTACACTCCTTCTATATACAATCTGTCTCCTCTACACCCCAGCCTACTCTATGTTCCAGCGACAGTGTTAGCGGTCCGTCGCTAAACGCACAACAAACATGCGCGGGCGGTCGCGACGACAGCGCCCGGCGGGTGCTAAATGAACTAGTTCCACATCACTGATGCTCTGTACTCGCTCTTTGTCAGGAATGCAGGGGAATATGGCTTGTTGATGTCATATCTACATATACTTAGTAGGTATGAATGTACCAATGTGCACCACAGTTTTCTTGGTGTTTGAGTCAGGAGCAAAAGAGAGAAGTATTTCAGTCTGAAACGATTTACTTATAGTTGAATATTTTGAACAAGTTTTTGCTTATTTGAGAAGTAATTTAATAGATAGATACTGATTCCTTTACAATTTTGATCCGTGGAGCAATTATTTTGTACAGATAAAACAATAAAATACATATACTTACATATAACTTGAAAAACAAAAAAAATATTGTTTAATGCAAAGGTGGTGCCAGGCGTCTTCAAATTGTAATAGGTACCTACTAATATTTTCCAATGTATATATTTAAACTTATTTTTTTATTAAAAATTCAGACTTTTCAGTCATTACCCAATAAACGAAAAACAACACTATTTCTTTGCATGATAGTGATTGAAAGAAGGTATAAACAGGTGCCAATTAACTCACGTGAGTGTTTGGGCTAAGTCTGCTATTTTATCATATTCTGAGAATTTCAGAGTAAAAATAGGAGTTACGATAAATTGCTACACAATTATTATACATTTGCAGATATACATTTGTATAAAGATCTATGCAATCATTTTCAATGGTTACTGGTATAAACGAATAATCAATGAACGACTGTATAATACTGACTTTCAAATCACATCCAACTCACACTTTTATCCACAAGACTTCTTCACAATAAAATAACACAATGACATTTGCTACGCGAGTCCGTAGCGCGGCGTAGCGTTGTCTTCGATTGTTTTAACAGCTACGACCATGTAGCAATAGCACGTGTGGGAGTCTAACATTGTAACTGTTATAAATAGCTGCTATCGGTGCGTGAAAAAGCGATGCTATATTCTACGTTACTTTCAGCTGTACAATGATCACGACTCTAATTTAGAACTCCTATCAAAGTAAAAATAACTTGACTGTGTTAGAGGCTCTGCTATGAAAAATGATTTTTTTTTTTAATTTCGGTATTCTATTGTTAATAACTGTTACATTTGCAACAACAGCGTTCAGTGACAAGTTATACCAATATTAACAAAGCACAGTTTTATTCAGAACTAAGAATGTAAATCTATAACTGAAAGAAAATAAATAACTTATTTTATTATTAGTCTATCTTTAAAAGTTCACACAAAAGTTAAGAAGTTAGCCTTCAAATTAAACTTTTAGGTAGTTACTATGCAAACCATAAAAACGCAAGTGAAAAATCTTAGCGCATAATATATAATCAACTTTTACATAATTACTAACTAAACTAAACAGAGGTCTTCTCCCCTAACCCGTATAACTAGTAAATAAACCAGTTAATGCTATCTAGTCATTATTTTTCTTACTATAAAAAATAACATAAGTGCTTTATTCCAATTCTCTAGAAATATTAACCTTATTGCAAAGGTCTAAGAGTCATAGAAATAAACAGCAACTAGACGTTTGTTTTATTTTCTCTATTAGATTTAATAAGTACTAAGCTTAACTAAGCTGCCTAAAGCCTAGTTAACTTACTTTCTCTGAACCTTAATGCTATTAATTTCTGTTACTTAGTGGCTGATTGAACCCTGTATCGATGGATCAAAGTTTTTAAGAGATCCGTGAAAAAATAACACATATGAGGTAAAAATGTAACGCCACTTTTACAAAGGTAGGTAAATGTGTGTGACTTGATTTGTTAAACCGACGGTTGATCACTTTTAGGATTTAGTTTGAGACCCAAAAATTTTTTAAGGTTTGAAATAATATGGTGAAAAATCCTGAGAAAATTAGTTTGCACGAAACAAGTATTCATTTACGAAAAAAAAAGTATTTCATCAGATATCCACACACATACACTTGTAAAAAGTCTCATTAGAGCCAATTAGTGTATTTACAAAATCACATTACCTCAAAAAATATCCCACACAAAGATAAACCCATCCAAAGCCCAACAAATTTTATTTATTTTTTTATTTTATTTCTTCTTTATCGCAGCCGGAGATCCTAATTTAGGGCTCGGGTTGATTAATTGCAAATTAAAGTCGCGGACTTGGTGGTACGACGTCCAATATGACTTTATTGAATTTCATGCCAAGTGATTTATGCATCGAATCGCTAATTTATTATTGAGAGAATATTGCGAGCCGATTATGGACGCTTTCTCTCAGATAATTATTGTCAGGAAATGCTTTGGGGCGGGCAGATCTGATGGCGTGATTATTTTTTTGTTAATCTTAAGGAAATTCTCACGCTGAAAATTTATGGCCGGGTCAATGATCTCCGCTAAAGAAGAGCTCCAAATATTATCATGGATAATGTTATAATATTTTAAGCTTCTTTTAGAAGTGTAAAAGACGCAAAAGCTACGGTATAATTTAAAATGAACAAGAAAGCAAGTTAACTTGAACTTTCACGTTGAAACTATCTGGAGCCACAATTAAATAGAGCCACAAGTAGTCAAAAAATTTACTGAATCACAGGACTTATAATGAATAATGCCTATAAACTAAACCCAGCTATAACGGCTACTTATTACGTCTCGATTAATAACTATATTACTTGTAAAATACCGCTCAGTTAAACAGGCCACCTGACTAATCACCGCTCAAGCTTCTCAAATGACTATAAATCAAGCGAACATCATAAATACACCTTATTTGACAACCAACACAATAAAGGTGGACAACTACTACCAATGAGACCGTTGAAAATCGATTTTATTGCACTTCCCAGTTATAAATTCGATTGTGCAATTTAGCTAACTACCTAATGGATGATTTTGTTCTATTTTATTATGGTGCGAATCCATTAAATGCTTGATAGTCGCTTTTTTGATGATGTAATTGTGTTAACTACCGAGCAATCGCTTTTTTGCTAAAGTTGTTTGAGTTTGTCGATTTTATTGAGGCCATTAAATTGGTAGTTGGAACCTGCAATTATATCTAATCGAGTGCAGTTTAGGAAGATAAGCATCGTAGATATATACTATACATAGTAGTAGGTATATAGCCGGTGGGGATTAGAAACTGCATTCAGTTTATTGGTTTTCTAAGCCGTGAACCTACGTGACCACAGATAATGTAAAAAAATATTTCAATTTGTTTAAAAAAAAAATCGTATAAAAATGTGTATATGGACATATTATAATTGACAACGGTATTTTCAGCAATATCAGAAATGTGATGTTAATTATTTTATTTATTTTTAAAAACTTATGTTTTAAAATTGCTCAGACCACTTTTAATATTCATTAATTTATATTGAAAGTCGCATTTCCGTCGGCCTAAAACTGTTATTATGGATGCATTAAAAAACGAACTAACTTAATAAAAAAACTTTAAAAGTAAAATTAAAAGTTAAGTTAATTATAAAATTAATGCCACTCACCTATAACCAAATAATTAAGAAAACTTCAATATAATTGCACAAAAATAGCCAAAATTTTTGCCAGGTTTGTTTTCTAAACAACAAATCAAAAAATATGTACATAACCACAGTAATATTTGAAAATTATTAAAATTAAAACAAATATATTTTTAATTCCCAGCAGGAAGTTTGTATATAGAACTTTTAATCAAGATCAGCTGGTTCGATACTATCTCCCAACTAATTAGTTAACTGCCCAATCTAACCTACATATCCACTTCTCATAGGAGTCGGTTTCACTCTCATCGCCCCGACCAGATTCCGTTAATTAGTTTGATCAGCTTACCAAAATAAACCCGTAGATAGACACGCGTAAACAAAGACAGTGACGGTCTGTCGCTACGTCATTTTTAAAAGCCACTTGCATGTGTGTGTGTGATAAGTAAAGTAGGTAATATATCAAAGTGGTGAGTGGAGTAAAACTCACCACCAGGAGTCAGTGATGGGCGCTAGCAGCAGCAGACACGCGGCGATGACAACCGGCCGCATCTCTGCGACATCACTCGCCGCACACCGGCATGTCTACAACCACCCTAAAAAACTAGCCACAACAAAAATACGAGGCATATCCAACTATACTTTTTAATTTTTAGTCTGTCGGCGTCCGATTTTGAAAACAGATGAGAATATCGCGGCGAGAGGAGCGTGGATCCCTGTCGGCGGAGATCGCGGCGCAGACTGACGTTCACCTGCTGGACACCGGCGCGAGCGCAGCGCAAAACGATTTTCGCGCTATTTTGGCTAAGATTTTAGCAGATTAGGCTTCGCGTGATTAACTATGCGAGTGGGGATACGATTTGTTACCTTAAACGCGTGTGGGCGACTCGATGAATTATGGATATTGCTCGATTAATTAATGTACGAGCTTGTAATAATCCTGTTTTATCGCTGCGATTCTTATTTATGAACTAAAGTGCATGTTTTTATTTAATATTTAATAGATTATTTGTTTTTTTTTTATATTTGTTAATGCTAAATTGTGTAGATTACTTCTTTGAAATGGGTGACTTAATCTTGGCTTTTGGTACTTATCGTGTTGTTGGACCAGTTTAATTAAGAGGACCGGCCGCTGGCCAGGTAACTGAAGGCAGCATTTACTATGCAGATACATAACTACGTATATAGGTACATACATATATGTACATATGTCTACTCTAAAACCTCTACCATTGAGCATTTTTTATATACAGCCTAGTAATGGATATAAGTAATTGGATAAAAAGATTCAAAATTCGTAAAATAATATTACAAAGTTTCAAAAATATACTGTTAAAGTATATAAGTATGTTTAATATAGCTCCAATGAATGTATGTGTTGTCTAAGTCATAAAAACAATGCACGGCTTAGACTTATTTTGCTGGTTTTAACTGAGTGCTAGTGCGCTGGTTTTATGAAAGACATCTCTTAATTATCTATTTATTGTATAATGAATTTTAAATAAGCGAAACAGATACAATCTTAACCAATAAAATTATTATTATTATTGATTATTAATTCTGTAAAATAATAAGAAACAATATTTACACACATTAACACTAATAGAACTAAAAAAGAGTATTTACATCTAAACTAAATTTAAACAATCTACATGTGGTATGGAGCCAAGAACGCTGGCTGCATTCCCACGCTGGATTGCTATAGAAATCCTTTGCGCAAGGAACCAGCCAGCGTTCTTGTCTCTAGTGATGTCAATCAACATTTTATTTAATTTTTTTATAAAAGACTTCGTGCTTTTACCCCACGGATCAAAAGTTTCGAAGCCAAGCGGTACGAAAATATAATCAGTCGATAATGATGTATATTTTCGCCGCTTGGCTTTTTCTGCTGCGTCCGCCGCGGCTCCTGCCGCTTGTACTGTTCCACTGAGGCGAGAAGGAGCTAGTGTATCGACGCAAGTTGCGTCCCATACAAGAGCTTTTCCCCGCTCCCAGGGAATCAGTGTGAGGCCATCGGGGCGCTTACCATCGTCACGGACCATGCCAATCGGTTCAAGAACTGATGGTACGTTGACAGTGGCAAGTGCCCGTCTCACTATATCATTCAGCGAGCCGTGGCGGGAGAATCTGCCTGCACTGCGAAGGCATGAAAGTCCGTGGAGGCCCTTCCTATCGACATCGCTACCACATGAGCAACTGTGTTGTTCGACAATAGCAGCTCCAATTCGCAAGCCGATAGCGATTCTGAAACTGTTAAACCCATTGTTTTTATTTCTATTTTTAATTCTGTATTCCTGAACTGTATATGGATGTAATTCCGATATAAATGTCTTCTTTTTATTCTAAATACTCAATATTTAATATTATATTACGATAATATTAACATATATATAGATTATATTATTAGCTGTTTAAACAGCTACTTTCCAACAACAACAACACTAAAGCAATGCAGCTACGGTTGATATCGTGACAGACAGTACTTCTATAATTGGCAATAAACTATCAAATATACTACCACTTCTATACAAACTCTTCACTTATTCTATGAAAGTATGGTGTAGTGACTGTGGCATAGACAATGTAACTCAGAGATAACTTATATCTGAAGTGTTTGGAAATGAGTGTGGATTTTCGCGGCTGGCAGTTAGTAGGTAGACAAGCCTAGTTGATAAAGGCATATACGAACGAGATGATGGTAGCAGAAATACGCAGGTTCGAATCCAACCGGTTGTGATTATTTTCCGCTCATTTTCCAATAAGTAAATTAAACCTATGACTTATCTATATACTGTGTATTTCGACCCAACTGTCATTATATCTTGCGCGGACCAATCAGCACCCAGTCTTATCACGCGTTCAAGGCAACGCGCATTGAAAAAAAATTATGAAATTGTTTCGTGATTCATATATAAAACTCAAATTAAATTGATTTGAAGTTTAATAAAATTGAACGTCTACCAATATTTAAGTTCAATATCAATATTTATTTTAATATTTAAACTTTCGTGAGACATTTTATCAAAAGATTAACTAAAACGGTTTTCACTCACGTGTAAATCGCGTAAATGGTTTACGCGTTTCGGATGTTATTACACCCATCTTCAGAACGTTCGTCCTGGGCCGCGGCAACACGCAGACTGCGCGCCGCCGCGCGAGCGGCCCGCCGGGACACGGGTGCGGGGGCCTGTGGTGGTGGGGGTGGAGGCGAGACGATGTTACTACTCCCGGCCGCTTCGTCCTCGGGTCGCTCCACTGCTTCATCAGAGACAGCACCATCGACTGATGTACCGGCGCACACAAAACTGACCGTATCTTGATCCAAAGCTCCAATGATCCTTCTCTTCGTCATCGTATTAAGAGCTGGGACCCACGCCGGAGGAAGCGCCCATCCACGGTCTCGGTTGAAATTCGGGTGGCGGTTGATCTCTATAGCCTCTCGTACTTTCCGTGGAATAAAAGACTTCTCTCTCGCCAGCACAGAAGCTTGATCAAACCGAATGTAATGCTGTACATCCGAGAGCCGCGCATGTTCCGCTATTGCTGATCTGGCCGTGTCCCCGTCCCTGAAACTCCTAATATGCTCGGACAGTCTTGTGGTAATGTTGCGGCGAGTCTCCCCTATGTAACTCTTGCCACAATCACACGGGACTCTATACACGCCTGGTACATTTAGGTGGTCTCTATCCTTGGGTGAACGCAGCAACTGTCTTATTTGCCCCGGAGAACGGAAAAACGTCCTGATACCATATTTCCGTCGTAAAAGGTATCCGATTTTGTCCGTTACTCCTCTTACGAACGGCAGATATGCTGAAGCTCTTTCAACAGTTGGGATCCGCTTACGTTCACTCGAATGTGCGCTCCGCCAACATTGTCTCCATGTATAGCCATTATCCTCTAGTACCTTCCTCACGTGCTCTAACTCCTTCTCCACATACTGAGGATCACACAATCTCAAAGCACGGTTGATTAAGGATCTCGGTACTGAGGACAAGTGTGCTGGATGGTGGTGTGAACTAGCATTTAAATATCGATCTGTGTGTGTCGGTTTACGATATACAGTACGTGACAAAGTGCCGTCTGAATTCCGAAACACATGTACATCCAAAAATGGAATCGCTCCCTCTTTCTCCTGTTCCACGGTAATCGCAATCTTTGGATGTACTTCATTGAGATGCTTTGTAAATAATTCTAGCGCGCCTTTGTCGATAATCGCAAAAATGTCGTCCACATACCTCCACCAATAGCGCGGCTTCACCTCAGCTGTGCTCGACGCCCTCGACTCCCACCATTCCATAAAAATGTTGGCCACTACTGGCGCTATAGGAGAACCCATTGCCACTCCGTCCAATTGCAAATAAAATTACGCATTTACGCGATTTACACGTGAGTGGAAACCGTTTTAGTTAATCTTTTGATCAATATTTATGTTGTTTTTTTTTATACTGGGAAGGGTACTTGGCCATAGTTTACCTGATAGCAAGCAAAGGCTATAGCCTAAGATGGAGCGTGCTTACCCGATAAGAACCGATTCACTCTCGCTTTGAAGATCGCTGGATTATAGTGCGTGGGGAACAGAGAGTCAGGCAGGGAGTTCCACAACCTTGCGGTACGAACAATAAAGGTACAAGCGTACCGTTTTGTGCGGGTCTTAGGAACTTCCAACATAAACCGGTGTAATGTAATGAGTATTAAAATATAAAAATGAAAACTATTGATTATTTTGCATGTGTACCAAACAATTAAGACAAAAGGAAGCTATACTACATAATTACACAATCAAAATTATTTTATTCAAGTAGATACATATTGAGTCCCTCAATCAAAATTTCCTTTCTTTTAACTTTATTCAACAAAACTTGTATATTATGCAAAACATTTCACCAACCACAATAAGAAGTCTATCAGGCGTGATGCAGTGAGTACGTCGTATTCTGTGGCAGCACGTGCGAATCTCTAATAGTGTTAAACAAACAAGCGAGTGCACCTGGCGTCTCTCGGCTTCTTTGACACGATACTTTTAGCTAAAAGTCTCATTTATTTAGGTGAGATTTTCTAAATGAAACTTTGGATATGTATGTATAGTGTTCTTCCGCTGCGGTTGTGTTGCGCTGTCGCAGCGGAAGAACACTACCTATATATATTCGTATGTACATCTGCTAAGTTTTATTTATTTATTTTATTTCCGCAAAGTGACGCCAGATTCAATATCATATTGTGAGATTTTCTATTGAAGAAGTCTTTGGTATTTTGGAAAGATTCTTAGGCATAGTTGCTTACCAATTTTAAGTGCATAATTCTATAAAACATTTAAATATGTTATTCTACTGTGACTCCTTGCCCATTTGAAGCAGTAAAAGATATAGAGAATTTGCGCAAGGTAATGATTGAATTGATGTACTGTCATTGCATTAATTGTATTTCATTGAATAACTAGAACATGAAAGATGCTTAGAGATTGTGAAAAAATGCAGAGAATAAATTAAAACAACGACACAAAATGGACAGCCTTTAAGTATATTGTGTAGATATTGATATAAGTTATCACAACGAAGAAGATGCATAAACAATAATTTTATAAATATTTATTTGCCATTTGAAAACTTAACCTACACATTACAATTTTCATATTTTGGTTAATTTACAATACAACAGTATTATAGTATTTATAGTAGACCCCTGTAAGACCTTAGCCTGAATCTTGGTGGTCCAATTACAAAAGATCCTGTTATTCTGAACGAAGTTGACGCTAATAAAAGACAATTTTTTTTTTCCTATGTGCCTATCAAATAAATATATATAATAACAGATCTTTAAATCTTTGTATGTAAGTAAGTACCTGTAATAATTTAAACTAGCAATGAACAAGCTTGACTTTGGAAAAACAATCGCATAGCAATTTGCGCCTTTTATTACGCTATTAAAGAAAGAAGAGCTCCTAATTATAAACAATTGAGTATTTATTACCCAGCGCACTTTATTAAACTGCTGTGAGCGTGACTGTAGTTTTATTAACTTCTTATAATAATGAATATAGGTAAGTTTAATATTAGAAATGGCCGTAGATCAGCTAACCGGTATGCACATGACATGTGATAGTAACTGTCAATGCGGTCAGTTATTAGATGTGTGGCTAAACAGTGTATATGAGCGCTTGCTTGGGTCAGAAGACATGTTAAATTGAACTCTAGGCATTTTATACAACAATACTATGACATCGTCAATCAAGACCTAGAGAGTTTTTTAGATGGTTCATCTAAATATATAAAACTCAAAGGTGACTGACTGACCGATATAGTGATCTATCAACGCACAGCCCACCACTGGACGGTTTGGGCTGAAATTTGGAATGAAGGTAGATGTTATGACGTAGGCATCCACTAAGAAAGGATTTTTGGAAATGCCCCTTTTAAAGGGGTGTAATAGGGGATGCAAGTTTTACTTCTTAATGCGAGCGAAGCCGCGAGCACCCGCTAGTCTGATATAAAACATACGTAAATGAAAGTGATGGTCATCTTTTCTAAGAACGACCACGATACAGTCGCTAAATAATGTTGGTCACGGACTATTACGTCAAACAATTAGATTCATTCACAATCAAAAATAGAATTATCAATTCCCAAAAGCACAGCGTCATTCATAAAATCAATTCGAACTCCAAGAAATCAGCTGCTCTGTTTCAGACACAAACCCAAACAAAATGGCAAACCTTTGAACTTCCATGAGAAAATGTAATATTTTACCTAAAAATGAGTAGCAAACTCTTTGAAGTCGCCAGTTCGTAGACAAACCACCATCTTGTAATATCTCTATTTCGTGAACGTTTGATGAAACTGTAAACACTCGGCTTTTGTTTTGTTAACTAATTTGTGAATTGGAGCAGGAAAACTGAATGGAAGATTGAAGCTGTTTCACTTCTAGACTGTCTGTGATGTTTTTTGTCTGGATTGAAATGAGAGTAGGTACAACCTATGTGTGAAATCCGCAGGTGAGGTGGAACATGTTTACGTATGCACTTGTTTTTGTAAATACAGATGGGATTGAGATATTTTTTTCAAAAATCTTCTTCATGGGTTATTAGACTCAGACTAAAACTGTATTTAAATTTTAACAGCAATGAGATGTGTAATTTTATTTTGAGTCTTTTATTTTACCCAAAGCTTTAGAATGGTTCATTAATATTGCACTGCATCAAGCAATAGAACGCAGCAAATGGTAACATTTAGTTGACAATCAGAAGGAGTCACGTTCCTCCAAACAACTAAATAGAGAAAGAATTCTAATTTGCTTAGAACAATCTAATATATAAAAACCTCATGGCGCAAATTAAACTTCAATTCAAACAAAAATCTAGTAACGTTGATCACTGGACCTTTATTGTATGCACCGCAAGGTTGTGGAACTCCCTGCCTGACTCTCTGTTCCCCACGCACTATAGTCCAGCGATCTTCAAAGCGAGAGTGGATCGGTTCTTTTCGGGTAAGCACGCTCCATCTCAGGCCATAGCCTTTGCTTACCATCTGGCAAACTAAGGCCAAGTGCAAACCCGTATTAGTTAAAAAAAACCTAAATATTGCTAAAGATAAGAAAAACCTTCAGTGAAAGTGGTCCAAGAATTTAGAAGTTTGAATCAATTACGTACAAACGAGCGCACCGCCTCCGTCTCCTACCACAGTCATTTACCGTCTGGTTCGTTGTAATTAGCGGACTATTTACATAATTGGCCCATTTGCATTCGAACATAGCTATTAAGCTGTTACACGGATAGGTATAGGCAGTACAGCTAGTTTGGTTAGCTTTTCTTTTGATAAGCATTTGAGAGGAAATCTTTCTTTTTTATTAGTATGGTATTTTTTACACTAGAGAGCCCGGCATTTTACAATTAAGATGATATTAGCGAATTGTATTAATAATACAATTAATCTTGTACCTACCTCTCTTGTTAAGCAATATTAAAAACCATCATCATCATAATCTACAGCCAGTATTTTCCCACTGCTGGGTATAAGCCTCTCTATGCCATGCTAAGTCTCGGTCCTGTGCCTATCTCGTTCAGGTTCGATCCGCGACAAAAATACTATTTAAACTATGCATATGTTCAATCACCTAAAAGAAGTAAAAACTAATGAAATTCCAAATGCTGTAAAAATATAATGAGCGTAAATTTTCCAAGTAATCGACCCAACATACGGCTTAAAATACGCATTCAACAAAGTTACATTCACAAAACTCAAAACTCGGACATCAAATTCGAAATATGAATAGTCCCGCTGTATGTTCACCGCAAGCACCTATACGATACAAAACAAACACTGGCCACTTGTGCTAGAGAGGCCCTTAGCCCTCTTCAGAGAGGTACCAACCTCTTTACCGTAGTACCAACGTAAAGGAATAACACTCGGCCGCAAACAATATGCCACTTCTAGCCACTTGTGGTAAAATCATTTCTGTGTTTCGATATTTGACTTCCATGACCAACTGGATCATCGCCGGTCAGAGTAGATTTTGGTTGGGTTTTCTGTAGGTAGCTTTTGTTTTGTGATAGATTGAATATCTAAAGGCATCTCTTATAGTTCTTATACCATTGATTTAGAGACATAAAAGCTGTAGCTATACAGCAAATGAAAATGTTTTATTAAGATAACAAAGTTAAGTTAATTTTTACTTGGGTTATTCGAATGTTAGCAAGCTTATTCAATATATATTTTTTTCTAAACTTTGTATTTTAAAAAGTATATAATTGGATAAGGTCATAAATAATGTAATGTCATTTGGTAGCGAAGGAGTGCTACTTTTCCTAATGCGTATAAGATTTGAATTCTAACTAGGCAATAACCATTTGCTACCAAAAATATAAAACATTAAGATGTTAAACGCTACTTTAGTAGGTAAATGATAAAAGCCTCTCCAAGATGTGTGCTAAGTCACCACCAATAACATTAACATAACACTTTATTGCCCACAAAATTGACTCCACAAACGAAAACTAATTTCCCAATAGATATGGGTAATATTTTTTACAAATAAAAATCAATTTAGGTGGTCGCCCTGCAGCATAAACGATATGTTTTAGAATCTCAATTAAAGATGGCTCACTCAACGAGAAATATCCAACAAATCAATTAGGTAATGCAAAGAATTCATTCACCTTTAGTGATGGGGTCAAAAACCACGTTAAATTTAATCGACATTTGATTACTCGATATTACTTAAAGGAAGTAGTACTATAAACCTTACTTGACCTGCAACTCTACGATTACATTTAGAATGTAGGCTTTTATGGCAGTATCGAGATTAAATTAGATTAAATTTGCATCCTATTAGGTATTGCTACAAAGCAATAAATTTATTCTTCCGAAGTATATTCAAAGCTATGTCTTGTAATGTAAGTATGGGGCGATAAAAAGTAGCAACATAATATAATAAAATAGAAGTCACTGAAGATTTTTTCAAGTTAGATACAAACATGGCAATGAAGCCTATCTAAAGCGATTTGTCTCCGAGAAGTTGCGATTTCACTTTTTAAACGAGACAACTCGGAGTTTGATCAATAATAAAACACACATTAGCACAAAGTAAGGGAACCATTATTGTTTAATTCATCAAGTATCGTCTTACTGTAAAATAAATACAGTTCATCGATACAAAAACGGGCGGTCGTCACAAAAAGCGCATCAGTAATGTTATCGCGTCATCGATTAAAACATTTTGATTAGCTTTCAACTTACGAGCAATGTCATGAGACGTCTGGTTGGTTGAAACGTCGTATGCGCCATTATGGGGGCTCAGGAACCCGTCTTTACGCATTGGTGTGGGTTATAGAAATTAAATTCCATACATTAGACGCTTAATATGGTACTAGATAGCTGTAACACAATGACGTGATGCCACCCCAGTCAGGTGACTGTGCAGGAATGTGTCCGGTGTGGCCAGGTACAATATATTTCTCCATTCAATGTGGGAATTTACTCATTTTGTGAAAAGATATTTTTTTAAATAAGCATTTTATTTTATTAACCTTTTGCAATCATTTTGGATGAGTAAATTTTACTAAATTGATAAAATAAATGTTTAGTTATGAAAAATATAGCAATTATGTACCTACTACTATTATTACAACTGCATTTAGTTCATTACGTTCTTTTCAGATAAGCTTCTAACTTCAGTTTAATAAAAAAAACAATATACAGGCGATCAACTTAATAAACATGGATGGCAACACTGAATTTATCGATAGTGATCTGAGATGTTTCGATGTCGATACGTCTCGCAGTATCAGTAGACATCCCTATTGAAATCACGAGCTTGACGATAATTTTAATGAATTGTGACTTTTAATGACGCATCGGGAAAGGACGCGGATATCGATCGACAGTTCATCGATAGGAGCCCGTCTCTATTTTTTTATTCGATTATTATGTTTTTATTCGAATACGTTTTATTCGTTTTGCGATATCATTGTATCAGTGTAATTATATAAATATTTAATTGTGAGCGCTTTGACTAGTTCGTTGCTGTGGTTTCACAACACATTATGATTTTAAAGTGATTATTTTGAGATGTTCTAGATCATAATGTATATCAGAGCGCCAAAAGATTGTAAGATATGTTATGTGTAGTTGTATTTTTTGCTAAGGTTTTTATCGCCGTATTTGCTCATGACTGAGGGTCGTGACTCCTCCACAGAATTAATTCCTTAGGGTAGTTCCCTTAGGCATCGTGGACATCGTGGTGGGTGTTCAGGTCTTTCCGCGGTTGGCACAGTCCTCGGGTATTGTGGTCCTCAAACATGTCGGTTTCCTCACGATGTTTTCGTTTACCGCTAAGCGAGTGCAAATCCACACTTAACTTGAAAATACAAGTTATTGGTGAAGGGCCGGATTCAAACCAGGGTGCTTCTGGATGAAACGCAGACACCAGAGCCGCTGAGCCACACTCGCTTATTCTTAGATTTTCTATATACCCATTAATATTAATAAATAATTGTACAATACAAAGTAAGTAAAAAAACAATTACAAGCATCGCATTCCATTTCATAAAACCCACACGGTGTTTTATGGGCGAAATATAACGATAATTAATGAAAACTTTTAGCCTAATGACCATTAAGAAGCGGGTGGCACAACGATTGTAAAGCTCAGATTGGAAGCTTCAAAAAGGCTTTAAACAATGACATGATAGTTGGTGAAAGCCTCATTTTATTCGACCAAAATAAGGCGGACATTCGATTCGAGCTGACATTTACGAAATATTTTTTTAAAATATTTCGTAATTAAAATAAAACATGAACTGATTGGTCTAGGTAAGCGAATAATGGGTTTAAATGCAACTTTACCTGCGAAACTAACGGTGGACGGGATATTTCTTATTAAATAAGGTAGATAAACATAATTCTAAATACTCTGTATAGTAATGCCACAATTTAATGGCAATCAATTTCTTGCAGAAAGTTTCAAATAATATTTTGGAAGGATGAATAGACGTTATTTCAGCTATCAAAATTAGCATAAGTGCCCGTAGTTCAGCTAGCGGAGGCAATAGTATGCGATTACCAATGGTAAGCAACAGTCGATGCGGTTAGTCCTTGGATGGGTGATCAAAAAGTGGCAATCCATTCTGGGCGCTTCCGTGGCTCGGCTGACACGTTAAATCGTAGGTCCCGGCTGTTTGTCTAGTACGGCATTCGTTAAGCCATGTCAGGGCGGCTTGATAAACTCTCGACACCAGAGTTGGCCTGTCTCTTTCGATAAGAAGAAGTTTAGCATGATATTTTAGAGATGGGATGTGTCTTAGTTACATTGTCTATGGTTTCAAATGAATTGTTAGGTGAAGGCGCTGGCCGATTGTGAAAATAATTAGTGCCTCTTGAAAAACGGTCATTTACAACGCGTGATAAATATTTACGAGTTATTGTTCTTGCGGTGTGAAAGAATTGAGTGGATTTATTATATATTATTGTAAGGGAAATAAGTTTTATTCTTAGCGTTCCTTGGGTTTAATTTCTCATTTTCTTTTAAATTTTGTTATATATGTTCTCAGTTTTTTATGTCATATATCTTTATTATCCATTAAACTTACATTTTGTTAAAAACTAATTAAAAAACTAAATACTTACAATAGAATAAAAAACTTAAACTACTTCTAAAACTAAAATACTGCCTGCATTAGAAGGAAAGGTCCCCAAAATGCTGGCGGCATTTCCGCGTTGTATAGCAATGCTCACCTTTTGAGCAAAGTAGCAGCCATCATTCGGGAGACCTGTCAAAAAAAAAATACCTATTTATTTAAGTTTAGCTGTTATAAAAATGAATTCTAAATGTTAGTTAGGTTTCTGGTTCAAGTTTAGTTATTAAATTAATTTTAAATAAATAATTCAAAAATTGCTATTCTATTTTCATTGATACCCTTAATAATAATATCCTTATATTGATATTGTTAGCCGGTATATTCCTTGCGTTCATTTTGTACCCATTTACGTGCGCATAAAGAATGTAATCTTAAAATTAAATAAATCCACAATTTCCTCTTCCAATCAAACTACAAGCGCGTTTTACTTTCCATAACACAAGTCGCAGTGATTCCGCAATAACCTAGCGCAATGTTATTGTATCGGTGACTTCCATTTAATGAGTTAGTTAATTAGTCGGTTAAAGTTTAAGTTTAAGTTAAACAATGGTGGTTGACCGCGGGATTGTGCTGTAAATGTTTATGAGGCTTGGGTCTAAGTGAAAGGGGAAATGAGTGCAATATGATGTTCAATAAGAAGTTGAAATAAAATTGTGTAAGTACGAGTACATAGTTTAAACAGTAAGTGCTCAACATTGGTAAACTGTTTAACCCAATTAAATATTCCTAAAAGTATTACTTCTATATACTGCCTTGTAAGGGTTAATAATAACCGCCATTACTAAGTACCTAATGAATAATTTACTTATAAATGTTATACTACTTTATTCTACTACTACTTACTGTTTTTCTCTTATGTTACTGTGTATTGGAAAACTGTTCTCTTAAATAAATCAAATAATATATCCTGTATATCCTAAAAATATAACATCCATTTATGGACTGCCTTGTAAGGGTTAATAATTTGTACAATTTATACTTATGTATAAATACCTAAGGGGCCGTCCATTAATCACGTGAGGCTCTAAAGGGGGGGGGGGGAGGGGTCCATAATAAAGTCACGAAAGATCACGAGAGGGGAGGGGGGGTGTAGTAACATATCACGTGTATTTATTTTTTTGACTAACGCGTGATATTCAACCGGAAAGCAAAAACAATCTGCAAGTCCTGTAACCATTCTGCTTGCGTCTAGGCATTATTGTAATATTTAATTTCAATAAAAGTAGAAAATTAAGATTCTTTGTAAGTCTAAAAATACACGTGATATATGGGGGGAGGGGGGTTAGTCTTAAACCTCACCATGTATCACCACAGGGGAGGGGGGGTTAAAAAATGCCAAAAAAAAACCTCACGTGATTAATGGACGGCCCCTAATACTAGTACCTGACGGGAAGACGTTGTCACCCGGAAACAGAAACATCTCGTCCGGGTGACAACACACTGTTATAATAATATAATAAAATTACTCTTGTTTTTGTATGTATTAATATAGTGAACCTAGATGTAAGTATTTTTGAACCCAATAAACGTTTTTGTATTGTATTGTATTTGTGGTTAATATAGGATTTAGACTCAATTTTAAAGTGTTTTATTTTATTTTTATTTTTATAACACTGCCTGCCTGATGTTAAGCACCACTATAGTCTAAGATGTAGCAAGTGTAAAATTACGGCTTATTATACACTAAACTAACTAACCAACCAGCTGGTCTTAGGAAAATTAATACCTACTGCACTCTACTGTAGGTACTGCATACTGCGGGTATGACTATAACTCTATTGAAAACCAAATAAAAAATATATAATAAAATAGTAACAGACGTACTGAAACTAGTAACAAATTGCCTACAGTGCCAATAAAATTGAGCACATAATTATGTATTTTTATCGTAATATTACATTTATATTCCTTTATTTATTGGAGATTCTGAATGAATATTAAAAATACTACATTATGCACAGATGAATTATTAAAGATATTAATTATTAAGAGACCTAAATGTACGTGTTTATATTGGTAATAATATCTCTTTAGTAATCTGTGGAATGGACGAGTTGTCACCAACAAATAATATTAAAATTCGATTTGGTCAACTTAACCAAACTGACCGAGTATTTTTTGGATGAGTTGTCAGTTAGCCCTTTGTACAGTACCTACTCAAAATCATTTAATTTTACCACCTGTACCTTATTGCTCCTCATTTCACAACTTCCTCCACAACCTCTGCTCCATGATTCACGACAACTGTCAGTCCAGTTTCTCGGTATCTCGAGTGGATTTCCCAAATCATCAGCAATTCATTATTAATACATTATATTGCAGGCATGAATCATTTCAGTAAAAAGCTCAATTAGGGGTGAATCACGATTTTTCCCTATAATAGCTGAATTGAATGACGCAGATTCACAGAACTGAACAGTTTTGGAAACTTTTGGTGCCAATAAAGCATAGTATGAAAACTTTTGGATGGGTTAAAAAAAATCTGGTACCTTCATTAATATAATTTCCTAAATCATCCTATTCATATTAATAGATTATATTGCAGGCAGAATCACTTCAGTAAAAAGCTCAATTAGGGGTGAATCACTATTTTCCCCCCAATAACTGAATTGAATGACGTAGATTCGGAGAATTGAACAGATCCTGGTCTGTTCAGCAGTTTTGGAAACTTTGGCGCCAATTAGGCATAGTACGGAAACTTTTGAATGGGTTTTAATAAAATATTGTAGGGATCTACATAAATATAATTTCCAAAATCATCCTATTCATTATTAATCTATACTATATAATATAATAAAGCTCTTCAAGTTTGTTTGTTTGTTTGTTTGAACGCGCTAATCTCAGAAACTACTGGTGCGAATTGAAAAAATCTTTTTGTGTTTAATAGACCATTTATCGAGCATGGCTTTAGGCTATATAACATCACGCTGCAACTAATAGGAGCGAAGAAACAAAAGTAAATTATTTATCTTGAGGGCTTTCGTTGCGTGCGCTGCGAAAACGGTTCAAGATATCAAAAACATGTTTATGAAAGAATGATTCCTCTTTTAATGATCTAACAAAATGTCCGCAACAGTACTCGTATATGTCTATCTTTTAAGGTTAATTAAATAGAACCGTTTTTATGGTAATAACTATTCCACGCGGACGAAGTCGCGCGCACCAGCTAGTACATTATATTGCAGGCTGAATGATTTCAGTAAAAAACTCAATTAGTGGTGAATCACTATTTTCATTCTAATATCTGAATTGAATGACGTGGGTTCGAGGAAACACGGATCTGTTCAGTTTTGGAAACTTTAGAACCAATTAGATATAGTTTGGAAACTTTTGAATATGATTTAAAGAAGGTTGTACCTATATAAGTATATTTAAGATGATAGTTTGAATCACATAATGTTTTCCTGCGTATGTGGCTGAATTAATACTAGTAGTGTCTTATTATTTCTTCATTTTTATTATTTGTCATATTATATACAAGTTATATCTGTTTCGATTAAATAAGTTTGAGAGCTTGCATATAAAAGGTAGTAAAAAGTAAGGTAGGTAAAATAGGTTTAACGAAACATTAAGGTCAATCAAGCTCCCTCAGGAAACTTTAAAAAGTTCTATCATTGTGGGTAATTCTGTGTATCTGTCTGTAATCATTGTGTGTATATGAATCAGTCATAATAAAGTAGCCAAATTTGTATGAAATTAATATCAGATAATTATATCTCAGCTAAACAGTTACGGGCGCTTAACACCAAGATATGCGACTCACGCAACCAACCAGACACCGTCAATCATTCCCTCATGAGTCATCATCATCATCCACTGAATTCCCTTAATTTGTCCCATTCCCAGGCCTACTGGCATTCGCACTATGTCACAGAATACAGAAGATAGAAATATAAACTATTCGCACTATGTCAGACCTGGTTTTAATCTGGTTCTCATAACCTACCGCGTTCACGCCAGCAAAGAATTGCAAGCATCCGTTGGGAACGACGTCGCAGGAATGGCGTGATACATAATAATTTTCATTGTTAGTAGGTAATTTATAGGGGTCCAGAAATTATATGTCATAAGCATGTGTTTGTGGGGTCACATGGCTAGTTTCCATAAAATTACTACATATAGGTGCATTAAACTAGTGGACGTCAGCGGATTAGCTTGCATTATTTCAGGATAAAAAGTAGGCTATGACACTCCTAAGACCTTATTAAGATACTAACTACATACCAAAAATCATGATGATTCGACTTCTTTTTATCCTGAAATTATGCAAGCAAAGCCGCGGGCGTCCACTAGTTGTAGATAAATGATTATCTTTTAATAGAATCAAAAGATTTCTTCTACAAAAGGGATAAATAAAAATGTGCAGTTGCAAAAAGTAATGCACTGCCCGGGAATCGAACCCGGGTCGCAAGAATGGGAATCTTGCATGATACCACTACACCAGCAGTGCTCGTCTGCTTGGCTCGAACTTAGTTATTCTTATCGTCGCATGATTCATGCTCGTACTTATAATGCTGATAAAAAAAAAGTAGCAAGTGAAATCGATTTGTACATTTTCACGCTACGCTAGGCAATTTGTAAACCACTTCTTTTATACAGATAAAGAATTAAAATATGGTTTTACTTTTCTGTTCTGAGGAATATAATAGTCTTCTTATTGGTATGATTTACTGATTTTACGACGCTGTATGATTTTTGCTGAAATACTTATTTATTAAGTACATTTTAATAATGTTATTTTTATGACAGATTTATAATGCAATTCAATTTATGTATGTTAAGATGGCAGCTAAATCGTACCTTTGTGTTAATCCACTGGCTTAATCTATCTCCACACCGAAATTTCATCTGAATCAATTCAGCCATTAAAGCGTGATATTAATAACAATTATGGAAACTTACATATTCACAAAGTCGTCTTTATAATATTATTATGGCAATATTTGTTTCCAAGCAGGCGAGGCCGGGTGAGACCTCCAATGTGACGGCGCATTCCCAATTCGTCACACCTCAACTCAACGTGTTATTTGCTCAATATTTTATTTTGTTCACATTAACATTTTAATATATCCATCCTGCCCCTCATTGAGCTTATAGGATTAACAGACAGACATAAATTCATATCTTTATTTGATTTAATCTGTTGATAGCGGGCAACCCTAAAACTTTGCGCTTTAATTAGCCGTTAAAACGTGTGCTTTATTTTATTATTCATAAACATTTATATTAAAACTATAACAAACGTCTTTAATAATTATAAGCTAATTTATACGTTTTAAAGATTGTATTTTGTGTGTTTAACATTTCGATTCGATTTCTTTTAACTGCTTTTTATACATTTCAAGACAACTTTAGATTTTAACTGCTTTAAGTTACTTTAGATGTGGTATATTGGATTCCATAATAATAAGTACCTAATTAGTTTGATTGCTGTATGTCACTCTTGATATTATTGAATAATCATTAGATAATCTAAAAGGTGAAACATTAATATTTTAGAAACAGAAGCAGAACTGCAGCAAACCTAGGTACGCTCAAATAACTACCTATCAAATAAATTTTACTGCACCATCGTACACGTGCTAATGAACAAAAATACCGCCGTAACAACTCCCAAAACTGTAGAAATATTCAAAAAGTGTCTTCACCTGGCCCCGCTACCTCCCGAAAAGTGGAAAACAGGCCGGATGGCTACAAGTAAACACGCGCTGCGCGAGCGCAATAAAAACGCTGTAAAATTTTGATGTTTCTATTCAACATCTTCCCTCTCTATCCAACAAGAACAAAATACCATCTAACATCTCCCCATCTCTCTCCCCCGCCGGAGAATGGCTCAGATTATTATCAATGCACTTTACACAAAGCAGAAGTTTCGAACTGGTCTGACATTAATGTGATTCTGAGAGTAAATTGTGTAGGTTTAGTGCCTGATAAGTGGCGTGAATGAGGTGTCAAGTGATAAAATTAATAAATGGAGCTAGATTCGGTGCTAGCTGTAAAGTAATAGACATGTTTCAAAACAACGCCGTGATAAGATTGTTCGGAGGAATTGGGAACTGCGACATGGAAGTTTGAGAAGACGTTGTTATCAAAGAATTTTTTTTCTATTGTACGTAGGTAAATGTTATTAAACTTAAACTTTTACTGGAATATGAGCGAAAATAATCATGCCCGGCAGGATTGGAACCTGCGTATGCATCGACCTTAGTAGGTACGGGTTTAGCACTTGACAAAAAATATAATTTGCCAAAAATCAAGTGATACATTGGTTTTTCTTTTAGCCCTTAGGTAAGTAGCTCTGAGAAGAGCTACTTACCTAAATTTTTCTGTCTGTATCATCAAATAAGTACGTAGGTATGCAGCTAAGCAGGTATTATTTATAAATGAAAATATACCAAAATTGATATATCTGTAAAGGTCTTAATGACAATCTATATGTCGTTCTATCCCTCTTTCTCATAAAAAAAACTGAAAAGAAAACCTTTCATAATTTCCTAACACGATGCCATACAATTTCAATTCCATTCAATCAGCTAGCTATCCCAAAGCAAAATGCAGTTCCGTCTGGTCCGCGGCCACACTGGCGATGATAAATAAATTAATTTTGGGTGCAAATTACTCGGCCCGCTCTATAATCGAGCGCGCCGCATGATTTCACCGGTTCGCCTCCGAGACAACGAGTAGGAAGCTGGCGGAATGGATGTGCTGTCAATTTTTTTTTGTTTTTTACATTAAATAGGCTGACGCTTGACTACAACTTGCCTGATGTTAAGCAACGTTATAATCTACGTTTAGCGCGCTTGCCTAGAAGAAACCGGTTTACTCTCGACTTGAAGACTGACAAATTATAGTTCAAGGGGAATAGAGATTCTGGCGAGAAGTTCCACAGTTTGGCTGTTCGCACGATGAAAGTCGAAGCATGCAACTTAAACCGATTCGATAAACATTTATGAAGTAAAATAATGAACCACTAAATTTTCACCAAATTTTCCCTCTTCTTTGTTAAACAGTAATATAGTTAGGATGAAGTTAAGTTAAGAAATCTGTAACTAGATGAAGCGAAGTTGCTTTGGTGACTTGAGATGACAAGAGGTAGAAAAGTTGTTTATTTTATTATCGCAGTTCTAAAAAACACGCCCAGGCTAGATGCCAAAAAGTAAAACGAATAGGCGAGGACAACTGAAATCGGCGAATATATGACTATAAAATATAACATGTACTTAGATTATTTTAAGCTTCTGAAAAAAAACGTCGTCTTCAAAAAAAAATTCTTTATTGTGCACCAATTACAATAACCACAAGTATGTATAAGGAAACTTAGTGTATAAGATCTTCTTCAAAAGCTACTCTAGGAACTGCCCTTAATATGCCACCTTCCAACCCTCTCTCTCTCTTGAGTCGTATTTCCTCATGATTGAGGGTCGTGACTCCCTCGCAGAATTCATTCATTAGGGGAGTTCTCTCCAGCAGATACATCGTGGAGCGCCCAGGTCCTTTCACGGAAGACACATGTCCTCGGATATTGTGGTCCTCAAACATGTCGGTTTCCTCACAATGTTTTCCTTCACCGTTAAGCGAGTGCAAATCCACAAATAACTTGAAAATACAAGTCATTGGTGTAGGGCCAGATTCGAACCAGGGTGCGTCTGAATAAAAAGCAGACACTGGAACCACTGAGCCACACTCGCTTTTCTTCCAACCGCCGCCTCCATTATTCCCAGCTCTCTGTCATCACATTAAATAATGACCCCAGATCCTTATCTTATTACCAATTTGATCGGAATGCGATCGATCGCGAGATTTCATACAAACTGATTATAATGTAGGGGTATTAAGCCCACTGTATATTTAACTAAATATAACATAGGATCCAGCTCTGTCCATACAAATTACTCAATCTAGAAATTGGTGCAGGTTATAAAATAGCTTTGTGTTGAGATCATTGTGGGATGCGCTTAGGGAAAAACTTTTTCGTTTATTTTTAAATTTGTTGAAATAAATATGCAAGCTTAAATTGAATTTGACTAACTTGTTTGAAATATATATTTGAAAGTCTTTATAAGAATATGTTACATAAGAAAAAAATACCAAAGCTTCCAATACAGATAACCACCAAAATGCTTTTAAAAATTATTTCACTACAATTATTTGCTAACAATTTGTAAGGCAGTAGCTTCTTACTGAAACACCTGAAAATCAATACCATTTGTGTAAATTAGTATAATAGAGTGTGGCTTAACGGTTCCAGTGTCTGCTTTTCATCCAGACGCACCCTGGTTCGAATCCGGCCCTACACCAATGACTTGAATTTTCAAGTTAAGTGTAAATTTGCACTCGCTTAACGGCGAAGGAAAACATCGCGAGGAAACCGACATGTTTGAGGACCACAATATCCGAGGATATGTGTCTTCCGTGGAAGGACCTGGGCGCCCACCACGATGTATCTGCCCAAGAGAACTTCCCTAACGGATTTATTCTGCAGGGGAGTCACGACCCTCAGTCATGAGGAAATACGACTCATAGAGAGAGAGTGTAAATTAGACAAAAAATCCTGATCTACAAGTTACACGCCTATTCCCAAATGACACGCAAATAATTGTCCATAATGCTTCCCGTCAGCCACTCTGTCTCAACCATTGACATGAAACCTTATCTTATGAAATACTCCTTCGATACCATCTCTTTCCACTCGCACAAATTTATCTTGTACCATCACTTTGAGTCTTATATCCTACAAATAAGGTTGATTTTCGATTAAAATTGTGATGTGGATAAAGTTGTCGTGTCGTATATTAACGTGTCAATCGCTCCTCCTTCTCGAATCATTATTGATATTATTAATAATCATGTCAATTCACTATCCGTGAGAAATGTTTCAAAGCGAGCGATGGAGCTATTAATTTCTGTTTGGTTATTATGGTTTTTGGATATTGTTGGTTGTAAGTACAAGTTTTTTTGGGTTTATTGACTATTTTTATTAGTATGCCACAGGCATTACCTGATTCAGCCATTGTAATGCAAATTTTGTTAATAAAGGCTAAGTTATATATCTCGGGCTCATCAAGTAAATAAGTTATTTAAACTCGCAAATTACAAATAAATCCATATCTAGTTTAAAAGTAGGTAAGTATGCATTATTAGCAATCACAGAGTGCTCTAAATTTATATATATTAAACTCAAGGGTGACTGACTGACTGACTGACTGATATAGTGATCTATCAACGCACAGCCCAAGCCACTGGACGGATTGAGCTGAAATTTGGAATAAAGAAAGGATTTTTGGATATGCCACTTTGAAAGGGGTGAAAAAGGGGATGCAAATTTTACTTCTTAATGCGAGCGAAGCTGCGAGCACCCACTAGTTAACATATATAACGCAAACAAAACAGAAAGAATAAAATTACATGATAAGAAAAAAAATAGCCTCTGCAGTTTTGATACATATTCAATCTCAGAAACACAGATAACACCGTAGCATATAGATGGCGCGAGTCACACACGCTCGTCATAAAAATGCAATCGATAGATATTCAAGTCATGCGACTCGATAAAACACCTATTCGATATTTGTCCGAGGAATGGCCGCGCCCCCCTCCCGCCCCTCCCCTCGCCGCGCCCCTCTCCTGCCCCCCTTCCACCCATCCCCTCGCCACGCCCAACACATTACAACACATTTTTAATTTCGAATTCCAAATTCAAAAATGCTGACGCAACATTCCGTAGCGCAGAATTTTGCTTTTCGAGTCAGAAACTATGCAGCCACCGTTTTGTAGAAGTTATGAATTTTGTTTGAAAGATTTTTCGACTTCTTTTATGTTATAGATTTAGGTAAACATTTATTTTTGCATTCTTTGAATAATTATTTCTGACATATTATTGATTTTACATCTGTTTTTGTATGCAAGCCTCTTTGATAGATGGTAAAAATAGTTAAAATAATGTTCCTAACCAAAATATACAAACCATTTACACTAAAAAAACAAAGTCAATTTTATAACTGACACAATTAGATTTGTTTTAAAACTACATTATCAAATGCTTACCAAATACCGATTATTCATAATCCATTAATCGATTCAATAATACATCAACAAGAACGAACTATTAATCAATCGGAACTATTCACGCCGGGGTCAACGACCTGGCTGATTGCAAGGACATTAAAAAACAATTATGATCATGTCTATCAGATCATCTATATAGCTATTTTATTGTATGATTGTATGTTTGTTGGTCATGTTTTATTAATTCTATGCACAAGCGAGAATAGGTCCACAGGTCCACAAAATAAAATCTGATACATGGTTTACTTAACAATATGAGACAATTTTACTTGAGTTTCAATACATATTGGAAATATTTTCAATTCAATTCAATTCAATTGATTGATTGTGAATAAAATTGACAGTCAACTGTCATTTTTTTCTATACATGACACATTATTAACCGACTTCAAAAAAGGAGGTCAAGTATCAAGTCTTCTGAACGTTTTTTTATACCAAGTTGCTAATCGAGGTGGTCATACAAAGTCACATGACCACACTAGTATACCTAATACTCAGTATTAGCTGGCACAATAGACTGGAGTCCACACAATGGGAGGTAATTAAACACAAGCCAAATATTCTGACTCTGAGCCTCACTGGTGGTCGAGATATAGACTAAATGGCAAAGAGTAAGAATAGACTGTGGGAATATAGTGGGTTAGGGTGTTGCCTAAATTAGGAGTGCTTCAGAAAGAAAGGCCTGAGTGAAACTTTTATAGGCGACATATGGCCGCTCGGAGACAAAGCCTCTGATACATTTAAAAAATAAAAGGTGTGTTACATTTTATATTGATTTATAAAAAAACTTTAAGAAAACTTGATAACCTCCTTTTTGAAGTCGGTTGAAAAGAACAAATTATTTGTATCGAGTTGGTCATACAAAACCACATGCCCACACTAGTGTTCCTAATACTCATGACATATTGGGACATGTAGATACTAAATGGCATAGAGAGGGGAATTGTAGGTAGTTGGGGTATTGTCTATGGCAGGAGTGCATCAGAGAGGAAAATCAAAGTATCTATAAGACTAAAATTGTTTTTTTATAAATAATTAAAAAATGTAGGTAATAATTATATATATTGACGACGTAAATCTTGAAATGTGCTTTCTCTCTAATATATTAATTAGAGTTATGAGAATGTAATGATTTCGATTAAAATGATTTCATTTCATTTCTATACACTCGTGATTAGCTTGCTATTTTCTGCAGGTTAGTGACGATCTTCTGTAATGAGGAATGTGACTCTAAGAGAAACCTTGTTATAGGTTTTGCTGCAAATAGTGATTTAGGCGTATAAATAATTTTTATGAATAAATGAACATTGAACATTGATTTTCTGCAGACCTGTTACTTATTTTACTTAGAGCACATTATAGAGGTTAAGGATGCCTGGAAGAAATCGCCTGAGGCAATAAGGCCGCTTAAAGTGCATTAAATTAGTTTTAAAATTTCTTAAATTTTTTGGTGTAGATTAAAGACATCTTATCACAGAGCTTAAAAATAAAATTGTAGGGTCAAACAAATACCTTAACTCAATTAGAAAGCTTATTTATAAGTACCTTGATGCTATTATTACTATTTACTGTACAAAGAGTATGTGTACCTTTAAAATAAACGCATATTCCTAACTACCTACATACATATCTTATTTCAATGCCACATCTGCGCTCGTTAGTCTCTGGCATGACTCCGCATACGCAGTGGCGTTCCCACAGCGTTCTTACCGAACCGATGAAACTATATCGATTAACATGATAAATCTATCGATATATCGATGCTCAGATATACAGGTTCATTCACAAACGCAAAAACTAACTTTTTACATGGCCACATACGTATAACTAATATTATTAAGATTTTTTATTGATGACTAAAAGAAAAATCATTTTCGTATGATTTTTACAAACCCTATCTAAGATTACATGAGGTTACCTGTGGGCAGTTAACCTCATCCCTAAAAGCCCTAGATTGTTTTTGGGAAAACGATCTAGGGCTTTTTGTAGTTAACAGAACAACAAAAAAATATTTCCTTTATATAAAACTAGTGGGTGACTGCGGCTTTGCTCGCATTAAGAATAAAACTTTCACCCCCTTTCACTCCTTTAAAAGTGGAATTTCCAAAAATCCTTTCTCAGCGAATGCCTACGTCATAACATCTAACTGCATGCCAAATTTCAGCCCTATCCGTCCAGTGGTTTGGGCTGTGCGTTGATAGGTAGATCACTATTCAGTCAGTCATTTGCATTTTATATATTTAGAATATTAGATATAGGTTTTGTATACTCTTTGTATTTCACATTACGAGTAACCCAGTACTCTTGAAGACGATACCATCTCTGCTCCGCTGACATATTATCTCCTGTCCCGTGATCTAGGTCTGCTGACGTTTGACGAGAGAGCCTCCGAGAGGTTGAGTGCGACCTCATTCATCAAGAAGCTATGCAAGAGAGTAATGGAGTCATTCAAGTCACATGATAGGGCAATAGTGGGTCGGATGACACGTTAAATTGTAGGTCCCAGCTGTTTGTCAAGTACGGCAGTCATCAAGCCATGGCACAGGCCTTTAGGACGACTTGATAAACTCTCAACACCAGAGTTGGCCACTCTCATTTTGGGCTTTAGTCTAACGTAAGCCCATAATGAGAGTGGCCAATATTTAGTGTAAAGGTTAATTCCTCTACAGTACATGTGTATACCACATTCAACGACAGAACGTCGTGCGGGTTATCTTTTACCTTATTTGTACAAGATTAATACTTAGAATAAAGTGCAATAGAATTATCTGCATTATCTAGTACCAGTTTACTAAATACACAAGTGAATCAGCGAAGGAAGCTATAAATAGTGAGTGCGTGTAAATTGATCGACTTTCAGATTGCGCAACCGCTACAATTATATCAAAGCTCTTTCAAGGAATGTGCTCAGAATGTTAATGGATTGTCAAAGATTGTGTTTTAATGCAGAAACGACTAGACATTGTAAATATATTGCTGTAAGAATAATTAATAATATTATGTAATTCTTCAGTACGTGGAATTGTGAATAAACCAATTACCAAATAATTGATTTCCTAAAGCTACAAAAATTGGTTTTATATTCCCCTATAGTTTTAATGCACTTTATAGAATTACAAATACATTTTCCAAACAGCGATGACATTTTCACATAATAATATTCATCAGTTAATGTTTTCATGGATAAAATACTTACATCTAATTAAATACATATGTAATAGTAATCAAATAATACCCAACAAATGGTAATTAACAACTCTATGACAAAGGCTGCGTGCACACAGGTAGGGTGGAGGTAGTTTATCAAGATGGCTAAATGCTCGCAATTAGTTGATGTGAAATGTCGCTGGCGCATGCTAACGAGATCCCGCCTCGATCGCCGAGCGCATGCGTGTAAGGCCCGACACACACTTGGATACTAAAGTTGCTCTAAGGAATTAATTATGGCTGTAATGTTCGAGTCGCGGGTTCTTTATGGATGAGGTCTGCACAAGATCGAAGCAGCTGGCACATTTAAAGAGAGGCCTATGCCCAGCAGTTGGATAGAGAAGGCTGTGGATGATGATGATGAACATAATATACCGTTTAACTCGCATGTTGAGTAGGTGCTAAAAATTGTATTATTTTCTGCGTACTCGTAGTTTTAATGACAAAAAATATAAGAAAATGTCAGACATCTATGTATGTGAAATTTTGGTTATATTTCTAAAAATTTAATTACTACTAAACCTGTTGTAGTCCAATAAATGTGTCGAGACCTGTTATCGAACTAACCCAATACAAAAAGTGGCCTATTCTTGTATACCTACTTTTACGCAAATTTAGTTTGTTCATTTCAACAATTGATAAGCCAATAAATAATATATCTGGTAGACTAGTACGGCAGTCGTTAAGCAATGTCAGAGGCCCATAAGGCGGTTTGAAAACTCCCGACACCTGAGTTGGCTATTCTCATCCGATAAAAAGAAGAAGATAAATCTGGATTTATAAAATCTTGCAAGCTGTATATGATCAAGTAAATATATCATTGTTGCACTACCCACTTTAATCGCCCATTCCACAGCCAGCCTAAACCATCGCGTTCGACCCTCCACTGATTTATTGGCCCTTTATAAAGACCCTAAAGTTTTCTAATTGCGTGTGTGTGCGTCTCTACAATCTTTACCGTAATTAGCATGCCTTTATTAGAATTCTCCATTGATAGGCCAGGAAGGATTATGGCCTTAAACACTACGATGCTAAATGGATGTAATTTATTCATGTAATGGTGAATATTTTATAGCAACAACCACCCAGAGACTGGTTTGATGGCTTAAGGCTGCTTGAGAGAGTGTAGGGTGAAGTAAAGGACCTTGTATTGGGATATTAGGTGTGTAGAAAATATGGACTATTATTGATTTAGAGAGAACATTAGTAAAAAGTATAAAAATATAAAGTTCAATAAATGTTTTTTAATAACTTTATTTACATAAAATATAAAAACATGGGAAGAAAAACTAAACATACTACTTCTAACTACTACAAAAAGGGGCACATAGAAAATCTTTTGAAAAGTGTAAAGATAATCTAAACAAGTGCTCCAGCCCACTACCCAAAAGGCAGCGTGCCCAGCATACTGACCGCATTACCACACTGGATGGCAATAAAATGTTTTAATTTAATTTCAGTTATAAGACTTAAATTAACAAAACAACCTCAAAATAGAAGAGTTTCAAATAATTTTACAATTTAATTTATTGAACAATAAAACTTCAATAGTCAAATACAATACAGAAACGAATGGTTCCGATAATTTAGTTTAAATAATAATAAATAAAAGCGTTTATTTCAGACAGAGTCCATTCATAACTAAACTATTAAACACATATTAATACAAATGTCCAAAATCTTATAAATGTCAAAAGAAGTAATTATTTATCTAATTTACACACACAAAATTACAATCACAGCAAAAAATGGAAACAAAACAAATTATTTTTAAATATAAATTAAAATTAAAATTTATTTTATTTAAAATTATGGAATTTAAAAATTAAAAAAACTCACAAAATAGGCTCATTACTTTGTGTATACTTTAAATAACTGTTTTATTTAAATACCTTGTAAAAGTAAATGGTCAATTTGCATGTGTCCGTGCAAATGGCACTGTTTGCGAGGCTAACACCCAATTTTAGTACCAACACGCCATTACCTATACCTAGGCAGTCTAAGCTGTTTCCACATGCTAAGGTTTCTAATAGTGCCTATAATTATGGGACTAGGGATGGGGTGCATTCGTAGACACTTCATATAAATAACATTAACATTTAGATCAAGCTGTGTTTTGGAATTTGTTCTGGATCGAAACCAGCTTAAAATGTATATTCAGTTCATTTAAGAACATATTCTGTTTTGCATGCCGTTATAAAATAAATAAATTACCATTATATTATATATGTTGGGTTCTACTGAAAACTTTATGAAAATTTGTCGAATTAGTTAGATTTAGAATGTGTGAATTTAGATTCTCAAACATTAGCTTCCTGAGCGATAGTCAAATTCAGTTACTGGGCTCTAATTCGCCAATTAAATAAAACTAAGCAAATAATAATAAGCAAGAAATTACTTATTGGATCAATGACTATTTTTTAGCTTATATTTATTGCTGGTATTTCTGCATTTTCCCTAATTTTATTAATATTTTACAGATTTAAATTTATTTATTTATTTGCATGTAGGGTTCATAAAGATCATATTAGATGATCAGTATGTACATCCGCCATTACAGCCTCAAATAAGGTTCGTAAACGTTAAATAAAATTATATTTTTAATTAGTTTCATTTGAGTTGTTACAAAAAAACTGGCTATAAAACACATGCAACGTCAGTTTTCGTATACAATAACCCTATATATATTACTATAACCGTACATTACGTACTAACCAATCACATTATCTCTAAACATACGTAGTGTTGCCTTCAATACCCGTTAGTAAGTAAACTTACATTTTCCCTCACTACGTCGCCACGAGGTGGTTTTGCCGAGTGTCTTGCAAATGAATAGTTATTCACCACCATTAGTCCGTAAACACTTGTCTTTAAATAAATATCTACGATCATTAGCCGGCGGATATGGTAACACATTTGTTACGGTGTTGCCAGGTTAGGAATCTTATTTGCCGCAAAAAAGGAAAAAAATAGGTAACATGTTTTAAGAGTAACAATGCTCTAACAGAATACAAACAATGAAATATGAATACTCTTGACACCAGAACTGGCCACTCTCATTTGATAAGAAGAAGAAGAACAGTATTAGTAATAGTAATTTTAATTTCAATTACACACTAGGTACGTAATAAATCAGGATCCATTTTTTATTTATTACTAAAGATCTGAATCAAGTGACTTCATGCTCATTAGGTAAATTAAAGTAAAGTAGCTATATGTGTTGTCAGACTTCAGAGTAAAGTTAGAGTTCTAATTAGCAAGGTAAACAATTACAAATAATCTATAGATACATTGGAATGATTACGAGCATTACCCCACAAGTCTGGGTAATCCTTGAATCCTGGCAATAAATAAATCGGCACGTACAGTCGATTACGCGTTACACCCAGCACATAGCTCGCAGCTCCTGTCACGCATCATTTTCCATCATTATCAATTACATCGCGAATGTGCCGCGGCTGCGATTGCGGTCAGGTGTTGCCAGCATAGCTGTGAAATTGCCAACAATGTCGGGAATATAATTGATTTTTAAACAAAAAGTGGGAGTGGTGACTCGTAGTGTGTGTTTTTGCTGCTTATGTTTACAGTTTTTATTTTATTTCTTTATGTTAACAGTGGCTTTGTTAATCGCGTTTACCTTTTATGCTGGAGCGAAAATTAAGAATGAAGTATGCCACAAAAAACTGCAAGTACTGTTAAAATATTAAATAATTCCTATATAAAATAAAATTTTAGACATGAGGTATTTCGTACCTCAGATTATTTATAAATTTGAAAATACTGCATAAATTTACTACTCACTAGCGCTGTATTGATTAAATTTACCTTCTAATTCAACTATTCGATTTGTATACATTATGATTACAATACCATTATAAAGCATAATTCCGTGTTTAACCGATTTTATGACTTTGTACTAGTATGTACGTACAAATAAATGAGTACAATGTATGTACATTGTACATAGATTTACATGTCTGTTAATTTATAGAATGCTTATAGACACACAACACAGTCTTTATCATGTTAATACATAAATAGTTATGTGAATACATTTATGTAAGCCTCATTAAATCTTATGTTCAACTGAGAAGCCTATCAACGCTTGAGCTTCGAGTTGTAGCATTTGGGTGCTACATAAAAACATTATGTAATGAATTTATACAAAATTAAGAAGTTTCAAATTTCGTTGCATTCATTTCCTATGGGTCATGGCGAGACAAAAGTAGGCACTATTAAGTTATAAATTTGATAAAAAAGCATTACAAAAGAATCTCGCCATCAAAAATGGTGAAAGTTGTGTTTAAAGGTCAGAATGCACTAACAGCGGTAGCAGTGCTTTTTTTAAACATTTATTTTATTCAATATCAAAAATACCAAACAAGTAGTGGGCTGGAGCACTTAAATTATCTTTAGGCTCTTCTAAAGATTTTCTTAGTGCCCCTTTTTGTAGTAGTTAGAAATAGTATGTTCTTCCCTTGTTTTTATATATTATTATTGTAAATAAAGTTACAAACAGAGTTTTGAAATTGAACTAAAACCAGGTCACAACTAAAATCAAATCTTTAAGGTCACTAGATAATAGCATACAAATATATACATACATATCTTTTACGCACCTTTTTAAGTAAATTACGAATAAAATTTGAATATAAATCTTATAAAATATGAATAAACCGCATGCGTTTTAATACTTAATTGATGCATCTTAGACAGGGGTAAGTTGCACCAACAGTTTGCATTTTATAAAACTTGGCATAGCTTATTAAGGCTCCCGGTGGCTTCGAACCCTAAGTGAAGACCTCTCTTAGACACGCGTAGTGAAGGCATGTGACATCAAAGATGAATTTACATGACTCATGCGACTGCATAATGTAGGTTTAATGCCAATATTAATATTCACCATCAAATCATATTTTTCACACGGCGCCGCAGGGAGACAGTGACAACGAAGTAAAGTTCGAGTTACTTTAGTAAACGTCTACTTTTAATACCGTGTTTTTGATTATTTTTCATTTTTGGTTCTGTGATTATTCTTTGAAACAGTTCAATTTACGTGTGACAATAATAAAATTGTATCATACTACGTTTAAATATTTAACATAGGTATATGATACAATTATTTTCTTTTGAATTATTTGCTAAATGTTACAAATAGCTCGGAGTTATTTTTACAGGCTGTGGCTTGTACAAAACAGCTTTAACTATGTTCAAAATAAAGGCAATAAAACAGACCTTATGTTGTTGTAATAAGGGTGGATTAAATAAAACAGTATTATCAATTGTTAGTTATAATAGCCGGTGGGCACGCGACATAATCACCCATATCGAGGGGCACCAACACAACAGGCATACAGAAAGTAGAATGGAAATCTGAAGTTCGTAAGGGGTAGAAATTGTCCGTGTTTTTTTTTAACTTGATCGGGTTTGCACTTGGCCATAGTTTACCTTATATCAAGCAAAGGCTATTGCCTAAGATGGAGCGTGCTTACCCGATAAGAACCGATTCACTCTCGCTTTGAAGATCGCTGGATTATAATGCGAGGGGAACAGAGAGTCAGGCAGGGAGTTCCACAACCTTGCAGTACGGACAATAAGGGTAGAAGCGTACCGTTTCGTGCGGGTCTTAGGAACTTCCACCATAAACCGGTGTCGTCCTGCTGCAACTCTGCTCGTCCGGTGATAGAAGTGTTAACATAAGTGTTTCTTTTGTATTAGTGACGGCTTTTTATACAATATTAATAGTATTCTTTGAAGAATATGAATAAATTCTTCAGGCCTCCTTAAATTAAGTTCAATGACCGACATCATAATAAAATTACACGAGCAAAAGACAATTCCTCAAGAAGGCAAGTGATCAAACATGAGTTGAATCAAACGTTTGTGTCAAGCTAAATAATAATAAAATTGTGCCTAAAAAAATTTGTTAGCAATATTGCTCATACATTTTTCTCAATCTTTGAAATAAATTAAAAACATATCTATAAAAGTGACATGGTCTTAATGATTGAGTATAATAAAGGGTTCGCTGTCACCCTCAAGTGAAGGGTCATTATTGTAATGTTCAACTATTGTCAACCCCCTCAATCTATGGGTCATGTTGTCAATACGCTGATTTACATGTCTATCATTTGTACTGTTTTTTTAGAGAATGATAGAGAGCTTGTTGATTGCTAAGATTGTAGTAATCAAAAAAAATTTGTTATTATTTTTTCAATTTGGAACCATGGTATATCCCCTAACTAAAATTTTGGTTGATAATAATTAATAAAATAATTAAACCATCCATCCATTAACAATCCATTTTCAAATCTGTTAAATAGTTAGTCTAACTGTAAATATCAAGTTAAACGAGGTAAAACGTGCGAAGTCTAGAGCTTTTAACTCGAACCAACGCTTTCGAATCGAATCCAATTCGAAACACACATACCAAACGTCTAAATTTCAAATGGGTATCAAAAACCCGCCGTTTAATACCTTTTTTAATTCCCAAAACCAATAAAGCAACTGCACACAGTTTCCCATGGCCGAGACGAGAGAACAAACGCGTGGGGCGGCATTTTATACGTAGGGAGTGCGTAGAGCGCGGCACTGTCAAACGAGAGCTCATTGTGGCCGGCCGTCTATCGCCGTAACGGATGTCGTGTGCCAAATATCGCCAATAATCGCGTAAACGAGGATAATGAGCGAGTAGGTGTGGCCGCGGAGAAGACGCCCCTCTAGGTTTTTTTGAGCACGTCTGGGCGGCGCGTGTGACGCCCGGCCTCCGCGCGCTCGCAGCTCGCCAGCCGCCCGCCGGCGCCGCGCACCGCCACACAACAACAACAACAACACAAAAAACACTATCACGTTACAAAAACAACAAAAAAATTCGACATCACTTTTCGCGCACTTTTTAACACAAACCTCTTAGAACCTGAAAATTAATTTTATTATATTTATCTGACGCTTAAGTTATCATTGGTATATTAAACAGTGTTTGAACGCAAGTGCATTGTTTTGGATTATAATATTTGAGTGAGAAGTTAAAATGATACCGCGAAAAAAGGAGCCAGTGTTGCCAACATGATGCAGCGGAGGAGTTCAGCGGACCAAAGCAGAATGACAAGGAAACTCTATGCGGCTACAGTATTCTTACTATTTCTTTTGTTCAAAACAGTGTGGTAAGTAATCAATTACTTATATATTAAACCTTCGTAACATGCATGTACGGTTTTGTCTAAAAACATTAGTTAAATAGATTTTTTTGATTTCAATTTTACGCCCTCCTACACAAAGGACCATAAAAGTTATAATTATAGTTTATTGACATTTTCTAAATGGCGACATTTGCAGATGTTTACGTAATTTACTGCTACTTTATATTAATTGAATATTGGTTGGAAGGTCGATTGAAATGTCAACTTCTTTTGTCGTTTTCAATATATTGGACATTGCTGCCTACACGCAACCAAAATGATCATCTTCCATATGACTGGAGATATGGCCATTAAGCAAAATAAATTTTATGAAAGCGCACACCTATCTATGTATTACATGAAAACTGCCATTATAAAACCAACCTAGATTTAAATAAATAGCTGTTCGTTTAAACAATTCTGGTGATTACGATTTGAGAATCATATCTCAACTCGTCTACGGTCTTACTCAATCTTAAATTGTCATTTACCTAACTTTTTTTCCCTAATACACGTAAACTTAGTATTCTACTGTAAATAGATAAGATACTAAATATCTACATAGCAACATTATGATTTATGTGGGTTGTAGGTCTTATCAATGTACATACATACATAATTGCATGTAAACGTATGCAAATTAAAAAAGTGACAATGAATATGTAGCCCACCCATTGGGCTCAGATTTACTGGCCATGTTAAGTAATGTTAATGGAAAGATAACAAAAATACATTATAAACAGTAGGTATGTACTTAATCCAGCTTTGATAGTGATTTACATCTCGAAGTTGAAAAATAATCCTCAATACGTATAGTTACCATGAATAATTTTTTGTCAAAAATGTACAAGTGTGTTGCTGCACATTTTAATGTCAAAACATGGCTAATCTACTACCTACTTTTTCAACAATTAAGAATACACAAGAAACGTTCTTACCTACATTTATTGGCTCAGCTAAATAACAAGCAAAATGGGTATGTCGGTTGTTATTTAGTAACTTGCCCAACAAATCCCAGCTACTTTAAACGTATGCAAATTTAAAAGGTGACAATGAATATGTCGGCCACCCATTGCGGCGAGATTTACCGCCCATGCTAATGGCAAGATACGCCACCGCGGCGGCGTGTTCGCCACTGCCTGATTGATACTCTGACTCGTGTTAAGGGGCTGGATACGACATTTAAGCATTTAAAGTTACACCAAGCATGTAGGTACCAATAGAAGTTTATACTTTTGTTCTTCTTTGATGTTTTCTTGGCTGAGTGGTCGTGGTCATATTGAGACATTATAATATATAATATTGGCGATGAACGCGGATTCAGCTATTTGTACGATCACGCTCCGTCTCTCCAAAGAATTTCTTAGTTAGCTTTTGAATATGCTTGAAGACTTTCTAAATTTATGAGTTCTTTCATAGATATGTATTTGTATACAAATTGGGAAGCATTCGTCAAAGAATAACAAGACAGTAAATAGCACAAACATTAAACCAGCCTATTTTTATGTGACACTGTACTCGTAAGAAGCATGATTTTCACACAATTGAGGCTGGTTATTATATAACCAGCTATTACAACATAAAATATATCCATTAAATCAGAAAACAGCACAATTGATACAAACGTGACCCTGAAGGTCACACAGTAGCTTCATAAAAGTAATGGTATTTAAGTTTTGGGCCTAATGAATGAAATAATAATTATAACATAACAAATTTGTTAACAGTTTTCCTCGTTATATAAAAAAACACAACTAGTATTTCCAGTAAAAATGATTCTTACATCCAGGACATATTTACAAGTAATAGATGTGAATTAGTATAAACATTGTCGGTACTAGAGCTGTAATACCTGGCAGTTAATAAACGACTATTTAATACGGCGTTATTTATATCTGCAATTAGTCGGCCAGTGATTTATTTATAGCCTAGGCTTAGCTAGCGATTTGCATACATTGTCTATTAAGACTGCACATTGTAAAATCTATGACAAGTAAAAATATTTGCTTCGTGATAAAAATCTTATTAATGAAAATATAAACGAATTAATTTAGCAATAAAAAAAATTATAAAACTTAGAAGCATAGATGAAATTTTAGTCAAATAGATTGTATTATTTTGTTATTCATTGAGTTATTATAGTTATGCATCTAAGTACTGTACTCAAGTATAAATAAAAGCACAAATGAATACGTAATATTTTCCCTATAAAACACTAAAATTAAATTCATTTCTCGAACCAAATAGCAACCATTCAATAAATCCAGATACTACAAACGTTAATTTACCTCACTTATCGTAATTGCAAAGTCTTAAAGCGTTTAAAATATTTAAGAAAAAGAAAGAGCTCTAGCCTTGATTTAAAGGAGTCCTTTACTAATGGACGACAAGCGCTAACAGATAAACTTTACATTCAATTTATACGCATATCAACACTTATCGAACTAATTGGTATTGGTAACATTTTTAAAGTAACAATATCTCACAAATCGTATCTACCTCTAGGAGATAAACAAATAGCTCTACGAACATTGTACAAATGTACACGGAATTTCAATCAAGCTAGTTGCCAACAAAAATAAATGGCAAAATACAACGTTGCAAGCGATTTCTGTATTTATTACCTTTTATTGTAGGTTTGTTTTTGCGAGGTGGGACTGGATTTATGCTGTTATTGAATTGCGGTGGTTGTACAGGGTTATGAGCAGTATGGGCTAAAGCTACCGTAGCACCTCTACGTCAGCGTAGCACAAGCTGAAAAAAAAATGTTTTACTTCTAATAACCTTAAAACATTCCGGCGAATTGAAAACCTGCTTCTCTTTTCTTAAGTCACTTAAAAAAATACAATATTACTTTTGCCGAACAAACGCCATGTAAATTATGTAGTTTCTTTATATCATATTGCGTGTATAGTTAGCATTTAAATTAGTTTATAGATAGCAATCAGTCAACTATTAAATATATTAAGTTTATACATATATTCAGATGTTAGTAGAATAAAAACAGTTTTATGTTATTTATTCTGATTTTGCCATTATTAGATTACGCGTAATCGTTCTTACTGTGTATACGACGCGTTATAGAAAAGGGAAATATTTGCAGAATTGTCGGCACGCCGCGAGAGGGCGCGCAAGTAGCTGCAATTTGTATTGAAATAACCTTTCTGAATGGATATCTTAGCATTTCATCGGTCTCCGGCAGGATTTATTATTTTTTTGCTGAGCGCGGTATTAAAGCACAAAATTATTGTTTTTGTCCAGTCATGTGGTATTTTTAAAGCAATTATTAAGTTTTGCGTCGAGCTTTAATTGGATCACTCAGCTTTAACGACTGCCAGCTTGATGGACGCTGTTAGTACGTTCCACTAATATTGAGAATATTTTTTGCTAATTCTTGAAAACACTTTGGTAATAATCACTCGGAGATGCAATTTTTAAATTATAGTCTAATAGAGACGGAGAAATAATAACATCTGACGATTCTTTTGAAACAAATTATGTAATTCTCCATCCCATAACAAACAACGCTATTGATACAATTTTAAACCTCTTAGAATGATTCGTGAATTCGCTAACAGGCCAGTCGAGGTCATCGTGAATGATGACCTCGACTGGCCTGTTAGCTTAGTTGGTAGTGGCTCTGCCTTCTAATCTAAGGGTTGCGGGTTCGATTCCCGCGTGACACAAGTATTTATGCATTTTAAAAAAAAATTATAATTACTTGTGTTGAGTCTGGTCGTTTGTATGTATAATAAGTATGTATTTACAAAAGAAAAGTATATAAGTAATATATCCGTTACCTAGTACCCACGACACAAGCGTTTGCTTAGTGTGGGGCTAGATGGCGCTGTGTGCAATGTCCCAGATTGGGCAGGGAATATCATGTAACATGCAGGCAAATCAAATTTTACAAGAAAATCATAACCAAGTTAGTACTAATTTTATAGAATATCTTCATAATCGAAAACATAACATTAAAATTCGAGAATACGCATAACCGTTAACATAATCGTGGGTGGCACCCAAAGCTAACTCCAGTTTTACCTCAACTAACCAGACTCGCAATAAAATAAAGTGTCTTCCCAACGCAAATAATAATCATACTGCAACATGACGAGCATCGCCGCGGGTTACGTTACATTAAAATCATTAAATGACGGTTATAATGCGTTTTTAGAGCCACCCTTTAATGGAGGCCGGCGAGCCGCGGCCGTGGGAACGCACAGATAGCTTTACAGGCTCCGACGGTTATGTCAAGACGGAAAACTGAGCAATGTTGCTGTTATGATTGCTTTGGTGTTCCGTGGGGTGGTGGAGAAACGATGAGGAAAGTTCTGGGTGGTAGAAATAGTGGCGTCTGAATAAAAACTGAAATTATATGTAACTACTTGTAACTTTTTAAATGGTTAATCTGCTATCTAAATAGGTTTTATGACTTTTGAACTGATTGCTAAAAGAATGATAACACCTATAACTGAAAGTTGCTAATTTTATTAACTGCTTCAGTGTCGTTTATTTGTGATTAAATTTCTGTTCGTGGTGCGATTTAAGCTGCTTTGTTAAATATTTATATCAGTCTTATTGTTATCGTCACCATAAATACGTTTTCATAATACATAACAATGATCTCTATGCAGTATCGTAACCAAAGAGGCAGCATAAAAAGGCTCGTAACTAAACGAAATTAAACGATTTTCATTTGTGACAATATCATGAAGAACTCTCTTTTCCAACTCGCCTCACGCTTGTCGACACTCTAAATAAAGTTCATACGACACTGATAAGAAACAAGTTTGAAACAAAGTAAAAATAGATGTCAGTCAATATTTGAACTTTGATCATCAACTCCACGCCTCGGCTTTACTTAGGGCTGTTACATTTTTGAATAAACTCTTTGCATTACCAGGAAGTGAAAATACTCGTATACCACACTAAGTCACTATTATTTTTAGATTTCTGTGTATCGCGAAGATTCTAATGATCTTTTTGTTTAGAAAAACGCACAAATGTGTCATAATAAAAGGTAATGTGGTCTGTGAGATCGTTAACCGGGTATTCGTGACTGCGTTCATCTGATGGGTACGTGAGGCCACACTTTTGGCTAATCTGTCACACTTCCTGTTGATCTAGCACGCTCTCGGTACTTTATGCCCGTACTTCGAAGGCGAGACGAAATTATCTCAGATTTTATACGATTCAAGGATGTGATGTTTACTTTGAAATTATATCATACATAATGACCAATGAGCATTGTTTTACATTTTTTTTGTGTTACGTTTTGTTTATAATTTTGGCTTTTAGAGTCTTTTCATTTGAGATATGTACCTGCATCTTCTTCATAAAATTATTGTTGTATGTCTAAGTTTATAAAATCGAACCCTACAAATTTAATTAAAACCTTACAAATTAAATTAATTCCACGCCCTACTGGCGTTGAAATTGTGTTCTGTCGATAAACTATTTGAATCATAAAGCAGCGAAGCACAAAAATATTTCAAAAACATTCCAACAGAGTCGGTCGGAGTTCGGAACCAACTCATAATTAAAATCGCTCTCTGCTTATTAGTTCCATAGTCGGATGCCGGACAAAATATGGCCACAGAGGAAAAACAGTGGTAAAATAAATTAGTATTATGTTTAGTAATATCCGAAGTAAACAAATACTTAATGAGTACTAGTTTCGATGACTAGGTACATACGATTGTTATAAGATTCGAAAGTCAGAGGATATGACTTTGTAAAAAGATAATTTTACCAATTTTGTGATCTTTTTTATGGTAAGTATTTAGTGTAAAGATAGCTTAGACCAAAAACGCGAAGGCTACATAAATACGTATACATACATACCTACTAGGATGTTAGATCTTGAGTAATTTCGCAATTATTACCTACTTTTGTTTTTTAACTGTGATCAAAATCATCGAATCCAAAAACAAATTGTTTCCATGTCCGAACTATTTCCACCTTGTTCGATAGCATCTCTGTTTACCGACGAATTAATTATTTTGACGTTAATTATGTAAAGAAGCAGCCAATTAGCAGCATAACTGTGGCAAACGTGGCGATACGCATGTTATATTTCACATTGGTTATGGTTTGTTTATGGGGCTTGTTGTGTAGGGAAACATTTGTACTTTGTTGATGGTTTTTTTAATGTTTTTCTTCGTATGTTGGTTCTTTGATATTGAAATAAAGAAGAAGATTGACATGGTGTTGGATGGTGATGGAACTTGACATGGTGTTGGATGGTGATGGAACTTCACCACACCATTGTCAAATATTTACTACCTCCAGAACTATAATCTCTAAAATTTCATCTAAATCGTTTCAGCTGTTTGAATGTGAAGAAACACACAAAAATCTTTTGCCTTTATAATATTAGTTTATTGCTGTGACATCATGACTTTTATTCAACCGATATAAAAATATTGTCGTTCTTTAATTCAATTCTTAATATTCTTCTTTATATAAGTATGTATATTTTCTTTCTATTGTTCCAGCACCCGGGACAACATGCTACCCAGCTTAAAACTAAGCTCAGCCCTCACCTGCCGCTTGGTCGGCGGATTGACCAGGGAACAGAGAGCCGTCTGCAGAGAAGCCCCCGACGCAGCCTCCATAGCCTTCGAGGGTCTACATATGGCGGTCAAGGAGTGCCAGCACCAGTTCCGCTGGCACCGGTGGAACTGCTCCAGTCTGCTGGTGAAGAGCAGCAACCCTCATTCCAGTGCTATTATGAAGAGAGGTGAGTAACAATGTTTTTTTAGCTTTCGCAAAATGATTGGCATTCATGATTGAATTATATTTTATAGTTAAAAAAACAAACTAATTTTTACTTACTTAGGGGCCAGTTTCGCATAACATTAATTCTTGTCATACGCTACGGAAAGAAAGAAAATGCAGTTCGTTTAGATTTCGTTGAAAATGAACTAATTAAGTTTATATCTAAAAATTAACAAACACCAACCAAGTAGTTTTAACTATATACAATCAAATCTCATCAGATAGTATTAAACAAAAATATTCTCCAAAAATACCAATCATAACCAAATAGGTGTGGTCCCGCGATATCACATCACAAGCCCACACGGCGAATTAGCATCGAGTTCTCACACGAGTATAAAATCCACTGACCCATTGGACTTTCTATTCAATACTGGCAATAAAACACTAATAAAGTGCATTAACACGAGTGATTGAGCCGGAGCAGGCATTTACCACAGATTGCCTCTATTCACAGTATAACAAGTGCTGGGAACGCAGGGCATTCACTGAATAACGACTAGCCTTTTGAAAAGTTTATTCGGTAGGTGACGGCTATAAATACACAAATTGTTCAATCTACGCGTGGTGAAAGGTTGCAGTAGAGTTACCATCATCAAAGTTAGTTAATAAAGTAAAAATTATATTAGTGCTTATTTTTGTTTACATAGAAAAACTAAACTGAAATTCTTGTTTGAAATTTGATGTATAGGTAAATTTGATGGAAAATTAACTAGAACACGTTTATTTTGAATCAACCCAGGCAGCAACGCGATACTTAACTCATAACGCACACTAGGATATAACTTAATCCAATGTATAATAAATACTAAGAGTCGTTCAAGAAACATACTATTCCATAGACGAGTTCTTCAATACAAATAAAAAAGGTACCTAAATATCAATGGTAGAAATCTTGTCAATAAATAATTAAAGATATGTAATTTTTTTTATAATAATTCATGTTATATACAATTGTAATTCCTTATTGACGTGTAAGCTTTTGGTTACAAATAAATTGTTTATCTGTTAACTAAGGTAGTAATGATAAATCACAACAATACATACATATAATGAGTGTGCGTTTGTACTTGCACGTAGTATTGGAACAAATTAATTACCACGTAATAGTGTAAGAGATGATAATTATGGGCTGCAATACCAAGCCAAATTTCCTTTTACCAGTTTTTGGTGACTAAAGTATAATCAGTAATTCATCTCACTCAGACAGGATAACTATGTACTAATTTATCAATAATTTAAAAAAAGTTCTTTGTGTCAGATAGTTAATATTATAAATTTATATTTTGTAAAAGCTTACACAAACGATGGTCACCTGATTTCCCGAGTAGAAGCGACTCACCTCGACCCACACTGATGTAATAATGGTTAATTTCGTTTATTACGTGCGATTACAGTTAAATACGCTTAATTGCACTGCCTTATTGAAATATGCTTCATATGTACAAACAAGCTATGACGGTTTTGATTGATAGAATAGGTTACTTGAGTTGTGTGATGTTTATTATAAACTCTCTTATTAATCTATGCCAAAGACATGGAATACGCATCTTTTTAAACCTTTCTTTACACATCAATTTGTTCGGAGTACATTGAACTTCCGTACCCGTAAATAAAACAGATCTTAGAAATTACTTTCACCTTCTAAAATTATATGTAAAATTATTATAAGGATAAATAAAAGCGGGCAAACTCCATCAATCGTAATGATAACGGTTAACTTTCAAAGTTCAGTAGTATTTTCATATTACAACATTGCTTAGGTAATAGATAATTACGGTATTCCCCTCCGCCTGCACACAGTCTATGTAAAACAGCCTTCTAAATAGCAGTTTGAGGAGATTTCCTATTTGCCGCCCGAGGGTGAGGGCGGGAGCTTCGTGGGAGGCAGCGCGATATACATGCCTAGCTAGGCACTTGTTTATACAGCTGGAGGATATACTTGAATATGTATCCTACTTATACTTGAATATGGTATGAAAGATTCTGAGTAAAGATAGAAAGTATATTTATGTAGGTTCGCAGAAATGCGGAAGAAATGTATAGGTAATTAATTAAAAAGGTTTAATAATAACCTCAGTCGCTCCGGCTTTTCGCTGACATGATCGCGAAACTCATAATAAAATCGATTACTTATTCATTGTCATCTCGAAATGACCAATAACATTCCGATTCCTCGTAGGCAGCGTCGATTAATGCCAAAAACCAGTCCCACCAGATGTAATTCCATGTATTTTTATTGAAAACGCAACTCAACATTGAAGCCAGTCGCGATCAGCCATTACAATCCGAATTTATTACGAGGAGAGATTATTCACGCACATCACATCGGACCGGAGCCGGAGCGCGGGACGCAGCATTATGTTCTTAATATACGTATTTACAGTACGTCCGCCTTTATGTCCGTGGTGTGAAAAGGCTTTGTCGTCGACCTCGTTTTTTCCACAATCATCGCACACGTTGACGTGGAAATTTACGAGCATGAAGGATGGGAGACAACAAATAATAAGATGTCCATGGAGGTGGCCAGGTGGGACGCACCCGCGCCCGCGATTTCACGCTTCGTGTGGGTCCCGCGACGTCCCTCCGACGAACCAATTAATATCTTAACTGGAATTGGCCCGACGCTCCATACTCTCCGAGGTATTTTATCGCTGCACGCATTTCAATAACAGTTCGGAATTCCCCCATTAAACTCGGTAAACGGCTGATACTCGAATTAGTGGCAGCTCGGAACGAAACTTGTTTCTAAAATACAGATAATCGTACCCGAGATTAAGACGTGAATGTGAACGGATTACGTACGCTCTCCGTCCCTCGCGCTATTGTACCTCGACAGTATTAGTAGTGGTGATGCTCCGTAACGACACCTTCCGGCCCTCGGCGACACGACCGCGTTTATATCGAGATTTTGTGAAAAAACAGCGTAACTAAACACTTAAACATCTTTCTCAACGTGTCCATTGTTGAGATCCCAAATTGAAACGTAGACGGGAGAATGAAAGCAAAAAAAACGAAAGAACAAATCGAGAGCTATGCTTTTAAATAGGATAATAGCGATCGATGATCGTAGAAGAAAGATAATAATGATTCCGGACCGTTGGGTTTTTTTGCTCAAAATCGAAGACGCGGCGATGAAAGAGCCAGCGCATGGCATTCTGGATAGATCGCGGGATTCGTTCCGCTTCCCCGAGATCCTCCACACGTCGTTAGCGCTTTGTTGCACGTGACGCTGCTACAATGCTGCTACAAATATTTAATGACTTTTGTGAGGCTAATGAGGGCATTGTAGGTAAATGTGAGGCTCCGGGCGTCAACGGTCGATGGAGGAGCAGATAGCAGCAGCGGAGGCGGCGTGAGAGAATGGCGCGCGCGGCCGGCAGGGTGGCGGACATGCGTCGATACACATCTGACGGCCGCGCGTGACATGAATCCACACGACGAACGCCTCATAAAAAAGTGACATTTATTGGCGTTTTATATCAACAACGTGCCTCAGGTGACGGAGTGCCGGCGACGTTGTGCTTATGATGCTGCAAAAACGCTACATGTTATGAGAAGTATTATCTCTTGAAGCATCGTGGGAACTGCTCTGTGATGTGTTCATTTGGCGAGGATCCGATGACTCGAAGCGACAATTATATTCCGATTGAGCCGTCAAAATGTTATTGCTATAATTTGCGGTTAGGCGCGAGATCTATAAGAGGGTGAGCGCATGATGGAGCACAAAGTAACAGTAGAAGAGCATCGAGAAGGATCCAACAAAAGGCGACGTGTCGTAATGTGTGGACGCGCGCTTGCCCTCTAATGGCCCAGATAACATCTACTCGGTGCGTTACTGAATCATGCTCCTTCAGATGCCTTCGACTGTGAGAAAAAACACACAAAAGATGTTACAAAGCTTAAATTTGTCCAAGATCCCTGCTCTGGACGTGACACCGAGTGCCTTTTTTGTTTCACGTTTTTTTTAGCTGTCGGATTATAAAGCCGCTTTTAAGGGTTAATTAAGTCGAGAAGTGTATTAGTGATCTTGCGGAAATTTTGGGAATATGTATATGTTTAATGGAGTGGTGATTTGGTTTAATTTTTGTTCGTATCACGATTTTGATCTTGTTTGCTTAAATTGATTGCGAGATTGGTGGTTTCAACTTGATTATGATTGACTTTTAAAATAAATTGGGGTTAGTGAGTTGTCAGAATGTTACAATTCTTTGAGCCACAGTTATAAAATAAAGCATATGCATTTATTTCTCAAAAACCGGATAATGACATCTGTAAAGGCTTAATGATTAAAATATAACCTATGCTTGTTATTTTTATATGCACTAACACTTTATGACCTTACTAAAAAGCCAAAAAATAATTCTAATTTCTGGACCAAGCATTCCTTTAAACCGAATCAGAAATGAGCTTGAATGAAACTCGATCCCACAGCAGTAACCCGTGCTGACGTCACTAAACACAGCCTAAGTTCGGTGCAGTCAACTTAGCCTTCAGTTTCGGTCATTAAAGATTCGCAACACATCACTACGACCCGGGGCAAGGGCTTAATTGGACCACGTACCCCCTTCGAGCGATGGGGAATATTCATTTACATTTTTGCCTTGAGTTATGAAGACAAACACATGCGGGAATGAATTAAACTTCACTTTTATAGGGTTCGTAACTAACGCATGACCTTTTTAGAATAGCATTAATATACGAAAACCATCAGTTTTGTAAGCACAAATAGCCTTAAAAAATTGTAGGCACCTTAACGATGAAACTGGAAACACTGACTAGCTTTAACATAATTTGTGATCATTGTTTTTCATTTTCCTAAAAACGCTATAATTAATGTCATATACTTACGAGTAATTAAATAGAAATCATAAAACCCAGAATCAGAATCTCCAAAAACATGAAGTAGTTAATTGAAAAACAATAAACGTCGTTTTCCGTTAATCATTCAATGAAACGCACATCTGAATAAACATCCAGCCTCTGTAATAATATGAATATATGCATGTAAACGGACGATTTCCAATAATTGACGGAACAAAAACTTCAATGAGAGTTCATTCATTTTGGCGCCAGATTTATAAGCTATCCGGTTGGAAGCGAGAAGCGTCACTAAAAACCGTTTTAAGAATCGAAACAGCATCGACATAAATCACACGCGAGGTCTGGTGAAGGGACATGGCGCGGACAGCACGCGTATCGGAACAATGTTTCTCGACACGGAAAAAGCTGACCACCGCCGGCGAAGCGGAGAAAAACACATCATTATGCGCATTCGATTAAATAAAACGTCCGCGATCGATTCGATTCTTAAAGCATCGCAGATGAATAAAACGGTCAATGATAATTGAAATTTGTGTTTACTTAGCTCGCCCATTTTTTGCGAGGCGGGCGCCGCCGTGCCTTATAAGTCGTCAATGTAGATTTCTCCAATTTAATCCTGACTTCACGGAACCGGGAGACGCTGTTGGGGCTGTGGTTTCTCAGAGCAATGTTTCTATCCATCTTCTACACTGACAATGATAAATTCAGATCGTGCAAGTAAATTATCTGCCTTAGACTTTTTCTGATTTAAGCGATCGTTGCACTGAATGTGCATAAAATCTGGCGTCGAGCGCTGAGCCAGGCTGCCGTCGCTATGTTAATGACGCAAATAATTAATTACACATACAGAATGAATACAAGAGCGGGCCTCGCAGAGACGAATGACATAAATCGCAGTGAGTTTTTACGCTGACATCTCGTAACGAAAATAATTACATGTCATGCATTATTAAAACAAACGAACGCAAAAAGCTAAGGGGACAAGTGTAAGAGAGGAATTCAAAATCTGTCACCCGTTGGAAATTCAGAGCATTTCGTTGAAGAAACGTCGAATAATCGGAATTCATTAAAATCGATTAAGGAATTCGGCACGGGCATCGGGCGCGGGCGATTAACGACCTTACAGTCAGCTAATTGGCACAAATTGACACTAAACCGTGGGATGGAGGTAATTATAATACGAGTGGTGCCCACCGCCGCTATACATCTCGTGTTTGAGTTTTAATTAGTCAAAAAGAATAAGTGTGTTTAAACGACTCCGCCGCACAACGGAGTCACGAGATTTAGATTGATTTCGAAAGCAGACTCGATCCATACGAGCGAGCCTTCAGAGAGCAGACAGTGCAGTCACCAATAACTTGGAATCATCGAAATCGATCAATCGAGCGTGCTATAAATCGGGACGTATCGATTCTATCGCATACCATCGACAAATATAAATTTGTCGGTGGCTACTCGGTGAAAGCACGTCTTGTCGTTGGCGATTTATAAATAAACAATAACATGCCGTGTTTGGTCTGTCTGTCGTTACATTTGTCAGGAAACTGTGCGAGATTCTGAGTGATAAGCTTAAAAAGGATTGTTTAGAGCGCAGCACACAATGCTCAATGAATGCTGAGACACATTGTGGCATTTGTATGTTTCGTCATTCGGTTAGATATCGGCAAATTTATTTTATAGTAGCTGACTTAGATTCTACAAAGAATTATTACATACACGAAATAAAGAAGTACTAACAACATAACATTTTCTAAACATCAAACTACACCCAACAAGAAACATCACTCGATTTTTTTTCCAAGGCGTACAAAATAAAAATGCCATTCCGGCAATCCACCGTATCGGTGGACGTCAATTAGACTCACTCTAGAGCTGGCCACTAATCCGTAGATAACACCATCCTCGTATATTAATCACTTGCCACAATCGAATTAATTTATTCGATTCCCCCGTATCGAATAATCGAGATATCGTCGCTCGTTGGTTTTGTGGGAGCGCTCTGTGCGACGGGTGCTGAAGTTTTGATTAGGCGCTTTTATAGATAACACAACAGAAATTAAAGAAATATTTCAATGATCTTTAGCCACTGAAACTGGAATAAACGAATTAGTGAAACTAAAAGATAATTACATAAATACCCTGTATCAATTTATTTTTCAAATTTTAATGTTTCCATCAATATAAGCTAATAAAACCAGAAGGAAAGTTAAGATAAATTTAAAAAATAATTTAATCGGAACCAATCAGAAGTCGAATCTATTTTAGTTAAAAGATTTGAACCCCATGATAGTTACATTTTACTGAAGCATTTTTTGTAAAACGTTGTATCCAGAAGAAGGCCAAAACCTCTGTTTTGTTCTGTAGTTTATCGAATGAATGATTCAATCGGCGCACACATCAAGGCAAGTCCATTATTCCTACAATGAATCCAACAATCTAATGATTTGATTTCGTACCTTCAGCAATCAATTAAGCCGTAATCTATACTAATATTATAAAGCTGAAGAGTTTGTTTGTTTGAACGCGCTAATCTCAGGAACTACTGGTGCGAATAGAAAAAATCTTTTTGTGTTGAATAGAAACTTTAACGAGGAAGGCTTTAGGCTATATAACATCACGCTGCAATTAATAGGAGCGAAGAAACAATGGAAAATGTGGAAAAAACGGGTAAAATTATTCATCTTTGAGGGTTTCCGTTGCGTGCGCTGCGAAAACAGTTCAAGTCGTGGGTAACAGCTATAATTTATAAAGCCAAAGAGGTTGTTTGCAAAAATAAATATCATGCCCTAAATAACTATTCTACGCGGACGAAGTCGCAGGCATAGCTAGTTCGAGTATAAAGCTAGCAATCGCTAGCAATGGCTAGCAGGATGCGTAAACTCGAAGCAGGTGGTACTGGCTCGCGAATAATTGCCCATTACAGACAGAAACCTCTAAAATCGGCATTATCTAAAGGCCTATTCAGGTTAATACAATGAAATTGCTGAGATTCACAATTAACTGCGAGACCTAACTCAAATGCAAATCGTAGCTAGGGCTGTCACAGATAAATAAAGTACAAAAATGAATTCAATTTATGTACTCTTTATATTTCAATATAGTAGCAGTTTTTTTGAAATAAATCACGACTGAAAAATTTTGAATTTTAACCTCGTAGGTATCGGATATTTTTAACAAGTATGCATATGTTCAAAAGACAAATCCAGACAACTATTCAACATTCAAATAAATTGATTGAAAACAAAACAACCATTTGAATAGCAACCCTAATCAGCCATCACACTGTTTATGGTAAAAAGATTACATTGTGCGGCCAGTACCTTATCTTACCATCTCCAATGGATTCACCATTTAATTTATTGCAATAAAACAGATAAATGGTACTTGTAGACGTTCCGCGTTCCTATAAATCTAGACTGGAAAGCTTCCAATAGTATGATGAATATTATCTACGAGATCGGTATGCGAAACATAGCTCGTTGCTTTAATTTATGCTAAGTGAAGAAGCTGCCTACTAAAGCGGTAATGGACTACGATATGATCGAAGATTACACGCGATGTTTCCCCGAGCTATCGGAGTGATGATAAAATATTGGTTTTATTCGGAGGAGATTGTGATGTTATTTAAACGATTTCATCGATTACATTCTGCAATCGTTTTGTTATTAATATTGCAGTTCTTGGATATAAATCTCAGCTATGTGTCTAGTTATTTAAGAGGCTGTTTCACGTCAACAGCTGCCAACTGTTTCAGCGGGTAATTTTTTTAGATCAGTTGGTGAGAGCAGGATCTATTGATACCTAAGGGCCTGAACAAGTGAAGTCAACTATGTAAAAGTGATAAAAGTAACTACAAAAAATAACCGTAGGTACATAATTATAAAAAATCAATTTCCTAAACCGGTTAATTTCCCATCCATGATAGCAGCAGACTTCATCCCTACATTATGTACAAAGTGTATTCACATATACTAACCGCAAACGCGTCGGAATGTAGACACGTTGGTACTCGACCACACACCAGTGGAAATAAAGAACTGAAACATACTGAGAACTAAAACTAATTCAATCCTTCTAGATGGGACTTCAAAGTGCAGGTGGGTTAAATTGGAAATTAGAAAAAACTAATGATTTTTCTTAGCCCTAGCAATGTATTGGCAACTTCTGGAGCTCTTAAGATTTTGATAAGCAAGTTTTACTCACATTAAAACCTGAAAGCTTTATAAGTATATAGTTATAGTAGATTTGAAAACAGACATCAATAACAGTATTCTTTATTATAACTGTTGCAGTATTGCTACTCAACACAACATTTACGTGATTCTCAATTGTTTTTTAAGTTTTTTTTTTACTTTCTTATTTAAGATCCAAATTTAGCCTAATACCGACGACGACCTAATTTAGACTAAAAGTCGACGCGGTCAGTCCTTGGATGGGTGACCAAAAAGTGGCATTCCATTTTGGGCGCTTCCGTGGGTCATATGACACGTTAAATAGTAGGTCCCGGCTATTTGTCAAGTACGGCAGACCGTTAGCCATGTCAGAGGTCCTTGGGGCGGCTTGATAAACTCTCGACACCAGATTTGTCCACTCTAATACGATAAGAAGAAAAAGCCTATTACCAAACTATTTAATCAGTACATTCCATAATTAAAACTATGGAATCGTTTGAAAACATAACCTCTTCACATATTATTCCTTCTTAATTAGTGGCGCTTGTATGTGCTTGACAGTGAGTCCCATAATTATTGTAATATAGTAGAATTACTCTCCCACTTCTCATTGTGACTGACGGACAACTTCAAAATATGACTAAGTACTCATAATGTTTACATTTTAATGCCATTTCTTGTCTAAATAATTGTTGCTAACAATGCCAGTATATTAAAAAATAAAAAACTCCGTACACTCACACGTGCTTTTTCATGTAATATGAAATCTGTTCAGTTTACTCTTGCTCGGCAATAAGACAGTTGAATTTTTAATTTTGAAACTTAACATATATACCTATATATTAAGTTTTTGTGATCAACGCACAAACTAACAATTAATTAGGATTACAATTATCTAAAAGAAAACAAAAGAACGTAATTGAGAATGTGTATTCAAAACTTTTTAAATAAAGATATCTTATTTCTTATTTTGAACCGATTTAACATAATTATTTGAACGAAACCAGCATAATTTCTGAATTCGTAACATTTCCAGTGTCTTTACATCTTAAAATTCAATGTACCCAATCCCATTACAAGCGAAGATGTATAATTTTTATGCAGAGACATGAGACAACTAGTTCTGATACATATTCATGTTGTTTTATGTAATGTACTTTGTGTAACAACTTTGTCTCTCTAGCGAGCTTAGCACAGCCGAATGAATGCATTTACAAAATTGATAAGACGTTTATTAGGATTGACATTGAATATTATATATTGACGCTATTGTGCTGATGACGGTATTTTAATTATTTTAGTGGTCATTTTTATATGATTGATGATTGAAAGGAAATCAATTAGATAATTGTGTAAAGGGAAAATCGTTATCTCTGTATTTGAGAGTGTACCTATGTAGTTTTGAGCCCATATCTATCATAATAAAATTTTATCAAAAATAGATTCATCTTGTTATAACTATCCGTAATTAATTAACTTACATTAATATGATTTAATGTAATTTAGTAATAATTAAACTATCATTCATCAATTTGAATATAACCAATCACAGTTGTATTAAAATAAATATTGCAGGACATTGCACACAGCGCCATCTAGTCCCACACTAAGCAAACGCTTGTGTCGTGAGTACTAGATAATGGATATGTAATACTTTTATACTTTTCTTTTGTAAATACATACTTTTTATACATTTATGGTGTAACTTCTTTTTATCGAACTGTAATTGAATCTACAAGAAATTCTTGTATGTATAGCGGCTGTGCTAACCTCCATATTCTTAGTACAAGTAGCCAAGTATGTATAAGTCAATTCATTGATTGAGATAATGCCAGCAGTTTACATAATTAATTTGGTAAGTATTTGTAAGTAAGTACATAAATTGGCAAGGGAATGTGTGTGGTCTGAATAACAGTGATATTGGATAAATGATTTCGCAACTGCAATATATACAGAGTTGTTTGTAAAATGAGAGGTTGATTTCGAATGTCGAATGTTTTGAATGATTCTTTTTTTTACAGTTCAAAAAAAAAAGGTTATCTAGTCTTCCAAAAGTTTTTTTTTATTACTTGAAACAACTGTCTTAAAATTCGTAGATAGACTTTGCTTTGTAGGTTGTATATTTTATGTCATTTTATGACACATCACTTATTTAGACATACATACATTGTATGGAAAATCATTTAGTTTTTTTTCATGAATGTCAAATGACAGGCTATGCACCTAGTACGAAGTAGAATATTGATGGAAACGTTTGGCATAATCATGTGTACACACGAGACGGGTTAGGGTTACGGGAAGAAAGCCTCAAAATATTAAATTAATTTATTGATAACCCTGTACAGATCAGTCAGTGCACCACAAATAATTTATTGATAACCCTGTACAGATCAGTCAGTGCACCACAAATAATTTATTGATAACCTTGTACAGATCAGTCAGTGCACCACAAATAATTTATTGATAACCTTGTACAGATCAGTCAGTGCACCACAAATAATTTGTAAATTACAGTGGTCTTGTATAAACACCAGTATTAACGGTAATCCGCAGATATTGACCAACCTGTCGAATATTAATTAATCTAATTGAAATTATCGCGTTTTGACTCAATATCTCGACGCAAATTGAATAAGATTTGCATCTAAATATATTTGGATTGAAATTTAGATAAATTACTAACAAGAGTTACGTTGATTGGATTAAGACTTGTCATATTGAGAATTCAATAAATATATTTTAGCTTTATTTGAGAAGGTATGCTTAGCGGAGCGAGCGCGTTGAACTCTTTTGTAAGAAAATAAGAAATATTTTTGCAATATCTTTACCGGTCGTCTTTGCTATAAATATTATTTCATGTGACTAACAAAATAAAATCTAGTTGTATTCATGGTCGGAGATTAGCATGTGTATGGTGTCCATAGTAAATTGGTCAACGGGAGAGTCGAGAATCAGTCTAGTGAACATGTCACCGAAAAATAACAAGATCCGTACGTTTATAAATTTCCTAAGAAATTTATAAACCTTCGTAAGATTCTAAACGAGAGATATATTGTATTATTTTACGCCCACATTTTCGCTTTTTGCGAAGTTTATAAATTTCCTAGGAAATTTATAACCATACGGATCTTGTTATGTTTCGGTGACAAATTACGTAAGTTTAAGTTATAAGTATCTTAATATATAAAATTCAAAGTTGACTGACTGACATAGTGATCTATCAACGCACAGCCCAAACCACTTCACGGATTGTGCTAAAATTTGGAATGAAGGTAGATGTTATAGCGTAGGCATCCGCAAAGGAAGGATTTTTAGAAATGCCACTTTTAAAGGGGTGAAATAGGGGATTCAAGTTTTACTTCTTAATGCTAGCGAAGTCGCGAGCACCCATTAGTTAATTAATATGTTTCTACCTCCAGGTTTCCGCGAGTCGTCGTTCCTGTACGCGCTATCAGCAGCGGGTGTGGCGCACGCGGTGGCACGCGCGTGCGCACAGGGCCGCCTGCTGTCCTGCGGATGTGATGCACTCGGGTACAGAGCTGCGCACGAGTCTAGGGGGAGAACGAAGGTAACGTACCCATATTTGTAAATTTGTAATAGCTTATCTACCAATTTTCTCAGGACCAGCTGCCTTCCAAAGGATTTTTCGGATATTTAGCCGCACTTGATACGAGATAAACAAAGATGACATATATAGGTATATACGAGTAGCTCTATTTGTTATGTAACTGACATGCTACAAGAACTATAATCTCTGAAGGCATGTTATATTATGTTAGCCTAATTGAATCGTAAAGCATGACAAAATAAACGATCAAATTAACTTTAAATCTCTCACTGTCACAGTCCTCTTCCTTAGTAGTATTCTTTTAACTGGAATTCCTGACTCCCTAACAAAATCAATTCGTTAGCAGTCGTCCTGGTAATATGTATCGTGGTAGGCACTCAGGGCCTTTAGAACCATCATAACACTAGCATCAATTCCTTAACTCTCTCCCCAGGTGAACAAATGGGAGTGGAGCGGGTGCTCTCACAACCTGGCGTACGGCGTGGAGTTCTCCAGGAAGTTCCTGGACGTGCGGGAGCAGGTGGACGACCTGCAGTCCAAGATCAACGTGCACAACAACAACGCGGGGCGATCGGTGAGACTCTGATCTTGTCTTCTTGTACCTATTTTGGAGGAGATTCTGTAAATCTTAGTGAAGTGATTATTTGAATCGTATTCTTCTAAATTAACCAAATCTAAGGAGGCACATGATATGTCATAAGCAAAAATATGATATTAGCTGTACAAAAGCCGAGTAAAATTTGTTTTTTTCTGTACATACCTATTATAAATTTTACTTCCACATAAGCTTCAATTACAAATATTTAACCCGGTGACGATATCGTTAGGTTCTAATGACCCAAACATTTGTCTATGACGTTATTTTCACGTTTCAAAGAGAAAGAATTTTCAAAACAAAACCTCAACAACAGTGGCCGTTTGATTAAAAAACGAAACATTTAATCCAGAATCAATTGCAATCAAATTATTTACTAAAACTCATAAAGTACAACATCAACAAACTTATTCAAGCAAAGCCTCATTCACACCACTCCACAAACATTGTTCAAAAATTAATCAATCGCAATACGTACACCATCGTCTTTGATGTCAACAAAGGGCTGGAGGTTGAAAAGGCACCGCTCCGAGTGACACTTAAATTTACTTCGTTAGTCTGCATAGCGCCGGTTTGATCTCGCGGGGGGGGAATTCTAATCGAGGACCGACGAGCTACTTGACTGTGTAAACGCACGAGACAGATTAGTACGCAAGAAGGGCGCGTTATGTTCTTACTTACTCATGTATTCAGGTGGAATAGTCTAAAGAGGTAATGAAGTTAAAAGGTATTAGATACGTTTTACTCGAAGGTTTATTACACTCGCAAGCCTCGGCTGTTTGTCTAGTACAAGCGGTTAAGCCATGTCAGAGGCCCTAAAGGCGGCTTGAGAACTCTAGACACCAGAGTTGGCCACTCTCATTCGATAAGAAGATAAGTCTCAACACGGGCAGGTGAGTTGAGAAAATATTTTTATGTATTACATACATAGTAGTCGTATATATTTGACCTTTTATAGAGCTTTGTATTAAATATTTCTAACTCTACAGTAACTAACTAAATACCTACTTATGTATTAGTTGAAAAAAATACATTTTATTACCAATAGTATCTGCTGAAATTAATCATGAGATATATAAAAGGATAGCAACTTGTCTGGTGTGATTCATTTCAACAATAAGATTAAAAATATTATATGTAAAAAAAAATAAGATTAAAGACATCTATCGATGTCGCTTCTAAAATTAGAGGCATTTTGTGGTTTAGAAGACACCCAAAAGCCCCATTCAAAACTTTTTTCACTTCTATAATCGAAACAAAAGCAAATTACATAGATCACAGTCGTTATCCCACAAACAATGTGACACGTATACCTTTATTTTGACGTAACGACATCATAAAAACTCTCCAGCCAGTTCTACCAGACCTCCAAAGTCACGTTTAATATCTCAATTCCGAAACACAATTTCGAAATCGACATTCCAAATTAGGTCAGAAAAAGCTGGTCGGTAAAATAGGGTAGGTGTACAAATTACGGGTGGAAAGTGTAAAGGAATGCAGCAGTTATTTAGCTCAAATTGGTTAGCGGTCGGAGGCGTGGCCTGGACAATCGGCCGCGTGGGTGGCCTCGTCGCGTATATACTCATAAAATATGTTATTATATGGCAAACGGGATCACACCCCGCTTTATATGCTATAAACTGTCCGCTTCAGCTATAATATAACCGCTATAAAGTGTATCGGACGCGATGTTTATGCGAATGCTTTGCAAGAAATTATTGTAATAAAATGATGCGTTTGAGATGATTGCGGTCTAATTGTGCTCTTAAATGTTGTGTTTAGAGGTTTTAGTTTTAATGATCATTTTTAGGGTTCCGTACCTCAAATGGAAAAAACGGAACCCTTATAGGATCACTTTGTTGTCCGTCTGTCCGTCCGTCCGTCCGTCTGTCAAGACCCTTTTTCTCAGGAACGCGTAGAGGTATGAAGCTGAAATTTATATCAATTACTCAGGTCTACTGTCCCTTGAAGCTGTGAAAAAATCAAACTTCTAAGCCAACGCAATCAAAAGATACAGCCATTTATGCCGCAAATTTTCGACACTTGCAAGGGAATCAAAACCTACAGGGTGCTTCCCGTGAACTCAGAATCTTGAAATTTGGTACGAAGCAACGTCTTATAGCATAGATAAAGGAAAAATTACGAAAACCATAAATTTTTTGTTACATCACAAAATATTTAACCTTGCAGGTTTGTACGGAACCCTCGGTGCGCGAGTCCGACTCGCACTTGGCCGGTTTTTTATTATATAAAATTAATTTTGTCGTAAAATTTATGTTTGTGTATGTCAGAAATAATAAATGACAAATAGATATTTACAGTAATAAAGTGAGTAATGATGAGATAAACTATGAATGAGCATCTAAAATTTTTGCCTAATGAATAAGACTACAAAGTAACACATATTAATTAAAACTAGATTCTATTTGAAATTGTATATAAAAACAAAAAGACATAGTACTTAAGCGTGTCTACATTTCAACTCTGTACCAATATCTCTTCCACAGTCTGATCCAGCAGATCCGCTGTCCGACCAAAGCGAACGATCAAGGGGCATTTTCCACATACTTCTCCGAACGCGCTTCAAACACTAATAACTCGCTAGCTGACACCTTAACATGTCTAAACGTCGCATTTATTGTTCAATAGCTAATCCCAGCCACCGACTACCGACAGCCGGGCAAAATACCGGACACACGGACGTGGATTACTTATAATAATTTAATAGGCCTCTTCCTAATAATAAACATGTCAAAGTGATGTTAAATACTACCCGACAAACTTAACTCTGCCATCACTGAAATCTAATATAAACTCTATCACTTCAGAAGTAGTTAGTGAGTTGATCAGATGAAGGTAAACGTTGATTTGGTAATGAATATTGTATTAGTGTTGGTTACCAAATCTGACATTTAAAGCGGCATACCTCTCTAAGTTACTTATTAAAGGGATCCAGGATTTATGATTAGACTTTTTTATAATACAAACACGACGTGTAGAGTACAAATTATTTAATTTGTTATTCGTTTATAGTGCTTAATTATACGTGAGGCGACGGGTGCCTAATTTATAGAGGACCCACGGGTGTCTGGCTGCCTAGTGACATTAAAGTGGTATAATAAGACCACTTTTTACCTCTGCTCGTTTTATTGTGGTGAGAATTATAGCTTCTTGATTTGGGTAATTAAAGAAAATATATATATTTTATTTTTAGTTCATTTAGGTAATTAGAGAATCAATTCGACTGTTCTAATATTAGATATACAGCAGGTAGAACATCTTAAATACCTAGGCATTTTAGTAGGAAGAATGAAGCTCAACACTAAAATGCATTACCATATTCATCCATAGAGATGGTCGAACGACTATTATTTACAACGCCAATTTAACATAATCACGTCAAATCAAATATTATAAATTTAATAGACAAATCGTTAGTTTAATAGAATAAACAGCTGGCTGCCTATCACATAAGATCAGTGAGTTTATTTCAATAACATTAAAATTATCATATTAGTAGTAATTTTGTCTAATTAGTGAATGCTCAGTTTTATGCTTCCAGTAGCTTGATGAAATATGCGAAAATAACCTTTTAATATTTTAGATTATTATTTTATGTGACGTTTTTACGACGGCCACATGCGGCCACATAATGGCGACTAGCCTTAACTTAATTATACAAGCGCAGTTACAATGTTGTATTCTACTACACGCCTATAAAATTCAATGAACATAAGTGTCTATTTATAAATAAAAAATAGATTTGTTAGTCGTAAATTATGTCCTACTAATAGAGACAAATATGTACCTAATACTCGAATTTAAATTGTGTCTCCTTTTAAAGTACTTAAACAAAATGTTTCATATTATATATCATTATGCGTAAAATGATATCTTTCGTTTTTATAACTAGTAGATAGATAACAATAAATAAATAAATTAATATTTCAGGCCATTTAACACAACCCCGCCTCGCCCCACACCAAGCAAATACCACAATTATATTTTGGAATAAATTAATTGTCAATTTTTTTTTTGTCAAAACATCGTAATATCGTCAGAGAATATTAATAAAAGGTAGGTATCTCTTTATGGGTAGAAAATTACTGCAAACAAAATATGCTGCGTAACCCGATTTATTAACCGACATCAAAAAATGGAGGTTCTCAAGTCTTCTGAAAGATTTTTTATTTATTCAATATCATGCCAAATATCGATCAAAACACTACCTTTCACACTGACGGCCAATCAGAGTAGTTGCAGGCGCCCGCGGTGGTCCGACCCCACACTTGACCATTGTTCGAAGGCATCCATTTTGTTTTGTGGCCACATAATTAACAGCCTCCCAGAGAGATCTTTGTTAGACACGCTCGCTTGTAATAACCCCCGCGATGATATTTTTATTAATGTCAAAATAAAGTCGGCCGCGGTCACACCGATGTGTAAGGAACGGTGAATACGAACTTGGAAAAATACCATTTCTAAAGACCTTGAAGGGTTGTGTTTCTGGTATAATTGTTTTATTTTATAAAAAATATTTACATATATACAAAAATTACAAAAATATAAACCTAAATGAAAAAAATGTTAAAAGTTTATATGAAACAAACATTTTTTTTACATTTACTTAAAGTACAGCATTTTTTGAGTATCAATGTTATAAAAATATAATTTCCATACACCATTTCACGTGGAAAATTAGGCTATATAGAATTTACAAGTAATCTTAATATAAAATAATATATATTTAAAACTCAAACTCAAAAAACATATTGGTTTCATACAATACTTAAAAACTATCTCATTTATAGATTACATGGAACAAAATTTATATTTTTAAAAAACTCCTGGATATTATATTTAACTACAACGTAACAAACAACATCACAATAAACAATGATGGAATTAAAATTTATTAAACCAAATTTAGTTGTCATATGAGATTGTGACATCTTAATTTGACAACAGTTTTCAGACCTCAAAATATTACATCGATTACAAGTCTGTGTAAAGTCGTCCGCCCAAAGATCTCCAGCGGAACCATAAAAGCCTCGCGTCCGACCCACACAAGAAATTAGGTACCACATTAGAGTGGTAAGGTGATAATTACGTTACAAAAAAATCGATTCGATGAGTTAATATTTTGTTATGTCTCGATGACTATCCGATATCGATTTAAATATTATGGTATTCCTTAGGGATGCGCGAGGGCATAAAATGAGAATTAATCGATCATCATTTCTAATGAGCTTGTAAAAATTTGTCGAGGACCATTAGTTGCGGCCGTGCTTTTACTTAGAATGGAGATGTGTTTCCTATTCTATTTTATTCATGAGAAAATAGCGGACTATTCAGATACGGCTGTAGAGGAAATAGGGTTGGTATTCGTTAAAAAAAAGTATTTGTAGTCTCAAAAAATATAATAAGCCCAAATCAGCCCTGAACAATATGATTAGCACTAGATTCACACAAACACCCAAACAAAGAAATTTACATAAAAACTCGAATAAACGAGTGATTATCTTCATAGGCAGCAGGCTTAACAACAGGCAGGCTGTAGTCAAACGCAAACCTATTTCTCGTAAACAATAAAGATTAATTTGTTTTCTTTTTTCTACAATGTTCCAAAAACTAGGTAAATGAATTACTAGTTGATCGAGATTTTGTAATGATTAAAATGTAATTGTATGTTAGCATTTTAATCGATATACTACCGAGTGTAGTAGCATCCCTAACGTGGAGGTTGGTTGTATGTTTCGATTGCGTCAGTATTCGAACCAATAGGCACTTTATGTTTTACTGCCGCGAATGAACCGGCCTTTGTTGCCGTTTATTGATTCTTTGAGCCGATCGTGAGATACATCTGGGGAACGCAGATGTTGAACCACAGATTAATGTACTCTTTATAGACAGTAAAATGTTGTACTGGTGTTAATTAAATAGCTTGGTGCTAGTAAATTGTATGTACATGAAAGTAACTTTATTTCACTTCTTAAACCGTCAAAACAATGAAAAATATAAAAAGACGCTAAAAATAATATTTGTAAATAAATAGATATTAAATTTCTCTTATGGATAATTTAATCTGTTGATAACTAAGTAGGATTATGTCTCAATAAGGCGGTATAGCTTCGAGCAATTAATTTTACAAGCCTAACATTTTATAGCTCTAAGTTGACTAACATAGTAATATAGCCAAGACAAATCTGCCGCGAAATCGCTACTTATTAACTAAGCAATTTACTTATCTATACCTACTGCAATTTTAAGATCCGGTTATGTTTTACTTAGAAAGATTTAGATTCTTTATTGACAACAAACACCAGTTACATATCAAAAAGGTAACATATGACAACTATAGTGAAAAAAGGATATAATATAATAGAATTGATAAGTCATTCACGCGTAATAAAGTTTCTAAAGTTGAATTGAAGCATCAGTGGCCGTACGTTACATTGAACTTCGATCCTCAGCATTTTTCAGAAGAATGCTTTTTAAGTTCAATTTCAATGTATGCAGGTACCAAGTATGTCACTAGACATTCTCTATCCCTTTTACAAAAAACAAATAAATAAATAAAATCAATATCTAATATTCTAGAACAACGGACAATACTACGAATTATTACTCATAGAATATACCTTAAATGACTAACTCAAGTACCTTATCCATCAAGCATTGCATCAAGTCACAAGTGCTTTCAGCAAGGTACTCACTGTGTTGTTTAGTCTACAGCCTCAATAAGCGTTATTAACTCTCCATTATTTATACAAAGAGGCTAGATGGTAATTTAGATTGATGACATACTGCTTACAGCGATGATTGCTTCAAGATGGCTATAAATTACTCTGTCGAGTATTAATCAGGTGACGCAATCGTGAGCCAACACCACGACACTTTAATTCGCGAAGTTTGTTAAAGGTTGTGTCGTTTCAGGGCGATTATGCAAAAGCCTTGCCAGTCGATCGTATTTAATCAATAAGTATTGATTGAATCAATTTGTCGGCTGTACAAGATTTTTTTTCAAATTTCGAATGTTATGATGCATTGTAAAACACGATCTACTAATATCTATTTGATGAATCGTGTATGTGTAATTTCCCCGTGGCTCCACGCCTCCCAATGATTCAATCCCGGATCGAAGGAAGGGCCTTAATAGACGCGCCGGTGCCAGCAGTGTTGCCAGCGCCACATTAGACCCTAGCGGCGGGACTGGGCCCGACCAACACATTACCCGCCCGTATTTCACGATACTCCCGTCGAGGTGAGAACATAATAAGCGGTTCGAGACCATTTTTAATATTCCAGCTTCATTACGGCGTATTACAAACGTCTTGGGTGGCGAATTCTATCGCGAGAGCTCTTAATACCACGTTATTAAGGCACGCCGGGTACCGGGGGCGTTCCGAAACACCGATTTATTTGAATTTTTGCCCCGACTCAATTTGGGAAATTGTTCGGCCGGCGGCGTTGCGAAATTAAGACGTCAACGTGATTGCGCTGAGGCGTTTAATTATGTAAATGTTATGAGATAGTGGTGGGTGGTGTAATGGGGCAATTGTGCCGCGCCGGCTCACGTACGCAGATTTATGATTCGCGAGGGATTGTTGTGTGTAAGGTTTCACGTCCAGGATCATCTCTCTTTTGCGCTGCACTTGCTGGCAATTTTATCGCGAATGCAAATTATAATTTTCAATTTGTTCTAACAAATGAAACTATTGTGGGATAAGAATATTTTACCTGATATATATGTATCAACAATTTGTATCGTAATATTTTGAGAGCTAGGTACTAAATCGTTTTTAATATTGTCACTATTTTACCACCTTGGAAATATATCAGTACATTGTTCGCTTATAAGAAAAAAGTAAAAAAAAAACTATACATGGTTGCATAGTTTTTTTGCCTTACGTTTCACTACAGCCTGCCTGATGTTAAGCACCACTGTGATCTAAGATGTTGCGCAACGTGAACTATAACTAACCCTCCCCCCACCTTCCAGATCCTGTCGTCCAACATGGAGGTGCGCTGCAAGTGCCACGGCCTGTCCGGCAGCTGCCAGCTGCGGACCTGCTGGCGCGCCACTCCTGACTTCAGAGCCGTCGCATCCACTATCAAGAGGCAGTACCGGAAGGTGAGATGAAGTTTTTAAAAATAACTAGACGGTGTCCTTTCCTCACCTTACGTATTATTTTCTTGCGTACATCTTGATAAAAGCACTTTCAATAAGTGCTTAACATTGTTCTTTACCAACAACTAGAAAATTAATGGGCAACGCTGAACTTCCGATCCATCCGCTTTCTTAGGATAGTTTTTACTACCTTTGATACCTTGATTTTTCTTATCAAAAAAAAAACAAGCAAATTTTTAAGTGTTTAAATTATTTACGTGATATTTTAAACAAGTATATAATATGACAGTTGCTCATAGAACTCTAGAGTCAGTGTTATTATCAACTTCATTTATAATCATCATCTACAGCCGGTTTTGTCTCACTGTTAGGTATAGGCCTCACTCATAGTATGCCATTGGCTTCGAATTTTAACCAATCTTTAGCTTTACTCGTCCTCCTCAACTTGATTATAATGTTTTAAATGCTTTCTTCCAGGCTCTGGTAGTGGCCCAAGAGGAGTTGAACAGTGGCGTGGGCGTGTTGCGAGGCAGACCACGAGGTCGCAGGAAGAGCAGACCACGACCTGCGCCCAAGACTAGCCTGCTGTTCTTTGAAAAGTAAGTTAAGCAAACCTAATTTAGTTGCACAACAAAAACAATATGATATGACTGGATGGAATACCAGAGATGGCAAGTGGAATATTTTTGTACAACGTGTCTAGTTTTGATTCACCACTAACATGATTCACATGAATGCTGTCACAAATGAATATATCAAACGAGTATATTTTTTGAAGACAAAAAGCAATATCGTTTATATAGAACTAATTGTTCAGGTAAGACAAACATAGAAACTTCCAGTCTATATATAAAACTACACTCACAAATGACTGACCTTTCTCTCCAGATCCCCAAGTTTCTGCGAGGCAGACAGCCGCGTGGACTCCGCCGGCACATCAGGCCGCGTGTGCCGCGTGGGGCGCACCAGGACCGGCTCCTGCGACCTGCTGTGCTGCGGCCGAGGACACGCCCTCATCAGGAAGTCCACCCTCAAGCCCTGCAACTGCACCTTTCACTGGTGCTGTCGGGTCGACTGCCAGAAGTGCAGGGATGATCGGTGGATCGCCATTTGTAAATAATTCTAGCGACTCAAATCGAGCTACCGTGAAATTTTGTCAAGACTAGATACGGCATCCAAACAGTTCTTTGAATTCTAGAATTAATTTGTGATGCGATAGGTCTATTGGTTTATCATAATCGTATGATTATGACTTTAAAACAAACCTATAACTGCGTTACCTTTTCAATTATATGCGTTGAAATAACTAGGAATGACAATCATTACACATGGGTATATTTATACAAAATCGATGATCCTTTAGTAACACAAGGCTTTTATTATGAAAACGTATTGCCAAGAAAAGAAACAGCCAATCCTAGAACCCTACGTCTTTTGTCTCAATTTATTTGTCTTCTTTATTGGCTGATTATTAAATATTTTAATGGCAAAACGTTTTCTCCAGAAGCCTGAGAAGTTAAAAATAAAGTAAACAAACTTTCTGGTAAAAAGTAGGTTTATATTACACATGTAACATTCCACTATCGCACAAAGATATATTATATAAGGTAAGATATCATAAGTATAAATAAGCATCCAGGAAAAGTGGGTAATTTTCATATGATCTGTAAAATAATGTTGCATCTATTATTATATTATCAAGTTAAAAGCAATCAACAACAGAAATTTCTACGAATGAATTCCTCTTTTACTTATTGTTTTAAGCATGTTAACAAAAATAATCTTAATAAAAGTAGAATGTAACTTGTATTCAAAATAATCAGTATTATTGAAGTTTCAGGAGACGCGACGAGTATGTAATTTACTTTATTTAAATTAGATATCAGATAGTTATGATATCGCAATATAAGTGACAATAATTAAGTTAGATTGGCATTGCATATCTAAAAACGTAGCAACAAAATACTTACATTACAATGTATGTACTTCTTCATAAGTTGGCAGTTTCCAGAAGAAACTAAAAGGGGCGAACAAGTTTATTTTTTAAGTATCCGTCTATCCGAAGAACAATATACGCACAGGGTCGTATATACCTATGTATTTTACATAAATTTCAACAGAATTTCTACCCTTATATATATTTAAATCCACAAAAAGCAATGACACTCCAAAACGAAAATTCATTTATTTTGTCGGACAGTTCCATAAATGTTAGTATTTTTCTAACGAAAACATCTAATTAATCTTAATACTTGTTACTTGTAAATATGTATTGGTACTTAGATTAACTTACATAATGGTTAAAGTTGTACTTAATGAACTGACATTCCCAATGAAGTGATACGTGTAGTAGGTATTTATTTTACTTAATATCTATTTATTTTACAAAATGTAAGAATTTCCATTAGTTATTAGACAAACAAATAAACATTATAAAGCTAATATATTTTTTCTTCTAAATTTAAGTGACGTGCTTTTATCTGTGAAGTATGCGCCACCTCTTTCAATCTTCAGCCAGATATATGACCTTCCTATACGACATTTAATCCGATTTGTTCTTGATTTGACCAAAATGAGTGTCCTTCTTAGTCTAAAAAATTAAGTAATTCTTTTTAGGGTGTAGGTATACCTTTACGTTTAACTACAGTCCACCTCGTTTACAGCAATTCTGCTTCCAGTATTATTTAACGTACTAATGTAATCTTTTGAATTGTTTGTGCTCTTACGTTTATTTTTTCGTCGCAAATATCAAAGAGCAAGCCACCCAGCTAGATGTGCCGTGCAGAAGCGACAGCGGAACGATTTGAGAGGCAATTACGTCGTTATTTCTGCCTAATTTGGCTCTCAAACTCGAGTGCTCTTCTGCGCCGACGCTTTGTGAGAGGCATCGTGGACAAACGAACCGATTGTATAAAAATAAATAACAATTTTATGATAAAAAATTTACGTTAGCATGTATTTATATTAAAATTTAAACTTAATGAAAGTAAAATAAGAAATATGTACTTATCTATTGCTAAAGTAAAGTAAATGGTATTAGTAGAAATTTAATATATACATTTATGACATACTTCGTATTCAGTAGGTATCTATTTATTTATTTTATAATGGCACACAAAACAGAATGTGTTCTTAAATGAACTAAATATACATTTAAAACTGGTTAAAAGATAATATAATATCTACATCATATAAGACAGACCAGCGAAATAGTGGAATTCGTAAAATATAGCAACATATGTAAATGTAGATATCGTCAGCTCCACCGCCATTCTACCATTCACATACATAACTGTACCAAACTAATTCATTTCCAAAGTGAATGATATCCGAGCAGACAGTTTACGGTACCCAAATCCGAATAGCTATCCCTTCAATCACCAAAAAAACTGCTGAATGAGACGTTTCTTTGTCAGTTACGTATTGATGTTGATGCTACGCTTCAAAAGTTCGCAAAAGCATTTTTGAAACTTTAAGCACTTTGATTGAATACCGTATCTGATCTGTCGAGATTATCTCATCTCTTTGGCAAATTGGCGCTTCGAATTCATTTCGCGTTCACAATGGATTCAGCTCGTCTAAGTTAGTCAGTCACGGTCTGCAATGAGATCGATAGTATTTGGCAAATAGATGAATCGATTATTTCCGGCTCGTTGGTCGGTGGACTGTGGATAATAGTTATTACCTAAGCAAGTGAGAAGGTGTTTTATGTGTGCTCTTTATTTTGATATGGAACATGTAAAGTCAAATTTAAACAAATACTAAAATAATTTGTTTTTCATCCCACCATCTCGGAAACAGTATTTTTGCTCTTCAATATCTGAGTGCAAAAGCCGTTTTTATTCTCTAGAGGATAAAGTAAATTGAATTTAGAACATCGTGTGTTACAAGTTTTTGAATTAAAAATCAGTAAACCTATTTACTGCTACCTCTATGGTGCCGAATATATCATACAACTTTTTTAAAAATTGTTAAAAACTCAGACTCGGAACCTTCTTGGTGTTCTTTTTTTCCATTTGCTTTGTACGCGGTTTTTTACGCGGCATATTTTCACGTCATTGTTAAACTTTATATTAAAAACAAGACACTTGAAAACCAGTGAAAAAACTAAAATGAGTGATTCTAGTGACGAGGAAGTTTGTTTGACGCCAACAGAATTGACTGAAACTGTTAATAATGCGCAAATGAGCTTTCTCCCTCAACAATTACGCGTTTTGCATTTAGTCATTTCCTCGCTGAGGTGGAATGAAAAGTTACGTGTTGCACTCGAGTGCAAAGATTTTTCACCTCGTGCTCTTTTGATTCCCTCGCTAACGCTCAGGATTCTAATTATGAATCACTCGCTGCGCTCGTGATTCAATTTTAGAATCCTTCGCTTGCTCGGTCATCAAAATTGAGCACGCGGTTAAAAAGCAACTTTGCACTCTTGTATAACAAATAACTATTACGAGTCTACTTTTTCAGAAAAGGGAATTAAAAAATATTTAATTACTTAGGTACCTACCTGAATGAAAGTTACACAATCAACACTAATAACAAAACTTTATGATACTAATATTCAAGTTCAGTGCAATACTGTTTTTGGCTATCTCGATAAATAAAGATCATAAAGAGACACAAACTGTAAGATTGCTTAACATCAGGCAAGTTGTAGTCAAGCGTGAGCGTATCTCATGTAAAAAAAGATTAACTGGCTAGTAAATTATTATTTATATTCATCCTAGGCTGCAGCAATGCTTAACATCAGGCAGGCTGTAGTCAAACGTAAACCTATCCCACGTAAAAAAAATAAATCATGTTAATTTTCGGTACTAAGAGACGTTTAGCTAGAATATGCAGTGTATATTGTAGAAAAAGAAAACTACATAGTACTTACTAAGTGAGTCATGTGTACAGGTCAGGGATGTGTACATGCTTCTGCTCTACTTACCTCACTCATGTTTTTTTCAATATTATATAATGCCAACATAATTTTTCAATCACTTTTTGGTTAGTTATACCTATAGTATCATAGTTATAAGGCTTCGAAAATCCGCGGAACAAATAAAAGTATTAAGTACTTACACAACAATCCAAACTGAAACCATTCCGTTTAACGCCCCCGAAATCCGCAATATCAAAATGAGATTATCTTCCAATTAGAAACACACATGTCCTCATTAAAGTATCTACGTTCGAAGGTCGCAGAGTATTATGACCTAATAGTATTATGCAGGATTAGCTCTGTTCCTAATAGAGGAAGCCAGGGCAGTGCACTTGGAGGTGCTCCTCCGCTCGGGTCGCCAGTTCAGCTGGGGTAGGTGACGGGAGCGCACGTCCATCTCGGACAGGTGAGTCCGCTAATTACTCTCTAATTAGTCCCAGGAGAAAATACTAACTGTCAAGTCAACTGGAGTTGATTATCAAAAATGTGCGAATAGGTACTTCCATAGCGTAGGGTTTCTTTGCATATCCGTAGAAAATGTCTGATGAAGCACCCATACACCATTGTCTACTGAGACTTTATTGCAATACGGGCCCAGCCCGAGACAAAAGTAACGAACGATCTCACCGGGGAGCTCGTAACAAGCATTTTCATTAAAACTTGAGCATTAACATTGAGCACGGTTGACAATAATAAAGGTTGTTACTTATCCAGCAGGATTGTTCTGTCAATTATATGTTCCGCTGGGCATCATGAAGGACGGTCTCAACGTAGCGTCCTTACCGAGTCCGGTGGAGAGGTACACGCTGCAAGGCAAGCTCGGCTCCGGCATCTTCGGGCAAGTGTACCGCGCCACGGACGCGCAGGCGGCCGGCAAGACTGTCGCCATCAAACTGCAGGCCTATACCGACGAGAATGAAACACATATCCAAGAGGAATACAAGATACTCCGGGACTTCAGCCAACACCCCAATTTAATCGACTTCTATGGCGTATTCTGTGACAAGTCAGAGAGCGTGAGAAATATCTGGTTCGTTCTTGAGGTGAGTACACACGCTTGTGTTGTTTGTTAAACAAGAACCGATTTATGTGATAACATCTGATTTTATTTTCAGTTGTGCGAATGTGGGTCCGTCATCGACATAGTCAGAAAGCTAAACGCGGCCGACAGAAAAATGTCCGAGGAGCACATCGCATACATCCTCAAATATACGATCAAGGTAAGGCCATATAAACATGTCCCTCGTCACATTCGAGTCGAGATGGCTGTTTATAAAACAAAGGGCCTGCCAGTCCACCTTTCAGCCGCTGAATCAATCGCCCGGTACTTTGAATGCAAACTCAATTGTTCTCGAATCTGTGTTCCGAAGATTTCTGTTGCTCGCGTGACGTCGTATAAAATATTGCCCGGCGAATGTCCACGTACATTGAAATACAATCTAGGGCCATTACTTAAAATGCACGCCGCTTTATTTGATGTGATTCGGTCCGGAGAGCTCGAACTTGTCGATGCGAATGTCGGAGCGCGCCCGACAACACCATGATGGCCCCCCATCGCGGCGCATCGCTCAATTATCGTAAATAATGCTCGCGCACACAAGATATACGAACCTCTGTCGCGGTAGCCCGTGAGCCCTCCGCCCGCGGCCTGCTGAGCCAACCTCGCCTCTATCGCCACCGCCCAGAGCTCTCAACGATACATTTCATGCGATGTGTTAGGCTCCAGAGGGATGGGTGAGGCTTAAATGCGTATTATCTTTATGCAAGCCACTTGGTTCACAATACCGGTGCTCCGTCGTCTAGACTCGGTCGATCTTCCACGCATATCTATCGATGTTGCATCTCGTAAGGTACTTGAGACGACATTAATGTTGTGGTGTAGTCGATATTATGTACATTATATGCGACACGAGAGCGGATAATAACATCATTATCTACTCTTAACACAACTGTTACATAATAAATGTTTAGAGTGACAAGTAGTCACGTACATTTAAAACTAGGAGCACAAAGCGATAATTATCGAAAATTAGTAAAGATTACTAATACAACGATAAAATTGGGAATCAGGGACTATACAAAACTTAAGATTTTTTTATTCAGTATCTTCGCCGCGATAACATTATGCAACTAACGTAACGCCAACCTATCGAGCACATCCCTTTATTATACTAAACGATTGTAATGAACGCATTAAACACACCGATATATCAGCCGGCGAGACAGGCCGCCCGCGACAGCTCGGGCCCGATACGTATGCAAATAGCCTCCAATGAATCTCATGGGCGTCGACCGGTGACTGGCACTGACGTTACTATCGCCGGCAGTAACAAGACGCGCCATAAGGGGCGGTCACTCCATCACTCGCTGTCAACGCCGAGTGTTGACTCCCGCGATTGGTCCGATAACTCTCATATGCATTTCCAGGCGCTCGTTTACTTGCACGAGAACAAAGTGATGCATCGCAACGTGCGGTGCAGCAACATTCTGATCACTAAGGACGGGGAGATCAAACTGACAGACTTCGGTCTCTCTTGCAAACTAAATGGCACCTTGGACAAGAGCAAAACCAACATCGGCTCGCCGAGCTGGATGGCCCCGGAAGCGGTGGCGGGAGGAGACGAGGGCTATGGGAACAGAGCCGATGTGTGGGCGCTAGGAATAACTACTATAGAAATGGCGGATAGCAAAGCACCCTTCCAAGAAATGCACCCGACTAGAGCTCTATTCCAGATTTTGAGAAATCCGCCGCCAGCGATATCAAAACCTGCCATGTGGTCTAATGATATCAATGATTTTATTTCAGAGTAAGTAGTGCCTTTATGAATACTTTGGATAAATTAATTCGAGCGATTCAAGTATAGTTTTAAATAATTTTAAATTATTTAAACATTTAAATTAATTATTAAAACTACTACTTAAAACATTTAATGATACAGGTGTCTAGAAAAGAACCCTGAGCACAGACCCTATGCCATGGAGTTAGAAGAACATCCTTTTATACAGTCCGTTCCTGAAAACGATTTTCATGTGAGTTACAAACATATTTAATTAGTAAAAAGTTTATTACACCAGACATAATTATGTGGAGTAGTAGCCATGATTGAGTATAGTTGCAGATCTAAGTACATATTAAAATGCTAAATGGTTATTAACTACTGTCATACCTAAATCTTAATCAGAATGTAATTTGATTATAACTTCTTACAGTTATCTACAGAACTCAAAAAGCTAGCGTTTGATATGAAAGAAAAAGAAGCGCCAGAGAAACCAAAGGAAAGAATAATAAAAAACGGCCTCCTTACTACAGAAGGCGTTCTTGAAGCCGAGACAATGCAAGTAGAAGACCTTGCAGCTTTAGAGGAATTATCTGAGGATAAAATACTTACTGAACTGCAGACTAAACTAGCTAAAGGTTACTTTATGTCTTTCGTAGGAGATGTTCTGCTTATATTGAATCCAAATACGGACGATGACATCTATAATGAAAGTGTAAGTAAATTAATATGCAAAGTTAAATAGACGCACTGGATATTATTTATATTCTGAATCATACCATTTTTATTGCAGTATCATGCAAAATACGAATGCAAATCAAGATCAGATAACGAGCCGCACATATTTGCAGTAGCTGATAGCGGCTACCAAGACGCTTTACACCACAACGAACCACAACACATAGTATTTTCTGGCGAAAGCAAATCTGGTAAAACTACCAATATGCTTCACGCTCTAACACATCTTACTCATCTAGGAGCTATGAAGAATAACACAGCGGAGAGAGTACAGAGAGCAACTAAAGCCATTCAAGCTGCAATAACTGCCGGAACACCTGTCAATCCACATTCTACGAGAGGCATTTTTCAAGTACAAGTGACTTATGGAAGTTCTGGAAAACTAAGCGGAGCTATATTCTGGTTGTATCAGCTAGAGAAATGGCGGGTATCTTCAACTGATATGTGAGTATGAACTGCTCAAAACTTTTTAAAATTGTTTTGAGTGTGTCTTAAATATCATAATTTTTTTTTTCAGGACACAAGCTAATTTTGATTTACTCTATTACTTTTACGACGCTATGGAAGCAGAAGGACGTTTAGAAGAACTGAGCTTAGAGAAAAACAGGAAGCATCGATACTTGAGAGTTCTTGAAGAACCAACCAAGGGACCAAAAGGTGTAAGAGAAATCACGGACAATAACGTTGAGAGTTACAAGCAGTTTCTAGACAACTTGAAATGCGTGGATTGGGAGGTAGAAGACATTGTTTTTCTCGAAACAACATTAGCTGCCATATTAGTTCTTGGAAATGTCAGATTTAAAGACAGCAAGAGCGGTGCTGCTGATATAGAGAATCCAGAAGAAGCTAAAAAAGTTGCTAGATTGTTATCACTAGAAGAGACTAAATTTCTATGGGCCTTACTAAATTACTGTTTGATCGAAAGTGGGACTGCTGTCAAGAGAAGACATTCCACGGACGAAGCAAGAGACGCGAGGGATACATTGGCCAGCGCACTTTATAAGAGGTTGATTGATTGGATGATAAATATTATAAACTCGAAGCTGTCGTTCATGAGATCTGTATTGTAAGTACTTTTAATAACAACAAAAAAACTTATTGAGTCCCAACACGTAGTCTTAATAAATTGGACAAAGATTATATTTTTTTCCTGTGTTTCAGTGGTGACAAATATTCTGTGAGCTTACTAGACATGTTTGGGTTCGAATGCTATCATAGAAATCGTTTGGAGCAGCTCATTGTAAACACTACAAATGAACAAATACAGTTTCTCTACAACCAAAGAATGTTCGCTTGGGAGATGCAAGAAACTGCAGAAGAGGAAATTCCTGTAGTTGCATTACATTTTTATGACAACAAGAGTTCTGTGGATCAATTGATGGGAAGGCCCCTTGGGTTGTTCTACATTTTAGATGAGGCAAGCCGGACTAGTAGTGGCCAAGAGTTTATTATGAGTAAGTAATAATATATTTAGTATCGTAAATATAATAAACCATCATTTAGTAGTATATAAGCTGATTTTTTAAATTATTTTTAATAGATGTACCTATCTATTTATTTTCAGGCACAATAAGGACATCCTGCAAAGGGCCATATATAAAGCTCTCTGGTAGTCACGAATTCAGCGTAGCTCACTACACAGGAAAAGTGAACTACGACTGCAGAGAAATGGCTGACAAAAACAAAGACTTCCTACCACCAGAAATGATAGAAACTATGAGAGCTTCTACGAACATAACAGTTCAGCAATTATTTAGAAACAAATTGACGAAAACTGGCAACTTGACAGTATCGCCAAGTCAGCCGAAAGTTGAAGTTGTTAAATCCAAATCGGAAAAAGAAAAGGAGAATTTAAAAGCTAGGGTAAATTATCCTTCTCACTTTTAAAAATTGATTGATTGTTATATAAAAACTACTTATGCTAAACACGTATAAGTAGTTTTTATATAACAAAAAAATTCTTACAGAAATACAACACAGTATCCCGAGGCCAGTTCTCGCAAGTGCACAGGATGAGAACTGCCGCCGCTACTTACAGAGCTACCAGCTTGGAGCTCCTCAAGCAGCTCTCTATCGGCCCTGGCAGTGGAGGCACGCACTACGTCAGATGCGTCCGATCTGACCTCAACGACAACCCCAGAGGGTTCCAGAGAGAAGTAGTGAGGCAACAGATCCGAGCACTCGCTGTACTTGACACTGCCAAAGCGCGACAAAACGGATATTCGAGCCGAATTCCCTTCGCAGAATTCATAAGAAGGTAAGTATAGATAGATGGATAGAAAACACTTTATTATATCACCAAAAAACAGGATATAACACAATGAAACATACAAAACTTAAAATTATGTAATATATATATTCTTATATTGAGAAGTGACCAGTAATCTGACTCTAGGTACCGATTCTTGGCCTTTGACTTTGATGAGAATGTGGAGGAAACCAAGGAGAACTGCAGGTTGCTGATGATAAGGCTCAAGATGGAAGGATGGGTGCTCGGGAAGTCTAAGGTGTTCCTCAAATATTATAATGAAGAGTTTTTATCAAGGTGCGTAAAGCCATTGTTAAGATATCTGCATAAATATTTTGAAGACATAAGATTTTATTGTACCAATTACGTTGATATATTTTCAGGTTGTATGAAACACAAGTAAAGAAGATAATAAAAGTTCAATGCATGATGAGAGCCTTCTTAGCTAGAAGGAAAGCCACAAAAGACAAAGCGAAAAGCATGCACAGTAAGTTAATGAAAGTCGTCCCAAAGTTTTATACACAATGTTTGCAAAATCTAACATAACATTTATATTACAGTTAAAGAACTAAAGAAGCACCAATCTCTAAACGTAACTGAAGATGACGCTGCTTTGTTAATTCAAAAAGGTAAGCAGAAAAAGAATATTTGCATAAAATAGTATACTACATACCTAGGGCAGTAAAATAAGGAAGGTCTCAGATCTCATGTAATTGTCGTCCGAGGCGGAGCCGAGGTCGACAAACATGTGATCTGAGGCTTCCTTATTTACTGCCCGCGGTGTGTATACAATTTTTCTCATCGACGGAGCCGAAAAACGAACAACTTCGTCACGCGTAGGGGGACGAAAGTTGTCACTTTCGGCCCGGAGGTGAGAAAATATATTTACCTACTTACCACCTACCTTCTCTGATTTCGTTTTTTTTATAGCGTACCGTGGATACATAGTGCGTAAAGCATACGAGCCTCTCATAAACAAATCCACCGGTCAAATCGATGAAGAGACCGCCTTGTTCCTGAAGAGATTTGCTATGAAGTGGAAGAGTAGATCTATCTTCCAAGTGTTGCTGCAGTACAGAGCAGTACGGTACCAGGATTTGGTGCATTTCTCACAACAGGTTGGTTCTTGAGATTTCTTTCAAAAAGTAAGTTGCTCTAGATGAATTATCAGATAAGTCAATCTTTTGAGATCACAAGCAGGCATTTACTGGTATAGTCCATAATCACGTTCCAGTAAAAAATAAAAAGTATACATTGTCTGTAAATTTTATTAATTCTGAAATGTAGCACATTACATTTGCATGTTTATTGTTTCTTTTGATCGTAAGGTGATCTTGATGAAGGTCATATATTGTATGACTTTCATCCCTTCATCATCTACCCATCATATCTTAGTAACTTTGCATAAACTTGCAGGTCCACATCTACAACCAAGCCGTGCTCGAGGCTCTGAACACGAGCACGTCCGCCCTGCTAGACCGAGTGGATCCTAACACCAAGGGGGCGGACTTCCTCGGCTCCACGCCTCCCACCGTGTGGAAGCTGCCCTTCAGGATCGACCAGCTCCAGTACTATGATACCACTTACATGTGCGATCCCTCTGCTAAGAGCAAGTACGTATTGTTGTTCCTGTAAGCGCAATTTTTACCAGAATTTTCTATGGATATGCTAGGCTTGAGTTAAGGATTTTAGAGTTTTTCGAATAGAATTTGATCGTATTCATTATACCTACAGTTTACATGCAATCAGTGGCACTGTGCATATTCTGCCTAAATTGACGGGGCGTTCTTTACTATTACCATTTTATTTATTTTACCATTCATTTATATGTTTATCCAACTTATTACCTTTGACCCCATTAACCACCTATTAACAAATATCTTTTTCTAGCGACACATTTGCCAGCCAGTACGACTCGGACCACGAGCAGTGGGACGAGCCGCTGAAACGTCGGTTCGGTTCCGCACCTGACGTCACTAAAGCGTCAGCGAGCACACAGACGCTAATCGCAGTGCCATTCTGCAGAGACCCCACGCAACCCGTGCCCGTATTACCAGCGGAAGACAAAGAACCCAGCCCTAAATCAGGCAACAGACCGGCTGTGTACAAAAAGAAGCCAGGTGCCCATTCCACACATAGCTACTACCATCCGCCAGAACCCTGGGTGCAAGCCAGAGACGATAACGACATACTAGAAGACTCAGCTCCTAAACTTCGTAAAGCACCACAAACTAGGAGCCTGTACTCTATCGACACGATGGACAACGACCCCATAAAGGAGCTGCAAGCCATGGCGAGGTCTACCAACGACATGAGCGAGGATGACCCTCCGTTCAACTTCCAAGCCATGTTGAAACGGACTCCACGGAACCGAGCCTCGATGAAGAGGTCTGGAGAATCAGACTCGCTGGAGAATAAAGCGAAGCAAACACCGAGGAAAGCCAAGCAGGCGCCTCCACCGCCCATGACCAGGACACCTGATATACCCAAAGCTCCGACACCTTCGAGGTACTCCCAGCCGACACCACCGCCTCCCAACTACGCGTCGCCGACACCTCCGCCGAGCAAAGTGAGGACTCCGACACCTAAAGACCTCTACAGGCAAGACTCCCGAGATCTCATCATCGCAGAGCTGAAGAAGCGCGACTCCAAACCGGAACTGATCTACCCCACCATAGACAATAAGGTCGAGAGCGAGATAGTACAACTAGCTCCGGGCATCACTGTGGAGGGGACCGTCACGGATTTGTAGAGAAAAACCTTTTTATTTAAAAAATATATTTATTATCCGTTTTAATGGAATCCCACTTACACTATTTGTATAGTATAAAATGGCATTACTCTTATTACTTTTGACAATTAAGTTTTAAAGCCATTAGTTATATGGTAAGTCATAAGAATTTTCGTTACAGGCATCCAAAATATATGTATGTATAATTATGTTTCAAACGTTAAGTATAATATCGAATACAAAGTTAGCCTTAAAGCTAGTTATGGCGTATATCTCAATTTCACACATTTTCACTTACAAATAACACATTTTCACCATCACATCTTAGAAAAATATATGTTTATTTTTGTCATTTCGACATAGTACAAATCTTAATTAAATTGCTTTGGTAACTTATTATATTTTACTTAATTTCTAAAGAGAGTTGTCGAATAAGAGTAAGAAAATATTATATTATGTATGTTATTTTTTACTAACATATGTTTAATTTTAGAAGCTCTAATGGGTGTTTGTTTGTACATATCGATATGTTTTATATATATTGAAAGATGTATTTGATTCACAAGTACCATCATTATTACTATCAAAATATAGGGTATGATATAAATCAACTGATTCACTGGTGACTAATACAAAACATTTTTATTTGTGCTTATACATACACGTTTAGAATAATCTGCCAGATTTACTTAAGGATTTTCAAAATGTTTAGAAATGTATAAAATAAGTTTTCGATTGGTGCTTAAGGTTCCAATATAAACTTTAGGAATTTGTGACAACACCTTCTTGGAATTAGTTGCCTCGACAAAATGTTTTGTGTTAGTTTCCACCCGGAAAAGAATTGAGTACAAAAGTACGTGAAAAATACTAATAATATCTAATTAAGTAATGGTACATAAATTTATGTATGACTTTTGTTATTAATGTTTCGTGAGCAATTACAGATTTTATTTATATCACTTAGTACCAATATTACTGCCGTGTTAAATTAATATAAATAGGTACACAATATAAATTACGAATATTATGATGAATACCTTATTAAATGTTAAAAAAATATTTGACTTTTATTATGCCTTGACTTTATGTTACTTAAATTTTATGTTATGCTTAAATCTCTTTCTTACAAAATATACTTGATTTTTTTCTTATTGCCAAAATTTAATAATTGACTTACATACATAAGTTACTCAGTGTATGATACAAAAATAGTATTTTTTTTAATTTATTATAATTTTACCTTCACTTGTATAATTTAAGCTCTGGATATTCAGTCACATTAGTGAGTGTATATGTATGTGTATCCTATTAAAATAGTTTTAGTAAAAATATGGCCTTCGAAAATCATAGAAGGCGTAACTCTGATAAAAATGTTAATTACTGACATGGCTTTATTTAAATTAAATAGAGTAGTTAAATTAGCTTAACGTTTAGAAATCTAACAATCGAACCTAGAATATCTTAAAATATATTCTATAAAAATAATAATCATTTCATTAAATACATATTATTATACATGTTAGTGTATTTTCAATGACTGACTTCAATATATTGAGATCATGTGCCTAAATTAATGTTATTCTATTTTAATATTAATACATGTGAGTTGGAAAATGATAAATGGACAAAAAAAAGTAATAGAATGGATCCCTAGAGGTGACTTACGCAAGAGAGGCAGACCACATAGGCGATGGGAGGACGTGTTCACCCAGAGACACGGGCAAACGTGGAAGAGACTGGCAAGAGACAGAATGCAGTGGACTAAACTGGGGGAGCCCTACTCCAGAGAGGCGACATACGCGCTTACATAAAAAACATTGACTTCAAAGAAACTTTTGACACAAATAACACCATTATTTCAAAGTTGGACATTATGGGAAGAATATATTAAACATCAACTGACGAAGATATTTTACGGACATGGAAAAACTAATTTTGTAATATGTTCTTGTTGTTATATTTCCATTTTAATGACATTTGTTATTTTGTTTTGTAATGAATACCAAATGAATTACTAATTATTAACTGAAGCATCTGAAATAAAGGCTATTTTTATTTTATTTTATTTACATGATAACTACTTACTAAAAATAGTAGAAACTTAATTGTAAGTGTGTGTTGTGCCGAAAAAAATTAATATATAATTTGTACTCAGAAATTACACTTTGATTCACTTACTTTCAATGTTCAAACAAATACACTCACTTTTTGCAGTAGCAAAAGTGCTTTAAGTTTTTATCATTTATAAAAACTTAAAGCTTAATCAAAAGAGAGGTCCCAGATTTTTGAAAATTGTAGACAAATCAGGTTAACCCAGAACTTACATTGATAAAATGACTAAAAATAGTAGAAAACAGAAAATTGTGGTTGCATTATCAGCTTGCACTTATAAATCTTAAACTATGAGTAAATAACTCAATACATAAGATTACCAATTATAAATTAAGTGCGAGCAACAAACGAGTGTTTCTACATAGTACTGGCCATGTTAATAAATTAATGCCACAAATGACTTCTTAATTATTAGATTTTTCATACTAGTATTATGAAAAAATACTTTTTGCCAACTTATATCAACTTATTCAATAAACTTTTCATCAAGTTATTGCTTAGTAAAGTAAAGCTTAAGTTAATGTTTAATAATAATAGATATTTAGTAGACCAGATAATATCTCACTGTGTGTAATCTATGTAGTTTGTTAAATAAATAGCCCTCGAGTTATGGAGCCTCGTATAGCAAGAAATAGAAGTTACATGTTACTTAAACTAACTTCAATGAATTGTCAAATTCAATTTTCATAAAATTAGAGTAATAGATTTGAAGATTTTCAACTAGTAATTGTTTTAGAGATTATATTACATAGTTAGAAAATATTAGAAATCTCTTTGTTTTTATTACATGTGATTTATTATTAAATGTTTCTTTAAATCATTGTAGCTTCATGCTCATCTCAAATACAAAGATAAAACTTATTTCAATCGCACATACACATTTCATTAGCAAGATTAATTCATAAAATATATTCCAATTCATTATTGCTTTCTTTTCTCTTACATAACTACTTAGCAATATATTTGTTTTGTATAATACTCACATTCAAACATCACAATGTAATTTCAAAGTCAACTTGCAAAGAGCTTTGAAATGATAGAGCTTTTGAAACAAGTTGTTTTACGATACTTTATGATAGAGATTTATCATAAAAAATCATCATCTCATTTCATGGAGAAACAAATACATGTACATACATTGTTTATCAATCAAAACGATTACATAGTACAAAGTAAATTAATTTCTTGTGATGTATCTGCCCAAGAGAAGTCTCCTAACGAATTTCTTCTAACGAAATTCTGCGGGTGAGTCACAACCCTCAGTGTTGAGGAAAAATGACTCAAGAGAGAGATGGCAGATAAAATTTAGCTTTTGTGGTATCTAATGTTACCAAAAAATTAGTACGTAAATATGCAGTCTCCCAAGTAAAGTTTTCCAGCACACTATAGCAGACTCAAACATACTACGAAAAGAAATTGATTGATAATTTACGTGTCAAAAATTTAGGTATTGAAATAAGGAATTGACAAGAGGGGACTCAAACAAAAGGTGAAACAACACAACTACATTTGCATCAGCTCATTTGTTTTACACTGGACAGCTGGGCATTTGAACTCTAGAACAACTGCCCCCTTAGACAAGAGGCGTATTTTAGTGAGCGTACTGACGTTTGCTTATGGAATAGAAAGACAATGTATGGGATTGACATCGCGACGCGCTCCGCGGGAGGAAATATTACGTCACTCCCATACATTGGTTTTTCTATTCTATAAGTGAGCGTCAGTACGCTCACTAAAATACGCCTCTTGTCTAAGGGGGCCGAAGCGACATCTGCATAGGCGACAGAACATGGTCTAAGGCGGAGCATACTTGTACTGGAAATGGCTTTTAAACATGGGTCTCGGAACAGACTGTTAGTCACTTGGCAACATAATTCAAACCATCTGTTAACGGATGTCTCGTGCTACTGCCGCTACCAACAATTAAGCTTTGATTTCCTAGGAAAGCGGTGCCATCGTATAGCGGCCGTGATATTACGGACGCAAAAATAATTAAAGTAAATTACGGTGCAAGTTACCGCTCTCCAGGAAACCGCGCCATTTCGTTTACATAGACAACGTTTTAGTGACGTCATTCACCGCTGTATTACGGCCGCTATATGAAGGCACCGCTTTCCTAGGAAATCAAAGCTTTAGACACACAAACAATCTTTCTGCGTGTGTGTAACCCAACCATTAAAAAAATCAATTACACTGTGTCACTGCCTGTTAGTAAATGTACTCACACTCTAGTTGGCGGTGTCTGCGACCGCCTCCATGCCGGCCTGGCCGAGCAGCTGCGCGGCGCTGGGCTCGCTGAGGGTGAGCACAGCGTGCGCCTCCACCATCACCACGAGCGAGTTGCGCGCCTCCTCGTGCGGCACGCCGTGCGCGCGCGTCGCGTGCGTGTACCACGCCGCCGTCGACGGCAGGATGGATACGCACCACTTGCACGACAGCCTGCAATATATACAAATATTGTGTCACTCATAATATTATCTGTGAAATCCTTGAAAACGAATTTCTAAATGAATTGCGAGAAGCAAGCTGGAAGAAGCTACTGTAACGAGTTCCGCCCTTACCTACTACATTCTACTGCGTAAAGAAGAAGAGAAAGACGATAGAGTGGCGAGAATGAATATGGAAGTGAAACATGTAGCGGGGAAGGAACCAATCAATCCATCAATATGTTGCATTATTTCTACGCAGACGTATCCAACCAAGTTGCATTATTTCTATGCAGACGTATCCAACCAAACTCATCCCGGCCGCCCGAGACGGGCATGCTGCTATTACTGCTCTTGAACACATCATAAAAGTCTAACACTCGCTCTAATAAATCTTCAAATAAAAAAGAATACGCTTAGCTGTCACTACGTGAAAATGGAACACAGACCAGACAATCAGAGAGCTGAAATTTCATTCTACTTATGAGTTTTGAATCACCCTTAGTCTGTCTATTGTAAAATTAGTCTAGCATGGCATATCAATCAGAGAGCTGAAATTTCATTCTATTTAAGAGTTTTGAATCACCCTTAGTCTGTCTATTTACTTACTGTTATACAGGCTTCCTCTATAGCTTACAGCACAAAATATTTTCCTAAAACCACCTGAACCACTTAGATCTGTATTTGTCATGAAGTGAAACTTATCTTTACTTAAATTAATTAACTGCATAATGTGAAGTGAGAGTGGACGTGCTCTGCGCTTCAGGCTCGTTTAGAGACCTACTGCAGAACACAACACATCACAGGTACTTTTCTTTCTTTTCTATTCAAGTCATAATATTATGTAAAATATTATTATTCTATAGTCTCTCAGTAAAACTCTTATTTAGTAGCGCTTTGTGGGGTTTAAATAGTAATAACTTTTTTATTTATGAACGGATTCATAGCTACATACCAACATAGCAATGTAAGTTCTATTTTATAAGTAAAAACATAATATGTACCTAGGTGTAAGCTTTTGTCAGAACAATAAACGTATTTGTATTTGTATTGAAGTGTTCATTCAAACTAAAACTTTTATTCGAAAATGAGCGAAAATAGTTATGACCTGCAGGATTCGAACCTGCGTGTTTCATTCTAACATTAAAAAAAACTATGCTCACTACTTTTTTACAACAGTATAATTAATTACCTGTTAGTGACGTGCCTGGACTTGACGTGTCTCCGGCGGTAGCCCCAGCTGTTGTACACGCGCGGACAGAACGGACACGGGAACGAGGGGCTGGCGTAGCATGTGTTGCTCTTATCTGGAACATACATTGAAATAAAGTTAGGATTGCTTACAAGTATGAATGAATGAATGAACTTTGACTAGACAGAAGTAGTACACTAGAAAGGTTCCTCATACTATATATTTGTTGAAAAGATAAAAATAGATAGATGCAGCTACTGTAGCAGGTAACATTTGCTTCGAAAAAAAATGTATAGGCTAGTTGGAATTAATATAATGATTTTAGTTTTTTACACTTGACTGTCAGACATTCCACAAATATGGTTGCCTATAGGGAAAGCACAAGCAACATTACAAGGTGGAGCACAATGTTTTAGAACAGCACGAGGTCATACAAGGCAATTGGAATACACAAACATTCTAAGGATTTTCATTTTGATTATTTCTGTGCATATGAATATAACTTACCTTTACAAGTCTGAGCCTCACTCGACACAGAGTTCAAATTCTCCGTTGTAATACTCAGGGACTCTACTATTGTTCCACTTTGCAGCACAGTCTCCACCTCCTTGTCAATTTCCACACATTCCTTATCATCATCATCTACAGCTTTCTCATTGGCAATACTGAGTCTGGTGCTTGTGACTTCCGTGATCCATTTCTTGATACTTGCTGGAGTTTTGCAAAGAGACTTTCCGGAGAGAGATTCTGAGCTGACAGAGTATTTCTTTTCAATGGATTCTTCAAGTAGTGCAATGTCAGTATCATTGGTGTTTTCTCCGGAGTAGTCTGTGAAGGGAGAGTCAATAGGCTCCACTTTTGGTATTATGGTCTGAAGTGAAGAAAAATAGCATGTATAAGCACAATTGATTTGTCAAGCATTAGCCTATCTTATATAGAAAACAAGTGGATGCTCGCGGCTTCGCTCGCATTAAGAAGTAAAACTTGCATCCCCTATTTCACCCCTTTAAAAGCGGCTTTTCCAAAAATCCTTCTTAGCGGATGCCTACGTCATAGCATCTACCTTAATTCCAAATTTCAGCCCGATCCGTCCAGTGGCTTGGGCTGTGCGTTGATAGATCACTATATCATTCCGTCAATCAGTCACCTTTGAGTTTTATATATTTAGATATAGGATATGTAAGTAGATAGATACATATTCGGAACATTGAACACTGTGCCATCTAGCCCCAAACCCTAGTCTAGCCTCAAGTGCAAGTTATCCTTGCCAAGTCCAGTTTTATTTAAAAACAAATTTAACTAAAATCAAATAACAAGCATTAAAATTTTAGATACCTAGAGATATGGTTTGAGAAATAAATAATAAAATATTCCGGGACATTGTACACAGCACCATCTAGCCCCACACTAAGCAAACACTTGTATCATGAGTACTAGAGATCGGATATAATACTTATACTTATTCTTTTGTAAATACATACTTATCTACTATATAAACATAAGTCGGGTTTTTCTTCCTGACACTATAACTACAGAACGCACAAAGTGATTTCCACAGTTATGCATTCGTTGGAAAGGTCTCGGGCTCCGTGAGGTTTATATAAAAAAAATACGAAGCCATCTGGTGGCGAAACGGAGTTCGCGGGGTTTGCTCGTTATACATAGAAACAACTGGAATAAATAAATGGTTGACCTAATTCTTAAATTTTTGAGTAATAAGTATAAATCAAGGTAATATGCTTACCAGGCATAAGTCAGGATGATGACTACTTACATTAATTTTAGGAGATTCTGTAACACTAGGCACTAGATCGGGTTTGGTCAGACTAGTTTTCTTATTCTTGTTGTTATTGTCTTCAAGCTCACTCTTCTTGCGTTTCTTTGGCTGAGTACTCTGTTTCTCTGGCATTGCACACTTCTGGAATTATTTAAGCAAACAAGTTAGATATCACAATGCATTGAATTTGATTATTGTACAGATAGCTATCCACTTGGAGACATTTAAATAAGAGGAAAGTATTTATTTTTTATTTTAAAACCACTAGACACCAAACCACATTCAGACAGTCATATTATAGTGAAACAAGCTCAATGTTTGTTTCCAGCATAGTAGTGATAGTAAACCAGAATGTAGATATTTTGAAGTTAAGTCTGATGTACTTAGGGCATGTAGATCAAGAATCTTGGTTTTACGTGAGATCAGAACACTGTTATGTGCAATACAATGTGGTGGAAGTTCCAATGACTCGCACGAACGCACCTTTGTAGTAAGGACGGTGAGACTATGGAACTCTCTACCTGGAGCCCTGTTCCCAGTTAATTATAACCCAGGAGTCTTCAAATCTAGAGTAAATAGGTTTCTTCTAGGCAAGTGTGCTACATCTTGGACTATAGCAGTGCTTAACATCAGGCAGGCTATAGTCAAACATAACCCTATTTCTTGTGAAAAAAAAGGTGTACTTTTGTGGCCATAACTATAAGGCTACACTGCATCCTATCCATCTATTGGATATGTAGTAGCCTTAAAGCAATCATCATATTGATAAAAATAACTGCAACTTAGTGTTCTCTACACAAGCACACACTGGAATATAATCAGGACATCCACTGACTTCTTATAGTAACTGCTAAACTATAAAATCTTGCTTTGCTTGAAGAATTAATATACATTTTTGTAACTATGAGTGAGCAGATAAAAAAAATATTATGTAGGCAGCATGTAAACAATTTGACTTGTTTGGATATGCTTACCTCATCATCTTTAGCTGTTTCACTGCCAGTGGAGAGTCCACAGATCCTCAATGTCTCGGCAGTTTTGAGCAACACTGGCAGGAACTCCTCCGTCACGTTTACCTCACCGTTGTACATAAACGTCAGCAACGTCCTCAAAGAGGCAGTATTGATGTCATGAAGGACTATAATTGGATCCTTGTGGGGGTTTTGCTGTAAAAAAATAAGCGTGGGCGTCACTCAAAACCCTACAAGATACTGCATTATTTGGATGGAAAATATCATCTTACCTGGAATATTCTCTTAAAAACTGAACTGTTAGCAGATAATATCACTTTGTGAGCCTTAAAACTTTGCCCTTCCGATACTAAAGTAACATCGGAGAGCCCTTCGTCTTTGAACAACTCTTTTACATTTGACAGTATGTTACTCTGGTATCCATTCCACTTCAAACTTATCTCTTGATTCGCCATAGTAAGCAGTAATTCATGCGCTTAGTTTTGATCAAGAATACAGTGTTATTATGAATTAAAGTAATAAAATTAAAGAAAAATACGAAATGCCTCGGGCTCGAAAAGAAAACAATCAAATCCGCTTTTTTTCTCTGTGCTTATTATGACCAGTGTTGCTCGACACAAAAAATGTGTAATCTTGCAAAAGCTAATGATTGTATAACTCAACAAGCAAGCTTTTCATGACAAAGGATGTAATTTCTCGAAACAGTCTAAATAAATCACAACAAAACGCATTTACTTATTGTTTTTACGCCTAAGAGTATTGCATATTAGATTTGTGTTGTTGTTGTTTTTTTAGTACTAGCAGTACCTACTACAGAGCTGAAATGACATACACGTGCCAACATGACGAAAAAACTACCATCCCTAGAAATTTTGTGTTATCTTTTTTTACAATTTCTACCATTATTTCAGTATGATTTGTAATCCGCTTATTACTCAAAAAAGGCGCTAAATTCTTTAAAATGTTTGTTGACTTATTTTTCCCTACCTACATAAATTATTAAAAGACGAGTCATCTCATTCGCACCTTTACAATACGCATTTAATTGATGTTACTACTTTTAATAGCTTGATAATGTAGGGATTATCTGCTACTAGCCTTGATATACGTAATAACTTACATTAGTATTTCGAAATATTGAGATAAAGATGTTTAGTATTTATCATAATCTAAATATTATAATTAATTATAGTTACGAAATGTTGTTCCCATGACACTATCAGATTCTTATGACAAACAACAATAAATTAATCCACCTTCTGTGCTAATACTATGAGATCCAATTAATTAATAATATTACAAGTACCTACTTTTATTTAATTACTAGCGGCCCGTCCCGGCTTCGCACGGGCATTAAACATTACATTTAGATTTGTTAATTTTAACACATTCATAATAATAATATGACACATATTCATCCCTTTTTGCGTCGAGCTCCTAAAAAAGAGTAAATAAAAAAAAATAAGAATAATTAAATTCAGATATTATTTAATGATTTTTTTTGTATTTATGTGTTTTTTTTTGTATATTTTTGGGGTTTTTTTTCTTTTTTTTGATATATTTTTTTAATTTTTTGTTTTTTTTTTTTCAATTATTGAGGTCATAACCCTAAAAAAAAATACATTTATTTTGTTAGAGCTTCTCTGTAAACAATATTTGATGTTGTTTTATTTTGTGGCAGCAAAATAAATTGATTTTCAGGGGCTCCGACTCGCGATAGACCAACATACAGTTGACCATGAGTAAAACATTTCTTTCGCAGATCGATCCCTACTAATTCGAAGGTTTGGCCTTGGGACTTGTTAATTGTTAATGCGAAAGATGTTTTTACCGGAAATTGAAGCCGTTTAAATGGGATTGGCAGATCAGTTGGGATCATCGGTATCCTCGGTATATGAGCTAGTTGACCACCTGCTGGGCCAGTGATAATAGTTGCTACTATTAAATTGTCCTTTAACTCCTTAATAAGCAGCCTCGTCCCATTACACATGCTCGGAGGGTTTAAATTTCTTAAAAGCATGATTGGGATTCCGATTTTTAACGTCAATTCATGGGGTGGCAGTCCAGAAGGGTTCAACGAATTTAAAAATTCCTGTGGATAATGGACTGCATCTTCAATATTCGTTACAGTGTCGATCGATTTGTATGTTTTTGTTTGGCCGGGGACTTTTTGAACAATCAGATTGTTTATTTCATTGACAGTATCATTCTTAGGTGATACTATAGCCCGAGAACACAGCCAATGGAAGTCTCTTTCGTGCAAATTCTCGATATCAGGGTATACAGAATCTATTAAATTTTCCAAATTATGGAGTATTTGGCCTAGAGACTCATCCAGAAGAATGTCACAATGACCGCTTAAATTTGGAGTTGGAAAAATTCCTTCCCCAAGTTTTAGCAGTTGCTGTGGGAAATCGCTATCAGTGATTCCATGAAGATGAGCTCTCATATTTGTCCTTAATTTTAATGTTTCAATCGTAGTCCATAAGGGAGACGATTTCAAGCATGCCTTGATGATATCTGCTCGCGTGCCTCTGTTAATAACGGGGAGAGTCTGTCGAAAATCTCCAGCAAATACAAAAGTAATCCCGCCCATGACTGCAGAGGAGTTCCTTAGATCCTGTAAGGTTCTGTTCACGGCCTCTATATGTGCTCTATGGCTCATCGTGCATTCGTCCCACATAATCAATGAGGCGTCTTGTAGTAATTTACCAATAGGTCCATTTTTGCGGATGGAACATGTAGATTGTTGTTCAAGATTGACGGATAGTGGAAGTTTAAAAGTAGAATGAGCAGTTTTGCCATCCTTCAAGAGAGTTGCAGCAATTCCTGAGGAAGCAACTGCTATTGCTATCTTCCCTGATTGTCTTATCTTAGCAAGTATCAAATTTGCAAGAAACGTCTTTCCCGTTCCACCAGGTGCATCCAAAAAGAAAACTTTTCTTTTGTCATGAATGACGCTATCGACTATAGTTTCAAAAGCATGTCTTTGATCTGGGACTAACTTTGGCAGGTTTTCATTGACAAAAGCGGTCAAATTATTTGTATCATAGCGATGAGTCATAGTCTCTGCTGCATTGCTTTCTGTACGAACTGATGATGGTAATCCGAAATCACTTAGGCTTTTGTCATTTAATTGCAACAGTTTATTTTCTATTTGTATCAAACCTTCGTTATAAATGTCCTCATTGTATGGTAAGGTGATGTCTTGATTTTGCTGTCTGATTCTGTGTCTAATATCTTCACATAAATCGTCTTTGAAAATGTTCCATAATTTTAATGGTTCCGATGGCTGACAAAATAAAAGTATGACCACAAACAATTCTCTCAATTGTAATGGACATTGAGAAAGCGAAGCTTCTCTGAGAGTATTTTCCCAATGGTCATCGTTTTCTAGCAAACCTCTAGCACGGCAAGCAGCTTGATACGTTTCTTTCAGAACTCCGTCAACGGTTTTCAAGTACTGGAATGAAGTTGGACCGCGTACGTGGTGCAGCAACATCCTAAGATAAAAACACTCGGATTGAGAAGGATGGACACCGTAGACTCTACCTAAAGCGGAATCTTTTTTTATGCCTGGATAGCCAACTACATTCTCACCACGCTTCCTTCTGGTGAACTTATTATTGGCCCATGTGTAGTATTGCGGGACTTCGTGGTAAAGAAGTGTTTTTGCGAATTCATCTTCATTACAGAGCTCAAAAAAAGCCAGCAATGTTGTTTTACGTGGATTTTGGGCCACTTGTACAGTCGTTTCTGTGGTAAAATACACCCTTTGGCCATTTTCTAAGTGGACAGCTAACTGCAAAACTGTAGGATGCCGCTCATGGATCGGGAATTCGAATATTCGCCAAGCAGCTTCGGAAGTACTTATGTAACGGCCATTTACGTAGTTTTCCACTTCATCATTTGGGTTTCTGACGCCAAATGTAGCTTGGTCCGATCCTTTATTTATGTATTTACAAATGTATTTGATGGCTTGAACTGAGTGACAGTACTCTACATTTATGTGAGCATTAAACGTCCTGCACAAAAGTGGAGAATATGGGACAATCCAACTATTTTCTATAGTGAAATTTCTGCCTCTGATATTTAGCGAAGCACTCAGTCCTCCATTTGCGGCATCACGACGACGATAAACTGGATATCCGTCCTCTCCAGTCTGAGTTTCGTTGACTAAACGTCGTGGGTGTTTTTTTGTGCAAATACCGTTTTTCATACATGGTGCTGATAAGTTATGTTCTCCGCATGGTCCATGCACCATATTTTTTGTTACGATATCGTATAATATCGGATCGTTTTGTTGGTTGGGCAGTTCCGCAACTATGACGCTATCAATTTCGTCTGGTTGGATTTTTGTTTCTAGCCAAAACAGCAAATGACAGTGTGGTAAACCTCGCTTCTGCCATTCTACACTTGCCATGTAACATTTCACTTTGCCGAATATTTCATTTTTAACGAATAAATTTAAGAATTTCTTCATTTTCAAATGAAACACCCTTGAAATGATGTCATGACGATCGAAAGATCGCTGATCAGGTAGTAGTTCCGCTTTAATTTCAGGCCATTCGGCCAATAAATTATGTATTGATTTAAAGCGTAAGATAACAATTATGAAGAAAATTAAAAAATAAATTCGTCTTTAATTGCTTTATTATTTCTAATGATAAAATTGCAGCTTAAATATAATTATTATACTGTTAGCCATGTTTTGTAGCAAATGAACTCTAATTTTATGAAGTAATTGTTTAGTATTTGAACATTTAGTAGGATGTTGATGTAGCAATCTTCATTGTTTACCCAATACAAATAAAGCCTTTTGTTTCCTTGAAAGTCCCATCAGCATTTCGAGTGGATTATCCATTTATTATCAGGACGTTGTTCTAATAACTAACCTTTATCTAAATCAAATAATCTTTCTCATCATTGCCATACTATTGTATCCTATTCAATCTATTATCAGTCAACTAATTAGCCTTTTGGAGAATAGTTGACTCCTATTTTACTATATTCACTTAGTTACGTTTTACTTCAAATCGAATATGATATCCAAAATACATATTTCACTGTTAACAGTTTTTATTATGCATATCATTTTTGTACAAGCAGATACTGCCCAAAGAACTGACAATAGTATTCTTGAAGATGCAAGACTTGATACGGTGAGATTATTATAATCTAGTTAAGTACATACATACCTGGAAGCCCATATGCCTGGAAGAGATCGCTCTACGCGATAAGGCCGCCCAATGTACCTAGGTTAAGTAATTTTACTATAAATTGTTTCTGTATTTTGTTTTCTGGTGTACAATAAAGTTATATTGATTGATTGATACATAATCAAAGTTAATTTATTTTCTGAGTTCCTTTTATAGCTTACTTCTATGGCTTTTTTCCAAGGAGTGAAATAGTTAAAGTAATAATGGTTTATTTAACGATATAAACGTATGAATCTACCGAGTTAGCTCTGAAAATGTTGTATTGTACCAAAAATTATCATCGTATTGTGAGCTCTCGACACCATTTCCTATTGAAATTGGCTATTACTCTCAGTCGTTTTATTTATTTTGGTTCTTACAAAGTAAAAAACTATACACGACCTCCTCTTGTATTAAATCTTTATGTAACTTTTGCTACTTTTGCTTTTTTCATCCTTTTTAAAATAAATAAATAAAATAAAATGCTTTTATTTCGGACAACAAAGAGATCCAGATTGTGATTTTTAACCGAATTCGAAAAAGGAGGTTATCAAGTCTTCTAAAAGTTTTTTTTTCTCTTTTTTGTGGGTATTTTACGCGATTACCTACTCCGTCATTTATGAACTGATTTAAAAAAATATTCGATATGTATAGTTTTCAAATTGTACCCACATTTTTTTCTATTGGTATTATCCGTAGTTCTCCCTAATCAAGAAGTATGGCTACCGGTGTGAGATCCACCGCGTGTACACGGAAGACAAGTATATTCTGGAGATGCACCGAGTGCCGCTGGGCAAGGGTGACGCGCCGGGTGGAGTCAGACCCGTGGTGTTCCTCCAACATGGGCTGCTGTCGTCTTCTGCTGAGTGGGTGCTGATGACTCCTGGGAAGGGACTTGGTAAGATAAGAAGAAGTAAATATCTGTGATTTTGGAGAGTATTTTAAACCAAAAGTACCCCAAAAGATTAACTAAAACGGTTTTCACTCACGTGTAAATCGCGTAAATGGTTTACGCGTTTCGGATGTCATGACACCCATCTCCTCAGTACCGAGATCCTTAATCAACCGTGCTTTGAGATTGTGTGATCCTCAGTATGTGGAGAAGGAGTTAGAGCACGTGAGGAAGGTACTAGAGGATAATGGCTATACATGGAGACAATGTTGGCGGAGCGCACATTCGAGTGAACGTAAGCGGATCCCAACTGTTAAAAGAGCTTCAGCATATCTGCCGTTCGTAAGAGGAGTAACGGACAAAATCGGATACCTTTTACAACGGAAATATGGTATCAGGACGTTTTTCCGTTCTCCGGGGCAAATAAGACAGTTGCTGCGTTCACCCAAGGATAGAGACCACCTAAATGTACCAGGCGTGTATAGAGTCCCGTGTGATTGTGGCAAGAGTTACATAGGGGAGACTCGCCGCAACATTACCACAAGACTGTCCGAGCATATTAGGAGTTTCAGGGACGGGGACACGGCCAGATCAGCAATAGCGGAACATGCGCGGCTCTCGGATGTACAGCATTACATTCGGTTTGATCAAGCTTCTGTGCTGGCGAGAGAGAAGTCTTTTATTCCACGGAAAGTACGAGAGGCTATAGAGATCAACCGCCACCCGAATTTCAACCGAGACCGTGGATGGGCGCTTCCTCCGGCGTGGGTCCCAGCTCTTAATACGATGACGAAGAGACGGATCATTGGAGCTTTGGATCAAGATACGGTCAGTTTTGTGTGCGCCGGTACATCAGTCGATGGTGCTGTCTCTGATGAAGCAGTGGAGCGACCCGAGGACGAAGCGGCCGGGAGTAATAACATCGTCTCGCCTCCACCCCCACCACCACAGGCCCCCGCGCCCGTGTCCCGGCGGGCCGCTCGCGCGGCGGCGCGCAGTCTGCGTGTTGCCGCGGCCCAGGACGAACGTTCTGAAGATGGGTGTCATGACATCCGAAACGCGTAAACCATTTACGCGATTTACACGTGAGTGAAAACCGTTTTAGTTAATCTTTTGATAAAATGTCTCACGAAAGTTTTAATATTAAAAGTACCCCGTTGTGTTGTCTGAGTCAATCTGGCATAAAATATAGCATAGCAGAATGTACTATTTCGAAAAGAGTCGAATCTATCTCCATACCATTTTAATTTAAATCGGTTCAAGTGTAATACAAATGAATATGTAATACAAATAGATAAATGTTTTTTTAACTTTACTTTTTTACTTTCGCATATTATTTTACGGTTCTTTTTACGTGAATTTTTATTTACTTTATTCCTCCTAAAACATTTGTGTTTATATTGAATACGGCTCTAAGTATTGTTATATTTTCAGCGTACATCTTAGCAGACGCTGGCTACGACGTGTGGATGGGCAACGCTCGCGGCAACACCTACTCTCGCAACCATCTTTCTCTAAAACCCACCTCATCCTCATTCTGGAAGTTCAGTTGGCACGAGATAGGTTACTACGACCTTCCAGCCATGGTCGATTACGTTCTCAAAGAAACTGGGGTCCCAAAACTCCAGTACATCGGATTTTCTCAAGGAACCACAGCGTTCTGGGTTATGATGTCCACGAGACCAGAGTATAATGAGAAGGTTCTAGCGATGCAGGCGTTAGCGCCTATCGCCTATATTGGGAATATAAAAAGCCCATTGATTAGAGCTATTGCGCCTTTTACTAATTCTTTGGAAGTAAGTATTTTCGTTTGACCACCTCAAATAATTTTCAAATATATTCATCTACGCTTCTCAAGTATGCGAGTAACTGTGTTAACTGCCAAACTTTTACTAAGCATTTGCCTTATAAACTTTTATTACAGACAGTCTTCAAAATATTGGGCACAAACGAAATCCTTCCAAATGGAAAGCTAAACGAGATGGCTGGCCAGACACTTTGTACAGATGAAGCGTTCACACAAGCTCTGTGCACTAATCTGTTGTTCCTCATCTGTGGATTCAACGACGAACAACTCAATAAGGTAGGTACCTAAATACTGACATACCGAAAACATACATTTCATATCTGAACAATGAAGGAGCAAGTGGATACATAAAACATACGTCAGTTATTAATAAGCGGATAACTTTGCTATTATCCTTAAATACATACCTATAATAGATGTGATATTTTGTGTGTTAATGCTGTTTAAACTTTTAATGCATGTTTTCAGACAATGCTCCCAGTAGTTCTAGGCCACACTCCAGCCGGCGCTTCCTCCCGACAGATCGTTCATTTCGGACAACTATACAAATCGAACAAATTCCGACAATTCGACCATGGCTTAGTAAAGAACATGATCAAATACGGCAGCTTGAAACCACCTGCCTATAATCTCGCTAACATTGAGACACCAATCTTCTTGCATTATTCTGATAACGACTGGCTCTCGACCCCTGATGATGTTCACAAACTTTCCAAGGAAGTTAAATCAGTTGTCGGCAAGTTTAGAGTCCCGATGGCAGACTTCAACCATCTCGACTTTGTTTTTGCTATCAATGCTACAGAATTAATTTATAGCAGACTGCTGACGATCATGAAGTATTTTGAATAAAATATTTTCAATATTAGTAACTTTTATTTTACAACACATGATTTCACGTTTACAAAAACTTCACTGGTTATAGTTTCCCTGGCGACTAGAAGTCTTATCGACACCTTTTAAACATGGTTACCTGAAAAATATACAAATGTTTGTGGCAAAAGAGGGAATTAATTTTCCTGTTCAGGGAAAATTTGTGGATTATATGTATACTTTTTGTATATTTCATGAAATGGAGAAAATTTGGATCTAAGACTATTTAACCGATAGTGTTCGTTGCAGGTAGCTCTTCATTGTATAATATTTTTATTTTTTCTGTTTCTTTTCATTTGTCATTATTTATTTACACCATACTTACAAACTCAGAAGTAGAGTCTTGCGGAGAACACGTAGATGTAGACACGCAAGAAGGCGCTGATTTGCAAGAATGCACGGCGTGAAAACTAGCGTCCACTCTAGTGTTGTTAGGTTGGCATTTCCTTGTGTTGGCTATAGACATCTCTCTCTTTACGATTGCACCAACTGTGCAATGAACTGGAAAAAACAAAATAATAATAATGTAATTAAACACAAAATACTGTAATAAATAAATAAATAAATAAAATAAAATAGCCTTTATTGCCCATTTACAAATGATATAAGATTTTATAAAATAATTTTGAATTAAAGGAAACTATTAACATAAAATAAATCGTTTCTTCAGTATATCTATAGGGCACCCAAAATTTGGTGAAGGCCTCTTCCATGCGTAGGACTACAAATACATAGTGGATAATTTCTTTAGTAAAGCTAACGTATACATCTAACATACTTTTAACATAACAGGAACCCTAACTTTTTGAGATAAAATAACACCTTTTCTATCAAGGCATTTTTAAAAATTGTGCAAAAATACACTAATTCATAAGTATCGTGATTACCTTTGTTCAGTATTTTTATTGGATCTTCTTTTTTGGAGCATGGCTTGTTAACATGTATGTCTTCCAAGATAGGGTCATTGGTTTTATGTAAAACTTGCAGTAGAGACACGTGACGAAAGCTCTGAAACGATATTACAATGAAATGTGTTCATAACAAAAACGTTGTGTTCATACATCAATGACTAGTATTTTCAAGTTGTGTGGATTTGCACTCGCTTAGCGGTGAAGGAAAACATCGTGAGGAAACCGACATTGAGGACCACAATATCCGAGGACATACGTCTTCCTTGGAAGGACCTAGGTGCCCACCACGATGTGTCTGCCCAAGAGAACTCCGCTAACAAATTAATTCTGTGGGGGCGTCACGACCCTCAGTCATGAAGAAATACGACTCAAAGAGAGAGAGAGACATACCTCATTCTGACAATTCTTCATGGTAATAATCATTTCAGATTCAACATCACTGAGTGGGTAACTGGCAGGTTCGGCAGCCGAGTCGAAGGGTCTTGGGATACATCCCCGCGACCCTCGGCAAACGCTTTCATTTTTCGGAACACAATAAGTCTTATTCCACGAACATCCGCTCCTTACTTGGTCAATCTCACCCTTCAAAAACTGATTTTGTTTTCGCAATCGGCTTATATCCTCACACTGAGCGTCACATTTTGCTTGTAAGACCGCTATCCGTCTCCTATAGGCGCAAAGCTGGCTATCTTCTATCTCACACGTGCTGCATCCATGGTCGACGTTTTTGAACCTTATGGATGTACATCTCGACAGTTTCTCGGGGCAAGGCGGGCATATCGGGCGTATATAACCATTATCTCCGTCACAACAAGAGTTGACAGACTTTAGAGATGAAACGAGACAGCCTGAGGTGGAACATGTCGTCGATCTATGGTACATGGTGCCTCTGCAGAATCCTGGAGCAATCTTCTTAACATAGCATGCCTGGTCCTGCAAGTCTTCTTGCCACACTCTGGCAATAGAACGTGCGCTCAACATGCATCCAGATTCTAGTTTGCAGCCGTGGTATTTTGACAGATTAATACCAAATAATTTAAATATGAGGATTTTCCAAAACATTTTTATAGATTTCAATGCCTCCAAGCATCTATCGCAAGGCCAGTGACTGGTCTCCAGTTCTTCCTGAAAGATATAATATTTATTATACTTAGATTTAAATAAATATTCCGGTACATGTCACACAGAGCTATATAGCCTCGTGCTAAGCAATCGCTTCTATCATGTACCGCATTATAGTATGCGAGACCGTGGTAGATGAGATACCTAATTTACGCCACAAGTTCAATGTTGCTGATACATAGGAAACAGTTATAAAGTCAATGGGTAAATAAATCACAAATCGAAACAGGTAAAAATAATGATCTACGTACTTCAACGAAAAACTTTTCCAGGTCTTCATCTTGTTCCAAGCACTCCTTTATGGCGAGGCACGACTTGCAGATACTATCCAGTATCGCTCTGGATTTACAATCCGGGTGGCAATAGGGTGTTGCCTGCAAAAATAAAGAAAAAATATTTTGATTTGAAGGTACAAAAACAAATAAAACTAAATCTAACCAATGCTGGGTGGGACCTTTCTCTGATATTTTGCCACTTACCCGTCTACGACTTTTGCACGTCATTTTGCACAAGCAGTCAGTGAAGCAGCGGCATGGAATGACGTAGGCTGGCGAGTCAGCTTTCATCCATTCTCGGAGGTACCTGTCCTGCGTGGCTACATCATGGCTCCAAGCGCGCAAGTCCGTGCAAGATTCATAAGACTTGATCTTCCCTTCGTTTCGTGCCGTCAGTCGTAGATTGTTAAGGCAAAAATGATTCATTTAATGGGGAAACAATAATAACGACTTAATGAACCCATTTGTGCTGGGTAAACTTAAATTTTGAGTCCCAAATATTTTTGTTGGTTGTTTTTTCGGTTTTGACAGTTTCTGGACTTTGAAAGACGTCAAATTATTTGTCAGTTTGACAAATTGTAACTCATTGTTTGGAACTTTTTGATGTGCTCATAAAATAAACACTTTATTGACACCAAGGAGATAACGTGACATCCAAAGAGTTATCTCTAGAGTTAATTAATACCTCTTTCGTAGTCAGAGTCACTAAGGAGGTAACTTACACGATTACAGGCCACATACCTCCAAAACAAAAAAGAATTTAACTCATTTCAAATTGATGTCATTCTATTTCAAAATGCCACTCCGCCTCGATTACAAATGACATCACAAAATATTTGATAATTTTCGTTATTTACATTTTACGCCGTAAGTTATTGTGTATCAGATTATTTTAAATCTTACCGTTATGTGTAAAATGGATGGCGGAGAGAAGTAGATGTACATGTTTGTATTTATACCGATTATTTATTATCCTAAGAAGAAATCATGTCGTTCATTACAAAAAGGGAGCGTGTGTTTAGCGAGTACGAGCTCTATGACTTGCCGGCTAGGAATGAAGGGAAACTGAAGGCCTATTCGTCTTGTACGGACGCGAGGGCGTGGTCCCACTTCTGCTCGGACAAGACTGAGCACCTGGTCGATATAATAAAGAGGAACAACGAGGTGTGCCGGCCCAAGTATGTGCCTACGGAGGCCATTGTCAACACTCTACTGGCGCACAAGCAGACCGAGATAGCGCGCCTCAAACGAAAGATAGAAGAGTTTGAGCAAATCGTAGCTGCTTACGATGACTTGGAGCTCACGTGTGAGCAGAAATGCGAAATTGCCAAAGCTGTGAGCACCTCCCATTAATTAGTACCTACAAAACCTATTCTCTGAATATTTAAAAAGTCATTCGGTATATTGTGAAGTATTAGAGAATTGCGCGCGCGATTTTGTTTAGACAACAATTGAATGATTTGAACAATTAATGATGCGAAAAAGGTTACGTTAATCAAATCATTTCTGTTTTAGCATACGGCTATAAAAGAAGCTAACAAAGATCTCAATGAACTGGTGAGCGTAATGTTTACTCTTTACATTAGTTGTTATTTCTTAATTTCTCGTCTCTATTGGGATGGATTTTTATGAGTGTTTTTTTTTCAGTGGTTCGACTTGGATCTTTCTGCCTATACTGTAAGTATTAATTGTAGTGATGTTAGTTTTACAGTCTTAAAGATTTATTTACACATATCATGTACGTCATAAAATACCAGAAATAAGTACTAGCAGTTCTAATGTCTTCACGATTACCCAGAATCAGTTTGATATATATTTTTAGGGATCTAATTACTTATATAAGACTTTGGCATTTCAAGTGCCTATTTCTATGTTTCTTATTTACATAAGTATGATAATGTTTAATAAAATTAATAATTCTTTGCAGGGAATGGATTCAGAGGATTTCGAGGTAACAAATATTTTGTTACAATACATATATGATCTATAGATAAATGTCTCAATTATCACCACATTGGCTTAACGTTTACTTATATTATATTTTGCGTAAAGCCTAAAACTACAATATAGGCATTTTGGCAAAAGCATTTTGTACCTTGTTCTCAAACGTTTTTTGTTTCTCTTTTTTTAGCTTATAACTTCTTTATGTTTTTAATTTAGGGCAAAAAGTTTTATAAACATATTTGAAGGCAAAACAATTTGCTACAAATTATGTCTCACCATTTTTTTTTGTATAACGCATAGTTTCTGAGATATTGCAAAAAAAGCGTTTCCACGCATTTTTTCAAGATGGCAGCCGGGGGACAAGAGCGGTGACCCCACAAACTTGAAGTTAAGCTTCTATTGACCCCCCAAACATGCCCCAAATATAAATTTGCGTCCTCTAAAAATGCAATATTCGGTTCTAAAATTGTAACATTTCAATGGACTATACGTACTTGTGTTTATTCAACTTTTATACTAATCGATAATGATTGAAATTGTCAATAAATTATTTGTTGCTAAAGAAGTAGTTTGTTTCAGACTGGCAAATCGAGGGGAGATGAGGTGAGATATTTTAATTAACATTCAGTTAACTTTCATTACATGGATAAGTTATGCCGTATGCGTTATATAAAACGTAAAGATTTATTTTTATTTACTTTATTTTTTAATTTCATTTTCAGCTAGGCCAATCAAGAGGAGATGAGGTAAATTTTGTTTAGATATACCTACCTTGGTAGTTCTTTCAATTTTCATTTTTGGGTATACCATAGTAACACCTCACGAAAATAACTACAAAAAATTACCGCGGGAAAAAAACGAAGCTAACGAAGCGAGTTTCAGCTCCCGATTATGTGATATATCCCGTTATTATGACGTGATGTCGAATCGGATGATGATTACAAAATTATAACAGCATAAGTGAGTTTGTTCAAGTTTGTTCCTTATTCACAAGCCGCAACAGAGAAATACATCACCGTGATTTTTTAGTAATAGAGGCAATGTATTATCTTGGAAGTAGAACTGGCTACTTTCACTAGGATGAAAAGTAGGCAAAGAAAGACCCAACGCGGTTAATAATTAGTTCTAATTAGTCTAATTACTCACTTAAAAAAATTATATATATTTTTGCAGACGGGCAGGTCTATGGGAGATGAGGTAAGTTTGTTGCTTATTAACGATAAACGATATAGAAAGATGGTGCATGCTCCACAGACAAGGGCCTCGCCCTTAAATTTGTGATGATGACATAGAATGACGTTTGTTGTATGGGAGCCCCCATGAAAATGTATTTTATTCAGCTTGGTATGCGTTATTAAATTAACAACATACATTATCATTTTTAAAGCGGATACTTGAGTTACCGTTGTTGCTTTTTGATAAAAAACGAAAAATGTTTTTTTTTTCTCGTCAAATAATTTATCTAATGTAGATACATAACATACATCACAAAGCAAGCAACAAAAACAAGCGTTTGCTACTAAGCAACAGGACAATATGGCGCTATGTGAAATGTCCCAGATTATTAATACCTACTCATGTACATATGTATTCATATACCTACCTATTATGTACATTTTCAGACTGGCAGATCTCGAGGAGATGATATGACTCGGCCATTGAGAGGAAGTAGAGGTGGCGGTGGGTTAGAGGTAAGAAGAAGATATTTTTACTATTTATTAAGTCACATTTGCATACATATAGATACAATCTTTTATTTCAGTCCTTTAGTCATTCACAGTTCCACAAAATTACAGTGAAAGCGATACATTAAAAATGTATATGAATAAGCGTGATGGCATTTCTCCTCCACTTGAAGTGACATCCGTACAAAGACGCAGTGGCCCAAGGTGGAGTATACCTGTACTGTAATGGAACTGGTTCTCAAACGAAGCTGCCGAAATACACCTCTGAGCGCTGGGAGACAGATTCTATCTTTATTAATTACAAAGATTCATGATCTTTTAACAACATGGCCCACTATTAATAAATAAAATTTAATTTTCCAGTCTCCGCGTTCCAAGGGAGGTGGTGCCAGCGATAGAAGCTACCGAGGGGGCCCCGCGGGCAGTGGCAGGGGGTACGGGGCTGGAACGGGGGGACGAGATGGTGGGGTACGTTACCTGTTATATTATCATTTTCTTTTATTCAACTCTATTTTTTTAGTTAGGGGAAATCTTGATAGAATTTAGTTCATTCAACTCTAGTCTCGAGAGTTTATCTAGCCGCCTAAGGGCCTTTTACAATACAACCTTTGTACAGTCACGTACAGTATTGCTCAAAGAGTGTGTACGATAAATATCTATAGCTTCAATTGTCAGTTTCAAGACTAAATTCTATCTAAATGTTAATTTATCAGTATCATTGAGTATTATAATGAACAACAGGAAAATAACCAGTTATTTGATGTTTTTCATAAGTTACCCATTCAAATAGGTGACGTAATATTTCTTCACCGCAATTTAGTTTTTAATGAAATCATAACACAAAGCTCGTTCTATATTTAGCTATATATTTATATGGATGTTAATATAAATAATATCTTAACTATGGGAACGTGAAATTAAGCCTACCATAGGTCTCAGTTTAGAAAATCTAACATGAGACAGGAACGAATATAAGCCATGTTACCTGGAAGAGAACACTACAAGTGAAAAAGTCATCTACTGTCCCAAACTAATGCACTTTTTTCCCTTTGTATTCGTGATCTATTTTTTTGACTATCTCTATATATCTATTTTTTGCAGCGGTCTCCAGATAGAGATGCACGCAATGAGAAGTATCAAGAGTCCAGGGGAAACCAAGCTGGGGAACAGATGTGTATCTGTGAAGCATCTACAAGTAAGAGTTATCTGTCAATTCTACCTATATTTCAATCTATTTTGCTTATTGTTTTGTTTCTTGTTTAAACAAGAACAAGGCAAACCGCGTTTAATTTTCAATACTCACGAAGCCGGAGTTTTGTGCGGCGCCGCTGCCGCCGCGGCAGCGATTATCGCAAGAAGGACCTTCGCCGGACTTTGATCGCAGAGCGCGCGGGTGGAAACCGCCGCGGCAGCGGTGCAACGGTAATAATATCATACAGTATTCCAACTTCATATAAACGGACGACGCGCGAGCTATACCTACGCGCTCGGATCGAGGCATGCGCGCGGCACGTTAGGGCTGCCAGACCACGGTAATAATATCCATACAGTATTGTAACTCGTCCGTGACCTTGAATTAAGTGCCTACAGCCGCGCGGTACGTAAGCATGAGATAGCTACTAGGCTACAGCGTTTTAATTGCATCTGGCTACTTTGAGTTTCTATCTAGATTTGAGATTGTAAATTTATTACTTTTTATTTATTTATTAACACAGGTACTTAGAAACAATATAAAATATTAATAGTACCTACATTACCTACATAAAATACTTTGTGTATTGAATAGAAAGTGTTCAATAAAAATGCAAGTTGTTTTTTTGATTGATAGATTGAATTAAAAAACCATGATTATGTATGTGAAATATAAAATATAATATAATAAATATCTATAACAAATCAATCTTAAAAATTTCCCAGGTTTGCCAGATGACAATTTTTTTTCTCGTATCAGGGTTGCCTAATATCTCGTAATTTCAACAGATAATCTCATAAAAGTATAAATTTAAAGAAACTTAAATCAAATTAATGATTTTATGCTATTTACTGTACTAAGTAACTTGTGTAGTCAGTTTCTTTGCGCTTGGGGCTGTTATATTCAAACAAAACAATTAAAAATCATATTTTTTTTTAATTAAGTGTTGTTAGTTGATGTTAGTAAAGTCATCTTTATTTTTAGAGTATAGTTTTCAGCTGTCATTCTAGCGTACATTTCTTTTTCTGATTCGAAATTTACGCATTTACCTTTGCGATTTGGGCTTTTAGCGCTTTCGGAAGCTAAAAGTGTACCATTTAACGATAGACGACGTCATTGTTAAAATCTCGTAAAAACAGTGTACGAGATTTTTGTTAATCTTCAATCAAAAAAACAACTTGCATTTTTATTGAACACTTTCTATTCAATTCACAAAGTATTTTATGTAGGTAATATTTTATATTGTTACTAAGTATCTGTGCTAATAAATAAATAAAAAGTTATAAATTTACATTCTCAAAACTAGATAGAAACTCAAAGTAGCCAGAAGCAATTAAAATGCTGTAGGTGGGCGACAGCGACAGCCCTATCTCATGTTTACGTACCGCGCGTAGGAACTTATTTCAAGGACACGGCCGAGTTACAATACTGTATGATATTATTACCGTGGCGGTGCCACGAGCGGCGCCCGCCCGCGGGTGCCGCGGCAACCGCCGCGGGAGTAAACCACGTCGTGAAATGTGCTTGAGTTTTTTACATACATATCTGTATTATACAAAGGCTGCGGTGCCGCCACCGGCGGGCGCGGGAAAAAACCGCTCCGTGAGTTCTTAGCGTAAATCTCCATATAAACTTTCTACACATTAGTAGAGTAACAGAAAATTTAACTGTAATACAATACGTTAAAAATTATGTCGCAAAAGTAAGATATCGTCCGAATTTTAGACGCAGTAATATGACGTTTCCAGCAATGTGTACTACTACCTGGTTTATAATAAATATAATATAAGTAACACACTTCTCGTGTTCTTTGATAATACAACACTTTCACAGACGTCGTTGATCCGAGGATCCAAGAAATGGAAGACGTTATCGTCGCAAAAGATGCTAAACTGGTCGCCTTAAGAAACACTCATATGGTATGGTTTTTCAAATTAAGACATTCGACTAGATTTTAGAAATAAAATATTTCTACAGTTAATTAAAACTCTTGCAGTTGATAGAAAACGACGTGGTGGAGCCATATTGTATCTACGCACACATCTATACAGCTTTGGAAAAAATATTTGGTATTTTATGTCAGAATGAAAAATACAAGCTGTACCTCAATCTAATGGTTAGTATTAAATCGGTCAAGTGCAAGTCAAGTCCAAAAGATTGGCCATTTACTATTATAAAAAGAGGTAAAAATTTGAATCAATTTTGAAGGGATGTATTACTGTTGTCACAATTAAAATTCTATTGGTTTTAAGAATTTTAAATGCGACAACTATATAAACCTGTGAAAAATTCAATTAACTAGGTTCAATTCACGATCCCTGAGATTCAAGCTTGTGAAATATTTTGTAACCATTTCAATAATGTCTTGCAGACAGCCGGAAAAGATACACGAGGCATTGATATCAAAGGCAAAATTCTTTTTAAACTAAAAGTTCTCGAAAAGTTTAGTCTTGCATTAATATCTCCTTGTTCCCAAGACCTGCAGAATGCTTCTGATCCAGAGTGCTCATGCTATCGAGCTGAAGTAATAACCAACGTAGAGGCTGCGTATGCACTCACATCTGCAGAGGCACAGAAACCAATCGATAACAAACGAGCACAACTTGTTGCTGATATCATGGAAAATGATGAAATGATGGAACTCCTCAACAAAGATTTAAAAGAAGACACAGACGAAGATACAGATGATTTACAACATGACGATGTTAATTACGTGTACAACATTGACCAAGAAAACGTGAAGAGACTTAAAAATTTGCAACAAAACTATGATGATTTGGTCAATTGCTACGAAGAATTAAAACACGAAAAAGATTGTTTACAAATAAGATGCCGAAAATATGAAGAGCTTGAAAAAGAATGTGAAGCAATGCAGAATCAATTAAGAGAGTATAATTCTCTTTGGGCAGAAAAAGAACATTACCGAAAACGATCCTTAGATCTTGATTCATTAAAGGAACAGTATTTAGTTTTATGCGATGAAACTACAAGCCTGGAAATATCATTAAAAGCAGAAAATGAAATAAATGATATTAAAAACAAAAACATTGAAGAACTTCGTTGTGAAAATTTGATATTAGAACAAAAGCTAAATGATGCTGCAATTTCTTTTGAAAAAGAAAGGAATAGTTGCCAGTGCAAACTGAAAGAGACTGAGTGCACTATAATGTGTCAAGATGAACAAATAAAAAGTTTGTCTCTACAAATTGACAGACTTTTGGAGCAAGATCCTGATAAAGTATGTCATGCACAATGTATTCATTGTTATAGCATTGATTTCCTTTTTTTCTCACAGATCTGATAATTTATAGGTTTTATTAATACTTATATAGCTTAGGATACTAAGAATAGTCTTATTCCAGTTACAATCAAAGCATTCCGAGGAGCCAGTTATCAGCTTGATCGATGAAATTAATTCTTTAAAGGATCAAATAAAAAATCTACAAGATGCTCTTTACTGTAGTAAAGAAGAAAAACAACAACTTCAAGACGAATATCAGAATAAATTAAATCTCATAAACGATTTCAAAATGGAGATAGAAGATTGGAAAAGTAAGTAGTAATTTGTTGAGTAGTAATCTATAAGTAACTGTATAATTTAATAATTTTATTTGAATCGATTTCAGGTATGTATGAAAAAACCCTCGAACGGAATGATTATTTGGAAAAATATACTGAAAGTTTCCGAGAAGAAGTAAATAAATTAATAGAAGAAAATAAACTTTTGTCACTGGATCTGGAAGAAAAATCTAATGCGATAGATAATTTAATAAACATGTTAAACGGTAAATCAGCTGAAGTGAATAAACTTATGGAAGATATTGAACAGAAAAATAAAGAAAATGGTGATTTATACAATGAAATTCGAAATTTAAACAATATTTATGAGCAGAATATCTCAGAGTTAGACAATGATAAATTAAATGCCATTCAATCTCTACATATGGCAAAAAAAGAAAGCCAGGAACTACTAAATAACCAAGAAAGTTTAACTCGTCTATATGAAAAGCAAACCGCAGAGTACAATGAGCTAAAATCCCTTTTACTCAGCACTCAGCGAGAAAATGAAATTCTTCAGATGGATTTAGCCAGCCAAGATAAAAACCTAAATACATTGAAGGAAGAAAAAGATCAATACAGATTATCTTTGGAATTGACAAAAAAGGATAGTAAACAACTGGAAGAAAGACTCCAAAATTTAGAAGAACTCTCACTTGAATACAAACGCCTAAGAGCATCTTATGAAAAATTATTAAAAGAAAAATTGAGCTTAGAAAAAGAATTAGCTGATAAAACTTCGGATTTAGGCCACGCAATGGATGCTGTCAGTTTAACGAGAAAAGAGAGTGAAGAATTAGAATTAAAGTTGAAAGACTCCGAAAAAGTTGAAAACGCATACAAAAAATTACAACGAGAACAGCAAAATTTGCAATCAGAACTTGGAGAGAAAAAACAGGAGCTTGATAACTTACTGGACTCGTATAACAATCTGAAAAATGATCTTGAAAGAATAAGTGGTCTGTCGTCTGAAGAAATCAAGGGCTTGAAAATAAAATTAGCTTACTTACAAAATTCGTATGACGAGCTATTGGCTGAAAGAGATTTTCTTCAAAATGCTCTAAAGAACAAATCTGAAGAAAACGAAGATTTGGCAAAACAGATGCAACTGCTAGAAATGAGCAATACAAACGTTAAAAATTATATTACCAACTTGCAAGAAGATCATTTCACAACCAACAACGCCTTGAATAATCTGAGAAAAGAGAGCGAAGACTTAATGAATAAGCTGATGCTTTACGAATCACTAGAAACAGAGTATGATAAATTAAAGTCTGAAAACGATATAACTAAAGAGGAAAACTTAAGGCTCCTAAAAGAGTTAGACAAACAAAAAGCAAAAGTAATGAAAATTGCGGCAGATAATGAAGCTCTCCAAAGTGAAAGTCAGCACTTATTATCACACAGTGAAGACTTAGAAAAAGCTCTAATTGACACACGAACTGAGGTATTTTTATTTACACTTGCTTATGAGGAATGTATATAACTCTGTGGTCTCGTCGAGATATGCGTGGAATATTCGTCGTTGGTTTGTGTGTGTATATCCCTAACACTACCGCGTAAAGGTGACGGTAAATACTTTACACAACAATAACAGAGATAAATGCAAAGTTCAACGCTGAAATTCTGTGCGTTCTATGATATATAGCTACCACACAAACGAGGCGACTTGTAGCGGTTTCTAGTCAAATTTGCGCTTAGACTTACCACTAAACTATGTGAACTATTGTTAACCATCACAATCAAGCTTAAACTAGATTATTTCTATGTTTTCAGCTTATGAGCAAAGCTAGCAGCTCAGGCAACTTTCATTCAGACATTATTAAACAAATAGAAGGCATGAAACAAGAGAAATTACGAAATGCTGTAAAAATTAGAGATCTCCTCGACAAATTAGAACAACAAGTGAGTTTTTCATACTAAGGTTTAATTATCATATTTGATTCAACTTACTATATCATATCATGGCTTATTATATCATGGAATCATTTATGGATTGTTTTCAGGAAAATATGATTTTAGAACTCACTGAAAACGTTGAGTCAAGAGACAATAAAATTGCTATTTTAGAAAATCATATAAATGAACTGCAAGACGAAGTGTTACGATTACATCGAAGCTTGGAAGAAATGCTTGAAACTGGTGAACAGCTAAACGATACCAGTCAGAAAAAGATATCTGATTCGTTGCACACAATGGAAGCTCACCGTAAGTATGATTTGGATACCGACCCCTTATAATTAGGATAAGACACAGATGAACTGGAAGGGTGATCCGAAAACCTTTTATAATAGAATTGGCTGTTTTTACGGTGGTAAGACAACTATAATGAAATTTGTCTTCTCAAGGCCATGGCAGCGCCTTATAAAGTAGGTACCGGAAATTACTATTCGTAGTTCAAATTTAATTTAAATTTAAACTACCCATTTTATAATGTATAATGAAACGAAAGGGTTTGACTACTATTTTTTTTCCTTTTTAATAGATTCAAAGGCAGCTCACAATATGAAAATGGAAATGGCAAAATTACAAAGTGATAACACGAAACTAGAAGAAATTTTATCTAACAACAAAATGAAAAATGAAAATGACAACCGAGAAAAACAAAAATATATATCTGAAATCATAACTTTACAAAATGAAAGAGAGATAATTGTGACGGATATAAAACAATTAGAACTGAAAAGTGTCGGTGACAGTGCCTTATCACCAGGTCAATGTGATGTTGAAGATATCTTAGCTTCACTTGATAGAATACGTCAATATGTCGAAGACAGAGACTCAAAAAATTCAATGTTAGAGCAAACATTGCTTAAAGTACAAAGTTCATACCAAGTAGTACAAAGCAAGGCAGATGAAGCAAAGAAGATTGTTGAAAATGAAAAACAAAAAATACTGAACGAAAAAGAAGAAGCTATCCGAGATCGCATTAATATGGAGAAACAACTAAAAGATCTGAGAGATGAGTTGGAAAAACAATCATCTCGTGATAAAAATATAATCAAGGACCTAGAAGCTGAAATCCTTAATCAAAAATTAATTTGTGACAAATTAAATCAGTCTACTCAAAGTTACATAATTAGATTAAAAGAAGAAATGCAATCATTAAACGAACTATATGAAAATTCACTAAAAAATCTTGCAGAATTAGAACAAAAACTTCGGCTTATGAATGACGACAATAACATACTCCTAGAAACAATAGAAAAAGTTGGTAAAAAACTTGAAGAGAAATGCAAAGAAGTAATTTTATTTAAAGAAACCTTAGAAGAAGTGCAGAATAAACCAATTAAAAATTCTGGGACTCAAGCAATAATACATTCTGATTATAAAGATAATGAAACTCAAACAACAGAAGAATTTTTATATGAAGGCTACAACCAAGATAATATAAAAAGCAAGGAAGAAAGTACTGAGTCATCTCTTATTCTTGACAAGAAAGGAGTTGAAGTACAAAATCATAATAATGAAGTTCAAGTTCTGTTGGCAAATATTGAACCATCATTTGATTATGTTAAAAGTACTTACATGAACTACAAATTAAAAAATTTAAGCGCTGGACGCATTGAACAACACTCTATATCAAATACAAGTCAAAATGATGCAAATTTTGACACAAAAAATACTATAGTCATATCAGAAAATGATAAATCTGATAGAGACTTTAGTAACGACGATGAAAAAGCAAATTTCATTGATATATATAATAAACAGTCTATGCACACAAATTCATCAAAACTTATTGATAGTAACTATCATGAAATTGATAAAAAGTACAAAAGCTCCGGAAAGAGTGCTACTACTGATTTAGGTATGACAGATGGAAGTTCTCCTAAAAATGGTTCAAATAAACCTAGTGACTTGTTTGGTTCGGTGTCTGGAGTATCAACTGACAAAGATTTGTTTGTAATTTATAAAGATAGTAATACCATCAATGAAAACCCAACAATTTCCAAGTTTATAACAGAGACTGGTAGGGCTTATCCAAGTAAAACCAAGAATAAACGAAAACCACCAGATACTGAACACGACTCATATTACTACCCTGAAGACGACGAGCTTGTAGAAGACGATAGCGTTAAACAGAAACTTAAGATTAGCGTACCAAGAGTGCAAAATGATAGTCCTTCACTTGGAATATCTTCCGACGTCGATAAGAAATCACAGGATTCGTATACAATTTTAAGTATGTACTTATTATTTTTACTTTTTACATAATGCCATCACCATATTTTTATATAAAAGTTCAAGTTTATTTTTTGGTTAGCTGGTATTTGTTTATTCATGTTTGTTTATATATGTACATAGGTAAAAATATGCACTTTTTATGTCTTAAAAATATTAATTTGATAGTAATGTATGGTTTCAGGACATTCATCCTCAAACCATTCTCAGTATTTTGACTCAAACGCGTCAACCGAAAACGAAAAATATAGACAAGATCTAGGTAAAAAACAAAGCCAAGATGACAACACATTTAGCGGTCAATCAAATGTTTTGACCAATACAAATAGCAGCCAATTATATAACATGCCTAACGAACAATCACAACAGCAGCGCTTACTCACTAGAACTAATGATATGGGTGATCAGCGGCTGAGCCAAAAATGGAAACAGAAAGATGAACAACCAGGGCGATTCCAAATTACATTAGATGCAGACGATACTCTACGTAAAACACGTAGTGATGAAATATTTAAATCAGGCTCGAACACTTCTAGTTTTATTATCCAAACAAAAAAATACGTGGACAAAGAAGTAATGGTTAAGTTAGAAGATCCTAACGAAGAATATGAAGCTAAAATAAAGGACCTTACGGCTCATTTGGAAAGTGTAGAAAAAGATTACAAAAAGAAAATTGAAGCAATAAAAATACAATATGACACTCATATAAAGAGTATTATGAATGAGCATAATGAAGGCGTCACAAGCATTCAAAACCTTCACGAAGAAACTGTAAAAGATATAATTAAACACCACGAAAATGAAGTTGAAAACTTGAGGAGTATGAGTATTGATGCCATGAGGAAAGCTGATAAACTTGAGAAAGAAGTGCGATCTCTGAAATGTAAAATGCCAGGCTGCTTGTCATCTAGAGACGAGGTTTGTTTTACCAAATATCTTCTTAACCTCAGGCTATTTTTATATGAATGTGAAAAATATGATTATTTTTCCAGGAATCTATTAAATCCTCCATTCCCGAGTTGGGACAACAAAAATATTCTCGCGTGGACAAAACTCTGACTAAAACGGATGTAGAAGCTTTTAATGTCAAACCGAAGAGTCGTACAAATGGACCCTGTACATGTACCTTGGACATCAATATATCGGACACCATCCGGAATATATTCGAGCAAGTGGACGTCGATCAGAGAAAGATTGCGGAACAAATGTATCTTAAATACATTGCCAATAAAATTGTTAGCAGTACTGTAGAGGTATGTTAGATATTAATTAGACCAAGTTTCATTGAATAGTAGAGTTGCATAGTAACTTATGTAAATAATGAATACGTAACATACCAATTATGGCACTAAGATTATTTCAGATACTCCCACAAGTGGCATTTCTTTTTGGGTGCTTTCTTGGGTCAGACGACACGTTAAATTGTAGGTCTCGGCTCTTTGTCATAGTACGTATGTATTTGGTAAACTATGTTAGATGGCCTTAGGGCAGTTTGAAAACTCTGAAACCAGAGTTGGCTTCTTTCACACTTACTGACTTACTCTAGATACTCCTATTTTTATTTTTCAGGCATTAGACTGCCAAGAACTGTCATTTCTGCACTTGAAAGTTTGCCGCATATGGAAGGTGAAGCTTTCAAAGGAGGAGAATCTGCAGAAAAGAATAAGCTCCTTAGAAGCAGAGGTTATTCATAAACAACGACACAACCAGCAAAACAGTATGTATTTTTCAGAAAATATGTATTAAGTTGTATTACATTGTAATAAAGCTGTATCGCAATTATAGTATGTATATCTATTGTATACTATTCATACATTTCCCAAGAATTTGACGTTTCCTAGAATTATTATGTTACTTCTTGGCTCAAACGACTATGCCGATTTGGGTGAAATCTGGTACGGAGATAGATTATACTCTGAATTCATACATAAGCTACTTTTTATCCCGGACGCGGGCAGCACCGCGGGCCGCTGCTAGTAATAGCTTTATATTTATTATAGTTATATTTATTATCTAGTACCTACCCATGACAGAAGTGTTTTTGTATTGTGTCTAGGTGGCGTTGTGATAATACTAAATTGTTTATTGCAGTAGCCGAGTTGGACAGACAGGTGGAAGAGGAGCGTCGTCGCCTGCAGGAGGTGAGGGAGGCTGTGTGTCGGAACTCACCGACTGCATCCAGGACCATCGACGCTGTGAGCTTTGCCGTCACACCCTCCGTCAACACTACCGATATGGATTATATGTGAGATAATTTAAAAACTAACTGAGTAAAAGTTGTTGAATTTTAAATTTTGAACTATTATCATCTCTGGACTTCTGCCAGTCCCTAAATGGGACTGGAAGGAACCTCTTTGAAACTAGTTTCTTTGAAGGGACTGGGCGCCGGGGCACGCAGGCCCCGGGGAAATGAACTATACTAGATTTTAAAATGTGTAGTTTCTCGCTTTGCTGCTTTAATATTCTTCTATACCTTGCTTGCAGTAACTGTAGTAGCTGCAATCCCAGCTGTAGCCTGACGGTTGGCGAGAGGAAGTCGGCTGGCGACCTAGCGCCACCACCCCCGGCCACCAGCGGGGCTCGCCACAAGCGAACCAAGCCCGATAGCAACAGGGTAAGACATACGTGTCTAACTTTGTAGTCCTTTAGACACATGTGTTGATCATGCTCAAGTTAGCTTTGCAAATGGCTCGATGAACTAAGGTGTAGTCTGTGATAAATGTTGACATTTTCCCAGGCTGTGCTCGCTAAGCTTGACGCTGATGAACGTCGAGAGAAGAAACTGTACCACGACGAGCCCCCGACGCGGCTGCGGCGCGCACACGACCGCTACCTGCCGCGGCTCGCCAAGAAATGACGAGGTGTGGTGCGGTTGGCTGCTCGGGTCCGGGGTACACGCTAGCTAACTGCGCAAACAACTACCCTCAATTCTAAGACTAACAGAAATCAATCTTACATATTGTAAAACAAGTGTTATGTGAAACGGTGACCTTCGACTGTGAGCGGAGAATGTTCAAAAAAAATATTGTGAACGGCTTTTGTGCACTTTTGAAAATGTATGTATTTATTTATTTTTCTTATTTATACACATATTTAATAAAACAGAAATTTTGAGTAATAAAATAGCGTAAAATTGAACTGTATTTTAATTCGGTATTTTTATAAATAAAGGTTACACCATGTAAGTTATTTATAATATGATGCTTTTATCCTGTTATTATTGTTATAGGTACGTTGGTAGTATATAACAATGGATGCCAGCCATTAATCAGTGGCTGTCTGGTTAAATCCAGGATTGACAAACGTTATATCAGGAGACTGGTAAAGAGGGTTTGCTGTTATTGTCGTGTCGAACCCTTGGCTGTTAGCTTCGGAACAAAATTTGTCGTATTCTCTTTTGTCGTATATGGTGACTAGCACCTTCCATAAGATCGCCGTAAAGATTCCAATAAGCAATACTCCCAATATAGTACTCGCGATCACAACTGAAATTAAAATGAATAAGTTACTAGGACACGTCTTTTCATTTTAAAAACTATTTAACGGTAATCAACTCACCCAAGAAGTCTTGCTCTGGGGCAGTCTCCAGTTCATATTGTATCCGCAACAACAATTTAGTGTTGGTTACTGTATCTGCAGCGTATTTAAATACGAGTATTTTCTTATCGCCCATGTCAGCTTTGCACGGCGTGCCTTTCTTCCATTCGTCTAGGTCTCTCAGCACACTTCTATTAGCCACTAAGACATCAACGTTCATACTGTCAATACTCATGTTGTATTGTTTGTTGCAGTACTCTTTAGTAGAGTTGTAGTTGCAGATGGCGTAGCCTTCCAGTTCCTTGCAGCGTTCAACGGCACAGTCGTCACAAAAATCACAATATGCCCCCAAATACTTTTCTTGAGTTTTCTTTACTTTACCGCAAGTACATTGGCCACATTTGCATTCTCCTCTACCGGAACATGCCTGTTTAAAACAATAACAAGTTTATTACCACGAGATAAATGCATCGGTGTGTTATTTCAACGCACCGATGCTCTCTACCTGGAGCCCTGTTCCCAGAAAATTATAACCCAGGAGTGTTCAAATCTAGAGTAAAGAGGTTTCTTCTAGGCAAGCGTGCAACATCTTAGACTATAGTGGTGCTTAACATCAGGCAGGCTATAGTCAAACGTAAGCCTATTTCGTGTTAAAAAAAACGCCAAGTAAAAGATCTGTTAAGTATATACTCGTATGACATACAAATAAATGTATTCGCGATCCCTAAATTACGTTTTTTGTTACTTCTTCCAAACTGCTGAACTGCTAAGGAAAGGGTTTGATACGGTTGAGATTAACTGTTATGTTTAGCCTGGGATATAGGATAGGATTAACGTAGGCTCCCCTAGATCATCATAAGAAGAAACCAATTACAATAACCTGCCAATTCCTTTGTGTAATAAATAGTTGCTATATATTAAAGTAAATACCTCTTTAGAGAATGGTCCAGTGCATTGCAGCAGAGAGTATTTCTCGGTGGGACAGTCGCAGGCGTCTCCGGTATAACTGTCTGGGTCAGTGCACGTACATTTCCCGTATTCACAGATGCCGAAGCTCTCTCCACCGCACACTTTCCCGTTCTTCGCTTTGACGCAGGAGTCTGGACTGAACTCGCATATGTCTCCAGTGAAACCGTCGCTGCAGCTACATTTGCCGCAACTATTAAACCAATCAAACCACACATCAATCAATGAAGTTTTATATTATATCAACAATAAAAAGAAATCGTGAAAAATGAATGAATGAGAGTATGCGGCAATTTTCATGATTATCTCCACTCCAACAAGAACCTCGCTCTTAAAACTCGATGAAAATATTAATTGCGTAAAAGAAGGAACAAAAGTATACTCGTTAAAAGGTGTCCCATAGCTGTAAATTTTACGAAAGCTTATCTTTAAAAGATAAGAAATTCGCGATGTACCTACTCCCAAAACAAGCGTGCACAAACATACAAAAAAGAACAAAAGTTTAATTGAGACCATCCTTTCGCGATGTCATTTAGAGAAAATGTTTTTTTTTAAATCAATGCAAAAAATGGGTACTTACGTGCAAGTTCCATGATCATTACAGTCCAAAGTAGTGTTTCCGAGACGACATCTCTTTTTCAGGTCTAGCGCTGCTTCGTCTGAGCAGTTATACTGACAGAAATCACCACCCCTGAATATAACCAAATAGTTGTAATATCATGTCATCATCATTATCATAGAAGCACGTGTCCACACACTGTAGGTGGGTGGTAGGTGGTGGGTGATAGGTGGTGGGTGGTATGTGGGTGGGTGGAGGCCTTCCCTCCAGCGTGCCACATAGTACGATCTCCAGCCTTTCTATTTCAGCACTAGCCTGGGGATCTGGCTCTGGGTTAAATGCTGCTTCTCGGATGCGACTCAGTGACTGCTCGGATCCATCTAGAGACTTCGGTACGCGTCAAGGGTCCTACCCATCTTCAATTTCACTTGGCAATTCGTATCCCTACATCGTTCACTTTGATTTTCTTAATATTATGAAATAAAACATAGAGTAATTAAGCTTTGTACAACTTACCTGTGTTCATCACACTTGCAAGCTCCGCACTGTACGATGCCAGCATTGTTACATGTGGGACTTTTTTCTAAAGGAGGGTTCTTCTCACAATCACACTCGCAGTCTGACTCAAATTCTATGACCAGTTTCTCTTCTAATCCAACTGGATTAATAGTTATTATTTCGTTTACACATTTAAGGCTCTTTATTGTTATAGGTATCGTCACAATCGGGGTTGTTGGAGTACTTTGGCAATTGAATATGTTGGTTTTACATGACTGATCGATTTTTATTTTAATATTATCTGAGCTTGTAAAGTCCAATTTGACTTTGCTTACGGATTCCTGGAAAATTTGGTAAATAAAGTCAAATAATTTTCAAGTACCTATCATAAACACATTAATCGATTTGTTTATTGATTAAGCTAATGAATTTTGACTTAAAGAAGATTTTACTTCTATACATTTGAACATGATTTGTTCTATGTATTTGAACATGAATTCAGAACTTACACTATAAGCCATTCCGATAATTTTCTCGATATTGCTATTCTCTTCGTTCAGCAGGGCTACTTTAGAGCCCAATACTTGGTTGCTTAAATTCTCGTAAATTTTTTGAACATAACCTACTACAGCAAAAATTATGAGAAATTTTCCATCCACTGCCGCTTTGTTTATTTGACTCACGGATGGATAGTCGTATTTGAGAGCAAAATCTCTCTTGTATTGGTTATTTTGCAGGTGGCACTGCATGTCGTGTGGTTTGATCGCGCCGACCATCTTGCCCTCTCCCACGCTGTGGTACGTATTATCTGTAGCTACAACTATAATTCGCCTCGTTTGTTTCCTCCAGTCTACGTCATTCTCACATTTCATGACTTGCATGAGAGCGTCCAAGCCAGCTTCAGCGTCGTCGTAGTTACTACCGAACTTTGTTGCATTGATCTTGTTTTGAAATCTGATTGTGTTATTTGTGAGACTCAAGTGGTTTATAAAAGTGTAATGTAAGAATTGCCTGCAAAATAAAGAAATGTTATATTGATATCCAACGACAGCCGAATTAGGACAAAGCAATGGTCGAATAAAGTAGCAACCATGTAATTAGGTACATTTGGGGTGATTTGTGTTGGGCATAAACATGCAAACTGGGGCGAATGAAGTACCCAACCGCTCTACAAGTTTAGCGCGTTATGTGGAATGTTCAGTTTCGTTGTGACTGTTCAGAAGGTACACTACATACAAACACAAATAGACACCTAAGTTAAGATATTGAATCAGGTGTTACTTTGCGGAAATCCATTGTAAATGAAACTCTGAAGAAATATACAGTGATTTTCCGCTGCGACTGCTCAGTTTCATAACATCTAAGTTATTTCAATTTATATATTTCCCCATCGATAGCCAATAGTAGCCCAATTGAAATGTTATCGAAGTGATTATTAGAATTAGAGATTAGCACAAAGATAAATTAGAATTAGATTTAGCATACGTTTTCTTATTCTCAACATCCATGTAAGGCAGCGCAGGTTTCTCAATAAAGCTGCCGACTCCAAGTCGCACGTTACTGGTATTCTTCAGCAAGCTCGCGTAGATGTTCAAAGCCTCACGTTCCAGAGCATCTTTGTGCTTTTTCATGGTCAAAGTATAATCCATCAGAAAATAAACATCTACGGGGAAATCGTCAGCCGATTTGTATTGTACATCAACCTTAGTTTCAACACCAGGACGGGCTTTGATGCGTATATGTTGTGGACGAAATTGCACGATTGGCTTATTCCGTGAAAACGGTTCATTTTTTATGGCCTGGTTGGATGCTGTTGGATTAATTCGGAAATTTTTGCACCAAGACACGTCTTTGGCTGACTCGGAACGGCACCTGCTTCCTCGCATTGATTCCTGGAATGTTAGTAAATATTTAAAGAAAGAAGAAAGAAAACATTTATTGTGACAGATTTAACAGAAGAACACACAGGAGTAAAAACATAATAAACAAACATAAAATCTGCCACAACACAGCCCCAACTCAGCATAATGCTGTGTATCGAAGCAACCAGCGCTGGTCTTCCGTTGGGACTGGCTGTGAGTCACGCACGTACTAGAAGGCAGGTAAACAAACAAAGGCAAAGACGTATACAAAGAGGAACAAAATTTTAAATTAGACATACGTACTGGTAGTGGAAGGAATGAACTAAAATGAATAAAAATATATTATGTAAGAGCTAGGGCTACACTAATACATATTACACAGTATTACACACTGATATATTGCACTACTGTAATCGTGTGTTTATAATCTAGTGATCTTCTAAGCGATAGTGAATCGGCTGTTGGGTGAACACGCTCCGTCTTAGGTGATAGCTATTGCTTGCCATCAGGCGAACTATGGGCAAGTGCAAACCAATTTTAGTAAAAAAGGTGACTTACATCGGCACACCACACGCATTTCTCAGCTGCATGACTGATGCACTCCCCACATGTCTTCAAGTTGTTACATCCGGAGCAGGTGATGTAGCTCACGGAGCACACCAATATCACAACCGTATAGATGTTCATGATGGACTAAAACCAGTAGGATATGGAGCAAACAGAACAACGACCAACACCCATGCTCCAATTTTAGTGATGGGGAAGGAAAATCATGTGGGTATTTGTTGTGATGATTGTACGTAAAGGCAAATTCATCGTGTCGAAAACTTTAAACGACAGTAATTCAAACCTTATTTAATTTTACAACATATTGTTTAATAAAGAATATATTCTTTATTTAAAAGGAGTCTACTGAGCTTTTCATTTAATGTTTTAGATGTGAAAATAATACTGTAAGATAATTACCCTATTCAGGTATCGTGTTAGTTGCTGATTTATGGCAAGAACTAAAATATGACTAATTAATTAGTGGTCAGAATATTTAATGTAATACTCTATACAGTGTACACTAGTCTTATTTAATTGCTATTTTTTCCTTAAGAACCACCTCATTGTCAGAAGGATAAATATATCTATGAGAGCATTACATACCTTGAATAATATAATACGAATTAGTGTTCAATATTATTCATTATAGAAAATACAGAAACATTATAGTAAATATCTTTAAATGGATAAAGAATTATTATGTTTACTGTTATTGCTGTATTTGAAAGGAGTTGTGTCGAGTACATGTGAGACACATAAGACTTGTGCAGAATGTATTCAAGACCCCAGTGTCTGCGTTTGGTGCGCTGCGGTAAGTCACCACATTGTCTCTTTAACCAGATATTTACATTAAATTGATTTATAACCAGCTATTAAAGATTCGCATAAAAGTATACATTAATCACAGAGTGTGGCTAACTTCGTTGTGGGGAGGTTTTAAATCTAAGCGTTTCCGACATTTATGTATGACAAACAACCGAGACCATGGGGTTAACGTGTTGCGACCAAAGTTCGGAAATTATTGAGTAGTGTAATATTGGTAGCCATGCCTAGCTGAACAAAATTATGATCTAATGAGTTTCAGCTGAACGTGAACCAGTCTCGCTGTATGGCCTCGAACGCCGACGCATCATGGTGCGGAAAAGCATACATAGAGAACCCTACAAGCTCTGCAGCACCTATAGAAAATTTAGACTTCAACTCCACATCTGGTGCCCTGGTACAAATAAAACCACAAAAACATCGTTTTTACCTGAGACCGGGCCTACCAAAAGACTTTGAGTTCTCCTTTAAAGCAGTACAAGATTACCCCGTAGACTTATATTTCCTGTTTGATGCTTCTGCTACCATGGGGAAACTCCGGAACCACACAGCTAAGCAAGCTGGAAACATTTACCAAACCATGTTGAGTATGACCAACGATGTCTATATGGGGCTAGGGAGCTTTGTGGACAAGAATACTCTCCCATACGCCGTGTAAGTTACTGCTATTTTATTTATGTTTAAACAGCCTAAAACGTGAACTGGTTCAAGCATATACATACATACCTATAAGTAATTGGATGTAACAAAACAATGAGTTTTTCCGTAATATTGTGTGAAATTATATCGCAAAATTTATTTCAGAGATATTGTGTCAAAGAAATCTTATTCATTTAAGAATCACATGGTATTGAGCAGTGATTTCTCAAAGTTTCAAGAAGAAGTGAATAATATTCCTCACGGTAAGAATCGAGACAGTCCTGAAGGCACTTTAGATGCGCTGGCGCAAGCTATAGTTTGCAAGGATCAAATAAAATGGAGAGACGAATCTAGAAAAATAATAGTTTTGCTAACTGACGGGCCTTACCACGCGGCTGGAGATGGCAGGGCTGGGGGTATATTCACCCCATACGACGGGGAATGTCACACAGAACACGGCGTTTACACTAAACAACTAGAAATGGATTATCCCTCCGTCAGCATGATTAACAAATTAACGAGGGATAAAAAAGTCATTGTGATATTTGGTAGCGTAAACCCCGAGAGACATGAAGCGTACAAACGTCTCTCTAACGCTGTCTCGGGCTCTAAAGTAATGTTCGTCGGGAAAAATGAGAATTATGACGACATGGTTCCGAAACTCAAAGAAATATACGAGGTGAGCTGTTTTAACTATTATACAATAATCACTGTCATCGATAAGTTGCACTTTTATATTTATCTGTACACATAATAAAGCTAAATAGGGTCAACAGTCTGAACATTGAAGATACTAAAAAAAAATTGGAGATATGTACTTTGATAAGATACAAAGAAGAAGCATTTATTGTGACTCACAGGACACAACAATATAAACATTACAGAGTTGAAAAACAGGTAGAATACAAAGGTGTTACATTTATGTATCCCTGCGTCAGAAAAGGTCATACCTCAGCATTAATGCTGCAGATATGACAGCAGAACACGTCGCAAAAATTCTAGAAATTTTGTCTTTTTATTTGTCTGCCTGTTTATTTAAACATTCATCACGCTATACGGCTAAACGGATCATCATGATTTTTTGTATAAAGGTAGTATGCGGTCTTGGGAGTGTCATAGGCTACTACTATATAGTCCTTTTATCCTGAACTAATGCAAGCGAAGCCGCGGACATCCACTAGTGATAAATAAAATAGTTTTTAAGAATAAGCCTTATCAATAGCTTTAACATAATTTACAGGATATATCCAGGAAAATAAAGTTAAACTACGACATAAAGCTACCCGGCCGTCCGAAGCACTTCAGTATTACATTCGATCCAGATTGCACTCAACAAAATGAAAAGAAATTTGAGAACCCTAAGTGTGTTGTCTCTGGAAAAGAACTTAATTTCATTCAGTTTAATGCAACCATTACACTGTTACAAAACGACGATTACGATAATACTGAGATAGATGTCACTGTAGATGGTATTGATGAGAAAATGACATTGGAAGTGAATGTTATAAAAAAATGCAGCTGTGGAACTGAAGTCAACTCTGATCATTGCACTAATAATACACTTGAGTGTGGTATATGTCACTGCACTGCGCCAGCGTGAGTATATATTTATTACAAAATCTGGGATTTCAGAATTAGTGTGCTTACTTACTTACTACTTACTAATGTGGCGCTGCGACCCAAAGTGGATCCTGCCCTCCGACACAAAGAGACGCCACTCCTCTCGGTTCGCGCCATCTCCTGCCACTCGGTAGCATGGAGTCGATGCAGATCCTCCTCCATCTGATACTTCCAGAAAACAATAACTGCAAATTAATCTGAATTCATGTGTTTTATTAACTATATTTTCTCGTCACACACCAATTGTAACCAGTAGTGCCTCGAACATTGAAAGCGCAAGATATTTTTTGATAATGTAATGAAACTTCTCACCCTCACTAGGCTGGATATTATGTTTTACGTCCCATGACTAGAAGAAATCAAGTTTTAACAAAATTGGTTCAAAATTATGGTCTTTGACCTACGGTACGGTACGGTACGGAATTACGGTTTTTTTGGGGCGTTTGGATGTTCATCCAAACAAATGACAAACGTAAGCAAATTCGGCTAAGTTTACATTCCGCTTGCCGTTCCGATCAATAACAAATCAATATCACAATATTACTGTTTCCGCTACAAATTCGTAGTGTTACAGAAAACGCTTTTTAGAACTAACATAAAAATCCCAGTCCGGTGTTCTGAACTTGTGGTCACGTTTATTTTGCTTATACTCCTTTGATTACAGTTTCGGTGACCGATGTCAGTGTAATAAAAATACCAAGACGAAAATGGACAGTACATCTTGTATTTACGAGAACAACAACTCAACATGCAACGGGCAAGGTACTTGCTTCTGCGGGGTCTGCTCTTGTAATCCAGGGTAAATAACAAGTTTACATGCTGATGCAATTATCACATTCATATACAGTCACTAAAAACCTTTGACATTGCTTGAGTTTTGAACCACACCAAGACACACGCATGAGTTTTCATAAAATTAATATAAATGGTCATTCGGAATGACTGGTACCCATCGTATAACTTTAAACGGTCGCTAAGTCACAAACCAAAACTTTACACGGGTGGCTTTACTACGTCAAAAGCAATAACTTTTATTCTATGACTTCGAAAATTGAAATTTTTGTACGGAACAGCTGAATTTCCAGAAGTCGTTGAAGAAAACTGATTGCTTTTGATCTACTTCTTCTTATCGAATGAGAGTGGCCAACTCTGGTGTCGAGAGTTTATCAAGCCGCCCTAAGGGCCTCTGACATGGCTTTACGACTGCCGTACTAGACAAACAGCCGGGACCTACAATTTAACGTGTCATCCGACCCACTGAAGAACCTGAAGCGACCCTTAAAAAGCTATACATTCATTTTGATATTTTTTGATTTATTTATCGTATATACCCCAGGTTCGTAGGCCCGTACTGCCAGTGCCTGCTGAGCGCGTGCCCCCTGCGCGCGGGCGTGGCGTGCGGCGGGCACGGCGCCTGCCAGTGCGACCGCACCTGCCTGTGCCGGCCGGGCTACTCCGGTGACGCGTGCCAGTGCGACAACACGGACCTGACCGCCTGCACGGGCCCAGGACAGAAGGTATCTTTCTAACAGACCTGATAAAAATAAAAACTTTCAGAAGACTTGATAACCTATTTTTTTTTGAAGTCGGTTAAAAAGTGGACATCAATTCGACCTGTATGTATATTCTCGCCTGAGAATGGGTAAAATAGATAAAATTAACCCTCAGAAACACAAATGATTTGTAGATGTATTTACTTTATGTTGAACTTGGAAAATTGAAGCTAACAGCTAGACGAGAAGCTCAAAACATTACCTGGTGGGGAGGTAGTTGTACTAATTATTAGAAAATATAGTTACTTACAAACATCAGTTATAAAAGTCAAAATAAACGCTTTAATGTACACAACATTATGTTTCAGATATGCAACAACCGCGGAAAATGTGAGTGTGGTAAATGCCAATGCGACAAGATAGCGCCTTGGGACAACCGTAAAGCATACGACAAACTGTGCGATATAGAGCCTTACCCACAGAGCCACAACCAACAATGTGAATCGCTGACTCCATGTGTTCTTTGCCTATTGAAGGAAAACCACGACTGCCCTTGCCCAGAACACAATAACTACACTATATTTGACAAGCTTCCAGAAGTTTCCAACGAATCAGATTGGCTTGTCTGCAAGAACGTTAGAGTAGATGTGGGATGTTACACGAATTATACGTACATGTACGATGAAGATGTTTATGGAATTAGATTGATGTTGCAGAAGGAAAAGGATTGCGTCATGAGCTATTATTGTAAGTTTTTAAAGTATGGATTATTAATTGAAATCAACTATTTTTATTTTTTTCAAAAAAGCGTGATAGTGAGGCCCGTTTCTTTGTATGCTACATCGTTCCCAATTTACGGCCAAAATTAACACAACATTCTAAGAAAATCGTTTTAAGCCTAGTAAAGCATGAACCAGTAAAAATTAAGCTCATATTATTAAGTAATCCGAGTACATTTTCACAGTAGAGGTTTTGTGGTTCTTTGATAAATGATATATGTAAAATATACTTACTTTTGCAGTGTATGGCGGTATCGGGCTGGTGGTGTTACTGTTGATCGGCATACTGACGTTGATTGGCTGGAAACTATGCACAGATTACCGCGACAAGCAAGAATACAATAAATTTATCGAGGTAAGATGCTGAAAGCAATTCTTTCCGTTGCATCGTATTTCTAACTACGGAGAATCGTGGATATTCATTAAAAAAAACCGGACATTTCACACAGCTCCATACTGAGTAAACGCTTTTGTCATGTGTACGTACTTGAGAACACATAGGTATAATACGTAGATACTTTAAATATAATACATACATATTACACATAGTTAACAAGTATACAAGACTACAAAAAAATTGTATTTTTTGTTATGTGCGGAATTCGAACCACCCACCCTTAAAACCATCGGCAGAAATAACTGCCACGAGTCGGCCAAAACAATTGAATGTAGAAATAAAAAATCCTTAGAGTCTTGACTCCGTTCCTGTTTGACTGAGATATTTTATAATTTTCTTTTACTATTTTCAGGATCACCAAACTGAAATAGCTCCATGCAAAAATCCTCTCTACGTGTCTGCTGTTACACAATTTAGGAACCCATCGTTTGGGAAACGCTCAGTCAGCTACAATTAATAATAAAATTCATAAATACGCTCATTTTCTTTGTAATAAACTTAATCCATGCTGATATTGTGCTAATTTGTTTTATTTCTTTATTGTGAAATTATTATATTTTTATTCTGTATTACGTTAGTAGTAAAAATAAAAGTAAGTGTGAATAAATTTAATGAGTTTGAGTAAAATTATTTTGGCCTAATGTACTATGTAAGGTAAACTGTACCTATTAGGTGCACAGTTATCAATATTCTCACAAAATCTAGTGCAATTATGAAGAACTTAGTTCAAACATACGTATCTCGTTTTATAAAGTCTTTAAAAATCGTCCTGAAATGTAAGTATCAAATACCATAAACCTTCAAATGAGTGTTCCGTCTCTATGTAATGAAAAAGTATGTAATTAAGCTTAGGTATTTGAGTATATACTGTGAGACTGTAACGTTGTTGTATCTGCCTTACTGGTTTGAAAACTCTGACATTAGATTTGACCACTCTCATACGAATTTACTTTATTCTGATAAATGAATTATCCATCAAATGTAACCTGTTTCACAAAACACAAAGCGCCTGTTATTTTGCTTAGAGCAAATTATTCCACTTAGTTCTCCGTAAAGTACCTAGTCTTGTTGCGAAGAAAAAATTTTTTTTTAATTGCAAATAACATTTAAGTATTCCTTTAATAGTGTTTTAGTTTAATAAATAAATATATAACAATTTAAAATATAAAAAGCTTATTCGAAGTGGTCTCCATTGGCGTATTATTGTATATTATATTGGCCATACAGTCCTTTAAACGTTGAGGCCAGTTATCAATAGAAGCACGCACTCTTTCCATGGGAAAATTCTTCACTGCCAATCGTATGGATTGTTTTAGGGACTCCAAATTATCATGGCGTTTTAGAGCAAGCCGTACTCTCTAAAACTGACCATAAATCATAATCCAGCGGATTAAGATCGGGACTAGACGACGGCCAGTCTTCAGCTCTGATGAGGTCCGAAACGTTCGCTTCCAACCAAGACTGCGTGGACCGAGCTTTATGACCCGGTGCCGAGTCATAAAGCTCGGTCTTTATTTACATCTCTCATGTTCGGTAAGTAGGTCCTTATTACCCCCAAAAGGGGCTTGTAAGTAACCAATTAGCGCTCTAGGGCAATAATGTAGCTAGAAAAGCCCTAGGGCGGTAAGTAATTAAAAAATAACTTTTCATTCTTTCAAAAAGTTCAAGTAGTAGACAAAGGAGGTCGCTTCGCTATTCAAACTCAAACTCAAACTTCTTCGTATGAGTATAATAGTCATCAATTTTAAATATCGAACGGCGATGCTCCATTTCGTTTCTGACAAAAAAAGATGAAAAAAGGCGGGAATAAAAAACTTTCATTTTAAATATTGTTTGTTTTTGGGTTTTTTTTATAAATACGTGCTAATTAGGAAAAAGCATGAGTTCTGCAAGTGATGACGATATATTATGTAAGCTGCACTCCTGATTCAATGAAAATGGAAGCTGAAGTAGCAATAGCAATAGCAATATTTTGCTTGAAAGTTCTAAAGAGAGATATTTGAAAACTTACGACGAGTTCATGAATTGGCGAAAAGAAAAACGAGTAAGTTCTGATTTTGTCCGTGACTAATATCACAATCTCAAACTTTTAACATACCCATAAAACACCTGTCCCTAAAATTTTAAAATTGTTCTCATTTCACTATAAATTTTAACCATTAAAAATGTTTTATTCTTGTAATACGGGTTTTTTCTACTTACCTCACAATCGAGATGTAAAGCAGAGTAGTTAGCTCGGGTGTAGGCATCAATTGCACCCTCGAACTATAGGCGCCCTCGCTGCGCTCGTGCGCCTAACTGTCTCGGGCTGCAATTGATGCTTTACAGCCCTCGGCTACTAATCTACTATTTTTTTTTTATAGTAACAGTATTTATAGCCAGACTAAGTATATAACTACAAAAAGAGCCTGCGTGAGTGAATAAAAAAATATTGGTGAGATCTTTTTCACATCTTGTTTTAGATTGAATTATACTAGTATGAATGATATGAGAAAAGTAGATGAATGATGATGATGATATAATGTTTTGATGACTAATAAAATAAAGATACACACTTTCAGTCTTATATAAAAACATATTTTAGGAACTGTTTATTTAAAAAGTATTTGTTATAAACTGTTTGGGTTCTTCGATTCTAAAACTACAAATGTGAGAGAGAGACAAAACATTTTTTTACTTAACAGTGGTGATATAAGTTTATAAATAAGACTTTTCAAATATATGATCTACGTCTACAAAAACAAATTTTCAAAATCCTTAAAAGATCATGAATTAATTTAATCATAGATATAATTATATATGTATACTTTTCGTAGCTATGCGTAGAACAACACGCGTTGAAGTCTTTCCTTTGCCGTAGCGATAACGTATATGCACTATTTCGTAGCACCTGTGAATGCACAAATAAGATCTTTACAGAAACACAAAATTGAAATTTCTTCAGTATATTTAATTAATAGCTAGCCATAAAATGAAAAATTAAAATAAATTAAAAACGTCTCGTGACTACTACAATTTACCCTGATATATTATTTCTGCTTCCCAGTAATTTAAATTAAACGTCTCTGTTAAGAGGGGGCCTAATCCCAGCAAAACGCAAACAGAGGTATTTTCGATGCCGCTCTTTGATGCTAAGAAACATAAAAATTACAACGAAAAAAATATTGGGATATGGGTATAATCCCAAAGAAGACAAATAGCTGCTTAGAATTTAAAAATAGGTCGGAGATTTTCGCAAAAAAAAAACTACAAATGCCAAAGAAAAAAAATATTTTTATTCATTTACTCGAAATTATCAGCGATGACCCCGCATTATTTTTTATGTATAAAACAGCTACAATTATGTTTTAGTTAAGTCATCAGTTACTCTTTCAACTTGATGTATAACTTTTGAGTAATTAAATAACACTCGGTCAAAAATACTAATTTCGAGTAAATGAATAAAAATCGATTTTTTCTTTGGCATTTGTAGTTTTTTTTTGCGGAAATCTCCGACCTATTTTCAAAATTCTAAGCAGCTATTTGTCTTCTTTGGGATTATACCCATATTCCAATATTTTTTTCGTTGCAATGTTTATGTTTCTTAGCATCAAAGAGCGGCATCGTAAATACCTCTGTTTGCGTTTTGCTGGCATTAGGCCCCCTCTTAAATAAAATTTCAACAAAGCCATCGTGTTTATTGTGCCAAAAATACACTAAAATCATGAATATTCTCAAATACTTATGAATAACAGTTTCAGTAACAGGTTTAATATTCTTAGATTTGTAATGCTATTCACGTTGCAAAAAGACTTTGTGTTTGTATAAGAATATAAGTGACTACGCTGTACAGATATCTACAGGTCATAACATAAATATATCATATTATGCAATTAAAATGGAACTCATGAATTTGTAAAAAAATATGCAAAGTTTTGGATATAATTTGAGACATGAAACGAATAAAACTTCTTTATATGAAGAAAAAATGCATTATTAAAAACATTCATGCTATATTTTATAATTTTCATATTTTTATTTATTTATTATTATTATTAGTATGTCAACTCGGTAAAAGATGTCGCTGCAAGCGCCTAAATCCGCGTTTCCGATTTGCCGTCCTTGTCACACGCATGTCATGTCGCATCTTGCTGTTTCGGGTGCTCTAAAATATTTTGTTAAAACTTATTAATTTGATATTAAAAATGACTAGTGAACATTTGATAATTTAGATAAAAATCTTGTAAGCTCGTTGTTATCATTACTGACAAGTTTTATGATGCTATTGCGAAGATATTAGTATCCGAGTCTAGATCGCGCAAACGCTGTGTTTTTGCGCCAGTGCGATGTATAGAGGCGCTACTGATGACGTGTCGGGGAGTCCGTTTCTACGCAGTAAAGTAGTGCAATGGACCGGGGAGCTACTCTAAATCCCGGTCCGCCAGCGACTGCAGCACAATCGGGTTTCTGGGGTTTTACCGATAGCTCGTCGCGCGTTCCGTTCCGCAGTGCTACCACTGTCGAGAAGTCTGGCCCTCGCGCCCACGTCCCAGCCTTACGGCTAGTTGAGTCGGCGCCCGGTACCGTCCGGTCACCGTTGCGCCGAATAATCGCTATTCAGTCCATGAATACAGTCAATGGTAGGGCACATACATGTCCCTCAAACCCACTGCCGTAGAAGCTTTGACTCTCTTCTTTTGCAATTTATTCTTGTCAATTCTAGGTGATTATTAATAAAATATAAAAACAAGGGAAGAAAAACTGAACATACCTACTACTTCTAACATGTCCCTCAAACCCACTGCTAGCTTTGACTCTCTTCTTTTGCAATTTATTCTTGTCAATTCTAGGTGATTATTAATAAAATATAAAAACAAGGGAAGAAAAACTGAACATACCTACTACTTCTAATTACTACAAAAAAGGGGCACTTAGAAAATCTTGTGATTAAATTATTATTTTGATGTAAAAGTCGATGTTGTTTGGATTTTACTTGTTCTTTTTTTTAATTAATCTAATTTAGACAAAATGTTAACGTTAAAATTAATTTACTAAGTTATTGTAAATTAATAATAACTAACTAACTAATCTATCTCCATACAAAATTTCATCCAAATCGGTTCAGCCCTTTAAAAATGAACGGGTAATAAACATTCTATAGATACTACAGTTACACACACACACCCACAAACTTTCACCTTTATAATATTACTAGGAAAAATCCTTTTTGTTACCCTTCAGCTGCCTGGCCTAGACCACATAGCCTGTAGTATGGTATTATTATTGGATGTTGTCCTATTGCTTGTAAGAATACAGTTAATTATATTGTTAATACATACTTGTTATACTTTGTATTAAATTGCTTCTATATTTTGTTATTTAGCAATAATATTATAAGTATACGCGCAATATTATAACTAACAAAACAAAATATTTGCCAAGAATAAATTTATTTACGCAAGTAAATATACCTACATATACTTATATAAATTATCACGTCACCGAAGGCTGGGGATATCGTTACGCACAATATCAATTATAATTTCCGCGAATTTTCCTTCCACAGAGAGTGATTCATCTCGCGAAGACGCGGGCGTTCAACACTCGACTCGACAAAAGGTCGTCTCGTCTCGGCAGTCTGTGACCACATCGCGAGCCGAGCGCGCGCATTTCATATTTCGAATACGAACTCCGCGGACGAAACCTCCTTACGAAAAAATATAAAGAGAAAAATAAAACGCGCGTTGTGAAACAAAAGAAAACTAAAATGGCGAAAGTGTGGTGCTTGGTTTTAGTGCTTATTTATGTTCATAATTCTTTGGCGCATATTTGCGGGGATACAAGTAAAATTGCATCTTGTGATGAGTGCATCAGATGCGGCAATAAATGGTGCAGTCAGGAAAAAGTGGTGAGTTTTTTTTTACAATTAGTTTACCACTAATACCGTTAGTATATTTTATTTTTCTATAAAAGGCGGTAGGTACGTTTGAGTAACAAGCAATAACGGTTTTATGGTTTGCTTTCGGAATTGATTATTCCCTTGTGAAAATAAGCGAAATTTTCTTTAATACTATATTACGGGATATAGTCACTAAATGAAGGTACGTATTTTATTTAAATAAGTATCAACGAATGAAGTTTAATTATGATTTGAACCAAGTACCACTAATGATTCCATGAAGTAATGTCATTACTTATCATTAAAAAATTAAGTTACCAAAGGTGATGTTAGTAAAATATTCGTAATTAATTCATAAGATGGTTCGAAAGAATCCTCATACGGAGAAGTAAAAGGAAGGAAACAATTGAATCAATCAAGATGATTGATCTCTTCAAGGCAGTCTATTCTAATTATGTCATCTGAGTTTTTTCTAGTACTGTTGTAGTTTATTTTTGTCTATTTATGTACATATAATGTTCTTTGTCATATTTTATGTATGTACCTACACGTAGAAAATATTTGTTCAATGTGTATTATATTATTTTTTAGTTTTCTTAGTACGGGGCTAGAGAGCGCTGTGTGCAATGTTATGGAATATATTTATTTTAAAATTGTAATATAATTTAATATATGTATGTGTCGGTTATCAAATTTAACTTTGTTATGTATCTCTGGAATCGTTTATATTCATGGTAAATCAGGGTCATAGGTACATTACTAAATGTTTTTTATACCTATCAGGCGAAGCTAAGGCTAAATTAGTTGAGATCATATAGTGGTAGTCCCATGCACATTTGAAGCAAAGAAATGGTGAATTAAATCAATCAAGGTAACAGTAATAATAAACAAGTTCTAGTCATTATTGGCAATGTAAAAATCTCCATCAATAAATTTTCCCTAAGTCCAAATTTTTTTTTCTGTTGTATCTTAAAAATTACTAGGTAAGTATATACATATTTTAGATACACGCGAGTAGTATTGCTAAGTGCATCCAGCATCCCCTTATACTTTATAAATATTAAGTTACGTAAAGTACATTACCCATCAAGTACAACTTTATACTATTCATTCATCACCAAATATACATATATAATATATAAGATACTAAGCCCTGTGACCCATTCCCAGTCCACGGTACAGCTAATTGTCCTGCTAATTACGCTAATCATTCTCCGACGATTCTGTTGACGTTGAATAAACAGAGTAAATAACTGTTTTTGTAGTTTCAACTCCCACTTCATTTCCCAGGGAGATATATCCGTTCTATATACATATAGTACATATCTGTATGTAATGCATTAAAAATAATACAAACACACAATGAAACATAGGAACGTCAACGTATCCACTATACCTACTATATTCCGCGTCTTACTGTCTGCTAAGACACACCACTCGTAAAAAACATAAGATTTGAAAAATAATAGAACCTTATATGAATGATCTTATTATTACTCCACATATTATTTCCTACAACTGACTCTGGAACTAGCGCAGCTTGCATTTACTTGAGACAGGCATAAACTGATCAAGCGAAAATAAAAATAATTTCATTAAATTTAATTTCACTTCAGCATAAATTTTTGTATAGGTTAGCGGTCGAGCATGAGCCATGCGGTGATAAAATTTAAATTATAATAAAATTGAAACACTTTCTGAACGCGACTCATAGTTTATGGCTCGTAAATTTTAACTGTCGATCCACGTCTTAACCCTAACTACACCGGTTTAACAACCATCAATCAGTAAGGAGATCTCAGTTCGATTTTGAGAACTAGGTAGGTAGTTAGTTAGCCACCTGGATTATTGTGAGTCATAGAGTCAGTGGTGATGAGTGACGTAGTTTTATTGCCTTAACTGGCAATACGCGTTGAGTTTTTTTTGTTTATAATGAGTGACACGTCATAATTCATCACAACAAAGAGAAAATGTATGGCTATTGAAATGTGTATATCTAAATTCGATTAAGAGTAAAAATGATCGATCAAACACGTCGCTCGAGTACTCATTTGTTGGTATTCCATTATTTTTTGATACGTGCTTAAACGAGAACACATTTTTACCGCTTGTGCTAAGCAAGGAATCCCCTAAAGACTTTTTATAGACAAAGTCACGTAGTCTCATTACTGTGATGACTCTACACAATCAAGTGAAGAGGCTACGCTCGATCGATGTCTAGTTTCCTGCGTAACCCCATTTTCCAATATCCGCTACTTAGAGATATAAAAACAAGCTATATGTGTTTCCATATAGGATTATTCCTTGTCTAATAACATTAGGGAAAACCTTTGTCTTCCGATATTTATGTTCGTGGTTCAAGCATTAAATCATCGTATTTACCAAGCTTGCTTTTTGAATATTATTTGGCGTCTAGCCACCATTTATACAGTTTTATCAGTTCATGGGCAACATTTATTTTTATTACACGAGTAAATGTCTATAAAGGGTAGGAAAGTTGGTTGAGAGAACTAAATTAATGGAGTATGGAGTATTTTTTTAAAACTATACATTATAAAGAATAACAGGGAAATATCACTAAACTAGATGCATTTTTTTTTTGTTTATTGGACATGATGTATTTTAGTGTATTTCATACGCTCTAATTATTTAAACAACTAAACCGCTACACATTTGCGGTTGGTAGTCACAACCAATGTGTTTATTCGTCCCTCAGAAACGGAAACAGCATGAAAATAAAATTGTAATCTAAATGTAGAATGAGTATGTATCTATGTACGAACATGGTATTAATGTTTGTTGATACAATTCCGATGTACAATGTAATTCATCTTACATAGAGTTCCAGCAAACTGCAAACACTACGTGTGCGGCGAAGTGCAAGCAAACCGACAAACATCCGCGCAATCACACCATTCTCAGAAATTATAAATACAAACCGTTGACCTATATGTGGCCGTGTTTTACACATTAAATCGTTACACAACTTTCATGCTCGTCAGTAATCGAGAGTATGCTCGTTAAAAAATACACTTGATGGAACTTGCGTCGTGCGATCAATCATTTCAAACCAGCTGGCAAGTCCATCAACCACCTTATTCCTGACCCATAAACCTCTATTATAACACATTTTGCCACATTACTTCTCTCCTACATATTAATATTCAATGCATGTGCAAAAAATAAGTGTAATTCTCGCTTTATTGCAAAAACGGTGTGTGTTTTACAGTCGTGAAGTTCACGCGATTTCATAACTTATCATCAGATCTGCAAATATCGTTTTTATGCAATTACTCGGAGATAATCACAACCTTTTGCCCGTGATTGATGGGGGTTGAGTGACGCAATCGTATTCTGAATGCTGAACCACGACCGATGACATTTTAGGGTAATCACCACCTCGGCGGACCTATAAAATACCACGCAGATTGGTTAATAATACACCAGCTCTGTAACCCAAAAGCTGTTAAAGTGCACAGCTTTAATTAATTTCTTAATCCTGCACCTGGCCCATAAACATATGCAACCTGACGGTCTTGGAGAAATTATTTTTAGCACAGACGCATACCGCTTGTGAATCTTAAGAAAACGTAAGAAATAAGTAATAACTGATATGTAACAAAATGTAGAATACTAACGGTGTTGTTTGAGTAAGGGCATACAATATTTCTTCATTCAGCATCATTGAACATTTGATGCCATTTCTGTACATTCTCCGAAATGCAGTTTTAGAAGGCGTTGAAAGTCGACCCGCTCTGTAATTTGATACAAATTGGTTTCTGCTAGCGGCTACACCATACTTCGATACAGTTTCAACTTGAATGCTGTGAAATGGATTGGATTTCATTTTAGGTATAGAAAGGGTTCAAAATTAGACCACAGTAAACAGTAAATTCGCGCAAAACAAAAATAATCTTAGCGTATCTTATCGCAGCAAATCGATTGTAGCTGCTTGACTGCTAGTGGTTTTTGCTTTACTTTTTTCTCACCATCGGTGCTGAAAGGAAAGAGTTAAATTACCAGACTGACCCTGACATACAGATGGCACCTATTGCAAGATAATGAAGTCTTCCATTGCAACAACTACACAACAAACTGTTACTCGTATTTTGTGTACATCAAAACTTGTTTGGTAACGTCTTTGTTACATACCTACTCGAAACGCATCGACGTTAATTGGATGACAAATAAATTAGACAGGTATTTGTACGTCAATTAACAGTTTATTGACACTGAGAATGATTTATTACTAGGAAAAGATTGTATCCACATTTATTTTGGATATGTATTTAGAAAGTGCAATAACATAAATTCGTCATAAATTATGAATACAAACCCCATATTACGTGTGTTCCTTGTTAGTAATTCGCAACTCATACAAATTCATTTTTTTTTAAGACTGATATTTTTGTCTGTGGAGTATGCGCCATCCTTCTCGATTTTCGGCCAATACCAACTCAACTCATACAAAAATCATCCAAAAAAATTAACAGCAAATAAACACTGTCCCAATATTCTCAATTGTTGCAGCCATAAATTGACACTGACTTAAATTAAAATGGCACCTGAAGTCGCAATCACAGCGCCCCGTCTCCGCCCATGATACGGCGATAGCAAAAATGAATGACCCGAAAAGGTTACACAAATGAGTGAGATCCCATTGCATCTCAATCAAAGCAATTAACCCTTGCTCCACTTACCCATTAACACGTTTTAATGTGTAAAACATCTCAGTTTTTAAGTTAACGCCTTACGCAAGCCTCAAAGGGCATGCTATATCACGGAGTGATCGGGCCGCTCTCGCAATCTGTAGAAATATGAGTCCCAATGCAAAAGAGCAGGTGCATTTCAATGATTAATGTGTTTACTTCTTGAATAAAGTTCATGAACATTTTTCTTGTATAGGTATTATAGATTAAGTGCTTATTCAACTGCGCAAACTGTTCTTTGTTTTATTGTGTTGCTCGACCGTCACAAATCACGTTCAATTATATATGTACTTACTTATTATTATGTACTTAGGTACTCGTACATATGTAACATACCATGTACGAGTATGCAAGTATATTATATATTAATTTGTAATGTTTTTGTATCGTATCAAACTAATCGTATAAAATTAATGAATATGAGGCTTGCAGATAAAATCAACGTACCATTTAATATAATTTATCATATAAGTAATTTATGATGTTACAACGTAAGAAAAGTATTTTCTCCTCCTAATTTTGGCTCTGCATGACTTATCACAAAAATCGTTTTAATTTTAGTGACTCATAAAATATCTGTACAAATATTTCGGAAGTCCAGCAGAATTCTATAACATTTTCAGTGTCAATGCACTTCTAGTAGCATTTGGAGTTACGCCAGACGCCGGTCGATTTTCCACGATGTTTACTACACTGTCTCAGACGGTTTTCATCCTATTTGCTACAGCTTATATTGTCATACGCAGGAGACAATGACCTTTCAGTTATGTAGGAAAATGTCTGCAAACGTAGCGCACAGAAATTGGTTTGGTTGTAATGATAGATAAACTCTTTATTGTAACACACATTGACAAAAAAAAAAGACAAACAGAAACACAAAAGACTTAAAAAAAATAGTGCCACAACTGGCGGCCTTATCGCTAATAGCGATTTCTTCCAGGCAACCGTAGGATGGACAGGAGTCGAAAGAAATATAAAGGATGGAGTGTTCAAAAAGAGAAAATATATACAAATAATAAAAATATTCAATAATATATATATATATATATATATACATACAATAACAAATAACACATATTACATATACGTGCAAATAACTATAAATATATAACACATACACATATTATACCCATATACTATAACGACAAAAGGAGACAACTATAAACACACGAATTCAACAGCAGATTATTGAGCTATTGAGTTTAGGTACCAGTTTTTAACCTGAGTTTTGAAAGCCTCGAGAGTCTGAGCTTGCTTGATACACAAAGGCAAGGCGTTCCACAAATGAACAGCTCTTGCTGCGAAAGAATTTTTATAGCAAGAGGTGCTGGCCGTAGGAGTCTTAAGAATAAGCGTAATGTGGAGTTATTAACAGTACAGTTGGTTATCAATAAGTTAATATTATGTTGTTGACAACAATTTTCTAATAATTGATCAGCTAGAGGTGTATCATTAGAAGAAAAACGTCACCAAAGTAGCATTTCCCTTTTTATATAACACGCTTAAATTATTAAGTAATATTATCACCTTTATTTACAACAATAAAATATAAAAACAAGGGAAGAAAAACTAAACAAATTATTGCTCGTAATTAGCATTTGCTACTACTATTGCAATTGGAATTAGATACCTTTAAAGTCAAAGTCAAAGTCAAAGTTATTTATTGGTAAGTTATTTTACATGTCATTGATTAAATCTTAATACTTATATTTATAAAATTAGTTACAACTATCCATATACCTAAGTACATAGTTATACAATATAATTTCATGTAATTATTGCTTAATGTAATGTATACATTAATTAAATCAATATTATTGTTACAATTAAGTATTTATTATTATTTAATTCTAATGCTGCCGTCGACTTTTAGAAAATCTTCGTAACCATAGAAAGTCTTCTCGATAAGCCAATGTTTAAGGCGAAATTTAAATATATTATTATTTGTTGCTGACCTGACTGCATCTGGTAACCTGTTATAAACATCTGGACCTGCAATATGGGTTAGCTTGCGAGATTTCGCTAACAAGGAAGAGATCGCTTTCAACCGGTGACCGTTCCGGAGGTTGTGCGCTCCAGATGTATTGCGGGTGGTGTAGGCTCCGATATTGTCCCTTACGTACATCGCTATCTGCATCACCAGAAGAGATGGCAGCGTGAGAATGCCGAGCTCTTTAAAGTAAGGTTTGACAGAGGTATAGCGCGACACACCCACGATGGCACGCACAGCTCGTTTCTGGGCCCTGAACGCGCGCTCCCAGTCGGCAGCGCTGGCATACAGCCTTTATACTCGTGCTGATATAAAAAGAGTGACGCAACAAAGAAATAGGAAAAGTCTCCAAGCTCAATACTTTAATGTATGTATATTAATTATGTTATGCAAAAGCTTATTAATTCCTTCATCTTCACAACTTATTAACGATCAGTATTATTACCACGAGTATGCGAGTTATGCGAGTGTGGCTCAGTGGTTCCAGTGTCTGCTTTTCATCCAGACGCATCCTGCTTCGAATCCGCCCTACACCAATGACTTGTATTTTCAAGTTATGTGTGTATTTGCACTCGCTTAACGGTGAAGGAAAACATCGTGAGGAAACCGACATGTTTGAGGACCACAATATCCGAGGTCATGCGTCTTCCGTGGAAGGACCTGGGCGCCCACCACGATGTATCTGCCCAAGAAAACTCCCCTAATGAATTAATTACTTGTGTTGAGTCTGGTCATTTGTATGTATAATAAGTATGTATTTACAAAAGAAAAGTATATAAGTATTATATCCGTTATCTAGTACCCACGACACAAGCGTTTGCTTAGTGTGGGGCTAGATGGCGCTGTGTGCAATGTCCCGGAATATTTATTTATTATTATTATTTATTTATAATTCTGTGGGGAGAGTCACGACCCTCAGTCATGAGGAAATACGACTCGAAGAGAGAGAGATTATTACCACGTAAGAACGTTATAGTCTTATTTCATTTTTTAGTATTTATTAATACATAGGTTGAGCTTTTTGAAAGTGAAGTTTGTTTTGAAAGAACCAACATACGTACATTATGTATGTACATGCTTTATTTAAAAAAAAGATAAGATATTATTTATAATTAAACTTAGCACAATACTCTTTAGAAAGGGCGGGAAAGTATAATATTATTGCATAGATTTACCAGCACAATGCGGGAGAACACATTATATTACTAAACATTTTCATAATACAATACCTACATATTTGTGAGTATTCATTTACAAGATCGGTTTGCGTGATCAATAAAACTATTCAAACTAGGTTGATAAATATTAATACTATTATATAATTATAAAGGTATTCAATCGTATGTGCATATCTAGAAAATCATGTCGATTCACATTGAAATTAAAATATTTGATAGCCAAACATAACATTATTTTTTAAATTATGCAAGTAATTGTAGATGTTCATTTAAGTATTTGCAATTTATACACAAGGGTAAAAAGGTAATTTGTTTTAGTTTTACTATCATTCTAATTAATCAATTCTACGTAAGTGTGTGCACGAAACCTGGGAGGTTTCCAACTAATGCTTACACCAACTTCCTTCGCCATAATCTCTCGGCTGGTTTAAGGATGTCGCAACAGGGAAACAACATTCTAAGCTGTTTCTCACCACCCACACTATAAGCCTACCTTAAACTTTCCTATCCATGTCTCTATCTCCCTCTAACGGTGAACAAACGAAAGAGACCCCACTACTCCAATCAAAATAGGGCGAGAACTATCATCTACATCTGCATTATTTTGCCGCCCACATGCTACGTTTTACGCACTAACAAAGGGTTTATCGCACTTTTAGTAGTAAGATATAATTTTATGAGGTTCACCACCCATGCCAAGAGAAAGTCATTTAATCTCCATTTCAATACTTTCAATGATATGTCTAAATCAAATTACAGATTTATGGTAATCACAACATAAATGTAACTTTATTGGTACTTATGCAAGTCGATACTAAAAATAGCTGCATCAGGAATGTAGTATTTGAAAATATATATTTCGAATCTATATGCATATATAAAACTCATAGGTGACTGACTGATTGACTGACTGACTGATATAGTGATCTATCAACGCACAGCCCAAACCGCTGGACGGATTGGGCTGAAATTTCGTATGAAGGTAGATGTTATGATGTAGGCATCCGCTAAGAAAAGAATTTCGGAAATGCCACTTTTAAAGGGGTGAAATAGGGGATGCAAGTTTAACTTCTTAATGCGAGCGAAGCCGCGAGCACCCACTAGTTTATCGATAAACTGGAATTTGATGTACAAAATCAGCCTGCTGATTTTGTAACTGTAAGCATCAGACATCGTACTTGCCAATCGGTGACACAAAATCCATATCATATCAACTTCACACGATCATTCAAAGCCCACGAACCAAAACATCTACGTGAATTAAGCTTCAAACATGAGCACAAGTTCATTGTTCCTCATCTGGTCTGAATTTCCATAGACTCCTACCTAAAGGTGTGGGAGTAAGACGCAACTCGTCTCGCTTGCTAATTGTATACCATGAATATAACATGACCAACGGGGAAATTGCACACTGCATTATTTAGGATTGAGAGGATAATTTCTCTTATCCGGGATACCCCACATAGGCTTCACGTAATTATAGGATCCAGTACCATGTATATACTATACATAGATTAACCTGACAGCGCGTGATATATAGCTAAATAGCCTTCCACGTACTACTTAATTTGTGGAATTTTCTTATGTGTTAAAGGGAAAGTCGGCCCTAACTAAAACAAAGCATAATATTATTGTACAGTTTCTTCCGTTGATAATTTATACATACTATTTACATTCCTGCAGTTCTTCATGAGCCTAATGAGGATATAGTTCCTTGAAATAAGCTTAGGGCTAATCATCAATACTTTATCTTTGTTTATATATTATTTTCTATAATATCTTTCATTTACATCGACCCGATAAGATAATGAAGTATCGAAACTACAATATCACTTACTTAGTTTATGGTTTCAATGTACAAACTTAATGGACACAAAAAGTTAAGCCGTTTTCTCTTTCTATTGCATCTTATTATTTTCTAATATTTTTGCTACCTACGGTAGGATTAGCTTGTCGATCGTAGACAGGTAAGTAGGCGGACACAATAGAAATAGCCCCATTGTGTAATGTTAGCCTACGTCTATGATAGGCTCATTCATTGTGCTTCGGTGTTTCTAAAACATCTAAATTCATACACAACTGCTAAAAGGAGATATGAGAGCTAATACTATCAAGTATTTATGAGCTACGATTTTGGTAAAATAATGGTGTAGTCATTTATTTTTAAGACAATTGTATATTTTATATTCCCTACTCGCCTAAAAAACTCCGCTTTTCTAACTTTGAGTCACAGTCATACTACACATAATACCGATGAATAGTTAAATGTAGTCAATATCGTAATGATTTTCTTGACAACCCTAACAAGAAGTCTCTTCAGAAGCTATACACCTACCACGATATTCACATACATATTGTCCAGTAAATAAAGTTACTGCAAAGCTCGTCAGCTGATATCCCTAAGCTTTAAACGCATGTGTGCATAAACAAGTCGCCTGCTGCGAACATTACTCGGTGGTAGAATGAGTGCGGCGCCGACCTCTGTCTAGATTAGAGCGCAGTGGACATGTCTTCATTACATTATACATACTGCATATACTTATGAACTTAGTATCTACCTTAGTTCTAAAAGTAAAACTAATAGTATAATACTCTAGAAGTAGAAGTAAAACTAATAGACAGTTTTAAAAGTGCATATTATATAATCAACTTCTACCATTTAAACTGGAATGGAATTACATTGTTAATTAAGACCACTTTTTCAGTTCAGTGTCAAAATTTGCTTTTTTTACTTAGGTATTTGAACATTTTACGGACACAGAAAATCACTAGACATAACATGTACTTATTGTACTCCTTAAACCTGTAGTAAACATACCAACTTACTCCATATTTTGAATATCATTATCTTAAAATTATCTATAAGTTATGGACTGTAATCAGGCAATCTTGACCATATCGAGCTACGCTCTATTTCAACGAATTTCACGCCCTTGCCGTTTCTAGTAGATCAAGTTAGTTACAGCCAGTGCATACTTAGCCTGACCTAGATTAAACGCATGTTTATATTCCCAAAAGAAATTAAGATTAAGTGATAGGTATATTATATTTTTTACGTGGGATAGGTTTGCGTTTGACTACAGCCTGCCTGATGTATGTATGTAGGTATACATATATATGTTTCCGTTTCCAATTAGTTTAAAAACGTAGACATAACTTTTAACACACTTCAGGAGTTACACTGTCAATAGATTGAACCATCAATCTTATTCACGGATTACAAAATCTCGTTCAAACAATAAAACCATGTCCGTTGTAATGGTTGCATTTGCAATTATAATTCTCCTTTATTGCTAAGAATTAACTTGCAAATAAACCACTGGATTGCTGCTAAAGATCTCAGGTTTAACTAATCAATTATTAAGTACATAGTCTAGTCTTAGGCGCCAGGCCATTTACAAACAGTAAATGAGTAGTTGTAGGTAGGTATCACGACAGTAGTTATAATAACTACGTGGTTACTAGTTAGCCATAACAAGAAGTATTTTATAATTGTCTCGTTAGTTCTGAACCATAAGGAGATATAACGTGATATTGTGGAACAAAAGCTCATGCCGAATGACACACTGGGATAAAATTTACTTGGTGCTAATAGATCAATCGACAGGACTCTTTATCAATTTAATATTATGAGTTGTGTATCAATATTCGAGTACAGCCACATTATGCCAAATTCTGAATTCTTAATTTTTTGTATGGCGTGACCATCCTATATTAATTTTATAAGGACCAAACATTTTTAGCGCTTACTTATTTGGACGTTATCTGGTATGGAAAATATACAAGTATTTAATTTGTATTAATACAAACAAAGATTGTTTTTTAACCCGGTTTAATACGTACGAGTAAAACCATAGGAAATAATCATTTATAAATAACACAGCAATCTCAAGTATTCTAACCCAACTATCTGTATGTCCTCAGAACGTGCGTTGTTCGTACGCTGACAAGGACGACTGGTGCGCCGGCGAGCCGGAGTCCCTGCACCACATCCAGCCGCAATCAGCGGGCGGGAGGAGCCTACACCCCGCCTACATGGAGCGGACGGTCCTCGTCGGGGGAGACGACTCCGTGCCCTTCAGTTACAAGTCGGAATATGAGAGGAATGTGAGTATAACTGAACCAATGTTATAGTATACTATACAACATATAAGTAATCATTCCAAACAAAAAGAGTTAAAACAATTACGTACTTTGCTAGTAGATAAAATCGTAACTGAAAAAATCCTTTGTCTTCAAAGGATTTTTACACTTTATATTGAATGTTTCAATTTTGTTACGAAGCACCAAAGATATGGTTAGTTATATCATGTCATCTATTTAGATCCTTAGTTCTGTATAGTACATTATCTCTACACCAATTTACAGTCTGCACTCCGATACAACAAATCAGATAAGGCACGCTTCGCACTCACAATTATAAAGGCAGGAGTGTTAACGCGCATGCACAATAATCAATGCACCGACGAATGCATAAAAATAAGCCCTTATACGACATACTTTACATACGAGCCGGTTACAGACAACTTACAATAATAATTGTCGGAACGTAACTGGTTTCCCGAGGATCACTACGATCATGGCTATCATGCGACGCTACTTTAAACTGAACCCACAAACGACAGCAATCATTACAATTTAGATGTAAAATTATAATGGTTATTACAAATGTAATTACAATGGAAATGTATAATTACGGAGCTGCGGAGCTTGAGTTATAATGACAAGAAGACGCAATTTTCAGTCCCACGCAAGCTTTTTGTTTCAAGAGGCAAGTTGTTTCTAGAGACTTATTTTTAGATGTTAGTATGTAGCTCAGCTATCAGGGATATTCATGCAATTACCATTTTTTTTTTTTTTTTTTTTTGACCCAGGAAAACCTTTTAAAAGTACCACTCGACCCCGGGGAGGGCGAGTGGTTATGTGGGAGTCTCCGCCAGAAGGCCGGCATACCCACTAAAAACCTGGGGTGTTCCACCTCTGCATCGCGATCAGGGCCCCGAGAGTGCTATGCATGCGTCCGCAGCCCTGGCGATGCTGGCCCGGAATCAGGCCCCGTCTCGGTGAGCTTTTGCTCGACCATCTAATGGACGACGTGTCGGAACACGGGACACGTCGTGCATCCTGTGGGGACACAGTCCTAAGGGCAACAGGTTCCCCGACCTGCCGCCCGGAGTCCCCTTTACGGAGGTCGGCGGTCGTGCGCCAAGCGCCGCCCTCCAACGCGCCTCCTGCGCAGGGAGTTTGGCTCCGCAAACCTCTCCCGCGCGCGCTCCGCCTCCTCCTTCAGTGCGAGAACTTCTTCGCAGAAGTCTCGCACCGCGTCCCAACCAACGTCGCTCTCGGCCATCGCTTTCGCAACGGCCGGGAGCGACAGCCTCCGGTCTATGGCAGCCACAAGCCGCGCCCTCTGTTCCTCCCACGCCGAGCACTCCGCGAGGGTGTGCTCCGCCGTGTCCTCCGGGTCCCCGCAATGGTGACAGGCTGGTGTCTCCTCCCTCTGCACAACCCCGAACAGGAATCGGCCAAAACAGCCATGGCCTGTCAGGAGCTGCGTGACACGGAAGGAGAGAGACCCGTGCTGCCTCGTCAACCACTGCACGAGGACAGGGCGGATTGCCTCCACCGTCCGCACACCCGCGGTAGGCTCTTCGAGCCGCCGCTGCCACCTTTCGATGGCATCGTCCCGGGCTTGCTGCCGTAAGCGCCGCACCTCCACGGGCAGGGGGTACTCACCTCGCTGCTTGGCTGCCGCTAGCACCCGGTATATCCGGGCCATCATTTCGGCGTCTATGTCCCATGGGACAGAGCCTGCCAACGCGCAGGCCGCCTCGTAGGAGACGGTCCTGTAGGCTCTTGCCGCCCTGATGGCCATGAGCCGCTGTGGCCGCCGAAGAAGCCGAATATTTTCGGTTTTCAGGGCCTCCGCCCATATGGGTGACCCGTACAGCGCCATCGATCGTACCACCCCTGTATAGAGGCGGCGGCACGCGACGCTAGGCCCACCCAAGTTCGGCAGGAGGCTGCCGAGGGCAGCGGCTGCCTTTGTCAGCCTCGGGGCCAGGCGGCGGAAATGCTCCCGGAAATTCCATCGGCTGTCGAGGACAAGTCCCAGGTACTTCATCGTACCTCCGACGCCGATGGTAGCACCTCCCACCACCAACTCCGCCCCCGCAGGAGGTCCGTTCCGAGGGCCGTGAAAACACAACGCCTCGGACTTTTCGAGGGCCACCCGCAGGCCAAGGCGCCTGATGCGCGCCACCACATTCCCAACACCCGCCGTTGCTAGTTGCGCGGTCCTCCGGTGGTCTCGGCCTCGCGCCAACACTAGGGTGTCGTCGGCGTAACACACCAAGCTGACCCCCCTCAGGCTGCCACCACGGAGAACCCAGTCGTAGCCGATGTTCCAGAGCAGGGGCCCGAGTACAGAACCCTGCGGAACACCGCAAGACATTTGCCACCTGCCCCACTCGCCCCTCATCGGATAGACAATAAATCTATCCGAGAGGTAGTCCGCGAGGATCCGGCGCAGGTAGGCGGGAACCCCATGGTACCGCAGCGCCTCCTTGATGCAGCTCCAGGGGAGGGTATTGAAGGCGTTGGCGATGTCTAAAGACACCGCCAAGACGACCTCCCCCTGGGACACCGCATCTTCCGCTAGGGCCCTCACCATCGATATGGCATCGATGGTGGACCTGCCCCTGCGGAAGCCGAACTGGCAGTCAGCCAGATCCGGCCCGACACGTTCCAGGTGCTGGCTAAGGCGCGCCGCGATGACCCGCTCCAGCAGCTTGCCCGATTCGTCCAATAAAACGATCGGGCGGTACCCGCCGGGTGAGTCCGCGGGCCTTCCCTCCTTGCGCAGCAGCACCAGGCGCCCGGTTTTCCACTGCCGTGGAAATCGCCCACTCCGGAAACACTCCGTGAGGAGGTTTCGGAAGCGCTGGCCCAGAGCCTCCAACGCTAGCACCCAGGCCCGTCCGGGGATCCCGTCAGGACCAGGGGCCCTGTTTTTGGCCCTGAGCCTGTGGATGGCCGCCGCAAGCTCACCCTCGGACACCTGCGGCACCTCCGCTTCCTCCTCCTGAGCCTCACCGCTCCCCGATGTTGGTGGCATGACCGGTGTGGCATGGTCCCCCACGCGCGGGAACAACGCACCCACCACTGTCTCCACGAACTGCGGCTGCATAGACGCAGTCAGTGGTGGCGCCCACGCGCGGAGCCTGCCCCGGACCATTTTGTATGGCCGGCCCCACGGATCGCGGTCTAGCTCTTGGAGCATCTCCTCACGAGCCCCCTCTCTCGCCTCCAGGATCGCCGCTTTGTAAGCGGTCTGCGCGACTCTGTACAACGCGTACAACTCCGCCTCCTCAGTCTCCACTCGCCGCCGCCGTCTGCGATAACGCGTGTACCGGCGCCTTGCCCTCACACATTCCTCGCGGAACTGTGTGAGTCCGGCATTCCACCAGTACACGTTGCGACGGGGCGGCAGAGCCTTGACGCGAGGCATGCACGCGTCGCACACCTCCACGAGCGCTACGCAGAACCACTCGGCTTCGGTGTCTACGTCCATTGGGCCCTCTGGCGCCCGGGACCACGATTTGACGAGGGCCGCTTCGACGGCCATCTCGCAGTCCATCCGCTTGAGGGCCCACCGCGGCGAGTTCTCCCTCACAGGGATCATCGTGCTTGCTGGGAGAGGCAGGTCGTACCGGATATACCTGTGATCTGACAGGTTCTCCTCATCCGCCAGCACCTCCCAGTTTTGCATACGGCGCGCGAGCGAAGGGCAAGCGAACGTCAAGTCCACTATGGAGTTGCCCTGTGGTCGCACACACGTATGCACGCTCCCCCTGTTCAAAAGAACCAGGCCCGTTGCCCTCAGCCATTCCTCCAACGCCTCACCCTTGGCGTTAGTGGTGCGAGAACCCCACATCACCGAATGGGCGTTGAAGTCACCCGCGACGAGGACCTGGGAGCGGTGGCACTGGTGCACGAGGGACTCCAAACTTGTGAGCCAGGCCTCATACTCAGCACGAGTCTTGTTGGGGGATATGTAAACGCCCACAAAGGCCATACCCCCCGCAAAGACGGCCACCCAGCCATTGCCCTTCTGCACCCTTTCTACTGGGGGACACCCAGCAGAAGTTACAGTGACAACGGCTGCCACTCCGTCAACGTCCCCAGCCCAGTTGCTCTGAGGGGAGACGAAGTATGGCTCCGCCAGAATCCCAACCGAGATGGAATGCTGCGCCATGTTCTGCATCAGAAGATGCTGAGCAGTGGCGCAGTGGTTGAGGTTCACCTGCAGAATGCGCAGAGCCATACTATGCCGGATCGGTCGACATCCCCTCGGCCCCAGCGACTGGGAGAGTCGGAGGCAGCTGGGTCACGGCCACAGCAGCCCTCGTCCTCGCCTTCCCTTTGGGGGCCTTACAGGCCCGCCCTCCAGCACGATGATCTGCCGTCTTGCCCGCATCTGCACATACTGAGCAGTGTGGAGCCGCCGAGCAGTCCGCAGACTTATGGCCGAGCTGGCCGCACCGGTAGCACTGGCTACTGCGGTCCACCGCTGAGCCGCACTGTTCCCGGACGTGCCCCAACTCGAGGCACCGGAAGCAGCGCAGTGGCCTCTGGTCCAGCAGCTTCACCTGCGCGGAGACCCAGCCGACCAGAAGTCTGCCACCTGTCACCTTCTTTGCGGCTGTCACCGGGCAGCGCACCAGGCACGTTCCGAGCCCAGCCGCATTGAGCCGGATCACTCCGACCTTTACAGCGTCGGCCGTGCAGCCCCCAGCGCGCGCCACGGCAGCCGCAACCTCCGTCTCGGTCACGGAATCATCCAGCCCACTGATGCGCACCTCCACGCTTTTAGTGGGTCTGGAGATCCGGACCTCATCCTCCTTGAAGACTGACCCCAGCTTTTCAGCTAGGAGGTCAGCCTTCTCGGCGCTTGCTGCGCCAGGCACCTCAAATATCCTGGCCCCCGTTACCGCTCTGCGGCAACGGAGAGCCGGGATGCCCAGGTCCTCTATGTCGAACCTGGACTTCGCCTCAGCTATGGCCGCCTTATAGGTTAGGCCCTTCTTTGCCGCCTCGGGCTGGATGGTCAAGACCACCGCCGCTGTTCGAGGGACTCGCAACTTCGGCTTGACCAACCTCTGTGCCGCCGGGGCAGGATTTGGGGCCGGCCTAACCGCACCCTGACGGGCGCCCCTTGGTTGGGGCGGTGCCACAGTTGCGGTCTTTTTGCCAGCTTTCTTGGCGCCCTTCTTCACCACCGTCACCCAGTCGTTGGCTACTGGGGGTGGCGCCGGTGCCTGGACTACCACCACTGGAGGCGGAGCAGCCGCAGACTTTTTCCCCTTGCCCTTTCCTTTGCCCTTGGGCTGGGCTGGGCTTGGGGCTGCATCTTTGGAACCGGAGGGTCCCAGCTCCGGTGTCGCGGTCTTAATGAAGTCTTTTCTGAGGTTCAGGACCTCAGAGGACTTCAAAGCCGCGGCAGCTGCCGCCCTCCGTTCCGCAGCCAGTGGTGGCCGCACGCGCTTGGCTGGAAGGAGGCGCTCCTCTATCGTCTCCATCCGCGCGCTGACGACGTCACCTACTTGGCGTAGGATTGACGCCGTCAGTTCCTCTCCAAGGGCGGTCTGGGTTCCGGAGGGTAGGACTTCGCTGCGCATTTCCTTTCGGAACTCGGCGCGCATCTCTGCCATCTCCTTCCGCAGACCGCCAAGCTCTTGCTGTAGGCGCACATTCGCTGCCTGCAGCCGCCTGGTCTCTTCCGTGGCGGTCCGAGTGCCTAAGTGCTCCACCACACTTTTCAGGGCCACAACCGCCTCTTTCAGGGCCTTTTGGTATGTGCCCTTCAGGTTCCTTGACTTTTTGCCCACCATTTCGATGGTGGCCAAAGAAGCCAACGCCTTCTTCTCGAGCTGGTGGGCCAGCTCGTCCTCGTCGTCTTCAGTACACGACTCGGATAGCCGGGTCCCAACCAAAGGCCCACCGATCCCAAGGTGCAACTGAGCAACCTCTTGCTCAGCCTTAAGATCGGCTTCAGCCCGCTTTGCCGCCATCATCTCCCTTTTTGTCTGGGCTAGGCTATATTCGCCTATGATGGGCGACCGGCTTCGGCCCCTCCTTTTAGAGGCCGTGGCCTCTGGTTCCGCGAGGAGACCAGCTGGTCCTTCGCACTCCTTCCGTTTGCGCGATAGGGCTCCATCGCGCGCCGACAATGTGCTCCTTACGGAGCACATTGACGTGACGGAGGAATCCGATTCCTCCGCCCCTAGGTCACCAGATCCTTCTCCTTCTTTTCTCCTTTCGTTCGTCGTAGATTTTTTATTTTTTAAGTAATCCATGTTGTTCCCACGAGTGTGGGGGAAAAATTCAGTCATACCGGGCGGTGCCCCCTGCACCCGGTAAACCCTATTTACTCCGGAGGTCGGGCGGTATCCGGAGGTGACCTCTAACTGGCTAAAACATCGTCTTCAGCCACCAATGGGCGCCGCGACGGGGATAGGTCGACCCGTGCGACTTTGACGGATTTTTTAGAGTGGTTTACTCCACGCGGGCCAGCCAATCAAGGCAAGCCCCTCACCAGCACGGCGAGTCGGCCGACGGTGACCTAAGTCTGTCCGGGGGACCGTGAGTTAACACAGCCCTCCGAACCCGCCGCCCCTCGTCCCGCATCGTCGCTACTCAGCATAAGGCCGACACGCCGACCGGGACTCTACTTCAACCGATGCCTCGCGGCATCCTCCACCACAACCACGTCCCGCGTTGCCGCTACTCGGCATAAGGCCGAGACGCCGACCGGGACACCGACACCCTTCGCCTCTCGGCGAACTCCTCGAGCTCACGAAGAGCAACCAGCTCAGCCTACACCGCGAGGTGCGGCGAGCTCCACACCTCGGGCCCTACAACCAGCCCTCTCGAAGGGGAGGTATAGGCGAGGGCCCCCACTCGATCGAACGTTTGGACACAGGCTAGCAAGATCCACCGGAAGGTGGAAGTTACTAGCCTGTGGACGGGGTGCACCAGGTTTCCCCAACTAACCCCAAATCCCCATATGGAGAGATGAAATTAGTTGGGCTTACCCAACGTGAAGGTAGTCCGATCATCGCACCCCTCATGCAATTACCAAAGCTAACTGTAAACGTAGTTAATTCTAGAACATAAGTTTCCATTCCATTTCGGACGGAAGATACGTGAAATTGTAGTTTTCGGCCGTTTCTTTTTGTACAGCAGTCGCTAAGCCGCTAAGGTTATAAAATTCTCGCCACTGGAAGCTATTCATAAACGAGCTTATTTATTTATTAAACTTTATATGCTTCTTAGTATGTCCTGCTATTTTAATTCTCAATTATCTTCCCACAGGTGAGCATAACCGTATACAACACGACGCAGAACTGGCGTGGTGTGGAGTTAGTTCCGCAGGATGTGGAATGCAGCGCAGGAGTCAAGGGGAGCCCCACGTGTGAGCTCAACATCGTGGCCAGGGTCGATGAGGACTTCTGCACCAGCACCAGCACTCAGATGGAGTACATCTATGCTTCTGTCAAGGTTTGTGTTATTATGTTACTATTATACGTAAAAACAAAAAGTTGGGCCAGTTCTAAAACAGCAAATGTGATCTGTCGTCACCATGAGGTGTTCTGGCAGACTCATTTGAGAATCGATTCCAAACAAAACATGGCATGCTCCACCTTGAACTACAGAACTCTCTTATGTGGCTAGAAGTGGTACTTCAGATGAGGTTACACCGGCACGCTGTGGACGTGACAGAAAAAAATGTCCAGGTCAAGACTTCCAGTGTAAAAATACGCTTACCCAGATATATTTTTACTGCTCTATGTATTTAACATCCTATTTTGTCCCTCAGGTGGAAGGCATATCCGAGGAGGCAGTGATAAAGTACCACGTGCCGTGCGCGTGCGAGTGCACCAAGAAGAGCGTGCACGCGGCGCCGCACTGCAGCGGGAACGGACGCCTCACCTGCGGCCTCTGCTACTGCGAGCCGGGCTGGTAAGCAGGATTTAATATATCAGGTTAATTTATCGTAATCTGGTTCCATTCTAGGCAAACGCTACTATAAATAAAGACAAGGAAGAAAAGGAACTTAACGTGTTCTAATTACTTAATAATATAAAATCTTCAGAAATGCATAAAGATGGGTGTATGTGTTCTAGAACACTGCCAGAGGGCAGCTAGCCCAATACACTGCGTGCATTACCCTATGCTGGATGGTAAAAGAAATATTTACTACCATGCCCTGCTAGAAAAAGTCCTGAACCCTCGACAGTAATGTAAATGACTGTTTAAAAACTATGAAATCTTATATTAAAAGCATTATCAAGTACTTAGTTGTGACCGAACGTTACCATGCAGTACAAATTATTTCAATATACATAAATTAAAATTGCCTTATCTATGCCAAAGATAATGTAAAAGAGCGACCACACCTAAAACACAAATACAAAATTAATTTAAAACTCGGTCTCAAATCACGAATTGTGACCATCTGTGTCCGTCATATAGCCATGAATCACGAGCTCCGCCAAATGTCCGCTTGAGCCCGAGACACATCTCTTCACGGAAATACCGATCACGGAATATGACCCGCTTCTATGTTGTGAACTACATTATGTAGGTATTGTAGGTACTTACATATGTAGGTACGGCCAGTATTCGTACTTACGGTCAATGACACTGGTAGAAAAGTTTCCCTCATAACCTTTGCTCATAACAATCAATCAGTTGACATAAAATAAATAATAGAATATTTCATAGCATGATGTACGAAGTTCATATGGCAATGCAATAAAATGGCCGATGGCCGTAATAAGTCATTATTACGGCCATTATTCATTATTTTAAGAATCCTCCTTCTGCGGTTATTTTCTTGTCAATTTCCTTGTATTAAGCGTTAAAATATTTAATTAACCTAAATATAAAATAACAAATGGTAACCATATGCTAAATAATTTAATGAAAAACAAGTTGAACGCCACCAAAGTGAAATCTGTTATACATTAACATTTAAACAACAAATTATATACAACAAAATTTGGTCAAATTAGCTTGCTTTAAAAATATATTAACTCAAAAAGTTAGGTGACATATTTAAGCTATTCTCAGAGAAAGCTCTCCACTGATGTGACAATTGGCTGTTGCTATTTTCAGATCCGTTTCAGCGTTCATGTGCTATTGCTAATTTTTCGCAGAATAATATTGAGTTGACACGGTTATTCTTTGTAATTCTTTATTTTCCTGTAAACTACATATAATAGACATAGGATTAAAATACATTAAGAAAACATTGCATTCGTAGTACTAAGTATTTATATCTACTCTCCATTCATACCTAGTACATACATTTACATATTAAAATGATGACCATAATATTATTTCATTCATATTTGATGGCTCACAATTGATATGCGTAGTCATACTCAACACATATTTCGTAAATGAAGGGCGATGTTTACTATAACTGGCTATAACAGTGACTACATCCCTAGTAAACAATTACAATAATGATGTCAGGATGTCCGGCATTGTTGTAACAATTAACCACTATCGATTAACGACCGTGTTTAATTTGTGGATTTGTATTCATGACATTTCATTCGATAATCCCTTAGCCTACATTCCAATAAATAGAAAAAGAGAGTCCGTCATTATGATATGCTCGTTATTATCACCGTAAAACAGGGTGTTACTTGTACTTCTTTATTTTGTGATGTTACCACAGAACATATTATAATACTACCGTGTTGCCAAGAGTGTCCATTGCGTAATCATTTTGTAATATTTTTTCTTTTTGTTACAGGAAGGGCGCTCGCTGTGAGAAGTCAGACTGCCCTGACAGGGGTGATGTGCCCAGCACATGCCACGATGTAAGTCAATTTATTTAACTCATTAGGTTACTATTTTCCTCATATTTTATTCACAATTTGACTCGCATTTATCCTTATATTCATTAATTGTCCATGCAACAACTAAATTGAGTTGATCCAAGCCGGACAAAGCCAATATAACGGGCTCTGCAGCAGATTTACTCTGTATCATTCATCGATAAGCGATGTACAAAATAAACCCTCGAAAGTGTAGAATCCGGTTCTCTTCTCCCGGACAATCTTTAAATACCAACAACGTACGGTAAACAATTATTTTTTGCTCCTTATCCTCTGCTTTGTTCACAATGAGTCCACGGACACTTTAAAAAGTTTAAACTACTGTTAACTGCATGTAAGTATGTAAAGTTTAGTATTTACATGTTCGTATCTGTTAAGTTTATATAACCGTACTCAAATTTCGATAGCGATGACTCATAGTTCTATGAAATTGTTGACTCAGAAAGTAAGCATTTTAGTGCTCTTAAAACGTGGAGAGTTCCCCCAACGCTGTCTCATCGATGAACTTCGTAAACGACATTTCGAACTTTATTTTTATACTTTTCACCTTACTGCAGATTACAGGCATTGAGAATGTAAGTTATAAATAAAGTGTGCAAAGTTAATCATCAAAGGGCTTGTTACTTAGCTAAGTACGAATAAGTAGATCCATAGAGGTAATCTTAGGAAGCTTGACGGTCTCATCGTTTAGCGATTGATCAGATAGGTAAAGACTGAACGCTGTTAGCATAAAATTAGCATTCTGTCATAAAATATTCATCACACCACATGGCTTACGATCAGAAGAATAAATACTTAAGCGGCAATCTTCGAGTACGTGTTTGCTACTCCTTACTCGTAATATGCTTACAAAGTTTAATTCTATAGGAATCTTCAGTGTGAATACGAGTTTATTTTGTATTATATGATAATAAAATAATAGTAGCTATTTCCTCTAAAGTGACACCTCAAATAGTTTTTTTCTAAGTTCGTTATTTTTCTTTCCTCTAGCTGGGTTGCTCCGGCAACGGTTTCTGTGGCCCCTGCGGCAACTGCATCTGCTACAAGGACCGGGAAGGCTCGCAGTACTTCAACGAGAACAACCTGTGCTCTGACATCTGCATGCTCATCTCTGAGGAGGAGAGTGAATGTGGACCTTGCCTCACCACCTCCGTCAATGGCACCTGCCCTTCCCTGGAGAAGACAGAGTGCCATCATAGAGTCAACATGGCGTATGACAAGCAGCTCATCGAGCAAAGGGATAGCTATGACAGGTGAGATACGGGCCTAGTAACTAACTTAACTGAGGCAAAAACCGTGATGTGCGGATTTGTTACATCACACAAATTTCTAAAACTTATAGAAATTCGTGGAAATAGATCAGTTTGATTAATTAAATCACTTTTCATGAGACAAAAAAATATCGTAAATATTGGAATATGTTTAGTAACATAACATACGATAGCAATATAGAATTGTATACTGTGATAACAAAGAATTCTTTTTACAGAAAACTCTGGGTGAAGTGTAGCGGAGCATTCGAGATTGAGAACCAGGAGACTATCGTGATAGAATACTTCGCCATGAAGGAAGAGGACACCATCCGGGTGATGGTGGTGGGAGACGGGTTCAATAGCCAGGGGGTTGTTAATACCGGAGCTGCGACTACTAAAGGTATGGATAAAAGAAAGGTTTCTGCTACTTTTTTACATTACGACTCGTTTTGTCTGTAAAATTAGTAAAGGTAACAATAGAAAGGTGCCGAAGGTCTAAACTTTAAATATAGTGGTTTAACTTTTCTGTTTAGATTTAAAACAAAAGAAAAGGAAAAGAAAAAAGGGAAAATACTACACTACTATTCTTTGTTGACCGGCGTCATTGTTATGACTACGCGTAGTAACAACACATAAACAACTGATGTTATGACATCTCCTCAATGGTTGCTTTGTCTTCCCTCGCTTCCAGACTAAAACAAAGAGGTAGTTTATACATTATACACATGCGACCCTCATACTTAATGCACAAGTTTATCAGTTGCCATATTATGCTCGCCAACTTTAATAACCATTTTTCTCGAAACTACTTCCTAACACTCAAATAGTAGAGCTCACAATCGAGTACAAATTCAAGTGTTATTTACGCAGCTGCACCATATACGTTGTCTTTTGACATTTTTCTGTGTAAATATAATTCCAGATGCTCTGTATCATTTTGCATCCCTTTCTTTAGCAGTCCATTGTCTACAGCCGTCTCTTAAATATACAGTCCGAGACTTCAACATTGTTGTTGGGTTTTTATAATCAGTTGCATTTATCGCTGTTTGCTGTTTTTGACCCAGATCCCAATTAGTGGTCGTTATTGTGTTATCTAATGTTTGGCTTCTAATACGTTCCATTGTTGTTTCACAATTTTGTTATGAATAAACAAAGGGGATCAAACAACGCACGAACCGACCTTGCTCTTGTAATGTAGAAAAACTTGGTAAAACAATTGTATGGTATTAAATGCAAACAGATTATTGTAAGAACCACTGAGCATACTTAGTGACCGGAGCCCGTCCTTTATTTTACAAATATATGTTAAGAAATGACTGTTACTGATAGGTGGACCCTGTACTTACATGTATTATCTATGTACTTGCATGTAAAACTAAAACAATACGTCAATTCACCAATTAGCTTTTAGAGGAAAACTTTGCGAATAAACAACAAATTCAACCAACCAATGATGATCCATGAGTTTGTAGTTGCCTACAATAATGTACGTGACTTCGAGCAACAATAGCATACCAATAATATACACCTTTACAGTACATATTTAATTTTTCTATTTAATACAGAAATAATTAGTCTTGTCCTATACATATATTTTTTTTTAACACAAATATTGCTTTCTATTTTTAGCTCATATTACTTATCTAAGATTAGTATTATGAGCATTTGTTTATCGGTGCACATTGTGTCATCTGAGGAAAGACACTCGCCATGATTTATCTGATCAATGAATTAACTATTATTCGTGGTAGTGACTACACTCAACAATGATGCGACTGAGATGCGACTCAAGGAGGAAGAGGACAATAATATATATATGTATGTACTCTGCAGTGCCAATAATCCTGGCTGTGCTGGGCATCCTGGCGGCCATCGCGGCCGTGGGCGGCGTGTTACTGTGGAAGCACCTGCAGGCGGCGCCACCTCTGCCCTTCGCCTCGCCCGACTACCAGAACATAGACGCAGAGGACTGCGTCGGGGAGAACCCGCTCTACAAGCCACCAACGTCCACCTTCACCAACCCGCAGTACGGCAAGTGCTAATACAGGTAAATATCCTACGATTACTATCCATCCTTAAGAAGGTTATTGGTAACTAATACATAATCTTTTTAACCTTCTTTAGTACGTCAAATACAACAACTTTTGTTTTACGGAATCTTCTGGAAATCACGATTTCGTATTGTGCGTTAGTTAGCAGTAACCCTTCTTTTTATAACATTACTCTGTTATTATTACGATCACATTCATTGTATTGGTTTTTTTTGTTTCATTGATTTATTGTTGTGTATTGTTAAATCATATATTATTCACAAATTGTGGAGAATAATTAAATGTATTGCGGTTTATTTGTATGCCTTCTGTGACCTAGCATTCAACCAAAGTTGAATACCTACTACAGCAATTCATTTTCAGATCCTTGATAACGTTCTGTTATCATACAGATATAGACAGCTATAGTTCACCAAAGGTTCTTGTGATGACCTTGCAGTTTGCCAACATTATAAACCATTCACTTGCAACACCCGTTTACTGTATAGTATAATAGGTATATATATACCTAAACTATAGTTAGTTCTGCTGCAGATAGGTTGCGAAATGATTTATCAAACCACGATAGTGCATGTTAGTGCTAGCGAACTTGCAGTTACATGCAAAAAGCTCACGCGCGTATTCAAAAAGCTTATTTTCTCCTACAACTAAAAATTCATAAAGCGGATAAAATAATAAATGTAAACATATATTTATATATATAGGTATATTTTTTTACATACCGGTACAATTTTTAGAATCTTTAAGACAGAAATAAATACTCGCAATGCATGATCAAATTAATATAATCCAGAGATATTTGTGAAATGTTTTCAATGGTTACTCTAGTTGTGTATGTTACATCATTCATTCATCTTCTAAACAATACAAATATGTAGTTGTATACCTACAAGACTCGAGTAACATACGTTCCCTAAAGCCCATTGTTCATATTACTCATACGTCTATAAACTTAGTTAAACAATTAACACTTTCACAAACAACTGTAACCTTCACTTTTACTCTTATCAAGAACTCGTGTATTATCAGCTTATCAGCTTTTATGATTCACGGCTCTTTTTAATTACATATGCATGACGACAGACATTTTTACAGATTATGTGTCTTGGTTTATTAATTAGTCAACCTGTTATACATAATAAATTTACGTACGGGTTATAGATTAAATAATTTTAATAAATAAGTACCTACTTATAAAGAAATTATTAACGCTGCTTTGGCAAGATACCAACATATATTTTATTTACTTGCAGGAGTTATAAGTAAATGAAAGTTTTTATTTTTATCAAGATTATATTAACAGCTCAGACTGACCTTACTTTATCTCTGATCTTATCCAACTAAAGCTCAAAATCTTAAATGATCTTATCGAAATACGGCGGCTACTGTCACAAGAATTATCTGGCATTTTTAATCAATTCTTTTATTTTTCCATATTATTTTCCTAATGCCTCCTATAGATTTTGTTGGAATCATCTTTTACAAACCAGTTAGAGTCAAGGGCCCTGATTACTGACAGAACAGTTATCTATCTCGGATTTAAATTAACATAAATAGATATAAGACGATTGGGACAGATGGAAACTGCATTAATTAAGTTGAAAATAAATTGATATGAGTGTATCTGGCTTATCTCCTAATTACAGTGCGTGCCTGTCTGTAGGTACTTATAGAAAGATATTGATGTGCCTATTACAATAAAATATCAATAAAGATTTACGCACTAACATATTAACACTTAGCTAATAAACCTGTCAATTTAACTAGGTATGTATTAAGAACAGGATGCAAGAAAAGGAAAATGTGAAGACTTGTTTATAAGTTCCATTTATAGTCATGAGTCTGGGCATAAACGTTAGCAAGTGTGGTCGGTAGAATGCAGTAACCAGCCTCACAGATACAATAATTATTTCTACGCAACTATATATACATATACATACATATATAGTTACATATGTATATACGTGCGAAATGACACGTATTGCGTCCGGTGAAACAACGTGCGTCTTTCTCCCTGTTTTATAAAACCGAGCTAAAAAGCTAATGACGTTAATAAAAGATCTAAAAATAAACTAAAGCGTCCAATTATAGCTTGGGAACGGATACTACTAATTAATGAAGCCCTCGATGACAAGCGAAAGTACAAAGAAAAACATTCATTTCGCAAAATCTATCCGGGAATATATCAATTGTGTTTTATCGGAACACAGATGTTGCATGGAGTATCTCACACATAATGTGATTAGAGTGGGGAGAGCGCCGGGACTCCGAGGTCAAGTTTTAACAAACCGCGTGCACTGACCCCGCCCGAGGTCAATAAATAATATTTTGTAAGCTAACACATTGCGTACCGTTCACAGAATCAAATAAACCAAGTATGGCATGAGAATGAGTAACGTGGCGTTCAAAAAATGCGAATATGTCTTTCCGGAGATTCTTTGTGTGGGTGTGGAGGGACAGATTCCATTAGCCCCTCGTGTTTGTCAGCTTTATTTGTTAGTTTTTTAATTCCAGAGCTCAGTAGTAGGTATACTCGGGAATACACCGTCAAAGGGTTAATGCTTCGATCAATAATGTAGTACATTATTGATCGAAGGGTAAATGATAGAAAATTTCTTTGTCAGGAAATTATAACAGTAAATGTTTTCCTGATTTTTGCATACAATCGCTTTTTAAAATTTTGTGAAACTTAAAGTAACAATAAAAAGTATTTTTTAATTCAGCGATAAAGTTCTTCGTTAATTGTATTCGTTGTGATAATGACAAAAGGAACTAATACATTATTCTAAGCGCATGCTTCCACTAAGCATCAATACATCTCGGCAGTGCACTAATAGGTAAGACATTTGTATGACGCACCTAAGTTATCAAAACACGCTCGCGGCTATAATTGGGCTGAGTTTACACAACATTAGACTAGAACCTGACATTAACGCTATCTCCCTTTTATATTATATGCATGTATAACTTTAACTAACCGATATCGAATATAATAACATACGTTAGAACGATTGCTCTTTATTGGCTATAGAAACAGTGCGTTTGAACGTATAGTGGCCTAACAGTTTATGTTTTGCTATGTACGAGTAAATATATACTTAGTGGTATATGATTGTTATTGTAATGTTGGCAAGTAAGTATGAATGTGAATGTATGTTTACTTAAAGACGAATAATAAAGTAGCTGAATCGTTTCTAGACCTAACTAAACAAATTTCCCAAATCCATAAAAGAACCGGGAAAACCTTGTTACTATTTATGATTTGAACTGCGTTATAATAACATCTTATAGAAATTAGTAACGATTTCATAAAATTGCGTTAATAATATTGTAATAAACAATAAATAAGTACCAATGGTTGGTACTTTTTACTGACGCATAATTTAAACCGGCTCTTGAACTTGATTATTATTAAACTATTAATTAATAATACTGTTTTTTCTTGTAAGGATGAGGGAAAACTTGTTACGCGTTTCAATGTTTATTGGAAATATTTAAATCCTCTTTTAGCTATTTTTAGTTGGTTGAAAAATAACATTTACTTTTGACTTAACCTTCTACTATTTTCCTTTGAACTCTTAACATTTAATATAGGTATATGTTTAAATGATTATAAAATATTTTAAGATCAAATTCCATCGCACAAACATGATTAAGGCCCTTTAGCGCATTAATATATATAACGACAGTCGGCCGATGCCCTAAAAGGCGCAATAGCTCATGTCAAGGCGTAAGGCTTCTAGTTGACCCAACTAACTAGCGCGACCGCGCTCAAATACGGACAGAATAGCAAAAAACTGTGTATAAAATACTTGTTTTATTAGACTTGTTCGGCACTTGAGATATTTAGATGTGAGATTTCAGTGAAGTACTTGACACCAAATATTTGTCAAAAATACAAATGTGTAGCGAGAAAGTGGAACGATTATGTTAAAACCACTTCTTTTTATGAGCTGTTAAAGATAGCCTGCGCAAAAACTATTGTTGGGATTGGTTAGTATTTTGTGTCTGTCAAGAATAAACAAACAAACACTATTACAACACTGGCAACAGATTAATTTTAAGTAAATAGTTATCTACCGATACAAATACAACCAATATAAATATTTTGTTGCCGTAGCCTATAACATATAGTCAAAACACAAATAACTAATGGCCTGCGTGTATGATCTTATCTAAAAACTATTGGCAGAGCTGTCACAGGCCATCATTTAAAAGATTCCGTATCCTAATTTCGCTAAGTGCTTCAATTTGATAAATTACTCTTTAAATGAGAGACTGCGGAGGTCAAGATGCATTAACGATTTCTTATCAGAGTAGCGGTAACTGACTCACAGCTTAGTTTTTATACGTACATATTTCATTGTGCCGTACATGCTAGATTTATTAGAGTCATTAGAAATAATACCGTAATCATACAATTTGAAGCGCGATTTGAATGCCTCTCCAATGAAACAAAAAGTTAATAAGGATTTTGTTTGAGAGTTTATGTTGTGTAGAGAGTGAGTCATGGCGGTTTTTTGCACATGTTTTTATAGTTTAGTTGCGGATTAGATAGGTAGTTGACTATATACATTTGGTTATAAAAACTGGTAAACCAGTGGACAGACAAATGTACCTATGCATAAATGATTGTAGCATCCCATTTCCTGCTGGTATTGCCGACATAATATTTATGTACATCTCACAATTGAATAACATCTAATTTATTTTTTATCTATATACCTAAATTAAATAGACAATAGACAAGTTCCATTATAAGCATCATCCTCAAGATATAGAGGCTAGAAACACACTTAAAGAGTGCCGGCGCCGTTTGCAAGAGACCGAAGCAACGGAAGACCAACAAGAATGCCGCAGTTTTTTCAGCGGTCTAGCAAAAACACACCCATCAAAAAGGATGAGGATCACCTATGACTTCTATAGAAGACACAAACAGAAGGCAAGAAGACGGGTCAAAAACACATTCATTCCGATTTCCAAGTGGGAAAAAGAACTTGACCTTACAGAGGGGTCGCTTACTGACGTACTGAGCGATGAAGATCCGACAGATCTAGGGCAAGAGCCCACACTAGAGGAGATTGACAAAATAATAATAATAATAATCGTTTATTATGCTAAATATACAATGTATGTACATAAAAATACAATGAATCTTACATAAACTTACTTTAGGTACATAGTACATCTTCAGATGACTGCGCAGCACACTAAGTCTGTGGAGACCTGTGTTGTGCGGCGACAGGAATCTTTGAGACATTCTATCAATAGGTATATCACGAAATTCACAAAAGTAACACACTATAAGATTATAAAACTTTGTTTTGGATATTAATTTAATTATTACATAGGTACCAAAGATAAAGGTTACGTACAAACTTTTTTTTTTTTTTTTTCTGGCACCATACTTAGCCTTAGCTTATTGTAATAATAAAATAACCAGCCAAATGCGAAACGGCACGGCTCCAGGCATTGACCACGTAGTCACCGAGCTCTACAAAGCAAACACGCACGAAATTAAATGCGAAATATTAGCCCACATAAACATGGCCTGGACTAAAAATGTCCTACCGGCTACCTGGACACAGTCAATACAAGTGCCCCTACCAAAAAAGGCTAATCCGAAGACGGTCGATGACTATAGACGAATCTCCATTTGCACCACCGGCTATAGGATATACGCTAACTTCCTACTAGGTAGATTAGACACCGTTACAAAAGAACATGGAAACTATCAAGCTGCGTTCCTAAGCAACAGATCTACCGACGATCATATGTTCACCTTAAGACGAGTTCTGGACGAAGAGTGGAAGGCGGGCGAAACAACATTTGTCTTGTCAATTGACCTCGAAAAAGCGTTTGACACAGTGGACCTAAACGCCTTAAGAGACATTTTACTGTCTAGAACCAATAGGGCGCTGACCAATCGTATAGTCAAGGCGGCAATGAACGAACTTACGTGCATAAAATGGTACGGCCAACAAACTAGATGGGTTAAAAAAGGCAAAGGTGTCAAACAAGGATGCCCCCTGTCACCTAGGCTATTTACGATCCTAATGGACGACGTCTTTAAAACCCTGGAAGAAGAGCTTCCATGCGTCAAGCTCAACCAGGACGAAGAAATACGACTCCCGCTGATCCTAGCCTTCGCCGATGACGTAATCATCGTATCAAAAGATCTACAACAAATGAACGAAATATACTCCAAGGCCAAATCCCTATTTGCAACAGTAGGTCTCAAAGTAAATGACACAAAAACTAGGGTTTTAGTACGCGACCCAGTAAGAACCTATCAGGCAAACCATATGACACTCGATAATGTGACTGTAACACCTGTCAGGGAAACTAAATACCTAGGAACCTACATCACATCCAACTTATGCAGGAACAACACCGTGAACGCAAGATGCAAACAGGGCATGCGTAACTCCAAAGCATTGACAAAGTTTATAAAAGAATCTCGGATGCAATGGCAGATTGTAAGATTGCTTTATAAAATGGTCATAGAGCCCACAATCACATATGGGCTCAAATGCGCAGCCCTAACCAAAGCCAACAGGTCAAAACTCAGAAGATATGAAAGAATAATACTGAGGGACATGATCAACAATTCCGGATCGTCCCCAAAACCCGGCAAGGTACATGACATACTGAAAGGCAAAACGATCACGAAAAAGATTAAGTGCCTTCGAATGTGTTACCTTGGACATATTCTAAGACGCCCAAAACCGCACCTTCTGGAAGCAGCACTCCGATACAAAGCAAAAAAACTTAAAGTTGGTAGACCTATCTATACGTGGGAGGACTCTTTATCTCATGATATGGACTACTACTCCAGGAACACATCTGACTGGCAGGACATGGCGAAAAACAAAGAAGACTTTATAAGAGCTGCCAGGGAGATCTATAAGATGGCAGAAACCGACAGCGAATCTGATGAGGAAACAGAACGACATACCAACAGGCAAGCACCAACCATACCCCAGAAAAGGCCGTCAGATGACACAAGAACACCCCGACATAGGATCTATTCGACCCACATCTAAGATCCACCTACTACTCCCGACGCGGTTATGATTACTCACAATAGGACCAACATTACACAGCGAACGTGTTAAGATAGCTCTTGCAAAGCCACACACTAACAAACCCCAAGATGGGTCAACTCAATAATCAACGAACACCAATTTTTACTAACGCTTATCCCTACCCCTAATAACAACCTTCTCCAAATCGGCGTCTGGCTGCATAGCCGGTCGACTACCATCCCGGAGCGTTAGCACAAAACCACGCTCCAAAACCTCGTGCCCCCCGGTATGCCGGTTTGACCGGAGCAGGCTTGTCCTGGCTGGGTGTGGTACCTATGTTCATGTTCATGTATATACCTAAATTAAATAGACACCGTATCACATCCGATCCACGGAAAGCCCCAAATGAAATACCGTTTTTAGTCACCCGTTCAAAGACTAAGGAGTATACCTATCGACAGTCCGGCTGTTATCATCAAAGCGGTCTATCGTTAATGTAGTTTCTAAACTCTAAAGTTAGCCCCTGTCTGAAACAGTAAGTAAAAGAACATTTTATACAATAATTGAGTTGACTATACGGACCTAGTCATTTTTCATAATATAAAATGTGTGTTTTAGGTTCATTTGACTACGCCAATGACCACAAATTCGGGTGCTGAGGTCACCCATTTATTCACATGACATAATATGAGAGAGTTGTAACATTGTATCACACTGACTGATAGCAACCACTTCCTCCCAAACGTAAAATGTATGCCTGCACTGTCTGTCCGAAAGTTCACCAGTTCTCGACTGAACAAATAAAAACTCTATTGAACAGTAGTTTGTGTGAGTCATGACGGTCAATATTGCGGACATATCTTACTAACAAAATAACATAAAACCCGCTGTATGTAGAAGTTGTAGGAACATTGAGAGAGCGTTGATAAGAGAACAGTTATAATTCAATTGCAATTTCTTGATAGTGTTGAGTTGTATAACTTATACCTAACTGGGAAATAGTTCGATTTCTGTTTATTGAAATACATTGTTTTTTTAATAAAGTATAGCACTTTATTAATTAATTTATTTCCTCAATCAATACTTAACCGCAACACTGCAGTAATTTTCCGTAACTTTAAATGACAATATTGATTTTAGTTTTTACCATATTGTTCGTGGCGACGGCATAGCTATATAAAAATTAAATTTAATTAATTATTAATTATTATTTTAACATTCTCTTACTAGTATTATTATATTATTAGCTGTATATTATCACATAAAATCACGTTATATTAGCAGTAGTATAATTCAATTTGTTATTCAATCGCATAAAGGAAGTTTCTGATAAGATTTTTATCTCGTACCATCCGACATACCTGTTTATGCAAATAAATACGTGTATCTATGTAAGTAGGTATTTGAGCATGAGTCATTAATCGACGTCTCATACATAACACATGTACGCTAACTATTGTAATTCGAAAGCCATTGGAGACGTGAGTCAGGTACGGTTCAATGTCGAATGCAGGCCAATCCGCCTCACTCCGCTAGTGTTAATTTTAACATTGAGGATTTACTCGGCTCTTCATTTGTCACGGTCGCTGGATGTAAAGCCAAGATACAGAGTAACGGAGTAGGTAAAAAAACGTTGTTGTTGAACAGTGCAGTTTCAAGTTCATGTTGAAAATTATATACAAGCACTTGGAAAGGGCAACGTTGATGACGCTTACCATCAAGCCAAATAATTTTCCCGTCTTTTTAAAATTGCTAGTGGCAGTTCAGTTACTTATTCAAGTTTACGAAGGGTCTACGTACCTAAATATCTTTAGAAAGGTATACCCATAACTTTCAACTGCACTAAGAAGCCAATCTCTATTTATAGACACCGTTTAATAACTTATCATTACTTAATGATTAAGCAACAATTAGTTCATCCGATTCTAATGAGCTCATCAGACCTTGTTAACATCAATTAACAAATATTGGTTCGGTATCAAAACGAGAAGTCGGTCGAAAACTGACTGACACAGTTAAAGAAAAGTACAGTTACAACAGCCAGACATAACTTTACTTACCAACATAGTAGGTAAGTATACTCAGGTACTTTATAACATACAAAGATGATTCGTAGAATTACTTTCAAGGAAAGAGGTAGTTTTTCTAAACCAGGCCAGCTGTTGGTTACTGTATAAACCAATCACGTAAATTGCAGCTTACGTGCGTAATTTATTTACTAAAAAATGTGGTTTTAATTGTTGTAATGAATTTATTGCACATATCCAGGAATGTGCCGTGAGGTAAAATTATTCTGAACATGTTTGGTGCTGAAACTTCTGCTATTATTTAGTCGTTAAATCAAAATATTACGAAAAATATGTATATGCGCTTGCATGTAAGAAATACTCATTACATTTTCTGTGACATAAGTACGTAATTAAATAAAGTCTGCGCTCACCACGTTTACTAGGTAACAAGCAAACATTTTCCGAATGACATCGTGTTTACCACAAATTGCCCTCATTTCTTTCCGGTTCTGTTGACACCGGCCCTTCGGCTTTTGAACCAGTTAACTTCGTCTTTAGTACTAATAATTACCATCACAAGAAATTCGATGAATCTTCAATATTGAAAGTAAGCTTAAATTGTGGTTAAATTACATACCTAGAAACTTATTGGTAACTCGTACACGGTACTATGTAGATTTACATTTAGAGAACTTAAATGTTACGGTATAACTATGACTGGGCAAAATATTTAACTGATTCGTTGTTCCAATAAATAAGTAATAAAAAACACAACACATGTATAAGTCCGTATGCGAACAAAATTAGCATCGGAGTCAGGACGATCGTTATCACCAAGTCTGGATTGAATACGCTCGCGTTTGATCCGCAAATAGCCAATGCAGCCGCTTCCCAAATCCATTGAGCGTCAGATTTGGTGTGCAGCTTGCATTGGTTAAATCTGGCGATGCAATGCAGCTGTATCAAGTATATCAAGATGCGTTAGGACATGAATGCCGGTCATTTTACTTGGCCACTTGGTACCGCCCGATAAGGGGTCAAGACCCCGCGCGGGGCTCATAAGGACGCGCTTGTCTGCCGCCAGCTTTATATCCCCCAGGAACGCACTGACCACTATCACTCTCCTTATATATTACGACATTCTCTTTGTAACTTTATGCCTACAAAATGTTCATACAACCCATCATGAGGCTTCTTGTGACGTCTATGAATCAGTGTGGGTTAAAAGTTAACTGTTCAACATGGTTCTGTTATGTGTTTTATTGTCAATTTGGATCTATAGCGGTCGTAAAACCGCAGTCGCTTCGCCTGATAGGCATAAATCAGATACAAGTCGGTTGGCTTCTGAGATACCTTGACTTTTGTACTTAAAATGTGAAAATAATGGCCAGCCTCGTTACTTGAGTTTTAATTGAAGGAGCCGTTTATTTTGATTGATGGTTTGATATTTTTACCTCCAGCAAGTACTTGAATTACTACAGCGATTATATCACCTGTTGTGAAGACAGAGACCTTCCAAATAGATTACTCATAAGCTACGGAAGACATATTTTATATTGTCTTGATCGTTACTCATTGTATTTAATTCTGATTTATGCTAATCTTAAATTAAATAATACCTACATTTTTCCTCCGATTAGCCAACTTCTCGATCCTCAGTAAGTACATTACATCACTAGTGTTATTGTCATTTATCGACAAGCACTTCAATCGCCCACTATATCCATTGTGTGTAATTCTATCGAAACACCATGTATTGTCCGCACGAATCAATTCTTCAATTCTTGACTTCCAAACAGTAACATGCCGTTTGTTCGTGTGAATGCAATAACTCAGAATGTTAATGACTAGCTGCCAACTTAACAACATGAAAAGCTGTTACTGGTGTCCTTAAACATATTAAAAGATTTTAACATAAACTTTAAGATTTTATTTACTTCCGAAACCGGATATTTCCGAGACGTGAAGCCTTCCGAAGAAATTTGGTATGTTGGGTTTATACTGCATATAAACTTGCTTATATACATAGGTATGTACGATGAATACGAAAAATAACAACAGCAAACTGCCAAAACTTTCTAATGACTAACAAACATTGCCTAAGTTCTGTAATGACTCAGGTGTGAAGAAGCGGATTGCACTCCACACACGGAAATATTGAGAGCAAATAAAAGAACTTCTGTGCATGCTCGAATTTTCACATCATTTTCGTAATCATACCTAAATCTTTTACATTTTTTTCTAAGGAATATACCAACCTAAGGAGGCTTTAAAATGTTATGATCTAACACATGAGTCATTTAACTCGGAAAAAAATAGGACAAGGAAAATAATAAACATATTTGAATGGTACCTACTCTACCTTCCTCGTCATAAATCAATCATGTTTCCTTCCTCCATTGATCCCCTATTAAAACATTAGCATAACATTTACAACGTCTTTCTAATACCAGCACTATTATAATTCTCGTGTTATAAAAACTTGTACAAGTTGTTTAACCAGCTCTACAAAATTCGTAGTCGTTGTGGACCGGTCTAGGCGGCCGTGGGCGTCCTCCGGCCAGCGCTGGACACCGGGTTGAAATACCCCACTTTACGAGCCGTAGTGGCTTGTATAGAATACAGAACCGCGCTGACTTGTATAGCAATCTCATCTAGTTTACTACACCACCCACGCGAGTCAATAGGCATGAAATAGTTGGCTTGGGTTTGCGTAAACTTGCACTATTTTACAACACAACACTTGCATCTTTGTAGGCGTTAGCCTAAAAGCGATCACTCGTAGAAGTCTTGCTGTATTTTCTTCAGGAGCAGTTAGATACAAACTAATTTGTTTCAGATAGGACAGCTCTCTGAAACTAAACGCAAATAAATTCTATGCAGTGGCGGCTGCTATTGCTAGTTACGCTCCTAAATCTATTATTTCAATTATGTACGGGTATTGCAGACACTTTGATATTGGTAATTTACATAACAGAAATGTTCAGCATATCTTACATTGTACGGATGTAATGTAACCGGAGACATTAGGCCTGTTTCTATCAGAATATAACGCCTCCCACGCATTTACCTGCAGTAATAAACGCTCTCGCAACACTAGATTGCAGCTATCTACGACCTATCATACTTTACCCGCCACTTGTCCCACGATTACTTGCAACACTGATTTGTAGCTAGAACATGCTATTTTGCTATCCTGGGCTTATTTGAAGCTTATTATTATAGTGAACATAAATATCCTAGCACCTAGACACAAACACCCATCATACTAGTTAGGTACCTGCCTACCTATACCGCTCGATGCTTACCAGGATTTTCTGTAGGCATGGCTACCATACATACATTTGCGCATAACGCGCTGTTGTTTATATTTAAAAGCAGTTAATGCTTTCCTGCTGAAAAAACTATTTATTTCCTGTTTGCTGTCAGTTAATTAACGCAAATTCCCTATGACCCTATACTCAGTATATGTTGATAATGAAATGAGCGCGAGCGTTCATTCCCGCTAGCGTCATACAAAGCAGAAGGCATACAAATAGACGTCCATACTTGCTCTGACCGCAGCTAACACGATTGAGTCACTACACATACACATATAACTGAGTCACGACATCTTATATTAAAAATATGTTATTTCCCCATAGGTGGTGCTGCGTGATTCACCGCTGCTCCGGGTCGCGAGCCTCACCTCGCGTTCACCAGATCGTTAGAGGGCACTTGGAGCCAAGTTCGGCCCGTCTCGTTACCCATTCCACTGCCTGTGATCAACACTGCGGATGAAGAAATTGCACTCGTCCGGTGTTCGCGTCGCCATCTGTATATAGATCGTACTTACTCATGTTTGTACGTCTACATGCTTGCTTTGTCCATTAGCGTGGTAGCTTCGACAGCTGTCATTTCGATGCATTTTCCGCGAATTTGATGTAAAATGTGAGGAGATAACTGCTGTCAAAATTATCATGCTGCATACTGGACAAAGCATGGAAGGACAAGGTCTTTGGGACAAAGCGTAACGAACTTAATAGTCGTGCAGCGCCAGGTGCAAGACCAATCATGAAGAATAATGTAACAAACTGGTTGTATCAACAAACATCGCGCATACGATTAAGCTCGGTACTCTGTTTATATGTTAATGAATATGTAGATTATGTAATTACTGTGATATTTAAGATGATTAGCTATAGCTGAGATGGTTGGATGAGTCACCTACTAGTTGTTTGGTTTGTAATCTACAAGCGGTCGCTGTCGAGTGTTGATTGAAAACACTGCCCTAAATGTAGTTGATATCATTGTGCTTAAACAAACAGTTTGATTAAGGTATACGGATATAGACACTATTGATATGCCGTACAAATATTTAGAAAAATGTCAGTGGCCTTCCAATCATAAGAAATGATTACCTACCAAGTAATATATGATAATTTGGTCTCTCTAAAATATTGTGTGTACAAAACGTTACACAAGTCATTCATTACCGTAATGACCTTAAGTACTTTCATTCCAGCCTAGCAAATATGGTTGAAATAATAACGGTGGCCAAACATCGCTCCATCAGTGATAGTAAGTATATAGTACCTAACTGTAGTGGGCAGAACGCTCCTCTTGACTCATCTCTGTAAATATCATTATAGTAACCGTAATAGGACTATCTGCAATCATCGCGCCTTGTGCGATACATTACCGACAGAAATGAGCCATGTAGCATACATACCTTTACCATAGACAAATTAAACTCAAGTTTAGTTAGACTTAAGTTTAATTTGTTGCCTTTACCTATAAATAATGTTTCTATAGCAGTAATATATTTTTGCGGCTTTTCCACCGCAATAACTGTAAACAATTTTTATCGGTACAGGAAACTTTTCCATTTCTTGTTATTTTCTTTGAGCCCTGCACCCACATGTACCTATATAGGTACTATAAAGTAACATTATAAGTGGGCAGATAATAATGGACTATTCCGTAGTTAATAACTTAGCGATGATATGTTAGAGAAAGCAATGCTTAAGGCTACGCATTTTATGTAGAACATTATAAAGTTGTGTGGGATCGAGAGAATAGGTACTTACTTACCTAAGTATGTTTGTGCTTAAATGTTTTTTGTGTGACTGTGTGAATGAATAATAAGGTTTAACCCCAACAACATTAAATTGAGATCATTTCTATTAGTGTCAAATGAATGGTGGTGTCACCGCATTATTGATTCAAGGAAATTGTATTAAAAATCTGTTCCTAAGAATAAAAACCAGAATCGGAAGACTGTTCATTTAAATTAAATATTTATTTAATTATGTTCTCAAAATTTAACAACACCGATTGACTGTCTTCTACCAAAGTCAATATTAATGTTATTATACTATAATCAGTATTTTGTGTTTTAGAAAATGATGATTTATTAAATTGAATAACCAAGGAACATGCGTGCTGGAACTATTAAAGATGTTCATTTAATTTGTTATCTAGATATTTTAAATTTAATAGATAACGATTAAATATACTCATATCATATAAGTATATATTTAATTTTATCTACAAAATATTTAGGTAAAAATAGGCTATGATTTATGTGCATTGTACTTCCACTCGTATTTTAGTTATATTTGTATGCATATGCATCCTGTTATGTATTACATTAACTTAGGTATCATTAGTTTGTAGATGTAGACAAGCTTTGTGTAAATATTTGTTTTAAGAGGTTGTAGAAATATGATGTAAATATCGCTTAAAATGTATCATGTTTAGGAATATAATGGATTAACATCACATTAATCGCAACTAATTCTCATTAATTGTTAAGAATTTTGATACATTTACTAGCTTACTGCAAATTATAATAATGCATTTTGTAATAACGGCAGAATCTCGATGAAAACGTAATCTCCCTAAATAAACGACTAAAAGCAATTTGTACTAATATGTACCTATGTCTGTCCTGCATTTTATATTTTTGTATATTTGTATAGATAAGCTAGTCAATTAAAAAAATAATAATCTAGAACTGTGGTATTATTTTTAAACCGTGTACTATGCGTGTCAAATAATAATAGGACTGTCAAGAGTCAAGACGCCATTTTGTCCAGCAATACGCGCGAACTTAATACCCAAAGTGTATTATGTGCAAAAAAATAATGACATAAATTTTATTCCGTTTGAATCTTTATTGTACGTTTTTCTGGTAAATCTGATACATTTTACGCCAAATCAGATGTAGATTTGGCGTAAAATGTATAAGATTTTTTTTACACTAATATTATAAAGAGGAAAGGTTCTATTATTTGTTTTTTTTTTTAACTTGAACGTGTTTGCGCTTGACCATAGTTTACCTGATAGCAAGTAAGGCTATGGCCTAAGATGGAGCGTGCTTACCCGATAAGAACCGATTCACTCTCGCTTTGAAGATCGCTGGATTATAGTGCGTGGGGAACAGAGAGCCAGGCAGGGAGTTCCACAACCTAGCGGTACGAACAATAAAGGTGGAAGCGTACCGTTTCGTGCGGGTCTTAGGAACTTCCACTATAAACCGGTGTCGTCCTGCCGTACCTCTACTCGTCCGGTGAAAGAAGGGCGCGGGCGGAATTAGTCCGTGCGTAGTTATTTGTTTGTTTGAATTGAATAGGCTCCGAAACTATAGGACCGATTTAAAAAATTCTTTCACCATTGGAATCCTACATTCACCCTGACAAACATGGGGTACTTTTATCCCGGATTAAACTTTTAATACTGGATTAACGCGGGTGAAACCGTGGAGCGCTACTAGTTAATTATAAATGAGTAGGATTTGAAAGAAAAAGCATATATATAATATTATTTCCATTATATAATATGCTTTTTCATCAGTAGCGTCAAAATGGCGACATATTAGGGTGACCAGTAGCATTAACTTTAAATTATCCAAAATTATTCATTAATAAAATTCAAGAATAGTATTTTTAAATGAATATAATGATTATACAATAATTATTAATCTTAATCTGTACCTATCTATGAACAATAAATTATTGCACCATATAAATAATAAATTATTTTGCACTTTTTTTGCTGGCACTACTATTTTGACAGTTATCGTGTGAAGTTGGCAGCAAACGCGATCCTATTCTTATTTGGCACGCATAGTATAAGTAGATATAATTGAGCCTAGAAGAGAAAGAGAGAGAGAGAGTAAATATCAAAGACCGATAAAAACGCTTAATTACTTAAACGCTTATTATTAATTAAATGATGAAGTGTATAATCTCCAGACTTGTACAACTATCTTACTTCCATGGTCAGGATACGACTACTAGTGTACAATTATTGATAATATTTCTTCAATTGTATTTGCTATAGGTTCTGATTAAAATAGAGAATGAAACAAACATTTCCAAAATTAAATAACTTCTTTTATTCAGAGTCAAATTTGTTTCCTACATACGTGTTAGAATGACAGACGCCGTATCATTAATTGACCATTACACTAATGGTACGTCGATAGCTGTTAACGTTGTGGTGCACGAGAGTGTGTGAGTGTATGTCCGGTCCGGGAGCTCGCCCTCGGACCTACTACGCGGTTAACTCACTACCGATTCAATACAGACTTTTTAATATTAATAATAATATAGATTTTTTTTATTTTTTATATTAACTATGCAAATATGATCACAAATACCCATGAACCAAACGACGCGATCTCGTAACATACCGCAACTCCGGGATAACAACAACTACTGTCCGCTACGTGCAGTGCGCGGGCGCTGGTCGCGTGACACGCCTGTGACACGCCTCCGCCGCGCGGGCGGTGGTATCGCGACACGCCACCACCGCGCGCGCGCTGCGTCCCTCCCGACTACGATCCAATGCCACAAACACCTAATTTTAATCAATAATCAACAATTATCGCCCATCTCTAACTCTACACGCTTTATTAAATACGATCAAGTGGAAAAATAATTTTTGATCTTCCATCGAAATTAAATGAACATCTTCCATGTAGTAGGCACATGGCGAAACAAAAACACAAGGCGCGAGATGGCGCGGGGAGGGGAGAGGGGAGCCCTCACGCGAGGGAGGTCGCCTCCCCTCCCGCCACCACCTCGGGAACACCACCTCTACTCTCCGTATGCTTATAAGAACACTTCATAAAACAGCTTTTTATATACTACACAATTTACACATTTATATTAGGTTTACATTTTTACACAGCATAATAATTGTTTTGTAGTCTTCATAGTAATATACTCTACATACTTCCGATCGCTAAATATTGTCGCATATTTAAGCATTTTACATAATTAGTCACCGAGTGGTCAGTGGTGCATACTGATATATACTCGAGTGACGACACTAGCTGGTAGCACTGAGTCCGAGTCTGCGAGGAGCCGAATACAACTAAAACTATATTCAAAACTACAATACTACACAAATTTATAACAATTTTCATTCAAAACAGACACTTTTTAAAGATGTTGCAACTTCACAATAACAGAACCTAAATAAGCTCAATTAACTATAAATGCCGACAATATTGTCTTTTGTATGGAATGACACTTAGCGCTTCGTTTCTAGCCCGAATTCAAAATAGCACATCGATAACTAAAACAGTAAGTAAAACGTAAGTGTTACAATTTCGACGCCCGAAAACGATACAACTCAGACTTCTATACAAAAAAAACCGTGTTAGTAAAAATAATTTTAGAAAAATTATGGCAAAATATTGGCGAAGTGTAGCGAACAGCTCTCCACAAATATTTATAATACAAATCAAGATTCAACATGTTGATGAAACACTCACTCCACAAACATTCGCTGGCAACATTACTCCGGCGACAACTAATAATACATCTAATACCAATTAAAATATAAAATGGAACTATAACAGAATTCAGTAACGGGAGCTTATCTCCGAACGTTAGCACAACACAGTATAAGGGTGAACTGAGTGATATTTACATAAATAACGCGCATAATGATAAAATATGAAGAAATAACCGTTTGTATGTATTTACGTTATATATTGATTACACTATGGCATTGCAACTTTGTGACTCGGTTGCGGCTACACGCGGTCATATAGTGCGGGCCAGTGCGCGCTGTAGTGCCCCCACGTGCACGTTACAGTACTCCCACGTGCACGTTACAGTGTCAGCACGTGCACCTTACTATGCCCCACGTGCACGTTACAGAATCGGCACGTGCACGATACTATGACCTCACGTGCACGTTACAGTGTAGACACGTGCACGTTGTAGTGCCATCCAATTGCACGTTACAGTGCCCCCACTTGCACGTTACAGTGTAGGCACGTGTACGTCACAGTGTAAGCACGTGCACGTTACCGTGGCCCACGTGCACGTTACAGTGTAGGCACGTGCACGTTACAGTGTACGACGCAGGGCACGTAGCGACTGCAAGGACAGTGCACGCTCCTCCAGGCGAGTGCAGGCGCTAAGTGCTGGGCCAGCGACTCTACAGCTCCCTGAAATGTATAATTACATATATCAGCACATGTTTGTATTGTTTTATAGCAATCATACAATACAATAAAACTGCAGTAAATCTAGAGTAGGTTATGTAAAAACCCAAAACCACTACAGCTCCTCCAGCCACCTGATTGTATACCGTCTTGTTAATCTTAAAGCGAAAGAAAGAGATTTTTTATAATTTACCTGACAATCTCACATAATAAGCGTTACATTGAAGCTCTTTACCAACACCAAAATTAAAAAGGGACTTGTTCAGTCCAAGCTTGTCTTCTGACTATGTTTTAAGAAACCATCACCGCAGTCCGTCCACCTGAAGCAGCCCGTAGGCAATACCTGTGGGACTCACGTTACGGGCGCGGGCGCGGGGCGGGGCGGGGCCGGGCGGGGGGGCACCTACCTCATCCACTGCTGGCTGGATGAGTTGTGTGCGGCCGGCGTGTGGGACTGTGTCGCCACCCTCTGTACCACCTGCGGCCAGTTGGAAATATGGGGTTAAGTAAGTATAACTCAATGGCCAAAAACCCTTTAAAAAAGATGATTATGAAGGATTTGTCCATCCAATCTTTCAATCCGTAATTGGTTAGTGTGGATTTGACTTTCTCTGCAGTGTTTTATTACCCCAGTTTAGCCGGGTTGAAATAATGTGGCCTCTGTATTAATCTGGGGCCTAATCAACTTCCATTTCAAATTTCACCGAAATCTGTCTAGCTGGCTAAGCGCGAAGGAAGAAACACAAAGTTGCACCTTCAAAACATTTTATGGGATTGGATTCTTCTTTGAAATGAAGAGCTTCTATCCTATTGTTAGAGCTGCCGCCTCGATGCTGGATCTGGTCTTTCCTCTCCTTGTATAGCATGAGTTTGTAGCTGTTCGTTCATTTGTTCTGTATACTTTTTTTTTACTAGACCGGGTTAGCACTTGGCCATAGTTGTCCTGATAGTAAGCAAAGGCTATGGCCTAAGATGGAGCGTCCTTACCCGATAAGAACCGAATATTGTGTGTGTGTCCTGTGTGTGACGACTACTACATGTACAGTACCTGTTGCACGAAGGCCCTGGTGAGGTGCGGCGCGCTGCGCTCCGCGTGCTCGAAGGCGCGGCGCAGCTCCTCCACGGCGGCCGCGCTGCCGGCGCCGTGCTTGCGGGACAGCTGCAATGTACACACACGTGCATTTTTATAACTTTTATCAACAAAAACTATGCTCAAGTGCAGACCTGCGGGCCTGCCGCCTAAGAGTAAACTTTATCAGTTGATATCGTTTATGACGTCATTTGGTACCGCAAATGATTGAAATGATGTCATAAACGATAGCAATTGATATATGTAGTGTACTCTTAGGCGGTCCCGCTGGTTTAGTTAAAAAAAAACTTTCACACGGGAAAGATGGCGCATGCTCCACAGACAAGGGCCTTGCCCTTAAATTTGTGATGACGATGAAGTTCAAAATGTTGAAATTATGGCAAAATATTGGCGAAGTGTAGCGAACAGTTGAAGGATATCTTCAGAATAAGTGCTTTATCTTAAGTGTAAATGATTTTAAGTAAATAATTTGAATAAATGTCATTTTGACTATAAAACAAAAATTGGAGATAACTCAGTAAATATCTCCTGAAGGTTCACGCACATTGTGATAGCAGTGCATGGAATTTTACTGAATGTCTGTTTGCAAAAATGAAATTCCTAGCTAGTCCGTTTTAGTGTGCGCAAGTCAACTACCAAATTATCTATGTAGCTGTATCAATGTCCTGGAATATTAATGATTATTTATTTATTTATTTATCAGTAAAACAAATATTATACGTCCCGGTATACGCTAGTGTATAAAAATAATATACCTCATTAAGTAGTGGGTATATGAGTTGTTGTAGATAGGGATGTTTCCGCACTTTCTCCTCGCCGTTACTTGCTCCTCTGTGGTCCAGCGGCGACGCCTGCAAACAATGGCATCACAATATTCATAAAAATAGCCATACACAAAACAGTAAGCCGTATATTTCAGCCACGATGATGTATAAAAGTTTAGTATTACACTACAGTTACATTTCGCCACAACATGAGTCTTAAATACATCATCTAATTATTCAATTTCTGTCGGTCAATATTTCAATAAATATTATGCTCCATGTAAGATTTTGTATATAACATGCGTACATTTTATATGTCCATTGTGACCAGTTCCGAAACAGGTTATTATCCGCATACAAATACGCACATTGGACATCTTTTTTGGGTTACAGTTTGAATAGCAGAAATACCAGTTTTCTACTAAACCGGTTACCCGAAAAATGGAAAACTTTCCCCAAAACAATAAATATCTAAAAATACAATATGTAGTGTACACTCACGGCCTTGTTATTATAAACTACACTGTCCCTGTTAGCAGGTGTGTGCTCAGTCCGCTCCTTGCGCTCGCTCCGCTCAGTGCGTTCGGTGCGCTCAGTCCGCTCGTCTCGCTCACCGCGCTCACTGCGCTCGGTCCGCTCGCGCTCCTTCGAGCTGCGTTGCTCCACCGGGGCGGGCACTATGGCGGGCTGTCGGGGCTGGAAGTTCAAAATATTACACATTATAAATGTGCTAACTTAAACTGTTATTGGAAAATGAGCGAAAATAATCACGACCGGCAAGATTAGAAACTGCGTATTTCTGATCACCGTCCACAACGCGTTAACCAACTAGGCTAGGGCCAGGCACGAAAATCCACACTCATTTCCAAACTCTTCTGACTAAGCGGCTGATGGCGCCACTTGTGCTATCAGAATATATCTAACAAGCGTATAGTGCGGGTTTAGCACTTGACAAAATAACTCTAATGTTCTGGTTTTGCTTTATTGAACCTCTTACAATGTGGAAAACATGGTTCATTAAATGTGTCTCGAAAGCCAAATCCTTTTCCTACAAATGGAGAAGCTGAATTGTGAGAATGACTTTCACCACTGATGAACATCACGACAGCTTAGCTCATTGCACAACTTTAACATATTTAAGCTTGATGTCAATATTTTTTTTTTATATCGCGACCAGACTTCAGTTTATACATCTGCCTTTACATAGCTCTATAGGATCAATCTTAGTAATACAACTTGTTGAGTAGTATGTGCTGACAACTCGTTCTAACAGTAAAGCAGTGCAGGTTGTTTGTCCGTAAAGTTGTTAAACGCTATTGTTGTTTGACAATGTAGTTTAATTGTTATACAGTGAAACTCTATTTATTTATACACAGAACAGATTACAGTTTGAAATGCATTGGGCAAATTTAGATCGAAATAATTTTAAATAAACTCCTAAATATGTGTATATAACATGATCATTTGTTAAGCACTTTATACATACATACGAAACTAGCTGTGAACGAGTTGTTTTACTAGCAGCTTGTACTCACAGGTTGTTTGTCCGTGGAGTTGTTGTTGAGCGGTATGGTCGTGGGTTGTTTGACGATGTTGTCTGGCGGCACGCTCTCCTCGCTGCGGGAGAGGGCGCCGTTCTGCTTCGGCAGCGCCGGAGCACTCGTCGGGATCACTGGAGCGAGGGGTACGGAGCGATAAGACGTCATATATTCGTTTTACAGACTAGATGGATTGGTAACTTTGAAAATAATCGTTTGAAATATTCTGGCCATTCATTTTGTCAGTAACGCTCTGTGGTTATAAAATATGCAAAGATAGCGGCGTCTCGGCTATTTGTTAAAGAAGAGCAAACATTCAGACTGCTTCTGTAACACTCTACAATATAGCCATACCTATCCTTTGCTCACTATCAGGCAAACCATGGCCAAGTGGAAAACCCGTTTTAGTTTTTTTTAAAGCAAAAGATTAAATCTTACGATGTTTTTAATGAATCTTAGGATTAAAATCCTTCAATATTATATCCTATGTATGTTTTCAATGACTTGTCTAATGGTTGTGTAAGTACCGGGCACGTCGTCGTGCGCGCGGCGCTTGTTGTCCTGGTCGTGCAGCGCGCGCGCCGCCGCCCCGCCGCGCACCGTCATGATCCACGGCTCGTCCGCCTCGCCGCCGCCGCGGGACGACTCCTCGCTGGAACGGACAGGAAACATGTTTTAATATTAAAACTTTCGTGGACATTTTATCAATATGTTAACTAATTTACTAACGTGTAATTCGCGTATGGTCTGCGTGCTGCCGCGGTCCCAGAACCAAAACGCATAAACAACATACGCGAATTATACGTGAGTGAAAAACGTTTAGTTAACATAGGGATCTTGTTGTCACATCACATCTATACCTTTAGTTAAGCATGGCGGACTGTAGTCAATTGTGATATACATACATATACCTATAGTAATAAAACTAATATATAAAAGTGTTTGTGTAAATATTTCAGTGGCTTTGTTCCGTTGTCACGCTAAAACTGTCGAAGCAGTTTGGATACAATTTGAAGTATATTGGAGCCTGGAATAGCACGAAGGACACTTTTACCTGTAAACTTACGCCCAGCAACATAATATAAAAATATTGAAAATAAAAAAGTGTAAACTAAAAAAATTAAGTCAAAAGCTAAAACTTTGAACACTGGCAAAGAATAACCAGTTTACAAGATTGTTCTTACATAATGAAAAACTACACATTTGAGCACCTACAGATCACAACCGACCACATGTGTATAAGCAGAGTGGGGGATGGTTTTCCTTGTATGAAAGCCATACATAACAAATGTGTATTGTCATCATACTATTTATGTATCAACATACGTAAATTTGTACTACTTCCAGCAGGGCAAGCACGGCACGGGGATAAATAGTCTTTCCACCATTTTATCCACCTGACAGTGTCATTTCTACCTTTCATAACATGACAACAGTGGAAAGAAATATAATTTATCCCATTGACAATTACGGTGGAATATTCATGAAATTTTATCACGCTACTCCCCGCTGTAAATATAAAATAAAAATAAAAGGAATGAACAATTTCTGAAGGTAAGATTATTTGATACAATGTTTGAAGAATAATTCAAACAATGTATTCATTTTAATTTATTCGTAACTATGGCAACGAAATGGGAATAAAATATTATAACGCTACTCTCGCCGTATATCTTTCGCGGTTTGACTTTTCCCCGGCTACTCCGTGCTAAAATTGACAGCGGGGAAACAAAGTCTTTTCTTTCCCTCGGGATATATTGTCTTCTGCCCGTGCTAGCCGTGCAGTTATATTATCTGCTTTGGAATCATACATATCATTATTTTAATAATGATATTGATTGTTTGTTCCTCTTTGTTATCGTATTCGATCATCGATCAGCGACGGATCAAGGTAAAATTTAGTAAAGTATGGTAGTATAGAATACAGCCTTGGTGATATGATAGATACTATTTATCCAAAAACAACGTGAGCCAAGCCGCGCGCTTGCGATGGAAACCAGTAATAAATATACTAGTCAGACCACGCATTCAAAATATTTCTCATAACTAAAATGTCAGGTCTTTCAAGTCCACCAAAAGCTCAAAGAGTAAATACGCTCGCTCATGAATTCTCCCGAGGTACTCTCGAGCCCGAGGTGGAATTCAAGCTCTCACATAGCTCACTTCACCTCGACGCTGGACCACATTGCCGGACGAATATTTACAAAACTACACTCGAATAAAAAGCACCAACATTTGGCACAGATTTTATCTGCATGCGGAGATTTTATTTGACCTAACCGGCTTTTATTGAGCACAATCTCTTTACTTATTTACAAGATGCATGTTGGTTTCGCAGATTTATGGTCGGTAAAAACGCAAAGTTTTGGTACCACATTTACGATTCTACGTTACATTTACTTTTTTCAGAGATCTCAGATTTATGAACTCTGTGTGAATGAATGAATCAGTAACGTGGTATTGTATAATAAATAGTAAACAAATACATACGAATCGGAGTTTTCGGATTCCGTTTCGCTCTCCTCGCTCCGCTGCGCCTTCCATTTCTTATACCTATCTATAAGGTCCATTAGATACGAATTCTTCTTAGCCTTTCTGATAAACTGGAACTTTAACAGTTCTTTTGCCGTTGGTCTCTGAAAAATAACAAGTAAATGAATGTGAGTAAACGTCCTAACCAAACATGTACAGCAATTAGCCCCTGAATGATTGATTAAATGTCAACTCATTATTTATCTTTCCTGATTGATATGTTGGGGTTGTCGGTCAAGCAACACAGGAACTTATTTGATGTATTTGTATATGCTCGTTGCTCTGTAACTATTGTACCAATTTGATTTATATGTACTTTGACATAATGCAGTTATGCAAATTTATAATTTATTCAAAAACTATAAAATGAAGCTGAATGAGCTAGCCCTCGCCAAATAAATATTAAGGCCAGCAATCTTATACATTTTGTATTACTTAATATATTATCATCATCATCATCATCCGGTGCCATCTTCATAATGAAGTTTGGAGGTCAATTGGCAAAATTTTCTGCGATCCCATACTGCTTCTTTTAGATGCGGATAGCTCAGTTTTGTCCACTTTATAATGTTTTATTTATATATTATTATGACGTGACTTAAACTGGCACCTAGTGGAGCAGGCCTATACCCAGCGGTGGGTCAACAAGGGCTGAAGATGATGATGATGGCGTGACTTTATAAATAAAATAAATAAATAAATGTTCCGGGACATTGCACACAGCGCCATCTAGCTACACACTATATAAGCTAACGGTTGTTACGTGGGTGCTAGATAACAGATATTATGTTGCTCTTACATTTTCAGGATCCTTATTCAAGCAGGCCTCGACGAACTCTTTGAAGGGCTTGGAGTAGCTGCCGGTGAGCTGCGGCGGGTTGTTCTTGGGGATGAGGAAGAGCACCCGCATGGGGTGCAGCTCGGAGTTGGGCGGCTCGCCCTTGGCCAGCTCGATGGCCGTGATGCCCAGCGACCAGATGTCGGCCTTGCTGTCGTAGCACGACTGCTTGATCACCTCGGGCGCCATCCAGAAGGGAGTGCCCACGAACGTGTTGCGCTTGCTGGTCGTGTTGGTCAGCTGGCCTGCCACGCCTGAAACACGGGGATCATATGTTACACAGAAACGATACGATATCGGATAAAAAATCTAGTTAAAAGCAAGATTTATTACTCCAGTTAATGGTACTGTATGTATCCTGCCAATGAAACATTTAAATGCCAACATGTCAGAATAAATTAAAAACTACAACATTTGTGATTACAGAAACACCAAACAAACAGCCAAATTCTGAAATTGCCATTTAAAAAAAAAATCCCGTCTAGAAAATTACTTCAAAAGATGTTTGAATTTCGCTACAGAGTCAATAAAGGAAAATTTATTTTGAAACTCGTTTCCCATAGGAGTTTGTAAACTGTAAATTTTCGTGTACCTGAAAATAGCAGAATAAAACAAAAACAATACGTTCTGTTCCTTATTGTAGCTATCAGATAGGGAGCGAAACCGAACATAAAAATAAAAATCCCAGCGATTAAATGAAATTCCCGAAGGCGGAGCAGGAGCGGGTTTTATATGAGTCGCCGTTTAGGCTTCCCCAGAGTAAGGTCATGGATTTGTAGATCGATATCCGCAGAGAAACGATGAAAGATGCCGTCCTTCAGATATCACCAAAAATAGTCGTCGAGAAAAAGACCCCAACTTGTCCTTCAAAATAATTTAACCAAGCTCACGGTAGTTGGACTAAACCCAGTTTTTATGTAGTGTAAAAATGTAACCGACAATTTTATTCCAAGCGTGTTAAAACATTTGTATAAACAGACAGTCGAGCCGGTCCTCCGTTGAAGAAAGCTGTAGTAAAATTTGACTGAATGCAAAAGGGCGTTCAGCGTTTGCTTTGAGGCGGAACAAAGGGCGCGAGGCAAATGTTCAAACATTGGCCCAGCGCCAGTTCCCGCAGGAGCCGCGAGAGTGCACCAGCGGACCTCGAACTGATTGACTCACGCTCACTAGATCTAAGTAACTTACATCTATCTAGCAATAGCTAGAGTGCAGATTACGGCGGGCAAGTACTAACTTTACTATAGAAACTTTTTACTTGGTATGTTGTCTGGCTGGAATATATACTAATATATAATAGGAAAACTCTCTACATATGTATATCATCCAAAATGTTGGTTGTTGTGTGAAGAATGCTATAAGAAACGTGCGAATATTTGAAGTAATTCGAACGTGTCCTGTCATACTGATTTTATGAGCTGTCTGTAATTGGAAAGCATTATATTAAATTTTTTCACCAGTGCTAAATATGCCTTTCCTTGATGGTCTGATACAGTATAGGGACTGCACGTTAGCCGTACTGAACTTCTTTCTACAGATCAGTATTAACAGCTTTGTAAGAAAAAATAACAAACGCTTCAGTATCGCAACAAGCCAACCAAAAACGCATAAATTGAAGCTTCCTGAAGAGTGTACTTAAGCTTGAAGTTTTTCAATAACCGCATACTCGTAGTGTTCAGGAAAGAGAATATTTCCGGTATTTTATCCGATAGCGTCCACGTCATAAATATTTCATCCGCACGCTTTTATTTTGCGACCAGAGGATGGAATAGCAGGGCTCCCGTGGGAAGGCTAGTGGTCACTAAGAGCGCTATCGATTCCGCCACACTGAGTGAATATTTGAAAAGGTGCTCGTATACTAAAGTATGTACCTATACTTATAAAGCCACAATTCATTTCCCGGGAGACATCGTATCCTTCCGTAATTTCAAACCTGCATTATTTACTTCCACTTAGTCTACATACGTGCTTATAGCATACTCCGTTATGTAAGTTACGCGTACATTAGCAGTCAGATGATTCGATTGGGTATAATATCCGAAGCAAATGTATGTAAATGATCGCAGTTACCTTTCGTTGTACTACATATCGATCTGCCGCCGCGATAAGGTTTTACAGTAAATAGTTCGTGCTCTTGGTTCACGCATCGGTTGGTTTATAGCGGCTCAAGGAGCGGCCGCCGCGCGTTACGGACCATACAAATCTCGTATCATTGCTGCACATCGATAAAAACACGATAAAAACTTTTCCCCGATATAGAACAGAGAAAATCGACATGCTGCGGAGGCGCTTTGACGTTTTATCGAGATACTCCTATAAAGCACTCGAGGAAAGAGCCGCGTTTGAAAGATTTATAGCCTCGCAGCGCTATACATCACACCGAGTATAGCGCTGTACTTCAGTCAGTTTCACTGTAAATACCTAGTCCGACTAATTAAATCTCACAAGAAATGAGCCACGCTTTTCACGAAAGATTTAACCGTTGTATTCAGAGCATTTACGTTTACAGAGATTAATTTTCAATGTTCTATTTAACTTCCTTCCATTTTCCGCGTCGGTCGGTCCGTAAACAATGACGTTATTCATCTGATGTCAGAATAGGCAACAGAACAAACATTTACTTACGAACGATTTGCATTCCAAACAAATCTGCTACAAGCTTTGGTTACAGTAAGAGACACAGCGCGGAGACTTACAGAGGGTCGTCCATATGTATAGGTAAGTATAAGTAGAGCTGGGGAGGTACTCACCGAAGTCAGCCAGCTTGACGTCCCCCATCTCGCTGAGCAGCACGTTGGCGGCCTTGATGTCCCGGTGCAGCTTCCTCTCGGAGTGCAGGTAGTCGAGGCCGCGCAGCACTTCCCGCAGGATCACTGCGATGTGCATCTCCTCGAAGCTGCCCGCCTTCATCAGGTCCAGCGCCGAGCCCCCGCCCAGGTATTCCATTATAATCCATAGTTTTGTTCCCTGGAAATAGTGAAAATATTCACATTACAAAAAACTATCGTCTATCATCGCTTGTAGTTGTCATCTCTTTTCTACAAGTGAAACCTATTAGTCTCCTATTGAGACGTTAATCGAGTCTCCACAACATCTCAATATTCTTTTTTAGCGTTTGCAAGGTGATAAAAACGGCTTGAATTTTTTAAGGTCAAATTGTGATCATATTCTTCGAGATTCTCGCTGCCTACCAGATTTATTCACAATCTTTACGCCTCAATACACATTATTGGAAGGAAATGCTAATGTAATGTTTGCGTATCATTTGCATGGGTAGTATTTACTGCGCAGGTGAGTTTTATTTTAGAACCAATGGCTTATAAAAAGACCCACGTCGAGCTCGGCAACACTAACGCCAGGATCTTTATTTATTACGACATATTACGCCGAGGCAACGTTGAAATTGTAACAAAAACAAACAAGGTGTTTCCTGTGTTATTGTACAAACTTTTTCGTGGAAAACTTCTAAAGACAAACGTAATTTATTGGGAAAGTTAGTATAGTTATAAGTATACGAGTGTGTTGTAAGCGAGTGTGGCTCAGCGGTTCCAGTGTCTGGTTTTCATCCAGACGTACCCTGGTTCGATTCTGCCCTACACCAATGACTTGTATTTTTCAAGTTATGTGTAGATTTGCACTCGCTTAGCGGTGAAGGAAAACATCGTGAGGAAACCGACATGTTTGAGGACCACAATATCCGAGGACATGCGTCTTCCGTGGAAGGACCTGGGCGCCCACCACGATGTATCTGCCCAAGAAAACTCCCCTAACGAATTAATTCTGCGGGGGAGTCACGACCCTCAGTCATGAGGAAATTCGACTCAAAGAGAGATACGAGGTTTGACATCCTCTGATTACAGGGAATTCTCGCTGGGAAGTTCCTTCGTTTATCTTCCTAGTACGTCAGAGCTCAAGTACTTCTTACATATTGCCGTTACGTAGTCGTACACATGTCTTCAAAACATTATTTATGATTCATTAATGATCTTGTGAGACGTTAGCAGCGTCATTAAAGAGCGAGGTTAACCTTCAATTACAGTAATTATTAGGCATTACACAAAATGACAGCATGTCAATCGTAGAAACGCCACGAGCCGTGTCGGTCGCCCACACTTGTGCCACAAATCTGAGGGACGTGATACACCACACGGCGATAACACTTATCTATGTCCATCTATTTTCGGCCATGATGAATAGAAAATCAATAGAGCTCTCGAGATCTTTATCTGTCGGCCAGGTTTATCTAGCGTGAGTGTGGAGATTACTTTGCATATACATCGGTGAGGCTTATCACTAAATGAGCTCGTCAGTCGTGGCACACTTGTCAATCACCTTTATTAAAAAGCTTTTTATACTGTTCATATACTGATCGCTCAATCTTAAAAAAGGATTGTAGATTATCTAAAATAGCACTATAGGCTCTATGAACGATCGTTCCAGTTAAGGCTAGCATATAATATTATTGTGGTGGATACTTTTGGCAGGAGTAGTACGATATCATATGTGACTGTTCCCGCACATAATATATGTCATATGTACATGAATAGTAAGTACAGCTATATTGGTAAGTAACAATACAAGTCATTGAAGCGGGGATCCGCCGACGAGAGATAGTCGCGCTCTGTCAGTCACATCGGTGTGCCTACTTTGCATGCCGGAACTCAACTGAAAATGCGCCCATATTACAAATTATATAACCTAAATACCTTTTTCCTACTGATTAGAAAATCACTCATACAAAAATTCAAGGCTAAAGACATCAACTATCGATAGTAATTCGATGATCGCTTCATCAAGGCAACCCGCAAGCTATCAATCAATGCTAATGGACCCTCTATCTTGAGGATTAATATTAGGCTTATAAACACTTTACTCGCATATCCTCACTTGTCTTTTCATCTGTCAGATATTTCGTTGTAGGCTTGTTGGTTGGAGAAATATGTCTCGATACTCTTGATAAGTCAATAAGGTTGTGGTACTTGAGTGATGTTGTGTTACAGTGTGTACGTATATGGCAAGGTAGGTAGTTGGGAGCGAGGATCCACGGATGTTCACGCTCCATCAGGCGGTTACAATTGCTCCCGTGGCCGTGTCAGGGTCGCTGGCTGTAAACATGCAGTTATGTTGCACGCCGCCGCCCATGTTATGACATTATCCATTACACATATTGAGCAACAATGCCATAATAACTTTGGCCGTAACACAATAACTCATAAAGTGGATAGATAGGGAGACACCATAATGGGGAAGCGGGAAACATCCCGCAGTGTCCGCATAGTCATCAAATGTAAAACCGTTTGAATTTGAAAATTGTTTTGAATTACTTCTGTCATGATTTGTATTTTTAGATATTTTTTTTATCTGTCTGGTCACAAATATTTTGTAACCCAATATCAACAGAGATACAAGTATACATATACTGTGTTTACGTCTATTCAAGCGTTTATCAAGAAACATCTCAGTGATGTTAGCAGCCAGCCTGTCACGGCTATAATAACTCCTTTATCCACGGCCCACGCGAAATGGCTCTGTATATTGAAAGACTTTCATCAAAGACTCTGACGATACAGCTCTTTTCAAACATCAAACAGAATAGCAAAATGAAAATGAATACATACATATTATGTACAACGTATCAAGGTGAATTCCTTGCGCAAGCAGACAATTTCCAAAAAATACAACGTTAGTCACGAAATAGAATTCTATCTTACCATTCTTATTCAGTTTTCTGAGTGAGAGGGGACGGTAGGCAAAACATTCAAATAAGAACCCTTTTCAGAAGAGTTTCTGCTAAGTTAGCTCGTGTCACGTTTTTATGAACCCTTTTGGCAAATTCACTCACAACTAACGATAGAGAGTGGACTGTAACTTGCAGTAATGGAATAGCAATAATAAGTTCTATTGAAATAAGGTACGATTCTTTTTTCAGTTAAAATTCAAAGCTAATATTTTAAAGGTCTGCAAAACGCTAGTTTACTGAGATAAGTGAGAGGAAAACGTTGGTCCAACCAAACCAGCGAAACATTACGAAAACAATAAAGTAGGATGAGAGGCGAGTTTGGAAATGGAAAGATAAATAATTCCGCTCCATTTGGAGACCGTATAGTTATTTGTGCGTCGGCCGCACATCCGCGCCGCTTCCACATTCCGAATAAAATTATGTAAAATCGGAAAGCTCGTACAACCACAACAACGGTATATTGTGTTTCCTAAATGGAGATTATACAGTACAACTCACGTATTTACGTCGCATTGTTTTAGAATTACAAGCAGCAGAGGTGAAAGATCGTTAAAATTTCAAGTCATTTTCGTACATTATCTCTATTGTATCTACTGAAAATTAAGGTCGTTAGAATAATTTCCACCAAGAAATATAAAAATCATCACAATGTACCTTACATTGTTCAATCACTTACGCATGAAAATTGAAAAGAGCCCTTCTACCCTCTACACATAATGTGAGTATAATACCCGACGCAAGGACCTATGCAAAAGAAAATTTTAACGAGGAAAATAAAACTCAAAGCTCCCATTCATAATAAGCTTTTTCAAGGCAGTAACCAGAGGCAGGTTGTATGCAGGCGTGTAGGTATCCGTCGCCATGGAGACCCGATAGCGTCGGTCAAAGACCTCCTCGCGACATACACAGAAAGAAACAAGAGTGAGATGCGAGCATGAAGTCTCTAGGAAGCGACGGGGTTAGCTTATCATTACAATAAGATTACACGGAATAAAACGTCAACAAGTTATTCAATTACGAGGGAAGCCCGCATTAAACTTGTTAATTCATCTTCGTTATGATGTAGCTTCATTACGTGGACGGGTAGGCACGCGTTCTTGCTTTTAATTGCTTCAAACGTAAACGTCAAATTATAAGTCAACAAATACGTATGTAAGTGAATTTTCATGTGAATATTACGTGTTATTCGCAAATTGAAAAGCTAGCAAAGTGCAGCTGCCGGAGTTCTGAACGAATAAAGCTCACACAAAGGACGCGCCAAGTTTAAGGAACTTTAATGTGATCAATACCAAAGTCTCGCCGCTCTCTTAGACAAGGAAAATGTTGGCTCACAATGTTGCTCTTTCCAAATAGAGGATGAGATCGCTAAAAGGAATATTTAAAACGAAGACGAGAAGTTTTCTCTTCAAAAAGAGTTGTCTTTATTTTACATGATTTAATTCGAATTTTCTAAACGTTACCATGTTTTGCGTTTAATTCTGTTGATATGTGCGCCTCTTGTTTGTGTTGGCCTCCATGTGGCGGAGATTAAATGTTTACCTTGTCGACGTGTTTCGCAAACTTTCAGCCTGAACTGGCGCATTCAATGCTCTTATATTCACCACACAACAGCTATTTAAGCACCGAATATAAAACAATTAAGGCTCCGCAGCAATAATAATATTGTTTTGCAGCAGAAGCTAAGGCCTTCAAAATGAATAAATCAATACAGCTTACGCAGACGTAATCCGTTAAGTATGTGAAACAGCCTCGATGAGTCAGAGTAAATATTAATTTAGTCAATATCGTTGTAGGATTCCGATAAAGCATTTTGAATGAGTTTCGAGACGCTATTTACCAGGATTTGTATTATATTGAGAGGCTCGCATGGTAACAAGCGAGGTCAAAGATGAGGGGGTATATTATCACGGGAAATTTGTTGTCATAGCAACGCCCAGAACACGGCTACAGTAACCCAGATTCAATATCCTAACCATTCCGTTACTTCGCTAAAATACTGGATGCTACTGCACTGCAAACAACTATTATGCAAGCAATTTAAGTTTGCGAGAAAAAGTGTTAACTGGTATTTCAGTTTCAGCCGCGAACCAAGAAAATGTAGGAAACTTTATGATACGAAGCGGCACGAGTTGAAACGAGAGTGCATGTTTGCACACAGTCAAAAAGTTCGTTAGGTCTGTTCATCTGTTTATTAGATTATTGCTGCATATTTATGAATTCCCGGCATAATGTGAAAGAGGGAAACTGCTCTCATATTTCAAGAGGCACGAGGCGCTATCGCTTCATCTTTATTGGAGTTTTTTCTCAACTGAACAGTTTTAGTGGAATTTCAACATGCAACGAGAAGCTCCGAGTAGTTACGAGAGCTTTTCAATCAGCGACAGAATTAATGCGATGCACTTTAATTTACACGGGGCTCGGATGCCGGAATCAATTTCGTTTTAAAACACTGATGAAACCGAGTTAAGGGATCAGCGAGAATGGTCGGAATAAGGATCTCTCTGGGATGGTTCCGCTATGCCCAAAGGGAAACCAGAAAGCACCTAAATCCCGTATTAGTCCAAATAACATTTCCTCTCTCCCTTTTATCAGAGGAGTGATAAAGAATACTCGTATTTCGAGGGGCAGAATCGTGTTCCAGGATTTTATTACCCATTGCGATATGGGACACATTCGATGAAGTTTATTCATTGCTACGATTCAAAGAAATTTATTGGTTGTGTGTGGTATGGGACTTGACGGAGCGGTTTCTCAAAACATTACTTATTGGTAACTTTATTAACATACGATTTTCCTAAGATAAACTGTTCTAGTAGGTAATTCGTATTTCGATTTAATACGTTATTGCCGTACTTCGTGTTTAAAAAACATGGAAAATAAAGCGAGAGAAACATAGATACATACCGGCACATTTGAAAGCCATTTGTTGGTTTAAAAAAAAACTTTTAAAAGTTAGATGCAGAGTGCGTTGCCACTTACAAGGAAAACATTAAGAAAGCGAAACAAGGAAACCTCATCAGGTCCTCGTCCATATGAAATGTAGTCATTAGCAAGTTTTGATGTGGCCAAGAACTTTACTCGTACGTTATACTCAAGTCGACGTGTTCCCATTTGTCATTAGGGAAGCGGCGACTCCTGAGAGCCGAGTAATCCTGACATTACACGGAATTATCCGGAAGGTCGAATGTTTGCAGGAACTTCCTGAGACGTTCAAATTCCACACATAAACCACTTTCCTCGAGATCAAACAGATGTCTGTGCAGATACGAAACAATTACATACAAAAAAGTTTAATTATTCTCTTTAGATTATTTGTGCAATAATATTATAATAGCGTTTTCCTCATTGAATTTTACACAGGAAAGAGTGTGAAGCATTACGTATGTTATTAATGTATACCTAACCCAGTACAAAGGTCCGCTGGCTAGATAAGGCGAGTACTCCCAGATAGCGGCGCGGTGTTGGCTGGCAAACATCTCCACACGGAGGCCCGTCCTCGGCAGCCCCGCCGGCGGCTGCTCGTGCAAACAACATCTTCCTTTACTCCGACACAGAATACGATACAAACGCCCGCGATAATAACTAAATAAATTATTCATAAGACGTCCGTGCGCATCACACTGACGTTGAGAGATTTGACGATACCGTAAATAGAATCCGTGAGGGATTGTTTTGCCGTATATCTGCCGCGAAAATAGCTCCTCGGTGATTTCTGCCAATTGTTGTGTTACATACGTTTTTGGACGTCTGTTTGCAGAGATCGATCGGACTCATAGAACGGCGGACAGGTAACATGACGGGTGCCGGGAATGGTTTAGCGGTAATGTTTCAAGGGCCCTCGCTTCAAATGGTCCTACAGGCCGTAAAACCGTCACCGCCACCACACCATAAAACTCCCCTTCGAGATTTTCCACTCTGCTCGCTAAAACGTTAACATTAGAAATTGAACTTCTACAATATCTTATACAAGGTAAACATATTACTTATGTGTGATTGTATGGAGTTGGTTTGCGAAAAGCGTTTTTTATGACTCTATGTAATGTAGTATGTATTACTAAAACGACAGCTTACAATACATAATATCGGCTTAGTGTGAGACAAATGTGTTGGCGACGGAGACGGCGGCGCGGCGGCGGAGCTTAGTCACGACATGACAGACTTGTGACACAACACAGAACAAGCGAGCGCATGTTACAGGAATGCCGCAACATCCATAACTTAGCCGGCTTGGATGCTGCTATGACATTTTAGCACGTCATCCGCATACCTCGAGACAACAATTTGCATAGAATTGTCACAAAATATGCACAACTCTATCATCAATCACGAATGATACGTATCGCAAGACCTTCACTGCAAAAACCGACCCGACCGAGTCACAATTTGCATGGTCCCAAACTCGATTATAAATTAGCAGCACGTTTGTACCCATTTCCATTCTCTTTTAACAACATTAGACCTTTTACAACAACATTAAGTGAGCCCATTACCATTAATCTAATTCAAGGCGCCCCGAAACCTGTGTAAAACGACCCATCAAGTAAAAGCAAAAATTACGTGAAGAATCAAATTTTTTATCGCTAAGTCGTCCCACCCCGACGTAACTCTCGTTTTATGGTCTTGGTAATAACAGCTTCGAATTTATCGCGTCATTATTGTGGAAACCCTTCGAAGACGTGTGCGCATCGCTGATATTAGCTCTAGCGACTCCGTGAAACGTTAGCGATATTGGTTATAACAATGACAGATGTTGGAATTTATCGAAACGGCTCTTCTTTATTGACTTCTTCATCTTTCACTAGCGAAGCTTGTATACAAAACATCTTTAGTCCCTCGAGTAGCTTAGGCAAGACGAAGGAAAACATTTGATAAACACTCAAGACAGTCCCCGTGGAAGTTGGTAGGACTAATCGCATTTTAACGGAACGGTAAGCACGTTCCCCGAGCTTAGGGTTTGGCATTACTTGGAATATTGACGGAATGCAAATGTTACAGTAATCTATTCCAAGCCCCAACCGAGGAGAAGGATGATTGCTGCCAACATCGTTGTTTATGCGTTGACTCGTATTGCTGTACTAAATTGAAGCGGTATTAATATAGGCGCTCTAGATTAATCCATGTCTAATCCATTTGACGTGGAATGCGCCGCTTCCGAGTACATTGCACCTAGAAGTGATTAGTTTTGGTGTAATGTATTTGGCACGGTCTACGGCGAGACAATGGCGCCGTCCCAGCGCAGAACACCAGCAAACAACGGCGCTGGTCAGCTGTAATGGACTTCCGTGGCCGGCCCGTATTGTGGGCACTTTGAAAAGGCCTCAAGTGAGTCATCCACGCAATGGCCACAATGCTCTCGGATCAAAGAGCACGTGCATGGAAGTGCACCATGAAGTTTATTTAGTTGGCTCACAACTGTAAGCCGTTCGCTTTTATATCGCGTAAACAAGGAGTTGGCAATTTGTTGAGAAATAAGAAGTTTCAGTAGTAAACCCATAGCTTTAATAAACTTACAGGAGTATTAACTGATATTTATAGGTACTCGTATTATAATTTCGAATGAATGTGTGTAGCAAAACATGACAACAAAATAATACAACAATAACAACAACTAATATAACTAATAACAAAATAATAGATATAGAAAGTCGTGGAAAATGTGTACACACTGTTAGCAATCAAACGGTAGAGGCACATGAAATGACAATAATGAGCGCGTGTACGGAGAACAAAGCCCATGGTCCTTGACCAGCCACAACCGGCCGGACAACATACTTTTACTATTACAAAGCCTGATCTATTCAATATTCCAGCAGCTGATTCAACAAACTGTACCACAGCTAGACGTGACTTAACGTGAACTTTGAATAAAATCATTGTCGTCAAGCGAGGTTCGCTTTCAAGAAATGTATGCTTAGGATTATATGAATATTGAGACTGTGGTGTGGTTGGAATCATGTGAGACTTTGTGAAATGATTATTATCACTAGTAGACTAGTCTTAGCGACCATGTTTTAAAGATAACATCGGTGGCCTCGAGGTGTTAATCTTCATGAATCTGTGCGAGCGTGTAGTTTAATGCATGTGTTTGGTATTGTGTAGCCCAAGGTTACGTTTTCTCCGCGCCAATTCCCTGCAATCAGCCACATCAGGGTTATCATTTGCCAACGGTACCTGAACAATGGTTACAATGCAGCAAGTCCCACGCGTCAACAAGCGTATTATGCGTAGCATTACCACTTCGTTATTGCTGCCGAGTGGCTGCATGGCGGCTATGTCGCTCCAACGCCATTATGTCGATGAATGAGCTTACTTGCATGTACCTACATAATGAAACGTTAACTTTCTAATGTTGCAATGGTTAATTTTATTCGCAGTGTCTTCATAATGATATGGCTTGTTTAATTACTGTATATTGCGTGAATAAATGTACATGCTAAATGTTATTGCAATGTTAGGTGTGTAAAAGTGTCATCACATTCCCATCTTATCTACCGTCGACGCAAAATGGTTTAATTTTAGCAAACTTAATTTTTGAGTATGGGCTAAGAACTTGCAGTAGTAATTAAGCAACAAATTCCATTGTAGTAAAAAACGTGAGTGAGTTACATACATCAAGTCACACACGACTAGCAGTGTAGGCAGTACGTTAGGAAACCTGGCGAAATGGCTACATTCTTAACGAACTAGTTTATCGGGTTGCGTGCGATATAGATACACTAATTCATCAGAGTAAACACTACACAAGTGGAAGGACCTGGGCGTCCACCACGACGTATGTATCTGCCCAAGAGAACTCCCCTAATTAATTCTGCGGGGGAGTCACGACCCTCAGTCATGAGGATATACGACTCAAGAGAAACACTACACAAGGCCCACAAAATAAAATTATTTGTACTATTTCGTTTAAACTTTCTCACTATAATTATATTTGTATCAGCTCATACCTATACATATATCTTCGTTTATACACAATCGTCAATAACAAACAATGCTCTCCCGTCAAAGTTACGACAGATCAAAGACCACAGCCGGGACAGCTAGCTTTTTGAGTGTCATTGTTGTTAATTTCTTTCCATTGTGTGTACGAATGCTCGTACATACATAATATTTAATTGAACAAGTATTCGTTTTCTCACGAGGTCGAGGGGTTAATGTGAGCACGTATACGACTAGTTTATTGCCAAGTATTCTCGTAAATACGAGTATGATTGTACTTCATTAATGCGAAGTCGTTGCAAGATCAATAAAAAACAGAGGCACAAAATGTACAGCAGCGCAGTACTAATTGAATAAAGGTAATGATCCTTTAACTAAATACCAAACAAAACCTATTCTTTGGTTGATTTGATTCCATACGTGGAGATGGAAGAGCATCATAGAGGAAAAACTAAAATCCCATGGGGCATTTACAACCCACGGTAATGAGGACTACGACGCAAGGAGGAGGAGTTCCTTAAAATGTTATTTACTTATCTTATCAAATGTTATGTTATTGTATTTCAGCACTTTCTGGTCGCTAGTTTATGAGTAAAGTAACAGGAACCGCAGTGCTCCTCAGAATCCCGTTGCGGATTCGTGCGGGCATAGCGTGTGTTCGCGATATAACGGAATTGTGTGTCGCATACGGGTTAAGTATTTGTGCTTGCTCGTTTTCGTGGAACAAATAGCTATTTAGAAGTCATTTGAAAGTAAAATTGCACGTTGTATTATAACTGTGCAGCAGGGCTAGCACGGGCAGAAGACAATATATCCCGAGGGAAAGAAAAGAATTTGTTTCCCCGCTGTCAATTTTGGCACGGAGTAGCCGGGGAAAGTCAAACCGGATAGATATACGGCGGGAGTAGCATCATAATATTTTATTCCTATTTTGTTGCCATAATTACGAAATCAAATTAAAATTAGTATAATGTTTGAATTATGCTTCAAACGTTGTATCAATTCATCTAACCTTCAGAAATTGTTCATTCTTTTTATTTTTATTTTATATTTACAGCGGGGAGTAGCGTGATAAAATTTCATGAATATTCCACCATAAACGTCAATGGGATAAATTATATTTATTTCCACTTTTGTCATAGGTTGTCATGATAAGAAAGGTGGGAATGACACTGTCAGGTGGATAAAATGGGGGAAAGACTTAGAATAGAAATAGAATTATAAATTAGAATAAATACTTAGAATAGAAATGTATCCCCATGCCGTGCTTGCCCTGCTGCTGAAAATTTCGAATATTTTAGGAAAGGTGCATCAAAAAATACAACACCGGAAACGAAAGATGAACACGCAATTATTCCGTTAAACTTAAGTACCGTAAGTTTTGCAATACAACTATACCCATGCAGTTTTCGCACATTTAAATTGTATGGAAAAATACACTTTGTTTGGTAAAATTGATAGCTCAAGAGTGTATGAAAGCTGATATTGTTCGGTATACCTATCGATCATTGCTTGGCACCGCCAGTGTCATAAATAAAATATTGTTTATATTGCGGAAACGCAAGTAATAAATATAGCAAAACATAACGCTCGCTGCAGGAAGTTTGCGGGTAAACATCCATGCAGTTATACTGCCATTAAGATAAGATTTCAACAAAAATAATAAAGCCTCGGGCACATCCATATACAGATTTTAATATGTATGTTTTAAGTTAGATTTAGCAGAGTAGCAATTCTCTGTTTACCGAATCAATTAAATTGCGTTTTACTCGCGAACTCACATTATCTGTGTAAGGGTTAACTATGTTGAAAACAAATTAAAGGCGCGCTTGATACGGGTGGGTCGGGTATATAGACAAAGGGTTCACATTAAACCAAGCCCCGTTGTTCACCATCGCAAATTCAATTTCAGCTCTAATTTGCGGTAGATGAAACAAGTCCGAAGATAATGAGGGAATTACATAACAGTCAACGGAGGAAACGAGCGAAATTTCATAATAATCTCGTCAGATTGTCACTCGAGCTGGCGTTGTCCGCGTCACCCACTGACTGGGACCGCACAGGAAAAATGTTGAAAAAATATACGAATACAAGAAGGGACGCCGAAATGAAAATCTCAAGATTACCGGCTTTTATATTCGGGAAAAATAATATTACGAACGTCAAAATAGAGTGGAAATGAAATGATAACAGAGAACATGTTGCCGTTACGCCGCGTATTGTTTACGCGTGTTTTATAAATCAGGCATTCGTTATGTTTGTTTATTACGACAGAGCACACTTTATCAATAACAACGTCTCAGGCATCTATAAAAGAAGAACATGGATCCAAACACCTGAATTGTGGTATTAATATTAATCAATTTTACCAAATATGATTTACCTTATGCCTTAATATTGTATGTTGTGATATACACAGGCATTGCCTGGGGACACCGGCTAGCCACCTGCTGCGACCCAGGATATGATACAATAACGTACGTTATTTGTGTGTTTTATTTCTGGGCTCGAATTATTTTTTTGTACTTTCCGTACAAAAAAATAATTCGAGCATAGGAAGGCTAGGAATATTTAATTGCTTTATTTTATTCTTTACACAAATAACATACTTAATAAAGTTGTAATGTAGATTGTACAAGGAAATATTGAAAGATTAAATTAGAAGGCAAAAATTTGCTACATATTTTCCGTGGTATCGAGCTATATTTAGCATGAAACCAGTGAACTGGGGATCAATCTTGGCACGCGCTGTACAAGATATATTTATCCCTACAATTTGCATGTCCAATAAAGGATTATGGAAGGCAGATATTGCTCCGTATTCTGGAATAGTGGTGGTGGCGTAATAACACGGTCCGAGCCGATACAAAGTGGCGTGGAGCAGGGAGGTAGACGCCGTGCTTCGCTCCATCACGACCGAGGTACAACACTAGAATAGACTGTTCGCTTCGGGCGACTAACTATCAACTAGCCTAATCATCTTTTACTAGCTGGTAACGATACACATTTCAATAATTTTAAATTAGCATGCTAGAGTTGTATACGCATGGGATATATTATAATATATATGTATGTACATATATAAGAGAGCAATTTTTCTACAGGTCAAGGAGACGTGATCTAAAAAAGAAGAGACAAATATGTCTCTCTGATAAAGGCGCCAGGGAAGCCGGGAGACGTAAACAATTTAAGAGTGGGCTGCACTTGAGGCAATGCAACGAGGCGAATAAACGGGACGAGCGCAGCCGAGTAAACAGGGACTTTCAACGAGACACCGTCTCTATAAAACCTTGTTTAAATTGAACGAACGAGTACTAAGTCGCTAAACATTTATCTTAACAAGCCAATGTTGCTTTATAAAAGAACGCTCAAAGGACTACTCGTATTAATGAGACGAGCGAGATAATAGAAAATAAGTTAGGTTTCTTTTATTGCTCGGTGTGATACCCGGCCTCTTGGGATACAGCTGCCCACTTAGACAAGAGCCGTATTTTAGTGAGCGTACTGACGCTCGCCTAAGGAATAGAAATACCAATGTATGGGAGTGACGTTGCATACATTGCTCTTTCTATTCTACGAGTATAAGTGAGCGACAGTACGCTCACTAAAATACGGCTCTTGTCTAAGGGGGCAGATCTGTTTATTTTAATTGCATTTTTAAACTGTTTCTGGGGTTTTCGCAATTGAGAAATTCAACGAAATGGCCTTAATTGTGAATTAATTTCAAGACTTGGAATCTCATTCCTCAACTATACCTGCGTACTTACCTACGAGTACTAATCAACAAGAATTTTATATCTAAAAGACAACAGGCATGTTTTTATACCCGTAGTAGTAACTAAATAAATAGGCTACTATAGGTAATTCAGCCGTTATTAATGGTCTTTTGATAGCCAAGTCATAACAACGGCGAAATAAATCTGCGATTCTATTCTCCCTCGAAACATGCTACCGATAGAGAATACAATATCCCTCGCAAGTCTCACGATTACCATTCTGTTGGCATATTTATTTTACGATATCGCGATAAGTACTTGTGCGATACACAAGTACTTATCGCGACTAGTTATTCATAAAGCAGTGTAGGTATGTTGTGACGCATATATCACGGTGTCAAGATAAATTTCAGCAAACATTCAAAATTTATTCAGGTGAACTCATTAGTGGCCAACCTTGGAAAATCATTGTTTCGTGCGGGCGGGCAGAGCACCGTGTGCTGTGCTGATCATAATTACCTAAAACAAAAAATAATATGTTAAAATCATGTTTTTTCTATATTTAGATTTTTATCGCCATGTTGGTGATGTATTTGTATGAAACATAGACGCAAATAAACCGACGTAATACGACTAAAACAAGCAGAGCAACGATTAGAAAAACAATATCTTGGCAAGGAGTTACGGTATCCGACGCCAAGCGTTTTCAGAAGACCAAACTTTACCCATTAGTGGGGCGTAACGAGAACACCGAAACAAGGAACGTAAAATGTCCCTCGGACACGAAACGTTTACTTTGCGTCATGGCCAAGTTTGACCCGAGCAACTCTAATAAAAATAGTTCTTACAATATGGCCAAGTTGCGCAGAGATTATTTATTTGAAAGTTCAAAGCGTTTCAGTGTCGAATAACGTGCGTTTATTGTATTAAATGCGATGAAAAAAGCCGTTCCAATAGAAAGGTAGCAATTAGAGAAGTTGAGTAAGAGGTCGCACAAGTGTTCACGTGTGAAGTCGGCACACAGCTTTGAAGGGATTTCCCGAACGTGTCCGGCAGTAATCCTGCCAATCAGGGCACGTGTGGCCACCGACCCGAGCACTCACTGCGGACTTCGCGCCAATTACTGCACACTTCACAAGTATAAGTCTGTAATTAAATACAGCCGATTGTAGATATTGCACTAGTTGTGGTGAAGGCTCTATGATGATTCTGAAGATGAAGAAGAAATCCATCGCTGGCATTGGTTTTCCATCCGTATTGTTTTGACTAATTTAGTTACTGATGAATGTAACGATAAGGTGATAGCAGAGTAATCCTTCCTTTATTAAAAATGTACGCACAAAATAATCGAATTCTTTAAATACACCAGGGGATTTTGTAGATAAGTCTATATTTGAATTGAAGTAATCCATGTTGATCCCTACGAAATATTTGAGGCGATTGATTTGAATTACGTGCATTGAAATGACATGTTTTGGGCGTGATTGATGTAGTGGTAAAAAAAATGTAAAAAAACTTTTGTAACATTTTAATGCAATCGGAGACATTAACTATCCCTGCTTGAGTTGCAGATTGGCTCGGGGCGCCGCGAATGGCGTGTCTTCAAATAGCGGTCCATTTATAATACGCCAGGATGAGAGAAGAGCCCTACCTCAACACGGAAATTATTATCGGGGACATAAATCATCCGCCGGTTTACAAAGACGTGCAGAATCGCGACCCGTCCCAGGACATCGTAGAAAATTATGTCCCTACATGTGACAAATTATATTTTGGTGAAACGATCCACGGCGTTTTACGGCATGAGTGAAGGACGAGATAAGATTAGTGTTAGAAACACAATACATAATAATTTCGATAACTATACCAATAAATATAGAGCTTCCTTTTTACGCGTGATTGTGTCGGCAAGTATTTTATTGGAGACATAATCGAGAATAGTTAAGTAGGTATAGGTGCCAGATATGCAAATCTATTAGATAAAACGAGCAACGTACGAGCGACTCCGTCATCGCCGGGACAATAGAGTCCGTCCTTGAATTACCACCGGAACTATTGTCACCGAACACAATGGATAGGATTTGCCTAGATTGCCTTCGACGTGGCACGCGCGGGTTTAACGAAGCAAACACTAACAAAAACATCAAAACAAATACTGCGATACTGAGTTGTTGCATAGCTGTGCTGTGATGAATAGTTAGGTACTCGTAAACAATGTCGGCCACGCAAAACAGTGGCAAATCGATTTTATTGAACAACCGCAATTTGGCACAGACGCTGCTACATTAATTGGTTATCCCAATAAAATGGTGACTATCTAAAGTATCTTGCATCTGCATTTTTCATTTATGTCGGTTCAGTGAAATGGGCTTATGAAGACGTCAAGGATGTGGGTTGTAGTAGAGTAGCTCATCACGCGTAGACGTGTCATTATGATAAAATGTAGATGACGGTGGCCCCGGCCTCAGCCAGGACGCATGTAACCGCACCGCAATTGTTCAATCTTCTACCTCATCACGCAGACTGCTTGATAACTCATCACCGCTACAAAATAATACCGCAAAGTGGTTTTTAACTCTTAACCACTGACGTGTGATTTTGTTACATTACTACTGACGTACGTATGACATACGTCTAATTTTTGTATAACCTCTGGTTCATTCATGAAGTTTAGTTGTGGTTATATTTGTTTTCTATTTGGATAAAAATATATTATATTAAGCGAGGAAATTAAAAAATCTGCTATTTTATTAATAGAAAAATATTTATTACTCATTGAACATATGCATAGCTAAATTCAAAAAACTTTTTTTAAAAATCCACAAAAAATAAATATTTTATTATAGGAAATCGTTTTTTGGTCTTTTTACTTATTAAGGATGGATTCTCAAAATTAGGCACTTTTTAACAACAGTTGTTGCAGGTCAATTTTGAGCACTGCAAGCAGGCCGGTATACCGCATACTCGACATCTGTAACGGGTTTTTATGACGTTTCTTCTTAAAATATATGTAGCAAGTGTTTATTAAATCAAATATCTGAATTTGGTCAAGTCAATTTGGTGAATCAAGATTGGTCGAGTTCTGGGACCTTATCATTGCCTAAGATACGGCTCATGTGAAATTTTCGTCTTAGCGCATCTTCGCTGGAGGGGCGGTTTTACAAGACTTTTCCCGATATTTTTCGAAGTTCGAAGAGTTATGATTTGACATTAAAACACTGAATTGGCACCAGCAATATTCAGAAGCTTGTAGAGTATGACCAATGGCCACCTTCTAGACCATCTTGTCCAACTATATTTGGCGCACTTTTTATCTAGAGAATCAACACCTCTTTTCGATGAGTTATAAAATGAAATTATTTCAGGAATACTATTAGTATAATTGGTACACATTTGTTTCGACGATATTATTATCATCGATACTTTTTGCAATATTACACTTCAAGTATAGTTCTTGCGTGAAACCGTACATGTTGACAGCAGTGGGCGATTTTTGGCAAGAAACTTAGGTGGAATTCCTCTTTTTTTAGTGTTATGACATATGTCATTAACTTTATTATGAAGATTGAAGATGTTGACAATCCGGTAGATATAGTAGACCACATTTGATACTGTTTATCTCCAAACAAACAAAAATAGCAAAATCATAAAAGTTACACTAACACTGACCATACGTATGACATACGTCAGGTGGTTAATCTCACCTGCTTTGGCATGTGCTACGTTTTCAAACCTTTTCGTCTTACATGCGTCACTATTGTTTAGGAAACTACAAAAAAGGACGCGGCCAAATTCTCACCCAAATTCAAATTATAAACGAAAAACCGTTTAGGTAACGTATGACATACGTACGTCAGTGATTAAGGGTTAATAGTACCTAGTCTCAGCTCAGATGTGGTGTATAAATAATAATTAAGTAATGGAGAGTTTGTTGCGATGATTAATGTTGGCAAGCGTCTGGCGGTACACCGAATACAGCAAATTGTCTGAAAACCAAGTATATTAATAGCGATATTCCGTGACTGAATTTCCAGAGAACATGGAGACGTCCGAAGTTCTTACCAGATCATAAATCAAATGGCACAGAACTTACTGTTTTACAAAATATGTACTTCAAGATCCTTTACCATAAGTTACTAAAATAATACAAAAATGTTTGCCAAGGAAAAGATCCGAGCCCTATTTACAAAGACGTCCGACCCTTTTTGATAACATCCTTAATTTAGCCCATAAACCTTTCTTCTAGAGCGGTCCATTTATCTCCATCCTTATTGTACCTTGTAAATGTGATACCGCCTTTACTTTCCGCCCACTCATTCATGGCTTGGAAGGATTCCTTGAAACATAATCTCTCTAGGAAAGAGTCCACGCGCTATAAAACATTGGAGGAAATAAAAATGACCTCGTTACCTATTTAAGCGACAGGTGAATGAGGTTTCGAGCCATTAAAAGTCGTGCACTCGTTCGTTCATTACTTGCGGTGGGGGGTAGGAATGAATATTTAAAAACCAAACCTGGGGAGGCGAGGAAATGAAGCGGTTTACGAGGACACCGCTGCCACCGATACTTCATCGACACTAAATTAAACCGACAATATTTGATCAAAAGCACCGGCTATTTAAATAAGGAAATTGTGTTCCCGACAAATATGAAACGATCATTACAGTCGTTTAGGTGATTACTTTTTATGATGTGAAAACAACAAACACGTGACCGGAAAACAGGAAATAGTGTGGTATATTTTTGTAAAGATTTGCCAAATAAGCTATTTGCAACACAATAAAGAGAAATACCTTACAACAATATTGGCTCAAATCATTTGCTTAGTGTATTTTGATGTTTTTAAAAAAAATGCACTGTTGCCTTTTCAAGTACAAGATAATTTAAACAATATCACAAAAAATACAGTTTTTTTAACGATAAAGTAATCACTCTTTCGCTTCGAATACGATCATATATTTATCTAGAAGTTTTCTATCAATAGTAGCAAAACCGTCATATCGTCAATTGAACTAGCATCGAACACTTGACTTTTTACCAAGAGTGGAGCTGATAACGAAATAAGGCTCACATTATAAATATTAGCTTTAGTGATACGCCATGTTAGCAATATCGATGAGTAAGGATAAATAATACTATCGGTTCTGTGTTGTTAAGTATCATACCTATTTGATCCATATATTTAGCCATAACGAGCATTTATCCCTTTTTTATAAGATCCACAAGTAGTTTTGTTGTGAGCACGATATAATATAAAAATAGATATAATATATAGATTATATAATATAATTTATAGATAGCTTTCACGTCAATTATCATACGAGATATTGGTATGACTTCTTATAGAGCTTCACGAAAACAACAAATCCAGCGCGTGTGGCTTCTACGTGCGTCATCCTTGATCGAGCAGTGGAGTACCTCCGGCCGGTGGATGCAGCGAGGGAATAGAAAGGTGGCATTGTTCAAGCCCACACAAACACTGGGAGAAGGACGCAGTATCTCGAGAGAGGTATTGCATTGAATTGATATGCGCTGACGTAAGTCTCGGCTAATTAATTGTGCAATGCGGAGGATACAATCAGCACTTGGAAAACAATACATTTTGTGGCATATGCAAAATCTCAAAGGGTAATAAATATAGATAATCAATTACTAATAGAAAATCATGAGACATACTAAGCCCCAATATCTACTAAATCATGCTGCAATTTGTGTGAGTCACGCCCGCCTGCGATACATTTAGGTTGAGGAAATAAAATTGTGTCGCAACTCAACCAAAGTGGTTAATGTAGTTGTCGGTGTCAAACGATGATACGGGTATATCGTTGATAAGGGATCGCCTGTCAGGCTCATCTATAAACATATACGATCAAACCTATCCAACTTCCATTAACAGTATTTCAGGAATGTTAACATTATACTTTTTTGTCTGGAACGAGAAGGCAATCACACCGCGACACAGGTTCGCCTAGTGCGGTGTTTATAGTGCATTTATGTATAGTTTTATTATGTTTTTGGAGCAATAAACGAAATTTTTATTTTTATTATTTATTTATTACTTTCTACAGACAAATGCGTGATCAAGAATTTAATAAAGGCCCGTGTCAGCAATAAATAGTGTCCGTGATTCATATAACAAACAAAACACACGAGACGGTCTGTGTACATACATCGATCACATTGAAAACAATATGTGTGACCAGGTGTTTATTGGCTTGTTTTCAATGAGTACTAATACAATATGACCTGTTTCGTAACATCTCACTGGCAGTCCAGAATCAGAGTGTGTAATTAGCCGAAAAACCAAAGGCCGGACAATTAACGCGCACCACAAAAAACAGTCGGGCGCAACCGGGATTCAATTATGAAGCGTTTGCGCACGTAATCGGAAACCTGACCGCGTCTGGCTCGCCAATAACTTGCCACTGCAATTTTTTGGTCGCTTTTGAGTCTGTCGCTCCGCAAACAAATTATTCGCAGAAGTAACGGCGTGTTCACAATAATACAGTCGCTTCGTTTCCCAGTATTTGTAGTTTAACTAGGTATATCGATTTTATTCATGCTGTGCTAGCTGGTTTGTGATTTAATTGGCGATTTTGTACGCGATTGAAGTAAAGTAGCAAAGATTTCAATGACTTTGATGGAATCTAATTATTGCGACGCTATTTTAAACGGCAGATAAACATTTTGACTTTTGTTGAAATACAAACAAGTCCAAAATGATCAAACCAATCAACAGGATCGGGGACGCCAAACATATTTGTTTAGAACTAGTTTAGATAGCCCAATTATGTAAAGCAGTGGCACACAATTCATTTGAATGAATTTGATGGGAATGTTTGTAATAATATAGCAGTGAGTAAATATGAAACTGGGAAAGGTAATGCAGGCAATGTTTGGCTTGCATGTAACAGACAAATATTTGCACTAGACGTCCAGACTTCTTAGACTTCTTGTCCAGACGCGTACGCCACACGCGTGACGAAACGGAAAGAGTCTTCCGGAAATTGAATTCCGTTTCTTGTCCAATCCATTAGCGACTCTGACTACAGTGGCTTAAACATGTATAGAAGCTAGAGACATGCCGCCAAATTGAATTAATTTCACGCCTGTACCTGTGTATCGACGAACTTAACGTTCAAGAAATGTGTTAGGAATTGTTTCTCTTTACCACGTTCCCAGTTATTAGGCAGGATGTCAATCAATCTATCTAAACTTATATTTATACAGGCAAATATACTTAATATTTACGAACTAAAAATTGCATATGGTCCCGCAGTGTTAAGTTTTTGCCTGGCATTAAGTACTTCATATTTGTTACCTACATTTGTTTACAAAGCCATGAAACGAGCGTCGTTTTCGAAACATCCAATTGGGCAAGGAAGGCATAACACAACGGCACGGTCGATGTACCTGATAGCTGCAATTAGGCGAAGCATGGCTGCGCAAAGGCAGAGCAGCACAACACATGCAAATCGTTTATTGGCGCGACAATCAGATCGCGACCGGCCCGGTCAACTGGCCACTCATGCGGTCATTGACTGTCCCATGCTGACACTACAATTGCACTTTCCTAAAGCCGCTATACAACATGGCGATTTGAAATAACACGTTGACAAATATATAAGCTCTTTTGTAAGAAGGTCAATGTTTCATTTTTGTTTTACTATAATTTAAAATATGGCCTACAGAATAATCAAATTATTTAAGTAAGAGAGTCCACATCATGTGAAATTAAACAATATGCAAGAAAGCACTTTACTCACTTGGTCTATTTCTGCCCAAGTTTACGAGGTGGGGACCAGATTACTCTCCACAGCCAGAGTTTGCCTGACACGACTTTCTTTCAAGTAGTTTAACAAAGATACATTTTCTGCGTCTTTCTGTACATAATTAAGCAGCTGCGCTGAACATATTTCAATAAACTCGGTAACTTCGATAATATTCCTGCAACACAACACAGACGCCACTTGAGGCATACATTATTATGTTGTTATTAATTAAGTAGATATGTCTGCACATTGAATAATGTCCTCAAGTAAGAGTGATAAGTGTGTCAGAAGACAGATACTCATATAATTATTTTCGTAAACAGATGAGTCATGGCCGCGTAACGAGAGGCTTGTTTCAGTTATACCTCACACACCGCGAGCTCTGTTTATAAATAAAACGCAATTAAACAGCTGCTCATTTAAAAGGGTAATGAGCTCAAATAGGTCGTGCACCTGTTCTATTTTATTTTTGTACAAGTGCACGATACATTTAACTTTTAATAAGACGCAATTATTTAGTGCCGTTTAGAATTGAAGTGTGCATTATTAAAATCAATCGGTGTATCCTTACTGGTAGAGGCAGTAATTTATAGTCGGCTTGTCCCACATACTTGGACCTTGTTTGGTCGTAACGTAGGGCAATTTAAGAGCCCCTCATAAAGAGGCACTTCATCACCACATCATCCATGTAACGCAAATAGCCGCCGCGACCCCATGTGCAGACGTGGAGGGACTCCACCACAATGGATCATTTCCGCGAGTTGACGCCTCATCATGTATCTGGGAGGATGGGCCTTTTAGTCGGGTTCGAGGGTGGACTAATATTACCACTGACATCTGGAACACTTCCTCGTGTGAAAAAATATCTTTATATCCGAGAACGGAGACAGAGGGACACAAAGATCTTCAATGTGATTCTATATGTATATTATGTTAACCAACATTCATTTAAATGTGGCTATTTATCACGTGTTGAATTGTACCCGCACTCAGCAGCGCACACGGTAAGAGGGGTCCAATAAAAGCCGGAGATTACAGACAAAACTCGAGGGATTGGGTCGGCGTTAACCTTCTTGGGGCTAGTTGAAGTTTTTCGCAGCGCCTTCGTCAAGTCAAACAAAGAGGCGGAACAAAGCGGAGAGAGCGGCCTTTGTATGGATACGTTGAGGGCGACGCCACTTAACTCTGACATCGGTGACACCAACATCACGCCGCTGCTCTACCGAGAGGAAGAATGTCACTTCTAGGAGATCGAAATCAAGTCATATTTAATGAAATAATAATAATAATATAAAAGCATCATATAGAAATATAATGACTTTGGTCGCGATGGATCATGAATATTTATTAATAGAATTTAGATTATTTTAAACGTGACGTGGCTGCGAGGTGCATCAGGCGGAGGAGTACCCCGCGTGGAGCGGCGGTTATATTGGCCTGCCCTAATTGCCTGCCGCCCCGCAATAACCACGTTTACTTCGACCTACATACAACGGCTCGTATATTTTTAGCAAATTACATCATGGCTAATCAATGTCTAATCTACATGCTATTATTGGTTTATTGAGATACTAAGTAAAGAAAATTTAGATGACTTAGGTAGATCTCATATAAACCTAATTAAGTACAAACATTGTTGCTCCGATCGCAGGATGGATATTTTGGGATAATTAATTTTATTGGGGTCTCTACAGTCTCATATGAATGCTATAAATATTTGAAGCACGATCGAAACGTAGTCCATTTCCAACAGTAAATTCATCACGTCGGGCGCGTGAGAGGGCAATCTACTCGGGAGAAGGAAAGCGGAGGTTGAAGGCGCAAATTTCAATTTTCCAAGCGGACAGTCAGCTGTGTCCGGTAATCCGGAATTTATCTCAGCCTTTAGGGACGGACACCCGTCGCCTTTCAATCACCTGGCTCGACAGTCCTCGAATGGGAATCGGTGGGAGGCCTATTATGTCGTAGACATGTGCCACCGAGTGTTACACAAACCGGACCCATGCCTCGCCCGGACAAGCGCTACATTACATGAAGGTATCCGTATCCTTGCTAGACGGAGATAAAAGTAGGAGTAACTGACTAGAATGTGTAATGTAGGGACAGAATACATCCGTGTTGCTGTACTGTATATATAGATCATCCTATTCTAGGGTAAATGTTATATCTGATAGCCAACTGCAGTGATTCTAGTTAAATACACGGAGCAGCCTATAATTGTCGGCACACAGGCTGTTATTAAATCACGCTTTCGTTGTGAAGCGCATCGGGCCGAGTGACGCATGCTCCTGCGGCCAATTTAACTGAATTTATAGCAGCTGCAAGGTCGGCAAAGGATAACGAACCCGGCGCAGTATCTCTCGAAACAGGTATGCATCCGACGCCGATTAGCGGCCTCATTAACATAAACGCACCATACTCGGCAACTGGAAGCGATCGCAATCCAAATTGTAGCATGTGTTATTCGATAATTTCAGTTATTGTGGGGTGTTGAGCGGGAACTGTATTCAATTAACGACGAAGACCGCGCCGCGACCTCGATAATAAATTGGAACCAGATATTGAATATACAGAATACCGTAAAGCGAATAAAGAAAGGTTTTTGTGCTATACGAATGAACACGGCCATACGTTATCTAACTTCGGATTAATTGAATCGCCGCGAGCCAAAACTCTATTTCTACGAAGCTTCAGGCGCGGAGCAAAAAAGGGTTAAGAACAGAACATCGCAGTCATTACGAGCAACAGCTTTAATGTCAGAGTTCTACAAAAACTTAATTCGATAATGGTTCCGTAAAAGCACTGTTAAAACTTGGCGTAGACTTTAACGCAAATAGATTTAGTGAGACAGACTGTAGGTATGTCTCAGTCTTTTGTATCTTTTATGAAAATATAATATCTTCTCCATCATATATAATGCTCTTCCCCTAGCCCGCCCCACAACATGCGTTAGATTATCATGAACTGCAATCTATTTAGTCTAAATATTAAATGCGTGCGTTCATAAATACACAATCTTGTAATTCCGAGTTAAATCCACTTGGAATCACCAACTCCGGAACTAAGCTCGTTAAACTTGGCATAATCAAACTCCGTCCTTTGTCGTCTGCGCGTCTGTAGACAAAACGTCTATTCAAGCACATCTGCTTCATTTGAATAGACTATACATAATATAGGCAGCAGGTGGCGATTATCTGCTGTGATCTCTCAAAAGCGTTCGACGTAGCTGATCACATGGTACTTGCTGCAAAATTGCAGCATTACGGTGTGAGAGGCGCGCCTCTTGCGCTGTTGACAGATCTCATGCAGAACAGAACGCAAACTGTTGTTGCGTGTGGCGGAACGGAAAGATCCGATCCTCTGGAGTCCGTGATGGGAGTAGCCCAGGGATCTTCCGTCTCCAACATTCTATTCTCCTTACTCTTGAATGATCTACCAGAGTCTGTGGAAGCTGCAGACATCTTCTTATACGCTGATGATGTCGCCGGAATCGTGTCAGCACCCAGTTCCGATCTTCTAGAAGAAAGACTGAACACCACCACCTCTCAACTGGCGGTATGGTTCAGAATGAACGGTCTTGCTCTCAACCTATCAAAAACACACTTTGTTCATTTTAACTTAGCAGGACACAGCACCAGGCCTTTATCTGTGACGGTTGAGGGAAGAAGATTGGAACAAGTGGTCGCTACAACCTTCCTCGGGTTTGAAATAGACCGAACCCTAACCTGGGAAAACCATATAGACAAGGTGTGTGGTAAGTTGAGCAGCGCTTGCTTTGCTCTTAGCAGAGTCGCCAAAGTAGTATCCGCCGAAGCAGTGAGGACGTGCTACTTTGCCACCGTGCACTCCGTGCTACAGTACGGCGCGGAACTATACGGCAGGGCTGCGGAGTGGGAGCGAGCGTTTAGACTGCAAAAAAGAGCCGTTCGATCTATCGCAAAAATATCACAGGATGAGTCTGCTCGTCCACACTTTGTGAAGCTGGGGATTTTGACGTTACCATCGCTGGTGATATACCAGGTCGCAGTATACGTTCGATTAAACCTAGCCTCGTACCGAGTTGTGGGCGGCAACCACTCGTACAACACGAGCAGGAGGGGCAAGCTCGCGGAGGAGTCCCGCAGCCTGGCGCGGAGTAGCAAGTCCACGCACGTGATGGGACCGAGTGTTTACAACAAGCTTCCCGAGCAGGTCACCACTGCTCCGTCACTAGGCAGCTTTAAGTCTCGCCTCAAGCGCTGGTTGATCGAGCAATCGTTTTACAGCTATAAAGAATTTTATGAACTATAATTTAAATTTAATATCATTAATTATGAAGTTTTTATTTAACTTATTATTTTTTATATGGATAAAATAAGTACGCTAATCGTATTTTGTATACTGTGAATAATTGACGTGTAAACTTTATTTTAATTTTTTACCAATAAATGAGTTATGAGTTATGAGTTATGAGTTATATAGGCATATATACATACAATTTATGAGTATTCTCTGAATTTACATTGTTTGAGCATTTTATATAGTTCTTGTTTGTGTTGTGGATGAGAAATTGGGGTCATAAAAGTGTATAAATCCCAGCGTAATAATAATAATATAATAATAATAATTCATTTATTCATCTATAGTGTTACAGCGTTATTATAATATGTGATTTAATAATAAAGTGTTTCACTATGAGATAAGCCTTACATTTCTAACCTATTTACATTTTGAGTGATTTGATAAGTTATTGTAATTCATTAGCTCATAAGGTAGGTACCTATTATAATTGATATTAATATAAGATAATTTAAAAAGAATAAATAAATTTATTTATTTATTTATTTATAACGGTACACATAACAGAATGAGTTCATATATAAGCCAAATACACATTCAAAACTGGTTTTGAACCAGAACAAATTCCTCAGGTGAGTGTACACAGCTTGAACAATATAAATTTGATTATTATTTTCAAAAACCTGTGTTAGACAGAGAATACAGTACCTAACTGGTACTGTATTCTATGTTCAACCACACAAACAACAACGATAAACAAGGACAACATTATTACAGACTAAATTTTATCTTACAATTAGTGATTATGCATAGCTTTTCATTAAAATAACTAGAACATTACGCTTGAATGTGGATAACACACAATTAAATACATCCAGTGACTGATGGTGGTTCGCTAGGATACTATTGTATTGGCGACACATTCTAACTAATGGGTTGTAAAGAGATGTATTGTTTTTATAAACACTGAGAGAGAATATATTATGGGGTCTGCGAGAATTAGGGTTTATATTAATGTTGATGTTGATACAAGACAGGAGTGAGGGGGAGTCAATTTAGGTAGGTATCCTTAACATAATACCTAGAGCTAGCAAAAGAAAATATGAGTAAACAAACTAAGAAATAGCTCTGAAGCTGCATGCTGAATACAAGCATAATAGACAAGATTCAGGATTGTATTAATAGTTGGCTACGCTGACATTACTTCACCGATATTCCCATCGTATGAGGGCAGGAACCGTTCCAATCATGTTTTGTTCTGGTTGACTTCATTAGTGGATGATATTCGATTAAGCCGGTCGTCGAGTCGTCGGCGGGCGGAATAACAGAGCGCGGGCGTGGTGTTTAAGTTATTAGGGAAGCCTCGGCGCTACGCCCCTTAATAAGATTAGCTGCCGGTCAGAGTTATAATAGTACCAATGTGGCACGTGGACACCGCTCAATTATTTACATCTTTGTGGGACCAACCAAAGACCTATTTGATCTCAATGAATTTGTTGACAACGTTTTATTGAAACTAATTCGGTGGTAAATAAATTCGAAAAAGATCAAGTCATTGCCTTTCGCATATTGCATAGCCTTATATTCGGTTTCAAGTAATTTGGGATCAAGTTCAGTAGTAGGTAACTATTACTTTATTTATTTTTTCAGATCTCAATACTCATCCACTAAGTGATTAAATAAAGTAAATTCCTCTTGTTATTATTTCCCAAGGGAGTTGAACGGATCCGCGGTTGGAGGAGAATTTATTTCTGAATGTGATTAGTTTCAATTTCATTCGGAACTTCTCGAGGGGATACCGGTTAAGAGCAGTTTAATTTACGTCTAATAAAACCGATTCCACCATCTTTTAAATTGGATTAACATGTTAATCGGATCGTTAAATATGGTTATGTGACGAGTTTAGCTTTTGGTTCGGTTCAAACAGGAAAGCCATTAACCACTTAGCGGTGGAGATTGTCAATAGTGCGCCTGAGAGTGGGCTCGTCTAGTTGAAGCCTGTCAGGGTAGGTTTAGATTGGGCCGACGCGGCGACGTCGGCAGCAAAATGCCGGTAGCTGCCAGAACTCTCCAATAATCTCGTTATCGGCGCAGATGTCCTCACGTCAGCGCCACTTAACTCGTCCCTCACAATTTATGGCCTGTTTTATTGCACCATGAACACTGCCCAATTTGATACTAACACGTTCCGAGCAAAATGGGTTAATAAATACAATGGCATACGATTGTTGTGGCTGGCTAAATAAATGCATGTGATACAAAACCTAACAGTGCGTAGTGAGATGTTATAAAGTCCTTCAAATAAAAAAAAGATAAACAATATAGAATAATGGATAGAAATTAAATGTATTATGACATGACAGAAGCCAAGACCATTATAAAAACGTCATCGAAACCACCGAACAATCTGAAAAATTAGGTCAAGTTCGATAAAGACAGTAATCCTAACTGTATTGGCGCAGTAATAGGTTAAAACTGAATTATCCTCGCTGAACTGGAATCCCAGTTCCGTCGGGTGTAATCCGATGGAGCAATCCAATCCAACTGCGAGGTAGGCAGTAATTCAATGCAAGCGGTTATGGATTTAGCTTACGGACTGATTTCCACTACGAGGCTGCAATCCAAGCCAGATCTAGTTTCGATGTGGTGTGAAATAAATTAGCCATTTTGTTTCTAACATGCTGAGTTTGGTCAATGAAATTCGATTCTTGATGCCGTCATAGGTAAGTGTGTCGAATAACTTATTCATTTAAAATTTCACTGAATAATAAAATATACATATTTGTGACTTGATATAACCGGTTCTGTGTCAAAAGAAATATCTCTCCCTTTTTGAACAGGCTTTCCGGTTGCGGAGGTTCATTTGAATAAGCGAAATATTATCTGAAAGTGATGATACGGCAAACAGTGGGTGTGGATCCTAATGCAGGCACCGGACCGGACATGGCGGGCTCGTTAGCATTAATCGCCAACTCCATCCTGGACACAGGGCTTATGCGGATTATTACATTGAAGGGCTACACAGGACATAATAAAGATAAGTACAATGACCGACCACGTCGTCAGTAGCGGTAGGAGTAATTATTTAGAATACAGAAAGGCATTATTTTGGTAGCTTAATGAAGCATTTGCAGCTTTTTTGTTAGAAATATTATTAAGTGTAGTGAAGACTTCACTCAAAATAATTACAGAATATTTCCAACATTTCACTTCAAAACATTCCTGAAGAGGCAATCACTTGCTGGAGAGCTTGCAATTGCTTTAATCAATCTGAAATGATTTGGATAATTAAACTCACTAAATTAATTCAGCGTCTGAAAGCGTTCATAAATCAAGGAACGTAATCTTGCAGATGAGTTACCTCAGCCTGCGTGCGAAGTGAAAAGCTATTAATATCTGGGGAAGTTCTGGGGACATTGTGTGACTCATTTCAGCTCAGCGATATGGGAAACCCCGATCGTAATCAGAATTTTTAAAATGCCTGTAATTTGGAACTTTGCGCAGTTACTGTGGCACTGTTGAGTCTCTTTTATGTGATCACAAAAATAACGATGTCAATCGTAATAAATAAAATGGTAGGAATAATCTCATGAATAAGACTTATTTAATAATGACAAGCAACAATGCGAAAAACATTAAATTTGCCATTGGTGCAGATAAAAGTTATCTGTACCCTATACGGGGGTTTTATCAAATTTGTCGAGTGGCAATGAAGGTCGCAGCTTGTTGGCTCGCTGCACAGACGTGGCGTCTGCTCTGCTCGGAAAATAAAACGATGCTCCGTAGATTTCAATAATGATAAGAGTTATTGAACTCGCTCGAATAAACAGATAATAATTGAACAGCATTTCTTAGAAATCCAATCATAAATTTATTTCTGTCTTCGTCAATAATAAAACTATGCCTAACTTTGATAGTGATACGAGTTATTGAACTCGGGGTAAACAGATGAGCATTTCTTAGAATCTCGAGTATATTACTCACTTTTGGTTTCTCGTTCTTCTCGTTAAACAAAGTTTTACTAAATAATTTGAAAGATTAATAATCGGCTTTATTGAGTCGTTGGCAGTTAATACGACAATCTGGAGGTTTAGGAACTTGACCTTCCAAGTTCAGGAGCGGGCCCCACCCCTCCCACCTTCCGACAGCCGCGCCCGACCGCAATGCAGTCAATCTGAAGGACAAACCCGAACAAAAACTCCACACAACAATGTCATAAAAGCCCGACCAAAGTCGTCACTATATGAAATCTCTACCACAAGGCGAACATCATTCCCGCAGCAAACTACCTTTCAGTCATTGTGAGTAAAATTCTGCATTTCCAATTTAACTTCTAATGTCAAGAGATTAAATACTAATTTGGATGGCAATAACAGAGTACCGGAGCCAAATTGCGAGACAATTGGCTATTTAGTCAGACGAGCACTGGGGACACTTGTAATGGAATCTCTGCAAGGAGAATCTTTAAGGCTGTTGGGGCCTTGACTTCGTCGCCAATTTGAGCACGGTCAAGGCAGCTGTAATGCGGTTACGGAGCACTTTATAGTCATCCCGTAGCCCTGAACGAGACTTACCTTCGTTCAATTCTAGCCATTGATATCGATTATTTCTTCTATTTGGAACAGCGAATGTATTCTGCGAGCTATTTACAAAAACGTATGCTTCAAATCTCCAAATACAAAATTAAGCAAACATATAAACAATTCACCCAAATTCCATTTCATTCGTATGTGTATGTAAATGAAGAGATTCTTGACATTTTCCCCTTGAGGCCAGCAACACGGGTGAGTCACCAGCGGCCTTCACCTCTGTCCGCCTGTTCCGACATCCGCATTTAGAATTTTGCCCGCTAAAAGTAAAACCCTCGAGCTACGAGCGCTGCTTATTCATGTCACATTTAAATTCATTCATAGCGCTGACGTAAATGCAGCGAATCCTCCACTAAAGCCTTTGATGCATTGCACTGAGAACGTATTAAGTAGAGAGGTGCGCGACTTTAAATAGCTGACCTTTCAAGTCTCCATTGGATCGTGAGCGATAGAAATAAAGGTTATCTGAACGTGACCACAGCTACAAATAGTGGTTAGGAAACTGCGTCGGTGAAGCAATGTCAACTCGGACAACTTTCTATATAGAGTGACTCGTAACGATTATATTGAAACGATCAGCAAATATTTGGCTAAATAAGGGCTGGCGGTAATGGGCCTAATGGGCGATGATGACAGCGCGAGTGTCGGCGCACTAACGCGCACTACTCGGGTCATTGAGATTACGCCACGCACTGCCGCAGGCCGCCACATTACCACACTTTCTCTGCACAACAAATCGTGGAGATAATAACTTAAGCTAATCTAACAATGGGAGTGAAATCGGTGACGAGAAACATAAATTAGGGAAAAGCATAGAGAATGTCAAAGGAATTTGTAAATATTGTTTCCGCTAGAGACAATTTACACTCCGGTACGAAACATATAAATTTAGAATTCACGGTCAATGGCAAAACAAGTTTGTGTGAGCTGTCGTAGGTCCTGCAGTCACGCACATGCTTGCGTGTCGGAGCGCTGACAAGCTGACCTGAATAATTACATTCAATTTGCACGGATTTGGATAATTACATTTACTGTCTTTGAATCTTAATTTAATCACTCCATTTAGGAATTTATACAACGAGCGGCATACATAACTCTAAAATATTTACGCGAGTTTTGCAACATTTGCTGCGGTCTGTTTCAAGCGCGATATTATAATGAGAGAGCGAAAACATTAAATTTTTGTAAAATTGCGACACGACACAGAGTTATGTTTAAACTGAAGCGATCGCGATAGAAGATTAAGACGTCGAGGATTAATGGCATTGGCATGGCAGTCTGCTTACATTCGTGCATACATTGCAGCGCATTTTGCAAGGCACGCATAACAACACGTTGGAAAGTGTGTCAAGATTGCAATAGGCAGCACGCAGTCGAAGCGATGCGCCAACTCGGAAATGCAATGCATCAGACCTATTTACGAAAAGATATCTTGTAAAGCACATCAATCACCGTGGCATCGGCAATACCTGCTTTGATGTTTCTACACAAGTGACAGTACTTCTGGTAATGTTGTGAGATTTGTGACATTGTGAAGCAACAACCACATAGAATATGAGTTTTTGATGAAGACAATCAAATATTTGCAAGTCACAGTATGATATTAAGTAGCTATGTCTAGAATTTCATACAGTCGTAAATGGAAGCCATCAACATAACCCATGTTAATAAAAGTGAATCGAGTGTGGAGTGGAGAACAATAAAAATGCAAATATCGATCATTAGGGAGCAGACTTCATTGTCTGCGCTGGCTGGACGCCGCCCGTTCTGTGCATGGCCCACGGGGGTTCACAAGCTAGCAGCCAATAATACTATTGTCCGATAAATTTATAACACAAGTCCTATAACAATAACTCAGAGAAAATGAGTACAAAATAAAATACAAAACTAAAATGACTACAGTAACAATACGTCGCACATCACTAATAAGCCATCTACGTTACTCGGTACCTTTCCTTCCTTTCTTTACTAAGGTTGCCTGAAAGAGATAACTTTATACGATGAAACCTAACAACCTATTACAATAACTCGTTATGTATTTTTATCTGGTGTACAATAAAGTTGTATTGTATTCTTGATTCATACTGGAATAACTTAACATTTGAGGAAAACGTTGCCCTAGCAACACCGTTATCGGACATGAAACGTTCGCTGTACATTGTCTATGTAGTGAGTTTTATTTTACGGTAACAACATGACATGGCCGGGAGTAATAGAAGCATGTCAGAGCTGGTATGGAAGCTGACCCGCTAGCACTTGCCTCACAGGCTTTTGTTACTACATTTGTTCATATTTTGTTTGAATTTAACCCGAATAACTAATTTTTAAAAAGTAACATGTCCACCAAGTACATATGTATGGGAGCTCTATGATTGTTTAAATTGCAAAGAAAGTACTTATGGTTATGGTCAGTCTAGTAGATTTATTACTCAGTTAATTGATAACGAACCCGTACCAATTTAACCAGAAACTTTCAGATGTGTTATAAATACATATAGATAGAGACTTAAATACGAGTTGGCATGTTTGAAATGTACACAATAACATAACAAAGTGTCAGATATTAAGCTCAATTAGGCCGGTATTGTTGCTAAATCCATGGCAAACACCCACAAAGCACTTACTCATCGTGTATCGATCGAACCATAAGAAAGGCAAACGAGCACACTGCAAGATTAATGACTTGTAACCTTTCGTGCTACTAACGTACTACTTCTGAATCACAGTCTCTATTTATAGTTCTATGTATACAAAATACAAATGTATTTATACAGTTCATGCTAAAGTTAAAGCCATTTTGGAGTTGATGGTAATGAGTGCTCGTTGCAAAAATAAACATTGCAGAACAGAGGAGCCATTATGCAATGTAAATATGAAACGGAGACTATTTCGCAGTCTCAAAAAAGTTCAGCTGCATAATGTAGAGAAGGAATTTAATTTCTTGTGTTCCGTCCGGTCGGTGAAACATTGGGAATATGATTTGAATGGAAGTGCAGCGAGTTTTTAAAGAACCAGTTCCGTATTTATGCCATGATCTCGGCTCGACCCCGAACACTTCGCGACGGGCTTTGGTTTAACTACATTGACGTAGAGCACGCAAACGAATTACGCTATCGGGTGAACGTTCTGCACTCACTGTGTTACAAATATCGTGACAATCCAGTGCCCGGGGGATTGCGTAATCACCTCTAATGGAGATTTATCCCGTCGCCGTTGATTTCAATAAAACATTTAATAGGTTGAGCAAAATCGCACGCAGATTACAATGCGAAATCTTATTTCGTACAGTCACGACATTATCAATGTAGTATTTATTTATTTATTTATTTATTTATAACGGTACACATAACAGAATGAGTTCATATATAAGCCAAATACACATTCAAAACTGGTTTTGAACCAGAACAAATTCCTCAGGTGAGTGTACACAGAGCCGTGTATTAGAATGGATACCACGGGTATACAATTACATGAGACAAGTGCAATTCCACAAAACGGCAGGTAATAGCTATCCTAGGTATGGCGGCGGCGCGTCGCTTTCTGATATTCCATCTGGGTAGTCGGTACTCGGCAACAACAATGCGAAACCGTACCGCGGCGGCGCGTCACGCTGCTGGCGGCAATAATGTCACGCAATGCAAGCAATCATAAAAAAGCGCTACAGCGCTCAACAATTTTCGCTTACGACACAATGAATTATGAGGAGAAAATCGAAAGAGCTGCATTCGCCTCCAGCTACCTGTTTCACTTGACCCGAGAACGTTTTACAGCGATCTGTACGAGGATACAGTTCATAACGGAGTCCATTACATGTGATCCTTTTTTGTTTCGAAGGATCTAGCGGAGATAAGAGGACTAAAGGCTCAGTTTCGCCGACAATGATTGATGTGGTTTGACTGGAGGCTCAGGAATAACCGGATTGCAATCCCAGATTATTTATAGCACCAATATCCCATTGCACCACATCTTTTTATACGCACAACTACATAAATGTTTACGCAATTTCGCAAATTATAGAAATTAGTCGCTACGTAATGCATTGAGTTAGCAATACTGGTTAGAGTGACGTCAATAGTTTTGAATGGGTGCTTAACTTTAATGGAGCTTACCTTTAAGTAGGATCCGTAATATTTAGTGACGTATGGGCTGTCACATTGGGACAGCACCATAATTTCTTGTTGTATATCTTCGATTTCATCTTCGGCCTCTTCCAAGTCGATTATTTTGATAGCCACGACCTGCTGCGTCCTGTTGTCGACGCCCTTGAACACCTCTCCGAACGAACCCTTGCCAATCTTCTCTTGCTTCGTGAAGATCAGCTCGGGGTCGACCTTCTGCAAATAACAGAAAAAATGTTTAAGTAAGAGTAGGTACAAATAAATTTCAGGAAAGTGTAATTTGTTATTGGCGTATTTATACAAGAGTGTGAGGTAGTTTACACTAATTTTATTAACAACTCAGTGTAATTGTAATGCGCCTAAAATCTTAGAGACGAGTAAAAACATAGATTTAAAAATATTTGACAATAAGGAGCAGGTTTATAGTAAACCCGGAAAGTGACGTTAATTAAATTTTATTTATCCAATACAGTTTTTTTTTAATTAGTCCATTAGGAATAATGCGATAGGAATTCGATATCACTTGATTAATATATATTTGAATAATTATTTATCGCAGAGATATGAGTAATTGGTTTTAAATGAACAAAATTCATTTAGAGATAAGACAATAAAATTGGCTTTATAAATTTAGGCATTTGTGTATCAGTAATTTCGTTATTATTATTGCTATTGGTACATGCTTACTAAGGACTTGAGAATTATGTATATATGCATAGCAAAAATTTATACTGTTCGTATGTCATAAAATGAATCATACGAGCTATTGTTAATTTTGCTGTTCATGTACATGTATCTGTGAACTCTTGGCATTCAGAAGACGCTGCCATTCAAGAGTCAAGGTCTGACTACGCGAATGTGCTGAACTGCCAATGGTTTCTATACGTGATACAATTTCCTAAGAACTTAGTTAGCATACTGTGCCATGTTATATTAAATCTTCTACTTCTTTCTATCTGAACAGACTCACAGGTTTGCTATTATTTGCCTTAAGTAAAACTTTTACCAATTATGTAGTTATAATGATGCTTGCTTTCAATTGTTCGTTCGATATATTGTCAGCATTATAGTCATGCCAATAAAATTATTTGTTCGATAAGTATGTATGTATAATCTATACTAATATTATAAAGCTGAAGAGTTTGTTTGTTTGAACGCGCTAATCTCAGGCACTACTGGTGCGAATTGAAAAAATATTTTTGTGTTGGATAGACCATTTATCGAGGAAGGCTTTAGGTTATATAACATCACGCTGCAAATAAAAGGAGAGAAGAATAAATGGAAAATGTGGAAAAAAAAACTTGGAAAATTATTCATCTTTGAAGGCTTCCATTGCGTTCGCTGTGAAAACGGTTCAAAATTCAAAGAATTAATGCCCAAAATAACTATTCCACGCGGACGAAGTCGCAGGCACAGCTAGTGTATATAATATGTACCTAGTTACTGGTTGAAAAACGCTATGAAATGTAAATGAAGGGGAGAGTTGGAATGAGCTGACGGCGAAAGCACGATAGTTTATTCCGACAGGCGAGGTGGCACGCGGCACGGATAATCCGAGCTGGGCCGGGACATGCCCGACACGACCCGCTTGTCAATGGAGTTTCCACTACCTACATACCTAACTAACTATACCATGTTAAATTTTAATCTAATTTTACAACGCTCGTTAGACTTGCCATAAAACGAATAGTATTACGTGTGCTAGATCAGATCAACAACAATATTAGGTATACATCGAAATAACCTATAGTACCAGAATTATCACAATAGACAATCGACCAAATAACAGTTAAGGTTACTGTGATCACCTTACGTGGAATAATTTATAACGGGAAGTTCCTACACACAATTGTCATGAATGCATGATACAAGTAGTTACTAATTTTTAAGCTCAATCGATGAAATAATAGTTTCTTAATACTTTATTATGCTGAAACAAATCTGTGGCTACTAGAATCAATTTTCCCAAATTAACTGTAAACAAATTAGCTTATTTAGCATATTGTAGTGCACAACAGAACAGTTTGGTGCTGGATAGACGGTTAATCCGGGGTAGCACCAGACACGCAGAGAGTCGTGACCTGACTGCCAATGAGGGTCTCTCCCCTGCATACTGAGATGTTAATCATGCCTCACTTCTACCCACTCAATATACCCTGGATTTTGGTAACCTCAGTACCTGTACTGTTACTTACTGCGACTATTATAATAAGCCTATAAAACTTTAATATCGTCAATTAATTAAGTATTGATAGTTTTGTAACTTAAGGCCTGCAATATCTATATACATAAAACTATAAGTGACTGACTGACTAACTGACTGATATAGTGCTCTATCAACGCACAGCCCAAACCACTGGACAAATTGGACTGAAATTTGGAATGAAGGTAGATGCACGTAGATGTTATAATATAGGCTTCCGATAAGAAAGGATTTTCGGAAATGCCAATTTTAAAGGGGTGATGGATTACGGGATGCAATTTATACTTTTTAATGCGAGCAAAGCCGAGAGCACCCACTAGTTTTAGTATAAGTACTTAGGCTTTCCTAACGATTACAAACTAATTTGGATTAAAATATTAGGAGATGACTTATTCGTTCAGCGCTATCAAAGTGAAAAAAAGTTAGCAACGCTCGAAAGGTAACATCATTATTTCTTGTTAAATTTCCACCCTTCCTGAAGTCTGGTAAGGGGATGATAAAGTGAAAAGCTCAGAGCCGCACGAACAAAAAGGCTTATTGACTCGGTGGGCCAATTTTACACGCGGGGCTTTCAAAATACGAGTCTCATTTTGTTAGATGGTATCATCTTAAAAAGAGGTGTGGGAAGTGGGGAAACTAGAACACTGGTTTTGTGAGAATCTTGTACTTCCGTTTTGTTTTAAGTACAATTTAATAGCTGTAGCGTACGTTCTTATGTTTGCATTAAAATCACTTAATATTAAGTAAGTACTTGGATTACACACATGAATTCAATTATTTTTCATTAATTTACTTAAAGTTACATAGATTTTCTCAAACAATAATCGAGTTGTTTCCTAAATCTATTAAAATAATGATGCCAACTCATCAAAACTTCGTCTTCCCGCTGGGTGAAAACCTCTTAAAGATTAGAATTATGCGAAAAGTTTTCATCACAAATTAAACGTTCTTAAGATAAAGAAGAAATATAATTAAACTTTTAAAGCTGTTAAAGACTTCAAGTTTTGTAATGATGATCTTTCCACACTCTTGCAAAGCTCGCTAGTATAATTTTGGCGGCAAACTTTTTAAACGAGGCTACCTACTTTACTAACATTGAAAATGTGATCAATACTTAATTGTCATGTTCAACAGAAGTTCAGAACTGTCCAAAACAAACAAAGCAACAAGCAGATTATGAATTTAAATTTTAGTCGACACTACCTAAAATTGTAAATTTATATATATATATGCCCGAGCCTTGAGACTATACGCGAAACAGCAATATGTTCGTCCATTACAAAACTTCAAGTTTTTGATAACGTAGCGATAATAACATTGATTTCATAAACAGGAAATGGAACTGATATAAATTACACACAAGTAATTTGTGGAACGTGAATCGTACACGTGAATGCTGAAAAAGCTTGTTACAGGAAAATTTTCTGTCTCAAAATATAGGCAATAGGAATTGAAACTTTACAAAAAAAAGGAATACCTAATTCACTCGAATATCGGATACAAAATATACAAAAGATGTACTTATTTGACAATATGTGCTTTCGAAAAAAATATAATATAGCAATAACTATTTAAAAAAATACTTACCTATCTTATCGAACACAGTTCCTATTTACCCTATTTTGTCCTTGATACGGTCTGAATCATACAATTTCGATAACAGTTGTTGCCTTTTAATTAACCTAGGCATATTAAACATTGTAAAATGTACATAACCCACATTGTTTATCTATCTACATATCATATTAGAGTGCAACTAAGAAAAACTAAAACAATATTTGTTAGAAATTGAGTGGCTATCATGACTCACAATAAACTTAGTAACTCTTACAAAAGTCACATGGTGTATGTATTGTTGTTGGCGACATGACATGACATCTGCATATGTACATACATGCATAGTAAGGACAGTCACCTTTGTACGGGGCGCTGAGTACCGTAACAAGACCAGCCTCGGTTACGAGAACATTTGCTATTCATTAGATACTACCCTATATAGGAAACCGTCTTACACTGACACGCTATAAAAGGGCTATCGGTATGCGAGCTGCGAACACGCGGTTTTTGCAAGACCTTCGCAAGAGTTACGTAAATAAATAGGAACATTTATGGAGAATTGAGATGTTTAATGTATTAATAAGGGATATTGATGGTTAGGTTTATTCATACATAACCATGGGAAAATGAGTATCCCAAGGTCGACATTTTTTTTTAAATTTCTTTTAATTTTTCAACTATTCTGAGAATATAACAATATGTACTATTTAAGTATGAACCTAATTCTTACATAATCTAGAATTGTACCAAGACCAGGTAGAAAGTGTCGCATGCGCAGACGCGAAATCCGACACGCATTGCGATACATCAGGAAATAAATAACTGCTAATACGGCTGGCTCTATATGTACCAGCGGCAAATCAGTGCACATACATTGCACCAGGACATGAAATCAGTTTACCGTAATGTGAGGAAATGCCTACTTTTCTTGGTATCCAAAGCATTCGAATCAACTTACGTTGGTCCCAGAATATCTGTTTTGCGAAGGTCGAACAGGAGCAGGCCTCGCCGGCTGAGGCGGAACTTTCATCTGCCTTCGATCAAACGAAGATACGTGGCTCCCGGACCAACCCCACCGGCCAGGCCCATTGCTGCCGTGGGGCAAGGAATACGACGACTGGGGCCTTAAATGCCTGCTATTAGGCCCGGAGAGAATCGGGCCCGCGGGACCACCTTGAGGAATGGGTATCCCAGGTCCTTGGACGTAATGATAGTGAGGCGGATTAGTCACCGCAGCACCCCACATGGTACAAATCACTGGCGATTTCACACACACAAACACCGCACGAAACACTAATCACCTCATCACACCAACAAAAACAACGCACTGACTCGATCAGTTAACATTTCATGAGGTATCTCTGCCGCCTTATCGGTTCACAGCGATGATAATTTTGTAATTAGCCAATAGATTGATTTCATAAACTTTCTAAGTAATCGCGCAAAATTCCATTGACTACTAGTCAGTAGCGAGTTACCTATGCCACTGTCCGCGTCGGAAAGACTGACTGTTTGACAACATGGACGCCTCGAAAGCCACCAACACCGGACGACACTGAGACGCGTAGAGAATTAATTCGTACTGTTGAACGATTGTTTGGCCAAATACAGGCATCTAAATGAACTTGAAACGATTCGAAAGCGTTTACAATGGGCTCTTTGGTTCAGTGTCAATTAGGAATGAAGAGGAATACCCAAGGTTAGTTACAAGACAGAACTGGATATTGTGAAAATTTGGTATAACTGTAAAGGTCTCCTGACAACAGCACACATATGACCCTAGAGATACGAAGTAGCAATCAAGAATAAGTTCACTTCACTGAATAGACAAGATTCAATGGCAACTTGGAGATTGCGTCAAACGATACTGTGGTCACTCCGCGCACAATTTCCGCACCAATGCGTATGTACCTCAAGAGAAATCTATTTCCCGACACGAGTTATCCATCGTGATGGACGGCGTGTGAGTACCGACGCATTTGAATGTAGACTGTTGGCGTGTTGCGGCGTTCCACACCAGCCGTCCTGGCGATTGCATTATGTTTTTTTCGCAAGGGAGCGCGGGGGCGAGGCGGGCGTGCGGGCGGCGCCTGCGCCAGCCGACCGTGCAGCAGCCACCGCTGCGGCGCCGCGCCACCGCGCCGCCGCGCAGCGCCCGTAGCTGCGACTCGCGCGCACATATCAATCACACCTCATACTCATACACCAACTGATTGAATTTGATTTTATAAAATATTTGTATTACAATTTGGATGAAAATTCACCACTTTTGCAAATACGATAAGACTGCCCGAGGCATGACAAGTCATCAGATAACAAATGTGATGACTAAACTTTTAAGGTATGTAGACATAAAACTCCAAAAGTAAAGTCGAGAATTATAAGCAATCTGTCAAACGTACGTTCCAGTTACACGAATGCGCGAAAGTCAGCAAGACAAAGGCGTTACAAAACTTTCGTTGAGTTGCGATGTCGAGTGTCTGAGTCGGCTGAGTTTGGGCGCACAATAGATGGCATTAGTATGCCGCGGGCCATGGCATCGGTGGACTGGAGGAGTCACCGGCCGCAGCCCCGTGCACGGAATACTAACTGCACGAGTCCAGGCATTACGTGCGTGTACGGCAGCGCTCCGCATCACCATAAACGCTCGCCATTAGGCAATGCGGCCCACATACATTATTTGGTTTACGGTCCGTTACCTCCTTTTGTGGGATATGTCACGCCTTTGAAAGCTTCGAATAACAGGACAGCTCAAAAATGCTAACCAAATGGAATGTTATGTTATGTGGTCAATTAAAACCGGTTTGTTGATATATCAGGAGCAAAACATCTACTGTAAGCAACAGGTGTGTTGAATTGTGAATGGCGTGTGTAGGCTCTAGAAAGGCTTCACACATGTCACAGGAAGACAGGTTGTTTGAATGATCAGAACTGGACCTGCCCGATCAATACATTGGTGAAGCATAAAGATTATTACAAAAAAATATTTATGAAAACTTTTAACAACGGTCTCAATATATGTATGACACGACACGTTTTATCTCTTAAAACACATGAATCGTCAAATAAGATAAAATACACTGGGTTTATTGCGAATATTAACACTTTTTACCGAAATTACACCATATGGTCCCGATGGCAGAAGGTGTTGAGACAAAGGCTTGCGACGCACGGTGAAGCCTACGCGTGACTAAAATCTACGGCCAAGGAAGACGCACAATACGCTCAACAAATAGCGAGGTTGCTACTAAGTAGGTAGGTATTTATCGAAAGCACAAAATGTTTTAAAACGCTTCACGAGTACCTACTAAAAAGATACTAAATATAGTACGTAATTGGTTAAGAACTATAAAAGAATTAAAACAAGTGAAGTTTTGAACAAAAATGGTCAAGTGTTTACAACATGTGAACATACAGGTTATAGCTACAGTAACCAGCCTATTTCCAAGTGAATGGTAACATCTCTACGCTCGATATCACAAGATTTCGCAGTCGTAGATGGAGCAAGACAGCGATAAGGTGTCTTATCGTGATAAGTACATTCCACACTTTGTTAAGTAAGTACATGCTTGTATTCGAGATAAAATACTTATAAAAATGACAACTGCTGCGCAAACATGGCAAGGTTAATGTTGACTGAAATCTGAACTAGACTTTGATACAAGAAATGTAATAAAAGGTGCGCTCTGCCGGTTATCTTTAGTTTAAAGAGCTAAAAATATGAAAAATACAGAATTTTTACTTTGTATGGTAGGTATTAAGTACATCTTTTACATCGCAATTGCTCAAACTGAACTGGAGGCAGGTTTGCAACAAACAGGAGCGTAGTAAGTACCGCCCGTTCCAGACCAGAGTTTGGAAACATTCCGAACATAAATCGTCTAACGCATCGGCTTCGCAATTTATGACCATGATTTAGTTTTCAGGAGGATAAACCCTCTGCTCTATGCAGAAGTTCGAGTCGCTGAATTTAGCAAATAGTTATAACAGAAATATTAATTAAGGACTTGCACAGACAGACACGTTAAACTGTGGGTCGCGGCTGTTTGTCTAGTACGGCAATCGTTAAGCCATGTCAGAAGCCCTTAGAGCGGTTTGAAAACTCTCGACATCAGAGTTGGCCACTCTCATTCGATAAGAAGAAGAAGTTATAGTACTTATTCGTAGTTGGACTCCAAACGTTTTCCTGACTACTTTTAGAATTTTTTCATTAACGAATGTATACCTAGTAGTTTATTTAGTACCCTAAAACAAAGAACGATCTAAACCTTGATTGATTTAAGTAATCTGTAACGACCAACGCGGCGATCTATAACGATATTGTATCAATTAGTACCTAAGCACGATCTGGGTGCTACACTGGCTCCGAAGACATCGATGATTGTCGTATTACGTACGTGTCGACGTCGCTTTATCAGCCATTTGCCTGTTACCCACAAATCCCATTGTGGTTTGAATAGAACAACAGTTGCATGTCCCAGTTAGCGGGCACATCGCACCTGGAGCAAGCAGCGGACGCATAAAACATCCCATTTGCGTCACATCGGAAACGCATTAGGGAGACCGACGATGCCGTAAGAGCGCAATATCCGACCGGCACAGCGCTCAGCAAACTACATTTACACGCGGGCTGATGGAAACTCACGACTCAAATGACACAAGTACATCACACCTATCCAATACATCAAAATACAGCTAATTTTAATTATTTTCTCTGCTTGGCAAAAAAAGTAAATATAAGGGTAAATGCTATTAGCCAAAGAGGCTAATAGCATTTTGTCAATTTGCCAAATACGAAGATGAATTTGTGTAACAACAACACAAAACAAAGAAATGAAGAACGATGATTTAATGAAAATGTAAATTGGTAGACGAGATTACTTATAAATGCAAATTGATATGAAATGGCCCTTCTGCTTCCGTCTATAAAATGGATTTGGTAAGGAAAATGATAGAGATGAAGTAAAAAACTTATTAAGGAAAATAACTTAGTACGGACGGCTAAGCTTTGGAACACTTTACCAGAAGCCGTGTTTCCTGCGAACTACAATCCAGGGGTCTTAAAATCTAGAGTTTATAGGTATCTTCTAGGTAAGCGTGTTACATCCTAGGCTGCAGCAATGCTTCCAGAGGAGTATGGCCATCCGAATGTGCAGAGGGTATCGCACCCTCTCACATGAAGTGGCCTGCATACTTGCAGGGTCCCTCCCGTGGGACCTTGAGGCTGGCGTCTTGGCGCAGGTTTACTGGCGCCGCTCACAAGCGCGTCAGCAAAGCCTGTTACCACTCCACGAGGAGGTGGAGCGCTGGAGGAGGGGCGCAAAACGCGCAGCCGTGGGGGCTTGGCAGGATGGTATCCTCGCTAGGTCCACACGACGAGGCCAGGGAGCCACCCGATTCCTTGAGGCCATACGGCCTGTCCTAAGGAATTGGGTGGAACGGAAGCATGGCGCGCTCACCTTCCGGTTGACGCAGGTACTCACGGGGCACGGATGCTTCGGGAGGTACCTGCACAGAATCGGTAGGGAGCCAACCCCGGTGTGTCATCGGTGCGGCTGCGTGGAAGATACCGCGCAGCACGTTCTCGAGACATGTCCGGCGGAGCTCGGACCGCGATTATCTCTAATCGCGGTAGTAGGGACAGACCTCTCCTTGTCGACCATCTTGCGAGAGATGGCTGACGACGAGAGGTCATGGCACGCGGTGGCCTCCTTTTGCGAGACGGTGGTGTCGCAAAGGGAGGCCGAGGAGCGGGAGCGGGAGGTGAATCCTGCCACTCATCCGATCCGCAGAAGAAGGACACGGAGGCGAGCCGCTCGCGCTCGGACTCCGTCTCCACTAGGAGGCCCTGGGGCGTGGGATACGGGGGCATCCCATACCCCCTAGCAGAGATAAGGGCCTCCCGAGGAGTCGATGCCTGGATGTCCCTGGGCATCGCTCGCGCAATAAGAGGGAGGTTGTCCTCCTGAGGCGGGTCCACCTGGACAGTGGACTGCGGTTGGGACGGGAATTGCGGAGGAGTATTGCTCGCTTGCCCGCGAAACCCGTCCTTGCCGAGGTGAAGGGACATCGTGGTAGGTTTTAGTCGGTAGTGGAGTCCCATTAGCTCTGAGCCCGACATACCCCGCCGCCCCCCCCCCCCCCGGGGAGAGTGCGGGGATGCGTAAATGCATTTCCTCCACGGAAAAAAAAAAAAAAAAAAAAAGGCTGCAGTAATGCTTAACATCAGGCAGGCTGCAGTCAAACGTAAACCTTTCCCACGTAAAAAAAAAACTTATGAAATAGGCATAACATAAAACGTGCTTTAAACAATTTACACGTACCTATGCCTCTCATAGTGGGAATGACGTCACATAGTTTATTATTCCCAGCGGTAAGAAACAAAGAGGCATAAAGTGTCAAATGTATTTATTACAGTGTTTACAGTAGCGAGTCAAAAGCCACTCTTCTGTACGACCAATTAAAACAATGAGAAGTAGAGCTTTGCGAAGTTACCGTGTAATATGAGAGTCGAATAACATTTGTTTTGAAAGAGCCGAGTTTAAAAGCTATCGATTTAGTATTGCGAATTCAATAGAGGTAGTGTGGTACAGAGAACTGTTTCCACCTGAACCTGAAGAGAGGGAAACAAACAAAAAAACCGAGAATTGCAGACGTGCTCGCTTCTACATTCTAGGTCGCTTTTGAAGCTACACTTGAACAGATTTAGAAACAAGTTGATAACGTGAATAATATATTGAGTGTTCCTTTTAGTACCTGTAAGTTTAGTCATCGTAAGTAATGCTACTGTGGATTGCAACATAGTATTTAAGACGACATATGAATGAAGACTTCTAACCTATTCAGGTTAGTCATTCATATGTCGTCTACCCAAAGTAACTCGTACCGAATCGAAAGTACGTACTTTTAACTAAGTACACACATTGCTACGTTCGTTTCACACATTATAATACCAGCCAGAGTTTTAAACAAACTGAGAAGTTATTCGAGGAACTACTTACTTCTGAACGTCTGCAATGGATTACTTTGGAAGCACTAGAGTTAGCTACGCGTACTGAATGTTTCAACCTTTATAGTACAGCCTTAGTAACGATGTTTGTGAACAAATTGAACCTGAAACTCAGTCCTGTTTTAGATGTTGGATAAAAATGATAGGTACAAGCTACACAGTCTGGCGACCCTGATAGCATTCTATTTGCGGTTTAGGACAAGGTACAATCAGTGATGCAGGAAGTACTTTATATCAAACAAGATTCAGACCAAAAGATGAGCCTTGATAAATACATAAAAATATGACAATATACTTAATTCTATTAAACAGGTTAACTGCTAAATATTGCCACCGATTTACAGATAATAATAGCCTCTGATCAGTCCTGAAAGTTGAGTTTGAAACTCGAAATTTTCCAAAAGACTTTGGCTGGAGTTAAAATACGGCCCGTAATGGACTTTCGATCATGAATACCGAACGCTATTTAGCGGCTCTGCTTGAATTAAGATATATATCTAGAAAGCCAGAGCCGGTGTAGCGATAAAGTTACCGGAGGCTTAATTCACTTGAAGTTTAATAAGAGCGCTGTTGCTTTATCAAACAAATAATATGGGCGCTGAAGTTTTATATTGAGGAAATGTTGAGGTATTCCCAGTTCATTAAAATATAAAGCCAGGCAGATACGCGCGAAACAAATGAAGATGGTATAAAACATAGGCGGAACCGGCCTTTTAGCGATCGATTGCACTCTTGGAGCGCTCAATAGAAGTAGGTAACGTTGGAAAGTGTCTATAGCTAGTAGGAACAGTCACGCAACATTAAATCGGCGATTAGATGCCGAGTCGCAGTTACAAGTACAGTTAGTGTGGTCGAATGTTCACTATTTGTCGATGCTTGTGCATCTGTACTTATTTGTTGGTTACTGGGATCAGTTGTCATAATTCAATAGAAATTACATCGTGATTTGAATTAATTACCCGGGTTTATCGTAGAATGTTAGTGTTAAACCTGCTCAAATGTCAAGTAATATTTCATAATAATTTAATAAATTAGTATTTAGACGCCTACATAATAATAGTACAAGGAAGTTATTTTACATACCTACCTAACTCATGCCATATTAGCTCCAAATGATATTTGCAATGTTGTATAATATAATCCAAATATTTTCCAAGTTATCTCATTCAGTATGAATTCGTCAAGGTTGCGTTGCAGACACATGTCGCCATCAATAAGATAGCAATTATCATATGTTTGTAAATGCGTAATAAGTACCTCTGAAGAGTCGTAGAGTACTATGAAGTATGTCGAGTTAAGTACTTACACGCCCACACACGCAGTGACGAAATACTTAGCGACAGAATGGAAAATGTGTTAGCATGTAGGCACAATATGCGACTTCAACACAACTTGACTCTGCAATATGAATGTACGACTCACTAGCCATGCAACAAACATTTCGGTCATTGTCATTTTGATATTCACGCATACGAGTATCACATGCCCAAATAACAATAAATATCCTCAAAGAGACATTAAACATGATGCCATCAGCTGTTTTGTATTCACGACCAAACACAATTAATTCAGATTTTAGCTATTCTAATAATTTATGCGAGACGAGGCGTTGTTTTAATTCAGATTGATGAGTATACATAATTTTAACGCTTTTACTCGCCTTTATTTTTTATAAATTTACACACACGTATGCCTACTTCGTCTACAAATTAATTTGTAACTTAAGTTGTATTTAATTTACTGACGATGGATTATGGATGCACAAATATTATTTTTTTATGAGAATTGAAAGACACATACAATTAATTGTAGTATGACCTTTTGACTGCGTACGTAATTACTGTATCGATTAGACGACAGGAAAAAATATAATCTTATCTAGTATTTACCAAGTATCTAGGTCTTAACCGTTCCGGCTTGCGTGTGACAGGCAGACCTATCCCTAAGGCCAAGGGCAGATGTACACACAAAACCAATTAATGTAGGTACAACTGTGGACCGCTGCAATGACTGACTATCAATTAACCCTAACCAATGAGCATAAATAACCGGATATTCGATTGTGTGTGTGTGTTTTTTCGATTGAGAAAGGGATAGTTGGAAACATAATCGTACCGATCATCGTGAATTTGTGATAACAAATAAGCTGTTTAAGTTGCAGATAGCAATTAGGTATACTCACTACAAACTACTACAATGATTTGAATTTACATGCAAGTATATTTGAATGTATAATGCTATCATAATAATTGTTTTCTCAGGAGCTTTTTAAATAATAGTTTTACAAGAAAAATAGATAGTCAGAATTGGCTAATAATAAGTATTAAATTGTTCACGTTATGGGTATTTTATTGGTAGCATTCTCCACATATCTCATGATACAAATCGCTTGGCTATTTACATAATTTGGTTAGGGCCGGCAGGTTGTACGATCCGGTCTGACTGGATAGTGGCCACCTAACGGAATGGCTCTTCAGCAAACATTTTATTGGAACTCAAGTAGCTAAACAACATAGTCAGTTAGTTAATACAGAATCACCTGCTACTTACTAACTATAAGTAGTAATTACATAATTTATAGTATTCCTATTCATACAAGGAAAATATCAAAAACAATTTAGTTATTTAAGTAAGTAGGTAATTAACTACTTCAGGAAAATGTTTCAGAAGTACAGTAATCTATAGTACCTAGTTAGTAACTAATTAAAACGTTTAAATTGGAGTTTACAAGGAGTTATTTAGAGAGTTCTAAGGAAAACAATGTTTAAGTAGTAGTCTAAGGAAACCAATGTGTTGTGAATGGATACAAATATCCAGCGCTTAGGCCCACCCATATAACTACTTAATATTTCAAATTAGCTATCTAAGAACTTGACCTACAGCCGATCTGAATAAATATTCAGATCTCAATGAATGATTACTTACTCAGATACTTGGTGATTGGCCGAGGCAAACTGTAATCAAACAACCTGTCGCAAGCCCGGAGTGGGCAAGTACTGCTGGCCACAAAAACTGCAATCATGCTATGATAGATGAGATGAGACGCGCTGGCCTATGATCGCCTGAGGTTCATTACCTGAGCTTACTCACCTACTTAGCGGCTAGCTATTTTAATGGAATACTCGAGCTATCAATGTAGATAAATGACGCCTCCGTATTGAATCAAGTCAACGGACAATATTGTAAAGATCTAATCCCACCAAAAACATTCTGTATAAAATTTGCCAAGTCTCAATAGAGCTGCTTGTTTATCTCTAAAAAGTAATGAAATCTCTAGAATCAGTTAAGCCAAGTCTAAGGTTCCTTACTGCGATTTAGTTATTATTATAGTTAATTTTACGTGACTTTGCCGTTGAACATTCTTTACACGTTTAGTGGATACAAGTTTATTTACTAATTTATTTGCAGATTTATTCAAATCTTCTAAAGTTTTTGCCTATTATGTAGAGTCCACTTAACTATTTTTTCTGATTCTAATCTATCTTAATTTTTCGTTAGAACTCTGGTTATTGTTTCTATGTTTCCCTTAAACTTTAATTAATCATAATCTACTACTTACAAGTCAACGGCCAAGTCACATAAAATTAACTATAATAATAAATAAATCGCAGTAAGGAACCTCAGACTTGGCTTAACTAATTCTAGAGATTTCATTACTTTTTAGAGATAAACAACCAGCTCTATCGAGACTTGGCAAATTTTTTACAGAATGTTTTTGGTGGGATATCACTTCTTTTTGACAGGACCTGGACTAATATATATACATATATATATATATATATATTTAATATTTTTTATTTATTGAGTAGAATACAGTTATATATATAAATATAGAAAATTGAATGCAGTAGAAAGTTGGCTGAGGATGATGATGATTTTGTAAGATCCGATACATACCACCAGTTCTCATCATATTTAGTTCAAGCACCAACCCGCTATCTCTTATAGTTTTCGAGATCCCTTATGGTACTCCAAGGTCTGATGGCCAAAGTGATGGTGATACTCGGCCTTCAGCCTCGCATCCCGCTCATTTTGACATCGCATGTTCTGCGTTGTCATATTTCTCATAAAAACGCTAATTTGGCTGTATTCTTACGTTTTCTCATCAGGGTCACCAGGTAGTCCAGATCTTCCATAAATCTTGTTTTGATAATTTTTCCTTTATGTGGGCGCTAAAATCTACCTCTGTACAAAATTTCAGCTCTCTAGGTGTATGGGAAGTACTAGTTCTATTTTGATGATCAGTGAGTGAGTCAGTGTCGAAAATGCGAAACTTTGCATTAGCATAACTTCGGAACTAATTGATCTACCAACTTGAAATTCTGGATTTCAAGTGTGTTATTACGAATTTCTAGATGACGAAAATTTTAGCGTTTTAATCCTATCCAGAGGTTCTCAAATAGGGGGCTGAAAATGCGGCGAAATGGTTCCAGTAAAGGATGGTACGGCAGTTTGCTTCGCGCTCGACTTGGCGGGGGCACTACCGTGCCCCCAGATAGAAACATTTTAAAACAAAGGCAATGCTTTGAAAGCAATGTACATACTTATGCTCTGCGAAAGACGAGAAGATACGTAATAAGTTAAGACTCGCGACTGAGATGTGTATGGATACCTACAGTGTCTAAGGAAAACTTACATTTATTAAGTAACTAAATAACTACCTCCATTAAGAGGGGGCCTAATGCCAGCAAAACGCAAACATGAGTCCACTAAAACATAATTGTAGCTATTTTATACATAAAAAATAATGCGGGGTCATCGCTGATAATTTCGAGTAAATGAGTAAAAATAGATTTTTTCTTTGGCATTTGTAGTTTTTTTTTTTGCGGAAATCTCCGACCTATTTTCAAAATTCTATGCAGCTATTTGTCTTCTTCGGGATTATACCCATATTCCAATATTTTTTTCGTTGCAATTTTTATGTTTCTTAGCATCAAAGAGCGGCATTGAAAATACCTCTGTTTGCATTTTGCTGGCAATAGGGCCCCCTCTTAAATACTTATTCTATTGGACTATAGAAACTGCAATGATATCTTTACTCAAGTACTTACATAAGTACCTACTTCAATTAATTTGGAAAAAATTTAAAATCTTAATTGACTCAATAAATATCTTACCTACATAATTACATTTTAACTAATATCGCAGATTGACTTTACAATCATATTTTGTTTAGGTCAACATATCGAATGAAATAAGTAATCGGGCAATTTTCTCAATATAACGTACCTATATCTAGGTTGAACATGAACGTGTGTGGGTACTATAAAGTAATATAATCGATTATACTATGAATACGTGGGGTGCCGAGCAAGATGTAAATTGATAGTTCAGCAGCAAAAATAAAACTGCTGGAAGCAATTTATTGGTGGAGGGCTTTTCTATCACCGTAACGGCAAGTTATTAATATTAATGGGCAAGAGCCGGCCAGCCTGCATGAATATTTAGAGATCACGTCAATATAGCGCCTGGTGACCGACCCTTGAGCACGTACCAGGACTATCAGGTACTCACTACTGTATACATTTATAAATATCTTATAGTTAGTTAACCTGTCGTAAGTAGTTACTTGCAAAGATATTCCACAACATACTCCTCACAATGAGAATGAAGATACAGACAAATCCAAATTTCAGCGATGACGGAGACAGTCCATCGACTAGAAGTGTAGCACAATATGTTCAAACAAACGTACGTACGTAGTACAAGTTTGACGGAGATAACAGGCTCATTGAAGCTGAAGCGTCCTTTAGAAATTTGTTAGTAAACGACATATACCTACATATGTAGATGTTAGAACGATCCTGTGTCTTTCAAAACTATGTCTGCTTTTCCTTATTTGCCGAAAATTAAAAACCTTCATACTTATAAAAGCAAAATAAAAGATGTTATGAATGTAACACGCAATATTACACAGCTTGAATTTTGGTAGCAACCTGGCTTTACATTTTAATGAATTGGAATACCGGGTCAAGTTCCGCTGCTTGCCCTACATAGCCATAGCCCGATTGTATTGATCAAGTGAACATTTTTAAAAGTGTTTGAGTGTAACAATGCATCGGATATGGCACGATATCGAGCGAATATTACCAAGTGTCGGACGTAGGAGTAACAACCGATGATTTCCAATCTCGCCCCACATTCCTTCACGCTTGTTTATTTTATTAAACCATCTCGCTTCGCTCCGAGCTCGTATCATAATACTAAATGCAACTTTTATAAAAATATAAACGTTTCAACATATTCGGGTCAACCTTTTAGCGTCGTCACAAACTGGATATTCCGCTTACCGCTATTTTCAAATTTAATTTTGTTGATGGACAACGGTTATCGGAATTCTGGTGAAGAGTCGCGCTTCGGTGATAGTTTTAATGGCGTAGTTTTAGTCGTAAGTTTTACGCTATCGGCCCTGACCTTCCTACGACTAAGGAAAGCTATGCTATCTTATTTATAATTGGTTATTGATCTATTTTGCTACCGAGGCGTGTCTAGGTCAAATCATCATTTCAAGAAAGCATATTGTCATAACTCTATGTGCTTCCACTGAAACTTCTTAGTAGTCTAGTCTAGCTATCATTTACAGTGAAAAATATTTCCAAGTATACAAATATAACTATTGTTAATTTACTCAAAGCTAAGATAGGTACTAACAATCGTATCGTTTACGTACTAGGTACTTCGTAATTCCCTAGTGAGTTGCCTTTCACCTACTGGGCTGCACAGTTCAGCTGGGTCACGAATACTCGGGCCGGAGGTGAAGTGGGCCTCGTTACGAGTTCTGATGTAGAAGCCCAATAAACAATTAATGGCTTGATTTGCCGACAGCGTTGATATTAAAACTACCTTTCAGAATTGGATTATGGACAGAAATATTTGCCTTTGGTAGCTAAAAGTATTTTTAGTTAATTTTGTTTTATAAGTGTGTGACAATAAAGTAGTATCTATCTATCTATCTAAATCAGACTGTTAATGCATGTAAGAACCTACATAGTTGGCTTTTTAGACAATTAATTGACTATACTATTTGTTTTTGCAACCTGCATACTATTTTCCCGTTTATACCAATATGCAATAGTTACCACGATTAAGTAAGCAAATAATGTGGCAAATCGAATTCAAATTGAAATATACTTAAAGCAATACTATAATATCAAAAACGTATTCAATTCACGTTTTCATGTTGTGTTCTCATCAGATTTACCGCAGAAAGAAAAGACGAGTAAATCGGCTACTCAATAGCGATGCTAAAGGCACCGGTTGGATCGAAATCACGGTTAAAACGAGTCGACTTTACAATGTAGCAAATGAAGAAACACAGAACATACAAAGTATGCTCTGGATGATAACCAAGTTATCTGAGCAACAAAAGCACACAGGCGGCACCGTGTCGGACAAATTCGACGACGAGACGTGAACAATTCGTTCTCCTATGTTAAGGCAAATGAGACTTTCCAACTCGCTTTTTTGTTTTTCGGTGGCACGAATAGTTTCTATGCAAATAGATACGACGAGCTACACGAGCGGCCCTTACAAATTTGATTGTTGATAAGTCCGGGTTGTCGACCCTGCGCGCACGACTAACAGATTTTGCCCGAGTCGAATTGACGCGATGAAGGCAACCGAACAGCCATGGCTCTTGCGATAGATGTCCATAGATAGGAGTGTTGCAATAGCGGGACTGAAATCTAAGTAAACGGTCTGAGATAGGCGCATTGTAGCGCCGAAGATATCACATAAGTACTGTAATAAGAAATGTTCTTCCTGTTTATTATACTGGTGACGATGAAAAACTTTTCAGTAGGAATATAGTCTTTGCATTTTGCATACTTTATCGGGAAAAATGACAAAGTGAATCACGTCTGTAATTTCATTAGTTCATGCCGACCCAAACATTTTCATTTTGCGGTGAGCACATTTTAGCTTTGGGCCTTCATTTTGTTGTAAAGGTACGGTTGGCAATTTACGTGGACCTTTCGTAGCGAACTCGTGTCAAAGTGGTTTTGTGAACGATGTTCTCGGTCACAAAGGATGGTGCGGATCAGTTTACATTGGCTGCGGCCTCACGTGCACGCGGGTGCAATCGGGCCCGACGAGGAAACCACGGCCCATATAGATAACAAACATGCTACTATATGCAAACTACAATGTACTACATGGCAGGTTAAGTAGGGACGTCTACGTTAGTAATGCAAAAAGCTTTCAAGCTAGAAAACAACGCATGCCAGTAATTTGTCTAGCTTTTGGTCGGCACAGATATTTAGATTCCAATTTGCGGTTGGATACCTATTTTCAGTACAGCGAACTAACATAAAAAGCTAGGGTACGTAATTATCACACTAAAAAGGCACGTCGACAAAGGCGAATAGAGGTCAGCTCGGAAACTGTAGCACCACAGTCTCACGCAGAGAGGCGGAGGCAGGCGGCACGCACGGAGCACGGAGCCGCCTCCAGCTCGGAATAACAATCGAACCGTGGGAAACTGCCTCCAAGCGCCGCGATTGTGAAACGCTTACCGCCAATAAGAGGATGTTTCACTGAATAACATGGCCGAGAAGCTCGCCAAATATCTAGTGCATTGTAAGTCGGAGTCGGAATAGGCGTCGTGTGAATAACGGTGGTTGCGACAGAGCACCTCCGGCGGTGTTCTCTACCCGCTGACATTTACCACTCTCAAATTAGAGATGCGGCCACACGACACTGTTATGTCATTTTAAGCTATTGATACATATTACGAGTGCAGTAAAGTAGGTCGCGACACAATGAATGAGGCAATTAATGGTCGTAAAGAAGGCGCTTTCTCAGCTCTAGACAAAGTTTTAAAACATCCTCACGTACTAGAAGGCCTACACACTATTAATTAGTGAAATTACTTGGTAATGTTTTTAGTATTTAATTAAGTAAGTACCTAACCTTTGCTCTAAGGAAAACTTTTGTTAAAGCAGTGTAAATCTTTATTATAGAAGTACTAAATTTATCAAGTAATTTGTTTTATCATAGGTATCATAAGAAGTGCCTGTCTGCAAATTATACTATGACCTACATACAGTCATGTATGCCTGTTTCATAAGAGTAATTAGGGAACTAGCATGTCAAGGGTCATGTAACTGGTTAATTAACAATTGCCTACTACTTAGTACAATGTGTATTAGTACAGTACATAAGTATCTACATAAATAATTGCTTATACTCAATACAAATTTACCTAATGCTTAAGTTTAATATGTAAAGTACTTAATATACCTAAAATACCAGTCCTACTAAGTGGTTAATTTAATCACTTATTTCTATAATGAAATCTATTCAAAGCTTAAATTGTGCAATATCAATTATCAAACTAAATTACCAATCAACCTACAGTACCAACTTAGTACTTTTATTGCTGTGTGTAAATAGCACTGTTAACTTAAAATTATGCAATATGTACTTAACTATAAAGTAGATACAAATAGTTTTTTTTAACTCTTAATGCCTAATTGTTATTTTGATATAAATTCCAAAAGCTTAAAACAACTAACTAATAATAAAACAAGCTAAATTTTTCTATGTAGATGACTAACACCAATTGAAAAAACAGAGAATTTATATAAAATAGGGTAAAATGGGTACATAGTTACTTAGTTTTCATATCAGATTTCTAAAGACAAACCTCCAATTCATTTTGTTCTACTTAATATATCCAAATCTTCTGTTAATTTCATTATTATGTGAGTAAACAATCCTATATTAAAATCTATCATACACTTTTACCTTCATACCCATATTCTGCTCATAAACAATCCTAATCAAAGGCAAACATTATAGAATTCATAGCAAATTTTAGTATCTTATAGTAAAACACAATATACTAAGCATGTGTGTGGAATAATAATTTATTAGTAAGTACATACCTACCTAGACAATAATAATAATATGACAGTATGTTAATAATAATAATAATTTTAATAGGCAAATATGTCTATTTTTCTTGCATTTGATACCTTAAACACTAATAAAAATAAATAAGAAATGATCTCTACATTTCTGTATATCCATGTGTGTTGAGTTTAAAACATTATTTATTTGTTTTCACTATGTTTAAAAACATTATGAGGAAGGTTTACCCAGTTTAGTTAAGGAATTCTCACATCCAATATCCTATGTGATGCCGAACAGGTTGCTAGATAAATATTAACCAATTTCAGTATCTTATCCAATCAGAACATGTTTTTGATGGTCTACATACCACAGCTAGTTCGTTGAAATTCCTGTTTACTCATGTAATACTACTTCAATACACTATTAGATAATGGATACTATATAGAAACCAAGCCAGAAAACATATCTAAACACAGAGTCCACAAGAAAGTATGGAATTATAACAGATATGTAAAAAATTGGCTTTAAATTCAGGTAGTTATCTGAACAAAGCTGAATTCACTTCAGGAATGTTGTAAAGATATGACTAGCATGCATAATCCACTTTATCTTTGATTCCACTAATCTACTGAACTAAGATTACTGAATAAATGACGATAACTAACAGCAATTGACAAGGAAATCAGTAGGTACCTACTTGTGCTAAGGTAACTTTTTAGGGAATATTACAGGGAATTTATGCTTGCCAGAAATCATATGATGGATAACAACAAAGGAACTATGATGCTGTAGATGGAACAAAAGACTTACCTCGCTGAAGGCCATCACTCCGGTCGGGCCTCTTTCTCCGTCCGACCTCTCAATAAACTTTATCACGGTAAATCAAAACAAATAGTTCACGCTTTTGTTTCCCAACATTGGAAACAGTCCCGACATCTAGCATCCCCGCGACACAAATACATCAGAACTGTGGAAATTCACTCACTGCGCAAGAACAAAATTTCAATTTTGGCTAAAACGAAAACACCTGACCGAATCACAAATCACTGAAAAAAACCAACATTCCTCAGGTGGGTCAGATTCACATCAAACCTGCCATTTACACTATATAACGGTTTTTAACACTACAAGCAACACTTAAAGATTTATTTGCGAATATTTCATCCGCTAGTCCATTACGAAATAAGTTCGGAAAATGACAAAACGTGAGAAAATATCACAGAGAACTATCAAATGGAGATGAACGCGCCATCTTGCTTCATCATGTCATAATCAATGCCGCCAACTGTACAAAATGAAATGAAGCAAACAATCACATCAAGCACGACAACCTGAAGAGTTTGAAGATAGCCACAGGTCCTAAAAGCTGACAAATTATGATGCATGCAGCGCCATCTCTTGACAAAATATAGAAGCAAAATTCTACCGGATATGAAAAATAAGTTTTCTATCACCTGTTTCGTAAAGGAGGGAAATCCTGGCTATTACTATTTCATCATCATCTTCTACATTGTCGATCCAATGCTGGGTTGCTGGGTATAAGTATTCTCCTCTAGGTGTCACAGATGTCGGTCTAACACAAATTTATTGCAGTTTGTAAAAATACAAAAATGTTATGATATTCTGAGATTTTAGCGTCAGCCACTAAACATAATATTCTCCTGCTTTTATCATAACAACTATAGTTCGGGCACTGTACTGTGAGCCTGTATTTTTATCAGTTTTATGCAATATGGCCAATTATAAGCACAGGGTGCACACTGCAATACTGTAGCATTTAATTTTAACAATAAAGAATTGTACTGAATCATCAACAAAAAAAGAAGAGACAAACCTATTAACGACCTTTGGTAGCCATACCAACTCCGACACACTTATTCGTGATGCATAACCAAGCAACAGAGATAATTAATATTTGATTGATACATTCTTACGATGATATATGCGATACCGAGCGCTAGCGATAAAAATATAATAATAGGTAAGTACATAAATTCGGAAAGACAAAAAAATAATAATATAGAAAATATATTTTGTATGTTTAAGTCATTTTTGTATATACTTGTGGAATATATGTAAATATTAGTTAGTTATTTTCTGAAATAAAAAAGTACATAAATTATACATATATGTACTTACCTATTATTTATTTTATTTGTTTCTTATACTTATGTATTGGAATGCGAAATTTCGTCTATAATAAAAACTTATATTACCTATTTAGTCAAAAGTTATTGCGTACAAGTTTTCGCTCTGTCAATAATCAAGTCAGACACGTGTTGAAATGTTTCAAAGTCATCAACAATACCAACAGATAAATAACATCAAAATAAAAATGTTTGTCGAAAAAATTCTCAGTTTTCCCATGGGCCTGTAACATATTATGTTTATACGGCTTACACCCGAGATACACACACACTTTAAGGATATAATTTACTAACTCAATCAATGTACGCTATTGCGTTAACTTTAACCTAGTTTTGGCCGGAGTAGATTGCGGCTGATTTGCAGGAGGTAAGAGTAAATTGGGTTTATTAATTTCTCTGTAAGTACATTCGTCACGAAGGCGAGGGAGCTAGTTGTGACGTCACGTGGTGCCAGCCCGGGACCGCTCCGCTGCGCTGGCTGCTGATAAGCCAAGGACTCCAAATGTGGGTTAAGCAACTAGGTTATTGCACTGCCAGTTTATATTTAGCCCCCAGTCCAGCCCGAGCTCCCGAGCTGTGCGCACGTGATGCCGTAGGCCGGCAAGATGCTCGCGCTTGAACAGTTGCTCTTCCGCAGGGTTGTCGAGCGCTGCAAGCGCCAATGGCTGTAACCATGGACCTTGAAGAGAGCGCGTCAGATTCTAAGCTACATAAAGACGCCAAGAAAGAGCTGCGGCCCTCCAGCGCCGTCTCCTTTTCCAGATCAGAACATGCGCCCGTCCCGGTTGCAGGTATATAAACATGTTGACAGGCAGTAAGGCTTGCCGGCTCTTCTATGATAACTATTTAATGCAAATAATATATGACTCCGATAGTTCCGATACACACTTGTCCGCTAGAGGAAGAAGTGAGTAAATATTACCGCTACTACGGGCACCTCGGGTTTTTATATTGACACGGCGCAATCATTTCATACGAGTACCTCATACACAAAAATCAGCATTGTAGAAGATGGTGACCGTTCTCTACATATATCATATTTTTTATCTCATATTTTTATACTAACATATTTTATTGACATACCTAAGTTGATTATTCAACACTTATTATTCAACCACATCAACACGATGGTACTGAACTGATCGATCATTTTATGGCCACAAATTTTCACAGAAATAAATAACTAATATATTTAATCATCCACTTTTTCTACACTTTAAATTTAAATACCAGCGCACATCACGAACCATTTTCTGCATACTTTAATACATTACCTACTACGAACTTACTTTAGTAGATGCAGTAATAAAATTCACTATACCTATACTGCACGGAAACTTACTCGACGTGGCTAAAATCGTGTTCATACGTACTTTAGAAAGTCAGTTTGATATTATTTACAACCTTTTTACTACCGTACAGATATGTAGATTCATTCACGCATATACATACGTGACTTAGCCACATAATATTCCAATAGAAGCAATAATAGTTCTTGTGGCGTTTGCAGAGAGCTCATCTAGCGAGCAGTTGAAACAATTTAAGAGTTGGGTGAGCAATGAACGATGGAATGAGCTGAAGAAACTGGCTGATGCAGCTATGAAGGAACGCAAGGTGTTCATGATAAAAGGAGGCGGCTTCCCGGCCGTCCGCCGCGCGCTCACCGAGAGGGGCTGGCTAGAGAAATACGAGTCACATAAGGTCTGCTTTTAATGAGATTGTTTTAATGTAATTACTACAACAAAATGCTTGCATAAAAATAGAATTTGATTTATTTAAAAACATACTATCGAGGTTATGCCGAGTTATTCTAGTATCCAATAACACAGTTTAGAAAAATTGCCATAAAAAAATATTTTACTTGCTAGTTTTTATCCCGATTTTGATCTGAAATAAAGATTAAGTTGAGTCATTGTGGTAAAATTATTGGCGTAGTAACTAACCCATTATTACACTCTGACACGCGATTTCCTTCAGAATGGTGTAATTAAAGCCTGAAACTGTGTTCAAGGTCCGCCACCCGCCTGCAAATTTAGACCCCAAGAAAGCTACTGGCAAGGAGTTATCGAGAGTAGAAAGAATGATCTTATACAAATTTATGGAACAACACTCTGTCGACTTTTTATGGACCACGAAACGAGACAAATACGACTGGTTGCTCAGTAACAAGGAAGTTCTTATAAGCAGGTAATAATTTTATGAGTAACGGATCAATTCCACGGAACTTATGAGATACTGAACATGTTTCCTTTCAAAGGTTCAGCAGATCGATATTCACGACGAAAGAGGGTCTGACCGCTTCCTTGACCCAAATGCACTGGTATACCGAACCTAACGTGTCTGTTACTAAATTCCCGCGGTGCTACAATATCCACAACTCAGATAGCCTGGAAGAGTTTATCGACGACTTTAGAATAACCGCATGCATCAGCCTCCTCAAATGGCTCTCGACCACTCTGACCAAGACTAGTGAGGCGCATTTAGTCACGCACAGTGGAAAAGTTCCATTCTCCGCAATCGAATTTGCGATATCGAGACTGAATGAATACATACAATTTTTCACGCACAAAGATATAGACGACACAGAAGATCAAACTCATATCTGGGAACATGAATGGGACCAATTTTTGACGCATCATTATTTGTTGGTGCACGAGAAAGCCAAGTTTCTGGAGGATAAAAATTTTAATATCCGGTGAGTTGCATAAAAATTGTTTTTAATTATTATGGTATGAGTCGATAACAATCACAAACATTCAAACAACATGACGTTAATTAGATCAGAGTTGGTCGCGTTAAACAATAACGTTGCGTCATGGATGTATGTATGTGCATTGTTGTAGATATGTGAATCTGTTATTGTGAAATGAACAATGATAACACTCAGTGTACTTGGGATTTTTGTTATTCCATAGTGCATAATCGTATAAAATATTATTATGTTAATTGAATATCAATAATATTATTATAATATTTTATATTTTTTTGTACCAAATCGTGCCCTAACCCAGCGGTTCCCGAAAGGTGGTCCGCGGAACCCTAGCGTTCCGTGGAAAGGCCGCAAGGGTTCCGTTAAAAATAATAAAATAAAATTCCAGGATAAAAATCTACACATATTTACAATAAATGTACAAAAAATATATCTAAAAAAATAATTGTTTTTCATGAATACCTTTATAAGTTAGGCAAATTCCTAGTTATCAACGTAGGGTTCCGCTAGGAAAAGTATAGTCAATTAGGGTTCCTTGCCAAAAATAAATTGGGAACCCCTGCCCTAACCATTTGATTTTCATCCTAGGTACATAATATGAGATTATTGAACTATACAAAGGTTTTATAATTTTATGCAGATCGGATTTATTAAACTGGGAAAATACCAAATACCATGCTTACTATATGAGGCAAGCGGGCTTCTAGATATATCGTAATTTGTAACTTTTTTTATTTTCAGCCAACTAGAGCGAAAAGGAGCCAAAGTTTTGGGAACAATGACCAAGTTCTGGCCTCAAATAGATATTGACGGTGTGCTCAACATTTGGATCGTAAAGCCAGGCAACAAGTGTCGCGGGCGCGGCATACAACTCATGAACAACATCAAAGACATTATAGGTCTCATCAACGTGCCTTCCTGCAAGACTAGATACGTCGTACAAAAATATATCGGTTTGTTATTATCAAATATTCAAATTGAATCAGTTAAATGTATTTTTTTTAATTTGCTTCCAATTTAAACTAATACTTTTACACGTTCACAGAAAATCCTCTTGTAATTTATGATACAAAGTTCGACATTCGGCAATGGTTCCTAATAACGAATAGCCAGCCGTTAACTATTTGGGTATACAAGTACGTAAGAATAAAATTTGCAACTTTGAACAGTGCACTGAAATATGTGTCTTCTAACATGATTTGTCTATTACAGAGATAGTTATCTAAGGTTTAGCTCCCAAATATTCAGTTTATCAAATTACCACGAGTCAGTGCATCTTACTAACAACGCTGTGCAGACGAAATATAAAAACTACGGAGAGAGAGATAAAGCTCTCCCTGATGAAAATATGTGGGACTGTCACACGTTTAAGGCTTACTTGAGGTAAAAAAACAAGTATAAATAATTACCTAGTTGCTTTAAAATTAATACATTATTCTATCTCATATTTTAATACAAGTTGTCATTTTCACATAATTAAATAAATTATCTTACAATTCAAGGCAGATCGGGAAATACGAGATGTGGGACTCGAAAATCTATCCAGGCATGAAACAGTGCTTGATTGGAGCAATGCTAGCGTGCCAAGACTCTATGGACAAGCGCCAGAACAGCTTCGAACTGTACGGAGCCGACTTCATGTTGACAGAAGATTTCACACCTTGGTTGATTGAGATCAATTCTAGTCCAGATTTAGCACCTACGACGTCTGTCACAGCTAGATTGTGTCCACAATGTCTTGAAGATGTTGTAAAAGGTAGGTACTTAGGTACATAAGTTTACGGGTAAGAATTCAATTATGGTTTTGTAATACATTTTAGATTATAAATTGCATGAATTATGTTTCAGTGGTCCTCGATCGCCGCTACAGCGCGGATGCTGACACGGGAACGTTTGAGTTAGCCTATCGTCAAGTCATACCTAAAGCTCCAGCGTACCTCGGCTTGTCATTGTGTATCAATGGCAAGCGAATGATAAAGAAGACTAAAGAAAGAAAGCACGAACCCCGAAGCACCACCGCCATCCCAGCCAGAGTACCCTCTGGTGACCACTTGACTGACAAGAAAGATCAGCCAGTCCCTACAGAGTACAGTGGGCCCATAATCACAGATTTTCTCACCTGGTTGAACCCCTACGATGCGATTCCCACTAATAAAGACGGAATCGTTATCGGTCCCCGGGAATCTCTCACGGTACGGCAAGCCGTCACTGTAGTCAAATCTGGTCTCTCCTTAAAAAACTCGAAGAAACGTAAATCATCCGCACACTCTTTTAGGACTCATCGAGGAAGACGAGAAAAAAACGCAGAATCTAAACGTCGAGTCGTAAGGCATTCCTGCTGTCAACCGGAAGAGAACAAGCCAGAACACACCGGCAAGTACAGGACCGAGTCTGCAAGCAAAGCAGAAAAACCCAAGAGGATCGATCGGTCGGTCGGAAACAAGCGGTGCTACATCGATCCGGATGAGTGGGAACGTGAGACGGCTAGTATTCTTCGGTCAACCATATCTGTTCAAAATAAAGTAGCAAATAGATCTGAGACTATCATACCCATCAGACATACTAAATCTAGTCTCGCGAGTACCAATCCACGTAGATCATCCCTAGTCCCACTTAGTTCGAGAAAGAACATCGATGAAATAGATCCCATAAAGAAACTCAGCGCGATAGGGAGGAGTATATGTAAGCTGCACGAGGAGAACAGAGCGAAACAGAAAACAATCACGTTCTCCAAGAGTTGCACTTCTATATATGCTCCGTATCGTGTTGTTATTACTCCATTGAACGATGAACCCACCCCGAGTCTCAAAATAAAAAAAAGTGTAACGGGTGCCGGAGCCTGACAAAATCATGTACAATTTTATTTGCATTATGTATATCTAGTCATACAGTTGTCTCAGCTATTTTTGAAATCGTGTAAACCACCAGCTACTCATTGTGTTCATCTATTAAATAATAAATACTTACTTAGCTGGGTACTTAGCTGTAGCTTTTTGTTGCGTACCTATCTAAGTAGGTATGCGAATTTATTCTGTTGAAGTAGTAGGTACGACTATGTTCATCAAATATTTATCAGTGTTGTTTGGCGTCAGTATACCTTAGCTAATTTATAAAATATGGCAAGCGCCTGGGCCAAGTCCTATTTAATTAAATGTAACTATAAACTGCCATTGTGATTTTGTGAATATCTTATTAAATTATTATCTCTATCTTGCATTGTTGATGTTTGAAATTTACTATTTTCGCATCTGTTGGCATCTTGAAATTTTATAAAATTATACTTATCTTTGAATTATGAAATGTGTTGTTTTATTTCACCTACGCTTCTGTAATATTTATAGGTAGGTTAGGTAAGCATAATATATCATAGAGTAATATAATATACTGGGTACATACGCTTGATTTGATGGAAATACTCATTGTACTATTGTTGGGCACCATAAAGCCGAAAACTTTTCAAGGTCATTGGGTCGGAATCCCCAAAAAGCTCGTAATAGGTAGAGTTTCTGGTGTCGGGCTGGAGCGGCGGCTATTATTGCCGAGCAACACAAGAGGCGCCAATATGCTAACCTCGGCCGAGGTTACATATTTGAGCCTTTTGGAGTCGAGACTTAGGGGCCGTGGGGTCTGGGACCCCATACTATTTTCCAAAACCTCTCGGAGCGCTTGGTTGACGCGACGCATGACCAAAATTCTGGCCTTTTTCTGGCTCAACCTATCAGCATTGCCATCCAGCGTGGTAATGCGGCCAGTATGCTAGGCACGCTGCCGTCTGGTTGTGGGCTGGAGCACTTAGATTATCTTTAGGCTTTTCTAAAGATTTTCTAAGTGCCCCTTTTTGTAGTAGTTAGAAGTAGTATGTTTAGTTTTTCTTCCCTTGTTTTTATGTTTTATTAAAGAGTTCTTAATCTAAATAAAGAAAGAGACTGTAATGCGAAATGCTCACTTTAATTTCTTCAGGTTGGCAATTTCTTCAAGTGTCATCAACAAATAACCTATAAAAATGATAATCCACTTTATCAAGTTTTAATGTTTTAATAAAATACATGTTTTTTTTCTAGATTACAAATTTCAAACACACACAAAATGTTCTTAATATAAATTATCAAATTTGTTTTACGCATATTTCCCGCAATAATGGAGTGTATTTCAAAATGAACACGATGAGAAAATAGAATTCTTAAATGAAATCTGAAATAAAAAATGTAATATATTGCATTAAAAACAATGGCTCGTAAAAAGAAAATAGTAAGGAGAAAGAAGGTAAATACAACTCGTTTTACATAAAGTATAATGTACCTACTTGAAAATCAGGTTGCTTGTTGCGTGCTTATCTCTCTCTAATATTTTAAATGTACTAAATCATCATCACCATCTTCAGCTCTCGTCGACCTACTGCTGGGTATAGCCCTAAAATGTTCTATCAGTCCTACTATTACAAAAGTAAAAAAGATTGTCTGTTTGTATATCTGTCTCTTTTTTCTCTTTCACGACGCATTGGAGCTATGGATTTTGGTTTTATGATACTACAGGCTTCTCCACTCTGGGAGTTGCATAGGCTACTTTTTTACCACTCACATTGCTAACATTAATAAATAATTTGATATTTTGTGTTCAGTGGCATTAAATAATTATAATGTAATGTGCATTATTTGCAGACTAATGTCTCAGCTTCCTTTCAACAAAAGCATCTGAAAGAAGAAGATATTGTTCAAATAAGTGGGTCTCCTATCCGGTTTCATCCTTCAAAACCAGCATGCAAAGTAAATACTTAAAGAGCACATCGTGCTATTTTCAATATAAATAAATAATTTAATCATTTCCTAATCAGATGGTTTTTATTTCTAGAATTCATCCGTTGCAGTAGGACAATATAACAGTGTAATAACATCAGAAAACTCCAAGAAACGCCACTCAGCTAAATCAAACAGGTTAAGCAGACGTGACACCATTGAAAATGTAATTTAGTTTACGACAATATTTTATTAGAAGCCTATCAACTTGTTAAATTTTCTCAACCTACATTTTGTTTTCAGAAGCCTATTCACGATAGTATAAATAATGAGTATGGAGAGGTGAAAAGGTTGTTTACCCCTTTCAATAGATTTTCGAGTAAAAGTAATCGTAATGCTTTAAAAATTATGCCTCATCAAAGCCAATATTCACACGTAGGCTTGTCTCCTAGAGAAAAATCGTATGTCATCAATAGCTTACAGTCAAAAACATCAAGATATGTTAAACTAAAAAGTTTAGCTGCAAATGCTGTTGACTCAAATAAAATATTTACTATATACGGCTCCTGCAGTGTTGTTAGAAAGGCTCTACTGGAACGCGGATGGATAGAAAAAATTACTCCCAATAAAATGAATTTAACTAAAATAAGAAATGGATCATATTCAAATAAGAACGATGTGAATCTTGAACTAGAGAGATTATTACTTTCTAATTTTGTGGAAAAACATCCACCAAATTTTGTCTGGGGTGAGAAAGACGAACAACACGATACCACCATTGATATGAGTAGAGATCATCCAGCCATAAAGAATAAACTAAGAGTTGACGCCACATGGACATCCAAACAAGGCTTATGTACTTCAATGAAACAAGCTTATTGGTTTTACATTGAAGATGTATCCGACGTGACCGGGCCCCGCACGTACAACAGCTACGAGAGTGGTGAAATAGAAGGGTTTATAAAAGACTTTCAAATAACTGCGTGCACTAGCTTACTCAAATGGGTGCTATCCATGGTTGCGAATGAGCGACCTATAATGGCAGAAACAGGGAGAGTGTCGCACAACGTTATAGTGTTTGCACTTAATCGATGCAAAGAGTACTTACTGAGTAAACAACATAAAGACATTGATAGAGCACTAAACGCTGCAAGCAATGGGCAGTGGATAACGTTTTTGAAAAAGTACTACAGCATTATAGCAAAGGATGACGTATTTTCTTTAGATGAAGAAGGCAGATTACCCCTTTATTTAATTTATGCCAAGTTCCTTTTGAAACAAGTACATAAATATCGGCCACAACTAAGTTGCGAAGGTTGTCACAATATCTGGATCATTAAGCCTGCGAACTGCTCGAGGGGCAGAGGTATAAGAATGGCTTCTAAATTGGCAGTCATCACGAACTTGATTACAAAATCCCATTCGAAATATGTTGTTCAGAAATATATTGGTAAGTTCAAGACAGGTATCTATTCTTCTTCTTATCGAATAAGAGTGGGCAACACTGGTGTCGAGAGTTTATCAAGCCGCCTTAACGGCCTCTGACATGGCTTAACGACTGCCGTACTAGACAAACAGCCAAAAAGTGGCATTCCATTTTGGGCGCTTCCATGGGTCGGATGACACGTTAAATCGAAGTTATCTATTGAAATTCGCATACGTAGCTATGCAAGTAAGTTTGTTACCATTATGTTACTTTGCATTCATTTGTTTGTTTAGCACATGTATGAAAAATATCTTAGTAGATAGAAGAAGTCTATGTATTGATTTTCTGTTACAGAAGAGCCACTTTTAGTTCATGACACAAAATTTGACATACGACAATATTATTTGATTACCAGCACATGTCCTTTAGTAATATGGATGTATAAAGATTGCTACCTGAAATTTAGTTCTCAAAGATATAATCTCAAAAACTATCACGAATCCATACACTTGACTAACAATGCTGTGCAAAAAAGATACAAAAACTGTCAAAGAAGACATCCAGACCTTCCGGCGAACAATATGTGGAGCTTGGATTCTTACAAAGAATATTTAATTAAAATAGGGAAAGAAAAAGTATGGGACAACATTATTTATCCTGGCATGAGAAAATGCATAGTTGGAATAATGTTGAATTGTCAAGATTCCATAGCGGTGTGCAAAAACCGCTTCGAGTTGTATGGTTGCGATTTTATTCTTGACAAAGTATACAAGCCATGGTTGATTGAAATTAATTCCAGTCCTGATCTCAAACCTACCACTCAAGTTACAGCAAAAATTTGTCCTGCAGTTATCGCTGATATCATCAAAGGTACCTAAGTATTTTTAGTGTTCGTTAAGTTGTTCGTTAAGTGCGCGTGGCTAAAATTGTGATGAAAAAAGCTGTATGCGATTTAAAGTTCTAGTGCGTAGCTTTTTCTAGCGGACACCTTTAAGTATATTGTAAAAAACTAATTTGACTTCATTACTTTCAGTTGTAATCGACCACCCCAAAAACTCAGCATGTTCAACGGGCAAGTTTGAATGCATTTATCGACCACCATTGGCCATGCCACGATGCGCCGGTGTAACAGACTTGGTAATTCGCGGTTATTCCCTTAGTCCAGATTACTTTTACAAAGGTAAACTACAGATGGCAGAATCATATGGAAACGCCGACATTGAAGAAGACACAGATATTATGTACGTATTAAATAAGTTAAAGCATGATTATGAAACAAACGCTGTAGTCGAACCTGACGAAGATGATGACACCAACATCGGAATAACAGATGATGTGTTTGTCGGCTGGAATACGAAATCTGAAAATGAATTAACTCTAGCTGCGGACACAGTGAATGCTCAAATAGATGTACTCATAGACAGGGTTACATCCGGACACTCCAGCTCTGGAACATCAGAGCCATCTACATCTGCTGGTGTGCAAGTGCTTTCACCTGACTTCTCTGCGTCAATAAATGCAAACAGTGAGACTGACATTAATTCTTGGCTTCTCAAGACGGAGAGTCGTTTCAATTCTGCTGATGCGTTTACATCAATCGATGAACCTAACGATGATCCGTTTGAAACAGACAGGCCGCAAACTTGTAGCATCATGAAACGGACTGTCGTCAGCGAGTCGACCGGACATCAAACATGTGACAACCTCTTTAGAATTCCCAGAAATAAGAACATGGTAGACGCGACGTGTAAAATCGTTTCGTTTATAGATAAAAAGGAATGGGAGCATTATAAAGATAAAAGGTAACTTTATTATATATTCTGAAGTTGGATATCGTTATGAAATGAAACCTTATTAATATCCTCAGTAAAAAAATCAGCCTGATAAATTTGTTTTCATTAATAAAACTGTACAAAATTTTCGATTACCTACATATACTTAGGTAGGTAGTTCAATTTGATGACGCTGTTATCCAAAAATGGATAGAAATCCAAAATGTAGAAAAAACGCGCTTGCCTAGAAGAAGACGACCCGCCCTAAGAGCGGACCAGTTTCTTTGGTTGACCAGTGAATGCGGGCGTGCTACGAGATTATGTAAGTTAATAGCGATGAAAAAAAATCCTTCTGGGATTTATATAATTTGACTATTTGACTATTTGCACCTCACTAAGGATTAGGTATTTGAACCTATTACATAATAGGTAAGTAAGATGGAATGGAAGACTTAGCTCTAAGTTTTACCAGTATAGTAGAAGTAGAATGTAAAAAACATTCTACCTACTTTGAGTTTATTTCTTTTCTAGTTAGCTATAATGTGCCAACTTCCGGTAGATTTAATTGTTCATAATATGGCTACACCAGGGTTAAAAAAAACAATTGTCTGTGGTGTAGCAAACATTGCGAAAAAATGGCGCCGTTTATCATTCATTAACGTACTGTCAAAAATTGAGAAATGCAATGCTATGTGTGAATGATAAATGTGCGTAGATTCCACTTAAAAATCAGTTTATTGTGCTAAATTGCTTCATATTACTGAAGTGATCACTCATCCATAATGGGCCGATCAAGATCTCGTAGTAAATCGCCTCGGCGGCATCACAAAAGTAGTAAACATTCAAGAAAGAAGAGTCGGTCCAAGGATCGGTCTTCATCGCGTAGCAGGAGTTCAAAACATGTAGAAAAGTCTAGGGAAAGAAGTTCCAAGTCCAGGTAAGGTGTAATATCCAGTAAAACGACTGTGCTTTATGTAATTAGGAGTGTTCATTAACAATATTTGGTTGGTGATTTTCAGGAAAAGGTCTCATTCCATATCTTCAGTAAGTAGTAGTGATGGGTCGTATGACGGCAGCAGGAGTCACCAAAAGAAGTCCAAAGGACGTAGCAAGATGGACGAGGTTGACAGGCTGGCGGAAATGGAAAGACAGAGACGTGTTCGAGAAGCGGAACAAAAAGTGAGTTTTACAATCGTCTACTTATAGATGATCAGTATAAAATTATTATATCACTAGTTACTACTACTATCTAATATTATACTGACTTATGTATTTTGGGCATGCATAGAAAAGGGATTCTAATGTGGAGAGTATTCTACTATTGTACATTATTTACTTAATTCTTGAGAGCTGAGTTTTGCAATTTGTTAATTGAATTTCCTGTTATTTTCTAGGTTGTGGAAGAGGAAGCTGCAAAAAGGATTGAGCTTCTTGTAAAGAAGAGAGTAGAGGAAGAATTAGAGAAGCGTAAAGATGAAATTGAACAGGAAGTGGCTAAAAGAGTGGAAGAAGCAAAACGGAAGATGGAAAAAGAAATGATGGAAGAGCTGGAGCGCCAGCGAGAGCAACAGAGGCGTGAGGAGCTGGCTCGACAGGTAACTGCCATGTCCTCCCGGCAGTCGTGTGGCAATGCAACCAGAGACGTTGCATTCTCACATGACACGAACCTGGCGACCACAATCTGCATTGTTGTCGCTCCCTATAAAGTCACACTAAATGTCAAATTGAATGTGTTATACCAACTATGTAAACAGACACTAATGAAAGTTATTATTTCGATCATATCTGTTAAAGGTCCTGTCAGGTGTAGTTGGAGCTTACAGGCATTACTTGATAATGTTTATAATATGCCACTCATTGAGACCCTCTGTAACTTCACCTCCATTCTGTAACATGTCATTTGCACCCGAGGCAGAGTCCCCCGCTGCCTGTAACGTAAGATAGCCGTGAAGGCCTCCGGCTAGCATTTTAAAACTGTTCGCTTGACTGTCCATGGCAGTCACGTAGTCTATAAGTCAGGTCAGAAGACTACAAGACCAAGATGCTGTAAGAATTTTACGGAGACGCTGCCACAGGATCCAGATGTGAGAGCTGAAGGTATTTTTCTAAACTTTTTTGTATAACCACTAAATTTAAAATAAAAACCTGAGTAACCTCAAACTTCGAAAACATCTCAATGAAACACCAAAAGCATATTGATGTTTTGGTGACCACATACAATCTACTATTAGTAGGAACATGTTATATTCTATTTTCACAAAATATATTATTTTGTTTCATTAATGTTTACCAAATTGTATTTTGACAAAATATGTTGGTATCTAGATTGATTATACATACCTTCTCAGATACTTAGTGGATATTTCTTTCAACAACATTTGTACACAAATTACATGGCTGTTAGGAAATCAACAAAATAATGTCACATTCTATGAAGCAATTTGAGAAATTCTACAGAAAATGATTAGATTTGTTATTGGTTTGTATGACTGTGTCTAGAGGCAGGTGTAAGTACATTATTAATGTGTGATTTTCATTATACAGGAAGCGGAAACACGTAAAAGGAAAGAGCTGGAGGAAATCATGGCTGAAAATAATAAAAAAATTGAAGAGGCCCAGCAAAAGCTGGTAAGTGAATAAGTCGTATTTAGCATAATACATTGTGTGATAAGATGGTGTACTTTCCAAAATCAGGGGTCTTTTTAAGGCATCAGATGGGCTGTAGCCAACACTGAGAGGCCTTTTACAAAACAATACTTAAGATTAAGTACAAAAATTACAGAGAGATTAATCTAGTAATAATAGTAATACTTAACAAAATATTGAAATTCTATTGTTGTAATAATTGCTAAAATGTGTTTCACCATGTTATATTCAGCAAATTACAAAAAAAATATGTTTACATTTTCAGGCGGAGGAGCGTCTGGCGATGATTGAAGAACAAAGAAAAATGGACGAAGAAAGGCAGAGAATGAAGAAAGAACAAGAAAAACGGATAAAAGAAGAACAGAAAAAAATCCTCGGCAAAAACAACTCTCGGCCAAAGCTGTCATTTTCCCTCAAACCGTTATCCTGAGTAGATATCGAAAATTCATTGTTAAACATTTAGAAATAGAAGTATTTATAGATTATTACTTGGCTAGGAATGTGTCCCTTGGTTTGCTTTTGGGTGTAAGTAATTGATTTCACAAACTCGAAAGACTTGTTATTGCATAAATCTAGTTATTCTAAAACATTGTTCATGTATTTGACCTCAAACTCAACAATACTGATGAGGCCAATACTAGTGCTGACTTACTGACTGTATTTCACAAAATGTCTTTTACTAGGATTGAAAAAGAAATAGACTAATTGAAATAATTTTAGGTAAGGTTGAAAGAGTTGTGCCCGATGTTCAGAAATTTCAGAATTAGGTTAACATTTATTGTATTCACGCAGTTTTAGCTTTCATATTAGTGTTTAAGAGGTTTAGTGTTATTGAGTCGTCTGATTCACATCCATGTATTTACATTTTAACATTTATAATTTCATATTGTGGGGCCCCACCCACATGTAACAGTTTTGTGCCTTGTAAACTAAATAGAATGAATTCATGAACAAGGATACCATGTTGTTAGATCAAGTTTCTACTCATAGCTGTAATTGTCGAAAAATACTTATTGAAATAATTTAATTAACCTCAATTGCGATGTAAACCTACACTACATTAGCCTTCAATAAATTCATGTAAATAGTCATCACTATTCTTCAAATATGAAATATGGCTTATGCATTTTTTCTCTTGGTTCATTTTATTAACAGGATTTGTATATATTGTAATTTTATTTTAAGAAGAATTATGTTAGTCTTACTATATATTTTAAAGAATCCATGTATAAATTTCACCTAAATTTGAACATAACATTTAAAAAAATAGCAGCCAATTAAACTAATATGCTAAGAAGCAAGTTACAAATTGCATTACACACTAACTTATTAGTTGGTTAATGTCTTGTTACTTTTGTACATTCGAGAAAGTGTTTATTTAAACAATATCAATGTACAAACTTGTCATCGAGTTGTTAATAACTCTAAATAATAATTAAACGATTTACTCAAATGTTTGATCTTGTTTTGTCATGGAAAGGGTCAATTTTGTGTAAAAAGTTATATAACGTTGGATTCTAAGCAATACATTTTTTTTATTATATTATAATTATGTAGTAGCAACGCTATCTGCAATGAGTATATTGTATTCTTTGGTGAAACAGCTTAAATTGTTTTCAGTTTGATAAACTTGATAATTTACATTGTTAAAAGTGCATTATTGGTCTTGTGTATTTAACGTAGGTAAGTACTATCATATCATGTACACCAGCGCACATTTATTATGATTCAATTATGAACAAGAACCACGTTTTTAATACTCATTTCCATACAGATTTTTTTATGAGTATAAATAACTTAACTCTTCTTGCTGTTATAAGTACAGTGTTACACTGTCCAACGAATAGAAATAATGGGTGTGTACCTAGTTTAGTTATAGTGTCAGAATGAATGCAAGTGGATTGAAAAGAAAAAGTATGTAAAGGTAACCGGCTTAACATTTTACGGCAAAGATGTTTTATGATAATCAGAAATATCTTTATAAGAAGTGTGTGAAAAATATTATATTAAAGAGACGCAATTGTTTTCACTCAAATGTTTCACAGAAATGAAGTATACTGTGCATAGACATAAGTGCATTTGAGTTTTCTTGTGGATCTATTTCAAAGTTTTATATTCTTTAACAAGCTAACAACCACCCTTTAGACAATCTTTGATTTCAATAAAACATTTTCATCCAAACATACCTAAGTGTTTTATTTCCCCTGTCAAACATTATCTTCATTCCTTTTTAAATAATTGACTCAAATAAATTTCCCATCCATCTATTAGATAGGTACCATTATAATCCTACCACGATGGGTACCAGACATAGCAAAATGTTATATTTAGACTCATCTTAATCGAATCTCAAATTCATATATTCTCTTATTTATTTAATTAAAACGGTAACAACCAATTACATTAATTAAGAAATTAATTATCAGCACACTTAAGTAGAAAATTAATTAGATATCTTTAAAATTAATATGTATCATTTCTTGTAGCAGTGCCCTGTGCATTCTAGGTGGCGTATAAAGGGACGACAGGTTTTTATTTTATTTTGAGGCTTTCTGTATACCTAACAGTTGGTGTGAAAGGAAATGCAGGCTACCTGAAATTTTATATATCTGTGCTACCTACCGTAAAGAGAGTATGCAAATTTTACACAAAAATAAAATTTGTATTATTAGCAGAGACGATGCCCAGCATAAACATAAACAATGATATGCGTAGTATACTTCCCTTTAGTTTCGACCAATCAGCGCCTTCCTAGTCTCCGCCAATCACAGGTTTCCTTGTCGTCCAATCAGAGCACTGTCACCAACTTTTCTCTTTGGTCGCCAGAGAGGGTGGTGGATCACTTTCCGTCATAGCAGTCTCTCACCAGGAGCCCTTAAGGGGATGCTGGGCATCGTCTGCTAATAATACAAATTTTATTTTAGTGTAAAATTTGCATATTATTAGGCATGTGACGACGCCCAGCATAAACAATGAGAGATGTGTTTGTAACTCCTGTGACCAAAGACGACGCTATGTGAGAATTGAGTTGGTTCATGAAATGAAGGACGATTTATCCGATCAAGGATTGAATACTTGGTTAATAGTTACATTTATTAGATCAATAGAAGAAGTTATAATTATGCAAATTATTCCTGTCTTGATTTTCGACAGTCTTCATCAATTAGCTATCGAAGCTTTTTGACTACAACTAGACAAACATGAGTATTAAAATAGATACTCCATCATCTGATACTCGAAATTACTCGTAATAGTCATGTTACCTGGGGAAGACTAGTTTACCTGCTCTCCTGCAGTAATAAAATTGAAATACTAGAATATATACTTTCCCTTCGGCACTTTCTCCGAGTTATTATAGCCTCGGTAGTGAAATTATTGTATCAAACCAACTAAGAGAAGTGACCCGCGTTCTTTAAACTCGTGGACTTAATCCGTTTACTTACGACCAGGAGCGACGCTGCCATAGAGTTGTTTCTAATTGTGGCACCTAGAGCATAGTTACAATCAAAATCTACCGTGTGCATATCGGTACCAAGCTGGTCAACTTCTCAGATTCAGTATACCGGGCATACATCTTATCCGTATCTTTTAACACCTTCCTTCCTGATTGAATCAAAGGCGTATTGCTAAAATTATACTTTCTCCCGAATAAAACTTTTCGGATACCCAGCCCAAGGTCCAATAAGGTTCATCCAATGCAAGAACCAAGGGCTTCTCTGCTCTTGGATTATGAAAAAAAATTTGCTCTTATAATTAGCCTAATATGGAGCAATTTATACATCAAATTAACAATACTGAATCACATATAAAATATAGGGCATCATCCGCCACATTTTTATATAAATGAGGCACAACTAGTAGGTGCCTTTCGGTCTCATAGACTAGTTACATTAAGACAATAAATAACTCAACACCAAAAAGCCTGCATTAACACCATGTCTGCAAAAGTTATTTTGGCACCCTTACATTCACTTAGGGTGGGGTTTAGAAAGTACCCAATCGAGGGGGGGGTTGAGGGAGGGGGGAGGGGAGGGGAACCTCCCCCCAAAAGGGGGGGGGGGGGCACCGGAACCTCCCCCCCCCTTTTTGAGATATGACATTCTAAAGTCACAGAATTCGTGTGTTGGCCATTCATGTTCTAACCTAACCTAGTGGACTCTGTCACAGAATTCGTGTGTTGGCCATTCATGTTCTAACCTTTTTTTTTTTTACCCAGGAAAATCCTTTTACAGATACCACTACTAAGCCATGGGGAGGACCTTTCGTGGTGATGTTGGACTCACCGTTGCATGGGATCCGGAAATACCAACCAAAAACCTGGGATAGCCACCTCGGAATCGCGAATCAGGGCCCCGGGAAGCTAGGCATTCGTCCGCAGCACATCCTGGCGATTCACGTCCCAACATTTTAATGTCAGGACTCTACTCGAAAGCTTGCGCTCTCTTGTGTACCATGCACCAAATACACATCCCTCTCGGTTCGGTGTGTCAACGCATTGACGACACCGTGCATGCATCGGGCTCGTTTTGCAGGCGGCGGGCGCCCCTAGCCCGTCGCCTTGAGGAGCCTTCAGGGAGGTCGACGGTTGTTTATAATAACAATCGCCGCCTTCCTGACCCTCGCACCCTCTCCATACGTAGAGAGGGCCCACCTGCGTCCACCTCCTGCCAGCTGTCCCCAGAGGGGACCGGGTGGGGACGCACCGTCCGGGCGAGCTCACCACCGGACCGCCCCTTCAGCAGCGCTCCAGACAAGAAATCCGGTTTGGCGCAATGAGGGGCCCTTCTTTTGGGTCACTTTTGGCTTCCCTATTATGGCCATAAAGCGCAGGTACTAGGCCCCCCCACCACGACAAGGTAGTGACCCACGGGGGGGGGCTCATGTTCTAACCTAACCTAGTGGACTTTGTCACAGAATTCGTGTGTTGGCCATTCATGTTCTAACCTAACCTAACCTAGTGGACTCTGTCACAGAATTCGTGTGTTGGCCATTCATGTTCTAACCTAACCTAGTGGACTCTGTCACAGATTTCGTATGTTGGACATTCATGTTCTAACCTAACCTAGTGGACTCTGTCACAAAATTCGTGTATTAGCCATTCATGTTCTACGCACAGTCGCACACAGACTGACTGAATCACAAACAAAAATTAACCACCAAAACAAAATGACATCAATATACGTTCCGTTTAACAAGTTTCGGTATGTGTAAAAATTTTGTTTGTACCAAAACAGATAATATTTATGTATATTTTATAATTATTAAATACCAATACATGTAGTAATTCGTAAAACGAAACGCGAATGGCCGCCAAAATGACAGCAAGGTGTCAAAATGGATGATTTTATCACTTTTTTCCTGATTTTTAAATAATTATATCTCAAAAAGTATAAGTTTCCTAAAAATAAGATTTTGTATATAGGTTCGTAATAACATAAGCTATCTGTAAAAAAAATGAAGCCTTAAAACGATTGGAGACTTTCTAAACCTTAGCCTTCACTTAATGTAATTGTTTTACTGAAATTATGTGTATTAGGTATATTGTAAAAGGCGTCTCTGTATAGGCTACGGCCCCACTGATACCTTAAAAATACCGGGCGTAAGACCCGAGAATCTGTAAAGGTAAATTAATATTCATACTTAAATCGTATCATATTAACACAAGTGAATTTAACTACAATGTGGCTTTCCAAAAGATAACGCCATTAAACTATGCATGATTCCTTCTCAAGATATCAAAAATATGCTAAATTTATAAACTTATGTGATATTATGATGATACTTTATACAGTAGAGATTTTGGTTTTGAAATTTCCTTCATACTTTAAGCCAGATACCATGCTAATAGACATTTTTTTTCAAATAGTAAATGTCCCACGCCTACGTCGGCTCCAAGAAGGAAGATCTCCAATTTGATCCCAATTTAGGGCCCTTTTATGCTTGAGACCCGTTTCTAGTGATTTCATCTCACCAACAATTTTTAAAATTTAAAGTTCTTTGTCTTTGATCTGAGGCAGTGGGATTCTGTCGTCCAATCCACCGGAACTAGAAAGTTTTCTATATTGATTCTCATGGGTTTGTTTGTATAGAGATCAACGACGATTAAAGTCGGGCGAACAAAATGCTTTCTTTCGCTGTTCGGCTACCACCAGGTTGTTCGAGTTGCATCACGTGTGTAGTTCACTACCCTCCCCCTCATGTTTCTGCCAAAGCAAGTCTATATGAGGGATCGCAAACTCGACAAATACATGCCTAAAACTATGTCTGATCCTTTATTCTGCTGACCACTTTCGCTGATAATACCAGTCTGTCACTCCCCTGTAGATACTCTGCTGTAACTCTATTCCTTCACTTGTCTAGAAAACAAAAATATTCAGATATAGAATTTATTCCGCTTTTCCTCTTTATTTCATTCTTCACGCAACGACCTTTGTTTTCAATATGTTGTACAAAATGGCGCCCCTGTAGCTATTTCTTAAAGCGGTTCACAGCTGTCGAAATTATTCATTTCCCATGGCGCTGTGTGAGGCGAGCGCGGGTTAGTCCTGTATTGAATATTGTATTTCTCCGTCCAAATGTTTGACCTTGTGCAACACGTGAGTTGTCCATTATGTTCAGGGAACAGATTGAGGCTTGTTGTTGTTGGGGCTTTACAATGACGTATAATGCTAAGGTTTTATAATGCAGTACAGTGTTAACATTAAATTGTCAAAATGAGCCATTGTGTCACCCAGTGCAAGGTGATTTAATGCAACCTCAACCGTTGGGCTTTGCGCAAAGAAACAACACCGGTATAGGATGATCGAAATTTCACGAATAATTTGAAAGTAGCTGTACTAAAGCACAATATGTCGAGCTACTTTTCGACGCAATTACTGACGTAAATGCTAGCCGTTTATTTAAATTAAAAGAATTTGAAAGTAACTTCAAAAATTATAACTTGCCAAATGCGGCCAGCCATTATCATGATTAGCGTGATATGCTTGGAGATAATAAACAATAATTCTCTAGAAACCGGTCTGGTCTATCAAGCTTTAAACAAGAAAGGCTTGATATTTTAGATATTGTACATAAATAAAATTGGAATGGACTCACCAAATCACTTCCATTTCACCCAGATACTTGAGCCTTCCGACGTTAAAGAAGAGTCCAACTATCTCGTATATATGAAGACCACGGCCGCTCAGAACCGCGCCGCTGCCGTTTAGCACGAGCTGCCGCTGCATCAGTGAGCCTGTGCGAAGTAGCACGCAGGCTGTGCGCTTGCTGCCGAAATCTTGATCTGCTGAAGACGACATGATACGATCTTCGCCGACCCGATTATCGATGAGCCACCGGGCCCCGCGAAAACATTGAAAATCCGTATGTTATGTGCAAATAGCACTTATTCACGCACTATGACAGTATCAGGTTTCCCGAAAAAAACCGCTTGAATAAATTAAATATTTCTGAAAAGCACTAAATCACTCACTATCACAATCCATTAGGAATCCATTTATCATTTTTTTCTGAAAAACCGTTGTATTGAAATAACACAAAAATGCACTTAACACCCACGAAATAGTCCATGAGGTTTTTACGAAAAACCGTTAGAATTAAATATTTCAGAATAGCACTAATTCACACACTATAACAGTCCAATAGGTTTTCTGAAAAACCGTTGGGTTTAAATGACTCAATATTGCACTTTTTACGCACGAAATAGTCCATAAGGTTTTAACGTTACATTTAAATATTTCAGCATAGCACTAAATCACACGATTTAATAGTCCATTGGGTTTTTGAAAAACCGTTACATTTAAAAAGACTCCAACTCTCAAAGACGCACTCAAAGAGTCCATGCGGTTTTTAGAAAACGCTGTTATATTTAAAATTCAAAAATATTGCGGAATAACACTTTATCGCGCACTAAAAATCACTATGCTCGGTCTTTCCGAAAGACCTCTAGAAAGATTGTTCGGATAACAAACGATAAAGATTCCTTAAAACTTGAAAATTAAAAAGAAATTGCTCGAAACACGTTAATTCAAAAACGTGCGTTCAGTTTGAGAAGTAACAACGCTATGACGGAAAGTGATCCACCACCCTCTCTGGCGACCAAAGAGAAAAGTTGGTGACAGATGCTCTGATTGGACGACAAGGAAACCTGTGATTGGCGGAGACTAGGAAGGCGCTGATTGGTCGAAACTAAAGGGAAGTATACTACGCATCTCATTGTTTATGCTGGGCATCGTCACATGCCTAATAATGCAGTGTTATCTTGTAAGATTACTCTAGATGGCGCTACGTGTCTTGTCGACTTGATTTGAAGTCGTTGCACTAAATTGTACAGCATTGCCAGAATATTACTTTTGTAACTTGAATGTTACTTTACGTCCACGGCACGAGTATCACAGACACACAGGAAAAATTTATCCTTGCACATGAATTATTAAACAACTAAAAAAAAAGAGTTTGTCGGCTAGGGTAGGTACCCTAGCCGACAAACTCTTATTTTTTAATTCTCAGCGTGCACCTGTGACTTGCATAAAATTGTCTGGTTCGCTTCCCATGTGATTATTTGTTTTGTTATCGTGGTACATAATCATTTCTGACAAAGCCTTATCAGTGCATCGCGACATTGAGGGGTAAAGGAGGGGTAGGTACTTAAGTAATCACCTTGACAGTCGTCTGTTGTAATTTTTTTTGTATGATAAAAGTTGTTGGTACTAGGAAATGGTGTACCTATGGTACTCTTGATACTAAATTGAAATAACTTTCAATCTCCTTTATGACAACTCAGGAAGAAATATAAATTAATAATTATCATCATTTTAGAAACCAGAGGTGTTCTAGATTTCTATAAATGTACATTTCATTGCAAATTTGTGTTTTTTTATTAGTGTATGTTTATTTTATATCATAGTTACTTTGTTGTGTTACATTCGAATACTTAGCACTGGCAGCACAGTTTAAACTTTAATGTCATTTAATCTGTGGTACTGTGTGCGGTGCGTGCGTGTACCATAGTACCCTGCAGATATTTATTCTAATTTTATTTTTTTATCGAAATAAATCAGTAAAAGTAACATGATATGAAAATATTTTAGATATACTATCATTGTACTACATTTAAGAATTTGTGTTAATAGTCTTTAACGCGAAAATGGATTTTATAAATGGTTTATTGTTGTCCGTGTTATCGGAAAAGTGTTACGATGAATATTTCGTCAATTACAACTTTATGGATGGTAAATTAATTATTCAATTATTTAGTAGTAACTATCTTTTGCGTTTTTTGTCTTTTTACTATTATAATTGTCTGTTGTTTCAGTACCATGCTTTAAATCTACACTGAGCAAAGGTCTCGGCATCGGTATCATTGCCGGATCGATTTTGGTGAAAGTGCCGCAAATATTAAAGATATTCAGTAACAAGAGTGCTGAAGGCATCAACATCTATGGCGTTTATTTGGAGTTATTTGCTATCACAGCAAACTTTGCCTACAGCTATATGATGAGTTTTCCATTTAGGTATTTGTGCCACATATGTATACTTACACCTAAGTATTAAGTATTATTATTATAAGTACAAAGTATCTTGTTAATTTTAGCTTTATAATGTTGATAAAAAAGTCACTACAGCAGAGGATTTCTCCCCTGAAATAATATTCCCCATCTTTCTAAGTACTGCTGCCTGATTACCTGGTTTCTAACAGAAAAGGAACATTTTTTTTGAATAAAATATATAAGTAATGATATAAATATTATAATCAAGTAACTATTCTGAAAATTCCAGTGCATGGGGTGAAGGAACATTCCTGGCTATCCAGACAGCAGCAATTGCAGCCCTCGTTTTGCATTATGGTGGAGCTCCGGTCAAAGCCTTTGCCTTTCTGACTGTGTATACTGCCCTGGTCTCCGCACTCATCAGTGGATACACCCCTGTAGATGCTCTGTGGACTATGCAAGCTGTTAATGTTCCTATTATTCTTATTGCTAAGGTAATTCATTCTTTATTTAGTACACTACTCAATTTACTTCTTAATTATTTTTTGGTATCAGAACTAAAGTTTGTTAAATATGAAAAGGTTCTTCAACTGCAGTTTATATTATTTGCATAAATAGTGTAATCAAAAGCTACTCTGCATGACTAATAGCCTTTTGTTACATACTATACCTACTAGCCTACTACAACAAGTACTTTTTATTTTCAGTCAATTCAAGTGATCACAAACTACAAAAACGGCAGCACAGGTCAGCTGTCAGCTATCACTCTCTTGCTGCTGTTTGGAGGCAGTATTGCCAGAATATTCACATCCATCCAAGAGACGGGTGACCTCATCATTATAGTGACTTACTGTGTTTCAACCCTGGCCAACGGAGCCATCGTCTTCCAACTGTTCTGGTACTGGAACACAGATAAGACTGCAAAGAACAAAAACAAGAAAAAGAAGAGGAATTAAATAGAACTTCCAGTGCATGAACAATAGATATTAAACTGTTGTATTTGTTGTTAATAGAACAAAGGGATAAATGGTTTTTATAACAATTTTGTTTTCTTTCATGTCCCCTAGTAGTTAAAGGTGCCTCAGGCACTTGAGAATGATTTAATAAATTGAAAAATTGTAGAGGTGAATGACTTGCTAGGTGACCTATCTGGTCCATGTAGGCAAATTGATTTAATAAGAGATTATACCTATATTAGGTATATACAAGGTCGTGAATCTATCTAACAATTACTTATTTTACCAAGAGTTTTCGGAAAAACAGTGGTTTATGACTGTAAAAGCGAAAATATGTTTATTCTCCTATCAAGCTGCAACCAAGTGACGGATCATCCTGATTTTTGTATGGTAGCAGTGTAGGGTCCTGGAGATGAAGTAGGCTTAAGGCCCTGCGCAGACGACAGACTATCCGTGACGCACTTTTTAGTCTGTGAAAATAGAACCTATGCAATTATATGCAGTAACGCACACGACGCGCAAAAAGTCCGGCGCACAAAAAATCCGTGTATTCGGGAAGACCGCACCGCGCCGCTCCGCACAAAAAGTGTGTGAAAAAAATTGAACGTTTGCTTCAACGCGCGCTAACGCAGACGGCGCACACTTTAGTCGGCTATCTGCATTTGCTAGGGGTGGACGTAACGCACTCGATCTATTATCATGGCGCCAGAGGTCGATGTAACTATGTTAATTCAAGAAATTCCATAGCGTCTACGTCCCTACAGCTCTGTCGACAAAATGATCGAAGATGTGCGTCGTGTGCGTTGAGTCTGTGAAATATCCGCGACCGACTTTTTGCGCGCCATGCAGACTTTTTGTGCGCCGCAGACTCGATCGCACAAAAAGTCTGTCGTCTGCGCAGGGCCATATTATGATACCTAGTTATTTTATTACATACTTAGGCCCTGCGCAGACGACAGACTATCCGTGACGCACTTTTTAGTCTGTGAAAATAGAATCTATGCAATTATATGCAGTAACGCACACGACGCGTAAAAAGTCCGGCGCACAAAAAATCCGTGTATTCGGGCAGACCGCACCGCGCAGCGGCGCGCCGCTCCGCACAAAAAGTGTGTGAAAAAAATTGAACGTTTGCTTCAACGCGCGCTAACGCAGACGGCGCACACTTTAGTCGGCTATCTGCATTTGCTAGGGGTGGACGTAACGCACTCGATCTATTATCATGGCGCCAGAGGTCGATGTAACTATGTTAATTCAAGAATTTCCATAGCGTCTACGTCCCTACAGCTCTGCCGACAAAATGATCGAAGATGTGCGTCGTGTGCGTTGAGTCTGTGAAATATCCGCGACCGACTTTTTGAGCGCCATGCAGACTCTTTGTGCGCCGCAGACTCGATCGCACAAAAAGTCTGTCGTCTGCGCAGGGCCATATTATGATACCTAGTTATTTTATTACATACTTAGGCCCTGCGCAGACGACAGACTATCCGTGACGCACTTTTTAGTCTGTGAAAATAGAACCTATGCAATTATATGCAGTAACGCACACGACGCATAAAAAGTCCGGCGCACAAAAAATCCGTGTATTCGGGCAGACCGCACCGCGCCGCGGCGCGCCGCTCCGCACAAAAAGTGTGTGAAAAAAATTGAACGTTTGCTTCAACGCGCGCTAACGCAGACGGCGCACACTTTAGTCGGCTATCTGCATTTGCTAGGGGTGGACGTAACGCACGCGATCTATTATCATGGCGCCAGAGGTCGATGTAACTATGTTAATTCAAGAATGTCCATAGCGTCTACGTCCCTACAGCTCTGCCGACAAAATTATCGAAGATGTGCGTCGTGTGCGTTGAGTCTGTGAAATATCCGCGACCGACTTTTTGCGCGCCATGCAGACTTTTTGTGCGCCGCAGACTCGATCGCACAAAAAGTGTGCCGTCTGCGCAGGGCCTTATTGTCAAGAAACGGTCATCATAAATCCATCTGATAATAGGGTAAACAGTACAATGATTGGCACCTTAAGCTAATTTTTAACTTTGATTGCTTGTAGAAAAAAAACCAAATGAACTATGGACTGTCAATTGTTACCATAGAGTTCTCATTATATCTGGCAACACTTTCATACCTCATTCAAACTTTTTAGACGTGTACAAAACTAGAAAAAATAATTAATTCATTCGTATACTCAAAGTCACTATTGTTGGCCCCTTTTAGCACAATAATTGTCATCTGTAGATGTATAAAGATTGGCAGTGCCAGAATTTGTACTTGTAGTGTACCAATAATTATATCCTATTAGGTAGTAGTGTTGGGAAATGGAAATAAATGGTAATCACACAAAAAACACAAAATCTATTTTTTATTATAATTAGAATGATTAGGTCTTATTAACTATATCTTACCACTATACATGCAATTACTGTAATCAGTCTTCTTTACTATAAATTTCAGAAATGAACGATACTTTTTAGGGTTCCGTACTTAAAAGGTAAAAACATTACCTAATTACTAAGACTTTCCTGTACGTCTGTCACCAGGCTGTATCACGAACCGTGATAGATAAACAATTGAAATTTTCACATAGTATTTCTGTTGCCGCTATAACAACATATACTAAAAACAGAATAAAATAAATATTTAAAGGGGCTCCCATACAACAATTTCTTTTTCTTTTTTTATCTCTTGAACCGTGATAGCTAGACAGTTGAAATTTTCGTTTCTATTGCCGCTATAATAACAATTATTATAAACAGAATTTCAATCGCTTTGTTCATTTGTTGCATCTTCAATTTCTTTTTCGTTGAGATAACGCCGTTTTAATAGTTGTCTAGGATTTTTGTTGTTGTTTGGTTTTGCATGGTCTTGGAAGAGTTTCCTCTTAACGAAATCACTCCCCTTTGGGAAGTGAACAACTGAAAGTATTTTAAATTTTTTTTCGCAACTCAAAGTATTATTATCATCATTAGTATTATATTCAGTCTTTGAATTGTCAGATTTTATTGGAACATTAGAATCATTTACAGTCTGTTTCTTATATTCTTTGCTTACATCTTCAATTTCTAATGTGTTATTTTTGTCTGTTTTTATGTCGATTTTCTTTTTCTTAATATAAATATTTGTTTCAATTCCGGATTTTCTTTTGCGATTACATTCATTTACACTTTTTGTATGTTTTTCAGCAGTTACTGTATCTTTTTTAATAATTTTATTTCTTATATTTTTGTCCTTTAACATTTTTTTATTGACTTGTTGTTCTAATTTTGCCTGTTTAGCTTCTTCCTTTATCTTCTTTCGCTGTTCTTTTTCGTTCATAATCTTTTCTTTTTCTTTTCTTTTCATTTCTTCAGTTTCCAGCCATTTAGTGGCTGTCAATACGTATAATGGTTCCGCATTCGTTTTTTTTCCTTTACGTTTTGGTGTTGGAGGCCAATCAAGACAATTTTTCAAATCAAGTGCTTCTTGTGTTGTTTTCTGATGATCAACAAACTCTTTGAATGTATTTGATGATTTTGTAACTAATTGGTTTTCGGGTTGTTTCGTAGAGGGAGGAGAGGGTTGTTTGAACATTTCAGCTTCAATGTTTTTTAAATCAGTGCAATAGTTGTGATCATATATGACATTTTCACTAAACATTGTCAGTAAATCAAATTCACTATTTGTGTTTTCCATAAACTGTGCACTATCATTGGTGTCTAGTTTAGGCACAGCTTTATTCTCTTTATTTTCTTCGTTACATCTCGTTTGGGTGGACTTAAAGTCGTTTATATCTTTTTTTTCTGTCTGTTCATATGTAGGATTTGTCTGGTTTTGTAACTCTTTCATTAGATTTATTTGCAGTTTTTCTACATCGTCATAAAGTTGAATAATGTGGTCAGAGTCTTTCAAACTAAAATCAAGATTTGGCGATAAAGTATTCCTTTTCTCAGTTTCTTGATTAACATCTGCTAATGCGATTGGCTTATTTTCAGACATTGGAAGAGTGATTTTCGTCTCACATGACACTTGCTTTGTGTTATTTGTACCAAAACTTATAGTTGTTCCGGGTGTTTTAAAATTGTCATTCTGGTCATTCAATGTATGTTCCTGTGATGTGTCTATTTCTTGGTTTTCGCAAACTGTAATGGGTATTTCGTCAATTGGGAACCAAGTATCACCGACAAGCAAATTTTCTTGATCTGTTTCTTGTGGGTCTGTGTGTTTGGTGGCATTACTTTCATTTTTGAAGAATTTGTAAATATTACCCAATGCTTTGCGAAAACAGTCATGCTGTTCTGGTTTTGGTTCGGTACTCTCAAGTCTGTTTACTATATCAGCGCCCACAATTTTTTGAAAATCCATCAATGTTAATGTTACCTGTTTATGTGGTGTCGTCATATGACACTGTGCTTTTTGTGATCCCAAACATTTGGTAAAATTTATCACATCCGGATTCCATGGCTGTAGGCCACACGCTCTGAAGCCATTTTGTATTGTTTCTTTTTTTATAAATTTTGCTAGCACTGTCTGTAGGATGCCTCCAAAGTCAACCTTAGTTAACTGCTTGGTGACATTATTTCGGCGCCATTCAAGCAGTGCTTTCTTCCATCCATCTTTCATTGGTTTAAATGCTGCGACATCCGCGGGTTGAAGTATTCTTGTTGCATTTGGGTAAAGTGCAATTAAAACAATTCCCAGCTCTTTGCATTTCAAACTTAACTCATAGTTAATATGGCTTTTATGTCCATCAAGAAAAAGTATGATCGGGAAAACAACGTTTTCTTTCTCCAAATAGGGATGAAGAACATTCAATATATATTGATAAAATATGTCTTTTGTCATCCATCCATTGTCAGAGAGGGCAAGGCCCCAATGTTCAGGCACTGAATCCCGAATTTCAGCTCTCATACGTTTCAATGGATATATTATCAAAGGCGGCGTAATAACACCACCTGCCGAAAATGTGAACATCACTGTTATTGACGATTTGGCTTGAGCCATATCTATTTCGTAAACGTCCCGTGTCCCTTTTTCTGCTAATACCTTACCCTGCTTAGGACATAATTGAAACCCTGTTTCATCGCCGTTGAAGACACGACTTGGGTCATCAAGGATTTCAAATAAGTCTTCTTGTTTAAGTGCGTCTTCAATTTGATTGAACCACTTTCTTATATTTTCTTCAGAAACATTTGCACTGGCTGAAGTTACTGCTTCAGCAGTTCTAGAGACAATGTTTGGATTTCTCTTCATGAATAATTTATACCATCCCTCCCCAGGTTTGTTGTTTATAAAAACGTTTGGTCGAGGAGCTTTCGTCAAAAATTGTTCCACACTGTACATTATATCTTCTTTTCGACGCGGAAAACCTTTTTTACTACATGATATAATCCATTCAACAAGTGTTTTTTCTTCAGTGTTTGATAAAACAGTCGGTGGACCTGGTCTAGGATTTATATCATTATTCGCTATCCTAAATTGTAGTGTTGCTCTTGGTATTTGAAATTTGCGGGCAGCTTCTTTTTTGGGCATGCCATTTTTTATTGCTGCTACTGCGTTTGTGATATCATCTTCGGTGTACTTTTTTTCGTATTTCTTTCCATCAGGTGGCTTTGGCATAATGGAACTGTAAACAAATACTTACATTATTAAAAATAAAGAAATAATGTGACTAAAATATGATATACCTATTGCATACCAATACATTTTTACTATGTACTCTATAGTAAAAATGTATAGGTTTGCAATTCGTTTTTGGAAACACGACTTTCAGGTCTTGTTATTTCTAAACGAAGCTTTTTTGACTAGAAACTGGTTATGGAAACATATCATTTCTATTTTAAAATACAAATTCGAGGCCAGGGTTTTGACTATTAAACATCATACTACAAGATCAACAAAATTAAGTCAAAATTATAATCCGGTAAATTGAGTTTCGTGTCAATAGGTATGTGGTATGTGGTAGTCTAGGTTAAAGCACATCACTACTATGTCAAATAAATAGTAATACGATAATTGGCCCCCCACATGGTATAAAAATTGGCACTGCCAAAAGCTGACAATGTATAATGCTTGGCACTGCCAACATTTCCATAGAACGTGAGTATCATTGTGATTTCTAACGTATATCAAAGAGTTTTTTATTCTAGTTCAATATAAAACATAATGTATAGCCGTTACTTGTGAAACTGTATTTCAATGATTGGCCCCCATGCCAATTAATTAGTTGTCTATACAAACTTAGGATACTATCATTGGCCCCTTTCAAAAGCCAAATCTAGTAAAATTTAATAAATTTTTCTGCTGAAAAATACAAAATCCAAGCATTACCGACAGTAAACAACAACTTTTGAACATGTATCATTACACAACAAAAAGTAACAAGGCAAGATACTTACCGAAGCTTGATGATTTTTGCTAAGAAATCACGAAAAATATGTTACACTTCGACACCTTTGCCAAAATGATTTTTTAAAAGTGTTGCCACTTATGAAATAATACAATTGGATTGCCAGTTGTGTCACGAATAAAATCAACCACCACACCAATATTTTTGAGCTATTATAATTGCTTCTTTTTCTTAATATTTATATTTTTAACGCCAGGTGCCAATCACAGGTTGAGTGCCAACAATAGTACTGTTTCCTACTGTCCAAAAGTTCAAATGTTTGATACCTATCTCATTTAAAATGATAAGATTGATGGATTTCGTATGCAAGTTTTTAAGCTTCTTTTTACTCAAATATTACCTAAATATCTGAATGTATCACAACATAATTCCTAGAGAGTAAATGGCAATTAAACTGACAATTAAAATAATCTCTGAGATTGAAGAGTTAGTGGCTGAGCCCAATATTATAGGCGAGATAAGTGCACAGAGACTTCGCTGGCTCGGCCATGTAGAGAGAATGGGTGAGGAGCGGACAGTTAGGCGCGCGTACTTGGGGCGACCGTGTGGCAAGAGGCCGGTGGGGCGTCTTAAGTATCGCTGGAAGGATCTGGAGGAGGAGGACCTCCGCTAGCTGCAAGTGACCCAGTGGGAGGTTCTTGCTCAAGATCGCGGACAGTGGCGCCATTTAGTATCGGAGGCCAGGATCCAGTTGGGTCGCAGCGCCAGCTAAAGTAAGTAAAAATAATTTATTTTGTGGTACTATTTGCAGTACAGTAGCAATTACTATACATTTCAACATCAGGTAGAAAATAAAATTACATATATGATACATCTATGTTTGAAAAGGTAAAATAAATAATAAAACACAATAAATTTTAAGATAATGTTTATTTTATTTAAACAAGTTCCACTTAAAAACGAAAGGAACTATAATTAATGTGACTAACGCAACACAATCGAATGGAATGATGCTATCTCTACAATATTCCTTCTGGCTTAGATTAGACATTTGACAATGCAAACCAATAATATTTGCTCCGATACCAATTAGACCAATCAAATTGAACACACATTATTTTGTACACATGAATGACAAAAATACGTAATACTATTTACATTTACACAATAATTCTGAATAAATTGCGACTCCAAGAATACGTTGATACCAAACAGATTCGTAACCAAGTTATCGATAGTCAAGTAAGTATTAACGCGCTATAAACGACGACTTAACACAGAGCACCTAAACATAACTAACTTAACTACTGAGATATTCAAGATCTCACTGCCTGTATGTTTAAAAAAATGCAATATATATTATATGCCGAAATAAGGTGATCATATTATGACACCTCAATTAGTTATAAATTTGTTAGGTCCTAGTTTATAGTAATCAAGCAAGCAGGGAGATGTTGATTCTCCTTGTATAGTACATGTATAAATGCTACTCCTTGGGCGCGGGCTCGGCGGGTTTGTCCTCGACGTGTGAGTTCTTGTCGGGCTCGTTCCCGTCAGCCCACTTGCCGTCGTATTCCTTCCTGTCGACGTATCTCTCTTCCTCGTACTCGCCCTCGCTGCGGTGGCTGCCGCGCTCGGAGTAACGGGAGTAACTGCAACGATAGTTATAAATGTAATGTAATCCTACGATCTTTAAAGCGAGAGTCAACCGGTTCTTATTGGGTAAGCACGATGCATCTTTTTTTTTTTTTAATCTTTATTTATTAAAAGGAGTTTTGTCATACATTGACTATGTCACTCCCGTACGGCTAGTAGCTAGTACTTACTTCTACGGACGAACAGGGGAGTTAAATTTTTTATATGAGAAATGACATTGTTAAAGATTTGACGATGCATCTTAGAACATAGCTATTGCTATAAAGAGCAAACTAAGTGCAAAGCTGTTGAAGTTTAAAAATATGTTAATAAATAGGCTTTTTAAATATTTTACTAGGAAACTTGTGTAAAACTCAGGTTGGTCATGAAATACTTTAGACCTTTGATCAGTATAGTGATTTATCAAAAGATATAACAGCGGATTTAAGATATGATATTGATAAAAAAAAACTACTCTAACACATTCAAAATTAATCACTGAAGAAGTGAAATGTGAAGAACTTATTGGATCAATAACTATAGCCACTTATGTCTACGTGAGGCTACATGGCATACTTTCGAACCATGTTCACTTCTTAAATTTTTATTATTAATTAATTAATATTATAATATTTATAAAAATTTATAAAACAAAATATGAACACATTTTTTATGTTTTGTAGAATTCATTGTCCGTGTAATATAGGGCCTCCCCCTAGTTCTTGTAACTGCAACACATTGTCTGATGTTGCCACAATTAGATATCTGGGACTTATAGTAGATAATCATCTAAAATGGGGAGCTCACATACAAACTGTGTCTAAACGCACAAGAAAGCTAATATACGTTTTTAAAACTCTCAAATACGTGGCTGATAGCAAACTCCTTTTACAAACTTATAAAGCCTTAGCAGAGTGTGCTATAAGCTACTGTATAACTTCATGGGGCGGCGCTGGCAAAACCAATATGAAGGTAGTTGAGAGAGCCCAAAGAGCACTGCTTAAAGTAACGTTTAAATTACCTTTTATGTACCCAACTGACAAACTATATAAACTGTGCAACGTACTTACCGTACGTAAACTTTATATGAGTCAATGTTTGCGTAAATATCATAGAGAAATAGTACCATACCTACCACAAACTAACAAACGTATTGATAGATGCCCAGTCCCAGAATATCATAGTGAAGTTGCCTGGCGACACTACTCCCACCTTGCGCCTATACTATACAATAAAATGAATGAATTCCAAGATACAAAGAAATTAACTGTACATAAGTTGAAAAATATCATGCATAAATGGCTAGCCACGTTAAATTATGATGCAATAGAGAAAATACTGGAAAAACAAATTAAGTAAATAAAACAATTATCAACAACACCTTAAGTCACACTTACAAACACACCAGTATACACAATCTCAACATAAACACGTAGCACACACACACCCACACGCACACGTGAACACACACATATGCAAATACACATACACACACACACAAACATCCAGAACTAATCGCCAATACTCCAAGCATAACATCATTGTAAATATATAAATAGCTGTTTATATTATATTATATAAAATTTAGGATACAAATATGTAGATCAAGTAATATCATATTCTGTATAAACAATAACTAGACATAGATTATTTTGTAATCACTTAACATACCTACTACATTATTTTAAGTTGTTAATATAAAACTAAGTTGTAAACAAGAACCCCCGGAAGAGCCTGCCTCTCTATGACACAGTTTTTACTAATGTAAGAGGCAGAGCTATTTGTACAGTGTAACATATTGTTTTGTTTACAATAAATTTATCTTTATTGTGATATTGATTTACAAAACAAAAGTACTGACCTGTCTCCCCTCTCCTTATCCCTCCTGTCGGGGCTGTAAGAGCGCGAGCGGCGCGCGCGCTCCGGGGAGCGCGAGCGAGAGTAGCGCCCGCCGCCGCGACGGTCGCGGAAGTCACGGTAACCACCCCTGCAACACAATTACTTAATTAGTGTCTACAATATTAAAATTAGAAAACTAGTGTATGTCTAAGTTTCGTATGTATTGTGTAGAAATAAAAATAGCATTTTCTAACCCATTCCAAAATTAACAACGATATTTTTTCTCCGTCAGACGAGAGATTACAAAACAGACCAACAATCACTCTTTCGCTTTTTTAAAATGGCAGGATAATTTGAATCAAATGTTACCATACACTTTATAATATACAATTTCTTAAGATTTGTCATTGTTGGCAGTAAATTTTGGGTTTCTCAGCTTTCTATTGCTGTTCGAAAGCCTACATTAGCACCATCATCATTATGAAGAGTTTTGCTCTTCTAGCTCTTTTTCGCCTTTATTTTCTCAAGTCTTCTATCAATACAAATGAAAAAGGCTTGTAACATTTTGCTTTGTCCCTCATGCAGTAATTACCTGAAGGGCCTGCCCCGGCCGCCACCGGCGCGGCGCGGGCGGAAGGGGCGGCCGCCGCGGCCGCGGTTGTCGCGCCACTGGTCGGGGAAGCGGCGGTTGTCGTCGCGGCGGAAGTCCCCGCGGCCGCGGCCCCTGCCGCCGCCGTTGTACGAGTGGAAGCGCGGCCGGTAGTACGTGCCGCGCTCCACGAACCCGCGCCCGCGCCAGTTGTTGCCGCGACGCACGAACGTGCGACGGTATCTGTAGGGAATAGGTTTATTGATCATCCAATAAAAAAAAAAATATGACAAAAAATTGGTTATATCCGTTTTTGGATTAGTATCATGTTTGTAAATAAATGAAATTGAACACGATTTCTCTTCACGGCCACCAATCAGCAAGCTTACCCAGAATGGGTAACCTACCTTAACGTAGGGAACTAACCGGATCATTTTTAGCTGTGAAAATCATTCATCTTTCTGACACATTATACTTCTTCCATCGGAGGAAAAAGATGACATGATTTTCGCCGTTCTTTATGAATTTCACGTTTATGAAGCAGGTATGGACACTCACCCCCTGGAGCCAGACCTGGAGCGCGACCTGCTCCGGGAGTAGTAGGAGCGGCTGGCGTCGGAGCGCGAGCGTAGGTACAAGCAGTGTATGTAGACACTCACCCCCTGGAGCCAGACCTGGAGCGCGACCTGCTCCGGGAGTAGTAGGAGCGGCTGGCGTTGGAGCGCGAGCGTAGGTACAAGCAGTGTATGTAGACACTCACCCCCTGGAGCCAGACCTGGAGCGCGACCTGCTCCGGGAGTAGTAGGAGCGGCTGGCGTCGGAGCGCGAGCGTAGGTACAAGCAGTGTATGTAGACACTCACCCCCTGGAGCCAGACCTGGAGCGCGACCTGCTCCGGGAGTAGTAGGAGCGGCTGGCGTCGGAGCGCGAGCGTAGGTACAAGCAGTGTATGTAGACTCTCACCCCCTGGAGCCAGACCTGGAGCGCGACCTGCTCCGGGAGTAGTAGGAGCGGCTGGCGTCGGAGCGCGAGCGTAGGTACAAACAGTGTATGTAGACACTTACCCCCTAGAGCCAGACCTGGAGCGCGACCTGCTCCGGGAGTAGTAGGAGCGGCTGGCGTCGGAGCGCGAGCGCGAGCGCGGCGAGGCGGAGCGGCGGCGGCGGGACGCGCCCGACGCGCTGCCAGACGAGCCCGAGCGCGAGCGCGAGCCCGAGCGGGAGCGGTACTTGCGCGGCCGGGACCTGCAACGAAGAAAAATAAATATTTATAAAAGTCAAAGCATTTGTTGCATAATTGTGTTATACATAAAGATACATTAATGGTGAGCAGATCTTATGCTAAGGTATCGAGTCAGTGAAACACAATATACCTTACTTGGGTGTTTGCAATGTATTTAGGTTCGGTGCGGGCCGGTCTATTTGTTTATTGAATATATTGTATTTGTATAGATAGTCGTACCTGCTCCTAGACTTCCTAGGCGAACGCCGATCATCATCAGACGAGTTGGAGGACCTCCTGTGCGGCGAGGGCGGGGAGCGGGGGCGGCGCCCTGACGGCGAGGGCGGCTTGATGCGTGTCACGAACTGCTCCGGGCGGCTGTCGCCCACGGAGACAGGGGTCTCGCCCTCCTGCGCCAGACGGAACGAACCGAACTTGTCCAGCACTATGTTGCCCTTGCGGACCTGGAGACACACGTGTGTTAGTAGGTATGTAGAGAATACTTGTCACTTTATTTTAAACCGACTTTAAAAAAAAGAGGTTATCAAGTCAACTGAAACTTTTTTTCTCGAATTTTTTGTGACTAAAAGAGATTACAAAGATTGTGCCACACGGTTGCAGGTCGTGAGTCAAAGGTATTCTCTCAGTTACTCGAATAATATTATTATCTTATTTGATATTGGATCAAACTAATTAGGTACGACTAAATAGTACCAGCACACCACATTTTTGTAGTTCACTGTATTATAGTTTCCGTAAGGCATGATTTAATTTAGTTGTATTAACCGGCTAGCACTTACGTCAAAAATTACGTCGAAAAATTAGCTCGACAAGTTTCGGAAATCTGAGGTTTCCATCATCAGGAGGACGAGTCAGCACGCGCGTCCCGGTTGGTTGGTTGGTTGGTTGGTTGGAGTCTGGACGAGGCGGCCAACCGAGACGCGCGTGCTGACTCGTCCTCCTGATGATGGAAACCTCAGATTTCCGAAACTTGTCGAGCTAATTTTTCGACGTAATTTTTGACGTAAGTGCTAGCCGGTTAATACAACTAAATTTTTGTAGTTTCTTTTATTTTCTTCCAGCAAAAGGGCAAAATTCTTTGGACTGAATTAAATAACTCTAGGTCACAGATATGCATTCTGTGAGTCACAGTGTATGTAGAAATTACGATCTTAGAAGATATACAGTGTGTATAGTTACCTGCGGCTGCGGGTGGTCGGTGCCGGGCGGGTCGGGCTCGCGCTTGCCCGGGGGCGGCGCGGCGGGCAGCGGGGGCTCCTTCATGGCCATCGCGCGACGCACCGACACGCCGGGGGACGGCTGCAGACAATAGAGACATTCTATATCAGTAATGTTGGAAAAAGCCATGTCAGAGGCCCTTAGGGCGATTTGAAAAACTCTCGGATTCAAACATGGTCTCTGTTATACAAGAAGAAGAATCAATTTTTGTACTTATTAATAACTTTCATACCATAAAAATAGTTGTTAGTTAAAATGTTCACCTTGTTGTTTTCTTGTGAGTCGTCCGAGCTGTCTTCAAACGCGTAACGCTCCTTGTAACCTTTCGGTGCCGACGACTCCTTCTTCTTTACTCTACTGTAAAATAACAACCATAACATTAATAATGCATCGCTAAGTGTCAATTTAATGCGAAATATGACAGGGCCATTCAATAACTATTTCTGATTTCGAAATCAAATGAAAAGCATTATCATTACATATCACAACCATGAAACCATTATTTTTAAACGATTCATTACAAATGCTAGAAATGTGATTGCGAAGAGTGTGTTTGTTTATTCTTCTGGCTGAGCTGATTTGGATGAAATGTTAGATATCTAAAACTTGGGATTTACTAAATATGTTATTTTTATCCGGGACGAACGTGAGCAATACGTGACATCGCTGGTACTTTATTAAAAATAAAATATACGCTTACTACTGTAATTCTCTGGGGAAGTCACCAGGCGGCCATGATTAGTCGCGCTTAGCTACGTGAGATAGAAAGATGTTCCGCACTCGCACAAAAAACAAGTTTAAAAATAATTCATGCCTTGTTATACAATTTATTACTTGTCAAAATAAAAGCAGGACGAATAATTTATAAAATGGAGATGTATATTTTGGTTTACTTATGTGCGAGTTTGGCGACACCGGTACCCGTACTGAGTAGTTGAATAAATATTCCGGGACATTGCACACAGCGCCCTCTAGCCCCACATTAAGCAAACGCTTGTATCGTGGGTACTAGATAACGAATACTTATATACTTTTCTTTTGTAAATACATACTTATAATACATACAAACGACCAAACCTAACAAAAGTAATTATAAAGTTTAAAATTCATAAATACTTGTGTCACGCGGGAATCGAACCCGCAACCCCTAGATTAAAAGGCAGAGACACTCCCAACTAAACTAACAGGCCAGTCTAGGAGCACTTCCATTGTTTTATCTATTTCGTGGGGGGATGTAACCAGCCAGACGCAAACATGTCTCTAAAAAGTAACTCACGGGTCCTTGACGGCGCTCATGGACATCTTCCACTTGGGCTTGTCGAGCGGCGGCGGCGGCGCCTGGTCGGGCGGCGAGGCGGAGGCGCGCCGCTTCAGCACCTCCTTGTCCACCAGCATGTGGTATGCGCTCAGCTTGGACTCGATGTCCTCCAGCCCGCCCACCTCGCCCAGCAGCCGCCCGCAGTACGCGCTGCGAGCCACAATTACATTTAGCTTACTATTTGTTTAGTTAGGAGAACTGATAACAGATGGAGTAAAGCAGTTACTGAGTGGTGGCCTAGAACTGGCAGGCGAGGAGTGGGTCGTCCGGCCGCGAGATGGGTCGACACACAAAAACGTGCGTTGATCTGTGACAAAGATTTTACGTGTTCCTCGGAAGCAGAGGCGGCTCGTCTTAAAGAGCGCTGGTGCAGTGCACTCCCACAAAAATTACATAGGTACCTACTTAGCTAATTTAATAATTTATATATATTTATCTACACTAATTGTAACATTCTGCTTATGTTTCCAATACTTGACTTATAATATACTACTGTTATAGCACAGACAAAAAAACACTCAATTTAAGCAATTTCACATGATGTTATAATATCCACATCGATATCGTAATAGCTCATTATAACATCGGAAAAGCGTGACCAACCTGATTGCATGGGCCAATCAGGTTGGTCGCGCTGCACTCTCGTTGGTTAGATTTTAATGGCGGCAAAATCACTGTGACAATAACACGTACGCGTGAATTTAATGTTTCGCAATGTGTTTTGTTTTTTAAATACAAATTAAAAGTTAAAAATGGATAGCGACGATGATATTTGTACGCCTCCGAATATTCTAGAATTGGCAACAAAAGTAAATCACAATCTTTTGCCAGAAAAATCTAGAAAATTGTATGAAAAATTAACTATTGTCAGCTTTTACTCTTGTTGTTTGATTAATTGCATTAGTGAAGATAAAGTAGTGTATGCAACTGCATATAACACGGGTATTAAAACACTCGTTACTATTATGAAACTCGCTGCGCTCGTTTCATTAACTCACACTCGTGTTTTAATACCCTTCATTATATGACAGTTGCATAAACTACTATTATAATACATACGATCCTTCCATTACATTCTTTATATTTTACTATGTATATAAAAAGTCTATTATAATACCTATACAATGTGTTTGTCTACCCGTGTCGGAGCCTGAAATGGCAAAATATATGATTAATTTTATCGACAAATCAAGCTCTAAAATTTTTTTTTCCTCCTCATGGTGGAATGGCAGCCTTTTTGTTATTACTGTATTATAGTTCCCGTAAGGCATGATTAAATTTAGTTGTATTAACCGGCTAGCACTTACGTTAAAAATTACGTCGAAAAATTAGCTCGACAAGTTTCGGAAATCTGAGGTTTCCATCATCAGGAGGACGAGTCAGCACGCGCGTCCCGGTTGGCCGCCTCGTCCAGACTGGTTCGCCGACTCACTGCCGCACCCCCCCCCCCCCCCGCTTCTGCGCCCGCTCCGCTCTCGCAACCGCTCGCGCACCGCGACGGGTGAGGATAGGCGATCGAGGCGCCACCGGCGGATCGTGTATTTCTTCCTCATCGCTTGAGATCCGTTGCACCAAGATATTGGGGTCCGCGCACACTATGCTGACCGTGTCTAGTGGCAGATGTTCAGCTACATCGTCCTCCCGGCCAGAGTTTAAAACAGGTCTCCACGCAGGTGCCAATGTCCATCCTCGGTCACGATTAAAGTTTGGATGTCGACCTATTTCTATTGCTTCTCGAACTTTCCTTGGTACTAGGAACTTCTCCTTGGCCAAGACCGAAACGTAGGAAATGGTTCACCCCTTCAGCATGTCCTGCCAACGCGGATTTAACAGTCTCCCTGTTTTTAACACACCGTATGTGTTCCGCCACCCTCGTAGAAATATTGCGGCGGGTTTCTCCGATGTAACTCATACCACAGTCGCAAGGTATACGATAAACACCTGGGGCATGTAACGGCTCGCTGTCTTTAGGTGATCGCAATAGTTGCCTCAGACGACTAGGTGGACGAAAGATGGTTTTCAAGTTATATTTCCTTTTAAGGAAAATACCAATCTTGTTCGTCACGCCTTTGACAAACGGCAAATAAATCGGAGCCCGATCTACTCCAACCGGTTTCTTGCGATCTGATCCTGTCGCCAAGCGCAAACATTTTCGCCAACTGAACCCATTCTTCTCCAGTGCTCGTCTAACATGATCCAACTCTGCATGTATATACTGTGGGTGACACAGACTTAGCGCACGGTTTATGAGGGATCTAGGAACAGATGCGAGTTGCGAAGGATGGTGATGTGAATCAGCACTTAAATATCTGTCCGTGTGCGTCGGCTTTCTGTACACTGCGTGAGACAATGTACCATCCTGTTCCCGCCGGACGCTCACATCAAGAAAAGGCAGTATTCCTTCTTTTTCAAGCTCCACCGTGAACTGTATCTTCGGGTGTATAGCATTCAGGTGTACTGTAAACTGCGCTAGATCATCTTTGGCGATAACAGCAAAAATATCGTCCACGTACCGCCACCAGTAGCGTGGTTTATTTGATATATCCCGAAGTGCAACTCCTTCAAACCACTCCATATAGATGTTGGCAACCACAGGAGATACAGGTGACCCCATAGCTACGCCTTCCACTTGTAAGTAATGTTCACCCTTCCACATGAAATAACCACTTCGTAGACAAAACTCTGTCCATTCTAAATATTCTTTCGGGAGATCCGAATCATCCAAAAGTTTTTTGATTATTTCAATAGTCTCACTAATAGGAACATTCGTGAATAGGGACGTAACATCGAAGCTAACCATAATCTCTGATGGTAATAACTGTACATCTGAGAGTAAACTGACAAAATGCCTGGAATCTTTCACATACGCGTCTGTCTTCCCAATGTAACTTTGTAGTAAAGTCGCCAAAAATCTAGGCGTGAGTCAGTGAGTCGGCGAACCAGTCTGGACGAGGCGGCCAACCGGGACGCGCGTGCTGACTCGTCCTCCTGATGATGGAAACCTCAGATTTCCGAAACTTGTCGAGCTAATTTTTCGACGTAATTTTTAACGTAAGTGCTAGCCGGTTAATACAACTAAATTTTCTTTTTGTTATTTTTGACACCAACCCTTGGGCGCTTGTATTAATTTAGTCATAACTTATTATGTAAAGGGCATATTGATTTAAAAAAAATATCATTTGATAGCTGAATGTATGGGCAATAAAACGAGGTTAAACATTTGCAATATTTTATTAAATAAAGGTAAGAAAAAAAAAATTAGAAGAAAAAAAAATATAACATTTTTCAGAGAAAAAATCTTAAAAGTAATCTTTTTACGAAAAAACATGGGAGTAAGTTTTAAATTTGTTTCTTCCATAATGTAGTACAGGATGTAAGCTTTCTAAAATAATCACACAGTTTTGATGTAACTAACATAATTTAGAAGTTATAACCGTTGGAATTTGTCTCTTTGCAAGTGCTTTGTTTGCTTATCATGGAATAGACTAGCGAATTCGCCGAATTCTGGCAACAAGTTTCTAAGAAACCCATTCTTAAAAAATGCCGGTAATTAGGATGTTTCTAGGTGGGAGTACGACAGAAATCCAGATAAGAAGCGTAGATAGCCAGGTCAGTTCAGTCATCCCTCGCTCTGCGTTGTGATTACATTTCTTTGCCCGTACAGACGTTGTTATTATTGGAACTTTTGTTTTGTTATTGATTTGTTTTATTGTTATTTTGGACTGTGTTGACCGACTGAAGTGGGAGATGGCTTATTCTATCCAACATGTTGCCGACATACATTTTGTTTATGGATTTTGCAACGGCAACGCCAATAGTGCCGTTAGAGAATATGCCAGAAGATTCCCTAACCGACCAACGCCGAATGCTCGCACTTTTATAAGAATTCACATGCAACTGGCTGAAAATGGGATAAGAAGGACAGCAAATGAACGCTCTCGTTTTTTAACACCGCTCGAGGAACAAGAAATTCTGCAGCTGATTACTGAAGATCCTACACTAAGTGTAGTGTCAAGCAACAAAGAAGGATAGCAAACATGCTTGGTTTATCCGAATGGACAGTGTGGAAAGTTCTGAAGAATGAAGGATTACATCCCTATCACCTAAGACGAGTGCAAGAAATTGTTGACCTTGACTATCCAAGAAGATCAGTTTTTTGTTCTTGGATTTTGAGAAGAAATCGGCAAGAGCAAAATTTTTTGAAGAAAATTATGTGGACCGACGAGGCCACTTTCACTCGGACTGGATACATAAACCACCGAAATGAACATTTGTGGCTAAACGATAATCCTCATGCTGTTCGGCCCAGTTCATTCCAGCATCAATTTTCAATAAATGTTTGGGCCGGAATGATCGATAACGTCCTTGTTGGGCCAATTGTTCTGCCCGCTACAATGAACGGACCAAGATTTTTGGAGTTCCTGGAGACAACATTTCATGACGCTTTGCTGGAGTTACCGCTGACTTATCGTATCGGTATGATGCTGCAGTTGGACGGAGCACCAGCGCACTTTGCAACAAACGTGAGAAACCATCTCAACGAACGCTATTCGCCCTGGATTGGACGCGGTGGGACAATCGCTTGGCCACCGCGTTCACCCGACCTTACCCCACTTGATTTTTTTTTGTGGGGTACGATGAAACAGAGGGTTTATAAAGACGTTCCGAATACTCGGGAAGAGTTGTTAGAAAAAATACTGCATGTCGGAAATGAGTTGCGCGAGGATAAAGATATGATCCGGCGCGCAACACAACATGTTGGTATTAGGGCAACTGCCTGTTTGCAGCACCAGGGTGGTCATTTTGAGCAGTGGCTGTAATAAGTATGTTAAGAGAATAATTGAACATTTTTGCACAAATAAATGAAGTGGCTTTTAATTTTATCTTGTTTATTTCAACATGACTAGTAAACTAGGGTCCTATTCAACCAACCATATCTACTAAAGTATGTTAGTCACATAAATACTGTTTGGATCTTTTAGAAAGCTTACATCCTGTACTACATTATGGAAGAAACAAATTGAAAACTTACTCCCATGTTTTTTCGTAAAAAGCTTACTTTTAAGATTTTTTCTCTGAAAAAAGTTATATTTTTTTTTGTTCTGATTTATTTTCTTTCCTTTATTGAATAAAATATTGCAAAAGTTTAACCTCGTTTTATTGCCCATACATTTAGCTATCAAATGATATTTTTTTTAAATCAATATGCCCTTTAAATAATAAGTTATGACTAAATTAATACAAGCGCCCAAGGGTTGGTGTCAAAAATAACAAAATGGCTGCCATTCCACCATGAGGAGGAAAAAAAAAATTTAGAGCTTGATTTGTCGATAAAATTAATCATATATTTTACCATTTCAGGCTCCGACACGGGTAGACAAACACATTGTATATGTTCATGTAACGTCAATTTGTAACGAGTGGAGCGCCAGCGATTGCGCTCCTATGAAACGAAGTTTAGTACGTCTCTTAGTACTGTATTCAATGAGTGCGATAGATAGAAATCGACTGGGGCTGCGCGTGAAACAGAAAATATTGTATGAGAAGATAGCGTAATCTGGAGCGCCGCTCCTGCGCGGCGTTGCCAAGCCGTGCCAGCCGTGCCGTGCGTGAGCGCGCCGCGGGGATATCGATTATTGCGCAGTTGCCGCTCTTGTATACAAACAACTTCAACGAAGCGTGTCGACTTCGTCAGTTAATTCGCCGTTTTTTTTCGTAAATAAGTATTAAAAAATAGTTTGTGCGCGATATTTTGTGTTAAAATAGAACAATACAGTGACCTTTTATTAAAGAGTGTGAAAATACTCTCGAAATGCGGCTCAAACTGAAAGCTAAGGCGCCACGTGGCGCCTTGGCTTGACATTGCACTGTTTACCTACTCAAAAACGCAGTTCGGAAACTGAATCTTTTACGCGTGTTTTTAAATCTGAGCAATAACTAAGTATATCAAAACACCTTGTTTGTGTGGATGTGAAGAAAGTAATAAAAAAGTATAAGAAAGTATAAATTATTTTGTTTTCCATGTTTGATGTTTGGAACTGGCACGTGTGGTGGTGAATCCTGCATGGACGGAAACGGGTGTTGATGATTTAGGTACCTCACCTTTCAATAAAAGTGAAAAACATTCGCAATCTCGATTTCATATGTTATGTGAAGTGCAAATGGCAATCGAGAGTTCAATGAATGCGTTGATGAATGATGTTAAGCTCTAGTTTTTCAATTCTTTTTTTGTGAACCCCTATCAAAAATTTTCACGAGCCGCCTGTGCTCGGAATTATGAGAGCATAATCAATTAATGTGAGCAGCAAGAGTATTTATTTCATCCCTGTCTGACTTACCTTCCTTACTATATCTTCAACCTTTAAGTTCTTTAGGACTGCTTGTGATTGAGTACTACATATCAATTAATCTTTACTATATACTTTATGATTTATGTCGTTATTCGGTTGGTAATGAAAAACGATGCTGATGCAACAATACATTTTGTTTTACCTCTTATCGCTATGTTTCCTGTCATAATCGCCATCTTCGCTCAGATCTCTTTTTGATTTGCCTTTCAACTCTTTCCTGGAACAGATAAAATAAATTTAAAATTTGGACAACTTTGAACATGAAATGCTGCCTGAATGTTCCTAATATTTGAACACAAAAACTATTTACTCTGTTTACATACACTATATAATGAATAACTAACGAAGGCGATATTGATCGATCGTACATTAGTGACAAACTAGTTAGGTACATGCATTTCTATCTTTTCTTTTTAATTTTATTCTTTGCAATATAACACTGATGGGCTAAATTGACATATATTTTATTTATGGTCAAAATACAAAAAAACTTATTGATGGACAAAATACAAAAAAAGATAGATAGAAAGATAGAAAATTCTTTATTGTAACACACGATAAAATTAAAAGGAAAGAAGAAAAAAAATACTTATACTAGTGCCACAAGTGGCGGCCTTATTGCTAAAAGCAATCTCTTCCAGGCAACCATTGGATGGAAAGGAATAAATAAGAGATAACAGAGGACGTGGTATACAATAAAATAAACAAAGAAGAAAAAAAAAAGATGTACTTGTACCTAATAGCATCCCGTAACTTCTTGTCTCCGATACTATCCAGTTCTCGCAGATTGTAATCTGAGTTGTTAGTGGACTGTCGAGACATTTTAGCTTTTCTCTTTTCTTCTCTTTCTTGCTCTTTGCGCTTTCGTTTGGATTCCTTCTTCTTTTTCCTGCAAAATGAAAATGTTATATATTGCATGTCATGAGAATTACAAAAGATATAGAAGTTTTGTTGAGTGTAAAGTTGCAACATACATGATGGTAAAAGTACATATGTTTATGTTAAAAATATGCAACCAAATTTACAATGCCCTAACAAATGTCAGTTAAAACTAAAACATTAATGAATTCTCTACAATACTGGCAATCAAGACATATTAATTTGCAACATTTAAGTTTTCTAAAAATGTTTAAATTTGTCAACTTATCAAAACTATTACAACTAAATAAGGTCAATTAAAATCTACGTAATCTTCAAAGCGAGAGTGAACGAGCCAGCCAGGCCAGTATTAGACCGGTATTAGTCCAGTTTGGGTAAAGCACACTTCATTTTAGGTCACAGCCGTTGTTTACCATCAGACAAATTGCGGTCAAGTGCAAGACAGTTTTGGTAAAAAAAAACACACAATTATATAGGTAGACGTGCAAAGCGCAAAAAGAATCAAGAAGAACTGCAACGTGCAACATCTTAGACTATAGTGGTGCTTAGCATCAGGCAGGCTGTAGTCAAACGTTGGTCTATTCCGTGTAAAAAAAAAGAACTCACTTGTCCTTCTTTTTCTTCTTCTTCTTGTCGTGGTCTGCGCCGGGCTGCGGCTGCTGGCCCAGCTCCTGCATCTTCCTGTTCCGCTTGTACTGCGCCGTCTCCTCCAGGAAGTTGCGCACCTTGTCTTCATAGTCAGAGTCCTCTTTGGTCATCTCAAGGAACTTGCGAACCTGGGGTGCAAACATTGGTGAATTATAGGTATTATACGAGGATATTAAGCAGATATAGAGGATATACAAGCAAATATTTATGTATTATTCATTATTTTCTAATATTCCAAAATTATTGTTTGGATAATGTTTTGTAGAATTTGTCAACCATCAGATTTTTGCGCCAGGTGCTAGGTGGCTAAACAATAAAATATTGCTGCTCGAATGATAGTGTGAATTTGGACAAAAATCACTGTATTAATAGTTCCCGTAAGGCATGATTGAAACTTGTCGAGCTAATTTTTCGACATCTTTATTGACGTAAGTGCTAGCCGGTTTTTGCAACTAAATTTGGTCAAAAAATTCACGATTTTGTAAACAGCGCAACATGGTTTTATGGTCTTGCTGTTTCTGATACCTTCGAACACATTGATTGACAAGTATTCTATGACAGATAAACTATCCATACCTTTTCACTGAACTTTGTATGAGTTACACTTAATATTGAAACCGCAGCGCAACATTCACCTTGAGCTCGTAGTCGATGTCGGCCTGCGAGCGCGGCGGCGGCGCGGTCTCCTCGGGCGCGGGCGGCGGCGGCTGGTACCCGTACGGGTGGTTGAACTGCGAGTTGTGCGTGCGCGCGGCGTCCGCGTCGCCCGCCAGCGACGCCATGCGCTTGCTGAGCGGGGACAGCGAGCGCGCGCGGTTCTTGCTCGACGCAGAACGACGCTTCTTCTTCGACTTGGGCCCGTCCGAATCTGTGGTTTTTTTAAATTTATTTTTATAAAAACTGAAATTAGCTAGTGTTTTCTAGTAAATTTCGGTGGTTGAGATGACAGAGAGATAGGTTGCAAATTGCAATATGGTTGAAATTGTACAACTTGTTTGTTTTCATCGTTTTTTGTACAGAGAAACACCACATTTTTAAAACTTTTACGCTATAAAGTGGAAAAAGACAGAACAGGATCGGGCTATAAGCTATAGTTGTACAGCCATAGGTGAAATGCTCGCAAATATAACAAGAAACGATGAATACATATAATCACATACCACTAGTATCAGATGAAGACGACGAGGATTCCGAGGAAGAGCTGGAGCTGGAGGAGTCGCTCGAGGAGGACGACGAGCTGCTCGACCTCTTCTTCTTACCCTTGCCGCGTTTCTTTTTCTTCTTTTTATCCTTCTTCTCCGTCAAGTTCAACAACTGTTTGATGGTTTCCTTTACTTGGTATGATTTATCTCCTGTCAGGCCAGGCAAGAGCAACTCTGCAGGTTCAATCAATGGTTTGGCAGTAGATGTTTTGCTCTTCAAGAACTCCAGGGAGTTCTTAGCCTCTTCATGGAATGGCATAATGGCCAGACAGTCCTCGTATGCTTTTTGTGCTTCCGTAATTTTGTTTTCGTCTTCATAGCTGCGTCCAAGTGCCACTAGTGTCTCGCCGAGGTACTTCCTTGCGTTTGCGTGGTTTGGATTCAGTTTGAGTGACGTTTCAAAGTCTTCTATGGCCTTCTTGAATGTTCCACTGTTGGCGTACAGAGCTCCTCTTGCAACCAGTCCTTCCACGTTCCGAGGGTCGATGCTGAGCGCCTTGTTCAGGCACTGGAATGCTTCTGAGTGCCGTCCTGCTTTGAAGTGCTCTATACCCTCTGCGACCGACCGGAAAGCCCACTTGCTCGCTTGCGCTTGACGAAGTTCATCTGCGTATTCCGATGGTGGAAATCCTCCTCTGTCAACAAAAGAAATACAATTAGCATCAAAGATCGATATTTTAATGTAGGGATTCATATTTAAGAAATATTAATAAAGTATAGAAGTTACCTTAATGATGTAAAGTTGGTGCAGTGCATGTTGGAGATGCCGAGCATTTCAGAGAGATATTGCACGCAGTTGGGGTTATTGAAGCCCGGGCTCTTCTCCAAAATAGCTTCATAACTTTCTCCTTTCATATCCACTGTTTTCCTATTGAAAAACAACATCATTACAAACACGAAGAGGGACTAAAATTGAATGTTTGATATTTTGTTGAAGAAACTTTGTCATGATGGTTTGACTTCAATGTTAGCGAGATTTTAGATAGGTATATCAGTTTGAAACAAAGCCCTAGTTGTGTAGGGCACACATTCGTTATCCTCACCTGTTCCCATAGAGCTGTTCAAAAAAGTATATGTTACTTGTGGCACACAGAAATATGACATCATAGATTATGTGATGCCGCCTCAACAATGTGACATAATATTACCAAAATGTCTCAGCTACAGTCACAACATATTGCGAAGGGTGTCACCGCCGGCTCTTTAGGGCTGTTGCTACACCTAGAAAAGAACACCCTAAAATAGTGGAGGGAGCTGCTTTGTCCAGTCACTTGTTTTTGGATCACAACAGTCCATGGTCATAGAGACGATAGTTTTGCGCTTTCAGGGGCCTCACATCTCTAACGTGACAACTGCAGGTAATTGACTCCATTACAACAAAGTAAATGACTCCAACATCCAATAAACTCAAATTCCAATCATTGGTCTCATTACGCTGGAATGTTAAACATCAACTTTAATACAGAATTACAAGTTTCTTGTACAGATTGAAGTGATCCTAAGATTTGTACTGACCTTATTTCTTTATACAATTAAAGAAAATGTTAATGATTTTGTAAATCCATATATATTGTTGTATGTAGAATGGCCGCTTCGATTACACATTAATTTATTCCTTCAGGAAATCCTCATGTATCTTTTGTTTCGTCAGATCAACAGTAAAACATCATGCAAGTTCACAATGAGTGATCAGTGTAATAATACTGAAAATGTGATCTAAAACCAGTGAAAACATTTATCCAACATGGCTGCCGAGATTATCACATGTATACCTACCCTTTGGTTAGACATAGCACACAGCCATCACAATAACACCCATCATATGGAGATAAAATCCCAAGCATTTCATATTTGTTGAAGTCCATAATCCTTATTTTGTTTCCATCACCAGTATATGTCTTGTGTGTAGTTCCTTTGAAACATGAGTCTTCCATCCTCATATTGTCAATCACAACCCTTCATATTGTTTCCATTTGAATGAAGCATATCAAGTCCTCAGACAGTCCATGATTTATTGTTTCTTTGGTGGATAAAACAAATACCACTGATTTGAAAGCCTCAAACTCTTGACTACAATGATAAATAAATAAATACATAAAGAAACAATACTATGCAAGTGTTCAGAAGCATCAGACAAACCTGCAATATAGTGTGTGGGTAAAGTGATTATTGTAAGTGTCTGTCTGGTAGTGGGTACATACTTGTAGATGAGAGGGAAGTCGTCGGTGCTGAGCAGGCCTAGAGGGGGTTTAGAGGGAGGGTCGTCGGGGCCCCGAGTCACCCCTTTCATGCCGCACACCATTTTGTCAGTGTCGGGTATAACTTCAATCACTTCACAGCACACCGTGTCATTCATCAGGTAGTTTCTTGACACATTTTTCTTGTCCACAGCAGGTATGATATTTGTCACTGGTAAAAATGCCTGTGGACAATTTGTTTGTAGTTGGAATAAATTTTTTTTTTCAGGAATACCTATGACAGTTACCCCTCAATGCCAGGGAGGATTTACGGTGGTTATGTGGGAGTAGCATTATGTAGTTGAAATACCTAACTGTAACCCAATCATTTGTAAATACAAAAAATAAAATACCTACTAAAACCACATTAATTCACCTAAACAGAGAAAACCACATTTGACCTTCTAGCATGCAGATTGTAATTATAATTTCAAATTACAATTCACACTACTGAGTACTGACCTCTGAATTTTAATCAAGAATTTATTAAATATACATACCAAAAATAGTCCACATACTTATATGTGAGAAGAAAATTTATCTGGTTTAGGTATTTTTTGTTATGTATTAAGTACTTTTGAATGTTACAAAATGTTGTGCAACACTTGTGCAAGTACAAAAAAATATTATATTACATAGGTGCAGTGAAATTCATAAAATTCATCCAATTCTAAGCTCAATTGGCAGTACCAGCTTTACTTTTGAAATCTAGGTAATACCTTAATAGCTGGAGTTTGATCAAAGGTAGTCTTATGCATAGATGATTGCAGTAGGTACATTTGTCTTACCTTCACATTGATGTCAGCAACATATCTTGAAGTAGGTCCGGCTGTGCATAAAACCTTCAGCATCATGCCAGATGCAGTCCTGTTGATCACAGCCCCAATAATCAGCTCTCCTGTCTTCACATTCTGAAATAACAAAGATAAGTATTTTAAGCAGCTTACAAACTTATTAGACATTAACTTTTTTAGACCTGATGTAACACATTTATAAGCATTAATATCTTGGAAAAGCATCATCATGTGACAAGTTTTATTCAAAACAAGGATATAACTTACATCAAAGAAATGCCGCAACCTTGCAGACTTATCCACAGCCAAAAATGTCTCAAATGGTGGCATTAGAGCATACAAATCTGAAAGAAAAATATTATATGGTAAGCAGGTTTCAGGTTGTTTCCATGACTACCAAAATGTGCAAACATTGCTATCTGTTGATCATGATTTTCTTAAGTAAATTGATGACTAGAAATAAGATACGTACTGTCTTCAGGTGTAGTAGATTCTGCACCCAGGCTTGATGATGATGGGGTTTCATCCATGATTGAAGAGTCAAACAGTGCATTTGCTTCTTTTACAATGAACTGATGTAGCTTAACTCGCTTGCCTCGATCTTGGAAAGTTAAATGCTTGTGCCGTGCTGAGTATATGGCATAATCCAGACCACCCACACCCAATTTAGTGAGGTCATCTTCCCCTCTTTCAGAATCCCAAATTTTCTGCATTTGTTGACCATGGTAGTTTATGGACTGCGCCACTAAGGACGCGTCCAGTTTTGTTTCCATATTTGTAACCTGAAATATGTAGGTAAATTACCGCTGTTATCACCGGAACAACTAATGAAAAGTGAGAGTAAATTAATAGTTTCGCATGGCCTCGATCGCCATCTTAGGCCCAAGCGAGCGAGCGGTATCAAAAGAACCTTTTTTATGGATGTATGGTCTATACAAGCTTGGTATATCACTCACCGCTTTTATAATTCCTGAGTCAATGTACTATAGTCCTAATTATGAATATTTGATATCCAAAATATCATTTCTAACGAACAAAACACCACACTATCGACAGTTCGACAGTCTGCTAGAAACTAAAATGGCGACTGTTTTTTTTTAACAACATGACCATTCGTGCTTGTAGATACAAGATTTTTAGTCATTGCGTGATTGCCATACCTAATACTAAAAACAAGTAAAACTGCTCCCTCACGTGACTGCATGTATTCACTAGCGGGAAATACAAAATTAAAAGTTGGCTAAAATGACTAGAAATAAAATTAATTTTCTTAAAAAAAAAATAACACTACATGTAACGTTGTAGCCCCAATTTATTTATTAAGTAATTATTTTTATATGAAATTTCTTAATTCTTTTCTGGAGTAGGTGATATAATAATGCGTGGTCAAAATTAATGCTAAAACTAGAATTTATTTTATTACACACATTTTTTATCACAAAAAAGGAGTGTCTGGAAAAGAACAAATAAATTGAACGAGTAAGTGGGTACTTCAAGTGGCCCTGCCGTATATTCTACACTTTTTGGTTTGGGCAGAAGTTCTTACTGTACCTAGTATTTTTCACATAGGAATATTCCATGAAATTTGGCTGTTCTTTGTAATTGTAATATATGTATGCCGAAAATGTTTGATATGTTGATTGACCATCTTTCCTATGTGTGACAGACAAACAATAACTAAAATAGTCAATTTCTATTCATAGTTTTTGACTGCTCTGTTAGTTTAGTTCAAAGAATACTATTACCATGGTTTAGTTGGTAGTACCTTCTAAATTAAGGGTGCGGGTTCTATTACCGCATAACACCAGTAATTATGCATATTAAAATTTGTAATTACTTGTGTTCAGTCTGGTCGTTTCTATGTATAATAAGTAGGTACATATGTATTTAAAACAAAAAAAATATACATATGTATATGTATCATATCCGTTATCTAGTACCCATGATACAAGCGTAAGCTTAGTATGGGGCTAGATGGCGCCGTGTGATATATCCAAAATATTAATATAAAAAAAATTGCATATACTTATTGTACCTATATTTATTTGTCTTTTAATCCTTTCTTGATGGCTTAACCAGCATTTCCAAATAGGCAAATATTTACTCACATAATATATGAAACAGAAAAAAAACATTAGAGAAAACTTTATAGGTAGGTACCTATTATCTTGCATACTTCAAAGCCAACATTGGGAGGTCTTTGCTTCAATAGAAGTGTGAATACAAAGGAAAGAGGGCTAGGTAATGGTCCACACAATAGCCCGCTGTTTGGACTGTCGGCCCTTGTACAATGCTACCTAACTTATTTTATTCTGCTACACTTAAGCATTTCTTTTTAATACTACGTCTGAGTGTATTGTGCTCGACATTAGCTATACTAGTCACTGTGCTTAGAACAATATTAGTTATTGTCTCAATGAAATCGTTTCTACTTCTTTTTAATTATAGGTACGGCGCTCATGTAGACGATAAATTTTGGTAACGGAGTGTTTTTTTGAGTTTACCTTTATTTTTTTAACCGACATCAGCAGGTTTTATTTGGTAAAGAGGAAGTGCCTGAAAGGGCTTCACGTGGGCTACATAATGACCCGCTGCGAAATATATCTATGCAGATATTTTATTGTTCAAAACAGTAAACAAAACGCTTTTTATGACGTAGCATGCTACGATAGACTACGAGCTGCTACAGATGCTACGCGCTAACTCATTGGAGCTACACAATTTTTGTATTTTGTGTTTCTATGATTCGCTCGTGTATTGAGTTTGCTATTTTGTTTTTCTGAAAATTTTACAAGCACAATGACGATACTAATGTTTTCAACAATAGATTTCAGTGAATAGTTAGTACCTATCTGTTCGTATTGTCCAGTGCTGTATGGTCGCATCGTTTGAAAAGGTTTTTAACAATCAACAAGGACACATAATGAAAGATCAATTCATACAGAAAACTACAATTTCCATTAATAACAGTTATTTTGACACGCAATATACGCTATGTATCGGCGCCATATTGGATTTGCGGGGTTAAATTTTGGCGGGAGGTGCGTAAGGTTGGTAGCATAGAGGTTATATTCGTTTGCGTTTCGTTTTCGCGGGTGTCATGTTTGGTGGCTCCGTGTGTGTATGCAAGGTGTATTGTGCGGGTTCACACAATGGACGCGGGGCTTTGTGTCGCGCGTTCGCCATTGTCGACGGACATATTACCCAACGTTACCACATTGTATCTGCGCCGCCGTCTCTGGCTTCTTCCTTTGATGAGACTTGTATCTTATTTGTCGTACGCAATGATGCGTCTAGATGAGCCGCGGAGTCAGAGGTCATAAAGTTATGTTTAATGTTCGCTGTAAGGAATTGTTATGCGTACCTAATTAAGTGTACATATGTCGTTCTTTTAAATAAACAAAAGCCACACGACTCAAGTTAGCATCCTGATTAAATTGCTATTGCAATCTATAGCTATAGTAATCTCAAACAAATATCTGACTCCGATTCATTTTCTTCATAATCTAATAAATGCAATAAATACATAATCTAGTTGGACACATAACATTTTTGATTGACACCACCACATAAGTATATAACAGAACTCAAAGTATTTTTTCTGTCTTCCCAATCCTTAGAAATATCAAAGAAGGGACAAGATGGCCCTCCAATACGATTCCGCTCAGATAGGTTCCAATAGAAACTCTTGAAGCTGGAATATCAAGTCACCACACATATAAAATCTATAATAATTATCTCACATTTCTTGTAGCAGACAGGCACAACTCGTAAATTTAATCGATTTAATTTTTAACTGATGAGGATGACCACGTTAACATAACTTTAACAAACATGCAAGTTCATTTAAAAGACAATAACAAAATGTGGAGTCATTATCGATTAAGTTCTCCAAAAGCTCAGCAACAAAAGCGTATTGTTTAAACAAAAAAAAAAAAAAAAATTTAATACAATGTATTGTTAAAGAGGGAAGTGCATTATGCAAGGGTATGCGAAAGGGTGCTGCGGCCGCGGTCTTGTGCGCAAGATACGTGCGCGCTTCTGTGGTGCTTATTCTGTGCCGGCCGGCAGCGGCAGTCCGCGCGCGACTCCGGCTGAATGTGACCGCCTGGCTAAATGCCAACAGTTGGAGCCAGCGAACTTTTTCGACGAGTAAAATTTTCCCGCCAAGTGCCCTATTGGATTATCTTTTTCTGTGATTGTGATGTTTTACCTACTTGTGCCAGTTCCGTTTGTGTGTGGTGCTGTGATGTGATTGGGTGTTCGGAAAGTTTGGTTTTGGAATGAGATTATATTTTCGGGCGGGATTAATCAAAGGTAAGTTGTCACGACTAAGGTCGTAATTCTTTTTAATTTACGACCTTTGTCACTTGTTGTCATTTTATAATTTTTCTAGCTTGATTATTTGCATTTGCATGAGTATGAGTCAGTTATTTATAAGAGTACCTAGTAGTTGTGTATTATTTTTATTTTAGAATATCATTCAAGCACTGTAAAATTGAATAATCCATAATTTTGCCAAATCGTTTGATTGTTCTTGTCATAATTTGTTACAGTGGTTTTTTTTAAATTAACTTAGCCATAACGTGAGTAAGCGTGAGTGTACCAGCGATGTAGATGTAGCTTCATAGTAAATGTATTTCACAATAGCAATAAAACTGCTTATTTATTCAGTAATCATTTATTTATTGTATTCTGGAAGTGGTCGACTACCTTACACAAACATTAGAAGATGGAAAGAAGTTGATGACGCTGGTAGAGACCGTAACATTTTGGCGCGCTGGTGAAGGAGCATGTACTACAAGCCAAAATCTTCTGATGTAAATATGATAAATATACTTTCAGAATACTATACATAAGTGTATGTACTACTACTATCATCATTAACTATACATACGTACTATCACAAAGGGAGTGGTTAGCTGGTTGATGTGACACTAGAATGATGATATATACGAGGGTCACTAACTACATAACATTTTTGGAATAGCTTTAGTATGCCATGTCATATTATTTGTTTCTTTTGGACATTCATTTCTAATTGGAGCAGCTATTTCTGATTAGTCTCAACATATGTTAATATTTATGATCCCAATTAGATTCTTATTTTGCAATAATTGGGAAATGTGTAGTAATTACCATGTCCATACTTACAGAGATAATTTAACGTAGAGAACAAAAGCCCGCAACGCGCATCCGAAGTGGCCGACTGTGGTGTCGAAAAGGAACAATAGCCGTCAGTTTATCACAACAAGCGTAAACAAAACCCAATCGCGCGCGCCCATCGATAATAACGATAAAGTTGCAAACAAAATAATAGTAGAGTCGCGGAATTAACGCTCCTATTGTGTTACTACAATAATCCGCTATCTAGGCCAGCCTCAGTGCTGCAGACGAACCTTTTGTCTTTCATGTTCGCCGTTAATAATGGCGGGCACCGAAACAGCGGCACAATGCCGCCAAATGTGCGCGTTTTCATTTGCAAGACAAAACGCGCTTTGTTGTCGTGTCCGCTCAATACTAAATTTATAGCCGGTGGAGCGAGCCGTATTGACGCCCGCTAACGAACGGCCAAACGCCATAAATGCATTTTGATCGCTGTGATATGGACGTCACCACTCACCGTCATTGCGCGACAAATCAACTTCGATTCAAACTGGAATGCTCCGGCCGAAGATTTCACGGTATTCGAGTTAGATGGTTTGGTATTTACGAAGCAGGTGCGGCTTTGTTATCTGCTTCAAACTTGTCTAGAGGTATTGGCGAGTATATAGATTAATAAATACTAGATACTATTTTCTACTAAAATTAGGTAATTCATTACAAGAAATATATTAATTGATTCAATCAATCGTAAACATATATTTTAGGACTCTCAAAGTAACTTTTTACTTTAACTCTAGTAAGAGGAACTACAAAATCACGAAGCTCTGAAGTTTTTAAAGAAATTGAAGGTATCTTAACATTGAGTAAGAAAAATCTCTTCTGCCGTTTCCTGCTTGCGGTTACCTTTGACTGCACTCGATACTAAACCGACTTGCTTTAACGTTTACAAATAGTAGGTAAGTAAACTTTGCAATTTTATTCGTCAACAAGCTTACGCAGTCGAAGCTTTAGAAGTTTCCCATTTCTCTACGTTACATCAATTAAAATATTTCCTTTCATACTCGAACAACACGAGAAGACGCAAAAGAAAACCGTCGAAACCGAATAAAAAGCTTGATCCCCACATAAAGTTACACTTGAGACCCAAAAGAGGTCGCGTCACAAAAGCGTCGTAATTGGCCCGTTCTTTTTCTACTTCCCTGAAGCATTCAGAGCCAATGAAACGTGTGCATTTAAATGACGTTCTTCTTTGTGGGGTCACACTAAAGTTGTTCGTGAAACCGCCGCGGAGGCCGCCACTTTGTTTAGGACTCGGAGGCTACTAAAGAACCTGCTCTCTGCTTGTTAGGGAATCATTAGTCATGCTTATTTGAGAATATGCGGTGGTGTTGGGCAAGTTGTGTGCTGGTCATCAAAGGGCTTGCGAAGAATAGGCATTACAATATATACATAGGTACATACTATGTGTATTGTTTATAGATAGATCAGCATCCTTAAGACATAGAATACTAGTGATAACGCGCGGCTATGTCTGTGTATTATCAGATTAAATACTTCACTTGAATTTGCAGGATAAGGATAGCCTATTACTACTCTTACTTTTTCTGTGCCTAGTTTAGAATTTTCGAACCCTATACATATAAAAATAAAAAAAATATATTCATCATTATCGACTGATTATATTTTCGTACCGCTTGGTTTCGAAACTTTTGGTCCGTGGGGTAAAAGCACGAAGTCTTTTATAAAAAAATAAAATAAAATGTTGAATGACATCACTAGAGACAAGAACGCTGGCTGGTTCCTTGCGCTAAGGATTTCTATAGCAATCCAGCGTGGGAATGCAGCCAGTGTTCTTGGCTCCATACCACATGACGTGGATGTTTTAAATTTAGTTTAAATGTAAATACTCTTTTTCAGTTTTATTAGTGTCTATATTATAATGCCAAATTAAGTTACATAATTCCCTATACAAATTTCATGAAACTACACTCTTACTATCTTTACTATAAAACTTGTGTTGTATAATCCTGATGGTGACCCATTGAAAACATTATTATTGATAACGGGCTTAGCAGAAGGTCTAAATTCAAAGAGATCCCAGATATGTACAAGCGCTGTTATAAATAGTCACTTTTCATACATCTACACCACAAAACACCTCAAGATCGTCACTAAACCATTGAAGCAACCTACGTGCCAGCATTCTGGAAGAAATGCTGCTCCGCTATTCCTATTACAAACACACTCATGGAAGTTATGTAACTATACGTCCTTCTATTGAATCGGCTCCCTCTCGCCTCCTCCCATTCATTCTTTGCAGCTTTTGTAGCTCGGCTTTTTGTAACAATGGCCGCGATGTGAATAGTAACTGTCGAAATATTGTTAAGCTTGATGTCATCGCGATATGTATGGAAACGCAGTGGAGATAGGATTTGTGGAGTCATTCTGATATGTCTGGAAGTAAATGTTGGGTGATAGTGGCGCATACTTATAGGGAAGTTTTCAATTAGAAACAAACGACTGCTGAAAATCCTGTGATGATAAAGCAGGGTATTTTTCATGAAATACCAACTGAAACACACCAACGTTATGTGCACTATTTGAAGTTTACACTTAAACCGCTACATAATTTGTTTAGTCGTTTGAACTGAACCTTTTTTGGCGTTCAATACCCCAGAGTCAGCCATTTGACTATTAGGTCAATTTAATTAATTTATTAACAAACTAGCTGTGCCTGCGACTTTGCCCGCGTGGAATAAGTAATTTTGGTCATTAATTCTTTCATACATATTATTTGATATCTTGAACTGTTTTCGCAACGCACACGGATGCCCTAAAAGATGAATAATTTTCCCCGTTTTTTCCACATTTTCCATTGTTTTTGCGTTCATATGTTCCTATTAGTTGCAGCGTGATGTTATATTATAGCCTCGATAAATGGTCTATTCAACACAAAAATATTTTTTTAATTCGCACCAGTAGTTCCTGAGATTAGCGCGGTCAAACAAACAAACAAACATGCAAACAAACTCTTCAGCTTTATAATATTAAGTATAGATAAACCAAAATTCAAATAATTTGGTACCTACCTTTAATGTACATGACAGATTTTCAATTCCAAAACCCACCTCTTACCAAAGAATCCACAACACGATCGAGTTCCACACACCTGCCCCTATAAGACAGTAATAGGTAGTAAAAGCTCCCATATTTACAGGCAGTTTCCTTCATAATACCTTCAACAAAAGTCTCGTATCAAACTAAACAATGCTTAGGTAGTGAGGGGGTTGATCGGTATTTGGCGCTGGCATTGTCGGTGAATAACTTTTGTCCCTATTGTGTAGAAAGTAACGTCACAAAGAGTCCTATCACACTAGCGCTCGAATCGTGGACTGGAGTTCTATTGGAGTGGAGGAGATAGGCTGAAACGACCTCTGACTCTGTTGCTTGTAAACGCTTTACGTAGGTCGTACTGCGATAATATTAATCCGTTTTTTTAATTTGAATATTACTTTTCAGTAAAATACTCTTATATTCCGGGGCATGATTTTACTTATGTCTTTACGTTACCCCACTCATAGTTAAAATTCGAGGAATTTAAACAACAATTAGACTCAAATAGAGAGCAACTTGCTTCGCACGTTTAGTAGGTACTCCGGAATGCATAATAACACCTATCTTTTCACTGACACAGGTAAACAAAATACTGTCGCAGTCGATGGTTACCAGTTTCATATTATATAGTTTACAATCACAGTTATTTATTTCTATGATACAGCTAGTGTTGTATATTTTGTTAGACAGTCTACCTATGGCTCCTTTCAAATATCTTATTTCGCAGCCCTTTACTAACAATAGACGTTTACAAAAGTGTGTTCTGAAAGACATCGTCGCGTGGTAGGTATCTACCATCGGCATTGAATAGATCTCTTTGTGTGCACTCTGTTATCAGCTGGTTCATTATTTTAGTATAATCAGCGGTATTGAGCGTGTTATAATGGTAATTGAATCGTATTGTTGCTCGAGGTCAATGTGTTTTATGAATGGGGTAGATGTTATGTCGATATTATATGTGAGGGAATATTAATAGAGTGTTATCAGTCAGTGGTCGCAGAGGTTGTGTGTGTGTTTTTTGCACTTAGCAGTCGGGGATTTGACCACCCGTTATGTACCGTTTATTCTAATGGCAGAATTTTGTTATAACTTTTCCGTTAGTCCATTGAAATGTTACATGAGCTATGCAAAGCTCATGTAACATTTCATATTACGTGAGATTTATAATGAGGGCTGCGTGAAGTGACGGCTTTTTCTGTGACATAATTATCTGCGCTAAGTTTCTAACAGCAAAATAAGCAAGAGTCAACCACAATAACCACATTACAGAACGACTAAAGCTTTACATTACTTTTAGTTAATTTAAGATATGACTCATATTTATATAAATGTTCCTACTTTTTGAATAAAAATATTTTAATAAAACCCTACCAGTAATCTATTTGAAGTATCTATCTAAATATATAAAACTTAAAGGTGACTGACTGACTGACTGACATAGTGGTCTATCAACGCTCAACCTAAACCACTGGACGGATCGGGCGATATTTGGCATGCAGGCAGATAGATGTTATGACATAGGCATCCGCTCAGAAAGAATTTTTGGAAATGCCACTTTTAAAGGGGTGAAATAGGGGATGCAAGTTTTACTTCTTAATACGAGCGAAGCCGCGAGCTCCTATTAGTTTACCTATACTTTGATAAAATAGGACCTAAATCTGAGCAATAGTCTCCAACGCAGCTTTACAAACCCATGCAAGTATACAAAGCCAGGCCGCATCGGAACCTCGCATCTGGCGAGTGGTACAAAGCGGCTGGGATGAGGACATCTCACCTCATAGACACATCACTAAGCCTACATAGACACAATAGTAGCTCCCCGCAGTTTTATCCACGTAAATCGGGGATGATGTTATTTCATACGCGTAGATCCATCTTACACACTCTGCTCTGGTTAAAGTTATATTTTTTTTCTACGTTAAAAATAATGTATGGTCGTTATTACGTTGGTCGTTGGTGGAATCCCGCGGCTTCGCTCGCATTATACCGATTCGTCGATATTCGACCTCATACTATCTACATACCAAAAATTATGACCGTTCAGCCGTTTTGCGTGATGAGCGTTTAAATAAACAGACAAACAGATACACAGATAAACAGACAAGATTTCCAGAAATTGTTGGAACGGGTTCTGCTATTTATTCGAAGTATCTCCAAACATTTTTTAAATATCTTCAATGTACAGACTTGCGACCCTCTAGATTATTATATAATGGATTAATTTAGACTTTTGTAATCACGTGTGATGGTAGTAAATGAACAAGTACTTACTTCAAGATGGCTTCTCATTATTTTCTATACTTTATAGACGGGGGGTATACGTGTCACGATCAAGATTTTTTTTAGAGATTAGATGTCTTTCTAATAATTTGTCTATGGATAGAGATATGAGGACGACATGCAAAGGAGTGTGAATGTGGGTTAGCCGGAACTAAGCTTTGTGGCCACACGTCCTTACTGTTACCATTGTATTGTAACCACGATACGTTGAAAGGATGATTATATCAACCGCTCAAATCATTCCTTGACTTCTGTAATAAGTCAAGGAATGATATGATATGACTAATGATTACCTAATGTTTGATCAACGGAAGCTTGGAATAGGAAAATGGTGACTACAAAATTGCTTTTAAAATCCAAATGTGTTGATTGACTTACTGGTATATCGTGGACAAGTCATATTTATACAATAGGCTACTTAATATTTCGATCGTATTTATTTTAATAACAAGCACCGTAAATTCGGTAAGTAAACGCATAGTAAAATTATATGATGGATAAATATACTATGGAATGTAGAAATCACTAAAAATTCGTTACCGTTTTTTTTAGCCAGGACTGTTTCAGTCACAGTAATTGTGAAAATAGGTATGTTGTTGATTGTAGTTATAAAAATTAAAATTCGGAAAATACCTTTGCATGTGTTAGCTCTGTTTCTCTTTTATGTGGCAACTAAGGCTGTTTCATACACTAAACTCAAATACGAAATTCTGTATCCATTGCTCCCGATCATATAGCAGAATGATAATATTGCCAAAACGTCTGTTCTGTTATTCTGTTCATTATACCTCAGCATTCTAGATAATTGAATCAAAACTACACATTAAACCTTAAGGTCAATGTTGCCAGTCACCATCTCGGACAATAGCCGAATAGTGGTTCGAAACTCAGGTTTGCTTCTATTGTAATGAATTAATTAATAAAATAGGGGGTGGCCATTGTCCAGGCTGGATGGATCTGATCTCATTAACCAGTCATTGTGATGCGTAACAATAGCTGACCAGCACCTAACTTGACTACGTCATCGTTATCCAACTTAATTGAATATCAGTGCAGTGTTGCCGTAATGAAGGAAGGTGCCAGACTAGCTAAATAGGATGCGGTGTGATGTACGGACATCACAACAATATAGGTATGTATGTTTTTAACCTAGCTGAGATTGTTTTAAAGTAGTTTTCTATACATTCAAAGTGATAAAAGATCTTATATAAAATAATAAAAATCTCTGGTTTTAGCCCTTTTTCTTTCTTTTAATTGATTTCATCGGCTTTTTGACAAAAAAGTACTTTGATTTTAGTAAGTAGGTATATACTCAACCTAGCTGAGATTAATATATGTATTAAAATTGATAAAAAAATATATAATTCAATAAATCTCTGTTTTTCACCTTTCTTTTTAATAGATTTCATCGGTTTTTTTTGTGCAAAAAAACCCGTGTTGATTTAAAAAAATATTCACATTGGTTATGTACAACTAATTACCATTTGTACCAAATATTCCTTGTTTAACATAATACTAGCTCTGCTTTAATACTTATGTTTGATTGCGGAACTACGAACAGAATAAAATATATTACTAGTTAAATATTAGTTATCTTCTTCTTATCGAATGAGAGTGCCCAACTCTGGTCGCGAGAGTTTTCAAACCGCCCTAAGGGCCTCTGACATGGCTTAACGACAGCAGTACTAGGCAAACAGCCGGGACCAATAATTTAATCATTTTGTCATCCGACCCACGGAAGCGCTCAAATGGAATTTTCACCCACTTTCCGGTCACCCATTCAAGGACTGACGGTGTATAATAGCAGTTATAGTACACATACATATGTACATATAATAAGGCGTACTTGTACAACGCCTTTCAACACACATTGAGCCATTAATTACTAAGTAATTTTCCCGCTAAAGGCGTTTAAAAATTGTACAAGTGGATAAGATATTGAATCAGGTGTTACTTTGGGGAAATCTATTGTAAATGAAACTCTGGAAAAAATATTTAGTGTTTGTCCGCTGCGACTGCTCCTTTTAACCGACTTCAACCACACCTAAAAACCATCAAGTTTGTTGTTTGAAGTCGGTTTAGGAGCAGTCACAGCAAGTGGACTTTAGACGAAAATATAAACGCATTACATAGAAAAAGCCACCCTCTGCATCTCATCCATAAATGAGTCATCCATTTGTTAGGACTTGAATAATAGGCGATTGATAAAATCGTCCGGCTGCCTGTGACAATTCGCACTCGAATCCGAAGCAACAATGGATTTAACCACCACCCTTGCTAGACCCACCTCTCTCCCCTGAATACAAAATATCCCTGAAACAAGGGGGGGAGCTAAAGGGTGTTTTAGCAGCTCTAGTTCCACTGGTCGCGAGACATAAGCCACCCACTAACTATTCAGTATGATGTTATTCAGCCCATGATGGATCACAATTTCAGACAACATTGTATGAAAACAAATGAAGTAGTGAAATAATGGCGTGATTTGTGCGCGTTCTATTGATATTTTTGGATTTTACTTATTCTTAAAAGATAAATTATAAAGTTTTTTTTTATCTTGTGTTGAAATTCATTCTTTGGGTCAAAGGGGTGAAATATAAACAACATTTATTCGTTTTTATGAATTCATAATTTTGATATGCAATATCTACTCTTAAACCTATAGCCCAGTAAAGAACTTAGCTAATCAGAGTTGATGAAAATGATTGAACTAAAGTCTTTTAGGCGAAAACAAAGTTTCGTTTTTATTCAATCGAAAGAAACTTTGTCATAACTTTTTAATGCCGGTAAACGTGTATACCGCCTCCAATGTTAATTGTTTGTTAAAATGTTTCAAACAAAAGTTAATAACGTTTATAAGGAACAAAAAAGACGAAACCTTACTTTTTTAAATGTTTATGAAGAAAACAAAACAAACTTGAAATTCAAAGGAAATCGTACTTCTACAAGAATTTTCTTAAAAAAAATCATTTTGTCTGAAACTTGTGAAAAGGTTCTCATATGTACACAAAAAAGAGAGATTCTCGTTTACATTATAAGTACATTACATAATACATTTTATTCATTGTTTTAATTTTTTACATTATGGTAAATATCGTAAAATCATGTCTTGTAGCATGTGTAAAGTCTTTTCATAATCAACTTAGTTGAATTTGACAATATTTAGCACAGTGCTTGATATAACTTTTATTACATAAGTATTTACAGGTATTTATCAATGTTAATCTATAAGTATACATATAAAAAATTAGTGGGTGCTCGCGGCTTCGCTAGCATTAAGTAGAACTTGCATTCCCTATTTCACCCCTTTAAAAGTGGCATTTCCAAATATCCTTTCTTTGCGGATGCTTTCGTCATAACATCTACCTTCTTTCCAAATTCCAATCCGTCCAGTGGTTTGGGCAGAGCGTTGATAGATCACTATATCAGTCAGTCAGTCAGTCAGTCACCTTTGAGTTTTATATATAAAGGTAGATAGATTACTTAAACACACAAAATTATCTATTAAAAATCAATTTAAAATAAACATTTATTTTAATTTTAAAAAACCACTACGTGATAAATAGTTTAACCAGAATAAACCTTACCTATAATTAGACAGCGTATTGTAGCCAATAAATTACCCTAAAACCGATTACCATGTCAAAATGTTAACACAATTGATAACCCATATCTCAATCGCCGATAATACCGGTCAACTCACCCTTTATCACTGCTTGTATTCGTTTCCGGAACACATTAATCAACACTTCCGGTCGATGGGACGTGGGTTATGTTGTGATTTAGTGCTGTGTTAATTTTGATGTGATTATGTTGTATTGTTTGGTAGATATGTATGTATGTGAAAAGAAATGGCAACATCATCACCAGCCCGATATCGTTCACTGCTGAGCATAGGCCCTTCTTCTTGTGCGCCACTCGTCCCGATCCTGCGTAGATCGAATCCAAGTGCTCCCTGCGGTCATCCCACTGCATTGGTGGGCGACCTCTGTTTCTATGACCTGTCATGGGTCTCCAGGCCGTTAACGTTTTGGTCAACCTGCCGTCCTTATGCCTCGCAACGTGTCCTGCCCAACACCTTTCAGTGTACCTATCACGCATGTATCTATAAGTTTCATTATTCAAAGTAATATTAAAAAGGATTATTTTGATACTAACACAGACTTTAATATAGGTATATATCTAATACGTGATATATAACACCACTAGACATAGATTCACTTGACCATAAACTGCTCTCAGATTAATAAATTAGAGTCATGGCCATTACATAAATTTATCGTTTCAAATTTAAATTAAATGAAAACACCATAACTAAAGAGTCTTACTCCTAACTGGGCACTTCGCTCAGTCAATTACCGCTAAGCAATATAGTTGTATCGTAATCTAATAATCTAATTAGCACATACATTCAACAACTTATAGAATATAGATAAACCGGGCGCCATTGTGTTCGAACAATGACAGCTAATTCCTGATCCATGTAACTTCCTGCATTGTCCCGTGTTGACAGATTTTCCTATTATCAACGCGAACAATATGCGCGGGAATTAATAAAACATACGTGCCTACTTACTGGCTTATAAGTTGTGTAGGAAATGTTACGAAAGTATTATTAGTAAGTAAGCTCCAATATGTTTAATAGGTGCAACAATGACCTAGCCTAGCACGTCAACCATTTTATATCACATTCAAGTCTAGAAAATAATGAGTACCACTTGTAGTACTGATGCGGTTTATTATCCTTTTTCTGACGATTGCTGTAGAATCAAATCAAGTCAAATGTTTATTTAACGCGGGGTGCAATGTGAAATCGACATTTCATAAAAATCAAATAAAATAGAAGTATACAAGATAGAGCTAAATTGTTTCAGTTCATATAATTTTGATTCAGTGTTAAGACAATAAAAAACGCCAAAACACGATTACGTATACTTCGCTCGATAGTTTTATTTTTTGAAAAATAGTTGTTTTGAAATATTTTCCACCTTTTTCCAAAAGTAGCACAGAAATTTGAACCAATTTAATTATACCTAAAAGATAATGTAATTATTTAGAGGAGTAATAAACCATATTCTGAATTGCTGATTTTATATGAATTTATTTCGTCAAAAACGTCTGCAAAACTGCTCAAATTGTGCAAAATAGTTTGCGTGTGGACAAGACTCGTCGGCCGGAGCTATGCGCGCGATGCTCGCCCTTGCTCCCATGTTAATACGGCGTGGAATTGCATGCGAAAATGCAACTGTAGGCATTTTCCCAAGCGCAAAGCGTTTTCGGGTGAAATATCGTGGCCTCAACATAACTGACGATGACGCATATATACGATGCGTAAATGTTTAGCCTTACACTACTTCTTAATTAATGAAGTCTCACACTGGTTCCAACCTTTTCGCCAACCGAACACATAGGTAAGCAAAATATAAACACATACACTTACAGAGCAAAAAGCAACTTAACCATGAAGTTTCTAACTGTCCAAAACATTAGGCAGTTTCTAGCACCCCATGATACAAATAAATATCTCAAATGGTTAGAAATATGATAGTCAATACGTCCCTGCAAATATGCTAGTGACGCATGTGGAGTGTTTGCCATGCACTTCATTCTGAGAGCTTCCTGGCCCTTGTGATATGCAATTCTTGGTTCTATAGCGGTGTTGAAAGAATGTTAGGACCCCTCTAGTATTTTACTCAAAGAAAAGATATGCGATACACGCATACTTACACGTATGTACATGTAGTAATACACCAACAATGAAGAAAGTTGACGAAATTTCATCAATATTAACTTTGTGCAGTGCTTAGTTTCATTTTTTTTTTTTTTACATTAGATAGACTCACGCTTGACTACAACTTGCCTGATGTTAAGCAACGTTGTAATCTACGATCTAGCGCGCTTGCCTAGAAGAAACCGGTTTACTCTCGACTTGAAGACCGACAAATTATAGATCACTTTATCTTCATTCATTAATGTTAGATCACTTTATCTTCGCAAATTTGAAAGCACAAGAAATAAAAATTCATTCCAAATATACAAAGGTTTAGGTAATTTTTTTCGGTAATTTTAATTTTAATATGCAGATCTAAATACAAATATTTGAAATCTATATACAAAAAGTCGAATAGTAAACTTCTCCCTTCTCTTATTACTCGAAATAGGTCAAAAATGCCACTGCCTCTACACTCCTTCTGCTAGTAGATAAGTCACAAGACTTACAGTTGTCTCGCAAGCTTTTTACTATCTCCGAAAGCCAGCTAATCAACGAAAATGTCGTACACGTCCAGATTGATCGCCGTCTATTCAGAGCCTAGGCATCTAGTGCTCTAATTATTGCCACCACATTGTGCCACGATATCATATTTGTCGACAATGGCGTCCTTTATGTAGCAAACAATCGGGTTGTTGATGAATTTCGGCCTATGTCTGCGCGGTGTCTTTGTGCGGCCTCCCTCGACGGACTACAATGGGACAAAAGTTGTTCAATAGCGCAAGCACCTAATACCGAGGCCCTCCCTTCATTGTTTCGGATAATGTTCGACTTTTATGGATATTTTCAATGGATCGGCTATAATCTGGCGAACGGAGTTTGGAACTTCTGGCCGGGATTTGAGGCTTTTATGGGCTAGGTGAGGGTGGTATAACACAATCACGGCTACGGGCAATGTTGCGCACAAATGATGTTGATCTTGCTAGTTCTATAAGTTTAGCCTCTTACTCTAAAAAATCCTAGTAAATTTTACATTGATTAACTGTATAAAATAACAGAATAACCGAATTTTGAATAAAAATCTGTCAAACAGTCTCACTGAACTTGAAAAACCGAATCCAATCGATTCAAGCACCACTAATCACCAATCGATTGGAAAACGTCGCAGCAATCGATTGCAAAGGCACAAGTTGCGTTCCGTTTCAGAATCGAGTAGGCGAGCAGTCGCCGAGCTAGATTATAGAGTTGCACACAATAGCTCAGATAGCTTATAATGCAGTTTGCTGTTGAAAGCAGCCGCCACACTTCCCCGATCGGATTTACCACGATAATCGGGACAAAAGAACTTTGCGGACGCGCCACTAACTATATTCTATTGGGAGCGCCACGCGTCCTCGAGTGTTGACAGCAACTTGAATATATTCTGTGCTGGGATAAAAGAGATATATGTATGCAGTTTATGCATGTGTTTTGTAAAGCAAGTTTGGAATAGGCAGGAGTAAACACTTTGGTACGTAATAATATCGGCGAAGTGCGCCGTGGGAGTGTGTAGATTGGAACTTCCAATAATAAATATCTTTAAAGTTGTATTAATGACTAGCTGTGCCAGCGACTTCGTCCGCATGGAATAGTTATTACCATAATAACGGTTCTAGTGAGTTAATCTTAAAAAAAAAAAACATATAGGTAATGTTGCAGATATTTTGTTAGATCATTTCAAGAGGAATAATTCTTTCATACATATTTATTTGATCTTGAACCGTTTTCGCAGCACACGCAACGGAAGCCCTCAAAGATGAATAATTTTCCCCGTTTTTTCCACATTTTCCATTGTTTCTTCACTCCTTTTAGTTGCAGCGTGATGTTATATAACTTAAAACCTTCCTCGATAAATGGTCTATCCAACACAAAAAATAATTTTTCAATTCGCACCAGTAGTTCCGAGATTAGCGCGTTCAAACAAACAAACAAACAAACTCTTCAGCTTTATAATATTAGTATAGATTATGAATATTATTGATTTTATTGATGTTTTTGAACTTCATAATATATGGGCCATTCAAATTGGCAACATAATTTAGCAAATTCCAATGGCAAGTATTAAATAACGAGTATTGATGCAGAGCGTTTTTACTTTCAGGTTTCATTGCCAAAAACCTTTTATATTTCACAATTTATGGTTCGACGTCGTACCAACCATAATCAAGTTCAAAATCGTGAGTCGTGAAAAGTGAAAATGATGAGCATTGTCCTGAAGTTGTGTCAGACAGAGGGCGCCCACATCGCAGTTAAAGTGACCGCGTGAATGCGACCGCTGAGGCGGCAGGGTGCAGGCGCCATTGTTAGACCGACTTACATTTAGTTAAGGATTGTGATTAGGAAAGTGGTCAGTTTAATTGTTTTTTTTTATGATTTATTTTCACATAGAATAATATAGCTGAAGAGGGTCAAAAATCTAAACATAGAAGATATAAAAAAAAGTGTTTGAGTATACTTTAAATCTATACATATAATAAAACTATAACCAGTCGGTGTCTGTACATACATTTAAGATAATGGGAAAAAATAGTTGAGGGGTCTTTATTGATGCAATAGAACACAAAAATCATGTTTCAAAAATAAATTTCTGTTTGTCTGTTTATCTGTCGGTATGTTTGTTCGTTATTGACTCGAAAACGGGTGAACAGATTTGTCTACGGCTTTCACTAACATGTTGGTGCATTTTCAACTCAACATTGAGTGTTTGTTTCATTTTAATCGGTTCGTAAATAAAAAAGTTATGTTCATTTTAAACCTTTTTATCTCAAAATGATGCGAGCGAAGCCGCGGGCGTCCACTAGTCGATAATAAAACACGTTTCAGCAGTTTTTAAATTTTTTGTCTCATTATCCGTGTCTCAGTTTGTCTGTTAATTTAAACGGTCATCATGGTAAAACGACCGTACTCATAATGATCTTTGGTATGTAGGTAATATGAGGTCTTAGGAGTGTCATATGCTACTTTTTATCCTGAGCTAATGCGAGCGAAGATGCGGGCGTCCACTAGTATTAATAAATGTACTTAAATAAAATTGTTTCATTTAATGTATTGAAAGATTGTAAAAAAAACACTTTTGTGAAACAAATAAAAAAATTCATCGCAGAAAAAAGTCTTAACTAAAGTAGATAAAGAACATCACTATTTTGGTAAAAAAGTTAACGTTAAAAACGTGTTTCGTCATACATGTTTTATCATCTTTCTAGTTTTATAGGTTTTTAATTTCTTCGAACAGTGACGAAGAAACGAAATTGTATTGACTGGACTATTATATAAACATAGCAAGCCATATTTTTCCATTGAATCTCTTTTCTTCCAGTACCCATTGTTCACCACATTTGCCGCCATGATTCAGTTTCACAACAAGTAGCAGAGCAGTTTTCTTTTTCCATTTTTCGTATTTGAACACACTCCGCTACTTTTATTTCCGATGTTTGATCGAGGATTGACTTACACGGGCTTTGAATTGATTCACGTAATGTTTGGTAGCGAGATAGAGTTACGGAACTATTAAGGCAGTTATTATGAAGACAATAAACTTATGCCATGGAAATTAGAGGGAATTTTAAAATTTACTAAGCAAATATAGAAAGCGAACAATTCATACATTAAGAAAATAAAATTGACTGAAATAATATACCCACACGAGTAGTATTCAGGTAGATTTGCTTATTCAATACCATAAAATATAGACATATCTGTTAAACAACGTAGAACAAAATTTTTAAGTAACTACTCCTTAATTTTAGTCCTTTTCTCAGGTGACCAGGTTTAAAAGAAATCATTTTTTTAGTAGTATAAGTTTTTATTTTATTGTTAGTATTTAGTTTTTTTAACACAATGTAATATTTTATTTGTTAAAATAATCCACGTGCAACACGATTCTTTTAGTAGAGAGAGGGGCACGCGTTTATGTCTTTTTCTCTGAAGTAGCGCTCGTAGAGGTTTGCATTCGTAGCAATCGCTCAGCCGAATGATAAACACGCGATTCATGAACTAATGACACACAAAAAGTTTGTATGGGAGAAGATGTATAAATAAAATGAAAAATTCAGGACATAGCACACAGCGCCATCTAGCCCCATACTAAGCTTACGCTTGTATCACGGGTACTAGTTAACGGATATAATTCATATGTATATACTTTTATATCTGTATGATCCCATGACGCATGCATTATGAATGCATAATATATATAGTATAACTTACATTGTCATGTAGTGTAGTTGAATTCCTAGAAGCGAGCTCTTTGATTGGATACGTATGCATAAATCTTTACTCCATCACTGCTCTGTTAGCTTAGTTGGTAGTCGTTCTGCCTTCTAATTTTGGGGTGCGGGTTCAATGGCCACATAACACAAGTAATTATGAATATTTTAAATTGTAATTACTTATATTGAGTCTGGTCGTTTCTATGTACATATAATAAGTATGTATTTACAAAAGAAAAGTACATGTGTATTAATTATATCCGTTATCTAGTACCCATGATACAAGCGTAGGCTTAGTATGGGGCTAGATGGCGCTGTGTGATATGTCCTGAAATATTTCTTTTTTTATCATTTCTAGGTTTTGAGTCTGGCCACTTAACGTTTTTATGAAATGAGAATACTTCTCCCACTGTTACTCTTTGGGAGAAGTAGTACTCTAACTATTTGAATCTATTCTTCATGTAACCACAACATTACAATACATATTCTTGAGCAAACATTAGCCTCAAATGAACTAAATAATACGAACAATGAACACTTCATTAATGCAAAAGTTAGCTTCTTTCATCGTGATCAGTTGGAAAAAGGCCAAAGTCTTTTTTATCGATTCTGCTAAACAATAGGGCGATGTGACACAATAGTTTTGAATGGCCACCGATGGTAGATTAGGCAGGCCACCCCTACATGGAGCCAAGGCTTTGGTTATCTGATGTTTCAGTTAGCTTTTGTGAAAAGAAAATGATAAGATTAGGTCTGGATACTGTGTGACCTTCGTTTATTGATATTAATTTGTTAATTAATATAGAGGTGGTCTCTACTATTGCTTAATACAGTTGTTGCTCAATAAATATTAAATAGATAAATACATATTTTACATACAAACTAACAACAAATATTAAATTTCTTGTTCTTGAATAAATTTAACAATATGTCATACTTTTACCTACCACAGACAAATTGATGTACCTACAGTGAAATGATAGGCTTTGAAAAGCCAAAACGCAGAGCATTACCACAACTGAATTGACTTACTTCCATCAGATCCATTGTATCTTAATTTCCAAAGTCGATGTTTCTACCAAAAAACGCTAATAAAGTCATAGGAGGGTCCCCACCCCTTGGTTGTAGTGAATAGCAATATTGAACCGCATTAGGTTAATACACTATGAATAATAGGACCTCTTTATTACGATTCTTGTCACCAGAGGGGCAATTTAGCTTTTTATTGAGTCTTTTCAACCCTATTGTAATACATACATATGTGTCTGACATTGATTTCGGACCGGATTATGTAAGAGTTAATTATGTGACTTTGTTTTTGTTAAAGTACCAGTTGTATTTAATTGATATAAAACTTAAAATACAAATTCATGTGTTATGAACACTAAATTTTTTTTGCCTATATTTGTCCTGTGTTTATATATTGTCCATTTACATATGTAATCTTAAAAAATATTTATGAATTAAACTAAACTAAAGAATGCATTGTTTCTTCAGTATATGTTTATGTTATAGTTATGCATACTTATGAGAAATTTATAAAAAAAATATGTAACTTTCTATAATTGATATAAGTATTCATACATTTCAAGAAGTTTATTTTACTTCTTTGAATATCTTTGGAATCAATTCTAAGATTTCCCTTCTAGCTCTAACAAACTTGAATCTTAGATACATAATATTCCATACAAACATTCCTAAAGTAAATATTGAAAAGCAGTGCTCTTTCGATTCAATTTTAATATTGCTCGGCATGCGGCGTGGTGGTGAAAGATTGAATTTTGATACGTTCCGTACGACTCCAGCCGCCCTTGCGGCCGCTATTCAAGCCCGCCGGACCGTGCTGCATAGTGGGACCACGATGCTTGGACTTGACTAAATACTGGAATATGCAGTGGTGTAGCCGATTTGAATATATAAGTATGTCCTATAGAATTTAGCCCGCTTATTGTATTTATTGTTTACGTTCAAGTAACATGGTAAGTAACCATGTTATTTTATCATGGTTCAAGCTCAAAACTTTTTGTTTTTTTTTATTTGTTAAACTGTTCTAGTACCTACTACAAAATTAAATTCCCTATTAGTTTAAAGATACACAAGGAACATATATTATGCAATAATGATATTATATTAAAAATAGTACTTATACAAGTTAAGCAAGTAGTTACAATAAATTAAAATAAAAAGTCATAAAATTAACAAAGTGGATGAGATAGCTTTATGTCAAACTTGATTATCAAACCTCTACATAAATTGTAACATTGTACAATAAAATATTTAATACTGAACTGATTTTTATGTTTTCATGTTTGTCCAATCAACAGCCAAAATATCCCACAGTGCAGAAGTCCTCACATGGCTCTGCAGAAATCATATGGCGAGAGATCAAACGCGCGGCCTTTCTGATTAAACCACAACCAAATGATGCCACGACCCTACACTAGAGACACAATATCTTATTATAACCAATCAATTAGTATTTGAGTAGAACAAGAAATATAATATTTATATTCTTACTTGTTATCTTTAATATATAACGGTTTGCATTTGTATCTATGTAAGTAAAAATGTAATTCGTACTAATTTACAGAAATATTAAGACCGTGTTTATTTTTTCAGATGCTGTTCCGAGCTAAACCGCAGACCAGAGTGAGTACTATATTTGAAAAATTTTACGAGAACCGATAGTATTAAATTATCTTTGGTATTGAGATTGACACAATATTATGTCAGTTAAAATCAACCCCGTATATGTGTCCAATTCACACTGATACGTTTTAGTTATAATCATATAGATGAAACCCATGCGCACCAATCTAATCTGCTTCATACATTTTGAAATAAGTTATCTCGTAATTTGCCAAGCGCACAGTAGTAGTCCATGGATTTGACCAACCGCAGCAGTGCTATGCAGCAGTCCGTTTGGGACAGTCAGTGTATACCAGCTAGTAGCCAGCAGCCAGCCAGTCGCCATCCACCCACAGTCAGTTCAGCCAGCACAAAGGCGCAAGGCCACCGCACCATGTCAAGTTCGCAGCAGCTACATATTCCAAAGCTCGCTACAGTAACAATAATAGCCGAGCGCCATTGTTTGGGCCCGTGGCACATTACGCTTTTGTCTCTGCCCTCTCCCGTTCCTCACAATGCGGCCAGGAAACAAGTGAGCCTTTATTTCGCCTCTTTTTGTCTCGGAGTATCGCTGCTTATTGTCTTCATTCGATTGTTCGGAGCTCTTTAGAGGGCACATTGTTGTGGACCGAGTCGTTAGTGCTGAGCTGGCGGATGTGATGCTCTCGTGACGCTTCGGGTTTAATACTCGCCTCCTTTGACAGTCGAGCGTCAACGTGGACAAAACGGTACACTTTTTTGATACATCAGCAGGCTGGAAGCCTGTTTCAAGATTAACAATTTTATACTTTTATTGAATTAAAAACAATGACAAAAGATAACATCTTACGATGTTATTAAATAAAGGAAAACCCATACTATAGGTGTTTTATATAGTGGTGGATCAGTTAACTGTAACTGTTTTATTATTTTTTGTATCGTTAATATTTTGTTTAGTACATAAAACCATTTAAACTTAATCAATAGTAGTATTCGATTGTTTGTTTATTGTAACGCGCGACAAAATACATTACAAAAGTAGCAAAAAAAGTATTTCATCTTCACACTAAAACTAGAGACCAAATTTGTTGATCAAACATGGACGCATCTTAAACGTTAAATTAACGCATATAGCTGATACTCTTATCTATGCGAGGCCATACCGATTTCCAATCAATGGCAAACCTTGTCGCCAGTATCCTCCACGCCTGACCCGTTTCTCGCCTGTCACAATACGGTACGCACTCATACTCCTTTTAAGGGTTAACAACCATCACATCGTCACCAGCGCCCACTTTCTCAGCCACTCATCGATATCCGTCTTTATCTCCGAATGGTACCTCTAGTTGGCATTGTTCCTCCCAACATTGTGTTCAGTCTTTGTTAGACCACGCTCCGTTTTTCCTTTTCGCTTTCGACGGTGGCGCCTGAAAAACACAGGGTTGTTCGTAATATTGTGTTTACATAATGAGTCTTGTGTGTTAAAGCCATTGTGCGGAACCTAGTATAGGTTTCTTAAGGAGTTCCTTTAAGCTTGCGTGCAGATACGGCCTTTGAAACACTTTTGGGTCGTTTGGTATTTTTTTATACTTATAAGCTTTGTTTTAGGCATTTTTTTTCTCGTACCTTAAATATTTACGTACGTTTTGGCTTCCCTGATTTGCAAATTCATTTGTGTAATAATACAATTTTACATCATTATTCAAATATTACATATTATTGTTAATTCTTGTAGCATTGTTTCCAATTTATAGAGTTGCCTCCCGATTCTGCAAAATCAATATTTTTATAAATATTATTGAATGATAACAAAATATCCAGACAAACCGACACAAATCAAATAGCACAACCTAAAAATTTTGTATCTTACCTATGAATTTAATTAATACAAAATTTTCCCCACATTTCATTTTCCCTATTAATTTCCTCAGTCTCCACGATCCATGTCGCATTGTTCCCTCGCTACAAGCTACAACTCTTTCTCAAACGCGCAACAATGCTGTTTTGTCGCTTAATTGTTCCTTACCTCATCTAGTCGAGGGCTTAACTTTACTAATGGCACTGCAATTTTGTAAGCCCGTACCTACTTGTATATAGATTACGATAATGTAGAGAAAGTAAATAATACAATTGCTACAAGAATATACTTACTATCTAAATGTTTTGCTTGTAAGTTATATCTAAAAAGAAATAAACGAAATATTAAGGTAAGACATTGTTACCATAACTTATACCTATGTATCGAGTATCGACTAAAGGTTTTTTTTACGTGGGATAGGTTTACTTTTGACTACAGCCTGCCTGATGTTAATATATATTGTGGGAATATCAGTCAAATCTTTTATTGCTTTTGTAAAACGTTTAGGTAATCCTTAATAAATAGCAATAAAAAAAATCCTAATATAGTATATTTCAATTTTTTTTATAGAACCTATAATGCTTTTATACGCCACAGAACATGAATAGTATTGAATCGGATTACAGTGTTTTAGCAAAAGCATTAAGCATTTTCCGGAAACTCTTTATAACATACGTTTTTGAAATTCTAATTTATTATGTGAATAAACGTAAAGTTTTTTATTTTATAATAAGGCAATCATTGAAATACTCGTCATTGACTCTCATTAATTCAGTTCAAGAATCCCCTTCCCACACGAGTTCAGAGCCCAAAACATTGACATTTTCAGCAACACATCTCGAATATACAGCTTCATAAACCTATTCATCTCTAGTAAGGAGTGAATCTTTATGAATGCGACCAAATTGTATGAGTGTAGTCCTCTTTGAAAAGTTCTCGTGAATAGTGTTAATTCGCTATAGCGAGTTTGCTCGGAGCTCGTCAATGGACCATTTGGAATCTTGAGCTCGCGCCGCCTCTCCGCTGGGTTGCCAGCCTACAACTTTATCTTGGCTTGCTGGAAACTGAAGGAGCGACGTCCATCATAAAAATACTTTAAACAGGAATGTTTGTTAGTGTAAGTGTGTCTGATTTGCGCTCATATGGTATAAATGTACTTGCTAGGCAGCAGCTATGTTCTCAGCTTGCTGGAAACGAAAGACAGACAGGCACCCATCACAATAATAGGTGTTGTATTAATAAATATTTGAATGTGTTTGTGTTCTCTTCCTCTACACGCTAATTTTGTAATAGTGTCAATACCTAAGCAATATAAGTTTTTTGGTTACCTTTTATTTACGTGATAAACTATGACGTGCGTGTACGTATGTCTTATTAAAAAGTCGATCCAATTAAGAATTTAAAAGTAAGGTTGTAATAATCAAACTATCCTTGAAAGTACCCCATTATCGGGTAAAGTTGTAGAGCTGACAACACTCAATATTGTGTATGGAAAAGCGGGAAATATGAATGCTGGTCGTATACGAACAGACACACACCGGGGGCGATTTTCTAAAGAACTTCGATGGCTGAATGTTGGACGATTTCTTTGGCGTCAAGATTTTGTAGAAAAGCGCTTTGAAAACTTTGCTTTTAGCTTCGCATAGAATGTAGTGCCAGATTTCCTTCACAGAAACTTTTGAGTTCAGCCATTACTGAGAACTTTACATTTGTTAGAAGTAGGTCGGTATATGAGTTTGAGTTGTGTTATGTTTGATCAGAGTGTGAGGAATCAGCTATGAAGAAACACGGTATCAATAATGTGTGTAAGAGATGTTGACGAAATAATTAATTCTAGCGATGATTATGAAAAACATATTAGGAAGCCGTTTTTTATTTACTTAAGTCATCCGAAGCAGTTGGTCTAATAGTAAAATGGTATCCGTAGAGTGTGTGTTTTTTTTTCCGACAACTGAGTAATGCTCGTAGACTTTCTACTTCGGCCAAGTGGTTGTCAATTATCGTGAGGTTCAGTTTAAGCCAAATCATTAGTTGCCATACTATTTCCGTCGAGCTCTATATACGACAAAAACAGAGAAGTCAGGATATTTTCGTTCCTATTGAGGTAACGGCGTCATCAGCGTACTACCCCGCGCCCGAACCATATCCCTTTGAATGGTGTTAATTCACCACAGACTTGGCAAGCGGCGGATTTCAATAAACATTCAGTCGACACAAGCACGAAATTCTATATGGAAAATGTGGAAAACATAAATGGCAGCGGTAAAAAGCGACGCGGGCCTGGCTGGGGTGATTTTCTAAAGGCTTCGGATGAATAGAACACTGTTTAACATTGCTCATTGAGCGGCATTTTCTGATTCCTATTCAATATAGCAGACGCTTTGTACACACAGTAGGTACAACCAACATTCGTTGAAAGAAATAAGAAAGTTTTTTAACATCTTGATTTGAAAATCTTGGTTTTGTTTCGTTTTGAATGAGAAGTCTTATACTTACTTGAAAGGAGTAACGAACAAAGGTGTCTAAAATTATGAATCGCTACGCTTACTGCTGGCTGGTTGTGTGAGTTGTTTAGGTACCACGGTGTGGTTACAACCCATACGTAGCCAGATCATCAAGATGTACCTACTTGAGACAATAGAAAGGACTAATTCTTATTATATCATTGTGACAAAAACGAGTCAAAATGGAAAATAGATGAAATTAGCATAATTTTCCAATTAACGTGTTAAATAATGATGATTACAAATGGTTGAAATCAATGTACGTCTCAACTAGCATTCCCGAAATTCACACTAGCAATCTACTATAATCTTATCTAAAAACAAACATGAGTGTATACGCAGATTCTAAATAACCTAGATATAGATACACTTTACAAAAAAAAATTGCCGTGTCGTTGTCCCCGTACCGGGGACACGTCCACCGGGGACAACAGGAAGAAACCAAATATTTTAGCATATCGCGATCTCTTCGTTCTGATTACTTTTTCAAGAAAATTTCACACAAAGTTTTTGTTGTCTCTGATTTCTGTAGTGCTAGTAAGGTTAATTATGTCAATTAATGACAGGTTATTGATATCTTTCAAAACGATATCTTTAATAACAATAAAAAATATTCCACAAAGTTTGAGCAAATATTTTACACGAAAAACTAAACAAGAGATTGTTTTTGAAGACGTATAAGTTTTACAAGAATGCTTTTAAATATCAATGGGACTTATGATGAAGATTTTATCTCACCTAACGTATAGAAAGGTCTATTTTTAATTTGAAGACGAAGAAATTATTACTGGGATTAAAACATCAAGTAACGGGTGTAATCTTTAGCTCTCTTCTGATATTTTTATAAGCAAAGAAATCCAGAGAGTTAAAAAACAATGCCTCTTCCGTTTACGTTTAAAAAACCCCCAGCGCCTAAATTCGTGGAGCCATCCAGAGACTCTAAAAAGATCGATGTAAAATGTTACATAAAAGCAGCGTTCTTTGTAATAGTTGTGATCGCACAGATATGTGTATTAGTTATATATCTAACAGTTTATGGTTAGCCTATGTTTTGTATATAAAAAGAAATGTAGCGATAGTCGTGTATTTTGTGTTTTTATTGACCACCTTGGCTTTGCTCATGTGCAACTCAAATAGTATACATAACAAATCCTAGATAACAATTAAATTAGGTACTTATATAGGTACTAGTGGATGCCCACGGCTTTTTTTTTTTTTTTTTTTTTATTCATAATTTTATTTATTGGGGCTTTGGCCAACACTGGCATGTCAGTCCCATCATACCTTAACCAATATCATACATTACACCTTAACAATTTTAAAGATTTATAAACTAGTTCAATATTTTAACATGTATAGCTTCTATATCGGGGCTACATGTAATAATGGGACACACGTGAGACCGTACTACTTACTACTACTTTGTACTATCCATCATAGAAGCTAAAAAAGAAGTTTTTTAGCATCTCTTCTTCTAAAAATAAGTGTGTCAAAAACGATTTTACTTCCTCAAAGATAACTTTACCCACTAATGCAATCTTTTGTTCCATATTTTTCTGTGAAAAAACTATTTCTTTTATATTTTCAAAAATCTTCTTCCATTCAAATTTCCACTCTTTCTTATTTTTGTCTTCATTCAAATGACTGTTTCCTCTAGAACCGCCTGATAGTGTAGAATCAGCTGTAAAATTTTCATTCACGGAGGTTTTTTTATTTTTGAGTATGCTTCTCTTTGTTTTGCTCACAAGAATCGGGGAAACTACTGATTCTTTTGGCTTCTGCGCGGTATTAACACTTGGCCATGGCCTGGTAGATGACACAGGTGTTGTAGGTTCAACTGGTGTGAAGCCCCTCACTGGACTAACCTCACGAAGTGCAGGATACTCGTCTTGAAGAACGTTGTGCTCGTGTATTCTGCAATCTTTCTTTTCAATGTCGAGAGCTCTTTTGTAGGTCACATTAAGTTCGCTCATAACTAGTCTTATTCTTTTTTCTTTTAAAAAATGTGGACATTTTTTGTCCAAAGCCATATGACGACCCTTGCAGTTCACGCACCTAAACGTCTCTGTCTCGCAGTTCGTGTGGTCTTCGCCACATTTTGGGCAGAATGGCTTTGTTCTTGGACAGAATTTACGAGGGTGACCGAAACGCCAACAATTAGAACATTGTGTAACAGGAAACACGTACTTCTCAACAGGGAATCGACATCCGTAGGCGAATACATATTCCGGGCAAATTGAGTCTTTAAAACAAAGTCTTACAGTTTCACTAGCCACCCACTGGCCATCACTACTCATCCGCATGAGCCGTCGAACAGAAACAATGTCCACTGAACATTCAAATGCTGCCAAAATATCTTCTTCGCTCATTTCCAAGTCTACACCTCTCACAAGGCCGTAGGAGAAATTTCCTTCTTGCGTGAGTTGTGCTCTTATGTCAAGCTCCACTAGTTTTGGACAGCTTATTAATTTTTCAGCTTCAGATTTGTCGGTTAGTTCAATCAAAACTCGGTATGGACTTTTTACTTTAATTCTTGACACGTTACTAATTAAAGCGTCTCATAGGAGTCGAGCTAAGGCCATTTGTTTAGGCAGCGGTGATTTAGAGGTCAAACTTACTTCATTCAATTCATTACCTTCATTATCCCGATGAATAGGCGAATTTTTCCTCGCTGCTTTCCTCTGGCTGGTCCTAACATCCTCATCGTCAGATTCAGGTCTAGTCCTTTTGTCGTTTTTTTTGCGTCCCGCTATCTCCCATTCAGTGTTAGGCTCCATTTCTTCGACCCAATCCACTTGATTAATCGTAACTTCAGGGGTCAAACACTCAAAATTGTTCAAACTATTTGAACGCGACAAAGGAAGCCCCGCAAACGAGTTGTTCACACCGTCGGTTGCCATGCCGTGCGCCCGAGCGGCCGCGGCAGCGGCAGACTTGTTCGTTCCTGTCGAGTAGCGTTCGCAAGCGCAAACACGTTCAAACACGTACGCTCCAGACGAAGTCCGTCGCGCGACTGCCCACGGCTTTGCTGGCATTATTTTAAGATAAAAAGTTGACTATGACACTTCTAAGACCTCATAACACCGTCCCAAAAATCATGATGATCCGATCAGCCGTCTTTGCGGTATGAGCGTTTAAATAAACAGATAAAAATTCTAAAAACTGCTGAAACGTGTTCTGTTATGGATTGAAAGTAGGTATATCCAAATATTTTTTTTTTCTAATATCTTTATGTACAGATGTTTGATCCTCTTCAGCATTATTATATGTATAGATTTAACAATCTGAAAACGAATCACTTTAGATAATTTGATTAAAATGTTGCCATATATATTTCTATCATAAAACTCACGTACAAATATTGTTTAACATATTAGTGGAAACTTAGTTTTTCGTTTTCCCTTTTCAAATTTAGCAGAGAACTTTGGCTCAGAAGGTTTATCACAGCGTATAAAAAAATGTTTGAGACACTCCTGTTAATTAAAACGACGTGAGCCAATTACATTAATAAATTAATTACGATTCAAAGAACATAATTAAAAATTAAAATAGGGTCATATTCTGAATTAAAATATAAACATGTGTCAAATTATAATATAAGTATGTGATAATATTGTTTAGTGATAGTACAGTAAACAGTAGGTATAATTCCCCGGGAGTGACGTCATAGATGCTATGAGAAATGAAGTATACAGCCTCTAATTGCGATCCTATTCAAGAGTTTCATTTTTAATATCAGATACTGATTTTAATCCATATAAATAAACAGGTCCCTATTGAACAAACTTTCCAAAAATATTTTTACGTTTCCTGATAATTTCTATATGTATTTTATTATGAAACCCTTGTAAATAAATAAATGAAATCCAATAGAACAAATAACAAACGCACTCTCTTTTTTCGGTGGTGAGTCGACGAACTTTTATACATGAAAAGTTGTTTTCTTTAAATCATATTTTCCAGAAAATGTTTTTTCATTATATACATTCATTTAAAACGCCTGATATTTATTATATAATTGTCCTTTGTGTGATCTCTGGAAATTTTACGATTTTCTTTTAAATTTTGTGCTACGCAATCATCTCGTAGAGGGGTCTACGGAGCTACGGCAAGAGCTACGCAAATAAAATAAATAGTATGAGTATGTACCTACCTACATAGAGTCATAGACATTGTGTCAGTTTATTGATGAGCGCATATCGAAGCAGTCAAACCATGACGAGTCCTGTTCGTAGGACGTTATGTTTTCTTCGCTCCGTTCCTTCCGTTTCCACCTCCTTACATCTTCTGGTCCAACAATGAAAGTATAAATGATATCCAACAATGGGCGCACAATCCCCTCTTTATTTTACACGGTACAACATCGGTCCGTGGAATTCGTAATTTCTTTGATTCCCGTCCATTGTCGCCCGATAAAGAGACACTTTTCAGTAGCTCGCGTTTGAATGAATACTCCCATTATGTTCACACAAAAGTGGATGTTCCAAACAAAAACAACATAACCGCAGTTATTACGCCGAGTAAAAAACAATTCGGGACTGTATTCCATTATAATTTCGAACAATGTAGTGACGAAAATATTTTGTAGCGAATAAAGCCCGCCATTGAAAACGCGGCGCCAGTGGGAGAGCTTTTGTCATTATTGTATTAAAATTGTGATATAAAGTTAGCATTGTCTTAGGTTTCGTGATAGCTATCTGAATCTCAGCGCTTTGTTTCCAAACTTCGGATAGAGCAGGTAAAAACGAAGCTAGTTAGCTACGGGCGCTTTGTCGTTCGATAAAATATTTATATTAAATATTTGTATTTGTATAGGTACTAACTATAATTACATAGGTTTTAAATTTGTACGAATGAAAGCAACTACTTAATTACATATTATGTAGATGTTACTTTGGTAGGTAGGTAAATTAATAGTTTGTCTTTTATTTAGTACATATATATCAATACTATATTTAATTGTAGATAAGTTTACTTTGATATAAAGAAAAACAATAAATTTTGTTGCTGTGATTATTTTAGAAGTTATTATTCTGGTTGTATCGCGAAATTGTAAAAAATCCTAACATCTGATAACAAATTGCTAGAAAATACAAGTCTAACGACACGTGCCGCCCTCTAGTACGCAAGCGGCTCGTATTTGAAAACGTTTCAGCGAAATGTGCTGCCATCTTTTTTCCCGTGAACGTTTTCGCAACTACACTTTCACTCTGCCTCCACGCGCTGGTGGTTGGTCGCTGATTTTCATTTAGTTCGTGAAAATGTGAATAGATGGCGCTATACCAAAAATACTTTTTTCCTTGATGTACATAAGTTGTTTGTATTGCGTAGTAGAGGCATTATTTTGGTGTTCCCAACTTCGTTTCATTCTCCTGAAATAAGTATAGTATAGTTTTAAATTTCGTTCCATAAATATTACAGTACTCGAAGTTAGATATAGATATGCCAGAATGATTTAATATAATGCCTTCAAAATACAGTATTAACTTATTTTAAATTATAAGTTGAAAATTGCTGACATTTGTTTAGTTAGGATAATGAACTTAAAGTCCATCATAATATTATTATTTACAGTTTTAGTGACGCATGTTGTCTGAGGCAACTATACATATAAAAACCTTACAATGTAATCATGCAAAATACTACTCTATAAAACTACGACAAATGATAAATCTACTTTAGGGGATTTAATGTTAAAATCAATAAATATTACCGAGCTAAATCCCATGAATCATTTTGGTAGCAGTCCTAGATAATAATAAAAGACAATTAAGTAGGTACAAATGTTATTATCAGTCACAGTTTATTGATAACAGTATCACATTGATAAAATAACCTCAGTGACTAAATGAATTTGTTATTATGATTGTGTCGTGACCAATCTTCGGTTTTCCTTGTACGTACATACTTCTTTTTTAGGTACTTCAATATTGAAATATAAAAAAAAATAAAAACGTTGTATGAAATCGTTATTGAACGTCGTAAGTGAAGCATCAAATATAAGTTGGACATACATACCTACTTAGGTACTCGCAGATTTAATAAGTTTCCATGAGTATACAAACCGTAGGCATTAAATCAGTAAATTAGGCAATATCGAAATAACTTTGTTGTTATTGTAAACAACGCAGTTAACACAATTTAAATTATTTGTTTTCGTTTTCTGACTTACCTACCTACGGAAAATTTTGTTCAAATTTTAGAACACATTTATCAGACCTTGTAGAGAATACCTATACCTAGTTGTAAGCAAAAAAAACTTTAGAATTCGACGTGATTCATGGAGCAAAAAGGTATAGGTACCTTACTGAAAAAATAGAAAACATGGAGACTGAAATTGGTGTTCAGATGTGGCATAATTATCTATAGAATTGTAATTGATGTACCTATCTGCCCAAGATATCTCCCCTAACGAATTAATTCTGCAGGGGAGTCACGACCCTCAGTCATGAGGAAATACAACTCACAGATAGAGATTTTAATCGAAATTAATTTATGAATATGAGTTTTTTTAATATTAAAATCTATACGCAAGCACATCTTGTTCTTCAAAAAAGTAATGTAAGACAGATAACTCATATAGAGCTAGCTTTTATTCTCATCTAATTTTAGGTATACTAGTAGCATCCGACATGCGTAACATTTCTTATCGCAATTAGAATAATGGTGCGAAAAACTCGGTATACATAATATGTACATATTTAACAATACCTATGGTAGATAGTCATGTGGTAAAATTGTGGTTACGTAGGTACCTACATATCTACCTATAACCAGTCAACTTGCCAGCATAATCTCCTTTGTTTTGGCATAGTTCCGCAAATAGATTGGCGAGAAAAACGTGTCCAACTCTTCGCATGTTGGACACAACCCACCGAATTATATCAGAGTAGATAGTTACTGTGGAAAATAAACCGGCTATTTTGGTCAGCTACATTCATCAGAGTTATTTGCAACGCTTGTAGGTGGGGGTTATAAAAAGATGCCTTGTGTTTGTAAATGTGAGCCTTCTTAGCTTCTATGTTTTTCTTGTAAACCTACCTATCTTGTAATGCATATTCAACTTCAAGGGCCTACTTATATTGATAATTTATATAGGAAGTACTCTAAAATCAAACACCATCATACATATAAAAATATTTTATTAAAAACATTTTGGTAACATTTAATAAGAACACTTAGGTAAAAATAAATCGACTTCAAAATCATTTGAAAAGAACAGTCTGGACTGGAAGTTCACGGAGGAAGCCGGAACAAACACTAAAATAAATTAGAAAACAATGATAACACTCTAGGCAGAGACATGTCTAATTGACAACCAGAATTAAGGCATCGCAACAATAACTATTTAAGTACGATAAAATACCTACGTCTATTATTATAGTTACAACAAAATCTTGTAGGAGTGGTCGCTCGGGCCCCGTGGCTCCGTGGGGCACGCGGCCCATGGGCCACACGCTCCCTGGCCACGGCGCGCTCGTGAGTATTAGTGCCTCGCTGGCCGCGCACACCCATACCAAGCTAAGTATTACCTAACTAATCATTATATTAACATCTTCGGCTAATTTTGATACTAGAATGATATTATAACATCATCTCATATTGTACTCTTAACATTACGCTGGATTAAAATTAAATGAGGAATAGAACATGTTATACATAATATTGCAAGCATTACTGAGATTGTGCTCGTTACGTGATACATTAGTAACGGTCAACTTAATGAAGTAAGGGCGGGCGGAGCGCCAGGGCTCCGCCCGCCGGAGGAACAGTCGAAGATTACATTAAGAGCATTGGCACTTTCAATATTATTCTTAATTACACTCTCGAAATAGCACTGCATATCAATAACCAACTTAAAAACTAAATTCAGATCAGTCATTTATGATATCACATCAAAATAAACAGGGAAATACATATGTGATTATCGATTGGATATACTATATAATAAATATTATATTCTTTTCAAAAGAGGTATTAATTTTCTTAAGGGTTACTAAAAATATTGAGCTCTGCGCCTTAGGGGCGCACTATATCACCATAATACGAGAACAACATTGAACCAATAAGTTTTGGTACTTGGAGACACCTCCCAGTTAATTATATTTCGCTAAACCTACATAATGCTTATCAGATACAGAGCGGACGCCGCGGCCGCGGGCTCCGCCCTCCGCCTCCGCCCTCGGGCCGGCCGCGGCGCCCTACACCCTTCGACCTTATACAATTTTCATTATAAAAATACTGTCATTTGACTACAGTTCATGAGAAAAAATATTTGTCATATGAATGAACGATAGATATAATACAACATATAATCATTATGTATAATATTGTGTATAATGATTTGACTAAAAAATGCATAAAATTGAAACGATTTAAACATTGTAAAATCACTCGAAGACACTTAGTAATGGAAGGTACTAAATTGATATTACATTTTTTTAGTTCTAAATAAATAGCACAACAACCAACATATTTGGCAATGTGGATTAAATAAAATTATTAACTACTACCCTCGGCTGCTAACTAAAACAAACTGGAATGCAGATATTGCATCGCGCCTGCTCCGGTGGCGGCGGCTCGGCACCACACTCTGCTGCTGTGCGTATCACTCCGACACTTTACACTACATTCGATTGCAGCTGTGTACATTATCTACTAACATTATTGTGAATGCAACTCTCGATTTGAACCCGCTGTGAGGCGGAGGGAGCGGCGAGCGGCACGCCGCGCCGGGCCGGCCGAGGCGCCCTACTTAGCTGCGTTCTGAGATCCATGCCGGGCTCGCGCGCTCGCTCCTCTAATATAAACCATTAACATTTACCTACGTCTACCTTCGTGTTCATAGCCCGGTTGACTGACGACAAGACAGCTACTTTTATTATAATTATTTATGTAAAACTACGCGAAGATTCGACGAAAAGCGCTCGATAAAATGCGTAAATTTGGAGTATAATTAATTAGTCTCGGAAATGAAATCCACTTCGGCGTCAACGGAAATATCGACAGTATTCAGGAAAACAATTCGCGGATGTTGGTCCCTCCAAAAAAAGTTGCCAAACCTTTTATTATTTACTTCGTACCATTAGAAAGAAACTTTTGAAAACTACACACTGTATTGTCTCATATCAACATTTTTATAAAAATAACTTTGTGGGAAATATGTCAACATTATTGTGTACTATTTGTTCAGTTCCAATTTAAAGCTGATCACAATGTAGCAGAACTAAACTCGCAGGACAGTATCGATATTACATTAACTATGTTACACATCACTTATATAGTAATTGAAGAGACTCACACTATCAAATATCTTGACTAAATTAAGAGACCACGAATATTATTACACTTTAAATATGCACATACATAGAGATATTGCCAGTCTGTTAACGACACTTAGTATAATTTCACTAGGCCCAGCTTCTGGGCGTCTCAATGACTCAAACGTTTTAAAACGGTCTGTAACAACTACTAATACCTTAGAATATCTAATCACTGCATTATTTGTGATGATATGCACTGATAGCCCACCTCCATGTTTGCATGGGCCTGCTTGCTGGCTTGTGTGTGGGACCTGCTTGTATCGTCATCACCATCATTGTGTAATGCTCGGACGGTAAATCCAACAATCGACTACACCTTACAATTAACCTACAGCTTGGCTTAAATTCGTGCCTATCTCGTCAAAATCGTAAATTTAAATAACATCCGAGAAGCAGCCTTTTGGTTTAAACAATGACAATCCTATTGGTAAATGACTGTGGAATATTTTCTAATAATTACCTCTAAAGACTAATTGAACATTATAAAACAATATTTAAATAATAACTGATATTGCGATGGTGGGAAGTATAAGTGCACCAGGGTGGCGCAGCTTGTCAATTTCCATCGAGTTGCTTAGAGTCACTGGATACAACATCCAAGGGTTGAGTTTCAACCTTGTGTATTTATACTAATCATATAAATTGTGAAGCTCAACAATTTACACTCATATAATATTCTTTGGATAACAAATCATTCATACTTCTAAGAGGAACTAAGTAGCAACAAAATTTAATTTATTTGAGATAGATTTGGAGTGTCGATTTTTAGATCCAATATTGTCTTTTGATAATTTAAATAGGGACCTAGAAATGCGTGTTTTTGGAATAAGTTCGCTAAAACCTATGGCATTGCATGTTATAGAATAAAAATTAAGCCTACAACAATTATCACACGAATAATAAGTTAAAACGAAAGTCATGTATCATTGCGCCTCCCGTTCACAAATTTGTTCAAAATAGTCTCGCATTAAATTATGATCACAGTACTAAATCACACTTGTATGCAACTCTACAAATGTGCGAGACAATGGGCGCTAACATATTCCACAGTCATCAGGACCGGGCCACAGCGGGGCTCCAACATCATTACTTTATAGGAAGATGTCACACTGCCGCTAATGACTTTAGTTCAAAATCATCACAGAATTATCACTTTTGACTTCGATTTGATTAATAATATAAGTAAAATCACGTAAAAATAAGATAAACAACTCACAATGGTTAAAAAATAAAATGAATCAACAAAACAAAATGTCGCTAATTAACATTAGTCACAACGACCAGCCAACAAAAAAAAATCAAACTGAAGTCATCTGCGAGCAGCAGAAGGCTACGAGCACCATCAAGTGACAAGGTTAGTGTTGGTGCGCCCGATGTGTCCCGGTGGTACCCGCTTAACGTTCGTTTGTTCAGAGTTTAGGATGCGAGAGTGTCACATCAGTCAGTGGCGGCGACGACCCAGGTGAAGCCGCAGTGGCGACACGAGTCCTTTACATACTGTGTGCGAGTTCCGTAGGGCCCGAGGCGGTGGTACTGCGAGCGGTTGGCGAAGAACAGCGCGGGGTTGTTGGGAGGCAGCACGCTGGCGCGGTAGTTCCACCGCGCGTCCGTCAGCGTGCCCAGCAGGTTCAGCACGTCGCGCCCGCCGTACGACACCGCCACCTCGCGCACCTCGCGTGGACGTGGCTGCGGCGCGACCACCGGAGAGAATACCTTCTGAAATAACACACCAACATTTTCTGTGAGGACATTTCAACGCAATATTTAGTCTTATTAGAGTTATTAACCACCATTTAATTTTATAGCCATGCTAAACCTAAATTAGGAAATTAATGTGAGCTATCTGGCTATAAATAGAGGACATTCGGATCACAATAAAATAAACTAGTACACGCCCACTGAAGAAAGTTACCGCTGTATCATTGAAATAACCTATGATCTCTACATCTTTCCATTATCACGCGTCGATAATGTACACAACAATGATAGGTCGGTAGCGTAATTAATGGACATTCGCCATTACGGAATATTATGAAAATAGAGAGGTCAAGGCCAGGACGAACGCAAACAAAATAATCCTAAACAATTAACGCACCTTCTCTGTTGTCTGAGGACTAGACGGCAGGGAGTCACTGTTCACCGATTCCGACTTGAGCGATCCCAGCGAGCCGATACCGCTAGATTCACTGGACACAGACGGGCTCGGGCTCGACTGAGACTTTGTGAGGCCCGCTATGTCTATGATGTGCCCGAAGGAACTGAATGAGTTGAATCCCTCCGATTCCAGTCCCGCGAGAGGTAGTGCTACGCTCAAAGCCATGTCTGCGAATGGAAAATTACGTTAAAATCCAGAATACACGTGCAGTAAGACAACTGCGTGAGAACACTGTAATGCTATGTTGACAAAATCCTACACAGCGCGCCAAATTGTTACGCTTCCATGATCACTTCACTTTTAAAACATTCTCACTGACCTTAGACTAAAATATAAATATTATTTCTCAATTTTACAGGGAAATCAACGAGTACAACAGTAATTACCGAAAAGTGTAATCCCAAAAGCACAAGCCTCGACGTAGTTGAAAGAGATCGAACATTTAAGAAGTGAAGTTGGTCACAAAAGCAGATCGCGTTGCGTGATGTCGTCGAGCGCCAACCGGAAATGGACTAATGTCGGTAAAGCAGTTTATTGCGCCGTAAAATGCCGCTTGGATTTCTTGGATTCACGCCATGTTGCGTCGAAGCGCCATCTAGTATACGTGGCTGGAAGCTGTTTATTCTGTTGTTAACTATGTGATAGCGCCATCTCTCGAAATATCGACGAAACTATTTAACGCCACCTATTGTAAGAACATTAAACTAGTACAATTAGCTGTGTTCTAGATGGTTTGTGAGCAAATAAATAGATGACGCTGTTTCCAATTCACAAAATTCTAAAAAGTTCATAATCAAAACTATAGGTGGCGCTGTTTTTGAATAAAGGCAGCATTGCTTAATTTTCCAAACCCAGAGCACCGACCAGGTAAATAAACAGTGTTTCTTGTTTCTGTTACCTGCTTTGTATATGGATTCTCTTTTTACTCGTTTGGGATAAAGAAAGGGTTATCTTGCCATAACCCCGACTAAAAAATGTAGAAAATATTGCGTTTGCGTTGCGATAATTATATTCATCGCAAAGGAATATTTTATACCTTAAATGTATTATGTACCTACAATCTTTATTGCAATTTTTTGAGTATAAGCCAATGTCAGAGGTCCTTAGGGCGGCGGCTTGATTAATTCTCTAATTCGATAAGAGAAGAAGTTTTTTTTAATCCTAATTTTAAACTATTACCTATACTATTGCATAGGAATAAGTTAACTTGTATCACCTAATGTAGGTACGTTTGAGGGACACGTTGTATACAATAAATAAAATGATTATAGTTTTACAACATATTTGTCCTTTTCCTGACGATTGAGTAGATACGATATGGTGATCAACAAATATAAATTACGCTAATAAACTATGTAACTAATGTTATATGTGTCGTAGGACAATCCGATACTTCGAATCTTCGCGGAAATCCTAGGGGTTTTGCGAAAACGCGGATAATTAGACAAATTATCTGTCCTGTTGTAGTGCTAGTGTTGGACTCGAAGTCACTTGTCTGTGACAGAAGGTAGATTAGGTTCGTTAGGTTGCTTTCTACCACGCACATGCGACGACGAGCGAAGCGAGGAGGAGCCAAGTCCTGTTGTAGTGCAAGTGGTGGGGCAAAAATCCTGACTTTGTCCAGTAAGATTTGATAATTTTTCGCCTATGTCTAATTATCCGCGTTTTCGCAAAACCCCTAGGATTTCCGCGAAGATTCGAAGTATCGAATTATCCTACGACATATGCATAAAATAAAAAAGGTTATGCATTACATAGCAGTTACCGTGTGTATACTTATATCTAGATAATAAAACACTTGTTTTTTCTTTCTTTCTTCTTTGATAGGTACTTCTGCGTAAATTTTGGCCAATGTCGAGAGGTTTCAAACCGCCCTCGGGGCCTCTTATATGGATTAACCACTGCAACACTATGACAAACAGCCGGTATACAATTTAACGTGCTATCCAACTAACGAAAACGCTCAAAATACAATGCTTATAGGTACATGTCACCCATCCAAGGGCTGGCCGCTTCGACAGCTTTTTGGTAATTATATCCAAAACTACTTTTATTTTTTACACCGACCTCCATTATTACTTAGTAGTAATGGAGGTCAGTGATTTTTTACAAACCTTTTGTATCCGTAGAAAAATAACTTTCGGTAAAAGTTTATTTCACAAAATTATCTCGCTTTTCTTTACTAAATCCAATATAGTAGGTACCTAAATAATTTATAACATCAAAACTAGGAACTCAATAAATTAATATGACATTTATTTCTTAACATATCATAGTTCTTTATTATTGTACCTATTTAACTGCTGATGAGTTTTCTTATATAGGCTTTAATAGGCTCACGCTTGACTACAACTTGCCTGATGTTAAGCAACGTTAAACTATTATACGTGTATTGTCACTTGCACGTATTTTGATACGACAGTGTTTTGTTAATACATTATGTACTTATAATGTAATATATGTATACAGGTATATGTGAAGCGAGTGTGTTTCAGGTTGAGTATGGTTCGAATCCAGCTGTATACCAATGACTTGTTTTTCAAGTTATGTGTGAATTTCCAAAAATTAATTCGATTATGGCTAAGAAAAACATAGTGACAAATCCGATACATTTAAGAACTACAAAAGGATAAGGAAATCTTCCTTACCAATTACCTAAGGTTGCAGAGGAGTCCCAACCCTCAATCATGAAGAAATGCAGCTCAAGGTGGAGGATATAGTGGCCAAAGGTACCTATGTATTACATATCAAAGTAACGGCATATTGCCTATTGAATGTTCTTAGATACCTACTTACTACAAATACTTAGTCATGTAATAGATTCAATTAAGTAGGTAGTATATATCCCTATTTACTTAAAAGTTAATTAATACAGCACTTACCTATATACATACGCAAGTATTTTATCAAAAGACTTTGTACAGGGTTTACCTACCTAGGCTGGTTTGGTATTGAGTAGTAAAATATACCTTATCAATAGAAAGAAGAAAGAAAGTACCTACTACTAAAGATTTTTATAATTAGCTAAAGCTACTATGTATTTATATTATATCAGATACGTTATGTTACATTACATTGCCATAAATGCCTATGCAGGTAATCAAACCATATAAGTGGATCTTTACGGTAAACAGGTATGTAAATAGGTATCTAAAAGAAATATTATTGAGTCCATCCCTCCTGCACGGCCCTTAGGTACCCAAACATCAGTAAGCAGGTCCCAATAATACTGCTGGGCGTCCATCATCGATATAAAGGCATTTAACTTTAGATAGCACTCGTCCGCCGCAAGAGCTCCCTAATTGCCTCAAATCTGGGGCTTACGATTTGTAAATATTCTTATATCACCACTTAGGAGCGTCCGTTCAATAAAATAATAATAGTAAACATCCGTGCAAATGGCCGGCATGGGGGGGGGGGGGGGGAGGGAGCGGCCGGCGGGTCGGGGGGGAGCAGAGGGGGTGCGGTATCGATTTGCGGCGCGCTGGCGTGACTGTATCTATCCTCTCGTCGATGCTCGACCGGCGAGCTTACAAAGAAAGAGATAGGTTTCGCAGACTTTGATCCTTTTGTTTTTGGGCAGCGTCCGGCGCGGGCGGGCGGGGTACAAAAATGTTGTGTGCCGTGATTGGCCGGCGCCGCCCCGCCTCGACTGCCTCTGCCTCCGCCAGTTCAAGGCCGGGCGCCGACCAGCGCGCTCGTCTGCGCCTGCAGCCTGCCTTCATGCCTGTCAGAGCTTACAGGTGCATGTAACCTATGTCTCAGACATCATCACAATTTTAGGCTCCCGATGGTTTGGCAAATAATGTACCTACATATATTCCATGTAGAGCTTTTGCTTGTTTTTTGATTTTGTGCAATCTGAAAGGAAAACTGACATAAATATTAGTATTCGATGTTCGGATAAAACAATATGTTTGCTCTACATGAAAAATAAGTAAACAATCACAAACTTCTAAATAAAATTGACGTTTCAGGAACTTATAAGTATATACCTACTTATATAATCTACTAAGGAACTAAGGTAATTGGTAAAACCAAACAAAAGAAAATATTATATTGGTTCTTTCAACCCACGATATAATTTATAACAGACATTAAGAAAAGCCGGATAAAATTCGTATTCATTTCGCCTGATAAGAGACATAATACATAACACATACATCTTGAAATTGATAATACGTAACAAATTTTAAAAACATCTTTAAATATTTTTTAAAGAGAAGTCGGCAGTATATAGTTTCATTAACGACTTTTAAAGATTTTTTCTAAATAATATTTGGATACAAGCATCAGGGACAAAACAATACCCCAAACTGTAGGCAGAGTATCCGTTACAAACGACTCGCTACAAAGCCTTCACAATAGGCTGAGAAAAAACTAAACGCATATTAGTAGAGACACGTTTTAGCTATTCATATACTGTTATACATACTTACTTCAGGAGGTCATTGGATCACTGACGTCAATGTAGAAGGCTGGTGGAATAAGTCTTTTATATATTTCATAGATGACTTACACATATGTAACTACTTATAGGAAGAAAATAGACAAGGTAACATTTATAATTCAACTAGCTGTGCCAGCGACTTCGTCCGCGTGGAATAGTTATTAACGGAAGCCCTAAGAGATGAATAATTTTCCCCATTTTTTCCACATTTTCCATGGTTTCTTCGCTCCTATTAGTTGCAGCGTGATATTATATAGCCTAAAGCCTTCCTCGATAAATGGTCTATTACACAAAAATAATTATTCAAATCGCACCAGTAGTTCCTGAGATTAGCGCGTTCAAACAAACAAACAAACTTTTCAGCTTTATAATATTATAAGTATAGATGTGCTGGAATAGTTTGAGAATTTATTTTCAGTATAAATGATTTTTTAGAGTATACGGTATGATCAATGTGTCAATAAACTTATTTGCATTTTAGAAATATATTTATGTGAATAGAAATACATGTAGATAGGTACATATTATGGAAGCGAAATTGCATGACTCTGTATATTTTTCTTATTTCAGAATTGATTTATAATGATTGATATACTTATTTATAAAAAAATGAGAGATAAAACAGTAGCTAATAATGAGTGTTTTGTTTTTCGTCCTTGATACTTTTGACAACGAAAGAACATGACAAAACACATTTTTTGATGACGCTTTTATACAAATAAGTAGCTTAATTTTTCAAACAAACACTAACCATATTCAAAAGTCCACACTCCCCGAGTCCCTGGGGTTGCCAGTCGCCACACAATATTATACCCGACAATATCTGCGGCGTCACTCGAGCGCAATAAATACCCAAATAAAGCGCGAATAATACCCAAATCGCTCATCACTCTCCCCCCGCACCCCCGCCCCGACCAACTATAATTATCTATAATACGGGGTCTGTAATATAGCTCCCTGCCTCTAATCACAGATGATTAAGGGACAGATGATTTTATGACTATACCTACACAATTTTTATTTTAAGCCCGTATGTGTTTTCAACGTTAGTAAAATTAGGTTATCATATAAATGAGTAATAAATAATTTTAAAAGTTAAACAAAACGATATATGAGACTGTATTTTATGTCATTGTATTGTATATATAGGTAGGTACATATGTACAAGTGACTTCTACTTCTTAGAGTATCATTTTACCTAAAAAAAAACATAAGCGTGGATTTTTGTCGATTGTGATTATTAATTATAGCGACGCTTAAGACCTAGTAATTTGCCTCGCTTTTTGTTTCACAAGGAAAGAAAACATATTGTCTTAATAATAAGCGCAATATATTAGGAGACAGTAGAGATAACCAACCATTTAGGTCACAACCATTGAGCAATAACAAAGTAAAATCAACAGATTATCTTATGTATCCATATCATGTAAACTGTAAAATTACATAATATCAAACAATGTATACTGAAGTACAAATCATCGGGTGATCTTATCATCTCAGGACCATTTGAAAGTTGTCCATTTATTTTTCTATAATCAGTGCTATAGCACAGTCCCTGCTGTAATCAGGATTGCAATTACAGTGTTTTGCATGTGACGTGATTACCCCTTGCAGATTGACTGACGTTTGTTTTTTAATGAATCACAGTTCTAATATGAATTGATTTTTCCCTCTTCTGCCGGTGGCTGCGGGGTAACTTAATATCACCGCGGCTCCCTTACTAACGAACAGTGAACAATGTAAAGAGAAATAGTTGTTGGTGGTTTATGCTTCCAGTTATATTTGGTATTTTTGGGCCCAAAATATATAGACAAAAAATATGTAGGTATGTACAAATTTACCAGGTTAGCATAAGTTTTAAAAGTTGGATAAAAATAATAAGTATCAGTCATGTTATTTTAAATATTCGTCAAAGTTAGTACCACCAGTTAAAATTACACCCTGCCAAATAATTGATATTCTTTTAAATATTTAAAAATGAGTACATAATTTGTGTGAACCTAATCTACACAAAATGATTGTAAAAATTTGCTAATTGCTCACCCGTTTTCACCAATCCACACCTACTTTCTACGTCAACAAATCACGCCTCATCTGGCCAGTAAATAAATGGTCGCATGTATCACGCAAATATCCAAACCAAAAACGAAACAGGCCATTTTCCCATGATTTTTCCCGGCGGCCATAAATTATTTCCCAACACTGGACTGACCCCGACCTCCAGTCGATTAAGCATCGTCTTCCTTCAATTTCATATTTATAAACGAGGATTACGCAAAAATGTAATGGATCACCTACAGGACTTAGGCCGGGCGTTGTCAGGACCCGCGCACAGGGGAGTCAAAGCAGTGGGAACATTACATTTGCTTTTTTTATACATTTGTTGGCTTCTACGAGTATTTGGCTTGATTGTGACAAACTTAAGATAAAGAATTTACTACGATACGTATATTGATAAATATTCTACCTGTTCCATTTTTGCCAGTAAGATCATAATATCTTCGGATTTAGGAGCCCGCAAAAGAATAAGAAAATGTCGTCGATGCCGAGTTTATGCTTCAACATTAAACAAGTATAAATGCGGTATAGGTAGTGGTTATATATGCGTGTGTATATAGTAGTTGAATTATATAGAGAATTCTGAATCAAACCACTGGTAATAATTCGACAATTAGTCGGTATACGATGTTAGAGTAACTGTTTAGTTACTTTTAAAACCTGTGTTGCTAATTTTTTTAATATATTCTGTGTTTGTACATTAAAAAATCATTCCTTAAACATGTCCTACTGCCAAACCCTCTGTGCCCCATGTAGGCAGCAGCATCTCCTGCCGGGGGGCGCCGGGCGGCCTGATCGCCCAGCTCATCCATCATGGCTCACGCATGGAACCGGCCGTTTTATCTGCACCCAGCTCGGACACCTATTTGAATATAGCCGCTTAGCTCGCATTACATGACGACCCTGCTAATGTTGTGTTGGGTATCTTATTGGGACCAAGATACCTTAGATATGTACCTACTTTTACGTATATATTTATGTACATTTTAAGTAAGATCCCATATTATTTCATTTTGTTTATTACAAGAAATGGGTTTGCACTCGACCGTAATTCGCCTGATGGTATATAATATATGGTAATAGGTACTAATTATGTTTACCCCTATTAGTTATTCTGCTATTAGTTATCATTGATTGTACGTGTATATGTCACGGGAAATGTGGATAATGCGGGAATTAAAATAAAAACAATTCTAGTCTTAATTATAATAAAATATGCATATTATGAATTCATAATTCAAACATCTGAATCAAATGTTTATTTTAATAAACATTTGATTCAGATGTTTGATTTTGAGTTATTATGTATAATTACCGGTAAATGTGATTAATTCGAATGTTTTTCTCACTTTTACCAAGAGCACTGGGAATTATGCATAATTCCCGGGGATTATGCATAATTCCCGCATTATCCACATTTCCCGTGACATATATATTAAAGTGATAATAATGAATATAACTACGGGTTTTGTTTACCAAGTTTCAGTAACAGAAATTGCCAATAACATATAATTTGATATTTCTCTCATAAATCACCGTACCTATGTACATAAAGATAAAGATATTTTATTTGTCTAAAATACCCTGGTACAATCACAAAAATATTACATACATATATTGATGTTTCATACTCTATATCTACTTATTTTTCGTTTTCAGTTGGCAAATCCGCCCAACATTACACATTACCTATTAATCTACATATATCTATCTATCTATGTACATACAAACAATCAAGATCACTACCTTATTGTTACGTACTTTAATTCTTCTAATTCGTGTGTATAGAATAGCCGCAACTTTAATACCTGAGGGTGCGTCAGTGAGGGTAGTCTCCTAGTAGCGGGTTTAGCGCACTGATGTGGTGATAAGCTGTTATTTGGGTACCGTGGAACAGTTTTACAGCTTCCGATGAGACAGGCTTAGAAAGAAAGTGTTTCGTAGGAAACGACACGTTGGCACATAAATAATTAATTAATATTAAAATTCATAAACTAAGTATAACATGTACATATGCAGTTTTTTGCAAAACAAGACAACTAACTTTATATTGTTTACTGCATTTTATTTGCGAAAAGTTCACATTATTATATTCTGTGTTTTTTGAAGCTATATATCGATAAAAAATTGATTTTCCTTGTAAAAACAGAATCATTACATAGTAACAATTGAGAAATTTAAGATTTTCTTCCCAAGCATATTTCTATACCTACTATTTATGAACTGGCTAATTGGAAATCATACCAATATTGTTTTAATAGTAGTCAGTAGTCAGTTATTCAGTAATCTAGAAATGAAATTTTAATAAAAGCATTTTTACTTGTAACCGGTAAAACATAACTTTTAAATACAGTGTTGATTGGATACATTACTTGAAAAGAAATGTATAAATTACGTAGAGCTTGGTAACTGCTCAATCTGCAACAGTATTATTTTGAGGGCTACCTCAAATTCTTTCTGCTGCCAATTAGAGTAGACAATATTGCGCAGAAGGATTGGCCCTATTAGTGTCGGATGTTGTTATGAGGTTAGCGATGCGAGAGTTTAGGGCAGTTGCTATACCTACGAGGGATAGGAGACAACGTGACTTTCAATTACGAGTGATGAGTAAAAAAAAAGTTTGTATGTTTTTTTAGAAGAGTGAATTAGAGGTTTTGATTTTTTTTGAGGATTTAAGAAAAAAATATAATAGGGTCAGCAGTTTGAATATGAAAAATTTCGAGCTCATAATTTTTAGACATGCCTTGTTTTATCATTATTATTTTCTTGTCCCTTTTTTGATATCACATTATGAAATGGTATACAATCTGTTGCAGGTATACGGGCAAAAAAGCTCATCGCGAAAGACTCACTCTGTAGCTCAAAATTACAAAGCCTTGAGCACCGCCGTAAGGTGGCCAGTCTTTCGGTTTTTTACAGGTTTCATTTCGGAGAGTGTGCGGAGGAATTGCATAATTTAATTCCTGCAGCCCCATTTCACCATCGTACGAGTAGGGGTTCGGCAAGGAGGCACCGTTATACAGTTGAGGTTCCAAAGACTCGCACCAAGCGCTTTGCTTCGACTTTCATCGTGCGAACAGCCAAACTGTGGAACTCCTTGCCCGAATCTCTATTCCCCTTGAACTATAATTTGTCGGTCTTTAAGTCGAGAGTAAAGTTCTAGGCAAGCGCGCTACATCGTAGACTATAACATTGCTTACCATCAGGCAAGTTGTAGTCAAGCGTAAGCCTATATCATGTAAAAAAAAAAAAAAAAAGGTATTCGTTATAAAATTGCCCACTATCTCCCGCCCTAGCAAGCGTTGATGGCTCGTGGTTATAGAATGCCTATTGTGCCCCCGGCCCCGCAAGCGCGCACCGGACCGACAACCGCTGAAAATAATTGATTAATTCATATGTACCTACTCGTTAGAGGTATTTTTGTATATTAATTGTACCTACCATGGGTAAATTTAGATATATTTTTGTACATTAATTTTATTTTACCCACCAAGGTGTAAGATTTATAATATGTAACTTCTTTTGAAGACACTTTTGCATTATTATTTTTACATGACGCTCACGCTTGAATACAACTTGTCTGATGTTAAGCATCGTTATAATCTACGATCTAGCGTGCTTGCCTAGAAGAAACAGGTTTACTCTCGACTTGAAGACCGACAAATTTAGCTAAAAACATATGTTTATCAGACAATGCTTTCAGATTTGTTGCATAATTTACTAATCTATCGCACGCAGATTCCAATTAATGGATATAATATAATGTAGGTACATACAACGGTATTAAATTGATAAATTTTACATTAAATTGGAAATAGTAAATATGTAAACGTTCATTTAGTGATACTGCCAAATTTATGTACTCGTACTTTTAAGCTTTCCAGTGGGTACCTAATGTTTTCAGCTATTCTTTTATTTATTGTATACTCATTAGGAGAGCTGAGGATGATGATAAAACTATTCTTTTTTTCACATGAGATAGGCTCACGCTTGAGTACAACTTGCCTAATGTTAAGCAACGTTGTAATCTACGATCTTGCGCGCTAACCTAGAAGAAACCGGTTTACTCTCGACTTGAAGACCGACAATCCGAATTTTCTATGAAATGTGTTGTCAACGTTAATTATGTCTAGGTACCTATCTATATATGTACATACACTACATAGTTACATATCTAACTCCGTTATGTGCGACAAAAGCCTAGAGGTCGTCGACTTCAATCTGACTCACTTGTTTTTCTTCTAAGTAGGTAATATGCATTATTGTTTAGAATATTTAGGTATGACATTTTTCAGAGGTCATTGTAACTTGTTAAATCTATACTAATATTATATAGCTGAAGAGTTTGTTTGTTTGAACGCTCTTATCTCAGGAACTACTGGTGCGATTTGAAAAAATATTTTTGTGTTGAATAGACCATTTATCGAGGAAGGCTTTAGGCTATATAACATCACGCTGCAACTAATAGGAGCGAAGAAACAATGGAAAATGTGGAAAAAACGGGGAAAATTATTCATTTTTAAGGGCTCCCGTTACGTGCGCTGCAAAAACGGTTCAAAATTCAAGGAATAATGCCCAAAATATCTATACCACGCGGACGAAGTCGCAGGCACAGCTAGTATGGTTATATGCGAGGTTGTCTTGGCAATATCATTATGTACATATACAATGTGTTTGGGGAACGATGTCGCAGACTTTAAGGGTTAAGATATATGGTTAAATTCATCGATAAATCACGCTTCGATTTTTTATGCTACCTAGGTAAAATGGTGCTCTTTAAATCTGTGACATCGTTTACCAAACACACTGTATACGCGAAGTACAAAAGTACTGTCATATACGAGTACCTATATATTTAACTAATATATATCTACCTAATTAAAATGCTCTTATATATTTTTGCTTTTTAACCGGGAACGACGAAGTGATTAATAGTAGTTTATGCAACTGTCATATAATGAAGGGTATTAAAACACGAGTGTGAGTTTATGAAACGAGCGCAGCGAGTTTCATAATAGTAACGAGTGTATGTACATAGTTAAACATAATCGTTACTTTTTTTTTCGTTTTGGGCGCTTCCGTGGACACGTCAAATTGTAGGTCCCGGTTGATCGTCTAGTACGGCAGACGTTAAGCCATGTCGGAGGCCCTTAGAGCAGCTTGATAAACTCTCGACACCAGAGTTGGCCACTCTCATTCAATAGGAAGGAAGGATCGTTAATGATATCCTAATCAGCATTTTTATATATCTCTCCAGCCATACATTTATCTGTTTCCACTACTCACTCTGTTTTTTACCGCAGCCTACATCTGTGTCTTCCCACGAATCTTGTAAAACAGTTCGCGTCAAATTAATAGCATTATTCCGTGATAGATAAGTATTAATGGTTCTATTCGTAGGGGGTAGAGTGCTTTAATTATGGAATCTAGGGAGATACTACGAGGACGAGACATAGAGGAATTAACACTGTTTGTGATACTCGTTTGCTTATTAGTTCACTATTTGCCTTTTGAAAAACTAAGCATGATAATAAACCACTTTGTAGAAAAAAAACATTACAAAACATTAGTAAAAAATACGAGTTTCGATGTAGATTATATACCCAAGCAGTAATAGCCATATATTTACTAGTGCTAACCAGCCATATTTGTACATTTGCTATAACTTTTTATCGTAATGTGCTTTCATTTGTTTTACTTTGCCACTGTATTTGTATTGAATTACTTTTATATCAAAAACCCTAAGGTCGGTTAGAAAACTCTGACATGAGAATTGGTCACTTCTTACGAACTTACTTACTTTACTATTAGAAAATAATACTTATCCCATAATGTTTGTGGTATCATAGCATCTCTCCAGTAGAGATGTAATGGTGGTGTGAGTTATTGTGCTAATTATTGTTATCGCAGCATTCGTGGGGCGATGCGTCTCTTCCTTGTCATGGAGGGACGAGAAGTTTATTTTATTTTAATAGGTACTTGCATATCTAGCTAAACATATGTAACGTTTAAAAATATTCAAAGGTTTTTTAGGCTAACATTAGATATAATTTACCTTACCTGTGATGTGTTTGTGCCCTGCAGTAGGTCTCTAAAGATCCTGTAGATTTATGTACATACTACATGGTAACATTTACATACATAATATGATATTATTAATTACGTATCTTGTGATATTGTCGCATTAAATTTCATATAAAATCATTCTAATCGGAATTAGTGCAACAACTACTTAGTTTCTGATCCTTAGCTTTTTTGCAAAAACTTTCGAAAGCAGAAAGCAAGTACTTATCTACAAATACGTAAAGCTAGTATCTCGTAACATATTCACTTTTTCCTTTAGTTATAGGTAAGTACTCTTTTTTAATGCGCTTTTTCTATTTTCTAGCTTCATAATTGCACCTTTGAGCTCCATTGTAACGAATAAATTAATCAGTTAGCGTTTAGAATCTCATTAGCGGCGCGCGTGCGGTATTCGAGCGCGAATGCGACGAATGTGCGGCCGCGGCCGGCGCGAATATCCGAAAACGCGAATACCGAATGCCGAAAACCCCAAAGCCGAATAGTCGGCCGGGCTCGGTGACATATTGGAATGTGACTCCATTTATCCAGCTTCCTATTGGAATCCGGAGTGACGCGCCAAATTGGAAATTCGGCTCTATTTTTGGTCGTTATTGGTAGATAATAAAATAACACTTGTACGAACCTATTTTAGTGGAAATTAATAGTCACGAATTGATGTGTGCTGTGTATTAATTGATGCAAATGGCGGTAGTGATGACGTCAACAAATTATGTGCTCGCTGGTTGGAATGATTTTAGTTGGTTGGTTTATTGGATTCATCAGTACAATGGGCTTAGTTTACAATTGAGTATATAAAAACATAAAACTAAAACACAAATGGGTCTGTTTCGAAATTTACATTGATCTGAAGGTCAGCAATAATAGGTCTTTACCTATGAAATTACCGTTTTTTTTTACATTTTAATCTGTTTGTAACTTTTACGTACAGCCATATTTTTTCCAAATACAATTTTTATTGTGTGAATTGTTGAATTATGTACCTTTTAGATAAAAAAAATGTATTACTAGTGCTTATTACTTATAGGGAAGTCATTGAAAACACCTCTTTCAATGTGTCGTCGGTTTCACTACTTTAACTAGGTATATTTTTATCATATACTGTGTTTTTGAGAAATTGATATACGCAGTGCATAGTTTTTTTCTCCATCTAACTAAAGTTATCAATTGCATCTAAATCTGTTCAGACGTTTCCATACAAACATTAAAAATGTTTGTATGGAAATATCATTTTTCTCAATTTCGTCATACAAATCGGAAATTTCATAGGTAAAGACCTATTATATGTATATGTTACCAATTCAATTCGATTCTGTGTCGATTGCTCACTGCTAAAAGCATGTTCGTAATATTGTTGTATTGTAAAAAGGTATAAAATTGATTGTAATACCTTTATTTAAATTGAGATTGAAAGAGACATTAATTGATAAAACTGAGCATTTATTTCACCGAGTCTATTCTAACCACCCCTCCCCCCGTAGTCCGTCCGGTACAGCTCACGCATCACACGTCAAAGCGTGCACCCCAGGCTTCATATTAAATCACATTTTGACAAGCGTACCGTGAAAAATTAATCGAGTGTCGTGGAGAGGCCGCGCTGCAGAAAAAATGAAAACATGATGGCATTTTGCTAGCTCCCAGGACGGCAAAGGTCAGCGCAGTCGCTTGTGAAATACCCCGACGTGGCGAGCGGCGACTGGCCCCGAGGGAGAAACAAATGTATTGGAGCCGTCGTCAAAGGGTAAACGTGATTAAAGGCTGGGGCTAGCTGGTCAAGGCGTAGGTTAGGAATTGTTGATAATCATAGACATCATTTGCTTATTCTTTGTGAGTCTTTCATGTTTGAAGTTTTTCCATACTTCAGCTATAGCCGAGAACATGTGTCTTCCGTCTGGGCTCCCAAGACAATGTATCTATATGACAAAGACAATGTATCAGAGTTCCCCTAGCGAAATAGTTAAGCGGGGCAATCACAACCCGCAATCTGAAAATACGACTCAAAGCGAGAAAGCTGTAATCAGTGTATCTCATAAGACGTGCGACATATCTAGTCAGCTCCTACAGAAACCTAAAGATATTTACGCACATTTTCTCAAACATTGCCAGCATAACGCATATGCCTATACTTACCTATCTACGTATACGTCGAGACACCTGAAATTCGTCTCGCGAAACCCAATAAATAAGGTGAAAGGCCTTCATGCGGCCCTTTCAGCGTGACATTAGGCAGTCTACACACGTGACAGAAGGCAGTCTACTCACGTGACATTAGGCACGCTACACACGACACTCCTGTCACGTCACTCGTTATTGCCTGCCATTGCAGGAACTGATTTGAAATATTTTCACGAAACCACTTATTCGCACCTCACAAACAGGAGTATGGGAATGTTGTGTAGAGTTAAAGGTGTTGATCGCTTTAATCGTGGCGTGCATATGTTATTTTTGTAGAATTGGAAATAACATTTCTAACCAACTTAAAAATTATAGTATAAAGTATCATGCCATCTTATAATTTACATTTCTTCTGAATCTATAGTCGTCCAGAGACATATGTTGAGTTACTTAAAGCTATTACTAAAACTTTTAATAGATTAATGCAAAATAGTTTAAATTAAATAGTCATAACAAAAATAAACGAGATAAATAACATTTTGGACCTATCCTAAAACCAAACAGAACCGCCAACTTTTCTCGTCAAAAAAAAAGGAACAAAAATATGAAATCAAAAGTGTGAAATCGTAAAACTATGCGAGCAGCTGCGCGGCCGCGGGACGCCGTGAACTTAAATACCTAGGCGACTGTCATCAATTTATGGAAAAAATGACGATTAAAATCTTGCACAAGCCGAAAAGGATTTTTTTTCTCGGCAGCTGTGCGCGTGCGTCTCACCTGAGCCACGTGGTCGCATCGAAGATGATATAAGTACACAATAGCGGTAGAAGATAAAACAAGACCATTGTTGGGACGAGCCTGCGCATTGATTTAAGGTATCTCCTTTGTTCAGTGGCGGTTGACACCGGGGACAACCACACACCTGTTTTATGAATGATTGTTAGCATTCGTGAATTGGCAATTTCAGTTGGGTTTATGGGCAGTAAAGTAATCTTGTTTCTTTTTCGTTACGGTTGGTATCCGCAAAAAATCTAATAGCTAGTTTCCATGCTTACATTTTCTGATACACAAACGCATATTGCTTAACACTGCGCGTTAATTATTTTGATATCTCATAATTTCTCTGTATAATATATAGTATATCGGTTGTCTATGTTTTAATTTGTATGTCTTAATATCTTTTCAGTTCATTGAAATGTGATGGCACTGTCTATATATTCCCGGAGTTAATTTTATTATTTTTTAATGCAATTTTTATTTTGTGATGTAGATGTAGATTTGTCGAATTCCTTAGGTTCACTATATAAAATTTAGTTAAGTTTCTTTGAAAATACATACCTACATTGTAAAAAAAACTTCTGAGTCTGTCCTTACCCGGCCGACCATAAAAGTCACTTAAGTGATTAACTGCTAAAATAATGTCGCCACCCATTGCACAAGTGATATTAACCGTGTCCGTATAATTCCCGAAACTCATTCATAGATCACGTACAAAGACACTGCATGAAGGTACTACTACCTATAAAACCGTACCTTGATTTATATAACATAACTTGTAAAAAAATCTCGACCCAAATTGAACTCTAAAGATAGGCTTTTAAAGTTGCGTTTTACTTTCAAGGCTGTCAGGGATTTTTAAAGTCCAGCAGTGATGTCCAGGATAGCTTCAATTGTCAACGGTGAGTCGTATTTTAAACTGTTTTACGAGGGTCATATTTCATTACTTTTGTGTCAGTCAGGATTCTATGTGAAATTAACTTTTACTATTGTCGGTGAGAGACTGGAGGTGGAAAGGTGTAATGCGATTCCTTGAAATTAGCTGCAGGCTCTGACATTATATTGACTTCCATTTTATATCGACTATTTGCAGACTCATGAGTGCAAGTTATCTAAATTTAAAGTAAAAGCGTAGGTCTAAATATAGAGTTGGTCATGGTAAACGAGATGGAAGTGCTATGGAGCTTTAACTGTCCAATTATAACTTTATTCAACCCGCTTGCTTGAAGAATTATTGTCTATACTTACATCATATAATTAGTGTAGTTATGTAAAAAGTTTGTCACTATAGGTACAAACTTTTATTTTCCTATAAGGTAAATGCGTCAGTCTTAAAAACTAAAGCCATAAATCCACTCCCACCTACCTGGCTAGTCTCGGTACGTAGAACTGCACAATGCATCAATTTTTTTTTCCCAAAGCGCAGTTTTTCGGCGCAAATTCCAAAAGGACACCTGGTCGGAAACGTACCCCGGGGGTCCTCATACCCTGATTGATAGAGGCTCCGCCAAATACTTGACAATGAAACCGAACGTAGGTCGCATTCGTTCCGAGCCACGGCGTCGCGGAGTCTCTAAAACAATCAATGATCCACTTTTGTGAATGGAGTGAAACAAAAATCTTTTTGTCAGTCTCGTCGATGGGTGGGCAGGAAGTCAAGTGAAATATTGAATACGCTGGCACAAAGAATCCACGGCGTTCTATTGTGACGAATAGGTAAAACAATTATTCGCGCTGTCAAGTCAGTAAAGCACAAACTTCACGAGCAAAATTTGAAATTTCAATAGCAGGATGTAACATCTTCCGCGACGAAATTTAATCTCATGATAAGTGAGAATACTCATACCATAATCTAATGAATAAACGAAAGAGAAACGCGTTTAGTTCCAAGCAATTTACTCAAATTCCACGCTTTCAGAAAATCCTGATTAAGAGCGTCCCAAACAACTGTCTCGCACATTATGATTGAACTCTTAATGAATATGCAGATATGTTAAGTGTTGATAAGACCCCGCAAATAAAGTCCCCTGGGAGTGATTGCCGACGCGTTGCGTAGTAGGTAGCTAGTACGGCGCCTGTAGCCAGATTTCAATCTCAGATAAGTGGAACGGCCCAGGAGCAGTTTACATAAATTCTAGAGTTAGCACCTTGTTAACAAAGTGCACAGTTTGATTATGAGATCGTTTGATAAGTGCGAATTGTTTCGCGCCCGAGCGTCTCGCGCTGTTTTGGGACTCTGAGACTTACTCTTAATATTCCTATATGAAGGCATTAACTGTCTAGTGTTGGTGCTATGTTTTGAGTAGTATAAGATAAGATAAGATAAGATAAGATAACTTTATTGGTCAAAAACTTAGGTTCTAATACAATTTGATCACTACACTCCACACTAGGATGTAATGAACCTGTATTGTGGAGTGTAGGCTCTTCCTTAGGGTAATACTTTGATTTATATAGTTAAAACATAATAAGATCAGTTTTTCGTGTGTTTATGACTGGTAGGCGCCAAGAAAGAGATCATGTACTTATGTTGCAGGCTAAGATACCTATATAAGATAATCGCTGTGTGTGGCGCAGGCATTCCACATCCTACACTAGGCTAAGCCTGTGTTGTAAGACTTGGTCAGTCTGAGCCACACTAGTGATATGTGTAACTTGGTTTCATTATTGGCACCTCCCAAACAATTTTGAAAATAAAACAGTATCTTAATTAAGTACTTGTTACATTTTAAATTATACAGTACGTTTTAATTATAACCTCTAGAATACGCGGTGGTGTTTGATGTCTGTGTGTGTGATGTAGTGTGTGTGATGTAGTATATTTGAGTGTTATCAAACGGTAGTTGGTGCTAGTCAAGATACGAACTGTAATAATGATTCCGTGTCCCGGTAGTTTAATGTTTGTAGCCAGGTGGTGATTTTCTTTTTACAGACAAATCTGGTAGTATTAAGTAGATTATGTTCACATTCGAATTTGGAGTATAAAGCAGGGCCTTTGTAATAGTACGCACGTTGTGCTAGTCGTGTGTTGGTGGCGGGGATGTTCCAGGTGTTGCGGCGCGATGTTGGTTTCGTAGTGAGAGCTGTGACTGGGGCAGTTTTATGGAACCGAAGGATCACGAACAATATGTATAATTGCCTAACCGTCAAAAATTTTGTCTCTTGGTAAAGCTCATGGGTCGGGTGTCTGAATGGCTTCTTATAGGCAACCTTTAGCACTGCTCTTTGGGCTACTTCGACCTTTTTTAAGTGTTTTTTAGCGGCTGACCCCCAACATGTGATGCAGTAGCTGAGAACTGATTGACACAATGCCATGTACACGGTTCGCATAGTTTGAGGGTCAGCTAATGAACTTAATCTTTTGAAGACGTGTAGCATTTTGCGGAGACGGGTTTTTAGTGATAATATGTGTGAATCGAATTTGAGTGTGTGATCTAGGGTTATTCCAAGGTACTTAATCTTGCTTATTCGTTCTAGTTTGGGACATGAGCAGCTTTCATTTGAATGGATTCCACAAGAATGAAGTGCTATATCTATATTTCTAGGCAACGTTTTGTTGGTTGATTGAAAGGTCACAAATTTAGTTTTGTCAGTGTTGAGTGTAAGTAGGTTGCTACTCAACCAGTCTGAAATTAGGGCAAGTCCTTGTTGAGCTACGTTAATGACCTCTGGCCAATCTTTTCCGTGGAATATTAGCGCAGTATCATCACAAAAAGTAAAAATATGACCTTGGTTGACCTTGACCTCGCAGAGGTCATTCACGTATGTCAAGAAGAGTGTCGGCCCGAGTACACTTCCCTGGGGAACGCCGAAAGATAGCGTTTCATACTCACTAAAATGGTCTGAGAGACGTACTCTTTGTTTCCTGTTGGTGAGGTATGATCGAAACCAATTTAAGGCAGACCCACGCACTCCTAAGGATTCTAGCTTTCTGAGTAGAATCACCCAAGATACTGTGTCGAAGGCCTTGGCCAAGTCAAGAAACACCCCCAGGGACTTTTTTCCGGTGTCCAAATTAGATGAAATTTGGTTAACGAGTGATACGACCGCATCTTCTGTTGAAATATTCCTTCGAAAGCCAAACTGATTTGGAGAAAGTAAGTTGTTATTTTCTAAGAACGATAGTAGTCTCTGGTTTACCAGTTTTTCCAATATTTTAGACAACGCAGGCAACAGAGAGATGGGACGGTAATTGGACACAATTGTTGTAGAGCCAGATTTATGTATCGGGCATATGTCAGCCTTTTTGAAACAGTCGGGTACAGTGCCATGAAGCATGCTGAGATTACATATATGAGCTAATGGTGGTGACAATATAGTCACGGCTCGTTTCAACAACTCGTTTGTAATCCCATCACACCCAGGAGCGGACGCAGATTTTAAATTTGCAATTATTTTGCTAACTTCGAAAGGGTCCGTTGGCGTCAGGTATAAAGAGTGAGCAGGTGAGTTATCCAGTTTTGTATGATCAGCTAGGTGATGTTCAGTAGTATTTAGGCGTATGTTTGTAATTTTATAATGTTTGTGTTTTTATTTCTCAACTAATTGATATGTATTCGTCTAATGGCAGAAGTATATATTGTTTCATATTAAAAATAGTTCAAAATCACAATACCTTATGATCACAGTAAATCGTTTAACGAGGTAAATTATTATAACAATGTAACGAGCAAACTGTTCACCTTTGCAGACAAATTTAAAACACCGCAAAACAAACCAGAAGGGGTGGGAGAAGAGAAGAAAAATAATGAAATATCTTCATCCAACCCTTCTAATTAATAGCCATCAGTGTCTGCCAGACTGTAGGGTTGTCGCTTTCAAGTTTTTTAATATGCTTCCTCACCTCCCGAGAACAGTGAGTGTAATTGCTTTCCTCTGCCAACTTTCAGACTCCCCTGCCGCTGGTAGCCCTAGGTGGCAGGCGGTATCTAAAGTATCTAATGATCTTTTGCATAACTATCATAGAAATGATGATTTTATATAATGAACTGCATTTGTGTTAGAGCAGAACCGTGTGCGTGCATGTTCACAAAAAATATTATTTAGAAGATCGAAACACTTTACTTCGTATTCAGTTAGATTAAAATGGCATGGGATACTTTTAACTACATAATTAGTTAAGAAATTAGTGGTTTTATTCGATCGTATATAGTTTTACTTGGTGAATGCTGAAGTACCTAAAGTATAAAACGATGAATTGTCAGAGCTTAAGTACTGATTTTTACAGAAAAAGTTACGTAAATTTCAGGACAATTAGAGAACTTTGTCAAGTACTTACAAACTCGAGGAACTCTTAAACTTTTGAGCAATCCTTTTTTATTTATTATACATACTTAGTCTTTTTTTTAAACATACAACTTTTTAGATTTATTTTGTAAACATTTTTTCTTAAATAACAGACAGGTCAATGTCATATGTTGTTTATCATGTTTTGACTTATGTCATTTGTTTCAACAAGGCTGCCTCCTTTTCCTTCATTTCTACAATCTTGTTCTATAAAATTGTTTTCACGAAAAAAGTTGAATACCCAAAAGATTTTTACAATGGCTTAGTATTCCATATTTCTTTTAGATATCCACTATTCCTATTCGACTTAAACAGTAACACAACGAAAATAAAGAGATTTTTCCAGAACAAAAATAATATGAGAGATAATAATAACAGATCTAATTAAAGCAATACAGTTGATTCTCTTTTATTTAGTCGAGACAGGGACGCAATAACAGCTTGTACTGGATCAGAGGAAGAGATAAAAAAACGTAAGACGTGGCCAATCTTTTTTGGCGCAAAATTGAATAGTGGGATTACGAAACCTGCGTAGGGACGGCACACAATCTTTGTTGAGATAAATTATTATTAGATTGTGTAAGTCAAAAGCTTGTTGCAATTAGAAAACTATTTTGTGGTTTTATATATTTAGTATATGGGGTAGTACTTAATCCACCGAATTTGCCAGAATACCAGTTTTTACTCAGAGAGAATTATTAAAATCCAATAATATTTGGAAGGAACAATATATATTCTTACAATGTTTTACTCACTCATCATCCTGTGCACACACAATTATCCAGCATGGTATATTTTACATTTTCTAAAAATAATTCTGCAGTACAGTCATGAATACCATATATAAAGTATTACTTATTGATACTGGCATAATCTATCAAAAAACATCAAGGCAATTTTTTTTTCTGTAGACGGCAGCCCTAAAAGATATTGTTGCCAGTTCGCGGCCTGATTACGCGCGCCATTGTGCCTCGGACATAGAATGCAATTAAGTATTAGACCGACTTTATATCTCCTCTTGTTATTACTATCTCTCTGGATTGATACTTAGGCCTTCTCATTTTTTTGCTACTTGCTTGTGAGCTACTTTATAGTGAACTAGTGGGTGCTCGCGGCTTCGCTTGCATTAAAAGTAAAACTTGCATCCCCTATTTCACCCCTTTAAAAGTGGCATTTCCAAAAATCCTCTCTTAGCGGATGCCTGCGTGATAACATCTAATTTCTTTCCAAATATCAGCCCAATCCGTCCAGTGGTTTGGGCTGTGCGTTGATAGATCACTATATCAGTCAGTCAGTCAGTCAGTCAGTCACCTTTGAGTTTTATATATATAGATTGCCGAAAGATTAACTAAACGGTTTTCACTCACGTGTAAATCGCGTAAGTCGTTTACGCGTTTCGGATGTTATGACATCCATCTTCAGAACGTATGTTCTGGGACCGCGGCAGCACACAGACTGCACGCCGCCGCGCGAGCGGCCCGCCGGGACACGGCTTACGCGATTTACACGTGAGTGAAAACCGTTTAGTTAATCTTTTGATAAAATGTCTCACGAAAGTTTTAACATTAAAATAGATTGCCGAAACTAATTCCTATCAAACGTCATATATACGTAGCAGTATAGTCTACATGGACTAGAAACGCTTGATTGTCAAGCACGAGATAATAGTTTGATCTTTGTATATCTGTCTGCTGTTTACTCTAAATAAATCTAACACTTTCTTATTACAAAAAGGTAAAGGCAGTTTATGACATTGACTACGTATAATGATAGGCTGTGCTGGCTAGGCGTTCTTTGGTCTTATGACAAATTTTACTTCCTTCCTCCCCCAAATGAAATCCTACTTAAATCTGCAGAGATAAGTAACCACAGACTAGTATTCAAGTGTAGCGGCACTTAAGTGCTAAATCCAGGAGCTGACAGCTGAGCATGGCTCGTTGCTGTGGAGTGGTGTGCTAACGAACACGCGTGTCAAAGCGAACACTTCATTAGGTGAGCGACGCTCTTCCCCACTCTTCGGCGGCTCTTCGGAAGAACTCGGCAGTGCTCGGCAACTTAGGGTTAGCGTTCCTAAGTTTTCCTTGATTTCTTCAATTCATAATAACCAAACGATAGTACGTTAGTGAGTTACATAAGTAGTAAGTTGCTGCAAGTTGCCTAGGACAGAAGGAAGTTGAAAGATGTTATCAAGGTAAAGGTACTGAGAGGTGGTGATCACGGTCCTCAGAGATGGGGGATACAATTTAAGGAGGAGGAATGTAGATAATGATGGATGTATGATGAATGTTAGTGTCTTCTTTATGCAGCGGCTGAAACAATTTGAATCAAGTAATTTGGAAAAGCGAGATACGATTATTGTAGAACGTTTTGTGCTTAGTAAAATAACAAAATGTAAAGAGATTTCGAAACGAGTTGTGAAACTTATCTCATTACCAATCACTAAATCAATTTCAAATTCCCTGTGAATTTTTAAGTTCTATCGAATACTTTTTTTTTCAATTTTGTCAAAATTATTGCTGCTATTGCGGTGAAGCTTTTAATTTTGAAACAGTTGATTATACTCTAATTACGTGTGTTTAATTTAACAATTGAACATCAGTAGTTAATATATTTTGTTCCTACATAATATCTGTAGTGAGAGGTTTGCCCTGACTTCCCGCTAATTAGACGTTCCCTCATTAGTGATGGAGTTATGCATTTTGCACCATTCCGGCTAAATGCGGGCGAGTCAGTAGTCTGAGGGACTCTGTCTGGAGTCTGGGAGACTTATGTCTGTTAAGTGTCTGCCAAACTAAAATATCATAGATTCAATTCATTAGTATAAGTACCTGATTGAGTATTACCTAGTACAAAATTAAGGTAATACACATTTGTATTGGTGTAATCTCTGTTAGTTTATGTTTTGATAATAGTTAACATGCTTAAAGATAAATATTGTATTAAAAAGTAATTATCACACATTCACGAGTATATTAATTCACGATTCGTTTGATGGTAAGCCATCACAATGGAGCGATCGTGAGACTCGGTGAATCAATTTGTCCTAGCTGCGAATATAAAGATATTATATACGACAATATTACGATGCCTTGTCTACATTACCTTTATGACACAGCAAAAGATAACACTGTTCAACATTACCAACCAAAAGTACATTTAAATAAAACTTCCAACCTCTCGACCCGAAAACGCGGAAAATACGTGCAATAAAATGAAATCCCTTTTCCATTTAGGTAAAGCGAGGAAAAATGGCATATTTGTAAAGTGGGAAACTCTGCAACAACGTTTATGTACAGCACATTGAGTTAATGAATAGGGAAGAAGGCATTATTTTAATTAGGAAAAATGGTATGCACGGTCTTGGTACAGCGGAATACAGTACTTAAGTTTTATATACTCGCGGTTACATTTAGTTAAAAATCAAATGTTCTTGTTTGGGTTTGCACTTGACCGCAATTTGTATGTTCGTTAACGATTTATCGTTAACGACCTAATAGTATTTATACTATGGCCTAAGATGGAACGAGAATAAATTAGTAGTATGTTTGTATCAAATAATTTACATAAAAGTTGGCAAATTTAAGTCAGTGCTCGACGTGGTTACTTCTGTGATAAGCTTGCGTATCAAAAAGTTGATTATCGTCCTGATTGTCATAATACAGCAGCAAATTTTTGTTTACATATCTTGATGCTCACTGTATTATCTGCATATCTATATCTTGACGCTATTGTTCGGTAGTGTTTTACAAAACATTATTATTTATGATTTAATGAACGGAATTGTATTTTAAGCGTTTTTTATAATAAGCTCCTCTGATCAGTAGTCAATCTGAATTGTATTTGTGAGCAGTTATTTTTAGTCCTTCAATCAGCAGTAAAGGAATTAATACGATTTTATATACTGTGATCTACAACCACCTAGGTACCTTCTATACTTGTATCTGGCAGACACTCAGTCTCACCTACATAAGGGGAGGATGGACGAGCACCTTAATAAATGCCTTTGATTACAGAGATGACGCTACCACTTAGTACCATTGTTTGTTTGTTGTTTATGTTGGTGTAAAACTTTGCGATTATATTTGTATGGATTATGTATTTATATAGCTGGGGATGTAGTCGGTTTTGAAAAGGTAAATTGTGTAACTTAACTGTCTGTCATTATAAAGAAATCGAAAGAATAAAAAGGGGTTAGGATACCTGTCAATCATTATTTCGAACTATTCATATACCTTACACGTAATTGAAGTGTGTAGATTGCTATTATCATAATCATAAAAGGGGATGGAGAGCAAAATATAATATTCACTTTGCATAAATGAAAATTCTAAACCATTTTAGCATTACAACCTGTCCATTAGACGATAAATAAACACAACAAAGTATGAAATGTAGCTGCGTTAAGGCTCCACCCCCGCTACCCGCTACAAAGCTCGAGGTAGCAAAAAACGCGGCGTCATACTCCAATCATTTACGAAATATTGACAACAATGAGCTCGGACTTTAAAAAATGCCAGTTATTAATATTTGTTTTCTTTGTGCCGCACCACGTGTCCCCACACCTGAACTCTGCCAATGACACTGCCGAAAAAAATAGCAGAAAAAAAATCGCACGAAAAAGAGCAGAGGCGCAAACAGACAACAGGCAGTTTGAATGATTGCTTCCCTGGAAGAGCGGCAAGTCCATTTTTCACAAGTGCCATTCACCGCTTTCATGTTGCGTTCTGTGTATTTTATATATTTTTTATTTATCGAGCTTCCCCGTCGCCCGTTGCCAAATTGATATTCGCCGAATGCGAATTTACGCCGTCCAATTCTGTGTTTTATTCATTTTAGTGATTTCGTGATGGTAAACACGCAGGTAGATGTGTTTAATTTCGAAATGAATGTTTATTGGCGCGTTTCCGAGTTTTCAGCCGAGCTAGTGTGAGTGTCGGCCGCCATGTTTACGCACTGTAGTTACAATCGCAATTCAATTACATGTTGCTTTTTTACGAGGAAAAGTGAATTAATTTTGTACTCGTACCTATTCACTTGTTTTTAATTATTTGTCGATTGTTTTGATTTTGGGACAACGATGTAATATGACATAGGAGTAGTATCAAAAAATCTTTTGCCACTATAACAGGCGTCAAGTAACTTCCGAAGTTACATTGTGTTAGGTATATAGATATTTGGAAAAACATACTTATGAAAATGTGAACTTAATTTCTGACCATCTTCGTACGAGATGAAGTCACAAAGTGTCGATCAAGCCATCATCAGTGTAGGGGCGATGTCGATCAACACGATCTCTGTCACACACACACACACACCACACCACAGAACCCACTGATCCGGCCCATGTCTAATGACGTAAAAAGTATGTCCCCGCTGCGTAATGCTCTGAGGTCAAACGAAAGAATGGGTTATAGAAGCTACAGAAGTGACATTTTCATCTAATGGATAAGAGTGTGGCATAAAGTGACAATGGATACTCAAAAATGACTTGCATGGAATGAACAGTTACTGAAATAATAGGTATTAATAGGTATCTTCTAGGTAAGCGTGTTACACCCTAGGCTGCAGCAATGCTTAACATCAGTAAGGCTGTAGTCAAACGTAAATTTTGGGAGTATAAGTAAATTCTTACCTATAAGAATCCTTTTTCCAATAAGAAAATAGACTGACATCACTATCGCCAAGAAATTTAAAACTATTTTCTTTTTACCTTTATTTATTTATCTTCCTGTGATATCCTTATTATATAAGTCCGCATGAAAGTGGCCTAGTCAGTTTCAACTGTAATTAATTAACAGAAATAATAACTTTCTCTATTTTGTTAATGGCCTTTTGTATTTTTGCAGATATGCTACCATGATAGCTAAACAAGTTATCTATGCACCATAGTCTATGTCCCTAGCCAGCCAGGGGTCGCGAAAGCAGCGTCATCGGCCGGCAATTTGAATAGTCGCTTAGCCGCCGACATGACTGATGTGCCGAAGAAGGGTTGACGATCGCTGTCACTCTGTATATAATTTTGCGTGACTCCCTGTTTATCATTTTGCGGGCTTGTGTCGCAGGCAGGTGGTGATGTGCGGGTGTTTTGAGAGTTTCCTTATTGCATGATAAAATTCACAAAACATTCATTAGTGCTTGAATTAAAAAAATATAAAAAGCACTGTATTTTGAAGTGAATGCTAAATTGGCGCTAGTCACTGCTTGTACTGCACAAAAAGCAATAATATTGAGAAGAACTACTTAGCAATTAAAACGTTTTTACTATGCATGCTTCCTTTCCTAATGGTTATTTTTATTCATTCATTATAACTTAACGCTCCATCATTTTGTTCCGGTTGCCGTAGAGACCATGGGCAGTTGGAGTGGTGACGCTAAAGATTTCGTCAGGGAGTTAGGCCGAAGAATTAACGAGAAGACGGGAGACACCCGCTCTGGATCATTTTTGGTGCAAAGGTTAGCCATCGCGATTCAACGTGGCAACGCGGCGAGCGTAATGGGAACCTTTGCGCCGGGAGCGATCCGGGGTGGGCTCTTTGATTAATTTTTGTTTGTTTTATTTTACTTCATATTTTATTTTAGGTATATTATATATTTTAATATTATGTTAAGGACTCGTAAATATTTACTATTAGTCAGTTACTTTATGTTTTATAAATTATGAATAAATTAGATTTACATTCAATTGAAAAAAAACTTAAACTTTGAAAAGTATTTCATATTCATTTTATTTTAAATTTACATAATTTCCTGTAATCTAAACATCTGATGTTTCAAATCGTTCTATCATTTTTTACACCGTTAGACATTTGCCAATACAACCATTATCCCACCATGGCGATGGCTTTTAATTCTGCACATCCCCTAATGTGGACATGGGTTATGATGCTGTCAGGTGGAGCCGCGAGATGGAGCCGCTAGATTACTGACCCCACTGATGGATTGTGATGATACAGGGACATTTATCATTCATTTGTTTAATATCATTTGGCTTATGAATATAGTACCTACTCATATTTTATTTGCATAAGACAATAAGGAATAAATGTTTTCTTAATGATGAGTTAAGATGTTTAAACAACACAAATCAATTTTATAAAAATAGATAGACATAAGTTTTACAATTATTACAAAAAAACATACTTTTAAACTTTTTTTATGATGTCGAATTATTTTAGTTAAATTTTATCAATATAACCGATACTTTACATTTGTTCTTAAAAATACAATTATGGTAACCACTAGCAATCATTATGATGCATATTTTATGTACTTTGTATACATATTATGTCTCACAGTTCAAATTAAAGTCATGACAGTCTAGCGTTTTTAATTAAATATATATGCTTCAGTTCACCAGATATTGATGCTGCTTTTCAACATCAATAACTACAAAATAACCACTTCTAAGTCCCTAATCATTGGTCAATGTAAATATCCCTGCATTGTGATGCAAAGCTGGCTGCATGCAGATGCACTTCCGACTACCCACTTCTTGGGAGGGGAGGGATGTGATTTATTGTTCTAAGTTCTGCACGTAAATGTAGGGGTTTTATGATAATTGTGTGTTTTATGTTTGTATGGGATTATGAATGTGTAGGTACAAAGAAATGTGAAAGTAAATGAATGATTAAATCGAATTAATTGCTGTAATGTTTGGGCTCAATCAAGCATCCCAAAAGCAAATTCGAAGTAGCTAGGTGATACGTAAATGAATTTTATTATTTTTATTATCAACATAAGCCATTCAACCTTGTATAGTCATTCACTAAAATAATGTTGCTCTAGTCATCAAATTTCAATTTCGAATTCTCCTCTCCAACCGAAAATTTGTTGTAAATTCAAGATGCATAAACATCACAATCTGTCAGAGTGTTAGCATGGCTACGTAATTCAAATGGCTCCGTCAGCAGCCCATATTTTGTTCTAAATTCAAATGACGTAGGCCACAGTGGCGCGGCGTCGGCCAATGGTCCGTGACTGAATGTGAATTGGCGTTCGCCGCAAACGGACGACGATTGTCGCCACGAGTCATTGCCGATTCAACGGCGCGCCCAATTCACTACCTACTGCGGTCTTAGCACCGACACAGCTAATATGTTGACTGATTCTTATTCTCTTACCTTTTTCTGTTTTAAACGAAAAATATATACTTAATAAGTAGGCATGTGACTTTTGGTGCTAGCAGATTGATATAAAATTAATAGGTATCTTCTAGGTAAATGTGTAGCCCTAGGTTGCAGCAATGCTTAACATCAGGCAGGCTGTAGTCAAACACAAACCTATCCCACGTAAAAAAAAAACATCAACTATAACATTATGTGTAGCCTTGAAACGCCTACTTACGTATACAAGGAAATTTCATTGATAGAATTTTGTTGTAATGAATTAGATGTTGTTTGATGAACTCTAGTATGAATCAGATGATGTATCTCCATAAGTAGCTGTGCTAAGCGTGCTTACTGTATATATTTTGGGGCCAATCTGCGGACCACGCTTTGATGGATAGTGGCAAGACTGTTTATGAATTATCAGGTTCTATATCTGAGAGATCTCATAGTTTAGTTTTACGGTAGTGTGTTTTAGAGGATAAATACTCAAGTTTGAGGATCTCAGGTACCTGGTTAGACCACAAATCATTAAAATAAAATAATAGTAATCTCGGGATTGGTGCATAATTTTACTAGTTTCATGTGACTCCACTGGCGACTGCAGTTTTACTATTAATAATAAGGGCAGTTGCTTCAGATGGAAACACCTGAATGTCAAATGCAAGAAAGCCATCTAGAAATTATTTGGTTTAAATCAACTGCACCTACAAAATGTAACAAATTACTTGCAAAAAAGAATGAATTTGTATTACTTTAGTGAGTAAGGTGTTCATCGTAACAATCTTTGCATAAAAATAGAACTCTTTAGTCAGTCCATCACAGCCTTTCTCCAGGCAATAATTACCGGCAGCTCTCGCTTATCATCTAAATATGAGCGCGCAAAATTCTCGCCTAGGAAATAAATTAAAAACGCAACAACAAGCTTGTAACGGCCGGAACAAAGGCCGGCAATAAATCAAGGCAGGTGAGGCGAGTGCCTGTTTGTGCATTAAGAAAGGGGTAGTGCTGGACTGGGAGGCATAATTTTCGATGGTTTGGTTGGCAGATTCTAGGCAGTCACGAAAAACTGTTTTTTTTTTGTTAAAAAAAACTGCGTTTATTTTTCGAAGAATATTCAATGCACATCACTACATAATATAAAGCAAAGTCGCTTTCTGTGTCTATCCCCACGTCTGTATGTAGGTATGTATGCTTAAATCTACTCAACGGATTTCGATGCAGTGTTTTTATTAGTAATGTTAATAACGCATGCGAAGCCGCGGGCAAAAGCTACACCGCTACTAGTATCTTATAATTTTTCTGTATATTCTATATTTTTATTCATTTATAATTTTTATGTTATTTGTATATTTTCTGATTTTAGGTTTTAACCTTAAACTCACAAATACATGTACCTACAACAATGTAATGAAAATTTCTTTTAAACGCTGCTAATAATATGTTATTGATGTCTTTATCCTCAGGAATTTCAAATTCAGAAATTCACTTCTACTAATGTTTTTATCGCTGACAATTTCATCGCCATACCATAGAAACCCGGAAATTGCTAACCAATAAAACACGTCTGTTAAGAAAGCCCGGTTTCCCGGCCTTTCTCGGCCCTTTCTTCGTTTTAAAAAGCATTCGATATTTTCGGCGAGTCATCGACAACACATAAATATTGGAAATGGGGCGGCCCCTTTCTTGTCTTGTGAATAATTAATGCCGTAGCTTCTTATGTCGTGACTTGTTTTGTTGCAGAAATTATGGCGGTGGGAAATTGGCTGCTGCAATATGGCAACGCGGGGGTGGGGGGTGCGACGAGAGAGATTGGATTTTGTACAGATTGTGCAACTTAGATGTGTATACTTTCTTGGCTGGCGTTTTTTGGTTGGACTAGTGCTGTTAGCTGTTACAAATGCTGTAGCAATTTTTTAAACTTATAACTTATTTTTTATATTCAACTTCAAATAAGTAAGATCAGAGAACATTATGTGGCAATCTACATAATAAATAAATAAATAAATATTCCGGGACATTGCACACAACGCCATCTAGCCCCACACTAAGCAAACGCTTGTGTCGTGGGTACTAGATAACGGATATAATACTTATATACTTTTCTTTTGTAAATACATACTTATTATATATAAAAACGGCCAGACTCGACACAAGTAACTACAAATTTTAGTATTCATAATTACTTGTCTCATGCGGGAATCGAACCCGCAACCCCTAGATTAGAAGGCAGAGTCACTACCAACTAAGCTAACAGAGCAGTCAAATAAACTAATGTGTGACCAAGTATTTATATTTTATTGAAAAGTACACACATAGTAATACAAACGTGATGATCATTACATTCTCATACCGCAATAATAATTAAGTCAAACAGACTAGTAGAATACAAACCGTATAGAAGTTAAAACTACAAGCCCGTAGAGCCTAACAAAACTTAGTTGTAACTGCAAGTTTGTATTGGAGAGTTTCAACCACATCTCTCTCTTTCACTCCTACTTAAAACTTTAGAGTAAGAGAGAGATAGGTATATTTTGTAGTCTAAAACATTAAATAGTTGCGATAGTAAAGTTAACAGATAAAACCGGGCGAGATGTTTTAGATGGTTATGCTTTCATAACAAATATTGTACGAGGGGACGCGAGAGTGCGTTGTTGCTTTTTACTATGTTTACTTTTAAGGGTTTCCGGGACGAACCCTACTTTAGATTTATTTATACTGTAAGCTGGTCACTTTTGCAATATATATTAATTTTTGAAACAAGTTAGGAAGTAAGAGATTAAATTTGGAAGAAAAATCGACTTTTATTCAAATTCATTTTATGATGTGACAAAATAAATATAAGTTTAATGCTTATTATTTTCCGACATACACCTATATATAAAATATATAAAATATAATATATATACCTATATATACAATAAATATCACTAGTACGTATACACCGTATAGGTACACATGAGACTTAGTTGTGCTTTTATTTCAAAAATATATCTTCCTCCTTTCCATGTTTACGAAAATAAAAAGCCAACGAGTACACCATAATCTCCCTCACGCGCCATCATAAAATACAGACCCGGCAGCGTTTCAAGCGACGAAAAACAACGATTCCTCGAACAAAAAATTAGCTTATCTCACACACGCAATTTGCGCTGGCAATTTCGCCGCTTCCTCTCATTACACTCCGTGATATATTCGCGTGTTTATTACTGCAATTACTTAGAGTAAATCTCACGTCCTTCCCTCCCCCACACCCCTCCCCCCGAGGGTCGAGCCCTTCTCCCCGCCATCTCCCCTCCTTCCGCACGGCCCTGCCCTAAGTCTTATGTACCTCATAAGTTTCTTAGCGGACTTGGTAGCCGGATTCAAATTGGGGCGAATTTAGTAGCAATTAATTATAGGAGCGAGGATGTCTTTAGTATTAGTAGACCCACGATTTTGTAATTAATATTATTGTGAATAATTTCGTGATTTAGTGCTTGAAGGGTTGCGACTGGGCTCTGAATGGAGTGCAGAAATTATATGCCTTTGGATAACATCTTGTTATTTGCAATTACTGTGTTATGTGAATGATAGAAATCTTCTTTGTTAAATATTACGTAAGGACTTAAAAGTATGCTACGTTTACGCATATTGTAGAAATATATTTTACGTACGTAGGTATGAATCTTTCCAGGATGTGAAACATATTTTAATTATTTAAGAATATTGATTCTAGTTTAGTATGTTACATCAGATTAAATGCAAATAAGATGATAATGCTAAACGCATTATATTACTTCAAAAATTAACCATAACTATTCACTATGAACTTATCGAGAAAAGAAACAGGTTTCTAACTAAAAAAAGTCATGTTAAATTCCAATCTCCATCCATTGTGTGATTGTCGCCAGTCTTGCTGCAATATTGAGGCACATAGCGTTATATAAGCCAGCCCCAGCCGACTTGCTGTAATTAATTAACGAGCTTAGTTTAAAAGCAGGGCCGTAAGACACCCCCCGCCCTGGGGGGTAAGACTCCCCCCACGGGTAAGAAAATTCGGGGGAAAGTTTATCATATTTAGGCGCAAAATGGCGAATCCAGCGCTCTGCCGCTGCTGCGAGATTAATATCTGGGTTTAACTCGACGATGAATTTTGTTGTGAATAATGTTAGTTGGTTACTTCGCAGTTTTACTGACGTGTAAAGTAACTTCTGTTGTAGGAAGTGTTAAGGTTTTTAGATTTTATGACATCCACAGCTAAAAAAACTATATATTTTTCACATGATAGTTTAATATGACCATAACTAGCTTGAAATCAAATCCAATCAAAAGACACCTGTGTTCTTAGAAAAATATTGTTACTTTTAATTCTTTTGCCAAGAGGCCTCGTTTTTTTTAAGTTTGATGCCTATAAAACACCTTGTATTTGTATAAGTAATACACAATACTTACACCCTACCATATAATATGATAACATAGCAGACGCGAAGTTAAAGCGATACATATGTCCCACGATGCCTCGAGCTATGTTCGCGAGACTTGGAATAATGCAGACAGTAATAGAAGATATACTATGTGTTCTTACGTAGTATATACTGTACTGTCTATGTTGAAGATCATTTGGTTTGGTTACAAATATAAATATGCTAGAGGAGATGAATAAAAAAAACACTATTGAAGTTAAGTTTGTTAAATGTGATTTAGTTCTTAAGTAATAAAGTTAACTAATTAAATGTACTTATCCAAAACCTTTAAACTACTGGTGATACTACTAATTTTGATAAAGTAACATGTAATTTCGGCTTAAATTCTATTTTCCAAAAATTCATTCATTTTGCTTTGCGGTTTACAAAATCTACTTACATATACAAATATAAAACAAGATCTCCTACTTTACGTACAAAGAAAACGAAATAAAAACCTTTCACATCAAACGAGAGAACTGTACAGTTAACAAAAACATGAGAAATAATTAGCATAATGCAAACACGTATCCGCTTTAGCCAGCAATAAAACGAACTCAAGCTAGTTTACATACAAGCAAATAACTGCACAAAGTTTTTATAAGTATGAGCTAATAAAACAAGCATAGAAATAATAATATTAGTAAGGTCATATGTGAGTGATGATCTCTGATGTCAAGGTTTTTTAAATAACCCAGAGGCCTCTGACATGTGACATACAGCTGGTACATACAATTCAAAGTATTATCCTACTCTTAAGATATGTTTACACGCCATATTTGCACAGTCAATAATATCTCTAGCTAATTTGTGTTTATTTCTTGACTGTTCTCTTTTATCTCTAATTCTGCGAAAAGCTCGACTCTTAGCTCCCGACTCTCACATGAGCCAGTTGTTAAAAATAAAACACATAACGCGATTTACGTTAAAGAGAGCGAAAAATAAAATAACACGGAATAGGCGCGGTTTTATAGCCGAGGGCAACCGGCTTGTAATCTGCATGGCGGTTACAATAATACTTACATTATCGTATAGGCATTAGTTTGATCATTTGTTTCGTTCTACTTTTGGTTATTAGAGCGGGAGGTAAGACAAATATTGTATTATATCCTTAATGTAATACGAGAAAGTTTCATTGTAGCACCTAGATATTTCATATTTTAAACGTAGACGCCCAACGGCTACGACGTAGCTTCGTAGCACAAGCTACGCCGTAGCAACGTGTTTTTGTCGAGAAGAATTTTAATCACGTTGCTGTACAAGATGTAGATGTAGCATTGTGTAAGTCAATTTTGAACTATGAAATTGTTTGTAATGAATAAGTGTAAAAGAGAGCATGCCATTCATTTCCATTCTTTGTAACAAATGTATGTAGGTGTTTATTCGGGCGGCCTTTTCATAGTAATTGAAATCGCAAAAATGCTTGGATGAAAATATCTATAATTGTAAATGTAATACTTCACACGTGTCAAAAAAGTACCATTAATAAGCATATCATATATATGAGTATAAGTATCAATGTTAATATGTGGGATTGTGTGTAGTCACATGATTGTGTTAATTTGTCATTTTGATTGTGGAAATGGCAATATGTAAAATATAATAAATGTAATTTAAACGTCATAAACATTGAAGTACGGTGTACACTAATTTTAGGCAGAAAGAGAAAAAGAAAACATTTATTATGGCAGATTTATCAGATAAACAAACACAAGTAAGAACATAGTGGCGCTGATTGCTTCCAGTAATCAGCATTATGCTGAGTTGGGGCTGACTTTTTTATTTATTGTATATATATGTGTGTGTGTGTGTATGTCTTGTAGTCTGTCTTAATAAATGTTTTTCTTTCTTTCTTCTTTCATAAGGTGATATTTTAAGGTGTAAATTCTTCAAAACCAAAGTTAAAGTAAATCCACGGGTCACAGCACGTACTTTGAAGTACCATTACTAGATATGGATTCAGTTCAACGGTTGACCTGTGGCGGAAGCATATTTCATGGTCAAGTGTAGTTCCGCAATAGGTACCGAAATAACAAACTATTCACACAGAAGTTATACAATCAACTGTTACCGTGTGGACAGCGGTCAACAACCCGAACAAATCAAACAGAAACCTCACTCTCTATAGAAAACTTAGCTACTCAATCCGTATGTAGTCACTACTTATACCTGTGTTTTGTTCTTATTATACACGTATTATACGATATAGAAACCATACGAGCGCTCGGTTAATAACTTGGAAACTTGTGTTACTTTCTGCGAACAATTTTGGTGGTTTCTTAGGAATTATTCTTAAATAATACCTTGTTTGTTACGTGTTAAAAATGTTAACTAATACCTGTGGAAATAGCTGTGCTATTTGTTTTTACTAAATTCCATTTTACCATCAGTAACATACGTTTCTACTTTTGATTAGCCCTATCATTTGTATGTTTTTGTTGTAATGTACATACGTTCGTATGAGAGTGGTCAGTTCTAGTGTAGACAGTTTTCAAATCATCCGACCCACGGAACAGCCCTGATGAATATGAAATTTCATCTTTATGCTACTGTCATCCATTAATAGACTCACTATGTATATCAGCACTCAGCCCAAAGGTATATAAAACAATGTTAACAGTAAAGGTTCTATTATAAATATACATATTTAATTATTCATGATGTTCAAGTAAGTATACCTTAACTTTAGATTTAGCCGTCAATTCTGCCGGTGGCTTAATGACACGTCACATAAGTTTAACGAATCTCGCGTCTGCAAAGTTGGGCCAAATTAAGATTATTCGGAAATGGATTTTGTGCGTTCAGACCGTGTTTCGAACACCCCTTCCTGCTTTCACGTCTTATAAAATTAACCATTTTGAGCAAAATGTGAGTTCTGAACATTCAAAATTAATTTTCGAAGCTCCTAATTTAAACGAAGTTTCTAATTCTATGTTTGGTTTAAAATTTACTGTAACATCACTGTTATTGGTGAACTCTGGAAAACAGTTTCATGCAAACAGGTGAATTATGTATAATTGTATGAATTGTGATTTAAGTACCTAGTTCATTACTTCAGCTCTACATTTTTTTTGTCATAACGTCATCAAACTAACAACTTAGCTTACACACATTATTATTAACAAATAACAAAAAGAACAAGATTATATTGAAAATATTTTTCTTAAACTTTTGCTCTTAGTTCCTTATTAATTCCATCTAAAACAGTAAAAATAAAAATCATCAATGATGGAAGCTCCAAGCATACTTCCGTTGCGTGCCGGACGCGCGTCGTCCGGGCGTCGGGCGTCGACGGGCGTCGGGTGGCGTCGGACGGGACCGGACGCCGGCGCAGGAAACCTATTACGCCGAAATGAATTCGGTGCCGTTTCCGGGCCGCGACAAATCCGCCACCCTGCCCTCGCTCGGGGCACTTCTTCGAGGGATGACTGGAAAAGAAGGAAATATATAAAACTACCTACATAAGTATGTTTATATACTTTTTACGTATGTATAAGATCTGGGGATTTTTATTAATTGTCGAAAAAAAATTGTAGACTAGTTTTCATCTTCTTTTTCTTTTTATCTTCACACCGTATAAAGTAAGTGTGGTTTTATTCTCTTTTTACTCTCAACCAACAAATTAAATTAAATTTAAGTTAGACTTATTGTAACGCTTTTTGACACTACCCAAATTGATACAAGTTTTTATCATAATCCAATGTAAATTTAACCTGCCCTGATTTTACATAGGTATATCGATCTATAGTTAGATATTATATGTATAATACCGAAGTGCACAGCCTCCTATCCCACCTAGGGCCTATTCTAGCTGTCACTAGCACTACATTGAGCCATCACTCTCCAACTACATATGACTACTGCCCACTGCCTATATTACACCATGTCCTGTGCCACTTCATGTCTGCACAAAGCGCAGTCCATAATTTCTGAATATAAAGATCTAGATATGATATATGTAGTTAATAACTTGCACTTGATCATAGATGTAGAAAATAATGAGGTCGAAGATCGATACGTCCCAAATATTAAAATTTGTCTAAAGAATCTATGTCTGCCCAGAAATGTCCCGGTTAAATGAATTTACATTGTGACTCTGAGTGAGATCAAATAACATTAGGTGTTTTTGAATCAGTTAAAACAGAGTACTTTTTAGCAAAGAAAAACCTCTAAACATTTAAACCGTGCTAATTTTAGTAAAAAATAAGTAATTCTTAACGTTGACTCAAACTTTTTGTGCATTCAAAAAATAACTACACAAAAAGTCTACTCAAAATGAAATTAACCACAAAAATCCTTTCCCTTCACGGTCAAAGTTCAAAGCCATATCTAGAACGTGAACAGCGCAAAATACCATATTTAAACTCATACGTTCGCATGACGTCACGCCATTGTGACGTCACAAATCACGGCCATCGCGATTTACGGCGCGATAAAATATGCTCGAGGTGTCATGCAGTGGAAGTAAAGAGTAGCAATCGAATGAAATGCCGATTCTTTATCATTTTCCAATAATGTGACGCCATTTTGAGAGTGACGTAACGCTATTTTTATACTTTCCCTTTTTACAAAATGATATTATAGGAAATAGATGTGTTATTAAAGCGTAAATACTTGACTCCCATATGCCTAATGTATGTACAAATATCATGCAATAATGTCTAAAAGATGATTAGTAGATTGCTATGGATGCGATATTCGTTTAGCTGTGAATTGGTCTGCGAGTGATATAGTTAAAATACAATTTCTATCGTAGAATGTTGAGAATAAACGAATATGTCATTGAGTACCTATAAAATTGTAATTATTTTTAGATGTAATAGCTTAATATTAGTATTGCACAGTAAATAAAAAAATTCTTTTATTATGTTTCAATGTGAAAAATATTATTTTTAGTAAGCAAGCGTTTCAAAGCATTGCGTTTACAATTGTATAACATGAAGAATTTAAATATATAAGTAATGCTCTGCCTTCTGCTGTAGTTAAATAAAAATCTATAAAAAACGCAATGATGAGTTTTATACTTACATTATCTATGTTTTTTCAGGTAACATCAATCAGTTCGACGTGATTTATCAGCGACCAATAAAATAGCTCCCTTTATCATTAAGTGAGTCGACAGGTGAGGTGTCACCTGAATGAGAATTTTATACTCAGACTACGCGAAATATGACGAGATGAGAATGGAAGTATACTCACGGGGTTGTGAAGTCGATAATGATAAGAGATAAAATTATTTATTTGCATTAATTAATTTTGATTTTTGCTATTACAAAAGTACCATATCTGGATTATAGTATGGTTTATTAACAATGATATCCTTCACAAACAGATGTAAGTATTTAGTTAGACAAAAAGTGAGACACTTTCTTATAAAAAAAATATTGTAGGTACTCAAACATATAACTCCATTCTACTAATTATATAACTGCATGAATTTCAGTTTTTATGAAATAATGAAGTATAAGAAAACTCTTTTGAATTTTTAACTGGGCAAATATAAATTCTACCATCTTAAACAGGCGAGAAATAAATACGAGTATAATCATAAAACCAAAAACATCATAGTTAGTAAGCAATAAACATACAGCATTCTAAACATATCGAAAGTACATACAATCATAAAACAAATCGTTTTATACAATTTATACCTACAATTTAAAATTTTGACAGCGTCCTGGCTCATAACATGAAATGGGGATGACACTGTTGCCATGGCAACGGAGGGGAGGCTTTGTCTGCTATTGATATTGCGAATATAGCCATAACGTGACGATAACGATATAGGCTCGCCGGTTGTTTGTATCACTGGAGTAGGTATTTGCCAGTATTTGGAGTAGAGGTATGGAAATGGTAAGGCTTTACTTTTTTAGACACTTGTCTGAGAGTACGTAAGTTAATCTTTTTAAATTTAAAAATAGAAACAGAAAACTTATCTTTTAACGTACTGGTCTGTTGTAGTAGTAGTTAGTAGTTGCAGTGAGTAAATTACTATATTTATAATTTCTTACTAAATATCGTTACCTAAAAATACTAAGAGCTAATTGTTATAATATCTTCGAGTAAGTATCTTTAAATAGTAGAGATAAAACAATATAATTAATATCATAGAGCTTGTGTAATGTTATTTACTTTTCGAATTATATTAATTAACTATATTCGACTGTGTTAAATTGTCCATTCGTGAATAATGATTCAAAATAATTTTGTTTTGTTGATAAAATAGCTCCAAACAGCAACGATTGTTCATTATTTCAGTTAGGTACATCGCATCAAAGGAAACGTTCCGCTAAATAAAATTCCCATCAAATCAACCAATACCAATCACTGGAACACCGAAATCATTCAAAACACAACTTATTAGGAGCTTTCACGAGCAACATTTCCATAGCGAAGCGATTGACAGAAAAATAAATAGCTAATAATAATCCGGCAACGTTCGCGACAGTTTGTAATTTGTTTTCTATCCACGGGCGAAAATACCAAATGAGTGGATACGGGCGGATTGGATCGAACCTTTTCATGCGGGCAAATTGGTTTTCTTTTTTGGCCTGCTCTACCTCCGCTCGGTTGACGAGGTGGCGAATTTTTGGGGTTCCACTGGATTTTTAGTGGAGGGGTGTGTCTAGTGTTGTATTCTGGTTTATAAAAAAATATTAACGGAAAATAAGTTATGGGTGGCATGTAATTGTTACCTAAGTCAGAGGCCTTTCGGAAATTAGCACATTCATATAAATTAGCTTAGACTGATAGCGGCACAACGGTTTAACCATAAAAATATAAATTCAATAGAAATTTGATAATCAAAAATAAGTTTTGTTTGTTTTTATCTTGACAAATATTTGTCAAGAAATAAGCTGAACTGTTGCATAAAAAGCTGTGCAAAGCCAATATAGGCGACCGACTAGGCAATGCATGTGAGTTCGAACACACACTACATATTTTAAATTTATTAAAGCATTGTAGATAAACACAACGACAAAGCATAACCGTTTGCCTTATTCACATTTGCCTCCATAATTTTTCTACTTAGGTACGTGTAACAAAAAGGTTAAAAAACACCTACAGAACCACGCTTACTAATCCAATTCCCCCTTCCAGTTTCCCAGTTGTGTTTCCTTTCCACGTAGCTCTCTCGTTTTATGGGTCATGCGACTATGTGCTACTATTTTTAATGGAGTCGGGACTTTTCATTTTTCCACGGTGATAAATTGACTCCATCGTCCCGATGGATGGTCATCTCTCAGATGTTGAAGTGTTCATATTTTCATGCAGCCTTTTAATTTTCTCTCGGCGTGTTTCTGCTCCGGTTTATCTTTTGTGAGGAGATATTGGTGTTGCTATTTATAAAGTGCATGGACGATTTTTGGTGATGCTGATTTGGTTCTCTGTTTCTAAGGTTCAAGGTTACCATTTTGTTGCAGTAATTAGCTAAAATCATTAACAAGTTGTACATTTTTATGCATATAATAAAACTGTACCTGATCAGATAATTTTCTTGGAAGATAATTGAAACAAAATATGTTAAGGTATCTTTTTTGCAATGAAACATAAAACAGTTTTGTTGTTTCTTTGTATGCGAGTCTGATTGTCCGTTTTGTGGTAGTATTCTTCAATTTAATGTATGTAGATAATCCTAGTTTGCAACTAAATATCTAAGAGTAACAAATACATTATACACTACTTCTACCGTACTTCAAGATAACAAACCAGTCTTCAATCATCTCCCATATACTACAAGTTAACACCAAGGAAGTGATCCAGACAGGAGCTCCTAAAAGGGTTTCAGTATGCTCTGGGCAGGCAGGTCACGTACTCCACCCGAGTGCCTCCAATCACTCCTAAACTAATCAATTCATGCAACTATGTTAGCGAGGAGGCTTTTAAGGGGTTTTACTTCGACTGTGTGCCTTAATGTTTATAAAAGATCTTGTTCACTATTTGTAACTTTTATTGGCACTGAACAGTCGGGCATTTTGACCACCAGGTTATCTGAAGCGACCCCCGTACTAGTGACACTGGCAACACATATGACATACCCGTATTGGTAACCTCGTGTAAGGATCATAGTCAACATCATTTGACCTGTACCTACATAATAAAAGTTCAAAAATATTGTATAAAATTCTTCCATTTGTTCACATGTATAAAATTTATTTTCAGTAAGTAGAAATGATATACTAGGCAAAGTATTTTTAGTGTCAATAAATAAGTTAATAATTAAATTACTGATTAAATGGAATGGAACTGGCTGTCAAACCAGGTTAGTTGGGTATAGATATAAATTACATTTAATTTATAGGCATGCTAACATCAAAGTTGCTTTAACTGACGTAACAGTACCTACTGATAGAAAACAAAGCAACGCCACACAATCATTTGATAACTTTTTACATATTTCGTAATTATTAGTCCCGTTATCTGTCATCAGGTGAATTATTTTCAACGCGAGCAGTAGCTATTTCTAACTATATACCTTTTCTTTCATCTTACTTGAAATTGTAAAAAAAAAAAAAAAAAAAAAAACAAAAAAAAAAAAAAAAAAAAAACAACAAAAAACAACTTACGGAAACAACTTGGCTCAGGGTTGGACAATGACTAACTTATATTTTTTAAATAACCATAGACAACATAATACCATGTCACATATATAGATGGCACTTGTACTTAATACATCTGGATATACCTAGTAATACTTACAATAGACGAAATCTCCACTCGTAGCCACTGCTTCAAGTACTGCAAATTGATAAGATCGTCCCGGACCCCCGCTGCTTTACGTTGCCATTAGGCTCGTCGCTTCCGGCTCAGGATTTGTTCCTCGTTTGTTCTGTCTCTAACTTACTCGTGGATCTGGTTGAGAGGGCACAAGTTTACAAGATAGGTAGGATGATAGTGTTTACAGATTGGGTAAAGAAAAAAATAGAAAAAGGAATATAGCCAAGATGATGGTCTGATATAAAAAAAAACTGATTATTGACTTCAAATACCTGAAGCTCTATAATTAACAATTCTATAAAATCACCGTGTTATGGCCAATTCCTCAAAACAAATAAAGTTATCACGAAGAATAGTAAATAGTTTGTATTTTAATCCCGGGCTAATCTATCTAAATACTAAATTTCATCCAAATCTGCGTAGCCGTGTAAGCGTGAAAAAGAATCAACATTCAAGAATAACTAAGAACGAATTTCAGCTTTTCAAATCTATCAGTCTGATAGTTAGATTCAAGCGAGCAAATTTATACTTGGTCTCTTCGATATTTTTTATCTGTAGTAGTATAATATCTATAATACAAGTTACCTCACAAAATATCACAATCAAGTAAGCCAGTACCCGCAACTTGGCCCCGGTAAAGCCGTCCAAAGTTGCCAGTGTTATGGCAAATTTATGTCAGGTATTAATTTACGTAAGTTGTCGCCTCGCAACTTTGCAACTTGCCCGATGTAAGTTCGAGACGTGCTGCTGACGGTTTCTTCAGGTTGCAGGTAGAATGGTCAATTGGTTTCGCCATTTATGAGCAAATTTTTATACCATACTATAATCCAGCGATCTTCAAAACGAGAGTGAATCTGTTCTTATCGGGTTAGCACGCTCCATCTTAGGCCACCCATATAACCTTTGCTTACCATCAGGCAAATTATGGCCAAGTGCAAAACCGTATTAGTTAAAAAAAATACATAAAGAATAGGGACCTAAGAGTACTTTTTATGCTAAAACAACGCAGGTGAAAACATGCGCATCCATTAGTCTTTTTATATTTACTTTACAGTTGAACTGAAAAAGGTAAAAGATTAAATTGGCATGGCAAATAACAGTGGCATTCCATTTTAGGCACTTCCGTGGGTCGGATGACACGTTTAATTGTAGGTCGGCTGTTTCTCTAGTACGGCAGTCGTTAAGCCATGTCAGGGGCCCTTCGGGCGGCTTGATAAACTCTCGACACCTGAGTTGGCCACTCTCATTTCATAAGAAGAAGATGGCAGATAACTATTAATATACTAATAATTCAAGAAATTAAATGATATCTGATTAGTTATTTGACTCTCAGAAAAGCACCTTTACTCTACTTTCGGTCACTCTATTTTGGTTGCCTAGATCTGTGATTTCTTCGTAGAAATTAAATATTTATTCGAACTTCATGTAGCCGAGTTCAAGTTGGCCTTTGTCTTCAATTTACCTTCTTTGAGATGGAAAAGTCACTTGGTGATACATACCTTTTTTAAAGTGCAATATTGCCATACCAGATGACCAAGGATATTTTAATAAAAAAAAAGTTGAGCAACCAACCAATATAAAACTTATCACGAAATTTTCTTGCATATAAAAATATTACTAAGTACATTAAAAATATTTATTTGAGTAACCATATATTATGCAGTAATAGTTAAAATACAGCAATTCACTATTTAAACATAATAACTGCAGCGCGAAATAGACAAATACTTCCATTTTTAAAAAAAGAAGTACTGACAAAAATAGTATCAAAACCCACTACACAGAATCGCGTGCGATTTTATCATTCCGCTAATACGCCTTACATCAACAAATCCGAGGGTTATTAGCTAAATAAATTCTCTCCCAATATGCTCTGTAACTCGATTTAATGGCGATAGAATTGATTTATTCAATTACGAGGAATTTTTACTAGAGTTCATACAATATTACTTATTTAAACGACTGGTGGCAGCACATTCGTTTCATAAATCACTAGAAGCACAGCAAATGCTTAATGCCGGGACAAATAGTAGTATTTGTGTTAATCGAGAGTGTTATCTATCACCACACGAAATATCATCCAAATCAAATGAGGTATTATCTTTTTTTTAACTTTGCACAGGCAGGCATTTGACCATTCAGTGAAGTAATATGCGCAGAAGTGACTTCTGTGGCCCATGGTGGACCATACATGTACTGGTTTAAGCCGTAAAAAAGTAACAAACTCACATAAAAACTATTGACACACACACACATACACAGACAATAACTTTTGTCGTTATTATATTAGAGAGATAAGATAACAAAATACTTTTACCTTTACAGTATAAGCAAAATAAACTGGTTCAAAATATTTAGTTCCATATTTATCCACTAGCAAAATGATTATGTGAATTTCTACCCCATAGCGCGGGGTAACTTTGTTTTAGGGGTCGCTCGGGGGATAGTTCTCACGGCATCCGTATGTTCATTGATTTATGTGCTTGTGTGAGATTTAATGTGTTTGCTGAGCGTTACTGTGTGCTTAAATGTTTTTAAAGCTGGGGAGAGAAAGAAGTGACATGGAGTTTCTTTTTGAGGTTTATCAGTTAGCAAAAAAGTGGGATACTAGATGCGCTAGCTACAAGGCTGTTTTCCGTAGTAGACTATAAATCCTATTAAAAAAAAAAACTTAATCATATATTGAATCATTCATCATCAGCTCATAGAGCCTACCAGGGTATATAATAAATCTTTTCCATCAAACGCAAATACTGGCTCTTCTGTGAAATTTTACTTCCCATTTAAATCTTTTCATCTAATATATCTATGTACATAGTAAAACTAAACAGAGTCAAAAATCTGAAATAATCATAGAAGATATTAGAAAAATAAAAGGTTGGGTGATACTTTAAATCCATTACAGAACACGTTTCAGCAGTTTTTGAAATTGTTGTCTGAATATTTAAATGCTCATAACGCAAAAACGGCGGAACGGATCTTCATGATTTTTGGTATGTATGTAGGTCGTATGAGGTCTTAAAAATGTCTGGTATTAAATATATATATATTTTTTATTAAGTATTTTAGTTTTAGAAGTAGTTTAAGTTTTTATTGTATAGTTTAATTTTGTGTGTTTTAATAAAGTCTTTTCAATCTAAAAAATAAATAAAAAATTGAAACTTTTAATAACATAATAACGTAGGTTCTATAAAATATTTTTTAGGTTTATTTTACTTTTTTTTGGTAAGCCTTAGATTAGTGCTAAATATCTGAACGCAGTATGAATGGTCAGCATTACGCATGCAAGTTGTAGTGCGCGGGCGCCTGTGGGCGGGACATAACTCCGGCGCAACAAGACGGGCGGCCTAACTACCGCGCTTCGTACACCTACAGGATGATACACATTAAAAAAAGTGGTCAGTTTTGTAGACTGTAACAAAATATTTTGGACATATTAAAACTTGAATTTTGTTCAAGGTGGTTGGTGTTTGTAATATTTTGTTGTGGGTTTACCGTTTTTTAGATTATTTTATTCCGTTACTAGTAAGAGCCTACTTAGTCCAATATTTTTGGCGATATAAGGCTATGAAGACTGCTTCCTGACATTTTATATTTCGCACCCATAATAATATAGGCCTATACGCCTACAGCGCTTTAAATTAAATTTCCAAAAAGCAATAACATAACTTATTTGTTATTAAGATACAATTAAAAAAAATGATTTAGAAACTAATTATAAAATAAACTGTTTACTTAAAAAATAATTAAATAAATACAACGCCATCTAGCCCCACACTAAGCAAACGCTAATTCTACTAATACATTTTCCCATCATCCTATACACCCAGAGCATGCACATCATAACTACGGTGCGACAGGCCCTGGATCAGTCTTTATAGGCTATAAACGTGTAATTCACACGCCGCCTTAATCCAGCCTGTAGGTATAAATCTGGCTTAGCCCACGGATTGGATACCTGATTATAGTGTTTACAATTGTAATTGAAAAATAAAAGTGTGGTGTGTTTTACCGTGTGGTTAAAATACAATGGTGTCATAAAGTTTAGATTGTAAGTATTGGTGCTATTTTAGGTGTTTTTTGGACAATACTACATTATTTTAATTATCATTACCTACATATGTTATTAAAATAAAGCTGATTGCAAAAGTATATATAATTTATCATATTCTTAACTGATTTCAAAAAAAGAGGTATTCCTATCTTCTAAATGTTTTAGATTGTATGAAACTCCCTCAAAAATTTGAATTTAACGTAAGGTTATCAAATATATTGAGTCAAACACCAAGGACCAAGTAAATATTTGACACCCTATTTTATCTTTTTTTTTACATGATAAAGGCTTACGCTTGATTACGACTTGCCTGATGTTAAGCAACGTTATAATCTACGATCTAGCGCGCTTGACTTTTTTTTTTTTTTAACTTGAACGGTTTTGCACTTGACCATAGTTTACCTGATAGCAAGTAAGGCTATGGCCTAAGATGGAGCGTGCCTACCCGATAAGAACCGATTCACTGTCGCTTTGAAGATCGCTGGATTATAGTGCGTGGGGAACAGAGAGCCAGGCAGGGAGTTCCACAACCTAGCGGTACGAACAATAAAGGTGGAAGCGTACCGTTTCGTGCGGGTCTTAGGAACTTCCACCATAAACCGGTGTCGTCCTGCCGTACCTCTACTCGTCCGGTGAAAGAAGGGCGCGGGCGGAATTAGTCCGTGCAATTCCGCGGCACACTCTCCGAAATGCAACCGATAGAAAACCGACAAACTGGCGACTTTGCGACGGTGTTCAAGACTTTGAAGTTTCGCTCGGCACAGTTTATTATTACCAATGATCTTCTTGGCTCGACTCTCAATGGCCTCTAGTGCCTCAAGTAGAAGAAACTGGTTTACTCTCGACTTGAAGATCTGTCTTCCTAGTGCTAACTCTATGTACTATCTACATATCCATCTATAAATACCAACCTCAAACTATACAGGTCCCTACCAACTATACGTAGGTAGGTATTTACCTACATGAGGCGCCCCAATCGCACACTGCGGACCATATTTCATTCGCACGGCGGAATGTTCGGAAGTGCGAGGCCTTGCTTACATAGATATATATGGGTTGGTATATGGATCGGACACTAAGGTAATTTCATATTAATTTTATTTTACGTTGAATTAGGTACTTTGCAGTTGCATTGCAAAGCTATAAAACTATGATACTCGATAACTATGATAATTGTGCATGTCATCTGTATATTATTATACTATATTGTTTTTTTTTAATTTTGTGCTACTTTATCTCATGAGCTTCAAAAACTGTCAAGGAAAAATGTCTGTAATTACGTAAAACGAAACCTACAATGTGTATTGGCTAGATTTTACCGATAGCTTTGTAGTCTTTTAATTTTCACAGCGAGATACAAAACAAAGGCTAGGCAAAATTGTTGTATTAATTCCTCTCTTCAAGTCATATTTCTTCATGACTGAGGGTCGTGACTCCCCTGCCAAATTAATTCGTTAGAGGAGTTCTCTTGGGCAGATCCTTTCACGGATTATTTTTAATCCAGTAAAAATATTCATAACGGGACTAAATTGTCGTAGGTACTATATCAAACAATGTCTCTTCCATAACCTCCAACATCCCTGTAGTTTCTCTCACCTTTCTGAGACGTCCTGGGCCATAAATTACGTAAAACAAGCGGCATCTGTGCCCCCGAGGTGCCCCGCCGGTAATGGGGCATTAGCAGCACTAATGGTGGTGACGTCACATAAATACACGTCACATGTGATGCTTCATGTGGGAGTGCGAAGGTCCTAGATTACCTGTTTGGGATATGTTCTAGATACGTTTTCATTTATGAAGGTTCTGTTATACATAGGTTTTCATATTTCAAGTTGCGTGTTTTGTAGGTAGGTACGTTACGTGGGTTTAATTTTGATACTAAAGAAGACAAGTTCCCAAGACTCGCACTAAGCGTTTTGTTTCCACTTTTATAGTGAGAACTGCTATATTGTGGAACTCCCTGCGTGACTCCCTGTTCCCCGCGGAATATAACCTTGCGATCTTCAAAGCGAGAGTGAATCGGTTCTTACTGGGTAAGCACGTTCCATCCTAGACCGTAATGATTGCTTACCATCAGGCGAATTACGAACAAGTGCAAACCCATCTCTTGTAAAAAAGAAAAAAAAACTAAAAGAAAGAAGACATGAATCCGTTCAAGACCTGCACTGATATTGATAAAAGTAATCCAGTGTTTAATAACGATGCACACGCAATTAATTGTTTCTAGATAGATATATAGATCTAAATTTATTCATTTAAACCTTTGACGTGCTTCAAATCTCTTTAAAAGTGTAAATAAATACTGTGCAAATATTTATAAAATGTTTATAAAACGCTTGTTATTCCCATTCCAGTGGCCGGCGTCTTGGAGGGGCAAGTATCTCGGCTGCGACGAGAAAAAATAAAGAAGTAAAAATGACAAGACGCTATTTGCATCCCGCTAATGGCCGCCGCCGCCGTAATGCGGGGGTAGATGAACAAATATTGCTTTATCCAGTCGCACAATTTATTCCAAACTCGGTTTATTCGCCATTCCAACGCCAGAAGTCGAGAGGGAACGGTAAACGGTGCCATTTGGATTTTTAAGTGATTCGCAAATCATTCCGCATAATCGAATAAGCCTATTTGTTGCCGCGATTTTCCTTGTTTTTTTGTCTATTTGTTAGAGGAACCAACTGATTTATTATAGCAGGCCGGGCGATAGTGACGTACGAGAAAACAGCGTCGTGTAAAGTGGCGCCGCCTTTATCGGCGAAGGGGAGAGAGGTCACGAGAATGGCCTTATCTAAATAGCGTGACCGCGCGATACTGGCTCCTCACCTGCTGACTTTATGCCTTTCCCGGGGAAGGCTGGCGCCGCATACAAACGACCTCCGACCCCCGGCGACCATCCAAAGCTCGTAAACTTTTGATGTAAACACGTCACGATTTTTGCCCGACGAGAAAAACACCGTAAACGCTGCACATTTCCTCCGAATTGTAGGAAAAATGCAAATTAAAATAACTCTCAAATCCCAACTCAACCGTGTCGGAGCTTAATCCGCGAAGTGACAACGGCATTCTGACGAGGCGCCGGAGCCGGGAATTATTAAAACGAACGCCAACTTTTTCACTAAGCCCGTCGCAAAGCCGTTTCAATTGCGCTGCGCTGAAGATAATTCCGACTGACGTCATCTTTTTTTCAAATTCTCAGCTCGGCTCCGCGCTGGATGCAGCAATTATAACATTTCCACCGACTAGGAAAACAGAAACACGTGAGAGGGCGCGTCGAATCGCACCGTGCGTAATTTAAATTTAGATGGAAATTTAATGATGCATTCACAAAGGGCGCTCGTAAAGTCGGTTGCGAGATATTTTTTACGAGGATCTCGCGAACTATTGCGCGCTTAACGACTCCGAAGCAAGATCGCCCTCGCTTTAATGAGCGCCCGATAAACGTGTTAACTGCCGCGACCTTATTTTTATGCCGATGTAAATTTGCTGAAAAACGTATTCATTACTGGTAAGTATGACATTACGGTTAATGTGGAGGCGTGCGATGTAGTGGCTAGGTAGCTAGGTAGGAGTGTCGGAGGCGGGCCGAGGTAGACCTGGCACTGGTTTATATATGAGGCAGGCGACGCAGCGTCGGCGGTAAACAGAACCTTCGCTCGGCCGCTGTTTGCTCGCCGTTCTAGTCCCAAGAGAAAATATGTTTGCTTTGCATACCTAACCATACCATACCCGCCCCGAGCCGCTTTCCTTGACATGTTTCAGCGGAGGTTTCGCAAACATCTGCCTTAAAAAAGATTGGAACAGTGTGCAACATGGCATAAGAATGCAGCTGTTTGTTTGTTTTCATGTAACTATGTGTACCTTACCTGCGCTTCTACTACTAGTTTAGGCCACTTTTATTGAAATATTATATACTTACCAGGTAGTGGGCTGGAGCACTTAGATTATCTTTAGGCTTTTCTAAAGATTTTCTAAGTGCCCCTTTTTGTAGTAGTTAGAAGTAGTATGTTTAGTTTTCCTTCACTTGTTTTTATATTTTATTATTGTAAATAAATTATCACTCTTACCAGGATATAATTTGAATTATTCTGTAACTAAAAAAAAATACTAAATAAATTAATAGGTACTTCAGGACATATCAAATAAATAGTTTAGACTTATTATTAAAGGTTTCTCTACCATTTGAGGGCCATTAAAGCTCGCAATCGATGCGCGGTTTCAAAACCAATGTTTGTTAAAGTTCTAAGCACCGTCTACCATAATCCCTAGTTACTTGCCAGTAGTATAGTGCCAGGAGCGATGTGTTGAAATATTGAATTACGAAATAAAGAAAACAGAGATAGTGAGACGGGCACTTGCCACTGTCAACGTACCATCAGTTCTTGAACCGATTGGCATGGTCCGTGACGATGGTAAGCGCCCCGATGGCCTCACACTGATTCCCTGGGAGCGGGGAAAAGCTCTTGTATGGGACGCAACTTGCGTCGATACACTAGCTCCTTCTCGCCTCAGTGGAACAGTACAAGCGGCAGGAGCCGCGGCGGACGCAGCAGAAGAAGCCAAGCGGCGAAAATATACATCATTATCGACTGATTATATTTTCGTACCGCTTGGCTTCGAAACTTTTGGTCCGTGGGGAAAAAGCACGAAGTCTTTTATAAAAAAATTAAATAAAATGTTGATTGACATCACTAGAGACAAGAACGCTGGCTGGTTCCTTGCGCAAAGGATTTCTATAGCAATCCAGCGTGGGAATGCAGCCAGCGTTCTTGGCTCCATACCACATGTAGATTGTTTAAATTTAGTTTAGATGTAAATACTCTTTTTTAGTTCTATTAGTGTTAATATGTGTAAATATTGTTTCTTATTATTTTAATAAACTACCTAATATCAAGAAAACAGCAATAATAGGTTGTGTCTTTATTTTTTAGAAGAACCTAAGAAAAATACCTGTAAATAAAACATGCACGAATTTTAGGGTTAGGTTGGACAAAGGTTAGTGAAAAATTTACCGTTTTTTTGACAGTCAGACACGGTAAATAATAACATTTCTTCTAACCAATATAATGTGATACTTAAGTGGCTTATAATGTCGTTAGCACAACAGCATTGTTATTTCAAAAACTGCGAAAGTTCTAGAACTGATTCTCGACCGCTAGAGAGCTCCACTTAACAAACGAATAAATAATATTCAAGCCAAGGGAACATATTCGAGGGTCCGCTATTGAGGGTAGTTTGACTGCGTAACGAAACGAAAAACCAAATCATCGAGTAGCACCCCTAGCACACCACTACATGATAGTTTACAATGGGTGGCGTGGAGTCGACGTAGATAGATATTTTTTTTATTTGTATTGAAATAAAGGTTTTTTCTTGCTAAAATTATTTAGTTTATGTCTTGTTTGGAGTTTACTGAGAAAAATGAGTTACACAGGTTTTATGTTCGATTTTGTTTTAAGTCTTGCTTTGTTGATTCCAACATGCTAACCCTGGCCTACCTATTTCTGACATCTACTAACCTGGAGAAAGAACCTAATCGTACATAGTAGTTTTCTAATTTTACTCTTGGATTTTCGGCCCTACTGTAATATTTCTGATATTTTATAACCTTAACATATAAAACAGAAAAAACAAATCGAAAGCAATTTCCAATCGCTTTTTTATTAATGTCAAAATTTTATCGACTCTACACATTTCCCTGTACTTAAATCCTCAGGGCTGCCCCTTAGTGGTCTGTCGAGAGTGCTTCTCGTAGTTTTTTATATATTTTAATTTTAATTTCATATCGGGCGCTAATGGCGGGTCTCAGCCCTGCGTGGAGAATCGCACGAGGGAATATATTCATGACGTAATAAAACTTAATGTAGCGAGTGAACTAATATTGTTTTATCCAATATTTAATTTAAAAATAGAAATTTGAGCAATTTTCGCGTATCATAAATTTGATTAAAACGTGATAGGTACGGAGAGGGGATCGATTTTGAAGTTTTATGATTAGTGCGGTTGTGTGAATGATGAATATGATGTTTAGTTTGTGTTACATTAATTTATCATTTCATTAAGAAGGGTTTATGCAATAATCACTTTTACTATTATTTAGATATTAGTGTTGTATTTTATATGCCTATTATAAAAACAAACATATTTATGAAGATTCTAGGAATGAAACTAATCAGCTCTGATACCTACCTATTGATGATAAATGATCATAACCGGCTGAATTTAAAATGTGAGCAACTCTAATGAGTAAACATAAATGTATCAATACAGTCTTTTTGTCGTCGTATTACAATCACTAAAGCAACCGTGAAGTACGTGTATGTAGTGATGTCCGATACAGTTCCAAATAGCTTCTAAGCTCCCCCCTCTGTACAAACACAGAGTCAAATCAGCGCCAAGTTAATCCGTTTAGGTGTGCGAACCCACTTGATTAACTTTAATTTATTTTAAAAATCAGCGCGAGCGCGCGCGCCGCCTCCGGCGCGGGGTCCCTCCGAAATACATTATTCAGTGTTTTAGAATAATTTTCAAATTCGATTACATAGGGCCGACCCTTGGTAAGTGGGTGGGCCGGGCGCCGGCGGGTGTATTTAGCCAACACGGGGGTCCTCCGCGTGCGATCCTGATTTGAATATGCGGCGCACGTGGCGCCCCGCCAGTCCCCGCCAGGCCCCGCCAAGCCCCAGCAGACCCCGGGGACCGCGCGCATCATATTTCAAACGTCACCGGCGATGTCTCACTCGATACTATCGCCGATAAACGAGCAGATACCGCGGAAGGGTGGAGTAGTGGCTGCCTCACCACACCACGCCGCGCCACGCCGCGCCGCTCGATTCCGCGAGCACCTATTTTTTACCCCGCGATTATCGCGTGCAGTTGACACCTAAATATTACTTTTCGCTCGCGCAGTACCCCGCTCCGTGCTCGCTATACAGGCATTTTGCGGTTAGACGCCGGTTGCGAGCTCTTGAAGTTTATTGGCGTGACACGTTTTCATACCGACTTTTTCACGCGATATGGAATTCGATTCAGACCAGAAATGGGTGTTCAATAGCATTCTCAATTGGAATAACCTGACAGTTCCTTTTGAAATCTGAAAATATTACCTACGCATTTGGAGGTGTAGAGTTCTCGATAAATATTGGATTTGTCGAGAGCGATAAGAAATATTGAAATAAAACGTTAGTTGATTGACAGGGCTATCGAATCAAACGCTGGCTTAAAGTCTTACATTGACATAACATTTGTTTCTCATGGCGATAGCGCATAATCGGTGGGAGTGGAGGCGCGTGTCGCGTGCTGCCGCGCGGCTGCCGTGCGGCTGTCGTGCGGCTCCGCAAGGCGACGCACGGCCCGGCACGTGCCGCTCGCCACTCCATTACCGCGCCACCGCTGCTGGCTGCCAGCACTGAAACATTGCCAGAGACTAATTTAAACAATACAGAACAATCACGTTACAGAACAAAAACCTAAGAGAAAATGGGTAAATTTTCATAAAGATTTTCAATTATTACACGAGGAAACTTGTATGTAGATACAATTCAGCAAAAATAGCAATTAATTATTATTTTTCCTTACTAGGTCATCGTATACAAAAAGAAACGTGATAATTCACTTTACTACCTAAATTCTCTCTCCGTAAATTTTCCCATGATTGTCACATCTATTCCTGCTAGCAAGTATTTGACCCTCGCGACGCGAGACAACATTGATGCGATCAAAACTGGGCATATAGCACCGCTAAAACTAAATAGAAATCATATCTGATTCTCATCACTTACCAAGCACACAATAAACTCACTGCGATTCGGAAATTCCGTAGCTGAATAAAACACAATGGAATTCATATTATGTTTCACAATATCTGTCCGTGCTAAATTTCTGACAGTGACAGCAAATCGCCAAATAATCCACTGGTTGTGTCGAGAAATCGCGATATGAGGGATTTAACAGCGGACGCTTGCAGTAGTAATTGAAATAAAGACTTAGCGTAACGTCAGATTAAATCGCTGATTGAAAAAGCTGCCAGTTAAGAACGTGCGGGTAAAGATAAAGATTGAAATGAAGGGTATAGATTCTGTAGTTAAGTCTAGGTATTATATTTTTATGCTGATGACAAACGCCTAACGCTATGTACATTTACATATGTTTATATGTTATAAGTTGTAGTCAAGCGTAAGCCTACATCATGTATAAAAAAATAGGTCCAGGTTGTACTATTTTGTACTTACTAACAGTGCCCCGCGGATTTCCGCGTTAATATGGTGGGTGGTGTGGGGCTAGATGGCGCTGTGTGCAATGTCCCGGAATATTTATTTATTTATATTTATTATTAATATGGGTTAAAATTGTTAAAAAGTATGCTTTAATCCAAATTATATCTCCACACCGTTTGACCATGAAGAAATAACAAACACACGCAGTATACAAACTTACGTTACTTTAGTGTCATTATTTGTAATCACCAGTTAACACCGTTAAATCAACTCTCGATTTATAACCAACGCAGCCAATGAGCGTTGGAACAAGTCATTCAAATTCACTTAACAAAAATTGCCTCGGGCCTAAAATAATGATGTGCAAATCGCGATTACAACGCATGAGTCGTAGGGACTGGGGAGGCCAGTGGAACGCACATCCGATGGAGGGGATGTCATGCGTTGGACGCTTTTTGTCTTTACGTTGGTAGTTATGAATGAAAATTGATTTTGAGTTAAATAAAATATTATAGTGATTTTTTTGTGGTGATTGTACACAATTTGGATTAACGACAAAGCTATGGTGATAAACTTGTCTGGCAGTTTAATTTCAACAATTCAAAAATACATTTGCACAACGTACCTAGTCACATTTTTTTTACAGACCTAGTATGAAAACAAAGCCATAATCACACGTAACTTCGTCAATCAATTATTTGCGTTGTGATTGAGCAACAAACGAAATGAAGAGACAAATCAAAAATGCAAAGAAATTCAATAACCGTCCGCACGATTCTTTGGATTGTCACCCCAATACAGGGAATTCACGTACAAACTTCATTTTAACACTGACAAAAGTCTTTCTAACCTTTATTGACTGGGTAATAAGGTTGAATGTCATATATTTTTTGTTTTGGTAGCAGTATAAATGGTTTCTAGTTACAAATCCCCGAGATTGAGTGCGGGACACCACTCGCGAGGGTTCGATTATTACTCGAGCCTCGATCTCGATACTCCACTCGCTGCATCGCGGGGGTGCAGCATTACACCGCCTCCCGTGGCTTCTGTATCGATTTTTTGGTGATCGATTTAATTTTGTGCAAAATTTGGTAACTATGTAAGTTCACATGAGTATGGCCAAGTCTGGAGTGGAGAGTTTTTATACCTCCTTAAGAATTTTTACGTGTCTTGACGACTGCGGAATTTACAATTTAACGTAATATCCAACCCACGTATAAATTAAGTGTGTGTACGTTTCAAGTTTTACTTTTCATTAAATTCCTTTAATATTATTCATAGAATTACGGAAACAGCGTATAAAATTGTATATTTTTCTCTCAATGAGTTAAAAAAGAGATGAACTATACTAGTTTCTTATGACAACAGTCGTTTTTGATTCCTCAAATCATCGATAGCCAGCATTCGATCCTCTAATTCCACCATGTCTGGTGTCTCGCCACTACCACCCTCTCTGCAGCGTGTCTTGCGCCATATGTTGCATCGAATTTATTATTTTATTATGTTTTTATTTACTCAATATCCTCAGAGACGAGTGTTTAAGCCGACGTTTATGATATTCCTCTGTGGTTTGGAGCGAGGGTGAACTCGGATGATGTGCTATTGTTTCATTTTCACCCTTGTTTTGTCAGTTTGATTCACTGCTTAAGTTTGTTTTGAATCGAGTTTGTGATGTCGTGTCATTCCAGTGAAGTTGCGTACTTTGGATCATATTTTGGTGAAATCAACTTTTAATTGGTCGGGAAATATTTCGGTTCTCTGCAGTTTCAGTTTCAGTTATTATTATTCCATTGTAACGTTTTATGATTTTGTTGTTCAAAAGATACAATATTTAAGGCATAGTTTGTCATCATATTACGCAGTCTTCTTCTTCTCATCGAATGAGAGTGGCCAACTCTGATGACGAGAGTTTTCAAACCGCCCTAAGTGGCCTCTGACCAGGCTTTACGACTGCCGTACTAAACAAACAGCCGGGACCTACAATTTACCGTGCCATATCATATAACCCACGGAAGCGCCCAAAATGAAATGCCACCAATATGACGCAGTAGGTATTTACTCACAATTATTGTAAAACCATAACAACAAATAAACAAATTGAACAACAACAAATACACATAAAGTTATGACGTCATGTTTTATTCGAATGCTCTAATGTTTTATAACATTGCTGTACTTTTCAAAAAATCAAAATCAAATTATATTTATTGCGGAATATAGGTAAATACAGTAGGTAAAATAATTATATAATAGAATGCTATACTCCTACCCATAGGACGTGCAATTTACAAACAACAGAATGGAAATTATTTATTTAATTATTAAAAAAAATAAAAATATTTCATTTTTGAGCACTTTTGCATCTGTTTTTATTATTAAAAAAACGTATCATTAAAAGAATTTATTATTAAAAGAACAGATAATCAAATTGCTACGAGAACCAATGCTACGAAATATCTACGAATTGATTTCGTAGTACATTCTATCCTCCGGTGAAGCAGCAAAGGTAGCTCATAGCAACCAGCTGCATAGTCCTTTAAAAAAAAACGTAGTAAATTCGTAACATAGCCAGTAGAATGAAGATATTCTCTTTCAAATAAAACACTAATTGTACTCTATAGTGATAAAAACCCTGAGTCAAGCAAATTCTATTTTGAGTGTCATCAGATATCATTTGTATGTAAGATACCTTACGTCTTGTAAGGTACGGTTAAACCATCTCTTTTTAAATAAGTGACTTACGCCAACAAATAATATTACAAACTCTTTCATATTGTATATAGGTATTTTATTAAAAAAGTTCACCACCCTGACGAACATAGCGGGTAATATTCATCAGTTCTGATTGACATCATGATCAGTAGGAGAGCCCAGCGTGACGTCACGAGGGGCGGATGGATACCACCTTATTCTGGTGAAGGGTTCTTCATATTGCCAACACAGTGTTTTGTTTAAGACGTGGTATTTTAATTCAAAAATAGTCAGACTAGATGTAGATTTATGTAACTTCAGCTATTTCTTTAGCATGTGGGTGAAGCTCCCGCCACGATTTTCAGTCTTATACATTATCCTCTACCTCGTTTTACGAGATAACTAATAAATTTTCATTTCTATTCGTTTTCTCTAAAAATGGTCAGAATACTTGTAATTTTCAATATATTTCGACTTTTTTTTAAAACTGAATCAGGTTTGAACTTGACCATAGTTTGCCTGATGGCTATTGTCTAAAATGGATATTTCCAAAACTACAACGTTACTTTAGTATTTATAAAATCATGAAGTACCTAACAAAAATAATATTATTATGCAGTAAAAATAATTTAAATCCAAATACGTATTAAAGAAAGTATTCTCATAATTTCATTTACTCAATTTAATCACCCATTTTCTGATATATCATAAACACCACGTGTGTATCATTGCGTCCGAATTCAAAGAAAACTGATCAATCAACATCGTTGCACTAAAGCCGCTGACACACTGGAGGGGCCCCAAACAGATAATAGAACTTGTCGCGGGCCCCGTTAATAGATGAAACCTTATTTGAATATCGTCTCCGATCGCGGGGGACCTGGAAATTAAATCGGCCCACTGTGCAGGTATAGTGCAGGGCCTTTGTGTGGCGCAATTATTTTAGCGACATGTTGGTATTGAAGCCGTATGTGACCTATGTTTGATTGGTAAAATTATTTGTTTTGTGATAGATGTTTTGCTCCTAATAATTATATGTCAATGTCATGTTTAGTATTTATTACGTAATGATTGTGTGAGTATTAAATGTATTATACTCGTGTAGAATTGAAAATCTGTAAAAGTACTTTACTGTTCCATAATTGACATTTTGAATAGGATCTTATACCTACATTCTTAAGTTTAAGGATTCTCAGCTATGTTAGTAAGTCCGTAAATTTCAATTATTTAACTATTTACACAATATCAGAATAATGTGAATGGTATAGGTAAGTAAGTTGGAAAAAAACTATTTGTTTACCAGCTATGCCTGAAAATAAAATCAAAATGATTTATTTGCACAATATAGGTTTTACAGAGTTGTTCAAAATAAGATATAGTCCGCTACATTCTCACCCATAGGGCGTGCAAATTGGTTTCACAAAGTATGAAGTTAAATTTAAATAAAGACATTTTATTTATTCATAACAGCTAGAAATCAACAAAATTCACCTAAAATTCATCCGACGTGTCCCCCGCCACACATTAAGGCCACTAAACACAGCGGCGAGCGGTCACAGGTTGAAAAATGAGCGGCCCGCGGCGATAGCTCGTCCGCCTAATGAAGCAGAACGCTGATAGCAGTGTGCACGCGCCTTTACGCGATGCACCGAGAATTAGTCACATTTTAGGAATATTTTTTGACAGTCAGTAGGTTGCGTGCTTTTGTTTTTTTTTGTACGGGATAAAATATGCGAAGAGTTCTTGCTGACATAAACCATTGTCATTAGCGGACGTATATAGATACCACCTACGAGCATCTATACTCACATATAATAAAGCTGAAGAGGGTTGAAAGTCGGAACATTGAAGATATTAAAAAAAAACAAGTTTGGAGATACGAATTGATAGCAGAATACGTTCCAACAATTTGTGGAAATTTTGTCTGTTTATCTATTTGGCTGTTTCTCTGTTTATCTGTGTCTCTGTTTTTTTTAATGTTTCCTGAGTCTTATGTGTAACAACACCAATTTAAGTAAATACTTACAAAATATATTTTGTACAGTTTCGCTGTAAGCTACAAAGAATCATATAAAAATCGTTATCCAATAAATGGGATTAAATGTCTTGTGTCAGAGGAAAAAATATGACAAAATCCAAACGCACGTGAGCCAATAAGCTAAATTGAAATGCCTTCATGTAATACGAGTCTTTCAGAGTAATTGGTCGAGCTTAGATTAGGGATGCCCCGCTATCTTGGGATGGACTAGTGATCGATCTATCGATAAAATTAATACAATAAATATCGATAATGACGTGAGCATAATGTTTATTTTGTTTTTTTTTTACAAATCTGTTCCTGAGTCGTATAAAGTTTGGTTTAGAAGCTTAAAACTTATTTTTGTTATTTATGAATATAATGTACATTAATATAATAAAAGTTAATTTTGGCTGACGGTGGTCATGGCATTTATCATCATCATCATCAGCCCGCACTCGTTCACTTCTGGATATAGGTCATGGTATTAATACAATATGAATATACACAGGACACTAAAATTGTGTAGTACCACTGTAGTACTCTGTATTCTTTATGAGTACCTACGTAAACTTTTACACGATTCTTTTGATAAATGTGTATAGTCATTGTTAAAATTTTAAATACACACGAGATTACAAAGAAAAAACACACACTTTGTATAATAATTAACCTTGTTTGACTATCGACATCTTTAATCAATATAAAGACACCTCTATCATCGTTCGTGACCTCTTTTCAAAATATCCCGATTTGAATAGAAATACCTAACATTAAAAATATAGGGTGTTTACTGAATAGATGTTCGAGGACAGGCTAGTTCATTCATTCGCTAAGTGAACCTCTAAAACGATGGGACCAATCCAACATTGAGGGTTAAAGGGTCTAACCTATTTGACATGTGATTTTTCATAAATTTATACTAATTATAAATTAACTTAACCTCTTTTGGTTTTTTTGTATGTATTTAAGAAATGTTATATGTACTTAAATGAATTAAAATCTAGAACAGTGTAGGTAAACCCGTTACATATATTATACATTTTATTCTGATGTTATATTCTTAATCATCATAGTTGGTTGCTCTCTAATAAAATGCATAACAATTACTACATTTTATTTAAAAGATCGATTTAAACATATGAGGGAAGAAGCCATGTCTATAAATAAGCCGTTAATGATGATCATCGTAATTACACGAATTTGCTCACAATTCTTCATCTTGAGTCGTATTTCCTCATGACTGAGGGTCGTGACTCCCCCGCAGAATTAATTCGTTAGGAGAGTTTTCTTGGGCAGATACATCGTGGTGGGCGCCCAGGTCCTTAAGCTTAAGCGAGTGCAAATCCACACATAACTTGAAAATACAAGTCATTGGTGTAGGGTCGGATTCGAACCAGGGTGCGTCTAAATGAAAAGCAGACACTGGAACCACTGAGCTACACTCGCTTCGTGCTCACAATTAGTGAACACAAAATGTAAGTATCTACGTAAAAATGTATGAAATAAACAACTTTTTACTTTACCGTGCCTTTATTTCACCCTTAGAAAGAAAATAATATTTTCTTATTATATACCTATTAACTTTGGCACCAGCGCGTATGCTTAGTGTAGGGGTAGATGGCGCTGTGAACCTTGAATATTATTTATTTGACATGTATAATGTGTACCTGTCGTAGAGGGAGTATAGTACGTGTACATACCAAAAAAAAATCTAAGCCGGAAGCTTCAATCAATTTCCAAGAAGACTCTATAACTGGTCCCATCTTTGTCACAGGCCGCAGGGGATTTGTATAATCCTGATTGGGTGCGTATTGCGAATCGATGGAGTGTGTGCCGCACGTGGCAGCCGCATTATCTCCCTGCCATCACTCGCTGATTGAATGCTGATCGCATCTGACGATGTAAGGAGTTAATTATTTTGCAAACGGTAAGTGATGCTAATATGTTAAGAAATTAATCTAACTACAATCCAGGGGTCTTCAAATCTACGGTTAATAGTCTCCTAGGTAAGCGTGTTACACCCTAGGCTGCAGCAATACTTAACATCAGATTATGTACTCTGTTACATCGGGCAGCTAACGCCAAACGTAAACATATCCCACGTAAAAATTAAAGTAAAAATAGTAGTTTCGTATAAAAATACTAAAAGTTTGTGACCTAAGGTGTCATGTTTTCTTTTTCACTTTTCATCGTAACGTTGCCAAAAATAATAAGAGAAGCATGTATGCCTTAATAGTTATTTAGAAAAATTACTATACCATAAGGCAAATTATGATATAATGCAAGATAACTTAAAAAAAACTGAATTTGGATTTTAAAAGTTACATTGCGATATAATGCAAAAATCTTTAAACTTGCTTTAGTAAGAAATTTATCAAGGGCGCCTCAATAAAGCAAATTGTAACAATTTAAAAATGCCCTGTTTCAAGTTCGTACATTATTTCAATTATTAGGATTCTATACATCTTATATTATATCTCCAATTGAACACATGAACAGCTAGAAACGATTTCACCATTTCATTTATTCACTCCATCGAGCACACAACGTCATAATTAAACCTCGATCGAATTAAAAATTCGCCAAGTAAAAGGGAATTAAAGTTGACGACATTCCGGCCTGCGACTGGGGGGCGGCGATAAGACGACAATGGGTCCTCCTGCAGCGACCTCGGCCGCGCTAATTGCCACCTAATTACCTACAACATAAAGGCTAATATCCCCCATTCTGCCACTTGCAGCGAAAGAACCCTGTTTAACCTAATTACCACTTAGTTCCTTACGAGATATGTACCATTATTACGTAATTTTTATTAGCACTCGCCTCGCTGAATGTTTTCTAGGGTTGATGAGCTTATGGATGTAGCTTACATGATTTGTTGTTTTTACTTGAAAGTTTATTTCAATTAAAGCATTATTATTTGGTATACATATGTATGTACATATGTGGCGCTGCAGCAATCCTTATTTACCAAATATAAGTACAATAATACCAACACTTTTTCAACATTTTCAACGACAACGTTATAGTTGATACTTAGTTTAGTACTTAAAAACTGGTCCAACTCAACACTAGCTTTATCTGTTTGTTCTCGAATTAAGAAACAAACTTCGACAGCAACTTAAAAAGCACTTTCCACTCCGAAGTATAAAGTGAGTCTCAAAACGAACGTTTCACGAGTAAATGTTCTCAAAACGAGGCATTAAAGCGGGAGTTATTCAATTCTTTAAAAAGTTTAAGTCTTAGTCACAAACAAGGGAACTTTGTGCCCTTTGCTAGTTAAAAGTGACATTGTCCGTCCAATAACCTGAATCACTAAGTTTGGGATAGAGGTGCTACCATTGGTTGTTTGGCGGTAATAAATTAGATAGGCATATCCATACACTACATAACCATGGATGTTATCTTATACCTACTTTGAATGAGTTTGTTTAACGTATAAAGTAATAAAAATATCTTAATAGACCGTTTTTCATAAGCAAAATTGTAAGTCTTATTACGAGTCTTATTTCTTTCGAAAATAAATTCGTATAAGAATTTTATCTCATAGTAAATACAGATAGGGAAACCTAGTTGGAATTAATTATTTGATCTATTCTTATATAGAAATAAATACAATTTATTTTAGGTGACTCCCGTTTGACTACAAATCGCCTAAGCAACGGTCTGGCGAGCATGCCTAAAAGAAATCGGATAGTCAATATCGAAGACATAAAGGGTCTTATTACAAAACGTGGTTTAACTATTAGTCCTGAACTTTGAAAATATTCAGTCCGTTTTTGCTGTTCGAAATTTGTCTGTCTAATGTCATAATAATCAAACTGTCAAAATGTTACCAATGATAAATCAACGTCCCAATTTGGAGTTGACATTTGATAGTTTGTATGTGATGATTGAACAACAAGAACCGACTTTTTATTTCCAAAGTCTTAGATTAATATTTAAACTGCGTTTTGTAATAAGACGGAAAGTAATCACATACATTGCTTAACATCAGGCAAGTTGTAGTCAAGCGTGAGTCTATCTAATGTAAAAAAAAAAAAAAATACACAGTAACTATACCAATAGTAGTGTCCCCAAACCCTATGCCATATAAAACAATTGTTCACCTTTATCCGTCTTCAAATAAAGGTTAGTTACAATACAGCGTTTGGCAGGCTTCTATTTGTTAACAAGTTTCGGTAGTAAACGGCTTCGGTGTGATTAACTTCTTCGTGTTTGGCTATTTTATTGTTTCTTCTCTTCGATAAAATGTTGTATAGATGTAGTTGATAGAAGTGGCATGTGAGAACTTTTTTACTAAGTATTTAATTTATATTTTTACTAATGTGAATTTGAAAGTTGATAACAAAAGAATGTAACTTATGAGTTTTAAAAATGATATGATTGAAAAAAATATATGTATCTGTAATAATATTAGTAATTTGTAAAATTAAATTTTTACTTAATACTATAACTAAATACATTGAAACTTTTAGCATTTTATACGTATAAATATGTATGAACAACGATTATACGACAAGATAATATTTATACATAATGAAAGTTACGTTTTACAAATAGAAGATAACCATAACTTCTTTGTTTGCAGGACTTTTTAATGATAATGATGAAAATAAACTAAAATTTATTATGACAGTACTCAAATAATACGTATGTTATTATTATTTGGGGTGTAGAAACAATCCATTTCCATATAAAACTTCAGCTAAGTTACTTAGTACTTTCTTACTTGCTAGAGTTGAATGATACATGGCGTGGGCGGATTATAGAAACTGTCTGAAAGTGTTTCTCAATTGTGGAGCTATTTTCATAGCTGAATCACATGGAGATTGGGCAATGGGATAACAGATAACTGGTTTCATTTAGGGGGAAAATATTGTTGGAAATTTTGGGAAAACTGAAGGGTAGAAACCAGAAAGCTATTATTAAAACGTTGCTGAGTAGTTGCTTGTATTTTATAAGGCTGTATCTTATAAAGTATGGTAGTATTACAGTTGATTTATTATACAAACTACTAGAAGAAATACAGTTGTAATTACTATCTTCCATGTGTAACAACTTCAATCAAGGTGTGAGTTGCTGAGTTCGAGTTTTTGCTATTTGATTTGTAAATAAGATGGTAGGTTTTACCTGTTTTAAAAAATGACAGTGAAACAGTTAAATCGAGTCCATTCAAACTTCTTAATTATTATGATGGTTTCACAGTAACATCGACTAATTAAAAGGGGTAATTATGCTTAAGTTAAGCGTACGTAAATAGAGTGTTTCACACAGGATAAAAATGAACAACATAGTATTATAATAAATAGTAATTGACGTATTTACATATTTACCACTTAATAAAAAGTCCAGCACATAGAAATCGAATTTAAATTAATTTTTAAAGCGCACATTTCCTCAGCAAGAGTCCGAATCTAATTCGCTAGGGAAGAGGTTAACAAAGACAACCCTTGTGCTCAGCCAAGTAGAGAGGAATCGATTTATTTTGCCTTCATTAGCTTCCCTGACGTCCGCCTGTCTTGATAAATAGTAATATGCTCTTCTTTAAATGTGTTTTTTAATAATAATAACATTCTAGACATAGAAAAAATCTTGAATTATCACTATTAATGACCTAATATAATGTATGTTATAATATATAAATTCGATTCGCATATTGAAACTTTGTATTTCTGTTTCTTTCTTGTACAAGCTTAAGTTTATGCGTTGCTTTAATGTAATATTATGTGAGTGTGTTGCTTCAAAAAAAATATGAAAATTCAGGATATCTCTACTATACTAATCTAGGTATGTTGTTTTTTTAGTTTTTAATTCGTCTTTTATAAATAAGAACCGAATTGACATACATTCCTACCTATATATAATTGTTGAATGGTTATGAGTAGATACATTATTGCTTAACAATGAAATTAAAATGAAACAAACAGTCTTGTTCAGTCAGTCTGTTAATATTTTTAAATGAGATGCGTTTAGCCATTATTGCCACTCCCGAGAGAAGTGCTCGCAATCTACGTCTGCTCCTGACTCAAAAGAAATTAATTAATCGCCGTCCGTCCGCCGCCGTAATGTTTTCTCATTAACGGCTCCACTAAGATTATTTCGCCATAAGCCCTCACCGCATTACTAATCACCGCTTCAAACGACCCTAGCGCCCACCTCCCTACAAGCCCCAATTGAAAACACACACAACAAACACACACACACACATACTCCAATCAAAACCCACACAATCAACGCTAGATTCATTTCAATTTAGAATGACTTCTCTCCGATGCAGGATTATCAATGCATCACAACTCTCGAAATAATCAACCTGATTGCCATATCACTCAACGGAATTTCGTATAATTTTTTTATGAAAAAATATTATTCGCGCACAAAAGGGATCGCAAAGAGCTTCACGCAACATAATACGCAAACAATGGGCCGCCGGTGCAAAAACGTTTTCTACGAAACGGCGCAGTACGTCGTTACGCGTCTCGCTGATTTCGCAAATACGCTACTTTTTTAGCGCAGGTAAACTCGGACTCGGCGAGATACTTTATAGTGTTCCAATTATTCGTTCCGCTGCTAACTGAATTACACGAACTATTTGCAATCGAAACTAGGAAAGCGAGCGTCCAATAAAAGCGAACGGGCGCCTAGAAACATTTTCTTTCGTTTGTTTCTTTTCATATGATTGTAGATGGGAGGAGGAGGGCCGGCGCCGGCAGCGTACGTACGGGGCTCGCATTTAAAAGCGATATAAAAAACTTGGGCCTTTATTTCGCAGGATGACCTAAGTGGCCGGCCCGACGGACAAAACCCCTCTTGGACTTACCTGTATTTTTCCACTTATTTACCCGACGTTTTTACATTCGCAGTGTTTGTTAGTGCCTCGCTTTGTCTGTCGGGAAGATCGCGTTTTTTAACGAGTACTTAGGGTCTAATTAAAAGGAAAGCTTCGGACAGTCGAGGCCTTTTGATGCCCACTGTTATTACGTTTCATGTATAAATGTAATTCGGCTGGATGGAGTTTCGAGTGGGGAGGCCATGTTGTGTATTTTTTGGGCGCGTTATTGAAAAATTTCGAGTGGTCGTTTCCTCGAGCCTCTTCCTATTACGACCATCTTTAACCATTCAAATACAAGTATGTAGGTAGATAGCATATAATGTGTAGTGATTACATTTTGACAGGGTTTTATTAAAAAAGAGCACTCCATAACGTCATAAAATTTATACCTATGTAAGTGTCATTCAGCGATATCGAATAATTAAATTACGTAGGTACACAAAGTAAACAAAAAGCTGTAACCGTGAATTGGTTTATTAACATAATCATATTTCATTTTTACAGGCTAATAAAATACTGTAATCATGATTCGAGTGGTAATGAGAAGCAAATAATGGTCCGTGGCAAGCAGTGACATAAGTCAATGTGACAGTAAACGTCACGGGCAAAATGACCTGCGCCGGAGTCGACTCCCGGGAACAAAGATATGAATATCCAAAGACACCCTAGCTACTTGAGATAGTGGAACTCTCTGTTCCTCACGAACTAAATAGTCCAAAGATCTTCAAACTGAGAGAACTGGTTAAACCGGTTCTTATTGGGTAAGCACTTGCTTATCATTATACAAACTATGATCAAGTTTAATCACGTCTTAGTTAAAAAAATATCGTCTTACCTGACAAATCTTGTGAACAAGCCGTTCCTTCAGTGACGTCACCTTATTTGTCTTCCTCAGATGCATCAGCATCATCTAGTGCGCGCTTTTGGTGTCAGGCTTGTCATAGATAGATAGATAGATATAATGTATTAACATAATGTATTACAACAAACTTATTACAATAATAATAAGAGTTGGCATCAATCATGTCTTGTTAAACATAGATATAATTTTTAATAAAAATGACTGATTACTAATTAAAATTATTTGTTTGCAATTATTTTAGCTGCAGGTATGTATAGGGGCTTGATTAGATAGACAATTTAAAAATAGAAACATAAGGCAGACATATTGTGTTATACTTGTGATCTATCTATCCAGCCTTTTACAATTTACTTGACGCTGTTGTAATTTTCTCCAGTATGATGAGGGGTTTGTTTGATATAATACCTCTGTCTGTCACAGAATACGTAGCACTTTCTACGTGATGAGTTGGAGTCCATTACATGTTTTATCCCCTTTATGAGAGATGGCGTCATAAAACTTATTTATTTGAAATCAAGAACAAAATGACATAGTTATGTGTATGTCTAGAAATGCCGTAGGTAAACTGAATTACTGATATTATCCGTTAATAGTCGAATGCATGTGACTACAGTCTAAATCATTTCACTAAAGTTACCTGGTTACCAGAAATCTGACTTCCTAAAACACACACAATGGCAAATTCATAATAATAGTCGACATCTAGAATACAACCAATTTTCATCCATTTATAAAATATTTAAACGGATTTATTGGTTTGTCTACGCATATGTACGTTTGGTATTTCATTATATAGGAATAATCAAGATTTAAAAAAAGCTGGCCTTTTTCTGGCTCAACGTATCAGCATTGCCATCCAGCGTGGTAATGCGGCCAGTATGCTGGGCACGCTGCCCTCTGGTAGTGAGCTGGAGCACTTAGATTATCTTTAGGCTTTTCTAAAGATATTCTAAGTGCCCATTTTTTGTATTAGTTAGAAGTAGTATGATTAGTTTTTCTTCCCATGTTTTTATATTTTATTATTGAGAAGAAAAGTATTTATAAAATCTAGATTATATAAACAATCACACATCTTTCTAGATAACCTAGGTAGCAAAATAATGAGAGTATCTAGCGCACGTGTTCACCGTCACTAAACCAGCTATTATAGATATTACAATCCTACAGATATCCCTGATTTACTGCCTGCTGCCTTTTGAACGCACTAAATCATATTTTGTATGGAACTTGAGAAAACTAATAACCATTATTGACCAACTAGAGTTCAAGCAAGATAACTCTGCGTGCGGATAAAATTGGAACTAAAATATTCTGATTGGAATTTGATCAGAGGCCAACTCTAGGCTTAAGTGCTGCCGCCAGCCGCACGCAGAGTTATGTTATACGGACTCTACAAGAATCTTTTATGCGGAGACTTCGATACTTTTTTATCTGTGAGTTATATGATATAGTGATTTGCGAATATGCGAAATATAAAGAGTTTTTTTTATACAAGTAAGAGTATATTGTGCGGCTGACATCTTTTTTGGTAACTGGTTAGTTTGGCCAAGTTATGAATGAAAAATGATTTATTGGCAACCAATAAATTATAGAGAGATTTGAATTCTTACGATTTATTGATAACACGTATAGTGTTTATTTAATCAAAACAAAGTAATAGTCGATAAAGGCGCTGCAAATTTATAAAATGTATCTTAATTATTTCTTCACTAATAAACCTTTATAGCACCTCATATATACGTCACATGTTATGCGTGAAACTTAGATAATTAACCTGACAGGTTAATTATCTAAGGCGTGAAAATGTATCGTTGCAAAAATAAATAACAATTGATTTGCTAAAAATCCCTGATATTTTTGACAAAAGTATTTCTATTGTTTCTCAACGTCGCTTTCATCAACAGATTTTTAACTATTTACTAATATTGCATCTTTGTTTATTAAAAACTTCTAAAATACTCACAAGCTCGCTCATTTTCAAATTAACACGTCCTCCCCGTCCGGGCTGTTATTGTATGAAGGACACAAAACAATCCGCACTTTTTGTACCTTTTGGGACGATGTTTATGAGTGCCATTAATTAATGTTGGCAACATAGACGTCTCGTAATAAAATTGAGTTAAAATTGCCATTCACATGTTTGGGATTCCTGTGTTTTTTTGGGTATGGTCGAATGTGGTGCCGAGCTGTCTGGTGTGTGGTCTATTGAAAATATTGGTTAGATTTGTAATGATCGGGATTTTATACATATATATTTTATTGTTCTTATAGGCACAAGAATATAGCGTTCTGCAATTGATTAATTGATCTGGAACTAACTTTGCAATGCCTTTATTTTATGAATAGATGAATATGAATTAGGTCATTTTTTACTATAAGCTCTGTATCCATTTCCTATGATCAAGTCGAGCTTTCACAAAATGAAGTTATCGCAGATAACCTTTTTTTTTACTTTTTCTTTAATCTAATCGCAGAAAATATATACAAAGCACTTTTTTTTTTTTTTTTAACATGAAATAGGCTTACGCTTGACTACAACTTGCCTGATGTTAAGCAACGTTATAGTCTACGATGTAGCGCGCTTGCCTAGAAGAAACCGGTTGTCTCTCGACTTGAAGACCGACAAATTATAGTTCAAGGGGAATAGAGATTCGGGCAAGGAGTTCCACAGTTTGGCTGTTCGCACGATGAAAGTCGAAGCAAAACGCTTGGTGCGAGTCTTTGGAACCTCAACTGTATATCGGTGCCTCCTTGCCGTGCCCCTACTCGTGCGATGGTGAAATGGGGCTGCAGGAATTAAATTATGCAATTCCTCCGCACACTCTCCGAAATGCAACCTGTATAAAATATATAAAAATTATTCTCACGATAATTCGTTTAATACTATTTTATGTGCAGAACGTAACAGTTATTGCCTTCTTATCCTCCATTAACAAATAACCAGGGGATTAAGCGAAGCAAGAATAGGCATGTAGTATTCAAATCACCCACCCACGACTTCCAAATTCATTCATATCTATAATTCTCTTTGTGGAGCAACTGATCGAATTACAAATACTACCAATAAACCTCCACCGTTTTATTATCAATAATTTACAACATCGCGCCGGCGAGCATAAAAATGAAATTTAAAACAAACCATTAAACGATTTTGTTCGGGAATCTCTAACAAGGACGCTTCCCTTAACCGGATTGGGAACACACCTGGGTACTCGAATCTGGCCCAAAAGGTCCCAAACGACACTCGATCCTATCTACAAAGGTCCTAACTCCGTCCCGCGATGTATCGAAGCGCAGTCTACGGGAACAGAGTTACGTGCTCATTTCTATTGGGAGGGACGTATCATGTTGGCAGCATTGGACATAAGTCATTCCGGAAGCAAGGAGTGCCGAGATGGTAGATTTTAAAAATGGAACGTTTGATTTGCATTTGAATAAGAGCCCCCGAGCAAGCCAGGTGCGCTCCCGTACATTCGACACCAAAAGTTTTTACATTTTTTTCTGGGGCCGAGTTAGGAAATTAATATGGATGCCCGCTTGTAATCGCCGATGTTGTCCAAACTCATTAACATACGAATTAAAGTTCGAAGCGATTGTTTAATTTTAAATGTGAGAAGTTAGTTCATTAAAACTTTGGCGCAGATTGTTATTCATCGCTGTCATTTGTAGTTTAAAATTGACTTTGTAATAAATTTAAGAATAAATATTACATACAACTTTTGCGGCCGATTGTATAATCGTATGGTTAGGTTATGGTACTTTGAAGTAATTTTCATGTTTCGAACAAAGCGTCACGGGGCGGCAAACACGTGCAACTAGTACTTATTTAACTGGATTTTCTTCTTTACATCTTTTGTTAATCGTTATCAAACTTGTAGTATGTCTGTAATTTTTTAATAGTTCTTTAAATAATAAAAATTTACAAGTTACATGCTTTTGGTTTGACGCTGCAATCTTGTTCACACAGAATACAAAGTAGGTAGATCAAATCTTATTAAACAAGAGAAGGTCGTATATTTTTTATCAGCCGCGTGGTTTACGTTTGAGGCAGACGGTGCGTTCATTCAAGCTCATTGTTTGAGTTTTTATTATCGTAACAGACAAAGGGCGCGTAAACGGTAGCAGGCGTTATCGGCACTTCTGATCAACCTTATACTCTTTGCTCATACCATATTTTATTTTTAAATTTGGAACTTTTATTTTTTTCGAGCTAAGATGTTTTCGTGCGGGCGATATGCGATATAGAAACGCGGGTTTCAATTCGCGCGCTTTTTAGCGGGCTCAAGTGTCAAGTTCCTTTTTTAAAATTTGATGTTTTTTGACATGGGAACCAAGATTGTTAACTTAATGCTTGGTTGATATACATCACAGTGTTGTTTAGTATAGATAAACTTTTTGTTTTCAACGTCATATGACATCGTAAGAAAATGGATATGTAGTAACTATTATAGTACAGAAGACATTCATAAGTAATAATACGAGTAAATAATTAAAATCTGTCTCAATAGACAGATTTTAATAATTTATGAAGACTTTATATGTATTATTTTTATTTTTACTTTTCATGCGCACACCACGATGTATCTGCCCAGTAGAACTCCCTCAACGAATTAATTCTGCGGGGGAGTCAAGACCCTCAGTCATGAGTAAATACGACTCAAGAGAGATATAAAGAGAAGAGATCGTAAAAGTAATTTATTGATAAAGAGAAAGCGCAAGTTTTATATTTACTATGAATCTAGTGCTACGATTACACATACCAGGATCACATAATCTATCTGCTGGTATCACAAACGTTCTGCAATAAACCTGCGGCGGCAACACTCCATACTTGTCAGTACTAGCTCAACTATTGACCTCGTTAGTGGAACAAAAAGCCGTGTGTAAAACAAACGCGCTCGCGTTCGCCTTTTCCTCTCGAAAATAACTCATCTCGGCTTTTCACGAGATGTCATTAAATCGGGCCGCTTTGTGTCTACGGGGTTGCCGTAAGTGTGACACGTTGGAATTGCTTAAATCATAAAAAAGTACCAACAATATTTTTAGTGTTTCAAAAATATGAGTTTTAAATTGATAAGCAAATTTAGAAGACCTGGTATATTTGGAGGAAAAATATATACCCAAGCTAGCTGTTTTCATCAAGGAAGTCATTATAAGACTGCAAAATGTACCCAAAACATTCTTAACGATATAATACTATTTTGGTCTATGATAAAAAACTTTTATTTTGATCATGAAACACAAACTGTAATAAAATATCCATCTTTATTTTAATCATTTTATTATATGCTTAACGAATTTCGTTCCGAATTCGTAATCGTACGTCGTAGAATATTGATACCATTGCACATATTAATCTATACCATATTTTGATGAACGTTTTAGTGTTTATATTAGTTTTTAAAAGTAGCCAAATCTAGCCAAATCTCACCTACTCGCAACATCCCAGCCCCCGCTTCGCTCACCGCTCCGCGCCCTAATGAGGCACCACTCGTCGCTGTTGTTTTCTTTACCTCATTAACAAAATGCAGGTGATATTTTGTGTTGCCAGTCTGAATCGGCTTGGTATTGACGGGAAAGGAAGGTTTAAAAACATCTAGCTATGTTAGTTTGTATGTCTGTAGCAACTCATTAAATATTTGATAAATTGGGTGGTAAATGGAAATGAAAATATGCGAATTGAAATAAAATAATACTCAGGTTTAAAAAAACATGAATGATTCAACGACTAATTAGTTGAACATTTGTTTTATTAGTCGATATCAAAACTATCAATATAAGAAAAAACGAAACAATGTTTAAATTAATCATTGTTGAATTATTAATCAAAAGCGACAGAGAATTTATACATTCTCAGCTATGTATATTTTAATGTGAAAGTGTTTAGCGTAGTGGTGTGGTGAGCTTTTTATTTGACTGTTTACACCTAAAGATGTAATAACTAAAAGACGTGGTACAGTTTAAAAAGCGGATAAATAAAATTACCAAGCAATTAGGAATAAAAATATTAATCACTTCCCACCAAAATATTTTCCTCGAAGAAAATATGCGTGAACAATAATACATTTTTGATTTTCCCGGGCATAGCCCTCCAGCTCCGTTCTTTTAATTACTGAGCTTGGGCGGGCGGGACCCGGGGCGGGCGGCGGCGGGCGGCTTCGGGAAATATTTAGCGGCGCACACAGATTACTACGAATAGATTACTATTTACTACTACCGGAATCCTACTAGGGAAGTATAAATATGTTAAATAGATCACAATTGGACTGCGGATAAAAACAATTTTCTTGCTCTGTTTACCTTCATATTTGTAATGTAAATTCATTTTTGGATTGTTAATCATTCAACCAAGGTGACCAATTAATTACTACATGATTTTTTGCTCTTAATTAAGAATTTTATCTTGTCTGAAGTAGAAAAAATGCAATTGGTACTAAGTATGTTTGTCAAAGAAATGGTATCTCGACTGATGGTGACTGCCTGATAATGTCGGCTTTGCAACCGTTAAACTTTAGTTCAAAGGCACTATAAATTCCGGTGTTAATTTACCCTATGTAGTTTTCCAGTGCAACTTTTATATCCAGTGGCAGTCACTTGTTGAATCTATTTCCAGTAATCGCTGCCAGCACGCGTCCGCAGCAGGCCCGTAATTACTAATGAGCTTATACTTAAGTACATATATAAGAGACACTGTTTTTAACCACATAAACCCACGGCAAAATTATATTTTAATGAAGAAAATTCAAGATTTCGCAATACTGGGATTAATTAAAATTTAATTGCGGCTGCGTGATTGCGTGCCTTTAAGACGTCTGCGGATTTTTTTAATTACACCACGAGTTTCAGGTGTAATTATTGTATTAATTTGTTAAAATACTTGCTGTGCCACCGCATGATTTAAATGAATATAAATTAGTGCGAAATTTATTGGTCGTGTGTCTGTGTGAACGTAAGCTGAAAGTTCTTTTTTCAAGAATTTAATAATTTTAATTTCATTCTGAACCAATTTAGACAATTTAATGGGATACCACACCTACCTACCAACACAGAACGTAGCTATGTTGATCTAACTCTAAAAAGCAACAACTGCACCAAAAACAATAGAAGCACGCACGAGCAGACACGCCCAAGTGCATTTTAATTTGGTCCGCAAGGTTCCATTCTGAGAAGTAGGCTGTCTCCGTTGGGATGTTGGCGAAATAAGAGGAATTTCTGCAAATTAGAGGCAGCCGTAATAGGAGTGGACCTCGGGACCTGGTAGCGGCCCACATTGTTGGGCGCCGCTGCTATTTTTTCATTCCGAGAATATTATGAGTTGTTTTAGGAAAATAGAGAAGAATAATGGTGATGGCTGGTTGGTTATTATAATTATGGCACGGCCTAGTTTACAGGGTTTTATTTAATTGCAGTGGATAGTTAGTTCTGTTTGCCTACCTAGGTTATTGAAATTATGTTGTAATTAACTGTATTTTCAGGATTAAAAATTTTATTTATAATAATAAAATATATCCTTTTGGAGTCGAGACTTTGGGGCTGTGGGGTCCGGGAGCCCATACTATTTTCCAAAACCTCTCGGAGCGCTTGGTTGACGCGACGCGTGACCAAAATGCTGGCCTTTTTCTGGCTCAACGTATCAGCATTGCCATCCAGCGTGGTAATGCGGCCAGCATGCTGGGTACGCTGCCCTCTGGTAGTGGGCTGGAGCACTTAGATTATCTTTAGGCTTTTCTAAAGATTTTCTAAGTGCCCCTTTTTGTAGTAGTTAGAAGTAGTTTGTTTAGTTTTCCTTCACTTGTTTTTGTATTTTCATAGTTTTGAATATGCAAAACCAAATATTCGATAAGCCACTAAACATCCAACGAGGTTGGATATTCCTGTAAAATTTCAGCTATACTTTCGCAGATATTTTAAACGTGTAGGTAAATTATTGCCGTGACCCAATATTACATTACATTCATATCTACTATGTACAGCACATGCACTTTATTGTATGTACCGCAAAGTTGTGGAACTCCCTGTCTGACTCCCTGTTCCCCACGCACTTTAATCCAGCGATCTTCAAAGCGAGACTGAACTGGTTCTTATTGGGTAAGCACGTGAATGACTACGGTCCCCGTTTTAGTTGAAAATAGTACATTTTACAACATGTGAAATGAAACCCAATCAAATATGTATACACATTCAGTACATGACAAAACAAATGCAACTGAAAAACAACAAAAACTCGTGTAAAAATATCGTGTTTATTGGCAACAAAAAGCGCTCCAGTTCAGGAAGCACTACAGAAGTTACAGAGCCGTATCGGATCGATAGTGGCCCTTCACATTAATTTCGCAGCAATTATTAAACGCGAGCAATTCGATAATTAATCGGCGCAAAAAGCGGCCGGCTTCGGGGGCGGAGCGCCGGCCGACGCAGACATTATAACTGATAGAGTGGATGCTGAAGTTTCAGGGAAACTTGGGAGCTAGGTAATGAAACACTTGATGAAAAAATCTGTTATGTAACGAATCACCTAGGAAGACATTACGCAGACATCACTTCTAGTGCTTGCCGGTTGATGGTGTCTTACTAAAGTTGAAATCGTACAATTAAACCTTTGTTTTCAAATAAGTGATATCCATTAATTGATGGCCATGTTTATTATACAAGTAAAAATGTGACCATGCTTCTGTAAAAAGTTAATTCTTAAGACTTAGCGTGAAAAGCATGGGCAATGGACATAATATACAAATCTACTAATTTTGTAAGTAAATTGTTTCTCAAGTCTCATCAAGACTGTTATATTTTTCATGTACAACCTCTCCAGCAGTGTGTTCCGTGCAGTAAGCGCAGTAAATCAGTGCTTACAATGGGGCAGGTGGCGGCGGCGTCGCGCGATAATACCGCGTTTAATTACGCGGAATAATTAGTGAACGGAATATTTTCCGGGCCCTAACTATCTCCGCCATCTTCCGGCGATAACTAGGCGGTAATTGCGGATTAACCTCTCATTCAGAATTTAATAGTGCTCGAGTAAAATGGCTCGATAGGTAAGGCTTCGACTGCCCCGTGTGAGTCTCATTGGATATTATGTTAAAACTTTACAAGTGTAAAAAAATCTTGTTGAATTTTATTTAAAAGAATATAAAGTTGCCATGTTTAATTTCAATTCATATTTTTTTTACTGAAAATCCAGTTTTGAGTTGGTACTCAAATAATTATTATTTTGATTAGAATTGTATTCTTAATTTATTTTGAAAATGTTCTTTTAATACATGTACCTAGGTACATAAAAATGTTTTTGATTTATTTTTCAAAATATCACACAATATAGGTAAAACGGGTCAATTTGATAGTATTCATATACTATCAAATTGACCCGTTTTCACACACTCATGTGTGTATGTTTGTATTTCCTTCACGATCAAACAGATTTAGATAAAATTGTATATAGAAAGTAGCTCACCGCTGTCTGAGCCTTAACACGTTCTCACTTCGATCCCCAACAAGATTCGATGATGCTATTTGTTTAGTGACGCCGAAGTAATTGTTCACGGAAAACATGGGACAGAACAATGTGCTGTAATAATTTAATTTGATTGTGATTATGGGGTTATTCTGAGCGTTATGAGCACGTGAGGCGTGTGCGGTGATGGGTTACAATATAGGTGGGTAAATGTTGCAATCAGCAATTAAACTATACCTATGCCTGAAAACATATAAGGATTAATTAAAAAATTCGATGATAATGCAAAAACTTACTATCATCCAAAGATTTTGAAAAATGACATGATAAAATGATAACTAAATCTTAACTTTATTTTTCTTTAAGTTTACATAAAACAATGTGCAGGTGATACAAAAAATAATATGTTCATGAAACATCAGTGGATCCATCCCAGAGGTTGACCCTCAGCCCCGAACTAAGCTGAAGCTTGTGTGTCGGATACTGGAGATCTTCCCCAAGGATCGAAACAAAGACTTACAAGTATTAAGTATTTTTTTATCAAATTGTAAACACCTACACAGTACGATGTCTCTTTAAGGCTGCAAGGCCTGTTTTCGGACATCGGTACAGAGTAACTTAGTAACTAAAAATAAATGGATAGTGGTCGCCGCTGACGCCATCTAACTTATTATAAGATTATATTACAAATACATTTTTTAAATACATATTGATTGTTATTATTTTTTACCAAATTTAATTAAATTTTCTTTTACTTTCACTAAGATCATTAGCAGCAGAAAATTTCATATAATGTATATCTTTGGTCGACATGCCTCCCAAGACAAGTATTACCTATACATATAAAAGTTTCCCATTTTACAAAAATTTAGACTTAATGAAACGATATTTGTTATCAAAAATCATTTAAATCCAGTAGCTCGCACTAGTTATAAAATTCCAATCACACATGGCCGTTATTGTTTAGGGTCTGTAACCGGGTGGGCGTATATTGCACACGGTCGGCACGCGCCTCTGTTGTAATTCGCGCTTTATGGCACGAGAGTAATTCCGGATAATCCACCAATCCCCTCTAGGAAATCATCTGTGTTTTAGTGATGGGATTGCTGATTTGGAAGGTTCAAAAGTTTCGGTGGATGTTTAAGATTTTATTTTAAGTAAGTTAAGCATAAAGTCAAGACACATTATATATATTATTCGTCTGCCCGAATGAAGTATCATTCGGGCAGACGAAATCTTCATGCCTAACATTTCAAGCCTTGTTGTATATACCTAATATATAATGTGTCTTGACTTCCTGCTTAACTTACTTAAAATAAAATCTTAAAGATACAACGATATTATTGAAAACAGATTTTTATTGAAATGAATGATCCTAACACGGACGTATTCTTGAATGAATCTTATTATGGTGATAACACGTTTGTAGGTTACTGCACTTAATAAACGCTACAAAAACGAAAATATCACATATTTATAACAAAATTGGCTAACGTAACAGTTACTTCGAAACCCGTATACGATTAAAAAATCCATTGATTCAACTAACAACACAATCTACAAGGTTCCACATCACTATATGTATATATATACAACCTATTTATTACTTGGCACATCACTACCACCTCCGCGTCGCCCAGACAACGTTTGATCCCAGATGTAAGGCAAAAAATATTCCGTCACATTTTCACCTGCGACAATTCGTGCTCGTAGTTATTACGACCCCGTGGCTAGTTGAGCGTGAACTTTTCATATCAACGGGAAATATTAATTTCCCAATGGCCATGAACATCGAGGCGAACGTAATGCTGGCAAATTAAGCCGAGTGCCTTTCATATTGTACTTTGTACTCGGAATTAAAATGAGGCGATTTTCTTTGAGGTATTTCGGTGTTTGGCGTTTGATACCTCGAGAGGGACTAGATTAATTTGCTTTTCTTTTGGCGGGGTGAGGTGCGAAAAATTTTTATGAGTACCCACCTTACACAGATTTTATTATTTATTAGTTTTTGATAATGGCATGCAGACGTAAAAAATACTTTTTATAAGTAATTAGATGGAACATTATGAGGTCAAGAAAAATGCTGCATGTTTATTTAATTTCCTATGACTTGAAGAATCATTCTATGAGATAAAATGGTCATCACGCATGAATGTAGCACTTACCAATTACTGTGTTTTTTTTTTAATTTTACTGTCGTATTACATTATTTTTCCTCACTTACTTTTAGTCACAAAACGCCATCTATCGCCACGCCAATAGCAACAACAATAATAATCGACATTACTAGCCGACAGATGGCGCGGAGGTCAATCATTTAAAAATCACTGCACATTGTTCTGCGACTAATTGCAGGGAAAGAGGGGTCGATGGACTCACGGACTAAATCATTTTCTAATAGGGGATTGTGGCTTGTACTATAAACGCTCATACTGAAGTGTTTGTTTATGTAGAATATTTATTTTGTGATCTTATTTTTATGTGTAATTATTTATGCTGGTAACACATATGTACTTGCAGATCGACTTTTAAGTTACCTGTTACAAATATGTATAGGATATACAAAATGATTATCTCAGTCACATACACGAGATATTAAAAATGTTCCTTTCATTGTTCTTTCGGTTGGTATATAATATATTCACATACTTTTTTCAAAAATATCTCGAAAAAATGCGAGTTGTTGTATCGAAAAATAACAACATCATTCAAGAAAGTTATCGCGCGATCAGCATCATTTTGTAAATATTATTTGCATCCATGGTATCCTAGTGAACATTCTAACTTGCTTACCAATCTATAAAATTATATCTTAAATTTTTATTTTACTATACATACTACACTATATATCTATCAATTAACTCACTAGACACAAAACAACGCCACATAACATAACTATATCTCTCACACAGTTCAGTTATCGTGGTACATACCACCTTTATCGCATGTCAAGAAGCTTTGATTGAAATACGCAATAGTTCATGGTACTTCCATAGAAATAAGGCCCAGTACCCTTCCCACAGTGCTTTGATTAATTTCTGTTTTGCCAAAGTGTATTAGATTGGGTCGTGTAGAGTGGATTCTAGTTCATTGTGTTGTAATGTTTAATCTTGTAATTGGTCTTTTTGTGCGATTAAAATGGTGTTCTCTTTTTTGCAGGTCTCTGTTTTGGATGTGGATGTACGGTTGATGGAAGCTTGTAAGTATGACAATAATCAATTTTAAAGTTCATTATCAATTTTATTGAAACTAATAAAAAAATATGTAATAGAAAAATTTTCATTAATGTAAATAATGTGTGTAGGTATGTACCTATTATACGGTGAATAGATCTTACTAATTCGTAACAGCATTATTTTACTTGTCATCTTAAGAATAATAAAGTATTAAACCTGATATCCTTAAAGAAATTTAATATTGAATTAAAGCCTATTTAAATTTTCCAGGTAAAAATTTGGATAATCAGCTTTATTTAATAAAATATTGTGCCCATCTAATCTACCCAGTTATCCTTCTTTGCTATAAAAATATTGTCTTAACAGTTTTTGTAATTACTTAATATTACGTATGACTAAATTACTTAATCCTACGTATGACTATATTGAAATGTTTTACTGTGTCATAACTTTAGCTTGCGTTGCCTATATCCACGTACATACTATGTCCTCATCATAAATCCACTATATCGAGCACATACATAAATACGAAGCACCAACAGTTAAAACTGACCGTGACCGGTGCAGACAACAATAGGCCATCGACAATTGAATCAATGCCCTATTTCCTGTGAATTGGATTCGTTTCCTTTTTACCGACCGATGCTCATTTATCAATGTATTTTCGGTCCACTAGTGCAGTGCGGTGATTGATTTCATAAAGATTTGGACTAGGAATAATATGATAGAAGGCTTAATCAATGAGTAATTTAATCAAAATTCATGCAAGTGTGGCTGTATTTTTTTTTGTTGAGTCAGACATTTAATTACGGGTGAACTTGAAATGACTTTGTACAAGTAGTTGTAGTATATAGAAGCATCTGTAATTTACCTGGAACGGCTGCCGATTAATTGCTAATAGTTCAAGAGCGTACTATCCATTCATCTTTCACAATGTGTGAATGTATATAATAAGTATTTACTAAGTCATTATATGTATATACATATACTGTTGTTGTAGTTCAAAAATGTGAAATTTAATGAATGAGCGGTTATGTTATGATATCACAATAAATAGCAAATCATCAGTAAGCCAAGCTACTCCAACCATTTCTAATATTTATATACTTTCTGTCCTTAAATATATTGATTTATCAGACCCATTCCTCAGTTTTCTCCCAATCTTAGTCAAACGTCCAGGAATTTGTCTTCCCGAGGCCGACAAACGACGTCGTCGTAAAAAGCATATCTTTCCGTCCGCTCGATAAAACCGCCAGTGGTCATCTCCCCAATAGTGTACTCAGCCCTACATATGATTTTTTATAAAAGCGTGTGATAAAAATCAGCAAGACGCTTGCCTGATAGAAAGCATCACACTTGTGTTATGCAATACAAAATATTGAGTTACAAGTATAACAATAACTATATGTAATTACAAAAACGACACATTCTCTATCTCAGCACAGCTTAAGCTAATGCATCGTCACATTTAAATTTCAGTGTGTCTTTGATTATGTGCGCATAGCGAGACAAGAAATCTCAGGAATTTTACTACAAATCTACAAATAATACATTTAAAACCGAAATACAATAATAGTACTCATCCACTACTGCTTGGTGGAATCGATTTGCAAGTAACACCCTACCTATGTTAGGTACATATAAAGACAAGTTTAATTTACATAATAAGCCATTGCATAAAACAGATTACTCTAAAATTCTCTGTAGTTACTCATCCTTATGGTCAAATCGGTCCCTAGTTCGTCCGAGCTAAGTCCGATTATTTACTCTAGTTGGAGATTATCTTGGGCGAGGGAATGTTGCCACTTTGCTTCCGCGCCATCGCCACCCGAATGCTTTTTTAGCCAAAAAGCTTTATCACTTCCGTGGGGATATGGACTATGGACACTGTAGTAGAGGTACAGTTTATAGATGTGGCGATATAGTGATTTCTCCAAAATTTAGGTACTATAAAAAAATTTAATCCAGTTTTATCTACATTAAAAATGTAATTGTTTGTTTTGAGAAAGATATTACGCAAAACGTTTTTCAGCATTTTCCTTGAAAGTTTATATAAAATGTGAAACAGTTTGGGCAAGTTTACTTCCTTGTTGTCTGCGTCATGGAACACGTTCTTACCACGAGGAAACCTCACGCCTTGGCTGTAATCACATGCCTCACCATGATGGCCAAAACTCGTGCCACACGAGTTTACAAAGTCAACTTGTTTTAAATATAAATGGAGGAAAACCTCACTGACTCATGACTTAGATTGAAAATCATACTTCGTCACTTCTTCAAGTATACCGTTTTTCTTTTTTGATCAGTGTGATAAAAAATGATCAAGACGCTTGCCTGATGGAGAGCATCGCGCTTACGCGTTACGCAATAAAATATATCGAGTCGCAAGTATAACAATATGTAATAATACATTACAATAATTATTTTAAATAAAAGCAAAAACCGACTTCAACTCTTCTGTAACGTTACTGAACAAATATAAGCCTATCAAAAAAAAACTACAACATAAATTCATTTGCTAAACACATCTAAGCCTATCAGAGAAAACCGCATCAAAATCGGGCTGATAATTCAGAAGATATAGTGTATACAGCAGCGCTCCCTGGTGATTGTCATCGTAATACATAGCTAAGAGATGCATCCATTAAACTTCAACACATCACCGAAAACTGTTTCAAAATCCGACTAGTAGTTTTGGAAATATGGGTAAAATTTGTTTGCATAAACTTTATCAATTTGTTGGTTTATTGGTTTTTTCTCAAAAAGTAATTAAACCGAATGAAAAACAATTTGTATGGGACCATCTAGCAAACTATCCTCATCGAATAAAAAAAAAATTTTCAAATCGGTTGATAAACAACGGAGAAATTGCTTAACATATCTTAAAAGGAAGTCGGTTAAAAACGACACATACTCTATCTCAGCACAGCTTAAGCTAATGCTTCGTTACATATTAAATTGCAGTGTGTCTCTGTTATGTGCGCACGGTGGGACAAAATCTCCCAGTTATATCACAACAAATCTAAAAACAAATTAAAAACCGAAACAAAATAAAAGTACTCATCCTCTACTGCTTGGTGGTGGAAATAATTTGCTAGTAATATCCAATAGCCTAAATACATATATTTTGTTATTCATATGGAATGTTATCTAAAAAATTAAAATAATTAATAATTTTTTAGATAACCTCATAAGAAAGGAACAAATCCATATGGTTGACTCATTCCTATGGTCAAATCGGTCCCTAGTTCGTCCGAACTAAGTCCGATTATTTACTCTAGTTAGAGATTTATTACGTTTAATATTATAATATACTCCTTTTTTTACTAGCCGTGAAAGTTTAAGAATTTACTTATTTGTTTTGAGCAATATATGATGCAAAACATTTTTCAGAATTTTCCTTGAAAGTTTAAAAAAATGTCAAATAGTTTGGGCAACTTTACTTCCTTGTTGTCTGCGTCATGGAACACGTTCTTACCACGAGGAAACCTCACGCCTTGGCTGTAATCACATGCCTCACCATGATGGCCAAAACTCGTGCCACACGAGTTTACAAAGTCAACTTGTTTTAAATATAAATGGAGGAAAACCTCACTGACTCATGACGTAGATTGAAATTCATATTTCGTCACTTCTTCAAGTATACCGTTTATCTTTTTTGATCTGTGTGATAAAAAATGATCAAGACGCTTGCCTGATGGAGAGCATCGCGCTTACGCGTTACGCAATAAAATATATCGAGTTGCAAGTATAACAATATGTAATAATACATTACAAAAACGACACATACTCCATCTCAATGACAGCTTAAGCTAATGCTTCGTTACATATTAAATTTCAGTGTGTCTCCGTAATGTGCGCATTGCAAGACAAGATATCTCAGTATATTTTAAAAATCTAGAAAAAATTTTTAACTGAAATACGATAATAGTACTCATCCACAACTGCTTTGTGGTGGAATTTATTTTGCAAGTAACACCCAGTACATAATAAAGGCAAGCGTTGAATTCACATGATATTTTATATCAGGCATTACTGATATTTTCTTGGAAAGCCATTGCATAAGACACATACCTCTACGAATCTAGAAATCTCTGTGGTTACTCATTCCCATTGTCAAATTGGTCCCTACTTCTTCCGAACTAAGTTTGATTATTTACTCTACTTGGAGATTATCTTGGGCGGGGGAATGTTGCCACTTTGCTTCCGCGCCATCGCCACCCGAATGTTTTTTTAGCCAAAAAGCTTTATCACTTCCGTGGGGATATGGACTATGGACCATAGTAGAGGTACAGTTTATAGATGTGGCAATAAAGTGATTTCTCCAAAATTTACTTAAAAAAATTTGACAGTTTTACCTACTCAGTAAATACGTGCTTTGTGCGAATTGTTAACATTTAAGTAGGTATTAAAGAAATTTAAAACTACAAATGAGTAGTTACATGACGTTTAATGTTATAATATACTCCTTTTTTACCAGCCGTGAAAGTTTAAGAATTCACTTGTTTGTTTTGAGCAATATATTAAGCAAAACGTTTTTCAGCATTTTCCTTGTAAGTTTTAAAAAATGACAAACAGTTAGGGCAACATTTTTTCCTTGTTGTCTGCGTCATGGAACACGTTCTTACCACGAGGAAACCTCATGCCTTGGCTGTAATCACATGCCTTACCATGATGGCCAAAACTCGTGCCACACGAGTTTACAAAGTCAATTTGTTTTAAAAATAAATGCAGGAAAACCTCACTGACTCATGACGTAGATTGAAAATCATATTTCGTCACTTCTTCAAGTATACGGTTTTTCTTTTTTGTTATAGCTTGTTTCTACATTTTTTCGGTTTATTTATCCTTAATTATTACGCTTGGAGAATGTTCTATTTAATAGATGGTAATTAGAGTCTAGTTGCACTAACAGGTTGGTAATTTTACAATTCACACTTATAAGCTATCCAGGGCCCGGTATGAAATATGCCAACTAACCGCTTCCATAATATCTCTATTCGTGTCCATCCATTGGTCGCTGCAGAATGCAGACCGTGGATCACTTTTATTGCCGGAAACCGTAAAATAAATGTCGCGGCCCCGAGCTGCCCCGAGCTGGCCCCGGCTAATGACGCCCCACATGGCCCCACCTACACAATGTTTACTTGCAACTAATGCTAAGCTCTGGTGAAAATCATCAATACCAGTCAGGTAAGTATTTATTTTATCTGTTATTTTTTATGTTGGTAAACCGGTTTCTTTTAGGTAAGCGCGCAAGATCGTAAATCACAACGTTACTTACAAGCGTGAGCTTATCTCATGTGATAAAAAACCATTATAATTTGGGGGATACTCGAGAGATGTATGTATGGCATTTTATCAAACTGCTACATAAAATAATATTTATCTATATCTATACTATAATATTATAAAGCTGAAGAGTTTGTTTGTTTGTTTGTTTGAACGCGCTAATCTCAGGAACTACTGGTCCGAATTGAAAAATTATTTTTGTGTTGAATAGACTATTTATCGAGGAAGGCTTACGGCCATATAACATCACACTGCAACTAATAGGAGCGAAGAAACAATGGAATATGTGGAAACAACGGGGAAAATTATTCATCTTTGAGGGCTTCCGTTGCGTGCGCTGTGAAAACGGTTCAAGTCGTGGGTAACAGCTATAATTTATAAAGCTGAAGAAGTTGTTTGCAAAAATGAATATGATGCCCAAAATAACTATTCCACGCGGACGAAGTCGCGAGCGCAGCTAGTGTTACATATAATGCAAAAAGTAATTTTGATACACGACGATTATGTTAAACTATATTGCGCTCTTGCATAAAAATAGCCAACAGACTTGAAACTATAAAATCATTTGTAAATAACCTTATCACAAAGTATTGATTAGTCAAAGAATGCTTAAATCGAATAAGTAAATCACAACTTAAAAGCTAATCAAATTTACTCGCTACTTTCTAATGTACTCAAAAACTTTCTCTCCCATATTATATTTTCTTTAAGCTTCATCTGCAAATATTTTTCCCGCCTCAGCACGCATTTTTCGCATTATTAAGTGGTATTCGTAATTAATAAGCCGTAGGGCGGCGGCAGGGCGGGCGGAGTGTCGAGGGCGCGTGCCGCCGCCCGCCTAGCGACCGCTAATTGTGCTTCAGGCACTCGTCATTGCATTTATGCACTATATTTTTGCTTTTGCGTACTTGCTTGTGTTGAATAAGCTATTCGGCTCTTTTTGCTTCAATTTATAGTATTTTTTTATATATCGACATACTGCGTTAGCTACAATGTTCATACATGATATAGGCTGTAATATAATCAATACTTGTACTGGACATGTAATGATTGAGATTTTGGTTATTGGAACTACTTTATGATAAAAAATATTTGTGAAAAGCTAAAACTTTATGTACAACAAATTGTATTAAATTTCATGTTTCTTAGTAAAATTATTTGTAAGGTAGTAGTTTATTGAAGATATTGTTCCAGTGTTGTTGATAATGATTTTCGTTTTTATTTTTATCATTCCAGTACCTTATGCGTACCATGGGGCGTGTCTCGAGGCGTACCGGACGCATATTACTCGGCTTGGTCCGGAAATCGGCAATATATTGCGATCGCCGGCCGACCGCCGGCCGAGCGGTCCGGTCGCCGCTGGCCCCGTAAATAACACAGATAAGGACTGTTTACGCCTTATGCTGGCCGCTGCGGTGATTTGTGGCCGCAAATTGATGGCCGCAGACTCTGTATCTAGGGAGATATGTTACAGGATCCTACGATAGCTGGACGACGTGGCTTTAAGCTGTAGACATGTTGTTAGGATGTATTGTAATCTAACAGGTCCAAATAGTTTGTGTACCTGTAAAACTATGTCTAGTTTTGAGATTTGATCAGTATAGGTACTTTGCACCATAAAATAGTTGTGAGATTGATTTTTTTAAGTAGCTACTTAGCATGACACTTGTGATAAACTAGCATTGAAATCTTTCATAAAGAATCTACATCTTCTGGATTAACACCAAATCAGTACATCCGAAACACATAGTTGCTTATACTCATGTTTTAAACTTTTGATAACATTAGGTACATGTTCAAAGCAATTATTCTGAGATTCAAGATGGTTTTGTTTTCCTCCCAAATCGTACAAATGAGTACTCTCCCCTCACGAGACTTCACCGTCGATTGCCCGAGAAATGTATTTATTTAGGGCTCCGATGACTTCCGAAGTGGACCCTAATGTGACCAGTGAGGAATGACTGCGGAAATTCATGAAATATGACTTCTGCCATGTCTCTTGTAAACATGAGCCTCAGTAAAAGATTTTCTGGGTGATTGTTTGTCTAAACTTGTGTCCTGTAACATAAGATTATAACTTTGTTTATCATGAATTTTTTTTTCTCCGTGTTGTTTTAGCTTTCATAATATTGCCAAAGCATTACGATATCTGAAATAATTTTTGGAAAGTGCAACTATGGCTTAGGACAAAAGTCTGTAAAGATAAAAGTTTTGACCTATGGAATATTTAAATAGAAATATAAATTATAAGGGTAGATTTTACAAAAATTTTCAATAGCAAACACAATAAAATTACACTACACACACACACAAAAGTAAAATAAAGCCCCGAATTGACATAAAGCTTGTTTGTTAAGTCCGTGCTGGTTTTCCGTTGGAGCCCAAATATACCAATATATATACATATTGAATACATCAAAATGTTAAGTTCTACATCAAAATACCGCCTGCAAACCGTCGGAAATTCAGTACAATTAGTAACGGTTTAAGCCTATCCTGGCCTGATCCATGACGAGTGTTTGAGTCTATGATTGATCGCCCCCTATCATAGCGGCAGACATAAAAACCGCCTAATGGCTGTCTTTAAACAGGGTAATGATTATTTGGTCAGCTACGATTGGCTTAATCATAATAGGCAGCATAAAAATAATTAGTTTATAAAATCTTTAATCCTTTCGTATGCAGGCTTGCAGGCTGTACTGCCAACTAGCTATTTGGAAAGTAGCACAATGATCATGCGTGTTTGAGTATCATTCTCATTGTATACTTTTAATCTATGTAGCTACAATAATACCATGCCAGCTAACCAAAATAAATCTACCATTAGAGTATTAACGTCGTATTGCAGCCAATTTAAGCTATTCAAAACCTTTTTAAAGTCAGATCGTTTATTGTATTATTGTGTTTTCAATTACATTATTACGTTTTCTGTCTACAAAGCTTTATTTTGCTGACCAACCAACGCAAACGCTTTAAAAATACGATACTCGTCACCTCAGTAATGGCGGCGATATGTTACCGCCATCAATCGTCTATTCTAGCCGCGTCTGCGCCGTGGGATCTAATTAATTATGGTAATTAAACAGGCAGAGCTCCGAGTACGAACGGGGCAGGGGATGTACGCACACAGGTGACGCTGGATTGGTGGGTTTTGGACATGTTTGCTGTATAAGGGATTGGACTGAATTGTTGAAATGTTATAACGCCTACTGGACTTACTTAGTACTTACTAGAAAAATGTTTAAATGCTAATTATCAGTTACCCTGCGCCACTGTAACAGAAATTTTAAACAAGATTAGAAAAGATTAAAAATCACTTTTGTCTTTTTCTTATTTAACGAGAGTGGCCAACTCTGGTGTCGAGAGTTTTTGAGAGTCACTATTGAGACGATATTTACCAGATTCGCTGTTAGTGGACACATCGTAGAGGAATAATCTAAATATGAACATTTATGTATTATGCCTTTAGGTCCAGGTCTACTAGTACTATATACCAAATTGTTTAGTACTTACCTACATATTATATCAATGAACCTTTGCATGATATACTCGTACTTAGTTGCAAGATAATTTTAAGTAATTTAATTGTAAGAAGATGCAAACACTAGGTATATTACTAATACTAGTCACATGCACTAACAAACATTATGTTATTATAATAAGTTATGTATACCTTATAATCATTTTGGTAATATAACGATCTGAGTAACTGACTGCGAAGTATGCAACACCAGCCAATAAGCACTGGAACTCAGCTTGTGTCCCACACGGCTCGCGGAGTGATTGGAAATCTGCGCAGAGGTGAGATTATTAGCCAGCTCTATTGGCTAATATTTCCATCCCACTTCCCATCAAACTAAAATTTATGAAGGCAAAAGTTTGTGTGTGTGTTTGTATGTTTGTTAATTCTTCATGCTTAAATGTTGGAACTAATATATATGAAATTTTGTGCAATGGTTGATTAGATCATGGCTTAACACACATTTTGAAAAATAAATGGTCAATACTAGTAGTTTTCCACTCCCTTTCGTGATCTTATTTATTTTTCTTATCGAATGAGAGTGGCCAACTCTGATGTCGAGAGTCTATCAAGCCGCCACAAGGGCCTCTGACATGGCTTAACAACTGCCGTACTAGACTAGAGAAACAGCCGGGACCTACAATTTAAAGTGTCATACGACCCACGGAAGCGCTCAAAGTGGAATGCCACTTTTTGGTCAACCATCCAAGGACTGACCGCGTCGACCTATGATCTTCTTTAAAAATATATGATAGCTTTATCCATATGTTACGGCGGCGTGAAAGATGACTAAACAACTAAGTAAGTATGCTTCCTAAAGTAAATTTAAATCTTTTTCATAAATTTGTTTAAAAAAAATATATGAAAATCATGTAGACTGAGGAGCTCGTTGTTTTTTGTATAATGTACGTAGGTTGAAGCAAATGTGTAGTTAAGAGCAGAAAGTAGCAATTCAAAAATTACCGTTTTTTTATGAAAACACAACCTGAAATACACATACAATCACGGTAAGAGTGTGTATGTATGTGCGGTACATAGCTCCATGCTCGCTGCGCTCCGTGCATGCTCTAATGATGTGGATTAAGTTACAAGCTCTAGCGTTATAGGTCTAATCTGAGTCATGATTTTGTTAGGAAGATAAGATAAACATGCATGCAATTATATTATTCAGACATGAATCTGTAGTTGTACATGTATACGTGTGTTTGAAGTGCTTTTTTTACTGCAATAATATACATACTCGTATATCGGCAGGATTTTGTTGATAAATCAAAAATATTTGCATGTAAATTTGGTTAGATCTACTTTATCGTTAACTGGAGCCAAAACAGAAATTGAACTTTTTTTTTTACATGAAATAGGCTTACGCTTGTCTACAACTTGCCTGATGCTAAGCAACGTTATAGTCTACGATCTAGCACGCTTGCCTAGCTACGATCTAGCGCGCTTGCCTAGAAGAAACCGGTTTACTCTCGACTTGAAGACCGACTAATTATAGTTCAAGGGGAATAGAGATTCCGGCAAGGAGTTCCACAGTTTGGCTGTTCGCACGATGAAAGTCGAAGCAAAACGCTTGGTGCAAGTCTTTGGAACCTCAACTGTATAACGGTGCCTCCTTGCCGTGCCTCTACTCGTGCGATGGTGAAATGGGGCTGCAGCTTAATGGTTTATTATAACAATTACTTACATTAAAGAATAAACATTTATCATTATAACATAGTTATAATATAAGTAGAGTTTTTTACGTCTTAATAGAGCGACGAGTCTTCAATTTTTGATATGCAGGCAGTAGAGGGTCATACGTCTTAGGGAGTAAAGTAACACAAGGCGTCATCTTGCTACAATCACTGAACACAACTTAAGCCCCAACCCGCTCCCTCCTCCACATCACACCACATCCACATTCCTGACGAAGAATGATGCTTTCGGCTCCTCGCGCGAGTAGGTAGTGCTTTGTTCGAGTGATTAACTGCCGCCGGTACTAAGCCCTTACAGCTAATGAGTCGAGAGCCGTATTAATCATAGTGACGGACCGGACCGCTGACAGACCGTGGGTGGTTGCCCTGTTTAGGTAAAGAGGTCGGTATCAATCAGGACCTGGATATGAGGACTTTTTGGTGATACGTTTGACAAGATACGTATCGAACCTTGGACTTATGAAGAAAGACTACGGCACAAACTAACAGTAATAACAAATTACAGATACACGCATAATATTTGCAAAGGATACAACATTTTTTTTCAAATACATGTTTAAAGCCAGTTATTGTGTACTTATTTATTCTCCTTATCGTCTTTACTGTTCTTAATTTGCTTGCAACGTCCTTGCTTAATAATAATAATAATAATAATAATAATAATAATAATAGGTCTTTATTTCAGACAGCAGGGTCCATAGAAAGGTTCACACACGTTCCCTACAAAAGGAACGAGCATTTTTAAAATATCTTTTCTGCCTTTCCTTATTCAACAATATATAGGTATATAGTAAAAAAAATATGTCAAGTCAATATAGTGTTACAATTTGTAGCAAATCGTAGGTGTAAAGACAGTTGTAGTGTAATGAGAGCAGTAACGGTGAACCATGTTTCCTCCAAGTCGATGGACTGAACACGAGAGATACAGTTAATGACAGGGAATAAGCTAATGATAGTAAAGATTGACACGCGATAATGAGAGAAAAATGGGCACTCGCTTTGTTTGTGAAGTTGAATAAAGTTAAATTGATGGCTATCATTCCCGAGCGGCATAATCCGCGCATACCAGAGGTCAGAATCAAACGATCATTAGTTTCACACGTCGTGAATAAATCGTCAAGTGGTACGTCGAGACGTGGTGCCGCCTCGGCCCGCCGGATGACGCTCGCACAAACTACAAAATCCTTCTTTATTTTTTAACGCACAAAAGGCGAAGACGCATGACTTATGCCGACTGTAGTTTTTACCATTGGATTAAATATTTTAAAAATGCTCGTTCCTTTTGTAGGGAACGTGATGGCATGTGACATTAAAATGACAAATCGGTTAATTATTCTTAATCCGGCTGAATGGTTTGATCGCGGCTGAGTGATGTGTTGTCAGGCTCGAAGCCGCGCCGTGCTGGTTTATGCTGATTCGCGTGAACTCCACAAGTTCATTGCCATTCAAACGTTTTCTTTACACATTTTCCTCACTTTGTCGAGCGCTCACGAAGTTGGCATGTTCACTTTACTTTTGTGCATGCTTTCCACTACCTACCTACATGGGTAAATAGTTATTTAACCTGATGTTTACATTTTGTAACTTTTGTAAGTAGTTTTAAAATGGTAGATTTCCAATTTTTGGTGTTTGCAAGATATTTTTATTTCAAAATACTTTATTCAATCTAAGTACTGATAGTTAAGAAGCTTGTCCTGATTTTTTTAAATCATAAAATACCAGTTTGTATGAAAACTGCTGAACATTTTAACTTGTTAGCATAACCTCAGTTTTGTGCACATTTGCAAAATTTTATGATAATAACGAGGAGCATTACTCGTTTAAACTCGCGGATGCGTTCATTTTTTGCTGCCGCCGAACCGGAGCGAAAAATAAACTCTACTGCGACTAATGACTTGATACTTTTGTTATAATATAAACATTATTTTTATTACTCCAGTGTCCATGTACACGAATTTAATTACTCACTTTAACACATACTTAAAGTAGGGACAAGATAATAGGTCACTTTTGACAGATGTCAGTTTTATATTCATAGTGAGGTGACCTGCTTAAAAACATCGATTAAATGAATGAATCGAATGAATCGATACAGACTTGAAACATATGTGAATTTTAAAAATGATCATGCGAATCCCTGTCCCATTATTATTTTTTCTTTCATAAATTAAAGGAGCAAAATAAGACAAGTACCTACGTAATTTAACAAAAAAATTGCTTATATTCACTTGAACTATCGGAACTGCTATCTTCATCACTGCTGTCAGCACTCAGAGATATTATTAATTCATTTTCAATAATATTGTCTATTCTCACATCTCGTTCAAAATCTTGTAAAATTATTTTCTTTGTCTTCTCCACGACTTTTCGCCAGTCTTCTGTAGTGACCTTTCTATTTAGTTATTTTTTTGTATTTTTATAGTTAGTTAAAAGAATAATAAATATGTATAATCACAACGTGGTTATAAATTTATGGTGAGTTTTCTTCACAAGTAATCATTGCATTCGATTCAACTTACAATCCTATCAGCTTTCGATTTTTAGAGTAACATCCCTAGTGTTTAAAAAGAAAAAGGGTTGACTGACGCAACATTGTAACGACGTTCAGTTCCTTAGATCAGAAATTGTTTATTATGTTTAGAATGGTTTATTAGTGAAAGCAAATCGTAAAATTACTCGTATCGGTCATTATTACAATAAATATGTAAACGTAATTGAAAAAAGTTAAGCAATTGTGCAGTTCTTATTTTATGCCCGCCGTTACAAGGTCACGTTGTTGAATTTTGATGAAATGTCAAAATTATCTTGTCCCTACTTTAGTATTTTCCATGAGAAAATATTTGATTATCTGTGGCGTGTAGATTTATATGTAAGTTTAAATCATCATAGGTCTCAAAATAATAACTATTTTCATCCAGTTCTTTGCTTATATAGATGAGTTTATCGAAAGTATTCTTAGCTAAATTTGATTCGTTGTTATCAGATCTTTTTCAGTTACAGAAAATATGTAACATCATTGAATAAACTGATTGCTTCCAGTAATCAGCATCATGCTAAGTTGGGGCTGTGCTTATTCAGTTAGTTATTTATTTATTGTATGTATGTGGGTGTGTAAAGGAGATTTGTATGGAGCAAAGCAATAACTGAATGGTACCGACGGCTAAGTAAGCGAAGTGTAGGAAGACCTGTGCAACGGTGGCTGGATGATATTAGAAAGTTAGAAGGAAACATCTGGACAAGAACAGCGCAAGACAGGGAGTATCGGCGTAAGAAGGCGGAGGCCTATGCCCTGCAGTGGGTCCTATTAGGCTGATGACGATGATGATGATGTGTGTGTGTGTGTATACCCACTAAATGATTGTAAATCTGTCTCAATAAATGTTATTCTATTCTAAATTTAGTATAAATCATGATATTAATTTCAAGAATCAAGACCATCCTGTCTGCATTCCTTCATTTGCCACAATGGGAGTACCTACAGACGTTGATACTGGCATCTCAGAAGCACACTGTTCCATAGCAGTAAACTGCTCAAGTCTGTACGGTTTCAGTATCATTTTAACTAAGTACTTATTGTAATAGTTTATGTTGTCTTAATATTTTACTTACATACCTGTATACAAAAAATAATTATTTATATATATAATAATGTGCATATGAAATTGTTATTAAAAAATTGTATTAATAAAAAAATATCAAGCACTAAAGATTCCTAAATTATGGTATATCTCTTTTATTTGATTTTTGTATGCTATATAGTCGGGCGTAGACTTCGCAAGCTTATTGCAATGATACTTTTGCTAATTTACTTTTTATGTATTATATTAGTAATGAATTTTTGGACTCTTTAAAATATCTACATAAGTACACTTTACCAGGAAAACACAAATGAGCCAAATTTTCTCTCCGTCTTCTTTGAAGCCCCAAGCATCCTCAAAGCTGCAGCTAATTTTATCCAGCGCAGTTTGTACGTTGTAGTGGTCCTTTGAGGCGTACAGAGTCGCCGGACAAAGCATTGTGGACCAAGATCAATGTATTCAATACAAGTACAGCACAGAACACGTACATATACAGAGGTATTTGTAACTAACCGTAATAATCTATAGGTAGGTATATCAAAGAGATTTTGATAGCAAAATAAATAAAAAATAAACAAAGAATCATTATAATATTACAGAGGTATAAATCTTTCACTTAACCTTTCTCATAAATTTCAGCTTCTCAATTTATTTGTTTTATTTATTCAAATTTTCATAAATTGATTTTGTTACTACGACAGGCTGGATTTGTGAGTAAATTTTGCTAAAGCTTGTCAAATTCGTTAAATAATTTGTAATGAATTACGTTGATAGGCAGTGCCTTTATTGAAAAAAACCTTAAACATTTTATTCTATCAAATACCAAATAATTAAGCACTTATAAAATATCAAGGAAAAGCCTAATAATAAACACTGCCACAGGGAAACTGGCCGCATTATCACTTTGCCAAAGATGAAATTATCTTTATTTACGAAAAAGGTTTATATGTTTACAAGATGATCGATGATTTCTAGTAATTGTTGCCTTCGTTAGTAAGCAATAGTCTTGTACACATAAAGTTATATATATCAGTTACATAATATATCAGTTTACTAGTTGGTAGTAGCAAAGCTCAACACTGCCTATATGCTCTCAAATAGTGCCTTCAGAACTGCGAATGTTACTTGCCCAGTTATGTATGAGATGGAAGTAGAGATACCAATGTTTCAAATTTCATAAGACTGTTACTACTAAACTTTATAGTCAAACTTATATATATATATATAGTGAAAAAGTTTGACTAGCATACGTGGTTACACGCTACTTACATGTAAGCAAACACTTTCTATTAGGTATGTTTTGCTTAGTGCGGTGCATCAATGCAGTATGTATTTGAATCTGCACTTTCACCTAAAAGTACTATAGAATAGATGATAAAGAGATTAAAATTGAAACGTTTTTTTAGATGTATCTGAGCCCAATTCGTTTTGGTAATCAATAATTGAAAAGAACGATAAACAAATAAATAAAAAATAAAATAAAATCATTTATTGACACAAGTAACATTTTAAAATATACAATAGTTGTAGCCTGTAATATAATCTTATAAAATATATGTAAAGTACATTTTATTTGTGCAATGAATTGGACCGGTTCTTCTGAACTAAGCAAGAATGCTTGTGTCTCAGGAGAACCGCACCCCCAGGTGAGTTTACAATAGGTGTGCTAGTTAGGCTTCATCCATAATCTAAAAGTATCAAAGTTAACATTACATTTTTTATCTATTATTATCAGTCTTTTAATTATATATATATATATATATATATGTATGTACTTATATTAATATTTTTATTAATTTTGTTAAAAGTACCTTTGTAAGTGCGTACGTGTGTGTGTGTGGAGTGTTTGTGTATGCGTGTAGGTATAAGTGTACATCAAATCTATGAAGGGTCTGAACATACGAGTATACCAGCATCAATGAAGATGTGGTGTGGTGACAAACCCATAAAAGGTAGGTCAGGTAGCATCACTGGATTTCTAACTATAGTGTTATTTAGGTACACATAGAAGTTCTTCTGTTTCTTTGTATGACATATTTTTAAGAAATTTCGTAATTTCTGTCTTTAAGGCATGAGTATTTAATTTTCTTATTTCAATTTTCTTTGATATTTTGTTGTAGATAAACCCTCCTAAGAAGCAACTGAAACCTTTGATAAAACTTGTATTAAATTTAGTACATTTTAGGACAATATCTTTACGTCGTTTATCAACTTCAGGTAGACGAAGGCAAGTCTTATGTGTGACCAAAATTAACTTCAGGATAAATAGTTGTCTTACAGTAAGTAAATCAGTCTTTTTGTAAAGTTCTACAGTAGGGAATCTAAAAGGAAGAAAATTGAAAATTTCTATGAAAATAAAAGACCATGCTTTGCCACCATTAGATATCAGCAACCAAAAGACGCCACTTACAATGCAAGGGCATGGCTAATTTACGCGACACCCAAACAGACGCTTTGTGAGATTCACCTGTTGGCTCAATAGGTCAATGTTACATACAAGGAGTTAGCGAAACAGACTTTTGTGGTCTGTGCTGAATACGCGCGCCGCCATTGTGTGGGGACAATGGCGCGATTCAATCCAGCCTCTCTGCGCGATCGAAATTGAGAGTCGATCGAGGAGATATTTTTATTTGTTATGAGTTGTAGGTATGAGGTGATTGTTTTGTTTTAGGATAGTGAAAAAAATGGTTTCTCTGAAGTGATAGAAAAAAGAAAGGATTAATTCTTCAGACATATATTTTAGTTCAAACTTCAAGATTTAATTTCATTTTAGTCATGTCTATTTTTCATTTTGGTGCTGAAAAAAAACGTTTTTTTGTAATGAAAGATAATAAGTTGTTGAGGTAGAAAATAAAATGAAGCCGGTACCTAACATAAACAAACATTAGATTCGTATCCAGAATGTACAGAAAACCTGCAAAAAATAACGCAAACACGAGCAATATGAGGGCAGATTAGTAAATATTCCCAAATCAAACATTTATCAAGAAAACACGCTACTGGGCATCCGAACAATGGCTGTATGGTTCCCTCAAAACCACTTAACATGGGACTGACAGGTTAGTTCAATCACTATTATATGCCCGAGGGCAGCAATTCGAGTACATTTTTTCCGCAGTTTTTTTACTCGGGAGTCATATTGGAGAGAGTTTCTCACGGTGACTTATATATTATACTAGTAGAAGACAAATTCGCACGAACTTGCCCACACATTGACACTGCCTCTATTATGTTGTAAAGTTATGAATGAATCTGTATTCATTCAAAATTAATAGATGGACATTACTAGAGCTGTAAAAAATAGAGATGAGCATTGAACATGATTGAGTAGGTACTATTCAGCAGAGATAAGGACAAAACACAGGATAGAATGATTCATTAAAAGACGTAGCGTCTCTAAAAGCTACGCAATGCGTGCGTAGCTGCTTTTATGAAATAAAAACATAAAACATAAAAAAAAAAAACATAAAAAGCATTTATTTCTTCATTTACAGGGTGTTTACAGTAAGATATGTAGGTTTAACATGATATTGTATAAACTAGATTTTTGTGTATTATCTACTGTATACTGATAGGCAAACCCTGGATATCACACTAGGTCTATTCCTGTGTTGTGATATCCAGTTTTTCTTATTTTAGATGCAACATAGCAGTTACTTGAGGTACCTATGTATGGATTTGTATTCCGTGCCGCCACATATGTCACTAATGGCTAGCAAAAACAGTTTGTTTTTTTTTTTTTTTTTTTTAACTTGAACGGGTTTGCACTTGACCATAGTTTACCTGTTTGTCCACAGAACACAACCAATAGGGGTTTCTTAGCACTTAAAAGACAGGAAAAAAAACTTTAAACAAACTAGATAAATACAATCAAAACAAAACAAGAACGAAAAGATAAAAACATGAACGGATGAGGAACGGAATGAATGAAGTTGAAGACTTTTTTTTTTTTATGCATTTTGGCGTAAAGTACAGCTGTTTTGCCAGAGTTGCCTGTTGTTCTTATCTAAAAGCATATTATTGTGAGTGTGGGTATATGATGTATGTATTTTATTTATATGCATATATATTGTAATATGTGAGTGTTTGTAAATTAATGTAAATAGATATGGTATGTAAATATAGGTAATATTGTCAGTATATAGTTATGAATAGTATATAATATATATGTATGATTATGATTGGTTAGTGTATATTTTACCTTTTTGTTAATTACCATTGTGGTGAAGTTGATAGTCCAGTATGTAACATGGAAACAATTAAAGATATTATGGATAGTCGAGTGGGGGTCATAATTTTCTTTTTTTGGTTTAAATTATATATAGGTATACTACATTCGTAATAGGGATATGAATAGAGGTTGTATAAGTAATATGTATATGGGACCCGGTCCACAGCCAGACAGTGATTCTCTTGTTTCATGGAATTTTTTTTTTGATACCACACAATATGTGTCAAAAAGAGGGCCGCTAGCTAGCTGGGGTACGGGCCCCTAAATGTTATTTGGAGTATTTTGGTTTATGGAATAGCTCCTCAGTTTCTTTGTAGCCAATAGTTTTGAGCCAAGCTATGATAACCTTTTTGCAGCTATATCTTGATAGATAGATAGATGGCCCCTTGTGTGAAAAGGCTCTATGAGCGAAAGCTGTCTTGGTCTTTGGGGTATTCCATATAGTCTTACGGGATGAAGTGACGGCTTCAGTAGTAGCAGATCTGTGGTAACGAAGAATCACTGATTCAATGTATAGTTGGCGGACTGTCAGGTGGTTTGTGCACTTGTATAGCTCATCTGTTGGAAATCTATAGGGTTTTTTATAGGAAACTTTCAGGACAGCTCTCTGGGCCCTTTCTAATTCCAGTAACCTGGTTTTCGCTGCTGGACCCCAACTTACGATACAGTAGGTTAAGATGGATTGGCACAAAGCTACGAAATTAATTGGATAGAAAGCGCTGAGAAGATACTTCTTTCTAGAGACATACTATTGCGTGCTATTACACACTTTTTCATAGCTAGCACAGAAAAGTTCTCATATACGCATTCCTTGTCACCACAAAGTAACAAGTAAGGCCATGGAAAGGCCCGGCGTTATGAAGCACGGTGCGACGTCACCGCTCAGCTAATCGATCGCGAGAACAATGTGACGTATTACGAAGGGAGCGCTCCTCAGGGAGGAGGGAAAATGTTCGCAGTCCAAATATTTGCCCCGGCATATGTTTGGTTTCTTTTCCTTCGCCTCATATATTTTTACTTTGATCGCGTAATGGTGGCCCGAGGCACCCGATTTGTCCGATATTAATTTCTCTCGGTTGGATGCTGTAACAATTCTGGGGATTAAAAGTGGGAAAGCAAATGTTTTTGTGCGATGAAAACGTGGACAATATTTTATTGCTACGTGATACGATGCAGTCTGTCGCGTAGATTTATTTTGTTTTACTTTTAATCCTTTTTGAAGCGTTATACTTTATATTTGCTTTACTTTAGTGTTGTTGATAAATGGAATCAAATTTTTCGTCACCAATCCATCATTTTTTTAAGCGTATAGGAATATGTTTTAGTTTACTTAATAACTCAAATACAGCAAGTTGAAACAAAAATTCAATTACTGACGCGCGAAACTAGAAAATCAAATCAATTGGAGTCCCCCTAAGAAGTTTGCGTCACGAGGGCATTTCACTTGAACTGCACGTTTAATGAATTGCATTAATATTGCATTAACGGGTAACTAGCCGCCCCCTGCGTAAACAATCATTAGAGCCGGATTGCGGACATGTTTGCGCAGCCAGATTTGTTTGCGAATACAAATTGCCATTTAGGTAGATGTGCTGGGTTTTTCAGCTGAGTTTTTGAGTTTGGAAACTGATTGCTCAGGTGCAGGATAGTCCTATTGTAGGTATTTGAATGTTTAATACGGTCTTGTGTATATATATTTTTACCATCCTCATAAAAAGAAATGCTATCTAAGTGATAAATAAAACTTCGAATTGTTATTTTCACGCTTATGGAATAAGAGTACTATTAGAACAGTCAACAACTTCTTGCATCCATGAGTCAGTAACGTCACCTTATTATTATCATATGTGAAAATACACACCTATATACTTCATCGCATGAAAATACCGAGACTATTCCAAAAGCCGTACATTTACATCCACGTACCAAAATAGACAGAGTTGCTAAGCGACGCTGTTGTCTGTCCAACTAATGCCGTCCGTCGGTACCGGAAAATTGGACAACGCCGGCTGGCCAATCACACGCGACACTCCACGCAGATTAGCACGCTCGACCACTGTCCACTGTGTCCCGCACCACGCCACGGCTCCGCGGACATTCACACGAGCCCACTCTACATCGAACCCTCAATCCACCCACTCCCGCCCGCACCAACTAAACCAGTATTGGACGACAACAATATTGACAACGTCGACAATTCCCCAGAAAATCGACTGCTCGCTACACCGCACAGGTATTGGAACCACATACGCTTTTCCGTCCCTCTGTCTGCCCTGAAATGATATTAGTGACCACCCCCCCACTTGCAGTACCTACAACTCCCAAATAGATTCGATGATAGCACTAACGAACGCGACTCGAACAATGGAGTGTAAATCGAACGTGTGACCTCACAGAAATTCGAAACTGTGGCTCATTAATCGATTCTGCTTGACTGAAAGGAAGTTCTGAGCACGTCCGACTTTCGAACCAAAAAAATAAGCCGCAGACGTGACGAGGGTAAATCGCCGTCGCGTTGCGGAGAGCGTTCCGCGCCATTCAAATCTTTACTTAGCATTCTAAGTGCCGTCGGCGCGTTTAATTTTTTAAGGTTCACTACAACGCCCATACTGTATTCCAGTCTCGTTCCCACCACACTTACAGACATGGTACGTAGCTAATAGTGGGCTGCGCCGCGCAGCAAGACCCTCGTATCACACCATCGATGCTCTAATCGAAATCATGCTTTCAAACAAAGAATATAAAGTTTAATTTCAGTTTTACTATGCTCTTCATTGTTTTAAACGCAAAGGAGCTAGGAAGAAGTAGTTTGCATAGTTATGTGCGCGTTTATCTAAGCTACATCGGTCGGCATAGATATAAACATGAATAAGAAGGGCGGATCCAGACGATAACAAATGTCAGAGCTCGTGATCTAGATAAGAAATATGCTTATAAATATTCTTTTCTTTAGTTAATTATCCCGATCCCGAATATTTACAAACTAAATGTGTTTATTTAAAATAACATTATGTTATACATTATCAGTAGGCACAGTTACTTTCCATTCCCAGAACTCCCAGCCCAAACTACCAAGCTAAATCATAGCTACATTCGATAGGCGAATGTATTAGGCATTCATTACATTGGCAGTGTGTTGTATTTACTCCATTACTCGGGCCGGGTCCCGTATCAACTATTTATAGTGTTTGAGGTGGTTCATAAATATGCAGCGGTAGGCGCTCGCCTTGCCGACACCAGCTATTCAGCACGGATGTGGCACCAGATGAGAGAATAAAGCGTTTCTAGCGTGGAAAAACAATGCGCATATGTACTTTTTTTCCACCCTAGAAAGATAGTGTAGGTTGATTTTTAAGCTAAATAGATAAATCTTAGAGATTTCTAGTTTTCACGGTTATTAATTTTATAAGTTTAGTTATGTGTTAAAGTAGTCACAAATTTTTGTGTCAAAATCTTTTAAAGCAGTAATTTAATCAGTCATTGTGGAAATAAATAAGCACCTTTAATTATACTCGTATTTAATACTTTTATCAAAAATCCCTTTACCTCTTTCTTCACTTTCACTGTTTCATTGTACAACAATTACATAAGAAGAAATGCGTCACGAGTCTCGCAATTTCAAGTTTATTTTAACTACATTGCAAATGTTTTCGCCAACAATAACCAAAGTTACCTGTTTTGTTATTTCGGTCACGATTTTATACCAAAGTAACAAATAACTCGTGAGCACGGCTTTTATTTAGCACTTCATTATGCAACACTTACAAAAATTAAGCCATGTTACGTGAGGAAGTCGTATGTATTGCATAAAACAGAAAACGTTTGAAACATTTTTCTAAATTAGGTACGTATTCATATTTTGTTTTATTACAGTGACATTTGAATATATTTAAATATAAATATTTTATGAAGAACCATTTTTTCACGATTAAAACTAAACATAACAACAAGAACAATAAACAAAATGGCTGTTTGTACATAAAACTTCTCAATGTAGACTGCTTTTTTTGTTACTTATGAGTTTCATCATTTTTAATAGAGATTCTATCGATGAATTTTTTTCTCGAAACGTAGTTTTCTCTATCAGCTTATAACACGGGCGGTTCCTTAGCTGTATGGTTGGTTAGTTGCAACGCTCCGTGCGTTACCTCACTTTCAACAGAAACTTCGCGATGTATTCCGCTGCATTTTTTAGAGTATCGCTTTTGTGAGCCCTGCTTGTTTTAATACTAAAGTTACTTTGGATTTTTGCAATAATGTTGTTGCGCTACCGTTTTGTTGCAAATTCCGTGCAAAATGTTAGTTGCCTTTTCGTTTCCCGTATGCACGGAGTAGACTCTGTGATGTTTACTTTTAAGTATTTTGCATGCCAGTAAACAAATATAAGTTACATAGAATTAGTTTACCATCTAATTACTTTTAGATAGCGTAAAAAGATATTTAAGTTTGTATGAACCAAAACTGAAATAAGAGACGTTAAAAAGCCAAAAAACTCAAAGCTTCTGTAAAGCGATAAAAAACTAAACCCACATCACGCGAGTGACGTAAAGTCTAAATGAAATCGAGTACAATATTTGTACCAAACCACGACACAAAAGCGCGATCAAAAGTCTACCTGTAATCCTTTGAAAGCTAAACAAACAAGATTCGGTATCGGGTCAAGTTGAAGTATTGAGGTTTGAAGCCAGGGTGATCCCGTCATCTCATTCATGTGGTTGACATCTCACCTGTCAGTAACCTCGAGGTTTCCAACGATAATCATCATAAACCCATTCAGAACTGCTGATTGTTCGTTCCCAGCCCGCCCCCGAGGAAGGGTTGATAAACATATCAAAAGCGCTTTTTTCCAAATAGTCTTCATGCGACACCTGTTTTTTAATACAGCAAGCAGCCATTGTCGGGCACAATTGAGCATTATTAACGATAATCATTGGATATCGATGTATTGTACGTCTTTATCGATCGGCACAAGGACCTCCCGTGTCGAGATGCGACAATAGATAGCTGCCGTGTCAGCATAATGTATTGATCAAGGATTGTAGGAACTTCCAAAAGACATGTTCGAAAACAAACAATCATTATGACATAAACACAGTTAAAACACGATCCACGTATCGTCTAATATATGGGTATGTGTAAAATATTTAATTTAATTTGGTTATGTTATAATAAAATAATAATATTATCACATCAAACATTGGGTATTGTAGAAGACCAAACCTTACATAAACTGTGTAACATTATGTTCACGCAACTGTTAACAAATTCTTAAATAGAATGCTGTTGGCTCACAATTTAGGAACTTCCAAAATTAAACTTTTTAATACGAGCCGTAACGTTTTCAGCAATGTCACATAATTTTTGCATGACATCATAGTTACATAACAAAAGTTTTGTACCAACCCCTTACCCCAATCTTTATCTGGATTATTCCTTTAGAAATTGTATTTTGGTTTCTCAATTATGTCATAGTACAACTTTTCTTATGTATTTTGGAACAAGGTTTAATGGAAAAATTCCGTGCCAAAGTTATTTTAGCAATCGTGTACCCAAAACGTTTTTAATTGTTTGAAAGTTCAAGTTCTTAGTAATTTCTTGCATGATTCATTATAGCACCATAAAAGAACCTCGCTAAGGTTTCTCAACGTTGTTTGTTCACGATCGTTTATTTGGTGACTTCATAATTTAAGAATAGTAATTTATTAAGATTTCTGTAATTTTTAAAGAATTAAACTATTTACACTATATATATAACTTTTACTTTATCTTATGTTAAGCAAAGTTAACTAAAACAAATGGAAAATAGAAATCAACTTTTCACTTATGTTTCTTTTGTCTATACTATCAGGAATAACTTACCAGTCCAGTCTCTATATATCTGTATCTACCTAACTTTTACGTTCTAAATTATTCTTGAGGCGATTTCAGCTGCGTTGGTTTTCTTCTGATTTCAGTAAGGACTTATTAGGTACCTAGTTTTAAAGTTACGTATCTGCTATCTCAATATAACTAGTGAACTACTTGAAGTAAGTACTTATTATGATATGTATAGTACATATGTATACGAAGTAGCATAACTTGTTTATAAACAAAAGAGGCATATTTCGCGCGGGCGTAAACTGCCATCTCACGTCACAGGGTCCTCGATTCCTAGTGTGAGATGGCAGAGGATCCCAATGCACCAACATTATTACAGGTATGGCATGATTGTATATATAAATTAGTTTATAAGGGTGTAAGTTAAGTTTTTTATATATAAAGTAATTTTGTACTTGTATTTTTTGTATTTGTATTTGTTGTTTGCCAATATAACTAAATGTAAATAATGACAAAATGTCAAACATTTTTTACATTTATGTCAAATTAATTATTGAGTTAAGATCGTACACGAAAAATATTATATTATTCTTATTTATTTGAATATTACATTTTTATTTGTATCAGTAAACTGTAAGTTAATCAGTGGAATAGTACGCACGTGCAGAGTCAACTGTTAGTGACAGTGGTTGCCACCCGCCTGCGCCGCCTCACTCTCGAAACTGTCCTATATACAGACAGTCAGTTAGTGCCAGGACGACCATCAATATAAATCTATACTAATATTATAAAGCTGAAGAGTTTGTTTGTATGTTTGTTTGTTTGTTTGAACGCGCTAATCTCAGGCACTACTGGTGCGAATTGAAAAAATCTTTTTGTGTTGGATAGACCAGTTATCAAGAAAGGCTTTAGGCTATATAACATCACGCTGTAACTAAATGGAGAGAAGAAACAATAAAAAATGTGGAAAAAACGGGGGAAAATTATTCATCTTTGAGGGCTTCCGTAGCATGCGCTGCGAAAACTGTTCAAGATATCAAAAAAATGTGTATGCAAGAATTATTTCTCTTGAAATAATCTAACAAAATGTCCGCAACAGTATATGTCTATGTTTTAAGGTTAACTCACTAGAACCGTTTTTATGGTAATAACTATTCCACGCGGACTAAGTCGCGCGCATCAGCTAGTAATTAAATAAATGTTGTTTATTTTGAAATCTTTATAGTTTAAAAAATTGATATCGGAATCCAAAGCCTCCCGAACTAGTGATTTAATTAACTTTGTTAAGTGTTTAAACCAGTTTTATTTATGCAATCAATTAATAGGTAGTGTTAATTATCTCTTATTAATATGTTGTATAAGACCTATGTTTTCCCACTGTTGTATGACGACTAAGTTGACATAATTTTGGTGTTGATGAGAATTTCACCCCAAAAGAATAATAAAAAAACGAGAACGACATTTTTTTCACTTACGTACTTACATACATACATGGCAGAAAAAAAGTTACGTTCAAGATCTTTACTCAGTTCATAGTAAGTATATTTTTCATTTCTATTATGTTCGTGACTACATAAATTCCTTATTATTTTCCAAGTAGCGATAAACTAAATAATAATTAGCTGGTCTATTTTTAGCCCTCATTTGAGTTTAATAGGCTTCCCAGAGACACAAGCTCCGTGAATGGCTGTCTGTGTCTGACAGCCGCGCGATAAAGTGGCGATTAGCCTATCGCTGCCTCGGCCCTACACACAAACATAAACAAGACACTTTATTTATTAGTAGTGAAAATGTGTATATAACGTCTTGTCTCGGCTCTCTTTGTATCCAATCCAAGTATTTAAGGAAATGACCAATAAATTTGACACAATGTATGTTTCATATTAGTTATTTTCATTAATGTATACCCAGTCTTATCATTGTAAAAACAAATAGAATGCACGAGGCAGACTGATATGTTTTGGTTTGAGATCTATTTGACGTTGGTTATGATCGTTTCGTGGAATATTTACGAGTACCCACGGTGACAAGCAGGCTTTCCAAGCCAAACTACACCGACGTCCGAACAAAACTAATTGATAAAATCGAAATTCCGGACTGAACTCCCTGCGAAACAATTTGCAAACTCCCCGAGCAACTCACCAAAATAGTTTATCTAGACGAGCGGCGCACAAACATAGTGAACGAGCAAAACAAGCAAGTCGTCACACCTACCTACCGTTTTGCACACACAGATCGGTATCCTTAACTACACACTTCAGTAGCTGCGTCTCTCTCGCGCTAAGAAAATGAAACGGACCAATGAGGGGGTGAGGTGACACGCATTTCCGGCCCCGGCTCCAATCAGCTGCTAGAACAAAGGAGTCGCGATAGCTACTTACCTACGAGTAGCTACAGCCGACCCTCGGCTATAAGTAGTGATCTCACACATGTGCGCTGCACACACTGGTTTTTTTACCTGCGGACGAGTTTTTGTGGGCGTAGCGTGTGTTTGTGTGGCGGTGTCTCGCCGGCGATCACTTGCGAAGTTTGCGCAAGTCGCGGGAGTAATGGCTGGAACATATCGGCTTTGAGCCCGCTCGCGCCGAGCGCGTCCTTTGTGACTACGCTAACAGCTATGAATGAACAAAGTCTAGGGCACGTTGAAAAAATCCAGTACTCACGTTCTTTGACGTCGAACCTAGACGCACCGGTGAAGACTTTGACTTATTTTGCTCATTTTCTTCACCTTCCGCCGAGATGCAATTTGGAACCGCCCCGTTATGTTCACAAAGCAATATATTTGAGTATTTATTTAAATTCTCATAAGGGGAAATAAAACGAAAAGAGGCATTATCCTGAACGACATCCTGTTACGGCTTATTTTCTTCTCTCGACTCCAGAATCCTCACGTAGTCGTTAAAGGTACATTTTTCTTTTGCAGTCCTCATGTAACGTACCTGCCTTATCCCGCGGACCCTTTCTACCTCTCCTTAATGCAAATAGTGCCTTATACGCCGGGAACACAGTAGCAAATGTAATAATTTGACGGTAACTCACCCTGTAAGACTACAATTTGACTATCGCGAATTTCCTGCTATCCTTCAAGTTTGAAACGCACCATGAGTATCGGCGCTCGTGTCGGAAAATGTGACCTAAGTAGATTTAGGAGGGTTTGTTTTAGTCGGAGGAGCGTCGAGATGCCGAGAAACAAATCTGCGTAAGGTACATGGTGTCGAGTAACTCGTGTTCTTACCCTCTCTCCTTTGTTCAGACCGGAAGAGTGCGCTAGAATTACATGCTCGAGTCTGATGTGCGCTTATTTTTTACGGAGCTATATTGTGTTTCGTGAGCTCTCTTATACTTATACAGTTCAACGACTGAAGAAATGAGAGGGTGGGGAGAAGGGAAAAACAAAACAAGTTTACAGTTTGATTCAGTGATATTATACCCGTAGATGCGACGTCGTGGGAACGAGTTCTCAGTAAAATAGTTTTCTTTTCGGCTAGTGCGGGTTTATTGACCAGAGTTGGCATAATACCAAGCGAGTTGGAACAAACAGCGCTCGCTACATAACAATTTCTCTGCGCGGCGCTCATTGGCTCCCGAAGCGCGTCGCCGCGCGCCACCTCGAATACTGATATCTGGATTAAATTACTCCGCCAACTATTTTACACAAAACCAGAGGCCATAATTAAAGTCCGGGTGAAAATGGGGAAATCAAACGTCTTATCTGACCAGCGGGAAATAGCGTTTCTTCGCTGAATAGTTTCCGAGTCGGGTAGCAAGTGAGCGGAATAAATAATTATTGGCGCAATCTAAAGTTGCCGTTTGCGATGCGGCAGCTCGACGCTTCCTTACAAGATATCCAATGAAACAGTTTCTATTGGCCCCAGTCTTTGTGATCCGCCCTATCTCCGCAACTTACTTCGTAATCGCGGCTTTATTTATTTCTTGGACCTGTTCAGCTAGTTACTCCTGTTTCAACGAGTATTCTATTTGCAGATTGCGTTGTAGAATATAAAGCATGAAATGTTTTTAAACATAAATGCGATAACATAAAGTCTAGCTCCTTCATTACTTGAAAGCAACGTACACAGTTTCACTTACACATAAATACGCAAATGTACACAAAATCAATAGCATAAGGAAATACAATTCACTTTCACGGTGTCTGAAATAAACCATTCTTTCCATTGAAAGGGGAATAATCTCGCAGCGGGGGCTTAATCAAAATCCGTGAATTGCTTTAAATCGGGGAAAACGCAGGAAATATCTTTGTGTCGGCAATTTCCTTCATGCGTGGGGCTAATGCGTTATCGGAGTGTAATGACTTCCTTAATTAATACGCAATATTGTCGCCGACTTATGCGCGGGGAACTTCCACTTAATAACGTTAGCTTCATGACTCAACCTACTGCTTTATAGGCCGACACACAAAAACAAATGTTACAGGTATTAGTTGTGTGACTGTTCAAATATCTATGGATCTACATATATGTTGAACAGGAACACAGCATAGCTAGGTATATTCTGGGACTTTTTAGCACCTATGTGGTCGAATAAATTCAAATGAAGGTCTGTGTTACGTAAAAGTTGCCCCAAACTAGACGTGCTCTAAGGTTAAATTTATTTATATTTTTTTAATAATTAAATCATAGAAATGACACACTTTTTATCCCATACCAATAAACAGATGTTCCCAACCATTCCAAGCTGAAGCTGAAGAAAATTGTATTTTATTTCCCTGTAATTTGACGATAAAGCCTACATAAGTACAACGAAGGGAGGGCAGCGTCGCCTAGCACCGGAAGTTCTAAGAAGTTATTTTAGGGGAATATTACGAAGCATCAGGGGCTTATCTTTACGGCAGGTGTTCCGTCCCTCGCGAACAAATTCACGAAATATGTCGCGACTTAGAGGATCAGGCGTAATGGTGATGCTGGGCCTCAATTGCACTGCTTCAAGATGCTAATTTAGATGGTGATTTCTTGGAAGTTCGAGAGTAGAAATACTCATAAGATTTCGTACGTAAACGCTTCTTACCCAGAGAAAATACTGTAATAAAACTTGCTTAGAACTTCTTCTTTAGAAAGACAACTTTATATTTTGTTAGTGTATGTGTAATGTTATCATAAACACGTTAACTGCGTATTAGAAACTAGCTGTGCCAGCGACGTCGTCCGCTTGGAATAGTTATTTTGGGAATAATATTTATTTTTGCAAACATCCTCTTCAGCTTTATAAATTCTGTCACCCACGACTTGAACCGTTTTCGCAGCGCACACAACGGAAACCCTCAAAGATTAATTTTCCCCGTTTTTTTGCACATTTTCCATTGTTTCTTCGCTACTATTAGTTGCAGCGTGATGTTATATAGCCTAAAGCCTTCCTCGATAAATGGTCTATTCAACACTTTATGCGAATTTTTCAATTCGCACCAGTAGTTCCTGAGATTAGCGCGTTCAAACAAACAAACAAACTCTTCAGCTTTATAATATTAGTATAGAAGTATAGATTTAAACGTATACATAGGTAGGTAGATTTTGTATGGGCCAATTTGCCGATTACTTTGTAAAAAAATAATCTTATGTTGTATCTTGTATCAATTGTACGCTTGCTAATCTTTATACGTTTCAGAATTGCAAATCTTCAATCATGTACTAGGCGGGGGAACATTCTCACAAGCAAGGGTAAGAAACCGTCAAGAATATGTTACCCCATCTGGTAGAGTTGTCGAGCGCCATGTTCGCGTCATGTAAGATTTTGTTCGAGTGGCTCTCCACGCGTCAAAGCTCACGCGCCCCTGATCAAAAGCCACAACACTATGCCACCCTCATTAACTCGCTCCGTAATAACCAATTAAACAGATTAATAAGATATTTACATCATTCCAATTTACTCGTGCCATTCATCTATTCGATATTCGAATTCAATAAGCTTTGATCTTGCGAAGCTCCACACAGAATCGAATCGTAATCATTGTTCGTGTTTGTAACACTGAGTATTCGATTGTTTACTGTATCGAATAATTGTCGGTGTAATAATCGGCTTATATTTATTGTGATGGGATTGTTTTGAATAGTAAAAGATATTGTTTTATGTGGGTCGACAATAATAATTGGGCGCGTGTAAGATATGTCTTGAATAAAAGATTTAGTTATGACCACAAACGTAGTTTATTATGATTCTTAAACAATAAAAGATCTCAAAAGTTAAAAACTATAACATTTAAGTAACTAAATTAAAATATAAGGCAACAGTTGTACTAACTTTTCAAATACTTAATTTCATATTTTTTTTTACATTAGATAGACTCACGCTTGACTACAACTTGAACATTCTCGAGGCCGCTGAGGTAGCCGCAGGCCCAGTTTCCAATAAAAACTTTACGAAGGCTGAAACATTGTCAAATAAACTGTTGCTCTCGCCAGTTAAATTTAAATAAAAATTACTGGAGACGGTTCCCGAGGGAGAGAGCTCATTGTGAGGCCACAATGAGCGCGCCTGATTGGCGGAAGGATGTTCTCACTAAATAAAAAATATCGACGCGTCATTTCGCGCAATTTTCGTCGAATTTTCAAACGATAAAACCTGTCATTTCGCTGTTGACGCGCCTATAAAATATTCATGTCGGCGGGCGAGAGATGAGCGATTTTTTCTTCGATTTGCGACGAAATAAGACGTCATTTTCCGTATCATTAGCGCGGATCGGAGCCTCCTCCACACTATTTATACGCAAAATACGATAAAATGACACCCGACCGATCGACTGTTTGATGCCGCTGATAAATTGCTACCTTTTCAGGCCTTTATATTATCTTCTTCGTCGTTTATGTTCACTTTTTATTAATGGAAGGTAATTTTATTTCTGGATGTCTTTTGATGCCGCAATCGTAATCGAGTCAGTGAAATGGACAAACTAATCGATTCAACTTAGGACGCTATTCGATTTGCAATTGATTTAAGCCGGACTCGTATTGAAAGCATAAGGCTATGTGCAGACCGGTGGTGTATTTTCATAGGAAGGTAAACGCGTTCGGAATAAAACTCGATTGCGATAGAGCTCGTCCGTTGAGCCCTCTCTTTGCTGCGAAATCGCGCGGAGTAGTTTATCTCACCCCTTTCGTCGATACCAGCGCCGTGCACAAAAGAATCTTGTATGATAAATCTGTAGATCAGTCAGATAAACGTTCTAGGTACGTACGACATTAAAAAGAGATCTTATCCGATTTAAAATGGAACCGAGTAAACGTAACGTAGCTCGTCCGGGTACAATTGTATATGCGAGTACCTACGTAGATTTTTTGTTTATGAAAATAGGTCATATCAAAAAGTGAGTACTGTAAAATAAATTCCATGATGTCATCCATCAAATATTTTTCAATAAAGGCCTTGCCAAAGTTACACACGATAAGAAGAAACAAACTGAAAATCGAATGAGATATTTGATAATTACGTATGTGATCATAAAATAAAACCAGATTTCAATAAAAAACATATATATAAACACAATTTTCTTATCACTTTTGGTATAATATGTATGCGTGTAGTGTAAACCACGTGTCGCCCAACGCGGGACACTCGCCCCACGTTGGTCAACAATATTGCGAGCGACGGAGCCCGCGCTAATCCCCGGATTCATTTATTTTTGACAACGCAATACGATTTTATCTCACGGCTTCGGCTGCTGTTTGCCTTCTGTTATTATGCTCCAGCGATATTCGGGCTACTTATTTATTTATGTACCCACCCCTTGTAGGGTTTGACTTTTAATACGAGGTTAGTGGTCGGCGAGATTGAATGTGTGTATTTAATTTGAAAATACGGGATTTAATTGGCAGTTTGAATAAATTATGGCACTGGTTGTTTTAACTGGTACTTATTTGGTTGCTTTAAAATCGAATAAAATGTTGTTGAATTATAATTATGTCTCGTAACTAAGTATTTAGTAGGTATGCATAATAAATTAGACTAATGTGTACATGTATGCTTTGTATTTAGGCTAAAGAAAAGCTAGTCTGTGCGACTTTTAATTACTCTTTTTCGGAAGTTCCAACAAACCGTAAACATTTAGGTCTTAGCTGTTCGTCAGAGTACAATACAGTTGTTACAATTTTTCAGGAGCTGCTGGGGCGGCTTTAAAACTCTCGATACTGTTTGTACTTGTACCCGTTAGTTTTAACAACTTGTAAGTCAGATAAAATTAGGTAGGTACAATCATTTATGAAAATATTTTACTCAATTAAATTTCTACAATATCCAAAGTCCATCAAGTACCAACTTTCCATGCAGTGGACAAAATTAATTAGATTCTCATATAACTATAGGTGGTTGTCACTAGCAGCCCTCTCCACGTCGAGAGGGACTCAAGGCACGTGAGAGAGGGTATTGATTGCCAGCCTTTGAAAAAAGGCAAACTGGAGAGAAAAGTACAAAAAGATTGATTATAAAAAATAGTTCAGATCTTCAAAACTTCTTGATGAGCGAAGAAAAGTAAGATGTTAATGTGTGGACTGAGCCTTCAATTTTATATTGTAAGTGTAATGTATACAGCGTTGAACGTAGGATTATGCAATATTTATAGGGAAAATGCTGACAGGATTGGTTTTGAAATTATACATCAGACTCCACTGCAGTTATATTACGCAATCTTAACGATTTCCAAAGACTACTTACTCGTACTGTAAAATAAATAAGAATATTTATATTCTTAAGCCTTTCCCTATGAATCATTACAGAAATTCAAATTTCAAAACCACACCGGTCCATGTCACGATAATTTGCATATCTTATTAAAAACCCAGACGTCACAGATAAAAATGAAAATGAGACACGTCAAAGCAAAAAATACGAACAAAACGCGCGCAGGACAATAGATATTTTTGGCGATACGAAAAACGTTTTTTTGTCATGGAAATACGGCGGGGTGGACACTTTGCATTTTCTTTATTTCCTTCGTTCCTTGGAGGAATCTGTTTTTTTAATTATCGTGTTTGGTAATTAGTTTCGGGAAACGATCTCTCCCTTCCGCTTCCTCCTTCTGTGCAGTCAACTTGTCTATGGTTAATTAGAGAATTTATAGACGAAATTGTGTTCGCTGCAGTTTCTTTTACAGCTTGAAAACAATTCAGAGGAACAGTAAACTCTTTGTTCTTGGCCTTTAAATTGTAAATATGGTTTGTTTTCAGTTAATATGAAAATTTCACAAAAAGTGCGTCCAACAACATACACCTGCATATTAACAAACAAATTTATTACTAGGTACATTTAATCACACATTTTTCCGTTTTTATTGCGTCCTATTTTTGGACAGAATTAAACTTTACTAGCAAAAATCAATGTGGTGATTACTTTTTATATATGTATAATAAGCATTTTGGTATTAAAGAACTGCCTAACTACGAGTCGAAAAACACTAGTTCTATCTTCTATTTATTCTGTGACACTCTGTTTTTCCTGTCCATTCCTGCGCGATATTTTCCCCGAAACCTAACACAGTGGTGGGTGTAGTGTCGCACACAAACCAGCTTTTGAAGTGGCTAAACAAATTGGCGAGCCACTTGGCTGGCTTCGAGAGAAGCTTTATTTTCCCCAAATGACATATACGTAGTCGAAATGGGCGAACACTATCGCTTGAGCGGTCGATGCGACTGCGGTGTGCGAATAGGAATGGACCGAATAAATGGTGTGAGTTTGGAAGTCATGGTGTTAGTTTTTCTACAGAAGACTGTAAGGGTTTGGACAAAGAAGTCATGTATTTATAGTTTAAAATCGGTCAATTACTTACCAAAGTGTGTATGTAATAGATTTAGTCAAACCAACATCTTTTTTCAGTTTGTTGCACATAAGCTACTACTTATTATATGTGTATATTAGTAACAATTTATGTGATTTACCCTAAATGGCTTTGTAATCAATGTTTTAGTTTGTTTCGTTTCATAAAAAAAATACTTTTTTTGTTTTTTGGTCTATAACAGAAACGTATCAAGCAATACAAATTTCGCAGTATAAAATGTTACACGTGTCGTCTGTAGTCACACGAAATGTCGAGGTGTGTCTGTCTGTATCGAACAGACATCAATAATAAAGACGTTTTTGAGGATTATATCGATCGCAGTAACTTATAGAAAGTCAGAACATTTAAATGCTGGCTTTTATATATTTATCACTGTTTTTTATACTAAGTATACTAATGTTTTATTCTATTCATACAAAACTTAACCTTGACATTTAACAATAATTTTAGTAAGCTTGTAAGTTGCTGAAATTAATGTTTTTTTCAGTCTTATATCATCCATTTACGTTTTAAACCAGATACATTCGTTAACTCTCTCTCTCTCTCCCTTTCTCTGTGAGGTGTATTTCCTCATGACTGATGGTCGTGACTCCCGCAGAATTCATTCGTTAACATATTTCTCTAACTATTATTCTTAAAGTATTTTTCCTTTAAATTACCAACGTAATAGTTGCCTATATTAGATACATGTTTTAGGTACGCAGTGGTAAATAAAAATCTTTCAAAAACGCTCTATCACAGCCAGCGGGCGCGATTAGTATACTGGCTCCTTTACCACATTATATAAAATTATGATCTAGTATCGGAGGTTTAGTAAACGTCGCGTCTGCTAAAGAAGACAAAACAACAGCTAAAATCTTAAAACGTACTAAACAGTTGCAACAAACCACAACAGATGCTCAAGAGGCGAATCAACGCAAATGACACTAGGCGATTGAAACTGCCCTCTGTTTTTTACGGAGGGGCATAATCCTAGGTATCGCGCCTCTAATGCGAAGTAATTTCGACCCCGTGTTTGCGAGATTACTTCGCTGACTTAATGTGTCTTTGGGATTTGTACAAGTGCAGTGTTTGAGGTTTCGACTTAAAAGTTAGAGAGTTACCTACTATTATATGGAGGAATGTTTAGGTATAAGTAGTAAGCGATTTTCAACTGAAATTTGCTTACTAGACTATTTTTTAGCAAACAATTAGACTTCTTTTCTGTGGTCGGGTAAAAATGTTATACCAACTTAATAATTACAAGACTAGAAAATTTAATTCTACAATGATAAACTCACATATTAGTACCAATGTCATGTTTGTGTGTACGGTAAATTACATAAAAACCACTGTGTAATTTACTGACATTCTATTTTAAACAACATTTGCATATCAAGTCCAAAACCAGACACCTCATAATTCAATAGCCAGCACGTAACGACAGTCTCAAGGAAATTAAAATTCTCAAACAGAGGGCAGTTACAACAAATCCCGGCACTAAAACTCCTATATATATCCCGGGGAACGTTGTAAAAAATCATTGCCTCCATCTACCCTCGGCCCTCGCTGAGGGGAAAAATCTAATCTGTGCATTTTTTGCGAGACCGCGATGCCACAAAGAATTTCATTTCCCACTGTTCATCTATCTCTATTTCACTGACGGCCCTTGTTCTTGGCCCCTCTCCCCTCCCCTCCTCACCCTGCGAGCCCCTCATCCGTTTTTTAGACTTCCTCGATCGGAGATAAGGTTAAGCGAGCTCCTCTTATTAGTGGTTTGTGCGCGACGCTCGTGAGAGACTCTTTAATTATTTATTTATACCGTCTGCGTCGTACTACTTATACGTCGTATCTAGTTTGCAGTCGTACTTTTTATACATTCTTAAATAGGAGTTTTCACTAACAATAATACTTGTAATCATTGAATTCAATATAAAAATATTGCGTAATAGCCTTGTTCACACGAGTAAGTTACACGTACGTTAATTAATAGCCCACATAAATCAACCGAAAACGTCCATAATTTGAAAACGATAACGGAAACAGTTCTATGGATCAAATTGTCATACAATAGTCTGCGGCCTGTTTATCATAATAATAAAGGCGACAAAGAAATCGAGCGCAAAGTCAGTTAGTCCCTGTATCAGTAGTGTCACAATCAAAATGAACCTCCACGAAAACGGAATTATACAATTGTGTACAATTGACATTCAAATCTGTGGACATTGGCGCTTTGTGTTTTTATTGCCACTTATTGACGCGTAATTGTCAATAAATTTCTACGGGATCGGAGTTTAATGTGGGTTTGGGTGAAAAAGTTATGTTTTATTAATATTTTTACGAGAGCGTTTAGGGCGATAAGATCTGCCGTTTGGGAAGTTTTTTTCTTTCAATTTCCGTCACGATTTGTAAGCTCATTATTGGCGAGTCGATGGGGGCGATACGGGCTCGCTATCGCCTCGCTAGGCTCACTAGCGATGTTATCGAGCCTCTTAGCGACTTTCATCGGGGCGGCGCTGAGGGGACTCTTGTCAGACATCAACTCATGACATTTGTTATCAACATCTACATTTGTTTCACCCAAAATACAAACCTAAATTTCCTGTCTACTCGTGACATTACTTGTCAGTTGATTTAGAAGTGTCCGGGAATTACATTTATGTATGTGGCTGTACGAATTTAAGTGGCGTTACATAAAACTAATTACATATATTATAAAGTTTACAAATAAATAAAACACTAGGGAACATCTCAAGTCAAATGCTTCCAAGTGATACAATGAAATAACAAACAAGTCCATTTTCTTAGATCCCACCCAGTAACCGTGACATTAAATGAACCTGTATGTAACACGGTCTATTTAAAGTCACAGAGTCGTTTACACTAGTTACGTATCTCCGTATTGTAGCTTGTACTAGAAGTCTTAGTAAAATTTCTAATTCATAGTTCCACAGAGCGACGGCGCACTTTGCCAGTCTTCAAAGGCTAACGGTGACTTATGAAGTTCAAAGTCAATCCTGTGAGCTATTTTCAGAGCGACTAAGTTAGCTTTCATTGACGATAGTAACTAATAGTTTACCTAAGCTATTGTGCTCCACTCCTATTCAAGCAGCTACATAACTGAGTGGAGTAACACGTTGCAGAGCAGTCGGTTTGTTTGTTCAATGTTCTGAGGAAATACTTTGGGAATTTTGTTTGTATTAAATATTTGTTGTTGAGTAGAATAAGAAGATAAGATTAATAATTGATAAAATTATTAATATAAATGGAGATATATAATGAATTGATAAGTCTGTTACTAATAAGATTGCATAATTTAAATATTGACTGATCCTAATTCAAAATTTAGTAATTTTAATTATTTTTTTAAATTTAGTTTACAACACCGACCGATTGTCGCTCTTAAAACAAAAAGTTTCAAAACGTTTTATGGTACCTTATTGTACAACATAGTTTCACACACATGTATGTTTAGCCCACGCACACATACACAAATGTGTGTGTATTGTGATGTCATATAGAGGGATTAATGCGGGGCACGTCGCGTCTCATATCAGATCTTGGCTGTGGGGTCCTGATTCCACGTGATATTAAAACACTATGTATTTGCAGCTAGACGGTTAGATAGTTGAGAAAATACGAGTTAGGTTTTATATATAAACTGTTTGTAGATGTATGAAGAAGTTCTTTAAAAGATGTGGTTTTACGTGTACTTGTAATCAAGTGATTTTATTTAACTGAATGCCCGTGACAGATCTGTATAGTTTGAATAAGAAAGAAAATAATTTTATATAACGAAAAAGAAGGAAAACACAATTTCTAAATACAAATAAAGGCGTATCTAACAATTAAGGGTGAAATCAATCAATGGACAAATAAATAAATATTGTCGGTATATATTTCTTTGTCTCCTTCAAATCAGATATGGCCATCTTTCTGTATGTATGTGTACAAGTAATTCAGTTCTCTTCTAAACACAGTTAACCACTAAAACTCCCTCAAAGTAGATTAACACGATACGTCAGGATTTTGTCGTTCCGCAAACGAAGTAAACCTCAAAACGTTCCATTGTTTTACCAACTTAATAATGCGTTTTGTTAACAAATTTTTGTATAAAAATCTAACGTAAAATGGAGAAAATGATGGCGTTGCAAAGCGCAAATATAAGTTTGTCAGAATACGTCGTCATGACAAGATAAACGTTTATTAAACACGTCAGTCTGTGACAGTATCTACCCTCAATCAAAGACGGGGGGCAAATGGAAAAATCACCGAATTTCGTGGCCCTTGTTTGTTAAATCTGAACCTGTATCAGTGTCTTCATGTTAACTTATAAATAGTCTTTCAAATTAACTTTCAATAAGCACTTAATTACAATATAGAAAAAATTATCAGTCATTGAAACTTTTATATAAAATTTTATGTTTACTGCAATATTGCAGTCACAATTTATCTAACTGAAAAAACATGTGTGTTTTTCAACCCTAACACTTGAGTTAAATACCTTACTTAAACACCATAAAAAATCTGAATTTTGTTACTCAGATAAATGTTTAACAGGATTACAAAATTGGGTTTATAAAGTAACTTAGGTCAAACATTTTCATCAACAAAAAGCCCGTATTCTCGACTCCCTACGCTCGCAGCTCCTGTCGCGCCCTCTACCGACATCAAAAAGTCCCAGTCGTTCATTTTTTGCAATCATCAAATTGATCTGTCCGAGTGCCATCTGGCCCGTAAGTAAAACGCTTTCGGATCCCGTCAGCCGACGAATTAATTCATATAAAACACACATCGCGCTTGTAAAGGCTGCTTTGGGCAAGCAATGTTGTGACAAGTCCGAACAGTCTCTTTTACGAGTAGTTGTGATTTGGGAAAACTTGAGTCTTGTTCACAAACGTGGTTTCTTTTTTACGTAGCTACCTACGTAAAAAATAAAGGATCTTTAGAAAAATCAAAATTAAATATAGGTAATATAAAATTCATTAGTAAAATTTTGTACTATAAGCTAGGTAAAATTGCGAATTCCCATTACAAACTTTATTTACATTTCATTCGAAAACAAGAAAAAGTTGAAACGGTGTTTGTCTTTTGTAGCCCGTTGTTAACAGTATTTATCCCGAGAGTTGCGGGCGTGTTTACTCACTCACTGCGATCCGCCGCGGTCAAAGTTCTCAACGAAAACTCATTGTGCGTGAAAGCGGTAGTTTCACTGAAACATATTTTTAACTGAAAGCTACAAAAACATTTTCATATTTCAGCTGAAAATTGTGTAGGTTTGGGCGGGCGGGCGCAGGGCGGGCACGTGTGCTCATCAACTAATGGTCCGTGCGGCATTTGAACCGAGCCTACACGAGGCACAAAACCCGCCTCGCTCGCAGCCCGCTTTCGGCGCAAAATTATAACGTGTAAAACACGGCCTCTCCTTGCATTCCGCGCACGGGATTTTTATGAATGCCGCGATTATTATTCGCATTTTAAACTCGAATGCGGCTCTATTCTCCCCGAGACGTATTGCAATATTCGTAACGAGTTTTCTCAGCGGCGGTACCTAATTCCAGGTGGAGTGTAGCGCAGGCGGGTAGCAGGGTTCGTATCGCTCGAGTCCACTCGTCGCGAGCACTAAGCGCCGCGATTGTGGACTGGGATCGAACGCGATTGCAAATTTATTAGCGGACGGCGGGCGCGGGTTGCGCGGAGACTAGGCGGGCGCGGGTTGCGCGGAGACTAGGCGGGCCGCGGCCGCACGTAGCCGTACGTGCGCTTGTTTTTACTCTTCATGTATTTTTTCTCGACGAGGCTGCGCTCTCCCCTTTTGTTCTCAAGTGGACCAGCTGTCATTATACGCCATGTTACTGTTATTTTTTTCGACGTTTTTATAGAGTTTTGCGTGGAAAGGGCGTTCCGTTCGGAAAAATGTTCGTTTTGCGTGCGTCCTGGAGAGTTTGCGTGTCGAGTGATGTCGACGCTGGCGATTGGAAATGAGTTATGGAATTTTTATTTCAGAATTTCTCTCTCATTGCGTTGTAGTTCGAGTGGATTTCTGTCGCTGACAACTTTTGAAAACGTTACAATGGCTTTCCAGTGCAATATTGTGCAAGTACAAAAAGGTGAACGGAAAGCTGCTTGACGTCGGACGATATTTTATTTTCGGGTTTAGTATTTTTAATTTAAGTTTGTGAATTACGAAACTTTTAAATATTACAGTCAGTATGTTGATGATCACCATCATTATGTTACTGCAAATGTTAACATGTGTCATTGCAGTTTTGAAGAGGCTTCTTAATACTTGATTGCAGCGAGCCCCTCCAGTGCGACCCTCCAGATTGCCATCAATGCAAGTTGATGGCTTCTTTTATTTACATATAGTTACTCTATCTAAATATTTGCTCCTATTGTCACATTGCAAATGAAATTAACAGTGCTGGTGCACTATGAGTATATTGAAAATGTGCTTTATTTAGGAAAGTTGACGATTGCCCTAAGTACTTAATTTATTTTTGAGTCTGAATAATCACATGTTAAGTTGTTGTTTTGTTTAGTTGTAAAGCGTTTGTGTTAAAACAAAACCCTGTTGCTACAAAAAAAAAAACTCAAAACAAGAATCATTTTAAGATACTGTAGTCTATACATGTACATATTTCATCAAAGACCCAAGCTGATTCTAACTCAGGTCCTTATCATGTTCTTGCTATTTTTATTGGTTAGATAAGTCGGTTCGAGAGGCCGCGGAAGCAATCTCGGCAAGTTGCAATATTGCTGGATTCTGCTTACAATGGGACTCAAGCGGCGGTGAGTATCCTAGCTGTATTATATCTACATGTGTAGGAGCACAGGTAATGACCTAGGTATTGGGTACAGGAAATGCAAAGTAAATAAGGTTGCAAGTGCATTCTGGTCCATCCAGCGAAGTCTCTGAGCCTTGAACTCCCCTATGATGTTCGTCAGTACTCGTCTTCCAATTATGCTACTAGTGTTTTCTCCTCAAAGCTGTGTTCTGGCAGCCTCCTCTGTGAGCCAATTTTAATCCTGTACAAACATGCTCCATCTTTATTTGTTCGAGTATAGCTTCAATACTTGGTGGTGTCTGACTGTACACTGTACAAAAAAGTCATTATTTGAGAATATATTATATATCCAATCAAACAGAGAGTACCTGTCCTTATAGTATGTGAATAGCATATACCTATACAATATACACTATACCTCCGTCTCCCCGTATAGTAACACACCCGAGGCACTCCAGTGAGTGTCACTACGTGTACCCCACCGGGTACGTTTCAGAATTCACTCACGCACGGACGGCGCTCGGCACATCCATACTGCTAATGATTTTGAAGGATGCTGGATGTGGCTAGCGGAGATAGATAGACAGAACTTTAATTCAACACACGAAATAAATTACAAATAGAGATATTAAAATCAAATCAAATCAAAATAATTTATTATGCCAAAAGATAGTGCGTACAAATTTTTTTTTTTCTTAGTGTCTAGATGTTTACTTACTATTTCAGTTTTGTACTTGAGTTTGTGACCGTGCCACGCGCTAGGTCCCTCAGTGGGCCTGTATTACGTAAGCTACTGCTACATTCCTCACTGAAATCCTACACTATTTACATATAAATCATTAAAACAACAACGAAAAACAATAATTGCAAGATCAAAATCAAAACAAACATAATTAAAAAGAAAAATACATTGTCAGGCTGCCAACTTTTAAAATTTACCAGCTTTTGATTGCCATATGTAGGAAAAGAATAACCTAATAAAATAAAATAATACATATGAATGAATATAAATTTGCAAATGAGTTACAGGTATATCGATAAGATTCAAATGGATATTAATTATAATATAATTGTACGATTTATGTTAAACATACATAAATATATATTATACGTTTAAGTACAGTAACGGAATGTATACCTTATGGATGAATCACCTACATTGCAAACTCTGATGAGTTTGGCTGTTAGGTAAAATTATTTGTATGTGTCTAGAATGAGTGTAGGGGATGATGTATGTAGTGTAGTGATGATGTGTGTGTGTATGCGTATGAAAGTGTGTACATGTACACATTCAGTCAGTTAACAATTTCTATGAGCTTTTCAGTATCATTATAATTTAATTTAAGCAAGTGGTTGGTTATAGTTTTTTCACATTCAAATTTTGAGACATTTAGTATATTCATCTTTTTACTCAGACGATTAAAGACTAATGGTCCTAACTTCTTCACACATTGTCCGCCAAATTTAGTTCTTGTTTTGATCATTTTTAGCACTTGGTCTTTTCTTCGCTTAGTTGAGACCTCTAATTTACGGCTTTTGGGAATTTGACCATGTTGCTTGATGATTAAAGACTTAATAAATAATTGCCGTACTGTAAGTACTTTGCACAATTGGTATAATTCTGTTGTAGGGAAGCGCCAGGGTTTAAAAGTTATGACTTTTAAGAGTGCACGATGGGAGATTTCCAATGGTAAAAGAGAAGTCTTGTCTGCGGATCCCCAAGCTGATATGCAGTATGCAAAATAACTTATACTAGTGTTTATACTTTACTTTATACTTATAAGTGGCGGTCATATCGCTATGAGCAATCTCTTCCTGGCAACGATTAGATGGAAATAAAGTCCTGAGGATTAAAAAATATTTTAAGGTACTGAGTACTGACCCTCCGGATTTTCAAACATTTTTATAAGCTACCACGCTGCAAAGCTCCGATATAATGTAAAACTACAGCGAACAATAGTGTTTTTCACTTGTAGATATGGCAAGATTATGCCACTAATGAAAAAGCCAAGTATGTCACGTATTGTATTCTCTATTAATATATACTCCATGTCAATTATTACAATACCTATTTAAGTTTAGTATATCCGATATTCACTAATTACATAAATAAATACTAATTTCACACATATATGTTACTGTCAATCAACTAACTTTTTAAGTGCAAACACGTGTCAATTATTTCTGCACGTGAATATGCTGAAATCCGCAGCTAATTGTACAAAAATGAAGGCTGTTTCTAACATTTTTCATCTAACTATCATTCATACATATATCAAATCTATATAACTCTCAAAATTGCACGAATCGGTTTAGATATGAAATCCAATGCTATATTTGTAGTAATTAAATATTTTGTGAATTGTTTTACAAATGGAATCCAATATCTGTAGTAATTAAAATGGTACTATTGATTTTCATATTGACGTATGTATTCTATTCCCAACTTTTCAGACTAATTAATTTACATCATGCTCTTGAATCGTTGTTTTTGCAGAGGCATAAGTCATAAGTCGCTTAGCGGTGAAGGAAAACATCGCGAGGAAACCGACATGTTTAAGGACCACAATATCCGAGAACATGTGTCTTCCGTGGAAGGACCTGGGCGCCCACCTCGATGTATCTGCACAAGAGAACTCCCTTAACCGATTAGTTCTGCAGGGGAGTCACGACTCTCATGTCATGAGGAAATACGACTCAAGAGAGAAGTAGCATCAGGCATGTCTCATCCAGGAATTTATATCTGCAATAGTCCTAATGTGATGGAGAAATAATTTCCCAAAATGCATCGGATTGAGAAAGGCCTTACATTTGAGTAGTTTTCACGGGGCCGGTGTCAAGTTACTTGATTATGAGTAAGAGGGATGAAAAACGATGGGTCCACTATTTTGTGCACTTTGATCAGACAATCTTTATTGAGCTTACCTCTTTGGTAATAGTTGACCTAGTTTCATTTTAAATGTGTAGTAAAATATATTAAATGATAGTTTTCTGATCGGGATAACTGACTTTATACAGCTTAAAAAAACTATGTGTTTTACAATATTAATATATAATAATAATAAATTGTTTATTGTGCATAAAATACAGTTTTGTACAGCTATGAGTAATAAAAACTTACATAAATTACATCGGTGTCATACGTTGGTAAAGTTTACTGAGTCTTGTGCAAGGTACCTCAAGGGTCCTGAATTGCAAGACTGCAGTAGGTACTTCCCGCCGCTGCAGGCTTCTTTGCCTATATTTACACTGATTTTACGTTCTAAAGCACAATGAACCATAAAAGCCAACGACTATTTATAAAAAGTAAACCAACTTATTTAAACTACTAAATAGCACACACATTTACCATCTACTTACTACAATTAGCATTGCCGTCATAGTGCAGCAGTCGTTAAGCCATGTCAGTCCATAGACCCCTATGGTGGTTTTGAAAACTCTTGACTCCATACGTACTTACTTTACCATAATTAGGTCCACCAGTGGCCAATCAGTCCAAGCTCCATCTCTATCAGGCAGCAGTGTGTGTCCAGCTCGGTAAGCCTCGATCAATCTGTCTCGAGCCTGCTTCTGTGGGCTTATGGACATCTCCAACTAGCTAGCAAGGAGATGCGTGTACAGAGGTAGGAGGCATACCTTCTTCAAAGCAAGTTGTATTGAGTTTTGTAAATAAATCCTAATGTTGATTAAAATTGGCTGGTTTTAGTTTAAAACCTTATGAATAACATCATCCTTGTGATTACCTATTACAGAAGCAGTAACGTACCGTTTAAAAAAATATATTACAAAAGTCGGCCATTGCACTGTTCTTATCATCGCAAGGCATAGTTGTTATTGTATAAAAACTTGTACTTAAGTTTTCATTTTAGCTTAGTTTAGCTAGTAAAATCAATAAATAAGAGAAACCAAAATATTTATTTGTATATTAAAAATGGACTTATACGTAACCTGAATTTAAGTAAGTTAGCAGTTGTACCATTACACTTACAAGGAGTTTGAGAAACTGAATATATAAATAATAAATTTAGATGGTTTTAGATAACCTTGTTTCCTGCACGTGTACAAGCACACACACACACATACACACATAAAGTCCGTATCTCAATGAAGACGTGTTCGTTGCCATGTTACAGAGCTCCATAAGGCAAAGACGGACACCGGACACCTTTCAATGTTCTATGTTTGTATATGTATGTAGGTATGTATGTGAGTTCGTTCGACCGTTGCGTCCTCACGTGTGCTGGAGATCTAAGTAACAGAACATACGCACTAAGTCAGATGTAGGCAAAGTATGTTGAGGAATTCCACCAAAAAGACAAATATCACGGATTTTCCATCTTATCACTTCTTCTGTTGGTAGTTTTTAATTAAAAAACATATATTGTTATGTTATCTGTATTTTTGGGGATCGTTTATATATTTATATATCCTAGACCGTAATGATTGCTTACCATCAGGCGAATTGCGGTCAAGTGCAAACCCATTCCTTGTAAAAAAAATCGTATCATTGTTTGAACATTATTTTGCTTATTTTACATTGAACAGTTAAGACAACAACAGACAACAGAGGTCATTGGAGCAACACAAACAGGAGCGAATGGTTGTCTAAACGCAACATCCAAAAGAGACACAGTTAAATCACGCCATGATAGAAGGTAGAATCAAGAAGATTTTTTTATCTTTGTTTTACAGGAAAACACATAAATCAGTCTTAGTGAGTAAAATCTTCAAGTTAAGCGACGTATCTCGCCGGCATACCGATGTGTGCAAATTGAACACGGCCGAGCCGTACTTACATTACTTACAACATTTCAGCCACTTTGTACGTAATGTGATTTCATGTAGAGAGTGAATCTGGAAAGGGCACAGTCGGAAAGGTATAGTATGTTGGTACGTAGCTTTTTATATGATAGGATGGCTCTTGGACTATGATCAATGTAATATCTGTAGTAGATACTCTATTCTTTGTTAGCTTATTTAAGTAGACTTCTTGTTGTAAATACCCTTTTTTATAAAGTTAGAGAACTACTTTGGGAATCAAAAGGTATGTAAAGTGACTTGGCTGTGTAGAGTTGTATCGTATTTATATTGTTAACTAGTTTTTCTAAAGATTTTTATTTGTTAATATGGTTGTTAGTCTTTTGAGTTCATGCAATTAAGCAAGTATCCGCTTTTTCTTTAAAAAATCTATTATACATAAAATTATTTTTTGACAACTAATAATAACGTGTTATTAGTAAAGATTTTATGTGTAGTAGCTTGGTTCAAAGTGTATTTTTATGAAATTTTAGTTTAATCTTTGTATGAAATATGGTGCACCTTCTTAAAAAGACAAATAATTAATAATATATTATGCAAACAGCTCACGTATCACCACCAGTCTCCGATGCACTAAGTTCCCAACTTAAGTTAAGCTCCTAATTACGGAGTTTAGGTATTTTATGCGTCACCACGAAGCCACGGCGACGTCGATAAATAGCGTGGTGTTCGTGAGATGTCGACCACGCATACAGATCGCGGGCAGGAGAGGACTTAGGACAGGGCTTAATAGGTAAGGTTCCTCTTTCTCATGCTATTATCGTCATTACGAACATCTCTCTCTTGAGTCGTATGTCCTCATGACTGACAATCGGGACTCCCCCGCAGAATTAATTTGTTAGGGGAGTTGTTTTGGGCAGATACATCGTGGTGAGTGCCCAGGTCTTTCCACGGAAGACAACACATGTCCTCGAATATTGTGGTCCTCAAACATGGCGGTTTCCTCACGATGTTTTCCTTGCCGTTAAGCGAGTGCAAATCCACACTTACATTACTTGAAAATACAAGTCATTGGTGTAGGGTAGGATTCGAACCAGGATGCGTCTGGATGAAAAGCTGATACTGGAACCGCTGTGCCACACTCGCTTTTACGAACGCATTACGAACATAACAACTTACATTTTCCTGATAACCAAAATTGACTTGGAAGGCGGGTGGAGCTAAACCATAATTATAATTACAATCTTAATAAATTAAAACTCACAATTTTTTTATGGTTATCTTATTTTGATAAACGCAGTCGGTCTTATTACAAAACGCGGCTTAAATATTAGTCCAAGACTTTGAAAATAAAAATTGGGTTCTTGTTGTTCAGACATAACATACAAGCAATCAAAATGTCAACTTCAAATTGGAACTTTAATTTAACGTTGGTACATTTTTACAGTTTGATAATTATGACAGTAAACAGAAAATTTTCGAACAACTAAAACGGACTTGGTTTAGACTAATTTTCAAACCACGTTTTGTAATAAGGCCCAGCACGTTTGCGTTTAGAGCCTACCAGCCTTACATAGCATTAAATACAGTTTGATTTTATTAAAAAAAAGGCATTCCAGGCGTTATCACCGACTGTTTTCACTATTCGACATGACATACAATATCGGAACGAGTATGACCTACTTAACCAGCGAACCAACATCACAAGTAAGTATGTACCTAACTACTATATTGACTACCTTTTTTTAACTTCCCCCCCTACTAAGTTCTTCCCTGTCCACTTGGGTTGTGACTAATTTATGTTAATACCGCACCGAGCCGTGCATAAGTATGTAAAACACGTACTTACTTAGGTTTGCTCTCAACGTGACAGCCACGGGAAATATTTTAAACTAGTCTTATTTACGGATGAAATTCAATCACAGATAGGTATAGTTCCAAAAGATCTTTGTAGAATCCAGACAATCAATTACAAGCCAGTCAAATAAGCCAATTAATATGCAAACAATAATTTATCAAATACGAACCTTAGTTTTGACAGAATAGGTTGAAGACACAAAAAGTACGGGCTTTCGATATAATACAAAGCTTCAAATGACTGGTAAATAAACAGTAAAAAGTACGACCACGAGATTTTTCTTCAAACTATATCAGATACGACAAGCATGAAACGCGGTTTTTGTAAGCTCCGTCAGTGCTTTACATCTAGTAAATCTGTATATCCCAGGTTATGCTTTTTTCCGGCCATTGAAAACATTGTTGCTGCTGTCACGAAACACTTTCTCCCATCTCGTATACATGTCTGTCGGCGCTCCAGTCCCAGTGACCCTTGAATCCAAACCTGTCCGCGTTTTAGGGCTACGATTTTCCACATCTCAGACAGCTAGGTGTCAGTAATACAATGGAGCATTCCCGTCGAGTGGGAGGCTCTTATCGATCTAGTGGGACGTCATCGGGCGATACGGGCGCGACGCAAAAAGCGTGTCAGTGTGGCGGCACAAAGCCTTTGTGGCGGCACCGGACGCCGCTCGCCGCCGCCGCCTGCTTTGTTTGCTGTTAGTACTCGCTCCAAGTGGCGATTTCAGACTTGCTCGCCGCGACCTGTAACGGCGATAGCGGTGATAGCGCCGTCGTTAGGCGACCGCTATTGCAACGGAGCAAACGGACCGCTATCGCGCAGAGCACTCTCCGAAGGCCGACGTTGCGTCGTTGTTCTCTTTCATGAAGTCACGAACTGTTTTTTATGCCTTTTAATTTTAGCATTGCGATACTTTTTATAACGCTCGGGCTCGTTTAACGGATTACGTTCACATTTTCTGCTCCGCCAAATATCCGTTATTTCCTTGTGTCGAGTGACCAAGTTGCCTAAATGAGATTTGTTTAAAGTGGCGCAAGTTTATCGAGCGTGAGCGGGTGCCAAAGTTGCGGCGACGAAACTCCGCGATTTCACTCAAAATAATAAGTTCCAAGTCTGGCACAGTCCATTTTTTGCGAACTCGGTGTAATGGATTGTTGGAAAACTTCGATAACTTTCGGAAGCTGCTCTTCGATTTATTTTGCGAAGGAATTTTTTAGCCAATTTCTCTTGGGAAAGTTGAAATCTTCCAGTCACCCTCGAGCGAGTGTCGCCGCGGGGAATTAGATTTATATTCATTTAGTTTTCGGATCATATCGGTCGGATTAAGTTTCAGCCTTGGAATTTTTGATTGGATTTTATTAGAACTTCTGTAAGCGTTATATACCTACCTACATTGTATACACATTATTACGCCGCCGGTATGATTTATAGCTAGTGTCTACGTATGAAAGCAGCTACCAAACTTAGTTAACGAACACTAAATTAAAGTCCCGTCACGCACAACCGCATACATAATTGAATCACTTCAACATCAATGTTTAAGCCCCACGAGTTAGCACTAACTCCAACAATTTATGTTATAACCCCAACAACTTCTGTAGCTGGCACATTGATGGTGCGTAAAACAAACATACCGACACTCTATCCATCAGGAGGGAGCTAAAGTTAATAAAATTCATGTATCGGAAACTTATAACCGTGAAATATTGTAAGATTGAAGGGTACGACTTCAAGACGTTGGGATTGTTATGATTTTATTATTTGGGGAAAAAAGTGTTGACTTTGAGAAAACAAATTCGAATGCGTCTTTTAATGATAATATTCATTCAATGGAAAGAAAAGAATCATATTGTTTATTCATTAAATTATTCTTCAAGTTCACGTAAAATATTAATTTACATACATCTTATTTACTAACTATAAGTAAGCTACAACATGCTCAATTTTCCTCAAATACTACCAAACTACTTAAAATCTAGAGCACTCACTAGGGTGTCAAAGGATTATATAGTGGCCGAGACACAGCGGCTCCATTCGCATCAGCATTAAAATAAAAATAAGGGTGGCCATAAATACAGACGGACAAAGACAAGATATACGGTTATAGCAGCACTGGACCCGCTAGATGTTACTTGTAGCAATAGGTGCAGTAAATAACTAACTTGTACTATATACAGTGGTCGATACAGCGATTGGTAGATCTTTATGTGCTCGTGAGATAGGTAAATGTGTGATATCCATATTTGTTGAGGAAACGATTTGATTATTTTAAAAAAGTAAAAGTATTTTTGTCAACATGAATATAATCACAATAAATTGATTTTTACTTTTTTTTTTACTTTACATGTTTTACTTTTATGCCACAACGGAGTAACGAATACTACCACCAAAACAATATAATCAAAGTATCTAATTGCATAAACAAACATCCAACACAACAATACTTACTTACTTACTTTACTTTAGCTGGCGCTGCGACCCAACTGGATCCTGGCCTCCGATACTAAATTGCGCCACTGTCCGCGATCTTGAGCAAGACCCTCCCACTGGGTCACTTGCAGCTTGCGGAGGTCCGCCTCCACCTGATCCTTCCAGCGATACTTAGGACGCCCCACCGGCCTCTTGCCACACGGTCGCCCCAAGTACGCGCGTCTTACTGCCCGATCCTGCCCCATTCTCTCTACATGGCCGAGCCAGCGATGTCTCTGTGCACTTATCTCGCCTATAATATTGGGCTCAGCCACTAGCTCTTCAATCTCAGCGTTCACACGTCAACACAACAATACTGACACATATATACCTACACTAAAAAAACTAAAAAAGAGTATTTACATTTAAACTAAATTTAAAATATCCACATGTGGTATGGAGCCAAGAACGCTGGCTGCATTCCCACGCTGGATTGCTATAGAAATCCTTTGCGCAAGGAACCAGCCAGCGTTCTTGTCTCTAGTGATGTCATTCAACCTTTTATTTAATTTTTTAACAAATTTTATTATAGTAGTAGAATATGGTTTCGAAAGTGACATGAGCTACTACACCACGAGTAATGCCGCGGGCATCCACACGTTTTAATAGTTACACATACCAACACCCTTTATTTTTCCCAAATATTCAGACTATTTCATATTTTACCAGCTCCTTGTTTTTTTTTCCATTCAATTTTCCCGGCCAAGGATTTACCATGAAAGTAATTCTTAACTTGCTGCCAAAACATGTCAAGCCAAAATCCATTACCATCCCGTATCGGTCATCGTAAGCCTTGCCCCAATCACATTTCACTTAATAGACACCTATTTGTACTGAAAGTAATACGATACACATATGATAAATACATAACATTCATGAGATACATCGTCATCGTAAACCGTTGACATGGATAGTTTTCGATGTTTAAAACTAACTAATATTTACATATATTCCACAAGTATATACAAAAATGACTTAACCATACAGAAACACTTACAAAAAAATCAGCACACCGTCCATGTTGTCGCTGTGCGGCAGGGATCGATGTTTATTGATCTATTCAGGACATTTTAGTTTTCAGATTTTTGACTGCATATTCTTATTTTTACATAGTAGGTATACATAGGTTTCGCGTTTGACTACAGCCGGTCTAGTGATAAGCATATAGTGTCGCTCCAACCTGTTCACTGGAACTACTTATCAACCTATTGTTGTTTTCTTTAACGTTTTTCCGACCTTAGAAAAAATATAAATAAAATAATAAATAAATAAATATTCCGGGACATTGCACACAGCGCCATCTAGCCCCACACTAAGCAAACGCTTGTGTCGTGGGTACTAAATAACGGATATAATACTTATATACTTTTATTTTGTAAATACATACTTATTATATATAGAAACGACCAGACTCGACACAAGTAATTACAAATTTTAGATTATTATTATTTTTTATTTTAAATGCAAATAGATGACGATCAACACTAGACGAGTAGTTAGATAATTGGTGTCTTGGGATTGTTCACCTATGTCCTGCCCAAAGGTCACATCGCACGGTATTTTTGGCGCGAGCGGGGCATAAAGAAATAAATAAGAAAGGCTTCAATCGCCGTCAGCCGTCCGCCGCCCGCCCTTCAGAGGGCAAATGATAGATGAAGGCAGTTCGTTATGGGAACGTGGAAATTAACGATCCACCCGTTTGAACAGGTGAAATTTGGATTACTTGGGAAATTCAGAAATTGTTCTCGTGATTTTAGAAGAGTCGGGTTAATTTTGTTAAAATCTAATTTACACTCATATTTTTTTTACTTAAAGCCCTTATTGATTTCAGATTAAATTTTCCAAAATCTGTGTTTCACGCCAAGATGTCTTGCAACAGAAATGTATATAGAGTAATGTATGTGTAATGCTTTGTTTCAGACACGCTTTTAGTATCATTTAATGTAAAAAAATAAACCTTACATGTGTGGTACATCATCTGAAACATGCCCTCGTTTTACTACACATACACAATTAAATCATTTCAAATTGATATATTAATGTAAAAAATGCTGAATTATGCTAACATTAACAATTTATTTAAAACTCACTCGTTTATAATAAGAAAACTTTAAAGTGTAGTTTCCAACCCCTTCAATGTCGGAAGAGAGGTGGCGATACAAATGGATAAGTCATGTCGCGGAGCACCTACTTCCGATAGGGCTTTGGTCACGATACAAGCTAGGGGTAGCAAGATTATAAAATATAAAATAACTATTACAACCATGTAATGTGAATATTGCGTCAGTTTTACATAATATGTAAATCAAAGACATGTTAAAATTTTTGAAATCGTGTTTAAAGTATAAATAATATCAATGTTAAATCAGTATTACGAATCACGAAATTAGGCAAACAATTTGCTCATAATTAATGGTATTTATGCCGTATTTTTTATGTTCTCTGTAGCATGTGCCTTTGTTTTTGACACAAATTCGCATGTGATAGCTGTAATCTATTAGTTGTATCCATGCACCTAAGTAGCTCTGCCTGAGGCCCATAACAAAAACTTAATGGTCTGACCTTAAGACGGGGTGCTATGTGAAATCGATATTTCACAAAAATCAAGTAAAATATAAGATAGAGCTACAGTTGTTTCAGTTTATATAATTTTGATTCAGTTCTAAGACAATTTAAAACGCCAAAAATGATTACGTATACTTCGATCGATAGTTTTAATTTTTGAAAAATAGTTGTTTTGAAATATTTTTCACGTTTTTTTCCAAAAGTAGTACAGAAATTTAAACCAATTTCTAAGTGCCCCTTTTTGTAGTAGTTAGAAGTAGTATGTTTAGTTTTCCTTCACTTGTTTTTATATTTTATTATTGTAAATAAATATTTAAAAGGAAATGTTATTATTGAGAGGAGTAGAAAACCATAAATAGAATATTCTGATTTGCTGTTTTTTTATGAATTTATTTCGTCAAAAACGTCTGCAAAACTACTCAAATTGTGCAAAATTGTTTGCGTGTGGACAAGACTCGTCGGCCGGAGCTATGCGCGCTCCATCTTAGGCCATAGCCTTTGCTTGCTATCAAGTAAACTATGGCGAAGTGCAAACCCCTTTAAGTTAAAAATAAAGATGCTCGCCTTTGCTTTCATGTTAATACGGCCTTAATAATAATAATTATAAACATATATGACGCGTCAGTGCTGCTATCAGGCGCTTGTCTATATATTAAGAAATATCTAGCGTGCATGGGCTCTTTTCCTGAAGTATTAACTTGTTCTGCTACTTGGAAGAGGTTTCGTAATACTTGTACTCAAGTAGTTGGCATGGAGTACCGTCGACTGCGCCAAAACTTGTTCGTGGCATACTGTGTGATATTACTGCCAGTATTAATGAATTTTTTTATGTGTATGAAAATTAGCAGAGTATTTTAGGAGCTTTGTTAAAAAAAATAAGTAAGTAATTGATTGTATCTTGTGAAATTAAAGAATTCTACTATCTTTTGTTGTCTTGCATCAGCATCACCCACATGATTTCAGCACAATGGTGAATCCAAAAATCAATAGACTTAGTGCTTATTTCCCGTCCATTTTACCTCAAGTAATGAAGGTATAACCATTTACCAAATGTTCTGCAAGATCCTTGATAAAAAACTTTCCTCCATAAAAATACAACATTCTTAAAGAAGACAAATATCCTTCCTTCCTTCAAATTCTTCCGGAGAACCAATTTTGTACAACTTCATTTCTATTCCTCTTACCTTTCTGGTTACATCTCTCTCTTATGGTAAGAACACAAGGGCTGTTATAACAGTAGTAAAATACCTCATACTCCGTGATTATCTCAAGAAGTGCAGTAATTACCATCACTTGCCAAGTAGGTATCTTACAAAATTATTGGCAAAAAAAAACCTTTAAAATTCAGCAATACAACCTCCTAATCCAATACAGTTATGAGGCGAACTACTAGATTTCAATCTCTAATCTCAACCTACTTTCATCTAACTTAATCTTATGGTTAGAACACAAAAGTTGAAGCAAAAGAACGAAATAAAACCCATGGCCATTATAACTCTAGCAAAAGAACTCATACTCCGCGATTACCTCAAGTAGTGCAGTGATTACCACCACTTACCAAGTGTCCTGCAAAATCCTCGGCTAAAATCGTCCGACTAATAGTCGGAAATTGTAGCCATTATCGGCGCACTCGTTGGGACTAAAATTATTATTGTTCGCACTAAAAGTAGTCATTTAGTTCGCGATTGCATCGGATTGGTCGCTTTATGATGGCGACACGTTTTTACTGAGAGCTCCAAGTGGTTTTGAAATGTGTGGCTGGTGCTGGTCGACTTGTTGCCTGTTTTGGTACCTTATATATATATGTATATTATTGTACATATAACTGTGGCATATATAGTAGATAAGATGTTGAATCAGGAGTTACTTTGCCTTTGGAAAAACACTATATTTTTCTCCAGTTTCATTTTGCATGTACAGTAGTCATCTTATGCCTAGGTTAATGTAAAAAGATTGTCAGCAATGTACCAACTAAAATTGTCGTTACATACTAAATATTTGCTTATTTTAAACTGATAAGAGTGTTATGTAAAGTAACTTTTTGCTGGGTGGATCTTATTTATATATATGTACAAAATTATTTGAAAACCAATTTCGGTCATAATAAGCAACTTGAAAATAAAAAACCCACTGGTCACAAAATAAAACCTATACTGCGTAAAGCGTTCATTCATCAAGGCTGCATCCCGAGAAGCTCGAAAATACCACAGTTGACATTACCCTCCCGAACCCTTAGCTTCCGGTTATCGCTACACAAAGAACCCTCCCCTCCCCTCGCCCCTCTCCCCGCCAGGAAGAGGAAATACCCTTCTATCGTTAAGGTCTACCCGCGTCACTCCGAAGTATTTCTCGCCTTGGGCTTAGTGAAAACTTTTAATAATTTAATGGCAAGTTTTTTTCTATAAAATTGTATAATTGCGATAAGCGTTGAGGTACGAAAACAAGTAGATGAAATTTCTAATCACACATCGTGATTGGCCGTTAAACAGGCCAATTGTTTCATTGACCAGTATTTTGTTGCATAATATACATTAAACATAGCCAAGAACCAAGAATATTCCTAACCATATTAAAAATATATTGGAAATTCGTTCGTAACTTCAAAGTACCATAAACTCATTCCATACTTGCAGGCAGCACTAACATAAAACATACTAAGAGTACAAACAAAAGAGCGACTGATTCGTGTCAAATTTATACAGCATCCAAATTAAATATTCCCTCCAAGAAACCACACTGCATAAAACTGAGATTTCACTCCAGCAAATATCGAAGGAAAATCATAAAAAGTCACAGAGGCAGCCATCAACAATATTGCTGAGAGACGCGAACCTACAGTACCTAAAAACCGTTTCGTTACCCATTGTATCCGACACAATTTCTGTATTAGAACGCTAAATCGATTACAGCCTGTACTTTTTATTTTTACATCACTGTACTTTTCAATGTAGCAATTGGCATCCAAACTTCGTACTTCAACATGATTATTTTATTTGACTGACTCTAATCATGTGGCAGAAGCGATGTGTAAGAAACTATATTTTCCTATATCGGGTACCTCGATGCTAACTCGAAAAAATTGGGAATACGCAACAAATTATCATGTATATATGTATGAGTGTCGTTATTTTTATATTTTGCTGATATAACAACTTACGCGTATCACGTAGCATATGAACGTTGGAAAATATTCAGTTTAGTAAGGGGTCTGTCTACAAGGTATATTGTCTTCGTTAAAAAGTCACAAGGGTGGCACTCCGGAAGCAGTGCTAATGCATCCAATGCAGGAGCTGACCTCGCCCCAGCACGCGATCAATTCATTAGCACCATTGTATTGTAAAATATTCACATGAATAATCGATAAGGATGCTTTCGGCTTTTTTAACTCAGTGTCAGGACGGTGACACTGAATCGATGAATAGGATAATTTAGTTCGAAGACTTGTGACGTGATCTTTCAGGTGTCTCAATATTGAGTAGTTGCTTGTATGAAGTCTAAAAGGTGTCTTTGGAGTTTATATACATATCTGTAGGTAAAATTACAGCATAAATGAAATTAAAAAAAACGGATTGTTACTGGGAACTTATTTCCATAACCGAATTAACACACTGCCTTTAGTGCTAATTCTATTTTTTTATCTTCGCTTCATACTTTGTCACACCCCTACCTTTTATATAAACTACTAATTATTACACCTTCAAAAATCCATATCTATCCCACTTTACAGCAAATATCTCAAAACCTTGAATGACTATCTGAAATCCACGAAACGGAAACATTAGATAAACACAATGCAATTTATAACGTAACTTTCGTCATTTTATCGCTACAAAAATGTCAAAAACACCGCGTGGACCCAACGGAGCGGCGCTGAAGTTTCAGCGGGAAAATAAAAACGCGTTTAACTTTGTGTTATTATTATATTGTTCCATTATTACGCCATTTATTATAATGCCGAGGGGATGGGGTTGAGAGTTCGTAATGGATGTTTTGTTTGGGCAAAACAATTTTTTAACCAGTCTAACGATTTTCGGTTAAACCTTCGGGAAGGGAGTCATTTTTCAGCGCTCGTGTTTTATGGCCTGTAATGCTGGGAGTAGCGTAAATAGGCGTTATGGGGGCAGATGAAGAAGAATAAGGTCTAAGGGGCAGTGAGGGATGATGGTGATGAATATTTAATTTGAGTAAATAAGGTAGTTAATCCTTTGGTTTTCACTAGAGCGTACAAATTAACGCTTACAGTAAATAGTTCTAAATTTTTGTATCTGATCATTGAATGTTCATATTAATATTGAACTATTTACTATCTCACTATCCTAATTAAAATATTTGTAACATATTAATCTTAAAACTGGAGCAATTTTCACAAAGTTACCTAAAAAGGTCGTACGTTGACCTCTGGGTCGGTATGAATACCCCAATTTCCTCGCCGGAACAAAAATCATTAATTTTATCAACGCTTTCAAGCCTCACGCTCTGTTTCGAACCCTTCTAAGACATTTTACGATAAAACAGGTCTCTTAGACCTTAAAAATTAGAGTCCAACCAAACTTTACAAAATTCGAACGTGTTGAAAATCATCTAATAAATTGTCATCATAATATAGTACAACATACAGATTTTGCTACGTTTCACCTCATTGTAAAGAGTCGTACAAAAAAAATCCCTCCGGGAAATCAATTCTTCGAAGAAATTCTCTGAGACCCTACATTAATTTGGCGCTGGGTGATATGTCCTAAAATATTTATTTACTTATTTATTTATAGAAGCACACTGATCGTTGCCCAGATATCAGATTTTGTGTTCCCTGAAACATTTCTTCCCGAATAACACATTAGTAGCGAAGAGTAAAAGTAAAAAATAATTTCTTTGGCCATTTAAAGTGTACGTTAAGTTAAGCAAATGTCAACGCGGTCAGTTCTTGGATGGGTGACCAAAAAGTGGCATTCCATTTTGGGCGCTTCCGTGGGTCGGATGACACGTTAAATTGTAAGTCCCGGCTGTTAGTCTAGTACGGCAGTCGTTAAGCCATGTCAGAGGCCCTTAGGGCAATTTGAAAACTCTCGACACCAGAGTTGGCCACTCTCATTCGGTAAGAAGAAGAAAAAGTGTATGTTCCATACATTATAGTAGTATAGAACTATCATATTGTTATAAATAGCGCCATCTATCGATTAGTCGAGGCGACATTGACACGTCGCTGGCCCTCCGGGGGATGGCCCTCAGCCTCTTGAACTCCTCGAGGGCCCTTCGACCACGCTCATGCCAGCCGGTGCAGCTTGTAGGTATGTACCTACATGTAGCTATATGTGTGAATAACATTTATTAATACATCGAAATCATCCCTTGTAGGTATATGGCATTTATCAGTATCTATTGTTTTTGAGAGTGCCCTGTTCCCCGCGGAACAAAACCTTGCGATCTTCAAAGCGAGACTGAATCGGTTCTTACTGGGTAAGCACGTTCCACCTTAGACCGTATGATTGCTTACCATCAGGCGAATTACGGTCAAGTGCAAACCAATACTTTGTAAAAAAAAAGAGTTGCATATTGAAGAAACCTTTCGAATAGAGTACGTACTATGTATTATTTATTGATAAAATCTTTTTAATTAAACATCCTCACTCACAAACAAACTTTTGCCTTTAAATATTAGTAGTAGGTATTATTTATTCAGCTGAAGATGACAACGGGTCAAATTCAATTCAATATTTGGTTATATGTTGTAACATAAAAAACGAAAAAGGTAAACCAAAAACGAAATAATATACAAAGCAAAATAGTCACTAACGTTGCTAAATAATTACAATAGACAGCAAAAAGTCGCCCGGTCGTCCCAGTAACTAGCCACCTGGCAAGTCGTTAATTGAATAAACTCAGTCATTAATCATAGGTCCCTGGAACTGAACTTGAATTATTTACGCTGGCTGCTTCGACTTGAAGACGCTGCGGAAACAATGGCAAAACCTGCCTTCAATGTTTGATGACCGGTCTATAAAGGTACATAGTTATGTTGGGTGACTTGTTTTAACTGATTTCAAAAAAGGGGCTTCTTATTAGAATTTCGTATGAAGTATTGATTGTACAAAACATCAAAGGACCTGTCAAAGTTTTGTCCCTTGATTTTATTCTTAAATTGTTTTTTATTTCAATTTCTGGAAGGTATTCTTCATGCAAGATTGCATGACCAAAATCATAATAGGCTAAGGGATATTAGTTCTATATCACTTAATTTGCAATTATTTGTCAAGTTCAAATTATTTGTATGTTAAGCGTACCCCATATAAGTTTTTCATTAAAGTCGCCCAGTATATATTTTTAGTTAAAAATTTTACGTACCTACAACAAATTGAACTAGAAAGCAAAGCAAAGCAAATCTAATTTGGTCCCTAATGTAAGTAGATAGGGCCATGTTTGCGCACATCAGCCAAATGAAAATAAGTCCGCTCCATCTCACACAGAGGACGAAGGGCCGACTATACCGACATCAAAATCAGGAGGCCGTGCACGTCCCTACACATGACCTGCCCGGCCCACGCAACCTACATAGAAATACTCGAATACCTACCTACAGGAAACCCCGACTCCTTAACCCACACAAACAAAACCCGTCCGCACTCCAACTAAATCACACGCACACAAACCAGCCCCCCTTTGTCTTAGCTAAGTGTCAACCAATAAAAACAAAGGATTCGAAAATGGAACAAAAAGTGCGGGCCAATCGGGCGGCGCGTCACGCGTGTTGATGCGCGGCTATTGGCTTGAAAAAAATCCGTTTAGCTCCGATGACTCCCGGCTAGACATTGAGATTGATGCGCCGAGACGCCTGCCCATTTACTAGCTGCTTACATAAGAAACCTGCGGAGGAATCTATCTTTCGATTCGTAAAGTACTTACAACGAAAGAATTCTCACTTGTAAATAGATTATATTTTAACACCGAAAGTTGTGCATAGAAAATCTGCATGGGTGTGACATTATGACATGACCTAGGAAGATAACGATAAGTTGTTACTACTCTTGTGTTTTTAACAATGAATTAATACTTTGTATTTGTTATTGAAGGCAGTACTGCGTGTTTTGCAGTGATGTCTGTAAGTAGTACATTTGTAGCTGTAACAAAAAATTAAATTAATAATAATATTTTCAAATATGAAGATAATTCAGACGGTGCCCCTAAAGATGTGTTAAACTCTTAAAATTTTCATAAGCAGAGTTTATCGCCAAAGTTGAGAGAAGGTCTACTTACCAAATGGGAATACTTCGTTCACGTGTGAGCGGGGTGCGGGGGGTGGGGGGCGAGGAACGTTCAGAGGGTCATTTATCATTCATATCATCTTCGCTCCACTTCGCTCGCCGCACCGTAAATAAATAAGAACAGACTCATCTTTTACAGCCGATTTCCATACTCACATTCTAAAACCTACCTTGCCAGCTACACACAACGATCATAATCAACTACACCAAGTTAAGGACTTGTATCATTTTGCTTGTGAGAATGTTGTTAGCGAGTGTAGGTAAGTATGCATATGTTTTAGATGTGTGTAGATAATAGGCGGTAGGTAGAGGGTATAAATAACAGCGTCAGTGTGCTGTTGGAGTCAGATCACGTATTTCATCAAGTTTAGTTTGCTGTCAGGTAGGCCTGCCAGGCATGAGGTTGAATACATACATATGTACATATAATGAACATACATATACGTAGATACTAAAGAACCACGCATTTAATCATAGAGCTTGTAGAGGTAGAAATTTGGCAATACATGAAATATGTCAATTTTTATGTATGTTTTAGCGAAAGAAACGAAATCCTGAAAAGTGTTAAAGAAAATAGGGTAACATAGAATAATTTATTTACATTTTACACTAAACCAACCATTTAATAATTAATTACACATGTGCTTTGCATTGCTTGACCATTTTAAAACTTACATGTTTTCTATTAATGAGGGCATTTTTTAACAAGTTAGGTTCTGCTGGTCGAGTACCTAACTCAATTAAATTTGACATTTGACAGTTTCTTATAGCGTATTACTTGACTATAGCCAACCTAAACCAAACTGGCCCAATAAAATAATAAACCAAGAATCCGTCCTCAGATTCAGACAACAAAGCGCTACAATTGGGAAACCTTTTATTATCTAAGCATATTAGGTGCTTAGATTCCAAATAATTCTCTTCGCTGTAAGAAGATTAGCAGCGATTGGATGTTCCAAGAAGCTCCTTAGCTTGCTGTATAATGGGAGTGAGGCTTAGGGATGGCCATCGGATGGTATAACTTAACTGACCTTTTAGGGAGGAGGTTCTTTCGATAGGCATCGTGGTTGATGGTGAGCAATGAGTTTTTTAAAACATTAAGAGTGTGTAGGTGGTATAATTGTAATGGTCATTATTTTTTTAGAGAGTGCCTATGAAGAATTGAATTTAGTTTTAGGCATACAGGTACGCAGGGCTTATTTTTAAAGTCTTTGACTACAATTATTGGTCTTCGATGGGATTTCGTTCGTGACACAACAAGCAAAACTTGTATTTTGCCTTATTATTGATTTATATCTAAATTGTGTACAGATATACAAAATAGCAAAGTCAATGAACTTTCCCGGCTACTCCAAACTTCCCAAAGACGTCGTCGGCAAAGCAGTTGAGGCAGTAATTGAGTCGGTCGTGTACGATCCGAGGCCGTTTGTTTAGTCCGTCATAATTGCTGGTGCACCTCCGCGCTGACGAGTCGCCGGCACAAAAACTCCTAAATCCAGTTCATTAGGGCTCTATTCATAGCCCTCCCCTGGATGGAGATACGCGGTGATTACTGCAACCGCTCCCGACGGCTCACGAATAAAGACTGCATCATAATTTCACCAGATACAACCCTCGCGACACATTACTCCGAATAGCGAGCTTAATAGCTTCATATAAGGTTTATTTTTCAACGCCGCTCCCCCACGTCACTTGCACAATGACATGTAAAAATAATGAACAAACTTACGTCGGCGACAGAGGAAGGTGGATCTTAGGGGTCGGAGATAAGTGTCAGTTTGGAGTGAAGGGGGCGAGAGGAGATGCTTTGTGAATTAATAGGAGGAAAAGTTTCGCGGGACGTCGCACAGGCAAGGTTGTCGCAGTTGTGATTCAATTTGGACGCTAATTTAATGACGTTGTCGTGGAGGCAAACAAATTGATATTCATATGGGACCACCGTGGGCTTGTTGTTGTTTATCTTTTTCATTTGGAACTGTTTATGTTAAGTAGACGTGAATACCGGAATAATTGCAGTCATTATTTGTAATTTTGTTTTGCTAACTGGTGATCATCGCTCATGTTTGTTTTCATTCGGATTTTTATTTAAATCAATGTTATAGTGCTTCAATGGCTGTTCTAAAAATCGCATTATAGTTGTGGATAAGATATTTATACGTAGCTCAGCATATTTGGCGTATGATTTTAATGAGTATTTAACAAATGAAACTTGCCTAAAATTCTAGGAAAGTAATTACCTACTTACCTGCTCAGCTCATTGTGTACATCGTAAACGTCGGTTGGCAAATTTAAAACACGTTTCCGTCGCCAGTAAGTCTCACAACTCTTCTTCTTTCACATGAGCAGAATCCTCGTCACCAGTTCTCCACTCCACATTGAGGTCATCATCCCCCCGGAAGCTGGGCCCGGTTCCCATCGTCGCACGCGCATTGCCTCAATTGGCAATTGTCGTGTCTTGGCTGGACCATTGTTGGTGTGGTTACACCCTCGTTATCCAATTCCAGCGATGTCACTTGTTGTTTCGACAGATTGAGGCTAATAGCTGGAAGGTTCTTGGAAGATGGTGAGATGTTACTTCTGATGGTTTAGGCTGGATTTAAAGACGAGAGTATTGCTTGCATACAGAGTGCTAAAGGCTAACGGTCCAAAGTGTATGGACTTCCAAGAAATTATATTGACGCATATTGGCGCAGACGGCTCATACATTTAATGTCTGCAACTGTTCATTCTAAAATATAATTTTTTTCAAGATAACCAATTGTAGCATAAAAATGATTTACGATGACATAATATGTAAAACTTTCCCAATTGGAAAATTTATATTATATATTTTATATTCACCAATATGGCGATGCTATTATCACATTAATTATCTATTATTTAAGTATGATGATGATGAAGTAAGTATCACATGACAATTTAATCACACAAGTACACATCTTTCTCATCTCTTTTCTTACATCAACCCCTCCCCTCAATTCCCATTCCCGAGACAGTTAAGTAAATTATTTCCTCCGTTAACTAACATATTTTATTGAAAACTTTTTGTTAAATGTACATAGATTATTATCTGAAATCCAGAAGGATGAGCGCGTTTCCCCACGACACAGGGGAACCTAGTGTGGGGAACATAGATCACATCATTTGTAATCGATCCTAACATAGTAATATAAATATAGTACTAAGAAACAAATGTTGTAACTTAGTTATAAGGTTTTTGCTGTCCAATAAATAAACATTATTATTATTATTAAATCTTACAAGAATCTACGGACATCCCATTAAAATAATCCTGAACGAATAAAGTACCTAATGTTGGTTTTTTGAAACTTTTGAAAACATAAAAATCATCTTTTTTGACAAAAATATACCACAGCCAAAAAAGCTATCACCAAATAGCAAGCACCCACGAAGACAGCGCGCGTAATACGAACGTAAAACGGGCGCACCTACCGAGAGCATTTAGGAGCTAAGCCGAGCTGTAAGGTTCAGATAAACGTGGCCGAAGTAATCCTCTTTGTGTAAAAATGTCCCCGCAGCGCCCCCTACCGACTACTTTATTAAAAAGCGAGTAATCTCCACTAGTGGACTGGGTAACGCGATTACGCTCTATATAACAACTCAATATGTCGCGCCCGATATGAAATTGGATTTAAATCCGTCTGTGTTGATGACACCGGTCGAAATAAATGTAAATAAGTTTTAATATAGACGCCAGTATTCATGCAGCTGTCGTAATGTAAAACATGTAAGTGTACTTGACGAATGGTAGTAAAATTGTAGTTTCAGAAAAATATCAAGAGCTATAAATAGCTTATCAAAGGTTTTTTTGATTTACATATTTTACAAATCACCGAAACATATTATTTTTTGTTGGTTTAGATTTATCCATTCTGTCAATTATATACAGTTTAATAATTTATAATTTTCATAACAGACTCGTTCTTTAATCACGTGTGAGTCACATTCACATTGCAATATCATAAGTAACAAAAACAAAAGATTTCACTCTAAATTTCCAAGTTTAAACCAGGAAAATCTAAACAGCCGTCCTCACAGCCGATAGGTAGATACAGTATCCAAGCGATGCAGGAGGAGTCATCATTGGCGGTATCTTGTCAGCCGGCAGTCAGGAAGCGGGGAGGTGGCATACTTCATTACTCGCACATCAAACAACAGCCAGCGCCGCCATCTTGCCGGATGTGACGTCACTGACGTGCGCCGCGATCGCTTTGATCCTCACAAAAATAACTTCGGAGGTGGAGGCTCGGTGCAGCGACTAAATGGAATTGCTTCTTCTGGCTGCGTATGGGATAGGACACGCTTTACACCTGATGAATATGATTCTGTATTTATGTGACAGTCGTTTGATGACTTGAGTATATGCAAGGATTTTTTATATCATCCCTCTCTTTCCCTCAGTATATGTAATATTTTCCTATTTGAAAGCGTAGGTATATCAAGATAGTTTTTTTTTATAAACTAATGATATATACATACATATCTATCGCTAAAATGATATATTCTATTACAAATCTGAATCAGTTGATTATATTACACACAAAAAATATTTAAAAATAAATAAATAAATAGATAAAGTATTCTGTATAAGAACTAGAGTAGAGTGGTATAAAAACCGAATAAATCACATAAACTAATTCAAGAGCCTTTTTATCAAAACCTCAGCACCGTCATCAAAAGCACTCCTCGACACCTTGTCTCCAACAAATAGGCAAAACAACACAAAGCGAGCTACTAAATCATAAACCATTCAAAACACTAACTCCTGCATCTTGGAAAAAAATCTCCCGAGAAACGGGGTAAAGAAGTGTGTCATCTCGCGTCAAAAGACAAAGGGCATTCTTAATTGAGGGGAAAAACGTCCGATGGGTCTTGAAACACAAAGGTGTTAGATGTCATGCCTTATCAAGAGAATTAAGGGCATATTATGTGCGTTGAAAGGATTACACAGGTGTCCCGCTGACGGTCATGTTACATGGAAAAAGGACAACAAAGTTTTTAATTCATGACAAATCACGGCAAAGAAAGAGACGCGTAACTTTTTGTATTACTTTTCGCTTCAAATAAAAATAAAGAAAATAAAGCAGCACCTAGACATATTTTCAGTCATCCTCGTGGTTGAATGTGAGATATTTAGGCATGAGAAAAAAATCTTATTATGTAGAAATGTTTTTAGAGCGACAATAATGGAGTTGAACCTTGATCTATTCTAGAAATGAGCCCACGTCACCGTTACCTGATAAGACCACCATTAACCTCCATCGGCGAATGACGTCACGATGCACTCCGCCTTGTCTCACGTTACCTGTCGCAGGCACCCATTAGTGTTGTGACCTCCGTCTAACTTACCCCCTCAAACTTACCCCAGCTCCTTGGCGCCGAGCCAACTTATCTTTGCACCTGAATAACATGCATTCTCCGTATTCACGACGATAAATCCTCATGAATAAAGCGCAATTTACGCGGACTGCTACTGCGCGACTGTAAACAAAGTTTGCAAGCATGCGTTGACCCAAAACTTGTCATTTGCTCCGTGATTACTCGCGTCTCGGGGAAGTATGTTTGATATACGTACAGTTTGACAGCGACATTGGTTGTTATTAGAGAGTGTCAGTTTCAGAACTGATATGTGTTTAGATACCAGTGAGAAGGAAATGTGGAGGGCATATGTAGGCACTGTACGCGTGTAATTTATTAATCAATATTACTAAATACACTTCATTCATCGTTAAAATGCTCTTGTGTTTCTTATTCTAGTTAAAGAACATTAAAATGTCCATTAAAAACAAAAACAAGAAACCCTTTATCTTGAACAAAATGAAACAATCAAGCGTAACAAAGCATTACTGCTGAGTCCATACTCACGACATTGATTTAAATCACTTGTAACGTGTCATGTAAAAGCCAATTTGCATCCCGTACCATCAATCAAGGCGGACCTGGAGGCACTATTGCAAATATCTGAAACACGACAATGGTACATTTCGCTGACAGCGCAAACGCACTTATTTCCACCAATTACATCTATTAACGTAATTCGGTATAAGTATTCGAAACAAAAGAATATGAGCGGCATATTACGGATAACAATATTACACGCTCTTTATATTATCGCTCTTTATGTCCCTGCCGCAGGAAATGACAATTATTTTTGGTCCCGATCCTTGAGAGGAATCGTCTTTCACACGAACCTTTTGTCCGAACACGACATTGCGAGACAAAAAACCCTCCATTCACAAATATGGGTTAGCGAATGTTGGAGATGGGATCGCGACGTGCAATTTGATGCAGTTAACTTTCTACTCGCATTTTGATGAGTTTTCTTGACGATTTGGGTTGTGTTGTTACTCTATATAAATTGGCTGTTAGCATTTGTTTTAAGGATGTCAGTTATCTACATATCACACAAATATGCTATATAGGTATAGAATTTTCTTCATACTTATCATTTTCACCTACTTGTAAACTGAGATATCAGTTAAAATCTTCAATTGCGTTTCACAATTCAATAAACACATATATTTTATGAACTTGAAAGTTAAAGAACAGTTCATAGATAGTCCAGTTACATGTAAGTGTGAAACTATCATCAGAACGATAACAGCCTGTCGTTAAACTAATGAATATAAATCATCAAATTCAATAGATACCGAACATCATAAATAGGTGTTAATCAAAATCATTTCATTAAAACCACCGCCTTCTAATACCCGTTATTAAATGTCGGACACCGAGAGATCGGACAAAGAATGTGTTATTAGTAAGTATGTACTGCACTCGATCTCATGAAATACAGATAATGATAGTACCTATCGTGACTTTGGTTTTTAAAACGTTTCATAATCGAAGTGTTTAAGGCTTTAAAGGTTTTGGAGAAAAAAATGGTGATGGCATTCACAATGCCGCGCTGTCTGGCGCGGGACAGGTATATGACGGGGCACATTTTATTGGTTTTCCGAAACATTCTCTGGCCTATTAATAAATGAGTGGCGGGAAAAAAGCCGTAGAATCCATTTGTCAGGTCTGCAGTGATTTATGGGCGAGGACTTTCGAGATTCCTAGAAGAAGGACGAGTTTTGTTCTATTTGCTTACCTGTCGCTGTGATTTAGAAGGGTACCTACGAGGTAATGGTTTTTGGACCAGGCGGTACTTTTATGTGCAGTACATAGTAACGACCCAGATTATGTAAAGTCACGGTGGTAATTACCTCCTACCTATATACCATAAAATATATATATACCAAAAATATGAATGTATCTTTGTATGCATAACTATTAGTTACCGTTTTCTTTATCTTCTAATTGAGCAATTAAAAAAATCAGTGTTGACATTAAAACTTTTGTCAGTTCACATGATCACCAATATTTTAACAATTAATGTCCTATACGTACGTATCTAACCCAAATATTCTTCTAACCTCGACACAACTTAGATTCACACGCGATTTAATAATTACCCCGAAATTGATGGTGAGTGAGTTCTAGTTGGCAGCAGGTAGCCGCGTCCGATATAAGATGCCATCGCAAATACTTGGAATACCTCCGCCTTATTGTAACACCGTGCTTTGATGGCTTGCGAAACTAGCGACGAATGATATATTCTGTGACGTAAGTTACTTGAGTTTTGTGTTAGTTATTTTAGTAGCCAACTGTAATGCTGATCATAGATAACAGATACATTTTTTTGCTACAAAAAGTTTAAAATTAGAACTTTTTAGCCGTTTTAGTTCATATTTATCTACTTCATGCTTCACAATGATCATTTTTGCAGACTGTCTGACGCTATTCCTTCTCTAGACCAAATTATACTTGCAGCTCAAAACTGTAAAAATAAACCAAATAAAATTATACCTATATATGCCCCAAACATTTTAACCGACAGCTTAAATCGCGACTATTCGATAGTTTCAATTTATATTTTCTGTTTGTAACTGATCCAACAACTTTTCATCAAATCCAGACAATCAGACGCTATACGTTCCCAGCCTTACTCTTGATATGACCGCTCAACAATGTATCAGAAGAAAAAATAAAGCAAATACAATATTAGATTGAGGTATTTTCCCTTTACGTACCAGATTAATTTTGCATGTTTAAGGTACCTACATAGTTTCTTATTATAGTTTTTTTTAGAATTCATTTACACTTTCTCAGCCATACTGGCCATAATCTCGATCTGATCGCTTCAAAATTGTATCAAAAAAAATAAAGCAATTAAAATATAGAATATGAGGTATTTATGCTATCGGCTTAGCAGTTAGAAGTTCTATAGTATCAGAATCCATGTTTCCTTTTTCAACAGTTAATTTACGCTTTCTCAGCCATACCAGCAGCCTTACTCACGATATGACCGCTCAAAAATGTATTAAAAAAAACAAATAAAATATTAGATATGAGGTATTCCCTTTCGGCCGGACAGTTGATATCGCCTCGTCATCCAGATAGGATCGATGGTTGGTATCAGATCGCGATCGCACCGCAATGTGCTGACGTCACGTAGGTGTTGCTTATCGATTTACAGAATACCATGGTGTATGGTGTTTTAATGACGGGGAAGAATCCACGGTGATAATGTGGGGGGTTTGAAGGAAAATGCAGGTGCCATCATTGCTAGGGAAAATTAATAGGGAAAGCCAATGATTTTACGATTTTTCTTAAAAGTGTATTTATTTATTAAAGTAAAGCAACGTTTAATCATGGTACTTACTTACTCGTATATGTATATACATATTTGGGAAAAGTACACATTCTTTATAAAAAAGGGGGGAAAAGGTTAAAAAGCTTTTATTGCCACTAGACACAAAAAGTAGAACAAGAGAATTGACGCCAAATAATCTGCCCGAAATTAAGCTCCAGCTTTGATCACTGGAAGTGGTGCTAGACACCCCAAATAATCTCCTGGTGTGATTTCGTAACTAAAACTAAGATAAGAGGCGAAACACAATAATTGCGAGGCAGAACTTGATCCGGCTTGATCCCCGAACGCAATATCTCGAGAGCGTCCCCGGAAGCCCATTGTTATAATAACCTCCCAAACTCACAAAATGTAGAAACGCGCTAAACCTCTCGTTAATCGGGGAACGTTTTAAATTCTACACGAACAAAAAAACTATTCGCCTAATCCGCGGCTTCTTTGACGAGATATTTGTTTCTGTACCGAAGCTTAAAAAAGATTATTGATTTCGGCGAAAAACCGACGGAGCGCGAGGATAATGTTCCTAAGACCGGGAACAAATTACTCGTTGAGGGATAAACTCACTTCTCGTTTCGGCAGAAAAATCACAATCTGGGATTCGGTAATCTGAGTAGAAATTACCTGAGTACGTGAATGTTTTATTTGGGTACGTTCTGCCGTTTATGTTTACGTGACATGTTTTTTGGCCTTCAAATACAATTTAGAATTACATAGAATAAAAGTTTGTATGTACCTAACTACTAAAAAAAAGTTTAACCCAGTTAATGGTTCTGTTAAGAATCTAAGCCATGTTATTAATTAATCGAATTCAGTCCAACACCGTCAGTTGCAATCAATAACTCAAAACGCCCAGAAAAAGTTGCTCCTTAATGAAATAAGATAGAGCGTGATCGATCAAAATAATAATTAATAATAGACCGAAATTCTCGCGACGTCCGTTCTTAGTCATCGCGTTTAATTAAAAATGGCGGTTCAAATTAACGGTTACATTTCAAATTTGGAGCCTCTTGTTATTAATACGTTGTTCATGCATTTGTAATGGCCATTGTTGCAACACTTTGCTAAACATCAAGTGGACACGAGCTAAGTACGCCGACAATTAGTGTTGCGATATTTTAATTCATCAATCAAGACAGGCTATAAATTACATTGACATTTTGTACAGGCTTATTGACGATACTAGTGATGGCCTCCATGGAATACACATATACTTCAAGCACTACATATACTTCGTGTGTTGTTAAATATGTATACAAAACTGTAGTAACATAGTGTACATAGTTTAATTTAAAAATCTCTGCAGATAATTATGTTTGGTTTTGTAAAATGAAAAACGAAGGTCGCCTCTGATATTTTTCTTTTAATATATTTTTATACTTTTAAACATGTTAGAACATCACTATTCTTCATGGTGTTGAAACTCGTGGCTTTGACAAATGTTCAATCGCGCAGTCAATCAAGGCAGTCGGTCAATCAAAAACATCAGAGATATTGCACCGCCACCGTTTGCAATCTCTACTTCATAATTACGTTAACCTATGAACTGCTAGTAATAATTGACAATATCATTGCTAGTATTAAAGAAAAAATATATAGTCTTAATGTGTTTTTTGTACAAAAACTTAAATAAATACAATTTTATAATAAAAAAAATCTCTCTTGAGTCGTATTTCCTCATGACTGAGGGTCGTGACTCCCCGCAGAATTAATTCGTTAGGAGAGTTCTCGTGGGCAGATATGTACATCGTGATGGCGGTCCTCGGATTTTGTGGTCCTCAAACATGTCGGTTTCCTCTCGATATTTTCCTTCAACGTTAAGCGAGAGCAAATTCACACTAACTTGAATATAGAAGTCATTGATGTAGGGCCGGATTCACATCAGGGTGTGTCGGGATGAAAGGCAGACACTGGAACCGCTGAGCCACACTCGTTTTTTTATATGAGAGATACATACACTAAGCATTAATACATATATTCATGCGCATTCATTAAAAAACAATCAGATTTTTTTTGCTATATTTAAGTGTGTCTCTTCTCACTTAATTCACGTACTGATACATGAAAAATCGTTTAATTAAATTAGTTTTAACATTAAAGTTAAGAGAGTTTAGTTGCGTGATTATGTTGGTATTCGTAGCTTTACTTTTATTATTCTTTATCTTGACTGTGTAATTTTTTTGCATGTTTGTTACGGTCGCAACTGAAATGTCAGACTTGGAAAATAAAAGTATCGCATTTAATATCGACGATTAATTTCTAGAAGATCTAGGCGATCTAGAAATCTAAAAACTTATTTTTTTATTATTACAAAGTTTTAATCACTTTTAATGACTGTAGCAACAAGTGCAGTTGCGTAATTAGATTAGTGGTTGCGCGGGGTTTATAATTGGTGCGCGCGCGCATCGGCGAGTGATCGACGTACGCCGCGGGGCGCGCTCTCTGCGCAGACGCCGCCCGCGACGTGGACATAGAATGGATATGGCTTTTATTAACCGACTTCCAAAAAAAGGAAGTTATCAAGTCTTTTGAAAGTTTTTTTTTAGATTTAGATTGAGATTAAAAACGTTTTATTTGTAACGATAACAAGGTATACGGTAAACACATATGCACACAAAATTTACTATAACAAGCACGGGCATTTTTTTTTTTTCACTCCAAGAGAAAGTGTTCAACTGTGTACAATGATTTGTTTAGCAAGATCGGGACAAGAGGCTTTCGAAAAAGTGGTCTATGCTCAGATATGAGCGATTACAGGCTGATGTCAATGATAATGAGTTTCCCTATGTATCGACAATATTAAACATTATCATTGTCTTAAATTTAGCCTCATAATAAAAACAACGGTATGAGTGTGTGTGTGTGTGTGTGTGTACCTCAACAGTGGGTAGATATATGGTGATCTGATGATGATTATGATTATGAAGGTATTATCCATATGAGTCGTACGTCGGTACCTCGAAGCAATCTGCGCGGCCGCGGGAGGTGTGCGATCGGTCTAATGATAACTCCGATCGACGGATTATTACGTTAAACCCGACTCGATCGGTTCAAAACAACGACATTAGAAATATAAAGGGCACACTAAAGGGCAAAACAACAGACATTGCTGAATTGATGAATTCTTTATTGAATACACGTTTTGTGTTTATTTTCTCCATCATCTAACCTTGAAAACATTTTGTAAACAAATTACCGCCTATGGCCATTTTTTTTTACCCAAACCAGATATGTTTATGATTTCTCTTATAGAGTTCCAGTGCATACTCTCGAGTTTTATTATTAGATCAGGTCGACTACGCCAACTCTTAATAATAACATTCAAACCAGACGTTCTTGAAAAGCTTCAGATTTATTTGCTAATTAAACATAGGGATACATTCGACGTGAAGAAAAATTGATCAGAGACACAGAACATCATTTTGCTTGTTAAATAGGACTCTCCAGTATATATTGTCTACGGTTCACACCTACGCGACTAGCGAATTGCGCTTGCGTCACGCGTGATTGTAATCATGTGTTATCGAACACATTTAATTTGGCCCATATCTATAAATTGGGTGAGATACTTGTACTTATACGAGTATGTAATAAAATTGTAGCTCGAGGCATTGTTCCAAATTTTTTTTCGGTTGCAAAAATCTATGAAAACTAACAGATGTTGATCACTTTTACTGTTCCAGTCCGTATGTCGATAAAAGGTTTCTTGAATAAAATCAAAGAATCTGCTACACATCTTCGACAATAGTTTTCCTTGGAAACAACAGTTCACATCTGAAACATTGAAAAGAGAATCCGTGAAGTAATCTAACTTCGTAAGTGGCTTGTAAGAATGAAGCCGATTCTTATAGAGCGCTATTCTTTTAGAAGTGAAACCGCGAGGCTCATGTTTTGTGTGTGCTGGCAAGGTCGGTGAGTGAATAGAGTGGAGTGAGCGGGCTGATTAGCGAGCCGGGCGGCGGCGGGCGCGAGCCTCGCACGTAGACAATCCGTCGGTATCGATCTCCCGCGACCCTTCGGCGGAGCGCCGGCCGCCGCACAATGCCGCCGCTCTTTATTATAGCATCTCACATTGTTGTCATTGTTATTATTATGATTCTTTACCGCTTTCCATTGTCGGTCGGCGTTGCGGCGGTGCTTTTTCACGTCTCGCGTTTAGTCTGGCCACTGGGAGCGCGACGCGAGCACGTTATTCGCGGAAAACGAGTGTTTTCCGCGCGGAAATTTTGTCACATTCGCGCTTTTTCATGTGGTGTTATTTGCGCGCGCATTGTTGAGTGAGTGACGAGTCGCCGGAACCGGCGGCGCGAGTCAGCTGACTGCCTGTACCTAGTATAGGTATATAGCTGCGACGCCTACGCGCCTATATACCATGTACATATATACTCGCTTAGTGACGCTCCGAGAACTGGTGTTGTGTTTATGTGCTATGCTCTAGTTAATGTTATGTTTTAGTGATGATGAAACTTGCTCTAGCGGTACTGGGTAGTCGCGAGTGGGATGTTTGTCGCTTACGTATATGTACCTGTATGTACTTATTGAAATGGTTTTGAAATGTACCTATTACAAGTTATTTGATACTCTTTTTTACCTTTTTCGTTATGTATGTATCTTTAAAATTCTATCTAGAATATTATTCCAACTAGTAGAAAAGGTAGATTTGATTTCATAGCTATGAAACATCTACCTTTAACTTTAAATTTTAAATTGCGCCTATTTAATAAATGTAAAACAGATTTTCATTAATATATCCACTAAAAACATCAATGCGTCATTTTTTTTTTTTTTTTGAACGCGTTGATGTCTTTTATTTCTACTAATTAATTTTAAACACTTTGCAAATGCATCAATACCAATTTATCTATTAATAAAATATATAATATTAATAAATCAATTTATCTATTAAGAAATCACGAATATTTTATATGTGTTTTTGAATTGTATAAATTTAAATATCTATGAACATAACATATGTTCATTCCAAAATAGTAGAAGGCTTTGTTTAATTGACTTAATACACACCTACTTATTAGTACCTATTTTATTGTTAAATAAACTAAAGTAAGATATAAATATTGCCTCTTCTCATAAAGATACGAATGTCTTCAACAAACCTACGTGACGCAGCAATCCACTCATTAAACATTTACAAATAAGGATGTTAAACTCCCGACATTGGCTCCAAGTAATATCACCCAACAATGTATGTAATTGCGTCGGTCAAAGGTGACGCACTGAAATTACTTTCTACATTATAAGACCCAGTGGGCTTAGCAGGAATATTACCATCGCAGTATACGATAATTTCTCGAACGGCATTTCATACAAAATCGTACAGCGCACCTGGTGGCGAGTAGCGAAACTATTTTACTCGCGACCTCGCTTACTCCGCAGGATTCGATAAAATTACGGGACCAATGTATGGAGATTTACGTAGCTAGCGAGTAGGAGTTTTAATTTGACAGGTGATCCGTAAATACCAGAGCCAGCCTTCGACAAAATGTCACAAATACTTTCACCGCCATTTTTTCAGTGAGAAAACTAACGACAACTTTTGAGATCGATTTTCCTGTGTTATATTTAATTTAATATCTATAAAATTAGCTTAGGCTATATAAACATTATTTTCTAAATCAATTTTTAACAAAAAAACATTGTCTGTAATTGTCTATGGCTATTATATTGTCAAAAGTTTGAACGTCAAATTTGTATTAAAAACCGACCGCGGTTTGGAAATTAGCTCGCGAATCGCGAGGTTTTTGTGCTTTTTCCTTGTTACTGTGAACCAATTTCCGCAAAACATCTCTCGTAGATTTAATGAGGCCAATGAAGAAAATGACATCGAACCAGATTCAAGGTAAAGTATTCAAAGTTTGTTGGTAAGTTAGGAAATTTAGTTTGTACGCTAGTTCAAGCTCTATTTAACAGTAAAATAGTCTCCATGCACGACCCAAAGTTAGTTTTAATGCCTCCCCAATAAACATTCATAGTGACTTCTCAAAGATATTGCGCAACAGATGCGATGAGCGGACCTAAGATCTGCCGTAAGTAGGAAGCTATGGACTGTAGGTACGTCGGCAGTCCAAAAGGTTCCGTCTGGAAATAGCAGCTTTGTTAGATTGTAGCTGCCTTCATTAATCTAGATATTGTAGGTACCTACTCATAAAGTCCTGTTGCCTTGGACAATTAATGTTACAATACTTAAAACAAACATTGTAACACTCAAAATTAAAAATATCTGCCAAAGTAACTTACACAAATGAATAGCATAACTTATTGATGGTTTTGCAAAGAACTGTGATAGTAAACATTGCACTACCAGCATGAATTCCAGGTATGGGGGTCTCACTCTGATGCCTTGTCTTTGAGAGCCAACGGTAACCATATAAAAACCTCCACAAGCAATGTTAGGAGCATACTTGGCATGAAATGTTTATCCTGTCTAGTCTAGTGGAAAACTTAAAGTCCAATAAGTATGTACCTACATACTTTATATTTTTATTTACAGGACATTGTGTTCCTAGAGAGATTAGCCCTTGATGCCATTCCGGAACCTTGTTGAAGATAGTCCAGAAGCTGTCTACAATACCTGCAATCCATTCCACAGCCGGTGTCATGATTTGGTCGGACTTCTACTTACAGAATAAGTGAAGAGAGAGACTAGGCTAAACTTGTGTTCTTATGCACAAAAAGGACAGCACATCCTTTGCATTTTAGATTTCAAGATAGTTATTTACAAGAAATTACTAATGAAAAGCTGTTTTATGGTGTTGTTGTTTTTTTATTTTATATACATTGTGAATTAAACCATATATTATAAATACCTAAATTTTAAAACCATACACAACTTAATGTTAATCTAATAAGTTTGCAATTGTTTTGTAAAGTTATATACCAATCCTATGTACTTTAGGCTTGTATTTTAGTAATCTTTGCATTAGTTCTGGATTCATATCAGTAAATTATATAACCCTTATTTATTGTAGTTGCACCATTGTATCCAACAATATCAGTACCAATGTACATAAATGTATAGTTAGACTGTGTGCAATAAAGAAGTAAAATACACTTCTTCGGACTTCCAGTATAGTTCTTCCACAGAAATCTAAATAAACAGGTACCTGTTTAGATTTCTGTGACTTCTTCAAACAATTAGAGAAACTCCCGCCGAATTTTATTATGACTAATAAAGCTTTGAAGAGGTCTTAAGATATAGGTTCCATAGTCTAATCTGTAAATGTAGGTATATACTTAGTGTTTTCAAATAATGAACTAAAATTAATGTAACACAATACATTGCTGTTTGTTACAAAAACTAGAAAATGAGTGTGATATTGTTATTTGTATAGAATATTTATTTTACAACTTTATGGTAACCATAAAGAGGTACCTACCTATATAGTTTAATTATAATGTATTAGTTATGTTACTGGTAAGGTTGGATAAACTTTGTAAATAAAACTCATTGAAATTAAAATTATATGTTTTGTAATAAGATAAAATACTTAAATAATCTTAGACATAAAATACCAATAATAATGTCTTCTCTCCCTGGCATATTCAGCACCTGCAAATAAAATACTTATTATTGTACAATTGCATTTTATTTGTTCACATAAAATAAGTAGGTAGGTACCTGTGTAGCCAGCAAAGCTAATTGCAATAAGTTTATGAGATGCCAGATTCAGGGCTAAGGTTAATTTCCTCAGCTATTATTACTATTCATACAGATATACCAGGCAAGTAAGTATAGAAGATAGGAATCTTGTGATTATCTAGAATAGAGAAAGTTTGTACATAACAACTTAAAATAAACTTATATAAGAACCACCTCAGTTTCAATTAATCTTTAATGGAAAGTATTTATTTAATTTCAGGTAATTTGTGTCTTAATTTATCGATTAAGTCCATTTAGCTATATGAGCATGAAGTAGTAACAGTTTATAATTTTCATTTAATTTCATTGATACACTCAGAAACTTGAGTAAATTAAGGAAAGTAGTGATCCAGCTGGTTGTCGTATTGTGGCAGCTGTTATGCCCTTATCAAAGGTTCTAAGGATAGTTTGAAAACTCAATATAGAGTATAATCACTGTCATACATACCTAAGTATAGAGAAGTATGATGGATGGCACCATAGTATGGCACGGCAGCTTCTTCTGGTACTTATACTCTCCACGCCTTTTGCTGTTTGTTCATTGGATAGAGATTCGGCCAGTTTCCTTCCAGTCTTGATGCAGATTTATTCAATAAGGCCAGTTTTAAAATATTATATTTGTAGTAACTTTTACTTAACCTGTAAAATTGAATTTGTAGAACTTCATTTGAGTATTTATAAAACACTGAAACTTAATTAATTGAATTATGGGTCTAAATTTCTATGATGAAGCTACCTAGATGTAGAATGGATTTATTTCCCAACTTACAAATATTACAAAGACTTCTCCAAGATTCGATTGTATTTCCTACTCGCCCGCTTTCTTTCTTTGTTCCGGATTTAATGTATGAAAACTTTATGTTTACTTTACTTTGGCTGGCGCTGTGACTGAGCCGGTTTCTGCCCTTCAATAGGTAGGTACTAGAAGATAGATGCCACTCAGCGCGGTCTGGAGCAAGGTCCTGTTAACACTGGGATCATGAATCCTGTGGAGATGCTCTTCGACCCGATCCTTCCAGCGATATTTATGGCGCGCCACCGGTCTCTTGCAGCTACACGGTCGCCCCGAATATACGCGTTTTGATCATCTTCTGCACATGGCTGTGCCAGCGAAGCCTTTCTGCTTTTATCTCGTCTATAATCGGGCAGATTAGTTTACCGTGCCTCGGCGTTCTTCCAAACACTCAAACTAACAGTCATCTCTTCGAAGAATTGATATGCGCTGTCACAATCAACTTCTTTTCTTCCTTTTGTACAATAAAAGCTTCGAATCTTTAAAAACACTCCTAAAAGTTACATATTTTGAACATATTTATTTAGTTTTATTTATTTCGCGCCATGTTGTTTTGACAGGACATAGGAATCGCAGATAAAAATATTCGTAGAAAAGAATGAATGAAAGAATGAACGAAGTTAATCAACCGGTAATGTTACTTTCTTTTACTTACCATCGAGACCTAACTCCAGCTACCAATGCATGAAAGTCGGAAGTAATACTTACGACTAACTTTTACTTTACGGACTCAAACTCGAGCTAGGGGTACTGTTTATTCGCTGTACGCATCACGTTAAAATAATGTAAGATATTTATACTTTTTGTTGCGTGATTGATGTATATTTGTTTTCGATTAAAACTTTTTAGTGCGAACCTGCTTTGTATGAGGTTGTAAGTGCTTTACAAGTGTAGTTGATTAGGTTAATGTGCCTTTAGTATTACAAATCGAAATATACATACTGACTTTTCATTATATTGATTTGCTAGTGGGTGATCGCGTGTTTGCTCGCTTTGTGTTTGGATAAAAAGTAGCAAATGCATTTATGTTAGTTAATAAATCTATTTTATTGTCATATCAAAAATTAGTAATAAAAATAAATAAATAAATATTCCGGGATATTACACACAGTGCCATCTAGCCCTACACTAAGCAAACGCTTGTGTCGTGGGTACTAGAAAACGGATATAATACTTATATACTAGTATGATTCACATTGTTGCTGCATTAAATACATATAGTCCGTAATCTTTCTAATTTCAAAGTAACAAGAACATAATCAATTATTAGCTATTATAACATTTACAGATACATTTATTATATTATTAATTTCATTTTGTATGTTCTCATTTTATTGATTGATGTTCCCAACATTTTTTTTTATGATTATTTGTCAAACTTAAGTATTCTCTCATTTCATACATCAAATAAACCCGACTTCTTATCTCATAACAAAACATGTTTTTATTTAAATCATCACCAAAATATAATAATTTAGCATTACTCATAATTTCCACGTCGTAAAATCAATATGGCCGACCCAGTTGCCGCAACATAAGGCCGGGTACATACGTCCCGTGTCGCACGTTACTATTTAATTTGCGGGCAGGCTCCAAGATAGCCCTGATGAGACGGAGACAGCGGCCGGATGGGGCTGGGGCTGCCCCACCCCTGGGTCACCCCCCCCCCCCCCTAGGTGTGTACTAGGCCTATTCAACTGGAACGCTCGCTGTCTTGTAAAATGTTAGTGTTGTTGTATAGAATATACTTGCTCACTCGCAGTTACTTTTAAGACTAATATTCTTTGTTAATGTTGTATGTCAACTAATAAGTAGATACTGTACGTTTAACAAACTCCGATCCAATGTTAATAAAAAAATTAACGCATTAAGACGATTGTGACACATATACTGTTATTATTTAATAGTACATATACTTATAATTAAGTTGCATGTCTCTCTGCACTCACTTGTACGTTGATTTCATGAATGTTTTGTCAAAAACTTACTATAATGTTTTTATTATATTGTACAAATAATATATGTAAACATAATATCAATTTTCATGTACGTGAACTACCTATATGAATAGAACTATTGATCTCCTCACACAAAGCGCAATGCCTAGACCATAGCTCGCCTAGACCTTACACGAAGCTCTCCAATACCTCCATAAGTAATTCCACCTTGGTCCCCACAAGACGCAGGTTCTAGCACAGGGAGGCAAAACAAGACCACATCTAACTGCCCACAGTGCCCGCACCCCCCGGGGAAGACGCAAATATAGCCTCTGAGTAATTGGTACAGGACTATCAAGTAATCATTGCTGCGATGTACCTACATGGCTAGTATAAGTAGATGTTTCATGCTTCTATTGCATATGTAGTGATTGAATTAAATCTATGTTCAAAGTGTATGTAACTCGATAAAATATATGAATAATTTAATATTGGTTATAATCGTTATATTTAGATGAAGCCCATATACATCATGTCATATTGTTATAATATTCGCACGTTACATATGTACTACCTTAACTTGTAATAAATTGGTATTGGTAAAAAGTATTGCTAGCGTACAACGAATATACATGAGACATCAGCAGTGCCAACGAGGCTTTTGTACCCGCAGTTCAACTCCGCCCGATGGTGCCAAAACAATAATTCAGTCTCATTAATTACTTCCTTTTTAACCTGCACAAAATAATAATCGAAAATTAAAGCGAGTTTCCCGCCAACAATGGCGGCGGCCATATTGGTGCGAGTCAGTGTTGCCATGCGCGATAATTATTAATTTGCAGAGTGGCGCTGCAGTCGCGCCTCGCGACTGTCATTAGTGACACCTCCCGCCAATTAGGACGCTCACAGAGTTTGATGAGCACTTTTAACTTTTTTTTATTTAGCACAAGCGTTACTCCGGCAATTATTGGATGACTCGCGACGCGTAGTTCTAGTGGCTTTATGTCGGATTGTTGGAGGATTTTATTGACGCTTGTCGGAAGGCGATAGTGTTAATGATGTTTGTCAATTAATATCGACGAGGTTGAGGGTTGAACTCTCATATTAATTAAAATGGTGGCAATTCGTTGATACTTTTTTGTACTTGCAATCTTTGTATGCACTCAGTCTCAATGATTTAAATATTGGTGAGTGTAAGTTAGTCTATGAAATAAAATGGAATTAAATATTGTACATATATTTAAAGTACCCATTATATTCAAAAAACTTCCATTAATATATTTAAAGTTATATGTAACTTAACATGACAAAAACTTGATTGAATCATACCCATTTCGAATTATTGTACTTTTTTAGCTACATATAATATTAACTAAAAAGCTACATACTGCCAGATTGGTTACCTGGAAGAGATCGCTCTTAGCGATAAGGTCGCCAGTTAAGACATTAGGTTTAAGTTTTTTTATATATCATGTAAATTTCTGTATTGTGCTGGTGTTTTAATAAGCGTATATACCTTTATATGAAAATGAAAATTATTTATTTTGTGACAAGAAATTACATACGAACACATTCAAGAAAGTAAGACAAACACATTTTGTACATACACAATTTCCTGTCACAAGCCGGCCTCAACTCAGCATGTGCTGACTGCGAACACTCAGCGCTGGCCGTTGAGACCAACGGGTGACGACTCGAACTACGTACAACAAATGAAACAATTTTTTTTTTTTTTTTTTTAACTTGAACGGGTTTGCACTTGACCATAGTTTACCTGATAGCAAGTAAGGCTATGGCCTAAGATGGAGCGTGCTTACCCGATAAGAACCGATTCACTCTCGCTTTGAAGATCGCTGGATTATAGTGCGTGGGGAACAGAGAGCCAGGCAGGGAGTTCCACAACCTAGCGGTACGAACAATAAAGGTGGAAGCGTACCGTACAATAACACAATAAACATATATAACACACGAATATCTATCTACATAATACATAACTCTCGTTGTTAGAATTCTCGATTCTTTTTCTAGTAATTCTCAAGCAGTGCCCCGCGGATGCACCCGTCCTGCTTTAAGAGGCTGTAACTGGGATTCATTAAATGAAAACTAGAGCAAAATGGCGACGCGAGCCAGCGCAACTATTTTCACGCGCTGACAGTTTTGTAGTTTAAATTTGGTTTGAGTCTGACCTATCTAGTACTACATAAGTTAAAGTTGGTTATATACAAGGAACATTGTTATTTCTTGTTTTTCCTGACTGTGGAATACTTTTCTGTTACGATTTCTTTATTCTATTTATGTAGGGACCTAGTACATAATATTATAGCATTTTTTTCTTTAAAGGTTATTTTATATAAGACTTATGCTATTTTATAAAATGTATATTCGCACATAATGTATAATCGTAGTAATACTAAAGAAATATTTTAAATAAATAAAAAGAATTTTCAGTATTCGATGTAAACTCATAACATAGAAAAATTACCTAAATTTTTAAGTACATTAGTTTAGTAGGTACATACATATATTTCTCTGAACACACTTTAATACCTACTGTGATGTTAAAAAGGGTTAATAAATTGTATATTGATGTTATAATCGTTGTAAATTTCTAGGGATATTCAAAAATAAATTAAAAATAAACAATAACGATATTTCAAAAGCTGTGTTTTATTTCCCTAATCCTTCACCCAGAAATGAAAGTTAAGGTTTAAATGTAAAAAACCAGTACATATATCCATAAAAAAATAAAAATACTCTTAATGGCTGTGCATTCTATTGTCTATATATGTATAGTTCAAGTACAGATAACAATGAAGAGGCTTTAATTTTTAATCCATAATAAGTCCGTATAAGAGTAGCCAACTCTAGTGTTGAAAATATTCAAACCACGTTAGGAACCTCTAACAACTAACTCAGACTAAAGTAAAGACTAAAAACTACCAAATAACATATAGAAAATGTGTACCTATGTACTAAGTCATCGTATGTATAAGTAAAGAGTACATAAATAGATGCGTTAACAGTATAAATATATATCATTTAATTATAAAGGATATTCTAAATTCAGTTGAGGCAACATTCAGTTTTTTCGCTTGATATAAACACCTATCAAACATTTTTAGATGAAATAAATTTTGCAATAATTATGTTTTGCACTTTATAATAGAAATTCATAGAAGGAATTAGTACTGGTAGGCCTGTATTTATAGTAAACAAATATTATGCTATTCTTGTATAATGAGTATGTATACCAAAATTATCTGAAATATTTGTATAATCAATCGATTGAGTCATTTTTAAAGCATTTGTTTATTTTTACATTTAATTTAATAATAATAATCTTAACGAATATAATATCATATCGTCAATTTCGTATACCTAGACTAAATTTCCGTAGGTATATAAAATTAATCAGAGTTGATAGTAGCTGTCATAAATGGCTATTTTTTATTCATTAATATATCTTTTACACCAAAATAGAAAACAGATAGAACACTATAAGAGAAATTCAACGTCATGATCACCAAAAACCAAAGAAAATAATTTATAGGTATCTTATCTATCTATATATGTATGTACCAATATCTAAAATCTAGTAGTTCTAAATCAGATTATGGGAGGACGGGTGATGCTAGTGACGTCAGGAGCCGTTATCGTGACGTCAATACAGCAACAAACAATAGCGCAGTTGAATAGAGCACGGACAAGTCTACTACACTTGTCTATTTGAAACAATCTCTTTGACTCCGAGTTCTTTCATGCAAGTAGCTAGGTACCAGCACATTGTCACAGGAACCTTGAACTCAACCTACAGCTGAACAAACTCACATACAATATGTGTACGTAAGTATGGATAAACCGCTCGCATTCTATCAACATATGACTTTAATTTAACCGCTTTGCTCTCAAAAAGGAACAAATCAAGCGGCACCTTATCAGGCTTCATGACCGAAATAACTCGCCCGACCAATATCGAATACACTCGCATTAAAGAGAACCATGTAAAATCCAAAGTCATGAAAACAGGCCGGTTATTATAGTTTGTTTACAAGATGAACTAAAGCCGAGAAGGTGCAGCTCCCGTCGGCAAACAGAGCAGAGATTTGCATGAGGCGGCGGCGGGCGCGGTGAGGAACGTACGCCTCGCGCGCCGGCCGATTAAAAATGCAGGGCCTGGCGGGTGGCGGTGCGCGCGCGGGGCGGGGCGGGGCGGCGGGCTGCCATTGGCCGGCGCGGGCGGGGCGGGCCCGGCGCGCGGGGCCGCTCGCAGCCACCGCGCCCGGCGCGCGAGCCTCCTCACAACGCACGTAGCCTCCGCGCCGTACGGTCCCGCGAACGTATTCTCGACGCGTTCCGTCGCGAGTCCATGTGACCGACGCACAGTTGTCTCGTTGTGTCCGGTGACCGAAGGATCAGCAAGCTGTACGCGCAACAGGAAGACGACATGTTGACGATGGAGACGGATTTGAAGGGCGGCAGCCTGCACGCCACCGTGCCACCGCACCACGCGCTGCAGCACGGGTACGGCTCGCTGGGCGCGCTCGGCGGCATGATGGCGCTGCCCCAGCAGCAGCCGCTGGCCCAGCACCAGCCGCTGCAGCACCAACACCACCAGCAGCTGCCCCCGCAGCACCACCAGCCACCGCCGCAGCACCACCAGCCGCCCAACAATAATAACAACAACACCAAGGCTTCCAACGCCGACCGCGTCAAACGACCTATGAACGCCTTCATGGTGTGGTCTCGCGGCCAACGCAGGAAGATGGCCTCTGATAACCCCAAAATGCACAACTCTGAAATATCGAAACGTCTCGGTGCGCAGTGGAAAGACCTCTCGGAGTCCGAGAAGCGACCGTTCATCGACGAAGCGAAGAGACTTCGAGCCGTTCACATGAAGGAACACCCGGATTATAAGTACAGACCGCGACGGAAGACGAAGACGCTCGCCAAGAAACAGGAGAAGTACCCTCTAGGCGGCGGCGGGTTGATGGGCGCGGGCGAGGCGCAGCGCTCGGCGGCCCCGTCGGGTCAGCAACCCCGCGACGTGTACCAGATGACGCCTAACGGATACATGCCCAACGGCTACATGATGCATGACCCCAGTGCCTACCAGCAGCAAGCTTATGGCTACCCGCGCTACGACGTGTCACAGATGCAGCAGGCGGGCTACGGCGGCGGCTACTACGGAGGCGGGCAGGGCTCGCCCTACCTGCCACAGCCGCCGTCTCCGTCGGCGTACGGCATGCCGGGCTCGCCCGGCGGGTACGCGCTGCCCCCGTCGTGCGCGTCGCACTCTCCCAGCGGCTCATCGGCCAAGTCAGAGCCGGTGTCGCCGGGCCCGCCGGGTATGAAGCGCGAGTTCGCGCCGCACGAGCCGCCGCAGATGAAGCGCGAGTACGTGCACCCGCACGACCAGCTCGGCATGAAGCGCGAGTACGGCCAGCAGGACCTCTCGCACATCATCAACATGTACCACGTGCCCGAGGAGCAGCGGTACGCGGCGGCCAACGAGCGCGCCATGCCGCTCATCTGAGAGTCGCCGTTCGCGTGCGACATCGACATCCCGCCGCTCTGAGCTGGCCAGGTCGCCGCGCGCCAACTGCCTCACTGGGACTTTGTTGCGAATCGGTTTTCGCGTTAGGACAGTGATGTTATCTCCCGGCCGTACATACTGCTAGGTATGTCCATTTATTTGTTTTGTAATGTACTGACGTTAGTGTTGAGAAGTGTTACCGGAGCCGCGGCCGGGCCCGCGCCCGCCGCCCGCGCGCTCCGGGCATGTTGTTGATGATATCTTGTATTATATTACGATTATTGTATTTTTTTATGGTTTAAGTTAAAGTATTTTAAGTTGTGCTGTGCGGATGGACGACAGGGTAGAGTGAAGTTCGCGCGAGAGAAGATGTAGCGAGAGAGGTAATTTGAATACCAAAAAAATTTGAACAATTTGTAAATATAGTGTTAAAGCTAGTTGAGTTAGTGGTAAAGTAGGTAGATAGTGCTAAGTCGTGCCACGGCTCACTCCGCACGACCTCGTGCGTGTACAAATAATTGTTATATGGAAACGAAAAGTTATAAATCCTTGAAAGACTAAAAATATTGTAATACGAAAATGTACAGTGAGTGTTATATAGTCAGTGGACACAAAATATAAGAAGAAAAGATGAAGTTATCAATAAACGACGCGTTAAAATTGTACTTGATGTTTTGTTCCAATTCCTACCATGTGACCCCAAGTGATAAGGACCTAGGCATTACAAGTTATATTATTAAGTACCTAAACACATACTTAGGTATATTTAATCACTTATAAATTTGAAAATAATTTTTATTTAGGCCTATTTGCAGGTATGTGGTTTTAAAGTGTGCTCGTTCTATATAGGGTTTTTAAAGAGTTAAAGCTAAGGTTTTTATTATTTTAATTATGTTATACTTTCTTTTAGTACAAATTTTACGTGATATAATAAATACAGTTATTAAAAATGACTCGTTAGCAATGAATATACATATTTGCTTGTTTTCAACCACTCGAACAAAAGACATCAACGCGTGACGCGATATTTTCAAACAACCATTTCTTTAACAACTTTAAATGATTTATATACATTCGTTTAATAACACAAAATTGGGCTAAAATTAAAAGCTTTTTTAAATAGTATTCAAATATATTCTGCAAAAATATAAACAATGCATTCATTTTAAATTTATATAGTAGTCAATATTATCCAAATACTTATTTTAAAATCTATTGTGAGTTATTTTTAGCAGTCCAGTGATAATCAAAATAGACCTTAGACATTACCACATAGTAGGTACCTAAATCAAATAGTCTTGGTCCTCTTCCAAATAATTTACTTAATAATCATTTTGTTAAAATTAAAATCTCATAACAATTAAAACATAATTATATATATCATTATATAATTAGAAATTTGATTACGATACTTATACTTTTTTACATTATTCCGTTTTGCATTTGTTGTAATATTTACCTCGCTTGCCCTGAACAACAAGCATTTTCTTTACAGCACCTATACGAATGAGAAAAGAAGACAATAAAAACTGCATTACCTACTGGTAGTACAGGCCCCTAAAAAGCTGGCATTTCAATCAATTACTGCCAACACGTAGGGTGATATATTTAATGAAATCCCTTTCGTCGACTTGATTAGAAATCGGCCACTTTTTATCCCTAGAGAGTTGAGTGAGTTAATCCGCACCGCCCCAATGTTTAGCGAACATTTTAAACTATTTTCGCTTATAGATGTTTAGGGTGCGCTTGATATATGAAGTGGAAGAAGTATCAGATTTGCATTGCAGAAATAGGTTTGCGTGAGAAGGCAAGTTTATTGGTTAGGAGTAAATAAAAACGCTTAATTATTTAAGTCATTGAAATCAGTATCAATAGTTTAGTAGTAGTAAGTTATACAAGCTTAGTATGGGGCTAGATGGCGCTGTGTAATGTCCTAAAGTCTTGTTTTTGTTTGTTTATCTCTTAGTTATAATCAGTGCAATATCATTACTCTAAATGACACATTGTGTTATAAATATGAAATATTTTATAAACATTTCGTTTTTTAAATCTTAATAATCCACAAATGCTTTTTGATATCACAAAATCAAATATAAATCCATACGTATATGGTCCGTGTACTAAAATCTGTGTTGTATTAATTTTAAGTCAAGATTTTTTACTTTTTAAATAATAATCATACAAAAAAAATAGTTTAGTGAGATATCTAAAAATTGATGAAGGTCAATATTATTGGGAAGTTATTTTTTGATCTTTTTTAGAATCTTACCAGCATAACTAAAGATTTAAAAGTTCCAATAGTACCCTGCGCTGTTGCTTCTATTAACCTGATTTATAAGAAATTTAAAGCTATAAGCTTCCCGTATCTAAAGAAGCAGCATGGGATCGCAAGAAGTTTTGCCAACTGACCTCCGAACTTCAATATGAAGATGGCACCCGATGATGATATAATTGAACCTGCATCTATGCCACATGTTATTTTTTTAATTTTTATTTATTAATTAGTTGTCGGAATGTGAAGACGGCAAAATTTTAGTCCTATTGCTTGCATGCCTAGTGGCTGCACGCGGCTACGTCCGAATTATTTCAGAATGAAATAAGTTTCAATCTTAGAACCTTAAACATAATATTATCAAACACATTATACGCAAAAATCACGAGGATCCGTCGCTTTGCTGAAACATGTAAAAGTAACCAACAAATAAACTAACAAAATCACTTCTGATTATATGTAAGGTATGATAATGATGAGTTATTACTACTAAAACGGAAGTTCATCTGAGAGTAGGCAACTTTGGTGTCAGAAATTTTAAACCGCCTTAAGGGCTTCTGAAATGGCTTGATAACTGTCGTATGACAAGCAGCCGAGATATAAAATTATAATTTTATACCCACATACACACTTACTTACGTATTTTTTAAAATTCCTGTCTCCGGACGCCATTTCGCACCCTACCGTCACGCCGCGTGGCTGCGGTCGGGAGTCGAACCCGCGACCCCGAGCCAGGGTGCTAGCTCAGTTCCCACGATACTGCATTGTTTTCTCTCACGGTTTGCGAAGTGGACTGATTTTAGAACTTAAGGACTAGCTTAATATCAGACAGCTACCATAATTAGTACTAAAACTAATTTGAAAGGAGCTAAAATATTAATGACCGGCAAGATTCGAATCGGTTATCTAGTTTACTAAGCCCTTTCGGATTCCTTTTTAGTTACGGTATAGCAACCTAAGTGCGGGTCTAAAAGCATTTGACAAAATAACTTGTAATTTGATACGATGTAAGGTTGTAAGGTAGACTTAATCGTTTAAACCCTAATTTTTCAAACGCAAGATCTGTAAATAGCGGCGAAATCATCCCATCCTTCTACTACAATACGAATGATTATCATCTCCATTTATATATATCACGTTTAATGAACCGGGTTATACCTAGCTACATATAAGCTTGATTTTAAACGTTTGTGAGCCTACATTTCAATGTGTAATTGCAAGTAATGTCTAATTCTCTTTTTTGAATAAATGTTTAACACGCTGCACTAGCGATTTTTAGAAAATCAGTAAACTATTCCTTTTCTACTGCGTTATAATATTAGGAAAACTTGTGATACCTATAGGTAGTTATCTATTATATGTAGGTAGTTCATATATATTTTATATATAAGTATATTCAAAACACTTCTTGTTATGATGAGCGAATTGAAATAAGGTATGAATTCATCTCAAGATCATATGAATAAAGGAAGGCATTCATTTATACCTACCTTTTGTTAGGTCCCCGTTCTTAGAACAAAATATGTAGTGGTATTCTGGTGAAAAACATCTTGCTTGTTGTGATTAACATGTGTAATCAGTAAGTATCAAAACAAGGAATTGAAATAGAAGTTATAAAGGTTTTGAGGGTTTTATAATAGGCTATAATTAAATTACCCATCTCCACAGAACTATATGCCCAGGTATAAGAATGAAATTACTTTATTTACAATAATAAAATATAAAAACAAGGGAAGAAAAACTAAACATACCTATACTACTTCTAACTACTGCAAATAAGGTATTAAGATATACTTTTTTTGCATTGAGCCGCCAAGCGTTTGATTACAGGCATGCTTACCTTTGACAACAGTAACAAACAGTGTACGTAAGTATTCATACTTAAATTGAACTGTATCTCGAACAAAGCGAGAAATACAATATATATATAATGTTATTTCATTATATATTTTGTAAGTAGGACTTAGGTAGTTAAAATTAACAATGGTGAGATAAATAAATGCTGCCAGCATATGAAGTATATTAACCGCCGACTAATTTGGGCATACTTTGTATACTTACTAGCTTTTACAGTTCGTGTTTGTAGTTAGTATGTATGTAAATGAACGAATTTCAGTTAATTAATTATGTATTTTAAAATAGGTCATATCAAATCATTGAAATCATATAACAACATCAACTAATTCCCATTCATCATCATTGTAATTCAAATCACACATAATCGTTCAATTCGATAATCATCTACCAGATATCGAATTGCAAAAGCTGGTACAGTCGCAGCTGCTACCCTACTCCCATTTCTTACTCACATAGGTACATCCGCCAACACATTAGGGACCCAATTTTTTTTAACCCGGGTTTTTTTCTCGACCGTGTCGCAATTTCCCAGAGCCAGCCGGCAGAGGCCGCCTGCCTCTCAGGCGGTGGTTTGTAAACATGGGAACAAACAAGTAAAGTTGTCACGTAATTCGTTCGTCAAACATTTTGCTATTTGTTCTTGAGATTGACACCGCCCGCCCCTGTCGGCCCTTTGTTTTTATGTAGCATGGTGTCAATATTTAGTCTCATTTGTCATTGAGTGGTTCGAAGCGATGCGTCGCCGGCTAGTGGGTGTCGACGTGTGGGATTTGTTCAAACACACGTTTTTCTGACGCTCGTTTCAACTTGATGCCACGTTTTTCTACACGACATTTATAGCTTTGAAGTTCCTGAAAATGTTTATAAATAAAAAGCTATGGCACAAGTAAAACTTGTATTATTCTTTTTCTGAAGATGTTTACATCAATTAAATGTCAATAACTGAAGCAGCATATGCTCTTAGTTGTAAGCTAACTTAAATTTAACGCTTTTTCGTAATGATTTCCTTTTTTTATTCATAAGCATTGCCTACTAATTGTAAGCTAATTAGAAATACATATTGTATTTGTCAGCTTACTAACAAAGGGTCAACAATCTATGAAAGACACGAAGGTAGATAGTACCTATTGATATGTACTTGCAGTTAAAACAGGATACAAACATATCTAAATACATACTTACATATATCATACAATTTAAGGTGCATATGTACATAATGAAGTTAGTTATTCCAAAATATTTTCTACTTTCTTCCCACAATTACCAAGAAGCTGTCCATTTCTGACCAGCAAGCGAGCGGCGAAACCTTACGGAGCTCAAAAAAACGACACTAAGTCGAATTTTAGTTTTAGTGTGCATGACCTTCTTGGAAGCATTTGTTGGTAACGGTACTGCGGCCAGGTACCGCCGCAAGTAGATACAGCCTGAACAACTCTGCAGACGGACAAAACTTTAACTAAAATCTAATTTGAGTAAAATATTTTATCTAAAACTTTCAAGTATCAGTGAATGCAAATGTGCTGCCATGAGTTTTGTACAGGATTAAATTGTATGGAGTCTAGGTACGTGGCTTGTTCAGACATTTGTCGTTTAGTTACAGTCTATGCTACAGGAATAATTTAGCGGTGATTTTAGAAATTGTGGACGAAGTGGAGAATGTTTTCGTTTGACTTTAGAATTTTGTTTGGTGTTTGGTTGGATTTGTGTACCTATTTCAAAATGGAAATAAAAAGCCGCATTCTAATTGACACGATAAGTTAGATTTAATTGATGTAGATACCTATAAGAAATAGATTAACGAAAAATTATAGCTTTTATCAAAAACTTCATTTCATTGCACATTCTAGTAGCACCCGATAATCAAAAATTGAAGTAGCGTAATATTACATAACCCTTTCATCTCAAAACTGTTATCTGTACACATTCCTTAAACATATTTAGTCCTGAAACAATTGCTGAAATTCAAAATCCCTAATGTCATTCCTTCTAACCTCTGTTAGTCATTTATCTGTACAAGTAGTTATGTTTCCTTGCACTATTTTTACCTACAACCTGCACATTCTTTAACCAAATAAAACGGAACGCACAGCCCGTGGTTGTTTTCTAATAATAACTCAAGCCCAACAAAGCGGTATATTTCAAAAAGAGGAACCAGGGCAATAAAAATGTTTTAGAAAGTTATATTGCCGTAAAGGGGTAGAAACGACCACGGCCGGTCATATAATAATTAAATAACCCTGTCCCTAAATACTGTATATGTTTATTTATTTTGTCCCGAACAATAATGGTCATAACTGTAAAATAGTTTTGGTCAAATTGACATGAGATTGTTTCTTTTTGTGTCGTCATAATCATTACTACCCATATTTTTTTCTCTTTGAAGTAAGCTATAATACGTATACATATACCAATTAATATTATGACCTAAATGCCTTAAACAGGGATACAAATCAGATTTCTTTAATTTTATTGCACTCCTGCTTAGTGTTATACTGAAATGATGAATAACTCCCCTGAAAATTGCAACTAAACTACAGTATCAAATTCTGCACGAAAAAAGGAAATGATGTCATCCCTAGGCTTTTTAAATTCCCAAATTCTTTATTCATTTAGTCATAATTGTTTTAAGCTTTTACCTTTATCAGACAGGCATCGGCTTATCTACCGTCTGGGATTCGCAATACTCGAACCAATTCTGTAAAGTGATTAGTCTACTGATAATTTTCTAAGAATTTTGTTGAAGGTAGATTTAGTATTATTTACTTCAGTTCATGTTGTAAGGAAATTAAGAAAGTTGTGTTTACTGATAATCTAGTTTATGTCTTACTCACCTCACCTTCACCTTATCGGTCAAAGCTGAGCAACATTATAAAACTGTATAGAAAGTACCAAAGTACATACTAGTATATACACATATATCTCAGTAGTGTTATTTAAGTTCAATCTTAAATGCAATAAAAACAAAATGTTTTGAATTTACTAAGAATGTTTGTTAATTAATTTTATACACCTTTTAATGTTTGTATTATCTTACAAAAAAAAAATTTTTTTACATAATATACGCTCACGCTTGACTTCAACTAGCCTGATGTTAAGTAACGTTACAATCTACGATCTAGCGCGCTTGCCTGCAATGTAACATATCTTTAATTATATTTTATTTAACAATAGGTATAAGTAGCTACTTTTTGGGTCCTCTCAAGGAAGAACAACACGCAGAAAAAAAATTGGAAACTAAAAATACAGACAATTGAATACTTCTTGATTGAATACACACTTGACATTTAATATTTGGTATGGGATATCTAAAGTAAAGTAAGTCACCTGAAACGACCGCACATGTGATAGTGCAAATAACAACGACGAACAAACATGCCTGAACTTATTGCAATGAAACTGGTTCTGAAATAAGGATATCAGATAACTTAATATACTATAATTTGTTAATCGGATATGCTTTCAACAGAAGCAGTCACAACAAATTCCACGGCAACCATTTTACGCTTCCTTCGTCACCTTAAAATAGTTAAAGCAACAAAAAACAAAAGGTCCCTATAAATCGCTGCAATATAGTCATTAACCAGGGGCGGTCTCAGACCTGAATAATTAAAAACAAACATACTCGCCACGGATAGCCTTATCCGACGATCTACACGATCATTATACAATTATTTAGTAGTTTATTTTTGTAAAAGGGCCGCACGGCTTTTAGACTTTGATAGGCGTGCGGGCGTGAAACAAAAAGTTTGTCAAATTTAAGTTAGAGCTCTGTAAAGTTAAGTTCTGATTTTATAAGTTTTCAAGAAATCGATTTAAGCTATTATTAAATGGGTAGGAACATTAATTTTTATATTACTTTATAGTTATTGACGGACGGCAGCTGGATGACAGAAACACAGGTCGCCCATCAATGCGGTGGGTTGACGACATTAGAAAAACCTCAGGTAGCACCTGGATTCAATCAGCGCAGGACCGGGAAGAGTGGCGTGCAAGAAGAGAGGCCTAAGCTCAGCAGTGGGTGATATTGATAGTTATTGCAATAATATTTCATATTAACTTATCACCTATTTTTAATTTAAGCCCCCTACCTTATGATAACTAAAATGAGTTAAAATAAGGTTATTAAGTTCTACAAAATATCTTACACGTCTAATACAGTAGGCGTTTTCCCAAACCCGCCTATATGTTCTTCTAATAAATGAATAATTTATTCTCATAGAACCTCCGCGGTAGCAAGTGATAAAACAAAACTTGTTTATTCATTAGATTTGAACGTTTCATGTTGCCGCTCTCACCAACTAAATACCTGCGTGAGTTAGCGATAATCTCTGTTTATTTAGTGGTTACATTACGTATAGATTGGGCTATAGATGACTGAGTTACTAATATAATTTTATTAAAGGCTATAATAAATATTCATAACTGTTAACCGTAGATGGTAGTTAAATTATTGTTTTAATGTGTCAAATTAAACAAATTTATCGTTAGTTAAGTGTATAGTTTATGTATTAAACAATAAAAAGTATTATAATATAGGAATTAGCAATTTTTCTCACTTTATTTGAGGGTAGTCAAGGCTTCATATTTTGATATTGGCATGTTTGTTTCATTAAAAATCGAAACTTTGAATTTAAATATATTGTATCAGTGATACAATATACATCAATCTAAGATATAGCAAAGTACGCTTATTTCTCAATAATTATATACATTTGAAAGTGTCATTAGATCACTAAAATGTGTGTTTTGCTACAAACTACGGGTAAGTAAACAAGTAATCTAACTTTATCCCTTCTTGTTCCGACTTACCGAATTAAATTTATAGAACGGTCTCGACTAACGGTCCTGAAGACTCTGCCAGTCACACAATCCTCACACTAATATTACATAGTAAAAATATCACAAACCGAAGTCCATTCAAAGCAAATTTACCCGTATGACAAGTGACATTAGACTCAAATTGGCGCGACAACAAAACAGCACATGCGACTAGAAAAGCCTTTACAAAACACAGTAAATAAACAGTTGATACTGACTACACATCATTACATCAAAGAGATGAATAGCTATTGTCACAGGACATTGCACTTTGTTCAGCTGGCAATACGCGTCAGAGTTCGGTGCGTGTTTCTTATCGAGCAGTAGGTTAGTGGGCGCGAGTGGAGTCGGGTCAAACGGTTAGCAAACAGATTCGTCTTGGTCGGAATGTTGGCAACACCGTGAAATGGTTGCAAAAGCTCGGTCCTACTAGTTGTGTATTGTTGAACATGTTTCGTTATGCTGAAAGTGGCGGTGCAGTTTCGCTCGGTTTCTATTTGCATACGATACGGTAAGTGCTGCCCTCTCTCTGGCGAAAGCAAGCCGACTTCGCTTCGCTAAGATTCATTAACTTTTTCCATGTCACTAACCTAGTGTTAATTTCAATATCAGTTGCGCAACAATATATTTAAAAGACTACCTTTTTATTAGTAGTATAGTCTGACATACTCGCAAACTAATATGAACTAAGTTATCAAAAGAGCGCATCCAAAGATGACAAAAACAAATGTTCCATAACGTCCTCAGTTCGCTCGTAACAACTCACTAGAACCTAGAAGAACAAAGTTACAAGTACACCGGAGCGTGGCGCTGGCGATCACCTAACAAAACAACTCGGAAGATATTCGAATCGATTCCGAAAATAATCTAAAATAATCGTCCGTCAATCAGTCGTAAAGAAACACTTTGTAGTACCGCTCTAATTGGTGGTTAAAAAACAAAAGTAGAAATTTATAACGAGACGAAACGTCCGAATCATGCTGTTTAGTGCAAAATTATAGCGTTTTAACCGCGGTGTTTAGGTTCGTACGATTGTTATAGGCAGAGAGCTAACGTCTGTTTTGCGAAGATTTGAAATGCCAAAACTTTTGTACTTATGTACCTATAATAAAATATTATATTAAGTACATCGTTATTTTGCGTTTATTTTATTATTAATGTGCTATTAGTTATATTTCTATATGGCTTTAGGCACACGCTTAGTCACGACACGCTTTATTTTTATCAAGTGTCCGTCAATGATGCAGAAAGTGTGCTCCAAATTCTGACTCATTTAATTTATGTATATTATTTTTATTGCATTATAAATAATGTTTTATATATTATTAGGCGTTTGAGAACCAAAACGGTTTGCTAAAGTATTCCTATTACAGACAGCTTTTAAATGCTTTTTTTTAAACATACCTTTCGCCGATGGCTCGCCATCTCTTGCCCCATAATGTCGGGTTGCGTAAGTGGCGGGCACGGAAAAGCGCCGCAATCTATTAGCTGCACAAAAAGCAAGCTTAATTTCACACCTGTTTACCTTTAATGCCATAATGATGAGGCACTGAGCTTTTTGCACGCACTGCCTTTCTACTGAATCTGTGTATCATGTGTAATTTGTAGGTAGTTTGATATTTATCTGGTAGTTTTGTTTTTGACTACCTACTACGCAAAAAGATTAGCCAATCTCTATATCTGTTGAAGTTTTTTTGTCTATTGAAAAATATTGCGTTTATTATGAGTGATATGAGGCATAATTGAAACAATATACTTTTATTTTAAAGTTATGTTTTCATTTAGAGTATCAAATTACAAGCCGAGCTAGAAGTGGATTTAATAATGCCTAGATATACAAATATAATGTTTTTTCGTTCTGGTTACATGAAGTAATGGTGTATAGGTACTTGGACATTAAAAAGCATGTTATTGCTGTTTTTGTGACGGAGGTCTACTCTGCATCTAAACTGCGATAATTGCTCGTAAGGTTACCAATACTTTTAATTACGATACTATGCCTTCCATTAATGAAAACAAGGCAGCAAGTGGCTGTAAACAATGTGTAGCTGTGTACACTATAAAACTTAGTTTTGACAATTAAGCATCTAAAACTGGGAGTTTCACTACTCTTGTGCATTCACAATCAGGCCCGAGTCGTGTCTAGTTTTTGTATCTTCTCTAGTTTTTGTAAAACCTTGAGCAACTAATACTTCGGAAGAGTCACCCATCCTCATCACAGCCTCAGTTAGATATTGACTTAAAACCGAAGTTCTAGTAGTCAAGCCAAGTTTTTCGTAAGTTTGAAGGCTTTAATTAACCTAATCTCGCGACGAAGAACACATTGCAGCGATTAGTTAAACTTGTACATTGTACAGTATGCTGTATGTCAAGCACGCGTATTGATCGTGTCATCACTATTTTTTCTAAAACCGTGATCACCTAACACCTCGGAAGAGTCACCCGTTCGTATCAGAGCTTCAGTTAGATAAATATAAAAGTTCTAGTGATACTAATACCTACACATTCTTCAAGCACCTGCCAGTAGTTCAGTCAATTGTCACTAGTGGTAAAGAAGTTACGTACCTGATCCGATATATTTAACTCGCGCTTGAAAAACACAATGAAATCAGTTTAGTTTGGATTACTCCTGTATGCTGTCCATCAGACACGCGTCTTGCTCTTGTCATCACTAGTTTTTCTAAAACCTTGATCACCTAACACCTCGGAAGAGTCACCCATTCGTATCATAGCCTGAGATATTGACTTAGCGCCGTTCTGTTGGTCGAGCAATGTGGGGCGGCCTCAAGGCTGCTCTAACCTCGCTGTTTGTGGAGCGTGACGCCGACGTGCTGGCACCCAGTGGCTAGCTAGCACCCACTCTGTGACGTCAGTGTACCTTTTCCTATATGTGTGTTATCTTCTAAATATATAAAACTCAAAAGTCATTGACTGACTGGCTGATATAGTGATCTATCAACGCACAGCCCAAACCACTGGACAGATCGGGCTGAAATTTGGCAGGCTAGATATTATGACGTAGGCATCCGCTAAGAAAGGATTTTTGGAAATGCCACTTTTAGAGGGGTTAAATAGGGGATACATGTTTTTTTTTCATATTGCGAACGAAGGCGCGAGCACCCACTAGTAAGTAAAAAAATCTTACAGGAAATTCTAGGGGCAATTTCAAAGACAACATAACTATTTGCTAACATAGCATGGGTATGTTACTCACCCTCACCCAGTATGTTAGGTAGTAATTAAGAAATAATGTTAAACTTTTTATAAATAAATGTATTTAGTTTTTCTTTTTAAAGCAATGTAATGTTTTTCTCCGTTCCTCCAACTGTGGTCTGAGGTAGAACTAAAGCTGTAATGTCATAGTGTTTCTTGACTGCATTTTTTCAGGTGTTCTTAGTTTGTCATTATGCCACTCCACTCTCTCCAGGATTCTACAAAAGTTGGCCTGGTACATCATAATGGCGATGTCCTATTAACCTGAAAAAAAGTAGGAGAAATGTATACAGATGTACAAAGGAGTACGAGATAAGTATAATTTTCACTCCTTCACCAAGAAAATTAATTTTTAGTCCTTACTGTTCTCCTATCTATAATTAACTGGCTGAAATGTTTCTAAATGGAGATAATACATAAGAGGTAAAATACAAGACTTGGAGCATTGTGGGTGGCATACAATTGGTTCCTTCATTGGTTCCTATTTATAAACATGTAAGGTTTTGGCATCATCTGTCAACATTTATTTGTTTGTCATTGGAAAAGCATAATTGATGTCTTTGTTAAGAGACGCCAAAATATTACAAAACAGCAATCTCATAAATAAAACCATGAAGCTGCACTAATTAGCTATCGTACCGCTAAAGCAATAAAGCAATATATCAGTACAAATACCTCTATAACTGCCATCTGAAAATTAAGTAGTCAGAAATGACAAAAAGTGCAATAAAACAATTGTCCCGTCTGGATCTAGGAGTGAGCAAAAAGTGTAATTGTCAAAACGTCCCTGAGGCCGGGGCGTTGCTAATCAGCGGACGACGTGAGACAATAGCGTCAGCGAGAAAGCATCATAAAACTACGGGGCCCGTAAAACTCCGTCCAAAATATTTACAACGCGTGACAAACGGACTGGCCTTTGTCTCGCAGGATTGTCTCGGCGATTCGTCGCGGGTAATCTCGGGCCGAGTGCAGCGGACATCTGCGATGCGATACGCCACGACGGACCACAGACCGATCTTCAAACTCGCGAGGAACTTTCCACTTCTACGAAAACCACCTTAGAACCCTTGAAACCGAACGTAAGTACAACAAGTTATTAATTATCTGAATTATTGCTACTTCGGCATGAGTCTATTTCTACAAGATCGCCTAACGACAGGAGGTAATATTGAAAAGTACAACTTTATGCTAATGTTTTAACAAGTTCATCCTCGATAACGGTAAGTACCTACCTAACGGTGTAATAATAATAATACTTTATTATGCACACCAAAATAAATTACAATATGAAATGAGCTTAAACTATAAAAGAATGCACAAGTGGGCGGCCTTATCACCTTGAGTGATCTCTTCCAGGCAACCTTAGCAAGAAAACGGTGACAGAAATCAGTTTGGTCGGTGGCGTACAAATAAATACAATACTTAAAAAAAATTAAACCTATAACTAAACAGGTGTATTCCAGCAGCTTCGTTTGATAGTCAGTATAACTTCAAATCTTCTACCAGAGTGTCACCTGTGCAGGTAGCACGACCTAGTCATCAAATGCCTGACAGTCAAGTATACAAACTCAAAATAAACATAGGTCATATGTGTCCTAAACATTTATCTAAAACTTTGGCCAAAAATCCTCCTATGACAACCAAGTCCAATTTATTCAAGGCTTTTCCATCTTCTATCTACGGTTCCCGTGTAATTTATACGATGTCGAAATTAATGCTCTGACGTGAATCTGTCAGCTTAAGATCATTTTGGCACATTTAGCGCTAGCGATCCGAGAACAAAGACTGAGACATCGCGATTTCATGTTACGATAATCAATCAGTTAGTGTTTATTGCTGCTATTTTCGTCATAGCAGTCTCATTTCGGCGACCAAATTGATTTTTGTAAAAACAAATTGAAACGTGAAATTTAATTTGTAGAAGCTATTTCGATAACTTGGCTAACAAGGTGTTCAACTTGCTAGACACCGCACAACCATTTATGCTGTTTAAATGACTAAGTAACACCTGAGTACCTAATCGCCTTCTTCAACTGCCCAATTCACAGAATCGAGGAAAATGACCGTATCTCTTTGCACCAATAAAAAATCAAATCATCCATACAGCAATCGAGAGATACGATAGCACGTGCCGTCGCACAACATAATGCTTTATGATATCGAAGAGCAATCTCGAATTGAATCGTGGCTATCCGGAGTCAAAGGAAAAAAAACAAACACTTTCGGCTCTCGACCATTTTACTTCGCGTCGTTAGCTATAAAACCGATGCCCAATAACTGTGAAAGTTCACACAACAATTTAGGTTTTTAACACTGAGCTGCCACCGCGGCTGGCTCTCATTAAGGCGCGGACAAGAGAGAAGTGAGGTCTCGACTTGTCGCTAATCATTTTACAGTCTTCTCGAATTATCGGACGCATAGGCGAGTTGTTTACGGGCTCGTGTCATCGCCGAAGAATGCGTGCTATGATTGGCTGTTACTTTCTTCGGATGACTGTTTTAAAACTTGGTTTTACTGCATCTGCTAGGGCTTCTGCTGTCAAATCATTTCTTTACTGTAATTGTAATCGAACTAGACAGAAGCAGGAAAAAAGTTCTTAAAATGTGTGATGACTCAACTAGACCAATTACTTTTACACTGTCACTCATATTATACTTGCGAAAGTTAATTGATGAGAAACTTGTAAACATGATAATGAACCATTTACAATTAGGTACCTGATGATTTTTTTACTTAAATAAATAATTTGAATTTGAATGATGTATGATGAATGAATTCAGTTGAGTATGGAGAAAGAGTATACAAATATTGGATTAATAGGTACCTACACATTAGGTACTTCTATCCTAAATTAACGCAAGTGCCACCGGAAAGCGACACCAGTTCATTTATGCTCAAAACAAATTTCCTACTTCATGAGCAACCGAGATATAACGATGTCCAGAAAAACATCAGTCCATCACTCTCATGTATACGTACATATGTAGATGTAAACACACCCATGAAACAACCCACCATTCCGAGCCAAACATGTCCCATCACATTTTATCTTTTATCACACAAACATTTCGTCAGAGGCTATTTTCCTCGTGCCTTCGAAAAAAAACGACCTCCATTTCGAATGTCATTTGCACGGCGTGGCGTTGAAAAGCAATTATTTCAATATCTGGCCCGCGCCGGCACCCAGAGGTGGGCAAAAAGTGGCCCGAGCACGCGCGCCGTGACTGCGACCGCTGCAAGAAAGTCTGAGCTCTGAAGGACACCGGACTTTGGTCGTCTTGTTATTGTTGGTACTGGGTGCTGTGACTGTGGTTATGTCGATGGAGGTTAGGATAGACTAGCTCTATGGACTATTATTATGTATTGTTAGTTAGGTTAGAAAACTAAAGGACATCGAATTTTGGTTTTCTTGTTATTGTTGGTCATAGCGATGATTATAGCGAGTGTGGCTTAGCGGTTCCAGTGTCTGCTTTTCATCCAGACGCACCCTGGTTCGAATCCAGCCCTTCAACAATGGCTTGTATTTTCAAGTTATGTGTGGATTTGCACTCGCTTAGCGGTAAAAGAAAACATCGTGAGGAAACCGACTTGTTTGAGGACCTGGGTGCCCACCACGATGTATCTGCCCAAGAAAACTCCTTGTTATTGTTGGTATTGAGTGCTGTGACTGTAGTTATGATGATAAAGGTTATGATAAATAATATTTTTTAGATTTGAGTCTCATGTTCGTTATTCTTTTACGTCTGAGAAAGTTTGAGAAAAATGAGGTAGGTACACTTATTTATCTTATATCACTTAGGATTTTGATAATTACGTATTGTTAGAAAAACAAAACCACGCAAAGCACTAAAACTCATTCAAACACGTTGGTAAGGTTGATATGGTCGATTTAACATGTTACCAAAAAGCATTGTAACTCAAGTACCTATTCGTCGATAACGTAAACTTGAAAGTATGTAGGTATCTTCTTAGTAAGCGTCTTACACCCTAGGCTGCAGCAATGCTTAACATCAGGCAGGCTGTAGTCAAACGTAAACTTATCCCACGTAAAAAAAACTGTGCCGTCCAAGAATGTACTTTCTTTAGGTACAGCCTTTTTTCATACGTTATTAATCGGAATGAATATTTATTTACAACTTTATCCTTATCGTTAATTAATTTTTGACTAGTCAACGTATCGTATAAAATGACTCGACTGAAATCGGATTCAAAACATGCAAATGTTAGTGACCGTTTTCACATACGATGCCAACGTGTAAAATAAAATGTGTGTATATTTTTCTGTATATTAAGACTTGTATCGTATATCATAGGTGATATATTGCGATTTATAAACAGTACAAAAACATTTCTACCTACCGAAAACAGTAGCAATAATTAATATTAAAGCTTTTGAAAGACGCATATAAAATAAATAAATAAAATTGCCTTTATTGCTGAACTTATTATAAATATATTTTTCCTTTACAAATATGTTTACTCTATCTTACGACAGTTTCTTCCCTTTTACATATTATGTTAAACATCGGTAATCGGCTGTTTCTCCGTTGCAGCTTGTCTTTCGACATAGGCCTCCTCTAAAGATTTCTACTCTTAAAAGACGCATATAACATGAACTTATGCTGTGGAATACTACATACGCAGTAAGCAGCAACTAACTTCCAATAACTAAAGCGTTTAGTCCATTTCTAGTACTTAATGCAGTTACACTACCTAACCTGGTAAATCCAAGTAACTCTTGCAAACATAATGTAAATAGGGTACTCGAAGCCTGCTCGAGGTGGCGAGTGCCACAAAAACATCCAGGGTCCTCAAGCAGTTCCACTCTGATGGACCAAGTAGTTTGCGAGGATTACCTTCATTAGATTCAGTAATAAAATCGCTTGCGTATAGGAATGAAATGTATGAAATCTCGATAAAAAAGCAAAAGCAAAGTTATTAAGTCTTATCTCATCCGAATTAATTTGTTTTGTGTGTAAATCGTCAAGTTAATTAGAATACAAAATCATTGTATAAATTTAATTGATCTTGTTAGCCATTGCCATGTTATTTATGATAAATGGTTAAGTCATTGAAAGAAGTGAAGGTATATTTTTATTTATTGTAATAACTTAAATAGATTAAGTATGTGTATGATCACTGCATCAAATAATTGATTACTTAGGTAATACAATTCTTTAACTAAAAACATAAAATATAAAAACTCTCATTACTCTAAAAACGTTTAACTACTCTAACCATGACCTAGATTTGCCTTGTTATTAGACTTTTAGATCAACAATTTCATCTCAAAAAAGGTAGGTCACAGTCGGTGTCTTAACGCGATATCTAAAGCGTGTAATCAGTGTTTCTTATGAACTAAACAAATAGCTATAAGCACGCTTCCGCTGATCAATTATGTTTTTTTTTATTTTATTTAAAAAACTCCGTTTGCTTACAAGGTTTGCTGGCCGATTAGACACGTCTGTCCAAGAAATTATTTGCAAGATAATTTTATAGTTTAAATTACGGTAACCGCAAGCGTTTCACTACCACTAGATATTGGTCGCATTGTTTTAAATTGAAATTGTGGTGAACTAGATTTAGCATTGCATGTATAATTTTTGTTACTTTTATTTCTAGTAAATACATACCTACTTAATTATTTAAATTAAAATTAATTAAATTAAAATTAATTAAATTAAAATTAATTAAATATATAATTAATTTTAATTTAGTGACAAAAAGAAAGTATAAGTATTCATATAAGTTGTTTTTTCGTTACTTTATTGTTACAGCATATTATCTTTCTTTGTACTTTCCAACCTGCTTTTATGTTGTTAGTATAAAATTACAAATAACAAAATCGCTTGTATGTAACATGTTTTTTTTACAAACACGTGCCAATTTCCACAAGACTCAGACATCTTAATTACTGCAACAAAATGGTACAAGCATTAGAAACAAAATAAACTTAGTGTTTATTGTACAGTCCTCTTTTAGTGAAGAGGCAAACATTTGTGAGAGTCACTCGAACGACAATGCATCGACGACAACGTGGAGTGGACTAGACGACGGGGATACTAATGGTTCTAGATTGACAGACTGAAAAGAGGTTAATAGATATTTAATTTTTAAAACAAATGAGCAATCAGTTGATCTGAAAAATCTGATTACGATAAGTTGTATACTGTGTGCCAATTTTTTTAAGTACCTAATTAATTTCCCTTTTTCTCGATGTCTATATACACCATAGATTTTTTAGAGATAGATACATTATTATTAAGACATTCTCTGATTTAGAGAAAAAACTTCGACTGATCAAAATGAAATAAGCGAATCGTTCTCACGTAATTACTAAATAGATTTTTTTTAGAAATTACCGGTCGTTAGTAGGCCTCTTCCCGTGGTGGTCAGTAACGGTCCAGTCGTACGCGCTGCAAGTATGTCGCCCGCCAATCACGGCCCAGCCCCGTGTCGTGACACACAGCCTTAGAAAGTACACACATGTGACCGGTGACATAGCTTTAGCTTTTATGAAGCTTAGGTATGTTAGATTTAGCGAACTATGATCGTCCTATCTACGTATCCCTGTTATTTTTATACTGTTTTTGAAGCATGTCCGCTAATCATGGCCCAGCTCCGTGACGTGACACACTGCCTTAGGAAGTACACACATGTGACAGCTTTTGACCCGTGTTAATTTTCAGTACTCGTCGTAATAATTTGGATGAGATTAGAGAAATTTGACCATCCTAGCTATGAACACAGGCTACTAAGAACTACTACATTATGATGTGAATCCTTGATGTAATTTGATTGTTTTCTCCGCTGTCTGTCTGTCTGTCTCCAGGCTGTATCTCATAAACCGTGCTAGCTAGAAAGCTGAAATTTTCACAAATGATGTATTTTTTAACTTATGTTTCTTGACGTGTGTCTTAAGACTAACCAAGTCTACAGTTCGCTTAGATTTGGTATGATTAGCTACTGAGTTTTTACTTTTAGCGTTGATATATTTCTTTGCATTTTCGTTGATACACTTAATACGTATTTAACAACAACTCAATCGGTGAATAAAATATATTATTAAACTGATGTACTTTACTTAATACATACTTATTCTCTTATACACACATTGTTACGTTTCTTTATAGGAATTCTTCACAACAACTTCTGTCCAAACCTCACCAAAGAAAACCACTGATGAACCGTGCAATTTCCACACAATATTAGCGTCAAAGTGGCGTCACAATAAAGTCCTCTCCAGTAACTGGCTGTCACTGTCACCTACGGAAGAGAAACCGTCAGAGAGCGACGTCGATCTGTGATGTATGATAAATGTTACATGTGTAGTGGAGCAGAGATGTTGGAGGTGCTGGATGTGGCTTATATAACGGACCTTACACTGGTTACCATGTGTTCGCTTAGCATCAGCAGAGGGCACCATCTTCATATAAAAAAGTTTAGAGGTAACTGGTAAGTCAAATCTTATACTTACATAGTGTAAAAGTACGAGTAAGTTCATCATTAACACTTCAAATTAATTATTATTTATGAAATTAAGTATAATAAGTAAAAAAAATGGCATTATAACTACACATATCTATCAGGGATATTGGTTAGTAGGAAGCTTGGAATAGTTACAAGCTTTGCGATTATGAAATAGAATAGCTATGTAGAAGTTACTTGTGTTTTAGTAAGTACCTACATAAAAGTATACTTTGTTACCTTTTTTAAAACATAAAACTATAATAATACCTATTTTTATTATTAAGAATTTATAAATAAATAAATAAATAAATATTTCAGGACAATAAATATTTCATTTTGTAAGAAACAATTTAGTATAATATGTACAAGTACGGCACATCCAGCCCCCACACTCCCTGCCAATCAGCCGCGTGCCCGATGCAGGTCTGACAGCGAGGTTAGAGCTTGCCGATTCCTTAATTGCCGTGACGTTTTGGTGTCACATACCACACCGTATCATGGTATATACCGCAGGCATAGGGAATATAATGCATATGTCACGGTAAATGTGGATAATGCGGGAATTATGCATAATTCCCGGGAATTATGCATAATTACCAGTGCTCTCGGTAAAAGTGGGAAAAACTTTCGAATTAATCACATTTACCGGTAATCATAGGCTCACGCTTGACTACAACTTGCCTGATGTTAAGCAAGTTATAATTTACGATCTAGCGCGCTCGCTAGAAGAAACCGTTTTACTCTCGACTTGGAGACCGACTAATTATAATTCAGAGGGAGTCTTTGGAACCTCTAATGTATAACGGTGCCTCCTTGCCGAACCTCTACTCGTGCAATTTATTTTAATAAACATTTTGATTCTGCTGTTTGATTTTATTATATTCTACCAAAGGGGTATGGTTATCTATACTTCTATACTAATTTATAAAGCTGAAGAGTTTGTTTGTTTGTTTGAACGCGCTAATCTCAGGAACTACTGGTGCGAATTGAAAAATTATTTTTGTGTTAAATAGAACATTTATCGAGGAAGGCATTAGGCTATATAACATCACGCTGCAAGTAATAGGAGCGAAGAAAACAATGGATAATGTGAAAAAAACGGGAAAATTTATTCATCTTTGAGGGCTTCCATTGCGTGCGCTGTGAAAACGCTTCAAAATGCAAATATAACCATTGCCTAAAATAACTATTACACGCGGACGAAGTCACTGGCACAGCTAGTTGTATGTAATTACCGGTAAATGTGGATAATTCTCTACATTTACCGTGTGCGTTGGTAATTATGCATAATTCCCGATTATCTACATTTACCGTAACACATATACAATAAACTATATCTCCATGAGAGTAAAAAGGATAGTTGGTAAGGGCATTTTTGGCAATGTTCCGAAAGTTACTTTAGTTAGTTTTACATACATACATATGATAAGGCTGTAATACAGCAAATATTAAATAGTTTTGCGAAGATAGCCCAGTAGAATAGACACGTTTTATTAAAGTTTATGAGATTCACCACTGATGGACGGAACGAAGACGTTAGTTAAAAATATGTGAACAAATCAGCTTCTAAACCAAATTCAAAAATCTAAAGTTTACGCTGTAAGACTTATCAAACAAGATATCTTTATATGAACTATGACATATCTTATGTTGATTTTTTTTTACAATAAGGATGGTTCTGTTCGTTAAGATGCTGTTGCTCAGAATTTACACGGTTACAAGCTTTTACTCGGTTTGACGAGTTCTCTTGCGAAATATGACGTTTGGTTGCATTTATTAGCATTCTGTGAGTCATGCGCTTCTGATTTTATAACTCGGTATTATTATGTCTTTGTACCTTTATTATGATTGATATTTCTTCATTGTTAGACATTTTAAAGATTCAGTACTAAGCCTTATTCATTGCATAAGTTTTGGAAAGCTTTTTGCTAGCTTATTTTAGTTTAAAGGCATTGTAAATATTATTTACCGTAATAAAATAAGGCAATCACGCGTAAACCCGCAGCATAACTAATCCATAATAGAAAGACCCGTTGTAATGATTTTCAAATACGATCATTAGCATCAGTTGACGAACATAAATTATTTACATTACATTCCATGATATCAATCGAATCGAGGGCTGATTATTACACAATCGATCATCCAAAATCGAATATCTGTCTACGTAATCGAATAGAAAAACAAACATTTATCAAAAAGCACCCTTGCGTCGACTAAAGTTACGTATAACTTCGTATAAATTACTTTAAATCAAAAGGGATATTAGGACTAATGTCCGATTTGCATGTCTGTCGATATTGGTGAGTTTATTTTATTATTTTATCCTATTTTTGTGGGCGGCGGCCGTTTAAATGCGTTTGAGGATGGTAGCTGAGCGTAATCGCTTAGGTAATTATTGGAACAAATGACTTGATAAGCGAACGTGGGGTGGTTCTCACGACTACTGAGTCATAAACAGGCATTTAGGGATTATATGATAACTGGAGATCTCTGATACCGATACTAGGCAGTTGACTCAAAAAGATATCACAAACTATCCCTGTGAAGTTTTGAAAAGCGACGGCAATTTATCATCTTCAAGACAATAAGGATTTTAATGATCGAGTGTATTAGTTTTTTAATGTCCGTAGGTAGGATGACACGATAAATTGTAGGTCCCGGCTGCAGTTTGTCTAGTACGGCAGTCGTTAAGACATGTCAGAGGCCCTTAGGGTGGTTTGATTAACTCTCGTCACTAGAGTTGGCCACTCTCATTCGATAAGAAGAAGAAGAATTTATTCATTAATAAATCATTGTCTTTGTTTTTGCAGCAGACGGATGAAGCAAGCAACTTTGGCATGCAGGCGCAAGCCTGAATGTGGTATAAATTGCTTTTTTTCGGCATCTCATAACATTCTTGGTTGTTTTTCATGGTGCAACTATTGTTAGGCCTTGGCACATGCTTAAAACTTTCTGTTATCGAGTGTGTCGCTCAAACTTATTAACTGTTTACAGCAACGTAACGCGCGATCTACATATGTATACATATGTAATATTAAAATATAGTTTGTAACTCATGAAACGTATAAGGTATGAAATATTTTACAGCCCAAAGTTCCAACGAGCAATAAAACAAAAGGCGCCAACCACTAATGATTTCATTATTCGTGCTCTGCAATTTGGTTTGTATCGCGCCATCGTGCCACCATGGTTCCACCCCTAATTTATGGCATAGAAAATTACAGCCCCATAATTTCTTGATGCAAAAATATTCACTTCACAGGTGTAAAGTGGTATGGACTTGTATTGGAGTTGTTTTGGAATTTGGAGTCTGATTTTGTAAATCTATGATGTATTCTTAGGAGTTGGCTCCAATTGAGCTGGATTGAGTTAGGAGAACTTATAGGTAACAGATGGAGTAAAGCAGTTACATACTGGTGGCCTAGAACTGGAAGGCGAGGAGCGGGTCGTCCGGTCGCGAGATGGGTCGACGACGTCGTCAAAGTCGAGGGTCCAACCTGGATGAGGTCTGCACAAGATCGACGCAGATGGCACATACAAGGGAGGCCTATACCCAGCAGTGGGATCCCATGGGTTGTGGATGATGATGATGGCTCCAATTGATGTTATAGTTTTTCGCAGTAACCTAAACTTTTGCTAGAAATTCAAAATATCAGCTTTAAGATAAACTTAATTATTCTGAACAAACTACAATACATCAACCTATAAAACATGACTACTCACCTCATGTCCGTTGTCCATCACGAACGACAGAAATCGCCGCAATTAATTTCACGCCCAAATAAACCAACCTGTCACAAATCATTCTGACAAATCGTACTTCCTACGAGAAATGCGTAATAATATTAATCGTTGCCACTGTTTTAATATTATAACGCGTCCCCTCTATAATAATATAATCGGTACATTGGTTGCGTGTGAAACGCGAACCGGCAGTACCGAGTTTTAAGCACCTCTGTTACACAACGTTATCTCTACATTTCATTTGAACCTTATATCTTTGAAACAGTGGCTATTATAGTATGTTTTCTTGCCGACAGGTTGTTTTAGAAGTGGAAATGTGCAAGGAGCATTAATCACAACAGAATTAGCTTTGGCGATCCGCTCCCAAGTGTCCGGCAAGAATTTATATCCGTTCTCTGGAGGGAAACTGGACGTGTGTGATTTTATATATTTCGCTGTATGGTCTACATTTCATTGGTAGATGATACAGTGACAGAAACTTTTCTGGACATACATAAAAAGCCATGGACGTAACTATGTATCTGAAATGTGTTTGTGTTTGCAGAATAAATACAGACTCCTTAAAATGATGTGCACATCCATTCCGGAATAGGTAGGTATCAGTAATATTCAACTCTGACTATAGTGTCGCCTATGTGAAAGTGTCACTTTTATGAAAGTTGGCTATAGGTTAATTTGGTGAGATGCTTAACTATCTGATATTTAAAATACTCAGTCTAACCGTACCTACATATTGAAACATTTGTGCATTTTCCCTTATTTTTAATGCAAATACTCGTTGCATATTTTTATTAAACTGTGGGTTACATCACTTTCACGACGAAGGTTCGTTTGCAGCACCCAAGTTGGTTCCTCGAGCCACCTCCGCCGCTGGGGACCGCATAAATACTACTTAACGCTCGTGACACTCCAAAAATAACGATAAAAAAGAAACAAACGTTAAAAAACTGAACCAAGGAGTCCGTAACTTTTTAATAATTATTCGGACGCGCCGAGTAGCGTCCCTAATGTGTGAATGTGATCCCTTCTCCAAATAATTATGTTTTGTAACCGTTTATAGATTTTGACATTATTTATTGGGACAACCCTTAAGCGGTTGATTAAAAATAAAACTCTCGTTAATCCCTTGTTAATATTGTGATGAGGTGGATTAAAAAGAAATCGGAATGTTTTTAATTTATCGTTTGAGTTCAGTGTCATTTCCTTAATAAGTGGTTTGGTTTTATTTTATTTTTAAACCTTCATGCAAAATATGGTTAAGGCAGTCTTTATAACACAAACATATTATATTACATTCTTAACTTCATATGTGGTGAATCCAAAATGGGCTAGTGGCTACGAAATACGACACCATTTCCAAAAGCTTAGATTTATATATGGACCTAAGTGTTTGTTCTCAGACATCGCAAAACCTTAAAACTATTCAATTTGGAGCTTTATGCTTCATAAGGAATAAGGAAAGTTACCTATATGTGTACTAAGTCAGTACGAGGCCAGAACGTTCACGATATATTGCACTAGTTTCTAGGAATCTGCTTGAAATTAATTACAATATAAACATAAACATAACAATATAACATAATATTACATAAATCAGGTTACGGTGGTTACCTATAATACCTATATGTATCGAAATCTTGCATAATTAATACATTCATATATGTACATAAGTATTTCTGTATATTTTTGTTATTACACTTATATATGTTACCTATAGGTTAACGATAGATATACTATACTAGTTATTATTTAGCTTAGACATGAGTAAGTCCAAAAAACAACTACTATGTTTATTTATTTTACGTGGGACAAGGTTTGCGTATGTAATACACCAAATTAAATGAGTATTTCGTTATTGTGAGTTTGTATTGATGCTGAAAACTATATTTCGAGGTAGGATATCCTTTTTATCACACATTTACTTATTAAGTTAGAACTTAGATACTTACGTATTATTTACTAACCTATGCTGGTTGTTATGTATGGTTATATAATTATAGCACTAATTAAAAAACATTATTTATATAATCTATGATGACGTCAACAGTTACCTTGCTTATTAAAATCTCCAAAATGACCTTCGGAGAGCGTCTATTAAAATTCCGTTAAGGCATATAATTACGATACCGACTTGATGTCGAATCGTCCGTCAATCATTGCGTCTGTAGGGGTATGCCGTGTTATTAACGGGTATTGGACATAGATTGGGAAGGAAATATCTGTGTTTGGTGTTTAATTAAGATGTAAGATTGGTAGAAAAATGAGGATAATATGTTTATATAAGTATATTATACTTATTATACTATATTATACATAATTGGGAAGAGGTCGGCTCAAGGATATGGTAACACAGTCTGGAGTCCGACGCATTATGTTTACCTAAGGCTAAGTTAGTTAGTTATTTCTGAAGCTAGTTATAATTTTTATGTTGCATAGCCGTCAGTAATTTTCTAGTACACAATAAATATTTTCGTTTTTTTCAAGATAAATTGTTGATCTCTTTAATTGTAAATGACGACATTAGGTAAAAATAACCAATTAATTGCTTGACTAATGAGTCAAGCTTGTCCATACAGCGAGGTAACGCCGTCAATATATATTGCCTACACGTAATTTTGATTTTGTTGGATTATCTGTAAGTACATTTTAAATATAGTTATTTTTCTGGTTAATAATGAATGAATATACGGAAATAGTTACAAATTATTACGCTGTCGTGAAGTTTATAAGAGAAATTGTAATTTTTACAAACGTTAATGAACGTATTTCATTATTATTCAATTTAAATTCATGCATACGTTGCTACGTCATATCAAACCTTTCATATACCCATTCATAGTTTAACTTATAAATTTTTCATTCACAAAATAACGGTACACTTACCTATTCTGTAAAATAAATGCTGATTTCGTCCCAATTCAAATTATGTGTACCATAATAAGTGTATTTAACTCGTTTCATGTTACATTAGACCTTATTTCAATGATGTAAGGGTGGTAATTGATTGATTTGTTTTTAAATCCTCGAACAAAGGTTTTTTTCAATTGTCTACCTGGTGATGTACCTTCCTGGAAGAAGTAATGGCAAACCCAGTAATCCTCTTCTACGGAATATGCGATTGCAAAGATAGATTCGATCTGCGTTTAGGGTTGGCGAGTGGTAAATTTGTGTTTTTTTTAAGTTATTGTAAGTATTCAAAAAATTTGAACATGATGTCTTCCATACTTGGCATATATTATGTGGGTAGTATAAAAATCAGAATAAATTATGTAATATACAAATGCATAAAAATCCTCATTGAATGTATGGACCAAGTCGATGTACTGAGGGATCAAATTGTTTTATTTCTAGATTTAATGCAAATGTAAAACTAATTTTAATAATAAAGCATCCCTCCAAAAATGTAGGCTTTAGGTAAATTAGTTAATTTAAAAAGCTAAATAGAACAGCTTACTTTTACTTTATCCCATACACCAGCTTTAGTCAAAAAGTATTTTGCACGGGTGTGAATTTAGTTGCACTAGTGGCCATAGTTAGTGTATAACAATCATCATTGTCAGTTACCGTCTACGCATAGTCTTACCCTATAAACCTTATTTTAAGACGTTAGTTAAAATCACCATGTTAACCTCATATTTTAGCGTTGGTTAAAATAGACAGTATCAACCCTATATCACCTGAGTATCTTCACAGCAGCGCGCCGACGATTAGCAATTTCAGCGAGCAGGCGGCGTCTCAAAGTCTGCCCATACTCGCGCCCCGGAAGGATTATATCCTAGCTTTTTGTCCGAGAGATTATACTAAACAACCGTGGCTATATACTTATATACTAGGTATTTGGTAAATAAAAATAAAGTTATCGAGGTTTCTATGGTGTGTTTGTACTGAAACTTGATTAAAATAAAAAAGCCCGGTAAGAAAATTAAAAACAGGTACTTAAAGTAGAACCTTTATTTGTGTTATAATAATAAATCGGTATACATAAACATACATAATAATATATCAGCGCCATCTAGCTCGAAAAAAGTGTTTACTTTGCAATGTTTTCTTCAACTCGTCACATATTTGCAACATGTTCGATTACGCATTTGTTATTGATACAAATGTTGTTCATTAGAAATTAAAGAAAGTTGTCACTGAAAAAACGAAATCTTGTTAATAACTCAGTATATACATATAGATTAGTTATAAGTCGAAAGCATGATAACCACATTTTAACTATAATCAGATAAATTTAAAGGTAGCTCAAGTTAAGACTTTTCCTAAAACCCCAACTTCCACGAAAGAATTCTAAGCCGCTTGAGTGACAAAAGCAGTATGATTTTCAATTTTATGAAATTGTAACCGGTAAATATGCAATGCAGTAAAAAATTAATTATTTTTCAGGGACATTACACACTGCGCCATCTAGCCCCACACTAAGCAAACGTTTGTGCCGTGGGTACCTACTAGATAACGGATAGAATATATACATACTTTTCTTTTGTAAATATGAACATACTTATTATACATACAAACGACCAGACTCAACACAAGTAATTATATATTTTTTTTAATTCATAAATACTTGTGTAACGCGGGAATCGAACCCGCGACCCCTAGATTAAAAGGCAGAGCCACTACCAACTAAGCTAACAGGCCAGTCAAATGTATGTAGACACATTGCATATTTAGCGTTTCCTGGTCATGTTTTCATGAAAGTATCGGTTGTTATGCAAAACTGACTTAAGCAGATCAATTTCTATAGAAATAGAGACAGAATAGTGTTATGTCCGTGACACACGACCTCACGAGTATGTGACGTCATTTGAACGAGGCTGTTTGTCGCTAAGCCATTTCAGAGACCATTAGGGTGGTTTAACAACTATTAACATCGGAATTGGCCTCTCTTAAGTAAACTTACTTATTTATTTTATACTTAAAACTAGTGGGTGCTCGCGGCTTCGCTCGCATTAAGAAGTAAAACTTGCATCCCCTATATCACCCCTTTAAAAGTGGCATTTCCAAAAATCCTTTCTTAGCGGATGCCTACGTTATAACATCTACTTTTATTCCAAATTTCAGCCAGATCCGTCCAGTACTTTGGGCTGTGCGTTGATAGATCACTATATCAGTCAGTCAATCAGTCAGTTGAGTTTTATATAATTTTAGATAATTGATTTATAATGCGTGTAGAAAGGGAACTAAGAACTAATTTGTAAACATTCAATGAACTGCTTCAGATTTTTACTGATTTATTTAATGTAGACGTTCCCTGTAAAATCTTTAACAAACAACCTGCCGTATGTATTATCAGAGTGCCTTTATTTACCGTATCTACGTAAATATTATCGTATGAATAGATTCATTTGTCATTATCAAGGTGATGCTACATCGTATCAAATCGGTTAAATAAACGTGCCTTATTTAATTAAGCCATGTACATTTGCAGCCGTTTCGAATCGCTTTGAAAATGTTGTCTGGAAAACATAAATTTAACGGATTGAATTTATTTTTCATTATTTCAATGTATGAATATTCATAAGAGCGACAGAAATAGAATTTATGTTGATCCTTCTATCCTGTGTCGGCTAGTGTAGTTGCTTAGCGACCGGACTGTAACTATCTATTTACATATATAAAAAAAAAAATTGGTATTGAACACAACTAAAAAGTATTATACAAAACAATTATATTATAGATACAGCAACAGTTACCTTGGTTGTGATTCTATTTAGGTTGCTATTTCTAAATATGTATGAATAAATGGTCATTTAACATATGTACGAGTATGTTGATTTTACGACCAACTTGTTTTAGCCTTTTTAAGTAATTAACTTGGATTCATTTTTAACCAAAACTAATTTAGAAAACATCGAGATTGATATGATTTTGTTTAATGTCATACTCCAACATTACAACAATCACTAATAGAAATACGACGCAAAACATAGATTTGACTCAAAAATGCGAGTACCTAAATGAATATTTAGGTCGCCAATTAGGATACTAATTTTAAGTTTGTATGTTTCATTGTTTTTTCTTCCTGTTTTTTGTGTTTATAATAAAGTGTTTTCCATCTATCTATATATATTTATTTGCGTCTGTACCCATTATCAGGTCAGTATATTCAATTCACCAGACATTTCGGTATGGCTACTTTCATAAATTAATACCTACCTATATACCTACCTATTATACCCAGAATACCTACCTATTGCATGTAAGTATGTCTTGTACCAATTATCATCATTCTTTATATGTCACTGCTGAGCATAGGCTTTTCTTCTTGTACGTCACTCGTCTTTCGTTTTACGTATACCATTGACCCGCCGAATTAGTGGGTGAAGTTTGCTTCCATTGTCTGTCATTGGAGCCTTGTCTGTTACTGTTGGCATAAATTCAACTTTCGTTCTTCAGAAAAATTATAAACAAGTTTAAATGATGACATTTTCTTATCAACTTGCAACCAATTGCATGTAAAAGTGTAATATGCAGTTATTTATCATAGCTTATTCATCTCGCTCAATTCACACCATCTTGCGGCTGGTCGACGACTTGGTGCCGTCGTTTTTTGACCAGCTGCCTTAATTTGGAAGGCTTTAGCGGATAAGGCCTTTTTTACGTGGGATAGGTTTACGTTTGACTACAGCCTGATACAAAGCATTGCTGCAGCCTAGTGTGTAACACGCTTACCTAGAAGATACCTTTTAATTATAGATATGTAGACCCAGGCTGAGCGGTACATCAAAAATATAACGGACAATTTTTTTACAGTTTCTTCTGAGCTATATTGAGTTGTCTACGGTGTCTTAGCAGACTTTATAAATGTAAATTATTGCGGATTAAATGAAATATGATACGAAAAGAATTTAGGCTACTGCTATTCATATTTTGCCATGCTAGCAGGTACTTTTGATTTTGTATTCATCATTAATTATTGTCACTTAACAAAATAGAAATAATGTGCAAAAGCGCTTTGAAGCTACATTTTAACTGGACTTCGTGTAACTTATTCAGTCTCAATTATTGGGCTAACAAAAGTGTAACATTATGAAAGTTCTTCTTTCTTTTCCTAATTCTTACCTCCCGCCATCTCCTATCCCTCGCACCGCCCTCCCTCCCTCGTGTCCACCGCCTCTCCGGTCGGCGCATCAAAGCCGGCCGCTGCGCCCGCGCCGGTGACTCGGCACTTCCACACTTTCCTCGTGCAGCTGCATATTTTGTTTAAACATTCCTTGTACATAATTTGAAATATTCTGGTGCGATAATATTATAAGATGTTGGTATTAGCGACAACATAGTGAATTAAAATAATAGTAGGTTTATAATTTTATCAAGATTAACTGACATCACCGCGACTGTTTGATATTCGGTGTTATTGATTTATTGCGTTTATATTAGTAGTTATAACAAGGTCCTCAAAGTATACTTAATACCTACTCTTTCATATAATTGTCCCCAGTGACCTCTTAATGTTAAAAACCCGTTTAATCAACCGTCAGTCATACAAAACTATTTATTTATTTGACAAATTATTCTTCCACCATCCGGATACTTATATCCTTTCTGTAATCCTAACAAAATAATCGCCTACTTCCTACCGTTATCCGAAACCTACCCAACTTTCAATTTGAGGGGTTGAGAACTACGTAACCTCTTATTATTTTGTTGAAAACAATTCGACAACCTCCGGTAATCTTCGACAATCTTCGGTTCTTTAGCGGTTTGAATCCGGAGTGTCTGTTTCCGCTCTTTTGTTGTGCTGTGCTGTGGATGGAAGATAAGATAGGTCTCCTGGACCCCGCGTGTTCAAGTACCTGCTTATATACTTGGTGGAAACTCACACGTGTAAGATGGTTGGATTCAGAATTACCTAAGTTATTACTAGGCACATGCATTGAATGTGTGTTAGTGGTACTTTTATAAATATGGTTATAATTAGTCATATATTGATAAATAAGTCTGAAAGGAAACCCAAAATATTTATCACCATGATTGATAACTCTTACAGAGGCCAATATTAAAAAAAAACATTGAATAATATTATATCTATGTATAACGCATTCTATAAAAATAAGTCACACTCGCTAATATTGTTTGCGATATAAACGTTGGCCAAGAAATTACCACCATAAACTTTAATAGTCGTATAAAAATATGTAACGTATATGCCCACCTATTTTTATCGTTTATACATACACCTTTATTTAATCACATAACCTCGTACATAGGGCCTGGCTCCTTTGCACGTGCAAGCCCACGGTATACACTTACGCCTCCCGACTGCGGCCGGGTCTCACGGGCCGCCGTAACGCGACACCGGCGCGGGCGTTGACGGCCTCACTCGCGGGTTTGGGGGAGATCGTTGTATGTACCTACATACGTATTAAATACATATGTATTATGTTAGTAACGTGTTATGTAGGATATGGAACGAGATGAGGTTTGCGAACGGCTAAGTTAAGGGTTTTTTTTTTGTTTTTGTTGATATTTTTATTAGAATACATTTATGTACCAGGTAGGTTTTTGTTTTCGAAGGCTGACATAATTTAGGTACCATATACATATTATTTTTGCTATTTGTAGTACAGAGTCATTTTTTGCAGGAATATTTATGAGCAATGAGTAAACAGGATTTTTCCATTTAAAACTGAATTATTTCAAATTTCATAAAAACAATAGCTTGCCCGCCCTACTCCTATGAATACTGAGAATTATACTAAAACGAAACCGCAGACGAAATACCATGAAATTTAGCACGTTTTAACCCTTTCGTCTTACCTTCTAGGAAGACTTTATAAAAGGCCAAGTGTTCGTAATAAGAAAGTACAAAACTGTACAGGTTTCAGCAAACACAACTTTATACTTAATTAAAAGAAACTCGTAAAATGTGTTTCATTGTTGATCTAGTTGATTCGAGTTTTCACTCTATTATATGTTCCCAGCTATGATTGAGCATTCACCGCACACATGATTACATTAATCGGTGTTGGATCACAAAAGTACACACTACAAAAAGTTAGCGACTATTGATATTACAACAATATCACGGTTTGGAACCTAGCCAAGTTAACGTGACCTCCGCCACTGTCGGAACCCCACAAATTTGATAGCAAAACTTCTATTCGTGTGAGCATCTGAGGTCTCAATAAATCGGTTGATGCATAAAGAGCTATCGCGTGAATTGTACACTTGTAAAGTTGCTTTGTTAGGCGGCGCCTGTCATTGTATACAGACAATACAACTTGTAAGAAATGTTTTTTAGGAATCCTCCATTGATGAAACTGTTAGATGACTCGGTTTTGTGGCAAAATTGTGTGATAATGTCAACCTGTTGCGTGCCTTCGAATGAATTCAATGTGAATGAATACTTGAATAGCTTCACTTCAATGCTAACACAATTTTCTGGGTTATAATAGGGAGTTTCGTTCAATCGTCACTATTTTGGGGCAGGTGTTATTGATCAACTTTGCTACGAAAATGTTTATTCATATTAACACATAAGTAGTATATTAGCACCAAAGATAACTTTTTTTTTTTGGTTTGACAAAAGCCTAATCTAACAGCTATTTAAAAACGATATGAGTATCGTAAATCCCCAATTTTCAGTTTCAAAACTATTATGCTAAGTGATCATTTTAAAAAATGCTATAATAATGAAGTACCTTCACCATTTCAATCAAACAAAGAAATTACTCTTGATTTACGACTTGATATGACTGCTATAGATTAGATATTACTGTAGAAACCTTCTTTTTAAAAGTATGCTAATAATTAAATATAAAAAACTTAATTAATTTAGTTTTCAAGTCTATAATTTCAAATATAACTATTCAGGCTATGCCTTATTTACCCGAATAACATATTAATCAGTCCCTTCTTCATGCGACGAAACTTTACATTTCGTAACATTACATGGTATTAACATTTTATGTAACACTTTCAAGTTACGTCGCTCGTTACGTGTGGTATATAACTTCTACGTTAGAACTTTACTTGCAAGTAAGTGTTATTGGCTTATTAACTTCATTGTATTTAGTATAATAAATAGCACATAAGTGAATTTGTAGTTATTTGTATAACATGTACCGTAGGAATATGTACCTATGTTAAAAATATGACCATAGTATATTACTACATTTTTGTGAAAGTATGCTAACATATTTTTAGATATAAACAAACGTGAAATCAGGCTATATTTTTTTTATTTATTACTACAATACTGAAAAATATATTATTGAAATATATATTATTTACATAATTAAAAATCATATCGAATACTCATTTCAACTCAAACTGCGCAAAACACACCAACAATACAGTACGCACACCAAAGATTTCACCATATTTCTCCCAATCTACGCAGGAATATAATCCCACTACCTTACATATCTGACGCACACACACACACACACACACATAGCATGCGCATACGCACGTACATAGAGCATGCGCGGAAGCTGCGCGTGAGAGAGCGCGCGCAGCTGCGTCGGCCAGGTGTGCGCCCGCCGCGCCCCTCGGAACGTACTGGCGGGTACACAAGTACTCAGATTTAGATATGTAATATATTGTCTTAGATAATTAACCTGTCTAGATATATAGTAACGCACCATAAGCGCCAACAAAAATAGCATGTAGCTGCTACACGCTAACCGCGTCCGCGTCACTCAGTGACGCCTGAGACTCTGCGCGCGTAACACGTATTGTTTTTCTCTGTTTTGCTGGCGAAAATATGGCGTATTGTGCTATAAAACTGTGCCGCAACTACAAAAGACGTTTGAAAACACCTGAAACTATCTCTTATCACCGGTAAGTACATTTGAAACGACTATTATCTTGTATAATTAGAGAGAATTAGTGAATAGAACCATCGGTAACATACTCCTATGGAATCTGTGACATTAGTTGCCAGCTTTCGAATTGAATTTTACCCAAATTTTGTAGACATGTTTTCTACCTCTTTTTCTAAGAAGATTTAGAGGTGTGAAATGTATGTATTTTTTCGATTGATGTTTAATGTTCCGTAAATACAAGAAATTTGCTGAAATACTGTTAATGCTTATGAATAAGCTGCTTATGTTGGTAATTGTTGAGGCATGCATAATATTGAGTGGTAACTTTTTATTATAATTTGGTTGCAGAATACCCACAGATCCGATTTTAAAGAGCAAGTGGCTAAATATAATAAGAAAAAGCCGTGGCGAAGATCTCTGGCAACCGGTTGCATCTACAGTCATCTGTTCGGATCATTTTCGTTCCAAGGATTTGTATTTAGCAAACAACCAAGGTCGTCGTAGATTAAAAAAAGGATCGATTCCATGCAAGGTGCGTATTTTTTTTATCAAATTTCACCCAACTTAACTGTCAAAAAAGGAGCAGTTTATCAAGTTTCCCAAATTTGTCGGTTAATAGGTTTTATGTGTTTTACCTGATATCTCAAGCATTTTGAAGAGCTTCCTAGTATGGTTAATTTTGTAGCGAACACTAGGAGTATGACTACCTAGTGACGTGATTAAATTTTACCTGGAATAAGATTACATTCTCTATTAATTTTCCCATATACAACGCTTGGCACTTGAAGTCGGTGGTTTCTGTTATTGTAATTTATTTTTTAGATGTATACTTATTATATTAAAAACTTTTAGATTTTGTTGCTAATTATGTAATTTACTGGGGTTGATAATTGTATTTTAATAAGAACACCTAGAATAATACATGTTTATATTTTTAGGCATTGTTCTTGACGGGTGTAGAAACAAACGAAGAGGAAAGTGATGATAATTCACTCGAAAACACAGGAAAAGACAGCGATTGCAAAACAACTTGTCTAGATGAAATGGTAAAATGTATTCTCTCGTACATGACCCAATTATTTTATTTATTCACAACCTGCCTAATTTGCTGTGCCGTGTCCTGTATATACTCGTAAATTTACACTTATTGTTTTTTACTTTTAGAGACCATCTGGATCTAACAATGAAGAACTATCTGGTATCGCAAACATCCCTTCGCCAAATGCACAAACTTCAGACAATAATACAAGCAATGCCATAGAAGATTTTTCTGATCTGGAGTCCATTTTTGACACACCTAGAAAATCAAAAATGCGGAAAGAATTGCGAAGAAAAACAATACTTCAAAAGAAACATACGCTGAAAATCCAATCATTGAGGAGACAAAATCTACGACTAAAAAAAAAGGTAGCTTCTTTAAAACAAATTATTCAGGCTTTAAAAAAAGAAAGATATGAAAAAATGCATCAATGAAACCGTTCCCTCCTTCAGAAAAGACGATGAAGAAAGCGAAGACGATACGGAAAACTGTAACGAAGATGAAGATATCGCAATCGGACAATTATTAGATTGTATGCAAACATCTGAATACATACAACAAATTGTTGGCTACATTGCAGGTTTTGTTGTAAGATCTTTGCGTAGAAAAATTAAATGTATTGACTGTCTCGACAGCTTAACAACAACCGAAAAATCAAAATATCAAAAACTTGTAATGATGAGAGACGAGGGCGGACTTGTCTATGCATCTCAGGATGTATATTCTGTTTGCAGAGCTACTGAAAGCGTCATTCGAAAATTTATAAGACAAGATTTCCGAATGACCCCCTTGAACTACTCGAAAATTGTTTCTTGTACAATGAAACTATTTGTTGGAGGGCGAAATTATTTCTCAGTGAAAACAAATCACGTTTGTGGCTTTCTCCACCAGACCAATCTTATGAGATTAATTGTTGAAAAATATTTGGACTTGCGCTATTATCATGAAACTAAAACAAACAACATAAGCCATGATGTAAAATCGAAACGTAAATTATTTAAAAAACAAATACAAAGAGAAGGTCATTAAAGTTCACCAAATATTAATTTGGTGAACTAAGCATAGTTTGTACTATAGGAACCAGACAACTGATTCTGAATTATGTAAATAAATAAATTGTAACAAAGTACATATTCTTTTTAATATCATATACCCCATAACGAGTAAAAATCTATTTATAAGCAATCAAAGCACTTCGGTTCTACGTGGTGGTACGTAACCCTTCATTTTTAAGTCTAACTCGCACTTGGCCGGTTATTCAAATTATTTCACATTGAATCACAATTCACATCACAGCAGTTTTTGGTCAACATTGTGGAAATTCTTTAAATGCTGGCAACATTACGCACACAAACATGGGACTCAGCGCGCTAGTAATTACAGTGTAAGGCAATTCATCTGTGTGCGTGAACACTACTACATGCGTTCCCGGCCTGGCCATTTGTTTTTGTTACCGTTGCAGCGCCAAGCTCTATCTAGACAGGTTAATTATCTAAGTATATTGTATAAGTTGATTTTAATATAACACTGATATAAGATGCGTTGTTTACCATGAGATAAAATTGTAGATGTGTAAGCATAGCTGGACTAAAAACAACTGAAGCTGATAAAAATACTGCATTAATAATGGATGTAGCATGTATGAAGCTACCGAAACCGATAGATTTACCTCGTTTTTTTAAATAAAATTATTTTAATTTGTCTCATTTATATCTCACCACTAATATTGACAATTGACAGTGTAGCGTAGGATCTGAATTGACGAAAAAATTTAAGATAATACTCCCATACACAGAATATTGATAACTTTATGTTATATACCTACGTTAACTGCTATTTTAAGTGTATAGTAAAAAGCTTTATTAGGTACTAAAAGTAGAGAACAGAATAGTTAACGAATACGTTACACTCAAAAACCATTAACTTTCAGTGATTTTCCACGTTTTTACGTAAGGAAAATTTATTATGAGTTAATTTATTAAGTGCTAACCTGCACTATGGTTGTTTTAAATTAAACTTACTTATACGCAGGTTCGAATCCTGCCGGTCTTGATTATTTTAGCTCATTTTCCAATAAAAGTTTTAGGAAAATTTATGATTAATTTTATTTAATACATTTACAACCAGCATTATGCTGAGTTAGGGCTGTGTTTTAGCAGATATTAAAGTTTTTGTTTTGTGGACATAATTGTGTTTTTTGTTCAATCTGTCATATTAAATGTTTCTTTCTTTCATAGACCTATGATTTGATGTGTATTGAACTACAATAAATCTCCACGTTTGTACAAAATTTGTGTACGCGACTGTCCCATACAACCCCTCAAAATCTGTGAATGCTTGCGCAAACCCGCTTCCATGACATAAACAGTCCATGAAGTGCCGTGATTTTTCCGTCCAAACTACTTACAAAAAAATATGGTACTTTATGTTTCGTACTCGCAGTACTGGCTCCCCGCTAGTAATTATCCGAAATGTTTTTATGTCGTGATTTTCGAGGATTATTATTTACGGTTTGGGCTCTGGAATCATTTTGTGTACACCGCTGTGGTGACGCTGATAATTGTTGAAATTGCTTTGGATGATTTTAATTTTAAGTTTAGATCTTTGCTATAGTCGCACCTACATATGTACCTATTATAATTGAAAGAGTTAAAGATTTTTCTTACCCTGTTTTTGAAGTTTAGAGTTTTATGATGTACCTACTAGAATACTCATTCTTTCGTCAATAATTGTAAAATTTTAGTATTATTACACATCATACATTAAAATAATTTTAAAAATACTTAGAACAGAAATAAGGGTCTTGAAATTATATTATTATAATCGTATTCATTCATAATTTACTATCATTACAGACTTTTGATTCCCAATTTTTTTTGAGATATCATCTTAGTCAAGATATTTCATCCTGATAAATTCTATCATGTTGTACAAATAAATTTACACAAAACTTGAGAGCTGAGACCTTTTGAGATCCTAAAATATGTTTAGAAATACATTGAGACCTCATTGAGTGATTGCTAAGTATGTAGTAAATACTTGAGTTGATTGAAAAAGCGTCCCGAAGTTAATTTGAAAGCTATGATGACCCTTTACAAATCCTACACCTCGTACCACAGCTTACCAAGTTCATATAATATTATTAAAGTTCAGCAACGGTCACCACGGACAGTCCTAGGATGGGATACCGGAATACAGCTGTAACTTAAAACACATGGATCACAAACCAAAAATATATTTTTCGATTCAATCCAAAAATTAGTTTTGGAGTCGAGGAAATAAGGAAATGGACATTGGGAAATTATATAAAAAAACCTAACCTAATCCATGCTAAAAGTATACCTATAACAGCGTAGGTTGGACAGTAGAATACATTAAACTTTTATTGGAAAATGAGCGAAAATAATCACGACGAAAAAGTTAAATACGAAATACGCAGGTTCGAATCCTGCCGGTCGTGATTATTTTCGCTCATTTTCCAATAAAAGTTTAATTTAAAACAACCATAGTGCAGGTTAGCACTTAATAAATTAACTCATAAGTAGAATACATAATATATATGTAATAATTAAAAATTAATCTTTAATGACGTTATAAAAAATACACAACTTATACTGCCATGAATGGTGGCCGTATCGCAAAATGTAATCGCTGATAGAATATTGAGATGCAATCATAGGCCCTAAGGGAGATTTCAAACAGCTTGTCATTAAAATTAGTTTTTTGTTGGCTCATTGCCATGCGTGTCAAATAGAAAGTACATATTATGTCAGATTGTAAGTTCGTTTGTTTCTTTTTCTTGTTTAAACGAGTGAACCCATTTAGTTAAGAATTTTATAAACATATTGATTTAATGTGGTGTTTTAATCCACTTTTTTGGCCAATATAACCCCGAGTACCATTGCGAAGCATCTCTTGTAAACACATTTTTTTACGTTCAGTTTGATAATTTCATAGACATCACTTTTATCTACTTCCTTCCTAGACCTACTTCTTTTTACCTTTTCCGAGACCTACCGTCACCAAATACATTACCCGTACCGAAAGAATACATCAGATTCCCATTATTTGAGTAATTATTGGAAAAGTGGCATTTGCATCTCTAATTCTCGCGTCGATTAGGAGCGTGCGAGTCGCGGACGCAGCAGCACACATATTGTGGAGAGATTTACACTACACGACTTTTGCGATCGAATCATATGGATGCGAAAGAAAGTGGATTTTGGAAAGAAATTGAATGAAACATTTGTTCCAAAAACGAATCAACGGCATATGCAAAGGTTGTTTCGATAGAGTAAGTGATATTCCACAGTCTAGTCAAAGATTTGTCTAACGTAATTTGCGAATTTTCTTATTTTTTCTTATTTTCGTTCTAGCCCGCCAATGTTTAGCATGCCGCAGCCGAGGGTCTATAACGTTGCGAACGGACGTTAAATGAAATTTAAGATTTACTGTTTAATAACTTAATAAGAATTCCATTTCTGATGTTGAGATGTTTTGAGACAGACATTTTGTAAATACTATACATATGTTCTCTTACTACACCTACCAAAGGTCATAAGATAATATAGACGTAAATTGAATGTTAATGTCCTCGTATACCATAGATCGTACAGCCTAAAAAGCCTCCACCAGTGACCGTAAACCACCGTGGTCAGTGGTCGCGGCACGGCGATTTGACGCATTTCACGGCGCCGCGGCGGGTCACGCCCGCGGGTCACGACGTCACGCGCTTTCTATGCTTCCTGGCTAGATAGAGTGGTTAGGACATCTGGATGTAACTTGCTTTGAGATACCAGGTCATTTCAGAACAAGCAAGCCCTAACTTTAATAATTATCAGAATTAACTACTGTGTGTAATAGCATAACTTAATTGGGAAATATCATACGCTAAGGCTAAAACGTGTGAATTTACCATTATAGATGTAACATTAACAAAATTAAAAATTTTCGATATTTACAAAACATACCGGATCTGCTGCTGGAATAGGTATTTCCATTTGTAGTGCCAATCCCACCAGTTATAAGTAACTTAGTAATAGGTACAAAATTGCTATTTTCAAAATTGTCTCACGCCAGATGGCACCACGATACTTACATAAACATCAACAGCAAAAGATACGTGAAAATGTATCTTTCCATGAATATCTAGTTATTATTCAAAACTTGCCACATCTAGCCACAACTTTAACCTCTTCCTAACTTCCTATCGCTCACGGAATGAAAGTCCGCAGCCGCCACGATCGCCTCATTCCGAGAGATTGATGGTTTTCGCCGTTTGAGGACACTTTGACACCAATGTACATCGTAATATTATTATTCATATTGTCACACTTACTTGAAGCTGATGGGAAATACTCAGTTTGGTGTTAATAGAACAAATGATGAAAAAGTGTAGCCCCAATCGATTCCAACGGCAGAAACATTGAATAGATAGGAATTTGTAATGTGAATGTTTACAAAGTAAAGGTATATATTGCATACAGTATTTTATTTTTAAAGAAACAGTGGAAAATATGCAACTCTGGTAATTAAGCTAGTAATTATTGGAGCTAAGTTGGTTCCGCGAACAAATGACAATCAGGCATCGGAGGGAAGTCATTAATGATGAATTTCTTTTGTCATCTCACCGCAATGACAGAAGACATATAATTTTATAAATATTGGGAAAACAGGTCAAAATTTTATTTGTCACAAATTAAATTTTTACAAGTCCATTCTGTCTAAATGCTAGTGACAGCCATTAAACTTACCTACTCTGGTTTTAAAATAAACATAAAGTGCAACTTTACTTAGTCTTAAAATATACATACAATATATAGTGTTCTAGTTTAAACATTACATGCATATATGTATTTCCACAGCGGGAACGCGGCTCACTTCCGTTTCCTGTGTGCGCGGGCGCAGCATCCGCGCTGCGCACCCGACCACGGCGAGACAACGATAACTGTACATACTGTAAGTTACATTCAATTACTAAAACCTTAATATTTACACATAATATATAGACATGTGTAACGTTTACGCACAGTTACGCGTCACGTCTGAGCGTTAATTTGAAAGCTTTTTCTACAAAAGGATTTTCCACTACATATGTAGTACAATTTCTTCATCAATAACACTTTTGCTACAGGCCATTAATTCCAAGCCTTGGAAAAACAATATATAATAGTAATAATAAAATTATTATGTCACAACGTGTACATAACAAAATTTCTTCTTTACCTTATCTCGTTTTCCGGAGTCGACACAGCAAGTTTTTTCTTCAAATTAATTTGTTCTATAAAAGAAATCAATCAGCCTCAGCATGACCTATTTTTCAATCACTTGTTTTTAAAATAAAGAATTCCGGATCTTGCACACAGCGCCATCTAGTCCCACACTAAGCATTTTTTTGGTCGTGGGTGCTAGATAACGAATATAATACTTTTATACCTACTATTTCTTTGTAAATACATACACTTGTTTTTGTAATTACGATTGAACTTTAATAAAAACCATTAGGTATCACTGCTACATATATGAGCAATGTTTTTAATTTTGCACATTTTGAAGTGTAATTTACTTGCAAGGAAATGTATAAATTGTATTCCACATTAACTCTAAATATGACGAGACATAATAGCAAGCCACAAAGTCATATGCGCTTCGAACCATCTTGCACATCCGACAAGCAGATCTTGTGTCAAGCAACCAACATGCAATAGTTTGCTGAATAATACAGATGCACAATTCATATATTTTTGCATTTTAATTATGAAATAAATCTATCAGTATATAACATGAAATCTTCTAATGATGTAATGTTTGTTGTAATGATATGATACACACGATTTAGATATTTGTGCTTTTATTTGATGTATTTTCCGAGCTTTGCAAACTGCATTTTAAAGTCACTAGATATAATTATACAAATACTATTAATGTGAGTAATTAATTCAGTCCTTGCTGGTTTTTACTATAGACTCAATTAGAGTGTCAAACATGCCTTAGCAAAGCCCAGTAAAGTTTCTTCAAGTTTTTCATCTGGCTTATTCCTTGCAAACTGCAGTATACATCGTGATGAGTAACTACGAGTACATACGTCACAATATGTCGGACGCGCTTCCATTACTGCGTCCGCGCCCTGACGCGTCCGGTCACAGAAACAATCAGCAACATTATAAGTCACGTTATAAAACTGATTCATCTTCTTATTTACCTACAGTGATCATAGTGGTACAGCAGTCGATATACCCTACCGGTTTAAAAATTATTAACACATTTTTTGGATTTGTAAACTGTGTAATAGGGTCAATAACCTAGCTACTAAAAGTAAATCAAGTTGAATGTATCTATCGGATATAGTATCATATGATTCCATCCACGCGTGCCACGCGGAGATATCCCTGACCACATCCTAGAAGGATAAAGGATGACTGACCTGTTAGCTTAGTTGGTAGTGGCTCTGCCTTCTAATCTAAGGGTTGCGGGTTCGATTCCCGCTTGACACAAGTATTTATGATATTTGAAATGTATAATTACTTGTGTTGAGTCTGGTCGTTTGTATGTATAATAAGTATGTATTTACAAAAGAAAAGTATAAAAGTATTATATCCGTTATCTAGTACCCACAACACAAGCGTTTCATTATTGTGGGGCTAGATGGCGCTGTGTGCAATGTCCCGGAATATTAATATTTTAATATTAATAAACCACAAACCAAAGGACACATTTTACCAGTGTTTATTTCTCTTGAATTCAATTAGACAATATTGTTTTTATTTTGAAAGAATTGATTCATCAGTTATTACCTTTGTTATTTTGTTTGTTTTTCACTTTGATTAAAACAAATTCGCCACGGACTATTTGTTACCGTAGCTTCATTTGATGTCCGGATTTAATCCAGTACTAGAATCTTTCACTTTAACTTCAACACGGTTTACTACTTGTCTGGATAATCCTAGTCTAATTGCTCCAGGTGATCTAGTCGATTAATGTCTGACGGACAAGCATATCAAAATAGCCTGTGTATCATAACCAAAAGATGTCCTATCCAAACTAAACGACTTGTAAACAAATCATCCATATCTATCTATCTCCAAATTATTGATGATAATGGTGATAAGCTTTTTATTTGAAACTGATGTGTTGTTTATTTAGTTTCACTCTGCAATTTATAAATTGTCTTGCAGCTCAAATTGCCTCATAATCTTATCTCTAAACTAGTGGGTGCTCGCGGCTTCGCTTGCATTAAGAAGTAAAACTTGTATACCCTATTTCCCCCCTATCATCCCCTTTAAAAGTAGCATTTCCAAAAATCCTTTCTTAGCGGATGCCTACGTCATAATTTCAACCTTCATTCCAAATTTAAGCCCAATCCGTCCAGTGGTTTGGGCTGTGCGTTGATAGACCACTATATTTAGTCAGTCAGTCACCTTTGAGTTGTATATATTTATATTATTACATGCGCTTAATTACTTAAACGATACTTAACTCTTAATTTGATATGATATTGCGGTTAATTACTTGTTAACAGAATTAGATCCCGTGTATCGGATGGTCCAGCGGCGCTCACGCGTGCGAGGCCTGCGCCCGCGCACGCCGCATCCTGCGAGATGAGACGCGCCTTCCTGCGCGGTTGCATGCGCCGCTGAGCGCGACCGGGGAGAGCGGGGACAATTGGACCAAGCTGGAATATTGATATAACGAATATACAACATAGGTACTATCAGATTTTTAACAAAACTAACTTTTAAAATGTTTACTGGTGGTGGCTTTCGGCTTCTCTGGCGTTGTATCGGAATAAGCAAAAAACTTATTTTATTATACTCATAATACCTAATGATTTCTTTACACTATAAGCCGAGAGACCTGATATTTCGTTTTATGCTTTTTTTCCTGATAGAAAGAGGATTGAACCATCTAACAAATATTTAAAAAAAAGCATACGCTTTTTCAGTTTTATGTAATAGTACCTACAGGGTAAATATTCACATAGGTACCTGTGTGCTTCATAACAAGTGAGTATTCGATAATTCAATTTACATAAGTATGCTAGAAACCGGCTAATAAAATAAGTATTTGTCATTCACATTCAACAAAATGTTCTATACTTAAATCATTGTTTAAATATGCCAGGTATTATTATAGACTATAATTCACCAGTTTACCAAAATCTTAAACAACTTTTTTACTTAATATAATTAGGTACCATTTAAAAAAAAAGAAAGAAAATATATTTATTGAGTCATTTGTCCCCAACCTCCTCCACTGCGCAGTAATCTGTGTCCACAGGTTACATTACCGCCTCCACGCCGCGCCGCCGGACATCACACGCTCGCTGCGCAATCGCACTTTCATAGTCCAATTATAATTAGCTGACAGCAATTAGTCACTACCACAACTAACAGTAACTTAAGTATTTTTTTTAATTGAGTTAGCACTAACCCATACACAGCAGTGGTTTGATTTGGGTTGAAGATGACGAATTTAAATAAAAAAAGTCAATAATCATAACAAGAAATAAGTACTTACATCATATGTATATTTAATTTACAGTGTATCTAGAAAGGTATACTCTAAAACCCGAAAAGTTTTTATATATATTTATATATACACGTAGCATGAAACACAATCATCGCCATAAACAAACTTAACAAAAATCTTGAAATTTTCACTGGAACTGGTATCTATCAAAGTTCAAGATAACGAAGCTCGCGGCTCCCGTTGAAGTCTTTTGTTTAAGCTCCGGGAATATCCATTGACGAATCATCGACTACATTTTCACGGCTCTCAAACACATTCGACACATAATACAAGCACGCTGATCACAAAAGGTTTTATTATAAGGCGATAAATGGTGGAAATTTATGCACCGATGATATCAAACAATCAAACCAATGCCGAAGATGTTTATTTTCTTACCACGCGCCGATACTCTACAGATAGTAAAGCTTGAATTTATGTAAATAATCGGCACGAGTCACTAATAATGGGATTAAAATATATCAATAGTCATTCAGTGATATAAAATGGAAATTTACGTATAAATACGACGATTCCAATAGATATGCAAAATTATATTCCACCTGACGACCTCCCGATGTTCATATGGTATCAGCGTTTTATAATGGCGGTCGTTGAACTCGATACAATCGTACACAAAAGTGTTTAGAAATCATCTTTTATTGCCGCTTTTGTTAAGCAATTCACTTTTTATCGTCGTAATGTGGTAGATGTAGATTCAGGTAAGTAGGTGCTTCCTATTTTGAGCTGTAATTGGATTTTAAAACGTGTTAGGAAAAAATCTTTCCGCTATATACTTTCGCCACTAGTTTGTCAATTCATGCTGTAGTTTTTGCTTATATTGTATACTCGAAATTAAAATGCAATTTCATTTGGACATAAGTTTTATTTAGATAGACTCGGCATTTCCGTACGACAAGCTTCTAAAGATCGATCGAAAACAATATCTGTTCCAACAAAACCTGCTACATTTGTGCAAACTGTTCGTGAAAATTCAACAAAAGCCTAGCTCACCTTATCATTGTCCTACAACAATTAGAGTTCAACAACCTTATTAGCAACACCGTTCTGTGGCCGCCAGTACACAAACAGTTCTTCACAACTTCATTGTATGACTATATTGTATTCCGTAAACCAATGGCATTAACAATGTGATACAGCCACACTTTATTGTTCCATTCTATTCGTTATTAGTCTCTGGTTCAAGACTGTGGGTTATCAAGACTTTGATTTTGCTTTTTGTTGTTTACTGTCCTATTGATTATTATGAATGGTTTTATAAAGTCACTGTTGTATTGAGATGTATTTTATTAGTGCTTTGGGTCACTAAGTCAGTGGGTGTGTCTGTTTGTAAACGCCTTTGTTTGAGTCCTATTGTCATTTTTATTGTCCAATCGTTATTATTGTGTTTTATGTTTGCGGTGAGATAATTATTACATAGTGCCGATGATTGCTACTTCAATTGATTATACCAAGACTTTATAGGCGTATTGATATTTAGATACATATATGTTATGTATATATATATATATATATATATATAATTTGTAATTAACGTATTTAAATTCGTTAAAATGGCCTATCCAATTACCTATGCCATATTTCAACATAAAAATTAATATATTTATATATATATATAGATATATTAATTTTTATGTTGAAATATGGCATAGGTAATTGGATAGGCCATTTTAACGAATTTAAATACGTTAATTACAAATTTAGCCATTAATAAACGGTGTCTGTCTATGGTCAGGTACTGAAAAACAAATAAATTGATGTGAAAAACAAATATATTAACTTTGGCAACGTGAAATGTAAACCTGTTATCATACATGATAATTTGGCCGCTGAGCGACGGCACACAAACCATAAAACACCCAAATACAAGCACTCAAACACACCTTAATGGTCTGTAAAAAACACGTGCACAAATTTCGCAACAGACAGTCTTAAAAAATAAATAAATTCTTTTGCGCACCGAATTATTTCTGCCCTGAATAATTTTATACGCATTTTAAAATATCTTTTGAAAACGAACGTGGGATTTATGGCGGAGAAACCCGTTCGAAGGGTGGTCCGCCCTTTGAGAGCTTCGAGGGGTCCCTCGGATTCATTTTCTTATATTTTTTTCGTCTTGACAAACCCCAGCTGCTATAATACGACATGTTATAAATAAAATCGCGATTTTGACCCGTCACGCGGATAAGGGATGCTCAGTAGATTGGCGTGCGTGAAACTATCTTTTGTGCTACTTCTATATATTCTGCACACCCTTAAACTAACTACATAAGGCCTATATTTCTATAAAAGTAGTATTTTATAAACGTAAATTCGACCTAATATTGGTAAGAGCAATTCGTCGCAGGACGTCCTGTCTGTTTTGCACCAATTATTATTATATTTCACCGGAACTGTTTGAATACGTTACTGGATATACGTAGCAACTCAATAGGTAATCGATTATTTTTTGATAGACATCAATCAGAATTAATTTTTGTTTGTTTGAATATGGTATCCATGATAAAACGCCCTAGCTTATGTTATGTCGAGACCGTACACAATATGAATACTAAAAATCATGGTTAAGAGGCGCGAAAGACTCTCTAGGGCTTTAAAATAATGTAAAATACATCCGTTTATGTATTTTATCGTAAATTAACAAATCAAATCCTGCAGTTTTTTGAAAATAGAAAAATGTTGTTCTTTATTGTGTGAAAATTATAATTATACAAATATTTTGTAAAAAAAAAATAACCTGCCTGAATATGTTTATAGTCTAGACCATGAAGATTTGAACTTGTTTTACCGTGAGAACATAATAGCACCCTCCAAACCCACCCCATGAACAAGGCTACAGCTTCTTACTTACAGAGCCATGACGCACCACTTGCTGTGATCTTATTTTTATTACATATCTAGTGGACACCCGCGGATTTGCTCGCATAATTTCGAGATGAAAAGTAGCCTATGACACTTCTAAGACCTCATACTACCTACATACCAAAAATCATGATGATCCGTTTAGTCGTTTTTGCGTTATGGGCGTTTAAATAAACAGATAAAAATTCTAATAACTACTGAAACGAAAACGAAACTGTTATAGATTTAAAGTATATATCCACCCAAACAATGTTAGTATGTAATATCTTCTATGTTCAGATTTTGACCCTCTTTAGCTTTATTATGTATAGAAGAATGTGTGGTATGTTAAAAATATACATATATATGTATATGTACTTTTTCTATGTGAAATCAAGGTACCAAAATCCATTATTTTATTTCGAAAATCTTTGTTAAACTCAATTAAGATATAAATATACTTTTTAACACGCTTAATAGGTACTTTACTTGCACGTGTTATTATTAGAATAGACACATAAAATATTATGAACAAAAAATACTTAAGGTAAGTCCCTCTTTTATCATTAAAATAACAATTACGACTTCTATTTACATACTTGAATCCAAAGTCACAGATTAAATATTTTTTTACAAAACCTTAATTAGGGATATTTTTTAAACTCAGGTAGCGACTAAATATTGTTAGTATTAACTGACAGGAAAGGTCACATCAGTCAGATTAATATTTATCTACTTACATATGTTTATGTGGCAATTAATTTGATTACCACACTCTGGTTATGTACTTAATAACTTGTACATATATAGGTACTACTAAGCTCTTTAGTTGTAATGAATAACAACTCTAATCATATCTTTCGAACAGCAAATTACTCATAATTTTATTACATTTTTATTTATGAAATATGTATTAAATGAAATATTTATAACATGTACTATATTATTATTGATCATCGCTTTGTTTGTATTTGTCTTATCTGTTACTTCAACATAAACTAAACAATCTAAATATGTCTTGCAAAAAGAATTATTGGCACAGTGTTTTGAAACTTTTTCGAGTAAACATAATGTTATATTAAATCATTCATTGCAATGCTTTCTAAATCATATTTCTGCTATTCATATACTTTTCCATAAAAAGATATGTGATCTTTAAGATATCATATATATAATCATGATATAAATCATACAGATAAAAGATATAAGATATATGATATCCAAATAAAAAGATATATGATATCTTTCCGATACGATGCTAAGTACCTATACCGTACGCCCAAAATTTTAAAAGCAATATATAATTACAAAATAGATATCTCCAAACAGATACCTTTCCATCAAGTCAAATCAATAAAGTGTGAAATAACGGTAACGAAACGCCGTTACACAACGTAATAACGAATCACTTTCGTTACAAAACGGCTACGTAATAACGAATCGTACGACAATCTCGTAACTCGTAACGAACTGACAAAAAATAAATTTTCAATCCGGAAAGTCGCAAAATATTACAAACACTGTCCCAAAAATCAACCGACACGTAAATAAACGTACATTGCTTCTGTTTTTTATATACCTAGTGTTTTTATAGCAAATTGTGTTGTTACACTTAAAGGTTTTTTTTTTACATTAGATAGGCTCACGCTTGACTACAACTTGCCTGATGTTAAGCAAGGTTGTAATCTACGATCTAGTGCGCTTGCCGAGAAGAAACAATTTTTCCACCAATCATTCGATCTAAGTTTATCCACGTCGGTCAAGATTGTGGCCAAAGTGTATGACGTAACATGCTTATGTAGTGCGAAACGTACCGAATTAGACGAGCTATACATAAAAAGCCCCAAAAACAAAAAGTTGCTTAATTCCTGAACTTTTCTAAGTAATTATTTTAGGAACAGTACCTATATTCTTGTTATTATGAAGCTGTTTGTTTGTGTTGTGAGAAAGATGTCACCGCTATGACCCAATTTTAATTTAGCAAATGGATTTTGAATAGAAAAATGTTTATTTTTCAGGGAGTTGCTGAACCGCCTGAACACTTCGGCAAACAAAAACGAGACAAGGCTGTGATTTATTTCAAGGTAAAATATTTTTTCTTGCGATGTCCCTGTGTCTATAGACAAACTGAATGTTGAAATGTAACGATGTTTTTTTTTCGTAAATGTTAATTTAGTACTAGTTTTTTTTACAAGATATAGGCTTACGCTTGACTACATCTTGCCTGATGGTAAGCAACGTTATAGGAATTAGGTAATAGAATAAAATAAATCTCTCTTGCCATGAAATTATGAATCCTAGCATGGTCTCACGTGATGTCGTGGTGCGCGCTCCAACGGTCACTACCCCCGGGGTGGGACCCTCGGGCCGGTCACTCCAGAATTATTGTAATTTAATAACCCCGCTCGCCGTAAAACCGGACTCTAACCATCCTTTAACCGGCTCTTTAAGAACCATTCACTTGCGAAAATAACACAATTGATCACTTGTCAACTGTACCTTATTTTTTGTGCATTGTATTCTATGCAAAATTATTTCGTACGAGCACGACCTTTTCGCATTATATTGCCTCGTAACTTTTAAGTATAATAGCTGAGATTGATATAATAGTATCGTTACACGTGTATTTTAATTTATTCTATTTAGATGTGCTGATAACGGCCGGTTATAGCTCACAGGCTTGTTTAACTTGCTAATCGTTGTGCAGGTTGTCAGATCTACTGATAACACTCCCTAAGTTAGTGGTTGTACTCGATAGTTTGTTCTTAAATCAGGGGTAAGTCCTTTGGTAACGATAAGTTGTTAACACAGCAGGATGGCGTTTCAAATTAGTCATTCTATTAGTTTACTAAATCGTTCGCAACTCTTGGAAAGTAAGTTAAATTAAGTGATAGTCGGCTTTTTGTGATGTGACCATCACCATCACAAAGAGCCAAAGATCAATTAGCATTAACCTGAAATCTCTATAGAATACAATTTGATACGATTCCTACTTCAAACACCAAATAATAACATGCTCAATAGGATATCAAATAAAAATGACAATACATTCTTGCATTCACAAGCTACCGTAACAGTGTTCTGATATCTGAACTTACATTGAAAGCGCACACGGCTCCGAGGCTAAGGCGGCGCGGCGCGATACACAATGCCGACCATATGATGGCACATAAAGGAGTGACGACCTTGACGATTCATAATGATAAAAAAGGTTCATTTACACTAGTGCAACTGTTGTTCAAGAGGTTCTATTGTAGAGCGCCCACATGGTCCGGGCTAACAGGTGCGGCATTGTTACATGCAAATTACAACTTTCGCTCTCGACTCTTCGTTTTTAGGGCTTGTATTTGCGTTTTGATTCGAATTAGAGCAGTGGGTCGCGTGGAAACCTATGTTTAGTTACGGTTCAGGCGTTTGGAGGGAAGTCTGCGGCTTGGAATGTTGAGGCGCTGGTGACATTTTTGTTAGACATGGATTGTCATGACGTGATACTAATAATTACTCTTACTATCTAATAATTTATCTCGCACTGTAAAGTTGCCGGGTCAATTTATCTTATTCTCTAACGTTTGTAAACTTTGAACTCCCTAATATCAAAATTAGCGTTACTTCCTTCTTCAGGTTTTTTCCAACTAACCAAACCAAGGTTTGTTTTAGCAATATCTACCGTAGGCAATAATTTTCCCGATAGCAGTGCCGTTCAATTTAATAGCGTGTTTTATCTTTTATCTAGAACGACAAGACCATTGACAATTTAGTCATTCCACATTAAGTCCGGCATCAATCTTGTCGCCGATCTGACACGGAATAGCATGCACAAGTAGACTTTACGTCGGAGCCTGTTAATAAATCGACATTTCAACTCCAACAAATCGTTAAACGTTTGTCTGGAGTGCACAAAACAAGGAACCAGTTCGGACCCCTAGACAGACAGATAGATAAATTGCGAGTGTCGCAGTGGAAATAATAGTTACCAAGCCGCCACTGAATGTGTTTCAAAACCAGGCGGACATGACAAACGGCTTGTTAATCACCTTTGTCAGGCTCTAATGTCTTGTATTCGTGAAATGGATCGACTTAAAAGGATTCACTGATTAACAGTTATCTAAAGTATCAAGCAGGTACGTACGTGTACAATACTTTTCATGTGCGAATTTCGAGTCAAAGGGTCAAGATTACAATGGGTCTTTTTATAATAGGTCAAAACTGGACTGCGTGTTTAATCAGGTGATATTTGTCACGCTCGATTGATTCCGGTAAAGTAACCGTTACTACTAAGTCGTGAGAAATACTTTATGCTTAATTTTGCAAATACATATCTCAAGGCTCAAGTTTAAAGAACGGTGACCATCAGTAGGGTTGCTAACTCCTTATATTTTCAAAATAAGGAGGAACACGAGCATTGCATCTCCTTTTCTTACTTAAGTTTCCATTTCCATTCATGTTCTCACCACGCAACATATTTCGATACATTTTACGTGTTTTTTTTTTTTTAAAAAGGGGCTATGCAATTGATTTCCTAATGATTTGCATTGCTGCGTTACAGGACGATGACTGTGTGCTGATGGTGACCGGGCTTATACATTTTCCAAGTTCAATTTGAAACTTAATGTACAAAACTGGATCAACACACAGCAGCGGTGGTGTGTTTAACATCAGACGGGCTGTAGTTTATTGCGTGCCAAAAAATAGCACAAATATCAAAAGAAAAATCACTCTATTTAATTTCCACAAATTCCTGCAAAAGCCTCGTAACAGTTAGCAAACAGCTCGGTACGCAAGCGATGTTGTCCTCCACATGACGTGGGTTAGCTCAGGTGCGCACTACTTCTGTGTTTGCACGGCAGCGTCTCACACTGAGTGTGCTATTCTTTTAGACCACTCGAACATTGTTCTGCAGTTTTATGATGGTAGATTACCTGTTAACTGGAAGAAGATGGTTTGTAATGAATATAGGTAATAAGGTGGGGCAGGTTTGAAAATGAACTGCAATCTTATATAAGATCAGCGCATTTTACAAGTAAATGTACATATTTACTCGTAAAATGTGCTGTAAGCCGTAATACTTGATAATATTTTACTTATAATGAATTTCCCCAACAAAAGTAGTGACATATTGTATCGCATATAGGTATGTATGTTACCTACGTAGTATTTTCAGCAGTTTGTATACCAGAAGTAGGTTTGTAGTTGGTATTATATTGAAGAACAAAAGTTACCGTTAAAAGGGTTTGTACTGATCACCAATTACTATTTGAATCAAATAAATTCAGATTTAAGAATTGTTGGATGATATCATTAATTTAAAATCGTATATATTTGTATGTAAGAGCATAATTTTGTTTAGTAGGTATTTAAGAATATTATTTCATTACTTCTGTCACCGTCAACACTCAGACATGAGGAATGCCACTTTAGGACCACCGTTAACCGCCTGCTATACACTACATTGCGTCAAAATGATTGCTCTGGACAAACTGACTAATCTTCTCAGATTCTGATGGATAGGAGACATGGATCAACGAGTCTATATAAGGCACAGACACTTATCATAGAAAGTAGGATAAGTAAAAGAAGTTTGATCCTGCGTAGGCGTAATGAAGACGAAGTATGTAGTGGGCTAGAAAGCAAGGATGTATCAGAATTAGCTGACATAGGTAACCAAACTAGGTACAAAAGTATATTTTATTTCATCATAGTTTAAATTGTCTTATAATAAGAAGTACTGTAGCTAATGAGCGAGCTAAGCGAGTGTGGCTCAGCGGTTCCAGTGTCTGCTTTTCATCCAGACGTACCCTGGTTCGAATCCGCCCTACACCAATGACTTGTATTTTTCAAGTTATGTGTAGATTTGCACTCGCTTAGCGGTGAAGGAAAACATCGTGAGGAAACCGACATGTTTGAGGACCACAATATCCGAGGACATGCGTCTTCCGTGGAAGGACCTGGGCGCCCACCACGATGTATCTGCCCAAGAAAACTCCCCTAACGAATTAATTCTGCGGGGGAGTCACGACCCTCAGTCATGAGGAAATACGACTCAAAGAGAGTAGCTAATGAAAGGCGCTGGTGGTGGTGGTCCATTTCATTTGCTATAAAATATGGATGTACTTAACATTTTCAAAGTTTGTTTATGTGCCAAAGAATTATATTCATTTTCTTTTTTTGATCGATTCATTCTTTTTATAAAACCTGCATTGCTTAGAAACGTATTTTTATCTTATCAAATAATAAATCAAAAATGTTGAAAATCTTGTCTTCTTATATGAATGTGCTACGTTAAGTGAAAACGATAGTTTGCAATTAAAAATGTGTTAGGTAAATAAAAAAGTTAGAAGAGAAACCGAAATATTTTAGAATTCATCAAGAGACTGCATCGTCATTGTTCTACGAATTAAATCCAAGTTTTACAAACCTCAATTTATTTTAATAGACACCTGCCACAGATTATACAAAAGTTATATTTTGAGCAAAAATTAAAAAAAACCGCGGGTTTGATCGAATCGAAGCTGGTTTTTTTTATAATGTTGTTTTATAATGTTTTTTATGATGCGGGGAAATATTTCCAATACTTTATTTTGATATTATACCCATTTAAAAGCTATAAATCAAGCAATGGCGAAGTTATAGCTGGGTATTGATGTTCCCAAAGTTTTAATTAAAAATCCATGTGCCAAAAAATATTTGGATTTGGCAAATATTAAAGTTTACGTAACTTAACTTTTGATTCTATTCAATTATTTGTGCTATAGCTGTTAGGTATAAGAGTAAACTGTACTACACTAAATCAAATTCCAACAACTATTAACTTAACAAAAATATAGTAAACAGCACTCATGACCTCAGCGGCAGCGGTCGAATCCTCGAAATAAATTAAAAAATGCTCACTCATCATCAATCAAACGGGCTCGATTCCATTAATATAATTTACTTTTTGTAGTTTTTACCAGAAAGCACTCGGTGACTCGCAACTTGAGGTGGCGGCCCTTGCGCCAGGTACGGCCGTCCACCGAGGAAACATATACAAGAGCTTGCACACATGAAACCTGTGCACAGTTTGGTTAGATTCGTATTTACAAAAATCGTATCAAGAGCCTTTAGGTAACTGGAAAAGACATGTGGAGACTTTGAATTACAACATTTTTGACTATCTTTTTATAGAAACTAATTTTAAAATATTTTAGTCCTATTTCTATACTTTTACTCACGTATAACAATATTTTGCCAAATTTTATCGAATGTATGTAATCTTTTTCTTGATAATACGATGGCGTATTATCACATATTATGATGACTCCGCTTCTACTATCTCCAAGCATCAAACAGACATGTAATCAACCCGAAAACAGCATTAGAATTACCAAACTTCGTACCTACCACGGTACTAGTACATACATAGATAATACAACTTCAAGATTCTCAACTACGTATTTATACTTGTCTAAAAGAATCATCTCATTAGCCATATTACTATCTGCTTGGATCAAACAATAGCCATTCGCAAGGCAATTTGTACATAATATATAACGAAATAATTTGAAATGATTCGGCATTTTTTATTAAATAAAATAAATGGCAAATTAACAGTCTTCAGCCTGATGGTGAGCCGTAACCTATATGTATGTGTAACAGTATATTAAATTTAACGTGACACATAAAATAATAAGGAGTTTATTGAGCATAACATCGCTGAATACATAGTTCCTAATACTTCATTTCTATAATTGATTGCAAATTGATTGAAAGTTGATTGTGGTGTAAATGTCTCCACCGTGGGTGGTAAAAGCTCTTCGTCATTCTGATACGTGATTATAATTTAGCTTTCAATATTGTCGTGGGAAATTAATTTCTAATTAATACGACTAGGAAATGGGTTTATAGTTTTGAAAGTCACTGTTTGTTTAGTTTCCTAAGATAATTACTTATTTACTATAACGAATGGAATAAGTAGTGTACAGATATAAATATTTTAGCCATATTTTTTTTTACATTTCAGGAAATATAACATCGGGGACTGAGCCCGCTGCTGAAGAAACTAGGAGCATTACATTGAGTTGTCATGGTCCAGTTTCTTGAATCAATGCTAAAAAATGTAAATTTTAAAAGTATACTTGTTGAAGTGGATCCTTTCAACTTGACGACGAAGTATACGATCTTATATATACATATAACAATTAGCTACCACCATCAATTAGAAAATATATCACCAAGCGTATTTCCATCCTGGCACAGATATGATTTGACCATGAAATTGCTTGTAAAAGGATCACTTCAGACAACCTTTTATCCAAAATGTTTATAGATCTACGGGTAAAAAATGTAATGTCTTAACATTTAAATATATGTTAACTCGTCTGGAGCGATACGCATAGCAAAAAATGTAGCCCAAGGTAGACAACGCCTGTTCTGGATTTGTTTGTGACGACAAGTCCCTTGATACAAAGCTTTGAATCAAGTTTTACTCCCATGTGCTTTAAAGCTCCCAAAGCCGTGGCGGTGACACGGCCCGCTGGTCGGCCCCGGAGCGGGCTGTAATCGGTTTTCTCCAATAAACGCCGATTAGACGCGCTGGCGTCAGCACGCTCGGACACTACTAGTACAGTTAGCAACACAAGCTGGAACATTTCCCGAATATAACATTTGATAGTAGCCTTCGACGGTATATCTAATCTCTGTTCTATATACATTTCCATACAGGAATCATCCCAGAATTCACAATAAATCCTTCGCCAATTCAATCTCGATGCTTATCTTTCGAACTGTACTAAAACAGATGTCATTAAATTTTGTGGTCAACGAAATATTTCATAAAGCTTGTGGTGTATTCCTTCAAGTACAAGCAAGTACACAGTTATTTGTAGGAAACATCGCAATAAAATATTGATTCCCGGAATTGAAACAGCGTTGTCCTGTCAGTCCATTCCTTAAAGCAACACCAGGTTAAGACTCAATTAAACCCTAGAAAATTAAAAAGACAAATAATACAAATTATTTCTTCATAGAATAACAGTTTTGTGTCCACCTGTACGGCTACAATCGTGACCAGACAGCGATTTCAATTATTATCTAGAAGTCGTTTCTCGAGATCGCGCCGATCCACGTTTAATCATTCCCTTATCCCACTTTTAATGAGAATACCGTTACCACTCTGCGAAGATAAACAAATGACGCATAGATTCACTTTCAGTATATTTATAAGATGTTATGTAGCAGGAATTTCATACTAGTGGCAACTTTGTCTATTTTTCTAGGCGCTAAATTCAATGTATGTATCTTAGTCCTGTTAATATTTAAAAATCTCTGCACCAGCGATTGAATATTTGACACCAGAAAAAAAGAAGAGACAAGTCGACTGAATTTCATTTATCAATTTGTTCATCTGTAAAATTACATAAGCAGACGTTTGTTATGGTACGTGTCGTGTCACGGAATTAACATCCAGAGAATCTTGTTTACTCACTACGTTGAAAATAAAAAGCATATTCTAAGTTTACACCTCATCTTGATGTAAAAAACACAACATTCCATCTGTCTTCTCTAAGCCTTTCAAAACGATAAATAAACACTAGCCAGGCTCGAGTGTAGAGTAACGTTCTTGGGTACTTATTGTGATGTCCGTCGATATTTTATTGAACGACCAGCGTATATGGACGAATGATAACCAATTAAATTACACGCGTATTTATAAAATTATCGATTGACAGTCATGCATCACGTAGAATCCTTCTATCTTAAGTAAATTTACTTGAACACGTTGATATAGTTGATTAATATTATTCTCATAAATTTTGAGTTAAATTTATTCATTGAACTTTACAGTTAATTTTAGAACTTTGGTTCAAGAGTTAGAGCTTTTGGTACAATTCAAGCTTAACTTGACTTTTAAAGTTTCCTCAACTATTGTCAACAAATTATCTTTCCTACACATACTCCATTTACCAACAGATTTATTCCCTCAAACTCTATCTTATCGAGCTCTCCTAGAATAGGCGCTCGCCGTCTCCGCTCGTCACCTCGGGCCGGCGCGGCTCAAAGCTTCGACAGGCGTCCAACGCGGCTCATAATTAAGAACGGTGACTGTTGAAAAATGGCCACAGCCCCCGGCCGGCCGTGAATAATCGACGTAATTACCAATCGGAATAATTTCCAGCCAGTCATAGCGATGCTATCGGGAGGTGTCGACGAGCGCTCGTTACGCGCACGCACTACACCTGAAAATTGCAATTTCTTTCATTCGTCACTCTAATTTGGATTAAGATTAGGCGACCTCTATTTTGTTTTTCAATTACAGAACTTGATTCGATGATGTTATTGTTTTGTTGCTGCTCTTAATATACATATGTAGATACTAGTGGTTCTTAAGATTGTTTACTAAGCTTTATTTGTAGTTAGTTTTTATAATCGAACATTGTGTTGATATAATTTTCTTGATATTTGAGTAAAAGGTATCGTTTCCATTTCACTCCTTCAAAATCATGATCTGTATTATGATTAAATTGCGGTTCTAATTATGTCTTTTTTTGTCGATGGATAACAAACAGCACCTGCCACATATACATACATACATATACTTCCTATGCAAGTAAAACTACCACAAAGTATCGGCAACTTATCAAAACGAATGACACAGTGACTCTCAACCCATTCCTATGTAAAGGCATAATTAGTTATCTCTTTTTAACCTAATGGCCATTACAAATGCAATAAGCTATCAGTACCACCCACACTCCAGTACAATTCGCAAACGCACCGTCACCAGCCTACTCGATTCGATATAAAAGATATTTAGATAGTCCGATAATCGTAACTATAATTAAAACAATCCGAGTGGCTGTCGTGGAGGCGTGGCCGTTGCGCCATCGACGTGGGTAGATTTAATTAGTTGTAAAGTTGGTTAAAGTACATTTTTTGCGTTGCATCATCATTGTCGAGCCCGCTTCAATGACGTTACGCTCTATGGACACCTCATTACGACGAAAACATCAGAACGAATCACGTTTACTACCAAATAACAATTGATATTTAGTTGCTGGTTAGCTTATCAATTTAAATGACCAATCATAATCATCTTTCCTTGCGCAAAGGATTTCTATAGCAATCCAGCGTGGGAATGCAGCCAGCGTTCTTGGTTCCATACCACATGTAGATTGTTTAAATTTATTTTAGATGTAAATACTCTTTTTTAGTTCTATTAGTGTTAATATGTGTAAATATTGTTTCTTATTATTGAATAAATATTGTAACCTTATCATAACCCAGTATTCTACCCTCACGCACGACATATGATTGAAGAAATAGCCTAAATTCTGGCCTATGATCTTAAAAGATGTATGTTTTCTTACACGTATAAGACAGGCATTTGACAACTGGGTCACCTGAAACTACTCCTACTAAAGAGACTCTGTCGTTTATGATGTAGCATGCCTGTACTGTGAGCTGTGGTTATATCTTTGTATTATATCGTTCTTGCTTGGATATAATATTCCCATGTAATAATAATAATAATAATAAATGAATGAGGCATAACTGGCGGGTGCCGTTCCTCGTACAATAGACCAGTTTAATTAAGTCAATGAACAACTCAACACAATAGCCTGTAACATTAATACCATGTCTGCAATAGTTACTTTATATACCTAACATCCTCTATCTGTAATTTTTACTTAATTTTAAGTATAATATTGTAAAAGGCCTCTCAGTGTTGGTTCCGGCCCCACTGATGCCTTAAAAATACCGGGCGTAAGGCCCGAGAGTCTGAAGAGAAATAATAATAATAATATGTCTTTATTGCACACCAACATGAAAGAAATACATGAAAGGATAAATTTATGATGACGTACATATGGGCGGCCTTATCGCCTTAAGCGATTTCTTCCAGGCAACCTTTGGATGGACACGATTAGCTGAGAAGAAAAGGGTCAGAGGTGTACTAAAACAAATATAAGGAATTTATAAATACATACAAAAAAAAACCTAACTACAACAACCAATACCTACACAATCAAGTAATTATAACACATACACTACTTACATACAGAATTATAAATTACAGATTTGCCAAAGTTAAAAAATGGTGGAAAATTTGATTTTGAAAAATTAATAAGGATTTAGACTTACGTATAGAAAGAGGCAAAGCCATGTACCATATCCTATCCTCTTATGATTTTCTGCCATCTCTCTCTATCCTCTGCGACGTACTCGTAAAGTGCGTATGTCGCAGAGTGACCATATACCGTTGAATCGAATAAAGAGTGAATGTAGTCAGATTAACGTGTGACGTATTATGTTGTTGTCTTTGTGTTATTAAGTCTACGTCCCAAGTCAGCCTCAGGCTCGCGGCCGCACTGGCGCTATTTCTAATGTGTACAGTTTGGTACCGCGGAGATTTTGTTTACATTCAATTTTAGTAACGGATAGCTTTTGCTTTCGTGATACAATCACTTTCTGATAGCGGGACGGAGATGGTATATTAATTCTGCGTACATAGTAGGTATAGGTACCAGCGGCGCATGACAATACGTACACGAGATACAGTTAAGTTTAGGAAGTTGGAATTGATATTAAAATCAGACTGTAAACATGATGCTAGCAAGAGACCGAAGTATTTTTGGGATAAAAGACTAAGATGTACAAAAATTTTAAAGTAATTATTAGGCTAAACAGTAGGTACACATTATCGATGGAAGAAATATCGAATCTTCTTCTTCATTTTGTTTCAGATACGTCAACTTTAGTGTCGAGAGTTTATTGTTCATTGGAAAAATATGAACCAGATCTTAGAATAAATGTTAATCGATGATCTAATTTTCTAAATCCAGATATGATTATTTATGGCAACCAAATATTGTTATGAAGTTATTATTAGAACAGCTATTTAATCGTACACTTTTTGTTTACCATACACGTAGGTATGTCACAGATTTTCCACGGATTTACCTAATCTATTCCCCGGAAAGGGTCATTCGGCACTGCATTATTCCCGGCCACTAATAGCGACAGCGTGATGGATTGTGCGGCTAATTGCCAGCCACGTCGACAACTCAAAAACACATTACTTACTATTTTTCATTATTTATTCTGGCAACTTACAGTTCTCATAATCGCTGCTATTAGATTTTGTCAAGAGGTGTGGAGTACTGAATGTGGCACAGGCAGTTAGATATAGCAACCTAAATACTCGTATGTACTGTTAAAACCAATATTAGGTAATTCTTCTTTAATCCATCTATCAGTCTTTAATTCTAACACACGTCTGAAATCTGATGATAGCAAAATATAATATTATCTAAATTCAATTTACCCTGGTATCACTAAAATATTATTTTGTTCGGCTTTAAAGTTACTAAACTTGTACCAATGTGTAGGATAAGTCAATCTTGACACTAAAGAAGAAGACTAACCACGTTCGCCAAAGTCACTTCCCGCGTATATCCTTATGTTTGTATGTATGTTAGATCTCTAAAACTACACAACGGATTTTGATGCTGGTTTTTTAATAGATAGATAAAGCTAGTAATTTACTAAAATACAATATGCTTTACAAATTTCTAGTAAAATACCTCATCCAGGCCCACTACTTCCCTGCCATTAAAAGTCAGGTAGCGTCGGGCCGCGTGAGTTATTAAGATTCTAATTTAAACCTGGCTCTTGTTTTAATTGAGTTACGGCAGTGTTACGGTTGTTAAAGTAGACATGGAGTCGATATGTTATGAGGATAACTACACTCTTCCTAGTTAATTGTTAGTTACCATTTCACGGTAATCGTATCGAATGAACGGTGGCGCTTTTTAATCATCTTTTAATGTTTAGGAGAGAATCGACTGTTCATATTTCTTGTGTTGTTTGATATGGTGTGAAATTGGGCTTTTTGCATTTTATTGAGCTTTGAAACTAATTGAAGGGATATGCTTCAATTTAATAATTATTTATGTACAATTTAATTTATAAACTGCTCATAAAAATCAATCATCATCATCATCATCATCAGCCTAATGGGACCCACTGCAGGGCATAGGCCTCCACCCTCTTACGCCAATACTCCCTGTCTTGCGCTGTTCTTGCCCAGATGTTTCCTTCTAACTTTCTTACATCATCCAGCCACCGTTGCACAGGTCTTCCTACACTTCGCTTACCTAGCCGTGGGTACCATTCAGTTATTGCTTTGCTCCATCTGCCGTCAGTACGTCTCGCCAAGTGTCCAGCCCATCGCCACTTGAGTTTCGTAATACGAGACCCGACGTCTTCCACCTTCGTACGTTTTCGGATCTCAGTATTACGAACCCTGTCGCGTAACGTAATGCCTAACATGGACCGTTCCATTGCTCTTTGTGCGACTCTCATCTTTTCGATGGTTTCCTTGGTGAGCGTCCATGTTTCGGCAGCATACGTCATTGTGGGCAGAACACATTGGTTGTAGAGTCGTGTCTTCAAGCATTGAGGCATTTTACGGTCTTTAAAAATATCGCTTAGTTTGCTAAATGCCGCCCATCCGAGTTGGATTCGTCTTTTGATCTCCTTATGTTTATGCTCTCTGCCAAAGGACAAACAGTGTCCAAGGTAAGTGTATTGTTCCACTACTTCTAACTTTTCACCACCAATCTGGATAATTGGTTGTGAATCTCCAGAAGCGTTGGTCATCACCTTAGTTTTGGACATGTTCATCTTAAGGCCCACTCCAAGAGAGACATGGTGAAGGTCTTCTAACATCGTTCGGAGATCAGACTCAGTTTCACTAATAAGAATCAGGTCATCGGCAAAACGAAGATGGGATAAGTGAACACCATTTATTGAGACGCCTCTATTCTCCCAGTCGAGAAGCTTCAAGACGTCCTCCAAGACAGCTGTAAATAGCTTGGGAGAAATGGTGTCCCCTTGGCGTACACCTCTTTTAATCACAATGCGATCTGTAAGAGCATGTAACCGTACTTGCATCGACGCTGATTCGTACAGATTGCGGAGGATGTTAACGTATCGTGCATCTATGCGGCTAAAAATCAATAGAGCTAAGCTAATAAATCAATTTCATGGTGATAAAAGACAAAAATGTTCACAGACAGTGTTCCTAGGTCTTTTTGTTAATTCAGATTGTATTTTTTGCTCAGTTTTTATAACTACATATACATATGATTATCATTAGTCAGGCTGGAGACCGTACTGTGTGTCGTGCTGAAAAGGAGGCCTATACTCAGTAATGGGTGGACATTGGCTAGTATAACGATGATGCATGATAGGCAAGAATTTGACCATTTGAACATTCCTGTTCTGAAATTCAGTTATTTTACGAAACAATAAAGCTATTTACCATTACATCTCGCTACTAACTATATAATAACTAGGTACATATAACCGGGTGAAACTTCCTAGAAACCGAAGGCCTACGCAATTACAGTCGCCACACATACATAATACGGTGTGTCGTACGCAGATTACATGTCAGAAACAATCAGTTCTCACGGGTTAATGAACGTGAATTTCGGCCCCGCACCTGTTTGTTACCCGTACCTATGTGTTATCCATAACCGTAGATGAAATAATCGAGACATTACAAACTATCCGCTTTAAAAGAAAGATATTCCCAACTATTCACTGTACATAACGTTCTGCCAACAATACGTTATATATTGTGTAGAATAAACATCATCCAATAGCTATGAGATTAGTGAAACTGGCTTTTCAAACGATACTGCTGGGACACACCGTTAGGAGCTTGGTAATAGCTTTTACATATGAAGGTGGAGTAGCAGCTGGACAAGCGGGCCAGGCTATGTGGCAAGTAATGTAAATTTGACACATAATGCGACAATGATGACAAATAATATAAGCGAGTGAGGCTTAGCGGATCCAGTGTCTGCTTTTCATCCAGACGCACCCTGGTTCGAATCCGGCCCTACACCAATGACTTGTGTTTACAATTTTTGTGTGGATTTGCATTCGCTTGTCGGTGAAGGAAAACATCGTGAGGAAACCGACATGTTCGAGGACCACAATATCCGAGGATATGTCTTACGAGGACCTGGGCGCCCACCACAATGTATCAGCGCAAGAGACCTCTCCTAACGGATTAATTCTGCGGGGGAGTCACGCCCCTCAGTCTTGAGGAAATACGACTCACAGAGGGAGCCATGTATCGAAATTCATGGGGTTGGCTCCCTGATTTGGCAGAATACCATTAGATTGGACACATATGTACTGTCTCTAAGATTTTTGTTTTTATGCGGAGTCTATTGGCTTTGATGTGCCCGTAAGGTTGCAGGTAACAATCTAATGATGTTCTGTTTCATTGTAGCGAACCGAACGCTTCTCACGGCGACTTATAATTTTTAGAAATGGAAAACGAGGGACATATATTAAGGTTATTAATTTCCAAAGAGAGTGCGTGATCGTTTGTATAGGGTCAACTTTCTGCTGCTGCATTGAATTTTGAATTCTACTATTTATTTCTTGATCTTTGCAACGAATTACTGATTCGTTTATTTATTCGTTTGTTCAATTAATTGTTTGGTAATTAGTTAATTATATAAATATTCCATGAAAATGCACATAGCGCTATCTAACTCCTTCCATATTAAATAAACACGCAAAACATAAAATCCTGAATTAGCTATATCACCATCGTCATCTTACTTATAGCAAGTGCTTACTGCAAAACCATAGTACATATTTAGAGAATAGTGCACTAAAAACAGCGGCAATGCAATTAATGTCTCCAAATGCAGTGAAGCAATGGTTGGTTCGAACGACCTCCCTTCCGAATCCCATCAGTACAGAAACAAAAAGGCAGCCGCCATCCGCTTCCGATTGCGCTGACATCGCTGAAAAATTACTGAAACCTCCTGTAACACGACTGATATTTATTGCAGGGTTATTTTTGAACGACTTCTCTTAAAAAGACGTTGTTGATATAACCTGCATTGTTTGTACATGATTGCACATATGTGTGTTTGTGATACTATCAAGGTTATGCATCTCAAATTTTAGTATAAGATCATAAACATAAACGAATGCTACAATTTTCGTGGGTCCAATTTTAAAGACAACTGGTACAAGAAAAGTAATAAAGTTTTTGTTTGAAGAAAGAATATCAAAGCTTAGATTAAGCCTTTAAAAAAACTTTTATAGAATTAAAATATAATAAAATATTAATTACAGTCAGGTGTACTTACTGATAAATAACCCTTAAAACCTTAAAACCACGTAAAGTGTAATCAAAATTTGATGTGTTTTGCCTTATTGTTGGGTACTTAATTACAGGTAAACATTACTTTTCCTGCTCCTAATATTCATTAACTGTCGTAAAGTGTCAGTCTTTATTAATGGCACCTCACCGAAAAGGTACTGCGATTCTTCAAAACGACATAATGTTCGTACATCATCTCAAGACAGTAACTTTTCTGGTACCAAATATGCACTAATGGGGGGCACGAATATGCAACGCAAATCGTACAAATGGCCGCAATTTTTTACTTATCACGTTCACCTTCGCCTCATCCGACCTTCTAAGAACTTATGACGCACAATTGAAAAAAAACTGTCGACGCGTACTTTTGTTGACGCCAATTTGGACATCCTTCTAGGACTGTCGCAGCGACTTTCTTTTGTTTCACTCCAGTCCCGCTGCGCCCCAAACGGCGCCCCCTCGGCGACTCTGTTTTAAGCACATGTTTTGACATAATTTTTTGGACTCTGTTTACTTTGTTAACTGCCACGCCATAAATCGTATGAACAAGTCTGTTCATGAGTTTACGCCGAAGGGACAAAACAAAGGTCAAGCCCGAAGACAATGGTCCCCCGTACCTGTAATGAGTAGGCAGATCGTCGCTGGCGTGTAATACACGTTATATCGATCCCAGACATTGTAGCTCATGTGTAAATACTAAAGACTAATGCCCACGTTAAAGCATTTAACAGTCAGCTATAACAACGCTCGGTATTTTTAATGTCTCCCAATTACAGTCTTCACTCGGTTAACGATTTCGCTGAGCATTAACTATTCCAATTTTATGTTTTGTGCTCGACGGTATGCGAAATGCCTGAAGATAATGTGCGTTCCGTGATAAAACTGTTAATATTCTTATAAATCACGGCATCGACGCTTTAAAATTGAAAATGAGACATCGTTTCGTAATTTTTAATTGGATACTTGCCATTTACACGTCTGTAATCCACCTTTTAAAGGAACGGCCGTCATTTGACGGTTCTTAAAATCAGTCAAGGTTCTATGAAGATTTAAGACCGTAACATAAATTGATGAGTGTGTTAGTTTGTCGCATGTGATTGTTTGTTGCAGGTTAGAGCTACCGTTGGTATATCTAGCCCGCGAGTCTCGTGATATTCGAATCGGAGGTCCTCTGCTGTCACACTGTTCATTGCACTTTTGTCTTGCACTCAGCGACTTACGAATTTTATTATCTATGGCTTAAAATGATATATGACCGCTCTTAACTGGCGGATCATAAAATATTTTCTGTTTGTGAAATATTTCTGAAGCAATAAAGCAATAATTCACTACGGGACTACGGGGAAGATGGCCAGCTTTATTTGCCGTCATAAACGGAACGTTTATGGTGTACTTTTTTGCTGGTACCGAGCTCGTCGGGGCCGGTGCGCGCTTGTACATAAACTTTAGCTTTATCATTACTGTGATTGAACGTGTCCTGCACTTTAACGAACTAAAATTGCTGAGCTGAATGTCCTCGGACGGCCACGAGCCGACAGTTAAATGTCGAGCTGGAGTTATGATGGACTGCTATTATATAATAGATAGCATAGTAGGTAGATGGCCTTAAATACATTAGTTTTCACTACCTTAATGCACGGATGCACTCACCGTTGACATACGTAGTTATAACTCATGTTTACACATATGTAGGTACAAGGTACATAAAGCTGAATTTTGTTTCATATAGGAATAAATCAACATAAATAGCATTACATAGTTTAACAGTAAATCCTGAGCTGAGGCATGCATCTGACTTACAATATTTTGATGTATTTCAAAGTAACATCTCTTCTTCGTACCTCTTACGTCTCTTACGGCCTCTTTACGTCGAGTTTAATTGGTAAACCCATTGATCATATCACCGACCATTCGTCCTCGTCATCGAGGCGAGGAGGCGTCGGCATCTCACACGGGCCGCGAGTGTGGGACTTAGGCATAGGAAGTGTCGACGGGGGGCTCCATTAGTCAGCGTGATTAGTTCTCTTAATGTTTCAATGTGATGAATAATCGGGCCGTACAGTGACAAATGCGCCAGCCGACGGACGCACCTGACTGGCTCGCTGACTCCCCACAAACGCGCCGCGCCATCACTCACTCCGCGCCACATACCTTCCATCGAGAGATTTATATTTATTAATGGCACCACGGATCAAATGGGCTAAATTTCAAACTACACAATACCCAACTCTTCCGACGTCTCACTCCTCAAAAATATCCTTAACACTCGCCGGGCGTTGATTAATCAATGTTGCTGGAGAATTTCGTGACTTTCCGAACAGATCTCGTGGTCACCCTGATTGTTGATAAATGACTCAGCTTACGTATTCGGAGTCAAGGGTTAAAGTCGGTCGAGATCTAGTGTCGGGATCTTTTTCACGTCGACGGTTTAGTTCTATTTTTTCTCGGAGCAATCGATATGTGTCACTTCAGTGACTTCGCTATGATTTAACATTGATTGCCTTCTTTGAGAGCTCCGCGCCGATATTTACAACTGCGTGCAATAGCTACCGTCCGCCATTATTGCTGAGAGTGTTTGTACTCTCCACTCCGGCTTTATACGATTTCTGAGAAGTGGAGACGCTATTTCTGCGACGATATTGCGTTGGGATTAGGTCTACATACATATACTATACCGGCGGCTGTATCTATCTAATATAATATCAAGTTAGGTTTCCTACTCTTGATGAATTTACAAATACATACTTAGTTACTTGAACTTCGCTCGTCAGTCGTTCGCTTATTTCCAAACACATTTCTTAATACCATTTTATTATAACTTATGACAGTTTTAAGTAAGGATATCCACTAACAATTAATTACATTAAGCATCCAACTTACTATACAAAAATACACGCATAGCTTTCCTGCTATCTACAGCCGCGTTTCCCAATGCAGCAAAGCTCACATTAAACATTAAAGTGTTACTAAACATTTACATGTCATTTCCTCTACTATATCTCATCTCATCATGGCCGCAGCCAATAAGCCTAGGCCTCACATCACGGATACCAATGAGACGCGGATGACCTGAACACGATAAATCAAACGCTACGTTTGTGATTAATCAAACATATCGGAGAAACACGTCAGGTGTAATAGGAAATACGGCGAGATGGGATTGGAAAGTAAAATGGGATTTGTGGCAAAAGGTGGCGGAGTTTTTAATAGATCTTGAATTAGATGGTTTATTGACTTGCAAAGCACAGGTGTTTCTGGTCTCATTTTAAGATGAATCTGATCTCATTTTAAGAAATAAGCAAATTTACCTTTGTTTATATTTTATTTGTATAGAATAGAATAGAAAAACATTTATTAAGACAGATTAACACTTATTTAGCAAATATACACACACATATACAATAAATAAATAAGTCTGCCCCAACACATACATGTTTGTCATATACATTTATTAAATGACTTGTGAATTTTGTAGACATTACATGAATAATAAAATAAAGATAAGATAAAGATATTTTATTTGCCAAAAAACACTGGTACAAGCACAAAAATATTAACGTATTACTAAATTATATTAATTACTTAATTAATGTTAATGTGAGTTTCTTGTGAACCCCGAACTAGGCCTGGGCCTGTATCTCGGTTCGGTAAATGAAATAGCCTTTATTTCCTGAATTTAAAAATATTCCATTTCCATTTTACACATTACATAAATAGCTGCACATAACTTTTACATATTTGCAAACAGGTTACTTGCTACATATGAGTATGCAGGTAGGCAAATGAACTAGAGTGACAGTATACCACAAGTGGCAAAGCAAAAAGCCATTCATCATTTTCGTCATGGTTTATTTAACCGAACCTGTGCTCTAATTTCGGTTACGCTATCATAATTGCTTTCTAAGTCATTGAATATAATTTCATAATGTCCGTGCGGTCAGTGCGGCGGCCACAGATTGTGACCGAGTCAGGCATCACACGTCGCCGTGATGTAGCGATTTGTACTCTGTCGATCTCATTCATAGCCCCAACCGTAGACAATATCATCTAGATACTCCTAACTACCTCGCAATCATTCCCGACACGCTACAATATCTACATAGGTAGCTGCAACATCGCCCTAAAAGCATTACATAGAACCCATCGGTGCTGATGGTTCGTTAGGTATTAAAAAATCATAGGCTGTCGGGTAAAATCATGGTCAGTATACAAAAAAAAGTTACTTCGGCCTCCTCCTGAACAAATTTAAGGACAATTATGTCTCCCTCTATTATAATGAATATAGTTCTCTCATGCGTCCATATAGTGACTAATCAGCATGCAGATTTATCCCCTGATACCTATTGTGTTTCTATCGTGTAGTTACATTTATTTGGTATAATTGGTCAAAAAATTCAATATAAGACTTCTAATGTATATTATGTCGCTGCCACACTATTCCTTTTTTTTAGTAACAATAAAAATATTTTTATGAAACATTCCGCGCCGATGTTGAATCGATCACAATCACGCTAATTCGAGAGATGGGTCGAGTTGAGAGCTTGCAACAGGTATTTGAGTTTTCATCTTTTTAATCATCTGTTGCGTTTATTTATGTACCAGTAGAGTAGATAGGTACATACTTGAAACTACCCCTTCTGCATATGTGATAACAAGTTTTTGAACGTTGTTTACAAATTATTACAGATTTTACACTAGACTAGTAATTGGAAAGTTAAACATAAATAAAACAACTGTAACTAGAATTATTTTGTACAGCAGAATACTTTAGTACAAAATTATGAATAAAATATAAGAATATTAAAAGAAAAACTGCAGAGTAAACCACTTATTTATACTGTAAAGTTTTTCGATTTATGATAAAAACAAAAAAGGTATAAATGACCTTAGTGCTGGTGCGTCAAATTGAGGCTGGGCTTCAAATATTTGCTCTTATCTTTAACAAAATGTTCAACACGACCGTTAATACGGTTAGAGCCGACTCTCCAATTTGTACGTAAACATCATATCTTGCTTCAAACCACAATTTTATTATGAATTAACATGTTTATATAGACTCATTTGGTCAGCACTCTTCGCTGATAGTTTTTCTTTTTGATTACTGCATGTACCAAGCCATATAGAACTTTATAACAAAGGTTTAAAGTTGATTTTTGAGGTTAAACTTCGAAATACCCAACTTAGGTCCAGGCAGACTGGATGTCAAAGTTATGACGTGTTAGATTGATTATCAGATGGATGTTAAAATACATTTTACGACTTTTTATGGCGAGTTTTTGGTGTAAAACCGACTTAAATGATTCGTTTGTGGTTGTATCGACCGACTCTATGAGCGCTGCTTTGAGGATAATCGAAGGATTTCCAATAACTTTGTTGGGTTTATAGCTGCCCTGCCACCTACCAGGACTTGAATTGAAAATAGTTTCCAGGTTTAAATTTGTTGCAGGGTTGTGGAGTTTTTATAGTTATAGTTTCTACTTCGACGTAGACTTTGGTTAATTAAATGCACATCATTTAGGATTCTAGTGGCGAAAGTAACCAGGAGGCAACACTGGCAGGATTGGTTCGTATCCCGATAATCGTGACTCGCAGAACTGTTTAGAGGACCATTAAACTCTGGAATATCACACAGTATTTTACCTGGATAAGCTCATCTGGCACCTAGCCGCGTCACTAGTTCTTCTCAGTTTGCTACTGCCTATCATATAATATATAGTAATACCAGACTCTCCCAATGTTATTACCAAGCAGAGTCCACAAATGTGTCATTCCGGTGGCACCGCAGTCCGCACCCACGGCCGTACCTGTCGCATATCCGGAACAATTACTTGAGTTCAACGCACGGGAACCGGCCCGTGACGGGCTTCATTAATATGAGGTTAAAGGCTGACTCCATATGAGGACACAGATTTTGACCTATCAGAAAGCAAAGGGATCAATAGCTCATGAGCATTTTCACTATAAGAATACTCATTGAAAAAGCTTTTAAACTGCGCTATCGCTGCAAAAAATTTCGTAACGCATGCTAGAAAAGAGGAAAGAAATGCTCAAAATTGTCACCACGCTAAAGAAATAACGGATATTTTTTAACGTTTCAGGGACTTCTTGGGTCAATCGAGAGAGAGAGTCTACAGTTCCGGTACCCGTTAAGTTGACTTCCTGCAGGAAAGCAGCACTGTTCTTCATTTCGTTGTCGTCCTGATGCAGTTGCAGCTACTCGGATATTCTAAAGATACGGTAAATAGAAGCTTATTTATTTAGATTTCAAAGTTTGAGTCAGTCCTTATTTCATGTAGCACCCGGGTACAATGTGGGTTGATGCATTTCTGTATCTATTCTAACTACTTCTACGTCAACATGCATGAATTATCTCTAAGATTAGGGTGTTGTGTCTCCTAAAGCTGGTAGTCATTACCTATAAAACCACCACAGATTGTAGTCAAATTCCCAAACATTTCGCAGTAGTAAAATCAAAACACCGTCACGGTAGATGCGCTGGCGCAGTGCCGGTAGGTGAGCACGGGCAAGTGGCGTCGGAAGCGGAAGCTGCTCCCAGGCCCGAGCTCCAATCTGCAGCGTGACGTCACTTCCGGCCCAGCCTGCCAGTGGCTGGCTAACGGTGTGGCTCATCAGCCTGGTTACTCAATGAGATGTGTCGTGGGGAATTAAATTTGACTGTTTTCTACCTACTAGTAGTATCAGGCCTCCAAAACTCAAGTGACCTTATCCTGACCTGACCAATTAATTATTTTTTGCTGATATCATATAAGAAATATGATAAAAGCCTGATAACTTCTATCACATTTTTTAATTCATCATAAATGCAATATCTATTGATAAAACTCTAGCATAATTTGTAACCATTGACTTGTTTAACCAAGTAAACGTGGGACACCTACCTGCCTTGGTCCAGTCAAAACATTCTGTTACAGAAATCTAGTTCGAATTTAATTTTGACATCAAAATCTGTATTTTGTGAGTCGATAGAAATGTCTATCCCTAAGCTATTTCAGTGTACTTAATATCCCAGTCCTCGCTATGTTATTACCATATTTGCCGCGTATCTCGTTACACGTCAGTCCTTGAGAGATCACACCTACGCGCGGTTTTGCCCGCTCCATTTCCAAAGTAACAATCAGGCGCTATTGTTTATGTAATTACAGGCTGTCTCGTAATATAATTAACCGGTCCATTTGTTTGTGCGCACCGACGGGCATCCATCACATCACACGCACGCGAGAAGCTCCGACTCGTTTCCGCCACGGCTAATTCATTCATTCTACTCCCCCGGCTCTATAATTTCGCCATAAGCAACAGCTAATATCTCTCGTAATCTCCAAACTTGCGTTATGCCCCTCACGTAACGCAAATTATCGTAATAAGCAATAACCGATGGCACGAAGCTCACGTCATATCGGCTTAACTCTTTTCGGTACTCATTCTTACGTGAACTTGCAAGTTTTTCGGGGGTTTTAAGTCAAATTAGTTGTGTTGAATGAACCGCCGGCTTATTAGCCCGCAAATGGTTCGTTTGAAACTACCACAGACGTTTCGGACAAAGACGCCGTTAAACCACGCATGGGGTTTGTAAACAAATAATTCCACTTCCCGATTTGTTCGTGTCTGTTGGATTTCAGAACAGATGATTCGGTCGATTTGAGCGAAATCAAATTACGGTAAGTATACACGCCATCGCTACTGATACTTAAATAACGACTCGTTCCAAAATAACGGGTTATGTCTAATTTATAAGAGGTAAATTGTAGGATGCCACGCGCGCTTGCATTAGAGAGCCCGACCCCGAATTATGTTTGGTTAAGTTTGTTCTACGCTGATTATACGTATTAGCGTTTTATAAAAAGGAAGTCAGTCATGCTGTCTCGTTGCAGTTGGCAAGTAATAAGTATACAGCCTGTCACGTAATAAGCGAGTAGGTACACTTTCATGTACATGTTTAGCTCTGAGCTTCAAGTTTCTGCAAGACTAGTGCTTCTAAGTATTATATATATATTATATATTTGTAATTACTTGTGTTAAGTCTGGTCGTTTCTATGTATAATAAGTATGTATTTACAAAAAGAAAAAGTATATATGTGTTATATCAGTTATCTAGTACCCATGATACAAGCGTAAGCTTAGTATGGGGCTAGATGGCGCTGTGTGATATGTCCTGAAATATTTATTTATTTAATTTATTTATTTATTTAAGTAGGGAATACAGAAATAGGTACTAGTGTAGATTCTTAGTTCATACTAATGTTATAAAGCTGAAGAGTTTGTTTGTTTGAACGCGCTAATCTCAGGAAATACTGGAGCAAATTGAGAAATTATTTTTGTGTTGAATAGACCATTTATCGAGGAAGACTTTAGGCTATACAACATCACGCTGCAATTAGTTGCAGCGTGATGTTATATAGAAGAAACAATGGAAAATCTGGAAAAAACGGGGAAAATTATTCATGTTTGAGGGCTTCCGTTGCTTGCGTTCGAAAACGGTTCAAGTTCAAGTTCATTTATTCATAATATTAATTACATGTCACAAACTTAATATAAATAATTGCTAGTACATTTGATGTACGAACAATATACAAGTTCAAGTCGTGGGTAACATCTATAATTTATAAAGCTGAAGAGTTTGTCCAAAATAACTATTCCACGCGGACGAAGTCGCAGGCACAGCTAGTCTAACATGAAATAAAACCGATTTATATGTTAATAATCATGTTATTGAGTCAAGACCTATGAATACTTACCTATATGTAAGATCGAACTCGTAATCATTACAGTTTAGTAAAAAATAACTTGCTTACTTTTTTCAGTTTTTGTCGCTCCTCTGCCGCTCTAAGAGAACTTGGGTGTAGGCCGAGGACGTGCCATCACAAGAATCATTGCCGGAGAAAATATTTCGGTAATGAGTTTATACATCATTAGTAGTAGATGAGTAGACAACTTATCACAGGAACAATATTGTCATTCATAGTACTATTCCCAACCTTCATTCTTTTAATCCCGAATAGAAAGGATAGAAACAGTATTTAAGATTAAATAAGTTACTATAAAAGTGGCTCATTTTAGATTAAATATAAATAAATCTAGCGTTTGCTTAGTGTAGGGCTAGATGGCGATGTGTGCAATGTCACGGAATATTTTTTTATTTAATTTTTATTAATGTGAAGTCTTTTATACATTCGATTCGCACATTAACAAAGGCGAGACACTATGTCTACCCCAGTATAACACCTGTTACTATGTGAATGACAAGACGTGAATTATGGGCTTATCTTGTAGATGTGTCGAATAGACCCATGAGTTATGACCATCCCTCATCTAATGCCCGTCCCAAATTCTTGACGTCTCAAGAAATCGCCCAAAATACACGTAAGAACTGGTTGTCAACAACAGAATGTCTGGTTGAAAGCATATTCAATATGTGATTGGCTATTATGTTTTTGTCTGTTTTTAATCATTTTTGAGCCTATGTCTAGAAGAGAGAAGTTCAAAGTAAAATAAGAGCTGCAGTTTGTGCTGAGTGCCTGTCAAACAGAAAGTTCAGGGCCGTGTTCGACAACATTACCATACTAATCCTACTTAAGGCCTAAAAAATGGCTAAAATAACAAAAAAAGCAAAGGTAGGGACTGCTAATCGGCGGACAAATCTGTCCAAGACTTGATATTGGTATTGATTGATGTTAACGCATTAATTAATGAGACAAAATGTATGTATCTGTGCAAAAAAACCATCAAGATCACATCCCTTTAGCCAGATCAAGAACAAAGGCTGAGACACACTGTCTGGTTGGGGCACATATCGATGCACATTATAACCGGGTCTAGATTAGATCACATCCTAAAAAAATTGGCCACCTCAAGAACAAAGGCTGAGCCACACTGTCTGCCGGAGCACATATCGATGGTCCAGGTAGGCATGAATGGTGGGCGCCCCGCTGGTACTGAGTTATGCGGCCCCCGGCGCGCGGCCGCTGCCTTCACACCTCCGCCCGCGTGTGGTCCGCTCTTTATGGCCCGAGCTGCTGCGAGGGACCAGGCACACGTATACCACACTGAACCAAGATCTATAAGACTATAAGTAAGTTTGTATGAGTGTGACGAAATCTGCTATAGAGAGATTTCAAACTACCCGAAAGGCTTCTAATATGGTTTAACCACTGCAGTTATTACTTATTGTGACGGACAGCAGACGTAACTCTGAATTAATTTAACATGCTCGTCATAAGCAGCTATCCTGAAATATGAAGACCACACATTTATTATTTTTCTCTTATAGTCATCAACCTAATTATTTCTTCTCTGTATCTACCGATATTAATACAAATGTAAAATTGTTCATTGATATACAGGAGCTGGTGTTCGATGTAACTATGATGTAAATCTCTAACCTTACATGGTTCTTTTTCACTTTGGCAGTTTCTAAACAAATCGTATGCTTTTTAAGTCGAATACTTTGATATTAAGCTATTAATTATAAACAAAAACCATCACACATAAAATCACACGTTGTTAAAAATATATTGTCACTCTCTCGCATACACCCATTCGTATGACACCTAAATCTTCCGGCGTAACTAGTAGATATCCTTACCACAAGATATTATAATATTAGTCACATTAGTGTGTATATTTTACTCGGGAATTATTTTATTTGTTAGACTTATTACGACCTGCCCGGTTTCCTTCGAGACTTGATACTGGCCGATGCCATTTTTATTGGACAGGAAGGAAATTCTAACGTTTAGATATTCAAAGTTGGGTGTTTGAGGTTTATTTATATCGGAGTATATGTTTCGTAGTGGTTGTGGGGTCTAGGCTGGGGAATTGAGATAGTGTTTTCAGTTTTGAGAGGTTCCTTATATTGAAAACTTAGTTGTAGGTATTGGGTTCAAGTTACACAATTGTGTGAGGTCCTTAGCGTATTTTAAATACTCTCAGTATAGAAGCATATAGCACTCTCTAATATAGAAAGTGTTTACCAAATATTTCGTACCATGTAGACCTTATTCTATTCAAGATTGATAAAATATGCACCCATTGAAAAACATTGTTTCCCAAACTATTCTACAGATTTCAATTTAAACGATATGAATACCAAACATTCAAAACACCAAAGATGACCTCTCCCACACAGACCGACCGAAAAAAACCAACTACGAGTTAGGTGTCACAGTAACATAACATAAATAAACCTGCCCAACGGAAGCTCATTCCGTTAAATGTCCACTATCACTTATATTGATGGCCCCGGGATAAAGTTACAAAGAATAGCTTACATGACATACTTTGACCGATGCACTAACATTAAAGTAATTCAAAAATAATATCAGCTTCAGGCCCAAATGTCGGATTTACTGTTATAGGTTTAGTACTAAAGTTTTAATGGTCTAAGGATAGAGTCATTGCCTTTACTTATGCTACTGCTGGCAGTTGACGTTTTTTTCTTTTATTCGTCATATTTTTTAAGTTTCCAAAAACTCAAATGTAAGGGTAATGTTTATATGATCATAGTAAAAGTTACAATGTTTTTTGCAAGTTAGCTCAAAATTTAGGACAAAGTAAGGATTTATTGTTTTGTTACAGTTATTTTACTTTACCAAATCGTACCGATGAACAATCGTCTGTTCTCAATTTTGAACATCGTTACTCAATCAATTTTACTTTTGCTCCTTAAACTTACCTCTTGAAGCTACTCTTTCTTCATCTTATCGAATGAGAGTGGCCAACTCTGGTGTCGAGAATTTATCAAGCCGCCCTAAGGGCCTCTGACATGGCTTAACGGCTGCCATACTAGACAAACAGCCGGGACCTACAATTTAACGTGTCATCTGACCCACGGAAGCGCCCAAAATGGAATGCCGTTTTTCGGTCACCCATCCAAGGACTGACCGCGTCGACCTTTGCTTGACATTGGTAATCGCATGCGATTACCTCCGCTAGCTGAGCTACCCTTTGAAACGTTTGTTTACTTCCTGTTTCCAACAATTTCTTTATCAATGATTTAATCTACACTATATTCGCTACTACCGTTACGTTTACAAAATATATCTATCATAAAACGACAATTACGAGCACTATATTCCTCTGTAAACGTGTAAATTTATCTGTCGTATTAAATTGTGTGGTACGAAATCATTTACGGAATCATATCGTATCTTTGCGCCTACGCAGCAGAGCTCGTAGCTTCGGAGGCGTATGCAAAGTCAAGTTCAACTTGCATGGGATTATTTGAGAAGAGTTATCTAATATTAAACGGGATAAGTAACTTTGTGATATTCAAAATGGAATGGCTTTAGGTCGGATGAATGAAGTTATGGTGTTACCAAATAAGACAATTGATACAATCGCAAATACTGTATAAAAATACTCTTATTCACTGAATCTATGAATATTTTAGCTTAAAATCCAGACTTGCAAAAAAAGTATTGATATGCTATGTCATACTTAGTGTTACTTTTTCGTCCGCAATTAGTATGATCTTTAACACTAAGATTTGTGATCGTATATATCATGAGTTTCGTTAGACAATCAAATATTATTTTGTCAAAATATTTGTTTCTCTGTGAGTGTCATTTTTGTTTGCCTTAATTTATCGACTGAAAAAACAATCCTTAAATGCAGTAAGCAAGCAAAAGTTCACCAGCGTGTACGTCCATGTTAAATGCGAGGGTCTTAAAACAGGCAGTCGGTATAAGCCCGGTTATTTATCGTCGTCCCACTGCCCGCGCGAGATTTATAATGGCAGAGTCCGAGCCAGATAATTCTGCCACTGGTTAAAATTGAAACTAAAAATCTCTGTCCAGGGTATGAGCTCGCAGCACTGAATACAGAAGTACCTACGGCTTGCAGGTCAATATGTAAGAATAGTGCTGCCATTAGTTGTTGATAAAATTATTTTGCCTGGACTCTAGGAAATCGCGACAATGCCACGGTTTTATATCGCCTACTGTGCTTAATCTGAATACGGTGTGAGATTCGCAAGCATTTCACTCGTTTTTTTTTGTTTTTATCGAGTCGGTAGCGAAGGATGTCTAGTTATCATTTCTTGCAGAAAAGATGATGTAGTTAGTACCTAATAAATATTTTAAATAAATAATAAATATTTCAGGACATATCACATAGCGCCATCTAGCCCCATACTAAGTTTACGCTTGCATCATGGGTACTAGATAACAGATAATATACATATATACTTTTTTTTGTAAATACATACTTATTATACATAGAAACGACCAGACTTAAAACAAGTAATTACAAATTTTAATATGCATAATTACTTGTGTTATGCGGGAATCGAACCCGCACCCCTAGATTAGAAGGCAGCGACACTACCAACTAAGTTAACAGAGCAGTCAAATGTTGTGATTTCAAGTGTTATTCTGATTTAGTAGCTTTTTATTTTGATTTTCCCTTTTTACACAGGACAGTCACGTATTAGACCACCAGGGTGCTTGTAAAGATACCCGCACAAGCAAATCTATTGCCAAAGATTGATCAATTACTTGCATGTTTGAATTAATTTAGATAATCAAGTTCCATATTAACAATGTATTCTTTTTACCCATGACGTCACAGTTCATCCTAACACCTTACCAATACCTCAAATTACTGACAAAGTGCCATAAAAGTCAACATGTCCGCAGTCAATACATCATATACTTATTATTTGCCGTCGCATCTTCAAGAATAGTCCGGCAATCTGCAAGTATCGCTTGAATCCAAGCGCGGGGGCGGATGGAGAAGATTTATCGAACTGCTTCTGTCCCTAGATATACTGAGTAAGTGGTAAACTGCTATACTGGGTGTGTATTTACTTGTATTTTTTTGGCCAGATTCAATCAGTGTAGGCATGGTTCAGCTTGGCCCTCTATTTTTTAAAAGTAATATAAAAAATTCTAAGTATATTTCTTTATGCAGAAGTCACTACACCAGACCTGGTAGACATTGCCTGACTGTACAGTGTAAAACTAACGCAAATGTGTCAGAGCTGGCAGTATATCAATGACAACTTTTGTCCTACAAGCATCGAAAATTTGCGAATTGTGTTAATCCGTGACTTTATCTGCATTATTGTGTATTCTGCTTACCTACATCATCAAAGTATTTGTGAATTTCCCGAAGATGTTTAACATAATATTGTTTATTAGATATTTTCGTATTAGAGCTTTTAAGTTTTTCGTAAGTAACTTGAGACTCTGTATAATATACGTACTGCCTGCCGTGTACGGTGGCCAGTTAACTCAAATTTATATCTGGTTTTAAAATAATTTCTTGTTATACCTGATTGTTTAAGATTTAGGGCTTTAGAGGAATGCTGGACGGTAAGGCTTCGGAGACAATGGAAACTTAAAGTTGAGGCTTAACTATTGAGACAGACACACTCAAAATTAATAAATAAATAAGAAATCAAAATTATCATAGGTATTTGTTTTTTTTCTGTTAAACAATTTAATATGAGCGTCGTACGAGTAGTTATATTGAATCATGAAATCATTTGTTCGATTTTTTGTAGCTTCTTCTTGAAGTTTCTTATATAACAGCATCCATTACGCAAATTATTTTCAGAAATGAAGTGAGCTCTGAACTTGTACAAGTTTCGGACGTTATTGATTTACTGTTCAGAAGTAGCAAATGGTGATAACTCAAGATCAATTACAAAATAGGCAAAAATTTAATATTTTTTATTCAAATGTATTCACACACAGACACACTTGGTAGTTCTTACTACATAACACTTTTAATAACTTTTGCTTGCATTAGTTGTAGTCAAGTGTGAGCCTATCTCATGTACCTAAACAAAAAAGTTACCTACAAACTCGTCCACGGCGTTACGTTTAACATAATTTACAAGCATCCATAATTATATGTTAAGTATCTCTATTTCATCTGTTTTCAGACAATTACATAGTTCACTTGCATGCCAAAAAAGTCATAAGTGACGCACGTTTCGGTACTTTCCGAGTACCATCTTTACTCTCTGTGGGTCGGTTATGATGTTTTTGCCAAGTAATTCAGACTGTTCTTGCACAAAAAGTATAGTTTTCAATGTGGAATTATCCATAGTTCCTTTTAGACCACCTAACAGGTACTTCTACAAACGAATTAATTCAGCGGGGGTATCACGACACGACCCTCAGTCATGAGGAAATACGACAGTAGAAATTCAGTTACTACACTGAGTCTGTCCACTTGCAGACAGTAGTCTCTGACTGGATGCAAATTAGCAACAATGATGCGTCACTTTTTTCCAACTCCTTATTACTGTAACGAGATAATTCCAATAGCGATTTAAGTGATTGTCGTAAGTACTTAATATGCTCGTATGTTATATGTAGCTATTTATGTGGTTATCTCAGCGTATGCCAATTTAGAAGTCAGCAGAACTAACAAGGAAACTGTGAAGTTATAGACAGAGTGGTTGTAAAGTTTTTATTATAACTAGTTGATAAGGACTGTGGTGTTTAGATTTCAAATTTAATACTACTATTTATACGAAAGCTAAGTCAAATAAAAGTCACTCGGAATAGTCGATACATCGAACTTTTTTATTTGTAAACCCTTTTCAATAACTTGTTATTGGAAAATGCAATACTGATGAATTTCGATGCGTAGTATTTTAATTAAAATTGAATTTTTGTTACGTATAGGTACCTACTAATCCTACTATATCAGTATGTCATCATTTTTAAATACTATGTACTTTTACAATTTTAAAAAAGTAATAAAAATTTCATCACAAGCCAACCAAAAACAGTTGGTTGCTATTTTTACTTACTCTTCGACCAAGTTCAGTGTATCATTTTCACGGCAACTTTAATAAAGTCTTACATCCAGCACAAAGGACGTATTTTCTAGCCCACGCTAGAAGCCTGCCGTCTGGCAACTTGCGTCAGCTAAATAACCACGATTATAGTCTGACTGGCGCTTAGAAATGTTAATCGAGCTTCCTTGCTGCCAAATTAGGTATTTTAGAACTAAGCATTATTTTAATAAATATTTATCGCTACACACTCAACAACAACAACATACATATATACTAAATTACTATTTTAAAAACACACGGCAATTTCAAGCTTAAATTCATCTTAAAAATGATAAGATATCCAGTTTAACACATCTAAATTACTGGTCACGAAATCAAAGTCCTGAATTATTTCAAAGACGTTTCGAGTAGGTAACTTTTTACGAATAATGAATGTTCAAAAACGAATTCTGAATTACTTACTCAAATCGAATAAAAAATTTAGCAAAGCTTAAAACTGTATTATTTAAACAAACAACCTCCTTAAACAACCTGTACAATTTGATATGAAACCAAGGAGCTTGATACGCTATCATGTTAAGACATTAAGCTACCTTGGGGCCGCAATGTTTACATTGTGCGCGCGCGCAGCAGATCCAATCTGGACTGTAACAAATCGAGCAAGCCCTCTCTGCAGCGATTGAGTTATTATATCTTCCTGTTGGCCTGTGGGCTACTTGTTTTTGTAGCTCCCGTGTGTTTTATTAATTACGCACAATAAATAATAAATATTTTATGTGTAATGCGATACGCGATGTAACGTCAGATATGCGCAGGAGTCGGGTGTGCGTATATTCTGTATTATTCAAAGGTGGTTTTATTGTTTCCGATATTAATGTTGTTCGGTATGTTAGTGCGGTAATCAGATGCGGACAAATGGCGGTATGCGGCTACCGAGTTGCTGCTGTGACATAATTTGCTTTGTTTTGTTTATCTGGACAGATGTATGTAGGTGATGGTTGTGCCGGTCTGGTAAAGTTGGTTTTGCTTGACGGTAACAAGATGGAATCTGTTCTTCTCATAATTTGTGATGACTTCACATTTGTCAATGATATGATATTGTAATGTAATCTTTGCTTGTTAATGCTACTTCACTGCAGCTATGCCATATCAGTAGCCCCTAGAGAGATTTGACAACTCTCGCCGGAAGAAATATTTATATGGCAGGATGAATGATTGTTAAAGGATCGTTGTATGATATTTTATATACCTATGAATATTGGGAACATCAATCATATGATTTTATCATTATTCTCAGATTAACATATTAACATCTTTAACTTAACTTTGCCTGAATTAAAACACAAAAATACTATAGAAAATCATAACATATGAGAGAAATTCCTACACCATAAAGTAAGACGGGGAAGAGGCAGACTTCTCGGCGCTTGTTACTGCACGTGACGATGCAATCTTTAAGCTCATTAACAATGCCATTAAACGCTTCATTCCGCGGCCTGTACCTAACTTGAAATGTACGGGAATGTCTCTGGTGAAATGGGGATTTCGAAGTGCGCACAAATGTGTGAATGTGATATGAAGATTATGAAATGTATGGTACCAAAATTAAACACTGTAAAAAGTTGAAGATGGTTGCCAAGTCTACAAACTCACTTACTTTAAATAACTAAATTTTGTCCTTCTTATGACAGTAACATAATGTGATTCATTTTTGTTTCAGGTACATCAAGGAAGAAAGAATAATAATCGACCTTAAAATCAAAACACATTTAACTGCCGAATAATTTGCAAGCTTGATTAATAAACTTGTCTTTGATTCCATGCAATTTTCTTATATTTAGTAAAATTAGACTTATACCTATGTGCTTTATATATAGATAGGTGTGTACAAAGTATGTACGTACATTATACATCCTTTACGTTTTTACTCCTGACTCCTAGAACATGTTTAAAAGCATAGGTATGTCAAAAAGTCTAGCCGGAATCTCTCAGCTAAAAAATTGATATTTTGTTGATAAATTAGTTACCCGCTTAAAATGTTTCTTTCCATTGTATGTACCTACATATTACATGAAATTACGTACCTACTTAAAATTTTTGGTCCTTGTCTTGATCGAGATCTCAGCAAGAGCTTACAGCATACATGACAAGTCGGCGTCAAAGGAGCTCAAATTAAATTGGTTAATCATTGTCATTACAAGTCATTACCAGTGTTAATGGAGCCTGCGTGGCGAACGACACACGACTTGAGAAAATGCGACTAAAAACCGTTTAAAATACTAAGTTATGTCAGAAATGTGAAAGCTGCGTGCCGAGTGTCTTCTTTGCTGTGTTATGGACATTTTGCACACCAATACGTTTACTGGTAAGTTAAATTGATTACTTCTTAATTTGGAGTTGTTAAGAGCCTTGTATCTCAAAATCATAGGAAAATTATTAACATAATGATCAAATATTTTTGTCTTTCAAAATTTGCATTATCTTTAATCTTCCTATTGTTTTTGGCGTAGGTCTTAGCTTTTGTAAAAAAAGCTATTTTAGTAATAAACCATCATTCTTTTGATATTAATTTAAATTAGCCACTTATCAATATAAAATATAAGATTTATGGTATCAGGTAGCACGGATAGACCATCATTAAAGTTAATTCCGTACAAATTAACCAGATATCGGAAACAAAAAAGGCTGGCAACCACAATCGATCTCATTAGCTCGGAGGGTTCTGTTAGACACGTTAGATTAGACCGCGCCCGGGACGGAAATCCAGTTGGTTATACATACATATTCAACGACAATACGCCTGATAGACACCACTTTGTGTAAAATAATTGTACTTTTTTTAACCTTTACTATCCCACTCCTGGGCAAAGGTCTCCCTCAACTGTGTTTGTTCCGCACGATTGCAAGTTAATTTCATCTGTTACCAGGCGTCAGCTAATCTTATATATTTTATGGACTAGTACGTAAGCTTTGATTGTATCCTTTCATTTAACTTAAGGAAGAGCCTGCACTTCATAACACAGGTTATCCTAGTGTGGAGTGCAGTGAACATGTAATAATAGTTCATAAGTTATTTACTTAAATAAATAATTTGAATTTGAATTTGAACTCCCTACATGCGTCCCAGTCGACGGCCTCCTCACGCTAGGCACCAAAAAATATTGTACCTACATAATTCGAAAAAATAAACTCGATAACACAATATCGATTTGTAAACTTACGTCTAGAACACTAGCTAAACTTGCATCCACTATTTCACCTCTTTAAAAGTGGCATTTCCAAAAATCCAACCTTGGGGATCCATTCTTCATAACATATACCTGCATGCCAAATTTCAGCCTGATCCGTCCAGTGGTTTGAGCTGTATGCTCGAAGGCGTGAGTAGATCACTGTGTCAGTCTGTCAGACAAATTTGAGTTTTAAATATTTAGATTGACTAACATTTTATGTCTATATCAGCTGCTCCAGCACTAATGTACTGAATAGCTGTCACTCTCGAAATTCAAACGATGGGTATATATAACGGTTTGAATAGTATGCACAATACAAGGTTGACAGGCAGGGTTCTCTGTTTTAGATTGTCTACGTACATTTCAAACCCAGTTGGTATCAGCTAACATATGTCGTAATCAGTTGATCGGACCCATCCGTGGTACTGCGGTCCTTTGGATGTTCATCAAATTAATGTGTTACCATAACCACAGATAAGATTTGGAGGACCAAGATTTTGGATTTATATAAGTACCTATAGCAGTTTACTGAACCTAGTTGTTTCACTTATCACCGAGATACTGTTGATGAGATTCTGACATTTATTAATATGGTTTATAAATAAAATTAAACTTTTAAACAAGTGCCATTGCGGTCAGTTCTTGGGATAGATTAGGTTACATACACCACCGTAGTACAGTAGCCGTTAAAACCATGTCAGAGGCACACTGCTGAGCATAGACCTTTCTTCTTGTACGCCACTCATCCCGGCCCTGCGCAGATTGAATATACATATTGAATTGAATTGTGCAGAGGCCCATGCGGCTGAGAATATCAAAGTGCACCTCTTTCCTACGAAATCACTTACTAACTCTGCTCTGATCAACTCAATATATGCAAATTTCATCACAAAACACCTATGAATATTTGCTGGAGAAATCATTTTTATTAATGTCGGAAAGGAGGTATAACAGGATTGCCTATAATTCCATTACCTCTAAAACACAACATTTTCCCAAGCCTTCCTTCACACATTCACCACGCTATACGTTTTGTCTGATCTAGCGAAACCCCATTTTTTGTGCAACAGAACAACATCACGCAGAGAAATGACGTAAAAACAAAATATTTCGATTCGTCACGCTTGTCCACGCCGCAAGCTATTTATTTTGTCCGCTAATAAATTAGTTTCTTGTTCTACGTGAGAAATTGAAATAGCATTGGCTCACAAAAACGGGGCGTTAATTATTTCTTTTCGACGAAACTGTGCTGTTTCGTTTTGTAATTTATCGATTGTTTTAAGGTAGTTGTGTACTTCATTATAAAGAAAGGAAATATTAGCTTTTTATGTTTACATATTTAGAAGTATCAAGTGAGTTTTCGGCAAGAAAAACATAGTAGTTCCATTGAATAATTATAAATGTGCTACAATGTTCAATGCGACGTTCCTATAAGTACCTAATACATATTATGTAAGTATTCATGAGATTTTTATGATAATTTTACTATGATAAAATTTTAACTTATGTTGTAATATACATAAATCTAAATACTAACTGCATTTATTCTGGCATTAAAAAATAATTTGTATTTAAAGATTTTTATGTAAAATGTGAAAGGAATTTAGAATGTGCAGCAAATATTATAATATTTATGAACATCATTCGCAAATATCTGCACATTTTACACTTTTACCTCGATCTCAGTTAACTCTTTCCACAACACATTTGCATATAAAAAAAAATTGAGCTCAATTTGCAGTCCTTGAACATTAAAAGCTAGGTGAAAGAACAAACCACTCGGCACATGGCGCGTCCCCGAGTAGGGGACAAATTAAGAGGGCGTGGTACGTCACACGACTTTAATTATACCAACCGTTTACTGTTTTACTTGAGTGCTGTTCGTGTTATTTAATTTCGTTCTGGCAACATCTTGGGAGCACTATTTTTTAATTTGAGTAATATTTTTTTATTTTATTTAAAGTGTTTTTATATTTTTCAACGTACTATAATTAATTTCAGGTAAATCTGTTAATGAAATAATCTCTTCTCTGATCTCAAATTGGTCACTGAAAGTGATATGGACAGAATACCTACCCTATTCATCACACATTGGACAGGTTCGTGTAAAATCTGCATCTAATTAGGCCATTTTCGTGAGTTAAACGATATGTTAAGTTCAAATGGGCGGCTTTTGTTCTTGTTTATTTCCAGAAAGTGGATGTGTTACAAGAATAGTGCGCTTATATATTGTAAATAGTAAATTTCTTTATTTTACCGCGCGTCCACAACAAACAAATTACAAAGTAGAAAATATTTAGCGCCACACACGGTAGTCTAATCGCCAAAAACTGTATTTTTCAGGCAACCATACATAGATTTAGCTAAGATTTACTTTAACTATACGCTATTTAAAACCTACACGCAGCTAGTAAGGAGGTTGTAAAGGGCTGTGTCGCGTGCGAGCCTCCACAACATATGGGCCTGACCGCTGTCAGGTGGCGGCACCTGTCGAGCACAGAAACTGTAGCGGTGTGTAGATATATATATAGATATGTATATGTGTAACTGTATGTACATATGTTTGTATATGAACATAGTGTTGTGGCAATTCGATGTTAACAAAAAGTATTGTTGCGATATTCAATACTTCAAATTCTCAATGTAAATAACTATAAACTAACTAATAATCTAGACATTTACCGTCTAATTACAAACGCGGTTTAAAATATTAGTCCAGAACCTTTAAAATAAAAAGTGGGTTCTTGTTGTTCAGACATCGCATATAAGCAATCAAAATGTTAACTTTAAATTGGAACTTTGATTTAACATTGGTACATTTTGACAGTTTGATAATTATGACAGTAGACAGACAATTTTTGATCAACTAAAACGGACTTGGTCTAGACTAATATTTAAACCACGTTTTGTAATAAGGCCACTAGTGATTGTGTAAGCGAACTAAATTGTTTTCACTAAGTTGTCAGACCTAGAAAGTTATGTTTCGAGTAAATAATATATTTTATTTATATCAAGAAATATTATTGTAGATTAGGTACGTTTTTATTGTTGTGATGTAATCGACAGAAAACGGGCAAATGAACTAAATGCATACTACAATTGCCTTTTTCTTATATTTTACACTATTAAGATAAGGTATAGTGTTTGATCTAACAACAACAAAATAAACTTACAATTTACCTCAATCCCAAGCTTTACGAGCACTGTATCAAACCAAACCAATACTCATTCACAGTCTATCCATACTCAGAGCCGAGTCTAAGCAAACAATTTTCCATCGTCACGGGCATTTGCAAAGTGAAAGCTTACAGGGAGTGTCATGTCATGTCTCTTTTATAGGCACTGTAGGCTTGGCAGGGACAGTCTGCTCTCGGCCATCGCGCACAATGTTCAAACTGCCGACTGACAGGAACGGAGATTTGTAATGGAAGAGAACGGAAATAGGAATAGATAGCTGTTTTATAAAAAAAACAATAACACTTTCGGTAACTGTTTTTTTTTAAATTAATATTTTTTTTTGTAACCAGTTGTATTGTTGTATTACAACGGATTGCGAGAAAATGTATAGTTTTATCTTTTATGCTTATGTGTAAGTGAAACTTTGTTAAAAAAAATAAGGGATATGCTATATATAGCTACTCTTAAAACATAGTATTTAATTGTAATCAGGAACGCGATTTAATAAATTAATGAGTAGATAGAATATATTTTATTGACTGAAAATACATTTTGTGTAGGGACACGCGTTGAAGTCTTTTCTATGACGTAGCACGTTCGTAGAGGCAAAATTTCATACTATGTATTTTAAAAACCTTTTTATTCAAATTTGGCTAATATCTACAAAGATATATACTTGAATAAAACACACAATCTCTTAATGTCATCCACAAAAAACGTACAAATCTTGTTCCTACATAATTTAATACTGTTTCCTTTCTCTGCAAAACTAGCAACTTCATCCATCTGCGGCTGTGTCCAAGATAGTACGCACACTAGCACAAATACTGGCTCCAATTGTACGTCCACAACGAATTCATTTTCACAAAACTCATCTTGCAGACGGTGATGACGTGTCGCGGACGCGCTATGCAGTGCTCTTTGGAAGCGACAATCAGTTTCTAGTCTTTTCTTGGAAAGTCTATAATATTATATTTTTCTTTCGTGATCGTAATATGTAATCTTCATGAAAACTTTGAATAGATAATGGTCACTTACTCATTCGTTTCAAAATTTTTTTGCTGATTGAGCAATTGCATGACAGTCTTACACAGTATAAACAGGCAATCAATGCAAGTCAATAACGATATTTTTTCAATATTACATTGAAGGATTCCTAAATCTACCGTATCTTTTTTAATACTGGTACTTATTTACATATTCCAATGAAACTCCTAGCTATACACACAAATGTTGCCTACATTACGACGCTGTCACGGTCACGGTCACAGTCCACCTGTATCATTACCACGTCCTCTGTCTCTTAATTAACGTCCATATGCGGCAGAACATCAATTACAGTTATCGCTTCCAGCGCACATAGATCTGTCGGCGGCACGGCAGCGACGCGTGGCCGGAAGCTCCACGGCCGCGTGAAGACCGGAAATGGCCAGGATGACCGGATCCTATCTCCGGCCGGCTCCTGCCTACCTGTCGCCATGTTGTGACGTCACGACATGCTCTGCCAACTCTCCTATATCTGATGCTGGACAGATTTCCGAATGTCGGAAAAACGGTGGGATGATGAGGAGGCTTACAGGGTATGACAGGTCTATGTTGGTCGACTAAGGCATGACAAGAGAGGCTTGGACTATTTTTAAAATAACATAATAGAATAATTATTACGATAGAGTACAGTTGGTTTTTAAGTATACCTAGTATAGGTAGGTTCATAGGCCATGTTGGACTTGTCACATTTTAAATCTAATTTGCTTAGTGGTTTACTGTTTAAAAAGGTAGAGATCATTTTAAGTACTTTTTTTCCTTGGTACCTATTAAACAGTTAAACATAATTTTATAAGGTACATTTATGTGGCGTATAATAGTATTAGCAAGAAAGTAATTAGGTAGGTAAATATTTCGACTTACATTTTCAAAGCGTTTACTTTACTGTAGGGATTCTTTATATTGAATGCTTAAAATCTAGCACTGCCAACAAAAGACGAGCTACTGAAACTTACCCAGAAAATTACCCAGAGCTCGCTGATTAATTAACTGAATTACATAACGACGTCGATTAAACATCTTTTATGCCATTTTTGAGCAAGAAGGTTTTAAATATGGCACTAAGGAGTCCTGCAGAGCGAAATGCACTTATTAGCTGAGAAGGGCGCGTAGAGTGCAGTGCCTAATGGTTGCCATTCAGCAGCTGAATGGCATCGCGAAATTGCCAACAATTATATACTCTGGCAATGATAACTGGATGCGAGGCAAACTTGCAGCTACGGGAAGATGTCGCATATCGCCGCGCGAGGTTTGGGGTTTAGAGATTGGGTTTTTTGCGAAGTTGTGAATTTTGTATTTTGTTTTAGACACTATAATATTAACCACAATTCTTTCAGGAAAAGAATAGATATTAGATATATAAAACCAATGGTGATATGACTAGATTTCATCTAAATTAGTTTGTATTTGAGCGCAAAGAAACTACAACATATTCATGATTTTAGTGTGAAGTGTTATGGTATATGTATTTTGCTTTTAAAATAAGGTATTCCCCAATGACACCTCATTCGATTGTGCATATTCTTTACGCACATACATAGATGTAGTTTAGATTTAGGTTTGTGTAAATTTCTTTTTACCCAGTACGTGCATCAGTTCACGTTACCTATCAGTCTGTCTCTTTTTACGTAAGTTTACCAATATTTAAATATCTTATTTACTTACTCGTATATAAAAGAAAGAGCCTACATCGGAAGTGTGAGGTAATTGCAACGGTAACTCCTCCTCCAAGTCTGTGGCTTTAGCCTCTCACTCGTATACCAGATGTCGTTTACCTACTTGAAGTACGAGTACAACTTAACGAATTACTGTAAGTGGCCCTTTTACAACTCATTATGTCATGTGATTTCACGGAAAATTACGTTCTCAGTATTTGGTTTTGTTAAGAATTTAATAAGTTTATAAATTTGTAAATAAGTACAGATTTAGCTACAGGTTCATTAATGTGATAATTAAAAATTATTAATGGAAAAATAAGTTCAAATAAATTTACATACTTCGACCGATAAACAGGAATTACAGACAGATGTTTAATGTATCAGATAAAGCAAAGTCTGGATAGATAGGTACATAGCCATACCCCTTAACCCTTATTATCCTTGTAAGAACCCAATACACGACTAAGGACTCCTAATAGTGCAATAAAATCTGATTATTTTTCACGAATGCCCAGAAGAGACATCAGTTTCCATAACCTCAACTTCAGGAAGCAGCGGCACCCTCTACCGACCAAATACCAACCAAATTATGCCAAATTGCCAATTTGGCTTGGACAATGTAGTGCCGCCGTATTTCAAAATTTTTCATTTCAATATATTTCAATGGATGCCCTGACAATGGCAGGGCAGGGAGTAAGTCACGACTTGGTGTCCCGCGGGCGCTCACCTGTGCTCTACTCCGTACGAAAATGGCGAAATAAGCAAATTTTGAGGTCCTTTTTTGGGGTTCCCTACTTATTGTGTATAGACAGGGCCCTACAAGTAAAAATCGCTGACTGCTAACTTTAGCCTCCGCCATTATTTATAGCCAAATATTTGACCAGCAGGTCGAAGATCCTATACCTGCTGATATGGAAATGGATCACAAAATTAACTCTTTGTCACCAGACTGTATCTCTGTCTATATCGACGTCAGATTATGGTTGAACTCTTTATAGTTTTGGATAGCTAGACAATTTAAGTGTTATTTATTTATTTAATTGTGTCGCATTTCGTTAGCTTTTATCATAAGTCGCGCCCCATACAAAGATCGTGATTTTATGCTGTTTTTGTTGTTGTTAAAAGCAGTCAAAAACTCACGTATAGGTACTTAGATAATATAATTAGAGGAGTGGTATGGATCTCTTCATACGTGAACCTGACTTGCACTTGACCACTTCCTTTGTTAATTGGCCGCCATTAAGCCGCGGATGTGATCGTGCCGCCAAAATGCGGCTGCTTTATGCCCGTGGTGATGCCGGAGGAATAACAGTGGCGAGAGGCATGGGCCAGAATAAATACAAGTGGAACCGCCGCTTTTCATGGATACTTACGTGTAGTCGTCTTGACGTAAATATATTTATGTGTATCTATATATTTAATATCCCTGATAAGTCAGGAGGAGTATTCAAATCCAGAGTAAGGATTTTTAGACTAAGATTTATAAATATTCCGGGACAATATCATTAGGGAGGTGTAGTTTAATATCATAACTACAACTAGTCACTAGACATATTGTTCAGTACCTACACAGTAATCTTTCAATCAAATTCAATTCAAAATTCCTTTATTTATCCATCCAAGGTGTGCGTACATTTCTATTTACATTTGTATTGCTACAATTTGTGTTGTACGCTGAGGGTTTTCTGTACACCATACTAGATATCTTTCGACTCTGTATTATGATGTACAGTTTCCCCGCGCCAAAACTTCTGCATCTTTTGCATATACACAAAATTTTATACTTACATATTCTAATTTAATGTATCTCTCTGATGAAGCAGAAAATGTCAAAGGTTAAATAAAACAACATTTGAAACTAGTGCCACAAAATGGCATATAAAAGTGATAAAATGCACAAGGTAAGTTCTTCAAAATAAATCGTAAAAACATACGACTGCATTCATATCTACGGATTTTTCTCGCGAGTCGATCAAGCCAAAGACTCAATGAGCATTCACACACACACACACGCACACATTATTCTAAAGCAGCGTGACGTCATCATCGATAGCAATGGCCACGTCTTCGGAAGGTCCCGCGAAGCCACTACCACGCCTGCCCTGCTGCATCTCCAACTTCATTATCTCGCTTCGCACCAGCACTATCACGTAGCACTGCATTACTGGAAACGGATAAACAACATAATGTAAGTGTAAAGAAATACATGGTGATTTTCGGAGAAAGAGGCCATAAAAAATGGCCAGGAAATATGACAATGAATAAATACATACATATATCACGATATGAGAACTCTGAATCACACACTCAGTTGTCTGGTGTTCTATAGTGTTTAAGCCCCCTAAATTCACTTTAAGTCGAACTGTTGACCCATGAGAGACAGTCGGTGACCCATCAAAGTGCCCTGATGCAAATAAAATTTTATTTTCGCTCGGAGAACTAATAAAAGTACTAAACTGCAACTATGGCAGCCTCACGCGTAATTAAACGAATATCACACTGTAAATGTTGCATGAGGTCGCCTGATTCCGTAAAGTCCAAGAGTCCAAACCCTTTCCTCAAGTTTAATAATCATGAGAAGATTTTTTTGTGCTCTAGGCAGTTCACAGTTGTTATCATATATGGTCTACACTTAGATACGTCTTTGATATGCGACGCGTCTCGAAGCATTTGGAGCTAGGATTTGAAGCTTAGTAAGTGTAGACCGTATATAGGTACCTACATAAATAATTATACATGGTTTACACTGAAATATTAAAATAATTCACAGTAGTATTAGTAACTTACTGATGGCAAACAGCGCGACCGCCACGTCGTACAGCATGAGCCTGGACAGCAGTATGATGGTCGGCACCAGCGCCGTCAGCGTGGTGCCCACCGCGTAGTAGTTGTATAGCCGGAGCATCGATATGTCTTTCTGGAAATTATTAAATTAGGCTTTTATGACACTGTCTTTCAATTGATAGGTAAACGGGAATAGAATATAGAATCCCTCTGTAGCTGATTGCTAATAGCACCTGCCTGGCTGGCTAGCTACCACCCTCAACATGTAAAATCTATCACCAAAAGTCTAACAGTGTGTTCCGGCAGCCTCATTGGGGAGCCAGAGCCAATCTAGTGCAAGCATGCGCCGTCCGATCAACTCGTAGAAATAATAACAGTACAATGTAAAAAAAATAAGTATCTAGACATTATTTTGTTCCATATGCTTTATAAATTTATTGCCACGTTACTGCCAAGAACCCCACAGCTAATTATAATATAGTTAGCAACGACATTAATAATACCTAAATATTAATGTCGTTGATAGTTAGTAGTGTATAATATTGTCCATTGCCATTTGTAATTAATTACATATTTTACAAAAGAATGAAAAAAATTGTACCTGGCATCCAGCTACCAGCAGCAAGATATTCAAGATGACGCTCATCCCGAATATGCTGAAGAGCACCGTGGAGGTGACCACTTCCAACGCAGAGTCATTCATGAAGTGAGATCTCTTTAGTTCTGTGGTCACTACCAAGACAGATGTGGCTATAAGAGAGAATATCTGGAATATAAAACTTTTTTTAAATCCACCACTACCACATGTCTCGATGGACCATTATTTAAAAGAGAATCGGGTGCTCTTGGTGCTTGGAACACGGTAACAGTCGAGTGCCTTGAACTGGGCACCAAAGAATGACTATTATTTGCTTAGTAGATAGTTTTAATAGGGTAATAGTTTACTGGTAATTGTTTATTACAATTTAAAATAGAGTTTGACACTTTCGCATGAATGACAGAAGATATTTTGTCAATTTCTAAAATATAGCTGTAAAGAGATAGGGGAAAACATAAAATATTTATTTCCAAAAAGTTTATAGGTACGCGCCATCAATCGTTTCATACACCACATATTGAGCACCAAGGGCAAGCATGGCATGAGGACTAAAAACAGGATCGAACGTCAAAGACTAAAAGTCTTTTCACCTTTTTATCCCCCTGTCACCTGTCAGACACCATACACCAAGTGGATAAAAATGGTGGAAAGACTATTAGTCCTCGTGCCGTGAACCTAAATTTCTTGGTCACTGGTTACAAACGCATACCTTAGGTAACCTTTTATAATAACTTTAGATTCACGATATTTGGAAAGTCTCCAAAAACCTTGGTTTTCATAGATAGGTAGTTTGTGTTTGAAATAGCAGTTTTTTTGTATTCTATATCTGTATACAATTGTATATTATATACATATTATACAAATTATATATATATTATACAATTATCTTGACAGTGCCTAGCTACTTACAATATTAATAGCTCCAAACACAATAATTCCAGGTAGCAGCGGGCAGCAACAACAGCATCTATTCACTTCCGGTACTCTCGGCATTTTTAATTTCAATAAAATACAACTTTAAATTAAAACTTTAACACCACAATACTTAAATAGCGAGTTTAAGACTGATTGCTCAATATGTGAAAAATAAAAGTCTTAACTACTATCAAAATGTGAGCTAATTCTTATCTCGGATGCAGTAAACAAACTTCTCTCCGATACACTGCAATGTCAATCTGTGCAATTAGTTCATTGACTTTAGGTCAGTTATTATTATTTACCTTTATCATTGGTACTATATGCCCATAGGTATGTAGGTAATTTAAATATTGGTTAACTTGTTTAAGAAAGATGTCAAAAGCAACAACTTTTAAAAACTCACGATATTTTTTTCAGATACTTGTTAACTGAGGGTATCCATCGTGAAAAGACGATCATCTACCTGCTTCGAGATCAAACTTTTGCGTCATCAACCTGATTGTAAGTATGATGATGATGATTTGAGGACTAGATTAAAACCTACATACATGTTAAAAAATATTTTATAAATTAAATAAATTGCTTATATAATACTGTACAATATTTATGTCGATTTTTCATTTAATAAGATTTCCCCCTCTTTCCTTTTAAAACAACGTAGGTGTCCTAATAAAGGACTGAGTGCGATTGATTGCATAATTGAGCCACCCACTGCAGACCTCCAGTGCTAGCTGATTATCCCTTTTGTTTATTTTTCGTTCAATCGCCATCTGTTTCGTTACGTCCCTGAATTAAAAAAATGTGTCTACGGACTCATAATTTTTACATTTTGCTAATGTCTTATATGGGTAGAAGCAAACATCAAGCAATTAAAAAGACACATGATATCTAACTAGTGCTCAGGTGAGTAATTACAATTTTAACTCGCTCTCTTTTTACTCATTTGTTAATTTTGAATTATTTTTTTTCATTTTGAGTCCTCATCTTCGTCATCTACGACTTCATTCTGCTACTTGGTATAGGTTGTGCCAGCCTCATCCAGGTTGAACCTTACGACGAAAAATCTAAGTAATACGCTGTATTTATAGTAGGTACCTATACAATCTCATTCTAAAGGCCTGTTCACACGCAGCGAAGTACAGTAACGAGTTAACTTGCGTCATGTTCTAATTAATAAGTTGATATAAGCACCTAGTAAGTAGCGTCCACACGGGGATAAATTAAGTAGTGAGTCTCTTGCATTTTTAATTTTATAATGAGAGTTTTTCGAATTAAATAGACATTCGTGCTTTATAAGTTCCTGCACAAATGCATAAGTTGTGTTTTCATTCCACTTCATTTTTAATCAGCACAGACTAGGTAGATGAAAATCAGTGTCTCAAACTGCAAACAAAACAACACATGAATGGCGAAGCGAAACAATAAAAAAACACAGTTGTCACTTCCAAGGTAAGTGCTTACCTAAACTATAATTTCATCCTGTCCACACGGTCTAAATACTGGCAAGTTAAGTTGACGGGGTGAAAGAGACGCGAGGGAGGGGCAACTTATCACTTGAACTAGCCGGAAAATAGAACCGCGGTCTATCCTACTGTACTTATTTGACAAGTTGCTACTTAACTTGCGTTTGCTGTTCACAGGTGTTATGAACTTAACACACTCCGTGACGCAAGTTAACTCGCCACCTTACTTCGCTGCGTGTGAACAGGCCTTTACAAATATATAAGAATGCCTGTTATTTTTTTTACCGTAGGTCGAAAAAATTGGTTCGCTCCAGTTGCGCTGATTTTTTTGCCAGGATTTCTCTCGTTATAAAAATATCACAACATTGAAAAATCAATAGGATGGTAGGTAGTTACAAAATATGTACTTTTTTGATAACTGATAACTTTTATATTTTTATACTAACTGGGATAAATATTAATACGATACTAAATTGTGCAACCTTTCATAGCCAACAGAAGTTATGTTTATGACAGCGACTTGACAGCGACATTAAAAAATCTCCATCTTTTCTTTTACTTTGTCTGTGGTTTTGATTTCACAAGCGAGATCTTGTGAAAAATTCTTATAAATTAGCATTGTTATTTCACCTATATTGAGAATACTAAATTTTAACTACGTTTAAATTGAGGTATTTATAATTTGCAATTATAATATCTTTGTCTTAGCTGAATTGATTGTGAGTGAAGTGTCGATTTTGAGGTTAGATAACAAATCGTGCATTAGATAATTCTAGGTTCAAAGCCAGTTTTAAAGCTTTTATTTATTTTTGTTATTCAGCTAGACACCAGTTACAAGTGTACAAACTAATATATCTCTATAAAATACCGAATTCGAAGTCGAGTTGTGTCACTATAAATTTGTTGACTGACTCAATATCTCCTTGGATCTTGCAATCAATCCGCCGTGCCGGTAATTTATTTTCTAACAACGTTCTCACAAAATCAATTGCTACCTACCTAAGTTAATTATAATATTTACAGTCTCATTCTCATTATTCTTCTCCACATCATAGGTAAGTTAAATGTATGAGATCTACCAATATGAACTTATATGTCTTACAGAAATGGCAGCGCAGCTATTCAACCGTATCGGCCAGTTGGGCCTGGGGGTGGCAGTCATGGGAGGAGTTGTCAACTCTGCTCTATACAATGGTTAGATAAATAGAATTATACATCTGTTCATCTTTTCTTTTTTTGTCTTTGTCCAGAAAGTGCAGAACTATTGAAAGATAATGTGGAATAACATAAAAGACTGTATTTTTCATATATGTGTCCATTTCATTGATGTATGATACAATTTGTAGTACTGTGTATCAACATGACTAAAAAAGGGGTTTACTCATACTTGTTACATTCTAGAAATTTAATTTGTTATTGATGTAGCATTCCTCCCTGTTCCCCGCGAAATATAACCTTGCAATCTGCAAAGCGAGAGTGAATCGGTTCTTACTGGGTTAGCACATTCCATCCTAGACCGTAACAATTGCTTACCATCAGGTGAATTACAATCAAGTGCAAAACCATTCCTTGAAAAAAAAATTGGTAGCATTATATATAGCACCTAACATTATGTGTAATTAGTTTGTAAGATGAACATCAGACAACCTAGTTAAAATATGCAGACAATAAATACTTCTTTTTTTTTCTTAGTTTTAGTCCCTTGGATTGATTTACTCCTTACAATATTTAGCAGAAATTTGTTTTCTGAGAATTGTATGATAAAAAATGCCTTATTTCAGTTGACGGAGGCCACCGAGCTGTCATCTTTGACAGATTTGCCGGAGTCAAGAACTTGGTTGTGGGAGAGGGCACACATTTCTTCATTCCATGGATTCAGAGACCCATCATCTTTGACATTAGATCTCGCCCCAGAAATGTGCCCACTATCACGGGAAGTAAAGGTAAAAAGGAAACTTACAAATATTACATTTTATTACCAGCAGTTTTTATAGTTATTAGCATAATGTTAGTATTTATGGTGAGATTTCTAAATATATGTCTACTTATTCTAGTTCTAAACTTATTCTAGTGTACAATATAATAGTCTTTCTTGTAGCAGAAGCTCTAACACTTTGAGTGCTCTCTTCTATACAGTAGAGACATCATATACTATCTAGCTTATCATAAAAATGAACATTTCCCTGTGCAAATTCAACTACCTAACCAAACCATTCACCATCAACCAAACCAACACCTATAACATAAATATTCTTACTCAATTTCAGATCTGCAAAATGTCAACATCACCCTCCGTATCCTGTTCAGGCCGGTCCCTGACCAGCTCCCCAAGATCTATACCATCCTAGGTGTTGACTATGATGAGAGAGTGCTGCCTTCCATCACTGCGGAAGTACTGAAAGCTGTGGTGGCACAGTTTGATGCAGGAGAACTTATCACACAGAGAGAGGTAAGTTATAACTTGTCTTATTCATTAGCTTCTTCTGATCTAATGATAACTGGTGGCCAACTCTGAAGTCTCTCTGAAGAGTTTATCAAGACATCTGAGAGAAAGAAAGTAGACTACCTACAGCTTGCATAATTTTGCAATAAAAATAGCCTATGTCTTTCTGAATACTGTTTACAGGAGAACTTGTCATTTACATTAGCATCTTCTGATCAAATGATAATGGCCAACTCTAAAGTTGAAAGTCTGTCAAGCCATCTGAGAGAAAGAGTAGTAGACTACCTGCATACATCTTGTGTATTTTTCCAATAAAAATATGTTGTCTTTCTGAATACTTGAAATCTGTTGTGATGATTACAGAACATAATAGACCAACAAACATTACCAAAATAATGGGAGTGTAACTGTGCAATAAACATTTTTGTATGTTATTTATAGATTGTGTCCCAGAAAGTCAACGACAGTTTGACTGAAAGAGCAGCACAGTTTGGTCTGATTCTGGACGACATTTCCATCACCCACTTGACCTTTGGCAAGGAGTTCACACAGGCTGTTGAATTGAAACAAGTAGCTCAACAGGAAGCCGAGAAGGCCAGATTCCTCGTAGAAAAGGCCGAGCAACAGAAGAAGGCTGCCGTTATTGCTGCTGAGGGAGACGCACAAGCCGCTGTCCTCTTGGCTAAGTCCTTCGGAAGCGCGGGTGAGGGTCTCGTTGAGCTCAGACGTATTGAAGCTGCAGAAGACATCGCCTACCAACTAGCCAAGTCTCGCAACGTCACCTACCTACCTGCTGGCCAAAATGTACTCTTAAATCTCCCCACCCAAGGTTAACCAGCCTAACAAGGACTCCACTATGAATTTCTGTTAATACAGTTCATCGGGTTGGTTTTGCAATAATGCATTTGTATTTTACACAAAATAATGTTTAAGTATGTTGCATTTGAAGAGACTATGGTATGGTTCCGCCAATAGAATGTAGTCACGATTTTAGTTTTATGAGAAATTGTAATTAAACATTAAAATATACTTTGTTGAAAAAATATTTTTTATTTATCATATAGAAACTTATTCACAAAGTTAACATCACAGCACACTTATTTTAAGTCATCATGTCCATCTACATCTATTCTATTATCGTTTTCAATGTTATGAAAACAATAAAATATATTAATTAAACTAAAATTAAGGATATAGCCAGCAGCAATACTAGTTCTGAACTACTAATGTTCAGGGAGCTGTAAGAGATATCAACTGTCTAACACTAGGTGGCATGATAACAATTACTAGGATTTATGCTGAACACTACCAGTGGTAGAAGCTACTGATTCGGGATGGTAAACATAGAATCAATGATGTCTTCTATATCTGGCTGCCAACCAGTTGTCTACTAATAAGACTAATACTAATAGTAAGGATTTTAAATAATGAAAATGGTACATTCAGATCCATTCCCTTAAGAATAGCATATCAGGATAGTGATGAGTGTTTAGTCCCAACGGCTTGAAAAATAAAATAATTACAAAGCAGTAGCTTATAATTATTATGTAGGTTAAGTACAGGTTGGCAAAAATGTCTAGATTAGATACTAAACATAATATGTAGGCATGATGTCAGGAAAAAGACAATAAAAGCTAAACAAGTAGGTACTACAGGTGGCACCCACCTTTTTTACTACTCTTCTTACCAACCTGTACTTGCATTACCCAAAATTACAAAGAGTACTTTTCATATGAAATCATATCTCTTAAACTTATACCTACCTTCTTTTAAGTACAAAGTTTCTTAATAATCTCTTATATTTTTGCAAAATAACTATAGTAGGTACAGTCAAAGACTCGCTGCACGCGGTGCCATAAATCATCGGTGTGCTAGGGATAAGCACGTGTGATGCATCACTTATCGATAACTGCTTACAGCAGCAGGCAGCGAGTCTTTGACTTTACTATAATAAAGCACTAGATTAGTCAAGTTTCTTGCATTAGATTTTCATGATTTTCTTTTCCCTTACAGAAAGTAGGTGAAATTTCACTTTTATCATCACCAGATGATTCATATTCCACTTTATCAAGAGCTAAATTGGTTTGCAGGTTGCATTTACAGGCTTGGTCAATCTCTGCTTCAGAGTCTACGGGCAAATCCACGGCTCTTATAAACAAGTTTTCTTGAACACACATTTCCTTCAAATATTTCAGTTCAGATGAACTCACTCCTTCTGGTAATACCAATTGACACAGATTAGGATCTTCTTTAAAATTTTTCAGCAATAACATAACTTCTTTTTTGAATTCTTCCTTAATCTCATTTTTATCTACAATTTTTGAACCTAACAGTTTTTGTTGATTACAATTTTCTTTGGTCTGTTTCAGGAGTTTTATTTCGGCTACTATTTCATCATAGTGTGAATCTGAGCATATTTTTTTTGCCCTCATGAGTCTTTTCTCGGCCACGTCATACTGTCCAATCATTCTCAGAGCCTTAGCATTTTGAAATAGGGCCTTGCTGTTATTAAAGAGATTCTGCAGTCTGTTGAGCTCATTGCAAGCTATGCAAGCTTTGAGGGGTAAGTTTGCTCGGTTGAAACACACTGCTGCATTAAAGTACAGCTTTTTGAGCCATTTCTCCTGTTTCTTTTCTTCTTCTTCATCAGCCAGGCGGCATTTGTGTAGCATCCAGATTGCTTTGTTGAACACTTTAGCTGCTTGTGAGAAATTGTTTGACTTAAAAAGTAAAGTGCCAGCCCCATACAAACTTTTGACTTCTTGATCCACTCTGCTATACATGTTTGCTTCTCTAAAGTTTATTTTCCTGTAACAGAAATGAAAACATAAATGCTTATTATTAGTAAGAATTAATTTTAACTATAATTAGTGAAATCAGTCAGGTGAATTTAAATTTCACACTAAGCACTTAAGTGTTAGCCAGTGTAAATATGTACTTACTTGCAAACTTAAAATATATGAAGTAAATAAGCAAACTCACTTTTTCTCTGAATTCAATGTGCACTTAACAAATTTGACATAGAAGGCACACTGAGCTTTAGCTGGTATCCGTGGAGGAATACCCAACTCCTGGTAAGCCAGCTCATGTGAGATGAGAAATAGTGATAGCTCCCCGACTAGCATAGACTTGATTGCTATATCTAGGCCTGGTATCAAGCCATGCTCTTCATCTTCTGTCATTGTAAGATTCACCTCCTGAAACATACAATACATCTTATCACATAAATAATCATCATAATATAGGGATCTTCTTTGAATCCATAGTGGATGGAGTTTTACAAAATGTGTTATATCATAAGACTACAGTTATGCTTAATATCTGTGTTTATCACATACTAGCTGTGCCAGCGACTTTGTCCACATGGAATAGTTATTACCATAAAAACGGTTCTAGTGAGTTAATCTTAAAAGATAGACATATACTGTTGCAGAAAAATTTATTAGATCATTTCAAGAGGAATAATTCTTTCATACATTTTTTTTTATATTTTTCATCGTTTTCACAGCACACCCAACGGAAGCACTCAAAGATGAATATTTTTCCCCGGTTTTTTTTTCACAATTTCCATTGTTTCTTCGCTCATATTAGTTGCAGCGTGATGTTATATAGCCTAAAGCTTTCCTCGTTAAATGGTCTGTTCAACACAAAAAGATTTTTTCAATTCGCATCAGTAGTTCCTGTGATTAGCGTGTTCAAACAAACAAACTCTTCAGCTTAAAAATATTAGTATAGATTGCATAAAATTCATAAATAAATTAGATTATCAGTGATATATTGTATCATCACTTATTAACTAACAAAAACCACTAAATGTATTAAATTTAATTTTCTATTTTATAATACACTTACCAATGGTTTTCGTATGCTGCGGACATCAAATGGCTCATCTGCATTGTCCAAATAACCAGAAAATGCAACAAAAACGCTGCAGGGATCTTTGAGTGGTAGACCACCTCCTTCTTCCATAATTTTCTTTTTTACTAAGCCTTGCGGATGAATATTTTTCATACTTTCAGTGAGGGCCGAAAAAGATCCAATCTTTTGTCCAATAATATCAACATAGTGGCGATCGGAATATAAGCTGAATTCTGTGCTGTAATCAGTTTCATCTATGTGCTCGTTTATATGTAATATGGAACCAGTTGTCTGTAATTTTCTGTAACAAAAATACCACGCAAACTTTTTAAATACTACTAAGCTATGTAGTCCTTAGAATTTTGTAACATGAAAAACGATCGTTGTTCAATGTTAATTGTTGTTAGTTTTAATGTTATAATGATGTGGGTATGTAGTAGGAACATAGTTTATGTAAAGAACTATTTGTAAAACGAAAATAAATTGTTTTACCTTAAATCCAAGCTCTCTTCTAGAACGAATTCGTTTTTAGGGTTTACGGGCATTATGATTTTTTCGGGAATCTTGTCAAAAATATGCAATAATAAATTATTTCAGGAGAAGTAATGAAAATTAATATTCAAAAAAGTATGTAGGTACTTTTTTTTTTTTTTTTTTTTAATAATGGACTCTGCGGCACCGCCGCAATTTCGCCAATGTCACGTCACAAGGGAGACAACTGCTGATTAGCCAGTTAAAATAATTAACATTTGATCGGTGCGGAATTACTATTAACTTATTTGAAATTTATTGAGCTTATTTGAGTGTTAACATAATACATATATACAAGCATAATTACAATTTAATTTTATTTGAGACAATAAAATGATACAAAATAAATGCAAAAGGAGAATATACAAGGGGAAGAAGATTGGAGAAGTTACAAGGACGAGGGACAGCATCTGGGATTTTATCATACAGTGAGCAGCGCAACCTTGGACAGCTAAAGAAAATATGATCGGTGGATCCTTCCTCTAAACCACATTCACATAATGAGTGGTCACGAACTTTGATTTTGGAGAGAAAGACGGGGGTACAAGCATGACCCAACCGTAGGCGTCATATTGTGGAGGTGGCTTGTTTATTTAAATTTTTGAATTTTGAAAACCAGGGCCTGATAGGGATTTCTGGTTGTAATTGTCTGTAAAATTTGCCAATAGAAGATGGATTGTGCCAGAGAGTTTGCCAAGAATGGAGAAGTTGAGTTTTGCAAGATGTTGAGAGGTCATGACTAAAAATTTGATAGTGATCTGTATTGCCTAGGGATGAAGCTTGTTTGGCAAAAGAATCAGCATTTTCGTTGCCAGGGATACCAATGTGACCCGGGATCCAGGCAAGAGCTACTTGAATACCTAACAAATGACATTCAAACAGTTTTTCTTTAATTTGAAATATGATTGGGAATCTTGACTTGGAGCGAAAGGGGTTAGATTTAATAGCTTGTAAGCAGCTATGTGAGTCTGTCAATATTAGGGCTTTAGTAATATTATGCGAGATTACATATGAGATGGCCTCGAGGATGGCAGTTGCCTCTCCGGTGAATACTGAAGTAGTTGGAGGGCATTTTTGACTTAAGGCAATTTTGTACCTAGGGATCCAGACAGCAGTTCCAACATCATTGCTTTCATTAAATTTGGATGCATCAGTAAATAGCATAAGCCAGCCTTGCCAAGACTTTTCAATGAGGCATGAGAATAATTTACCTGGTTCCAAAGTGTCCTTATTAATGCCAAAATTTAGGATTATTGTTGGCTCAAAAATTAGAGCTTTATATCTAGTGAGGAACAAGGGATTAATGGGAAATTGGGCTACAGGAGAGGAGAGAGAGTACCAATATTTGGAGAAGCAGTGAACAATTGAGGGAATACTATTAAGTCGTTGATTATGATCCGAATAAATAAGGTTGTGAAGTTTTTCTAGAGAGAAGAAGAGGGGATGATTGGAGTTTTGTATAATACGAGTGAAAAATCTATCTGCTAAATATTGTCTGCGTAAATGTAGGGGGGGTTCACCACACTCTACTTGCATGGCATTAATTGGAGAGCTTTTCATGGCACCTAGGATGATGCGGAGACATTTAGATTGTATTTTGGATAATTTAGCAAGAGATGATTTGGATCCAGAAGAGAACAGGAAAGAAGCGTAATCTAAATGACTCCTAACTATTGCATTATAGAGAAGTTTTTGGGAAAAATGATGGGATCCCCACCAGACACCAGAGAGAGAACGAAGGATATTAATATTTTTCTCACACTTATGAACAATATATTCAATATGGTCAACCCCTGAGAGTTTTTTATCTAGCCAGACACCAAGATATTTACAGGAATTTTTTTGAGGAATGATATCATCCTCATTGTAAATGAATACTGAAGGAACGTTCCTTTTTCTGGTAAAGAGAACTGAACAACTTTTTGAAGCAGATATGCTTAAACCATGGTCAAGTAGCCATGAATTAAGGTACACCAGGGCATTGTTTATGTTTTCCTCGATATTACCAATACTTTTGGAGGAACAGTAAAGTGCTAGGTCATCAGCATATTGGAGAATGTTACAGTAGGGATTAACAGAGTTTTCCAAAGCAACTGTATAAAGGCTGTACAAAAGAGGACTCAGGACTGAGCCTTGTGGTAGACCCTTCCAGAGAGTTCTGGAGGTAGAGTGTGCTGATGATGTTTTAGTTCTAATTGTAACATGTCTTTCCATTAGGAGGCAGCATATGAACTGAACCATCTTCGGGGATATGCTTAGCTGTAACAGTTTTGTTCTTAGCACAGGGAGAAGGACATTATCGTATGCTGAGGCAATATCGAGAAAGACTGCCAAGAGGTATTCATTTTTCTTAAAAGAGACTAAGATATCTGTGGATAAAATGGATAGGGGGTCTATAGTACTTGAATTTTTTCGAAAGCCGAATTGTGATTTTGATAGGAGATTTTTGTTTTCTGAGAACCATTCTAATCTATTTTTGACGAGTATTTCAGTAATTTTACAAGTTACACAGGAGAGAGCTATGGGGCGGTATGAGTTTGGATTGTTGGAAGGTTTTCCTGGTTTAAGAATAGGGAGGACAATTTGTGTGCGCCAGGTTTCAGGGACACACCCACTTTCAAAGAATTGATTAATCAAGAGAAGTAAGCAAAGTTTGGCTTGTTGTCCTGCTTTAGTAATAAAGGAATACGGAAATCCGTCAATTCCAGGTGTGGAGTCACTCAAGCCAGACAAAGCTATTTGAAGTTCTTCAAGAGTGAAGGGGGAGTCAAAATGAGTTGATGAGGAACAAAGATTAGTTGTTAAAGGAGGACAGGTCTGAGGGACATAAGGAGGGGCCAATTTATCAGAAAATGCTTCCAGCCAAAGAGAAGGATCATTGGATGAAGAATCTGGATTTGAGAAGGATCCTCTAAATCGACGAATTTGTCTCCAGACTAATGCCGACGGGGTAGATGGAGATAAACCTTCACAATATTGTAACCAACCTGCTTTTTTCCTAGACTGGAGAGTTCTTGTGCACTTGGCTGAGGTTTTTTGAAAAATAAGGAAGTTTTCTAAGGTCATTGAGGCATTATAAGATTTTTCAGCTGCTTTACGCTCTTTGACCATTTTGGAGCAGTTATGATCCCACCAAGGAGGAGAAGCAGGTCCTTGATTGGGGGTTTTAATGGGGATACTGGGGTCAGCTGCTGATTGGATAGATTGAATGAGATAAGAATATATACTCATTTGATTGTAATTATTTATGGAAGGTAAAGAAGAGAGTTTGTGATCTAAAGAGGAGGAGTATAATTCCCAATTAGCCGCAGAGAGCCTATATTTTAGTAAGGGGGAGGGAGGGGGAGGTAAAGTTACTTGGAGGGAAAGGTTAATTTGTATTGGGAAGTGATCACTACCATGTGTGAGGGGAAGGACTCTCCAGGAAAGAGAAGGGAGAAGGGAAGGGAAACATAATGTGAGGTCAACAACCGAATTAGGATTTTGGAGGGGGTAAGGTCGACGAGTGGGAGATCCATCGTTTACTAGACACAGATTCATGTCATGAATCATATCTAGTACACGATGGTCAAATGAGTTACTCTCATGTGACCCCCAAAGGGTATGCTGGGCATTGAAATCACCCATGAGGATTATAGGAGGAGGGACAGAAGATATTATATTAACTATATCAGTGATATGGTATGGTTTGGGGTGAGGGATGTATATACAGACAAAAGAAATATTAGATGAGCGTACAGCCACTGCATTCAAGTCTGGGCTGACAGTAGGGAGAGTAATTTGTGAATAGATCAAGTTATGTTTGATAAAAATAGCACATCCAGCAGCTCCGTCCTGGCGGTCGTTCCGGAGGGCAAAGAAACCTGGGACTCGATAGCGAGCCCCAGGCTTGAACCAAGTCTCCGCGACCGCCACCAGGAAGGAGCCACTTATACGGATGAGGTAGGAGAGTTCAGGAATCTTTCGACGAAGACTCCTGGAGTTCCATTGGAGGATTGGCAGACAATCCATCGTTGGACAGTAGGGTTGTGAGTTGGTATATCATGTGGGCAGCGTGGTTCGGTAATTGGAAGGAATTTTGGGAAATGATACTGATGATAATAGTGAGGAGTTGAGTCAGTAGATCATTTTGGGGATGGGAAGAAGATTGGAGAGTATGACCATTAGGGAGTGAGGATAGTTCTGGGCGGATAATAGCACTGTGGGCAGCCTTATCGTAAGACTTGCCAAGGGGAGCTCTCGGGAGCGAATTGCGTGTCACAGTCTTATTATAGGAGACAATTGCAGGGCGGGACTGTGAAGCATGAGATTGGGACGACTCATGAACAGGTCTAGATGGAGATGGGGCTGACTTAGTTACTTCATTATAAGTCCTAGCAGGTTTATATATTGATGAAGCCTCATGGTATGAAATTCTGTCACGGGCCATAACAGCCTTAATAGACTTCTGCCTGGCGTGTTCTGGGCAAGTCCTGTCAGTAGCAAAATGTAGCCCAGAGCAGAGCAGACATTTAGCCTGAGATGCCAGCACTTTACAATGTTCACCAATGTGGGGTTCCATACATTTATAGCATTTTGGGGGGGATCGGCATTGAGCCTTGACATGGCCAAATTTACAGCAGGCTAGGCATTGTATGGTGGGGAACTCATACATCTCTACCTTCATAGAAGAGTAAAAAGAGTATATGTTATTGGGGAGTTGTTGCCCTCTGAAAGTTAAGACTACAGTCTGAGTTGGTTCCCAAGTAGTTTCATTATCCTTTTTAACTTTTCTATTTAGTCTCCTGGCTTTAATAACATATGCAGAGTTATTGGGGACTTCAATAGAGTTCGAGAATTCTTCCATGGGTAAATCCACAGGGACACCACGGACTACCCCCATTCTTGTAACATTATATGTTGGTATGGATGCAATATATTTGTGTGTTGCTAAAAGGGGGCACTTCAGAAAGCTATTTGCAGCCTCAAAGGTTTTGAACTGTACAGATATCTTGTTTCTGCCTATTCTTTTGACACCATCACGACAAATGTTGTCGATTTTATTTTTGTGTAGGAACTGACCAAATTTAATAGGACGGAAAGTGGTCCCTACTGTTGGGTCGAGCTCTTCCCTAGATACATGAATTAAGAAAGGGCTTGAGTCTGTTTTTTCATATTCCTGAATGCCCATAACGGATATGGCAGGGTGAGTGTAGACTGTTTGCGCTGAAGGCTGCACTGCATCACTATCTGCATGTATTTTAGCGTATGGGCCACAACGAGCCTTCACCATTGTCTCAGCAGGGCGTTTTTTCCCTACATTTTGTGAAAGGATAGCCACCGGAGGAATGTCCGGCGGCACATCAAAATCATTATCTGAATCAGGGGAAATGGTATCCATTTTCCAAAAAAAAACCTTACCAGTCCTAAGTTAGTTATATAAAAACACAAAATAAGCTCAAGTAATTAGTAATTAAAGGAGTAATAGATTTTTTCTAAGCGCGATCGCGGAACCACGTTTGTCACCTTGCATCAGCGAACATCCAAATCCCATGTAAAGTAAAAGTAAAAGTAAAAGTAAAAAAGCCATTTATTCAGCTATTTTAAATTCATTTTACATTCTTGCACTCGGATATATAAATTTACACATTTTGGGTCTTTTATAAGTACTAGATTTATTTGATGTTATTATTATTTTAAATGTCGTGTTGTTGTGCGATTTCTCTTGTCCTTTTTAGTTATGGTGTCATAGCTGTCGCCTCGTTGGCGTAGGCCTCCCCCAGTTTCATCCATGTTTTGCGGTTCCTTGCTAACCTCGTCCATTCTATTCCATGTCTCTGGTAGAATATGTCTTCCCACCTTCTATGTGGTCGTCCTCTTTTCCGCTTGTCCGATCTTGGTATCCATTCCACTACCTTCCTTGTCCAACGGTCATGGTTCATCCTATATACATGGCCAGCCCAGTTCCATTTCAGATTTCTAATTGTTTTGATTATGTCTCTTAGTTTGGCCGCCTATGAAACAGCACTATATTGTTTCGGTGTGACCATGTTGGGAAAATTACCAGTTTTCGGTGGCAAAATTTAATAATATTATCTTTGAGACAATTCAACTTTAAATATGATCTATTAGTACAATAAAAAAACTTTGCATTTACTGAAGGCAAACGAGCGATAATTAGAAGTGGAAATATTGTTCTCATTATTATATATAATATTTAAAATGGCCACTTTATGCATACCTACAGCAGCCGTATCAACTACCAGCATATTGCTGCCCTGACTGCTTGGAAGAGCCTAAAAAGAGGTGCTGCTTCACCTCCCTGAAGTCTTTTCGAACAAATTTCAAGGCGGCATTTAAATAAAACTTCACACATAATTTTTATAATTTTTTATTGTCCTTTAAATAAAACTAATTTTGTATGAAAATTCCTAATTCTCTCATCTCTTCTAGATGTTTTCTTTAGTAAGAAATGGATTCTTACTTCTAAAAATCTAAGCGTAATGGCTCTGATTAAAAGAATCAAATGATTTTCAAGAGGATCTTGTTCCAATATATGCTCACTTAATTCCTCAAAAATTTTTGAAAAAATAAACTTTTACGAAATTTCAACTATCAGCTTTGGTAGGTTATTTTTATTATTAAAATATGCAATACCATTGACTGTGAGGATATGCCTTAGAACTTTTTCAGCATATAAACATATTTCGATCACGTCCTTAGATGGATAATGCAATCCGCCAAAATCTCTTTTTCTTATGAACCCTGGATATTTTTCGTGGGAAACAATTGCTGCCAGACACTCACTACATTTAATATTTTTTTTCAAATTTGTCGTAATGTAGCCAGCTATATAAATGGTGACATCTTTTGAAAATTCTGTCAATCCTGCGTTAATGTAGTCATGACAGTCTGGTATCTCAATAAATTTGTCTTTTGCATCTAAATCTTCCGTCATTTGCATAAGTTTTGATCTTCGACTATTTATTTTTTTACAAAGCGATGTTGTGCTACATGTTAAAATATTAATAGATTCGAGAGGTATACAATTTCCCGTTGTAATATTTTTTAATTCACCGTGAATTAATAATCGTTTGTAGGCAGACATGAACTGGAGCGCCGTAGGATTGTTATTAAATCCTCCTTTAGAGCGTATGGCACTAAAGAATATTTCTAGATGATCTTGGCTCATCTTGTAAGTAGACAGATATTTAAGCGGCGCATTTTCGACATTAATGAGGTCATTATAAATTACTCTGATGGAGCTAGCTAAAATTAAAAAACCAAGAAACCCGGTTTTTCTTTGAGATTCAACTACACTTTGACCATCTGAAAATTTTATTTTTTTTACATACATTTCAAAATCAATAATTTTTTTATTAATAATTAAAAATTTTTGTTTTGTTATGGGTTTTTTAAGGCCATATGCGCTCAATCGACGGCTGTTCAAAATATCAAATATATCATTGAAATATCTAATAAATTCTATTGTTGCACCCGAATCCGAAAAATCATCTATATTAAGCTCGTCTTTACAATATTCTAGAGCCACCGCAACTGATCTACTGAGAGTTTGAGCAGCGAGATGAACTTTCATAATTTGTTTTTTGAAATTAATGTGCGCCGTCGTTATTTTATTAGCTAAGCGTAACCCCTCATTTTCTTGGAGGTTATGCAAATTTTCAATGAACTTCCATGAAATCAATTTATTTTCCGCATTAAACATTTCTTTTTTGTCTGCAAGCGTATTTCTTACTAGTTTTAGCATGTGACAGGCATCTGGACAAATGACGATATCTACGCCTTCAACATTTATTTTAGGACGAATATCGTCAGCACTATCAAATTTCGCACCTAAATTTCTCGCCATAGCTAAATTGGAAGGGCACCCATCGAAGGTAAAGGACACAACTTGAAGTCCACATTCCTTTAATAAATGGACGCAATTTTGCAACAGTGTGCTTCGTTGCTCCCCATTGACACCATTTGTAAGGAAATAACCCACAGGAATTTTCCAGCTGCCGTTTAAAGATGTTACCATAAATACTAAAACGTCTTTGGCTAATGGTACATTGTCTGCATCTAAATGTTGTCCAATGTTAACATAACCAACAGTTTGTTTACCATTCCACTGGAGATGCTGGCGAATGGACATCTCATCAAGACTAACAGAACAAAGTATTTTATTCGTAGATTTCTTTACTAATAGTTTTAGCGCATCAAAAGCTTCACGCGTGAACCCTGGATCGCAATCGATGCAAGTATACCATTTGTATAATGTCTTAGGGTGTGGTAAACATGTATTAAATTGTTTGCGAATAAACATATAAGCCTTTGGGCTAATGAAATGCAAACAAATTGCAAATTTTCTTAAGGATGCCGAATATTTTCTTGGACTATTTTCGTTGTCTAAATATCTTTTAAGAAAGTCTGCATTTGTTGTATCTATATTTGACAATAAATCAATATCCTCAGAACTAGCTAGCATCTTGCATTTTAGTGCCGCTATAATATTTTCCAAACGAGCCGATTTTTTTTCTAGTCTTCTTTTACGTTCACGCACAGCACGTAATTTTTTTAGGCGACTGGCTGATTTTTTCTTCTCAAGCTCGAACAATTTTTGTATGCTTTTATGTTTTATAGGAGTTGATGACTGCTCTAAAACAGGTTGTGACACCTGAAAAAAGACAATAATTGTATGTTAAGACAATAGTATGCATTTGCATTTCAGTCATATGTACAATATGTATTACTTAAAAAAACTGAACATGTCTGAGATATATTATACAGATTACACTTAATGTAATTTTATGACAAAAACAATGCAAACTTCTATCACTGACTTAAATAAAACCAATCAAAATTAAATATTATATGCAATAGTCTGACAGATATGTCATATAATTATTACTGTTAAATATTTTATTTAAAAATCATCTATAAAATATTTAACAGCAATAAATTGTATGTTTTTTTTTTTTTTTTTTACGTGTGATAGGTTTACGTTTTGACTACAGCCTGCCTGATGTTAAGCATTGCTGCAGCCTAGGGTGTAACACGTTTACCTAGAAGATACCTATTAACTCTAGATTTGAAAACCCCTGGATTGTAGTTCGCAGGAAACACAGCTTCATAGTATGTAGATGATTTATGAAGTATGGGTATGTAGGTACATACCATAACACTGACTGCATCATGAAAACTTTCAGCCCCTTCATCTCTGCCACACTGCGTTGGATTCTTAGACTGAAAACATTTGAACACAATTAATAAAATGTACATAATATATTTGCTTACAGCATTTAAACGGATGTCTTTAACACCATTCAGGTTAAAATTTTGTGCTTATTCAGGGATATTGGCCTACTAAACTCGTATGCCCAATAATTTCACTGACTAGATTGCCCTTTAATCCAGCTATATTTGCTGCTCACATTACTGATTGGGATTGCAGAATACAGAAACAGTCCTTAAACAGAAGTTTATTAGTCTCTCCGGCAAAGTATTAGATCACAACATGTTACAATAAACTGCTAAAATAATTAAAAAAGGATAATGAATTTTACTTACAAATATAGGTATGTTTCACTGGAGCTGAATTTGGTTTTAATATGACATTCTTCTTTTTATATTCAAAGGAATTCACATCAAAGTGAATTGAACAAATTTTTGAATATTTAGTAGGCTGCCAATTTTGACGTCAAGTAACATCCACCCATAAAGTTTTCAGTGTGTCATCACTAGCAGGAAACCTAAAATGTAAAATAAATATGTTATTTTTTCTGATGTGAATCTGGGTAGGTTAATAAGTTTCTTAACAGTGCAACACTGAACTTCTATATTATATTATATTATTATTAATACGAAATTATTCACAAATAAACATCAATATCATCATATTTTTACTTAAATAATGAACTTACGAGTGAAATGTAATTCCTTCAATTTTCCGCTCACTACGGCTTTTGCAGCCTAAAATACTACAACCCACCATTGCACATAAACACCACAACACTATATTAATTATCACATCACCTACAAAACTCCAAAATACAGTAAAATCTCAAAATCACCACTAAGACGTTGGTATGTTTGGCAAACTTGCTTTTTGACAAACAAACTAAAACGGCCACGGTGACAAGGACAAAAAAATAATATCGTGCATTTCATTACACTTGTGAAAACTGTAGCGCGCTATCTCATTCTTACCATTACGTTACGTCATCAGGGTTATATCTATTGGTTCCTTTATCTGAGTACTAAACTATAAAATCCTCAGACTAAAGAAGAAAGAAAGGACTCGGCATAACAAACAGTAGTTACTGACATATCGGCATCTCTTTTTATCTTATGAGGGCAATCATAATGTAAAAGAGCACAACAGTAGTTTTATCAATGGCTGATGACGTCACAAAATGTATCACTGCGGCCGGTCGCCATGTTTTATCACAGCCAACAACAAGTACATCAGTTGTCATCGTAACTTGTTTATTACAGAGTTTTGAAGAAAATTTAGTGATATTAAGCGAAAATTGTGCTTGTTTATAGTGTGTGAACTTGCAAAATACTGCATTTATTATGGGTAGGTGCAGTGTGTTAGGCTGCCGCATGAAAAGCAACACAAAACATCCCAAAATAACGTTGCACAGGTAAGTAAACGAATTCATTCAAAATATCTTGTCTTTTCTATTATTTTAAAATATTTTGCTGTTTGTGGGAAAGTTTATAAAGATAAACGTGCTTTTCTCTATTCATTTACTGTTTTACTAATAATATTAGGCGATTATTTAAGAAAATCATTCGTCATAGTAAATAGAGTTGCGGTACGGCATTTTCAATGTATCGATAACTTAGCGACAGGTGAATATTATCTAAACTCGATTTCTTTTATTTGATTTTAGATTGCCAACATGTAAAGAAAGAAAAGAACAGTGGCTGGATATACTTGGTATTGAAAATTTGAATACTACAACCAAACATATTTTTATTTGTTCCCTGCATTTTGAAGACAAATGTTTGAACCGAACTTTAAATGTAACAAGACTGCGCGATGATGCTTTACCTTCAAGTGAGTTGTTGGTAAGTTTTGAAAATAGACCAGATAAGTTTATAGTGTTTACCTACTTACTGACAAAGTAATCGAACTAAACCAGTTGATGACAAGGGACGAGAATCATGTCAGCAGCAGTAATTCTATATTGTTGAAATACTGATAAAAAGTTTCAGATTTAAATGTACATAGAACAAAATAGATAAATGTACCTGTGTTAAAATGCAAGTTATACAAATGTGTGCATGTGTTAGTGATTAAATTGGCAATGTAAATATTATTAAACATATAAGGTTTTTTTTGTGTAGATACCAGCGCAAATAATAACAAACACACTCAATATTAAAAATTATTGTTATTTTGCTTTACAGTTACCAGCCCAATTTAATGAATGCCAGGAACATCAATTTGTTTCTCACAAAGCACTGGAAGGGGAGCCTATCTGCAGCACTTCTAGCTATTCAGATGTAAGTATCCTTTTTACAATGTTAAGTATCGTACTTCATATTATACAATCTTGATTTTTGAAAACAAACACACTCAATATTAAAAATTATTGTTATATTGCTTTACAGTTACCAGCGCAATTGAATAAATGCCAGGAACATCAGTTTGTTTCTCACAAAGCACTGGAAGAGGAGCCTATCTGCAGCACTTCTAGCTATTCAGATGTAAGTCTTCTATTTTATGTTACTATAGGTACTGCGGGCAGCATAACTGGTAATTTAAAATAATTTAGGCCAAAAAACTTGTACGAAGTTGCAAAAAACTAGAAGTCAATGTGTTTTTTTTTTGTTTCAGGAAAAAGCGCTTGAAATTATTCAAAAATTAAAATTAAAATGTGAAAATCAGAAAAAAAAAATAAAAAGATTAAATGAAAAAGTGAGAAGACAGAGTAAGAAAATAGCAGATTTTAAAACTGTAATGAAAGATTTAAAAGACAATAATTATGTGAATGATGATCATGCGGCTGTGTTGGAGCAGTGCGCAGGCCCCAAAGATTTTCTAAAAAGGCAAATTGCGAAATCGGTAGGAATGCCTTTGGAAAGACAATACAGCGAAGAAATTCGAAAATTTGCACTGACACTCCACTTTTTATCTCCAAAGGCCTATAACTTTGTTCGTCGTACGTACAGTTCCTGTTTGCCACATCCAAGAACTTTAAGTAGGTGGTATCAGAATGTAAACGCTGAACCTGGGTTTTGTACAGAGGCTTTTAATGCTTTGAAACACAAAGTTCAAACAAGTGAAATGCCAGTGATATGTGCTATGGTTTTGGATGAAATGGCTATTAGAAAGTCTCTTTGCTGGGATCCTCAAACTAAAACCTATTATGGACGAGTTAACGTTGGGATTGATTGCGATATGGACTCATTAGAAGTAGCCAATGAGTGTCTTGTGTTACTGCTGACCTGTATAAACGGTAGTTGGAAGTTACCTGTGGGATACTTTTTCATAACGGCTTTGTCTGGGGAACAAAAAGCAGTACTAGTTAAAACATGCATCCATAAATGTGAAGAAGTCGGCGTCAAAGTTGTGAGCTTGACCTGCGATGGTCCAGCTGCAAATTTAAGCATGTTTTCAGCATTAGGCTGTGATTTCAATTCAGGCCAGGTAACATTTACTTACAGTAACAGCATCATACACGCTTTTATTGATCCCTGTCATGCTATCAAACTAGTCCGAAATGCTTTCGGTGAATTGAGGGTGTTTTACGATATGCATGGCAGGAAAATAGATTACATCTACCTGGAACATCTACTAAATTTGCAGGAAGCCGCAGGACTGCACATGGCCACAAAATTAACAAAGGCCCACATACAATATCAAAAACAAAAAATGAAGGTACGACTTGCCACGCAGCTTCTTAGCGACTCGGTGGCAGATGCCTTGGAGCATTGTGCTGATTTAAAAATCCCGGAATTTCAAGGAGGTGAAGGCACAATTAACTTCATTAGGTTAATAAACAGCGTTTTTGATGTCTTAAACAGCCGATCAATTAGACCACCGGGGTGGAAAAAGGCTATATTTTCGGGAAATGTTGGTCTGGTAGAAGCTTTATTCGAAGGTGCCATAACCTACCTTCAGAATCTGATACTGCCATCTGGGCAGAAACTCGTCGATTCCAGAAGAAGAACAGGCTTTGTAGGACTTATTGTGGACATGATCAGTGCAATTCAACTGTATAAATATTTGATTGCCGGTACCAAACTTTTACAGTACCTGCCACTGTACAAGGTCAGCCAGGACCACCTCGAGTTGTTTTTTTCTGCCATCCGAGCTCGAGGTGGCTTTAATAATAACCCTAATGCGGTTCAATTTAGGGCCGCTTTTAAAAGATTGTTAATAAGAGCTGAAATTAGGGATGCGGGCATTGGCAACTGCGTTCCTCTAGAGCAAATTAACATATTAACCTGCTCTAGTAAGACAAACCCAGTCACGGCCATAAACGAACTAACAGAAAGGAATTCATTTGTTGAATTGCCAGAGGATGATAGTGAGTTGTTCGAAGAATTTATACACTGCATGTACAATAACTTACCCAACTACTCCGAAAGCGTAGTTACTTATATTGCCGGTTTCATATCTAGAAAGTTGGCTCGCTCTGTAAAATGTGATATTTGCGCAAATTTGTTATTTGGAGATGCACAAAAAAGCTTAATAACTCTGAAAAATAGGGGTGGATTGGTTTACCCGTCAAAAGACGTGACGAATATTCTGATTAAAATTGAAAAAATCCTTAAAGGTATTTTTCAAAAGCAGCTTCGGTCTGAACAGTATTATCTGCATGCATTTCGATTTTTCATGGAACATTTTGATGAATCCAATTTGTTGAAATCGAATTCCGAACATGACACGACCCACAGACTTTTACTTATTAAATCTATAGTCCAAACTTACATGGATCTGAGGTTTAAATACTATGGTAAGAAAACCACAGAAAAGATTTCGTTTCGCAATTACTTTAACAAAATCATATTATTCCGTAATGAGTAAATTACTGGCAATTTTATTAGGGTCCGATATGCTCTTATTTGATTATTGTGTACCTATATTTGTATATAGTTTGTATTTTTAGAACTTGAAAATGACTGTGATTGAGGGTTCAACATGCTCATAGTTGATTAATGTGTATATTTGTATTTTTATTTACAACTTGAAAATGACTGTCATTGAGGGCTCAACATGGTCTTATTTGAAACACGATTTGAAACATATCCTTTGTATTTAAAAAATACAAATTTTACAGTTTTACAACTATTATAGTTTTTAATAAACCTGTGTGAAATGGTAATTTTCGTTTTATTATGAATGATCGTGCCAAGTTGTATAAATAAAGTATTAAGTAATTAATAAAATTAAGTATACTCTGCAAAACGAGAAAAAAATCTGTATTTAGTAAGTACCTATTTATTTATTCTTTTCTTTGGTAACTAATTACTTAAAGACCGTGTTGGTATTGAAGGCGTGGTATGCTGATCAGTAATAGTGATACTCAAGGCTCCTATACATATGCCCCGGCACGAGCCGCAGTAAGTGGCAGTCCGCACGAAACTCAATCTTAATTCCAATTTCGGTCGCATACTACGCCCACAGGTAAGATATAGGTACACGGCTATCACAAGGCTGCAGTTTTTATTCGTGATCGCAGCGGTGGAAACTGGGAGTAATTAATGGGATAAACATACCATAGTAAAATTCGTTTTATTATGAACATGTACAAGTACAGAATAAAGAGGATGTTCATTAAATTGCAGTGGCATCAGTACAGTATCCACGTGCCCTGCCATAAATAAAATGTCACTGAGCGTGTGCGTTTTTATAGGTCGCATTTCCACGTAAATAAAACTGAAGAAATGTAACCGAAACTCATTTTCGACAATTTTCAATTCTGCAAACACCGTGCAATTCAACTATCGATATTATAATGCGCGCATCCCTACGGCAAGCCGCCATCTTTGTGCCAGGCTCACGTTAGGTATGCACGTTTTTTTCGTAGGTATTTCATGTCCATTCTTTTCCTATTGTCTGTGATAAAATCAAATCATAACATAACCTCAAAACCACGAACGCCAAAATATATTACAAGCTGACACTGACATTTCGATGGTAATTTTTTTCATTTCAATTAATACGACAAAACATTTTAATATTATACTGAGATTAAATACTCGCCTACTTACTTATAAGTTTATAGAATATCTGCTTCTAGTTCCAAGGGTCACGGATAATACCAATATGGTTCCAAAAGTTACGATTATATCTGTTTTACCTTAGTTTTATGGCGAGTCCATTCTTTGTTTTCATGCCATAGAAATAAAATAACAATTTCATTTAGTACCAAATAATAATTTATTAATATTTACAAGAAGACATTATTATGTTAACTTTACATTTATTTCTTGAGGACATTGCTAAATACATGGTGAACATCGGTACCATTTTACTAAGAAAAATTCTATCGTTTAGACTTTTGGTTGAGCGACTGTCTCAAAACAGCAATATAGGAAGAAATGAGGTCGTCCATTTTGTAGCCCAAAGATGTCTCGCAGAGTATCTTGGTTCCTCGTAAGAAGTTGCCCATTGTCATGTGGAAGAAAGTGTTGCCCGATGACCAGTTTGAAAGCTGGGAGAATGGATGGGTGACCAGCACATCCTGAAAAAAAATCGAATTGAGAACTTGCTTTTTTTGAAGTCGGATCATAATATAATGATTATATTACATAGCTTACACAAAACTTTGAAGGCAATCTATCTGATTGCCTATACATACTGATACATCCTATGAGAATAGTTCATTTCCTTCTAGTATAAATTATACAAGATAACCTATGACTATGCTGATATAATTTAAGCAGAGTACCTATTTAAAAATATTTTCGGTCAACTTACCCGACTTTGTGGATGAATAATGCTGACGCCATTTCTATTGATACCAATCACTACCATTTCTGGATACGAAGGGTCCGAGGTTTGTTTCACTTCAAAGAACGCAGTTCCAAACGTCGGCAGCTGGTATATCTTCTTCAAGAACCTTTCTCTTGCCTCATTCTCGGTTATAACTCCTTGTTGAAGGTATGCCGCTGATATTTGCGACTTCCATTGAGAGCTAGACTGTACTTTAACCATATCTGTTGGTATAAGATCATTCAACAGTTGAGGCAATTGAGGCAGCAACGATTGATCAGAACCAAATCTGGCTCTATATACTAAAGCTGCTAACTCTACCAAGTCCTGCTTTGAAGTTTTGTGATAGCCTCTCAGGTATTTCGGCAGCTCTTGCGGGTAGTAGAATATTTGATCCGCATTTTTATCCCGCCCGGGAACAGTGTTAATCCATAACTTTTTCATAAAGAATATCTGGTAGTTGATCACTGGTGGTCCACCTGCAGTAATGCAAAAAAAGAGTTAATATTCGTCGAGTAAAATTGAAAAAAGAAGAAAACTTCCTCCATTTTTTGACTCGTTTAAAATAGGAAATAGTAGTAAAAATAATCAATCAATAGATCTAATTTGAAAATAGTTCATAACGGTTTCTTATTCAACTCACCTCCTCTAACAGGTCTTGATTGCTTCATCCATTCTACCAATTCATGAACAAAGTCAAAGAAGTAATAATTTTCGGGAACTGAGAAAACTTTGTCGGTAATTTTCACGAACAAGCTGAATCCATCGCTGTTCTTCAAGTTTAGTCTACCAGTTATCTGTTCACACAAGTCTCTGGCTTTCGTTGAGGAATCAACCTCAAAAGCTTCGTCAGTGTCATCAGGGAAGTACACTTTATGATATATCTGCATGCTTCTGTGTTGTATAGCTTCTACTTCGACCACATAAGGCGCGTACATTCTCGCGCCATGCTTTTGTGTCCTAAACACGCGTTTGAGGCAATCCTTGGCTATCGGATGCGGTCTCGTTTTCAAGAACTCTACAATGTCTTTGAGCAATGTTTGTCCAGGTGCAAACACGCCGGTCGCTAGCCACATGAGTTCCCATCCGCGCTCTTCGCTGAGCTGTATTCTATTATTGGTCAGTTGTTTCATTATCTGGCAGTATATCTCGTCGCGTAGAGTCGGTTCTGATAGCGCAGCTCTGAATATTTCATCGGTATACTCTGTAGCCGATCTTGCTTTGGGTGCCGGCATGTCTCCCATGTACTTCAGAACACCGTAGAATGCAGCGACGGCGTTTTTGGCGAGGGTCTCTTGAGCCAAGACCTTCTTGAGCAAAGGTTTACGCAATGGGTCTCTGGTATGTGCCCATAAGTCACCCGCAATAGATCTTTTGGCTGTTGTCAACGTGGATTGTCTGGAAATCGACGTGTTGATTTCATCGTTTTCTCTGAAGTGTTCTTTTGCGTACTTCTCAAGGGTATGCATTCTCTTTCTTTGAATGGTGTTGTATTTCGATGGTTTCTTATCGATTGCAACTGAGCCCTTCTTGAATACTTCTAGTACTGCACTCGTAGGTATTGTCAATGTTGGTAGGATGTAAACATGCTCGGTCGGGAATAGACCGTCTTGTCCATTGCACGAGCCATGTCCCCAAGTAGCGTTTAGTAACGTTTCTCCAGTACAATCATGCAGCAAAGTTATCAAGTCTCCTTTTTTGTATTCCAAGAATGATGACGCATCATTGTAACCTTGCGACTCGGATTGAGCGATAACAAAAGTAGATCGCCGTTTTAATCCATCGATGATAAATATAACTAGTGAGCTCATTTCACTTGCATCGACACTTTGGAATACAAACTCTTCTTGCTGGATAGTCCTTATCGTAATTCTACCTACGTTATCGTAGGTTTCGTCTTCATTGTAAGCCACGTACGTAACTTCAGCGTAACATATTTCTAGTAAGATATGTTCCGACTGGTCGACTATGTATATACCGGTCCAGTTCACAGCAATGATGACCAGATCTTTGTTGATAGTTTCTCCTTTCAGTTTAATGCATTCGAAGAATCTCGAGAACAGCATGGGCCATTTCAACTTGGCGAAAATGACGATGTCTTCTTTACATCTTAGAGGATCTATCTGGGTCTTGATGGTCTGAGACGATTCAAACGCTTTAGTCACGAGATGTTCCCATTTAGTGAGCGCTGCGTCATTAGACTGGATGAATTGATTCGGTATATAATTCACGATGACTTTTCTCAAAACATTAGGGTCGATACGTGGACCATATTCAATGTAATGTTGCTGAGCGGCGATCATCGCCAAATCTTTTTCAGAATTGCATCTGTATTCACCGAACTTCACGCCTTTAGCCACTTGGTGGTAGATGAGGTTGGTTGCCACAGGATCGTCCATGGGATTGTGCCAGGGTGTGAACACTTCCTTCCTATAGAACAATCTCCAAGGGGCATTCTTTTCCGGCGTGCCTTGCTCTTTAGCGAACTGTTCGCATTGAGATATCGCATCCAGTATGTGTTCTCCTTCACTTCCGAGCGAAAGGACTTTGTCGTACAAAGTTATATAGAGAGAGAAGCCGAAAGTATCCGTCATGGCGATGTTCTCTGCTATTTGTTGACAGACTTCTTCAGCTGTAGTAGCTGAATCTGATTGGACAGTCTTGAATGTTTCGTCCATGAGTGTGACAGTAAGTAGGATGGGTTTCTTAGTCTTTGTAGCTTGGAGTTCAAGCCAGCTGGGAGGCTGTGTTCTGGGCCCATTCTTGAAGGTTCGGACCAGTCTGCCTTCACAGTATGGTGCGTATCCCGGTGGTCCAGAGCGGATGAACGAGCGGAGGTATTTGACAAATCTTTCGGAAGGTGGGAAGCAGCCGATACAAAGTGATAGAAGGATCCAACCGCGAGCGTGGGATGCCTTGGACGGGTTGTTGGTCAGTTGCTTGCAGAGCTGGCATAGGATTTCATCACTGGAAAGTAAAACATTTCATGATAAAGCCGACAGATTATTTTCAAACCTATGAATAAATTAATGTATAGGGTTTTTTCTTAATTTTATGATTTAGATACATATTTTCTTGAAGGAAAGCAACAGGTTTTCACAGCTACAGCGGCATTTCATGATAAAAAAAAATATATTTTATACAGAAAAATGTCTCACCGTAACTCCTTCCGGATAATTCCATGTCCAATGATAAAGTGCAGTTTCTCCAAATTGGTGCTTCGTCGTGAGTTCAACCAGGAGCTGTACATATCGTTGGTGACGTCATCATTCAACAAGCCTTTCATAAACTCCTCGTTCAGTTTGGTTTGTCGTTTCAATGTATTTGACATCATTTTGTTGCGATTCGATTCGTTAGCATAGTCATTTGCTACCATATCCTGTAAGTAAAAAATATATAGATAATCAAAATTATTTATTTGAATTAGAATAATAAATAGCCACGAATTCCTAATGATAAGAAAAGAAATAATTAAGTTTTTTTGTTTTTCAAATTTCTTTATTGATAATAACTTACAAAGCAAAATATAATATAATATAATTAATTAAGTAAATTAAACTAGAACATAGAAATATTGCAAAATAAACACAAATACCACCATATAAGTAAGTGATTTATTTATTTTTATTATGGTGATTGGGATAATTTTGGGATGTCCATAGTAACTTTGAATGTACTATGAATATGGTTAATATATGTGAGTAGGTAGGTAGAAGTTCACATCAATTGCAAGTAATTTAGATAAATTCAAAAGTTATTTCAAAAATTGTCTTACCTCAAACTCTTTACTCTTCTGGAACGCTCTACCCACTGTATCCGTCAATCTGGTCATAACCGACACATTATCAATCTTGTCATCCACATACTTAGGTTCCGCCAAGTCACCCAAGAATCTCAGTATCGTGACCCATAGCGCTTGCGCAGCCATTTTGTCTATCGGCGAAGGATGGTCTAGGAGGGAATGTTTGAGTGGTCTCCTTGAGTATTGGCAGGACACATTTCCGAGGAAGTAAGTGGCTGCAAACTTCCTAAAGTTGAATTCGTCGAATTCCTCTCCATCGCTCGGCTGCTGCATTGGGATCACGCTCGAGATCTCAGGCTTCGCTGTCGCTGTCTGGAATTTGAATGGTCAGATTTTAGATCCTTCATTTATATTTATTTTAAAAAAATTGGAATATCCCTGAGCTTTTGGCAAAACCCACATCAAATTGAGTAATGACTCATTATTGTAATATTGTTTAATTCCTGTGAGTAGGTATGGCGCAATAGAATTTCCGTATTTAAGCCCATATATAGACCACTATACAAGGTTACTAGTGACTGACACATAACCTTCTAACGAACACTATCTATAATTACCAATCTGCTATAGGTATGTATAGTACCTACATAGCAGATGTGTTTTTACCGAATATCCAAAAGTCGAAGAACGAAGTTTTTGGTGAAGTATGCCACGTTTAAAATGTTATGCATTGGATATCTAATAATAATCCTGTATGTATACGGACATAATTGGGCTACCACACGGATTTTTTTTTTAATTGTTTTTTTTTTATCAGAGTTGACACGTTAAAATGGTGTTTTCCTTGTTTATCTTACTTATTGACTAAACCCAGCAGTAGTAGTAGGTAGTGTAATTAACTACATCAACTAAACTCAATGCAACACGCAATAATTTATATACATGCGAAGTTCTAAAATTGTAATATTGTATGTACCTATGCGTGTTATTATATAGGTAAATAAATAAATACATTTAAGAATAATAGAAATAGAGACTGAATCGAAAATTGCTGTTGAAACAATCACTCACGAGACAAAACTCAAAACAGTAAAATAAAAGGAGAGAGTCAGAGATGCAAAGATAGAAAGAAACAGAAGAAAAATCATAGATCAAAGAAAATAGATAAAGAGAGACACTTACCACACCAAAACCAGTGCCGCGGACCGTACCTGCGGGGGTAGCACTGTCTTTCAAGAAACCAAACACGTCATCTACGTATCTGTCATCTATGGCTTGCGCATTCTGAATCGAGTTATCCACAGACACATCCTTCACGAACCAAATCGATCTCATTAAATCACTGTACTTCTTTTCATGATCCTCTTCCGCTGCTTTAGCGTTGGCTGATCTCGCCAGCTTGTCTTTTTCGCTCGCAAACACAGCCAATTTTGCCCTAATGACATGACCCTTCTCTTTAACCAATTTCCGGATTAAATATCCTCGGCAGTGCGCTTGGAACTTCTTGAAGAATAGACGCAGATTGACGAATGTACGTCTCAACTCTCGAGATTTGATAGCTGCTTGCATACGTAGGTATCCTCGTCGCATAACCAAGTAGCGTTTTCTGTAACCTCTGGCGCGGTAATGTTTCTGTACTATAAGAGCCGCGGCGCGCAATCTCAAGAATCGCCTTCTGTAAATAAATCTCCTGGCATTGGCCTGTACTCTGATCACGGCTGTTATCATAACTTTGTGTCGCAGCTCTTCAAGTATGCTATCATGTACGTCTTTGAGGAAGACTTTGGTATGGCCGAGTCGGAACTCCTGGTCTAAGACGGTTTCACAAATTTTCTTGGTAGCTTTTTTGCAATCAGTTTTCTCTGCGGGAGGTATATCAGGTACAATGAGCCTGTATCGGTGGACGAACTCCGCATAAGAGTATCGAATGGGGAAGCCAGCTTGTCTTATTTTAGCTGTCTCCATGAGACCTGCGTAGCGCAGTTGTCGCACGCAGAGGCCACGGTCAAATACCTGAAATGAGAGAAGTAAAGTATGTATTAGGTACCCTTAATATTCATATACATAGCTGAATCAACGAGTGAGGTGTTGATCAGCGTTTTATTTAGTTTTCATCGACAATATGCATAGTTCATTACAGCATACAACTTATACCATTAGCAACCAATCCGGTAATAAAATTTATATATCTTTTAATTATAATATTACATTGTTTGTTAAGTGATTGTAATATTGTGATTGTAAAGTATTTGAATATTTGTAAATGAAATATTTAATGTAATTGGTTGCCACCGTGTTAATTATTATTAAACTAATAAATAATTACCCTCGGCTTCTTCAACTCGTTAGGTTTGATACATCTCACGAAGAAGGGATGGCAAGCGTACAACGTCTTCATCAGAGCATCGAGAGACGTCTTGAACTGGTGACTCAAAGACACTCCCTTCCGACTGCCGCTCTGAGATCCAGCGTGGACCATGTCTTGGGCAAACAAACTCTTCAGGAACTGGTTGCTGGAGTCGTATAACATCTCTTTCACGTCTGCGGTTAGCATGTCTCTGTTTTTGTCTAGGAATCCTGGAACACATATTAATCAGAATTAGTTTAACGCAAGAAAAATATACCAATTGCTTACAAGTACATTTGAGAACATAAATAAGTAAAGATACCCATATAAAGAGAGTAATTTAGAAACTGCCGTGATGGCTTCTGATATAGATTGGTACAATTAGCGTAAATGTACAAACCAGTTTTTATTGAAGGAGTCTAGTGGACATTACTTACCTCGAACTTCATAAAACACATCTCCAGCGAAATGTCTGACACCGAACCGATGCTCATGGGTTGACTTTGCTGCAATATAGCAACCTTTCGTGCTGTGATTGCTGTTCAGCTTCGACAGCAAAGTAAGATCTGTGCCTTTAGGAAACCGTGACTCTTCGTCAATAAGGGAGAGCAAATTCATCGGCTTTAACCCAATCACGTCCAAATTCTCCTGATTATCAACATAGTTGATATTGTCCCAAGTTATCCCTTCCTTCTCGTACTGTTCTTGTTCAATCTTGAAAATATGTCTGACGAAGAACTGTTGCAAATTCTCGTTGGCATAATTTATGCACAACTGCTCGAAGCTGTTTGAGTCGAAGTTTTCGAAACCAAAGATATCAAGGATACCGACTGATCCGCTGGATAGGTTTTCATCTTTGTGCAGTGTCCTGTTTATCATTTCTACAATGTATACGAACATGTGTCCGTATATGGCTTTGACTAGCGCGTCTCGCCCTTCCATTGATGCGGCAACACTTAGCGGGGAAGTCACCTTGTCTCCGTGAGCCACAAAAGTCTTTCTCGTCATAGCATCGCACAGAACTGTCTTATTCACTCCGAGAAGAGTGGAGATCCGGTTGGCGTTTATAGCATCCGATATCTCCGATGATTCAATATTGTTAAAATTGTACGACTTGAACTTCAAGTTACCCATATGCAGGATCGCAGCGAGGAGGTTGAAGATTCCCCATACCTCGTTGTCTGGGAAGTTCAGAACTTTGAAAGCGGATCTGACGTCAGCAAACTCGTGGCTATCGTTGCGGCCATCGCATGTCAACATGTTCCCTGAATTGAGGTAGTAATAGTCTTCAGGCCGTCCCAATTCCAACTTCCTCTTTTCTTCCGCCGAAAGACCCGACACTAGCGAGTAGAATATGTGATAATTCCGCTCGCCTTTGTTCTGGAAGACTATTCTAGATTTTTCCAGCAAATACTGTTCAATGTTGCCGCCTTCAATGATTCCTTTTCTGCTGAAGTATATGTTGACGTACTTTCCGAATCGGGAGGAATTGTCGTTTCTCACAGTTTTAGCGTTACCAAAGGCTTCAAGGATGGGGTTGGTTTCTTGTATCTGCTGTTCTATCCAGGAGTGCTTCCCGCTAGCAGCTGCGAGGTATTGAAGAAGGAGTTTCGTACTTTCAGTTTTGCCGGCGCCACTTTCTCCACTGGAAAATAGAAACGGTAAAAGATGTATCAATCCTTCAACTTCTTCAGCGCCGAAACCAATTTGAATATAACTAGACTCGGGGTCAACACATAGTCTATTTTATCCTGAATTAATATAATGTTACACCGTGGTATGACGCTAGTAGGTATACCCAAAAATGTCGATAGATTAATTATTATTATAAAAGCATACGCAAAACCTGCGCACGTGTTTGAGATTCTATTCATATCAGTTTGTTGACTGATACTAATAGAATCTCAAACCTCGTTTTATTCTATCAACAACTACTTAGTTGACCCATACCTGATAACAATACACTGGTTGGACTTGGTGTCCATCAGAGCTCGGTAGGAGCTGTCTCCGACGGCGAAGATGTGCGGAGGAATCTCTCCCATGCTGTGCTCCTGGTAGAACTGGATCTGGTCCATGGTGTAGATGGGGAGGATCTCATACGGGTTGATCGCTATCAACATGGTGCCCGTGTAAGTCTTGAAACAAAGGTGGTTTATTTTACAGATATGTAGGTACCTACTCCTGTTTCTTTGATAACTAATTGATGGTGATGGTTGTTTTGAACAGATGGTCAGAACTTAATAAATATAAATGTTAAAAAAACAGCATTACATACAACTATTTCTAAATTAATCTACTTCACTTTTTCATTTCTTTCATTTTTTTTGATTGCTTTTAGCAATAAGGCCGGCACTTGTGGCACTAGTATTAATTTTTTTTTTCTTTCTTTTTAAATGTTATCGTGTGTTGCAATAAAGAATTTTCTATTCTATTCTTCTTCTCATCTTTCTCCTTCTGTTCTGCTTTGATTTTATTTCATTTCAAAGTGTAATGGAAGTACCACAGATACTAATGAAAAACCACTATATGAAAGCCATGGAAACACTCAGATTTGAATGCCACAGCTAAGTGAATTGAATTCTCTATAGATGGTGATAATGATGATGAAAGTATATACTTGTCAATGGCAGATCATGCATATTTTTAATAAAACATGTTTTTCAAGAATACTGAATTATCTTTATAATCCTTCGAGTTGGTATTTATTATCTTAGGTACTTGGAAACAGATAATTTGTGTATAACAATACTAATACATGTCATAAGGCAAGTAATTACGATGCTTGTTATGATGAATAAGTATTACAATTTTTATGTTTACACATGAAAACATGAAGGCTGTCCTGACTACTCTTATGTTAATTAGGTATGTGTATCTATGCTTAAATCAGTGTAGTACATACTACATACACATAGTGTTAACAACATTCATATCATTTAAAATAAAAATATATATGTATTTCAAAATATAATACAAGCTATGCATGATCACTAATTGTAAGATAAAATTTAGTCTGTAATTATGTTGTCCTTGTTTATCGTTGTTGTTTGTTAGACAGAGAATACAGTACCAGTTAGGTACTGTATTCTCTGTCTAACACAGGTTTTTGAAAATAATAATCAAATTCATATTGTTCAAGCTGTGTACACTCACCTGAGGAATTTGTTCTGGTTCAAAACCAGTTTTGAATGTGTATTTGGCTTATATATGAACTCATTCTGTTATGTGTACCGTTATAAATAAATAAAATATATTTTAAAACCAAAATACTCACATAGATCAACATACTACATATACATAGTATTAACAACATTAATATTGATAAAAATAAAATAAAATATTTCAAATATATTTTAAAACCATAATACTCACATACATAGTATTAACAACATTAATATTGAAACAAATATATCAAAATATATTTTAAAACAATGGTACTCACATAGATCAACTGCTGGTTATATCTGATATGCAGGTTACGCAGTATAGTATACTCCTGCAGCTCCCCGAGAGTGATCATATCCTCCACCCCAGTCCTGGAGGTGGTGTGTAGTGGCTTCAACACATTCTGAATAGATGTGATAATCTTCTTCCCATCATCATCCTGAGCCTCTACTTTGTCCCCGGATGTGTTGAGGACTTTCACTGCTATGGGGATATCAAACTCGGAAGAACCTTGAGGCTTCAGCCATACCAAGTCCTAAAATTAAAGCAGACATATAAAATTGCATCATGATGTACACTGCTTGACATCACATTAGCTGTAAACTTTGGAAGTGAGTGTATTATATTCACTCATCAAGGAGCATTCAGTATGAGATGAAAGTCATTGAAACGGGCTGATTTTGATTTATATCCACTCTCTTCCAATCACATTTCAAAAACAGGCATAAGAGTAATTATTTAGAAAAGTAAACAATTGTAACACTTTCAAATGACATGGCACTTACGGATAATCTGACTTGGTCAGCCATTTTGATCCTGAGATTCACTTCACAACTATTTTTGGACTATATTCATAGTATCACAGTTACACCAAGACTGTCGAAGTTTTATCAATACCCAGATTGTCTTATCAAGCTATCTCTCTGATAGGAAGGCGCACTTATGACTATTCAATGATAAGAAAGTGTAAATGTAAAGCTTAACTATGAATACATTACATAAAAATGTTGACTGTTGATGTTATAGATTTTGGAACTTGAACTTGAAATATTAGACACTGAATAATCAATCACTATTCTAGGTAAACAAAACCAAATTAGTGCTTAAAATTAGGTTCATATTAAGGTCATTTATACTTATAGATAACATGATAACAAAACAAATGGTCTAGAATTAGTAAATACAATTTATTTAAAAATATTTCAGCATTACAAACAACTTATTTCTAAATTAATCTACTTCACTTCTTTTTCTCATCTTTCTCCTTCTTTTCAGCTTTGATTTTATCTTCTGTCTTTTTCTCTTCATCTTTCTTGTCTTGTTGTTTCTTTTCTTCTTTCTTTCCCTCTTCAGCATCTCTGTTTGTAATCTTATTGTTAATGAGATTATGAAGGGCAATGATGGACCTAACGAGGGCAGCTAGATATACCACCAAAGACTGGTCATTGGTTTTGATGTACAAGTTGTCAATGAAATGATCATTGGCAATATCAGGCAAGAGATTGAAAATGTCCTGCAGTTGGTAGATGATTTGATGATTCATGGGCAGAGAACCTTGGCCTACTTGGATGAGATAATCTCTGATTTCACTCAGCTGAGAGTGGAGACCTTTCAGGCCGAGCAGTTGGTTGGTGATGCGCTGGGAGAGACTGCCCACAGTTGTATCTTTGATGTCTCTAAGTAAATGTTCAACACCGACCTCCTCTGCCTCTTCTGCGCCTATTTCACTGGGGACATGTTCAAAGGTCCTTGTGGTTGGTGTACCATCATCATGGACTTCCTCTACAGCTCGGTAAGCTTCTGTAGGCAGGCCTAGGTCCTTAGGCTTGGCATCAATGATGACCAGGACAGAGTTGGGACAGTATCTCCTGATCAGCTCATTGATTGCTACATCATTCTGGTGCAGTTTGGGACCGGTGTGGTACCAGCCCACTACCTTCTCTCTAGCATTCACTTTCTTGAACATGCCATACATGTTTTCTAGATAGTCATGGTCCAAGAACCAAACAGACTTGTCCTTGTCATCTTCATCAAATGGCACTGAAAGTTTAAAAGGTTATTGTTAAATAAGATTTTTATATCGCCTCGGATAGAAACAAAACATGGCAATAAATATAACTTTTAAAAATAGACTAAGAGATAGTAGAACTTGGTATATTCATACCACTCATAACAATGTAAAAGTGAGTAGGTATATTGACAAGAAATTATTTTGTGGCCTCTGAAATAGATCAAGATAGATAATGACTTTGGTAACAACCTAGCCTCTGATTTTCAAACTAGCTGAATAGCTTATGTTATGGCTATGAGCACCAAGAAGTATGTAGGCTACATTCATTAGCTTTAAAACCTTTTGTTTCAGATGCTCATTCATATTAATAAACAATTACTATAAAAATACAAGTTTCAGTTTCAAAAGCACAGTGATAGATTATTTACTTAAACCGCTATGTGAGCTTGAATACTTATGAGTTAGCATATAATTGGGAGAGTGCAGAAACTGCAACAAAAGTAATGCACAGTCATCACAACTAACCTGCAAAGCTGTTTGATACATCTAGAACTCCCTTCGATCTCCAGCATCCTAGGAGGACACCAACGACGCGTTTCTGATTACCAATCTTCCCCATTCGGTTGAAATGGTCCACAACGCTGAGGAGCACCAGTGGATGAACAACCACCTTAGTGGTCACAACTTCTTGGGCTGGCATTATGCTTTTTATGACAAAAACTGCCACAAGATGAATTTATCTAGCAAGCTAGTACGGTATCAGAGAACAGAAACAAATCGTAAATATAATCACGAAAGCTTTACAACAATTAGAAGAAAATCGCCAATCAGCCGCAAACAAAACTGGAATTTGACAGTCATTCATGTCAAAATTCATCCAATCAAATTAAAAAATAATATAATTGTCTATGACAGCTAGTGATGTTCATCATTATTTCCGAACGCCGCCAACGGCCGAACGCACAAAATTAAAATATTCGCCCCCGCATGTTTGTGGTGAACAGCAGCACTCTGGAAAAAAAAGCTGTTACATCTGTCAGATCATTTATTATTGTCACTGTCAGTGCTAATACACACGCATTGCGCGAGGTTTTGAAATAGGTACCTAGTTGTTTAATTTCAAGTATTTTTCAATAAAATATCCCACAACACATCCAAAAATACTATTGTCTCGGAAATAGACCTCATTTAAAGTAACATATACATAATTCTGAATACGCAATAAGAAAAAACACCGATGGCTCAAAGAAGTTTAACCTTCGTTACCGGCAATGCCAAGAAATTGGAAGAGCTACGAGCTATTCTTGGCAACAGTTTTCCATTAGAAATAATTAGCCATAAGCTAGATTTGCCAGAACTTCAAGGAGAAATCGATGAAGTTTCTATCAAGAAGTGCCAAGAAGCCGCCAGGCGGTTGAAGAGACCTGTTCTGGTCGAAGATACCTCACTCTGTTTCAACGCTCTAAAAGGTCTTCCTGGGCCGTACATCAAGTGGTTTTTGGAGAAACTGCAGCCGGAAGGCCTAAACACGCTATTGACGGGTTGGGAAGATAAATCAGCAGTGGCTGTGTGTACATTCGCTTATTGTGATGGAAAATGTGAAGACCTGGATGTACTTCTGTTCCAAGGGCGTACTGAAGGTAAAATTGTCCCTCCCAAGGGCCCCAGAGACTTCGGCTGGGATTGCTGCTTTCAGCCAGACGGAGAGAATGTCACATATGCAGAGCTTCCAAAGGAAAGAAAGAATGAAATCTCACACAGGTACAGAGCACTTGAGAAGCTAAGAGAATATTTTAATAAATTACAGAACTAATGTACTAGTTATAAAATGAAAGACCTACCTGTTACCAAGAGTGATCAGTGATATAATAACTATGTAAGTAGACCAATTTGTTGTATGTAATTCTAGGTATCAATTTACTGCAGTAAATACTTAATCTGTTTCTTTGGTTATTCTTGTTTCTAATTTACTAGGTACCTACTTTAATTATTTCTAGATCTAGTAGATATTTATATAAAGTACTTTATATGTTGTATGCTGATGATAATGTAATGAAAAGTACATACTTATGTACTTTGGTTTGACTGTGTCTAATGATTTTAAGAAATTGATATGGTTATCACTAAGTGTTTATCAAATTGTAACAAGTTATGTAAAAGGGAAAAATAGTAATATCAAATTCAGACACAAGATAAATCTATTTCACCACTTTTTGGTTACAGTTTGTTACTATTAATACCTTATCACTATACCACAATTACATACCTAACATATATCAATGATAGTGCAGTAACCACAAAATAACAATCACACAATATTAAACCACTAGATGAAGTATGAACTCCAGGTGCTACATAAGGTTCTAAGTTTAAGTTATTATAGTTCTTGTAATACCAGTCTTTATCATCCACATCTCTCGTCCGAGTGCTGCCAAGACTCATGCTGTCCGAAAACCTAGTCTTGGCCTCTCGGTTTGAAACTGGTGAGAATGTGTCTCTGACTTCATGGTGCTCTAATGGTGGCATTATCACTTTTGTTACAGTTGCAGGTCTTTTGCTGAAGTTAAGAGGAGATATGTCTGGATTATTTGGAATTAGGATTGCTGATAATGCTGTTGGTTGGGTTTCAATGAGCTTCTTTGTTGTTGGCTTAGCAGTCACTGCTGTTGAGGAAGAATAAGACATTGTACTGGACTCCATCCATGTCTGCATGGATATATCATTAGTTGTGTCAGTTGTAATCAGCAGAGCTTCTTTTTCAGTAACTTGTGTTATAGTCAAATTGGATTCCATCAAGTTGTATTTGCTCATATTATTTGGATCCATATTTTGCTCTTCCACATTCTTTGTTCTATTGTAAGCAACATGAGTGCTGTTGTCATCATTAACAAATGCTTGTAGCTCATGAATTTCACTTTTCATCTTTTTATGTGTGGTGTTGCTTTCAACTTTATGGATAGTTGCTTTGGTGGTTGCTTCAACTATACTATGTTCTGTGCTCGCTTTGCGACTGTACGTCATTTCTGCTTCAGTATGAACTGTAGCCTGAGTCACTGTATATGTAGGATCTGGTATTGGCTTAAATCCTCCAGAAGTGGTGGGCATCATAGGTGAAAATCCTCCAGTTTCGAATTTTGGTGTTTCAGTCGTTTGATATATTTTATTTCCACTGCTGCCGCTGCTGCTGCCGTCTGAGTTCTTGTTTACAGGCCAATCTATTTTACGCCCCGTATTCAGTAACTTGCTGACATCTATCGGAGGTATGGGCATACCGAAAAATGTAAAGCTGCTGCTAGGTTTCGAAGTTGGAGGAGGCATCTTCATATTTGATGTGTTGTTCATTCCAGCGTAAATTACGGGAATACCGCCAATATTCTCGTGCGATTTATTATGACCCAATCCCATTTCGTTCCTGATTCCTTCTAACAAAGTCTCATTATAAGGATAGTCCACATAATCATCATAGAAGTAGTCTGATTCTTCTGGATATGGTCTATTATTGTTATTTATCTTATTAGTGTGATAATTGTTTTTAATTTGAGTTGCGTAGTCTTTGATTTTATCTATAGGTGATGAGAATACTTGCGACGTTGCCAGATTTGGCAGTAAAGCTTCATTTTCATGAGTAACACATGATCTAAAATCGTCTTCGACAGCTTGTGTTTTCGGACAGTCGTTTCTTGAAAACGGCATCCCCTTTACGTAAGTTCCGTCTGCACATTTTGGTCCAACAGATGAAGATTCAGACAGCCATGATTTGAGCCAGACAATGGCGCAGTTACACGTCAATGGATTTCCTGTAAAATTATAAAATGAAATTGTCAGTATTTAATATTTAGTTGTACCTATACATTTAAACTAGAATAGCTATTGAGTAAAGTCTTTACTCACCATCAATATCCAAAATAGCAATATTGTTTCGTAATTTCGCAAATGTAGCTTCAGATATAGACATCAGTTTGTTTTTTTTCAGTGATAGAACTTTCAGCCTCGGCATGTAGTCGAAAGGCTGACCGTTTATATGACAGATCATGTTGTTATCCAGATTCAGTTCCACCAACCATTCCATATATTGAAAAGACGCTCTTGTTATCTTTGTCAGTTTATTGAAGCTTAAATCCAGAACTTCTAGGGACATTAATGTCCTCAGTCCCGAGTTGTCGACATTGGTAAGTTGATTATTACTTAGATTCAGATATTGTACCAAAGGAATGTTTTCAAAGGCACGCGGTGAAATATATTGCAAGCGATTTCCGTGTAGCTCTACTATTCTTAATTTTGGTAGGTTTGAAAAAGCATTGTCGGGAAGATCAATCACGTGGTTCCGGCCTAAATATATGGTAACTAGGTTTGGCAAGTTAGCAATAGCTTTAGGGTGAATCACCTCAATTTGATTATTATCTAAATCAATCGTGTCTAGATTTCTTAAGTCTTTAAAACTTCCAGTGCGCAATTGAGCTATTTTATTGTGCGGCATTTTAATCGTCGTTAGCGTGTGTATATTGTTTATTATGTTGCCGTCAAATTGCTTTATATGATTGTAACTTGCATCCAAGACCTTGAGTTTCGACAGAACGTTCAAGGAAACTGGCAACTCATTCAAATTGTTTGAAGATATATTCAAAGTCTCTACATCTAAAGCTCTATTCACTATACTTGGGCTTATAGCTTTCAGTTTGTTTTTACTAAAATCTAGGGCAGCGAGTGCAGCGTTTTCCTGAATGGCCATAAAATCGAAATTCTCAATCGTATTTCCATGCAAATTCACTTGCTTCAGGTGAACAAGTTTACTAAAACTTTTAGGATGGATCGATAAGATTTGATTGTCGCTAAGATCTAATGTCTCTAATCGAAGTAAGTCGCTGAAAGTTGATATGTCGATTTGCCTTAAACCATTACGATTCATAAAAAATCTCCTTAAGTTGTGCAAAGTTTTCATACTTCCATGAGGAATTTTTTGGATGCCATTGTTTGAAATGTCTAAAGTTCTCAAGGAAGGCAAATCCAAATCAGGCGACGGTGGTACCGGTAAACTTGTGATTTGATTTCTTTGCAGATATAGCTTTTCTAATCCTCTCGGCAAGCCGGGCACGAACTCTATCAACCTATTATTACCAGCATCTACTTCATACAAATTTGGGAGATTTCTAAAAGTTGCTGGGTGGATCGATACTAAAGCGTTGCTGGAAATATTTACATATTCCAATAAAGGTGCCTCCATAAAAGTTATTGGGTCGATCATTGTTAGCTGATTATTGCTTAAATTAATTCTTCTCAACGCCGGCAAATTGTATAAAAGCTTAGGTTGCAATCTTTGATAATAATTGTACGATAAATCCAAACCTTTTAAAGCTGGTAAATTCCAAAAAGGACCTTCATTAGTATCTGTTAGAGAATTGTTACTCAAATGCAATTCTCTTAGTGCAGGCATGGCCACAAAAGCATCAGCTTGTATGTATTTTATGCTGTTTTTATTTAGATGTAATCGTTCTAAACTTGGATGACCTCTAAGTGCACCTCTCGGTATTTCCTGTAGCAAATTATCACTCAAATCTAAAAATTTAAGTCGCGGCAGGGCGTCCAGTAACGCTCTAAATTCAGAAATGTACATTATTTTGTTTCCGATAAGATTCAGTTCCTCAACTCCACTGCCTGATTGTTGCAAGAATGATTCTGGATGAATTTGATTTATGTTGTTGTAGTTTAGATCCACGACTCTCAGCTTTGGTACTCTGTGAAATGCCCCATGATGTATAACTTGTATATTATTGTTGGATAAGTAAATCTTTTCCAGCATTGGTTGATCAACAAAAGCTGCTTCAGTTAATTTGTCTATTACATTGTCGTTAAGATTTAATATCGATAGCATTGGTAAATCTCTCGTAGCTCTACCGACCATCGTTGCATCTGTGACCATGTTATTGCTCAGCGATAGCTCTTCAAGTGAAGGGATCACTGATAAAGCTCGCATATGAATGTGATTTATTCCACAATGTGTTATATCCAATTTCCTGAGCTTTGGAAGATTAAACAAGGCGTTTTCTTTTAATATGCGTAGATTTGGACTTCCTTGTACAAATAGTCTTTCCAAGCTTGGCAAGTTTTCAAAAGTCCTCTCATTTATGGCATTTAGACTTCCAGACTGTATGTTTATGTATCGTAATTTCTCCATGTTTACAAATACAGGTATCCTTTTCAGATTGTGTGCCTGAATTGTTACAGCTTGCAGATTTTGTAACTTTAGTAAGCTTTCAGCGGGGACATTTCTCAGGTCATTCTCTACAATAAATATTTCGACCAAGTTCTTTTCCTGCGTTTCCAGCCAGGCGGCTGAAACTCTTTCTAAACCATTATGGCGCAACATTAGCCTTAATATTTTCACATTTTGGAATAACTTTCCAGGCAACGATGGAAGATAGTTGTTCTCAATAATAAGTTCATCTATAGGTCTCTTTATCAAATCTCCTACTTTTTGAATTCCTTTTGATACTTGGGTTAGATCGCTGTGCGTGCACCTATAACGAAAAAATAATATTATTTGACTTAGTTTACATTAACTACATTTGTATCGTGTCTTATCTTAACGACATCTGGAAGTAAACAACTTCTTCGTCATAAAGAAAATATCTTACCATATTTGAATATCCTCGTGGCGGTTCGTACATATACAAGGTAGTATTGACTCTGGACTGGGGCATATTGTCGATTGTCCCGATACGACTGCTAATGTTAGAATGGTGAGCCATAGGACAAGCTCTTGTGCTTTGGAATCCATTCCTTAGATTCATGTGTGAGGATCATTGTAGCATAATCTTGTGCTGTATCGCCTCTTGTCGCCTCAGTTAGTACTTGAACTAGCTGGAATAAATAAAAAAAAATATGAGAAAAATAGTTTATTCGACTAGTTAGTAGATAACTAGCCTTATGCAATGTTGGGATTATAGAGTAGGCCGAAAATGATACCTAAAAGCCAGTCCCAATGTGTACTTGACGCCGGGTTAGTGTTTTGTGCCAGGTCGCAAACAATCACAACCCACTTCCCCATTTAACACAATTCAATCGGCTGAACTTAATCGCTGATTAAAGCATAATAGCGAGACTGTTTAGCATCATTTTTCGAAACGACACAATCCGGTGGCGTCAAGGACCGGCATTAATGAAAACAATGAAAATGGGAAACAATGGGCAACGGTCCGGTGGTTAAGATGCACTTTCACTACCATACTACTAGGTCTATTAACGTCTGTATGTACTATTTGCGTCACACTTACACAATACTTTATTTGGAGGCTTCAAGACTATCGATGTAGGTCAGAATTGGGATACGGTAGAGTGAACTCTACAACAATGTGTGGTGAATGAAGACGAAATTGAAACAATGCGAGATCAGTCTTGCGTAATTTGTAAAGAATGAGATAATTGGAACATCAAGGTCTTACACGTAGGTACAAGAATTTTTGGGCTGCAATTAAAATTCTATAAGTTCTTCCTTCCAGGGGCTTCCTTTGCAGTCTGATGGGTAAAATGTTTGTATGACCAATGTTAAGGCCATATGACGATGAGACTTTAGAAGAACCACCTGTTGATATTGCAGACGACATACCTACTACATGCCGAAAATATAGTCAAGTTATGCTATGGCTGTATTATCACTAAAGTGAGCTTGAGAGCAAATTTAAAGAAATAGAAGCAATTACATGCAAGCTGTAGTCAAGCGTGAGCCTATCCCATGAAGAAAAAAAAAACCTACTACATTAGTAACTAGTAACTACATATAGTTCTACAAATCTACACGTTCCACAGGAATACCCAAATTTGAAAGAGGTAGAGATATGGCAAAAGACGTAGGTAGATAGATAGTCTTGAATACCTGTGTAGTATAGTCGTTGACCAAAGAATTCTAAATGTTTTTTATAAAGTCCACAGTTTGTTACAACTAAGTATGTACTTCTATGAATTGTTCTGGCCGGTGCGATATGTAGATCATGTTGCACACATACCATTGGTAATGTAGGTGAGGTACTTGAATCAATGCATGCAGCCAGCGGCACGAGATTGCGGTACAGTTATGGCACTTACGTCTAACTGTCGCCGGTTGTCATCCCGTAACGAGAAAACTGCAAATTGCAGGTTGGGTTTCTAGGAGACTATGTTTAAGTGGTATAAAATATGCGATATTTGTTCAGTGGATGATGATTCGGTAAATGGTATATTGATACAGGAAATTGTGATTATCTTATTTTATTTATGATAATTACCTATGATACTTCTGATCAATGGTTCCAGGCACCAGCAGTACGGGCAAATAGAGTTGCTGTAAGCTTTTACTTACGAACAAAACATATAACCCAAAAAGAACTTCTTGAGTTCGGAAATTAGGTTAGATATAATAAGGACTACCTGGATCTACCTGGGAGATTATTTTATACGTTCAATAAAGTAGGTAAGTAACAATGTACTGAATTCTAATTCGTGAGCAAGTAACAAAATGTCGAAATTTCAGATTGTTAAAAATTTTACGAAATAAGTAGGCAATTTGCATAACAATGTTACCATTAATTATAAAAATATTTTCTCTTTGCTCTAACGCTCTATGGCTCTTTTCTATGAGATAGTTAAGCACCATTGAAGTAGAGAGATAAAATGTGAAATACATAATACTTGTAGGCACATATTATGCATGTAAGTATTTCAAAATGCGTTCAGACAAAAATCAAAAACATTTATTGTATTGTTGTATTTTATTTATAGGCAATAAAAATAGATACATAGGGAAATTAATAATAACTATGTTTTCTGTATAAGTAGTTATGTAGGTACTTGCATACTCTCACTATGAACATTTTTGGCGGGAACTATTCCACAGAACAAGTTCGTACTGTAGCAAAATTACAAATTGATAAAACCAACCTTCTAGATCCAAGCAAATCCAAAGGCCGCCAAATAAAACAAAAGGTCTTAACCCTTTAGGTAGGTATTTAAATATTAATAAAGTTGCGTAACACCACCTGACTTCTAACAAAACGAGTGCGTTTCGTGGTAGTCAAACACAGACTGGGTCCGGAGTATTTCGCATGTAAACACAAGACTTTCGGTTCACGACTCGATGCACACCAAGTAACTTATCTTTCACCATTGTGGTCGTGGCTCGTGCCGGTCTGCATGCGGTGCAGAAGGGATATGTGTAGAAGAAATATACCTAAACATCTTGTAATAAAACATAAATATGTAGATAACATAGGTACGTCTGGTGGGTAGTCCTATATAAGTAACTGCCGATTTCAACGCTAACAAAGCAAGATTCCATTATTTTCCTCTAGTGTTTGTAAATATATGTCCATGATAACAGAAACAGGTAACTTGCAAAAGGCAGATCGATCTATGGACGATAACTCATTATGCAGTTTTTGATCAGGCGCTAATGTAAATGTTGGTTGTGCTTTCCTTTACACGGCTATTTCGAGTTATTTCTGAACGTTTTATTAAGCGTTTTTTTTTTTCAAATTAACTGATTTTTAATTCTAGGATCTGCTATATGATAACTACAGAGACAGACACAATTCTTAAAAAAAAACAAGAAGCATAATGTACCTATCTGTACGCTCCTTACTCTTTGTCCGCAAATTGCAAAATAAAGAATGCTAAGGCGCGTTATCTCGATTAAATCAGCGATGTGGTAACGAGGAAGGGTGCAAGCTTGGACAATAAAATTGACTTGTCGTTTTAATTGCTCAACTTTTTGAACAAACCTACTATTAGAAACTCGATTTTAGGAACTGCAATTGTACTGAAGTATTATAAAGTAAGTGTGGACAATAGGTAGAGATGGAGTGACTTTGCATGCACTTATTTATTTATTTTACCATGAAGGCCCAAATCAAGTGCCTATTAAATTCTAACGTTCTTGGAAGAGCCTACAGTAATTATATTAGCAAAGAAGTATTACCTTATTGAAGAATTGAAATGAAAAAAACATTGCCTCTGATGCTTCGTTCGCTCGGCCTGAAAAGATATTATGATTACTGTAGGAAATTAGGAAATAAACCGGGAAACAATATTAAATATTTTTACTACAATTTGATACTGTTTAGTGGACATCTAGCTTACTTACTATACCGTTGTGGATATCCGCAACGTAAACAAAAAAATGTTGCTTTGTCTAACTTCGTTAGTCAAGACAGGTAAGTACCTATTTTATAAGCATTGTAGGTATCTATCTACATCGTCCGTTTTCAAGTTACCTACTATTATGAATTATGAGGTAAGTATGACTACCTACTAGTTACATCTAGGTAGGTACATTCTGTGCTATTATGATTAAAACAGACTGTATTTGCACCGAACATAACACCGAAATCTTGCTAACCTTGAGATTCTTGAGGAGCAAAAAAGCTGCAAATGTTAGAAGCGTTCTGGCCTGTTGCTGTTTGCTTTATAATATTACGTTGGTGTTGGTATTTGGTATCGAATTAGAAACAATGGTACTCATAGTTCTTCCATCAGTTCCATCACATGTCCTGGTCCACTATAAGAAATAGTACCTACCTAATTAATAAACTGAGGAGAACAAGTTCAAGAATAGGAATACTCTGTAATAGGTACACATTATATAGGTTTACCTACTTAATAATATTATTTAATATACTTACTTGTAATCAATAAGTAGATAAGTAATACCAATGTGCTCACACATACATAGGTATATAATATAGATACTATACCTAGTTCTAGATAAAATCTATGACTGAACTACAATAGTTTATACTTACTGAATCATCTCTATCTTCTTTTTCATAACGGTTAGTTTGACAACAACTTGCCTAATGTAAAAAAATGTGGCCTTCTATAAAACCTAATTCACGAAACTTAGGCACATAGATTGTAGTTTAAATGAAACAATATCCCTTCGTCAGTTAGTTACAGAACATTATGAAATCAAAACCACATTTGACCTAATGGCGCTGATGTGGAATGGAAAAATCCTAGACAAAGTACCTAATTATACAGTTTGATAATGTAAATAGGAAAACATGTTTTTGAAAATGTCAGGCCATCGCGTCTAATAGTTACAGAATACAAGACAGTTTGTATGGATGACACACCCACCGCTGCCTCGCGGAATCGAAATACGTCTCATTTTACAGATAGATACCTACTCTTGTGACCAGGCTTTTTTAAATAATGCCAGTTTGCAATTACAAGGCCTCTTGTGTGGATTGAAAAGTATTGAAAACTCTCGGCACTTGAGTTGACAACTCCCTATAAACATTCCTACTCATTTAGGGGCTGAAGTCTCTTATTCTAAACCCATATCCCTCCTTCATTATCTCAATAATCAATTTTTTATGTACACCCACTTATCTACTTAAGTCTAATGTATGGCGGTGTAGTTAAAAAAGCTGTTTCAAATCATTTCAACTTTCATGCTATCATCTCAACCTTCACTTTCGTAAACTTAACTAGGTAAGCAGATTATGTATTGTATCTACCAAAGTTGTCATACTTAGTATTGCACAATTCTGTCTAACTTAGATTCTTATTTCAAAAATGATTTGCAAAGCTATTTAGATACCTAATACTTACCACCTAAGTAGGTACCTCCTCTGCATATTTTCACTTATTTGTCGTCAACCAACCGTGGTAGATCGTTAGCGAGATTATAAGGCAAGCATATCAAGTTATCTTCATCTCCGTCTCCATAATCACCAAATCCATGGGTATTCTAATCAAGATTTTGTTTACGTCAATGCTATACAGCAGCATAACCAGTTTTCATCGACGTGCCCCTCAGATCCAGCCAGTCAGTGCTAGCCTCACGGTGCCGGTGGTTTAGCGCGTCAACATGTTTTTAGTTAGAAATTTATATCGGACTGCCAGATTTAACGTAAGAACTTATACAGTGGATAGGTACTTGAACCGGACACCAAAAATCTTGATTACCGGTAAGTTTGAATTTTTGACCTTTTTGACCTATTTTGAGACTATTCATGGTGTATCCTAATAATGTCCAGCAGAGTATTTGACTGATATCTAATGCGTGGTTAATATATAATTTATTCATGAATCAGCTGAACGAATTTAGATAAAATCTTTCCAAAATCACCCCTATTGCTAACACGCGATATAATAAAATAATCAAAAGAACGCATTAGAAATAGTGTACCTACCTATACCTACTCGTAACATAACTATCAGCAATTTGATACGATAGCCGATTCGCCGGCTGTGAAATGAAAGTGAAATTGCACAGACATTCTGCAGACGTTTCACAAAGAAAACGCAAACGTAGGTAGGCAAATTATTAGGTCTGAAGTTTAGGTTTCGAAGGAATTGTTAATATTCTAATATTTTATAGAGACGCTCTTACTATGTTTAAAACCGAAGTCCTGGACTTACCTAGCTACCTATGTTATTTTTTTATTACGTGGGATAGGTTTACGTTTGACTACAGCCTGCCTGATATTAAGCATTGCTGCAGCCTAGGGTGTAACACGTTTACCTAGAAGATACCTATTAACTCTAGATTTGAAAACCCCTGGATTGTAGGTCGCAGGAAACACAGCTTCTGGTAAAGTGTTCCAAAGCTTTCTCTTTATTTACCCAAGAAGATCCCAAACTCTACCTTTGTACTTCCAATCAATTTCGCTCTTCTTTTCAGGGGGTCTTGGTCAACTCGGAGTGGAATGCGCAAAGTATCTTCGCGCCAAATATGGTCGAGAGAGCGTCATACTCTCAGACATCATCAAACCAACTGAAGAAATCGTCAATGATGGCCCATACATGTTCGTGGACATCCTAGATTTCAAAGGGCTTCAGAAGATCGTCGTCGACCATAGAGTGGACTGGTTGATACACTTCTCTGCTCTCCTTAGTGCTATTGGAGAGCAAAACGTGCCTTTAGCAGTCCGTGTCAACATTGAAGGCATGCACAATGTGATAGAGTTAGCGAAACAGTATAGGTTAAGAGTGTTCGTTCCAAGCACAATAGGTGCTTTCGGACCTGATTCTCCTAGAAATCCTACGCCCAATATAACAGTGCAACGTCCAAGGACTATTTACGGTGTGTCTAAAGTGCACGCGGAACTTTTAGGAGAGTATTATCATTACAAGTTCGGTTTGGACTTCCGTTGCTTGAGGTTCCCGGGCGTCATTTCCAGCGATCCACCAGGCGGAGGCACCACAGGTATGGTTTCTATCACAGACCACTTAGCATCTATGTTCATTTAAAAATTATTGCCCTACCTATACCTGATGTAGTGAATGGAGATAATAATTAATCCAACGAGCTAACCTAGGTATCTATTTACAGCCTTAATTTCTTGTACTAAAGTAAAAATGGCTGCATGTCTATTCTTTACTTGACGCAGGAATCAGAGAGAGATTTAGCCTACATTATTTCGGCAAACCCATTCGTACAAAAACAATTATTCCGCAAGTGTCTCGTAATAGATTCAACTCTATGACTTGCCTTGAATAAAGTATGTGATTTGAATACTTACACACATTAATTTAAAAACCATTGACGTATAAAATAGGCGAAGACAGAGCAAACGTGATGATTTCAATCACGCACGTGACTTGCAAATTTTGTCACTTGATATTTTATAAGTACCTATTTTACTAGTTTATGCTCGCGGTTTCGTCCGAGTTGTATCGAAATAAAAAGTCCAAAATGTTAGGTACACGTGGGACCACCACAGCCAATACTACCACCGTAGGTAGGTACCAAAACTCACGATATTCCGTCTCTCCGGTGCGGAAGCGTGAATAATGTTACAGACAAACAAAGAGATTGATAGTTATTTTTTCTTCAGATAATATTATTCTTTGTAAAAAAAAGTAGGTACTATTTGGTACCACGTTATTGGCTCAATATCATACGGACCGGCTTCTCCAGTCTGGCTAAATCAGAATTTGTTGTAGGTACCTTAATTTATTTGACCTTCAATGTCAATATAATTATTAGCAAAACATTGAGATATATTGGCATAGGCAAAGTGGAAAAACAAAATATTTACCTACTCTTGGTACATCTAGACACAACAGTGGCTAAATAAAGAGAGACCTGGATTTAACCCAGTATTTTTTTTGAGTTATGAGTATCATTGAATGAACTCTGAATAAAAATGGCTCCGTCAAGCTATCTTCATCATCTTATCAGAGCCGAATGCTGGGCATAAGTCTACTCCTTTTTACGCCCTAACCTCTGTCTTGCGCTGTTCTTGTCCAGATATTTCCTTGACATTTGCTCGCATATTGTCAGTCTATTTAAGACGTTTATTTGTAGGTCCCGGCTGTTCGACTTCCTCGTAGTACCTACACGGCAGTCGTTAAGCCGTGTCAGAGGTCCCTAGGGCGATTCGAAAACTCTGACAGCAGAGTTGGCCACTCTCTTTTAGGCTATACAAGTATCTTCTTACCTACATCTATTTTACGAATTTCATTTTACTCCGATTTTCAGACTACGCCATAGCAATCTTCCACGACGTGCTCAGAAAAGGGCAGTACCAATGCTATCTGAAGCCTGACACTCGTCTCCCCATGATGCACGTAAGGGATGCCCTCCGAGCTCTCTCAGAGTACCTCGAAGTCCCCAACGAGAGACTGAATAGACGAGTCTACAATGTGACATCAATGAGCTTCACGCCGGAAGAGCTGGCGGACGCCATGTCGAAGTATCTGCCGGAGCTCAAGATCACGTATCAACCGGATAGTAGACAAGATATAGGTAAGAAAAATACTAGATACTAATAAAATAGGCAATACCTATGTAAAGGTTTTTATGTGTTTTTTTATTTATCTTGTTACGTAACAGTTTTTTCTTTAAACCTTATAGATTTTAATTAATGAGTGATCAGTAGGTCGCAGTTTTGTCTTTTTCGATAGATTTCAAACACTGTAATAAGGTCAAGAAAACGGTTATTCCGTTAATGTGATCATTCGTGAAAAGGTTTTGAGAACATTCATAAACACTTACTACCTATTTGAGTTATATTTGAAACCACTCGAGTATAACAAATTAATTTCCATTTCTAAGTAGGTAGGTGTTTTGCCATATCGGCTGAACAAGTCATAAAAGACATGACTTCACATGACCCACATCTTAAGGTAAGAACTTACTTAGGTACAAAACAGGTAGACTGGCAGATATGTATTCCATGGCATAGTTGTATGACCTAGATTTTCCTAGCCTTTGGTAATATCTACCTAAGAATAGGCTATAGGTATGGTTTTACGATTTGTAGATTAAACTCGAGGCCTTTCAATACCTGTTATGAACGTAATCGATATTTGTAATTTTGTATGCGTATTTTTTATACATATCTATACATAAAGCAAATTTGTAAAAATATGCAGCTTCGATTATTAGGTGGGTTCTTATTGTTCCTATCGAGTTTTGGCCATAGTGGGCATAAGATAAGTAGAGGCTAGCGGTACCAGTGATGTTAATACGGGATTAAACGTAACATATACTGTAACTATGTTAATCTTAAGTAGGTACACTGTATATCATGATTTCCATACAACATTGCTGAGCCGTTTGAGTGGGAAAAAACAGACGGCAGCACAGTAGAGACTAGACTAGTAGTTATAAACTTTGAAACAGTTTTATTCTTCTTATTTCAGCCGATTCTTGGCCTCAAGTATTCGACGATAGTGAAGCTCGTCGCGACTGGGATTGGAAACCAGAAGTTGATTTAGAAGACCTCGTGAAGCTTATGATGAAGGAAGTCAAAGAAAAAATCGTAGCCAACGGGTACGATACTAAATACGAGGCTCAAACTGAAAGTTTTTAGAAAAACAAAAACTGAGCAACCTTACCTTAGCTTTTGTTTTATTATAAGTTTTCAAAATAGTGTCCATTCTCATCAAAATATCGCTGCATCCGATGAAACCACTGAGAAAAGCACTTTGCCCATTCGGACTTAGGGGTCTCTTTGACGGCCTGTTGAAACGCAGTCACTGCTTCCTCGGTGTCCATAAAACGTTTTCCTCGAAGTTATTCTTTTATCTTTAGGAATAAATAAAAACTACAAGGTGCGAGGTCATAGCTTTATAGTAGATTACCCAGTAAGTAATTCCACGTCTGAGGTCACCAAACAGTCGATCGTTGTCCTGGCGGTGCGCGACGAGACTTTGTCGTGATGAAGGAGGACCCTGCTGCGAGGTCGCTTCTCTAGATTTTTTTCCAAGACAAGTGGCAAACAATTATTATTATACCACCATAATGCATGATGACGTGCACAGACATTTTTCAATATGGCACCGAATTGTAAAACAAATGACAAATGAATAAAATATATTCTTGATTATAGATACTAAAGAGTTATATTTTCAGAATTTAAACTTATTTAATTTAAATAATGTTTTTAAGTTGCTCATTCTAAAAACTTTCAGTTTGGCCCTCGTAGAAGAAATTAAAAACAGCTACAGACATAATTGTACCGTGTTGCAACGGTAGAAGATATTATATTAATTATGATAAATTTAATTTTTTGTGATAAGCACAGATAAAATAGCTTTATAATCTGTACCAATAACAAAAACCAAAACGTATCGTGCTCTGCTGTGATTGGCTGGAAAACACAGAGATAGAGCAGTTTTGAATTTATGAAAAATATGTTTAATAGTCATGTGAAGAAATCTCAAAAACATTGATTACTATTAGGCTCTCTTAGTTATGATGTGCTTAAGCAGATACACATATTTTGTAAGATAATTAATTAAATTAAGGTGACTCACTTCACACTTTCCTGATACCACAGAGCAGTATTTTTACGGGCTTTGATAATCCCTTTTTTACAGTATACATATATATTTTTATAATTATTTCAACCTGCTTAACTGGGACACTTAATAAAATTTTGTACATATTCTCTAAGTACCTATTTGTAAGGATAAAATAAAAAAATGTTATTAAAAATATGATCAATTCCTTTATTTAAGCTTCAATAAAACAAAATAACTGTATCTTATTATTTACTAATGTTAGGCTATATATCTTTATCAAGCTGTTTCAAGCACAGGTCAAGCTTAAAAATACTAACAAATGTTTGAACAGGTATTAATTCATAAGTACAAGAATTTTATGGACATTCGCATGTTCGTATCATTAGAAATGGCGTTTCCATAATGTTAGTGTATTGTCCAAATAATTTGATTACTAATTAGGCAGCGGCATAGATTCTCAATACATTTAGTTATATACACAAATCAAGTAAAACTGGACGTTTTTTATTTAAGACCACAAAAATAAAAAAAGTCCAATTTGAAACAACAATATTTTAGTAGTACTTTGCCGATCGAATAAGAACATCAATGCAGATGATATTACCTATCTAAGTGATGTATAATTAATTACACCTACTTTAAATTAATAGGTAGAATCTTAGAATATATAAGTTTAAGCATGAAATTAATCTTGGTCATGAGTTCATTCATTATATTCTTATTGTATAAACGATTGGGAGCTCAGAACATAGTGCATTTTGATTATAAAAAAATCTCAGCATTTGTTTATATGGATATAAATTATTATCAATTTTATTGTTATTAAATAAGGGAAAAATGCCTACAAAGGGATAGGAAATTATTTTTTTTACTACTAAAGCGGCAAAGTAAAAAAAACTTTATATTTACATTTTATTTCGTGACTGACTATAAGCAGTTGTGTGATGATTGCATGAACAAAAAAAATCAGAACAATTGATAACCTGCTTTTTTTGAAGGCGGTTAAAAAAGATGTCCATTTGAACACCAACACCCACTTAAAATTCAATTTTAATATATTGTATGGTGGTGCAGTAAGCCACAACAAATCCGCGAAAATGCATCTCTAAACTTCCATAATCATACCGCAAACAGTTCAGGCAACATTTTATGAATTTCACACGTATATAAATCGTTATACAATTTCGAATTAAGTTAACTACCCCTATATCAGAGGCTATATGCTTTTTTGTGACGCTACCGTCATATTTTCACAATGTATGTTTAGTTTTTTTTCACTTGTCTTATGTATTATTATTGTAAATAAATGCTTTTGTCAGATATCAAGGTGAAATATTAAAAATTACTTTGCAGTTCGCTAATAAACAGGTTTTTAATTACCACCTTACTATATTCGAAGCCTTTTTTTATCACAATCGAAAAAAAGTATAAATGAGGCCATTTTGAATCCGTTACTACAAATTGTGATAGAGGTTTAGAATTGACTAAAATAGTAAAGAAAATTCATTCGCATTTAATAGTAAACAAAGTGTGTATCAGGATTTTTGAAATTTTAGCTTTAAGTCTAATTAGATTATTATTATGAACAGAGATTTAGAGCATAAATAGTGAAAAAACGACGGTGGCGCCACGCATACGCTCCCTAGCCTATTTCAGTGTGTCAGTGTATCTTGCAACTATCAACTACTAACGCTGGTCAATATTCTTACTTATCACAATGACTCGATTCACACTAAGAGACTCAGTCTTCGATTCGTTTCTCGTTAGAAAAAGCACAGAAACACATGAAATAACTGTACATATTTGATTATTAATAGCTCGTGAGTTTAGTATAAGTAGATTCTACCCCACGGTTTCTAGAACCACGATCTCAAATAATTCTTGTAATCGTTGTAACGAGCGCTGTCATTGGTTAATTTCCAATTTTCAGCCAATCACAGCGCGGATCATTAACAAAGTGTACTGATCGTATTATCACTTGACGACGAACGTAATATATGTTTATAATTTAAGTTATGTTTCTTCTCGCGTAAGTGATAAATGTACCTATCTTAGTGTGAAATAAAGTTCTTTAAACTTAAACCTGTCGTCGTTTCAGAAACCAGGGGCATGTAGGCTATAACGATCCTAAAAAAATCAATCAATTAACTCGCATATCAGAATAACTTTAGCCGTATTGTCATAATTGAGTAACAACCAGAGAAACAAAGTTACAAAGGTTATAATATAAGTCCAGATAACATTTCAAGTCCGAAGAAATTCATTTACCTACACAAAGTCTCTTTTATTTAATTTACCGCTAACATATCGGATCTAACTTCTGCTTACTACTATTTAAGGTTTAAGAACTTTCCCTCTAATTAATATGAATCAACAATTGATTGGTTAAGCAGAGTTTTAACTTATTCTTTCGTTTCTAAAACGATCAATAAAAGACTCACTTGCACCGTTGTTAAATGTGTTTAGCGGCAATATTACCTAATGAACCAATGACTAAATATGTTTAAAAACCGTTGTGCAAGAGAGACTTAGACAGAAACATAAGACTAAGCAACTAAATTTTCATTGATTCAGGGTTTAAGATGCTAAAGGGTTTATGTTCTTAGTCCTCATAACAGTGGGTATAAATTAAAAATATTTTTTTCGTTCAGATAACTCCCGAATACTTAAAATTACCTACGATTTAATTATTACATGTAATAATCATTACACTGTCTTGAGTCTACCTGAGATGACAAAATAAACACATACGATAATATCTAAGTACATACTTATACATTACATATACATAAAACTCATACAAATAATATGCCATTTAACTATACTATGCATTTAACTACAAATACATGGACGTAATAATTACAACGGCCATTTGTTACAGGCAACGGGTTCTTTACCATTAATGAGATTAAATTGCACATTACCTCTATTTCAATAATTCAATAAAACATTTGTTTAAATAAATAAAAAAGTTATTAATCTAATCAAACCGTCTACTCGATTCCTAGTGATGTTAATGCACCGCTCCTTAATTTATTATCACATAAACGTATCGTCACATTTAATTGACTTGTCTCGTTGTCCCACCAGTGGTAACTGGAATTAATGGGGGCAATGGGAACTAACCGAGGCGGCGCTTGCGCATAGATTTTTGTGTCATTTTCACTGAGTGAATATTTTGATGCTGCCTGTACTCTTTCGCCGATTACGAATAAACAATACGTGGGCAATCGATTGGTATTATTTATTCGTAAGCTGAGAGCACAAGATCGACGCAGCTGGCGCATTCAATGAGAGGCCTATGCCCAGCAGTGGAATAGAGAAGGAATATAGTCATCTCTTTTTAGTAAGAACAGTTCACAAATAATAAAAACTAAGTACCCTCTGTTTATCTCCAATCGAGTCATTCATTCATTCTTTTATATAGGCAACCAGCATTACAGTTTTAGGTTTTTATAAGATAACAATACGGTATAGTCCATAAAGTGAAATATTCACTCAGTGTATGTACAAACAGTGAAATCTATAGCACTCTTGACCGTAAGCTTGCCCTCAAAATTACATAACTATTTTATCAAATCTGATTGTAAATATATCAATGGCACTTTTAAGTTAACATAAATTTGTAAAAGATTTTCCCGCGGTTTTTTTAAAACGACAATTAGTTTAATCACATTAAATCAATTTCTACGCGCTGTCATTGGTGAATTTCCAACTTTCAGCCAATGACAGCGCGCAGAAATGTCATTCAGGGAACCAAGGGTGTGTGTTCTAAAATATAGATGACATACATTATAATAATAGGTACCTACCTACATGGGAATGGTAATGAAAATCACAAAAATAAAAATGAAACACGAAGAGAAAACTAGCTAAATTTAGTTACCTAAACAAACAAAACGATTTTATTTTGCACTAGCCAAATCTAACAACTAAAATTAAGTAAGTACAGAAAAAAGAAATGCACATGTTACATTGGAATACATGAGAAAGTAAGCAGTCAGAAAGTTATAGATATATAATGTATACATATAATAATTACAGTATTTAGGAAAGAAATAAGAAAATGCCCTTTCGTCAGTTCCGACATCAAAACAACTCATTCGAAAGGAACCTTTTTATATTTAATAGATGACATAGTTTGAAATATGGATAGTAAATTGGATAATTAAAGTTTAAATTGATGTTTAAACAAACGACCGATTTTTACAAAATATATTGATTGATTATTTATTACAACAGCGACAAATGTATTTGAAAAGCAATACTATCTGATAGCTTGATTCATCAGCCAATCACAAAAAAGTAACCTGAGTGTGTTTACATGTGATTGGATGGCTATTATCTTCTTGGGACTAATGATTTTTGATCAAATTTATTGGCAGTTGTTAAGCAAGTAAATAGATTTATTATCAACATATAAATGTAACGTTTTTTTTAGATAGGCCAACATTTGACTACAGCCTGCCTGATGTTAAGCACAACTGTAGTCTAAGATGTGGCACGTTTGACTAGGAGAAACCTATTTACTCTGGATTTGTAGAACACAATATAACCCTCAAAGGGTGTTTACAAAGATTTTTTATTGTTTAATAATAAAATAGATTTTATTATGATATTAAAATAGATAGAATTGAATGTATTGGTATTATAGGTAAAACAGCAATCGTAAACAACCCATACCCACACCATAGACATGAAAAGAATCAAGAAGGTAGTATACACCAGTCACCCAGTAAATTGTTATTAATTGATGTCAAGAAAGAAGTGCTTTGTCATAATAATTACCTACCTACAAACATTATTCATGTACACGCCAGGCAGCCTTGCATTAACCGCGAAATTATTTCTTAGTGGCAAGATTATATTCCATCATGTGTTATGTTAATTGGCAAATCGTCTGTATTTACCGTGTGTGTTTGAAAGCAACTGTTTAGAAACATACATAAGCATATAAGTATTATATCCGTTATCTAGTACCCACGTCACAAGCGTTTGCTTAGTGTGGAGCTAGATGGCGCTGTGTGCAATGTCCCGCAATATTTATAATTTATTTATACTGATTTTGAAGACAATTGCTATATTTTGTTGATGGGTTTACTTTTCCCTTAAAATTGTACACAGGCGAAACACAGATTATATATGCATTCTTTTCTCGTAATAAAAAAATTCTTACACCACTTCGTTTGTTCCTATCTACAGATTGCAATCGTATAAAACGTCACAACTCACAGTTCGATCTCCGTCCGACAATCGACGGTTTTTTTTTAAAACTGTAAACTATATTCATCTCTTTCATACCTATGTTAATTGACTGTTCCGTTTAGTCCGCCTTGACGTGCTGCTGTTGTTCCTTGTTCAGGTTGAGTTCTTTGAGACGCTGCCGCAGCTGAGCCTTTTTGAGATTTGTCATTATTTGCGTCGATTGGTACAGCCACGAACCCTGGAAAGTGAGGGAAAGAAAACGTCAAAAACTAGTCAATTTTAATTAGAATAAAAATCTACTAATATAGTTTAGAACATGTGTGTCTGTAGCTAAACGGCTCAGCTGGTTAGATTGTATGGAGATAGGTTTCATCCCAGTATTAATAAATAGCCACTTTTTATTCCCAACGGTCACAGGGTGTGTGTGTACTTGTGACATAATTTGTTATTGACCTATCTAATTTCCTCACAAATATTTAAGCTTATCTAACTTCAGTATAATGTGGTGTCCTCCTACACATTCTATACAGTTTCCTATGGCATAATTTATTTTAGTATTTTTAGTATTGTGGTTCAGAAGATAATTGTTATTTTATTTATAATTCTAATTGAATTAGTTTTATAAATTGGAAGTATTTTTTTAGTATGCCTCTGGCAACATTTATTATGTAAGTATTAGATTTTGTTTGACATTCATAAGTATAAGTACAAAACTAAGTTTAGTTATTACCTAAATGAAGAAATAAATAAATGAAATTATATCATGCTATTTATGATAAGAAATTATTGCAATTAAGTACTGTGTTAATTTATTAATCGCCGTAAAAACGAGTACTTATTGACATTTCGATGCACATGGCACTGCAATATATGTGGAGAGTAGTGATAACTCTTATCAGGTTCCAGTTCGCCAATAAAAATAGATAATTGAACCGGATACCGTATTTCATAATATTGTTTTAAATATAATGAGATGTCACTAGAAACGAAACCAAAGGCATTATTATTGCATTTTTTTTAATTAGAATATATATATATATATATATATATCTATGATAACAGTTTGTATGTAGAAATTCAGCTATAAAAAATGCACTAAGTAATTAATTTGTAATTACATTTACATTTGTAATATTTTCTTGATGCACTCAGATTGATAGTTATTTTTTCTTCAGATAATATTATTCTTTGTAAAAAAAAGTAGGTACTATTTGGTACCACGTTATTGGCTCAATATCATACGGACCGGCTTCTCCAGTCTGGCTAAATCAGAATTTGTTGTAGGTACCTTAATTTATTTGACCTTCAATGTCAATATAATTATTAGCAAAACATTGAGATATATTGGCATAGGCAAAGTGGAAAAACAAAATATTTACCTACTCTTGGTACATCTAGACACAACAGTGGCTAAATAAAGAGAGACCTGGATTTAACCCAGTATTTTTTTTGAGTTATGAGTATCATTGAATGAACTCTGAATAAAAATGGCTCCGTCAAGCTATCTTCATCATCTTATCAGAGCCGAATGCTGGGCATAAGTCTACTCCTTTTTACGCCCTAACCTCTGTCTTGCGCTGTTCTTGTCCAGATATTTCCTTGACATTTGCTCGCATATTGTCAGTCTATTTAAGACGTTTATTTGTAGGTCCCGGCTGTTCGACTTCCTCGTAGTACCTACACGGCAGTCGTTAAGCCGTGTCAGAGGTCCCTAGGGCGATTCGAAAACTCTGACAGCAGAGTTGGCCACTCTCTTTTAGGCTATACAAGTATCTTCTTACCTACATCTATTTTACGAATTTCATTTTACTCCGATTTTCAGACTACGCCATAGCAATCTTCCACGACGTGCTCAGAAAAGGGCAGTACCAATGCTATCTGAAGCCTGACACTCGTCTCCCCATGATGCACGTAAGGGATGCCCTCCGAGCTCTCTCAGAGTACCTCGAAGTCCCCAACGAGAGACTGAATAGACGAGTCTACAATGTGACATCAATGAGCTTCACGCCGGAAGAGCTGGCGGACGCCATGTCGAAGTATCTGCCGGAGCTCAAGATCACGTATCAACCGGATAGTAGACAAGATATAGGTAAGAAAAATACTAGATACTAATAAAATAGGCAATACCTATGTAAAGGTTTTTATGTGTTTTTTTATTTATCTTGTTACGTAACAGTTTTTTCTTTAAACCTTATAGATTTTAATTAATGAGTGATCAGTAGCTCGCAGTTTTGTCTTTTTCGATAGATTTCAAACACTGTAATAAGGTCAAGAAAACGGTTATTCCGTTAATGTGATCATTCGTGAAAAGGTTTTGAGAACATTCATAAACACTTACTACCTATTTGAGTTATATTTGAAACCACTCGAGTATAACAAATTAATTTCCATTTCTAAGTAGGTAGGTGTTTTGCCATATCGGCTGAACAGGTCATAAAAGACATGACTTCACATGACCCACATCTTAAGGTAAGAACTTACTTAGGTACAAAACAGGTAGACTGGCAGATAGGTATTCCATGGAATAGTTGTATGACCTAGATTTTCCTAGCCTTTGGTAATATCTACCTAAGAATAGGCTATAGGTATGGTTTTACGATTTGTAGATTAAACTCGAGGCCTTTCAATACCTGTTATGAACGTAATCGATATTTGTAATTTTGTATGCGTATTTTTTATACATATCTATACATAAAGCAAATTTGTAAAAATATGCAGCTTCGATTATTAGGTGGGTTCTTATTGTTCCTATCGAGTTTTGGCCATAGTGGGCATAAGATAAGTAGAGGCTAGCGGTACCAGTGATGTTAATACGGGATTAAACATAACATATACTGTAACTATGTTAATCTTAAGTAGGTACACTGTATATCATGATTTCCATACAACATTGCTGAGCCGTTTGAGTGGGAAAAAACAGACGGCAGCACAGTAGAGACTAAGTAGTTATAAACTTTGAAACAGTTTTTTTCTTCTTATTTCAGCCGATTCTTGGCCTCAAGTATTCGACGATAGTGAAGCTCGTCGCGACTGGGATTGGAAACCAGAAGTTGATTTAGAAGACCTCGTGAAGCTTATGATGAAGGAAGTCAAAGAAAAAATCGTAGCCAACGGGTACGATACTAAATACGAGGCTCAAACTGAAAGTTTTTAGAAAAACAAAAACTGAGCAACCTTACCTTAGCTTTTGTTTTATTATAAGTTTTCAAAATAGTGTCCATTCTCATCAAAATATCGCTGCATCCGATGAAACCACTGAGAAAAGCACTTTGCCCATTCGGACTTAGGGGTCTCTTTGACGGCCTGTTGAAACGCAGTCACTGCTTCCTCGGTGTCCATAAAACGTTTTCCTCGAAGTTATTCTTTTATCTTTAGGAATAAATAAAAACTACAAGGTGCGAGGTCATAGCTTTATAGTAGATTACCCAGTAAGTAATTCCACGTCTGAGGTCACCAAATAGTCGATCGTTGTCCTGGCGGTGCGCGACGAGACTTTGTCGTGATGAAGGAGGACCCTGCTGCGAGGTCGCTTCTCTAGATTTTTTTCCAAGACAAGTGGCAAACAATTATTATTATACCACCATAATGCATGATGACGTGCACAGACATTTTTCAATATGGCACCGAATTGTAAAACAAATGACAAATGAATAAAATATATTCTTGATTATAGATACTAAAGAGTTATATTTTCAGAATTTAAACTTATTTAATTTAAATAATGTTTTTAAGTTGCTCATTCTAAAAACTTTCAGTTTGGCCCTCGTAGAAGAAATTAAAAACAGCTACAGACATAATTGTACCGTGTTGCAACGGTAGAAGATATTATATTAATTATGATAAATTTAATTTTTTGTGATAAGCACAGATAAAATAGCTTTATAATCTGTACCAATAACAAAAACCAAAACGTATCGTGCTCTGCTGTGATTGGCTGGAAAACACAGAGATAGAGCAGTTTTGAATTTATGAAAAATATGTTTAATAGTCATGTGAAGAAATCTCAAAAACATTGATTACTATTAGGCTCTCTTAGTTATGATGTGCTTAAGCAGATACACATATTTTGTAAGATAATTAATTAAATTAAGGTGACTCACTTCACACTTTCCTGATACCACAGAGCAGTATTTTTACGGGCTTTGATAATCCCTTTTTCACAGTATACATATATATTTTTATAATTATTTCAACCTGCTTAACTGGGACACTTAATAAAATTTTGTACATATTCTCTAAGTACCTATTTGTAAGGATAAAATAAAAAAATGTTATTAAAAATATGATCAATTCCTTTATTTAAGCTTCAATAAAACAAAATAACTGTATCTTATTATTTACTAATGTTAGGCTATATATCTTTATCAAGCTGTTTCAAGCACAGGTCAAGCTTAAAAATACTTACAAATGTTTGAACAAGTATTAATTCATAAGTACAAGAATTTTATGGACATTCGCATGTTCGTATCATTAGAAATGGCGTTTCCATAATGTTAGTGTATTGTCCAAATAATTTGATTACTAATTAGGCAGCGGCATAGATTCTCAATACATTTAGTTATATACACAAATCAAGTAAAACTGGACGTTTTTATTTAAGACCACAAAAATAAAAAAAGTCCAATTTGAAACAACAATATTTTAGTAGTACTTTGCCGATCGAATAAGAACATCAATGCAGATGATATTACCTATCTAAGTGATGTATAATTAATTACACCTACTTTAAATTAATAGGTAGAATCTTAGGATATATAAGTTTAAGCATGAAATTAATCTTGGTCATGAGTTCATTCATTATATTCTTATTGTATAAACGATTGGGAGCTCAGAACATAGTGCATTTTGATTATAAAAAAATCTCAGCATTTGTTTATATGGATATAAATTATTATCAATTTTATTGTTATTAAATAAGGGGAAAATGCCTACAAAGGGATAGGAAATTATTTTTTTTACTATTCTAAAGCGGCAAAGTAAAAAAAACTTTATATTTACATTTTATTTCGTGACTGACTATAAGCAGTTGTGTGATGATTGCATGAACAAAAAAAATCAGAACAATTGATAACCTGCTTTTTTTGAAGGCGGTTAAAAAAGATGTCCATTTGAACACCAACACCCACTTAAAATTCAATTTTAATATATTGTATGGTGGTGCAGTAAGCCACAACAAATCCGCGAAAATGCATCTCTAAACTTCCATAATCATACCGCAAACAGTTCAGGCAACATTTTATGAATTTCACACGTATATAAATCGTTATACAATTTCGAATTAAGTTAACTACCCCTATATCAGAGGCTATATGCTTTTTTGTGACGCTACCGTCATATTTTCACAATGTATGTTTAGTTTTTTTTCACTTGTCTTATGTATTATTATTGTAAATAAATGCTTTTGTCAGATATCAAGGTGAAATATTAAAAATTACTTTTTTAATTAGTTCGCTAATAAACAGGTTTTTAATTACCACCTTACTATATTCGAAGCCTTTTTTTATCACAATCGAAAAAAGTATAAATGAGGCCATTTTGAATCCGTTACTACAAATTGTGATAGAGGTTTAGAATTGACTAAAATAGTAAAGAAAATTCATTCGCATTTAATAGTAAACAAAGTGTGTATCAGGATTTTTGAAATTTTAGCTTTAAGTCTAATTAGATTATTATTATGAACAGAGATTTAGAGCATAAATAGTGAAAAAACGACGGTGGCGCCACGCATACGCTCCCTAGCCTATTTCAGTGTGTCAGTGTATCTTGCAACTATCAACTACTAACGCTGGTCAATATTCTTACTTATCACAATGACTCGATTCACACTAAGAGACTCAGTCTTCGATTCGTTTCTCGTTAGAAAAAGCACAGAAACACATGAAATAACTGTACATATTTGATTATTAATAGCTCGTGAGTTTAGTATAAGTAGATTCTACCCCACGGTTTCTAGAACCACGATCTCAAATAATTCTTGTAATCGTTGTAACGAGCGCTGTCATTGGTTAATTTCCAATTTTCAGCCAATCACAGCGCGGATCATTAACAAAGTGTACTGATCGTATTATCACTTGACGACGAACGTAATATATGTTTATAATTTAAGTTATGTTTCTTCTCGCGTAAGTGATAAATGTACCTATCTTAGTGTGAAATAAAGTTCTTTAAACCTAAACCTGTCGTCGTTTCAGAAACCAGGGGCATGTAGGCTATAACGATCCTAAAAAAATCAATCAATTAACTCGCATATCAGAATAACTTTAGCCGTATTGTCATAATTGAGTAACAACCAGAGAAACAAAGTTACAAAGGTTATAATATAAGTCCAGATAACATTTCAAGTCCGAAGAAATTCATTTACCTACACAAAGTCTCTTTTATTTAATTTACCGCTAACATATCGGATCTAACTTCTGCTTACTACTATTTAAGGTTTAAGAACTTTCCCTCTAATTAATATGAATCAACAATTGATTGGTTAAGCAGAGTTTTAACTTATTCTTTCGTTTCTAAAACGATCAATAAAAGACTCACTTGCACCGTTGTTAAATGTGTTTAGCGGCAATATTACCTAATGAACCAATGACTAAATATGTTTAAAAACCGTTGTGCAAGAGAGACTTAGACAGAAACATAAGACTAAGCAACTAAATTTTCATTGATTCAGGGTTTAAGATGCTAAAGGGTTTATGTTCTTAGTCCTCATAACAGTGGGTATAAGTTAAAAATATTTTTTTCGTTCAGATAACTCCCGAATACTTAAAATTACCTACGATTTAATTATTACATGTAATAATCATTACACTGTCTTGAGTCTACCTGAGATGACAAAATAAACACATACGATAATATCTAAGTACATACTTATACATTACATATACATAAAACTCATACAAATAATATGCCATTTAACTATACTATGCATTTAACTACAAATACATGGACGTAATAATTACAACGGCCATTTGTTACAGGCAACGGGTTCTTTACCATTAATGAGATTAAATTGCACATTACCTCTATTTCAATAATTCAATAAAACATTTGTTTAAATAAATAAAAAAGTTATTAATCTAATCAAACCGTCTACTCGATTCCTAGTGATGTTAATGCACCGCTCCTTAATTTATTATCACATAAACGTATCGTCACATTTAATTGACTTGTCTCGTTGTCCCACCAGTGGTAACTGGAATTAATGGGGGCAATGGGAACTAACCGAGGCGGCGCTAGCGCATAGATTTTTGTGTCATTTTCACTGAGTGAATATTTTGATGCTGCCTGTACTCTTTCGCCGATTACGAATAAACAATACGTGGGCAATCGATTGGTATTATTTATTCGTAAGCTGAGAGCACAAGATCGACGCAGCTGGCGCATTCAATGAGAGGCCTATGCCCAGCAGTGGAATAGAGAAGGAATATAGTCATCTCTTTTTAGTAAGAACAGTTCACAAATAATAAAAACTAAGTACCCTGTTTATCTCCAATCGAGTCATTCATTCATTCTTTTATATAGGCAACCAGCATTACAGTTTTAGGTTTTTATAAGATAACAATACGGTATAGTCCATAAAGTGAAATATTCACTCAGTGTATGTACAAACAGTGAAATCTATAGCACTCTTGACCGTAAGCTTGCCCTCAAAATTACATAACTATTTTATCAAATCTGATTGTAAATATATCAATGGCACTTTTAAGTTAACATAAATTTGTAAAAGATTTTCCCGCGGTTTTTTTAAAACGACAATTAGTTTAATCACATTAAATCAATTTCTACGCGCTGTCATTGGTGAATTTCCAACTTTCAGCCAATGACAGCGCGCAGAAATGTCATTCAGGGAACCAAGGGTGTGTGTTCTAAAATATAGATGATATACATTATAATAATAGGTACCTACCTACATGGGAATGGTAATGACAATCACAAAAATAAAAATGAAACACGAAGAGAAAACTAGCTAAATTTAGTTACCTAAACAAACAAAACGATTTTATTTTGCACTAGCCAAATCTAACAACTAAAATTAAGTAAGTACAGAAAAAAGAAATGCACATGTTACATTGGAATACATGAGAAAGTAAGCAGTCAGAAAGTTATAGATATATAATGTATACATATAATAATTACAGTATTTAGGAAAGAAATAAGAAAATGCCCTTTCGTCAGTTCCGACATCAAAACAACTCATTCGAAAGGAACCTTTTTATATTTAATAGATGACATAGTTTGAAATATGGATAGTAAATTGGATAATTAAAGTTTAAATTGATGTTTAAACAAACGACCGATTTTTACAAAATATATTGATTGATTAGTTATTACAACAGCGACAAATGTATTTGAAAAGCAATACTATCTGATAGCTTGATTCATCAGCCAATCACAAAAAAGTAACCTGAGTGTGTTTACATGTGATTGGATGACTATTATCTTCTTGGGACTAATGATTTTTGATCAAATTTATTGGCAGTTGTTAAGCAAGTAAATAGATTTATTATCAACATATAAATGTAACGTTTTTTTTAGATAGGCCAACATTTGACTACAGCCTGCCTGATGTTAAGCACAACTGTAGTCTAAGATGTTGCACGTTTGACTAGGAGAAACCTATTTACTCTGGATTTGAAGAACACAATATAACCCTCAAAGGGTGTTTACAAAGATTTTTTATAGTTAATAATAAAATAGATTTTATTATGATATTAAAATAGATAGAATTGAATGTATTGGTATTATAGGTAAAACAGCAATCGTAAAAAACCCATACCCACACCATAGACATGAAAAGAATCAAGAAGGTAGTAAATACACCAGTCACCCAGTAAATTGTTATTAATTGATGTCAAGGAAGAAGTGCTTTGTCATCATAATGACCTACCTACAAACATTATTCATGTACACGCCAGGCGGCCTTACATTAACCGCGAAATTATTTCTTAGTGGCAAGATTATTCTCCACCTTGTGTTATATTAATTAGCAAATCGTCTGTATTTACGGTGTACGGCTGAAAGCAACTTTTTAGATACATACTTACTGATTTTGTAGACAATTGCTATATTTTATTGATGGGTTTATTTTTCCCTTAAACATTTTCACACAGATGAAACACATTTAATATATCCATTCTTTTCTCGTAATAAAAAAATCCTTACACCACTTCGTTTGTTCCTATCTACAGATTGCAATCGTATAAAACGTCACAACTCGCAGTTCGATCTCCGTCCGACAATCGACGGTTTTTTTTAAACTGCAAATTATATTCATCTCTTTCATACCTATGTTAATTGACTGTTCCGTTTAGTCCGCCTTGACGTGCTGCTGTTGTTCCCTGTTCAGGTTGAGTTCTTTGAGACGCTGCCGCAGCTGAGCCTTTTTGAGATTTGTCATTATTTGCGTCGATTGGTACAGCCACGAACCCTGGAAAGTGAGGGAAAGAAAACGTCAAAAACTAGTCCATTTTAATTAGAATAAAAATCTACTAATATAGTTTAGAACATGTGTGTCTGTCGCTACACGGCTCAGCTGGTTAGATTGTATGGAGATAGGTTTCATCCCAGTATTAATAAATAGCCACTTTTTATTCCCAACGATCACAGGGTGTGTGTGTACTTGTGTCATAATTTGTTATTGACCTCTCTAATTTCCTCACAAATATTTAAGCTTATCTAACTTCAGTATAATGTGGTGTCCTCCTACACGTTCTATACAGTTTCCTATGGCATAATTTATTTTAGTATTTTTAGTATTGTGGTTCAGAAGATAATTGTTATTTTATTTCAATTCAATTCAATTCAAAAATTCTTTATTGTACACCAATATAGCAAGAGAACACAAGTATAAAGAAAAAAAAACCATAATATTGTTATTTTATTTATAATTCTAATTGAATTAGTTTTATAAATTGGAAGTATTTTTATAGTATGCCTCTGGCAACATTTATTATGTAAGTATTAGATTTTGTTTGACATTCATAAGTATAAGTACAAAACTAAGCTTAGTTATTACCTAAATGAAGAAATAAATAAATGAAATTATATCATGCTATTTATGATAAGAAATTATTGCAATTAAGTACTGAGTTAATTTATTAATCGCCGTAAAAACGAGTATTGACATTTCGATGCACATGGCACTGCAATATATGTGGAGAGTAGTGATAACTCTTATCAGGTTTCAGTTCGCCAATAAAAATAGATAATTGAACCGGATACCGTATTTCATAGTATTGTTATAAATTTAATGAGATGTCACTAGAGACGAAACCAAAGGCATTATTATTGCATTTTTTTATTTAGAATATATATATATATATATATCTATGATAACAGTTTGTATGTAGAAATTCAGCTATAAAAATGCACTAAGTAATTAAATTTGTAATATTTTCTTGATGCACTCATCTACATCTAATATTGTTATAAATTTAATGAGATGTCACTAGAAACGAAACCAAAGGCATTATTATTGCATTTTTTTATTTAGAATATATATATATATATATATATATCTATGATAACAGTTTGTATGTAGAAATTCAGCTATAAAAATGCACTAAGTAATTAAATTTGTAATATTTTCTTGATGCACTCATCTACATCTAATATTGTTATAAATTTAATGAGATGTCACTAGAGACGAAACCAAAGGCATTATTATTGCATTTTTTTATTTAGAATATATATATATCTATGATAAAAGTTTGTATGTAGAAATTCAACTATAAAAAATGCACTAAGTAATTAAATTTGTAATATTTTCTTGATGCACTCATCTACATTTACAATAACTCGCGTATATTATGTGATATAGTTAATTTGCTTATCGAATGAGAGTGGCTAACTCTCCTGTCGAGAGTTTATGAATCCGCCTTAATTTGCTTGCTTAAACACATATACTATTTCTATATCAACTTAAATACATAATATCAGAAATCTTGTGAATGAATTTGGAAAGGTATGCTGCCACATCCAGTTTTCCAGGCTTTCAAATTTTTTAAAGATATATTTGTACATATATGAGTACATATGTTTACATGACAAGCAAATATATCAGGACAAATCTAATCAGTACACTTCACAATGTCTACATATTTTATGCTTTATCATACTACATGTACTAAACATCATAATCCATCTTGCTAATTCATTGTTAATTAAATATAAATCTGTGTGAGTATTCGCGATATGGAATTTAACAAATTACAAATTAATATGAAATACAAGGTGAGATATCACAAGATTTTATTTGGAAATCTTTATGAAAGACTGAAGTTGAATACTTATACTTCTGAATGACTGAATTTTTATTGTTCTGGGTAATGATGCAACATATTCAATTTTACTGTCTCTTTTTATCACAAGAGGTGCAGTGAAATGAAAAACGAAAGGTAAATCGGGCGCCGTATGCGGGATAGAGAGCTGGATCCTCGAGCTGGATCATTCCTGGCACAACACGTTTCCATCGCAATTCAGCGAGGAAACGCGGCCTAAGCACTTGTTCCCGCGCGCGGGAAATAGGGTTTGTTCTTTGGTCTGTTTGTCATAGTCATATAAATTATAGCTGTTACCCACGACTTGAACTGTTTTTGCAACGCATGCAACGGAAACCCTCAAAGATGAATAATTTTCCCCGTTTTTTCCACATTTTCCATTGTTTCTCCGCTCCTATTAGTTGCAGCGTGATTTTATATAGCCTAAAGCCTTCCTCGATAAATGGTCTATTCAACACAAAAATAATTTTTCAATTCGCTCCAGTATTTCCTGAGATTAGCACGTTCAAACAAACAAACTCTTCAGCTTTATAATATTAGTATAGATAAAACTATAAATTTAAATAAAGAGTGCACATAAGTTGAAGAACTTACCACCATGATCATGCAGTTCAAGAGTATTGGTATAGAGAACACCACTGATATAAAGAGCCCCTTGCTGTCAAAGTACTGCTGTCGTGAAAATAATGCCCAGTTTCTAGCAGCCACTTCGTTTATATTCTCCGAAAAATACACCAAAAGCACTGAAAAGTAAATATAAATATTTTTTTACACATACATTTTTAGTTGAAGTAATATAAGAAACTCCATGAAGCCCCACTAATTTATAATAAAATATGTTTGGAAAAGTTTAAAGTTTTAGTTTAAAGACAGAACTTTAAATTAAACCCAATCCCATATTGGCAGTAAAGGTCAGAATACACAAGAAAAACCTTGAAGTTATATTGAACAGCACAAAATATGTTGAAGAAAAAAATGTTTCGAACTCTTGTTAGTTTCAATTTTGATCATAATTCAGCAATGTACTTATATTTTTTATTTATAATTTAGTAGTTATCCTTGAGTTCAAAATTAGGCATAAATTAATGCATTGAGAATATCATACATCATATTTAGCTAGCATTAATTAGGTATAACAATGTATGTACCTACTTTTTTCTGATTAAATTAATTACATATGTTACAAAGATCTAGAATTAATATTAACATGTACAGGCAAAAGATTATAATGTAGGTGCATGAATTAGTTATTCAAACCAGTTATATTTTTATATATAAATAGATTATAGCTGGATAATAATAATAATGTGGAACAATGCTATGTTTTATGTTACATTTATCTCTGTACATATATTTAAGCAATGTTTATGCTGTTGAGAAATATGCCAGTAAAACCTTGAGGTGTAAACCAATACTTACATAGTATTATGAATAGAATGACTTGAAAGTTCCCATAGTTTCTTGTTGAGAAGCATGTGAATGTGACAATGATGTGGAATGAAATTAGCGCTATTAACCATGGGTCCCTCCACTCAATCTGAAATTATAGAAAACTATGTATAAATACACTTGGATCTACTGCTTAGCTGTGTTTCCTATAAATTACAATTCAGAGGTCTTCAAATCTAGAGTTAATAGGTACTTTTTATTATATATATTTAGGCATAATATCAGGAAGGCTATAAGTAGTCAAACACAAACCTATCACATGAAAAAAAATCCTAAGATAACTTAATTTGATGATTATTAATAGATATACATATATAATAGGTAGAAAGTGTATATTGTAGGTACTGTCAGTTACACTGTCAAGTTGTTGTTAAAGCAAAAACTATTGTATGTAAATTACATGTACCAATGAACTGGCAAAAATAAATTCTCATACCAATACTTAAAATGAAATGTAGCAAGCTTAGTCATTGGTCTATAAAGTAGGCAAATTTAATTTTATCTACTATGTCTAACTATCATTATCATAATCCCATGCAATTTGAATCCCACTGCTGGGTATAGGCCTCACTTTGATTGTGCCATCTGTGTTGATCCTGTGCAGACATCGCTTAGGACTTATTCACCTAGCTAGCCAAGCTATAGGTACTTTAGACATTGTATTTTATACCTTTTATTGCCTTTCCATTAAAAATGACCAATACTCAGTTTTGGGAATCAACTAAAAACACATATGTTTGCAGTAATATTACATTAAACTGTATATAATAAACTAAAGATGTATCCTTCAAATGTCAAACTAAAATTGTACCTACAGTTTTCAAGGAAACACTAGGTATATGGAATTAAAATGTATTGACTATCATATTTAATTCTAGACCCATAGGTTTCAACATAACATCAAGCAAGAACTGGCCAAGTGTGAGCAGAACGACACATCTTAGTAATCCATAATGAAGTATTTTGGTATCACTAAAAACGCGGCGCGTTACATGTGTTGCTATTTGAAAGAAATGAGTTTTATTTTGTTTTTCTGAGTTTTTTTTATCATGAATCAGATAATATGTTGAACTATTGAAGGTCTCAAAGCCAACCAATAAATATATTTCGTTGAGCGGCATTCTAATTACAGCAGCGTCACGGTCAACAACTGCATTATCAAATTGTATCGTTTTGAAGTACCTAGGTATCTGTATAAGCACATCCAACTACACCGATATAGACACAAAAACTTTAGCATCTTCAGATCATCCTTGAACTGCTATCGATTCATTTTCCTACTGACAATATCTTCTTCAATCTAAATTTGTAAATAAATAATGTTTTTACTTTACTGACATTCATGATAAACGATAACTATAAATAGATGTGATAGAACTTACACTTCGCAAGTACGATATAAAGTCAGATATCTGGTTTACTTCCACAAATTCTTCCATTATATTGGTAAAACAGAAACCGAAAAGATATCACTGATTTTTTATTTCGGAAACTTGGTCTCACAGTTTTCTTGAAAATGAAATGATTTGTCGATCGAACGAACAAGCCATTGATTAATCAATCAATGACATTGACATAACAGAAGCTGTGCCTGTGACGGCAAGCATGTCAGGATATGGGTAATTCTCTAAAATAAAAATTAAAAAATTACTTCCGGTGTCGACAAAGTTCATTCTTTGTATTTTTTTAAATATTGTCTATGGCTGGTTACACTACCTTTTATTATGATGTCAGTGCCAACGTCTCGATAACGATAACGTCAAATCAAACTTCGCCTTCGCGACGCGACATCAGACCAATTGGACGGCCGATTTGATATTTTCGATTTTTTTGTAATTATCTAGTATCTAGTGAATAAAAAATAAACTTACAACACATGAACCTACCTATTTCAAAATGAGTTACAAACGTTTTTATGATTAAAATAATACCTAAGTGAATGTGTCTGTAAATTTGACGAACTATGCAGGACTGTTTTTGTTGATTGGCCATTGTACCCATTCTCGCCGGTATCAAAATGTTATCAAATAAAATAACAAAAAGGATATGCGGCTTCATCGCGTGCATTGTCATTTTAATAAAAGACAGCCGAGCTACTGGCGACGGTGGTTTTGTAAAACCTCCGCCAGATAGGTTTCATTTAGATGTGAGCGATTGTTCATTGTATCACAAATTATGCTCGCATCTAGAAGAAGATCTAGCTATCTTGTCATGCTCTCTAAATGCGTCGTACAATAAGACGCTAGTAGCTTCTAACTGCCAACACAAGCTGTGGACATACCAAAACTATTTACTGGACAATGCATACTTGGAGTTTAAATTGGCTACTCCTTCAAAGCCTTGTCAAGATGAGCCAGCGGTTCTCAATTGTCTTAAAGCTACCGACCGCTCAATGGACTGTATATTGAAGAGGAAGCCAAGTATCAATGACAAAAACTGTTGGAGGACAATAAACAAGATTGAATCTCTTATTTTTAATGATTGGCAGATAACTGGCAGCTTTTTAAAGAACTGTAATGATGATATTCAAGTGCATACATGTGGGAGAATCCCGGCAGATCCAAAAAGTCTTTCACAGACTCAGACATTGAAATGTCTGGAGGCCTATGATCAAAGACTCAGGCCAGAGTGCATGATGGAAGTCACTATGCTGGAAGACATGAAATACAGCACTCTTCAGATGGATAAATTAATTTTCGCAGCTTGTAATGTAGATCAGAAAAACTTTTGTCCAGATGAGGTGCCTGGTACATGGCTCATGTATAAATGTTTGCTGAGACACAAGTATGAGAATGGTATGTTTTATAATATTTATGACTTGTTTACATACTTTTGCCTAATTTCCATACCATATTTTTAATAATTTTAACATAATACCTTATTTGCTTTGTTCGCAGGTATGAGAAAAAAATGTCAGGACCAACTATTTTACGACCAAAGGAATATAGTTATGAATTATAGAATGAGCAAAGGCATGGTGAGATCCTGCAAAGAAGATATCAGGAAATATCGCTGCCGTAAAGGGGTGGTTGACGACAAGGATGTGAGACTTGCACAAATTTTACTCTGTTTAGAAAATGTAATGAGAAATGATAGCACAAAATTGTCTCCTGAATGCACAGCGGAGATGACTGACCATAGACGGATGTTAATGGATGACTACAGGCTCTCTCCAGAGGTGATGCAGAACTGTGCTAATGATATCACATCACTCTGCAGAGGCATAGAAACTGGCGGCAAGACCATCCACTGTCTGATGGATCATGCCAGACCAAGAAAAAGAAAAGACAAAAGAATAAGCATTCCCTGTCAGAAGTCTCTAGAAGCTCTGGTGCAGGAAGCTGACCCGGGGGAAGATTGGAGAGTTGATCCTATTTTACGTAAAGCTTGCAAACCTGTAGTTGACAAATCATGTCAAGAAGTAGTAGGAGGCAACGGTAGAGTCATGTCCTGTCTTATGGAAAAACTTGGGACAGCTCAGATGACACCAGATTGTGAAACGGCACTCCTACAGATACAGTATTTTATATCTAGAGATTTCAAACTGGACCCCCAGTTGTATAAAGCTTGCAAGTATGACTCAGTCACATTGTGTAAAGCAAAGCTGGGATGGCCAGATAACAAAATCCAGACAGAAAAAGACCTATTAGTGCTCCCTTGCTTGTACAACTTTGCTTACAACTCTGACCAAAAAGGCAAACTAAAACCTGCTTGTGAAATGCAAGTCAGGAGAGTAATGAGGCAACGAGCTATTAGTGTAGATTTGATGCCAGAAATTGAGGAAGTATGTATGGAGGACCTAACTATATTATGTGTAGAGAATTCTGGTAAAGGAGAAGAAATGACCTGTTTACAGGACAAAATAAAAGATCTCTCCCCAAAGTGTAAAGAAGTGGTTACCAATTTTACTGAAACACAGAGTGGCCATATAGAACTGAACCCAGTTGTGAATATAAACTGTAGAGTTCCTATCAACAGAGTATGCTCTTCAGAATTGAAAAGCAAGAAAGATGAAGATGATGTTATGGAGTGTCTGATAACACACAAAAATGATCCAGAAATTAAATCTAACATCAAATGCAGGGCCGCTATTGAACATGAACAATTGATCTCTCTCAAAAATTATAGATTTACAAGGAAGTTTAAGAATGCCTGCAAATCATATGTTGTAAGGTTTTGTCCTAAAGCTCAAACCAAAAGCCAGGTTGTGACCTGTCTGAGCGAGATTGTTAGGAATGATACAATTAATAGACGTAAGCACACAATATTCAAAGATTGTCGGCAGCAGTTGAGAAGTCAATTGTTTCAACAGAAGGAGAACATAGACTTAGATCCGGAACTCAAAGCAGCTTGTAAGACTGATTTACAAACTCTGTGCCCTAATGTACCCCACGGAGAATCTGCAGCTTTAGAATGTCTTCAGACCGCTAAAGGGAAGCTGTCCATGGCTTGTCAAAAAGCACTGTTTGTTGTGAAGAAACAGGAGTTCACAGACAATACTATTGACTACCATTTGGTCATGAGTTGCAGTGACATGATAGACATGTACTGCCAAAACAAAGATCCCTCCAAATTATTGGATTGTTTGAAGGTGAGTCATTAGTTATTGCAAGTAAATTAAATGTATCTAAAATTAACAATATCTACATATGGGTGTAAATTTCTTTTAGAAATGCTGCATTGTTATTTCTTTATGAATAAAATAGTAAGTTCTGATAACTATTGTTACCACTAAGCTATACTTCTTTTAAATATATAGCCATGGGAGTGAAAACTCACTATTGCCAAAATAAACTAGTGTGAAAGTTGGAACTAAAATCTAATTTTCTTTTCACTGTACTAATAATATAATTAAGTACACAATATAATATATAGACAAATGTTTTTTTACAGATTAAGTACTTTTCATTTTTGTGGTCATAACAGTTTGATCTTCAGGAAAAGGACATATAAATTAAACAATTACTACAAGTAGCACCACCATATTTTCTACAAGTTTTACTGTACACCAACACAAAATTTATTTTATAGTATTTACAACTATACAATGTGACGTGTAAAATGGCTTTATGAATAAACTAGCGGTGCCCGCGACTTCGTCCGCGTGGAATAGTTAGATATTAACGGAAGCCATCAAAGATGAATAATTTTCCCCATTTTTTCCTCATTTTCTATGGTTTCCTTGCTTCTATTAGTTGCAGCGTGATGTTATATAGCCTAAAGCCTTCCTCGATAAATGGTCTTTTCAACACGAAAATAATTATTCAAATCGCACCAGTAGCGCGCGTACCAATTAGCGCGTTCAAACAAACAAAAAAACAAACAAACTATTCAGCCTTATAATATTAGTATAGATGATGATTATGATTAATTTCTTAACTTCAGGATCACCGTAAAGAACCTCGATTCAACGAAGACTGCAAACTGGTCATAGTGAACAGAATGATAGAACAGAACACCGACTACAGATTTAATAACAAACTACAAGATGCATGCAAATTTGATATCAAGCAGTTTTGCTCTGATGTCATTGGTAAGTGGAATTTGTACTATATGTGAGTAATTTTTTTTAAATTCACAAAATGAATAATTATAAAGTGTGTAGTGTGTTTGATTTTATATTATTTTTATCTTACGAAATGAATAATTATAAAGTGTGTTAGATTAAAAAAAAGCGAGTGTGGCTTAGCGGTCCCAGTGTCTGCTTTTCATCCAGACGCACCCTGGTTTGAATCTGGCCCTACACCAATGACTTGTATTTTCAAGTTATGTGTGGATTTGCCCTCGCTTAGCGGTGAAGGAAAACATCGTGAGGAAACCGACATGTTTGAAGACCAAAATATCCGAGGACATGTGTCTTCCGTGGAAGGTTCTGGGCGCCCACCACGATGTATCTGCCCAAGAGAACTCCCCAAACGAATTAATTCCGCGGGGAGTCACGACCCTTAGTCATGAGGAATACGACTCAAGAGAGTGTTAGATTTAGCATAATATGCCTAGTAGTAGCTAACCTTATGACCATGAACTGTTATCCAACTGTCAAGCTGAATTCTGTGGTATTGAAAAAGAGATGTACTTATTCTAACATAATATTAGCGAAATTAATTAGCGGATATTTGCGTGATTGCGGACTTTCTCTGTTTTTTGTTGAGGCTAAAATCTGCTTAAATTGCAGACATATATTCATTATATGACTCGTGCAAGTCTTACGACTTGCACGACATAAGATAAGACAGATAATAAAGAAATCACCTACCAGTTGGGCTTTTTACGTTTTATTCTAACAGACAATTATTTGCCTTAATTCTAGCCAAGATTAAATACTAAAGTAGGTATATCTGTTTAAAGAATTAGCGATAATAAATTATTCTCTTGGCCTTTCCTATCTTCATTGCAATATCTGTCGCTTATCTTTCACGAATTAATATACATTTAATCTCTTTCATGCAGATTATATTTTTATGTAGGACAAAAGGCAATAAAAATATTCATTTATATAAATAATATTCTATTGAAAACCTTTTCATAACATGCCATTCAAGCAGACTCATCACATTAAATCAAATTGTGGCCCCTCTTTATACTTTTTCTTTATGTATTTTGCAATCATGCAAAGAGAGGCCGTGTGACATGGAAAGCTTTATATGATGATGATAATATTAGTACCTTCACATCTCCAATAGGGATTAAGAACCAGCAATTTACTGTAGCTATCAAGCACACGCTATTTATCTTTACCTACTTTACGACTGTTAAGTCTTATTTGGTTACTTCAATGACGCACACATACCTACAAGTATCAACGAATACGCTTGATGAATAAATTAGTGATCCTATTGTATCGATTCCAGCGAACGAGCCTCAAGACGTGGAGCTCCAAGGCAAAGTCCTGTACTGCCTAAAGGACAAGTTTAGGGAGTCCAAACTGACATCTTCCTGTGAGAACGAACTAGCCAGCGTCTTAAAGGAACAAGCGCTTAACTACCGACTCGACCCGTTACTAGGAAGACTGTGTAAGGCAGAAATACAAACCATATGCGCTATACCTACCGATATCATCAATACAGAAGGAGAGGTAAATTCAACCTTATAACTAAAACTTTTAGGATCATTTTAGATTGAATTTGGTTTGTTATAATTGTTTTAATAGCAAATGTGGTGTTGTTATCAATCAGTGAACGTGAGTAGGACATTATTTAGCAGCACAAAATGTTTAGTTGAATTTAAGTTATTTATTACAAGATTCTGTGTAATTATTAGTCATTTGTTTTGAGGTCATGGTAGATAATTCACCTGCCCTTAAGCCTGCTATGTATCTATTATATTTCTAACGCCACGGATTAATTGTTATCTTCTTCTTAGCGAATGAGAGTGGCCCACATTGGTGTCGAGAGTTTATCAAGGCGCCCTTAGAGCTTCTGACGTGATCTACAATTTAACATGTCAATAGTAATGTTTAATTTCATTACACTACCATTATTGCTTTAGTATACCTATAAATAGGATTTTTTTACTATAATAATGCAAATAGATAAAGCAGAGTTAAAATTAATTATTACAAAAATATTATTATTTTATTTATTCAGTTGTGATAGTAGGCATATAAGCTAATATACAAACGAAGAAATAATGCTAATTTTAAAGTCTTTATTATTTAAATATTCCTAATTGAGGATAAAGACCTCATCCAATGCCTACTTTATTGTACCAATGTACCTACTTACATGTTGTTGCTTTTGTGTGAACATTTATTCAAGAAATTATTATGGGTCTTATACTTATAAGTACATAGTTATACATAATGTCTGATAACGCAATTTGTTCTAGGCAACATCACAATGGAGAGATAATTACATGTAAATTATTGTTTCCCCATTTTTTAAACTTCAACAATGTTTTTCTCTATATATACCTACAATTTTCCTCCCTAAAAAATGTATAGTACTTACATATATATTTACAAACCTCCAAGATACAGGCTTTCGCCTAGTTTGGGGTCGTTTAATATATGTAAAATAAGCCTTTGTGTTTATCTTAAATTAAATTTATTTTTTTACTCTTATTTCAGGTAGAAGAATGCCTGAAAAACGCTCTATTGAACCACAAGATAGTATCAGCGGAGTGTGCGAGAGAGGTGGCGCAGATTATAGAAGAGGCAGAGGTGGACATCGAGACAGATCCCCTGCTGGAGCGAGCCTGCGCCCTGGACCTGCTCAAATACTGCAAGGACTTGGAACATGGCGCTGGGAGACGTAAGATCTCGTTACTTCAAATTTAGCTGCTGGTGGGTTGGCTGTTGGGGAAAAAATAGCCTTTGTCACTTTCAAGAACACATACCAGTCCCTACCGAGATTCATAAGGATATGTTGCTCAGTTATGCTATGGCGTGAAATAAGAACAAACCTATACCTTCGATCAACAATACCAACACATATACCTTGAAATACCCTGACTTTTGCATGATGGAATGATCACCAGCATTGAGCATAATATAATGCAGAGTGTAGCAGCGAGTGGGATTCGATTGATATTTTTAAACTTAAGAAGCTCATTTTGTATGTTCTATAATAATTATCGTTTACTATACGCTACATGCTATTAAACCTTTTGAGGTTTTTTGGTATCATATAAATAAGTATTTTTATACTTAAACGAATGATACATGTACATGGAGGTAGCTAATTAATTGTTACTGTTTGATTTACAGGTCTCAAGTGTTTGAAGATAATCCTGAATGATAGCAGCAGAAAACTTGAACCAGATTGCGAAAAAGCACTTTCAAGCAGATTGGAAATGTATAAATACGTCGCGTCGGTTAGTATTCTTTCTTTCGTACATAAAAAAACTCTCGATATAGAATCGACCACTATCATAAATGAATATGTCAGGACATATCACACAGCGCCATCTAGCCCCATACCGAGCTAACGTAACACTTGTATACTGGGTACTAGATAACAGATATATAACATATTTACTTTTCCTTTGTAAATCATATAAGATTATATTTCAGATACATAAAAGCTGCCAGCGAAACTAATCGCTTTGGTTACAAATCAATCCTTGGATGGGTGACTAAAAACTGTTATTATTGGCCGCTTCTTATTATGTTATTTTAATTGTAGGTCTCGGTTTCGTTATAGTACAGCAGTTGTTTAGCTACGTCAGAGGCCCTAGACTGGTTTGAACAACACTACATGAGAGTTGGCCAGGCCACCTTTATACAAACTTAATTTGTTCACAAAATCAATATTTTAACTTATTTGCAAAATCCGTATGTTAATCGCAAATAAAATAATATAAAATCTTGTATTACGACTAGTCCAACGTTTGTTTAGAACCAATCAATTTCACTGGTTAAAATAATTTTTAGTAAGAAGGTACAGTATTTTTGCTTGCTACAAGTTCACCTACCATGAGTGTTATCAACATTAGCTATGACTCTATAATAGTTAATTAAGTACTAGTTTTGTAATTAAAATGACTGTTTTACATTTTTTTTGTTTACGTGGGATAGGATTACGTCTGACTACAGCCTGCCTGATGTTAAGCATTGCTGCAGCCTGTAAGGTGTAACACGTTTACCTAGAAGATACCTATTAACTCTAGATTTGAAAACCCCTGGAAAAAACATTGTTACAATGCTAACGCCATATGTTTTTAGGGGATGTTATTGAATTGCTGAGGAAATGTTTAAATACACCACTTTTCTGATTATGATAAATAATATAATACATAAGAACACCTTAATTTTATATTTTGCAAGCAAAGAACACTTGAAATATAGTAGTCAAGGAGTCAGGAGGTCAAGGAATTGGCAGAAGACCGGGAAGGATGGCACATACTCCACAGACAAGGGCCCGGCCCTTAAATTTATGATGATGATGAAGTGAAAATTTAAGCACCCCCTACTCTTCTAATTACAACACAAATAAGCCCCCCCCTTAGTTTTTATGTATTACCACGTATTACTAGTTGACCCGGCGAACTCTGTACCGCCTTAGAGGCAATAAATAAGCAGATTTTGGATTTTTTTCAATTAAATTTAAAAAAGAAACAGGATAAATATATCATATGTCCGTCTCCTGGTTCAAAGCTACCTCCCAACCAAAATAAAAAAATTGCCTGCATACTCCCTATTGTCAGCTAAATCTGTTCAGCCGTTCTTGAGTTATAAATGGTGTAACTAACACCACTTTCTTTTATATACATATAGATTATTTAAATGTGTATTTCATTAATTTCAGATGCAAGTAATGGAAAACCTCGGCGACGTGTACAATGAACTGGCATCTTCTCCATCAAAAAAGTATTTCTTAGTAGTAGGCATCTCAGTGATTGGATTAATTTTTATATTTGGTTTATATTGTGGACGTATGACTAAGAAAGCTATGTATGTAAAAAGAAAATAGGTAATCAATTTATACATTATTTAAATTAAAATAAGGAAAATCATGAACAAGATTTTATTGTTTTATTATAGTCTTATTTAGGCTTAAGCTAAGGTTTCCTCAAAGTCCATTACTTCCAGGTCTTCAATGTATTCTTTCTTTACAGCTGTAGGTTTTGATTCCTGTTTTGGCTGCACTTTGATATCTCCTTTGATGATTTTCTGGCTTTCCTCAAAGAACTGGTTTGGGTGGTTTATTCCTAAGCCAATATCAGAGTTGTGGATTGCATCAAAATGCCTGCTGCAGGCTATCTGGAAATGTCCTTTCTTGGCCATGTCTACTATATCATTGACAGCTGTAAGAAACACAGATTTTTTTATTAAAATTTATGAGTAATAAACTGTAGGATACTTTCTACTCATCACCTTTAAAATTTATTAAAACCCTACATTACAATACTATTGAGATATCATGGTAATATTGGTCTTGAAATTGAGTATTGAATTCTAAATTGTGCTAGCTAATACTGTAATAATCCTGTAGATAAATTGGATTTTATTATGAATGTGGTAAAAGGAAAGGATGATACTAAAATAACACAATACTAGTGGTGCCTTGCAGTTTTACCTTATTTAATTTCAGTTTAACATATGTAGTGTTAACTCAATGTCTAATCTATCACCATACCAAATTTCATCAAAATCAGATCAGCTGTATGAGTGTGTAGGAGCAACAAACACATAAACTTTTACTTTAAATAAATTAGTAGCATATTGAAAATAGTTACCTTGAGTGTTATATCCATATCCTTGCAACTTGTTTTTGAGGTTGCTAACATCACAGTGTTTATAAGGGCATCCATGACAGTCCCCGGGTCCTACATTATCATTTATAATCCTCAGACAGCTGAATGGGGAGTAGTTCCTTTTGCTGCCTTCCTTTCCATAGTTATATCTCACATTGTAAGCATAGCTCTTTTCAAATTTGTCCAAGTCCATGATTTTTGTGAACTCTTCTCGCCAAAATTTCAGTGAGTCTTCCAATGTTACTCCAATGCCTTTGAGGAAGAGCCCATATTGCAGTCTTCCACCATGTTTCAAGTGATGGGCAGATCTTAACTGCTCGTGTAGTTGTCTCATGCATAATGGGAATGACTTGGCTGACAGTGAGTCCAGGCTTTCAATTGGAACCATTGCTTTAGCATTAGCATAGTCATTGCCAGAGTAAGACTGATGTAAGCCTTTCAGCAAGCTTACTAATCTCTCATCTTGTTCAATTTCACCCAAATGATGACAGGCAACAGCCAAACTCTGCTTCAGATGAGTTCTGTACTGAGCTGTCAGCACAGAAACAAAGTCTTTATGAGGAATATAGGCATACCCATCACTTAAATACACTTTCCTCATCCTTACCAAGTCCAGAACTTCATAAAACCTTACTTTGTAGAATTTCATGTTGTCAATGTTTTGATGAGCTGTGGATTCACGCAAGTGGTGAATAATCTGGTCCTTTTCTTCATCTGAGATATTAGTGTAGCACAAATTATTCAGTTTGAAGAAAGAATCTGCAGTTTCACCTCTCATTATGATGAATCTCATTCTGAACAATTCTAGTTCTCTAGCAATAAACCATCGTCGCAGCTCTTCTGTTCTACAGTACGCTAGTCTAAGAATGAAATGAGCAATGTGGTCTTTACGTCTAGCTTCTATGTCAGCGTCTATAGCACTGCAACCTGTCTTCTCACATAGCTTAGAATAGTACTTCAACCCCTGTGTTCTCAGCTCAGTTATCACGTATTCTGTCCATTCCTCTGAATAAGGTCGTAGTCCTTTCAGTGTAGTAGCTGTGGCTAAGGTTCTCAGTAAAGTTACTCTTTCTAAAGCCAATGTTTCGAACTTTTGAAGCGTTATGTTTTCAGTTGGTGGTATCTTGTACATTTGGAGATCGTGTGGATAGATTTCTGTAAGGTTACCTGTTATTGGAGTTTTGATAGACTTGCGTTTGATATTGAGATCCATAATGTTTTTGTAGAAAAGTCACTGATAAACCACATAAATTAGTTTCCTACCGAAAAGTTTACAATTGATCGCACCATTTCCAACAATTTTCGCGCCAAATTATCTAACTGACTTTGACATTTTGAATAATTGACTTTTAGAAGTAAATGACAAAGGGTAATTCTACAAATGTAATTTTCAAAACAATATCGTGATTCGTTCGTTCCATTCATTCTTATAAGTACACGTTACTTCCGGTTGTGCTGTCTCACACACACAACTTTACTTGTCATTTCTCTTCTGTCAAGTCGTGTAAACTCTGTTGAATAGAATCAAAATTAATTTATATTTTATTTAATTTTACTGAAAAAGCCTGAATTATGTTCACCAATCGATTGTTATGTTAACAAAGCATTGTTTCCAAATAGTTGAAAGGCTTTCAGGGTGTATTTCTGGCGATTATGGTGTCGCAAAAGATGCAGTCGTCACTGGACGATTTAGTTCAATATACGCAGCTTTTTAAGGCTGTTCCTACTGTTTTGCAAGGGACAGTGCTGCCTTTTGTAATCATTTACCCTATTGTGTTCTACTCGTGGATATTTGTGTACGGTTTGGAGGAAAACTTCGAAGCCGGGTTTGTCACGGTCGCCGTGGTGGCTGTGGTACAAATTCTTATTTGCCTGTGCTGCTACTGGAGTGTTCACATTAATTGTTTCCTTTCCTGCTCTGCGGTAAGTGCTTCCTTCGACCGACGAGTAAACATCAGTTTAAAGAGGGATATAACTGGCTTTGTAATGCATGTTTTTGTTACAGGTTAAAGATCCCATACAGGCTGAAATAGTTAAGGTTGTGCCTACATCTAATAATGGGTCGTCAGAAGTGGTTCGTTTATACCATACAAAAGTAAGATATGTCATTGTATTAATAGTTCTTTTTTACAATACAACTAAACATCAATCCATGGTTCCAATTTCTATCTTGCTATATCCATTTACTTAGGTACCCAATTATAAATATTTATGTAATTATGTTACAGTCCACAAAAGCAGGAAGCACAAAGCCTGATGTGTGGTTTATTTTCCAAAAAAGCAAATATATCTACGACTGGGACAAGAAAACATTCCATACAGTTGAATTTCCTGTAAACAAGACTTATGAAGAATACCTGGACTCTAAAGGATATGTTGATGATGAAGCAATAGACATTGCTGAGAGGGAATATGGCAAGAATGAAATGGTTATGGTAAGGAATTGCAATTTCATTATTTTTTTTGTTTTGATTTGTACTAAAGTATTGTAACTGTAATCCATTATGTCATGATGATTTTGAAATTTGTTTGAGTCAAGTAGTGTTTGTAATTATAATGCTTACTTAGAAACATTATAAATTGGTGATTACAAAAACATGACCAGTGACTCTAACTCAATTTGACAATAAGATAAGATAATCATTTATTCATCAATAGAAATAGTCAACTTATGAACTAAATGTTAACAGTTGGTAATTCTATTGTCTTGTCTTACAAAAATATTTATGTCATTTAAAAGATTTTAAACATGTTTAAAATTTTCCAAAAGTATTAAATTTTTTACTATGTTAAAACTGACAGAATAAAATAAAATGACAAATAAACACATAAACTATATAAACTATAATGACATTAACTATATAAGTAATCATTAAAGTAAAATAAAACAATAAATAATAAAAATAAAGTTAAAATAAATAATGCCTTATTACATTCATAATTTTGCAATAGCTGTAAATAATGATCCACAATCCACTTTAAGTATTTTACTTAATTGTTGAACTAAGAAAATTTACTTTTTCCTAGGTTGTTCCAGAATTTAGAGAACTGTTCAAGGAAAGAGCGACAGCACCCTTCTTTGTTTTCCAAGTGTTTTGTGTTGCTCTCTGGTGCATGGACAAGTACTGGTACTACTCTATATTCACACTTGTAATGCTCATCATGTTTGAATGCACACTGGTACAGCAGCAACTCAGAAACATGGCCGAGATCAGGAAAATGGGTAACAAGCCTTACAACATCAATGTCTATAGAAACAGAAGATGGAGGCAGATCACAAGTGACCAACTCGTGCCTGGAGATATAGTCTCATTGACTAGATCTCTCAATGAAAACTTGGTACCATGTGACATCCTACTTCTCAGAGGCTCATGCATTGTAGATGAATCCATGTTGACGGGAGAAAGTGTTCCACAAATGAAAGAACCACTTGAAAATCATAAGGACTTGAAACAGAATTTGGATCCTGAAGGTGATGGAAAACTTCACATGCTTTTCGGTGGTACAAAGATAGTACAACATTCGTCTCCAAACAAAACGAGCTCGTCAGGATTAAAAGCGCCAGACAATGGCTGCATCGGTTATGTTATTCGTAATGGTTTCAATACATCACAAGGCAAGCTGTTGAGAACAATACTGTTCGGTGTAAAACGTGTCACAGCTAACAATTTGGAAACATTTGGATTTATTCTGTTCTTGTTGATCTTCGCAATCGCGGCCGCCGCTTATGTATGGATCAAGGGCTGCGAAGACCCAGAAAGAAATAGATACAAGCTCTTCCTAGAATGTACTTTGATATTGACTAGTGTTGTGCCTCCAGAGTTGCCTATAGAGTTGTCTCTAGCTGTAAATACGTCACTACTCTCCTTGTCTAAGTTGGCGGTATTCTGTACGGAACCGTTCCGGATACCGTTTGCAGGAAAGGTTCAGATATGTTGTTTTGATAAGACTGGTACTCTGACCAGCGACAATCTGGTGGTTGAAGGTGTAGCGGGTATAGGAGATCACAAAGATGCTACAGTCATTCCAATATCTAAAGCTCCCATGGAAACTGTACAAGTGTTGGCTTCGTGCCATTCACTAGTTCAGCTTGACGACGGTGTCGTCGGCGACCCGTTAGAGAAAGCGACCTTGAAAGCCGCCGAATGGAACCTTACCAGAAGCGATGCTGTTGTACCAAAGAAGGGAAAGTCACCCGGACTCAAGATAGTTCATAGAAACCATTTCTCAAGTGCTCTTAAGCGGATGTCTGTCATAGCTGGCTACCAAGTCAACGAACGCGGGTTCATCGAGTCCCATTACATTAGTAGCGTGAAAGGCGCCCCGGAAACCGTCAAATCTATGCTCAAAGAAGTTCCGAGCCACTACGACCATGTCTACTTAACATTATCTCGACGAGGCGCTCGGGTGTTGGCTTTAGGTTACAGAAATCTAGGCAAATTGTCGTCGCAAGAGATCAGAGACCTATCTAGAGAGGATATCGAGAAGGATTTGACGTTTGTTGGGTTCGTAATCATATCGTGTCCATTGAAGAACGATTCCAAGAAGGCTATTGCGGAGATTGTCCACGCGTCACATTCCGTGGTGATGATTACTGGTGATAACCCTCTAACAGCTTGCCACGTTGCCAAAGAGCTGAAGTTTACGCAAAACCCTGAAGTATTAATTTTGACTGAGTCGGCGGGTGAGTGGGCATGGAATTCTATTGACGAAGAAGTGAAACTGCCCATTGTACCGTTCAAGACTTCAAAACAATTAACAGACAAATTTGATTTATGTATTACTGGCGAAGGCTTAACGTATCTGAATGAGAATCATCACAAGTTTTTATTAGACCTGATGCCCCATATCAAGGTGTTTGCAAGATTCGCGCCCAAACAGAAAGAGTTTGTGATTGTTACTCTGAAAGCTCTCGGATACTCTACACTTATGTGCGGAGATGGAACCAATGATGTTGGCGCATTGAAACATGCAGATGTAAGTATACATTTGTTTTTATTAATTATTTGCTACGTGTACATCATAAGCTAAAGTTTTCATGTCTGTTTGTTTGAGGAAACCTTTACTTAAAATGATACAGCAAAATATCTTACCAGGTCTACATATTAATTTAAAAAATATGCTATTTACTTGATTCATATTATTCCTTTAGATATCTATGGTGTGAAGCATACACCAAATATCCTGAACAAACACAAAAAAATGCTTGGTTCTATCCTGTATGCATCATATTTCGCCTCTTCAAGTATCTGTGTTATTATAATGTATCTTTAATTTTATTCTATTGTGATAACATAACCTCAAGATTTCTTCAATGTTGACAAATATGATTGTAAAAAAACTCAAACACTAATCAGCCTTATTTATTTTACAGGTTGGTGTAGCAATCCTAGCCAACGCCCCCGAGCGGCTCCGCGAGCGGCCTCCCGAGCGACCAGCGGAGCCCGAGCTCCCTCGCAGAGTGGTCGGACCGAGGGACCCTCGTGCTGAAGCCAGGCAAGAAGCCGCGGCCAGGCTAAGGAGAGCTATGAAAGAGTTGGAGGAGTCCACAGCTGAGGATCAACCGCAACTGGTCCGGTTAGGAGACGCGAGTGTCGCTGCGCCGTTCACAAGTCGACTGTCCAGCATACTTTGTAGTAAGTTTACTTACCTCTTGATGCGTAATACAAACTTGAACTGCGTAGGAATGTGTGATACAGTGTTACAGCTGGTTAATATTTAAAAAAATACTCTTTTTAAGTTATTGCAATCTTGATAAGCAATTGAGAAACCCCTCACTCACATGTTTTTGTGACATAAATATAAATTGATTGTGTCTAAATTCTACCAAGTAGATTGAATTGTATCCATGTTTATATCAGAACTGTATAGTTTATAGGCCCAGTGTTTTATATTCAACATTAACATATTAATTAACTACCAAACTTCTCATTAACGAACTAAACTTTGATGGACAAGCTATAGCCAAACATACATACATACTCACAGAGACAGGCACGTGCACACCAGTAATGGTTGAGATGTACGGTACTAATATTGGTATATATCACCCACCATAATTTATCTTACCTATTATTACCTACCTAAATATTTTTGTAAGAATGTTTAAGACAATTATGACAAGAAATCATAGTCTTGCATAATGCATTAAATTATTTATTTATTTATGTCTATGATTTTAATAAATATTTCTTTCTTTATAACACAACTACATCTTGCAAATGAATGAATCTCTATCTTTACATATTGTTGTCTCTTGCAGTCTGCCACATAATCAAGCAAGGCCGCTGCACGCTGGTGACCACGCTGCAGATGTTCAAGATCCTGGCTCTGAACGCGCTGGTGCTGGCGTACGGCCAGTCGGTGCTGTACCTGGACGGCATCAAGTTCAGCGACACGCAGGCCACCTTGCAGAGCGTGCTGCTCGCCTCCTGCTTCCTCTTCATATCGCACTCTAAGGTGAGTGACCACACCTCTTCGACACTTATGTTTTCCTGGTACTCCTGCCCTCCTGATACCTGCTGTACCTTCTGCTAGTTATTTAGCCAAGTAGCATACTCATGTCAGTTAATGTAAGCAATAGTGTACATGCACTGCCTAACATTTCCAGTGTTTAAATTAAGCAAACCTATTGGTAAAAAAAACTTGCTTCCTGCTTCCTCTTTATATCTATACTCTATCTACTCTATTTTACTCTAAGGTGAGCAAAGACAAAAAGTTTTCTCGCTAGTTGATTGAAAAAAAGCTTTAGTGAGAAACTTTTTTCTTATTAAAACTTTCTTCAGTCAATTAGGTACTTTGTTTTAGATGTATAATAAAAATACACACTCCACTTACATGTATTAGTCCGGTCAAATTAGCACCAAAAATAGGGGTAAGGTTACATTAATTCGCACCTGGCTGAAAATTGGCATGAATGTTGGGAGCCCTATCATACACAATTTGTCATAAATCCCCATCAATCCGAAGTGTGGAAAAAAAATATTCAAGGTCAAAGGTTACAAATATTGGTTTATTGAGTTTTGCAGCTAAACGGTAAGTTTTATAACAAAAGTAGTTGAGAAAAAATTACTCATCAAGCAATTATCTATGAAAATTGTTCATACACTTTTTTTCCTAAGAATCACCATTTCGGAGATACAGCGATGCAAAATGTTGAAAAAGTTGTATTCCATAATATGCACACGTTTCCGCGCCACCCGCGAGGTAGTGTACATGGCGCGTTTTTTACGTGGTTTCTTCGGTAGGCCTATTCCACGATCTATTGTGCTTCTGTTGAGTTAAAAAGTTATTGTTTTAAATTGAAAATGGTACTATTGTATATAACAAGAGGTGTAAGTAATGCGTAAATTGAGAAAATTATTCGTCTGATCGATACTCTATTAATGGGGCATAATCCATACTGTCTTGCTCTTCTTCTCCTTCTTCTTCCTGCTGGGTACAAAGAGCGATGCATCAGATGTCTCCTCGCCCATATCGTAAGAAAAGAATCCGCTTCTACTGGCGATTCAACATTGGAGCACGATTGGCCTCGACAACTCATACATGCTAATAAACAAAACAAACCAACTTTTTTACAGCCGCATTTAGCATTACACCTCGTTAAGCAATTTCAAAAAATTGAATTGAGTAGTTTCTGGTGCAGGAGGGAGTAAAGTTTGAACTGATTCCAATATATTGTCAATTAACTTCCAACCCCAGTCTTCTGGGCTTAGTTCATTTCCAAGCCATACTTGAACTTGATAATATACCTGAAACATATGTTGATGATCAGAAGCAGAGGTTGGAGGGAGACAAGCTGATTGTACTTGTTTCTTTTTATACGTATTTTTTGCAAAAGATAAATAGAAACTTATCTAAGCACGTACTTTTTTTTGGAGCTCCGTAAATTTAAAGAATAAAGCGAATTACGTTGATGATTACAGCTTGTGGACTAAAGGTACTTTCTTTGAAAACGTCAGCAATCAACGTATATTACGGTAATTAACATGCATACAAGTATTATGAAGAATACAACTTTTTCAACTTTTTGCATCGCTGTATCTCCGAAATGGTGATTCTTAGGAAAAAAAGTGTATGAACAATTTTTATAGATAATTGCCTGATGAGTAATTTTTTCTCACCTACTTTTATTATAAAACGTACCGTTTAGCTGCAAAACTCAATAAACCAATTTTTGTAACCTTTGACCTTGAATTTTTTTTCCACACTTCGGATTGATGGGGATTTTTGACAAATTGTGTATGATAGGGCTCCCAACATTCATGCCAATTTTCAGCCAGGTGCGAATTAATGTAACCTTGAATGTCTATTTTGACCGGACTATATGTAAGTTCCCAAAACAACTGATTCTCGTGTTTGTATTTCTATTTTTATATATTTTTGTTTAACTATGCAGTTTTAAAGGAGAGAGTTACCAATAAAGTGACAATACATATCAATAAAAAAAACCTTCCATTGTTGATAGTAGTACAACTCTTGGTTTTATAATTTTGAACATGGTACATATGTAAAATAATGTAGCACAATAAAACACACAAAAAATAGTCCTTTTCCTTTGGAACGCAACAAAACTCTCAAAGTCTTATCAAAAAACTTTCTCCAATGAAGTGTAAAAATGGTATAGGTACTATAATAACTCCTAACATATTTACCTATACCTTCCAGCCATTGAAACAGCTGTCCAAGCAGCGCCCGCTGCCGAACATCTTCAACCTGTACACCATCCTGACGGTGATGTTGCAGTTCATGGTGCACTTCCTCTGCCTCATCTACCTCGTCCACGAAGCCAAGGAACGATCCCCGGGCAGGTAAACATTGCAAGGACTTTTAAAACTGTTAAGATATTGAATCAGGCGTTACTTTGCGGAAATCCATTGTAAAAAAAACTCTGGAGTATTATGTAGTGTTTTTCCGCTGAGACTGCTCCTTAACCGACTTCAAACAACAAAAGTCAAACAAAGTTTTGTTTGAAGTCGCGTAAGGAGCAGTCGCAACGGAAAACACTACATATTTCTCCAGAGTTTTATTTTAAAACTGTTTCAATCATGGTTTAATTATTTTTCAATGCCTTCATGTTTATAATGGTCCTCAATTTTACATATCATATATTCCATTTATTTTATTTACCTTAGCAGGTAATGCGTAAAAAGTAATTTAATTTATCAATAAATAAATTTGATTTGATCAGGTTAATGTGACAGTCATTTTCAAAGCTGTTTCAGCTACCGTAAATTACATGTATTATAACATTTCTTCCATTTATTGGCACAAGAAATAAATGGCATGTAAAGTTGAGGCATAAACTTTGAATTAGAGGCAGATAATTCGATATCTATTAATATAAATAGCAAAAATTAAAAATGACAAATTGCTAACATCTTATTGATCCGGTTTAAAAATGGATACAACTGACCACCATTTCCAATAATGATTTATTGTATCCGGGGATTTTCACTGATTTACGTTGCTCATAACTAAAGTGAAACTAAGGTAATTAAATAAGGCACACTCGATTATACAAAAAAAAACTTTCAGAAGTCTGATAACCTGGAAGCCTGGAAGAGATCGCTTTCAGCGATAAGGCCGCCGCTTGTGGCACTAGTTAAGGTGCAATTTGTTCTATGTACTGTTTTTTTAATATGTGTCAACAATAAAGAGTTAATCTATCTATCTATCTATCTATAACCTCCTTTTGTTAAAGTCGGTTAAAAAGTACTTTAAATTGGATGAATCACTAGCACTTATTGCTTTGAGTACATTGGTTATTGACCCCTTTAATATAGGGTTATCAGTTAAAGTATAAGGTTAATGAACTCATTCTGAAGTTCATTATAATTGTATTTTCATATTGGTACATTGGAGTCTTACAAAAAAGTCCAAAATGCTATACATATTTTGCGAAAGTATTCTGTTTGGTGGGCACTATTTCCTAATGATATTTTTTTATTTGTAAAATCCGTTAATAACTCTTCACAGGTTATAGTTTATATGTTAGTAAAATATAACTTACCATTGTTATAAAATTAGATAAAAATAAATTAAAATAAAATTTATATAAGTTTTTTTTTAATTAGGTATACCAAACAAAAGACCATTATAAAAATTGTCTAGCATTTTGGACTTTTACCAAAAACTTTTAAAAACTAATAATCATTGAATCTTGCAGAGACACCAAGCCCAAGCTAGACATGGACCTGGCGGAGGACGAGGAGGTGGAGTTCGCGCCCGACCTGGTGAACAGCACCGTGTACATTATATCCATGGCGCTGCAGATATCCACCTTCGCTATTAACTACAGGGTATGTGTTGTGATGCATTGTAAAATTCTCACGGAAGAAAGTTATACTTTGAAATGAACTTATGATTGGTTCGGTTTTTTAATGTATTTATTTGCCAAAAGTTAATTCACTGCGCAGATTAAAAGTGACTGTACTTACGCAGATATAGCTCCCGTTTTCCGAGTTCTCATAAATAATGAAGGGTATCATTGTAAAAACGGAGGCAGGTGTCATATTGTTTATAAAGGTCAAGGAATTTTACGGAATGAAAACCTGGAATATTGGTGCATAGGTACTCCACAGAAAAAAATCTCGCCCTTAATCTAAATAAATAATATTTTTTTAATAAAATGATATATATATTATATCATCATCATCATCATAAATTTAAGGGCCAGGCCCTTGATTATATATATTTAACGTGTTTGAGCGCTATTTCTTAGACATGTTATATATAGTCACATTTTGTATAATTTCTGGTGGATACAGTTTTATATAGTGTTTATCCATTCTATCGTTTCTAGCATATATTACATACTAGTAGACGCCTGCGGCTTCGCTAGCATTATTTTGAGATAAAATGTATATACAGCGCCATCTAGTTCATACGTCGACAAACACGAATCTTTAAAATGGCTCTAGGCAACGGATATCGGTGACCACTTGGTTTAAAATGAACATTTTTATTATTTAATAACTGATTAAAATGAAATAAACGTTAAGTTAAAATGCAACATGTTAGTGAAAACCGTAGACAAGTCGATTCAGCCGTTTTCGAGTCTATAACTAACGAACATACCTACAGACAAACAGATTTTTTATGAAACATGATGTATGTGTTCCATTGCTTCAATGAAGAATTCTTTTTTTCAATGTACAGACACCGACCAGTTACAGCTTTATTATATGTATAGATATTAGTCTTATCTTGTGTTATTCCAGGGTGAGCCGTTCATGGAAGGTCTGCGCGACAACAAGCCGCTGCTGTACAGCATCGTGCTGTCGGGCGCGGCCGTGCTGGTGCTCGCCACCGGCGTGCTGCCCGACCTCTCCAACATGTTCGAGATAGTCTACTTCCCGCCAGATGTGAGTGTGCATACATATCCATGTCTATCAATGTGGCATCGGGTTGGAGGTTTGGTCAGTTGAACCAGTCATAAAGACCTCTCGTCTCAAATCGTCGCTTTGCCTACATATACAGCTATTTTCTTTTCATTTTAATTTTCTACATAATGTATGGGGTTAAGGCACAAGTAGTTTAAAACTTGCTGTTTTACGGAAAACTAAATTAAAATATAGTGTTATAAGTATCTACAAATACACAAAAAAGAACGATAGCTACATCTTATAGGCCCGCTTGCACAACGAGCCTTAAACACAATTAGTCATTTTAGCTATTGATGTCGTTAAAATCGTTTCGAAAATGGAAAATCTTAGTAATATATTCTTAAGTTTAGTCCTAATAAGATATTTCTCTCGTTCCAGTACCGAGTGATCCTGGTGCAGGTGTTGATAGCGGACATGTTGTGCGCCTACCTGGTGGACCGCGCCTGCCTGCTGCTGCTCGGGGAGGGGCGCTCGCTGGCCACATAACACACCACACACAACCACAATGTATGTGATACCACACTGTCTATGTATGTGTATTTTAAAGTTAATACAGAAGAAAAGATTACAAGGCTACATGAGTATTTTTTTCTGAAAAAGGACACTCACTGCCTACATAACATACTACATACTACTACAATGTATGTGATACCACATTGTCTATGTGGTAGAGGTAATGTGAAACATATTTATGTACATCTGTCTCTTTCTTTGGCCACATAACATACTACCACACCACATGTGAGCTGTCCGTGTATGTGTATTTTAAAGTTAATACAGAATTAAAGAATATATGACAGCATACGTATTTTTTTTCTGAAAAATGACACTCACTGCCTACATAACATACTACATACTGCATACTACCACACTATATGTGAGTTGTCTATGTACCTATATGTATTTTAAAGTTATTGAGGTAATAAGCAACAAACGACAGAGGAGAGTCTCTTTCTTTGTCTACATAAAATATTTCTTTGTATTTTTTCTTTCTTTGTAATTATTATCGTGTGCTGCAATAAAGATTTTTCTATTATATTCTGTTCTATATTACATACTACCGAACATTATGTGACACTTGCACCATTTCTATATACTTAATTGTATCAAAACACGAAGAGGGATCTTTTTGTCTTCATAACATATTACCATACATTATGTGAGACTTGCATTGTCTATTTTAAAATTATTGGACGACTTTGGAGATTTAGTTGTAATAACCGGCTAGCACTTACGTCAATAATTATGTCAAAAATTAGCTCGACAAGTTTCGGAACACTGCGGGTCCCATCAACAGGAGGACGAGTCAACACGCGCGTAGACGTCAGTGTTAGCCGGTTATTACAACTAAATTAAATCATGCCTTACGGGAACTATAGTGCAGTGACTATGGAGATATGTTACATTCCGTCTTATTACAAGACACGGTTTAAATATTAGTCCAGGACTTTGAAAATAAAAAGTGGGTTCTTGTTGTTCAGACATCACATACAAGCAATCAAATGTCAACTTAAAATTGGAACTTTGATATAACATTGGTACATTTTGACAGTTTGATAATTATGACAGTAGAAAGTAAATTTTCGAACAACTAAAACGGACTTGGTCTAGACTTATATTTGAACCACGTTTTGTAATAAGGCCCATTATGTTTCCTTAATTTTGAAGATGGATCTTTTTTGTCTGCATAACATATTACATACTAGGTATATACTACCAAACATTATATCACACTTGCATTGTCGTATTATGACGTATTTTGGAACGTGCGACTGAAGAAATAATCACATCTGTCCCCTTAGACAAGAGGCGTATTTTAGTAAGCGCACTGACGCTCGCTTATGGAATAGAAACACCAATGTATGGGAGTGATGTGATATTTCCCCCCGCGGAGTGCGTCGCGATTTCAATCCCATACATTGCTCTTTCTATTCCTTAACATACGCCTCTTGTGTAAGGGGACTGTATGTAATATATGTGTTGTCGACGCCCCTTGTCAATATAAGTATTGTAAAACTTGCTTTGTGTATCAATATTTATTTTAAATTAAATAAACATTAAATGGATTATGTCATCGTCTAGATATGCGCTTTGCACAGCGTCCCGATGGAACAGCAGAGGGCTCAAACTCTTAACAGACTATATTTTAGACTTAAGATCGGCAGACACATTTAATTAGCGTTTTTTTATTTCATGTATTTTTTTTTTAGTAAGAAGCTCAATATTTCTGGTTTTTAATTCTCAAATATAACATAAACAGGTGAGGCTGTGTAAATCCTACCAATGACCATTTCATTATTCTTTTAAATTTATTTTATATTCAGTTGCCGCAATATAAAATGTTGACGTCGATCTTAGCTCAAGTATTACCTTGACCATTAAACATTTTTGTCAGTTTTATACTCACAGAATTATAGTAGGTATAGAGTGATGCATTTTTTCCGGCGAATAAGATATAATATACGCTAGATTTATACAAAAATGGTCGATGTTGATTTTGTTTAGATATAATTGACAAAACATGTTTTGACCTATGTAATTGGATGTTAATTATAAAATATGATCAGGGTTTGATTTCTGTAATCGGCTGCGTGGGCGGCGCGCGCACCAACGGCGCGCACAGCTCGCCGCCACATACCACCTGGAACGAGACACATTGTGTGTGAGTGGGGGGCTCTGGGCTTTATAATTACATATAACTATTTTTGTAATGTTGGCCTTACAACTTAAAGTCATATTGCCGATGATTTTGTCATTTTAAGAATCCCAAATTTGTATGTTCTTTGACGACATTTTGGTCTGTTTGTGTTGGCAAAATCTTTCATCAGGTTCAAGTTTTCGCTGTGAGAATATCCCTTCGTGTATTGTTTTATTGCATTTCAACAATGATAATAACCAATGACTCTTAGGTAAATAAATATTAGCCATAGCTAAATACAAATACCTACGTAATATATAAATAAAGATTGGACATTTTCAAAAAGCATTAAGTACCTAGCAAAAACATAGACATTTTGAAAGTTTGTGTTATACCTAAATCTGTAAGTTATGATTTAGTTTGCAAATCTATATTATTTAACGCATTCCTCGCGATGAATTTATATATTTATGTACTAAAGATGTAAATAATCGAGTTTAAAACATGATCGTCGAATTGTGACGAATATCGGGCAAATAAAATTGTAACCGCTCAAAGAGATGTGCGTTGAACACGTAAAATGTGTTAATGGTTTATAAATATAATTGTGTAGTAAAATGTATATGTTTTTTTTATTTATTTGATTTTGTTTTTTACATATAAGTAGTCTAAATGTAAAATTTGTAAAGAAAAATTCAATAATTGATAAGAATATTTTTCTTTTTCTATCAAGATACCTACCTGATCTTTGAATGAAACTACGAAATATAAGAGATGACTGATTTATTCTTAAACACAAAACTTGTTTGGAGCTCTTCGTCGCTGCCGAAATTCTTCAATTCCGGGTACGAATATCAATGTCCATTGAACATGTTCCACTAATGTTTCCACCCGCCCAGACCTAGCCCTAGGTCACCGTGTCCGAGGCCTCCAAGACCGATGCCGCCATGACCTAGACCAAGGTCAGCACGTCCGAGCCCAATTCCGCCATATCCCAGACCAATTCCGCCGTGTCCAAGACCAATTCCGCCATAACCAAGTCCGATTCCGCCATATCCTTGGCCGATCCCGCCATGTCCAAGTCCGATTCCGCCGTGTCCAAGTCCGATTCCGCCGTATCCAAGTCCGATTCCGCCCAGACCATTGCCGTGGCCAAGACCGCCAAGTCCGACCAAGCTGGTGGCGCCAACAGCGACAGGAGCGGCTACATGTTTGACAGGGATCACTTGAGGATGGGCGGCTGGGCCTACTCGCTTCACAACCGCGTTAAATCCGCTGATTGGGTCGGCGTGGTAGTCGACAACTCGCAGGGTGCCGTCGGGCTCCGTGAGGGAGTAGGAGCCCTTGACTAGGCCTCCGTCGCGGGACTCGGACTGCGCCTTGTGGTCGCCGGTGTGAGGGTCGTTCACTGCGTAGTTGAAGCCGTAGCGAGGGACGGCCTATGAGACAAAAGATTAATTTAAAGGTAAGTTTATATCAATGTTTTAATCTTTATGAATCTAAGGTTTTTTACATAGCTTAAGATAATATTAGAGCATAAGTACTATTTTATTCAACTTACATCGTGGTCGATCGCTGCAAACCCAATGCCTCCCAGGCCAGATGGCGCTGCCATCGCTACTCCCAGCAGGCACGCGATCTGTTGACGAATAATAAATTAATAATTTCAATGTAGGTTTTATCTAAGATAGCCATATTAACTAATATTTCTGAAAAATAAGAAATACAAGATCGAATTAATGAATAAACTATTTCACTGCAGTTCAGATTTCCAAGAACCAATTGTCTTGTTAGTCAGTTGAAGTCAATACAGTTTACATCGGGAGAAATTCCTTGCACTAGTTCAATTACAAGCTGCAATAATAACCGAACCAGAGATCGAGTAAAGGGAGAAATTGAGAATCCTTACCGCGACGTAGGAATACATGGTACTGCAGTTGCGTTCAACACAAAACTTAGCGAATGTATGTTCACCATTTCTCAGTATTTGGTATTTATAGCTGGATACAATACAATCCTTGCGTGTACGCTTGACTTAGCAAACGTTTTCATAACTCGCCCTAAAACCAAAGTTAATGAGTTATATATAATTGCTGTTTCTTTGTCCAAGTGATTCGACTTTAATTTCATCAGATTCCTGTTTCAAGTTGAAATGTGAATAACTGAATATCAATCTATTGCATGCGTTACAAAGTGTTAATTTAAATATGTGGTAGAAATTATGTTAGGCAAGTAGGTAATACGTTGTATTTCCTGTGCTACCTGGCAATGATGTTCTTTTTTTGATAATGGATGTTTTGTATAACATGGTAAACTGAGATGATGAGAAACTCGTATTATGAGCAATGTATATTGTAGCGCTTTGCACGGCTCACACAGAGTACCTCAAGAAGAATGGAAATTGTATGTTTTGCCCGTATGAAAATTACAAAGGTTTGTTGAGGATTTACGTATTTTTTACGATTGCTAGTTAATTTTAGTTAGTTAAACAACAAACATAATAATAATGTACAATGAGAAATGATTTATAAAATAAAAATATCATATAATCTATAGTTTTAGTTGTTTTAGGACCGCTTCCACAAAAGCTCTCTATCCATTTAATAAGAATACAATAATTAAATAATACAATTGTGTTGCTAATTTGTTGATCTTGGTGTTTTAAATGAATTAATTCACCTCTATGAACAGTGCAAAAATGTCTAATAATTACTTTATTGCATCAAATAGATGTTTCTTGCACGCTTATTCATGTATTTAAATGACACTATTGCAGTTAACTACAAACGGTTTATTAATTAACACTGATACATATTAATGCTAGTTTACCTACTTATTTTGCTTAATCAGTTTTCCTATTTTGCATACTTGCATCAAGACACTTTATTAGTTAGTTAAAAGGTAATTATTCGTTTCGTTACTTAATAACTCGCTCTGGTGATAAAACGGAATTATATTAGGTGTTTACTGTTTAAATTATGTACGATATAATTTATATTTTGTATCTGTCTTTATTTTAAGGTACACAAATAAGATTTTTGTGCAAAGAATAGTCAGCATAAGAGTTCTTAAATTAGAAGAAAATAAACTGATATCAGTCAGGATATGCTTGCAATTTCTAAGCTGTCAAGTATGTACTAAGTATATATAATTAGTGTATACTTTTGGAAATGGCATCCACACATGTAGCAACTGTTCTAGAACATTCACCGCTAAAATAGGGTAGGTATTAGTCATGTGAGGACGCGTCAGTAACTTACCCGTAGGAAATACGTAGCTGAAACCGGCTTGGAATGCATCATCATCATCATCATACTTTTGGATATCAAAAACAACTGTACAAAAATAACCAATAATTAGGTATATTTTTTACTACTTACTGTGTTGTGTGTAGAGTTGTAAACGCCGCAGTAAATCTCAAAAGACTATGTCGTAATTAAGATATGTAAGCCAATTGCATTTTACAAATATTTTCAATAACGCTCAGAATACTTTGCTAGAAATGTTCCTAAAGCTTTGATTTCCTAGGAAAGCGGTGCCTTCATATAGCGGCCGTAATACAGCGGTGAATGACGTCACTAAAACGTTGTCTATGTAAACGAAATGGCGCGGTTTCCTGGAGAGCGGTAACTTGCACCGTAATTTACTTTAATTATTTTTGCGTCCGTAATATCACGGCCGCTATACGATGGCACCGCTTTCCTAGGAAACCAAAGCTTTAGCGGAGCCAATTCAATTATATCTGAGCGCAATCAAAACGATCCAGTTGCGTTTAACGCAATTTAGAATCAAAAACGTAATTCATCTAGCGCGAACTAATTCGGCGCCAGTCGACCGCCTCATTACCCCTTTTCAGTGGAACACTCTTTCCACTCAGACTTACACAAATTCACATTTGCAATCAGAGCCCGGAGAAAAGTTTGCCACCCCTCGCCCCCACGCCGCCTTTAATTAACAGAAAGTGGTTCATTAGAGCTTATTCATTAAAGCAAGGAGTAATTAGCGAACTCTAATGAATGCTGTAATAATGTAAGAGCGGCCGCGTCGGACTGCGGGCCACTTCTAGATTAATCTAGAAGCTGAGAATAATTTAGTAATGGCGTTAATTTATTATCAGACTGATTGCGGGAATTAACTTGATACAGGCATTGCTTGCGCGACGTTTACACTGAGCTAGGGATTATTTTCAACTAGCTGATGCGCGCGACTTCGTCCGCGTGGAATAGTTATTACCATTAAAACGGTTCTACTGAGTTAACCTTAAAACATAGACATATACTGTTGCGGACATTTTGTTACATTATTTCAAGAGAAATAATTCTTGCATACACATTTTTTTGATATCTTGAACAGTTTTCGCAGCGCATGCAACGGAAGCCCTCAAAGATGAATAATTTTCCCCGCTTTTTCCACATTTTCTATTGTTTTCTCGCTCCTATTAGTTGCAGCGTGATATTATGTAGCCTTTCCTTGATAACTGGTCTGTCCAACACAAAAAGATTTTTTCAATTCGCACCAGTAGTTCCTGAGATTAGCGCGTTCAAACAAACAAACAAACTCTTCAGCTTTATAATATTAGTATAGATTAAAGCTTTGTAACACTGTTTGGTTCTTTGTGTAGTAATTTAATTGAATAAAAAAAATACCTACTGCTTTCTACAAAATTTTGAATATGTGTGTATTTTACAACTGCTATTCTTATCTGCATATTTTATGCTGTTCGTCGAAAACATTCATAAATTTATTTTGAGGATATACAAAAAGCTCTATTATCTTAGAACATGTCTAAAAGCTATTTCTTATGCCTTAGCCCGTACTGAAGGCAACAAACTTTGAACTCCATTTCTCCCGCTAAGGGGTTGATTATCGAAAAATCTGCCAAAACATCTCTAGTAGTTGTTGAATTAGTGGTTTAGTTTGGGTATAGGCACTTTGATTAATTAGCAAGCTGTTTACTTCGGTTTCTAAAGCCAACTGAAGTCACTGAAGCAGACATAACTGCCTTAACTTTGTTGCATCATATTTTCTGAAAGAAAACATATAAAATTTTCTTCATTGAGTTTTTTAGTTAAATTAAAGCCTATATACACCATACATGTATAATTATCAGTCTTTTTCTTAACAAATTATATCTAAATTTAGAACCGCTTCAGGTTCTGTAGTATTGCTTCCATAGGTTGGTTCCTTAAATGAAATGAACATGTCGCGGCTATGCGTCTTGGTATCATCGACGCTATACTAAATTGTTTTGAAAATTATTGACACCAGAGATCGCCATTGTCACACAAACTTATTTTTTTAAACATGCTTGTTGACGTAGTTAAATATACAAACATTATTATGTTGTGATCATACCCTAGGAACGGTAACGAGCGATGGCTGATTGTACGTACAAAGTTGCTAACGAACTTACGTGCCTAACTAGGCAGCTACTTACTTGACACGCAATGCGCTCTTATTCTTAACATACCTCAAAAATATTCAGTCGAATTGCGAACCTCCTCTTTTTTAAATCGGTGAAAATAGGGGATTCACTTTTGGGTCAATTATTTGATTAATTAAAAATAAATTTGAAAGAAAGAAAAACCTTTATTGTAGCAAATAATAATCATATAAGTACAAGCAAGAAATATATAAATGTAAAAATAAACCTATACTTAAAACTACTTAAATAAAATATTTAAAAATAATAAAATACATATTTGCCACAATACAACCCCAACTCAGCATAATGCTGGCTGCATAGCAACCAGCGCTGGTCTTCCGTTGGGGTTGGTGATGACGTCACGCACGCATACATGGAATTATTTTTATTTTTAAACAGAAACAAATTTACTGGTGTTAATATGCTATAATCAAAATACAATGCGATAATGCAGAGAAACTTAATGTCAACTGAATCCTTTATGAAATTATTTAAATTGAGTTCCTACATTTCACGAACCTTTCTAAAGAAAGTTACCTACCTAAACCTTATATGCGGTGTCGTTATTAGACGGTAATGTTATGTTAGAAGTAAATAAGTAAATAAATACATCATTATTAAAATGAAGGAAAATATAAATCCAAATCATATATTACCTACTGTATGCCATTTTGCATTGTATATTTTAATGAGCACACTTTAAGGAAAATAAGGAAAGTATATTCAATTCGAAAAGTAAAAAGGGTATTTCAATAGTTAATTTAATGAGCATAAGATTTATTGAGAGAGAGAAGAGAGGTCTATGCTCCGCAGAGGACCTGTTATCTGCAAGTGATGATAAGATCAATTTAATTAAATATATAAATAGCTAACCTCCTCTTAAATAATAAAAACTTACTTTCGTGATAATCAATCTTTACACAAAGTTTTGTCCGAATCAGTTCGCTACATCTAAATATTAATAAATAAAACTTAAAGGTGACTGACTGACTGACTGATTGACGAAGTGATCTATCAACGCACAGCCCAAACCACTGGAAAGGGGTTTTCAAATCTAGAGTTAATAGGTATCTTCTAGGTAAACGTGTTACACCCTAGGCTGCAGCAATGCTTAACATCAGGCAGGCTGTAGTCAAACGTAAACCTATCCCATGTAAAAAAAAAGATCAGGCTGAAATTTGGCATGCAGGTAGGTAGATGTTTTGAGGTAGGAACCCGCTAAGAAAGGATTTTTGGAAATGCCACTTTTAATGGGGTGAAATAGGGGATATAAGTTTTACTTATTAATGCGAGCGAAGTCGCTAGCACCCACTAGTTACGTGATAAAATTACAGATCTTTCTAACACGATACACGTTAAAAATTACTTTCGCACGTCTTTGCTACGAGCTCTCCAACTGGTTGCTACGCGGATGCTACGAATTCAACAATAAATTTTTTTTAAGTTTTCGGAAGTCATACTTACAAAGAAGCAGCATGGGATCGCAAGAAGTTTTGCCAACTGACCTCCGATCTTCAATATGAAGATGGCACCGATGATGATGATGATACTTACAAATAGATTATTGGAAATAAAAAATCTAATAATATATTTATTTCAAACTTCACCGTTCAACTGTACTTTAAAAACCTACCTTGGACAAGAATGCCCCTTAGTTCGGACATTCTACTCAACAATTGCTCCGGGACATATGCGGACATCTCTTTAGAATTTCCACTAAAAATAAACTAAAATGCGAGTAAACTATGAAATAAATATAAATATTTTTGAAAACGGGTACAAAACAAACAAGGTTTTATTTACACAAGTTTCAGTGTGTTCGGTTTTTTGTATGGAAACATACCTATATATTTTACGTACTTTATTTCTGAAAATACAGTAATTTTGATAGAAATGTAATTTTCATGTTCGTCAGACTTGTTGAGTACCCCTCCCCCATAATAATTAAATAAAGAAGTTGTTTATGTCTGCAAAATATTTACCTAATCTATCATGGTAAGAAACCTTTTATTTGAGAGTTGGCTAATTTCTATAATGTTAATAAATATAATTGTATACTTACTACATATATATATTGTTAGTTACCTTCTGAATCTTGTTTCAGTAGAGTAGAATCTCTTGTTGCTAAATGCTGAAGGCAGCGCCTAAACGATTGATAAAAACGCATCTTAGAAGAACACAATACATACATATTATTTGTTGTGCTGTGGCGATTTCACTAACAAGCAGCTTTCCATAACTTACTGCACTGGGTTTGCTTATGAAAACAACAAGGTTTTTTATACTTTAGCTTGACTCTTACCTATTGATCAGTCGCCATGTCCCGACATCATTCACTCATAGTTGCCCACCGTCACTTCCGCCATTTTTCACCATTTCACGTTGACGATATACTCTCTGACCATACAGAGTTATTCATAACTAAAATAGCTTGTTGTTAATAACACTGCTACTAACTATAGATTAGGTAAATATTTTGCAGATTATCCATACTTGTATCCCACTGCTTTTTTACAAGGCCAGTTGGGGTTTAACTCATTGAAGACTCGACGTGCTTTTGACCAACTAAAAACTTGTGCAAAAGTGCTGAGGAATGACATTGATTGCGCAGATCTGCATGATAGGCTACTGAATCTGTACGTCCCTGACAACTACCTTCGGCATCGAGATAATCGCAGGCATAAGTTGTTTTATTATGACCTGCGCCGGACTGAAGCTCGGGAAAATAACCCAATATGCCGCGCCATGATTGGTTTCAACGCATTCCTTGATCAAAATCGTGACTGTGACATTTTTGTGACAAGTGGTCTACCATTCTTCAATTATTTTTATTTTTTTGTGAAACTAATTCTTATTCTTAATTTTTATATAATGTGATTGTAATCTTAATTAATGTAATTGGCTTTTGGCCGTTTTAATTAATAAATAAATAAAATAAATAAAAAAAAACTGCTTTAGGTAGTCCAATATTACTTTGCCCATGCCAAATTCACGACGATACGTTGCCATGTGACCTTCAAAAAGAAGAACAAAAAAACACATTTCAGTAATATTTACTCAGTAACTATCTTTTTTTTCTTTACCTGTAAGGGCGTTTGTCCACCGCCGCCGTCACCGGACCGTCACCGAGAACGACATTATTTCAGGCCGATGACGTGACGGCGATCGTTTGTCCACCGCGACCGATTTCGCTGGTTTAGTTTGCTCCAGTTGTCATGCGTGGTAGTCGCGTTTTTGAAGAAATAAAGTGATGGCTAGGTTAAACCGGCGACAACTTCTTCTACTGCTTAAGTTCACAGGTACGTGTTTTGTTTTGTCGGCACATCGGCCCGTCGAAATCTCGGGTCACGTTCTAGCGGTCACGCCGATCTACTCGCAATTTATGCGGCCGGGATGACGACGTTCGGGTGACGGATGTGCGGTGGACACGCGGCTAAGTAAATGTATGTACCGCTACTTCGGCGCCGTCATCTCGTTCTCGGTGACGTGACGGTGACGGCGGCGGTGGACAAACGCCCTAAGGGTTCGGTTACATACTGAAAGCTTAAGATTGTTTATATAGTAGCGTAGTATATTTAAGTAGGTACTGGTGTATCTAAAGAAACATCTGTTTTTTGTTACTTACAGGTAGATACAATCTGTGATGATATTTGAGAGTAGCAAACCCCTTTAGCCTCTTGCTAACAACGGATCACGTATCTTGCTTCTCTTATCATGCCACATACCCCTGTATAGTCCGTACATATATGATTGGTTGTCCGTCAGGAAGGAAGCTCGTCTCGTAATTGGCTTAGCCGCCGGACAAATTGTGCCAAAACCCGCGGGTTCATCCGACGTTTGTTAATGAGACTCTATTCAAAACTTGCATGCGATATTATTGGGGACAGAAAAAACAGTGCAAATATTACATTGTGATGGTACATACTACAATTTGTCGGTCTTCAAGTCGAGAGTTAACCGGTTTCTTCTAGGCAAGCGCGCTAGATCGTAGACTATAACGTTGCTTACCATCAGGCAAGTTGTAGTCAAGCGTAAGCCTATATCATGTAAAAAAAAAGAAAATAAAATGTTGTATTAGCCAGTATAGGCCATTTCAATAAACGTAACGAACTAGGATCAAAAACTATATATAAACGAAGTCTTGGATGTATGCTTACCAAGGAAAATTAAACACCATATGATTTACATAATCGATTGCAATGAGTAAGTTGCATGCCTAAAAGACAAGAGTTGCAAGATTTGACATGGCTACTTTATATCGCCACTTCTTTTGATGTACGTATATTTATAGGTATATTTTTATCCGGCTTCGACTGGTCCGTTATTTCCCAATATTTCTCGCGCTCTATTGTAAAAGATTTACAAATGGCTCCATCGAAATACATAATCCAATTGTCGATCCAAACTCATGTCTAACAGGCGTGATGTGCTCTCGTCTGGCTATTTTGAAGCCCCTACTAAGGACCTGTGAACTATTTTTATACCTTGTGCTGAATTATGTACAATTACATTTATTGTACGATGTTTTTTTAACTTTACTTACTTTGTGAGTTTAAACTAAGACATCATAATCATACTAAAATAGTTCAATGATTTATTTGAATGATTATTCGTTTATTTATAAAACGAATCAGTAATTATTGTTATATACGCTGTGTTTCTTTTTTGTGTGTTCAATATGGATGAACCAGATAAGGTTATTTTATATCAGTGGAGTTGAGTGGTATCTTGAACAACAGTTTTTAATCCTAAATTCTTATCTCCACTCGAACGTGGCAAATCAAAATGTTTTTGAATATTAATGTGGCAGAGTTCGCGATGCCGTCAAAAAAGGCTTCTGGGGGGCTTGTTTCCATAATCGTAACATTTGCAATGTAAAACAACGTCGGCCAACTGTTCTTGCTTTTTAATCCGCACAATGCATAATACAGCGCATTTTTTGGTCGAAACAATACACCGACCCAGGGTCAGCAATAAATTATAATAAAATTAATTTTGTTTTGCTAATTCTGAAGGACTGTTCGACGCGTTTTTTGGCTGTTGTTTTAAGGCCTGTGTATTTAAATAAATTAAGTTTGTGTAAAGTTTTGTACTACTTCTGCTGTTCTATAACTCGGAGTTACCCTGACGGAGTTGTGGACTGTTTACAATGTTTAAGCTGTGGTGTAGTTAATACAATAATAATGTGTTATGTACAAACAAAATGCTCTGGTAACAAGTTTGAAAATTAATGTCAATAATCATGACCAAAAAGATTTTTATATTCAACAAAAACAATCATGATTACCAACATATAAATAAATAAATATTCCGGGACATTGCACACAACGCCATCTAGCCCCACACTAAGCAAACGCTTGTGGCGTGGGTACTAGATAACGGATATAATACTTATATACTTTTCTTTTGTAAATACATACTTATCTATATCTATATATATAAAAGAAAGTGGTGTTAGTTACACCATTTATAACTCAAGAACGGCTGAACGGATTTAGCTGAAAATTGGTGGGGAGGTAGCTTAGAACCAGCGGTGTGTTTCACAATGAGTCGGATACGGATCCGATTCGATTGAGACAGAAAACAATTGGCACGGAAAGGATTTTTCCAAATCACAATGATTCCATACGAATCTTTTAACAAATTTATTCATCAGAAAAATCGGAACCGTTCCGTGAGCCAAAAGCTAGCGGATTCGTTTCCGTCGATGATAAATTCGATTTTCTTTTTCATGATATTTAACCCGATTTACACATAATTATACATTGATTTATTTCTATTTATAATTATTCATATGAAATCTACAGTAAAAATGGTAAAATTAGCCTTAAAACTTATATTTTAAATTTCTACCATTTTTACTACGAGCGGATCGGATCCGACTCATTGTGAAACACCATGCTGGAGACGGACATAGGATACTTTTTATTCCGTTTTTTTTTAAATTGTAGTGATTAAAATCCAAAATCTGCTAATTTATTGCCTCTAAAGCGGAACAGAGTTCGCCGGGTCAGCTAGTTATATATAAAAACGGGCAGACTCGACACAAGAGATTACAAATTTTAGTATTCATAATAATTTGTCTCATGCGGAAATCGAACCCGCAACCCCTAGATTAGAAGGCAGAGTCACTACAAACTAAGCTAACAGAGCAGTCAACATATAGATACCTATTGTTTTTCTTGTCTCCTGTTTTGTCGTTTCTTATAATAACTGTTGGTTTTTTTACTCCGAAGTCACAAAACGTGTTTCAATATAGCTTACGCATACTAATTTTCGTGAAAATAACTTAACTGTTTACTGGGTCATAGAAATGACATACGTACTTAGGAATGTTTTAGACTGATCTAACCAATTGAGGATACTCGTAATACCTTATTAAGAGTATTTTAATTGGGCCTATTATAATCATGGGTTCTCTAATCCGTGGTGCTAATTTCAAATATTATTATTATTATTATTATTATTATTATTATATAATGGGGTATATAAATGGGATTTCTATTGAAACAATGACTTAATTTACAAAATTTTATTTCTTTTCCTCTTTCACCGTCTCTCTTAGGCTAGATGTATGTTCTTTCTTTGTGTACTGGTAACACCACAACAGCTCCGAAAACTACCAAGATTTGAAATTTTAATTAATCTATTTAACATATGGTAGCTTTTTTGCATAAAGTATAACATTGAAATAAATAAATAGATGCCTAAATTGAGCATATGTTTATTCATCATAGTAAATTAACATATAATTATGGTAAATGGCGCTTAAATACATTTAAAAAGTTTTAAATAAACATTATTGAGAATATATTTTTTTTTTCAAACTCTTGGCAGTTTTCCATAGGTATATTAAACAATAAGATGGCAAGATTCACTAAACGCTAACATTAATTATGTACTTATGTATGTTGGAATAGGTATGGTCTATATGTTTATGAATTCTGAGAATGGATACATTGTACGACACTTTACTAATAGTTTATAATACGTGATTTTTAATTAAATATAATACAAAAATATTTGTCTCTTGAAATTAATACAAAGTGTAGACAGGAGGCGTATTTTAGTGAACGTACTAACGCCTACTTATGGAATAGAAAGAACAATGTATGGGATTGACATCACAATGCGCTCCGCGGGGGGAATTCTTACGTCACTCCCATACATTGGTCTATCTATTTCATATTTTTCATTTTTTTCCCTCTTGTCTAAGGGGGCAAAGTCGATTTTGTTTCAATAGCTAAATAAAAATTACAGTCGTTGTTATTTAGATGTTAACATAGAAATAAATGTTAGCGTTTATGACAAGTTACATACTTTAATTACTGTAATAAATTGATTGGAACAAGTTAAATAGACGGCAAGACTTTACTTCAATATATACAGTGACCGTTATTAGCTTGAATGTGAGTTCAAAACGTTGGCATCGAAATTATTGCTAAGAAGTTTTGCGCCTAAACGTTTTAGGTACAAGATGTTTCTACTTACATACTAAAATTAATACTAATATTTACAAAGAAACGAATAATGATAACGAGCGATAATCCAACAGCTCATTGTAAAGAAATAGTCAATAATTCAATATATTCGAGGAATTAGAACGGATAGTGTGGGGCTAGATGGCGCTGTGTGCAATGTCCCGGAATATTTATTATTTTTTTTTATTTAATTATTTACAGAGCAATATTGCAAATCACAGAAACGCGTGCGAAAGCCAAGTTCATCGAAAATATATTTCAATTGATTAAATAATGCATGTAAACTGAGTCTTTATATATTACTAGTAACACATATTGGCAAGAATTTGATACTACAAGACTTTACATATTAAATAACAAAATTATAATAGCTAATGTATATAAGTATATAGGTAGATAGTCCTGCTTGAAAAATATTTCGCCGCAAACCGGCGTAAGTACATACATAGTAGGTACAGACATACATGCCTGGGCTAGATATGTTTGTAAGTATTGTTACAAGTAGAGGAGTACCTACTTCACTTATTCGAGTGATTTGCATATTGTTTAATTTGCATATAATACATACGTGGGTATATTTAATCACTAGTTACAATGGATAATTCAACTTGCAATAACTTTTGTTCGATGAATACAAAGGGAAATATTAAGTACAATGACAAATTAATCGATAACATTATTTTCGTAAACAAACATCTGAAATATCATGAATACCATGCAAAGATATGCCATCGCGTTTTAATTAATTAATTATCACTTTAATTTCATTTATAGAAACAACACACCTGTGTTTAACACATATCTTTCACAATACTTAAGTACCGAGTAATTGGAAATATACAGCGAGTTAAATTTTACATAAATTGCCATTTTCACAACCGAAATTAAATATGTAATAGGTAGGTAGGTACTAAAGTATAATTTAACAGTTCGTTTGGACCCTGGCTTGTGACCGCGTGGGGCCGGCGCGAGGGGGCGCGAGTAGCGCAGGGCGTGGAGTCTGTGCACAGCACTATCACTCGGAGGGTCGCGCGGACAGGTCCAGCGCGGGCTCCGGCGGGCCGGGGGCGACCTGCGGCGGGCCGGGGGCGACCTGCTGCAGGCCCGGCGCGACCAGCGGCAGGTCCGGCGCGCCGGGCGGCGGGCTCCAGCACGCGGCGGCCGTAGCCTCCGGCCGCATGCCCGGGGCGCTCAGGTACGAGCACGCCATCATCTGCAAACAACAACACGCACATTAGCCTCCGACCACGGCAATTACGTAGATTGAGCGAGTAATTTGAGAGAGTATAGACCGAAGTAAAAACAGAGCTTCCATAAATAATGAAATATGTAGTATTATGAGATGAGAGGCCTAAAGAATTCGCGGCTGGTGCGAGGGTGGTTCTGTAATCACGCTAATGGGCGATGCGCCCCCTCTCGCTTCAAGGAGGCTTTCAGGCTAATGTACAGTGGGCGCAGGAGCAGTTCAATCCTAAATCGTATCACACGTCCGCCGCCCGACTACTTTATAATGTTCGCTTCTGCTGTGTAAGCAAGTATGTGGAGAATCTTACATGTTTTATGAACTTCCTTCTTTGATATACAGTAAGTTGTTTATTTTAACAAATATATGTCAGTATAGAACTGATATTGTTGCATGATATTTCTGGGGTTAATTGTACTTAAACTTCAATAATTGAAGGCACATACACATTACATGATTGCGCTGTTAAATTGTTAGTATCACGTCCGGCCATATATCGCAAAGTGATTGTAAGTAAAGCATTTAGTGGCCATATATCAGAGCGGGCTGGGCCGGTCAGGCTGGCCGGGGGTCACCTTCATTTTCACACATCGCTGTAAAATTGATTGCACTATAATATACGAGCGGCTTGCCTTACAGCCCTCCAGGGAATAAGCGACATGTTTATGCAACACTAATAGAAACGTCTAGAGAAACAATAGTATTGAACTTGAATTGATTTATACGTCAGCTACGAATTACGTAGCATTGTAATATTAGTCCATAGTTAAGGCGCGAACAAAAGCCTCCACACAATTGGCATAGTTGGCTACACGGCTGCAGAGCCGGCGCCAACAATGATACTCTAACTTTAATATTTATTGCCCTTGATCAACCGCCGCGAGTCACTCGAACATTGTGCGCATAGACCTCTCTCTAGCTCAACGTAAACCCGAATTAAAAAGACGAAATTTCATGCATAAATTTAATTTATTCGAAAGCTACAATCTACGTTAAGTCTTAAAACGAGCAGAACTTAATTAACTTGACGCCATTGTAGCCCAGAATGTAAAGTGCATAATTAAACCCTTTACGTAAACGGTTCGGTTAATATGTTTAAGCGACGGTATTGCTTGGAAGACCTAAACTCTCCTATGAGAATAAAGCGGGGAGGCGAGCCTGGCCGCACAAATGAATTAGTGGCTATGTGCTGCCCGGAGGCGGCGGGCGCGATTAAAATATAATTAGGCGGCCGGCAATCGTTTCGCGATCGAGCAGGTGGGCGCTACTCCTCCGGTACATTAATACCCATACAGGCTCCCGTGACGCGCGCAAGCGAGCTTATTGACTAATAATACAAGCCCAGCCACCGCTCAGATTAATTATCGGGCATTCGGTTAAAAATCAGGCGGATACAGTGCTGTTAGCGATCGATACAGATGCCGACCGACTGTAACGAGACATTAATTGCTATCAGCGAGAACAACGCGACCAATAAATCACGTGTACTAACTACTTTCCAGTATTAATGAATTCAAACGGGCCGCGATAATTGCGTACCTAATTACGGCCGGAGCTGTCTAATTAATCACTGTCGGATTATGAATTAGGAATGGCGTTAATTAAACATGCATATTATTCGTAGTGGGGATATATTGCCGGGTCGGTTCCACTTATTGTTGTGTTGTCGGGCGGTGGGGGCGTAAAACAATTAAGTTTGAAACTAATACGGGGTTCGGAACTACCCCTAGAATGTCGCTCCCCGCGGACTAACCGGCTATTGCAACGCTCCAAGAGAAAATTGTCTTTTGTGAGCTTGAACATTTCTATTACTAGTGTTTACATGTTCATTGTTTTTACATTAGTATCGTTTGGTTAACATAAAAATGGTATCAATTAACTGTGTTGATTGAATTCAATTCAATTAAAAGAATATGAAGAGTAAGATATGCGTAATGAAACCAGGACGAGCGGTATAACAACTGATTTATTCAACCAACTGAACGTATCAAATTATAATATGTACCCACAATACTTTACATGAAGGAGTGTTATAAAAACCCATTAAACTATTACAGTTCCATTTATTATACAAGTACACTAAAAAAATGAAAACCCTTGCTACTACAAGTGCACCTAACATTTATCAAAGGTTCAAAAGTTCTTGCACCATGCATTATGCACCGGCGTTATAATAGCGCAATTTGTCGACAGTATCGCGTATCGGGTATGATTGCGGTGCAAGCGACCCCGGCCCGCCGCCGCCGCCGGCCGCCGCCGGCCGCGGCCGTGAACTCGCAAATTGCACCTTTTACTATAACATACTGGACGTAATACCTGGATACTAAGGCAAGTGTAGATTTAGCTAAGAACGTTTTACATGTAAATAGATGTTTGATTAAGTAAGTTCTGAGTTGCGCCTGTACTGGGGAGAATTTCATATCTTAATTTTGTAATTTATTCGCTATTTCAGTAAACTAAAATACTTAAACTAAATGTGTTAACCAACAAAACTAAATTAATTTATTTTTGGATTTTTAATTTAAATAAAAATATTTAGCAGGGTGATGCTAAATGATCAAAGTCGTGTATGATTGATTAGCATATTTAAAGTACTCGTACTCGTACAAACTGGAGTTTCAGTGTTTGCTTGATCTGAGTCTATTTTTTTTTCAATAAAGATATACATATATGCAATATAGATTGCATATAAAATATCTTGGAAAAAATATCCTATTACTTCACTTCATTCCATTACTTCACTGTTTTGCTCGTGTGTATTGTAACATACGCGTTATGCATGCATAGCCCTGTGTTAAGTGAGTATACAATCTTGATAACCTAATAGACTTAAGCACAACAAGCCATTGCAAATCAATGAATCCGCCGATACCCAGCCAGTTATTAAACTGTCTATCCCTTAAGGAAGTTCTATGTACACAATCGTATGTGCGTTCAATTTAATATCGAGCATTGAATAGAAAACGGTCGTGCGCTCACAATGGCCCATCGGCATTCCATTAACTAGCGGAGCAAACACGGGACGAGCTCTAACTCAATACGGAACGATTCCTGCGACCGATACTGGGACTCGCACATTCGGCACATTCCAGCTCGATTGTAACTGCCCAACAACACTAACGACTGTTTATATTGGATCTGCTGGCTCCGGCGACAATCGCTCCGTCCTACTTTCGCGAGACAATGCAGTCTCGGCCCAAATAATTTAATAGTTGTAGGCGGTTTGGAGCGGTCGGCAAACAGGCGCTGGTCGGATATTGTCGCAGACATCGTTGACCGGCTGGGGCCTGCGTGTCCGTGCGAATTATCTGAAGCAGCGGGCACGTATGCACGTGCTTGTTGTGTTGGTACTTTGGGACTGCTACTGCTGATTTGCTTGTAGTTCCGCACCATTGATATGGGGTGCGTTTGCAGTTGGTTTAATTTATCAGATGGGACTATTATAAAATTAAAAGTTACAGAAACGTTATGTACGGTTTCTATGAAACTAGCATTATTGAGAGTTTAGAAAATGATTATAAAATACGGCAGACCCTTCTATAACCAGTTATTTGCAAGCGCTATTGTCAAATTAAAACACATGTATGTAAACAACATCAATGTCCAAACCAAACTAAAACTATATTTTATACAGAAATGCTACTACACAATAGAAGACTATTTTAATGACGAAAATAAGGAATAGGATATAATATGTAATGATCTCAATGTAAAATAGATAAATAATAGATAATATAAGTAAATATTGTACACAATACTAGTTAGAGTTTAAGATTTTTAATTTCATATTAAGTTTTAGATTTTAGTATATTTAGTTTTAATTTTAGCAACGCCCTAATTCCCCTCTTAACAGGGTAAATGTAAATACATTTAAGTATGCTAATAATGGAATTTGAAAATTGTTCATAGTATAAGGTTAGTATTTTTTATATGACATTAAGTAATTAATTTCTGTACCTAAGCTAAGTATAAGACTAAGCTTTATAATGAGAAGATACATGTGGCTCACTCCGTTAATCCAATAGCAATGATCGCGCGTATCTCGGTAGAGGCCGGGTATGCGTGCCGAGGCCGCATGAATACCATGAATAAGCAATGAGCGCGCGCGCACGCGACGCGACAAACGGGCGCAGCGCACGCGACGCCGCCCGCCCTCCGCAGCGCCCGCCCGCCCTAATTTATGACCGCCCGCCCTGCCGCTATCACTCCAATATCTTACAGCGCTATCATATCTTTCAGCGGCCTAGGCTTATCTTTTCGTTTTAGTGCGCACTTTTTGTATGAAGATAATACATGTAGGTAAGCTTTTAGGTCTGTGCGGTCTACATCGGAAACTGAGAGGAAAAAAATATGTAAACATTAATTTAGTGTTTGGAAGGCAAAACATTAACTTTTTTTTTTGTTTTGAATTTTATTGCATTTATTCAACCTTAGCCATTCAAACAAACACAAACTATACCAAACTAAACAGCTTTTCTAGAGTAATATCTTAGTTGGAGTAAGTAGTTTCGTTGCGTTGTCCACATAATCAGCGAGTAAATAAATGATGCAGGCGCGGCTCGCCGAGGGACCTGTTGCTGACGGACGTCTTAATGCGCCATGTTTATGACACGAGCTGTTAATTGCAGCCAGCTGATTGACTCGCTCTTCAATTACATCTCAGCCTGTTGATACAGCGATGTATCCTGATTGAATTGATTTACCAATAGATTACGCACCGACAACATGTAAACACGCGGAATAACAACTTTTCGGAATATACAAACTGCGTTTGATGAAAGGTGAACTAACCCATATATTTGAGCAGGAACCGTTTGTCGGGAACTAGTTACAATAACGCAATACTTGGCGCAAACTTTAAGAAGTGAACGTCAAAGGATTCTGCATAATTCTCGATAACGAGCGTTCGAGCCGCTCTCGTACTTCAAAGCCGGCGTTTCAGTTACAGTTTATTATTAATAAAATTTGGTCGAGTTGTCGACTAGAGTAGAGCGGCGAGAGGGGCGTAACGAGCGGACCTGGGTCGTTATCGGCGCTCCGGCCGGCCAGGCCCGCGGAAAATTCGCCCGAAACTGACGCGCGTGAAAATTTAATGAACGGCCGGACGCTAGTTAACTAAAAGGTAAAGTGCACCCTCTTGACGTGTTCGGTAAATATTAATAGTGAGTGTGCTAGCGTGCGCCATTAAAAATGCACGAGTCCGCGGACACGGCCCGTCGCGATCATTAGCCCCACACGAGGCCACTCCGGCCACGTCTCGAGATCGCTCCTCGATTATCCGCGAAACAGTTTCAGATTCACTCCGCTCTGTCCTATAAAACACAGTGCCGATACAGAACTTTGCCCCATTTCGTGCTCTGCATGGCCCGAGTGCGCTTCCCGCCAAGTTTCACAATTCGAACCATTTTAAAACTCTTACGACTCTATTAGGGATAACTGAAATCGTCTAGTGGAACGATGAGTCGGGGAATTATGTCCGCGACGGGAATGACCTAAGTTTGAGTTCGGAACCTATAGTGGAGGAGTTTGAATCCGCGCGAAGTACCGGCGCGACGTGGCTTGTCCCGCGGTAGTGTCTGTGGGCGGGGGCGGGCGACGCTCCAGGGGCGAACTCAAGACGATATCTGTTACAGTAATGAGGTTCGTTAATTATGTATCGCTAGGTGCGTAAGCTTTTCAGTTCGGTTCAGTGTCGCGGGCCCTCGCGAACGAGGTCAAGGGTTCGCGACTCAACCCTGAGGGGCTGCCAAATTAATGAGGCACTCCTTTGTAATAAAGAAATAACAAGAATTGCGCACGCGAACCCGGCCCCGTTGACTTGGATGTCATTAAAGGCGTCGCGAAGTCTTGAGCGAGTCGTTACCGCGCCTCGCCGACAACAACCGAGTTTTCATCAACATTCCAAAATGTACCCTTAGAATTACTTAGCAATCTCGGTGAGGAACGAAACAAAGTACATTTAGGTCACATCTAAATTACCCACGGAGTCACAAAATTTTAATTAAAACTGGGGGCTATTCCAAATGAACTGTATCGTTACTTAGGGAAATAGTCTTTTGCATCTTCGTGGAAAGGAGAGTAACCATAGAGCCATACATTTCTTATTTATAATACACAAATCTTATCATTCTACACAAATTATAACTATTACATTTATAAAATAAATATTAACGATAAACAACAAAAACCAAAACAATGCGAGCAAATAAATTTTACTTTACAAAAAATGACATACTAACTTTAGCATAAACTTCAAACACGAGCGCAAACATAGATAGATAGATAGTATAAAACTCTTTATTATAACACACATTGAAAATAAAAAAGACAAACAAAAACACAAAAGACTTTAAAAAAAATAAGTGCCACAACTGGCGGCCTTATCGCTAATAGCGATTTCTTCCAGGCAACCGTAGGATGGACAGGAGTCGAAAGAAAAATAAAGGATGGGGTGTTCAAAAAAGAGAAAATATATACTAAAAATAAAATATTCAATATTATATGTATGTACCTTATAATAACAAATAACACATATTACATATAGGTGTAAATAACTATAAATATATAACACTATACATGTTATACCTACATACTATAACGACAACAAGCAAACATAAACTGTACCAAGAATATGATTAATAAAACAAAATAATGCGGCACTAGATTAGACGGGAAATCTTGTATAGATCTTATTTTGAGACCGAGAAACCGCTTTCCCCGAGATACCGAAACAAATCTCCATTTTTCTACCAATATCCATTAACCTAAATGTTTCTGTGTTAAATAATCCCGCCATTCTACTTTGTAACATTAAAATAATTGAATTCGTCTCGGAATGGGTTGGGCCTGATTAATTCTTATCGCTGGGACGGGCACGCGCCTCTTCATTTGGATAAACTAAGGACTGTGATATTATTTTTCCAAGAAATACTTCATTGTTGACGCAACGCAACCTTTTTGGAGCGGCAGGAAAAGTTTTTAATTTTTTCACACTGAGATTTTTGAGCTCATTGCAGCTTCAAAACAAGAGTAGGTAATATTTGTACTCTGCAAAATAAATTGCTGCAAAAAGGCAACTATTTAAAATAAGATTCACTTAGACATGTGCATTTACAAATTTATTTACTTTAAACTGTGAAAAGATGTATTTAAACAATAATTTAGTTCTTTTTCCCATTTGGCATAATTCATGATTTGCCATTTTCCGCCATTGTTTTTATTATTCTTATTTATTTCCTAACAAAATACACGTTAAATAATGTATTTATAAATAGTATTTATCTACAACCCTCCAGTCTTCCACTACACTACTATTCACTTCGCTCGCTCAATTACTGGTATATAATTACTCTTGCCAGTCCGGCGACGAAAATATCCTTAATCATATCACCCTGCGATTTTAATAAGAATGATATATACTAGTTATATTCAAAAACACATCCAATACATTCATACACAATCTCCTACTAAACTTCCAAGACTCGCTTCGCTCGCGCAAACTATCCTAGCCCTTACGGACATGTGGCGACCCCGTGCGTTATTTACCGATATCTATTGGTTTAGATTAGCTAGATGAGCTAGTAATGTTTCATTAAAATACATATTATCCATTCCTATATTTTAAATAAATTGAACATTTGTACAACACAAACTCACAAAACTCGTAAAAACTCGCTTCGCTAGCTCAATTATTTCCCCCAGCCAGGGCGGCGCCACTATCCTGCCCCTTACGGACATGTGGTCACCCCGTGCGTTATTTACCCGGCGATATCTATTGGTTTAGGATAACGTGTTGATTACATTTTCAGGAGAATTTGTTGTTGTGCTAACAAGTGATTGTGCGAGATAACAAGGAGCATCGGAATGAGTTTTGGGAACGGAGTGTAGTTTGTTGGTGTAAATTAAATGGTCAGTATTTTAGCTAATGTATAGAGATATTAGTAAATGAAGGTAATAATGAAATTAATTTAATATTAACACACTTATAATAAACTAAACTTAATTATTTTGATGTATCTAGCTGTTAACATGGAGTATGTATAGCATATACATATGTACCGTACATTAATGATAACTTTTAAATAGAATTTTGCTTATTTAACAAATATTTTCTAATGTCATAATAAATTATTAAAATGTAGATAAGATATGTAAAATAGAAAGAAAAAACCAGAGATGCTACTAACTATCAAACAGGTTACAAATCTTATTCAAAGTTAAGAGATTTATTTGCAGAGTAGAGGTGAAAAGATGGTATAAAAGACGGTACATATACACACATTTCCACGTGTAGTACAGTACTTCCGGGACGTGATAAGGGCGCGCGATTAAAATGAATCACAACGGTGCTAATTGGGCAGGCGCGGTGCAGCTGAGGACCTATTCTCGAGAATGCGATATTACAACCTTCTTGTAGATTTTCTAGTGTATTTTTCTGGTACAAGTTTACCATGATAACGATGTAAACGTATCTGTTTATATGTTTTATTGTCATTAATTCTTTACAAAAAAAATGTTTGAATTATTGGTAGAGAATTCTTTTAGGTACCAAAATCCACATTTGGAATTTCAATATGTGTAATGTTACTTTTATCATGATTATATAAATATATATGATTAACACATTTAGAAATAATATAAAACCATGGACGAAGAAACCAGCACAAAAACCCACAAGTAATAAATCTAAATTGTAAACTCTCTTTTTACTAATTCCTTCCTGTTAACCACCAATTTTATTTTTTCAGGCTAACATATCGCTCGCCCCAGAATAGCGTCCCAGACCGGCTCAGCCAATTAGCCGCTACTTAGAAACCCGCAGCCGCGGCCGGGGCCGGCCTAATCTGCCGCGCGACAACCCTGCAAGCTGGAAAAAATGATGGGTCTGGGAGACCACGGGTTTTCACTTTTTCTTTGATTCTACATGGTTATTAAGAATGGATAATTGAGCCTTGTGAAATATGGAGTAAATGTTTATTTATTTGATTAGCGGTCGAGCAATTGCTCATATGGCCATATCACACTGTGTCAAAGTTGTTTTGTATAGTCCACTCAAAGTTCACAATTATACAGTCCACTGGTGCAATGATCATAAGTTAACAAGAGATTTTTTGGTTATCTGTAACCACTAACCAGCCATCAAGCCGGTTCTTAAAGTTGTATACACATATACAACAATATGAATAAAAATCAGCTTACTGTAACCTAATCTACTTGTAAGATTTTTATTGTATTGTTTTTTTTTACATTACTCGTATTTTGATTATACATGGGCTTTACGTACCTCAATTGTAGTGAGAATAGTTATTATACGAATTTCTTGTTAAACTGAGAGCTAGTTCAACTCAAAATATTTAATGACAAATTTACATAAAAAAAAATATACTACTTGTACTACAAAATCAAAAAGCGTATAGAAAATCGTTATCCAATATTTGTATGCTATATTAGTTCTTTTATAAACTTTAATTTAGACCAAAATTTAAAAAAATACCAACCCTGCATTCGTTCACAAAACGTCTCAATACTCTCCATGTTTCACGTAATTCCAATCCTGGTCCTAAAAACACAATATGGCAGGATGTTCCTGCAGAGTGGCCCGCCCGCCCTAACCACTTCCGGAATGAGATGGCGCACTTCCTCTGATTGAGGGCGGGCGGGCCTTCGCCTCTATCTGGTGCAATCTTATGGTGATGCTTCATTAGCTATTATTTATCAGAGCTGGTTATAGATTAAACGCAGTGATGTAATTAATTGTGGAGTTTTGAATTGGAGGCTTTTATGTCTGAAAAGTCACCCACTTTTCAGAAAAATCAAGTCTTAAAATACGTAATCATACGGTTATTATATAGTTTCTGGATCTGATAAACAGTTTATTATGATTGAAGGGGTGATAATATTAGAAATAAAGTATCGTTATAACGTCCTACAATTTAATTGAAAAACATTAAAATTTCTTAATTTAACCACGGAAATTGTTTATGATCACATTTAGTAACCTAATTCGGTTTTAATTATTCATGTTTATAATACTTCTAATCCTACTTACTTATCTTAAAACTCATTTAGTTTCTGCACGATAACGGGGAGTACAAATCAAACACATTTCCAATAGCCTTTTTCTTACGGACGCGGCGAGTTTCATTTCGAAATCTACATTAGTTTGTTGTTAAACGCAAGCACCCGGAGCTGGCGCTGAATGCTGCTGCCTGTGTACATCGGTGTACGTCAGTGTAATTTCCAGTGCATCCGTACCCATCTCTCTCGCTCAGCTAAGTAATGACTTAGATCCATTCCCGGATAAATAGCAAATTGAATGTGTTGCCCCTCGCACACACACACATACAACTACAGTGGCTACACAGCGCGTCTATGTGTGCTGTCACTCTCGCAGAGCAGCTATACTGTTACTGAGAGATTTCGGTTATTAGTGGTATTAACTTAGTCGTGTTTAACTTGGCTCCGTTTTAAAATAAAGCAATCGATACTCCACACCGAGGTTGATTAATTAACTCTACTTATTTTTATGACGGCGAGCTACGATGCGATTTCTCGGGAAAAGCACTTACGGAGGAGAGCGAGCCATTTCAGGTGCAGCAAAACACAGTTTCAACTGTGTTTTCAAACTAATTCTCAGACTTGTATGGCTGGTGCGCCGATAACCTGGCTACTATTTACAATGTTTTTCGCCGCTCGTATTTTTTGGCGTGTTTTACGGCCGGGAATATGAAAAGTTTGGAGAAGCTCTCGCGGAGAGGCGTAAAGGATGTTTACGACGCGTCTTTGAGTTGAATGCGCCACATGTTAGCGCGCTCTGTAGGAATCCCCGCGGTATAACCGCATTACACGTGCTATGACCTGACCATGAAAATTTTAACCGTCTCGTTCAAACTAAAAAGCTCTCGAATAGTGTTTTCTCCGCGAGTGGAGGCGCCCGTTTACGAACCACTGTACTGCGAGTTATACGGGGTTTGTTAAAAACCGAGATCTTTTTGAACACCGCACAATGCAATTGGAGCAGCTGCAAAAACTCCCAACCCCGGAACAACAAAGACGCATCCTTATAAATTCTCGATTAAATTTTGGATACGAGCGCCAATGAACACAAATTCTAGAGTCGGTCCAATAAAGGACGGCGTGCAGCCGCGTTAGGAGGCCATAAACGAACGTATTATCCATGTAAGGCGGAATAGCCGTTGCACAATTAATTGTTTCATTTTGGGAAACAATTCCCGCTCCTCATTCAATTAAGAGCGGCGACTGAGGGGTGGCGGGGGAGGGTGGGGACTCCCCCGCATGAGACGGACGTATTAATAGCGCCTGCAATATTGATATACTCGTACGGAGCGTCTACGTACGGCTTCCAATACGATATTGTTTGTTAGCGAATTCGATTTGTGTCGATCATAAATCTTGCGCCTTATGTCGAGTTCTGAGTTGATTGAATCCGCACGCGTCACGCAAGGAGAGCGAGCCTCGTTATACTAATTAGTGAGTCGAAATGAATAAGGAAGGAGGCGAGTAACGCGAGCGCAGGTGATGCCGGAGCGGGACTCAATTAGCAAAAACACACAGAATTAAGAGACACAAACATGGCGGGACACGTGAAGAGGCGCCCTCCTCAATCCGAATTTTATATTGCGCCATTCATTATTCATTGTGTTTGTCAAGAAAATTACTGCGGACCTTTTAATATAACTTCCCGAGTGATACAAACGGAGCTCCAATTTGGAGTTGCGAACAAGTTTGGAGTCGCGAGTTAACCTTCGCGATTATAGCGCGTGTCAGCCCTAAGACGCGACCGATTTTAATTCGCGCTAAATTAATGCCGATCATTAAAAGTAACGCAGACTAAATAATTAAGACGGGAAATTAGCGGGGAAAAAGTTTAATGGCGTCGGGTTCGACCTGAGTTTTGTAATTATCCTGATTCGGCTTCAAAATAAGATCGGAACCGGTTCGGTGTCGCGTTTATCTTTCGTTTAGTTCTACTATTAGTTGAGTCTTAATGAGTTGGAAGCGATCGAGAAATATTTTCATTACATGAAGCGAAGTTGCGGGTAGTTTGGTATGAGTTTAAAAGATGGCGTGGGCGGTGCTTTCAAATCAGCCAGTGTTGGATGTTGGCTGAAGATTCGAGAGCAATCTGTTGGATTGGTTCATTACGGCCGCCATTAGTGGAGTAATGAGACGCGATGCATGCCGGCGGAGGCGCTACACACAGGCAGTTTTTAGTAGCATTTTTAGAAAAATATTTCAGTAAAACATGGTTCTAACAGCAGTAATTATTATCTTTTGTTTTGTTCAAATGACTAAAAATAAATAGGTTTACAATGAAAATTGTTTAAAAAGAACCTCAAGCTATAGAATAAAACACTTATATCAATTTTAAGGTGCCTAAAATTTTATCGCTATATGTTTGGAAACATGGATTTTAGCATTACAATCATTTCAATTAAATGATTACTGAAACTCTGGAGAAATATGTAGTGTTTTTCCGCTGAAACTACTCCTTAACCGACATCAAACAACAAACTTGATGGTTTTTAGGTGTGTTCCTCCATATACCACCGCCACACCTCACCTCCTAACCAACGTGGCCTCCATGGATCTCAAGATCTTCCCAACACCGCACCTTGTGTCTTGAAGCTTTGTTCTTCTCTTTCGGCAAGATATTCTAGTCGACACGTGTTTCGCCTCTCCACGAGGCATCCTCAGGACTCGTGTTGACTCTTCGAACACCTAAAAACCAACTAGTTTGTTGTTTGATGTCGGTTAAGGAGCAGTCGCAGCGGAAAAACGCTACATATTTCTCCAGAGTTTCAGTAACAATGGATTTCCGCAAAGTAACGCCTGATTCAATATCTTATAAAATGATTAGTTAAGTTTTCATTATAATTAATTATTTGGATTGTGTATCGGTGAGAGACTTCAATTTATTTTGTTTATAAGTTAAATACATTTTTCCCGAAGTTCATATCAAGGACCAAGTAAGTAAGTCACTTTTATTAAAAAAATTTTTTCGACATAATGTCTCAATCCAAAAGCGTCTCAGATTTTCCCCTTCAGCGTCTTCAACGCTCGTCTGTACCAGCCGACGTTTAAGGCGAAAATTAGCTGGATGCAGCTCGTAGGATTTCGAGTATGAATTAGCCATTAGCCTAATTGCAGGCGCGGGTTGCGGCGACGCACCTCCAGCCCTTTGTTATTAAACATACTCAATTAGATGCGGCCTCTTGTCTGTTCTGTGTTGCACTCTGACTGCTAGCTCTGTGATTGTTAGGTTAGCGTTGTAGAATATTTTATTAGTATTTGAGATTATTTTTAAAAATATGGTCTTATTCTTATTGAATAAAAATGGCAAACTCTGGTATTGAGACTTTATCGAGCCGCCCTAAGTATTATATATGATAGAATATTTTGTTACTATTTTTAGTTAGTTTTACGTTTTGGGCTCTTTGTTATTAAAACACACTCAATTAGATGCAGAGTCTTGTCTTGCGCTTTGTGGTACACTATGACTACTTGCTCTGTGATTGTTATGTCAGTGTTGTAGAATATTTTATTAGTATTTTAATAATATTTTTAGTTAGCTTTACGTTTTGGCCTATTTGTTATGAAACATAGTCAATAGACTTTTTTATTATTTTTTTTGTTAGCTTCATGTTTTGTTTTTTAGTTTTCAAAACACAGGAGGTTAGTTTCTCTATGTATTAGGTTGATTTTATTAAAACGTACTCAAATGAATGTTATTGTACATTCAATAAGTAGTCTCTGTTTCGGTTCAGATGTTTCAGTGTTATGAATACTCTGAAAATAATTCAATCACTTTTTTTACGAGAAAAAATATGAATACTAGTATCTTTGTACATTATTTAACACGCTCTGAAAAATGGGGCACATTAATTAATACGTAACCTAATACGTGATTAACGAGGAACGTTAACTTGCTCTCATTCTCGTGGCATTACTACAAAAGGTGCGGGAGGTGGCGCGGGCGGCTCCTTCTAATTAAATGGTAAACTTTCATGAGCACCCCTTTCTTCCACCCCCTCCCCTCAGCCTCTCTTGTCCCGCTAATTAATGCGCCCACGGAGCTCGGACGCGCTCCCAGCGCTGATTCGATGCATCATACGTGCCAGCTCCATTATAATACTACATTATTTAATTTAATTTTGCTAAGTATTTTTGAAGAAAATTGTTGGGCGAAGTTTCTCGAGCTCTCAAGTATTGATGCGAACACGGCAATCCTTTTAGTAAGCGCTAAAAACTAAGAGGAAGTCAATCCGCGGCACCTGCCCCCGCCCCCCCGCCGCCGCGGGCGTCTAGCTAAACGTATTGTCGTGTACCGCTTCAGATGTGGTCGAAACTAAGCCTCAACTACTCCAATGAAACCGTAATAGAGAGTCCAAATTACACGGTAACCCTCTCGATCGGGATATCGGATGCGATGCCAAATTAATTGACACGCCTTTAATTGCCTCATAATGGAACACGGCTGTAGCTCGATGTACCTATCGGGGCCGCTATTGGCCGAATAGCGCTTCAAATTTTCAGTTTAGAATTTTAAATTAATTCAAATGGTTGTTAGTAACCGTCTGCGCTAGCGTCGCATCTTTAGGGAGCTCGAAGAATACGGCAAAATGTTCCAAGTTTGTTCGAGCAATCAAGGCTTAATATCGTAGTGAAGTTTCAAGTTGGGAAATTATAGGGCGCGGGGGCGAGAGGGGAGCGGAGCGGACGTCCGCCGCGTGTCATCTCGTAACATCAAAAATGCATTTAAATTCTGCGCAATAAAAAACAGTTGCGGGAAGTTTGAGCGCTCCGGCCGGGACTGCGCGAACTTGCGCTCTCGCGGCTCTGTTGTACAGCCTCTGACCACTTTACACAATCTGCGACCCATTTACTCATATTCATTCTTTCCATATTTTTTTATGGAACGGAACGCAAGAAAGATTTGGAAGAGCACTTGTGAGCTACATCGCAGATTGCGCGCAATTGCCTCATTGTATCGAGGAGTATTCAGACACTCCCAACGAAGGTCGCTTGTCAGGCCTTGGTGTACAAAAAATGGCGTAGCTGAGGAAACCTTTAGTTTAATTTACACTTAAGGATACTGATTAACTGGGTAATTTTACAGAAACGGAAACTCAATTTAGAATATGAATTTTTCAATAAATAACCTTGTTCAATTAAGAATTCCCCGCCTGTTTATTATTGACTCTACCTCGCTCTGCATTTCGGTCGAAACAATTGAAATAAATGGTTAGACATTCACTCATTACGCGGCACAATTACACCGTAGCTAATAAGCGCTGTATAGTCCATACCTACGACAATTTAACAGGAAATTAAAGTGGTGGCCGCAAACCGCGGACGTCATTTCGCAATAGTTTGTCCAATTTATCAGTGCCGAGAGTCGTTCGGAAATAATCGTAATCGAAGCGAGCTGCGCCGAACAATATGGACCGATGTCGGCCTCTCTAATTGGCCCTTACCTGGAGCGCACTCGAGAATGATAAAGCCCCCATTAGCCGCCCTATTATTTACCTACTCGTCATTAGCGTAGACTTCATTAGGATAACGAGATAACGGAGCCCGGCTCGAGGCCCGGCCACCCCACGTGCACGCTTTTTGGTGTTTTTGAGAACGTACAAGATCGAAGGGAGGCATGTTACGGCCCGACCAAGGAATCGGCTAATTATTTCCAAGTATTCTATTACGAAGACGCACTCGACGCTCGAGGGCCTGGTGTGTGCGAGTAGGCGCCGCGGAGACCACACGCCGCATACGACGCGTACGTTATAAAGATTCATATCTAGGGTAGGAAAAATTGCCGTTGCACCGACCCCTGGGCGCTCAAAAAACAAACCGAATTTATTGTTAATTATAAAAGTCGAACGTCGAACATTAACGCGGAGATGCGGCGCGCGATAGCCGCCGTCTATTTATTTATTATTTAGATATCGGCCGGTGCGGTCACGACTCCATATTGTTTCGCCGTAATGGCATTAATGACCCCGGTTTAAAGTTGAAGTGTTAATTTGATTTAAAATTATGTTCGCGATTACAATCTTCACGTTCAACTTTCGCCCGAAGCTTTAATTACGGCGTGATCCCGCCGGAGTCAGATAGCCGCCTCGTAAAACCTGGACACACATCGAGCTAGCTGCAATGCAGCCCCAATGCACGACTGCACATTATAAAAGTTAGATTTAACGATCTTAATCTCGAGCCATTACTGCATTTCCGATTAGGTACATTACGACGCGGGCGCTTGTGACAAATTATGCAAACTGTGGTTTCACTTTAATGCGCAAGACAATCAACTGTTCCTTGCTGACTGGATAAGAATCTCAACATAAAAACATACTTAACCGCTGCTTACATATTTTTTAACTTTACGAGTGTTTTAGTGTTTCTGCAAGTTAAATAGCCTACGTTATTAGTCGAGTTCCTAGGATTGCAAACATTTGTTTTGGTATGTAAGCGAGATTTTGCTAGAGATCGATAGTGAAGTTAGGCAAAAACGAGACAGCTCGGAGTCGTAGCGTTCGAAGCCCGAGATATAAATGCAGGTTCGTTAAAATTAGTTACGTACAAAATAGATACAGCGAGCGTTAATTAGCTTACGTTCTTCACTTGTCCAGTAGTAAAACGTTTCTCTCATTAGCGCTTGCTAATTACGGCGACAAATGGATACTGATTCAAACAGCATAGCGACTGGGATTTATTTTAAATTGTGAAATACGAGAGATTTATAAGCGCATTACTTTGAGAAAATTGGCAAATAAATATGGTTTACAACGACAACTGTTAGTGGTCGGTGTTTTGCAAAAATCTAGAATATACAGACTTAATTTGTTAAATCTCAGATTTAATTGGTTCTTTACAGGTTACATTACAGTAGACAAGAAAATAGAGATTTTTATCAGGCAGAGTCATATGCAAATCAATCTATTTTGTTTAATTTATGAGATTTTACACATTTAATAATATAATTTTATGCGATTTTGTTTTTAGATAAGAGGGTATGCATACGTATTCCTATTTGTATCAAACAGATGGTTATAATTTTTCTGCTATATTAAAATATTCGTACATCTATTAAACTTTTTTAAAACAAATGATTCCAAAACTATTTTTTTCTTTTTTTAACATACTCACGGTACCTACAAGATACAATGTGTAATGCTCAGTGTGTCCGAAGTGGCGTGTGTTAATAAATACGTCTCGCACAAGTCCTCTCATTAGAGCGCCGTAACTCCTCATTAGTGGGCATGCTAATTAATGTGACGTTTACTGGCAGCCCTGGACGTAGCTCACAGCCAAGCCAAGGAGTTTTTACTCTATGGAATACGTTGTAGTGTTACAAGTTACAAGTTCCTACTTAGTTTTTTACTCTATGGAAAACGTAGTGTGCTTCTATTTTTTTATAGGCAGATTTTTTTAGATTGGAAAGTTTAAAAATAACACTTGATCGTCAAATTAGAGTACTGGCCTTAAATATAATATTATATATATTATATTTAATTATTATTTGGATATTCGTTTAAGATTGATTGTTTGATAGGATAATGATCTTTATTAAAATTTTCAGATTCATGGTCGATCTTATCATTATACAAAGATGATAAAATAGTCTGATATAACTCTACCACTTCATGGAAAACAGCAGTACCTAATCGTGCAATAACATTTACAAGTGATACCTATCATATCCAACCACATACATATCTCAATCTCCGTACAACCATAGATACACCTACTTAAGCACAAGCACACCGTAATCTATCCACATAAATTTATTAGCAAATAATGAAGACGCAGCGTTCGGGACATCGCTATCAACCCGTTGAGATAAGTGTGATTCGATGTTACTCAAAACCTCGGGAAAGAACAAAACGTGCATTAGGCCCCCCGGAGGGGTGAAAAAGACGTTAATAATATTCGTCAAAGCACTCCGGTACTCTGGTTACATTAAATCAATTTGCCCTTTTCGCGCGGTAAGTAGCGAACGTTGTAATTGATAAGTTGAAACCCTTGTAGCGTGAGGCTACAGTTTGGCACTGCCGAGTGCCGGCGCCACAGCGTCACGTCACGTGCTTCCCGGACCCAACTCTACTACACTCTACTTTGTTAGGTTTCATCGTATATTTGTAGAGTTCAAACTATACTTTTCACTTGATTTATAGATTAAAGGCAGTTGCTACATGTAACAAATAGTGTATAGCAGCAAGCATATAATTACAGTAAAAACTGAAATTAAGTCATACCTATGGGATGGGATTTGCTGTCAAATTAAAATTTGAGGCATGAGGTATGAGGTATATGAAGTATCAAGAGTAAATGTAAAATGTTATGCTTTGCCACTTCTGACAAATTTCAGATGAAAGATAATATTAAGTGATTGGACAGTTTTTTTTTTTTAACTTGAACGGGTTTGCACTTGACCATAGTTTACCTGATAGCAAGTAAGGCTATGGCCTAAGATGGAGCGTGCTTACCCGATAAGAACCGATTCACTCTCGCTTTGAAGATCGCTGGATTATAGTGCGTGAAATTCGTAAAATCGCAACGCTTTGAAGTTGCATGCAGACGCAACGTAGTAAAACCAAATCAGGTTGATTAGTATTTAGTGATTATGATTCATGCATAGAGAAATAACTCTTATATCGTATAAAAAAATAAAATAGATAGGAAACATTGTAGTCTGAGTGTCCATTTCACTTATTCCTAGATAATGTTCACTTTAATTCAGGACAACCCCCAGTACTTCCATTATGAGTTTTTGTTCCGTGTATAATCCCACCAGCAGACGCTCCATAGGCGCGCCATCTATATTTAATGCATGCAATCACCTATGTGTACGTAATGGTATGAAAGGGAGGATCATAAAGGAGTGCACCGGAACAGATCGCACGACAATATCCTAATTCACTCGCGCGAATGTAATCCATTAGTGCTCCCTCCCCCCGGGGTGCTCCTCCGCCCCGCGCCGCACCCCCGCTACCGTCTGTCATTCATAAACCTCCATATCATTTGTATTGGCACATGTTTCATATGACTAATGGACGGCCCCACGTTAAATATAAAAAAGACACTTCTCACTTATTGCTCTTACGCCACTCGATTTTACATTTAATGCAAAAAAAGTATGTATGTACACGTTTTTATTGCAAAGAATAGTTCTTACTTCAAAACTTAATTAGCATTTATTAGAGAACGGGTTTTTATTGATTATCTGCTTGTTTAAAAATCGAGTTAATTAAATACATGAATACTTTAAAGATGTAAAAACATTCCATTACGGAGTCCAGATGAGAGACGCTCGAGACTACGATTAATGGGGGCTAATTAAGAATAATTCTGTTACATTAAATATAATTAGCGTGCATAATGTTCTGAAATATATTTAATTCGCGCCAGTGCCGGCTGGCCAGCTCTATTTGCGCAAGAGGTTCGTATGTCTGCGTTCTGACTAACCTTGGTGTTTTTGCATTGCTAATTATCATTATCATGCAAATGATCAAATTAATGGAGCGGGTAACGCAATTATACAAAAATATAAACACAGGTTAGCAACAAAGTACAGGCAATTAATTAGGCCAAACGGAATGTATGACAAACATTCATACATTTTTCAAATGTCTGTACACAAGAGAAAGAGATACGATGAGATAATCTCAAAAAATGGGTCCATCAAATTATTTTGTGTAAATTTTCATTCGTTTAATGTTTGCCTTCCCCGAAGCTTTAATACACTCTACATAGCTGCAGAAAAAATTAAAGAAAGTAATCAGTGGAATTACGGCGGCTACTAAAATATGTATTCGTCATAAAAGTGTGCGTCGACTTCTGTCAAGGATAAATATTCATTATGACGGATCGGCTGACGTTTTAGCGGGATTAAAGAGTATTACGAGACGGAGCACTCTCGACTGAATCAATCAAGCATAGTATCTGTTGCTGATGTAAATATACGCTTAGTGCGTGGAATCTACGCGGCCATGTTTCTTTTTGGAGCCTTTTATTGGCTTTTGAAGAATTGCGAAAGGAGCTTTTAACTTTTTAGGCTGAAAGTTGGCCGTCTATCTACTGTGTGTTCGTTCAGAATTTTTGATAAAGAAAAATTGACGCCGCATTTTTGCAGTATCTCATCAAATACAAATACAAAATCATTTATTTTCCAAAGATATTTTTCACAAAATGTTTCGAATCCTCTGACCTCGTGGTAGCCGTTAGGCTGTGTTACGAGGCCAGAGTCATCTCCCAGTATGTTCAAGTTGTATTTTTTTATTTACCTTATTACATCCAAACTAGAAACGAAGTCAGGTTCTAATGTAGTGTTAGACAAGGCTGCAAAGGTTCGTCTCTCAATATGTATGAGTGGATGTTTACGGCGCTGCGCGGCAGGCACGCTTCATCCGGCTGAGAGCTCTCATTCGCCACTAATTAATTACTCAACTCGGTTTCAATTAAATTAACTCGAGATCGGGCCATCGACACGCAATGAATTGATGCCAGCCGCGATTCGATTAAGATCGTTAATGCCGATCTATTTAACTCGATGGCTATGAATAAAGTTATTAAATATGCGATAAGTCGATAACTCTGGCGCAAGCACGCAATGTTAACACTTTGGGTTTTATTTGCATTGAACTTGCAGTTTTCGTAAGCGTGGATACAGTTGGTTAATTTTAACACATTTGTTTATTAATTTATTTTACCAATGCCAATTTTTATATTATGATAAAACAGAAATGCTTAAACATCGTTATTGTAACAGTTGACACAACCCTCCATACGTATCTTGAGCACAAAGCGCCACTAAAACCAAATTGGCCACTCCGAACTACATAGTTGAACCAAGTTTAAAACTGTGCCCTTACGGGGTGAGGGACGTTTTAATTACGGCGTTTAAGCAAAAGCGGCTGCGTCTAGCTGCATTTTGCAGATTCAGCCACCAAAAGCCTGCCACTTAGCTAATGAAACATGTTCGTGTATAGTTTTAAGCGTCGTCGCAGCCGAGAGGCCGCGCATTGTGAACGGGACGGGCCGGATTTGGCGGACTCGTCTCCGCAAATCCTCATTTACTTGCATTATTTTAATGGAGCTATTGTGGGCGGATGTCCTTTGTCGTGTGCGGAGCGGATCCGGCGCCAGCCTGCGGGAAATGTGACGCTGCATAAGTGCATCGTCGCAGCGGCGCAGCACCAGCTGCCCTCAATTTGCAACCAACGTCACACAGACTCATCGCTCTCAATTTTGTTCCCAATTCGGATTCTAGTCCAGACTTATCGACATAGAAGGTCGGGTTATAAAAGCGGCGAACAAAAATAGACGAGCCATTTAGCTAATTAAGGGCGGGAGTAGCCGCGGTCCGTAGAGAAATTCCGCGAGCCTCTAATAACTGGCTTCCCTAAGAAGCTATGAGGCACCGTTACTCGTATAAAAATGCAATCGGCGAGCGGGGGCCGGCGACGTCGTTCAAACTTTTCAAATTTTCCACGCAGCCCGCAGTATTAATTTTAAATGAGAAGCCAAGACGAAAATTGTCTCCACATGTGGACTGTTGTTAATTAAAGCTTTCTTTGTCTGCGAACAGTTTACGTGTTCGTGTGTTTATACAAACGGGACGTCGTAAGACTGTATGCAAATTAACAGTAACTATAATAAATATTGCGCGGTACTTGCGTTGGCCTTTATGAAATTTACGAGCAATAATGATTATCATTTACAGCAATTTCCATTTGATTATGCATAATGCATTTTAAATGTACATATAGTATAGCTTCATTATAACGAGCCGTATTGCACGGCTATGGAAGGGAACAGAGATTTCATTCCGATAATGGAGGACTAATTTCGAGCAGCGCAACTTATTTCCCACAGTGGATTTTATAGAGCGAGTAAGGTGTGAACACACCTAGTAAATGCTGGGCAAATTAAATTTAGTTACCATAATATTTAGAGACGCGTCTTTAACGTGCTTGATGATAAGCATTACATTAGCCCATTACAGATATTCAAAAGTCAAAACTCACCGTGTCATTCCGCGAAACTTTGCTATATCCTCAGCTGTATCTAATGCCCAGTAAGATCACGATTTCTTTAGACCGGGCCACAATAAAAAAAGCTTTACTGTTTAGTGTAACTAGCAAAGGTATGTACTTCTTCAGGCCCCGCGTAAGATACTACTTTTACATAAGTTTGATGGACTTTGAACACTGCCTGATCTTTATAATATAATTTAAGAAAAAACTTTTTAAATTTATAGTTTATATATTTATGGATATTGTACAACATTAATGAAATTTAATTAAAATAAATGAACTTTAGTTCGTGAAGAAATTATTTCAGGCGATTTGAATCAAGAACAACATTTTATTCAATAACCACATGATAAATATGTGCAACAGTAACAACATTCCACATTTATAGTCCTAGTATGTAAAGGCGTATACTTCAAAAAGCAAATAAAAGTTTGCATGTAATAACAAGTAGCTAAAAGTCACAGGGAAACGTCCTCATAAACGGGATGGCATTTGCTGAGTTTATTTAAAACAAGTCGGTTTGAACGTTTGTACGCGAGTGTTCTAGGCATTTAAACCAATGTTGTAACAGATATTTTGAAAAGCTAGTGTGGCTCGGTGAGTGTACGACCGCCTTATCATCTGTCAGATGCTTATTTGGCCTCGGCCTGAACAAAATCACTGGTATAGGACCAATTAATATTTTTTTCAACATATCGTAGACCCAGAAACTTAAGACATTTTATTCTGCAGCGTCACAGCCCTCAACAGCGAAGGATATCACTAAGAAGAGAGAGAGAGAGAGAGAAAAGATTCTTTGCAAACACATTCACTAAACAAAATCCGAAAACCACGGTACTAATTTGTAAACCAAGATGATTTTTTCTCATTCAATAACCGCAATGCCTTATGGTTGAAATATGCAAAACTTTCATTAATAGCGAAGTCAAACGCAACGGAGCGATTCAAACAAACTAAGAAATGATGACATTATTTATACATTATTAACTTCTAATCTCCATTATTAGCCATAATAAGTAATAAGTAAACGAGACACGAACCCGCTCAATGAATAAATTAAATGTTAATTTGTTGACATAGTTTGTTGTAGCTGGATCGCCTTGCACGTAATTGCTGCAGGGTTTTTATTAGTCCCCCGCGGTGGGCCAGTGAAAGTTGTCATACCTGGATAAATACGCACTTTATTAAATAACTTTACTTTGTAACACAAAATTACCATGTAAGTACTAATTTCAAACGCGAGCAAAAACTGCCCGCTGATTAGATACCTAACTTCCAATAAACTACAGGTTCAGATGGCGCAATATTTTCACAGACATGTTTACTACGAAAAGCTATGGTAGATATCCTAACGATCTAGAGCTAACATCCCTGAACGATTTGGCCAGAGCACACTCACTAGTTTGTGCCAAAGCCACGCAATCCCCATATTCACGTGCATTCGCAACAGAAATATAGAAAAAAACCTTTTCCAGTATTTGAAAGTTAATATTGACAGAAACATCGGTATCGCGCGGCCATCGCGGGCTCGCGTGCCGCTTTGAGGCCGATTGAATTAGATGGACACTAGATATCGGTCATCAATCAAGCCGGCCAGCAGTTTGATTGTTTGAAACAGGTGCGTTCAAAGCGGGCTGAAGACTTCACCTGTCCACTGCACCGCGCTGATCACAGGCCTCGCCCGCAGCGGCCCTTTGTGCAAAGATTTGTGAGCACTTTGATGTCGGCCCCGGCAGGTAATTTGGAAAAACGTTATTTAATTAACTTTCGACAAGTCGGAGTAATCGCGTTACAAAGCCGCCGGGTGAACGGTCAAGTCTTTGAGGCGAGGGGTACCGCGAGCACACTTCATTTTTACGCCAAACATAGCCCGCCATAAAGGCGCTGTCATTTTCAGGTGTTTTCCAATTAACATCGCGCCTTTGACCACGTCCGCACAAAGTAATACAACTACCGCCTCTTTGTTATTAACTCTGTAGTTTTATTAAAGGGGTTGATGGCTGTAATGGAGTAGCTTTATGAATTTAATTTGGATTTTTATTATTTTTGTAAAGTTTCCGCTTCAAAGGGCAGCTAATACTTTTTCTGGAGCGTGTTGTGCAGAAGATAATAAATACCATGCTTAAAGTCCACGTCGCGTCGAGCACAGGTACGGAGATGTAATTACTCATCATAACTAAAATTCTATCAAAACTATTCTATTCTAGCGGACAGTTTCCAAATAAAGGAAGTTGTGTGTTTACCGCTTACAGCGTTAGAGCGGTAGTTAGTTCATTAACAAGGCTGTACAACAGTTTTATGAGTTGCCGAAATAAGTTTGGGCCAGTGTTTGAAGTTCAGCGGTGCATTTAGTGCGCCGCCAGCGCCGCCCGGCGTCCGGCCGGCAGACGAGGCGGCGGCGGCGGCCCGCGGGCGCCCGACGAGATAATTAACTCTATCTACTACCCAGTTGTTCGACAACTACGGCAATTACAACGCTTTAAGCCCCCACAAATATAATTAACACTATTTAGTAACTCGCCGCGGAGAAACACATTCCGCGGTCTTATAAAATGCGGTAGGGTATATTATGACGCGGCCAAAGTTAGCGTTTTCCGAGCGAGCGACTCGCTCATATAAACAAAGCCGGTCTTTGTGCGGTGCTCAATGAACAGCTTAATTGGGTTTCTTCGCCACTTCTCTTTGCGGTATTCACACGTCTCTAAATCGAATTAATTCTTTAAGTTGCGTCTTGAAGCGGAGGTGACGCTCATGGACGTATGGGCGAAGTTTCGCTCGAGTACTTATATATTCTGTTAAGTTATAAATGGACGATAGAGCTGACGTCGGCAATTGGTATTGCTGTGGTACGTAATCCCGCCATCAGCGGTGAGTGGCTTGTGTCGTGAGTGCAAATGGTTTGCGAGAGGCGAAGCTTTCGCCTTTATCCCTCTGTTTCGCTTATGATTCGTGAATTTTTAACTTCCCTGAAAGGACTTGCAGTCGGCACCTATTGTGGACGTGCGCTGCGGATGTTGATTTTTTAAAATAAATTTTGTGCTCGTAATGGAAAACTTGAAAAATAAATTGAGCAAACAAACGAATGGGAAACATAGAGCGAGGTTTGAAAGCTTTTTCATTTTGCGATATTTAGCATGATTTTTAATCGCAATTTTCTGATTCATATTTTTTCCAGTGATTGGTTGGAGGTTGGACTCATGTACATATTTATTAAGCAAAATTAAATAAGGATGGAAGTGAAGTTAGTTGCCCCACGATAAGCGATAGTATTTCCGACTACCGCTCCAGTTAGACGACATGGCACCTGTTTTTATGAGCCGTGTTACTTTTATCACCTCGTGTCGTAGACGGCGGTGGTATTACTCATGGAACAAGGAGCTTGCAGATATGACATTAACTTGTACCAATGAAGAGGAACTTTGTAAAAATACTTTTATGAAGCAAAGTTACTCTCAAGTCAAATTCAAAGTGACAGACTGCATTTTGGATCAGCTGTTCAAATATATAATTCAAATTGATGGAATCAGAACATTTTTTAATGTTGTTTTTTTATGTAAAAACGAGGTAACAACATCCCTAAAGGTTTTCTATACCCAGGCGAGATCAACTACTGTTTGGATAATTTGAAGATTAAATCATGTCTCAATCTACCTTACTTTCTAAGACTTACTATATAATTAACATTTGTATGTGACTGACTGCATATTAGGTAATATACTATCTTGATTTGCCACATCTACTGTTCTAACATCCACATAACACGTTCATTACTCGACAATAGCAAATTAGCTAGTTCAGGAAAACACGCGGAAATTGTTCGCTAAATTAAACTGTATCCGTCTGCAACTGGGTTTTTATCATACTGACATAGTTACTGTACAATTGTACATTAATCTGTCAGTCACTAAAAATATTAGGCTAGTTGTAGGCAAGCGTGAGTCTTCCATATAAAATAAAAATTATATTTATTTACAAAAATAGTAAGTACTAACATATTATTTATATTTAATAAAAGTTTTTTTTTATTACTGGCACTTTGCGATGCCTGCTGTTCGTATTATTGTGGGTAAAAGATCCAAAAATATCCCATTCAGCTGTTTAAAAAGTCTAAACTTGTTATTCTTCAGTCATGTCATTTTGTCCTAAAACTGTACATGGATTTAAGTAAAATATGTTTATTAACTATTTGAAAAACTTAACCTATACTTATATATTACAATTCATATTTGGTTATTATCTAAACTATGTTACAATTTTTAAATGGATCATGAATATATGTGGGTAGGTACGTTAAGATTATAATACTTCTACTTCTTGCTTTACAAATTGCTGTTAAGAAATTGTCAAGTAAATAGTTAAGCTGTGTGCAATACAGAATAATCAGTGGATCCCAAACTAGGCTTTTGCCTGTATCTTGGTGATCCTTATTAGAGTTTGACAATTTGGTGATTCGCGCCAACATTTGACAGTTTATCACATATATTTATTTTAGCAGAACATAATTTGATAACACATTATGCTGGTATTTCATGTTTTTTTTATTCATTTATTTTATTTTAATTTTTTTTTATTTGTTACATTATTTTAATAAATTCAAATTCTCGATGAAGTCGAATGATAGATAAAACATCCTTTCTTATAAATATACGATAGGCATTTAATTTTTGTTTATTCATCACCAGTTTATACATTCATTACAATTTACAAAATAATACATGTAATTAGTGGCTGTACATGACTTTAATAACGCGATAAAGGGGTTTTACCAGAGGATGTTTGCGACCTTTGTACGTTGAATTAATTACATATAAAATGAAACTTTCAAAGTGTTTCCTTCCTATTACAGATATGTACCTAACTTGTTTCAGATAAATATGTAGAATAGTATTTATGTATAGAAGTTTATTAAAATCATGTATTTAAAATTGTAATTAATTCTCAATAATCTATTTACAGAAGAGTATCATATGTGTGTATATTAAAATCTACACATTGAGTAAAGCTATAACCGGTCGCTGTCTGTACATTGAAGATAGCTATGAAAATAAAATTAGTTGAGGGGTCTTCATTGATGCAACAGAACACAAAAATCATGTTTAAAAAAAACTGTTTGTCTGTAGGAATGTTTTCGAGTCTATAACGAACAAACATTCATAACATGATTTGTCTACGGTTTTTACTAACATGTTGGTGCATTTTTAACTTAACATTTCACATTTATTTCATTTCAATCGGTTCGTAAATAAAAAGTTATGTTCGTTTTAAACCTTTTTATCTCAAAATAATGCGAGCAAAGCCGCGGGCGTCCACTAGAAATGAATAAATACAATAATGATTAATTAGAGAAAATAATACTCATCTAAACATACAACGCATCAAATCAAGGGTTTAATCATATTTAATTAGGTATACGGAAGAGTACAAAAGCATCTTTGATCATTTCTATCAGCCAGGCGTCTTATATAGCTGATCTTATTTTTGGAATATAAAAAAAACAAAAGCATACTAATTCAAGATAACGTTTGCAGTTTCTGATTAAATAAATATTACATTAGGTACAATTAACGTTGTACCACTAACTCAAGTTAATGAAGCAAAAAATATACATATTTAAATTAAACGAAAACCGCAATCCATATCACTGGCTATCGTAAGAATTAACTTTAATTAAAATATATTAAAGTCACGCAACAGCACGTTAGGTGGACCATAATTATCGCAATTAATTAAGCTTAGGAAACTCGATAACCCGGCCGTAGTCACGACACAAGTGTTAATAACACCGTTAGAGCACGTCAGGGGTCAGCCAGACCCCGCCCACACCGCTGCTTTATAGGAATTTTAATGGACACACGTTTAATGGTTTTTGACGAATTCTAATGTTTTAATGTGTTATGGTTGTCGCACGGCACGATACTGATACTACACATGTTTCGTATTTTTTTCAGTTTATTTTGATTTCATCATTGTTTTCCTGATACACATATTAGCGTATGTTTTGAATTCTATGTAGCGAAACATCTATCTCATTTTTGTTTACGTAGCCACTTAGCGTGGCGTGGTACGTCAAGGAGTATCAAATATCAAAACATAATAAGTAATGAGCTTATTCCTAGGAAAACAGAGACTCCGCCGTATTTCCGAACAGATCACGCATGTATCTTAATTTCATACAAGTATAACCTAATTACCGTTACAAATATAGTCACCGACCTAATTCACTAAAAAATTTAGATTTCCGATCTTTACTTTCTAAAATTGTCAGGAAACTGTTTGGACTGTGGTCAACAAATCAACAGACGTGGAGATACATAATGTCAGCATACCAACCTCCTCATAGTCCCTGTGCGAGTGCGGCTGCGCGGGCGCCGGCGCTCATTCCCGGGAGCGGCGCGGGCGGCCCACCTTGCCCTTGCGCACCGGCGCGCCGCCCGTCGCGTTCGCACTCTTCATCAGCTTTTGCCAGTCCTGCTCGCACACTAGCGACCCCGCCAACATGTAATACCTGCAAATACAAAATTATTTTTTATAATTTCTACAAGTCCGAAGCGATTTGGCAGACTTTTTGATTCTAGCTTATGAATGCAATTTCTGTTTAATGGCTGTGTAATGTGTATCCTGCAAAGACTATCTTTAAGTTGAAAGTGATTTGATTCTCGTAGGCAACCGTGGTCCATCTTAGGCCACATATTAACTCAGCGCGTGATTTGCAATCAAATTGGAAGACACAAGCCCGTTTCTCATGTGAAATAAGTTTGAGATGGGTATTTTGAAATGTTTTTCCAAATTAGCTGTAATTGTTGACTCTTTTGATACACCTCGCGAAGAACAGTGAAAATTAAAAGGCTAATATTTCAAGTGACTCCTGTCGCATATAACGAGTGTAGTTACGTGCGTGACGTCACAGCTAGCTCCAACGGAAGACCAGCGTCGGTTGCTTCCACACAACCAGCATTATGCTGAGTTGGGGCTGTGTTGTGGCAGATTTTATGTTTGTTTGTTTATTATGTTTATGCTCGTGTTTGTTTTTCTGTTATATCTGTCACAATAAATGTTTTCTTTCTGATCCCTTACCTATCGCCCTGCATAAGGTGTGAGCCACACTTGGAGCACGCGAAGCACTTTATGTGGAACACGTGTAGCGGCTGCTGCGGCGCGCTCGTTCGCATCACGAACTCGCTCGCCGGGATGGCCTGCCCGCACGCCGCGCACGCGCCGCCTGACCCGAACATTCTGGAACAATACCAACAAATGCTTTGAAAAATACGGCTCTAACAACTTTTTTACATCTTGAATAAGACAGAGAAAAATGGACACTAGTTTGACACCTTTACTCAGAAGGGAGATAGTGCTTGTTAAATAAAAATAGAAGAAAACGTAGAAACAATAAGAGTAAGACGTAATGATCACTTACAATCACATACGAACGTCTTGTAGTTATATTTATAGATTAGTTAGTATATAATTTTACAATTTTACGTGAATGATTATGTCGATAATACCTAATATTGAAAACGTAATAGCAACTACTGTTGTAAATGAAGCCTTGCACTTCTATATCTAAAAGTTTCTAAAGTTCCAACATCTATTGAGCGGTATAAGTAGTAATTTACCTAATCCATTAGCCATCACCGGCCCACACGTTTAAGTCAAGAAAGCCCATTAACACTCTTCTGATCCATCATTCAGTCCAGTTCAAGCCATTAATTCTTTTGAAGATGCGACAGCACAATTAAATGTGTTTTATATTCCCGACTCATTCATAAAGAATTCCTGAACTTGTCATTAGAATTATTGCTATCTAGCAAAGCGATCTTAGACGTAGGTAACAATTTTAACAAGCAAGCTTTAATCCGTTAAAACGCCACGATTATTGCTCGTTAAGCTTTGATAAATGGATAATAAAGCAAAGTAACGACATCGACTATAAATCTTTCGAATTAGATATCTGTTAAAGTTGAGTTTTGAGTGTAATTTTAGGTAAATATTGTGCAGTCGGTTTTGTTTGCGATCGATAGTAGAGTCATAATTATGACTTGTTTATGTCCCGGATTAGAAACCAACTAAGATGTGGTCGAAAACTCTGTTGTATGGATGTTGACAGATTTAATACGATACTGCATTAACGCCACATAAATATGGATTAGCAAGGTAAGATAAATCAATGCGGAATTAGCATTTTCAAGACAAATTGAACTTCCTTTACACTCAGGTAGGTAGATATTTAATTAAAAGTATTTCTGTATGTTTTCCTTCAGTTTGTAGTTAGTATATACTATAAACACGCAAATAAATGTATCCGCTTGATAAGAATATTTTTATTAGCCACTTATCTAACTCATTAGTACTCAAGGCAAAGCTTTTAGTGGTTTTACGATATTTGCGACACATTCAGTTAATTATACAACTTGGCGTGTTTTACAGTCCCACAGGTCATGTCTTGTATTAAAATATTGAGTTATAAATAAGGTTATGTCATAAGCCATTACCATTTCTAAAAATAATACAAATCAGACATTTGAGCGGCGCATTGTAGTAAGTGAAACCGTAAAATACCAAATCATTTTCTTAGCCTATTCTATTTTTACGTAGGTATACTCCAAAGTCCAAATATTATGGTACAATTGATATCAGTACAAAATACACAATACTCATACACAGTGCAATTGTAAACATGACGTTTGCAGTGGCATTAATTACAGGATGTAAGCTTTTTGTTTGTCTTGTAGACCCTAGTCGTAATTACGTGGGAAATGCACAGTTTGTGTTGTTCCCTTCACATTGCGTGCTACAAGTAGGCTCTACGCTCGAACCTAGCTTGATACAGTTCAATTTATCCATTAAATAAGCTAAAATGTAAGTTATTAATTGGGCATTCGTGTACATTATAATAAAACTAGATTAAGTAGAAAAGAAGCCTGATTATTTATCTATTAGGTACATAGTTAGGTCTTGTACTAGGCTATAAAGGTCCTGTGTCACATAGCTACAGCGTCACCAGCTGCACAAGCGACACAGTTGCAGCCAGTATTCCAGACAGCACCCACCGGCCGCGGCCATTTTAATAGTCGCATTTAATAGTTAATGAGTCATTATTGCGATCGCTATTAGCGTCGCCAGCGAGCCGACATTATTTACAACCGCCCTGAATATTAATAAATCGCAACAACAATCCGGCCGAAAGCAATCAAAATTTAATTACCTGCGCTTCTTCGTGTTTCGCAATAATAACTCCGAACGGGTTAAAAGATAAATTTTGTGAGTCTTAAAAGATAAATTCGCTTCAATCACTCGGAGCAAATAGGATTTCGTTTCATTTACTCCGGTAAGAGCGTTTTCAATTAAGGAGCGCCCGACAAACAGTATCGGCGTATGAAGGTAAAATTAATTAAACCGAGCCAAGACAAACATATGTACGAATCTATTTGTGTTGGACGCGGGAACGCCACACGTACGAGATATAAGGATTACCGGCCCGGGCGGAAAAACAACGCGTCAATATGCTTAGCGAATCTCTGTCGGCTTCTTCCTGTCTCTACCGAGATACCGCTTCTATTGCTTTTAATAGACTGCAGCTCCATCCGTACAAACTGATTAACAAGATCAATTATGTAAACACAGCTTTCAATTATTTAAGCACACCGAGATCCATCGCAGCAAAGCGCGCCAATTATACCGGCGCGGTTGCAGTACTGCAGTCTATACCTGAGCTCAGTTGGCGGATACTCCAATTGTTTCTCCTGGAAGCGTTTAATTAATTAATAGAAGTAAGCACATCTAATTTGAAACCGCACTTCAATACACGAAACAGACTTAATTAGAAGCTGAAAGGACGTCAGCACACACGGGCACATTTTATTTATTCGACCGTATTACTTTACTCAACTTTCGGAAGGGTTTCTAAAACAAACTGATCGGAGATTCCTCCGAGCCTTTTCATCGAGATTGTAATTTTATTCGTGTAGTTACAAGTTTTCAAGTTCGTAATCAGCAACTTTCAGGTTTCCTTTCATACTGATATTAATTAACGAGTGTATGTTTAACGTGAGTTTAATAAATGTGGAAGTTGTGCGCGCCTCGCAGGTACGCGCCCACCTCCGTAGGGCCTAGTCCAACTTTACTTACTTTTGATTTACTTGTAAAATTGAATATGTCGCTGTGATGTGAATCCTCATTAATTTAAGATGAAGACCGTATCTCGAAATGTTATTTAATTCATTAAGGGAACGTCTCGAGTCGCACGGTTGTGTACGTGTCGAGTTTGGATTGTTGTACGGAACATAATTTAAAACCTCTCGACGAGATCATTAGAGCGGGAGGTTGGCAGGTGAAAAAGGGGGAGCTATCTGCACAAAAATAACTAATGAGGATTCAGGAATAGCGCTCGACACGTCCGTGTGTGTGACGTTAACCTTTAACGCTAGATCGTATAAATCGTGCGAAATACAATGTTATCGAATGGTTCCTCGAGCGGGGTCGTCGGCGAGAGAATGGGGCGCGATAGGCGATCGGGCGCCGCCGCCGAGACGAATGGCTCTCAATAAAGCCGAGATGCGTCCCCAAACGGGATGTCTTACTTGTTGCTTCACTTTGCGGCTTTCTTGAGGAGCCTTAGCTGTCTCTGTTATTTCTGTGTCAAAATCTCGTGTCTAAGGTGAGAGTAGACTGGAACCGAGCCGGTAAATTATGCAATGCTCGCAACACGGGGTTATAGCCACAGCGCACAAATCTACCTGAGCACTGCAGTAGATTAATTTAATTGATTGGTCTGCCACAGCAGCAGCGCACAGAGACATGACTCGTCACTTGTCAGGCCCGCAGTGACGGGGTTCAGTTTTGCTTTGACATAGAGTTGGTACTGAAGTCAGTCACACAGATAAAGAGACTTAATTGTGCGCTCCGCTTGTAATGGCCAGAGTTTATCTTCCCACGGCAGAGGGTTATTATCTCGGTAATTGTAGCAATCTCGTGTTTCGTGTTCAAACTAACAACTGCCAAAAATACTAGCTCAACAGATACTGTCGTATATGTCTGAAAAAAATCTAGATTTAGATACCCACACACATTTCGGAATATGCCTAGGATGTTTTTCTGAAACTAGATCTAGATTTTGCTGTCTACATAACATAAATATAACATCAATGTATTCGATAGCAAGACATCTTTTACTTTTTATAGAAAAAAAGTGAGCAACTTAAGCCGCCCTAAGGGTGTCTTCATCTATAGCTTATTGACAAAAAACTTTCAATATATCAACAGTATAATTGTTAGACTGCATTGTTTAATTGAATATGCGTCAGGCGCATCTATTGCACAGAGAGGCATATTGAGTTAGTATCGATACAGAATGTGCCCTAGACGGAGCTTATCTAATCTAAAGCTAATGTTTGCACTTGGACCGTTTACGTTAACACTTGTACTACCTATGGCTAATAGGTATATATTGTAAGACTCGGGAGCAGGTCTTTCCTGATTATTGTTGCAAATTTAAATTCAAGTGAAAACTTTGAATTATTTACACTTAAATTAATATAAGCGGCATTAAAAACATACAAATAGGTAGTATACACGCATCGCATTTTAGAACTTTCAAATTAGTTTTTTTTTTTAATTTATATTATTTGTTGGAATTTAGACCACCTTCGTAGTCTCACGTGAATATCTTTAACACGTGTTTTTTGACATTGGACAGTCAGGTATTTGGGTAATAGGTTAAATACCTGAAGCGACACTGTAAGCTTGTGGTGGAGCATGCCTGTACTGCTATAGTACCTACTTCTCGGTTTTAGATTTCAAGCAAACACCATCCACCATATGCCATCCTAATTACCGTCTGCCGGGTAAGTTTGAGCAAGTGTATGTTAGCGGCGGGACGCACCGCGGTATCGAGTTAGCGCGTCGTTAGCAAGAGCCTCGTTAGCGGCACGGCGACAAGCCAAGAATTTGCTAATGACACATGAGGGGTTCGCATCGGTAGCTGAGATGCTGCCGTAGATCAGTTGTGAAGTAGTGGTACCTATAATAATAATCGTTTATTATGCTAAATATACAATGTATGTACATAAAAATACAATGAATCTTACATAAACTTACTTTAGATAGTACATCTTCAGATGACTGCGCAGCACACTAAGTCTGTGGAGACCTGTGTTGTGCTGCGACAGGAATCTTTGAGACATTCTATCATTAGAGTATATCTATAAGAGTATAAAGACGCAAAGTTCGGTGGGTTCGATCCTCATCCTAAACCAAACATGGCAAAAAGAATCACAGCGAAGTAAGTACCTATTCTACAATTGAATTTGCTAATGACACATGAGGTTTGCATCGGCAGCTGAGATGCTTTAACTTAACATTAGCAAAAAGAAACAGCATGAAGTAAGCAAATATTGGGCATTAAGTAAAAGAAATGGCGGTGACAAGCCAAGAATTTGCTAATGACACATGAGGGGTTTTGCATTTGTAACTGAGACGTAGCGATAGCTCAGTTTTGAAAGTAACGGGGTAACAGCGACCACACAGCCTACGGGGTAAGTACCAGGCGGGTAATCCCACGGACTGTGCGGATCGATATCCTTATCAGTTTTTTTAAACTTTGACAGAGGCATACAATTTTATAAAAAAAGTTTTCACAGAAACTCGAAAAGTATGTAGATTGTTTTTAATAAAACTAATTTTACTGAATTTATTTAATTATTATTAATCAATAATGAGCTGTATTTCAATATCACGAAGGTCACGAACGCGTTGAAGTCTTTTGCTCCCCACAAAAATAAACGCATTTCAAAACGTATCTCAACGTCAGTATTGTTAGTGTAATCCGTCAACAGGAAACAAGAGCCGAGGCAATCCCGTATCCAAATTGACATAGTAAAACAACAGAGGCTCCGACTAAGTTCCATAAACTCGTTCCCAACTCCCCTCTACACACTCTATCGGCGATTTTTAATTAAGTCCCTAGCGGCAAGCGAGCAAAGTAACACCATCAATTCATTATCCTAAACTCCGGCTCGATTGTTCCTCGCTCGCTACTTACGCAAACTTTCATTTTAATCAAGCGTTTAATTAAAAATTATCCGAGAAAAACAAAATAAGCCCGTTAGGGCGGTCTGAACTAATAAAGGCGCATGCGATGAGCCGGCCGACAACAGGGGCCCGCGAGGTGAGCCTGCTTAATTAAACGCTTGTTCCAGTCCGGCGGCGACGCTTAGCGGAACTATCGCGAGGAAAAACTGACGAGTGTGGGGCGGGCCGGGACAGGGACCGGTCCGAGTCCCGGGACTGATGGGACTCATTACTGCACCCACACCGCCGGGCTAGTTCGCTTGTCGACACGGTGTAAGGTAACATTACAGATACTAATCGCGGGGAAAAGAATCTTGTCAATTAAGATCAATACAACACTATCACATTCTTCTTTGAAGACTTTTCATGGCAAGAAATGAAAATATCTATATATACCTTCAAAACCATTTCAGTTTTCCATTTCCATACGGACTCAATTACTTAATTTGTATCGTGAGAATTGCATGATTGAAACGTTCAATTAAATTTCGGCTGTTTTAAATGTTAACAAAAAGAAAAGCAGGCAAACTCTCAGTGCAATTAAAGATCACGGCCGCGACCTTCATCACTTTCAAATCAACTTTCGTATAAAATTACAACAAAACTAATTACAGAGCATATTTTGTAATTTTGTATCAAAAATAATTACGTTCCAAAATTACAAAAAGTTTGTGAACAAAGCTGAACTTTTCTAATTAATGTTAATACCAATATCAATTAACTCGCGCTAAGAATTAATTATCTCAGTATTACGGGCCTCGTTTATTACTAAACTTTCACCAATCAATCTTGTAGTTTCCTACTTTACTGCGTAATTAGGATTCAAGTGCAAACACAGAGAACTAAACGGGTTTCAATTAGCAAGAAGATCAAGATACGGTTTCTAATGTTTATTTAGCATTTTGTTTATTATTTATTTATATGTTTTACCCACAAATGTCAAATCTGCCACCAAGCGCCTAACGGCTTGTTTTAGAAGTCTCATTAAAGTGCCAGTTTCAATCCAATCCAGACTTCACACTGGGGCAACAGTATTTGCTTGTTCGGATACCACTTTTGGAGGTCAAATGCCTACCAATACAGTGTAAAAAATCCCTTCCATGAAAGAAAACCACAACACGAGCGTTTGCTTAGTGCGGGGCTAGATGGCGATGTGTGCAATGTCCCGGAATATTTATTTCTTACCAGAATTTCATACAAACATTTATAATCAAAATATAAAATATGTTTTGGTCTTTTAAAATCATAATTTATATTTTATACAAGTGTTTAAATAAAGTGTCTAAATAAATAAAAAGTGTTTAAATAAATCTATATGGATTGAAATGAAATCACCATGAATGACCAGACCCACTGAACATGAGCAATTAATTAACTAATGGAGCTGTAATGCCACTATTAACAGCACGTCAAATATTTTACATTAGCTTTATTCAATTTTGGACGCGAAATGTTTCGCTGCCAATTAACTGGGAAAATATTTAATTCGAGCATCGAGTTATGAGCGGTATGCAGGTCATAATACCATGATAAATATATTTATAAATTGTTATAATTTAGTACGAAGAGTAGTTTTCGTGGTAAATTAGTTTATTTGCCTTTGAACATACCACTATGCAGTGAAACACTATTCTGTGAAAACATATATGTAGTTACATACATTCAAATTTGAAGATATATATATTCAAATTTGTTCACAGTTGTTTCTTAAATTTTACTTACTATTTTACCTTACATTTTTTAACTTTTATCCAGTCCTTATCCCATCTCGTATATCAGAAATATCCTTATATTCTCATTATCAGATCAATTATTAATTAAGAGTACCGCATAAATAAGGATATAATTTATTAGTGGCAACATTTTGTCAAAAGCCGCACTCGCACGATGAGCTAATCGACTATCACCGCTAATTGGCCCCGTCTGTCCCCCGGCCCCGTAGGGTTGCCAGTTATAATGTTACAAACTGCTCGGGTTTAATTAATTATATCGTTGTAAAATAATGAAACGCAATAATGTTTGTTATTTTTGTTTCTTATGATAAATGAATATAGAAAATAATAACAATAATATGGACAATAATATCTACATTGTCCAATTTATAATACAATCATTTTTCCAAACCAATAAAGCACATATAATATAAAGGGTCACACGTATTTATAAACTAAAATCAAGAGAGTATTTCTGGGTCTTACTTATTTCAGGGTTATACACTAATAGTAAACCCACAATGATTGTTATATCATCAGGCAAATTATCTTACGACAAATCCATTAAGTTAAAAAAATTCCTGTTGATATCAAAAACCAACTCCACATTTCCCTTTACATTTCGCTCTGGCAACCCTCCCGGGCGCCCCGCCGCCCGCCGCCCGTCGCCCCAACTAATTAGATAAGTTTGCAACTCCACTGTACTTCTGGTGCCCCACTCTGTAAGCATCAATCTTTTTAATTAAACATTTTTGACACCGCACGATTAGCCATCGATCCCATTTCTATGCTAATGGCCGCTGAATAGTTTTAGTTTTAATTTAAATGCAAACTAGTGTGGCTACGTACCTCTCATACATGTGCACACCTATACAGTGTTGATAGAATTTGTAATTGTATGTGGTACGGAACTGTTATTGTTTTCTTTTATGTAGCGATATAAATACTTTTTAAAGCAGAAAGATGTCATGAGATCTCTAACTATCCTCCACTATAATTAAAGAGATAATTAATGCTTCAATTAACTTGTTTTTGAATAATAAGGATACAATTTCTATAACTTTTGAGTATTTTTACAAATTTACAAATAAATAACTAATGAAAAATAAAAATAGAATTTCTAAGGGAATGGGTCTACGATAGATGCTGTCTACGTACAATGCGTAGCAGTAGCAAAATCTCGTAGCTATAGGATGTTATAGGAAACCCTAGACGTAGTCATTTAAGATTAAGCCCATTCATCTACAGTCATGCTAAAAAATTAGCAATCTGCATGAAAATTTTGCCAAATGACCTTCAAATATCCATGTCTCTATTAAGACAAAGGCAATATTTAAATGGAAGCGTTCATTATGAATTATAATGGGACGTGCTTGCTTGCATACCCTGTAAGAACCGATTCACTCATCTTTATCTATTTTTGTAACTTCTCAAAAATTATCACGAAAGCGGTTCAACTGGTCCCAAAACGCTTAATTTTCAAATAAAATTCCACTAAAAACTAATCAATAACATTGATTATACGCTTAATAGAGGCGATTTTATTACGTGCTTAATAGGTCTAACGTTTTTGGAGAATAGTTTTATTATGATCAAATTATTGACTTAAGGTATATTAAAGCCTTATTTAGTAGGTTATTAAAGCAATTAATGACAAGTTTTTATATTCTAGAATGTGTTAAAATCTTCTCATTTGTGTGAATGCTGTGTGAATACGATAAAATAATTACACGTTTAGGCTAAGGATGTGAGAACCGGTCGTGTTTTTTTAAATTCATAATTAAGGTGTTACATTAATACGGACGATTTTATTTTTTTATTCTTATTAAAACATTCGAAATGTTATTTTTTGTGTCAGTATTATTTAGGCGATATCTGTTTAATTAATTTACCCAAAATAAATAAATAATTTTAACACTCCGGAGCAATTAAAACCTCCTGAAATAGCAGATCGTGAATCAAATCAATTAATTCTAACACTACCTGTGTCCGCGGACAAGAGCCGGCCATTACAGACGGGCGACTAGCAATAAATCAGGACGTACAATGGCACATTGTCTGTCGCTCAACTGATTAAATAAATATAAATAGGATAGGTGGCGATTGGACGCGAGATATTATCTGTGGCGACATTTGGACGCTCGTTTGCACTACTCCCGACTCCTCCGCACATAATTGTAAGGCTAATCTATCTTCTATACATGTAATAAAAGCTAAAGAGGGTCGAAAGTATGAACAATGAAAATATAAAAATAATGTTTGGAGATACTTAACGAACAACATATTATAGAATTTTTGTCTGTTTATCTGTATCTCTGTCTCTATTTGTCTGTTTATTTAAACGCACATCACGCAAAAACAGCTGAACGGGTCTTTATGACTTTTGGTATGTGGGTAGGTAGTATGAGGTCCCGGAAGTGTCATAGACTACTTTTTATCCCGAAATAACGCGAGCGAAGCCACAGGCGTCCACTAGTAAATATAAAATATATCGCGGCGTCTAATCATACTCGATTATGCATTCAAAATTCATCTCTATAACAAATAGTCAAGGCGTAGAATGGCGTGCAAGTGATATTTAGTTATTGTCCAAGCGGAGACGATCGAGATGGATGGATCGACGAGAGACTTGAGAGCTTTGCACTTCATCTTTCATCGCTCAATGCATGCTGTAAGTGAATTTTACTAAAAGAAAGTACCTTGCCAGATATTAATGTGGATATTTGACGTGAAATATTGACAAGATGTCGGGGTTGTCGGCGATTGAAATTGTGATCTGTGATTCGTTAATATATTTTCGTACACTAACTTAAATAATGTTAAAACACACTTAGTTTTTGTGTTCATTGAATTTATAAATTCAATTCTAGTAATTATTGTCGAATGGATTTTTTTACCCAGAAATGTGCTAAAAATTAACACCACACAAAATAACTAAGCTACGAACGTGGCAAACCTAAACAAACGACTAACCTACAAACAAATGCAATTCAATACATTTTCTACAAACCTCGCGACTTTCGCACTCGCATTGCATCTGTCTGATTGCCATATTATAAAGAGAAACACATGTTCCAATTTGTCAAGATTGATGTATGTACGTACTAGTTGGGGTGACCAGTACATCGTTAGCCTTTATTTAGGGTAAGAGAGGCGTAATTGGCCGGATGCAGCGCACAGGTGCAGGCGCCCTCTAGCGGTGGCCCCCGGAAACGAGGGGCAATTTGAATCTCTTCCACGGGGAATCAATTGATTGGGATGGGAACACATCTTCTGGAGAAAGATTAGCTGGTTGTACTTGTTAGTAAAGATGTATCGAAATTAGGTTATTACTGCCCGAAATTACAAAAAGGGGGTTTTTGTGTGCGTGTGTATATAATAAGCTGAAAACGCCAAGAGAAAAACTTCAAAAATTGATAATGATACTTGTTAAATAAAAAAAACGGAACATTGCACACAGCTCCATCTAGCCCCAGACTAAGCTAACGCTTGTGTCGCGGATTCTAGACCAAGTATTTCTGACTTTTTATTTCAGTAAGACATATAACAAACAAGTCTATTTTAATTGATTTACTTTTATTGACCGTGGTTTAGTTTATCTGTAATTAAACGAAAGCTAAACTAGTAGGTAAATTCGTCTTAATGTACCTCGAGCGTGATAAATCAGTACGTTTTATTAGTTGGCACACAGTGGCGCATTATTATGTATTTCTTGGCGTCTGCATCATAACAATAATGAGATCTAGACCACTGGACAACGAGTTTATAACCCCGAGACTCCTTAATAGCTCTAGTGTATCTTCTCTAACGTATCGTTCTGGAATCATCGAGTTTGCACCAAACGTAACACATGCTAGGTAGATCTCTCTCTTCGAGTCGTATTTCCTCATGACTGAGGGTCGTGACTCCCCGCAGAATTAATTCATTAGGGGAGTTTTCTTGGGCAGATACATCGTGGTGGGCGCCCAGGTCCTTCCACGGAAGACGCATGTCGGTTTCCTCACGATGTTTTCCTTCACCGCTAAGCGAGTGCAAATCCACACATAACTTGAAAATACAAGTCATTGGTGTAGGGCGGATTCGAACCAGGATGCGTCTGGATGAAAAGCAGACACTGGAACCACTGAGCCACACTCGCTTAAGGTAGATATATAGGTAGAAAATTGTTTTATTGGACACTAACCAAGATGTAACAAGAAGAAAGTGGAAAATTGCAAAAAATCACAGTCATTGCACGCAAATAGATCGTTGTTTTGCGACTACATGAGGAAGAAATAAGTACTACAGCATTTTTTTGTTTTCAAGTGATGTGTGCATGCGTTCAATATTCACATAATATATGTATGTATGTATGTATGTGGAGTCTATCATATGTAATGTTACTGCTAGCCACGGAGTTCATTATCTGCACATAAACGTTTCTAATTTATTTCTTTAGAGGCATTTACGACGGAAATAAAATTATAATTTAAACACCGAAAAACGTTTTTAGTGAGGTGACGAAAAATGGTATCGTTCGTAGAGAAAAAGGTTGGCGGTGCCAGTTACCAACTCGAGAATATTTTTGGTACAATATTGTTGTGTTACAATTATAAAACAGTCAATTTTGATATATTCTTGTATCTCCTTATCAGTCAGCTATTTGAGTGTGACAAAACACTAAACATTTTAACGAATCGGGCTGTACATTTTCACTAATAGCTTTAAATGTGTAATTAAGAATTTAACCTGTACCAGAAATAAACGAATTATTTGAAAACAATCCGATCAGGTAGACATCCGTATCGTGCCCGCCGTCTGCCCCGCAGCGGGATAGAGTCTATACCAACTAGGCAATACTCTGTGTACTAAAGCACCCCTGAGGGATGGAGGACGTAGTAACTGGCAGCCAATCTGTGGCCCAAGGAAGGGGTCTAATTATAGGAGGCGGGGGTAATGAGCCACGATCGCCTCGCCGATATTGCCGACGCTATTTACGCGGTGGCCGCTCCAAAATCGCCCGTTTTGTTTTAAAACGGGGTTCCCGTTTGAATTTTGCGATAAAGGAGTTTAATTAGACAGTGTTGTTTACAACCTCATTACCGGCAACCGCAGGGAAAATAGCCTTGGATATCGGCCGATAATTTATGAAGTTGAAAAATGAGTTCCTCGCGCCGAGTAGATCCCGCCGTAGATTGCGGCGAACAATCCCACTCTATGAATAAACATCTACTTAATTTTAACTCGACGATTGTAACGGATATGGCTCTTATTGCGTCGGCTTTGAGACCATTGTTGCAGAGTGCGTGTTCATACTTGACCTTCAATTGTTCAAGTAAATTACGAGCGCCATTATCGCCAATGCCTAGCATTAATTAGACAGTTCCATAATTAGCAAATAACAAAGTTATAAATTTTAGTTAACATTTTAAGTAATTAATCAGAAGTAAGTAGTAGGCTTTCTTGAATGAAGTGACGAGAGCGTAATAAAAGCTTACTCGGATAATATATCTTTTTTACGCTGTAATATATCCAGTAATGATTATTTATATTTTACTAAAATAAAACGCTGCATTAATGAAGAATAATTAATAAATTTCACACCTCGCTTACTTTCGAGCTGCCTTTTTACAGGCACATTAGGAGCATTAACTTTTAAACACAGTATTATTAAACTACAAAGCATTAATTACTTTCTGGAACAGGTTTCAGCGAAGATAATTAAAGTGTTGCTTGTAAAAACAGTTTTTACCTGAATTAATTATGTAAAAACTCTGTAGTTTACAAGTAAAGCTAAGTTTGCTGTGATTAGTTTAGTCATAACAAGAACACTAAATTACAGCCTTTTAAAATACAACAGTCGTGGAAGGACGGCGCCCACCACGATGTATCCACCCAAGAGAACTCCCCTAACGAATTATTTCGGTGGGGGAGTCACGACCCTCAGGCATGAGGAAATACGACTCAAGAGAGACAATACAACATCATCATGTACCGGCTGCAAAAATAAAAGGAAAACCACAGTAAGTAATTGAATTCTCAAAAGAAAATTTCTAACCTCGTTACATTTCCAACAAGTTTTATAATTGACGCCGTCAGATCTTAGTGAAGGTCTATCGAGATAGTGCGATAGCGCGGGCGGTGCGCGGGCGCAGGCCGTACAAAAGAAGTCAGAGAAGGTTTTTTCAGTCTTATCCATGTTTTATCCCCCTAATAGACGTCCCGCCGACATCATTAACGTATCGGCAAAGTCGGCCGCAGTTATTCGCTAATGTGACAACAACACAGAGGAACCCCGCCACAAATGAGGGACGCGATCTTTTTGGCCAAGGACTGGGGCGTACTGGGCGCGCTTTCTTTCTTCGCTGCGTCTTTCCTTTTGTACGATTTTTGAAATTCTTATTGACGAGTTTGGATGGTATTTGAGCCAATTTGAACGCGATAGGGTTTATTTATTCAGTTAATTTCCGTTGTTTCGTATTTTTTATACAAAACTTTTGTAGGTACTATGGGTTTGTGTAATTAGAATACATGTTAAAAAACCATAAAACCTATTTACCAAGTGACAACGTATGTACCTACATAAGTATTACTGAAACCAACAAAATGCGTTTCTTCATTTTTTAAAGCTTTCATAGAAGAACACTCACAAGACAAAACCATGACGAAATTCACGTTGCAGACAGTCTATAAGTTGTGTAAAGATGACTGCGAGCCCAGTGTGCCTCGTTACGAGGGGGTGTATTCTAATCGCGTGTTAGCGTGGCCCGTTTTTGCGCTAACGAACAGGTCGCGTTAAGGCGAGACGTCGACGTCGAATCGACGGGGAATTTCGCCTCATTAAAAGTTGCGGAGGAGGCAATTTGGACGAGTTCGCCCGCTACTTATTAATGGCCCAGCTTACTATCACCAGCAGAAAGCATGCGATGGAAGGGCTGAAGCGCTAGTAGATCAGCTGACTGAAATGTTCGTATCGTTATACATGTAGTTCACTTACATATGTTTGACGCCATCATTACTATATTTTCTCATTACTGTTTATCGTAGTACAGAATTTGCTTAGTCATTGTATATTTAATTTGCATGAAGAAATATTGTAATTAAACGTGACTTCCCCGGCGCACAACTGCTGCGCACAACTTGGTTGTGCAGATGGGAATTTTAATCCCCTGATTTGACCATATCAGAGGCCTCAAGAGCGGATTGAAAGCTCGACAACATAGTACGATTTATATAGTGTAGTATTATTACTAGCAGCATCCCTCGGTTTCGCCCCACCTGCCCCACTCGAATTAGTAAACAAACGTCTTTACGAGCGGTTTTACGAGTCCCGCGATATTTCGGTCTCGCACCCGTTTTACGACATAATGAATTTGTTGATGAACTAGGTATTAGAAAGTTTGGAAATAGACGCGTGCTGACCGCGCGCTGCGGTGTGGTGCGGTGTGGTCACATCATTGTGGTCGGTTTATGATGCTTTATTATGTGATATTGTTCGACTGCTGCTTGTTTTTCTGTGGGCGAGGAAAAATAGGAAGTTGAAGGGATACAAAGTAAATTGTGTAAAGTTATACAGTGTTTGCTGTAAGAGTTTCTTTACTAGGTCTGTTTAAAATTAAAATGAAGTGTCATTATTCATTCGTAAAAATGGAATGTTACGTTAAAACCATTGCGTCTAAACAAAAATAATATTTTATATTTTGACCTAATGTATGATTTTTATAGTTTTTATTCAAAGTGAAATAAATACTTTTCTGAAATGTAGGTCGCTATATAACGTGTTTGACATTGCAACGAGTTTTAAATTTAAATTTTGTACTATGAATAGGTAATCTAGATATTTAAAATCTTGGCAATGCCTCAATAAAAGTCGAAGATATTTTTCCTCGAAGCTTTAAAGATCGATTAACATCCCATAAAGCTTAATTTAAAGAGCACTAACAGTTCCATTAGCGTCGCTCACGCTTCCACAATATAACTCCATAATATTAATATTCATAAGTAATGGCAGCACATAACTTTGTAATATCAAACATCTCAGTTATCTATTAAGTAATAAAATAAACCACTTACGGGTTAAATTATGGGCGATGTATTACATAATTAAGGCATCTCCGATAAAGTTAAGCATAAATTTACATATCGGTGCTGCCATAGTACGTTATTAATAAGAGGTAGCAAGTTGTCGGTGCAGAGCACGCGCCTAGCGCTCGCCCCCCGCCCCGCTCGCACACACATGAGGTTAATTAAGATCAGAAGCCGACCTTAACTAGCTAACGGCGCGTCGACACTTCCACGCACTCCGCCGACTGCTTCCCCTTAATTGATACGATTCGATCGTCATCATAAGCACTCCCTTATTCCCGGAATATAATTTAATTAAAGTTTACGTAACAATTTATCGCCGCTGAGTTATTATTATTGCCACCGCGAGTACTACAGCAGCGCGCGAGCTCCGCGACGCGGGATCCGTCGAGCTTACAGTTTTTATGTTAATATTCGAGCAGGTACGCGACAAAATATTGAAAAGAATCAACACACGGAATACATGAAAAGGTTTAACCTGCCAACAGAGATCACTATGATTACAAATAGAAATAAAATCTATGGACTGCGCGTTGTTGACGTGGCATTAGTCGGTAGCGAGCCCAACAAAATCTCGGTCACTAAATATTGTTAGAAATTCCTTTGACAGCGGTGCCTATCGAATAATGATTTGTGTACGTCACGCCAGCCTCCGCTGTCATACTTGCGCCAAATTTTCACCGAAACATTTTTTCCTATTTTTCGACGGCAGCCGGACGCCGGGCATTGCGTTTATTTATTAACGAAATTCGTCCATGTAACACGTCTGGTCCGGCGCCGGCGCGCGCGGCATTGTACACCGTCAGTGCAGGACATAGAGTGCTATATGCCACCGGGCCCCCGATGCGCGTTGGGCCGTTGTCCGCGGCGCACGGACCGTTTACGAGGCTGCATAGGCGCGACGCAGCATTGCGCTCTCGTGCGCGCTCCACCCATATCAATTTCGAATAGGTTTCCTATTCCCGGAGAGATTGCGTTTTGATCGTTTTGCATGTAAAACTGTTGCCCTAAATTAAACGTTTTAATAATAGAATAGAAATAAAAACGGCGCGGCAGCGTCGACATGCGCGCCGGATAGCGTTTCATATTTCATTAGTTTTAGTGAGTCGTGAGGTATATGTAAACAGTGGCTTGTTAGCGGGTCGCGCGGACCACATCAATGATCGGGATGATCAATTACGGGGTAGTTCCAATTAGTGATAGTGCAGTTACAAATTTGTCGGTCGGTTCGGGAGTCGCTCGCTAATTAGAGCTGCGGGCGCGGTGCCTCCTGCGAACTAATCAGGTGGCTAAATAACGTAGTCGTGACGGGCTCGTTAGCGCTGCTGAGACACACGTTATTAATTAACATCACATCGGACGACTGAGCCGCCCGCGCGCCCGCGCTCCGCACCCAGCATCTATGACAACCGGCCCGACCTATTATCCTTGTAGCTTATAATAACATTCTAAGTTATAATTACGCATATCTTCCACATAATAATGCTAATTTTATGCCTAAAGTGTTCGCTGTTTAATGAAGTCACAACAGAATTCCGCGCCTGTTGAACGACCGTCCGTAGAATTTCATTAAAGTTTCATGAACAATAAGTTTTACACTAACGGTGTTTAATCACAGCCGGGCGTCAGTCTGATTATTTGATGAATTTGGTATTACGTTTCGGTGCAAACATTTCTCTTTTGTCGTATTAAAAAGTGGTTGCAAAAATCTTGGTTTGTGACAAGGTTTAAAAGATAGGTACGTGTATAAATGCAGTCGGTGCGAGCCGAGGGCGTCCAATTAAGACGCCAAACACGGCTTCAATTTATAACAACAGAGACTTGGGCCCGTACATGTGCAAGGGAACAAGATAGGTGAATTTCTCCAGTGACACGAGAGCCGAGAGCCTTGCGTCGCGCGACGTCGCCGCGTCGTGCGACAAACATGTCCGCCGACGGACGACGACATTGATGACGACAAATATCTCAGCACATATTGACAGGACCTGCGAGGTGATTGCATCGGTGGGAGATTGCAACTCGCTCCGAGCAGCCTAGCTGATTGCTACACCACTGGGATACAACGTTTGATGCGGTCTTCTTTGCCACAAAAACAAAGATGCATGTGTATTAGAAAAACTAAAAGTATTTTTTATTCGGTTGTCAGCGAGCAAAAAATAAAATTAAAACCATGTCATACTTATATTATTTATTGACTTGGTTTTAATATCTAACCCAATATAGATTTACAACAGACTAGCTGTGCGCGCGACTTCGTCCGCGTGGAAAAGTTATTTTTGCAAACTACCTCTTCAGTTTTATAAATTATAGCTTTACCCACGACTTGAACAGTTTTCGCAGCTCACGCAACGGAAGCCCTCAAAGATTAATAATTATTCCCGTTTTTTTCCACATTTTCCATTGTTTCTTCGCTTCTATTTGTTGCAGCGTGATGTAATATAGCCTAAAGCCTTCCTCGATAAATGGTCTATTCAACACAAAAATATTTTTTCAATTCGCACCAGTAGTTCCTGAGATTAGCGCGTTCAAACAAACAAACAAACTCTTCAGCTTTATAATATTACTTAGTATAGATTTATTTTTTAGCTTTTATTTTGAAACTTTTGAAGGATTTTAATCTAAATATATAAAACTCAAAGGTGACTGACTGACTGATATACCACTGGACGGATCGGGCTGAAATTTGGAATGAAGGTAGATGTTATAACGTGGGCATCCGCTAACAAAGGATTTTTGGAAAAGCCGCTTTTAAAGGGGTGAAATGGGGGATGCAAGTTTTACTTCTTAATGCGAGCGAAGCTGCTAGCATCCACTAGTATAAAATATGGAACTACGGATAGAAATCGCAAACTCGCAGCTAATGTTTAAGTAGACATTTAAATTGTATTAAACTGGCTTTAATTAATGGAAATGGCTTTTCAAGTCCTAGTTATTGTTAAGCAGCAGCAAGTTAACATCCTTATCTCTTTAGTAGTTTATGTGTGAATACTTAGTAATGACTTGCTATTAAATTTATTATTGATTATAATAATATATGTAATTGATTCAACAGATTTATTTGCTTAAAGTTATCGAATCTCGTTATAAAGTTACACTTTGAATCTAATTTATGAACGCAAATACAGTTTGAATTAATAAGCGTAAAATTTATGACGTCTATAATTATGTGTTTGTTGAAACGAATTATTTTATTTTACTGCATATTTTTCTTTCTGTAATTGAATAAATCGTGCCATAAATCTTTTCATTCGTGTGTTTTTTTTTACATTTTTGTTTTGCAAAATACGTAATATTTTTTTTACAAGACACGACAAACTAAAAGTAGGGCGATACTTTATTGATGTCCAAAAATTATATATTCAAATTCAACAGATGAAAAATCTACGACTAAAATATTATATAATACTTGAATTTTTAGTCCCTTCAACCATATCAACAGTATACATGCCCTCATGTACCATCCCCTCATGGTGGAGTTAACGACGTTTTGACTATTCCTATTATTAATATTCTTCATAAATATTTAACTACATCTTTGAGGTTATCTTCAATCTGACCCTTCATTCTTTCAACTGACAGTTTTTAAACATTTTGACACATGGTAACAAACTTCAAAAATTTCGACCATTCGACGTACATTGCCCTATACATAGCACCCGTATTTAAATGCTGTCAATTAGCGTTATTAATACCCCTGCGGGGCATATATTCTGGCGGGCTGCAGCTTGCGACGTCATCGGGCAAATATCGGGCGACTTCAAGTGATTTACTCACGCACCACATGTTTCTACTGTGGAGAGTACTGCACTAGATACCGTATCTGTGTGAAGTAATCTCTGGTTCTTAGTGGTAGTTAGATAAAATAATAAAAAAAACGTCACAGTATAAATAAAATAATTGGAAATCACCAAGTTTTAGTACTTCTTTGAGTTTTACTAGTACTAATACTGACTTCATCACCTACATATGTATGTATCTCGCCGGAAAAACGTTTAGTAATTGCAGCGGATTGTGAAATAAAATGGATACTAATTTTTTTTTCAATGTCACTGGAACTTACAATGTTAACCTGTTATATACCTAAAGCAGGGCGTCAAGCAATGTCAGACGTGCCTAAGGTGGTTGAAAACCGTTGATAACAGAGTTTTCTCGCAAGTTATTTAGGTACACTTCAGGTAACCTAGAGGTGAAATGCTTATTTCACGAAGATAGGTATAATAAAATCAGATCTCTCAATCTATGGGGTGTAATCCGTAAACGTAACACACATCACGAGCAGCGCCGGAACTAAATTACTCCTGACAAATGTACTTACAGTCCGACTCGACCGGCCTCGGCCGCTGTAGGCTGAACCAAAATACGAGGATTAAGTGTTACCACACTCTTTGATTCATGAAACTCGCTTAATGCTCCATTGATTGTTTGAAAATTGTACGGCGAAACGATAAAATATTCGAAAAAAAAATAATTTTTGTCTTCATCAATCGGCATAAACGATCAAAGTCTCCACTTACTTTCAATATAATGAAGTGGTCCAAAAATAAAGTTTCATTCAATTGAGCGCAATCCAAGGACCTCAACTTTAGATTAAAACCGTAACTCGGTAAAGTTAGTTAATAAACTGGGCTCGGGCGTCCATATTCTCGGATCAGTTTAGCGTCTGCTCGAAATATGACCGAGATGGATATCAGTAATCAAATCCCGACCAAAGATTGACCGTTTGTCAGACGCTCTTTAGTTTCTATTTAGAAGCAACGTCGTCCGTCCAACTCTACGGACAAAGAGACAAACGAAATTAATCGGGCCCATGCGCCGACGTAACCCAATCCTCGTCGGATCGCCTCGCTTTTAGATCGACCACACCGCTAGCAAGAAGTCCGCCACGAAATTCTGAGACGGAAATTGTGTTCGCCTAAGATACTATTTGCACTATAGAATCAGCCAGACTAATAGACTCAAAGCCTCGATTGAAAACCGGCAATCATAAGGCGAGTTTCAATCACCGTAGAACTAGTCCGAGCGACAATAGCGTCTCCTTTGAAGAGTCGTCTCATCCTTTAGCTTCGTGCATCGGAGTTTGGTAACATCAATTTACGTACAATGTCAATTTGTGCGGAGAAACGGCCTCGTCCCGGACACAGGGCCTCATTAGGGGCGAGCGGTTGCAATTAAACCGTGCGTCTTTTGCAAGTTAACGAGCGCCCAAATTGGACGCCGCCCGCCCTGCCAGCCAGCCATCCAGCGAGCCAGCGCGCCAGTCAGCCCGCCAGCCCTGCCCGCGCCGCTTTATAAACAACATTTCGACACAACGCAATAAATAAACCAGAGATAGTATCGCGTAAACTTGTCGCCGTCTCCGCGATTTAATATAAACCCACCTAAAAGATATGATACGACCTGCACGTGGGAATTGATAGGTTTTACAGTATTTTTAAGAACATCTTCTTTATTGCGACAGGCGGATTGTGTAAATATATTTAATTGACGTGAATGCAGATTCGGTCGGCTCCTAATTGGCATTATTGGCTTTTTATTGCAGACACAGTGACATAAACGTGCCGGATCTTAGCAAATTATGATGCTGTTTTCCAGTTTTTTTTGTTATATTAATTATGCTAAATGTTGTGGTCAATTTATTGCAAGTTGACATTTATTGCCAATCTCGTTATATTACAAAAACAAATAAAATTTAGTAACTACAGTAAAGTGTGGCGGAAGTTACAAAGTCCCAAGTTATTCATTCAGTGAAATGAAATTCCGCACTACAAATCCCATTACGGCAGTTGCAAATGTAAAAGTCGTTTAGTTGATGCGAAAGTGTTAGGCGGCAAGAAGTTGTCTGGGCGGGCGGGTCGTTAGGCGGGCGGGCGGGCGGCGGCCTGATTGCCGATTGAGCAGCAATTGCCTTGATTGACGCGCGCCCGCACCACCTAACGAACCTGCTTTCAACTGCTGCTGGACGTGCTCACCTAGTCAGGCTCCTCATCTTTCACGGAATCGGTTAATCTGCCGACTTTTGTGGGAAATGTTTTTGTTTTGTATGTGGCTGACGTGACTTAGTTACTAAATTGCCTACATATTTTCTCAGTAAAATAATACAAACTGCACCAACTTATACTTAATTTAAGGTTTTTACTTAATCCTTTTCCTTAAGTCACAGATAAATTTTGTTTTTTTTTATTACAACGGGAAAATTTTACACAAAATTATCTATTAAGCGTTTGTGGTAGACATGCTACATTTATTGTTACGATAGCTCAAATAATATTTTTGTATTAATAGATGCGTGTAAAATTACGCAACTTGAGATGTAAACAACTTGATTATACCTCAGTTGTTCACAAATGGGTTATAAACGTCTTCATTCAAACAATAGGGGTAATAAATCATTATAAAACTCGAATTAAGCCGTCTTAATGTTTATGTAAGGCTTCCGCGCCTTTATAGTGTCGCACGCGAGAGCTTCCAACGTGTAATTCGGTTCGCACACAGTAATCAGCGCGAGTAACATCATCAGCGTCTTTGTGGAGCGTCGCCGCAACCCATCATATCGGGACAAAAGGCGCGGATAAGCGCGTGAGAGCGTTAATTCTGTTAAGGAGTGCGAATGAGACGCGCCGTGTCGGGGCCCGCGCCGCGTACCTGGCGCGGGCCCACTCGTTAGTTGTTGTTTGCCGAGTGACGCGGGTCAATCAGCAGAGACATGCACGGGACCGCACTTCTTCATCCCCCTGCAGCCTCCCCCGGCCTCGTTAGCCGCGCCGTCTCTGTCAACTGTGAGACGAGCTTTATCGAATCTACGACGCACGAGGCGCGCCGCGGTCGGCCCGCTCGCGCGCTCTAGTTTGGCTCTCAACCGCCGGTAAACAAGGGAAATCAGTGTAAAACGAATTTATGCGAACGACAAACACGGGGGCTCGAATGTCTCATGTATTTATAAGCATTTATCGCCGTAAATCAGGCAGCGTGGCGTCGAAAGCGAGAGTGAGGAAAAATGTTTAAAGGACGCCGTTAAGGTCGAGATAATTGGGTCGGATTCCTGGTGTTTGGTTAATTAACGAACAGCTGAGGTACATGTGGGCTCGGTGGCGCCACTCGTCATGTGCTCATGTACATTGTACAGAGTTACTGAGCATGGCGAGCTTTTACCAGAAGCTTCAGATTACAACATCAATCGGTCGTTATGACCATCATACAACTGATGGTTTGCTTAAACACTTTAGAAATAAACATCAGCAAGCGAATATACGAAATATACTAATATGTCAGAGAATGCTTATTAAAAATAATATTAGTTTTTTTTATCATTTCATCCATTTGAAAGCCTAACTTTAAAAAAGTTGTTACCTCAGTAGTTCTGAATAATCAAATATTCCAATACAAACAAGCAACTAACCTCTCTTATTAATCACTTAATTAAAACCAAACAAAAGGAAACGAACATGCTTCGTTTGGCCAATTACTTTAATTGACTGTTGGTATATTATTATAGACACAGCTACGAATCTAAGATTCATTACAATATACACTTCAAGTAGTAAAAAATATTTATATTACTAAGGCATTAAACGCTCATTACTAAAATGAGCCTTAATAATCATTAATAACAGATAATTACAAACTTACTCTTGACCACTAACAATAACAGAAGTTTACGAGGTACGAAAATTTATTGGAATTTATGCTCATATTAAAATAAACTACGGTTCCTAAATTGGCTATACCCAAACTTCAATTATAACAATTTTGACGTGACATATTTGCTGATAGCTTTAGCATTTATTGTCCTTATAAGGTATATCATTAGTTTGTAAGGCATAAGGCCCACTCCATACTAGTCGGCTTCGCCATAACGCGGCCCGTCTAATAAATACTCGGGCAATAAAACGCAAAAGGATAATTAGTGACAAGCTCGTTGCAAAAACGTAACGTTGTACTCCCTAAATTAGTGCTCAGCGTTCTTTAACAAGGCCAATTTAGCTGGTTTAGGAGACGTCGCCGATCGGCAGACGACTGTGCCAAACTGTGTCCTTTTTGTACCCCGGCCAGGTAGAAAATACAACGGTTCAAAGCATTTTCATAACAATGTGCCCGCGGCCCTCAGGGCCGTTTTTTGGCCGCCGATGCGTTCGCCAGACACGCCATTGTCATCGTCAGATGACGGACTAAAAACCGATTAAATCGATAATCGATGAGAAAAATCGAACTCGGATTCCACACCGTAAAAGGTACTAATTAGCCGTTCACAAGAACCGGGAGGTCATAAATAAGTATGGAGCAGTATATGGAGCAATCGGAGACAGACACATCGTGTAGACTCACCTCGTGTAGTCGCTCTTGCAGAGGATCATGCCGCCCTTGAAGTAGAAGGAGCGGCCCATGTCGGCCAGCGCCTGCTGGCAGCACGTGCACTTGAGGCAGCCGTGGTGCCAGTAGCGGTCCAGCGCGTGCAGCAGGAAGCGCTCCACGATCTTGCCGCCGCAGCCCGCGCACTCCTTGAGCGCCGGGTTGTTGTTGTTGTGCGGGTACTCGTGCCCGTTGGCCGCGAACGCGCCCTCGGGCGAGGGCGGGTGCGGCGAGCTCAGCTCCCCGTACCCGTGGTAGTGCGGGTTCATGCTCAGCGCGCTGGCGGCCAGCTTGCCGGCTGGAGCGGGGACCGCTCGCGCACACCACGACTACACGCCCTGCCGACAACAGATACCAGCGTTAGCTTCATTAAACATTATGGACGCGAACAGGACGAACCCCAAAAGTTTGCCTTTTACGAACTCTTCCCAGAAGAAATTTGCTTGACGAGCTCGGCCCAGAAACGGATTCGGGTGTAGGCTTGCGGGTGGCGCATTTATAAAATTTTCCAATTAGCAATTTCATACAATTAGGAGCGGGCCGGGAGCGGCGCGGGGAGTGCGTCGGGGCGAGGCAATTAGCTCGCGGCCGGCGGGGCGCGGGGCGGCGGCGGGACGTCTCCGCGGCCCTGTCACCATAAAACTTAATTAAACGTTTTAAAACAAGTATTCATTGAAGAATAATCAAGCTTATGTAGTCATAAATAACCGGATTGTCCCGCGCGGAACGGGCGCCGTAATTAAGAGTGCACAGAGTTGATCAAACGCACTGATTTCAAACTACCCTTCATTAAGAGCGCGAGCGGGCGGAGCTTCCGCTGCGGTGCAGAAACTAATTAAGAATAACGGACGCTTTAAAAGCGTAATTAATTTAGATTGTAATTCTATTTCTCCGAGAGTAAAGTAGACAATTATTTCAGTAGCCCTTTCTTTTGTAACGATTTGCTTTGCTGAATGTAATTTGCTTAATTTCTGTGTCCGACAGAATAAAGGGTTGTTGCGAGACGCTTAGATTAATTTCTTGCGTCGGCGTCGACGTGGCATAAATAAACAAACAGACGGACTGACAAATTTATCGAGGCGCTGGACTCGGTGCAGGTTTTGTAAGTAATTAACGTTTCAGTTACAGTTGTAGCAATTCATAAACCGGTGTAAATAATGCTTGGATGTATGTCAATAGAAAGTGTGTTTTATGGTGTTAAATTAAGGTTAGATTTGTAGTGTGTTGTAAGCGTCAGGTGTGTTATTACGCGTGGTGTAGTGGGGCATGTCTAATGAAGGCTAGAAGGGCCCGATACTCGCGTGCGGGGCTTGCGTGCCGGCTAATGAGCGGCGTCGCGTGCGCGCGCTAGTTCGATACCCACCGGAGTACGCGCCGTCTTACACTAGTGCTGCTAATGACTCTATTTGGACAGTTCTAGGTAAAGTTTTCTCAGTTCATCGAATGACTAATAGCCAGTTAGTAGCTTACATACGGACTGAACAAGATATTGTACAAAAAAAATCTTATATTTTTCAACGCGTGCGCATATTAAAATAAATGTAAAATATTTTTTATATATTTTTTTTATATTTATAGAATAAAAAGCCTTTTTTAGTTATATTTGTTTTTTATCTGTATAAGGTCAGGTCTTCCTCAGCAATCAAACAAAACTGTGATTTTGTTGCTAAAAACAAGATTTTATTAATTAATAAGGGTAACAATTTTGATTAAAACTATTGTTATTTACTACATTACCTAATTAGTTGAATTACTTACCTAAAAACAAAATCAACAAATAATGTTCATGCTTTAGTTGTTACTTTAGTTACTTTAAATAATTTATACAATATTTCAGTTTCACATTTCAGTACAGTATTTTTATAGGTTATCGTAGCTGTCAATGTCTATCCAATAATACATCAAAGCTGTCAAAGCTTACATCTCCCCCCCTTGAAAAAACAATTTTTCCCACATTATTATGATAGGTAAAAATTTTCATGAAATCTAAATATTATTAAGCATTGGTATAAGTTTTGTAACATGATATAATCCAATAGATTTCGTTCCACGACCGGTGTTTATTTTAAAAACTGTATCTGATAGTTTCTCTTCAATTTCAAAGGGACCAATTCTAATTTCATCCATTTTCCTTTTGTTTAATTTATTTGCATAGTCAACATATACCTTGTCCCCTTCCTTAAATTCATGTTGTATTCTATTCTTGGAAAATAAAGTTTTATTGTATTCATGTGATTTTATTGACCTTTGTAGCGCTATTTTTCTATTTTCTTCCAAATTCTTTGTTAATGGCTGTTTTTCTTTCAATTCCATGGGTAACAAATCAGTAGACTCACCAGATAGCAAATATTTGGGAGAAAAACCTGTTACAGAATGGTTTGTTTCATTGTATTTACATCTGCATTCCTCTGCTATTTTTGACCAATTTGTTTTTCCTTTTGATTCATTCATTTTGCACCTTATTTTATTTACAATAGTTTGGTTTAGCCTCTCGTTTAAACCATTCGAGAATGGTGCATCTACTGCTGTAAGTATTAATTGGATACTCTTGTTTCGAAGGTAATTTTTAAATTCAATGGAATTCAAAGCTGGATACTGATCACAAAGTAAGATGCTTATTGTTTCTTCTTTAGGAATTTTCTCTAAAAGTTTGATGAAATCTCGGGCATTTTGATTCTTGGAACATAAGATATATGAGTACCTGGTGAAATGGTCCACTAGTAGATGTAAATATCGTTTTGTTGATCTTTGTCCACCAAATCCTCCTATTGTGTCCAGCGACATTATTTGGAAAGGTCTAGTAGCTGGGCCCAATTGTGACATAAATCCATATTTTCTATTTAACCTTGTTTTATTCTTTATGCATATCTCACAGTTTTTACATATATTTTTAATATTCCCTGATAAATTTGGGGCAGTATAAAAAGGCTTTATCTTTGATTCTGTCTGATTAATTCCTGTATGACAATATTCTTCATGTGTCTTTTTTATTAAAGTTTTGCTGTAAGCTTCACTCAGAACAATCTTCTTCTTATTTTTTCCACATTTTCTGTAGTATACCCCATCTTCAAAAACAATTTTCTTATCCAAATTTTTCAATCCCAAATTTTTCTCTTGGTCGTATCTTATATCTTGAATATCAATAATATTTACTGTTCTTAAATTATCTTCATCATTAACATCAACGTCCAATACCGGGTTTCTGCTGAGGCAGTCTGCTTCAGTATTATTCTTCCCAGGGTTATATTTTATTTCACAATTGTATTGTGACAGATAATGTAACATGTCCCCTAATTCATCATCAGGTCGGTTTCTAACATTTAACTTCTCCAGGGGTTTATGATCTGTATATATAGTGAAATGGTTTCCAATTAACCAATGTTGCCAAAACTTTATGCTCTCTTTTATGGCTAAACATTCTAAAAATATAGCTTTTTTTTTCTTTTGAGATTCATTTATTTTTTTAGAAAAATATGCAATCGGTTTTTCTTCGCCATTGCTTTGAATTTGTTTTAAAACTGCGCCTATTCCTATGGCACTGGCGTCTGTATAAATTAATATTGGTGCTTGTGGATCATATATAGCTAGTATTGGTTTGGAACAGAGATAGTTCTTGATTTTTTTAAATGCCCCTTCACACTGTTCTGTCCAATTAAATATCTGGTCTTTTCTCAACAAATTATGCAAAGGATCAAGAACTATAGAGACATTTGGAATGTATTTTCCATAGAAATTAATTTTCCCCAAAAACTGACGTATCTGCTTTCTGTTCTGAGGAGTAGGGAATTCTTTTATTGAAATCAAATTGTCTTTTAGAGGTCTAATTGTATTCCTTTGCAAAATATGACCTAAATACTTAACAGAATCACATGCAAACTTACATTTTGTGAATTTAAGTCTGAAACCTTCTTCTCGAATAGCATCCAGTAATTTTTTTAAGTGTGTGATATGTTCATCAAATGTTTTAGAGAAAATCAGTATGTCATCGATGAAATTCACTGCAAATCCTGTGAGGTCATATTTTCTTATGATATTCCCCAAAATCCGTTGAAATATAGCCGGTGATGTCTTAAGACCAAAGGGTAGACAAGTCCATTGGTAATGACCTTCTTGTGTTACAAAACTAGTTTTATGTCGGTCAGTAATTTTCAATGGAATTGACCAAAAAGCTGAGTTTATATCCAGTGTTGTAAAATAATTACAATTAATTGTTTTTGTTATCATGTCTTCTATAAGTGGAAATGGTTGTGATTGAGGTATGATTATTTTATTTAAATCTCTGAAATCTATGCATAATCTACTTTTTTTTCCTTCGTCCCTTTTAAAAGCTAAGGTAACAGGTGCCGCAAAGGGACTGTAAGATTCCTCAATCAATTCATGTTTCAATAGTTGTGAGATCTGATTTTCTATTTCTATTTTATCTTGAACAGAACACCTATATGGTCTCTTATAACAATATTTGTCAACTTCCAAATCTATGCAGGCTTCATACTTTTTCACTCTTCCAGTATCATATTTATGTTTAGCAAAAATATCTGTGTAACTATCCAATAATATATTTATCTGTTTTCTTTGATCAGAATCTAAGTATTCTGTCTGTATCTGAAACTTATTTGTATCTATACCTTCATTAAAGTTTATTGAATAGCCTTTTTCTTCTCTTATTATTTCCAGATTTTCAGTTTGTTTTTCTTCAAAAATGTTTGTATTTTTTATTTTTGTACTATCTGTTTTTTTTATTTGGATATTTAAATTCTCATCATGAGTCAATCCAAATGTATATATTGAATCTAATCCTAGTATTAGATCATACTCAAAGTTTTCATTCTCATAAATAAATGCATTTATTCTATTTTTTTTATGCAAGATTTCTGCATCCAATGTAATTAACCCTTTAGTTTTGCCTCCTCCACATATTGTCTTTATTGTGTCATAACAATAATTTGACTTCTCATTTGTCACCTGAACTAATTTTGAATTTATTAAAGTTACTCGTGAACCAGGGTCATACAAACCCTTGGCTTGCAGTGTATTATTTAACAACACTGTTATATCAATTAGTGGAGGGAGGTCTAGTTTTTTGGATCTTCATTACTCAGTTCAACTTTTAATATTGAATTGGAATTTAAGTTTTTGTCATCTACTGTTTTCCTATCATAGTTGTACCAGCAAACATTCTCCGGATGAAATCTATTTAATTTTCCTTTATTCTCACAAATCTTACATGATTTTTTTTCAGTCAGTTTTATTTCTTGTTTAGTGAATTTATTTACTGTGTTTGAGTATTTCTTTGTATCATATTTCCTTGTTAAACTTTCTAGTCCTCTTATGAAATTAAACAAGTCATTTACTTCTTTAAGACTTTCTCTGTCTATCCTATCCATTATAAAGTTTGGTAGACCGGTGGCAATCATATAAATTAAGGTTTGTGTATCAATTGATTTGTTTATCTCTAGTAACAATCTCTCTTTTTTAAGAGCATAGTCCAACACAGATCCTTGGATATATTTAAAATTCATAGCATACCTGATCGGTGACCAGCCTTTATCAGCAAATGTTTCACATAAACTTTTTTTCCATACAGACCAATCCGAATCAATAGTATGTTTGATAATCATTGAGGTGTACCAATCTATACAAGTATCTTCCAATAGTAACCTTAAAATTTCTACTTTTTGTAAATCTGTTTCTATTTGTAAGCGCACACATTCACTTTCAAAAGTTTCTAACCACTGTCTAACATTTGTTGTATGTCTAGAAAACTTCTCTATTGAAAATTCAGCCACTAATCTTGTCTTATTTTCAGTCTTCTTTAACAATGTTGGTTCAGCCGATGATAACTCCTGACCTTGTTCCAATTTTTCAAGAAAAAACCCATCAATTTGTATGTTGTCATCATCCAAATATGTTGATTTCATTTCCTTCGTTAAAGTGATCCAAACCTGTCTCTTATCATGCCTTTTTTGTAGAGATTTTTTTATCTTGATAAAGATTTCATGTTTCAATATCTCTTTGTGGAAATGTATTGGTTGATACTCTTTGGGTACAATATAAGTTTGGCCATTTGAGTCCATAATTGAGGTTATGGCTATCATGTTCGTTTTTGCGTCATCAGGTTTGGCTATTATGATGAATTCAAAGCGTAACTTCTCCATGTTTATTCACTTCACATGTAGACATCCAATTTGTTGATTTATAAGGTCAGGTCTTCCTCAGCAATCAAACAAAACTGTGATTTTGTTGCTAAAAACAAGATTTTATTAATTAATAAGGGTAACAATTTTGATTAAAACTATTGTTATTTACTACATTACCTAATTAGTTGAATTACTTACCTAAAAACAAAATCAACAAATAATGTTCATGCTTTAGTTGTTACTTTAGTTACTTTAAATAATTTATACAATATTTCAGTTTCACATTTCAGTACAGTATTTTTATAGGTTATCGTAGCTGTCAATGTCTATCCAATAATACATCAAAGCTGTCAAAGCTTACATCTGTTTTTGTGTCTGTTATAGACACAGATAAAAACAAAAAAAAATGGAAACGGTCTACGATGAGAAACATTTTAGTCTTAAGAAAGAGTTCAACGCACGCGCATATTTTTTAATAATTGTATTGTATTGACTTTATAAGAAATACTTTTTTTAATGTGATAGTTATGTACTCATTTTTATTATAGAATATTTAGACATTTATGAAGTTTCAAGCGATAGATATCAACGGTTTACAGTAACAATTACGCGCTTGCCGCGAAGCCGCTGTTTTATTAGCTCTGCATAATCCAGGCTCATAAATAGGAAAGAATTACGTCGACATTCAGGACACGAAATGCAATTATGCATAATTACTCAAACTTATGTCTATTCTAGTTTTATTGACTGCAGGGGAAAATGACTTCTAGCGCTACGGTTTCAAGGTTGAAAATGAGTAAACATGTTTTCTAGGTGTAAGTTGTGCGTGTTGAGGCTCGGGGGGTAGTTGGGAACAGACAGGTGCCGTTTTCATTATTCAAGCCCCATTGATTGGATACTTTGTTGCCGATTAAAAATCTTGTTAGCAACCAAAACGGGCGTCTCAAGGCCTTCTATTTGCCTGTTAAGTGATTTTTTTTCAATTACTACGATGAGCAGCCATTTTGGAAATTTTAAGGCCGCGAAAGTGTGAGTCATTCTTGTTAGTGAGTGTTTATTTCCGCGTTTTCTTCGACCGCCTTTTGTATGTTGTCAGCGGCAATAAAAGTGATGATCGAGCAGAAATTGTGAATACATAATGAGCTGTAATAAGCTTTCTCGGCGAGAATATGTTCGTTAAACTGCTACTGCGCTAAAATAACACTTCTTCACATCACATTAATATTACAAACGGGAAAATTTGGCAGTATGTAAGTGTAAATGTATGTATAATTGTTCTTCTTTCGCGTTTGAGCGGCTAAATCGATTTGTGTACTTATAACTTGCTCCGGAGATGATGTACACACAGATCTGGTTTGATACATTAATACTTTTATAAACCAAATTAACGACGTAGCATAGGTAACACCGCGGGCCGCCTTTAGTGACTATATATATATATATATATATAAAAGAATTCTGTACCTACTGGCAGTAACTACATATATTTATGTATAAAACAACTTGATTATAGAATTTATAGATACTTAACGAGGATATTTACATAAGTAATAAACGTAATTATTCGCTGCAAGTTACCTACTAGATCAGGTAGGTACTTACTTAGTAAGTTATATGTAAGCAGTAATGATGTTACAATGTTAGGAAAAATATCTACTTGAATACAAGTTTCACTTAAACTCATTTATGAGGTCAATGAACCACAAATAGATAATAATATTATGTATATAATAATTATGTATAATGTATCTTTGCATGTATATGAAGTTATTTATAAAGGCACTCATATCCTTATTTAGACAGTAAAATGTTTATCTATTTTCAGTTTAAATAGATGCATTTTAATGACAATAGAATTAAATAAATAAATAAAAACATTTATTTTATCTTATTATAATATCTTAAAGAGTTAATTATATATATGACAAAAACTGAAATAAGATTTTTTTCTTTCGACTTGGCAAAGGCGCCTAAATCGATTTGGTTTTGTGTAAAATATAATAACGTAGGTGGTAATCAATTTGTAACAAACAATTGATATACTTAAAGTGTGGCGTAAATAGTGAAAGTTGGCAATTTCAATAACTGTTGGTAAAATGATTAATTTTGTCATAAAATAAACTTACTAAAATTAATTACTAACACAAGTTAATTTACTTACATGAGTGGTATACAGTAGAATACCAAAACATACAATAGTAAGTACTGCACCGCCACAGATTAAGGAATAGTTAGTAGGAGTAACGTAATTAAGCGACCGCCGCGAAATAAACGCGAGACGGGACGAGCCTAATTAGCGGAGCGGGGCAAGATGGTGAGTGGTGGGGAATTGTAGGGTCTGGTTTAATGCAGATGTGTAGTGCAGCTTGAGTATAAAAATTACTAGTTATGATTTAATAATAAGAATTTGGCAAACAACGCGTGTCCCAATTAAATTCCAATCTAAATGGATACGTTTTCATTTTATTTTATGTAAATTAAGCTAATTGAACAAATAAGACTTCAAATGCAGGTTGTGTCAGGCAAAGAATACTTACTTCAAAACAGGGAAACATAGAGACACAGGGAATTTTATAGCGGTTGCCAGAGATAAATTCTGCCAAATTCATATTTATTTTATTAAATGTAACTGAGAAATGTGTATGCTACTTTGTGTACTTAAGTAGAGCCGATATATAATGAATAATATTGATTCTGCGCGGAAATCAAGTCAGAAACTAGGGAACATGGCTAAAAATAGACTTTGACATAAGCAGTTTTACGATGAAGCAGTGGATTGTGTTCTTTTAAAACTACATATTATTATGTATGTGTACCGATGTGGTTACAATAAAAATAATAAAATTTAAAAACATGTCCTTAATGGAACATAAATAATAATATGGTATCAGGCAGGCAGTCAATAGTAAGCCTATTTCGTGTTAAAAAAAAAGTTTCGAAACTTTCAGAGTTTTTCTAATAATTTTAGGACATGAAAAGCAACGCATTGCTGTAACAGACATTTATGTACAAAACACTAATGATGTACATTCCAAACCGATCTCTCATATCAATATACCGCTGCACCTCTAGTTGGGTTCGCGAGCATAAATCCAATTCGTTTTCTCTCACATCCATACTAATTAAAAAACTGCGGACAAATTGGGGCCCACTCCTCGCCCACGGGAACATAAAATATCCATTGCACAAGGGTGGCCAGCTCTCTGAACAGACGCGAGTTTATGGGGAAATCTGAAGAAAAATATTTGTAAAATCCTACATTACACGTTGAATTTAACGGACCACATTTGATATCTACAATGACTGATAATAAAACATATTGTTTTGTTTTTCTATTTTCTGTTAAAGCAATATGAAATAAAAAGCACATTAATTGTTTTCCCAGGTCCTGCGATATGAAACGATCTATATGTACATATGTATAAGTATTTTTAAGGATTCTTTTTATTAACCAAGAAACTACGATTTAAAAATAATTGCTCTGACAGGTATAAACCACCAGTCATTATATCATACAACTTATTTTAAATCCTTAAAAAACTCTAGTTCCGGTTGATCTGGCACTAAATCCCACGTCGTGATCTGTGTGGTAACCCTAGCTCCATTGACGGGCGAGGCGGCCGCGCGGCCGGGCGGCTCTCCATTGATTAATTTTATCCAATCGGATGCGATTCCGAGCTTTTTTATGAGTTAATTGTCATGCTTCATTAGGTAAGTAACTTTGGCGTTTTGCATTCACTTCCCCTTTATTAATTTGCCGAGATTTCGTATTACATTGATTGGTTTTATTTGGGAGTGTTTTTACAGTATTTGAGTTTCTGTTCATATTGATACAAAGGTGTATTTAGGCCAGATAACACCCATTTTTTTCATCTACGAACTAAATTTGGCAGCGTCTAATATCACGATCGTTAATAATAATAATAATCGTTTATAATATCCTGCTACGTCTTCTTTATCCCACTGCTGGGTCTGTCCGTCTTTGCAGGCCAGCTGTGCCGCACAGCATCCCATATTTTCTATCTACATATCTCGTTTTGCACAGCACTTGTGTGTGACTCTTTCAAGCTAAGACTCCCAAACCAGTTTCTATAAAATTTGGCACGGGGATAGCTTAAATTCTGCAGTAACCTCTCTACTAATTTTCATCTTAGATCAATGAGTAACATTTTAAAAGTAAGCCCTCCTCGATAGTGAAGCGAGTACAAAGTGTGGGCACTCAATTAATGTGTAATATTATTTGCATATAATGACCGGTAATGGGGCCCCAGCATTATTCACCGGCGCGACCTCAAAATGGCCGCAAGAACCGTTTGATCAATGTACTTGTATGTACTTGATGTATTTACAATGGAACACTTTGTCATAACAAAAGGTAAAAACTTTCCCGTGGATAGAAAAAGTTTTGTAAAAACTGAGAACTTTCGAAAAACTTTTTTTACTTTTAGAACTAAACTTTATATCAATGTTTAATAACATTAATAATCAGTCTCAAGATTGAGTTTCGAATAATGCAAAGTTCTTATTTTGCTAGCCAAGCTATAGAAACAAATAAAAGTGCGTACCGGAATATCATGTCAGAGTGTCCGAGTTATTTTTAATCTATTTCCTTGTATTTTATTTTGTGTGTTTCGATAAAGAATTGTCTATCTACCTATCTTCTTATCCACCTACTAAGACCGAAACTCTTAAATATAATGTCGAAAAAGACAAGAACCGCTGCAAAAGTAAATCATTAAGTTATCATTATAGTATACTCATAATATCTTTATCAAACTTTATACAAATCCCAATGCTAAATATAACGAATAAGCCAATAAACTTGTTGCACAATATTTTCCTCTCGCTGTCAGCTGATGACTGTGCCACGCCTATTACGGAGGTATCATTTTAATCCGAGAGGTAAATTACAGTTACGTACATACAAAGTAATTGAAATAATTATGCACGAGTCAATGCCAAAGCCTTGGATCTTGTTACATATTGCAATGGGATTTTTTTGTGAAAACTATGTTTATATGTGTTACAAATTAATTACAAAAAAAAACTGAGTTTATTTGTAATTCTTTATAACACAGGCATAGCAAATATCAAGAGTCTCAATTTTCCAAAAGTAGTGTGCTAAGTTTCTATCAAAAAATATATATTGGTAGTTTGTTTAGGGGTTTAAAAAATTCAAAGCAGGTTTTTTTTAAATACCTTGTTTTTTTTTCGTTATTTGTCAAAGAATTCTTTTCTTTTTATATTCAGTTAGTTTTACTATAGGTACTTAAATTGGCGTGATGACTAATAACTACATGGAGATAACGTGTAACCTATGACCACTATATAAACGTTATCACTGCGAAATTACGTTACTCAAGGTGAAAGTTTATTAGTTTTGTAGATACGTTTTTTGTGTATTTCCTTATTCAAAGTGATATTCTTCTTATTTGAATCAGTATTTATTTTCTTATTCAAATCTTACTAAGTGTTATTTAATAAAAGAGAAATATATTCAATCAATCACGTAATATTTATTGGTCACCATAATAAAAAAAAACAAAACGACAAACTTCTTCTAAGTAATTTTGAAAATTAATATATCTCGAAACTATTTTTTTAGAACAAAATTTGACGATACCCAAATCAGAAAGGCTCATAAACAAGAGAGAACCAGACCTAATTTAAAATATTTCCCATCGTCTAATAATCCGTTCGTAGCCAGAAATGTCCCACACGCGATAAATAAGCAGACAATCATCACACCATCAATTATCGCCTCATCAAAAGCCAATCTCGGCTACGGGTCGCACGCACGCGGCGACGCGCTAAGAATGCCAAGCCGTTTTGTCGCACATTACACACATTTTGTCGCAAGATAACCACATTTGTCGTACGATAATTACATTTTATGAAGTCGTACACCTTCAAATTATTCGCGATGATGAGATTACCTCCTTCTAATTCTTATTTAAGCAGAATCTTCATACAATTAAATGTCTGCACACGATCGACTCAGTTGGTTGGTACCGAGATCGCTTTTAGCGATAATGCCGCCACTTGTGGCATTAGTTTAAGAGTTCAATGTTATTTGTATTTCATATTTGTCTGCAATGGAGATTATGTCTATGACTAGGTAAGAATATAGAGAGAGGTATTGTGGATAGTCCCAGATGATAAAGAGACAGTCTATTAATAATACAATTTAAGTTTTAGCTACATTGATAACTCAGGGCGACTCTAAACTTGGAATAGACAAAGGTGATATCACCCTTTTATTGTTTATGAAGGATGTACCATTTTACAGTTTATTTTGTCAATACACATACATACATACGTATGAAGAGTGAAGGCTTCTGTGTTGTTCACCTTTTCTTATCGGCGCGATTATCTAATTCGCAAACATTGATAAAACTTCCCTTTGTTACCATCACTCATTACACTATGTAAGGATATTCATTGTTAAAATAGGCGACTATGTAATTAAATCTTTATGATGAGCATTTTTTCAGTCACTCGAAATTTTAACTATGTTTATTTCAGACGAATTCTGAGATCGTATTTTTTTATTTATTTGGGTAAGATTTTTTAGCGATATGATCAGGTTAACGTAAGCAAAATGAAACATAATTTTGGTAAACCATCGTGGTTGCTATCTCCAGCTCATTGACACCGTTTCCGGGTCCCGTACAACTTTAACGTGCATTCAGAGGAAAGAGTAAACCGTGGCGTAATTTGAATTTTTGCTCTTTTATACACTAAACAGTTAAACGCTAAGCGGTTAACTGATGGAATACCGTTATATGCGCATGCGATGTCAACCGCAACATTAAATTCTATAACTGGAATATTCGTGTCGTGATTTTGTACGGCCGTCGTGTTCCGGGCTCGGTCCGATGTTTATTAATATATTTCGATTAATTGCGCTCTTTGATCAATCTTCGGGATCGCCCGCGGCCATGTTGAGCTTATAAAAGGTTCAATTATAACAAATGCAGCTAATTTCAATCAAATAATACTACTAATTATCTGACATCGAGCTCTCTTTGTGCGGGCCGCTAACAAATGACTCAATTGACGTTGTTAATAGCCCTGCCTTAGCGGTCTCATTATAACCGACTCATTCAGGGTTCACGAGAAGTCACGACGTATTAGGTATGCTAGACTAGGTGGTGCATAGATTACACACGCTGCAGATGGAGATGCAGGCTGATTGCTCCAAACATCAAGTTTGATTCATATTTGTAATGGCTAGCCCGCAAAAAGTACCATGCATCGCATGTATGTAAGTCGGTCACACACCACCGCCTTATTTTACGCCGTTATCCTTCCTACAAGCAAACTCAAGCTAAAACTGTCTTTACGTAGCACATCTGCAAAACACACAGACAGAAAGCCGTACATCCGTACAATCAGTCAAAATCAATTTATCATCACGAAATCCGGCGGTCGCTTTAAAAATACCATCATTACAAGCTGACGGTCGTGTCTTTGATATTAATTTAATAGCTTTAGCATTGAAAAATTACCGTGGTTTTATAACAAATGGCCGAACGAGGATTATAATCGTGGTTCAGGTTCATTACGGGCTCATTAGCTCTTGCCCGAGGGCAGGAAAGATGTCAATCTGTCGACTAAAATAATTTTGTTTTCAAACTAATTAAAGTAGGTACACCGGCTGTTCCCTTGTTTAAATGTTACTTTGGCTACGATTGCGATTTTCCTCAATTAATTGCTACACGTGTACGTCTAGCTTTGTTTTGGCTGTATATACTTATGCAGGTATGTATATTTTTGGCTCTAATTATTTATTTACTTAAACATATGTTGGCTAATACTATGTACACACACCTATACGGTATGGCTGTCAGCCTAATCAAAATAATTTATTTTATTTTATTACTAATAACTTTCACATTACAGTTCTATTTAGTAAAGAGAGATAATAAAATCATTTCTCTTCACTGTATTATAGTTCCCGTAAGGCATGATTAAATTTAGTTGTATTAACCGGCTAGCACTTACGTTAAAAATTACGTCGAAAAATTAGCTCGACAAGTTTCGGAAATCTGAGGTTTCCATCATCAGGAGGACGAGTCAGCACGCGCGTCCCGGTTGGCCGCCTCGTCCAGACTGGTTCGCCGACTCACTGCCACGGGGGCCCAAAAGTGCGTATATCACGTACAATTGGACCCAATGCCAGCAGCGGAATTAGATAGGCTGTACAGGACCACCGACCTGCTCAACATGCCGAGGGTAGTAGTGGAGGCATGGAGGGGCAGGACAATGGTCCCCCAGTGTCACAGGTGTCAACAGTTTGGTCATTCCTCGGCCAACTGTCACAGACCACAGAAGTGTGTCAAGTGCGGGGGGCCGCACTTTGGAAGCGCCTGCACTAAACCTGTGGAGGCCCCCCCTAAATGTGCCAACTGCCAGGGGCCCCACACCAGTAACAGCCGAACATGCCCGGTATTCAGGCGTGAAGCCAGGAAGAGGAACATCAAAATTCCTGGTGACCAGCGCCCACCCCCACCACGAGCACAAGAAGTGCCAAGGCTGCGCCAGCCGTCACCACCCGCCCGAGCAGGAACCAGGGCGGCAACACCACAACGGCGCCCGCAGCAACAACAGCAACTGCCCACTACACTACGCCCACCTGCAAACAACGCGGGTGAACAGCCTCGCCGCAGAGGAAAGGGTAGAAGTAGAAGAGAACGCAGAGCAGTACCTGCGTCCACACCAGTCCCAACCGTGAGGGGCCCCCCTATGTTTGAGCCCTTCCCGCTCAGGACCCAGGACCCCCAAGCGAGACAACAACCTGCCCGCACACGCCATCCACCCGCACCCAGGGAGCTCCCCATTGAGAGCGCACGTGGCCGCAGCCGCGGTAGTTCGCGCGGACGTTCTCGCGGACGCTCGCGCGGGGCCCGCGGCGGTGGCCATCAAAGAGAGCTTGCCATCGCGCCAATGTACCAGCAGCCGTTCGCCCGGCGAGGAGAAGCTGCGCCCCAGATGTTCCTACCCAGACCCGTGGCCCTCCAACGTCTGAACTCGAGGGACCCCCGCAGGATGGGGGCCCCCACCGAAGAGAGAAACGAGCCTCTCACCCCCACGCCCATCCAGCCGTCACAGGAGTCGGAAGCCCTACTGCCCCCCTTCTTCCAGAGGGCTATGCCTGTGCCAATCCCCCGTAGGGCCCCAGAAGGGCCCCGAGTCAACCCAGCACAACCGCTTCCGCAGCGCCCAGTAGAGCAGCTCGCGCGCCGCCGTGTACAAAACCAGTCAGTCCCCGAGCAGCAACAGATGCCCGGACAACAACAGGCTCCAGCAGGGCCCAACGCCGAGTTGGTGCGTACACTGCTAGAGTCTCTCCAAGCCATCGCCGGCGCAGCTCAGGAGCTGCAGCAACAGGCGGTGCGCGCAATGGCCGCCCTCCAAGCGTTCCAGTATGAATAGTAGGCCCACCAGAATTTTATACTGGAACGCAGGGGGGGTCCGAAAAAAGAGGGCCCCCCTGGAGCAACTCGCCCGGGAACAGGACATACACGTCATCCTCCTAGGCGAGACAAAACTTACGCCAATTAACAATTTTAAAATGAACAACTACGAGTGCTATAGGAGAGACGAAATCTCACCAAGTGGTGTCGCCTACAGGGGAGTTGCGGCCTTGGTGAGAAGAGACGTTGTGCACGAGCCACTGTCCCTCCTGGCCTTCGAACAGACCCGCACACTGGGGGTCCGAATGCACATAGCTGGTCGGGAAACAGATGTTTTCGCCGGCTACAGACCCCCGCTGAAGGGAGGAAAAGTGTGCGTGAAGGATCTGCAGACCATCTTCGGAGGCCCCAACCCAACACTGCTTGCTGCAGATTTTAATTGCAAGCACGTCGCCTGGGGATCGCATAGCACGCGGCCAGACGGCGAGCAGCTGCTAAGAGCGACCCAGGCACTAGACGCAACAGTGTTGGGCCCCGACTCTCCAACTAACATTCCCACTCATTCCAGGCACAGAGCAGATGTGCTGGACATCTTGGTCCACCGAGGACTACACGTGCCGATTTCGGTGGAGACCATATACGCCCTGAATGAGCAGCACTGCCCTATCTTGATCACTGTGGGGGGGTCGGTCAGCGCAGTGCCAAGACAGCCTCGTAGGAAAACTAACTGGACCCAGTTCCTAGGGGATCTCGACAAGCTGGAGGTAGGCCCACTGATGACGCCGGACGACGTGGACCGATGCGCGCAGGAGCTGACCACAGCCATCCAACAAGCTAAAAACAGGGCGACAACGGAAGAACCAGCTACCGCTATCCGGGACCCGCTACCGCCCTCACTCCGAGCCCTCAAGAAAGAGAAAGCGGCGTTGGTGAAGCTGTGGGCCAGCTCCCGATGTCCACGAGTCAAGACCCAGCTCAACAAAAAATCAGCGGAGTTAGCCGAAAAGGTGCAAACGTGGAGAGGAGACACCTGGGAGGACCACATGTCTCGCTGCGAGGAAGACAAGACCTCCCTCTACGCCTTAAATCGGCACCTTACCAAGGCCAAGCCTACAGTGTGCCCGCTTGTCGACAACAATGGCCAACGTCACTATTTACCTCAAGCTCGAGCCGAACTTCTGGCAGACCACCTCGCGGGACAGTTCCAGCTTCATCCAGTCCCAGCCGAGGCGGACAAAGGAGTTCGAGACCACCACACGAGGATAGTAGACGAAGTACGGACCTTTTTGGAACTACCAGCCCCACCGTTGGAAGGAGACAGCTTCTTCTCGCCGGTAGAAGTGATCCGGACAGCTCAACGCCTAAACGCCAAGAAGGCACCGGGTTACGACGAAATCCCGAGCGCCGCATACAAGAGGATGCCCAAGCGTGCGCTCGTGTGTCTGACCCGGCTCTTCAATGGCGTGCTGCGGACCGGACACTTTCCTCAATCCTGGAAAACTGGCAAAGTGATCGTCCTGCACAAACCTGGGAAGGACCGACGATTACCTGCCAGTTACCGGCCAATCACGCTTCTCCCTCACATGGCGAAACTATGTGAGCGACTACTGCTCACCAGAATGAGACCGCACCTCCAACCAAGAGATGAGCAGTACGGCTTCCGATCGCGCCACTCCACCACTCTGCAGCTGACCAGGGTCCTGCACGAGATGGCCAACGGGCTGAACCAGGGTATGAAGACTGTTGCCGTATTCCTGGACGTAGAGAAGGCCTTCGATAGGGTCTGGCACGAAGGCCTCCTCTATAAACTTACCACCACAGGCCTCCCGAAGATGCTTGTACACCTGGTGGCCTCCTTCCTCGCAAACCGCGACTTCTTCGTGACTGTAGAGCAAGCGGACTCCGGACGAAGAAACATCGCAGCAGGAGTGCCCCAGGGAAGCTGCCTTTCTCCCACTCTCTACGCCCTCTTCACAGACGACATCCCGTTGCCCGAGCCGGAGTTTGAGGGGACCGCTCCCATCAAGCTCTCGTTGTTTGCGGACGACTGTGCCTTCTTCGCAACAACGAGAAATGCCAAGACCGGGCGACGCAGGGTCCAGAGGGCCCTAGACATCCTACCGGAGTGGCTGGACAAGTGGCGGATAGCGGTCAACGTCGGGAAGACGACCGCCATTGTCACAGGCCGCCCGAACAAAAAGAAAATGCCGCAGCTACTCGAACTCAGAGGCCAGAAGATACCGTGGGACCAGTCGGTCAAGTTCCTGGGAGTGACCATCGACGACAAGGTGAAGATGCGCGCGCATGCCGAGAACGCTATTGGCCAGGCCAAAGCGGCACGTGCGCTCCTCAGACCGGTCCTCCAGTCCTCCCTCCCACTGAAGACCAAGCTTGGTATCTTCAAGATGTACGTCAGGACTCGGCTGACGTACGCAGCACCGTCCTGGTACTCGCTGTTGTCCGAAACCGTGAAGACACAGATGCAGCGAGTACAAAACACCACATTACGGATGATCACCGGAGCTGGACGGTACGTCCGTAACGACGTCATAGCCCGCGACACGAAGATGGAGTCGATAGAGCAGTTCGTGGTCCGTTTGTCGCGCGTCATGTTTGACCGCGCCGACAACGGACCGCACCCACACCTGCGCGGCATCGCTCCATTACATGCCCGCCCACCTGACGCATCACGATCCTGGCGCACCCTGCAGCGGGAACTCCTCGTCAGCTCCGAGGAGGAAGACGGGTCAAGGGTCGCGTCGGATCGAAATACTGGACCAACTGGGCCCTGAGCGGCCGCCTGGCTGGCGCCGGAGCCCAGGCTGATGACACCACCTAACCTCTGGGCTCCGTGCGGCCGTGTGGCTGGCGCCGGGGCCCAGGCAGATGACACCACCTCACCTCTGGACTCCGTGCGGCCGTGTGGCTGGCGCCGGAGTCCAGGCAAACGACTCCACTTCACCCTTCACCCTCTGGGCTCTGTGCGGCCGTATGGCTGGCGCCAGAGCTCAGGCAGTCGGCACACAAACCATCTGGGCCCTGAGCGGCCGTTCGGCTGGCGCCGGGGTCCAGGCACAAAGAAGAAGATGACATCCCCTCCCGTGAAGAGAGAAGAGGATGTCAGAGGACCAAGGACCAAGAAAGAGAAGATGAAGGAAGCTACCAGACCTTGGCACCCACACTTCTGCACACCCTTACCACCTACACTCTTGCCAATCCGAACCCGCGCACAGCTCTATATTATTATATAAAATCCGCTCACACAGCCATACATTTTGTAATCCGGGAGAGGTTTCCTTCCAAAAAAACCAGCAGGCACCCTTTGAAAGTCAAAAAAGCATCCGGTAAAAAGAGCGGTACCGTGACAGCACAAAAAAAAAAAAAAAAAAAAAAAAAAAAAAAAAAAAAAAGCGCAAAAGAAATAGCCGCTGAAGGAAACCTCTTCCCAATTTCCCAGAGTCCCGAGTGGCTCTGAGTCCAGCCCCTCGAAAGAGCTCAGGCTCAAATGAGGTACCTACCTCCCCTCTCTGGGGGGGGGCAGAAGATCTGTCGACGACTCACTGCCGCACCCCCCCCCCCGCTTCTGCGCCCGCTCCGCTCTCGCAACCGCTCGCGCACCACGACGGGTGAGGATAATACAGTGATCGCTAACCGATACGGCGCGGTAATGCAAAATAAAGTGAAAGAGTTTGCACGATTACGATTGAAACGCGTAAAACTTGAGTGTAGTTTGCAGTTTGTGGTGATGTGTCGTGATAAAGGTGTAATACCAAAGTTCGCACGCATTAAACCGGTTAAATGCATTCGAGATTATGAAAGTTTCTTCCAAACAGCTAGTGAGAAATTGTTGCGACGCGTCATTGTGGATAACCGTAGACAAGTAATGTTTACAAACAAGAGGTTGTATGATTTACATCTTGAAATAGCGCAGGTCTTGAGTAGGGATTTATGGGAGGTACTAGATGTTATGACTTATAATAGATCGGTTAAAGTCTGTGATATGATTCGATCGAAACATAACATTAAAATCGCCTATTTATTGAAACAAAGAGGGTACTTGGCAAAAACACAAGTTGGTTCTATGTGTGAGATTATTAACCTGTCTTCGCAGCGGTTGGATGAACTCACAAAAACTGTCTTGGCACGAGGTTTGAACTTTGCCCCTGCCCCTCGTAAAGTGCCGGTTGAGTCAATTATTACCAATGTGGAAGATGCTGTTTTTAGGAATAAAATTCCTCACCAAGAAGCAGAGTGTTTACGGCAGGACATAGCGACGTTGCTTAGAAGATCCAAACCCCCGAGAGACAATATTGGTAAAGAGGAGAGGTTAGCATTGAAGGAACTTCGTGGTAATATGGAGCTTTTAGCATTACCGGCAGATAAGGGGAATGCGACGGTTATAGTTGACACTAAGGATTATGAGCACAAAATGGAACTCCTTGTTAAGGACGTAAGTACATATAAAAAAGTCAATTATAATCCAACGGCTCGTGTTACTACCAAGGTTACGAACCTTTTAAAAACACATTGTGATCAGGAGATAGTTAGTCGCCTCCGCCCCCATAATCCCACATCTCCTAAGATATATGGATTACCGAAAGTGCATAAGCCTGATTGGCCATTAAGACCTATTATAAGCCAAATTGACGCTCCTACATATAAGATGTCTAGATTTTTGGCGACTTTACTACAAAGTTACATTGGGAAGACAGACGCGTATGTGAAAGATTCCAGGCATTTTGTCAGTTTACTCTCAGATGTACAGTTATTACCATCAGAGATTATGGTTAGCTTCGATGTTACGTCCCTATTCACGAATGTTCCTATTAGTGAGACTATTGAAATAATCAAAAAACTTTTGGATGATTCGGATCTCCCGAAAGAATATTTAGAATGGACAGAGTTTTGTCTACGAAGTGGTTATTTCATGTGGAAGGGTGAACATTACTTACAAGTGGAAGGCGTAGCTATGGGGTCACCTGTATCTCCTGTGGTTGCCAACATCTATATGGAGTGGTTTGAAGGAGTTGCACTTCGGGATATATCAAATAAACCACGCTACTGGTGGCGGTACGTGGACGATATTTTTGCTGTTATCGCCAAAGATGATCTAGCGCAGTTTACAGTACACCTGAATGCTATACACCCGAAGATACAGTTCACGGTGGAGCTTGAAAAAGAAGGAATACTGCCTTTTCTTGATGTGAGCGTCCGGCGGGAACAGGATGGTACATTGTCTCACGCAGTGTACAGAAAGCCGACGCACACGGACAGATATTTAAGTGCTGATTCACATCACCATCCTTCGCAACTCGCATCTGTTCCTAGATCCCTCATAAACCGTGCGCTAAGTCTGTGTCACCCACAGTATATACATGCAGAGTTGGATCATGTTAGACGAGCACTGGAGAAGAATGGGTTCAGTTGGCGAAAATGTTTGCGCTTGGCGACAGGATCAGATCGCAAGAAACCGGTTGGAGTAGATCGGGCTCCGATTTATTTGCCGTTTGTCAAAGGCGTGACGGACAAGATTGGTATTTTCCTTAAAAGGAAATATAACTTGAAAACCATCTTTCGTCCACCTAGTCGTCTGAGACAACTATTGCGATCACCTAAAGACAGCGAGCCGTTACATGCCCCAGGTGTTTATCGTATACCTTGCGACTGTGGTATGAGTTACATCGGAGAAACCCGCCGCAATATTTCTACGAGGGTGGCGGAACACATACGGTGTGTTAAAAACAGGGAGACTGTTAAATCCGCGTTGGCAGAACATGCTGAAGGGGTGAACCATTTCCTACGTTTCGATAAGGTGTCGGTCTTGGCCAAGGAGAAGTTCCTAGTACCAAGGAAAGTTCGGGAAGCAATAGAAATAGGTCGACATCCAAACTTTAATCGTGACCGAGGATGGACATTGGCACCTGCGTGGAGACCTGTTTTAAACTCTGGCCGGGAGGACGATGTAGCTGAACATCTGCCACTAGACACGGTCAGCATAGTGTGCGCAGACCCCAATATCTTGGTGCAACGGATCTCAAGCGATGAGGAAGAAATACACGATCCGCCGGTGGCGCCTCGATCGCCTATCCTCACCCGTCGTGGTGCGCGAGCGGTTGCGAGAGCGGAGCGGGCGCAGAAGCGGGGGGGGGGGGTGCGGCAGTGAGTCGGCGAACCAGTCTGGACGAGGCGGCCAACCGGGACGCGCGTGCTGACTCGTCCTCCTGATGATGGAAACCTCAGATTTCCGAAACTTGTCGAGCTAATTTTTCGACGTAATTTTTAACGTAAGTGCTAGCCGGTTAATACAACTAAATCATTTCTCTTCACTGATTCAAAAGATTCAAGGCACTATAAACGTAACATTGACATTGATTGACCAGAAATAAGATGTTAGTGGACAGATGGATAGATACCAGCGGGAGGTCAATCTATAAAAAGTAACTTAAGTTTTAAGTCTAATTTACCGTTTACTTTTTTATTTGTTTTACAAAACATACTTAGTCTAAAATAAGGCTTCCTAAACTGTAAATTTTGATTTTACTTAAGTAACGATGTATAAAATCTAAATTATTGCAATTATATTCCGCTTTTTACAGCTTTCCTACACACTCTATGACGATAAATAATGAAAGTAATTATTTTTTATAACTATTTTTTTTACATGGCAGTTATGCATTTGACCATCACTCCGCTTCCCTGAAGCGACACCTGTACCTACAAGTAACTCAATGGTCAAAATTTTTACTTGTCCGTACTGGAAGGGATTAGGCTACCAAACGAAACTGCCGTAATACACTCCACTACGTCTTTACAGTCAAAGTATATGAAAAGGGCAGTAAATCTTAGGGTAAACATTGCATTTTGAGTAAATTTTGTGACTGTGTTAAGTATGTTTTTTTTACATGAGGCTCACGCTTGACTACAACTTACATTTTCTAAGCTAAACTACGTCTTTACAGTCAAAGTATATGAAAAGGGCTGTAAAGGCTTGTTAGCGTAAAAATTGCATTTTGAGTTAGTTTTAAGACTGTACATATTAAGCATGTATTTCTAAACCTACCATCAAAATGTTTAGTGTTGTTACGCGTATTTCATTTTATTTACGTGCGTGATGTCACCTGCCGGTCCCAACGGAAGACCAGCGCTGGATGCTTGCATCCAGCACATGCTGAGTTGGGGCTGGATTGTGACATATTTTTTTTTTAAATTCATATTTTGTATTTATATATTTTTGGTTGTTTGTGTTTTTTTGTTTCATGCCTCAATTAATGCTTTTTATTCTTATTCTTAAATATTTCACCATGTCTTCTACCATCCACACAGCCACCATAATGTCCCCTTCGTAACGTGCAACGCTTCGACGCCGTTTTGACGAGCGCATTAAACGTTTATTATTGTAGCTAGACGGGATAATAAGTCTTTACATTCCATTTTGATGGACAGTTTGATTCAATGTCTGACATGTCGCCAGGTGGTCCCTACGCTGTGAAGTATGTATATATTTAGTTATATTGGGTTGCTATATCACTGCTTTTCCGAGAATTTATAAAGTGTGTGTGTGTGTGGTTTTTGAAATAGTTTGATTTAATGATTTGAACACATTATTTTGGGTACAAATATGATATTTTATGATAGTGCTTTTAATATATTACATAAATTAGGTAGCTAATCCCAAAAATTGATAGTCAACATGGCTAAAATGTAAGACAATATATATTATTAGATTTTTTTTAGATTATATGTTAATATTATATTTTTTTGTTATTTTTTAAAGTACGCTAATAAAATTGCAATTGTAACTCTTGCCCCGGCCAGGTCATGCCGTGTCTCATGGAATTTAAATTTTCTTATGACGGCTGTAAACTAGACTGGAACATTTTATTTGTCGCGTGTGTCATCCACATAATCGTACCAGACAGGGTCGTATAGTTCTATGGACAATATAAGCCACGGACATATAATTTACTTTCATATACATATCTTAGTTAGATTCGTCTATGTATTTTAATAGGTATGTATATATTTCTTGTAAATTTTGTATATATATATGTAATTAGTCTTATATTCGAAATTAGATTATTTACTATCAATAGTACTTACTTAAATAAAAAAATAAATGTCTTCTTTCATCCTATATAAGAGATAGCCTTTGCCTCAAACTTTAAACTTTATTAAAACACGTTTAGATTCATATAATTATGTGTCTGTCAAAACTAACATCATTTTGAGTCGATTATCCTATTCTCTATCTGAACAAACTTTGCCATATATCCAAAAATCATTAGCGAACCAATAAGGAAGCAGATTTATAGCGTGTTAATTCTGTAACTGACCAATCACGAGGTTTTATTTAGGCATACAGTGAGGCGTCTGTCAGTCGTGACGTAGAAGCTCTTTCACTTGTTTCGCTGACATTCTCGTAACTCGTAAAATAGGTGCTGTACTAGGCAAGCTTCCAAAATTCCGTATTACCGAGTGAAACACCGTGTACCGTGGTTATCTGCAGTTTACAAGGTAGTAACTAGTGCTGACAGGCGGCGCTGCCCGCATCAATCTGGGATAAAAAATGGTGCAATGTTTATTCAAGACTCAATCTATATTAATGAAAATAATCCAAACTGATTTAGTAGCACGAACGTGAAAGTGTAACAAAAATAAAATACGCATACAATTGTCATGTTATAATTCTGTACAAACAAACTTTCTCCCATACTATAATGAGCACGATTACACGTGCAGTTTACAAGTCAACCGCACTAGACAAAGATACAGAATGTAAAGCAAACAACGCGGCATAAATGTAGAAGTTGTAATGAAGCGTTATTGGTACGATAATAAAAGCTAAATTGATTAGCGTTGGGCCGGAGCAGGTAGACCACATTCCGACGTCCCCCGCCCGCCGCCTCCCCCCGCGGCCCAGACGGGACGGGGGAATGTTTGTCATAATCTAAGCATCTGACTGAGGCAGGTTAAAGAATTAATAAGTTGTCAGATAACAATGAAATTGTGAGGAGCATTTTTATATTCGTCTCGTAGGAATGACAGACTGTAAAGTAGGTCTAGATGCTTTTGTTTGAAAGCGTATATGTCGTTAACTCACACATCATTAAGTAAGTATAACTTTTTTACTAACATCAAATTTAATAATCTAGAGACATCTAACTAAACGGAACAGTAAACTAGAAAGTTATTGAAGCAGATAACGCTAATCTTGAAAAGATAATCGAGGGCAAGAAATTTAATTTATCGCTAAGCGTAAAATAGAAATGTAAACATGTCGATAGCATACATGTAGCATCACATGATTGATAAATACCTGCGTCTGGCAATAAGTGAGTCACCGCCGCCGCTAGGGCAAGGTGAAAATAGGCGTAAAATTAATACCAGACCAAGGCCGCAATCAAAAACTCCAACACCGTGTCTCAGTATTTTTAAACTAGACGATATAAAATTTGAAATGATTATAACAACTTTCAGAGAAGTTCGCATGAATAACAATAGAGATGCAGAGACAGGAATGTGTCAAAATTGTGTGTCAATGTCATGTTACGACTCGATGCCATCATGTAATGTGTTTGAGCGTTTGAGACCTACACGGCACTGGATGGGGCAAACATTTGAATAACGTCTTCATACCTATTTATTTGAGTGCGGTCCGGCGCAACACTGACCATTCCGTCGAGTCGAGATAGACTGCGTAGGCGCATTTACCTACAAACTATAAATTTAAGGCCGGTCATAAAAATACTACTAACACATTTCCTACACTTTGATTCGACCTGTTTATACAGATCAAAGCCGTAGGAAATAAAGTTTATCTAATCTTCCATCATAACTCAGTAAATTCTGGGAATTAATGACCCGATCCCTGGTGCAGCGCACCGTGTTTATCGTATTTCATTCGCAGCCGGAAGGCAACCGCGTTAATTAAACATTGTCTCTAGATTGCGGTAATTACCCGGCACCTGCGATACAATGTTGCGACCACTGCAGCGAGCATCACGCAGCAGCGTGGCGACGCCCAATGAGACGGCTGGCTGTGGACAGGTGCCAATTGCTAGTATACCGATGACACGTGGCGGCTAATTGCGAATGATTAGCGGCTCGATGTAATGAAGCACTATCGGATCGCAAATTGCCGTAGTGTAGAATGTGTAGTTGTCGCGAGAGATTCGCGTCGCGCGCCCGACCCTCGCGTGATGGCATCCCGGCAACATGAATGAACGCCGATCGCACTCCATTCAACCAGTTTGGTCGCGCACTGATTCCCTCCACCCACTTTAATCTTATCTACTACACGACTCGGAAACTCCACGTGAACTCTCAAGAGCCGCTCCATTGGCCGGCTGGACGCTCGCCTCTCCAAAAAACTGACCGTTGCCATTGCCTTCCTCTCTTCATTCACACCTTTTTATGATGTTTTTTGGTGAATGAAGTCGTGTTCGGGATAATTATTGAATTTCGACGATTCGTTACGAATATCGATGTGCCGGAAGCCTATCGGCGCGGGTGATTGCGCCCCGTGATCAAATTCCGACGTTCGGAAAGTAATTTTATGGTTTTTAAACTGAATCTTAGTTTCATTTCAAATATTCCGGGCTCGAGTTGTGTTATTTGGAGAAATTGTGCAGACCATCATTATAATAAGTAGGCAGCTTTTTATGAAAGACATCATAGACGCTCGGGTAACAATCGCTGATTACAGTTATAAAGGCAATCCGTTGATGATTGTAATTTGGAATGTTGATTCAAATTCCGTATAACAAACAGAGCTGTGGAGTGCAGTTGGTGCGCGTATAGGGTGGATATTAGACGGCATTATAAAACGAATCAGTGGTAATAACGGTGGGGATCTAATTAAATTGCCGCCGATAATAATGGCACTCCGCGTCCCCTGGCAGACCCCTCGACATTTATTATTCCTGCTACACTACCCTGGAACAGGACCTGACACGTTACGGAAACAACGAATAATAATGTTTTTGGAGCGATCATTACGTGTAAGTTATGTTCGCGACTACGGCACGGTTTTTCAGAATTTCTCCGTTTATATTTTTCAGCGTAGACACGAGCGCTAATTTATGATTATATTTCAAACAGTGCTGTTTATGAAGTAGGTGAGTAACTGTAACAGTTTCTGATTTTATGGCGTGAATTGATTGTGCCGAATATTTTTGGGATTCATTAATGTCTGATTACTAGGTCGAGGCCAATTAAAGGGCATCTGGAAGCGATCTCTAACATGCCCCAAGGATATGAGGCGTCGATGTAATGGTTACAATTTTTAAGTCATAAAAATTCTTCATACTCACATCAGCACTCTACGAAAGAATTCTTTATTGAATTTCCGCGCGTCTCAGCCAAATAAAGTGCATTAGAAGTTTCCAAAGAGCGCTACAGAATGAGTTTCCTCAAAACTAGACGGGCAACTTTCTTTATGAGTCGCGTTACACACTGGCGTTGCAATTCATGGCAATTGAAACACACCTTCATATTGTTATATCTCCACTGCCTGGTGTTCTGTCTCGCTCGCACAGCACCCTACCCCACGTCCATTAGTGTTTTGTGAATGATTTAAAAGCTCTTTCGGATAACTACTCTGTAAGTGAGTAATTTAAGACCTGCTTCCCATTTTATCAGTGCTCCCCAAATTTGAGTGCGCATTAAAACATTACTGTGTTTCTGGTAGAGAGTAGACGTAGCTGTAACTCGTTAAGCTGGCCTGCGGAGTAAATGGATTGCGAAGCGCCTAATTACATTTAGTTTCATACATTTTGTATTAAGTTGTAATTGCTTGCTCTGATATAATATGAACTGCCGCTTTTACAGCGGCACGTGGATTTTTAAATTTGTTAAGTGATTACTCGGTATTCACATTCTAAAATTACGATGGATATTATACCTACATATTCATTCCTTACATACGTTGTCTCTTTGAGTTTCAAGTCCATCCAGCTTGGAGTTTTACATTTTATGCCTTCCCTAAATTTTTCATTTAGTACAAACGGCGACTAGATAAGCATACTTATCTTACAGTCATCATCTAAATCATCTTACCATTTTTGCAATATAAATAAGCACCATCCACTTGACTATTAAAATAATTAAGACATAAATTTCACACATTTCCACGGACTTCTGCTATACCTACATTTATGCATGTAGGTAAGTATGGGTTATGCTAATATATCTCGTGGGTGCTGGCACACGGGGCAGATAAGATGGCCGGACAAAGCGTCACGGCCCATGGACCTCCACGGTACTAATCACAGCCACAACTCTGCTTGTGGCTGAACAATTTTATTATGTCTGTTTACTTTTTAAAGGGGTTGTTTATTTGTGTTTTGGGACTTATTTTTTTTCATAATCGTATTTCTTATATGACTATGAAGTTAATTGGAGGTCCTAGTTTATCAAAGTTTGGTTTGGACATAGCCGCGCTAAGATAAGCAAGTTGGTAAGTCTCATACAAACTTACTTAAGTAAATTTATTTTTATTTTACAATGTCCCGGAATATTTATTTATTTATTTGTGATTCAAGCAAGCAAAACTGGACATCTCTTAAATAATTTCTCATTTTTTAAAAGATCAATATATGTATACTTAGTATAATTGTTTCAATAAAATTAAAGTGTAAACTATATTTGCATTACCATTATGTTTTTATATCGTAATTTGTACCTTATCTTTACTTTATATTTAAAACTAATAATGACTAATTAATATTATAATAAATCAAGTATTTTTTCATGGACGATACAAATGGTCACGAACCAAAGTACCCTGACATTAAACAACATGTAAGTACCTACACACCTAAGTACAGTGATAAGTGGAGTATTTGATAAGATAGGAGGCTCAAGATGGACATGGATTAAATCACACTCCCAAATGGTAGTGATCTTTAATCATTAGGTAACTGCGTTTGTTTGTTTTTACATGTACGTGTGATTTTTGGTAAAAAAAACTTTACTTAAAACTGGCTTATTAAAATACAAAATCATTTATTTGCCAAAGAAATTTTGTCACAAAATGTTTCGAATCCTCGTGGTAGCCGTTAGGCCGTGTTACGAGGCCAGAGTCATCTCCCAGTATGTTTCTAATTTAATTATAATTACGTCTTAGGAGCTAGGTTAAACAAACAATGTTTTTATTTTATTTTAATATCTAACTACCCTCAATTTGTGTACAAATTCAAGTGGTATGACAACAAACAGTGTAGGCAAGCAATGTAGGCCCCATACTTATTACCCATACTTATATAATTAGTAGTGATATATGTAGTTATGTATGGGTGATTATTGCTGACAAACGCAGATATAATGATTTAAAGATTAGCTAGTAACGCATGAATGAAAATGCGAAGGAAGAAAAAAGTTAATAAAACTGTTATTGAATTTAGAAAATAACATAATATAAATATCATTCTTATCAAGTCGGATATAGCCATCGGTATCGAACCCTAATAATTAACAATAGGTAGAAGCCAACACTGATACTTATCTAAATTAAATTTATAAATACTGGAGATAGTTTAGTAAGGACTTACACAATTTCCTAATTTTTAAATTTTGCCTCATGAATTATAAACTGTCATTACAGATACTATGCGTGTAACACCTTAAGGTGAAGGATCAAAATGTTTTAAAGTAATTTTGTAAGGGTTATTTTACCGGTTCCAGCTAAGCAAAACCTGATGATGCAATCTAGCAACTATAACTCCAAGTAATAAGGTTTCTTTTCCTATGCCATCTCTACCCGTGGTGTACATTCAATACATGTACCCATAATGTAAGAGATAAGTGGCAGTATTATGTGTGGATCTGTGGATTTTATTAACTTGAAAGGAACTTGGATCACTCCGATTTTTTCTCACGATCATTATTTGATCATTACTCACACAATTGAAGTTCGATGATGTATATTCAACGTGGAATATAATTAGAAATGATCGGCTGTAATTTGTAGGCAAATATTGTTCGTCCAGTGTAGACAAATATGTAGAAAAAAGTTAATTGCTTCGGATTACGTCATGGCATGACAACAATGATTATGAGCCTCAAAGTTCAAGATCATTTTGTTTACAACGCTTTTTACATTAAATACATTAATTAATTTAGCATGCTGGGCACGCTGCCCTCTGGTAGTGGGCTGGAGCACATAGATTATCTTTAGGCTTTTCTAAAGAATTTCTAAGTGCCCCTTTTTGTAGTAGTTAGAAGTAGTATGTTTAGTTTTCCTTCACTTGTTTTTATATTTTATTATTGTAAATAAAGTTATATTAAAAAGGTATTAAATACTTACTTAATGCAAAAATCATAAGACCCGCATGCCAGATTTTCAGTTTTAATTTTAAATATTTTAACAATTTGAAATGTAATCTGACAGTATATTTTGCCCTTAGCCCAAACAAAATATTTAATCAATTAATTTTGTCTAACTAACTATGTGAATCAATTAACTTTTGAAATTTATAACAATGATTTTTATATTTATGCAATGAAAATAATCTCATACAAACATTGTGATGATGGCCGATCTTATCATCAGCAGAGTCACTCACAAATCACTATGACTATTACAGATATAGATTTTTCATTGTCACTTGAATGTTTTGTTGCTAAGCGATGTCTGTCATCGTCCACTGACAATAGGCGAGATTGGGGTAAATTGGCATTACAAAAATTTATCTATGGATAGATTTATGTATAGATGTGTAGTTAACGAGCGTCGCAGCGGGACCCCATGCTATCAGCTGCTTCCCCTGCAGACTGATAGACGCCAGCTGTTATTATAATTGTGAGATCATTCTGTATTATCCTAGGTTAGTACTTATGAGTGTATTTTTGGCGATATCTTAATCTTACGAATATTTCTTAATGTATGATATTCAGTACTCGAGTACATCGATCTTTATACGGTCGATTGATCAAAATTGAGTCGGCTAAAAATAATTATAATTATTGTACCTATAATGTGTGGATTATTATGGTAATTAATTATTCAGAAAAATATATAAATTAATGTAAACTTATTACCTATAGCACATTAGATATGTTATTTTAATGTATATTCCATGTTTCGCATTTCAATAATCACTTCTGGTATTACCTATCGATATAATTTGTAGGTGTAGTGATCAAAGGGCAGTTTATATAAATTTAATGTGATTTTCTTGTTAAATAGGGGCTTATCTGTTGATAATTAGTAACTACCAAAATAGCTTTTATCTATAGATCCGTATCATTAATATTTGAAGCATGTTATTATCTGAGGCGTGCAATCACTATAATTTATAATGTCAGCGCTTTGTGACATTCGCCGAAACCGATATTTTAATCACAGATTAAGATAAAAACTAGTAGCAGATGGCGAGCGAAAATATATCATCGGGCAAAGTCCTAATGTAATTAGCAAGGGAAAACAAAAATATGTAACATATCTTATTGCGAATCTATTTTTAAATTAATTAACTACCTACATACTTACATAATAGTCTTGATGATATTGCAAATTATTTTCATAAATTGAAAATAGAGATCTAGCCAATATAGTTATCAGAACACGTCGTTTTTCATTGCATTCCCATAAAACTCATGTCCTAAAGCTCTTTGCTCTGTTGGAAACAGAACCATGGAAACGAGGCTTCCAATAAAATAAACAGTAATGGTTTTGACCTCAAGCTTGTACAGGTATTATTTAACCCGCCGGTAGCTGCGCGGGCGCAGGTCAGCCATTGTTGGAGCTGATGAGCAGAGGCACAGCGAACAAAGCGGCGCAAGCCAACACCAAACAATGCTAATATGCCAGAACTAAATGCCCAGTTTACTTTTCTATACATTTTCACTTTTTCAAAAAGACAATGGTGATTTTGGGCGGTCGAATATTTTAGTGAGATGAATAGTGACTTACTATAGTTTAGAAACCATACTTCTTAACTATTTACGATCTTTAAATTGTCAGCATAAGTTTTAAATTATCATACCAGTAAGTCTATCTATTGGGAAAATTTCTCAAGAAAATGCTAAGTGGGAACATCGTAGAGAAGCGAGTTAAAAACATGTCTTCCCAAATGATACAAGTTTAATTCTCGCCTTAGATCACCTACAACAGGCACCTAAACTAATAAGTATCGCGGGCTCACTGTATCAGGCTCGTTAAAACTTCATACGTCTCAGAATACTTTAACAAGTTCCCGTTCCTTTATAATTTTAAACGACACAACTGGATTTAATTTACACGTGCTGAAATGGCGTTCAGTATTTTAAGATATCCGATCATTTCTTCGGCGATAGACTTGAATCGTTGTACATTTTTAAGTTGCAAATTTCAGTTATTTTATCTAATTGATACATAAATTTGAAAAAAAAACCGAGGTAAGTAAACACTTGCATCATCATCATTAGCCTAATGAGACCCACAGCATGGTATATGTAAACAAATAATACGTTAATATTCTAAAATTTGAAAAAGAAAACAATGGGTAAATGCGTTGAACATAATATTATATGTAATTAATTTTATTATTAAAACTATCGTTAGACATGATATCTATGTTTAATATTTAACCCTCTTTTGCATTGCTCGATTGTGTAAAAAGACTTTAGCCTACATCTTCTTTAATTAGGTACCTTACTACATTTTTTTTTTTTTTTACGTGTGATAGGTTTACGTTTGACTACAGCCTGCCTGATGTTAAGCATTGCTGCAGCCTAGGGTGTAACACGTTTACCTAGAAGATACCTATTAACTCTAGATTTGAAAACCCCTGGATTGTAGTTCGCAGGAAACACAGCTTCTGGTAAAGTGTTCCAGAGCTTTGCCGTCCGTACAATAAACGTAGAAGCAAAGCGCTGCGTTCGACACTTCGGCACTAATTATTATTGCCCTTATCCTAATGAAAAGCGTACAAACACAAAGCTATTTAAAATGCTAATTAAAGGCATTTAATTAACTTGTCTTGCATAATCTATTTCCCACATGTGAGTGTTATTTGTCTAGCTATTCGACGACCGAACAAATGGATTCAGATCACTATCTCCCTTAAAATTCCTGCTGTTTGACCAGTGAGGTCTGACGATAGAACGATAGTGTTACGCATACAATAGGTAAAAGTTTAGATAATCATTTAGATAAAGCAATGAACTTGTGAATGCACTTTATAATGGAATAAGTGATTTTTAATTAACATTATGTAAAGTGACCACTGTTAGTATGTATTTTGTTTTAAGTCGAACAAACTTACTTATTTTAAACCTAAATTAATGAGTAATTAATAGAAAACAGATAAAACAATTTTGGTTACTTAGAATAGTCATTTGTTTCTTTCTTGTATTGATAATTTTGAAAATTGTTGATTTTGCATTTTTAGGTAAGACGGTATATCATATAACCACGTCAGTTGTCTTTATTTCAGTGTCACACTGACTGGGAAAATAAATACAAATATTGAGTTATTCTATAATAAAATTGTGTTAAACGATAAGAAAGTGGAGAGACCCGATTTAGGTCCACTTGCTACCACTACCACTGAAGCAGAATAAGCTTGATTGAGACGAGTACTTTCCTGCTACGCAAGCTATACTGATAACGACTGGAAGTGATAACTTATCTGTTTTTGCAAGTTTTAACTCATACTGAGGCTTTATTAATAAACTTCTGTGCACAAAAACTGTGTTAGGACAGAAAGATAAAACTTAAGATTTGATTAAGTAATTGCAAGGAACTAAATTCATGACAGGTTAATAAAGATGAAACAACGTAAGTATTACATTTTAAGTTAAAATTAAGTTTTTGAATCTGATTGCATTGAACAAAAAAGTGTTATAGTTCTAGCGTTATTTAAGAATACGCCCCATTTAAAAAAATTACCAAATTATAGGCCCAAATTGAAGATAATTAAGTGAATTTTGAATATAAAAAGGTAATCTGTCACCACTTTCTGATCCGAGTGACCCAGTGAACTTGCTCACCCCAAACAGAAACATAATAATTGATTGCATCGACGCCAGCTCATTTTGCTGATTGTATGGCGCTCAAATTGTATAGGGCTCCGTAGGACTCCAATTGCATATTTAACGTATGGGAAGCACCCTCCCTAAGGTTGCCAATTTGGAGCACCCCTGTCAGGGGGTCTCCTTGCCCGTTTATATTTTAATAAAAGAAGCAATATGCGAGCTTTTGTGATCAGTTATTAAAGGGTTTGTCGTGGCATTTCTCATAAGCTTGCACTTGGATTTATTAGTAGTATTACTTACGTATAATATTTACATCTTTTTCACTCGTTTCTGGAACTGAGAATAACACAAAACTCAGATGAAGTAACCGTAACATAAAAATCATCGTGTTGCTCTTCTGATTTACTTAAAACTTTATGTATCAGATTATTTAATCAATGCAAACAATGTATGTATCTGTTAACTTTTTAGGAACGCATTATGATGTCATACGTTTTATAGATATAATTGTGTTCCTTCTTATATAGGGTTGTGGTGAAATAGTTGAAGTTGTTGTTCTGAAATAATAGAGTATTTATTAATAAATATTAACCTAAATCAAACACAATTATGAACACTTAAACTACACTTATCAATATGAACCCACCTGAAATAATAGAGAAACAACATTCAAAGTTACTACTCCACAAATAAAAGTACTAATTTTATCAATATCTTTAAAATAAATCTCAATTCACAATCAAACTATATGTGTTGTTCTCCATAATAAAATCTAACCTTCAAACCGTGAGCTTCAACGGCGAGCGCGGCAAATTCAAAATATCTATAGGCGGTACATTTAAATATGCATAGCCAGAGTATGTGTATCATACTTTGTTTACATAGATAGTGTTTTTCTTACTTCTCACTTACTTATGTGGTTATAAATATATTTTATCCCAGCATTTATGTATCAAAAAATTGAGATGCAAATTGACAAAAATAATCCCATACTAAGTTTTATACCCATTTGCCTTATTGTCGTAATATGAGGTCAAAAAACTTATGTTCTTATCTTAATTTCAGTTGTTACTTAGTTCATTGCCATTTGTACAATTAAGATAACGTAATTATATTTGTGATGTCATTGTGCTCAAACAAAATATGTTTATAAAAAATATATTTATTTAGGTATAAACATTTATTAACTAATATGACCATATAAAACATCTTGTCAAAGTAATTAAGTATATGTATGTATAATTAATTAAAAAAAGTAAAAGTAAAGTAAAATATGTTTATTAACTCTTTGAAAAACTTAACCTATACTTATATATTACAATTCATATTGGTTATTATCTAAACTATGTTACAATTTTTAAATGGATCATGAATATATGTGGGTAGGTACGTTAAGATTATAATACTTCAACTTCTTGCTTTACAAATTGCTGTAAAGAAATTATCAAGTAAATAGTTAAGCTGTGTGCAATACAGAATAATCAGTGGATCCCAAACTAGGCTTTTGCCTGTATCTTGGTGATCCTTATTAGAGTTTGACAATTTGGTGATTCGCGCCAACATTTGACAGTTATTAAGGAAGTAAATGTTTCTGAATGTGTTTGTCTGTTAAACTCGGATGAATCCATCTTTATGTAAAAAAAAACTAAATATGAACCTAAATGGTTTCATCGACTTTATTAAACACATTTTTAGCATTTCGCAAGGGCCTCAAACTGTCTTAAAATGACAAACCGCATAAGTATTTAGTGATAGGTAATGATATGTTTTTAAAACGTAGTATAAAGAAGTTGCTTCAAGAGAAGGTACTAACCTAATGTAGATATTCAAGTAGCATACCTTTGAGTTGCAAAACGTTCCGTTAAAGGGCCGTTGCCATCTCTATCACAGTGCAAATATCCCGCCCTGGGGCCGATTAGATAACCTGAAGGAAAACCCAGCTAATACGTGGGAATTACTACATATAATGTCGCCAAATACTTAGTTGAAACCACGTTGACTGTGTTGCTTGATACTTGTATTGAATATTCTATCAGGTACAAATAGTAAAGGAAGTAATATTATAGGTATTTTATGATTTTAGATTTAAATCACACTGTCATATTCCACGATGAACTTGTCCAAGAGAACTTCTCCAATCTATCAATCAATTCTGCGATGGACTAATCTCAGTCATGAAGGAATACGTTTCGAGGAGAAGGTTCAAACTTCACACTAGGTACTTACCTAATATTATAAAGGCAGAAGTTTGTGAATTTAAGTGTGTGTGTTTGTCACTTTTACATTTATTTTATTTTATGCATCGGCTGATAAAAATCATAAAAAAAAACAAAAAAACAAAAACAAAAAAAAAATTGGGACCCATATTGCCGTAACAGTTACTATAAAAGTGTTTACTTTTCTAATTTGAATCAATATATAATCTTCATTGCTAGATTAATGATAAACAAACAAATACTAAACCACCATCAGACAAAATGCCGTACACGAGTATCGGGTATTTGACCAATAGCGATGTCAGCTAATCGTCGTTTGATAGTGTAGAATTAATGTCGTCACGTGTAAATGAATGCGCATAATTTGGACAAACCGACGGATTTGCAGGAAACGCTGCGCGGAGCCACGGTCGCCGGGCTCAGGGCTGCGAATAATTTCACTCTGGATTAACGATTGATTTATACTAGTTTTTACCTGTACTTGAATATACGTAGCCTATGCAATATGTAAAAACTAAGCATTAAATAGCGTAACTAATTCAAATTAGTAGGTACATAAAGTAATTTGTATTAACTGCCATCTATCTGGAAATAGTGAATTAAGAGGGAAGAGGCCTATACCCTGCAGTAGGTCTCATTAGGCTGATGATGATCTGTGAATTATATAGGTATATTAGTCCTCGATTTCACGATTAATGGTAATAAGTGGTGGTTTTAAAGCAGTCCCGATAATGCCAATTAAATCAATAGTAAGTAATCGTAATGTCGCAACACAAATTTCACAATGAGGTAATCTATTTACATACTGACTGCTAAATAAATTTGCCCACTTTTACGATCATTCAATGTTTTGTTCGTTAAATTTTTAACACTTTTGGCGCTCATTAGCGACATAATACGCGTCTGCGACCTCACATCTCTGCCAATTTGGAGTTTAGTTGACATTGAACATGTTTTTTTGCTTCAAATGTTGAGAATAATGATTGTTTCAGACGTTTCTGAAGGTGACCCTTGAGCATATGATTATACAAAGTCATTATTTATTCGTATGAAGCTAATGTATTCGAAATGTCAAAATGTTATTTGCGAGTCGATTGTGGAGGCATGATCACTAATGTGTGTCTGTCTAATAGTGGAGGCAGCTGTGTGTACACATGATGCTAAATAGGTGAACATTGATAACGTTGAGGCATTCCCGACATTAGGTCACGGATAGCGACATTCGTCGTCGTGGCAACAGATGCCGCCTTGTGTTTGTGTCCACAGATAAGCCACTCCCGCTTCAACACAAGTGTACTCTCATCACAGTTGTACCAACATGACGCATTAAAGAAAGCAAAAGTAATGGTTACACGAACTAATTGTAACAGGTGTTCGAAGCTAATCACGACATAAAAGTAGTTTATCAATTAATTAAAAATAGCATGATTCAGTGTATCCAGCGAAAACACGCATTGTCTTAGCCGCCGCGAAATTAATAACAACAATGAGTCAGTGTTAACCGCAAATCAAATTACATCGCCTGCAATGCGGAACAATGAAAACAAAATATCGTTTAAAGTAACGATCAAAACACGAGACAATGCGCGAAGAAGGCGCTAGGCTGCTCAGCTCGCTCTCATCAATCAGCGATCCGACTTTACTCGTTACACATAATTAATCACTGAATATAATTAAACTCCCGATGACAAGGCGCTATTGCCGCAACGTTCTGTACCGCAAAAGGATATTGGCGAGCGTCTTGCGACAAGTTTTATTTCAAATTTCAACCCTTCTTTTATAATTACTAATTTCTTTATAATAACTAATTTCTTCGATGACTTCGCAGATCGGGATCTTTAAAATTGCGTTGGGATGTGATAGTTTCTTTGGTGGGTGGTGGAGGGGGGATGTAGCTTACAATAATGAGGCTCAGATAATGTTAGATTTGAGGCGCCCCGGCGGCGTCTGCGCGGTGTAATTACCTAGTGACTCAGCACGACTTTGTTCGCCCTGCATAGGATCCGCGAACAAACTTGTTTTAATTAATTTCGTGTCTCGAACAAGCCTTCAGTTGATTGTTATCTACTTAGTTGCTGTTCGCTCCGGACGCGCCGATAATGAAGCTACAAATTGCTGCAAAGTCGAGTTATGATGATTATGATAGCATTACGGGTAATGCGTGTGACGTCAGCAGAAATTAAGAAGGTACCTACTTACTATTTGTGTTTACTTGTAACAACGCTTATATATACCGTGAATCTCCGAGTCAAAGACCGTAAAATTAATGATAGAATACATATATTTTGTAAACTACCTGTATTATAAATAACTTCACCTTTATGCAAGAGTGACCAAAGAAAGCAAAGATTACATTTTTATAAGCCACCAGAAACTTCTTTATTGGTGAAGTTTAGAATTTTTACTAATTATTTTGTTAATAAGATTCCTATCAAAACAAAAACTAATTACTTAGGTAGGTAAGTACTTACTTAGTTACTTATTCTTGTCAAAATGATAAAACTTGCAATCATAGTTTTATGGAATGAGTTACATAATTTGGCGTATTACATTCTAATTTATTTTATAACATTGCAATATTTTGATTTGATTAAGTTGGTAAGGTACAAACTGATTAATCGGCTATAATGATTAGCAATAAAATTTAACAAGCAATTTAGTTGCATGTTTATTGCAACATAATTAAATTAGAGATAAGTAATAATAATCAATTGATTAAAACATTCACTCTTTAAGTAAGTACCTACATACTTATGTTAATTAGGTTTAAGATTAGTACTTAATGAAGTTTTTATTTTAGTTTCCGGTCTTGACAATTCAGATCTAGTAGGTATATACTGTTATGCTTAAATTTAAAAAAATTCAGTATCAGTGCAGGTAATTTGAAAATCTAAGATTTGTTCTTCCTTTAACTACTTACAGTTTTTACCTAAATTTGTTATTAATAAACAAAAGTATCTCAACTCAAGTTAATTAAGTTATAATATTACGTTTTAATAACATTTTAACCGTCTCTCATTGGTACGTTGTTAGGCGGTTGTTTGGCTGGCCGGTCGTCATGGCAACCGGTGAAATATTGCCCCTGTCTTCGCCCTTATAGCTGTTATTAGCCAAGGATAGCTATTCATTAGAATCGTTGCGGCACCGTACGTGGCCAATCAGACCACTTTCTGACCAGTTACATTTCATGCGGCAAGCGCAAGATAGTCCACTTTTCCTTCGATAGGGTTTGCGCAACTGTAAGCAATTATTGTGATTTGTGACATAATTATGAGAATTACATTATAGGGAGATAATTAGTTTATAGTAGCTAGTTTGTAGGTAAGTATCTAGTGTGTACTGTTTCATTTACCGTTATGATGAGGCATAAAATTATCATAACATATTTAGTGAACTCATACAGCCTACAGGCTTTTGAGTACAACATGTATGCTGCAGCAATACTTAGTTTTATTCTATTATTCTGTTGGATCATTTCGGATGAGCCAAGTATGCAGTAGATATATTTCCTACCATCCCATTGAAGAGATGACCCTCAAAACAATAATTAGTACCAATTACAACACAACTCCCTCCACAATCAAATAGGATGACTGGCACTACTCGAGTGGCCGCACGCGGCGACGAATTAACGTCCTCTATCTCTCTCCAACGCGACTCTAAAATCATCTATCTCGCCCACTCCCGCATAAAGTCGAAGCCTTCAATCATTGACATCGAAAACCTCTATTAAGTTGCCGGGATAAGTGGTCATTAAGATTATAGCAGATAAAGACATTGTTTAAGTAATTCAAAATAAACACACTTAAGAACATGCCATAACCACTCCGTTTTAGAAGTATTAAAATTTTTCTTCTTTATTACAGTGCATTTGAACAAAGGCATTAAAATGTTCTTACAACATTAAAGTGTTCATAATATTGCAGTAAAAGTGATGTCTTGCTCACATCTTTCACGTACAAGTTGTAGCTGCGTTTAGCTGCTTTGCAGAAATTCTTTCCCCTTCTCCCGTTTTAATACAATTTTCTGTTTAAGGAATGCAATATATTACACAATAAAAACAAAGAGTAAATTGTTGTTCCTAAATTCTTCAAACATCATTATTCTCAGAGACCCCTCTTACCTACAAAACAAACAAACCACAGTTGACTTTGTTTATTTTTAGATGGTAGGTAGTTGAATTGCTTCTTCCTGGAACGCCAGTTACTCCCATAATCGCTGGGTAAATATGGTTACAGAAATCAGTAATAGAAAGCTTTCCAAATATCGCAGCGGCGGAGGGCGTCGGAGAAGAATACGTCAATAATTACGTATGGAGCGATTATGAGTCGTTAAACTGGTACGAGGGGAATCTGATTTCGATAATTGAGTTAGCACGATTTCCATGGGTCTTGATTTAATTTTGAATATGCAGAACGTTGAACGTTGTTCGTTTCCGCCAACGGATAAGTAGGCAGCTATAACCTGTAATCGGAACCGGTTTGCTCAATGTGGACTTACGGCCCGGGGAGAGGGCATACGCGATATCAAAGCAGGTGCTCCACGAGCCTACTGCCTCAATGCGAATTCCAATTCGAGCCTTAAATAGTTGCTACAGATTTACTTAGTTGCCTAGACATTCCTGGCTTACTGTAACCGCATACCTCTACGTACGAGTTACAGCATTCATTATTGCCGTTATCTAAGTTTTATTACACAGTTCATATTATTAACAAAATTCTCAATCGGTTTCTGTTCTATTCTAGCTTACGATATATTTGAAATAAGTTTGTTTCCTACAACCAAACATAGCAACAAGCATTATGCACGACGCGGCTCCGATACATTCATTGCGAATACCGAACTCTCCCCAAAAACATTGAACCATCATTATGAGCTTAGTCATTGAAAGTCCAATTTGTTGGGCATTGCCCCAAACTTTTGCGAACTTTGGAACCCATGACCAATTATTTTTTCGTCAAGATTCTGTATGGGCATTTGAAGATGTGTGTTATGGGAACCGATGTTATACATAAAGCGAATTTCTATGGCTTTTGGTTTGTATCAACTGATTTCAAAAATTTTATAGGTACAACGACAGAGACCGAAGAATATCGATTCGTAATATGTAGGTATTTAAAGAACGCTTGCTTTGTCATTGAAATAGAATGAATATTAAAAATAGGATATATACCACCAATATCGTTCATTGGTGTTTAGTCAGTAATCCTCTTACTTAAACAATCAACTTTCTCCAGCGGTACATGAATATTCTCTTACAAAGGCTTTTATAGCAGAAACATGGGAACGCACACCTGCCGCACCCGCGCTTACAGTATCGCCGGCTTCGAATCAAATAAATACAATATTATTTAATGTATTTCTCTGGTATATCACTTACTTGTTATGTATAGATTGTAGATACGATACAAAATGTTCTTTTGAACCTCTATTAACAATCATCTAGTACCCACGACACAAGCGTTTGCTTAGTGTGGGGCTAGATGGCGCCGTGTGCAATGTCCCGAAATATTTATTTATTATTATTATCTAGGGTGATTTTTGTGTCTTTTACTGAATAAAATAAAATAAAAATAGCCTTTATTTCCCTTCATTCAATAATTAGATTCGAAATTTAAAGTGTCTTTTACTGAAGGTGCATTGAAATTTCTGAAGACACAACCGGTTATAATATGTATTTGCTTTATTTGCATAGTAAGCGAGCTGTTAAGTTGCTCTCTGATTGTAAGGAACTAATGTGTTCAGATCCAACCGAGTGAAACCGGTCAGGTCCAGTAATGTTTCAAAAGTAACATAATTGCCGCTTTAAGTTTTATTCAAGGTTCTTTATTTTCTTGGTAATTTTAAACATCTGACACAGAATTTAAAACTGCTCGTGAGAATATACAGTATAGCAGAAACAATGTCGTGTTGTTCATCGAGTTCCAAATTAAAATTAGACTAGGCGCGGAACAATGAATTTTTTCATTTCCCGAATTCGTTTCATCCAAGTTTGTTTGTAATATTTAAGCACACAGGATGTAATTTGCATGAGGGTGCAGCAGAATGCGTTTAATTCGTTAATAAATCAGGGTGCGGGGTGGGCTGAGTTCATTAGAGTGATCGCCCGCGGCCTTCCGGGCCTCTCCTGTGCCCACTCTAGCTCCATACACCGCTCTGCTGCTCGCCAGATCCTCCACACAGGGCATACCGTGATGGATGCGCTGCTAATTTGATTCCTCTTTTTATTTAGACGCTTTAATGCATTTAGACCGGCTTCCATCCAGTCCATTATCTACCTACCCTCGTATCGCTGCCTCAATAATTGACAGATGTGATTTAATTTTCGAACGTAATGCATATTTGTGATCAATGGGTATTGTCGTGATGGGTACATACCTTTCTACTTAAATATTAGCTGTTATTTCATCGAGATAAATAATGTTGTCCTGTTTTTGTATATTATTAGACCAGTGCTCATTAATATTAATGTCATACCTATTTTCCCTATTCTCAATATCTTAGACAAGGCGGATAGATTTCGGCTTAATATAAGTAAATACATGGCTCTCATAACTTGAGCTTATCGTTGGCATAAATTAAGGTGGATTCGCGGCGCCTCGTCCACGCACGTAGTGAAACTTTTAATTGCATTGAGCTCTATCAGTGTCGTCAAGCGGGAGTTGTGAACCACCGCTGAGATTGTGCTTCTCTTACCCCCTACGAAAATAACCTGTTACTTAATATTTTAAGCTTCTTTATTAACTACTCCAACTTTCAAGCCGCCTAGATTGTTTTTATTATGCATTATATTTACAGGATTAAAATTTCAAGCGAGAGAGAAAATGAACTCAGATTTGATATGGGTTGAATTAATTAGAATTTTTAAATTAAAATTGTCACTGTGTATCCGGCTAGCCGGCAAACATAATACAATAGAGGCCAGGACCGGACGAGAGGACTCATTAATTTAGATGATTGTACAATTATCTAAATATAAGCGGAGCGAGACGCCGGGGGGGTGGTACTCCAACCCGAAACCGGGGAGGGGTGCGGGCACTCGTTTTTAATTAAACCGACGATGAAATGAACTGGTCCGTATAATATTGCTTAGACATGTTTTAAATTAATTTAACCCGTCTTATTACAAATGATTTGATGAAATAATTACGAAACGTTTGTACTTAATAGGTATGTAGGTAAGTAATAATCTCATTAATTTCTCTATTTGTCGTTTAATTATTGATTCATATTATAAAGAAAGAGGACTTAAATTCTGTCCTTAATTGGGACATAATTGAAGTTCTCTTCCTTTTATAAATGTTAAGTACCTAAGTTAGTAGAAGATGATAGTTGCAATCTTTGTATTTTTATTATCATTGCAGATAATTTGATGTTTTCCTTGTGTTATAACTTCACAAACATTGCAGTTTCTACGAGTGTGTGGTACAGGCTCGAGTGCTCGATAACAATTAGGGTCCAAGCGTGACGCAGCACCCCCCGTTCTCTGTACTCTGTTGGCACGCAAGGGTTGCTCGTCTCTCTTCTCTATTTGTTTTTCGTTAAAGCTTTAATTAAAAGTACGTTTATTTTAAAGAAAATTGATGTTCAAAGTAAATAAATCCTTGATGGTTTAATTATCTCTTAGTAATTGAGTTTCACCTGACGTCGTTATAATTTGTGCTGTATTGTGCTCTCATCTCGCTGAGGTATGTATAATATTATTATATATTTTGCCGGATATGCTAATGGCACAAGTGCGCTATGACGCTATCTTTGGTTCCAACTTTTAATTGAGTCCAAATTAAATTCACTCCGGTTATTGCGTGGTTTGAGTTCAAAACTAGTCCAACAGCTCTTGAGAATACTGTTTCATTTACTTTGAAGAGTGCTTTAATTAAACAATTTGCTTTCATACATATATAAAATTAATTTAAATGAATGTGAAATTTAAATTGCACATGAAGTAGGTAGGTATCACCATTTTCCTGCAATAGGTAAGTTGGTGGATTTGATGTAGGTACTTTCATTTAATGCTAAAGATGTATAAGTACTTGTGTTTGGACAACAATGGACGTTTCTTTTTGCACATCCACAGGTGTTATAGATTCATTTATTACTAAAAGTATGCAAAAATGTTGCAAATGTAAACAATGTCAGCGTGCGAGAAGTCCACGTGGTCCCCATTTGCCATTCGTCAGTCGGTTATTGTATAGCTTTGTAGTCAAAACAGTTCAGCTTGTGTCTATCATAAAGCTACAGATTATTGCTCCACATATTGTTGTATGCTATAACAATATCACTTGCCATTGTCTGTTTACAAAACAAGCTTCGCTACAGATGACCGCCAAAACTAGTACAATTCGTTGGAGCCGCCACCACCGTTTGAATAGTTACCTAAAGGCTTTGTCCTCAGGGGTCCGCCAGCCGCGTCCAGGCTCGCTGCTCGAAGGGACCGCCGGTCTCACCGGCAAGATGCACCAAACAAAAAAAACTCAACAATAACAAAAAACACAATCAACGAATAAACTCCCGAAACTGCAGTTCCGAGCGCAGCGTTATAGCCTCCGAGTTCGACGGACTGAAAGAATGGGCACACGCAAACTTTATAGAGAAACTTTAAAACAAAACTGTACAGAGGACGTCGAAAAAAGTAGTCGTGCGGTCGGGGTTCGGCGACACTTCCCCGTGCGGCGCTCCGGTCGCGACTGAGCCACGCGGCCGGCGGGGCGCGGGGCGCGGGGCGCGGGCTCGGCGGCGGGGACCTTCCCCTCGCCTCCGCGGTATTATTTGATTAATTCGCCTCCCCCTTGTATACTCGGTGAGTCGTTACGAAGAAGGCGACGTTAAGTTTTTAAATTTCAGTGAGAGCCTTCACGCGACACCCGCAACCTTCACCTACTGCTAATACTTTAATTGAATTAATTAAGATCGACGCCCGCCGCCAGAGATTAGACGTTAATAAGCAAACCCTGAAGGATCCGCAGTTCATGGTTAATTAGTGGAGCTTGTGGAAAAATTCCACTCATTTCATAATGAGTGTTAGTACCGACGAACTCCGGGGGCGTTTGAGCTGTGTGGCAGGTAAATGTAATGTTGCTTCGTCTTAATCAGGAATACTGCGCACATGCTATATTTTTGTAAGCATACCTATTGCCTCATGTGCATACTTTAACTACTTACCTACTTACTATACGTTTTTGAGCATGAGTTTAGTCTATGTGTTTAATTTTCAGAGAAGAAGCTTTATTCACAAAAAATCTCTATCAATTTATTGCTTGAGAACATTTTCTTTGCTTTAAACAACACAGAAATTGAAAAAAAAAACACTAAAATATGTAGGTATGTAACTTTTAAACGTATTCAAAAGTAAGAAATAAGTATTATCTATTTCCTTTGTTGTTTTTGTAACTGCATAATATTTATCAAAATCTGTTCAATTCAAAGCCGCCTCTCCTCCCGTCCACGGCTGCCGTCTAACGATTTCTAATAAATATCAGATTACCAATTAAGCCGACAAAAGCTAATAATTAGACGGTAACCATTGAACCGTATCCGTCAGTTCGCTTTCTTATGTTCCCACGATACCGAAAGGCGAAGTGGGCCGAATAAATATTAAAGCTTTCGGGACGAGATCGGCTTTGGTGCATCTCTAAGGCCTAGTTGCACAAACATTTTAAAATGCATTTAGCGTCAAAATTACTTAGCAAGAAAATGGCTTATTTTGTTTATAGTCCTTGTGCAGGAGGACCTAAAAGTAGTGATCAGTAATTTAGTCTAATGATCAGGTCTATGATTGTGTTTTAATAGGTTAGTATTTTATTAGGTTAATTTATTTGATTACTATACAAGTGTCCATAACAAGGTGTTTCAAGGACACTCAATAACGTCAACCGCGTGTTTCTTTGTAAGAACGTGACGAAATCCTGAATTTGTGTGAGGTCACAGAATAAATTAATAGGTACAGTAAGTATGGTTTAATTAGCCACGTCATTCTTATATAGTGTCAGTTGATTGTTGGAAGTCATATTTATAGTGGAACTTATTTCTGTATAACGACTATTGTCATTTTCTCGAAGAACTTCCAAATGAATTAAAATTATAAGGTCTGGTCCGAAACGACATAAGTACAATGTATAAGATTGCTTTAAAATTGAATTTGCATTCTCGATATTAAAACGTGTCAGGTCACAAGTCCCGCACATTTTTATCCCATGGTCGGGACAGGAAACTCATTACACGATTATGTACATCGCGTCGGGTTACAAGAAAAAGGTCGGACCAATTTCGGGTTAATTCAATAATTCCTTCAGGTATTATCGGGCTAATTCGGAGCGCGCCGATCGATCATCTCAGCTGCGCCCGCGCAGGTGAGCTTTTACAACTGAGACGCGGACCCTTACCATTGTAATATTTGCGCTGTGAAATGCTTTAGTATATTGTGGGTAAAGGAAATAATGTAAGTAGCTGATATTATTATTGCAATAAGCAGGTACCTACTAGTTAGAAGCAGAAGACGTAATGCCAAAATGTCAAAAATAAATTAAAGATGATAATATTAACGTGATTTTATTGACCCATATTAAAGTAAGTAATTAAATACGAAAAGTTTTTTAAAACAACTTTTAGTCAATTCAATATAACACATTTATTGATACTTATCCTTAAAAACAGTGAAATAGTAAGACTAGTTCCATTTACTCTACGTACTGTACCTTGCACAGAGTACAGACACATAATTTTAATGAAGCACACAATTTTATGCTTAATAAAATAAAATAATAAATTCACGAGCAAGCTCTTATTTCCTTTTAAAATGAAAAACAACGCCTATTACACGTGGTAAGGGCAACTCCATAAGGCCGAGCTCCGTTTTCAAATTAATCTTTGTTTAAACTTAATGGGCCATATTAATCATGGGCATTACGTCTGGATGAATTTAACGCAGTAATCGGTGACTTAAGGCAGAGATATCGAGGCTTTTATTACGAAAACAAATGCACTTAGTGTTACTCAACCTTCTCTTTGTAGAGGTATCGTTTGGTCAGTATGGACGATTTAATAGATCAGCGCTGGTGGCTCCAACCAGTGTTATGCTGAGTTGGGACTGTGTTGTGTTGTGGCAGATTTTATGTTTGCTTTTCATGTACTAAATTGTGTTTGTTTTTCTGTTAAACCTGCCACCATAAATGTGTTTATTTCTTTTATTTCTAATAATGTAAAACGCTTGTCTGAATTTAGTTGTTAGGTTAACATGTGTGCGTGTGTGTGTGGGGTGTAAAATTTGGAAAATGCCTAAAACTCGTGTATAAAAGATAGCGTCGCGGAAAAAGATAATTATGGATTTATATGTAAACATGTTTCACTGATATTTAATTAGACTTGATGTGAGTAATCTATACTTCTATACTAATATTATAAAGCTGAAGAGTTTGTTTGTTTGTATATTTGTTTGTTTAAACGCGCTAATCTCAGGAACTACTGGTGCGAATTGAAAAAATATTTTTGTGTTTAATAGAACATTTATCGAATAAGGCTTTAGGCTATATTACATCACGCTGCAACTAATAGAAGCGAAGAAATAATGGAAAATGTGGAAAAAAACGGGGAAAATTATTCATCTTTGAGGGCTTCCGTTGCATGCGCTGAGAAAACGGTTCAAGATATCACAAAAATATGTATTAAAGAATTATTTCTCTTAAAATAATCTAACAAAATGTCTCCAACAATATATGTCTTATGATCTTTTAAGGTTTACTCACTAGAACCGTTTTTATCTATACTAATATTATAAAGCTGAAGAGTTTGTTTGTTTGTTTGTTTGAACGCGCTAATCTCAGAAACTACTGGTGTGAATTGAAAAATTACTTTTGTGTTGAATAGACCATTTATCGAAAAAGGCTTACAACCATAAAACATTACGTTGCAACTAATAGGAGCGAAAAAATAATGGAAAATGTGGAAAAATCTTTTAAGGTTAAATCACTAGAACCGTTTTTATGGTAATAACTATTACACGCGGACGAAGTCGCGGGCACCAGCTAGTGTTTAGATAAAATCCTAATTCGTGATAATTTTAACTAAATATAAAAGGATACATTTATTAGTTACTGCGATCGTTCTACTAAAAGCTACATTTCATCGCATCTAAGCTGAATGTGTTACTGTTCACTGCTCTCGTGTTGATGTTTCTATGCATATGTTTCGTATACGCTAAAACTAACCGTAAATCTACGGACTAAGGTTTAATATTATTTAACTGGTAAAGCAAACAGATTAGGCAGGTGAATGTCTAATAATGGTACTGTTTGCATAATTAGCATATCGAATGCACCTTTCGATCTTTGGAGTGGTAGCATAATTGAGTTGTTTTTATGTGATAAAAAATCTACACAGAAAACGTAGCACTGAGCTCTTAATATAGTTGCTATGCCATCACTGATGTTATTTTGATAACAACCAAAAGATAAATAAAAATTGTGAATCATGGTCATACATACTTCGTTAATTAACGTACAATTTTAAAGATGGATAGGCATTGAAAATTGAGATAAACCTACTCTTTCTTATTGATTTATGGCGTTCACAAATAAATTGTACTCGTACAATTATGTCTTTATCATGTCAAAATTATTGTTTGGTAATAATTACAGCATAATTTTAATCAGTAAAGTTACATAAGCCTTCTGCAATTTATGTTGGAAACTGTATTTTTTAAGCGACTTCAAAAAAATGCAAAACCTCTAATCTCTTCAATCAAGTCTTCTGCAAGTTTTATTATGTTATTTACATAGGCATGTTTAGCTTCATTTGGCTTCATTCACACATCCCACTACCCGCAATATTCAAGAGCAGAACCAGCCCGGCACCCGGCGCAGATCGTGCAACAATATAGTTTTAACGATAATCTTTGCGATTTATGCCCGAGACACTTTATTGCCACACGTCCTTGGCATAGAACAAGGGCTACAATTAAGGCAGATGCACACTGGTGCAAGGGTGTCCAGACGGCACAATACGGCAAATGACGCCGTCCCGGTACGCAAATGAAGAATATTGTCGGCCGTCCTGAATACTCCTTAATGACGCCGGCCGCCGTGCGCTCGTCACTCGCACATTTGTGCGATTGTCAACTGTTAATTATCGGATCATTGTAGCTCGAGGAGGGATGGAGGTGTTGATGATGATGATTGAGGTGATGACATGAGGACAAAACTATGCATGTTGCTTAAAAAACACATAAACCGGTATGTTGTGCATTATTTCGCCTATTTCAGTTGTTTTCAAAATGATCAAGGAAAATACTTAAAATAATGATGCTAGGGAGATGTCGAATCATTTATATTTTGATAGGTACCTACGTTTGCCAATTGCCACTCCCTAAATGCAAGAACTGATCGACGATGCGGTCTTCTATTTCAGCGAAAGCTAATTAAAAAATAATCATATTATATCTTTTGCCACACGAAACGTATAATAAGTAATTAAAGCCATTTTTTGCTCGCATCCCTATTCTATACCTGTGTGTACCGCACCTATGGCGGGTAAATTAATTGTCTGCCGTTAATTGAAGATTGAGGGTGTTTAACGGATTGAAATTAAATTGGTTTCGCAATTCTCTCGGATTTGGTTAGTTATAATTGGGCTGCTGAAGCCGAGCCTCGCCGGGATCGGACAGCTAGATAGGTAACAATATCTTGTGGGATAAGTTTTTTTAATGATTTTTACCAAACAAGCGATCAAAGTTTATTTGATACTCAGTTAGAAATTGTCTCTCGTCAAATTGTAGGTCCCGGCTATTTGTCTAGTACGGCAGTCGTTAAGCCATGTCAGACACCCTTAGGGCGGCTTGTTAAACTCTCGACACCAGAGCTGACCACTCTCATTCGATAAGAAGAAGAAGACGTAAACACTGTACCTGTTTTTGTATGTGCCTATCTAAAACATACATCAATATTTGTTTAACGATAAATTAATTAAACATTCATAAAATAAAATCAAGTATCAAAACAAATATGTAAGAAAATAAAATCATTTATAGATCACTTTGTTTTTCCACACAACACCTAAGTAGCAGATATTTTTTTTCTCAACAGCGAACTAATGACAAATTTAACTTAAAATTTACAACGTTGGCAGTAGTAAAGCGAGAGACAAGATTATGATTTACATTACGAGGGCAGTAAACGTCGCCTGACTGCCAGAACTGGATGCAAATTTACAACGTTGGCAGTAGTAAAGCGAGAGACAAGATTATGATTTACATTACGAGGGCAGTAAACGTCGCCTGACTGCCAGAACTGGATGCAAATTTACAACGTTGGCAGTAGTAAAGCGAGAGACAAGATTATGATTTACATTACGAGGGCAGTAAACGTCGCCTGACTGCCAGAACTGGATGCAAATTTACAACGTTGGCAGTAGTAAAGCGAGAGACAAGATTATGATTTACATTACGAGGGCAGTAAACGTCGCCTGACTGCCAGAACTGGATGCAAATTTACAACGTTGGCAGTAGTAAAGCGAGAGACAAGATTATGATTTACATTACGAGGGCAGTAAACGTCGCCTGACTGCCAGAACTGGATGCAAATTTACAACGTTGGCAGTAGTAAAGCGAGAGACAAGATTATGATTTACATTACGAGGGCAGTAAACGTCGCCTGACTGCCAGAACTGGATGCAAATTTACAACGTTGGCAGTAGTAAAGCGAGAGACAAGATTATGATTTACATTACGAGGGCAGTAAACGTCGCCTGACTGCCAGAACTGGATGCAAATTTACAACGTTGGCAGTAGTAAAGCGAGAGACAAGATTATGATTTACATTACGAGGGCAGTAAACGTCGCCTGACTGCCAGAACTGGATGCAAATTTACAACGTTGGCAGTAGTAAAGCGAGAGACAAGATTATGATTTACATTACGAGGGCAGTAAACGTCGCCTGACTGCCAGAACTGGATGCAAATTTACTGCCGAAGATGTTATTCATAGTCGCAAATTGTGGATAGTAAAGTGTTACTGAAGGAAGACAATTGTAGCCACTGAATTATAAGTGTCTTGATAATATTTTCAAAATAATAAGACGTCATAAAAATATTGATAACGCCTGACCAGAACAGTGAATACCAAAGACTATTCAAAATGGAAAAATCACAATGATATATCACAACAAAAGGTGATCTTTGAACTCAATTTTGTCGTCAAACGTCTCGCTCCTCAACATCACAAGTGAGCACCAAACCGTAAAATTACGCAGAGTGCAAATAATAAAACATGACATTACATACTCAAGCTCACTAACTAAACAATTTCCTAATGAAATCGACACTTTTTGTGGAATAGTCAACACTCGCCGCGGACCGCGACTGAGGTCAAGAGTTTCTTATATTAGTCATTCTAAGGTCTACAAACATTTATAAGCTTGTAGAGATTTATGGGCAGTTAACCCAGACCTCGTCGACAGAATGGGCAGTAGTTGGTATGCAAGTGAGGCAGATTACTCGATAGTTGCTTGCCAGCAATTGCCCGTACAAAGAAGCGATGATGGGCTTCAGACACTCGAGCTGACCTTCAACCGCAGGTCGCGAGGGGAAGTGCTCGTAGATATAATGTGAAGAGCCGAAGCGGCGACGCGGAAAATTTGATTTAAAAGCCTCGTTGAAACGATAAAAGTGCTTACGAAATACCAAGTGATGTTCTTCTTAATAAAACACTGTCTTCCTTATGCCTCTCGTGAACAGGCAATCTGAATGGACGGTGAAATGTAGCCTATTCAGAGCAGCGTCGCATACCTGCAGTGTTGAGGCTATCAAAATGAAGTCTCATAGTGTGCCGGCAGAGGAGAGTGGAGTGAGCGGAGACAGCGTCGACGTCATCGAACGAGCGCGCATTACCTTCGATTGTAGGACCCGGCACGGCCTAATTGCCAGCATTGTGTCGGCATGCAGATGTGAATGGGCTTTGATTTGGGCCGGAGCGCGGGGCCAGGGGACAAATCGCTCGTTACGGCTGCAGGTAAACTTTCATTGAGCGTCGGAAGGCGTCGGACGTGAGAGGCGGCCGACAAAATGCCCTCGTTATTCGCCGCCGAATCACTCGCTCATTGTGCTCCGGGAAACGGTAGACGCGGTCCCGAATCACGAAAAAGACTTTAATGAGGCGTGAGAAAGCACCAAACGAACGATTGTGCACCGAGCTCCGTTTAATGAACGATTGATATTAAAGTGGCATTCATTAACGCGAATCACGGGCCATTGTCTCCGATAAAGCGAGCGTAAACACCTCGGAATGTTTGTTTTAGATATTATGGAAGATTTGGTCGGTTCATCGAACCACCTGTTGCTGTGGGGGTGAGAGAAAAAATGAGTGTCGGCCTCGATCTCCCCGCACCCCTCGCTCTGCGGCCGAACCCGACACCATGCCAATTAAAACCTGACTCCTGGCGTATGTCATGTCGGTGGGCATGGCATGCGTTAGATTTAGTTAGCCGTGTTCTATGTTAATTGATTGAATGTTCTAGAAGTATTTTTAATTGGCATAAACGTGTGCAGTGGCGTATGAAACGCGGCGGGCAGGTACCTGTGCATGGAGTGTTTTGTAAAATTCGTTAAGTATGCGTGGTACAGGTAGGGTAATTACGTGCGGCAAAAAAAGGTTATTGTTCTCTGTCCAACGAACAAATGGACACTCTCAAGCGCGACGAGGTTAGATTTCATCGCAGATCAGATTTTACGCAAATGCATGCATGGCTCATGGGTTGTAGTGAAGTTGTACGCATCATGGAGCTCCTCATGTATGAGATTGTAATTACTTTGTTCGTGATAAGTGTTAGGTACTAAATGATTCACTAACGATATTATAATTACTGGTACACATATTAAAATAAAAAGTCTAATTAACTTAAGTATCAAGATTTTTTGTGAGAATTCATGATATATGTAGTTTTGTGTGTAAGTACGTATGTTTGTATATTGTTTACTTTGAATGTTATATTTGTTATTGTGTTTTATTTTTAAATTATTTAATATTGTGTTAAGTACGCCAGCTTTACGGATTTCCTCTAGTGTTGTCCAAACTAGGTTACCTGGAAGAGATCACTTTAGTGAAAAGGTCGCCCAATGTCCCTGGTTACCTTCCACCTTTATGTTAAATATGTTCTTTTTTATTTGGTGTACAATAAAGTATATTTGATTTGATTTGATTTTGATATGTAATACATACATAACTGCAGTCCTGTGGGACAAGTAGGTACCTCTTTCTGAATTTTATAAACTTATTCAAGAAACAGGTGAAGCAAAAACTTTTGAAACGTGATTTGTTATTATAATATAAATAAATAAATCCATACAAAAATAACATACCTATAAAATTTTATAACTTTGCTAGGCCGCTGTCATCAATTTTCCAATACATATAAACTATTATCGTTATTTGTTGTGTAGACCATAATAAAATAACAAAGTAGACAGACTTAGGCTACTTTTTATCCCATCACATCGGAGACGAAGCCGCGGGCTCCACTACTTTTCCATACAGCCATACAACTAAAGCATATATCGGGAGTAAGTCCGAGCGAAGAGACAGGTGGCGCTGTGCCGGCGGCGTAACCGCCACAACCTGCCACCATGTGCGTACATTGTGTTTAAATTAAAAATTTAATTAACAACCCGACGTACAAACACTCCATTAATACACACATAACAGCCCAGTCAGCTGGCCTTAAAATGAAGCTTTTCAACATTATAATAATATCTTCATTGCAGTGTAAATATATGGGGAGGGAATAAATCGGTTGTATAATTTGTACTTTTACAAAGTCGTATAGGTTTCTCCAAGGCAAACATGCAACATTTTAGACTACAGAGGTCCTTAACGTCAGGCAAGCTTGTAGCCAAAAGTTGGCCTATTCTGTGTTAAAAAAATTCGTATACCTACTTACATATTAATTAATAAAAAAAATTAGAGTTTTATAATGTGTGATTTACTACATTTATATGGATCTATTAGTTAAAAAGAAAATTTACTTTTATTAACATTATTGATAAAATAATAAAGTTATACTTCGTATAGAAAGTAATCACGTGATGTAATCGCTCGAATAATAAGCAAGAGTATTATTGAATCTAAGTTTTATATCCGCAGTCGGAGATTAACAATGTATTATAATTAAATTAGATTTGATTCTATTCAGAGTTACATATATCAAATTATAATAATTAAAATACACACATACTATATATAGCAATGTGAAAGATTAAGCACTATTCAAGTTCCTAACACACCCACAAAGTAACAGGTAAGTTACGTACTAACTTTGATAATCTCGTAAGTAGATACTAATGCAAGTTACTACTGGCAGAATTGTAATTAATTAAGTGTTACATAGCCTTCCTATATAGCCTTAGATATAGCCTTTCACTTTAAAGCACAGATAAAACATCTAATGATGGCTCATGGCTTATGAAAAAAAAATCATCACACATAATGCTAATCCAGGATAAAATGTACCCTTACATAGGTTTTTTTTATCTTAAGTCTAGTCTAGGTACCTACGTCTTTATTGAATTGGTTCAGCCGTGTGCGTAATAATTAACAAACATACACTCACATTTCTTCAAGATTATGGAGTTGTTGCAAAACTTTAAAAAAAACATTACTGCGTCACCAGATGATACACATACAATACATACACAGAATATACACACACACACACAAATAATCGCTTTTATGATATTAGCGGGATGTGAATGTAATATATAATATGATAAATTCACGCGGTTGGATCAGTTATGAATATCTCGTCATGAGCTTGCTGGTGTATTCATCGCCATGGATAGTACTGAATGCTGATTGGTCCATTCAGAACATATTGTTGATGGAATTATTCATATATCAGTTAAACATGTGATTCGGTGTCTAGGTTAAAACTTGTCGATGCTCTAAGGCGTAGCCGCAGGCTTGCAATGCTTCATTGCTGTGCCAGTGCGAGTGGTAAAGGTCTTAGAAGATTAATTACATTTTATGAGGATAATTACAAAACAATAAACGATAAATATCGTGTCGATATTATCGACTGATAATTGTTCGATTTTACAATCCTTGAGCCTAATTTAGAAGTTTGTAAATAATACTATATCTAAATAAGTAAACATTGCATTTGTAGCTAAAAAAGTATGTTTGTATTATATCCGTTATCTAGTACCCATGACACAAACGTAAGCTTAGTATGGGGTTAGATGGCGCTGTGTAATTTGTTAAAAAAAAAACTTACGTTCCAGTTCTCAAATACTCCCTTTTAACAAATATGCTACTCATGTTACTCATAATTGTACATTCTAAGGTTTTTTATTCATTGACCGTGACGCCAGTGTCTAATATCACAAATTTGACAAAAGAGAACATGGGACAGGTTTAGGTAGCTTTTGCCTCGAAACTTACATAATAAACAAAAATATAGAATCTATCAAGTGACCCACAGTAATGAAGAACACTATTCAAGAAGGGACAGTAAAAGTATGTATTTAATAATTTATGTTAATAAGTATAAACACACTTTTAAACTAATATCAACATTAATACACGACCATACCAATATTTGTATCTAATCGCATTCCGAGCCCAGTATTTTCCCATCACTATTCGCTCTCCCGCGCGGTCTCGGCCCTCACGCGCTCCACTCCTGCAATTACGTGCTTGTGTCATATTTACAGGGTACGTAATTGCCATTCAATTACCGACTGCCACGCTAGAGCGGGACGACACACCTATCGATATCGCTCTCTCACTCCCTCGCCATCAATCATCGACTGCCCCCCGCCGGGCGCCCGTAGGGCTGTGGCGACGCACAAAGCAAGTATCTCCGTTGAACAATACACGATAAGTGGGTAAACGCCACGCTAAATTGATTTTGAATCGATTTGAAATCGAGCGTTGATCTGCTGGATTATTCCACCCACCTTGCCATGTCATGGCTGATCAAGATCGAAATGGAAACCAATTACCTAATGACATAATTTTCATTTTGTTAAACACCTATTGATGCACCTATATAAATAAAACATATAGAATTATATGACCTCATACAAAAATAAGCAAAATGTCCAGCTATACCGTGATATTTTCAAATAATGTTCGTTTCATTTTCTTTTGTTGAAATTATCGATATATCTAGCAAAATTGTGAGCAACCCTACGTGAGGAATTGCATGAACATTTCAAGGCACTGCACCTTCAATCTGGACGCGGTGCTTTCACTACAATATAGAACTTTTATACACGTTATAGTACTGTTCCTGCAAAATAATGTAATTGCATTATTGCACAATCAGTCGTATTTGTCTCTTAAAATATGTCTGGATACTTTGTCGTCTACGGGAGATTTTATAAATTTATTCTTTGAATAAAAATCCATGATTTAAGTTTTTTTTGGGAAGACTATCACTTTTACTCATCTTAATTAGTCCATACATATGTTACGAGCATTTTAGTGTCATTGTCTAAACAACAAAATAAATACCTATCTCGTCTTACTAAACTCGTAAAAAATCATAAACGTGTTCTCAGTAGTACTTACCTACTATCAATTAAATACTTTCTCGTCCAATAATATACATGACCAATTACGGGCAACGAACAGCCAATTATCGCATTATAAATAGACAAAATCAAGTGAATATTTTCTGGGAAAAATCCGCAAGTTGGTTCAATTACACTTACTAATGAGTCGACTCGCTCTAATTAGCCACAGCGTTAATTAATCAAGCCGTGGATGGATTCGGGAGGTACTTTTAGGGCCACTGTTTTCCAGGTAACTATATTTTCGTAACATTACTCGTACTTTCATTTGGTATCTCATACGATTATAGTATACTAGTGGTTGCCCGCGGCTTTGCTTGCATTATTTCGGATTAAAAAAAGCATCACTCTTCGGACCTTCTACTACCTACCTACATATTTGGTTGGTTAGTCATCCACACTGCAAAGGATGATGGAAGGATAATTAAAAGTTAGCAATATTGTTTGTTTTTTAATGCGAAATGAAACGATTATCTTGTTATTTAGGTGTTTGACAGTGTTAAAATATATATTGAAAACTTCAACTATTTTAACTAAAACGGTTTTCACTCACGTGTAAATCGCTTAAATTGTTTACGCGATTTACACGTGAGTGAAAACCGTTTTAGTTAATCTTTTGAGAAAATGTCTCACGATAGTTTTAATATTAAAATTCAACTATTTTGCTGGATTCAGGTGGATTGTGTATTTATTAGTTTAGTATTTATTAAAAAAAAATAAGTTTTATACCACATGATAAAGGGTAGAGAGCTATTTTCCCTGAGTCTGCCCCAGAGTAACTTGCTCCCCCAATCTCAAAGTCCTGGCTCCGTCCCCTCGCACCTTGCTTACAAAGTTCGTTTTACAAGAATTTCTTGTTTGCTCCTAATTATAATACTAATTAATAGATATTGAAGGTTTGTAAGGTGATGTTTCTAAGAACTGTACAACTTTTAAGATGCGTAATTAAAACTCTAATACTTGCAAGTTTCCATGTTACCGCTAAAACTTTTGTTGCGGTTAAAATGTTCATTAAAAATACTCGATGTTCTGATTTTTTTATATATTAAAGAGATAGCTATATTATAGGGGCTGCAGATGTAGTTATTAATTTATAAAAAAAACATTTAGTTTCATATTTCAAGCCATTTCAGGTGTGGTTGAACTTGTCATAGTTGCAAAAAATATTTTAATTAATAGTTCAAAGTAGTAGTAGAACGAAATGTATTGTTTCTTTTATACGTGTCTCAGATGTATTACAGCCGCTCTTATAGTCTTGTATTTATCTAAACAATAAGTTAAAACATGAAGGTAATTTACAAACGTAGTTTTATTTATCTTCAATTGATATTCCGCTTGGAACAAGTGAAACTTCGACAGTCGATGCAGATAGGCCGACATGAATGGAAAATGGCCGACTGTTTCTGTCGTCTCTCAACTCTTGGGGTACTAAATCATATGCGATAAAATAATAAGCTAGCGATAAACCAACACCGCGGAATAGATAGTATGGGGTATGAGATAGAAAACCACAGGGCTGGTGCTTTGTGTATTACAATGCATAATAATTCTACTTGCATTAATTAAACTTATCAACGAAAAACATTAAACTTGAAAAGGAGATTTTTATATTTGAATATATATATAATTCGTTAGGGTGGTTAAATTAAAAAAAATTACCAAAAACTATATTGATGCAAAAATAACGAATGTACCTATAATTTATCAAAACACGAGTCTTCCACGATAATAAAAAAAACTGGAAAGTAAACAGTAAGTAACTCTGAGGAGGTTTTAATTTGACTAGGTTCTTATACTTAATTTATTTATTCCATAAAACACCAATATTAAAAAATGTTTGTGTGAACACTATTTAATCACTGTAATGGACTGTGGTGGGATTCAACCCTAAAAGTACAGGAACACTATCTGAGGCTTCTAACGAATGGATTAGAATGTTGGTACTGACAGACTAGCTTTGTCCAAGGTTTCATAATTTCCTTTATTAATCTTTTTACCTTTCATAAAATAGCGTGTTTGAAATTAATCCTGTTTTAATAAGTCTTAGTTGTTCACGACATCGGTAAACACGCCATTAATTTTAAGCCAATTGTTTTCGTATTCTAAGAGGATACAAAAATCTAATTAAAATTACAATATGGTAACAACAACATGTTATTTAAAAACTTAAAGGATATATATTATTTTTAATTAATTGACATTATATATGTAGGTACGATTGTTTCTATAAATTTTTGAAGAAAACAAAAGAAGATCAAAATCATATAAGTTCTTAGCACAATAAAAGTGTCCACCGCAGCCTCGTTTTTCTCTCGCTATCAGCGGGCCAATGAGAGCCACAACGTGTCACAACACACGCTCAATTAGGGGCATTACTGTTATCGCCACCTCATTATATCGACGGCGGAAGGGGTTACTGCCGTAAGTTATTGTGGAATAGGTGTTGTTTTCACTAAATTTGTTCTAGATTTATAAACACATAGCTCAGCTGCCATGGTTAATATTTTAAATATGAGTTAGGTTGACTTAAAGAGTACTAGTAACATTGCGCTCAAATCAATACTGAACTGTGGAAAGGCCTGAAAACTAAACCACGAGAGAGAATGTGTATGTATTTATTCCCGTACTTTTACAATCAATCGTTACATTAGTTACATCAATTTAGTTTATTTTCACCTGATCTCAGAGTTCCACTGCGAGTCAATTGTCTATTTTTTTAATGTAATGTTTATATTTTTTATTGTTAATTATTAAAACCATGATGTCCGTGTTGTAACCCCCCGGATAGCCCTAAGTGTTGGTAACTGACGCCGCATTATTTGCCGTCACAGATTGGAGCTCCATCCACCCACTGGACTCTCCAAACTGGTTCTAGGCTCGGAGACACTGGCCACTGTTATTACTACAATAAGTCTGTGAATTAATCTACCAGTGTTTTAAATGAAGTAGGAATAAAAGTTTTTAAAGTTTTACGAACTACAAAGGTGGTTTGTACTTCTATAAATTTTTAAAGTCTGCTAAGCTAAATATTCTAAAACTATATTTTTAGAACAAATAAAATTTACGTCGTCTCAGATACCAGTACGTTTGTAGAGTAAAATGAGCTGAACATATGTATATACGTTGTTGTAAAACGCAACATTAGTGCATTTAAAATTTGTTTACTATTATAGTCTTTTAACTAAATACAAATTTATACATGTTTAAATTCCCAAGCATTAAAGTCCAAAACAAATGTATTTGATTTGAGATATTTGACCAACAACTCCCAATCTAAAGGCGACACTTTCCCACTCTTAAGCTCGCTTATAATAACTATTCAAATTTAAGTCGTACTTTAATAATTCGAAAGTATCTTTAAAGGCTGTTGACAAATATCTAAGTACACGGCACTTGATGTAAGGCACCGTTACAAGAACCAAGGGAATGTTCGACAGAACAGGGACTGAATAAGACATTTATTTATAAAAAAATAAAATAAAAAATCCGGTGGCATTGCACACAGCGCCATCTAGCCCCACACTAAGCAAACACTTGTGTCGTGAGTACTAGATCACGGATATAATACTTACATACTTTTCATTTGTAAAAACATACTTATTATATATAGAATCGACCAGACGAAATGAGCAATTACAAATTTAAAATTCATAATTGCTTTAGTCATTAAAAAAGGGAGATATAATGCACTAAACTTTTTTTATATAAAATATGTTCGCATCAATTTCAATTCAATTTCTGTATTAGCTTAAGAGTCTACCTGATGTTAATATTGCTGTAACTTTTATTGTAGCACGCGTACCTAGAAGGTACTGCTTCACTTTATTACAATAACATATTAATTAACAATTCTATAATTATGCAACCACTAACCTGGTATTGACTTTATCTTAAAGACACAAATATATGAAAATGTTCTGTTGCTGATCGTCACTAAGCGATAAAGCCAAGGATATAAATAAATGTTAAATGAATGACTGCTTTAACTTTTTTTCTATAGTCTAAAAAGTTTAGTGTTTATTGTTAAATCTAGTAGACATTATTTCAGGATTAGAAGTCTATGATAATATACTACCTACATACCAAAAATAATGATTGATTGATTAATACTTTATTGGACACTCACATAAAAAATCATAATACAAAACAGAAAAAAAACGTATGCCATAAATGGCGGCCTTATCGCTAAAAGCGATCTCTTCCTGGCAACCGTAGGATAATCCGTTCATCCGTTTTTGCGTTATGAGCGCTTAAATAAAAACATAACAGATAAACGGAAACACAGACAAATAAACAAAATTTATAAAAAACTGCTGAAACGTGTTTATTATCGATATAAAGTATTCCCAAACATTTATTTAATATCTTCTATGTTCAGATTGTTGACCCTCTTCCGCTTTATTATTTGATATCAATCATCTAAGGGCTCTTTAAAATGCAATAGGCCTGATTTAGTCCCTGCGCTCCTCAAGTGCACTTCCCGATGCATACCGGGAGGTCAGTGAAGTTACTTACCATTTGTCAGTGTCATGTACACCAGCGCGAGCCTCCTCGACCTGAGGGAAACCTGTCTTTGTAAACAAATGTAAACAAAACATTTAGAATGCCTAAAGACAACGAGGAAAATATTTGCTGTTTATAGAAATTCTCGTAAGTGTTGTGGTGGATTTCCCGTGATCGGAATTATAGTGAATTGAGGAAGATATAATCTCTACTAATAAAGATACTTTATCATAAATATCACACATTAAACACATCATCAAAATGAAATCAATTAAATGTCATATTTCAATCTCTTCGTATATGTATGTAGGTCTTTACGTCAAGCCCATATTAATGTGACGAAAGAAGTACCCATTTGCACAGGATATCAAAACTAAACCTGTGACTAAACGCAGTTAATGTACTACGTTCATACCTTACTCATTCACTATGTATATTAAAGCTGAAAAAGGTTGACAGTCTGAACATTGAACATAATGAAAAAAAATATGTTGAGAGATACTACGAATTGATAGCAGTTCCAACAATTTCTAGAATTTTCGTCTGTTTATCTGTGTCTCTGTTTGTCTATTTATTTAAACGCCCATCACGCAAAAACGGCTGAATAGATCATACTGATTTTTGGTATGTACATATGTAGGTAGTATGATATGATGTCTTAGGAGTGTCAAAGGCTACTTATTATCCTAAAGTAATGCGAGCGACGACACGAGCGTGCACTACTTAATACAAATCTTAAATTATACATATATCTAAGCATCAACATAATTTATTTTCACGATACCAATTGAAACGAAACATGTATTCTTTTAAAAACACACATTCAGATACACGCAAATCAATAAAAAGTTTTCGCTCAGGGCATTTACGCATGTACATACATATGCTAGAACTATTCTTGCAAGCATTCATTACGCCTACCGTATTCGGTCAAACCTATGCTAAAACATCTTTACCTCTAATGAAGAGTTTTCCAATGCCTTTTTTTCTAAACTCCACGCCACATGCGAGAAAACAAGCAACTTACATCTATTAAGCCCTTAAAGGCAAGAACGACAAGGCAAAATCGGAAAGAACGGAATAATGAGATTGTGATAGCAACAACCACAGGCCATGAAACCGGAAGAAATCTTATTATCCATAAATCGATGTAAACCATTCCGTCAACCATAAATGTCTTGTAGATCAATCAACATTCAAATCTAGAACTTATTAATGTTGTCGAAAAATCAGCAATCAGATTTATGTCGTAATATTTTCTAAGTGACGTGGATTTACATATTTGCGTCATTATTAGCTACACTAGAATGTGTATGACCCAGAGTGACGGAGGCTATATTTCAAAACATCGTGAGTGATAAGATACAAATAAATAAGTAAATAAAAAAATATTTTCATTACGGACAAAGAAATCTTAAGACTTGCTTAAATCATCATCATCATCGTCTCGTAATAAGTCCAGCAAAGACGTATCAGGAAAATATCGGCCCGAACATGAGAGCGAATGTCGAATCTAGTTACACGTAATTTAGTTTTTTTATAATCCATTCACATTATACGTAAAAAGTACAGCTACCTCCTAAAGCTTACATACCTATGCTTCCTGATTATTTAAAAAAAAGTTCAATGTATAACCTTACAAGCCTATAAAATTCAGTACTAAACATTTTAATAGAAGATTGCGTAAAGCTCGTTAAATAATTTATCTTAAGTTGTACTTTACTAGGAATACATATGTATGTACACTTGTTCAGATACCTTGTAAATTTTATTTGAAAAAAAAAGATTTTTTAAAAAATTTAGTTTATTAGGTGTCTATTGGGCTAGACATGCAAGCTACGCACCGCCTGCGCCCGCGCAGCGATGCCACCTCCGATACCGAGCAACAACATCATCAGCCACACTGTATCGCGGTAAATTGTGATAATCTGTGATAGGGGAAATTGATTGGATCTCCGGTTAAATCTATACTGTTATATCTTCATTACTGTATCTAGTCGTAATTATGATGCAATTTACGATATTTATTGTGACAGGGCGATGATAGACGGGCTGCTTTCGAGATAAAAGAGAAAATGACCATATTCGAGAATAAAATAAGAACCGCAGTTTGTTTACATGAACGTATGTATTTACAAAAAATGAATAAAAATTGTTTAGTAACTAAGTAAATAAGACGTATAATATGTGCATTAAAAAACCTAACACTTTCTACTAACCTCATTATGTTTCCTCTGAAACTTGTAAAAAAGTCTGTTTTTCAGTCAACAAGATTCCTCTAGCCAAACGAAATAAATTGTTCGTGAGAAAAAAACGAGATATTATTGGCCTATAAAAGATATCACTGGTCTCTCTCTCTCTTCGAGTTGTATTTCCTCATGACTGAGGGTCGTGACTCCCCGCAGAATTAATTCATTAGGGGAGTTTTCTTGGGCATATACATCGTGGTGGGCGCCCAAGTCCTTCCACGGAAGACGCATGTCCTCGGATATTGTGGTCCTCAAACATGTCGGTTTCCTCACGATGTTTTCCTTCACCGTTAAGCGAGTGCAAATCCACACATAACTTGAAAATACAAGTCATTGGTGTAGGGCGGATTCGAACCAGGATGCGTCTGGATGAAAAGCAGACACTGGAACCACTGAGCCGCACTCGCTTACTGGTCACTTATCACTGGTCACAGTTGACAAATTAAACAGAATAATCCTGTTTAATCGGATCATCGAATCGAAGAAGTCTGAAAGAATGACATTGAGATAGCTGAGCGAATCACGAGTCGATACCATCTGGAGATAGCGCGAGTCACGGTGCGCCGGCGCACGAAATACAACTTCATCAAGAAAAGGACACGTTGCTTCTACACTGAGAGACGGCGTAGGTAAGTATAATCTTAATTTACGTAAGCTTATTGTACTCGTAGCTATGGATTTACACTCGCTTGCCGGTAAAGGAAAACATCTTTTTATATGTATCTGAGGACATGTGTCATCCGCGGAAAGACCTAGGCCTACCACGATATGTTTCCTAGAAAACTCTCTTAATGAACTAATTCGGCGGGAGATCACGTCTCTTAGCGAGTAAGAAAGACAACAAAATGAGGAGTTTCATTGTACACTGTTTGACTTAGTACGCAGACGATAAATTGACGTCAAATTATTATTGAAAAGCTCTCGACACCATAGCATAGTTGGTCGCTTTTATACGAACTTAAGTACGCAGTTATACAAATCTTCATAATAAAACGCATGCTAGGTTTAAAATACTACTAAATTAAATTCAATGAAGTAAACTACTCACGTAGATTAAAAAAATAACGAAAAAAATATATTTTATATACTTATTTATTTTGTAAATTATTTTTATAGTTCCATTTTGCGCGTCACATAACATTTTTGTGCAAAACACGAAAACGTATATACCTATATAACCCGATAAATAAATTAAATTAGTATAGGTAAATAGTTTAAGCCCAATGTATTTTCTGAGAAGTGTTACCACTACACTACACGCCAGGTAATTAAAATAAGCTTTCGTTATGGTAATGGTATTCAATTAAAAGTTAGTTGCGTTTAACTGGCAATAGTAAAATACGATAATAGCTGATGCCAATGCTGATATTTTCCTAACCAACTATTGCTTTTCACAGCTAAGTTGGTTTTAATTTTGTGATATTTAGTTATGTAGTAAATTTACTCAGTGCTTGTATTACAAGTCATAATTTATTGCTTTCAAATTAAATTATATTGATGCTATTCGAAAAATTTTACCTGTAATAGGTTTTTTACAGCTTTAAACCCATGTATAAGTTTTTAACACACTACGTTAGTATTGGAGCGTTTTAATCTTTTTCCAAATACTATAATAAACTTCAACAGAACAAAAAAGTTCCGGTGAAAATCATTATAGATAAGAACTTGCTATCTATCTATTAACATATCAATAAGGTAAGTTTCCACAGAGTGTAGTGAAGCAGTGAGTCCGCACACGCCGGCCGGTGCCGATCGATGCGCCCCTCGCTTCAATCGAGCTCCATCAAAACTCGAGCTCATTACTCAAAATCAATTAGCGTTATTAGTGCGGCGCGTCTTCGTTAGCCCGTGATGGAGGGTAATTTATTGGCATCTCTTAATTAGGGATAAGTCTAATTGGAGGCTTAGTCGTAACGAGGCCCTCGAAATCTGACGTCCCGACGAATAAATTGGTCGGCCGGGGCACGGCCTCGACGCACGCACTCCGCTCTCTATTACCACTGATATTTTGACGTGCCAACTCGATTTATACCGGCCGACTCGAGCGCTCTAATAAGTTTCAGACATTGACTCCGACCTGGCTCCGATCGTATCCTACAAAGGGATACAATAATGTGGGATCGGTTGACGGTTACGAGAGTTATGCGGTTGCGGCTCGTCTAATTTCTAGCGATACCGCAACGCCATCGTTTATGGCGAATGGGTATTGATTTTAAAGATGGTTTCCCATGAGGTTATTACGGTTGTTCGTGGCTGGTTGTTGCGATGTGGCGCGCTAAGCGGTGCGGTCGGCGCTCACAAACACTGCTATAGAGCCGAGGCGGACAAATAAAAGAGCACAGACATCGGCATGATCAAGTGCACCGAAAGATGTAATACGATATGGGCCGGTGCTTTATTCCGACGAAAGGGCGAGATCCCGCCTGCCAGGTCTGGTCAATGCCTATAATTAGATTGAACGATGATGACGTGCTGCGGTTATGTGTTGTTTATGTTGGCAATAATATGATAATGCTTATTGTTAGTTTATGGAACAATGTGACTAGACACTTATTTAGTCAGCATGACGAATTTCATAGTATCTGATTCTTTTGGGTTTTTTTTATTATTTCATGCGTAAATTAGTCGGTATGTCCGTCTCAAAATCAAACATTCAAGTAATAACTAAGTTATATATAGATATGTATGATTATAAAAGAGACTTCAAAGCAACACAGTTGATCCAACAACTCGTTAAAATTTTACTTTCCATTCAGTATTCCCTTCTCAAAAGGATTAGTTTCGCGAAATTTCATACGTGATTTACACAATGTGGCCCCTCATGCCGCTAAAATACCGAGAAGTATACCTACAGTACTTAGGTATGCAAATTGTGCGCTATAGAACAATTCGCCATTCAGAACGGCCATAAAGATCCCAGCGCTAATCCCGAGGACTTGGAAATAAAATTAAATAAAAAGAGAGGAAGGTGGTCGGGCCATACATTACCCTTTCTTTGGACGACGTCCCGGCCACTAATGCCTACAATGTGTATTATAGCATTTAATATAATAATAACGTAATGAAACGTCTCGCGGGGCGAGGGGCGCGGGCGGGAGGCGCGGGAACCGGTCGCGGAGGTCATCGGCTGCGAGCCTTCCGCGAGCGGGGCTGCCAGCCCAGCCCGCACTGGACTGCCCATTTATGTACTTTTTCGAAGCTAAGTGGGACAGCTTGTAGCATTTCCATGTCTATTTAAGTCGTCTATTAGTAGCTCCCGTGGCGGGATAGCAGACACATTACAACTAATGATGCGCTTCAACGGACGAAGGCATACGTAAGTAGCCTGGCGAGCTTCGCCCTGATAACTGCATTCGTATGGGAAAGCCTAGTTTATCCTTAATCGGACAGAAACATACGTCAATTAGGCACTCCTAAGTAGGAAATTACGATAGCTAACAAGGAAGAAGAGATAAAGTAAAAGAACTTTCTAATTAATAAATTTGTTAAGTTCAAACTTAAAAAGTATATAAATCACCTATCTTTTATGAGTCGTATTTCCTCATGACTGAGGGTCATGACTCCCCCGCAGAATTAATTCGTTAGGGAAGTTCTCTTGGGCTGATACGTCGTGGTGAGCGCCCAAATCCTTCCATGGAAGACACATGTCCTCGGATATTGTGGTCTTCAAACATGTCGGTTTCCTCACGATGTTTTCCTTCACCGTTAGATAAATCACTAGTGAACACAATATAATTTGTAATTTTTTTCTAAGAACATTTGTTACTAATATTGCACCTGATTTTTAGGTAACTTTTCCGCTGACGCTGGCAACACTCAATCTCCATGGTAATGCTTCGACGCGTCGCCCGCGCGTATGTTAATGCTCCATTAAGATTAAACTAATTGAAAGCCAATAAATACAACGGCTATGAATATTAATTTTATTTGGTTGGTATTACCGGACCGAGGTTTCATCGCGTGCTGAGGCTTGTATCGCTACTACACGTATCTGACTGGAGATTTATTTAAAAGCTTCAAGAAGGTTTTCGATTTAGTTAATCTTAACTTCATCACGATCTCTGCATATTGGCTTCTGATTAGCCTAGGTTGAAATTCATGATTTTGATAGTGGGGTTAGATTGAGTAGAAGTTTTTGTCACAGGTATTTATTTATACTTATCGAGTGTTTAATATATTATTTATCCAATAAAACTCTAAACCAGTCATAATTGCGTACAAATATCGATAAATCAATCTCATTAATAATCGATAGAAACGAGTCTCAGTGTCTCAATCAGAGACAATAAGCGAAGACATCCCTATATTCCTGTCAATCCATCAGCCATCGATTACGCAGGACAAATCAATTACAAGTAGCATTCCTGGCGCAGCGGCCGACATTCCCTCGCCGACATCTCCGGAGCCTCTCGTCAGCCTTCAGACTGGATTAGCGCGCCGACGGCTGCAATGACGAGCTTCCATCAATTGTCCGACATTCCGAGCGTTCAAACATACGTCTAGATCCATCCTCGAGCTCTGGCCTCGGGAATTTCGTGCTCGATACCCGAACCGGAATGTTATCACCGCACGCATCAGCACTCGCCGTCAAACGCGACAGACCTATCGTACTACATTGTGCACCTCTATTTAAATCGAGTGAATTAATCGAATGCATCCGTGAACGGTGATACGACCGCAGCAATCTATGCATCCTGCGGTAATCAGCTAATTGGATATGAATTATTGATCCCGTAAGTGGTAATGATCGGCTGCGAGCGGCCGGATGGGAAACGGACGAGATGGCGTGTTGTTAAACATCTTCGCTTTTTTGCTCCCGTATTTATTATATTAAGATTAACTACCGTGCAAATGTAGACACACACTGAAATGGAGAAATGTGTAAGAACTAGGGTTCTTTCGGTGTGCGTGCGCAGGTCAATGTCGGCTCTCGTGCGGTTTTCGTTCGCAGGCCGCAAGGTCGACTAACTGCTAATTATTTTTCGACTGCCATTGCGACATCGCCGGGATGAATAACTGACTAAATGAGGTTTAGTGGTCTCGAAACTGGTTAGCGATTATCACAAAACTGACTGTGCGGTCGTTAAGATTGCGATTTGTGAAAATTAGTTAGGTTTACAAGGATCGAGGGCCGTAAAGGGTCCGGTATAGCACGAGAAATGGTCAAGAGCGCGCCCACACAGGGTCTCAAGAACTCGCCTCGAGTTTATTTAGTGAGTACTGTTATGTGTTCTGTGGTTTTATGTTAATCGAAGAGCCATGTCTGGGGCGTCGCGACGGCCGCGACACGGCCCGTGATACAACAAAACACATTAAATACGCCATTATCCACAACCAGAACAATTTAACATTTACGACTTTACACTGACAGCTCGTAAATAGAGTTTATAGACATTCTATTGGGTCCTTGTTTGCACGCAGCTAGTACTGTACATAGGTCAGGTGCTTGGACCTAGCTTGGACAAATAATACCTAGTACCTACACCGAGAAACGACGTGCCTTAAAGAAGACTTTATGTGAACGAAGTGGTCAAATGAATTCATACCTGAATTCAGACGCCCTCCTGCTGACAAGTATTATTACTGGACTTACGTATTTGATGCTTCTAATAGGTATGTTGTCACATACGTCTTCAAGCAGAAAGTCCGCAGGTAGACATCGTTTTATGGTGGAAGTGCCGAAGTGTCGAACGCAGCGCTTTGCTTCTACGTTTATTGTACGGACGGCAAAGCTCTGGAACACTTTACCAGAAGCTGTGTTTCCTGCGAACTACAATCCAGGGGTTTTCAAATCTAGAGTTAATAGGTATCTTCTAGGTAAACGTGTTACACCCTAGGCTGCAGCAATGCTTAACATCAGGCAGGCTGTAGTCAAACTTAAACCTATCACACGTAAAAAAAAAAATACGTAGTTTACTTCCTAAACCCTAGGAAAAAGTTGACTTACTAAGTGGCTTCTGGATAGTCTGTATTCTGTGCTTCAGGTGCCGAAACTTACCTGAAAAAAAGTATGATATATATCATTGATCATGATAAGTTATTAAAAGTGCACATAAGCTATTTATAGATTTTGTCAAAATGCTCTTTATGCTAGTCTCATCATCAGACAAAGCATCATACCATTATATAAAAGCGAAAGTGTGTGTGTCAATTTAGTCCTCTTTCAAGCTCAATGGAGCAATGAATCATCCTCTTTTTATGTTACGATATGGAAGTAGAAAGGACAAGAGTATCATCATCATCAGCACAAATTTAAGGGCAGGGCCCTTGTCTGTGGAGCATTCGCCATACTTCCCGATCTTCTGCCAATTCCTTGCCCTCCTTATACGACATGACGCCCGCCTTCTCCTTTACTTGGTCCATATATGACCTCTTCGGCCTTTCTCTTCCTCTTCGTGCTTCTAGTTTTCTTTCAATGTTTTTTTAAAGAGTATATAATATTACTTATATTGTTTTATATATTTTTCTTAGTCTATTCATAGACTGAACAAAATAAGATCAATGATCTTCTATATAAACTGAACTTAGTAAAACCACATTGAATACGAGAGAATTTTCTACCAGCTGTTATCGGGTCCAACAATAAATTGGATACACAAAATGATTGTCATTTAAATTTTAATAACCAAGTTTAGCATATGAAATTATAGTTTTTGTATCTTTAGGCGTTAATAATAAATTTTAATTATTTTCCACAATCATATTCAATTAAATTAATATGAAGCCTATGATTAAGTTTATTTATTATAAAGGTTGTGGTTAAATTTGTAGGACAAGTTGCATAATTTTAATTATTCATGACTACATCGCTATTAGATGTTTTTACATTATCTGTACAGTCATCTATAAAGTATGTATGATATTATAATATTTTATCGGTCTTCAAGTCGAGAGTGAATCGGTTTCTTCTAGGCAAGCAAGCTAGATCATAGACTATAACGTCGCTTAACATCAGGAATCAGGAATCACGGACACAAGAGAACTCCCCTTACGAATTCTGAGAGAGTCGCGAGTCGTAGTCATGCATGAGCCTATATAGGTTATTATTTTCATTAAAAACAAAACATACTTGTGAAAGTGACTATTGACTAAGAAAAAAGAAAGATCACTGTTTATTGGTTCGTCAGTGTTTTGGCAGTTATAGCAGCATCAGTATGTAACAATTAACTATCAGCCAAAATATAGCAGAGTGCAAACCCGTTTTAGTTAAAAAAATAACAAATGAAGATGTAACAAAATATCAACACTTCTTTATACTCTTGTTTAGGTATGTACCTACTAGTATTATAAGTGTATCGAACGATTTATAGCTAAATATTTAAAAGCACAATAACCATATTGCTTATGTTATCTATATGTGTGTTTGACATGATCTTAATAACAAAAATTTTCATTATTTTATTAATAAAACTAGACATATGTAACTTCTAAAATTTTATAAAAGCTAAATGTTATAAATTCAATTTGACGAGATATTGTAATTTGTGTAGCATATTCTGTGATATTAGTACTTATACCTATGTATGTTACAATTTTACATTATCAATAAAGATTCTTTATCTTTATCTTTTATATGTTCCAATATTTATTCCATACTAGCGGACCCAACAGACTTCGTCCTGTCTGTTTATTCTTTTACTCTTTAGTTAAATAGTTAGAAAACGTTTGTATGGGAAAAATAAAAAGGCGGTTTTTAGGGATTTTCCGGCATTTTTTGATTTTTTCTGGCCGTAAAAATCATCTGTGAACTTCAACGATTATTTAAAAAAAAGAATTTGCCAAATCGGTCCAGGCGTTGTTGAGTTATGCGCTTACCAACACATTTTGCGATTCATTTTTATATACAAGAAGATCTGTGAAAATTGATAATGCAACATTACAACTTATTAATTTCATATCAAAAAACATTTCTATTGAGTAACAATGACTCCATTTCCTGTATTTTATAGGTAACATAAATTGACAGTTAAATGTCATAATCTGACCAAATAAAGACATCCAAAGAACAGCTGCAGTTGTCCAGAACCGAATAAATAACACAATGTTCAATACCACCGTTTTCACCTACGCTCACACCTACTCATCACGTAGGGCTACCATACACTTATCAAACAAATACATACATATTTTTGTATATTATATTGTCCTACAAAAAGGTTTATTTCGTCTCCTTTCTCTATGTGATCCAGTAAACTTTGTATTTACATATTTTCAAAATGTAATGTGATTAGCTGTTTGTATTTTGTAATATCAAGTAAATCGAATATAGAATGTCTACATATTATAATACAGATTCTCATTACCTGCGCTCAACAGGGCAATGTGTGGATGCTACAGTGAAAAAATGACAAAGAGTACCACCGCCTAAATTTAATAAAAAGCCAAAATAACTATGTTAGTTACACCACATACGCCCAGCGTTTTCGGTCTAAATATACTCGTGTTCCATTACACGTCTCTATGTCCAATTTATTCAATTTATGAACAAGGCTTTTTCAACGTGGTAACCCTATAAAAGCTCTCTACAGTAAGATATCTCACTTTATACTTATTCGGTGGTCACTGGGAGTGGGAACTAGGTAACAAACAAACTAATTTATGATTTGAATGCTTAGTAAATGAGTATTGGATATGCAGCTAGTTTTACATGACTCCACTTTTTGTATTATTTATTACGGTTTTAAATATTTTTGTGAAAATATATAAATAAGTAATAAATAATAATAGATAAATAACATTAGGTCGACGCGGTCAGTCCTTGGATGAGTGACCGAAAAGTGGCAATCCATTTTGGGCGCTTCCGTGGGTCGGATGACACGTTAAATTGTAGGTCCCGGCTGTTTGTCTAGTACGGCAGTTGTTAAGCCATGTCAGAGGCCCTTAGGGCAGCTTGATTAACTCTCGATACCAGAGTTGGCCACTCTCATTCGAAAAGAAGAAGAAGAATAACATTTAACCCAATTAAGTGATTTTAAGCGAAGAGAGGGTGTTTCATTAAAAAAAAAACACAAAAAGATCTATAAATAAAGAAGGAATGCTTTCTGGCTCATACGCAAACTTTGAGAGTCATCCATTTTTGTATATCATTCAAGACTGATATCATGATATAGAGCTATGCGCAACTATTTTAATTTTAAGTACCTACAAAATTACCAGCTCTCACTACTAACTTTCCGCACTATTTTTACAATGTAACCCTAATTATAATGTTGAACACAATGGCCGCTCATGTTTTATCACGAATTAACAATTCAAACAAAACAGCGGAGGTAAGTATAAGGGCCTCCTAGGCACAAGTATTAATTAAGAGGGTTGGGCCACTCTGTCTCTAATTAACCGTACTACGTCACACCCAGCAGACGCCTTACTAAAACTAAAATATCGAACACCCATATGTAAACAATTTATTTATAGTCAATTAATAAAAGAAGACGTTGTCACCCGGGAAACAGAATTATCTCGTCCGGGTGACAACACACTGTTATAAGAAATTACTGACTTATTTTCATTTTTCTTCTTTTCTCTTATTGCCATCCAACGTGGCAATGCCGCCAGCATGCTGGGAACGTTGCCTACAGATATACTTTTTTTATAGGCGTTTTAACTTTATTATAAGTTTTAGTTTATAAGTTAGTTATTAATTAGTTAAGTTTTTATTTTTGATAAGTAAAATTTGTTTTATAAGTTTTTTCAAATAAAGTATATATGTCTCCTTTTTTCTGTGTGTATTAATAAAGTGAACCTGAATGTAAGTTTTTTGAGCCCAATAAACGTTTTTTATTGTATTGTAATTATCATAACATTATACAAAAACAAAAGTGTTTTAATGCGATTTGCTGTTTGTTTGTCGTTCATACCGAAACGGAGCACCACCGCTGATAATTTTATCAAAATACTGTTACTTGCATTATAATTATAAATTATATAAACAACAATACTATTTATAATAAAACGGGTAGTATAATATGCGATAAAGCTATTTCATCCCTTGATATTAATACAAATTATTTGGCATCATGTTTCCATGTTTGATTCAACTTTTATTGTCTTGTTCTATTGTACATTAGATCACAACTCATCTGAAGATAAGCAAATTTTGTGGTCTGCGTATGTGTGTGCGTTTGTGTGTATATGTATGTGTGTATTATTTTTAATGCTAATTAATTAAATGAATTTTATGAACATGTAATATGACTATTGTAAAATAATGACATGTACAGAAAGTATGAATGAATGAATATGAATATTAGGTGTGTCTGTATTATATTATCTCTGAATTAACCGAAGACCCGAGCCACATTTGGCGTAATTAGTTCCCTGCGAGGGTGTTCCCACGCCCTCGGACTTCTGCAATAACCCTGTATTCCATGTAATACGAAATTCATCGATTTTAATTATAATGTACGAGATATGTTGCGGAGATAATTGTAATTATGTGTTATGCCGGATTACTGACTTAGTACATTTATTTTTCCGAAATGTGGCTATAAGACGAAAGAATGTCGTCGACGAGTGAGAAAGTGAATAAAAAATATCGAAAATAGAGCAAATAAATTTTAAGAGGATGAGGATAAGGTATGCACATTCAAAGAGAGGCCTATGCCCAGCAGTGGGTTAGATAAGGCTGTAGATGATGATGATGATGATAATGATGAAATTGGAAGAAGCCAAAAGGTGAGCTCGTATGATTGCGGCCAATTGCAAGAAGCTCGTATGATTGTGGCCAATTGCAAGAAGCTTATTGTTTTGTATACATGGTTAATCAATTCCACTGTCCCGTTGAACAATAATTCTTTAATACTATTCTTCAACATTCGCTTTCATTTAGTTTTTGTACATAAGTAGAATAGAGCAATTTTCAAGCAATTACTATTTATATCGGAAACATAATATGTTTTAAAAATAGCGACAACAAAACAAGTAACGCGCTCGGAATGGCAAGGTGTCGGGCCGAGTGTCACCACACACACACACACACACACAAACACACACCACACCAGGCGCGTATTACTCGCGGTCAGCTGCAATTTGTCGTCTACGTGGATCGGATATTAATCCACCCACAATTACACCGACCATTCAATTAATTGTAACCCTTATCTGGCGAATTTGCCGGCGCTGGCTTATCGACACGTAACTTCTTGTACACTACGCTGTCAACAAACACTCGCACTGATATTTTTATTACCGCAAAAAGTGATGAATGTGCCCACGTTCCTGTAATGTCAACATGTCGTACCCGCTTCACTTACACACAAAAAGCGATCACTCGTCCTCAAAACACCATTTAAGGTATCGAAGAACCGTCGACAATGAAATTAACGATCGTTCGCGACGACAGCAATAAAATTTTCATAACACGATTTTTTAAAACAATAAATGCGACCGGGGGTGGTCGAGAATCTTTATTAAAATCTCGAGAGAGTAATAAAAGCACAGTTAAATGCGGAGAACGCTGATGAAAATATTAATTAATGTTTCGGAATGGGAAACATGTTGCTAATTAAATGGCGATATCGCATAAAACGTAATTAGAGGTCGGGAACATTGGGTTTCTCACGGCGCTGCTCTGCCTGCGAGTGCCGTACCGGATCCGAACCCGCGCCCGCGCCCGGTGCAACACCGCCGTCGCAAACAGGTTACATTTTGTACTCTACTCATACTGCATTCAACATTTTCTTTAAACGAGACATTAAATTGAAGTCTAAATAACTGCTCACTTTTTGTCGCACCCGAGCTCATGCGTGCACCGACATTTCAGATTTAATTTGCAAGCTTGCATAAATCGCTGACGGATAAAATTAGTTTGTGAAAAAACAGATTAAAAGCTGGACTTTATTAATAGAAATTCCGCGAGAGCGAAACTATGAACATTCCGAAGTCGGGGCCGAGGCGCGGCGTTATTAAATGCACTGACTGGCAACTATCGCGATGATGGACGCCTCAATGAGCCCGTAATTAAAAAAGTCAATGATCACTTATTGTAATTAGCGGAGTATCGATGTGCCGACAAAAAGGTAATTGTTTTCTGACGGCTATCAGTCTCGCGCACACGTGCGACCGCCGCGCCATCACTCGGCATCACACGGCCGCCTTTGTACCAGTTATTAGAATAAATAACAATAACGACGTGCCAGTGATCGTACCAATTTATTTAATGATCATTAAAACGCTTTCTGATATTGTGTGCTTTATTAGCGTCGATGTTGCTGTTGTAATTATGGAGCGTGATGTATAAAATTAACTTTACAACGTAGAGAAGAGCTTTTCTATATTATGCGAGATGGGTACGGTTTACGGTGAAGAGAAATGAAGTAACCATACGGATGAGTAACTTTCATATGTTTACATACTTATAAGTGTTTTGTGTGCGTTTATTATATGTATAAATAAGCAGCACCTAATATTTTGTGTATTCACTTAAGGTTTTTTTCTTTGCCTTGATGTTTCCAGAAATCCTAAAAACAACATGGAAACCAATAAATTGCAATTTTATCTGATTTTTACAAGGGAAGGGATACCTTTCTTTTCGACAAAGTAAACAAATAAATACTAGAGAAATCCTGCAGTGGTTCTGCTCGCAGAGCTACGTATTTCATAATGAGGTTATTAGGGAGCATTCTAGGCGCCTTATCTGCTGCTATTCCGAGGCAGAGCGCGCCAAATTGGCGTGGCGAGTGCGCGGGCGCAGCGATGGACCCCCGATACAGCTAATTAAGGGCCTCGCAACCATCTATTTGGAGAGATCTAGCCGCTGACGTGTGAAAATACCCAATTAATTAACGCGAACCGTTCACCCGATCGCGGGCATCGCTCCTCGCGTGCTCCCGCCGACCCGCAGTTTCTATTACTAGGTAGTTTCATTTGAAACTTTTGCAGCGCTCATCAGCGCTACGATCTGTACCGCTTTTATTTTGCTTTCCAGACTTAATTAGCGCGCGTTCGTAGTACAATGTAGGCCTCATAGAGCGCGTCCACCTGATCATGACAGGGCAGTAAATCGGGGGAGTTTATGCCATAAATAAATTCGATTGCGCATTAGGTGCGCGCGGTATAAAGTGGTCGTGTTTATGAGGGCGCGCTGCCGTCGATCGGACGTCCCGTGTAATGGCGGTTAGATCGTGGTGTAACGGCGGAGATGTGGGTGAGCGATGGCCGCGGTGTAAACCGAGTGTTAATGGCCCATTAGCCCGGTGCCGGTGTAATTGGCGCGCCCAGCTCCACCTAGATGCGACAGATACTACGCACGACAACTGCAATGTTTCAGCGCAAATAATTGCTGCTACACCTCACCACCAATTAAAATTTATAACCCTGTATCAAGCAAAAAAAATCTGGACTGAACGATTAAAGGTCTTTAAATTATTGGTACAGCGTGTATTTTGTTCAGTTACAATATAATTAGAAATGACAAAATCATTTAATGCATGTCTAATTTGCGTCGATTTTAAAACTTTTAACTGCTATGCTTTCGTTATCATAATCCTGCAAATCTTTAGCTAGATTGGCTAACTTGGCTACTCAGTACAAATACAAAACCATAGAAGATACAAAGTACGAACCCATTACCGCGGCCGCAGTTCTTCGGAGCACAATCATTGGCGGCGTCAGCAGGAAATTAAACGGCAGGACAGGCGCGTCGTCACGTCATTCAACCTCTGTGGAGGCAGCACAGAGGTTTGTAGCCACTATTTCAATCCTCTAGCAGCAGTGCTCCACTTCTTTTAATTAGGGATTGGATGCAAATTGCACTATCGACCCGAAACAACAAAGTTTACTACTCACTCGTATGTGAAATATTCTGATTGTATATTGTATTAAAAATTCACAGCAATTCCTCATAGTTTTCCTCAGATTTTCGTTTTTTAGTTTGTGCTGTTTTATGGAAGATATGTTTATTTAGTGACTTTGAAATAAAATAATCAAAATAAAGATTTGTCATTTTAGAAAAGTTGAAAATAAAGATTTATTAATATTTTTATAGAGTTGAGATTTATTTAATAGTTTGGTACCAACCTGATTGATTTAGTACCATGAGTCATGGTCTAGTCACTAGTGCAAACCCAAACAATAAACAAAGAAGTAATTTTATCTGTAAAAAACTTAGTGGCGTGTATGAATGTTTATGTGAAAATTTCGCTTATAAGACTGACTATATACATTACTGAATCCTACTTTAAAAAAATACCTTGTACCCTTCCTATCAATCAACTCCCACCAACACCCATAAATTGCTAACTCAGTAAACTATTCAGTTCCCAGCCTAGGCCGAGCCAATCGTGGTTCCGAGAAGAGACGAACAAAGCTGGGCGTGTTAATCGAATATCTATCAGATGAGAGCAGAGTTACTGCGGGGCGGATATTAAACGTCAGTTTCTTAGCGCGGCGACGATAAAGGGATGCGCTTGCTTATCTCACGCGCTTTAATTAGGTTGGCACTGCGTTTCTAGGGACAGAAGTATAGCGCGAATAATAGAACTAAGTACTTAAGACCAGCGCTGGTGAAGCAGCCAGCATTATGCTGAGTTGGAGTTGTATTGTGGCAAATATGTATCATTCATATTTAAGTAGTTTTATATATTTCTTGTTTTTTTTTACATTAGATAGGCTCACGCTTGACTACAACTTGCCTGATGTTAAGCAACGTTGTAATCTACGATCTAGCGCGCTTGCCTAGAAGAAACCGTTTGTACTCATTTGTTTATTATTTGCTACAATAAATCATTTTCTTTCTCTCTTTATTTCTTACTTTAATGTCTGAAGAGGAATGGTAACAGCACAGTGCCTTGTGATGTTGCTTACATCAATTCCGAATAAAATGTGACCTGGTTACGGCCTGAGCTTTCTTCCATGTTTTTTTTACTTACTGAATGTGCTTTTTGAGAGTAAAGTAGGGACAAATATACGCATTAACCTGTTTTAACTATCGATTTGTGAACACTTACTTACTTAAATGTATCTATTATTATGTAATTTATTACATTACAAAACGGTACCAATTATATAATAGTTTAAGAACAACAACAGCCAAGACCAGCTTAAATTTTAAAATTTATCATTATAATACCCGTCTGACAAACTCACACTTCAGAAAATGATTGTGACTCTGTATACCCTTATACATTTGGTAAATTATATCAATCGTATCTAACAACTTTTCACCATCCAATCAAAACCAGCCATTAGAAACTTGACCTTGACTTCCTGCATCGCACAATACAAGTTACATCCCTCGATATAGACTAGAGGCAGTGCAGCGGAAATTAAACCCAGCCTGTGGCCTGTCCATGCTCGATTACCCGGCGCATACTAGTGTTTAGTTAAGACGGACCTCGGGAAGATCAGCAAATTAGTTGCCGGCTGCTCGCTGAATAAGAAATTGGCGAAAATGAGCTCGCCAGCTTACGATTCAGCGGGGTACTGTTGAAAGTTTCTATTACGTCGCGGTCTAATTAGCTTCTTTATTTATTTAGTAGTTTGTAGGTGATTCATTTTTCTATGTCGCATCTTTTTTTAACTAAAACTGGTTCGCACTTTGCCACAAATGGCTAGGTCAATAAAATTACAGCCTTAGATAGCATGTATTATAGAAGTATTAAATATCTAAAATTTACACACTCTCGTTGAACTGGTAACATAAAACTTGGGTTTTGCAAGATTTTTATTAAATTCATATGTTGATAGTATGATTGTTTCGGTTACAAAATTCAAATATTTTTTACAACAGTTAATTATGCCTTGGCACTTGTATACTTATTGTCGTTACACCCAAACTCTTTCGTTGCCATGACCAGTCTTTACCACCAATGCGCCGTAAACCAGTGACGTAGTGAAACATCGAGCAATATGAGCGAGGTATGAAGGCTGCTCGGCACGAGACAATACCGCGGCCGAGCCACAAAACATCCACCAAGTCATTCTACCACTACTAGAGATGTACTACGAACCTTTCACCTACCTCTATATCTTTTTCGGGTTAAAACCGTATGAGTAAATTCTATAAAAATATGGATGTAATTCCGAAATAAATGACTTCTATTCTATTCTTAAATCGTATGAAAGTGGCCAACTGTGTTGTTTAAAGTTTTCAAAATGCCTTCAGGGCCACTGACATATCAGCAGTCGTAAAGTCGACGTAAGGTAAGTTTATAAACTTTTCTAGGAGATACTACAAGTGACTTTTTTGAAGTAAGGCACATCAATCTTTAGATTATGTACTTCTGAGAACACTTACATTATCGGTATATAGCTTAGTGGTATGCCTTCTTGTATCCACCTTACCACTGCCTCCACCAGAGCCACCACCTTGTACAATCCAATGGAGTTGACGGGGTATTCTGGTCGTGTAACGTGCTGCCTTCGCAAAGTCATAGAGAGAGAGAGTCGCAAGCACATGAGTAAATAAAATAAATTTAGCAGAAACTTTAGTGAAACTTGAGACTGTAGTAAAGAGAGTGCATCCCTACGTGCAGGTTTCACGGTGGCGCGTGTTTGCTAGTTAGAATTCGGGTGTAGTTCGGAAATTAATCAGAGCCCATTGTGGGCGCTTTGTCGCGGGCCCGGCGCCAATTATTGGCTGCGCGCTGCCACCGTAATTGAACCTGGCCCCGGGCGCCCCACTCCGGCGACACCGCACAAAAACCTACTGCCTACCTCCGTACACAGAGTTATTGGCAAGTAACGCATGATATCTAAAGGTGGTTTCTAGTATGTCAAAAGTAACAGCTTTAGTTAAGCCAATGTCTGAGGCCCTAAGAGCGGCTGATAAACTCTCGACACCAGAGTTGGCCACTCTCATTCGATAAAAAAAAGAAGAACAGCTTTTTCTATAACTTTTGGAAATTCACGACGACACTGGAGAAAACCCCCTACGTATGTATACAGGGTTATTAGTGAGTAACGCATAATCTGCTAAAGGTGGGTTAAGTACGTCAAAAGTGAAATCTTTTGTTCTACGGCTTTTAGGGATTTGCGAAAAAAATTGCTGTTCCATAGCCCATATAACTTCATAGCTCTATAGACAAAATGTATAGACACAGTTGTTTTTCGCGAATGTCCGAAAGTCGTATAATAAAAGTTCGTACTACATAATACCACCCTTGAAAGGTTATGCGTTAGACATGAGTAACCCTGTACAGATATGGACTGATATATAGATAGATATGGACTGGAAAACTGCTACCGAACGGTGATTGATCAAACTTCACTATTCCTACTGGACGTAAAACAAAACTTATTTGTTTTAAAAACATACTTCAGAACCCAGTCGTTTTAATATTACAAAAAAAATAACAAATAATCATCATGTTTGTCCATTACAGTTATAGTGACTCCTTGAAAGATCAATTTAAAAACTGTACGTCATTGCATTCTTAACAGTGAGATATATGTATTATGTGTAAATTCTTAAGATCCATCGATTTTACAGAAAACATTTTGTTCTAAAGCAGAACATGGGAATACGCGGCAAAATGGCAATAATACTTAATTACCACTGCATAAATTTAGTAAAAAGAAGTTAAATATTTATGTCCAAATCTGTTATAACAATGGAGTATTAAGCAATAAAACTCATAAAGCTCATTCCAGATATGATCATGATTACCTTTGTCTGTTCGCGCGAGCATCGTAAACAGAGAGCAAAAAGTACTGAATGCACTTTAACAATCGCGTCATAAGCAATTACTTCAATCAACGACATTTTACTTAAAACACGCCCAATTTTATCAAGTGTCAGATGCACATTTGTTAAATAATCTAATAAATATTTTAAATATTACGCGATACGGAGAATGCTTGGCTTGGTGGTACAGGTATAATATTATTATTGTTGATAGATAGGTCGAACAAAAACTGTTAATTAGATATAGATACGTACATCGTAAACTACGTACGTCGAAAGAAACTTTTTTTTATAAAAAAGTGGCAAAATTGTAGATGGTCTGTCTGATGGTAAGCAGTCAAAGTCGTCTATGAGTACTTGCAAGGTTTAGCGCTGGTTAATGGTAATGCTTGCCAGCTTAGAGAAGTGATTGAGATTTTTTTTTCAAATCGTTCGTTACTTGCTAATGATCTTATTTTATTTGCTATAGAAGAGGCGTTTTCATTCAACGATGGATATATGTATGTATGGATGTAGGTTGATGATGGGGTAGGTGTCCCTAGATTATGTTGTCTATGACTTGAATGAATGAAATAAATTGCACGTTCCCATTTGCGATATTCAATGTTGAGAAAAATGGAATGAAAACATGTTTCAGTCGTTTATTTGTTAAGTTCGCGTGTAATTTGGGCGGTTTGTGTCGCGCCGCCCGCCCCGTCGCCGCCGCCCGCCCAGCGCGACTGCAGGATACTGAATTATCATAGTAAATCATGCAATTTGGACTTTTGTGAAGATTTTTTTTCCTGTGTGTGAAATAATAGAAACTTACTTAATTACTGAACTAATTTATGTTTTCAAATCTGTCAAATATGTGAAATAATTTCAATTCTTCGATAATAATTTATACCTCTGATTTATATTAAGTTATACTCCAACACATAAAAATAAATAACGTATTTTATTAACATGACAAATAAACTAGATTCCATGATCATGGATTAAACGAAACAGATGTAATAGAAAGAAAATAGAGAGTAAGAGAATAAAGTCTCAATAAAAATTAAAACGGTTAATTTTCTTGGTTTAGTAAAATGTTTATAATCTAAAGTAATATTTTTATAAATAAAATAACAAAGTAATGTGGTTATCCAACGACTCTAAAACTTTACAGCATAATTTTAAGCATCCTCAACCCTCTCTTAAAATAGTATAGCCTTCTTTAAACAGTGCTGTAAAATTAATTCTCTCACACGGCCGATGTACCCTACATTATGAAAATACGCGAAATAAACAGACAATAATAGTGAAGTACTAAAAGCACATGACCGCCAGAGGTTAATATATTAAAGGGCGTAGACATTAAAATTCAAAGACACCTTACTAACACCTGGAAAAAAACCGTTTCGTCAATTATATAGCTTGCATTTATTATTCAGAGCGTGAACCATTCACACGTTTTGTTATTAGCGATATGACTGCAATATACTACACAAATATTTATATTGTTTTTTTTATTTATATTTATCCACCAATACAACGATTAAATCGCGTATCTTAATCGTAACAAGCATCACGGATCACGCTTTTACATACTAGTTGCAATAAGCCCCTTAGTATTGAATAAAAAAAATAGTTCACGTTTAATTTAAAAACTTTATTATTCATCATGCAAATGTTGTTTGTGAAGTGACAAATAGTAAATGTTCTATTTGTCACTAACCTACTCACGTATTTTATTAGACAGATGTTTAGCGCATTTCCACCACACTGTGACATCTATAGGTCTGCACGTCGTTATTTAAGGTGTAAAGTCGGGGCAGCGTTAACCGACGACATTAACCGGGTGGTAGATGGTAACGGCCAAATTTGCATTCCTCATTGCGAGCGTAAAAATGCTCTCATTAACCTGCGGCAAAAACAACCGCCCTGGACGACGACCGGGCACGGAATGTGCTCAATATACACGCTCTGTGAGGGTGCGACGTTTTGAGTAGACAATGTTTATAGTCAGTATTTTTAATTAAATGGGAAAATCCTATAAAATATATAATAATAAAATCGCTGATTATTCTTTAAAATTAACCTTTTTTTATAAAAATGACTCGTAATTTTTCATAGTCATTTATCTAAAAGAATTGAGTTACACTTTAATGTAAAATATCTGAATGAAGCGAAAGTATGTACACTACTATCTCACTATAATCCGCACTCGCTTGACTATGGCCTCATATACGAGTATTTTTTGCAAAATAAACCTACTACTAGGAACAGTTAAAATCTAGTTAGATTATAAATATAGTTTTTATAAACGTATTATTAAACTTCTCTTGTACCTTTGACGTGTCGGAAAAAGTGTTGTCGAAACACAAAAAGTAAGAAAAGTAAAAAAAAATCGGATATGAGAAAATCGCATCCTTTCCAAGCTAGTGTTTTCCCCGCATACAGGGTGTCACAAGATCCGAGGTGGCAGCAATCGAGCGAGTTTCATTGCCGCCTGCCGCCTGCCGCCTGCTTAACATACCGCGCTGGACACCATTCCACCTCCTCGCCACTTGTATTGTGGCTACCTTCGATTTAGTAGCGGCATTTGTTTTTAGACTTTAATTCCATGGCCTCGACATTTACGAATGAAAATACCTACTTGACTTGTGAAATACCTTAAAGTACCTTGATTTATAAGCCTAAAACCTATATTTAGCCAAAAATGTGCAAAAACTAAAATCATTACTAAAACTTTGAAAAGGTCAGGAAGATAATCCACTTTCATGAAAACCATTAAATTACTTGAGCAACTAAATTAGAACAGTGGGTATCTGGTATGAACTCGATGCTCATAATCTCCCCGCTTTCGAGGGTTAAAATTCAGTGGCACAATGCCGGCGCTGTTCCATTAACACAATTTTATAACCGACATATTAAAATAATAAAAACTTATGCCTCTCTTAATTAAATAATTTAGCGGCGGGCTGAGCCGAGATATGTAAATTGTTTTAGGGGATAGATCAAACAACCCTTTTTTATGACTTTAATATGCGGTCGCCGGGGAGGGGGGAGGGTTGAGACACAGTCGGGGGGAGAGGTAAGTTATGAAATATTTAATAACAGCGCACACGATTCCATTTGAATTACTTTCGAGGAAATGACGACGTGCAAAGCAGGCGGCACATCGGTCGGCCCTCGCCGGGAGTTGCCACCTCGCTCCTCAACCCGCTGTAACTGGCTACAATATGGAAACTAGCCATAGTAAGAAGACTTTAACAGTTTCATTCTGTGTCATATTGGTATCATTTAATGCATTTTTACAAACATTTCTATACTCTTGAAATTTTGAGTACTTACACTGTAATTTTAAAATTAAACAACTCGTTTTTAGGAGTTTTCTGGATACCTGGAAAACTAAGTTATATTGTGTGAAGTTAGTACGGATGCTGGCTATATTGTGTGAGTGATGCTGGCATCCCTAGCCACGCCGGTCGCTCACGGAGCGGCTACGTGGGAGCTCCGAAATGAGCCGAGAAACAAATATTACTACAAACAAACTTTTCGCTTTATTAAAAATTCTCTAATATAATGCCTGAGCATTTTCATTTCAGACTATTTACACCCGTATTATATATTTCCTGAATAAAACGCAAGAAAGTGTAAGTTAAATTACAATGATACTGTATTTGGTACCTGTGGCGTTTAACTACCTTCTAATACCTTATTAATTTCCATAATGAGAGAAAATTTTAATCTGATGCTAGATATCATAATGAAATGGCCACGTAATGGACCCACAGTTCCACATACGCGTATTATGTTACTAATGTGACGTATTTGTGCGACAAATGAAGCTTCTCTCACTGTTAATAGCACACAAATTACTCTAATGAGATGTCTTTTACCCGATGACGCTCGAAGTACAAAAGCTTGTAAGTAAAAACGATGAGTTTTATAAAATTGTGACTTCATTGACGTTACTTCCTCCAATAATTATGCAGATGGGCCGTTTACGTATGCGCGCTTGAAAGCGGACCTTTGCATAATATATTTTGTCTTAATAAATTCGAAATTACGAACATAAAACCTTCAGCTTTTAACGCGGGGATATTCAAAAAGGTTGATGATGCCATATTTTTTGCGGAGTGACAAAATATTTGCAAACAACTTTGTAGAAAGAAACGGTAATAAAACATGCTGTGTGTGTCACTAAATTAAAAGTACATATCATTTTATTTATGTATTTATAAAAACATAAATACGACCCTAATTAGCCTTCTTGATATTATGTATATGGTATTATTCCTTACAATGTGTGAACTTAAACACTATTCATTCGTTTTTTTTTTATGTTGACTTATTGGTTTTTTTTCATCCACCTCTTTTCCACGTCTCCCAGCGTTGACGGTCTCTCTAGGACAGCTTGAAAACACTTGACTCTACAGTAAGCCGCTACGAGCATCTCGATCTTCGATCTCGATTTACGATATGTAAAATTTTATCAAATTTTACTGCCATAATGAGTCTGTTTTTCGCAAAAATACGTTGAATTGTTTTTCAATAAGCAATCATATCTTTGTACCTGTGTTTGTAAAGTGCAATAGTGGCCAATAAGTGGCTTTCCATTTTCGGCGCTTCCATGGGTCGGATGACACATTAAATTGTAGGTCCCGGCTGTTTGTCTAGTACGATAGTCGTAGATCCATGTCAGCGGCCCGTAGGGCGGCTTGATAAATTCTCGACACCAGAGTTGGCCACTCTCATTCGATAAGAAGAAGAAAAAAATGCAATACCAAATGAGGGGTTATTCTGTAAGAACTGAGAAGTGATAGGCGTGCAGTTCTCACGTGCGAATGTATAATCAGAGAGCATTGCTCAGGCTCGCGTTAACTCGATGGACACGCCCTTAGCACGACTTGCGAAATTAACAAGAGATTCGACTTGTAAAGTTTTCGAAGTAAGTTTTTTTAAAGCAATATACATTTTAAGTTCAAAAAATGGATGTTGAAATGTTAATTGTGTGGATTGTAATCTATACTATAATATTATAAAGCTGAAGAGTTTGTTTGTTTGTTTGAAAGCGCTAATCTCAGGAACTACTGGTGCGAATTGAAAAAGTCTTTTTGTGTTGGATAGACCATTTATCGAGGAAGGCTTTAGGCTATATAACATCACGCTGCAACTAATGGGAGCGAAAAAACAGTGGAAAATGTGGAAAAAGCGGGAAAAATCATAATTATCATCAAATTCATCTTTGAGGGCTTCCGTTGCGTGCGCTGCGAAAACGGTTCAAGTCGTGGGTAACAGGTATACTTTATAAAGCTAATCAGTTGTGTGCAAAACTAATTTGACGCCCAAAATAACTTTTAGTTGTTTATAATGTGAATAGATTATTTCGTGCAATTTTATCTATTCACATTTGTATACGGTATAGGTAAACGACAAAGTCTTTAAATATGGCGTTGACACATAGTTATCTCTCACGTCAAATAAATCATATTTTAATGAAGAATTAAGAATATCTACAAGTGTGAGTAACTCAGTGACAGCGTTAAGTTAACTAGGTATGTTTGTAAAATTTTCACTTACTACCAAAGTTACGTATTGCTTAGCAATCAGCATTCCTCTGTTGATGCTAAACACTCGGTAAGAGCGTGTAAAAACTATGAATGGCTCGTGATCTTAGCTGTTAGGGTTGCACTCACTGAAAAATGTACTTCACATGTGCATTCAAATGTGCAACACACAAAATTTAAGTTTTCTAAGTAATATATTTTTCATTTAACTTTTTTTTTAATTTTCAGATTCATTGTTTTGCTTTTTTGTCGTTCTTCCACCTGCAACCAACTTTGTTTAGCCTTGATTAAGAAATTATGTCTGCGCTTTGTTTTCTCTCTCTCTCTCTTGGACATGTTGCTTACAATGTTGTAAATTTTATTGCGACTATTTTTCGAAAAATAAATCTAACAAGTGAAACCAATATGCGCGTTTAGGCTACAACACAAGATGTCCTGGCAAAACTTCACACAAAATTTTAATCAAAAAAGTATGTAAGTACATTCGTGTTTAATTAAAGTCACGTAAAGTTTACTTGATTGCACTGGCTTATGTACAGATGCACAAAGCATTGAATAAATGTGTGTCGTATCAAATCTTAAGAAATAAACAGTAGCATCCACTAGGCAACATGATAGAGTTGATCGTGGGTCGCTGTTGACATTCGTTTCTCATTCTATTAAAATCTTTCAGAAAATGCTAATCAAATAAAGTGTAGTGGAGTAACCCTTCCACATATGTACATTATATAAAAAGCTGGCAGTAGTAAATTTTTACTCTTTTAATATTTTTATAGTACCAAGTCCTAAGTAAGACCAAAGCTTCTCTCACCAGCCCTAGCATGCGTGCTCACCTCTATCTCGGGGCGGGCCCATAGCGCGCTCGTGAAAACTATTCGCAGATAAATCGAAAGCTAATTCGGAATGGCTCATTGTTGTCTGTCTGTACAAAGGAACACAACTTTCTCAGATATTGCGTCGCACAATGCAGTGGACATTCAAACGGCAGGACAAGCCGGGGGTAAAAACTAGCTCTGTAAAGGGTGTAAAAGTAAGTTATAGGATGTTTTACTCGAAGTTTTGATTCCTAGTCGAGAAACAATTGACTATTGAAGCATCGGTAGCATAAAAAGCGTTTGTTGCTAGTTTTTTAAAAACACGTTTTAATATGCAATGTAACATTGAGATGTTATACATAGTTTTTTGATTCGACTTTTTATTTATTTTTATGGCTACTTACCTAATAGCTTCAATTTATTTTGTCAATATAGTAGCAACATTTCACGGTGTTACTATATTAATCTTTGATAAAAAAAAGTAGACTATGTGTTTATCTATACCACATCTGTATCAGTTTAACCATGCGAGTGTACAAAAAAAACAAACATAAATATACTTACTCACAAACTTTCAAAATATGTATTTTTTAAGAAAGTTTAAAAATAATATTATTATTTCAACACATATTCACTTAAACTAACTTTACAAGACTTAACTAATAAATAAGACTTAGCTAATAAATAGCTAAGTAAATAAAACATAGTTGAGATAAATCACCCGAGTGATCTGCGGAGGGCCGCTAAACGAGCGAGACGACCTCTTTATGATGTCATACAAATGACGCTATTAGCTGAGGAAGTAGTGAAGGTAGTATAGTGGGCTTAGTAATACTTTGATGGGATTTTAACTGAGTTTTCTAACTTTGAAAGTTACTACAAGTGTGATGCTAGCCATTGGATTGAAATGTTTGCAAAACGATGACATAAATATGTAAATAACATGAACGAAGAAAAGCACTTAGATTATCATTAGGCTTTTCTAAAGATTTTCTAAGTGCCCCTTTTTGTAGTAGTTAGAAGTAGTATGCTTAGTTTTCCTTCACTTGTTTTTATATTTTATTATTGTAAATAAAGCTAACAGATGTCATTATAAAAAAAACGAAGAAAGAAAAAATATATAGGTGTTATTCTAGTTCTATCATTATAACCTACATTTGAAGATATATTTTTTACTATGTATATGTACATATTTTTTGTATGATCAATCAATTTAATTCCTTGCTCTTATAGCTATCACAGCACATTAAAAAACAGTAAAAATATGAAAGTTTAACAAATTGTACGCAGGCACGAATGATTCAGTCATGAATTTTTTCACTCTTACAATTTGCCTTATTTTGCAGGCTTTTTAGCAAACAGACCGAGTTCAGCTTTCAATCTCATATCTAGTATCAGCACATTAATCACGGCATAAATACTCTTAGAACAAGGATCTTGAAACAAATAAAGGAATATGCCTGGATAAAATTGTGTTGCTTGTATTGCTAAAGGCACTGTGATATACCGTTTGACACGATCGATGTTTGGCTCAACTGGTTAGTTGTGTCGTGCGATTTTTTTTTAAATTTTTCTTTACTTACTTGAAATAATCGTTAATAAGGAATGACACAAAAAATATGTTCAAAACTGTTAAGAGTAATAAAGTAGAATAGTATGTTTTGTGATTTTATCCAATGCTTTGTGCCTCTGTACATAATCCGGTGCAATAAAGTAAACTTTGCTTAAAAACTAATGTAAATGCATATTTGATAATCTGTTCGTATGTAAGGTGGGTGCATAATAAGGAGGTTGACTGGCCTGTTAGCTTAGTTGGTAGTGGCTCTGCCTTCTAATCTAGGGGTTGCGGGTTCGATTCCCGCGTGACACAAGTATTTATGCATTATAAAAATTTATAATTACTTGTGTTGAGTCTGGTCGTTTGTATGCATAATAAGTATGTATTTACAAAAGAAAAGTATATAAGTATTATATCCGTTTTCTAGTACCCACGACACAAGCGTTTGCTTAGTGTGGGGCTAGATTGCGCTGTGTGCATTGTCCCGGAATATTTATTTATTTATTTATTTTATAATATAGGTTTTACACAGACAATATTTTACATAAAATCTTTTGCTAAACTTTTTACCTAAACTTCGAAGGCTAAGCATTCAAAGTCTTAGTTGTTATCAAAGGTTGTATCAGTTGTTATATCTGGGGTCCGGTGCCCGTGCATTCCTTACCAAGCATAAGGGCGTGGACACACGGCGAGGGGACGCGTGGGCCACGAACATGGCGGCCTAACAACTTAATAAGCGGTTGCGCGTGATTTACGCGGGCCCGCGGCGCCGGCGCACTCGCGCGCCATATTTATACTAATACACGACAGATACACATCGATTTCTCATAAAGTAGCCTTAGAAATGTACAGACTTTGGTGCTATTGAGTAGTAAGATTTATCTTAATAATAATAAGGCATAACTGGCGGGTGCCGTTCCTCGTACAATAGACCAGTTTAATTAAGTCAATGAACAACTCAACACAATAGCCTGTAATATTAATACCATGTCTGCAATAGTTACTTTATATACCTAACATCCTCTATCTGTAATTTTTACTTAATTTTAAGTACCTATAAAATTGTAAAAGGCCTCTCAGTGTTGGCTACGGCCTCACTGATGCCTTAAAAATACCGGGCGTAAGGCCCGAGAATCTGTGAATAATAATATGTCTTTATTGCACACCAACATGAAAGAAATACATGAAAGGATAAATTTATGATGACGTACATATGGGCGGCCTTATCGCCTTAAGCGATTTCTTCCAGGCAACCTTTGGATGGACACGATTAGCTGAGAAGAAAAGGGTCAGAGGTGTACTAAAACAAATATAAGGAATTTATAAAAACATACAAAAAAATCCTAACTACAACAACAAATACCTACACAATCAAGTAATTATAACACATACACTACTTACATACAGGATAATAAATTACAGATTTGCCAAAGTTAAAAAAAACCGGCCAAGTGCGAGTCGGACTCGCGCACCGAGGGTTCCGTACAAACCTGCAAGGTTAAATATTTTGTGATGTAACTAAAAATTTATGGTTTTCGTAATTAGGGTTCCGTACCTTAAAAGAAAAAAACGGAACCCTTATAGGATCACTTTGTTGTCCGTCTGTCCGTCCGTCCGTCCGTCTGTCAAGACCCTTTTTCTCAGGAACGCGTAGAGGTATGAAGCTGAAATTTATACCAATTACTCAAGTCTACTGTCCCTTGAAGCTGTGAAAAAATCAAACTTCTAAGCCAACGCAATCAAAAGATACAGCCATTTATGCCGCAAATTTTCGACACTTGCAAGGGAATCAAAACCTACAGGGTGCTTCCCGTGAACTCAGAATCTTGAAATTTGGTACGAAGCAACGTCTTATAGCATAGATAAAGGAAAAATTACGAAAACCATAAATTTTTAGTTACATCACAAAATATTTAACCTTGCAGGTTTGTACGGAACCCTCGGTGCGCGAGTCCGACTCGCACTTGGCCAGTTTTTTTTATTTTTCCTTTATCTATGCTATAAGACGTTGCTTCGTACCAAATTTCAAGATTCTGAGTTCACGGGAAGCACCCTGTAGGTTTTGATTCCCTTGCAAGTGTCGAAAATTTGCGGCATAAATGGCTGTATCTTTTGATTGCGTTGGCTTAGAAGTTTGATTTTTTCACAGCTTCAAGGGACAGTAGACCTGAGTAATTGATATAAATTTCAGCTTCATACCTCTACGCGTTCCTGAGAAAAAGGGTCTTGACAGACGGACGGACGGACGGACAGACGGACAACAAAGTGATCCTATAAGGGTTCCGTTTTTTCCTTTTGAGGTACGGAACCCTAAAAATGGTGGAAAATTTGATTTAAAAATTAATAAGGATTTAGACTTACGTATAGAAAGAGGCAAAGCATTCCATAAGGCTACAGCATGTACTGCAAACGACTTATGAAAGTACATATTAGCCTGAGTAGAGGAAGATGATCTTAATGTTTGGTTAAGCTAAAAGTTTATAAATAGGCATGCTTGCTAGTGCAGAAATCTGACAATTATGTGTAAACGCATTCTACATTTCTTATCCCTGATCTAAATACAGACAGCCCAGTCTGACATGCCTCATAAAAAATTTGAATGAGTAGCTCATTATTGATGCTTTTACGACTAAAAGCAAGTACTGAAGCCATTAAGTATTAATTTGACATTCGGATTGCCTCATTACGGCGGAGCTATATTTGGCCTTACAAACTTCGCTTATAAATCTACCGCGTGCTAATTACGCGGCATCTAATAAATCTCTCACATTATATAGGCCGTAAATATACCACAAAATACGTCATAAAATATAGTATAGTGCGAGCGTGCCGCCCGCACGCCCGTGGGCCGCGGACCTCACTCGTCGCCGAGTTATGGCTCTTGGAATGGGCCCTCAAGACATTTTATATATAGACGCCTCACAGTAAAAACAATGGACACAAAAATAGTAAAAAAAATAATCGACAGGTGGTTATACTCGTTATTAAAATTACAAAATACCATCGGCATGCCGATCGATCGTTATGTTATTATGAACTATAAATTTAAAAAATATTTGTTTATAGTACGGCAGTTTTTTTACAGTCTACGTGAATGACGTCATTAATGGATTAAACTAACAAAATATTGGTACCGCATTATGAAGTTTTTCATAAAAATCTCATCCATTACAATTTTTTACATAAATCGTTTTAATTCCGTTCCTGCGGAGTTGTGTAAAAGAAATGAAATGTTACGGTTAAAAAATGAAGCGGTATTAAAGTGTCTCAGGATCCTATTGTCTATGAGCCAGTCCGTGTACCCTTCGCCTAACAATCGTCGTGAATCGGAAATAACCGGAAAATTTCCACAACTTGTCTAATGGCTTATTGTTGTACTATTGTAGCGGTGTTGCCGCTGCAAACGTACAAGTGCTTAAACGCTATGCTACAAAGATGAAAACATAGTTTAATAGTTGTATTGTCAGCGAGTAAAGCTTCGAATTAACTACGTATGTATGCGCATTTTACACGTACTTTCCTGTAAATCAAAAATCTTAGTTTACTTATTTAACCTTTATCGAACAACAACGGATGTACGCATGTCACAGGCCCTTGGGGCTTTATTAACATTGACACTAGAGTTTGCCGCTCTCATTAAAAGAAAAAGAAGTCTCTTGATAAACAATTTGTTAACTGTTAGCTTATGTCAGTCAGGTCAGTCAACTTCCAATTGAAGTTTCTTAACTTTGGTAAAAGATATTCTCAACTACTTTGGTTTAGTTTTTTCATTAACTTACCTACACGCATTTTTAGTAAATCACGCACATTAAAATCCAGCTCATTATGATATAGCACACACGAAGTCTCGACTCATATTCGCGACTTCGTATGCTAACAAGGTGGAAAGAAAAGCAATCAAGTTGGCTCGATCACTGCGAGCATAAATTAGTGCAGTTCCAACGAGAGGGTAGTTTAGAGCATAGAGTCTTAACAGTAGGGCAAGTTTTGTTGCAAATTATTCTTCAATCTTTTCCATTGTTATTTACCTAATTTTAATATTTGTCACCTTTTTATTTTGTCATTAACGGCATTCCATAAAATATTTACAGCCTAATTATTAAATTTTAGTCACTCTCTTATAAAAATAGGTTCGAAAAAATTACAACACTGTAATAAGTGACTTATGTATGATATATAAATAAAAAAATGATTAAATAACTTTAACTTACTTGTGAACATAACAGTATAATCGTCAGCAAAAGTACAAAAATTGAGGAAGGTTATCAACTACATATTTTTATTAGCCTTTTATTACTTCTTAGCGCCTTTTTAAAACAAGCAAATGTTATTTTTAATCACATCGTAAGTAATGTTATTTTGGCAAATTCAAAATGGCCTTACTGTTGTATTATACACCGTGTCTCGCCTCCAGACTCCGCCTATGTAAACATACATCATGAATATATTAATTACTAATTACACCGCCATACTTGATTGAATAAATTGCATCTGCAAACTTATAAAGTACATAATTATTATTCTCAAGACAAAGTAGGAGTTTTAGTTTTATAAGCGTTAGCAGTGTGTGATCCGAATGTCCGGAAATATTCATTTAATAATTAGTTAGGTGTGATACATCATATTATATGTAATCATTAACATATAATAAAGCTGAAAAGGGTCGAAAGACTGAATATTGAAGATATTAAAAATGGGTTCAATTTGATAATAAAACACGTTTCAGTAATTTTTATAATTTATGGCTGTTTATCTGTTTCTCTGTGTATTTGTGAAAACGGTTAAACGTGAACGGATCATCATGATTTTAGGTATGTAGGTAGTAATCTTAGGAATGTCATAGGCTACTTTTTATCCTGAAATATTGCGAGCGAAGCCGCGGGCGTCTAACAGTAATTAATAACCGTCTTTGTGTTCCTTTTTCACACAACAACGGAGTGACTGATCCTATAGTAACGTAGGCGATTTTAGACTCCTACAGACAACACAGGCGAAGCTTCGGCCAAGAGATTTCACTAATTTTGTATGTAAATATTTGCTTGTATTTTTTTCAGTGGTTTATTGATTGTGATCGTATAATAATCATTTCATTTTAGTGTTAGTGCCATTAGTAAGTACATATTATGTATGTACGTAAACATGACTCGTTTTTATGTACACATGTGAATCGAAGCGATATATTCATGAAGTTTAAACTGGAGGAAATGTGTTATTTGTGAGTGATGATTTTTTCTTTATGAATTTGAAAAATCCACCAACATTACAACTTTGCGAGGTAATCAATCCTCTCAGTGATGAGAATTACGACTTAAAGAAGAAGATGTATTCTTTTTTAAATAAAATATGTGGTTTTATGGTAAACGGTCCGACTGATGTTTAATGGTAAATGGTACTAGTGGGTGCTCGCGGCTTCGCTCGCATTAGAAAATAAAACTTGCATCCCCTATTTCACCCCTTTAAAAGTGACATTTCCAAAAATCCTTTCTTAGCGGGTGCCTACGTCATAACATCTACCTGCATGCCAAATTTCAGCCCGATCCGTCCATTGGTTTGGGCTGTGTGTTGATAGATCACTATATCAGTCAGTCAGTCACCTTTGAGTTTTATGTACATACATATTTAGATAATAAATAATAATGATTTCACAGTGAGTATGAAAAGGCTCTTGCTGGTTTATCAGGTAAGAATCGAGTCCTCTTGAAGCACGTTAACGAGGCGCCATTAGTGGTCACTTCACCACGCTCTAGTACTACTTATATTTTAGCTTTTTACTCTTCATCCTTGTACAAATAGGTATTTTTTATGTTTAAGTATAATATATATTTTTTGTTGTAATTAACAAAAATATTTATTGCTTTTAAATATATTAATTTTATTCGTAAGGCCCTTAGGGCGGTTTGAAAACTCTCGACATCAGAATTGGCCACTCTCATTCGATAAGATAAAGATTCGTAAGTGCTTATTTATTATTAATTTTTGTTGTTTATTCATTATTATCATGCATATCACGACATTATAAATATACTAATTATTTAAATGATTGAATATCTTAAGTAAAAAGGACTCGTAAGAGTTAAGTTATAATGTAAGTGTTAAGCACACTTACGTATATAAATTAATTGGGTATATAGTGTTTATTTTGTAAATATATTTATTAAAAAAACATTTATCATAGTTCAAAAGTTTTCATGTCTTTTTAAAGTCTAATTCAATGGTGAATCGTTTTCTGGCAATATGTAAGTAAGTATAACAACATGTTTACGGAACGAAGGTTTTATGCCGAAAGCCTCCGTCCCGCCATCTCTTGTGTAGTGTACCGACAGGAATAAGCGATGCAAGAGAACAAATCCCGTCACTACGTGTATTTTGATACGTCGAATATTTGTTAAAATTTCACAACATTGTCGAGAAAAATATGTTACTTCCTTATATTCTCTGGAAACTTTTGCACCTGTTACAAACGTACATTCTTATCTACATTTGGCCAAATCATAATATAAAAGTATGAATATCACTCAAAGATATCCGAGAAATCTATTCTTGTAAACGTAATGGGAAAACTGGATCTCACCTCAAATAAATAACGACCATGAAATGAGCTATTAATTAAAACAAAGCTAATAATTTACTTTCCAGACGTTAATTTAAATTTTCAAATTACACTTAAATAAAACAAAACAGTCTCAAATAAACCCAATTAACACATAATAGGGCTCATAAAATGTGATTCATCCCAACAAAGATATCTAATAAAGGCCGGCACCACGTATTAATATTACACAACGCTATTCATTACGGCGGTGCCTCGTCTGGGAACGTGTAATTAGGTGTATTGGACTGGGTCATTTTCGATAATTCATAATGTATGTTAATTATGGGGCCGAAGGAGCCCCGGGACACGGCGCCCTCCCTCCCCGGCCGATGTTTGTGCTGCCCTTATAAATAAATAATAATCGGTAACGGAGCTGGCAACACTCGCCTCGCTGTTATTATGGATTGTTTGATTTTACTAAATTAGTACGACAAATTGTAGAGCCCAATGTCCGATAGGAAGGCCGTTGTAGGGTAAACTGACACGCAACTCGATGGTTTAATAATCATTTACAGGTAAAGGTGCAGTGATTCCCACGTTGCTTTCAATCGGTACGTTTTCATAGCAATAAAACCTATAAAATGAAACGGTAAAAGGAGGGATTAGTTCATTGATTTCCATCTTCAAAGGAGACTTTTTTCCGGAATATTTATTTTTCTCATCGGAATTGTGAAAACACGTTACAAAAACCGATTCGTTCGGAAGCTGGTTCGTGTAAATAAATGATGCACACACGCAATTAAGTAAGTACTGGGCGTGTACATTCGGATGTGCGAGCTCTGGTTGAGTCTGCGCTCACAACACTTTTGTGTGTTTTTCACGGCATCAACGAGCGCCACGCTGAAAAGCCTCAGGCTCCTAATTAGGCTGAAGTCGGACGTGCCAATTAATTCAAGTTTCACTCGGAAACTTTGCCGCGTCAATTAATTTCATAGTTAATTAGCAAGCCCGGACAAAACCTCGTCTACGAAAGAAAGGCTAACGATGCCCGCCCGCGGCCCGCGGCCCGCGGCCCCTACAATGCACCAATTACACCCAGCTTTGTTGTGTGAACCACTCTCGCATCCATCCAACTCCACTCGACACGGATTTTAGAGGTACTATGAAGAGATCACATTATTTGATGTTTTTGTGTTCATTTTCAGATAATTAAATTGTGGAAATCCTCAAAATGTTGTTGTTGGCCGTAAAGCATCAAGCGGATAAGTACGTACTATCTTAATTTTACGAGACAAATCGTTACAAGTGAAGTCTCGTCAATACTCTCGCGTCGGTAATAAATAAAATAACTTTATTTTATTTGTAGGCATTGTCTTACACTCGGTATAATGGGCCGCGAGCTCGATCCGGAGAGAATTTAAGTACATGACGCGGCCGAGACGCCGGCATTCGGGTAATAACTCCTCGCAAATAAAATTTTAACCTCTGCTTAATATCTGGCGGTACGTTTATTCCAGCAAATTGACAGACAGTAAAATATTTTATTCGCGCAATAATTTCATTTGAACAAAAACAAGAGGAACTCAGTTCGCGCCCCCCGCGACTTCCACGTGAATTAACCTATTAAACACCGATTCCGGAAAATAAACTCTGTATCTTGTATTGGCTCGTAAAACTGGAATGTTTTGACTTGAGGCGTTCGCTGTGGTTGTGCGATACCATTTTCCAACCAAGAATTTCCACACACGTGAAACATTTAAATATTGCAGGGTAGATGAGAATGTATGCTTCTTTTATAGACATCATGGTTTTTTTTCACCTGAAATGACTTACACTTGATATGATAGGTTTTTGAGAGCAGTAGATATAGGTACTTAATAAAGATAAAGAATCTTTATTGATAATGTAAAATTGTAACATACATAGGTATAAGTACTAATATCACAGAATATGCTACACAAATTACAATATCTCGTCAAATTGAATTTATAACATTTAGTTTTTATAAAATTTTAGAAGTTACATATGTCTAGTTTTATTAATAAAATAATGAAAATTTTTGTTATTAAAATCATGTCAAACATAATAATAGGTATGTAATCATACAATATATCAACTTAAATAAATCTTGGTACTGTCACTGTAATAAAAGACAATAGGTAGTTGAATATTGTAACCAATATAAAAGCTTCTTAAAATACACTTTAATTGTTTAAATGCGCTGTATGATATGTCCTGAAATATTTATTTACTTTATTTGCACATTTCAGACCCTGTCCTATAGAACTTTAAAGTTTTGAAAACCCCTTAAAAATACGGCTCAATCACCTCGATTGCGGAACTCGTTGCCTGCTCATGTCGACGAAGCCTCGTGTTCGTCTTAAGTTGGTCCTAAGTGTGTGCCAAGTTCCAGCTAAGTGCGGTTCGTCTTGAGCTTAAATCGAGCAGTCACTAGAGCTTTCGTGCTTTTACTTTGGAGGTACAATTGGGGTGTTTAAAATAAATATTTACTCTATATAGAATAAATACAAAAACGTATTGGAAAAATAAACTTAAGAAAATATGTTTCGTAACTTAAATATTTTCTTAGCCTATTATATTAACTCTGCTTCCAGTTAACTTGTTTCAATTTTCATGGTTCATTTTGTGAACCCCTTAGGAAACGTTCAAACTGCAAGCAAATACACGAATGAATCGTGGACATTTATAGTATTGTGTATTTTCACCACGCTGTCTCTGACATGACTGCGCGTGATTTTTAAAAATAACCCACCTATTTTAACATCCATCTGTATAATGTAACCTTGAAGGAAATTCTGCATTTTAGCTAGAAACGCTAGCAAAACTACAAACACTCAACCAATTCATATCCTAAGAAACACCCTGTCTTAAATCTTTCATTCACTTCATTTCTTCAAACCCTCGAGCCTCGAGCTGCACAAGACGCCGCTTGTTTACTCCACGAGCCTACACGTGCTAAGTCTTGATCGTCATCCGAGCGATGTGCGTTGCCCCGGCTTTGTTTTCCCGAGCCATGTCATTAGTGGAAAGCCCTCGATATTTTCGCAAGCATCGATTATTTTTAATGGCCGCCGTCGCAGACCGCCGCACGTCCCGTAATTTGATTGTTACGTGTTCTGCGGAATAGTGGGGCTGATAATTTAGACAACTGTGACTCGTGATACTGTACTGACTTGCGATACAAAAAGATCTCCTAAAATACATGTTTCTCTAAAAAGAATCTTAGATACTTTTGAACTGTATCCCATCATCACAAGTCATTCATAAGTACTGCAAGAAAGTGTTGCAAGTTGTTTTATTTCACAAATGAATTAGTTCTCAAATGATCGTCTGAATTTTTGTGTTGAAAATTGCTTAAGTTTAATTTATTTTGAAGCACAACATATTTTATTTAGTAACTAGATGTATGTACCCGTGGCATCACTCGCTTTGGATGAATTTATATCGAATATTTTACTTTATCAAATTTAACTAGGTAGCACTTTCGATGTAAAGCTATCTTTGTAGCACTTTCAAAGTAGTGGTATGTATCTACCAATGAAGAGCTGTTAATGTAATGCTTTTTTTCAATTATTTTTCATGAACTATATCTGATCAGATACCGTTTTATAATACGTATAGATTGATTAACTATGACACAGAAAAGTAGTAGTAGTAGTATTTTTGTCATTTTATAATTATTAATAAATTATTCGTAAATTAATTGTGAATATCTGTTTGTCTAGTTCGACAGTTGTAAAGGTCCTTAGGGCGGCTTGATAAACTCTCGACAACTGAGTTGGCCACTCTAATTCCATAAGAAAAGAATTGTAAATATAATGTAATCTCTAGGCTTTTCTAAAGATTTACTAAGTGCCCCCCCTTTTTATGTTATAGTTAGAAGTAATATGTTTAGATTTTATTTCTATGTTTTTATGTATTATTATTGTAGATAAAGTTTTTAATTGTACATATATACTTGCAATATATTCCAGTATGTACGACGCGGTCGCGGCAGTGTGTTCCCGCCCGCGGCTCAATCATTACGGGATCATTAAAACTCGTCGTCAACCTGTTGGCCGCCCTTTCCCCACTTTTGCGCTATTCCTCTTGAATCACGGCTTAGAAGTTATTTGCATTGGATTTTAATAGGACGGCTTACAGCAGAATAAATCCCATTAAAGAGCTTAGATAAAAAAAATACGGAGATAAACTAAAATAGCAATAATCTACAAATTAACAAAGTGTAGCAGGTAATTCCTTTTTTAAATACTTGTAAGCTCTAATGAGCAAATAGGCACACGAAGTATTGTTTGCTAGCTTTTCTAATAAATATAGCAATTAATAAATATGTGTAAGCATAAGCACATCATTATTTAGCTTTTAAATGTCGTTGAGTCCAACTGTACCATTTTCAAAATCGACAGTTATCAATATTGTAGTCTATATCAATTAAAATGTAACTAAATATGTACATAAAATACTACATATTGCAACATCTATCAAATATTTATATACGTTTGTACCTATATAAAAAAATAACAGAACTGCCCCCTTAGACAAGAACCGTATTTTAGTGAGCGTACTGGCGCTCGCCTAAGGAATAGAAAGAGCAATGTATGGGATTGACATCGCGATGATTGACATTCTACGTTACTCCCAAACATTGGTATTTCTATTCCTTAGGCGAGCGCCAGTACGCTCACTAAAATACGGCTCTTGTCTGAGGGGGCTGTTCAAACGACAGATCAAAAAGTTAAAAAAATAGTAGTCCACAGGTCACACCCCGCCTATTAAAAGGCCGCCAGATGACAGCGATCTTTTACCTGATAGAATGAAAAGAGTGACAAAGTCTGGTGGAACCATCCAGCGGCAAGTAAATGAGGCGCGACGCTCACTGCTAACTAAACCAATCGGCAGAGAGAGATAACGTACGGGCGGGAAAACGCTGTGCTTCTGAAACCTTGGATGAATTGCTTGACATCAAGCAGGCTGTAGTCAAACGTAAACCTATCGCACGTAGAAAAAAATATGAATGTCGCGAATTTCGAAGCGAATCCAATTAAAGTTTGAAAGTGGTATCTGGTGTCGAGAGTTCTCAAGCCGCCGGGTTCTTACTGGATAAGCAGGTTCCATCGCTTACTATCAGGCGAATTGTGGTCGAGTGTTAACATAAAATTTGAATTAATAGATAGATAGATAGATATTTTTTATTAACATACAGAATTACAACTAACTTATTACAATGATAATAAGTGTTGGCATCGGTCATGTCTCGTCAAAAAAAATTACTAATTAAAATTACAATAAAATAAAACTTATAGTTATTTTAGCTGTATAGGGGCTAGATTAGATAGTCAATATCAACGTATGTTACTACAATTGTTTTTTTTCTCGTCACCTTGAGAATTGAGAAACTCCAACATAAACTTACTAATCTGCCCACATATGTTGCAAATGTAAAAGATTATTAGACAAAACACAGTTTTAATCATTCGCTGGATTAATAGAAGCATGATAAAAATAATAGTGAAATATTTATATTTCCATTTTGTTTCCCGCCCGTCTGTTCCATCCATTTAGCATCATTTGCGGCTGCTTTTTAAATCTCATCTGTTTTAACGGGCAGAATCCATTCCCTGCTGTTTGTCGGAAACAATACCAGGTGCTTTCAGGTGCTTGTGTGTAGTGTGTAACGAATTTTAAATAGTTAAAAATAGTTTTCAAACCTTTCGTAGCTTTTACAAGTGCCTGTATTATTTTAGCGTAATTATGATCAAACTTTATCTACAAGTTTACTTTATACAGATAACTTTAGAATGGTTATGTTTGTCACACAGTTCAGATTGAGAAGTTATTTTTTAAGGATATAATTCATATATCTAGTATTTAGATCGAAATCCAGCAAAACTAGAATAGTATTATTAATTTTCAGCGTAGGTATTAATTAATAGGCATTTTCCACTAAAACCGCTATTTTTGTCGTTATTAAATTTGTAGTTGTATTTAATTTTATATAATATTTATATATAATATAATCTTTGATAAATATATAATCTTTGATGTTTTGGACCGGATGTAATTAAAAACAGATAAATTTACCCATACAAGACCGAAATAAGCAGTAAACATTCAATTGTTTTTTTTTTGTGATGTAAATAATTTATAAATAATAAGTTTCCAAAGAAAAAGCTTTTAGTTAAAGCTTCATCTAAAATCAATATGCAAGTAAATCGCAAACTTACAATGAATATAATTCTCACGCACAAAAACTCGCGCGCTGCATCGCCGTTTGCCGTTAGTATCGTAATCCGTAACGGGTCCGTAACGAGTCAGTAACGACGCTCGTTATCGCAGCCCTCATTACGCCTGCGACGCGATGCGCCGCGGTTTGCCTTCGTTATTATTAATAGGCGAAGAGCCCAATGGACAGTTATATCACAAGTGGTTATTTGAATGTTTGATTTGAGAAGCGACGTATTTTTTTTAAATTTCATGTGACTTTTTTACATTAAATATAATAATAAAAAAATACATTTAATTTGGTTTCCAATATCTTTAGACCTGGCTCCACTTGGTCTACAAACTTCATAATTTTTTGACAAAAACAAGCTACTATATCGTGACTTGTATAATTTTTTCAGAATGTTTTTGGTGGCATATACTTATATAAAACATAAAAATGTCAGCGATGAATTAAAAATCTCTAAATGGATTCGATAAAAAATCTGTCCCTCAAAGAACTTGTTCAAAACCGTGTTTAATTCTTTATCACTTAATGATATGTATTTTGTTAAACCAATATAAATGACCATAATTAGTAAATACTTTTTACGCGTGTAAGGGCTTGCTATAGTATTCAACAATAAACAATTTGGCTAATGAATATGGTGTAACGAAATTTACCGTATGTTCCCGAACTATAAAGCGTGTGTGATGCAGTTATGATGCATTGTGAGTCGTGCTATCTGAACGTTTAGTTTCATATCACTATCTTTAGCGTTTTGCTGTCTCATAGTTCATGATGTACTCTGGACAATAACACTCTGAATATCTACTCGTATTAATAATGTTATTGAACGATTTGAACATCTTATCATTCTTAGCATCGTTTACTTATGTATATTTTAATTTTAGGAGACAAATAATATTATATTATTTTCAGTACGTGCCTAGTTATACCTAGTACGTGCGACGTAGTTTTTTCACGCAACTTTAACTTCAAGTGCAAAATCAAAAATGTAATGAAACGATTTATTAAAGCTTTTTTAAAGCAATTGCAATAACACTTACAAACTAAACATTAAATACTTACAATACCAAATAACTTACTACCAATACACACTTATATTGGCAATACTCTTACAACCAGCAACAAATAAAGCAACTCATCCCAATTCGCTGTCTCAACAAAAGAAACGAAACGACGGCATAGAAGAATGGTCGCCACTAAACCACCTTCCCTAATCGAAATGGAAAAACGATCACTTCACTTAAAAAGATCGCGGCCAATAAAATTGAATCGACAATGTCAGCGATGGGGATAGTGACTGCTGTGGAAACTGTGGCTGGTGTTGCTAGAGTAACGGGATTTGAAGCGTAGATCAACGATTTTAAATGGAATGAACTTTTTGCAGGTTTCAGTAATGTAATAAGGAGCTAAAATAGCTCTTACACCTATATGTCTTTTTTGTTTGAGCTATTATTATGATGACTCCCCTTTATGTGTTATAAGATATTTTTAAAACTGCTTTAAATAGTTTTTATCGGTATACTTCTTAATATTTATACTTAAAAGTTTACACGCTAGGTACATGTATCTCAATCCACTTATATAGCTCATTTATATATATATTTATAGAAAAATATAGTTGTAGTAAGTAGGACTAAAAACTTAATACACATTTTAATTGTGTAAAATTAATTATTCAGTCAATTTACACAATAAACACAAATTAAAATTTATTAATTTATATAATGTTTTACGTGTTCGTATTATGAATAAATGTTTCTATTTGTTGTAAAACATATTTTAATGGATATCAAGATTTTAGGCTTTACGAATTTTTTCCAGTCTACAGCTAGCAACCCCGTCTAGCAATGATTTCAGCGGGGGTAGCGGGGCGGGGGGAGGCACTACATGGTTTGGGCGGGTTTGGCATTTTTATTCGGAGACAGGAAAAACGCGGTCTCAAAACGTATTCGACTCGATGACGATTGATTTGTCCCGATTGAATTGAGTTCGGGATGAAAATTGGCGATAGTTGGCAATTTTGCGCTGGGCTTGGTGAAGCGTTGTATTTGCTCGATGTGTGTACAACTTCTCGCTCGATATTTTTTAATCAAGCCCTTTTTTATACCTAACTGTGTCTAGTTTTAGCTCTGATGATTGTGAGCGGCTATTTTGTAAACCAGTTTTTTTATAGGTACATTGAAAAATTAAAGATTTTCCAAGTAGTATGTTTAGTTTTTCTTGCCTTGTTTTTATATTTTATTATTGTAAATAAAGTATTCTTTTTGAAAAATTTGGTACATGCAATTTGGTACCTGAAAATACGAATATAGTATAATTTGATATTGTTGATAGCTAAAAAGTTTTTGGTGATTCAGAAATTTTTATCAATCAATAAGTGTCATATTTTATGGGAAATTTATGGATAGAAATATCCTCCGTAAAACATACACTTATAAGATGTATGATGTTTAGTTAGTGACAGCTCATAAAATGTAATTCAACCCCATCAATATTATGTACATGCCTATTACCTATATTTACAGAACAAATTGATTAAGTACCTCTTTTTTTCGAAGAAGTCTGTAAAAAACACTTAACACCCCGAAGCTAAGGTAGCAGAGATTAAGTACCTATGCTATTTCCAAAGCTAAGAGATTTTCGTTGAGATCAATCCTTGGATCAAATTAGCATTCCCTTTGAATGCTTCCGTGGGTCGGATAGCACACAAATTAATAAGAGATACCGGTTGGCCATTCTTTTGTGACCTTACGTACAAACTATAGTAAATGCCACTTATTTAGAGTAGGCAAAAAGGTCATTTTCCAAAAAATAAAAATGTAATTAGCTTGATACTGTTAGATTTATTCGCAAAGTAATTGTCATCAAAACAATTAGACAATGTCTGAGACCTTAAAATTTATAGAAGCAAACTTGCCTAATTCATACTTTATTTAATAAAAAAATATTGGGGCAACAGCTTTTCATAAAATTCTACATATACATATAATTTATATACTTACATGTATTCATATCGAGCCCAGCTATTTTGTTTTATGTCGGTACAATATATAGCTTTTAAAAGTAGACGTTAACTTACACTACTTAGATACTATGAAACTTGCCAAATACGAATAAAATTAACAAAGTTATCGAAATAAATATCCTAAGCTTTCAGAAGGAATTCCAATATAAACAAACTTAAAATAGTCAAAGATTTTAAGTATCTTTTTTTTATCAAAGTATAATTTTTAAAAATGTTTATGTTGATATATTATTATTTATGAATCATAGCTAAGATTGAAAGTTAGAAAAGGGTTCAATATTCAAGAAGACACTCAGAAAGATATATGTACCTACTACAGTTTTTATTTGCAATATGATACCTAGTGGAATTCTGTCTATAATTTTATTCTAATCATTTAACATTGAATTAACAAAGGTAGCATCTCCAATATTAACATAAAAACTAGCTCTATAATATTGAGAGTGTTATACAAAAATTTCCCGCGCAAATCCGGAACAAGTCGAAACTTTGTAAATAATTAATATTTATTTTACGTTTCTGTATTAGTATTGATAAGTCGAAATCCATTTTCCTTCTAAAAATCTAGTCATAACCACTTCTGAATCAGTGTCCTAACTATCTATTACAGCATACTTAGATAGCCAACTTGATCAACCGATCAAGTTACATTCCGCAGTAAAAGTTATCGAGAACTTACTTGGCGTGCGTGTGGGGCGGCGACACCGGGGGCGGCGCGAGCCTTCTCGGACTGCTCCGAGGGCGCACTGAAACGACAAGCGACTACTTGAAACTTTCAGGCATGTATCGTAAGTAGTGAGGGAGCTGAAGGCCCGCGTGCTTCGGCAGACGGCGCGGCTGGCGGACTGGCGGCGCGGTGCCGGGCTCGCGCGAGCATCTAGCTGGGCGGGGCGTCGCCCCTCCCGGGCTCCGCCCACAGCGCACCACGCCCACCTGAATTAATAAAGGCGGCAAACACTGCTGGACACGCGGACAATGCTGCATTGTCCTGAGTCCAAAATAGTTTCAATTAGAATCGAGGACAAGGCACAAAAGCCTGCGCCGGCGGATCATTCACGGCGAAATTGGCCGATGCATGCACGATTAGCAATACTGAGCTCGAACTTTGGTTAGACGCTGAAACTGTCGCGAGTTTCTTGTGTGGTTTGAGATACTAGCTAAGTAAAGGACACATTTTATATGTAAGAAATTGTTTTTTTACTAGTAAAACATTGATATAAGCCAGGGCGAAATCATAGTTAAAAGCTAAAGTTAATGTCGAAATTTTTATCGAAGTTTGGCATTTTTTTAGCAAATTTATACTCGATTAGATATACCTATATTATGGTACCTATAAGCCGGTGCATTAGAGAGAGGAATCATAAATGGTGGCATGAAATTGATAGATATAACGGTCAGCATATCAAGTTAAACTTAAAGAATTTTAAAAGTAAAAGAATTTTTGTTTTATAAATTTTTGAACTTAAAGATTTTTATTTTACAAGTTAATGATTTTTAATGTTTTCAATAGAAACCTACTACCAGTGCCTACTTTTTCCCGGGATGAAATGACTCTTACGTCTGTGTCTGTACACCTGACAACGGATATTACAAAACAGGATCTTTGATGTTAGTTAAATGAAATAAAAAATATTATTTATTAAATTGGTCTATGGGACGATCAGGACCATTGATGGGGAAAGGTGCTCCTCCTGACATTTCTTCATCCCTTCTCACATTGACAATTTAAATTTTATTCCTGAAATTCATTGTAAATCGTGTTAGTAATAAGAAACCTTCATTTGTGAGAAAGTTAAACATACCCAATCCGTTTATTTTCTGAAGTGACATGTGACAGTATTCCGCCCAAATGCAAGCGGATATTCACTAGTCCGATGGTTACTTACTGTCGCGATCACAAACGGATATCTCCACCTTTCCTAGTATAGAAGCTAATGTCAAAAAATTTACAAATAAATATTATCTGAAAAAGTTACAGGCATTAGGTACTATATGGTACATTTGTAATACATTCCAGGCAGTTTTAATTTATTCACTGTATGTAGGTACTTATTTTATTCTGTGTGTTTTTGTGTTAAAGTTATTGTGCCCATTTGTTCGTCAAATGGATTCGTTAATTCTAAATAAATAAAATTTGCTTCAACTTGAATTAATTATTTCGTCTTTTAGTTGAAAAAAAGTTACGCTTTAACTGGAGAACTTGTCTAAAGATTGACCAAGTAAGGTCTTATGTCTTCAATTTTATGTAGCACTACTCATTTAATATTTCCAATTTCAATGTTTAAAAAACAATCTGTAATGAAAACAACTCTAAGTTAAAACTAAGCGTCACATAAAATAATTAAAAATAAGCCCGTATTAACGATTAATTAGTGATGGATCAGTATTTTTTAACATTCGTTTATAATTACAGAATATACAAATTATTTAACGTATAAAATTACAAAACAGTTTGTAGTGACGTCGAATTAACTTATTATACCATAGTTTATTTCATTTGTCCCATGCTAAGTCCCATAATTGGATAAAAGAAAAAACCAACATTAAAAAATCATTGATGCGTTTCAGGATGAGACTCATATTGAAATGTAAGAAAACTGTCCACACACTACCTGACTAGAGAAAATCTTCAGAAAACTGTTGGAATTGTCCGGTGTGACTGTTTGTCTTCCGCTCCACGTTTCTTATCCTGATATTTACACTCAGATTCACAAATATAAGGACTTCAATAGCTTCTGTAAAGTTAGAAGGGACCGTTGATATGGGAACATGATTCCATGTGTCCACTGTCGAATGGATAGGAATGGTATGAGCTGTGAAAGTACCTCTTTTATTTACCGATTTATCAAAAGGAGTAAGAGTTAAGAGTTAAGTTAAGTTCTTAAGAGTTCTTAGTAGTTTGGTTTTCATAATAACTTATTTAATGATAGAAGTATTTGATTACTCTCTCATAGAAAAAGGTTATTAATTCGATCTGTTTGTTAATGAATGAAGGCTTCTAAATAGATGTCAAATATTGTATACAAATGTAAGTTTGTATGTTTTATGCAGATGCGAGTGCGATACAGAAATAATCTGCAAAATTATGATATTATTCTGTTTCAATAAAATACTCGTTAGTCCAGAAATTATTCTTGTTTCGGCGCATTTTTGGAGGTAATTTTTATAAATTCGGTATGGTAGTAGGTTCTTTTTGATTATTTTTATTAATCACAATACATATTTCTTTCTTTGCATAAGATAACTATATTGTCGGTAATTTCTAAGTGCATTGTCATTATTGTCGAAACGTAAATACGTGTGATCGTACAGGTAAGGCTTTCAAATTAAACCATACATTTTCTCTTAAAAATGAATACCTTACCTATATTTTATTCCATAATTTGTCCAATTCATCTGTGCCAATCCTTTAGGAGTGGAATTATTCCACGCTCCATCGACTCACCTCCGCAGACGAAATTCCAATGAATTGTCTGAATTGTAAACACCAGCCTGAACACCGTGATGGAGAGAAAAACTGCTTTATACCATACGAGATATAAGTAAAGAAAGAAAAGAAAAAAGGTGAAAACCATTGCCAATTCAAACATTTCAATTTCAAAAAAACAATTTCAAACTTTTCCCCTTACTACTAAACTAGAACTAAACTAAAACAAAATAAACAAATGATGAAAGGCTTATTAATTCGACTATAAAATGATTGTCTTTGAATGAAGAATAAAAATACCTTTCACGTTAAAAAGACATGTTGTATCTCCGAGAGATCAAGAATAATTCAAATTTGGTTTTACAAAAGAACTAGCAAACGATTTTAGTGGTTGTGTTGAATCGTAGAACTTTGGTAAGGTTTAGGGTCACTTTTATCTGTATGTATCCCTAATAAATATACTATGATATAACTCGACATAAAAATCGCATAATGTAAATGCACTCCTGAGGTAAAGAGCTGGGGACTTCGGTCACGTGTTCCAATATTTATTTTATCAATATTCAAACGGTTCAAATTGCTTGACGTTTTGTCTTCGCGAGTTTGCTCAGAGAATAGTCTGAAGCGTTTTTGAAAATACGTTACTTGGTATTAAACGGATTAGGTTGATGTGTGGAATGTATTATACTTATTGTAATAAGAAGATGATAAACGTATTCTTTGAATTAGATTAATCCATGGTTTATTCTATTTCCATCTAAATCAGTCGTTTAATTTGAAGAACATAGATACCAACCTTCAGCCATTAATCATTTCTTTGGATTTAAAATAATGTCATCGTATTTCAATCGAGGCTATGACGTAACGAGTTACCATCACCACTTTTTCAGTGGAGTCCAATCTATAATGGATTCCATAGTAGATGTTGTTAAAACCTAACTATGATATATTAGGATGTAATTAGAATTCGTAAAAAAATGCAGCGATATGAAATTCTGGCTTTGATTTCATTTCAAAAAAGTTGGTTAGAGTAAATAATATTTTTAGCTTCACATCACTACACTACATTATATCTCTATTGGAATATATCTATTAGCTATACCAAATATGGGGTCCATATCATTTTAGCACTCAGGCATATATTGTAATGCAACGTGATATCTGATGATAATTGTGTTTATTTTTCTTTTTTTTACTACAGAAAGTTTATAAAAGCATGACAAAATTGAGCTTTCATATAATATATGAAAGCTCAATTTTGTTTTTAATTTTTAACATATTATGTTGAAAATTAAATAAGCCCTGTTAAGTATAATTTGTATACTTGTAAACATTGCAGAGCCGGGCTTCTCATCCAGAACCATTGGCATTCCGCGGGCGAGTCGATCAAACGGAAAATACACTTGTCATACTTGGATTTAACTGAAATTTTATGATTTAACCCCACGAGGAATTATTGCCGCAAGTTTGAGTGATCGAACAAGTTTAGATTCAGGTTTATAGTATTTTAATGCCTTCGTGAATTTTACGCTTACTTGTCTATAAAATTCATTTTCTATAAAATCTACTTACTTGATAGAACCCATCTGGAGCTTAATTCATTTATTTGGAGAGTAAGAAAGTAAACTGTAAATTTAAATTCTTTACATTGCAACTATGGCGGGTATCTATTTACAAATTTAAACCGGCTTATTTAATAACAAAGGTCAATTTTATTTTGAAACAGAACCATTATATATAATATGTATGTCTTTATGTTTATGTACATTATAATTATATTTGTGTATATTATTTATCCTATCGTATCTATTTCTGTTGTACACCACGTCCTTTATAATCCTTTATTTATTCCTCTCCATCCAATGGTTGCCTGGAAGAGATTGCTTTTATCAATAAGGCCGCCGCTTGTGGCACTAGAGTAATTTATGTAAGTATTTTTTATTAATTTTGTTTTATATGTGTGTGACAATAAAAAAATATCTATCTATCTATCATTACTAATTATTTACTATATAATTTGCCTAACTACCATATAGGATAACAGTTACGAAGAAAAAGAGAGAGATACAATTATTTTACATGTTATTTTGTAATTAAATCAATAAGTAGGTTACTTCGCTATACTAAAATACAATTACTTTATTACTACTCTTACCCATCCTGCTAAATATGTAATAAGAAGGACGTGCACAAACAAATATTTCAAATAAGCTCTGAAATATAGGGGCAATATGAATGAAGGTGCGATAGACAAGGTGCCAGTCTGGTCTCTATGGAATAAACCTAAAGAATAAATGTAAAAACACGAGGCACAGTGTATTCGAGACCTAATTTCTGGCGCACGTCGCTCTTCTGACGTCAAATTTGCGCACAGGGCTGTCTCGGATCAGAATAGATGGGGAACCTAAATTAATAGGTTCCCCATCTATAAATTTCTAAATTGTCTGGTTTAGTTTGAAAGCAATATCAAGTGATATGACATACCTAATTCTTTAGTTATATGGTCGATATGACTCTGATATTATTCAACTTTGTTACCTAAGTACACTGTAGTCTTATTTATGTATCTCCAATTTGAAAATTATTGTCGGCTGTTGGTTACAAATTCCTTCCTAGGTTATTTTATAACACGGGTTTTATCTCAATTGAAATGTGAAAAGATCTCAATAAATTTTTATTGAGTATGTATAATGCCCTATTTTCTTAAAATTAAATAAAGAGATTTATAACAAGTAAATGCTGCTTAAAAAGCTGGTATGTTAAGTGCTAGATTATTTAAAAATGGCTTTAAGATGTTTGGTGTTTATAAGTAGTATGCTAGTACGCAATACTAATGTTTGTTAAATTAGCAGTATGTAAAACTTCCTGAGTAGTCATCATACAAACCACCGGCTATAAAGTACCTCCTGCCACCCCTAGGCCTCCGTCGTCAGAACGTCTTCGTCCGAGTGACAGGCGGCGACATATTTTATTCACGACGCAGCGCCGTAATTCCGTCGATGCAGATAAATTGTTTTACCGCGGCTCCGTCCCACGACTTTGGCGTTTGCATGATGAGCTCTTTTTTTATGCCCGAATAAAATTGTGTTAGCCACGAGACGTGTGAAGCCCGCTGTAGATTCCCAAGAAATTGTTTTCGGAGCTGCTTTGATATTTATGAAAGTTGGCATGTACGTCTCTATGAAGGGTGAGGTGGATTTCCATGAGCCACGGACGGTCCGGGAGGAATATAATTTGGTTGCGTTCGTAATTTTTCCCTATACCAAAACTTGGAAGTACTTTTACCATCAGTTTTATGTGCTATATATGCCTAATTATTCCTTGTATTTTCAATAAAAAAAATCTGCGTATACGTTGCTTCTATAGCTGAAAGCAGTCACAGTTGTTTTTTTAAACAAAATGGGTTTGCACTTAACCTTAATGCGCCAGATGGTAAGCGGTCACTGGTGTACAGTTACCATGGTACAAAAGAGGAAAGGTTTATAGACCACACAAAAACTAAATTCTTCCTTTATTAATTTGCACCTGCAATTTTACCTGAGCTACAGTCATCTCCTAGGAGCCTGCCACTAGTTGCAAATATACACAAGAGCCAACGCGCCGCGCCACACGCGCCGCGGGACCTCGCGCGCTCTATCAATATTAAATCGACATCCACTACAAACATCCGACAAGATGCGCCTGCAAACGCAGCTTGATTAGTGAGGTCTCGATCAGACACAAATGTGTTGACACTGGGAATTAGATAGACTAATGCAAATTGGTAGATTGATGCTGTTTATCGATCGATAACTTGTAGTGAGTAACAAATAGGGTATTCAGCAAAGTCCCATTCGTTCTTGATTGTAGAAGAAATAAATAGCAAGCGTTTGTTTCAAAACAAAACGCAACGCGTCAGCGCGTGTGCACATAACTTTAAAAAAAAAATACATGAATAAATTGAATTTCGTTACGTTTCATTAAATCTCAGAAGCAAAAAGCCCAACCATTTCTCTTCGAAACAAAATCACCTTTGACCCGTCGCTCGTCGTCGGATTATGAATGTTTATACTGAAAATAATGCGCGGTCGCGGTGTTCGGTGCAAATATTTGAAGACGGAGTCAAAGGGCGGGTTTTTGCTGGTCCTTTGAGCGTGCGGTTTGCGGTCAGGTATAACCCGATTACCCGGAGCTGGGCTACAAAACATAGTTGGCCGATGTTGGGAGACGACTCTGGAGTTTCAGCAAACGATAATAATCGAGTTATTGTCTGAGAGGATTACAGACGGAGAGAAAACAATAGCATCTACCCCATCTTGTATTATTAACCTCAGTTTATCTCCTTGAACTTTGCGTATAGATTATATCATCAGTAATATGTAAGTGTAAGTGCAAATACTACCTAAATAAAACGAAAAAAAAAACGCAAATAAAAAAAATATTTAATTAGTTTTCTGACCTAAAATCGTGATGAATTTAGCAAAACCGTTAAAAATTTATTAAGCTTAAATATTAGCTCAAAAGATTTTTAAAACTCCAGTTACTACAAAACAAACACATTACACACGTCTCTCCGTACTTTAAAACCACAGTTACATTTCCACATAAAATAAAGCGTCGTTTTCAAAGTTAACATGCTGCTTTACGACTGACTGACAGTAAAGTGTATCAAATAAAATTGTTATCCGTCAAAACATCTCAAGCTCTCGTACGAACGCAATGACATGCCTACCACTGTGCTCTACTTGAGAACACTTCGAGGTGGTACTGGAAGGGACATTCACTGAAAAAGCAGAATTGATTTTATACTTACAGGCAGAAGAAAAACTAAACCATAACCGAGAAAATATTTTAGTGTAATTATTTCAAGGTTAAGCAGTGTAGAAAAATATAATCAAACATTGTAATTATTTGCTGCAAATTTATTGTAAAAGTATCAAGAATATATTATGGCAGGGTTCCTGAATTATGAAAATTTTACTAAAAAAAAAAAAAAAAAAAACCTGTAAACCTAAATTGTACCTGCCTTGTATGTATATATATATTGTTTTCATGGCCTCCCGTTAATGTGATAATGCTTTCTTGCCAATTTCAATGAGTAAACATTTTTCATCGGACAAATAAAATTATGTTTTTGCAAAATTATTCACTTTAGAATGATAGTTTTGGAGATAGCAAATTTGAAAAAACAACTGGTACTTCTAAGGTGGTGGATTTCGTGTATATCTTTTACCACTACAAAAAAAATATGATCACATCCAGCATTTAAGCTTGCAATATGTGTTGCTGAGTTATTCAGTAGGCAGCAAAGGCTTCCACAGTACCTGCGGTTAGGTGTAACTTAACGAACCCTCGCTGAATCTTTAATATAGTTTCATTTAATGCAAGCTAGTTGCCGACTTTACTAGGGATGTTTATTCTGAAACGATCCAACTTTCCGGCTCATAAATAAATTGGCATGTCGATATGAATTTAAGATGAACACGGAGATGTGGATACTTTGAATAAATTAGATAATGTATGGCTTTGAGTGGACCAGTTGATACACATATGTACATATTCAACTTAATGTGACATCAAAGTACCCAGCACAAGTATTATTTTATAGTGATACCTCTATTCGCAGGTAAGAAAAACGTGATCATAAGTATGCATAGTTGAACTGTGCTGGTAGGTATGTCTCTGTTAATTATTGTTTTAACATTGACAATGTATTTATTTTGTAAGATCATTTTGATTGTTTAAGCCCTTCATAAGGACGGCTCTAATTATATTGTTTATCTAACAAACGGGGTATCCAAATAATATCAATCCACGGGCAGGTATTCCAAAGCAGAATTAATTCCATTACCAATACAAACACACTTTCAGGTGGCCGCGCTCTTCAAACGAGGCTCCCTACTTCGCAAATTAGATTTTGCATAAAGCCTATTTTAATTTGCGCCGTCGCTAAACACTGGAGGCTCTTTAATGTTTAAGCGAGGGCACAATTTGGGCATTGAGCGTGGATCGTGGAAGGGCGCGGGCGACGGTTGACATTCGAGAGAGCAAACATGTTCTTGTCGGCGCGGAGGCAGCCGGCCAGCGCGGTAATAAGCTTACTGGACTCCGGGCGCCGCCCTCGGCCGCCCGCCCTGCCCCGCCCGCCCCACCGCGCACAGTTATTAAATTCTTTTGTTGGCCGCGACCAGCCAAATGCCCAGTTATTTACGTGCCGACCGCGGGATCAACGTAAATATCTCCCGCGTGTCTTTTGAACTCCTAGCTTGTAGGATAAAAGCGGATTATTTGCAAGCCCCACGCGCTTGCCTCTACGACGCAAATTTCACGTTTAAATATCCAAACAAATATTTTAGTGGCAAAGTCGAGTATTTTTCGAAATAGCAAGCGAGTTCTCTTACCTTATGTTGAGCTTAGAAACGTAGCAGGTGTTTCAATCGTTACAAACTCGACGTGTATGTATTTCATGAAATGCGATCATAAAATGAGCTGAATAAATTAAAACGTGAAAATCCTTTCCCCTCGCTTCGTAGATTTAGAGATCTAAACGCGCTTCATTTCGAGAACATTATTCTCTGCTCAACAATAAAACTCATTAATTCGGAGGTGCGGTCGCGTTTTATAAATGTTTCACGTATTAATAAAATTAACAAAGCGGCGGAACGCGAGAGGGCTATTTTCCGACAAAGCGTCGGAGCGGAATACAATGGAATCTAAAATAAATACGAGGAGTTTAGCAAACAGGAGCTCACAAAGCGTCCACCTGGCGCTGGTGGCTGGTAGGTGGTAGGTCGGGGCTAAGGCTGTGTGTGGCGAGCTAAGTGTTTGCGACAGAGTTTCATGAATGGCCTCGAACGCCGCCGCCGGCCCGTCTCGCGCCGCCCGCGGCCTGCTAGCCACCGCCGATGAGAACGAGAATTACGTAATATACTGTAGCCTAATATACTGAGAAAAACTACCTTAGATGTTAGGTAGCTTTTCTCGCTGGACTTTTGTAGAAAGTTCTATTAAGAGGGGGTGCTATGTGAATTCAACATTTCATAAAAATCAAATAAAATAGAAGTAGATATATATGATTGAGCTAAATTTTTTTCATTTTATATAATTTTGATTCAGTGTTAAGACAATAAAAAACGCCAAAACACGATTACGTATACTTCACCCGAAAGGTTTATTTTTTGTAAAAAGGTGGTTTGGCATATTTTTAACCTTTTTTTTCAAAAGTAGTACAGAAATTTAAACCAATTTAATAATATCTATAAGGTAGTGTTATTATTTAGAGGTATATAGTAGAAAACCATAAATAGAATATTCTATTGCTGATTTTACATGAATTTATTTCGTCAAAAACGTCAGCAAAACTGCTCAAATTGTGCAAAATTGTTTGCGTGTGGACAAGACTCGTCGGCCGAACTATGCGCGCAATGCTCGCCCTTGCATTCATGTTAATACGGCGTGGAATTGCATGCGAAAAAGCCACTGTAGGCATTTTTCCAAGCGCAAAGCGTTTTCGGCTGAAATATATTGGCCTTAATATTAAAAAATATATATCAACATTTTACAATCTTTAAGTAACCGACAGAGATATCAAAATCAACTGACAATGTTTAGTTATACATTTTGATCAAAAACACCATTTACGTAAACATATACCATCTTATAAACGACTTAATCCCAGCTTATCGAAAAAAGTGTGTTTTTGTCCGGTTTACGGGTAGATCAGTATCTTTGCTCTGCAGTGGTGGCGCTAAACCTCGCTTATCGCACAAATTACACCACTTTACTCCCGGACCCTCGCTCGCAGTTTTAACTGAGAGTCAACCTTTTTGTAGCGCTTAGCACACTGCTGTTCAAATTGATCGCTACTATAAGTTTTTGCAAACTAAATAAAAATGTGAAGTATTATGTGAGATATTGAAACCAAAAGTAAATAATATATCATACTTTCTCATCTACACAAGTCAATATCTAGGTATATAATATAAATGTTGATTTTATCAGTAAGGCCGCCTGTATGTAATTTTACTATTTTTGAATTATATATGTATTGCAATAAAGAATTATCTATCTATATCAATGTCTGAAGACAATAAACACACACGCGAATTAAGCATGAATCGACAAAATCCATAAATGAATTTCCTTCCACCGTCATTCCACCTTACAGCACAATCACCGCTAGTTGTCAAATCGATAACTTTACATTTGAAGCGGCCGATTGAAGCTAAATCATACCCTCCATTGACACGTGAGGGCAAGTACAGGCAAGTAGAGCAAGTAGAGCAAGTAGCTCGAGCAATGAAGCGAGCGATTGTCACTTCGTCCCGTGGTAGGGGGGGAGGCTTACCGATCGGGACCCAGCCCGACATCGGATTTTATTGCCATTCGTATTGTCGGCCAGAGATTTACTTTGACGTGGCGGAAATTCGTTTGTTGACTCTTCCGAACGACTATCTGGAAGGTCGGCGGCAGTTTTTTGTTCTTATTTGAGCAGTATTGATAGGGGATTGCGGGATATTGGGCGGGTGACGGCTCGCGTCCAGTCGGTGTTTGGATATCAATCTAATTTATGACCAGCTTTTCACTGATGGACTGCCATCATTAACGTTTACGAGTAGATACAGACAATTGGTATGGAGACATTTTAAACTATATGATTTTCACGTGCCATTAGAGGTTGTCAAATATTTATAGTCTTATACTTACTATTACTATTTCATATTAAAATTTTAAACGCTGGCATCTTAAAAAACGTTCTACATACACCTATATAGTGCAAGGTATGGCTCCGACGTAGCACATTAACAATGTTTTAGAAAGCCTTTGTCTGCTCGGCGAATTACGCGAAAGGTGAAAATTTAAATACCCCGCGCTGTATCTGCGACCAAAGTGCTGTTTTACATGTAAGGGATGCACTCTACATGCGGCTAAAAACTGCAGACACGAAGGGAAATAACGCTATTATATTATTTAATATGTTTATTTTCATATGTCGATAAATGGTGAATTTGTAAAGGTAAACAATAAAGCTCTGACTTGAATAAAGTTGATGTCAAACCAGGATGGTTAGTAACGTCTAAAAGGATCAATGGAAATATAAAGACAAATGATCAATCAATCTATTTATAGATAGGCTTTGGACAAATATTAAATAAATCATGCTCGATCTAGCTATGTAAACACTAAGTTTAAGAAAATATAAACATTCGTATATTTTTTGTAAGAATCTTCTGACAAAGAGAAACTTTTTGAAAGTGAGTCCTATAAAGCATTTGCCTGAAGCGACAAACAAACGACAATCGTCCTTCCTCATCCAGTCTCATTCGGCTCGGAAGAGTTAAAAAACGAGCGACACCTCCACCTCACGTGGTTTTTCCTTCCCCTGTCCTCGCGTCGCTACAAAGGTGCAGGGTAGACAACTCAATTAAAACAACCTCGTCGGGCTCCACTCGACCGAATCACATTACCGGGCGATTAAGCAAAGGCTTTTCAAACGCATGCAAGTCAATTGTGCACCGCATACATTACCCCGAATGAGGTTCGTTTGAACACGTCTTTGCTTCTCTCGTTTTGCAGAGGGTACTTGAAGAATTAATCGACTTTGAATAAAAGACATGACGCTTGGTACCTATATTACAGAATTATATATAAATTTAACTAGTAATTGAATAGTTTTAAAACAATACTAACTTTTATTTGCACTAAATAGTAGATATCCTACCCAATAAGTAGTCCGGCTTTTTACAACTTAAACGCAAGATATCCCAAAGATAAGCGAGCTTCTCATTTGGCCAGTTTTTTCCCTTATCTGCGAGTTTATTGCGGAGGGCGTAAATGCGTCGCAATCTGGCCAATGGTCGACTTAGGGAGGGCTCTGCTAACAACCAGTGTAGATAACCACACATTTTTCTTCCAACAATCGCTGGCCGTAAAAGAACAATAAAAACCGCAATGGAATAAAATAAATGTAAAGTCATTCTCTAATAGTCGAGTTACAGCGCGTACCAACAATATAATTTTACGTCGAAAGACTTACGACGGTAAGTCTGCGTCGTTATTTGGTATACCCCTAGTCTCGAAAGGGTAATTCATTTGGAAGTTGGCTCATTAATGAATTGGGCGTCTGCGGGCGCGGCTGTAGGCCGCGTGCTTTTTACGACGATTGTAAAGTCGGCTGCTGTCGCCGCGGGAGGCTTCATTATCTACAGCCTCCCAACTTAACGTCTCAATTATTTAAATATATTTTGTGGATAAATGGAAGACGATCATTTACTTTTAAGCCGTTACTGTATCCAATCGCGCGCACTTGTCAAATTTGTTTTTATTTTATAGGCTTAAACGGTCGTAAATGAAACACAGCAGTGTTATGGGCTCTTATTAAAATGTGAATTTACGATCTTTTGGTAATTGGTATCGTTATGAGTCATTAATCATTTACAAATAAGCTAGGTATGTGGTTTTTGAATATGAAAATTTTTAAGAGAAATTGAAAATAAAGACCAATACCGGAAGAATAGTACATTTTCAATGTAAACATACATAATTAAGTAATTGTTGCATGTGGATACTAACCCAGATATTTTCATAGTTTATCCGAACATTTTCCAAGTTATAATAACGTAGACCAGTTAATCAAGCACTCACTAATATTCGCTTCAAACCGAAAGCAGTAAACAGAAGAATACATCCCAGTTTACGCCCGTTTAAATACAAGCAGTACGCAATGAAATGTTCCTAGGCCTCCAGTTTACGATGCAGCCTGCTCCAAGCTTCACGCCACAATCACTTTTACGATGGTTTTTGACAGAAACGAGCAGTTTCATTGGCAGGATTTGGTAACCGACTTAAGAAGAAAATGTTCTAAAGAGACTTGGTTTCATTGCTAGATTGTTGAGGCGTATATTTATAGTAGTGACACTGTATCAAAATGAAATCGATCGATCTGCTATCTATAATCATAAAACTTCCTTTCCAAACTGACATACCTATAGAATGTATAAACATGGCCCATTTAAGAAAATGCATGGAAAAAAGGGGATAGCCTTACTAGCAATATATCTAAGTAATGTTCTGTATTTTAAGATTATAGCAAATGAAATGTATATGAGGGCAAACATTTCTTGTTTACTATTTAATCTTTATCGTTTTCTTCTAAGCGCGCTAGATCGTAGGATATAACGTCGCTTGCGATTAACGTTGATTGTAGCGTGAACCTTCACACTTGACTACAACTCGCCTGATGTTAAGTTTAAAATAAAATCAATGACATCTTTAGATGACTCCTATCACTCCAGTTTCCAGATACCCCTGTACAGTTGTATCGCATGTAGCATCTTCCCGACATTATTCACCGAGCACATCCCTCAAGGCGCCGCAATCTTGTTCTACGCCACTTTTAATAGCGCATCGCGTTCTGCATTTAAATCTCCCACGCCCGCGCATTCGTCGCCTCCTGGCAACACCTGAATATTTACCTTACATATAAACCAACTTAAGTATACAACTGGTGAAACACAGAACCCACAACTCGACTTACATTTTTCAAGCCATTTACTAAGACGTCTTGACTTGCAGCGCTCCCAGCACACGCACAAATAACTTTGCAAAACACCTAAACCAGCGTTTTCTCAACACAGTTCCCCACAATTTTATAACTTCCCGAACTTCACGAAATTGCCGCAGTTAGAGAAATAATTTCACTCTAAATACCGCTTTCTTGAATTCCAAATGAAACAGTTGTGTTAAATCGTATTTATTTTAGGTAAATTTATTTTAGAGGAAGTGTTAGGTATAATTTATAAAGTAATGCACGTTCGAAATGAACCTTTCTTAATGGCAGTTAAACAGAATGAAATAAATATATGCATAAATATTCATATGAAAATACATATGTATTAGCAATTAAATACTAGATACTACTTATTGTATTAGTAAGTTGTAAATGCATTACGTATCTATAAAAATACTTTATTAGAACTCTCCAACAACCTCTTCAAATGCATCAGACTACATACCTATATGGGATCCTATAAAGCATAGAGTAATATAATATACCAGGAATAGAGAGCCCTCTGGTGCAATTTTAATGCCAATCAAATTGAAGCGCCCTCTGTATTTCTTGACCAAAAACAAGATTGTATATACCAGGTAATACTTACGTATATATGTATATCCTATAGCCTTAAATATAAATACAACACCTACCTACATCTTGCTCCTTACATTAGAAGTTAAAATAAAACGCAGAATATTATTTTAATATTTTGTAATATTAATAATTATGTCTTTAGTACCTAACAACTTTGCACCGACATTTTGATTGTATCGTCACCATCACATTACATTATAGTATTTTTCGCACAAGATCTTGGATTTTTCAACTGAAGTTTTCAAAAAATATTTTTTCAAACGTCAGTCAGTGTCACTTTTTTCTTCTTTGGCTTTGGCTTTAACTTTGTATGTTTTTTTCTTCGAGTTTTTTTTTTACTAAAGCGACATCTACTATTTCATTTGCGGTCAAGAAATATAGATTAGCAGCACTGTGTTTCTATATTTGCATTTTGTTCTAACTTTCACCCCCCTGCTATAAAGGTTGTAAAAATAAAAGATACTCAGATGTTTTTAAAATAATATGTAGGTATATTTCAATAATTCTAATAAAATAACTAAATTATTTGTGCTTTAACAATCACTCTCGTATGTAAATAAATTTTTCTAAGTATACAAGATGGCTTTTGTCTTCAAATTACCTGAATTGGTTTCGAAGTTTTGAAACGCTCTAAGTGAAGATATATCTATGTTTATTAATTAATTTTAGATTTATTTATTTATTTCAAATTGGAACCGTAGGTATATATATCATTTCAACCTAACCTTAAAACAAACTTTTGTATTTCTTGATTTAAATTAAAGTACAGAAAATCGTAATAGATGTTACTACCGTAAACCTATGTATGGTGTCCAAACAGTTAATGTTGTGTGAATGCGGTAACCTTGTTGATGTGAACTTCTGTAGGTACTTAATACCTTGGTAAGCATAGTTTTCTGTAAGTAGGCTAAGTTATGACAAATAAACATATAAACATAAACAATGTTACGTATACGTTATATATAAGTTATGATTAGATGATGAGTACATCTAATCACAACAATATATGACAAAATGATTGAACGTACATATGTATATGTTACGGTAAATGTGGATAATCGGGAATTATGCATAATTCCCAACGCACACGGTAAATGTAGTGAATTATCCATATTTACCGGTAATTATATATAATTACCATACCCCTTTGGTAAATGTAGAAAATAATGAATACAAACATCAGAATCAATATATTATTAGAATAAATACATGTACAAATAAAATAAATAAATCGCACGAGTAGAGGATCAAGAGCTCAAACCTTCTGTTTGGTGTTTGGTTGGCAAAACATAAAATAAAAAGAGTAGAGTAGAGTAGAGTGGAGTGGAGTGGAGTGGAGTGGAGTGGAGTGGAGTGGAGTGGAGTGGAGTGGAGTGGAGTGGAGTGGAGTGGAGTGGAGTGGAGTGGAGTGGAGTGGAGTGGAGTGGAGTGGAGTGGAGTGGAGTGGAGTGGAGTGGAGTGGAGTGGAGTGGAGTGGAGTAGAGTAGAGTAAAGAAGAAACCAGTTTGCTTTCGCCTTGAAGACCGACAAATTATAATTCAGTGCGGTGCCTCCTTGCCTGTTTTGTTTTTTGCCATGTTTGATTTCATTATTTACTACATTTACCAAAGGGGTATGGTTATTATGTATAATTACCGGTAAATGTGATTAATTCGAATGTTTTTCTCACTTTTACCAAGAGCACTGGTAATTATGCATAATTCCCGGGAATTATGCATAATTCCCGCATTATCCACGTTCGCCGCAACATATAGATTATATAAGGACGTTAAGTCAAGTTTGTAACCTGGATGAGAAATAAGAAGCCATCCTGTATCATGTCTTTTTAAACAAGTATGGGTTTGCACTTGGCCATAGTTTGCCTGATGGTATTAAGCAAAGGTATTTAAATATTTTCATAATGTTTAAACTTTAAATTTCTAACAACCACATGATTAACAGTTGACACAATAATAATAAAAGGACACAGCTACAAGTTATCGCAGATATTGTTATTTAATTGGATAAAGTTTGCGATTGTACAACTAACAACATTACAACTAAAAATTATAATATAATTCTAATACATTTATAACTAAGAAGATTACTTACAACGCAAGTATTTGTATTAAGTACTAGTAAATCATATTTATTGAGGAAATACATGTAAAATTAACGTTTCTAGCTATTAAATAAGTCTGAGAATAAAAGTGTTTATTTATAGTTGCCATATTTTGTGAGAATTCTGATATAATACATTTCAATACAAAACAATACTGAGAAAAATATCACCGTCCAAACGTAAAGTTCACCAAGCAAAACTTCATCAAAAATACAAGTACATATATAAATAAATTTATCAAATTAATATTAAAAAAAACCGTATTCGTCCTAATATCCTATAATTTTGGATAATTCATAATAATTCTATTGGACTTGCTGCAACTTAATAATAGAACAGGAATGACGCAAATGAGAAGATACTATTTTTACCAGGCTTTTATCACTAGACCAACAAAATTGTTTTTACAAAAGCTAGTTTACAAACAACAACCTTTGCTAGCGATGAAACAAAACTTAATTAAAAATAAGCACTTTTGAATTTTTGTACCTAGACAAAGTATGCGTTTTGATTTAAAGATTTGATAATTTGACTAATTTAAGTATGCACTCAAAAAATTCCTTTAAGGCTTTGATTTTACATCACTAACAGAAACAAAAGAGATAGATGTTGGATATTTTGTACCTAAGTATTTCTTATGAGTACCTATGACTTTTGTACACAATAATAAGCAAAGTTATAAGATAGAGCCTATATAGTAAGACGTAGGGCCAATCTATTGATATATCACATATAACTAACTCCTGTCATTTCTATACATATATTGTACCTATATGCAATTTGTAAAATGTTCTGACCTTCTGACATAAGATATAAACGTGAACTTTTGGATTGGAAATACGAGGTATATATTATATTTCTAAAACGCTGACTAAAACATCTGATAATAGTTTGTCTTTTAAAATTTCTTATCTAAACTATAATCAACAATAAAATAAATACTTCACCTATATCAAAATACTGCTTCGCAAATTCACAATCGTCAAATCATTGGTTCTGTACCTACCCTAAATATTTATTCAAAATACTATTAATGGTAGGTACATTGTACGTATAAGTAAATTTTCCTAAAATTATTATATTCTTCTTTAAGTACCATCTGATATCTCAACTCCCAGAAGCTGGCGTGGCATCCTGTGAAAAACATAGCAATATTATTAGGACAAGACAGGGAGTATTGGCGTAATAGGGAGGAGGCTTATACCCTGCAGTGGGTCTCATTAGGCTGATGATTATGATGATGATTATTAGGACTTACATTTTGTTAGTGTTGGCAGACACTTTTATTAATGTTTAGGGTTTTTTTTTATCAGATGCTGAAATTCCAAAAATAAATTTAGTCATTGATAGTAAGCTAAATTCCAAAAACCTCGACGTTGAATGTGTAGTTTCACGTTCGTAGAAAAACACGACAATGGTGCCGCTCATACGTACGATCCAGCCTTACACCAACGTTTTATTGAACATACTCCTACAAATAATGTCAAAGCAATATATGATGAACATTGCTATATTATTTTATCAGGCGTACTATTATAATGTGGACGATGATCGATCAGGCTCTAACTTATGTCATATTCTGTGCTTACGTCTTATGTTATTCCGGGCCGTATGGTTTAGACTATAAAGTAACCAATGCTTTACAATTTTTATGTTTTTTTTCTATACCTTATCACTGAGTACGAGTATGAGCGGTGCGTTGGGCGGCGTGGCGTCCTTTAGCCTCTCGCGCCTCGTGACTCCCTCGTTGTCGAAGGCAGCGCGCGGCAGCCAGCGCCGGATCACTGGCGTGAACAACTCGGCGTCCATTGGCACCTGCAAATCATACCATTATACCTCTCTTTCTTTGAGTCGTATTACGTCGTGATTGAGGGTCGTGACTCCCCCGCAGAATTACTTTGTTAAAGGAATTCTGTTGGCGAGATACATCGTTTTGTTTTTGTTCGTTGCATGTTTTCCTTCACCTTAGTAGTGAAGCCCGGATTTTAACCAGGGTGTGTCAGGATGAAAAGCAGACTAGAGTCACACTAGCTTATACCATTATATAAAAGCGATAATATCCTTGTTGGATTGTTTATTCCGTTTTCACGACGCAACAGAGCGACGGATCATCGTAAAGTTTTTGTGTTCAAACGTTTACCAATAATCACGATGAAGAGTAAAGTCGCGCACATTCACTAGTACATCTAACATGTACTCACATTCTCCCGTTTGTCACAAAAGTACCCCACTATAGCTCCTACAAAGAGCGTCGCAAAGAGCCCCATGGGCGCTATCCAGTGGTACGATAACCGGAACAGCGGAGAGATTGTTTTTGGGTCCTGAAACGAAACACATACACTTTTAATATGTCACAAATGAAGTAGGTAATTACTTCAAAATGATAAAATGTAGATTCCACATACATTTTGTGACCATGCTCTCGATAGCAAATTTTTACTAGAAATTGCAAAATAAATAGATCGTTTTAGAAGGCCTTGAACATTGATATTTGGTGAGTACAATAGTCTTGGATAAAAAATAATAAAACAAAGGTTAACAAAGATCCTCGAATATGACTATGAGGCAAACTGAGAGAACCTTTTTATGTGCTTACCACAAGGTCCTCCAGAGCAACGTAAGTGGAGTTCTCAATGCACTCTGCGGTCATTTGGAGCGGGGGCCACCTGTACCCCTGGTGCGCGGCCGCCTGCGTGCCAAGCGAGATGGTGCCGGCGGTGATGGCCCCGGCGACGCCGCCCGCGATGGCCCCGCGAGGCCCCACCCACCAGCACACCATGCCCAGGGTGAAGATCCCGCAGGTTGCGCTCGCTGCTATGGCTGATAACGCTGTTGCTACTCCTGAAACATCAACAATAATCATTGTCAGACATGCCAATATTGGACTAGAATTCAAGACATATCACGCGGAGAAGGAAATTTTGAGACAGCGTGTGTCAATGTTTGGGATAGCATTTAGGAGTAGCATGTAAGAGCTTGAAAACTTCGTCAATATTGTAAGACTTACTTTTCTTTATGTATCATTCAAGCTAATCACGGCCACCTGTGAGTATATTATTATTCTTTCTAGTTCCACCATCAATCACTACATAGATCTTTAACTAAGGATGTTGATAGATTAAATTAAAATAATATCTTCAATATCTCACCGAGCACTCCGCCGAGTTTCTCCACCACGATGAGCATGACGACGGAGAGTATGGCGAGCAGGGCGCTGACTCCGCGCGCGAACAGCCCCTCCCTGAAGGGGCGCAGCTTCAGCCGCAGCCAGCCGCGGAGCAGGTCCTCCACCACCACCAGCGCACACGCGTTCAGGATGCACGATAGGGAACTTTGGAAACATCGATTTTACAGTATTTTTAATAGCACATCCAGATTTGTGCACTAGTGAATGTTACGAGTATGAATTCTATATTCTGTGGTATGAGAAACATTGAATTTTAGAAAGGTCCTTTGACTCTAGTATAAATACGTAAAGCAGCTTCAAAGTGGCAAGTTCTTGAATTTGTGACCGTGCCAAAAATAGCACTTACTTATTTCCTTCCGTGTCCTTACGTCTTGTTTCCATGGGCCAGACAACTAATTAAATTGAAGGTTTTGACTGTTTATCAACTGATCGTTTGCAGAGTTCATCACTCTTAAAATAACTTAACTAAAATTAACAATATCGACTACTAACCTTAGTCCAGCTCCAAAGACGCCGGCAAGAAAGATGCCCGCGAGTCCAGGCAGGTTCTGCTTCTGCGAGATGTATGTGACGAAGGCGGGCAGCAGGCGGTCATCTACCAGCGGCTTGCCGTGGGGGTCGCAGCCGCCCTCCAGCCACGCCGCCCAGGCGGTGAGGCCGCACCACACGCACGCGGATATGGCTAGTACGGCGCCCACGCAGAATATCATCAGGGCACTGGAATTTAGAATTGTTGCATATGAGTAAATAAATCAATCTTCGGAAGTAAGAATTTAAATTGAGATGTAAAGCCAGAAAGAAACTGAAATAAAAGCGCAATAATTACTCGAGCAAGAACCAACAAAAGGGTTTCTGTTCAAATAAAATGTAAAGACTTTGTTTGGCCTACGGTGTATTACCAAAAATAAAATCGAATGGTTGTTCAGTATACTGAACCACAAGAAATATACTATGTAGCAATTAATTTAGTGTAAAATATATTAAATAAATTAAGTCACTGTTACAATTTACACAGGTGTAGTGGATTTCTTACATAATAATTACGTTACTATTAATTGATTTACTTAAGTGTGTATAAGATCATAAAAATATATCCAAGTTCAATCAAAAATAAAAGAATGAAAAGTAAATACTATAGGCACTACATAAAGCAGAATACTCACTGTATCGTCATCTTCTTGGTGGGCAGAGAGATGTACCTCTGCACCATGGTCTGGTTGACGGAGTTGAAGCAGGTCCAGTAGAGGAACCCCCCCACCACCGCGCCCCACCCCGTCTGCCGCTCGATCGGGTTGAAGCTCCAGCTGTGTACACATAGCTTTATTTATTATTTGTATACCAATATATCATAACGGACATAAAAATACGCATAAATCTAGATGTTACGAGTTCAATCTTTTTTCAGGTTGCGTCAATGAAGCAACATAATGTACTAAGGCGCACTTGGCACGCAATTTTTTTAAACGTATGTAACGATAAAATTGCTGAGTAAAAATATGGGTAAGTTTGTTTAAGAGTCTTTATACAAACGGACCTAAATCTACGGACTGAAAGAGGCTTGTCTTGGGATCAAAAATACGACTTGCAATTTCAATGTTCCATACATACACATACAATATTGAATCGACATAATGACGTGAATGTGGTAGTGACGTCTTTAAATGTGATGAATGTAAGGCAAATCCAAACACACTCAACGTTGTGTTAGCTCACACATCGTCATCACAAATACCTGGAGTGTTGGTCAGCATCACTATAATTAAAAACAAAGTTTCGTACAACATACGTTTCAATGCCCATAAAGTACATAATTCTTGGCAAAATAACTTTCAAAAAATCACTAAAATTATGATTTTAATCTCACATAAAACATACACTCACAAATGTTGTTACACTTGTTCATAACCTCTAATTTTATAATTTTTTTATCATATCGATGTGTCAAATTGATAACGTTTTTATTCAAGAAGTCGATTAAAAGATGGGTAAAGCTTAGCTATCTTTCTGTTTGTTTCCCATATGCACTAAGGGTTTCTGAGGAAATAGACAACTTACTTATCAAAGCTGAGCCGGCTAGACTGCCTGGCGACGGCGGAGATGCTCGCGAAGCCGCCCATGGCCACAGTCCCGGCGATCACCACAGTCAGCACTCCGATGAACATGATGATGGTCTGCACGGTGTCTGTCCATACCACCGCACGGAGACCACCCTGCAGACAAAAGGCAAATTCTTAGTAAGCTATTCAATTCCGGTACCATAGTTACTATGTTTTTAAACCTTGAAGTAAGTAATTGAGTATGAATCAAATATTTTATTCTTATGTATACAGTAATACTTTCGGACCGACGTTCGAAGAGTCAACACGAGTCCTGAGGATGCCTCGTGGAGAGGCGAAACACGTGTCGACGAGAATATCTTGCCGAAAGAGAACAACAAAGCTTCAAGACACAAGGTGCGGTGTTGATAAGATCTCGAGTTCCACGGAGGCCACGTTGGTTAGGAGGTGAGGTGTGGCGGTGGTATATGGAGGAACACGCCTAAAAAACATCAAGTTTGTTGTTTAATGTCGGTTAAGAGGGGGCCTAATGCCAGCAAAACGCAAAACAGAGGTATTTTCGATGCCGCTCTTTGATGCTAAGAAACATAAAAATTGCAACGAAAAAAATATTGGGATATGGGTTTAATCCCAAAGAAGTGGAATAGTCGTATAGAATTTTGAAAATAGGTCGGAGCTTTCCACAAAAAAAAAACTACAAATGCCAAAGAAAAAATCTATTTTTATTCATTTACTCGAAATTATCAGCGATGACCCCGCATTATTTTTTATGTATAAAATAGCTACAATTATGTTTTAGTTAAGTCATCAGTTACTTTTTCAATTTGATGTACAACTTTTGAGTAATTAAATAAAACTCGGTCAGAAATACACGGATTTGAAAGTCGCGGTGTATTTTTGACCAAGTTTTATTTAATTACTCAAAAGTTGTACATCAAATTAAAAAAGTAACTGATGAGTCCACTAAAACATAATTGTAGCTATTTTATACATAAAAAATAATGCAGGGTCATCGCTGATAATTTCGAGTAAATGAATAAAAATAGATTTTTTCTTTGGCATTTGTGTTTTTTTTTTTGTGGAAAGCTCCGACCTATTTTCAAAATTCTATAGGACTATTCCACTTCGTTGGGATTAAACCCATATCCCAATATTTTTTTCGTTGCAATTTTTATGTTTCTTAGCATCAAAGAGCGGCATCGAAAATACCTCTGTTTGCGTTTTGCTGGCATTAGGCCCCCTCTTAAGGAGCAGTCGCAGCGGAAAAACACTACATATTTCTCCAAAGTTTCAGTAACAATGGATTTCCGATTTCAATATTTTTTCTACAGTAATACAGTTTATACGTATACGTACCTATGTGTAGGTATTGATTGTGGGCTATTAGGACTGTTTGTGTTCTTATTTTTTAATTGGTATCGTAGTAATGCCACATAACACGGAAGTACGAGTAATGGGTTAAAACGGCTCCTAATAAATGAAAATAATTTTGAACGGAACATGTGTCTGTGTTGTAAAATAAACACCTCAATAATAAAGAATCTCAAGCTGTTGGAGCGTCTCATCCCGCTACCAACATAACGGCGGGACAGGTCGACCAACGTGAGAGAACGACAATACCCGTCTATCGCACCGCACGCGCAACCAATGAAAATATACAGTCCACTCGCATCAAGATATACCCAACTCGTTGTTATTTCATCCAACAAGGCATCCCAATAGGACCGAGGAAAGTAGCAACAGTTTTCGGTCCTTCCAGCCGGAAAAAAAAGTCCAATAGTAGATTAGTAGCCGAGGGCTGTAAGGCATCAATTGCAGCCCGAGATAGTTTAAACAAACAACATTTAAAATGAAAGTTTTCTATTCCCGCCTTTTTTCATCTTTTTTGTCAGGAACGAAATGGAGCATTGCTGTTCGATATTTAAAATTGATGACTATTATAGTCATACGAAGAAGTTTGAGTTTGAGTTTGAATAGCGAAGCGACCTCCTTTGTCTACTACTTAAACTTTTTAAAGAGTGAACAGTTTTGTTTTAATTACTTACCGCCCTAGGGCTTTTCTAGCTACATTATTACCCTAGAGCGCTAATTGGTTACTTACAAGCCCCATTTGGGGGTAATAAGGACCTACTTACCGAACATGAGAGATGTAAAAGATATTATTTTCTTGTGAATCGTTTTATTTGCGTTATTTCAATGCCAGTGTGTCCTTTCTCAATCAACTTGCTCCGCGGCTTGCTAAGTCATTTACATTTACGTATTTATGAATAAGTTACGTATCAGCCACATATTCCCGTACCAGTTCATGTTTTTTTTATTCAATGACTTATTTCTATATAATCCATTCCAGAAACCGGGTGTAAGTGTATTGTATCTATCCTCTTCTAAATTAGTTTACAACTGTGAAACTAAGCAAAATGACTATAAAAATACTTACTAATACTGTATAGAGACCGCATATGACCACCATGACTGCGCCTATTACTAATACATTGACACCCGTTACTGAAATTAATAAAACAAAATAAATAAGCACCTCTCTACAAAATGTAGACCAAATTAGATGACATTCATGCTGAGACCGGGTCACGACCGGTTTCTGAGCTCTCTTGTAGAAAATCTTACGACACTATTCAGATTTGATACTAATATACCTATTTCTTATTTCGTCTGACATAATGTCATCTAATCATGACTTTTAATATCATCTTAGAATTTTATCATAAGATCAGATATAAGAGATAATTGTTACTCCTAACATGTGTAGATTGTACAGTAAAATGAAAAAAAAAAGTATCCCAATGCATTCGGCATAGTATGCTAGCAATATTATTATTAGGTATAGACAATTTATCATAGTATGCGTAGAACAAATCAAACCAATATTCTAGATTATTACTTTATGAGCATATAAATAGCTTACATTGATTAAATGCTAGAGCAGGAACATACACCACCATAGGCAAGAACAATATCTGAAAAAGAATAAGATGTCAAGATTATCACATTTTTTTCATTACCTACAATACATGTTTATTTACTTTTGAAATGGATTCTGTCTAAAATTGTCTATTTCATGAGCTAACAAATTCCACTTCAAAATTAAGTTTAATTTCATTAGCCATTTTTTAGATAAAAGATAGCGCCCGTAGCTTAGCTAGCGGAGGCAATCGTATGCGATTGCCAATGTTAAGCAAAGGTCGACGCGGTCAGTCCTTAGATGGGTGACCGATAAGTGGCAACACGTGTAGGTTCCGGCTGTTTGTCTAGTATGCCAGTCGTTAAACCATGTCAGAGTCCATTAGGGCGGCTTGATTACGTCTCGACACCAGAGTTGGCCACTCTCATTCGATATGAAGAAGAAGATAAAAAATGACAAAGTTACTTTGTCTTCCGCGTGTTTTTGTTTAGGTAGTCCAATTCAACGTCTAATTACAAAAGGTCAACGTTCAGCATAATTCTCAATTGAACATTTCAATTAGACATTGTTTACAATTCGCGTGCACGCAAGTCGAGCCGACCAAAGTCCAATACGGACTAGTAACCTTGCCTATGAAATGGATAAAAATAGAGGCGCTAGGCAAAAATGTCCAAGATGTCTTCTCCTATAGGTGATCTAAGTCGACTAACTGGTAACTGTTGTAAATGGGCGTGTACCTAATGTCTGAACTAGTTCACACTCTCTGCCATGTGTATCATTAGGGACTTTCAATTGAATAGTTTGCAAAATATGCTGTTGATTCATTTTTTGTTGATTTGTAGATGCTATTTTATGCTTATGTTTCTTTAAAATGGTTGGTGATGTAAAGGTTGCATAGAAGGTCTGCTGCAAAAAATAATTATTTATTATTTTGGCAATTTCTCGAATTCATTTACGGTTAAATAAGGTAATGGTCTTCATATAGTTGCTACAAAACTAGCTCAAGCTAGTTCTTTGTTAGACAAGTCCATTATTCGTGTCTATAGATGAAAGAGCACGTGTAATTTTCCTGCAAACCATTTGGTTGCGTCCACGAAGCGCGAGGACAATTGATGTTGATATTCATTGCAAATGAAGTATCACGTTCAAAGTTTACAATAGACGCGATGAGTGTTAAAGTGGCCTTCTGTGTTGTGTACTAGGCACTTTACACATTGAAGAAAAATAAACTGATCCCTAAAGAGTTGGCTATACTTAAACTCACACAAAAAGAAGAAACGTAGTTCAAGCTAGTATTAGGTCCTTACATATGAAATTATGTACTCTTAAATAAGATTCTATTTTGTAAAAAGAGTGACGCAAACTGAAGAAAAAAAACAAATGAATGACGTTCATCGAAGCACAAATACATGAGTAAATAGCTGTAAAAATTTGAATTTGGAATTCCTTACCAAAGAGGAGAAATTTGCGATTAAAGTGGCCAGTACGAGAAACGCCAATTCCATATATTATGTAAGGACCTAATATGTATGGATAAACGAATGCGAGTAACTTATTTAAGCAATTTTTTTGAATGACGTTGATGTTAGGTATCCAATATTTTGTTCTAAAAGATATAACGATATGATTAAAAAGTAACCACAAACTTTATAAGTTCACCAGTTTGACCATGACCGCCACCACTATTTCCGTAAATGCGTAAACTACTTACTATGAAATAATTGATGGTTAAGAATTATAAAGAAATCTGAGATGGTCAATGCTGATGTTACTATGCACGAGTAATCATTGATAGAAGAGTTCTAGGATACCTTTAGTACTAGTAATAGTTATATCTTCAATTTTAATGAAGATTCCGACTTGATACATCGTAAAAATGAGTTTTTCTCTGCTCTCGGCTTATGAATAATAAAAAATAGATCTCAAATACAATGTAACCGTTATTTTATTTCATGCTGTAAACGGTAGCTCAGATAAATAAAAAAGATATCATTGCCTACCACTTTATATAAAAAAGAAAATTGTCGAAACGAATTCACATTGAACAAAATAGGAATCCGAAACGAAACATATAACCATAAAATTTAAATTGAATCTGCCTCATAAACAGTGCTCTTGGCCAAATGACTAACCTTGAACGTTCTTATCAGCATCAAGCCACATTTCACCGTCCAAATCCACAGAACAGTAGCTATAGTTCCGCAAAATAATATCCATCTATGTGAGATAACATCTACCTGTCACTCAAAGGTGTATCTCCTGCCACGTGCCTAAAATTATCCTTCCAACAACCTTTACACTTTGATAACTTATCTATGAAATTTTGATCAACATTTTCATCACTTAAAGATACGTTACGCATACATACCTATATGTACATCGCACATATTTTGATATGCAAATACTTTGCTTTATTGTACAAGTTGCTGTTTAATTAGGTCATTATCACAACAGTGACATAAAGTACATAGCTCTACAGGTTACCGAATTAAATTTTGCACACACGGAACGAATAAGAAATGTGACCAAATGAGGTGCAGAAGAGCCTTTACTAAGTTCTGCTTAACATTGTACATATATTCCACGAATAATATTTAAATTTTCATTTAAAACATTACGCCCTTATTAAATTGCGTGCCAACAACATGTGGTAAGTAAAATCCAGGGTATGAACTATGTAAAAATATCTTACTGCAGTAACAACTACATGTATACCTACCTATACTGGCTTATCTCAGTCAAGTAGGCTTTTCAGACCTACCCTACAGACAGATAACAACTTTATTATATGCGTATAAATCTAACTGTAACCAACGACATTAATAATACCTAAATGGACCGGCCTTCTCAGTACTTTACCATCCAAAAATATAAGTCGACATCTGTTAGATTTACATGTTACGAAGTTCTAAGTAAACATCGTAGCATAATTGTTAAAACGAGATAGGCACTACAAAAATTTGCAAGAGAAAATGAGAAAACAATACAAACGTTTATCAGTCAAAATCATGTCAAAATCAAGTCAAATTGGCCGAACACAGAATGAAGTACCAAGTGAGAGACGTCTCTCACTTTTTGTAAAAAGTACATGCTTATACTTTTTGCTCGCCTAGGCCGGTCCATTAAGTATTATTAATGTCGTTGACTGTAACCACGTCACTAATATGCAAGCAAATAAAACCTTCAGACATTATACTATTCTAACACAAATACTGTCTTGATAAAATTACTGCCAACCATAAAAGGGCTTACTTTAAGTCTTTAGAAACTGTAGACTTTATTCTAATTAAACCTTATAATAAACGTATTGCAAGCATGAAATAAAAACATGATTACAGACGTCATTATTTAATTTTGCATTTATTTAAATTATTATACTCAGTTTGTAATTATGTGATTTTTTTGTCTCTGCTAGCACTTATAAATAATCTGCCTATAATATAAATCCAATACTCGATGTTACATAATAATATCATTTTAGAGCTATTGGTTTCCGCGTCAACAAAATATATATTTATTATATAAAAATATTTTGTTATAACTTACCTCATCTAACAAGAAGAGAATAGAAGCAACCGCCCGAACATTGCGGTTGAATCGCAGCTCCAAATACTGTAAACAAGAAATAAAGATCTAGTTACAATCTACTTTCAAGAAAAGAAATCTGGGAAACAACTATGTGTTGAGTCTAATTTTCAAACAATCTTTAGATATCACACATTTAAAGAAAAATATCACGACTGGCTATTCCGCCTATAATGTCACCTCACCTCCATGTTAATAGTCATGTGCTTTTAACCAAAATATTATTGATATTATGGCCCTGTTATTGCCTCGAAAGCCAAATAGTTGCAGCAAACAGCTGATTACATAAGCATTCAGTATAAAGCCTGCAAAAAATAATCATAGAGGAAGCGTTCCATTCAGCTGCATTCGTGCTGTACCGAATCATCTGCTTACAAATATTTCACACAACCATACAAAGTAGCCGAGTGCATCATTAGACATTTGACACACCTCGTGCATAGTGGGACTATAATTAACTCATTGCCTCTTTTCATATATGTACACCTGCCAAATAACGCGAGATTTATTTCCTTCTTTTGAATATATTAGTAATATATTATATAGTATTGACACATGACTTTGGTCTGGGATTTTGGTTTTTGGTTGAAGACGAGGCGGTCGACCGATACGGGGAATTTTATTTTCTGATTTAAAGAAAGTTGTAAATAAATAATTGGATAAAACTAAAACTAAGTATTTGATTTACCACTTCTGATATAAGATCAGAAGTGGTACAGAACAATACAATTCAAAGTTGTATATTCAGTTCAATTAAACACGGTCAGCTACTATTATAATATAGTGATTGACATAAAATGTAATTTGATCAATGGAACGTGTATTAGTTCAACAACGTCGAAAACACAAAGTCTAGAGATCTCTTTTCAGTTTCCTTATGCGTAAGATCGATCAATCGATCTTAGTATTAGTTGATAAAATATATATCTATATATAAACACGTCATAGTAACGATATAAACGGAGTCATCAGTTACTAACTGCAAATGTTGTTAATCTGGTGGCATTGATTCGTAATGCCAAGGAAAATATTTTATTGCAAGCAAAGCAAAACGTCATGGTCCCAGAAATGATAAAGAATATCTAAGATACACAATACATATATGATACAGAGCCCTATTTACGTTATAAGCAAAAAAAGCAAGAGCATCTATTTTGGTCGTGTCCTCATTTCGGTGCACAAACGTGCTACGAGCCCGTATACTATTCTTCTAAATGCAGTGTTACACAATATTGGGTAAATATGTTTATCAGTTCTAAATATAAGCATTAACAAAATGCTTAAACACGTTTAAACTTGTGAGATATCTCTGATAAATGTATTATATGTTTGATAATATTCCCCTAAGGCATGATTTAATTTGGCTAGTAAGTACTAGCCGGTTATTACCACTAAATATCTCTGATAGTATATTTTAGACAGTCAGAAAAGCTGGGCCTTGCTCGTTTTCAGGGCAGGTACAAGCCAGCCAGCCCTAAAGCTTCAATATAAATCAGCTCTTTTAAAACATAGATACTAGGGCCTATCAAAATACATTGTGAACTTAGAAGCATAATGCAAGATGATAAAATCAATATCATTCTACCCTTATCAAAGCCTCTCAGCTAGCCTTAGGCTATGAAGAATTTATAGTAAACAGTAAATTTATAGTATTTATAGGAAAAAATCGTAATTTAAAATACCATGTATGTATATTATAAGTACAAGACTCACTGTGTCGGGGCCAGGTTTCAAGACGCGGCGCAGCCTCCAGCAGCCGCGCGGGTCGCCGGCTCGAGCGAGCTCTGAGGAAGAGCACACACGCTTGAAACCTGGCCAAGTGCATACAAACTATATTAACACAACACCACACTCTCCGCAACATATTTTAATCCAGGATAAAACTAATTTGCGTTGTGTCTAAACTATTTTCATATGCCTTCTTACCTAATCGAATCTATAACCTACATTTTCGGTAAGCTAAGCTGGTTTAAATAACTGAGACACAAAAGTTACTAGAGACTTAAAAATAGGCTTTTAGAATACCTATCAATGTTTTGGTTAGCTTTTGTTTAGCACATTTTGTGTAATGTAATAAGTTTTTTGATAAATTACCAAATTTTATGAATCAATACCGCTTCTAGTAGCCGCTAAGTATAGATATCGGCTTTAATTTGACGTCATGAAACCGTAACAGGATTATGAATATAATGATTCTTAAGACTAGGACAGTAACCTTCAACGATTATTTTGTTTTTGCACAAGACGAAATAAAAATTCAATTATTATTATCATGAGTGTGAATATGAATTGCAAACACTTAACATATCATTCGATAATCAATTTATTGTATTGAAACCTGGACACAAAACATTATAGAATTATTATATAATATATAATATAGTCGCGTTGTCTTGGGATATAAAGTAGCATGTCACTTTACATGTTCTATACTACCACCAATCACCATACTGGAAATCATTATTATCGGTTGCTTCGGTGTAGCGTGAACGAACAAATGACCAACAAATTCACATTTTTAGGTAGATTTGATGATTTAAGTTTTCTTAGTTAGTCGATCTTGAGCCTACTGATAACTATTAGATACAACAACATATTCACACAACCATACAATTTCGAAGTGAACAACAATTTACTAAATTTTAGCTAATACTATTCATGAATAACCCCTTGTTTCTAGAATATGGATCAGTTTAAATTTCTACGCGCTGTCATTGGCTCAACATTTGAAATCCACCAATAACGGGCGTCGTAATTGTTTCGATGGGAGAATTAAACTGTTCATAGTTCTAGATTTATCTAAGTGTAGTCTCTTTCCAAACATAAAGCCTACCTCATAAGAAGAGGAGAGTCTCAGCGTGCAGAAGACCGGCAAGTAGACGACGGCGACGCACAGGCAGCTGAGGCAGACGCCCACCACTATCAGCCAGTACTGCGAGCCGTAGTTGTAGATCTCGGCCGGCGTGCCCAGGATCGTCACTCCAGATACATAGCTGGATAAACATGAAGAAAATTAAATATGAGACAATAATGTCAATATATATGTTACGTAAATGTAAGTAATCGGTAATTATGTATAATTACCGGTAATAAACATAATTACCAACGCACACGGTAAATGTTGTGAATTATCCACATTTACCGGTAATTATATATAAGTAATTACAATACCCCTTAAATGTGATTAATTCGAAAGTTTTTACCACTTTTACCAAGAGCACTGGTAATTATGCATATCCACATTTACCGTAACCTATACATATAATAAAGCTGAAAAGAGACAAAAATCTGAACATAGAAGTTTTATTATACAGAACACGTTTCAGCGGTTTTTAGAATACCGGTCTTTTATCTGCTGTCTATTTATCTGTTTATTTAAACACCCATAACGCAAAAACGGCTAAACGGGTCATCATTATTTTTGGTATGTAGGTAGTATGAGGTCTTACAAGTATCATAGGCTACTTCTTTATCTCGAAATAATGCGAGAAAAGCCGCGGCCGTCCACTAGTGTCAAAATAATATTGTATAGTCATATTGCATAACAACCAATATTACAAAGGAGAAACTTACTACCTGAATCTAAGTTTTGAGTTTTTTACCCACAAACGATGATTTGGATGAAATTATGTAGTTAGATGTATTAGTCCCTAGGATTAACACATAATAATATGATCTATATCCCGGACCAATTAAAATTGATAAATAAAAGGAAGAGATATCTGTGCTTAGAGCATAACTTATTATATTTCCGATCTTACAACACGTAAATTACACATTAGTAATTACAATAAATATAGACAGAGAAAGCATTGTTTATTCTTGTATATTCTAAATAATAGGAAAAGCTATAAAATTATAATTACGATTATAAAGATGCCTATTTTTATCTCGCGTGATAATGATTGACTGCTTGTTGTGAAAAACACAATTCATCATCAAGATTAACTTGGATAAAAATAGCACAAAGACTTCCTAGGTAAGAAAAACATTACCTATTTTAGTAACAATCAATATTACTTCATCTTGTTTTCACCAAATTTATAGTAAATGTACTTTAGAATAAAGTTTGGTCTAAACTAAAGACTCTCTGTAAAGATTTGCATAATTTGAATTAGGGCATTACAGGTCTTTTTTTTCACGAATTAAGTACCTACCCTTTCCGGATTAATCAAAGTATATACAGATATGTTACCCATGTAAAGATAAACTTATGCTATCAGATTCATACTATCAGATGCATTGAAGTTTAAACAGCAATAAAATAATATTTCAATTTTTTTTCTATACTCGATAGTTTTTTTACATGTGATAGGCTCACGCTTGACTACAACCTAATGTTAAGCAACTTCTGTAATCAACGATCTTGACTAGAATAAAACTACTTACAAATGACTTAAAAAATTGAAATGTAAATACGAAAGGTTTCGCTCACCTGGCAATCAGCGACATGGCCACTGGGAATGTTTTCATAGTCTTTCCTCCGAGAAGGTAATCTCTAATATCTTTGACTGTTTCCTTCTTGGACCCGACGGCGCTGTAGTACAGGCCCCCAGTGCAGGATGCTATGCAAAGGATGAAGAACACCACGTAGTCGGCGACTCCGAAACCACCTTCTTTCATTGTGAAGGGCGCCATCTTGGATGATGGAGATCCCTAAAAAAGAAATGCGTTATCAAGTATACTTTTCTCCGTCAGAGCCCTAGTCCGTAAATGTGGTAATTGGTATTAGGTACTCATGTGGAAAATGAGATATAACAATGAAGGAACATTTTAAATGATAGATCCCGGCTGTTTCTCATATTGTACACCAGTCGTGTCAGACGCACCTGAAGCGGCTTAAAAACTGTCACAAAAGTTAGCCACTGTCATACGACACTTTTTACTAAGTGAACAGATTAACTGAAAGTTATAGCAAGTATAGTATATAGTATAGTTTATTTGTCATTTTGTTTCAAGTTACATCGTTATGATAACGTCGCAGTTAAAGTCTAGGAAATTCCATTTTTTTACGTGGGATAGTTTTGCGTTTGACTACAGCCTGCCTTATGTTCAGCATTGCTGCAGCCTAAGGTGTAACACGCTTAACTAGAAAATACATATTAACTCTAGATTTGAATACCCTTAGATTGGGAGTAAAAACTAGATGCATTTGTTTCATTAATTTCACCTACATATTGCACCAAAAGACATTTTTATTCATTAAAATAAATTATTTAAAGTGAGTACCAGATATTTGAATTAACGAAATGTAGGTAAGGTGAGTAGGTAATGACTTTTCTAGATTTTACTTTCTAATATTGAAACTATGTAGCATAGAAACGAAGCTCGTAACTATGTGTGTGAAGTGGTATTGGTTTACCTACCAGATTTATTTAACTTGATAAGTTGATGAATTTATCATCATACGAGTAGAATTTAAATATAAATACTTATTTAAAGTTACTTTATTTACTTATTTGTATTTTTATTTTTATATGTACACATTTATGAGTATTAAATTAAAACGTAAGTATTCAAAACTGACACTACAAGTAAGGTCAAAAACTTGCAGGACGCTCAGTTCAACTCAATTGATAAAATTCTTCTTATCCTAACTATCTATCTTGTTATTGTAAAATCTGGTTATGGGAAGTGATCTAGCAATCTAGAGGTGGATAAGTCAATAAACGATATAAATTCAATGATTAAGTTATCTTAGCGAGACAATATACGATTAAATTCGCAACAAGTGACTATCCTTGACCTACAGTAGAAATTATTTCGTTGAGCTGTCTGTCTGTCTGCTATGCTCATAGATTTGTAATAACGCCCGAATAAATGCGATACACTTTTTAATATATGTAATTGAATATAAGGCCTTACTTTAAAAACAGAAGAAAAGTTTTTATATAATTTACACAAGCTATATAAACTCGCAAGAAAAAAAACTCAAACAAAAACTCAAAATGTTAAAGTTAAATGGTACCCCTCCTTCCCCCTTATGTACATAAAGCGTGTTATAAAATCTGTGCACAGTTATATAAAAAATATGTGGCAAAAAACCGGAAAACTTTAACCACCTTTCAAAACTACAGACAATTAGGTACTTAGGTATTTGAAGGTAAGGTAAGGCTTTTCTAAAGATTTTCTAAGTGCCCCTTTTTTGTAGTAGTTAGAAGTACATAGTATGTTTAGTTTTTCTTCCCTTGTTTTTATATTTTATTATTGTAAATGAAGGTAGTTCACTATTAAATTGAATTACATATTTCTTATCTAAGTAAGTCGAATAAATTTACCTTTTTACCTTAATTCCAACAAGTGCTTGTTAGCCAATAACTTTGTGCGGAAGTAAACAAAGTGGAATAGTTCGCATGTGTGGCAGGTTGGCAAGGCGCAAGGGCACGGCCACGAAGCACTATCTATTGGCAAAGACAAGGCGACACCTTCACAACCGCATTACACACTCCACTTTCACTAGCCATCGCAACCACAAACTACTTTGAACTCAATAACTCTCCGAGATAAACTCTGCTCGAAATTCCCGCGCGTACGCACACATGTCAAACTCATCAAAATCCTCACTATAAATGCCTCCCGGGAAGTTTATACTTTATTATCGCGCGATTGTTATCGGTGTTTGAACGACGAGATACGACCGAGCGAGCCTCTCGCGTACTGTGCTTCCGACGCTACCTGTGGAATAATACTGCGCTTACGAATTCATACGGAAAAAATATTGTGAATTTTATTATGACGCGCACACATTGGCAGCTGTCGCGAAACCGTGCCACAGATTGTAGAACACATGCAGGCAGACTGGAACTTTTTGTAAACATAGCAAACCAATGAGGTTGGACTTTGAACCCATGTGAGTTTTATATCGTACGGCATCTAGCGGCGATGGTGTCAATTGATTTTTCAGTGCTGTTTTATCGACGCAGCGCTGTGAAAAGAAAAAGTTTTCATCGTTTTTTTTCAGGATTCGGACAACACGGTCTTTTTATTTATTTTGTTCGATATTCTATTATGCATCTAAAGTAACGTAAGAAATATTTAGGTAAGGTTTATCAACCACCACAATAACCACCCTGTTCACAATAAAATTGTGGAATAAAAACTTATAACAAAACATCAAACCTTTTTGCGATAAAGAAGTATCAAGTCATATGCATTTCATGGAGGCTGTGCATGGAGGAGAGGCATAAATTTTCTTGATACAGCATCAAAAACCTATCAATGTCAACTTCATATCAAGCAAAATATTATTTTAAGGGCAAAATAAATTAATTTACTTATGTATTTTTTCAACAACGCCGTAATTTATCACGATAAAATTACTATAGTTTGATGTAATGCCACCGAAAGACGCCTCCAAAAAGGTTCCCCCGCCGATAGCGCGGCCAGCGATCAGCACATCCAGTCTTTGTTACGTCCCAGAAGATGTCCAAGAAGGTAGTAAAACACCAAGCACAAACCATCATTATTATCATCAATACGTAATGGCCTAGTTTTTTTCCTATATATTTGTTAACTTAAGTAACTGTATAGAGCCGACTTCACTATAATTATTGTTATGATTGTGGCGTATGATTCTCTTATTGATTGGTTATTGATATCTTCTTTGTCTTCTATCATCTTCTAAATATGTATATAAGTAGTGTATAGTACCTACAAGCAGTAAAAGACCTACTTATTCAGTAGTACTAAAATTATAACATTTCTTCACAGGTTTCGAAGATCGAATAGAAACCGACTTAGATTGGACCGTCATCGAAAAAGCGGCTCGTCATCACAGGAAAGTTTGTAAAGCAGGAGTCCCAACAGTTACGTTTTCAGAGGCATTGCAATCCAAGATTGACAACAGCATTTTCGGCAGTTTTCTAAATAAAAAGTGTACTATAACACTCGATCAGCAATGGGAATTGCTCTTACCGATTACTTTATGGGATAATGAGAAATTCTGTAACGAAGAAGGCCAGATTTGTTTCCGTAACTTGAATAACGTCACAGATAATATGGTGAAGATGATTAAACGTGCTGTGAGACTTGGAGACAGGGAGATTCTGAGGAAAGAACTCAAAGAGGTTCATGTTTTGAGAGTCAATGATACAAAAGTAATTTCGACTTTTACTTATTTTCCCAGTTATTAATCATAGTATTAGCTTCGATGAAAACCTATTATAAATTAGTTCTATTCCATTTTTTGACAGTATTTTGCTAACCATTAATCATTAGGTAAAATGCGGCTTAGTGCTAATCACAACAGGAAAAAATCTTAGGTACTTTAAAATCTTAGAATAATAAGTTATTGGTACCTAATTAGGGATCTATCTTTTTAGTGGCGCTTTTATAGGTCATTTGATGAAAAAAAAAATATGACATAGTAGCTATTCTTGATTTTAGATGACGGTACTGGACAAAAAGCTTCTCGAATTCAATAGATTGTTGAACTTGAACCTTTGCGGCAATTTCATCGAAGATTTGGATGCAAACATGATCCCTCCGACAGTGAAGTCGTTGGAGTTGCAAGCCAATCACATCAAAACTGTGGAGCATTTCGCTGAAAATTTACCGAATGAGCTATTTTATTTGGGACTGGCGATCAATTTCTTGGACAATGGTAAGCTCTGTAGCTATTATGAAGATAATTATTTTATTTAAAAAATGCTTTATTTACAATAATAAAATATAAAAACAAGTGAAGGAAAACTAAACATACTACTTCTAACTACTACAAAAAGGGGCACTTAGAAAATCTTTAGAAAAGCCTAAAGATAATCTAAGTGCTCCAGCCCACTACCAGAGGGCAGCGTACCCAGCATGCTGGCCGCATTACCACGCTGGATGGCAATGCTGATACGTTGAGCCAGAAAAAGGCCAGCATTTTGGTATTATTATTATTACATTTTATTTATGTATATGAAAAGTAGTAAAATAGAGAAATATTTCATGTGACCATTATTTTTCTATGGATGTGATTTTATGGAGATGTACGCGGCGACAAAAAATATAAATAAACTAAAACTAACCAACTACTAACTAAAAATAAGAACGCCTGATACAAACACAATATCATAAATTTAATATTTTCAGAAAGCGCGGCACATCTTGCAAGACTTCCAAATAACCTAACCGTGCTAGACCTAGCTGACAACGCAATCTATGATTTGCATTCTGTACTAGAAGCACTGGTGCACCTTCCCAGCTTAGTGTCACTGGTTCTCGCGGGAAACCCTTGCTCGGTACGCTGTGACACATTTTAGTTTAAACCTATCTTCATAGATGGCGCTTTATTGAGTTGAGTGTTAACCGATTTAAGAAAATAAAGTTCTTGTAGTTTGTTTATTCAGATAAAAACGTGTTTGAATAATATATCAATCAATCAAATACTATGATGTAGATGCTGATTGATAAAATGATATTCTAAATGCCGATTTACCCTTTTATTTTATTCTTTTGTACTACCTTATACAGGATTACTGGTAACCTTGTTTTACGACTTTTGAAAATTCTTTATGGTTCTCCATACATTTTACTCGATGGAGATTGTGATGGCGAACTTTTTGTACGAAACAGCTGATATATTTTTCGCCAATTCCCATAAGTCGTTTATTAAAAGATGTTGGTTTCACGTACTAAACCCGCCCCGTTAACGCAGGATATCATTCTAATGTACAAGTAACAAGTTAATTAATGTTATCCAGGTGTGCATGGGCTACGCCCGTATCACCCTGTCCCGCTTGCCGCGGCTGGAGTGGCTGGACCTGCGCCAGGTGCTCCCCACTGACCGGCCGGCCGACACCTTCGAGCCACATCCAGACGACTTCCGCTCTTCGTACTTTTACTTCACTGTTATGCGAGTTATGTCTGCTGTACCACCTCCGAAGGCTGAAAAGGTTCCTCCTTCATCTTTAATCTTTCTCGATACTGAGGGTCGAGACCTTTTTCATTGTTTTTTTTAATGAAATAAGCTTGACTACAAGTCGCATAGCGATAAGTCTTGTCGCATAAATTGTATACGATGTTTTGCTGTGAGCAATATTTCGCGATTGTTTTTCAGCAATTTTCTAATAAGATCCAAAGGTTAATGAACCAATAAATATGAAATGGTTGTAAAATTTAAAAAAAAACTCAATGTTTATTTAAGAAACAAAGACCTAAAAGCTCAGGAGGACACGATAACTGACTAACAATGATGATGATGACGTAACTTATGTAAGAATCCATGCAACACGTGTAACATTATTTTCAATTTACTCTAGCTTTTCTCAAAACAATCAACATAAGAATGTTCCTATAGCAAATGTTTTCTTTACAGGGCGCCATAACAACATTCCACGTCGAGTTGGAAGTTCCCCTTCTAGACTCGACCAGGCGTCAGTTTCTAATGTTTCGGAACAACGAGTCTCTGATAGAAATGCTTCCCCCTCCAGAAGATGAGGAGTTCCCCTCGAAGATGCCGTCAGCTGTCATTGACAGTAGGCTTTTTATTGCAGGCTAGTATTTACAATCATAATGAAAATCCGTTAATAAATTATTTTGATCAAAATTACAAAGCCCACTTAGCTAAAAAGACAAAGCATAATTAATGAATAATGTAACCGTGATTTAGGAAAGGATTGGTTTCCCTAAGATTAAAGTTAGAAATGAATATAAAACACTAAATTTTACCGTTTTCTGTAGTTGCCCAGTATTGAAAATAAGTAAAATAAATAAGGTGTAAATGTTTTTCGATGTACTTAAAGCTCGTATTTTTGTTTTATGGTTTATTGGTAGATACATAATATGTACATATTATGTTCCTAAGTATAAGATTAATGTAGGCCAAGCCATGGCTAACATCGATTGACATCTATTAAGATTAATCTTTTTTTTACGTGGGATAGGTTTACGTTTCACTACAGCCTGCCTGATGTTAAGCATTGCTGCAGCCTAGGATGTTACATAATTAGATGATTATTATTATTTAATTACCTAGATCTATTTATCATTGTCTTCAGATGAAGCGTCATCTCACGCATCCGACATATACAAAATCCTTACGTCTGTAAATCCACTGGAGGTCCACAACTACACCACGTTTGAAAGCAACCGCGTGCAATGGAACAAAATTATGAATTTTACTGAACCCACCGTCAAAATCTTCTGTCCGGATTTGGTTGCTCTGAGGGACACTTTTCATTCCGTGATAACAGTCAGATTGGTATATTCATTGGTTAGTTTAGTATGTATACCTACCTACATACATACATATATCCAACGACATTAATAATTTATTAATGTCGTTGCATATATAACGTATAAAATATGTAAAATAATCCAATTTAATTACCTAATCAAAAAGAAACTGTTCTAAAATGTTAATATCTGTTAAAATATTATTTTTTGCCACCAACGCATAAATAACTTTATCAGCGTCTCGCGATATATGCATATTTCGATTTACGATATTGTATGTTAGTCATATACACACACTTCTAAAGATTATATTGTCTTTTATGATTTATGCTTGTTTGAAAAATTTCGATATGCTGGTTTGAGAATTATCGGTGAAGGAATTTGTAAATTAATTCATTTCATCTCTCAGACGGTGACCGCCAAACAAGTGAAGCCAGACAAGAAGAACCCAGCAGCTCCAGCCCCGAAGCCCCAGGGCGAGCAGCGCGTGGTGCTGGCCAGCGTCCGGTGCGCGCTGCAGCGGCCCGACTGGAGCCAGCCCTTCCAGCACTTCCACTGGGACGACTCGCTCGCCACCAACGATGCTATACATTGGGGCGATGGGGACTTGTCTGTAAGAATTGGACTTATTTTATAAGCATTGTTAGGTATACTCAATTTTCAATTTGATTTAAATTAAGATTGTTTTCGACAGAATTAGGACCATGAAACTGAGAATGCCATTCATGAACTTTTTGTTACCCAAGTACAAAGAAATAAGACCCAAGTTGCTTCAAATCTAGAGTATATTATTTTTTAGAAAACATTTAATGCAACATCACGTCAGTCAGGCTGTTAGTCGAACATACTATAACTTTGTGTATAAAACAGAGTTTTTTTTTAATCTTTTGATCAGCATTTACCATTATCATCTGAACTGCATTTTTATAGGTACTGCAATACAACCAAGCTCAAGCAAAACCAACCAAAGGCAAACCTGGAGTAGATACCGGTGGTATAGACTCACGGCAACTGCCTCCAGAAAATCTAACCTGCCACTTCAGCTTCGGATTAGAAATGCAGCGTGCATAGATCTCTTTGTATAAATAAATGAATGCTTGGGTATGTGCGTGGCTTTCGTATTTCAATCAGAACATTGTGAATTCTATGAGTTCATTTTACAAGGTTAGATACAATTGGATCATAAAATTAAGTCTGAAGTTTTCGAACAACAACTGCCTACCTGTCAATGACTGTTTTTCCTGTAGACAGCTCAATGGTAAATGAGCGACGTAGAAGATAGAGCAATTTACTAATTAACCATATACCTAAGTCAGAGACAAACGTTACGGATTCTTCTATTTTGTCACGGCTTTAGAATCTACTGCCTGTAACAGAACCAAAGTATATCTACTTTATTCGGTGTTCAATTTGGTACATTTATAGTAACTCCGCGATCATGACCCGTAAGCGCCCATTTCCTCAATAAGGACAGTAGTTAAGAAGTCAGCAAGGGTCCCGGTCGTGGTTGCCATGGCTGCCGAGCCCGAGAGATGGGCGAACCAAGCCGAGTACCTGCTGTCTTGTCTCGGATACGCGGTCGGCCTTGGGAACCTATGGAGGTTTCCGTATCTTTGCTACCGGAATGGGGGAGGTATTTGTATTATCAATTTTTTATATGTTGCGCCTCTGTTTGTTGATTGTTATGGCTACTTACATACGTTTATTGATATTGTTGGAAATGATAGTAAGCCTTGTAGTTAGACTTCTGTTAACTTATTCATCCAATGGTTGCCTGGAAGAGATTGATTTTAGCAATAAGGCCGCCACTTGTGGCACTAGTATAAGTATTTTTTTCTTCTTTCCTTTTAATTTTATCGTGTGTTACAATAAAGAATTTTCTATCTATCTTATTAATATTGGCATACTCATTTTATTAACTCTCTATCTTGTTTTATTGCAAAGCCTAAATTTACTTTCAATTATTTTTTCAAGCTTGCACAGGTGTGAAAAACACATTACCTCGACACAAATATTGTCTTACAGTTTTTGTTTTCAGGCGCATTCTTGATACCGTACTTCCTGACGTTATTTATATGCGGTATCCCACTCGTCTATTTAGAGACAACGTTGGGTCAATTTGCTAGTGCAGGATGTATCTCTGTTTTCAACATAAATCCTCTTTTCAAAGGTCAGTTCTTAAAGTTTTTTCGTATTTTAATATCGTAGTTCTTTTTATTATAACATAGCAGTAGAAAATACAAAGATTTAACTGATAGTATCTAGCAATCACCGCTGACTCAAACGACATCAGTACAAATCTTTTCCTAAAACTTGGATGCCATAAATAATGAAACAACATTGTTTTATTATTTCTTCGGTTTCCAGGTGCTGGCTATGCGGGCATAGTTCTAAACGTGATAGCGGTCACATATTTTTCTTCCATCATGGCATATCCAGTGCTCTATATTTACCACTCTATGAGCTCTCCGCTGCCCTGGATGGGTTGCGAGAATTCCTGGAACACTGACAAATGCACTGAGGTAAAATAAATCTACACGCTAAGATTAATGAACTGTTAAGAATTAACTCCAGGGAATGGGAATTTATTTCCAGATTAAAGGAAACTCAACTTATTCAACATCGAACGGATCTGTTACCACTCCAGAGGATGAATTCTTTCAGTAAGCAAATCCAAGATGTTTATGAAGTCTGCTAAAAATATAATGATTCTAAGAACTTTAACGTTGTTCGCTACTACTCAGAAAATAATTATTTACTTTTCAGCATACGTCTGTTGCAAATGTCTCCGAGCATTCATGAAATTGGTGGAATAGTTTGGCCCGTGTTTTGGGCAAACGTTATTTGTTGGATCATAGTTTACTTATGCATCTGTAATGGTGTGAAAAGTGTTGGGAAGGTGAGCGTCCATTTTGTGGCATCTCTTTATTTTTGGCACGTTGCCTTCGTGTCAATCACATTGAAAATTCTTTCGAACTGTTTTGTGTAAATATTTAATTTTGAATCCCCAGATCGTGTACTTTACGGTGGCATTCCCTTACGTAGTGCTGTGTATTTTATTTATACGCGGTGTGACGCTGCCCGGCGCTTGGAAAGGAATTTTGTTCTACATTTGGCCAGATTGGGGACAGTTAGCAAACCCCAAAGTAAGTAGGTACTCAGACTATACGTTCAATACGAAGCGATGCGCGACCGCGACCTAAATTACCAAATTAAACCATCTCTTGCTCGGTAATGTGTTGTGATTGTGCGATTCAAACCTTGAAACGATATAAGTAAATAGATTCATGCATGTTATTTGAGGAAATGTGCTACCTTAATACTTTATCGTCTTACCGACTACAGCTATAATATGACTAACACGATAGGACAAACAATTTATCTTTTTATATTATGCAGCCTACGGGAGTACCTAGGCTGAAGAGCCGGTTTCCACTTAACGATGAGTAAATGAATACATTATTATTCTCAGGTTTGGGCCGACGCAGCAACACAATTGTTCTATTCCTTAGGCCCGGGATGGGGGGGCCTCATCAGCATGGCGAGTTTCAACAAGTTCCACTATAATAACTATCGGTATGACACCTTCGTAGGTAACAAATTGTTCTATCGTTATTTTTTTTCCTCAGTTCTGGAATTGATTTACGGTAACTTGCATCGTGTTTTACGTGGTAAAGCTAGCTTCATATATTTCTTTTGAGAACCATTTTATTGACAATAGTACACTGTGTAACCATGATGACTCTTGTTGCTTCATTCTGGCTTAATAGAGTCGTTCCTAAGATATAAACCTATATGTATAATAACGTATTGTTTCAGATCTTCAGTAATCATACCTCTGGTGAACAGTGGCACCAGCATATGGGCAGGTTTCGTGGTGTTCTCAGTGCTAGGGTTCGCAGCTGAGCGTGCTAACGTACCCGTGGGAGAGGTGGCAAGGGCTGGTCCAGGGCTGGCCTTCGTCACGTACCCTGCAGCTGTAGCCATGATGCCGGCGCCCAACTTGTGGGCCATCACTTTCTTTGTCATGCTGTTTTTCCTGGGTATAGACACTATGGTATGTATAAATACCTTAAAGATTTAAAGAGATGTGTTGATGCTGAACTCTTTTCACCGAGTACAGTACTATAAATAATAATATGCGTCTTAGTTCTGACACGACAAAGCTAGAAAAATATATAAAATATATTATTCAATTCAAAAAACCCATTAATTTTTCAGTTTGTGACCATAGAAGCTGTAATCACTGGCTGCATCGACGAGTTTCCCGCGCTACGTCCCAAAAAGCGGCTGATCACACTCCTTACGTGCCTGGTTTTGTTTGCTATGTCCATTATCTGTAACACAGAGGTTAGTATAAAAATACTTTTTTGTAAAATTTAAAAAATGGATGTTCACGTAGTGATATAAAAATACATAGAAGAGATAGGACCGTAACCTTTAAAAAAACGTGTATAGATAGAATACCAACAAAAAGAAGGTATTAGTTATTTTGCTAATGACAAACCATGCAAAGTTAGTCAGACAGAGTATATTATGTAGTTCAGACAGTATCAGACATAAGGTGAAATCTTACTAACTTTGAACTTAGGAATTAAATCTCATGTCAATGAACTCGAAGATACCCGTATATGTAAAGTTGGGCGGATCTGATGTGTCTTTGGTTGTGAAAGCTAATCATTCATGTCTGTCGTGTCCAGTCCATATTCATCCACCAATATTTATGATATGTAATATACTTGTACAAGTCGATAGCTTACAGAGTGTTAATCAAATAAAAAAAATCTGTTTGGTCAAACATTAAACTAAAACAGGCAATTTATTCAACATTGCAAAACATATTCAGTAAAATAATAAGAAACAATATTTACACATATTAACACTTATAGAACTAAAAAAGAGTATTTACATCTAAACTAAATTTAAACAATCTACATGTGGTATGGAGCCAAGAACGCTGGCTGCATTCCCACGCTGGATTGCTATAGAAATCCTTTGCGCAAGGAACCAGCCAGCGTTCTTGTCTCTAGTGATGTCAATCAACATTTTATTTAATTTTTTTATAAAAGACTTCGTGCTTTTACCCCACGGACCAAAAGTTTCGAAGCCAAGCGGTACAAAAATATAATCAGTCGATAATGATGTATATTTTCGCTGCTTGGCTTCTTCTGCTGCGTCCGCTTGTACTGTTCCACTGAGGCGAGAAGGAGCTAGTGTATCGACGCAAGTTGCGTCCCATACAAGAGCTTTTCCCCTCTCCCAGGGAATCAGTGTGAGGCCATCGGGGCGCTTACCATCGTCACGGACCATGCCAATCGGTTCAAGAACTGATGGTTGGTCTAATTTGTAACTATATAGTTTTTTAAGATTATGATTAGCTATTCTATTCAACCAAAAGAAAGCTCTCAAAAATTGAACACTACAAGTCAATTCCCACTAATTAAGTCCCTATCTAGGCAAAACATAGTGCATCAACTAGTTCTAACATAAAGATAAGAAGCTACACTTTCGCCAGATTGGCAACAAAGTAAAATGATGATAAGGCAAAAGGGGCTACTATGATATCAAAGGTGTCATTGCATCTCCATATACAAATTGAAGTATTTTCAATAAATTGGAATATTTAACACCGAAAGCTTTGGCACGAGTTTGAAAGAATCAACTGTTTAACTTGAACTTACCATCATTTAAATCTAAATGTGAAGAAAATCTTACGTTATCCTTTTATTCGTGGAATATCTTGCTTTTGATCATTGCAATCGATTGGGGTCCTTATGGCTTCTGCTAATCTAAGATCCGCAAGTGTAATTTACACAATATTGAAGCCATGATGGTTTTACTTTCTTCTTAGAGAGTATCTGTGTTCCAAGTTAGCAGTCCACAGTTGCGTGCCACTGCTGTTGAAAGTTGGCGCATGCACGACTATGAACCGGTTTAGCACGATAGCCCCCGCCCCCGCGCCGTCTTCGCTAGATAATTGAATTTGATTTGTTCTAACAAATTGCCTCTTTACCGTGATTGAAAAAGTTAGCGGCTCAATTTGAGTAACTGCTACAGTTTGAGTAAGATATTAGTAGGATGTGGAGAAGATTTTTTACGGGCATATTTTTTGATATCATTTTAAGAAGTTCGTTAAAAATACTGTACCATCTCCATCTAACGCCATATATTCATGTACATTGATGAGAAGTTATACAAGATTACAGTAGATATAGTGATAAAAGTAATAATATATATATATATTTATTTCATATCTTTTAATAACTTAGTTTAGGTTCGAGTTTGGCTACAGACGGCATTCCTGCAGCCTAGAGCGTAACATGCTTGTCCAGAAGATATTCGATTATATTAGGTATACGATTGCCACGAAGAGATCGCTTATAATGACAAAACTTTAGGTTCTGTCATGTTTGTTGATTTTTATTGTTTCTTTGTGAACTTTATCTATCTTACTTGCTCAACCAATTGCATACATTACCCAGCTTCACTAACACCACTATTCTACCTCACAGGGTGGTCTGCATGTCATCAACCTGCTGGACGGCCACGTGGCCATCGCGGTAGTTCCCATAGTGTGCCTGCTGGAGATAGTGGCAGCACTGTACACGTACGGAGCTGACAAGCTGAGCAGCGACATCCTCTTCATGACGGGGAGGCCGCTCGGGAAGGTCTGGATATATCTCTGGCGGTATATCATTCCGCTTATATTGGCTGTGAGTATTTGAGAACTGTTCCATAGGTTTTACTTTACTTAAGATAAATAAAAATGATAGAGATAGTAGAAGCACATGCTGGATGGCTTGTTATATGTGGGTGCCACTCACTGCAACAAGAAAGTGAAATGTTTATCACCAAACAAGCGTCTGGCTATTTTTTTGCGAAAAAGTTATACGTTTGGTCGCTTCTGAGGGATGATGTGCATCATAAGAGCTACTGTAATTCATAAACAGATGTATATTAGAGAAATTTACAGCAGTTAAAATCTCTCGACACTACATAATAGACCTACCCCTCTTATAAAACCTTACTTTTTGTGACTGTTCTCTGACATTGGTCGTATTATCAAATGGACTTTTTTAAGAAATCCTAATATAAGACTAGCTTTGACAGAAGACTAGTGTCTCCTTGTTATTCTCCCAGGTGATAGCAGCGTACTCGTTAAAAGAGACGCGCGGCATGGGCTGGCTGGTGGCCCTGAGCTCCGTGGCCTGCATCCCGCTCTATGCGGCTCTAGTGTTGTATAGAGCAAAGGGGACGTTGAAACAGGTAAATTAACTGCACATCTTAAGTTCTAATCTCTTCAAATAACAATACAATGTAAGAAATCCTCAGAATGAAATGATATTAACGAAATCGATTATCGTTTTCTAAAATGACGCGTGGCATAAAACAACTTGCAAGTATGTGATTTTCACAAACATGCAAAGTACATTGAAAATAATGTATGATGAATATCATATCATATTAATTATATACCTAGTTGCAATCAATTTGAGCTCAATAAAATGCTTTTGTATTTGTATAATATGTACAAACTAGTAATCTTCCATATGCAGTGTAAGACAATTACAGGCTAGTTTTGCCAAATATCAATTGTAATCTATCATTTAAATATATTAATATATACTGTAAATATAACCAATATCTAATCAGTAATCGTGTAGCCACATACAATTGCCTTGAGCATTAATAAAAGTTAAATTATTTATCATTTTATTTTTTCAGAGAATTTGCGACAGTTGTCAGCCTAACGCCGAGTGGGGTCCGTCAGAAGCCCACAACCGAGAGCGGTGGATCTCCGGCGTTGAACAATACACCCAGAAACAGCCATCACATGAACTGGACAATATATAAATATCTGATTGGATACAAAATACTATATTAAATTTAATCGTAAATGTTTGTGCTAGTTTTAATATTTTTGATACAATCATAGAAACAAAGCAGAGACCAAAGCTAAAAAAAATACATATTAAGGTGCAGTCGCCAGGCAACACACAGGTATCTGTTGTATAGTTAGACCCAAAAACTAAAATAGTTTTGAAAGTTTATCAAATATATATTTTTTTTTACATGATATAGGCTTACGCTTGACTACAACTTGCCTGATGGTAAGCTTCGTTATAGTCTACGATCTAGCGCGCTTGCCTAAAAGAAACCGGTTTACTCTCGACTTGAAGACCGACAAGTTATAGTAAAAATTATATAATTAATTAATTATTAATATTATTATATAAATTCATACAAATGCTTTTTCACGAAATCTTCAATAATACAAAATGCCTTTGTTTTTTGAGGCGAGATCTATGTTTGGATACCAACAATTTGAGTTTTTTAACATGTTTGCACTTGGCCATAGTTTGCCTGATGGTAAGACAAAACCATATATCTTTATCAAGCCATCGGCTCCCGAGACACAGTAAAAACTAGTTCGGGACGCTTTGGATTCCAATATCTTATTGTAAAACGAAATTATGCAAAATAAACAAATTTTATTTTATTTCTTAGTTTTTAAGTCTAACTATACAACAGTTCGTGTGGAAATAGAGGTCGGGCGACGGTAGTTGTGTAATGTGCTTCGAGGTAATGTGTAGTCTGTGTAATATGTACAAATGAACATGTAGTCGACCGACATACCATATGTCAATAGTAGCAATCATGACTCGATACTCAGCGGCGACGACTTATTTTTAGTTAGTGAGTATACTTTTTAGTGATAAACATGACAATACACGAACAATGAGAAAAAAATCAAAGCGTCACATTATTTATTTTGGCTTAATATTTCAAAATTAACCGGTGTATTTTTTAGATTTTTCCAAATTAAAAGATGCAGAAAATTACTTAAAAACTAAATTGCAAGTTTCAGTTGTAGGTCTAAATTGTTATAGTGTATTTTTTGTAAATTTTCGTGGAAATAGAAAGCTACAAACATGACTGATGCAGACACCACCCAGGACCAGGCCGCGGGGCCTAAAGCCGATGATAAGGACAAAAGGGTCAAAATTCAGGTAATACACTATGTTTAAGATACATTGGTTTTCTTGGCCACAACTATATAATGTGTCAGTCCTCAATTAAATCATACTATATTATGATACTATACTATCATATTAATAGATACATTATCCGCGCAACGAGAATTCAGGCCGTACACGTATGTACATATATAAACGCATCCAGTTTGAGATAGACAGGACTCCCGCGGGTACCAGCTTACTGAGTAAAGTAAGTTCGAATGCGAGTTTTCAAGCCGCCGTATAAGCCTCTGACACTTAAACGTGTCATCCGACACACAAGCTAATTCATTTATTATAGACTAGTGGACGCCCGCGGCTTTGCTCGCAATCTCTCTCTTTGAGTCGTATTTCCTCATGACTGAGGGTCGTGACCCCCGCAGAATTAATTCGTTAGGGGAGTTTTCTTGGGCAGATACATCGTGGTGGGCGCCCAGGTCCTTCCACGGAAGACGCATGTCCTCGGATATTGTGGTCCTCAAACATGTCGGTTTCCTCACGATGTTTTCCTTCACCGCTAAGCGAGTGCAAATCTACACATAACTTGAAAAATACAAGTCATTGGTGTAGGGCGGATTTGAACCAGGGTACGTCTGGATGAAAAGCAGACACTGGAACTGCTGAGCCACACTCGCATAACTACTTACATACTCGCATACTTTGCTCGCAATATTTCAGGATAAAAAGTAGTCTATGACACTCCATAGACATCCTACTAACTACATACATATGTACCTACCAAAAATCATAATGATCCGTTGTAAATAAACAGACAAACAGAGAAACGTTATAAAACCTGCTAAAACGTGTTTTGTTATATATTTAGAGTATGCCCATACAATATTTTTATCTTTTATGTTCAGATTTTTTTATATGTAAAGATAGATGTATAGATGAATAAAAAACAATATAATAACTTAGCTAGAAATTTGGAGTACCTGCCTATATTCTTCTATAATGATGGATGTGATGTACCAGGTGGAAGGAGAAGATGACGTGGGCGAGCTGGGTGAGATGGGACGCAAGAAGATGAAGAGGTTCCAGCTGCCTCCGGAACTGCCGCGCTGGTGGCAAGCCAAGATCATACAATATGCGTGAGTACACTCCCTTGAGTCGTATGTCCTCAAGACTGAGGATCCTGACTCCCCCGCAGAAGTTATTCGTTAGGGGAGTTTTCTTGGGCAGATACATCGTGGTGGGCGCCCAGGTCCTTCCACGGATGACACATGTCCTCGTATATTGTGGTCCTCAGACATGTCGGTTTCCTCGCGATTTTCCTTCGCTGCTAAGCGAGTGCAAATCTACACTTAACTTGACAGTACAAGTCATTGGTGTAGGGCTGGATCGAACCAGGGTGCACTTGCATGAAAAGCAGACACTGGAAGCGCTGAGCCACACTTGCAAGTTACTTCTTAATATATAGGTATATATGAGTTTGAATTATTAGAAACATGAATGTATTTGTTGTTCGTACTCGTGAGCTCTAAGATAATTTAAATGACTTGTTAAAGATAACATTAATTGTTAATAATAATTTTAGGTTTCAAGTTATCTCGCTTCTATCTTAGTTCTGATTGACGTCACCGTAACCAGATAATTATGTTTTGACCAAAATTAACCACAATGCCTCATGTAAAGCATATCGTAAACAGTTTGCGCGCGTGCTTACGTGACCTCCCTCTGTTATCGCGGCTTTAACATCTTTATTCTCAATAGAAAATGATATGAAATGACACCAATATTCGGAAACTATATTCCGATTCGGCGCGACGCGACGTTACGCCAATTTGCATGAATATGACGCGTCTGCTTTACGGCGGGAACTGTGATAGGTTCTTTCGTTTTCAATTTACAGTCACACCATGCTGAGACATGCTAGCGACGATATTATTGGCATGTCTGCAAAATATACTACATTCAAAAAGAGGAGATATTTTGCTAAAATTTGTAGTTTTTAGTCATAAAAATATTTTTGTAGCGATTGTGAACAGATGTTATTGAGTCTCGATTTCTGCGATCTTTTAGAAATAACAAATAACTCGTACCAAATACATAAGATTATCTTGTGTCCATTTCATGGTTACGATAATATTTAGGTACACATAGAAATAAATTATTTAGGTAAGCTTACTTCTTTTGCACAAATCCAACGCCGACCCAATTTCGAAACTAGAACACCCAGATTTTTAAACTGGCACGTTCATGCAAAAGTTTCAATGTCTATAATTATTGGAAGGTACTACGAAGGACGCCTCCATGGCATCCGGCTGACCCGGTCGCGGGGACGTTGGTGCTATCCGGGTCAAACCTGGACGCCCCTTGCCAGTCATAGTCCATTAGTCCACTACACGACTACGACACGAAACTAGCGAACAAAAAATAAAATATTATAAAATACATCCTTTTGGACATACATAAATAATGACAACACACATTCGGCGTACGTGCGTGAACTTGTACCAATTTAACTTACCAATTAAAGACACATAAAGCGTCGTGTGTTCTGTAAATTGCTTTCCAATCTTCAAGTCATGCTCCGATGAGTGATAGCTAATAACCAATTACAAACTCTATTGAAGTGTTTTAACTACTTTCCCGTCAAAAGGTGGCTTGCAATTTGAAATCGGAGTGTGAGTCGTTAAATGTAGTATTGAAGCGTCGAGGGGTCGTGGAGCGGCGCGAGAATTGCCCGCCTGAGGTGTCGGCGGCGGATTAATGTTCGCGTGCGAGCCTCGAACACGTGAGGTGTCGGGCGCGCTGCCGGCTGGTAATGGCGCCGGCAGTCATTGCACCTTCGCCCGCGGACCTGGCCACATGCAAGCCACCACGATGCAGCGCGCCGAGTCCAGTGCTTCCGAGGGCTCCTTCTGGACCACCATAGAGCTCCTCGCCGGCCGCGACAGGAGGCGGACCACGTCTATCGGCGATGATAATGTCGTCATCGAAGTACCGAAAAGAGGAGCGTCGTCACTCAGGTGCCTGTTGCTGAAGCTTACTTGGATTATCACATTTCGGGCAATTAATATTAATTACCAAATTCCAATTCACAAGTAATCGGTTACGGGTCGTTAAGTAACTCGTGAAAGGTTTTAAATAATTGGAGAAGATTAAATAAGTAATAAATAATTAGTGGTGATAACTCAAGCGCTCGCCCACATTGCTCGAGGTGGCAATGAACACAAACACGCATATTTTTAGTTATTTTGGCAACACGCACGTTTTTAAGCACATGTTTGGACAGCGGATGATATGTTTTTTATTGTTTTTGATTATATGCTTTTTATCTTCTTCTTAAAAATGGAGTGAAGATTGAAATATGCAACATAAACACTGCTAAATGCAGATGAAATACCAATAGTTACCTACTTTACCTATAAGTGATAAGATGCTTACGTGTAGTTATGTAGTTCTGGTCCGGAGTGCTCGCGATAATCCCGCTATCTGCTTCCACATTGCGTCATTCACACTCCCGTTTTTAGAATTTCGTAAAGTTGGTAGAAAACCTCCCAGCTTTCGGAGTCAAAGTCAAAGTAGAAAACCTACCAACTTGGTGACATACTTGTACAAAAACTAAAATTAAAAAAAGACATAATCATGGAAGTTACGCGCATAAAAACAATAATTAATAATATTCTTCTCTTTAGAAGTCTATTAAAATTTGTGTTTGATTATTTCTTAATTATTATTTAAATTATTGAACAAAAACAATGTACCTAATAGATCTACATAAAGCATCTGTGAAAAAAGGTCATGCAACAGAATCATCCGAAACCAACGCTACATAAAAAAATTAAATAGCAAAACAAAATAAACTAATTGTTAACATGTTCTTTAACTGAAAAAAAATAGTGCAAGTAAATATAAAAATAAAAACAATTAATGTAGCACTGAAAAAAATACTAACAAGTTGAAGTACACTCAATCATAGAGGTAGTTTGACGCGCACTTGACCTTTCGAGTAAATATTTTGCGAACGGAACGATTAGTCCATTGAAAAGTTACAATTTTAGGTCCGAATATTGCATTTCTTAGAGGACGCAATTTTATTTTTGGGGCATGTTTGGGGGTTCAATAGAAGCTTAACTTCAAGTTTGTGGGGTCGCCACTCTTGTCCCCCGGCCGCCATCTTGGAAAAAGGGGTAAAAACGCTTAACATACCTATACGATAATAGACAAGAAGGAAAACACTGTAAAATTACTAAAAAGTTGAAGTACAGAACCCAATCATAGAGGCAGTTTGACGCGCACTTGACCTTTCGAGTAAATATTTTGCGAACGGAACGATTCTTGCAAGCGCAAAGCTTACAAGCGCTATCTTCCACAGTTCTGTGAGATGACACCGACTATTTCACATATCCTAGATTTTTTTACGGCTTATTGGAAGTGATAACACTATCCATCATATCACAATATTCCGAGAAAATTGGAAACTTGTAATTGTCCGCTTTGATTTGTTTTTGCAGAAACGCACTTGTGAGAAGGAAACTTAAGAAACAATATTTTTATTGAAAAGTACTTATACGGGTATAGCCGTATAATTTGGTCACCTATTTGAGCTTAAATATGGGGACTTTATTATTTGGACTTGACAATATAGTATGTAAATAAATATTTCCGGGAAATTCCACACAGCTCTACAAATGAGTTATTTTCTCATTTTCTAATATCTTTTTTTCTTTCACTTACATTAATATTATCGTGTGTTTATCTTTATTCATTTTACGAAGTAGTTTGAGAACTCTCTACAGCAGAGCTCGCAAATTTGTGGCGTTGAAACTGAAAACTTGTAAACACTGCAACTTAAAAACTGAAGGCCAAGCGTAATGCTCCTAATAATATTCATTGACAACTGAGAAAAATGGTTACGCACACGCAAAGAAGAAGATGGCTCTAATTACTTCTAAGTTAACTTACTAAAAAGTTTTAAAATAAATTTATCATCAGGATTTTTTACGTTTTTTAGCTTGTTACAAGATAAAAGCTGTATGTATACGTATAGCAACGTAGATAGAAGTCAACAAGAGTCAGTCGAGTTTATTGACATTTCAGTCTAGCAGATTTGCCATTTAGGTGAACATGATAAATGAGTCATGCCGGGTAATAATGTTGTATGTGTGTGTCATGAGTAGGTATCATTTTGTAGAAATAGAACCTATTACATGAACAATATGAGTAAAGAGTGGAGTCATTTAGAGTTTGTATAGGTTTAATTTGTCAAAAGTTATTGGTTATGTGAATCATAAGTTGTAAGGTGTTCCTTTCCAATAAATAAATAAATAAAAATATTAATATATATATTTTTTTAATATTTTAGAACATCTTTTTTCAATGCTTTTCATTTTCTTTTAAATAAGTTTTTATCAATATTGTAGCCACGATAGAGGTATGTATATTTGACTAATTGTAAGGTTTAAACTTTAATCACACCGCTCCAACAACACTCACATACTTCCTTAATAACATAGAATGTTTGTATTTAGTTAAGTTTAAAGTGAATTATTCGCCTCCCTTCACAATAAAGCTCGCGTGCCTACACAAATAGACAGAACTAGATTATGCTATCATTGAAACTTTCGTGAGTGGAACACATCATTTTACCGGAAAAGCGGAAACTGGGTAACGTGAAATACAAGTACTAGGTCGTAATGTATAAATACAATTATGTATATCTACACTATATTTATGACACAATTGTGATCAAAATTGAACTAAAACTAAGTAATTTGCCTTTTAAAACAATTTTATTAATTTAAATCAAAGCATTAAAGAGTTTTCCATTTCACTTGTGTAAGTAAAGTTTAATAAACAAATAGCTTGAATCACAATATAACATGGCAGTTAATGAAAATTAAAATAATTAATCAATTTTATTTAATTTAATTTACATCAATATTTATCATTAGAGTAATTCGCACGGTTCTAATTGTGAGAATAATAAAGAAACGAAATTCATCAGTTCATAACTTTTACACAATTACGATTACAGTTCATAATTTTTTTCTCTAATATGATACAACCCACAATAGACAAAGCTTGTAAATGTCAATCTAAAAAGCTCCTACGAATTTATATCGTGCAAAGTAGGTCACGTCGGTAGGCTAGACGCTTTTATCATTTCTTTATCGATGGAGTCAGATTAGATTCAGCTTTTATTCAAACTATTTCATATACCGACAAAGCTATGCTACTTTCAGTCATTCGTATAAATGTACTAGCTACTCTGCCCGGCTTCGCACGGTCACATATGCACGATATATACTTAAAAAAAAACACATCAAAACCAGTTGCGTAGTTTTAGAGATCTAAGCATAGTACATACGTACATACATACATTCGCGGGACATAGGATGCAGACAGACGCGGGAAGCTACTTTGCTTTAAACTATGTAGTGATAGCAGGTACCTAGACTGCTAACTGGGTCAAATTGGAACTAGAAATATTTACAGCGAACTATTGTGGTTATGAGATTATTTTAGTTTAGTCTGGCCAGTCTATATTTAAAGGCACTTTAGATATTATTGAGTAAACGCCGTTTCAACTTGCTGCCAACTAACAATAAGGTTTAATGGTAGACCTAGAGTAGTGCGTATTATTGGAAATCATACATTTAGTGTTTATATAATATATTTTGTCACAACAGCTTTGTGTTTGTTATAATTAAAAAAAAAACATTTGGATTGAAAGACAAAAATATTTGGATTGTTTCCAACTCCGCAAATGACTAATTTAATGTAACTTACCGTAGTGGTAACATAATATGTTTTTTATTTATGTAAATTGACTTTCAAACGTGCACTGAGGTGCCTACTTAAAGAAATTAAGAATAAATAAAATATAATTAAACCAGTTTTATCCCGTGGCTTTACAAGCGTTGTTATACTATAGGTATATACCAACTTTCTTCTTGAATCACTCTTATCTTAATGAAATACTGGATCAAAACCCGTTGTGTAGTTTTAAAGATCTACATAGATACAGACAGACGGACGCGGGAAGCGACATTGCTTTATATTATGTAGTGATGGACAATTCTAATATAAGAGAAGTAAAAGAAATGTTTTAAAATTTGTATGAAATAACATATCTTTATTACCTATTGCTTACCATCAGGCAAACTGTGGTTCATTCTCCTCTTGAAATGTTATCCCTGAACTCTACATTTTCCTGGTAGGTAAGGTAGGTATTTATCATCGTTTCCGTAAATATTCATGACAAGATTCTTAGTCAGCAGAGAAGTCAGTGGCTTAGTTATTTTTACATTTATTTCAAAAGTGCACGCGTCGATGAACGATCGCTGACAAAATTGTAAAGTACCTAACATTTTAGTGACTCGTATGAAATGCTGAAAGAATTATTGTACTGATGACAGTTTTTTAATATTTTTTTGATATTTTGGACACAATCCAAGGCTTTCCACATCTTATTTCTTCTTTGACATAGCTAGAACCAATTGACTGATGACAGTTGCAAGTAGCTGTATGTATAGGTTGGTTTTAAATAATAATAAATTAAAGTCATTTATTTCAGGCATATTCAACCCAGAACTTAATACTAATAAAAGACTGTAAAGGGGTTTTGTGGTGCCTTCCGTAATACTACTAAAGCCTGATTCACGAATAAGTTTATTATAGGAACAACTTATGTTAGGATTTTGTAAGTATTTTGAAGAATAAATGAACTGAATTTGTATTCCTACGATGCAAAATTGATATTGGTAAAATATTAATTTAATCGACATGGCCAACCATGTCGTCTCTGTAAAAATAGAATTAATTAACTAGTTTTATATTAAGGTTATACGTTTCTACCGTGTAAATACACCGTTATATGTACAATGTATTACCAATAAATGGTTTATCTTGTTTATCTTGTTTATCTTGTTTAATACATAACAACAGACACCTTTTCGCTACCACATACATACATCGCGTAAATAAAGAAACTTCTTACATGTAAGAAATCTAAAAATAAAGCTCACTTTACGTTCAGAGCCCGATCAAGCAAGCAATCATTACTAACAAGCCAGATACGAATAGCTTTTCAAGAACTTTTAACTATCTGTTGTACTAACTAGCCTACGAATAAATGATCCTCTGGAAACGTCACTGAGCCAAAATATAATACCATGAAATGGTCAACCACCGCCACCTCGGTTGAGTTGGTTGGCGAGACTTACCCTTTATCAACCAATTGCGTCCAAGCATTTGTGTATATCCGGCATCGTAAGCAATCATGAGCAAACTTTCTGTGCGATTGGTGTGTGTGATAGAGATGAATCGTGGAAGCATTTTCGGACGCAACATTTGTACAATGAAGTAAAGTACATTTTTATTTGAAGCAACCTTATTGTATAATTTACATGATTCTGTGTTTTGCTTCAGTTGGAACTGTGTTTCAAAAGACAGGTTCTTCCAAGTGGTTTAGATGGTTAACAAATTTGTAAGGAGATACAACTCTATAATATAAATTCTTCGTAGTAAGTAACATATATAGTAGTTATTATTAGACGTTTACACGGAACAGTATATTTCCTACTCTTATCAATATCCTACTACACTCACATGTTGTTTATGGCATATTTTATGGAGCGTCTTTATAGAATACACGCGTTAACGTGTAGGAGACGGTAAAGCTGTTGCTAGGAAAGTTTTTGATAAACTTTCACTGATATTTGTAAAAATTCTTGATTTTGAGTTTGGTTTATTTTAACACGGAATAGGCCAACGTTTGACTACAGCCTGCCTGATGTCAAGCACCACTGGTAGTTTAAGATGTTGTACGTTTGACTAGGAGAAACCTATTTACTCTGGATTTGAAGACCCCTGGATTATAATTATATCATGCGTGCATATGTAATAGATTTAACTCTATTTGATTGATTTGTGTTCGAGGTAAAATCAGGTTAAATTATTTATTTGTTTTTATGATATATCGATATTCGATTAAATCGATAGGTCGCCAGTTAAGACACTAGGCTTAAGTTTTAATATATATTTTTTGTAAATTTCTGTAATGTGCTGGTGTTTTTAATAAAGAGTCTATCTATCTATTTATCTATCTATTCGTTATTTCTTAAAGTTCACCATTTGAAATGAGTTTGTTTGATGTCAAAAATATTTTTACACATAATATTTGAATTATTACGAAAATGTCAGTAAAATAATTATTGGCTAGTATTTTACAGTGGAATATTGAAATAACATTTTGAACCAGTTTTTCATAAAATAAATGTTGACGCAGATTTACTTTGCAAATGTACGCGTGGGCTTGCTCGTATAAGTATTTATGCGCAAAAAATAACGACCCATAAACGTCGACATAGTTTAATAGAGGACACTTCCTTCAAGAATAAGTAGTTAACAAAGTTAACTATCGGAAGAAATAATTGATATTCAAAAATTCAAAATTCAAAAATTATTTATTGATGTAGATAAATGTACATACATGAAATGGCGGCTCTAGATACCAAACTAGGCGTTAGCCTGTATCTTGGTACCTAGTCCTTCCCAGTAGAAACATTGTTTGTGTACATGTTACATAAAATTGATAATAAAAATTAATTTAGCACAGTCTACAAATTATAAAATTGAATTATTACATTGTTAATATGTGTATAATTGATGACATAATAGAAGAAAAAAAAATTGTTATTTTATGACGACAAAAGATTTCGACAAAAAAAAATTTACTTATTATATATTTATTAGTATTTTGTCTAATGTATACAATAATATTATTAATTTAATTATATAGTATGAATGTGACACGTAAGTAACAATCTAAGTTGGTATGAAACCAGTCTTGTCATGAATTCTTTTCTAAATATTAAAAATTTCACAAACCCTTTTTTATATCCTTTGTTTTTGGTTGAAAATTAGCAATTAAATGTGTGTACATTTCTTTATTTTTACTACAAGTTTCAATTCATAAACAACTTACAAAACATGTTTTTTTTAATTATTAAATTGAGTAATATCTCTGAACATTTCAGTCATTATAATAAACGTGGTTTTTTGGCTGTGTTTAGTACAACATCTTCTTAGTAAAAAAGTGTGCTTAAGCCCGCCTATTGCTATTCTATGTCAGTACCCATAAATTGAGCTATATGTGGTCAATAGAGTATTTAATGGAGCGGTATCTGGCTGCGGTCAACCGTAATCTTGGTCGTTAAATAAAATATGGCTGTCTATAATCGTGGCCGCTTTATGCACATTTTATTACGTTTAGGGGAACCGCAAAGTTCAAATTAATCGTTTGTAAATAGTAGATTAGTAGCCGAGGGCTGTAAGGCATCAATTGCAGCCCGAGATAGTTAGGCGCACGAGCGCAGCGAGGGCGCCTATAGTTCGAGGGTGCAATTGATGCTTACACCCAAGCTAACTACTCTGCTTTACATCTCGATTGTGAGGTAAGTAGAAAAAACCCGTATTAGGTACAAGAATAAAACATTTTAATGGTTAAAATTTATAGTGAAATGAGAACAATTTTAAAATTTTAGGGACAGGTGTTTTATGGGTATGTTAAAAGTTTGAGATTGTGATATTTGCTGGTCACGGACAAAATCAGAACTTACTCGTTTTTCTTTTCGCCACTTCATGAACTCGTCGTAAGTTTTCAAATATCTCTCTTTAGAACTTTCAAGCAAAATATTGTTAATTGCTACTTCAGCTTCCGTTTTCATTGAATCAGGAGTGCAGCTTACATAATATGTATATCGTCATCACTTGCAGAACTCATGTATTTTTCCTAATTAGCACGTATTTATAAAAAAAAAAACCCAAAAACAAACAACATTTAAAATGAAAGTTTTCTATTCCCGCCTTTTTTCATCTTTTTTGTCAGGAACGAAATGGAGCATTGCTGTTCGATATTTAAAATTGATGACTATTATAGTCATACGAAGAAGTTTGAGTTTGAATAGCGAAGCGACCTCCTTTGTCTACTACTTAAACTTTTTGAAAGAGTGAAAAGTTTTTTTTAATTACTTACCGCCCTAGGGCTTTTCTAGCTACATTATTACCCTAGAGCGCTAATTGGTTACTTACAAGCCCCATTTGGGGGTAATAAGGACCTACTTACCGAACATGAGAGATGTAAAGATAATTATTATTTTATCTAGAAGAAAGAAAAAAAAGGTACAGGAAAGAAGTTTATTTCTAAACAAGTGTTACGAATTGTGAATTAGATTCTTTTTTATTATTATATTTTTATGTAAGTACTCTGAGTAGATTTTTATCAATATAAAATGAAATTCATTAGTTGAAATAGCAATCCAGAATCTCTTCTATGTAGATATAGCTATTTTGTTTTACCTCGAGGAACTAGCAAATGGAAAGTTATGAAAAGCATTATAATTCACAAATAAACAATGTCAATTGAGTAAATAATAGTCAACGTTTAGTCAGTATTGTAAAGCTAGACATTTGAAACTCGAAGCACGCACGAATTAGCGAACTACTCGAGGCACTTAGTCAAACCACTTCGGACGTTAAACCTCAATTGTCCTCGAACCTTGAACATTTACCTCCATGAGACGGTAACCTTCCCAAATAAACATGCTTGGGAAACATGGAAAATATAAGGCCAAAACACCTAAATAATTTTGTTTTACAAACCGTTCCACATAAAGTTTGTCCTGTCTTAGCCACACATCAAACTAAGAAATTGGACACGGTACCTGAAGAATTTTATGACAATATTTTTTGCATTTGCACTGTTTTAAGTTATATCCATCCAAAAGGTTGCCTGGAAGAAATCGCCTAAGGCGATAAGGCCGCCCAATGTGCAACACTTTAATTTGAGTATGTTTATTTCTGTTTTGTAATGTTTCTGTTTTATGGTGTACATTAAATTTATATTCTATTCTAATGTACACTACTAACACTTTTGTTTTTGTTATTCAATGACCATTGTTCATGGCGACGGACAAATAATCGTACAAATGTGTATCGTGTTAATAACATATCTCCTATCGCGTGAAATTTTACGCATATGATTATCGGATTGTCGTTCGTAATTAGGTTTTTATTTGATGTGTAGTTATTTCTGCAAAACATAATGTACTATGATATACTCTGTGCACGTAGCTTGGCAACGCTACGCCGTAGACCTTACAAAACTTGTAGACCGCTACGAATGCTACGACTTTTTACGACACTGTCGAACCTGGGTGCTTAAACTTTGTAAGCACCCAGCAAAAGTATAGTGAAAAGCTTTTCGAAACCAACTTTATATCTATTTTACAGTTATCGTAGTTTGCCATGTTTCTAGGTTAGTGTCAATCTGCTTGTTTTGCAACTAGCTGGATTCTAAATGCGTTTTGAATGGTTCAAGTCTTTAATACTTCTAGAATACTTAAGAATACATTTCATCTCAAATTTAAAAAAAAAATACGGTTAAAATGAAATTAATATGTAACTACTTTCTAGCAATATATCACAGAAAAAGTGTATTGCTTTATTGAAAAACTATGTTTTGGTAACGACTAAGGAAACACAAGTAGAAGTACAAACATATGTACTTATCAAAGTTTGATACATATTTGCTCTCCGTTCTCGCCATGACTAGGATTTGCTTTTATCACAGTATCCATTTCCATAGATTCAAGTACATATTGAATTCCGGGTCTAAACATTCTAAGTGCTGCGGTAGAGGAACAGCATTTTGACTATTTATCGAACAAGTTGTAAGCAAACAAATTTTGCATCTTAATGCATTGAAGAACGATAACTTGTGAATTCCATATCGAAGACATGTATGGCATTCCCCGAATTTTCACCAGTCACGGCACTCTAAGGGACCTAGTACATTAAAAGCCGTGTTGCAACTAGTAGTTTCAACTTATATTTTGAAATAGTGTTTCAACTAGTATCTTAGAAAATAAAGTTTCACTTTTAATATTTCGGTTTGACAAGAGTTAAAATTTACTAACACCCATCTGCTCTAGAAAATAAAACTTCCAAAAGAAACTTTTACCTTAAACACTTTGATATTCATTTAACTCTTTAATGTGTTCGTTAGTTTCAAACGTTATATTTTTAGTTTCGGAGACAAATAAAAAACACTTTTTATCACCAGTCAGTCTAGCGTCAAATAAAATTTTGATTTTGTGCCCTGAGTCACTTTTTAAAGCCTAAAAAAGTATCGTCAATGCGTATCTTAGCTGCTTATTGGCGGAGTTTCGCAAGTCGTAAAAAGTTGGTCTCGCACCACTCGGGTTGTGTGCGTCCTAATGTGCAAAGTTCTCTAGCGGCGGGCGGTAGCTACATGTGGTGTGAGCGGGGCCGTGCCATACCGTGCCAGCCCCTCGCGGCCGTGCTAAAGGCCCCAACTATCACACGGGGCTCCCAGCGTCAAAACCACTAAAACTTTACGGCGGCGTCGAGACGTCTGCGCCGCCTCAGTGTCCGACTATTCGTTGACAAATTGACATCCAAAACGAGCACACGGCGCGCGGGCGGCCCCGCGCGGCAGGGGTGAGTTTTTTTATAGCCACAATAAAATACCTGTATTTACCCTCATTTGGTAAACAGAGTACGCGGAGGTCGCACGGCGCTTGGCGGCAGCGGTGAGTCACTATATTTCCTTGCCTTCTCTGTAAATAAATGTTCCCGTCGTGTAATCTTGAAAGCTCTAGACAAAAACTTGTTGCGCGATTTTTTTATCAAGCTTCTTATTGTTTACGTGGTCTTTTTCAATTACCAGATAAGTGGCTTTGGTATTATCTTTTTCGCGCGCGAAATATTTGCCGTGGCTGTTTTAATCAAGCTAGCAAATACTTACTAGTATTTTCATGAAATGCATTAGTGGGATTACTTTCTTTGTTGTTCGTTGTGCTGTGTACAAACTGTGTAAACATTACAAGATTCTATTGATTGAGGTAGAAATTGTACAGTTTTCGTAAATATTATTAACATACTTTTATGACCTCTTGTTTAAAAACGTTGATTCAATCGATACAATAAAAAGTAATTTCAGTTCTAACTCTTTCTAAGCTTACTCGTGGCTCCTTCGATCCTTTTAAAACTTATTGATTTTGTCTAGTGCTATTACCAAACACTCATAGACAATCAGACAAATCATTCACGCCACGCATATCATACATAAATATTATTTTTTTATTCACCTATACGGTCCCACTCCTCAAAGGTGTTCCCCGATTCCCTCCGTGTGTCACATTCGACGGTCTCCTCACGCCAGGCACCCTGAAACCGGTCGAGATACTGACGCCAGTGGATCTTGGGTCTTCCTCTTCCTCGTCACACATACATTATGGTTTACTAATGACTCATTGTTTATTGTTTCCAGCTTCGCGCACCCGCACGTCCGCGCGCGCCTCGAGAAGCACATGGGCTCCAACCTGGTCAGCCTCACGGACAAGACGTACATGACGGAGCTGGAGGAGCGCATCCGGGAGGTCAACGAGGAGAACCTCAACAAGAGGATCTCGAGTCGAGTCGTGAGTGTTCCATGTTGATATAGTCTTAGTAGGTAGTTTGATTGTAGAGGAGCTAAAGTACAAATAAAACAAGGCAATGCTCAGTAGTATCGATAGGAATAGTTGGTATTTTTAGCTGTATAATTACAGTTTAAAAAAAACTGTTCTACACTACAACCTTAATCAAAACGTAAGCTGAAGTAGCCTAGATTTTATCCAAGTTTTTTAAAAAAAACTTGAATCTAATTAGGTATCCAGAAGTATAATGTTTTGCATAGAATACTTTGCATATTTACAAATCCTAGTAACGTAACCAATTTTTATACCAATTTCGTGAATTGTTTAGAAATTACCCAATTCGTTGTATAAAAACTCTTGAGATAATGTCGACGTTCGCTCTAAACGATCTCATAAATAAGCGTTGTTTACACACAAAACAAACTGAAACTTATTGTCCTTCGTTAGCATTCTTAAAATTCGATTGCAAATTAAGTAAGACAGATGAACCAAGGTTGCATGGCATGCTTGCTAGCTTTACATCAACCACAATTTGGCAATGGTACTGACTCGAATAGCGCAGTTTAATTCGATTCGTCCAAAAAATCGCTTCGCCCTCAATCTTATCAGGGACAAGGCAATGTTTCAGCCTATTTTGTACGAAGCGGCATTTGTACGATGAGGCCGTGATACCTGAAACTGATTTATATGCCCTTCATGGAACCTTCTAATTTACTTCTCTCGGTTTTGACGGAACAGGAATAAGAAATCTCTCTTTGAGAGTACTGTAAACTCGTAGGTATGTAATGCCCTTTGTTTCGAGGCTTTCGCCTCGAGAGAAGATTAGAGCGTCGCTGTTATTTTGAAAGCTTTGCTGTACTAAATTGTTTTATAAAAGACAAACATTTATATTCAGTCTCATTTTAGACAAGGTTTACTTTGAAGGTGACTCGTAGATAAGAAATATTTTACATAATAAACAAAAATATAACGATCGGAAGGGACAAAAAATGCTTTTGAGATAAACGCGGACGTTTGATATAAAGCGCCCATAAAATTGTGCAAATTTTGGTAAATCCATTTTTTCAAATTTTTCATTCACTAACATATAATCTCTGTAGAAAGATAGGTTGTTATGCTATCAAAATCAACAAAAGTTACAAGCACAAGCAACAACATGAATACTTACCTGGTACTGAATATTCATTGACCTTCTCAATGCCACCAGTACTGATACAAAAGTGTACATTGCTTTGTGAAAACTAGTTTTCTCCATGAAGTGAAATCTATTACGCGCTAATCAAACACTATTTAAAAGTTTGACATGTTCGTGCGCGTGACGCCCCCCGCCACCCGCGCGCCGCTCGCCGACGCGAAACAATTAGCGATCCATCATCCAACCCGTTTGTTTATCAACTCCAGCTTTCATTTACATTTTATAGCCCGGGGAGGAACTGATACCGGCGCCTAATTGTCAGTTATTGCGTTGCCAAACTCGTAGTCGTGAATCAATCACGGCACGAACGTGCGTGCTCGCCGCGCAAAAACTTATTGAAATTATGGGACTTTGGACAAATCGTTCAAATTCCACGCTACAAACTTTCGTACACGGAATGCTTGATGTTTACATTTCTTGGGGGAAATTCCTACTTAAAACGGAGAATACTTCAACTTGTGTGTCATATCTATTATGTACACGTGGAAAACTGGTTTTATGTGAGAACTTTTATGCAGTCACTTTTATTACAGTTATTTATTTTATGCCACATATTGGAGCCACAAAAGTCGGTGACATACATAACTGTGTTATAACGAAAACTTCCAGTATTCAGTATTAATATGAATGTAACCAACCTTTTCGCCGAAAACGTATTCGGGGAAGGGTCGCTTAGAGTGTGATGTGAGGCACGACTCTGCCAATTGTCATGGCACCCTATATCACAGCCCTTTAAATACATAGTCATCGGTATTGGATCGATACTAATAATGAGTCACGTATCGCTCTATCGATGTAGCTAGATTTATTAGTTTCACCACACGTTATTACTTAGTGCGAAGGCGCAGTTCTTCTATACTTTCTTGCAAATAAAAAGCTATTCATTTAAAAAAATAAGTAATTTATGAAGTAGATTTTCGCTAGACTTATTTGTGTGTACAACAAATACCGTTAGTTTCGTCTGTAGTACTCCATACATCCGTAGTCTGCTTGTTTTTCTTCTATCATCTTGATTTTTTGTTTGAAGTCAACATAATGTTTCATAAGTAACATAAACAACATTTTATCCGGAACCATTGCAAACTAAGAGCATCTACTAGTCTAAAATTCCCTTTTTCTTCCATCAGCTCGATGAGATGGAGAGGCTGAAGCGTCTCATCCTGGTGGGGAAGACGCCGCTGAAGGAGTGTCCGCCGGAGCTGTACCACCACCCGGTGTTCGTGTTCTGGAGGATGGTGAACAAGGAGGTGGCGCGGGCCTCCAAGAAACGAGCGGACGCTTATTATAGGAAACTGAAGGCCTCACAGAAGATTGACCAGGTTAGTTTTGTAATTTGTACATTAGTTGAGTTTTTTTTTATTGTCAAATCATATTATGTTGAATTTTATGGAGCAGAATAATTACTATGTCATATATTTTTATCAACGTGGTTGTACTTAACGAAACTTGTGGCATTAAAAATAATAAAGCCGGTGGCGGTAGAAAAAAGTTTAATAGATCTGCTGACAAAACATAAAATTAAATCTTCTTTTACTAATAAACCTTTGTTTCTCAGGGAAACGAAGAAGAAGCGGAAGGAGAAGGCGTGCAAGAAGAAGAGGAGCAGTTGACCCCGGAACAACTCCTCAGTAAATGCCACAAAGAGCTGGAGGACCAGAAACTGCTGGACATCGAGAAAGGCGTACGGTTTACCGACGATCAATTCGCTTTGCTCAAATACGAAACCAACGATGTTAAAACGCTCAAAAATCTCACAGTAAGTATTTATACAAAAACATATAAACTATGACACATGCCATTTGGTTTTATATTATTTATTATGTCATAACTAAAAAAATAATTTGAAATACAAATTATGTGTAATCATAAATACTCTAATACATAAGTTTCTTTAATGCAAGTTTACCTGAACGTGTACTTTAAATGACCTTACTGCCATAGATGATTGATTAAGTACATGTAAGGTCAAAGTAAGTACACCCTTTTCAAGATGCATTATCCAGCTATCTAAACAGCCACTTTTCGCATCCATGTCTTTCAATGACAGCCACATTGTAAAGAATACGGAAGCAATGCTATAGCGTGTTGCAAAAAACTCGAAAATATCAAACATTTTACCACTATTTCCGTGCCTTGCAAGCTATAAAATGTTCTTGAAGTTGATATAGGCAAAACTGTACCGGATTGTGCTGTCTTATGCTTGTAACTATAAAGTAGTCTTTACATTTTCTTCTACATTGTATAACAAATAAAATTACGTAGTTTATAATTATATTATGCTTAAACATCTACAGTAAGATCTCATTTCATCCATTCATTTTCCACACATTTTACGTATTTTTTTACTGCCGTGGTCACAGAAATCTGATACAAATATCAAAGTGTGGTCTTTTAGATATTTTCCGTTGAAAATTCACAAATTGACGGATAGATTTGAAAAATATGCGTAATTACTAAGTATAGAAAATGCCGGACTACTTTCTAGAAAGTACTCGTCTATTATCGCATAGCACGTGTACATCCGTGGTAGATAGTGTAACAAGCTGGCGACATCTGGGCTGAACTGCCGCGTATCGGAGTCAGGAGGCCGGTCAAAGTTTCAGCGCGCGGCATCGCAGATATGTATATTGCTGATGCCAGCTGGTTGGACGGAGTTAGGTGCGTGAGCACGGGGGCATAAAGTGACTTATGGCTTACTTACTCACAGTACAATTTTTACCATCAGGCGAACAACGGTCGATTGCAAACCCATTCCTTGATAAAAAAAATAATAATAATATTTGTATAATAATATATTCATTATGTAAGAAAAAAATAAACATATTTTTTGATAATATTAATAAATCAAATTCAAATATCAAAAATCTTATTTTTTTTAATCAATACTAATATTATAAAGCTGAACAGTTTGTTTGTTTGAACGCACTAATCTCAGGAGCTACTGGTGCTAATTGAAAAATTCTTTTTGTGTTGAATAGACCATTTATCAAGGAAGGCTTTAGTTTAGGCTATATAACATCACGCTGCAACTAATAGGAGCGAAGAAACAATGGGAAATGTGGAAAAAACGGGGAAAATTATTCATCTTTGAGGGCTTCCGTTGCATGCGCTGCGAAAACGGTTCAAGATATCAAAAAAAATATGCATGAAAGAATTATTCCTCTTAAAATGATGTAACAAAATGTTAGCAACAGTATATGTCTATATTTTAAGATTAACTCACAAGAACCGTTTTTATGGTAATAGCTATTCCACGCGGACGAAGTCGCGAGCACAGCTAGTACTGAATAAAAATCAGAGAAGAGGAGAATACCAAAATAGGAAAATCTCAAATATAAAATCTCATTACCGCAAACTATTAATTAGATTACCAATCTTAAGCTCGACTGCCGGCACGTCCGAGGTTTATTAGCCGCATTATTTTCAATTACATACACGTATAGGTACATATTAAGCTACATACATTTACTCGTTTAGATAAGTACATGAATAAAACATGCCATGTTCGCTTCTTGTTTACAAATCTACTAAATCTCTCGTCGTAAAAACAAAACATGCACACTAAACAAAATGCACTGAATTGTAAATAAGCAAACGGTCTTATATACTAAACACGGAACGCGTGAAACGCTATATGCCCATAAAAATCAAAGCATGTCCTATAAAAATGTCACGATACAGTTCTGATATCAATCTTTTTGCATTTCATATGGATGTGACGTTATTTTTAAATAAATAAATATTCCGGGACATAGCACACAGCGCCATCTAGCCCCACACTAAGCAAACGCTTGTGTCGTGGGTACTAGATAACGGATATAATACTTATATACTTTTTTTTTTTTTGTAAATACATACTTATTATACATACAAACGACCAGACTCAACACAAGTAATTATAAATTTTAAAGTACATAAATACTTGTGTCATGCGGGAATCGAACCCGCGACCTCTAGATTAGAAGGCAGAGCCACTACCAACTAAGCTAACAGGCCAGTCACACAGTCACAGTCACATTTTTGTCACAACACACTATTATTATTAAAGTAAAAGTTTGTACGTGTATTTGAGGTGTATTTTCTCTCAAATAGCTAAACCAACTGGGAAAAATTTGATACGTAGATAGATAAGAGCTTGGTTTAACAAATAGCTGAGTTTTTATTCCGGTTTAACGCTGGCGTTAACAGCCAGCACTACAGAGCGTCGCTAACGTTCTATAATACCTAGGTACTACTGAGTCCATAACAGTCTCCATACATGAGATATGTCACTAGCTCCTTCCCTGCGTGTCCATAGATCAGTGTATCAGTGACACAGCTCGTGTGGAACCGCCTGTAACCAGTCTAATCCTAGATTTGAACCCCTGGGTCGACTAGATAACGAAGACTAACGGCCTTGCCGTGGTATAAATCTACACGTTGGCTGTTCAAACGAAGATAGCATTCATCATAGTGGCGCTGAAAGTTTACGAACAGAATATAAAAATAGCACGACGGTGATGCTTGTGTTTTGGAAAACGTAGCTAAAGTTTTCCAATACACAGAAATGTATGCTTATTTTAAAACACGTAAGCGTGAAGCAGTGCATTAGCATAGACAATAATCAAACTTAACAAAATTCACTAAGTGAATCTATTCTCGAACCACTGACCAATCACAGCTGAGCACGCACACGTTGCTTGGGTTTTTTATCCGCCACACCGCGGTGGGATTCATACAATGTATTGCGTTGCGCGTGCTAAGGCACAGATCATTCTGTTTATTCTCACGGCGAGATTTGTTCGGATCATGCGATGTGTCGGTGATTTACTGACACGAACCTCTCGCCTTATGTAAGGGTTAGCTCGTAATGCCTGATGATTCAACGTTTGTTACTGTGCCTTTATTTTACTATCGTACATTAAGACATAACACGTTATGTTAATGTTGTATTTATTGAACAGACGAGCAAACTTTGTTCGGTGATTGATGTTGATTTGATTTTGTGGATTGACTGGCTGTTACTTGAAAAGTTTTTCAGTTATCAAGCAATAGCTGAAATACTCTTGCCTTATTCAAAATAAGTAGAGTTATAATTTATAATTACAAAAAAAACTAACAATGTGAAAAAGTTTACATTTGAAAATTGAGTACCTATTAAAATAATTATTTTGGTATCTAATTCAATGATACTCCTAACATCATGATCGGGACAAGCAACGAAATAAGTTTAAAAACTGCAAGTTACCAACTCAGCGGAGTACACACTACAAGTAAATCGGTCCACAAAGCGTCTATCATTTTAAACGGGCCGTTACGTCTGGTTGACTACAAACCGGCGAGCGCCGGTTGCGCTCTGGTTATTCATCAGTTTAGCTCGCTTTTAGTTTATTTACAATTCAGGGTTATTTTATATCAACAAAAAATATTCAGAACATGTTTTTTTTAACTGAAAAAAAGGTTAGCACTTGACTATTTTGCCTGATGGTAAGCAATTTGGCCTAAGAAGGATCGCACTTACCCAATGAGAACCGTTTCACTCTCGCTTTAAAGATTGCTAAGATTAGATACAGATGTGATGTAGGTACCTATGTTACATTATTCATCATGCATATAAACCATGGTGTGACAATTTTAGGGGTCGTCTCTTTATCTACCTAATTTAATTTAGCAGAATATTGGTCTTTTACTCTTAACGAATTTGAATGAACATTTATTCATATCATTATAATTCATCTCTAAGATCAAAGAAAACTCAGTTCAGATTATTCCATTTAATGTCATTTTTGGCTTTTTAAATGTTTGCCTAAAATATTATTTTTCCTTATATATTTCTTTGTTTGTGAAAATGTTCTAGATCCATCTGCCTTTTCTTAAATTCTTTGCAACTGACTTACTTATTCGTTACTCATAACCCTGTGTTCGTAACTAAATAATACATAATGAGCTGACCGCCTGAGAGATACCGGGTGTTTAGTACGTACTGATAAGAGTCGTCAATCAATGTGTTACCAAATATAAATAGACATAATTAAACCGGTTAAAACTTGTTATCTTAATTTATTGGGACTTCGGTTCTGGTTAAAGTTGAGTTTACTTGACAGCCAGTTGAGACTAATACTAGGTTGATCCTACTTATTCTTAACTTAAAAGTTAATAGTAACATTCCAATAATGAGATATAGGTGAAAGTTTGTGTGTGTGTTACTGCTTCACACTCAAATGGTGGCAAAAAGTGTTTTCAAAGTAATAGAATCATTTCGTTGATATACGAGTAAGATTGATCGATATTCGATACTCATTATCTATTTGTGACACCTTCGCTGATGTAAGGCAACTCTATCATAAATCACATACAAATATTTGTCTTGAATTTTTTTATTCACATATATACAAAAATTACTAACACGTACAGAATGAAAAAAAACCTACAAAACACAGATAAATCATCAGGTTTCTTACTGGGTAAGCACGTTCCATCCTAGACCGTAATGATTGCTTACCATCAGGCGAATTACGGCCAAGTGCAAATCCATACCTTATTAAAAAAAAATACAAAAAACCTTAGCACACCGTCCATGCTGTCGCTGTGCGGCAGGATCCCAGGATGCTGGCAGTATTTCCTCTTTGAAAGGAAAGACTCAAGCGTTGAGAGAAATAGATAGATAGATAGATAAACTTTTTATTGTAACACACATTGACAAAAAAAAAGACAAACAGAAACACAAAAGACTTAAAAAAAAAAAAATAGTGCCACAACTGGCGGCCTTATCGCTAATAGCGATTTCTTCCAGGCAACCGTAGGATGGACAGGAGTCGAAAGAAATATAAAGGATGGGGTGTTCAAAAAGAGAAAATATATACAAATAATAAAAATATTCAATAATATATATATATATATACATACAATAACACATATTACATATACGTGCAAATAACTATAAATATATAAAACATATACAGATTATACCCATATACTATAACGACAAAAGGAGACAACTATAAACACACGAATTCAACAGCAGATTATTGAGCTATTGAGTTAATAGCTTGTTGAGTGAAATAGCTGCCAGGCCTGAGGTAAATTAGATAAATATAAGCTTTCTCTTCATATAGACTTTTCTTTTCTTTGCAGACTGTTGAAGAGCTCTACGCATTAGCTGACAAAATCATCGGAACAAAACGTCTGTAATAGGTATTTTATTTATTTCGTAAGTGTACTTAATCATGCATTCGTATTCGAATTCAATGTGTTTCTTTAAGTAGCTACGCACAATTTTAGAATTAAAAAATATAGTAAAAGCTGTACAAAAGTAGATGAACTAAGCAAGACATTTTGTATGCAATAAATATTTTATGTAACGCAGTGTTTTGTTTTCATTTTTGAAAGACATTTTTTAAAATCCATCTTTAGAAAATATTTTATATTCTAACTTAAACTTTTATTTTAAAATGAGCGAAAATAATCACGACTGGCACGATTCGAACCTGCGTATATCTGATTACCAGCCAGAACGCCTGAACCTCTCGGCTACGGTCTACTAAATGCCAGGTGCGAAAATCGTCACTCATTTCCAAACACTTCAGACTAAGTGGCTGATGTCTTATACTGTGTCCCTTTTATATGTATGTATGTACATATACTTTCATGGTAAAATATGATATAACTACTATACGCTTCTCAAGATAAATGTTCATCTCAAGTTTTCTTAAAGTAGTTCAGATGTTATTGTGTCAATGACAACAAGCTTAGGTTTAAGTAGAATTTTAGGATTCTATTTCCGGCTATATAGCCCATGAATAATATCCAGAGCTTGATTCAAATATTTGTATGTAAAGTACATTATTAACAGTAGAACTAAAAAGAAACAACACAATTGATAATACTACAATATGGTTTATTTTTTTAATAACAGTTTTTGTACTTTTTGCAGAAATAATCATAAAAATACAATCAAAATGACGTGTATACATTTTAAATGTAATAATGTCTACTTATAAATCAATATTATCTACTTACAATCTACTATATGATAAATTTTGCGCGCGTCAGTCAGTAATTACGCAAAATTTATCATCTAATCTAAAACAACACTTATAACTATAATAATAGGCCAATTATCATTTAACAAAACAACTCAAATAAACAAAATTAAACCGGATAAGAATATTATTATGTTGTTAATTGTTTACTGCAAGTTGTAATCGTTATCATATCGAAAACATACGACTTAACAAATGTAAATTATGCAAATCACTTGAAAACTCATTGCGTCTGAACAATAAACACTTGTATAATCCGTTTCAGAAGGAAATATAATAAATCTGTGATATCTGCTCACTGCCTTGATCACATTTTAGTTACAAGGAAGTATAGAGAATATCAAAACAGTAATAATCCCCCAACCATTTCAAGGGAAAATCCCAAAAACAGGAAAACAAACAAAAATCTTTGGTAAGCAAAGAGAAATAAGGTCACGTGTAGTTCGTAGAGGCGCTACGGCCGTAGCCGCTCGTTGGGTCACAAGCGGCTCTTGGGTCTACGGCGTAGCTGCGCGTAGATGAGGCCCGCGGGCTTGTCTATGGGCTGGTAGATGTGATGTCGAGGATCTCCCTTCGTCACGTTGGCGGGGAATTTCGACATGTCGATGTTGAGGTAATGTTTGTTCGGCATCGTCATTTTTATCCAACTGATCTGCGGACAAAGATATACACGATTAATTATAATTATTCAAGTTTACAAAGTACAGTATTCCCTAGTGCTGTTAAGTGCTCGTTATCTTCTCCATTTGAGCTAGATTGAAAAATGTGCCATTTACGCTTATTTATTGATAAATGTTTCATCATTCGATATATCGAATTTTGTTAAGGAATTTGGGACACTTTTTCTTGCATGACCTAAAAACTTAAAACAAATGTTATCCCCAGCAGACTTTTATCGCCAAACTTAATTACTTACTGATAGTTTCTTCAATGACCACAAAAATATTCGCGATAAAAATTCACGTGATTTTATGTATATTATCATCAGAGTGACGAAATTAATGTTTTTTTGCTCTTAGTCTATCAGTTTTTATATCGACGGCTTCTTGATACAGTATTTGTTATGGGTCAAAGTTGATCAACCTTCTACCGGTTACTACCTACTGGTACGAAATAATCGTTACACGTGCTCTAAGCCTGGCTACGTCAATTATAAATACATTTATTGTTTTCCTGAAGTTACAATAAGATAATGTTAACTATGAAATTTGTCTATTAATTTATAGTTTAATTGTTTTGTTACTAGGCATACATATATCTAATTATTGCAATCTTTGAGTCAAGCTACGAAACAAACTCTTAGTCAAGGCGGCTTTGGCTAACCCTAAAAGTATGACGCACGAGCCGCAAATTAATTCATCCAGGCGGAGACATTTGCCTGATAATATGTACGATAATTGCCTGGAAGAGATTGCTTTTAGCAATAAGGCCGCCACTTGTGGCACTAGTATAAGTTTTTTTTCTTCTTTCCTTTTAATTTTATCGTGTGTTACAATAAAGAATTTTCTATCTATTCTATCAAAATAGTCCCAGTCATGCCCTAGGACTGCCGACAAAAGGGCCTAGTCATTAGCAACATTTGTATTCGTATCAGTAGCCTATCTTACTGGCACGCGTCGGCGAGTCAAAACAAACAGCCCATTTAATAGATTTATTTATCCTCGCGATAAGACACTTGTACTTCGGGACTCATAACTTGATATTCACGTGACTTGATAAACAAATATACTAAGATGTGATTTATTGAAGGGCTAAAGGCAAGGGCATGGGATATTATCTGTCTGCTTATTGATCTCACCGGGTGGCAACAACATCAATGTAGTGAGAGATTTTCCTGTATTGTTTTTATCTATGATTTCGGGTTTTTGTGTTCATGATTTTGATTGATATCAGGAAGTAAGAAGCTACAGCATAGTAAGTTAGCTTACGGTGAAATTGCGAACTAATTTATCGAGACAAAATAAAAACGTTTTCTACGTTGTCTGTAAAAATCATTAGTGAGATATAGACAGACATATTTTGATAAAAGCTACCTTATACTGGGTTACTGGTAACAAACGCATAACCTTTTAAGGGTGGCTTTAGTACATCTATACCAACAACTTTTGTTCTACAACTTTTAGAAATTCGTGGAAAAAAATCAGCTGTTTCACACAAAAGTATGGAAGATTTTCGACAAAATGTATGGAACAGCTGATTTTTTTTCGCGAATTTGTAAAAGTCGTAGTACAAAAGTTGGTGGTATAGATGTACTAAAGCCTCCCTTAAAAGGTCATGCGTTAGTTACCAGTAGCCCTGTATATGTTTTGATACTGTCTTGTTTACTAACATCCTGATCAATTGCGTGGTTGTAAAAAGTTTATTTTACTGTACAGTCAAGCTCAAGCAAACTTTGTGGTCCAAGGTGGAGCAATTTCCACATTTCTTGATCACACATGTGATAGTGAGCTTTTCAAATGTAAAGAAGATGATCCCTACCTCAGGTACTTTCTCAAGCACGACCTTCTGTGCCTGATACAGAGTGTGTTGTACAGACGGTGAGTAGACGCCGGTGTCGGGCGGGCCGGCGAACTTGTCCAAGATGGCGTCCTTCACGGTGAGCCACGCGTTGTCGAAGTCAGCCGTACGCATGCTGTCGTATATCCACTCCGCTTCTACAACGGTACTGTATAAAGAAAACAATATATTGTATGGAATTATTTATTATTCTGTAATTATAGTAATATAAAAGTACTGTAATAATAAGTATATCTTTCTAGTGTATTACTAAAGAAACTTAAGTAGGATTGAATATAATGTGTGTTGTGGTTACCTGAATATCCTTTCAGCGGCGTCTGAGAGAGTTGTGTATTCATCCTGGACAAAGTCGACGAAAGCAGACTGCGTGGTTTTTAGAACGCGTAGCCCACTCAAACCAGACTTCACTACTACCGCCTCTGTAAATACAAATACCATATAAAAATACAGGAAAGAGAAGATAATATACCAAATAATTCAATAATTCAAGATATTTCTCTTAGTATAAATAATTATAACTCACCATGCCTAGCTTGAGACACTAAACTCCATCTAGTCGCAGTGGCGGAAAACACAAAAGCATGGTTATGCGGCGTCCCGGCCTGCAGCCTCTCCCACGGGTACTCCAGCACCTTGCACTTGGCTTCCACCACTTGCTTGTACATATACAGGAAATGGTTCACGACGAGCGCTCCGAACTCTTCCGGAGTCTTGACGCCATGTTTCTTGGCGAGGAGGTATACTGTGTTCTTCTGAGAGTCAGTCGCGACGACTTCCTTGTTGTCGCCCATGACGTAGGCGGTTTCTGACGCGAGTTTGAGCTCGGTGGAGACTTCGAACTCCCTGATGACATGGTAGTCTCCGTCTCGGTGTACGTGCAGAAGCTTGACGGAGCTCTTGCCGTAGCCGTGGTCGCTGAGCTCGAAGCGACCGCCGGTGTCCTCGGCGGCGGTGAGGGCGGTGCGCGCGCCGCCGCCTCCGCCGCCGCCCACGCCCGACACTGAGCCCTCGAAGGAGCTTGTGTTGGAAGGCTTCGCGTAAATTCTGCAACAAACACGATTTTATAAACACTTTGTTATTTTTTAAATCAACAAAATCATTATTTTTTTTCTCTAAACGAAGATCTTAAGGGATGTATTTATAACTAAAAAAACATATTAATGAACACGATAAATTTATCAAAACATTGATTTTAAACTCACATTTTTTTAATGAAAATCACACCATAATTGGCAAATTAGTTAGGTACCTGTTTATGCTCGTCCACGGCATTTTAGGGGCGTATGATTCACTTTATTTTAAGCGAATGCAAGAAACTGCGCCAGCGCATTGAGCACAATTCTCACAAACTGTGAAGTATCAGATTTCCCCGGAGTTTATATATGGACCCGCTGACCCTGTTATCAGATACATAGTTATACCTCCCCAGTTATCAGAGCCCGGACACGCGCCATATTTACCATTTGTAACTACATTATTATTTCGTTATCTTACACATGACACGCAGTAGCGTCTAACGGCCCTACGGTAAAACCTAAGCGATTTCTATCGTCATAGAAATTGAACCAAAAGAACATCTGAACTAACAAATTCATGTATGAATTTGAGTTAAGCATCCAAAAATCACAGCACATTTGAGTTAAGCATCCAAAAATCGTAAGTTCAGTGAAAAAAAGGATAAGTTCCTGACTCTTCGTTCATTTTCCTCGATGACCGCCGATCACATGTAAATTTCCTGGCTCACTTGGAGTATAAGAAAGCTCGTATTTTAGGATGCCTAGTTACAGGCGCATAGTTTAGTATCCACTAGAAAAATTTTATACTTAGTTAAGGTTTCCTCTAGGCATAAATGTTTTACATTTTCATTATGTAGAGTAAAAATTTACTGTAGAAATTTTTCATCAGCCCGGCCGCAACATACCTGTGTAAGACGAGCATATAAAGAAGATACAGCTAGCTACTCTTCTATGATGACATCATCTAATGTTGTCATATAGCGACCAGCTGGGATCTACAATTTCATTTAAAATGAAGCCTGTAATCTTTTAAAATCCTTGAATGGTAAGCGCGAATGTTCACCTCAAATAGGTAAATATTTCCTGGACCTCCGAGATACAGGCATTACCTAGTTCAGGGTCCGCTATACACGCACATATAGCATGTAAAATCATTAAAAATTACATTGTCAATTCTACGTCATTTGAGAATTAATAAGGTTATTTTTATAGTAATAATAATATACCTTGTATGTGCATGTGTGCATTCTATTAACTCCATTCTAAACATTCTGAATTGCTCCAAATATATTTGTAAGAAAAAATTGAGAGAATACCTGACCACGCTTAACTACAAAGAGACGGAAGAAATCCTCCGTCTCACTACCTAAACCACACACACCACTATTTATAACTACAGCTCCAGAGCTACCTATTTCACAAAAAAAACACTAACACACCTACACTTATAGTATACAGAGCCTTAATCACTGGCCATACATACTCCTTAACCACAACATAGGCATCCCGTAACCCTTAATCACCTGTTAGGAGGTATACAGACCCAACATCACATATACGCTCATACACATACACCAAAGACATACACAATGTGACACACACAGATATACGATCAAACCACATACACAGGTGGGCCTGTCACCCCAGCGTAACTGCCTGGAGGTACTCAGACCCACCTTCACATGTAAACACATACAAACACAACACATAATCACAACATAATATACTATATTCCATAAATTCACTTTTCAAGCCCGAAATATATAGTTCCCAAAATTCAAATTCAAATTAATTTGGCACGCACGCGTCCAGCTCACTTGGATTAAAATTTTCACTCTTTGAATCCCTATCTCTAGCACCCTGGAAGAGAACTAGTTCTCGCAACACAGGGAATCCTAGTGCGAGAACTATATAGTTCCCAAAATTAGGGACTAGGGACCTCAGACTTACTAGAAATGATAAAAAAAGGTTTTAAACTATGTATAAAATATTTAAATTTCGCTTTTGCTCCAAATTTATTTGAGAAAAAATGTTATGAATGTACACTAGTTTAATGTTTTCATATATATTGCATACACCGAGTTTGAACCATATAAATATGTAAAACACTGGAAGAACCCTGTCTGCTGCAACTCAGCAGTAGACATCCCCAAAAGCAAAATAGTCATTAAAAAAAATTGTTCTTATTTAATAATAGATCTTAATTATAATCTAGATAATTATGTACTTTTGTAACTGTAAAAATGACAACATATTTTAGTTCAAATAAAATTATTTTTATCTTTTATCTATTTCTTTAGTTTATAAATATAAATTTGATTTGATTTTATTTAACGTATCATCATGAATTTATTTATTTTTACTGATAAATTTTGTTATGCATGTAGGTAGATAACTTATTTTTTGCACACGAGGCAAAAACATGTTTTTTACGAAATCTGAATCTTAATGGTGCGCGATAAGATGTCTAGCTTTTGCGTCAAAACTACTAACGAAATATAGGTTCTTGAAATGATAAACTCATTCAGCGCTGACATAGCACTGACCTCTTGGAATTCGACAAACAAATAACGAGTACTTTAATGCATATCTTCGTCTTTATCTGCTCATCCGGGAAAACACGTAGGTTCATAAATATGTTCAAAAGTAGGTAATAACAACATTTATGTAAAAGCAGCATCAAAATGAGAGCTACGTAATTTTTATAGTACGATCGTAACATTTTTATGTGCCTTATTTTATGATTATATTTTCATGACTTTAAAATAAGACATCTTGAATAGCGATAGGAATTTCAATGCGCACCTCTCTACCTACAAACGTAAAAATGGTAGAAGCCGTCAGTACTTAAATAATTTTAGAAACCTCTAATTTCTACGCCAACATATATTTAGACACAGGTGAAACATCAGCGTACGTTTATTGTATTCGAAGAGCTATAAAATGTCTAGCTTATGGTCGAGTGAGTGGTACTAGCAAGATGTGGCTCGCGTAAACGTCCGAGTATGTAAACTAATAGAGCGGCGAGACAAGGCTGCCGGCGCGGGCGGCACTTCCACTATTACGAAAACTAGAGAGTGTCTGAATTAGCCCGTCATCGTTAGTTTCGGTGCTCGCGCGATCTTTGTCTCTCCACATCAACGGGAAAAATTGTAGGGCACAGATTCAATGAAAGTTAATAAGTGCACTCTAAATATTGCTTCGTATAAAATAGGAACTGAAATTTTCTCACTGGAAAATTATATAAAACATCAATACGAAGAAGAAGTGCTGCTACCAGTCGCGCGCATAGTTATATTGCGCGCTGTGTAGGGCGGGCGGGTTTGCGCAAGCGCGCGCGGGCGGGCGGGGCGTAGTGACGCGGCGCGCCGGCCCAGCTGACGCCGCGCGGCGTCACGGGTCGCCCGCCGCATCCACAGCTCCGCGAATATTCGCCGGATAATGTCCGAGCTCACCCTTCACGTGTAATAGCAGTGACTGTGACCCTCCAGTGATGATGGTACGACGCAGCGGCCGCTACACGGTCAACTGGCGCGGCTTCCGAGACTTCACCTTCGGGAACAAGCCGCCCGACGAAGGTAATCTAATAACTGCATTTACTGCAACCACATAACCTAAAAGCTCTTATGATTATGTTCGAGAGGTGATTGTTTATGAAAACACGTTGCGGTATTAGTGGTATAGCTTTTAGAGGAACGGTAGGGGCCTAATTACGGTTGCCATTCACGTCAACAGTTGTAATGCGGCAAATTATGGAAATGTTGAACCTTTTTAGAGCTCTGCCAGAGGTAACATTTCTAGAATGTATTAGTTAGTTCATTTTTTGAATAAAATAATAACTTTCATAATTAAAATTGCTATAAAATATAATTAAAATTAGTTTCTGCCATTTTTCTTAAAACCTTTAGATGGACAAAGTTCGTCATATCGAACAAACACAAATGGAGCAACCACTTTGCTAGTCAGTTGTCTTGTTTTTATTTTACGAGGGCATTTGTATCAGCAATAAACTTCTGTGACGCGTAAACTACGATAGGTACTAATAAAATGTCGGTCCAATATCGATGAAACATCAATTGTGAAACGAAATAATTCTATGAAATAGAAATACGCTTGTTATAGATCTGATTTGTTTTTTTTTTCGAATGCAATTGACGGGAAATTTGTCTGATAAATAAATTGTAGTCAATTTATTTTACCTCGTATTTAATGTTATGTTATTTACTACGCTATCGGGACTTCCCAAAACGTTCTTACTGCTTACCTAATTTTACTGAAACAGATACCTTGATACAGCACAACACGTTCAAACAATTATTAAAATAACTTTTTACTTTTTTTTACTTTTATTAGAAATTCAGATTTTTTACTAGTGTTTTTTTTTAATCTATTCATAGCTTTTCATAACTAGTTATTAAGAATATATTTTTAGGTGGTACTAAATATGACCTAAATAAATATTTTATTCATATTTCAGAGAAAGAAGAACCAAAGCCCGAAGACGATTTAGCAAATCACGATGTAATTTTTCTAAAGAGTATTGTTGAAAGTCCTGATTTTGCGAGACGATGTGAGGTAAGCTTGATAAAATTATACATCAACCCAACAATTAAAATTCGCGTTGAACTAACGCTGAAATTCAAAGCATTTGAACAGAAGCTTTTGCAATAAATAATAACAACTATTCGTTATAATAACTCTAATAAACTTGTATAATATTAATAACACGAGTAATAAACTCTCGAAGCTTCAGTTGAAAAGCTTGAGTGTGATTTTGAGCTTTGGACTGGTTTTTATAGACAGCTGGCGACATCTAGCGCACTTACAGTCAAGCAATTGTAATATACTGTGGTGTTATACTATTGAGTTTTGACCACTATCGTCGCATACTTATTTCTTATCTTAGAGGCTTTCTTACAAAATAATCTAATTTATTTATATTATATACAGCAAACAATAATTAAATCTGTATGAATTGCATAATATAATGTTTAAAACAAATCAAACAGGTTTTGACAATGTATGTAAAGAAGGAAGCCTAAAAATATATTTGCTGTCAATGTCAAAATAGTTGTCAAGCGACGCGCTGCAACGGCAAATTGGTGGTCGACTTGTTTTGAGTTGGGTGTGTTCTTTTGTTTGCATTTTATGTTTTCGTTATTTTCTTGTTTTAAATAATTTTAAGAAGTAATCTTTAAAAACCAGTGATCAATGTACCGTGTCGATGAAAGCGACTGGTGAAATCTGATGTTTTCATTCAGCAATAACGACATCAACAACAAAGTGCCACGCCTATCGGTGTCCGTGTTTTGAGTGTAATCGCCCGTGTCTGTGTTTAATCTGGAGTGATTTGATTACAGTCCGCCGATTCCGAGGAGGATTTGATCGTTAAACCTGTGTCGTTGGGGAATGTAAACATAATACGGTCGCTAAGCGAGTACCGGGGGAACAATATACGGACCATCGAACAAGCGGAGTTGGCTATCATAGTTTCCAGGGTACATTTCAAGGTAGGTTTCACTTTCTATTTACGGAACCCGATGAAGTCATCTACAATTTGGTATCGGCAAAAACAGTTACAGTTATGAATTCGAGATTCACTGTATACAATAAATGATCAGTTGACCATTTCTTCTGAATTATGGACAAAGAAATATCCAACAACTAAACTGACGACGTAACTACGCTGATAAGTTAATGATTTAATTATGTGTACCTGTACCATATGTAATTAACATTAATTTAAGTAATATGTACCCCATTAGAAAATAACTTAGAACAAACTAATATTTCTTTTTTGTTACAGGCTTTATTAGATGCACATGACCAAGTAGGCGCAATCTGGCTAGAACGAGGTTCAGGGGTAGATGAAAAAGTAACATTAGAAAGCAAAAACACTGAACTGGAGAGTCCTGAGGAAAACGGAGACATGCCTGTGGAGACTGTAAAAGTTGTGGGCCTTAGAAAAGTGCCGGGCCAGCCATTAGGGCTAACGGTAAGAATATCTTCAGTAAACAAAATCTAAATTGTATATGTGCAAATAGGTATGAATAAATAAATGAACTCTTTTACTTGTGTGGATTTATCTAATTGAAATCTTATAAGAATTAGATTAATTGTGTACTTACGTAGGTATAGTTTGTTCAAGAACACTTTCTTAGATATTGCATTAATTCTAAAAAAATAGTTCATCTTTACTTAATTGTGGGAGAAATATTTTTTAATTGTGAAATTAGTGTTTGAATTTTGAATGTACTGAGATTTTTGTTATGGCTGTATGTGATTCTACCTTAATATTTGATTAGTTTATACATAGACTATTTAATATTCATAGGTAACAACTGATGAGCATGGGCAGCTAATAGTAGCCAGAATAATGGCAGGGAGTGCTGCCGCCAAGCAAGCTTTAGTATCAGTAGGAGATGTGTTGCTAGAAGTGGATGGAGAGAGCATAAACTCTGAAGAACAGCTCAAGGAGGCTGTGGCTAAACCTAATGATAGGATCACTCTCAAAGTTGGACCCAACTCTAAGAAGAATACACAGATGGTCAATAAACTTAGTGTGAGTATTAATTTCATTTGCTATGTTATTGTGAACATTTGTGGAAAAGGAAATGAGTAATTTCATTGACAGCTTGAAATAGCAATAGTTTGAATTGTAGTAGTAATATCATATCATCTCAGTTGTAGTAGTAATATTAGCTGATTTTGCCTAGAGCTGTATCTGGCTGATCAAGGTAAATTTAATGAGTGAAATTTACCTTGATCAGCCAGATACAGCTAAGCTATACAGCTATACAGGTAACTTTTTGGAGTAATATTGGTAACAAATCTATAAAATAGAGTTCAGAGAATTGTATAAGCTTTGATAGAATATGCTTTTTTGTTTCAGTGTTATATGAGAACATTGTTTGACTACAGCCCTAAAGAGGACACATTAATACCTTGCAAAGAGATTGGCCTTGAATTCAAGAAAGGAGACATTTTGCAGGTGAGTAGCAGTGATACTGGCACAGAATTTCATTGTATATGTATATTTTTTTGAAGTCCACACAAAGAAACTATATGAGAATTGGTAGTCACTAGTTACTGAAATGTTAGGGTTGAGTGAGCACAGACAATAATCTAGCTACAAAATAATTGGCGACAATCTTTGCAAAGCGGGATAACTCAAAGTGAGCAATGGTAGTTATGACTATCAAACCTACAAGGCTAATAAAATAATAATTAATATTTCAATGTCAAATATCTTAAATCTTTCTACATCCTGTAATTTTTGAGTCATAAAGGTACCATTCGAATACGTTTTTTAATAAATGTACGTAAGCAGATCAGCAAGTCATCTCTGTCAAAAAAGCGTAAAATTAATCCTCTGACATGAATTGTAAAATATTACCCAAAATATTTCAGGTATCAGATAGAAAGGACCCCAACTGGTGGCAAGCGAGCCATGTGGAGAATCCAGATGTAGTTGGATTGATTCCATCACCTGAACTGGAAGAGAGACGCAAGGCCTATGTACCACCAGAAGCTGACTTTGTGCACAAGATCAGCATTTGTGGTGCTCGGGTAAGTTACACGAAATAATGATAAGGTTAATAAGCATTAGTTTTCACATCACACTAGTTTTTATGATAGAACAAGCAGCGCCGGGCATTGTTACTCATGTTAATCTGGTGTAAAAGTAGCTTTAGTATTAATCCAGGGTCTACTCTATCTTAACACCAAATAACATCCTAATTTGTTCAGCCATTTGAGTATAAAGAACAAACAAATACACTCAGAAACTCATAATTCTATCCCATCTCATGATCATTTGTTACACCAGAACAGGGTATCAGATTGTTGAGTTTTGCACATAAGATTATCACATGGTCCTCAAAGTACCTTTTAAACAATATGATGTGCCCACAAACAATAAAATATACACGATTTTTCCGAAACAAAGTGTATCCAAAAGGCCTTGTAAATTAATGGCATGTGTTATTGTGTACTCATTCTACACCTCCATTCCACATACGGTTTCAATGTCAAACAGAATTTCTTTATAAACATTTATATTATGTGCTCTTAATTGGCTTTAGCAAAAATTGTGTGAATTATTTTGTGACTGAGTTGATTCTATTGTTTTCAAATATAATGTCCTCGTTCTATTGATATATTATACTAGCTGATGCGCGCGACTTCATCCGCGTGGAATAGTTATTACCATAAAAACGGTTCTAGTGAGTTAACCTTTTAAAACATAGACATATATTTTTTTGATATCTTGAACCGTTTTCGCAGTGCATGCAACGAAAGCCCTCAAAGATGAATAATTTTCCCCGTTTTTTTCCACATTTTCTATTGTTTCTTCGCTCCTATGAGTAGCAGCGTGATGTTATATAGCCTAAAGCCTTCCTTGATAACTGGTCTATCCAACACAAAAAGATTTTTTCAGTTCGCACCAGTAGTTCCTGAGATTAGCGCGTTCAAACAAACAAACATACAAACAAACAAACAAACAAACTCTTCAGCTTTATAATATTACTATAGATTGCTATCTCTTAATTTCATCTGAGGTTTATGTGTCTCACTTTACAGTCATTGTTTTATAGTTCCCTCGGTTTTCTACTGTTTATGATTCAGTGATAAATTTTGTCTGAGAGTTGCCAAATATCTTGATTCCCAAGATAAAGCAACAAAGATTAATTTTAATTATGAGAAAATCCTCCTTTTCTCTTTTTAATTTAAAAATGTTTGATCAAGTGTTTCAAATGATAGTAGGAAACTCTTTGAATAATCAAAGGAAATATATTTTTAAAATTTCCCAACAGTAGCCATGATAATTATAAGATCTTAAAATATTTTATGTTACATCAAAGAATATCTTTCCATCAGTTTCAAAGGAATCAATAGTAATTTCTCTTTCCTTTATAAGATAAATAGCATTAATCATAGTTTGACCTTTTACCTGGAAGTAACAACGTAAATCATACACTTGGGCATTTCGTAAACAAATTGAAATGTTATGATTCATTTGCAAGATGAAAGGAAATTCTCACGCCTGGTTTGTGTCAGCATTCTGTGTGACACAGATTACCTCACAAAGATTCCATATACATTTCAATATGTCTAATACAATTGCAATATACTCTTATCTAGTTTATAACTCACATACCATAGGTAAACTATACATCAGAAATATTTATTTTATTCAAGCCATGTAATAATGTAAAAACGGGAATCTTATAAACATTTTTTTAAATCTTTATTTATTTAAAGGAATTTAGCCAAACACTGACTATGCCACTCCCAAATGGCTAGTAACCAATATTACTTTTAATTAGGTACTCCGGTGTAACCATATATAGACATAGTATTTTTTTTATTAACATGTGCGCAGTATTTAATGTGTTTGTAAAATTCGTAAGGTAAGTGATATTGGTGCTATGTAAATTGGATATAGTATCCATAAGAGACAGTCTATGTATACTCAGTGTAAGCGTGAATAAAAGTGTTTACGTTGCGCTGACGCGCGGAATGTATTGTTTGGGTTCATTATAATGACATAACAATGAATATTCATCAAAACTGAATGATTCATAATGTCTAATCATAGTTTATACGGAAATGCTACAGTTTCATTTTATATTATGCCAGACATAATGACTCAATTAAACGTATTCGTAAAAATTCGTAAATTAAGAATACAATTAGTAAATTGACCTCTATGATTCTATGAACGTGTAATTAAATCTATCCATGAATCAGCTGCGATAACTCTTCACAATAGACTGTAATTATGTATGCGCACGCTACGAAACACGGGTGCAAGTGTGGTTTAGCAAACTATCATTGAGTTTACACGTATTATGATAAAAATAGTACAACTTCAGGTAATTGCTAGACGAGTAATGCAGCAATTTGCATGCAGTTAGCGTGATTGAAGCCGGTTACAAACTGCATTCATGTGACTTGCATTGCATGCGCTAATGACATATTACATGCATACATTAAAAATAATATATTTCACTCTCTTCTATTGCTTATTAATTTTAGCATAATAATAAGTACTAAAAAAAACTGTACTTACTTGAAAACAGCAATTTTCTAATCATAAAGTTTCAACACTCATTTAGTCATTAGCAGTATACCAAATCTCAACTTCTGATATAAAATTAAAATTATGTAAAGACGAATATTTGTTACTAAGTTTGTAGGTACTCTATTGACAACCACAACAAACAGCTGAATGGATTAAGGATGATATTGTTATGCCTTGATAAAAAAAAATGCCGTACCACGATCAATAGCATTAGGTAGACTAATACAAACTGTTTCATTTATACGCAGATATCGAAGAAAAAGAAGAAGTTCGTATATGAGTCTCGTTCGAGCGTGCAACTAGAGGGCGCCGAGCTCGCTCTGTACGAGGAGGTGGCGCGCACGCCGCCCTTCCTGCGCCGCATCCTGGCGCTGGTGGGCACGGCGGGGGTGGGGCGCCGCACGCTCAAGAACAGGCTCATACAGGAGCACCCCGACAGGTTCGGGGCAGTTATACCGCGTGAGTACTATTTAAACTAGTCACTTTAGTGTAACAATCATGGTTACACGTAAAATTGGTGCTTTACCGGTCTATCCTCCCACTTGACACTGGCAGAATTGCAAATTCTAAACTTCGCAAAAGCCATAACAAAAAAATAAATTAAATGTAAGTGTACTTATAGGCTGAGTATGTAGGTAGTCAACACGCTCAAGAATAGGCTCATACAAGAGCACCCGGACAGGTTCGGGGCTGTTATACCGCGTGAGTGCCGCTACCACCAAAGTATACGCAGATCTTTGTACATTACCATAGTATGGATTCATTGATAGGATTGCCATTTACAAATTACTTTATACTATCCCTATAGTATCGGTGATAAACTATTATTGAGATATTGAATCGCGTTACTTTGTCGAAATCCATTGCAGATAAAACTCTGGAGAGATATGTTTTGTTTTTTCCTTGACGGCTTCAAACAACAAACTTGTTTGTTTTTTGGTGTGTTCCTCCGTATACCACCGCCACACCTCTCCTAACCAAAGTGGCCTTCGTGGCTCTTATAGTTTTACCAACCCCGCACCTTCAAGTTTTGTTGTTTTCCTTTGGCAAGATATTCTCGTCGACACGTGTTTCACCTTTACACGAGCCAGCATCAGGTCGTGTTGAATCAACACGTCGTGTTTTTTTTTATAAGGGTTTGCACTTGACCGTAAGTCTCCTGATGGTAGGTAAGCCATTACGGTCTAGGATGATTTATATAAAGCCAAACGAAAAAAAGACAGGTTTATATAAAACCAGTTTTGATTCCCTTCCAGACACGTCCCGCCCCCCGAGGCCCATGGAGGAGAGCGGGCAGTCGTACTGGTTCGTGTCCCGCGAGGAGATGGAGCGCGACGCGCACGCGGGCCGCTTCCTGGAGTACGGCGAGCACAACACGCACCTGTACGGAACGCATCTAGACTCCATACGTGCTGTCATCAAGGAGGGTACGTTGTTAGGGAAGATATTTTTCACTACACACAAAAAAAGAAAAATATAGTTTGAAATTTTATTTCTAAATGCATTACCGAGAGCATATACCTAGTTCGTTCGGCACGCATATTAATTCCATACGTGCTGTCATCAAGGAAGATATGTTCTAAAAGTAAATACATGCATATGTATTTACTCTTAGCAACACATCTTCCTGCTTTCCTTTATATTTCTTTCGACTCCTGTCCATCCTACAGTTGCCTGGAAGAAATCGCTATTAGCGATAAGGCCGCCAGTTGTGGCACTATTATTTAAGTCTTTTGTGTTTCTGTTTGTCTTTTTTTGGCAATGAGTGTTACAATAAAGAGTTTATCTATCTATCTATACACAGCGCCATCTACAAAGCAAACGCTTGTGTCATAGATAGTCTTGCTTTAGGACGTCTGACGCTCCGTATACCTGTTGTCGGCCACCACTCACGTTATCGGCCTTACTCTGTCAGTTGTCACCCCTTCTGGCCAAGTAGCCAGCTCCATTTGAGGTGAACTACATAGTTAATACAAGTCTCCTCGCCCACATTCCAGGCAAAATGTGCATCCTGGACTGCGCGCCCGCGTCCCTGAAGCTGCTGCACAACAGCTCGGAGTTCCTGCCCTACGCGGTGCTGGTGGCGGCGCCCGGCATCGAGCAGCTCCGGAACCTCACGCACGCCTCCAACAGGAACCTGGCGGTATGTAGCATGACTCATGAGTACATATTTCTTGTGTAGAAAGAAGTTCTGGATATAAGTATATAGGCTCCTTGTATGTATGTAGTAATCGGTTGACAGAATATAAACTCCTAATTAAAACAATTTAAATTTATCATCTGTTCGGTTGCTGAGTGTAATTTTTTCGATATTTATTTTTATTCATTAACTTGATAGAATATAAATGTTTACCTTTTATTCAGGATTTTACATTATGTGTATTATGCATGTATAGCTAGAAATTACGAACTTGGCATGGACTATTTATATTCTCCGAGAGTTACCATGCAGAATGAAATTGTTCTTAAATATATGATTAAGTTTACTTTACGCTTACATATTTAACTTAGGCATGAGTAAATTATATTCTCCCAATTATTTGATGCTCCATGAACTTGTTTTTTTTTTAGTTTGTTCTCTTGTTTTTTGTTTTATTACTTTATGTTTTTGTTTGACGTATGATTTGTCCTGTGGCATGTTAGTTCGACCGGCAGAGCTCCATCCGCTACAGCTCGCGGCGCGCGCGCACGCTCGAGTCACTCGCCTCGCTCTACGAGGTAAGGATACTGATGTATTTTTGTGTGCATGAAAGTAGTTTAAAATTTTTAAATAGCCTAGTTGGGTATGTTGAATTTCGAAGTAGATTGGTTGCTTATATATTTATTTTTTAATATAACTCTACTACCACACATTTCACCTCCTTAATAATATAGCTAATATAGTTCACTGTGTTACACCAATCACAATACAATCTGACAAATTTGTTGCAAAGAGTGGCGGTTTTACTCATAGTACATTGCATCCTGGCGCCAGACTTAAGCTAGAGTCGACACAGGGGCTTATTTCACCAGTTGCTAGCGACTCGTTGAACTGAAAGTTCATTCACAATTATTTTACAACATATGTTAACCAAGTCTTATTTTTGAATGACACAGAATTCACAATTACTAATCCAACCATCCAAATCTTCCAACCAACCACTAATAATTATAGCATATTTTTTCCAGGAAGAAGACATGAAGCAGACACTAGAGGACAGTGCGCGCATCCAGCGCCAGTACGAGAAGTACATCGACCTGGTGCTCACCAACCACAACCCGGACACCACCTACTCCAAGGTGCTGGACGCGCTGCACTCGCTCTCCACCGACCACCAGTGGGTGCCGGTCAGCTGGATCTACTAGCAGGAACTATACTGCAGGTGTATGGGAAAGTTGGATTGGAGTCAATATGGTGTACACTTCATGTAAGCAAAACGACTGACGACTTCTTGACATTGTTAAAAAATTGATGTTATCTTAACGTTGTTAAAATTTTGAAACGTCTAGCAGAACACACCTTTAATCCAAGATTAAAGGCCGCAGCTGTTGGTTTGTTTTTTTGCTCAAAGATAATAACGAAGATGGCTATTTAGCGATTATTTATCTTCAGTAATATTAATAAATGAATTCATTCTTTGAATTTATGAAAAAGAAATTTAATAATGCAACAAAAGTAAAACCAATCAATTTGTGTGATACATTGAAATGTGCCGTGTTAAGTTGAGTTAACTTCCCTAACTTCTAGTTTAAAGCGAATCTATACCTCATAATAATTGCATGAAGTTTACACGGTATCATAATATTTGCCTTAATCCCCTCGAGATGTGACTCCAACGTGACTAGATCTTTATCACATTAAAAATCGCGATCTCATTGTTCGCTAAGATTACTTATCTGTTGAAATGTACGGCCTCTTTACAAGTAAAACTCTTTGCTGCATGCAGAGGACTAACAAACTATCTCCTAAGCCTTGCTCGTAAACTAATCTAATGCACATGTATTTAGGTATTTCGAATTTCAATTAAGTAGGAATCCCCTAGTTAGGTATAATGCGTCTTCCCGCACTAGCAGTATTTGTATAATGTTGCAACAAATCACATCACATTTTATATCTTTGCTCGTTATCAGCACTCGGTGTGGTTACAATAAACTAGTTTAATTGAGTTCTACGAGTGGAGTAAGATATACTGCTATATAATATGTATTTTAGCACAGACACATCGAACTGCATTGCCAATTCCAAATATGATACTGCAACCAATCACAATTAAATAGAATAAAAATATAAAAAAACATTTACTGTCACATGAAACCTTAAAATTATATAAATAGGAATCTCATGTATTAAATTAATATTTATTCCGTGAATTGGTCGTGCATTTAATATAATTACTTAGATACTAAGAACAAGCTAGATTGTAACCATACAAAGTGGTCAGATCTGCAAACCTTAACAACATCATCACATTAAATTGAAGCTTGCAACCTTTATAGTGTATCTTCTTAGAGTATCAACAATGAAACGAACCGAGTGCGGGTGTATATTGTAAGAGATGTAGTGTATTTAGTTCTAATATAAAGTGCCACTTTTATGCCTTTACTCGTACTAGAAGTCAAACAAGTACTACATCAATAGATGAGATTGAAAGTATTGTCTCATTTTGGAGAAATTTAACTAAATTTTAAACTGGTGTGTATTAGCATCTCATTGGCTCTCTTTTAATTTTATAGTTGATAAAAAGTGATCATTTCTATTCAAAATGTGATCAAGCTACACAAAAAATAAATTTGCTAAAACACAATGCAAAAAAAAACTTTAAGAAGACTTGATAACCGCTTTTTTTTGGAAGTCGGTTAAAAACTAAGCATTCATTCACTTTCACTCAAAACAACTTTTTCGAAGATGTAGTTCATGTCATTTCTAGTATCCCACCTGAGGTTAAATATCAATAAAAAATATAGCAAAATGTTGAAGCTGAAATTGGCCTAATGCCTAGATAAAGTATAAGTTTCATATATTTTGTACGAACGGCTGATTGTTGTAGTAATAATTAGAAAATGTGCGACCTCTTTTCTATGCTAGATAATTTGCTGAGCTGTGCAAACATTTTCTATACTTCATGACACGAAAATCTTGGCAAATTGCACTTTTTCCATTAGAATCACATCACAACATTATTTTTAAAAAAGTCTTCTATCACAATATATACAAAGTTACACATATTTACGAATTATTTAAACAAACAAATCACATTATTTTTATTTTGTTTCTTATATTACAAGTTTACTTTATGTCTTTTGCATTTAATTGTAAGTTTAGTGTCGTCAATAGTAATTATTTACAGTACCTAGACATGTACCTATCGATGTATTATTTCTAGTATTATTGTACTCTGAATGCTGGTGCCTATTCATGGCAACTAGTGTCGCATATACAAACCTATTATATTTCTTTATAAGGGGTTATAAAAACTTTTATCTACACTAATGTTGTAACATTCTACTTATGTTTCCAATACTTGACTTATAATTACTACTGTTATAGCACAGACAACAAAACACTCAATTTAAGCAATTTCACATGATGTTATAATATCCACATCGATATCGTAATAGCTCATTATAACATCGGAAAAGCTTGACCAACCTGATAGCAGGGCCAATCAGGTTGGTCGCGCTGCACTCTCCTTGGTTAGATTTTAATGGCGGCAAAATCACTGTGACAATACACGTACGCGTGAATTTAATGTTTCCCAATGTGTTTTGTTTTTTAAATACAAATTAAAAGTTAAAAATGGATAGCGACGATGATATATGTACGCCTCCGGATATTCTAGAATTGGCAACAAAAGTAACTCACAATCTTTTGCCAGAAAAACTAGAAAATTGTATAAACTACTATTAAAGGTGTGAAATTATGGTTTTAACGTAGTGATGGCTGAACGACTACAATGCGATAAAATATGATTTACTTTATTCCAATATTGTTTTGCATTACAGAAATGATGGAAAAATACACTATATTACATAATATTTTATAACCCTGTATGTTTTGTCTAAGTTAATTAGCAAAGAATATGTAAACCTAGCTGTACCTAATTTCATAAGAATCTCACATTCCGTCCATTTATTTTGTTATTTAGCTACTTATTGTGTCGAATATTATGCAATATACATTATTGTGTCAAACCAGAGCTTCATTTTATTTTTGCTTGGATTAGTTCCAATAAAAATGCTGCGCATCGTAACTGAATATTTTATTCGATTTTTATGCCAGTTCGACTAATAGGGTCATATGCACAACTGTTTTTTAATACAAATAATATTGGACATCCAATATACTATTTATAGAGACTGCAACTCTACGAACGAGTAATGGCAACCACCACTGCTAAGGTATTATAATTTGTTTATTGTGCATAAAATACAGTGTTGTAGGTACAGCTTTGAGTAATAAAAATTTACATAAATTACGTCGGTGTCATACGTTGGTATGGTTAACTGAGTCTTGTACAAGGTACCTCAAGGGTCCTGAATTGCAAGACTGCAGTACCTCCCGCCGCAGTAGGCTTCTTTGCCTATATTTACACTGATTTTACGATTTTATAACATAATTATACTGTCCTAAATATAAATAAAAAGATTACAAAAATATGTATGTATTGCTAATTATTAACTAATTGTAAACAAACTTTTGGTCAGTGATACCAGCATTGAGGTAACAAATCCGTAGAATGTACATGGATTATCTGATTTACTGACCGTCAGTGTAAATTTTAAAAACTAAGCAAATTTTCAGCCTATTGCTAGATACTAGCATATTTAATGCGGCTGAGAACACGGTACTATGTGGTGTGTGTGTGTTAAAAGTTGTGATCTGATTGTGGGTGAGTAGGTATTGTGTGTAGTTCATATGTTTGCCTTGATGAGTGTTTGATGATTGTGTGATTTTTAATACTGTGTGTGTGTGTGAGTGTGTGTGTGCATTTAGTTTCATTAACCGATTCCTTTGTACCTGTAGTTGAGTTATGTAAGCTGAGTGTACGTAATAACTTACGTTTCGGACGTAGTATTGAATTAACGTATTGATTTTGGTATTTTGCGGAGTCTAACTTTGCATATAAACATAAAGAACCTAAATAATAATTAGGGGTAACATCTCATGAAATAAAACATTTAATTCAATACTACGTCCGAAAATTGTATTTAAAAGCCACAATTAGGTAGTTTTAGTACAATCCTTCGTCATCACTGATTGGCCGGCCGAGTGGAGTTCTTGTGATGGCGCACCGACGTCTTGAAGATGTTGGGGTCAATGTGGTTGAAGCCGGTGTCGCTGCCCGTCGTCATCACGCCGCTCTCGGAGTCTGTCTTCTCGAGCAGGTGTGGTGCCAGCAGGAGAAACAGTTGCTAGAGAAATATAACGTGTTATTATAGACATTATATCGTGTTTGAAACAGATACGCTTGAGTTTTCTTATTAGGCTGACCTAGGCAGTAGATACTTAGGTGCCATGTTTTCTTGTTTCTCTCAATGCTTAGGGTCACGCATGACCGCAAAACGTCAAAAGGTTAGTAGGTATTTTAGAAAAACGTAATTCAACATGTACAATACCTATTTAAAAAATAATTCATAGGATGTAGATACGTAGTTAGGAAAGACTAGTAGGTACCTAATAATATTACATATATTTGCCCTTTTACTTCCGGACACAGGTATCACCCAAAAATTTTGTGTTTTTTATCTCCTTCTAGTATACATAGTATCTATATAATAGGTATGTTCTTTATATACTAGATGGAGACAAAATCGGGCAATAATATGTATATGTACTTTAACTTACTATGTATACCTACTAGATGGAGTATTTCTTACAAATATGTACAATTAAGAAATAATACTTCAAGAGGAAATAACAGCTGGTCACCTCAGCCCAGGGTATGAGCGGCAGGTTGGCGAAGGCGGCCTGCCAGCCGGGCAGCCCCATGTGCACCAGCGCCATGCGCAGGTAGTGCGTGAACGAGTCCGCCAGCCAGCCCCACGCGCCCTCGCGCGTCGCCAGCCACACCGACCACGCCCCGCCCGAGTAGATCAGGCACACCTGCCACAGTTACACCTTCTATTGTACACTCTTGTGTTAAGTGAAACAATTTGATCGAGATAAAAACAAGATCAATCACCGATTTCAATTTGTTTTAACCAGTAGGTACCTACTCGTACTACGTGTTTCCCATCGCTATGCCTTTCCATTATTTGAAAGCGAAGGTGTGTTTGTTGGTTTTTTGTAAGAGGAACGGATGATAGTGTTTTTTGATAGATATAGAGTTTATACGGAGTCGCGAAAATGACACAAGCTACTTTTATCCTGAGACGACATGGGCACAAACTACATAGGTAAGTCTGTCATGAAATTAATCTCACTCAGGTCATACAAATGAATGACCTTACTTATATCAATAACATTAGCGCGATTTACTAGTATTTTCTTTACCTTTCCAATCGTTCTGCACGAATCTAATTCGAATATTTTGCTCTTCGTATTTAGGACCGGCCGGGGACCCGAACTCTGTCTAGTCATAGAAAAATCGAGCAAATCCTTTAACGCTGGTGATAGGAACAACTCATTCAATGAGTTTACTCGAATTGAGCCTACTGGAAGAATGTCGTCAGCTGAAACAAGTAGTTAGGTAGGTATCAAAAATGTATTCTTATTATATTATTTATTATTTTGTTAAATTATTATTAAGTTGTATTAGTTTTATTAGGTACGCCAGCTTTTTTGTTTTCCTATCGTTGTTTTCCAAACTAGGTTGCCTGGAAGAGATCACTCTAAGTGATAAGGCCGCCCTCTGTCCCAATATTATGTTTTTTTTCTTTATACTTGTGTTCTCTTGCTATATTGGTGTACAATAAAGAATTTTTGAATTGAATTGTATTCTTATAAAGATAAAGATAAAGAATCTTTATTGATAATGTAAAATTGTAACATACATAGGTATAAGTACTAATATCACAGAATATGCTACACAAATTACAATATCTCGTCAAATTGAATTTATAACATTAGGCTTTTATAAAATTTTAGAAGTTACATATGTCTAGTTTTATTAATAAAACAATGAAAATTTTTGTTATTAAAATCATGTCAAACATAATAATAGGTATGTAATCATACAATATGTCAACTTAAATAAATCTTGGTACATTAATTTAATAAATTAGCTTGGTATAATTATTGATACCTACACTTATAGTTGAATAAGTAACGCAAGGTCCATGCCTCCTTTACATTTTTTATTTCATTAGTATATACTCACCTGAATACTTATAATGCCAGGTGAGGAGGAAACCATCGCTCGAGGTGTAGAAATTTCGAAGATCATCCGGTAAGACTGCAGAATGTCTTTGCTCCCAGTTTGATAAAGCGACTCGATCGCAAGGAGCTCGACGCTCTACATTTACATTGCATATACGAGGATCTGATTCTGGAAAATGATAAGGTAATACATATCCATGTAATATGGATAGATAAATAATACTTATATATAATTCATTTGTTGCCCAACATAGGTACCATTAATTAAATTTTCGCGCAATTTCATTGGGCCGGGAAAACCTTTAAAGTTGCATGTCCATGTCAATATGATTGACAGTTTATGTCAGGCAAGTAGTTATGTCAAGTATGCAAGGCATCCATAGTGATGGGTCGTTGACGTTTTTAACGTAAACGTAAACGAACTGTGGGCCTAGCAGGAATATTACCATCGCAGGATCCGACAATTTATCGAACCATATTTCATACAAAATTCGTACAGCGAACCTGGTGGCGCGTAACTGAACTATTTTACTTTCGAATACGTTAGCTCCGTAGGATTCGAAATATGATTATGTATGGACGTTTACGTAGTTTGTGTGATAGAAATTGTTTTTGACAGATGATCCGTGAATACCAGACCCAGCCTTCGACAAATAATCGGAAGTTTTCTCACCTAAATTTTTTCAGTGAGAATCATTGTCGACAATTTTGCCATGGATTTTTAATGGATTATTTATTAATATATTTTGATAAAAATAATTTAGTACGGACAAATGTTACTTTATTAATTTATGTTTAGCGAAATGTCATTGTAAATATAGTCTGTGACACTAGTAATAATAATAATAACACAATACAATTGATGTTGAAATTGTTTTGCTGTTGTCGTCAGTTTTTGTTGTTTTGCTATTATTATTGGTTTTTTTTTGCTTTGTGTTGTTTCTGGATGTTTTCTGTTGTTTATTGTTGATTATGGTTGTTCTTTGTTGTTTTATGTTGTTTTTTGTTGTTTATTGTTGTTTTTTGTTGTTTATTGTTGTTTTTTGTTGTTTTTGTTGTTTTTTTGTTGTTTTTGTTGTTTTTTGTTGTTTTTGTTGTTTTTTATTGTTTTTGTTGTTTATTGTTGTTTTTTGTTGTTTATTGTTGTTCTTTGTTGTTTTTTGGTGTTTCTTGTTGTATTTTGTTGCTTTTGTTGTTTTTTGTTGTTATTTGTTGTTTTTTGTTTTTTTTGTTGTTTTTGTTGTTTCTTGTTGTTTTTAAGTTGTTTTTTGTTGTTTTTTGGTGTTTTTGTTGTTTTTTGTTGTTTTTTATTGTTTTTTGTTGTTTCTTCAACAAAAAACAAAAAAAACAACAAAAAAAACAAAAAACAACAAAAACAACAATAAACAACAAGAAACAACAATAAACAACAATAAACAACAAAAAACAACAAAAACAACAATAAACAACAAGAAACAACAATAAACAACAAAAATCAACAAAATACAACAAAAATACAACAAGAAACACCAAAAAACAACAAAAACAACAATAAACAACCAGAAACAACAATAAACAACAAAAATCAACAAAAGCAACAAAATACAACAAGAAACAACAAGAAACAACAAAAAACAACAAGAAACAACAAAAACAAAGCAACACCAACAAAACTAAAAAAAAGCACATCAACAAAAAAATAATATACCTACCTAGACCAATCTACTTAATTGAACAAAAGAAGGAAACAAATACGTACTTAACCGGAAGTAAATATAAAATTAATCAAAAAGGAAAGAGAAATATTATGAAATAGTTCTTCCGGGTATGATGACTTTCCATTACTTACTATCGAATTCTGACTCCAGCTACCAATGCATTCAACTCGTTAGTAATACTTTCGACTTTACGCACGGAAACTTGAGCTAGGGGCACTGTTTATTTTGAATTATGAACTAGTCGAGTTACCAGTTCATTTCGTGAACCGGTCCACGACTTCACGTGATCTATCAACTCTATTTTGATGTGAACTACGAATTTAAAATGAAATCGTATTCAGGCGTATTTCGAAGATCAACTGATTTTATGTACATTGTTCCTTTTTTTGTTATTGTTTTTTAAATATTTTTTTTTACATTTTTTTGTTTTTTTTTTTTTAACACTTAACATTATTACAATAACAAACAAATCAACAGGAGAAACTTTAATTTTTGACCACGCACAGTGTCACGCGACGCGCACTCAAACTTCTCAACTGACAAATTCAAAATTAACAAAAACAAACAAAAGTACAAGAGGTCCTGTACAAACCAGTTTTTCTCGCACGACTCAGCCAGTTCATCACCCTATTCATTCACTCCCACAAAATGATAATACTGACATCCTTGTCTAATTCTTGGACGCGGTAATATTTAGGTATACAAAATTTGAACATTCAACACTTTGTGTAGGATTTAGAGCTCAAATTTGTTTGCACGATGTAATTTATCGATATGAACTAGTACAATCCACCTACGTTCAAGAGTCGTTGCGTTGCTCGGAGGAAGGACAAGCCTGGAGACATAGTAATAAGTTGAAGTGTGGCGCACTATCGGAACCTCTCTTTTTAATGAATGTTTTTAGTGTGCTAAAAAGAGACAACTAAATACAATCTGTTCGGCCCTTTACGTTAGTGAAGCCGGTTTTTCTAGCTCGAGTAACCAATTTGGATACTAGCTGTGGATTTGGATTTTTGGCGAATATACCGTGAATCTTTGGAATATTTGGTTAAATGAGTTTGTTTGAGAAGTGTTTTCTACTGAAGAACAAATGGCGTGCGTTGCCTATGGCTGTAAGAGCCATGCTTCGAAGAAAAGTGACGAAATCCAGAGCTTGTCATTTCACAGGTTAGAGTTTTTTATCATTTTCCACAAAACAATACAAAACTGAATCAAAATATTAAAATATAACAAATTTCTACTCTTTTAGAACCTCATTTTGGAGGAAAACAATTAAATTTTGCCATTATATGTTAAAAATACGCAAAAGTTTGGTTTATAGTGTTGTGCACAATTGTTCTGAATTCGGTTAAAATCGGGTCTCAAAATCGAACTTATATTTCGAAACCAGTCAATCCAAACTTTTGCCAATAGTAGTAATTTATTCGAACAATTATTTCAACATAGTATTGATCAGTGGAATATTGATAATCATAGAAATCTACTCATAAAAGCCATAGCCGAGACATACTTAAAAACGAAAATTCATTATATGACTAAGCAACTTATACAACCACAAGATAAAGTACGTAATTTTTTAAATAAAACTGTATTGTTTAAGGGTCAGTAAATAAAAACCTACAAAAGTTATCTGAGTTATTTTATTTATTTCGAACTACACAATCCTTTTCCAGGTTTTCTCACCTAGTTCTAACTATGCCTAAAAGATCGATTTTGAAAACATGTTACAATTACGTCACTTTAATATGGTTTAGTTAGCGAAACTACTAGAATAATCGTTAACGTGACAGAACAGAATGTATGTTTCGGTTCGGTTTCGGTTTTTTATTTCGTACGTCGTAGGCACATCACTAAATTGAGGTATTAAAAAACGGCTACACTGTCATTTGAAGGTGATCTATATAGTAACTAGTTATCTCTTTCTTCCGCGTTGGTGCGCACATAAGTCGAAAGAGTGCAGACATACAGAACACGTTCAATTTTTTACTATGACTCCAGGCTTGTCCTTCCTCCGAGTTGCGTTGCATTGCAATAGTCCTTAGCCGTAGTCGGTTAATTTAGCCCTCGGAGGAAGGACAAGCCTGGAGTCATAGTAATAAATTGAACGTGTTCTGTATGTCTGCACTCTTTCGACTTATGTGCGCACCAACGCGGAAGAAAGAAATAACTAGTTACTATATAGATCACCTTCAAATGACAGTGTAGCCGTTTTTTAATACCTCAATTTAGTGATGTGCCTACGACGTACGAAATAAAAAACCGAAACCGAACCGAAACATACATTCTGTTCTGTCACGTTAACGATTATTCTAGTAGTTTCGCTAACTAAACCATATTAAAGTGACGTAATTGTAACATGTTTTCAAAATCGATCTTTTAGGCATAGTTAGAACTAGGTGAGAAAACCTGGAAAAGGATTGTGTAGTTCGAAATAAATAAAATAACTCAGATAACTTTTGTAGGTTTTTATTTACTGACCCTTAAACAATACAGTTTTATTTAAAAAATTACGTACTTTATCTTGTGGTTGTATATGTTGCTTAGTTATATAATGAATTTTCGTTTTTAAGTATGTCTCGGCTATGGCTTTTATGAGTAGATTTCTATGATTATCAATATTCCACTGATCAATACTATGTTGAAATAATTGTTCGAATAAATTACTACTATTGGCAAAAGTTTGGATTGACTGGTTTCGAAATATAAGTTCGATTTTGAGACCCGATTTTAACCGAATTCAGAACAATTGTGCACAACACTATAAACCAAACTTTTGCGTATTTTTAACATTATAATGGCAAAATTTAATTGTTTTCCTCCAAAATGAGGTTCTAAAAGAGTAGAAATTTGTGATATTTTAATATTTTGATTCAGTTTTGTATTGTTTTGTGGAAAATGATAAAAAACTCTAACCTGTGAAATGACAAGCTCTGGATTTCGTCACTTTTCTTCGAAGCATGGCTCTTACAGCCATAGGCAACGCACGCCATATGTTCTTCAGTAGAAAACACTTCTCAAACAAACTCATTTAACCAAATATTCCAAAGATTGACGGTATATTCGCCAAAAATCCAAATCCACAGCTAGTATCCAAATTGGTTACTCGAGCTAGAAAAACCGGCTTCACTAACGTAAAGGGCCGAACAGATTGTATATAGTTGTCTCTTTTTAGCACACTAAAAACATTCATTAAAAAGAGAGGTTCCGATAGTGCGCCACACTTCAACTTATTACTATGTCTCCAGGCTTGTCCTTCCTCCTAGATTTAGCCGTTTATAAATTCGACCGGTTGCGTGATTCACCGTGGACCGGTCTACCAGTCCATAGCGCGTGAACGGTCCATTTAACTAGTTCGTTCATTCAACACCCATCCCATCACTAGTTGTACCTAGTTTTTTTTGGGGTTATGTATGTGTAACCTCAAAATATTTGCATAGTGTTTTTTATAAATTAAATATTTAGTAAATAATGGCGAAAGTTGCACCAGGAGTGTGTGAAATAAAACAAGAATTTATCTTACAAAGGCCACAAAAACCAACCAATGAAGAAGACGCGAGTGGAGCAGGAAAACATAAACTTGACGAGGACGTCGATAATGAGGCAAAATCCGAAGCTAAAAAAGCGAAACTGGATGGAAATGAAGCGAAAAACAAAAAGAGAGGACAAAACAAAGCTAGACCTAAAACTTTTAGAGATTCGAAAGAGAATAAACCTTGCCCCAGTATAGTAAATGTGGCATCAGCTGAAGAGGCGAAACCCTGCGAGTACAATAACTGTAAGTACATACACAACCCTCTAGATTACATAAAAAATAAAGAAGCAGATATTGGAGTAACCTGCCATGTATTTAACATTCGTGGTAGATGTCCGAGGGGTATTTCCTGCAGATTTGGTTCTAGTCATATATCTGCTGAAGGTTACAATAAAGTTGATGAAGAAAAAGTTAAACTATGGAAAGAAGATACACGGAATACACTTCAGCCTACATTACAAACACAATTACAAAAAAGAAAATATGATTTTAATTTAACAGAGAAGCTTGCCAAGCATTTGGACACTAGAAATAAACCAAAAAAGGAAACAGATTCATCAGTTACTACTACAGAAGATAAACAAGTCACAACAGAAAATGGAGAGCAGAAAAAGACAGCTGGGGCTGTCACAGATGAAGATTTAATCAAGCTCTTACCCAAAGAGAAAAAAGTAATCGACTGGAAAGATAAATTATATCTTAGCCCTTTGACTACAGTAGGCAATTTACCATTCAGAAGAATTTGCAAAGAGTATGGTGCTGATATCACTTGCGGGGAAATGGCCCTGTGTGAGTCATTACTCAAAGGCATGAAACAGGAATGGGCTTTAGTAAAACGTCATGAATCAGAAGATTTGTTTGGGGCACAAATTTGTGGCAACAATGTTTATGTTATATCAAAAGTTGCACAATTGCTTGAAGAAAATGCAGAGCTCGATTTCATAGATTTGAACTTAGGGTGTCCGATTGATTTAATTTATAAAAAAGGGGGTGGCTGTGGTATGATGCATAGGTTACCTGCTCTCGAAGCCTCTGTCAGGTGTGCATCTAAACTTTTGAGTATACCTTTCACAATCAAAATGAGAACTGGTGTCTATCAGGATAAGAAAGTAACTCACACTATTGTACCAAAGGTGGCAGACTGGGGTGCTTCGCTAGTTACAGTGCATGGCAGGTCAAGGGAGGCCAGGTACACTCGCTCTGCAGACTGGGAGTACATAGAAACATGTGCCAAAGCAGCCACTCCTTGCTCAGTGTATGGGAATGGAGACATTATGAGCTATCAAGACTATCTTGAGAGAAGAACTTTAGCACCCACAGTACAAGGAGTTATGATAGGAAGGGGAGCACTAATCAAACCTTGGCTGTTTACTGAAATAAAAGAGCAAAAGCTGTGGGATATAAGCAGTAAGGAAAGATTTGAAATCATTAAAAAGTACACCAACTATGGCTTAGAACATTGGGGCTCAGATACTCAAGGAGTGGAGAACACAAGACGTTTTCTGCTGGAATGGTTGTCATTCCTTTACCGCTACATTCCTGTGGGCTTGTTAGAAAGGCCTCCTCAGAAAATAAATGAAAGGCCACCTCAGTATTTTGGCCGAGATGACTTGGAAACCCTCATGGCTTCTGGTAACTGTGCAGACTGGGTCAAAATCAGTGAAATGCTACTTGGCCCTGTACCAGATGGATTCCAATTCTTGCCAAAGCATAGAGCTAATTCTTATTAAAATTTAGAGCATTGTACAATATTAGTTAAGCTAATGAGATTTGTCATTATTACATATATTGTTCAAAATAAAGTTTTGTTACTACTGTATCATTAGATTACAATGCTCATTTTATTTCTAGCTTCCTAGGAATCTTGTTTTGTACTTGACTAGCAGCACCTTCTAGGGTTTTCTCTAACTACCTAGCTACCTATATAGCAAAATTTCATTCAATTTGGTTTTGCTGTATAATCGTGAAGAAGAAACTAACATAATACTCTCACACACAACTTTCATCTTTAGTGTGATGTGATAGACTCATGCTGGAGTATAATAGACTAGCCTCGACTAGATGATTGCTGTACAACATTCATATAGTTCGCGCAAAACTTTATGAGCTCTCGGAACACGCAACGCACGCTAGTGGCTGCGCAGTACGCATATTATAGGTATCCGAGGGACGGGACAGGGCGTCGGGGAGGGCACCGGCCCCCGCGCCCCGCGCCGTATCACCGCTCGCGTCCCGTTGCGCCCTGCCTTAGTGTGAGTGCTACGTTCGTACACAACACTTGCGCACGTTGTAGACGAAAGTACAGTCGAGTGCAACAATTAATTTTCATTCCTATTGTAATTGTTTTTACTGTTATTTGTTTTCGTTATTTTTATTTGTTTCTGTTATTGTTAAGTTTTGTCACCGTTATATTGTATTTGTTATTTGTTTGTTCTATTACTGTGGTTTCTTACTGTTATCGAACTTTTTGGTTTAATTAGATATGCCTCGCGGACGCTTTAATGTGCTACGTCGCCAAACATAAATAAATAAATGCACAAGTTTTATATTAAAGTTTTTAATTTACTTAAATAAATACCTACAGTACCAGTTTGTTCTAATGTTACTGCACGTAAAAATACCTAAAATCTAAATACTTTGTGATAGGCATAAATGTACTGTTTTTTTTAAATCTTACAATAATGATTGTGCGCTCAACTGTACCATGCGCGGTTACGTACTCGGGCCTAACTTCAGAGAGCTCATAAAGTTTTGCGCGAACTGTATTGATACTCAATTGAGTAATCATTTGTCGCATGTATTATTCCAAAAACACAATGACTAGCACACAAACAACACAAAATTATGATATAGTACCTATTCATAGTTTGATACAATAATAATTTTGGTTCTTATTTATAAAATTTACCAAGCAGAACCTAGTTTGTAAATAATATTAAAATACAGCCAAGTTTTTGTACATACCCAGAAGTTTAGTGACTCCCAGGGTAATGTTTTCATAAAATGAATCTTCCGATACCAAATCAACACAAAAACTCATTATAAATGTTTCATAAGCAAGAACAATAAAATTTAGCAACACATCACAAAATACTGCCTGACAAGTTGATATAGTTGTCATGGTAACATTTATTTACTAGTAGTAAAGTATGTAATAGTATTACTTATCTAGTTGTACTTCTGAATCTGTTCCTGCCCCATCTTGTATGATATACTCAGGAACCATGTTATGTAATTTAATTACCTATCCTTTTTTTAAATTAGCAATAGATGGTAAACAACACAAACTATATTGATGGGAGTATTCTTTGATAATCTATGTACCTAGTCTAATTAGTAAAATTATTTCCACTAATTACATAACCCCCTATGTAGAATAAAGGGAAATTACCATAAATAAAACAATAATAAATCGTAAGTGACATTTTAATTTATCCAGTTAATTAAAGACCATTCAAGTAATTTGTATTACAGTCAAAACGAATGGACCAAGTACCAAGTCAGAATCTGAATAATGTACTATTGCTAAGGTATACAAACTCCAGTTTGTTCCAAGAGTACACAAAACATCTGACTTCATCCATACTATACATACTTCATCTTTATGTACTGTAAATATTACTCAATCACAAACTCTCCCATACAATAATACCTATACTTGTTATATATGAAACTTATAAAATATGTATTTACAATTTCTTAACACTTAAAACTCCCCATGGAACATATCCGAATTATTCATCCAGGCCAGACTAATCAAGCTACATATTAGTGGTAATTGTATAACACAATCAACACAAACAATCTTTCCTGTTTGCTATAATATTGATGATTACATGGATTATCATACTGAAAATGGTAATGTGTTGTTTTTTCATGTATAAATGGATGCTACTTAGACAGTAGTTTTTTTTGTTTTTACTTACAATCAATATAAAATGGGTATGCATCACATTTTTTACAGCTATCTGTAAAAAATGTGATGCATACAAACAATGATGTATAAAATACATACATAATACAACTGAAATGTAAAGCACAAACTCAATACACTCAGACTAGCGAATTATTGTTATAGACATGGAATATGATGTAGTCTTAAGATTCAGTAGTACAGGTCATAGGTGCAGGTGGTTAACGCCTCCTGCGACGACGTGAGTCTCCATTGTATCCATTTTCTGCAATAAAGAAACAACAGTAATTAATAAATTAGTCCCAAATATAAGCAGCACCAAGAACCAGACTAGTAAGGAAACAATGGAATGAAAGAATACACAGATGTTAAACCATACAAAGCCATTGCACTGTTGATGCTATCAAATAAAATAACAGACACATTATGTGAAATGCCTGCAATATTCATTCAGCATGAAGGAGTGACACTATAGTTTGGGTTATAGGACAGTGTGTGTTGTTGTAAGTACTTAACAAACCTCGTCGCTCACCGCCGGCGATTCCTCTGGCGGCCATTACCGTACCCCACGGAGCCGTCGGGCGGCGCGACCAGCCCGCCCGCCGCTTGCGGCCGCCCCGGACCCAGTGCTTCCTGGCCGTAATACCCATTCGCACTTTGGCATGCATTTTCGTTAGCGTTGCCTTGTTGATTGATCCGCTTATTGTTCGAGTACGAGCCGAACGCCGTGAAGTTGGCCCCCTGCGGGCCGAACGTGTCGATGGTGGTATGGGTCTGGGGCAGCATGCGCGGCAGGAGGCTCCCGTGGGGCACGCCGAGGCCGCCAGAGGCGTTCCCGAGGCCGGGCGGCAGGCCCAGGCCGCCGTCGGTAGAGCCGCCGAGCCCGTGAGAGCCGAGGCCCCCGGAACTCGACAGGTCCGAGTCTAAGTCGTCATGATCGCGGCCTCTTCCGCGGCGGCGTCTATCGCGTCCTCTGGAGCGACCGCCAGCCGGGCCGTCGTCGGCGCCGAGGCCGCCGGAGCCGAGCCCTCTCGAGCCGTAGCGGTCGGGGGCGCCCAGGCCGCCATCGGAGCCCAGGCCGCCGCCCGAGCCCAGCCCACCGCTTGAGCCGAGCCCGCTGTCGGCGGATCCCAGACCGCAGGCGCGGCCGCCACGCTTTCTGGAATCTGACTCGAGGCCGCTTTGTCCCGAGCCTCGCCCGTAAGTACCACCGGAGTCAGAGGACGGAGGGGGAGGGGGAGGAGGGGGCGGCGGCGCCGACCAGCCGCCCGCCGCCATCATGGGCGCACCGTACGGCATCATCATGCCGTACTGCTCGGCCGGAAAGAACGAGGGCATCGCGAACCCTTGCCCGTTCACTGGAGGGGGGACTGACATATTCATCTGGGGAGCGAGAGTCATCAGGGGTGGAAGTTGACTCGGTTGGACCGGCCGCATGTTATCAGAATCGTGAAAATGGTTACTTTGCTTAGGTAAAGCGGAAGCATTACGCGAATACGCGTCTTGCGCCCCGCCCTGTTTGTCAATCTGGGAAGGAAGTTGCGGTCCGATGGGCGTAGGCAGAAGCGGTTTAGGCGTCGGGAGCAACGGTTGCGGCGCCTGGAGCGGCGCAGAGTTGTGGGTATTGTTGACAGGGGACTTGCCTGAACGAGAGCGGCTGCGCGAGCGGGAGCGGGAACGGGAGCGACTTCTGGACGAGCGCGACGACTTGCTGCGCGAGCGGCTGGACGAGCTGCGGCGGCGGCGGCGCCGGTCGCGCGAGCGGGAGCGGGTGCGGGAGCGCCGGCGCCGGTCGCGCGAGCGTGAGCGGCTGCGCGAGCGCCGCCCGCCGCGCCGGTACCTGCGCCCGCGACCTGCACACACCAGGGGAAACTAAACATAGCTGCACTATCACTAATACATCCAAAAAATTAAAAGATATGTTCTTTAACAATTATCTTTTGATTATTGTGAAATAATAACAATGACAAATGAATTGATACATAATTAGATCTGTACTAATGTGTAAAGAAAAACAAACTTACGGCGGCCGCCGCCACCCCCGCTGCCACGCTCAGCTAGTTCCTGAAGCTTCGGATTAACAACTTGCTTGGCTTCTTTGAGCACAGAGATTAAATCAGACGCCTTCGGTGCATTTGATGGGGTGAAAAACGTGTAGGCAGTTCCAGTTTTGTTGGTTCTTCCAGTTCGCCCGATACGATGTACATAGTCTTCCGAGTTGCTGGGGTAATCGAAATTGATAACGAACTTTACATCATCAACGTCTGGAAAGTAAAAATAGTATTGTTAAAAAGATAGTCGACCAATCTAATTCTAAGGGGGGTGAGATGAGTCCTGTACCAATATGGTGCTTGGGGCAGACCTATTATTTTTTAAATTAATTATTATAGTTACTTGCATCCAAGTGAATGAAGAATGATGATGAGTGAAGTCAGACTAATCTTATATTTTGTAACATACATATTATGGTATTTTACATGGAAATTGAAATACATTCATAATTATTTATTAGCCAAGTACAGGCAACATGTCTTAAAAAAGATAAAAAACATATAAGGAAATAATGTATTTTAATCTTATATTTTATTTATTTATGTGTATAAGAAAGGGAAGGTAGAACAATCACTAAAAATATAGGTAATAATAACAAAATAGAGAAACAGTTCTTACCTAAACCTCGAGCAGCAACATCAGTAGCTACAAGTATGGGGGCTTTCCCACTACGAAAATCTGTAATTTTATTAATGATGTCAAACATAACAATGTAAAAATGTTTTGTCTTATCTGCATTAGTGTCAGCATCCATCAAAATCACATTCAGTCATGTTAGATACACACAATTAATTGTATATAAAGTATGGACAGATAGAAATTATTGATTCCGATGGTAGAGATTGTGTTGCAGATTTATGTGCAGAATTAAACGTGATATTTTTACTACAGAAATAAAGGCATTTTGCTTCAGAAGACCAGTCAATCAATTGACCTAGATTATAAATAAGATACGAAAATGTATCAAAATTTGTCTAATTCTAATACTTACGTGAACCTCATCTATAGATGGTTATTTCAGTATATGTATATTTAAAGATAGTTGAACAAATAATAAATTGACTAGCAGCAGCCACCAGCGTCATGTAGTATTCTTGTAAACTTACTATGCGATAATATAGCTTCCATCATGACGTTGGTATACGTGATGAATAGCGCACATAAAAAGAAAACGCGAGCGGGAAGAGGTCGGCAGAGGCGGAACCGAGAGCCCCGCACGTCGGGCTCGTGGAGGGCAGAGGCGTGTGCGGCGCGGGGCGCTCGCCCCCGCGCGGCAAGCGGCCCGCACTAGGCGGCCAGGGGCCAGGGGCCCGGCCCGCGGTCAGGGCGAGGGGGCTTAGCCCCGACAACGAGAGGCGGGCGCGGGGGCAGCGACGCGGCCCGCCCCGCGCGGCGCGCCCGCGCCTGCCGCTAGCTGCTCGCCACCGCCTGCACATGCAGACACGGGGTCAGTGGGAGCGCCGCCCTCGCCGCTTGCCGCGCACCGCGCCACGCCAGCTGCCGCGCCGCCCGGGGCTGCAGCTCTTTTACATCATTATACAACTCACATGCTCTGTTGGACTGTTCTCAAATCAAATTGTAATAGTATGTTGCTTACAAATTTCAATATAACAGAAAATAAGAATGTATGCTGTTACCTCGATTATTACCATATTTCTATAATTGCAATATATTATCTTACCTTGCAGTACCCAGTCTCGCTCATTTTGAGACTTGTCTCCGTGAATGCATACAGCAGGCCACCTAGAAGATAGATACATTGATGTTAATACAAGAATAAGCTTCATAAAGTAGGTAAGAGCAATATGTAGATTAATAAACAAATTGTTTTATACAAATACTAACCCATCTCTTTTCATTTTTCTTGTTATGTCATCCACTCGTTTTTTGGTCTCAATAAATATTATGGTTTTGTTTTCTTTCTCTGCCATAATTTCTTTCAACAATGTGCTCAACTTGGTTTCTTTTTCATACTCGGTGCACACATCGATGATCTGTAGAATGTTATGATTAGCTGCCAGAGACAAGGAGCCCACATTGATTTGTTGATAGTCCTTTAGAAACTCTGATGCCAGAGATTGCACTTCTCTGGGCCATGTTGCAGACCACATGAGAGTTTGTCGGTCTGGTCGGATCTGTTCAATAATTTTTCTTATTTGAGGTTCAAATCCCATGTCCAACATTCTATCAGCTTCATCCAGTACCAGGTATGTGGTGCGCTTGAGGTTAGTTCTTCCACTTTCTAAGAAATCCAGCAGTCTTCCCGGGGTGGCAATAACAATTTCAACACCATTATCTAAATCTCTAGCTTGTGGACCTTTTGGTGCTCCACCAAACAAGCAAGTATTGTGAATTTTAGATGTGTTGGCAAACTTGTCACAAACTTCTTGAATTTGTTGAGCTAATTCTCTTGTTGGTGCCAGAACAAGAGCAATGGGGCCATCACCACGGCTCGATTTAGGCTGGTTGTTGATGTGAACAATGGCCGGAAGGATATATGAAAGAGTTTTTCCAGATCCAGTAGATGCTATCCCCACCATGTCATGTCCACTCAAAGCGATGGGCCAGCCTTGAGCTTGAATTGGGGTTGGTTTTGAAAATCCCATTTTGTCAATTTCATCCATTACATAGTCAGGAAACCCAGCTTCATGAAAAGAAAGTGTCGGTTTCGAAATATTGCGCCCCTTGAGAGTGATCTCATTTTCACTTCTCCACGCTTCTACCTCAGACTCTGTCCTGTTTTCAACAGTGACATGTGGAACATAGAAATCTTTCTTGAAAGGTTTGAGTCTACTCAAATCCCATTTCGGTTTACGTAGATTTGCGCCCGGGTTGCTGGTCCTGCGGCCGCCATACCCTCCGCCGCCATAACCGCCACCGCCACCGCCTCCGCCTCCGAGACCGTATCGAGGGCTACGGCTGCGGCTCCTGCTACGACTCCGACTGCGGCTTCGACGTCTATCACGACTGCGATCCCTTATTAGACAAACAAAACATAAGTTGAAATATGTAATGGATTGGATTTTGAATTTGATGAGATGGGTAGGGTAAGCGCCAAGAAAATGCGCACATGCAGTGAAGAGGCAAGCGGAAGCGAGCATCATGAAATATAGGATAAAACGTACCTTCCTCGGCCCATACTATGTGATTATTTATATAACTCACTACAATCAGTCACAATTTTATTCAAATGAACAAATACTATAACTTCAATATTAATTACATGCAAGAAACAGCGGTGAGCGGTTACTTTGCTAGAAATCAATCAGCTTGAAAACAAGATGGCGACAGGCATCGCGAAGCGAAGTCCAAAACCATAAATTTGTTTTTTTTTGTTTAATATTAGTTTCACACGCACTTATTGCGCCAAATTTAAAATATTACTTATGTTTAACTTTTGATTAATTATCGTGCATTTCGTTACTTTTACGATTAAGATTGATTTTCTATTTGATTTTTTTTTAATAGATCCCCTATTTTTAAACGTTTTTAAATGTTAGTGTTGTACATCTTGGTTGTGCATTTATACAGTTCAAATCGATCGATTTTAATACACAGTTCAGTTCATTCTCTTCTGTTTTCGTTCATTTCATTCGTTCGGAGTCCATTTTCTGCGTTGTTGTGACATATTAATCCTTCCGTGTAAAAATTGAATTTTAATAATTTTTAAGTATTTTAGGAACATGTATACCTGAGAATATGTAAAAGAAGAGTTTAGTTATTTTATAAGATTATTATAACGCCCACAGTAGGTCTCGGGAAACATTTCACGATGGGTTGAAATAGCGATTGCTATCGGTGTATATTCGTAAATTTTCTTTTACTTTTATAATTTGAGGGGCGTTTTAACGAATTTACAATGGAACTCAATGCCGCTGCAGCTACAAGTGCTGAGGAAAATCCGAACACATCATCGGAACAGAAGTTCACAGCTGCTTGCAATAACAATGAGCAGTTCTCTGTCATACGCATTCCTGAAGACGGAGAAAAGTCTAGCAAACATTCTTCTAAAAAGCAGTCAAAGAGAAGAAAAAAGAGTTCAAATCATACACGTCCACTCCCCAGAATAATAGTAAAACCGCTTCCTCCACCCCCAACTGAAAGCAGGGAATGGACTGCAGCTATGTCATATTCAGAGTCCAGCACCAGCAAACCATCTACCATGAGGGAGGTTCTCGCAAGCATTCCTGGCTTTTCTTTGAAACCAAGAAAAAGAAGTGGGAAAAAATTATCTACAGCAGCACAACTACAACAGACAAGAGAGGGATGTATAGACCTGGAGACTCCGGACTCTATCTTAGTCAATACAAACTTACGACAGTTATTGAATAAACACACATTTTCTCTTCTACCACCATTATACCAGTACAAGTTGGGGCAACTCCTTCCCAGTGTGGAAAGGCTAAGCCCATCCGGTCGACTGAATCCTTCCAGTCTCAACAACGAATTCTTTTCTAGAGCTTGCCAAGAATGGCAGAACTGTTTGTCTGGAGGAGAGTTTACTCCTGAAAACCAACAGAAGATGAAGACTGAAGCTGAAAAAGAAAAAAGCAAAATTGATCCTTGGAAACTGAAACACTTCGAACCTATCTGGGGGGAAAAAACACGTAAAGAAAGAGCTTCTCTAAGTATCAACTCAGAGAGGCCATCTCTGAAGACTACAATAAAGCTGCGACCCACAGCTTCAATTACGAGCAGTAGCATTGTGCCTAAAGTCAAAAAGAGCAAATCATCAAGTAATAAGCGAATGAGGTCTGTAGGGGCGGTAACTAGATCTTCTTCCAAAGCAGAAGATGTAATTGATGAATCTCCATCTGTCAGTGTCAAGGCCAGTGCTCCAGTACCAGACCTGCTTCCTCTGAAACATGGCAAGCACCAAGCACACACATATGAGGCATATCCAGTGGACTGTAACTTTTCAGACACCTCATCCTCTCTACGAATGGATGACTCTGTTACAACCACACCTGTTGATCCATTATTGCTACCAGATGGTGAATCTGAGAGTGAAACCAAGCAAGAGCTAGACATCACAATTGTCACAATAGAGGAGCCTAATACAACAAAAGATGGTGATGAAGAGAAGGTCAATGAATCGGACACCAACCATGAAGCATTCAAAAGAATGAGTGATGATAGTGAAGCATACTCTTTTGCAAAGAGATTAAAATTTGGAGATGATAATGTAAATAATTCCAATTACATAGTTCATACCACAGAAACTAGCAGCTACTCAGACATAGACACAAACTATGACCACGAGCAGGTGTGTTCTGATGAGGTATATCCCGATACTGTGGACACAAGTAGCCAGGAGGAGAAAGTAGTTCAGAGCTATGATTTTGATGAGCCGACAGACCACACTAGCCTCAAACCTGATAGCCCCGATGTAGTCTCAGAACCTTCCACTACGGCCACCACACAAGACCATCTCATACAATTACCCACTGAGCAGGATGAAGACAACAAAAGTATGTGTGAAGGAACATCAAATGAATATGTCATTCACTTTCAAGGCAGTATTGTTGAAGAAGACAATAAAGAGATGGCAAGTGATAATTTAGAAAACAAGACCATACAAACATATGAAGTGAGAGAGAGTGAAGCAAGCCAGCAAGTTCATGACTTCCAAAACGCCAATAGTTCAGTAAAATGTGAGGAAAAGGAGAGGATACATCCAAGTGTGACACAAAACTATTATGATGAGAGATTCAAAGATGCCGAATCCTTTATATTGGAGACTGGTCTGTCCTCAATATTAACCACAGGTAAAAATACTCGTATCTTGCAGTTTAACACTTTATTTGTGTATAATATATTTAAATTTTCTATTAATTTGCTCTAATAATTATATAGTTAATGTGAATGTAATTTATTGTACTAAATAGAAATTTGTTTTTAATTATTTGCAGAGAATGAAGAAGTGAAATATGTGCCTCATCCAAATTTAATGGAATTATCCTCCTATATTAGTGAAGCAAGTAAGTATTGTGTTTATCATATCACAAAATTCACAAAAGCTTTATAATAACTTAATAAAAAGACTATGAAAAGTACACATACTCATAACATATGTATGTATTGTTTTCTTTTTAGAATTCAAAATGTTAAAGCTTGGTCTACATTCTAGTTTTCTATGATCAATGAAAACCATCATAGATGTGAAGTTGTGAGCTTCCAAGTTGATACAATTTTAAACACAACTTGCCTTAGAGACCTACTAGTGTAGAGTTTGTTATGCAGTGCATACTACCCACACTTATTATCTATTTACAATCCTTTCTAACTTTAAAGAAACTATAATTCATAAATATGCTTTCTAAAATTCATTGAAAAAATTATGTTAGTGCCTAATATTATATTTTTATTATCTACCCTGAAAATTGTGATTGTTGATCTGTATAGAAGTGCTGGTTCCGATCTATTCAAGTGAAGTTATTTCTCCTTTATTAATCAGTACAATGCCAATTTCAGATGTAACTGCTGTAGTCACAATGCCTCTAACTCAAAATGCATCAATACCTATGATGGAGGTTACTAATACATCAGTAAGTTGAAACATACCTAGTTATGTACTTCAAAGTACTTTTGCAAATGGGTATTCTATTCACAAAGATTTTCTAAATTATATTAACTTACTGAATTATTTATAAAAAATGTTATAATATCTATAATTGTCATCAAACACTTTTGATATAAACTAACATTTCTCAATCAATTTATGAACTCAACCTTTCTGATGTTTTATTTTTACTTGATATGTTTAGTATACTATTATCACTCATTGAACTGTATATTTCTCTTTTACTTCAGATGGTATCCTACCCAGACGATAGTTTACAAGACCCGGCCAAGCCTAAAACATCTGCTGTCACTTGGAAGACAGAAAACGAGTGGACAAACAATGAAAACGGCATGACTTTACACACATTCTCCATCAATGATAGCTCCAAATACGTCAGTGATGATTCCAAAACCAGTATGGACGATATAAACATGAACGATGAGAATTGTATGTACAAAGAAGATAGGGATGCTAATTACAATATGGAGTCATCAAATTCTTCGGAGAGTTGTCAGTCTATGCTGTCAGCGACGGACAAAGCTGGGTTGAAACAGGAGTTGGAACCGGTCTCGGCGCTGGTGTCGAGTACTGCAGCCACCAACACGCCCGCTAACTCCACTACAATGACGCAGGCTCTGAGGCCCTCCGGCAAGAAGAGCAAAATAGGAAAGGATTCCAGCAGGTGAGTGACAAATATTAATTTTCTTTTCATGTGTCAGATGCTAATTAGAAAAATATGTTGTGTCCCACAGTCCCACTCCGCATTTTATCATGTATTATTGAAAATCTAGTATTTCTAGGTAAGTTTAGTTAAAGTATTAGCACACTTTTCTGAGACTTTTTTTCTATTTTCTTTTACCTTCTTATAGTTGTCAAATATGATCAACGAAGTATACCATCTTACATTATAACGAGCAGCAGCTCCGTGTGCAGGAGCCGCAGCCTGAACAAGGTCCCCCCGGGCGCCGTGAACCTGGAGCGCAGCTACCAGATCTGCCAGGCGGTGATCCAGAACAGCCCCAACCGCGACGCGCTGCGCGGCCAGCTGCGGCCGCCGCCCGCCGTCATGCGCGCCGCGCGCCCGCCGCGCCCGCCGCCCGTGCTGCTGCGCCAGGTGCCCGTCTCCGTCATGCAGCACAACGAGGTGAGCTATGCGGTACAACTTACTAGAGTCATACAGCTTGCAGGTGAATTGTGTGATCATTCCATCAAGTCCACAGCATGGTGGAAGAGTACATCTGACTGTCTCCCATACTTGAATGTAAAATTCTGTCGCCAAGCACCTAACCATGTTTTTGACTCGTTTGAGAGTTAGATCCATTCCAGCACAGGTATGCTCCAAGTGACCTAGTGGTCAAATACCTGTCTATACAATGTAAACAAGATTGTTTAAAGAATGCTGATATATTAATAAACTTACAAAGACGTTTTCATGATAATGCCTTAGTATTGTACCATATTTACTTTAGTTAGTATAGTTTTTTCTTTAGCGCCTCGCAATACAGTTTTCAGCATAAGCAGTTTCAAAATTCACAAGCATTATTGCATCCCAATTGCAGATAAACGAGAACCGCTCCAACAACGTGGGTCAGTACATCCTGGTGCAGCGCACGCCGAGCGCGGCGCCGCGCGCCTCTAGCGCGCCGCCCGCTAACCATAACTCTAACGTGGTACGTGTGTACTTCACCTGTTTTTTTGTTGAGATAATTATATTCCACCAAACTTCTAAAAAACTAGCGAACCAAGCCAAGTAACTACCTCGTCTCCAGCACAATAAAATTCATCAATGGTAAATCTTGTAGTTGTGTTTGTTGGTTTACTGTTCAAATCTTGAATAATTAATCATAGCAGCAGCAAAATTTAAGTTATGAATCTGAGTGATTTTGATGCCGTTTTTTATACCTAGATAGAGATAATAATACGTGTGAAGCCGCGGCCAAAAGCTAGTATAATATACAATCCTTTTTACCTTTACTACTTGATTAATAAAGTAAAATACTCTGTTCCCTCAGAACGTGTCCCGCTGCCGCAGCGTGGGCGCGGACGAGGCGTGCGTGTGCAACCTGCGCGCCATGATCCTGTGCAAGAAGTGCGGCGCCTTCTGCCACGACGACTGCATCGGCTCCGCGGAGCTCTGCCTCACCTGCCTCATTCGCTGATTGCACCCGCCAATCACAGCACGCGATACATCAACCTGCCGTGCTATGACCCAACGTGACAGAACCTACACTTCTCAAGTTCATTAAATACTCTTTACACAGACAAGACCAAGACCTGTCAAGTTCAGTAAATACACTTTACATAAACGCAAATGTTTTGGTGTGAAATAGCAGCTACTCTAAACTACTAAATTCAACCCAACAGTGTTAGATCAGCTGATATTTGTGACGGAATTCTGTGGCTTTCACATTGATTTGATGTGTTCTGCGCTCAGTTGCAAATACAATACAGATGCAACGAAAATCATCTCAAGTAGATGTAGTGAAGCCCATGAAGATTGGTTATGAATTTGTAAAACCAAGATCTGGTGTCTGTTTAATTCGTTTGCAGAGGTCTATGAAGGGCTTATATTGATAAAACTAATAATGTATATCAGTGGATGACAAAATGTGTGGTGTGAAGTGATAGTGTACAAAGCACTATTATCGAACTTCAGTGTAAGTGAACTTTATGAACACTTTGTGGCGCTAACGCGTAGTTTAGCTTAAGTTTCTTTCGTAAAAGTACTGATGTATGTACTGTGGCTATATAAATAGGAACCTACTGTATTTTAATGTATGTTTTTAAGTTATTTGTGAAATTGATTTTGTGGAGTAAACTAAAGATTATTTCAAGGATATCTGAGGTAGATCATGTGTTCAGATAAGAAATGTTTTATTTTTTTAACATTTTGGAAGAATTTTCCATCTTTTTCTACACAGTATGATACACTTATATGTAAGAAATAGGAGAAAAAGTGCTATAAACTTCAATTCTCTTACATGGCAAATTTATTTAGCATGTTTTTATTGTCCATATAGGTATTGGTACATAAATTACTTATCCAGGCGAATTGTAGTCAAGCTTGAGCTTACCTATTTTATTGTAAAATAAAACCTCCATGGTCTTAAAATCTTTCAACAACCTTAAATCTTCAGACCTCTAAAAAAAATTAACTATAGTTTACTCCCTAAAATCTTAAGATATCTGAATCTTATTTAGTACCCTCTGGTCGATACTTCGCCTATTAATGTTGTACCTAAATACCACAAGTTGTAATTTGAAACTGATATATGCATAGATATGAGTGGTAAATGGTTGTTGGGAATGGTGGTGCTATGTATGAATGTATTTATTATATTGTAACTGTATGTCTCTCGCGAGACCTAGGGTAGGAAACATAGGCATTGAAACTGCAGTTTTAGGGCAAACTATTTGTTTAAATTCATCTGCACAGATTACCTATATCTTTTGGTAATATGTTTTGCAAAGCAGAATTCGAAAGTAAGCTCCATTATTTTATTTTGAGGTGATATTTACATATTTTAAGGTGATTTAATTAGTGCTATGCTAACCTACAGTTTTGTTGAATGAATAGCACATTCAATAATTTAATCAGGAATATACCTAATAAAAATATTATGTTAAAGAATACAAAGGCAGGTAATGTTATGTTGCCTTGTATATTTTCACCATTATGAGTGCTTTTAATTTGTGTGTAAGCTGTAGTATTTTTATTTGACTTTTAAATATCTTTCTTCATTTAACTGCAATATAAATCCGAAGTTGTGTGTGTCAATTATCCCCGTTCTGTCTAGCTACTCTACTAATTTGAAAGATCTTAAATTTTCTGTCTAAAAAATCTCTGTAAAAAAAGACCTTTCAAAATTAAAAAAAAATGTATGTTTCTACTTGAACTGAAAAGGCCAGGCCAGGTATTTACAGTTCAGTAAGAAAATAACGTCATTTGTAGAGATCTATTCAGTTGCGATTTGAACGCATAATAAGAGTAGATATAATATATACAATACACAAGTTATAGTAGCTAAAAAATCGAAAACTAAATAAATCCAAGGATTATATCTCACATTCTATTATATTTTGATAATAACTACCGTTAAGTATAGCAACTAAGTTGATTCATTTTGCCATTCATTCGCCTTGCAATACTTCTGTCTTCACATATAATTTAAGTGTTCTATTTTTTTTTTGCTTCTTTGGCCATAACTTTGTATTGTGCCAGTTCTCAAGTAAAATAAGTGTTCCTTATTGATAACATTTTTTAAAATAGTCACGAATATCGCTAGGTTTTTCTAAACTACTTTTACTTAGCAGCTTTTTTACTTGTAAGCCGTGTAAATATAATTATTAAGTCTAATGTTCTTTTACACTAGATCTTTTATTCACATAAGTATTTATAACATTTTCTTGTTATTAAGTTTAATTTTGTGATAAGTATAGCAAGTTTCAACTTGTAATATGACACTAGATTATAAATATTTTTAAGAGTTGATTTTCTTTTATCATAATGTCGGATCGGTCGGATTTAGCGCTATTAATATCGGCGATTTTCTTTTTATTAGTGAATAGTTGACTTCTTTTACAAAAAAACAACGAGAAGAAAACTACCTATTACAGCAATAACGTTTTACATCACATTTTTAATTATTTTAAAATAATTTATTGTTCTTGATTGCATGTTTTACGATTCAGTTGCGCTAAATCATTATATCAAAACAGTTTTCTCGCGTTTAAATTTCCATCTTTTACTTGTTTCATTTACATTGGACAATTATATACGTATTATGTGTAAATTGGTTTTATGAAAATATATGAATATGAATATTTGTAGTAATAACTCAGTATATTATGACTGATATTGACAGAAGCTTACACCCTGTTTATATATATGTATATTGTATAAAAATAGTATGATATTAATATATATTAATTACATAGCTTATTCTGGTATTGCCTTACTGAGTCTTACACCAATATAACAAGTATATTATAGAAAATAACAAATGTTGCTCATTCTGTTATCACAAAATTTTATTTCTTAGTATATATATACACATTTATGTATAACATAGACAAAAACTTGCTGTTAAAATGTCCTGTACATTATATATTTTAAACTTCGCAGAAAGCATAGACTTGATGCCAAATTACAAGAAATAGTACTACCTGAAATAGAGACCTATGTATATAAAAACTGTTGGATAAACCACTTTCAAACAATATTTGCTCAATATTTATACTACCTACATACCTAAAATAAATAAGATGCAATGTATACATACTTATGTAGGGACATATTCCAATAAAATAAACTTTGGCATATTGATATCAAATACTTAGGTACCTAATGCAAATCTTATGTGATTCCGAGATTTCAAGCATCGATTAAAATGCGTACAGGTAAAACCGTGACTCAACACCGTAAATTCTATGTGAAATGCAGTCTCAGGATAGGAAGAATTTCGTGCATAACTGTAATATGTACCTACCTATATTAGCGCAGGAGCAACAGAGACAGCATACATATGTTCGACAATTCTTCGTATCCTGCGCCCGGACTCTAGTAAGTAGGTACATAAGTTACAGCTTAATTTAATGTTTAAAAATACATTCATTTTCAGCTAAAACTTATCAAAGATTTGTAATCGTATTGTTATTTATTGGTATCTATAGTTTCTTTAGAATAATGGACATTCTTTCTCCAATAAAATTATGTTCTATAAGATTAAATTATTTCTGTTTTATTTAAGTATGAAAAAATACCCTTTGATATCATTACTGATTAATTAATCATTACGAAGCTCAAACCTATAAACTTTTTAAAAAATACCTATCGAAAAGTACGTAGAATATTTTAATTTCAGTAGCGAATAGCGATGCTAATTAGGTATATAGAATATATTATACGCAAACCCTGAAGCTCCCGGCATATACCTACTAAACGTACTGGTTAATTTCTCTGTTATACCTACCTAGGTTTGATTATGCTAAGCTAGGAGAATTTGATTCAAACCCCGATAGGTAGGGTGAGGTCGGGAACAGTGACTCGGATTTCTTCAGATGTTGAAATTATGAAGAAAAAGTTAAAGCTACGATCTGAAATTTACACAAAACATGCTTTGGTTATTATTATTTCTTCCTACATTATCACTTTCCTAATAAGTAAAGAAAATATAAAAGGCGTCAGATTATGTTTTTAAAAAATTGGGAAATGAGCCACTGTGTACCGGTACTGGTCTACAGTGACTCGATCCTGTAGTACACAGTGACTCTAATAGTACACAGTAGCTCGGCTATATTATTCAATTAAAACTATGATTTATATTCAGTTAAATGTATATATTGTAGCCGAAAATCTTCTCTTAAGACTATTCTTTATTAATTTTTCGACGTAATTTTTGACGTAAGTGCTAGCCGGTTAATACAACTAAATTTATTAGTATTTATTTACATCAGTCACATGTGCCTCCTGGCATGACCTGGCAAAACTTATAATATAAAATCAATTTAGATCAACCTTTAACACTTGGGATCCATTTTTTGGTAATATAATTTCATTGTTTTTGGATTACTACAATTTTAAAATTGTTTAATTTTTATTCCTATGCTAAGCAAGTTATATACTAGACGACGTAATGGTATTTAGAAGGAAATAATAATAAAATTAACAAAAAATAATAATAATTTGTACAATCCAAAAATATGTACCTAGGTATTTAAAATATAATTTAACGATGAAAAGCAAACATTTGAATTAGCTGGCTAATTTATGTTTAAATTAGTAATAATAATACGTTTATAAACATTTTAAAACATCAATCACTCTTATTTAGTTCAATAATTACATAAAAATCATAGGAATTATTATTTTTTAACAAGCCTAGTTACCTAAATCAAAATGAGAAACAAACTTCTTAACCCAAAGGGGGTTTAGAAGTTTGTTTCTCATTTTGACAGGTAACTACCAAATGAGCTTACAGATTTGCAGGCATTAAAATACCTAAGTACCTACATATTTCTTTATAAAATTTCACTTATACTTATTTAATTGTACTTTTACAAAACAAAGTACACAGTGACTCATGAGTCACTGTGTACCTTTTAAATTTGAGCCACTGTACACGCCGTCGTCATTTTGAATTAACTGGCCAACAAATCTCACATAGTTTGCCGTAAGGGAAGCGAATCCATGCCATTTGATATTGCATTAACGTCACCTTCTATCAATAAAATACCAATCAACCAATCATTATATTTGAATGAAAATTAACTCATGTAATTTACCATAGAATTTTTTTTTTTGCTATAAAAATACGCAAACATTTGCGGCTCTTATATTCGACGTCAGAAATGGTGGATCACTGATTCGTACGTGTTCGGTTCGGGTGTCGAACGCTACCGATGAGAGAATGGAGACAGATGATATTGCTACTATGTATAGGAAATATAGGCTTGCTTGAGTCAGTGTACCCGACTGAGTCACTGTTCCCGACTTGCTTGACCCTACTTATTTTTTTTTCCTTTGGCCTCTGCGGTAAGTATTGCAGCAATTTCGGCAAGGTACCTACTTATTTTATTACCTACATACTTTTCTTAAATCGGAATGTTGTATTTATAGGTTTGCTCAAGCATGTCTCTTAAAGACAAAAAATATATATTATAGACTGAAAAAAAGCGAGTCAAAATTTTATTAATTTATCGTTAAAAATATTTTGATGTGTTTTTAAGCAGTGTTTTTATTTTTTTACATAATCTGTAGATCGCTCAGTGTTTTGGTTTCATTCTTCATTGCTTCCATTCATTCATTTCATTCAGTATGTATCTCTTATATTGGTCTGTCTGTCTGTGACGTCTGTGTTCGTTCGTTCAGTTTTTTCTCGGGTTTCGTGAGTGGTGGTCGTGCTGCTTCTTCTTGTTCTCAAGAAGTATTCGCCGCTATTATGTAGAATTCCTTTTAATAAATTTAAATCTGTTTACTCTTAGACCAAATTGGTAAAAATGTCGACAGTCTTACTAGCCGTTATCGCTGTCATACTTTGTATTTTGTTCCGGATTTTGAATGTAAATAGTCAGCCTCAAAAACCCGTGATCTATGGAAGGGACAGAGGATTTATCGAGAACATCCTATTTATCTCACCATTTCTAAGCGAACCGTAAGTATTTTTTACGTAACAGTGATCTTTTTATTCATATATAGTAGCTTGGGATTGGTCCCTTATGTTAGTAGATCAGTTTGTAAGATCAAGGCTTGATGATGTCATTAGCCGTCTCATGGCTCACATCAAATAGACCGCTAATTTACCGTTTGGGGGCGCTAAGCAACCTGCATAATTAGTACATGAAGAAAGCATTGTTATTGTAACATTTTATATGAACGAAACCCTCTGTTTTCTCTGTTGCTCTCCCTAACGACGCACTTCACCTGTACCAAAACAAACAGTACCTCAACCAGAGAATTTTTGCTTGATTTATTGATGAAACAATTCATATTAAATCCAGAGTCAAAGCAGTTACAATATATTTTCTGGTACTAATTGTTTTATATCCATATTTTTTTTCATATCACATCTACTTAATTCCATTTTCATATACAATATGTAATCAATAAGTACCTAAGCTAGTTATCTTGTATTCACACTTATTGGTTTTGAATAATATTAAGATTCTTGTAATATTTGGAAGTATACAGTTACCATCTAGGTATACCCATTTGAGGTTCTGGTGATTTCTATATGAGGAAAACCTAAACACATGTGCAGGCACTGAATGTTAGTTCATTTTAATAGATAGGTATCAAGGAAACAGTATTATAAAGTATGTTACCATAGAAACATTTCTTTTAGTCTAAACAATATGTAAAACTTTAATAAGTTTTTTCTAATGACATATTAAGAGTAGCAATCATTTTCCTATCATAAACAATTTTATTTTTGTCTAATCATAAAATTTTAATATTTTTTGAATTTTGTTTGTATGAGGTATGTATGTTATACTAAGATCTGAGAAAGTTCTAGACAACTATGGAATTGGAATGTTTCTATTTGGGCTTTATCCAAATGTTTAGACAAGCCAGCAAGGCCAGGCGTAAAGAATATTTTAACTCTTATTAACTATGTTGAATAGAGCTAACAATGTCCAGGTAATTTAACTAAGTGGGTATAGCTTCCACCTGTTACATACATAGGTTTATATATATATAAAAAGTAATTTGTTTCTAACAAATTAAAGTGCCTGAGAGACATTAAATCTATACAATACAATACAAATAGTTTTATTTAAAAAAAAAGAACAGTGACAGTGCATAATAAATATTCTAAAATGTAACTTAGATTATATTGGTGTACATGTGGTATAAACCCTGGGCTCCATGCTACATGCTAAGTATCATGCTGGGACTTGTGTTTGTGCTAAGCTATGCTTTTTTTTTTTTTTTTATTCTTTATTTTATAAAGGATTTGGTCAGACATGATGCTTATGTACCTAATTTTGACTTTCTGAAAATTTCTTATATTAAACAAACACATTGTAGTTATTGTGTTTTATTTGTGGTTACTGTAACAGTGACTGATAATACTGATCAATGAATTTGGTAGTGAACTATCACTATGGGTTGTATTTATTTACAGACACAAAAACAACTTACAAACTAAAACTTAATAAAAATACAAACTTGACCTTATATGTGATTTTTTTAAATTTGTAAGTCTATTAATATAATATCTATTGTGTCCATTGAACGAAAGGCTGATTTCTAAGCAGTGAAAACACTACCAGCCAATTGTGAAATGAAATAGCAAAATACCACACTTGGCACTCAATTCTGTAGTGTAATCATAAAGAGCTTAGAAACTATCTTATCTGGAACCTTGACTGATTCTCTGTTAGACATTGTGTTGTGGATGTACTAGGAAACTTATGAGTTTATTTGTTTTATATTTATTTACATGGAATGGGATTGCACTTGACCATAATTTGCCTGATGGTAAGCAATAATCACCATCTAGGAAGGAGGATGCATATCTATTCAAAACTGATTGCCTCTTTTTGAAGATCACAAGATTATATTATTTAGTGGGGAACAGGGATTCAATTCAATAGTTTGAAAGGAATATCAACATTCAATTAACATATTGAAAGGAACTCATAAACCAGGCTATCTGCTACTGAAATTGACTTTAATTCAGTTAATACTAGGATTAAAAAAAATTGCTTTTTGGTCTTCTGATTCAAGGCATTGTAATCTATGTGTGTGTGTTTAAATTTAAGATGACTTGGCCCACAAGCACTGCCATGGCTTTACATTTTATAGTTTACATGTTTGCATAAATTGTAAACCTATAAGTTTGGATTATATTATAAGGTAACGAAACAGATGATGGAGCAGCTCTTTGTGTATTTCCTTTACAACCATCATCTCTCTTGACAGCTACATCCCCACCCGGCTATGGGGCTTCAGTGGCCACGTCCAGACCATCCTGCACAGTCTGATTGGTCGCGTGCGGTGCCCGTGGCCCATTGGAGGCCGAGTCTCTCTAGTGCTGCCAGACAAGTCTACCCTCACCTACGACTTGTACGAGCCTGTAGGGACTGAACATGAAGGTATGTTATCGAGATAAGAAAGAAGAAAACTTGTATGGCAGTGGCCAACTGTGGTGCTGAGATTCAACTCCTAAGGACCCTTAAAATGATTTATCGATTACTTTACTTAGTGTGGCAAATACTGTGAATGTACCATTATAATTTAATGTGTCACCTGACCCATGGAAGGTCCCAAATAGATTGCCACTTTTTGTACCCCATCAAGGCAGACTCTGTCGCGAAGTAAAGATATAGTAAGTTAGTAAATATCTGTGGATATAATAGTAATTGGAAAATCTTTATGAAGACCTGACAAACTCCTTAACTAATATCCTATGATATGAATTTATTAAGTACTAATTAGATGCAAATAAATGATTGGTAGTTGTTATTATGGTATCGCCATGCTAAATCCTTGCGGCGATGTCATTGAGCATTATGAATATCAAAATCCAGATAAACAGTCCAAATAGTAAACGCGATAAAAATGAAGTAGGTATGTATTATAATTATATAGTATGCTATTTGTGAGTTCCCTAATCACCAAGTACAGTGCCAGACTACGTGAGGTTGCTCTTACAATCGCCTTATGATAACCTGTTTCATATCTTCCGTATGACCTTATTACTACTATTAAATATAAAAACAAATGGGGCTTTAACCTTAAAAAAATCACATCATGACATGAAATGATTTGTGGTAGGTACTGAAAAGCCAGTACCATAAATCATTTCACTTTATTCAAGAATTAGAGTAGGCATGTGTAAGTCATTCTTGAAAGCATGAGTTAACCAGGATGTGATCATCAATAAAACCTAATAATAGAACAGGTGACTTAAGTTTAAATTAATTATAATTTAATTATTCACAGACCTTCAATTCGGTTTTGACGGTTAGATTATACATTTTGAATTAATAATTTGGTATGTTTATGATATAGGTAAGTACTTAAAAATAAAATGTATTGTAACCAAATTACGGTTTCCTAGTTATAAGATGGTATCATCAGTATAAACCTACCTAATAAACTACGTACCTAGTCTGGCGAAATCACAGTACAAAACGTTAATCAATTTTCGTCTTTTCCTCTATAGAGATTTTTCATAGAATAAAAAAGAGAAATACCTATCGTGGTTTGATACATACATGTAGATGATATACACATATACATGATATAATAGTTACGGTTCTCCTTCTGGACAAACAGCCGGGACCTACAAATTAACGTGTCATCCGACCCACGGAAGCGCCCAAAATACCTCGAGGCACATGTAATTTTTTTTGAAAATTGCATGTGTGCAATTATAAATAAATAAATAAAAAAAATGGAAAGCCACTTTATACAATTAGTAATTATAGTTTAATGGGTATCGTACCTACTTAATTTTCAATGATGTCATTCCATTCGAAACAGCCCGTAAAAAATAAACATGTGTTCTGATTTACTGGTGTAAGGTGCATCTTACTCCACTATATGTTCACCTTGATGTGTTCCGCTTCGAAGCGCCATTTTCTCAACTTTCTCTTTCCTTCCTTAGGGTGAGTAGTGCGATAGTAAAACTAATCTTTGCATCTTTATCGCTTTTAGTAATAAAACATTAATAACAGTGTCTACGCTGTTCTTTTTTTTACTTTAACGGGTTTGCCCTTGGCCATAGTTTACTTGATAGCAAGCCAAGACTATGGCCTAAGATGGAGCGTGCTTACCCGATAAGAACCGATTCACTCTCGCTTTGAAGATCCCTGGATTATAGTGCGTGGGGAACAGAGAGTCATAGAATGTTCATGTTCGTTATAGAACGGCAATTGTTTATTCATGGAAGATACTATTCAAGCTATTTCAAAAATCAACTCAGAGGTTCCCATGAGTTCAGATATATAGGTATGTATGTACTTTATTGTTAGAGTAGGGAATTAGATGTCGACAGTTTTCACATTGCTATAGGTTTCACTGACATAAAAGATATTAGAGTTACGTGCTTTATTTCTTTCTTAAATATTTGTATGTACATTAGAGTTATCTCTACTTGCCACGTGAAAGTCCGATGAGCAAATTACCATACTCTATACATTACGTGTTTTCTCTGTAAACTATTTTATAAACTTCTGCAAATTGCATTTTTTTGCACTCATTTCGCTGGTTTCATAATGCTGCGCTATTAAATATCTAAGTACTAATTTACTGCTCAATTATAAACATTTGAAATCTCAGAAATTATGTACAAAGTCCGTCCCTAGAAATGCAACCAATAAATTTTACATCCAACGGTAATAAAGACATAAAAAGTGGTATTACTTTCGAAGTGTGTATTCAAACCTGTTGTTATTTACCTAACCTATAGATAAAAAAAAACAAACGTAACACTATACATGTATGTACTTAGGTACTCGTAAGCATATTCCAAGTTGCGATCTACTTTTATTTGTAGAAAACTTAATGAACTCTCTCTCTCTCTCTCAATGCCTAGTCGTAAACTTTCATATCATTTACCTATACCATTAGACACTATTAAGTACCTACATATGATGTTGTGTGTTCAACAATAATCTCAACACACTTTATTTACTTACTATAACTATCATGATGTACAAATACACACATTCACTTTATTGTTAGGTAACACAAATATAAAAAATATGGTATCAGATCAGGTATAACGGCTACTGCTGTACTCCTGTTACAAATTATTGTTTTTATTTGGCTATTTATCATAGCGGTCGCTTAGATATTTCAGAGGCATTAAGAGGTAAAAATCCTTGACACCAGTGTTGGTCACTGCTTTACAAACTAATTATCTATTAATTTATACATCCATCACAACATTGATGAAAATATCCGTGTTATAATTATTCCAGTACGCAATGTAGGACAAAAGGTCACGCCAGTTTGAATACAATATGGGTAATACCGGTAGCGGCTATCATTGGATCAATAGATCTATACTATACTTAATATTATAAAGCTGAAAAGTTTGTTTGTTTGTTTGAACGCGCTAATCTCAGGAACTACTGGAGCGAATTGAAAAAATCTTTTTGTGTTGAATAGACCGTTTATCGAGGAAGGCTTTAGGCTATATACCATCACGCTGCAACCAATAGGAGCGAAGAAATGATGGAAAATGTAAAAAAATGGGGAAAATTATTCATCTTTGAGGGTTTCCGTTGCGTGCGCTGCGAAAACGGTTCAAGTCGTGGGGAACAGAGTTTATAAAGCTGAAGAGGTTGTTTGCAAAAATAAATATGATGGCCAAAATTATATTACACGCAGACGAAGTCGCAGGCACAGCTAGTTAGAAATATGTACGTACTCTGTATATACTCATTAATCATAGATGGCCGTTTGTAAGTCCATTACACATCGGGTGATTGACTTCGTCAACAAATGAAGCGAAAAGTTGAACTATAGTCGCTTGTAATTTGTATGTAAGACTTGCCCTATATGGTGCGATACCATAAGGTTAATAAAGTTTTTATCTTTATCTTATAGTACTATACCTGCTGACTCATACTATTTCGATGCAAGGGTTTCATTTATTTTGAAAAAGTTGATTTATTTATTAGTTTATGATTTGTGGATTTGATTTTTGTAGGGACATTATTTTATGGAAAAAAAAACAAGTAATAGTAAAATGATGTAACCATAGAGTGCTCTAGCTAACACCGAGTCAACAACTTGCTTAATACCAATAAAACGTGATTCTCTCCTTTGAATGTCGCAAATCTATTTAATATCGCATTCGTTTACTTCACATTCACTAACGTACACAGAACACACCGATTCAATTGATTTCGCTCACGCGGTAACTGAATGCTGTGTTTCCGTTGTAAAAACAACGTAAAGCAAACTTTTTATTTTAAGTCTAGATTTCTAGAACCTCCGAGATATCTACAAGGTCAGTGCCTCTATTGGCCAGTGATATAATGTTTGCAATGTACGAATATTTGGTTCGACACTGTGTCTATTTGTCTAAGCCAATGAATACCGAATATGATGTAAGAAGTCATTAGCAAGCGATACGTGCTTGTGAAAATTCCACGCAATTCCACTAGCATTCTAACGCTGTTACATATCAACAAGTTACGAGTACTTCAATTACTTTTACTACCTTCTACATTTCTGTGACACCTTTTCATTTCTTAAATTATCGTAATTTTGTGAAGCGAGGTTATTAACCTACTAAGTTGTCATTATTTTTCATTTAATAAATAGGTATAAAGAGATCACGCATTGGGCACACGTGCTCGGTCAATTGATTCTAAATTACTTTGCCATTGGGAGTCGCCCCCGTAGATTGGAACAATCATAGGACGGTCCGTTGCATTATGTGTATGTATGGGTTTGTTTCAGACGACGTGACCGTGGCGATCTGCCCTGGTATTGGGAATACGTCTGAAAGTGTGTACATTCGCACATACGTGCACTACTCCCAATGCCACGGCTACCGCTGCGCCGTGCTGAACCACATCGGCGCGCTCAGCAGCGTGCCTGTCACCGGCAACAGAATATTCTCGTATGGTGAGTCACTGTTTTTTCTCTCAACTCTTAAGCTCTGTCGGCTTTTGCCAATCGCAAACAATATCGATCCATCGATAAGTATAATTAGCGGGCTATAGATAAAACAAATTGTACAAATTGTACGCTTTATGTTACAAAATGTAGTCTGGATTAGGTTATCTGTTGCCGGCATGCGGAATAGTTTATCTCACTTTGCATGTTCGGTTGGACGTCACTCGTGAATTTGGTAATAGAGCTTGAAATTGAGTTACATGCATAAATATCCGTACATATACAAACCGCTTAACAAAATGTCATTTTGTATTGGTTGGAGGTATGACAACAAGCTAGGTCGTGGCTATGAATTCGTGTCAAATTCGAGGGTCACGGAACTTAGGGGAAGGAAATAATTCGATTATAGAGCAAGCGTTTACGATCAGATTGATGGTAGAGTCGACACATTTACCTAAATCCGCGGCACTAAGTGCCCTAAATCTTGAAAACTACATATTGCCATGATAGCGGATGGTTTATTAACACCATACAAATAATTTTACTTCTATACTGCAAACATTGGAGTCGCATTTGCTTTTTGTGGTTGTAATATAGGTGGTTAGAATGACTCTCGTATTAACTCGTATAAACGTGAGCATCCTACTCAGCTACATGCCTCCTCTATGATTAGCGCCCCGACGCGGCGTCATCAGGATATTGCACTTCCAAAGGGGTTTACATTACTTTACAACACTGTCAAAGACAATAATAGCCGTGGCGGCTAAAAATATTTCGTTGTTTTGTGCCAATTCGTAAAATATAATTTTTTGGCTTTTACCTCGTTTTTCTCATAAAGATGCCATGCAATATATCTCATATATGCAATATGTCTCAGTATAAAATTTTACTTTTTTTAGTGGAACATCTTCATTTAAAAAGGTTTTGTGGCTGAATTAGAATTTGGAACCGTTTCTCGGATATGCAAATGAACACCTATCTTCAAATGATAACTAAGGCAATACGTATGAAATGGCCTGCTTTGCTATCAAATTGATATCGAGAACATACGACGATGACTTTACTTTTAAATCTGATAAGGTACAATGTCGGTTATTAGGTAAACATCTCTGGTCAAGGTTAAACCGTATTTGAAAGGGAAAATGACTGAAATTAATGACAGCTTTGTTTACATACAAGGGAAAATGCCGGCTCAATATACAGACTGAGTCAATAACAAAACTCTTGAAGTACTGACTTATTGATCTGAACCATTCCGTGAGGTGGTGATAAGTATTGCGTCATTCAAAGTAGCACTCCGGTTTCGTGACTCAGAAGATTAGAACAATATGACATGCTGCATAATTGTTTGCCTGTATATAGTTGGTATACCTACTCCAAACTGTAAGAACGTGCAAATTAACATTTAAAGCAATTTCGGAATGATGCTAGAGCTAGACAATGAGGCCTACGTTTGTGTTTTGAAATATATACGAAAACTATTATTTAAAAATACTATATCTCTAAAGACAAAACTCTGGCTTGAGAAACGAAAGTCACTTGTAATTAAATAATAATAATAATAAATATTTCAGGACATATCACACAGCGCCATCTAGCCCCACACTAAGCAAACGCTTGTGTTGTCAAAATTGTCGCATCTGGAAGTTGCCCACTGCAACAGAATGAGTTATAGTGCACGCCAACGCCCCATACAGATTACATTCAAATCAGATGCCCTGGATCTTCGCGACAGCAATTACCCACGAAGATAAGACTTAGAAAATTGTGGCGTGTTCTCATCTCGTGACGACTTACTGAAGAATCTCTATGTACTACTTATCATTAATCTAATTCCAAGAACAGTTGCTAACTTGTAGTCTGTACAACCCAGAGCAAAGTTTAGGTTTTGTATATTTTGTGTGTTGCGATAGACCTCGTGTTGCAAGCCAAGCGGTCGAAATATTCCCATTGTTATGGGATCGAAAATAGTCTCCATTATGTTTCACCTTCTTTTTAACATCTTCGGGGTTAACAGGCAGCCAGCAACCTTCTTACAATAGCCGGCCAGTTTGTTCACCTCTTGCGGCTGGAGCTTCTATAACGCCTTTTAATGTATTTTTTGCACGTTTTAGTGTATACGATTGAGGTTAAAGGTGAAAGAAAGTGAACTTAAGTGAAAATGTTTCACTATTTCGCTTGTAACCGTAATCATGAAAGGATTAATTGTTGTTTTATTGTGTTCAACAATTTTGACACCTTAGTCTGGTGTTAGGTTAAAATGTGTGGGTTTGGGAAAAGGTTAAAATACCTGTATATTTGCATAAAAAATACCGGCCTTGTTTATATCTAACTTAATTTTTACATAGAATACAACTTAGCGGGTCATTGTCATATCACTTGCGCAAAATCTTATAAGCCAGAGTTATTTGCTTAACAAAATACATTTGACCTTGCTCTTCAAAATTATGCATCGAATTCTTAAAATTAATTTATGCAAATTGTATTCTGCATGTATGGTTACTTTTAACATATTTTTTTTAGTTTTTGTGAACTGCCATGTTTGTTACTTGTTCAAGTTGGGATGTAGATAATGCTGATTTATTTTATGAAACCATTTAACCTCTTATTGTTTATCTTTTCTAGGTCACACGGACGATTACAACTACATGGTGGAGAGTCTGCTGGAGCGGTACCCGAACACCAAACTGATTCTAGTCGGCTTCAGTCTCGGAGGCAACCTCATCACCAAGTACCTGGGCGAGGAGCGGAAGAGGCCCGCCAACATCATCGGCGGCATATCCATATGCCAGGGATATAATGCTATTGAGTAAGTTTAATCAAACTATAAAGAGTGGCGACGTAAGGTTTGTTGAAAGAAAAAATAGCCGAGTTATATATTACTTATGTATTCATTTATGAAATTGATAAATATCCTTTTCTTTTATCTTAGTATATAGAAAAATATAGACTACAGAATAGACTACAGATATGGTATAGAAGAAAGTAGGTTTAAAAAAACCATTAGTTCAGTCATATCACTTGCGCAATTCTTGGGCTCAGAACCTTTACGCCGTTGAAAAATTTAAAGTTTAATTTAAAATCGAAGTTTGAATTTATTTGTTTTTCGTTCCATCTAAGATATTTCTTAGTTATTGAATGAAGGTATAGCATAATTAAGAACGAGGTACATCATGTCATGTTTTAAGCAAGTACTGGTTACTTTATATATATATTTTTTTTAAATCATTACCTTGGTTACATATTACATACTTTAATTGGTTCTAAAATATTTGCCTAGTATCAGCAGTCGTTACATTTGTTATGAGTTAATTGTTATCAGCTAGTTAAATTGCGCGAAAGGCCGGTGCCAGTGGGCAATTGGGCAAAAAAATCGTACCATTTGAGATTCCAAATGGCAGTTTGACGGGGTTATCGCCCAGACATCCATTTACATGTGTAAAGATACAAGATTATTATGTGTTGGAGAAAACGTAACAAAACGTGGTCGAGACAGAGTGATCTTCTTCTTCTTATCGAATGAGAGTAGCCTACTTTGGTGTCAAGAATTTATCGAACCTAAGGGTCTCTGAAATTGTTTTTACTACTGATAATACCTTTTCATTATAACTGTGAAAATTATTCAGCTTTACTAATTACAATCCTCTAGGATTTCAATTAAAAAATACATTTTGTGAAATGAATACACAAATATATGCGCGCGCACTTGTGTAAATGGGAATTAATTTCATGAGAAATTGTGCAATATGCCAAAAGACGCAATAACAACTTACCAGCAGTTGTATCGCGACCATGAATTTCTCACAGATGATATAAAAAATGTATGCGGCTTGATTGCTGTCTCGACCTTATTCATTGCCATGGCTGCAATAGATACTGTGTTAAATACAGTTTTCTTTGAGAAATTGTGCACATGGCGGCGTGTGTATAATTGGTCGAGCGAAGCGAAGGTTTGTATGAGAATATTGGGTAAACATTGGTTTGTTAATTTTCTAAATTGCTTCTTAAGATATTGTAAGGTTAATTTTAGCCTAGGTACTATTTATTTGGTAGTCGATGTTTGTAAGCATATTTGTTTAAAAGTCTCCATGCATGGGTAATGCAAAGAAAAATACTCATTCAACCTTCGTGAGCAAAGGTCCCATAATGTTTTTGCTTCCATCCGAAAATAAAATAAGTGGCGGAGAGAGCTATCAGGCCTTTTTATTTTTACACCACATTATTGCTCATAGGTTAAGGTGAAATTTGCCGTAGTCCATAGCAAAGTGTCGTTATTTTTATTGCTAAAGTCGAATGACCATTCGTGAATTTCGCTTTGCCTCTAATTGAATTGGTATTTTCTTTATCTCTAATCGTGTATTAAATTCCCAGCTACGGTAATTACAAGCTTTATATTGGTAATGAATGAGTATGCAATGTATGTTTATATATTTGTAGAGGGTAGGTAGGTATGTAAATGTTTATAAATTCCCAAGTCTGAATATATTTCGATGAAGAAATCAATACGCTTGATATAAACATCAATGCTGCTCTTTTTGCCATATTATTGTAGGGAATACCGTGGGCCACACCAAAATCTTAAAAATATTTTACGCTGTTTTTGACTTTTTGTTTGCTCTATTTCCAGTACAATGGTGTACCTGCTCCAATGGCAGAACTTCCGGCGCTTCTACCTGTACATAATGACGGACAACTACCGCAACATCATCATGCGGCACCGGCGGACGCTGCTCAGCCCCGAGATAAAGACACGCTTCAACCTGGACGAGAAGTGCATCGTGTCGGCGGGCACGCTGCCCGACCTGGACGAGGCGTACTCGAGGTGAGTGACTGCCACCTCGCCAGATGCAGCCTTCACCTGAACATGCGCTCGTATCGGATTGACCATATAAAATCTACTCTTTTTATAACGCCTAAGCAAATGTTCAGCCAAAAAATGTCTTTGACATAATATGTTGAGGGAAACAACAGTGGAACGACAAAAAAAACTACCGTTCCTGAATAGGAACTATGTAGTAGATAGATAGAATAGATAGTGGATTTAGATAGGATAGGTAGTGGATTAACCGCTAGAGATGCCTAGTGTAGCGTGAGGTCTTCGAGCTGTCAATGCTTTCCAAACTCTGTAAACTTCACTAGTTTGCAAGTAGAATAGAATCGCGACTAGTACATAGATGAAAAATGATGTACCAATATCAATCTACAGTGGCCATCAATATGCTTTGTTGGAGTAAAATTAAGGGAATGTGACACTCTGACTGAAAGACAAGCAAATTAATTTGTTAAAATCTTGTACTACCTTAACTACATATGGCAGTATACACAAGCCTCTATTAGGTTAAAGTGGACTCAAATGAACCCTTATGACACTTAACTGACGGACACACAGAGCGTATCTGTATTGATTATATCGTATTCTCCCTTCAGACGAGTGCACGGCTTCGACACAGTAGCGGACCTGTACAAGTGGAGCTCGTCCTACTTCTACCTGCAGAACATCAAGACGCCGATGATATTCGTGAACGCGCGAGACGACCCCATCGTGCCGGAACAGATGCTGCCCATCATAAGACAGTACGTCAGTGAGTATCTAACAAATTCAATTTTTTATTGACAAAATATGTACTTAGTCTATTACGTACAGTCTTTGGGTACACAGTTTTCCAGGTGCAGACAAATATGAGGTACCAACATGAGGTAACCCTGAAAACTTGCACTAGGTACCGAAAAGGTCATGTGAAGCAAGATTTCAGGAAAAACCACCAACACACAATTTACAAATTTACTTGCACATCGCTTGTTTTAAAGGACAATGTGACAAATATCATTAGTCAAAGATTCGACTAATGGATTCACATATTTCTTAACAATTTTTTATGTAATTATGTTACTTTGTAGGTGGTTTGAAAACTCTGACACCAGAGTTGGCCGCTTTCGTTCGAACTAACAATGTGTAGAGCTGGATTCGGCAAAAATCTTTGTCGGTATCTCTGTTTCTTTTTATCTTAATCTCTGTTATAGTTTACCGGTCTATATATCCGAAGTGTGCAGGTTTCTTCTACCAACAGCTTACGATATAACACTATTTCCTAGACAGCATTGCTTAACATCTGACGACTGTCTAGTAGTTATTATAAAATGTACACAAATTTGTAAAATAAGTTCGCAGCCTGCGTTGTACCTACTATGCCTGCATAAAGTATGTATTTACTTTAGGCACACCAAACTTAAATGCTTAAAATATTTATAACTATGGACCTGTTGCTGCGGATAGAGAAACAAACAACTTTGGCTGTTGTTGACTTATTGAATAGACCGCGAAACAAGAGATCATAAATTCCCTAAAAATAATTTGTATGTGTATTGTAATATGAGTGTAAGAATCGTATACATAATTAATTTGCAAGAATCAAATTAAGTTATTTCAATTCTATCAATCAAAGCGTGTTGTTTAATTTAAACAGAAACTTTCCTACATTATATTAACTTTAAAATAACCGTGACAACAACAACTCGAGATTAAAACTTATCCAGTATCAATGTACATTCAATCAATGACTTAAACTTATGTTCATAACAACAAACTCAGATTAAATGGCCAATCGATGACAAAACATATTTGTAATGTATGTATATACTTACCTGAAATCTGTCTATAATTATCTTGTTATTCTCCATTTATTTTAACGAGTTGTTAGCCGATTGACCTTTGCTGGTCGTCGACCCTGCCCTCTAATGATCTCCGAAGCCCTACGCCTACTCGTGTCGCGATCATAAATTATCATCTAAGCTTTGACGCTTATCCCGAGCGTAAAACGGGAAGGGGGATGCTGACGTCATATAGCCTACTGTGTTGATGTTTGTGGTAACTGTCAATTAGAGACCCGTACTTATATTACGCTTATTATAAATATTTTAGGCTCCCTACATTTTTGCATTGATAGTCTCAAGATAGGTACTTGTTTTCCTTTGTTGTGTATAGTAGATCCAGATATTTTTTTTTGGGTTCGTCCTATAGTGATAGTATACTTTTTTAGAACTTTGCCCTTGACTTAAATATTCCTTTTTATTTTCCAGGTTCGCGCGACAAAGCCATGTACTTAGAGCTGGCGCACGGCGGCCATCTTGGATTTTACGAGGGTGGTTTGATGTACGCTAACCCAGTCAACTGGCTCGACCGCGCCCTCGTGGGCATCGCCGGAGGCCTACTGATGGCACACAACAAGTGCTCGCCCAAAGACAACATGGCGGAGGACTGGACGGCTTCCGATGAAGAACCGGACCTTATCCGATCAGCTACCATCGTATACAGAGACCCATTAGACAAACGATCGCAGGTACACTAGTTAAATGCTAGAGACCTAGTTGTTACTTACCTTTGATACGAAATTAGGAGACGTTTCGGTTCGTGTTCAAAATCTTGAGATTCAGGTTCAGAAATTGAATTGATTGATTGAAATTTTTGTTTTTTTTTTCAATTTGACGTTGGATTTTATACCGTTTCGTCATTCAATTTGTAAAATTTGAATTGAGTATCTCAATGGCTTTAGTCCGAGCAGAAAAAATCCGAAACATTAGTGTGGGGCCTTTCGAAAAATAACACCATGGATGTTTAGATACATGCATTTGCTATATAGATATATATAGATGTCAAAGTTGTGTCTTGTGTGTTATTATTTGACTGCAACTGCATTTGTTTATCAAAATTACGATTATTTGATAAGATAACTAAATTGAAGCGTTAAATTATTGTAATGTATTTTTTATCGTAGTGTAAGAAACAGTTTTTGGATCTTTGTATCGAATATGTACATATATCGACACGGTTATGCGGCCTTTTGTTTTAGGATCTACGATATTTCAAATATTTGTGAAAATTGTATCCCACAGTGCCGTTAGTAGGAGGGTGATGAAATTAACGTGAGTCCATCACAATATTCGCTGCACAAATAGATCTGATTCTGGGCGACGAAATTTAGTGAGTGTCATTTGAGACCTACGGAAAAAGCTTAATAAAATAACATTCCTGAAAACCTAACATACTAAGTAATTATTGTGACATCATCGAAATTATGAAGTTTAGTTTTTTTTATTTTCCTAAGCCCATGAAAAACTTTAATCATGAGCATGAAATTGTCTCTTGTTAGTTTTAATTTTGGAAATATTTCCAAATTTTAAAGTATGTCCGTAACGACAGAAAGTAAAGGCAGACCGTTTTACCAAAGCAAATAAATGGGTATACGACGGTTCCTATTTAATGTTATGCCTCTAGTAAGATATGATATTTACACGGCTTTTATATTGTTGTATATAATTAATAAATATGAACTATGGTTTATGAAAACGCCGTTACGGTGTTTATTTCCATGTTACCTAAAATATGAAAGCTTTTCTTCCTCGCTCATATACAAGAAAAGAATAGTTACATTGTACAACATTACACTCCGGCAATAAAATGGCCTATTTAAAGTATATAGGATTATTAGAGCTGCGTTTTGCACTAATGCTTAAAAATTTTATGTGTAGAAAAGTTAAAGTGATTCGAATGACTGTTCTAAACATAGTTTTTTTTTGTACTTGAGCGCTCAATGTAAACTGATGTAGAATTGCGATTTAGTTATTGTCAGAGCAGAAATTACTTTAGTTCTTAACAATGTGATATAATTTGTTATATTATTTATTCACCTTTGCATTTTATAATACATTTATGTGACAGAATATTTCTTTATATTGTGTAGCATGAAATAATTTATGATGTCAATGGATGTGTGTGATTTTATCATAAGTAATTGATTTGAGTTTAAATATATAATATAAAACATTACCGCAAATATAGTACAAAGCACAATGCTAAACATGTAGATAGTTCAAACTTTATGGCCAGCCACACAAAGATAAATATTCTTTTAAAAGTTGAGTCAGCAAAATCTGAACTGTCTATAAGAACATAAATTGCACAATTATACACACAATATGATCAAATAAAACTACATATATTTAATTATAATACGTAGGAAATATAGGACGTCGGCGTGGGATGTATGAAGTGAGTTTTGTTCATCACATGGAATGAATTGGATGACATTAGTGGAGTATTTTTGCTAGAGTGTGCTATGTTAGTCTAACGACTGGCCTTCTACGGCGTGCCTACATTTTGACGGGTAATCGTTTAGGTTACAACTTAGCCCAGATTCCTTTTCATAATGAGATTAGTCTGCTGGTCCCGGCTGTTTGTCTAGTACGGCAGTCGTAAAGCCATGTCACAGGCCCTTAAGGCAGCTTGATCAACTCTCGACACCAGAATTGACCACTCTCATCAGATAAGAAGAAGAGATTAAAATCCCCAAACAAAAATAATCGAGATTATCCATATTAAGCTCCGTCCAATATTTTAAACGCTGAATACAGTTTAATTTTTAAAAATCTTAATTGATAAAAGTAATGTAGAAGTATTTGAAGGCATCTGGGCTCAGCTGTGACTTTATAGTCGTTTGTAGTATATTTTATATGTAAAAAAGATGTTCAAAGGTTTTTGTACGTAGTATATAATGATGAGACGTGGCTAAAGAAATACTGGTATCGGTTGAAATTATTTAAAAAAGCCGCAAGCTTCTTATAGCCCAGTGTGTTTTACAAAGTGCTGAAATAACATCGAATATTTAGTTGTTCACATATTATTCTAATATTCTATCATAATCAAATATATTTTAACACTATTGCTATCTTTTAATTAACTGATGTTAAAGAAAAACAATTTGATACCTTAATTGGCAAACCAGCTAACTCCATTTGAGTAAATTTTTCAGGAGAGACTTAAAACTTCACGCTTAGTGACCGTTACAATACAAATCACACATAAAAATAATTTTGGTATTAAGTGGAGTTGGCTGGTTTGCCAATAAAGGTATCGAATTCCAAGTTTATTCTTAAAGATTTTGGGACAAATGACGTGAAAGTTCTTTGTGAATGTGTTAGCGAATGAGTCTATTGTATAGTGTACTTAGAGAAGTACTTGTACCAAAATCTGATCTCAAAATGTTATCATATCGTGAGTTAAAAGTATATTTATTCCAACAAGAAGAATATATTTTATATGAATTTGGCCCAACTTGCGTTGAAGTTAATTTAAAATTCCACTGTGGTGTGAATAAATGTGCACTTAACACTATTATTTTACTTGATGAAGCTTATAGAAGTCTATATTTAGTTATGGGCACAAAGTGTCATCTTATTTCCATACATCTTTGTAAATCAGATCTAAATAATGTATTATCATAGTGTATAAAATTATATATGTATATTCTAAAATGTAAGTTTGCATATCTCACAAATATGCCTACTTCAATATTGGTACTTATGTAGAATATGGTGCTTATATTTTGTAAATTGAGTGTGAAATTGTTGTCCAGTCACCACGAGTCTTGTGTTTTGTTGGCATGAAGCACAAAAGTGATTAAAGATGTGTAAAGGTGTAGCTGTCTTACACGTGAGTTGTAAAATATTACTTTAATTTTTATCAGCTTTCTGATAAAATAAAATAAACTACTATCATGTACCTAACTGTAACATAATTATGAACTAATAATATGTAGTTATTTGTTATACAAGAGTGCAAAGTTGCTTTTTAACCGCGTGTTCAATTTTGATGACCGAGCAAGCGAAGGAATCAAAAGAGCACGAGGTTAAAAATCTTTGCACTCGAGTGCAACACGTAACTTTTCATTCCACCTCAGCGAGGAAATGACTAAATGCCCGCGTACAAAGCAAATTGAAAAAAAGAACACAAAGAAGGTTCCGAGTCTGAGTTTTTAACAAATTTAAAAAAAAGTTGTATGATTTATTCGGCACCATAGAGGTAGCAGTAAATAGGTTTAATGATTTTTTTAATTCAAAAACTTAGTGCACACGATGTTCTAAATTCAATTTACTTTATCCTCTAGAGAATAAAAACGGATTTTGCACTCAGATATTGAAGAGTAAAAATACTCTTTCCGAGATGGTGGGATGAAAATTTACTTTATCCTCTAGAGAATAAAAACGGCTTTTGCACTCAGATATTAAAGAGTAAAAATACTCTTTCCGAGATGGTGGGATGAAAATTTACTTTATCCTCTAGAGAATAAAAACGGCTTTTGCACTCAGATATTGAAGGGTAAAAATACTCTTTCCGAGATGGTGGGTTGAAAAGTACCTACTTTAGAACTCATGTTTAAGATGTGCTACACTTGTTTATTATTGAAGAGCTTCACCTAAAGAGCTGCCTAATGATGTTGGATCTTATATTGTGTCACAATAAATACATATTAATGTCCAAATAAAACTGCAGTTTATGTTTTATCCCATTCATATTGAAATTATTCATTACAAAAGGATTGATAAATAAGTATTTTAAATCTAAGTCAATAATATAAAATTTTAAAAGACGGGTGAATTTACGATGCCTTATTCACTAGCGAGTTACATCTAAATCCTATCTTAAAATATTTTGTAGATGGAATATTACTTTTGTTTTAGTTGCAATTTTATACAAAATTAGCTGGGGTTCAGACACTGACCTCCATTACTGGTACGCAGTAATGGAGGTCAGTGGGTTCAGATGATTCGAGTATTACGTGTTTGAGCATAAAATGTAAATAAATTGAGATCAAAATAGAAACATAAGTTCACAAAAATAGTTACCTATGATAAGTCAGATCTCTTTCTAGAAAATTAACCTTATGTTAAGTAATTACCAAAAAATATATAAATGTTATGGCAAATTATAACTACAAAAATTAACACTATCAATATTCCAAATACAAATATCACAATTCTCTTAATTAACTTACTTCTCTTTACACATACATCTTAAATTACACATCAATAATTAAGTATTCAAGAATTTACATTCATCATAACATTAATTTCAGTGCCAGATCTAGTGTTACAGCAAAATCATATGCTTCATATATTTAGAGAGCAATAAATATTACATACATATATCATTACACTTAAAAATAATAATACAAAAATAGCATGGACACAAAATATGGCCACTGGGAGAGTAAATGCAGTTAAAAAGCAATACATTATACACATACAAGTAATCTATGTATACCTAAATGTTTCACAAGTAGAAAAGTAAAAATAAATAGTACGAAACAGCCGTAAATAGCAGCTTCGGTAATTAGAGGACAACAAAATGATGTGAAGATGAAACATATATTATGTACTAGTTCATGAAATGATGAATTTTACAAAAAGATATGACCAGACCATATTCTTATAATTTATTTCGCATGAAACAATGCAATGACAATACATACATATTTAAATGTAGGATGTAACTGACAATATACTTACAGTCTTTTTACATCTGTTATAAATCTGAGTATTTTTCAGAATAAATTAAAGCTTCTCTTTTTACAAAATAATGTCGTATAAATAAGTTAGGTGAATGCAATCAAATCGTGTTCCGTGGTGTCATATAGTCAGCACATGGCCGCGGGGTCGCCCTCCATCGTGCACGCTATATTATCTAGTTTATGAGCTAAGTGCATTTTGTTCTCTAGACCTAAAATAATTTGTTCTCTATATTTACTGACATAAATATACAACTCTTTTAAGGCAGACAGAGTGTCGAACTCGTTCAACTGTTCTACAGAGAGTTGTTGCATCGAAGTACTTAGCTCTTGGTCGGTTACTTGAGGTAGTTGCGATACGGACTGATAAAACCTTATCACCATATCTCTGTAGGTGGGCAAGTCTTTAGCGAATAGGAGCTTGTTGGAGGGAGAGTCCTTACACAGACGATGTTCTGTCAGCGAACACGCATCCATGAACGTTTGCGCGATCACTGACAGCGAAGAATCCACCGTGGCCGTTTTATTTATGTCGAAAATAAAATCTGGGTTCTTTATCAGATTGACCCAGAATCGCAGAGGCAAGCTGTTCGACTTCCACGCGTGGACTACTTCAGGGTTCATAATGCCGTGCGTCCGGGCGGCGTCATCGAACAGATCGAATAGCCATTTTACTGCCGGCGGAAGTACTTCGTTCACAGTCAATATCGTGCTGAAGAAATCGTCCACGAACTTATGTACCGTGCCTTTGGTGGATAGAAGCCTCGTCAGGAATATTTCAGGTATAGCTTTGTGGCTGTGCTCTGATGATTTATTGACGATGTGCTGGTATTCAATCGGCTTTACTAAATGATAGAAGTGTACGTTTTGATCAGTTATATCGCTGTTGTACACTCGTATGTGGGAATTGGAGCAATAAATACCGGTGCAATTTTTGCATGGTATTTTATAGGGGGTGTTGAAACTGTCATTTTGTCGTGAAATAAGAGACATTATTGCAGACTCCTTTACACCGTAATGAGCTAAGGTATTAAGTTTTCGCCAGCCATTAAGAGTTTTGGTGGTCAAGTCTTCATCTTGAAGAGTGACGTGACCGCCTCTTCCATGCCGCCATTCAAGGTCTACCTCGTGGACGGAAGGCCGCAGAGAAAATGGAGTGTTCTTGAAAAGAGCATCCAGTATTTTAGATTTCACTTGTGATATGCTATCGCAATCTAATACTTTACACTGAACTTTCTCGTCGAAGTCGTCTTGCATAATATGCACAGTAATCGTTTGATAATCTATTTGCTCTTTCAGAAGTTTCTCTTCTGACAAAGAATATCGAGCTTCGTGAGTAATAGCGTCGACAACTCCTTTCTCTATCTGATGTTTGATAGCCTTGAATAGTAAGAACAACGAAGATCCCGCATAATCTTTCAGATAGTAATACATGCATAACGCCATCCAGTTGGTCAACATTTTCTCTACTACACTCTCAGTTCTCCTCAACATAAGTTGTGGGTGTTTATTACAGACAGATTTATCGATAAGACGTAACAGAAGCGATTTGAGAATATCCGTTGCATATTCCATCTTCCCCATCAATATAATCATCAGTAAAGACGCTACGTTTACTTTATCTCTGATGTTGAAAGATTTCTGCGATTCCAATGTGTCTATAAATGACAGAAGGAAACATTTATTATTGAGAAGCTGTTCAAACTGGATCATTGCTGCGTCGTAGTTAGTACGTGGCGCGTTGATGAATTGTCGCTGGACGTTCAGTATGGGGTGATCAGACACGCCCGGGAAAAATACTTTCATCACGTAGTTGACATGATCCAATGTTGGTATACCAGAATGTTCCAGGTCCGCTGCCAAATCAGACATATCGGTTTGTAATTCTGCAAATGCCAGTTTGCATTCTAATCTCACATTGCTTTCTAGGGTGTCCATTTGTATCTGAATCCGTTTATATTCCCTTTCAGCTTTTGTACTTCGTCTTCTGTACATGACCAGTACGATCATAAATATGAGGACCAAGAAGAAGGTTCCAGCAGCGATGCCGGCTATAGCTTCTGGTGGGAAATTGTAGTTTCTTAGTAGTTCATAATGAAGGTATCCGATGGGAAAACGCAAGTTTCTTCCAACTTTTACAACTACTAAGGGCAAATTGATATCCATGATTTGCATCCCGGTTTCATCTGTGTTGGCGGGCTGCATTTCAGGCGGCGTGCACAGCAGCTGCTGCATGGTCAGGCTGGTGACGTTGCACGGCTGAGTTCCGATGGTTACGACGACATCAGATTCGTCACTAGCTCTTATTAGATTTTCACCTTCGATTACTAATGGATCGCCTTTGTACGATTTTATTCTGTTCGTAAATTGGTACACATGTGGATCTTCCACGAAGACCATGTGTGTTCGCGGAGGATTGAAGTACTTTTCTAAGTCGTGCATTGTTTCTACATTATCCATTACAAATCCAACTTTCATGGCGATCTGCGGGGTGCTAGTTTGTAATTTGGTTGCCTGCAATATTTCATGGTATTTACTATTAATAGCAGGACTCGGGCATTCCATTTGATTTGAGTTCAATACCGTACAAGCTGTATGATTCACAGGTTTCACTTCATTTGCATAATACAGTTTCATTAGTGGTTTCTGTATAGTATGCAAATTGGTACCATGAACCGTAATCATTCTGCCACCAGACACAAAACTTTTCAATGGTTTAATTTCCATGATGGTTGGGTCGGCTGTGTAATTAAATAGATCGCCATGTAATGTTCGGTTTGCATTGTCGATAACCACAGTCAGTGTGCGTATTATTGAGGGCGAATTAGCTTTCGGCGTTATGCATATTATTCTACTGTTTGAAATCTGGGTTTTGTTAACAGAACATGGAAGACCTTCAAGAAAAGCCGACACTGATGATCCAATATTTAAGTGCTCTCCGCCAATAGATAATTGTGTACCACCAGATACTGGGCCCAAAATTGGATATATTCCTTGTAGTTTTATGTTCTTGTAACTGAATAAAACCGACGACTCCGTATAACCAGAATCATTTTCTACAATAACAGGAGAAACAGCTGATCCATTAGATGGCCCCGTTCGGCATGTAATACTGACAGACACTTCAAAATCGACGATGTCACAGAGAACATCCCCTATTCGTACCTTTCCTGTTACTTCTTCAACTTTTAACCCCAGATTACTTCCCTCTATAGTTACTATTGTACCCCCCTCTATAGGCCCACTGAGTGGTTTAATCATATCGATTCTAGGCTTTGGACACTCTGTAACTGGGTTTTCAAAACATGATTCAGTATAAGAACATGAATTCCCACACCATGTGCACTGGTAAATAGAGTTTCTTGTGATACAAAGTGAGCAATCAGCATGTTCCCTGTGAGATCCTAGTATTTCACATTTGTATAATGTTATTGTTATAGTATCAATGTAGTGCTTTGTATTCCACACCACTTTGACACTCACATTGTATTCACCGACATCCTCTTCATAGGAATATGTAGTTTTATCACACACAATGTAGTGATTAGATTCAACTCTTGCAGGTAATATCATATTTGCTAGCTCAATACTGACAATGCACTGGAAGCCTGTATGTCCTGGCTGAAGATGAGGTAAATTCTCAACCTCAAGTTCCAATTCTTTAGGGACATTATTTGGTAGCAAAATAGGTTTTTTATATTGTCTTATTCGAGGACAATGACCGATCCCATGGTTCAGTAATTTTGTGGGATTGTTCTCACCACTGATGATAGTTCTCTGGCACACTGAGGTGTCATGTGTACATTTATTATCATAAATACACCAATTGCAAGCCCACTCGCTCATTATGCATGAGTGACATGTTGTATGCTTAGAGCAATCATAAAATGCAAAGTTCCTTGAGACAAAATCTTTGTTGGTTTCTGATGAATGGACTGATAGGGGTACAAAAACATGGTCCTGGTTTTGTGTTATTTTAGGCCTATGTTTAACGTCTGGAGTTGGACATGCGAGCCCGTTGGATGTCACTGCAGCATCTATTGGAGGAGTGTTGCCAAAAACACATTTATATTTTGCTCCGAATGGTAATTCTGGTAGAGTTCTTATTATAAGCTGAACAGTTGTAATTTCATTCATAGATATCCTGTCTGGCAAAATTTGCTCAAAGTCAATGCATTGCTGCCCTGTGTACTGAGACAACCACCTAGGGGCACTCTGGGTGCCCTTTTGGCACATGCTCTGAACTGTGCACCTCTTTTCCAAAGAACACCATCCACAATGGGGATCATTGGATTCCAAGCAAGAAGAACAATTGCCATGTTCAGCACATTTTTCAGTGGGTATTTGGACAATTGAGTTTTTAGCTAAGACATAAAGAGTCTTCTGATAAGGTGATAAGGTTGAATCAGGAAGTATTTTCTGGCCAGGTAAAATCTCCTCACTAGAATATTCCACTGCTTTGTCAGCATCTATTAGTACCTTTTTTATAGTGCCTTCACTGGTCCCTAAGAATCCTACAGTATGCAGACCCGTCACAGACATAGTTACTGAAGTTATAAGAGTATCATTCCAGTGAATTACAGACATAGCTTTAATAGGATAGAGTCCACTAATTTTTAGGCCTACTTCACAAAAATTAAGAATATTGCCTGTAGAGCCGACACTGGGACACTTGCCATCAGATATCATACCTGATATGTAGCCCATGTTGCGAGCTTTGGTGCTTCCATTGAAACACATGTGAACATTCTCATTGAACTTAATTTCTATCTCTTGCAATGAATACACACATATAGCTGACTTAGACATGGGATCATTAGAGATGCTCTTAGAAGGACTAAAGAGAGCTACGAGAACAGAGTCTCCTGATTCAATGCCGAGCTGGGAAGCCAAGGTGGCTCCTGCCTTGGCTATCTTAGCATCTTGCACTAAATTGTAATTGACAACTTCACTCTTACCATTGATAGTTTCCTCTCTCACATGACATTCTAGAGTAACCTCTGTGTAACTGTTGTAGTTATCATCGTTGACGCAGGTGCGGGCGAGGCGAGACACATAGCCCAGCTCCTCGTTGCCCGCTAGATGGGAATGCTTCTGTATTATCAAAAAGTAAGCATAATCACTGGCATTAAAACCGTATACATATTGCACTAAGAAATTGTCTCTATATTTTACATCTATTTGAATCAAACTCTGCTTTGAGAAGGTGAACTGCGCGAGTTCAAGAGTCATAAGATCGCGGCTGGATATGGCGGGGACGTCGTGTCTGTATTCCCCATTGTTAGTGAAGGTGGTTCCTACATACAGCACATTAGAACGGTCCCAGGAGTTGTACCTTTCAGGCCCGATGAAAGCGTAGGTGGAGGCGTCCGCGTCGTTAGCAGCAACACTCACGGGGACGAATTCGGGCTCCGCGGAGATGTCTCCAAGTTTGTACTTGCTGCAGGAGCCTTGCGCCAGGGAGCCACACGCGATAACAATCCTCGACTCTTGGTCTATCACTAGAATTTTATTCAAATTGTCTATCCATGTAGTCTTTATTTCAGGAGATGTACAGCCGCTTGCGTGACACATAGGGTTATCTAGTTTTGGCCCTGTCTTCACGACATGAATGGGTTTCAAGTCTGGGCTTAGCTGATGAATCCAATTTAACGAACCAGCGTATACTTGACCGCTGACTCTGTCCACTGCCAGATGATAGAACTGGAATGTCTCATTCTTGTGGATGGGATACTGCGATATGAACTCATATCCGTACACTATTGTGTATCGAAGCCAAATTGTTATGACTAAAAATGTTCGTGAAGCGGCCATGATCACATCTTATATTGTTTTCCGATGATTATTCTTCACTTTTCCACAACCAAAATACTTCGAATGGTATAATTCAACCCATTGTTACTCTTACAAAAATAAATTGTAAATTGTAATAGCATCCATCGATGCCGATGACAAGAACGGGAATCATTTGAGTTGCCAAATTATATATTTACATTTCCTATGACATATTCCAATACACATCATAAAATCAATATGTTTTGTCTGATTAAACTGACGCTAAATACATTTGTTTTTAAACGATTTTATAATTTTACAAGTTAAACAGCCAAGCAACGAAATTCAGAGTGATTAATACAGTATCTACGCTCTTGAAATTATTTAGTTTCATGAGTACGATTGAAGCAGTTTGAATACTTTATGAATATTTTTTATTATATAATGTAATCAAAACCCAGACGAAATTCACGTTACAATTGTACCTACGATGGTTGTGTGTGTATCTTTATGGTGCTTCAGTCTGTTTATGATTTTTACTTAACATTTAATTAACTTTTCTCTGTATAATAGGAAACTTAGTCGTACTGGTATTACTATTATGCAGTCTGTATATAAAAAAAAAACCATAGATATTTTGTTTTTTTCTCGGTTTTATTACCATACCAAAAAATATTTTAAGATCTAAACAGGCCATCCCTAGTTAGAAATCGATCGATTTTGCCACCACAGATGAGAAAATCTGTTATTCGTTCCTACTTAATCATTTATTCTTGTTGCATTGCTTTGCTTGTATTGATGTTCAAGTAAAAAATATTATTTGGTACCCTTTCTTGCGGTATATTTTGGTCTCGTTTTGATTTTCTTAGCAATAAAGTGTTAATTAACCATTACTTTCTTGATAATTTAGATTTATGTTGTAGCTTATAGTAGTTTTAAGTTATATGAACTTGTGAAGAGTGTAGTTCACCGCTAACCATGCCGATCGTGTGTGCAAAAATTCATCCACCTTCAAAAATTATGAATATCTTGAGATATACAGCATAATTATAGAAAATAATGATGGCTACGATGGCTGTGAGCGGCGCCGCAGATGCGCATACACAAATGAATACATATCGCAGCTATGTGACGATGTTGGCGGATCCTGGCGCCAAGGATGAGATCAAACTGAAGGCGGCCCAGGAACTGAGTGAAAACTTTGAGGTACCACGTGTCTGATACATAGTCCAAATACACAAGCATACCCTTTCGTTTAAATATACACGTTTTAAAGTTTTATGTGCTTATCAGCTTATTCTAATATATATATCAAATATTCAGGTTATACTCAGCTCGCCGCAGTACCCACAATTCCTCGACCACTCGCTGAAGATATTCCTCAAAATACTTCAAGAAGGAGAGCCACATTTCATAGCCGAGTACAATATTCAACAAGTTCGCAAATTGATACTGGAAATGATACACCGTCTCCCAATCAGTGAGACACTGAGACCATATGTGAAAAATATTCTGATTTTGATGCTAAAACTCATGGAGATTGAAAATGAAGAGAATGTTTTGGTATGCTTGAAGATATTCATGGAGCTGCACAAGCAATATCGACCAGTGTACAGTACTGAAGTTGATGTAAGTATAAAAGATAAAGATAAAGAATCTTTATTGATACTCTAAAGTTGTAACATACTTAGGTATAGGTATTAGTACTAATATCATAGAATATGCTACACAAATTACAATATCTCGTCAAATTGAATTTGAATTATGATATAATGTAGACTTGTATGTTCTTATTTGATTTTTGAACTTCAGAGAAGCTTTTGAATTTTATTTATTTATTTAGAATAGTAATCTTTGTCATTCTTGCTGGTTTAACTGTGTGTAAGCACCAGAAACATAACACAAACAAATTTGTCCTTTTTTATGAGGCTAGAAAATTAAAACATGTTTATGTGTGATATCTCTTTCTGTAAACCTCTTTTATGATAGGGTAATACAAAGTTTAATGTAAATGTGCAGATAATAGACTACTGACCGACATGTTGACCGAAGAAAACCAATGAGTCTTTGTATGCCCAACAACAATCTGGCATGCTGCTATTTATATTTTATATTCAACATCATATTGAATATAATGTCTTGAAAAAAAAAAAACCGGCCAAGTGCGAGTCGGACTCGCGCACCGAGGGTTCTGTACAAACCTGCAAGGTTTACAAAGTTCGTTCATTACGACAATCGAGTCATAACTATGGTATTTTTATATATTTTTTAATGTAACTAAAAATTTAAGGTTTTCGGAATTTTTCCTTTATGTGTGGTATAAAACGTTGCTTCATGCCAAATTTCAAGATTCAAGGTCGACTGGAAGTACCCTTTAGGTTTTGATTCCCTTGCAAGTGTCGAAAATTTGCGGCATAAATGGCTGTATCTTTTGATTGCGTTGGCTTAGAAGTTTGATTTTTTCACAGCTTCAAGGGACAGTAGACCTGAGTAATTGATATAAATTTCAGCTTCATACCTCTACGCGTTCCTGAGAAAAAGGGTCTTGACAGACGGACGGACGGAAGGACAGACGGACAACAAAGTGATCCTATAAGGGTTCCGTTTTTTCCTTTTGAGGTACGGAACCCTAAAAACAGACAAATAATTGAGTTTAAAAGTATGTTAAAATCACAATTTGCCTCTAGCCTTATATGTTAACAATTTAAAACTTATTTAACAGATCCACAAGTTCCTTCAGTGGGTGAAGGGCATATACTCTGACCTTCCCAACCACTTGCCCAAGATATTTGAGCCCAAACCCACCATCAGGGTGAAAGATCTCTCCGAGGTGAACATTGACCAGTTGCTGCAGGAGACATACACAACTACTCCCATACATACTGAGAAGAAATTACTTGATGGAAGTGTGGTCACTGTGAGTAACATTTATGGTATTAAATAAACAAGATGAGTTAATTTTACCATTCTAGAAATAAATAAATACTAAAACATATTTTAATGGCTATGAAACATATATACATAGCATCATTTGTTGGTTGGCTATTTTTGTAATATATTCTTCACGCTTCATATTTACATCTCTATTTATAAAAGAAAAGTTAATCAGTCTTATAACTCTGACTCAGATAACAAATTAATCATAACATAAATGTTTGCTTAGTATAAGTGAGTGTGGCTCAGCGGTTACAGTATCTGCTTTCCATTCTGTCACACCCTGGTTCGAATCCAGCCCTACATCTATAACATGTATTTTCAAGTTATGGTGTGGATTTGCACTTGCTAAACGGTGAAGAAAACCAACATGTTTGAGGACTACAATATCTGAGGACATGTGTCTTCTGTGGAAGTACCTGGTCGCCCACCACAATGTATCTGCCCAAGAGAACTCCCCTAACAAATACATTACATTCAAAGTATAACAGAGAGAGAGAGTGTATGTAAATGTCCCAGGATATTTTATTGATTTGATTTTTGTTGTGTGCAGTACAACCTGATCCCCCGCTCAGTGCTCTCGCTGAAGGTCATACAGGAGCTGCCCATCATAGTGGTGCTGATGTACCAGCTGTACAAGCAGAATGTGCACCAGGAGGTCAGCAACTTCATCCCCCTCATCATGGAGACCATCACTCTGCAGCCCGCAGCTACACACAGGCATGTGTATTAGTTAAATGGTGTATTTATTTATTTTACTATATGTATAAACAGTTAAAAAGTGTCGAAACTTTCATTTCTTTTTTAAACATTTCTTGAAACTATATAGTATGTAGTCTTAAATGTTTAGTACAAAAACTTAAATGTTTAGTAACTCTGGTGTCAGAGTTTTCACACCAGCAGGGTCTCTGGCATGGCTTAACAACTTCCATACTATACAAGCAGCTGGTTTTGTAGATGACATGATGATAATGTATTTCAAGCTAATTTTGCTACAAATGACGAACTTCTTATTGTTTAATTTACATGCCTATATTTATTAATTATTCCAGGCAATCAGCGTCCTTCAACAAGGAAGTGTTTGTGGACTTCATGGGGGCCCAGATAAAGACCCTGGCCTTCCTCGCCTACATCATCCGCATCTACCAGGATACCATCGCCAACCATGCCAACCTCATGGTGAAGGGTATCATAGGGCTCCTGACGCTGTGCCCGCCTGAGGTGGCGCATCTCAGGAAGGAGCTCGTCATAGCTACGAGGCATATCTTGGCCACTGATTTGAGACTCAGTAAGTTGCAAGGGTGATGGGATAATTTAAACACTTACATCTTGGGATGTATCTAAGTATATTGTGACTTGTATCTTATCAATGTGTATGTGAATTAGTAGACTTATTAAGACTAACATCTTAACTTATATATTTAATGCTACGAGTTGTACGTGCTACTACCTATGCAATCAGCATCTTATCTGCATATGCAGATAGATCGCATATACAGATAAGAAGATATAGCCTTATGCTCCTGGCACAGTACTCCCCCCCTTAAAAACAAAATTCTCTTTATTAACGAAACAAACTCCTAGCGATAACAACTAACAATACAATAAGAAATGCTTACTTAATAATAAAGTAACCTTGCTGATACATGAAAAATCAATTGCTGACGCTCGTTGCACGTTCAATGCACCAGGTGACCAATTTGCTGACTGCGACGATGTTCTCACGTCCAGAAATGTGCTGAATATCGTGACACATACGGTATAGTGAGATATAATCCAATTGGTGTGAACGCCGTGATGTATTCCTTGGCTCGTTATATGATGATAACCTAGGAAATCTATTTCACTCTTGAAGAACTCGCATTTTTTCAAGTTAATAGTGATTCCATTTTCATGCAGGCGCTTGCTGCATCGATTTGCTCAAAACAGCGGGCGTTGAAGGCTCCGTGACTTTGTTCATTATTTCGACCAGCTATATCCACCAAAAGTTTGAAATGTATCTCTTCCTGTATACATGCGCGACTCTTGATACTCTGCTTGCAAAAGACAGATATATTTGCTCCCGAATCAATCCAGAACCTCATACCACTTTTTCGGTCGGTTATAATGAGGCGGCGTGACGGGTTTATAGCACAGAGTTTAGCCCTAGCCCTTGCTGCGGCTAGTTTCCCTGATTTTTGTTGACCGTGAACTTGGATAACGCCAATAATTGCTGCGTCGAAAGTTCCCTCGGTTATGCTGAAGAGCACACAATTCCAAACACATTTCTGCTTATTGTGCTAGAACGGTAGTCGATTCGCTGTCATCATCTTTGTTGCTGTTTTCTCTAAGTGCTGAGACTTCGGTAAATTTTATATATTCCATGATCTTGTCGGCAATTTGGCCCATTTTGTCGATTGTCCAGGTTTTCCGTGACTGCTTCTGGATCTCTTCTTCTAAAAGTCTTGCTATGACCGCATTGTATTTATAATCGTCGCCTTGCTTCTGTGGTGCCCAAGATTGCTTCCAACTGTATAAACCATAACGGAGGTTGATATCTCCAGGACTCCAGAATGCGGGATAAAGTGGCGGTGCTGGCTGCTACTTCCAAAGATCCGCAGCAACCCGACTTGTAGGGGGAAGAATTCATTTTCTTGATAAACTCGTTGCAACTTTGTACTTTTATGTACCTATATTGATGAATAAATGAAATGATAACAATATTGATTACTATTAATAACCAGTGGTTTTAACAGCGTTAATTCGCGATCAAAAGTAGTATTTGTGTTAATCAGGGTCTAAACTCAACACATTTTTTTCTTTATCCATATCAAATTTTCACACGCACAGACTTTCGCTTTTATAATATTAAATAATGGGATAAAAAAACTAAAATCTAATCAGATTCTCTAATTTAACAGTTCTTGTTATATTTACTCTATATTTGTCACTATAAATGTTTTTCTATACAGTACTCAAAATTTTACAGCATCAACAAAGATTCTTTATCAGCTTTTTCTTTTATAAGTCAATCAGTTGAATCTGATGTATAGACAATATACATAGTATCATATTTTAAAACATTGTCCACCTTTGTTACCTTAAAAAAAACTGGTTTTGGTGGTTACAAAACATTACAAAGTCGGCTATTTCACATTCAACCACTTCACTAAATGACGTTCAGGCAAGTTGATTGATTTCATGTAAATTTCTGTATTGTGCTATCTATTCCCCAGAGTTCGTCCCGTACATGGAGCGTCTGTTCGACGAGGAGGTGCTGCTGGGCGGCGGCTGGACGGTGCACGAGTCGCTGCGGCCGCTGGCCTACTCCACGCTGGCGGACCTGGTGCACCACGTGCGCCAGCTCCTGCCGCTCTCAGACCTGGCCATAGCAGCGCATCTCTTCTCAAAGAACGTGCACGATGAGTCTTTGCCTCCTACGTGAGAGAAATAATATATCACTGTATTATAGTTCCCGTAAGGCATGATTTAATTTAGTTGTATTAACCGGCTAGCACTTACGTCAAAAATTACGTCGAAAAATTAGCTCGACAAGTTTCGGAAATCTGAGGTTTCCATCATCAGGAGGACGAGTCAGCACGCGCGTCCCTCACGCAGTGCTAGCCGGTTAATACAACCAAGTGTAGTTAGATCAATATTATATGAATAAGTTTCATGCGATATCTGAAGCATGAAATTTACGAAATATAACTAATCTTTTGAACATCATTTGTAATTTCTTATGTATCATACCCCTCACTTTGACGTTGCCAGTACTGTTGAGCCGTTTTGTTCAGCATTAGCCAAATGTACGAAGTCTGTGTTTTTTTATGAATGTCATGATAATTTTTTTTTGTCGTTTCATATATTTTATAATATTAAGATCTATGTGTAGAGCGAGCAATAAGCTCGGTCTACACATAGGCTACATTCATTAAAAATTGTTTATATCTATTAATCAACTTACATAGTTTGTGAAATAATTCTTACAATGTCTATTTGTCAAAAATGTTTATAAGTGGTCTGTATAAATCACCTGATCATTTGCCAGTATATAAAGTATACTTCATCTTTACCCACCCATAGTCAACCCTCGCTTTTTACTCTCGTTACTGCAAAGATAAAAAGAAATAAAGATAACTCATTACACAAAAATAAGATATTCACAAAATGAAATGCATCTTTCATTCGCCCAGCATCCAGACCATGTCGTGCAAGCTGCTGCTGAACCTGGTGGACTGCATCCGGCAGCGCTCGGAGAGCGAGGGCGCGGCGGGCGCACAGCCGCAGGGCCGCCAGCTGCTGCTGCGCATCCTGGAGGTGTTCGTGCTCAAGTTCAAGACCATATCCAAGCTGCAGCTGCCGGCGCTCATCAACAAATGGTACGCACTTTATAGGTCAAAGTCGAAGTCATTTATTCATAAGAAATGTCTTACAAGTCGTAGAATATGTTGTTAATTTATAATAAAGGTTTATAGGTAGCCTTATATTACCTGAATAGAGAATTTTAGGGTAGCCTTGTCTTACCTTGATAATGTAATGTACCTACATACAGGGAATAAAAATCATTGTCTGTTCCTACAATGTACATATTATTCATTGAAAGTGTTTGTAAGAAACGTCCGCTCGCAAGCAGTGACGCGACCAGTGTCGATAGGCAGCAGTAACAATTACTGAGTTGTCTCTTGTATCAAGAAATAAACTAAAATGCTGTTCAGTACAAAGAAACAGATTCATTCTTTTGTTCCAGCAACCCAAAACCGCCAGCTGGCACAGTTTCCACCTACCCTACCAGCTGTCCCACCCCGAGCTCCGTCACGTGCCCGAGCGGCAGCACCACCCCCAGCACTCCCACCACTCCCATCCCCACTCCCTCCACCCCTGAAATCAAGGTGGAAGACGAGAAACCCCTCCCAGACTTCTTCGATACGATTGCCAAGAATGAAGAGAAGTCCAAGATAGGTTTTCCATCAACACAGATGCAGAACTTGAATGCGTGTGATTATAGAACGCTGGTGAAGACACTGGTTTGTGGCGTGAAGACTATCACTTGGGGGTGTGGTTCGTGTAAGGTAAGAGAGTGATTTGTCAGTCTTCGTTTTTACCAATGTTATATTCATAATCATATATTCATATCCATTAGAGCAGTATACCATTAGGCTGTGTTCTTGGTCTATTCTTATAAGTGATCTAATACTGATTGTTCATCCTTGTAGATGAAAAAGCTCAAACATATTAGCTCGGTTCTTATCGGGTAAGCATGCTCCATCTTAGGCCACAGCCTTACTTGCTATCAGGTAAACTATGGTCAAGTGCAAACCCGTTCAAGTTAAAAAAAAAACATATTTAAACATGCATTTCTGATCGCACATCCATGCAAACAAATGTTGTCGAATCTAAATAGTATGCTTCGGTAATAACTGTAACAAATGGAACTGTGTCGCTTGTTGAGGTGACGTTTTGGTCAAATACCTGACTATACAGGATTTAAAAAATCCGCAGAGCACGACCGCAGGCGAGGGCACGCCCGCCACAGCTGCGACAGGACAGAAGCAGTTCACAGCTCGCGAGACACTGGTGTTCATCCGTCTAGTGCGCTGGGGGATGCAGTCGCTGGACATATACACGCTGACCGTGCCGCGCGCGCCGCCGCATGCGCCCACGCAACCACACGTGCGGTCCAAGGAGGAGAAGGAAGTGCTGGATCACTTCAGTGGAATTGTAAGTTTTTACTGAAATTGTTGAAATACATGTGTGTGAAATTCTGATTTATATTTTATATAATCATCATTTTATTCTGTTTCTCATTCTATAGTTTTCAATGATGAACCCGCAAACTTTCCAAGAGATATTCACGGCGACAATCTCAATCATGGTGGAGAGAATCAACAAGAACATAAACTTGCAGTTAATAGCCAATAATTTCCTCGCCAACCCTGCCACATCACCTATATTTGCCACAGTACTCGTGGAATACCTCCTGAAGCGCATGGAGGAAATGGGGACAAATGTTGAAAGGTCTAATCTGTATTTACGACTTTTCAAACTGGTGTTCGGATCCGTCAGTCTGTTCCCTGCAGAAAACGAACAGATGTTGCGGCCACATTTACACAGCATTGTCAATAAAGCAATGGACTATGCTATGACGGCTAAAGAACCATACAACTATTTCTTATTGCTTCGAGCGCTGTTCAGATCTATTGGCGGTGGCAGCCATGACTTGTTGTACCAAGAGTTCTTGCCGTTGTTACCTAATTTGTTGGAAGGACTGAACAGATTACAGAGTGGTCTTCACAAACAGCACATGAAGGACTTGTTTGTTGAGTTGTGCCTTACCGTGCCAGTGAGGTTAAGCAGTTTACTACCTTATTTGCCAATGCTTATGGATCCGCTAGTGTCTGCTTTGAACGGATCGCCTACGTTGATATCCCAAGGTCTCCGAACATTAGAGCTATGTGTAGACAACTTACAGCCAGACTTCTTGTACGAACACATTCAGCCAGTTCGGGCTGACCTCATGCAGGCGCTGTGGAGGACTCTTCATAATAGCGAAGTGGCGAGAATCGCGTTCAGAGTTCTCGGGAAGTTCGGTGGAGGCAACCGACGCATGATGATTGAACCTCAGAGACTCGAGTACAGAGAGACAGACGTGCCGCCACCTGCCATCCAGGCATACTTCCAAGACCAAGCCAAGCCAATAGACTTCGAAGTGGACAAATTGATCGAGACGGCATTCACTGCGCTCAAATCAAGTTCAACTGATCCATTCTATAGAAAACAATGTTGGGAAGTACTCCGGTGCTATTTAGTTGCTTCACTCAACCTAGATGATGACAGAGAGACATTGCAAAAACTATTCAACCATCCAACATTCTCTGAAGGTAAAATCCAGGCGCAGAGTGGTCCCTACTACAAGTGCACAAACTCGATTGTTCGGAACACGCACCGCACCGCTCTCACGGGCATGTTCGTGGCGGCGGCCATCAAGGATTTGCGACAGCAAGTGTTACCGACAATGGTAGCACTCGTTAGACATTATTCTATGGTAGCCATAGCTCAAGAAGCCGGCCCGTTCGCTGGATCAGCCACACCTAAAGAAGGTCTTGACGCTTTAGTACTAATCGATGCTATTGCTATCGTGATGGGCCACGAAGAGAAGGAGCTTTGCAAACCGGGACATTTGGCGCTTGTCCTTATAATAGAGACAGCCGCAACTATAACCGGCAGCAAAGAACGTGCATGCCGTTTACCTCTGATGGAATACTTGGCAGAGCGTATGTCTGCTTTATGTTACGAGCGCGCTTGGTACGCTAAACTGGGCGGATGCATCGCCGTCAAGTTCATGTGCGAAAACATGGCTCCGGAGTGGGTGTACCGACACGTATTTGCGTTTTTAAAAGGAGTATTGTTTATTATGATGGATTTGACCGGGGAAGTGTCGTCGGGGGCTATAGACCAGGCGACGCAGAACTTGGAGAAGCTGGTGATGGTGTGCGTGAGCCCGCCAGCTGGGGTCGAGTTGGAGCCCGAGGTGGCCGCCTTGCAGAAGAGGGCGCTCAATGAAATACTGCCCGAGCTGGTGCTGCAGATCACTAGCCCACACCTTCTAGTCAGACAAGAGGTAAGATATTGTTACTAATCCTAATGATAAATAAACATTTTAAAATATTCATTATTTTAGTCTTTTAAATGCGTCTAAGCTTGGTTTTTTTGCATGATACTCTTGATTCTGATATGGTGACATCTTCATTGTTTGTGTGATTTTAACTCGTTTTTAGTTAAGACAACAGAAACCGAAAATAATTTTCTGACATTTAAAGTAATAGACATACTTTAAGATTTACATGTCTTTCAGCTAATGTATTACATTTTAATTAAACTAATTTTCATGTTCTACAATAACAAACAATCACACTATTGACATATTTCCTTTTCCACAGGCAATGAAATCCCTGGAGCTGATAGCGAAGCTGCAGAGCAAGACCGTCACGGAGGTGATGGAGCCGCACCGGGAGGTGATCGCAGACATCCTGCCGCCCAAGAAGCACCTGCTGCGCCACCAGCCCGCCAACTGCCAGATGGGGCTCATGGATGGAACCACCTTCTGCACCACACTCAAACCGAGGCTGTTCACTATTGGTGAGTGGAACTAATTTGTTCTTATTTATATTGTAGGAGATATGATTTGTGCTGCAAATAGAAGATTTGTTTCAAGACTTATACAATTAGAGTGATTTAATCACTCCGTTCCTAACCGTAACCGTACCACGACAATTATTCAGCTGGAAAAGTAAAATAGTGTCAATCTCTCTCTCGAGTCGTATTTCCTTATGACTGATGGTCGTGAATTCACCGCTGAATTAATTCATTAGGGGAGTTCTCTTGGGCAGATACATCGTGGTGTACGCCCAGGCCCTTCCACGGAAAATAGTGTTAATATATCATCTATAATATATCCAAAGTAGCACCTGACAAACATATGAACTTTCTTAGAAAAGTTCAATACACAGCCACATCTTTTAATTTAGCCAAAATTCAGGAAGAGAGCTAACATTTAATATACTGTGTGTTTCTCGTAATGTATCTTAAATCTTTGTTTTTTAGTACTACTTTAGTATCAATTCACAATGTTCACTAATTAATTTATAAATACTTGCCAGATCTAAATATTAACGAGCACAAGATCTTCTTCCGCGAGCTGCTCTCCCTGTGCGAGGCCGAGGACGCCATGCTGGGCAAGCTGCCGTGCTACAAGGGCGTCAACCTGGTCCCTCTCCGGGCGTCCGCGCTCAGAGCGCTGGCCTCCTGCCACTACATACAGGAGAAACACTGCAGGGAGAAGATATTCCAAGTGCTCTATAAGTCGCTGGAGAAAAACGATCCGGAGTTACAACAGGTGTGATAAATTGGCTGTTTAAACTTAATGTATTATTTGTTTTCTACTGTGTTTTTGTCAGGGGTCAGGACAGTAAGGTCTTTGGCTCATTCCATACAAATGTCGCGACGAATATCCTTCCATTTTTCAACCGACTTCAAAAAAGCAGGTTATTAAGTCTTCTGAAAGATTTTTTTCCATATTTTATTCACGTACTACTTACACACATACCTTGCTCGTGTTTGGTTTAGTAGGAACAGTCGTAACTCGATTATGATGTCGAATGATGGCTGCCGGCTATGCTATCCAACGTCAGACGAGTTACGTTTGTATGGCAATGTTTATTCCTAGATATAATAAATACTACTAATCTTGTTACTCCAGGCCGGCTTCGAGTGCATGCAAAAGTTCCTGTCGGGCTTCCAAATCGACATGGAGATGGTGCACCCGGTGATGCGGCCGCTGCTGCTGACGCTGGGCGACCACCGCCACCTCAGCGTGAACGGCGCCAAGCGGCTCTCCTACCTCACGCAGCTGTTCCCCTCCACCTTCAGCGAGAAGCTGTGCGAGCAGCTGCTGCAGCTGCTCAAGAAGCTGCTGGACTATTCCATACAGACTAACAGAGGTAACCTGCAGATTATACAGTTTAGTCAATCTTATTTAAATTGTTTTATATGTATATATTATATATATCGGCGCGAGAAGACAATTAGTCAATAACAATTAATAATTAGTCTTAATTATTTAATGAATTATTAGTTTTCGTTAACTAAATAAGCTAAATTGATTTGTGAAACTTAAAAGTAATGATTTGAATTGTTTTGTAGTTAATACTTAAATTATCTTTTAAAAACGATAAGTAAATATTATTAATTTAATTAGCTATGTGTTTCTACAATGCACAATTATTTATAAATCGCATGCTATTACTCTGTATTTAAAATTGTAACGGTAAACAACGACCACGTGCGCACATGGGCGGTAACCTATAAAAGCGGCCGCACTGTCGACAGTGTCAACGGCTCATCATTCTTGCGCGAACTGCCGCGCAGTGCCGGACCTCTCTTGGTCGCCGTTATGCTGCCGGTTGAAATATACGAAAAACTATCAAGTTATTTTGGAAGTTTTATTGGAGTGACGTCAGCAGTGCTGACGTTACGGCTTTTTAAAAACAGTATGGAGATCCCTCCTCCGTCATATATATTTCTTGTTTGTACTCATTTGTTTATTATTTGCTACAATAAACCGTTTTCTTTCTTTCAATAGAGATAGATAATTTAAATTATGTACTCTTACTTTTATTTTCTGAAAAGTTGCTTTCATTTACAGAGTTATGTTTTGTATGAATAGTTGCTTTCGTATAAAGTTGTTACAGAGTTAACCGATGAATTACTTTTCTATGTCATCTAAAGTATATTTGCTTATTTGCGAATGTTGGATATTGATAAATGTTCATTTTACTGATGCATTTTTACAGATTTGTTACTTGAAAAATGTCTTACAAATTCGATCTTAGTATTTAATGTACTGACGTTTGTGGAAAAGCCCAAAACTAACATGAAACCTTCTCTTCCAGGCGTGAACTTCCTGCAGAACGTGTCTAAGAACAACGACAACGAGCAGAAGATCATCATCCTGATCGGCATCTTCCACCAGATCCCGGCCGCCTCGCCGCGCTTCATCGACGTGCTCTGCCGCCTCATATTCCACACGGAGAAGTCGCTCATGATCGAGGCGGGCTCGCCTTTTAGGGAGCCGCTTGTTAAGTTTCTGCTGAGGTTGGTATATTAGTAATTGTTGGATAATTGAAATAGAATACTCCTAAATCTATGTGTTGAATAGAGGCAAATGTTTCCTATTGTTACCGATTGTAAACTATAGTTTTGTCTCTTATTATACTTTTGCTAAAATCTTTTGTGGCAACTATTTTACTAACAAGGCGAAGTCTGCGTTTTTATAGGCGTTTTTCAAAATCTCGATCTTCCCTCTAATAATATTTAGATACAGGTATAAACTGACGTTGATGTTTATGAATCATAATGTAAAAACAGCAATAGCGATTCTTAGGTTTACTTGTACATTCCTTCCGCTTCTTTACACTGTGCAACGAAGCCTCGTCAAGTATTTCAGAACGGAGAAGGCAGTGGATCACAATAAACGTCAGCCAACTCTGAGTTATAAAATAACCTTATTTATTGACAAATCCAAGCGATGTCTGAATGTCTCCTGTCTTTAGGTAGTGTTTGTCAAGATCTCGGTGTTGTCTTACTCAGGTAAAAGGTACAACTTTATGTTTGAGCTTGTACTTTTACAGCGATTTGTTCGTTTGCTTTTCAATTTTTTATACGTCTTATTGACCTAACCCACCTTATCAACCACATCTAAGTTACAAAATAACTTAACACATACTATTCCAGATACCCTAAAGAGACCCTGGAGCTGATTATGAGCGACAACAACATCAAGGAGCCGCAGTGGAGCCGCTTCCTGCTGTACCTGGTGACGCACGCGGCGGTGGGGGCCGCGTACCGCGAGGCGCTGCACGCCCCCAAGCGGCCGCGCCTGCTGCAGCTGCTGGCCGCCAACACGCCAGGTAGGCACTATAAAGGTAATATATGTGGGGGTTTGTTTTTTCTTGGCTATTGAAAAATAAGGGGTGGTTTATGTTTGATTTGTTTTGGTGCCCTTTCCTTCTTTCTCTCTTCCATATTAGTTTGTTTGAAACGCGATTAGCTTTATATGCAGCTTTAAGTAAGATTTGTTGATATCATTTGTTTTTGTAGCGATGTTGTAAATCCAACATGTTTACGCGTTTCAGGTGTAATGACACCCATCTTCAGAACGTAGGTTCTAAACACATCAACCCACCCGGGGGTTGTGTTATTACAATTACAGCGATGACTGCTCAAACACATATGTACTTATTTAGTAATTTCTTTTTTTTCGACATTTTTGTAGGTACAGCATCCAGTACAATCCCGGCTGCAGACCGCGCCGAGATGCAGTTCCAGGCCATCCGCGTGATCTCGCTGCTCATCAAGTACGACGAGCAGTGGCTGTCCGCGCAGGCGGACCTGGTCGAGCTGCTCAAGAGGATCTGGTGCACTGACACCTACCATGTGAGTACTCATGCTTATATAAATCTTTTTTTTGTAACGTGAATGTTATGTTTGACTAATAGTCAATATGCCAATTTTCATATTTTGTTATGGTGAATATATTTAAACAAGTTTGTTTCTAGGAACTATTTTACTGTCACAATATCACTTAGTTCCAGAAAAATTCGATCGCAAGTACATTTAGCGAGTAATTTTTTTTATTAATAGGTTTAAATAGATCATAATTAATTAAATTCTGGTAATCTACAATACATATGACACATACACGAATTGATTGCTATTTTAGGCGTGTTGGGTACAACCTTTTCGATCTAGACCTAAACCTAATTGAACTAAGAAATATAGTTAAATCTATCATACTTATTAAAAACTGTTTTCCCATTCAGGAGGTGCACAAGAAAGTGGAGGTGGTGGACTGCGCGCACTGGAAGGAGCCCAAGCTGATAGTGAAGATCCTGCTGCACTACTTCTGCCACCACCCCTCCAACGTGGACCTGCTGTTCCAGCTGCTGCGCGCGCTCACCGACAGGTTCATACCTGACTTCCAGGTCAGTCCCAGAATAATATTTGACTTTTTACTCTACTAAACAAAACAGATTTTAATACATAATTTTTAAACGTAGCTGGTATCATTATAAACTCAAAATTGTCATCTGTCTAAGCAATTTTGTTTTTTTTTTGAAATTTTCTCTTTCAGTTCACATTATTCACATAATATTATGTAAGTAAGAGTAGAACAGGTAAGTTGTAGATGCGGTAAGAGGAACTGCAAGCTCACAATACAGGATCCGACTGGATACCTAGTGTAGGTTCTGCAAATTCTAAAACTGTACATAGACTTAAGTATTTCATGTTTTTTTTATTATTTACTCTAACGTTGGTCATGTTAACTGAATGTAAATATCCCGGCTTGCTTCTTTAATCCGATTCGGCTCATTCGAATGATTCTTAATCACTTTTGGCCATTTTTTACTACGTAATTTTGTGGGTCTAAATCTGCCATGACGACGTAAATTGCAGTATATTTGTAGAAAATGCTTGTAAATATTGTTTCAGCTTGCAAAGAAAAAAATAACACAGAGTCTTTCAGTCAAAGATAGTTAATTTTTAGGTGCTAATGAGAATTTATTGAATTTCTCCTAACCTACCATTATGTCCATGTCTTATAGAACAAATAAATCGTAACATTGTTTTCTGTTATGTACCACAAGCCACCACGTATGTACCACAAGTGCGGCCTTTTCGCTAAGAGCGATCTCTTTTATGCAACCATTAAAAAAAATTATATCTTTTGCAGTTCCTCCGCGACTTCCTGGAGAACACAGTGGCGCAGAACTACACGGTGGAATGGAAGCGCTCCGCCTTCTTCCGCTTCGTGGAGCACTTCTCATCCGACACCATGTCTCAGGAACTCAAGGCAAAGGTAATTAACCAATATTGTGTTCTTAGATAAAATCATTGCCTAAAACTTAACGAGGCCTTTGCCACGCAAAGCTCATGTTTGTGTACGTCATTATATATATGGCTCACGTTTGACTACAATTCGTTGTATACCAATTAATTATATTTCGTAAATTTCATGCTTTAGATATAATAAACATGGTAGTACTTTTATCCTACAGGCAACATTTGCACGTATTCAGAGACTAGATTTGACCGGTATGGGAGAATTATACTTATAACTTAAAAACTTGAGCACAATTTTCTTTCGAAAACTCGGTAACATTGTTTGCAGGAAGTTAGAACGGTATACGAAATTATTTCGACTCACCCAGATTATCTTCGGCATCTCATGACGATTTAAAAATGAACGAATTTAATCCAAAATGTTGAAACCGTTGAAACTTGTGACTTTTTAAAAAATAATTAAGAATAATTTATTAAAATTTTGAAGTTGCGCTTAGGCGCTTGACGCGTGCGTTGGTTGCCGTGCACGAAAAAAGAATGAGGACGACAACCAAGATGGTTACCAAGATGGCTTCCAAGTGAAGTTAGAAGGACTTTATTTTACTTGTATTGACTTTAGTCAAATCCAGTCTCTAAATACGTGCAAATGTTGCCTGTAGGATAAAAGTACTACCATGTTTATTATATCTTCGCATGAAACTTACTCATATAATATTGATCGAACTTCACTTTGTAAGTTCGTTTAATCATATATTATAGTTCAGTGGGATCAGAGATTCTGGCAAGAAGTTCCACAGTTGGCAGTGCGAGTTTGTGTATAGATACACAGCGAACACAGCTTTGCCTCTACGTTTATTGTACGGACGGCTAAGCTTTGGAACACTTTACCAGAAGCCGTGTTTCCTGCGAACTACAATCCAGGGGTTTTCAAATCTAGAGTTAATAGGTATCTTCTAGGTAAGCGTGTTATATCCTAGGCTCCAGCAATGCTTAATATCAGGCAGGCTGTACTCAAACGTAAACCTATCCCACGTAAAAAAATGTATAGATAGGTATAATTGACATAATATCCTTTAATATATATACCTAGTGAGGTCATAAGTATTGTCACACAGTAAAAACTTATCTTTTAGAATGCTGGTATAGCGGGGAGTCCATGATAAAAGAAAAGTCACTGGGTCCCACTACAAATTATTTATTTTCGGAAGCGTCACGATACATTATTTTCGAGCCGCGGAGAGCGCAGGCGGCGCGCTCAGGAGTTTCCGTGCAACTATTAATGTTTCTGATTCTTTATTCTTTCGGAGCGCCGCGTGCCTTCCTTAGCGGGGGCGGGGCGAGGGCCAACATTTGATATGCGCGCTACACTGGCCACAAAAAAGTTTATTGAATTCGAATTTCGAATTGTTCATGAAAATAAAAATGTATACTTTTTAGAATTATACTCATTTTTAAATATGGAGTGGACGCTTAAAGAAGACCGTGTTGCAGTTATTGCATTGAATCGTTGCGGTTACGCGCCAATTCAAATTTTTGACATACTGAAAAATTTGAATATAACCAAAAGATTCGTTTATCGTACCATCAAACGATACAATGAAGACTCTAGTGTAGATGACAGGTCAGGAAGTGGTCGCCCTCGGTCTGTTAGGACTCCAGCTAGTGATAAAAGCTGTGAAGGCGCGAATTCAAAGAAGTCCCAAACGTAAGCAGAAACTGTTGGCCCTTCTGATGGGGTTAAGCAGAACCACGATGAAAAGGGTGTTAAATGAAGACTTAGGGCTTCGGGCATATCGAAGAAAAACAGGACATCGTTTGAATGCTCGTCTAATGGACCTGAAACTGAAGAGATGCCGCGCTTTGTTGAAGCGGTACGCGGGAAAAAAATATCGGGAAATTCTTTTTTCGGATGAATTTTTTTTTACCGTAGAAGAGAGCTACAACAAACAAAATGATAAGGTGTACGCAAACGTATTCCGCGTGTCCAACGAGGTCATTTTCCATCCTCGGTGCTCATGGTATGGTTGGGAGTTTCTTATTGGTGCTTAACAGAGGTACATTTTTGTGAGAAAGGTGTAAAAACGAATGCAGTTGTGTATCAAAATACAGTCCTGACAACCCTTGTGGAACCTGTTTCTCATATCATGCTCAATAACAAGCACTGGGTATTCCAACAAGATTCGGCGCCAGCTCATAGAGCGAAGAGCACACAAGACTGGCTGGCGGCGCGTGAAATCGACTTCATCCGGCACGAAGACTGGCCCTCCTCCAGTCCAGATTTGAATCCGTTAGATTACAAGATATGGCAACACTTGGAGGAAAAGGAGTGCTCAAAGCCTCATCCCAATTTGGAGTCACTCAAGACATCCTTGATTAAGGCAGCCGCCGATATTAAAATGGACCTCGTTCGTGCAGCGATAGACGACTGGCCGCGCAGATTGAAGGCCTGTATTCAAAATCACGGAGGTCATTTTGAATAAACTTTATTGACATAAGAATCTATGTTTTGTTAAGTTCATTTTGGTATATAAATGGTTACATAAAAGTTGTTTCAATTATTTTATATTAAACATGTGACAGAATTTATGACCTGACTAGGTATATATATTACAACAATTCCATTACATACGTAATCTTACACAACACCCAGAAACTACACACCACCACCACTTACTTCATCTACACGCTACAAGCTCAATAGTAAAATACTAATAAATAAAGAATTTAGTGGCAACATAAATCCCTTTTCCAGTCAAAGAATAGATAAGCTGACAGTTGTTTACATTGTTTTTGTTTCCTCATTGATTGATATCTATTTTTCTAATTTCTAAGTTTGTTCAGTTGTTTTAATTAGTGTTTTTACTTAATTAATGTACTATTAGTGCAAAGAAACATTGTTACAAGTGTAGGGGGGGGGGGTTGTGGCTCTCATTTCCTTGCAACACAGGACCTCTGACTCTGGTACCTAGCGCAGGAGTCAGTCATTCCACCTTGTACCAATACTTTTTAATGTACATATTTGCATATACATCACATAAAATAGGTACGTTTTACATATGTATTTTGTGATTTGATTTGATTGATTTGATTTGATATTTATTGTTTTGTTATTTGTATCAACTACTTATTAATGTTATTTATGCAGGTACTGCAAATGATTCTGATCCCGTGCTTCGCGGTGAGCTTCGAGAAGGGACAGAAGATCGTGGGCGGAGCACCTGCGCCCTACCAGGACAACCCCGACAATGTAGTCTCCGTCTTCATTAATAATGTGAGTATAAATACTTGCTCATCTTCATAAGATATCAAAGATCAGACATGAGTTAAAACAGCGCATGTAAAGATAAACTTACTAAGTATGGAATGTCCGTTTCCTCTCTGAAACTTGGACTGCGGAGGTAAAATGAAATTTTGACCTCTATTACTTAAGTTACAGTTGTATCTGTAAGTTTTGCGTAAAGCTATCATGTGTTTAAGCATCTTTATTTTATGTTTTATTGTCTCATAAAAACATCTGTAAGACAAGCTAGTTTTTCTACCGTTTAATCCTTCCTTAATTGTAGCTTGGAATTTCATTTATATTTTTTCTGCCGTTTTCTTCCAGGTAATCGACCCAAAAAATCCTTATCTGTATAATCTGTTTCTCTTCAGTTTAATCCTTTTTTAATTGTAGTTTGGAATTTATTTAATATTTTTTCTGCCGTTTTCTTCCAGGTCGACCTAGAAAATCCTTGTGTATAATCTGTTTCTCTTCAGTTTTTTTTTTTTTTTTTTTTTTTTTTTTTTTTTAACTTGAGCGGGTTTGCACTTGACCATAGTTTACCTGATAGCAAGTAAGGCTATGGCCTAAGATGGAGCGTGCTTACCCGATAAGAACCGATTCACTCTCGCTTTGAAGATCGCTGGATTTATAGTGCGTGGGGAACAGAGAGCCAGGCAGGGAGTTCCACAACCTAGCGGTACGAACAATAAAGGTGGAAGCGTACCGTTTCGTGCGGGTCTTAGGAACTTCCACCATAAACCGGTGTCGTCCTGCCGTACCTCTACTCGTCCGGTGAAAGAAGGGCGCGGGCGGAATTAGTCCGTGCAATTCCGCGGCACACTCTCCGAAATGCAACCGATAGAAAACCGACAAACTGGCGACTTTGCGACGGTGTTCAAGACTTTGAAGTTTCGCTCGGCACAGTTTATTATTACCAATGATCTTCTTGGCTCGACTCTCAATGGCCTCTAGTGCCTCAAGTTGGTACTTGACTGATCCATCCCAAAGATGCGAACAGTACTCCATGCACGACCGAACTTGTGCTTGATACAAAGTAAGCAGCTGTTCCGGCTTGAAGTACTTTCGCACCTTCGAGAGGATACCCAACTTTTTGGCTAGTTTAATCCTTTCTTAATTGTAGCTTGGAATTTTATTAATAATTTTTTGTCGTGTTCTTCCAGGTAATCGACCCAGAAAATCCGTTCGCATGTTCCGACGCGGTCCGTATATCGCTGCTCCAGTTCGCGTGTCTGCTACTAGAACAGGCGTCGGCTCACATACACGACGCCAACAATAAGAAGCAAGGCAACAAGCTGCGGCGCCTGATGACGTTTGCGTGGCCCTGTCTGCTGGGGAAGAACTATGTGGACCCTGCTACCAGGTAAACTCTGAACAAGCATAGCAAGTACAGTAAAAGCTTCATTAAAACTGCTGGCTGAGTTCGCTATTACAATATTTGCTTTGCTAATTTAAAAAATGGTAATTCCAAATAGTAAAGTCAGTGTGACAACTGACCTGTGTACGCCTTCTTTTATATTTGAATCCATCCGTAACAATCACTGTTCTAAGACGACCTTACAAACAGAGAAATCAATAATTTCTAAATATTCTGTTTGTATTGTTTCAGATATCACGGCCATTTGTTGCTGAGTCACATCATCGCCAAATTCGCTATTCACAAACGCATCGTCTTACAAGGTACCTATGTTTATAGTCACATATTTTCCACTACGTGAGGAACGGCTTTCTGAAATATACTCAGCAAAAATCAAACGTGTATCTAACAAGAAAAAAATTGTTCATAAATGGTTCCTTTTCAATTTATCATTATTATTTTTGTTCGCAGTATTCCACAGCCTACTGAAAGCGCACGCAGTGGAAGCCCGCGTCGTAGTGCGGCAAGCGCTCGAGATATTAACCCCAGCCATGCCACAACGTATGGAAGATGGCAACACCATGCTCACACACTGGACCAAGAAGATCATCGTTGAAGATGGTCACTCGATGCAACAGCTGTACCATATACTGCAGCTGGTTGTCAGACATTACAAGGTGAGTTAGCCTTACTTGCTATCAGGTAAACTATAGTCAAGTGCAAACCCGTTCAAGTAAAAAAAAAGAGTTAGTCACTATGAAGTCAGGAAGTCACTATGAAGTCAGTTAGTCACTGTAAGTCACTTTAATGTTAGTTAGTCATTGTAAGGTCAATAAGACACTATAAAATCAGGCAGTCAATATGTCTATGGGCTTGAGATCTCACTCCAGCCATGCCACCACGCATGGAGGATAGCAACACCGTGCTCACTCACTGGACCAAGAATATCATTGTTGAAAATGGTCATTCGGTGCAACAGCTGTTCCATATACTGCAACTGGTTGTCAGACATCACAAGGTAAGTTAGTCACTATGACGTCAGGAAGTCACTGTAATGTCCATAAGTCACTTTAAGGTCAATAAGTCACTATAAAGTCAGCCAGTTGAAGCAATAACGTAAGACTTAATTCCTACCTCCGTACTGCCAACTAACTAAGCTCGCAAGAAAAAAACCTTGGAATTTTTGTCAGTGTGTTAGATCCTTCTTCACGCTTAAAGGACCAAGCCATAGATTAGACTCTGAATATGTGTTAACATAGACAACATTTATTACACAGATTAACGCAGATAACACCAGGCAGACGCCGCTAATACTACATTAAAAGTCCTTGTCTCATGTTTTGTCGTTTTTAGGTGTACTTCCCCGTGCGTCACGCGCTGGTCGGCCACATGGTGACGGCGATGCAACGACTCGGCCTCAGCGGCACTGCGTCCTTGGAGCATCGGCGTCTTGCAGTCGACCTGGCGGAGGTCGCACTCAAGTGGGAGCTGCAGAGGATACGGGATCATTCTTCACTGGATAATATAGTAAGTATACTTTAATATATATATAAGACGTCTGTCTTTGTTAAAGAAGAGTTATTGCAAATCAGAATACTGGAAGCATGGTTAAAAAAACAACTAAGAGACAAACAACTCAAGAACAGAATGTGATTACATGATAGTCACTACGATTTGTTTTTTTTAACGCAAATAGTTGAATATTAATAATGAAAACGAAATCCTTTCATGATATTTATAAGTACAGTTGCCAATTAATTTGCAATTCGACCGTCATTTCTCAGTTCTAGAATAAGTTTACTTTTTTATTGGACTTTTCGTCATCATTTCAGTCAAAAACTTGTTTTTTTCTCTAGGTGGCAACGTCCCCTAGCGGCGGAATGAAGCGCACGTCATCAGACGAGAGCGGCTCGGAGCCCCGCAAGGCGCTCAACACTGGCTGGGCGAGTCCGCAGGCCAGCGCGTCCCGGATGGAGCCCGACGCGGCTAAACCCCTCGACAGGCAACACGTCGATGTGGTCGTCAACCTGCTGCTGAGACTGGCTTGTCAGGTAACATTACAATCATCACACAGGTGCTGACTTAGTTTGTCGTCCAGAGTTCATCTGCTATTGTATACTAACCTATAAGCCCTATAGTTCTTAGCATAAATTACAATGTACACTTTACTATACTAACCTTGTGAGAGATCAATTAAACGTTTTATTTATTATTATTTATTTATTGTGTTTATAAATTCAATTTGTATCTGACGCAGCTAACTGGCTAAGTAGTCTTATCTTAATATACCTATATAGCCTACTTGATAATGCCATACGATTAAATACATTCAGTGTAAAGCGACATTGAGTGAACTGCTTTGTAGGTTTGCGACCTTTTGGCATACTACTCTTCATCAAGTAGTACTATTGCGAGTCGCTTCAATTTTTATCAATAACAGCGATACATACCGAGCCTATGGTTCGTTGAACTTCTATGAGTTGAAGGTCTTCTGTGATTGGTAGTATCATTTTCAAATGATAACATTCCACAATGTAAATCGCTACTACTTCTTCATCGTATTGCTTGTTTGCCTTTCTTAATGGTCCATTACATTTGTTGCAGGTGAACGAGGGCGGCGCAGGCGGTGGTGCGGCGGGCGGCACGGTAGGTGGAGCGTCCCCCGGCGAGGCGCTGTCGCGGCGCTGCGTGCTGTTACTGAAGGCCGCGCTCAAGCCCGATGTGTGGCCACATCACTGCGACCCTAAACTGGCCTGGCTCGACAAAGTAAGGGACATACCCACTTTTTTTTAAAGATATGATAGATGATCGAGCGAGCAAAGAGTCGCGCTAACCGGCAAACTTGTGATAAGTTTTCGATCCATGCCAATGCATTTTAAACCTTCGAATTTTTGATAGTACAAATTTCTAATTTTATTAAGATAACACAAATTGTGTGTAATATATAATGTAATTGTAAACTATTAAAAGGAAAGTCATCAGATGAATGACCAATGATCTATGAAATGTCATTTGATGGGTGTATTTTAGTTGCTAATATTTACCCTCTTCTCCTCAGGTGTTCTCAAGCGCGGAGTCCAACGCCGCTGCATGCGCCAACGCGTGCACAGCGCTGGAATTGCTGGTGTTCTTACTCGGCGTGCTGCGAAGGGAACAGATCCTCGCGGCACTGAAGCCGCTGCAGCGCGGCCTGGCTGCTTGCGTGTCTTCCACCAACGCGAAGATAGTTCGCTTGACACACAACTTGCTGGCCAAGTTGACGGCCATATTCCCAACGGAGCCTACGGGAGCCGCGCAGGCTTCTAAGGTTGGTAACTAACTTATTTAGTCAATTTATACATATCTTTAAGAATAAGAATAAAATGAATTTATTGTCACATGAAACATTAAATAGACACACAATAAAAACAAGAGTACAAATAAGAAGTTTCATATTTATTTCATAACGGATTTACAATGCGCTAAACCTAATGCAAATAAAACATAGCATTGTAGTAATAAAAAAATCTCATATTAACATTAATTTTTATTCTAGAAATAGGAATGCGTCTAGGCTTTCTGTCTAGTCTTTATCGGATTTCTGTACCATTAGATCTTGCATTACGAATTCTAAATTACTAATAATTTAATGTATATTTAATCTGATTTCAAATAAAAGAGGAAGTTTTTTACACTTTTCTCTCTCCCACAGTACGAAGAACTAGAGACCCTCTACGCATGCGTGAGCAAGTACGCGTTCGAAGGTCTCGCTACATACGAGAAGTCAGCGGGCGCCAGCACCAGCTCTGGGGGTGGTGGGGGGGCCGGAGCACTCCTCGGACCTCTCATGATGCTGAAGGCTTGCTGCATTTCGAGCCCCTCGTATATAGATAGACTGTTACTGCCATTGATGAGAGTGCTGCAAAGAATGGCTAGAGACCATGTAGCGCCCAATCCGGACTCTGCTACGTCGGATTTGTTGGTGAGTTTTCTTATTATTGGTGGTTACTATGATGACTCATAGCATTGGCAGCAGTTATGGTGTTCTGTTATTTTCCTCCTACCTCATAGTATATCAATAGACTTGTGTAGTTTTTTAGAGGATGGGTAAGATTCTATTATGAAATTATGCACATACCTTTGGATTTATAAAAACTGTATCCATTTGGAAAAATAATTCTTCACTGATGCTATGTTATGTTTGTAGATTCTCGCCCTGGATTTGTTGAAGACCCGCGTGTCGGTGATGCCGCCGGAGACAAGAAAGACTTTCATTGGAACAGTCCTTGTAGGGCTTATTGAGAAAACTACTGATGCAAAGGTGAGTGATGACTTGATAATGTTTGGACATCTTGCCTTTGCCTTTTTATAAAAATGTAACTTTAGCATAAAGTCGCAAAAGTAAAAGAAAAATCTAAACAACTGTGACAGCAATACTGGGACAACTTACAAAAATAGTATTGTAGCCAGTCTAATGATAAATCATTCCAACCATAACAGAGGGTAGAATAACAATATCAAAATTATCATTCCCAGGTGATGAAAGCCATAACCCGCATGGTAGAAGAGTGGGTGAAACAGCGCAGTTCCACTGTGTCTGCCTCCAACGCCGGCGCACCTTCGCTTCGGGAGAAATCCATCTTGCTGGTCAAGTTAATGCAGTACGTGGAGAAACGCTTCCCGGACGACCAGGAGCTCAATGCGCAGTTCTTAGAGATGATCAACTATGTGTACAGGTTAGTTTGAATATTTTTAATATTGGTTGGGACATTGTCGGTAAAGCAGTACAGCTGCAATATGGCGGCATCCAATACTTGCGCTCTTTTTCTACCGGCTACATTATATTTGTACTTTTATGCCTGTGATAACTTTTTATTGCAAAATACTTTAAAAATCCAGAAAGATCCTTTTTTATCATTTATTAACCTTTTTTCTCCTCTCCCTTGCAGAGACGACCAACTCAAAGTAACGGAGCTCTCAATGAAGCTGGAGCCCGCGTTCCTGGCGGGGCTCCGCTGCCCGCAGCCCTCCCTCCGCGCCAAGTTCTTCGAGGTGTACGACCAGAGCGTGCGGCGCCGGATCTTTGACCGGCTGCTGTACATCGTGTGCTCGCAGAACTGGGAGCACATCGGACAGCACTACTGGATCAAACAGTGTCTCGAACTGCTGCTTGTCACCTGTGTTGGATGTAAGTTGGGGTTTTTTTATATTAATTGCAGAGTTATTTGATTGTGTCAGCTTGTTGATTTGTTAGTTTACTTATATCTACTTTTTTACGCTGAGTTAGAGCAATTAGTGTCATAATTTTGTGCATGATTACAGTAGGGACAAGATAATAGGTCACTTTTGACATTTCATCAAAATTCAACAACGTGACCTTGTAACGGCGGGCATAAAATAAGAACTGCACAATTGCTTAACTTTTTTCAATTACGTTTACATATTTATTGTAATAATGACCGATACGAGTAATTTTACGATTTGCTTTCACTAATAAACCATTCTAAACATAATAAACAATTTCTGATCTAAAGAACTGAACGTCGTTACAATGTTGCGTCAGTCAACCCTTTTTTTTTTAAACAATGTTACTCTAAAAATCGAAAGCTGATAGGATTGTAAGTTGAATCGAATGCAATGATTACTTGTGAAGAAAAATCACCATAAATTTATAACCACGTTGTGATTATAGTAAAACCTAATTATACATATTTATTATTCTTTTAACTAACTATAAAAATACAAAAAAATAACTAAATAGAAAGGTCATTGATGTTGGGTGCAATTTAGGTGGATGTTGCTGGCAACACCAGTGCCTGTCGATGACACATGTCATGTCGCCATAACATGATGATGACGCAGTCTTTTGTTGTTGTGCGAAGTGACTGTGCGTTTTTGGTGTGCTCTCTGTTATTTTCTTCTGATCCGGCTTTTTCATTGAACTGATCTTACTGACTACGTTTACCTGGCTATAAATTGGACTCCGATTGCTTAACGATTATTAAACAAGAAAAACATTACAGTCTTACTATGTCGAAACGGGGGAAAACTCTAAACAGTCAATCTCGCGAACTAGTGCTGAAATTGTACAATAATTTTGGACGTGAATCAGTAAACGATGGGCCTCTTTTACCATTGAAACCACCGAGAGAACGCGTTGCCGAAGCATTGGCAATAGGGAAGAAGACAGTAACTCAAATTCTGAAAGAGAAATACGGACCATCAGGCTCAGAAGATAATACGTGGAGAAGACAAAGAAAATAATTTTACAAGATTTTGAACGAGATGTGAGAATAGACAATATTATTGAAAATGAATTAATAATATCTCTGAGTGCTGACAGCAGTGATGAAGATAGCAGTTCCGATAGTTCAAGTGAATAAAAGCAATTTTTTGTTAAATTACGTAGGTACTTGTCTTATTTTGCTCCTTTAATTTATGAAAGAAAAAATAATAATGGGACAGGGATTCGCATGATCATTTTTGAAATTCACATATGTTTCAAGTCTGTATCGATTCATTCGATTCATTCATTTAATCGATGTTTTTAAGCAGGTCACCTCACTATGAATATAAAACTGACATCTGTCAAAAGTGACCTATTATCTTGTCCCCACAATAATACATTTTTTTTTCATTTCTTAATTAATGTAATTGGTTGTTACCGTTTTAATTATGTAAATAAATAAATTTGTCTTACCTATTAATTTTGATAGAAGTTCTTGGAGTATACGATTATTCAACTCGATTTTATGAACTTTTGAGAGCACGGTTATACGAAAGACAAAGAAATGTAAGCACGTATGTCTACAACTATGTACATAATTACTAGTGTTAGAAAAGCTGCTATGTATTTTATCACTACATTTATTATGTGACTACTTCGAACATGACTTTGACGTACTACTTGTAATCTAAACATTATCTTCCAGCAACCCAAATCCGCTTATCAAACACCAAGTACCTGCTCCCTTGCGTATCTTCAGTCATCAATTCAGCTGACAGTGAGGAACGCAAGCTATTCTCAATCTACACCACAGTGAAGGAAGAGTCCTCGGATGGGTTCAGCGACTCCATGGATCCAGATAAAGAGGATGTGCTGGATATGGATCTGGACTCTAGCTCCAATCAGAAGGATGATCTGGTCAGGACGCATCCGAACAGGTAAGTCTTGTGAAAAAATGATTTTGATACGGGATTAAAAAAAACTTGTATACTGAGTACCTGATTTTAATGTAGTCTTGTGAAACATTGATTATTCGGGATTTAAAAAAAAATGTACTAAGTAATTGATTTATATTTTGTAAAAATATTTTATTTTTAGGAATCAGAAAAAAAATATAATATAAAATAAGAACTAAAAAACAATTTCAAAATGAACCAATTTCCGAAAATCATATTAGTAATTAAGTACCGATATCTATGCTACCTGTGTGCGTATACTGCTACAGACTCAAAAATTGACAATCTACAATTACTTTACCTATCCTTCCAAAGAAAACGCCTACTGAACCAGATAATCGCAAAGCAAGCAGAGTTCCTGGAGGTAGCGAGACGAGTCCGCACCTGTGAGCTGGCCCTCGCAGCCGCGCAGCTGTGCCACATGGAGGACTCGCTCGCGCACCACACCGCCACCAGGCTGCTGCCGGCGCTGTGGCAGGTGCTCGACGAGAGGCAACTACCTGTGAGTCACTTTTACATCTAGTTTCACTTTATTGAAGAAGCATTTTTGATAATCTAAACATATAAAACTCAAAGGTGACTGACTGATACAGTGATCTATCATTGCACAGCCCAAACCACTGGATGGATTGGGCTGAAATTTGAAATGAAGGTAGGTTATGACACAGGCATCCGCTAAGAAAGGATTTTTGGAAATGCCACTTTTAAAGGGGTGAAATAGGGGATGCCAGTTTTACTTTTTTATGCGAGCGAAGGCGCGAGCGCCCACTAGTGTGATATAAAAACACACACGAACAGTTCCTATTTAAATTCTTCGTAATTTTCAAACCCACGTTCTTTAACCAGCCACTGTTTAACAAAGATTTATTTACTAGAAAATAAACCACATCATTCTTGTATTCTTAAATTGTAGTTCAAAGGATACATAGGTAATTTTACTACTACCACGTGACGATTTCGATTTCGATTTCTAAACTTAACTCACACAAACTTGAAAGAGTCGAACGAGGTAGCTGTACCAGTCAATCACTTATATTTTTTAAACTATAAATACTTCCTTGTTTGGCAGACGATAATGAGCGAGATAGTCCCGTTCATAATATCGGGCGTGCACGTGATCCAGCGCGACCAGCCGCTCAGCGCGCTCAACACCTTCACCGAGGCGCTGGCGCGCTGCAACCCGCCCGTTGTCATCAAGCCGTAAGTCACGTAGCTCACACTTGTAAATAAGTCATCTGAATCTAAGATTGACATATATATGTTTGAATTTATCTCGCTCTCTCGTTTGTTGGTCTGTTTGTTTGGCTATGAAACTGTAATAGACTGACGATTTATGAGAGTTTTTTGGTATCAAGTAGTTTTTGACAGAATTTCGTCAAAACAATATTTAGTTTCTTTTACTTATTTTCAAAACTTACTTTTTTGCTAATAGAATGTAGATGAAGCCGCTTGCATCCACTAGTTTTGAATATAAGTAAAAGAAACTAAATATTGATTTGTTAAAATTCTTATATTTGAACCACTGTTCTTTAGAAAGAAAGAAAACTTTTTGTGACAGATTTTACAGGAAAAACACAGCATCAGGGGCCCTTAAGGCGGCTTAACTAACTCTAAACACCAGAGTTGGCCACTCTCATTCGATAAGAAGAAGATAGTCAAGATCTCAATTTCCCATGATAATTAACCATTTGTGGTTCCGCAGCCCCATGATGAAGTACCTGGGCAAGACGCACAACCTGTGGCACCGCATGACGCTCAACCTGGAGCAGATGGCCATCGAGCAGGCGAGCGGGCGCCCGCCCAGGGAGCACCAGGACATATACGACTACGATACTGAGACCACTACCCCGACGGTGAGCTGCTACTATCTCTATTTCCCGTAAATTACAATCAAATCTATACTAATATTATATTTCGTAAATTTCATGCTTCAGATATAATAAACATGTTAGTACTTTTATCCTACAGGCAACAGTGCACAAATTTCAAAGACTGATTTACGTTCTAATGTTTAAATTAACGTTTAAATGATGCATCACATCACTCCCACAGTTCGTAAGTTCGTTTAATCATATATTATAAAGCTGAAAAGGTTGTTTACAAAAATAAATATGATGCCCAAAATAAGTATTCCGCGCGAACGAAGTCGCAGGCACAGCTAGTCTTCAAATAAAAGCTGATTTTATCTTTGTTTCCCGTATGTTACAATCCAGGAATCTTGAAATCCTGGGTGAATATGGTCTTTTCTTGACAAGTCTACTACATCTGAACAACTGTGTTGCTTAACATAAGATAAGCAGCTGTGGTCAAACGTAAGCTTATGTGGTATAAGAGTTGTGTCAAACACCACTGGGGCAGCTTGAACCCACTCAATGTTCTGTACACCAGAGTTCGCTACTCTTATACGCCTTTCTTACCAATAAACCACTTTATTTAGAAAATCTTTGTTTTGATACATATTATATAGACTGTTCTAACTAGTAAATCATTTTTGTTGGTAAGATGGCATAAGATCGAGAATTTCGATTTTGTACTTGATATATCTGAACTACCTCGTTTTTCCTAGATTAATTATCAATAAACATTGTAAAATGAACCCTATTCCTTGGCAGGAGATACTAGACTCGCTCAGCGACATGTACGAGTTGCTGCAAGAAGAGGACATGTGGTCGGGGCTGTGGCAGAAACACGCGCGCTACAGAGAGACAAATATGGCCATCGCTTATGAACAACAAGGGTTCTATGAACAGGCGCAAGTAAGTTTACGTTTATTTGCTTGATAATAGTAATGTGAATTTTAACACTCTGAAATAATTTATTGCAATCTAATAGTGGTTTAATTAAAACTTTTATTGGAAAATGAGCGAAAATAATCACGAATAATAGTGGTTTACTTAAAGTGTATTTGCGACTATTGATATTGTAGATGATAGGAAAGCAAAAACACCGATTTATTGTTTATATTGTGAGGAATACGGGCGCGGGTCCCACATTTGTCGCGCACAACACTATTGAGTCCATTTGTTTGAGAAATCAGGATTATTTATTTAGCACACGACCGGCCATCGGCGCGGTCGGACAGCAAGCCAAGATCTACCTTTCATAATACGTTAAATTAGCAAAATATGTCGCGTGCACCCGCATTTCTCTCCTTTATTCATAAAATGTACCTAGTACACACTATTGCTCTGTGCCAGTCGATGGCGCTAGTAGTTCTCAAAAGAAACAACAAACCGCCCCCTAGTGCTGAACTGAGCTGACAAACGAAACAAACATTCAAATAAAATTTACTTATCAAACTTTACTTAAATACACAAATCAAACTAAATTTATTACAACTAGGTTCAGATCAGATCAGCACTACATTCAGCTAGTGAGAGCAGGGCGACGCGCATGTCCGGGCGGCGCAGCATGTCTGCAGCCGCACGTCCAGCACTCGGGCGCAACCATCATTGATACACAAGGTCCTACTCACTCCCTGTGACACACTCCAAAGTGGGTACGATTTATAATTAAAATGTTCCCATCTCACAACCACGGTAATAATATATGATTCTATTACCGTGTCACAATGCTCTTTGATTCGCTTATGTCTAGGTATACAATAACAAACCTAAGTTATCAAAAATCATGCGTCCATTTGAGGCTCCGGCGCGTACAGTCGGCCGCAGCTTCAATATCCAGTACGTTGTCGTAATTTGTTTACGACAGTTCGTGCGCTCCTTAAAGCACTTTCCTGTGGTAGTATTCTACCAGCAGTCTTAAGTTGAATACAACTTAACTTGTTATCATAATCGGTGATAAAAATCCATAAATATGAATATAGAATAGAATAGAATATATCTTTAATGTACACCAATGTAAAACATAAATAACAAACAGGAAATAATCTTAAATATATTAAAGTGCTGTACATTGGGCGGCCTTATCGCCTTAGGCGATTTCTTCCAGGCAACATTTTGGATGGACATTACTAAGAATTATAAACAGGCGGTGTACTAAAAATATAATTAGATACATACATTAGTTAAAAGAACAAAAAATACTCAAAATATACATACATATTACACAAAACATTTACGAAAAAAACTACTATTATATAAGTAAACTACATAAATTAATGCTATAACAATGACAAATAATGGTGATACACTAACTTTTGGAATATACTCAGCGACTTGGCCTGCCTGATAGGCAGGGGCAACGCGTTCCACAAGAGGATGGCCTGGATGGAGAAGGATTGAGAGTAAAGGAGGTTGGAACATTCAGAAGTAGAAGGAGTATCTAATATCAGAGTCCGGGACGTGCGCAAGGAGCTGGAGTGGGAAGCGGTAACAAATTGGAAACGTTCTTTCAAGTAAATAGGAGTTGAGGGAATGAATAGGACTTTGTAAAGAAGGGATATACTGACTTAATAAAAGCCAGCGTTTTACAATATTTAATTGTTAGGGACAAAATTCCGTTCAAATATCATTTGGTATCCGAAATAACTTAGCAAAACCAAATGAGTTATCAGCGGCATAAAAATAGAACATGTCGCGCTAAAGGTATGCCCCTGCATGACACATTTCTTAAACAGTCTATTCATAGATTCTTGCCACAAGAATCTAAGTACATACATGTTAATCTTTCCGATTTATTTTTATTCACAAAAACCGTGTCACGAATATTACTAATTATGACAATAGAATTCTCACGAAACCTAAGCATGTATAAACTAACACTCACTTGGGCGGCGGCATCATAAACAAGACTTACTTTACCTACCTACTATGTTTGGATTTTGCACGCCGATATGTAGTAAATATAAAACACAATCAGATGTTAATTCGTTATCAGTAGGCTAACGAGTAGTTATAACCGTTATCAAACAACTTATTTGCTTCATGTTTATACCTAGCTGCATACATACGAGCTATCTTTTTCAAACTTTTACAATAACTTTTGTCGAGAGTAAACGTTCTGATAAGAATAAGGCATTGTAAAATCATTATTCTTAAATGGCAATCCGACTTCCCATTGTTTGTCAACTTGGCGTGAAGTTTCATCCAAAATATTAATTGCTCTTACGTGATCCTTATTCTCACGACATAAGGTCGATATTCCTATCGAATCAAGACTGAAAGAATGTATTATCAGTTCATTCAACTCATTAGTCGTACACAAATCACCACTACAGGAATCATCAGAGCGAGCAAGATGGAAACAATTTAAATCACTTACCGAGGAGGAGTGAGTATGACCTTTGTGATTTCCATGAATGGTCCATCCCAGCACGCAGCGTGACGCGTACAATGAGTTTCTGTCGCCGGGTGCAATCTCAATCGGGGCGATCAGGAAATAATTATCTTGGCCTAACAACACGCGAGGCACAATATCTTTAGTACAAACTAAATGCTTTACGTTAGCTAAATGCGAACTATCAATTTTGTTAATCAAGGATAACTTTTGTACACTCAATTTAAATTTATCAGGTTTATGTAACTTAATGTCATAAAAGTTATTGTCCTGTCCAGAAACTTGTACCTGTACCGTAGGTACTTCGGGTTGGAACACTTCGATACCGAACGCATCACTGAATTTAATCGCGCGCGTTTTTTCACACTGTAAACCTAAGTTATCTGCTAACTCGGGGTCGATCATCGATACCGCGGAGCCGTCGTCCAACAGCGCATACGTGCTAATTATACCGCTCGGGCCGCGTAAGTTAATCGGAACGCATTTCATAAGCGCGAATTCTTCTTCCGATTCCGGTAACTTCTCAGTCGAATTCGATGAGTACTCGCAGTCATCTTGCACGATGTGATTTACAGTTGCATCGTTGTCGGTATTTGTTTATCTATGTCTTGGCCGTCTCGGCTTTTATCAGCTGGTCGTGACGTCACACCAAACTTCAACCAGTGCAGTAGGCGGTGATGGGCTATACCACAGTTGTGTATGTCACAAACAGGTTTCGTGAATCAGCTCGGCCGAACCGTAGTTCGAGAGCTTCCAAAATAGCAGAAGGTGGCGTGTTGCCTATCAGCAGGTCAGTCACAGCTTCCTTAGCCTCACCTCTTAGTGCGCGACGAAGTCTCCATAAGTTTTCAGAGTCGGTAAAGTCGCACACGCGCGTCGAGTCTTCGTACGCGTGCTTGAAGTGGAGCCACTCCACAAGGTCACCGCTGAATGCAGGCAGGTCGCGCGGCGTGCCGAGCCGGCTGAGCAGGCGCTTCTCGCGAGGCGATGTTGACTGCTTTATCAGGTCCTGCAGCGTGTGGGCGAGCTGCTGGACGCTGTCATCACTTTTATTTTGAGGCTGAATATTACTACAGTTACGTTCCAGCCAATCCTCCACGCTCGGCTTGCGTGCAGGGTCCGGTGGCGGCTTCCCGCCATCTCTGGTGCCAAGATCAGGTTCGGATGGTACATCAGTGCTCACGTGTCGGGAGCAGTCGGCGTCGACCTCCGCGAGGTCAGCTTCCAATCGTTTGTCGATCAAATCCATTTGAATCTTTGCTTTAGCTTCTGCTGCTTCCAGCTCAAGCTTCTTGCGTCTTGCTGTCGACGAGGCCTGAGATCTCCTCATGCACCGCGTGCACGACGTACGTTGGGATGCACACGTCATAGGCTGCAGCGTATCGTGTAGGGAACGTTGCGCACGATATGGCGTAGATACGTATGCATCCGTTGTTTCCTGCGACCGTGAGAGACAATAGCTGCCACAGGAAACGTTCTCAGTAGGGTTGAGTAACAAAATATTCTTCACGTCGGTTTTCGTTTTGGATGTTTCCGCCATCTTTTCGCACTGGTTACCGCAATGATTCGGCCGACGTGAGGAATACGGGCGCGGGTCACACATTGTCGCGCACAACACTACAGAGTCTATTTTGTATGAGAAATCAGGATTATTTATTTAACACACGACCGGCCATCGGCGCGGTCGGACAGCAAGCCAAGATCTACCTTTCATAATACGTTAAATTAGCAAAATATGTCGCGTGCACCCGCATTTCTCTCCTTTATTCATAAAAATGTACCTAGTACACACTATTACTCTGTGCCAGTAGATAGCGCTAGTAGTACTCAAAAGAAACAATGGTGCGCGTCGCCAACAGATATTATAATCAACATCTACCATTATGTAACACTTTCATGATGAAGCATTAATATTGGCCCTCCTTGCACAACACTCTGTCACACATTTAGTGATTCTTTTACTTGGAAATTTCTATTCGCTAAATTCATTTGAGAGTCGTTATTGTTATGCAAGTGAGCCTTAGTAGTACAACATTGAGCCTTTGTAGTACAACATTTGTATTTTCGTTGACCAAGATCCTTCAACAATTTTTGATTTAGGCTGCTTACGACGTCGCCATGGCCAAATTGAAAAACGAATACGCAGCGAATCCAACATCTGTAAACATGCACAAGGAGTGCAACCTTTGGACCCAACATTGGCTCAAATGTGCCAAGGAGCTGAACCAATGGGACTCTCTGCTCGAGATTGGACTGAACAGGAGTAGTCGGGACCCGTTCCTTATTCTGGAGAGTTCTTGGAGGAATCCCAACTGGACTACCATGAAGGACGCGTTGGCTGAAGTGGAATATAACTGTCCTAAGGAATTGGGTAAGATATTCATTTTCTAAACTAACAGTTGTGTTCCTGTGTAGTTTTATTATTACAACATCTGTTAAAATATCGTCCATTTTTTGCCGATCATGGCTACAGCTTTGTGCAATATTGGGCAGCAAGAGCAAGGTGGAGCTTTCCAGTACAGATATACTCCACCTTGGGCCAGTGTCGGGCGACACCCGCGGTGTCGCTATAAGTCACCTAGTGGTCAAATACCTGACAATTCGTTCAGTAGGCATATAAAAAAAATATATTGCAGCGTGGCTGGTGAACCTGTACCGCGGCTACCTGTGCATCTGCGCGGGCGGCGAACAGCAGCTGTCAGCCGTGGAGCGGCACGCGGAGGCGGCCGCGGCGCAGTGCCTGCGCGAGTGGCGCCGCCTGCCGCGCCTCGTCGCGCACGCGCACCTGCCGCTGCTCCGCGCCGCGCAGCAGCTCATGGAGCTCAGCGAGGCGGCGCAGATACATACTGTACGTACATCTGGAACGCATAGTTCATAGATGGTGATCATGCAAAATTTTTTATACCTTGAACACAGCAGATAAGACGGAAAATTGACACTCACATCAAGTTATTATCTGCCACAATCTTAATTTGTACATAGAACGAAGTGTTAAGTAATTGTAATATTTTGTTTTTTTCCTCATGGAAGATCGGACCGATCCTTAACTGAAACCACAAGTTTTCTGGAAGTTAACCTTTTTCTTACCCAATATTTTAATCTAGGTGGTATATCTTTTAAAACCTTAGAATGTCAACTATTAAAGGATCTTTTTCCCCTCCAGGGTCTCCTCCACAACCGCTCCACCTCCCTCCACGACATGAAGGCGATAGTGAAGACCTGGCGCAACCGCCTGCCCGTGGTAGCGGACCCGCTGTCCCACTGGGGCGCCATCTTCACCTGGAGACAGCACCACTACCAATTCATAGCGTCGCACTATGACTCGCAGGCGGAACATGCCTCGAACCATAGTATGTTGGGGGTACATGCTTCGGCACAGGTTAGTAATGTTATTAGACTTATTTCGTTGCCTTCGTTTATGGTGACTATAATACTTGTTGCATTTGTATATGGCTATATACCCTTATTGCCAGCCAAAAGTGCCAAGGCAAGCATTTAAATGAAAAATCTATCTTACCATTTAAAAAAGCCTTTCATAAGCTATTATCAAGGATTTTTACATCTATGTTGTTTGCATTTTCAGGCGATAATCCACTTCGCGAAAATCGCAAGAAAACACAACCTATCAGGAGTGTGTCTCGACTCGCTTCATAGAATCTACACGATTCCCAGCGTGCCCATCGTGGACTGCTTCCAGAAGATCCGTCAACAAGTCAAATGTCACATCCAAATGTCGTGGACCGAAGGGAAGGATGAGCTACAAGAGGGTTTAGACATGATCGAATCGACCAACTTCAAGTATTTCACCAAGGAAATGACGGCGGAGTTCTACGCGTTCAAAGGACTGTTGCTCGCTCAGTTGGGACGGTCTGAAGACGCGAATAAAGCGTTCGCAGCAGCAGTACAGCTCCATGATACGTTGGTGAAGGCCTGGGCGCTGTGGGGAGACTACTTGGAGCAGATATTTATAAGAGATCCGCGGCAGATTAGTGTGGGAGTGTCCGCCATGACATGCTTTCTCCACGCTTGTCGCCACCAGAATGAATCTAAGTCGAGGAAATATTGTGCCAAGGTAAGATCTACAATAAGTTCTTTTTTCGTCCTATTTTTACAGTATTTTGAAGGCAGAAAATACCAAAAACATATACCCATTTATTGTTTTTTTATTCCCTGTTTTATTCATGCGAGGAAGCGGAACGGAAGAAGACGATTCTAAAATAAATCCACATGTTTTCCAAATGTTTGATAGTGTTTTTATTCTCAGGCTTTTATCATATATTAGCATATTTTTACAACATCACCATTTGACAGGTCCTCTGGATGCTAAGTTTCGACGACGACAAGAACAGCTTGGCGGAGGCGCTCGACAAGTACTCGGTGGGCGTGCCGCCGGTGCAGTGGTTGCCATGGATACCGCAGCTGCTGGCCTGCCTCGTGCAGTACGACGGCAGCGTCATACTCAACCTGCTCAGTCACGTGAGTTGTAGACTCCGTTTCACGAAAGAACTCCCTTCGACCGCGGCGCTGTTGTTAAAGCGAAACGTTGCCAACGAACAACATGGTTACTTGGAATCTGTAGTTCATTTTTTTGCCGCGAGACTTCTTTGGTGAAACCGACTATAGCTGCTGGGGCGGGCCGGACAGGGAACAGAGCAGAGGCGACATGCGGCCTCATCTAGCTGGCGACAAACATCTAGATGAGTGAAAGAAACGGATGTGTCATTGCTCTAAAACTTTATATATACTCGTCTTCGGTTCTAGCTGTTTGCCGCACGCTATGTGAAACTCGTGAGCCATATAAGGGTAGTGTTTTTATGACGACTACCCAATTCACCACAGCTTGTTTAGTGACAAATGATAAATTGGATGTGATTTTGTAAATGGTCGTGTTCTAGGATTCTTTTTGTGTCGATTCTATCATCATTTTCGATTAATGAAGTCTGTCGTGATATTGTTTTTGAACATGTAGATTTACAAGGCCCATGTCGCTTCGTTTTTTTATTGTTTTAATGTAAAAACACTGTCTAGTTTGCCAATGTTTTAAATGTAACAAATTGGCTGATAAAATTTATGCGCGCTCATGAAGTTGTAGAAACATTGTTATAACACGTTAATTTAGTTAGATGAGTTACGTACGCATTGACTCAAAATAGCAATATTTTAAGAGCTATTACTACTCAAATAATCCCTACATATTGAATATATGTTGGTGCTAATTACGTTGGCTCTGTTCTCCCCTCGAGGCCCGGCTCGTCCGCGCCCGACGCCGTCATATACATTGTATGGGTTCTAAGTTGAATGTCACTCCTTTTTGCGTGCTTGGCGCAGACCCGCAAGAACCCCCTACAGAACGTATTGAATCATGTAAGTTTTAGAACTATATTCTGTGTTGTATCGATGGGATTAGCATTAAGTTACAATATAACAACACTATCACATCTGTGTATATTTTAATTGATTGCTCTTTGATTATGATTTCATATTTGATCGCCACGTACTTTATATCAACGTAAAAGATAAATAAAAAAATGACAACTATAAATATGGTTGATCACAGACATGAGACACTAATCGATGCATGATTGTCTTGAATGTGGAAACAAAACAGTCGAATATTTTGTATGTAAAATAGTCTCGGACGATTTGGTTTCATATTGCATGTCTCCTTTTTTATTATCCCATATATACTTACGAATAACTTACATGGATTTCAATTACGATTCTAAGATATATCAAAACTGCAACTAGGGTTCTGATCATACTGTTGAATACTCATTTCATTATTTCTTTCTATCTTCTGTAGTTAAGATTTGATACATCTTGATCAGCTTTGGAATGAGGATCCTCGACTTCAATATTTTTATTATAATGCAGGCGTTTTGTCTTGGTACACTATTACTATGTGTTTTCTCAAATAAATTGATTTCGGGTTTCATCACTCTATGGCACTATTCTAATATATTATATATATACGTTTATGTCGTGTTTATTCTCCCATCCGGCATGAGTGAAGTTTCCTTATTGCTCATAGGCCACACACAATTTATAAAACTTCAGTTAATATTTCATTAACTGGCCTGCATTTGTGTCGCAAGTAGCTTTAAAATATATAATTATAGCTAAATTATTTAAAAAATTAATCAACAATTATTTAACACAAATTGCGTGTGTCCTATAAGTCAAGTTCCATATCATATTCATTGAAACTATCATCGTTCTTAAGAACATATTGATTGTAATTAACCAGGTACCTACATATTATTTTCATAATAATTTATTTTAGTTGGTTAACTAAGTTTCATTTTGTGTCAAGAAGTATTTACAGTCCGATTCAAAAGACAGTGCTTTATGCGAATGTACACTGTACAACTCCACGCAAAATTTTATGAGATCTCGAATGTCTAGCTAAGCCCGAACGCCAAGTTAGACAATGTACTTAGAATTATTCAATAATGCTAGATTTGCTCACGATTTACTGTATACAAGTTTGCAGATATGAAGCAACGTTGCACTCGTAAGACCAGTACGCTAGCCAACGAGTCCTCTCAGGGTCGTCAGAACATTATAAATTGTACAATGATTTATGTAACAATTGTCTTAAAAGCTACAAAATTGTAATTCAAGCGGAATTCCGACAAGCAATCGTGGCAAATCTTTTAGTGTTCGTAGTCTTTCTTAGGGTTTCGAGTGCTCGTAATATATTTGCTTGTAGTGTACGCGCGGGCGGTCTTTTAAATCGGGTTGTACGCTGTTGTCGGCAGGTGGGGCGTCTCTACCCGCAAGCCGTGTACTTCCCCATACGCACGCTCTATCTCACGCTCAAGATCGAGCAGCGGGAGCGGCATAAGACTGCGGAGAACATCGCTGCTGGATTGCCTTCTACTTCTGCTGTAAGTAGATAATTGCTTTAAATAGTTATTTATTTTGCCATGTAAGAAATTGACGCAGGTGACTAAAAAGAAAAATATTGTATAGGCTTGTTTGTGCTTGTTGTTTATGATGACTCTAAACATGGTTTTACGATACGTCTAGGCAATTATGATAGTATATGTATATAAATATGATTTAGTTGAGACATCAGATCATGACCGACTGACGGTATATCGAACGATATCAGATTTGCATAAATCGCCTATCCAATTCTGACTTTGGCAACTGCAACCTAATTCTATCCTGCAGGGCTAGCAGGGTTTAATGACTAATAGTTTTATTTTTTGCCACTTGTCACCATATAGGTACCAGGTGGATCAAAATGGTGGAGAAAACTGGAAAAATTGGTGCTTGCTGTGTATTCTTAAAGTGTCCTGTTTTCCCCAGGGCCCCAGTAAGGCGGGCGAGGCGGGCGCAGCGGGCGGCGCGGGGGTGGGCGAGGCGGGCCCCATCAAGGCCACGCTGCCCATGTGGCGCTGCTCCAAGATCATGCAGCTGCAGCGCGAGATACATCCCACCATACTGTCCTCGCTGGAGGGGATCGTGGACCAGGTACGTGTGTGTAACTAGTAAGGCGGGCGCGGCGGGCGGCGCGGGGGCGGGCGAGGCGGGCCCCATCAAGCCCACGCTGCCCATGTGGCGCTGCTCCAAGATCATGCAGCTGCAGCGCGAGATACATCCCACCATACTGTCCTCGCTGGAGGGGATCGTGGACCAGGTACGTGTGTGTAACTAGTAAGGCGGGCGCGGCGGGCGGCGCGGGGGCGGGCGAGGCGGGCCCCATCAAGCCCACGCTGCCCATGTGGCGCTGCTCCAAGATCATGCAGCTGCAGCGCGAGATACACCCCACCATACTGTCATCGCTGGAGGGGATCGTGGACCAGGTACGTGTAACTAGTAAGGCGGGCGCGGCGGGCGGCGCGGGGGCGGGCGAGGCGGGCCCCATCAAGGCCACGCTGCCCATGTGGCGCTGCTCCAAGATCATGCAGCTGCAGCGCGAGATACACCCCACCATACTGTCATCGCTGGAGGGGATCGTGGACCAGGTACGTGTAACTAGTAAGGCGGGCGCGGCGGGCGGCGCAGGGGCGGGCGAGGCGGGCCCCATCAAGGCCACGCTGCCCATGTGGCGCTGCTCCAAGATCATGCAGCTGCAGCGCGAGATACACCCCACCATACTGTCCTCGCTGGAGGGGATCGTGGACCAGGTACGTGTAACTAGTAAAGCTGGTGCAGCGGGTAAATAAAATATCCTTTTAGTCGCTCTTACATTTGCGAAAGCTTGTGACCTTTAGCTGCAGCAAAATGTACCTACTAACTTATCAAGTAAGTACGTTTTGGTGAGCGCCCAGAATCTGGAAACATCTTGGTTTCATTAGAATATTTTCCTGCTCCGTAAAGTAAGCCAGTAGACAGTATACATATGTATGTGGGCCAGTGTTTTGTGGCTTGTATCAGGTGCAATAAAATGTAAGTGGTAGTGCAATAAAATGCAAGCTTTTTTCAAAGTAGGTGCATAATCATACCAAAGGTGAAGTCATCGAAAAGTCAAAACGATTAAATGACCTTGATACATAATTTAAGTAGAATCAATCAATCGCCACGCAATCGAAATATCCATTGACATACGTAGCTAAGTTATTGTGCTAAATGGATGATTTACATTTATTATCTCCCGCAGATGGTGTGGTTCCGCGAGAACTGGTACGAGGAGATCCTGCGGCAGCTACGCGCGGGGCTGGCCAAGTGTCACGTGGTGGCGTTCCACCACCGCGCCGCCGTGGCCGACGCCACCGTCACGCCGCACACGCTGCACTTCATCAAGAAGGTCGTCTCCAGCTTCGGCCTCGGCATCGGCATCAGTGAGTCTCATTCCATTACATATTTTCTGAACATATGTATAATCTATGACGGATGCAAAGCAAGGAGTACTTGACATTTAGATACATCGGTACTAACTTGATTCTTAAAAATCAAATGATTTTGCAAAAATACTAGTATTATTTATTACCAATGAATCCTACCCATGGCTTTGGGATTAGGAGTTCTTTTAAAATTATAAATTTTGACAGTTCGTTTTAGTATACAAGTCGTTAACTACACCGTTTATACGTTACGGCTAATGTTACATGTGAACATAAACTTCAGTTTAGTTGGTTAACATTATCTTGCTTCTACATTTGATGTTAAAAGCTTGCGGCAGTAAATAATACTAGTATTTTTAGCTGAATCGTTTGATTATTACGAATTAAGTTAGTACCGATGTGTCTGAATATCAAGTACCATAATTACATTTACACAGCGAGCTGTAAAGGTCACCACTGGGTAGCTAATTTAGCGATATCTCGCCACTTGTCAAATCGCCGGAACACTCCCAAATTAGAGCTTATCTGAGGATACCATTTTTTATCACAATATACAAAAACTCATTAAAATTGATAGCCGTATTTTTAATGAATCGTAGGAAACGAACGTACCTCTGATAAATTTGGTATATCCTCTTTTAAAACACGTGCGTGTGAGAATCTCTCAGTTACCATCATCATCATCACTCGTGTTCATGCTATCAGCTTCACAAATCCATATCATACTTTATATTTATTAACTTGCACTTGTCTCTGCTTTGATCTGTCACCTTCTACATCTACCTACCATTTCATTACTAATCTCTCATATGTTTTCTTCTCAGTTGTAACATTTTCTAAACACGTAAAATATGTGCACCATACATTCATATTGCACTTTTACTTGTTTTTTTTATAATGCAGTAACAATCAGAACAGAAGCAATTAAGTGTCCAGCGTAAATAATAGAAAATGATTTTGACACAGTGTGCTATGGGCACATCAGCAATTTGCTGCTCGCCCATTAATCAAATAAATAAATAAAGCAGCTGATTAGCTAGACATCGCTTTGTCTTTCATTGTCGAATAGTCTTGGTTTAAAAGTAACACACAAGACTGTCTAACTTAGTACTCGTCGATTGTCTAAATTTGACATTAGTGCGTTTTTTAGTAAATGTTGCAACCGTATCATCCACAGCACACGCGACCGTCGCCTCACCCCGACACTCTCATTTTCTATGTCTACAGAATGTCTTACAAGTAGTGCATTCTCTTCAGCCGTGTCGGAAAACCTGGCGCGGCGAGCGCAAGCCACCATCCAGGACCCTATCTTCCAGAAGATGAAGAACCAGTTCACCGCCGACTTCGACTTCGCGCAGCCCAACGCCATGAAGCTGCAGAACCTCATCCAGAAGCTCAGGAAGTGGGTCAAGATATTGGAGACCAAGACCAAGATCTTGCCGAAGTGAGTATTCAGTGATGTTTTTTTAGAACTTACTTGGTTTTTTTTGTACAAATAGGATGTTACGAATCGTAATTAATGAAAAAAATCGATTTTGGGACAAAGTTTAGACCTTCCTAAAATTATTACTCTGAAATGTTTGTGGCAGTGAATGAAAGCGTTCTAATATCATAATCCATTTCACATTTATCTTCCAGATCGTTCCTGATCGAAGAGAAGTGTCGCTTCCTATCCAACTTCAGCCTCAAGACGGCCGAGGTGGAACTGCCCGGCGAGTTCTTGCTTCCGAAGCACACGCACTACCACGTGCGCATCGCTCGCTTCATGCCGCGCGTGGAAATAGTGCAGAAACACAACACGTACGCACGACGTCTGTACATACGGGGACATAACGGGAAGATATACCCGTACCTAGTCGTCAACGACTCCGGACTAGGCGACGCGAGGAGAGAAGAACGTGTCTTACAATTGTTAAGAATGCTGAATCACTATCTTGGGAAGCAGAAGGAAACTTCTAGAAGGTTCCTGCACTTTACCGTGCCGCGAGTGGTGTCCGTGTCGCCGCAGATGAGACTGGTCGAGGATAATCCGAGCTCAGTGTCGCTGTTGGATATATATCGCACTGAGTGCGCTAACAGGTGCGTTTGTGACTTCATTTATGTGATTTGTAGTATAAATAATTTGGCGATTCTGATGTTGTGAACTTGTGTAATTGTAGTGTATAAGAGTGGTGTACTTTGTTGTTAACATTTTCAGACCTCGCCAGTTTAACTACCGTGCTATGTACGATATGTTAAACTGCTATAATTAATCTTAAGATACTCGTTGATACATTTGACAACTTGCTTATTTTTTTTTTAATTTGAATTTGAACAGTAAACATTTGACCACTATCTTGCCTCAAGTCACAACCATCCAAGCGCAAAACGATCACAGTGGCCATATATCTGTGTTGGAATAAAACAGTCTCTTAAAATTAGCTGGCTCGTTTTGTAGTATTTGTCTTTTGCTAGACGTACCTATGTCAGCCAGTTCCTAACAGAGTTGTAATGCTGGTTTCCCCACAGAGGCGTGGAGTACGACGCGCCCATCGCGCGCTACTACGAGCGGCTGGCGGCGGTGCAGGCGCGCGGCACGCAGGCCTCGCAGCAGGTGCTGCGCGACATACTGCGCGAGGTACGCACTACGCGCTTTTTGAAACTCTTTTTTATTCATTCTAATGACCCGCGGTGCTACACTCATCAAATCAGGTTAAGACTGGCCTATCACTCGGTTTCTAGAACGACAATCCGTTTAATCATATTTACTATTAAATCATTGTCTACTCGCTGTTATTGATAGATTTCTTTTTTTTAACTAATAAAACACAGATCGGAAATCAAAACTTTAAGACTTGATGCTATTTTTATGAAGAATAAACCAGCTTAATACTTCTAAATCCATGTTTATTTTATATGTATGTATGTCATTATATCTCACACATAATATGGTGAAGTAACATCCAATCGCCCGGGCTGCATTTTCAGATTGTTAGATTCTCTTAAACACAAATAGCTATACTCAGTAAATTAATTGATAAATTAACTAACAGATGATTCCAGGTATAAAAGTAGCAATAAAAATATTGTATGCAACCAGCCCAGGCGGCTCAAAAACGTATAAATTCAATAGCCCGTGTATTCTTTTCATTAGCTACTTTGTATTTAGCGGCATGCAAATACCACGTCGTAAAACTAGCAGCCATTAACGATTTGCCGATATGAGCCTCGTTAATTGGCAATTAATGTCTACAACCTGAACGTCCTAAAAAAATGAATAGGTTTCTTCGGGACAATGTTTGAACTCCGTCGAAGTTTTCTAATAAATGAAATAGCTGTGGTTGTACAAACGCTATTGCTTCTTCACACATCAAACCCAATCCTTGCCCGGGATTAAATTTGTTCAGTATTCAACTGTTGAATCGGAGCAAGATAACTTAGCGCTGGTATAAAATCTTATCTATTGTATAGTAAGACTCAGAAATGACGAACATATCCCAATAAGGATCTTTACTCTACATAACCCACTCTATCTAGAGTGTTACGAAAGAAAAGAATCGATTCGATCGATTGATCGAAAGAATTGGTCGTGCAATGTCCCTGATTACCTTCTCTTACCTTATGTTAATTGTGTTCTTTATTTTGATATACAATAAAGTATATTTCATTTGATTTGATTTGAAAAGAAGGGAAATAAAAATATCTGATCTAATTAAATACAGGTTAAATTACGACTAACTTCAAATTCCATCCGCAGGTGCAAGCGACAATGGTACCGAAGGGCATGGTCCGCGAGTGGGCGGCGGCCACGTTCTCGTCCCCCACTGACTACTGGACGTTCCGCAAGATGCTGACGCTGCAGCTGTCGCTGGCCAGCTTCGCGGAGCACGTGCTGCACCTGACGCGCCTCAACCCAGACATGATGTATGTGCACCAGGACTCGGGCCTGCTCAACGTCTCCTACTTCAAGTTCGACGTGGACGATACCACAGGTACGTGCTGCCGATTCTATTGATAGATAGATAAATACTCTATTAAAACACTAAATATAAAAAAACAATACAAAAAAAACATAGAAATTAAAATTAGCACCTTCATTGGCGGCATTATCGCTAGGAGCGATCTCTTCCAGGCAAAGTTCTAGTATTTAGATAATGTGTGCGCTTGGAGTGCGTGATGTCACCGCCAGCCGCAACAGAATATCAGCGCTGGTGGCCCTATGCCATCAGCATTAAAAAAATAATGAAAATTTATTTTTACAAAATTGGTTGAATTAGGATTAGATTACATTTAATGTAGTGAATTACAAACATCAGAAAGGGTAAAAAAAAAACAAAGAAAAGGTTAAAGAAACCTATTTACTCTGGATTTGAAGACCGCTGGGTTATAATTATCTGGGAACAAGGCTCCAGGTAGAAAGTGCCATAAGCTCTCATATTTACTTAAACTGGTAATATCAGTATATTCTTCGTCATCACACTAGAATATATAATATACTAAATACCTACTTGTGAAGGAACCATACTTTATACGTATGAAGCAACCGTTCCCTAGGTTTCTTTTTACCTGTGTTATTACAGGCCGTTACTACATACCTCGAGTTATTTAGGTATTTCAATTAAATGTTTGAGCGAAATTAATTTCCTCTATACACATAACCGGATGACGTGTACATAATGTACACATGTACAGTGCAGCGCTGATTTTTCGCTTCAACGAACTTTACTGATAAGAATAATCTGGCTATGTGCATTGCTTTTGTATGTATTATAAAGATTTTTTTTGTTTCGTGTTTCAATCAAGGCCTTTTATATAATGTATGACAAATAGGTTTATTGAAATATAACTTTATTAAACTTTGATTCTTACGTCGCATTTAACTAAATTGTCTGCTAAAGTTTTTGAGGAAATGTGTTTATGCTTTTATATTTATCGTCACTTATGTGTCAAAAAAGAAACTAACTATATACCGGTTTTGCATTTACACTTTAACTTGGCTCTAAACATACATTTATATATTTTTTTTAATCTGCGGCAAAAGACTAGTTATAAATTTTCACACTGTGTTATGCTATATGAACGATTTTAATGCATGCCTGAAAGACTTATCTCAGTATTAAACTAAAATAAAAATTCCTACTTATTATTATTTATTCATTATTTTACTTAATTATTAGAAATATACATTACCATCTTATAGCCGAGTAGAGAGTTTTTGAAAAAAAATTATCGAAGGACTAAAAACTAATCGCTGTTTTGAAATCAATTACGTAGACAAAAATATGCTACTCATGGTGTTTTTAAAAACAATTCAGTTGAATGTCAGTTTTTTCGTCTCTTTCTGTGTGAAATAATCAGTTGATATATAAACTTTTTTATCTTGTTTGAGTGTGCATGTGGTATCAAACGATTTAAATAAGCCACAGGACGCATATGTTTTTATACGATTGCTAAAGATTTTTGCCCTTAGCATTTGCGCACATTCTTTTTTGTGTTCTGCTCGACGTTTGATGCTTTTTTGTTTAGATTTGCAATTTTTTATGCATGTGATAATTTTCAACAGCTTGTCACACCAATAAACTTTTTGCTTCGCTTCGTTGAATCTCGCATATTTATTGGTTTATTTTGGGACGCACCGGCGAGTGGTTTCCTTCGTGATGTCATTGAGTATCCTTTGAGATGTTTAGATTTTAATTTTTACATTTCATTTGAGTATTGTATTTGTTATGGAAACATAGGTATAAAGTCGCATGATTGATAGATGTTTTGTTCACCAATTTGTCATACAGATTTACAAATAACTACAAAACATAGGTGTTAAGATATCAAATATAAAATCATTATTTGGTACAATAATAATTGAATGCTACTAATTGAAAATAGGGTTAAAATTGTATATGTAAAAGTGAATAGGAGCTCTTTTACTTGACTCGGCCGGGGTTCCTTCCCCTCTTATCTGTGTGATATTTCTATAATTAAGTAAAATATCGAGGTATTCATCTCTCGAGTACCTATCATTACGTGGCTATCCTTGTCCCCAGGAGAGTTAGACTGCAACCGCCCAGTGCCGTTCCGGCTGACGCCCAACATATCGGAGTTGCTGACTAACATCGGCATCACGGGCCCGCTCACCGCGTCCGCCATCTCCGTGGCGCGGTGCCTCGTCACACCCAACTTCAAGGTACAACACTTACCGCACTCATACCTTTCCTTTTCTTTATATTGTCTTTCTGTCATGCAAATTTTATGTACTGTATTTTTATTCTTTTCTGATTCTTAGTCGCAATGTCATAAATAAAATAAATAAATAAATATTCCGGGACATTGCACACAGAGCCATCTAGCCTCACACTAAGCAAACGCTTGTGTCGTGGGTACTAGATCACGGATAAAATACTTATATACTTTTTTTAAAATACATACTTATACAATATTATTATTTGTGTAAATGTGAAAGTATGTCTATTTGTTACGCTGTAACGGAGCGACGCATCATCAGCATAGGGATAGTATACGGTCTTGGTCGGTCGGTCGGGCGTATTATAGACTTCTTTTTATCCCATAACTACGCGAGCGAAGCCGCGGGCACTCACTAGTGTACAATAAGTGCAGGAGCAGAGCAACGAGTATAAAAAAAATCGTAAAATTATTATTGATTACTGATGTTATACGATGTCAAACACTGTGTGGTTTGGAGCTATTTCATTTAATTCGTGACCTTGTCAGGAAAGTTAAATATGTTCTACTTATTGCTTTACATAAAATCAAAGCGTATTGTGCCATATCAAATGTATAGAATTTTAATGTTTTTACTATAATTTTCCTTTTAATGATGAACAACTGGCTCTATTTCTAAACAAACTATAAAATTAATTGAGACATCAAACGCAGGTGGCTATGCAGAGAAAGCATCAAACAGTATTGGGATACTGAGAAACTAGAATGGTAGTAATTTGTATTTAACCTACATTCATTGCTCTTGCAATAATCATTAAGAGTAACGCAATCGTTGTAAGTATCACGCCCTTATCAATATATATTGTAAGGCGGACGACACATCATTAGGTCAATAGAATAGATATGCCTTGTGATTGATACCGCCTTGGAATGTACACTATGATTACATTATTACATTCGGTACTTTATTGCTCGTAAACACAGGATATTATCTATATTGTAAGAAAAGTCGAAAATATAAGTTGTAAGAAATGTTTCGTATCCAAGATGGTTTAAAAATGTTGTGTTGAGTCTTTAGTCAGTTTTGTCACAATCAGGTATCCTGGTGGAACTCGGAATATTCACTCCTTGTATGTAGTTCATAGCTATCATGTTAATTTAATTATTGCGCTGCAGAAACGTCATGTAGGTACATTGTAGGGTTATAGTATCTATGTAATCAATTTTATTACCAAAGTTGCAAAACCCGTACCATAAAAAAGCAGATCTTATTCGATCCACATTAGTTCGGGTCGTAAAAGGTAAATTATAGTTGGTACTTTAGATTGTTAAACGATCAAATTACGAGATAGTATTGAAAGAGGTGGGTATAGACTGCTATCGACTGGGTTAATATTCAACCTTGTTACAGATCCAATCGATACTGCGCACTATTCTCCGCGACGAGATGGTGACCGGGTACAGAAAGCGGCTGGAGGACAAGTCGGGGCTGCCGGCCGCCGGTACCTCCGCCGAGAGCAAGCCCCTGGAGATGGACAACGAGACTATCATCAACATGGTGAACAAGGCGGTCACCGTCATCATGAACAGACTGAACTCGCTGGCGGTGTTCGACGGACCCGACAGCAAGGTGGCCACGCTGGTGTCGGCCGCCAGCAGCCACGACAACCTGTGCCGCATGGACCCCGCCTGGCACCCCTGGCTGTAAATATAACACTTTAGGCTAACTTAACTGCTGCGTGTATGTAGTACCTGAATTGTGGGCGTGCTGTGATGCTGATATCTTTGAAAACTTTACTAAACCTCTAAATCTATACATGGTATGTATTAATTACTAGGTTTTAATCCGCCTAACCGCCTAACAAATATAAACCTAGTAATTAATGATGTCTTACATAGACTTGATTTTGACTACAGTGATGAGTGTAGTAATTTGTTATATAGTACTTGTAAGTTGTTTATAAGTACATGTACTGTATATTTACATACAAGTTCTAAGCGCTCTAACTATATTGGTTGTTATGAATTACTTATTTGAGAGCCAAGATTCTTAGCGAATACAGAGTTGTATCGTATATATATATACGTATAAATATTCATGAGAGTGCGGAATGTCTGTATCGAGATTGCTTCTAGAAACTATGTACAGCAAATAGGAATCGTTTATAAAATGTCGCCATAGATGTAAGATCTGTTATAGTGTATATGTGTCGAGTAAAGATACGCCAGGGTTGGTCTGTGATCTCGAGTAATAAAGCTGGATGATATACATCGAGGTGTTTCATTGTACTGTGTGAGTCGCATGCCAGTGAATGCACCGAGTGCCGAGTACCTGCACAGGTGAAAGTATACCGACAAGTGCGGCGCGACGGCCGCAATCTCACTCGATCGCTAGAGATAGTAAAACTGATTTCATCATGCTAACAATGGGAAAGAAAGTGCAATAATTGCAAGGTACTGCAGGAACTGCTGAGAAGTCGCCGTGTCACTATCTCGTAGAAGCTCGATCTCAGCGTTACGTCGGTTCCGGTTACTCCGGTTTATGTTACAGGGATGATTTATTAGATGACATCCGTTTTGAATGCTGTTTTCTAGAGTTTGTCTAAAAACTGACCATTGAATAGATTTCGGTAAAATCTTTATTTGTCGAAAACTCAGTTTCTAATGAACATGAACGCTCTTTAATGATCCCATGCATGTACGTAATCGGAAAAACGAAAAAAAATTCCTCTTTCATATTTTCAATCACTAATCGCCTCAGCGTCGCCGCCGATACAACTAATTCTATAGTAACAGAAGCGTGTAGAAGTACTGAGTGTGGCTGGTGCTGGGCGAGGGCGGGCGGCGCGGCGCGGGTGGCGCGGCGGCGTCGCGTTGCCAAGCGGGCGCGTCCGCGGGGCGCCGGGCGCGCCGTCACGTCAGTCCGCCGAGCGGCGTCGCGTCATGCGCCTGTGTGCCGCACCTAGCCAAGTCCCACCGGCGAGTGTCCGACCTCTGTAACCGACCGTTTATGACATTCGACAACCCCGCCCTGTGCATTTTTACTGAGTTGCATTTCGATCAGTGCGAGGAATAGTTCGGCTGCGAGCGATCAGACCTCGGTGCTTCCGCCCGCCTTTATTTATGTTGTCGTTTTGGTGTGGTGAATATTTGTGTTGTACGGACGATAACCGTATTATCTGTGCGATCGAGTCGAGTGGATATTTTTAACGATCTACGGCACTCCGACGAAGGTGAGTGAAATTTCCAATTCTGCGAACGATGGTGGTCCGGCCGGAGGCTCCGGCGGGCGCTACGTGGCGGTCGTCTCGTCGATACGCTCCGGAATGCCGGGACTGCGCGCGATCCTAGCGAACCTCTCTCGTCGCGACACTCTCGTTTGTATTCATGCAGCTCTCTTGGCTCCGAGAGCCCGCTATTACGTCTCTACGTCCACACAGCTCGTAAAATTTCCATTCGTATACAACGCTATTAATTTGCGCTCTCCGGAGAGATAAACTGCGTTGCAGCTCGCTCCATAGGTAATCGGCTTATTAGAATCTGGTTGGATTCGGTCCTATCCCACTATTCCATATGGTAGACGGAAGCGAGTGGATAAGAAAACATGGAGGAGAGCGGCGCGGGGCGGTGCGCGCCCGGTCTCAGCTCGGCCGACCGCATTCCATAAGGGATGCCGGATTATACGCAATGTCAGTGTGACTCCGGGGCCCGCTCATACACCGGCCCACATCGCACACCACGCTCCAGCCCTCAGCCCTGGATAATAATAATCAAGTCAATAAATTTAAGGCTCAGTATTTATTGAGAAAAAAACCAATAAACCAACAAATTGATAAAGTTTATGCAAACCAATTTTACTCATATTTCCAAAACTACTAGTTGGATTTTGATACAGTTTTCTGTAATGTATTTATCTATAAATGTATCGATGTGTTACTCGGAGTTTCTCACACCCACTTAATCTTGAATAACATGAACCTGTCATCACGAGCCGTCTCTCTCATACCGTTTCTCTTATGCTTCTAAGAATTACTCATAACAATTCAACTACAATGTCTGGATGCAAAAGATAACATCAAAGAACGTGCCTATAGATATCAATATTTATATTATGTACCTATACTAAATAATAGCTATTTGATGCTCTACCAGGATCTGCCAGCTAGGCAGCGTAGAGAAAACTTGTAAATTCCTGATATATGAGTATCTCGTCTGACATTAGTCATGATCTCGCATAACGAGTGTAATGAGCTCGATAGTGCGTGCTATATTTCGAAACGCGTCCGTCCTCGCTTCCGCTGTGTGACCCACAATTTGTTACTTTTAGGTGCATGCACTCGTGTACGCATTATCTTGTCTAGGAATGTGTCAGAATCAACAATACGGCTACAGCTGAGGAACAGATGACATTGCTCTCAAGATTGCTGTATTGTTTCATCTTATGTGAACATTTCTTAATATTTTTGACCAAAAACCTGATTGTTGACTTTCCTATAAAATCAATCTGGTTAAAATTACATATTTTTTCCATTGAATCATCAAGACTTGAACTTGCGTACCTGCCATTAGTTGGTAGAGACGCCATAATTTCACTAACCTACAGTACCCATGATAATGTTCTCACAATAAATCTTTACTCTCAAAAATTATCTTCGCATCTAAGAGACATTTGAGCTCTACGTCTCTGTACCATGAATCAATATTGGGCAGTATTCCATGCACATTTATTTTCTAATCATAGCTATTGCTTCACTGCAATGACGAAATACAGTTCCAATTCCTTAGGTAACGAAATTCGTTTATCGCGTAACGTCCGGGTCAAATTCAGACAATCACAGTGACCTTTAATCTCGTTCAGATAGCTAAAACACGCTCCTTTGTGTCTCTTCTCAGAAGCCCTGTCATATCTTATTATTTGTTTACAGCAATAATAACTTCTTTACATTGTTTATTCAAGCTTGCCAGCTCTTTAACCGACACCAGTAATAGATACACTATATATTTTTCCAGGAACCTAATGTTCCGTTTAACCTTTCCGAAAGCTACTAATGTAATAGATTAATCCAAGCTTTCATTATCGTAATCCGTAGCTTACAGTCCTTGACATTCAAAACAACTTTTGTGTCCAAATGTCAGAGGATCCTGCTTGTTGCATGTTTGATTTTGTTTATTTGATTGCATTTTAAGTTTTGTATTTGTGCAGGGTTAAAAGCAGTTATATTATCATTCTCGTAAGTAGGTAATTAAAATGTATTAGCTTGCTATTTCATTTTATAGTAGGTACATTATATTTATATTGAACATTTTATGAAGCCTTTTCGTTACAAACAGGTATTTCGGGACTTTGTTTAGTCTACGTGTATCTTGATTTTGCCTGTTTCTTTTGCGTATCTGTCATCCACTCGAGATATTTCTTAAAGGTACCTACAGATATTCAGATCCTATCCACATGAGTCTCAAAGCTAGCAATCTTCGCTTCATGTTTATATTCATAAATCAAAAGTGTTTAGTTCTTATCATCGCCGCCTTTCGTTGGCTCTACGAACACGACCCTCTATCATTCCCAATGAACACTCATTTCAAATTGAATCACATTCAATTACGTAGTAAATCGGTCAGGATGTCAGCCCGGCGCTGCTTGTCCCGCCAGCTGCTATATCTGCGTCTTATTTCTTCTTCAAAGTATGTATCAAACGAAGCCTTGTACCTACATATTACTACTACGAGCTTATCGAAGGGCCCAGAATTTGACGTCTCTGAGGGGGCGTATCGTTTTATGTTGCAAGTTGAATGATGTTACTCGGTGATGAAATATAAAGGGGATATAATCGAATTCCGCGGTGAACCTCCCCCCCTCTCTCTCTCGTATTGCATGCCTTTGTCGTCGCCGAGTCCGCCACACTCTTTAAGTGGGTTACATTGCACTTGACTATGCCGGCATGCCTCGACTCTTTGTTGGTCTCTTTCGGTTTTTCAATCAAACATTTTATGAATACTTATATGCGCTTATTTGCAAAATGATTGGTATTCCACAGCGGACTTTATTGGTGAGTAATTGTCATACGAGACATGCTCAATTTGGCGAGGCCTTGGTAGGTGATGTGTACGAGCATAGCGAAGCAGGTAACGGTTGTGTCGTGTTTGCAGAGGCAGAGTGTGCGCCTGTGTGCGCCGGCGCAGCACACAGCCGCACTACGTTCACGCTCGCGCGGCCGTTGAACCGAATACTCGAGGAATTTCTCCAATGCGCAACGTCGTCGCCACTCGTCGCTTAGCAGCCACATAAGAAAATCACCTCAGATGGAGGGAGATCTGCAGAAATTTCCATTCGTTTCATTAATCTAAGTACATGAACAGGTTATCTAAATTCAAAATTAACATAGAAGAAATACATTGTACAGACTCTTTCAATACGAAGTGATCCTATCGAATGATCTAGTCGTTGTTTGAAGAAATCTGCAGAAAACCCTAAAAACAAGCTTCTAAAAGGCTTTGTATCAACCAAAAATCTACTTATGATAATTTTTATGTGACGATCCCTGGGTTTATTTTGTATCCTTGTTAAGACAGCTTTCAGCGTGTCCTTGTAGTTTGGCTTGTGGAGGTATAGCAAGTAAATAGTATTAGATATTGAATGTCTGCTGGTGATTTGTCGTGGACACGTGTGCGGGCCGGTCTCGCAACACCAGCATACCAGGTCAGGGCGCGGTCTGCCCATGTTACTCCAATCGCGAATAAATTTACACTTCTTGTTTTATCAATAACTTAACCAAAAGATCAACGTTTAAATTTCTAACGTATTGTGGCCTTACTGAAGATAAGATTGACTACCAATAGAGTCAGAGGCGGAAAAGTTATCCTATGTTTTATGCAAGTACTGTCATTGTAACAATGGAACACCAATTAGGCACATAACCGGTAAAACTTCCGGTTTCCATTTGCAAAGTATGCAAAACGCCTTCTATATTTTTCTTTAGACTCTATCGTTATTTTCAATCAGATGTTACTCTACTCTGATATTAACTTCGTTTCTAACTAAAATAGTTAAATAAATATTCATCGGTTATGTAATTCTAATAGGTCTACCATGTTCTACGTAACCTCTCAATTCTTTTACGATCCGAGAATCTAGTGGCTTAGTATCATTGCTTCGCTGGTAATTCACTAATAAAAGATTGCGTCATTCAGCGTTCACTTTTAGTGTGTCGAAACTATGCATGAGTTGCACGTTGCACAAACATCCGCATCGAATCGATGTCTTAGGCGACATTCACCTATGTCGATGACTTCAACGCAAATAGCTAATTAAGCATTTTCACAAAACACGTGGGACCTAGTTTTTGTTTTGACCACGCCTTTAAAAATGTTAGATCGGTTACACGTTTTAAAAATCGAGTAGAACCACGCGCTCAGCTCATTGGCCAGTCTTGGCACGGAATGTTTAATTGCAACAAGTCGATGCAGTTTCGTTGTTATTGCGTGAGCTCACCTCCACCGATGTTTGAAAATAACAGATTAATAGATTTAGATGTGACTAGCGAATATATCCATGGTCTTGTAGAAAGTGGATGTAATTTTAGTTTATTATTTGTTACTAAGGTATGGTCGATGGTATTGTGAGGTGGTGTATAAAATAAGGCGTGAGTTGGTCGGTGGTGGAGGAAGGCAGGCGAGTGAACGCGGCGACCTTGGGCCCGTGGCGGGCCGCGGACGTTCGTTGAACGTGCCCGCGCCGCCTGCGCCCGCGCACCACGCTCGCACAAAACTCGTTTGCGACCCGATTACTCGAAAACTTATTTTCAGCCTACTCTACCGACCAGGTAGCGTTCAGGGAAAGGACACGATATATGCAAATATACTGCATAAATAGGCACACGTACTCAAATGTCAATACAATTAGTTCCATTTATACTAAATTGAATCCATTTCTGGCAATTAAATAACAAACAATAAGAAATAGTTACCTACGTTTCGATATCGAACAAAAAATATTTTTTGCTCCAATTACTCAAAGAAGTATCTATGGGTGGCTTGCGGATAAAATTACATTCTTACAGACTGAACACAATGGAAAGATTAATTGTAAAATGCAAAACAAAAGCTTTTGTATTGAGTATGTCAGAATACTCTCAGACAGACATAATAGACTTTAAAATACTCCAAAACATGTGACGTGTGTATGGGTGCATTATTTTTGCAATGGTGGGTGCGGGCCCCAGGCGCCGGCCGCGACCATTGACCGCGCCAGCTAAATAACCATAGTTCCTACATAATGAATACTTTAATGACCCTTTTAATAAAAAAATCTTAGTTGACAACAAAGTAATTTGATGTTGACATTTATCATTAATTTTATTTTATTAATTGTGATTTTTCTATTATGTGATTTAATTAGTATTGACTTGACTTATAATTGTTTTATTAATTTTCTATTTGCTTCTATTATGTTTAATAATTTTTTTAAGCAAGTTGTGTATGTTTTGTGTAGGTATGGACTAAAAGTTCGAAATAAATAACATTTATTTTATTTATTTAATACAAGCTCACCTTAATCTTCCATTCTGACCCGAGCTATTCCGCGTGTAAAATCTACGTGACTCGTACATATTTTCAGGTATTTTATTTAGCCACAGCTCCGCTCTTTATGTCAGTTCGTCGGTCGTACTGCGCAATAAAAGTTATCTAGCAACCCGACTCCTCCTAGGCCATTTCTGAACTCTTGTAAAACTGGTTGCCGCCGAGAAAAATGAAAGCGACGTCACGTTTACTGAGGTGCCACTTTTATATTCATGCCTGTCATGTAGCAAACCTGCTTATAGCCGAGTTTAGATGTGCGGCGAAATGCTTGGAATGATATTCAACTTGTATTCATACGTGCACTTCATAGAGAGAACGCATTTAAAATAAACACAAATTAGAATTCTTTGCATGCGCGAGAAATCCTTCTTTATTTATAACTTACTTATGATGATCTTCTGCGATTTATAGTGTTGTGGCTTCTGATCATATAAACAAGTGCATCGCATATTAAAAACAGGATGCCGGTGGATTTTCCTCGTCCATCGATCAAGGTGTACAGCTAACGTCTTCTTCAAGTAAGATGTATCATCTTAATCTAGAAGCTTCTTTATTTTCAGTTTGCGTTTTTTTGCATTTAGTTAAAAGTTTTTGTACGGGTCGTTTGATTATTACCTTAACAAAAAACTTGGGAGTCAGAGATCAGTCTTTAACTTGTAATTTGTTAAAATCGCGTGATGTTTGTAAATTATGTATTTGGTCGGATTTGCTGTTTAGAAGAATATCAACGTATGCAATTCTTAATGCATTAGTGACAGATTCATTAAGTTTTCTTTTAGTTCAGTGTTATTATAACTAAGTAGGAACATTGAAATGAAATGAAATACATTTATTGTCCGGAAACTAGGTGCTATAGGTTGTTTACATAACTAATAGTTAGTTAGTTTACATTTAGGAAGTTCTTCTAGCTTCTACCCGAGTGGGCTTACAGACATTACCAGTTATCAATTTCTATTGAACATGCTTTCATGTACATACGTACGTACCTACGCATGCAACTCTGGCAAAGATTTAAAAACGCATGTACATTACATGCCATGACTTTTGGAGCTACATTTTAAATTTCCTCCAGCAATTTTGTTAGCAAATCTAACCGGGAAATGGTTTTCACAAGTCGGTGTTCCCTTGGCGGTGTCCTCTTGGCAGTTGCAGTGCCACGTTTCTTCAATCGTGTATAATAAAATCCGTTTCCTCAGCAATCTCGCGCCCTCGCTCTTGCACACAATTGCCATTACGCAATTTACGAGGGTATGCGTTTGCAATTGATTGGTCGCCGTAGAGCTGGCCGATACACTTATCGGCGCTGATAAGCCAAACCCTATTAGATTGCACTAACCACTTTCTTTATCAAGGCAAACAAATAACTAACTGACTGTGACAATGCTAGCCGAGGGTTTAATTGCAAGAAATGATACAAGCAACTTCAGTGTAACATGTCTTTCATTTTATTGAAAGTATTATTTTATTACGATTCTGCAGCTAGTTAAAATGAGTCAAATTCGATGGTTCGTATATTTCTTTTTATTTACTTTGTCATTTTAGAATTACAATGGTTTACCTTGGTAACAGTGTAAAAGATTGTTATTATCTACTTATTAAAACATGTACCTATCACAGTGTCTGGATCTTATAACGTTTGAAAATACATTTTCCCTGTAAGTAAAATAGATAGGCTATAAATAGGATATAAATAACTTAGTATAGAAACCACTCAACCTAATCTCTTATCAAAACTTGACTAACATTTTTAACGCATTGAAGTAAGTAATAGTATGTATGTAGTATGGCTGCTTCCTACGCAGGTTATCAGGAGCTTATTGGAGGGATCAATACTGCAAACACCTACCTAAGCTCAGGTCAACCTACTCAAACATACTCATTCAAGATAGAATGACGTAAATTATACCTACTCTATACACAATTGTGATAACTGATAACGATATGACTGTGTTAATATATGTAAGTTTACTTTATATTCTGAGAAGGTTACTTTAGAATGGCTCATTCTCAATATATGCTTTAATATGTAGGTATCCTTTATTCTTGACATATACCTACATACATACGTACCTATTTGTAAAAGTATACCTAGACTAATCTTTTTTTCGGATGTATGAAAATATACAGACCAAATTAGACATACAAAACAAAACTAAATTATTACATGCGAAAGAACTGTCACGTAGGTATATATAGTTCAGGATCTTCGACTGCATGGTCTTCAACTAATCAAGACATTACACAGTTCCAAACTAAAGTAAAAGTGTAATAGGTGTCTTATCACGTGATAAGGGGTAGAGATGTAACAAGTGGTGCAGCGTCAGGGGAGCTGCGGGGGGTGGGGTGCGATCGATAGGGGAGGAGTCCCCCTCCCCCAGGGGGAGTCGGGAGAGTCAGCTGGCCCGGCGCCCGACGCAAATAGAACCAGCTTCACAACTTCGTAGCCCTTAATGCGCTCATCCACATAAAAATAAACACAGCTAGAATAATGGTGAAACGTAATTCTAAAAAAATACTCGTGAATTTGAAATTTACATTCCAAAATAAAAACTTAAAATTTTAAGCCAAAATCATGTAAATAAAATTGTCTATGTACCTATTGACTGTACGAGTAAAATTATATGTTGAAGTTAAGAGGGATATGGTTAGTGGTTACTGAAAACAATTGCTGTGCTTAATTTGACTAAGGACGAATGTATGTATTGTTTTGTTAAATGTCTATAATTAATAGGTAATAATCAAATAATATTTCTTAATTTATTTAGTAGGTAGCTAATATCGTTATTCACGTTCGCCGCGAGAAATATTATGATGATATTGTCGTATGGCATAGATACATATTATGAACGGTTATCTGGTTGATTGAACTTGCCCACGTTTTATAATGTTATGTCTGCTGGCGCCAGTCGGGCAGGGGAACCATGACATTATCAGACAGTGAAGGCGGCTGTCTACTATAAAGGTCAGTTATGAGAATTGACCAATACAGATTGAAGTTAAAGCTTCCCGCTCGCAATATACTCGAAGAATACGTCCGATGCGAGATTTTTATGTATGGTTGTAATGGCGCCTCTTACGCGCTTATCATACCTGAGATCTGATCTCGTTAATCTGCGATAAAAAGTACCCAAACTTATAATTCAGAGTCAAAATGTCCTTCACACCCAAAATCATATGAATTGACTCAGCCGTTCAAGCGAGAAGAAGATAAAGATAAAGAATCTTTATTGATTATGTAAAGTTGTAACATAGGTATAAGTACTAATATCATATAATATGCTACACAAATTACAATATCTCGTCAAATTGAATTTATAACATTTAAGTATTAGTTTTAATAAAATTTTAGAAATTACAATGTCAATTTTATTAATGACATAATGAAATTTTTGTTATTAAAATCATGTCAAACATAATAATAGGTATGTAATCATACAATATGTCAACTTAAATAAATCTAGGTACTGTCACTTTAGCTGTATACAAACATAGATATACCTTCTCACACTGAACTTTCCCCGTGGTATTATGTGAAGTGTGATATGATTAATCCCGAGCAGGCGCTACCTACGTGCTCCAATAACGACCTCTGGCGGCTAAAGTCATTGTTTTTCATCCACACGTTTATCAATGAAAACAATCTGATGCAAACGCCCAGAATAACTCACGTGAACCGCTAAATAGATTCCAGCGTAGCGCTGCAGGGAAAGTGTGATTTATGTTTGTTTTTCATTCAATATTACATGATCGTAAACTTATCCTGCTATTTATAATGAGTAATGTTTTAAATTAGATTTCTTAATAATTGGTTTGCTTCGTACGTAGCGTGTATGATAAAGAACAGATAGCTGGATATCTAGTTGTTCTCTGAATTGTTATAAACAGTAATCGTTGACACCGCTGAACTCCGCCACTGTTTAACGTTATCTATTTGAAAACAATGTGATTATTAATCTAAACAGTAATATAGCGCGTGTTACTCTCAATTCCCAGTAACCGTCTCAAAAGAGATAAGTGCAAAACAATATTCATCAATGAATTTGTTCGTCAGCAATCTCAGAATGCACTCCTGGAGCCTACATTTCATTGGAATTGCGCATCAGACGCATCTACATAATGTGTACAATTTGTTCCTCCCACTCGTGTGATTCATATTGTTTGCCGAGTCCTCGAGCTCGAAGGCCAATAGACATCGCTGGGAGCCACCTCGCATGGTAATATTTCAGTGAGCGCGGTAGGTAGATAACAATTGAAATATCTGTGCTGTTTAAAAAAACTTCATTGTTCCCTGCGAGGCGCATCGCGATGCCTCATGTTTTCCTGTGTCGCACCGCTCGCACACAATGCCACTCGGCCGGTACTCTACGCACACATTCTACACGTACAGTACAATCAACATCGCGTGCTTATCCAACTCTCTACATTAACAATTACGTTTGCATTTAAAATCTTAGCAAATAGCGACAATTGTTTCATGTGTGCATGGCACCGTCTGCTTTTCACAACAGATTATCTACACTTATCGTGAATTTAAATTTTTGAATCGAAATTGTTCTTCAAAGCTATTGTTACATTACTATTCGCATATAGAGCGATAGATAGTTAACTTGCGTTACTATGTTCCATTCCACCGTTGCTAAAGATTATGCATATTAAAAATTCACATGACTAATCTGGGTACCTGGCATGTATGCTCGCTCACGGCAAATGTCTTACATGAATCATCGTTTTGTTAGTTTGTAACAATTTTATTCTTAGCTAAACTTTATTATGCAGTATAGAGGAATTGATAACAACACATGAGATTAAAGCAAGTTAATTGAAGCAAATGTAGGACACGTGTGACTACAAAGTTGCTTGAATATTACTTAAACTTAGTTATGCACATATGAACTTATTATTGCCTATACTTACCAGTATATTCTACACACTATCTATATATTGCGCTTTCAATGCCTTTCTTGTAGGTTTTATTCAGTTTTTTTTTTGCATCTATGCGCCCCTATTTTTGTTATGCAAACATTTGTATTACTATGATCAACTATTCGTTATTTATGTTACAGTTAAAACCCGTTTTTCGTTAGAACTCGTTTTCCCTAGTTAAAACTAGTTTTTACTAAATGCCTTTGTTAAAACTAAAAATACCTAGTCAAAACTAGAATTGACCACTGATATATTTGATTTTCAGTTAAAACTAGTTGTCACTCCGAGCTTTAGCTAAAACTAGCGCTAGAGAAACTAATTTGGGATTGAAAATAAGATATAGTTTTTAAAATATTTATTAAAAAGATCTAGGACATAGATGCATGTACTTAGTAAAGTCACTTGTCTGTGACAGGAGGTAAGATTAGGTTCGTTAGGTTGCTTTCTACCACGCACATGCGACGACGAGCGAAGCGAGGAGGAGCCAAGCGGTCGTCACAGTTTTATCCGAGTTGCTTCGGAAAAACGCGTTTTGTCTAGTAAGAACTAGTTTTAACTAATATTCAATTTTGAGCATTAGGTAATTCTAGTTTTAACAAAGGCATTTAGTAAAAACTAGTTCTAACTAGGGAAAACGCGTTCTATCTGAAAACTGGTTTTAACTGTAACATATATACGTCAATTTATCAAGTTTACACGATTGTGTTGTATGTTGTAATGTATAGCTTATCTGCTTATCTCGCTTCAATACAAACGTTTTACTAAGCCGTACTTACAGCTGTGATCGATAAATTCGAGGCTCTACGTTTGGCCGTGAAATCCGTGAACGTCTCTAATTCGCCCGAGGATGAAAAGGACCTGCCACCGTCATAAGCAGCCACTAGATGAGAAACTATTTCGATAATTATTGTGATTAATTAATTTTCATTATTTAGCTCATATATTGTTTGTACTGAGTTGCCTATGCGTTATTAATAATTATATAACTGATAGGCTACTTTTGGTTTAAAGGATGTTCTCTAAGACAAAAGAAGCAACCCAGGACGATTTGTAAAGTAAGGCCGTGTCGTCAATTTAGCGCAAGGTTATTCAAATTAGGTTCGTCTGCCGCGCGACCGGCCGCGATTTGATATTCGCGACCATCAGAGACGTGGTTGTCGGCGTGGCCGGCGCCAGACTTCATTGCTCTTATTTAGCGAACACGGTGAATGAACGATTGCGCATATTAGAATAGATTTACAGCTGTTGCCACATCAATAGGAGAACCGCCTCAGGTCTCATCAAATGCGTCTGCTGTGTGAATTTAGTGAAATCGAATTAGTCTGCGCCCAATTGTCTGCGACGTAATTGCAGCGCCAGTGCCTCGGATGGTGTCGTCGATTGTCTAAACATATGTAGTGCGATGATGAGTAAAACAGCTGAATATCAGCTGGCGTACAGCAACGCCGGCCTCGGCTCCGTCTGGCTACTAAATATTGCCCTGCGCTGAGTTCATCGCCTAATCTATTCACGCTGTGGTACTACGTCGTGGCACAGCGCTGGGCTGCTCGCCCGAGCTGACGTGCACTCGCCACGACCCAGGCGAGGGGCCGCGACGGTTGCAGATCGTTATAGAGCGTGTGAGACATACAATCTAATGAAATTCTACGAACACTTCAACTCAATAGCGCTCTGTTGAAACACACACTTGCAATCTTAAAACTAACATTTCTGAATTTGTTTTTGTATGCAATCTTAAAAGTCACGAGCACATATTGGCTCTACAAGCTTTTTATATTGCAAGGCTTACATAAGATGCCAAACATTAGAAAGGCCATTAGAAGTTGATTGGTTTGGTATTTTCATTCTAACCATTGCATTATGTCCTACGTAACCGACTACTGCGTGGAAAATTACCACGTTCGTATGCAGTTCACACATAACTTGTAAACCATACTGATACGTTACAGTGGAGAATGAGTCGAGTGAGTATGCGAGCCGAGTCGGGCATGCGAAAAACCGTATAGCTAGTAATTAAAAGGTTGACAGCGAAGGCCGCAAGTTCCGCGAGGTGGCGCAACGCGCGGCCGCTCACTGCGCGCCTACCTTCGGTTCCTTTCTAAAGTACTTTCTACATCTCACACGCTCGTATCGCTTGCACTTCTGAGCTTCATTTTACCTTCACGCTTTTCCGATGTTTTCTCATTTCACTTATTAATGCTTATCGAATTGCGATGCGTAATTTTCCACAGAGGAGTGTTTAGTTGTGCGCTGCAGGCGGATGCGGTCCCTGCTAGGCTCGCGGTCCAGTTAGGCGGCGAGTGTGCGTGCATTCTACATCAGCCAGCATTCCAACAGCGTCGCGTCATCCACGATTGTGCTTCGATGCGCTCGCTATTTAGGATTCGTGCTGACTACATCGAGCCCCTTTGTTCTTCGATCTTAATTGCAACATTGTGAGCGATGAAATGTTTAATGCATCTCATTTTACTCCTTACATTGTGTAACGAATCATAATTCATTCGCCGAATGAGAGATATCTATTAAAAAGAAATCGAAAGTGAGTCGTTGCACAACGCCATTGTCCCCGGCGTTCTCTCGGAGCTGTGCTGTATAATTTAGTATCGTGTAATTCATCCGCAATTCTTGGCCAGTAATCCTATCGCGTCCCGTCGCCGGTACTTTAATTAGGGCCGATGGCGATATAAATCGTAGCGCACGTCGCAGCCGAGTTAGAAAGTACACGTGATGTAACAATACGCTTCGGACTCTGGCTGGGATCGTGACTGATCTGATAGTTCCACCCTTCTCGGCTCGCTGCCTTCCATGCCGATACTTGCAATGCATGTCTTACTGCTGCCTTTCTTTATTAAATGTCATAAATATGAATCAAAAGCAGAGCTTATTATGCTCTAGTGATTAGTGATAGTATGAATTGGGCATTTTAATTTTACAACAACAATGAAAGGTATCAACTATCAATACACTAGTGTATCACTTTGAAAAAACTAATAACCTAAAAGAGGGTGGTGATATGATACCGCACGTATCCTAAGGTGGCGATGCCATGTGGCGGCTGGCTAAAGTGGATGACAGCAGGACTTCCGGATGGGTGGTCATACAAGGCGCGTGCCACGGCAGGTGACACCGCCTACACGGGCCATATCGGTTGCGTAAACAAAATGCGGCTTAAAACGATTACAATATATTGACTCATCGTATCGGCATCCAAAAGCGTTCGGCTCTGGGTATTTTCACAGGCATTTTATCACAAATCAAGTCACATTATGACACGACAACTGATTACCATAAATGCGGGCTATTTGCGAATAGATAACCGTATAGTTTTGCAACGTTACGGCATTTCTAATTATCAGTACTTTGATGTTTTACATATTTGCTGGCAAATAAAGTAAAAGGAAAAGGGAATACCTACTTGTATTTGTTATGAAGATTACACACACATAATAATATACAGTGTTTTTCTAACAAAACGGGGAAAAACATCACCATACCTCTAAAATCAAAATGTTTTCCAGTGAAATCTCGCTAAATATGAGCAATAAACACCTATCTTTACAGTTTTACGTCAATTATTTGGCTACGTCAAGTATTTCGTGCGTCAACCCAACACAAACTTGAGCCGGTCGAGCTTACTATCAACATAATACTTAAATTGATTGAGGAACTACCGCATTACTGCTCCACGAATATCCTGCATTCGTCACGGAGTGAACAATGAATGCTCTGTTTTGATGAGACACCTGAGCGTTTTGGCCTGAAACTAAATCGTAAAAAAACCTTGTTAAACTTTTATGGGCAAAGTATGCCAGAAGCTGCGGATACTGAATGATTTCCTTCTTTTCCATCTGTATTTTTATTTGTTACATATTCTCAGGCTTGGCAACAAACTCCCAGTTTCACGACACGCACAAGAGAAGCGAGTTAGCCGACATGGTTATTGTTATGACACAAGCTTCAAATGTTGAAACACGCAATTATCGTGTGCTTGCAATGCTTTGCTTGCGATGTGAATGCTCTGTAAAAACCGTGAACTTGAAAACGAAATCTGTTCCCAACATCTAAACTAGCGTGATTTAGGTAGGTATGTATCAAACAGTTACTTATATTGTAGCTTAATTGTTGAAAGCAAAACAGTTTTATTGAGTGCATATAAACAGCAACGTAACTTTTTATTACCCAAATGGATGTAAAACTCAAAAATAAAATGTGCTTACTAACTTAGAGTAAGTATTTTTTGTTTTGTTTATTTGCTTGTACCTAATGTTTCTAGTAGTTTTCAGCCTCTGTAAGATGAAGTAATAATTTAATATTGGTTTTTGAAAAGCTTCTATTAAAGTAAAGTAAAGTAAGTATATTTTTCCCTAGATTTTTTTCGCACAACGGGGAGCTAACCTAACAAGTTCCGGACAACTCTCCAGTCCGCTGTTGAAACAATTTAGCCCAAGCCAATAACATTATGGTAATGTTTTCGTAATGTCAAGGAACTTGCTAGACACTAGTAGATCAAGACGGAAGATTATAAGACGTACACATTTAGTACTTGAACATTATTTAGATGATGCGCCTCGTGACGCAGTATGGCACACGTAATTTTGGTGAAGGTTAGACCGTTTTGATAAACAAATACACTGTCGTGCTATAAAATATAGACCGCAATTTAATCATAGCCCATGAAATAGAGTATAATAATAGACCATCAAGTGTACAAATTGAATTGTCACGGATTATAAATGATAGGTTGGAGAGAAATAATATTGTAAACGTAAGAGCGATAAATGTGTTGGTAAATAATATCGCGTATCTTTCTTGCTTAAGAACAATGCGAGAAATTCGCACATTATGTCAAATCGATAATCATCGAGATGCGATATAGAGTAAACTCGAGATGTACGTCTAGTACGTAGTAGGCAGAGAACGAGGAAAAATTCCGCTGTTAAGTACAATATGTCTGAGGAAAACGGAAAATTCTTTGCGATTTTTCATATTGGCGTATATCTCGCACGTAATGTACATAAGCTGCATTAATATGATGCCAAACTAAACAATGTGAGCTTTAATATTGTACTGTCTATTACATTTTATTTTTACTGTGTTACATCCTAAAAACATAAAAAAAATCATCACATCTCAGCTAGCTCTCTTGCGTGTTGTACCTATTGAATTCAAATCATGGCTGAACACGTCTATACGTTGGTGTTTAAATCGTAAATCTAAAGTTCTTCGGTCGTCATCAGACGTAATTAATTGTTGCCATATCGCTTTAAATGAAGCGGTGGCGTCCGTCTTGGATCCGTCCACAACTGGTTTATTGACATTCAGTCCGGCTGGCGCGGACTGAAATGAATCTTAATTCTCTAGCGTCGTTATTACTGCTTCAATATTCAACGAATTTATGTTGTCCATCATTAACTCCACCATAAAACGAATTGGCGAGCAAGTACAATGCATAATGTACCGATAAAATGAAACTGACTGACCGTTTCGAAATTGGAAAGGCGTAAATTTTAATATTTTCCTCATTGGCTAACCTTTGGCTATTAACACAATAGCTTGTAATGTTCTTGTCATACTTTTTCTCGAGTTGTCGGGTGCATGGTGACATCATGATCTTTGACCAGATGAATAAAATAGAAGGCGACTGTATCTGCATCTTTGTGTGAAATTTAAATGAGCTTCGGTTAGTCGCGGCCGTCTCAGCCTGCGAACTGTTCCTGTTACCGACGCTAGTCTACTTTATCGCGTCATCTTTCGCATGCTTTGTTATAATACAATGAAACTCGGTTTGTACGTAAAAGGCTATTTAATGATGTAACACCATTATTTATTCTGCGGCCACAGTTAAAATTACAAACGTTTAGATTTTTATGACATAATCGCCTTTTATTTTAATGGCGTATGGAATTTTAAATGTCTCACGTACGTATGTGAACCCACTCCGGTGAGTCACTGGCGATCTGGTGATAGTGAACTATGAGCGTTACTTGCAGTAAAAAGTTTAAGATGTTAGTATGAAAACCTGACAATAAATTCGTCAATTCTGTCTCTCATCAACGCGACTTTGTAGTATGTCAGCTTTCTCCGTATAAACAAATCACTTGAGCAGTGAAGACTTATCACGAAACCAATTACCAAAGTGGGAGGTAACGAGTGCATTGCTATCATCACGCACTTGAGAACATTGTATGGCGACACTAATAAGTGATTACTAGAAGATCTATACACGTGAAATTGTCAGCCTAACTGTTTGTTATGACTGCTTTTGTACCTTCTTTAGTAGAGTTGGTAGAGCTGCTAAGTTTTTTCTTAGGTCTCAAATGGCTGGTAAATTTTTCGACTAAAAAATTTGCCACTTTTATTTCTAGTGGTACTTAAGTACATAATATTGTAATAACGTAATCTTATGTACAATTTGGTATAGATAAATAATATTATGCGAAAAGAACAAGTCTTGAAGACGAAGAATGCGTTTGCATCATATAGATGCTATCAGTGCATACTCTGAATTCTAGGAACATCTATATACCTACCTGTATGTATGAATGTATATTGTGTATGTCGTGATCCGCCGCTTTCGCACGGGAGCCTGCACCTGTGTGAGACGAAGCTGCAATTACGATAAATTAACTTGCTTACATGTTTTTGCTTATTGCGTATTCATACCAGTGGCATGTACCTACAGTACACCATACAGTGGTGAATTACGCAGCGGAGATAGGCTTCGAAGAATGCGGAGCTTTGTTCTGCTGATCTTTGCGAAGATACCGCGATAACTTGACAACGCATGTCAGGAACACATGTTTTATTTGTGAATGCGTTGTTTCATGACTAAGAATTGACTGGGCTGAAAGAGAATATTATAATTCATAAAAAATATATGAAGAAATTTGTGACCGAATACAGGCGTTTGTAATGTGGATACTACGTAAACTGTTCAAGATCCCTTGGACTAGCTTCACATTGAACGTCAACGTACTCCAAATGGCCAACCGCAAAAGGGAGCTGATATCGACTATCATGAGACGCAAAGTCGCTTTCTTTGGACATATGCAGAGAGGATCCCTCTATGATTTTCCAAGATTGATTCTCGAAGGCAAGATTCCAGGGAAAAGAAGCCCAGGACGTCAGAGAATGAAGTGGCTAGACGACTTTAAAAAGCGGACAAAACTGAGCTATCCGCATCTAAAAGAAGCAGCATGGGATCGTAGAAAATTTTGCCAATTGTCCTCCAAACTTCAATATGAAGATGGCACCCGATGATGATGATTGCAACTAGGTAATTATGAAAATTATATAGGTATATAGGTACGTATAACTTGTATAAATACACTTCATTAAATTCTTACTTTGGCTAAGTTAGAGGCAAACTATTTTTTGACGATTGACATGTTACGTGTATTTGATTGCGATGCAAAATAACAGAAACAGCAGTAATAGCTCTTTAAATATATATTCACAAGTTCAGCTAGTTCACAAAAAAACAATGGGTAATGGGGAAAATGTATTGTAAAAGAAAACTATTTCTGTGTAGCGAGTGAAATATGAGCTGTTGACGTGGGTAGCGCCCGCATAACACATGGTAGGGAAACCTGAAATTGCGCAAAAAAAACAATTTCATAACATTTAAGTTGAGTATTGTATTAACTTAACTTGTGTTTTTTTAATATTTCTATTTAAATGATCTGTATTGGTTTTACAACTCACTCTACTACGTCTACTTACTATATTTAGACTTTAAATAATAGTAGTAAGTGTTGAAAATCGTTATAACATCTTAACAACCTACCTATCACAATATACCTGTATATATAGAAGATTGATTTTAGTAGTTCACCGATTTGTGTACTAAGCGATAGAGTTGAAGTTTACGATGTCAACACATGGAACATCGATCCAATCCAAGAAAAGTTGGAATTATGAGATATATTGGGTATAAGCGATGTTTTCCGCCGCCTCCGCCCATTGTCCGATCACTTTTACGCATAGACAAAATTTTAGAGATGCCTAACTATGTGTCTCCTTCTATGTGTCGTATGATTCATTTCAGTAGTCGTGACCACTTATATATTACTTTATAAAGACGTGTCTATATTTTAATCGACCAATCAAATCGCAGAATGTCAGCAACTTGTGGATGGACATAGTTCTTCTGGTTAAAATAAATCATCTCTCAGTGGACCCTATCTATGACTTCTGATACACCACAAAAATCACCATGATCTTTGAATGTAAAATAAAAAATAGGTTGTATGAAATATATGAATTTATCGGTTTCTGGTATAGGTAACCTGAAACACTTAGATTAAAATGGATTTAAAATAGACAGATCAGCTAAAGTGCTATCATTGGGTGTACCAGCATGAACGGTGGATTTACTCGGCAGGACGAATGGCCGGTTCGATGCTTATCGCTCTCTCAGCTGGGCTGGGATCATCGTATCGAAACAAAGGGCAGACTTGTGGAAACAATTTTACAATTTGCTCCTACTAGGGTTGTTTCTACTCTTACTAGTGGTAATCAAGTTAAAGGGTACGTTAGAACAGTTTTACATGTACTTACATAATTATGTTGCTATGGGCATCAAATTGATGGCACCTCACATTTTAGTCATTGTTCTTAGTATGTTGATAATTCTAACAACCGAGCTACTTGTATGAAAAATTCACATGGAAACGGAGGCCACATGTTTCCCGCCAGTGCTCGACTCAGCTTGCTACCGAGCGGCATAGCTCAGCTGCCTTCAAGGGTAGCTTCCGCTATGCTGCGGCGAAGTGCTGGAATAATATCCCCCCACCCATCAGGAACTTGCATTATTTGTATTCATTCAAAAATAAGCTAAGATTATTTATATTTGACCATCAAAAAGCTGAGTCATCGCTCCGTAATATTACAAGCGCAATTTGATTTATAAAATAAATGTATGTACTTAATTTATTATTAATTCTATATTGTTTAATCTGTCGTCTTTTAATTTGTCTTTTTTTGTTTATGTTTTAGTTGTATGTATACTCGTGTGTTATATGTGTTATTGTTTTGTTTGTTATAAGTAGGTAGTTCGAGTCGTCACCCGTCGGTCTCAACGGAAGACCAGCGCTGACTGTTCGCAGTCAGCACATGCTGAGTTGAGGCCGGCTTGTGACAGGAAATTGTGTATGTGCAAAATGTTTTTGTCTTTGTGTTTAATTTCTAATTTCTTGATACAAAATAAATAAATTAATAAATAAATAAATAATGTCTGTGAATATTTCTCGACGTAGACACAGAATACATAACGTAGATTCCTATTAGCCTTACTAATTGTTTAACCAAGAGATTCATTGTGATGAAAGCCCTCTACGAGTAAGTTCCAGAAGAGTGCGAACGCACAAACGAACCGACACGTGATTTGTAACTACGCAGTTTCACAATTTCTAGAGCCGATTGTTAGGTCAAAATATTTCCAAACAATTTCCCTGTACTAAAACTGGCCTTTGCTACGAGTTTTCATGAGTTTCTCACTTCTCTTAGAAGTTATATTTGTGAGCGCTTTCTCGAGATTTTAGTGCTATTTCGGACACAACGAAGCTTTGTATGGATGTAGACAGACGTCATTTGTCGGAGTTCTTGTTGCTTACCTCATTTTAGTCATTTTTATGATTCGTACAATGGTGTAGAGGTGAGGGAGAGAGGAGGGGGAGGCGTAGGTGCCGCTATCTCGTCGCCGGAAGAGGCGCCGTATCCTGCAGAAGATAAGCTCGGAGCCTCATCTACTGCTGCGACGTCATAGCTATTTGATACAGTTTTAATTACTGTCTCACCGACGCTCGTTTTTGGTAAGATTTTGTTTGCAATATCTACTACTATGTACTTAGTTAGGTTCTATGAGGTTTCCTTGCAACATTCACAAACTTTATTATCAAAGATAGGAATGTGAATATTCAACTAGTCAAATGTATAACCACGGACCATGTTGACCGATATTTGGTCAGGTAATTTGTTCGTTTTGCCTAATTAAATAGATAATTCATAACGACCGGAACACAGACCCAAATCTAATCGGAATGCAGTCATCTGCGTCTCATATTTGCTAACTCATTACCATCAGACGAATACGGACGGAAACCGATACCAAATCACGACCGAGAACCAGGTTCTATGCTAATGTAATTTTTTTCACTGCGATGCGCGTGCGCACAGTACGGCGAATAATGCGCGGCATAGTTCTCGCTCCATTTACTCTATCATGGCGGTTAAAATTATACATGTTATTTACAACATGTGCGAGATCACCGATAGATAGTGGCATATAATATCTGCCGGCCATTTATCTGGCTTTGTTATGACTCAGTTGCGTGTGCCATGTCACGAATGCAGAAGTATAGGCTCTGGGAAAGTACTAAATTTGTTTACTGCTTGCTACAAAGTCTCACGTTATCTCAGGAAGTGTGACAAGTAGGTTAAAACATCTAAAAGGAGTTTAAAGATATTGCGACAACGCTTGGAATAACTAACTTGCGCACAGGTGCTGATAATTTTATTTCTAACAGTTTATGACGGCCTTTAATAGTTGCGAAGTGATTTCTTTCTATATTATTTATTGCTTTTTCCACAAACGATTTCCCCTTTACTTACCTACGTATACTAAAAATATTATTAATATAAGTAAGTATATGTGCGTTAGATTTAACTATCTATTATTTCAACCATTTGCAATTCTCCAGTTAATGTTTCAATAAAATATGATTTGAACAAAAGAATTTAAGTTCTCAACATTTAGGCAATTGATATCGGGAGAATATCACAATTCCATCCAGTATTTTTATCAGAGAGAATGGAGCTTGTGTCGTAGTGCATAAGGTGTAGTTTTGTTTTTATGTTTTCGAGCGGTGTAATTGATTGGCCGGAGGTCGACGCACGGCCCCCGAGCAGGCAAACACCATGCTACCGACACACCATAGTTGCCACCATAGTCTCTCTACCATCGATAGGTCACTCGTACCATAGTATCTCGTACTCTGCCACGCGGGCTTCTAATCCACTGAATGAAACTACGTGCGACGTAAATCTCGCCACATCGAAGGCTAAACAAAAGAATTTGAAAGTTGAACGTGGATTTTTATCGGCTGTGTTTTGATTCGGCCCGAGTTCGATTTGTTATTTTAACGATCTTGTTTTTGTACCCGCTTGCTCTACGTGCAGGAACGTAAGTTATGTCGAATTTTTATGCGGCAAAATATTAGCTCTAATTTACGGTGACGATTAATGCCAAATGGTGCTATTTACTTCGAAAACTACAATCATTGAATGAGTCCCGGCCACCCATTGACAATTTCTCTCTCGTTATCAGTTTGTTTATTACAATGCTCTATTTTTAGTAATCTTTGTGCCACAATGAATTATAATTAACACATTTACAGTGCAATTAGAACGCAATGATCATTACACGAGAATTCAAATGTAATGTTTGCAGAAGCAAAACAAACTCGTGTGGGAGTTAGTTAGCTCTCATGCGAAGTCAATTAAAATTCCAAAAATGGGTTTTAAATTGATTCTCCAAAAGGACGGTGTGCGTTCGTAATGTTCTGAATATAGAAATGTCTCTAGCTCGCAGGGAAACAGTCGATGCTCGATTCTACCCACTCGGTTGTTAATTGCGCTGAAACGAGACATGTCAGCAATAGTCAGCATGTAAAGCAGGTTTTGCTTGCGCCTGTGATATTGCCGTGGCGATTGTAATAACGAGTGTCTCTCGGGAGTCATTGCCTTTTAATTAGAGCGCAGCTACTAGCTCGCTTATTGTCGAACCTTGTTTGCTGAACGCTTGAGGAAACTTGTTATGAATGAATTATTGTTGCGTTCATTGATAGTACTCCGCTGTAGAATACTTGTGGCTCTCAGTTGTCGTAATTAACTACTTTAATTACGGCATCTATAAAATTATCCGACAAGTGTTGTCATGGAGAAAATAAATTTCGGGACATCAATCTAACACAAAAGAAAATATATACATATTAAGCTTTGCGAATGCTCCCCGTTTTGTGGATTGGCGAAGTTTTATTTAGTCAGTGCAGGGTAGATACAATGAATCGTGGCGAGTGTAGTAGTGTTGGCCGCGCTCCAGAAATAGTCGATGCAGTTCAAGTGTACTCCATTTCCGGCGTATTATTTCACGCTTGGGCAGAAGTGGCGCCACGCAGGAGTTAGTATAGCTTCGCTGGTTGTAATCACTATTGCAAAGGAATAACAGGAAAAAAAAACTTCTTTTAAACTCCTAAAGTAGGTATAATTAACACACCGAAAACAATAAGCGATAATATAATATCATGTAATAGTTTTAACTATTGATATAAAAAATAATATGTTTTTGTCTTATTTATTAACTACATAAACAAAATCGACGTGAATTAGATATGTACATAAATAATACGATATAGGCCTTACAATGAAACCGTACAATTTGGCTTTTTAATAAAGTGTGTAAGCTTTACCACTGACTAGCAAATTTCAAATTGAATTTGCCACAATACCACGTTAAACATCAAATAATTATATAAATGCTGCCAATATGTTGCTATTGTTAATAAGCTCTTCATTCACGCAGTAATTATAACAGACAGTGCGACCCTAACTTTATTGTAAGCTAATGCAATACCCCACACCATCGACAGTTTAACCTGGAGATGCCCATCTATCTACTACAGAAGATCATAAAACTTTATTTACAAATAATAAAATATAAAGACAAGAGAAGAAAAACTAAACATTCTACTTCTAACTACTACAAAAAAGGGACACTTAGAAAATCTTGAAATCTTTAATCTACTACATGTTTTTTATGTGCATACAGCCTTTCTGATGCCTGTCTCTATTGAGCCTGCACTTACGTATTGCCTTTTTTAATTTTTCCTATTCCGCGACTGTAGACGTAGACATGACGTGGATTAACTTAGTATCATTATGTGTCTTGGTGCTTTTGCTATGACACTCAAATTATTCTGAAATAAAAAAAATACAATATTCATAATTAACGTAACACGCAGGGACTGTCAGTGGAACTTAGCATTATGTATTTAAACGTGAGACTATTCAGTGATAAGAAATGAGACTTCTATAGCTTTGATGTCGTTGCTCCACGGTAATATAATTATAGACTAATGGGAAAGCTGAGAGTAAGCGTTAGCGAACTTAAGTGCAATTTGCCACGCAGTACTACGTAGTACCACGTAGTACTTACGTTACGTGTTATCTGTTAGGTAATAAGTACGTAGGTTCAATATAATCGAAAGTGATTTAGTGTTTATTGGATTAGAAGCAATTTGCAACACTTACCACAATGTTAAGTGATAAAAGTAATTGTTCTAGCTTGCCTTAGCTTCAAGATTTTCAGTGAGTAACAGGAAAGGTTTTCATATCGTAAATCTTATCAAAGATCTAATTAAATTCTAGGTTTGTATATCCATGTTCAACAATAAAAGAAGGGTCTTTTGCGGTGTATTTCATGCATGGTTTCAATTAAATTTATTGTTACAATAGCCTCAATATATTGTAAAATAACTGGGCTGTATAATATCAGCACTATGTTTCAAAGAAAAGGGCCCTCCTTTGAACAATAGGTAAATCTATCTGACTGCTAAGGGCACATCACGTACATGACCTAAATATGAGACAATCAAGGGTAGTCTAGATGTAACATTCATTGACGGCTGCTAGGTGGCGTGCGTCATTGCGTGGGCGCCGCCCGCCCCACTCTGCCGCCGCCCAGCGCCGGGGGCGGGCGGCACTGCCACGGAGGCTGTGCCCAGGGTCGATGTACCCCACGCATGTGTGCGATCTATTTTTAGATCAATAAAGGGTATTATCAACCCCCTATTTTATAATTATTCGCAATAATGAATAAGTTTCAATGCGTCGGTTATTTTAAAACAATGTGAACGTGGGAGGAGTGGTAGGTAGTTACGCAAAAATATTATGAATTAAGACTAAAAATAATGTGATAAACTTCGTTTTTAAAGTCTATGGATATGTTGGTATGGACTGATATTTTTGCTGTATTCCAAAACAGACAAATTATTTAAGTAACTGCAAATATATACATTAATAGGTGACACTAAATCAAAATTGTATAGCGTATTCTCCCAAGCAACTACCCCTCAATTACGTCCATAATAGCGTATTAATTAGCTACAATCTGTGGGCTCGGTGTCCCGTGAATTGCGCGTCGTTTGAAGACAAGGGGCTTACCAAGTATCTCAACAATATTGAAATATTTCTGTGTTAAATATTCGAACCACACCATAGATACAGTTTACAAAGTAATATTACGTTTTGTTAGGTTTATACTAAATCAGCAACACAATCTTTAAATGTTTTGGTCAGTCAGTTTTTTAAACCACTTCATCCACATACACACACTAGTGGTCAACCTCTAGGCGACCTGAAGTGATATCCGCACAAGCATACACTGTAGCCCAAGGTGAAAGCCAAATGCTACTGTGAAAATGCTTAGAAGACAGTAGTAGGACGGAGGAGCGGTCGGGGCCTTGGTCCTTGGTCCGCGCTATCGACCGAGCTTGGCGCCGACACACGACGCTCAGCTCAACTGCCCGACAAATTACCCATTCTACGCACTGCTTTACAATAAAGAGTTAATCTATCTATCTATCTATCTTTATTCACGTGTGACTACCTAGTAACTAGGCCGTTGTCTCTTTTGTGGCTACGGTAACGCATGCCGTGAACAAGGTAGTTTAAAAGTTTAGAGTTTTTTTCTATCACATCCATCATCCGAAATTTATGACTTTTTAAATGTGGACAAGTTTGGCCAAATTAAATATTTTGTTTTATCACGTACTGAAGTAAAAAGATTTGATAAGATATTGAATCAGGCGTTACTTTGCGGCAATCTGAAATAACTGAATGTAATTGAAACTCTGGAGAAATATGTAAGTACTTAGTGTTTTTCAGCTGCGACTACAAAGCTTATAAAGACACAAGGTGCGGTGTTGGTAAGATCTTGAGATCCACGGAGGCCACATTGGTTAGGAGGTGAGGTGTGGCGGTGGTATATGGAGGAAGACACCTAAAAACCATCAAGTTTGTTGTTTGATATCGGTTATGGAGCAGTCACAGCGGAAAAACACTAGATACATATTTCTCCAGAGTTTCAGTTAAAAAGATTTGTTTTATTACGTAAGTAAAAACATAAACCATAAGTATATCATTAGGTTACTCAATTAGAGTCCCAAAATAATAGAAAAGATTTAGTTTTTCTCATCGGATGTTATTGAATAGAGTCAGCTAGAAATTACTAACAGATTTCAATTCAACAAGTTTATTAATTAAAAAAAAAGAATAGTCTTATCTGGAATGCACTCACTGAAACGATTTCAATATTACCTACCTACTATTATTCACATTAACTTTTCATATGACAGCGGTACAATGTAGAATGGTTGACAGCAAGTCATGCGAAAGATATAATTCACAGCGGGTATCGGCAACTGACAACTGATGAGCCGTCGCGCTCGGCTGCACTCATAATGATCATATTCACTGAAAAAAGTAGAATTATATGGACACGTCACGATAGGAAAACCGACAATAGCACGATATCAAAATAACATATCTCACAGCCACATAAAGACCAGTTAGGAAAACTTGAGCGGCTCCAAAATTACTGCATTAGGTTCATATTTGGCTTGAGAAAATATGACCACGTATCTCAGTATCGCCTTAAGCACAAGTGGCTGCCAATTCGCCTTCGCCGGAATGCACATATCTTGTCTCTTCTTTATAATGTTTTATTCAATCCTACAACTCCCAGCTATTTAAAATGTCGATTCAAATATGTACATGACACCCACGCTCGTAATCTTCGGTCGTCGGAAATGCTAACTTTATCTCACCCTAAATTTAACTCGCCATCCTTCTTTGGGCGCTCATTTGCTGTGCAAGCTGTTTGCCTCTGGAATGAGCTACCTCTTAGCATTAAGAAGGCCCCGTCACTGGAATCTTTTAAAAGCCAAGTAAAGAACTGGTATCTGTCCATGCAAACTGGTTAAACCTGCTGCTTATTAGTTTATGTATGTCTATGAATTTATATTTATATATATATATTGTATTTATTTGTATGTAAGTTTATTGTATATTGTACTTATTTATATGTAAGTTTATAGTAGTTATTTCTGTAGTATTAGCACATAGTATATTTTTATATATTACGTAGTATAATATACATGATGTAAGTATGGGTTAGAATAGTTTATAATTTTAAATGTTTATGTTTATTGTTTAAGATTTTATAGTCAAATTTCATGTAATCGTTATTGTACACCCCGTCTAGTCTGTTTTTTATATATTTTCCTCTCCATCCTACGGTTGCCTGGAAGAGATCGCTTTTAGCGATAAGGCCGCCATTTGTGGCATTAGTTTTAATTAATTTTCTTTTCTGTTTGTGTATTATGTTTTTTGTTGTCCAATAAAGTATCAATCAATCAATCAATAAACCCATAGTTATAAGTAGTAGGTATTTAGGTATTATAACCAACTTTAACTTTCATGTGACTTGGTGCTCTATATTCGTTGACTTTCATAAAGATTTTGAGGGTAGAGAATAAATTTCAGCTAAGGACGTGGTTATTTGGAATTTAAAACTTAAATGGAATTCCTGAAGGTGACACACTATCAGGATAAAATGCGAATGTACTTTTATGAAGGGCACTTCATATTTGCATTGGTAGGTAGGTACCTTTACTTAAGAAAGTAGGTAGGAATATAAAGTCGTACCTACGTTCCCTAAAACATAGTATTTAAAAGCTCATAACCAGTAATAATCTCTTTAGCTACACAGAATAAGTTCAAACATCCATAATCATCGTACAAGAATCGTATCTATAGTTAAGTAGTAACAAACGACAGTAGCTGCCGTCACCGCCTCACATTTGCAGATAGGCTTTATGTAAATGAGTTCTCGGAATGTCTCGTCGACTCAGATACAGCTATACCTATAGATAGGGTAGATGCTTAAAATATTTACCTCCGCTTGCGGTTCTGGTGTTTGGGAATCCCACAGTTCACTGCAATCGCGTGCAGACAAACAAACCGATTAGCCATCTCGAGAGGAACAAAACAGGAGTATCAAGGAGAATTTTATTGAACTAGATTACGTGACAACCGTTTTGTGCAAAATCTTGGCTGGAGAACTTTAGAGTGTTTATGACAGAGTAACGATAGATATGGTCTTTTAAGATAGTCGGAGAGCTGAATCTCTTTTTTGTGTCATTTGCATTGCAAATAATTCATAGGACAAATATCATACCACCCTTGTAACCTGGTTTTTATTGGAGTTAAATTAATGAAAATCTAAATTAATTTACGGATTTTACCGCTTATGCATTGAATGCAATAATCATTCTACGACACGTAGACTAAAAACCGTTAAATATACATTTGTACCTACCATTAAATTTTTCCTTAAACTTTTCCAAACTATTATTATGTATCGTTAACTAATTGCCCGATTTATACCTACACGATATAATCTGACCTTGCTTGTCATTATTTTCATTTTATCGTTATAGGTTATATTGCTCGATCTGTGTATGACTGTGTGCGCGTGCGTCAGAGCCGAGATTTCGTTTCGTTTCAATTATGCTCGACCCACCATTGCTGATAGGAAAGTCATAATACCCACATAGGTACTTTTGCCAAATGGCCTCATGGCCTACAACAAAATCAATATAGCGCTGGCGAATGGTACGATTGTTGTGCTGTTTGATTAGCTGCTTTATTGAACTTTGTGGTTAGTGCTGCGGTTTCGATATTATTACGCTAATTAGCCTTTATTACACCTATATTTAGTTTCAGTTTCTTTACATTTTCGATGTAATTACCACTCTGTTTAAAGTGCGAAAAATCCGAATGTAGCAGGACTAGTCTGGCCACATTGCGAGCCCTCGTGATTCTTTTATTGGAGGTGCGTATAAAGTGGAGGTTCGGAGCGAGCGGCAATTACCTCTTGGATTAATGACGTATGTAGTTAGTGTAATGAGTCGGGGCTGAGGGCAGCGGGCGGCGCCCGGCCGTGACCCACGGGAGCTGGAATGTGGCCGCCGCTGCAGGCTCCACCACAGATTACTAGCACGTATGTAATACGCGTGGATCGTACTGGCCCTATTTACATAACAACGCCAGGAGTGCTAATGGCGATCGCCACGCCACGCCACGCCACGCCGCGCCGCTATCCGCGTTTATTCAATTGAACAGATCGAGACCAATGGATTAATGGCTTAGGAATTCTTAGGCATCGTCTAGTACTAGTAAGGGGGCAGTGGGTGACCCTTCACGTCTCTAAAACTCTCAAAAAAGAAACTCTAAAAGAAGGCATGCAATGCCTTCTTTTAGAGTTTCATATCAACCATAATTTGCATCCAGGTTTCCTTATCAAAACATTTCACAATATTCATGTTAACGTATGCTTATAGATATATTATATAGGTAGGTACTTACTTCAAATTTCAATTTCTATTGACTCTATTGACCCTATCAAGTACTTACTAACTTTGTCTAGACAAAGCAACGAAATTCTAAGAAGATATGTTTTGTATTTACGGAGTAATTAAAAACAAACAATGAATTCTCGAAATTAATTTATTTACTTGCTTACTTCGTAGAAATCAGATGGAGCAGCAATCGTGGCTCGCAAAAGTAATTTAATATCTATATTTCTTTATCCTATACACTGCTGATTTTCCTCATAAATAATCAAGACAAGAACTCAATAAAAACAAAATAATTAATGCAAAATTGTAAAGAATACTTGGCCACATTAAATGTCAGATCCTGCACTTTGCTCAAACCAGTTCACCACATAGTTGCAGTTTAACATATCTGGCATTTTTTTCTCATGAGACATAGCCTGCCTGGAGCAGTTGAAGCAAGACTATAAACACCTTTACATTTTAATATACCATCTTAGGAACTGCAGTTACTAATGTCATTTCTAAGATAACATTTTGTAGAGAATTATTTTGGAGAATTAACTTGAAAATCATCTCATGATTTTTGACCTTTTTATCACTTACAATATGATACTCACCTTAAGGATAACTTAAAAATACACAGCAAACAATTGAATAATCCGGGCACAACAATAAAAATCCGTGTATGCCATGGTTGTAAAAGAAACACAACTGTTACGCTGTACAACAAGAAAAACCTATTCTGCTACAAAGAATTAGCTCTAGAAACGAGAATATATGTATGTGGATGTATCTAGACACCTAAATGGTGTTGTAGGAATAAAAACACAGACAGAGAGACAGAGAGACCTAACATTGAGCCGCAGACAAGGTCGGGACACAATTTGGATTACGAATGGTTATGAGCGTTCTGATTGCTGATTGTAGCTCGTAGTAATATTCATGAGATTATACGAGCACTGCATTTACACTGGATGAGCCTTGTCAAGGTTACTGCGGCGGCTTTTTACATGATATTAAGTCTATATTAGGTACATCAAATATTATGTCAAACTTATTTTATATTGGTCTTATTTTTATTTATTTCATAACTCCGGCGGATAAAGAAATCATACATAAAATAAGTAGGTAATCTAAATTTATTGATTTATTAGTTTTCTTTTACTTCGCAATTCGCTTGCAGGAAATCTTTTTTATCCGATTTTGTTTACTTATTAGAACATTTTTTAAGCATTATTTTGATGAAGTAGTTCTTATTTGATATATCTTTTTACACGGGGAATACCGGGGAACAATCACTTCAGGCGAGCTGCAATCATATTGACGCATCATATTTCCACATTACCTGTCATAACATATCAAATTAAGTATACAAAGCAAAATTAACTTTGTTCTATGAAATATGAATTCCTAGAACTTTGTAGTCTACATGCAATATGTGCATATGGATTTCCTGTCTATTCGTAAACACCGTTTGCTAAGAGTATGATTATTTTCCTTAAAAAACTTACTGTCAAAAGTCAGCAACAAGTGTATTGTCCTTTTTGTTCGCTTTATTGTCATTGTGTATTTCCTTCTACGTATTTTTCCTTCAGAGTACCTACCTGTGTAGGTAAGTAAGACCTGTGTACCGGAAATATTAGTTTACCACTCACTCACCGGTGATAACAGCTAAGTAAACTTTATGTCATACATAACTCGACATGCACTATAATCGTAACATAACACTCATATACCTAAACCTATCCATTATCCCTGACATTATTAACCTCTTGTTGTCCGTAATAAAATAATAATGTAAAATTAATTGACTCATTTCCCCTTGCAACTAATTTTAATTAATTGAATCATATTGCTCGTAAAGCTAACCACATTTGGTGTTTAGTTGAGAAACCTTCCTCGTATGTTGATCCGGGTTTACCGCGAGGTGTGAACGTGTAATGTGTTTGTTAGTACAAGGCGAGTAGGTAAAGCTTGAATGGCCGCTCGGGCTCGGCCCGGGCTGCGTCGCACTGTGTCGCTCGCCCATTGTGATACAGCACTGCGTGACTCAGATTTGACGAATTATTCATTCATATGTTACTGAACGATGTCGTTGACTGCTGCTTATTGTGTATGAAATTTCCTTTTAGACGTTATTGTTGTATTTGCAGACTGACTGAGTCACAATATTGTGAAAAATATTGACGTTTCGCCGGCTTCCTTCACTTTATTTTCCCAACTGAAGAACTGGGCTAACGTCACAAATTACTAATAATTACTTGGGGAAACCCATTTTCGGATGATAAATGAAGTTATTATTTAACGGGATAGCCAGTCGTTGATCATTTTGAATGTTTGCAATTTGAATTTGCAAGCCAATTTAACTAATTAACGTAAAGTAGGAAGATACTTTAGAATGTAATCGCCACTTTCTAAAGTTAGGCAGATTTCAGGATTTCTATGTATGAAAATCTGCGATTTCTCACCGTTTCTAGCTGTATAATTTAGGTAGGTACGCACTTGCATTAGAAATCCAAATTGCCACTGATAGGATTACCTGAGACGAAAAACCCTGTCCAACTCCGATTTAATGTAAAATAAGTACGTACAATCTAATTATATTTAGTGCGTTTCGCAATGGTTAGTCATCCAAGAGTTTCAAGGCAGTGGTACAATCTCCGGCACAGTTGGAGCGCATCAGAGTGATCTCGTGACGCCGCCACCCATTTACAAGGCAAATACGATCACGACGCCTCACGCGGATGCTCCGACCTGATGAGGCTTGTGCAACTAAATGCTAGAGCTTTCTCAACGCGATACGAGATTTTCTATGTAGTATCGTAAAATATGTATAATGTGCCAACATTAAATTAAATGCTCAAACGAACGAACGAACGCTTAAAATGGCAAAACTTTTTATTCACACTTTGGTTCCCCTGACATACCTATGTTAATCAAGATAAAAGGTTTGATTTAGTCAAGCTCATCATAAAGCGGCTGTATCATGCTCAATTGGAGTTTGTAGTGATAGCTAAACTTAAATATATCCTACTAGCTGATGCGCGCGACTTCGTCCGCGTGGAATAGTTATTACCATAAAAACGGTTCTAGTGAGTTAACCTTAAAACATAGACATATACTGTTGCGGAAATTTTGTTTGATTATTTCAAGAGAAATAATTCTTTCATACACATTTTTTTGATATCTTGAACCGTTTTCGCAGCGCATGCAACGGAAGCCCTCAAAGATGAATAATTTTCCCCGTTTTTTCCACATTTTATATTGTTTCTTCGCTCCTATTAGTTGCAGCGTGATGTTATATAGCCTAAAGCCTTCCTCGATAAATGGTCTATTAAACACGAAAAAAAAAAACAATTCGTACCAGTAGTTCCTGAGGTTAGCGCGTTCAAACAAACAAACAAACAAACTCTTCAGCTTTATAATATTAGTATAGATTCTATTCCTCAACAATAAAAAATCCTCAAGCAACACTCAACTCGCATCGCTGCATGAGAAAGGAATATTCCTCTCGAAGCACTTCGCAGAATCCGCTAATAGCTATCTAGACCTTACGATACTAGCGGTAGCTGTGCAGTAGTAACATTCTGACACGCAACGCTATGCAGATGTACCGAAACAGCTCCAGACAGGATTCTTTACTTACGGAGGTTGTTGAGGTGAATTGACGCAGATCTTATTCTAGAGCTTCCCAAAACACGCAATGTTGACTTTTCTTGATTGAGTTCTGATGAAATTGTATACAGGCTGAGCAGTTACAGACAAGTTTTTTGGTCTATACCACTATTTATGTCGATGTTATTTACTGATGTTCCATAATATTCAATAATGTGTAAGTTAATCATCCCTCTCATGATTTTCTCCTGTCTGTTCAAATCGACTCATCCAGAAACATCCAGACTTCTTCATGACTGTCGAAGAACTCCTGCCTTTGATTCGGTTTAATAAAAGGGGAGAGGTTCTCTATCGATTGAATGTTTTTTTGTTATAGACTAGTTATCGACTGCTCTGTTAGCTTAGTTGGTAGTGGTTCTGCCTTCTAATCTAGGGGTTCGGGTTCGATTCCCACATGACCCAAGCAATTTTGAATATTTAAATTTGTAATTACTTGTGTTGAGTCTGGTCGTTTCTATGTATAATAAGTATGTATTTACAAAAGAAAAGTATATACATATATTTATTATATCCGTTATCTAGTACCCATGACACAAGCGTAAGCTTAGTATGGGGCTAGATGGCGCCGTGTAATAATGTCCAGAAATATTTATTTTACTTTTTTTTATTTTTTTTATTTATGTTACTCCTGGCTAACATCCCCGTTGTATTGATGCAGGTTGAATGTTTTTTAGTTATAGACAGTTATGTTACTCCTGGCTAACATCTCCGTTGTATTGTTGCAGGTAGCGTGGTGTGTGCGCAGCGTGGCGCGCGGAGCCCCCGGGCCATGCGCTGGTAGCCATGGTCGGCGTGGGCGTGGCGGAGGGCGGCGGGGCGGCCGACACCTACTACGGCGAGTACTACCCGCCCGAGCAGTACTTCGTGCCGCAGGAGATGTGCCCGCACCCGCAGCAGCACCCGCAGCACGCGCACATGTGCACTGTGCAGCTACCTGAATACGGTACATTTTTTTACACGGAATATGTCAACGTTTTGACTAAAGCATGCCTGAAGCACCACTGTAGTCTAAGATGTTGCACGGTTGCCATGGAGACCTATTATTATTTATTAACCTATTTATTCGGGATTTCAAGACCCCTCAGTCTTATTAATAAAAAATGCTTATTCCAAGCTTATTCTGGCGTCACGCTTAGAATAGTTAATCACAGACTAATCTCGTATTAACTTCGTAATAAAAATGTCATTAATAAACATGGAGTAAACTCGGAGTAACAATACATTCCTTACACCGGGAGTACGGTGTGTTTTATGGCAACCCATCCAATTTAAAAGTAAAAAAGTGAACTAATCGAATGAATACATCGAATTAGTTGACGTCTATAACAGTGACAGTCGAATATTTTGATTGTTATGTTGTCAAACTCGCACGTGTTATTGTGTTGATAAATTAAAACAAATTTTATTTTCAATATTTCTTGTGCTGTACCTATATTTTCTTAGATTATTAAAAATAAATAAGATGAGCAAGGAAAAACGTAACCGTGCAATTAATTGGGATGAAGATGAAAAAGTAAGTACCTACATAAGCAAAGTAATTTTGTACCTACTGTGAGATATTTTGCAGATAAGTAAATCTAATATTTGATATTGTTTCAGCAACTATTTTGCATATATCCTTATATATTCTATCCTTCCTAAATTCACAGTTATTCTCCAAAATCAAAATAGGATGAGAACTAACATTATTTAGTGAATTTATATTTATACATATAATAATATTTTCATATTTGCAGGACAATGATTACCTATGTATCGTCGATGATACAGCCGCCTAAGATGATTAAGGAGAATGAGCGTTTGCGATGGGCTGAAATGGCTGAAGAAGAGCACAAAATAAAAATAGAAATATTAAAGAGAATTTAAAATGTACCATTCTGGAAAGAAAAAAAACTGAAAAGAAATATGAAGAAACCTTGTAACTGTTTTAGTTTAGTTTTTAGTTCTGTGGGATAGTCACGACCCTCACTAAATGAGGAAGATTTACTTTTATTTTATAATGTTTATGTGATAATTAATATTAAATTAAAATATCTCATAATAGAAACTTATTTTTATAACAAAATATTAGTAGCAAATCTTTTGCAACAAAACTAAACCTCACAAACTATTTTTTTGTTATATGACAAGACAATTGTCTGACTGTGACAGGACTAAATCCTTTCTTATTCCATTGCTAAACTATGTTGCTTCGTGAACTAACTTTTACTCAAAACAAAGAGTAAACTCGGTTTAGCTTACAACGACTTTACTCCAGGTTTATTAATAGTAGTTTTACTTAATACGTGTTTTAGTCTTGGAGTAAAATTATGACGGCACTAGTCAACGTTTATTAATAAGACAGCTAGGTTATAGTTTTCTGGAAACAGGGCTCCAGGTAGAATACGTATACAATACATCTCATACTAATAATAACCTTCACGATGCTCAACGAATGAACCTACTAGTTACCTATTGTTAGGTAAACTCATCATCACCACCAGCCTACAGCTTCTATACAAACATCTGTACAATACTGTAGGAACATACAGCCTCTTGCAGGACACGCCATTTAGTCCGATTTTTCATATGTCGTCTGAGTTTATACTTACTCTCTTCGTTATTTTCGTTAGTAGAAAGAGAAAGTTAGAGAGAGAAGAGAAGAGAGAGTTACCTATACTCTCTGTATAGGTTGCACAATTTTTCTAGATTTCCCTACAATCTTTCATTTTAAAAAGGTTGTGAAAATGTTGGCTATAGACCATGATGATAATGACTTTACCTTATTTTACTTTGACCAGTTAAATATATATTTTTTTACTTTTTCTTTAAAAAATAAATTTCAATTTCGACAGAAACGTTTAAATATTGAACATTTAGCCACGCTATACGTTTTCGTACTACCTATCAAGTACCTACTTGCATGTAAGTAATTTGTAATCCTGCAATTATTCTTATCTACCTTCGTCAAGCAATTACATTCCTTTCGACTAACAATTTTAAAAATTTAAACGTTTTAATAGTTTAATGATGTTTTACTGCACATAACTGAATACTAGTTCTCGGAATGTAAATGTTATGTTCTAGTTTAGAGAATTTTACGATTGTACCAAGTAGCTGGGTAATTTTGCTCGTAAATAAAACCACTCATCATTCTTCAGTCGTCGAAACAAATTGCTGTTTATCGCCGCAAATGCCATTTTGTATCTATAGAGCTGACTGACTTTATATACGTACTTACCTATGTAGATGTTATACACATATCGATAGGTATAAGGTATACATAGAGACACAGACATTGTGCTTCAGGCATGTATCTAAGATAGCTAGTATGATGCAATGATATTTTACAAATAGAGATGTTACACTCATTCAAAATCGCCCTAGCGCGTGGCGAAATTATGCTATAGCTACTTAGGTAGAATATACGCAGCTTTGTTTACGTTATTCAGGAAAGTAAAAGTGGTCAGAGATATATAAAGCCCCGTTGTGAGAAAGAGATAAACGTATGTTTACAGCTACGTCCGCCGTCAATCGTGAATTCGAGTCGCTATTTGTCTCTTTCGTGGAGATGGCTAAGTGGCAACGCGTCACTGGTTGATTTATAGTAATATTAAATATTTGTATTTTCATTTTAAAAGGATAAACAATAATTACTATTACTAATATATTAAAATGAAACGACACATCCTTCTTGCTTTTGGCACTCGTCCCAGTGTAATTATTGCACTTTCTAAACACATACGATGGCATTGTGAATATTTTTTACTGATAAAAAGTCGCGCTGTCAACGTGCGTCGCCGCGCGTTGCTTCGAGGCGACTGAGCCGAATCATGCTACGTAGCCTGATTTGAGTTCGCTACACAGAACGGGGTATAAACGCATCTACCTCAGTTTATATGTCGTAGGATAATTCGATACTTCGAATCTTCGCGGAAATCCTAGGGGTTTTGCGAAAACGCGGATAATTAGACAAATTATCTGTCCTGTTGTAGTGCTAGTGTTGGACTCGAAGTCACTTGTCTGTGACAGAAGGTAGATCAGGTTCGTTAGGTTGCTTTCTACCACGCACATGCGACGACGAGCGAAGCGAGGAGGAGCCAAGTCCTGTTGTAGTGCTAGTGGTGGGGCAAAAATCCTGACTTTGTCCAGTAAGATTTGATAATTTTTCGCCTATGTCTAATTATCCGCGTTTTCGCAAAACCCCTAGGATTTCCGCGAAGATTCGAAGTATCGAATTATCCTACGACATATAGAATATCATTGGTATAATGTATTTGGGTTGTGACTGAACGAGCTAATAGATACGCGTGACTTTATATTCATGAAATTGGACGTAATAAGCAATTACTCTAGTCGACGACTATAAAATAGCTAGTCTTGCTGCCTATATTTTACTGTACTGACTCTACATTGTTGCGAGATCAAAACCTGTTGCCCAATAGCCAGACCAAATCAGAACAAACCGCAATGAATTAGTGGTCGTGAAGTTTGTAATCGCAGCGAAATTAAAACTGGGAAAAATCCCTTTTACTAGAAACAAAGAGGTCGAAGGCCCTGCATTGCCCAAGAAGCTGCGGTCGCGGTCGGCTGCCGCGAACTATGCGCCACGTTTCCGCCGCTACGTTTATGCCTACAAAAGCGGATGATCCCACAAACAGGGATTTCTACGAATAACCAAAACACGTTCATTCAACACAACCGCAAAGTTACGAAGCGGAACGGACGGCGTGGATGTCAAAATAAAGCAAACTCTAGCCGGCCGTGACGTGACCCGGCCGCGCCGCCAGATGCGAGACGCCGACCACCCGACTACCCGCAAAACCTTGCAGAATATTTGGAACGTTTGTTCGCAATAAGGATACAACATACCAGCACATTATGGTAGGGAAATGTGTTGACATTACTCTACATTATATTAAATCCCTTTGCCAGGTTTAAATCTGAGTGAAAAGGTCCCAACTGACGATATATGAGAATGAGTGTCGAGAAAGTTCTCGCAAATTTTGCTAGGATTAGGTGTTTAATCAGTAGATTATGATATTATGTCATACTAGGTATATACCTACATATTATTATTAATTTATTACATTGTCAGTAGGTAGGGTGAATATGTGCCAGTTGTTATTGTTCTGATAATACTATCTTATCGTGCATTCTCTGTACCTATAAATACACATCTGTTTGTGATTACGTGTGACGTTCATAAGTCCTGTCATGATTTTAGCATAGTAGATAAATAGCTATTATGCTTTATTGCACTTACTAAGCGGCGAAGGAAAACATCGTCAAGAATCAGATTCAGCTGACATGGGTAAATCAGATTTTAATAATTTCACCATTACAACTTCTCTTAAACTATCTCCTCTTCAAACAGAAATAAGACATGTTTTGAGAATAACAAAATATCAGGATATAATGAGTCAATCGTGTACCTTCTAGTCCAAATAAACTCTGCAATGATTGAATCCCAGAGAGGGTCAGGGTCACGGCCAACGGTAATAAGGAATACCACTCAAGGACTATGTAAAATGTAGGTACATTGTACATGACTGTATTATGATTTCATATATACTTATTCAAGGTAATTTTATTAAATCTTTTTGTTTATGACCCCCCTTAGACCTAACTAATGCTATATTAGGTGTGTTAGGTTATCGAATTCGCACTCACACAATACCTACACTGTATTTTTTTCCTAATGTTACTGCCGCTCACCTCATATCTAATTAGACTTTCAAAGACTTGATAACCTCCTTTTTGTAGTCGGTTCTAAGAATGCCTTAAAATAGCGGTGCGTAGCAGGTAGGTATGTTATAATAATAAAGTAAAAGTTAAAAGGTAATTAGCCTAATGTTAATCTATAATATTTCCTTGCTATATTACCTAGGTACATCTATATCAGTCGTTATGAAGTCGTATCATACACACTTGTCTTATTTTTTACGTGGTACACATTTATATCGATATAAGTACAAATATATATTCATTCTCATTTTTTCACCTTTTCCAGGAGGCATGCCAGTGGTGACGTCAGCAACGATGATGCCCCCCATGATGCCGCCGGTGATCGACGAGAACATGCGCCACTACCTGGTGCACGGCCCACCGCCCCACCACCACGCGCACCACCAGCACCACCAGCCGCCGCAGCACCACCAGCCGCCGCCGCACCACCAACCACCTCACCATTATGTAAGGGAATATTTTTAAATATATAAACATTTCTGTCATTAAAAAGTTATGGCTAAATAGTTATGGTGTGCAAAGTCAGTAAATTCTGAGTATTGTTAGTATTGCCATAATGAAAACTTGAGTTCTATTTTTGGTAAAATGTATTAACAAAATAAATGCTCAGCCTTGGCCTTCACAAAATATAATACAGCCATCGGTTTTCAGTAAAATTATTTTTACACACATTTAAAACAATTATTTTTTGCACAAATTTATTGTCTATTTACGGTTCATGATGGTTTTATGAAAGTCATTATTTTTGTGCTTAAGTCCTAGTCAAACTATGGAATGCGAGTGTCAATATCATCCAGAATCCAAAGCAGCATGTACTATACTCTACTCTTCGAGATGTAAACTTGAGTGATGTTAATTTAATCCAAAACTAGTTTTTATTTAAACTACTCATATATTTTAAAAAAGATCTAGGTATGTTAATTTGCTTGAATAGCAACATTTACATCATGTCAAGTTGACATTGACAATCAAGGAATTTCCTTCAAGGACGACGCGTCACGCGACGCTACCATGTTTGTCTTTTCTTTGATGTTCATTGTTTGATTTGTTTTGTTTACGAAACAATCTGAAATTAGGAGTCACAATATAAGAGTATTTTAATTAACTCCGATCACTGAGTGATATTATAAACACACGAAAAGTAAAACTTACACTGATCATTTACCCTGAAATACAACGAAGGATGAATAAAACTATTGTTCGATTTTCACCTTCTGTGTAAACATTTCTTTGATTGTTTTCTTGTTTCTTGATAGGATCGCGTAAAACTTCGGCTCTTGCACGTGTTTAATTTGAAATAAACCGGCTATGTTATGTGTTCGATATTGTGTATAGTTTATCCGATTGTGTATTGGTAATCTACTCGCGGCGGGGTTATAGCGGCCGCAGTCGGCGTAAGATTGGTGGCAGTGTTATCAGCTACGAACAGTTGGCTTTCGCATGTACGTGGCACAGTAGCAGTGACGATAACACCACGCGTACCGAATACATTGTTATGAAAACTCAAAATGAACCATCCTGAAGGAAGTGATAGAGAAAAACCACCACAGACAGAGCAGGGAAAGGTCTGTACAAGCAAATCATTGCTGGAAAATAAACAGTTGCGTATTATTTACTCACTAGCATTATGAAACTTATTCAATATGCTATCTTGAAATGAGCATACAATTTCTAGCTGTTTCCTCTGCTCGTTATATTTGCTAGAAAGATTTCATTTGAAATGATGTAGGTATTGTTTTGGTGATTGAAATGGATAATGTTCTGTGTTATATAATTGGAAATGTTAAAATATGGAATAAATTTTTTTCTTAGTAATAATTTGTGACTTATGTGTTATCCAATTTAGGTTTTTCCTTAAAAAACATAGCTTCAAATCAATAATTCATATTTCGGTTGTTATTAGATAAAATTAAATATTATATTATTTTGTACAAAAGCTTCACAAAGTAATAAACTTGTTTATCACTTATTAAAATAATATATTATGTTTAAATTGAACAAGTGAATTTAAATATAAAATACAAAATGAACTGTTTCTTACATATTTTGATTGAAGCAAAGCCATATGATTAAACACTGAGTAATCACAGATAAAAACTAAAATAAGTAAGTAGTATTTACTTAAAGCAGTTGTCATTTATTATGATATCAATCAATCACCTCCCTGTTTCCAGGGTCCAACAAATGGTGCGACCGGCCCACAGCACTACTACGGCGGAGGCTACCCCCACTTCCATGTGCCCCCGCACCACATGCAGCACTCCCCGCCACCGGTGTACCAGAAGGATGAGCGCACACAGCGAGCTTACTCCAAGCTCAAGCAGAAGCTGGAGAGGAAGCAGCACACCACCAGGAATAATGGGATTGGTGAGCAGTTTGTTAACCAACTTTAAAAGAACAATCAATTGTGATATTGTTAGTCCTGTATAAAATTTGTATATCTCTCTGGAGTCGTGTTTCCTCATAACTGAGGGTTGCGACTCCCCCGCAGAACCCTACTTACTTCGTGAAAGTTTGAATTAAATGAACTGTTGATGATTTTAATTTATTTTCTACATCATTACTAAAGGGCCTCATTTTGCTTCATGGTTTCGCTCATGGAAAAAAAAATCTTAGTTGTCAATTAGCTAGACACTTCAGAAACAGATAATTAATTTATGTTCTTGATGTAACCTGACCAGTTTATCTTTACATTTGTAGAGGTGAACTCCGGCGCGAGCACGCCATCTCTATCCCCGCGCAAGGAAGCCAACGGTCGCGGCGGCGGCAGCGGCGGCGCCAGCTCGGGCGCCTGGTCCGAGGGCGAGGGCTCCTCGGCCGGCGCCTCGCTGCACGGGGACGACGATGACACGCACGCAGCGCTAGATCTGCTCTCTGCTACTAGGACGCCGCAGGTATATATTAATTTTATATTCCTTTTTTCTTTACCTTTAATTTTTTTATTATTTATTTATTATTGATTTGACTGGCCTGTTAGCTTAGTTGGTAGTGGCTTTGCCTTCTAATGTAGGGGTTGCGGGTTCGATTCCCGCGTGACACAAGTATTTATGCATTTTAAAAAAGTATAATTACTTGTGTTGAGTCTGGTCGTTTGTATGTATAATAAGTATGTATTTACAAAAGAAAAGTTTATAAGTATTATATCCGTTACCTAGTACCCACGACACAAGCGTTTGCTTAGTGTGGGGCTAGATGGCGCTGTGTGCAACGTCCTGGAATATTTGTACGAGCGGGGGAGCCAATCTAACCTTGAATTAAAAACTGGGGGTTGAGGGTTAGATAGCTCCCTGAGTGGATGCAATCCAACTGAGGAAAAGACTGTGGTGTGTGTTGGAAAGCTCGTTTATTAATAGTAACTAAATCTATACATTTGAAATGACGCTGGGGTCTTTGTGCGATTCAACTACGTACAGCGCCATCTAGTGAAAATCTTACAAACTAAAATTATCGCTCCAACATACCGCCCACCAAGGACAACTATTTTTGTCCTTAATTATAACAAAAAAACCAAACTAAAATCTGTCTTAAATTACATGAGTAACAACATACTTTAAACAGTGAATGAGTACATTGGTTAATGGGGGCATGTGATACAAACTAATAAAGAAACTTATATCTAGATGGGCTGTACTCTATACTATATACAATTACACCTTATATACTATTCCGTAATTGGTAAGACACACAATTTTGATAAGGGCCGTTTCAAAAATGTGTTCTTGCATTTTAGAGTGACGACTCGCGCGACGTTGTCATTACCAGGGTGAATAGTCACAATCTTTCCCAAGAGCCAACGTGCGGGAGGCAAACCGTCCTCCTTGATCAAAACTATGTCCCCAATTGTCGGTTGTTGCATGTGTCGGTTCCATTTGTGCCGCTGTAGTAGATGGGTGAGGTATTCATCTGACCATCTTCGCCAAAACTGTTGCACCATACGTTGCGTCATTTGCCAACGTCTTAGGCTGGTAATGTTGTCTAGCTCGTAGTTGTGATCGGGAACAGCGACCAGCGGTTCCCCAACTAAGAAATGTCCTGGCGTCAATGGTGTGGGTTCGTCTGGATTCCCAGGTACGGTGGACAACGGCCTGGAGTTGAGACAAGCTGCTATCTGTGTTAAAACTGTGCTGAGTTCTTCATAAGTCAGTGTGGACTCCCCAATGACACGTCGCAAATGGTACTTGACTGATTTGACACCAGCCTCCATCAGACCATTGAAGTTTGGTGCAAGAGGTGGGCTGAAGTGCCACCTTGTTCCATTGTTCCCGAGCCACTCCCTTATTTCGACTGCAACAGACGATTTTTCTCCTTCAACTAAGTGGCGCAGTTCTTTTGCGGCACCCACAAAGTTGGTTCCGTTGTCACTCCAAATATCAGTTACGTGACCGCGCCTAGACACAAACCTTCTGAATCCTGCGATGAATCCAGCCGATGTGAGATCGCTGATTACATCCAAGTGGATTGCTTTCGTCACCATGCAGACCCAGACACATATGTAGCCCTTGTACGATTTGTGCCCACGCCCCTTTGAAGTTCTCAGTTGTATTGGGCCTGCAAAATCTACTCCGCTGTTTTTAAACGGTCTGGATGGCTTGATCCGACACTCTGGAAGTTGTCCCATCAATTGAATGGGTCTGCTGTTTGAGTAGCGCCTGCATTTGACACATTTGCGCACATGAACCCTGACCAATGACCGGGCTGATAAAATCCAGTACTTTGTGCGCAATTGTATGAGCATCAATGATATTCATCCGTGCAGAGTCCTCCGGTGTGCGTCATCGATGATCAAATCTGTAAGATGATCGTTGTGAGGTAAGATGATGGGATGCTTTGTATCGCTAGTTAAATCAGCTCTATCTATACGACCGCTTCCTCGTAGTATTCCATCATCGTCTATAGTTGGGCAAAGAGATCTTAGTCTGCTAGTGGCACTGACTTGACCATGGCGTTGAATGTCTTTGATTTCCTTGCCAAACTCTTTTGCTTGTGTGTGTTTGATGCACACCTTCAAAGCTTCGTCTATCTCTTCACTTTCTAGGCAACCTTTGTGTTGTTTTTCGACATTTCCTTTCCACTGTCGCACTCTCAAACAGTAGGCAATGACTCTAACAAATTTGTTAAGAGTTGAATATTTGGTCCAGACAAGATCTTCCCTTTCAGGTTCAGTGATGTGATGGACCTTTATCGCTCTCTCTTCCAGTTTTGTTGTGATTGAGGCAGGTCTCGAATACACGATAGTGTCGTATTTCAGCCAAGGTGGTCCTTGAGCCCACAGCTCGTTGGAAGACAGCTCTTTAGGTGTTAGTCCTCTTGATGCTATATCTGCTGGATTGAATGATGTCTGAACGTGTGCCCAGTGAGTGTTGTCAAATAGCGAGAGGATTGTGGACACTCTGTTCCCAACGAAGGTCTTCCATCGGCTAGGATGGCTGCTCAACCACGCCAAAACTACGGAAGAGTCAGTCCACAGATGGATATTGTTGTTTGAGATCTTGAGCACTTGTGCCACCTCTGCTGTCAGTTCGGCAGCTAGAACACTTCCCATCAGTTCAAGTCTTGGAATCGATTGCTGTTTTACAGGTGCAACTCTGGTTTTACATGTGATCAAGCTGACGTTAATCTCTCCGATCTTGTTTACAGTTCGCAGGTACACGACCGCAGCGTAAGCAGATAAGGACGCATCGGAGAAACCATGCAGCTCTACGTGATCATCATCGCCGTTAGTATAAATCCATCTAGGTACTCTGAAGTTGCTCGTCTCTGTCAGGTTGCTTCGGTATGTATGCCATTCTTTCAATAGTTCAGATGTCAACTCTTCGTCCCATTCTAGCCCCGAAAGCCATAGCTTTTGAATGAAAATCTTTGATGAGACGACACAAGGAGCCGCCCACCCTAAGGGGTCGTAGAATCGAGATATATCAGATATAACTCTTCTCTTTGTTACAGGTGTTTGCTGCGAAGGAAGGTTGACTGAATATTGGAACTCGTCTTGCTCACGGTTCCATGTAATTCCTAAAATCTTCATGATTTCATCTTCATTTATTATTCTTGTTTCTTCTTCTGGCCTTGCTACTTCTCTCCTATCCTTTCCATCTTCCTCTAACTCTTTGTTCAATTCCTTGCTACTACTTGTCCATTTCTGAAGCTGAAATCCTCCCTTGTTGAGTAATTCGGTCATTTTCTTGTAAATTCTTATTCCTTCTTCTTTTGTTTTGCATCCGGTCATTAGATCGTCAACGAAAAAATCATTTTTTACCTTTTCAGCGATATCGGGACAGCTTGCACCTTCATCGATTGCAACTTGCTGTAGAGTCTTCACCGCAAGGTAAGGGGCTGCAGCTGTACCAAAGGTAACTCTTACTAATTTATATTCTTCTGTTTCAGATTCCGGATTTTCGCACCAGAGGACTCTCTGAAAATCAGCATCTTCGGAAGTGACCTTCACCTGCCTGTACATTTTTACGATGTCAGCACACATGCTTGTCGGGTGTTGTCTCCATCTCATGATGATGTGACGTAATGGTTGTTGCAACATAGGACCTACTAACAAGTCTTCATTGAGTGATGGTGAATTAGCACTCTTCATTGATGCATCAAACACAATTCGAACTTTGCTAGTGGTCTTGTTCTCGCGCACTACTGCATGATGGGGCAAGTAAACAGCTGTTGAATTCTCATCAGTCTTTGGCACACGTTCCATGTGACCAAGTTCGATGTATTCGTTGAACACTTTGCTATATTGCTCACCTAACTCTCTATTCTTCTTTAGCTTACCTTCAAGAAGATGGAGTCTCTTGAGTGCGATATTCTTGCTGTTCCCATGTTTACATTGTGGTTCTTCATCTCTAAATGGAAGTTTGACAACGTACCGTCCGTCCTCATCGCGACAGGTTGTCTTCTGGTAAATGACTTCACAACGCGCTTCTTCTTCCGTCAAGATTGCTTTCGCTTGAAATTCAGGAATGACAGATTCAATTTCCTAAACTTCTTTAGGAGTTCGTCGTTAGCTTCATCTGCGGAACTCATGATGACATGATGACAAGTGCGAGTAGTGCTTGTTGCTGGTACTTCTCCAGATAGGACCCAACCAAAGTAGGTATCCTGTGCTATAGGTAGCTCCGGAGCTGGGCCTTTGATTAAGCCTTCTTTGAGCACCTTCCCGTAATGTTTTGAGCCGAGAAGCAAGTCAATCTTGTTTGGTGTGTGATACTGTGGGTCAGCTAGAGTTAGAGTCTCTATTTCAGGCCAGTTGGTTATCTTTAATTTGCCTGATGGCAAAAGTGATGTGATGTTCTTCACCACGTGTGCTTCTATTGTGAGGCTGAAATTCGGGTCAGTGCGTGAGTGTAGTGTCACACTGACAATGAAATTGGAGCACAGTGGGTCTTGACCGCCTACACCCGAAAATACTGTTCTATTTGGGCGCTTCTTGAGCCCGAGGAGCTGGGCTGCTGCTTCGGTGATGAGTGTGGATTGTGATCCTTGATCCATCAATACCCGCAGCAGTTGAATGAGACCCTGCAGTGTTTTCGCTCCGACAACTGCAGTTCCCAGTAAACCTTCTGAGTCAGACTCCTTTGAGACATGTGAGGTAACGTTGTGATGAATAGTTTGGTCTGGTGTCGTTACCTGGTCACATGTTGATGGTGTTGCAACACTATTGACGTCTTTTTCTATGCGGTGCAACAGTGTGTGGTGGCGCCGCTTGCAAATCTTGCAAGTTGTGGTGTGGCGACAATACTTGATTGGATGCTTGCCCAAGCAGTTAAAGCAAAGTCCTTCTTTCTTGACAAATACGTGACGCGAGTCGTAACACTCTTTGGCAAACACTTTGCAATTCGCTAATTTGTGATTTTCGTTACAAAATAAACATTTAAGTGCCATAGATTGACATTGCTTATTATCTGTGACATGGTGAACTTTAGGTTTGAGTTGATACGGTGTGGTGGGTTTGCTGGGCCTTTCATTTAGGAATTCTAGTGCTCTGAATCTTGACTCCAGAAACTCTTCAAATTTAGAAAGCGTGGGAAGATCATCTTTGCAACTTATGTGACTTTCCCACTGCTTTCGTGATTCAGGGTCCAATTTAGCACTGACTATATAAATTACGATGGTGTCCCAAGTGGACACATCGACTCCAATGTTTTTCAACCCGTTCAAGCATTCCATGATAGTGTCCAACAAACCCTTTACACCGGTGGAACATTCTGTGATAGCCCTTTGATTAATTAGTCTACTTAGTAGACGATTTGACAGGAATCTCTTATTTTCATATCTACTGACGAGTAGCGACCAGCACTCTGAGTAATTGGATGACGTAATAGGGATATGCCTGACTAGGTGTTCGGCCTCGCCGCGTAACAAACCCTTTAAATAGTGCATCCTTTGTACGTCGTCCAACATCTCGTTGGTTCCTATCAAAGATAAAAACATATCTTTGAACGTTGGCCACTCCTCGTATGTACCTGAGAACTTTTCTATTTGGATTTTGGGCAACCGCACATTCTGTGAAGCATGTACATTCAAAGTGTTATGATCATCATGGTCAGCTACCGGTATGCCTGACTTTGTATACCTCTCTAGAACAGTTCTCAAGTCACTCTTATGATCTATGTACATTTCTTCTGTCTCGTCATAAACATTCTCTGTGAAGTAATTGGATGCTTCATGGGCAGTAGTCATGGTTTGAATGATTTTCTGGTGTGTTGCCATGAACCCTGCCCAATTCACTTCCAACTGCTCCAAGCGAGTTTTAACATAAGGCTCGGTAATACGCTCTTTAGGCGACTTTTTGTAGTTTGAAATTCCTTTTTCTATCACATGTTTTTGATTAGTTTGCAACTTAAATAGTGCGTCCATATTGCCTACAAATTAATGCGACGACACTATCTTACAAATATTTAAACAAAATTTACAAGTTGAAAATTTTACAAGTCGATGAATTTACTGAGCAAAATATTCTAAGTGTATGGAACCTTGTCGCAGTAAATGAATTTTAAACCGGCCGTAGCTTCGCCCTTGTTCCAACTTAAGGCTAACTATTCTAAGTCCCAAAACCCATGCACACAAAATTATTCTAAGTTGAAATGTCAAATTGAAACTAAACTTCACTCTTGATTGAACGTAAACAAAACACTTGGTTGAATGTAAACAAACACTTGAAAGTACTCACTGTTTTCCTTCGACACTTAGCTTCATTCAATAGACTGGTTCATCGGTCGTTCCTTGCTTTCCGCTGCTTCCGGTCCTCGTTCCTCGGCACTCCGCTGCGTGGTGGAGTATTCCGCCTGCGTGGTGGAATGTTCCGCTACTAGTGGCGCCACCTGGTGGCGTGGTGAGGAGGGAAACTATTCCGCTGCAATGTGTATTGATCCCCCGGTGTAAGGGGAGAGATCGACCGGCGGTTGCACTAAAGTGCCGACGACAACGCTGAGGTGCCGCGCAATCTCACCAAAAACCGAGTCGAGTGGCTGTATTAACAGCTGTATCCGGCTCGAATATGTACGAGCGGGGGAGCCAATCTAACCTTGAATTAAAAACTGGGGGTTGAGGGTTAGATAGCTCCCTGAGTGGAGGCAATCCAACTGAGGAAAAGACTGTGGTGTGTGTTGGAAAGCTCGTTTATTAATAGTAACTAAATCTATACATTTGAAATGACGCTGGGGTCTTTGTGCGATTCAACTACGTACAGCGCCATCTAGTGAAAATCTTACAAACTAAAATTATCGCTCCAACAATATTTATTATTATTTTTTTATTGTCATCATAACTAATTTAAAAACTATTATTTACTTCATCGTAATAAATCGATTTTTTAAAAGAGGGATTTAATTAGGCATTAATATGCCATACACTTTAAAGCAGTAAGGTACCTATAAATGTAACAATATATTATGTTCTAAGTTTGTATTAATTTCTTAGCAGAAACAAATATAATAAACTGTACTATGTGCGTTTGTGCAGGTGTCGGACATCACCCCCACGAGTGCCCTGGTGCAGTGGAACTCCCCGCTGCCAGAGGGAGTGACGCTGCCCAACGTGGAGCTCACGTACGAGCTGCTGCTGGGTGACCGCGGCCGGTACAAGGCCATCTACAGCGGCTCCTCGCTGTCGTGCCGGTCAGTAGTTACTCGACACCGTGCAGGTCTAACCCACGAGTGTGTGACTAGTCGGTAATGTGTGGCCTGTGTTACAGAGTGCGCGACCTGCGACCCGGCTGCGAGTACTCGGTGTGCCTGCAGGTGCGCGCGGGCGATGCCACCGGGCCCGCCAGCGAGGTGGCCACGTTCCGCGCGCCCGCGGCGCCGCCCGACGCTCCTCCCGCGCCGCGCGTGGCGCAGCGCCTGCGCACCTCCGTGCTGCTGCGCTGGGGCGCCGCCGCTGACAACGGCGCGCGCGTCACGCACTACGCGCTCGAAGTGGACGCGGGAGAGGGCTGGGTCGAGCTCACGAGGCCGCGCAACAAACAGCACACCGCCAACGGACTTCGACCGCAACACCGCTACCGTTTCCGCGTGGCCGCCGTCAACGAGTGCGGCCGCGGCGACTGGAGCGAGGAGACCGTGGTGTGGACGGCGGGCTCCCCTCCGCCCGCGCCCGACGCGCCGCGCCTGGCCAACGCCACACCGCGCGCGCTGGAGCTGGCGTGGACGCGCCGCGCCGACGAGGAGTTTACGCTACAAATGGATGATGCGGCGCGCGGGCACGGATTCCTGCCCGTGTACGCGGGCTCCGACGCCGCCTACACCTGCTCCGGGCTGCGCCGCGCCACCGACTACCGTTTCCGGCTGCGTGCTGAGACAGCGGACGGCCAGGGGCCTTGGTCCTGCGAGGTGTCGTATCGCACGATGCCCGAGCGGCCCGCGCCGCCTGGCCGGCCCGCCACGCGAGGCAAGATACACTCACGCGCCTTCCGACTGCGCTGGGAGCCGCCTTCTGAAGACGGCGGCGCCGCCATAGACACCTACACGCTGGAGTTGGACGCCGGCGAGGGCTACCAACAGGCCTACCGCGGACCCGAGCGTGAGGCGCACTGCGACCGCCTTCGCCCCGGCACGCCTTACCGTGCGCGCGTGCGCTGTGCCAACGTGGCTGGAGAGAGCGACTGGTCTGCAACCGAGACCGTGGCCACCGAGCCGGCTGTGCCTGCTGCACCATCTGAACCCGAGGCTGTGGGTGCGCCGCGCTCCACGCAGATCTCGGTCCGGTGGCGCGCGCCTGACTGCACGGGCGGCGTGCCGCTCACCGAGTACCGCGTGGAAGTGGCGGACGCGGAGGGTGGTGTGCGACTCGCATACAGCGGCGCCGCCGCTGAATGTCTCGTTAAGGAGCTACTGCCCGGCCAAGATTACCGCCTGTGGGTAATCGCTGTGAACGCGGTGGGCGCGGGCCCCGCGTCATCTCTGCTCGCCTTCTCCACGCCCGCGGCGCCGCCCGACGCCCCCGCGCCACCCACAGCCACTGCGGAGAGCCCGCGCGCCGCGCGTCTCGAGTGGACGCCGCCCGCTGACAACGGCGCGCCCGTGCTCGACTACCGGCTCGAAATGAGCTCCAACGTGGACGACGCCTTCGCAGAGGTGTACCGCGGTGCCGACACCAGCTGCGTCGTGGGCGAACTGACTCCTTTTTCGCCTTATTTCTTCCGAGTGTGTGCGCGCAATATGGCCGGTCGTGGGCCCTTCTCGGGCGTACGCGACCTGCTGACGCCGCGTGCGCCTCCAGCCGCGCCGCACGGGCTGCGCCACGAGGCCACGGCCGCCTCGCTGCGCCTGCATTGGAGGCCGCCCGCCGCGCACGGCGCCCTGGTGCTGCGCTACCGCGTGCAGGTGGACGACGACGCCTTCGAGACGGAGGGTCCTGCACCCGAGCGTCTCGTGGAAGGGTTGGCGCCCGACACCGTATACCGCGTCCGCGTGGCCGCTCTCAACGAGCTCGGGCTGGGCGAGTGGTCGGAGGAGGCCCGCGCGGTCACGCGGCCTCCGCCGCCGGCCCCGCCGCGTCTGGTCGTGGCGGCGCCCGCGCACAACCACCTGCGCCTGGAATGGGAGGCGGCAGGCGGCGACGGCGCGCAGTACTGCGTGGAGATGCGCGCCGCAGACGCGCGTGAGTTCCGCCCCGTGTACCGCGGCTCGGCGCGCTCCTGCAAGGCCAAGAAGTTGCGGGAGAACACAGAGTACTGGTTCCGCATCCGTGCCAGCGACGAGCGCGGCGGCCGCGGCGGCTGGTCGGAGCCGGTTTCGGCGCGCACGCTGCTGGCGCCGCCCCCCGCGCCGCGCACGCCCTCGCTGTCCCTGCCGGCGCCGCGCCGCGCCGAGGTGGTGTGGGACGCCATCGAGGACGCCGAGTACGTGCTGCAGTGCGCCCGCCTCAAGGACGCCGTCTATAAACAGGTGAGTCTGGCGCCTACCTACTTGCATAGCTAGCTACTAAACAAAACATGCAGATTTATCGCTTAATCTGATTTCATTATTTAAATTTTTAAATACTTGTATCCAATTTTGAAAAAATCGCATTGTTGACTGTGAAAGGACAAATCTAAATGTAGTTGATTGAAAATATACATCTATTATATAGTTAGATGACGAGGTCACCATACTGAGGCGCGCGTGGTTGCAGGTGTACGCGGGCGCGGAGGCTGCGTGCGCGCTGGAGGAGCTGGAGGCGGGCGCGGAGTACCTGGTGCGCGTGTGCGCCGTGCGCGGCGGGCTGGCGGGTGCGTGGTCGAGCGCGGCGCGCCTGGCTGTGCCGGCGCCGCCGCCGCGCGCACCGCGCCGCGCCGCCCGGCCCGCGCGCCGCCTGCAACCGCGCCACCTTGCGCTGCTGCTGGCGGCCGCCTTCGTGCTGCTGGCGGTGCTGGTGGCGGTGCTGCTGGAGCGCGTGTTCGTGGAGCCGCAGCCCTGACGCGCGCTGGCGGCGGCCCGCTCGCGCGCGCTGGCCCGCCTCTGAGCGCGAGGTGTAGCTTCACTTGTAAAATTCTGTTGCGAAAAAAAACGAATGTGAGGCTGCATTTTCATAAATTTATATTTTTACAGAGATGTGAAGCTTCGCGTGTCGTGTCGTGTCTCCCGCGAGTCGATCTTGACTCTCGCGATCTTTCCGTTGTCTAGTCTACTCTCGTAACTTGTCGTTATTTCACGCCGCGCGCTGCGTTATACATACCGTGTAGTGAAATATCAATTCGTAATTCGTCTGGACGAACCGCTTCCTATACTTCCGTACTCCGCGACTCGGTGCTCGTTTAAATCGTTCGATATTCTTGTATCCGATGGGTCCGCTGCATGATTTACCAGTTGTATCGGATTCATTGTAAGAAGTTCCGAACGAGGTGCTCTATTATTAGTTCGGTCGAGGGTCGAGGGCCCTCGCTCTGCAACGAGTTTCCAGTGTGTGTGCTGTGATCACTTCCTTATGCGAATGAGACTGATTTTACAAGTAAAGCTTTGTTTATAGAGATGAATGGCTTACGTTACGTGTGTGGAGCGGAGGCACCGCTCTCTGCTTCTTTCATAATATCACTGTACCTAATTATATTGTATCATCGATAAATACGACTTGTTTTATACTATTATTGACTATGGAACGAGATTTTATTGATGACATTGTGTGACATAGAGTAAATTGTTATAAATTTAGACACGTGGAAATTCGAGTTCGTTACCATCCGGTATTTAAATATAGCGATGTGAGATTCGTATTGCGATGCGATCCAAAAATGTATATCCAAAAATGAGATTTGCCATTATTATTTGGTGTTTGTTACTTTGAAATTTATTAGGGAAATTGTTAACGATGTCTATAAATATAATTTTAAACGAATTTCATTGTAGATAAGTGAAAATGAATTTAATTATTCTTTATTCAGTATATTAGATTAAATACGTGTATGGGGTATTATTATACATTTAAACATTGATGTTTCTTAGTACCAATTATTATTATCTACATTTGAATGTTGTTTCGTGGATCTAATTAATCGTCCATGTGTTGAATCATGCATATTATATGGATATGAATGTATCGTCCTATTATGTAGGCCTTACCGCAGCGACCTATCATGTCGGGAGTGCGCCGCGGCCGGCGCGCGCGGCTGACCGGACACACTGCGACTGCGCCAGCTAACTTGCGCGTTATCATTGTCTCGTAAATATATGATATTTACCTCTTCTGTGATTAGCTTATTCTTTTCTTTCTATATTGTTTATTGTTGTTGTCGGAACATTCCTAGGGTACGTGTTACTTTCCGGTGCGGAGATTTTAAATTTGTTATAAGATGTGCATGAAAAGGAGGAATCATTCGGTGCCTGCCGGGCGCAGCTCGCTACTACCTAAAGGAACTATTTAATTTTTCGAGAAATTTTATAAGAATGACGTGCAATTAACAATTTATTTATTCTTTATCGCTTAATATAATATTTATTTTTAGAAATTATATCTGAATAAATATAGTGTGAACGAGGAATCGATGTTCCTAAGAGAGAAGGTCGTACGTTCTCGTACTGCAAGCATTCCAAGATATTCCACTTGTAAATAGGCCTAATGAAATCTACGACTTGTCAATGTACATCGCTTTTAATATTGAAGTGTAAATAATCTGATGTGGTCGAGCTTGTTGTGCGGCGAGTCCAGCTGCTGGGCGCCGCCTGCGATATATTACAGTGTTGGACGTTAGGTGTTTCACGGGGATTACATCTCATATTGTATTTGTGTTTCAATAAGTACGTATAACGAAATGTATATGTTTATAATATAATATTTGATGATGTTATTATGTATACAATTTATTAAACATGGATATATCAATAAAACTATATTTTGTGTATACTGAATGTTTAATTTTCTTTCTACAAAACCTGTCAAAACTACAGACACTCCTATAACTAGGGAAGAATGTAAAAGTAAAATAAATTAGGACAAAGATAATATTAGATCTAAGAGTAGAAAACACTAAGTTAATTTACTAGTCTAAATAATCTAGGAATCAATTACGTTAATACCTATCTAATTGCTGACGTTTTTGTCCTAAAGAGACTAGAAAACTTTGTACTATGAGTATTATGTACCTCAACTGGACATAAACATGCTTTACTTAGGAAAACTAAACTAGTATCTAAAGCACAGGAGCAATAGAAAAATAAATATATTCGATAACTACTGAAATATAATATCTGGAGATAAAACTTAATTTCTACAACACTGACAATGATAATAGCAGTAACTTGATTAGTTATGTGATATCTGTAATGTAATGTAACTATTAACCTATTTAATTAGAATTGGGTGGTTAGTTATCTTGCGGGAGAGCATTCAAACTAAGACCAAACAGTAAGCATAGAAAAATAAATACTGCAAAAACTGTACTAAAATACATACACCATTGAGCCTGAACATACCTCGGTCTAAAATACTGCAACAAATATCAGAAAAGCCACGCTTTGCTACATTTTATTAAATTCTAAGTTGGGGGAAAGAGTTGGCACGATTTGATGTTTTCGCTGTAGAATTCAGTATAGTTTGTTAGGTAACTTCGCTCCTTGGTAGAGATGTGGTCGATACAGCCTTTGAACCTGTGAGGGAAGAGCTTGTTTGCTATTGCGCTTCCGTCTGATATGCCACCTGCGAACAAAATAACATTATTATGTACTGGACTAATAATATTAGCTTTTATCTAAGTTTGGAAGGCTTGTCAAAATTAATCGTATTTTGTATAGAATTCGAAAAGCTTTAATTTTTTCGTAAGGCATAAACGATCCTCAATAAAGGAAATAGTTAGATGAGTTATTTCTTAACACTTGACAGGTATGTAGAGATATATTTTAAATGAAAACGATCTTTATTATCTTATGTTTAGGTATAAGTAGGTAATACATATACTTATTCATTAGCCTATATATTTTTTTTTAAATTGAAACGAATTTGCATTTGGCCATAGTTTGCCTGATGGTAACCAAAGGCTATGGCCTAAGATGGAGCGTGCTTACCCGATAAGACACTCTCGTTTAACCTACCAATATACAAATCCACAGTATCATATCCACCGTCCTGCAAGCCCGGTTCCTCCACGTACGCCACCACAGTGTCGATAGATAGACTGATGTTATGTCTGTCTATCCGCAGCACGACGGTGTGCCACTCCCCGTCTGCTAGGTAACCTGCTGACGGCACCAGGCGGGAGAGCTGGCGGCTCTTGCGGACCTAGGGGAAGGAAGATTGTATTTAACTTAGTATGTGTTATTATAAAAGGTAGTTTTTAAACAATTTCACTGTGAAGATTTCAGGGTATGTAAGTATACCCTGAAGTACGTACACATAAAATCTTTGTATCAAATTTCAATGGAAAACTGAAATATGTACTTAATAGCATTTTTTTAAATATAGGTAATATGATAGGTAGGTAAATGGTATTTATTATGACGAATAAATAGGTCTTCTATTTATTTATTGTCTCATCCGATTAACAGAAGCGTTCCGATGTCGGTCATAGCTGGAGTAGGTAAGTGGGTGTATTTAATTACCTCGTTAGTAGCAAGTTCGAGAGTGGTGTTGTGTCGCAGAGACCACACTAGGCGCAGGTACCCATTCTCGAGCCCCATACCGATGTAGTCCATGTCCTGGAAATAACAAATAACTAGACTATATAACCCAGGCAGAAGTCATAAGATATTTTTTAAAGCGATCTCTTCACACAAATTTTTTTCGCTTGTATAATACAAGCGAATGTTTGCAAGTGTGCTCTGTGCACTTATATTTTAGCCGACATCAACGCGCTCAGTAGCTCAAACGGTTAGTTTGATTTAGATGAAATTTGAATTGGGAATAGATTAGGTAGACCCAAGATTATATCATAGGCTACTTTAATCATAAAATAATGCGTTGTCCAAAAAAATTGAACAACTTACAAAAAAATAGTAAATAAAATCATTGCTTTTCTCACCATAGAAGCCCAAAGCAGCAGTCCATCAGGCTGCGCCGTGGTGAAGTTGAGCGCCACATACTGAGGCCGACCTTGCGGCTGTCTCTGTTCCCCCGCCCTGCCAGGAGCCGCGCGAGACAAGGACAGCAGCGAGTTGCCCTCGAACTGGGGGATTGTGATGTTGATCTCTGCAGAACAAGAGAGAGATAATTGTAGAAGATTTTTTTTAAGCTAAAACTGGTTTGCGCTTGACCAGAGTTTGCCTGATGGTAAGCAATACATAGAACAAGTGATATGAGATTGGTATGGTAGATGGGACATTTGTAAGAAACTCCCGTGCTTTCGTCCGAAGTCGCAGAATAGGTTTAGCTAAACAATGAGGCATTGTATATTGTCCGCAATAAAACAATGTTGTTCTGTTTGGTTATAGATTGTTGAAGAAATCTGGTAGGTCATGGCCACAGAATAAATAAATACATAGCAGTTTAAAAAAAATCAAACTACTGATAAATAATAAATAAATATTCCGGGACATTGCACACAGCGCCATCTAGCCCCACACTAAGCAAACGCTTGTGTCGTGGGTACTAGATAACGGATATAATACTTATATACTTTTTTTTTGTAAATACATACTTATTATACAAATATGTAACAACTGTTATTTTATTTACGTTGCTAAGAATTCATCCTCACCAGATCATAGACTATCGAGTACCTACCTTATCTTACCTTGAGTATTTATCGAGTACCTTATTACTTACTTACTAGTGGGTGCACGCGGCCTCGCTCGCATTAAGAAGTAATAGGTACTTGCATACCCTATTTCACCCCTGTGGTTTGAGCTGTGCGTTGATAGATCACTAGGTATATCAGTCAGTCAGTCACCTTTGAGTTTTAAATATATAGATTACATTTTAAAACATTTCTTACTTACTTACTTGGCTCTTTGCCAATCAGTTCTCAGCTACTGCATCATATGTTGGGGATCTGCTGCTATGACGCGCCTCAAAAAGGTAGAAGTAGCCCAAAGAGCGGTTCTAAAAGTTGCGTACAGAAAGCCTTTCAGATATCCTACTTCCTCACTTTATCAAGACACGCAATACCTCACAGTCCGACAGCTATACATTTTGGCAGTGATACTACGATTTCATAGGACGGCACAATCCTCAGCACTCACTACTAAACCAACCTCACGCCGAAATACATGGAAGATACTGAAAACCAACACATGTTTCGCACAACGTGCTTACTTCTATAAAGGCCCTAAACTATACTCTCAATGTGATCGGGACTTAGACCTTCTCGAAACGTCTAGATTCATTTGCAAAAAGAAAATGACCAATTGGTTAATTACACTTGACTACCGCTGCACTGAAAAACTAATAGTTTTTGATTCTTAACTGCCCTATACCCGCTTGTACCTATGCAACTTCTATAAACATATAATTTATATAAGCTACTATCTATCTACTATAATCAACTAATAGTAATATATAATATGTACCTACCTCCCCAACCAACAAGCATAAATAATATTTATATAATCATACGTATATATATGACCTATATATCGGTCCCTCCCTCACATCCACTTACACACACAGATACACACACATTCAGCTTCACGCATTAAAACACTTACGGCTGATGATACCTATACTAACAAAGTGTATCTTATAAATAAAAATAACAAAAAAGTTGTATGACTTATTACTCAACGACTCAATTCATACAATTTGTTAAATATTTCATTTATTATATTATAATGTACATAAGTAGCCACTATTGGGTGATGCCTGGTAACCTCATTGCTTTCCTTTCACATTGGGTATGGCACGTGTGGATCAGCACGACTGTGTCCTGCGACACAGGTTCGACCTAGTGCAGAGCGCGGCGTGTTTGTTCCGCACGATTGCAAGTTAATTTCATCTGTTACCAGGCGTCAGCTAATCTTATATATTTTATGGACTAGTACGTAAGCTTTGATTGTATCCTTTCATTTAACTTAAGGAAGAGCCTGCACTTCATAACACAGGTTATCCTAGTGTGGAGTGCAGTGAACATGTAATAATAGTTCATAAGTTATTTACTTAAATAAATAATTTGAATTTGAATTTGAATTTCACAACGCTCACTTCTCTCGCAGTTTCCGCCTCCATACCCCGCCGCACAGACACACACTCCGCCCCTGCACCGTCCCCGGGGCTCCACACAGAGCGAGTGATCGCACGCTGCGTGCCGCCGGCACCTGGCCGCGGAGACTCCCCCGCAGGAGCAGCGCGCCCGGCCCGCCTCCACCACGCAGGTCCCCCCGCCGCACGCCTCGCCCCCGCACGGGGTGCCGTCGCAGTCGCCTACGTTTTGACCATCTGGGAAATAATAATTGGGATTCTATAGATGATATTGTGTGCATATTTAAATTGTATGCAAGGTTGAGTCATTTTTCTGTAGTATTATTTACTATGAGACACGGTTGTAACGAATAATTAATGGACAGAAAAACAGCCACAAAAGATATACTTACTTAAAATATTAGTTTTAGAGTTGCTAACCCTACGAGAGTATATTCGTACCTTGGATATTCTGTGGCTCCAGTACTATCAAAATATTGTTGACGTGCAAGTTTCTAATACAGCCTGTATACGACTCTGGTGCTCCAAACATTGCATCGAACGGTAACGTCGACAAATCCTTTGCGCCTCCTGAAAAGTATAAAATATATCATTTAAAATTACGAAAAATTGCCATTTAAGTATTACATATTTATCAATAAAACCAATAGGAACCCATTAAACCTTTGCTTTAAAATTGTTCAGTGTTAATCCTTTGAGCTGAATGTTCTTGTACGTACTTACACGAGTAATATTCGTATCTAAATTTTAAACCTGTGTTAAAGCGGTTGTCCAGCACTTAATGTGTTTCAATAGCCCGTTTTATTCGGATATATAGGTGGGTAACAGGCATGTTCCACTTTTGACCAGAGTGTATTATGATCGAGTGTAGCTTTGTAGGTGATTGTCCAGTGTTGTTAAAAATAAACTGGACAGTTTCATACACATATGAGTAACAGTAACTCACCCAAATGAATTGTAGCATTGCTGCTGGTGTGTGGGTAAGCATGTGCCAGCATGGCCTCAGTGCTGAGCGCCGAGTCCACCCACACGTAGAGGCGGCTGCCGTATCGACCTGCCTTCACGCTGTGCCACTGGGACATAGACAGCACCACGCCGCTGCGGACCAGTGACGTCACGCCTGATAGACGATCTGAAATTACAACCACCATAAATTAGCATAAAAGATAAAATAATAATTGTAAATAATTATACATAATACATATCTGATTCCCTATATTAGTTTTACATATGCAACCCTTGATTGGCAAAGTCACGTTTCTTCACCAATTCTTAAAATTACAGTAGATATATCATGCAAAGTATTTAGTAAATAGTTTAAAGTTTTGTGTGTGTCTCAATAAATATATTTTCTTTCTTTCTTTCAAAGTTTGGGCTATAATCCTCTCGTAGTCTCAATTGGCACAACCAGTTGCGCGGAGCAGTTGTGCGCCGGGGAAGTCACGTTGATTTCGTCTGGCATCTTACCTGTCCATCTATATTCCAGCAAGCCACCTTGCATGGACAGAGTGGTGTAGAAATGTGGTGTGTCTGCAAACAGCACCAAGCCTCGTGCCTTGGCTGGCTTGATCTCAGCCTCCAAGGACAGACTGACGCTGGAGATGGCGCGCGGGTGGAGGCGGATGTACGAGCGGAGGCCAGTGAAGAGGACGTCTGTTGGAAGTAGATCTGAAACGATAGCACAAAATATAGTTTGTAAAAGTACAAGACAATAGGTAAGTAGTAAGTAGCTGATAATGAGTAATGACAGTAGGTACCTAATATTAACACCTACTTTGTTACTTAGACTGGTTTATTAAGATCCTTTATCGTCACTTGGCACTTTACGCGAAAGTAAGGGCAGGATGTCTGTACACTACGATATTATGAAATATAGCGTGAGAAAATACCTTAACAATGATCTTTAGTTACGATAATAAAACATAAAAACAAGGGAAGAAAAACTAAACATACTACTTCTCACTACAACATAAAAAATGGGCACTTAGAAAATCTTTAGAAAAGCCTAAAGATCTTTAGGCAGTAGGTGATTATAATCTAAGTGCTGCACCACCAGAGGGCAGCGTGCCCAGCATACCTACTGGCCGCATTAAAACGCTGGATGGTAATGCTGATACGTCGAGCCAGAAAAAGGCCAGCATTTTGGTCTCGCGTCGCGTCAACCAAGCGCTCCGAGAAGTTTTGGAAAATAGTGTGGGCTCCCGGGCTCCCACGGCCCCAAAGTCTCAACTCCAAAAGGCTCAAATATGTAACCTTGGCCGAGGTTAGCAAATACCTTGTTCGCAGCTGGCCCCAGTCTTTCCATAAGGGCAGTCGCACTGCGCGTCGCTGTCCGCTGTCACCACGCACTGGCCGCGACACTTGGACACGCTGGAGTCGCACGGGTTCTGTGAGTGGGAGCATGTCGGACCGAAGAAACCCTCGTTGCAAATACATCTGGGAAGTTAAATTGTTTCTATTAACAAACTACTTTTTTATGTGACTGCTGTTTAGTTCAGTCCATAAATGGCTCTAGCATAGTATTCGTATAAAGAGAAAATACAGTGAAAGTTCTAAGAAAATTGACCGATTGTTAACCCATCAAAAAAAGAGGAGGTTCTCAATCCAACTGAGTGTTTATTTTTAGTATAAAATGATTTGATTTTTTGTATTTAATACAAAAGCTCAATCAAAGAAATTATAATAGCAGACTTTGTTACCCATAAGTAGCAGGCGAGTGTATGCACACGCCCCGCGGCGCACGACAGGACCGCGCCGTGCACTGCTGCACGCCGCACTGGCCCACCCCTCTCCCCCCGGCTGCTCGCCCCCCCGCCGCCTGCCCTCCCACCTCCCACACACACCCGCGCCACCCACTGTGCAGCGGCAGGTCGTGCGGGAGCCCGCGGAAACTCTCCGACGGGTGACCGCCTGGAAAGGTCACGGCGTATTAGGGTTGAACTTGAAAGGTCAAAGATGGTGACTCAAGTAACGTATTAGAATTTTGGATACGACATTACACCCACGACGTTCCACGCCACATAAAAACTTCATTACTGATTTATCGACTTTAGCGTCGTTTGTGTATTGTAAGCAGGGTTTTACGAAACGGATTATACAGCCTTCCTATACGACTTTACAGTAAAACATGGCATGTAGTTAGGAATATATTGTACTTATTCAAACTCTATTCATAAAAAATCCTTACCAATAAATAAATAAGGCATGATAGTCATCTTGGCATCGCCCGGTCCTCCGGGAGCGTTTCCGGTGACATTCTGCCGGCCGTCCACATTGAGTCCAGCCGTGCGACCCCGGCGCCACACTCTCACGGCGTGGCCGCCGCGACGTGCGCTCAGTGCGCGGGAGGTGAAGATACGGCGGGGACCTGGAAGAATAAACGCCGATAGTAACAAACTACCTTATCTATTCGAAAAGGTCAGTGAAATGAACCTCAGGTGTAAACTGTTATTTTTAATTATGTCCCACGTTGGGTGCCAAGTTATACATACATATATGTTTGGTTAGTTGATCTACTTTGCTTTTGAGTTTGGGTTTGGCAACCTGCTACTATATGAGTAACTCAAAATTGGAGTGGCTAGGTACTAAATGTAAAAATACAATTTTTATGGCATTGGCCGCTTACCACTTCCCATATTCCACGTCAGCATAAGATAGCCCTTCACAAACGTCAACGCCAAATGTGGACTGCGGGAGTCATGTCTTCCTTTCTGGCCAACGAAAGCTAGAAGAGATATCTGGTCCATGTCTGCTGTTTGGAAGCGCATGCGCAGGTCAAACCGATCCGAGTTCATTGCTGCAGGTGATAGAGGATACATGAGGTAGGACGATATGCCCGTGCTGATCGGACTGAGAGATGGACGGGTTATGTCTACGTCTGTAACAAGAGAAAAGTACATTTAAGCGGTCTGCAATCGGAAGCCACGAGGGTGGTTTGAGAACTCCAAGTAAACTATTCTGAAAGATTATTAGTTTATACTATAGGAATGGAATGTAATGTAGGAAGGAAACACTTAAGTAAATCACTCACTGTATTCGCAGAAGATGCCATGTTTCCCATAAGGGCATAGGCACAGGAATCCGCTGCCAGGGTGTTTTACGCAACTGCCTCCTGACTGGCACGGGTTGTGGTCACAAACTGACTGGTTGCAGTGTAAGCCGGTCCACCTGAAAATGTATATATTTTTTATAAAACACAATCAGAGATTTCACCTCTATGACACTTGAAAATGTTGTGATTGATTCAATTATTTATTTACATATACATAAGGTGGTATTATATATATATGGTATTATATACATAGTTAATTTTAACTACTGCAACCTTATGAAGGCGAATTGATGCTACTAATTCGCCTTCATAAGGTTGCAGTAGTTAAAATTAACTATTTTGAAGTACTTACCTACACACAAAAAATAGCTATGTACTTTCACCAAGTACAATAAGCAAGGTAAGTATCAACTTTAGGCACGATTTATAAAAGTAAGACTACAGGACTTACCCATTAGAACAAGAGCAAGAGTAGCTTCCTCCACGATCAGCGCAAGAGCCTCCATTCTGGCACGGAGCTGACAGGCAGGCGAGTGACACACACTCGTTCACATCGCCAGCACTAATCGCTTCACCGAAAACTTCTCGTGTTTCTCCGTTTACCTATCCCATAGTAATGGTAATAATTTGGTTTTAATTCTTTTAATAATCCTGCCCCATACTTCAGAATGAAACTGTAAGAATACCTACCGTCAAATCTCTGACGCATCCAACAAAAGGTTTTGCTTCAGGGTCTGCCACATCAGGTGAGTTTCCCAGATAAAGTGTGGTGTTGTGATCCAAAGCACCAATGTTCGCGATCTGGCCTCCACTCATAGCAACAGTGTCATTGAGACGTAGAGTCGCATTGCAATGATGATCATTGGGGAAGAGATCAAGCCTGAAATTCATCGAAGTTTGTAAAGATGTCATATTAATGCGTAGTGATAATAATTTGCTGCTTCAAAATTTCTTACCTCGTTTCAATCCGCATCGGATATCCTTTATTGACATACGTCTTTAATTCACTGAGAAGCATTGTTTGATACCCGCAAGAGAATTTAAACTTCAACAATCCAGTGCTCATATAAAGCTGCATATAAACACCAGTAGCAATATCTACATGCATTATTTGTCCTTCCGAAAGTAAGGTCTTTGCATTGAAACCAATATCGATAGACGTGGTATTCTGAAGTTTATGGGCTATAAAGGAATTTCCACCGAAAGCTGCTGAAGTTATCGTAATTCTTTCTTCACAGAACCGTCCTGCGTAGTTGAAGACACAATGACACTGGAAAATAAATAGTCTACTTTAAGAACAAATAACTGTCCTTAATAGAAAGGATAAAAGTACTTAGGTACTTTTACCTATAAAATATACATACGCGAATCCCATGTGGAGAGTTGACACAAGTTCCACGATTGTTACAGTACGAATCAGTGCATTCAGATTGCATAGTAGTATAGACGTGGGTCCCAGTATCAGTCCCTGAAGTAACCTCCATTGCTTCCGTCGTTGAAACCGTTGGAGGCGTGACAAGTTCTGTAACATGCTCCGTTGGTGTATCGGTAAACATATGATCAGTAGAATCAGTTTTTGGTGTCGATGTTATTCCAATGGTTATTTCTTTATCTGTCGTACTTGATTCAGTAGATGGTACATCAGATGTTTCTTTCGTGGTTTTAAGATCGAGACTCTCAGTTGTCGTATCAGCACTGGTTGGTGGAACTGGTGGATTTGAAGATGATAAATCTGTTGTAGTTCCAGTTTTATCTTCTATTGTCTGCTTTGTAGTCTCTTCAGTAGCTCCAAAAGTGTTTGTTTCAGAGTTTGTCGTAGAAATAATAGTTTGATCTGTAGTTGATGTGTACTCAACATCTTTGTCCGTGGTAAATGTCCCGATGGAAGTAAAATTGTTGCTTTCAGTTGTTATCACAGTTCTGCCTATCGTGTCATTATAGCCGTTGGCAGTGGATGTGATATCAGTGGAGCCCTCAAATATGATGGTGGTGAAGACAGATTGAGTGGCACCTGGAGTGAGACTGACGTATTCGCAGTCATGGCTGCCGTCGTCTAGGATAAGGCACTCACACAATGGGCCAGTCAGTTTGGGAGGACAGGAGCAAGTAAAGTTATCCACTCCATCGATGCACGAGCCCCCATTCATGCACCTGAAAATTACATGTATCTATGTTAATCAAAATGTAAACAAGGATAAAACCTTCAGCTAAATTGAGAACCTCCTCCTTTTTTGAAGTCGTTTGGTAAACAAACCATTATTGAGTCAAGAAGAGCCCGTATCTTTGGTACAAGTGTCGTCGCATGGGAGAAGCCAATAATGTCCAGAAGTGATTGCCTTTAGGCTGATGATAAAGATATCAGTCCTTACCTCGGCCCCAGCTGGCACTCATCATACTGTAGCTCGCAGCGCTCCCCGTGGTAGTCAGGCACACAGTAACACACACGCACACCGTCTTCAACGACACATAGCGCGTTGTTACTGCAAGAGTTCTCGTCGCAAAACTCGATCTGCACCTCGCAGCTTTTGCCTGTGAAACCTGTAAGGCATAAAAGAGATATATTATATATAATATATCTAGTAGACAAGATACTCTGGGGTGGTTTCATCAGAGTTTGCCAGTATCAAAATAACTTACTCATTCTTATCTGATGGTACCACAGTGATAACCTTCATAGATGATTAATTAATTCATAGTCTGGAGTAAAATAGAAACAATAATGAATAACTACTGCACGTATGTAGGTGCTACCTACTATGAATGACAAGGAAGCAAACTGATACAATAAAAGGAATTCATAGATTAAACAAATTGAGACTGGGCCACTGGATCATGCATTGGAATATACTCAATTCAATCTTTTTTTTTAAGTTTCCTTACCAAACGTGCAGGCACACATATAATCCGCGTGCACATCGATGCATGCGCCCCCGTTCTGGCACGGGTTGGACTCGCACTCGTCGACCTGCTCGCCGCACTTCTGACCTGTCCAGCCTGGAACCCAACATGAACGTCACCCACACCACCCAACACCATGATCATGAACAATTATAGTGGATTGATTGATCGCGGAGAGATCTGGGCGCCCACCACGATGTACTTGCCCAATAAAACATCCCTAATGAGTAAAATCTGAGGGGAGTCTTAACCCTCAATAGAATACCTACGTTGTGGGAGGAGGTTTGATGACAGCACAGGATGCACAATTTTTAACATGTTTTGTAAATTTGCTATAATTTGTGTATAAGTAGGTGGGTACTAATCAAAAACTTTTCTTATTCTTTCTGTTTGTTAATCCTTGATGGATCAGTGAGTAGATGATTTATGGTGTTCCTTTTAATGGTATCGTGCCGCTGCTCTGTACGTGGGTTTATATTTGGTGACCGGTGCACAAACAGCGTAAATGTTAAAGGTAGGCGTTGCTCTCATATGTGAATATAGGTGGGTAGAAAACGTCATCATAAAGATTCATGAAAAAAGTTGTTAAAAAGAGAGGGTACGTAAAAAATAACAAGAAATATTATAATAATTACATTAATAGTAAGTACTTACCTGGCAAGCACTTGCAATAAAACTTGAACCCTGGACCCTCAATGCACTGTCCTCCATTATAGCAGCGTATTTCCTCCGTGGTGTTGCAGACAGCGATGTCGACCTCGCAGTGCTGTCCTGAGAAGCCAGGCACGCAGGAGCACACGTAGCCATTGGTCATATCTATGCAGGTGCCGTTGTTCATGCAGGGATTTGATTCGCACTCGTTGAAGTTTGTCTCGCAATTTTCTCCTGAAACACCAGATGTATGTAGCTTGAAAATAAACAGTTTTTAAAAGTTCTTTTGAATAGATATGTTACGTAACAATCGGGTTGGTCGGAAACCACATGTTACTTTTCGTTGAATAACGTTCATAAAAATACAATACTCGATTTGAATAAATAACTGAAAGCATAAGCACGTCGACTTCCAGAGTTTAGCGACAGTTACAAACCAAGTTTTGTACTTAATTATAGTTATTTTTTATAACTTTCTAGTACTAGTGCTTTATACTCACCAATAAACCCATCAGGGCAGGAGCAGTTGTATGAGGCGATGCCATCGACACAGGTGCCCCCGTTGAGGCAGGGGCTCGACCAGCACTCGTCCCAGTTGGTCTGGCACTGCACGCCCGTGTACCCGTCTACGCAGTAGCACGCGTATGTGCTGGGGGAATTAAGCCCAAAAACATTCACGTGCCATCTCTGGAACCTTATATCTATAACTAGCTGAACCGCGCGACTTCGTCCGCGTGGAATAGTTATTACCACAAAAACTCAAAAATTTTGATATCTTGAACCGTTTTCGCAGCGCATGCAACGGAAGCCCTCAAAGATGAATAATTTTCCCCGTTTTTTCCACATTTTCTATTGTTTCTTCGCTCCTATTAGTTGCAGCGTGATGTTATATAGCCTAAAGCCTTCCTTGATAACTGGTCTATCCAACACAAAGAATTTTTCAATTCGCACCAGTAGTTCCTGAGATTAGCGCGTTCAAACAAACAAACAAACATACAAACAAACAAACTCTTCAGCTTTTTAATATTAGTATAGATAAACCGTCCTATAGTAGGACCTTAAAAGTAAGCATACTGAAGTAATTAAGGAAAAAAATATTAACGTGCAGTTCTAAGCCTAATTTCTGTATAAACCGTTGTAGAGTAGGACTCGAAAATTGAAGATTCAGGGCCACTGCAAGTTCAGTCATATAAGAGGGGATAGCGAACCCAGAAGTAGCCAGCCCAATAACTGAAAATCTAAATCAAGATGCACGGGAGAGCACCGCCAAGACATTTGGTTTTAGTATTCATATTTCGATTAACAAATAATTTATTATGCCTGTCTTATCTTCGTAAGCAACTTTTTCAAATTGATTCACACTAAACTTACACCTAGAACCTTTCGTGACCTATCACCGTTATAATACCTACTTTGTAAAAAACATCGTAAAAATATTAAAGAATCTATTGAATATTAGCATATCGCCCCTAAGCGGGAGACCTGTAGAGTAGAGTAGGGGGTTACGAATTAGCATTCGATTCAAGGAATATTTTTTAGAAATCGTTTTGTATTTTCTATAGAATCAAGGTTGTTTTATGTTTTTTGAAATGTGTTGTTGACTAAAACTCACTTATTTAAAGGTTACAGTTAAAAATAGTAATTAGTCTTGATCATCTAAATGGATTCACTCTCGATCAATAAATAGTACTGTTCGCGTAAAGACCTATAAATTGTAGTCTAAGAGGAACAGAAATTCAATCAAGAATTTTGGCAGTTTTATGCCAATTTAGTAGGTATAGTTTGAAAATCATAGTTAAGTTTGTGGTATCCCTCCCTTTTGTTATGTCCTGACCCCATAAACTAGCATGGTATCGGCTGTGGCACGCAAGGGTACGCTGAATAGCTGTGTTTGATACTGAGATAGATACCTGCCAAGTAGGTATCTAGAAGTTAGATGAAACGAAGTGATTGTCAAACAACACGTCTACATAAAGTTGGTTAATGGAAAAGGTGGCTTTACAAGGAAATCGTGGTACCACGATTTAAATATCTTGCAGTTATAATAACATAGCTGCTACGTAGCTAAAATAAGAAAATTCTGAAATATTCGATGTAGCACAAATTTATATGATAATTATTTTAAGAACTTGCATCTAGGTATTTTAATTAACTCCTATAGTTAATGTATTTCTACCTATTATTCTTGTTTTGTCTTATTTTACATTTTGTAAAAGGGAAGCTTATAAGATTTTCAATTTTAAAATTATTAAACTTAAACCGTAGCAATAAAATAACTAACTAACACCATAGTTTTTTTAACTGAAGTGGATTTGCACTTGACCCTAGTTTGCCTGATGGCAAGTTAGCAAAGTAAAAATTATCATAGTTAAAATAAACACATTGGATTCATTTAACTTACCTATTGATGTCGTCAATACAAATGCCATGAAAGCAAGGGTTGCTGAGACAGGAGATGCCAGCGGTGACTATCTTCACAGCTGCCACCAGCCACCACACCGCTTGGAACACCCTCTTCTTTTTCACAACCATTATTGCACGTATAAATATTATAACTTATTCACAAAATCCTTGGAAATCATACTCTGTCACTCTCTAAGATTAATCTTTAAGCGTTAGTTGCCTTCACTTATCTAGTTAAAACACATCAGATACCGTAAACTTATTTTAACATGTTCATATTAGTGCGAAACTTCTATTTATGATCTTTCAACCATCGATCAAAAGTTCTCAACCACACAGCACAACAAAATAATCACTTGGCAACAGTTCATAATTTAACAACGCAACGCTTATTGATGATTTATCACAACACTTAAAATAAGGAGCGCTTAATTTTTTCTTAACATTTTATCCCGATAAAATTGGTAGCATTAGATATATTTTAGTATAATTTTGAACACACTCGATTGTGATGACTAGTGGTACGTATTATGACGAGGCACGACATAAAATTAACAAAAGAACTGTATCAAAAGCGGAGGCAGAGGCAGTTTAGTGGAACGAAAAACTAGGTCCGAAGGTGTGGTTGACTTTACCGCCAGAGTGGTCGTCATGGCAACCGGAAGCATACAGTACGATGCGTTGGGTAAGCTACACGAATTATTGATAAAATTTCAACACCGACGCTATTTTATCCATCTGCCTATAGACTGGCCTTAGGTATAGCCACGCCCATGATCCATATTTCACAATGCATACACACATAATAGTTGTTATAGTTTAGCTGCAGGTGATTCTCTTCATTGAATAATAGAGGATAATATAGTAAAATTTAAGCATGTATCAGACAGACTACCTACTAAAATGGTAAATTAATAATTCTAACGCAAAGACCATCAAGTAATGATTATTTTATTGGAATTATTTTACCTAGCGTTTCAATAGACGCGTGTGTGATACTATGTAATATTGTAATGTAATTTGCCACTAAGTTAAGTTATAACTTTTCTAAACTTTTTTAAAATTTACCGCCATAACTTAATTCATTACGTCAATATAAACAAAGCCAATGAAATCTGTACTTAGTTCGTGTTATCCAATAGCAGCAAAACAATTTAAATCATCTTGTCACAGCTGATAGATTCGCCAATAACAGATGGGAGCTTAGGAACGTTCCAAAATTTCATGAAATGTAAATTGGCTGTCAAAAAAGCATCTTATCATCTTATGGTTAAAATATTATCTTCTATATATTTTACCTATCTATCTACATCCTACACAATTTTATTAATATTGGATGTCCAATATTAATAAAATTGTGTAGGATGTACACACACAAAGGATAAAAAATAGCCATAAACCCAAATCGCAGAAATTCAATGTCGCAAAAAAATTGTGCATTCAATTTCGTATCACTGAGATTTAAGTTTTTGAACGTGTGTCATAAAGCGAAATGAAATTTCACAAGACAAGATGTGAAAGGTGCAGAACAATAGCTCCAGTGGTTTTACTAAACGCTTTTGCTTAGTCAATGCATTTAATGGCTTTATTTCATCGTTTTACTTTGCTTAGGGCTTTCTGAGACATCGATGTATCGACTACTGTCGTTGATTGCTACAGTTTAATTGAAAAAACAACGAAAGTCATTGTGTAAAAATGGATCCGGGTATCCTTTGTTTCCACCATTGCGATCACAAAGTTTTTTGTACAATAATTCCTGAGCAATGCCCGGTGTGCCACCAAAAACTAGATAGATACGACTACAATCTTCTGCCATTCAGGTAAGACCGTGCTCTTTATGTTCAAGTTTCACGAGTGACCGTTGACAAATCAAGGTTGTCGCTAAGTGCTCTAATTTTGTTTCAGGGTTCCGTATCCTTTCGTGAAAGCATCGCAACATCCTCGCGCTATAGTAATGAAGCCGACGCACGGAGATTTCCTGAAGTAAGTTGTGGTATCTGTAACTAACACCGACGAGTTCGGTGACTCTGTGACTCACGTTTTTATCGTGAAATTTATGTGCTTGCGCTCACGTTTGCAATTTCCTGTGTTTCAGTGATTATTACAACTCCAAAGACTTGCACATAGGAGTGACTAACTCTGAAGGCTGTGTGGTGGAGTTCAGCGAGGAAGGGATTAGAGGAGTGGACCCTGTTACTAAGAAATGGAGTAATAGAGACTTGAGCCCGGATTGGGACCAGTGCCTGCTTTTGGAGCAATTTGACGAACTCTGGAACGAAATTTGGGATGGAGTGCTTATAAAGGTAGGTTGTCTTACTACATACCTAATTTATTGATTTCTGAAATCAGAATAGTAAATTAAGTAGACGTGTTCTGACATGATACCAGTTTGAATTTATTATATTCTTGTTTCAAAGAAAGTTGTTTTATAACAAGAACCACATTTCTAATCTGGTACAATATTGCATCACCAATGCACTATATTTAGTTATGAAGAGTGCTATATTATTAAATTAGTAATATGATACTAGTAAAGTAAATTCAATTTAGTATGGATGAATAAAATAGATGATATAATTCCTGCATATTTTATTTTATTATGTTTATGATAGTGGTGATGAACTTCCTAAGCTATGTACATTAATTTTGATCCACTGTTGTTTCCAGATAAGCTCCAGCCCGCTGTGGGAGCGAGACAGCTACAATGAAGACCGCCACAACTGCTTCACATTTGTGCTAGCTTTCCTCCGCGCCCTCGACTGCGGGGAGCTCTCTGAGAAGGCTCAGGACCCCAAGTCCTTCTGCAAACAGTATGTAGTCCCTCGTACCTCCGCGGCAGGGAAGTACATATCCCTTTACAGACAACTCAAACGACAAAACTACTTCATACAAAACCAATAGCCATTCAAACTCTCATAACTGTATTTATTTACCACTTATTCAGTATTAACTGTGATGTTTTGTATTTAGACGTAAGATTCTTAAATTTGAGTGCATTTAATTTACCAATGATTCTGTTTTGATCTTGAAAAGACTCTTTCTTTAAAATTCTTCAAATAAAATATCAATAAGTGCAAATGTTTTGATGACTTTTATGATTTGAGCACGATGGTGTACTTAGAAAATTAAGAATTATCTCTGAAAAGGTAATGTAGTAATCCATGGCTTTTTCATGACACAACTTAATAATATATCGCATATCAAAACTTGGTATACATAACTGCCTATCAATACTACACTTATTGCCTTTTGTATGAGAACCATCACATTTAGTTAACATGTATTTAATTTTATTTATTCAAAATATAATTTTATGTATTAACTATTTAATTTTTTCTTGTAGTAATTTTCGAGGATCAATATAATATTGTCATAGTGGGTACAATGTGCTTAATCTTGTACCATTAGTACATACATAGAAAATCAACGCTATGACTGTTTTTCTCTGCAGTTTAACAACCAATCACAACATAGTGTTTACTAGGCCATAGAGAATAAATTAATTTATAGAAAGATATTCTATGTTTGTACTAAGTTTAGTTAGTGGTCCTCACTCTATGTTATTTAATTTATTGTAACAGTAGAGGCGTATATTACCAAAAATACTTTCCTAATCATTATAAATGCAATGGAAAGAAAATGATGTATTCTATAATTTATTTCGTGCAATGATAATTCCTTTTGCCTAGATTTCCAGACTCGATAATACTTTAGGTTAGTTTGTTTGTCTTTTGTTTCATAACAGATATTTGTTCTAGGCTGTTAATTATCAATTTTCTTATGCTTGTTTGAGCGAGTAAACACGTGAGACAAAACTAGTCACGTATTATTGCCTTGTGCTCAATGCAATAGGTACTGTTTGAAACACAACCTTGTCTTGCCAATTGGACAGGTAGCTTGCGTCTATTAATTAATAGTTTTGATTAAATTCAAACAACATTTTAGGAAGATTAATGTTTGTCGAATTTTGAGTTCGCCTGACGTTGAAGTCGATTTATATTCAAGAAGGTCAATTGAAGTAGAAATAACTTATTTGATTGAAGTCAGATTTTCTGTTGTATGCCTATATGTTTTTAAAATATTTCTAAAGATTGAAAGATCAAAATTCTGCTAACTATAATTACATTGTTATCTCTCTCACTTTTTAACTGACCTCAAAAAGGGGGTTTTTTATTCTTCTGATTTTTATGTTTTTAAAATATTTCTAAACATTGAATGATAGATCAAAACTCTGCTAACTATAATAACATTGTTATCTCTCTCACTTAAATTTTTAACTGACTTAAAAAAAGGAGATTATCAATTCTTCTGAAAGTTTTTTTCTGTCCCTTTGTCTAACGTCACTTCAGGTATAGTCATGTCTACAATAGCTAGTTAATTTATATAAGTACGGTATCAACAGGTTTGTATGTCTTATAAAGGATTGCTAAAGTTTTACGTACATTGTTAAATTAAGTTAAAATATAAACCGAAAAAGAAATCTAGCAGTTTATAACTTGTAAAAAGTACGTAAAATTTTTGCTAAACCGTTAGTGCTATAATAAGTGTTCATATCATAGCTATGTGTGTAGAACTGCCTAATAATTGTATAGTAAAATATTAATTATCCTCAACTGCAATTTGCTGAAGATAATTGTGTTTTACATTTAGAGTGTATGTTCTTGAATGGCTGTAACGAAAAGGAATTAATTGTCTTATGTCTGTAGAGTAGTCGATAATAATTGTACACTGTGTGATAAAGTGGTAAAACTGAGATTCTAATTTGTATGTTCTCAGAAGAAATCTATATGTGTGAATCAGATGAACTTATGCCTATAATCTTATTAGTTTTTTTAATAAATATTCCGGGACATTGCACACAGTGCCATCTAGCCCCACACTAAGCAAACGCTTGTGTCGTGGGTACTGATAACAGATATAATACTTATGTACCTACTTTTTTTATAAATACACACTTATTATACATTATAAAATTGTCATATCCATTGCGAAAACGAACGTAAATGTCTGCATAATTTTAACAACAATTAAAAATTTAAAAATAATTAATAATTCAAGTAATTATGTGAAGACTTGTCATCACTTTTACCACTTTAGCATCGCAGCACTTAATACGATACACGTGCTGACTTATCTTCCATGTATGATAAAAAATAAATATATCCATTTTATGTGACTAGATGTTACTGTTAGAATAGGAACATCCACATTTTGTAGCCTGCCCCCTTAGACAAGAGGCGTATTTTAGTGAGCGTACCGACGCATATTTATGGAATAGAAAGACAGACAAGAGACATATTTTAATGAGCGTATTGTCGCTCACTTATAGAATAGTAAGACCAATGTATGGGATTGACATCGCGACGATTGACATGCTACGTCACTCCCATACATTGGTGTTTCTATTCCATAAGTATGCGTCAGTACGCTCACTAAAATACGCCTCCTGTCTAGGGGGGTTGGTCTGAGAGCTCGTCTATAAATCGAATATACACTAGAAACACTACTTCGTTACAATTTATTCTTGCTTTATCACAAAAATCTTATTCGTTTTGCAGTTTCCAAGTTTTATTACCTTACAAAGTTAAATTTTACGTAAGGCTAACCTGACTTGAAAGTAAAATTGCTTTCGAACTGATTGATAAAATTGATTTCGCACATAAAATTGACTCGATTATGGCTCAAATAACTTGAAGCTGTCGTTTATTTTGGCCTTATAATATCTTACTGCAATATCTGATCACTTGAATTTTTAAACTTGTGTTGTGAAGCCTATAAAATATATTATCGAAATAATATACATATGCACCTTCTATGTAACTTCTATCGTGAAACTGCATAATAATTCATTTATAACCGAATAGCTCAATTTAGAGATGTCAAAATTCTTGCCTGAAAATAGATGTTAAAGCATTAGATTATATTATCCTTATATTTTGTAGTAATTTGCTTACACACAATTTGGTTGCGATATAAACTATCAAGACTTAAAATGTTGTACGGATCTCGAAGACAAATTTCTAGGTGCTATGTTTAAATAAAGAATTTTATAACTTTGAAAAATCTCGTTTCAATTGTTTTTATCATGAATAATAATCAATACATTTAATAAAGCTGAAGAAGGTCGAAAATCTGAACTTAGAAGATATTAGAAAAAATGGCTATACTTTAAATCCATAACAATATACATAACAAAACATGTTTCAACCGTTTTTAGGAATTTTGTCTGTTTATTTAAACGCTCATCATACAAAAATGATTTTGGTATGTAGGTAGTTTGAGGTCTTACAAGTGCCATAGGCTACTTTTAATCCTAAAATAATGCGAACGAAGCTGCGGGCTTCCACTGGTTAGTATTTATAAATACTAAAATTGGTAATTATGATTAGGGAAAAACGATTAATTAAATTTACGTGAAAAGTATAACGATGGACAGTTAAAACTAAAACTCCGTTTATAAAAAAATATACTTTACTATATCAAATAGAAATTACGTATCACATCTTTTAATAAGTAAGTAAAAATTCTACGTTGATCTTAGGTTCCTACGGAATTTCTATGAACTAAATTAATTATTAATATTTAGTTGGTGATCTTGACGGGTGCGGACTCCACTCCCACCCAGAAGACAGCACCGTTCAAGGCAATGGTGGCTCTGGAAAAAAATATATATACAAAATGTTACATGACAGTACATAATAACATGATACATTCCGCTAAAACGACCAGACAATCACTACATTTATTAAAAAAAATTACCGGGCACATTAAATTTTTTCATTTAAAACTCGTCAATGCATTTATCATTGCATTACATCTCTCATATTATATATTTTAATACGAAGACATTAAACCAAATTATTATGGAGTCATATAAATGTCTATTTAGGTTGCTTATTGTCATCAGAAGTCCCGGAATAATTAATTGAAGATAAGAAAAGTTGATTATAGGAATAGAATATTTATCAATAGTTGCCATACATATGTAAGCACATAACTTTATATATGACTACTATAACTTGGCACGTGTGAAATTGCGAATAGTGAAACTATTATGTTTATCAGGCTGAGTAACTTACTTAATTTACATGGTTGTAATTTTTTTTTTCAATAAAAGCGTTAGATTCATTCTTATCTATTAATATATGAAATTAGATGTATAATAATACAGTTAATGCAAATCCTACCTAACAGATCCGTTAATAATAATTAAACGCTTCGATATGCCTTTGGAAATAATTCCCTAAGGGTTTTCATGTTAATTACAGCCACCCAACTTGGAAATGTGTAATTACTTTAAAAAGGAAGTAAGAAGGCATCAATTGAATAAAATTATAGCAATCCTTTGTTTTCATTGAACCTGTAGGCTTATGTAGCTACTCGTGCAGCATTTCACAAGCGTTTGCTTGATTGCAACGCCATGCGGTTGTGTCGTAAATCTTATTCACAGGCGTAGTTAGAGAAGAGCAAAACGTACCTACTGTTGGATCTATTAGCCTTAGCTATGTATTAGCTTATTGAGATGTCACGAGACTGAAATAATGATTGTGATATTTTCAAGTTTTGTTTTTCAAGTTTCTGTATAAAAGCTTTATAAGTATTATTCTTGGATTATTGATATTACATTCAAAAACTTTTAAGAGAGGCTTTAGAGGGTACTTATAACACATAAATAACAACAGCCTTTGTTCTTTAAGGAACAAAAGCCCGACCATACAAACCATACAATACCATGAACAAAGTGAAAGTATCTCAAACTGCAATTATCCAAACAAAGATATTGTCTCTATAAAACCAAGATATATCTTTACGAGTGTATTATTCAGGAGATAGTTACCTGAACTTGATTTCTCCGCTGTAGCCGGCCGGGGGAGTCCAGGTGTAGGCCAGGGACTGCTTGTCGAACTGAGCGTCGTGCTTCTTGTGGGTGAGGGCGTTCTGGAGACAGGGAATATACTCAGTCATCTTCACTATTAATTACATAGACTGTTTACCATAGAAGTCTAATTAACTTGTCTTATATTATGCAGATTTTAAGCTGCTTACACGTATACAGTTATGATCGTATTACTCTTTGTGATTATCTGGACAGGGTAGTAGTTTAATTTGTCCTCACAAACAATTTGACAGACTACAAACATCCTATACAGAGTTTGAGTTATTCCCAATTTTCTATGAAGAACTTGAAATTCCCAACATAAAAATCTGTGTAAAACATTTTGTTTTAAGTTATGTACTTACAATAAATATAATTTCACATATACAAAGTATTTACACACGTAAATAAACAAGCCCAAACAAAATTCCAATATACTCGACCTACATCGATAGCAAACCTCGCAAGTTGTCTCCAAATAACACTTCAGAGCTTGGTCAAGGCACCTCATACAGCAACTATGGCGTCTTGAAGGTGAACCCACAGAGCTATAAAATTATCTACTTTTGTAATAATATACTAGTTCCTACAAAATATTTATTTATTTATTTATTTATTTAATTTACAAGTTGTCCAACGGACACAGACACACAATAGGAAATAATGATATAAACAAAAATCCAATTAGAGGACAACACGGGTAACAACACAATATATATACATAAAACTATGAACACAAAAACACTACACCTACATCAACAACACAAATACTCACAAACCTACACTTAACTTACTTAAAACAGAATAAACCTATACAATTTCATAATTAACAACAAACACACAAATCAAAAAAAGAACTCGCTGCTCAGCCGCCGCCTCAACGAAGCCAAGCTACACCTGTATGGATCCAGCCCCAACCGTTTGTCAGCAGCATTGTAACTCACACTCGCTCTCACCAGAAATGCATTCTGGGTATAGTTGGCATGTTTGGGTGGAATATATAATAGAGGGTTAAAGCGACCTCGAAATGTAGTACAGTTTAAGTTAATTTCCTCAACAAGCTCGGGGCAATCAACTAAGTTAGTTGCTATTTTTAACAAGAATATTATATCAGCAATCTCTCTTCTATTTACCAAAGGAAGTAAATCCTTAAATATCATTTAAATCCTTGTTAACGTTAATAAGTAGAGTTTTCCGCTGGCTCCACTCAAAACTTTTAACCTTACTAGAGACCTCCAATTTGGTACTAAGACGTATAATATGTACATAACTACCTACATGATAAGTACCTACTATTTATAAATAGTGTCCCATTAAAACTAAGCTTTTAAATTTTGTGAACCGGTGTAGACTACCGGAACTGAGGCGGAAACTCATTCTTTTGTGATTGAAACGACCTCCGACATGGCATATTATAGAGACAAATACTTTTAATCTTATTTGACCGTAAATGCTCATAGGCTCATATATCTCGCTCATTCATCCTTCTTCAATTTATATAACGTAGTATTCTACTGTATCAAATATATTACAATGACAAATCGAAATAGACTAGGTTTATGTTATATTGTCTAAGTTGTGTTGTTGTAAGAAAAAATAATGCGAACGCGTTGAAGTCTTTTGTTAGAACAAAACAAAATAATAAAAAGCTTTCTGCGTTGGAATGGATGTGCCATCAACACAAAAGTAATAAAATAACACCTAATTAATTCTAAAAAATGAATGATTCCTTTAATTATAGATAGGTTGTTTTCCATGTTTTTATGGTGGCCCATAAATCAACAATTCAATCTACTTTATCTAACAATTTCTAGTACATTTTCCTCCATAAAAAACCTGTAAACAGGTAAACTTTACCTACCTATTCTGTGAACGACCGATAGATATTATTCGAATAGATAATAGAGTAGGTATTAGGATTATTAGGCTAGGTTTCTGATCCTAAGTGAAGGGACTAAGTAAGGCCTAGCTCTGTGTCCTCGATAGTAACAATATACCTGTTACGAGTCACTTCCGATTTAACTTCTGTAGGAATAAATTATCATAACACAGTTAATAAAGCTTTCAGTATAAACGATATAACTTTTTTAAAAGAGCTTTGCTGATTTTAAGTAATAATACTTTGCTTTCGATTGTTCTAATGATTGCTATGTATTATTTAATTGTTAAAATACTCACGCAATCATGCGAAACTTTTAACATATTTTATATCGTTTTTTTTTTCTAAATTTGAATAATAAGGAAAAAATATTCCAAGTATTTTATTATCGCCCATTTGTGTATCTAGGTATCGTAATGCTCTAAATATTATGTAGGTTATATCTAAACTAATATGTGATACGTGTAAAGACCGCTATTCATAATATTTAATTAGTTTTAGGAAACAAATTTCATTTGGCGAATAGCTTCTTTGAACTTTTCGGATAAGTTTGACGGAGGCACTAGCGACAGGGCAATGTTGAATACATTTCACGCACGACGAAATTTCAACTTCCCTATACCTACTCGAAACTAAGCCGCGATAAGAAAAAAATCTCAGTAGAACGCGAAGGTCTTTATACCAATAAAAGTTTTTTGCTCGTTCTAAATAGGCACATTTGTTTGTATAAAGTAGACTAGAGAAACATTTAAGGAAGTATTGTAAGTTCCAAGAATCGTGAGTGACATGATTCATTTTACGTGCATCTATTTATCACAATGGCTTTGTCTGTACATAACTCAAAAGAACTGGGACAAAAAGTAAATATGTCGTAGGAATGTTATTATGGCAAGATGAGCAACTAGCCAACTGAATCTTATATGGACGTAAATAAATAAAGTGTTCGTCACAATTCTAACTAGGTAATGTAAATTGAACACACGCATATTTTGTTTTGTTTTCCTATCTTGTTACAATTACTTACTCGTCAAAATTTACTCGTGAAACGGTTAATGTGAGAAGCAACATCATATTGTAAACATCTTGCTTTGGAAGATCGTATTTACATCACCTGCGACTTTAAAGTCATCAATCATTGACACCGATTTAATGGAGCCAATATATTACCTTGAATCACCTCTTTACAAAAACCTTTGTTAGAGATAATAAGAGAGATAAGATGTTATATAAATTTTAAGGCTTTCGGTCTGCGAAATGTCAAATGTTATCACGGCCAACTTCGCTAATCAGACAGCAGAATCGCTACTGTAGTCATTTATTCTATGCTGTAGTGTAAGGTCTGAAATATGAAATGACAAAAAATAGTAGTCCTCATTGAAAATGTACTATCCTAGTCTACAAAAAAGAAATTTGTATGAGACTGGACAACTTTGGTGTCAGTGTTTAGTTTGTAGTCTGACTGCCGCACTTGTCAAAGAGTTCATAGAAAAGGGAGAAATCATAAAATACTTACGCCAGGTTGTCCACAGTTGAGCAGCTGCGCAAAGGATTCATTGGGGCCGAGTTTGAAGGTGCCTATAGGCTTGTCTCCCTCTCTGGCCTGCAGCAGCAGACCGCGGATGAGGTCGGTGCGGCTCTTGCCGGTGATTACAACCTCCATGGGCTCGCCGGCCTTCGCCACCTGGAGGAAAGAGGTTTATTACTTATATAATGTCGTGTTTCGTTTGCAGCTGGAAATGGAAAATGCGTATGCTCGTATGTTGCTCGTATGTATAATGATCTATGCGTAAATCTTTAGTTCTTTTACTTAGGGGTAAATATAAAACAAAAACATACCTTAATGTTATTTGTCATAAAAATGTTCTCAATTCAAAAAATCGCAACGCATACAGCCATTTTAAGTTTGTGTTTTTTTTCATGTTTTGGAAATCATAGCACATGTCACATATATATGTGATATGAAATGTGTGTAAATTGTACGAGTCATGCTCAAAATGCTTCATCATCGTAACTCTCAAATGATGCTACTTATTCTAGCCGTCAAAGAATAATCAAAACATACTATTCCACTACATGTATAAGAATACACGCTCTGTCTGTTCTTACAATGCTACGGATAACGCAGTGAGGAGTCATAACATTTGCTCATAATATTTTTTAAACAATGATTTACTTAGGTACCTTTCGATAGTACAATTGACTAAAATATAGATTTTTCATATATTGTAATATTCTGTGGGGAAAATTGCATTACGAAAACAATTTCAAAAAGTTTATGGAATATACGAAAGTCTTAAAGCGATAGATCCTGAAGCGTTTGGAAAGCGTTAAAAGTTATCCTAGTAGGTGTACCTTAGTGCTGGTAGTTAGGCTGTAAGGGGGCGAGGACTTCTGCGGTGCCACGGGGTGCTTCGGTACCATGTCTGTGCAGGCGCTCTCCGGGGCTCCGGAGGAGTATGCGTGCGCGCAGGCCGCCAGGGCTACGGTCAGGATTACTAACTTCAGCATCTTGGATTGATTCTGTAGGGAACATTTTTGTTACGTAATTTTCATTCTCTAATGTTTTGTTAAGAACTAACAAGCTTGTCTCTGGTAGAGCTCAAAAATTGCATATATAAATTTCTATTAATATGTAAAATAAATCGCATATCGTGTTTAACAATGAAAGTACTTAATAAATATGAGATTCCTGATTTCTTTCATCTTGTTACTTATTTATGTTAGGCAGTACACATCAAGATAAATTGTTTTGGTGTTGTTGGACCATATTAATTTCAGTCTTGAGAAATTTATGCCCACAAACGTACCATTTTTTTAGATTCATGGGTATACATCTAGTTTTGATAAAAACTATATTTTTTGGTATTATTTCTTTGATATTTAACGGCAGTAAGTGTATCAACAGACGAAAGCAGGTCAGGGTTTGTTCTTCAGATGTCAAAGCTCGCCTCTGGACAGGTTCGAGCCATGGATGTCGTAACTTTTTCGGTTACGCAAATTAAATATGTAAAACAAATAAATAAAATTATGTTTTTTTTATTATAATCAGATTGAATGCGGCCGTGAACTTTAGTAATAAATGCATATATCCAATTAGAGTCGACCTAAGCCGATGACCTACGGCGGCGATGGAAAAGGACGGTGGAGTTGCAACACAAGCACAGCTATGGCTTTATTAAATACCTACACGATAATGCATATGATATGCGGTTTGCTTGCAGTTTGCCAGATTGAAAGGTGTGTCGACTCAAATTTGTGAAACATTCAATTGCAATAATTTCGTCGCAATGGAGGTGGACTTGATCTGTGGATGATGCAAGCTTTAACTGCAATGTTGATTTAACTCTATGTTGTGAGTGCATGTCTAGGGAGGGGATTCAATAATCATATTAGTACCAATAGATTGTGATAAGGTTGGTGTCAAACAGGTTACAAGGGGGAGAGATAGGTACTATAGATTTTAATTGTTTTTTTTTTGTTTTATTCGGTGCTAAACAATAAGTTTTCAATTAAGTACCTATTTAGAAAAAATAAAAATACTAGCAAAACAAGTAGTTTAGATAACTGGCTATTATTATATTTAAGTTAAGTTAGGTTATCGATTTATTGTTTTGATTAATTGTAATCATTACTAATTAATATTTTATTTTCAATATTTATTATTATTTATTTAAAACACATATGATTAATTATCTTCTACCAATGTTAATAGAAATTGAACAGATCAAAATCTTTTGTTTACTATAGCGTCATACATTTTAAATTAATAAAAAAAACTAACTACACCAAAACAACCGCAAAGAATGTTTTTAAATTCTTGCAACAAATTTTACGTTATTTATGATAAACTTTCCAGATTATTTAATAAACAATTGAATTATATAAAAAAAAAAACAAATTTAGCTACAGTTTCCCGCCAGTAAATTACGCCTACCTTGAACGTGTGACCGCACTAGTTCCTCACTGTATACTGAGTGGAGGCAGCCCCACCGCCTGCTTTATAACGCAACACTCGCCTGGGAAGGGCAGAAGGCCAAACGCTATTTGAAAAACTCATCATAACAAATGCGTAAATTCAAAACGTATAAAAATTTTTGTCTGCTCATCCTGACGGTTGTTGTTGTAGGTAAGTAGGTAGGCTGTTTATGACATTTATGTTTGTCTAAGTTCTTAATATAGTCTTCATAATTTTTCAAATACATAAATAACCACAGGAGGTTTTGGGTAGGTACCATTTTTTTTTTACTCTGATACGTAGGTAAGTATCTAAGTAATTATGTGGGTATAAAACTAGCTGGCTCTGGAAGTCTGGAGTATCCAAACTACCCTTAGAACTTCTTTCACAATTTATCGACTGCCACCACTCTTTTACTCTGGTGGTTAGGTAGTTCTTTTTGTTAATATTTCTCACACAAAAAAAACCAAATAGGTACTCCAAAATTAATGGTATCTTATCATAATGGTTTGACTTGAACTTTGGTAGGTATACAAGTCCCCTAGTATACCTACCTACATCATAGCATACACTATTATAACATAGTATAGGTACCCGATTATCACATGTTTAGTGCTATTATCTTTATTTGTAGTAGGTACAGGTAAGCCTAATTATTGTAAGTAACTACGGTGTTTAATAAACTCAAATTTCAACTCAATATTGTGAAAAAAAATGTCTCCTAGCGGTTTCAGGCATTTATGGCCAGGCTATAAGACCCCTGTAAATCTGATATAAAAAGCCTGTGTTAAGGGCCTAATATACTTATTCCATAAAATTTCATCCAATTCCGTTCAGTTGTTTCGTGTGAAAACTTTCCAAACGTATTACACACACTAAGTCTCGCATTTTTAATTTTAATGGTATACTTAGAGGGATTCTATGGAATTTATTGGTCTACGTTCTTAGAGGTTTGCGTGATTTGTTTACGCATTTCTTACTCATCTTTGGTTTGTAGAAGTAGTTAACTAGTTGACCACAGACTGTTTGCTTCTCACAATGACTAGCAACCTCCTTTAGGAGAAGCATCTCATCTTCATCATTGAAGTCATGAAATGAGACAACTATTGGAGTAAAATAAATAGCCAAGTGTAAGTTGGTCTCGCAGACTGAAGGTTCCGCTTAGATTTACTTAATTAATTAGCTAAACGATTAGTAATTAAAAAAACTTACTTCACTGGCTATAATGGCTATAATTGATTTACACTACAAATTCTATTCAATTGTTACAAAAGTGACATACATATCTAGTGGTCAAATTGATATCTTTTGAAGAAGTTAAAAAATCACAAATGTTTAACGCAGCACATCTATACCATTAAATTATAAAAACTGATTCAATTTCACTTTGAAAATCCCAATAATATTGTGCGAGTGTGTATGTAAGTATGTGTTTTTTACTTGTTCACTAACAGATGGCTGAACCGTATTGGATAAAATTTGATATGCAACTATCTTACAACCTGGATTAATACAAAGAATCGCTCATTACAAGAGACGCCGCCATACTTTCAAATTGACACCGTCATATTTTTTGTTAAGCAAAGAGCTTAAATTACTTAAGTACCTACTATTAAATCTAGTTTAAGAGGCATACGCTCGATCTTGATATAACGCACATTGTATGAAGATTCTAGATTTTATTTAGTAGTCTTGTATAGAGATTTATTTACTGAATGCTGTGAACAGCCTTACCCATAGAGTAATATAATATACCAGGAAGCTTTACCCCTATACCTAACCCTTGCTTGCATTTCTCACAATATATTATTAATTATGTGTCATATTCATAAACAAGAACACAGATTAAGTTGAGTACCCCTGGATAATATAAGTTGGTATTGTGTTGGTACTATGAATGCATTTTCCTGTAGGTAAACTAGTGCACAGTCGGTTTTTCCCCATTGCGTAGAAAAAAAACATGAAACAGGAAAACAAGTCTCTTATTGCTTTAGGAAGGGTTTAATAAACACGAGGTCGAGATACGGGTTCAAAATATGTCTTTGTTATAATTATAATTGGTGAAATACCGCATCTAGGAGGTAGGTACGTATATGAACGATATCGTACGTAAGCCTATTTTGCGTTGTAACGCAAAACGCTAATCTTATAATTGGCTACAACCATTGTGAAACAGCAGGTAGTCTAAAATTTAGCAAGTTCTGTTGATAAATTTTGAGTATCTCTTGATGAATTTTCATCATAACGCTAACTTGTTAGCTAAATATTAAAATTTCAAACTTGACAGTAACTCCCGCCATAGCAATTGACTTGTTCTTGGCTATATTTGCTTCCATTTGATTGGCCCAATGCCGGGCCCGTAGTTTGGGTATTGGAAAGGTATTGGACGATTTTGTCTATGCTTCAAATTTACGGAATTCGTTATTTGTATGCGAAAATATGTAATATTCATAATAATTTAGGTGTTTACATATAGACAGTGTAAATGTATTATTTATTATCTAAAATTACACCATAAACACCATACTTAAACCCTACTGTCTGACTGTGACAGGACTAAATCCTTTCTTATTCCATTGCTAAACTATGTTGCTTCGTGGACTAACTTTTACTCAGAGAGTAAACTCGGTTTAGCTTACAACGACTTTACTCCATGTTTATTAATAGTAGTTTTACTAAATACGTGTTTTAGTCTTGGAGTAAAGTTATGACGGCACTAGTCAACGTTTATAAATAAGACTGATAAAAATCGTGGCGCTGCTGGAAGTTTCATACCAAACTGAGTTTTTATTTTATACACGATTGTTGTATCTATATTTTAATAAACACAATATTATTAAAACTACTACTTCTTTATTCTGTGTTAAAACAAAAATATTGTGCTAAATCCTTATTATATTGTGGACTAAATAAAAAAAAACCAACTTTTTTTCGATACTAGTCTATCTTGTCTATGGATCAGTATCAATTTTCGGTGTGGTGGTCGATTTACCAATTTCTGGAATTTTGTTTTACAAGTTTAAGCGGGAATCGGAAGTTTCCCCTAAAAAGCTACAAAAATGAGCGTTGAAGAAGATGTAATGAAAATTCAGAAGAAATTGACCAAGATGACATCCGATGATGGCACGGTAAGTGAAGAAAAACCTGCGGTAATTTAGTGTGGACCATGGTGCTTCCTCGCGACAAATGCATCTATCTTGTGTTTATGTTGGGGGTTTTTGTTTACTTACATTACCTGTTTTTGTTTATCGGCATCATCATACCAATGTAGCATGATATTCATAATTGAGATGTATGCATATCTTTTATAAATAAACTGTGTTTTGTTATAGGGTCAAGAAGAAGCATTAGAGCTGTTGAAGGCTTTACAAACGATGGCGATAAACCTAGACGTGTTGACGAAAACCAGAATAGGAATGACTGTGAACGCCTTACGAAAGTCTAGCAAGGATGAGGAAGTGATATCATTGTGCAAAACATTAATCAAAAATTGGAAAAAGTTTCTGTCTACTCCTGGATCAGGATCGAAAGATAACGGTAGCTCTTCGAAATCTAAAAAAGACAGCAAGGACAAAGATAAGAAAGATGATAAAGAAAAAGATAGAAAACTACCAGCCTCATTCCCTCCTCAATCGAACACCACAGATGCAGTCAGACTAAAGTGCCGAGAGCTTCTTGCCTCCGCTATGAAAGTGGAGGGGGAGACTACTAATGCATGTGGATCACCAGAGGAGCTCGCTGAAGAATTAGAAGAATGTATTTTTGCTGAGTTTAAGAACACTGACATGAGATACAGAAATAGAGTTCGGTCGAGAGTTGCTAACCTGAAAGATGTGAAGAATCCTACATTGAGAACAAACTTTTTGAATGGTGCTATTTCTGCCTCACGCCTTGCTAAAATGACCCCGGAAGAAATGGCATCTGATGAAATGAAGAAAATAAGAGAGAAATTCATCAAGGAAGCTATTGATGATGCCCAGCTTGCAACGGTCCAAGGAACCAAGACTGAAATGCTCAAGTGTGGCAAGTGCAAAAAGAAGAATTGTACCTACAACCAGCTGCAGACAAGAAGTTCTGATGAACCCATGACCACATTTGTGCTCTGTAATGAATGTGGAAACCGCTGGAAGTTCTGCTAAGACTGCTTTTACTACAACTTAGAATCTTAGTTTACCTTTGGTATAGATACTCTCCTATATCTCATTACATTTTAATGAATTTGTTTCTCTTGCAAGTGCTAACTACCTATTGATAGCAGATACAACTAAGTAGATTCTTGTATTTGATAAGGTGACCTAGAACTTAAATGAAGTTATTGGCTTTTTTAAGAATGCAATGTGACTAAGTTATAATTATGTTAATGAAATTGCTAGGTATTTTACTTTCTGAGGTAGGTAATAAGAAACAAAACTTCTATGTATTGCATTTATCCTTTTTATTTGTTACATATAAATGGGAATGTGTCCTTAGGACTTATCAACTGGCACAATAAATAAACACTAATAAGGTACTTATAAAAATACCAGTAAACATTACTTTTGTTTTGTGAGAGTTTTGCTTGGTTCACTTATTGTCTGATCAATAAAAACTTTTCAAAAAGTGTGGATTCTTATATAACATCACATTTTAGATTTACGTAAACATGTAGTGATCATGTTTTATGATTAAAGATCATTTATACATTATTTTTGAATATTTGTGTAATGAGAGAGATACATGATGCATGTAGAACTCAAGCTGACCTCAGTATATCTGAATACCCAAAAAAATCTGGTAAATTCGACTAGCAGTATGTCTTGAACCTAAATAAGAAGCATGACCATTTATTTAATCTATTTCCAATGTTCATAATATTTTGAAGGTTCAATGGCCGAATCTTTATAATCTAGTATGGCAAGCTTTGCTTTGGTGTCTATAGTAAAACATTCACATTTAGGTAGTCAATCTAAAATCAATACAATATTATAACATAATTATCTTTTTGGCATACAACTATTATTAACAAGCGTAACTATAAATCTAATCACCTATCTACTTACATAAACATTACAAACTAAACTTACATTATTTAATCAGTACTTATTCTACTATAATTTCTCCTGTTTTGATATTTACAAAGGTTTTTTCTTCATCATTGTTAAATATAATGTTGCTTTTTACATCCAACTTGAGATCGAGAGGTTCACTCTCTTCATCAATTTTGCTGATAGTAAAAGTCACGTTTTCATTAGCGGCGAAACACTCGGGAATTAGAGTTTTATGATAGTTGAAATGTGTTTTCAAATGGTCACGTAGGAAATGAGATTGTACGACGACAAGGTCGCAGAAAGAGCATTTATGGTTTCCGATGTTGAGAATGTCGGCGGGGTCGTGTCGCCGGTAGTGGTTGTTGAGCGCGTCCTGGCGCTGGTTGGTGTAGGGGCACAGCAGGCACATGTGCAGCTTGCGCTCCTTAGCCGGCGACGCGTCGCCCGGGCTGGCTTCCTTGCCGCCGCCCGTCATCGACCGGCGTCGTTGCAAGATCCTCAGTGTTTGTTGGTCGCTGATAGAAAATTGCTGAAAATCTGTTTTAGGAGTGCCCTTGGGCATTGTTTTGATAGCCAGTTTGATGTTATCTCCGCTGTCGTCTATTTTCTCTTCTTCCTGTTTATCAGTTTCGGAATAATCGCTGTTGTTCTTCTTCCTTTCGGCTTGAGCTTCATCATTCATCTGATGTTTCCTCATGTGCTGCACGTAGTTTGCGTAGTACTTTACAGAGTAGTCACATAATTCACACTTGTATCTTTGCTTCGAACCATGAAGGGAGAGATGTATCTTGTATTGTTCCCTTTTTTCAAAGGCAGATGGGCACTTGTGGCATTTGTATCTCTTCTCTTTCTGTCGGCCGTTTTTCATATATGTGGGGTAGATGAACTCAGGGTTACCGTGCATCAAGTACCCAAACTGAGGATCAGCCTGGAGTACAGGAGGGAAGTGGTCGTTTGGCTTCACCAACTTATCTTTGTCAGTCAGCACTCTTTTGATTGCTTCAGTCTTTCTTTGGAATAAATCTGTACCAGATAAAGGAATATTTTTGAAATCATTATCCTCGCCCGAATCATAGTCACAGCGCTCTGTTGGTTTGTTATGAGTTTCGTGTAAAACTTCGTGTTTGGCCAAGTTGCCGACGTTTTTAACCGCATAGGTGCATTTCTTGCATTTATATTCACCATCTCCGCCATGGAGCCCCAAGTGATACGAGAGGGCAGAACTTTTGAAAAATTTAGCCGGACATTCCTTGCATTGATATTGTTTAGGAGTATGTTTAGTATCCGACTTCTTATGTGGTGGCGGTTCTATATGTTCGACGGGCTTGTTTGCGCACACGACCCATGAAACCTCTGAATTATCTGCATTTCGGACGGATTCCAATCGAGGTGGCTTGTGCAAAGAATGATAGTTATGGACGAATTTGTACATGTTAGTCCGAATATGATAGTCATCTGAGTGTACTGCTTCGTGCGTCGTTAGTTCTGCCTCCTCCGCCACCGAGAATTCACAGTGTTTACATTTGTGTTCCAGAGTGTGATCATGGAATTTCTCGTGCACTTTTATGTCGCTTTCATTGAAATAATTCGCTGGACATTTGCGGCAGTAATACATGATTTTATTTTCTGTCGGCTCCGCAGGCGTGGCGTCGTCTTTTGGTTGCGATTCCTCGAGAGACTTCTCCTGCTCGATGATCCTGCGCAGCTTGGCTATCTGCTCCTCGTCGGGCACGTCGTCCTCCACGTAGCTGTAGATGCGGCCGTATAACAAGCCGTGCTTCTTGGAATGTTCAGCTCCTTTCTCGGGATCGTCGCACGTGAATTTGCATTCTAAGCATTTGTAAATAATAACATCGCTGTTTTCAAACTCCAAGCAATGAATCTTCTCGTGATTCGGTAGCTTACATTTCTGCGAGTTGACATATGAGCAATAACGACACTTGTACATTTTGTGGAATTCATTTCTTGCCGATACCCAAACGAATGGAATATCTTCGGCGAAATCTGATCTATCGTATTTGCTGATGCTCGCTTCTAATTCGGCTTCTGATTCGTATTTCTTCCGATCCGAAGACGGTTGTATGCCGTGTACTCTCAGATGCTGGTGTAGTAGATGTCTCTTGGACACGCTGTAGTTGCACTCGGGACACTTGTAGGGGGTGTCTGCGGGCAGCCGGTGGAACTGCTCGTGGTACATGTACTGAGACTTGCTGTTAGTTTCGTAAGGGCACTCGGTGCACTTGTGGCGTTTCGCTGAACTTCCCGGTACGGCTGGTGCGTCCAGACTAAGTATTCTGTCAGGTAATGGTGATCTACAACCCATGGCCTTAGATATGTAATCCTCTGGGTCCGTAATTCCGTGCAACAGGAGATGCTGGATGAGATCTTGTTCGTCTTTGACAAAGTATGGGCAGAAGTAGCACTTGAAGATGGATTCTGGGGAGGGCTGGTGCTGCTGCAAGTGATCCTGGAGTTGTTTCTGGTCGTTGGCCTTGAAGGGGCACTTGGTGCAGAGGTCGCTGTAGACGCCCTCGCTGCCCGGCACCAGCGACAGCTCGGGTTTAGGCTTGATAGTGGTGATCACTTTGATGATTCCGTCGTGCTTCAGACGGCAGTGCCTCTGGAATGGGGAAATAATTCAGTGTTATTTTTATATTTCAATTTAATTATCCTAAAATGAATTGTATGGCTGTGGAATCTGACCGTTTTACTCATAAACTTGATATTCAACTAGTGATTAATAAATTATTTGTGTACTAATTCTACCTACGTTCTCACATCGATTGTCGATAGTTTATTTGTAGGTAGCTTTGCAAATAAATGGGATGTCAGTTTGTTTGATTTGTCAACTAAAAACCGTTTTTCGTATTTTATAATAAAAAAGTAAGTAGATAAACAATTTATTAATAATTTGTACAATTACATTTACGTTTAAGTACTGAGGTTAGGTACCTGTCGGCCCTTAGGGCGGCTTGATAAACTCTCGACACCAGAGTTGGCCACTCTCTTTCGATAAGAAGAAGAAGGTACCTGTATGACATGCTTCCAGTTAGACAGCTGGTTGCAGTGTCCGCAGCGGTAGGCCAGGTCGGCCGGGTCGGGTGCGTTCTCCAGTTTCTTGGGGTGCTGAGGCCCTTCCTCGCCGTCCTTCGCGTGCTGCCTCACGTGCTCCAGCAGCGCGTCCTTGGAAGGGTCCCTGGAAATAGATAGATGTTTATTTAATGGACGGGAGAAAATAGTACGGAAATTAAATAAAAATATCTCATTTGTTGAGCATTAGGCGAGGAAATTGTGGTTGTTTCATAAAGATTTCAATACCTACGTAATATAAAATGTGAAAATAATACCTACTTATCTATTCCAAAATAATTCATGTACCTACAATACTGCCAAGACGATACTCTGTTAAAGTGTGAATTTCTCACTAATAACTACTAAGCACACTGAACCGAGTTATATGAAATTTCGAATTAGAGAAGATTTTAGAATAAACATGGAATAGAACTTACTTATAGTTGCACTTTTTGCATTTCCACAGGGTCTTTTTAGGCTTCTTCGGGTCGACATTTCTGTTGTCCATCTGGTACTTGCTGGGCTGTGCGTGCAGGTTCAGAGGCTGCATGTCATACACCGCCTGCACGTGGTCCGTTATCTCATGATACGTGTCGTCAACTTCCATGGAGGCATCCAGACACGTGTTAGGGTCCAAGTACTGGAACTCATTCTCCCCTTTCTCATTCTGCACCGGCACTGCCAGAAACTTATTGTACTTGCTGTAATTCCTCCTGCCCGTCTCGTCCGTCATCAACACCTTAGCGTCGTTGTGCTCAGGGTCTCGCGCAGATTTCAGCTTTATGTGCTTAGTGATATCCCAGCGCCAGTTAGACTTGTATCGGCACAGGGAACACTCGAACGGCTTTCTGTTAAGATGGCCGACGATGTGCACGTGGAACCTGGACGCGGTGGCTGCCCAAAATTTACAATCAGGACATTTGTAAACGTTCTTCCCGGGGCCAAGACTGTTGGGTGATAGAGTCATGCTGTCATTTTCATCGACAATTTCCGATTCGTAGAGCCTATTGTGGTCTACGGCCGTAGAATCTTCGCCGATACTGATATCTAGAGGTCTATCGAATTTGTTGGACTCTTGGTTGATATTGTTCCACACGAAAACCACATTTTCCATGGGATGTGGCTCTGCTTCCTTTTCCGCTTGTGACGTCGAGGCCTCCTCGTTGTATTTAGTGTCCGTTACCGAATCTCTCGAAGCGTGGTCATTCTTTCCACACGTCTGCATGTGTACGAATAAATCTGCACTAGACTTGCATCTGTGCCTGCAGTACTGACACCGGGTAGAGCCCTTAGTAGGTAAGGCCGCGTTCATTGGGACGCGGTTGGCCTGTGTGGAGCAATTTTTTTCGTGCACGGAATGTTCCGACAGACATTTGCTTTCGAAACCGCAGTTCTTACATTTCAGTGACCCTTCTTCGCCCGTTTCGGTCAACAACCTCTCCTTTAATCTGTCGAAAAAGGAGTGATTCTTTTTACGTACTGCGGTTTCTTTGGCAGGTGCGCCATTAACGGGGATGAGCGTTATATCATCCGGTAAGTTTTCGAACTTTAGGACCGGTTCTGCTTCCTTGAATTTCTTGGCGGGTGGCTCGCCGGTGGTTTTTTGGTTGGGCGTGGAAGCGTTAAGAGGGATGAGTTGTGGTATCGGGCGCGGGGCCTTCCGGCTGTGAGCGGCGGGCCCGGCGCGCGCGGGGGAGCGTCCCCCCTCCGCCGCGCCCTCGCCTCGGGGGGACTGCGACCGGCTCGCATCGTTCGAGTCGCTGTTACAGCTCACTATGTCCTTCTCTGCATATTGTAACCCCATCATGTCCTGAAAACAAAGAAACAAATACGTAAATAAAGAGCTCACAAAGGTGTTATATATGTATTTGAAATAAGTCGTCAACATCGGTAGTTGCTACTGGATATGGTATGTGGAATTTTATATGGTTATACCTACCTTTTAAATTTCTAATTAAATACCATTCAAAAAAATAAAGAACGTTACTAGCAATACGTATGTGTGACTGTGTAGGTACCTAAATCTACTTTAAAGTTTTTATGCTAAAATAATTAAATTGCTGCATAACATAAAGAATACTTAACAAATGAGCAAAAATCATCACTACCGGATTGGAACCTGAATTTCTGTAAACTGTACATTCATTTATAATTTTGTATTATTGTAAACTGTACATTTATTTATAAATAACATAGCCTGCCCTCCACAACACAGGTTATCCTAGTGTGGAGTGCAGTGAACATATTGTTATAGTTCATAAGTGTTTGACTCAAAATAAATTATTATTATTATTATTAAATATATGTAGAATAAAAAAAACAAATGCCACCCCGTAATTAAATCAACATCAACAACACAATGTCTTTGTGCCTTCTATTTGAAAAAACAAGATAACAATGGTCTAGCTACCTACCTGCTCGTATGTCTATACGTACATATTACCTATCAAGCGAGCTAGCATAGCTTGACTACATATACAATCCATGCATGTATATAACTCTGGTTTTACGTAAGATTTGTTTACTCACAGTTTTTATTTGTTCAATCTGTAGGAAAACTACAAGTCTTCTTCAACAAGTACCTACAACAAACTTTGCCACAATCATAGACATCAAAAGCAAAAGGGCCACAATTAACCAAAAAATAAAAACAGCTGATCAAGTAAACAATCATGATATTGGATCAGCTGTTTTATGCAAATCTAAAAGATTGCACTGACATTGCACTAGAACCGTAAACAACGCAAGTTTAAAGAACTCTTATATTATTTGCACATCCCTAACTTTTCAGCGTCCAAATAATACCTACGTTGCTGAATGCCTAGGTACGTATGTAGGTAAAACTTGGCAACTACAATACTGTGCAAGCAAAGCGAGTGCGAAGTAGGAACACAACATGCAAGATGGAGAGATATGACGCAAGAGGGCGCGAGAGGCCGGCGGCGCGCAATCATGCAGTCGGAGATAACAGCGCGCGTGACGTGCGGCACCGCGGCGGCAACGGCGACAACTCACCGAGGCCGAGTGCGAGGAGCGCGAGTCTCCGCTGCACTCCTCCTCCTTGACGAGCCCGCCGGCGGGGCACTCGCTGGCGCCCACGCGGTTGCGGCGCCGGCCCGCGCCCGCCTGCCCCACCGGCGGCGTGTGGTGGTTCATCTCGTGCACGGTCAGGCTCTGCTTGATGTCCGCCGTGAACGTGCACTTGGAGCACACGAAACTCCCGGTCCCACCGTGGTTCTTCATGTGCCGGTCCAAATTCCACTTGTACGGCGTGCGGAAGTCGCACATCGTGCACTTGATCATGGGCATGGAGTGGTACTTGACGTGCTTCGTGTATCGCGCCTTAATGTGAGTGACGTAGTTGCACTTGTCGCACGAGAAAAATTTGCCTTTCCCTCGTCCCGCGGCCCTGGGGTCGTCCTCCATCCGGTCGGACTGCTCCTCGCACTCCTCGTCCAACTGTATGTCGTCACATTCCTCGATCTCTTCGAGTAAATCTTCCATCCGTTCGCAGGGCTCCGGGGTCTCTGACTGAGACTCCACCTCCACTTTGATGGTCAGCTCCGGCTCCGTTTTAATGTTAGTAGACGCCGACGGCGCAGGAGGCCCGCCGTGAACCATCTTGATGTGTCTGTTCAACTTCTGGTGGTGTTGCGAAGCATACATACAATGCGGACAATCATATATTTTGAATCGTCCGAAGTGAACGTCGCGCGTGTGTAAGAGATAAGCGCGCGGGTTCTGAGTATAGAACGTACACTTCGTGCAGTTATAGTTCCTCCTTATCTTGCAGTGCGGCAACTCCGGTTCTTCCGGCGCGTCTGAGGACGCCTCGGAAAGGGCGTCCGAGCACGGGCGGGCGTCGAACGGGCGCGCGTTAGCTGTGACCTCGCCGACTTGCGCGCTCAGCGGCGAGGACATCTGCTGCAGCATACTCCGCTGCAACAAAACAACACGCGTGTGGGTTATAGCGGGCGGAGCGCGGCGCGGACGTGTGCGGAGCGCGAGAGCGGCGCCGGCAGAGTGAGGCGCGCAGCACCCGGCCGTGGGCGCGGCGCGGAGGGTCGCCGCCACCGCCTGCAGACACTACACTAATGAGTCTGCTCTTCGCTGTTATCACGTCATTATTGTGCGCACGTGGCCTCTATCATAATGAGCTGATTATGCATGTATCTTTGAGAGATCTCTGCCACAAGCAGTTGCGAAGACAAGTAGATTTGCGAAGAACGGTATGAATGTTAAGAACCTACAAAAACATACATAAGTACACATTCCTAAGATAAAACGCATAGTTAACCGATAAAAATATCACATGATGTGTATAAATCTGCAGATTAAGAACTTAACAACAATTACAATTATTAACATCTTTTCCATCGCTATAATATACTTAGTACCTAAAGAAAGATAAATCTATCTACTTACCTACACTGCTTCTGTTATGCGTGACACAGTTTTCAGTTGCCTACTCATTCGACCTAAATAATTATAAAAATGTTTCATTCACAAAACATTTTACTTCCAGTAAATTATTACATTTCTCGTAGCAGTACCCTCTACGAGAAATGCGTTGATGTCTTTTCTAGGAATCAAAAGAACAATCTACGAAACGTAGTCCGCGGCTCCGCGCTCCATTGTACATTATTATATAGCTAACTTACTTATACCTGCTTGCTAACGAAGTATCGTTTTTCATGTCAATGAGATACACAACTAAACAGTACAGGTTTTAGGTACCTACGCAAGGGTAAATGAGAATTTGTAGGCTCGAGTTAGGAATAGGTTGGGAAAAATATTAATGTTAATTGAAATGGGCTATTAATTTGTATAACTTTTTCTATGGAGTCACATGTTGTATTTTCTAATCCTTGTTCATATACTCGAGGATCCTTTTTTTTTGGAATGGTTTTTTTTATTTTCATGGTCGCTTCCGTCAGCTAGGAGATAGCTGGACAAGTGCAATGACCTCTTACTGGTCGGTGTTGTAGGTATATTCATATGAATATAAAATCACTCGCTTCCTGACAGTTTAACGAAATGTATTGAAATTGATATGCATTTCAGCATAGACTACTATCCGATTCTTTTATTCTGACACACAATTTGATACAAAATAGGTGTATCTCATAAGTAGCTCATTAGTATAAAAATGTTCACTGTTGCTGCCTTTATTGCTCGTTTTAGTTATCTTACAGTACCTACGTTTTATGGTTGATTACCAAAACAACTTAGTAACATCGTTTTTGTAACACCAAATACGAGTATTCTGTAAAGATGCGCCCCTGTGGTCGCATACCATTGTTACCGGCCGCGTGAGTTCGAGGAGGTCGTAATCAAAAAGGAAGATATAAAACGTGTACGAAGCAGTAGTGGTGCGTGTGGCAGCTGTCGGGCGGGACGCGGGGCGCGGGGCGCGGGGGGCTCCGGCAGACGGGTCGACAGGCCGCAGGAAACGGCCGGAGTCATCCCAGCGAGCACAATGGAGGCGGCCGGCGCGCCGCAGGGGGAGCCCTCGCAATCGATATGCCGTCGCTAAGGTCCGCTGGCCTGCGAGCGGAGCGCTGCAGAGGCGGATGCCCCGCGCTCCGCACCCCGCAACCACACCTGCTGTTTATTTATAGCAGCCGGGGATGCAGTGCCTGAGCCTGCACCATCTACCAGCGCCCGCTTGCCTGTTTATTTGTCACAATGGACGCAAAAATATCACGCGCGTTAGGCATCCTGCTAGTACTTGGTTCGTGGAACGCAGTCCGGCCCGATATGGTGACAAATATGTATGTCTGTGCCGGCTTTGCAATGCAGCGAAGCAATGTGTTCGCTGTATGACTATCACAAGATTGTCAATATGGCGATATTAGTGACACACTGTTTGTACTATATGTACTAAGTACGTGCCTGGTATCATGAGAAAGACCATCCACATAACACCATCAAAGTTCAAACCTATTTAACCATCGAACCAACCATAACCATGCAAAACACAATCTATTATTAATCCATAAATTATGGCGTCATAATTGAATAGCAAACTAAGAAACGAGCATGAAGTATGGTAATAAAACCTTGCCTTTCACTATCGTTTCGTACGCGTCGGATTCCCAGACCACCGGCTCATTTGATGATATCGAGGACACTTTTGCTCTCGTTTCAATTTAGTCACAATATAATAAAATGAAAAACTTGTTTTTGAACTGCCCATTATGTTATGTTAAAAGGAGTTAAATTGCACTCATTCATAAAATTAAATAATGCTGAAATAATCAATTAAAAATAGGTAGGTAGGTATCCATTGAAACTTAAACGCCTTTTTATTAACTGTCTTCCAAAACAAGGAGGTTATCAAGTCTTCTGAAAGTATTTTTTTTTCTCTTCAAAGGATCTTGGCAAGTATTGTATTGTAAACTTAACTACAACGATCCACAGATTCTTCAAAGCTTTATACCGGTACTTGCCGAATAAATAGATAAAATCTTCACAAAGAGCCCCGACTAGCTTTATCTGAATGCATTATCACCACATCTAGTATTACTAAACCTTACCATATCATACTAATATTATAATGAAAATCTTTGTATGCACACACTATGTGAAAAGTATGTTTGACCCTCAAACCATTTATTATGTAGGTAGGTTATTCAAACGGAATGAACTAATTTGGATTAGTATGAAAATAGAAATTACTACAAAGTGACTTTTTTATTGCAGACTAGTAGGTAAATACTATGGCTTCGTTAGTATTGCTTGTTTTTGAATCGTTTTGGGAATAGAAGTAGTGATATGGCACTTTCAAGTACCTACCCTTATAAGTTCCAAGTAAGTTATGACCCAATACTCGTACATATTTACTCTATTGCGGCGGGAAAGTGAAACAAAGAGACCAACAAACATAATTTTACTTAATAAGAATGATTTGATTACCACCGCGTCGGTCGCTTTAGATACATTGTTCATATAACGAGTCTGTAAAGCTCAATGTCACGTGAAATAAAGCGTTTAACAACCAGGTGCGTGCGTTGCATAATTACAGTGGCCCTTCGAAGCAGATTAATCGAGAGTAGTCGACAGGGAGAGGTACCCCGAGGGAAAGTTGCGTGCATCCCTCGCAGCCCCACCCGGCGTGGTCACATGTCGGTTGATGATGAAGTTGGTAGATCTGAGCCGAAATGCTGCTAGTGGTGTTTTATTTCCTTGCGTAGATATATAAACATAGATTATGATAATAGCGGAAATATTGTTTTAACGCGTTCTGTGGATCGTCCTTTATTGCTGTTATCAGGACAGCGGTCAACCACAAGAGGTCAATGTACTGTTGAAATGGAAGTTCAAAGTTCTTTGATTTATCATCAATGTAAAGTATTCAATGAGCAACAGATCAATTTCCATTACTTAGAATTCGACCTTAGGTTTTAACCGTGTTTCTTTTACCGCAGAAAAATCGCCCAAGTAAACAATGGTAGGTGTGTTAAGATTTACGACGGATGTTTGTAATCAATATCTATGATCAATTGATCACTGCACAGCCATTTGATTGCATAACAACAATAGGACAGTGCAGAACTGATAATGATTTATGCAGAAACAATCCGTACAAGCGCGGCCGTGTGGTGTAAAACATCTGGTGGTGAGCGTACATAGCTGTAGGTATAGATAACATCCGCCGCCTCGACCGTCCCTCGCTCCAACAGCAAACCGCAGCCGCCATACCGGCTCCATGTACGTGTGGGTGCTACGGCCATGTGTGTATGCAGTGTGTCGCCGTATCGGCCTGTGTCGTCATCTGTTTGCATCGTTCTTGTAGGAGTCGGACGCAGGCCTGCGCGTGACTAACCGCGGTACCTGAGCGCTCACCTCGCCGAGGCCTCCACACTTACTGACCACCTCTTCAATCCAAACCCGTTCTTGTCCTTATAAGTCTGCCTCAAGCACGAAATAGATCAACATTCATGCATCCACTCTACTGCTATATGATTATGTCGAGGCCTCATGTAGGTATACGTTGCGGAGGCAAGCGACAGGATGGTGAACTCGACGCCTAATTTAGGGCTCGAAGACTATGATTAGATGTTGGCTCCGTGCTTCACATACTCAGAGCGCTATGTAGAGTGTGTAGGTAGAGTCCCGCCCATTCATTTTGCCCTCTCTTATCGTTCCACACGCTCGAAGAGGAATTTATTTATATTTCACACTGCTGGGTAATTTTACGGAATTACCAACTGTACAATCCAATTTAGACTAATAAAGTATGTCTCTATTCGCCACTTTGTCACTCGATTTATCTTTTCAGAGTGGCGTTACATTTTCTGCTAACTGAAATATACGTGGGTACTGGGTAGGTACTTTTATATGTTGGTCCAGCCAGCTGAAATAACCGAGCGAAAATCCAACATAACACGTCCGAGTAAATCCCATTTCAGACATACGCCCTCTGGACGTCCCGGGATGTCCATAAAAGTAGGACACTGCCCTAGCAAAGGACAGATGTGACTCTATATAGGCCTAGCATGTATTACTCGACGAGTCCGCTGTATTTGTGGGACCAGGCTATTGTTGTAACTCATAGTTAACAGTAAATACGACTCGAGTCAAGTACATAGATAGTATATCTGTATAGCAACAACAAAATATTGTGTAAATTTCTTTGCAAGACTTCAACAAGAAGAACGATGACAGAGGCTTGCCAATTATCACATCCGGCACGTTTATCGTACTCGTGTAGGTAAGTTCTGCCGGTCGAAGCGCTAAACACGTTCTCATAGGTGTGCTCTACTGCGTACAACACATGTGCAGCGTATGTACGTTGTGTACCTACTTATATCATTGAGATATGTAGACAACACAACTACAACGACTATTGTGAGTTCGATAAGAATGCGCGCCGCGTTCTTGCCTTCGAATTGTAATTTGTTTAGCACCGGAACGATTGTGAGCCGTCCGCTAAATCATGCAGATAAACCCACGTCGCGGCAGTGGAGCGGACAGGTTTGCGTGCCATCAACGCCGAAGATAGGTGAACGTGGGGCGTCGGGCCGGTGCAGCGGCGCCGGTCGCCGTTGCGGATTTTGCGACGCAAATAATTTGCGCGCCAATTGACCTTTCGTCGGCGGCGTGGTGCGGCGGGCGCGGCTCCGGCTCCAACACGCGCTATATATAGCTGCGCGACAAGTCGCCGCGCGCCCGCCAGGGGCCGGCGACGTAGGCAGTTTTCCTTTATCACCCGCCCGACAGCCTCTAGCCTGGATTTTACCGAAGCTTTGCCAGCGCCGCTCCGCAGAGACGTAGGCGACGGGATGTCGACCCACTCCACCCTCCCGGGATCGATACGGATGGTGGCCGCAAGAACACCCTGCCTGCTCTACGCACATGTATAACGTGGGCGCTGCTAAACACGCCGCGTATACTACTCGAGGACGCAGGCGGCTGCCTGCGTCCTCGAGTACCTACATGCCGCTCATCTATTATACATTGCGTAGTCTTATATGGCCTCAGTAATGCCATCGCTGAGCGTACTCGGCAGGGCTAATATGTACTGAACTGATGAACTACTTTTTTAAGTGATGCAGGCGAATAAACGACGAGAGTAACAATGTTGCCGCCGTCTATACGAGCGAGTAAATTACGAACAATTGACTCGTCGACATCTAAAAACAATGGTAGTAGACGTCGAGTGTCCGGTGCGTTGTTAACGATCAAGAGTGTCACCGGTCGGACTGGTAACTAATTGACACGACCTTGAGGCAGGCGGCGATGCAGGGCGCTCACATAGCGCACAATGAAAGGAGTGCAGCCGCCGTCGACGGCCCTCGCGGCGGCGGAGCTCGTACCTCGCGGCGGCTGGCGTGAGGCACGCTCGTTTAAAGATGGCTGCGATAAGGCGCGGTGACGCTGGCCGGGCGCGGGCGTCGCGCCTGTGTGCGTGCCCCTGGCGCCCGCGCCCCGCACGTTCCGCAACATGTGCGGCCGCAGCACCGCCGCCGCAGCGCCCGGACCTCCTCCCGCGCTCGACGCCCGCTGATAATGCCCCTTATCTGCCAGCAGATAGCAGAGGTGCTGCCAGCCCGTGTAGGTGTCACGGACGCAGCCGGACTGCTCGTGCGCCACACACCGTCTTGTTAGTGCTACTTTAGCGATTCTCTCATAATTAGCCGTCGATAGCTCGCCTAGGGTTTCCAATAACAAACAAGTGACGCTCAAGTCTATTGGTTCCTATTTGCGCATAGATACGTATAACGAAGTACCTACACACCTATTACTTCAAGACACGACACGTTCTAACTATGCTATGGCTACCTACACGATATCTTATCACAAAATAAGTCTCTGCCCAAAACTGATTGAGTGTATCTCTAAATTTGTCCATGCAAACTAAAGCCGGGTAACTTACCATGAAACAGTCCACGGCTCGTGATGCTGGACCCTTTTGCCTGATTATATCAGGGCAAGGGACTCAAACCCACCGTTAGTTACAAAAGAAAAACACCAGTTTATCTACGAAACCGGGTTTTATCAAGTTTGCACATACTGATTTTCAGCAGTTTGGAAGGCTACATTTTTATTTCAAGCCTATCTTGTTAATAACAGGAAATTTACACCGGTTGGCTTACACTTTTTGTTCGAAATTGTACTTTATGAGCTCGCATTAAAGTGCAAACGAGTCGAGACCGTCCTTCATAATATGAAATGAAATTCGGGCAAATTTCCAGATAGGAAAAGGGACTATGGTCAGTTTTACAGGGTTGTTCAATATGTTTTTTTAACAGTGGAGAGCTTTATGTTCATTGCGATATATTATAAAATTGAACTATCTGAACGTAGGTAAATGTATGTTTAAATGTTGTTTTTGACTTCCAAATTTACCCGCAACTTGTTAATATTACCTCCATATAAGCCTCTAACAACACCCATTGCATGTTTTACCGGCAAACCCCAAGTTAGGCCATCACCAGAGGTAAGTCATTGAGCAACAAGCCCACACCTACATGCATGCGTGTTGAAGGGAGTAGAAACCCAGGAAAGCGGCCGCAACGTGTCGCAAGAAGCCGTTGAAGTAACTTAAGCGCAGCAAATTATCAGGGTCGAGCGCCGACGACGACGCCGCCTGCCGGTGCCGGCGTGCCTAGATATATCTACCTACATACAATATAGGTATAGGCATGTAGAGTGCAGCGAGGGGACGACGGCGCCCAACGCCCGCTCGCCTCCAATAGTCTGTGCAAGATAACTCTGTGCGCGGCTGATAGCACCACATCTGCCAGTTTATCATATTCTGGTCAAATTATTTTAGTTGCAACTTCATTCGCGCGCTGAGTTATCTTGCACGGACTATCAGCCAACACGGAAAATAAATGTTCACGCCGAGCAAAGGACGAGCGTCACAATGCGCTCTGACAACAAAGCCATCCAACACAGCGCGACCGCTTCCCAGAAACAGGGGCGCAGGACCGAGAGGCGACTTTATCATTGTTCCACGTTCGTTTGCACACGTCTGCGTAACCCTGTATGTAACACATTCGCAAATTTCGACACCGCAGACGTGAAGCGGCGACGAAGTAGATATGTACTCGGGTTAGATGGTCCTTACTCATCACTACATGGTATGAGTCGGTGGTGGTCCGCCATATAGAGGCGTCTGCTTGGAAACGAGTTTTGATGTGCGCAAGCGCGGCCAGCCGGCTGCCAGCTGCTCTCGTCAGCTGGTGCGCACCTCCGACACAACAACTAGCTACAGTAAGTAGGTACCAGCCACACCGAGCGCTACGTACTTCGTGACGATCACATGCCAACACTAATTAAGGTAGAACGGAGTCAATTAGGTGCGGCACGATTGTTAATGGTGGCGACAGCGGCTACCCACTACTTGCAATCCTAACACTTTATTAATGTCGATGCATTAATAAACACTTTAAGCCAGTTTCCTCTACGAGTCGTCGCGGATATACTCTGCTGAAGATACCAAAGGTTAAGGACAATGTAGCGCATATATACTTACGTGATACCATATATGTAAGAAGTCTATACCTATAATACCAACTGCGAGCAAATACATGGAGTTGTTTTCGCAATCAACAATAACGAAGAGTCATCAACCGAAATATCTACCTAGTTGCCTGCAATGAACACCATATTTTACAGCAGGATGGCTCAGAATAAACTGTTTGATCGAGTGTGTGTCGCGTTATTTGGATGGTGCGGCGTCGGCGCCTGCGCATCGAGGCAGTGAGGTCACCGCGAGAGTGCGGCCGCGCCGGGCGGCCCGACAGCGGCTGGATGGATTATGGAACGGAGTCAGGCGAGCGAGCACGCATACATTACGTGCCGCCTACAAGCACTGCTATCTGCGGCACTGCGCGAGTGGTCGAGCACCGCGTTCGATATAGCTCGCCGCTGCCGCCGCCGTACCTACTCGGTATAGGTAAGTGGCAAAGAGCGCGCGGCGCGCGACGCTCTTCATTGTTGGTTGGATGCACGACGCCGACACGAACGACCTCTTTTCGTTTCAGTGACATCGCGGGCGCTCCAGAGGATTATACATATAGCTACCACTATGTATACCCAAACAAGTGCATACAGCTGCATTCGTGCGAGACAACGGCCAGTTTCCATTCTTTTATTTCACCCTTGGGCGGATCCTAGACTCTCTCAACAAGAGAAAGCAAAAGGAGCTTACTGGTATTCTTAAAAAAGGCAAATTATCTTTTCCATTTGTTGACTATTAAGAATAGCTTCTCTTATATCAGTAAAGAAAGAATCACGAAAATTACGGGAAAAGTAGCGACTACTTGAATGTTACCAACATCTACGTAGATTTATATTATAGATAGTATAGACTGTATAGAGTATAGACAATGCATATAACAATTTTCGCTGAAAATGTTAGAGTAGCACATTATCCTAGCTACCAAATCCCGAGACGTGGAAGGTGATAAAAGGTCGGCCGTTCAACGGTACCGACCGACGTTATAGGTCGTATGAATCTGAAACTACGTCAGAAAAGCATACAGACTTACAGGAAAAATCATGTGTAAAAATGATTTGTTAAAAGAGATTACTCTATGCAGTAAATCCCGAAAAACTATAAACAACATCCCAATATCATCTATACCTGATCATCTATCAAACTATTTTTGAACTTTAGGGCTAAATCTAGTATAACAAAAAAAATCCTAAAATAGAAAGTCCAGTTTCAAAATATTTATACATTTATAAATCTTTTCCTAATAACCCTGTATACTGCTGCGTCTCAAGTTACTGTGGCTCCACAGAATCTTCAGCCAGGCTATCACTGATAATGTTATCTCGAACAACGTCAACCCACCAGCTGTCACTTACACTGACAAAAGCCGGCTCTACGTACCAAAAATATGATATTATTCCAATGTGTGGCTTACCTACACGTACAAAAACTGCCTTTATAATCAGTAGCAGAAGTTCGTTTTACCATTCACTTGAATGAGAATTTAATTCCTACCTCGATTCTTTGAAACGATGGGATTGGTTCATGACTCACGGGTTCACATTACGCTATTCTCAGAGGCGGGGATTCACTCACTACCTTAAAACATTGCCTTAAACCTTACTAACGTTTTTAACTTGTGGCGAAAGCAGTAATGCGTCATCAAAAATGAATTGCCAACGTAAGAAGTCCACTACCACAGGATATCGCTCATATGATAAAAAACGTATACGACTTTAATTATTATGGAAGCTGTTCCCGATAGCCATTTTTCATATGGTTTCCCTGCCACAACGGCACTGTAAGGAGCGTAATACTAGTTTTTATACTGTGGTAATGCTCTTCATGTGTACCCAATGACCTCAGCCCGTATCCCGCGTTCCCCTCGCCATGTTAGACATGTGCACAAGAAAAATCAATCAACACAAGCCCGGCCAGCGCAGCGGTGGCACAACCAGTGAGATTTTCCTTCTCTGCAGAAAAAAGGAACAATTTTTAGCAATTTTTGTAGATAGCATTGCAGTACTAATTAATGCTGCATTACTAATATCTACGTTACCAAATATCTGCCTAAGCAATTATCAACCACTGACTAAAGATAGTTTACAAATTTCTTTAGCCATCTTTGAAAAACATGCTACAAATTCCAGAAGACCCCGAGTATCAAGTTACTAGTGATAAAACATGGCAGCACGCAAGAAAGAGGCGCAATAGGGCCGAGCCTGTGCCAAGGACGTCGACTCGTAGCGCCAACACAAGCATAAGAAAAAACTACGGGCGAGAGCCCCCCTACCAAGTGGCTGCGGGGAGCGACCGCCGCCGGGAGGGCCGACGGCCTCGACACTCGACCATCCGAGCCCCATCCATCTACCTATCTACCCTACCTCTTACATAAGAAACCTCTCCCGCGAAGTCCTCACGTTTCCATCACAGATATGTTTATGTTATGGTAGAAGTGAACGCTATTTGGCCGAAGATTTTCCGAGAGATTCGTATCGTGACTCAGTTGAAGGTAACTTTACGTCATCTCGAGGTCTACGTGTCCGATGTAGCGAGGCAGAGCCGCCGGCGGTAGATAGGTATAGGTAGGTAGGTAGTGCCGGCGGGGAGCAGGCGCCGTAATCTGCTCGGAACGAGGACGATACGTAGATACCCAAAATTATCAGTAGAGTTGTGTTAGAGCTCCGTTATAGCTCCAAAACCACAAAGAAATATCAAACCACCAAGTACGCCTAATCGAGTTCTCACTAAGCGAATAAAACATTAGATTTCTACTCAATAAATGTCTGCTTCGACAGGAAACTAAAAGAGAATCGCTGAAAAATAATGTAACACTTAATTAGAGCACCGTTAGCCTGCTATAGGTAGTTATAATTAAGTAGGTAGAGGCAGGAGCGCTCGCAACTCCGAGAATCTTAGCGGAGCCATCCCACGTATATTGCGTAGCTACTTCGTACTTTATACGTATGGCGTACTCACTCCCACCTTGCCTAAAGCTCTTACGGAATGATCAAGCCCCAACCTAACACTTGAGTCGACTTGAAGTTGTGATGGATTGCGGCACATGAGGGCGATATAAGGACTGGTCGTTAGGCATTTTGACACAAAAATGTCCATATTTTATCTTCCAAAATGTCAAAAGATTTAGACAATACTTGACGGTATTATTCTATAGATTTTAGAGTGATGGTTGTAAATATCTAGTTTGCCTTGATACTGGAATAATCAGATCGGGTTGAGGACCAAAAGTAGCTTCTTCAAGGTCTATGGCACGCGATGAGAATGTTAGTTATGCTTATTGAATGTAACGTCGATTTTCTCGGTATATACGTATTATAAAAATATTCGTAAAAGTTACCAAGGAGAAAAAGTTTACATTGAAAAAAAATATATAAAATTAAGAAATTTCCCAATTACACTCATCCGAATTCAAAACACAATCAAAACTTAATCCTCAACCATCTCTTTTCATCATATTCAGGAGTAAAATACATGAAGACTTCTATCTACCTACAAATCATCTACATAACGCAAAACACCGTGTGATAATGATTTACACCCTCACAACTAACAGCAGAGCCGGGAGAGCGAAGCGACTGTATCAATCAACATACATACACACATACAAACATACTATAGTACTACTACTAGTACTAGTGGACGCCCGCGGCTCCACTCGCATTATTTCGAGATAAAAAGTAGCAAAAAATCATGATGATCCGTTTAGCCGCTTTTGCGTGATGCGCGTTCAAATAAATAGACACACATTCTAAAAACTGTCTCTCTCTGAAACGTGTTCTGTTTTGGATTTAAGTATACTCAAATAGGTATTTAGAAAGAAAGAAAGAAAACATTTACTGTGACAGATTTTACAGAAAAACAAACACGAGTAAAAACATAATTAACAAACAAACATAAAATCTGCCACAATACAGCCCCAACTCAGCATAATGCTGGTTGTGTGGAAGCAACCAGCGCTGGTCTTCCATTGGAGCTAGCTGTGACGTCACGCACATACAAGAAGGCAGGCAAACAAACAAACAAGATGAGACGTATTTTTGATGTTATATAATATGTAATATAATATCTAAAACACCTCGTCCTACTCGTTTCGTTTCAAAAATATATCCCTGCCAGATTGGTTGCCTGGAAGAGATCGCTCTTAGCGATAAGGCCGCCAATTAAGACGCTGATTTTAATTTGTATGTTTTTTTTTTGTGTGTTGTTTCGTTTGTGGTGTTTTAATAAAGTATTTATCTATCTATCTATCTATCTATATCTTCTATGTACAGATTTATGATCGTCTTAAGCTTTATTATATGTCTAGATAGATATAGATAGTACATATACCTAGTTTGTATGTGGATGTAGAGATTCTGCGCATGTAGCAAAACGAGTAAAAGCAGCGCGGCAGCTGTGTGGCAGCTGGTCCGGCGGCCGGCGCGGCGGCGGGTGCAGTCAGAACTCGCCAATAGAGTTATTCAACCGTCTAACGCAGGTGCCAGCATGTGCTGCCAGCTTTTACGTAGATGTTGAACTTTGTATGGCATTACAGAATTACAGATAGATTGGGCACCAAGACTAATCTCTCTACTCGAATACGCGACGTAACAGATATCGATGCTGCAATGATTTTCGTAGCAATGTAGGCAGGAACATTGATAAGATACGTTAAATACATGACCGAGATGAAATTAAGTAAAATTACGTTATAATGTACATGATGCCGGTAGCAGATCATGGTACAGGGTTTCTCATAATCATAGAATTCTGCAATTATTTGCTCAAATACAAAATTAAATTTAAAAATTTATTTATTCGCTAAGAATATGATTGAAACAAGGATGATCTTTCTTTGATTAGAGAATCAATATAGATTTAAGATCACCTAATTAGAAGTTGATAATTATTGTAACTCCTTATTGATCACAATAATGATCAACTTTTATTGTGATTTTGACCTCACTAAAGGCTCGGTCGCTTCACTTAATTGAAGGGTGATGAACTTTACCAATTATTTCCACGGCCATAGGTATTTATTGGTAAAAACAACTAAGCAACAATGTGTTTGCAAATTAATGGACTCTTTAGAATTTAAATTTATTTACATATCTTTTAAAAAACATATGTTTAGAGCATTTCTTTCATACGGATAGAAAGCCAATACATGGTAGATAGGAACCACTCGACGACCACTGTATTATAAGGGAAACTGAAGATGGGTTTTTAGTATTTCAAAGTCTTACAGAAGAGTGAAGAGTCTCTTTTTTCATGCAAATTCTAGTACCTACCTATATCGCGGAATCTACTGACCTAATTAGCGCAATAATCAATTTAATCATTACGCAACGATGTGTCGTATAGTGTACAGGTGGACATCAGTTGAGATCAATGCCCTTTTGTGTTAGTGTCATGATGAAATTGTGTTTAGTATGTGAATTACATCGCGTTCGAATACCTATATTTATTGAAAAAATACTCAATCGGTGGTTTCAATGATGATATGTGATGATGAGTATATTTTATACTGGATTACTTGTAACTTAGATGATTTTGTGCATCATTATCAACATTTCTATTTTTAGACATTGCAAAAATTTACCGTTTTTCCTGACATAGCCTTCGCCGATCCGTGACAAGAGACTAAAAATAAAATAAACTTAATATTTCTGGACATATCACACAGCGCCATCTAGCTCCATATACTAAGCTTACGCTTGTATTATAAGTAACTTATTTTTACATTTTTCCACAAATGTAGAACAATGCATTGTTTGTTTTGATGTAAGCACTAAAGCATAAGATAATGACGTTTTACATAAAATACCAATAAGTATGTATATGTTAGGTCTTAAGCAGTGGTCTTGTGGCATCGACTTGCCCTGTATGCGGTCAGCGGTAAAATAGAGAAAAGAGCCTTATTTTCTTAATAGACTCAAAAAAGCAATAAAACCTAGGAGGTTGCTATACTAAAAAGTATCAATAACTAAAAAATCTACTTAGGTACTATTTTTCGAAATTCGCGACAAATGCTAATACTTCTTATATGTTACATACAACATGAAAATGTATTCAAGTTTAATTAAGTGCATCTTCCTCACCACACTATATCAGCTAAGTACAAAAGCTTTAAGTTTTTCCAAGTCTGAAAATATTTTCTTACAAGGTGTGGTAGGTTTTATTAACTAAGTAAGGTTGTCACGCCATTGCTGTTGCTTTGCTGAGGAAATTATGTGTTCACAGAACTGGCGGGCGATCGAGCGACATGCACCGCGGGGAAACAGGGGCTCATTTACTGTGACCTCTGTTATTGTACGAATGTTGTACGTAATTAGTAGGAGAGAAAACGTGAGGAGGACATGCGAATGGCCTCAGTTTCAGAAGAGCTAAGCATAAGATACAAGAGACCATATTTTAAAGATATCTAATCTAATGTATCGATTTTCAAGTTATTGATGTTCTTCTAAGCCATGTTTACAATTTGATGGGGTCGGCCCCTGATCCACCTGACTTTACAGAATAACAGTTTTACATTGAGCGAGGTTTTTACATTTTCAAGATATGTATGAGGTAGTGTTTTGAAGAGATTTTTAATACAGTTTCAGCAAACAGACCTACGAGAGCGAACAAACTGAACCTTTCGGGCAGGTTCCGGTAAAAGCAGCAGATTTAGCAAATCCTTGTTGGAAGTCCGGGTCGAGTGCTCCAGCAGGGCGCCGCCACCCCGGCCGACTCCCGCCTCCCTAACTTTCACTCTTGTGCGTCGGGGATCTCAACCCTCGCCTAGCTTCAGAATATCACAAACGCCATCGCCGCCACCCTACTTTGCACTTTCCTCTTTCGCCATAAAGATCATAACGGCGCGAACGAAAACGACACGAGGTCGACAACGTTTTGAACGATGCGTCTAGGGTGTAGTAAGTGTTGACACGGCGGCACGGAATATTAGGGCGTGTGCCGGCGAACTAGAGGCGAGGTTCGCGTGCGCGCCGCCGCCACACGCACAGTGCTGGCGTGTGCTGAAGACAACACCGGACGAGCACCGGATCCCTCGTCGCCGAGCAACCCGCGCACATTTCACAAATATTTCACTACGAGAGACTGGATGATTTGAGAAATTCGGAGCTCGCTTTTTGTAACGACACGTGTAGAGTAGACGCTGTCGTTATCAGCCGGGCAGGCCCCGCTCGCGTGCCCGCTCGCCCACGTCACTGCGTCAACAACTCTTGTACAGAAATATTGCACTAGTAAGTACTTATGTAGGTATGGACGGAAAGTCACGTTGCCGTTTTCCTGCATCTTTTCAATTGGAAACAATCTCGGTCGTGTTGTGCCGCGGCCGCCACTGGCTCCGACAGAAGGCCGCCGACCATGACGTCATAAACAAAGAACTCCTATTTGTTTCTCGCGATGTAGGTAGATAGGTACTTGTCGCACGGACGGCCGGAGATTTGGTTACAGAGGGGCGTTTGTCCCACTTCAACCCACTTGGAGTGAGTGTTCATTCTGACAGGCAAGCACCGTCTGACTGGTTACAGGAAACTAGTGGGAATTCCGTGAAATCATAAAGGCTGACAAAGTTATTTATACCGAAGATAAAGTACGCATTGCGTAACATCGAAGTATGTACTTACATAAGTAGGAGTTGGTATGGTCTACTAATACCCAATACCCTGGATTGCTAGAAAATGATGACGGATCCTACAACCAGGTAGGTAAGTCTAAGTAGGTACCTACCTACGTAGAAAATGCCATCTTTACTAGGTTCTATCTGCCTATCGGTACAGGTAGGTAGCGAAAGACTAGCTAATCTCAAGAGAAAAACTCAATTGCTTTGAAGATATCGAGAGCTGCGGGTATTGTTTTGATGGTGACGAAACAATAACAGTGGCGCGGCAGCTTGTTTGTTTGCGCAGCGGTCTGTACATTATATCGAGTAGGTATGTCGGTGACATGTAGGAAGAAATGTGTGTATATGGTAGCTGGAGCGACGCAAGAGCAGAGCAATGACAGCCGCGGCGGAGGCCGGGCGCGGGCGTCGCCGCCGGTCGACCCTACGGCCCACGCGATAAGGCGCACATCGCCGCGACCGCCCGCTGACCTCACCTCGCCGGCAAATAATAAATATGTAACGCTGATAAAACCGCAGAAGCGATGACCGGCTACTAAGTAGGTACATATTTAGGGATACGTCGGGAGATCGGAGGGGTCTGCGGGCGGCGCGAGGCCGGCAGGTGAGGCGGCGGTCGCCGGTGCCGGCGGCCGCTATTTCTGGTCGGGCCGTGCAAGGAGCGGAAATAACCGGTAGGCGGTCGGCGGCGACGTCCTCGCGGGCCGGGCGGTGGGTACGTACCTGCGGGGGTCGGGGCGTCGTTCGCGGCTCGAAGCACTCGTGTCGGAGGCGCGCGGCGGACTGGCGGACGGCGCGCCAGCACGCCGCGGCAGCAACCCGCCGCCCGCGCCCCGCGCCTCTCCGCTGCATTCCGTGCGCCCGCCACCAGCGCCGCCTGCCGCCGCCGCACGCACGCCTCACCTCTGCGCGCCCGAGCCAGCACCGCGCCGCCACACAACATCCACGTCTTGCAATAACATACTTGGATCTACTAATTATAACAGTAGTAAGGTGCCGCAAACTAAGTACAAGCATGGTGTGTACATCGATATAATATTGCAAGACGAGAGGATGTAGGTAATTAGTTATCAACATATCTCAATAGGTAGCTACTTCTTGTTCAACATAAAGTAGCAAGTACCTAGTAGGTACATCATAGTGTTACATATCAATCAGAAGGTAGGTAGGCAGTAGGTAAGTACATACGAGTATGTAGGTACTTAGATGCTTTGAAGATGTGAAGACCAACGCCCTTGTGTAAACTTGTGTAAGACGCTGAATCAACAAGAAAAGTAAGGAAATGGTCAATTGATTACCAAGCTCCATTCTCAGAATACAGGATCCATCCTAGATCAAAATAATCGCTTACCATTGAAAGATTTCAGGGTCAATATTACGAATTCATTTACTAGTGTAGTAGTGACAATGTAAGAAAGTAAGAACATAAGTAGATGTAGTTAATGTACGAGTACTTCAACAAAAATCTTGTGTTTACCAATATTTTTTAAGTAAGTACCTACTTGCCCAGATAATTAAATACAACTTTCGAACTTTTTTAACACTTAGGTACTACCGGTAAGCGAAACGCCTAGTCAAATCATAACAGCGAGTTATTGACTGAGTAATACATCTGATTGCTCAGAGCAAATTGCGAGTAGGTATTCGTAATTTTTATATTTATTTAGGCGCAATGAAGAAATGGAACTCATTTCTTATTTATTGTTCTAGTCACAGAACAATTTGACAGTACTAGCATGATAAGAGAAAATCATGGTTAGTAGTAAATTACTCTTCTAGATGAGCCAGCGCCATCTAGCTCAGAACTGAAGCGATGCTTGTAGTGTGGAAAGATGCTTTACAAAAAAAGAGGGGTGTTATAATATACATACTATATCGTATCAGTCCATACAACACGTATAAATCCTTCGTTTAAGTAAAAAAAAATACATAACACTCGAATTTGTAGATTTTCTTTGTGTTCCTGGCCATTGGCAACCTGCTTCTGCAGTCGGAAGACCGAGTATAGTAAACCTTGTGTAAGAGTTGAAGAAATTACCATTTTTTTTAAAGAAAGATGCTTATATCTTTATAATAAGTAAGTATGTACTTACATATCTCCAAATCACAATTTCAATGATTACTTCCCAACCGGTAACAGTGTGTGTGATTGGTAAGGTAACGAAACTATCCTTTACCCATTATGTTGATTTATGTTTATCGACACTAATATCTCTGGTAGGTAATTAGTTTACGGGTCTGACACCTCTGTCACATTTGTGTTGTGTACTAGAACCATGGGTAAGCTTTTAATTCTCTACTTCTAACTTCCCTGGGCATGATATATATTAATATATACTTACACATAGATATGATGGCATTATGTGCTAAGTGAACCATGATTTAACAGATTTATCAGGATTTTACACAACCCGGTGTCACCAAGGAGCATCGCATCAGTTCTAAAACCAGTTGCATTGATGGAAGTTGTGGTTTTATTATTACACCCGAGCTCACTCTGAGCTTACACTGCCCTCTGTGCTTTTGCGTAAGAACCAAATCTCTCAGACCACGAAACCTAACTAGATGGCAGCACTATAACCTATCTTGAACCTAACAGAGATAAAAACCTATAAGCCAACCTCAGAGGAAATAACCAGGTAAGTGTTTGAAATCATATAATACTCTTAATATTCTGGTCAATAAGGGACGGGATTTGTACATATATATAATATGTGTTAGGTATCTGTGTAACGTACAGATTGGCATAGTAATTGACGAGCCACTTCGAGGTTGAGGCCGTCCATTCATGAATAATAGACAAATTTGGTTATACCTAGCTGCCTCAAATTTAAACAAACTGATGGCAAGCTAATCCGCTAGATGTCACTTACATAAATAAGCAAGTTTCGGTACTTATGTATACTCTGTCTACGCATAAAAAAAAACCTGCAGCCCGCGTTGAAATTTCCAGGATGGTGCCAATTTACCCTAATTTGCAAACCCCCGCAAGAAACAGCTATAATCAGCTGACTTACGCTTGACAGGATTCTAGCCAAAACAAAACAAGAGTAGTCACTGTATGCGCTAACGGCTGGGTGCTGGTAAAATATATTTACTTTTAGGTCTTAGGTAGGTACTGCAAATTTCTTCGTGTTCCAAAACATAGATAGCATAGAAAGAGTGTAATGAATAAGGGCCTACGAGAGATATAGTATTTAAGGGCCTACGAGAGATATAGTATTTAAGGGCCTACGAGAGATATAGTATTTAAGGGCCTACGAGAGATATAGTATTTTTATACGCCTAATCACTCGAATTCGATATATTTAAATAAAAGAGTCAATTTATTATTCCTACGTTTTATTTATATACAAATATAAATTCTTCCCTTAGGTAAATAGACTTAATTAAATATTAAATTATTTTGTACAATGTCATTTTGTACGACGGAATGAGACGGCAGTGATAGAGATCCCGAGTCGTCGATGTTAGCGACCCAACCCGGACTTGCTTAAATAAATACTAATTTTGTGAAAATAAAGGTAACGCCTTACCAATGCGAATGCCTATTTAGACATATGATTCCGGGTAATTTCACACAACGCCATCTAGCTCCATACTGAGCAAACGCTCGTGTCCTGGGTACTAGATAACGCATGATTGTATTATGATATAATTTTCAGTATTGTTTTGACAATCAATCAGATTGATTATTATTATTCAACAATTGAACATCGACAATGGCGTCAGGCGTTTGGTTACTGACAACTAACTGAATAAGTGTCGCACATCACAGATGTACAACGGAGAGCTATTACTAATCATCCAGGCGCTATCACAATCACAGGCGGATGCCGGGGTTGGTGCTAGCGACGTAGTTGAGAAGTTCTTCTGAGTCCTCGCAGACGACTGGTTTCTCGTGGTAGCAAGCGACGTCATGCCACGCGATGCCGTCGTTGTATACGTTGTTAAGGATGCTGAGACAGGACTCGGAGGTTCCGTTAATGTCGAACTCAGCGTTGTCAGGCTGGCGCTGCTTCTTGTGACCGGTCTGCGACCACGGGTTGTAGCCCCAGCCGTTGGGGATCTGGAAATTAGGCAAATATATATTAAAGTTCAAAATCGTAAGCAATATATTGTGAATGATTTAACCAACGAACTTTTGAGTTGTGACAGGTTTTAGCATAGATATTAGATTAAAAAATGGATCAACAATAAAAAAATATGCTTCGTTTACTTTGCAATGATGGCGCCTTTAATCTTGGTAGGTACTATATTCAATATGTTCTAGACAAATAAGCATGTAGTATGTACTTAAAAAAAAACATTTATTCTGTTTCTTATTCTGATTAACAATCGAAATAGCAAGTAGGTAACATAACACACAAAACAATGGCAAAACTTGAATGGCAAACAGGTGCTAGATTGATTGCTTGGTATAGTTTGGTGAGAATTCCTTTGCAACAGATACCTATATAGCATTGCTTTGTACACGTTTTTGTATATCTATTCTAAGTCAAACCTACATTCTAGCCGCTACAGTAGTAAATCGCTTTATAGTAAGCGATTGCTGCCTTCTTTATATTTTGCACTCAGAAAATGTACGCTCTAAGTTTCATACTATGTATATTGCGATAATTTATTTGAATGTTGTCTCCCAGAAACTTAACCAGTGAGATCGTTAGTATAGTTTCGAGTGTCCACTATCAGTTTTAACTTCCTTTTCCGATATAAATCAGGACTTTCACGTTGTTTTGCAAACTACATATATATGCAACTGTTGTAACTTGAGATGAGTCGACTGATATCGCGATTATTCGCGATTGCCTTTGAATGCATATAAAACGCTATTTTAATATGCATTCGGTGTTTTTGAGTGGATTATCCGGTCAAGGCGACACTCGTTTGTTTCAATGTGTGCTTGTTATGACTTATGACTTGTTCAAGTCTTTTTCCTATCATATTGTAGCTTAACTTGATGCGGATTTTTGCGAAAAGTTTAAAAGTGTAACCGTGAAAAGAGTAAATCTAATTCGATTTAATCGATTTTTGCTCATTGTCTATCTAAAGAACCAAATCTCAGGATCCAGATATTTAATTTATTGATTCTTTCATCTCCGAAGTTAGACATAACGTTTGAGGATATTTTATTTATGTATCAAAATTGAGTAACAGCTTTTTTGGCTTTATTGATTCTTAGCATATTATGATTACTACACATAGTTTATCCGTTTTGACAATATGTATTGTACATAGTTTATCGTCCTGATTAAATATTTTATTGTCATAGTGATTAGATGTTATGTTCTCTACAAACCTGGTTGGTAGGCGAGACCTTCTCTCGGTTGGCCGACCAGAACCAGCCGAGGATGTTCTTGGGTTCGAGGTCCTTCCTCGACTCGCATCCCTTGAAGTCGCACAGACGACCCGAGGTCCAGATGTAAGGCACGTCGTCTGGAAGTTAAAGAATGGATCGTTAGTTTTGTACTAATTGAATGTATTAAGCAGCACAGCTAATAAGAGTAATAGAAAGCAAAGGCATTTTTTCTATTTTATCTTTTTTTATTGGAGTTCATCGCTTTAATACGGTATGTGTTTGTATCTACCATGTTTACCTTACGCCTTGATCATTACTAAATGGAAATAGTGTTTCGTCAATAGGTATAATGATATATTACTTGGTTGTTTTTTGATTAGGTACTTACTTTGCTGGATGAGCTTGAAGATCAGATTGTTTTCCTCCTGCGTCTCCATGGAGACGAGGTCCATGCAGTACTCCCGGCAGAGGTTGCGGCCGTCCAGCCAGTCCATCTTCTTGTTGGCCAGCCCGGGCACGTGGCCGCTGTAGAAGTAGTTGTGCCCTCGGTAGAAGAACTCCTTCGGTCCTGCGAACAAAACAAACACTCATCAATATGCGCTGAAGGTGAAACTCGTAATGCTCGACCTTACGCTGCGACCGTACATCAAGAATAATAATAATGCATCGTATGTACGCCCGCTGTTAGCACGTCGATAATAGTTGACAGCCGACAGGCTATGATAGGTCGTGCACCCACCGCCGCCGTACCCACGGTCGTGACATTGAAGCCACCATAAACAACAATAGCGATAAAATGCCGCGAGGCGGCGGCATGTGGCGTCATGGAAGACGCGGCACTTACATAACGCCGCCCACGCACCGCCGACCTTTCCTCGTAAATATTGTGGACCACATTTTTCAAGAGTCGTCCGGCGTGAAATGTCACCAAATTCGACATAAATCTTCCACCTACGGAGCGTTACCCAAACGCCGGCGTTTTGTCAGCGGACTTGAGCAACGCCCTGGCCGTAGGCAGAAATGTGACACCTCTATTGTGGTAGTGGTTCAAATGCAAATGTTTTGCATCAAACATTTGCGTTGTCACACATTATTTATTTTGGCCGGACCTATATAAGGTGTGTGCGGAACGGTTCTGGCGGTGGATGTTGCAACGAGGTTTGCGGCTAGCGGCGCCGAGCAGATGCGCGGCTCACGCGCCTGCAACTGGGCCAAGGATCACCCACCGGAGGCACGACCACCAGCACTGCCACCATACTTCACCACCCATACAACTATGTAGAAAACTTTCACCACTATGACACGCCCCAGATTTTGTTTTCCTCTATAACATAGAAGTAGAGCGAACGTGCGAACTACAAACAACTTTACATGCAACATTCTTGGCAATTAGTTAAACTGCACAGAAGATAACAATGAAAAACAAAATGCTTACAAAACAGGCCTTGGCTAATCTAAAATGTTACCAGTGAATGTTTTTCCGATGCGTCGTAAATTTCAAATTGCAGCTTTGTCTTTGAACCATCGCAGTTATTACTGAGGTTAATGTTGGAATGGGTTGTATTTTTGCGCAATAGATAATAAATTGCAGGCAATTGTAAAGATCAGTAATGAGACTTGATTACGCCGTGAATGTGTTAAGGTTCACACGAGACTGCAATCGTAGAACCTTGTATACATATGTAGTGTATGTTGTATACGTACAGTGACGAATGTCTAATTGTTCGACTGCCTCTGTTTCCACTCCTACAATGCTTCTAACTGATGCATAACTTAATCTTGTTCACAATATTTGAAAATTTAACGTTGATTTTAATCATTTCTTGTATTTTTTTCGCATCATGAAACAAACCTATTGTTTACAAAGATAAGTTTATTACTTTGTTAATGTAATTTTCTTGTTGATTATGAGCTCAGAATTTACATACTTAGGTAGGTAAGTGTGCAAATAAAAATTAACAATGAATGAAACGCATTTTATTACCGCTATTGTCTATCGCAATTTTATTTGGCAGAGTTATAAGCCAGCTTTTAAAAGCTCTTTGCCTTATATTATCACTAAATTAATTTATCATAGTGCTTTAAAAAGCTGTTTCTTCACAAACCTTTCTAGGTTTATTAATTTACATAAGTGTTCTATAATTATTTTTTATGTAAATCATGAATACGCGCCGCTACTTGTCGAGTCTTGTAAAGTGAACACAAAGCCTCATTATGTTTGTGCTTGCCTCGCTCGACCCGCCAAGGTTTTCACGCCTATCTAAATTGAAATCATTGAAGCTACAAATAGTTTACATTTAAATAAAACTTAATAGGAGCCATCCATCGGCTGCTCTGTAAGAAAAGGTTGGATTATTCGTTTGAAGGCTAGGTTGCTAAACTCAGTGTTTAATGTATTATTTATTAAATTATTGCTTGAATATTGCATTCGATTATATTTTATATTGATATGACTTCTGTTTCACGTCTTATCTCTGAACACGTTCATACACGTATCATAATAAATGTAACGTATGGGATCCACATTATAATACATTGATAATCAATATCCCTCAAAGTGATTTCACGAATGTTAATAAATAACTTCAGATTATTCTAGAATATTAAATTAGCATTTGATTATAAACCGGCTAGTGTAATGAGCAGGCAGACGTCAAGCGACGACAGACGACACCGGCCGGCCCTGAGCCCAAACATAGATCTTCACGATTATCCACACATCACAAAAGTTATTAATTTAAACTTAACGACTTCTCATTAGGCGCCTCGGAGACGTACATTTTAGGTACAGGTTCTGGCATGATTTATGCCACATTGTCCGAATATAGCTAACTTAGAATCAACATCTTTGTAGATATATTTTCTTGATATTTTTTCTCAAACGGTTTTTTACATCGAAATGAAATTTAATTTGAATTGAAAGGGATGCTTTTTTTCACTCAATACTCGATTGTCGCGAACCTACTTAAGTCTGTATCTCAATCTATATTGAAGCAACATTAAAATATGCTTCTTTAAAGAGTCAAAAATAATTTATTCATAACTTATAAAACATAAAGTAACTGACTAATATAATATATTTACAAGTCCATAACATAACATTAAAATATATAATATACCTAAAATAAAATATGAAGTAAAATAAAACAAACAAAAATTAATCAAAGAGCCCACCCCGGATCGCTCCCGGCGCTAAGGTTCCCATTACGCTCGCCGCGTTGCCACGTTGAATCGCAATGGCTAACCTTTGCACCAAAAATGATCCAGAGCGGGTGTCTCCCGTCTTCTCGTTAATTCTTCGGCCTAACTCCCTGACGAAATCTTTAGCGTCACCACTCCAACTGCCCATGGTCTCTACGGCATCCGGAACAAAATGATGGAGCGTTTCCAAGGCAGTATATTTCTATTTCTTCTCTTCTTCTTTAAACATATTTAGCACTATTTCTAGATATTTAATCCCGACAAGCCTATTCTTGGCAACATGTCCCAGCAAACCTGGCGTATTGTCAAGGCAGTGTTGCGAAATGCACGCGAATGGGAGTTCATGGCATGTTAACAACTGCATATGTGCATCCATTTACCTCACAATTATCCAACAATGAGGCATGCCGTGCATGATAACTGCCTTCTAGGCCTTTGGAATAAATTCATTACATACTTGTGTATGCATTACATACATATGTGCTTTGAATATGTGACTTCAAGCTTTGCTATTTCCTTAAAAGTTAAACTTCGTTATGTACAGTTAATTTTATAAGTTCGTAGATGTAGATGCAAAGCGTTAGCAATAAAAATCACAAAGAATAGATAATAGGATCTTTAATACATATAGCTCTAACCAAAGAATACAAAATTCTACCTATAAAAAAAGATTAGTCCCAAGTCCACGATTTATTAATTCGATAAAATATAGGTACTTACTTATCACTCAATTAAGCACAAAAAAGTATGAATCATCTTTTAGACAAATCCGTTACAGTCGATTTATGAATACTAGTATGTATAAAACCTTATTATAGTACATCCGTCTGTAGAAGCGTCACTCATTAGCGAATTTTATAACGGATATTACAAAAAATACATAAAAACGTCCAGGATGTTGTGATTGTTGGAAATTAATTTAGTTTTTTGTTAGACGCAGCTTAGTTACTTATTAGGTATGATTACTGTGATTAGGAGCCGTTATTTAGGATAATAAGGCTATAAAATTAAATAACCAATCTGGAGGGATTCAATTTATAAATACATATGTATATGATATGAGGCTATATGGCAGTGCTATATTACTTCGTGAAATTTATAGTAGGTATATCTACATTTTTGTTAATTACATAAACCCATATGATTTAATCATTTATTTTTATGTACTTAATTAGTTACCAGGAAACCCGCGCTATCAAGAGGTCCAATTCAATATAGAGCTAAATTTTTAACTCTATAAGCCCTAACTCTACAGTGCAGAGTCCGTACGATAAGTGATAACGGTAGTCCTTATGCTATCTATTTATCTATGTACCTACTGAATGAACTATGTTTGATTTCTATTTCCTGTTTTCACTTTCATTGTTTGCGGTAAAGGAACGGTTCAACCGACTAGATTATGTCACTTGGTGTGGAAAACTATGCATATTCATTTGTTTTGGTTACGAGATACGTAGTCAACTTGCAATGGTTTGGGGTAACTTGCTGCTTGAAAAAGTACATATTCAATGACCACCACCATTTTGCCACCGTCATTTAAAAACCAATCGTACTGGTCCAAAAAAAAATTATAATAAGTAGACGATATTTAAAAAGGCAGAGAGAAGATCACTAGATACTACCTAAACGGAAGCTAGAAGAAAATTATTTAACACCTGTATCTTGTTCTCAAAACCTGAAAAAAGCTTGATTAATCTCTAGACATGTACCTTTTATTGTCTACTTTTCTATACACGTCAGTTTAGAACAATAATAGAATTAATTAATCATTTTACTATATTATCTAACTCAAAATGAAACTTGTTGCCATGCCAAGTATTATATTTCCCCATAATGTGGGTAGTTGTGAAGCTATGTGCGTCCTCGGAGCGACCTTGGCGGGTCAATGGCCGCCGACACTTTCTTCCTCACGCGCTAACCCGGTCACTTTCCATCAACGGCCTTCTTTCATAAGGCTGGTGTACATGGCTATTAAAACATGTGTACAACATGGATATATCTTTGCTGATATATAAATTTGACCGTGTTCTTGTCTGACCGTCTGTCGGTACGTTTTAAACGAAAATCTTCAGACTTGTCCAAATATACAAATACTTTCAAAATGCATTTTTTTAGAAAAATAATTGGGTATAACACTGAAATATAGAAGAAAATTTATATAAATTTGTGACATATATGACAGTGAGAAGCTATACTGCGATACAGTATACTGAAATCTGGTGAAGGCATAGACATTTATAAGATTTTGGACATTTGTATTAATATGTGTTTAATAGTTTAGGTATGAATGGACTCTGTCTGAAATAAACGCTTTTTATTATTTTTATTATTATAGAGAAAAAAAATATAGAAACTAGACTTTTCAGATCGGATTCTATTGAAGACTTGGGTTTGGCAAATATATGTTTATTACAAACCATGAAAACGAAATATATCGAGACTATGATATTGTAACGAGATAATGTCTATATATAAGTTATGCTCAAACTTATTCATAACATTTCATCAATTTAGCTTCTGATGTCAAACACATATTACGTGTAATTATGTATGTATAATATAAACTAACCAACCGACCTTTGTTTTTCGCTTTCGTGGACTATGAAAAAGCCTTCGATAGCGTTGAACATTGGGCTGTTTTTCACTCACTCCATCGCTGCCGCATAGATGCACGATACGTTAACATCCTCCGCAATCTGTACGAATCAGCGTCGATGCAAGTACGGTTACATGCTCTTACAGATCGCATTGTGATTAAAAGAGGTGTACGCCAAGGGGACACCATTTCTCCCAAGCTATTTACAGCTGTCTTGGAGGACGTCTTGAAGCTTCTCGACTGGGAGAATAGAGGCGTCTCAATAAATGGTGTTCACTTATCCCATCTTCGTTTTGCCGATGACCTGATTCTTATTAGTGAAACTGAGTCTGATCTCCGAACGATGTTAGAAGATCTTCACCATGTCTCTCTTGGAGTGGGCCTTAAGATGAACATGTCCAAAACTAAGGTGATGACCAACGCTTCTGGAGATTCACAACCAATTATCCAGATTGGTGGTGAAAAGTTAGAAGTAGTGGAACAATACACTTACCTTGGACACTGTTTGTCCTTTGGCAGAGAGCATAAACACAAGGAGATCAAAAGACGAATCCAACTCGGATGGGCGGCATTTAGCAAACTAAGCGATATTTTTAAAGACCGTAAAATGCCTCAATGCTTGAAGACACGACTCTACAACCAATGTGTTCTGCCCACAATGACGTATGCTGCCGAAACATGGACGCTCACCAAGGAAACCATCGAAAAGATGAGAGTCGCACAAAGAGCAATGGAACGGTCCATGTTAGGCATTACGTTACGCGACAGGGTTCGTAATACTGAGATCCGAAAACGTACGAAGGTGGAAGACGTCGGGTCTCGTATTACGAAACTCAAGTGGCGATGGGCTGGACACTTGGCGAGACGTACTGACGGCAGATGGAGCAAAGCAATAACTGAATGGTACCCACGGCTAGGTAAGCGAAGTGTAGGAAGACCTGTGCAACGGTGGCTGGATGATGTAAGAAAGTTAGAAGGAAACATCTGGGCAAGAACAGCGCAAGACAGGGAGTATTGGCGTAAGAGGGTGGAGGCCTATGCCCTGCAGTGGGTCCCATTAGGCTGATGATGATGATGAATATATTATTATGTATAAGCCAGTGATATATGAGTATGTGTAACCTGCTTATCTCGGCCTGGTTACCATGCTGTTACGCTCGCCCCAAAATCTTTATGTAACGTGCTTTTACTTCCATTATGTATGCTTATGGCTAATTAACTCGTAATCCCATATCTTTTAGTACGTAGGGTATTTTACATAAATTAAATGGTTGTAAATGAGGAACCTACGTATGTATATGTAAGTAGGGAATAATAGGCAAGTAATCTGCCTCATATTATATTGCCTTTCATGTATTTTTTTTAAAGTAAGACACTTTTGAACCATTTCACTTTAATAAGTTTTTGAGGATTGCTTTAAAATAATCACAACCGACATCTTAAAATATCCAAAAAACGTATAAAAGACGACGATGGAAAAAGACCTGACGGTATGACTCTTGTGCCCTGAAAGTTGGGTCGGCCCCTGGTGTGGGACGCAACTTGCGTCGACACATTGGCGCCTCGCCTCATCTGTCTTTGACACGGTGTCGGGTTCGAGCGGCGGCTATTATTGCCGAGCATCACAAGAGGCGCAAATATGCTAACCTCGGCCGAGGTTACATATTTGAGCCTTTTGGAGTCGAGACTTTGGGGCCGTGGGGTCCGGGAGCCCATACTATTTTCCAAAACCTCTCGGAGCGCTTGGTTGACGCGACGCATGACCAAAATTCTGGCTTAACGTATCAGTGCATTCCCATCCAGTGTGGTAATACGGCCAGTATGCTGGGCACGCTGCCTTCTGGTAGTGGGCTGGAGCACTTAGATTATCTTTAGGCTTTTCTAAAGATTTTCTAAGTGCCCCTTTTTTGGAGTAGTTAGAAGTAGTATGTATAGTTTTTCTTCCCTTGTTTTTATATTCTATAATTCAGTATAAAAGTAAATCCTAATATTTGAAACTAAAAAAATAAGTCTAGTTTCATTTTTTTCCAGCTTGTCTTCGAATCCGCCTCAAAATAGATATTTGTCGTATCATGTATGACGACTATAATGATGGTTTGTTGAATATGTATGTTTAAAGTATTCGATCATCACATATTCGCAGAATTAATAGCTCAATTTAGCGTCCGCAAAAACACACAGATAGCCAGTTTAGACACATGTGACCAAGTTCATAAATAAGCAATAAAATAAGTTCAAGGAAACATGCCATAATACGAGTATTGTATATTTCCTAGACGGTGCTTCATTTAAACAGATAAAATTAATTCTTCTTCATCTTATCGAATGAGAGTGGCGAAATCTGGTGTCGAGTGTTTATCAAGCCACCCTAAGGGCCTTTGACATGGCTTACTGACTGCCGCATTAGACAAACAGCAGGGACCAACAACTTATTACACCGTATTAAAAATTAATTTAAATATAATAAGTGATCATTTTATTACCACACCAAACGATATAAACATTTAATTATGTGACGGTTTAAAATAGATATTTTTTATATAATTTTCTTTGTATCACAGTCGTCAAGCAAGCCAAGTCCAAGACCATTTGAAAACTCTGAAACCAGAACTAGCCACTCCGATACAAACTTAACGTTGCTTAACATCAGACGAGTTGCCTATCCAGTGTAAAAAAAAAGAACTAACTATGGGTTAGATGGCGTTGTGTGATACGTCCTGAAATATTTATTTATTATTTATTTTATTTATTGTGAGCAAATATACTTGCAAGACATTCTTTTCCAAACCATAAAATAAACCAGTAATATCAAGAACAAGTATCTAAAACACTATAAAACATACCAGCCAATGCTAATTAACAAATTCCTAGTTTTATTGCGCTCTTAAACTACAAAGTCACACTAATAATTAAATGATGATCTAAACTTATTTAACTGTGAGTTATCGGGTACTATTTAGTTTTGTATTTATATTTCTTTTAATAATCCATTTAAAACACTGATGCAAATTCGTAGAAGTGCTACGAATAATGAATTTAGTGTTACTGTCCCGAACCACAAGATTGATACAAAGTATCGGAGATTATTTAAAACTTTAGCTCATTGTCTGTTTAAATTAGCGACTTTATGTACTACTTTTAACGAAAATTTGGATTAAATATTCTTTACCTTATTCAACAAATATCTAACGTATTTTAACCGCGAGAATATTACACATTAATTCAAGAACACTGAGTGAGGGAATAGAAGAGAGTCTTGCTTATTATTGGTTCTTACTGGGTAAGCAAGTTCCATCCTAGACCGTAATCTCCTTCTTATCGAATGAGAGTGGCAAACTCTGGTGTCGAGAGTTAATCAAGCCGCCCTAAGGGCCTCTGACATGGCTTAACGACTGCCGTACTAGACTAACAGCCGGGACCTACAATTAAAAGACCGTAATGATTGCTTGCCATCAGGGCATTCCTTGTAAAAAAATGTAATGCGTATAAGATTCGGTCTTTTCATCGATGGCAAAAATATATATATTGAGTTAGTACTTACGGCTAGCACATTTCTGTGGTACAGGCAGCGAGAGGAACCTGCCAGGCTTCTGCGCGTGCGCCAGCGCTGCAAGCGCAGCGAGGCATGCCACCACCAACCACGTCTGCATCTGGGGGACAATACATATGTTATGGTTAAAAAATACTTTAATACGCCATAGTAAGAATAGAAAAACGAATCCAAAAGAAACCGACACACAGAATAAATAGCTTTCTATGTGTCTTAACTAAAGTCTGGTTTTTGTATTGAAGAATGCGGATTGCTGAATATACGTTTCTTAGTTTATAAGCTTACAATGGTATTCCATCCATCCATTAGTAAAAATACAATATAGGTATATTATAATCTACCTAAGACGTTGGAAGTGATCATGAAAACTGTACAGTGATGGTTACTGTCGTTGATAATGTCTGTGGTTATTTTCAGGATTATAAACATAAAGCTGTCTCATTAAAACCTCAAATCGGCTGCTAAATATCACATACAGTATACTCGAGGTCCGATTGTCTCAAACACAACATCACAGCACTTGCTAAGTGTCTATTTATCTCCACTCAATAGACCGCCTGTCCTAAAGGGCATGAGTATTATCTCGTGAAGACTTGTCTTTGTCTCGAAGGTACAAGTTATTCTTTAGTCACAGCGATCATAAGCACTCCGGCATGCATAATGTCGTCATCTCTTTGATAGTCCACTAATGAGCATGAAGCAATAAATATAATTAAAGTTTATTGTGTCTATGGGCGAGGAATTTCATAACATCGCAGTGATATTTAACATTTATCGATACTCATTCAGATGGAATCTCTGGGTTACTCAATGTCGCCGACAGAATTCCTAGATCGACGTCGGACGTGTATAATTTAATTATCGATAGATTATATCTATCTTAAATACAGTAACTACACTAACGCTTAACGTTTCAAATTTGGTCCAGAGTAAAATGTCATAATAATAATCAGAGTCTAGCCATCCCGTTACCATTTTAGTAAGATCCAAAAGACATAAAATTAGATAAATTTTATAAAAAAATCCTCAAAATACAAAAACCGTTTAAACGTAAAGATGTTACGAACACATACAACCAAAACCTTCGCTTTTATACGAATTACATTAGATATGCAATGCAATCGTGCATGATATGTAAAGTAGGTACGTATACCACATTGGTTGCAGTCGATTAATTTATTCAAGAACTCTCGTAACTTCTGTATAAATCTCGCGGAGCTTTCAACAAATGCCACATTCGGGTTATTGCAACCACATAAACATGTTAATAACTTGGTAAACCCCTTGTCATTATAACAGCGATATTATATTCAGATTCTATAAGGTATTCGTACAGACATAAATATATGCTGGTAATACAAAGTTACAAGTTTGTTGAGAATGCGTGTTTATCAAGACGCTATTGATTTGCCAAATATTTACAAGCCTTATCTAGCAAGTATTTACAACAACAAAAAAACTAAAGAAAAATATATAATATGCTATTAAGAATTCAAGTATTCTCAGGTCATGGGCAGGTATATGAAGCCTGAAGAATTTTCAATGTACTGTGATTACGTTCCATTTGTTTTGTATGTGAAGTATGTTCATTGTTTCCGAAACATTTTTTTGCATATTTTTTGTCTCTTTGTGGCAGTTATATCATACAATTCCATATACGTTTATTTTAAATAAAATTTCGTGGCACATTTATCTATCTGTTAAATCTGTTATTATACTTAATTCTCACAGCGGAATGTTATCATTAAAAAACGAAGATTCCAATCAACATACATATTTTGATAAATTGATATTGTCGGCTAGTTATAATCACAGTTTCTTTTACGCGTGAAAAGTTTCTTCTGTGCGAACTAAGTAAATTGCAAGGAGGAAAAGACAACTAGGTTTTTAAATAGCACTAAAATTAAAACGATAGATGCAAAGCTATTTCACCATTTTATTATTAAACTATCGTGATACATACATATATATACATATATATAGCCCCTTGACCGGCTTCACTAGATTAGTTTGCAATAACGTTAGTTATTCCACTGTAACAGTTGCGGAGCCAAAGCGATACAGTTCTAAGTTCCTATAAGATATGTGTATCAGCATGATGTACAAGTATATGGATGGATATTTAGTAGGATGCAATCTAGCGGGTCTCACGATTGGCTCGGAGTATCTCTGCTCGTGGTTTCTTATGGTGAAATCGTGTACACACGTAATTAAGCTGGTCGTTAAGTTTTCTGAATTTTGAAATACGAGTACAGATGTTGTTACTACCACTTTGATTGGTATTCTCTTCTTTGGACCACACAGTGTCGCTTCAGTTGAACTGGAAGTCAAATGCTCGATTGTGTAAAACTATTACTCTACTTATGTGTAAAACCCTACTGCGTGTTGATTGATAATTTAAGTTGTGGACATAGTAAGCTACGCTTTTGAGCTTGTAAGACGACTTAGTAGAGGTATTTATCCAAAAATTACTTCAATAGAATATTAATCAGTGATTTTAAATTAAGATTCTGTACGGACTTGAGCAATGTGTACAAGGGATTGTAACTATGTAAAATAGTTTAAAATTGGAAGTAGGTACGTAAATTACACGTAAATATCAAAACGTATAGTATTCAAACGTTTTTTTTTAATAAAACGGCAGTTTATTTTCCCTAAAACCAAATAATAGTTAAATTATGACGTGTCCTTGTTGCATCAACAAACAAAAAACAACGTTATAGTCATAATAATTACCAAACAATGCATTGTACCTACATGTAATTCTCGTCTATTCGTGACTCGAGACGATACCTTGAAACTATACAATTTATAAAAAAGACAAAAATACAATAATATTTTTTGACATAAATGTTTTATAAAGTCTTCTTTTTCTTATCGAATAAGAGTGGCGAACTCTGGTGTCGAAAGTTTATCAAGCTGCCTTAAAGGCCTCCAACATGGCTTAACGAATACCGTACTAGACAAACAACCTAAGCCTAATATGTTATGAAGTATATTTTTTAGATGTATGTACATAAACGAATCTAAAAACTTTCAAAGTTACTTTTACAAAATCTTGTGATTTAATAGGTAAATAATGTAAAGTACAACATTTACAAATTATGAAGGTTCGATACTCTACTAACACAGTTTCCCGAATTAACGTTATTGTATATAAGTACCTATTATGTTGAAATTGAGATACTGAAAACACATACGATCATCTAAATCGTTACTATTATATGATTTACTTACATATTTTCAGAAGTACTATATTATAATTTCTCGAAAAAGCGCGTTTAGATGCCGTGCCTTATCGCAAAATTCTTAGAATAATCTTAACTGCAAATAAGAGGTAGGTATTTTACCACAATGCGGAATATTTGATAAGCACATAAGTCCGTAATTATTGTATTCAAATAATATTTGCATTTATGATGTCAGGTCGAATCGGACCGGTTTCCGGCAGACGAAAATAAACGTCGTGATTGTATATCAAGATTGGGGCAATATAGGCGATCTGCTGGCGCCAACAACTGCTGATGTAAACTTATATAACAATTGTTTGACTCTCTCTTTGAGTCGTATTTCCTCAAGACTGAGGGTCGTGACTCCCCCGCAGAATTAATTCGTTAGGGGAGTTTTCTTGGGCAGATACATCGTGGTGGGCGCCCAGGTCCTTCCACGGAAGACACATGTCCTCGGATATTGTGGTCCTCAAACATGTCGGTTTCCTCACGATGTTTTCCTTCACCGTTAAGCGAGTGCAAATCCACACATAACTTGAAAATACAAGTCATTGGTGTAGGGCGGATTCGAACCAGGGTGCGTCTGGATGAAAAGCAGACACTGGAACCGCTGAGCCACACTCGCTTTTTGTTTGACTGCAACTGTGTTATTTTGGTTGAAAATGGTTTTTATAAGTTATAGTAAATAGCTTAACCATGAATACATTTAAACGAAATTAGTAAAAAGTAGGTCCTGTAAAATGCATTACTCAAGTCAAGACATCTTTTACTATTCAGTTTTTACGCTCACTTTTTGTCAATGAATATAAACTATAACTATATTGAATATAAACCGCTTACGACAACTCATTACTTATATGGCCGAATCATGTTCATCGTGCAAGCAAATATGAAACGATTTCTTTGGATAAAGGATGAGACGTCATCGTCAGTAAAGTAATGCGAGCAAAAAGTCGAACAAACATTGTTGTGGAGTAGTTATGCTGAACATACGGAAGTTGGATGTCGTCAGGCGCAGAGCGTGGATGGTATATCCATGTATGTGTACGATATCACACAGCCTTGACACATGTGTTCCTGACGAGATGACCGAAGCGACCTCATCGATAAAGTGAGTGTCAAGTCATCGCGACTCATACGTCGTGCGATCCTCACGGCTGATTTTAATTAACTTCCTCGGCCTAATATAGCTTTATTATCCATATTAATTTACAATCAATCAAACTCGTTAACGTGTCTTAACGGTTTGTTGAAGAATTGTAAATAAACAAAACAAATTAATACATTCGACGAGGTTGAATTTAAGATGGACCTAGTAGGCGATGCATTTACAATGGTCAATAAATAACGGAGCAGCGAGCCATTAGCGCTCGAGTGTTAAACAATGCCTCTCTATGTCGGAGTTCAATGGTATTCTTCGCGAATCTGTGTCCCAATCGTGAATTTAGTGCGACGCTCGGCTACATTGTATACAAGGAGTTTCGCAAGCGCTCGAGGCCGGCGTCCGTCAGGCGCACGATCCTGCTCGTCGTGCTGCGCGCGCCGGGAGCGCCCGACCACGCCGCCCTCCACTCACCGCCGTCACATCGAGTCCTTGCCAATTACTTAAACTTGATTAATGAACTCGATAGCGGCCACGTGATCCAACGTTACATGTCATGTTGCATTCGCATTTATTCGATACCAGTTTAAGCCCGCACTTTATTCAAAATGGCAAAACAATCATGAATCCATCATGTATGTACTTTTGACTTTCAATTACGCAAGTAAAAATGAATTGTTACTCATTATTCGTACACAAAAAGCGAGAGCGAAAGCTTGTCTGTAAAAAGGCAATTGTACATAATTTGTATGCGCGCGGGGTCCCTTGGCCGTCGTTATGGATCGCTTCTGAATTCTTCATTCGTCAAGTGAAATTTTGGCCTTTGCCGAGTACGTAACGTCTGGCGCCTGCGCTGGTCGCCTGCATCGGAACACGCAAATGTAAACAACGTTCGTAACTCTCGTGAGCCAAACCTAAAGTTCATGCAATTGACATACTCAGGTTGCAGTCATTCATGTAATAACTGGCATATAATTTATGTGGGTTGAATAAACTTGAGATGATAATATGACCACACCAAGTACAATTATTGAGATCGGACTTAGTCTACAATAAGATGTAACGTAGATGCGCTTGAGAAGCTCCTTCAAAAGACTTCAACGCACGCGGCTCTACGTGGCGATTAGGAAAAATTATGTTTTAGAGGAATATTGTTCGTATATGAAATTTGTATTGCGTGTACAATATTGCTTTATGTATATGAAAGCTGTTTACAGCACACTATAACACTTAAAGGTACCAAAAATTCGAAAAACAACCATAAAAACTAAACTTAATTTCCCTTCCATACAAAAGACTTCAACGCGCGTGTCTACAATGACATGCCAACTGAGTACAATCGTGTTTCAAACATATTAATTAATAGTACACTGTCAACGCGTTAAGTCCTGGTGTATTATGCTATTAACACAAATAAGGAAATTACAATAGTCACATTCTGCTAATTGTATGCGACAAGATCTCGGCTCACGCGATGCCGCGCGGTTTGAGCACGGTTCCTGTTTCGTGAGATTATAGTCGAAAAAACATAATGATAGTCGTGAATATTTAAAAGTTAGAATGTCGTTTTTGCCTATAACACGTACCTATAATGTGAAGCCTTGAACCGTTGAAACTCATGACATTTGTCATAAAGCACGCACATCATTGTCCGTTGCCCTTTGAGTACTTCTTTCTAATTACTAGGTTTTACCAATTTCATATGTACTTGTCAAGTATAAATATTAATAAATAAATAAATATTTCGGGACATTGCACACACCGCCATCTAGCCCCACGCTAAGCAAACGCTTGTGTCGTGGGTAATAATAGATAACGGATATATGTAATACTTATATACTACATACTTATTATACATACACACGACCAGACTCAACACAAGTAATTATAAAATTTAATATTAATAAATACTTGTGTCACGCGGGAATCGAACCCGCAACCCTTAGATCAGAAGGCAGAGCCACTACCAACTAAGCTAACAGGCCAGTCAAAAGTATGTTAGTTTATTCTATCAAAAAGCTTTATTCATTCTATATTTTCCGGTATTTCAGTACTTTAAAAAAATGGTAACTTATGGCGATGTATTTATGCATCCTAATCTGATATTGCAAACTACAACCTAGTCAGGCCCTATCACTTGCCAATATCGTTACTATCATTGCGATTTATTTACCATTAGCTATTACGAAGTACGTATAAGTAGGTAAGTACCTACTTGAGATAAGCCATCGACAATTTGCGAGTCTCGTACCGCGATAGTATCGAGTCAAATATTTCAGCTAGATAATATTAGTTAGTGTTACTCAAGATGTCCTTGGTATGTGAGTGCATGCTGTATGACACTAATATGAACCACTATATGTAGGTAAGCGTAAGTTGTAAGCGAGTGTGGCTCAGCGGTTCCAGTGTCTGCTTTTCATCCAGACGCACCCTGGTTCGAATCCGCCCTACACCAATGACTTGTATTTTCAAGTTATGTGTGAATTTGCACTCGCTTAACGATGAAGGAAAACATCGTGAGGAAACAGACATGTTTGAGGACCACAAATATCCGAGGACATGTGTCTTCCGTGGAAGGACCTGGGCGCCCACCACGATGTATCTGCCCAAGAAAACTCCCCTAACGAATTAATTCTGCGGGGGAGTCACGACCCTCAGTCATGAGGAAATACGACTCAAAGAGAGAGATATGTAGGTATTATTGTGTTAACCCGTGGGACAGCTTTTTGCCATCAAATACTCAATTTAATGAGCTTTAATCACGGTAATGTCTTCAAACTCTCGCAATTTGACGTTTTTGTTGTTTGCACGCGATGGGCTCTTAGAAGTAGGAGTGTTTGCGAATCAAACAGAAATCAGAGGCACTTATAAAACAAGTTATTATTTGGAATGGTAAGTAGGTACAGGTACTCTTAACCTGTCTCAACTGTTAAGTAATTGCTGGGGCGCGAAAAAACTCGCTTAGTAACGTAACAAAAAATAAACGTGTCGGTATAGAAGCACGAGTAATGCAAGGGTCAAGTCTACGAGGCGTCAAGGACGCGTCTTCAAGTTCACACGTTTATTGCTTTTGTTGGTATTTACTATTTTTGTACATTGCTATGCAATAGGCGCTTCGATTCACGCCGTTCAAACTATCAATTAAAGCTTAAATCATGAATCAAACTAAGAAAGCTAACCTCTACTTATATTATGTATCTTTGAAGACGCAAAGTTTTTGAAACCTGTATTACATGGATATATTTCAACAGCAAATAAAAAGCATAAAGAAGCTAGTTATTATAATACAATAGCCGTTACACCTAGGTTTTAGTATCCATGTAATTTTTGTGTAATAAGCAAACAATATACAAAGCAGTAGACAGGTATGTATGTCTTATGAAGTAATTTTTGAGACAGTTAGGTTCTTACGCGACAATTTAGTCACAGTATTTAGCAAGCGATTTTAAGAATAGAGGATGTGTAATATAGACTCAACTTTATTTATTTTGTTGTCACAGTACATAATGTCTGTCACAATAGGATGCAAGTTTCACATAACATTGCAGTTCCGAGCTACATAGGTGAAACCACATAGTTGCAATAGTTGTATAGTAAGTATACTGTAGAGTTTTGTTTTATCTTTTCTTGATGTTTTTTAAAGTATTATACAATTAGCGAATTAACATTGAGCAAAGCAGTTATATTTCTAGTGTAATTGCCAATTTCAAAATTTTCTAAATAGTATATATGGCTTTATTCATATTTATTCTATTTCAATCTGTCTAGACCTTTATTTGGCTGTTATGTGTGTAACATTACTCATGTGCCGGCTTTACATCTTAAGTGTCAACTTGGTAATGATTTCCTGAACCAACTGAATGCAGCTTTATTTGTGTTCGGACAGGAAATGCTATTGAATGTACTGTGAGAACATCTATCTTTGCAAACACGAGGTACCATGTAGCTAAATATTACCAGTTATTGTCTTTTTTTGTTTTTATTTGAAAACCAATCTATATATCACTATATATTGTACACCACACATGCAAATAGAATAAAAATCGCAATGGTAAATAATACGTTCTTTTTTTAAAGAATGTATAATTAAAATTTAGGTACAGTGGGCGGGCTTATCTCATGAAGTGATCTCTTCCAGGCAATATGCGATGCTGAATTGCGGAAAAAAATGCAAATACTTTTATTGACGTACACGAGATATACGTAAAACTTTTGAGCTTTTTAATTAAGAACTTGATCCCTGAACAAATTTTTTTTTTTAGATTTTACGATTTGGGAAGCCGGTGTTTTTGACTAATAATTTGTAGTTACTGAACGTCACAATTTAAAATAACCCAAACGTGTAAAACCTCACCTTATACGTTGATACATATTTCAATCCAATAAAATTAACATAATAAAGACATTTTATAGAGTTGTAAAAGCCAATAGAAGTCGAAATATCAAAGGTCTGCTCTATTTTTGAGAGTTTATGTCTTCCATATAAATAATTTTAAAGTGTTTTAAGTTAAATGAATCGTCGATGACAAAATTAAAATCTATTTAGGAACGAAATAGACAGATGAGGTAAGATATTAAACTGAGATAAAAGACAAGCATTTCAATAATTAATTTTCTGTATCACAATCCGGTTTTGAGAGCTAATTTAAATAGTAATTATATGTACATATTTATATGACTTTGAAATTTTTGAATTTATATAACACGAATTTGAGTCAGCGTTAAGTTAAGGTCACATAGTTTCATTGATAGAGCTTTTAGATAGGTTCATATCACATAATACGGTAAAACCGAAGAAACTCATCATCTTAATTTGTTAAGATTAATAACAGCTTATACATACTAGCGAAGCGATTAAGCACATGGGAAATAAATTAGAAATATTGTACCCAACTAACAACTAACAACCAAATTACTAAACTCTACAAATGTGCTATATCGTATTTCAGGGTTTAGTTTAATTTTAAAATAAAGTTTTCTAGTACACTTGTCGTGAAAGAAACTCAACATGATCGCATATATACCTATGTCCATAATTAATTTTTAATTAAAATGTAAGACGAAGTTAACCTAGTAAACTGTTATTAAGACTACGATAAGCATTAATGAATTTCAATCAAAATACTAAAAGCCAGGATATTTCAAAACACGTACCAGCTTTATTAACCGCTTACCTTCAAAAGCTTTAAGCATTTACCTACAACTCGTTATAACCACCGTTTATCTTTTTCTTACAACGAACTTTCTACTAAAAAGAAATTCCCGAAAATTTACTTTTGCCACCAACTTATCTATACCGATATGTGTAAGTGATCTTGCGCAAGCGCATCAAAACCAGTAATTCTCAGTGGACACAGTCCGTAAATCAAAAACAGGTTTCATTGACATCAAGTAACTTATCTCGTTTTAACCGAGATATTTTATGTCACATACAAATATTTGAAAGTCCACATCTTTCAGCTTGTACGTTGACCTTCGTAATGTTACATTATGAAATATTTGACCGATAATATCAATTAGTTATTTGCATATTAATCTTAAACTTGACATGCATGGAATCAGTCAATCAATCTTGCAAATTAACCTTACTATTTAACGACGTTAATTTTTTAAGTTGCAATGCTCACGTGCTGTGCTTTAATATATAAATAATTATTTTTCGTTGTCCTAAAACAAGATATGATTAGTTATTAATATTTATGATATTAATATCACTAAGTGGCCATCAGAAAGCTCTTAAGCGGCAGTTAAGGTAGTCATTAATGAGCTAATGAATGTATACGAGCGTTAAAGCAAACAGCACCCAGTGGGTCAGTGGAAGCGACAGGTGTTGAAACACCCCATAGAAAAGGGCTCAGTGATAATCTCAGCGGCGGCTGTTGCAACCACTTGACACACATACGGAGCTCAGTGATCCGAGCCAGACGCACTGCTCGCGGGAAGGACACACAACCAACAATTTTTGTGTCAAGTTTGAAGAGCAATCGAGCTCGATGGACCAATTTGCGCAAGTCCACTCGTCAATCCGACGTCCAATAGGCAATAATCTATTTGAGCTCAAACTAATTAAGCTTCACAATGACGACCCACAAATTACTCTAAAAATGCCGCATCACTATTTAAGAAATTTAATCACTGGAGCTCGTTTCACAATCACTTCCTAGTCCCAGGGCGAGTCCCGTTCATCCCTTCGCGTTCCTTACTCAAGTTCACTTACCTTTATTTGATGATTTAAATAAATACGGCGGCGGGAAAAATCACAGAGGCACTGTTGTAATAGCGCGCGGCTGGTTTGGGCGATGTGTTTTATAGTCGTGGCAGCGGGGGTGGGGGGGAGGCGACCTGCTGCTGCTGCGCCCGCAGGTTCCACCGCCGGCTGCTGCCAGCATCTGCCTCGCAGCTCATCTCGCAACATTTGTGCTGCGAATTTCGGCGGTCGCCATGTGATCATTAGCTCGACAAATATTTGCGAGCACAATACAAGTACTACGAGTAGGAACGCAAACACACCGTAATCTGTTGAGAATTTCAAATCGTGGTCATTAAGGCTGACAAGTGGGCGAGTTGGTGAATACTGATGCACCGTTGTTTGCACGCTGGCTTCCTCGTTGTCGAGAATGTAGACTGAACATGCGGATATAAATGTTGTGGATTGCAAAATGTTCCTTTAACACTTGAAAAGTTCATCATATCGTTTTGTGGCTTGAAGGTGTGATGTGATGTTTTTATGCCGTACGTTATTCAGCTTTTCTTTTATGTGTGTTAATTTTGCTTAGGTATTACAAGAAACTTCGTGATTTCATTTATTTAATCATAATTTTATAATATCACAAGCAACATTGTCTATGATACATATGAGTGCATAACTCTATTAATTCCCTATTAGCCAACCCCAGCGCAATTATAAACACATGCATGAAATTCTTATTACATATTTGCAATTAATTTATTAATGCAGCTATTTTACTTATGGATAATTCATATTAAGATATGTGCTAATACATAATGTTTTCATTATAAATTTACAATTTGACGTTACATACATTGAGTGAGTCAGAGACATACATATGAGCAGACACGAGAGTCTCAAGAACCGAAATATGCGTATTTTGCTAAATAATGCGAAACTTGGCGGTTATTGTGTCAAGATCACTACTACTCATTATGTTACTACGTTATGAATGAGCTTGATTAAGATACTCTCTAATGTGTTGATGGGTGATTGTAACGGGCATCAAATCAAATTATTTTAGATGTTCTTTACCGCTAGTATATTTAATATATGTACCTACTGTAAATATCATGTGTTCTTTATTGTACACCCCGTCTATTGTTCTTTATGATTTCCTCTCCATCCTACGGTTGCCTGGAAGAGATCGATTTTAGCGATAAGGCCGCCATTTGTGGCATAATATTTTTTTTTTCTTGTTTGTGTTGTGTTCTATTTTATTTGTGTGTCCAATAAAGCGTTAATCTATCTATCTACTGTAGGCATTTTCTATGAAGTTTTTAGTTTTAAAAATAGTTTAAGTTTATTACTGTTATTAAATAAATAAATATTTCAGGACATATCACACAGCGCCATCTAGCCCCATACTAAGCTTTTGTTAGTTTTTAGTTTTTTTTAAGTTAGTTTTTAATTACTTACTCAATACTTTACCTATAAAACACTCTATCCATAGCAAATAGTATATTTCCCATGTTAAATGAAAACATTAGAGTACTCTCGTTAGGAAAATGGTGCATTTTTGATATAATCTTTATTCAACAGTAGACGGGTCACAGTTTCGATACATATAAAGCTAAGTGTACAGTAGCCTTATTTTCAGATATTTGTGATGATTCACACTGAAGCAGTAGTTTTCCTCATAATCGATATTTACCTAGAATTTTAAAGTTCAAAGCCGTTCGGTGAACAATCGCATATTAAAACATAATAAACATTGGGAAACAAAATTACGTAGATTGAAAATGTTACAAAAATTTTCTTTTGGCAGGCTCTGGTATATACTCAATACTTGTGTGGAAATAATAAACAAAGAAAGATAATATTGATTACATGCAATTTGTTACAGTTACCACAGTCGCGTGACAATTTTGTTACAGTTATCACAGTCGCGTGACAATTTATGCCTTTTACTGATTTCGTCTATTATTTTATTCATCAACGCTTCAAAGTCTCAGGCTACAAATAATTGTTACTAGTATCAAGATCCTCAAAGACAATGTGAAGCAATCTCGCCCAACAACACCTATCATTAGCCAGCTTTGTCCAACCTTTAAATATACAGTTCGTTAACATTCAGGTACCAGCTCCATTATCTGTGAAGGTTTCCGTAATGATGCGAGCTTTGTGTGAGCGTAATAGACGCGAATTTGTGAAGGAAGTGATTGTAAGTTCAGGGAGGTTCAAATAATGCAGTTATTTCGAGCTTTTGTTCACTTAAAAAAGGCGATATCATTTGATAAGCTCGTAAGTATTTTTATTTGCAGTTCATTGAGTCCACATTCGTGTTCTGTTGTTAGGTAATTTGCTTTCACATTTTTGTTAAGGTGTGAAGTATTCATTAGTTGTTTCAGGACGTGTGAAGAGAAAAGTCTACGAAATTGCCGCAATGATTTATTTTATCGTAGCGTCACGTCGTAGAGGTTCGTAGCAAAAATCCTGTGGCGTAGACCTCGTAGCTTGTCATCCAGAAAAACTGACTAACTTACTACACTAATGAAAAGAATAAATAAATAATAAAAATAAATCAGTTAAATAAATGATTATCATATCTTATCTTAATGAAGCATTCTACGAAATTTTCGAACCAATGATAATCGATGAAGTAAAAGTAAAGGCCGTGCTTCATTTATCAAAGTCAACGTTCGTTGTTGTAGTTGAAAGGATGCAAGTTTGTATCACTAAGTTAAGTAGTATACATTTTATCTACATACCTAAATATATCAACCCAGCTGTGACTTTTTTCAAATTGTCTTCGCACGAAATTGTATCAGGGATTCATAAAAACAAATACCAAAGTATTGGCACAAAAGGAATTTAAATACCTTTGAACATGTACATGCATATGTATGGTTTGATCTCATATTGTATAGTAACTTTTATGACCAAGAAGCAGGTAGTTACTTGAGCATCCGCTAACGATATACATGACATTGGTCCATCTCGCTAGTGGCGGATCTCCGGCTTCGGTACTACATAGTCATGTGAGCCGCGAGGATACGTAGGCGCGATATCTCGGATGGGTAGGTACTTTGCATGAAGATAGAGGTAGAATGGAGTGAGCGGCGCTAATACCTACTTGATTCAAATACCTACGCATTGCTATCCCACTCTAAGTGGTGGGAAGTCTCTTTCTAATAGGGTGACCCAACATGTATGCATAAAAGCAGGACACATCATAAATTAATCTTAATGACAATGAAACCAAATAGCTAACTGTATTATTTTTTGTACATATATCTTTTCTAGATTGATCTGATTTATGATAAAAACAAATGACCCTGCGAACTTCGTTCTGCCTAACAATAGTACCTATAGTATAGCAAAACCATTAGAACTAAAGCAAACTGCCCGAAAATTAGTAGAGCAAAAAAATTCATTTGCTTTATCTGGGTACTATGATTATTATCTTTGAACATTCGTGGTCCAATCTATAACGTTATTTGGATTTATATCAGTTTACATTAGCTAGTTAACTTCTAAAATGTTTAAGAGAAATATAAAATAAATAAATAACACAGTTGAGGGACATGTTCCGTTTTACTATTCAAAGTACGAGGAAGCCAGCATCTAACAATACATAATCTACAAATTATTTACAGAAAATAACTTATACATAAATTCACACGATACATTATATTCGTCGGTCCCATTTTCACTGTAGTATGGCTCAGCCGTTGCCTTCAATCTCTTACTTGGTAAGTCATAATCAGATGCTTTAAAGTGTAGGCTACATATCCAAGCACTTTCAAAAAACTTTAATTTCAATGGTATAACTGCAATCCACAAAGTTCTTTGTAAGTATATTGTTCTTGGGAAATCTGAAAGCAGAGCACAGTTTTACAATAGGAATAATAATAGCACAACATGTTATGACATTAAAAAGAGTCAATACAATAACATATTTTCAAATATATTTTTTTAAAATAGAGATTCAATTATTTTGTTATCTAACAGGTTAACAGAGTACCTATATCTAATAAGAAATATAAGTGCAGCTTTGTGATTTAGTGAACATGGCATTCATTATACCTACGAGAGATATCCGCAAAAAATATTTTATGGTCACTGTACTCCATTTTTACGATTTATTCATAACTTTGATAAAACATTAAATATATGTGTTACATCAATTAGAAATCATTTAACATGCTAATTTAGACTAGTTAAAGGCCAAATCACACTAGAAATCATAATGTTTTCCAGATATTTTCATGGAATCGGTCGATAGACTTAGTGTTTATAAAAATCCAATTTAAGGACTTACGTGTGTAATATATGTGTGTTCTTGGATATCACTCGCTTCCACAACCACACACAATTCATCGTTGCACCCTTTTTCATACCTTTTAAAGGCTTTTAAGCTTAGTTTTTAGGTTCAAAAGCGCGAGTCGACGAATGTTTTTGTTGTTTTTCTGCCATGACAGTTCAATTGACAGCATTGTTTGATGGCGGATAGATCAAGTGTTGCCACATGAAGAAACTCCCAAAATATTTGGTAATCTTTTGATTTACTTCAATTGCAACATACACTTTAGTAATTGTTTTCGTAATGATTTTCAATTATTTGTTGTAACATTTTATAATAAGAATTTGCTACTGGTATATATTGTCTTCATAACATATGTGTTCCGTTTGTATTTTCTGCTTTTATATAATATAATATGAATTGTTAAAGTTTATACTTTAACAATTTATATTATATTCCTTTTAAACTGCAAACACCAGAAACTCATATAAATAACAATTTGATGATAGATGAACTTTAAACTTTATAGGTTAATTTACCCAGTTTTGGGAGTTTTGAGTATTTATATAAAAATACCGAACACCACACTAGAAAGAGACTTCCACCACTTAGAGTGGGATAGCAATGCGTAGGTATTTGAATTAAGTAGGTATTAGGAGTGTTTTCTCCATTTCTACCTTTATCTTCATGGTACTTTGACTACTTCTTGTATGTGTTTATGGGTGAATTTGTAATTAAGTTTGAATGATGATAGTCTGGCGTGGACTGTTATAAAACAGGTTGAGTGAAAAATGATTTTATAGTTTACTAGCAGCACCCGGCGGTGTTACCCGCGTTTATCCGAAAGTAAGAGCCTGTGTTTAATTTTTAATCCGTGGTCTAAACTATATCCGTACCAAATTCATCCAAATTGATTTTCACCATGATAAAATTGTGGGATATCTATATGGATTTTCTAAAGCGCTTTGTCAAGTTGTATGACATTTTATATTTAGCTGGTTTTACTTTTTGTTGATCTCAGTAGGTGTATTCTTCTTGGTAGCCTACATAAAAAATCTGCATGAAGCTCGGCGCGTTGACTAGTTTTATTAAACTCAATTCAATGGGTACTAATAGATTTTTTAGTTCATGCATCGTGGAAATCCATTAGCAACTACTTTTTTGGATTGATATTTGCTTGACTCCTGTCCGTGTTTGCTAATTGGTTGTCCGTTGTAATTAGCGGTGCTTTTGATGTCATGATCAAACTAAATCTATACTAATATATAAAGCTGAAGAGTTTGTTTGTTTGTATGTTTGTTTGTTTGAACGCGCTAATCACAGGAACTACTGGTCCGATTTGAAAAATTCTTTTTGTGTTTGATAGACCATTCATCGAGGAAGGCTTTAGGCTATATAACATCACGCTACAACTAATAGGAGCGAAGAAATAATGGAAAATGTGGAAAAACTGAAAAAAATATTCATTTTTCAGGGCTTCCGTTGCGTGCGCTGCGAAAACGGTTCAAGATATAAAAAATATAACCCGTTTTTATGGTAATAACTATTCCACGCGGACGAAGTCGCGGGAACCAGCTAGTAATTAATAATGATCAATAATTTGTAGACTATTCAATCATTATTTTTTTATTGAGATTACTGCTGTAGGTATCTGTGCAGTATGCTGATATTTTGGATCGAGTAAAAGATGAAGTATTAATCAACTTCGCTGTCAAAGACATATTCTGATTAGATCTAACATTTTTAGGAAACACGAGTTTCATCAATGCGTCATTCATAAAATATTATAATCAAATTGTTATCATTTGTACACGCAAAAAAATCTTAGACAAACTTTCAGAATATCCTAGAATCACATTTCATTTAAACCCATTGCATATAGCCTGAAATGCAACACAACTCAGTTAGTTTAAATAAGTGTCCTAAAAAGTGTATCATGCCACCTTAAAATCCTAGATTTTTCTATCAGACCACACACAGAGTACAAGTGGGCTATCTTATGACACCATCATCTAGGCACCCCGTCTTATTTGAACTTTTCTCATGTATTCTTTCGTAACGTATCGGAGTGTTAATTCATCACATGACGTCTTAATTACGCTGACAATAGCTATTACACATATTTGAATTAACGTCTTACTGAACTATACAATTAACTAGGTATTGAGTTGTAAGAAACTAACTCGGACTGTGATTGTTTTTATGTGTGAATTGAATTGGTATCGCTGTTGATAATTATAAAGTCTTATTTGATTAGGGACTCCAGCGGGTCCTGGTCCTTGTTCCTAGGGTTCACTGTGTCACGATCTCGACCAGTTTCGGAGTGAGTGGCGGCTTCGAAAGAGATTCATGGAGGGAGTTGGAGGAGACCTTTGCCCAGGAGTGGGACAGTATAGGTTAATAAAAATTAACTTTTGTTAGCGAAGTGATTTTTGAGAAGTTAGTGTAGTTGGAAAAGTAAGCGTTTAGACTAATATATAGTATGATTAAATTGGTTTTTAAGTCTAAGTGGTCATGTGACCGTAAAAATAAAACAAGAACTATTTCGGAGCGAGCATTTTTGCACTTACTACTTCTGATTTCGTCTGTCATTAGCTACAATTATTCCATGATTAAAGAAACAAGTTTTAATGTTTTTCGTGTTACTAGACGTATATGTAGAGCTGTAGAGATATTTTAATTGAATCTCTACAACTCTAAATATATGTCTAAGTAAATTTTTTGCTGTATTTTAAGTTTAACTAGGTACTCGCTGATCAAAGATGCTTAGACATTTTCGGTTTAGCCACAGAAATCACTGCAAGACATCGGATACCTCTATATTTTAGATTCAACTCTTTGATCGAAGAATCCTAGCTTGTTTAGACAGTTTCGGTTTAGCTGTCTGCAGTATACACACTCCGACGGCTAGATATAGGACTATACTTTACGTATGTTTGATCTAAGAACCTGTGTTTAGGCATTTTCGGTTTAGCCATAGCACTATTTACATATATAGGTACCTAGATACATCTAGGTATTTAACGTTCAACTCTTTGACCATAGAATCCGAACTCGTTTAGACATTTTCGGTTTATCAGTATGCAGTCCCGCACGCCCCATCCAAACCTGTCAAGCGTTTCTTGCGTAATGTGCACTGATAAGGAAAACCGTCACATGACCTGTGACCCGCTTGCAGAATATTGACTCGCGACTCAATAAAATTGAGTTTTGTACTTGAAGTTTGTGCTTTGTATTGAGATAGATATTAAATAAATGAAATAAAAAATAAATAAATATTCCGGGACATTGCACACATCGCCATCTAGCCCCACACTAAGCAAACGCTTATGTCGTGGGTACTAGATAACGGATATAATACTTATATACTTTTTTTTATTAAAGATGATAATGGATGCTTGTTAAACATTTGAGTTAAGAAGGTAAGATCCGTATGGCTCATTGCGGAGGGTAACTCCACTGTAGATTTAATTTATTCGCGTAGTTCTCCTGGTCAGATAGATCGTGGTAGGTGCCCACTTGCCTAGGTCCATCCTTGGACTCAGTATAGAAACTAAGGTTAGGTACAGATGTATTGAAACAAACCAAGTTTAAGAAAGTGCCATCAATCAAAGTAGCCCTGCATTTACGATATTAAATCCAAAGATTTCCAATTTTCTTATTTGTATACTTACCTATGTTTTCTCATGAATTTAACTAGCCATATTCGTGCAAAATTTGAAAGACTTCTTTTAGAAAGAGTTTAAATGAAACAAAATTTATCGCGGCTGTATAATTTTCTAGTAGGCACTAAGATTTTTATCCCGTCTCCATTCAGTGCTAAATGCAGCTGATAAAGTGGGTACAATTAAACCATCAGATCAACATCTTTATGTACTTATTTATACCAAACAATTGCCAAACGCATTGTGTTAAAATGCGTTTAAAAAATTGCTCGTCGTGGGAAATCCATTGTGTTGTATCGCGAAAATGCACCGCGTGGTATAGCCTACTCGAAACAATAAGTCATGCTAAATCTACGGTGGAATATTAATGAGCCATTTATAGGTCGTCTGTATACACACCCTGTGTACTGTTTATCATATTATGAGCGGATGTGGTAAATTAACGTATTTAAGTTTTAATAACTATTTTTCAGTCTTTGAGCGTTAACATTATATCTATTTTCAATTTGATAAATGGTCAACACTAATCTTTATGCTTTTTGGTTGAGTATGTGCATCTAGGTGCTTCCGCGGATTAGATTTTAATTAGGTACCTACATATAAAATTGTAAAGCACGTCTTCAAAGCTCAATACGAACCTATTTATTGTGTTTTTTATTACTTTTCTAAACTATTCATTGTAGGGGAAACTACTGCCTACTTCTACAATCTTTTCATAATGCTTTTGATTATATTGACTCCTCTATCTTTGCGTGTGTGTTTTCTTACTGAAGTATACACTGATAGCCTGATATAAACAGTCATCACATATGCCCAGTGTTTAACCGGTTTTATATTTATTATGGAGTTCAGCTTGTGACGATTATTTTAGCCTTCGCGATCACATGACTCCAAACCTAGGTACATTACATTTGAATAGCTAAATACGATGTTTGACGATGTTATTGTAAGGTAACAATTATTTTGTAAAGTTATGTGCATTGAGACCCTGACGGAGTGTTTATTCAGATCACGATGAGTACACTGTCATCGTAAGGTGTGGTTTTGTATACCTACTGATGTTACATTATGTACATATTTCTGTCTACTTACATAATGAGTAGTTACAATTTAACTTTGTTAATAAGTGTCGAGCTTAGAGATTAAGTTGTGGCTTACACTTAGTCTGGAGTAAGCGTTAGTACATACTTAAATAGCTACACAAAGTCTGAAAAGAGCTTATAATACCTAGGTCTTACCTCACGAAAAGCTGCTTGTTTATTCTTTAGAAGTACTTATGTTGAGTAGGTTAGAGGATAATATGGTACAGTGGTGTCGATACAATGAAATGCCAAATGTTCCTTAGTACCCGTATATGATTGCCGGTGAATCAGCAACCGCCCCAAGCGGTAGGTTTCTCTAATATTGCGATTATTAAAGCGGCTGCGGTCCGCAGTCACGACTTGGACCGGAACCCCTCGGCTCGATCGCGTGGCTCCAAGTATTCTTTCTATAAAATACCAGGGCCGATGCGTTGCGAAACTGTAAAGGAAACAGCGGTCATATTTACCTACAGTGTAGAAGCTATAGAATGTCCGTCACATTGCGGAGTGGTCCGCGCGCTCTGAATGCCAACCTTTCAACGATCAACGTAAAAAATAGCCATCGACGTTTCATATGCACACCGCATCTTGCCACCGACATACATCTACCTACACCTGACGCATGACAACGGAACAAAATATATTGCAGCATTTAATTAATCACGCATAATGCGAGCTTTTTATGCCACCGTTGAGATATGGAGGAATGATTAAATGGAAAACATGCCGTCTTGAGGACGATGCTGTCGATAAATAAATAACTGCATACAATGACGCGTGTTGAGAAACCGTTGAAGCACAACTACGATAGATAACAACCAACTAATAAACTTATGCGATTAAATCACAAAGTTTAAGGGCAACAAATTGTGCGTTGAAGTGTTTTACGACACGTGTTTTCGAAACTTCAGTCAGCAACTAGACAATGGACGTTTTTGAGTAATGTCTACAAGTTTACAAACTTAGTCTAGTTAAAAATTAGGCAATTAGGATTATTTAGCATATCAACGAGTCAGTTGCAACGGAGCGGCGAAGTAGAGTATGCTGTTTTAAAACATTAGTAAACATTTTTAGCGTGACGAACATTTTTTTCTCTCTCTCGTCTTAAAGCAAACAAAGGAAGTGGTAAATCTTTTATGCAGTTTTTGAACAAGCATAAAGCTACGAGTATGTCTCGGCAATCCCATCGTGGTCACGCGTGAGGTCCCCCATTATCCGCAGATTATACAAAATGGCGCACCAACCTCGGATGACAGCGGAGGTCTAATTGGCAGCCCACGATTGTTTTGGAGCTGACGAACTGATGCGGTAATGATCGGACTGACCTTAGCCTCCTTGAGCCAGAGAAGGCCTACAGCCTCGCCTAAGACAATGTTCTTTGCCGCGATTTACAATTTGTGGTTTCGAAGATGCACTTCGGGTAATATGCCAATGAGACAATTAACATTACACGTCTGGGAAATACAAGGGTAACAAAAACTTACAGTTAAGTGACTAACAGTTAAGTAACTTAGAGCAAGTAATACGATATTAAATCAGGCGTTACTTTGCGGAAATCCATTGTAAATTAAACTCTCACACAAAAAACATTACATATTTCAGCGGAACAACACTACATATTTTTCTCCAGGGTTGAATTTAGAATGAGTGTTTAATTTAGAACATCGTATGCTATTTTTTATTTCAACGATAGATTAAATACCACCAAAAACATTTAAACATATGCAACTTGAAGTTTGTCTGTCTGAAAAACCAAGAGTCGCAACAAAAATCTAACAGTAGGTACTTAAGTACCTATGTAGCAACAGTTTTAACCACAAATTTAAAACAAACATCTGGCTTATCTTAAAAAGCATTAATTTCAAAACCGTAAGGTCACAGCTAACGGGCCCAACGCGCAGTCCGTTCAATCTGGATGCATATGAATACGATGGCTAATTATGTAGTATATAGAGGCTAATTATTTATGTAGATAGTAAGGCCGTTCTAGTTTGTAGCACTTACTAATGTAAATTAGTTGAAGCCTTAAGATGTATCATAGACGAGCACTTTGTAACCCTGGTACCAGATCTGTGTATGGTGAACATCAGGCAGGAGAACACGATGTATATTTTTAGATTTTTTTTTCAGTTTCAATTATCCTATGTTTTATTATTGCTTGGGCCCTGTCGCCTGCTTCGCTTGCCTGAATGATTCATATATAGTTAGTAATAAATCGATTGCGATAATAACCTAATAGTGATCGGCCAAATATATCTTAGAGTCAAAGATATCCTTTATCCTTTTCCCAACCCAAAGAAATATCTTTTTCCATTTGCATGAGCTTTTTCTTATAATAAGTTTATTTAGATGAGGAAAGTATCAAGAATAAAATCAGAAACCTATATAAACCTTTATATTATATGATCGTTAAAAGAATCGAAGAAAAGTGTTACATTCAGTCTCTTATTTTTTTAGGAAAATATACGAAAAATACGAAATACCTATACCTAAACTTGGTCACCGTACAACGGATGCGCCGACGCATCACGCTGATGCTATTTATTGCTAAGTGCACAACATTCTATTATAAATGCGATTTGGAGTATAATGTTTATGAGGCGAGGAGATTGTAGGCATTTTATCACTGCTACTTAATGCATCTTAATTGCCTCGCAGCTGGCACATTCAAAGAGAGGCCTATGACCAGCAGTGGGATAGAGAAGGCTGTGGATGATGATGATGTATGTATGTATATTGTATAGGTATACTAAAGAAATTTAAGAAATATGTGCATCACTGTTCATCTTCAAAATTGTTTCTCAAATCAACTGCTTTAATCATGCCGCGCAGAAAGGAAGCTGTCAATTTTTGTCAAAACTGTTTTTATATCATAGTGCTTAATTTCGCATATTTTCATTCATGTTTGAGCGTTTCCGTTGTTAGGATCGGATGGTCTCGTCAATTGAATTCTCGTTAAGTAAAACGACAGCTGCCAGACCCCTATCAGAAGTTTCTATAGAAGGTCCTTAGGGCGTCTTGAAAAACTCTCGACACTAGAGTTAGCAACGTTGGTTCGTTACCTACAATTGTATATTATGTATATTCATTTCTACAGCCCATTCAATACGGTTCAATTAATAATTGTCAACACTACATAAGTAACGATAACCCTGAAGCGGTAAGTAAGCAAAAAAATATTAATTTTGCAAGTTTAGTTTCAGGATGTTATTTGATAGTCTCTATGAAGTGACGGCTGCCCTCGGCCGAGGTCGCCCGAGTCATGATCGCAAAACAAATTGCTTTTATTGGGGCAAAACTTGAAGTAGGTATGGCAGACCGTTGTAAGTTAAAAACATTGAAGCCGATTTCTGGTAATACAAAATGGTAACTCCGAAAAACAAACACTTAAATGTAAGTATCGCAAGTAGTCTTCTTCTTTTTCGTGTGAGAGTGGTCAGCTCTGGCTTCAAACTGCCCTAAGGGCCTCTGACATGGCTTAGCGCAGGTAGTAAACAGGATGTTTACCAACCTACCTGCAACGATATACAATACCATTACCATATCTTCTAGTTAAATAATCTCATTAAAACATATGTCAATAATTAGGTATGTACGTCTCAAGTTTAAACGAAATATGGTTTTTAAAAAAATATTAAGGTACAGCATGAATTGATATTTATCTAAACCAACGTAGACTTCTTTCCATCTTTATATCATTGACTGTTTTTTTCTTGATCTTACGAGTTATTTATAGATAGTTTGTGGTCTGTAATTTCATTACTCGCAGGGTCAAATCATCCTCGTGCCAGTACAAATGCCACGGACACTTTCCTCGCTCGCTTCGGTAAATACATAATATTTGATCGCTACTTTGTCGTGATCGTGGAAAAAAGAGGCAGCTATACTGTAGTTATAGGAAGTGGCAAGTGGGCGTGACCAGGCTGGCGAGGATATGTCGGTTGGACTTAAGTTTAATACAGAACTTTAATTTTAAAAAAAGGTTAATTACCATCCGGTTTAGAAAAAAAATCATTTCATACTAGCTTTTCCCCTCGGCTTCGCACGCGATATTATACATATAAACCTTCCTCTTAATTCACTATCTTTTAAAAAAAACTGCATTAAAATCCGTTATGTAGTTTAACGATCTACATCATACATACATACATGTTACAAATAGCTTGTATTAGTAATGTCGCTAGTTACGCACTACATGTAACGTGAAAGCTGATAGAAATTGTATTTTACGCCTATTCTGTAATTAAACACATTTTCTTAAGCTAAAATATAAGAATTGATTTTATACTCCGACCGCGAAACACGAAGTAATTCGGTCGTTGACCTGCATTTGCAGGCAAATATGTCTTTTTCTTGATTTCATGAAATATTTTTATATGATTGTATTACCCAAGCAAAACTGAGAGAATGGAAGCATTTATTATTTTTCATTATTCATGCACACACACACAGACACGGGAAGCGAGTTTGCTTTTTACTAATAGTGAATAAGGTAGACCCTGTGAGGTAGACAGTTCAAAATTATTTCGTGCCAGATTTTTAGCGACAACGAACGGTCGCAATACTAATACTGACAGATGGCAGTTCTTCTTACTTTACATTTCTATGGTCGTGGTCGTGATTCATTGAAAGATGACATTGATACATAGTAATACATACATATGTACATACAGCCGCTTTATGTACGGAACTTAGTATAACCTATTGTTGGAAAATGATATACGAGTAGGTACTTACTTAACTTGCTCAGAACAAATATGTACATATAAAGTAGGGAGGTTAGCATATCTAAGCTTTTTGGTGAATTACCTTTTTTTTGACCCAGAAAAACCTCTCGACCCCGGGGAGGGCGAGTGGTTATGTGGGAGTCTCCGCCAGAATGACGGCATACTCACTAAAAACCTGGGGTGTTCCACCTCTGCATCACGATCAGGGCCCCGAGAGTGCGATGCATGCGTCCGCAGCCCTGGACGTTGGTTAATTAACTACTGTTTCATTTTTATTGAATTGATTTCTCACTTATTTTTAGAGGAAAATATACTATATTTTTTGGATTGTGCAAGATAATATAGTGTGCTTTGCTAGGCTCTTCTTTTAGTATGATCCATAAAACAAAGAGAAATTACAAAAAGAATTAGTTTATAACGAAATTTATAAAATTTTAGCATCTATGAATGAAAACACAATATAGGTAGTAGTACATCCTTAATGTTTATTCACACACACTATAATTACAAACTTGGGCGCCAGGGCCTCTTGGCCCGAATCTTATCACTAAACTATATAATATAATCAGCATAGCGCATGGGTTTTTTTACCATGCGCTTGCGAGCTTGGCGTTCTGACTCTAACATAACTGACTCGACTCGCGCGGGGTCCGGTGAATTTACAAGCGACGCCGCGGGAGTCGCTGTCATTGGACCATTCAAATCGTTGCTTTCATTCGGCGCGTTCACAGGACGCGCGGGAAGTTTAAGTGATGGTGCTATATACTCCCCCTCCAGGTTGGAAGAACGTCTCGTTTCCGACCTGGGATTGCAAGGTCTACCTCGGGGTCGTTTTGGTAAAACGGGAGGGCCGGTATTAAAATTATTATTGACTGGAGTAAGATCCGTACTGTGATACTTTCCCATTGGATGGCCCTTGGAGTCAACCAATAAGAAAGTAGTAGGACTAACAACCTTTTGGATAAAGTAAGGGCCGTCCCGTTTGGGCATGAATTTTGACGTTATTCCCTTGCTTGCATCGCTAATATTTTTCACGCTAACAAGGACTGCGTCTCCCGGTTGAAGTACAGGAAAGGGGCGACGGGCGTCGTCGGCGGTAGCCTTGCGCCGGTCCTGCTGCTGTTCAACGCTCTCCCTGATATCACGTAGTGTGTTCACGAAGGACTTCAAATAAGGAGTGATCTGCGGAACAAAATTATCTTTTGTAAGAACAGAGCGTAGATCGTGGGACGCGTCAAAAGGGGTTCGTAACTCACGAGCAAAATTCAAATAGGCAGGTGTTCTGCCAGTGGTCGTACATACCGCGCTGTTCATGGCAAAACGTACATGCGCTAGGTAATCGGGCCACTTAGTATGAACCTTTTTAACTAGTATGGCCAGCTGAGTTTTCATGTCTCTATTTTTCCTCTCAGCTGGGTTTGCCTCAGGGTGATAAACGGGAATTAGTTCTTGTTTTACATCAAGCAAATGCATGCACTGCTGCATAACTGCCGATATAAATTGTACGCCATTGTCAGAGATGATGCGACGGGGCACGCCATACCTTAGGAAGTATTCTTCTAGTAGCTTACGCGCGCATGCCTCGGAAGTGGCGTCGGCGAGACTAAACAGCTCGACCCACCTGGTGGCGACGTCCTCCACGAGAAGTACCCAGCGCTCCCCCTGATCTCCTGGTGGCAGAGGGCCAAAAAGGTCGATAGCTAGAACCTCTCCTCTCTGCTGCAATACAGGAGTCTGCAAGAGACCTGCTGGCTTTTGGTTGGATGGCTTATATCTAAGGCAGTCAGCGCATTGTTTCAAATATTCGGTAACAAACCGCCGCATGCCGGGGAAATAGTACCGCTCTCGCAGCCGATATAACGTTCTCTCGATACCTTGGTGACCAGCCGTGGATGAATCATGTAATTGTCTCATTACTTCCCCTCTCATAGATGATGGCAACACCAGCTGTACCTCCTCGAACTCACCGTCAGGGTCATATCGATACAGTACTCCCTGTGATACGATATATCCGCGCTCTGACCATTGGGCGACTGGAAGTTGCTCAGCACCCTCAAGAGCCTCGATGATTTTGCGCACGTCTGAGTCTTCCATCTGGGCAGCTCGGAGGTCAGCGGCAGTGGTGTGCGGGAAGTCGACGGTATCAATGTGATGTTGCGCAAAAGGAGTAGGCTCTCCCCCTGCTTGGAAGATGTCTTGGTTCTTCCACAGAAGGTCGGCCAGCTGCTGTCTCTGCTCTCCACTCAACATCAGCCCCTCATCGTCACGAAGGCAGGCTGCAGATACCACGCTGGAGTTGTCCGCTTCAAACTGTAATTTATAAACATGTTGGCTGTTTGAAAGTGTCCAAACAGATTTATCAAAGTCAAGCAACATCCCAGCTGCTTTAATGAAATCAATCCCCAATAGTGTATCGTTAGAGCTGTCTGGGAACACAATACATTCGAGTTGGATGCTTCTATTTTCAACAATTTCAAAGTTAACATCAGTCAGTAGGACTGGTCGAACTTGGACTGAACCATCAGCCAGTCGCACCTGTCTGGTGGTTTCCTTGAAAGCATGGTTGATCTCTCGAAGGTGTTTGTACAGTAAAGATCCAATAATGGTTCTCTTAGACCCTGTATCAAGTAAGCCATTATCTTTTTTATTAAGCACTGACACACCAAGAATGGGTCGAAGGCTCTTTTGTTCATTACTACAATAATAAGAAAATATTACCTGGTAGTCCGTGGGATTAGGCGTGGGAGTTGCCGTCTCAACCTTACCATCATTGTCATTGTGGTGTTTCTGTGGGTATGAATCTATACAGCTGTCAACCAATGCAACCGAGTGAGAAAGATCCAATGACATTACACATGTATTAGCGCACTTAGAGCACTGACTACGAGTGACACCCTTTTCTCCACATTGATAACATGATGGTACAATATCATTGCCAATATTAGCCTTATTCTTTAACTTAATGCAAGTGTCTCTAGTATGGCCGCGGGAGCGGCAGTAGAGGCAGTACAGCTTCGGTTCGGCTTGAACATGTTGATGCGCGGCGACAGCAGAGCGTGCGGCGGCAGGTGCAGCACGCGCGGTAGATGCATAAGCGCCGGCGGCGGGCGAAGCGTGCGCGGCAGCGGGCGACGCGTGCGCGGCGGCGGTCGGCAGAGCGTGCGCGGCGGCGGTCGGTAGAGCGTGCACGGCAGCGGCCGGGGCGCGCGCAATGGCGGCGGAGGCAGCAGGTGGCATACTTCGCTTCTGATGCTTGAATTCATCCTCATAGGTTTCTTCAATCTCTCGTACTTTTGACAGTAATTCACCGTAGGTATTAAATTCATCGCGCCGAAGACGTGACCTGATTTTGTGATGAAGGAGGCCAAAGATCATATCAAGCTCTGCTCTCTCACTTATATCACCCCTCGGTAACTTCGCCAGTAAGGCTCTAGCTCTAGCCGTGAAAATCTCAGTTTTCTGGTCGTGTTGTTGTGGATTGTTAAAAAGCTCTCTGTATAGCTTATGCGGAGGGCGTCGTTCCCCGAATGCATTTTGAAGCGCTACGATAGCTTCGTCGAAACTGGTTACGTCATGCCTGGTGCCTTGCCACCATACTGCCGCGTCTCCCGTCAGCAGCATCGAGAGGCCGCGCATCGCGTTCTCTTCAGAGATGTTACTGCACTCCCGGTACGCTTGCATGGCGTCGATGAATACCTCGACCGCCTCGCCCGACGCTCCGCTGAAGCGCGCCTTGCACGCAGCGAAGTGTCCCGAGGGCGCGGAGAAGGTCTGGTTGAATTCATGCGGTGAGTCGAGACGAGGCCCGAGCACACGAGTCATTATGCGTTCGAGGGCCTCAGTCTGAGACTGCTGGAGCGACGCCATAAGCGAGGCAACGTCGCTCAAGGGCACGCCGGCGGAGGCCGACGCCGGGGCGGACTCGTCCGCCTCGTCGGCATCGTAAAACTCAGATTGACGGCGTGTTTGGCGTCGTGCACGCGGCATTATTGACGATTATACTATACTTCACTGCACAACAAACACATGCCCCAAAGTTGGGCAGCCACTTTAGCATCTATGAATGAAAACACAATATAGGTAGTAGTACATCCTTAATGTTTATTCACACACACTATAATTACAAACTTGGGCGCCAGGGCCTCTTGGCCCGAATCTTATCACTAAACTATATAATATAATCAGCATAGCGCATGGGTTTTTTTACCATGCGCTTGCGTGCTTGGCGTTCTGACTCTAACATAACTGACTCGACTCGCGCGGGGTCCGGTGAATTTACAAGCGACGCCGCGGGAGTCGCTGTCATTGGACCATTCAAATCGTTGCTTTCATTCGGCGCGTTCACAGGACGCGCGGGAAGTTTAAGTGATGGTGCTATAAAATTCAATTAAAGATTCAGTTTAATAAAGTTAAAACACCCAAACAGTTTAATAAAGTAATAATAGAACACAACGGTTTATCTAATTGCTTAAGTAACGAGAAATGGATTGATATTTTTGAGACACAAGATGTTAACCTAGCTGCTGAACTATTTACTAATAAATTAATTACATATATAGACATAAACACACAAATAAAAATAATTGCTAAAAAAAACCAACCACTAAAACCCTGGTTAACTAAAGGAGTTGTTAAATGTATAAGAAAAAGAGACGGCTTACATAAAAAATCTAAACTAAATCCTAATGATGAACAAAAAAGACTAAAATACATTAACTACAGAAACATTTGTAACAAAATCATAAAAAAACTTAAAAACGAATTTTATCAAAATAAATTACATAAAGCTAAAGGAAATATAAAAGACACTTGGAAAGTAATAAAAGAAGTTTGCGATTTTAAAAAAAACTAATGTAACATCTAGTGACTTGCTCCAAATTAATAACAATCCGGTAGCTGCCCTCAACAAAGTTAATACTTACTTCACAACTGTTGGCAGTACACTAGCGTCTTCTATCTTAACTAGGACTAATACAACTGAATCTGAACTAGCAAACCTTGCTGTAGATAGTAATTCACCATCATACTCAATGTCTTTTGTACCTACTGATTTCTATGAAGTTAAATCTATGATATTTAATCTAAAGACACATAGTGCACCTGGCTGGGACAAAATTACTACAATCATACTCAAAAAGAATCTTTATTCACTAATAGAACCTATAACATATATTATTAATTGCAGTCTCGAAAGTGGTGTCTTCCCTGTAATCTTCAAGGGAGCAGTAGTTTGCCCGATACACAAGACCGGCGATAAGAAAAGCCCCTCAAATTATAGGCCAATTTCACTCTTATCTACCCTCTCTAAAATCCTAGAAAAAATTGTAAAAATACGTCTAATGAAGTACCTGGAAAAAAACAATCTAATTAGCACAAATCAGTATGGGTTTCGGGAACGAAGGTCAACTGAAGATGCAGTACTATTACTTACCTCTGCAATCACAAAGTACATGGATGAAAGAAATAAATGTGTGGGTATTTTTCTGGATCTTCAGAAGGCCTTTGACACTGTTTCTGTACCTATACTGCTTGTGAGACTAGAAAATGTAGGTATTAGGGGGTTGCCGTTAAAATGGTTCACAGACTATATGTCAAATAGGTCACAGCGAGTCCGGGTGAATGGTATAGTTAGTGATGATGCATGGTGCTCGTTTGGAGTACCACAGGGGAGTACTCTTGGTCCAACCCTATTTCTCATATACATTAACGCACTGTGTGGGCTGCAGTTGAAAGGAACTGACTTGATAATGTTCGCTGACGACACAGTATTACTGTGCCATGCTAAAACATGGCCTAAAGTCAAACAAGTAGCAGAAACCTCTCTATCACATGTTACTAGTTGGTTAGACAAGAACCTATTAACGTTAAACACCTCTAAAACCAAATATCTTTGTTTTTCTAAGAGAACGACAGGGGCTCCCCAGAATGATTTCAAAATTATAATTCACACGTTCCCTTGTAACCAAAAAGAAGGTACATTTAATTCTGACAACTGTTTCTGTCTACCACTGGATCGTGTTGAAGTAATAAAATATCTAGGAGTACAGTTAGATGACAATCTTAAGTGGGATAAACATATAAATTCGTTATCTTCTCGTCTTCGGCGACTTATTTATATCTTTAAGACACTCAGACATGTGGCAGATCTGCCCCTTATAGTACAAACGTATAAGGCAATGTGCCAATGTCTAATAAGATACTGTATTTGTGTTTGGGGTAGTGCCGATAAAACACATCTTATGGCTGCAGAGCGTGCACAGCGTGCTGTGCTAAAAGTAATGATGTTTTTACCGTACAGACACCCTACTACCGAAGTATATGACAAAGCAAAGGTTCTATCAGTGCGAAAACTCTTTATTTATGAGTGTATACGTAGGGTTCATAGAAATACTAGACCTAATAATATGTGTACAATAGAAAGAAGAAGGCCAAAGACACTCTCTGCCCCTTTTGCACATAGAAGATATGCACAAAAACAATTTAATGTAGTCTCTGTAATACTGTACAATGAGGTAAACAAATCTAAAAAAATAGATTTTCTTACAGATAGATATTTTATACAGAAGTCAAAAAGAAAGTAATTGAATGGCTTACTGATTTTAATTATAATGAAGTAGAAAAAATGTTAGAAAGCTTTTATTTTAAACTTAATCATTATTTTAAACTAGTCTGTAGTAGTAATTTGTTGTACTAGCTTAGTCACACATAACAAAACACTCTCTCTCTCTCTCACACACACACACAAACACACACACACACACACACACATATGTATGCTTAACATAGAGTTATTAACATCCATCCTGAAATAATATATTGTTAAATACATATTCTTAAATAAATTAAATTAAAATACTAAAAAAAATACTATTAAGTTATATGAATTAATAAATAATTAGAGAAAATTTAATTTTTTTAAAATCTTTATTGAATTTATAAACATAACTTTAATTTCATAAAAATATGCAAGGTTAAGAAAACTTATTATGTTTGATAAATCTTAATGTTTGTAATGTTTTTATTTAAATGTTACCATTTCTTAGTAAATTTTTTTGGCATTCTGTTTATTTTGTGTTAATTGTAAGCAGGGAGAAGCCATCGGCTCCCGAGACACAGTGTAAACTAGTTCGGGAGGCTTTGGATTCCAATATCTTTTTGTGAAACTAAATTATGCAAAAATAAACAAATTTTATTTATTTATTTATTTATTCACATCGCGAAAGCAATAACACTTAAGCTTAAGTAAATCTGGGTAACCTTACCGAAGAACTTAAAGCAGCCTTATGTTGCTAATATTAGTCAAATATATGATGAATAACATTTATTATGATTTGTTAGTTTCCGGAGCAGCCGCTGCCGGGGGGTTCGCTGGATTCACTTTACAAGTGATTTTGTAGGACTCGATCATTTTCACCGAGTCCCGGACTAAAATGGTCGACCTGATTGTGAATGTGTGCGCGAAACACAACGACGCATCACACAACGCCGTATGGAAGGTCAGGTACAAGCGATAATGAGTACTCTCTGTACGGGTTTTAAGCTTCATTTCGACTCTCCCGGGGAGTTTGGATCCCTTTCTAGTACAACTCATGAATTCGAAGTCATCATCGGTGACATCGTTTCCTTTATCGTCCCTGATACAAACATGCCAGTTTTGCGGCGCTCCCGGAGTAAACTTTACATTCTTTTTCGCGTCTAAATTCACATTGAAATAGATGATCAAATTCCCACACTTCCGATTGACGAACAAATCGTTCTGGTACAGAATCAAGTTTTTAGGCTCCACGAACATTGGCTCGGGGAGTCGTACGTTGAATTCCTGGCACGTGTGTTTGGACGTGTTTATGATCTTGATGCTGTGACTGTTCGTATCAGCTATGTATAGGTACCTGCCGTCGTTGCTGATAGCAAGGCCTGAGGGTTCGTTGAATTTGACTAGATCTGTGGATTCTATTAAGAATACATTCATGGTGGTGACTTTTTGCGTGCTGATGTCTACTTTCTTGATCTTGTGGTTGTACGTGTCTGCCACGTACAGAGCCTTGTTGGTGTCGGAGTATACGACGGCGAGAGGATGTTGCAGCTTTGCTTCATTTCCTATGTCGTCTACGTCGCCGAATGCGAAGAGGTTCTGTAACAAGACATTACATATTTTATATGTAGAAAAAATAATTTAAAACAACAACACTAGAGAAGGGATTTCGCAACAAGATGATACGTTTTAAATGTAAGATTTGCATAACAATAATGCTAAGTGAGCGTTAATTTCATATTTACAAATAATAGCACCACTTTTTTGTGTCGAGGGTAAATATATAACATTTTTTTTAACAAATATTCCGGGCATTGCACACAGCACCATCTAGCCCCACACTAAGCAAACGCTTGTGTCGTGGGTACTAGATAACGGATATAATACTTTTCTTTTGTAAATACATACTTATTATACATACAGCGGGAAACGAACCCGCAACCCTTAGATTAGAAGGCAGAGCCACTACCGATTAAGCTAACAGGCCAGTCAAATTAAGTACAATAGCAGGTACATTATACTTGAAGTCCAATCTAATTTTAATTCAATTAGACAATATACGAGTATACACACCAGTGGGTTCCTGTCTCCGCCACACAGTGTGGTCACCTGGCCAGAAGTTAGAGCCAGCTTTCTGATGGAAGAACTCTCTGAATCAGCGATGAATAATTCAGGGCTTGAACCTGTACAGAAATACATTATGTAATTAATAAAGAAAAATAATTGATAAACTAAAACTACCAAACATATCTATACTTTAAGAAGTAAAACTTGCATCCCCTATTAACCCCTTTAACAGCGGCGTTCCCAAAAATCCTTTCTTAGCGGATGCCTACGTCATAACATCTACCTTAATTTTAAATTTAAATCCAATCGATTTGGGCTTTGCGTTGATAGATCACTATATCAGTCAGTCAGTCACCTTTGAGTTGTATATATTTAGATTACGTACCCATTCTGAGCGTGAGTCCGGATGGTTGCGCAAACGCAGCTGTGTTGGGGTAGGAGCTGTTCCTGGCTGCCTCCGCGCCCGACCCAGCTATACACACGCAGGTGCCTATAAAGAAATATACAAGTTGAAATACATGTTATGGACAAATAAATTATAAATTAACCTAATGTTGTGGCCACATTCATTTGTGATGTATTATCCAAAACATTTCCAAAAATTTGTGAAATTGTTTTACTGAGAGCGTAGTGAGTTTTTTTGTTCTGTGGCATAATAAGCATCAACTTGAGACAAACTACGGTCAAGGGTAGATCCGTTTATTTATATAAAATAAACAAATAAATATTCCGGGCATTGCACACAGCACCATCTAGCCCCTCACTGAGAAAATCCTCGTGTTGTAGGTACTAGATAACGAGTATAATACTTATAGTCCGGTCAAATTAGCACCAAAAATAGGGGTAAGGTTACATTAATTCGCACCTGGCTGAAAAATGGCATGAATGTTGGGAGCCCTATCATACACAATTTGTCAAAAATCCCCATCAATCCGAAGTGTGGAAAAAAAAATATTCAAGGTCAAAGGTTACAAAAATTGGTTTATTGAGTTTTGCAGCTAAACGGTAAGTTTTATAATAAAAGTAGATGAGAAAAAATTACTCATCAGGCAATTATCTATAAAAATTGTTAAGACACTTTTTTTCCTAAGAATCACCATTTCGGAGATACAGCGATGCAAAATTTATTTATTTATTTATTTATAACGGTACACATAACAGAATGAGTTCATATATAAGCCAAATACACATTCAAAACTGGTTTTGAACCAGAACAAATTCCTCAGGTGAGTGTACACAGCTTGAACAATATGAATTTGATTATTATTTTCAAAAAAATGTTGAAAAAGTTGTATTCTTCATAATATGCACACGTTTCCGCGCCACCCGTGAGGTAGTGTACATGGCGCGTTTTTTACGTGGTTTCTTCGGTAGGCCTATTCCACGATCTATTGTGCTTCTGTTGAGTTGAAAAGTTATTGTAAATTGTGTATGATAGGGCTCCCAACATTCATGCCAATTTTCAGCCAGGTGCGAATTAATGTAACCTTGAATGTCTATTTTGACCGGACTATTATATAGTTTTATTTTATTTTTTATTTATTGTTATAAGTTCACTAAACTAAAAATGTACTAATACTAACTTAAAATAATAATATAGCTAAACATACGGTCGTACATTTCCTTCTAAAAGTGAACCTAACATACATATTAAATCTAACAAATAAAATTTTTAAAGTTTTCTTTTATAAATTCATACTTATTATACATAGAAACGACCTAACTCAATACAAGTAACTATAAATTTAATATTTAAACTAATTGTGTTATACGGAAACCGAACCCACAACCTTAGATTAGAAGGCCGAGCCACTATTAACTAAGCCAACCGGCTAGTGAAATAATGCTAGTACCTTAGACCTAAAGGTACCTCAACACAATGTATTACAAAAAACTGTTAACAAGTAAGTAATAATAATAATAATAATAATAATAATAATAATTTATTTAAATCAAACACTTATGAACTATAACAATGTGTTCACTGCACTCCACACTAGGATAACCTGTGTTGTGGAGGGCAGGCTATGTTGTTTATAAATAAATGTACAGTTTACAAAAATACATAGGAAATTCAGGAGGAAAATGTGTATATAAAATATATCGAAGTGTATGTTTATAATGTATAAATAATAATGTATGTAATATATAATTATAAATAAGGAAAATTTGTACGGAAAAATAAGTATATTATTTTATATATAGACATTTATTTCGAAAAAGGCACGTGAGCTGAACATTTTTTTCTTTTTTCTTTTTTTTTTTTGTTACGTATTTTCAGAATCAAACTTTAACATGAAAAAATTATAAAATAAAATAAACAAGGAACAAAGTAGTATTGGTAATGTAAAATAGGGTTTACTACAGTCGGATTACGCGAAACTGGGAACTATCGTAATGGGGATCCGATTGGAGTTTTTAGACATTGCGTGTTGGATTAGAGTTGTGGTAAATAAAGAAAAATTGTTTGTGTGGCCTGGGCCACAGCCAGTCGGTGGGCCTCACTTCTGTGCCTGTTTCACCATAGTTGGTATTAAAACAACGGCATGGGGATTACAGTGAGGGGCACTGACTAGCTGGGAGCCAGGCCACTCATTGTTATGTATTATTAAATTTTTCAAAAGTGTCTTCCGTTTCGTCATAATCCTGAGATTGTAGCCATGTTGTTATTACTTTCTTACAGACATATCTTGATAGCTGTAGTATGTTAAATTTGCGATCCGCAATCTGGTAGAGAGACGGACCTTTATATGAAAAAGCACGACACGTGAAGCACGTGAAAGTCGAGTTTGTAATCCGTTTTTATAAATACATTTATTTGACTAGGTACTAAGATACAGGCTAACGCCTAGTTTGGTATCTAGAGCCGCCACTTCGTATATGTACATTTTTCTACATCAATAAATAATTTTAATGTTAAAACTTTCGTGAGACATTATATCAATATGTTAACTAAACGGGTTTCACTCACGAAACGCGTAAACAACTTACGCGAATAACACGTGAGTGAAAACCGTTTAGTTAACATAAAAATAAATAATTTTGAAATTTTGAATTTGTGTATGTATTAGTACCTTCAGTGTAGGTCTTGTACTTCCACCAGATGGTGGTGTCGAGGAACAGAGCCCACAGCTGGTGCGCGCCGGCGCACGCCACCAGCAGTACGCGCCGCCGCCCCCCCGCCTCCTGCTTCTCCTTGTCCGCTGCAAGAACATTATAATAATTTATTTATTTGGCACAAATATAAATGAAATAAAATCATTTTTTCACAACTAGAATATAATTTAAGCTGACGCTGAGACACCACTGGATCTTGGCCCCCTCGTTTTCAATTCATTGCGGTCTTGCGCAAGATTCTCATATTGGGTTAAATGTAATAGATACCAAAAATATCACATTAATGACTGCACTTCAGGCTAGGGTTACTTGAGTTGTAAAGTGCAGGCTCTACCTTAACCCGTCAAGCGCAATAAGCTATACCGGATAGCGTATGAACATGTACCGGGAAGCGCACTGCGCTATACCGTAGTGCTTAATTTTTGTCTGCCATTGGTTCTTTTTCTATTACAAGTTTCATCCAATGAACGACACTGATTTAAAGATGCGTTCATAAACTTTAAAATACGTGGCTTCCAACCCGAATGCAGCAACCGGAACTAGCAAAAAAAAAACATATTCTCTATGCCGTGTCGGTCATAAATCCGCGATTTTGCGCCTATTTTATCAGGGACTACAAATGTTGTGAGGAAGATTAAAAAATGTTTAAAATGAGAAAAAGGTAATTAAAATCGTTAGAATTACTAAAAAACTATGAAGAACTAGTATATGTGTTTTTGTGAATAATAAGTGAGATAAATCGGTCAAACTTTCGAGTCCGCCCGGCCGGCCGGGCCGTAAGTTTAACCCTAGAGTGGGCGCGCCTTTTTGTGAAACGTCAGTGGGCGCGTGGGGAGCATTTTGCCGCCTCATCTCTTTGACCATTTTAACTAATAATACGTCGATAGAATATATTTTTTTCTCAGAATTTTATTAATACACTTATAAGCAATAAGTAATCAACATATTTTTTAAAATCTGTTATACAAACTTTGGTTTACAAAAGACTTTAGGAAATTAAACATTTTTTTCAGATTTTTTTCCTTTGTCCTACATTATACTCTATAATACTATAAAAAATGTAATAAAAATTACAAAATTATATATTTTCTGAATCTACAGGATATGCTCTACTGAAATAGTCTTCACAAAGGTATGTGCTATGTTCGGTGCACAGTAACTTTGGGCATCTGTAACACCCTTTTTTCGTGCGCCAATTTTTCTTAGAGGGGCATAAACTGCATTTGCCTTCCTTCTTTGAAGAATATACTTGTTCTACTGATACGAAACGCGCAATCTGGTTTCTCAAAGGAATATTTAGATTATCTGTACACCTTCTGCTCATGTATTGCTTGACAAGTACTATGCAAATTCTTTCAAATACTCTCGGCGTAACTTCATATGTTCAGTATTGGATTTATGTAGGTACCTATATAATTTTCCTGTTCATACCACATGGTTGTATTCTACGTTTAGGACGACAAGATTGAGGCTGACACATTCTTAAAATGCTGATGAACAGTTATTTATATCTAAAGTGGATGTCCCTTGGCGTCGAATAGGTGGTATTTCGGAAGGCACACAATTGAAGAGGATTCACTTGTGGTAGAAGCGTCGCTATCTGCTGACTGTTCTGTGTCAGTGTTGTGATCACTGTGCTGACTAGATCGATCACTATCTGACACATTTTCATCAACAATCTGTGTGCATCTTCAAAATCCGACAATTCTTCTGCCAAGAGACAATTTAATCGTCCATTTTGTTATTCTTATTTATTATTATCAATTAATGCTTTTAAATCCTAAAACGAAAGTATTTTTGTAGTTTTAGCTAGAAACGCAACAAAAAATATAGTCTTCAGTTCAAGTTTGCAAAAAACTTTTCACACAAAATTACCTACGTGTGTGGGCGCGCGGTGAGCATTTTGCCGCTCGGCGACACCTGATGGTAACAAACGTCTCCTCAAGTGGTCTCCCGTGCACTGATGCCATCCAGCCTTTCGGCATGTGTTGCGAACAAGACTGGGGGCAGCTACTAAAAAGCGCAAGCCTTACGGGTTCTTATTTTAAAAAATATCAAAGTTTCTTTAGCGCGGGCGGCAAAATGCTCACCGCGCGCCCACTCTAGGGTTAAAATATTACAATCATTCATTCTCGCACAATTTGCTCCTCGATGAATGTTAAAATTATGGAATAATTTTAACCCCAATTTACGTGTACGATGAACCAGGTTCTATACATAATTAGCTTACCATCATTAGTGTCAACATTCTCCTTATCCTTATTGTTGTCTTTCTCCTGCGTGCCGGGCGGGGGCGGGGGCGGCGGGGGCGCCAGCGGCCGCACGGACATGTCCATGTCGGGGGTCGTGTACAGCAGGATGTCCCACGGAGAGGACAGCGACTGCATGCCTAGGCACTTGCCGCCTGGGGATACATTGATTGTTTGTTAGATCAAAGTGTACATATAAAAAAAATTGCTCATAGATGTACATTTATTTATATTTCACTAAGTAAATTTAGAATACAGGCCAAAACTAAAATGCTTTCTTGTTATAATATCTTAACAAATTGAGTTTGAGATATGGCGACGATTTCGACGAGCGAAAAGCAGTTCCGCTTATTACGGTGTAAAGATGAGTGACGTTAAATGTTCAAAATAATTTTGTATGATTTGCTCAACCAACAATTTTTTTTACTTTCCATACCTGTTATTTCAAGCAAAATTTTCTCTGTGTGTATACAACAGACAGTAGAACTAATAGTAACATACCACAGAGAAAACTCCAAAACATATAAGTAAAAAACATGTACCTACCTAACTAGATGTAAGCTTTTGTCAGACAATAAACGTATTTGTGTTTTGTTGTGTTGTAACTTGGCCAATAATAGAAAACTAAACTCTTTTTTTCTCGGCTTACCAAAGTCCCCGTGCTGGGTCTGGCGCCCGTCCCCGGCCAGCACCTCCACCGTGCCCTCGTCGAGGTGCACGGCGCGCACGGCGTGGTTGCAGGTGTCGCACACTGCCAGCACGTTGTTGGACAGCCAGCACAGGCCCTGCGGGGAGTTGAACTTGGCTTCCGATAGCTCTATAATGTGGGGAATAATATTTAAGAATAAAATTTGTTCAATCACATGTACACTCTAACCTAGGTTTTATAAAATATTTTCAGGTTCTGTTTAAGAGATTTTATGATGAATTTTATTATTCATCTATTGAGCTATTGCTCAAAAATGTTGGTGAAAAGATTTTCTTGATCTTGTCTCTGTTGCCCTCACTCAAAGAATTTGGAAAACAGTAAAAGTAAACCACCAGCAATTTGCATCTAAATGCCGCACACCCAGACAATCTAATGCCAAACAAAGCCAGTCATTTGTGACAGACTTTGTTTGGCATCAGACTGTCTGGGCTTGCAATTTTTATAGAAAACTTGTCATGCCGGATGTGCCACAATCGTCTCCTATGGAAGGATTTGAGCGCCCTCCACGATTTACTTGTATAAGTAAACTTCCCCAAGAAGTAAAATCTCTTGGAGGGGGGGGTCACGACCCCCAATAATGAGGGACACGACGCCAGAAGGAGGATGTATACTAACTCCCATCCATGAAGCCGGGCTCGGGCCCGCCGATGACGCGCAGCACGACACCGGTGCAGTCTGTGAGCAGCACGCGGTGGTGGCCCGAGTCCGAGATGGCTATGAACGCCTCGTCAGCGCGACCGCGGTAGTACGGGTTCGTTGCTAGCTGGGGAACAATGTTTGATTTATTCATTTAGAGAAATTAACAGACAATTTACTACTACAAGATATTGAACTAAACCTAATCATCTATTAAAAAAATGAATGAGTCGTTATTTCTGGCAATCAGAAATAAACTTACAATAAATCTGATTTTTTTGAGGTAAAATATGACTCTGAAATCAATATTCAAGAACTGCTTACAGTAATAAGAACAGACCTTGCTAGGGAACTTCAGAATGTTCTTCGTCCCCTCCACCACTTTGTTCACATCAACCGGCAGTGGCTTGGTGCTGATGGTGTCCATGTTGTACTTGAGTAGGGCTCCCACATACATCTCCAGCTCCTCTCCGTGGTCTTCTCCGGTCAGCACAAATATTGGCTTGTTACCAGGACCTGGAAAAAAGTTTGTATTTATCTTATTATAAGATTCTTACTGGAATATAATATTATTATTAGTAAGGAAAACACATGCTGAGACAAGGGCTCGACTAAAACAACGATTTTATATTATATTATATCATATCATATCATATCATATCATATCATATCATATCATATCATATCATATCATATCATATCATATCATATCATATCATATCATATCATATCATATCATATCATATCATATCATATCATATCATATCATATCATATCATATCATATCATATCATATCATATCATATCATATCATATCATATCATATCATATTATATTATATTATATTATATTATATTTATACTAAACAATAATTTAGCCTCATGCTCAAAGGCTACAAACCATTTGCAATTAATTGTTCCTGTGTTAGTAACTAGTACAAAATGTAAAATTCCAACATTACATTTACTTTGCAGGACAGAGATTAGTCGCATACAAGAAGAGAAGCCTATGCTCAGCAGTGATAGCATGATGATGATGAACCAACCCAATATAAGTAGAGTAGGCCAGCACTGGATGCCCAGAGCCTCCCACATGACACTGTCAGCGTCATTGACCACAGGGTGGTGGATGTTGTACCTCTGGACAGCCGCCTGGACGCTGGCCGAGTCTTTCTCATTCAGGAACTTGGCACAGTGCACTCCAATCTGAAACCAATTGTATTGTTAGCATTTTTGTATGAAAAACACAAAAATCTTATATTTAAAAATGAATCGCAAAATGTGTTGGTAAGCGCATAACTCAACAACGCCAGGACCGATTAGGCCAATTCTTTTTTTAAATGTTCGTTAAAGTTTAAGGATGGTTTTTAAGGCGAGAAAAATTTGATGCAAAAAAAAAAAAAAAATACCATAAAATACAGGCGGTGTACATTCTTCGATCTCCAAAACTACGCAACAGGATTGATGTGGTTTTTTTTAACAGGTAACGTGTAACCGTGTGAAGCCGGGCAGAGCAGCTAGTTTTAAATAAAAACAAGGCATACTAAAAAGTTAAGTAGGTTACTCTCATTGACTATAGTCAAACAAGACACAAATTTTTATTATGGGGATGTGTTGTTAAAATTTAGTATGTACAATTACATTTACTCACAAATATTAAACTACAATATACACTATGTTAATAAGAAATACAAAGGCAGTAAAAGTTTATAATTATGTAATTACTTTTGTTGCCTTTCTAATAATTTCAATAAGTAAGTATAAGTACCTCCATATCTCAATTGTTATAATCTTATTCATATTCTAATTTCACAAAGAAAATTAATGAACATGATAATTGTAATTGGAAAATGTGTTCCCATAGTACTAACGAACTTCCCTTATCAGTTAATTATGTTGAGGAGTCACAATCCTCAGCAAAGAGGAATATAGCTATTAAGATAAAGAAAGAGAGAGTAGATCTACTCTCCGAATGTAGTAGGAGAAACTAATACATACCACAACCAGTCCATTCTCAATACTATACAGCTTCTCCAAGCATGCCAGGTCAGGAAGTAGTTGATAACAGTTGATGCAGCAGTACGTCCAGAAATCCAGCACCACTACCTTGTCTGAGCAGTGCTGGGACAGCGATATTGCCTCGGACACATTCACCCAGTCCAAATCTACAAATTGAACACATAATCATTAACTTACACACTTAAAAAACAATTAACGAGAAGACGGGAGACACCCGCTCTGGATCATTTTTGGTGCAAAGGTTAGCCATCGCGATTCAACGTGGCAACGCGGCGAGCATAATGGGAACCTTTGCGCCGGGAGCGATCCGGGGTGGGCTCTTTGATTAATTTTTGTTTGTTTTATTTTACTTCATATTTTATTTTAGGGATATTATATATTTTAATTTTATGTTTAGAAGTTGTAAATATTAGTCAGTTACTTTATGTATTGGTTAAAATATGTATATTTTCAAAGGTATTGAAATAAAGATTAACCTTTTATTAACTTAAAAAACTTTGCATATCAATATTTAGTCCGGAACCGAGACCAACATTAAGCTTAAATGATTAGCTTACCCTTCTTGAAGTCTTCAATCGAGGAAACGGTGTTAGACACTTTTCTAATATGATTTGATAGAAGTGCATCACGGTCTGCATTTTCAACACTCATAGCAGCAGTGAGATCTAAGCAGGCTTGAGCAACATAATCTAAAGCGCTCGACTCCATCTTTTAAAAGCTTGAGTAGATCTCTCGTCAACTACCTATCTAATTTTGTTTAAGCGGATAAACACAATAAACATTGAATTGAATCTACCTATCGGAATGAAAGCGAACTTTCGAAAAAATAACAAATTGAAATTCTATTCTAGAATAGAGACCGATCACCGACGAAGGAAAGTCAATCAAAGTAACATTGACTTCATCAAACTATTTGAAATTGACATTAAAATACCGAACTAATTGCAAGCGCTACAGACGAGCAACAGCAAGAAAGGAAATATTTATTATCTATAATAACATGTTCATTCTTTGTTGACATATTTGATTTGATTTGACAGCTGATTTGTGTCTGTGATTTGTGTATTCTTGTTGGTTGTTTGTGCGTGTTTATATTTCTGTTTTTCTTCAACTATTTCACCGTTACTATAACTTTCCTATTCCGAAGTGGATACAAACTATGATTGATAATGGACGCCGTATTTGATATATGCTATCTCGCTGCCGATGCTAACAATGCTGAGCCGGACGATATTCCGAAAACAAAGGAGAAGGTTTGGATTTTGGGGAAGAAGTATAGTGCTATACAGGGTAAGTATGATCTCTGGCTACGACTACTTTTGTCTAGTTGTGACCTGTACTCATTGTAATTTTATTTTTGTAGAGCTGGATCGTATTAGGCGAGACATCACATCCATAATATGGTGTACGTATCGGAAAGGCTTTGTTCCCATTGGCGACGAGGGCCTTTGGACGTCAGACAAGGGTTGGGGCTGCATGCTGCGATGTGGCCAGATGGTGCTCGGCGTGGCGCTCACTAGGGTACACTTATCGGAAGACTGGACTTGGACACCCGAGACAAGGTTGCTAAGCAATCAATGTTTTTCTTACTTATATCTAATAGGATGAATAGTTTACAGAGTTTCACACATTAGATTACAAGATTAAAATTTACAAGATCTCCTTATCTTTTGTTCTTTTTATCTGGTTATATATAGAACAGGATTTTCATTGTGTTGATATTTATTCTGCTGTTACAATGTAGTCAAGAATTTAAGAAGCATATCTACTGATTAATCTTTGTGAACACATGTTGATAAAATTAATGAATAGAGAAGTAAACTATGGTAACTCTATGTTTTTGTCTTAAATTAGAACAATATTAAACTTTTAGATACTAATGGCTGTGTCCAGTGATTGACATCATTATGATAAGAAATGACCTACATAATTTGTCACAGTCACAGACAGTGGTCACTAGTTTATTGTAATGAGCAAGTCAATTTCACAACACTAATTTTACTTGTTATAGTGTAACAAAGTTTAATTAAATTTAGTTGTAATAACCAGCTAACACTTATGTCAATAATCAATTTAATTCCATAACACACCAATTTTTTTCTCTTCTGGAATATCAATTATAATCTTCCTTCCTTGTATTTCTTATTCCAATCCCCCACAATATTGATTAATTGGTGAAGTTTTCTTGGTTGAATACATGAATCAGATATACTCAATAACTTAAATTACAAGCAAATCTTTCTATATTCCAGAGATCCCACATACTTGAAGATAATTCAAAGGTTCGAGGAGAGGAAGCAGGCTCCCTACTCCATCCACCAGGTGGCGCTCATGGGGGCTTCCGAGGGCAAGGAGGTGGGACAGTGGTTTGGACCCAACACTGTGGCACAAGTCTTGAGGTAACTTAGTTTCTATATTATTGGAACATACACCCTCCTCCTGGAGATATTTTAATTACTGAGGGTTGTGACTTACCCCAGAACTAAACCATAGAAACATACATATGTATATGAATACTTACATTTAAATATTGTAACATTACTATACTAATATTATAATGCTGAAGAGTTTGTTTGTTTGTTTGAACGCATTAATCTCAGGAACTACTGGTGCGAATTGAAAAATTGTTTTTGTGATGGATAGATCATTTATTGAGGAAAGCTTTAGGCTATATAACATCATGCTGCAACTAATATGAGCGAAGACACAATGCAAAATGTGGAAAAAAACGGGGAAAATTATTCATCTTTGAGGGCTTCTGTTGCGTGTGCTGCGAAAACGGTTCAAGATATCAAAAAATATGTATGAAAGAATTATTCCTCTTAAAATTATCCAACAAAATATCCATAACCGTATATGTCTATCTTATAAGATTAACTCACTAAAACCGTTTTTATAGGAATAACTATTCCACTCGGACGAAGTCGCGGGCACCAGCTAGTATATAATAAAGCTGTAGAGGGTCAAATACCTGTACATAGAAGATATTAGAAAAAAAATTGTTATACTTTTATTAAAAAATATGACTTAAATCAGCAGTTTTTAGAATTTTTGTCTGTTTATTTAAACACTTGTCTCGCTAAAACGGCTGAATGGAACATCATGATGAGTTTTGGTATATAGGGAGTATGAAGTCTTAAAAGTGTCATAAGCTACTTTTTATCCTAAAATGATGCTAGCTGAGCCACAGGCATTCACTAGTTATTAACTAATAGGAAATCAGCAGTCAAGAGTTTGGCCAGCTGATCTAAAACAGGTGCTGTCTACACAAGGCAGAAAACATGTGATATGTACAAAACTGAGTGTAGAAATGCTGTGTACCAGTCTTCCTCAGTAGACATAGGAAATAGAAAAAGTATTTAAAAATTGTTCTATAATTTTTCAGGAAACTGGTGGTGTATGACAAATGGAGCTCCCTGGTCATCCATGTAGCACTAGACAATACAGTAGTAAAAGAAGATATCTGTGAGTATTCCAATCTGGCAAGTTGGAAGATTATTGCTTGTTGCACGAAGCAAAGCAGGCTTGTCTGAATTTATTTCTGCTTGTCATAGTATAGTCATGTGATAGTCTACAATGTTATGTCACAGGGATATACACTTTATTACAGAAATATTGACTTATTGATGGATCTGATTGTGATAAATCGTTTATAGCAGTATTCAATAGGCAGCACTCAAAAATAAAAGTAAACAAGCCACACCCACTCTTTTCTCAAAATACAAAGTACCAAATAAATGGAACTGAAAATTTTCAAAGACAGACTGTTCATTCCACATTAGGATTTCTCTTCATCTCTGAAAAATGTATACTTTCCTAAGATTGAGGTAGATGTTTCAATGAAAATATCACTTATTCTTCGTATTGCCGAATGAGAGTGGCCAACTCTGGTGTCGAGAGTTTATAAAGCCCTAATGGCCTCTGACGTGGCTTAACGACTGCCGTACTGCCGGCCGTTGCTATTTAACGTGTCATCGTACCCACGGAAGCGCCCAAAATGGAATGCCACTTTTTGGTCACCCATCCAAAGACTGACCGCGACAACAAATTGCTTAACATTGATTACGGCCGCTAGATGAGCTACTCAAAATATATGTCACTTTACTTGTCCAGTGAAACAATGCATGAAGAACAATGACCGAGGAGATTCATCTTCAGCCCCCGACAATGTGACCGACTGGATGCCACTTCTGCTCATTGTGCCGCTACGACTGGGCCTCAGCGAGATCAACCCTGTCTATATTGATGGACTTAAGGTATACAATCTTACTTTTATATTGTTTTGTTTGTTATACTCTTACTGAAAAATAACAAGGTATACTTAATTTAATTCTTCTGAAACACAAGATCCACTGGATACTTAGCTCAGAGCTCAGTACACTTCTGACGTACTGTAGATACTAGTGCATAAGATTGTATTTGTTTTTGTAATATGTAATGTACGTACACGTAAGTTTTTGGTCTAATAAACAAATTATTATTATTATTAATAACTTGTTATTACAAGGCGATAGTTTGTTTTTAGGTCTCCATGTATGTAACTCCTTTAAGCAGAATATATTAAAACTTATGAAGGGGAAAATCTTCAAGTCTTGTATGGTCTATGGGAATATTTATATAAGAATAAGTTTTATTGCAACATAAATTTATAAATGTAGGACTACAGTGATTTGGAACCAGGTTTTTGTTTAAAGTCCAATTGTATTAATATTGCCAACATAGTAAAGTATTGATTATAAATAAAGATACATAAGAAAAGTAAAAAAAAAAAAATCATTACATGTTCATGTTATTCCTGTTTTTTTTTTATAATTTAATTATTGAAGACTGCATCTATTAACAATACAAACACATACTTCCTTCCAGACGTGCTTCCAGTCTCCGCAGTCGATCGGTGTGATCGGCGGCAAGCCCAACCAGGCTCTGTACCTCATTGGCTGTGTGGAGGATGAGGTTATATACCTCGACCCACACACCACACAGAGGTCCGGGACTGTTGAGGTGAGGTTTCACTCTTCTGTAATGCTTTATTCTTTTTAGTGTGCTGCAAGGTTTCACTCATCTCTAATGCCCTATTATTTTTGATTTACACAATTTTTATAATCACAGACAGACACACACACAAACACAATTCATACTATCCAGTTTCTACCCAGTGGCCTGAAGCAGTAAAGTTAGGCTTCTGGTGAGTAAAGAATACTCTCTCAAAGGGATCATTCCCACTAGATCAATTGCCCAGATGATTTCAGGATGTTTTAGTTTGAGCTTTGCATCATCATATTTAGTCCCTAAATTAGTTTAAATGTGCTGCAAGTAATAAATAAATAAGTTTCACATATAAGTTTTCCACCCAATTCCTCATATAGGTCTCTCGGACAATGTTTGTGACAACATTGTGAAAGATGGTAAAAATTGCATCCAAATCTAATCAGGATGAGGTTATGGTTCAGTTTGGCTATTTGTCTGTAATGAGCTATGTACATGTCTAGTCCTTATGTTTCTTTTTCTTTCAGAATAAGTTAACCGATGAACAAAAAGAAATGGACTGCACATATCACTGCAAATACGCATCTCGAATACCCATACTAGCGATGGACCCATCAGTGGCTGTGGTATGTAGCCAATAAATTATTTTTATTGATTAAGGAAATTATGTGTAAAGGGAGGTTTTAAGTGGTCTGGCTGGCCCAGTCTTACTAGTCTAAGATTATGTATGTCACCAAAATAATACTGTAAATAATCATACCCTGGAACCAGGGTAGTGACCCTGGAACCGGGGTAGAATAGAATACTGTTCCGGTAGCCCCTGCCCCTCGTAAGGGCCGACTAAAAGGAGGAGCCAGGGCTTCGCTGGTTGACTGATAAGCCAAAGTCCTTAGGTCCAAAGGAATATGGTCACCAAGATGCAAGCGAGCCCAGAGGTGAAAGCAGTGCCAGACACTGAAAGCCTGAAAAGAAAAGTGTTTTTAATTACAGTGAGCTGGTGGTTTTCTGGTTGTATTCCCTGCAGAAGTCCCAGAGCCTCCAGAGCAAAGCACAAGGAATGGGTTAGAGGGGGTATTAGTGAGTAAGAATCTCACATACCCTGACCATGTTCCCATGGTCGGGGATCTATGAAGATTTCCCCCTGGCATAAAAAAGCCCAGTCTTTGTAGAGTATAAAATTTCTTAATCTAAAATTAAAATTCCTGGTATATATAACTATAATATAACCTACTGTATATTTGCATATTTATAAAAAACTTGGATCTCAATACTTTAATTCTGACGACGGTATTCGGAATGTATAGAAATATACGTCAGTATACGACGCGTCGAGATGTAGAAGACTGCTAAAATGATATTTGTTTTTTTTTTAATAAATAAATTTATTATATTGACAGTGTTTCCTGTGCCGCACGCGTAACGATTTCGACTCTCTGTGCTCTACCATAGAGCAGACCCTCATGAAGGAGGGGCAGGCGCTGTTCGAGCTCACGGAGTTGCGCCCCGCGCACTGGGGGCCGCTGCCCACAGACGCACACCTGCACAATACTAACTTATTTACAGGTACATTGTAATACCAACATAATAATATCACGCTGATTACCACGATGTACATTTCAAAGCGATCAGAGCTTCATCATCAAGCTGTGACACAAATAAATCATAAACACGTTTGATGTCAGTTTACAAAGTGAAACCATCACGTTATTCATTGGTTTTCTTATATTACATATATTATTTTTATAGAATTAGAAAGACCTTAGCAGCTTTGGATACCTATGATGTCTCTTTTTTCCGAGATTTAAGTTAAAACATTACGATTTAGAGATAAAATATTGTATTTTTTGTATAAATATATGAATTGATCATTGCCATCGAGGCATAAGTAAAATCTAGATTTTCCTGTACATATGTAGTATATCCGTTATCTAGTACCCATGATGCAAGCGTAAGCTTAGTATGGGACTAGATGGCGCTGTGTGATATGTCCTGAAATATTTATTATTTTATTTATACATATATCTACTTATTTCTTGTTTCAGAATTCGAAGAAGTAGATAGACAGTTCGATGACTCGGACGATGAGTTCGAGATACTATGAGAGTCCACAGAACTTACTACCTTGACATATAACAAACTATTCAGCTAGAAGTGCTGCAGTTAAGTTTCAAACGAACACGTTTATTTAGTTTTACAAATTTGCTGGTACTTACGTACTACTTGTTATTTTAAGTTGCGAAGGGACTGGCGTATGTTAGTTACATTTAATAGAATAAAATTAATAAATAATAAAAAAAATTATAGAATTTATATTTATGCATAATGTAATGTGTGCAATACAGCATTGCTCAGATAGTTGAGAGGAAAACAACCTTGTAAGCAGCTATTATTATGTATGTTTATTCATCAATATGTAAATTGTATTTGTTGGACAGTGCCTTTAATGATAAAGACCTACTTCTATGTAACTAATAAATATGGTTGGTACAAGTTTTACAACAATCCAAATATGATAATACAAGTGGTCATTACGTAGATCAACAGAAATAAGCAAAATCCCTTCTATAATATATCTCATAGAAGTATCGAATAAGTTTTTACTGCAAAAATATTATTTTTGTTTAAACACCCATGAATGTAACTTCTAACGTTCCCGGTTTTCATTAAATTGCTTTTGTAATGCGTTTTTATGTTCTAGTCATGCTCATAAAACACTAAAGTAATTGCTTAATAGAGACGTCTATCGCAAAAGCAACATTAATTTTATGCTGTAAAAACTCACCTTATCAACTTCTTTAACTACTTTCAGTTTTATTTGAAACTGTAATAAAGTGAAACTGCAACAAAATGGGGCTTATACTCAACATGAAAACATATTTCATTTTTCAGTGGTGTAAGGATACCTACATAGTAGTACAAAGCAGTCATTTCCCGTTACCTATTTTTAACCGACTTCAAAAAAAGGAGGTTATCAAGTCTTCTGAAAGTTGTTTTTTATGCTACTTTTGCATTGCAGTTACAATGTTACGTAACATGCTGTAATCGAACGACCGTACGATTAAATAAACTCGCATTTCTTACCTAAACCTACATTACACGCTTACAATTACGTATGCTTCTCATGCTTTGCAAAACAAATGCCATTATTTCTAAGTTGGAACATCACGAACTGTATGTAATACTAGACGAAGATAGACTGTAGATAAATTAGATCTAACAAAAATAATAATTATAGGCTTAGACAAATCTAGTACAGCCAATGAAATAGATGACGTTGGCTCGCTTACAATTTGTATTTTTTTACTGATTCTATAATGTTGGGTTATAAGTACCTTTGCCTCGTTCTAAAGATAAAGCACTGTACATGATTGCGCATTTTGTAAAATTAAACGCGTAAAATTGAATTGGGCTGCCAAAGACGCAATGTTTTTATTATTTAAAACTATGATGGAATTGCTACTGTTATTCAGTTCCAAACGCAAGTCAAAGGAAAAAATAAAACAGATGTATATTTATCACTTCCATTTATTATTTACGAATATTACCTATACCCATTAGGTAGGTATACAAATATAAAATGTTATGCTTAGGAATTCTGTACTCGTACTTACAAGTCAATTAAAATCTTTTGATAAAGAACCTGTCGAGATTACATCACGCAATTAACATTTCTGAATAAATGTAATTACTTGTAACTAAAATAATCAGCATGTTTCAGAACACAATGCAATTCCCAACGACGCGACACGCCAGGCGCTATGATTTAAGACAATTCAAATATTTGGCACAAAAAAGAAATTTAGAATATAATTTTTAAATGCAGGCTAGGCCACATAAATTTACAACCACATTTTTTGTTAATCCAGATAAAATCTTATTTGAAAACATATTGTGAGTAGTCTTTTAAAAACTTCCTTCTCTTCTTGTTTTCTTTTTTCTTCTTGACTTCTTTTTTTAATGACTTTGGCCCCAAAAAGTTTCGAGATTTGATATTGATGCAACACAATAGGCCTTTATGTAGATAACATAATTTGCAATAGTTAAAATGTTAAATAAAACCTCAAGTGGCAAACAGTATTAAGATAAATGGTAACTTGTAGATATTATGCATGATATTTACTATAATGACTAGCACCACAGGCAAAGAGAAGGTAAATAAAGCTATGGTAAAAGCTTATTGAACCAAATGCAAGAAAGTCATTTTCACCTCGAGACCACACACACCAATTTTTTTATATAGAATTATTTTACCCACACATCTATCTCGAATTCCGATATACATGTTCAATATAGGTTAATAGTTATTACAGATATATAGATTATCACACCAAGGACATGTTATAAAGGTAATCACACCTATTATATGGGCACATCGAGAAAACAAACTTTACCACCTAATTTCAAATTACTTGAATAAAGTTATTAAATAATGGTTATTAACGAACCTAACTTGCGGTTTATACAACAGCTCACATCACAACCATTCATAATTAATAAAATTTAGAGTTTCAAAAATACCTGCTATACATGAAACATTCAAAAATATGTTGTTTTTACTACTGGACGTCACTATTTACAATTACAGTACTAGGGCCGGAGTTCATTCATAAATTGGGGCAACTTCTTCCAGAACAAATGCATATTATACATTACACTAAACAATTGATGGCAAGTAATGCTATTTGTGGATTCAGATGAATGATTTCACAATGAATTGGCACATCTTGTGCATGATCTTCAACTGTAACTGGTTCAGGTCATTGTGCTTTCTGCAAGAAACAATAGCAGATTTTAGCTCTCTGTTTAAATGGATAACAATGTGCTAACATAATTAGCCTGTATATAAAAGTTTCCAAGGCAACCACAGCTAGTATATTGCTAATGAACTCTGGCCAAATTAGAAACAATGGTCAGTTTAACTACCATGTTACATGATTATATTACAAGTTAAAAAAGAAAACTAAATACAGTAAAACTTACATTATAAGTCATATTCAAAAGTTAGTAAAGTCAATTGCAAAAATATTATTAAATTTATTTACCTGTTATAAAGTAGTTTAGTTTCACTTTCGCTAAACAGTATTAACACTTTGTAGTTACTCATTAAAATTTATAAGATATTTAAGTTTTAGTTAAGATATTTCATTCAAATTGGTACCAAATTCAAGTGCAATGAAATTCTTTTATAAATTCATCAAAAACATTTTCCTTGTGTACAACCAACAACCAACTATTTACATGGTGGCTGATGAGATTCTACCATTTAAAAAATTGATGACTAAAACAGTAATATTATCTACAGAGCCCCTGTAATATGCTTGGAGGGTCAAACTTTTGGCGCCAAAGTCAGGTTCATCAAGCCGTTCTTTTATGAACCTAACTGCTTCTTCATTTGTGAATGTGTCCCATAATCCATCAGATGCAAGAACTAGGAACATTGGTTTATGATCATCTAGATTAAAAGTTAAAATGTCTGGGTCAGCGATGACAAATTTCTTGTCTTTTAGCGGGTAGTCCCCCATAGCTCGGGAAGTGGCCAGGATGCCCGCTACTCTCCACACTCCATTGAAAGCAATGTAGCCTCCTGCAGCTTCAATTCGTTTTTGTTCCCGAACCTGTAGCAAAATTCATTATTAAGACTTAACATTATATTGATAAGTAGTTATAACATTATATTGATTATGATGGCAAATAGTAGCATTATATTAGAAAGATTTACACTACATAACAGACATAAACTGTATAAAACTATTGGCTAATTAATCAACAGCTGTCTGTGCTGTAAATAATAGAAATTTAAAATGGTATTAAGCTTACCTGTTGTGGCTTATGGTCAAAGGAAACTGGGATGGCATTGCCGCGGGAGTCACACATGACTCCTCTAGAGTCACCTACATTAGCTACAATCAAATAATTGTCCTCCATGATGGCAATGAGTGCAGTAGTGCCCGCTACATTCATGGACCTCTTGGCTGCCTCCACCAGCAGCCTGTCTGCAGCAAGAACTTCATCTGTCAACAGTTTGCCAAAGTTTATCTTGCCCTTGTCCAAGTAGCTCGATAGAGGCTTAGCAACATTCTTCACAGGAGTTGCAGTCGGCCTCACTTCTCTTGTAATAGGCCTAGCTTTTGATAACTGAGCCAACAGCTGAGGATCTGTAATTTCCTTTTTGGAAGAGTCATCTGCTGTGCTTGCAGATTTTTTGAAGCTATTCTTTTTTTCGACAGATATTTTGTTTTCTTCTTTCGGTTTCGGTTCATCTGGGGTCTCAGGCTGAGGGTTGTTGATGATTTTACCATCTTTAAATGCATTTAACTCTATTATCTTATTAAATAGATTTTGTATGAGATGGTCTTTGGCATAGTTGGCTGCAAATTCTCCACCGTGACCGTCGAATATGGCGAACAGAGAGACTCCAGTGTTGTGTATGTTTTCATTGATAATGAACCTGTCTTCCATGTGCATTCTCCTGCCCTTGATGGCGTACACAGCGCTCAGCTTGCCCTTGAGCTCCCAGCTCTGCTTGTCCTCCTCCGAGCCCTCCAGTAGCTTCATACGTTGCACTGCGCCCATGGGGCTCATAGCTTGCGACAGCCTGCTCAACATCGTGCGACTCCATAGCTCTATCGTTTGTAGGTACATAAAAAACAGAATGATGCCCAGTGTAAACACCAGGACTTCTGATCTAAGTAAATAAAGTCGCACCATTTTCCATAAATAGCTCGCGGGAGCATCGAGCGCAGCACTGGTTGTGAAACGTGACAGTATTTTCATGAAGGACTGATACGTTTGGTGCACGACTCTATCCTCCAATTCGTCTTCCATGTCCTTGAGGTGAGAGTATTTGTTCGATAAAAAGGATTTACGATTATTTATCAAGTAAATACAGTTTTATATTGCGAAATACGAATTTACTTAATTTTTGTGTACACTGTACATTCAAGACATTTTTAGAAATGACATGACAGCAGGTTGGACTTGGACAGTAGATTGCTTTTCTATATTTTTGGTCAGCTAGAACTATTAAAGCCATAACGATTTTTGTTCCAAATATGTACGCAAGAATTCCGTCCTATGTGTAGGAAAATTGTATTTTGTTTGAGATATGAGCTTTCAGAAGTACACTGACACAATAAAAATAATGTAAGTAAACTGCAAAACCTTTAAAACTAACTTGAAACAAATAGTACCAGTACCCACGGTTCCTACAGTTATAATGGGTCCGAATATTGCACGTACCTGTATTCCACGTCCCTATATTGTACGGGAAGTATTCCGATGCCATTTGGCATCCAATTATTGGGGCGTACAATATTGGATAACGCCCGTATAAAACCATGGATACCGTACCATAAGCCGTTGGCGGTAAAAGAAAGTGCGCGATCTCCTAGTTCAAATAGCAGGCAGTCCTTTCGGGGCTTCACAACCGAATAGTATGAAAAGTGTTGGCACAAGTATATATTCTCAAAATATTCGAGGCCTTAAAGGTGCCCTGAGAGAGCTACGTAGTGGCCTAGCAGAGACCGATTATCATATTGTTGCCTTAACAGAAACTTTCTTAGACAGCTCAGTGGAAGACTCGGAAGTTGTATCTGGAGATTGGGTTGTTTTACGCCGAGACAGGAATACTCCCCATGGTGGCGTTGCATTATTTGCTAGACCCCCCATGGCTATACAGAGGCAGCGTCACCTAGAGACTGACAACGGAGAGGATCTGTGGGCCACAGTTTCATTGCATGGGAGGACAATTAACCTTTGTATCGTGTACATAAAATCGCATGCATGTAATAGTGAATACTTTCGCTTTTTCAACAAAGTAGAAACAATTATCCATTCCCTGAAATCTCCTGTAATAATTCTTGGAGATTTAAATATAAAAGGCGCTTCGGAAAGTATTCAAAATTATTACTGCTATTTTTTAACTTATTGTAAATTTTGTGAAATGAATGAGGTAAGGAATGAGTATGGTGGTATATTGGACGTGGTATTGGTCCGAGAGAGCGATGTTGTGAGGAAAGTTCTTGTTACAGCTACGGATAAACTCGTCGATAAAATAGTTGATCGTTATCATCCGCCGTTAAACATAGATTTCGAAATGGAACCAGTTTGTCGATCAGATTGCTTGGAACCATCTAATATCGATCCAGCCACTGACTGGAATTTTAAGAAGTGCGACTATGAGAAGTTACTTACATTACTAGCAGAGAGCTCTTGGAGTGCGGTTTTGGAAACGTCAGATTGCTGTGCCGCCACCGACAAGCTGTACAAGATTGTTTATAACTGTTTTGATGAATGTATGCCTAAAAAGCGGCGATCTTGCAAAATTACTAGACGTTATCCCGTATGGTTTTCCAGGGATATCATTCAGGATATACGACGGCAACATACATTTCATTCAGTCTGGAAACAAAGCAAGTGCATTGAGTCTTACCGTCAGTTTTCTGCTTTAAGAGCCGATCTTAAATCACGTGTAGCCGCAGCGTATAGCACATACATGCAAGGCATAGAAGAAAATATAAAACTAAATCCGCGTATCTTTTGGCAACATGTCTCTAGTCTGCGCTCTAAAGGTGGATTCGAGCCAACCGTCACTTACCAAGGTCAATCACACACCGGTGTAGACGCAGCTGAGGCATTTGCAAGTTTCTTTGCCAGTGTGTTTTTACCCGATATACCGTCACTTAACACGACACTTGCTTTTGAAGCTGATCACAGCAAAAATAGCAACTATGTCAACATCTTGGATATTGCACCTAGTGATGTTTTGTACGGTATAAACAAACTGAAACCAAGCAGTTCTGTTGGTCCGGACTGCTTGCCCCCTGGAGTTTTGAAACAGCTGAAAAAGCACTTTACTGTTCCACTCTGCCACATATTCAATATTGCCTTAAAATCAGGTAAATACCCAGCACAATGGAAACTCTCAAGAGTAAGTCCCATACCTAAAAGTTCTAATAAGCTGTGTGTGGAGGAGTATCGCCCAATAGCAGTCCTGTCTTCACCAGCTAAGGTTTTTGAGAGCATATTGCATAAATATATATATGACCAGGTGGACAGATACCTATGCAACGCTCAGCATGGATTCAGACGCAAAAGATCAGTAGATACAAACCTGCTGTCTATTGTGGACTTCATTTCAGCTGGGCTAGACCAGGGTCTGCAGGTGGATGTCTTATATTTTGACTTCCGGAAGGCGTTCGACAGGGTCAACAATGATATCCTGCTGGCCAAGCTAGCTGCTATAGGTTTTGCACCAGGATTTCTTCGCCCCTTAGCGGATTATATGCGAGATCGTCAGCAGTTCGTGAGGTTAGGCCAATATCAATCTAGACCCTATCATACGCGGTCCGGAGTAAGCCAGGGCTCAATACTTGGTCCTCTCCTATTTTTGCTCATGGTCAATGACATCACTGCTGTCCTCAGGCATGCTCAGTGCTTATTATATGCCGATGACCTGAAGCTTTATGCTGAAATAAAGTCGATAGATGATTGTGTGTCGCTTCAGCAGGACGTTGAGGCAGTCGAAGAATGGAGTCGCCTCAATAGAATGGAATTTAACGCGACTAAATGTCACGTAATGACTTTTGGTCGAAAGTGGCACCCAATTATATATAACTACGTCATAAATGGGACTATTATCAACCGTTCATCTCATATCAAAGATTTGGGTGTCATATTCGACCAAAAGCTAACCTTTAACGATCACATCAGTGCACTAGTTAAAGAATCGTTCAGACGTCTGGGCTTTGTGTTGCGGAATACTAGAGACTTCCATAGCCAGCATATCATTCGCCTGCTATTTAGTGCATTAGTTCGCAGCAAAATGGAAAGTTCGATGTGCGTATGGAATCCCCATGAAAAAACGTATACCGAACAGCTGGAAAAAGTACAGCGAGCTTTTCTTAGATTTTTGTATAAACGGGTCTATGGATATTATCCATATACCTATGTATCCATCCAAGTTCATTCTAGGTTGTTTGGGTTATAGGGTAGGGTGGGGCAAAGATCCGCAATTTTAGGTTTCAACCTTTTTTCTCACCCAATAAGTAAAAGGTCCTGCAGGTTTTGGCTTCACTGGAAATCTTAATTTATGTGCTACAATATACCATTTTATTACTAGCGAAATAAGCACCATTTCGGAAAAAAAAGGAAAGGTAGACAACCTTGCCTTTGCGGACCTTTGCCCCACTGTTTGGGGTAAACGTCCGCAGATTCGGGGCAATTGTCCGCAGCTGCGGATCTTTGCCCCATTGAAATGAAATACACGGAAAAATTAACTTTATTCAGTTTATTTATTCACAGTTATGAGTAAAACCATTCCAGTTCACTGACTGAATAAACATTTCGGGTCGTGCTAGTTTTTTTTGGCTCCTTTATACTCGAAACGACTGATCCCCATTCATAATCCGGTACGGGTACGGTGGGGCAAAGATCCGCAGTGGGAAATGATCCGCACGGTCAATTTAAAATTGGGCCTGCAAGTACAGTTCTGGTGTGAACGGCTTCACATTAGTTTTGCGTTTGTAGTTTCTATAACGTAAAAACAAAAATTAGAACAATGAATACAAATCTTGGGGCAAACGTCCGCGCGCGGACCATTGCCCCATGCAAAATGCGGACCTCTGCCCCATTTTGTCATTTTGTAATCACAAACTAACCTAAAAACAAGAAATGCGCATTTGGCCAAATTATTGTTCATAGATCGCCTTTCAAAACCTGAATTATGGAATTGAACCAGTAAAACAGTAAGCAAAGCGTATAGTAAATTACATTTTCAACTGAAGATGACCTACGAATTATTACATCAAAACAAGTAAAAAGAATTCTAACCTCATTGTTTTTGTTGTGCCGGTCGGACGCCATGTAACTTTTGTGAGTCGTCTTCTATCAATGTTGCCAGCATAAAAATGTGTCTAAAACCACGACAATATTAAGCGATCATTTTAAATTGACCGTGCGGATCATTTCCCACTGCGGATCTTTGCCCCACCGTACCCTAACTCCCTGAAAGTAAGACGGGACACTAGTCAGCTTACTATAGTATGCAAAATCTTGCGTGGTGAGATCGATGCACCGGATCTGCTCAATAAACTGTTTCGATTGTACGTTCCGAACAAATATTTGCAATACAGGCGACGCAAGCTTTTAGTTGGGCACCATTGCCGCACCGTAGCTCACGCCACATCCCCGCTCCCGCGCGCACTGGCCGCACTCAACGCTCTCTTGGCCGCCACGCCGACGTGCGACTTGTTTGTCTATGGATGGCAGCCACTTGTATTATTGTGTCTCATGTTTTGCGAACGAAATGTATGAATGTAGGTATGTATGTATTTATTTTAATTAGGGTAGTAAATAGATATCACTATGTATAAATGTTGACCATAATATGTTTAAGATTTTGACACACTAATATTTTAATTTAGAATGACCTTTTATCTCAATTTTAATTATTTGTATTATTAGTTTTGTTCTCTGTATTGTAGTTATTGTATCATAATTTATTAATTAATGTAATTGGCTCGCGCCGTTTTAATTTGTAAATAAATAAATAAAATAAATAAATTGGATGCGCATTATCGTGACGGCAATTATCGCTCAGAACCAAATCGGGTACGGGCGATAATGCGCGACACAATATTGCACACCCCGATAATTCGATGCCATGTACATGAAATATTTGCCCGTGCAACACTTGCACTACAACAGGACTTGGCTCCTCCTCGCTTCGCTCGTCGTCGCATGTGCGTGGTAGAAAGCAACCTAACGAACCTAATCTACCTTCTGTCACAGACAAGTGACTTCGAGTCCAACACTTGCACTACAACAGGTTAGGTTAGGTTAGGTTTAGCGTCCCGTAAAGTACACCCCATATCTTTAATAAAAAATATATACCATAAATGCAATGCCAAAATAAAATTAGAAGCAGTGGGTGAACCATTCTCCATAGAGAAAGGCGTAAGACAAGGTGACTGTATATCCCCACAGCTATTCATAGCGCTACTGGAAAAAATATTTCGAAACCTTAAACTGGACCACACTAGGACTGAACATAAACGGAGACCACTTGAACCATCTTCGGTTCGCCGATGATATAGTTCTTCTATCAGAAAGTCATGAAGAGCTGCAAGAAATGATAACAGAGTTAGACAAAGAAAGTAGACGTTATGGCCTTCATATGAACAAGGAGAAAACAAAAGCTATGACGAATAAGGATAAAAAACCCATAATAATCGAAGACTACAATATTGACTACGTAGAAAACTACATCTATCTTGGACAGAACATAGAACTTACAAACCGGACAGAAAAAGAAGTAAACAGGCGTATAACACTAAGCTGGAAAAGATATTGGCAAAACAAAGAAGTATTTAAAGGAGATTTCCCCATGCACTTGAAAAAGAAAATCTTCGAATCAAATGTACTACCTACACTGACATATGGATGCCAGACATGGGCGCCCAACAAAGATGTCCTTAGAAAAATCAGAACATTCCAAAGAGCTACAGAGAGAAGTATGTTAGGTCTTAAACTCCGCGATCGTGTCAATAGCACAGCCATACGACGAAAAACTAAAATCATCGATGCACTACAAGTCATTGCAAAGTTAAAATGGAAATGGGCGGGACACACGGCGAGGCAAAAAGACAATAGATGGTCGGAAAAAATACTCCACTGGGAACCACGAAATGGACAAAGAGAACGCGGGCGCCCTGTCAGACGATGGAGAGATGACATAGAGCTGGTGGCGGGAAAATTATGGACTAGGACTGCATTGGCGAGGAGCACATGGCAAGAGTTGGAGGAGGCCTACGTCCAAAGCTGGACGATCCCGAGATAAAAGAAGAAACTTTATTTAAAATTAAAATTTGACATCTATTCTGACATCGTAAATTTTATTTGGCATTGCAATTTTTGACATTATGATTTGTAAAGAAATATTATAAAAATTTAAATAATAATAATTGAATGAACAAAATGACATAAAAAATTGTAATGTTAAAAAAATTTTATAGAGGGAAATAAAGGCTATTTTTATTTATTTTTATTTATTTATTTATTTAAAGTACACCCCAACCCTGTATTTCATGGCCCTGGATTGCACGCCCTAATAAAACGATGCCATGTACACCATTTATCGTGCTGTGCAATACGGTGTCGTGCTTTATCGTCCGTACCAAGCTTGTACAGGCCTGTATTTCATGGCCCTGGATTGCACGCCCCAATAAAACGATGCCATGTACACCAATTATTTCCCGTACAATCCAGGACCGCGCAATATCGGGCCGCGCATTATTTGGACGTGCATTATTGCTTCCCGTTAGAATTTGACACGAAGATAGGATTTGATTGTTGTAGATTGTAACGTTCATTGAACCCTAAATTGAGGGTAGATAGCAAACACTATTTTGTATTAAATAAGTAGGTAAGTAAATAAGTTTTTTATTCATGTGAATCCAGAAAGAATACTACTAGGTACTTTTATAAGATAACTGGAACTCGTTAGTGCGCATGCGTGGGGGCATATGTCACTGGCTGGCTGCTGGTTATACCAAGGTACTACAAAAAGTAGGTTTGTACTTATTCTATGTTGTATTTTTCACATGATCCTCTCGTCTAGTACGAATATCTAAAAAATCCATAATGCCTGTATGTTCTATCGTGATGTGTAAACACAGAAGTGGTTTGTTTAATTTGACTCGAGGTGGAATATCTTATCACCGGTAAGATTATAGACAGGTATTTACTTCGGGAAATAAACTACGAACCGAAAGAGATGTGAAAATGTTTCTGTATGGGTGTTCGTTTTCAACATTGATTTCTCTCGCTAGAAGTTCAAAATTGATTGCGTTCCTACTAGTAGTTATTAGCTACGATAACGAGATTTGGATACTTTAGCGATGCGCTGATGCTATTTACTCCTAGGTAAATACTTTTTTATAACTTTGTGTTTATTTTTTAAGGTTCCCGAGAGACCCCATCCTGAGAGCTCAATGGGTAGCAACAACTGGCAGACCCTCATGGTGGAGCCCGTCCACTGTGGCTACAATCTGCTCACAACATTTTGAACCTCGCGATTTTGTTACAAAAGTTGGCAAAAGACATTATCTGAGCAACAACGCCGTACCTTCCCTCTTCGTTGCTGCGCCAAAAGAAAACGCAACTTCTCGGAATCAAGCAGAAACTTATGTTGATATTCCTCCACTAACAGCTACTGTAAGGGTTTTTAATCTTTATAACTTCTCCTAGAAAAAAAACCTACTAAAGCAACAGAATAATTGTATAATGATGAAAGGGGGCACGACGTACCCACTGATTATTTTCTTTATTGGTTTTCAGGTCCAATTTTCTGATATTTACTCCCAAGAGAACCGCAATGACGACGTAACGTCTATTGAAGTTGAAATAATGCCAGAAAATCAAATCATTCTACACCCGCACAGAACTAATGTACCAGATAAAGCACAAGATGACAAAAAAGTAATAGAATTGATGCGCGCCAAAATACAGGAACAAGAACTTTTGATAAGAAAATTGCAAGTGAGGAATTATAGACTCAAGAAACGTCTCTTTTCTTTGAAATCAATGGAAAGTTAGACTAATTAATTATATTACTGATAGTTTATCTCATTTGTAAATACTTATATTAAGTATATTTTGTAAACTTGTTCTAATAAATCAAATAATGTCTAATAATAAATGTGCAAGTTAGAAGATGAGTAGGTACAATGTCTAGTCTATTGATGATTGCAACTTCGTTGGCTGTAATAAAATTACACTACATTTCGCAATGATCAGAAATAATAACGACGTGATAATAATTATATACTATTACTCCACCCAGATTCAATCTTATTAAAAGATACACCTATATCGAATGTGTACCTAGGTAGTCGTATTTTATTTATTCTTATATCAGGACCCACTCAGGAGTAGGTACAGGAAAAGTAAGACAAAAATCTTAAAATAGAGAAAAATAAAACAAGCTTTTATATTTGTACAAAAATGTATTAAAACCGTGAAATTGAAATACAGTTTATTAGACGGTCAGAATAATTAAAACAGGTTTTTTTCGAGCAAATTATAGCAACAATATTTCTATGGAGAATGCATAAAATTGTGCTGAGTAGGATATGTTATGCTAAAAGCTGAATACAAACATATACCTACATGAAATATTTCATTGATAGGTACATTTTTCTGCTGTGACATTTTACATAGTATTTAACAATAAAGTAATTATAAAAGTAGAGTATCGAAAACTTACTAATAAACATCTCAGTTTTCTTTAGCTTTCTATATATAATTGAGATATACAGGAATTCCAGTAAGTACTAATAACATAATAAATTAAACAAGCATAAAATTTCACATAAACTTTGTTTACAAAAATAAAGTAACGCCTAAGCGAGTCTATTTAATAAAATTAAGAAATATAAAAACTGAATTTGAACCCTATTTTGTACATCGTAAGTTTCATGTTTGAGGAATACTGCTTTAAATTAAGTAAATATATTTTTTTAACTAATACGGGTTTGCACTTGGCCATTGTTTGCCTGATTGTAAGCAAAAGCTATGGTCTAAGGTGGAGCGTGCTTACCCGATAAGAACCAATTCACTCTCGCTTTGAAGATCGCTGGATTATAGTGCGAAAATAAAACAAATAGAAATAATAAATGGAATAGAACAAGCTCCCTGAACATAGAACATAATAGGGTTTATTATAGAGTGCATAGGTTCACCTGCAAACAGCTCTAAAACACATTTTGACATTTTTTCTAGGTAATTTTATGCCTAAGTACGTTTGTCTAGAAGCTTAAGCACATGTATTGAGCAGTTTACGTGAATGCTTTCGCTGCCCCTCTTTTTTATTCGACTTCAGAATTACTAAGAATACGAAGTACGAATTAATATGACTATTTCTGCAAGTCCCTTTTTTGAATTACGAAGCGTATGTAAAACACATACATACCTACATATGTGCGTCACGGAAATATCGTAAAATATCGAATCGAAATGGTATTAGACTTATCGTTTTACTCATTTTATTAAAAAAAGAGATTATATCATTAGAGAGATTAAATTACATTTATGTTGAGATTTATAAATTTCTTACATAACTAAAAACCTTGTTGAATTAAAACAATAAATAAAAAGCTGTTTTTGTTCGTGTCGAGTATAAAATTGGAAAGCTTGTGCTCGGTGGCGGTGGTGTTTCTTATTATATTAATTTACTAAACACTATTACTAAACATTATTATTGAGTTTAAATATTGAGCACTGAGAAACTTTTAAGGTATTTTTGAACCCGGTTACAAAATTGATCTCGGTTATTCGAATACATTTATTATATTAAAATCTATAAATAGCTATAAATATATGAGATAATATAAAATATATATCTAGTTTCATTGATATAAAACACAGATTATATTCGAGAATTACAATAGTTTACGGAAGTAGCAGATGTATTTGTTCAATTACATAATAGAGTAGGGTATGGCCTGTTTATTGACAATACATTTAAGTAAGACATGTCGGTAAGGGGCAAAACTCAATTTCGAGTTTTACTACGTGATGTGAGATTTGTAGCATCTTTTATTACATTGAGTCAGGTTTGTATATAAACTAACTGCTTGAGCTTTTGATAGCGCATCCATGCGCGGTCAACTAGATTGAATATCAGCGCTCTAATTAACTAACGCGAATATATTGTCACGATGAATATTTTCACGATGAATATCTTTTAGTAATGTCGTTCTTTTCTAGCTAGAGACGATGAGAAGAGACGTTAATAAAAAAGTGGGATCAAATTAATTTAGATTTGAAAAGAGGCATGTTATAATTGCCTCTTTGTCACTTCACATAGTTTAATTCATCCTACATAACCCTCTATCTCATACAAGTACATATAAAAAACGTTTAGGTACATTAATTTAATAAACTTTAAATAAGTTTCCAAAAGAGAGTCACAGGGGTCATGGCACTGGTAGGTATCTTTGATATTCAGATCTTTTCGACAAGTTTATTGGCGCGATCTTTAATGGATCGAGTTGGCTTAACTTTTTGAGAAGAGAGTATAATTATTTTATCAAAAGTCCAACTTATTCTATAAAATGGAAAACTGTGAAGGGGTCTATTCAGGGATGGAATTAATTGACTAAATGCTATTTCCCACTTCGAGTAGGGTTTAAGGCGAGAGTTTGTGTTTATTTTATTTCATTGGATATCAGTCTTGGATCGGTTGTTTTATTGCTTCGTACTGATATTGTTTTAACAATTTTGTTAGTTACAGCTATAGCTCGCTACACACAGCGATTCTGCAGTTATTTTTTTAATCGCAAAATTGTAGAATTCTATTGTTCTAACCGAATAGTTACCCAATTTAATATAAAATTTTCATGCATGCCTACGTAATATTTTTCTAATAATAATAATTTGGTTAATTTTAATGTCCAAGAATATGGCGTGGGCAGTAAATGTCGCTAAACACGATATAAATATGATAGAACATGCTAATATTTGCATATTTAATGCAATAAGAGTAGCGTATGCCATTGTAAGTAACTTTAGCTACGTTAGAAATCGCTTTCCATCTTAGTTTTTTTAGATTTATTAAGAAAGGTCCATGACACTTTTTTTAAGCGTCATGTAACTTGATAAACCTCTAATATCCTTCTATCATATATAAATATCAGCTCATCCCATAACAATCGCAAGTCTCGCTCGAAAATTCCAAACCTACCCTCATTTTTTCAAAACTTTCTTTACCAAGTGTTTCCTCTGGTTTTGTTTCAAGCGTTGCTAGAATCCATTTCCACGCCAGTAACGGTCGTGCTGAGGTTCCCATTGACCAGTATATCATGGAGAGGCTCCCCGAGGATCTTGGTGAGAGAGTCGCTCAGCTTGAAGTAGTTGGCCTCGAGCGCCTCGTGGTAGGACACCTGGTCGGAGCAGATCAGTTTGGCGTTGAGCTGGAGCGCAGAGTGGCATATTGTTAGGAACTCTCTGAAAGGAAAAGGAAAATGTTACATTATTTTAGAGTTTGCTTGAACTAATTGTATTGGTATATTTTATCCACAAAGTTATTTTGAAAGAGGTCTCTAATTTACGAATCTATTAGGGTAGTTCAAAATTTAATCGTTCCGAGCTTGTTATGTGACGCAAAAAAGGTTAAATCAATAGTATGAGATAGTACCAAAATAAGCCTCACTTCGTGGTTCTAAAAAAGTACATAATATTTATACTACTGATCCAAAAATATCAGTTACATTAGCTAGATGGAGAACAAAACTTTATATTATGGTGTACATACTTGAATGTTGCCTTGAGTTTGTCGACCGTGTCGTCGGGGTACATGGGCGCCAGCGTGGGGTCGAGGAAGGCGTTGGCGTACGCGAGCGGACCCGCGTTCACCTGCACGCACACGCTGCCTTGCAGTCTGCAACGAGAAGTAAACGAGCGTTTTAAATACTACTACAATTGATTTTGTGGCTTTAGTATGGTATGCCTTAACATTTCAGATACTAAGGTTCGGTTTTGGATACACATATCCCTAAAAAAAACTTCCACAGAGCAAGTGCTGCGTTGAGGCCGAAAGCACACAATCTGTTGAGACTCGAAAATTAAGAATGATAGACTGATGATGGTTTACAACCCAAATTATTGGTATACAAACATAGATCTTTCAAACGTAAGAATTTGAGGATTCATTCAAGGGACATACAGTGTTTGGGATGAGGGGAATACAAGTTTGTCTGAATGTTTTTCTCATCTCTCTGTGCACTGACCTGAGATGCAGTTTCTTGATGTCGGGTGCCTTGGCGCGCACGATCTCTGCCAGCTCGTGCGCCTGCCCCTCCATCTCCGCCACCGCCACCTCGATGGGGCTGCGCTCCTCCACCTGCGTGTCCGTCACGCGCACGCGCCGCTTCACGTACGGGAACCAGTTCTCCGCTGGAATTGAGTGATACAATAGTCATAACATAAGTTTGAGACAGAAGTTTAATGGAAGACTGCAGAAAAGTCTGTTTGTTCGTATTGTAATGTCGTAATGAGATAAGCCGCCATAAATGGATAGATATTGAGCTACTTGAGAACTAAAGAGTTGGCACTAGGCACTATCAGAAGTTATGTACAAAACTGACTGTCCATTTTAACCGTCACTACTACTCCGTGTAGAGTGTATGAGTAAAACGAATATGACAATCGTATGATTGTGAGCAAATATCACAGTCCGCAGCCAAAGAAAAAAACTTTAGCTTGGAAATAATAAGATATTGAAACAGGCGTTACATTGCGAAAATCCATTGTAAATTAAACTATAGATAAATATGTATTGTTTTTCAACTGCTCCTTAACCGACTTTCAAACAACAAACTTGATGGTTTTTAGGTGTGTTCGTACATAAACCTGCATAGTTTTATTTGGTAATAATAGTAACAAATGCTAACCTGTGAGATGTGTGAGCCGTAGCCTCTGATGATGCACAGGTCCCCTCGCCGCGCCGTCTCTCGTAAATGGTGTCTCAAACACGAACCGGCGCACATTGTGGGCCCTCTCGAAGGAGCCCTCGGCGCTAGAGCTGGCCACCGCGAGGCCCTCCGGCGCTGCCTTCACCCACGTCACCTGGATGTAGGCCAGCTGACTGTCTAGCTCCTCGCGGTTCACCTGCAAGACAAGTTATTTAAACATCTACTATCTCTTTTTTGCACGAGTGTCAACTTGAGTGCCTATAATACATATAAATCCAAACGTATAAAATTATATGTTTGGATTTATATAAATAAATAAATAAATATTCCGGGACATTGCACACAGCGCCATCTAGCCCCACACTAAGCAAACGCTTGTGTCGTGGGTACTAGGTAACGGATATAATACTTATATACTTTTCTTTTGTAAATACATACTTATTATACATACAAACGACCAGACTCAACACAAGTAATTATATATTTTTTTTAAATGCATAAATACTTGTGCCCCGCGGGAATCGAACCCGCAACCCCTAGATTAGAAGGCAGAGCCACTACCAACTAAGCTAACAGGCCAGTCAATCTATGTAAGTGTAATTTTTCTGTTTTATAAACTAAAGTTGAAATATTAAATACAATTAGTTTAACGTAATTTCATAAACTTTTAATGATTGCTCTAGCCTCGTGATAGCCGTTAGTGAGTCATCTCCCAATTATTATCTAGATAGTTGCATTACGTCGTAAACCGCCGATAAAGTTTATAAGTTTAAAATACTCGTACTATAATATTAAACCATGAGAAACAATAAGTGAGTGTGTAGATAGATAGATAAATAAATACTTTATTAAAACACCACAAATAAAACAATACAAAAAACATACAAATTAGAATCAGCGTCTAACGTGTTGAATAAGATACAATAAAATATAATATATTCATGTTATACCTATTTATTAAATCACAAATCTATCCATTCCATCATTTGGCAAATAAAATTCAAACTCAATATTTCGTGTTTTGTTTTCCATGTCCTTGAAATTTCAAAGTTACTTTAGAATAACTATCATGTATCACGTGTTTCCATTCTTCTAAAAGCAATTCGTCAAGCTATTCATTCCTGTCTTACATAATATAATAATTATAGTAACATCTGTCTGAAATATGAACAGTTGAAATGAACTCGAATACTCTAAGTTAACTTGGTATGATACGAAACAATATGTGATTAGTATGTACTAATGAAATAAAATACGTCAATAGTCCTCTTGTTGCACATTACTGCGAAACGATTCTATCTTCAGACAAACATAAGTAATTTTATTTAATCGTATGGCATTATCATTTATTTAATTTATTTATTTATTCTCACAATTAGAACCGCTTAAGCGAATTACTCTAATGATAAATAATCTAATCATAATAATAAAGTTAATTCTAATAGTGGCATAAATAAGTAAAACTAAAAGTCAATAAATATACATGGTATCAAATTAAAAAATAAAATAAAAAAATACGCAAATATCAAGTTATTAAATGGCTACAGTTGACTCCCGATAGCATGCTTTTTCACTATAGAGCAAACATTTTCCCAATAATTCTCTCCAAGCATCACTGAAAATGTCCACATCAGAGTTAGCGCCAATAAGCTCGTTAAATGCGCCTAGGGAGCGCGGTATCGGGGACATTGTGTTATCATGTATATAGGTATATTAAGACTGCTTAGCCAGTTAGCTGCGTCAGGTGGAAGATCGAACACATCTCCGGGTGGGCCGTTATAGGATGTGAGGATACATAAGTAATAGCATATTTTTAACAATAATTAGCATATTTTAAATTTCACGTGTAATGTACGAATGAGGAACGTGAATTTTCCATGTTAAAAATATGACCGTCTCAAATATACATTGAATAGAGAATAAATAGTCATATTAACGTAAGTGTCGAATCATCATTAACTGCAAGTAAGCCTTTAACATAATGGAAAATATAATAATAACTTGTAAACCCAGCTAAACGTTCATTTAAAAATTCTATAGCTTACGAATCAGCTCGCTAACAGATATACATATTTTAAAATAAATATAATGATAATGCTCTGGTTTTTGCTACCACTCACGTCATCACCTATATAAATATAACACGAATATGTCATACAATAACATAACATAATCAACCGTGATTTATGAACTTATGACAGAGCGTAAATAACTATGATTTTCAATCATCACGTTTCAGGTACAAGGCCTAGGGCGATAAGGCTGCCTAATATACAGCCATTTAAGTTAGTTAAGTTTGTTAAATCTGTGTTCTTTATAGTTTAGATCTATTCGACATACGAGCAACATAAAATGGCGATTCGATATTTGTTATGCAATTTGTTGTAAGGTCTTCTATATCGTATCTTTAAACGAAGAAAAAATTGATATACAAACAAAAAAAAATCTTAACAAGGTGTGTGCGTATTAATCTAGTTACGTAATAAATAGTTCTGCAGATAGATAGATAGATTAACTCTTTATTGTTGACAAATATTAAAAAAACAGTACATAAAACAAATTGCTTCTTAGCAAGTGCCACAAGCGGCGGCCTTATCCCTAAAAGCGATCTCTTCCAAGCAACCTTCGGCTGCAGAGAATTAAGCAAAAAGAAGAATGTGGTGTACAACAAAAAGGAAAACAGCTTGTACAGTAAATGATGAGCCATAAAAAGATAGATAGGTGTTGTATGTATACTAGACTAGTGGGCGCCCGCGGCTTCGCTCGCATTAACAAGTAAAACTTGCATCCCCTATTTAACCCCTCTAAAAGTGGCATTTCCAAAAATCCCTTGTTAGCTACGTTATAACATCTACCTGCATGCCAAATTTCAGCCCGATCCATCCAGTGGTTTGGGCTGTTTGTTGATAGATCACTATATCAGTCAGTCCTTTGAGTTTTATATATTTAGATAGATATCAATGATTGGAAACTATGATATTCACTGTGACTATATTAAAGTACAATATAAAAAAAACTTCATCATCATCATCTGCAGCCCTTGGGATCTCACAGCTGGGTATAGGCCTCCCTTTGTATGTAGGTATGTGCCATCTGCATCGATTTTGTGCAGACCTCATCTCTATTTACTCTAAAAAATTACTTACCGGTGCTGAATCCATGATCATCTTTACATTCTCAGCTCCAAACTTCTGCTCGTAGTAGTTCTGCAGCTTCTCCGAGATCTCACTGAGCGACGTCAACTTCGGCTCCTTATAGATGAACTCTATTCCTTCTTCGTCATCGCCGAAGTGGGCTTTACCGAAGAACGCTACGCGGTAGAATCTTCCGAGCAACCTGTAAACAATATATACAAGTAGATATAAATCCTCCGCCTACTCCTTGCATCGTGTTCCTCATTACTGGGGGTCAATGCTCCCCTGCAGACATTTACTCATTGAGGATTTTTTATAATAAACGCAGTGGGCGCCTAGATCCTAGATCACGGGGTAGGTACATAAAAAAATGCCGGCATATTTTACACAGCGCCATCTAGCCCCATACAATGCAAACGCTTGTGGCATGTGTACTAGATAATGGATATAACCTAATACTTATAAATGTTTCTATTGAAATTACATATTCTACAACCAGACTCAACATGAATAATTGCAGAAAATTACAATTATTTGTGTTGTGCTGGAATCGAACGCACGACCCCTGTAACTAGAGACTAACATTTTACCAAGGACCAATCAATCTTACCTTTTGCCAGAGTTTGTGACTTCTATGACTTTCGCGTATGCTTTGGTGAGGTGTTGGTAGCAAGTGAGGAGGGCCTGGTAGTCCTTCCGTCGCTCGTAGATGGGTATTATAAGGCGGTAGAGAGGGCCGAGCAGTTCGTATCTCTCAGCTCGATCTACGTACTCGGTGCAGATCATCAGCTGATCTAGTAGTGCTTGCTCGTTGTACTGCACGTCGGTCATACCTGGACAATAATATTTGGTGTTTTTGCAAAATAGTCTACATAGTCTTAGTCAAAACTTTGCACTGTGCATTAGTCAAAAATATTGAAAACATATCTACATACATAATCTTAGTCAAAAATATGTATCTGTCTAATTTTTTCGCTCATTATTCTTCGACAATATTCATGTGCATCTGACGATCAATATTCATATTCATCAATATTCATATTCATCTCTCATATTCATCATTACGACGACAATATTCATTTTCATCTGACGATCTTAGCACACTAAAATTTCCTAAAACCTCCTTTTTTGAAGTCTAAGAATTAGTAGGTATTACGTTTATATCTTTTAATTTTCCATCTACATAAATATGTGAGTAGGAGTACGTACGAGTACATAGCAAGATTAGCAGGATAATCAAAAACAAATTGATGGTTTAAACATACGTTAAGGTAAATTTTCGTATAATGTAATCAAAATGTTAGTGACTAAATTCAAGGAAAACGGAAAGTCCCGTAGTTGATAGAGGAAATTGCCTTGAGGAACACTTATCAGTCATGAAAGCGGTACTTATGAATGTAAATAGTTTTTTAAACTAGACCTGAGTAGTGAAAACTGATAAAATACACCAACAGTGTGTTATCATACTTATTGAAATAGGACCAAGACATAAATTTGAAACAATTTAAATTATTCGTAGATTTTAATGGTTTCAATTATATTATATACTAGTGGACGCCCGCGGCTTCACTCGCATTATTTTGAAATAAAAAGGTTTAAAATGAATATAACTTTTTATATTTACGAACCGATTGAAATGAAATAAACACTAAATGTTAAGTTAAAAATGCACCAACATGTTAGTGAAAACCGTAGACAAAACGGTTCAGCCGTTTTTGAGTCTATAACGAACAAACATACCGACAGACTTACAGATTTTTTTGAAACACGATTTTTGTGTTCTATTGCATCAAAGAAGATTCTTCAACTGTTTTTTTTTTCATTTATTTTCAATGTACAGACACCGACCGGTTATGCTTTATTATATGTATAGATTAGTAAGAGATAGATTAATTACAAAAATAGGTAAGTATGTTGATCTAGATGTTTGCAGAAACTATTTCGCAGACTTTTATTCTGCGAGTTTACGTCAATAAGCTGATTATGCATTTGATTTTGTCATCAAATAGTGACTCATAAAGCTGGGTCCACTAAAACTCATAGACCATTTCTAAGTAACTGCGGTTTATCTGAAGAACCGACGACGTGGCCTTATAGAAATTTTGTTTTGTTGTAAATTGGCTGATAACGGAACATTTTAGTAATCAGAACACCGCCCGGTAGCAAAAATAAAACTGTAAAGTTAAACGAGAGTTTTCTTTCTAGATCATTTTTTCTTTGACGAAATACATGTCCAGACATACATACTTTACGTAGGGTATGCGTAATTGTGTGAAAAATGCAGGTACCAAGAATAAAAGATAAACTTTGGCTAGAGGTAGCAGTAAAAAATCAATAGAGGGAATGTAACACAATGAAAGAAATTTCCTTATTAACTTTTAACAATAACATAAAATCCTCTACTTTATATCACGTATTCTATCTTGTTTGATAGATCGTCTAGTGGTCGCAGACAGCACGAGACAGGTTTAGACAACTAGATTTTATTATATAATCTAGATAATTAAATACCTACATAAATAGAGAATAAGGTCAAGTAACACATACTACAATTTTATTTACAGTGAGCTTCAAAGTAATCTGTATATAATTTAGATGAAAATTAAGATAAAAGACGAGATGGTTATTTCTAACGGCGCGAGGCAATTATGATACAGCGTTTGATATTATTACCACTATGTCGATAACGCTCACCAAAAGACTGATATGTGTATCATTAGGAAGGCAGCGCTAAGCACTTCGTTTTGTCAGAGGTACTGACGAATTAGTTACGCGCCGTGAAAAATTCACAGAGCGCAATGACGCTGTCCTGTCGATCTTCTAGTATTGCTATTCTATGTATCCGTATATATAAATGGAGCAGAGGCTCCTTGTATTGCAGTCGAAAAGTGCCCGCGAACGCGCGTACGTTATGTCGTACTAGACATATCGAATTAAATTGAAAATGGGGTTCGTGTTTGTGGTGGGTGTGTTGTGTGTGGCGGCCGTGGTCGGCGAGGAGGCGATGTCGGAGAGCGTGGTCGGACCACAGGTTGTGGACCGGTCGGGCACGGAGCTGAAACAAGTGTTCACGGTACGTTGAGGAACGAGTACGTTCGTGCTTCACAATTGCCTATCACGCTGGATACACATGGAACCCAAACGATGCTATGATAAGATTCCGCATCTATTCTTTGTGGATTTATTGTATGCATGATGCTATTGATGGTTATCATTCTAAACTATTCTAACTGCATACAATAGTAACGATTTTTAAACCTAGGTAATAAAATAGAAAATGTATGCAACAAGTACCTATCTACATAAAATGTATGAATGATGAATCTTTTTTCATACAGATTTTCCGCCACGGAGATCGGACACCGGACGAAGAGGAGTTGGTACTATATCCCGTCAAAGAGAAATTAAACAATTCCATATTCTTCCCGTATGGGATGAAAGCTTTAACCAACGTAAGTGTAATAAAATTCACTTTTGACGATAGAGATGTTTGAGTAGAAGGAGTGAGATGGATTACTGTTTATAAAATCAGTTATTCTTTACAAATTTAATAAAATATTGAAAACATTAAAAAATAAACTTTTCGACAGCAAACAGACTGAAGTAACCACAGTAAATAATTTCCAGAAAGGCAAGCAGCGCGGTTTCTTCGTGGGCTCCTACCTGCGCCGGCTGTACGACGGCTTCATCTCCAAGCTCTACCTTCCTGACGAGATCACTGTGAGGACCACAAGCTACGCTCGCACTAAGATGACGGCTCTAACTGCTCTGGCTGCGCTGTACCCACCTCCGCCGGCGCAGCGCTGGCATCCAGATCTGGACTGGCAGCCTGTGCCTTATGACACCGTCAAGTTTGAAGAGGACGATGTAAGTAAATAGAAGACTATATATCTATACATATAGGTATAATAAAGCGGAAGAGGGTCAAAAATCTGAACATAAAATATATCAGACAAAAAAATTGTTTGGGTATACTTTAGATCCATAACAAAACACATATTTGCTGTTTATTTAATCGCTCCTAACGCAAAAGCGGCTGAACGGATCAACATGATTTTTGGGTATGTAGGTAGTATGAGGCCTTAGAAGTGTGATTTTATCCCGAAATAATGCGAGCGAAGCCGCGGGCGTCCCACTAGTAAGTAAATAGTTGTCTAGACGTAGTAGTGATTGAGGTAGGAAGGCGTATTTATTTTTAGAAACATCACTATTTTGAGGGGTATATTGGTAAGTTTTAATCTCTATACAAATACATGTAGCTTCAATAAAATATATATAATTAAAAACTTATTTATTTACGTTAATATAAAACCGATTATGCAGCCAGAGATATGTACATATTTTGGCGAATATAAGTTAAAAATATCTTTGAAAAGTATCATAGACTAGAAGTTAAAAAAAAAATTAAGTAAAATTTCCCACTTTTATGAGATCCGATAGTTGTTAAGCATAATTATGTATGTTGAAGTGTAAGAATTTTCATCCCAACTCTTTCAGATCTTCAGGAACTTTTTGGCATTCAAAATATCATAAGCAACAATTAGATTATAAATACATTTTCCTTTTTCAATTTTTACTAAGTGTATTAAAATCGCGTTTACAAAATTTTGCATATTATCATAAATCCTGTTTAAATGTATTTTCTCTTTCAGTTAATGTACTGGTACAACTGCCCTCGCTACTTGAAACTAAGGAACACAATATACGACGAGCCTGAAGTGATAGAATGGATGAAACCCTATCAGAGCCTAGCGAAGACACTGCGGGACAAGACTGGAACCGATATAAGGACTCCCGAGGACATTTTCTATTTGGACAATTTATTGCAGACTTTGGTATGTATACTTGTGGTTTTTTTTAGTTAAAACGAGACTGCATTTGACCATAGTTTTCTTGATGGTAAGCAATAAATATGACCTAAGTTTGAGGGGGCTTATCCAATAAGAACCGGTTCAGTCTCAGTTAGTTTGCGACGTGCGAATAAATATTTTATTAATGCTGTCGTAGGTTGTAGATAAATGGGGCACTAACATGACATAGATACGAGTAAAGGTATCCTCACAGTCTTACTTACCGTGAAAAAAAAAAAAAAAAAAAAAGTTGTAGATAAATGGGGCAATAACATGACATAGATACGAGTAAAGGTATCCTCACAGTCTTACTTACCGTGAAAAAAAAAGTTGTAGATAAATGGGGCAATAACATGACATAGATACGAGTAAAGGTATCCTCACAGTCTTACATACCGTGAAAAAAAAAGTTGTAGATAAATGGGGCAATAACATGACATAGATACGAGTAAAGGTATCCTCACAGTCTTACTTACCGTGAAAAAAAAACACATAACATTGATTAACTAGATTGATTCAGGTTTATAAGTAACTCAACATCAAGTATATTGCTATATTAGATATATTTTTTTTACAGAGAAATGTTGGAGTGAACCCACCGAAATGGTTGAACGACCTTTGGCCCCAGATTCGAGAAGTCACAAAAATAGAATACGCCACAGAATATTACACAGCTGAAATGAGGAGGCTTTCATCAGGTATCATATACTAAAAATATAATATTTTTTACACAGGTTCCCGATTGACTACAGCCCGTCTGATGTTAAGCATTACTGCAGTTTTTTTTTTACGTGGGATGGGTTTACGTTTGACTACAGCCTGCCTGATGTTAAGCATTGCTACAGCCTAGGATGTAACACGCCTACCTAGAAGATACCTATTAACTCTAGATTTGAAGACCCCTGGATATAGGGTTAGCAAACGCGTTAGATCCTAGATTACAACGTTGCCTAACTTCAGACCAGTTGTAGTCAAGCGTGAGCATATCAGCGTAAAAAACATGCTTACTTATAAGGCTTACGTATTTCATTGATAGCGAGAAATGTAAACAAGAAATACTCGATTATGTTAATACGCGTACATATACAATAAGCTACGATATTGAAGTGAATGTTTATTAACAAACGGTTTCCGCTTAACGTTATTAGTTTTGGTGTGCTTATATCGGTGGTAGTATGATTCATGTCGATCTCTTTTCATCCAATGTGGCCATTTGGCTATTGGTAACACATGGTAATCCTAGTAATCTGTATCAAACTATACCGAGTTTTGAAATAATTTAAGAATAAACTAATTAGTTTAATTTTTTAAAGAGTGCATCCGTCCTAGCTCATGTAGAATATACCAATCTAATTCTATAAACTGTAGAATGACTTTAGCTACTCAATAATCATTACCATCATTCACAGTAAATGCAACTGATTTCGATGTGGTGCCTGACTCATCCAGATTTATTTGCGACTGAAAGTACACATGTAGTCGAACTCTATCTCTATCGATCTTACTACCGGAACTCTGACATTCCACTTCGGTAATAATAAAATATACAAGTAATCTTTTCTTATAGGTGTACTAATGGGCGACATTTTGAACTACACGCGTAATTTCATCGACGGAGACGAGGAACAGCCCAAGTTACGTCTCTACTCAGCTCACGAGAACAACGTGGGGGCTCTGCTGGCGGCCGCGAGGTGCTTCGAGCCACATCAGCCGAGCTATGGAGCCACCTTCTCTGTGGAGCTGCGGCAGGGGCAGGATGGACAGTATTATATAGCGGTTAGTGGAGAAATAAATGACCCCTAGGGCGGTTTGAAAACTCTCGACACCAGAGTGGGCCAGGCAGTGTGAACTAACTAGCAATTTTTTTTAAGTAGCATACTCGAAATAGTCGTATCTATCAGGACCGTAAATGTTACCATAAAGAGCAAGAAATGCAAAACAAACAGCAGGTATATTTTCACAACCGCACAGGATTATTTTAAAATAAATAACGCATCTTTAGATCGAGGAGGTAATAAACAAATACTAATTAATATTCTAACCTGTTTGCAAAGGTGACATTGTTATCCTTAATTCGGCAATGAAACCGAATAATTTATCGAATGATTTATTGAACCGTATAATTAAACTTTCTAATGGACTAAAACTAGAAACTAATTCCCAGTTCAATCGACATGATTATCTTAAATTAAATACCTATCTACTTTTTTACAAATTACTTTACATAGATATAGCTTTTTTGTTTAATTTGTTACCGCTGAATCGTAGTCACTTGTTATGTTACATATTTTACAAATCTCCGCTTTATAATAACTATATTAATTCAATCTACATAGATATAGCTGGTTACGGATAGGTTTTTATAGGTTGATTTCTATGGTCTAGGTTATAGCTGGTTACGGATAGGTTTTTATAGGTTGATTTCTATGGTCTAGGTTGAATATAGGCTATAGTGCACATAGGTCTCTATTTGAAGTGGAGCGACAAAGCCCTAGGTCATTACCAATGGCATTATATCCCCGATGTAATCATGACGGATAGCTCATGGGAACTAACTAGGAAGTGTGTCTACTTCCTTTTGTGGGCCTTAAAATAGTCAATCCGTGAATAAATAAGGAAAGATATAATATTATCTAGGATTCTAGGTCATTGTACTACGATTATTATGTTCAACAGGTACTTCATGCTGTTGTTATTAGATTTTAATTTAACTAGGCTTGTCTAATTCCAAAGAACATACAAAAGACTGTAGGTACCTTTAGTATTTTTAATTTATCAATTCATTTCAAGTCAAATTGTAAATTGTCCTAGTTGATATCTGCGGTTTTGTTCGCGTTGTTTTAGGATATAAAGTAGCCTATATCAGTCTAAGGATCTTATACTATTACCATACCAAAAATTACACGCGGCGTAAAAGACAGACATACAGATAGACAGAAATAACAAACAGACACATTTTCCTTTTATAATGTGTGTGGTCATGAATGATGCCGGTAGGTATTTTAATATTTAATTAATTTCAACACTGATATTTTACTGTGTACTTTCAGACGGTGTACGCCAGAGAAGCGGGCGGTCCGGGCAAGATCCTGCTCGTCCAGGGTTGCGGAGGCGCCGAACTCTGTCCTTACGAAGACTTTGTCAACCTCGTCAAAGAAAACGCCTGGACCAGAGACGAGTTCTACGAAAATTGTGATATAGTGCCTAGATAATACCTACTTAGTGCTGTAACAACTAGTCCTATTGTACTCGTATAATAATTATGCAAATACCTTGTTCTGTGACTATTTGTTTGCAATAGAGCTGTGCTGTGTACCATAATAGTACAGTAATCCCGGATACCGGTTTTTATGTGCCAGAGTGGCTGTGAGTTGTTTAATAAGTACAAAATATAGTGTATCATAGGTACAGTACGGTTCTGTGATATTTTTAAGTGCAATAAATGTTCCTTGTTTGAATAAATGACACCTTCACACAAGTTCTCTGATTCGTGTTATTTACCTTTGTGTGTTTTCAGTTATTTGTAAGTTAGGCACTGTATTTAATAAAGGCATATTAATTTGATGATAATAATGGATGCCAATCAAAAATGCAGTAGGTTTTTTGTACATAAAAAAAAGATTACCTAATGTAATTAAAAATGTAATTTACAACGACAACATCAAGCAGGTGCCTTAACACGTGACAAACGAGTATTTTAGTCAAACCAATAATTTATTAGATAATTCATTCATAAATACTATAAGCAAGTTAGGATAATGCATAGACATATATGTTTTTTTTGTTACTTAGAAAAAGTCATATGATATCGATCTTTTTAGTTAGGACTTAGATATTTGCCCTTAAAATGCACTAAGTTATCAAACATTGAACCGAGAAAAAACCACTTAGGTCACCTTGCTCACCGAGGCATCACAGAAGCTGGTTTATGATTTAATTACGAGATTAGATATAACAACAATTGCTTCTCACACGAAACAGACTCATGTTTCCTTCATTCTGCGAGTACGTTCGTCTCTCAGTCCTTATCTGAAGGCGTGATAATGTAACAGTCTAGTTTACGGAACTAGCTCCAGCTGGCACTGCTATCTCGTGAAAATGGTGCGCCTCACAAGCATCATTTGTATCAAGTAAGTACTATACTACTTTGTAACACCCATACACAAAAGCATACAAAGGAAATCGGTGGAATAGTACAGAATATCAGCGCCAGTATATCATTCGTAACTAATAACTATTATTCATTAGACAATACAGCTAGACGAGAGCATGTAATTTCATAATTGGTTAAAGATTTACATTAATATTAATATTAAATATGTGGAAAAGTTCTTGACGTCAACTATGAATACCTAGAAATATTTGCGGAGACATCTCGATTTAAATTCAAGGTAAGTTCTGCTGGTTGTTTGTTTCAATATGTTTAATTGTCTTCGTAATGGGTAATTGTTTTGATGTCTGATTAATTCGTATTTTTGCGTAAACAATGTAGCTAATAGTGACTGAGAGTTATTCCTGGCTGGTCTCGGTGAAGCAATCAGATTGCAAAGGTCCCGCGCCTGCGCTCGCCTCGCCAATCTTCTAATTGACGTCAGCAGGCGTATGAGCGCGCCCTCATGCAAAAGCATCCTATCCATCGCTTCCCTCTGTTATCTATTGCGAATCATGACCGCGGAGTTCCCCTTTCAATACGTACAATCGCACATGTTTGAGTAATGCGAGCTAGGCCGGCGGCGTGGACAATCACAACTTCCGATTCACGCGGGCAAGGTTAGGGCTGTGGACGCCGCCGCCGCGGTACAAATGGCAATGTCGGACGATGCGGGCACGCATGTGTAAATAGGTAGGCACAATCGATTGGACAGAGTCAATCATCTGAACGGGCACAGGTCGCCGCGACCGTGAATCCGAGTGAATCCCGTGCTCAGTGGGAGCTCGCCTCGCGCGCCGTGCACTTCCTGACATTACCACACCACGCCAGCCGCACTCCTCATACATACACTCCCAGCCTAAACCCATTCGTATGATCTAATCACGCCTTTCCCCCAAATATGTGCATAGAATAGTGATCGAATCTAACATATAAAGAACGGATTACAATGTAGAGCTGCCGGCCCGGCAAAGGAAAATGTGAGTGATATTTGAAGAACGATTCCAGTTTCCAATTTATGATGATGTCAGGTAACGAGTTTTTTATTGGTTGAGTGCAGCACGTGTTCTAAAACGATGAGATTTAAGTTGATAAACAAGAAATCGGTATGTAAATTAGTGAAGGTGATAACAGTCCATCCTTATTGCTGTTGCTTAGAGTGAGTAGGTATATCTATTGTCCGTGATGTTGTGATTTAGCAACCGGTTGTAGGAACTAGAGGAAAAAAGTATGGGCCAATGTTTTATAACGACTCTACCTAATGAACAATGAGATTGAGTTTGCACGGGTCAGTTTCAGGAGGATGTAAAAAGGTACAACTATGTCCAAGCACCTAAACAAGAGAATAGACACTGTTAATATTATAAAATATTTAGTAATCATACAAATAAATAGTGGGTGTGATTTGGCACAAAAGCTGGTTACAGATGGGTTAATGAAATTAACTAGTTCTTCGACTTTTTCTACGTTAAGTTCGTTATTTTATTATACGACCCCTATTTACATTTTATAATGTTCAGGTTGAGTTCTACTTGTATAACGTTAACGTCAATATTGGGACGTTAATATACGATTTGGAGATACGTCTGCATTTAAAAAAAAGCTTTTACAAATCAAGGACTGTTGCGCTAGGAAATGTGATTCATATGACGATAAAAACCAATTAAGTAGCTCATCTTAAAAGTTATTTATATTGTTATTATACTAATATTGTTTTATGTTATTCAAGACTGAGTATAATTAAAAAACTATGAGCTTAAATGTACTAGGAAGTTTATTTTGGAACTGCAACTCTTTATAAAAAAATATGATACTGTGCAATATGCTAATAGACATGGCTCGCTTGACTGAGTCTCCGCAGTTTCAACCTGTGCCTAATATTCGAGAACGCTTAATTATTTAAGTAATAAAAACCCCGTGGATCTGACGATAACGTGAATCTGTAAGGGGATCTGTAATCTATGGGGGTTGTCCCTTGCTAGGTGCTTGTAGCTTCTTTTAACAATCAGTTACATTCCGTATGCTCTACCTTGGACCGGTGTCGCTTGTTCAAATGCCGCTTTAGGTGGCTTGGAAGGCCAACACCTGTCCTTCCAGTGCAAGAAGGGTCTTTAGTTTCATTTGGTTGCATGTATTGTGTAGGAAGGAGGGCGGTCGCGAGGAGGCGCCGACCAACGCGGCGGAGCCGGCGGGCGAGGCGGCGGGCACGCGCACCGAGCACACCTGCTGCTGCCTCGGCGTGTTGGTGGGCATCTCGCTCATCGCCGGTGAGAGACTTTCTATTATTATTATCAGTCCCTAAAATAAATAAATATTCCGGGACATTACACACAGCGCCTTCTAGCCCCACACTAAGCAAACGCTTGTGTCATGGATACTACTAGATAACGGATATAATACTCGATAGGTACGGATACGGATAGTGGAGTTCACATCTGTCGATGGCACAAGATCGTGCGAGAGAAGATGATACGCGACGGGAGTCCCAACCCAGCACAGCGAGGCAAACGAAGCAAGGAGGAGGAACTTGATCATCATACAATTTACAACAGCCTCTCATCAACAACCAATATTTACTTCATAACAACACCCACTTCAACAAAATCTAAAAAAATGGGTTGAGACCAGAAAAAATAATAGTCATAAACATGACAATTCAGGCAGGAAACGGACAAGCGCAAGCTTATTAGCTATGTTGATAATTATATATATATGTATATGTACAGTCGTTTATGATAGATGTTTTCAACATTTGCAATTTCAGATGTTATAGCCAATGCATTCCCAATTTTATTTTATTAATCTGTACGTACTATATATTTGCACTAGCTGTGCCTGCGACTTCGTCCGCATGGAATAGTTATTTTGGGCATTAATTGTTTGAATTTTGTACCGTTTTCGCAGCACACGCAACGGAAGCCCTCAAAGATGAATATTTTCCCCCGTTTTTTTCACATTTTCCATTGTTTCTTCGCTCCTATAAGTTGCAGCGTGATGTTACTCGTATATAGCCTAAAGCCTTCCTCGATAAATGGTCTATTCAACACAAAAATATTTTTTCAATTCGCACCAGTAGTTCCTGAGATTAGCGCGTTCAAACAAACAAACAAACAAACTCTTCAGCTTTATTATATTAGTATAGATTACTAGACATGTAATATCGAGTTTTTGCCTCTACATGTGCGTAAGGCGTGTTTAGGAATTAATATGGAAAACTAGTCAGACCGCCGCCGCGCCGGTACAACGACCGAAACACGCAAATGTCAGCTGATTTGATCATGTGCTTTGATATTATTTAATTAGGTGATCTTTGAAGATTCATCAAATAGTTAAATTATACCCACTACAGTCAGTAAAGTCAATTAGCTAATAATTATACAGAGTTATGATGACCGTTATCTAACCCATATCCTTTTAAGGGTGGCTTTAGTATGTCAAAAGCCACGGAGTTTGTTGAACGAATTTTAGTGAAAAATATAACAGCAAATTTCAAAAAGTCGTCAAAGAAAAATTTATGCTATTAAAGTTACTAAAACATCCTGAAAAGTTAGTAACCAGTAGTCCAATTTACAAACTGCTGTAATTAGTAATGCATTTTGTTGCAGCCCTCGTAGCAGTCATCCTGATGAAGGACAGCACAGTCGACATCACAGCGCTGAGACAAGTTCATGTGGTAACATAATAATATAATAATATTTAAATTGCATAAAACTAATGAAAAAAACCTTTTAGATCTGGATATAGTACCGTACCTACTACTCTAATAACTAAACTGCTACTGTTGTTTTACTTATGGAAATATCAGCTGTTCCATACAAAAAGTTTATCAATTATTTTATTATTTGGCACTTCAAAGAATCTAACCAATAATACTTTTTAATTAAATTTTTAGCGATTTTATAAGAAGAGGAGCTTTTAATTCAACTTGTTTCTTTACTATTTGCCCAAGTTAATGTCCCACGGCGAGCGCACGCCCAGCGAGCGCGAGCTGGAGATGCTGGGCACGGAGCCACCCGACCATGTCTTCTCACCCTACGGCGCCGGCGCCATGACCAATGTAAGTAACGATGTCTTTCTTTCGGATGACTAACTTCTTAACTTCTTCCTTGCATATAACATCCCGACACTACTTTTTCAAAGAGACTGGCCAACGGGGAGGTTTTAGTGGGTAAAAATGATAACTTGATTGTACCTCAATGCAGTCGGATATTGCACGAAATATTTCCCCCTCGTAACAAAAAAAGTACCGGAAACTTCTTGCCGACCGATGTTTTGTTAAATTCTGGACGTGACATTTCTGTACGCTTTACATAATGAATAAAATATAAATATTCTACTTCTACTAAGTTGATTTAAGTAGCAAAAATGTCTACAGAATAAATCAAGTTTACAGATCAACGCCCTCAGCATTTTCATTAAGCACAATATGACCCTCATCGCGTTACCTTATCACATTAATCAATCCTACCCATACACAGATTTGATACGAACCAGTTCGCAATATATATAATCGCGAACGCGACTGAAAATTTTAATTTTCAATGGCAATTGAGTTTCATGGGAACCGCGTGGGACACGATTTTCAACAATGAAGCCTTTTGGCGTAGTTCCTCGATTGATGAAACGGGGCGGTCGCGGGCCGTAACGAATGACATGTGCCATACACCGGCTATAGCAGCGCACTCTCACGTCACCGTAGATTCTGTATTACGAGTCATTCATGAACCGACGCTCCTTTATACCGCCCTGCACAATAGCACTGCGATTCAACAAAACGTCGCTTGCTCTTTCGTCCTTCGACCGCCACCTGTTCCCATAGACGCGATCATGGCGAAATACACGCGCATCTGTTTGATTAATTGGTCTTCAATCAAGATCAATACGTTTAAATGGTCGTAAATGAATCACGGCGCCGTTACGTGACGGCGACATTGAACTTGCGAAACTATGTAGGGTCGGGTTGTAAGGAGCTGGCTGGACGAATGAGTTTTTAACGAAGCGTCGAGTTCCCGGTGGGAGCAGGGAGGGGGTCCTCGAAGGTCGCTGCTGACGGCTAAACGGGAACCAAGTGTCGCCACACGCAGATTGCCGTCACCCGCTAATAATGATTTATAGCTGCAGCACGACACTCAGCTCTAGCATAGGGTAACTTACACACATTGCGCGACATAAGAAAAGTCTTTTGCTAATATTTTTTTGTAAATAGATCTATTGTTGTTAACGCTTGAATTAATATTTGCTTTGTTTTCAGGAAGGGAAAATGTTGACTTACGATATGGGCTCATTACTTAGGAAAAGATATGACGAGTTCTTAGGACCTTTCTACGACTCGGGTATGTTAATAACAAGAATTTCAAACCTCCAAATGAATGAGAACATGGATTTTATACCTGTTATCGTTATAATAGTTAAAGTAGGGCGTCATCTATCTTTAACTAGAAACGTTAAAAATTAAAATAATCTACTTCTACATATCTGAAACAATTATATTTTTACTGGACTGTCGAACATTTGATTACCAGAAACGACACTATCACAAGCGACAGTGAAGTCAAGGGTGCATATGTACTGATCCTTAAACTAGACTGCTTACACTCAGACTATTACTACAATACGTCTATATTTTTTAGAGACCAGCATAGTGATAGCGTCAGACACGGCCCTGAGCAAGATGACAGCGCTGCTGATATCCGCTGGGCTGTGGCCGCCGCCGCACGAGCAGGCTTGGAACGACACTCTGGACTGGCAACCTGTGCCCTACACATACCCAGATAATGATGATGACTTTGTAAGAACTGTCTCTGTTTATATATCTGTTTATTTTAAGTTGTAAATATAATACTAAGTTGTAAACAAGAACTCCCGGAAGAACATGCCTCTCTCTACGACAAAGTTTTTTTTACTAATGTAAGAGGCAGTGCTATTTGTAAAATGTAACATATTGTTTGTTTACAATAAATTTATGTTATTTTGCGGGTGGTTGCTATGCTAGAGTATTTTAAATGGATAGAAAGCAGTGAATCACACTTTTGGAATCGTATACTATTTCCATCCCAAAAATCACGATGATCCGTCAGCCTTATGCAGTTTATATACAGAAACAGCAGACGAAATTAACAAACACTATTTTACGTTTACGCGAGTGTACAATTTTTATCTCCTATTTATTTTTATATTCTACAACAACAATTAAATTATATGTTTTATTTTCGATTTATGCATAAAATTCTTAATATATGAACAAAAATATCCCGATTTTCAGCCCATGACTTATTATTACTTCATTATTCGTTTCTATTTTATTAATGAACGTTGATGTTTATCACTGTATCATCGATTACAGCTTTTATACGAAGAGAACTGTCCCCGCTACGAGCAAGAGAAGCAGAGGATACTGACAGCGTTCACGGAGGAAGGTCTGCTGCTGCCTTACAAGGAGCTGTTTCACAAGATAGCTGTCATGACCAACACCAACTTCAGCACGCCGCAGGAGGCGTTCGATCTGAATAACTTATTTCTCATACAAGTAAGTCGTGTTATTGACACGTGCAAGCATATATTCGTACGTTGTATGGTTCTATGTAGAGTGTCTATATTAAGACAATTCATAAGTATTTAACTGACTGACTTAAAAAAAAAAACAGTTCTCAATTCTTCTAAAAAGTGCTCCAAAAAGTTTTTTTATTTGCCTTTATCTTGCAAGGGATGTTAGACAAAGAAGTATTGATTGCTTCCAGCTTTTCCAGGTTAGTGTGATGACGGAAGATATCACAATTAGCACATTTATAAATTTTAAATCTAGTAGCTTAGGTTGGGACTGTTGATAGCGATAAAATATTAATAAACTACTTAATTAATGTTATTTATTTGTTGTGTTACAGGACGATATAAAAGTACCCAATCCAAAATGGGCAAAGCACGTCAAGAGAAAATTGATGGAGATTGCAAAATTGGAGTACTCTATGATGTTTCACAATAATCTGCTGAAGAAGCTCAGTGGTGGTAGGTTTATTTTTTTGCATTCTAATTTATCTAACTACAATACGGACCAAGTTTTTTGAAAAGACAAATCTTTGAAACACTTTCCTCTTGATTCTAAAACGACGATCAGTTTAATTCTCCCATGAAATCTACCAATCACAAAGCTAATCAGTTGATTTCATGATGGAATAAAATTAATCTACGTTCTTGAAATCGACATCGTACCTTCTAACATTTTTCTTCTTCTTTTTTTGGCCATAACTATGTACTGTGTCAGTTGTCAAACCTACTAACCTATCGACGTATCTTGAAAACGAACTTCATTTGTTCCAGGCGCTCTTCTCCAGCAGATAATCAAAGAAGCGATGTCAAACATGGCTGACAAGTCCAAGCTGCGCGTGATAGTGCGCACAGGCACGCCCGTGTCCGTTGCTGCGTTATTAGCGGCCTGCGTGGCCCCGCCCCCGCGGCTGCCGGACCCGGGCGCTGCCTTGCTATTTGAATTGCACGAGAGACTGCCGCAGCCGGGAGCGAAGGAAACTAAGCCCGTGCCTGAGGGTCTGCGGTTTGGATTTAAGGTGGGAATTGGATTTATGCTCTTGGTGTTAGCTGAGTGTGCGGTAGATTGCATCAGATTTGTTTGTAATAGCCATAGTAACATCAAAAAGAAGTGATACAAGCGTTTGCCTGATAAGATGGTCCAATAATTTTCGATAAATGTACCATTTCATATATTACTTGTAATTAACGCAAGAGTCGAGTGAATATATGGAGGGTGTAAATATGGTTAATGCTATAATTTTGGAAATTTACCTAAAGATCTTCTTTCAGGAGATAGCTGTGCTTTCCTAATTTGCCTAAAGGTTGTCGAGTTGGATGTTACTTAGGTCACCCTAAAAAGTAATACATTATTACTTAGTAATCCTATACGCATGTTATTTCCAGATATTCTACTGGGACGACGACTCGGCCGAGCCCCGCCTGATGGAGGTGCCGGGCTGCTCCTCCGCCGCCTTCTGTCCCATCGACACCTTTAAGGAACTCACCAAATACATCGTATCGCTCGACTATAAACAAGACTGCAAAATTGTCGCTACGTAACTATGTTCACTAATTCAACTATCTCGATTTAGTCTTCACACACATTAAAAAGAGAGGCTTGTATAAACTTTATTACGCGTAAACTTCCATAAAATTACGAGCCGTGTACGTAAGAGATGGAAATTCCATCGGTACCATACATTTTATGAAGTGTCAGCATTCGTATGTCTTCTAAGATTGAGAATCGCTAGGCTCTACCAATATGTTCTATGACATTGTTAAGCTTACTTTAGTACCTAATCTTATTTATCGTATTAAAAAATAGCGTGTGCGCAAAAGAAAATACCAATACAAAATGCACTATGATTAATGATAACGATTATATAGAAAGAGATCTAGATTTTCTTGTATATACATATACCTACTACGTGTGCTTTAAAAGTTAGTATTTTTTATTAAACTTTACATAATTTTAGTTCCTAATTAAAACTCGCTTTCAAATACTTGAGGCTGTGTCATTGCAAAATGAACTTTACTAATCGTTGAATAAAATTCACAATTGTACCTACACTCTGCATTTGATTTACCTTGAACTTTTTGAAGCCAATCATCGATTTATTGCTGTTAGAACTAGACGCCGTCAATAGTATTTTTAATTGTTAATATGAAATAGCATAGTCTAAAATTTATGTGATTTGTATTATAATAATACAACTAAGCAACAACGTTCGCGATTACTACTTGCGATGAAAAAAGTGGCATTTACTATTTCGGCTCTTCCATAAGTGTAAAATTTTGAATATTTGTAGGTTCCACACTTAGATATCAAGTCCTCAGTTTTTTTAAATCTAGAAATATGTATGTATATGTTACCTTTGTAGACCTATTAATATGTGTGTTAACTTTGATATTTTTTTTTAACATCAGCAAATAATGTTTTCCACATACCTTCATCAATTTTGAGGCTGGTCTCATCTTGCGGGATATTTTTGGATATCTCCTCGAACTGGTCTGCGCCCCACGACAATGTTCCGCGCAGCTTGAGGTATTCAGCTATGAGGGCCGCGATGTGCAGTTGACAGCACATTGCCTGGTAATAGAAAAATGTATTTAGAAATTAGTCAAATGCGTTAGTCTTGGTTAGTTTGACAGTCAGGTCACCACTAGATCACCTATAGTAGGACTTTGGTAGACTGTAATGATATTTGACGAATTTTAATACTATAATGCATATTTATCAACCAAACCTAAGAAAACTAAGAATCAATGGTAACAAGAGAGAGGAGACAGTTAGAAGCGATAAACGTCAATTTATAGGTATAGGCAGTACAATTATAAATATCATGTTATTTAATATTTATAGCTCAAACAGTATTATTGTATATCAATGATAAACAAAATAGGAGAGAGAAGACAGGTGTAATCAACGTCATAGGTTAGATCAATGACATAATATCGTGTGATCATATATATTTGTACCCCAAACAGCATTATTGTTAGAACAAATTATTTGTCTGGATTGTCACTTGTCACCAATGCTACTAGTTTTTAGGGTTCCGTACCCAAAGGATGAAACGGGACCCTAGGGCCTTCACTGTCTGTCTGTCTCCAGGCAGTATCTCTTAAACCGTGATAGCTAGAAAGCTGAATTTTCTCTACATACCTCATCATGGTCCCCCTGCCTGGCGTGGTGGTCGGCCAGCGTGGCGAGCCAGGCGTGGCGCAGGCGCGGCGTGGCGCGGCACGACGCCGCCAGCGCGTGCTGCAGCTCGGCTAAGTGCACGCTACCCGCACCTGTACATCATTGACATATTTTATTTCGTTACTAAAATATATGTATAAGAAAAAGAAAAAAAAATACTCCAAGTCATAAGGCCGCCCTCTGTCCCAATCATAGTATTGGAACAGAGGGCGGCCATAGGTTCTAAATTTCTTTATCTACACTAATGTTGTAACATTCTACTTATGTTTCCAATACTTGACTTATAATTATTCTAATATACCAAACCAAGACCGAACCACAAATCCAAATACAAACTTCAATTCGCCACCATGCAACAATACGAGATGGAAGTATGTCTCTCTCCCACTACACTCCCCGACACGAGCTGGCAACGCCCCATTTTCTCTTCAGTAGTCTCAATACTTATCTTCCTGTAATAAACAAATGCGACGGTGCCAGCTCGCTACTAATCGATAATAGCTTCATGCGAAACGCATCTATATAGGCGTTCTAAATTCAAAATATGAAAATATTACATTTAACCATAGAATAGTCTAGATAGAGAATGGAAAATCTTCTTCTTGTACTTAATGTTGATCATTAATATGTAAAAACTTTTATCTTCCAAATTCCATGTGATTTTTTATAGCTATATAGTAAATCATAATACTCATATCTGTGGTTTTATTAAAATCGACATTACATATTTTTTATTTTGATAGTACTCATATATTTTGCTCACACTAAGTAAATGGCCATTCTATGGTATCTATGGATTAGATCTGCGGCTCTCAATTATACTTAATATGTCTTTCCTTTTTTCAGAAACGTCAATTTCATTATACTTCGAAACTGTCATTGTACATTGTCTGCAGTTGGTTTATGCACTATATGAAGTTTTAGTGGCAGACATCTTGCATTTTTTTCCATAGTAATTTCATATTTTTTGTAAAGCTTGTTTTGGCTTTATTATGAATGAAACATGGGCTAGTTTTCTAGACATGAAATCCCAAGAAAGCGTTAAACTCACCGAAGTACTAAAATCACGCAGGCTGTGCTTAATTTTTGAGTCTAAACATTATACAGTTTGTATGGAAATTTGGCAGCTGAAGTCCACCTTTGCCTAAAATGATAATGAACAAGTAGTCGCTTAATTTAATTTCTTTCGAAAAAGCAAATAGAACGTAAATCCTGCAGCATGCTTAAAAAGGTTAATGGTAAGTAATTACTAACCTGACGCGCCGGTCCCGCCGACGCCGGCAAGTCGTGCTCTCGCGCCCACCACAGTGCGGACTCGACGCATCAACTCTGCTACTTCGCTTGATAACCCTGAAAAAAATAAAACAAATATGAAGAAAATGTACCTACCTGCACAAATACGATAGAAAAACACGATTTTTTTATAGTGTATAATTGTATGCGTAGCAGTTTGAGAAAAAACAGCTCGATGTGAAACTTGATAACTGTTTGACAGATTTCTTAGATAGTAAGATTGCTTTAAAAAATCTAATTTCATCCAGCTTTTCTTACCAGTCCCTTTCATAGCTTTGTCTCCGGTAGCGAAGCAGTTGATCACAGATAGAGATTCCTGGAAGCGTTTGCAGTTGAGTGCTGTCGAGTTATCGAGCAGTTTTGATACAGCCATTATCACCTGAAAAATGTATACAATAGCATAAAACTATGCCCAAAATTCAAATAGCACAACAGTTTGATTGGTATATATGTCAGTGTCTTGGAAAAGTTCACGATCATTTGGTCATAGCTAGGTCGTCTAAAGAAGTAGTTAGTGTGAGGGACGTATCGTCTGTATTTTTTATATAGAGCTCCAAAAAGGACAAAGAATAAAAAATAACGAATTGGCCCCCGCTTATATGAGTAAATATGTACATATGACGTGCAACATGTGTGGCAATATAGATAATTAATAATGACTGGATCACTAAAGTCTACAACTGAACAATCATGAAGGAGAAAAGAGAGGCAAATGCGTTGCAGTGGGATGATATAGGCTGTCAAGTAAATTCTTATGGGAGTGGCCAACCCTGGTGCCGAGAATTCTCAAACACCCTAAGGGACCTGACCTGACGCGTGATAATAATTAATTAATTAAATTACCTGTAGATGTACTCTAGTGAGGTCCCCCTGCGTGCCATGTTGGAAGTTAGCCCGCATCAGCAGGTATAGCGCCGCGGCCGCCTCGCGACGCACGTTGGCCGCGCGCGCCTCGCATAGCTGCACCACGGCGCGCACCACGCCGGCGCATACTGTGCTGCCGCCTGGGGAATGGATAGATATTAGATAATAATCTGATATAATAATAATTGATGCTCTGCTAGTAAAGTACACGTAAATAGTATAGGTAGAACTGGATCATGCAATACTTGTAGGAATGGATTAAGATAAATAAATTTAATAATTACGCCCATCAAATGTTAGGATGATAAGTTGAATAATTTTATTAAAATATCTTTTTCTTCTTCTTTCTTAGCCTTGGAGTCCATTTCTGAACATAGGCCTCTCCTATTTTTCTCCATAACTCGCGATCTGCTGCTCTAGCTATTAAAATAAAAACGTACGCATATTGAAAAAATATCTGCTACTTTGGGGATATATTAAAAACAGACTTAAGCATACCTAGTCGTAGGAAATATATTGCTTCGGTTTTACATAACATACTTGTACAATGGTCAGTCTAAGATCGATTTAAATTTTGCGTCACTTTTAAATTATTATTTAATCATCCACGTGTAGTATAAATTGATACAATTTCCATAGAATCTTGTAGCAAATTGTTTTTCATTATCTTTTGCATTGGATGGCGCCACATTCTAAAATTCATATGATGTATTTACAATGGAATTACCATTTAACATTTTATAAGAACGCAAGAGAAATAGGAAATAGATAGGTATTAAATATCTACAAAAATATGGCCTAGGTCTCCTTTAATAGGCATATGGCTCTTTTTTTTTAAACTAACTTTTTTATTGATTTAGCTTATCGTCCTATGGTTGTAAGACCAACATAATGTACACAATAGTGAATGACTTACCTTCAAACAACGTCTCCGAAAACTGGTTGATATAAGCCCTGAGCGCCGCAAACAGGTGTTTGTACATGGTTTCGCTCTGCGGGTACTGCAGCAGCTTGATATAGGGCCTGGCGGCCGCCCCGTCCGCCGCGCCGAGGTTCTTCATGTAGAGGCAGGCGCGGTCTATGATGGTGAGACCCACCTCCGTGGCGAGGCAGCTAGCTGCGTTCACTGTGTGCTCCGCCATGGCTTCTACTTCTGGAAATAAGGGTTTTTATGAGAGCATCATATCTCGTTTTAGTAACAAGTTCATCGTGTCAAAAGAAACGGCCGATTAACTTAGAAAGAGATAACTAAATGAGAAATTTGATTCAGATCATACAGAATGCAAGATGGACTAATAAATCTCCGTATCTGATTTCAAAATGAATTCATGCTTTCAACAATATAGCAAACTAGCAACGTTCCGCGGAGTTATTCGTGTCAATCCGGGATAAAAAGTTTATGCCTATCACTTTAGTAAACTAATGTCTAATTTATTTCAATATCAAATTTCATTCGATTAGTCATGAAAGAGGTTTTAACATCCTAATTCACACACAAACATTTACACACCATATTAGTTTTGATGTGATACTCGTATATGCTGGTCTAAAACTCCTTATTGTTTAATTATTTAATTGAATTATTATCAATTTTTATTCATCTTGTATTATTTTGAATAAAGACAAATTGAAATGTAATGACATGTAATTTTAACAAATTATGAATAAAAATGTTTATCTGTTTATCTTACCAACCTGTAGTAACGGTGGTATTGACCAGATTATCCCTGTTCACGGTGTTGTTCTTCTCCACAACGATGGGTGGTTCCTTCGAGAAGTCTGGCGGGCTCATGCGCGCCGGCAGCGTCCTCGCCTTCATTGGCTTGGGCTTGCCGTTACACTCTGGAGTGACTGTCTTCATCTCAGAGAGGATCTTCTTGCGGCCCTGGTATTGGAACTGCTCCGCGCATATCCTGGAAGACAAGAGTGGGGATGTAAGATAATAATAAGAATGAAGTTTAGTCAAGAGCTTCTTGGTACCAAAGATAATATTCATTAAAAAAACACTAAATAGTACTAATACGAAATGTGTGATAGGACACAGGTTGGGTTACTTTGATTTGGACATTTACCCAGTTATGCTACTTTATAAACATTTACATAAAGTTTAAAATAAATAGATAATGCTCTGATTGGTAATAAACTGATAAAGCGCAGTATATCTATACACATATACTCACTCCAGCACATTAAAGAAGGCGTGCTGGTGCGCGGGCGGCTGCGCGCGCCACCACTCCACGAGCCGCTCGTCATCCAGGTACTTCAACACGAACAGGAAGCACAGCAGCACGTCGCGCACCTCCTCCGGAGACAGCACGCCGAACCTGCACGGGGGAATGGGGCTTAGGGTGAGGGTAATAGAGTGTGTTATTGCATATACATAGTATGAGTAGTTGTTGTGTTTTGTAATGGACTTTGCTTGGTGGATTGCCATTTTTGAACTATTTTCAATTAACTTTTAACAAATACAAATAAATAGTACACCAGTGACTGTATTTTGTTGATGGCTTTTGAATCATTTTACGTCAGAAGCGATACTTGCACAAACGACACTATGCGTTAAGGACGGACATTGTGATCAAATAAGGTGAAATACGAATGTGAATTTTGGCCGTTTATGACATTTTTCTTGCAGCAGAAAGTATGCTTTGTTCACAGTTATACAAAATATTGATTATAATACTTGATACTTATGAGACCAAAATTTACCAAACATTTTCATAATTAAGTAATTAATAACTTCTCTTGCCTGCCTAGCTAGAATGATTAAGTTAATTATTAATACAAAAAATATATTTCCGTTTAATATGCACAAAATGTTTATGACTAACCTATTAACCTGATCGCCGATTTCGCTCAGATCGAGTTTCCCCGCGTTCCTCGGCAGCGAGTCTCCGCCAGACATGGTGGAGACCGACTCTAGCGAGCTCTGGGACATATTGTTTGCTTGATCTAGAAACAGCAATGTTCGTGTCAATATTTAGAAATGAACGAAAGATGTGTCCAAAATCGTTTCATCCTTTTCGCGCAATATAGCTCCTGTATTTGTCTAATCTTTAATGATTAGTTGAACAATGTATTAAAAACTGACATAGTTTAAATAAATAAATTATATAAGTGAATTTATATGAATTACATGGACATTGGACAACACAAGTACATAATTAGAGACAAATGTATAAGGAACAAAATTGCATCACGACAGTGACATAGCACATTTATAAATAAGACAGGACAATACCAACGTACACCCTAAAACCTCCTACAGTCATACATACCTTTCCCATACATATGGTTCTGTATGACAGGCGGGTCCTTGAAATGCGCCGAGTTCCTCGCAGGAGTGTGGTCGAAGTGTAGAGTCAGGCGGTTACGTCGAGGTGTGCTGTTCGCAGACGCTGCGCTCTGTACGTTGATTGGGTTCGTTGTAACATCACCGTCGACCTTGTCGTGCCCGTTCTCGAGGACAGGTGTCGCTAGTTGCTTCGTCACTAGGCGGTGGGCGTTTTCTGTGAGAAAAAAAAAATGGTTAAGGAAATAAAGCCGGCTTTTAAAAGTTCAGAAACATACTTTTATGCGTATGATATTAGTATTTTATGAAAAACTCGGTATTAATCAAGGTTAAACAAAAAAACACTCGGTATATTAAAGAACTTGCATATGGGTTTATCTGAAGAAATGTAACTAAAGCATCTGACTTAGCCTAGAAATGATTTATGGAATCAGATATGTGTGCTTAGACATACTTATTCTACCGGCTCTAACTGAACTCGAACCTTGAAATATCTTAAACCATTTTGCCATTTTTATATGATAAAATTAGTACAATACTTACAAGGTTTTTATAAGTAACTAGTGGGTGTTCGCGGCTTCGCTCGCATTAAGAAGTAAAACTTGCATCCCCTATTTCACCCCTTTAAAAGTGGCATTTCCAAAAATAATTTCTTAGCGCATGCCTACGTCATAACATCTACCTTCATTCCAATTTTCAGCCCACTCCGTCCATTGGTTTGGGCTGTGCGATGATCATTCACTATATCAGTCAGTCAGTCACCTTTGAGTTTTATATATTTAGATTCGTATATACCTGTGACGATAGAAGGCACTTTACTCACTGACTGTCACCTATTATCTAGAAGTTTTCTATGTATTTATTTATGCTGTACACAATACAATAATTACATTTTAGAAGAAAAAAGATTGAATTGTGTGAGCCTGTTGCTTGTTTGAAGTTTAAGGCATAACATTTTTCTTACAATATCTACCTAAACACTATCTTCCTTATACTAATTTAGTTACATGGCTAAAAACTTAATAATATCCTTTAAAAAATATTATAATTTTAAGGCACATTATGTAGTTTTATGATAAATATCTATCTATTACCTATGTTCTTACAACAGAGAATACTTGCTATGTGCATGTACCTGTGACGATGGTGAGCCAGGGCGAGTAGAGGTGCGCGAGCCTGGCGCGGCACTGCCGGCTGCGGTACCGGTCGTCGTGCTCGTGCTTGGTGAGCTGCGCGCGCAGCACGCCCAGCGCGCGCAGCCGCTTCTGGGGCGCCTCGCGGAGCGACTGCTCCACCTGCATTGGAAGACTAGCTTTAGAAAACAACCTACCAAATAATTTAAAGTTTTAGTAAATATAAGTATACATAATTCCAAGACGTCTCTCATGTATGTACATATATCGTTAATGATGTTTTACTCACTTTTAATATTAAAAATTTCGTACAGATGCGTATCATACGTGAGTGAAAACCGTTTAGTTAACATATTTTTTTTTTTACGTCTGAAATTATACAATTATTAAAAAAGAATTCATCATCATCCATAGCCCGTTTTTTTCTCATTGCTGGGTATAGGCCTCTCTCTTGTCATGCCAACAGTCTCGGTCCCGTGCCTATCTCGTCTAGGTTCGACTCGCGACAGATACTAATACGATAATAGTATGTCTTCAACTCAAAACCAATTTAGCTTTATTTCATTTTCAAATTATCCAGGTTGAAATAAATCTGGTGCTACACAATTTTCTGAGACATCGTGGGACAAGTATCTTTTCAAGTTTTTTTCACGTGTGAGTCTGCATTCAAATATTATTTACAATGATATAAGTATTCTACATAATCAGGCAACATTCAATATGACTCATAGCTATTTATCCATACCTACTGAATTAATAAGAATACTGTAAATCTGGTCAACAAAGAATTCATTATTATTTTATTCACTTCAGTATAGATAGATGCAATGTCACTTTTAACCCATCACCATACAATATGAATTTAAATAATAAAGCAAATATATTTGTTACTTGTTTTAGTAAGATTCCAGCAAGAAAATGTCTCATAATGAAGTCTTCCGTGAGTCGTAGCTTTGCAGGATCTGTGTGGAAATAATTTATATTTAAGTACATATGTATTATAGAAAATGATGTTAGTTACAGTTTTATATATTTGTTAAAACGAAAGAATTTTAGTTAAATGGAGAACCAATTTTCTACAAAAATTGCCTTTCTTTTTTCAAACTATAATCACGAGAACTGAAGCTTTAATATACGACAGAAAAAAAAACTATTTATATCGTTACTCGTAAATTATATCATGTTTTACTCACTCGAAGAACCAATAAACAAACTAGTTTTTTTAAATAATATATACTAATCCACTATGTATTGATTAAGATACATAGTTCCCTAATCTTGCTAAAACTCTTTCTTGTTACTATAAAATAAAGACATACCTTCATCTCCTTTGGCAACTTTATTCGCATGTAGCGGCAAGTTGAATGCGACGAAATGTTCATGCAAACATATCGTCTGCAAGAATGTGAATTTGAAATCAAATAGCGCCTTCGGGTCGCATGCCTTGAATTTATCCAGGTACTTCTTGATTTGTCGGAACACGAAACCTCTGTCCATGAAGGATAAACAAGACTGAAAATAGAAAAAAAAGATTACTAAAAACCTGATAACAGTAATATTTCTAATAAGGCTTCCTGGTTTCTAGAATTAAGATTAGTTAAGTAATCTATCTCGCTATGGAAATAAAAAAAACACATTTTAAACAAATTATAAGCGCCAATCATAGCAAGTAAAGTCGTGACTCTATCTTACAAGACAAAAAGTGTGTTGTTCCTTTAGCTTCGAGTCAGTTAAAAGTAGCATCTGTTATAAATGTGATAAGAGAAACTTTAGTCAAAAAAAACATTGATATTTTCACAGCATTAACTTTTGACTATAATAATACAAGCATTATAAAGTTCAACTTACTTTGAGGAACAGAGCGAGATTTTTGTTGAATATATGCGTTTGCATCGGCTGCTGGAGTATGTAGGAAGGTTCCACAGCAGTCACTAGCTTGTCGATATTTTCTAGCAGGTCTGAGTGGAAGCGTTCGTTGCGCGACATCTGCAAAAGAAAATAAAATTAGCATTATCTTAGTTCTTACATAAGTTACATAAGATGGGTCCGTGTGAACTGACCGGGATATTTTACAGTTTTAAAAGTTTGTCGGATCTGATTGGTACTACGACGTTAGACACTAGTCTATAATGTATTACATTTCGCTTCAGCGGCAATGCTGTTTATGCCAGAATACGCATATTTAATGTCTAACGTAAGCCTCGGGTAAGAACAGTTCGATTAATAGTACCTAGGCGATAAAGGTGGAGTACACTTTTCTAAAAGAAGAAAGAGAGATATAAGAAATCAGAAAAGATAATTGACAGCACTCTCTAGTTCCTACAGGTAAAACTAATTAATAAATATTCCGGGACATTGCACACAGCGTCATCTAGCCACACACTAACAAACGCTTGTGTCGTGGGTACCAGATAACGGATATAATACTTATATACTTTTTTTGTAAATACATACTTATCATACATACAAACGACCAGAGTCAACACAAGTAATTATAAATTAAAAAATTCATAAATACTTGTGTCACGTGGGAATTGAACCTGCAACCCCTAGAAAGGCCTACCAACTAAGCTAACAGGCCAGTCTAAATCTTACCTTAATCCGTCCAGTGTTGATGAGGTACTGCGCCATGCTCTTGACGACGATGTCGAAGAAGAAGCCGGAATACTGCATGAACTTGTGTCCGAGCAGGAAGTCCTGCTGCCCCGGCTCCACCAGCCGGTGCAGGGGGGCCGTCAGCACCGAGTGCAACTTGAACCCCACGCAGTTGAACACGTACTGGGAATAAAAGAATATGGGGGTTTGTAAGTAAACTTTCAATAGAGTGTGTCGGTTCTAATCAGATTCTATTTTTTAGTATATTCCATCAACGTCCCTGGCAATGCCAAGGTTTTTTTGTATCTTTTCTATTTGATCTTGATTTTTAATAAATATTTTCTAACTAATGCTGTCCCAACTGATATTCCTATAATTTAATATAGTATTCAGCTTGGTTTATATATCTATTTGTTTATTTTTATAACTTTTTCAACAACTTTGTTACTAATATGCATTATTCATGGTGGTGGTGGATTTATATTTCATGGTGTGCGTGATGTCACCAGCCGGTCCGAACGGAAGACCAGCGCTGGATGCTTGCATCCAGCACATGCTGAGTTGGGGCCGGATTGTGGCACGAAACGTGTACCTGTATATATCTTTATATTTTATTGTGTTGTGTATTTCTTGTTGTTTCGTGTCCCAATAAATTGATTTTATTCTTTATTCTTTAATATCAGGTTCTATTAGAAACGAAGCGAATCTTCGTCTAGTGCAATTATATAGTAGCATCTCCGACGCTACATGCGTTAATGATTAATTTTGTGCTAATGTGTAGTTAAGTTAATCATTGTTGTATCAGTACCTAAATGTCAAATAATGTTTTTTTTAAACTATGAATGATTCTCTTGTTGGTCGCATGTTTATTTCTAACCTTTACGTAGCTGTCCAACAGATCTTTCCGCCCGTAGTCGTGTATCACGTGCACAAAATGTACTATCAGCTTCACTATTTGGTAGCCCATGTCTTGTGTGTAGTTTTTTTCCACAGTCTGCAAATAAACATCAAAATCTTAAAAATTACATAATGTTTATGTGAAGAACACATAAAAAACTAAATACATTTGTTTGTATACGTTTATACGTAATACGTAAGTTTGTACAATAATAAAATATATTTGTATGCGTGAGAATAAGTGTTACATTTTCTCTGTTATAAATTTTGTACATATTTTAACAATTATTGTACAACTAAAACTACTTATAAGATCTTTATACTCAGGATTTAAAAAAAATCTTATTAACAACGTCACCCACCATCAACTCAAACAGCTGATTAAATATGGTTGGCAAGAAGCCAATCAACGAGCTGAGTTTGATCGCGTGCGCAGCTTTGAGCGCGTTGCAGACATCGTTCCACGGCGGGGGGGAGGGGGACGTCGGGGGTGAGTTGGACTTTATCAGCCTCTCCGCTTGACTGAACAGGTTGTGCAGGTGGATGTCTCGCGTGGCTACTGTCGAGTCTAGAACTAGCTGACATCTGTAGAAAGTACAAATCAATCCTTCAGATCATTTCAATGATGCTTTTATCGATAAATTTATTATGATTAATCAGACGTTACTTTAAGGAAATCCTTTATAAATTAACATGGGACGTTCTGGAATTGTACCAGAATAATCTGTACTGAATCGAAACTGACTGCCAAATATGGCTGTCGGAATTTGACTTTTAGGAAATTGTACTTTTAAAGTCACCCCAATTTATTAAAATACGTGATTTTCGAGGGACACATTCATGATAAGTGTCCATTTTAAAGAAATACAATTTTATTATTATTTTTACAATGAACATTGCAAAAGTTAGTAAAGTTTTATCTTTTATTTATTTACCTGAACAGCGGTTTCTCTCCCTCCACCCACACCACCTCCGGCCCTGCGTTCCCCCTCCCCAGCCCCAGCGGCTGTATGGAGAGGTACCCGGAGGGCAGGTGTGTGGCGATGGGCAGGCTTATCACCTCGTCGATTAGTTTGTCATTCTTGAGGAGCGGGGCCCAGGCGTACCTGGAATAAACATTTTTCTTAATATTAGAAAGCTGAATAAGAATATCCAAGCGGCCTGACTGAGTGGTTTCTGCATATGCATACTTTTTAAAACTCGCTTGCGTTATTTTGCATTTAGCAAATCGTTCGCTATTACACAAGTTTGTTTCTTCTTACAGTGTAAATCTGTACATGGTCTTTACAAATCATATTTCTAGACTTCATAACACATAAGGAGTATATGTCCGAGGCTTTAATCGTATTATTTCAAGACAAAAAGAATCTAATGTCACCGTCAGGATTCCATAGATCCACCATACCAAAAATAACTCTCCATCGTTTTGTTGCGGTGTAATTATAAATAAACACACTTTCGCCTTTTAAAAATAGCATGATTACTCATCCAATACAAGTTTCGACATTAGCATCGTTTTTCTTCGCCAAATTGCAAGCAATATGATGAAAAATAATATATGGTGCGTGGTGGTGGTGGTATATATATGGTGCGGAGCCAGCGTTGCCGGCAGCCGTAGTTTAGCTTTGTCCATCAACGCGGGCAAAGCTACGAGCTTCTACTAGTAATAATAATAATAAATAATAATAATAATAAATAATTTTTATTGACACAAACAACATTTTTTTAAAATACACAATAGTAGCCTATAATATAATATTAGAGAATATGTACATTTTTATTTGAGCAATGAATATAACCGGTTCTTCTGAACTAAGCAAGGATGCGTGTGACTCAGCAAAATATTAATAGTCATACTAGTATTTGTGCCTGCGCCGCTAAACTAAGCAAAGCTTGTGTCTTAGAGATGCATGCTCCCCAGTGGTAATGTTATTAAAGTAATTCCATATGAGCTGTTATCAACAATTTACAATTTAATCTTAAAATTACATATAACCTAATTATTAAATTATTTTCTTACAGTTTGGTGTGTATGTGAGAGTGTTTTTTGTGTAAATGGGTATTATGGATGAAAAGAATCAGAATGTGGTTGACATAATATAGTAATTGATATAATTTCATGAGTAGAGTGTAAAATGTATGTGTCAGTAGAATGTGTTTGTGTTTAGAAGTTGTCTAGTCATATAGCAACTTACCCGATACAAGTTTCCACATTGGCATCGTTCTTCTTCGCCAGATCGCAAGAGATGTGATGGAAAGTAAACAGAAGATGATGGTTCGGCGTGAGTGTGGCCGGTAGCCGCAGTTTGGCTTCGTCCGACCAGGCGGGCGCAGCGTTGTGGTGGAGCACTGAGCAGCGGTACTGCGTCGACATGCCGTGACGACCGTATACCACCTGGAAATAAAGTCGAAGAAACAAGGTGGTTCATTTAGTGGTATTTATACTAAAGTAAAGTGGCTGTCGTGATGCGAAACGTCACCTTTTTATTTTAAATTAAAAAACAGAAGTAGTCTAATACATTGATGTTATATTTTTTACACTTGGTAATGCCACCGATACATATTGTCATTCGTAATAGAGCAAAGTAATAAAACTCAAAGATGACTGACTGACTGACTGACATAGTGATTTATCAACGTACAAACAAAAACCACTAGACTAGATCGGGCTGAAATTTGGCATGCAGGTAGATGTTATGACGTCCGCTAAGAAAGGATTTTTGGATATGCTACTTTTAATGGGGTGAAATAGGGGATGCAAGTTTTACTTCTTAATGCGAGCGAAGCCGCGAGCACCCACTAGTATCTTATATAATCTGTTTGGCAACTGAAGAACTGGTAATGATTGATTGATTGATTAATACTTTATTGGACACTCACATAAAAAAACATACTTAATACAAAACGGAAAAAAAAACAAATCTAATGCCACAAATGGCGCCCTGATCGCTGAATGGTGTGTGATCTTATCAGTCTCGGCGATAAACAATGTATTTACCACAAGTTACTTCTCTTTTAAAGATAAGTTCATACAGCCAAAATTATACAAAATAACTAATCGCATCTCACCTCTAAAGGCTTACAATCCCCCGTATCGCTGTCTCTTAGTTCAATCGAGCACGCAATGTTCCTCGCTCGCGCGAAAACTTTCTGCGACTCAAAGTTCAACGCCAGCGGGCGCACGTACAGGTGGTGTACGTACGCTGCGTACGGCTGCTCCGGCTCTACGTTCAATGTTGCCAGCTCTAGGGTGAGGGGAGAGCTGGGGGGGAGGGGAAAGGGCTTTAGGGCTGCGTACGCGCTGGTCATGCAATCTGAAACGAATGATGAGAAAGGTGTAAGGAAACGCATATTTTGATAAATCTAAACGTATAAAACTCAAAGACTGACTGACTGATATTGTGATCTATTAACGCACAGCCCAAACCACAGGACGGATCGGGCTGAAATTTTTGGAACTTTTAAAGGGGTGAAATAGGGGATGCAAGTTTTACTTTTTAATGCGAGCGAAGCCGCGAGCACCCACAGTAATAGATAAATGTTTATTGGGACAACAGCAGATCCATAAAAGGTTCGTAAAAATTCTTAAATTAAAAATTTTATGGAACTGTTTAGAAACTACAACAATAATTTGATTGTATTATTTTTTTATACTCGTAGATTTAATTTAATAGAAACCTAAAATACGTTCAACATCGGTTTCTGCTGATGGAATTAAAATATTTAATCATTGTACTGTTACTTTTTAATGATTATTAATTAAGAGAACCATACATTGCTATTAGCTCATTAGACAAGCTCAAGTTAATGTAGTTGAGAGACAACAAAAACCCACGCGCGATTTCACGCACATATGTAATCGACATTAGTTCTTTTGTTAGTAAATACAAAGGTTGTATTGTTTTCTACTATTAAATCATTGAAAGAGAAATTTATCCTGTGTGAAGTTACAACATATTTTAATTAGAAAGCTACAAAGGACTAAGAGGTAAAAAAATACCGTACTTCTATATATTGTTAATAGATATAAGTATAGGCTATAATTTTTTCGAGTTCTCATGTGTGCTGAATCGGTCAAAACGCCCTGTGGTTTTAAAAAGGTGTATTAATTATGGATCGTAATTCTGCGGGGGAGTCACGACCCTCAGCCACGAGGAAATACGACTCAAGAGAGAGAGAGATTAATTATGAATCTTCCATCTCTACAATAAATTTCCCTCAAATCAAACGAACGGTGCGAAAAAAACCTAAACACACACACAAGGCCTCACTTTTCTACAATAGTATGATGATGATGATAACTGTTGAAAGAAAGAAAGAAAACATTTATTGTGACAGATTTAACAGAAAAACAAACAAGTAAGAACATAATTAACAAACAAACATAACATCTGTCACAACACAGCCCCAACTCAGCATAATGCTGGTTGTGTGGAAGCAACCAGCGCTGGTGTTCCGTTGGGGCTGGGTGTGACGTCACGCACGTACAAAAAGGCAGGCAAACAAACAGCCAAGATGAGACGTTTACAAAGAGGAGCAAAATTTTTAAATTAGACAAACGTTTTTATAGTTTTCATATGTGCTAAAAAGATGTGTTAATTATACGGCTCTAATCTATTTCTACAATAAATTTCCCACAAATCAATCCACCCTTTACGGTGCGAAAAGACACAAGGACACACACAAGCCCTCACTTTTCTACAATGGTATATGATGGTCACTTACTCGGTATCTGGTCGGAGCTCTGCTGCACGTGTATCGCCAGCCAGCCCGGCACCACGGTCAGCCTGGCCAGCTTCTCCGGCTTGCGGAAGTCAGTGAGGATCTTCACCAGGTCCTCGTCGGATAGCTTGTTCGGTTCCTGGCGGTAGATGGCGGGGAACTCGGGCGCTGTGTCCAGATCGTTGCTGTACAGCCTGCAAGAGAAAAAAGTTATGTCAGTTGTTCAGTATAGTGTTTTACAACTACTGAACAAACGTAGCAATATCTTTTTTACCTACTTCAATAAAAATAAATAAAATCAAAAATATATAATGAGATTTTGTTTGTCAATTATAAATCAATGATGTAGATCTCTTATGGATAAGTGTTCAGTCTTTTCAACTCTAGCTCTTTTTTATAGTTTTGGATTCTATCTTTTTTCTTTAAAAAAGAAACTCAAAAAAATTTCGTCGTGTCCTAAGCTATGCACCAAGAATGTGAAACCGTTAAAGTTTTTTCCCACATAACGTTCCTTTCATTGACTTCACATACCTTAGAATAATAATAAAAAACAACTTACTTATACAAAGGCTTAGCAGCCCACGCAAAAGGCATCCGATAAGTCCCCACTCGGTTCGCATAGGCCTGCACTGTCTTATGCACCTTGAAGCCCAGCCGAGGGTCCTTCGTGGCCTTGAGGTAGGGCTCCATGACCTGACTCACGTGACCTTGCAGGATCTTGTCTATCTTCACCACCAGGAACAGGTCTGGATGTGGGTTGTTCACTGATAATACTGCCTGGAAACATGAGGTTTGGGTTTAAATAGATTGGGTTCTTTATAAGTTCTTTAGAAAAAAGTATGTTTCATTGGGAAAAGCATAGTTCGAATGCTATGCGAAAATTTGTGCAATGGTCATATTTATCAAACTTTTTAAACCCTCTGAATATCGATGTCGAGTTTTACATACTTATATACATATTTATTTTATCTTTCCATTATTTCACTAGCTTGCATTAGGATTAGAACACTTAATTTACCTAGGAATAATTAAATGATATCATACCTGTTTCTTCGACCTAAACCACTCCTCCGGTATCTGTTTAACGTCTAACTTAACATCGTAACTAAAGTTCTCGACTAATGACTTGGTGCACTCTGCTTCATTGACTAGATCCTTCACTGCGTCATGGTTCAGATCGAAATGGAAGTTTTCCGTCACCTTCTTGCCACTTCTAGCGTCATATAGCGCCAGGTAAGTGTAGTAAGGCTCCACTTGACAAAGGAGTTCTTTATCGCCGTCTATAGGCGCTTGTAACCTAAACTTCAAGCTTTCGCATTTGAGCAATATTCTTTGGCCAAAATGTTCTCTGAAAACATAAAGTAAAATTTAGATATTAACATTTTTATGAAAATAATAGTTTTAAAATATTTGTGAAAAAGATAGTATGCACATAAAAAAGTAGCAGCGCTCTTACGGTATTGTCCGTTAATCTGGGATAAAAGTAATTATTTGGTTAATCCCGATCTACCCCCCGAGGTCTTTCCGCGGAGCTACAATATGGGGATAATTAAAAAGTGTATTCTCAAACACCTCTATAAGCTGGCAAAGTGCTGCAGCGCCTCTGGAGTTGCAAGTATCCATAGGCGACGGTGACTCATCAGGCAGTTAGTCTGCATTTTTGCACTTTTTTATTTAAAAAAAATACATGGTATAAACTAGTTCCCTACAAAAATGGTACAACCGTTTGAGTTCGAAGAAATAAAAAAGCTCTTGATTTAATGGTAATACGATAAAGAGAAATATGATAGATTTTACGCATATTAGAATTTGCCGACTTTCCAAATAAACAATCTTTTATTTCAACGTAAAACTTAGCTAGATTGATGGACACACACACAAACAATCAGCTGTCGATTAAGTGATTCTATTTTAAGTTTCCAGTAAGAGGTTTTTATTCAAGTTCTAAATATATTTTACTTTAAATCCATTACTTCCGTTAGTAGTTGTCTCACCAAAACTGTTCTGTTAATCCAGCTTAGATTTATCGTCACTTGGCTTCATTTCTAGTCTAAATTTAATCTAACACAAATCCTACTAAGCCCTAGAAACTGAGTTTACGGACGTGGCAATAACATTCAGGTGTCTTACATCTACTACGTAATTGTAAAGGACTACTACAGCGCCAATCTGGTATATTACATTTAAGGGCTCTATATTATTATGAATATGATTGACTACAACATTAGACGTAGAAAAAAAACTGCTTTCAGCCTAAAACGATTTATAGCGGGTTCACACTAGTATTTTTGCATTATACTGCTTGCTTGCTTGTTTAATGGGTTTTAACTTCGGAAAAGTGCTACGAGTAATAGGTACTCTTACTTGAAAGGTTCTACTACGTTTACTTGAAGGAATCTACTATGCTTACTTGAAAGGTTCCAACTGCGGCTCAGGCTCGGGTGCTCGCTTGAATGGCAAGCTGAACACATTGTGTCGACACTCGTTCCTCGCCGCCGCTATGGACATGTCTGTCTCTCGTGAATACCGCATTAACAGCGGGTTCATGCTGTGCTCGAGACCTTTGAGAGTGCCGTATGTCGGGGGAGGAGGTTCGGCTGTTAGGGACACGTCTGCATCTGGAAGGGGATTTAAAAAATAAAATTTAAGGGGATTTTGAAGGGGGGGTTGTATTATATTCTGTTATCAGATAATAATTCTTGACATATTAATTCAGAGTTTTCCAATTTAGAAAGATTTGTATTTTACAAGTAGGCGTGTCATTTCATAAATCAAATGACGCTTAATTTAACATCAGGCAGGCGCGAAGCTGCAGCGAATTTGGTGTAAATACTCGTACTCGTGAGGTGACAGTGAGCTACACCAGTACATATATCACAAGCATAATCAGCCTTGTACGGGTGTCGTTACAGGCAACATCAAAGTCAAATGCCAATCAGTCTCGTATAAAAAATGTGAAAATCCAAATTCCTATATCGTGTTTAATAATTCGCATACAGCTTACTGCAACCTTGCTTCAGCATACTACGAATACTTTTCGCGACATTACCGCGCCATGCTGGTGTCCGTTGAACTCACATTCAGTGCATTATAATGACAGTTTAGCATTTGATCTCCCATTGTTGCCCACTTTACGTTCAGTCTGAGCGAGCTTGCTTTGTTCAAGGGGCGATAAAAATAGAACACCCTAACGCGAAATGCCGGAAGGTCGACGTTAATTGTGCTAATAACAGTTTGTTAATTTCCGACCCGAATTCAGTAGCCATCAAACCAGAGTCAATGAAAGTCGAATGATTAAACGTTTAGGGTATTTTACACCAAAATCATATTTTTAAACATTGGGCAACCTCTTTGTATATCAAATCAAATATGTGTATTTAGGTACTTAACTTAGCCTAATTAAAAAAGTTATGATCCATATATAAATGGAATTCCCCATATCAATGGAATTGCGTTCGTTTAAATGGTTTGAAGCTAACACTTTTACTAAGCGGGGCTGTTTGTACACAAACAGAAAAGTAATATAATACGAGTTTTACGAGCCCTTTTTACAGGGCTTATTTTGGAACTAGTTCATTGTGTAATTGGTTCAACTCTAGTGTAACGTCCATTATTTTATGATTTGTTTATGGTGTAAACAAACTGTGCTTACAAAACAGTATTATGGAAAGCGAGTAGAGTAAACGTGCGAAGAAAATGTGTACATAGAGCTTATGAATTTGGATTATTTATTTAACATATTATGTAACTGCACTTAATGACCGCCTCAATATTTTTTATTCATATTTGTGAACTTTTCAGCCCAAATCTTTGGTAATATGTACTTACGAGCATGTATCACGACTCACGAGCTATAAGGTTGTATTATATTATTTAACTTTACCTTCTTTTTAATAGTCGCGTCAGCTTTTTATATTTAGACACATTTTAGCCAATTCCTCATATCAAACTTATCAATAAGACGAGTACGCAAGTAGCTACCAAAAAAATCCCGCTTACCTTTATCCAAAACATCGTCATTGTGATTATTTTCTTGATTATCCTGGTTCTTCTTCAGAGCGGCGTTGAAGGCGTTTATCCACTCATTCATATCATCCTCGTTTTCACCTGCGAACGTGTATCCTTTGCCTCCAGACATACGCAGCTCGAAGCTGAATTTCCCGCGCTTTGCGTTCTACAAGAAAAGTATACATAGATAGTAAGTCAGAGTTAAGTCAGTAAATATGTGTAAGTACTTGTTTTATAATTTCGTATTATTTTAGTAACTATAAAATGAGTGAATTAAAGTTGTTGTTTGTTTCTATAAGTTTGCAATGGAGATAAGGTTTCTCCAAATTCTAAATCTAAAACGTATGTTGACGTAATCTTTATCAAACCATGCGATTGCTCATTGCTGTCGCCTCTCAGCCATAAATGTCATAATGTAGAGCAGGTAGAGGTCAAAATACTTCAAAAAGGTCGATTGTCTAACTTTCAACCCAGTCATGGCGTACGTGGGATTCTGCCGCGGCGAATTCGAGCATCCAACTGTTTGCCCTGACCCTAATTAACGTTCGCAAATGAGCGCGTAACCACTATGTAGTACCTACTTACCTTAACAACGTCCGAGCAGAAGTCCATGACGATAGTCAGTTTGGTGTCAGTTTTCTTTTCATCCTTGTACACTTCTAGGATGTATGTGCCGTCCGCCTCTCTGACCATTGAGCAATAGCGTTTCTTAAACGACTTGGAAGCGAGGTTACTGAATATTCTCTCGGAGCCGATTTCCGGCCCTTTGAGGAGGTAGCCCTCTTTGGTGCCGTGGTCCACTTTAGCCTGGCTTTCATTATCGCTCTCTGTCTCCGCGTCTATGTCGTACACTTCCGCAGGAAACTTGTTTTCGATGGGTCTGCAAATACACGCAATGCAAACTTTGTACGGCGATTTTCTACGAATAGGTAGAAACATACGAGTGGAGCATTAGTGTTATAAAATTTTACGAATAGATAAAATTGTTGACGGTCGTTTGCTTTATGACTGCAATCGCTGTTATTAGGCGAGGAGACTTTCGCTTGGCATAAAATAGTGTTATTCGTTTATCTATTCAGGTAGAACAAGGACAATTAAGTGGCTATATTTTTATACATAAATACAAGGTAAATCTGAGGATATATGTACATGCAGGATAAGGACATTACTGCCATCCAAACAATAACAATTCAAATATGAATCACCTCATTATAATCCCATCAACGCGGCGTGAGAGAAAACGATCATCTCGGCTTTCACGCAATATAAACATAAATATTTATGCGTTAGAACTGACGGCCATAACTGCATATTGTCCTGTCGTCCTAGCTTGTGCAATATATCATGAATTTCTGATATGAATCACATAGGAAACGCTGGCATGTTATTGAAACCTTGACAAAACTGTATCAGAGTTTTCAATAGCTCATGCATGCACCGTAACCATGCTAACTAAGTTAATTAGATTGATAATTAGTTGTGCGATGATTTTTTTCACAAAACCTTGTATCATTTTTTATGCGTGGAAAATGAAAACAAAAACTAACACGACTCCAAAAACAACATCGACAAGGCATATAAACAAACGTACCTACACTTCAAAATTTAGTTATTATATATCAAACATAATGCTTTTTATACCTAAGTTTTTAGTGAAATAATACAGGACGCTGTTATCGTGTTCAGATAACAAAAGCATACTTTACTACAAAGGGATTTCCCTCTGAATAGTACTTATGGTTTAAACATAATTTTGCGGTTTAATTCCGACTCTAATACGATAGCAAGTCTCAAATAATTAGAATTATAAAAGGTACCAAGATCAGCTACTATAATATGAAACAACTATTTCTATAATTTATCCAAAGCTTTTTTTATTTTTTACAGCATTTTGCTATACGAGTCTTAAATAGCTATCAGGTATATGTCCCAGTATAATGACCAATTGGCCCTATCCCGCCTATCACTGCCAATAAACAGGCACATCAAAACAAATTAGGGGCATTTCCTCCTAGATCGATAAGTAAACTAATCATCTATAGCGAAATACAACACGTAGCGACCGCAGCGTGGCCGATTTACAAACAAACACATTTATAGATCTCTGATCATTTCTACTTGCGTCATGCTAAGACAAATGAATAGGTAGACATACAATGATAGTTTTATTTATTTATTTTTTCATACTTGCAAATATACAATTTTACAAAAAAAAAATGAGCTCCGAGGTATAGGGCGTTTTACCAGATAGCTTTCTTTTATTTGGTGGTTTAATGTCATCTATTGATGTAACTCAATGACCTTTAATAGTGATGATATTTTTATACTTTGTATGTTGCAACTTTACAGTATCCATAAAAATTCTTTATCTTTCTAATACAGTAGTCGCTGTTTATAAAATACAGCGATTAGAAGAGCATGCCTTGTTAAATAAATACATAAGTAAAATAATAAAGTTGATTGTTTTTACTCAATGGAGTCAAGAAATCATATTCATTATACTTAATAATCAGTATGATTTAGTATGGTATGTTTATGTTTGAAATATGCGAATGAATGAATCGCTAATTTGCTGGCAATCTAATTAAGTATACTAGATGCCTAGCCTAGTCTGTTGTAGAGTATAATATAAAGGTACCTACTGAGGTAAAATTTAATATGTACTAGCTTAACCTAAGCAGTTTTTTTCTTGATTAGTGTGGTGTAAGCAAAAAAAATACAATTTCTATTTACGACCTTTGAACTGAAAAGAGAAACGGTGATACATGAGATATGGTTAATAACTTTTTTTTACAAATATTTTTTTTTTTTTTTTTTTTTTCACAAAATGTTTTTGAATCCTCTGACCTCGTGGTAGCCGTTAGGCTGTGTTACGAGGCCAGAGTCATCTCCCAGTATGTTCATAATTTAATTATAATAACGTCTTATGAGCTAGGTTACACAAACAATTTTTTTATTTTGTTTTAATATCTAACTACCCTCAATTTGTGTATAAATTCAAGTGGTATGACAACAAACAGTGTAGGCAAGCAATGTAGGCAGTCACTCACACACGCACAATCGTACAACTCGCCCCACCATCGACTTCTTAATCAACTGACGCATAATGTAAACACTAGTTTGAAATTCATGTGCCAAAATAAATCTATGTATTTTGTCAGCCACCAGTATCTTTCGATACATATTTATGAAGATGCCGTTTTGTTAATTAAAAAATTGAGGTTGCGATATTGCAGTGAGCGGATTTATTTAACTGCAATGAACATGCAAAGTCTATACTGAGTATATAGAGGATCTTGAGAGTTAGGCGTCTTTTGACTATGTTGTCAACGGTAGATAGCGAGTCGGCGCGCGAGCTTATACCAAAAGTAACTATATCCAATCCATGCATCTCTTTATCATAGTTTTTTCTGTTACTTAAACATACATGATTATTTTTTTAATATTTATTAATCATCACACCTTTGCCCAGGACTGGGACAGTATAGGTTAATAAAAAAAAAATATATTAATCATAGATTTTAATTAAAATTTATCAACAACTCACCTGGGTAAGTTGAGGTATGTTCCCGAGTAGTTGGTATACTTGAAGTGTATGAGGTTCCAGCTGGATGCGTAGCTGAGCAGGGCCTGGCGAGTGAGCAGCGGGCAGGTGGCTGCGGTCCGCACGTCCGGCACTGCAGTGGTGACTGTGCGCCAGCGACGGGGGAGCACCACACTCTGTGGGGCAGGAGATAGATGTAACATGGGTAAATCATACTAATAGTACATACTTTTTAGTAAATATATAAACAAAAAAGTTCTTCGAGTGAAACAGCAGGCATTCTCTGGTACTAGGAGATAGATGAAACGTGGAAGACCACAAAATTCATAGACAAACACTTTCACACACATTGCTGCTTTTCTGTACTATGGAATGTCATTTTAGAATTTATTTAGAATTTAGAATTTATTTATTTCTTACCTTAAAGATAACTTAACTAACAGATTTTTAATTTTTTTTATTACAATTGACCTAAATGTAGAGTTACCAGTGGCTACTGCACTAGGTACCCCTGTATCGCAGCAGCCACAGGTGCTTTTAAATGGTATGATTTTAATATGCAGCTACGGTTTTGGTTCATAATAGTTGAATAATTTTACAAAAATAGATTTAAACTAAAAACAACGGATGATGTGTGTGTTTGTGTGTGTCTGTGTGTGCGTGTGAGTGAATATAGGTACTTCTACTTAAGGATTTTAAGCAAATCTTCCATGTCCTCATATGATAGAGTGCACAAGTACTGGGTTACGAGACGCTTGCATTCCCTGAGGGTTGAACTCTGAATGCTACATATTGTAGCCATTTTGTTGTATATGAAGGGGAATCTAAATTCGGGTAGTCGATTTGTGAAGGCTGTATGCACTCGAGGTTGAAAAACCCGTGGAGGTTGTCTCCGAGGGGAACTAGGAGTGATAGAAGAGGCGGTTTGACGGTGTTCTGTTAAGGTTACTTTGAGTAAATAAAGTTGCCATTTATGTGCCTATACCTACTTGAATATACATTACACACCTACACACAGTAGTCATTATTGAATACCTACTTATGGCAAACTTTTCAAGACAACATTAAATCAAATCTTACCTTAAGTACAACATAAACATTTATAACTATTGTAACTTACAAAAATCATTGCATTCATAATTAGAAGTACACTCACACTTTTAAAGAAAAATAATCCAAGCTATCATTTTAAAATTTTACTCACAGCATCTTGGCTTTACATTTTTACATACATTATCATTGGACACAGTTAAATTAACTTTAAACTAATTAGTTTGGTCATATATCTACAACATTGTAATGTTAGATCCTAGCCCAAATTATTTTTAGTAAACCTAGGAATTTACTTTTCATTATGATAATGTGATTTTTATTGCAAGAGATATACCTAACACATTAATAAAGTGTTTTGGTCTAGACATAATCAGAATACTAATTTCATAATACAACATTGCAAAATTCTGTTGAGGTCATCCACAACTGGCTTGATTTATATCATAGTTTACTTATTCATTATTTCACTAACTATTTGATTACAAAATTAATTTAAGCCTTGACATTTTGACAGAGTATACTAATATGCAGTTGTAATATAGAGTTCAATGCAATTTGAACAACAAATATTTTGTTTGTTATACGTACTAGGCCTTTAACACCACAGGTGAGTTTGACTAACAGACCCACAACAAGCAACAACATACACTTTTATACCCAGAATTGTTGCTGGGTTAATTAATATATTTAGAATCCCAGGAGCTATTTTTTGTGTTAACAAGGAATGGGTTTGCACTTGACTGTAATCCACCTGATGGTAAGCAATCATTACAGTCTAGGATAGAGTGTGCTTACCCAGTAAGAACCAATACACTCTTGTTTTGAAGATTCTAAAGCTAAAATAAAAATTAGGTTAGCCAATATAAAACTAAAAATATATAAGCTGTAACTTACAGAAACATCATCGGTTGGATACAGCAGTATGTCTCGGAGAGGGTCATTCAGCAGGATTGTCTTATTGTCTTGTATGTACTGCTCAAAGTCCAGTGCAGTACATTTCTGTGCAATGATGTTCTACAATATAAAATATACATTTAAATATCAATTTCTAAATGAAAATGCCAATATAAAGTTGTTATTTTAGTCTTGTGAAATTATTGCTTTGCAAGATGTATTGAATAAAAAATATGGGGTTCTAGTACGCTTCTAATATAAATAGCTTCTCATAGTAGGATGTCAACTGTAAATTATTAGAGCCCACAAAACTATCTATTAAAATGAAACACCTGGAGTTTATCACTCTGTCCTAAATAAAAACATTGAAATATTCAGTAACAGGGCTATTACTTTATTCAAATAATAAGCTGAAACAATGTATATCCAATTTTAATGAGTACTTATATAATTATATAGCTTGAAATGTATTGAAAATTTATATTATCACAGACATATTCATGGTATTAAATATATCTTTTCGGCTTAGATTTTATTCTACAATAGACGTAAGTAAATAGTTACTGTAGTAAAATCTATTTTTATGAGTTCAACACGAGTTGACCTCTTTTTCGTAGATATTTGTGCCGAAAATCGTTATTTTAAAACATATTCATTTGCAATATAAGGCAAGATGAATACGTTCGCTTTAGAAATTTGTAGAGTAAAGTACAATAACAAAAAACATGAGTTCCTCACCTCATATTCTGCGCCACTTTTCTTCACCTTAGAATTAACCGGAGGCATGCTGATCTACTTCAAGCACGAAAAAGAACTGAAAGCCCTAATTAGAAGGTGAACCACATAATACTATCACATTTTCAGAAAATCGATCTCTATTCAAATGGAAAAGGTCTACCGCAAGATTGCCGCAACAATTTTACGAAATGCTACGATACGACGCGAAAGCAAGCAAATCGAGCAATGAAAACTGCGACTGCGACTTGCGAGCGATAGTCTCTGACATTGAATAATAAAACGAATTTGACAGTTCCTATTTGACAATAGTTTGTTTTTTATACAAAATATTAGTGATGCTCTAAACTTATTCTGAGAAATCGATCGATTTTTATGAAAGTAATAGCAAAACTGTACCTTAAAAAAATGGCGTCACCGCCATTTCAGAAAAGCGGTAAATTTAAAAAGGTAAGGATTGACTTTGATTTGATCGATTCCTAGCAACTATATTACCTACCTTACATAATGTGTGGTGCATTGGAAAGGAGCCTTTGCTCAGTAATCTCAGTAATGGTTAAACAAGGGCTCATATGAAGATGAGAAGACAAGCCGTTCTCATAATTTGAGACAAAATATTGTGACTAATATCAACTAGTAAGCATTGAGTTACTTTTGCCTTCAATGAAAATCGAGATAATTCTTGAAAGAAATAAGCATAATTAAAAGTTACAGTAGACAGGTAAGTTTGTATTACATAAATAAAACTAGGTAGGTACCAATTTAGTTTTATCATACTTTTTATTAACATAAATCTCTTTCAAATGTTTTCACAGACACTTAAGTAATTATAAAACTCGTTTACGCTTAACAAGTAAACACTCCAAACAGGTATCCAATTTATAATTCGTTATTTTTATTTAAACAATGTTCAAAAGTTTTTTTTCCAAAAAGTACAACTTCCTATATCGTATATTTTTTGTTACATAAATCAGAGAAAATATACAATCTTGTTGATAACTTTAAGACCGTTAGAACAATAATTTATTTACAATATCTATTATTACATACCTAATAGTAATAAATACTTAGACGAATAACTAAGGGTAATTTCAGTCGTAAAACTTAGTATCGACTAAACAAAATGTAATTATTTATCCAGACATTCTTGACTAAAATTATAAAATGCAATGTTAATTATAAAATTAATTTGATAAGAATTGTCTAAAATACTTATTCCTACCTAAATTAGTGACATTCTTATATTATTTTAACTATATTTTTGGCATTGATGAAACTTAAATGTTATTGATAATATTAAACTTAAGAGTTAGGTACATAACAAGTAATGCTAACCAATAAAATTTGGTCTGTACTTATTTGCTTAATAATGTTGTACTTATACATATCACACTTATATAGTACTCGTATTTGTTTGAGTATTGGGCCTGTACATGTACTTACAATATAGAGATTAACGTAAGGTGGATACCTTAGATCGTAGGTACCTAGGTACTTAGCAAGCAGACCTGCGAGAAAACTTTTTGGAAATTTAACGAACAAGAGCCAAAAGGTCGCACTCATTTCTATGCGTAATTTTGATATAAATTCCCGAATCATTGATAACTTTACTAGTTTTTAATTAATATAAAATGTTACATACACACACTTCAACTAGAAAAATTGACCCGAAATCGCACAACATTAAATCAAATATGTCTTTCAGAATTTATTGTGCGTTGTTAGCGCGGTGTGGGGCGGGAATGTGGAGGAGAGGTGCATCAGTGGCGCCGGCACCGGCACGTACTGCGAGGCAGCCGTCAGCTGCGGGCCGGGCGGGGGCGCCGGGCCGGGCGGGGGCTCGGCCGCCGGTGCTGGCTGTCAGGTGTACTCCTCCTCGTCCTCGCTGGACTCTGACGACGAGCCCCCGTCCGGCTCCGGCAGCGACAGAGTCAGGTAGTCGACGGGCGGGCCGCGCGCCGGGATCAGGTACCCAGCAGAGTCCTGCGCCGGCGGAGACACGGGCGGCCGCGGCAGGCTTGTCGGCGCCGCCTGGCTCACACTACCCGCCGCCACCTCTAGCTTCCTACATATCTCGTCGAAGTTTATCCGGTCCCGAGGGTCGGATTGCCAACACGCACGCATCAGCTCGCACGCGAACGTCGGACATTCTTCCGGAGGCACCAGCACTATACCCTGCAGGATCAACCTCGTCGCTCCATCGTTGTTGTGTCCGTAGAAGGGCTGCTTGCCGCGGCTGTAGATCTCCCACAGCACGACGCCGTACGACCACACGTCGGACTCGTGCGTGAAGCGCGCGTACACGATGCTCTCGGGCGACATCCACCGCACGGGCATGGGCCGCTCGCCGCCCATCTTGTAATAGTCACACGTGTACACGTCTCTGGACATGCCGAAGTCAGCGATCTTGACGGCGAGGTTGGCGCCGACGAGGCAGTTCCTGGCGGCGAGGTCGCGGTGCACGAAGCGGCGCGAGGCGAGGTACTGCATGCCGCGCGCCACCTGCAGCGCCACGTGGAGCAGCGCGGGCTCGTCCAGCGTGGGGCCGGCCCGGCCTCCGCCGCGGGACCCGCGCAGCACGCCCGCCAGGTCGCCCCACTCCATGTACTCGAACACCATCCACGGACACGCACTGATATCATCTGCAAATAACAAATAGTTGACAGTTTTTTTAAACATTCTAAAACAACATCCTTAATGTTAAAACGAATTGTTATACAATATGACTTGCCTCTATACACGACCCCGACCAGAGTGAGTATGTTGTCGTGCCGGAACGCTGACATGATGGACACCTCCCGCACGAAGTCTTCCTCTGCACTCCTACTGGCGCTCTCCTTCAGTACTTTGATCGCTACCACCTGCTCGCCGTTGCTGGCACGCAGCAGCCCTGGAACACAAATCATGTTTTAATTTATAAGTAAGTATCGTATATTTTTGAGTTGTTTTATCTTACTTGTGGAAATTGAATAGGATAGGAGGAACTACTTGAATATTAAAATTGGACTCTATTGACGTGATTCTAGGATTGATAATGTTGATTGTTGCGGTACGACAATCGTTTTAGACATTTCCTAATATTATTATGATTCTTAGCAAGAATTGAAATTATAAAGTAATTGTAGCTTTACAGTGTTCGGCCGGCGATGGCTGTGTGTGACTTATCAGTCCTGGCGACTGCAGATCTTCAGTTACAGGAAGTTACGACTGTTTTACACAGGATAAATTTATAGAAATAATTACCTTTGTGTACTTTCCCGAAGCACCCCTCCCCGACCTCCTCGAGGAATGTGAGGGCGTGTCTGTCCAGCAGCGGCACCTGCTTCTCCGTGTCATCCACTGGCGCCGGCGCAGGGCTTGAACCGTACACCCCGTACTGAGGGTTCGTGATGTAGCGCTCCGCCAGGAGGGGCTCTCCGGGACGGACTCGCTGGAAGGTGAAATAATAGTTTGACGAGTTTTTAATCTATTCTATTCATGGTGGTTGGTTAGGTACTGTATTTATATCTAAAATAAATAAATAAATCGTAACAGATTTGAACAGGAATGATATGTGTTCAAAAATATACTCCTACACACTTAAGTAGGTAAATGTTTGTCAGTATATAAATTTTCATCACATTTCTATGCTCTTACTCAACGAACGACTCAAGAGTGGAAGGAAAATCCAGGGTGTAAAACTCACCGGTTTAGTTTTTCCATTGACAGTGCAAATGCGTCTCCTGAGGTACCAGACGACAGTTGGCACGATGATGATGAGCAGCGCCACGCAGCCTGCGAGGGCTATCAGCAGCAACCCTGCGCTGGAGTCCACGGACGAGCCCAGGATGCGGGGGTCAGCCCCGGACGGGGCTTCTGTTGATATGTCGGGGGGCTTCAAAACCTGGAACGTAGAGAACAAACAATGTCATAATAGCACAGATAAGATAAATTATGGCAACTCCTAATTTCTCGAAGTTTACAAAAACGAAATTCTGAATAATTTTAATCCCTCTTTTTTTGAAAACAGTCAACAAGTAAAATACATAATATGTGAGTAAGTGAACGAAATTTCCAATCGTGCTTGTGTATAACAATTTGATAAGTTCCCAAGTTTGTAACAGACAGACACTCAATAGGATTGGAGGTGCTTAGCAAATAATTATTTTGTCGATTGGCACTTAATTTAATCAGTTATTATTTTTGATTTATTGATACAATGATAAATTTAAATTTTGTTTTATGTGTTGGTTTCAAGGATTTTCATCCCTCTCTTGGTTTACATACTTCTTAAAAAAATTCAGATAAAAAAAAATCTTAATGAATTTAGTATTCCACGCAATCGTAGGTGGTGGTAGGTAGGAGATTTGTACTAGTACACATTTCATCACAGGTAATCTATGTAAACAATCACACAACCCCATGGCACTTCCCACTAAAACGATAAGCATATAGAACATTTTATTGGTGGAATGATTAGAGCTTGCTGAAATTCGAGGCCACTAACGTTATCAGGGTTTGACCTATCGTCAATATTTATCAGCAACATTAGATAGAGTAGGCAGTGTTTTATCGTAAATAGGTCTAGTAGGGAATGAATACTGATCCATTAGACTGAAAGATAGCTGTAGCGCAAATATTTATTGAACGTCTATATTTGCATTTGGTATTTATCTTTCTACTGCATTTTTTTCTAAATTGAACTTTGTGACCTAATTTATTGCACGAGAATTGCATATCGCCTCACAGAAATCACTGCTGCAGATATCAAAAGAGCCAAGAAAAAAATGTACCATAAAGGTGTGAAAAAGGTGTATGTTTTATATTCACCATTAATTTATTCACCTCCAGCACTTCAAAAACGAAATTTAAGCTCCTCTATAACATGTAATGGTAATTAATAATCAAGTTTCTATTTAGAAGAGTGAAGTAAGTTGTAGGTACCTATAGCTGTCTGTTCCATGGCATTTGGAAACTCTTCCGCTATCTACAAAATCAGTCATCAATTAAGGCCTACGTATTTAATCGACTATAAACTGCATGGTGTCAATTAAAGCATGAAGGTTGTACCTGTCCCGTGGGCGGCGACATGGCGTAGCGGTCGCTGGTGGAGTTGGCAGTGCGACTGGACGGCGGAGGCTGCACGCCAACTATGGCCTTGCCGTGGCCGGGCACTGGAATTGTGGGGAAGTAGGGTTAGTTACTGTTTTCTTAAAGGTAAGTGTAAGTAAGATTGTAGTGTTATACTGTGTTAATTGTGTAACATTATAAGTAAGGAGCACAAAGTTCGTTGTAGTATATAAAAATCAAGGATCAACAGCACCTGCTATACCTACCTATTACTGAAATGTTTTTTTTGTTGTGCTTGTACAAAAGATTTTCGGTGCAACTGATTATGTCAATACTTGTAGCTAAATAAGTCATCGTTAAAAAAACTGGAAGGCTGCAGCCATGCGCAAAAATATATGTTTATGTGTGATTTGAACCTTAAAGTTTCTGTATGCGTGACCGTAAAACCACACATGCAATTAAATAGGTAAGCTAAGTTCATCAAAGTCGTTAATCACAACCAATAAGCTTACCAATTATCGCCGCATGATTGCACGACAAGATTGTTGTTTACTTCATACATAAATAACTAATTAGTTTCGACATTATTTTGTTCAATAAATTTGTTAGACTTCAACGTACTCGTACTTTTCTTAATAAAACGACAATATTCTTAGAAGTGAGATTTGATCTAATAGCTTAATTGAACATAAACTCCATAAATAAAGTATGACTTCAGAGGTTTCTTAGGCAGAAATATTTATTTATATATACAATAAGCTATATTTAAGAGAAGCAATCAATTTTTTTATATTATAAAATAGTTTTTCTACACTAATGTTTTAACATTCTACTTATGTTTCCAATACTTGACTTATAATTTTATTACTACTGTTATAGCGCAGACAACAAAACACTCAATTTAAGCAATTTCACATGATGGTATAATATCCACATCGATATCGTAAAACCTCATTATAACATCAATAAAACGTGACCAACCTGATTGCAGGGCCAATCAGGTTGGTCGCGTTTTATTGATGCGCGCAGCTGCGCTCTCATTGGTTAGATTTTAATGGCGGCAAAATCACTGTGACAATACACGTACGCGTGAATTTAATGTTTCGCAATGTGTTTTGTTTTTAAAATACAAATTAAAAGTTAAAAATGGATAGCGACGATGATATTTGTACGCCTGCGGCTATTCTAGAATTGGCAACAAAAGTAACTCACAATCTTTTACCAGAAAAATCTAGAAAATTATATGAAAAATAAACTATTGTCAGCTTTTACTCTTGTTGTTTGATTATTGCATTAGTGAAGATAAAGTAGTGTATGCAACTGCATATAACACAGATATTATATGACAGTTGCATAAACTACTATAAGGTTATACAACTCTACGTTTCTTATTTAATAAACTGAAAGAGTATTTATATGAGTATTTATTCCATTTATTGCGCACCAAACGATACAACTAATGTAAAAAGGTAACATTTTGTGTTATCATGCCGAAATGTTATTGAGGAGAAAATTACACAAACAAGTTTTTAGGCAAAGTTGGACAAAGGCCAAACATCGTGATATGCGAGGTCAATGCGGAAGTAACGTAATTCCGAATAAGAAGAGGGTTACAGAAAGTTTGCCCAAAATATAGTTAATTAATGCCCGAGCCGAGGCTTCGCTTGCAGTATAAAAAGTAGCCTTAACACTCCAAAGACATGATACAAAATACATATGTACCAAATATCATTATAATCCGTTCAGCCGTGTTTGCGTGATGAGCGTTTAAATAAACAGATAAATAGAGTACACGACAAAAATTATAAAAACTGCTGAAACGGGGTTTATTATCGATTCCCATTAAAATATACTTCTAGATATAGATTTTAGAAATAGATTTACTTCTTAGGCCCACTTGCACTAGGCCTCTTAAACATATTTATCCAGAATTTTGTGCTTAACACCAGGCAGGCTGATATCTAACGCAAACCTATTCTATCTTAAAAAATGTACAATTTGGTCTCTAAATGCGTTTTATTTCCAATTTCTTGTCTCGCTGCAATCGGCGGAGCCATAAGCAGTGCTGTTGGTTGGGTGCAGGCTTTTCAGGTTTGAAGTCCAGTGACCCCCATCCCTTCTTTGGTCAAATCAGCTTTCTGGGGCCTCTTAAGCCGCCTTACTTCACTTTACTTCATTTTTTGACAGATTTGTTGCAAGTTCGTTTGTGTGCCTCTCTAATCTCATTTTGTATTTCTTGCTGTGTCATTGAATTTCCTCCTTCACGGTGGGCATTTCCAGGTACTCATGAATTTCATATTTTTTTGTGAACCATGGTGCGTTGGTTATGTTTCGAATTACATTGTTTTGGACTAAATGCGTTTAAAGAAGAAAGAATCGTTGTGCAAGTGGATCTTAGGTTTGTATAACGTAAGTTCTTTTACATAGTGATACGTGTACATATCCCATAGCTCGGGTATGCCGGTGGTGGTACAAAAGCAGATTTTGTGGATGGCGTTGTTTTAGCAGGTTCTGTCTGTATCTTCTTCTTATCAAATGTGAGTGGCCAACTTTGACGTCGAGATTATATCAAGCCGCCCCAAGGGCCTCTGACATGGCTTAACGACTGTGCTAGACAAACAGCTGGGACTTACAATTTAACGTGTCATCCGACCCACGGAAGCGCCCAAAATGGAATGCCAATGGAAAATGCAATGCCATCCAAGGACTGACCGCGTCGACCTTTGCTTAACATTGGTCATGCGATTAGCTAGCTGAGCTACAGAAAAAGTATATAGCAAAAAAGCCATACTTACTAGTGATACGTGTGCATGGATGCCCCCATAGCTCGGGTGTGCCGGTGGTGGTACACACGCAGTTGTTGTGGGTGTCGTTGTGCTTGGTGCAGGCCTGCTCCAGGCCACAGGACTGCGGCGTGCACGCCACCTCGAAATACAGCGCTGAGGACAAACAAGGTTAGTTAGTGGATTAGTTTTACTTTGGTTAACTAGACTTCACAAAAACGTTCTGGACCAACCTTTATTTATTAATTATTAATTCAAATTAACAATTTACAAAAAAATTACATATGTCCCGAGGTATAGGGGCGTAGCAAGAGACAATGACTAAATGCTAGCCCGTGTCTTCACAAATACTTATATTAGATAAGTAGATAAATGGGTATAACTTATCACTACTTTAATATTCTGTGGTAAACCTAAAATGTAACGCTAAAACTTAAAGCTTCTCTAACAGATTTATAGAGGAAATCAATTTCTCAGAATATCCTAGTTGTAGCAAAGCCACATTGTAAAACAGTGTGGCTTTAACACGTTTTAATGATCACAGAATGTGATACGAGGTGTTGCAGAAATTATGAAATAAATTGATTTGATTTGTATTTCTAGTTCGTACCAAATTCATAACAACTGAACCGTTTCAACAATTTGAGCGGAATAAGGTAACTAAAATATACAAGCTTTCGATACAGTTCGTACCCAATTAATTGTGAATCTAACTTATAGTGTAGGATCGTTTCGAGAAGGTTCCAAATACAGAACAAGGTTTTAATTGCCAAGCAAACAATCCATTTATTCGAAATTCTAATCTCTCCGAAAATTATTTGCAGTATAATGTTATCTTATAAAGGGATTTCTAGAACTCTATTATTCGCGCTTTGGATATCGTTTTTGAAGGTTCCCATAGAAGAAATCCCAATTTGGCAAGAACCTATTTTTGGTACAAAGGGTTGTCTATGATATTGTTTAAAACCCGATCTATCATTTGAACTCCCCAAGGGTCCCAAGGGCAGGGCACCTAAAGTAGCAATCAACTTTCGGGCAACAAATTATTTTTGGTAAGCCCTTAATCAGTGATAAACAACGTAAACAAGCTTATCAGCGTTTGAGTTGGAAGAGACGTGAGGAGGCATAAGATAACTGATAAATGCCAGTAGATATAAGAGGAGAGAGTATCTAACGAGAGACCGAAGAATGATGATAGTGTATGTTAGTTTTAGGGGTGAAATAAAAATGCAGACACAACGAATGGTTAATAATTATTACTCCGCTCCTTTGTATGAAACAAAGGGACACATTTTTCAGGTAAAATTGAATTCGTTTGATGTTGATGATGACGATCAAAAGTAGAATTTTTTATTGAATTAAATAACTACATTTTGATTAATTTCGTTTGAGTAGAATTAAACAGATTTCATCTAACTTAAAATGAGCTGTAAAAGGAGATATATAGATACTTAATAATATAGCACAAATAGTATATTTAAAAATGTAAAGTTGATTGTACCTAGAAGTAAGATAACGACGAGTCTGTTTTGAAATTAAGTATCTTGGTTATGTATAACTGTGATATATTATGACACTATGGACAATAAAGGAATTCTATTCTATTCTATTCATAATGCTAAAATAAACAGGAGAGGTAAATAATACACATTCGTCAGCTTAACTAACATAACTTTTTTGCTGAAAGACTTTTTACTAGGTTCAGCTTAGACTCAACAGTGTTACCAGTTACTATATGCCTCGTTAAGCTCTTTGATTTTTCCCGAAGTTTTTACAGTTAATCCCAATAGAAAAGCTCTGTTCTTAGTAATCACTTGTTTAAATAAATACTTACTCGTTTGCTTTTTAGGTTGTTGTCGCGCCTCCTCTCTGGGAACGCGAGCTAATTTCTCTACGGGCTCTCTCAGCTTCTGAAATAGATGAAAAAAATGTTTTACTTATATGTCATACAAAATTTATGCCAAGTAAGATTTTAATATAAAAATATTGCCATTTTTATGCACACGCCCTGCAGATTACCTGCGTTAATCCGTGATAAAAAGTAGCTATACTTTATCTATGGTCTAATCTACCTAGTCTACATAACACATTTCATCCAAATATGTGCAGCCGTTTGAGTCCAAAGACTAAATAGGCGTATAACCGTATGTATAGGTATTTTGCAGTATATGCAGGTATCACCGACATTAATGATTAAAATACATTATGTGTATCGGCAATTATACATACATATATATATATATATATATAATTATTCTTCTCAATACTGACGTACATCCTGCCTGACATACCTACAGCTAAAGTACATAAACGAGAAAAAACAAATTAAACAAGATGTTAAGTACCACATCAACATGTTTGTTGATAAGTGAGGACAGAAGCAACAAGTGCCTGCGCTTGGCGACCCGGTATCCATGTCAAACAGGCTTTGAAATAGGCAAAATAATACATAGATTTCTAACTATTTAGAGGAAAGAAAGATTGTTTTAACTACGAACATTTTTGATGTCTATTCTATGTTATGGTTCCAGTATTGATTTATGTTTGATAAATTTCATGTTGTCGCTACGCACGAAATGTTGTTGTGTTACGCGACCATTTTTTACTCGTAAGTCCGTATAAGTTATCCACATAGATTTCTAACTATTTAAAGGACAGAAAGATTGTTTAAACTACGAACATTTTTGATGTCTATTCTATGTTATGGTTCCAGTATTGATTTATGTTTGATAAATTTCATGTTGTCGCTACGCTCGAAATGTTGTTGTGTTACGCGACCAAATTTTACTCGTAAGTCCGTATAAGCTATCCACATAGATTTCTAACTATTTAAAGGACAGAAAGATTGTTTAAACTACGAACATTTTTGATGTCTATTCTATGTTATGGTTCCAGTATTGATTTATGTTTGATAAATTTTATGTTGTCGCTACGCTCGAAATGTTGTTGTGTTACGCGACCAATTTTTACTCGTAAGTAAGTCCGTATACGTTATCCGATCCACGGTTTATTCTTATTCAAAATCGTTTCATCGAACATATTTTAGGGGGCCAAAAAGGACCCACGATAAATGTCGATGGCGACAGATAAAATCAGTATGCAGACAAATCTAGTGGAAGCCATTTGAAGTATTTGACGAATCATTTAGATTTTATTGCCATAATATGGTTGTTCGAGTTTTAGTCATAATGTCCTGTCTTCTTATTATTACGTCGTAGTTCTCTAACTGGTAATTAAATCACATTAGGATACACATTCACGTTAATTGTTTAACGCACGGAATACATAAAATAGTGATTACTAGGTATTAACATCTAGATGTATTCGTTCTCTTTACCAAGTGTAATGGGGACACGAATCAGTCTGTAATGATCGACCTACCTACATTTTGCACTACCTACTTATAAACGTAAGTTAAATATATGTATATTACCAATTAATGACATCCCACGAAGCTATTTATGTCAAAGCGGGAAATAGGATCTTAATAATCTTCTTCTTGAGAGCAAACTCTGACTTCTGGAGGTTTTAAGGCTTAAAGACTGCCGTACAACCTTAACGTATCATTCGACCCACGAAAGCGCCCAAATGAAATGCCACTTTTAGTCACTATTCAAGTACTATGCAAATATCTCCGTTATCTGGACTATGGGCGTTTTTCCATCACCATGTTTATATGCCTGTGGCTGGGGACTTGAGTCAGTCGACTGAAAACAAATACTTACGAGTAAGTACCTAAAATATTGTTTGCTCTTTGTTAAATCAGTACATATGCTGGTGATGTATGTGTTGTATTTATTTCGTTAAAGTAGCTTAAATATTTATTTCACATGAAGAGAAGCTGTTATGTATATACCCCGTCCACATACATAGATAGTCATATACATATACATACATATACTTGTTTACTAAAGTCATAATGGTACTCTGCTAATTATCTATTTACTCTCTTTAACTAATTTGTTTTTCCGTTCAAAGTATAGTCATTAAGTTATTATTGTTTACCATTCCCACTGTCCCGAACCCTATAAATACTTCCAACATCCCTTTCCGCAGTCAGTTCTATTCCACATCATCGTCCTATTTCTATTTTCCAAGTTTCATGTACTAAATTTAAGTCTTAAGTTTCAAGTGTAATAAATAAGTGTGTAGGTAATCCTAATTAGTGTTTTTAAAAACCAACCTCTGCCGCCCGCTACGTAACAAATTAGCGCAGTCGGTAGGATTGGTCGCGAGTAAAAAGCGCGAAATAAGTCGACACTGAACGTCGTCCTCCGTTAGGATTAGACGGTTCCTGCAGGGATTGAAATGGTGTCGCCGGGCCCGCTCGTGACTCTGCTGTTACTGTGGTAAGTGGCAGATAAGTTGCTCATTTCTCCTAGTTCCTATTCTTATTGTTCCAATTTTACCTTACCTATTCGTTCTGCACTAGTATTTACCTTTAAAATGGCTGTCTCAACCACATCTACTAGATTCGAAAAATTGATTTACCTTATCCCTGAATTCGATACAAGTGACGCTTCCCAGGTTTATAAATTTATACGGTCATGCAATACGGTTTTCAAATTAGCAGACCCCACTGAGCACCAAATTTTGCTTACATATGCCTTAAATAAGATTGTTGGAAGTTTTGCCGTAGATGTTCACTCAAGAAATCTTGAATCATGGGCTTCGTTACAAGCCTTTCTAATACAGAAATTTTCAAATGTAAAGACTGTCGCTCACCTGACACTAGAGCTCCAATCTATGTTCCAAAAGGAACAAGAGAGTGTGACAGACTATGATGCATCATACTACGTGATGCATCCACGCAAGTCAATGATATATATATATATATATATATATAGCAAAAATTTGTTGGGTCTGCTAATTTGAAAACCGTATTGCTTGACCGTATAAATTTATAAACCTGGGAAGCGTCACTTGTATCGAATTCAGGGATAAGGTAAATCAATTTTTCGAATCTAGTAGATGTGGTTGAGACAGCCATTTTAAAGGTAAATACTAGTGCAGAACGAATAGGTAAGGTAAAATTGGAACAATAAGAATAGGAACTAGGAGAAATGAGCAACTTATCTGCCACTTACCACAGTAACAGCAGAGTCACGAGCGGGCCCGGCGACACCATTTCAATCCCTGCAGGAACCGTCTAATCCTAACGGAGGACGACGTTCAGTGTCGACTTATTTCGCGCTTTTTACTCGCGACCAATCCTACCGACTGCGCTAATTTGTTACGTAGCGGGCGGCAGAGGTTGGTTTTTAAAAACACTAATTAGGATTACCTACACACTTATTTATTACAACTTGAAACTTAAGACTTAAATTTAGTACATGAAACTTGGAAAATAGAAATAGGACGATGATGTGGAATAGAACTGACTGCGGAAAGGGATGTTGGAAGTATTTATAGGGTTCGGGACAGTGGGAATGGTAAACAATAATAACTTAATGACTATACTTTGAACGGACAAACAAATTAGTTAAAGAGAGTAAATAGATAATTAGCAGAGTACCATTATGACTTTAGTAAACAAGTATATGTATATGACTATCTATGTATGTGGACGGGGTATATACATAACAAAGCAACCAAATTTACTAATTTTGTTTATATGTATATTATATTTTGCAATTAACGAAGAGACTTGCCTACACCGAGTACGTTTTTAAGCTATTTACAGTGGAAACCAAAAAGATGCAGGTAGCTAAACTCATAGTGAAGAGAGAAACGCGGGCCGACAAATTTTCGTTCAAAGTGCTCATACCTAGTCCAGAAAAATATCTAATACTAGTTTGTTAGTAGATATTCTTTTCAATGCTGTGAAGCCTTCATTTTGTCTAGATGCACGCTTAAGATTAAGTTAGGATATTAAGTCGGTATTTGTTTTCATCCCCAACATAATTTTGTTCTTCGTAAATATCTCTAGAAGAATTATTTTGATAGTCTGAGTGGTACAAGCCGGCTGATAGTTCCAAGCGGCCTCGACCAAAATTAGGCATGGCCCATACCAGATAATTAGTAAACACGGAAAATAAGAATAATATTTGAGTTGGAGTATGTTTTTGTTATCAGAGAGCGGCTGAGAACGGTTGAGAACAGTTGAGATACTCGACATGGAGTTATTTTGGCTACGTTATCGCAAGATGCGCTCTGCCGTGCCCCAGCACGATAAATTAACATCGTATTGGTATTACTTATCAATGTTTTGCTTCTGTATACTAACCTCAATTTCGTCTTCGGACGTAGTTGGAAATTGATTTAAATTGCTATAAATGATAAAATAAATCAGTTTATTCATATCTAGGTTTATGACATTACATTGACAATATATTGAATGCTTTGTTTCTTTTTAAAGGTGTGCAGTGCAAACAATTACTTAATCATACTTTATCGAGCACTAATTTTGATCTTTAAAAGTTAAGTAAGTTTTAAAACGTATCATTATTTTCACCGCAACAATATCGCCTCATCTCAAATAAATTAAAACAGTTTAAAATAAATAGACATTCATCCTCAGAAACAAACATCAGTAGAAGTGTCTCGTTAATTGAATATTACAATTTCAAATAAATGTTAGTTAGTATAAAATTTTCACGAGGCTAGAAGAGAGATGCTACATGTTAGGATAGGCATTTGTGTACTATACTGATTCAATTTTGCCTCAGCTTTGTTCCATGATTGCATCCAGCTATGCGTGTTTACAGAATATGATTTTGTAGTCCCTGATTGCAATTGAAATTAACTGTGCATTATGATGCTGGATAATGCCGTAGTCTAGCGGTACCTAAATAACAATAACCATAATAATGGTGATATCGCGGGTGATAGGTACACAATAAATGGTAAATAAATATTCTTAAGCAAAGATTCCATGATTCATTATTGTTTTAAAAATAAAAAAAAGACGTAAAAATCTTTCCTAACTTCATTTACTTGGGTATGTAATCCAATTTAGCAGGAATTTACAGTAATTCCGCCATAAGGGCATATTGTAGGACATGGGCAAAGGACGGCAGGGTGGGTTAGAGGAACCATCCCGCGAGTATTCCTGACGCGTTTACTTATTTGAAATTGCTTTACATGTGGAACGAGAATCTGCAGAATTGTATTTGGTCTTTGGTTCACTGCTTTTTCAAATGTTTGTTGGTAGTTCGATACGTTTATTTTGTTTCTATTTTGTTTAAGATTTTTTACCTGGTAAGGACGTGAAAATTGTACATTCCACGGTCTTTGTATCTTACCGTTATCCTAGAAGGTAAGTATTTCTTGAGAAAGCGCTAGAATGCAAATGAGTAAGCATTAACTACAAATCTAGCCACCAAGATGTGTTGTTTACAAAGAAGTTGTTTAGTTCTCTTCTCAGATAGATTGTTCCGTGCACGTGCTGGCCCGCTTTACGATGTCAATCCTAATCAACGCTGCACTTTGTTCGAGCTGAGGTGGAGTAGAGACAAGTGGCTCTAATTAAACATTTAAATTAAAATATCTTCTAAATAAATCGAAGACCAGATTACAACGTCTGTTTCTATTTTTATCACAAATTTAATAGAAAAACTAAGCGATTGTACCTATATATTACAACCTGGAAATGTATAACATGTAACATGCATTTTATCTCATTAAGCTTTGTTATGTTAAATTTCAGCTCACCAAATAGATACATGAAAAGAAAAATTGAACAATAGTTAGATACGTGAACGTTACATATTGATTTACGCTGAAAATATAAGCAGAGCCTACTTATTTTACCAATTGATTAGGCACTGAACGCCAACGACGTGTTTTGTGTACAGCCTTCGCTTGTTACATACTGTTCACGCCCATTAGTATTGTCATTTTATCGCTAGTAAATTTTCCAAGAAAAGCGTCTCTAAGAAAACAACGCACAGTTAAACCGTTTCAAAATCACTACGTTGGAACCTCTGAAAAGTCGGTTACAATAACACAGATAAAGTTACATCTTTCCCAACATCTAACTGTAATATGGGACTGTTCGGATATATTCGTACCACTTACTGTTCTGTATTGCATCGGAGCTATGATAATAAGAATTTACGATCGGATATGAGTTTTATAAAGGGCTTGTAATGATATCCATACTCTCTGATCGCGCTTCAATATTGCACAATCTATAAGTAGTCCCGTCAGACATCAGCGTCATTTAATGTATATGTCGTAGGATAATTCGATACTTCGAATCTTCGCGGAAATCCTAGGGGTTTTGCGAAAACGCGGATAATTAGACATAGGCGAAAAAATATCAAATCTTACTGGACAAAGTCAGGATTTTTGCCCCACCACTTGCACTACAACAGGACTTGGCTCCTCCTCGCTTCGCTCGTCGTCGCATGTGCGTGGTAGAAAGCAACCTAACGAATCTAATCTACCTTCTGTCACAGACAAGTGACTTCGAGTCCAACACTAGCACTACAACAGGACAGATAATTTTTCGCCTATGTCTAATTATCCGCGTTTTCACAAAACCCCTAGGATTTCCGCGAAGATTCGAAGTATCGAATTATCCTACGACATATATACTGTAGTAGTATGTATTAGTTTGATTGATTTTTTATTTTGTAGTAGTTTTTTTTTGTAACATCTGGGCAAGAACAGCGCAAGATAGGGAGTATTGGCATAAGAGGGAGGAGGCCTATACCCTGCAGTGGGCCCATTAGGCTGATGATGATGATGATGAAGATGTATAGATTGATTTTATGAAGATTATTGATGTATTATCTTTCAATACCCGTGACTACTACTCTGTACTTTCAGAAAAAAATTAATATCTAAGTACAAAAAAAAACAAAAGACTATGAACGTACTTCTTCAATGTTTTATAGGTAGGCTTACATACATATGGTAACAACATAGAGTTATTACTACTACGTAGCAGATTTACCACAAGGTCTATTATCTGAAAAAGCTACATACGAGTACATATGTAGATGATGGACTATTTGAGTATCAAAATATAATAGGCATACCTAGCTAAAGGTACGTAATTTTTTTTGTTCAAAAAACAAAGCTTAACTTTGTTTACCAAAACAAAACATCACCCGTAATGTTTAATGTGATAACCGTGTAATAAAGTTATTATATGCCTTAACTTCATAATCCACATTCACGTTCAACTAAGGAGTATTCTTTTATTGCTTTTTTATATAAGTACTTATGTAGTAAGAAGGTAAGCACATTTTAGATTCAATGACAGAAGAAATGTAATAACTACAATTGATTTCAAATAGTTCAGTTACAATAAACTTTAATACATTCTAGACTATTTCCAAAATAATAGATCTATAATCAACGCAAAATCGGTTTATTTATTTTTACAAAATTGGATGTATAATTCTCGGGATTCCTCCGTTTTCAGAGTTTTCCGTGTGCGTGAGAGTATTCGGCCGAACATCGCTTATTTCAGACTTGATTGTTTTGACAAACACCGGAATAATCTCCGAATAACTCTTCACGAATCACAGCTAATTAGTTGCTGGCGTGATTAGCACGCCGAGCCAATTAATAGAAATTTAGTCTGATTTGAATCTGTCATCTAGTTTTCCATTGTCGTTAAAATTAGTATATATTTTAGGACATATCACACAGCGCCATCTAGCCCCATACTATAAGCTTACGTACTTGGTTGTTACCGTTTTAATTAAGTAAATAAATAAAAACCAACCAATTTAAGTTAAGCTTATACAAACCTATACATATAATAAATTTCTTACAAATTACATATATTATCATCTAGGTAGGCACGTTGTTAAGGTTATTTTTATTATTATTTTAAACTTACGATTTCAATAAATATTTATTAGATTAACTACCGTTAAATTCACTCCGAATATGGACCAAGTTATAAAACTACATATCAAACGAGAGATATTTCGATATGCCTCAAACAATGCTGCGGTTTTATAGCGCTATCTTTGGAATGATATCCACATTTAATACAAGATCTACTTTTCCAAGACCACAAATACCTCGGCTGTATCAATTACACCACAATCGGAACATACGAAGCTGTAGGCCCTTTTCGTAGGGCCCTACTATGGTATATTTACCTCATAAAATAAGAAATGTCGTTTTAGTAAAATGTCGGTTGAGTTACTACATTATTTCTTTAGAGATGTAGTCATGTAGCGGAATGAATGGTGTCTCTTTCCTGGTGCTATGTAAATATATTTTACGACTGGTTTTAATTCATTGATCTGTATTATACTAGTTGATGATATTATATTGCTTTGTATTATTTAAGATTAATTAGACGAAATAAAACTTAACTCTCGAGTCAATCAGCATTGCTCCAGATTTGCCGTGACACCATGTACAACAAGAAAATTAAATTTTATATTTTCTCTTAAATAAAATAAATCTCCCCAAAAATACAAATGGTGTCTCATAATAAAATCTTTATTTTTTATTAAGAGTTAAGAAGTAGGTATTTTTATTAAGGAAGTAACTAACAACTACAAGTTATTATAAATCGTAATACCAGAGTAGGCCCCTCGAGGTGTATTGTAGCACCCACGTGACATTTTCGCTAACAAATTACAGCATAAATAACCGTCGACATGTTGTACCCCGGGGACACGACACTCTTACAACCTGCCTCGTTGATGGCAAAACAATAACACAATATAATTTCGATGCTATTGTTAAGCGCTTGCATCACCGAGAATAGTGGTAGCGCCCACGCGGCCTCCGCAGCAAGACTATCGTCAGAAACGAAGCTTTTTTTCATATCGCCGACTCAGAACAAACGCTACAAATTGAGACCAGTCATCGCCGAGACCACAAACCATTTATTACATCACGATCTAATCTACCTACGAGATACTTTATAAATCAGCTCCTTGTCAGGTTTGCGCCAACGGCGTTTCTTTGAAAGTATCACAGTACACTTCTGTGTGTGTTTATTCAGTGTAATTAATATCATAACAGCAGTTCAATAAAGCCGGGCCGCCGGCGCGGCGCCTCCTGTTGAATGTCGGTTCCGGATTTCCTGGCAAGTACTCTATTTCCTCTCTACTGATTCCTATCAACGTCTATCAAAGAAAGGGCTCGATTTCTTACCAAATAAATAGATTACTGTTTTCGGAACAAAGTGTAGTACGACGGGTAGTATGAGGAGGAGAGGCGAGCGGGGGGAAGGGAACCGTATGGGTGCACCTGGTCGGAGCGCGGGCCGATCATTAAAAATGTTTATTTAAAAATCCGACCGCTTAACGCCTGTGCAGCGCTCACCGAAAGGGAACCGACCACTCGTGATAATAACAATCATTGTTTTTATAGCGTTACACAAAAAAGATTAGGCAGCATAAACATACTTTAACTCATCTGTCAGTAAAATTAATGGAGAGATAATCTACTTATCTCATTTTAGGCACATTTTGCTGCTAGAAATAATATTTTTTAACATATTATTGCAAAGACTCATTTATATAGGACTTAAGCGTTTCAAGCTGTTTAACATTATAGGCACTTTCACATCAAAATTACTAAGTTAATAATATAAATTAGCGGACAGCATGAATGGCGTGGAATGAGTATACGTGCCTAATTACATTCTTTCATTAATGACCCTCAAAGAGCTTCTGCATAAAAGCTTCCTCACTCTATTTACCCAATGTGTCTGAGCATCGGCCAGTCGGCGGTGCTTTTAAACATAACAAGAGCTTTTCCACGAAACATCAACAAGGAATCAATGAACGTAGTATAATAAACAAAGAGTTAGTTGTACTTGCATCACAAGAAAACCTTTAACACAACTGATAGATATGAGTACTTAATCTACATTATCATTTTGAATTTTGACCTTTTAAAATTGGTTAATATGACTAAATATATGTTTACATACTTCGAAAAAGAACCGTCTCAATGCCAGAGATGACTTTCTTTCGGTTCTTCGTGGTTGACAAGAGCCAGTATTTTTATTAGACGCTCTTAGTGTCAAAACATAAAAGTTCGTTAGCTCGCGTCTTCTGATTGCGGCAACTTGAGATAATCTCGAATGTTTATTCAACAGTTAAGGCGCCTAAACGCACTAAAGTGAGACATAAAAAGTTTAAAACGCTCTCAGTAGATCAAACAAGACGAGTGGTGTCGCTCGACAGACGGGGAGGTGTCGGGTTACCGCCGCCGGGTCACATTTGTCCCAAATAATAAACTCCAGATTGATGTCAAAATGAAGCACTTTTATTATGCCATCGACCCGTAATACCCTCAGTTCCGAAGTGTGTTTGTTTTCAATAAATCTTCCGCGAAGGTCGAGCTCTGATGCGCTGAATTAAATCCCTCTGCTGAACTATTTCAATAAACAGTATTGTGAATTTATGATATCAAAATGCAATCACGGTTTGCACAATCATTACCCGGTTGTATGTTTCAATAATGTTTATAACAAGGCTTTTGTGTAGCAAATTTTCTTAATAAATAAATAAATAAATAAAATAAATAAATGTCATTTATTTCAGACTTTGAGTCCATACACATTAATGAGATAAAATTAAATTAAAATTATTACATAGCATTAATGATGCTCATAAATTCAAATGTTTACGCTTTGTCACTGTTTTGCCGGAATTGCTCTAGATGTAGTACTTATGTACCTGGTAAATAACATGCCTAATTAGTTTGACAAACATGAGGATATAAACCTCGGCAGCGGATCAACGATATGCGAATATCTTGTTTGAACATCAATAACAACTCATATCATCCTTGAAAGGCAATAAGTACAAAAATACGTATAAAGAATGGAAAATTCTATTGAAAATGTTTCTAGGATAACCTATGTAGGCTTTCACGCAGTACGTGGGAGAGAGTGTTAAACCGTAAAGTCACATTCAGAGGAAAGAAACTTGAGCTTTAAGCTTTCGTAAGTTGTGGTGTGCGCTTTGAGAAACTTATTGACGTTGAACGATAGTTGGTTTGTCGGTTGGTGTGCTGGAGAAGATGACGAACACATTTAATCGCGTAGATATAATATAATTAGCATTTCTCTCTGTTATGCATAGTTATGCATATGTTGTGTAAGTATACCGATTCTACAAATTTCGTCTGGAAACTATTTTACTTAGAGGCTCGCATGAATTCATGCTAAACATCGCTATTCTAGGATGTAGCTTATTTATTGCTTGTTAGGTGAATGTGATGTGCCAGCGAAGTAAATGTGCAGCCTCACATTTTATATACTGAGGGTGCCATGCATTTGATCATATTGGTGGTATCCAACTGGTAAACAGCAGTAACTGTCAGACCATGCTATTTTGGCAGACGGTTCCATAATTCCAATGATGGTATGGGCAGTCAAATTGCCTTGTTGCATACTAATGTATAATTTAATTGACAGACGTCATGAGTAAGTGGTACCGCGTCACCGTGTGTCCTTCGGGCCCGGTCGGGGTCTCAATGCGGAAGTATTCATTTAGGCCGCGCGAATTGTTGGCCATAACCGCACTTCCGAACGCTCCACTCGGTATACCTAGGGTTGATGGACAAGACACTGATATTGGAAAGGAAATGATTACGGAAATGGAATCTTTTAGAAACATGAGGTAAGAATCAAGTTCGTGGAGCTTTGTTGTCGTAATAGTTTCTACTTATACGCTCGTGTCCGCATCTATACAGATTGTGAGTTTTTGACGAGAAATATGTTGATAAATATGTACTAGAGGCACATAATACATAATACAACAAGAGGATAAAGAGATGTAGAGCAGTATCATACAATTTAGTGTAGTTTAATTTAGAAAGTTTCACGATTAAATTGATTGAATTATTAGAGTTATAGAACAGTAAGAAGCAATTAAGAGAAATCTACAGACTAAAGAAGATTAAGAAGAGATCCAACCCTAGTGTCAAGTGCGAGCTGGCACACATACTGAACAATCACGATCCTTTAATTAGACACACAGAGAGGTAATGGTGCATGAGCCGTTTACGCAATGCTTTGTTGAATATAGATTCACTTGCATTTGCATACATGTTTCTAAATCAAGGGAAAGCCCGATAATGAGCACTTGAACGTTGGCTTTTGAAACTGGTATACATAAGTAAACTTAAGAAGTATCTAGCACTAACTAGTTTTAGTGAAATTAAGGTGAAAACAGAGCCTCCAAATTGTAATTCACGAGTTTATTGGTTGTGGTAGTTTTTGGTCTTAAAAGCAAACCTATGTACCTATTATTTTGTTCATTTTTTACGAATGGTGATACAACTTTAAGTATTTTAATGTGTTTATTCTTATAATTACATACTTCATAACTAGTAAATAAAATAAGTACCTATATGTATAGACTGTGTTAGATCTATATATCAAAAGGGAAACCCCTAATAAGTAATTACGGAGTCAGGTCGCTAATAAACTCTGCAAAGCCTCCATCACTACTACCCACTGATGACTAAAGCCTAATTAAAATTGATATCGACATTTAGCACTAAATATTGCATTATACAAGGATTTACTTCAACATTCAATGAGAATACTGAATTGTACGCAGTACATTTCGAACAATGAAAAGCTTTTCCAATTAGTAGTTACTATTATATAGTATGTGCTACTGGTAATTGTGTGGATTCAGCCTAAAGAACTAACTCAATGTGCAACTACATATATTCTGGTGCTTGTATTGTTCAGCTTTCAGTTATATTTATATAAATTCAATAAATTATATAACTACCTAACTATATTGCTATAACAATGGCAATAAAGTCATTCTGTAATAAAAAAAAAACATTTAATAATCAAGCTAAATTGTTACTTTCTTAAGCTCTCCTAATAAGTATTATTATACGTTTTTTGTTGATGTTTTTTTCTGAAATAATGCAGACGAATATAATGAATATAAAAAAGAATTTACAAATATCAAATAAAAAAATATTGATTTCATAATAGTTTTTTTCTATACAATATATAAACAAAAAGTAACCCTAACAAATAATAATGAAAGCTATGTAATACTTTCGGATAAATGTTAAATAATAAAACAGTGTTTTGTTTCCTCTCATATTTGCTTTCCAATACCAAAGGTTTTGGAAGTCGTTTTAAATGTAGATAGGGTGGCGTCGTTCCCAGATTACAATTTCTTTTTCCAAAGATGTTTCTATTTTCTAAAAAAATATTTTCATTTTTGTGTTGGTAAATACATACGCTTGTGATTCCACTTGATTGATTAATCATAAGAAACACTTAGTCTACCTACACGCGAACTAACTCAAGCGTTCTTTAATATTTTACGTGAGTAAAATAAGTAACTGAGTTCTGATGACATAAAGCTCGATTCTTCCAAAATAAGCCACGTTTGGCGAACAATTACTGAGGTTTGATATTGGAAAGTGCCTCGTAAGGTTTCTATAGTAGGTAACCACTAACGATCTACAAGATAATATGACCCCACAGGTTGAATATAGGTAATATTTTTTTTCTAATGAGGCTGCCATAGTCTCGTGGCGATTGAAGCCTCTTGAAAATATGACAATTAAAAAAAAAGATAAATATACATAAACCTATCCAGAGTTACTGACAAATAACGCGTAACCTTTTAAATTAAAGGTAATTCTTTGTGATAAATAATTCTCATATAAATACTTTTAATCGAAGTAAATTCTAACTAGGAATCGCCTAAGAGCGAGCTATAATTAACTAAAACACCTTTCGAGAGATCAATAAGGTTTCTCAACATAGAAAAAGCAAGCTGCCCTTGGTCTGGCCAGTTTGTTTATTCTACTGTCATCTAGCACTTAACGCCTGCGCCGATATTCGCTATTTTTAAACGATACAACACCGAGATAAAATCCACACTTTAATCCGAAAATATTGGCCATTACATTTGCTTACCGATGCGCGTAAGTAGCGGGGTTAGCTGGTAGGTATCATTACAGAAGTGTTGGACACGAGTCTTGTTCGTAACATTTGACTTTTCTTATGTTTATTTGACGCCGTATCGTGCATATACATACATAGGCGATGTTATTTATGTAACGATGTGAATACGAAGGTGTGCTAACGATGTAAAAATCTCGACCTTTTCTTTGTAATAGCAGTGCCCCGCGGTTTCACTCAAGATAGTAGGCATTATGACAATCCAAGGTCTAATGTACTACTTCAGTCGTTTGTAGGTGAAAATGAAGCAAATATACTTTTACATCCTCAAATTCGTCTTAAAAGTAAATCAAATTAATAAATGAAGGTCACGGAACACGTAGAATTGCAGTTCGTTGGCCGTTGTATACCTACCTGTCTCTGTTATTCTCGGGCAATGGTATATTTATTTTATTTATATGTATATGTTACTGTAAAAGTTCGAACTGTGGTAAATCCTAGGATCTACCGGTAAATCTCTCTCAGTGGTAAAAGTCCGAACTATATTTTTTTCTATACCGTGTCTTTTGGCAAATCTTTAATATATACATTAAAGATTTGCCAAAAGACACGGTATATATACGAAAAATCTTAGGATTTACCAAGTCCGGGCTTTTACACTAACATACATATAGTTCACTATGGAGTCCCATACGGTGGTCTGACCAAGTAATAAAAGAGCTGGAGATACCTATAAATGTTGCAATGCACCAAGCATCTGAACGCAACAAATGGCGACAACTAGTACACAAAATCAGAAGGAGTCACGATCCTCAGCAGTGAGGGATACGACTAAGAAGAGAGATAGTTCACTAGTCTACTTGTTGAAACAGATCTAGTAAATAGAGATCACAATTAACTACAGTTTGATATACAATAGTTTAGAAACTATTGCATATCAAACTGTAGTTAGCATAGTTATTAAGCATACCTTTAGTAGAACTTCCGAACTAGTGTGAATAAGTGGTTAGGCAAACTCTAACAGACCGTTTTACAACTACATAGGGTCAGCTACTAAAGCAACACTTTACTAAAAGTTATATTATATTATAATTTAGATACTTTTATAAAATGTGAAAATGACATCATGTTTTTTTAAGATTTTTATCTTTATCTTATCTTTATCTTTAAAAGGTCCTTTAAATCACCTGTATGTAGTAATTAATCGTAAGCCTTTCAACTTAAACGCTTATCATCATAAAGATTTAAAACACAGATTTGGTTAATTGATCATCATAGACAAGACAGCAAGTGCAAATATTATGTAGTCAACGCATGTAAAATGTAAGTAAGTACCTAATAATTTTGTTTTGTAGCTTTTGTCTTATTCTAAACTTCATTCATTAACTATTAAATAATGTATAATATATGAAATAAATTACATTCAATTTCATTACTTCCGCATATTCTGTATATGATATTACGTATGCTGTGCAAACTTTAATTTTATGCCAAGCTTTATGTGGCAATAGGCTCCACAGCCCACCCGAACCTTACTAATAGAGTAGTACCATAAATCAGTCACCTCTTAATTAATGATAGCTAAAAAAGGAAGGAGTACTGAGGGTGTCTATAAAATTAACGGTTGCGATGGTCAATCAGACATTGACATTATTTTTTGCTCACTCTATGCATATTAAACGAGAACTGTCACTCTCTGTTAATTTATACAATGGAAGGAAATTTTCGATCGATACAGTTGTTAAAGATTCCAGGAAGTTATGAAAAACAAGTGATAAAATTAGAAGCAAGATTCTCAATTACGGTGAGTGGTTTTAAAGAATCTACTCCTTTAGGGCAGCTGGTACATAGTGTACGTACATAAAATGTCAGATTGTGTATAGACATCTAAATGTTGTCTACTGTAATGTAGCATAATTTTGCATGTTGTTATTATTATGTGCAAACAAATTATCGAATTCAATCAGAATGAATTTAAAATTACAAATTTTCCCTTAAACATATAATAATATGTCGAGTGTGGTTTTGATTCTATAAGTATGTACTAACAAAACAAAGATTTAGAAGTAGGTACCTATAAACTCAAGCGATGGGACCTAGTCCCATTCTAAGTCAACTGCTTGTATATGCTATGGCAAATGTCTGGATACACCTATACGGAAGATTTCTACTTACATTTTCATGAGCACACACTCCCAAAACGAGCACAAGGACCAGCAACATGTTGGCAGCCTCTACTGCCACTGGCAGGACCCAGGAAACTAAGCACTGATTGCGCCAGCGCATTTCGGAAGCAATTGCCTACGCACTGGACAAGCCGCAGGATGCCATTGAGCTGAAAACTTTTGCATTTTTATTTAGTTTTGTTTGATTGATTTGGAAATTAGATAAGGAGTGCGATAGATTTTGAATTTTGAAATTTTGAAGCGCCCGTTACTCAGCTAGCGGAGGCAATCGCATTACTAATGTTAAGCAAAGGTCGAAGCGGTCAGTCCTTGGATGGGTGACCGCAAAGTGGCATACCATTTTGGGCGTTTCTGTGGGTCGGATGCCACGTTAAATTGTAGGTCCCGGCTGTATGTCATAGTACGGCAGTCGTTAAGTCAGAGGCCCTTCGGGCGGCTTGATAAACTCTCGATACCAGGGTTGGCCTATCTTATTCGATAAGAAGAAGTTGGGAATTTACAAAAAATGAACAGGTTAAAAGGCTTTTGTAGTTTAAGTAAAAAATTGTGTTTCGCCTATAAAAGATATTTCAAATTCAAATTCAAATTCAAATTTTATTTATTGGGACAACTACATGATCCAGGGGTTAGTGATAAAAACTTAATGACTATTGTTAGTATTTCGTAAATGAAGGTTTTCGTAAGTTAGGGTTCAAAGAAAAATATTCTAAGAAATAGCCAAAGCTATCAAGAAAGAAATCCCGCAACAGATTGGCCTTATAACTGTATTTAAAAGTTATTAATTACTTAGCCTGACTAGAATATAAACCTATTTTAATAAATTGAATTCTTGTTTACTCTCTCCATAGTGCGGATTTTAGCTATTTTATAAGTAGTCCGAAAAAATAGAATTCATCTATCGTCCGAAAAATAAATTCAAGAATAAAACAAGTTTGTTTGTGCAATGTATTTTACATGCGTGAAAAATATTGATATTATGTTTTTTGAAAATGGTTTAGTTCAAAATCTCTCAATTATTTATGTAAAAACATCTTTTGATCTCGCTTCATGAAAAACAGGTACTTTAAAATGAGAAGAGACCGAAGAGCAATAAGCCAATGAAGAGCCATTTAAGGAAAATGATTCCTTTGACATTTGTTGATTTGTAAGCAAATAAGGCTGAATTAATCTCTTATCTATATCTTATAAAATATGAAAGTAATTATTAACTTATGTTCTTCACAGTATGAATACGCATTAAAAGTAAGGCCCTCTTTCCTTTATCATAAAATAAAAAGCATAAATAGCTTTTGTATTCTGTAAGCCTTTCACAAAGCATTACATTATATTTTAAAATAAAATAAATAAATGGTTATTGGTTTTCATTTGTTTTGGCCATCTGAAACTACGAATAACAAGTAGGTAATGGCCATTCATTGTTTTTCATATCTACTTAACTAGCTCAAATGGAATGAGAGCTAATTTATTTATTTTAAATCATTTCTTTATAATTAAATTAAATAGGTACTACCTAATAAAACTCATTTATTCAAATTGAGGACGTGATCTTCTTTAGAAGTAGGTTAACATACAAGGAAGTTTTACAAACTTTCATGTTACTATGTGGTAGGTACCTGTTAATTTAAACTCAGTAATATAAGTTTTATTTACGCCACGCGCCATGGTAAGCAATAAAAATCGTCACTGTCGTTTTTTAACCGAATGGCAATAAATCTATAGCAACAGGTGAATTGACTTATGGTGCCTATAAATTTCGACTCAGAGTGTCAATCCAGATGGTTACACAATACAGTGACACAAAAAAATAAAGAATCCACTTACTAAAAGGCTCTAAAGATAGGTATTTAGATCATATAGATTTAGATCATTGTTCTCAAAATATTTTTTTTTTCCAGTTATATTTTTATGACATGTGATTGGTATCAAATAAGGTTACCGATTCCCAATAGAATAAAAGCTATTTCAGGTTACGTTAACTTATTTTTATTAGTAACTAGTGGATGCCTGCGGGTTCCAAAGTAGCCCATGACATTTCTAAGACCTCATACTACCTACATACCAATAATCATGATGATCCGTTCAGCCGTTTTGGCGTTATGAGCGTTTAAATAATAACAGATAAACAAAACTACAAAAATTCTAAAACTGCTGAAACGTGTTCTGTTATAAATAAATTAAATAATACTCAAACATTTTCTTTTTCTAATATCTTCTATGGTTAGATTTTTGCCCCTTTTCAGCTTTATTAAGATAATAGATATTTGAATAAGTGTTAATGTTCATGGTAAGAAAAACGTCTCGTATAGTAGTTTATATCGATGTTTAGCAGTATTCTAATAAAGAACGTATCTTTGAGAGCAGGATTACGTTAACAAAACGAGCAAATCGTGAATTCCACAAATATTGTTCTATGAGCTCAAAGGTCACTTTGCCTACCAATAAATAATCGACCCCGGGGTCAGGATGATTCCATCGACGTCTCGGGTTTGAAAAACGGGAATACAAATACAAACGCCTCCACTTAACTCTTGATAAATTAAGGTTATTAAACTTCAAATTAAGACGTAAAAATACAAGATTTTTGTGGGTGAAATGAATAATGAATATACATGAATTTTAAATTGTTTCGTTATTTTTCACCTGACCTTATTATAAATAAATCAAGCTTATAAATAAATCAAGCTTTGCTTTGTATTGATAGTCGGACAAAATACAGAATTTAAATTATTGTGAAGATATATAACAGATAAACCATATTTTAAAGAAGTGCTTCTTAAAATTGTGTTTTATGTGTTACTAGTAGACGCCCGCGGCTTCGCTCGCATTATTTCAGGATAAAAAGTAGCCTACGATACTCTTAAGACCTCATCTACCTACATACCAAAAATCATTGTGATCCGTTCAGCCGTTATTGCGTGATGAGCGTTTAAATAAATAGACAAACAGAAAAAAAAATCTGCTAAAACGTGTTTTTTTATCGCTTTAAAGCATAGCCAAACCTTTTTTTCTAATATCTTCTACATACAGATTTTTGTCCTTCTTCAGCTTTATTGTATGTATAGATGTATCTTGGTAGCTCCTTACGAGTACTGCTTCTGTCATATTGTTTCGGTAAAAAAGCAGCTGCAGCTTGTTAGCGATTGCAACTAATACATTTAGGCTTCAACTACTTTTTGCTGCGTTCTTTTATGGTCTTATCATGAGAAACCTGTCGATGGTACCTCATTAACGAATACTTTATAGGTGCAGGTACTTATACGCACTTATACTTATGTACCTATTAATGTTATGTGGGGATTGATTTTAGCAATATAAAGCCATACACTTGTCCCGTGCTCAATTTTTTTTTTAATTTAATTTTTTTTTTATTGGTATATGTATATAATCAAGCCATAAAGTGTTGTAACCTTAGAAAAAAGAAATTAACAAACGCTGAAATAATCCTGAAATCTTGGCTGCAAAATTTATCTTACCTAATTTGGCATATATATATATATATATATATATATATATATATATATGCCAAATTAAGTAAGATAAATTAAAAATATATATATATACATATATATATATATATATATATATATATATATATATATATATATATATATATATATATATATATATATATATATTTTGTACATGGCTTGTGTACAATCTACATACGAGTAAGTATCTGTCTTGTATGGCGTAAATAATTATTTTTTGTAAACGGGTAGCTGGTTGCTTCGGTACAGGCTTCTAGCCTAGTGAAGCAATCGATAGATATGTCTTTAATATGTAAACCTATTTCGTTAATTAAAACATTTTCATTTATTTTTCATTTTCCTATAGTACAGGTTATAAAGATCTACAATATAAAGTCTTAAAATGTTTCACTAAAAACCAAGTTCAGTTAATTTTTCTCCCATATGTACTCATGTTGTATTTGTAGTTTGTTATAAGATAAATATTTGTTTGACATCCGATATGAATAGATGTTTATCAGAAAGTAGCTTCCATTTTAGAATTGTTTTTGATTTATATCAGGCAAAGTATAATGGACACACATTTGTATATTTTGAAACATTATTTCCATATCTGTGTATATAATACTAACGAGAAATACTGCTGTAAATTGATATATCAATTTCCAACGTGAAAGTTGGAATTGATCTTCCATTTTGCGTTGCATTCACTTTGCCGTTAAAAATCCGGCATAAATTACTGAACAGCAAGCCAGTGAAGGCTAACAAATAGACAACCATACATTAACAGCCCATAATTGATGCTTTCATTGGACATTTGATACTAACTTTATCATTCACAAGATGAAAGCTAAATATCTCGGTTTCGTGTTGGTTGCAAATTATGTTATTGCATTTCAAACTCTCACGGATAAAGTCGCAATATTTATTTATTGAATACGTTTTAAATTACTTGTATAAAAAAAAAAACATTTTTATTTTTTAACTAAAGGAGAGAAGCGAGATTGAGTCATTTCATTGCGCATAGAAGTCAAATTCAAATGCATTTATTAAATAGAACTTATTCATTTCTACATTGAATAGTATTTTATTTAATAACCTTTGCTTGGTTGTAGTTGCTTTACTTATAGAACCGGCCCCGTTCCTGATTAAATTATTTATCAATGTTTCTAGACTGAAGAAGAAACTTTCACAGCGAAAGCCAATAGAAACTGTATGGGATCTAATGAGAAACCTAATAAGGATTAAATCTATCTTCTATAAAATGACAAATTTCATCACTAAATTATTACTGAAATAAATATCTATTCAAATGGGATATTTTTAGTGGCTTCCTCTTCGGTCAAATATGTGTATGTTGAACGAAGGGCTTCCTAGCTAGAAAAAAACTAAATTTACGCACAGAATTTCCGATAATATGATATTGATACCTTCTTATACCAGTTTCCAACAACAACGCTGAGAGAAAAACATTACTGAGATCTCAAGAGTGTGTAGAGTAGAGTAAGGCAGAGACAACCGCGCACTGGAGTGTGGACATTATCTGGTGTTATCTGCGGAACGTGACCCCGCTATCTGCCTCAGCGCCCGCCCATCTCTCGAGAATTCTTTACACGCAAAATAAAATATACTGTTGTATGGCCCAAGGTACCTAAAAATAATAATAGTTTGTCGCGGCTTCACTCGTTTTGTAAGCCTGATTGTGAATTTTCATTACTATTCTTCAAGAATATCCTAGGTGTTATGAATACTGTGACGTATTTAGTTAATAAGTGGATATGTTGAATATGAATATAATATGGCGTTAAACTCCCACGTTAAAATATACATCAAAAATCATAATGATTTGTTACCTAGGGCGCAAAAGAAAATGTAAAGCTTTGGAGCAGAAAATGAAAGAGAGCTTACAAACAAATTTTCACTATAGTATGTATAACTCTGTACAGTATATTAGTGAAATACAATTGCCGAGGTAAATGAAATAAAATGAAAAAAAGTTGGGAATAAAAAACATGGTTCGCCACTGCGATGAACCTATATAAATAAAAGTGACTAACTGGGAAAAATGTTCGGTTTGACTACGTTATTAAGTTTTTTTCTTAAAGTCTTGTATATTTTATGTTACAAACTTTTTTGGTTAATTTTTTTCTCAAATTGTGAGAATAACATAAGCAGAGATTTGTATCGGAATTGTAGTAGACACATACAATAATACTTGATAAAGTTATTTTGATAACGTCGCTTTATGTTGTATGTAATGTAACCGAGCTTACAATAATACTCTGAGGTCACGTAACATCAGCAACTTCCAGGCTTTTTTTAGGACATCCGTCTCTTTTCTGTTTTTCTTCATTCACAGTCCGAAGAACCCGACCTTTAATTAAGAAACGCGATCTGTCGTCCGTTAGTTTATTACGAGCCAGACCACCTCGTCCGTGTTATTAATTGATCGAGAGATAAGCGATTCACACGGATTCGATTGCGCGTAGGATAACTGTCGATTGAAATTATATTCCTTCGACAATATCGTGGTAATATATGACTTTAAATGTCGATGGTACGAGTACGAAGATATTGCAAAATACCGGCGGGAAAAAGTAATAACTTTGACTGATAAATAATTTAATAACAATAATGTGGTTTTTCAAGCTAAATAAGTAATTTGAGTCATCGAAGTAGGTTAAAAAATGTATATCGTCATTGTCTGCTATTTAGATAAATCATTTATCTCTTCAGGGAATAAAAGGTCCGTCATTGGTTTAACACTTGTACTAAGACAATGTATTAAATTTAGCTTTTTACCCACGTTTACTTATACATAAATGTCATCCCTGCATAGTCATTGGAATGTCGAATGGAACACTGTACAGGCAATACTACGGTCGAAGGTTGAGTAGGCATTTACTGAATAAACTGACTAGAACCTATGTATAGATATGAGGTCTAAATCTGATCTGGGTGATCTCAAAATAAATAAATTGGCTGTAAATGGCGGTGTGTCCGGACGTCATGGCCGTGAGGGGAACCTGCGCCCGCGCCGGTCCACGACCCGTGCTCATTTCACACTGCAGGAAGGAACTAACTATTAAGAACAATATCAAGATAATAATAATTCTAAGAGATTTGCTTGTAACTTCTTTTCTTCAATAGGTGTTCGTGTGCCTTTGATAAGAAAATACCATAATTCTGAATAGTAATTAATAAAAGCAATAGGTACCATAAAATATATAATAAATACCATACCAGCTAAATATTTTTATATTTATCAAAATAGAACCAAATACAGAAATATTAGTCACTATCCCAAGCATCCTAAAGTCCGGAAATTGTTGATGAATTCAGAAGCAAATAACAGAATGTTGCTTCCCAAAATTATTTTTATTTCCGTTCAACTATACATTTATTTAGCAGGTTTCTAGCATTATCTAGGTACAGAGATAAACTCACTATAGCTGTATTGTAGATGCGGCATCGGCAGTCTTTGAACGCATAAAATTACGTCAGTTGACGAATGTATGTGCTCCTAATATTATATTGTAGAATTCGTTAGCTACCCTTATCTAAAGGCAAAGGTCGGCAATATTGTTATTGAAGTTAAGAAACTTGAATGGCGATTGTATAAACAGGAATATGTACCATTTAAATAAATAAATTATACAGAATTATATAGGGAAGTTATAGAGCAACTTCTGATAGTGTAGACTGTGGAGCATTAGGTAATTTGTTTGCGTTCTAACGAGTCTTGACAATATCGATTCTGAGAAAAGTTCTGGGAATTTTAATGTTGATAACGATTTGTAGTTACCTCTAGCAAGATATTTTTGTTTTGGTGAAACATTTGGTTAGTGACTATAGCTTGTAATTGTAAAATTAAACTAAGTACTTACCTACCTACTTATAAATATTTTAAGCCAAGGTTTAATCTAGATTTTCTAATAGTGTTCAATCGGAAACATAATACCCAAATGTTTAGATACTGTCATAACTGTCTAGTTATTAAAATAATTTTAAGCATTTTAGGATGTAGAGAGATACAAATTAAAAAGCTATAAGTACCTACGTTTTCAATAATATTTATTGCTATTTCTGACAAATAGACATAAACCCGTTGCTAACCTATTTTCTGATATCTATGAAGGTTGCGAGTATAAAAAGTATCCATTAATATTAGGAAAAAAATAGGTATTGTAGGTAATACTTAAGTATTTGATTTAATTTCCCATGCTGATGAAGCAAATTCGTTTACACAAATTTGCATGATTGAGATAAACATATACAAAATGCGGGAAAATATTTTCAGTAAAATTTTACAATTTCATTTTGTATGTAAATTTTAACTGAAAGTACTAAATCCGCGGAACGTACATGAATTACAACCTGCTGCTCGCCCAATTTCAAGGTAATATAATTTAGTACGTCACTTACATACTTTGGATTTGGCTATTTCATTAAAGCAAATAGAAAACAATATAAAGCAGACGCATCATCTGTAATATCCTTGAAAAATATTTGGACATTGTTTCCTGTGATAATTTAATATGTCCGTAACCTCCCAACAATATGACACATACACACATATATACATACCTACATAGGTACCCTAAACACGTCTCCACTCTACATAAGAATATGAATAATTGGTGTCATAGAATTGTAATGTCCCTTACAAATGTCCCGTCGAAAATGCTTTCACGTTACATCTCTCTACCTCTCACTACACACTCACACACGAAATTATGTCGTGATTGGTTTCAATGCCGGAAATAGCCCAATGCTTGGTCGCGCCCTAACCACCAGTTTAACCGTTTATTAAAGATTTCCAAATTTTTGCAAATATTTCGTAAAAAAAATTATAACAACTTCGTTTTTGGGCAGAATTAAATCAAGTGCTATACTCGTATATAGTTATAACTAGTAGAAGCGATATGTGGCAAACAAACCAAATCACTTGCAACTTGAAGTCCCTAAGTCTATGAAAGTCAATTTTCAGCCCACCGTGCAGCGCTCCAGCTCGTTATAGAATAGAATATTATATCTTTAATGTACACCATAAAACATAGAAATAACAAAACAGGAAATAAGCTTAAATACGAGTATATTAAAGTGCTGTACGTTGGGCGGCCTTATCGCCTTAGGCGATTTCTTCCAGGCAACCTTTTGGATGGACATTACTAAGAATTATAAACAGGCGGTGTACTAAAAATATAATAAGATACATTGGAATTATTATTTTAGCTCAGTCACGTTTCTGCAGAACCAATCATTCGTAGACACGCGAGTACGAGAACCATCCGCCTTCAAACATCCATTTGCAACACGCAGAGATTAAATTCAATATCAAGATACTAAAGCCACTCATGGCGGAGGCATCGCCTCTTCAGCAGATGGAGAAACTTAATACGGATGAAATGGACTAAGTAGCCTTCCTTGAACGAGATAATGACGTCATACATTGCTTTAAAAATACACTGCACGGAGTCCCGGTTCATGTACCCTATCTTAACATGGCACTAAGATAATGAGTAATGTATTGAAAAATAGAGTGAGTAAAGATTTTTTTTGTCTCTTGTTGAAATTTAATAGAGATATCAAAATAAGTTCTGAAGTAAGTTCGTAAATAATTTCTATATATTCCCAATCAAGCCTAATTAACCCCTAGCTTTTCTCGAAGAGGTAAAACTGATGATAGTAAATAAGTACAAAAAATATAATATAAGTTTCGGCACTTATTTTTGCGCCCGTCTCACCTCGGCCATACATAAACTCCCACATGCCGCATATCCGTTCTCCGTCGTCTCTCGCACCATCCATTACCAACCAATATTGAATCACTGCTAAATAATTGTCGAAATATAATTTTATAATGAAACATAAACGGTGCCCACGTCAAATAAAAATTTCAATATATGGACGTGAAATTGTATATTTTGAAAGGTTGCGAGCAGTTTGCGTCGTTATTTGGAATTTAAACGCTTTTTATTGCGACTTGGCTTACATGTACTCAAGCATGGCGGTAATTTACATGTTACTCGGGAGGAACACAATGTCGAGTTTAGTCGGGTTTGGTCAGAAAGCAATAACAGACACATGGCATATCCCAACTTTTATTATACTTTGGGAGTAGGTAATAGAAAATACACGAATACCTATCTACTTTGCCGTAGTAACCTTTACAAGCATGGATGTTTTCTTTTTCGCGCTCTCACTAAACTCTTCCTGAGGGAAGAACAAACACAATTTTCATGATTTTTCTTATTGTGACAGTTTTTCGAATAAACATAAAGTAGGTAACATTGTTTTCGATAGTCTTGTTACTCGTGCAGTGCATTATATTCTAGAATATCATGAACTTAAGTTGTTAGTTTAACTGAAATAAAAGTAATGTGCGATAAACATAAAACTGGAAAAATAAGACTTTCTGATGCTTATTTTTTTTAAGATACGAAGAGCGCAGGAATGTAATAGCACGTAATAGTCAACTCAGTTCTTAGGATACCATGTATGTGCATTTCTAAGCGCGACTTTTAATAGAAGAAATTTTTACGTAACATATTATATGCCGCGAGTACAATACGTAAAGAAAATGAAGATAAAAATGTATACATGGGTTAAAAATTAATAACACAAACAAACATTACTTTGAATAAGTTAAAATCACAAATAGAAGTCATATATATTAAGTAGTTGTTAAATTTTTCAAATAATTACAGCAAAAAAAAAAATTATAGATTAAACTGATTCGGGGAATCGCTATTGGGTTACATAAATCGCATATACATACGAGTACATAATACAAATATTATTATATGTATCTTGCACGCCTTATGAATAATACATACGAGTATGTAGGTATATGAGTCGTATAATTATTTGCTTAGGATTAGGGTCGCTGTAATTGAAATTGTTAGGATAGGGCAAACAATGTTCGGTATCGAAAATAGCTGGTTGTTTTAGACAAATTATTTGTCTAGAGGTCAATAAGGAAGCCTTATTTAGGCAGTCTATCTCAAGCTTAATTTTCTCCCAGGATTTTAAACCTTTTACCATTATATCGAATACCCATAAAATAATATATTTTTATAGATCAGTCGGAAGACGTAATTTAATCTTGTTAATCTAGTCCTTTTTTATTAGTATCATGAAGTTTTTTGAAGATATTAAACAATAATTTCGAATATTAGGTATTTTCTAACAAGAATATCAAAATTACCATTGTATTTGTACAATAAAATCAACTAAAATTTAGTGCTGTTATTTGTTTAAATATAAATATAAAATAAATGTACTGTATACATATAAATATATAATGTACCTTTATTGATTGGTATATTGTTGATTTATGTGAATATTGTAATTGTAATTTAAATCTTTTACAAAATATATCATTGTGGCTGGCGCTTAAATTGAATAGTCAATTATGTAGGTTCCTACTTATTATTTTTACGGCCTGACACGGAGGTTACACGTATCAATATTATTAATTACATCAGACGCTGTCCACAGATACCAATATTTACTGCGCCAAAGGGTACAGATAAAATGGTCATCGACCCTTCCAACTTACCCTCTTCCTCCCTTTCGGGTTTTCCGAGTGGCTGTTGTTCCTCCTTCTCATCGCTTCAGTATCCATGTGCTATCATTGCAAAATCCAGAATGTCACTGAACACTTTTTGCGCACTCATTATTTTTCGAAAAAGTTTTTAACACAATCACTAGGAGTAAATCCTTTTTGGTCTGGGTAGGGAAGAAAAACAAAAAAAAGCAATCCGGTGGAAATGGCGCGAAATAGTTTAGTTAGCGGGACGCGGGCGTGTGGCGGGCGCTCCGTGGCGGGCGGCAGGCGTCGCGCGTTCAACCGAAACTGCCGCAGAGTGGCATCCTAACCTCCGGGCTCCACGTCCCGTCTCGCGCCCGCGCCTTTACTAAACATACAAACCATTATTATTTTTTACACAGCTTACAGCTATTAATTCTCCCTTTATTACATTTTTCTCTTTGCTTACCATTTTGCTGTTTGTCTTGAACATTAGCTTTACTCCGATCGTGCAAAATAAAGTTAGCACGAAATTTTTAGAAATATTGTTTCCACTGTTTACGCTCAATCTGTAAATAGTAAGTATAGGTTTTAGAAATTCTTAACAAAAATTTCATGCAAGTATTTAAATCGTAACTTGTACGGTAGGTATATACTTAGAGATATCAAATTCCTCTTTGCTACTTAAATTAATTCTATATACTAGCATGCCTTTTATATACAGCCATAATTTTACGCCAAATATAGGTTTATTTTATTCTAATGACATACCTGATTCTATCAGTCAATAAACTTTTTACATAAAACTTTACAAGTGCCGTAAAACTTGGTAGAGAACGCAATTAAAAATACTTAAACGTGACTTGCTATACCTGTATAACTAGGAAATAAGATTCTAATTTCATAAAATTAAAATCATATATAAGTCAGTACTTAGGTATAAAATTGGTAAATACTAGTTGTAAAATTACACATATTAATATGAGTGGGTACCGTTTTATGTCTAGTAATTAAATCAATGCTAATTATGGTGGTAATTGTCTAGACATCCTTGATATGCTTGATATATAAAAAAATTTCGTGTACTTGCTTCATAATTCACTTGTATAAAATAAAAGCTTCGAGCCCCTATGCAATTATAACGGTGTTAAAAGTTAACTTTAACTTAGGGACTTTAGGTAAACAGGCCGCGCGCGGCGGGTGGGGCTAAAAGTTAATATATGAAAGGGGGCCGCTATTTACCTAAAGTCCCACCAATTATATGTCTCTATAATTATATCAATCATATAAATTAATCATTGTTTATTTGTAAGACTTCGTTTGTTGTCAGTTGCGCTGTAAGACTAGAATATACCTAATATAAATAATTATTGTTTTAGGATCAAACCGCAACCACCCGCAACACACCATTCCATAAATTTCACCCAAATCTAGAGTTCAGCAAATTCTGTCGGGAAACCACAATAATCCAGGATTTTTACAAACAACAAACCATTTCTGTACAAAAATAACATGCCTGACCTTCACAAGAAAGTTTATAATCAGTTGGATATGATAGTAAAACAGAGCAGAGGTGTTTTGTGGCTAAAGATAGGTAGTTACTTTCTCTCTGGAGTGCTTCTGTAGAGAATACATAAAGTTATGTGTTACATAAATAACAAATACAAATATTTTGTGCCTTCTGAGTAAAATATAAGGTAAGTACAACCAGTAAAAACTAAACGTTACGATTAGTAAACACGCACAAAATCTGTAGCGTAACGGTAATTCTTAGAAACTACAAAGAAAGAGTTATTATTAAGCTGATGATGATGAGGATAATAAAGAGCATTTTTTTATTTTTTAAATAATGTTCGCACAAATATCTACTCCGCGGCTCTTTGGTTTGCTTGGTTAGTCTTTTGACGGCTTTACTAATCTATGCACTTGCATGTTCGTGAATAATAATTGGGTGTTCAAAAGCCTTTTGCATATCGGAGCAACAAATTCTGTAAATTCATATTTGCTATCGCTTTATGTAAGTCCGATATCAGGACAACTTTGTTGATTCGAGGGCTCGTTGTAACCTGCCCTTAACTTTATGAGACCGTATTTACGAAGGTTCCGATGCTAATTACGAATACTACTTACAAGAAACTAACAGAGATTACTTATTACTTTGGTAAGTACATGCCGTAAGTAGTTGTATGTACAGAGAAACTTAAAGTTTTTACATCAATTAGTAGCAGGCACTATTCTAGCAGATGTGTCGATTGTCTGATTTTGAAGATTTTGCACGTCCGTCTACGTCTTTTTAACTACATCATAGGAAAAAAATTGACTGTTATAAAAAATATAATCACAGTCTGGCATATTTAAATATTACAATAATTTACATAAGTACTCACATATTAGGTATTAATCTTTTATCCGTTAACAAGTGTTTTCTATGGAAGAATCTGAACGCCCACCACAACGTATTCACTTAAGAGAACTCCCCTAATATATTAATTCTGAATAAATTCGGGGGAGTCATGACCCTCAGCAATTAGGAAATGCAATGCAAGTAGGTCCTATAGCATTTCAGAGTAGAGACTTGGCACTTCCACTGCACAATTGTAATAAACGTTTCCACGCGTCAGCGCGGAATACAAATCGAGCGTACTTTTAGCAAACTTGCACTAAACTCTGTATTTATTTACCTTACAAATTGTATGCAAACTTTGACATAACTCCGACATGATTGTAGTTATGACTGGCAATGTTGCATTTCCATTAGCAAAATGAGCAGATATTGAGTAACTGAGACAAGTATCTTGAACGTGCGTAGTAAGCTGTGTTTGTCTACACTTGGCTGATATTATTTAATTTATTAGCATCCAGACATCCGTAATAGATTATTTGCTGATATATTTTATTTTTCTGATAGAGAAATAATAAGTCACTAGCAAAATTTTAATTCTTATTTTAAAATGCCTTTATTGCCATCACATGTTCTACAATTGAATGCTACAGTATGTGCACCCTGTGCTTATAATCAAGGGTATAATTACTACTAACATTAACCTAGCTTTATTTTTAATTTATTTTATACCTAACTGCAGGATGAGACTATTTGACGTATTTTAGCAATAAAACAATTCCATTTATTTTCATGCAAAGTATCTACATGACGAGAAGTTTACGACCAATACAATCAAATTACAAGAAAAATCGTGAATTGTCAATAGTTACTTTTCTTTGCTTTTGATGTATATGTACATATACTAATGCTATAGGTACTTAAAAGTTTATAGCTTAGTTACCAGTAGCCCTGTATACTATATACTTATAGTACAAGTAAAAGTGAAAGTGAAGAATAACTTCTGTGCTATACGTTCTTCTTCTTCTTATCGAATGAGAGTGGCCAACTCTGGTGTCGAGAGTTTATCAAGCCGCCCTAAGGGCCTCTGACATGGCTTAATGACTGCTGTACTAGACAAACAGCTGGGACCTACAATTTAACGTGTCAGCCGACCCATGGAAGCGCCCAAAATGGAATGCCACTTTTTTGTCACCTATCCAAGGACTGACGGACGGACTGTGCTAAAATATTAAATATTATAATAAATATTTTGATGAACAATAAATAACGGTGAGGTGAATACTATATCAAGTAGGTGCCTAAGCAAAGCATTATTTATTGTTCTTTTGACAAATGACACCTAAGTAGGGTATAATCAATTAATTAGGCAACATAATTAGGTTAAATCCTACATGACACAGTAAAACAAACCCTACAAAACATGTCAGCTCTTTTTGCAAGAGTCAAAGAGTACTTAATTATGGGATGAGATATGTATTTTCGTTCTTCATCTCGTGTTACAATAACATGTTTATTACAATACATATTAATTACCTAACTCTCGCAATCATGCAGAAAATAGTCCTCATACTCGAAAATTATAATAAGGATACATTATTGGGCAAGTAAATTTAACAAAGATCGTCTTCATCGTACCATTCGTACCACAACGTCTATCCAGGTTGTATCGATGTAACTACTTAGAGTTAGAGTAACTATGTACAGAGAACGTGTGAATTTTAATACCTGCAGGCAGCTCGGCGACTAGTTGCATCATGAAGAATTCATGCATCGTAAATAATAGGTTCTAAAATATAAATTGCTTGAAAAGCCGCGCGAGGTGGGTCGGCGGTGTCGGCAGGCCGCGTACGTGTCACCGGCCTTATTGGGAGACTCGCCTCAACACATTGCAGAAACACGTCAACGCAGCTCTATTGATGGCAAAATTGAATGGCAAAGTAATTCCTTTCTTCGCCTTATAGATAAAATGAGTAATCAAGCGCCTCAGCGGACAGGCGGCTGTCATTAGTTAGAATTAGTCGAGTACGCCGCGTTCGATTTGAACACAATTTGGCTATAAATCCACTGAATGGCGGCCACCGGCGACCAACACCGCAACCGCCTCATTACGATCCAGCAGGCCATGGTTGCTAATAGCAATATTAAATATTTATCATCATAATGATGAATTATGGTCAATGTTGTGTACCTAACTTAATTGACTGCGATTATTTTAATCAAGCTGCTGTATTAAATTTCAATAGCCCATTAGCCCTGACGAACGTAAATGATTTCTAACGAAGAAAAAATATTTTTCTAAGTACCCATAGAGAGGCGAAGCTCATTTAGATGATGAGATAAAGCCGTTACGAAGAAAGCTCGCATATGAAGCCGTAGTTAATCACTTCATCTTAGTGCTTGCATATTCATTGAATGTAGGCCTTTAGCTCCAGTGCATGGCCTTTTTAACTTTAATCAGATTCTGGAGAGGCACTTTACATGGCTAGTTGTGCGCTTCGTGACGGAGTGCGAGTGGCCGCTTGATTCCCACAGACTGCATCGTGTCACAAATTAAAATATTACGGTGCATGTAGTTACGCATGCGGCGCCCTGCATAGTGAAACCTGGTACACTGGAGCAACGCTAGCTTTCGGCTATTACTCAACGTGATTTATGAGAGGGCCCTTGGCCAATACGTAACAGGAACGCGCGAGTACTTCGGTTACAAATGAACATTAGTCGGCTGCGCCCATTCGTACGCCAGATAGGTGTCTCCGTACACAAAGCGCTCTAACTATTTCTGAACGTCAGACCATAAAATCTGGCTCCAACAATGTAAGCATTTTGATGAAGCAATCGAGTCCATCATACGGTGGGCAAGTAATAAAATATACCATTAAATCCGATTTGCAATAAGTTTGGCGAACCGCAAGTAATGATTATGCGAGATGGATGGCCGATTTATCGAAATCAAGTGAACTTTGATGGCAATAAAAACCGATTACCCGCTTTGTGCTAGTGAAGTACTGATTATAATCAGTGCACAAAAGTTTTGATGTTTGACCAAACGATTTAAATATTCACGCTTCAAATGCAGATACTCCTAAACACGAAACCCTCACAATTTCACTTGACATGTAGTCTGATTTAGAAAGTGCTGGTCATGGAGTGTCGGTATTCTTCTGGCAACAATAGATGGAGGCGTTAGGGTCGTCGTTCGTCACAGCATCAGGTAATATGCTAATTAGATGCTTATTATATATCCGCTGGCTGAATAGACAAGTGTGTCTTGTATTTGGCCACAATGTGTGGATGTGGGTCGCCATCGTCACGCACGTTTGAAGTTTTAACGTCTATAGACGTGTTGCCGCGTATAGACAATTTTATATGGGCATTTTTAAACCTTCATTTGTATTGTCTGTTTTATTAAATAACAGTTATGTCACATAGGGAATCAATTGTGAATATTAGATATTTTATCTTGTGTTAACATAAATTGTTTCAATGGCTGTTTTAGACCTATAAAGGTTATTTTTTTAATTAATAAATGTTACTTGTATAGATTTTGGAAATTTGCATACTTGCATTAATTTATTTTTGTAACGCGTCTACGAACTTATATCACAGAATAAATAATACATGCTTATATATAGGTAATAATACATGCTTATATATAGGTAGCAATGCTATTTTAAGAACATATAACAAGACAATCTAATTTTTAAATAACTTTTAAGTGGGAATAAATGTCTTTAAACTTAAACCTAATTTTGTTACATAGTAACAACAGCAATATTTTCTAGGGAAGTTTCTGTACAATTTTATCAATTTAATTATTTTTGGACGACCCACGGTCGAAGCTGCTTTAATTTCAATTAGAGTGTTACCGATTTCTCATAAACAATTTTGTCGCTATTTTAACTGTCTAAAATTGTGAGAATATAAACGTTTTTCTATGAAAATTAGATTCAAATCAATTAAAAATTTGTACATTTAAGTAACATTAACTTGGTTTTATTTGCCTATCTTTATTTTATGTATGAAGTTTTGTTATACTCGTAGTTAACTATGCAAATCATTCTTGTTAAACAGGTTCTTTTCGTCGATTGTTAGCACTCACACTTCTTCCTTAGCACCTAAATAATCTCTTAACGAGGGCAAAACAATATGCTAACTACACATCTAATAAGTAAAACAAACAAGATCAATGCTTAAGAATGTTTTGTGATTAAATTAGACAGGTGATAATAAGCGGATATCGTCCGTTGCCCTTCCAACGGACTTTCTCGTAGGAGTCGGAAGTATGCCGAATCAATTCCCTAGCGAAATCATTTCTCACAGTGTAAGAAGTATCCATTGAAAAATAAAGTGCTAAAAGTGTAACAATTAAAGCCTTCTTTGAGTGCCCACTGCCCATTCACAACCAGTCCTTTGGAAAATGTGTTGATTACAATATCGCAAAATGTATTGGACCGATTTTGTTGAAATTAAGACTGTTCTGTTGCCTATAACTAGTTATATTATAGCAATAGAATCATATTCATATTCGTAATATTCATTTATTCATAAAATACGTCACAATAATAATACAATAGTAATTTCAGCACATGTTCACACATTACAGATACTAGACACATATATACCTACATATAAATAGCTATAATTACCAAAAATCATAAAAACAATATGTCTTGATTCTCAATAATTTGAAACTTTGGAATAAGAACTAAAAAATATCCTTTGATAGGTTACATATATACAACATCTTACTAATATATAATTTAATATCTAATAACTTCTTTACATGTAGATTATGTTATACTTAATATAACATCTGACAGAAAAAAAATAACCAATATTTCTCCTTTCTAGGAAAATATTTTCTTATTATTCTCGTTCAAGAGTAAAATGGATGTCTTTGATTTGGTTAATTAAGTGGTTGGTATCTATTACTAGCTTACGAAAGTCCCTGCAGCGATAATTTGTTACTAAAACCGGTTGCGGCTTATAGTCTAAACTAAATTATCTACAAATACAAAAAACAAAAGTTTTAATTATCCTAAAAATATTACAACTAGTTACATATTTATTATGATAAAATATCAAACAAAATGTTTTATTGCCTGTAGGTACCTGTGTTGTGTTTGCACCTCTAGGCCGCCATATTTCACCCGAAAACGCTTTGCGCTTGGAAAAATGCCTACAGTTGCTTTTTCGCATGCCATTCCACGCCATATTAACATGAAAGCAAGGGCGAGCATCGCGCGCATAGCTCCGGCCGACCGCGACGAGTCTAGTCCACACGTAAACAATTTTGCACAATTTGAGCAGTTTTGCAGACATTTTTGACGAAATAAATTCATATAAAATCAGCAATTCAGAATATTCTATATATGGCTCTTTACTCCTCTAAATAATAACATAATTTTTTAGATACTTATAATTAAATTGGTTTAAATTTCTGTACTACTTTTGGAAAAAAAAGGTGAAAAATATTTCAAAACAACTATTTTTCAAAAAATAAAACTATCGAGAAAAGTGTACGTAATCGTGTTTTGGCGTCTTTATTGTCTTAACACTGAATCAAAATTATATAAACTGAAAAAAAATTTGCTCTATCTTATATACTTCTATTTTATTTGATTTTTATGAAATGTCGATTTCACTTAGCACCCCGCGTTAAGTGACAAGCATTTTCAAACCAGCTTCTAGCTTCTTCTTCTTCTTTCTAAGTATGATAAAAACACGGGACCTACAAATAATTTGTCATCCGACCCTCGGATGCTCTCTTAAAACTTAACAGTTTACTGAATATGTTTTATAAAAGACTGTGTTTACCAACTGTGGAGTTTATTCTAGGTATATGAGCTGATTACCAATGGAAATCATTACGTTAAGTAGGTAGGTATTTGTAGGCCCTTACATCAACTTACTCAAGCAGCTGAATCTGTATTCAGAAGGCATCATCACGTTTACGTATCAGTAATTGAGTTAGGTGCCGTTTTCCTATTGTTTAAATGTGTAATCAATAAAATAAATCGCTTCTCAGAAGTAACGCTTCATATTTACGTACAAGGAATTTCAATTAAAATGAGATGAATCTTACGATACAAACAATAGGACATAAGTAAGTACGAGTACATATTATTGAAATATAAAGGTAAAAAGGCACGTATATATTAATTAGTGATTTTAAATAAAATTATTAAGAAAATGTAAATAAGGTAAGTAAGATATACTTTCAGAGATATATCTTTACATACATTTAACATTTAACTCCTTGTTGTTCTACAATGGATTACAACTCACTTTGTTATTAATTTAATACTATTTACTCAGATTTATTAAATTGTTATGTACTAGAAGTGTTGTTATATCGGTATACCTATTTCTTTTTTATCGGGATCCGTACGTAAGCCAACGAGTTTCTCCGAAAAGTCCCACAATTTCTTCGCTACTGTTTCGTTTCTAACTGTCCACAGAACAATTCTCTCAGCGCAGTCCACGAAATACTCTCCAGACACTTGAGAGACATCTTCAGATGCTGCCAGGAACTCTATAGTCTGTGCGCCTTCTTTTGCCGTGCGCGCATACAATTTGCACCAACTCCAGAATAAAAAGCGGGCCACAATGGAGCCAGGTTCCGAGATCCCTGTCTGGACTACTCCGGGATGAGCAGCGTTCACTACCACGCCCGTGCCTTCCAACCGTCGCGATAGCTCCACTGAGAACATCAGCATTAAAAACTTACTGTCACAGTAATTGCGATAATTTCTTAGTATCCTTGGCGAGTCACTGTTAGCTGTCGTCGGGTCGAAACGTCCAAAGAAGTGCAAAATCGAAGACATGTTGATTATCCTACTGGGTTGAGACTTCTTTAGCAGCGGCAGCAGCAGCATCGTTAACAGGAAGTGTCCGAAGTAATTGACTTGCATGCTCTCCACTATGCCATCTTCTGTGTATCCAGGGAAGCCATACACACCTGCGTTGTTGATTAGAACGTGCAGAAATGGCTCGGTCTCGAGTATGTGAGCCGCGAACTCTCTCACTGACTTTAAAGAGGATAAATTCAGGTGTCTGTACATGACGTCCTGGTTTCCAGTAGCAGAAACAATGGCTTCTCTGGCAGAGTTTCCCCTCTCGTCGTTACGGCAGGCAAGTATCACGCGAGCCCCTCTGCGCGCCAGAGCTTTGGCGGTGCAGAATCCAATTCCTGCGTTGGCTCCGGTCACAATAACTACTTTTCCTTTCATGCTCACATCAGACACAAACACCGCCGTACTCCATCGAAGATATACTTTATACAGTAACAATAGTAAAATCGCCGCAAAAATTAACAGCAAAATTTGAGCTAAAAGTATCATGTCTAGTTGTCTAGTGTGCTAATTTCGACGACTCTCCAATGACTGCGGAACTCATTTACTGTATTTCTGTTTTCCTTGAAGTAAATTAAATTCGTATGCGATTAATTATTAGGTCATTAGAATATGACATTTAAAAACATTAACGAACCGGTTTCTTTTAGGCTAAAATACTAATACATACGTGAATGCAGTATTAGAAAACTAACTTAGTAGAAAACTATCTCAACATCATCTGAGAGAGCCAGGATGCGTTCTCATGTTTTTATACGATCAGTCATGGCCAGACTAGCCATGTAATGGAGGAGTCACAGACGCGGTTGGTATTGTGCTAGTCTTTCCCACCACACTCTCTCCAACACAAAGCGCAAAATGCATAATAAGTAAGTCATTATACAATATGCGCTTTATAAAATTGTGATTTTTTATGGAGATCTGACGGCACTAAAATGAAAAAATGAATTTTTAATTATTTACTTATCTAATAAGCTAAGGTCTTTAATTTTTTAGTTTTTTTTTAATTATTATCTATTAAACAAAAAAAATAAACGTCATATAAAATTTCATAAAAAGTATATTTATCCAATAACCAGCTTAGTGAAGGCTGTTCTACAGCGGGATCCTATAAATAAGTAATGTGTGTCAGACAATAAAAATGAGAATAGAAATGACTACTTTTATAGATAAAAATATTTGTATAAAAAAATTAATATAAAAACAACTAAATACAACTAAATAAAAAAAAAAGTCTTTTAAAATTATTTTACATGAATACAATTAATCTAAAAATGCTAATTATGTTTGACTCTTATACACACTTGCTGGTTACTAATACACAACATTTTAAGACAGGTTTTAATACGTTCTAATTAAAATAGGGCCACTTTGTACATTATGGCCTCTACAATACACTGCTCTTGCTGTGGCAATTAGGTGTAAGACACGAGACAACTAGAGACTGATTCCAGCATCATTCCAGTAACCAGCAGAGGCCCTCGTTGCGAACAATTTAGGTCACACTATATTTCACCCACTCCACGCACGTGGGATTGATTTCTGCTCACAAACAAAACCTAATTCTGCCAAACTCACGAGCGAACAAATAAACTCAATGCTCTTTAGTGGCGTTTAAACATTTCTATTCTATCACTTTGCAAGGTGTGTAAACAGATGGAAATCGGAAACAGATCCGGGTGAACCGAATAAAAAGTGTGTCGGCCATTTGATTGAGTTTACCCAGTTTTATTGGGACTATCTGGTGTACCTACTTAGATCAAATAATTGAGAAGCTGTTGAAAATGTATACTTGCAGATCTTTTTTTTTTTATTTAATTTAGACATTCTAGTTTTTCCTCCTGGCACGTTTACCTATAGGGTGCTTGGGTTAGCTAAGATTTATGTTATTTTTTCAATTAATTTAGTAGAATTATATAACTATAAATGTTTTTTATTCAAGGATTAATATCACCCAGAACTTCAGAGGGATCAAGAGGTGATCTGGAACAGATCTGACTGCCGTGACATCCCATCATCGCTTACATCAATCTAGGCCACGGCTGTCGAATAATTAACTTGCCAAATAAAGAGAAATAGCCATATTGTTGACACGGAGCGGGCTCAATGTTTCTATTTCGGTTTATCATTGCCGGGATTAGATTAGCCCTTCGCTATCCACACAACAGGCGAGCGTCTATCTGCAGTTTGGCTCTATGACGCAAATTGTGACGAAAAATGATTGACTTGCCATTTTTGGAAAAGTTAGTTGTTGTCGGAAATATTTGGTCGTGCCTATTGGGACCACACACGTAGACTTCTATCGCAATTAGGCAAGACACTGGTCAGTGGACTACTGTAAGTAATGCTAATGATAAAACCGAGAGTGAAGAGGTAATGTGCTCTACTAGTAGCTCCGGAAAACGTCATTACAAAATTCACTCCGCACGATAAAGTTTGACATAAATTACTATCGCCCAAGTATCTTCCGTCGGTTCATAGAACTTGTGGTGTTTAGTCACAACACGGGTAGGTATGAGTCAAGAAAGTCGTTACGTTATCTGTGGCCGATGTGTGGAGAAATGCATCACAAGAGTCCTGTTATCGCCAGCCATTGTCTGCGTGGACACAATCTGTGTTGAACATTCTTGAACTTTACATTCACGTCCCTAACTACGGGAATATGTTTTAACAAACCAGCTTCCAACTTCCCTAATGAATCATTATGAATTAAGTTACCGCCATTGTTACATTAGTTTCAAATTCCAATTTGCGCAAAGTTTCCATTATTTTGGATCTGACTCACTAGTGCTAATTAATTTGTTACAAATTTTAATGGCATAGACCTCCGAGTCCAAGTCCGCTGTTTACAACTATTGATAGAATTTACTATGACCTCAGAAATATTTGAATATTTCTTACATAACAATTGCTCACATTTTGATATCTGGATATCCGTTTAAGTACCTACTCTAGCAAATAAGAACATAAAAACGTAGGTAAGTTGTATCTAATACTTATACATACGTACTAGGTAAGCAAAATACTATTATAGTGCGGAACATACAGTTCGCTGCCCTAACGGCAATTGAAACTGCAATAGCTAATTGATAAGTCACAACATACGGCTTTCTATTTATAAGCTAGAAAATTTACGAAGCGAGAGGTGGGCTGACCAGCTAGGCCTGGAGGCAGAATGTATTGTCCAACAAATTACTCTCAACGGAGCGGGGCTGCGACTACGGGTCTTAGAATAACCGTAAGTTTTATAGTACTATTCATGTCTATCGAATCCTATAAGTTTGTTGGTAAATCTATAAAGAAACTGAGCAATGATCTGACTCGCGTCCTCAACTGACAGCAAAGTTTGTATCATAGACCACTATTCTGCAAATTCTTTGGAAACTGTCAAGCCAGAAGTGCCAAAAATCATGTTGATACGTCCCGTCTACGCTTACATGTTTAGTCGATCTAATCCTTATAAGAAAACCTTCCTCTGTGATGTCAATCTTGGGTGTCCGTGCAGTGTCGTCGCGAAATTCGATTTATCGCTGGCCTCGGCACAAGGCGGTCCGTTGTGTGGACGTTCCGCCTCCTTAGCTGGTCTCCGCAGGGCTATCTCCACGCGATATCGCTGCTAACGAACTCGTTTGCTGAACTATAAAACCTTATTGACAGTTGTATCACAGCAGTAGTTACGATTGGTCCGATACGAGCGCACTTTATCACCGCGCAGCACGCTCTTTGTCTGCTAGAAATACCTCCGCTACGTGGCAATTTGTGGGCCTTTGATAGCGGACTAATTGAAGTTCGACTGATTGGAGCTCTAGGGCATTTAGAATGGATACTTTACCTACTATCAGTTTTATGTGTATAAAGAACTAGCGACCACTAACCTAACTAGTGTTAGTCGCGGTAATTTGGAATAAAATTCTGGGTCTAATCAATCCGTACCTATTTCCATCCAAATTGATAGGTTACGCGTAAAGCAGAAAAAACATACTCGCAAAATATCTTTTTTTTAAGAATTAGCTTTGGCTGCAACTCAATACTTACGAATTCATCGTTAAACTTTTGACTGATCTGTGTACATAAACAACAAATGCCATTCATGTTGCGTTACCCGCGGCTCATTAAGAGTTATAATTACTTTCGAACAGTTAGATCGAAACGTACCTCGCTGAAAGTACAATATTATATAGGTATTGTAGAATCTTGTGTGTTTTCTACAATGAGACGTGATGAGGATGATCCTGCTGCTGGCGGTGTTGTGGAATTAAATACTTTATAGGTTTAGATTTGTTCTGTATTGAAATAAAGTTTAGTTACAATATTGTAGTTTCTTGTTCAAAATTGAAAGGGAAGTCAATTGATTCTATATAAAACAATTTGAGGTTATATTTGAATTTTAGAAAAAGTACGGGCAAAGAAATTTGGTACGCGGACGGAAATGTAAGGCCAAGCTTGTGCATTTTTGCCAAGATGCTGGTCGCTGCGATCGAGCCGCGACAGGTATATACATACCTACTCTTAGTTATTAGACGTCCCCGCATGGGCATCTTGGATCATCCTATTTAGATGATAATAATAATAATTTGAATAAATCTTTTAACATGTTTATTAATTTTGCTTATGTAAATACACTCGTTCTGCAGTCCAAGATTCATAATCTACAACCAATTGAGTCTGGTCGTTTGTATGTATAATAAGTATGTATTTACAAAACAAAAGTATATACATAAGTATTATATCCGTTATCTAGTACCCACGACACAAGCGTTTGCTTAGTGTGGGGCTAGATGGCGCTGTGTGCATTGTCCCGGAATATTTATTACTTATTTGTTTTAATTTTTTTATTAATTATTATAAGCACAAGACAAGCCATAATACCTACGATCTTTTCTAGGCTGTGCTAAAAGTAAGTAAAATAAATAAAACACGAGCTATTGGGTAAGACTTTCTATAAAAATATCATTTAGGCAACCCTGTCATGTGAAGTCTGCAAATTAGTAGAGGAGATTGAATACAAGAGGTGTCGGGTTTCGAAGTCGAGTCGAGGCTCCGACCCACAGCTTGATATTTATCCTGAAACTATAATTCAATTGGAATAATTACTATAAATTGAAACCATAGTCTTGTCTAGAGTCTAGGCTATACGCAAGATTTATTGTTCTCTTTCGTAGAAAGTTGCGTAGAACGAAATACCTATGCCAAATTATGAAATAACGTGAGTAGTCGACCACCTTTAGGTTAAACTTTACTTCCTAAAATTTCCTATTGTACATAAACTAATTACTGAGCTTTTCCTCTTTGATTTCATTAGAAAAATGGTTGGAAAGTATACCTATATACAGTTGGATAGTATATAAATATAAGGTATAAAATAATGTATCGCCAATCACCTACTTATTTACAGTGAATAAATTCTACCAACATAGATACCAAAACTCATAAGATTTCGATTTACGTATCACGATCATTAATTCGAAAAAAAAAAACATCAAAACATTCCAGGAATCATTAATCACCGGGATCGAATAACATCTATTACGCACGCACGTCCGACGTTATAACATGTTCCTTTCTTTCGCATGATTGCAATTACTGGCGCACTCATCTCCGGGCTGAGTACGGTAAATTAGCAAAAAATAATCATTGAACACAGCCACAGCACAGATTAATAACAAGTTGCATATGTACGTGAGGCGCGCTCTTCAGAAGTTGCCGCGCGGTGCAAGCGGCCGACGCAGGCGCAATTTTTCATGCGAGATTATCAAACATTATCTGCACTACGCAGCATGCCATCTCGAATAGTTTCGATGCAAGGATTATCTCCAGTATGTAGGACTCGTGTTTGTTTATTGAACAAAGATGGATTGTCACAGTTAAAGATAAATTATAAGCCCGCTAACGAACAGAGGAATATAATATGGATGCAGTAAGGTGATAGTTAAAGGACCTTGTAAAGATTTTAATATTTAATTTCAGCAATAAATACAGTATACCTAGTGCATCTACTAAGTAAATGCCGAAGAGGAAAAAATCTAGTTTACTTACTACAGAATTTTTAATATGAAATGCCTCTCTTGCTACAGAAATCCAGTGGACCGTTGTATTGGATACGTGATATAGTCGTATCTATACAGTCAGATAGTTCCCTTATGAATCTTCACATAACTAATTATAAAATAGTAGGTAGTCTACAAGTGTGTCTGTCGGTAACACGGAGTTTGAAATACATCAGTATTGGTATGTGCTACTTATATTGATAAAAAGATTGTACAAAACTCCTTAGATTTAATTTATCCGTTTAAAACCGAATATCTTGAGAATCCTTGTTGCATCTAATTTCCCCCAAATTAATTCTTGCTTTGTTCATTCTTGGTCAGATTTATGGATGTCCAAGACTTTGCCACAGCTGTCACGTGTAGATTTCTCAAACGATATTTTCCTTTACCGCACATAGATTGTATATTACTCGTTGCTATATTATGGTCGATATTAAATCAAAGGCTGTTCAGAACACAAGGTGGATATAAGTAGGTACGCCTTACCCAACTACTCTCTTTTTTATGCTGGGGCTACATTAGCGGGCTATGGCGAATATTCGGGCTACGGCAATGTATGTAGACGGGCACATCGCCACAATGCGATGTGTTTGCGCACAGACGATGTAGCATCGGATACAATTTTCCCTTCAGCTTTTTCTACTCAGCCAGAAGGCGCAACTCAATCACTTGAAACAAAGGCAACCCCTTTGAAGTAGGAACAGGAACTGTTTATTGACGCGTGTTGAATTACTACAAACCCTGTACGGGAAACCAGCTTGGAGAGGGAGTTACCATGATGCATGATTGAAGATTTTAATAGATGAATAAACTTTATCACGGTTTTTTCTACGTCAACCAAAGGTTAGCATGATGCAATGGCTATTGCTTCGTTTTCCTACTTAGTACCTAACTTCACAAATGTAAAATCTATGTTAAAGCACAGAATATACGTAAAAGTATCATTTGAAAACTTTTAAGGCAAATTACTCACAATGACTCACTACCTCGTAGACTATAGAAGAAAATATGTGCTGAACCAGTTGTACTCACATAGTATACTTGTGGTAGTCCCTCGCCTCCGAAGAATAGGTTAACGTGTAACGTATGGTTTGAGAAACTTATTCTGAGGAATGATCTTGGCGAAGTAAAAATAATCGACTCGTCACTTCGCCAAAGCTTTTCTTGATATTTTCGTAGAGGCGACCTGTTGATGGCTCCATCCTGTGCTTGTTTACATTTATGGCGTATTGCATGAATAGGCATCTCTCATAAAAACGTATTCGAATGTAAAACTCCACAACACAATCTTAATATAAATTCTCTTAAGTATTTGTTTTCCTACCAAAAGAATACGGATGTGACCAGCTGGTGCATAGTACGGTAGTTATAAATAACTTCCTGTTTAATACGAACGAATAGCTTTAGTGGAATGGTATGATTTTTAGAAAACATTAGTCAATCTTAGAGCGTATTATGATTTTTATTTCTAAAGTAAACAATTGTTTCCCGCGGTTTTAACAGTATAAAGTAAACAAGGAAACATGCATAGCTTAGAATCAGGCTGGAAGTGACTGTCCTGACGACAAACAACCGCCACCAGTCGTCGAGGTTGTTGTCTATAGCGGACCAGAGAGATGTGAACAGAATGATCTCAATAGTGCACACGATGATCCAGAACACATGCCACACCCGCACGTGCCGGAACCGCACCTTAAACTCCATCAAACAGAACAAGTATATAAATGCCAGGAATATGTAGAAAGTTCTCCTCAGCGTGCTCGCCTGAGGTATTATAAGAAACAGCAGCATCACCTGGTAGTGCGAGAATAGAACTATGATCGCAACAAACGGGAAGAAGTTTATAAAACACGCTATGGATATAAGCCGCGCTACGAAGAACATGTACCATCCTAAATAGTGCATTATGATTGCTGAAACGTCCTGAGGCTCGAGGCCTCGCATGTAGGATCGTGGCACTCGTACCGGAATATCGGGTTCGTCTTGTACAACCTCGTCGCAGTATTTCCGTCGTTGGGGAGCAGAGAGCCACGTTGGGAGAGCTTCAGCATTCTCGACTAGCTTCTCTGCCCACACAGCGATAGAGCCAGGTCTTGGGGCCGACATCATTGGGGGTGGAGTGATGTTAACTTTTTCGATGGTATACTCTGTGTCCCTTCTTCTAGGCGCAACCTTATCTATGATCGACACTGGCCGCACGTACTCATCATCGCTGTCGAATGCTGACGACCACGCTGAATCTTTCTTTGGAGAAACTGGAGGCATGTAATCAGAACTGGTCTCAGAATCCAAATCTGAATATTGATCATCATAGAATGTAGATGACCCGACCATAGTTGATCTTGGGGAGAACTGGATCAAATCACTGGTCTGTCTTAAATTATCCGTCATTGTTTCGTTTACAGCTTCGTTGACCACAGTACTTCTAGGAGAAAATTGTATGAGGTCACTGGTTTCCCTTTGTTTATCCGAATTATCTGTTATAGTCGACTGCCTTTTGAGAACTGGTTCGTAAATATTCTCCTCTTCGTTCGTAAATATCTCCTTCTTTTCAGACAAACTAAGAACTTTGCTCGTGATGATGACGTCATCAGCTTTCGTGTTCACGTTCCAAGGGTAGCTTCTCCCACATAGCTTTTCTCTTTCAAATCGCCTGTACAACGATGCTGTGTCTGCCATTCTAAGGGATGAAGCAATTATGCTTATTGCCTGCACTGACACTGGAAAAGAGAAATACAAAATCTCTAAGTCTGGTAAATAAAATAAAAGTATTGATCAGCTGTTACTAAATGTGGTTAAATTCATACCTATATATGATTGAAATTTAAAAATGAGATTAGTATTAGTAAATTGAGGTAAACAAAATAAATACGTTATAATTGTTAATAATGATAATGAGGTCTTCCCAATTTAGTCCAAAATAAATAGAATCCTAGTTGTACTAATTTACCTTTATCGAAGCTGGTGATGGAGCGCCTGGACATGAGATCCAGCATGTTGATGATGGCAAAGGGCGCGGAGTGTATGAAGGCCTGCAGGAACAGGTACAGCTCGGAGGGCGAGGGGCTGCGGGCCTCGTCCAGCGCCTCCTTGGTGCGCGCCTCGTCGCCCGCGCGCGCCGCGCACACCGCCTCCACCCACCAGAATATCTGGGACACGTATCTGTCAAATTATTAAAGGTTAAGGAATTTTGTTTAGTAGAAATTTAAATAATATAATCATGACAAGTAAGAAAGAAATCAAATACTGCTGAAATTCGACCTTGTTAGTTGGGCGCTCAGGCGTCAGCAAAGTGGTTAGTAAGTCTTTTCTGTATAATAAAAAAATTGTAGAACCAACTGCAGGGAGTTTATTCGTGAAAAGGTATCAAATACATAATGAATTCCTCATTTTCTTATTCCAATAGATAATTTTAACTAGTTTGATCAATCAGACATCGATCCGATTCAGATGCAATGTTATTGGCAGAAACTTTTTATTGTAAAGTATTAAAGTTCTTACCCTCTTCAAGCGCGACAAATAGCTTAAATTTCTCGATGAAGTACCAAACTTTAATTAATTAGAGCTTATTGTTAAGTTGGTATTGATTTTGTCTCAAATCAGCTTATTGCATAATTTGCTAGCCCTGGCATAGAGACCTTTGTGTCCCATATTTGAAATATGTATGAGGAATTTGGATATAATTTAGACGAGCAAGTTATATCCAGATAACATTTGATTGAAATTAAATACCTACCTACTTTGATCATTGACAAATAATAAGATCTAAGATCTCGTGTACATACCTAGTTTTCACTAACTGAATAAATTAATTTGAATGAATTTGAATGAGGAATCTACATATTCTACGTCTTATCTTAAGCTTTTTACTAAATGGCAAAATAATAAGGATACCAACACTCTTAATTATAGGTAGTGTACTCTTAAATTTGTCCAATAGGTTCTAACGCATTGTTTTTTTCCAATAAATCAATGTCGAACAATGCGTAAATTTATAGTTATGTTAATGTCCTAAAGCTACCAAAGTAAGCAGCTAAATTTTAAGCGTTACTTACAATACCTCAGTACCATATCATTACACCAACTCACCTGCCAATAGTAGCAATAGGAAAGAACAGCGCGCTGGCAATCTGCACCAGGATCCACCTGGCATCGTTCCTCTGGACGTTGACGGTGAAGGCTGAGAGCTCGGTCTGCAGGCCGGGGGGCGGAGCCGCCAGCGTGAATACCATGGAGATCAGCGCTGGGGCCGTCATCAGTACCGCGCAGAAGGTACCCAGGCTGGAAAATGGTAAGAGGGTTTCGTCGTTAGCTACAAGTAAGGTTTGGTATGAGACTCTGTACTCTCTGGTCTAAGCCCCACTTGTGCAAGGATTATTAAAAGCATATAGTGACATTACCAAGCGGAAAATGCCTAAACGTGTTTATGAGTCGTCAAGCAAGCGGGCTTTATTATATTTGACAGAGTTGAACGAGAAGAAGAAGAATAATTATCGTGTAAGATACATTGTGCATATTGTTTTACTAGCGGATGCGCGCGACTTCGTCTGCGTGGAATAGTTATTACCATAAAAACGGTTTTAGTGAGTTAACCTTAAAAGATAGACATATACTGTTGCGGACATTTTGTTACATCATTTCAAGAGAAATAATTCTTTCATACACATTTTTTTTTATGTTTTGAACCGTTTTCGCAGCGCACGCAACGGAAGCCCGCAAGGATGAATAATTTTCCCCCGTTTTTTTCACATTGTTTCTTCGCTCCTATTAGTTGCAGCGTGATATTATATAGCTTAAAGCTTGTTATATACCTTCCTCGATAAATGGTCTATCCAATACAAAAAGATTTTTTCAATTCGCACCAGTAGTTCCTGAGATTAGCGCGTTCAAACAAACTCTTTAGCTTTATAATATTAGTATAGAATTGTTAAGTAAAGTTAAGTTTCTTCATAAGTATTTGTCGGTAAACCGCCGCAATCGTGTGACTGACAGAGAGAAATTGCAATATTTTTAGGTCAGATTAAGTTCAACTATCGGGTCAACATTATCGATTTCCGTTCTTACTACATTTGTGACTGTAGGTACCTAGAAATATATTGTATAGGGATAAAGCAGACAGTGCAATGAGGCTTTTAGTGCATCTGTTATTTGGCATGAAATAGTTACAAAATAAGAAGCTATGTTTAATAATGTACATTGTACACACCAACTAATATATATTATGCTATCATGCAAAAGCGCTATTGTGTTTTTTTAGTCTATCTGTTTGTGTTTCACGTTCCGTCGTGACAGAGCAACTGATCAAGGTAATCCTTGGTACGGTGATAGTATAGGCTATTATATATCCCGAGATACAACGTGGCGAAGCTGTGGGAATATACTAGTAATATAAATGTAAGTAAATAAGTTTAATATTTTACAAACATTTAACTAATATTTTGTTGATCTTGTATTTTGAGATTTTTTTTTCCATTTTATTCATGTGAATATAACATCGGCTGTCTAACCAAATATATCGAAACGAAGAGCTTATTCACTTGAGAAACTTAGGTTACTAGAAAAAGTTGTTTTTCTATCAAATATTTACTGAAATATATTTTCACGCATTATAATTTCAGTTGTCTTCTCTATTTTTCAACCTCAATGAGCACCATATCAAATGAATAAAATATTACAAATATTTTTTTATTTTTTTAAATAAATAATAAACTGTTTAGGTAGGTTTATGAACAATAAGCAAAGAAATACTTATTACAACAAAATTAAAAGACAATTAAACGGGTTGGTAATGGTACAGAGTAATAATGTATACCATGAAAAACAGAAATTACAAAACAGAGAAATACAGAAACACAAACAATCAGAAACAGATCTTATGTTTGTTTATCATGTTCTTACATGTGTTTGTTTCTCTGATAAATCTGCCATAATAAATGTTTTCTTTCTTTCTTTCAAATATAGTTTATAATGCGGGCGTTATAATTTTGTAGAGCAGAGTCGAGCGTGGTTGAGCCAAATATTAAAGCATTGACTCTTTTATCCAAAATAACGTTAGATAGCATAATATATTTACATTATTATTTTATAATTAATGTATTGTTTATGTAATCAAGAGATGGTGCTCTTGGCATTTTGTAGTGTTTCTGACTGTCACGGTCAGATTGCTATATGCAACGGAATAAAATAAACAAATTTGAAATTATTGATTTAGTGGTTCCGTATCTTAGATGCTAATTTTGTGTTTAATTGATTATTTGTTCACTTTATATTGACTGAAATTAATATCAAATTCTGAAGTCTCGTTTATTAGGACAATGATTTTTAATGTTATCTAGTCAAATAGAATAGTTGAGGTAAGGTCAAATTATTGTACCTAAATCAATCATCATTAATATAATCTGATGGATCGTATACTTACTTAAATAACATAACTAAAATAAGTTTCTCATTTTAGTTTCAAATACCTACATCTTTTGCTTCTGCTAGGCTACTAACTAAAGATTAACTAACCATATAATACTAAAGATTTTCCAAAAGATCATCTAAAGTGCCTGATGAAAACCAAAGACGCGCTCATTTAGCTTTAAATTTCAAATCCCATCGTGATCACATGTAATCATTTAAACCGAATATGGCCCCAAAAGTGACATAAAGAGCCCACCTTTTATCGCGAAACAAAGCGAAGCTGCTGGTATCTACTAGTAAGTATAATAAACTAAAAAGTAGGTAACTTAAGTCAAATCAAAACAAATCAAAAGTTTTTTATTGAACTTATATTTACCTATTTACAAAATTTGTAGCCTAAGACTATGATAATCAAACTTACAACTAAAATAATTTGAGTGCTACAATTTAATTATGAACTGGTGCCTCTGAACTAATTAAGCTAGGCGTGTATCTCAGGGGCACCACTTCCCCATGTGCGTTGACATTAATTAACCTACTACAAGCGCTTAATAACTCATTTAAATATGGTTTTATAGTATAATAATTACGTATAAAGTTAATAAGTATTTAATTCTTTCATTTCTCACCCCTCGTCTCCATGCTTGAAATACTCGACAACCAGCGCTAGATCGAAACAAATGAGCGTCAGATACACGAGCAGCCCGCCGCAAGATGGCAGCACTCGATGCAACAATAACGCTTGCCAAGCCGGCAACTTCAGCCCCATAATCTCGCCAGATATATTCTTGTCCAGTTCACAGGTCACCATTTTATAATTATAAACATAAACCACTAATTTTACAACGAATTTGGAAGTGTTAGATTGTCTGGCACTGTAAATTTCCTTTAAGTTAAATAATTTGAAAACAGTTAGGCTCAGAAAAAAAGGCAGACATAGCTTTTAAAAATTCAGGAACAAAAGTCGCAATGTGGGTAGTAAAAAGAAGATTGAAACCATTTTGTCATCCCATCACTTTGCACTTCACTTTTTATATCGATTGCACAATTTACTTTAGTTTCATTGCAATGCAACAATTTTCCACCCTTTTTGGTACCAACTCTTTTAACGTTAATAAAAAAATTGGCAGATGCGTAAATAAATATTAGTTTTACACATTTCACATTCCACATTAAATGCAGTTTTTCTCCTAATATGAAAACACTGTTTTGTTTCTAAATGAATAAAGAAAAACGTGTTGTATTTGGTAAGCGACGCCCATTGATAAAGTTGATAAGATAAAACATTGAGTCAGGTACTAAATAGGAAAAATGATAACGAGACCTACCTTTTCATTATATTATTATCGCTGATCTGATAGCAAGCATGTTGAAAACAATCTGACCTTCTTCAGTTTGGTCCTAAACGATAACAATGATATTTTTTATTAATCTTAACAAAGTTTAAGCTTAACTTAATGTTACTCGTATTTTTAAAGGCTTATTCAATGTTCGATCTGGTAAAAAAACATAAAAAAACAATCTACGTTTAAAATTGGCGCTTGTAATGCTTAAAGTATACTTCCGTTGTTATAAATGGACTGATATTTCGTTAAATCGATCGATTTAAGACTTCTGCGGCATCATCACTAAATATTTCATGTCATTGTCAAATTTTGACAGCTCGTATTGTGTATGTGAAGTTGAATTAAGGTTATGTTTTTATTTGGAAAACAATTCATAACCTAAATTTATGATTTATTTAAAATACGATCGTCAATCAACTACAATTTATGTCGAAATAGAAAGTAAATAAGGTTGTTAACAAAATGATTCGAAATAGTATCCTAGGTGTGCTGAAATCATTACGTAAACCCGTGCAGACGATTACCTTGACTTACTCGCATAATCTGAAGATCAACAGGCAAATACACTGCGGAATTTGTTTAAGAAATCCGAGGCAGAGGCCTAATGCAAACATTGAGACAACGCCTGCACTAGCGAGCAAGTATCAAGTGATAACAGACGATAACTCGCCTCTGATTCAGAACACTGCTGAGGAAATTCATTCGCAAGACCCAGAGTACCCTATTCTTAGTGATGAATTCGACGGCATTAACCTAAAACGTAAGTTTTATAATCATCTTATAATATATGCTATGACTTTATTTTTAATACTTCATTATTTATTGATACATTTATTATAATTAAGTAATAAAGTTATACAGATATTCCATACTATAACTGTCTAATGTAATTATGATTTTAGGTGGGAGAACTGGAGTGTTTGAAATAGAAGATTTAGTTGAAGTGTTGAGGAGAGAAAATTCAAAAGATATATTTGTAGTATCAGTACCACAAGAAATACGCTATGTCCACTATATCTGCATAGTTAGTGCAAGAAGCAAACGGCACATTGGAGCCCTAGCTGAATTTGTCCGAAGAGTTTACAAGAAAAAGTGCCATGATAGTGATGAAATACCAAAAATAGAAGGAAAAGATTCTGATGAATGGGTAGCATTAGACTTAGGTAAACTTATAGATTTAATATTAAACACATTACCTTGGATGACAGATAAGTGGTTCAATATTTTAAAACTCAATTTTCTCTATTACAGGAAACATAGCCCTGCACATATTTTCAGATAAAGCTCGGACAGTATATGACTTGGAGACTCTATGGTCTGTTGGACCTGAGTATGACGAGAAGACCAAGAAAAAAGATGATGTTGAAGATGTATTTGAGAGTTATGCAAGTTTTTTAAAAGACTTGAAACCTTTGTCATAAGTATAGGACAAGATTTTGTTCTGCCTACCTATTATCTAGCCTATTGTGTTATTCTTTGGTTTATTAGTAATCATAAGTCCAATAAAAGTCTCATATAAAATGTTTATTTTGCTTAATTACAATAAAGATACATATAGTATGGATTGTATAATATAATCACAATTCACATCATTGGAAGTAATTTATTCAACCTCATCTGACTATTGCTCTCAAATTGTTTCAAAACAAAAAACTAACAGGAATTATTGAAATACAAATTAATGTCTATAGCTTATTCACATTATTAAATTTACAAAACAACAAATTTGGCATGTTATAATTTTAAATGCAATTATAATGATAAATAATTATTGTAAAGTTACACGTTGACTAATACATTCAAACATAATTACAAGATTCTTATTTCAGTCAAAATGCAATTATACAACCTAATGTACTAAGTAGCATAGTTTTGGAAGCAACATAAAGTTAGTGCTGTAAAATAAACTAACATAAATGATATTTAAGCAAATAAATATACAAACAAAATAATCTACCATTAGCACTGGTAGGATTACAAAATAAAAATTGGACCTCATACAAGTCTTTAATTCATTTTTGTTACTAAAAATTCTAAGGTGGATTGCCAATTACATTTTTGTGCACATTTGTAAAATAAAATTTTAACTAATTGATTATAAAACTACCATATGACTTAAATTACAAATTTTATAATAGGAAAATTGTGGAATTCACAAAATACCATGAGTGCTACATAGCTTGTAGACTTCAAGGCATTCAGATGGCAGTATATCATCCTTCCTTAGTAATAGTAGAATGTAAGCAAATCCTTCTCAAGTATTAAAAATTAATCTCTCATCTCCGGGTGCTATACAATACATCTTACAAAATACTCAAATATTTCACATTTGTGGTATTTGGATAGTAATTTTGGTTCTTGACTGACTATTTATGACAGTATGGCTACACTACGCCTCACTCCAGCACCGGAATTGACGTTGTCCAAGCTTGACCATTTCTTTATGCCATTTTTCACAACTTCAGCAGCTATCTTATCTTCCATAACCCTGGACATAGCCTCAAGTTTCTGAGCCCTTTCCTTGCTAAGAGGTTCACTGGGGAACGCTAGGTCGTTGGCCTCTGCTAGTGTTCGCAGATCAAAGTAATACTTGGCATATACACTAGATGGTACATTAATGTTAAATTGCAACATTTCCAAAAACTGCCTCTCAAGCTCATTCATATCTTCAACTGTGATGTCCTTTAGGATTTGGCAGTAATCTACATTCCAGACCGCCTGATCATCCCATACTTTGCTCGCCAGCAGGATAGCTCCTAAAACTATCCTTTTCCAATTTGATGGAGCAATATCTAACTCGGCACCGATCAAAAGGCGTTCCAGGTAGACCAATGTGATGATTGCACATTCAGCTGTTAGCTGTGCTGCATTGAACAAAGTACGCACAAACTTGTATATCTGCTTGTGCTCTGGATTGTGTTTATCATAATCTTCTGATACACGGTCTTTGCTCAAGGGGTGGAGTTTCTCATCAAATATATCTAATCTGCGCTCTGAAGTCCTATTCTCTATGTGGTAATAGATGGCCAGGGCAACACATTTTACAGTATTTTTCAAATTAGGCTGAGAGACAGTGCTATCGTCTAAATAAATAGTAGAACAGGAACTGCTTTTCTTGAGCTTGTTATCGGCGATTTGATGTTGACTACGTTTTCTAGTCATGCCATTCTCAATAGAGGCCTTAGATCTTTCCATGAATATGGTCCCGGCTATGGGGTCCTGCGATGGATCAATGTCACCATCTTCAGGTTCTCTCTCACTGATGTGTTGGATATTATTGGAACTTACTTCTCCCTCAGGGAGGTAGTCCTCTAGCTTTACGATGTCCTTCCGAATCGGCGACGGGCTGCGATAACAACAGCAACTATTCTGGTTACCCATTGTTGTAGAACTAGCGAGGGCACTATAAATAGCTCGTTATCATTCTACAAGCACCGCTACGCGTCTAAACATACGTAAATTATGTGCCGATATAGAAGAACGACATAAAAGGCCCCATAACATCTGAAACAAAAGGCAAGTTATGAATATTCTATCAATGAATAGAGGAGTTGGCTCACACAAAGTCTTGTATTTTAATATCAAAACATAACAAAGTTATGAAAATCCTACCTTTTCAGGGCCGGTTTTCAGAAATATTACACATTTTATAACATAAGTTACGAAGCCTGGCTAGCATTCATAGCAATTTTGACAAATGAGTAATGAATGAGTGAGTACTATCACAGATTAAAAATAATCTGGGCGCGGAGTGATGGAACGACACCGCAACCATAAGCAATATAATTTTGTTTTTATAAATTGATATGATAATCTAGTGATTGAAAATAATATGCATTTACAATCGGATTTTCTTAATCATAGGTACATCCGGAACTTTTCACTTGTATAAACGAACAAGTTTCTTGTTTGAAACAGTCGCAGTGAATGAAATATTTAATGTCTTATGGAGGCCTAGCATAGGCAATATAGGCATTGGCCTGTGTGTAGGCAACCTAAACTTGGGTTCATTTAGTCGGGTACAAACAAAGATACTAAATAACCAGCAAATAAATGAGAGGGATGAAATGAAAATCCTTGATAACCAGTCACCATGTAAATTATTTTTTGTCAATGTGTATGAAATTGTGAAAAGAACTTTCTCGGTTCGGGAAAAGCATGGCTCAACCCTAGCTTAATTCATAGACAATAAGAGGATGTCATGTCAAGAAAATAAAAAAATTAAACAAAATGGCCGTTTGTTAGCTTGTCGGAAAAGTGCACGCTGCTTGTTTTGTTTTCTAATTTCTGATAAAACTACTAGAGGTACGTGTTATTTCTATTTACTACTTAAACTAAGGTATGATCAATTCTATAAAATTGATTATTTGTGATTGTTTTAGGAAATAATGCGACGTAAAAGTGAGCGTACAGCTAGTAACAAAGCCAAGGCTTCACCCGAGAAAAAAGTTGAGAAAGCTAAACGAACACGATCTCGGCGTAAGAAGCAGTCTACTTCTTCCGAAAATGAATCCGCTGATGAGACTAGTCCAGTTCGTGAGGCAGAACCCGCCCCTGTAATCGATGCCAATCCTCCAAAAACACCCGTCAAAGAAGACAATCCGGACGAGGCACAAGACCAAGTTTGGCGGGTCAAAGCGGCCGAGGGTTCTGGAGACACGGGTGAGATTAAAAAACTTAAGATATGTTTGACTCGCCCTCCGTCGACTCCAGAGAGGGTAGATAGATCTCCTCGCAGTAAAAGAAAGCATTCTCGCGCCACTAGCTCGAGCGACGGTACTCCCAGTGGAGAGGCATCTGAAGAAAAACGTAAGGGAAAGCATAAAGTTAAACGGTCACATAGAGAATCCAAAGATGAGTCTGAAAAGACACAAGATAGTCAAGATGATGATTATGAACCTGATACAATATCTGCCAAATCTAATTGTGATGTTGACAAATCTACCAGTGAAGCCACACAGAGTGAAGCTGAGGAAAAAGTGGATTCTTCTGAAAATACTATAACTACAAGCAAGGAGGAATCACAAACAAATGTTGATTCCACCGAGGATGCTGCGGCCAGAACTGATGCTGATCAGAGTGAAAATAAATCTGACAAAGATACCAAAGCTTCAGATGCTGATACAACTGTTGATTCACCAAAAGTTGAAACAACAGTTGTATCGGCAACTCCAGAGCCCAAAACTCCCACCACTAAAGAAAGTCAAGAGAGCCAAGCTGAAGACAGCATAGTGGAACCAGAGAGTCCAACACGCAGGAGGAGCGCTTCAGTGGACAAATCAGAAATATTGGAGCTTCATCCCGATGATACCAAGGTCGATTCAGACATTGAAATGGACAAGTCAAAGTTGGAATCTGAGAAGCCTGATAAACAAGCAAAGGATGTCAAGGTAAGTAAAACTCGAGACAAAACTCCCCAAGAGGAGTCAAAGTCAGATAACAATAGATCCTCTAATAAAACTGGTGTTGTAGCAAGTTCTGAGAGTGAGAAGAGATCAAGAATAATGTCAACCGATTCCGTGAAGAGCAGTGAGGGTAAGGAAAAGACCAATAATGATGATCAACAGAAATCATTGGAAATATCTGATTCTACACAAGCAAACCAAGAGGAACCACTGCATAATGGACAGTCTGCTCCATTAGTGATTAGCAGGAGGCGCAGATGGGGATCCAGGCCATCTAAGATCACTAAACAGAAGTCTTTGACCATATCTACTGATGTTCTCAAAGATATAATTCCTGATGTGAAACCAGTAGAGTTTGAAGAGGTGATAGAAGAAAACAAACATAAGAGAGTAGTTACCGAAAAGGCAGAGAGACCAATCCTCCCCAAGATAATTATTGACAATTCAGAAAATGTTCAACGGGCAGAGCAAGACCGCAACATGGAGATAAATGACATTGACGAAAAAGAAATTGTGAAACCCAGAGATATGGCATCTAACAGGAAAATTTCTATTATTAAAGATAATGGCAGTATAATAGCCCGGCCCCCGAGTCCTCCCAGACACACGCAGTCCCATGTGCTGTACATAACCAATCTTGTTAGACCATTCACTCTGCCCCAGCTTAAAAACCTACTTCAAAGGACTGGCCGTATAGCTGAAAATGGCTTTTGGATTGACAAGATAAAGTCCAAGTGCTTCGTCATCTATGAGACGGAAGAGTGAGTATTGCTTATTATATATATTTTCCATGTATTTGGTTGTCCTTTCCAAACAATTTCAGTAACAATATTGTTTTGGTTGCAGTCAAGCAGTAGAAACCAGACATGCCCTGCACGGAGTCACTTGGCCCGTTTCAAATCCAAAGACCCTGCAAGTAGACTTTTCATCACAGGAAGCCTTTGACAAGGCAAAGATGAATGAGGATTCAGACAATGCAATGGTTTCCACTATACCCGGGACAGTTGAGGACTGGCTTCGGGAGCAAGACATGAAACGAGAAAGAGGGGAAGTGGTAAGTCACCTTGCTTAATCCTTAAAATGATCAAGTTATATCTCTTCTCTAGGATTTTTTTGAAATGTTTTGTACCCTTCCTGTCCTGTCCTGTCTGAAGCATATTCACATTGTGAACTTTCTGTAGGGTATTTGAATTGTTTATATCTCTAATACACACCTTATAATAACATCAAACTTAATACAGGTTTGTTGATAAAACACCTGCTAAAGTAGACTAATTTCTGCACAGGATAAACCTTGGGAGAGAAAGCCGGCAACTCGAGAGTGGGACCTGGGCAAGAATGATAAAGATAAAGACAAGGACAGACTGCGTCGCGACGAGCGCCCCACACTGGACAAGCGGCGGCATCGCTCGCCAGAACGGAGCCCTGAACCTGGTGAGTCCTTGTAAAGTATTAGACGAAAAATAATATTTAAGTTGCTGCACAGTTTGCAACTGTGCATAAGACCTGCAAGCAAGTATTAAAATCTCAAAAAAACTTTAATTTTTCATGACCTATTTTAGTTTATTTTGCTACTTAACTCACTATAAAATAAGTTTTTTTTTTGTATTTACGAACTGTTCAGATCACTAATAATCTTTTACTTGATTGACTTAGGCCTGTTGTGTTTCTTGCACTAGTATAATTAAATAAAAAAAATAGATATAAAGCATTAGTTTCACTAACAAACTGTTTATCATTTCATTTCCAGCAAGGAAATTCAAGAAGAAAGAAGAAGAAGCTCCAGCTAAGCTGTTGGATGATCTGTTCAAAAAGACAAAGACCACACCATGCATATATTGGCTGCCGCTCTCGGCGGAAACGGTTAGTATTGCTTTTATCAGAATTAATATTTCATATAAACAAAACAGAGCTGCCTTAATAATATTGACAGGCAAGATTGATAAACAAGTTTGTAAGCCTTTGTCAATTAGGGGCGTTATAACACGTATAGCGTCCTAGTGCCGCGCTATATATCGAACCGTGATGTCTTGAAACGGGAATATAGCAAGATCCTGACCTGATTGAGATCATCATACTTATCATCTATATCAAATCATATAGGTATATATTTTTTAGAAAATTATTTTTGATGTAGTTATATTATAATTCATGCTTTTGTATGTTGCAGATCGCAATAAAGGAGGAGCAGCGGCGGCAGCACATGGCGGAGCATGAGCGGCGCATGCAGGAGCAGCGCCGCACACACCGCCGCCACTAGCATGGTCCGTCCCACCGCACATACACTCACACACCACACTTACACACTCACACACTCACATTCACACGCGCACTCGACACTCACCACACACTCACACCCACACTCACACTACCACTCTCATACATAACATTAAATAATCTATTCTGTCGCTTAGCGACTTTTTTCCAGGTAGTAATAGATTGTTCCACGACGTTATTATTGTCTCGCAAGGATTCTTTAGGTTTAATTAAGTTTATATGATTACGAAAAGGATTACTCCTAAAGAAGATATGGTGATTTATTTTATGCAAAATGTTATAGAATAGCACACGCGGAGGAAATCCCTTGATAAATATTGGTCGGCGGTCGATAGCTGCTGGAGCTAGAACGCGGTCAGCTGCTGTTGGTGCCTGCGCACGCGCACGCTCGAGGCACGGTCGCGCTGGGCTCACACACGCCCCCGACCCTCGCCCCCTCGCCCCCTCGCCCGACCTGCTCTGAGCTCCTCCGGACATGTGGAGCGTCCCAGCGTGCTCTCTGTACACGTTCGGCCATACTGACATATATATGTCACAACTATTATGACTACAAGAAACTACCGGCGAAATCTACCTGAAACTTACTGAGCGTGACTTTCAAGACTATCAAGGAGGCAAATTTTAATAAATTTAATCAAAAACGACAAAATAGTGGATTCAAATGACATGGATTATGTAACTTATTGGAGATATTTGCTGCGGAATAATCGGACGTGTTATGGATGTATTGATATGATGAAGGGGATACTCGGCGGTAGCCTCGATAAAGGAATAGATGTTAGCGTGGAAGTATTTTTGAATGTAGACCGGTCTTGTTGTATTGTCTTTGTGTCACAAGTGTAACCCTCGACTCGATGTTCAATAAATACTTTCCTTCTTTATCTTGTGGTTTTACTGTACTAACTGTCCCTATCAGATATGCTTAAAGATACAATCCAAATCCGCTGGCTGAATTATCGACCTATTAAAGCTATCAGAAATATTTGAGACAATTATCTTTATCTGCTGATAGGTTTTGTTATCGCGGATAAGAGTTGTAATTCTGTAAGATAATGTAAATCAGTCGTGGCGGGAGCTCCGGGCGCTGCTTGTGTAAATAGTGCTATTTATAAGGAACATCATGGTAAGTACATTTTGAGATAGTACAAATATATTTATACTACTAAATACGTCTATGAAGTACCTATATATATCTATAATCTAGTATGATTTTTAAAACTGTGTTTTTTTAGTAGCTAGATGTTATCTCCTGGACTTAGGTCCTAAGGGTAGGTTAATAGATGCTTGTTTTTTAACAACTTGCTGTAGAAAAAACAGCACTATCACTTTACACATAATGTCTAAATTGCAAGGTGCGGTTGTCGTGGCTTGTGCTGGCGGTGCTGGTGGCGGCGGCGGCGGCGCAGGAACCCTTCACTCTAGAGGAGTTTGTCACGGGGCAGTTCTCGCAGAGAGGGTTCACTGGGACATGGATATCAGGTGAGCTTATATGGGTATAGAAATCTACAGGTCTTTCACTCATTGGCTGCCCATTCTTTTAGGAGACCTATGTATGCGCCAGTATTTCAGTAAAAAATATTCCTGAAACCGATAGGTCGCATGGGTAAACCAGTTTCTTTTGCAGAATCTAATATCAGTCGAGCATAAACCTATTATAATGAAATACATTCCTCTGGTGAAAAATTACTGGTACCTACCTAATATAAAGGCTCTAGATACTCCTGTCCAAAATGTTGATCTTTGATAGGTGAGAGATAAGTAAATGAGAGATTCTGGAAGAAAGTCCCGCCTGGGGTTATGTCTACTAGGAAGAAAATTACTGATTCTGACTTCAATATAGTTTCATTATGAGAAAAGGAGACTAACTACCTACTCTGAATTGATTGTGACATGAAACTTCTTATATCGTACTCTTGTTTTTATTATGTGTCTATTTTTATGTTACAATCAATTTATTTTATTCTTATTCTGAATATTTTTTTTCCCAGACACGGAGTTCACGTTCGTGATCCCCGGCGAGGCTGGGATCAACATGTTCGATGCGTCTACTCTCAACAGCACGGTGTTGGTGTCTGGAGAACTCATGGTTAGTAATTTTCAAGATAAAGATGAAACTAATTATGAAAAAATAAATAAATTAATTGACTTATTGAATCTGATTGACCAGAGTAAATAGGTTTATTCTAGATAAATTTGTTACGGCTGAGATTACAGCGGTGCTTAATATTAGGCGGGCTATAGTCAAACGTGAGCCTATGCTGTATTAAAAAAACTTGACTGCTTGGGAGTTTCGTTTTCTAGTCATAATTATTTTGCTGTTAAAATATAAATGTGTAATGTGTACACACTATTGTAGTGTAATTAACTTAACTCGTGTATTTTTCAGGACTTCCTGAACACAACAAACCCCATCCTGTCCACAGACAGAGCGTTCATATTGGCACCCAGTGACGTGCAAGGTGTAAGTAATCTAAAAAAATCACTTATCATCATCATCATCACCTTCACCTTTTTTGCCTTTGAAACGAATGTAAGAAAAGACGTAGTATTTCCAATTTCATTAAATGTTTAAATGCTTTAAAATATTATTATTAGTTACAAATATTTTACATTTATGGTTTATATTCATATGTGCCTACAACTAGAGATATTAAGTGTAAATAATTCTCATTACTTATCTGACCGATAAAGATAATCGTAATCCTAAAATTATACACAATTCATCGCTTATCGGTAGGCAACAATACTGCATAATACTATTATAATTTGATATATTTTGTACTGTAATAATTTGATTATTTTCAGGTATACCGGTATTCCACTACTGCTAGATACGCTCTCTATGAAATTGCGACTGGGTAAGCTTTGAACTTTCATGATTAGTTGTTTCATGTAAGCATCTGTGTAATACAGAGGAATATGTAATTAATTAAATTTAATTGACCCTTTCTAAGTCTAGATGTACCTCTTGTTTACATAATTCTGTATTCATGTGTAAATCTGGGGGCACGGCAGTGCCCCCGCCAAGTCGAGCGCGAAGCAAACTGCCGTACCATTCTTATCTCGAACCGTTTCGCCGCATTTTCAGACCCCTATTTGAGAACCTCTGGATAGGATTAAAATGCTAAAATTTTCGTCATCTAGAAATTCGTAATAACACTCTTGAAATCCAGAATTTCAAGTTGGTAGATGAATTAGTTCCGAAGTTATGCTAATGCAAAGTTTCGCATTTTCGACACTGACTCACTCACTCATCATCAAAGTAGTCACGTAAAATTAACTATAATAATAAATAAATCGCAGTAAGGAACCTTAGACTTGGCTTAACTAATTCTAGTGATTTCATTACTTTTTAGAGATAAACAAGCAGCTCTATCGAGACTTGGCAAATTTTTTACAGAATGTTTTTGGTGGGATTGTGTTTATTAGAATAAACAATATAATCAAACATTACTATTATGATTAGGGAATCACACACCAATGAATGATTATTTGTCGGCCAATTCTTAAGCCGACTATGGGTTAAATTGGGTAGTTTTTATAGTGGTCGCTTTGTGTAAAAGCCAGTACTCTACCCAACCATCAATACATTAACAACTACTCGTCCACACATACCTACATTCCTACAACAAATCAATCCATTATTAACCATGTTCACCTCTACAGTGATGTGACCTACATAGCCAACCACCAGCGCCTGCAGCTGTGCATCTTCGGCGGCAACCACTCGCTCGCCTACGTGCTGGACAATAACGTGTTCTACTTGCCCACCTTCCAAGGACAAGCCATCCAGCTCACCTTTGACGGGATACCGGGAGTCTTCTACAATGGACACACTGATTGGGTGTACGAAGGTGAGGTGTTCTTTGGTCTTGTACTTTTCTTATTAAAGTGATTTCGTATTATGTGAGTGGCCAACTCTGGTGTCGAGAGTTTTCAATTTGCCATAAAGGCTTTCACCGTGGCTTAATGACTGCTGAACAGACAGATAATCGGGACCTACAATTTAAAGTGTCATCTGATCCACGGAATAGCCAAATGGAATTCTACTTTTGTTTTGATCTTTTTAGACTCTGTTTACAATAAGATTTTTGTAAAAAAAAACTCCTTTTGTCTTTCAAAAATTAATAAAACGGTGTCTAATCAATTGCAACTGTAAACAAAATAGTAAAATAAATCCCTTACTTGCTGCATTTGCTACTTAGCGAATTCACAATCGATAGATTTGGTTTTTATTCTATGCAGGCAAGTATAGGTATGCTCTACCTCCAGCCACAATGTGTCTTTTGCGTGTATCGCTTCAGACGGCTTAATGATCAATTGCACGTCAATCTATATATATATATATATAACTCTAAGGTGACTGACTGACCCCTATAGTGTTCTATCAACGCACAGCCCAAACCACTGGACGAATTGGGCTGAAATTTGGACCGAAGGTAGATGTTATGACATAGGTATCCGCTAAGAAAGAATTTTTGGAAATGCCATTTTTAAAGAGGTGAAATTGGGGATGCATGTTTTACTTCTTAATTCGAGCGAAGTCGCGAGCACCCACGTGTCAAATATAAAACCCCAATGTCTCTCTTCCAGAGGACGTGATGTACACGGGCCAGGCGACCTGGTTCTCCAGGGGTGGCTCCTACTTGTCATTCGCCACCTTCAACGACACCGAGGTGGAGAGCTACTCATACTACTACTTCGTGGACAAGACTGACCCTGACGACTTGTACCCAGAACTTGTGGACTTGAAATATCCTAAGGTAAGGAATAAAACGGATTGTGTATGGATAAGGTCTGCACAAGATCGACGCAGCTGGCACATTCAAAAGAGGCCTATGCCCAGCAGTGGGATAGAGAAGGCTGTGGATGATGATGATGGAGGAAGAAATGGTAATGCATTACACTTTATCCGGTTTGAAGAACGGGTTGTGACACGAAACTTGTGTTTGTTTCTTTCGTTTATTTTAATAATTGTTATGTGTTTCGTATCGCATTATCTTTGGCTAAATGTGCTTATTAGCCGTTGCGCAAGCAGGCCTCAGTGTGGTGGTAAGATTATAAATTAAATACGTGATTGTAATTTTTTTGGACACAGCCAATAGTTAACTATTGATAAAAATACAATAAATGCCAAAAAAAAAACATTACGACTTACATGAATAAACTTTTGACGATGTTGCTCAAACTCATTACTGGTTGTACTAAAGAAAAGTATATAATTTAGGTAGTATACCCGTTCTCTACTACTCATAACACAAACGTTTGCTTGGTATGAAACTATGATGATATATGATAAGCTAGATGGCGCTGTGTGAAATGTCCCCTGATTTTGTTACTGACTACTAAAATCTGTTTTTTTCCAGGTGGGTCGCACCAACCCCACCGTAGTGCTCCGCGTCGTGGACCTGGAAGCTTTAGTAGCCAACCCTAACAACCCCAACTTCATCTACATGTCTCCTCCTGATGATGTCACTGAAGACCATATCCTGGGTGGTGTTAGGTGGACCACGGACTATGAAATGGCGGCCCATTGGCTCAACAGGCGACAGAACTACACAGTGTTGAGGATCTGCAATATTATCACTGGTGATTGTGAGGTTAGTATTTTTGTATGTTGTTGAAAAATTGCGCCAATTGCTGTGTATCTAACGGAAACCGGTTAAATAAACTAGCAAAATTATTTGATGTGAAATCTTGTTGCGGAACAAAAATAATATGTTTCCAAGTTTATCTATCACTTGGTCCAACCGGAACTAATAGTACCTAATAGTGGTGGCACACGAAAAATAAAAAATAAAACACATTACAGTCTAGGTGTTTCGTAAGGCAGTCCTCTCGTCTTTTGTCTTAAGTTTCTGCTCTCGTCTGCGTTTCGAGCCATACTTCCTATGACAGAAATAACAAGCTTAGCAATCGCGTTTATAAATGTGCTATTTCACGATTGCAGGAAGAGCACCGGCAGCAGCCTAACGGCTGGGTCCCCATAGCCCTGCCCCAGTTCAGCTCGGACGGGTCCTACTACATCTCCACGCGCTGGGCCGACCAACAAGTGGACGGAGTGATCTGGCAACATCTGGCCATGTCTGTGAGAGCTAATGGAACAATCACCACCAGGTCCATCACTCCAGGGTCCTTCACTGTCAACAACTATGTTGGCATGAGTGAAGCGGACGAGCTATTGTGAGTATTTTAAAATTATATATTTAACAAAAAAACGGGTGTTATGTATTCAATATTCTGACATAGAATAAACTGCAAAGTGAAACCTTACTTAGGGAAAACGTTTGTGGAGTTCACGACACAGGTTAGACTAGTGTGAGGCCTAGCGTATTTGTAAATGTATACTTTACGATTCGCTCATAACTGGTGTAATCTGTGTGTATAAACATACATATGCGAGCAATAAACAAATATAAAAAGGGTATCTAAAGTGATCTCTCCTAACCATTATTGCCTTATCATTAATTTATTTATTATTTATCTTAATATATAAAACTCAAAGGTGACTGACTGATATGGTGATCTATCAACGCACAGCCCAAACCACTGGACGGATTGGGCTGAAATTTGGTATGAGGGGAGATGTTATGACTTAGGCATTCGCTAAGATAGGATTTTTAGAAATGCCACTTTTAAAGGGTAGAAATAGGGGATGCAAGTTTTACTTCTTAATGCGAGCGAAGCCGCGAACACCCACTAGTTTAAAATATATGTTTATTCCAGCTACTACACCCGCACCGTGACGGACCAGCCGTGGCGCTCCGAGGTGCACGTGGCGGGCGCGGAGGAGTTCTGTCTCAGCTGCAACCTGACCCTGCCTGAAGGAGGCCCGTGTGCCTGGGCCGCCTCCACCGCCAGCCACCAGGCCTCCTACCTCACCGTCACATGCTCCTCGCCCAACGAACCTTCTGCGGTCTACATACTAGATGCTAAGGTAAGGATATAAGGATACTTAAATATTTCTGCTAAAATTCGATGCTTAAGTAAGGTTGTATTAAATTTGTGTATCTTTGCTTATTCCACCAGTACTAAGGTATATGTTATTTATTCATTTTACATTGCCAATTATAAGATTAAGTTACGTAAAAAAACTTTCAGTCAGTAAATATTTTTGATAATGTGGAAGGAAGTTATATGCACTTTAACGTCCCACAAGGTATCTATTTCAATCTTTTGAACAACAAAACTGGTATTGTTAATTTATTTATTACCAAAATAAACTATTACGAAAGTTAATTAATACTTGAACTGACGATGGTCATCATATTTTTATCTATTCTACATTTTCTTCAATGCTGGTAGCAAATTTATATACATTTCTTTACTTAGAGGATATTAAATTTATATTACATGTTTAAACAATTTTTTTTTTCTTTCCTATTCCCCAGAGTGGCGAAGTCCTCTATCTGTGGGAAGACAACGCGATCGTCCGCGAGCGTCTCGTCGGCAAGTCCCGCCCGCAGACCATCATCTTCACGGTGCCCCTCGAGAATGGCTTCCCGGCGCCGGTGAGGCTGTTCCTTCCCCCTGGACTGGATGTGAACGACCCTAACACCAAGTACCCGGTGGTGTTCTATGTGTACTCCGGACCTAATACTAACACCGTGTATGATACGTTTACAGTGGGTATGTATGTTTTTTATGTTACCTTTAAATCCAAGGTATAAACTACCTCCATACTAAATTTTCTTTAACTAGGTTCTGCAATTTTAGCGTTAGTAATACCAATACTTTAAAGTCCAAGTTATTAATTGATAAGTAAATTCTTTCACGTCATTGATTCAATCAAAGTAAACTTGTACAAATTATAACAATACATGTACACAAGAATAACGTTAAAAAAATTAATAGAGTGCGTTATGTTATATATTTATCGTGCGTTTGTGCGGCGCCACTGTCGTCTAAATCACTATTTGTGTTTTTAATCAGGCACTTGACATTGAATGTGTAGTTTGCTATTTAACGCGTGTTTATTTCCCACCTTTGTAGTCTACATGATGAAGTAGGTCTTTAGGAAGCTGTATTTTCATCAAAACATACTTATTTTATAATAAGTGACTTGAGCATTATGTTTATTATTGGTAACGTTTCCATTCTCTGCCAGGGTACCACTCGTACCTGACGTCGAACCGGAACATGATCTACATGATGGCGGACGGCCGCGGCTCCGGACTCAAGGGACAGGACATACTCTACTCACTCAACAACGCGCTCGGCACTGTCGAGGTCGAGGATCATTTCGTTATTTTAAGGTAAGATATTTAAAATTTAATCCTGTATCCGTCTTTTTGTATTCATACAAAATAATCCAATAGACAAGAGTGGCACAGGACTGTGATGACTGGCATGAAAGGAGTGCCCATCTGTGGGGCAAAACTGGATGGGGTTACGATGATGTGAACCAAATTTACCCATGTTATATTTCTAGTTAGTTTTTACGACGAAAGAAGACGCCCATGAAAGAGCAGGTGCGCGCAAAACATCAGAAAGTCATGCCCCCACCGCTATGTGAAATTAAAAAGAATAAGAATTAAATACATTTATTGCATGAAACATAAAATAGACAAAATAAAAAACAAGAGTACAAATAAGAAACTTCATGTCACAGTCCGGCCCCAACTCAGCTCACTGTTGGGTTGGGTAAAGAGGTAGAGAGCGAGAGATTATTTTACATCGGAAGGATTTCGATAGAATGAAGCAGTGAGTAAATAAAATAAATTTGCGCCGATTTTCTTTACAAAACTACGTTTATCATAAAAGGTACGCAAATACGTATGACGTGATTTGTAATTCGGATACTTGAATAGAAATATTCTTATGCATACAAAAAATATCAATTACTAGAAAATCTAGATATTAACGGTTTTGATTCCAGGTGACGCAGATATATATCTGGTTGTACAGTTAGACATTTGAATTCAAATGATTTTATTGAATTAAGCATAAGCTGTACAACTAGGTATCTGACCTCTAAGGAAAAAGATGCAAATACTTATTCTACTAGCCTTATCCATATTCTTAGTTTGAAGATAATCATATACAGAGAATATGAAAATTTAAAATCAATAATATTTATGTATGGTAATTTTACCCGAAGAAATTGCCCGATACCAACACCGTATTATTACCTACAATCAAAAACTTTTACCTATACCTACTCGTGCATGACGAATGCTCACTAATATGTGCTCGACACACAGAGAAAACAATTAACTATATACCATTTATCACGAATTTTTTTTTGTTACAACACCTGTGTTTAATTTTTAGTGTAATTACAATAGGTACCATGTTTGATTTACATAACAATGATTTTGCGAAATGGATAAAATATGTAAATGAGGTGGCTAAATAATAACAGGAGACATGTGACCGAGCAGGTTTGTTATAAACAATAATGGTATTGCGGAATGTTTGTCAAGGAAACTGCTTTGAACACGATGCAGGAAATGTCGAATAATAAGTATGTGTGAAATGCAATGAGCTGGTTGTCTTCTATATATATAATAGAATAAAAGTTAAAGACTTAAATGATTGGAAACGACCTTTGCTGTTGTCTGAGTCATTTCTAAATCACCGTATGCACGTTCACATATCTTCGTATACATTGTTACAACTATACTTTCCTACCCTAACCTATGTGGCAAGACCCAAATAAAACTATAAGAAACACATTAAATAGTAGTTTTATTGGTAATATAAGGTAATGCACAGTAGGAATACACAATCAGGTAGGTGGGAAATAGATGTATACAAATTAAATTTATTGAACAAAGATAAGTTACAAGCTCGGAAGGAACCAGAGTAACAGTTATACGAAGTATATAACATAATATGAATGTTAGTAACTACTTCTCGCTCAAACGACTAAAGATAAAGATCGGTATCAATATTAACATATACTATAGGATTTAATATACTATAGGTTCAAGTTTGAGCACAACATGAAAAGCGAAAAAGTCTTCATAAAAAAATATTAGTTAAAATGTAACAAAAAGCTTTAGTATTCTTTTCTAGCCAAAAACCTTTGTTCCAGACAAGTGCTTGAGCGGTACCCGTTCATGGACCGCGACCGCATCGGCATGTGGGGCCACAGTTACGGCGGGTACGCCACCCTGCTCACCCTGGCGCATGACGAGGAGCGGCTCTTCCAGTGCGGTGTCTCCGGAGCACCCGTCACTTCTTGGTTGTACTACAGTAAGTGTTTTTTTAAAGCCCTCGGGCTGTTTGGTTCAAAATGTGCAGATTTGGTCAAGGACTGTTTCGGACGGCGGTGACGTTGCCCTGCTGACTTCGCGCATGATAAGAAGCGGCTGTTGTGTGGTGTGGTGTCTCCGGAGCACCTGTCACGTTGTGGGTGTACTACAGTAGGTACATGTAGGTTTTTTTAAGTCTTCAGGACGACAGTACCAACTGTCAATGGCGCAGGAGTAGCGTTGCGAGTCTGGAACAAACCAATCAAATCCAAAGTCATTTATTTCTGAATACGAGTATATAGAAAATAAAGGTATAGTACGCTCGCAAAGCAACTAAAATATTGATTTTAGCGCAGGTATATTACTGTCATACTCGATCAGATTCTATATATGTAGGTACCTACCATCAAACTTCATAGTTTCTTTTTGTCAATAATCCTATTAGAAAGCACCTAAGTATTAAATATTCTCAAATGTTGAACTTTCTACAGTAAAATAACATGAAATACCACTAGAACGAGATTGATCCTAATAAATATCAAGCTATCAAAATCACCAATCGGACCAGCTTCCGACGTAATCATATGCAAGTTTTATATTGCATCTGGCGTGAAGATAGGTATTATATAACAGCGCTGCATTAATATGCGCATTTATAATTTTATCACTAACATCTTTACTAATAACAAATCGACATAATTACCACTTAAAATATGAATACCTGAAAAACTCGTCTAATAGAAAGTATACGTTCAAAATTGGCAATTAAAGATTTTCATACCGATTAAATAACTTGGATTAATGTATGCGATTACGAGATAAATAATCCTTATATTAAAGCAGCTTTCTCGCGGCCAAAGGTGCCATATTTTAGAAGATGAGTACGATTATGTATCGCTTTATAATTACGTGAGCAAAGTGTCTTCGAGATCCCGGATAACGATCAGAGGTTATTCACATTTGATACAGCCTAAATGTAATTTTATACCTTATTTTTGCAGAGATAGAGTACAATTTTGGATGGGCTGTTGCGATTTATATTAGTGGTATTTCTTAACGGGTTTTCCTAGGATGTTTGATAGGTCACTTGGTAAAAGTTTCTCATAAATTACCGTACAGGATACTGGTGGAAGTAAAACGCGTATTGCAATAATTTAACACATATCCGTATTCATTTCTTGCTTATTCTTATGTAAATATATTTTATATCTACATAAATACATTTTTTTAAGTATTGTATTTATTTGTACGCCACCGACCAAACTGATTTCTGTCACCGTTTTCTTGCTAAGGTTGCCTGGAAGAGATCACTCAAGGTGATAAGGCCGCCCACTTGTGCATTCTTTTATAGTTTAAGCTCATTTCATATTGTAATTTATTTTTGGTGTGCATAATAAAGTTATATTATATTGTATTTTTTTTTTTTTTTTTTAACTTGAACGGGTTTGCACTTGACCATAGTTTACCTGATAGCAAGTAAGGCTATGGCCTAAGATGGAGCGTGCTTACCCGATAAGAACCGATTCACTCTCGCTTTGAAGATCGCTGGATTATAGTGCGTGGGGAACAGAGAGCCAGGCAGGGAGTTCCACAACCTATTGTATTGTATATACATAAATGCATAATGTATTGTAATTCTTTTTTTTCGTCTCTATTTGTGATCTTAGTCATTTAAAAGTTTTATTTGTATGCTTATTGATTTATTATTCAAATAGAATCATCCTTATAAGAAAACACATATTACGTTAGATACACAAACACCTGAGATACAAGGGGTTGAATTTCACTCTCATTGCTCTCACATAAATACTATTTATTTAATCGGCAACAAAGTAAGCAACCTGCCTTCGAGACAGTTCTGTATTAGGTAGTGCTATCAGACAGCTAACACCTTCGCACACATTAACATTCTAATAATACACATAATGCAAAAATCCGCATCCATCCGTCCATTTAGATATCCTAATTTTAATAATATTTGAAAGGAAAATGTATTCACAAAATACAAGGTTATTGATAAATAAAAAGATGTACGTACAGCAATCGCAAAAGATGCGATGTTTTTGTTTTTGCGAACTAAAATTAAACGCAGCTAGTAATTTGATACATATTTGTAGCAGATCCAATAAAAGACTTTGTCTTGCGGCATGAACAACAAAACATCTTTACAACTAACTCTGTATATCCACGAAAAATATCGAGCGATTATTCGAATAATATTCATCGAATACGTCACTGATCTCGTTATAGTGTCTACCCAGACCGCATTCCTGTAGCATCATCGAAAGTCGAGCCGAATTTATTTATTTACGAGACCTTTTATGGGCTGTCGCTCGGGAATTTATAATAAGGTCAAATGAGATTTTGTGTAGGTTTAAAAAAAAGAGTTAATGATTGGCATGGCGATAAGGATATATAAGTTAACAGCAGCGCGGCGAGTGATAGTAATGTAATAAGTAAATTCATGTAGGTTAAAAAATAGTTGAAAGGTTTACAGAAAATATTTTGCACGTTACAATAAATATACTTCATCATATATACATATTAAACTGAGCATTTGATTGGCTTTATTGATGAAGGATTCTCAGTTAAAAGGGTAATAGTATTCTTTGATTCTCAGTGCCTTTCACGAATGACGGTACAGAGCTACAGAAATATGCAAGCGTCCTATTTAAATATTCATCCTACATTATTTGTTTTGTAAGAAATCTCTTTTCGCGAGACCCGTTTTTATTGTGCCTAATTATGTATTTATCTAATCCTTGATTCTTTACCTCAGACACAATGTACACCGAGCGTTACATGGGTCTCCCCACTCCCGAGGACAACCTGTCTGGCTACGAGGCGGGTGACGTCACCCTCCTGGTGGAGAAGCTGCGAGGCCACGACTTCTACATCATGCACGGGAACGCAGACGACAACGTGCACTACCAGAACGCAGCCAAGCTCATGCAGGCGCTGCAGGAGAGAAATATACCTTTCGAACAAATGGTAAGCTTCATTGTTAATATTTTTACACATTGTGTTTTGGGTTTGTCCTCTTTTCAAGACAATCTCACTGACTACGAGACCGATGATCTCTCTCTATTGGTGGCGAAGCTCTGAGGCCTCGTCTGCTACATTATGCACGGTAATGCAGACGCGTGCACTGCCAGAACTACTGTAGCAGAGGAATATACCTTTTCAGCACATAGTAAGGTTAATTTTAACATGGTTACATGGAGACCCCATTCCTAAAGACAATCTCATTGGGTAGCTAGGTTTTTCTATACATATGATATACCATTTTTTTATATTTCATGGCAAATTGTGTTGGTTCCTGTTTCATGCCACAACACAATGGAGCAATGGATTATAGTGATTTTTGGTGTGGTGGTATTATTGAGTCCCGAGTATGGTATATTTTTATAAATTGCTTAAAAATATAAATCGTCCACGTTACTTTTTAAATGAAGTTGATTACTGTTATAAAAAATAATGGGTAATTATTCTCAGCTCATTGGAAAAAATAGGACTGTGTACTTTAACCAGAGACTGTGGTTTTAACACTAGCGAAAATTCTGTTGATTGGAGTGTAAAGCTTTGGTTTCCTAGGACAGCGGAGCCTTGATATAGCGGCTTTAATATTACGGACGCAAAAATATTTAAAGTAAATTACGGTGCAAGTTACCGCTCTCTAGGAAACCGCGCCATTTCGTTTACATAGACAACGTTCTAGTGACATCATTCACCGCTGTATTACGGCCGCTATATGTCGGAACCGCTTTCCTAGGAAATCAGAGCTTAAGTGATTGTGTATTTTGTTTGTACATTCACCTGCATTTTTTAGGTAAATGTTAACTTTTGAATGTATACTTGATGTCCTTTGAAATTATGACGATTTAAACGGGATTACTAGACATCGATTGCCATGCAATGCTGAAAGCAAAGTGGCCCGCAGTGCTTCAAAAGCTTGCTGTGTACTCTAAGCTGGTGACTTGTTTACCTTATCCTGTATAATATAGCCTATGATCACCAGACAAACACTAGCAACCTTACTGACTCTAGCTACCACCTTTATACAACATCTTTTGTTCTAAGACTCTGAAATCTAAATATATAAAACTCAAAGGTGACTGACTGACTGATGTTGTGATAAGATATTGAATCAGGCGTTACTTTGCGGAAATCCATTGTTACTGAAATTCTGGAGAAATATGGTTTTTAGGTGTGTTCCTCCATAACGTAGGGTGTGTTATGGAGGAACACACCTAAAAACCATCAAGTTTGTTGTTTGAAGTCGGTTAAGGAGCAGTCGCAGCGGAAAAACACAACATATTTCTCCAGAGTTTCAGTGATATAGTGATCTATCAACGCACAGCCCAAACCACTGGACGGTTCGGGCTGAAATTTGGTATGCAGGTAGATGTTATGACGTAGGCATCCGCTAAGAAAGGATTTTCGGAAAAGCCGCTTTTAAAGGGGTAATATAGGGGATGTAAGTTTTACTTCTTAATGCGAGCGAAGCCGCGAGCATCCACTAGTACAAAACAAATTGACTTGGAAATATTAAATTGAGTGTACAAGTTTCTCATTATTTTAAACCTAACTGTACATTCCTCTTCCAGTCCTACCCCGACGAAGCCCACAGCCTGGTGGGAGTGAACCTGCATCGCTACAACGCCATGGACCGCTACTGGTCGAGGTGTCTCCGGCTCTAAGCTACGGTATAATATACTTACATACATGCATTCTATCAGCGGTGTAAATACCTTCTGGCGTCTGAAGCAAATAAAATAAATGTTACTTACGTTTTTTGGTGTATTTTTTTCATCGCGAGACGCTGATATCTATTAGATAAAATGTTTTATCTCTCATACTATTCATGCAACGCCATCTAGCTCTATACTAAACTAATTTGTATTTACGCCACTGATTTATCTTTTGTACATATATCTTCTTCTCTTATATATAAAAATGAATCGCAACATGTGTTGGTAAGCGCGTAACTCAACAACGCCTGGACCGATTTGGCCAATTCTTTTTTTTAATATACGTTGAAGTTGAAAAATGTCGGAAGATCCCTAAAAACCGCCCTATTCTTTTTCCCATACAATCGTTTTCTAACTAACTAAAGAGTAAAAGAGTCAACAGACAGGACGAAGTCTGTTGGGTCCGCTAGTTTTTGTATAATTATATAGTAGGTAGTACTACCTACTATAATAAAATAACAGTTGGGTTCCTATCCGTTGCAGTTTTGCATTATTTAGTAACTATGCCAATCGTAAGTGTGAGTGGTTCAAATTTTAACTAAAATAGTTACTTATGTATGTAGTAATTTTTACTCTGATATCTATTTAAATGTATTTAACTGTATTAAGAAAAAAATTATTTATAGAAGGTGTTACTTCATTGTTTTTGAGCCGTGGTTAACAGCTAATCTATTTATTGACATTATATATATTTACATGTTAGTATAATCGATTTATCGCCATTGTATTACAACAATTGTTTTATAAACAAAGCCTAGGTGCTAAATAATATTAGACGAACTAACATGATGCTCTAATGTAGGAATTGAATTGAATTAATAAAGTATTTTGTAACTTTTATATTATGTGTATTTGTTTTATTTTATGGTATATCATATCCATCCTTAATTGCCATTTAAGTATGTATATAAGTGTATAATATATTAGTACATGCTGTAAAACCCTAACCACTTTTAAATATTTAGATATGCATATGACAGAAAATTCTACTTATGAAAATCGTTTTACTAGTTGGTGGTCTGTTGGTGATTTTAAGGTAAGTAGTTTTTTAGTAGTGGGTTGAATGACACGTTATAATGTAGGTCCCGGCTGTTTGTCTAGTTTGGCAGTCGGACAGCCATGTGAGAGGCCTTGATAAACTCTTGACACCAGAGTTGGCTACTCTCATTCGATAAGAAGAAGTAGGTAAGTAGTAAATACATATTTAATTTTACAAAATAAAAAAACTTCATTAACAAATATTTTCTGAGCTATTTTCCTTTCATACTTAGTATACCAAATCTTATTTATTTATTTAGACAATTATGTAAAATATAATTACTTCTCAAATCCGCGTTCTTGTACTAAGTAAAGCTATTATTACAGTAGGCGAGAGTCTCAGCAGTAGTACTTCCTGATACAATAATTTATTTGATAGTAACAAGACCAGTTCGCTCAACAACTTTACGATAAATGTCTACAAATATCCATACTACATTCCATAAACCATATGCCTTTAGAAATAGGATCTATATTGCAGTAGCAAGAAAGCGAATCTATAAAAATCTCGACCGGTCTAAGATTGTCGTGAACAATCAGAACGAGATCATAAATGTCATCGGCATTGTTACACTTAGGAACGGAGGGTAGGAAGAATTACTCGTGTATACATATGTATTGGATCAAGGGCACGCTTCCGCTCTGGGTACGTTCACTGCTTGTGCATACAATATTTATGAGATTGTGATTATTTGTGATGTTGATGGACTTCCTAATTGAACGAGCGAAGTGAGATCGAATAGTTCTGTCGCGTCAGTCGGCATTTATGTGTGTGTAAATTTCAGAAATAAAACCTCTTGTTTAAAGTTGATGATAAAATTAAAGTACGTAACAGTTTAATTGTACGGACGTCAAGCAATTTGGATGGCGTCTTCACTATTTTAAAATCTATAAAAGTCAAATCGATTGAGTGATAGGTATATATATTATTTTACATTCAAAACTACCTTTTTGTCTCTACGAGACTTATATACATCTACGTAAGGATACAGAGGCAAAAATGTGGCAACGAAATTAGTTTAGAATAGAATAGAGATTTCTTAATTGCAACACACGATAATAATTACAAAGAAAGAACAAAAAAAAATACTTATAAATTAGTGTCACAAGTGTTTATCCGGACTTATCCCGTCGTTTTGCGTAGGCGTGTCTAATAATCCATCTTCTTAAGGTCATAGACCCCTGGTCATACGTATGTAGGTATATTGGTGATATGTCTCATCTCGTGACCCTGTCCGCAAGCCGTCCATCCGGCCGCACGCGCTGATGACCTTAGGGATCTCTTGGCCGTCAATTTAACACCACTTACTCCATATGATCACCGTCCGTTGCATTGTCCATGACACGAGATGGAAATGAGAACTTATAACCGATTGTCTAGTCCTTTTATTACGTATAAACTAAATTTTTATCTCAACTCGCCGTGTCGCAGTCTAAAATGTATCGCATATGGTTATACGGGTTTGTATGTATAGTTTGGTTAGTGACTAGGTATGTGATACATTATTTTACCTATGGTTACCTTTACACAAAAAACGCGCAAAATACATTTTGCTTAAATTTTGTTAAAAAGCAGCTGGTAAGTATGTAAGATGCTAGAATCAATCTTAGAATACTTTTTGTTGAATTCTTACTGTGAGACATATACTGTAGCATGATACCTCAATTTTTCTTATTGATCGCTTGTCTAACTCGGTAAATGTAAGAATACGAAACGGTGTAGTGAATTTGCTTTTGTGTTTATGATTTATGCCTCAATTTGCCAGGCGATAAGTTCGTGGACCCCATGAGGTCGTTGCAACCACTTCAAAATGTTAATGTGGTCTTGCCCAGTCTTTATCGGATATATAGTAGATCGGATAGATCTAGTTTTCATTTATTTTGGTATAAGCTTTTGCCCGCGGCTTTACACGCTTTATTATACATATAAACTTTCCTCTTGAATCGCTCAATATTTAAAAAAAAACTGCATCAAAATCCGTTGTGTAGTTTTAAAAATCTAAGTAGGTAAACATACTTACGTACAGACAGACATAGGGACAGAAGCGGGAAGCAACTTTGATTTACACTATGTAGTGATATGTGAAGGGTATATCAGTCATTAGTATCTAGGTAGTCATCCAAGGTTTAATTATTTTGGCCAGACATTTATGATATCTTCCTTGCCAGCTTTCTAACCAGTCAGAAAGCTGGCAAGGAAGATATCGTGATTTTATACGCATTAGGAAGCAGGAAGATAGTGCAAGACTTATCATTATATTATATTCCTAGCTAGAGTACTTTGATACGAGTTCCTATACAGTCAGTCTTACTTGACTATTTAAATATGCGTGACTATGGCACATATGTAGATAAATTAATAAATTCTAATATTAATATGGTAATCAGGGTTCAAAAATGCGGACAAGAAATGAGTTAAGAACTCGATTCTAATAAACAGTTTATTAGAAGCTAAGAGAGATATTTTTTTCTACTAGATACTATTTGGATTTGATTATCCTGATCTAATTTGCTTCGACATGGCTCTAGAAAAACTTTTGAACCGGATGTTACTACAATGTACCTAGGTATATGAGTATAATCCTAAAATCAATTCATTATTTATTCAATAAATCTCGAAATACGTTCTTTGATCATTGCTTCTATTCATTTGACACGTTTTGAGCATATCGTAGTTTCATTAATCATACTTACCTAACATTGGTATAGAGCTCATATATTTATAATCTTGGTCACAGTTTTTTGTAATGTTAGAACTTTATTTTCTTGGTGCTAAACGCACACCTGCCTCTCCGAAGGATAAAATTCGATAACATAATACTGAATTTTGTTTAGGTACATACGCAAAAGAACATGATTTTTGCATTTCGAACATCATATCAAGTGACACAACAAGAACATAAAATGCCCAGTAAAAGGTCCCGTTATGAAAGTAAAACTTAAAAAAAATTCCCTTCCTAATTTTTAAATCTTGAATCACCAAATCTTTAAAGGTTTATACCAGTTTTTGGTGCAGATTGTTTTGTTTTTGCTTGGTCGGTTATCTGCACAAGATAGAATATAACTGCGCGCGGATAAATATCAAACTCAACAATTCTGACTGGTATGTGATCTTAGTCAAGTAAGTGCTGCCACAATTCTGACGCAGCTACCTTATGCTGGTTCTAGATCAAGCAACGGCCTTCGCTGTCCCAGAATGAAAGTGAAAGGAAGCGAGATGACCCGCTGTCATCCGCGGTTATACAACTCTGCAAAATAGGTGCCATAATATACAAAAAAACATGACTCTACTTTATGTGGGTCGTTGAGTCGTGTTAACCATTTTTACATGACATTTAGATGGTTCGTAGATGAAATATGTTTACATGCTTAATTATTATGCTTTTGTTATAAATAAATAAATAAATATTCCGGGAAATTGCACACAGCGCCATCTAGCCCCACACTAAACAAACGCTTGTGTCGTGGGTACTAGATAACGGATATCATACTTATGTACTTGTTTTATTATTGATGGCTGGTCTGTTACACAATATTTATTTATAACAAGACGTTTTAATTCCATCATAATTATCGTATATTATGTTGCATAGACATTAGGTATAACAAGCTGCAATGATAGTTTTGAAACACCGAAATGGTAAAGTTGTTAATTTAATGACGAAAATTGAGTTTGTATGCAATATGTTACACGGCAAATAAGTACTTATTTACGCATTTATTGCTTTTACAAAATTGTAGATAAGAGTCTCGAAGATGTTTTCTAGAAACACAAGTTATCACGACATCAAAATAGGTAAGTGTTGTCGGTAGCTCGTAAAATATGGAAATCTATAGAGATTTCCATATTTTACGTTCCATGTTTTAGGTTTCGAATATAGATTCGAAACCTATATAAGACACGCTTTTACCGCCGTACGGAGTTACGTCATTTTTTGCGATCAAATTATCTTATATCAGGATGTCACTTTACCGATTTCATTTTCTCGACTATCTTATGTTCCGGTAGTGGCTTCGATCAACTAGGTCGTGTTGTTTTGCTTTGACCGTCTGAAATAAGAACCTACAACTAATACATAACTAATACATACTGACATTTGAAAGGATCTTAAGAAATATCTGATTGATCAAGATGTATTTGATGGAGTGTAGACATAGTTATCGTTATTTTTAATAGAGCCAGATTGAACTTGTGTAATGCAACCTAACAAAGTAAGTTGCTTGATATCTACAATTTTGCAAGAGTGAATCGGTCTTACTGAATTAGCATGCTCCATTATAAACGATGTTTTATTGCTTACCATCTAGTAAATTGTCGTCTAGTGGAAACCTATCATCTCATCACGCAAAACGGCTGAACGGATCTTCATGATTTTCGGTGTTTAGGTAGTATGAGGTTCCGGAAGTGTCATAGGCGGTGCGAGTAATGCGAGCCAAGCCGCAGGCGTCCACTAGTAGCTAGTAAATAGGTATTTTTTTGTGAATGTTTTTTTAAATATATTTTAAGGTCATAATAACAAGATGTTATAATGGAAACGCATGCCAATAAACTGGTCTATTGCAAATCGACTGCACATGTAGGCAAGCCGCGACCTGAAAGTGGGATTGCGTCACACACACTGCATCTAGATATTTGCGTAGACGCTATAAATTACATACATATGTACAGGTAGTGTGATTATGTAACTAGGTACACACATTTAATGGGAGGAAATCTCACATAACGAGCAGGCGTTAAGGTCGTCAGAGTTCGTCGACTCAACACTGCACGGAATATAAACAATGCTCCCTATATTTACGTTGAAAGAACGTTTTATTTTTAAAACTTAGGATTTGATACCAAAAAGTAAGCAGTTACTTACATGACATAAACAAGCACCTTTTGATATCCTCTTAAATTTATTAGACGTGTGTATCACGGAAAATGTCGAGCCTTAAACGGAGCAAATTTTAAATATTTAAGGCTCTTAAGCATGAGTTACGATACGATAAAGGTACGCCGTTTTAATTTTTTTTGTTATTAATTTCAATATTACAGTCACATAAATATAATTTGGTTCCAAATGGCAAAAAAAAAACTTCAAGGAAATGTTATAATATTACTTAAGTATAATGTCATATACAATTTTATATTTGGATTACTTTTTGGTAAAATACGTACAGGTTTTTTTGACCTTGTGTTATATTAAGACTATCAGGTAAACTATGGTCAAGTGCAAACCCGTTCAAGATAAAAAAAAAATTTTTTTGTTTGCTGAAACTCTTAAGAAAGCAAACGCAATCACGCCCTAATTCCACATCCAATTTCCTGCCCATATTCCCGAAAGTCGTCAAAATGATCGAAACGTAATTTCCATTCGTAGCACGTTCCTTTTCCTGTTACTTTCCTATCAGTCCTTCGGCGTAAGGAGCTCGTGTTTGAGATGTTACGTGCGATCTGCAGTGCAGTCGGTGGTCGCGCGAGCGAGCGGTCGTACGCGTGTGAAGTGCCGTGATGGTTGTACACTTTGGAAAACTCAGCTGAACGGAACCGAGCCCTGCCTTGTCAATGAAAAATGGTAGGTTATAGTCACTTGTAACCTAATCATATGTTTTTTTTTATTGGCCAGTCAAAAAGGTCTGGCGGTGGAAAATAGGTTGGTAATAAATAGAAGTGTTTTATTTTTAATAGTGCTGAATGACCACTTGTGGCTGAGTTTTGAAGACTCAAAGTTCTTACTTTTCTTAATAGTAGAACTAATTTCAGTAAAACAGAGGTTGTTGACTTTATTTCCATGTATGAAATACATAACATTATTTGAGTGTGTGCTATATAAGTAAATAAATAATTTATTGCGATTCGACCAAAAATCGGAACAGTATAGTGCAAAATGTGCTTGTGAATTAGCACCACACCCGCTGCTTTTAGGCGAGCCTTTTGTTTTGCGTCAATGCCAGCGCCACCGTATGTTTATTTTTCATAAATGTTAAATAATTCACGCTCATTCGATAACCGGTAATGAACAAATATACGAGGAAGATAATGATTAAAAATTAATAAAATTCAATAGCAATTATTTTTTCAACGCGTTTTAAAGGAGAGGCTTGAATATTGTTATCAAGTGCAGTTTATGTAATAAACATGTCGAATTTGTAATGGTTTGTAATAACACTTGAATTTTGTTCTAAACTTTAGTTCAATGTCGTGTTCAAGGTGTGGGACGAAGCTAAAGCACAATCAATCTCGATCGTTTCTTAGAGTCACTATTTTTTTATTGCATTTGATTACATACATAATTTTTTATTAGGTACCTACTTATTCTGATGGACTCTTTTCTTGCATAGAAGGCAATATTTTCAATTAATGTTTTTAATATAATAACAGTCATTAATTATATTTTGATACGATATTTAATATTTACTGGAAAAGTAAAATTAATTAAATGGTCTTACCTATGTATGTTTTAAGCCGCCCTTGAAAAGTTTTGCCATAGGTAGATAATATATGTAGATACTTATATGTAGGTTTTATCAAAGTGCGTACCAAGTTATTTTTTAAGAAATCATTGGGTGTATTGTTTCTGATATAAAGACGCTGCTGTAATAGTAGTTTATGCAACTGTCATATAATGAAGTTAATACCCGTTAATAATGTTTTAATACCCGTGTTATATACAGTTGCATACACTACTTTATCTTCACTAATGCAATTAATCAAACAACAAGAGTAAAAGCTGACAATAGTTAATTTTTCATATAATTTTCTAGATTTTTCTGGCAAAAGATTGTGAGTTACTTTTGTTGCCAATTCTAGAATATCCGGAGGCGTACAAATATCATCGTCGCTATCCATTTTTAACTTTTAACTTGTATTTAAAATACAAAACACATTGCGAAACATTAAATTCACGCGTACGTGTATTGTCACAGTGATTTTGCCGCCATTAAAATCTAACCAACGAGAGTGCAGCGCGACCAACCTGATTGGCCCTGCAATCAGGTTGGTCACGCTTTTTCGATGTTATAATGAGCTATTACGATATTGATGTGGATATTATAACATCATGTGAAATTGCTTAAATTGAGTGTTTTGTTGTCTGTGCTATAACAGTAGTAATTATAAGTCAAGTATTGGAAACATAAGTAGAATGTTACAACATTAGTGTAGATAAAGGAAATAATGTTAGAGTGGGTGGGGGCTTCATTATGATAACGATGCAATATGACAATAAGTACATAAAATGCTTACTAAATAGTACATATACATACATGCATTTGGTTGAGTTGATGTTGTTATTTACCAAAATTATTAAAAAACGGTAAACATTAAGTGAGTAGCAAATTTATTTTAAATACGAGAAGTTCCTTTCTTTTATTGATTACTTAGTACCACCACATGAAGTAAAGCAGCCATATAGTTTCAGGGTTAAAAGGAAAAGGGAATGTTCTACAGAAAGGAGGTCGTTAATCTTCAATACCTGTCCAGTATTAACTTGGAAACAGTTTAACTAAACATTTTGGAAGCAAACCCCAAATATTTTTTTCTCTTTTCTTTTCCATCGAATTAAACGCGAATGATTGAAATCGGTTCATAAATAACCACCACCCACCCCCTACCTACCCCCTGAGGTCTTTCCACGGAGCTACAATATGGGGAGATTTAAAAAGGGTATTCACAAACACCTCTCTAAGCTGGCAAAGTCCTGCAGCACCTCTGGAGTTGCAAGTGTCCATAGGCGACGATGATTGCTTACCATCAGGCAGATCGTCTGCCTTTTTGCCACATTTTTTTATAAAAAAAAAAAAAAAAAACAGAGTATCGCGTAACATACCTACCAAAAAACTTTCACAAGACTTGATAGCCTCCTTTTTTGAAGTCGGTTAAAAATAGTTATCCATAAAATATGCATAAAGAGTTAATATCGGAACAAATTGTGTGTTTTTAAATAAATTTTCATTATTTACGATACGTCGGAAGCTGCTTTAATTGATTTGCACTGCATTTCTAATTTCCGGCCTCATATTTATACATTAAAATAAAATAAACTGATAATACAATGTCAAAAGGAACAATATGTGCTCTATCTAATGTTTATTGTTTTAGAACACTATTGTAATTTCATTTAACAAGGGGTTCAGTCATTTCAATAGTTTCAACTGAGAATAATATGGGCATAGCTATATATGCATTATGCAGATGCACGTATGTACAGAAAAACCTCTCGGAGCGCTTGGTTGACGCGACGCGTGACCAAAATGCTGGCCTTTTTCTGGCTCAACGTATCAGCATTGCCATCCAGCGTGGTGATGCGGCCAGCATGCTGGGTACGCTGCCCTCTGGTAGTGAGCTGGAGCACTTAGATTATCTTTAGGCTTTTCTAAAGATTTTCTAAGTGCCCCTTTTTGTAGTAGTTAGAAGTAGTATGTTTAGTTTTCCTTCACTTGACTGATTAAAAAAAAAAAAAAAAAACGTATGTACATACATTGCACATACATTTTTGATTTTAAAAACGTATATATAATTTTACTATGTACTGTAGTCTTCTTAAGATAGTGCTGATTGTTAGTGTTAAGTGGAGTGATATTAGACCACAGTGTTGATAGTTACCTACAATACTAATTATTCATTATTTGGGGTTGTATTGTGGCAAATATGTATTTTATTTACGTAGTTTGAAATATTTCTTGTATATTTGCTTTCTTCTTTCTGATGTATATTTTTATCCTCTTGAACCATTAAAGTCATTGTGTTGTTATTGGGTTTAATAAAGTCTACAATAGCCTACGCCTAAACATTTATATCAGGCAAACTATATGTAGTATCGTTTCAAAAATAGATAAATACTTTATTAAAACACCACAAATAAAACAATACAAAAAAAACATACAAATTAGAATCAGCGTCTTAATTGGCGGCCTTATCGCTAAGAGCGATCTCTTCCAGGCTACAAATCTGGCAGGGATATATTCTTCAAACGAAATGAGTAATAATTTGTTAAATAAAGTCTTTGTTACATATTTCGAGAAGATAAGCCAATTAGCACAGCAAAAAGTAATGCGCTGGGATTTTTAAAATTCCCAATTCAAGGTCAAAGAGCATAAAGCATTTTCTTCATATTATGTAACATGCTAAATAAGAAAACAGTAGGTTAGAGGTTACATTCGGTTTTAACTATTGTACCTAATACATTTTTTCCTCCTCTAATCTACCAATTAAAATCGCAATTAATAATCGCATATATGTATATGGTCGTTAAAATTCGTAATCATTATACCTACCTAGTTTAAGTAAATCTAGAATGTGTGTAACTACATGTATTGTTGTTTGTATTTATTACCTAATTAGGCTGCTTTATAATTGAAGTTGATTATTGTCCTGGAGGTCTTTTATGTCATCATTCAACTTAGAATAAACCGATAACTTGAATGTTTTTACTTAATGTATTATCTAACTAGTGGACGCCCGCGACTTCGCTCGCATCATTTTGTGATAAAAAGGTTTAAAATTAACATAACTTTTTTATTTACGAACCGATTGATATGAAATGTTAAATTAAAAATGCACCAACATGTTAGTGAAAACCGTAGACAAATCGGTTCAGCCGTTTTTGAGTCTATAACCGACAAACATACCGACAGACAAACAGTTTTTTTAAACATTATTTTTGTTTTCTATTGCATCAATGAAGACCCATCAACTATTTTTTTCAATTATCTTTAATGTACAGACACCGATCTGTTACAGCTTTATTATATGTATAGATGTACATGTACATAGTTTGTACGTGTGTATATATGTAATTGTATACTAATATGCTACGACATTTTTTTAAGATGCAACCATTTATTTAACTTTCTAAAGTGGTAAACATAACAATAGCGTACACAGTGCATCTTTAGAATATTAGACAGATTCGTTTAAAAACCAATTTAATTTTGTTCCCAGAACCACCACGTCCGAACGGCTTTCACCGGTCTGGTGCTGGCTCTGCTGAGCTGCCACTCAGAGTCCTCCCCGTACCTGCAAGGCGGGCTTCAGACCTTCAACCTGGAGGAGATCGTGCCTCTGCAGCCGGACTTCTACCCGGCACGGCTTAGTGTCCAGTGGATATCAGGTACCAGTGACAGTTTGAAGCACTCTATTCGAACACATGCTTTCATAGTTACAGGATCTTCAAATCAAGAATACTAATAATCTGTACCAAAAAGTGCAAAATGGAATCAATTTTTAATATTTTTTTGCTACACTAATAATAATTACGTATGTTACGTGTATACGGCGCCGTCATATTTTCTACGGGGTTTGGTTTTGGTAGATATGCTTACACACGTCGAAAAAGTTCAATAACATGTGGACTCCTATTGTCAAGTGATAATATTGCATACCCGTAGCATATTCTGTGCTCGTAGTTATTTTCCTACTGTATTTCAAAGTATGGGATGAGTATTTACTAGTAATAAGGCACCATTTGGAAATTAATACGAGTTGATAAATTGGATCTAATTGTCTCACCTCTCTAATTTCAACACTAACTAGTAAAGCACTTACCTACTATTTGATCTAGTTACTGAACCTGTAGTGGAGGAAGAGAAACTACAATTTAATATCAATTAAGATAAACTAGTGCACTTCATTATATCGAATCGAATTCAATTGCGCTTTCCAATCCACGGATTTAGCTTTGACTGTTATTGGGAAGCTTTGTACAAAGTTAGATTGCCGGAATCCTCGATACAAATTAGTTTTCCAACTTGTGCTAATTGAATTTGTTGTATTGTATTGACGGGACATTTAGGTACGTACCTACCTACCAAATAAAAGGAAGTTGATAAGTGTTACGATAAAATACGAAATTTATGTTATTGCTATGGGTTGGAGTTACCTACGTTCCGTTTTCTTCATTGTTTAATCAGCTAAAGTGATATTTAATTACACTCTTTGTTGAATTAGCTGTAAATATTTTTTAGGTGTCTAACATTGGGTGAAATATTTGCAGATTCGTCATACATATTCAAAGATGCGGATGGTATAAAGAAGTACGACGCTGTCACGGACAGCATTGTTACCGTCGTGAACGAGGAGGATTTCGTAAGTCCGGTTGCGGTCTTTGCATAATATACACATTTGTTTGAATAATGGACCAAATAAGGCTTACGTTTGAATATTTTTTCAGTATAACCTGTTCAACTACTCGATCTCGGCGTTCTCGGACGATGGACAGTATGCGTTGTTGGCGAAGAATCGGAAAAAGGTGAGTTAATATTAGACTTTGTAAGAGACAAATCTATTTCACTTAGTAAATAAGATAGTTAAAAAAAATATTTTTTAATAATATCTTAGTATAGAAGAAGAAATGGATACAAGAAGAGATGTCAATTTATATCACACATTAAGAGATTAAGAGTAATCTTTTGTAAGTCTCCTTATATCTATAGAAATATCTAGCAGTGTTAGAGGAAAATTCCCAACTAAACTGAATTTCCCGTTTAGTTTCGTGCCCTCAGCTCTCAATGGGTAATAAGTGTACCTATTCAGAATTTTCGCGCGCGAAGTAAGAATTGGTATCATCCTCCATTGTTACTCTATCGTATGAATATTTTAGGTAACTCCTAAGAGTCTTATAAGAACTTTTTCCTGCTCTTTTTTATATCTGAGTAAAGTAAGTCTGCCTTACAAAGCCGAATATTTATTTTTTATCTGGTTTCCTGTATGTACTGTAGCATGGGGAAGGCACACAATAAGTTCAAAATGTGGCATGACGGGTTGTATAAAACCGAGAAAACTTATAAACATAAGCTTACTTGGCTGTATCGCGAGTAGATACTGGCTGATTAACTGGTAATCTATAGGTACATATAATAAAGCTGAAGAGGGCTGAAAATCTTAAGATTAAAGATATTAAAAAAATGTTTGGAGATACTTAGAATTGACAACAGAACACGTTCCAACAATTTATAGATTTTTCGCCGGTTTATCTTTTTTCTGTGTCTCTGTTCGTCTGTTTATTTAAACGCTCATTACACAAAAACCGCTGAACGAATCTTCATGATTTTTAGTATGTAGGTAGTATAAGATATTAGAAGTGTCATAGGCTACTTTTTAACTTGAAATAATGCGAGAGAAGCCGCGAGCGTCCACTATTTCAGTCACTAACTACTCTACTAATCACTATATCAGGTAAACTATGCTCAAGTGCAAACCCGTTCAAGTTAAAAAAAAAAAACTTTAGACGTAAGTATACTGTATTTTGGTGCAACACAATTGCTGGTGTCCCGCAGGGCGGCGTGTTATCACCACTTCTTTTCGCTATCTTTATTAACTCCATTTCGCAACATCTTTCATGTCCCTACCACCTGTATGCTGATGATTTACAGATATACTCGCAGGCTCATATTAGTCATCTTGACTCGGCTATTAGGAACACTAATGATAACCTCTCCCGTATCTCTGAATGGAGTAAATCCTTTGGTTTAAAAGTGAATCCTTCAAAAACGCAGGTCATTATCATTGGAAGCTCTCATCTGATCTATTTTTGAAGGCATCATCGTTCCATATAGTGATACAGTCAAGAACCTTGGTCTGATAATGGATCAGTCGCTCAGTTGGGATGCTCATGTGGATTCATTAAGCTCAAGAATTTTCTCGTCTGGTGGGTCACTAAGACGTCTTCGAAACTTCTTGCCAACTGCCACTAAAGTTGAGCTTGCGCAATCCCTTCTTCTTCCTATCCTGGACTATGCGGACGCCTGCTATCTCGATCTTCGGGAAGATCAGCTAGATAAGCTTGAGCGGTTACAAAATTACTGTAGGTATAAGGTTTATATTTGGTCTACGTAAGTACGATCATATATCTCAATTTCGTGTTAAGCTCAAGTGGCTGCCTATTCGACTTCGCCGGAATGCTCACATCCTCTCTCTCGTATATAACATTTTATTTAACCCTGCTACCCCGCGTTACTTAGTTTCTCGTTTTGCGTATGTCCATACTACACACTCTCTTTCTCTTCGATCTACAAATAAATTAACACTCGCACATCCAACATTCAAAAAGAAATCTTTTTATGGCTCATCATTTACTGTACAAGCTGTTACTTTATGGAATTCTCTGCCTATCAACATTCAAAAGGCTCAGACAATTGATTCCTTTAAAAAACAAGTAAAGGAATTTTATCTCGCTTCCCTTCAGTGAAAATTGCTGTTATTATTTCTACTACTATCACCTCTAAATATTTTGTTGTGTATTATATGTATTTGTATATAAACATTAATTTTATTATATTAAGTATGTGTATTGCGTATTTATATGTATATATATATATATGTATATATATTAGTAAAATTTCTTTGTTTCCTTTTTGTTGTACACCACATTCTTCTTTTTTTTCTTTTGCTTATTTCTCTCCAGCTGAAGGTTGCCTGGAAGAGATCGCTTTCAGCGATAAGGCCGCCGCTTGTGGCACTAGTTAAGGTGCAATTTGTTCTATGTACTGTTTTTTTAATATGTGTCAACAATAAAGAGTTAATCTATCTATCTATCTATCTATCTATTTTTTAAATAGCCTATTTACCGAACCATGGATATGAGGAATGACTAAACAGTAGAAATTAAAAACACTTATTAAGACTAGGTATTTTTTTTACCTACAATGATATATTGGTGTCGGTACTATTGTGATGATAATGCAACATGTTAGCATGAATTTCTATTATTTATGAATGTTTCTCTCGTTAGCACGCTGTGTTCCGCCGGACAAGTATGCAAAACAGAGAAAATGGCGAGATCCAGCCGATTAGAGATCCACTCTCACTTGATTGTACGAAATATTAATTAATGTTGTAAAAGTGGTCAATTTGGCTAATTTGAGAAAATGATATAATCTATAGTACCCACGACACAGGCGTTTGCTTTGTGTGGGGCTAGATGGCGCTGTGTGCAATGTCCCGGAATATTTATTATAGTTAAGTAAGTACATTTATTCAGGAATATGGCTCAGGTACTCTAGTGTACAGATGTCAATATCAATATTTATCGACTGTTGTGTACATGATTCATATGTATATGATATTTTGCTACCTCTTTATTGCATATTATAAGTACTTAGCTCTCGTTTCCTCCTTATTGAATGGAGTGTATTTGTTAAACACATTTATCAGCCGAAGTCAGGATAATACGTGGTTTTAAATGATACACTGATATTCCATTAAGGTTTATAAATTGGCTAATAAATAGATTCAAGTATATCGGTGTACTAGAAGAGAAGCCTATGCTCAGCAGTGGGCGATAACGGGCTGATGAGGATGATGAAATTGGCTAATAAGTATGAAAAATTAACAGTGCTGTTAGCATACAGCTGCTAATTAGTATATTTCTATTTATTTTCTTTATTTAGCTCTAGGTGACTGGATATTGTTATTTTACGAGCGAGACGTGAAAATTTTCACGTCTCGCTAACATGCGGCAAGTTAACTTGCCGCATGTTAGGTCAAGGCACTCCAGACATGTTGCATTACATACAAATGTCTCATATTCCAGCCAAGATTGTGGATTTTATGTTCTACACTCTAGCACTTATCAGTACGCATATCTTGTGTGCAGATCTACCGAAAACGACGATATATATTTTTTATAGTACCTAATTACGATTTAAACTTAAAAAACATGTTTTAATTATACGAAGCTATAATGGTTCTCTTAATAAATCAATTTGTAATACAAATCGTGATCTGAGTGTACATGTAGTAGGTAATTAGGTATGAGCTTGATGGTATAGTTTTCCGTTATTTTTTATCAAATTGGTGTTTCTCTAGAGGTCATATACTCCAATAAGTTTTGTTTTTTTACTGGCATTCACTTGTCAGTTTTTTGATACAAAAGTTTTAATATGTTTCTTTGAAAGTTGGTTCATACAAATCAAGTTATTTTTAAGGTTAAACGGTATTATAATGGTGAATGGGAGTAGTCAAAACAACTTTATTTCTACTTTCAGGTGTACAGGTATTCAAGTACTGCTGAATATGCTGTTTACGACATTGAGCACAGGTAATGTTGCTAATTACTTAACTGGCTATATGTATACTTAAGTGAAGGGAATATTAAAGGGACTTTTTCTTATAACAGCCTTTTACATAAATATAAAGTTACTGGACCCGGTCAATACTAACTTGTAATGGTTGGAATTAACTAATATATAAAATTGTTTAAGAAATATTCTGAAATATTCTAACTAAATTTAATAACTATAGTGTTTTGTTTATGTTAATCGTACCTTAATTTTGTGAATCTTATCTGATTCAAATCATAATAACTTATCAAACATATTATGTACAATCAAAGATGATTTGTCTTATTTGTGTCGACGACGGTAGCTAATATTATGTGCACAATAAATAAGTCTCAGAGCTACAAGGCAATAAAGGTACATAATCATAATCATGAATTTACTTGCACAGAAATAACCTACCTATTAAAATCGTTAATAGTTGCTCACTGTCTAATTAGTGTTTATGATCCTGCACAGAAGTTTTTGTAGTGATAATTTTATTCCAAGGTGTACAGTCAAGAAGGCGTAAGCTGAGCTTTGCATTTGTGTGGGTGTACATAGATAGTGTAGGTGAGACAATCGGCTTCTCCATCGTGCGATAGCGCCATCTCACTCCCCCGCCCACCTGCTATACTTCACCCACACAAATGCAAAGCTCAGCTTACGCCTTCTTGACTGTACCTAAACTATAATAATCCGTACCAATTTATTTCGCCCAGTCAGAGTGAACATTTAAAAAACATACAGTCTACAATTACTATAATAATTGGGTCAAATTCGTGAAAGAATTTCCTCCCAGAGCGAAATCGGCAAGATGTAGTAAAAGTTATGAAGTTCTTAAGACCGTAAAACACTAACTTATCACTTTTCCTTCTTGTAATTAATGTGTCCACGCGATTGTTCCGCTTCCTTGATTAAATTTTCTTTGATTAGACGATAGCTTAAAACGCGTTACTATTTTAATTTAATCTAACGCAAAATGAATCCAACAATGCATTAAAGTATTTTTACTAAATATTTATGATGATGAAATACATTTTAATATTGTTTTTGATGACGTTATTTCTCGAAGACGTATTACATGATTTACAATTTTACATGCGGATGCTTATCGAATGAAAACGTGTTTTTACTATTCCTAGGTTGTAGTATTTTCTGCTTTTATTGTTATAACATTAAAAATAAACAAAGAAGTTTGGTTTGTTTTACATAAAATCATTTTGACGTCAAACTTGTGTAACATATTAGAAATGTCCTTTAAATAATAAGAGGTTCTACATGTAACAAAAATAAAAACGATTTATTTATCTTACTATTAGAACCTCTTTGTGAATAAAGGTATCATAAGTGAATAAAATGAATGTAAATTATATACTTTTGGTTTTTATAGAAGACATAACTTACTCATTATTATACTTATCTACTTTACAAAAGTGAGTAATTAGTATTTACCTTCATAAAATAATATCTCTCTTTAAGTCGTATTTCCTCATGACTGAGGGTCGTGACTCCCCCGCAGAATTAATTCGTTAGGGGAGTTTTCTTGGGCAGATACATCGTGGTGGGCGCCCAGGTCCTTCCACGGAAGACGCATATCCTCGGATATTGTGGTCCTCAAACATGTCGGTTTCCTCACGATGTTTTCCTTCACCGCTAAGCGAGTGCAAATCTACACATAACTTGAAAAATACAAGTCATTGGTGTAGGGCGGATTCGAACCAGGGTACGTCTGGATGAAAAGCAGACACTGGAACCGCTGAGCCACACTCGCTTAATATTATTATATTATAAAATAATATAAAAATATAGATATTCCAGGACGCTGCACACAGTACCATCTATTACTCGTAAAAGGAAAATATACCGTGCTTATTATGTGTAAAATTTCGGCAATTTGTATTTTCTATTTAACTAGTTTGCCAGAAACACGATAGCTGAAAATCAATTTCATTATTATTTGCAGGTCTGTCCGTAGCCTAGCAGCAGGTCCTCTCCAGGTGGTGCTGTGGGGCAAGCCGGGGGCCATCGCCTACGTGAAGGATAACAACGTGTACTATGTACCGGACATCCGGCAGAATGAGGTGCATATACTCACCGTGGACGGAGTGCCAGGGGAGGTGTATTATGGAGCCACTGACTGGATTTACGAAGGTGAGATGACAATTTACAAAAAAATCCCAATCTAAAAAAATAATTAAATAGGTTCATAAATAACGGAGTAATCGCGTAACATACCCACAAAAACAAACTTTCTAAACACAACTTTCACACACACACATACACACACCACATTACACACACACACACACACACACCATACACACGTAGGTTAGTGTGCTACTGTATCTAATATACGTACCTATATCCTATAAGTTTGAAAATTCGTTGGTTGATTCAAATACCTTGAGTAGGTTTGATTAGAGTAATTTTAATAATGTCATAATGTTTAAATTAGGAATTGGTCTTGTTTTTGTAATCACTTTGTTTATTAGAGTAAGTGATCACTTTTTACAATGGAAATCCGCGAATCACTTAGTAATATTCCTTTTTTTGGTTACTCTCAGTCTTGAACCACCGAGATACAGGCCCAGGCCTAGTTCGGGGTTCACAAGAAACACACATTAACATTGTCTACATTAATCTAGTAATAAGTTATGTTAAGTAGTACCAGTGTTTTGTCAAATAAATATCTTTATAAAAGACTTGATAACCTCCTGTTTTTTGTAATAATATTTTGTAATAACTCCATAGTTATATGTTAGTTTGATGTACATTTGTTGTTTACAAAACAACATTTAGGTACTTCAGTTTATACCTACATATTATGTCCGTGCTATAAGAATTGTTTTGATAGTGGTATTTAATTAATTTTATTGTAATATTACGATAGTATGCCTAAATCACTTACATCATTATTACATAATGATTGCTTACCTTCAGGCGAATTACGGTCAAGTGCAAAACCATTCCTTGTAGAAAAAATGTTATTGTGGGGAAGATACTTTTCTATCTATATTTATTTCGTCTGAGATACAGTTCCCATCGACACTTTAATCACAATGCCACTCCAGGTCATCAAGCGTAATCCTGCAGATAAAATTAATATATGTCATGTAAAAAAGACATACATACGATGACGACAGTCAATAGTCACTATGCTGTTGTTTTTCTATAGCATAGGTAATTAATAGAAAAAATAGGGAAGCTCCGTGAAAGAACCTGGCGCTCACCACGATGTACCTGCCCTCAGAAAGGAGGAACACGACTAAGGAGAGATAAAGATCCCAGATTACAAGCTTTAGTAATACGGGTATGATTATAATTCATTCATCCACGTGGATGCATGGAAGTAATACCAAATGAAATACCGTGCATAGGTGACAGAGTTTAAGAATGGCCAAATATTAAGTAGCGAATAATAGACTAGACAATAGACTTACGGCCATTAAAATATTGACACATATTTATGAGTACGTGGTCTTTTAATTTATGGTAAACTACTGGTTATTTATGTTCCATGTTTGAATAGGTAGTCTCTTTTTTGAGTGCATTTTGTTCTCAGCTTTGTATTCACTCTTTACAATAAAAACATATTGTGCAAGCCTGAAAAGCTTTTCGGTTCTCAAAACGACCTTCTAAATTTGCCTGACAATGCAGCTCGTAAAAACTACAATAACTTCTTTGAAGGTAGAAATTTTCTCTCGTTCCATTATGAGATTTGTAGCACACGTTTGGTCATAAAATGTAGCCTACATTTTACGCGTTGTTCCACTTTGTAGGTATTATTATACAAAAATATGATGTTTGTACGTAGTTTTGAACGCATTATGTTTCATTATGGGTAGCTTCCTTGTAATTATATGAATTAAGTAACTGCAAAACTGACGTGATGATTTACATTTACTCGTATGAGTTATTGTTTGTAGCAAATGCTTTGTTGATGCTCGCTGTTTTGTCTCGCTTACTGTTTTTATGTCCAAACAATAAACAATGTCTATTCCATGGTGTCATCTGCGCTAATCTGGTATCTAGTTGTGAATCCTTTCAGGTGCTTGAATCAAATTTCATTCAATGATATGGGTCATAAACTATTACTGATATACCTAATGTAAACATAACGATTGGATATTTTTTTTTATAAAATATAGAATCACCAATGTTATATTTTTTTCATTTTCTTTATTTCAGAGGAGATTTTCAACGCCGCTGAAGCTATGTGGTTCTCTCCAAAAGGCACGTACCTCGCCGTGGCACTGTTCAACGACACAGAGGTGGAGTCTGCTATATACCCCTACTACGGAGATCCAAGTGACACCAACAACCAGTATCCAGACCTAGTAGAGTTCAAGTACCCCAAGGTTAGTGGGAAACACACTGATAAGCTTTCAAATATTATGTTGTGTCCAATAAAATGTAGATTAGATATAAAGATGATATTACTTTGGAAACATTTATACATATTACACTATCATTTTTAATCGTTTGTTACGCCAAAAATCAATTTACCATTTTAGTGACTAGTCCATGATGCAAACCTTACGTTGACGTGATGTTGTTTCTGCCAGGCAGGTCGCACCAACCCCAAGGTAGGGCTCCGAGTCTACAAAGTGGACGATCCTCGCGGGGAGCCGTGGAGCATCCCCGCGCCGGTGGACGTGGTGGGCCTCGACCACATCCTGGGCCGCGTCAGCTGGGCCTCGGAGGAAAATCTCGTCGTGCTCTGGCTCAACCGGCGCCAGAACATCAGCATTCTAGTCAACTGCAACTTGAAGAAGGACAAGTGCAGCATGGTCAAAGAACAAAGGGAGACCAACGGATGGATCGACATACACGAACCCTTCTTCGACGCTCGAGGCACCAAGATGGTGGACATCGAGCCTCTATTCCACGGCGAACAGAGGTTCATGCACGCGGCGCGATTCAACTTCAACTCTCTCACCACTGAGGATTTAAGTCCCGGAAACTCGACCGTGCAGGAAATATTGGGTTGGAATCAGGAAACTGACACAGTCTACTACATAGTTTCTCCCGGGACCATTCCGTGGTTGAGACAGATCTGGGCGACCTCAGGAGGGGTGGTTCGCTGTGTGTCCTGTAGAGAGCCATCGTGTCGGTACGCGTCTGCCACCTTCTCTCCCGGCGGCAAATACGGCGTGGTCACCTGCGGAGCTTGCAACATTCCTCCGAAGATGTTTCTCTACAACAGTAAACTGGATTCATTCAAGCTGATCAACGACAACCGCCGGTTGAGTCTCAAGTTACAGCAGTACAGCTTACCGATGACGTTATACAACGTGTTGTCTCTTGGCGATGATCTGATGGCAAATACAAAGATGCTGCTTCCGCCCGGAATACGTAATGGAGAGAAATACCCGATGATTGTGAGAGTGTACGCCGGACCGGGGACGAGCAGGGTTAAGGACAACTTTGACTTGGGTAAGAATATTTTGTTTAACAAATTTCGATATGAAATATTGGTTTCTGTGGTTATCGTGCACCTATGATTATAAATTTGGATTCACCTGATAACTCCGACAGTTTTAATGTATTATCTGTGGTTTACCAGTTCATTTGGATAACAACACTGTAACGGCTAATTGATACTTTTAATGAAATCATGCATATTGGTTATTCGATTATCCGGTCGTTGAATACAGGTAGGCATTGCAAGCGACAGTTATATTGTTTTAACCGTTTTATTATCCTGGCCGTTCTAGGAATTGTATTTCCTATATTTAATAGATATTTTAATAAAGTGTTAACGCGTTGTGGAGTTTTACATTCAGGTTACTTTTTATATCAGACTCATATCTGTCCGCAGCTTCACCCACTGTGTTTCGAAGTAAAATGTAGCATACCTATGTCAACATATACTGTTTCAATGAAAAAAATAATAAAATCCGCTGCTCGGTTGCAGCTTGAAGGAACAAACAGACCAAACAATATATTACCTATAGATTTTTTACGTGGGATAGGTTTGCGTTTGACTAACAGCCAGCCTGATGTTCCTGATGTTTGTTTGATGTCGGCATAACTGCGTTTTATCACATTACTTACGCTAAATGCCTTTAGTAATTCTAATGATCTCAAATGTCCCATCTCTGAATTCCAGAGTACTACAACTCGTACCTGTCCTCGAACCGGAGTTACATAGTGGCATCGATAGACGTGCGCGGCTCCGGCGTCATGGGAGTGGACGCCATGCACGCGGTCAACGGCGCCCTCGGAACTGTCGAGTGCAATGATACTCTTAATACTATTAGGTGAGCTAGTTTTAAAACTAGAAGGTAATTAATAGATCTGGAGGTATATTTCGACAGCTAAAAAACGGAAACGTCGAAAAATAAAACAAATCATACTACCTAGTAGGTACATTTTATGTGATTTCGAGCGCCAATCATATCGTTGTCGCGACGAAGACGCCAGTTTACTAAGATCTTGCTACATTCAACTATTTCTTACATTGTCAGTCAGGAGATAGCAGATCAAATCAACCAATTCAATCAATTCTGTCGATTTTCTTACAGTCCGAAGTCAGTAGTCTCCAAAATTGCTAGAAAATTAAATTGCATACTTACATATCAGGTACATATTATGTATTTTCATACTCAAAAGCAGCTTAAGATTTCACGATAATAGTAGGTTCCTATCTAAATTTCTAAGCATGTTACGAGAAATGTTTACAAAAAACGGCATCGGAAGTGCTACTGTTTACATACAGCGTTGAAATCACGTGCCTTTTTTATTACTAGGTGTAGGTAGGTACTTGCCGTTGGGTACTAAGCATTTTATCGACTCATTGCCTACGCTAGGTGTGTAATTATGCGTTTAATAAACTGAAACGTGGAAAATATACAGCAAGTAACAACTGAAGACAGATAAGGCAATGGATTTAAGTCAGTACTCTGTCGGATAAGTGTAGGAATCAACACTATTATAATAATTGAATAGTTACTGAGCACTTGACTTGACCCCTCCGCGAGATTCTTAAAAAAATATTCGTGATTTTGCAACAGAACACCGAACACGAAAGCATTTGCTCGTATGCCCGGAACGACGTACGCAAACTACCTAAACTGCAAAAATTACCTGGTGAAAATTCTTCTTCTTCTTATCGAATGAGAGTGGCCAACTCTGGTATCGAGAGTTTATCATGCCGCCCTAAGGGCCTCTGACATGGCTTAACGACTGCCGTACTATGACAAACGGAAGCGCCCAAAATGGAATGCAACTTTTTAGTGAAAATTCTAATAAAATAATAAAAATATATTCCGGGACATTACACACAGCGCCATCTAGCCCCACAGTAAGCAAACGCTTGTGTCGTGGGTACTAGATAACGGATATAATACTTATATACATACTTTTCTTTTGTAAATACATACTTATTATACATACAAACGACCAGACTCAACACAAGTAATTATAAATTTTTAAAGTACATAAATACTTGTGTCATGCGGGAATCGAACCCGCGACCTCTAGATTAGAAGGCAGAGCAACTACCAACTAAGCTAACAGGCCAGTCAAAAAAAGTTCAGTAGTAAAGTAACTACATATATTTTATTATATTTTATTGTGCGTCAAACTATTTTTGTTTTGTCATTTATTACTGACGAAAACTAGTTAAATGTATGTTTACTAAACTCACTTTTTATCCATTCCAGGAGTCTAGCAAGCCTGTATCCATTTATAGACGAGGACCGTATCGGCGTGTGGGGCTGGAGTTACGGAGGGTTCGCCACCACCATGATGCTAATACAGGACGAACTGAACACCATCGCCTGCGCTGCAGCCGTCGCGCCGGTCACTTCTTGGCTTTATTATGGTAACACTTATAACATATTCATTTTATTAGTAGAAAAAATTAATCTCTGTGAGAAAAGGAAGTGAAAATGTAGCTTATTTATTATTTTATTTATATTTTGGTTTCATCCGTGAATGCCTTATACGTCAACTTTGATATAACGATTTTTAATTGTTTATATTTTCGATAGTTATAACTCAGGGCATTATACGCGTGCAAATAGCTATACCTATGTTAAAGTCTGCCTCGAAATTTTCCTTAAACGTTTAAGACCACCTGCTAAGGTTATTAATAAACATTAGGTATTTTGCGAATTTTCGCACCTAAAGTCAAAAGGTGAAATGAATTACTGAGGATTGAATCACTCGAGACCTTACTGACCGGAACGTTCCGAGAATTCTGAGACTAATTTGATGTACTTAATGATATCCACTTACCTTTACAATTTTGATTCTTTAGTCAGATCTTATGTAAATGCTCTGATCAATCGATCAGAGCACTTACACAAGACCTTAGTAAATAAATTGACCAAGCATATAAATTGAACAAGCAAACAATTGCAAATTCAACAGGTTTTTTTCAAATGTAAATTATGTCTCCAAATACTCCAGCCTCAATTTTGCAGAAACCACGTTACAATTGATGAACCTACTCGTACCTATTTGCGAAATCTTTAGAAGGGGTCTAATAACCTTGCTATTTAATGGGACTAAAACCCACTATAACACTAACATTATACGTTCTGCCCGCAGACTCAATATACACGGAGCGCTACATGGGCACGCCTCAAGACAACCCTCAAGGCTACGCGCGGTCTGACCTCACTCGCCTGGCTGAGAATCTGCGAGGGAAGAAATATCTGCTGGTGCATGGAACCGGAGACGACAACGTGCATTACCAGCACAGCGTGCAACTGGCTAAGAAGCTGCAGCATGCTGACATTGCTTTCCAACAAATGGTATGCATATCTTTTATTTATTTATTTATTCATACTTGCACACATACAATTTTACAAATAAAATTACATGTGCCCTGAGGTATCGGGGCGTAGCAAGAGACAATGGCTAGGCTTTATGCTAGCTAGTTTTCCGTGTTAGGTATTAGTTTTTAATTTTAACTGACTACTGTTAAATATTAAAGTTTTTTAAGGAAGGAATGTGACCTTCGCCAAATTTATAAACATCTTAATGGCACTATAGGTATATTTTTCATCTAGATATTTAAACAAAACAAATGGATTATAATTAAGGGAGGAGGCCTATACCTTGCAGTGGGTCTCATTAGGCTGATGATGAAACAAAACTAAATAAATAAATACTTAGGTACAAGAGGGTTTAGGACAAACATAAAAGCTATATAACGTGGTAATAAACTGTGAATTTTCTTTATGGCTTTATCAAGAAGTACTTAAATATTATAACGCTGTCCTAAACAACTTTATTGTTTTATCTGTTTTTAAAAAGTGTGTGCGTGAAAAATGTTTTCAAAGGGCTTTAGAGATGACTTTTATTTGTGTTCACGTGACATATTTATGAAGTGTTAAGAGGCGCTTTATGTGATAATAAACACATCTAAATTAAGACGCCACGATTGCATTTTGACATATTAACATTCGATGCGCATTATAAACTTGTTTTGAATGCTTATCTGTCTCATATACTCTAATTTTAACCCTTGGAATGTGTTGGTATTATTTGATCGCTTGATAATATTATGGTGACAGGAAGTGGCAAATTCCATAGCCAAACGAGTATTTTACATCATCATCGTCATCATCAACAGATTGCTTTACTAATTTAAGTAGGTACCTTATCTTATATTTATTAAAGTTTTGAAGACGGTTTTGGTTAAAAGCGGCTAATGTTCGAGTAGTTTAGTATTTTAAAACCAACATCTTCGGTTTTAGACTTCGCAAAAAATATACGAGTATAAATGGGAAGCTATTTTTTTTCACGTTCTTAAAAGTTGTGAATCGAAAGCTGTTATATTTACTACATACTAAATCCACCTCTAAAATTATGCATTAGGCAGTTACTCCATGTAAATTCCAACATATATAAACACCGTTTCTTTTTTTCCAGAGCTACACCGATGAGAACCACTCACTGCTCGGCGTGAGTCGACATTTCTACCACGCGTTGGACAGATTCTGGACTGAGTGCTTCCACTAACGACCTTAGTTAGACTGGACACAGACACTGAATAAGTTAAATTTAGTAGCTAATTTGTAAATATGTATAAGCTTTATAATTGTTCACGTTCAAAACTTATTTATACAGTCAAACAGACTGGCAAGAAATTAAAATATCTATCCATAAAATATGTACTCGTATGTACCTCCTAGATTTCATAATTTTATATTTGTACTTCTATTAACTGTATGCAAAAGTAAAGCCTACAAATGTCTCCTACGATAAGCTTATTTCCTCATCTACATTTTGTATGCTACCACATTTGTATACCTATGACTTGATTTCCCTATTTGATGAATGACTAACTCACGTGACTATGCTTTAGAAAATGTTGTAATTTATCATCAAAGTACTAAATGATAAATGTACTTTAGGTTTAGCTGTGTAATATACAGGTACCCTGAATGTAATTTCTTGAAAATTAAGGTTTTGCTCAAAAAGAATGAACAAAATAAGATATATTTTGTGTTCCCCGATATAGGTACTACCAACCTCCGACGTTTTGACGTGTTCTTATAATCTGCAATGTCTTACCTAAGTCTTACAATCTACAATGTATTTATTAAAACTACGACAGCAAAGTTTTTGTAAATTATTGCAATTGTAAAATAAGTAGGTACCTATGTCTTTAATGTATTTTGGAAATTGTAGTTACCCAGTGTACCAATCAGTACTAGGATAAGCAGAAGTAATGTAGATATTAATTTATTAAAACTGTAAGTTCGAAAGCGAGTTCGTTTTTATTCGGTGTTCAGTTGTACCTTTTACATTTATTTCGTAAGTAGGTAACTACAGACAGACATTTTGATTTTCATTTCTCTTTGATACGTATTTCCTCATGGCTCATTAATTCCATGGTCTTTCTTCGTGGTTCAGGGTCGTGACTCCCCCTCAGAATTAATTATTTAGAGGAGTTCTCTTGGGCAGATACATCGTAGAGAGCGACCTGGTCCTCCTGGAAGACACATGTCCTCAGATTGTTTTTACACATTTAAGTATATAATAATTTTGTTTTTACCATGACATACGTACATACACCTCACCAGAAGGTACATGGTATAAAACAAAGCCGACTCTCGCTGTTTATCCCCTTATGTTCTTAGATCTTCAAAACTACGAGTAGGTAACAGATATTGATGTTGTTTCTAAACAATGTGAATTGGAAGGTTTTTTATGTATACATCTTGCACACCGTGCACAACCGGGTTGGGTCGCTACTAAAAGGATAAAACTACTAAGTATTAAACCCTGGCAATTACGAACATCGCAAAAAGAAAGCAAAAAGCGACCCGGCGCCAAATAGCGAAGCGATTCCTCTTGCCAAGTAAAACATTTACTGTTTTTGGTTGTTTATTTCCCAAGGTCTGGCCCCGCTGGATATATTCGCTGCAGTCCAAACAAAGCTAGTTAAAAAGCTGTAAAAGAATCCACCCCAGAGTGCGACAAACGCCTGTGAGAAAATATAAAGCAAAATTCCCCGAAAACACAGTATTAACAATACAACTTTTTCTATAGTTATTATATATTATATATATTATATATATATTATATACTATATTATACGTAGAATTTACCGATATACTCGCTAATGTAAGTACAATTATAGAGGAGCATCAGATACAAGTAGCCTATATTGTAGGTGACTTTAATTCTCACCCGAGTTCTATTTTTGGAGTTGAATTACAAAATTTTTGTGACGAGGAATGTTGGACATGGGCGGACCGGGCCAGGCTCAGCCAGGACAGCTACACGTACGTGAGCGAGGCACACGGCTGCTGCCGATGGCTCGACCACTGCGTGGCCACCCGGGCTGCGCTTGACTCGATCCGCTCTATAAGTATAATGTACGACGTGCTGTGGTCGGACCACTTTCCGTTAATTGTTACTTGTGATATTGGCGAGTTATGTAATAAAACAAGTCTATGTGCGGACACAAATCCTTTGCGGGGTATTTTGTGGGGTGCGCGAACGTCTAGTCAGGTAGAAATGTACTCTCTAGAATGTAATAAATATTTATGTGATATATATACGAAAATTGACTGTATTGACTGTGATAATAATAATAAGTGCCTAGATTTTAATGATCATTTACATTTTATTAATAGTAGTTATTTAAGTATTGTAGATGTGTTACAAAATGCGGCTAGAAAAAGCGCGGTTCTGCCCTCTGGTGTACGGAGAAAGAAACAGATAACTGGATGGAATTACCATATAAAATCATATCATGCGAATGCTCGCATCTATTTTAATAACTGGATTCTTGCCGGAAAGCCGTCATCTGGCGAAATATATACAAATATGGTAAAATCTCGTCGAGAATTTAAAAATAAACTAAAATGGTGCCAAGTAAATGAAGAGAAGATACAGTTAGATATATTAGCAAAACATAGGCGTGATAAAAACTTTATAAAATTTTGGAACGGAACTAAAACTAAAAATCATAAGAATACTCTGCCAGTGACGGTTGACGGCGTCCAGGACCCTAGGGATATAGCGGAGTTATTTGCGCATAAATTTAAAGTACAGCCCGAGTTGCAGGCGGAGGCGATTGATGTGACACCGAACGGCGACATCTGTGGAATAAATTGTGTTCGATTTAGTGCCAAAGATGTGGCTAAAGCTGCTTGCAACATGAAACGCGGTAAATCGCCCGGCCACGACGGCTTAAGCCTTGAACATATTTTATGCGCGGGAGAAAGAATATTTGAAACACTGGCCAACTTGTATAACCAGTGTATCAAATATTCTTACTTGCCGAAAAGTCTGATGCAAACTGTCGTGGTGCCGATAGTTAAAAACAAAACGGGCAAAGTAAGTTGTGCTACTAACTACCGACCAATATCCTTGGGGACTATTATAGGCAAGATATTTGAGCGATTGTTGCAGCCTTTACTGGTGAATAACTTACATATAGATGATGCGCAGTTTGGCTTTCGTCCAGGTTTGTCTACTGATTTGGCCATCTTCAGTTTAAAACACACGGTGCGTTACTATACCACTCGAGATACATCTGTTTATGCCTGTTTCCTCGATCTCAGTCGCGCATTCGAATTAGTGAACTACAATATACTCTGGAATAAACTATCAGCGACTCAGGTCCCAGAAGAGGTAGTCAGGATATTCAAATACTGGTACGGAAGCCAAACAAATGTAGTGCGATGGGGCGACACGACCTCCAGCGAGTACAAGCTGGAATGCGGGGTCCGCCAAGGTGGGTTAACGTCTCCGGACCTTTTCAATTTCTATGTCAACAACCTGATAGAGGAATTGAGAAGCACCCAGGTCGGGTGCCATATTGGTGACATATGTGTTAATAACTTGAGTTACGCCGATGATATGGTGCTTCTGAGTCCCTCTATCGGCGGATTACGAAAACTACTAACTGTTTGTGAAAGATTTGCTACCCAACATGGGTTGAAGTACAACGTAGCAAAAACAGAAATGTTAGTGTTTCGAGCAGGAAAAGGTCCGGACGTTGTTCCCAATGTGTATTTGGCAGGATCACCAGTGAAGGTTGTAAAGTCGTTCAGGTACCTGGGACACATATTGACCGATGCAATGAAAGATGATTTGGACATGGAACGAGAGAGAAGGAACCTGTCCATCAGATGTAACATGCTCGCGCGCTGATTCGCAAAATGTTCTGACGAAGTGAAGGTTACTCTGTTCAAAGCTTATTGTATGTGCTTATACACGTGCCAGCTCTGGACGGAATATACCAGAAGTACGTACCATACCATAAGGGTGCAATATAATGACGCATTTCGCATCCTTATGAGAAAGCCCAGATATTGCAGCGCGTCGGGCATGTTTACTGATGCACGGGTTCCTGACTTCTTTGCGGTTATTCGATCCCGTATTGCTTCCTTCTGGGGAGCAATACGTCGATCGAATAATAGTATACTGCAGTGCCTGTCCGAAGATTTTTACAGTCCCATTTATCGATCCTGGATCTCTGTACACCAGAGTAAAAACCGCAAATGATGTGATATACTATTTTATTTATTGTATCTAGTTCTAGTTTAAGTTTTATCAGCATTTTGTAATATTTTTGTTTTATATGGGTTTATTGCCTGAAATAAAAACATTATTATTATTATTATTATTAAATGAATGAGTAGGTACCTACAAGTCTTGACGGCGACTGTGTCTAATCGGTTAAAAGCTTTGCACTATTTTAATACAATTAATAGTTGAGGAATAAGTAAGCATCTAAATTATACTTAAGTAAATATCTAGTATTCATAAAGCAAATATAATCCACGGGTATTGTTTTGTATTTTGTTACTTGGGGATGCCCGGCTCCGCCCGTATTGTAGGTAAGTACCAGGATAAAAAGTATCTTACGTCACTCTCGTGACCCAAGTAATCTAATGTACGTCTACTAGGTACCCGTATCCGTATATTCTAGGTGATTTTTGATAGTAGGTATAATCAAAAATCAAGATGATTCGTCCCTTCCTTGCAGTTTGAAAGAGACACAAACTACTTAAATGATTTCTTAGGAAGTATTTAGGAAGAAATTGTAACAAAGAGTACCATTTCATAATTAGATTTATCTTCTTTTGAAAATCTGTGTCATAAACATAATCTATCACACAAATATCATCTCTCAAAATTGTTTGGCAATGTTTTGATTAAAATTTATTTTTATTTTACTCCAGTTTCCCAACGTTTATTAAATTAAAACATCTTTCCAAAGCACATATGAAAAATCTAAACCGAGTGATATTACGAAATCTTTACAAAGCATGGCCGGGGACACAGAAAAGATGGTATGTCGTGCCAAAGTGGCCTACTTTATGTCGTAATTGATGGGCGTACATAAATTGTATCTTAATATTCTCGTAGGGCTTCGAAATTTCTGGAGGAATCTCCGGTGATAACGGAGTGCGGGGTAGATATGGAGGACAAGGGGACGTGCGCCATCGACCCCTGCGACCCAGACAAGTGCTTCCCCGAGCCGCGCGTGGTCATCATCGGCGCGGGTATGGCGGGGCTGTCCGCCGCCTCGCGCCTGGCGCAGCGGGGGATCACTAACCTCGTCGTGCTGGAGGCATATGAGAGGTGAGTGCTACAAATTTCGCTTTTATTTGTATTTCTGTTATATATTCGAATATCCTAAGGGTAAGTTATGGTCCCTTTTTAGGCCTGGAGGTCGAATCCACTCGTGCTGGCTCGGCGACATCGTGGCAGAGCTGGGCTCGCACTGGAAGCCGGAGGACACGTGCTTCACGCACCCCGTGTACAAGCTGCAGGCCACAGAGGACCCGCCACGGCCCGGCGTGCCCGGCTCCGAGCACACGAGAGGACTGTTCAACCGCATGGTAAGCGGGAAAATGGCATTCCCGCCCACAGTAACGGCCTATCATAAATTTCGCCAAATCGAAGAGGAAGCGGCTCAAATATATTGCCTCGGAGGGAGTAAACAACACGGGTCGCTAATAAATTTCATTAGTCTGCGGATACAGCAGGAACTACACGAGTACCCTGAGGAGCAGCAACATGACGCGGCGAGAATAATGTTCGGTTTGTCGCACATGCTGAGCGCGCGCTGCGGAGGTGACACCGCCATGCTTTGCGCGGACCACTTCGGCTGCTTCATGAACATGCCCGGCGGGGAGGTGCGCATACCCTTGGGGCTCATTGGTATCTTAGCCCCGATATTGCGACAAATACCTGAGGGAGCGATCCGGTATTGTAAGCCGGTCAACTGTGTTTATTGGGGTACTTCTCAGAGAGCTGGATATAGAGCAGTAGTATGCACCTGCGATGGCGAGGAATATCCTGCTGACTATGTGATCATTACAGTGTCTCTAGGTGTCCTGAGCATTAATGCCACGAGAATGTTTTGTCCCGCACTACCTGCATCAAAAATGGACGCTATGCGGTGTCTTGGGTACGGGTACTGCAACAAAATCTATATGGAATATTGTCGGCCGTTTTGGTTTTGGCACAATGATAATCTGAACTTCAGGTACCAATGTGGAGAGTTGTGTGGCAGATCTGACTGGACCCGCGGGATTACTGCGATAGAGGCAGTGCCAAACAGCAAGCACGTCATCTGCGCCTGGGTGGTGGGAGTAGAGGCCATGATGATGGAGGGGTACTGCGACAAGGATGTAGCCGAAGGTCTCACAGATGTATTGCGGATGTCGACCGGGAATCCTTACATTCCTTACCCGATGACAATACTCCGGTCTCACTGGACTTCGGACCCTTTCTTCTGTGGCGCTTATTCCTTCGAGTGTAACTGCACTAATGGAAATGCGCAACGAGCGTTGGCTTGTCCCGTGCCAGGACCGAGCGAGTCGATACCTCCTATCCTGTTGTTTGCTGGTGAAGCCACTGTACCTGGCCACTTCGCGACGGTGTCAGGGGCGCGACTCAGCGGCGTGAGAGAGGCGGAGAGAGTCGTCAATCTCACTCTTCAATACGAAGGTCCTCCGGTCCCAGCTCTATCTCAATGTTCCAAGGAACGGCAAGAAAGACTGAAAGCAATCTCCTCTTAATTTCTATACATTCATGCGGTTCTGTTTTCCAAATACAACTGTCCTTTTTTCTTCTATTTAGTGAGTGACAAGTAAATGGTTACATAGGTATGTACATGCATTGTGGTTTATTGTTTTTTATTTTTTATTTTACTACGACGTAGTAACAACTTACTACCAAGATTGTATGCAGTTACAGTACCGTATAAAGTTTTATAAAGTTATTTTCTTATACCTAGATATGTTTTTTACAGTGTTATAAATCTCTTGTTAGTTTAGGATCGTGCTACGTAACTAAATACATCCCAGTGAACGTTAACTCAAATCTATTGTTCGAAATATCTCACTGGGTTCAGACCATGCAAATATCCTCTAATTCTTAATCGGTATGTATGTATATGCCTATAATAACATAGACCGGCCACATTCATTCAATTCACAGATATGGTTGGAGCAGATAAAGTGTACATCCTTACCTACACACCTAATGGTAATCGTGACGTTCGTTATTTATACAATTTCGACCCGCACCTTGAACTAAATACCCTTACCGAATAAAATTAGAGTGTACCCTTTCGCCAATCCACATTTACACTGAAACCTACATTCGGGCGGTACCTTTGGGTTTTATAATATCTCGACAATAGGATTATATCCCTTTATTACCGCGGGCTTTCCATTGGAAGCCAGACGTAATAACTACGCAGAGTTATAGCTGACAAATAATAAGTAGGTAAGGATTATAATATGTGTTTGGCTACTAGCTACCACGACTGAATTAATTCGTAACAAAACGTTACCTCGAGCTCTTATCTAGCCACCCTGTTTGGGACTTTTGTAAGTAAATACATTAGACGCACATTATACTCGTACTCGGTTATTATTTCACGAATTCTTGAGTAAAGTAAAGTAAATTTTTTATTTGAGCAACCTTATTGTATAATTTACATGATTCTGTCTTTTGCTTTAGTTGGAACTGTGTTGCAAAAGACAGATTCTTCCAGGTGGTTTGGATGGTTAACAAATACAATTAAAAGTAAATAAAACTAAAACTATGGACATCATAAGATAATAATACATAATAGAAGAATATATAATTTTTATCTGTACATGTTTGTCCTGCTGTGTATATTTGCATTAGGATTTGTGTGTGTGTGTGTGTGTGTGTGGTGTGTGTATGTGTGTGCGGTGTGTGTGTGTGTGTGTGTGAGAGAGAGAAGGTGTTTGTGAGTGTATGTGTATACTGGGTATATATGCTACTTGGGTGTTTGTGTTATATAAAAATAATGAAGTATATTAGAAGTTTCGTCATATCCTCTTTCTGTTGAGTGGCTGCTGAGGAAACTTTATTTCATTCAGATTTCATGGAACTGATTTTCCGTTGCCAAGTTTTCTACGCTAAGGATTTCTCGGCCTTAGAATTTTGTTATGGCTATTTTGGCATGGTTTAGCAGAGCGTTGTCCGCTGTCTTTACCATAAACATAAACAAAGATGACAAATCTCGAGACAAGTGCATGCATGACCTAACTCGGCTACACTTTGCTTGCCAGTTGGCAAATACAGCAACCACGACTTCTTCGAATTTAATACGCAGATAATTTTATTAGGCACCTAATTACGGAACTCGTTTTCACGTCACTATTATTACATATATATGCTCTGCTAATAAAGAAGTATAATATTGAATACTATCAGTACCTACTCGCTAATATGTCCGTTAGTATATCCGTTATCTAGTACCCACGATACAAGCGTTTGCTTAGTGTGGGGCTAGATGGCGCTGTGTGCTATGTCCCGATTTTTATTTCATTTAATAATGACTGAAGACTATTAAAATATTGTAGTAAGTAAAAATTTTAATTGCTGTTTTCTATATTTTTATTCACAAATGATAGGAGCAACAACGTGGATACCAGCTTTTCAGTTTTCATTTCAGTTCACCTCCAACTTCCAGACTCTACTCTCGTACATCCAACTCTCAACTCTACATGTAATCTTCCCAATGTAGCTAATGCAGCGGCCACAATGCTAGGTTACTCAGTTATTCAGCAGAGGCGGCTGATTGAGTCGTTTGTCGGTGTTTTCACTCTGCCCGTGAATGGCGGCCTGCTTCAAGTGAGTCCGTAAAACGACCACCTTCCTCTACCACCGCCTGCCCGATCATATGAGGCCATAAAGTTTGCGAAAGTCAACAGTCATTTTAATATAGGGTTAAGGCTTTTTATTCAAACTATATAGTGTTAAAACGAGTGTGGCCCAGTGGTTCCAGTGTCTGTTTTTCATCCAGACGCACCCCGGTTCGAATCCGGCCCTACAACAATGACTTGTATTTTCAAGTTAAGTGTGGACTTGCACTCGCTTAACGATAAGGAAAACATCGAGGAAACCGACATGTTTAAGGACCACAATATCCGAGGATATGTGTCTGCGGTGGAAGGACCTGGGCGCCCACCACGTTGTATCTGCCCAAAAAAACTCTCCTAACGAATTAATTCTGCGGGGGAGTCACGACCCCCAGTCATGAGGAAATACGATTCAAGAGATATAGATATAAACATTGTAATTTGAGTGCGCTATTTGTCGATATTGCTATTTTGCTAATTTAATAATATTCTTTCTCTATTCATAAACTTCAAAAGTGTCAAAAGATTTCGAATAAAAGAAACTACTAAGAATATTTTAATGCATAAATTAAAATTTTTAGTGTTGATATTCAACACGATAAGTCAACATTTGTACAATATACATTTACTTTGCTGAAGATGCTGCACAAATGGATACATATTAATATAGGACAAAATAATCAAATACTTATGATTATTTTGTCCTATATTAATATGTATGTATATTGTACAAATGTTGACTTATCGTGTTAGTGTATAGGTTATATAGGTTACAGAATGCACAGAAATATAGATTTAAGAGTGTAGTTCCGCCAAATTTCTAGTGTCAATTTAATCCTCAAGTTTCGGAGCCCGGGTGTAATGAGCGGGACCGCGGCCGCAGCGCGCGGAATACATTCCACGGATTAGAGTCCGGTTGAATAAATTCCGTCCTTTCCCCCCATCAGTGCCGTTTTCGGCCCCCGCAATCCCGGATCTTTATTGCGATGCCGAAAATATACACTCGTGGTGGTTCCTACAGGAGTTTTATAAATAATTGAACACACTTCTTGAGAGCCGGTTACGGAATCACAATCGCTGAGAGCGGCTCCTTCAATTGTTTCAAGCATTCCACGAACTGGATATTTCTAAGTTGTTTCTCTTGTGGAATAACTTGTTCACAGACCTTGTAAATACACAATGCAGTTGTTATTACTTCAGAAAATAAAGACGTTACAAAACATTAATAAAACATTGTTCTAGCCATAGCACCCAATAGTAACGTACATATACAAATACTTAGTGTTTGCTATTTTGTACCTGACCAGGTTTTCTTGCGTTTCTAACTCGATAAAGAGCGCGCCCCGAGCTCGTACCAACCTTCCAGCGCCATGTACCCAGTATAGTGTAACAACAGCTTTATCCGCATTCATTTTTCAGATCAGCGAGCAAAGCGGTTGCGCACATTTATTTCAATAACACGTCAAATCTGCCCCGGTGGGTGTGTAGCGCTCTTTATTCATAGGAAGGTATCATTTTAATGTACATCACATTTTTCTTGGATATTTATGAGACTTTAATAAATATCTAAGAAACGCTGGAGGTTTAATAGATAAGCATGTTATTACAGCATCCTGGGAAAAACGTGCTGAGGACCACAAAGTGTGAGGGCTTGTGTCAAACGTGGTAGGACCTGAGCACTCATCTTGATAGTTTTTCCCAAGAAAAATCCGTTAATGAATTTATTCTGTGACGGAGGCACGACAAATTGTTGGAAGAAATGACTACTCACTAGGTAAGATAACAATAACAGTGTTATTGCTAGCAGCGGTTTTTTCCTGCGTTATTTCCAATCCTCTAACTATTACACTTTTTCCTATTACGAATAAGCTTCCTAGATAGGTAATAAATGCAAATGACTACTTAACTGTAGATACAAATAAGGAGAGGATATTCCGTAACCCCATTTTCTCAGTCTCCGTCCTTCGATAATAATACCGGTCGAATAACTTCCATCCAAATGTATTCGATTTCTGCGAATTGATTGTACAGTGATTGATGCCGATGGCTCGCTGGCCAACCATCGCCGCCTTACACAGTCACACCGCTCCGATGGAGAACATTTTAATTTCGTGTTCGACAAATCAATAGAGATTCTGCGAATGCCAATCATATTCACCCGTCCATTAAGGGTGACAGAGATCGTCCCTCGATCGGCGTTACAAGCTTTCGACGTTAAAAGCTCTCGAGATTTAATTAGCCGTATTCGTAACCGGGAGCAGTCGGGCTACTCTCATTATCACAAAGAATTTAATAAGGGAGATAAATGAGCCTTCTAACGGTCTCGAAACGGCAAATAGCGCGAGATTCAGGTAGACGTGTTCCTCGCAGTTCGCAGGTAGCGGTGTTGGCGCTCGCGTAGGGCATTAACCGAGTGCGTGAGGCGCGGAGACAGCGCGGGCCCGGAGCGCTGCAGATGGCGAGACAGATGCGTGCCGCAGCGCGCAGGAGCGCCCCCGCCCGCCGGCCGGTGCGTGCTCCCCGCACATCTCCTGCCGGGACCACATCGATATTCGGCCGGTGCGTAAGGCGGCGGGCGCGAGGCGGCGGCCGGCGTGCGGCGTGCAGCGCGCGTGGAGCGGGCGGGGCGCGCCGGCCCGGGCGGCAGTCGCCCCGGGACGCGCGCGCGAGCGGCACCCTGCTCCGAGTAGCGCGACGCAACTCGCGCGCTCTACGCACCGACCGCACGCCGGTGCTCACATACTACGGCCTTCATTCATCTCTAGCTAGTTTTTCGCTCCGCTTTCGAATGGGCCCGGACATTGCATGAACTCTCCTGTAATTTCGCGTTTCGCTAAAATATTGCTCGTTTTTCTGAAAACTTGAAGTAAACCTGAAGAAGTCCGTTAATAAAAATTGGTAAGGATTTAATTTAATAATGTTTTATTTTAGATGTAACGTTTTAATCGTAACAGACATGCGTAAGCTTTTAAATTGCATTCTAAAGAAAATGTTTATAGTTCACAAATTGTAGTCAAACCATCTTTGGAAAATAGCTTAAACAGCAAAAATCGATACAAGTTCGTAACTCATAACATTATCTAGACGCGAAGACTGCGTCGCATTTTTTTCACATAGAAGATGTCACGATGAAGAAAAGAGCAAAAGCACTGGACTGGTGCCAAATGCCGACCGCGACACACATCTTTCGTACAAAATGTTTTAGAAATATAGATTGTGTTAATATATAATGAGACTGGTCAACACTGGAAACTGCGCGACACATGTTTTCAGTGAAAAAGCAACAGATTTTCTCTGAGCACCGCCGCCGCCTACCGCCCGATTGGGTAACGGCCCTATACAGCCTCTGCACCAATCTTACTTTACATTTTATTTATTCTGAGTATTTGTGGGACAGTATGTTTATCAGTAAAGAAAAATCCAAAGTAGAAACATATATGAATTAATTTCGTGATCAAAATGATTAAAAACTGTAAGTAAATAGACATTTGATGATTAACAAAACTAAAAATCTTTAATTTTCTAGAAAGCCCAATTTCTAAACTGTGTTTTTTAAAGTAAAAATAGACAAAAAATATTGCAACAGACGTAACATTTTAGTTTTATATGAAATATCTTTAAACAAACGATGGAGTAAAGAGAACACGCAGTCAACATTAAATCTTCGATATGATAGACAAACATTATTGATCTTAAGCTACTCGGATTTACCCCAAATAATATTTGTACACGCATAGTTTGCAAAATTAACAATGAATTTACCTTTGTTGGCGATTGATTTTGTGGACCGTTTAGATACTTGTACTAGAGTGCTTGCTAGTGATATCTATACCATTTTTAACGCCTTTCATTACGTATTATACAATGATCACCACTGCTTTTTGTATGCTGTTGTTAATCCATATGAAAGGCCTTAGATAAGACTAAAATTATCTCCAGCATCAATATAAAACATATGAAAGAGTTATGGATTTAAATGGAAAAACTGCTATAAGCATATTTATTGCATTGCTTTTCTGCTATCTTCACGCCTTTAATATAAAAAAAAAACTAATTAAAAACACATAAATCACAAGTATAAGGACATTTAATGTATAAGATTGGGACAGAGGGTTTATCACTATAGAGTGATCTCTACCAGGCAACCTAGTTTGAACAATATCAACAGCAATTCATGGTTTTTGGCGCGGTGATACTATAGGATTCTCTAGGTTAAAGTACATAGGCTAATGTCTAACGATGACACTGAATTAATTTTATTATCAGGTGACGCGGGGTTGGTTAGCCATATCATTCGATATGACATTTATACAAAACTATTTATAACAAACTAGGCGAATATTTTTAGCACATCACTCTATTATAAATGAGTTCATCTAAGACAAGACAATGTTATGAAAGGAAATCATAAACAAATAGCCACGTCTCTTCATTCTTAGTAACTAGCTATAAATGTGAAACGCCCACTCTTAGCATTTGAAAACTAACTACTGATATACAATAATGTGTTAAACATTTTGTATAGACGTAATGTGTACGAAGTCTGCTAAATGCATCATTAATGGTAAAGCGAATTTAATAGTGTCGGTAACTACTATTGAGAAAATTTGATGATCCAACTAATTTTAGCATAATTAAATTAAAATACTGACCATATCTAAAACACCTCGTCCTACTCGTTTCGTTTGAAAAATTAATCCCTGCCAGATTGGTTGCCTGGAAGAGATCGCTCTTAGCGATAAGGCCGCCAATTAAGACGCTGATTTTAATTTGTATGTTTTTTTTGTGTGTTGTTTCGTTTGTGGTGTTTTAATAAAGTATTTATCTATCTATCAAATAAACATCGAAACATAATGGATTCAATATATCGTGATGGTGAAGTAGTTATGATTGCAAACCCAAGTCTTGTAAAATTGATCTTGCATCGACATGCTGTTCTTAAATGCAACAGAAATGCGTTGTCTTCAGGCGCCATACGAAGAGAACAGTCTAAATTTCATGTAGTTCTGATCACTAGAACGTTGACCTGACATGATTCTAAGTGTTAAAACATTTTTTTTAGGTTTATTCAGTTCTTTAACAAGGTGCCCCCTTTATTTGAATTCTAAACTAAATTAATAGAACGTTAAAAAAAATATTAGGAAATAACAACAAAGCAAAACATTTTTCTTCCATAAGTCTGCAAATATAAGTTTAAGAGAAAATATGTTTGATCAAAGATATTCGTATTATGAATTCGAAAGTACCGCCCTTCTTCGTTTTAGATACAACAATACTATTGTAGAGATAAATCGTTTTTTTTAGTAAACGCCTACCAATATTTAGTATTGCAGATACAACGTTTGCTATGTATAAATAATCAGGCACTTCGACAGTCTGTGGTTTATCGTGAGGTGACAACAGTCAGTGGTGTTAATAATATTTAAAATCGATTATTTTGTGTTTAAGAGACTATATAACAGTGACGGATGGGTAGTAAAAGGAATAAATATTACCGAAGTGGTAAAACAAAAAGACAGTATCGCAAAAATGCTGGGAGAATGTGGTAAGTTCCATTGTTAGGTTACTTATTTTGATATGTAAGGTATTTTTTGTTGGGAAGCTGCTAATAATAGCCTGCATTTTACTAATCTACAGTAATAATATTATAAAGAGGATGATTTTTATTTGTTTCGTGTCTTTGTGTCGATTTAAAAATTCTTTTGCCATTGAAATCCTACATTATTTCTGATGAATAAATATGAGCTATTTTAATCCAGAATTAACGCGGGTGAAACCGCGGGGTGCTGCTAGTTTACATTATTTGCCATACTCATCGTAATTTATATATTTCTAGGCAAGTGATAAACTCCAAAAAAGCAAATACGACTGAGTCGGCAAACACTAATGCACAGAGTAGTGCAAGTACAGAGACCGCAAATGATAATTCAGTCAATGTATTGTCCGATAGTACGGGGTAAGTAAACAACAGAAATTTTAATTTTGGGTTGACTCAAAACTACTCGTTTAGTTAGTTTACTACAACACTTCATCTTTCATTATCTTTTTTTATCATTTTTTTAAGTTTATTTATTGATTTTACGCAGATTTGTATATTATGTCTAAATTATCATTCATATATCAATTATGGTCTGACACGCTTATGATATTAAGCATATCAGACCATTTTTTATTCATGTTATTTATAAAGATAACGTCGTATTAAAAAACTAATGAATCACTAAAAATATTTGTTTTACCGGTTATTAAATGAAACTAATTTTATTTATATGGTTTCAGTGAGGTGAGAGATTCTGAAAAATCAGATGTCAATTTGGAGTCAAATATTGACGACCTAAGTTTTTCGGGCACAGATATAATAAATAATGTAGAATTCAATGTAGTGCCAGAAAGTACAAGGTGAGTTGGCATATTAACGATGTACACATGTTCCGATTGACTTACAATGAGGTTGCAATAAACATAAATATGTATATTATGTAAACCTACATTAATTGTAACTGTACAAAACAAAGAACATAAAGACAAATATGCTATATTTCACAAACCGTGTGTATTTTTTAATCATATGTTGTCCAAGTAGTCGTCAAAAATCGATTTGGTGGTTTCAAATATTTTAATGAAGTTGTATAAAAGTTATTTATATAATTATGCAGCTGATCGTAATTTCAATGGTTCCAACTGCACTTATGATAACTTTGCACACTCTATTATCTACATTGTTACAGTGAAATATGCGAAGAAAAACAAGTTGGTAGACGGATTACTCATGTAACACAATTTTTTGAAAAGCTTCAAGAAATATCTGCTCACGGTCCTCTAAATTGTGGCTTAACACCAGTAAAAATTGTGTCAGAAGTTCGTGTTGGCCTTATTTCCAAACTTAAATTAAAATGCATGATGTGCAATATGACCTTCATTATAGCAACTGATAATCCCAGAGATGAAATGGATATCAACACCAGCGCAGTTGCTGGTTCTATAACCATTGGTTGTGGACATTCGCAATTGAAAGAATTAACTTGTGCTATTGGTCTCGCTCCTATGAGCGATAAATTATATACCACAAAAATGGACCTTGTAAACAAGAAATGGGAAGAAGAACTAAAGAAATCTTTGGGCGAAGCAGCTAAAGAAGAGCATGATATGGCAGTCAAAGAAGGGAGGGTCAACTCTGACGGAATTCCGGTTATTGACGTTATTGCAGATGGATGTTATGGCAAAAGATCCTACAAAAAAAAACTATTCTTCGCTGTCCGGAGCCGCTGCCATTATTGGGAGAAGAACAAATAAAATATTATTTTTAGGAATCAAAAATAAATATTGCCATTTTTGTGCGGTGTCACAAAGTAAAGGAGTAGAGACGAAAGATCATGTTTGTTACAAAAATTATACAGGTATGTTAAGAAATAAAATAAAAAAGCTTTTAGTTCCTTAACATCCGAATTTCAAACAGAGTATTTACATTTGTGTTAGTTAATTTGTTTAAGATTTACTTTTATTAAATTATTGGTTAGTTGAGTTGTGTCTTTCATGGTGTTAGGTCCGCTTGTGGCGGGAAAAGCCTCCTCCAATTTTCCTTCTGATTGTAGCTGTCCAATCTCAGTGGTTATAGCAATTCTTGAGAGTAATATTTCAGGCATTTTTTAAATTATTTGTTTATATAAGGATTTGTTCGGAGACATGTATCATATTTGTTTTATGTAACTTTTTTAATAACTGAGAATAGGTTTACTTATTTCTTTGTTGATTTCTATTTTTAGTTCCTCTTCTCTACAGGTATGTTAGGTATCATTAATTGTTGTATAAAATGTACTCATTTATAGTTTTTAGATATGTACATACATAAATTTTCTTATTATACTAATTGGACGTTCATTTCATAACATTCTTAACCTGTTTTATCTTACTGCCACCGTAGGAGGTCTCTCATTTCTCTTTTTATGACAATAATATTATGGGTTTTGTATTATTGTTTATAATTATTTTCAGGTCCATCTACTGGAATGGAGTCAGAAATATTAGTGGAGGGTTTTAAAAGGAGCTTAGAGATGCATAACTTAATCTATGGAAGATTAATCTCAGATGGCGACGCAAACACCTACTCAAAAATACTCCAAGCGAGACCATATGACAACTTCACGGTTGAGAAAGTGGAATGCCGAAACCATCTGCTCAGAAATTTTTGTAACAAATTAGTGGCTATCACCACAGACACAAAATTTCCAATAAAATTTAGAAATTATATTACGAAAAAAAGGATTTTGTCTATGAGAAAAGTGGTTGTTCAAGCAATAAAAACCAACAAAGAAACTGGAAACGTATCAAGTCTCCATCAAGACATCACAAATGCTGCCGAACATGCGTTTGGTCGACACAGCAAATGCAAAAACTATTATTGTTTAAAAAATGAAGACGACAAAAATATTGATGTAGACTTGTTTTCCAACAGCATTTGGCTTCGAATAAAATTAATAATTGGTCAACTGGCAGCCCATTCTCGAAGCCTTATCAAGGACGTAGACAGTAATTCTGTGGAGAGATATCATAGTATCGTAGCCAAATTTGTTGGTGGCAAAAGAATAAACTTCAGCCAAAAATATCAATATAAGCTGCGTTGCAATTCTGCCGCAATTTCGTTCAACACCCGAAAACCGTTATCAGTTCTTCATAAATCAATCGTAGGTCGAAGTCCACGAAATAATATAAGCAAATATGAAGAATGGAAAGCCAAAAAATTAAAGTCTGCCAAAAGGCACATAAAGAAAAAGATAAATTTTGAAAAATATGATTCCAGAAATTATGGAGAAGACTGTAGTAGACCAGATATAGATGAAGACATGATGTTAAAGTCAAAAGAAGCGTTTTTGCAAAATTTGCAAAAGAGTCTCGAAGAAAGAGAAAGAATAGCTCGGGAAACTGTTCTACAAAGTGGATCTAGCGAGTGGCTGGAATTACGTCGTAATATATTAACTGCGTCTAATTTTGGGCGCGTTATAAAAAGACGATTAGACACAAGATGTCAAAATATTGTTAAGGATATTTTGTACAAAAGGTCCATCGAACATGTTCCATCAATTAAACACGGAAAAGATAGTGAAAGGTTGGCACTGGAGCAATTATCGGCACAAGAAGATGTTAAAATATTACCATGTGGATTGTACATTGATCCAGATGTTCCATATTTTGGAGCATCACCGGATGGAATAACCGACGAAGGAATTTTAGTGGAAATAAAATGCCCTAAAACTTCGTTTAATTTCGGTTTAGAGGCAGCGGTCGATAATAAAAAGATAAAATTTTATAAAAAAGATTGCGATGGAAATCTTAAAATAAACCAAGAACATCAATGGTACTATCAAGTGCAAGGACAGCTACATGTCACAAGAAAAAAGAGATGCCTTTTTGCAATTTGGTCAGGCGAAAATTTTCCAGTTAAAACGGAAATCATTGAAAGAGATGACCTGTTTTGGTCCAAAAAAATGGAAAAAAAACTAAAAGATTTTTATTTAGATTGCTTACTTCCGGAGCTAATAGATCCTAGGTTCCCAAGAAAAATGCCTATTAGGGACCCAAAATATATAACAGACGCAATCAAGGCGAAAAATGAAAAACAGGAAAAAAAACGAAAAGCAGAGCCAATTGTTTTAGAAGCTAAGAAAACAAAATTATAAAAATGTACGACGTAATAACTTGTTCATTTAATAAATTGCCCACGTGATGTAGTTTTTTTATTTATTTATCATTCAGTTATTTGTGGCTATGAATTAACATTGTAACAAGTAAGAATTCAAATCGTTTTTTTTTCAATTACATCCATAATAATATAAATTCGCATTATTTTTACCTCTCATTTATTTAAAATAAATTTAAAAATAATTTTACAAAGTATGTTTTTTTGTGATTATGTGGAAATTTTCATAGGAATTTACATTATTTTCTTTTTTCCTATTCCTTTGCAAAACTTATAATAATCTATACTAATAATATAAAGAAAATGTTTTTAACGAATTCATGTCTATTCCAACAAATAAACATACTTTAGAAGTAAATGGTGTGCTCTCTGTTTTTCACTACTCTGCAATCGAGCTAGCGCCACAGATTAGTTAAAGGTTACTACGACTAGCGCACTCGTACGAGCTAACGCACGATATTTTCGATAGATGGCGCGTGTGTCGCCGCGAAACGCTCAAACGTCATTCGCTTCGTATCCCCCCTTCACAGGCGTCTTGTTCATCTTAGCAAAGGTTTTAAGAAAAAAGCAGTTTTTTCTATACTGCTGAAAGGTTATTCAATGACTTGAGGGTTTGATATTTAACTTGTCTGGCATATACTTAAACGGAACTTAAATAAGGCTAACGGAATGTTTGTATATTGACAGCTGGTTAAATTTTCCAACTATTTTTCGAAAAAAGGAGTAAATAACCTAAAAAATGTGACCTAAATAAAATTCATACTATCATAAATCCATCATGGATTAAAGCTTATAGTAATCTCCCATTATTGTGTGAACTAATGAACAATTCATTATTTGGTCATTAGTTCGAATGACTCAATTGGTAGAAATGATGAGATAATAAAAGTTGAATATAACAAATAAAAGTGTGGAACGGTGATTTATAGGTGTAGGCAAAACTAATGCTAGATTTTTGTACAAGAAAATGTATAACTTAGTCTGATATGCTAATTAATCCCAGTTAGAATTGTTTTAAAATGATTTATTTCATGTATTTGTTTTGTTTTAAAGCTAGTTGGTTGTTAGTAAGGTAGTAAGGATGTTAATAACTGATCGGGATGTTTCTGTATTGAATAAGAGCTACACTAACGTAGAATTTGATTGCTAGATTAGGACGCTTCTTGTAATTTCTCTAATTTTTTGTCATAACTACAACATGATAAAAATGTTACGTATAAGATTTAGGAATAATTATCCGTTTTACTACGTATGTTAATAGTGGCGAGGCCCAAGTTTAACTCAGAAATCGAGAAACCTACCCAACTGTAGAGTGCTGCGTCAAACAGGCAAATTGTCATTTACTGCGAGTTGCTGACGTTTGAGGCAATTTGTGAACTATCCCAAGAGATGCAATTTCCCCCTTCTGCCTAATTGGTCCCCTACAAAGCTAGTCGGACAACTCCTAAACGGTAACTCACCAATAGACGCCTCATTCTTGTCTAAAACACTGAATCACATAATGCCAAACACGTTTGCGTGATAATTGTAATTTTTGATTGGCCAGAAAAAGCGCGTGAATGCACAATAGGTCTTGGATGCTGATATATGCAAGCATGATGCATAGTGTTAGTATTTGGTGCTATTCGTGTTAGTTATATCTAAGAAATAGTACTTATTTGTGCTGAGAAACCTGCACTCATATCAAATTTAACCTATATTGATTTCGTTGTTTGAGCGCGCTACATTAATTTTCATCTTTCTCATACGTATTTCGTAACGTAATAGTTGTTATAGGTTCGCGTTACGCTTCAGCCCGCCTGATGTTTAGCAATATTGTTATAAGCTTACCTGGAAGCTAGAAGGTACCAAATAGTAAGAAGCCTGTAGGTTATATAGTCTGCAAGTCCCGGAGCACTTGCGTCGTGACCGGATCAATTATAGGCCCCTCCACGTCTCCAGCAGGGCCACATTTTGGCAACTTTGCTAATTGGGATTGTCTTTCGTAAGTTATCCTTTTACCCTTTTCCCACTCATGTTGGGTGAGATAATCGTCTCAGATTTTGGTTGGCCGTCTGATGTGTGTAAATTCTGATTTAAAATGCTTGTAAAATAATAATGAATGGGTTGCATATTACGTTGTTTAAATGATATCCAGTAACATCGTTATATGTTTTATTTCCGATGAAAGTTTCAACTTAATTTTTTATTTTAATTTTAAATCAAATTTCCGGTTGGGGTGGTTTCCTATCTTAAACAACCAAGGGCAGTTTTCACAAAACATCTTAAAAACAACTATTATAACAGACATAACCCGTTGCTGTATATCATCTTCAGTGAGTAACAGTATTTTAAAATGCTGTGATTTAAAGTCTTCTTTAACCTTAGACTTAATGGAGTCTAGGTCTTACAGGTACGTAGCAAGTACCCTGCGCTAGTGCCCACGGCTTAACACCTAGCCATACTAGTACAAGACATAAGCGGCTTACGGTTTGACCGAACTCCCGTGAGGCCGGCACTCGGGCTTCGCAAAAGCCTTATTTCGTCTGGAAATTGTATGAAATTGTAATATCATTATCTCGTTTCAATGATCACATAGGAATGTTAGTGCTACGCGTTGCGTGTTTGAAGCTTAGTCTGTTTTCGGCTTCTGAAGGCGAAGGAACAAAGAGCGAGATACAAAACAGCTTTTTGATTCTACGTGTTGTATTGTGTAAGTCCTATCGTTTTGTAAAGATGTAAACACCTGCCCACACATTTACTCCAAAAATCTCAACAGTTCATATCTGCTTTAACAACAATTTTATTCATCTCTCAGAAATTTACGAAATTAATTTGATCCTAAAATGTTTTCGATTCCGGACACCATTAAACAAAAATACTCGGAGACAAACACCGGACGATATTCCCGCGACTCCGCTTCGTTTGAAACGCAGAAATATTAAAATAATGACCCACTTTCGTCATCGCGGTGGGCTAATATTCAAATAGATAAATCAAGCTAGTCCTGTCGGCTTTTTGCAGGCGAATGATTGATGTGACTGCAAGGTTTCTTTCAAGGATGATCTGTGGTCGGAGTTACATAATCTATTATTGTGAGGATGATAGTGCAGATGAATCCGCGATTGTGATTGCAAGTTGGACGGAAACAACTAGTCACGGCCGAGCTCGGACCCGCGCCCCCCACTGGGGGAGTGTGGGATAAATTAGGGGCGTGGGGGAGGCAGTTGTTACGAAAATATTTTATCTTATTCATAGCAATTGTAATACGCATTTTCCGCCTCATCCAAACAAACGCTTATAATATACATAGTATCCATATATAGTAGAATTCAATGTGAATAACTAGAACAGACTTACATGTATGTTAATTTACTTGATTAATATGGTGTTTAATTTCAAAACCCATACCATGTCACGAGGTTTAATAATTAACATTGAACTTTCATTGTTTCAGGTGGACTATCGTGACTAACAGGCTATTAACTTTAAATTAAATATTGACAGTAATTTACTTGCAGTTCAATTTACGGTTAATTTAAAAGTGCCTGCACATACATGCAAATCATTTAGTTTGACATCGGAGGACAATCGTGTCGCACCCTAGTAATTATTCTAATGTAGATTAAGTTTGTGATTAGACTTTCAATTGGCTGCAAGTGGATGGTGGTTTTAATGTCACAAGGAGCCGAAAGACTTTTCAACTATGATTTAAAGGTAAGTGATATTATCTAAGATGCAAAGAAGGCATACATTACATGGTATCACTGATTTTCAAGCTGATTGACTCATTAATTGTTTTTATTCGTCAAAATATACTGATATAAATTCACCATACCGTGGTTATGGAAGCTAAATACTACAAATTATATTTTGCCGTACTATATTGCTTTGTAGATAACTCGCAAAAGTTGTGCTCGAAGATAGATAGCAGGTAAGTAAGAGCGTAAGAAGAGTCGGGATGATCAAAATATTTTCGCGAAGGCTTCATTTCCTGCTCAAGCCTCCGCCAGCAATAGGCTCGAAAGTAAAAAGTAGGTCACTACTCTATTTACTATGAGCAGCGTTTATTGGCAACAACATCCTCAAATACCCGACTGTTTTGTCTCTACGTTTTTATATTGAGTCATATTTTAGATAGAACAATGTAGGTACATAACATGCCAAAGCGTTTATGAATTCTAAAAAAAAGTTAGTTGTGTCTACGAACACGTCACCGCTATAAGAATGAGATAAGAGAGAGTTCGTTTAGGTAAAAATTGTGTGAATTTTTAACGGAAACATCTAGTTCGATTTACCACACACGGAACGGTTTTCCTTGCCGATCTCACAGAAACTTTTCCAAACTCGATAAAACTCGCCAAAGTTGCGGAAGTTTCATTTCCGTATATTAAATCAACAGTGAAAAGTCATCAGCGGCGGAGTTATTCGACATGTGTTTCGGATCTGCGCGGCGAGCGTGGCTGCGATTGTGCGCTCGTCATATCACTCTGGAATATATTTTCATATACGACTTGTACTTGTATGTTTAATTAATTAAAACATGAACGTTGCACACATATATTCACATACGATACAGAGATTTTATACACACAATTTAAGTGCATTACTAATGTTGAGAATGGTCATGAAAACTAACGAACCGGACGGACGAATCGGAACAGATTTCGTGTCCTGTTACACAACACCACTAACCAGGCAATAAATTGAGTGAAATGTATCAGTATAATGTTTAATGTTATATCAGTGACGATGATTACACATTTGCTCTTATATACTGATGCTTTAAATTGAGCATTGTAAAGCGATGTACAACCGCAGTGTCTAGGGATAACATGCGGCCAGTTCCGCAGTGCAGTGTCTCGGAGGACATTGTAGTTCATGTAACAGGCCACAGAAGGACACGTCGCGACACTTTGTAATGTAAGGTTTGAAGAACTTTATTTCACACATACATAGCATAACATTAAACACTTACGTGTGAAACATAATTAAAATTTTACAGTGATCGTCATATTAAATTTCAATTGTGCTGTAATTGAGAGATTTTTTTCCGTCTAAAGTTAAGAAGCATATCGCTTGATTATTGATTGCATTATAATAGAGCAAATTCGTACACTTATTCTTTCAAACTAAAACAGCCTAGTGATCCACGACAGAACACATTTCATATCTTTTACGTCATTCCATGTTTTTAATTCTAAATGGCTCAATAATAGACCACAGTTTGATAATAAGCAATCACCATGTAGTTGTGTTAACTCAATAAAAACCAAATGACACTTATTTTTACTTTGATAATTTAAAATTTTGCTCCGCAATGTATACGTCTCATCTTGTTTGTTTGTTTGCCTGCCTTCTTGTACGTGCATAACGTCACAGCCAGCCCAACAGAAGACCAGCGCTGTTTGCTTCTACATAACCAGCATTATGCTGAGTTGGGGCTTTGTTATGGCAGATTTAATGTTTGTTTGTTATGTTTTTACTCGTGTTTGTTTTTCTGTTAATTCTGTCACAATTAATTTTTTCTTTCTTTTTTTTTTCTATATTATTGCTCCCGGACTATAACTCATTGCCTTTACTACTGAAATTCTCATTCTCGTTCACGTGCCTATATTCAAATCAACCTAGTGCTGAGATAGTGACTGGATATAAATAGGATCAGTTAGCATCCCTGACTACTTGTATTAGTTAGTAACTGCTCTAAGTAGATCAGTACAGGTCAGGTAGGAACATCAAGCAGCTTACTTCCCCGCTAGTTCCCGACATGGGACCTCCTCGTCTCTGTTTCAAACGGTAATCTCGCTATCTATAATGGAATCGGATCGAGTAGGTAGTGCTTACCTATTATTACGTTGGCGAGTTTCCAGCCACCGCGACACTCGCCGTGGCCTTACTAAGGTTAATTATTTTAATATAAACTAAATATAGCTAAGAGCTGTGATTATGCGATATTACAGAGGTAATTAGCTTCCGGTTTACCTCTTGTAGGTTCTAATGAAAAGCTGTTACGTTTTCCCTCCGCTTTTATAATGCAAATGTTTAGTACACGAGAAACAAAAGAACGCTCTCGCTGGAGGAAAATATGGGATTTTCCGGAGTACAGGAAATAATACAGCGAGATTAACACAATTTCTTATTTTCGTCAAAAATATATTCACAGATATTTTGAGGAAGTCGTACGAGTCAGTTTGATACATTTGTGTGGATGATGAGTGATGGTGTATTTTGACTAAGAATTAATTGAGTTAGAGTTTTTTTCTGACTGTTAAAGTAATTGATTTTTCTACGAGATACGAATAATTTTATGAGTTTTCTCTTTTTTATTACAGACTACGATTGTTTTTTTATGCCTATAAAAAGTAAGCAAAAATGAGTTTAAAGAATTAGTTATTAATTAAAAAATAAATAAAATAAAAGTTATAAATTAGTTAACACCAATTGCTGTACACTAACATTACTATATTTTATTTAGAAGTCCCAAGCACTTCCTACTGAAGCACTGTTGGTGTCAGCTTCATAATGGTTTAGACAACGACAAGCCAAAGCCTGGTTTCGGACAGCGCCTAGGTCCGTCCACCTGCGGCCTTCAAACACCCTATTTGTACTGCCATTGTCATCATTGGATTACATGCCTTTTTTCAAAGAATGTCCTTGGAAAAATTACTTGAATTAAGAAATGATTTGATGAATTTGATCAGACTATAACGTGATATATATGTATAAATGGTACATATATTTTAATAACTAAAATCTTAGTGTAGTATATTGTAATAGGTAAACACTTAAATATTTAGCCTACATTTTTTTACTTCTTCTAATATTTTTTGGTCAGTTTAACGTTACCTGAGCTAATTAGCGAATATAAAAAGGAAATAAAAAAAATAGCGCATAATATGTGTGAAAGTGCAGATATAAGTATATCAGTAAGTTGGCTGCGCTCCTACACACGCAGAGTGTCTGATCGGAATGTCGGAAACGACACGGTGACAGACACAAATGTGCTCTGCATCATCGTACGAGTGTGTTTTCATTTCCTTGATTCAAATAAATTAATAAAATAATATAGGAAAGTATTTATAATTTTAACTCAACGAGGTACTGTGGAAAGCAAAATAAAGTAGACATGTATGTAATAGATACATTTACAGTGTTTATTATAAAGTACAATGTGTAGATATATATTATGTGTCATAATTAAAATTTAGGATTAAAATAAGCCAAGTAAAGTTCAAGGAAACTGGCACATTAGCAATAATTACCAAATAACCTACCACAAAAAGTAAGAAATAAAAGGTTACACTTACAAGGAAATTTTAAGCTCTACCTAACGATCAATCACACAGTCATTTCCTTTTACTGTTGTAGTGTTCCGTGAACAACAAAATAACATTGTTACGAGTGTAAGCTGCCCGGCCCGGCGTGGGCGCGGCTGGAGACTTCAATCAAGCCGCGGAAATGGAACGTAATTTTACATTATACTACCTGGAAAATTCCACATTCATACCCAAGTTAAGAGTTAAAGCTTCGAGCCTCGCTTGGAAATAATGGCTTCCGTACCACACGTATATATTCCAACGTCGTGAAACAAGCGGAATTGCGTTATCATAACAATGAATTCTCCGTTACAAGAACGCGAACGCAAGACTAGAGTCTTCTCTAGTCAGGCGCTGGGAAAGTTTGCACAAACGAGCAGGAATTCGCATAACAATGCTGGCTTCAATCAGAACAAAGGGTGTTCTGAGAACACGCCGCAGCCGTTCGATTACATCGATGCAGTGGCTGCTGGCTGCAGGCGCACGGAGCCATGTTTGCGGATGAAACTACGAAATCTCGCCGCGGAGTGTCTATTTATTCTGTACGCCGCACGGTATGACGTGCTCCCGAGCCGGTGTTCCGACTGCATTCATTCCCCTAATATAAATAATCATGTCTGTTTGCTTTGTAAATACGGAGAGTGGAATGCGGACAGCAATATTAATCTATGCGATGACAGCCTGTTGCATTAAACTGTGTGATGTTTTTGAAAAGATACACGTTGTGTCAATGGAAAGCTTTTAAATGAGGGAAAATAATTATACGAGCTCATTGTCCGCGCTGCGAGTAGTTACTGTAGTTAGCTCGGTATTACATCGGCTTTTCTCCGCATAGCGGCGGCACGTCTCGTTTTCGTTCCATTTAGTCCCGGGTAGGTGGCACGATGGCGCCAGTCCCGCGAGTGGCAGCACACCCTGTTAATACCCTCCCTGGAGCTGTCATAATAAAAGCTGAGCGCATTGTCGACCAAAGGATCTGTCACATTTTGTTTGGTTTACTTTCATCCCATTTTCTTTTTGAATATTGGCGAAGTAAACGAACAGTTATTGATACTGCAGAAATCGATACTTTGAAATGGATGCATTACTTTTTATCGAGTGTGTTTGCGCGTGAGTATTTTTGCAGAGGTATAATAATACCATTGTTTTGAATCTCTTTTAAGTGCTATTCTTAATTGTGTTAACATATTTTTTCACATTTTGCATGGATAAACTACCATTGTATTGCATTTATTCTTCATTCTGCTTACATATTTCATACATTCAGCAATCTTTTCCAAAAAATTGGACACGTCGCTCAAAGATTGCTCTGCTTGTAATCTGTGCTATGACGTACAGGCTCTATAATTTTCCCGGTACAAATTGCTCTCACGTGGCACCCTGTGATCAAACACCGCCACTAAAACTAGATGGCGCAGTGGTACGTGCAACACAATGAGTGCAGCGCAAACATGCTCCATTTATTCGACTGTGCTTGTATCAGCACCTATGCTATTTACTTTACGCCAGTATGAACTAGCTTTCTAGTGTATTTAGTAAAATAACTCGCCTATTACATGTGTCATGCCAAGAGTATATTTTTTTCTAAGTTCGGGTTATTTTTTTTAGCTTTAAGTGTAAAAAAAATATTTCGTTTTGTTAACATCATTAGAAGTTTAAGTAAAAAATAGTTAAATTAATTACTGTAAAAGGGACAAAGTAAAGAATCAGCATAGAAATTGTATTTCTTTACATCTTCGCAAAAAACAAGTATTTAATTTTAGACTTGAAAACTACCTTTTGCCATTCATTTTTGATTACTGTTAGGAAAAAATATACTGAAATTAATCCGTTCATGTATTATAACCACAATAAAACCGGCTAATGGCATTCTTTCCTGTGGTAAACAAAATCACATAAACAAAATAGATGTATAAGGTAATTATATTTTTTGTTAGACTTTCATTTCAAGTCATAAGTACACAATTTTACAATAAATTATAGCCGAACGAAATATGAACAGAGGACTGATAGTAAAATGGGTGCCTTATCATCAGGTGAATTGTGGTCAAGCGCAAACCCATCCCGTCCAACAGTGGGAAATAATTAACGGTTCCGGATATTATTCTGCTATTCATCTCTCAGTTGTCTGCTGTAAATTGGGCACTGGTAATGTTGTTTTAGTAAAGTGAATAGTGACGCAAATATTACGTTAACGTTAACTGTCCTTTGATAATACTGACTTGCTTGACCGAAATTTAATATTAAGAGCACTTTGAACCGAAATAAAGATAAGATAAGATAAGATATGTCTTTAATGCACACCAAAGAAATTACAATATAAAAAGAAATATAAAAACTAATTTAATGCACATTGGGCGGCCTTATCGCCTTAGGCGATTTCTTCCAGGCAACCTTTGGATGGACAGGATTTAGAATATTAAATAGGCGGTGTACAAGATTATGTAAAATAAATATATAAGTGAAAGAACACAATACAAACTCAGATAATACACTAATAAATAATAATAAGCAATACAATACATAATACTATATGGATGATAAATAATGATGATACACTAGTTTTTGGAAAATGCTTATGGACTTAGCTTGCCTAGCAGGCAATGGCAACATGTTCCACAATTTGATGGCTTGGATGGTGAAGGAATGATTGTACATTAAGTTGGAGTACGATGAGGTAGAAGGGATCTCGAGGAGAAGGGACCGGGACGAACGCAGGGAGCTGGAGTGGGAGGCGGTCACAAATGCAAAACGTTCCTTTAAGTAACATGGAGTGGACGGGAAGAATAGGATTTTGTAAAGAAGGGTTAGGATATGAGAATTGCGGCGAAGACGGATGGGCAACCATTTGAGCTTCTGCCGATATTCAGAGACGTGATCGTACTTGCGCAGTCCAAATATAAAACGTACGCAGAAATTTTGAAGTCGCTCGAGTTTGTCGAGCTGTTCCTCGGTTAAGTCGAGATAACAAGCGTCAGCGTAGTCTAATATTGGAAGCAGAAGGGATTGGACGAGTGCAGTTTTGGTAGTAATCGGCAGAAAGTTACGAAGGCGCCTAAGAGATGCAGATGAAGCAAAAATCTTTCTGCTTACTTCCGCAATCTGTGGACCCCAGGAGAATTGCTTATCAAAGATAATGCCTAGATTTTTAACGGTATCGCTAATTGTAATTGGAACTCCGTCAAAGATAACCTGTGGCAATCGAAACCAGTCAATCTTGGAGATCATCCGGGAATAAAATGTGAAAAGAAAGTACATTATCTCTGGCTCAAACTGGGTTATAGTTTCAGTTGATTGCGTAACACAATGATACAATACTTTGTCATATTGTCAACATTTTAATCAAAATTGCGACACTCGTTTGTTATTAGAAAAAATAAAGATTTTTCCTTTGTTTGTCGGTGAATTATACCTATATATTCGGTTGATTGCCATTCATTTTTGATAGATAAATTTTCTAAGTAGTACTTGCTTTTTGCCAAAATGCTTGAAATAGTCTAGTAAGATAAGTAATTAATATTTCATAGCAGCCCAAACTTGCTGATAAAGCTAACTTATCATCAGAATTAATTTCAAATATTATTTAAAACAACAGGCTTGCAAACTTACAAACGCAACCTCATTAAGAGTTGCCAAAGAACAAATAAACTGGGGAAAACAGTCGATCCATCATTAATTCAGCATCCGTTAACGGGCGCTTCTGCAATATTTAATCAGTGTTGATTTTGGCCTATGACTCGCAGCGAGGGGGTGTGACGCACGCAGCGCGGGGAGCGGGGCGGGGCGTGACGTCACGCGTGTCGTCACACCTCTACGGGGCACAAAGTTTACGTAACAGTCACTACGGCACTGCTACGGTCAGCTACGGCGTAGCGGGGCTACGGGCTACGGATATCATGGGGTCGACCTCCTCGGGGAAAATACAAAAATTGGGTTAGGGATATGTGGAAATCTTCTCAAATTGGCTCGGGTATTACAGCGTCATCAAAGTGGTATCTGAATAGCGTCATGTTATGGTATTGTTATTTTATGAAAGCGAACAATAATTCTATTATTTTGGAAATGGTCTCATTTTTTTACGATGTTTTAATTATACATATACTATTGTTTGAGTTAATCAAAAAGACAAAGTTGTTATCTTTTTAGCGATAATAATAAACATGATAATTAACAAAGTTATTAAACGTAACAGCGACGTACAATTCTAAGTTATGAATATTTTAGGTTTATTAGGCCACAAACAGTTAACCACACCGAATTATCGCAGATATTTCGCCACGAAACTCTCAAGACTCGCTTCACCACAAAACAATCTTCTCTAATGAAGTTTCTTTAACGTTCTGACGGAGTATTAAGCCGGGATCCAATCAAGTAAAGAGGCCATTCGCGCCCGTCTCTGCACAAAATGCAAGCTATACCCATTACTCGGCTAAATTATTACAACATAAAGTAATTCCCGTGTAAATTGATATTTTCTACCTATTTTATAGCGAAATATGAACATGACAAGGTTTACGTGTTTTTTTTTACTATTTTTTTGAAACTAAAACAGGTTTGCACTTGACCATAGTTTGCCTGATGATATGTTATGGCTTAAGGTGAACCGTGCTTACCTTTTCTTTGCTTACTAACTTGCATTTTGACAGTAAGACATTTGCTCTTCAAGTCCCTTCAAGCGAAACGCAAGCACAAAATGCAAGCTATACCCATTACTCAGCTAAATTACTACAACATAAAGTAATTCCCGTGTAAATTGATATTTTCTACCTATTTTATAGCGAAATATGAACATGACAAGGTTTACGTGTTTTTTTTTACTATTTTTTTGAAACTAAAACAGGTTTGCACTTGACCATAGTTTGCCTGATGATATGTTATGGCTTAAGGTGAACCGTGCTTACCTTTTCTTTGCTTACTAACTTGCATTTTGACAGTAAGACATTTGCTCTTCAAGTCCCTTCAAGCGAAACGCAAGCACAAAATGCAAGCTATACCCATTACTCAGCTAAATTACTACAACATAAAGTAATTCCCGTGTAAATTGATATTTTCTACCTATTTTATAGCGAAATATGAACATGACAAGGTTTACGTGTTATTTTTTACTATTTTTTTGAAACTAAAACAGGTTTGCACTTGACCATAGTTTGCCTGATGATATGTTATGGCTTAAGGTGAACCGTGCTTACCTTTTCTTTGCTTACTAACTTGCATTTTGACAGTAAGACATTTGCTCTTCAAGTCCCTTCAAGCGAAACGCGCAGTGCGCACACTGTGGTTGATAAAAGAGCATACCTGTCTTTATAGTAGCTACGATTTTAATAAAGATAAAGATAAAAAAGATAAAGAATCTTTATTGATACAGTTGCATCAAATACATATACATATATATACATAAGTACTTATGTATATATGTACATATATGCTACACAAATTACAATATCTAATTTTGTGTTAGAGGAGTAATATAATATAATTGTATATCACGGTAACAACCTTGCAAATGCAACTTTAATAACTTAATAATAATTAAACCCCATTTCTCCGAAAGCAAAATTGCAAAAATAGGTGCTTAAATTTGCATACGAATAAAAACTGGGTGTATATTTAACTGCCATAAATTGAAAGACACCATTAAAACCGGACACGCAAAATAACCATTTCCTTTGTTTCCTGAAATGGTAAGCTACTTTATTTTGCAAGCTTTCTGCAACCTAATTGACATAAAATTGACACTTAAATATACCTTTCTACTGCTATATAGTATCAAACTTTTAAGCGACAATATTACTTTTTTTAAACTAATCATCATCATCATCATCCACAGCCCTTGTTGATCTTTTTTAAACTAAAGTACTTCTTAAACATTAACTTATTTACTCTGCAGTATGTAACATGTTACAACGGAGAAAAAAAACACTTTACTATTTATTTCATAGTAGTTCAACTAACAAATTGAGATTACGTTTTACGCAGAATCTAATAAAGACGTTAAAAATACCTTACGTCAATACCAAAGTTTTCCTTTGTTAAATGTTTAATCGTAGTCAAAACATTGAAGCCATTTACTTCGGACAATAAAGTTTATAAACTGTAGCGCGGAAATATACTTCGGCACATCATAAAGATTTTTGTCGCTCGCCCACGTTCCAACCCAGATGTAGAACTAGTGGAAAACCCAACGTTTATAAGAATACTGTTTCTTTTAAACGTTGAGTATTTCAGTCGTTCTACAGATATGTATATTAGTGTACAATTCCATTAAAAGAAAATTTTTACAAAAAAGTTTACTATTGTGGTACACATACAACTGCATATTTTCAATTATTGTCAATATTGGTGTGGTAAATTGACCTTGGTGAAATTTATGTGAGTAATCAAGACAAATAAAGAGATATATTAAATAATATTTTTTTTCTGTATATACGGGTATATTTAAGTAAATTTTGCATATATGTAAATTAACAAACCTCTAATGATTATTAAAGATATATATATTATGTAATTTTGTATTATGTAAACCATGTACTATCGTGTGCTTATTTATATCGTACTAGCTGGTGCGCGCGACTTCGTCCGCGTGGAATAGTTATAACCATAAAAACGGTTCTAGTGAGGTAATCTTAAAATATAGACATATACTTTTCCGGACATATTGTTAGATCATTTTAAGGGGAATAATTCTTTCATACATATTTTTTTGATGGCTTGAACCGTTTTCGCAGCGCCCGCTACGGAAGCCCTCAAAGATTTTTCCACATTTTCCATTGTTTCTTCGCTCCTATTAGTTGCAGCGTGATGTTATGTAGCCAAAAGCCTTCCTCGATAAATGGTCTATTCAACACGAAAATAATTTTCAATTCACACCAGTAGTTTCTGAGATTAGCGCGTTCAAACAAACAAACTCTTCAGCTTTATAATATTAGTATAGATTTGTGCCTTAAGGATTTATATGAATTTTTATTTCTTATATTAAATCTTACATTATTGAGACAGTCGAAGGGTATGATATAAAAAAATGGGTTCCGTGTACACACTTTACACATTAAGTGGGTCAGAATCTGTTTCACCAATTATTTTATACACACGTAGAAATACATTTACCTATAGATAGAAGCCAGTGGCCAATCTACAAGCATGCGTAAAGTTACGTCACGCGACGAGAGAGTTCCGAAACAGCCTCCGAAGTGAGATTCGGACCCTCACAGCACTTAGCAAAAGCCTTCCAAATCTGGCGAGAAGTTGGCAAGGACAAAACTATAGGCCCGATAAACATGTGTGTGTGTACAATCGATACGATGCTTGGTTTTCAATACAGATAAGGTATTTTTTTAAATTGTACCTTTCATAGAAAAAAATGGTATAGCCATCACTCTTATGTGTTTCAGTAGAGCGAATTTATTGTTGAAATTGTTACAAAAAACATTATTTTTAAACACTCTTCAGTATACCGTAATGTAATGTAGACGATAGATATTATTTTTATATATAATTTAATTTAGATTTTCTGATAGTTTATTGTATTTTCTAAAATACTCTTATTACTTTAATTGAAAAAAAAAATAGCATCAAAACTGTAATAGTAATTATATTCTATTGATCACATCTCAATAAAATATTTTTATTTTCATAAATTATAAAAAAATACATTTTTAAGATCACCATGCAACATGAAAAAAAATATAACATCAGAATCAAAATATAGAACCATTTACATCGTCTATCAGAAATAATATACGCGAGCTTAAGGCACGCACCTGAGGCACGGGCGCTATAGGAAATTAATGGTAACACTTTCGTAATTAATTACCTCTCCGATATAGCAATCTGTCATACTGATCCTGGCAAGTATGAATATTAGAGCTTGAGCACACGGAACTATTAGTTGTGGCGTTATCCAGAAGGGCAGTGACGGAAAAAGATGGCGGATGCCAGCTAATATATTAATAGCATCACTAGTTGGTACATGCTAGTATCTGATTTTTAATTCACTGGAGTAGCACAAATATGTTAGTTATTAATGCTAAGCAAGATTATCTTATTGTTATATAGGCTGACCAATGTTCTGGTAAATAAATATTTTACACTTTTTTTATGTATAAGTAAATTCTTCATTATATCTACCTATCCTTATCTATTATATCTACCTAAATGCAATTTATTAAATGTATATCGTTAAATACAATAACATTTGAAAGTGGAGTATATTATTCAAGTCCACAGTAAATTCGATGTGCATTAAATCTTACTCGTTGGTTTTTAAGCGCAATTTGAGAAGTGAGAGTATTGAAGTGCTTTAACACCTACCTAGCTCCAACGCGAGCTTTTAGGGTAAGTGAAAAACCGGGAATCGTAGTTTTTGCGGTCATTTAACCTCGGGAAGCTATACATACGACTCGTGTCCGCACTTACTGGAGTTTAAACGTTTTAGAGGTTCCAAATATATATATCAATGTATTTACCGATTTTACGAAAAATATGATATAATCAGACGTTATGAAATGTTGTCTAATGTATAACTCAGTTCACTTTTACATAGACACCAGCCACAAAATGTCGCGCAAAGATACCTGTCGTTTCTACAATGAGGTAGCATTAAAGACTCGAATAAAAGCTTTTCCAATAGTACCAGCTCAACTTAAAACTAGGGGCATGGAATATCAGAATTGCAAATCTTAATACAAACACGACGCCTGTGACACTTTATTGCTTTTTACTTTCCATTGTATTCGCTCCAATAAATCTTCAGGACACGGCATTGCAATCGCATTGCATGCTTACACGTTTTAAATAAAGCAATAACTTTTATGATAGCTCACTTTTTAGAGTGCATGAAATTTTTAAAGCCAAAGTTCTGGATAAAACTACCGTTTAGTATTCTCTGCTATTACTCAGCGCGCTGAGTGCATGCATATCACATACTCGTAAACTTTTCAGTTAGCTTATAAATATACGTGTAACTATGTAGAGTGAGAAATGCTTTAATTCCACTGGGCTCGGTCTTTGATGACTGCAGAGGCATGCACCTCTGTCGAGCATTTGCAACATTTTTCTATGAAATGCTTTAATTTGTAAATTACTCCACCAACGTATGCAGTTTAATGAATATTTATGTCCCATTTCATGGCTATCAAATTTGCCCTCTACAAACATGCGCTCATGCATGTGAATAAATATTGTTGCATAATTTATTTTCATGATGATGAGTTTCGAAAATTACATTTGAACGTGTCGTCATAAAACTCGATGAAACTTTGCAATTGGGTGTGCGGTTTTGAATTTTGCGAAGCTCGCGTAAATAAAATTAACACATCGGTGCGTGTCAAGGACCCTCGTAAACACACGCGCGCCGCTCATCGAACGAACGAGCGAAGCCAAAACTTTTATCTCGTAACGAGTCTTCATACCGCGTATGAATCCTCTCGGGCGCGGTGCGGTAATTTTAATTAAGTATATTTGGCGAGACGTGCGCTCCGACCTCCCGAGCCGGCGAGCGATAATAAATGTAGCCCGTAAAGGTAACAAATGGTCGCGGGGCTGCGCCCCCGGCCTGCGCCCCCGCCTCGCGCCGGAACCAGGCAGGTGGCTCCCAGCTGCGCGACACCTTCCTTCCTGCTGCTGAATGCTTGCGAGCACGTCCCTTCCTAGCCGCCCAAAATACAAAAGCGCCATCCGCGAACGTGACAAATAATCCCATTTTACGATTGCCGTAAAGCGTTTTATTGTTACCTGACGTCGTTGAAGATAAGATATGAAAAAATAAGTTTAAATTATCCGCGGCTCGTATAAACTCCACTGAATTTTATGACGGCCTTACTTTTAAGCCGCAAATAAGCGTCGTATCGGGGCTCGATCCAGGTCAATCCTCCGAGTCAGCGAAGATTTAAATCCTTCAAATTCTAAGTTACGAGTGCGAGCCGAGAATTGAGGAATTTTCTTGCTACCTTCCCCATTTTGGGTCGGGTTTTGCTCACTCGAATTTGGGAGCTTCCGAAAGTCTAGGAAAATTGAACGCAAATCCGATTTGTTCGGATCTCGAACCCAAATCTTTCAAGAACGCGAGAGGACCTATGCAACATTCTTAGCACCTTTCGAACTGAACTTTTACTGCTACCAATTTTGTTTACCTTTGTCGTCCGAAAACACAATTTGTTTTAAGCGATGTTGCTTCTATCGCAATATCTTATGTCAATTAGTACCTCCACAATAATTAAAGACTCCACGAAGCATGTGAAATTATATTAACATGAACTTGTATTATATCATCAAGTACGGGTTACACTAAGTTATAATTTCGTCTCGGATAATATTTCGCGAGAGCATGAGTGCCGGCAAGTATGTGTGGTTTAGGGTTCTCGCCATAAATTCCAACTTGGCCCTGTGAATAGGAGCTGCGAAACGTTTGGGGCCGTTATTTTAGTTATTCTCGTCCATATTGGAGTCCCGAGCGCAGTTAGGCATGGTCAGGCAATCATGCGCTACTGTTATAGCTTACTTCGCGTTTCAGTTTAGTGGCCGGAGATGACGCTCGTCATTGACATCGTGCGTATATTACTCGGTGTCTTTGAACGTATACCTTTGAAGTATAATATTTAAGGTTCTCAGAAATTTAATCTAGGTGCATTCTACCTTAGATAAACAGTATTAATAAACCATATATTACAACTGTACTAGCATATTGAAATTGAGTCAGTATTAAAAAAAAATAGGTAAGTATATACAAATTAAGTTATTGATTAAAATTTACTATCAGTAGTAAATAAAGTAGCATAAAATAAAAGCATTCTTTCATCATACTAACGACAAACTATCCTATTTTCCCGGTGATTTTTAACATTTTGCCAAGAGAAACTAGTTCCGTCGTCCGGCGCTCTTCTAGCGTAATGGAAACGTGGATAGACAACATTTTTCAGAAGGCACCGCGTATTTTCTATCTAGAAATTGAAACCCAGCAAATTGTGATTTGTTTGTACAGTTTTTTGGTAGAAGATAACGAATTATGTGGGTGAAAAATATTATAAGATTTTGTTTAAAAAATATAAGTAACTAAAATAAAATCTTAAGTTTAAGTTTTTTCTGTAATAACCACTCCTAAAATTAAAGTTCAAATTGAAGAAGATTCCTAGTTACTATAAAATAATATATATAATAAGTATCAAAATTGAACTTTAATATTATTTTAGTACCTGAATTTCACTATCAAAATGCGCTCTTATCAAAGCTCACATAATTCAGCGATAAACTTCAGGTGACCTTCTGAAAGCTGCGTTTCAGCCGTTAATGTATCAAGGATGATCATTACCGAGGCGCCTTACAGCAGGAAACGCGATAATGGTGCTTAAAGGCTACCGTTGTTGCGTGCACCTTAATAGAATGCTCTACGAGATTGCATCTAAATAGTTTTACGCGAGCTTTGATAACAACCCCGGCTTTGTCTGTGGAAGGGACTCAGTTAAGGTTGGGGGTTAATTTATAGGCTGGAATGTGATTTTAAATATCTATAAATAACAAAATATGTGAGTTATTGTTCGTTGACAGCGCATCGAAGACAAACGAGTTATTAAGAAATGATAATACTGAGTCCGCGCGACTCTGAACCCAACATATCTCATTACAGTACTGACGTCAGCAACTATTGTCCTCAGCATAGATCGAGAGAGCCTTCACTTACAGGCAAGTCACGGTCAAGCAGCCTTCATAAATGGTTACAATTTATGATGCAAATTGGAATTATCCTTGTCTTCGGCTTGGGAGTGGCGTGAGCTCAAACCCATTTACCAGAGCGCTACTAGACTTTGTTATTGCGAGTCAGTTAATGGTAAGCTTAACATTTCTTTGAAATATAAATAAATATTGCGGGACACTGTACACATCGCCATCTAGCCCCACACTAAGCAAATGCTTGTGTCGTGGGTACTGTACACTGTAAAGTTTTGTCATTTTTTATAATTTACATACTGACCTAATCATCATTACAAAGATACACTACGAAGGTAACAAAACGATCGTTTGTAAGAATTAAAAAGGCGTGAGCTATAAATATATTTTTTGTGCAATCAGAGTGGTTAGCAAGATATTATTAGCATTTTATTTAGTGAATGTCTATGGTAGTAAGACATGAATGGTAAACAACGGAGCGAAATGGTTATTTAACATGTAACTCATTAATGAAACCTATTTATATCTATTTAAAATCATTACAATTATTTATAAGGTCAACTTCTGGACTAGATTGTTCAGGTACACATGTTATTAGGTACGATAATATGAATATCATATAAGGTACTGATAATTGAGTGTTGAGTAATTGAGAGTTGAGAAGTGTCCATACACTTTTAAAAGAGTTTATTTTATGTAGATTTAATCTTACCTCAGGCAGGTCCTGAGGTAAGATTAAATCTACATAAAATAAACTAAATACGCTGACCAAATAATGACTTCCTGTTAGTTATTCCCAAGGGGCTATTAGTGTAACATTAATTACACCGGCCTTGGTGCTATCGCGATGAATGGTTGCATTAATGTGCAGTAGAGGTCGCCAGATTAGCTTGTTTATAATTTTATTTAAACCTGCCCTTGTCGAGCACGCCATGCTAATAATAGCGCCTGTTGTAGGTTTATTGCAATAGGAAATGCGATAGTGTGTTTTAAGTACAGCTTGTTTTTAAAGTTCAGAGAAGTTTTCTGTTTATTTAATGTTAGAAAGGGTACGAGCAAGCTAGATCTTTGATTGTGAATGATCATCTGGGTTAATTTACATTAAAGACACTTGCAGTTAAATATCGCATTTAAATATTACGTAAGAAAATAATTCTGAAAAGCTGAGTTGCTCTACCAGCCAGACGTGGTTGTAGAGGTCTTATTGCAGTCGCAGTTGCGCAGTAGGTAAAGAAAATTTACATACTATAAAGCATCTGCATCGAAAGGTGACTCTACTATATTATCGAGTGAAGGAACAAATTTAGTCACTAAAACAAGCATCTCACATGACGGATTTACAGCATCAACTAATGCCTCATTAACTGAGCATCAAGTGAAGCGGTGAGCTCCACTTAACGCATTTCCCAGCGTGGAGCCCGTGGTAGGTAGTTTATGCTAGTTCGTTAACATGACTAAATATTCAGTAGGCACCCGCGACTCCTGGCGGCTGGTGGGAAATCACACCCGAAAACGTAGCTGGGTTCTTATTTGCCTAGGATTTTATTTTTACGTAATGTGGATATTGATGGCAAATAATTTATAAATAACTTTTGTGTGTCCGTAACTTGATTGATAAGATGACATGTTAATTCATTGGAAGATTTTGTTACCTGTTATAATACATTTTGGCTTGGAATTTGTGGCAATAATAGGCTGATAAAAATCAAACGTTGAATATGTTACTTGTTACGTACATTATGACAAAAACATTCTCTCTGCTGTCAATTATCTCCGAGTGAATTGTAAACACATAAAAATTTGCTATTCTGTTCACCATAAAACTAAAATAACTATATATATATACAGAAATAACAATTTTAGGGCATACACATCACTCGTCCACTAAAATATAAGTTGAAGGACGAGCCACGTGGGGAAGGGATCATAAAAACACGTCATATCTAGCTCATGTCATAAAAACCCGAGGTAACGGAGAAATGTGCCAGAAAACTTCCGTCCGAGAGACGTTGAGCACTTGATCACTACAGATACATATGTACCTGTATGTTATATAGATACGGTCCGTAGCGCTTTGTTGTTTACAGCTATACGGGAAAATGTGTATTTTATACAATAACATAACATATAACTAATATAACAAATCAAATAACATATGAAAGAAGTTTTCATCTATACTAATATTATAAAGCTGAAGAGTTTGTTTATTTGTTTGTATGTTTGTTTGTTTGAACGCGCTAATCACAGGAACTGCTCGTGCGAATTCAAAAATTCTTTTTGTGTTTAATAGATTATTTATCGAGGAAGGCTTTAGGCTATATACATCACGCTGCAACTAATAGGAGCGAAGAAATAATGAAAAATGTGGAAAAAACGGGGAAAATTATTCATCTTTGAGGGCTTCCGTTGCGTGCGCTGCGAAAACGGTTCATGATATCAAAAAAATGTGTATGAAAGAATTATTTCTCTTGAAATGATCTAACAAAATGTCCGCAACAGTATATGTCTATCTTTTAAGGTTAACTCACAAGAACCGTTTTTATGGTAATAACTATTCCACGCGAACGAAGTCGCGTGCGCCAGCTAGTATTATAATAAAACGTGTTCCTATTTACAAAATATGTAATCAAAACGCATTTAAGATAAATCAAGTCCAAAAAATTGTCGCACTGAAAAAAATATCTCTATTTAACAAGACTTTTTTTACAACATTTAGGCACTGCTATCAAAAATATTTAATCACCAATTCTAAGCAAAAGGAATCAGAAGAAGTAAAAAAATTTTTTTTTAGAAAAATACATACATAATATATATAACATAGTTACGCAGTCCCATATTGCAAGTCACGGTTATCTACATATAGTATTTAAAAGCAACCGCGTAGCTTATCAGATGCCAGTAAAGTTTATCGTCCATGGTTGAGCCGTATTGTTCTCTGATGAGTTTTATGGACAAGACGTAGAGAAGCGAATTAACTGTCGGCTTTATGATCCTGATACACATTTCATTGAAAAACCGAGAGAAGACACCTGTTTAAACAAATACATTTACACTCTTAAGATTCATTCATTTGTTTCAAGTATCATTGTGTTTTTTTGCAAAAAGCAACTAATAAATAATTATTTAATTGCATTCGTGTTGTTAATCGGAAATTAAAAGTGTGTATTGTGTGTGTGTGTTGTGTGTGGTGTGTGTTTTTAAAATCTTTCACAATAAATGTTTTCTTTTCTTTATTTTTTTCTTTCTTAACTTAAAATTTTGAAAAGAACTAAACATATAATTTCACTAAACATTTTATTAAATTTTAATTAAACATTTAACATATTAACATTTAACATTTAACATTTTTTATTTTTATTTTAACATTTTTTTTTATTTTATTTAATTCAATGATTTGAGCGTAAAACAGGCAGTAACATACTCACATACATTTTCTTTCAAGATAATTAAAAACAGCGGGATTAATAAAAGTGGGTCATTCAAAAGTTTAATTGATCCCATTATGTGTGACGTGGGTGTTAACTGGATTAAACTTACTTTAACTGCTGATTAGCCGCTTACACGCTCTACTAATTAAAGTTTACTTAATCCAGATTACCTGCGCCAGTCTAACTTCCTATCTGGGTTTTAATTCACGTTGAAATTGAGATATGAGATCTAACATGTATGACATGTGTAATTTGTACCGATATTTATTGCAGATTTTCTACAAGAAATTCGTTATTGATTCGTTCCAAGTGAATTATAATCTAGTGTTAATCGGAATCGTAAAAAAATGTGATTTATTATCTTAAATCAATAAATGCTCCGTCATTTGTTGTCCTAAAATAAACTATTGTTTCCCAAAATAGCGAATGATACAAAGTATCGTATCACCCTTTGATCGGGCCGCACCATAGAGTACACAACAGTAGCGCCACCTATCACGCCTCGAAGATTGATAAGGCCGGAGTTTGTTCATGGACCTCTCGAAAGGATACCTCTCGAGCGAAAACGTCGAAAGACTTCCGAAGTTGCTTCAAAAGTCGAATAAAGACGTTTTGCGCAGTGAACGATCCTCAAACTTTCTTATTGTCGAGTCAAAGGTTTGTGAATCGTGATGTTTTTGCCGGATTGCGAGGTAGGTTATGCCGGTTTAAAATGGCTTATTTTTGTTTACCCGTCTAAAATATAAACTGCCTCAAAAATCTACTTACACTGTTGATAAAAAAACCGTAATAGTAAATATAATATTTATGAAGTTTTCTATACTTGCAAAAAATGCTTATAAGGCATAGTAAGTAGGTAGGTACGTTACGTATTGGATTATCAGTATTATGTGATTCATGATTATAGTTAACGGTATTTTTATCTTAACACAAAATACTTAATAAACACACAGTGACAGAGATAAAAACAATTGCTTGTCTTATAATAAAAATTACATTATTGTGTCAGTACTTGATCGACTTTTAAAGCTCAAAGATTAACCCAGAGTCTGCAAATTCAAGTTAAAAAAAAAAAAAAAAAAAAAAATTAGCCAGCACGATTTCCCACTTTATGCCGGAGCCCTACAAGCTCCCCTATTTGTATCAAGTCCCTGTTCTCCACACTGCGACACTTTGAACGCTTTATTTATTGTCGTTTGGCGTTAATTAAAGATGTTCTGTTTTTCTTGTACCGCCCCGGGGTTGCCGAATGAGAAAGTAGGTGATTTATAAACGCTCACTTATTACTAACTAATCTGTAACTTGGGCACACTCGGGGCAATTTATTGTAGGTGCGGGTTATTAAGAAAAAAATATGTACTCGTTATATTAGCGGTGGAAAAGGATAGAGTAGCGTAGTAACGTCTGCGTGTTTTGACGTTTCTCGGTCTGATGCTCGGAGAAATTGTAAAGTATTTGTTATTGTGTAGTGTAAGATAAATGTAGCCAGTTCCATTAAGTAGGTATATAATGTTCCACCCACAGCCACAAAGTCGCTTGTGCAGCTGTCTCTGCAAGTGACTGCTGTGTCCTGTGTAAAAATATTATTAATAATACTTTGCCATTTCCATCACAATCGATTCTCCTGATTTTGTCAATACATTAATTTACAGGTTTCGAGCGCCACTAATCACACGATTGATCAATCGACTCCAATAAACCGCAGCCAACATAGAAAATGAAATATGGCGGCACATTTAACACCACAAATAGCGTAAATGCATAATTTATAACTTTTCACCGCTAGTCGGCGAGCGATGCTGCAATAACGCGACCAAAACAATTAGTTGGGGGACAAAGCTGTCGTTGTAAATTAATTACTGCTATCGATTCCGGAGATCGCCAGATTGCGGCTTGCATCTCATTACCACCGTGCAGCCTATAGGTGTTTGTATGGGTACCTAATAGCATCGACATAATATCGTAGACAGTACATATAGATAGTATAAGGGAGCACCTTAATTAGATCTGCGTAGTGCCGGGATGAGTGGCATACCTACTAGAAGATAGTAGTTCTACAGTGGGTGATAACAGGCTAACAATGATGATGATGATAAGGGACAAACCGTGCCAATAGATTTTCCTTTAAAATAAGTACATAGTAAAATTACGACCAGAACCAAAATAGCACGTTTGTTTATTGTGCTTTGATTTATTTAAACTTAACTAAACTCCGTGCGCTTAATACGACTTTGAGCCAGTCCATTACTGTTCTATGTCAATATTACCTTGATAGGCCTATAGGCTCCTGGTTTAGATATGTTTGTCAGAGCAGTTAGATCGTCTTTAGCACAGGTGGTTGGGATGACATTATGCAATAAATACGAGCTACAGCACTTTGGTGTTTTCGAATGACTAGATTATGTACATTGTTGTTCTAATGTTACAATCAAGTTTACATGTAGTTTACAGGAAACAAAATTTGATGATAAGCGAAAAATTTATAAACCAAAAAAATGTTAATCAATCTATCTATATCTAAATATATAAAACTCAAAGGTGACTGACTGACTGATAAAGTGATCTATCAACGCATAGCCCAAACCACTGAGCGGATTGGGCTGAAATTTGGAATGAAGGTAGGTGTTATTACGTAGGTATTCGTTAAGGAAGGATTTTTGGAAATGCCTCTTTTAAAGGGGTGAAATAGGTGATGCAAGTTTTACTTCTTAATGCGAGTGAAGCCGCGAGCACCCACTAGTCACCGTATAAAACTCGACCTCTAATTTACAAATTTTATATCAGTTTTTACAGTACAGGTGTAGGTTCTATAATACATTGTGTTCTTTAATACTAACACAGAACACACTATAGAGTTCTATATTCTATTCTTTCAAACAAGTTATTAGTACGCTCTCTGACCCTAAATCCGTTGCGTAAAAAGCCTGAAGGCAGGTAAAGCTGGCGTGTTCACGGCCACCGTACGAAGCACGTAAACACCGTATTTCATACATCGTGTGTAAATATCACGTATGAGGCGTGAAGAGCTGCCGTAACGCTGTAAAACGGCTGGAAACCTCACGGAACCCCTGATTATGAGTACAGATGACGTTTACGAGCAACCTACGCGAAACCCTATTGAGATTGGGCACGCGAGCCCACAAACATTCAGGTAGCGTGGAAGTGAGTACAGGCACGATTATATCTGACGGCGTCAAAATTTCAAGCGATTTAATATTAGTAAAGTAAATATATGGCTCATAATAATTTTAAAATAACAAATTTCATACTTGAATTCAAGTTTAAAGTTAGCGCTTTGCAGTAGGTATACTTTTTCAGAATAAATAACATTTTCATAACATTTTTCTCAAATAAATTTGGAGCAAAAGCGAAATTTAAATATTTTATACATAGTTTATAACCTTTTTTTTTTTTAACAATTCTAGTAAGTCCGAGGTCCCTAGTTCTAGGTAGTGCGAACGGTTATAAAAATGCAATATTAAAAGCGATTTTCGAAGTGACTTTTATTTTGTTGTTGTCACAAATATGACTACGTTAAGTAGTATAGTTTATTATTTAAGTTTATTATCAAAAACTATTTAAATCATAATTTATATAATCCAAGCAATTATACAAATTATTGTTAGTTAACTTCATTCTGTTTCTCCATTTACATATTGAGAAAGATCTCTAAATATTTTCTCAATTCATACCTGCAATGCAATGCAATCACCCTGTTACCGTTATGTAGACAACACTTGAAGTTGTGGCAGCTACAGAGTGACAAACATTCGTGGAAGTCACGGAAATCACAAGAGTGCTTCACGACTTTACTCACGTAATAGTTGCAAAGCTTTGTGATTGACCGAGTGAGTGCAGTGAAAAAAGCCTCCCGCTATTTAAGAGGCTATGTTATTTCATAGTTTATGTACTTATGTAAAAAAATTGGTTGATAAACACCTAACAATGTGATGAGGCAGTACCGTTTAAGATTAAATTAGTTCCAGTACAGATGAACTTCGTATAAACACCACAGTGTCCCTTCAAGTGCCTGACCAGCCAGAATTTAAAAAACAAATATTAGTTCTCGAACTGCACTTAGTCACCAAATATGCTTGTCATATCCTTTTAGCGTTACAAGTCCAAAGTCTATGAAAACCAGACAACATTATTTTTCCTACATATATTTATGTGGCGAAGCATTTTATCCGTCGATTTTATCACCAGAGTTTCCGTGCCTTGTATTGAATGATTTGATAAAGTAGCTTTATCAGTCAGAGAATATATAGCAATGCGAACAGTCTTCATTTCTGAAATACAAATTAAATGGAAACGTCATAAGTTTGTACTAACAAAGTGTACTGTAGACAAAACTACATGTAATGTATGTTCATATAGCTAGTTTTGCATGCGCATAATTCAAGTTATAATTTTATGCATGGTTGCTAATTTTGTTCACGGTTTTCTCGCAATCACGTCACTTTAATCATAAAATATTATGCTTTTTCATGAAGCACTTTCGTACTACAAATCTGACTTTACTTAACATCTCTAGCTAGACAGAGAAGGGGAAACAAGTTTTTAGAAGTTGTAAGTAATAAAATGATTCATTTTCAAAAAAAAATAAATTTGGAAATAAATTTGGAACTAATTGAAATTGCTAAATATTAATGTAAATACTAGATAACTATATAATATTATTAAGACTTTTTAAGGACATTTTTAAGACATAATCATGTTTAAAATATTTTGACAAATGTCTTTTGACATTCAAAAAATAATTTTTTACCTGTTCCTACCTGTATTAATGTAATCAAGATCACTGGAAGGGACTAGCTAACATAGCACGGGTGTGCCCTCACCCAGTATGTTAGGTAGTAATTAAGAATTATTGTTACACTTATTCTGAATAAATGAATTTTGAATTGAATTGAATTGAAATTTTCAAATCATCTATGTAGGTACTGTTAAATCTAAAATTACAGCCAATTACACGTTACTTACCTGTCTTACAAAGAGTCTAATCAATCAAAATTTATTGATGATTCATCTATATCATTAGTTTTTCATACTACGAACTTGAGACGGATATAAGAAGCGAAATAATAATCATCATTGATTGATGTTACTATAGGATATATGAGAGGATAATAGTGTTCATGACAAGTAGTTTCCGAGTCTTATTAACAAAATAACTACAATACTGCGACGCATGCGAAGTTCTCCCACCTTAAGCCGGAACATGCACAAACAACTAACTACGCTTCCTAACAAGCTACTTTGATAATTTCTCATCCTACTTCCGACAAATATATAAGAGTTAACGTGAGTCTAGTTGCTTGTAGGTACATATTTTTTTATAATAGGATATAATAGAAAATCTTCTTAAACATAATTTTAGATAGGATGAGTAGAATTTTATCTACTTAAACTTATCTTACGCAAAATCGCTATTGTCTATAGAATAGAATGGATGCTGCCTGAAAATTACTATTTTGTAGTTTATCTTCTTTACATGTAATAAAGTTGAAAATTGAGGGTAAAACATCTGAAGATAGAATATGTTAGAAAAAAATATTTCAGTATACTTTAAATCCTAAATTAATTTAAATTTAGCTGTGTTTCCTGCGAACTACAATCCAGGGGTTTTCAAATCTAGAGTTAATAGGTATCTTCTAGGTAAACGTGGTACACCCTAGGCTGCAGCAATGCTTAACATCAGGCAGGCTGTAGTCAAACGTAAACCTATCACACGTAAAAAAAAAAAAAAATCCATAACAGAACACGTTACAGCAGTTTTTAAATTTTTGACTCTTTATCTGTTTATTTAAACGCCCATAACGCAAAAACGGCTGAATGGATCATCATGATTTTTGGAATGTAGGTACATAGGTAGTACGAGGTCTTAGAAGTGTCATAGGCTACTCTTAATCTCAAAATAATGCGAGTGAAGACGCGGGCGTCCAGTAGTATAATATTATATGGCTTGAAAATATTACCCACGAAAACTGTTTTGAAAATGTATAAGAATAATATTAATAAATACAAGTAGTACCAGAGTGCGTTGCTAGTATTACAATTTTTCTCAGCGATGTGCTCGCGTGTTTCACTCAGAACCTGTGGCAAAACTTTACCTTCTCCATTGAGAAAGTTTTTTTAATCCATTACTAAAGTTAGGGTAGTATTTAACACGCCGCTGTAAACAAAGGCAGTGAATGCGCCAACATCCCGCCAACTGCTATACCTCACGCGAAGTTATTTACGGGCCTTATGATGTACACATTACGATATTCACGATACTACAAATACCTACACACTATTACTATGATATAGCACACGGAACTGTAACCGTTTTACTACGCCTATTATATTCAAAATTATGATAGCAGATAGAGGCCGTTCTAAACTATAGAATTAAATGCAACTTTTATCTTTTTATGACCGAACCCAAATCACAATTGAAAACTAAAGCCGTTAAGTTCCACAGATATATGGGGAGGGTCGAGAGCTTGCGGAGGATCGCGAGCTTTCAGGAATGTTTAGTATAATAGAATATGTTTAGTAGCCTCGTTGTTTGCTCCCCGACGTAACCCTATTTAAATTTCAAAAGACGTCTCTCGGGGGATTGTCCCGTGAGCGGACTGGCTATAGAGCAGTGTATCTGCCATAGCGTTACACAGTAGGAACACTCCGAGACAGCTCTTTGAGACAACCGTTCCTTCCACATGCTGGTGTATATTTGCTCGGATTCTCTTCCAGATCGCTGAACTGTATAAAGCGTTATGAGATTTGTGAACGTGTGGAATGCGTGAATCGCCCGCTTAAACTGAGAGTCTGTCTACTGCATACTTACGTTCTATGATCTTACTCCGGCGTCTATCTACCAAATCTACTCGACAATCTGCTTTGAATAGAAAATACGTAATCGACTAAATTTTGACGCAGGTAGCGCAGGCTGCGATACTTCGTTATGTACTTAATCGACGCTCCAATCGCTGCTAGAAATTCCATCCCTTTTGAAATAGCTTGATTTGATTTTCACTTGGAGTTACTGTTGTATAAAATACGCTTCTACGATACAATAAACCGAAAGTAATACGGTTCATTTGTTGCCAAGCTAAATAAGAGGAATAATTTTATGGAAAAATATTACAATCCGCGAATTGAACATTATCTCGGTTGCACAATCTACGATTGGCTTCAGTCCAAGAAATTATGCTGAGCTGTTTGGTACAAAACACGTTTCGCGTTGAGCTCCCACACCATGCCGAGAAAGCCAACTAGCCAGATATATTTGTGAGCGGTAATATTGCAATTCGCAGGGCCCAGAAAGGCTCGGCGAAATTACGGGCCCCTAGACAGCGAAAGTCCATTAGGTTTTACGGGTTACTTCACAGGACGAATAGGCGAGCGCCAGCCGTAGAAATTAATTAAATTCTCACCTAAATGCGACTTAAAGCAAAAAGAGTAATGGCAGATCTAGACGGAGCTCGTGAAAGCGATTCGTAGGCTTTTCTTGAATTTAATTAAAAAACCGGTTTTTATATTGTTGCACTAGGCGTGTTATTCAAATTTTTGTGAGTTTTAAATTACACATCTGTGTAAAAATTTGATCTATAACGTTTAAAAGAGGCAAAGGTATGGAGGGGGGAGGGGAGGAGGTTGATACCCGTTTTTACAGGTAACGAGGTAGGCAGAGAAGTCCTCTCGTTTGTCGACACCTTGCGCTGCAATCAGCGGCCCATTCTCTCCGGAGCCATTCTTTAGAAACGTCCGAACTTTAGGTGATTTTATTTCGGCTGCGAACTACACCTCAAGCCGTTTTCTGGAGTTTCCTCTTTCCAGAGATAAAGGTTTTAGAAGAAAAAGGATGGTAGTCGTAAATTCAAATAGTGACTCGTTTTAGGTTAAGTTCAAGCGGTGTGATCATTCCTTTGCTTACTTAGTTGACATAGTTTATACGTGTCCTATACACACAAGCAATAATATAACGTAACAATATTCGTCAACTGAACTAGAATAGCAACACATGACGTGCCAAAATTGGGTAACACTTCCGCAGCCGGTAAAATACTGCCTCCGACGATGAATAATTCATAGGATAGTAATTTGCAATGTTCAGCAAGCACGTGTCATGTTGGAGCACAACGCCCAATTACTCAGCTATGTTGCGGTCCGCGGGAACCTAACACCTCGCTCCCTGCGGACAAGGGAAATAGATACCCCTGTATCCCTTCATACCCTTCCCACTCCACTTGATAATGTTGCCAGAGATTCATCACGATTATGTCCTCCGCAGGCACGTTACTCGATCGACACGTCGCATATATTAACTAACGCGAAACCGAATTGCAAATCGCATCGATCCACAGTTTATTATGGCTATAAACGCACATTTAACCTATCTGCTCCGTTTACGAGCATCTGTTTAGAGCAAATGCAAATCTCGTGTATAATCACTTCGGGCCGAACGTTCGAGAGCTACATTTGGAAAAGTTTTCTCGTAAAAATTGGCGTTTTGAGGCTAAATCGTAAACCGGTCGAGTTTCGAAGTGGGTACTTTTTAGCGAGAACGTCTCACTCGGCCGAATTGAAGTTTCCAACTTACGGCCCAAATTTTAATAACTGAGAGCGGCCGCTCTTCCGAAATTCGTTTCTTTTACTGTAGTTTGGAAAATTGTTTAAATTATAACAGACTTATATGAAAATTGGCGCGTGAAAATATCGGCCGGGCCGGGGAGGCGAGTCGTGACACAACTGTTAACTACTTTCCGACCGAGTTCCTACAAACACAGTTTTATTCCTACAAACTGATTTTATTACACAAGGCCAGCATTTGCATAACGGACATTTTGGAATTACAAGATAGTGGACGGGATTTAATTATTTGAATTTACAATGTTGTCGCTTCAAACCATTATTCAATACAGATTAGCACATGCTGGTTTCTAAAAAGCTTTATTATTTATATCAGAAGCCATTAAAACGAATATGTGGGTTACAAAAAAGGTAACGCACAGTATAAATATAAATCATAACTCCATTCGGAACAATTCCGATAAATTATTACGCGGGGGAATAATGGCGGCGCAAAAACAACGGTAGCCTATTTATTAATATCGGGTACCTTGTTAACTGTTACCGCATTGTGAATTGAATACATGCATACTGAAGTTAAGTGCAGTATAAGTGTTTCTTGCCATTAAATTTACTAATAAAACGTTATTAAAGATGCACGCAGCCCACGTTCGTTTCGGAAGTGACCTATCCCACTCGCAGAACGATACCTACTCACAACAACTATTAAGCCATAATGATATATCGCATCTTCCTAATGTAAAATAAGACAAAGCCAGCCAAACTAGAAACGCTCTTCGGTATGTGTGAAATGGTATGAGTAATTCTTGTTTTTTTTTGTTTAAAACCATTTCCGCTGTTGATAAATTATGTATGTACTCAATATTATGTAGTGTTACTTCAGGTTGTAATTTTCTGTTAAACTGTTCACACACTCTTTGGCTGAAACACAAATGAATCAAATAATGTGTGATGTACGTACATTGAACCAGCCAGAGAAAGGGTTAATTGTTGCTCCGTGCTCGCATCATTTCAGACAGTACAATACAGAGCGCGTCACACAACCAAGCTCTGGAACTGACGGACACCAGCACACTTATGCAGGTAGCTATATAGAAGGGGAAGGCTCGTTGGTCGGTTTGTTGTTGGTATAGTATTAAAATAGGATAAATTGACAAAAAAATATAAAATGTAGCTTCATAACATTTTCACTACTTTTTTTTACACGGAATAGGCCATCGTTTTACTACAGCCTGCCTGACATTTTTTCTTTTGCATGCAGTCTCTTGAGTCATGTTGTTCTATATTAAGGGTCGTTAATCACCCAGAAATAAAAAAAAATAGGAAGAGAAATAAACTTTCTTCTCTTGGACATGGTACTCTATGGATACGCCTAGATCCTTACACGGTTGACACATGCAATCCGATTTTATTTACTTAACACAGTATGAGAAACAAAAAAATACTGATATAATTTGTTGCTTTAATTTAAGTCTCACAAAGGTATTTAAGGATTTCAAATGTCTTTTTACACAAGCGAGACCGCGTGTAAAATCTAGCTCGTAGTATCCAGCGTGGCATCCCTACGAGGTATACAAGTTAATTGGCTTTGTCAATTCGAAAGCACTGAAATTATTTACACTGCAGAAAATGTATCTTGACACGGCGGTGGCTTCTTTTAATTAACTTGTTTAATTGTAAAAGGGTTCCATACACATATGTATGGTATGCCATAAATGCATCCGTAGTATTAATTTGTGTACCAACAATAATTATTAACAATACTGCAATCAACGTTGCTTGTGAAATTAACATTGAAGTATTTTTTTTCTTTGTTTTATATATTTAATACAAGCACTTTGAATAAATCAGTCAAAGTGATATTTATGGACACAACACATTCATATTGTAGATTCTAAACCTTGCCGGTATAGTTCTATGTTCAAGGCATACAAAACAAAATTTGTTAATTCCAAGCGAACTTAGCACATAATAATCACGAAATCATGTCACGGTTAGCGGCAGTTTACTCTCATAATGGCTATATTAGGCCTCGGCCGCTCCTCTACAAAAATGCGGATATTCGTGCCATCAAAGTTTTTTATTACACTTGTCGACATTTTCCGACTTTGTGCTTAAAGTTTATGTGAAAACTTTACTACAGTTATATTTAAAGGAAATAAACCACCGACAGATATTACAGTCGATTGTTTCGGAAATTAATTCGAGTAACAAAATAGTAATGAAACTCAACACGCAAAGCGACATCGGTCTAAAAGATTGTAAAAATAATGAATAGTTTAATTAAGGTTAGTAAATCGGTTACGAATTGGCTGTAGTAATCACGCAATCCACAATGGTAATTGTTTTAGTAGTAACTACATTTTTTCTGTAGCATATATTTTTATATTTACTGAAGATATTAAATATACATTGAGAAATTCATAATAGAAAGCATATTCTTGTAAAATTAAATTTTCATATCGTGTCAGGTTAATTAAAATCTACTCTTGATGCAAGTTACGGCGAAGAAGTTACTTTATGTACGAACCTCGGAGATGGGAGCGAATTTAAATTCATCACTCATTCATCATGTCTTGAGTTCAAAGTTTATTATGATAAAGTATTTTAATTTAGAATTTGTTTATACATTACACTCTTTTGTATAAAATATCTAAATATATAAAAGGTGACTGATTGACTGACTGACTGATATAGTGATCTATCAACGCACAGCCCTAACCACTGGACGGATCGGGCTGAAATTTGGCATGCAGGTAGATGTTATAATGTAGGCATCCGCTAAGAAAGGATTTTGACTAATTCCACCCCTAAGGGGATAAAATAGGGGATGAAAGTTTGTATGAAACTTTGTCAATTTTAAACCGATCGGGCTGAGACTTTGCATGCATAAAGTTACTTTAACGTAGGCGCTTGCTATAAATAGATTTTGATAAATTTCACCCCTTAAGGGATAAAATAGGGGATGAAAGTTTGTATGAAACTTTGTCAATTTGAAGCCGATCGGGCTGAGCCTTTGCATGCATAAAGCTACTTTGACGTAGGCGCTCGCTAGGAAAAGATTTTGATAAATTCCACCCCTAAGGGGATAAAATAGGGGATGAATATTTGTATGAAACTTTGTCAATTTTAAACCGATTGGGCTGAGACTTTGCATGCATAAAGCTACTATGACGTTATCGCTCGCTATGAAAAGATTTTGATAAATTCCACCCCTAAGAGGATAAAATAGGGGATGAATGTTTGTATGAAACTTTGTCAATTTTAAACCGATCGGGCTGAGACTTTGCATGCATTAAGCTACTATGACGTAGGCGCACGCTATGAAAAGATTTTGATAAATTCCACCCCTAAGGGGATAAAATAGGGGATGAATGTTTGTATGAAACTTTGTCAATTTTAAACCGATCGGGCTGAGACTTTGCATGCATAAAGCTACTATGACTTAGGCGCTGTTTATGATAAGATTTTAGTAAATTCCGCCCCTAAAGGAGATAAAATGAAGGATAAAAGTTTGAATAAATCTTCTTAGATTTTCCCATTTTTGTCTAGCTGAAAGGAAAAATGGCTCTTACAACAGAACTATTTGCATTGCGCATCACAATATAGTGGAAGCCATTATATTAACTGGGTGTGCGAAAGGGGACACTGTATTTATACCACGAATCCCATTAATACCTAATGATAATTATCCCTTTCGAATTTAAACGATTGCAGTTTCCCCTAAAAGTTTGCTTTTTCTCTCTCAAATTTGCAGGTATTGACTTGAGAGAACATTGTTTCTCTCATGGATAGTTTTATGTTGCTTGCTCACGAGTAAGTTCATCCAATAGCTTTATAATTTTAGCGCTTACTGACAGATTAGTTAAAAATATTGTGTACAAAGAAGTTTTGTAGGCCTTAATTTTTGACACACGCTAAACAAAAGTATTTGCGACTTTTTTTACTAACTAAATATACCTAATTAATAAGAATACTTCTTAACGCGAGCGAAGCCGCGTTCAAAAGCTAGTTAATAATAAATGGAGACATTAATTATATTCTCGGTATATTACAATCGCCTTAAAATTATTTCTAAAATCTTCTTCTTATCGAATGAGAGTGGCTAACTCTGGTGACGAGAGTTTAATGAAGCCGCCGAAGCGAAGGGCCTCAGACACGGCTAAAATAATAATTAACTACAGACTGTTTAAACGAGTACGTCATCTACACTTCGATGAATTTTCATAAAAAGCTTTACATATTAGTACCTAATCAGCTACGAAGTAAGTTACTTTTTCGCACATGCTGATGTAAATAAGTTCAACAGTCCACATATAAATATTTGTAGCTCCACTTATTTTAATAATTTAAATAGTAATTTCTAGTTTTTGCAAGTGCATATTATGTTATTATAACAAGTTAAATGTGATTACCTGCCTCAGCATTTCTCCCTGCTAATTCCTGGTACTTTTCACCCTCTAAACACAATCACTCAAATCACTGTGCAAGATACTTTGTGTACAATGGAAGCTATTCTGGAGACTCAAAGCATGATGCAAAAGATTTTTGAGAAGGAAATGAATGCATTTCATTCAAAGTTGAAAGAATCTACAGCTCCCCGTGCCAGAGATGAAGGAGCTTCCTTGGCAGATGAGTTTGCAGAGTTCCGGACTTTCATGCTCACTGCACTCAAGAGCCTTCAAGAGCAAATTAACTTGCTTGCAAGAGACTCCGATGCACATGAGATGCGCTCTCGTCGCAAGATGCTGTTGCTCCATGGTGTTCCGGAGTCAGAGGAGAAGGACATTTCAGTCTGTGTGGTGGATGTTGTCACTAAACTGTTGAAGGTCAGTAATTTTCAAGCACAACACATTACTCGCTGCCATAGAATGGGTCGCTCCTCTGTGTCTGATAAGCCTAGACCTATTTTACTGAAGTTGCAACATGTTGACTTGAAGCAAAAGTTATGGTCAGCAAAAACTGCACTAAAAGGCACTGGAGTAACTCTATCTGAGTTTTTGACGAAGCCTAGGCATGACGCCTTCATGGCGGCGCGCCAACGCTTCGGAGTAAACAGATGCTGGACAAAGGATGGATTTGTTTTCATTCTTGGATCGGAAGGAAAGCGTCACCGTGTGTCTTGTGTCGCTGAGTTGGACAAAATTGAGTTGCCCGAGGTGACAGCCGACTCTGTGGCCACCAAGACGGCACCGTCGAAGAGCAGAGCAACCAAGGTGACCAAGCCCAAAGAAACAAGGCGGAAACCAACCACCTCCAAGTAGAAAACATAGTTGCTGCTTTCTCGTGACATTGTTCTGTTCATATTTCATAATGTTCTACAATAATCCTTTTGTGCAGAATGTAAACATAACGCACCTTCATTTTTGTTTAGAAAATTATTTTCTATTGATTTGTCATATTTACACTGTCAATTGTCATATTTACACTGTCAATTAATGTTATGCTTAGCAACTTTGAAGTATTTAGCACGTTTTGTACACATTGTTCATTATTTTAAATTGATGATGATGATGTTTATTTATTATTTTTGTCTCTCTTATATTGTATTTTGCTGTCAAAGCCAACATCGCATATATATGTAATTAGCAATTGTGATTTATTTAGCCGTTTGTACTCATGCGTTGAATGTTTAGTTAATAATTGGAAAATATTTATGTCAAAATACTACCATTGTACAATTCACATTAGATTTAATGTAAACTTCCAAAGTTAATGTATTGCAAGCAACTGTTATTATTTGAGTCAAAGCAACTTCAACTTTTTAATATGGCTTCTGCAGCGTTACTGCAATTTTGCCGATGTCACGTATTTGAGTCAAAGATTATATTGAAAAGATTTATGTTGGTTAGTTACATAGTCAAAGTCTGTTTCTTTTTTTTCTCTCTCTCTTTCTAAACCTACCACGTTTCTTGTATTTTGCCTTAGATTATAAATTGTTACGAATTAGCTTTTAAAGTGATTGTTATGTAATAATAAAATTGTAGTAGATGCCGGGTATATACATATTCTCTATAACTACTATCATTCCAGTGCAACCGGCGGGTGGATTGAGTTATTGTTTTTAGCTCATTCTTATTTGTGAAGTGTTTAACATTTATTATTTATTTATATTAGATATTTATTGTGTATTTGCCTTTGTTAGGTATATATTAGTATATAGTTATGTTAAATATTTTTAATAACAGCAGCAGCGGCAGTGAATATTTCACAGCCTCCTCTTCAGCTCCCTCTGAGAGTAGCGATGATAGTTTTGATAGCGTGTTACCTCTGTCTGAGTTCCTTGAGAATAGTTTTTCTGATATGTCTAAAAATTTTAATGTTGCCCACATAAACGCACAGAGCATTTCGGCCAGCTACTCAGATATGCTGGCGTCCCTTGACCAAAAAAATCTTCATGCTATAATAGTCTCAGAAACGTGGGTTCGTCCATGTCTTCCTACTACTTCCTACTCTCTTCCTGGATTTATTCTTATCCGAAATGATCGCATCGGTTCCAAGGGTGGTGGTGTGGCCATTTACCTTAAGGCTAATATACCATACTCCATTATTAGTCAGTCGTGCCAACCACCCCCTGTGAATGCTGGCGAACATCTTTTCATTGAAGTTGTCCTTTCCAAAAATAAAATTCTTCTGGGTGCCTATTATAGCAACTCTTCTAAACTTAACTATTTTTCCTCTTTTGAAAGCCTTTTATGTGATTTCTGTCCCTCTTATAGTCACTCAATCATTATGGGTGACTTTAATACCTGTCTCCTTAAACAGGATTATCGTACATCTAGGCTTGAGTCTATTACTAAGTCAACCAACTTACACATCCTCCCGCTTAGTGCTACTCACCATTTTCCCAATGCAACTCCTTCTCTTCTTGATTTAATGTTAGTTAGTTCCCCTGACCATGTTGTTAAGCATGGCCAGTATAGCACAAGCGATTTTTCCTATCACGATTTAGTTTACCTTTCCTATAAAATTCGTCCTCCTAAACTTAAGCCCCAAATCATTCTGCAGCGCAACTTTGGTGGCATGGATCATCAAGCTTTAATTAATGATGCCCTTAAGACTGATTGGTCACCTGTCATAAATGCCGTTTCCGTTGATGATCAAGTTAGTATTTTTAATGACATCATCACGAAACTGTATGACATACATGCTCCTTTTCGTGCCATCAAGCTCAAGCAATTACCGGCTCCGTGGCTTACTGATGACATCAGAGCATTGATGCACAAGAAAGCTGTGGCCAAGACACGTTTTAAGGTAAAGCCCACTGAGTCCAACCATGAGAAGTATGTCAAGGTCAGGAATCGTTGCAATATGGTGTGTAGGGATGCTCTGCGCCGTCATATTCACTCATCTGTTGAAAATAAAGATCCAGCAAAAGTCTGGAAATTTCTTAACTCATTGGGAATCGGCAAAGCTAAACATAGTACTGTCTCTCATAATTTAGATATTAATTCATTAAATACTCACTTTTCTTCTTCTTCTGCTATGTCAGATGAAGATAAATCTGATACAATTAATAAACTTTCAGCCATTCCTACTCCTTCAAATTTTTCGTCTTTTGTTTTCAAATCTTTCACTGCATGTGATATTGAAAAGAGCGTGCTTGCAATCTCATCTAGAGCGGTTGGTAGTGACTCTATTAGCCGGAACATGTTATTGCCCATCCTGGATATAATCCTTCCTGTCCTGTGCGTTATCCTTAACAATTCCATTTCCAGTGGGGATTTCCCTACAATCTGGAAAGATGCGCAAATTATTCCTCTACCTAAAAAATCCAACCCTAAATCCTACTCTGAATATCGTCCTATTTCTATCCTTCCATTCCTTTCTAAAGTCCTTGAGCGGCTTGTCCATCGTCAACTTAGTCTTTTCCTTAACCGACATGATTTGCTCAATCCTTACCAATCCGGTTTCCGTCCTGGGCATAGCACTGTGTCTGCGCTCTTAAAGATCACAGACGACATACGCGAGGGTATGGACGACGGTAAGCTTACTGTTCTAACACTGTTAGACTTCAGTAATGCATTCAATACCGTTGATTTGGATATCCTGCTTGCAATGCTGCGCTCTATCAATATATCTCCATCAGTGATAGAATGGTTTCATAGTTATCTGCTGGGGCGTCGGCAGCGGGTTCGCCTTGGAGATTCCTTTTCTTCTTGGTGCAACACAATTGCTGGTGTCCCGCAGGGCGGCGTGTTATCACCACTTCTTTTCGCTATCTTTATTAACTCCATTTCGCAACATCTTTCATGTCCCTACCACCTGTATGCTGATGATTTACAGATATACTCGCAGGCTCATATTAGTCATCTTGACTCGGCTATTAGGAACACTAATGATAACCTCTCCCGTATCTCTGAATGGAGTAAATCCTTTGGTTTAAAAGTGAATCCTTCAAAAACGCAGGTCATTATCATTGGAAGCTCTCATCTGATCTCAAGGATTGACTGGGAGGGTATTCCGCCAGTTATTTTTGAAGGCATCATCGTTCCATATAGTGATACAGTCAAGAACCTTGGTCTGATAATGGATCAGTCGCTCAGTTGGGATGCTCATGTGGATTCATTAAGCTCAAGAATTTTCTCGTCTGGTGGGTCACTAAGACGTCTTCGAAACTTCTTGCCAACTGCCACTAAAGTTGAGCTTGCGCAATCCCTTCTTCTTCCTATCCTGGACTATGCGGACGCCTGCTATCTCGATCTTCGGGAAGATCAGCTAGATAAGCTTGAGCGGTTACAAAATTACTGTATAAGGTTTATATTTGGTCTACGTAAGTACGATCATATATCTCAATTTCGTGTTAAGCTCAAGTGGCTGCCTATTCGACTTCGCCGGAATGCTCACATCCTCTCTCTCGTATATAACATTTTATTTAACCCTGCTACCCCGCGTTACTTAGTTTCTCGTTTTGCGTATGTCCATACTACACACTCTCTTTCTCTTCGATCTACAAATAAATTAACACTCGCACATCCAACATTCAAAAAGAAATCTTTTTATGGCTCATCATTTACTGTACAAGCTGTTACTTTATGGAATTCTCTGCCTATCAACATTCAAAAGGCTCAGACAATTGATTCCTTTAAAAAACAAGTAAAGGAATTTTATCTCGCTTCCCTTCAGTGAAAATTGCTGTTATTATTTCTACTACTATCACCTCTAAATATTTTGTTGTGTATTATATGTATTTGTATATAAACATTAATTTTATTATATTAAGTATGTGTATTGCGTATTTATATGTATATATATATATATATATGTGTATATATATTAGTAAAATTTCTTTTTTCCTTTTTGTTGTACACCACATTCTTCTTTTTTTTTCTTTTGCTTATTTCTCTCCAGCTGAAGGTTGCCTGGAAGAGATCGCTTTCAGCGATAAGGCCGCCGCTTGTGGCACTAGTTAAGGTGCAATTTGTTCTATGTACTGTTTTTTTTAATATGTGTCAACAATAAAGAGTTAATCTATCTATCTATCTATCTAAATAAATACACGTAATGGGCGTGTTTTTGCTTTAAATGTGTAAGGTTATCACGGTATGTAATTAACTGACAATGAAATAGATATGTTACCTACTCCAAGCCGTAGCCTACAAAATTTCGTAGCAGCTATCATTTTGGCTGTTGCAAACAAAATCTGTCCTAAATAGAGTTTGGAGTATAATCTGGCAACAATGGCCGTCCAGTTGAGTAGCGTGGCAACACTGCTGGGGTTTATCAGGCGTCCATCGCTATTCATCACGGCAACACCGTGATCGATGGCATTCCGCCGGCCAACTTCTGGCTTTTTGTTGCTATCAATTTAGCTGAGTAGCGATACCTAATAGCCACATTAACGCGGGTAGTGGGTATTGATCATGCTTGTGAGTGGTTTGCTGTTTGTTATGGAAATTGTGCTTGCGGAAATAGCAATAGTTGGTCTACAGTTAGATGTTCGTATGACATTGCGTTTTATATTCGAGTTAGGATGTTATGTAACAGAAATTCATGAATATATTCTTTTTAGCAAATAATCAATCAACAGTAAAATAAAGAAAATTAAATACCTATCAATTTTATTAACATAACCAATGATACAATAAAATGAAACATAAAAAATTACCCTACCGCTATCAAAACGTCCTAGTTTTTCAGCAAATAAGACACAAAACGCACCATCATGCCAATCTTTACGATCAGTCTCACATAAAGTCCTTATTCATAAAAAACCCTTACGAAATTAATTTCGTAGGTTACCCTTGCAGTTGCTACTGGGAGATGGTCCCGTCATTTCCTGAACTCGTAAAATTCCCGACGAAAATGCCTATCGAGACGAATAGGGGAGGAAAATAGTTTGTATCCAAAAATAGCGACAATTTGGAAGCATTCAGAAACACACGGAAGAAACGAGGTTCCCTACATTATGTATATTAAAGTTTAAGCTAGGCACTAAACCACATAGTATACATACAGTTAGGTACTTAATTTTTAACCGACTTCCAAAAAAAAGGAAGTTAACAAGTGTTCTGAAAGTTTTTTTTCTTAGTGACAGTTGCAATCATCATTTGTTCGAAGGAATCAGCTGCGTCTCATATTTTAAAAGAAGAATATTGTTTTTGTTTAGGTGACGACTGAAGTCATTGTGCAAGCAGCAAGGTTGCGTCCTGTGGTGCGCCGTCTAATACAAGTGAAGCTTAATTGCTAAAAGTGAGCTTAAGCTTGATAATAAAATTAAAGAGTGATGTTTGTGTGTTTATACAGTAGGCTTCTCTCATAAACACATTTTCTTGCCAGGACCTTTTAAATATAAAACAAATAAATAGTAAAAACATTTAGGTTTAATACATTACTGAAAAATCTTTAAGGGCTTTCATTTTTATATATTTGTTTGCTATGTAATCCTTAGTCCACCCCTGAGCACACAGCTAGCTGTAAGGGCACGGGGTTGTTTAAGGCAGGCCGCGTAGAGACAATAGATTACGTCAAAACGTCGCTTCCTCTAATTTCATTACCCTGCCCTTAATTTTCCCTTTCAAAGACATGACTTGTAGTTTGTAAGAAATTAGTTAAAAAACAAGGAAGTAATAACAGGTGTATTGGGCTCTGTAAACTCTTGAATTAGTTTTGATAAAAAATATCTGTCCGTTTATTTTCTGATGTCAAAAAAGTTATTACCTAAGCCTACAGGAATTAGCTAAATTATTATTCCGGTAAAGGTGGATCAAACTTACTTCCTTTGAAGATTTTTTTGCACAACATAAGGGAATAAATATCATGCGGTTATAATTATATATTACGTATCTTATGTTTTTATTGTAGTTGTAATATATAACATTGCCTGAAAAAAATATGGCACATGATTTATATCAAATATTTCATGTTTCCATAAATGTTTAGCAATTCTAATCGAGTCGGCGGGTTTCCGGCCTTGGTGCAGTAATGCCATTGTTCCTATGGAGAATTCGAAAGGGCAACCCCGCACGCAATCTTTTTGGATAATTAAATCAGTAACAAATCTAATGTCAAGAGATATTAAGCTGAAATAAAGACATAACTATTTTATTATTATTAGCTAAATTATAACATAAGAAGTGATAAAGATCGGGAAAGATATCACCGTTTTAGTAATAATTAACATTAATCTATACTAATATTATAAAGCTGAAGAGTTTGTTTGTTTGTTTGAACGCGCTAATCTCAGGAACTACTGGTGCGAATTGAAAAATTATTTTTGTGTTGAATAGACCATTTATCGAGGAAGGCTTTAGGCTATATTACATCACGCTGCAACTAATAGGAGCGAAGAAACAATGAAAATATGTGGAAAAAAAGGGGAAAATTATTCATCTTTGAGAACTTCCGTTGCGTGAGCTGCGTAAACGGTTCAAGATATCAAAAAAATATGTATAAAGAATTATTTCTCTTAAAATGATCTAACAAAATGTCTGCAACAGTATATGTCTATATTTTAAGGTTAACTCAATAGACCCGTTTTTATGGTAACAACTATTCCACGCGGACGAAGTCGCGGGAACCAGCTAGTTAAGTATAAAAGTAGTAAATGGAGTAAAAGAAAAAAAAGACATTTCTTTCATATTACATGTTGTATAAAACCCTCCTTCTAAAAGTTATGAGTAAATCCCCATTAATCTGGTTTACATCTTATCATATAAGACATACCATTTCTACTGTCGAGAATTTTCAAACCATCATATTATCACTAAAAAGCCAAAAGCCAAAATCAATATTTGCAAAAAGACATTGCAGTATGTAAAGAGGCGAGTTAATAATTAACACTAGTATTGACAACAACAAAACAAATAATTTGTGCGTTTACTAGTAAACAACATTAAAAGCAGCTAATAAATAGACTAGCATCTCATTTCGGCTATAAATTAGTGCGGTGCATATATTTGGTGCTAATTAGGCATTACAATAGCAATCAGTGGTATTACCGAGGTTTAACATGAGCTGTTACTGTAAACTAGGTGAATTATACAGTTACATGCTATGTTTATATGTACGTACTTACATAATTTATGTAAGGATAAACTTAGTAACTACTGTGTAGTAAAAGCGGCTTGTTTTTTTTTATATAATAAAATGAATATTTTTGGTAGTATTAATTTCATTCCCTTAGTTCTAAAATTCGATCTCATACACATGACTTCGAACCAGCAATAGTCTGTTATATTGTGAATTATTTTAGGACTTTATCATGTTTCACACCGCAAGCTTACTATAGGTATAAACTAGGTATGTACACTAGGAATTAAAAATCGATTTTAATGATGTTTTTTTTTGTTTCAGGTAAATTTCATCTTCTTTCTGGAACCCTCATCAGTACATAACTGATTAACCCAAACAACTCACTAAAACTAGTCCAATAAAACAGAAGTAAGTATTAAATCCTGTGTATGAATTATAAAAGTTCATAAAATACACATAGTTATTCATCACGAGCATACCAAAACTAAACCCTGTAATTTTTAAAGTTGATAGCTCAAAAGTTGAAATATTGCGTTTAGTCATGTAAATCCTGAAATACATTCCATGTTTGTCCGCTTTCGTAAACGACTCGCGACAATTTATGAAAGAGTTTCAAACTATTTATAGTTAACAAGTAGGTACATTCAACGATGTCATTAATAGGATTTGGATTAAATATCTATAAAATGATGTGTTTAATCAAAAATATCTTCAGTCTCAGAATCAATACAACTAATGCTACAATACTGTATGTCAATTGTACAAACTTAGCTACATATAAACGTATTATTATCAACCAATCTTTTTTCTCTATCAAAGGAGGTTTGTAACCCCATGTCGGTGTAAGTTTCGGCCACTCGGTTGTAACAGGCAAGGTTCCAGCGCGGCCGTGACGCCAAATGCCATTTCCTGGTGCGAATCGGAACGCGCACGCGAACCATGCGCCTCGCACCCACCGATTATTTACACCCAGTATGTAAATTACAGCTTTACACGTCTAGACAAAAAGGTTGTTTACGATACGAAAATAGTTTTCTAGGTATGCGTTCTATTTTTGACCACTATATGACGTCATCTTCACTTTACCTTTTTTGCGTAGGAAATGCCTTTATGAACTTTATTTGACTTACTTTCAGATTTACTTTTGTTTATTGACCTCGTCTTTTTAATTATTTCTTTTTCAAACCAGAAATGGTCAGACTATCCGTTATCTAGTACCACGACACAAGCGTTTGCTTAGTGTGGGACTAGATGGCGCTGTGTGCAATGTCCCGGATTTTTTTATTTTTATTTATTTTACTAGTTTTTATTAGATAAGAACACGCCACCACAGAAAGCAGAAGTACGCTATAAAACAGTAGTAACAAATAGATATCAAATCATCCAGTAATTACGATTAATTGAATACGTTTCTTAAAAGTAAACATTACACAAAGGCAAAGCAAAAAACCTTCTAAGTAGAATAAAACTGTCAAAAGTCTTGTCCCGTTCAGTGACGGACGAGGTTCGAGCGACACTAGGCCGACAGATTTCACCGACACCGTGATAAATCTGCATACTGGCCTGATAACGGCAATTAATCATCGCAAGGCCGACACTGCACGCCGCCACCGCCGCCTGAGTTATGTGCCGATGCATTTATTTAGCCGCTGAAGGACATTTCGTTAAGTAAATCGGAAATCTATGGACAGTTGTAATTTTATCAGTACTTGGGCACTCACATAGACAAATAGGACCAACGATGTTAATATTATCAGGTACGAGTACTAATATATACACAAGTAACTGTAGTATATATTTAAATATTAGACGTTGTTCAAATTGTACGTTTCTACTTGACTTATACTTTAATTCAATCTAAGACATTCACAGTGGCTCTATATGATGGACTAGTGGGTGCTCGCGGCCTCGCTCACAGTAAAACTTGCATCCCTCTATTTCACCCCTTTAAAAATGGCATTTCCAAAAATCCTTTCTTAGCGGATGCCTACGTCCACATCACATCACATCTACCTTCATTCCAAATTTCAGCCCAATCCGATCAGTTGTTTTGGGCTGTGCGTTGATAGATCACTATATCAGTCAGTCAATCAGTCAGTAACCTTTGAGTTATATATATATATATATATATATAGATACATATGATTTATTCGTAAGGTGGATCAATCACTCTTACGGAAAGGAGTCGGATTGCAAGTGCTCTTTTATAAGCATGTGCACGATAAAATTTATGATGATTACCTTCAGTTTCCTTCTTGTTTTATTTACAAGTAAAGGTACAACACTCGTAACATGTTGCTTTATGTACACTCTTATACTCTCTCGTTTCTACTTTGCAACACGCATTCTCTTGAAATTAATAAAAATATGTCTCTCTTTTGCAACTTACTTACGCACTCATGTTTCTTTTAGTGTTCGTAAAATTTACGAGTAAACATACAATCTTCCGAGAAGCTACTTATTCAGCGTACATATATTACGAGCGTGGTTGCTTTACAACTGCTATAACTCTGCGGTAATTAAAATGTAAAACAGATATTTACAAACATACATAGATCATTCATATTCTGTATGTACAGTGTAGGTAATTAATTTGCCTCATCCCGCTGTTGCGTGCATTTGCATCGCTAAATCCAAATAATAAACCTACCTAAATGCGCCCGCATGGCGCGCCTGCGTACGTGCCACGTTACTCTCGTTACTACAGGTGATAGCTGAAATATGGAATGTTGGGACAGTTTACTGATTCAATGACACGTCAGATAACAAGAGATGATAAAATACTTACTAGTAATTTGTTCCAAAACATATAAAATGATAGTAAAATCGATACTAAATTTCTTTATAAGCCACAGTGATAAGTGTAGAACATAATTTACATGAACCTGTTCATATGGCAATTAGGATTTTGAACTAAACGAATAGCAAATAGTTCTTTCTTGCATGTTTTTCCAGATCGTGTTGCTATTGTTATCTTGTCACAGGTGCTCAACTTAATTTTCAGTGAGACGAAATTGAAGTACCTACTAATTGCTTAAGGACATTAAAAAATTGTTAGAAGACAAGCAACATGAACATGATTGTCATGATGTGTTCACCTTTCATAACTGTGTGGCATTGTGTGTGCGACAGTCCGTCCCGATCATCCATCAATTGCGAGCGTGGCGTGTCAGCCAGACAGCGCTGCAGCGGCTACATGGCGCTTTATGCTTTGTGTTTTCATCGATGAATTGATGCTATGAACCAAATATGGCTCCGATTTATGAACCATTTTTTATCGGCTGTAGACTTTTTGAATGTCTGCCTTTAATTTTCCGAATAGACGGGAATTCCAATTGTTTTGGCAGATTGCCGATTGCCGCGATCGAATCGCTGATCCTGAAACTTTTTATAGTGGAGTCGAGATTTTTGCTATTTGAGTTTAGTTGGTTCTATACATGCTTTGGAAAATCTTGAATAATTTGTAAATTTTCATTAGGTATTTCCAGACTCCACACGTTTCGCAAACTTAAATAATCGTTCTAAAGTCTCTTAGTTCATAATAAAGAGTCCACTCCTTAAAACGTTTGATAAAATAAAATACTGTACCGTAATCTTTGGAAGTCACTCTTGCAAAATCAATTTCCACTTCAAACTTTAATCTAATATCCTAAAATCGGTTTTAGATAAAATCGTTGCTGAATAACGTCTAATCTTACTCGGGAGCGCCAACTTTGTTGTTTTCTCGATATTTTTATCGACTAACTGAACTTGTGAACCGAACATAAGAAACATATTATCGAGACACCTAACTACAATATGTTTTGTATACAAATAGTTCTGCTACATATTGTTCATAGTGGACTAATAAAAAATCCAATTCTTCTACATGTCGATGGCAATGGAACAAAATTGCCATAAATACCAAACATCGTACGATTCGTTGCCTTATTGTGGTGTGAAAGAGGCAAGAACTAACAAATATTATGTACATCGCACTTAGGTAATGGTTATGATATACATACATAGGAAGTGTATGTAGCCTTGGCCTAATTTGATGAGGGGTTCATTAAGCATTTTTCCATTGGAACAAAACGAAAGAAAAACAAAAGAGGAGCTATGACAGGCATCCGGAGGGGACGCGCAGAATAAGGGGGAGAGGGGAGGAGGGGAAGGGTCTTTTGCAATGTTTAGATTGTTTAGTTAGAAGATTCCACGCAAGAAGCTTCTGCATGCTTAGAAAGATTTTCATTGTTCGAATCATAATGCGTGCGTTTTCAGTGATATTAAGTTAGTAGAAACATAAATTGTCCCCGTTTTGTCTACATTTTCTTTTGTTTCTTCGGTCATATTAGTTGCAGCGTGATGTTATATGTATAGCCTCAGTCTATTCAACACAAAAATATTTTTTCTTGTCGCACCAGTAGGTCCTGAGATTAGCGCGTTCAAACAAACAAACAAGCTCTTCAGCTTTATAATATTAGTATAGATTAAAAGATCACGGCTGTAAAATGATTAAACTGCCATTTTTCATTATTCATATTTGCTTCTAAACGCAACGTTTCTACCTTCACTTTTTATAATTAATCAATTTGTACAAAGCATTGCAACCTAACCATTTCCAAGAATTACTAACACATTTCGTTCCATGAAAATCCGAAGTATCTTGCCATTAACTCGTCTCAACGTATCTTCATTCTCTAATTACTTTACTAAACGTGTAGAAAGGAACGCAATAATAAGAGTTGTTCCGTGTCAGCTTGCTGTTTGTTCTCTTTATCGAAATAATTGGTACATTCTGTTAAGAAATTTATACATACAATAAAGCTCAAGAGGGTCAAAATATAGAATAATTTCGAAAAAAATGTTTGGGTATATGGCTGCATGCTATTGTATACTTATTTCCTAAACCACAGCTACTTAAATGCAAATAAAACTAATCTATAACCTGAATAATTCTTTCATATTTTACTTATAAGTGCACCAATGATTTAATGTTTCCATGGTAAATAAATATATTTTTGATTTTGATTTTTGATTTTTTGAGTTAAAATCAGCAACAGAACACGTTTCAGTAGTTTTTAGTTTATTGTCTGTTTATCTGTTGGTCAGTTTATTTAAATGCTCATTGCGCAAAATCGGCTGAATGGAATTTCATGTTTTTGGTATGTAGATAGTAGTGGTAGTAGTAGGAGGAGGTTCCGGAAGTGTCAAAGGCTACTTTTTTATCCAGCAATAATGCGGACAAAGCCGCGGGAGTCTACTAGTAGAATGTATAAATGTATTTAACTTTAAAAAACCGATACCTAGTAATTAAAACGATAGTGCTAAGATATTAAATGGAAACAGTTAGGGGAAAATTTTAACCCCTTCTTTATCTACCATAAGCGAGCAGAAGAATTTGAAAAGACTGTATCTCTCTCTCTTTGAGTCGTATTTCCTCATGACTGAGGGTCGTGACTCCCCCGCAGAATTAATTCGTTAGGGGAGTTTTCTTGGGCAGATACATCGTGGTGGGCGCCCAGGTCCTTCCACGGAAGACACATGTCCTCGGATATTGTGGTCCTCAAACATGTCGGTTTCCTCGCGATGTTTTCCTTCACCGTTAAGCGAGTGCAAATCCACACATAACTTGAAAATACAAGTCATTGGTGTAGGGCGGATTCGAACCAGGGTGCGTCTGGATGAAAAGCAGACACTGGAACCGCTGAGCCACACTCGCTTTTAATCGTCGTATCTGCATCGGTGCAAAATACAAAGCTCCCAGTGAAAATACTGACCATCGAGTTTTTATTATATACAGACTTCTAAGGATGTACAAGTATCTACATCTCACGGTGATATCAAAGTACAATGATGTATGAAAATAAAAACATGAGTTGTGAGCTATATAAATTATTCGCGCTGCGGTAATTTTTTTTCTATATGTTATTTGCACAATAATCAATTCAAATTGCTTTGTAAAATATGTCACTTGCCAAAGCTGCAGTTCAGATTGAAAATACAAGAGTAATCCACAGTAATGCATTCCATCAGGAAAGCGGCTTGTTCAGTTCATCCCATCATTCGTTTTCATAAAAAATCGTTTCTTATCTGACAGCGCTCTTTATCGAAATAAGGGTACATCTCTTTTACGACATAAAACAAAGAGATACTTTACTTTAGAAAACACATACATTTAACCCCGCGCTGGCGATAAATTAAATTGTCTTTGTTTTGCTACCTATCCTATTTCGTGACGTCGCTCGGCCTGGTTCCGTGATCTTAATCCTTTGAATTAGTATTGCAGGTGTATTAGGTACGAGTGTTTTAGTAGCTGTTAAGTGGATACTTCTTTTTTTGAAATAAATTTGCAATTGCTATAAATTCTAACTGATATATGATTGTAATATGTTAATATGATTATTAAAACTTTAAAAATCCCAAAATTGACTGTGACTGCGAATAGTTACGTTTGATCTTCCTTTACAGCTTAAAATACTAAATCCTGTATAGAATTTAAATGACATTAAACTAAATATTAATAAAAAATAGGACTTACAAAAATAATTTCCTAATTTCCATGTGAATAATATAGAAAAGTACTTTATTATTTTATTCAAGGCTTATTTAATTTTAACACTTATCTCAAATGAAAGTAGCAGAAATATCAGCGCTCTGTACGAACGATTAAACACATCTAAGATTTAGTAGCAATTAGTGTTCTTTTCACAAGATAAATTGAGTCACTGTTTAAAATCGACTGTCATTTAATAGCTCTATTTTCTCAAACGAAAAATGTACAAGAAAAACATTTAGGTCAGAAAATTCAGTAAATGAGAAAAGAAAATTTTCAGGAAGTTGGGGAAATTAACTAAAACCCGTGCTTTTTTTTGCAAATTTCAAATGTTGCATTTGACTTACTAATTTAAGCCAGTCTTACAAAACTATGTGTAGGTTACCAGCGATCCAATATAATATCTCTTACGCAGCTTAATAGCATCATATTACATAATACAGCATCATATTATGGCAAAGATAGACAGTTCGGATACCCGGTCAATAATTTATAATAATTTATTTGTTAATTCGTTGTTCACCCCATTAAACTTCAATTGAAATGACAACAAATATAATTCCAATTAATTCCAACGATACAACGATTTTATTGTGCTAATTAATTGCAACATAGATGCGAGATGTGAATGCAAATGCAGTAGTAAGTTGAAGCTGGCAACTTGTTGAGGAAGTTGCCATGTTCAGCGGTTACACGCGAGATCACGGAGGAAATTAGGATCGTGTCGAGATACTGTAGGAACGGATCTTCTTGTCTCTAGTTACATAACCAAGATTTTAGCAGCCTTTTAGAGAAGAAAAAATGCTTTCGATATTCATGAAACCATGTAGGTCACCAACAAATAAAATAAATAAATATTCCGGGACATAGCACACAGCGCCATCTAGCCCCACACTAAGCAAACGCTTGTGTCGTGGGTACTAGATAACGGATATAATACTTATATACTTTTCTTTTGTAAATACATACTTATTATCTTATCATTATCTTCTGTCTCTATAATAATTGAAAATAATTGAAATTAATAAGCAGTTTGAAATAAATCGTTCAGGGTTTGTCACACTTCTATGTACTTATTTGTTAAAAGAAAAAACATAATACATATCCAAGAATAAAATTGAAGTTACTGACACAATTTTAAAATCAATGATTTAAAATCACCTTAACTCGGTGGTACCAGTAACTCGGTGTATTTAATTTGTATGTGTCTCAGGTTAATGTTATTCACAAAGTAGGTACATCAGTTTTACGTCTCGTTCAAACATTACCGATTAACGTTTGTATTGTACCTTCAGATAAGTAAACGTGCCCGGTAAATGTCAGTACATTCATTTGAATCCGAAACCTTTACACCCCTTTCATCCTACGATACATTCCAAAGTTTTATTTCATTTCGTCGACTACAAAACCAGTCCTGAGCACTAATGAACCTGCCTTCAAAGCATCCGACCGAGTCAAATGTGCAGACCGCCCTCCATTTACGTGTAATGATTTACTCTCCGTTCGATTTCACACCTTATATCCTTGTAATACAGTGTATTCGGTTTAGCAAGCTGTGAATGGAGAGGTAGATTAAAGGCTGGTGAAGGTAAAATAGGGGATTATCGGGGAAGCGTGGACGTTTCCATAACAGCGGTTGAGTGAGCCCGCGGTATGTTTCAGGCCGTCAGTTAATTAAGATGAACCAGAGAATTGTGATTTTAATGAGAGGTCGCTCCGAAATAGCTAATTAAATGATGCGTCATTTATTGGCGAGTTTATTTTTTGGTAACCCTTATATTTAAATAAAATATTGGGATATTATTTTATTTAATAAATAATAATTCATCTCATTTTTTTTTTCATTGTTGTTACGATCAACCATCTTACTGGGTGGCCATTCTCTCCATTAATCGGCAGGTGTTTGACCGTCATTAACAGCGCGGAGCAGACACCCACGGGCCATTACAGCACCAATAATCCATAATCAAACAACCGTTTACAAACACATAAAAACGCAATTCTCGTCCAGGCCCGGCATGAATGCTCATAACAGTTTTACAGCCCCGCAGTGTTGCTATTGTAAACTAATTGAGGCGCAAGTCGCTCAATTTGCCGCCAGCTCGACCAATTTACGTCGCAGATTGATCAATCAGAATGATCAGCAACATTGTTCGCTTCTGAACAGTTAAACGTGATTTTATTACGAGCGACGCCCTCGTATCGGAGAGATAAAATTTATGAGGAACATGGAAGCTAAACGGCACCGTGAAACGGATCGCAGTCAGTTTACGCTCACTATAAAATAACTAGTGCAACGCTAGTTATAAGCTCTGTGGATACTAACAAGTAAGACTAATAGTTTTTTCCGCTTACCATTCGGTGTCTTACGCTGCTCTACGTTTAATTTATAAATATCTAAAAAAAGTAAAGCATTTGACCTCTATTAGCTGTGATCAATTTGTTTTAGCGATAAAAATTTTTATATTAGGTACTCTGTGTAGGTCCATATTATCAAAGAACTTCTCTAAAAATCTGGATATATGTACTTAGCAGAATGATATTTAACTCTACAACTCCACCAACACAACATTAAATTACTTAAATCTCTCAACTCCAACTATTTGACTCCGTGCTTGGCTAGATTACACAACTAAATTTCAGCGATGAAATGAACATTGCAATCTGTAACGCTAAGCACATTATCAGCAGGTTAGCAGGAATCCTCTACGTTGCTAATTTGCTAATTCCAACACTAACGAGCTTTCATTTTTTAACCGAGAACTAAGTACATACCTATAGCAAATGGACATTATCACTGGAGGTTTCAAATGACGCTCGCGGAAGCTAAAAAAATTGAGCATTTTTAACTTGCTTTTTCCTTCTTGAAAATAGTGAGGGGCTGCTAAGTATTTACCACTGAAAAGTATTTTGTTCAACGACGTTCATTATGAAGTTGTTTTTTGTGATTGTTAGCCAGAAATTGTATACCATAAGAATAGCTATAAAACGTGGTTAATTAAAAAAAAATTGATACAAAATTATGTTGTTCAGTCTCGACATAAACCAGCAATATTTGCAAAATATTTGAAAAAAAGAATAAATGTTCGTTTATATGTAGAATTACTATGTTACTACTATCTATGCTACTATTATAATGTACGTGTCTCTTTATGTAAGCTTGTACATGGACTTTACACTTGTTGTTCCGATATGAAAAATCATCAAGCTCAAATATAATGTTATCAATATGTTATGCTACCATGGGGTCAAAATCACGATAAGCCATCACTTCTCTGTGTCGTAAGAGAGCAAGAGATCTACGTACAACTTTTTCAAAAATATATATGTAAATGGTATATTTTTATAGAATAATAAGAACCGCATTCCTACGCATGTGTAAGCCATAGACACCTACATTTCCTGTTCCAGCTTCCTTAAATCCATCGACTGACAGTGACTGACAGACAAGACATATGTACCTCAGACACGGGAATAAAATACTCACATATTTGTGTTACTTTTCCGTTTTATTTGGATTTCTATATTTATGATGCTAAAATACACAACATGTAACAATGTAGCGACTGTATTTGAGTATCGTTATATTTGTAAATACGTTTTTAATGGATGGTCTATTGAAACGAAAATTAATAAAGCTTTAATTTTTTAATGATAAACAAAAGTTTTTAAATAGAAATCCTTAATGGAGTTTAATAAGGCAACGGAACGACAGAGAGCACACCCGTTATTCGTTTTACAGCAGGTAATGAATCTTCGCAAATAATACCTACATGTACAACCACAAGCGTTAAAATACTCTATTTCCCTACTAATAACCAATGATTCCTTCGTGGAACTAAACTGTACCTGAATGCATAATAAACACAAATCGGGCCGTCCACCGTCCACCGCCCAGCGCCGATTGCTTCCTCGCTCGCTCGCCAAATGGTGCATTTAATTCAATAGCAACGGCCCAATTAACATGCTCACAGCATCCAATTTTATTTAAACAGCACTTAAACAGGACCGATGACATGAGAGCAACTACTGTTTACAGAAACAAACAGTTAAAACTTTAAGGCCAATCAAAATGGCGAATAAAAACGCAGCTGACGTTTTATTTCAGTAATATTTTACTTTGTACCGGGTGTTGGGAGACTTATAGCTAGGCTGGTAAGTCTATGATATAGCATAGAATATTTGAGTATAATTAAGTGAAAATTAGCTTTGTACGAGTAGAAGAAAATTGTTGTTTGCTTATTTTTGGAAACACTATACATAAGCAAAAATAATAATCAAGTTTTGTTATATTTTAGTAATACATAGTTTCATTCCCTTGCCTTTATATAACCGCGACATTCAACCAGCTAAAAAGATTCCACGTCGTACTTCATGACTCCAACTATAATGCTATTTCCCGCTGTTTGAGCATGCAAAGAAAATGTGTTTGTAATCTACATAGAGGCGAGGCAAGTCGCCGCGAGCAAACTGCATGCATTTCTGTAATGAAAAGCGGCCGAGCAACAGGTATGAACAGCTTAAAATAATACTGCTGCTGATAACTACTGCTAACTCGAGTAAAAAGTCTAACTTTATAAAGATCTCTATTCTCAACGTTCTCGAGAGCAAAATGCGACTTTTATGCCCCTACTTTAATTTCTTTCTGTTTCGTCTCGGGGGCAGTTCACGAAGCTATTTCGCTCGTAAAAAGGACTGCATCCAAACTTTTATGACGCTGAAAATATCTACAAAATCTTGATGGCCTTATTAAGCTGGCAGAGTTAATTACGAAGTTGAGCCAAACTCGAACTTAGTTGAACGATCATTTGAAATTTTGTATTATGGATAAAGAAACTTGTGAAGAGGGCAATGGGGATTTTGGTTTTTTACTTAATCATGCCACTGCGCTAGATTTAAAAGGGTGATAAAAGGCAAAATGTTGTAGTTCACAGTAATATCATTTAGTTCAGTTTCTTGGCACTGGTTCTGAGAACTTAGAAGTTAAAAAACCAATTGATAAATAGTCTCGTTTGTTTGAGCGTCAATGAAACAGCAGCAAAAGCGTGCAATATCTCTAGGACAGTATAACCGCACCGCGTCTCCGCGAGGTCACAAAGCCAGCGGAATCAATTCCAGCGGCGACGCATGTACTTGGCAATATTTCAAATTCTCTTTGATGCAATATTTTCCTTCCCCTCTTTTCTTTCGAATTACGTAACCGAGGAAACGTGCTTTCCACGCGACGACGTATCAATTCCATTTTCCTTATTTTCAAGTGATCAGTTCATTCGTAAGTGATATATAGAGATTATTGAGTCAACTCGAATTCTCAATGGGATTTTAAATGACTAGTTAAACAATTGAGATTTTACATGAGTAATGTTTGCTCTAGTTTTTTTTATTGAATGTGTTTAATGAGAGGCCATAACTAAGGTGCCGTGTTAGGTTAGTCTATATATGTAAGTACGAGTGAATTAAAACCTCATCACGTTAAAAAGCACAACCCATTTTTTCCCCACTTCCAATGAAATGGAAATTCCCAACAACATTAATTAAACTTATCTAGAGACTAGAAAAAGTCCCCATTTGAATTGCAAATAGTTTCTATCTACACGGCTAGTTTATCTACGAATTAAACTAATGAATACGATGAAGTGAAGGGAGTGAGCCCTCGAGGCGGGAGTCGCCGTCCCTCGGCGGGCCCGGCGCCGGCGCCCGGCTAGCGCCGCAAGGCCATCGGTTACTTACCACTCGCTCGAGCTTCACTCGACTGTTCTACTTTTTATCGCCCTGATTTATGATCCTTATCTCTCCTCACTGCTCACTTACCGATAGTAAACCCAAAACACCACAGCTTAATCAATCACTTAGTCGCTGCCGTTTTCAATTTGTAACTTTCGAGTATTCACGATCTTCCGTTATCTTATCAAGTTTATTTACAAAGAGATAAACTCGAGTTGTTATTTGTCTGAATTGCGGGACGCTCCGGGCGAAATGGAGATGAAATTTTCATAGCGCAAGCGAGCGTTCCGAAGTAACGAGGGCAGAGCCCCGACCATTAGCGTCTTGGCTTTCATGCGCGTCGCTCTGTGACGGCTCGCTCGCCGCGTGCATACAACAACGCTTGTAATGAAATTCGAGTTCACGCCGCATGCGGCGCACGTCCACGCCGCGCCGCCCAACGCCACGCCGTCAGCACGCCGCCGCCCGCTCCTATTGCCTCCTAATTAAATTACGAGCCGCTGCAGCCTTTACTCTCTGTCCGTTGAGAGGAAATTCATTTCCACCTCTTAAACTTCCATTTTACAGCAACGATCGGCCGAGACCGAAATTCGGCACCGTTTCTCTCGTCGCTACCATCATTACGCTGTGCGACTAAAAGGTTTCGCATTCTCTGCGGTGGTGATATATGACAAAGCCACGATAAAGTACTCCGCTGTAATCTAAAAGCGTTCCCTGCACAAAATCGGGGCGCTCCATTGTTCAGGGAACAAGAAGGCAGGAGGCGCGGTGGCGGTGACGGCTGGTGATGCCAGTGCCTACCTACTGGGAGCAGGCTCGCTCTCCGTTCCGCTCCACCGGTTAGAACAAAGCGTATCGTTTATTGCACCACCAACATACATTTTCATTACAGAACAAGTCGCCTTTGAACGGAAGAGCGCTTTGAGAAAGGTTCCGAACAGGAAATTCATTGCTTGAAAAATTGTATCAAAGTGCTTTACCGATTAGATATTTTTCTTTCAGATAGAGGCTGCACTTTATTTCTGAGCAACTTATTATTGTACTGTATCTTTTAGTTTTATTATTTCTCAGTTTTATTCGAGCACGTGATTATAAAAATAAACAATAGAACGTATACGTAGATGCGCTGGTTTTCAAATTATGTTTGCAGGAACATAAAAACTAAGAACAAACTGAAAACAAATTTATTTGGTTTCTACCAGAATAGAAAACTGTATTTCCATGTAAATACGAGTATGTATCGAGTCTGAGTAGCCAGTAGAGGCGAGATGGCGATAAGTGCGTCCCTCGGGACTCGCGCCTGTCGCCTCATCCCACAATATATGCACTGCGAATTGCCAATATATCCGACACTGTCGAACGAAATTACATTCTTAATAGTTTTCTTTCGAAGGAAAATGTGTGGGATATTTATAGAACCATGATGAGTAGAATCGACAAGTGACAATTTTTATAAACCTCTTATTTTATTTCATAATGCTTTAGGTATCGACACTACGATTGAATAAAGACAAACAGACGAATAATCATTATTTCTTAATTGAATTAATGTATTCCGTGAAAATAACGCAACACATTTCCATCCGATTGTGAGGCGGGTAAAGTCACAAACCCGGACACATTTCTCAAACTTCGACAAGATCAGTTAGACCAATTAATTTCAGATTCTGAGCGAATCCGGAATTCAAGCGACGACGGCTTGGCAGAGCACCCTTCTTTGCCCCGGAATTTTAACAAATCACTTGATCGGAATGGCGGACACAAGACTTATTGCCTAATCCGGGTAATTCCCGCCACCCTTTGTTTCCGGTTATGATTGGAACTCGATCTATGTCTTGATTGATGATAAGCAAGAACAAAACATTAATACTTTCCCGAATCACCCTTTCTGCTTACTAAGAGGCCTCGTTCGATTTTATGGACCTTTGTTTATTAGTTGTTGTTTCTGATTGGATCTCATAATTAGGGAACCTTGATCGAATTATGTAATGAAATAAATTATATTTTGTGTAGTGTTTCTGAGCTAAATGAAACGTGACTTGATGAATTTTAATTATAACTACCAATACGTATGTATAAGACATTTTATTGAGCAAACAGTAGCTTTGCAAACATACCAATGTAACAAAATAATTCACAGAAACAAATAAATTCTGCGCAATTTCATTCCATTCGGAACTATTTCAGAAAAAAACATCTGTACTTGTAAATACCAGTTCTGAGCAACAATTCTGAAGTTGGGTTAACATGCTATCCGCTGGTAACTTCGTCGAAACGCCTGAAAATTAAATGCCGGTTAGCGCAAATATTTGTTCAGCTGAGAGATGCAAATCTGCACTCCAGCTTAGCTGTTTATCAGCCAGCATTCTTTAAACTGTGTTGGTTACATTTACGAGCCGTTTCCGGTTTACAATTTGTACAAATACTAATTCTAGGCTTAGTATTTTTTGTGTTATCACAACTATTTACTCCTGGACGGTTTTCCTACTTTGTTGGGAGATAAAATGTCGTGTCTCCAACTTAAAATCACTTCCATATCCAAAATAAGGTGAACATTACAACTCTTTTACCTACGGTGCGACGGAGGAAAATAATAAAAGTAGCTTTTTTATAAGGAATAACTTGTATAGTTTTGTGTAAATAAATGTATTTAATTGATAAAAAATAAACCTAAAAATATTTTTATAACGACTTACTCTGGAGAAGAATATAGTGTTAACAGAAGTATGTAGTGTTCTTATGCTGCGACTGCTCCTTACCGGCTTCAAACAACAAACTTGTTTGTTTTAGGTGTGTGCCTCTATATACTCTCCTCCTAACCAAAGTGGCCTTCGTGGCTCTTAACATCTTCCCAACACTGCACCTTGTGTCTTCAGGTTTTGTCGTCTTCCCTCGGCAAGATATTCTCGTCGACACTCTCCACGAAGCATCTTCAGGACGTGTTGTTTATAGTATATCAAAGTTACAAACGATTTCTTACTCACATTATTGCAGTATATTCATAATTCCAGATATTATAAAGTTTATGGAATACCTACATATTTAGTATAGTTGCAAGCATGTGGAACAAGTTAGAAAGTACTCCCATCATGTAGGCAGAGCCGAGTCGCTGCATATTTAAGTTATCCACCGAACTATTCCCAAGAGTATGGAATCCGGAGCGTGTGGACAGAAGTTTAACAAGAACTCAAGGAATAGTTCACCCAATATTTTATAAGTTTACAATATTTCATAGGACAGCAGGTACAGTGGAGATTTCTTGTAGGTCAGTTTTATTTGTTTGCAACTTTGTATGTACGCATTGTATTATTTGGTATGCATAATCATAATAATCAACATATTCATTTATTCATAAATACGTCACTTTTTACATATGCGGGTATTAAATAAATAAATAAATAAATGTCATTTATTTCAGACTTTGAGTCCATACACATTAAAGATAAAATTAAATTAGAATTATTACATAGCAGGCATGTCAAACAATAATCAAACCAAATACCGAGTTATTAAAATCAAATGTCTACTAATAAAAATAAAATTAGAAATGTCAAAGATTACAGTAAAAATACGTCAAACGAAATACAAAAAATGTCAAACTCTAAAATACTTTGTTACCCACTAATATTTTCTTTTTGAAGGGGTCGTAAAACATGTGTAGCTGTGCGGCGTGATTGTATTATATTATTAGATACTACACCCGTTACAACTACCCAGGACACAAACGTTTGCTTAGTATGGGGCTGGATTGCTCTGAGTGACATTTGTATTTTTTTTAATGTAGAGTCGCAAAATTTACTAAGGTTTTTAAATTGAGTAGTTTTTCTAGTAAAACTGTAAATAATGTCCCAATTGCCAAACAACTAGTGTCAGGTCGCGTTAAATGTACGCTTTAGCGGAATTCGCACAAATGAATATTAATAATAGGCTTACATTTTATTCAGCCATAGACCGACCGCAGGCAAATTGGTAACGTACAATTACTGCTACTGAAAATAATGATTATTTCCAGCTGTAAATAAAATGATTAAACTTTTTATCAGCCGCGAATACATAAATTTACCGACAGTTTCATCAATAACATACATATGTATATAAAGATATCGTTTTATTTTTATTTAACAACTAGCTGTGCCAGCGACTTCGTCCGCATGGAATAGTAATTACCATAAAAACGGTTCTAGTAAGTTAATCTTAAAAGATAGACATATACTGTTGCAGACATTTTGTTAGATCATTTTAAAAGGAATAATTCTTTAATACATATTTATTTGATATCTTGAACCGTTTTCGCAGCACTCGCAGCGGAAGCTCTCAAAGATGAATAATTTTCCTCGTTTTATTCACACTTTCCATTGTTTCTTCGCTCATATTAGTTATAACGTGATGTTATATAGCCTAAAGCCTTCCTCGATAAATGGTCTATCCAACACAAAAATATAGATAGATAGATAGAAAAATTCTTTATTGTAACACACGATAAAATTAAAAGGAAAGAAGAAAAAAAACTTATACTAGTGCCACAAGTGGCGGCCTTATTGCTAAAAGCAATCTCTTCCAGGCAAAAATATGTTTTCAATTCTTACCAAAGTTCCTGAGATTAGCGCGTTCAAACAAACAAACAAACAAACTCTTCAGCTTTATAATATTAGTATAGATTTTAAATAGTGATTGGTTGTAAATATTGCAAAAATAACTCAACTTGATGGTTACATTTACGTTATATTATTTTAAATTCTGAAATTGTGTTCCCATTTCCGGGAACTTTGATATACAGTGCCTACATTATGACGTCATACTACATACCATCATCCGCTGTCGAAACTAATGTATGCAGATATTCCAGAAACAACACAAACTTATCCATGAACTAAGAATTCCTTCGACATAGTTGTCTGCCTCGTGCCGCTAGTATGAGCCGACGAAACTTAAAGACAAAGTTAGGGAACGGCAAATGCAAAATAGCTGAAATAATTCAAACAGACAAGCCTATAAATAGGTCTTGTTAGCAGCTAATGACCGTTCAAACAAAGTGGCTCGCATTTAACACGGTAATGGTTATTTTCGCATAACACCGTCCTGCTGACTCACTGCCGACTAAGTGGCATCTTGTGGTCGCGCCCCCAAACTATGGACAACTTCTACGCACAAAGTTGCCAGTGATATTATGAAGGTTCTAGAGGCTTCTAAAAATAGCGAGAAAGATTATATTTCATCATATTTTTTTTAGTTTGTACTTTTGCTTTATCATAGATTTTTTAGCTTTTACTTTCGCATTTTTGCTTTTCCGTGGAAGGAGCTGGGCGATGTATCTGACCAAGAGAACTCCCCTGACGAATTAATTCTGCAGGGGAGTCACGACCCTAAGTAATGAGGAAATACGACTGAAGAGAGAGACTTTTGCACTAGTTACTTGCATTACTGTGTTAGAGTTTTGCCAGATCTTCTAAGTAGCGGCGGTAGGTAATAGTCACAATACTATGTGTATATGTTACCTATTATCATGAGTCACTTGTTTATAAAGTAGTTCAAAAAATCTGGTCATTAGATCCTAGTACCATTCAAAATTATTTTCTTAATAAAGGTTATGCACCTATTTTTCCAAACACACTTAATTAAAAAAAACTGTAGACTAGAAATCTAGACTTTAAAAGGAGTAGGTACTTATCCAATCTTGATTTGGTAGACCTAACCATACTCACTCACGAAGCAGTTGTCCTTGACCCGTTAACCTGAAAACAATAGATATAAAGGTTCGCAGTCAAATGATAATGTCCTTCACATTTACCTTCCGCGAATAAATCACCTCTTGATCTAAATGATTTCCCTTTACGTTAAAACCATCCGAATAATGGATGTTGAAGATATTTTTATCGTGAAAACGCTGTTCGGGTAACACGTTTTAATTCATTTTAAATCCATGCATTGAAATCTGAATGATACTCGTATATGATTTTCGAAATAATTCTTTTGTTTATTCGTTAATTTTAGTTTTAATTAGTAACTTTTGTACATATATACATCCGATATTCTCGATAATCTGATACTATGATATGAATTATTATAAAGCTTTGTTTATATTATGGAATTGTTAAGTTTTATAGGAAAATGCCATAAATTCGAATTACAAGGTAGAACTGTTGTTGTAATTTTTCTGTAATTATAAAACACGTACTCTTTTTTGTTACAGGTGTGTTCTGAAACCAGAACGAATATAAGTGGCGTATATGTATGTAAGCAAATTTACAATTTTAATTAATTTGATGATTTTTTTGATAAAAGCTATCAAAAAGTGGCCTGTTTTGTAATTTCGGCCAGTTCGAAATGTTTACTCATTGTGAATATTTAGATCTTTCTTAGCATTACAAACCTACGTTTGCACAATCTGAGTGTGAAATTAATTACATATGATTGATGGTCTAAAGTAATAGTAAATAAAAAATCTACAACTCAATTTATTAAAACTACAATGGGTGTATTGATTACAAAAACCAACTTTTTTATGTTGGTTGGCTGAGACTTGATTTTGTCATTCAAACAATTCATAAGTTAACATAATTCATACACTAAAATATTTAGGTTATTCAACAATATATTGATATTCAAAGGCTAAGTTTGAAACTGAGCCTCTTGCCAGTTTGTCACTTATCTGTGCGACTAACATAATAAAATAAAATATTTTTATAAAAATTGTGAAAAGAAATTTTAAAATTTGGCATCCAATGTAAAAGACTAGAAACCGCAGTGCATTTCCAGATTGCGCTTTGCAATATTATTTTCTAGGTTTTATACATTTTTTCATTTGTTAGCGTGTGTGGTTTTTACACAAAATAAAATAGATATATGTTCATATGTTGCTCTGATATTTAGTATTTTATATGAAAAGTTGCCAATGCAGGTAGATTACTGGTTTTAATTTCTAAAATGTAACTGTCAATTAATAAAATATGAAATAACAAACTCACGAGTCACAAATTGATTAATACTATTACAAAAAGGAACTAAAAATCAGCAAGTCGTTTCATTCATTTAAATACAATATGCTTTATTTCACGGCCTACTGGTTCCCGAAAAAAGATCAGCGGTTTTCTATTTGAATCGAATGTAGTGAATTTGTAGAAAAATGTTAAATATTCAATTAATACTCTAAGTACGTGTTGCAAATGACCGAACATTTTTGAGCAGAATATTTTATATTTTTTCTAACGGGTAAAGACAGTCGGAATGTTTCAAAATGATTTGCGTTTGATTAGTATGGGGCTAGATGGCACTATGTAATATGCTATGAAATATTTATTTATATATTGTTTTAAGAATCACTTCTTGGTAGATAATAGCTGTGTCACTGATAAATGAATCCATTTATTTATATATTTTTTTAATAATCTAACTTCATCTCAAACAGATGCATGAATAAAATGCAGTTATTTTCATTAAAACCGGTTGATATCATATGCAGAGCACAAAACAAACAAAGTTAGAAAACAACTCTATTCATTGCGAGTGCAAAATATCATAATGTACTCGTATGAACAAACTAATGTACAATACCTGCAGAAGTACCTCCAGGAAGACGAAAGTTTTGGTGCATGTGTGTTATGTATGTTGCAGACTTACCTGCACGGGCAATGTGAATGCTAAGTACGGGAAAATAATACTATTAGGAAAACGAGACAGGCATTAAACATGTTTGATAATACTTTTCTTATAACTAATTCTTTCAAATACACCTTTAACACAACGAGCCTTAGTACATGTTGATAAACAAACAATTGAAAATTTGCAATATAATGATTCATAATACATAATTCATATAGGATGTGAATTTTAAATTGCGGCATACAATCTAAATATATAAAACTCAAAGGTGACTGACTGACTGGCTGATACAGTGATCTATCAACGCACAACCCAAACCACTGAACGGATTGGGCTGAAATTTGGCATGCAAATAGATGTTATGACGTAGGCATCTGCTAAGAACGGATTTTTGGAAATGCCAATTTAAAGGGGGTGATAAATATAAATATATAAATATTTCAGGACATATCAAACAGCGCCATCTAGCCCCATACTAAGCTTACGCTTGTATCATGGGTACTAGATAGCGGATATACCTATAATACATATATACTTTTTTTTGTAAATACATACTTATTATACATAAAAACGACCAGACTCAACACAAGTACTTAATAACAAATTTAAATATGCATAATTACTTGTGTCATGCGGGAATCGAACCCGCACCCCTAGATTAGAAGGCAGAGCCACTACCAACTAAGCTAACAGAGCAGTCTATAGTGTGATTGACTGAATATTTCATCAGTATAGTAATTTAGATTCTATATTAATGAATACGCGTAGGTGTGGCAATACATTTTAAGCACAGCGTGCTTAGTTGCATACCTTTTGTGTCAGTTGGTCCGACTCACAATGCTCTCTGTTCAGACAATGTACAGTTGTTTCCGGAACGGGTTTTTGTTAGGAACTCCTTTTTAAACAGGAGGATATGAAAAAAGTAGCATAATAGTAAAAGTTCATCAAGAGTACTACACAGTATATCAGCTGGTTATTTGAGGTAAGGAAACATTCGATCATTTACATAATCTGACTGTTCCTCATTATTTCACTATCGTAAAATCGTGCCAAATGTAATTGAAAATTGCTTGACACCGAAATCTACCATCGTCATAAAAATATACTTAAATAATGATGATCATGATTATGATTTTCATAAAAAATATGTCATGTCATGTATTTATTATACGAAATAATGTTTGTTTCTATACATAGACTGACTTGCGTTTATGTCTTTTATATGACGTAGCAACAGCGTAGCACTTTCGTAGAGCAATAAACATATCGTAGCACTTGTACTAGTTTTCTTCAACTTTCGTAGCTGTAGCTACAACGACGTCATAACTTCGTAGCAATAGCCTTTCGGCGCTTGCACAAGAAAGTGGTTGTGAAATGTTTAACCTTTTAAACCTTACCTAAGAACTAAATAACTACAATGCTTAAAAATAAATCAGAAAAAATAAAAGTAAAAGTAGTAGTTTGAAAAAAAAAAATACAGAATGAAACTTGAATTAGAGTACGGTTAGCAAACAAATCGTAGTCGATCGCGTACAGGTGGATAGGTAAATTTTTTACATCCTCCGAGATTCGGGTTTGCTCAATAAATTGGGATCGGTTGAGAGTAGGGCTGCTATTATTTCAGTTATTGCCGGCTATTGTTTATGGCCTACTATAAAAATAGCAAGTGAAGTGAAGTCTTTTTTAATAATAATAATTTGTTTATTTTTCATCTAAATTTTGTACAAGTATTTCACCATTAAGAGTAAAATGTAAGATATACAATTTTGGTGGAGGTGTACACTGGGCTGTGGCTTGCCTGTGTCGTATGTTGTATCGTATTAGATAGATAGATAGATAATCCTTTATTGTTACACACATATAAAACAAAATTAATAAAAATTACTTACATAAACTACTCTAGTGCCACAAGTGGCGGCCTTATTGCTAAAAGCAATCTCTTCCAGGCAACCATTGTATTTATTAACCATTGGTATTATCTCATCATTTACGTGTTCAAAAAATGATTAAGGCTTTATTTAATTCAATGATTACTTCCATAACCCAAAAACAAAGATGATGATAAAGATATACAGTTTCAAAACTAGAACTCATCGAACATTGAAAAAGAGTTAATACTTGTATCCATTTTAACCAACTTTAAAAAAGGCGGAGAGTTTCATTTCGACTGAATGTTTTTGTACATACCGTATATCTCACCGTAAAATACCTAAATTGCTTGCCGTAAAATATTTTCTCGTCCCAAAACCGCCACAGCTCACCCCTAGCTCATCCCATCCCGGCCCTAGAGGGACATTAGGCGCACCGGCGACACGGTGCGATCTTGTTTTAGGGAACCTTTCAATAGAACCACGCCGCTCGTTTTATTGCCCAGATGACAGACTCGAGATGGATTTGTGTGAATAAGAAAAGGTTTAATGCTGGATTGAATGGTATTTAACGAACAGGAATAAAAGTTAGTGTAATTTGTTAGTTTGTGTACCTATCTTGTACGTGTAATGTAAACGCAGCATTGTTATTAACAAATTGTTAGCACAGTTCTTGAAACTGTATTGACTCACTTTAACACATAAGTAATCATTAGTTTTTGTATTGTAAGAACATCAAATTTGAAACTTTACAAAAACATCCCTCATTTACAAACATTGAGTTTATTTATCAAAGTAGTACATGTTTATAAAAAAACTCTAAAACTCGTGTAACTGAGAAAGATAAAGGAGCACAATCTCAGATCCAACCTCACAATCCCTCATGTCTGGTTTCCCTCAGAGCTTACAAAACAAGTTGGTTCGATCAAAGCATAGATATCTATACTCAAAGGATCGTCTCGACTTGACAAGACCAGGATCGATATGCTATCGGGAGAGTGTCGACATCGACTGAAACATGTTCCACAATGTGCGCTTCGCCATGTACAAATCTTACACTGACAGTTATATTCTTCTGTTTAGTAGGAAAACTGCCTACTAAACAGAAGAATATCGCAAAATCGCATATAACGTGAATTTTGTATATTTTTTTCAATAACTTGTTTTGAAAGAGGGTTTATCAATGAACTACACAGTTATTATCAATTAGTTGGGTTTTATGCAGTCAGGCGATGTACCTTAGAATAATATTAATAGATAAGGGAGTTAACAAGTTAGATTAGCAGGTTAAATTAGTTTATATTAATCAGTTTATTGGCTTTTTAAACGCTCAAGTAAGGTATATTATGTATACCTTACCTTTGACTACAAACTCGCTTTGCAAACTTTAAGCTTACATAAATAAATATGTAGCGAGTGTTTTAAACAGAACTTCGTGTAATTATGCTCTACAAACTTAAAGAGTCTTCTAAGAATGTATATTTCCAAAAGTATAATATGCAATATTGTGTCAAATATCTCCTTACTTTACTGTTCATTATTATCTTTAAAAGCAACTATGTTGTAAGTGTTCGTGCTATAACACACTGCTACTCAATAACTCCCATTTCCCTGAAAACATTCTATCGACATTCTTGTGATTGAACTGTAAAACTATTCCAACTTGTAACTGCTAAAGTTTCGCTGAAACTCGCAGATTGCTGCGAATGCTACGCAACAAAGGAATTAAACGAAACTATTGAATTTTTACGACTTTTCTACGTTGAAGTCACGTATGATCTGAATTGTGTAACATATAAAATACTAGTAGTGTCAGCAACAGTGTTACTCATTTTGGGTAACACAATTTCTATACAAAATTTGATGATCATTTCAGATATTTGACTGTAAAATCTATGAAATTACGTCACTCTCATTCATCATCAACATCACCCAATAAATCTCGCTGCAAGGCATAAAATAAACCTCATACCTCATAATGTGCGTCAGCACCGTATCTTGTGCTTTCTAGTCTTCATTCCTACAGTTTTTCAGGCATTGATCATCATCATTAACAACAGCATGCTGCACAGTAAATAAATTGTTTTTTTTCACCAAAACAGGCCAATAAAGTAAGACCACTTTACGTCTAGTAAAGTTATTGCTCTACAATCAGCCGCCGAGCAGCATTTTAGAGACACTCCACTTTAATTATCTTCCGATTTTTCGGACAAAATAAACTATATCATAAAACACAAACGACCACATGAAACCGGTTTATTGACCGGATATACACATCTTCGCTTACTGTATCTCGCTATATTATTTATCGACATTCATTAGTTTTTACAGACAGATACGTTTGTTACAGTATATTTTTTGGAGAGTTAGTAATTTTTCATTGTCATGAAGCTAGAAAAATGATGTCGGCTTTTTGTTAGACGTTGACGATAATACTATGGTAACAATTGTGATCAAATTTTACTTGTGAGCAACGTTTGTACGGGATAAATATTTTCAGTACCTAATGTTTTTATGAATACAAAAACTATTCTGATTGTAAGAAGTATTCAATGCCCTTAATCAAATTAATGATAAATAAATTATTTCCACTTCTGTTACAATATGCAAAACAAATCACCCAAAAATACTGGGCGAATAAAAAAGCTTGGAATTTACATTGCAAATGAACTGAGGTAATTGAGTTTGAACCAAAACAACAAAGGCTGGTAAATATTGTGACACAACGAGAATAAGTATATACACAATAGACTTGGCGTTATGTAGTAACAAATTTACTACAACATAACAATGTTATCAATTTTGTATGTACTTGTATGTATTTGCAAAGTTTTTGAGTGTGTGTCTGACTTTGTGTGTTGAAGTTTGTGAATAATGTTTGGCTTATCTAATTTGGATGGAATTTGGTGTGGACCTAGACTGAGCTCTGAATCTTTTAAGTTGTTCTGTCTCTACTTACGCTGGTAATAGAGAGAGACATCGCAGCTATATATTTATAAACGTAAATTTCCCTCTTCATAGATAAAGAGAAACACAAAATCTAATCAGTAGGTATGTTTATCCAGTAAGATATAAAACAGTGTATCATATAAAAACTATTAAAAATACAAGTGCACATCAATTTGTTATCCCAAAATCTGATATAGCCTAAATATAAGTGCAAACTGCTCTCTTAAAAGCAGTCGTTAACGTAATTTGCTGCAGGTATAGGCCATTATGTGCAAGAGAGGTGCTCGGGGTAAGCCGGTATACAACCTCTTTTATATCCATTTAATTGTGAGAGGTATATAAGTTTTATAGTCCAAAATTAATACAAGCTTTGAAGATTGAACTCGTTTGATTGGATTATGGAGAAACTATTTTTTAAGCAATATGCATATAATTGACAAATCAGAATCTTTCACTCTTTCAATCCAAGCTTTTAATCATGTATATAATTTTTATAAAAGAAAAATAAAACCACTGCAATTCAAATGAAAGAAACGAGTTAGCTCTCCCAACGTTTGCGAATCATCTCTTCACAAACGCCCCATCAGCATCACGTATACAATCTGAATAGCGACGTAAACAGCGCAAATTGAAGCGACTAGCGCCATAGGTGGCTTACCAGTGCTTTAATGCATCGTGACGTTAGCTACGTGTATCTATCTATACATGCAACAAAGCTAATATACCCTTAGGGCGGCTTGATAAACTCTGGACACTAGAGTTGGCCACTCTCATTCGACAAGAAGAACAAGAAGTATGCGTAAGTCATCAAACGCTCATAAAATATGCCTCGTGTCAAAGGTTGCTTAGCAGCTTGCAACGACATGAAATCGAGCTGAGCAGTCAAGCTCTTTGACCAGATTATAGCTCGATGAATCAGTGTCTTTAGGAATGTTATTGCAATAGCTGCAGGGGATAAAGTTGGAGATTACAGACATTGAGACAGGCTAACGAGCTTGTTACTGCTGGGAGCTCAGCTTGAGGGTAATGACCTGAGATTGGAGCTCTCTGCGTCTAGTCGCACTTGAGACGTTCTGATGAGATGCATATATATAGGTATGTATGTACATCTATATATGTACAAAGTGCATGTCTGTATCTTGCTATGTATGTGTGTTTATTTATAGAGTAGTTTATAAAGTCCCGTAAAGACCGTTTTAATCAAGAATGCCTGTGTGTTACAAGGTTTAAATTACCCCATACCAAATTTTATCCAGATCAGTTCAGTTATTTGAGTATGGAGAAGTGACTAACATAAACACACAGAATGTCACCATTATAATGTTAGTGGAAAGTGGGATGTTGCCTCTAAGTGAATAAAAAAATATTTCTTGCCAGAATTAGATTAATAATTTTACCTAGAATTCACAATTATTTAAATATCTATCCATCTAAGTACTAAGAAACCCTGCAGCTGTTCACGAAGAATAAATACACGAAACGGCAGTATAACTACTTTGAAATTAGATGCAGCTTCATAAAACTTGGACAGTATTATGAATATTCAGCGGAACTCTTTGGTTAAAGAGGGAGAAATTCCAATTTCCTGTGAAAGTGGAATTTTCGTAACAAACCAGTGGATTATCTTCAGGCCGGCGTAAATTAGATAATTTCAAGCGGAAACAAACGTTTTATTGCCTTCATAAATTAATAAATATATTCAAAGAGGCTTTTTGACAGCAATAAGATACTGTCTTTTCTTCCTAATAATATGAACGGTATTATAAAAAAGTAGTAATATAATCGGGTTGTAAGCAAATTATGGAACATTGTATAACAAGGCAATGAAGTATATCAAAGTTTTATAAATTTTGAGGACCTTGTGCAATTGTCTATTATTGGCAACGATAACCTTTTTATCAAGTATCCTGCCTTAAGCTAACTATAGTCACTTGTTATATATAATCAACAAAAAATCCATGAAGAGCTCCGTCATAGATAATCCGCCACTTTACCAGCAAAAATGTGTCCTCACGAATTTCCTATAAAATTACGAGTAGATATCAGTAGCGAGCTTCTTAATAATCTCTCAAGGCGCTCGTACAAGTATGATGTGCTACGAATACCGGCACTATAGAAAGATAACTTGAAACAATTTTTGCGTTAAAAATGCATCTTAATTTCATCTCTTTGTGGGAACACACCACTCGCAAACAAAGCTAGTTTGCTATTAGTTTCGATGCCGTTAATAGCCGAATGTTGCCAAATACAGAATATAGGCTTTTTTACGTGGGATAGGTTTACGTTTGACTACAGCTTGCCTGATGTTAAGAATTGCTGCAGCCTAGGGTGTAACACGCTTACCTAGAAGATACCTATTAACTCTAGATTTGAAAACCCCTGGATTGTAGTTCGCAGGAAACACAGCTTCTGGTAAAGTGTTTCAAAGCTTTGCCGTCCGTACAATAAACGTAGAGGCAAAGCGCTGTGTTCGACACTTCGGCACTTCCACCATAAAACGGTGCCTACCTGCGGACTTTCTGCTTGTTCGGATATAGAAAGGAGCTGAGGGAATCAGTTTAGGATTAAGTTTAAGCTCTGCCCACCAACTCAACCGCGGCGGAGGCGGTTAATCTTCTCATGTTATTTTTTGGTTCAGTAATATTTCTACAGTATTCTAGTTCAATGATGTGGCTCGACTCTCGAGTGACATGATATCGAAGTAGAATGCGCACTGGAGCGGAGCTTTCGAGCTTCGTCGGCAACTTACATTCATAACATCGCGGATATATCGCCGCGACGTCAGCTTTCTCGCCGTATTATCTTGTCGCGAACTTCGATTTATTTTATAAGACTATCCATTGAGTGAAACTCAGTTTCTTGTTTGTAAAACTATCGAGCTAGTAGGTATATAAAACTATGACAAACTGTGTACTGTATTTTAAGTACTCTCTGTAGCTCAAAATTACAAAGCCTTGAGCACCGCCGTAAGGTGGCCAGTCTTTCGGTTTTTTACAGGTTGCATTTCGGGGAGTGTGCGGAGGAATTGCATAATTTAATTCCTGCAGCCCCATTTCACCATCGCACGAGTAGAGGCACGGCAAGGAGGCACCGATATACAGTTGAGGTTCCAAAGACTCGCACCAAGCGTTTTGCTTCGACTTTCATCGTGCGAACAGCCAAACTGTGGAACTCCTTGCCCGAATCTCTATTCCCCTTGAACTATAATTTGTCGGTCTTCAAGTCGAGAGTAAACCGGTTTCTTCTAGGCAAGCGCGCTACATCGTAGACTATAACGTTGCTTAACATCAGGCAAGTTGTAGTCAAGCGCAAGCCTATTTCATGTTAAAAAAAAAAAAAGTACAATAATATTTTGTTTATAATAATGTTTTTATTGTGCAAGGTCAAGACTTAATATTAAGTAATTTGTGGCAGAAGATTTTACTTTAAAAATGTAAATGCATGAAAAGTGGAATTGGATATAACACCAAAATGGACTTTACCTAAAAATATGGAGCATTTTAATGATCCAATTTAGTTGACATCTTATTAATGGATATATTATACCTTGATTTTTATATCTTACATTTTTCCAATGATCAAACAAATATATGTTTAGTAGGTACTATTTGAAATAAAGACACCTCTCTCTAGATAATATTCCATATATACAAGACAATAGTCAGTCCGGAGACAAAATCTGCACCGGAGTCCAATCCAATCCATTGCAACCAAGCTCAGTAATACAATGACATCGCCTGCGGCAGATGTGGAGTCCGCTAAGCCACCGCAACAAGCCACCCTGATGGCCAGTTAGCTTCCAGTCTATACATGTAGCTGTTTGGATGTTATCTGTAATAGTAAAGGTTTAGTGTACGTATTTAAACAGGCAGCATGGGACTGTAAGAAGTTTTTAACGAGATTATTTTAAAATACATAAAGACTATTTACACATACACATCATTACTTAAATATCGTCCTGTCAGCGTGAAAATCAAGAATTAGATAATTGATTCCTAGTTATTTCTTTTTGCAGCTAAATTATAGTGTTATTATATAAAAACTATGTATCGACATAAAATATAATGTATCTCACAGTATCATATGTGCCGAGCCACGGACTTTGTTTTCCATTTACCCTATCTTATCTGCGAGCGTAATAATAGCCAGTAATTAGTGACGGTCACAATAAAACGCGCGTGACACTCACAAGTGACCCGTCTCGGAGCGTGACAGGACAGAGGTATCTCTGCTAGAGATACTATCTAATGGAGATTGTTTATGAATGTGTTATAACAGAGTAAATTAATTATTTATATGTTTATAACTTATAGAATAGAATATATCTTTAATGTACACCAATGTAAAACATAAATAATAAAACAAGAAATAATCTTAAATATATTAAAGTGCTGTACATTGGGCGGCCTTATCGCCTTAGGCGATTTCTTCCAGGCAACCTTTTGGATGGACATTACTAAGAATTATAAACAGGCGGTGTACTATAAATATAATTAGATACATACATTAGTTAAAAAATACTCAAAATATACATAAATAAATACATACATATTTCATACCTATTACACAAAACATTTACGAAAAAACTACTATTTTATAAGTAAACTACATAAATTAACGCTATAACAATGACAAATAATGGTGATACACTAACTTTTGGAATATACTCAGCGACTTGGCCTGCCTGATAGGCAGGGGCAACGTGTTCCACAAGAGGATGGCCTGGATGGTGAAGGATTGAGACTAAACTACATAAATTAATGCTATAACAATGACAAATAATGGTGATACACTAACTTTTGGAATATACTCAGCGACTTGGCCTGCCTGATAGGCAGGGGCAACGTGTTCCACAAGAGGATGGCCTGGATGGTGAAGGTTGAGATTAAAGGAGGTTGAAACATTCAGAAGTAGAAGGAGTCTCTAATATCAGAGTCCGGGACGTGCGCAAGGAGCTGGAGTGGGAAGCGGTAACAAATTGGAAACGTTCTTTCAAGTAAATAGGAGTTGAGGGAATGAATAGGACTTTGTAAAGAAGGGACAGGATATGAGAATTGCGACGATGACGGATGGGCAACCACTTCAGCTTTTGGCGAAACTCCGAGACATGATCGTACTTACTCAGACCATATATGAAACGGATGCCAAAATTTTGAAGTCGCTCGAGCTTGTCGAGCTGCTCTACAGTCCAATCCAGGTAGCATGCGTCCGCGTAATCTAATATTGGCAATAGAAGTGATTGTACAAGCGCAGTTTTGGTAGTAATCGGCAGAAGATTTCGAAGTCGTCTAATAGAAGCCGAGGAAGCAAATATCTTTCGACTAACTTCAGCTATCTGAGGACCCCATGAAAACTGTCTATCAAAAATAATGCCAAGGTTTTTGACCGTTTCACTGAATTTAATCGGTACTCCATCAAAAAGTACCTGTAGCAAGCGGAACCAGTCTATCTTAGAAATCATACGGGAGCTACCAATTATAATACACTGGGTTTTCTCAGGATTTATCGTCAGTCCATATGATATACTCCAATCCCGGATCCGCTGAAGATCTGAATTAGTCGAAGAGATGGCATCATGTAAGTCAGTTAAAGGAGTCTGCGTGTATATTTGCAAATCATCTGCATAGAGGTGATAGGAAGAAGAGAGAAGAGAAGAGATAGAGTTAATAAAAATAGCACTTATATATATTTGAACGTGATCACGTTCGTATAAAGTTTGTGCTCTACGTACACATTTTTTCATGCAAACTATTGTATTAAAAATAAAAACTAAGAAATTAAAATTGTTGAAATGGTATGTTTGGTCTAACACAAGAACACGCTTCCAATAAACCAGCCACAGGTAATTTTCCGTAGTAAAAAAAAGTTTGCTTGCAAAAGATTTTTCCACAAAAACCAAAAATCATCATTATTATGTTTAATTTTCTGTATAAGTTAAAACTTGGAGATACTATCATTAGTCTTGTTAATCCAAATCCATCCACTCCATCTTTATTTATTTTTTATCTTATTTCATAACAGTTCGTATTTAAACTTTGTAAACTTAAAACTACTGTCTTCTAATTACAAACAAACAGTCGATAAAGCCAACTCTGGTATCAACTATCACGGTTTGAATGCAGCCGCATTGCACCCGACACGCCGAGTGACAGCTCCGTGCCATGTTCTACGTTCCACGGATGGTGCTAAAAACAATACCACATTTTATTAGACGCCTCATCTATACTATATAATATTAAAAAGCTGAAGAGTTTGTTTGTTTGAACGCGCTAATCTCAGGAACTACTGGTGCCAATTGAAAAAATATTTTTGTGTTGCTTGCATTATAAAAAGCCTGCCTCGACAAATGGTAAACCATGTATCGAGGCAGGCTTTTTATTATGCAACTTTGAAGTCTCCGTTGCGTACGCTGCGAAAACGGTTCAAAATTCAAAGAATTAGGCTATACCCAAAATAACTATACCACGCGGACGAATTCGCAGGCACAGCTTGTTATAGCTAAAATTCGATAGATCGGCTACAGATTTCACGTGACGCATACTGATTGATACATCGCCGTGAAGGCAATTTAGTTTTGTACTCTGTTTGATCGTATGATCCATGGAACGGCGCGGTAAGCATAGCTTACTACAGGGCTGTTCTAACGATGAAACGTTGTTATTCAAAACAAATTCTTCATCAAAAAAACAACAACTGACGAGACGAGACAACTGAAAAATGTGTTGTCGTAAACATATTAACAATAACGCTGACACCTGCCAATCATAGAAGTTCAGGCCCTCTAATATTGTCAGTATTAGGAAAGTTTCAGTCGTGTAAATCACTAGCCAGTTTTTTTTACATGAGACTCACGCTTGACTACAACTTGTCTGATGTTAAGCAACGTTATAATCTACGATCTAAGAATAAGAATAAGAGTGAGTCTGTGCAAGTTAAAGACGGGTGAACTGGCGCTATTTGCCCGCTCGCGGAATCAAACAGTCAAGCTGAATACCAGCGTACGATCTCTTACCATTGATTAAATTTTACTCAACTACTGAATGAGGCAAATTATAGCTAAATACGTTGTTTGTTGCATTTTGAAACTTTAATACTGTGTTTATTATTTGAATAATATCAGTACATAAATAAATAAATAAAATATAAATAAATATTCCGGGACATTGCACACAGCGCCATCTAGCCCCACACTAAGCAAACGCTTGTGTCGTGGGTACTAGATAACGGATATAATACTTATATACTTTTCTTTTGTAAATACATACTTATTATACATACAAACGACCAGACTCAACACAAGTAATTATACATTTTTATAATGCATAAATACTTGTGTCACGCGGGAATCGAACCCGCAACCCCTGAAGATTAGAAGGCAGAGCTACTACCAACTAAGCTAACAGGCCAGTCTACCTCTGAATACCTCTGAATGTGTGCCAGGAGCACAAGGCGACATCTTCTTATCTTTATATGCAGATAGATTGCATATGCAGTATATAGTAGCACGTACCTCACGTAGTGTTAAGTATATAAGTAAGAATGATAATCTAGTTGAGGTTCACAATATATCTCTATACATCCTTATATACAAGTGTTTGAAATTTTTGAATTATCTTATCATCCTTGCCGCACCGGCAAAAACGAATCCAGTAAATCACTAAGTACATTGATTAGGTATCTCGGTTTCATTGTCTGTGCAAGTGAGTGACGGGCGAACTAGCGCTATTTGCCCGCCCGCGGTACAAACAGCAAGCTGGATACCAGCGCACGATCACTTACCATTGATTGAATTTCAATCGGATACTGAATGAGGCATATTAGAGCTCGACTATCTTGTTTCATGATATTTGATACTAGTGCGGTTACAGATTGCGTTTAAATTTATTACATACATTTTTTTTACGTGTGATAGGTTTACGTTTGACTACAGCCTGCCTGATGTTAAGCATTGCTGCAGCCTAGGGTGTAACGTAAACACGAAAAAAAAAACATACATAACTTTTAAGGAAACTGGTTTTGTTATTTCTTTGAAGCTAACCCATTTAAATTATACTTAGCTCTTTTTAAAAAATACGAGTATCTAACTACATATACCTACCTCATTTATCTTCTAAAGTATTATATTATATTAAGGCACAAAGGCACAGATATGAACAACAAGCGCCCTTAACTGAATAATTAGCCAAATTAAAATACTGTTTGATTTTAAAATTCAATGTGAAAAAAAAATAGACTCGTCTATCTAAACAAGTCACACGAAGTTTATAGCTAACCACGTCAGCTCTTTGCAGTGCGCTGTCGCTGAAGCCCTTTGAAAAGCTTGTCTATTCAATCTGAGATATAAAGAGTGAACGCGGGTTTTTAATCTCACCGTCTACTGGTTTTATATGTATTTGACAATAATATAGACACGTAAATAATATATAATATATAATTTTGTATAATTTAAATTTAAAATTTGATTGAGGTACAATTTGAGTTAATATAGAAATAAATAAGTAACGATGCTCGTAAAATAAATTAGGTGTAGAACACAAAATACCCACACACAATAAGTAGATTAATGATTACAAAGTTACTCTTTATGACAACGTAATAAAAAGTTAAATAACGGGTAAAATAAAATGTACTCAACTCTGCTTGAATAAAAAGTGACAAATAATTTGGTCTGCGGCGCGCCGCGCTGCAAAAGTTGTCGACTTTCAACAGAAAGGTAATGTTGGACTTTTCATCAAAGCATAAAAATACAATGTATATTACTCGTACCTGCAGTCTGGTATACTTCCACCGCGGCGGTCCGTCACAAAACGTAGGTAAATAAAGCTTTAATTCCAAGTTAAGTCATGGACTGACATGTTTTCACGTTTGCCTAGATATACCTCAAATTAATATATATGTTAGAGCAACCACAAAACGTAATGTATTTGTATAGTTACGTATACATAAAAGTGAGGATTTACTTCAAAAGTTATTCAATTACAGCAATTGTCAATTTCGTTATAAAATCGGCCCTAATCGATGTTTTGAAATAACAAGGTACTCTCATCAAAAATATTTTTATAGTATCATCATTTAATGCATCTCTAAAATACCTAACTCTTGACTCTTGAGATAAAAGATTAAGTATTTTAGAGATGTCTATGTATGAAATGATGATACTATGAAAGCATTTTTATGAGTAGTTATGTATTGCATAACACCGCCAGCTCCTTCTAATCCCGGTAACAAAATTCGAGTAACTCTTTCTGAAACACAAAACCACAGCCTGCTACATAAATTTAATGCTACAATAACACAAAGGTCACATAAATAGGGTCACATTCCACAATGCGCGAAATTAGAGCAAAAGGAAGCAGAGCGATGATTTAGGATCGAAAAGGTACCTACTTAGATTTCCGTGCGCGGTATTACCATGGCATTAAATAACTTGGTTCCTTCCCGGACGTTCGAGTGTATTTTGTTTTGTGTTGTTTTTTTTTATTTTGAATAGGCAAGGAGGTTCACAACTCATCAAGAAGTCAGCCAACATTTTTGGACACCGCTAACTAACACTGAAACTTACAGTTTTTTTTTGTATGTGTGTAATTATATTAAAATGTGTTTTTATCAAATAGTATTGCACCAAAAGAAAAAAAATGTAGTTTTTTTAGGATAACATAGGATTAACAACTCCTTCATTTACTGAAATGTTAGAATCAGTAATATTTGAAACCATGTCTTTTGACGCGCTCCTTCATTCTCTGATCTCCAACCCGACACACCGCCCGCCGCCTCCCAGTCTTGCCGAGGGATTACCATAACTTAGCACAGATTGGCTCGGCCACTACTCCATTATTAAAATCACTTGCATGCAAATCAGACCCATTGGATAAACATGAATTGAATTAGCTAGAGTTTGATATTCAGTTAACGTATAGCGTATAGTTAGCGAACAATCCAATTAGACGTATCGTATTGTATTATTAAGGTGATATAGATGCTTGTTTAGTGTGGGCCTAGATGGCGCTGTATGCAATGTCCCGAAATATTTATTTATTTATTGTATTTGTATGAGTGATGGCTGTCGTAAATACTAGTTACAAACTGAGTGATAGTATAATATACTGGTTGTTTAAGATCCTAAATGACAAAAAATACTGGTTCAAACTATTTCCGTCTTATTACAAAAAGCGGTTTAAATATTAGTCCAGGACTTTGAAAATTAAAAATGGGTTCTTGTTGGTCAAACATCCCATATAAGAAGTCAAAATGTCAATGAAAAATTGGAACTTTGGTAGGTACTACGTTTTGACAGTTTGATAATTATGACAGTAGACAGAAAATTTTAGAACAACTAAAACGGACTTGGTCTAGACCTTCGAGCCAGGATCGATCGTCAAAGGTCTAGACCAATATTTAAAACACGTTTTGTAATAAGACTCTTTAATTACTAAAATAACTGTAAGGCATTTTTCAAAATAGGTTAACATTGGATAGCACTTGGTTCTTGTAGGTGTTGGTGGTTTACATATTCAGCCATTTTAAATTGACACCAAACTTGTTTTAGCTGTTAGATATCAATGACGAAACAAACTGACAAAGAAAATTATTTTCAACCTAATAAATAAATACATTATTACGAAAATCACTCTACTCTCTTCATTATCTGGTTCAATCAAAAGCAAACACTATCTGATCAATGTTCACAGTCAGAACAAACGAAAGAAAATTATACTCGACCGTAGTATCATGCTGGCTCAATCTCAAACTTCAAGAGAAAGTTTTAAGCATTTCTATCGAGTCACATTCGATCAGTTCTCTCGTCTGTATTTTAAGTTTAAAATCTTTCACTGTTTTTCTACGTCAACAGTGTAATTGAGATATTCATTTTGTTAAATATTAAATATTAATCATGAAAAATCAATGTACCTATAGTACAAAACCAACACATTATAAAACTGGTAGATATTATGGAGGGCTTCAACTTTTTGACTACATAGTTTTGTTATTCGACAATTCGTTTTCAAAAAAATGTATCTTCCATCATCATCATCATCGCCTGGAAGAGATCACTCAAGGCGATAAGGCCACCCACTTGTACATTTATTTATAGTTTGAATCCTTTTAACATTGTAATTTATTTTGGTGTGCAATAAAGAAATATTGTATTGTATCATTGGCCTAATGAGACACACTGCAGGGTATAGGCCTCCTCCCTCTTACGCCAATACTGCCTGTCTTGTCTGTCTTTAATATTCTAATTTATATTTATGAAAGCTTAATCCTTAATCTATCTACCTGTGTAAGAAGGTTCCTAAAAATTAATATGTACCTATTTCAAATTTAACCTCCATCACGGAAAAACGAAAAAAAAAATCCTCTATCACGGATTCTGGCCAGCCCATAACGTAAACTGTTCCAATAAGTTCCACTGATGAATAATGACGTTTAATATCCGATACAGTTTGGGAAGAGTTATCCACGATCCATTCTAGTGGTTCCCGAGACCCACTCTGTTGCCTAAAATACATAAATCGTGGACTTTTGGACCAGTTTTCAATTTACTCGCACCTTGCACCACTATATTGTGTTACTGTGAGTATTTTACGACACTCTAAATCTTAGTGAACTTTCAATATTAAGGTACGGCAAAAGAAATTGTAAAACATACCTGTAACCTGTAACATACGATTTTCGCTTTTAAACCAACTGGACTAAATTGAAACTTGCCTTTTTATATTGATTTAACAAATTTTGATATAGTTACTATCCAATCTATATTTACTCGTCTACAGTCGCAGTGGCCTTTGGGGCGGCTTGATAAACTCTCGACACCAGAGTTGGCCACTCTCATTATATAAGAAGGTCTCGCAAATATTAACCCTTAACCGGAATCGTGGGTCCATTTGGACCCAACGGCGACAAAAAATCAATTTCATTTTTAAACGCATGAAGCTAGACTCTTGCACTCCCACGTAATCTTATTACGTCGCAAGGTGCGGCGGGGGCTAGACGCTCGGCTCGGCTAGTTTACTGGAAGGGGTGGTAAGTGCGTTCGCTGGGTCCAATTGGACCCACGATTCCAGTTACGTAACTTTTTCTCTGATCGTATACTTTTATAATTTGCATTGTTTCAGGCATTTTATTTGAACAATGGCGCGAAATTTAAACGATAACGATATAAGCGACAACGAAATTCCACAACCTGAAACTTCATCTAACTCAAGTGATTCGTTATCTAACAGCGATATATTAGGCGAAGTCGAATATAAAGTATCAATCGTTTTTAATAGATTTGAAGAGTAGTATTGACAACTTTTTAGCGCCAGTTCAAAATTCAAATTCAAAATTCGTTTATTTGATGTAAATAAATAATGTACAGTAACATGTGAATCCTCTGACCTCGTGGTAGCCGTAAGACTATGTTACGAGGCCAGAGTCATCTCCCAATATAATAATAGGTACAGGTAAATTACGTCATAATTATTAAGTATTTATTTTATTTTTTTAATTAAGTTGAAGAGCAACATAACTTGGTACATGAAAATGCTTCTTCCCCTCAATCTGGAACACGAAAAAGGGGACTATTTATGTGGTCCTAAAAAGGATAATAAACAGTCGCTAAAGTGTGACAGATGTTCTAAATATATCTGCAAACATCATGCACAAAAAAAACTGTTATGCCTCAAGTGCCATTCATAGACTTGAAAGACTGATTGGCGATTTTTTGTTGTTTTTTGATAGGATGTAATTTTTTTGTTAAACAGTAATTTCTTACAAAATTAGTTTTTTTGTTAAGGGGAAGATACGTTTTACGTATCATCCCCTTAACAAAAAAACTAATTTTGTAAAAAAGTTTAATTATCTTTTTATAGTTTTATGTTATATCAAAGTAAGATACTAAAAAAAATCTACCAAATATAGCGCCTTAGTGTTGAATATGAAAAACATGTTTATTTTAATTATTTTAGTAACAAATGTTCCTTAATATTCTTTATTGGACGTGTTTTATTACTCAACTGACCCGTTTAGGTTTTTACCTAAAGTAGTTTAAGAAATATATAGCTTTTAATATCTGGGTCCAAAATGACCCACGATTCCAGTTACGTTGATCGAAATAGCGATTCCGGTTAAGGGTTAAAATTACACTACAACCTACAAAGCCAAACTTCTTCTACTGCCGTTTTTTATCTATATTTCGGCTTGTAGTTGGTGGAAAATAAATCGCTATGGCTTACCCAAAGCTGGTGGATGGAAAAGTCCTTCAATCTACCTCAGCCGCACTCCGCAGTGATGGATTAGGAACACTATCGTACACTTTGAGGATTAACCCCCTCTAGTGAGGGCTATTTCATTTTATTCGTTGGACAAATCTGTAAAGATGGATTTAATATCGAAACTGAAAACTTATGGTAGTTAATCCGCTGATTTGATTTTTATTGTAAAAAACATACCAACTACGAGTATCTTAAGTTGATTCGTGTTCACGCTGCTGCAATTTATTTACATGTGTTATTAAAAAATAGTACACATTTAACTAAACTATTCTAGTATACTTATGACAAATACTTCCAAAAGTTTAATTGCATACCGAATTCTGCTTAAATATATTTTAGCTAAAATATACCAAAACGCGTAAGCTCGTAAGAAAACAGTACCTACCTAAGCCTCTAAAAGTTTACTTGCTATTTGATCGCTGCTTCAATTCAATGTGTATGCATGCACTTGGATGCGAGTATCGTCGTCCATTTCTGGCCAAGAGCCTTCCCCGGATCTATAGCACGGTACTGCTCTGTTATCATTTTCTATTTGTTACGATGCTCGAGACTAGATGGGTAGGATTTGTCTAGGCTGCTGGCGGAGTATACTTTTATGTTATACATTATAGTCTTAGATGCCTCAGAAATAAGTGAGTAACTATCTATCTTAGGGTTGGTATTTGAAATGACACAATATTTATCTATTTATTATTGACTTGAGTGGACGTAATTTAATGATATGTTAAAAACTTGTGGATTATAGGTATACAGAATCTTTGTGTTAATCGATCTACAATGTACGATATATATCGTATATATCCGAAAAGAAGTGATGTTATGTAACTTGTAACTATCCAAATTATAAAACATTTACAAAATAGTCGAAATAAAAAAATAAAATAGCTAATAACACATTTTTTTGTTTTTCCTGAATATACAATACAATCAAAAAATATTTTAATCTTTTGACAGTAAATTTACAAATTTCAATGAGAATTCGGAACTTCAAATAGTTATGTGCTGCAAGTTTTTGTTGGCTTTGTTCGTTCTTTTTATTGGTTCAGAACACAATAGCGTGGACACGATAGCTATACGTATTATAAACTAGACACTCGGCGTAGGACTCGATATTCACAGTTTTCACCACACGGTACACAATGAAAATGTACTGGCTAGCTTTGTAACACGTCGGTTTTATTGTGAAATATATGTATGTATGTAGGAAAACACTTTATTAACAACAACAGTATAGAAATACAAAAATATTACGAAACACAAAACTGAAAAGCTGTTTTTTTTTTTTTTTTTTAACTTGAACGGGTTTGCACTTGACCATAGTTTACCTGATAGCAAGTAAGGCTATGGCCTAAGATGGAGCGTGCTTACCCGATAAGAACCGATTCACTCTCGCTTTGAAGATCGCTGGATTATAGTGCGTGGGGAACAGAGAGCCAGGCAGGGAGTTCAAGAGAAGATTAAAAAGTTAATAGAAAAAGAAAAAATGTACATCCTCTGAACGTTAAAGCATTATCTCAATAAAAAATTAATGAAATGCGTTGTAATTTCAAACATAACGTAAGTATGTATACGTTACAGTTACCTAAACATTAATTTCGAACTGATATCGTTAACTTATGAAAATAAACTATTCACTTATAATGTAAGTTTTTATTTCTGAATGTTTATTACATTTTGCATGCTCTCTGAAGAGGCAAGACAATACATACAACACATGCCATACATTCTCTTAACTTGCTCTATGGAGAGGCAAAACAATAAATACTAGTTATAACTATAAATATTGGCATATGTATATTTTTGTCAACAAATAATTATTGATTGAACATAATATGCCATATATTGTCTTAACTTTTTTACGCACATAAATTTAGATAGATAAATTCTTTATTAAAACACCACATATAAAAAACAATACAAAAAAACATAGAAATTAATGTTAGCGTCTTTATTTGAAAATTTGTTCAATAGTTTATCCCAATTTTCCTGCGTTGCCGTTTTAACAATAAACTATATAAAAAGTAGTGGTAATAATCACATATGTGAACTTACATTTGATTTGCACCTGCACTTGATACGTCTGGTTTAGAACACGACCACACAGATGCGTTGTCAGGCCGCGTTGGTCGCTGCTGGACCAAATTCATGCCATTTTCACACCACCAGCGGGAAATTGGAGGTTGTCCGCAACTAAATTATATTGAATGTTTTTGGGGGTATTTTTGGACAGCACCGATACCTTTTACAAAAAAATGTTAAAAGTAAATTGTAGAAAACCGCTATCTACCAAAGTTTTTAAGCAAAACCATATGCGATCATTATCGTATTGTATTCTTATAAACCTACACCAAGCCTTTTACACATACAATACACAAATTGGTGGCCAAATCGTATGAGACCAATCCCACATAATTTCTCTTGCCATACTATCGAGGTAGCAACAAATTACTATATCGATAGTATCGAGCCTATAAACTCCCTACATAATATCCTATTTCCGGTTAAGTCAATGTATTTCTTACCTATTACTTTTATTCATTGGAGTGGTATTGCTCGGGTTAAAGCGAACTTGGCTCTCTCACAAATTGAACTACATAGATCGATTATCGCGTCAACGAACGATAAATAGCCTGCCAACTGAAATTTACGTACACACTTACATTTGAGAAAATAATGGGGAGAAATACCTATGTAAAATAAAGTACCTCACTTTGTGCAATATTTTAAAAATACAGCAACTTATTTATTTATACAAAGAACAGATTACAGCTAAGAGTGCATTTGATAGTTATAATAATACATCAACTAACAAACCTTGCATGAACAGCTATTAATAACTAACCAGAAAAAGCCAGATTTAACCAGATTTACGTAAGTAGAAAGGCTGTATTGCATTTCTCTAGTTATGATTATTATAATTTACTACCTGGTAAAGATTAGCTGTAGCTATCCAAAGTGACGCGTGTTGGTAGCTTGGTCACGTTTGAACCCGTTACAAATACGAATGTTTTCATAGTAAAGTTACAGGTTTTCTTTTTTTTATTAAAATGTGGCAAAAAGGCAAACGATCTGCCTGATCTGGTAAGCATCTATATAAATAAAACTCAAAGGTGACTGACTGATTGACTGACTGATATAGTGATCTATCAACGCACAGCCCAAACCACTGGACGCATCGGGCTGAAATTTGGAATGAAGGTAGATATTATGACGTAGGCATCCGCCAAGAAAGGATTTTTGGAAATGCCACTTTTAAAGGGGTGAAATAGGGGATGCAAGTTTTACTTCTTAATGCGAGCGAAGCCACGAGCACCCACTAGTTATTATTATATAAGGTTAATAATAAAGTTTGTTAAGTCTTAAAATATATAGTTAATTATTTTGTTTGCTAAAAAAGCTCTTTAATCTATCCTATTTACTTGATTGGAATAATTGAAAATATATTTATTATATCCATTTCTTCTTTACAATTTCATAAAATAAGCACTAAATATTCAAATAACATTTGGCACTCGCTCACACTCATTCCATACAAGTTGCCATATAAATTTTCTGATATGTCTACCCAAATTCTGATAGAAATTCATCTGAATATTCCCAGTGTTTTAAATTCATGCTGTTTAGAATTTTCTCGTAAAGAGAAATAAAGCTGCAATTTCGCCTGGCATAATCCTGGAGTAGCTAAATAAAATGTCACAGCCACTTTCAAACGATGAAAGAAAATGCTGTGACGCAAATGAAGAGTACACTTTATTTGAGTTTGGACTGAAGCAGTATATATAAGTTTACTCACTCTTAAAAGTGGCATTGATTTCAGTGGCAAATAAAATAAGATTTCTGAATAACTTCTCGTACTTGCCAGTCTATATATATGTTAGTAAGTTTGTGTTAGAAAAGCAATTGAAAGTTTCAAATCGTCATATGAAACTTAACGATTCCCGTATTATGAGGTAAAACCGGGACCTTAAATCATAATTTAGTTAATTGACCCACGATATTGTTTAAATGTACATCAATGCTATTTCTTCTGTCACGTATTCAAGAATTCTCGCACATAGTCTGTTTTGGATATACTCGTACCACAGTCAGCCAAGCTGGAAAGTATTGACGCTTTTAAAACACACAACAAGTACTACTGTGTAGTATGTAATGATCATGAAAGCGTATGCTTTTATTTTATCAATTGGCAGCATAGCTACAAGGATACTGTTATATTGAGCAAAAAATTTTCGTATATTTACTATAGGTAGGTAGGTAGGTATAGTTGCTCGTAAGTTTACTCAAACTTGAGCTGAAGGTACTCGTAAAATCGTTTCATAGTTTTAATGGACGGCGCTAAAATAAAATGCATTAACGGAACGTGTTTTAATCGGTTTTACTGCCTCGTAAAAATATTCGGCGATTAATGTCGTGAAACAAACAGCATTAGGCTATGTTATTGAAAGACAACTAAGTACTTTTCTATTATCCCAATCTTACAAACAATCTTTCATTAATATCTATACAAACCGTTTTGTCGATCAAGTGTTGAAAAAACATTTTTAGTCCTAAGTTTACGGCTATGGCCTATCGACATGTAAAGTCCGGACACGGAGTACAAAGAATTACGAATGTAGTAGGAGTGTTAATGACAGTCATAATATTGTGGTATGTATTTTTTTTAGTGCGGCAGTCAGATATTTGTGAAAATTTTCGTATTCTATCTGAAAAATGTCGTATTTATAGAATTTTATTTCGTTGATATTATGAATGAATTGGCATATCTGTTTTGGATTTTTTAGGCGTTTATAGTGTGTGATGTCTTTCCAAACAGCCCTAGGCGAAACAAATTGAATTAGAGTCTGGCGCACGGCCAGGGTGGAAGCTCGCACTTTTTACATCAAAATATTGTGCAAAGGGTCCGCGACGCATTAGTGTACGCCTCTATTTGTTATCTAGTAAGTTGTAGCGTACATTTGTATTTTGATATCTGGCTTACGTACAGATAAATCTATATATTATAGGAAACTGTATTCGAATTAGATTTAAAGGTGTAGCGTGTGTACGTATAACTTTTTAACTGGTAAACTTAATTGATGATATAAGTATCATCCATTATGTTTCCCAGCTAAAAAAGTTTTAAGACAGAAGTTGTAGAAATCATATTTCTAATAAATCCAATTTCATTACATCTGAGCTTCTGTCCTGAGTGAAATTGTGTTGTGTAATTAATTAGTGTAAATTAATTAACGTTACAAAACCTTTACCAATAAATTGTCGTTCACCAACAATATTCCGAAACCATTTACTCACGTACTTACACGAGCACGTTCAATATTCGATATTAATCTCAATCCGAGCGCTAAGCTTAAACCACTCATTCGATAGCGACAAAGTTGTCGAATCGCGTTCAGCAGCCAGCAATAAATTCCGCTCGCTTAATTAATGCTATAAATCAAGTCGATCTAGCTCCAGCTCCTCAGGTGAGCAGATTAACTAGCAGTTACCTACACTGCACACCGTCTTCATCCACTGTTACATTCCCCGGCGACTAAATTGTTTCACTTTTCGAATATCAAATTACGCGACCTCATTTACATAAACACCTAATACCGGCACATTAGTCGTGATGATGTATAGGAGTTCCACGTCTGCATTGTAGCTACTGGATCCTCAGTGCCCGGGTCGCGTCCACGCCGTTAACAATGTAAAACAGTGCGAAGCGAGATCGTAGATAATTATAAGCGGTCTGTGCCCAAATTGTAGACGCCCGCTGTTTCTCGGCTTTCGACTAGAAGCTATTAATCTGCCGCGCTGCAACAATTTGCAGCCCTCAGCGGTATGTAGCTGCCACTTTGAGCAAATATGAGCTTTTATGTTGTGCAATTTAGGCTATAAAATAAAACCCAGCGGATGGTACGAAACCGCAGCTTAAACTGTGTACAGCGCGGTAGACAGTGGACACAAATTCTTTTTAAAATTTGGCTCACGTGGTTAGTCTCTCCGTAGTTTTATAGCATTAATACCTCTAACCACTGATGACATGAGATATATATCCTTACAAAAACATCATTTAAATTATTTGGGAAGGAATAAAGCCAGAAATGTTAAAACTACTTGATGTCCGTTTTCGATTTGCGTAATGACTTCGTGAATTACTTCCGCGATAAAAGTAGGATCAAAGCATTAAGATTGAAATCGAAAGAGGATCGAATAACTTTAGTGGGTCATAAAGTTGGCGTCACATGAATAGAGTACTATAAAAGCGAGACTGCGCCACTGTTGGCCATCCTCCAACAGATCTTCCATATCGACACATCGCGTCGACAGAAATAATTAACAAATTCATCCATCTCTCGACGCGGCACAATCGCTCAATCCAAATATTCACATAAATTCGCATACACGTCCATTATTTATCTGAAACGTCCACTGAATAGAGTGTTGGAATTCAAAGAGCATTGAATAATGCACACTGAAATCGTCCAGCAATTTCCTGCGGCAAAAATGCAGCGAGTGCATACGGTGGCCAACTTTTTCCACAAAGCCACTGCTGTGGTCGAATCAGTATTGTAGTGGTCGCAGCGTCGCCGCGTGGCCCCGTGCCCGCCTGCCGCAGCCACGCACGGGTCTCTCGTGTTTTGTTCCTCCACAATTGAAAATTCAGCGCCGACAGGAACAGTTTACGCCTCTTTAAACCTTTTATTACCAACCACATTCCGCGCGTAAATTTGCAGTCCCCTCGGTTAACGTATCCAGATGAAATGTGAATAATAAATATTTCGGGTTATTAACACTTCACCGTTGGGGAATGAACGTGTCGCAATTTTCTTCTTCGATTTCAACCGTGCCTACATAAATCTTGATTTGTTTGTTTGATTTACTCCCGGTGGATGTCTATTGGGAGTAGGTTTCCCTAGTATTCATTTTGCATCGGAATTTCTGATGAAACTGGATGAGCTGGATATTTTAATGTTTATTTTGCAAACAATTTTGTATGATTCTAGCAGATTGATTAATTCCCTTTATGATCAGTTCCTACTACGCTAAGGGACATCACTATTACATAAATGTAATCTTCAAAACGAAGCTTTTATTCTTTACGTTATGTGGAACACACACCAGTGGTGACAATAACTTTACCTGTTAATTTAAATGTTATTGAAATGTCTGTATAACATTCACTGAATAAACCTAGGATTATAATGCTTGTGTGTGTTTGTCCAGCAGAGATGGGCGGCGCGGGCGCGGGCGCGGGCGTGGTGAAGCAGCGCGGGGGCGCAGGCGCGGGCGCGGCGTAGCGCGGCGCGGTGGCGGGCGCGCGCGCCGGCGCATGCACGCCACCGGCCACACGGACCGCTCGGGCGGCGGCGGCGGCGGCGGCGGCTCCTGGCGCCTGCCGCCCGACGAGACGCTGCAGGTCGCCGACCCCAAGGCCGCCAAGGACGACGTAAGTACACATTTCATTATTTTATTTATAATTAAGCAATTAAAAATCATGGAATTTTAACATTAGTAAGTACAAAGGTGTTTGTGAATTTCTAGAAACTATAAAATGTATCTGTAAGTTTTTATTGTTATGTATGTTTGAATTTGAAAATTGTTTTTTTTTGTTATGGCTTTTACGAAGATAACTTCGCAATTCTGCCAGTGTCAAGTGGGGAGTTGAAAATTGTTAGATACAAGTTTATTAGAATCAATCTTTCCGTTTTTTGAGATATCCACGCATTTCCGGAAGAGAGTCGGTTTAATTTTTCAAATCAATCTTTGTTTATTTCAGGACCTCTACGGTTCAGATGGCCACAACTGGAGAAGCATCATATTCTCGTTGATGGTCATCAGTTTTGTGATAGCTGGAATCGTCATAGCAATTTATTTACTAGGGTAAGTTTTAGTGACATACGAACATTTTTCTTCACTTATTTAAGTGATGTACTACTTTTCATTTAGTAACGTTAACACTATTGCAGCGATGAAAGTTTCAACGTTCCGAAATGATTATTTTTATAAAATGTCTCTGTTCCAATCTACGATCTAGCGCGCTTGCCTAGATAATAATAATAATAATAAAATGATGATGCCTTAAAAATACCGGGCGTAAGGCCCGAGAATCTGTGAAGAGAAATAAAGACATAATAATAATAATACTGGCGGGTGCCGTTCCTCGTACAATAGACCAGTTTAATTAAGTCAATGAACAACCCAACACAATAACCTGTAATATTAATACCATGTCTGCAATAGTTACTTTATGTACCTAACATCCTCTATCTGTAATTTTTACTTAATTTTAAGTACCTATAATATTGTAAAAGGCCTCTCAGTGTTGGCTATGGCCCCACTGATGCCTTAAAAATACCGGGCGTAAGGCCCGAGAGTCTGTGTAGAGAAATAAAGATATAATAATAATAATAATAACGCAGGGGCGACTTTATGGCGAGTCGTCGGTGAGTGGCGTCACCGCGGACCCCGATTCCCTGGGGGCTAAATGAGACCCCCTGCCTCCCGGCTTGCCTTGATTGGCCGTCCGGGAGTGGAAGACGCAAGAGCTAAGTACCTAAGCTCCAGGGTGGAAGTGTTAAAGGGCATAACGCCGCTAGTACCGCTCAGAGAACGCGCAGCACACCTCTCGACACCCTAAGCCACTCACACCAATGTTGCCCTTCCGGCGTCATCTTAGGCTGCCTTCTGTGGAGGGCCCATTTAGTGAGTGGCAAGTCATCACCCGCTATATTTTTTTTATGAATGAGGCATAACTGGCGGGTGCCGTTCCTCGTACAATAGACCAGTTTAATTAAGTCAATGAACAACTCAACACAATAGCCTCTAACATTAATACCATGTCTGCAATAGTTACTTTATATACCTAACATCCTCTATCTGTATTTTTTACTTAATTTTAAGTATAACATTGTAAAAGGCCTCTCAGTGTTGGCTACGGCCCCACTGATGCCTTAAAAATACCGGGCGTAAGGCCCGAGAATCTGTGAAAATAATAATAAAAACGTTTATTTGCAAAATTACATGGGAATATACATACAATAACTTAGAACTATACTAGGCAACTAATTAGTGTGCTAAACAAGATATATTATTGAATGTTGGAGATTTATGTCCATTCACACTAGGTATTCCTGTGTTGTGAAAGGAATTTTTACTACACAATTATTTTTTTAACATTATTTACAAGAGCCAGGAAGTTGTTGAAGGAACGAATAGAGCGAGTGATTGAATTGAACCACAGACTGCTAAAGTAATACCAGGTCATGGTTCAAAAAGTGGAAATAATCTTTATTGATGATGAAACCGATAGATGAAACCGGTTTACTCTCGACTTGAAGACCGACAAATTATAGTTCAAGGGGAATAGAGATTCGGGCAAGGAGTGCCACAGTTTGGCTGTTCGCACGATAAAAGTCGAAGCAAAACGCTTGGTGCGAGTCTTTGGAACCTCAACTGTATAACGGTGCCTCCTTGCCGTACCTCTACTCGTACGATGGAACGTTCGACGTAGTAGAACGTAGTGAAAGTCGAAAATAGTGACCATCATTTAAGAATAAGAATAATTTATTTACCTTAACAATTAACTTTAATAATATATTTGACTTATCTAACTAGGAATACTGCATTTTGATATCCCTGTGGGTTCTGCACTAGGAACAGTTGACTTCATTCCTATCTTGTATACGTCGGCAGCTATGTGGACGAGCTGCTGTACTGGTCGGGACGGCGCATGCGACTAGACGAGTTCCTGCGCGGGGACCTGAACGCGGTGCGCCTGCCCACCACCTGGGTGTCCCCCACGCAGGTGGTGTACCAGGCGGACGACGGCGGCCTGCTGGCGCTCGACACCGCCAACAACTCGCTCTTCGTGCTCGTCACCAACCACACGCTGGTGAGTACTTGGAATACTATCAAATACAATTTATTTATTGATAATACCACAAATCACAAGTCATATCTATTCCTATATCACCTATCGCCCTTGTACTGCATGCTCAAATGGAATGTCAGCTGGCAAGATAATCAATGTAATCATGCTATAGTTGGTACATCATCTACATCACCAACATTACGATTTTAAACAGAGTTCAAAATGCTGATTATCAATTTCTTTTTATCAATCAACAATTTATAAAAGCTTTATACTTATTTTATATTTAAAGTTTTTATAAGTAGTATGAAATACGAAATATTACCTACGCGAATTCAAAAGGACTTCGCACGGTTGTGTCACAACATGATGTACGGCCAGCATAATCATTACATTGAGCAACTATATATAAATTAACAGTTATTTAAAAAATTATACATTCAAGACACACGTTTTAATCTATAGGTACATCTCACAAAACAAAAGCAAACAGTTCTCAAAGACCTGACGTTTGAAGTTTCAGAATAGCAAACCAAAAGGTCAACTTTGAATACCCTCTCGTTCACGAGGGTGAGTGCCCTTCAGAGCCGCTAAACTCTTCATTTACAGTTACGTGTCGAGTCTTTTTGTTTCTGGATTATAGAAAAAGCTTGCCAATTTACACTTTGAAATATGATTTCAGTAATAGGTACGATACGAGTAAGCCCCAGTTTTATATCCAAGATTTTCTAAACTGCAAATAGAAGAATTGTGTGCAATATGGTATTATTCCTATCTCATAACAAATTGAATGGGTTTAGGTGGAACGTTGCAATATTTATTCTAACGTCACTTGGATCCAGCTTGAATGAAATATTGGCGCGCAGCCTAGTCTCTAAAGAATAGGACTTACCACATGAGCCTACTTCGAACAGCGGTGTTACGTGGCTCCCGAGAGCGGCGGCGGTTTTACGTCGACGCTCTTTACAGTTAAATTTATAGGGACATCCGAAACTCTCCATAACGGCATTATTATGCAGGCGCCAGCGGGGTACGGAAAATGAACATTTGAAAGTGCCGCCCTTAAAATATCTTCCGATTCCACGATAGACGGAAATGAAACCCAAACGGACACAATCCAGTCGAATAAAAGTATGAGACTTTAAAGTGAAAATCGTATTTTCCCATTACTCAGCCGTTAAAAATGATGGTTTCATTTTCTCACAAACTTTCGCAGAATAGTACCTATATCAATAAGATTTGCCGCAGCTCGCTGACCGCAGACCGAGCGTTCGATCTTTGTTGAAAAATTGTGGAAACTTTTAAGAGAAATAAGTTTTTTTCTTTACATTTGCAAAGCTTTAATGAAGTTGCGATTCTTGTCTGATCAGCTCTGCTAAAGTTTCGCGGTGTTTAATGTAAAAGGAGTAAGAAGCTAAACTGTTGAACTATGTTATTCCAGCGGCAACTAAATGTGCGCGGCTACCAGTGCTCGCCCAACTTGCGCTACGTGCTCTTTCAACACAACATCAAGGAGGTACGTACTACCCTATTGTCTCGTAAAACTTTTAATTGGATTTATCCAAAAAAACAACACAGATCGTTAGAAAGTTCGCCCTTTCGCCGCCGCCATTCAAGTGTTATTATTTCACAGGTCTACCAGCGAACGTTTACGGCGCACTACACTGTTTATGACGTCACAAATGAGTGAGTCCCTTTTGATATTTGACGCTTGAACTCGTAAATGTCGAGGTAAAAGGCGCGAGGTTTCGTAATTACGTTTTTGCCAACTGTAAATTGAATTTCCGGTTTCCGAATTTGGTCTCCGCTCACCGCGCTGTCGCCCTAGAAGTGCTCTTTTCGATGGTATCAAAGCTGGTTCTTTTAGAAAGTTCGTTCCATTAAAATTCTCGTATATCTCTCGTAGAAATGGCTAGTCGGGCAGTTATCGAAACAAAATTTGTAATGGGTCTGTCGAGCGGCATAATAAATGTAGTCGGCGCAGCGTACGGGCATGATTCCGGTTGCCTCTCCGCGAAATATAAAATATCGGCACGATCTCAATTCGTTTCCCTTACACATTTATTACTTTCCGAGGGAATTTCGATATCATCTGCAGCCTCCGGTTAATGAAAATTAAATCGAAAATAATTAAATAGAAAATCTCCGTTCAACAACTCAGAATTCCTGAACAAACTCCATTTATTAAGCACGATGTTTTTCTAGATATTTCTATTGTATCACTTTGTTCCATTAACAGGCTGAATTGTATTTACCTATTTATGTTTTGTTTCTTTTTGCGGACAGGCATTCTTTGAAACAAATTGTATTCTTTCCGTCTGAACTATTTTGTAAGGAGAGTTCTGAAAGCGTCTCTCCCATAGAAATAAAAACTTAAGAGGTAATTTTAAAGAGCCATTTGCCTTCAGGTTTGTTTTCTTATGTAACTTAGTGAATACCGTTCTTTGCCGGTTGGCCCGGTGGGGGAAATCGATTTGACGATTTCAAGTTGACGATAGGAACGTGAATACGATTTGCAATTTATTTCAAATATTGCGAGCTGAATTTTAATGCGCCCGGTGGTAGTCCGTGGGGGTTGGAGACTTTACTAGTAGTAGTACTTGTGTATCTTCTGTGTACTTACTGTGTAAGGAGCAACGACCGAACGTAAAGCAAAACATATTGCCCCGTAGAGACGTGATATCCAAGTAGTTTATCCTATAAAACCAAACAACTTTTCGAGTCGCTGAAGTGGCTTTTATGAGCACCAAATTCACCAAAGAACTCGACGTTGGTGCGGTTTAAACTCGTCATATAGACACATAAAAGCAAAGTAGCTTACTTACCGTATCACGTTATCCACACATAATTTTTATGCTTATAAAATTATATGATTAGTTTGACAATAATACTGACTGACGAAATAGTGTTAGAAGTTGAACAGTTATGCCAATTTTATTGTACTAAACATTTTACGTAGGCACACACGTATATATACATATTTGGTATGTCTAACTTTATTAGGCTTGATATATCTGTCGCAGAAATGAAAACTGATGATTTGCTACAGTGGAGACCGGCATGAGCCTTGCTTGCAAAATTGCCAATAGAGAGTATATATGTGTTTTTAAATTAAAATTAGTAATGTAGCAGAAGTAAGCCAAATTTGGTTAGGAACGAGTAGTCGAGTATTAAATGTCGTGTCATATTCTGATTGCTTTGTGTGTGTGCCAGCCACCACGTGCCGTTATTCGGCGAGGGCCAGAGGACGTGGGAGTGGCAGCACGCGGCGTGGCTGGGCGTGGACGGCTCCCTGCTGCTGGCGGCTGACAACGAGGTGCTGGCGCGCCCGGGCCCGCCGGCCAAGCGCGCGCCGCTGCTGCAGCTCACCAACGACGGGATACCTGGCCGCGTCTATAATGGAGTCTCGGACTGGTTGTATCAAGGTAAAGTTTCATGCCAAATTGTCGTTCTGTTAGTCACTTTTTTCAGCATGTTCGTAGCTATGTATAATTTGTATAGGGATGCTACTTTTTTCTTTGTTTACAACTTCTTCACCAGCATGTTAATAAGCAGCCTACTAATAGTAGGTAGGTCATGGCTATCTATGTATATAAAACTCAAAGTTACTCAATCTATATATACAAAAACTCAACTGACTGACGGACTGACTGACTGATATAATGATCTATCAATGAACAGCCCAAACTACGGGACGGATTCGGCTGAAATTTGGAATGAAGGTAGATGTTATGACGTAGACATCCGCTAAGAAAGGATTTTCGGAAATGCCACTTTTAAAGGGGTGAAATAGGGGATGCAAGCTTACTTCTTAATGCGAGCGAAGCTGCGAGCACCCACTAGTCAGTCATAAAACTAAAATTGTTTAATCAAATGCCTTTGGGGTGGTTTAAAAACTCCCGACAACTGAGCTTGTCACACTCATAATGACTCAAGCGAATTATAGTCAAGAGCAAACCCATTTTTAACAAAACTATTACCAACATACAAACACAAATATGTTTTGTAATTCCAGAGGAGGTGACGAAAGCCCCGACCGCGGTGTGGGGGTCTGCGGACGGGTCGCTGGTGCTGTACGTGCAGTACGACGATCGCGCCGTGTCCGAGCTGAAGTTCCCGCGCATCGCCGAGGGCATCGGCGGCGCGGGCGCCACTCGAGCCGGCTTCCTGCTGCCCGCCTTCAACCACTCCACGCACACTGTCTTCCCTGACCATATTACTATTAGATATCCCACGGTGAGCTAGTTGTACTACACCTTAACCACTCAAGCATCTACGGTGACAGTACTCACCAAAAAAAATATTGCGTCTTGTGTCCATGGGGAGTACAGTCACCAAATGCCAGCGTTCAGTTGAGTGGGCAATTTTCTGGAGTTCACGAAAACGTGTTGTTACTTGAACATAACTTGCCTGATGATAAGCAGTCATAAAACTGTAAGAATATTATGTCAGGTGCTATTTGAGTCTTGTTGGTACTTGACATTAGTCTTCTTCAGTCTCATACAAAAAGAAACAAAGAAGTTAAATTTTCTCTAAGACCAATGTCTAAGAGTAGTTAAAAAGATCTTAAAGACCCATTTTTTTATTTACACATACTCGTATATATGCGATTAGTAGTCCTTGTTGTTTGGTTATGACAGTTAAGTTGTTCATGTAAAAATAAAGTGTCATCTTTTTACATGAATTTTAATTTTGTGTTACAGCCCGGCAGTTCGATACCAAAAGTGTGGTTATGGATAGTGGCAGTTCAGAACTCCACTTCACCGCCGAGATGGGAAGTAAAGCCTCCTAGTACTTTAGATGGAATGTAAGTTACACTTATCTAGCTTGCTTGATATTTGAATTGAAAATACCAATTAATTTTACTCGTAGTAACATTAGTAGTGGAAAATAATAATATACCTTCTATTTTCAGGGAATATTATCTCATATCAGCCCAATGGGTGGGCAAAGAAAACTCTCACGTAGGTGTAGTGTGGATGAATCGTGCACAGAACTTAACCGTATACAGCAGTTGTTACGCCCCGACCTGGACTTGTACAGAGGTATATACAGAAGAGGTATATTTCTGCCTGCTTTTGATTTAGCGGACGAAGTCGCACTAAACTTGATTTTTATCGTAACGTTTTGCAGACGCATTCCGAGAAGGAGACGGACGAGCCGTGGCTGGAGGTGCACCAGGTGCCGGTGTACTCGGCGGACGGCAGCGCCTTCCTGCTACTGGCGGCCGTGCAGGAGGGCGGCGGCCAGTACTACACGCACATCAAGCACGTGGACGTGCTGCGCCAGCGCATGGCCGTGCTCTCCCACGGCAAGGTGGAGGTCACGGAGATCCTGGCCTGGGACCAGGAGAACCACTTAGTCTATTATTTAGGTGAGCCCGCTTCCACGAGGTGCTTCTACTCGTTCACTAACTTAAATAACCGTGTCTTTTCTTCTTCTTCAAGGGTTAGACAAAGAAAAATCTTACATACCTAAGCTCCACCCCGATATGGTGAAGGAGGCAAATCAAATTAAGTATTTAAAATGATTGCAGTTGAGTTGTTTTTCTGAATATTGAAATTACTAACCGATCGTCCTCGTCATACTAAGCGAATGCTGTCAACCATCATTATATTCACGGAGATTTGTGTGTTACGTTTTTTGTGATTGTAAGAAAGTGTGGTTGATTAATTGTTTCTCTAGAAAAATGCTGACGCATCGTTTCATTGGTACAGGTAGTGCAGACAGGCCCGGCCAGAGGCACGTGTACGTGGTGCGGGACCCCAGCTACGGCGGAGGGCGCAACTCTGTGCGGGCGCGGGCTGAGAGGGAGGAGCCTCGCTGCCTCACCTGCGAGCTGGCCGTGTGGCCGGCGCGCCTGCACTACGCCAACTGCTCCTATTGGAGCGCGCGCTTCCCGCCCGCCAAACACAATGTGGGCATCACGCACTACGTGCTGGAGTGCCGCGGGCCAGGACCGCCGCTAGCTGGCCTGCACGACGCCAGAACACATAAGCTAGAGAGAATATTGTATGACACGAGGCCTTATAGGTAAGTTTCTTCGTGCTCGTACTTCATCGATCCGACCCACCCGACATCGTATATTTAGAGGCTGCAACACAATTCTTCAAAATATGTAATATTCCAGATCAGTACGATTACGCGAGCTGGCGCTGCCGTCGCGGCGTTCGTTCGACGTGCAGTTGAGCAGCGGGTCCAAGGCGCGCGTGCAGCTGCTACTGCCGCCATCTTGGCGCGAGGAGTTGAGAGACGCAGCCTTCCCGGTGCTCGTCCATGTGTAAGTGATATATAAATCTATACCTATCTAGCCGTGGAAAGAGGCTGTAATAAATCAGCTTATTTTAGGGAGTGAAATTACAATCTATTCTCAAATCCTTCCTAAAATTTAAATTAAATATTTCTAGTTTAAGAAGCTATAACGAGTGCTATGCATACATACATCGTACGCAAACTAGCAGGTGTTAGCATACGTGCCTTAAAACAATTCATAGGCTTGCCAAGGATTACGTCAGTTGATTCTGTAAGCTGAGGCTTTACTATGCAGTTTGCCAATTTTAAAATCTCTTTGGCAACAGCACTGTAGTATTTGCTGTTTCAAATCTAGGATACACAAAATGCTTTGCCAAATTCAAAATCATTTAGAGAAGGCTGGTAATAATCTGATGCAAAAGCTGGGAAAATCCCTTTTAATCCAACACCATGCGAATAAAGCCTCATTTCGTGGGTCTGATAAATGTGTTAAAAAGTAGATTCCGGCTGTTTTTTTCTGGACCTGCAGTCGTTAAACCACGTGAGAAGTGTTCCAGGTTGTTTGAAAGATCTCGACACAGACGCTCAGCGCACTCATAACTTATTACTTATTTTCCAGGGACGGTCGCCCGGGCAGCCAGCAAGTGACGGAGGAGTTCCTGGTGGACTGGGGCTCGTACATGTCGTCTCGCAACGACGTGGTGTACGTGAAGCTGGACGTGGCGGGCGCGCGCGGCCTGCCACGGGCCCTGCTGCGCGGCCGCCTCGGGGGCGTCGAGGTGGCCGACCAATTGGCTGTTATTAGGTGAGCACTTACTTAGAACTTGGTCCCAGAGGCAGATGTCAAGAAGTCCAGTCACAACCAACAGTCTTTGGAATAGTTCTCAGTGGACTAAACTGACAACCACGGTTGTTATAAGCTAGCTTATTTGATTGATTAAAAACATACAAAACTTTGGTAAAAAGATATATGAAACTTGTTAAGGAACAGACTGAATGCAGATTCCGCTGATAACGTTTGTTCAAGACCAGATTATACCGAGATTCTGGTGAGGTTTCCAGATTTTTTTAAACGAGGAATGGGTTTTAATTGACCGTAATTCGCCTGATGGATATAGATTTAGATTTCACATAGTAAGTAGCCAAGGAAGGAGCTCTATGCAATTCTGGATATTTGTTCGTATTCAAAAACTCATATTAAGTTTCTTACCTAAGTATAACATTATTATCAAACCATTCCATTAATCGAATATGATCAAGCAATATATTTCGTTCCAGATATTTATTAGAAACGTTCAAATTCCTGGACGTGACTCGCGTGGCGGTGTGGGGCTGGGGCTACGGCGGGTACGTCACGTCCATGCTGCTCGGCTCGCAGCAAGCCACGCTCAAGTGCGGCATCGCAGTGTCGCCCATCACCGACTGGTTGTATTATAGTGAGTAAACAGCTTGTTATTTCACTTAGTAAATAAGGAACCGTTCAATGCTACTTCATGATGATATGAAGGCTTGTCCATTCATCCAAAAATGTTTATGAATGTAACTCTGCTGGATGTTTCAAACAATTGGGCAAGTCAACATAGAGTTCACGTCCTTGAAACAAGCTGATGAAGGTGTCCGCGTCCGCGTCCAAGTGTGATGACCAATTAGACATCACACTAGAATCATAATGCTGAAGCTAAAGATTGGTGCTGGTGCTTTCTTCTTTGTGTCTGAGAGGAAACGTCGATCGAAAAACGATCGATCCTAAAAAATATATCAATTTCAAGCTGCAATTGGTGGCAATTCTTATCTACGTAGTGGTATCCCAAGACCTTACAATGTTGTCTTCTCCACGTTCCAGACGCGGCATTCACGGAGCGCATCCTCGGGCAGCCGTCAGTGAACTACAAGGGCTACGTGGAGGCCGACGCGTCGCAGCGCGCGCACCACGTGCCGCCGCACGCGCTGTACCTCGTGCACGGGATGGCGGACATGAGCGCGCCCTACCCGCACGCGCTGCAGCTGGCGAGGTCTCTCACCGACGCAGGCGTGCTCTTCCGATACCAGGTCAGTAGTACGGCACCATATTAGTGCTCACGTCAGTTAGAGAAATAGACTAGTCACGATACGCGTAATGGAATCTAAAGAAATAGCTGCTGGTACCGATAAATGGAACTTCGATTCTGCCATGATTTAGTAGTACAGAGTTTTGAATTATTTGTCAACTAAATTTGTAAGAGTGCATTATTTCTCCGAGCATGCAAATCTTTATCAATATCCACAGTCATAAATTAATCAACACAGACCAGATTCCCTGACCAAATTAGATTTAAATATTATCGGACCATTGAAAAAGTGGCTAAATAGGCATTCTTTATTTAAAAAAATATTTTGTTCCAGGCGTACGCTGACGAAGGGCACGACCTGAAGGGAGTGATCGAGCACGTGTACCGCTCCATGGAAGACTTCCTCCGCGAGTGCCTCTCCCTCGACCCCGAGGACACCAAGCTGCCTCCCCCCGACAGATAAAACACGCCCACTCTAGTCCAGTTACCTGTAAATATGTACATTACAATAACTTACTTTATAGTCAATGATGTGTTCTCCGTTTGGGTTTCGATAAGTTTCACGCATGTTAACATAATGATGGATTGTCGAGACAACTTTATGAGGTATCGTACGAATAGATAGTGTTAATTTGGGTTTCAATTTCAAACTAAAGGCTACGAAATTTAAAAACTGCGAATCACAATTATCCTCATTGAATCCATGCGATTTCGCTTCCGCACCATTGTGCTTGACTATCAGCTAATACCTAATCTTAGATAGAAAATAAATTCAAGAGTTGAACTAGTGCTAGTCCAAATTTTTGTAGTAATTCGAATACCTTATTCTCTATTAAAGCTCTCGAGAAGATTGTGATCATGTTACTTAGACTTTCGAGCTTGTTCTTAGGCTTAACTGTTTTCTACTGCGCCTTTACTATCAAGCTTTCCTATCCTATCTCTATTGATAAGCGAAATGAAAATGAAAGACAAAATGTGACCGATTCTAGAATAAGTAACAATTTTAGATTATACACATCTCTGAACAATTTTATCGTCATGGTAAGATAGCAAGTGCTGTGAACTCTACCCAAGTACGTGGTCTCGTCGGGTAGCCCTACTCGTAGTTTAGTATTTCCGAATTGACAAGTATATATACAATCTATATAAACACCCAACATATAGGTAATGAGTATCTGGCTGCGGCGTTTGTAAGCCATATATATACCTATACAAATACGTGATCCAACTGTTTTTTGCGTTATCATAGATTATGTCTTTGATATCTTAAACCTTTAAATGAGGAGCTTATCGTTTAGGAAAATTTGAAATAGACCTTTTGACGTTATTTTGTCACAAATAAAAAATGTGAAAAAAGAAAACGAAAACATAGAGTTGTTAAAAATACCTCATAAATAACGATGTAAATAGTACTTAGGTACGTACTACTTATGTAACATAGAATGCGTTGTTTAATAGAGTATTTTAATGTTTAGGATTGAAGTGACCTTGATCATCCCCCAACCCAAGCTGCTTTGGCTCCATCCCATCATCACACGTGCTACACTACCGCATCATTCAATGGACTGCTCTTGAAAAACATTCATTGAGAAAAACACAAACATTTTCTATCCTTACCAGATCCTATGTTGTAAAATTTATTTATGATGATATTTCCATAGTTCAAAAAGCAGTGTTGTATGCCTGTGAGTCCCTTTAGGTTTGCGTTTGTGTTCATTTCCTGTGCGTTGGTTCCCACGGTAGTTGTGGAATCCTCTGTACCTCCGATATACAATATCATTATACTTTGAGGAACTAATATCGATACTGAAGTAGTAACTAATATAGCATAGTAAAATATCATCAAGCTAAAGTTATATAGCTACAAAAGGCCCGCGAGGCACGCTAGTTAAATTATACTGGATATTATACTGTTGTTGTTGATTTCGAGTAAATAATAAATGTAGATATTCATTGTTGTGTATAGAATTAAACGTTCGCCGATATAATGTTAAGTGTTATCGGATACCTGCATAGACGCATATCGTACATTCCATGTTTGTGAAGACTGCCAATTTGGTCTAAATTTTACAATCATTGTATTATATAATACCTACGATATGTCGATGAGATTAATTTCAATTGCCGTTATGGTCTTATAAGAATGCTGTGATTCTTCTATTGCATAATTTTAACGATATTAAAATAATAATTATTAATAATGTCTCCATCTATTATTACGTAGGGCCTAGTGAAATCGAATTCGTCGTAATAAATGCTAATTGTAAGTTAACGTTAATTTAGATATTTTGAAATTCTTCCATTGTAATTATAAAGTTAATATTGCTTTGTTCTCCGAATCATTATGAAACAAACATAGACAATATAAGACGGGCTACGTGTACCCACATACAACTGAGATTTTATAGTTAGATTAAAATACGAGAGAGTTCGGAAACCGGGTGCTTTAAAGTTTAGGTACATCACGTTTGTGTACGCATTGGTTTGATTAGCGATGTTCCCTAGTCGTACAGGCGGCGAGCTCCCGGCCAGGGGCGCCCGCTCCGGGTACACCCGGCGTCTCGCTGCCAACTCGCTAGTTCGTAATTACGTAAATAATTTTTAATCCAGTGGAAAAATCAAAATAAGCTAGCATGAAACCTGCGAATAACACCAATTTAAATCATATTGATAATATTAAATTAAAATAAAAAATATGCCGGGTTGTTATTAAATGTTAGCACGACGGTGTTTTAGAGAAATTGTTTGCACTTCGCTTCTCTCCTAACTAATTTCCAGAGTACCTACTAGTAGTGTTTAGTCTTCCATTGCCGCGACGCTTCCGTGCCCTGAAGTCATTCTTGAAGCAGGAAAGTAGGAACTATGTGATGACTATGTCAATTATTTCAATTCGCCACAGAACAGCTACTTCATTTTAGTTTGTTTCCTTCTAGTGTCCTCTGACAAGTCTATAGACTAAGTTTAGATTGTGCTCCTAGTTTTTCCTGATTCTATGGATGTGGTAATAAATGTGAATCAGTAATGCTGTGTTCTTAGGATCCCTGCCAGTATAGCTACACTGCAGTCGACGTCAGTACATGCTGTAACCTTGTCACAATAATGCTATCAGTTTAATTAATATAATATCCAAAAACAAATTGAATATGCTAGCCCTACATAATGTTACAAGCATGCTAACGTCGAATGCAGTTGCGGTGCAGTGTAGTTGACATTGCAACTCTAGAGTGTTGCGTGTATTCCCTTAGCGGTTAGATGGACAAGAGTGCGGTACTGAATACTAGTCACTACTAATACATAAGTTCATGCGATACAATTTGAAAACAATCTGAACATACGTTACATAGTAAGGTAGAAAATGAAATTGTTTCAGTAAAATTAACCAAGATTCATCAATACAAGTTACATTTACATCCAAATACAGTATGCAGTACCGCATCGTTTGATGGCCCTAGAGAAAAGTTCAACTTGAATTCTTCGTTATTGTTACTCAGTGTTAAAATCTTGTCGTCTCGTTTAAGAATAACAGTGTTGTATAGATGGATACGTTTCATTTGTAAATTCTGAGATTATTCTGTTATCATTGTAAAAAGTTTCTTTGAATAAATAAAATTTTAAAATTTACATAATCGTTCATAGTGTTGTTTTATTGTAGGTTTAATGTCTAAGAGCTGGATGATTTATGTGTCCGATCCGCGCAGGTGTATGCCGCTAGGTCCGCAGTCCCGTTTTTGGGACCACATCTCCACGCTCCGGAAGTATCGTTCCAAGTGTTCGTTCCTGATGTTCCTATCGGGGGAGTTGATGCGGGCGCTGCAGGTAGTTGTACTGAATGCTTCATCCGAGTCACAGAGGGAGTTTGACAAATTGCGCATGAGCTCGTAATGCGAGAAATTCATGGACATCATGGAAGCGTTTTCTGTTTCCGGGCAAGTCGTCGTGGAGGAGACATCCATGTATAGATCCGGTGGGTATCCCCGCCTCTTGAACCCGGTAGGTGAGCTGGATGCACTCTCTCCGTTCACCAATTTGCTCTTCTTGAGTCTGTAAGCTAAGTCCATTGATCGAACGCCGTCATTCAAGTCGAATGATTTCCTCTTCCCCGGCTCGTTTTTGATCTTTGATGGCGGAGCCAAGAAGGGTTGGTTGAAGGACTTGGTTTTATTCATCTTCTTATCGGACTCGTCACTGCTATGCATGTTAACCACGAAGAAAGTAATGCTGATGCTAACTGGCGATTTTCACATGGCAAATTGTATATTAATTAATTTTATTCACCCATTCGCATTTTTATTAGAATCCCTGACACTGACATGATTTTGACCGTTACATTTTTGAACTGACTTATTCAAACTTTAATACCCTACGTATTCACTACAATTAAGGCCCACTTGCGCAAAAATGATCGAATTATTTAGTTAGCCCAGACTAGTTAGCTTGGGCTAGTTAAATAACTAACTAAATAATTGAATGCTCTTGCACAGTACTGTTTAAGGAGTAGGCTAGTTAGCCCGGGCTAACTAGTTAAACAGAAATCATAGACACATAGTCTATGGATTTTTTTAGCAATTTGGGTTTTTTTTTTTTTTTTTTTTTTTATTTTAATTTGGGTTTTTGGAGCTTAAAATGATTTATCAAAACGCGTTTACTGTCAAATATCAACAAACGTCAATGTCAAAATGGTTAATTGTCTTGTCAATGCCAGACCATAGCAAATACAATATTACATACCAATTTTAATTACAGTTTCAAAACACCGCGTAGTTCGTTTGTTTTAATAAATTCTCGTTCTTGTAAATCAGTTTGCTAGCAGTGATATTAATAATTAAAAATGACTTCTTCAAACAAACGTTTAAGAGCGCCTAATTTCACAACCGGAGAATGCCTTCAACTGTGTGCAATTATTGAACGCTATAAACATATTGTAGAAAATAAAACCACGGATGGTGCTTCTCTACAACAAAAACAAGATGCGTGGGCTGAGATTACCAAAGAATACAATGCATCTGGCCCAAACTTTTTTAGATCCGTAGAGAGCTTGCAAAATACCTATAAAAAATTAAAACTAAAAGCCAAAAAACAACATGCAACAGTCAAAATGACCATACCAGGTAAATACCATAACATAATGAAATAAATTACACATTTTATAATATTATAAAAATAAAAAATATAGCCATGAAGTTAAATATATTTTAAATAAATATTAAATGTATTTCAGTGAACAAAGAAGAGTTTAGAACAGCAAAAACAATATTGTAAAACTAATTCAAAATGAATTAATTTTACAATATTGTTTTTGCTCTCTCTCCTCTCGGGCCTCTATTTTGTTATAAATTAATTTTCCAAATTACATGTGTTTCTATACAAAAAATAACTTGTGGTTATTGTAAAAGTCTTTGTTATTTTATATCACATAATAATGCAGGATTTTACATTTTACCAAGTAATTTGTGTATAGTTTTTGATAATTATTTCACTGTTCATTTCGATGATGTTTTCCAGAATGTGAAACACCCAAAACAAAAAGGAAGGAAACCATGCTGGGTAACTTTTCTGAACTAGCACAATCAAAAATACACCTCATTGAATACCAAAAAGAGCTGGCTTATCTACAAATACAAGTAGAAAAGAATAAATTGAACCACAATGACACAATGCAGGAAATAAAGTTGGAAAATATAAAAAAAAAATATATGCAAGAGGAAAAAATTAGAGATGCACAGTTAAAATTATTAAATTTAGAAATATTATTGAAAGGAAAACAGTTAAATTTAAGTAAATGAATAAATATGTACCTTTTTTACCAAATACTTTTATTTCATAATTATGGTAATCTTGTACTAATAAATATAATAGAACATATTTAGTTTCTAGTATCCATATAATAGTTAACACCTAATCTGATACATAACTTCGAATTCAGTTAGGAACTAGAGTCATATACAATGATAAATTAAATGCTAATAAATATATTCAAAAGCAGCAGTCTTCACAGAGATGTAATTCTTCAATAGGTAGGTACCTTTTTCTGTTTGTCACCCGACTGTAAACAAAATAAAAAAAATTAAATGGTAGTTCAGATAAATAAATTTATGTTACTTATATTTATTTGACCAATTAAGACAGGGCTTGTTATACTTCTCACTTTAATCCAAGTGAATAATATTTAGAAGAAATATAATGAGTGCATAATTTAATTATGCAATTTTACTGATTAAAGTAATTCATTCATTATTTCATGTGATATTTTTTGTGACAAGTTGATTGTAATTTATAATTTATTGATATCTTTTTGTGAACATAATGATACTTATTAATTTTAAAGATATCTAATTAAGATGCTACTTTAGTGAATAATTCATTTCTTAATTAATGCAAGTAATTGGTTGTTTTAATTAAGTAAATAAATCAATATTCTTCAGTATTTGGGACACATATCTACACATAATGGTCATCCAATCCTAATACTGTGACTTAGTTGCACTATTTTAACTAGAGAGCTGAAGAACATGTAGGTATTAGTTATATATAGGATAAATATTACTGTACTGAAGACATAATAAATACAAAGAAATGAGTAAAGTTTTTGCAATGATAAGTAGTAATAGAATTAAAAAGACAAACCTGGCAAAATATTGTTCAATCAATGCTTGTCTCTCTTGTCGACCAGTATTATTATTTTGTTGTACTGGTTGGTCCGGAACTTGTTCTTCTATGGATGGATATTGTGGATCTTCTAAAGGTTCAGTATCTCCTTGTAATAAAGCTATATTATGTAACACAGCAGTTGCTATTATTATGGCTGGAATTCTATGTAGATGTACTTGAATCCCTCTGCTCAAAATAGGGAATCTCCGTTTCCAAACACCAAAAGTCCTTTCAACACAATTTCTGGTTCTTATTTGAGATTCATTGTACAAAGATACTGCTCTAGTTAAAACAGAGGAGAGTGGAGTCATCATGTATGGCATTTGTGAATACCCACTATCTCCTAGCAAAAGTTTGTCACCATAGCATCCTTGTAAAAAATTTCTTTTTTGGTTACAATTGTCCCATATGGTGGAATCATGGGCCGACCCTTGCCATCGGGCCACCACATCCATGAATAATAAATTTACTGAACATATAGCTTGCACATTAAATGAGAAGTATCCTTTACGATTTCTAAATATTTCAGCATTTATCCACCAGGGGAATTAATTTTTACATGAGTACAATCAATAGCCCCAATTACTCGAGGGAATCTGGCTAAGTTTATTATAAAAATCTGTAGAAACTTTTATAACTTCTGTTGCACTGTAGGTATGGCATCTTTATGTATGTTTTATATAAAGCAGCTATTGCATTGGTTACTCGGTGTATAATACGGCAGGCTGTAGATTCATGAACACCAATCACATCTCCACAAGTAATAAGTTGACTGCCTGTTGCATAGAATCTCAATTTACAAAGTATCTGATTTATAGGAGATATAACTTCGTTTCTGTAACAATTAATTAGTTATGTGTAGGTATATGTACCTAGTACTTAGCGGTTTCATTGCAGCAAATATGATATGGAAAGTTGGTAGGTAGGTATGTTTCCAAAACATTGCAGACCAAAGAAGCAACAAAAATGTGGGGTTCATATAAATGTAAGCACTTAAAACAAAATAATCTCACCTTTTTGAGTCGCCTTTCAAAATGATCCCAATGTTTTGTAGGTACTAAAACCTCCACACTTGTTTTTGATAGACGAAATCGACGTTGAAAATCGCCATCTCTAATTGTCGTGAAATAAGTAATCTGACCGGTCTTGCACTTCTCTATTACAAAAATTTGAATTTAATATAAACTCTACTATTTCTTCATCATCATCCGAAAAATCCATTATTGCTTTCTTTTACAGCTATTTATATACCTACCTAGTGTCTGTACTGGTTTAGTTTTAAATTTATTTTAGGTCAGAAAATATGTCAGTATAACTTTTTGTAGGGTTAGCCCCGTGCTAGCCCGTCGATTTTGAGAGGCTAGTGAAATAACGAAAAATTACCGATTTAGCACTGGGCTAACCTACCTTCGTATCTCTGCAAGACGATTTTACAGATTTGTCAAGTTAGCCCTGGGCTAACCAGTTAGCCCGGGGCTAAGTAGAGTAGCGCAAGTGGGCCTAACAATACTTTAGAAAAATGCGATGCGCCATCTGTTGGATGGTGGTTAAATCAGCAAGGTAAGCAGTAAGATTATAACAATGATACGCACCCTTCATTCCTATAAGTAGAGCCCGCATAGGAGGGTTCTTTTCAACTTTTCTAGTAAAAGAGTTGCATTGAAATTAAACTAGATGGCACTAGTTGTTCCTAATCGCTGATACATACTGATTATGATTATACTTTTATATTATATTACTCTATTCTTTATACAAAGACTCAAGTATTTTATAGGTAATTTATTCAATTTAAGTATTATTTTTAATTCTACATAAATGTCTGTCATATAAATACCTAAAAATTATTATTTGTGTGGTGGGCGTGGCATTTGGGTGTAAAATACATTCTAAATCTATTATAATCTTATTTAAACATGCTGACCGTTGCAATAATATCGGCACTAACTTGAAAAGCAGTAAGTTATCCTAGGAAGTCAGCTCGTATAATTTTGGCAGGTAGGTAAGCATCACACAGAGCAGCCGTGGTCGGCGCCAGAGCTTCGATCTCTGCTTTCACTCCACTCGACAACATTGCGTTTAGCTCTTCTTTGATACGAACACCTGGAAACAAGGGGTTACCTACTATAAATGATTTCACTTGATAATAGTCTTGTTACAAAATATAGCGTGCATCTTTTGTTAAATAGTGTACGTTTTGAAGGGTCAAACTGCTGAACCATGACTTTGTGGAGATACATTGTGGGCCTTATTACAAAACATGGTTTAAATATTAGTCTAGACCAAGTCCGTTTTAGTTGAATAATTATCAAACTGTCAAAATGTACCAATGTTAAATCAAAGTTCCAATTTCAAGTTGATATTTTGATTGCTTGTATGTGATATCTGAGCAACATGAACCCACTTTTTATTTTCACTAATATTTATACTAATATATATTTTTATTTTCACTAATATTTTTACTCAGACCTGAGTGTCATTTTATAATACTACTACACTAGTTATAAAATCAAATTCAAAAATCAAAATCATTTATTGCACTTATGGGTACAAACAGATGGTATACAATATAAATATATTAGTCAATAGTTCTCCACAAGTCTACCTTTCGATGTGCAATTACTTAAGTTTTAAATCATTTAAAAATATTATTATGTACATATTTATTCCTGTATGTCCTTTATTTTATAATTTTTACATTCCTTATCCATTAGGTAGTCAGATATCTTATAGTAAGTATGCCATCTCGATCAAAAATAATTTTAGTCTATATTTAAATGTTACAATACTATTTGATTCCTTAATGAAGTCTGGTAAGTTATTGTAGACTTTCAGTTGCATTACAAATGTACTGTTTTTGTATTTTGCTGTTTTACAACGAGGATGACACAGTTTAGTTTTATATAAGTGAAATAATTTAAAAATTGTGTACAAGAACATACCCACAGCATTATTCAAATAAGGTCGCTTGATCAGAGAAGCCAGCTTCCTCTTGTCCAGGTCCGTCAGAGGCAGGCGAGCTTCCTTGGGAGCGAGGGTCATGACGTCACTGTGACGAGCACCGAGCAGTGCCATGCCACTGCACGCCAACGACGACGAGAGGTGGGATTGAGCCTATTTTGGTTGTAAGAAAAAATAAACAAATAAGTTCAAATTAAATTATACAAGTATGTATTATCAATTTTATTAGTCATATGTCCTAATCCTTACCTTAGTTTAAAAATATGTTAATAAGTGTATTATTTCTATAATTGAAATTTACTTTATTTAATGCAGCACACACACCGCAACTTTAATGCGCACAGTGGGTATTGAAGTTCAAAACTCAGGATGTAACTGGCGCTCGCGCGGGCCACTATCGAATGCTTTCCATCAGCCCTATCATCTTGTAATTTGTATCGGTGGGAAATTTTTCAGAATATTTATATTTTATTATTCATTTAAAATCCTCAGAGTATTGTGCCTCTGAAATGAACTCACCAAAGATCCATATTTGTATGTAAGGAAGATCTCATATCCATGAGGGTCTGCATCGACGAGTGCAAGAGATCGAAGTCTCAGCTCAGTGCTGAGGCGACATAGCAGCTGCCTCGTGCACACGTCGGGATAGCCTTTACCCTAAAACATGTGGTAATCCAGGGTTCATCAAGATTTAATGCCAGCTGTTAAAAAAAAGCTCACAAATAAAGTTGCACTTTCTTTTTACTTGAAATTGGCAAACAAACATACAAACTTACCACTTCACAAACATTAATTATTCATTGATATTGGTAAGTAAATGAATAATGTGGATTGTTTTAATTACGTACCGTAGAATGGGGTGAAAAGGGATCGCGAGGCGAATAGGGAAAAAACCGGGAATCACTTTTGACATTGAATATTTTCTTCTACATCATTAAATTTTTTACCTTTTAAATTTTATTTTTTGTAGGATTTGTAGTAGATTATTGAATCTTTCCTATGGCAAGATTGAACTAACATGAACTTAGCTGCAAACTGTCAAAAAAGACACTTGAAAGTGGGTATTGTAAGACGCCGGTTATAACAGTGATATTAACTTCGCTCTGTCGGCTTTATTTTCAAGTGAGATAGTAAGAGTGTTTGTTTAAAACGTAATTTAGTGTTTTGGCCGTCATATGCATATAAGGTAAGCTTCATTTATCACTTAATATAGGTATTATCTTGATAAATTAGAATGCCATCAAAATTTTGTGCTTTTTGGGGTGAATAAGGACGCCTAAAGTATGAATAAGGACGAGAAGAGGGTGAAACGGGACGAGAATAAGATGAATAGGGACGCCTTATGTATGAATAGGGACAGCTTTATAGGGTTGTCACTATGCAGTTAACTGTTTTTAAGATATATAGGTACCTATTCTAGATAATAATTAGATTAATTTTATTATGTTTTCATATTCATAATAATTAAAACAATTCAAACTTATAATAAATAGAGTTATCTCATTATATAAAATAATTCAATAAAACAAAATAAATTTAGTGACAGCCCTAGTAAATTTCCCTATTCACCTTCTTTTCGTCTCTAATCACCCTGTTTTCAGGGTGAATAGTAATTGCCTATATTTTACCGTTTTATTTTTAAATTGCAATATTAATTGCGTAGTTTTATATTGGTTCACAGAGATACCATCAAGACTCACATAATTCACTCGTCATATAGCTAATTTTCTTACTAAAAACACCTTAATTTTCGGTGTGAAGTTCAAAATCGTCCCTTTTCGCCCCATTCTACGTACTAAAACACATTTTAAAAACGAATGAAGTTCTAATTAATATTGTAGCATTATATTTTATAAATCATTGAATCAATTTTAATGATAAGTACTCAATTCGTTCTTCGACTTAATTGTTGTTAATTTTATTTTGCTTTATATATTATTTTAGGTATATTGTATATTTTAATATTATGTATAAAAAGTAAATAAAGATGTATTTGTAGCTCAATTCTATTACCTGTTTACAAACTTATCTATTAATTCTGTGAATATTAGAGGAAAGTCCTCTAATATTCACAGATTAAATATTGTAAGGTTTTTTTTCTATGCTACGTCATTAACATAACTGAATAAAGTACTCACTGTAATTATAATGACTGGAGCCAATCTAACCAGCGCTCCTTCATCTAGAAGCTTCTGGAAGATGGCGTCCTTCTCCACAACCAGTATGTACTTGGCTGATGATTTGAACTCTCTTATTCCGTTTATGTCTTGTGGTATTAGAACACCTACAACAAAATTGTTTGTTCAACAACGTACCTACGATAGAATCATTTATTTATTTACGAGAACCAAGTTTGGTAATAATATTGAGAGTAACATATTAGTTGTGAAAGCAACATATAATTATATAACTATGTTACTAACGGTGTATCATGATGATGACAGATCTCTCTATCTATCTATCTTTGACAAATCTGCCTTTGCTAATGCTAATCATCAACGCTTTCCGAAAGTTTGTAGTAATCAGTTTGCTATTTACAAAGTTAGTCAATAAAGCTTAAAGCTCCAACTACATAAGCAGTCAGTGTTATAAAGGTATAGATAATATAAGAAAATATTGTACACATATATACTAGTTTCAATTCAAGATTTTAAATTTTATATTAAGTTTTAGATTTTAGAATATTTAGTTTTAATTTTAGCAACGCCCTAATACCCCTCGTAACAGGGTAAATGTAAATACATTTAAGTATGCTAATAAAGAAATTTGAAGGAATATGAAAGTAACTAAACTAGGTACCTCCTGAAGCCATACAGTCAGTAACAGTCCCGTCTCTAAAGTGCATGGTGAGTGGTCCAGCTATGAGCCCCTTGGCGGTGGCCACGAGGCCCAGACTCCAGGGCGGTGTCTCCAGCAAGCAGCACACATCCCTCACAGCTACATCCAAGTTGCTTTGCTTGCGAAGACGGGTTACGTTCTGGTAGAAAAGTTCTCTGAAATCAACGCACGTTTTTTCATATGTACATATGTAACTATTGCTACCTTTGCAAGATTACTTACTGGTAAACTGGTACCTAATGATTATATAAGTAGGTACGCAAAGTTCAGTACAACTTTAAGGCTTACGTGCAAGAATAACGACAACGTTTTTAATAGAAATAGATTTATGTCCTATAAAGTTTTCTATCAATAGGTAAGTCAGATTAAATGTGAATGTAAGTATACGTTAATTAATAAATCAACCAATAGTTTTCGTACATGATTAAATTTTAAGTCTAGAGATAAGTTCTGTACGATCTATTAAATATTCTGAAATAACCATTAAGATTGTAATAGAGTGATATAAACTATATTATTTATTGGGCTTACCTCCGAGTTACAGTTAAATTCTTGGAAAGTAATTCGTGTACTTTGGTGAGCACAAACACAATTGTATTAAATCTTGTTTTATCTTCGCTACTGGAATAGATTAGGGTCGTCTTTTTTGCGACGTTAAAGGATTTCAACGTCACCCTAAAAAGAGATTATAGTCAAGAAATCTTTTAATACTAACAATATTTTAATTTAAATCTCGTTAAAGTTACCGGTCTAAGTCGTAGATACAGTTACTCCATAAGCTCTGGTTTCTAATGAATAGTTTGGGAGTGTCGCCAGATTCTGCGCTTTTATTTATGTCGGCTAGTATGCTTTCTATTTTGCGGATGAGTGATTTTCTGGCATCATTTGTTTCTTTGAGCAGTACATCTGGAGACTTTTCCGCGTCTGCAACAATATGTCATGTAGCTAATATATCTAGGTATAATTACATTGATGAAAATTAAACAAATCAAACTCTAATAAATTCATACCTCTAACTGTATCAGTTGCCAGTTTCAAGAGTGATTGTACTTCCGCGAACTTTAGTTTTCGTTCTGGCAATACCAGCCCTCCGTTCACAGTGTTGATACCAACGACTTGACGTCTCACAAGTTTATCAATCGCCGCTACTAGCTTCGGGTCTTGTTTGAATACCGCCACTGGATTCACAACCAAATCTTTTGTCAAGTTCAATAATTCAGTATTCATTAAATCCATCCTGCAAAAAAACCTTTCTTAAAAGCCATTCAAAACGTTAATAATTGACAAACAGACTCGATGGATCTCAATAAACCACCGGTAAAAGTGACGATGATCCCAACCTACCTAGTGGCGAGATGTTTATCAACCGCAAACAATAACAGCTTCACAAAACGGAGCTCGTAAAAGGGCCACGAGACAATGGCAGAGCTGCTTGGAGAGTTTTTATGGCGAAGTCGAGCGAACAAGAGAACGGGACCGAATCATCGTCGGTGGCGCATCCGACTCGAGCTCACTGAAAAAATGACACAATAGATTTAATCGAGAGATAGTAGAGGAAGGCGTCTGAAGGAGCAGATGACACGGCGTGACGACCTCACAAAGGGCGTGAAATGACGTCATAATAGCCTCGAATTATCGCCCCCTCTTGTCTCAGGGCAAATATTTAACAGCAGCCCCGTTTTTGTCCTTCTTCTTCGGCAGGAGACCATAAATTACAGGGTTAGAGCTGACAAATGATGCGGACCGTTACCGCAGCGCTTTGTTATATGTGACATATTGCAACGAGCTGATGTTTATGTCTTATTATGATCGTTGAGGTGAGTTATGGTTCAGCTCCGGAATTCTTGGTAACCCAACCACTTCGCGTTTAGTGAAAGATTAACTGTGGTGTGAGTTAAATATGTATAGTAAGCTGTGTAACGGCAGGAGAGTTGTAGTCAAGCATAAGCATACCATTTTAAATTAATCTGGTATAAAAATAACCAACCTACCATACAAGTGTACTACACTTGTAATATCAATCACGCAAATGAAACACTTGAGGTGTGAGAAGAAACCATGGCAGAGTTCCCATTGGCAGCGGCTCCCCGAGGCGCGGCGATACCATCAGCGGGTGACAGCCCGCACAAATACCATACAAATTGCTCGATAGCTCCTCCAAATTGATTGTTGCAATTATTCGGCGCACCCCGCCAGTGCCAAGTACTGCGAACCCTTTCGCGACTCCGCGACCGCGGGGAGGTGAGAAACACTTATCTCTTCCCTCGATCTGCGACCCAGCTTTTTGAAGTCTTTCACGACGGTGTGAAGTAACAATCCTAGGAACCACCGTTGGGAGGTCGCTGTGCCATTATTTTTGTCACGATCTTTCTGATTCGGGACGGATTGATAAGGATCGCTTTACGATTTATAGTTTAGAGGAAGTACTTAACGAGTTGCAGCCAGATGGAGATGTTAAGGGTTATTTTATCAGATTGTCAAAATTTTATGGAGATCAGGATATTTTATTGTAGTCAGGTGATGGTTGCGTATATTTTTTATCTGTATGAAGCATGTGAGTAAATGACTCTTCGCTATTGTGATGTTTTCAAATCAGCAGCTTCCCACAATATCCGGCTGTCGAGCGGTCAGCCAGGCGTCACTAAGTGCAACAACTTGAGCCATGAAACAGTGTTGTTGTATTGTGGTGCAGCGCCGGCCGCCGCGGGGCGTCCCCACAATGGACCACCATCGCGCTATCTCGATGGACTTGCCGCCTAATTGACTGCTCAAACGTTACGCTAATGTTACGATATTGAATTCGCTATATGCTCCTGATTAGGATGTTGGAGATCTCATCGATGCAGGTTTGATAACAAAGACATAATAAAACATACTTTGTATCTGATATTATAATTATAAGAAAATAGTGTATTTAAATTAAAATTATTAAATCACTTACCTACACAAATGCTCACGCATAAATATATTGAGGTACATAGTTTTCCGTTCGTAATGGGTTTACAAAAAAACCTTTAGTGGAAAATTCATTTGCTAATCAAGCAATCAAATCATACAAAGAAACCCAGAATGAACCAGCGTACAAGATGGCCCGTACAAACCCACATTCCCACCGCGATCATCAGAAATGCAACAGTTTCTCACAACGAGTGGCTACTTACCTTTGTACGCAAAACAATGGTAACAACCTCCAAGAATATTACATTATATGAAGAATATTATACGTCTGCGGTATTGTAGTTCAAGTGGCAGCCACTAGGGGCGTATTATAATGATCGCTTAATTTATTGTTGCATTTGTAAGCGATCGGAGTTCATTACTAGTTAGGAATCGTTGAGTTATTTTATAATAAAGAAAATGTTCTTATGAATAGTTTATTCCGGTTATTCATTATCAGATCGATGAGTAATAAGAAGCATTACGAGTATTAGTTTCATATAAGTATATGCACATCTTAGCAGTCTCAATGCTGTAGTGAGAGAGAAAGAGTGAGAAAGAGTTCGTATGATGTCAAATAGACTAAAAGTGACCAACTCTGGTGTTAGTTTTCAAACCGCTCTAAAACCCTTTGACAGGACTTAACGACTACCTAAATTAGGGTTTTATAATATTATACCCATCAGTTACGTTGGACGTATGACGTATATGTACCTAATTTTGCCTGTCCGTGTCATAAGCAATGTAACAGAATTATTATTATTTAATCAGTATTTACTCCTTGTTCCCCACCAAGTATAATCTAACATTGTTAAAAGCCATGGCTATTGCTTACCATCAGGCAAACTGTGATCAAACGCAAACCGGTTTTAGTTAAAAAAAATAGCCGTGACTATTTCTAGCAATCGTGATTATTCAATGAATAATCTTATTGTGTCTCTACATTTAAAAGTATTTTATGTAGTACGATGTAGTAATGTTGTAAAGGCAGTAAGCTCACACCTGTCAGCTACTGACGGTGGCGCCGCTCGTGAGCTGCATTTACTTATTTGTTTCTAAACTAATGACCACTCTAGATTGTAATGCAGATAAGGAATCAACATAAAGTGTGCGTTAAAAGTTTGCTTAGATATTTTGTAATGCCTAGATTGCATCTATGCCCAGGTGGCCTGTGTGCTATTTGCACTTTATTTTGTTTGAATAAAATTAAGTATGAGTATAAATATTCTTGCTACAAAAAAATTAGATAATTACTTAATCATTATGTAAGAAGATCATGTTTTGAAATATCGAGAAGGATAATTATATGCTATTTAAAATTACTTATTTTTAATTTTACTTACGGTTTGATGGAGTACATTTACACCAAATTATGTTTATATCTATATCTACTCTCGATTGAAGTATATGTGAGAATTCAACAACTATTTTTAAACGGTCGCGTGCCAGAACAAACGATAAAATAAATCAAGCCAAAAAATAAAATGGCAGAATCAAAATAAAGGTCATCGCATTGTTTTTTTCTTAGCAAAAAACTGTTTAATTGCAGGGGATTATGAGAACTTTTGTATTAAGAAATTACCCCTAAATGAGCAGTGATTTTTTTGTTTCTTAAACAAAAGAGTTGAACGCACTCGAGTCGCTTTGTTTTTCGGCTATAAATCTATTCGATTGTATAATTACAACGTTTAATGTGCGACAGTCGCTTTGTAATATGCAAATATAAGTTAGGAGAGGGGTGGGAAAATAGCAGCAATATTGAGACCCGACGGGACGCCACTCCACGGTTTGGGGTTAGATTCAATTGTTTTTATAAACCTTATTTCTATCTGTGTTACTCAGAATCTATTTATTTTATTTTTCTAGTACTTGTAAATAAGATTCTTAATTATAGATATTTTGTAGATTAGGTAGTTAAATAAAAATCTGATGTTACAGAAGTGATAGGAAACTAAATACATTTTTGCTAACGAAACATCCATCTAAAAGTGTACCAAGGGGTACACTGGAGTAGGTACACTTACATATTATCTTATTTAACACTCTATGCAGATTTACTTGGACAAAAAAAACCATCCCAAATAATATTTTATACAGATGGTACAATTTGTGTTCTTTTTAGTATCGAGTAGCTTAGTTAGATAAATATCAGATTAGAAATGTATAAAAAGGTGGCAATATAAACAAACATCTTAATTTAATAATAAAACACAGATCAAGTTACAATGTATTTTAACGACATCTACAATCAGCGTTCCACTTAAACATCAATGAAAGTTATTTTAGCATCATTATTTCACATAAAAAGACATAGTAGTGTCTTGTTTAAAGACCTAAGCAATCGATAGCTGATTCCTAATGCCATTAGAGATTCTGCGTTAGGCGGCCGGCAGGTGGCGCGGCAGCTGCATTCACACGCAACTAGAATTAAATCTAAACCCTAGAAGACTACACTAGAAACTAGTACTAGATTATAACTTACCGAGCAGTTCCTAGATGTATGTGAAAAATATCAATAGCACTTATTTAAGGACTTGCGTTGTAACAACCACAAATACTCTTGTATTAATATAATTACATAAATAATAACACACTCACAAAATAGCTCCAAGAATATGTAACCGATGTAACGTTTCTAAATTACAAATTACAACTAAAAATAAAATTCAAAGAGAAAATTCTAAATTTGATAAAACAAAAGAGAATCAATTCGCGCCTTTTTTACACACATTTGAATATCGAACAGTGCTCGATTTCGAAATTTTGAATAAGAACTCTTTGAGGTCTGTATCTTGTATTTGTTTTATTTTCGAATAAGAACTCTTTGAGTTCTGTAACATTTTTTTTACTGATGGTGCACCGCTGCCACGTGCGGGTAAAGCCATTTAGCCACTTCCTAGTTCCTCCACGTGCGGTGGACCGATGGACAGGACAAGATTGTTATCTTCACCAGCTGGTGAACCCGTGCGATGTATTGTAAATCATTTGAGAATGGATCATTATAGGAACTTTTTGGTAAATTGCTGTTTGAAATTTGTTTAGAAACAAATGAGTTTTTTTGCTCCTGGCCTCTTTTTAATAAATAAAAAGTTTTACTTACTATGAAAATAAGTTTTAAAATTGAGTTTTCATGCATTAATTAAATATTGCATTGTAAATATCCAATTACCGGTTTCTACTCGATAGCGCCGTTGTTAAGAAAAAATAAAAGTGCGAATAGGTTCTAATAGGTAAATATTCGGCTTTGCCATTGCTTTCAATCAGATATGGTACAGTCTAATGAAATTGAATAAAATACTAAAGAGAAACAAATAAACCGCTCAAACACAGAATGAATTCAAACTATTACAGCATTTTGTTATTAACTGCTACTGTCACCGTACCAAGATCCCTCCGATCCCTCTGCGTTTTTTATCCTCAATGGAGGGACATTCCCTCACACCTCCGTCAGCTGGCTCGGACCCTCCCTGTTAGCTATTAACTTCAATTGAGCACCGACAAATTTACATGTACTGAGGGGCTATGGAAGTAGCGGGTGCTGTAGACTATTAGCGGTAGCGATTTTATTGTTCAGCTAAATATATTTTCTTTTAATGTTCATGGCCATGAATCGTACACATATAAATATTTGTATCTTATTGAGACACATTTAATTTTATAGGCAATTGATATTGTGAGCTACATAGCGCTTATACCTAAGTAGAGACAAAACTAGTAAAGTTAACCGATTTTTTTGATACATAATTCTTAATCTTGAGAGCTACAATCCCAACGTACGCATAAATCTTCTCAAGCGCCGTGTTAAATGAAACTTTCACTAATTTATAAACTTGTTACAAAGAATCAGATTTATAAAAAAAACGTTGTGCACCTTCATTCAACAAATAAAAAAAAACTTTTAATACAGTACATGTATCCGAGTGTTTTTTTTTTACATGTGACAGGCTCACGCTTGGCTACAATTCGCCTGATGTTTAGCTACGTTGTAATCGTCTTAGTGTAGTGCATGATAGTGTAATGATCTCTCGTTCCGTGGCCCTATGGTAGCTCCCGTGCGCCACACCATATGGCCCCGGCGTGCGCGACTCAAATCGCTATTCTATTGCTTTTAATTGATAACAATTTAAATATATTTGGTGATTCACACTTACAAACTCATTATTATTCATCGAGTCATTATCTCTGTGTTCGTACGATGCTATCTCGGCCACGAATGTGTTTTACCTTTATATTTCTATCGTCACGCCACTCATTTTGAGTGCCTGATGACGTGGTATATTTTAATTGGATATTTGTTGCTTACCATTGATGTTATTAGAGCCATTATCCTAAAAACAAATGTTAAGACAAGCAAGACACGTATTTAATGGAAAATGCCACGCTCTTCCTAATGCATTGACACCCCGGGTTTCGGGTTACAAAACTCATCTAGTAACAGTTTATCGAAGCAAGCAATACTTACAATCTCTTTCAAACAACAACTCAACATTGTCTTCTAAAATCATTTAAAGCTAAACACAGCTTTCACTAACTTTTTATTAAATAACAAAACAAAAAATTCACTTAAACATAAACAACAGCACTTAAAATTACGACCTATAAAGTCGTTCCATTTCTTAGAGCTTTTATTATTCAATAAACGTTTCTGGACAAAGGCACATTGGTGGTTGGAGGCAGTAAATCAGGAGCAAGGGCCCTTGGCTGGGAGACTTCTGGACTGCCAAGGTCCTCTTGTGGTCATCCGCAACTCCTCGGCACACAACGCAAATAATCTCAAACTACTGGGGAAGGATGGTAGTCAACAAAGTTGTTTCTGGTATTTAGTTAGTTAACTATACTATTATGTGCTTATCCTTATGTTTAAACTAAACGTTAAGAGGTTGTGTACAAACAAAATGAATTGGTGAAAAATGGTAAACGAGATGATTCATTGTGCAATAATATATACAATATAAATATATTACAGCCACATTTACGGTTTAAATCAAGAAATAACTGTATTTTGTTTTTACATCTCTCATGTTCGGTAAGTAGGTCCTTATTACCCCCAAATGGGGCTTGTAAGTAACCAATTAGCGCTCTAGGGTAATAATAGCTAGAAAAGCCCTAGGGCGGTAAGTAATTAAAACAAAACTGTTCACTCTTTAAAAAGTTTAAGTAGTAGACAAAGGAGGTCGCTTCGCTATTCAAACTCAAACTCAAACTTCTTCGTATGAGTATAATAGTCATCAATTTTAAATATCGAACGGCGATGCTCAATTTCGTTCCTGACAAAAAAAGATGAAAAATGGCGGGAATAGAAAACTTTCATTTTAAATGTTGTTTGTTTTGGGTTTTTTTTTATAAATACGTGCTAATTAGGAAAAAAACATGAGTTCTGCAAGTGATGACGATATATTATGTAAGCTGCACTCCTGATTCAATGAAAATGGAAGCTGAAGCAGCATTTAACAATATTTTGCTTGAAAGTACTAAAGAGAGATATTTGAAAATTTACGACGAGTTCATGAATTGGCGAAAAGAAAAACGAGTAAGTTCTGATTTTGTCCGTGACCAGCAAATATCACAATCTCAAACTTTTAGCGTACCCATAAAACACCTGTTCCTAAAATTTTAAAATTTCTCATTTCACTATAAATGTTTACCATTAAAATGTTTTATTCTTGTAATACGGGTCTTTTCTTCTTACCTCACAATCGAGATGTAAAGCAGAGTAGTTAGCTCGGGTGTAAGCATCAATTGCACCCTCGAACTATAGGCGCCCTCGCTGCGCTCGTGCGCCTAACTATCTCGGGCTGCAATTGGATGATGATAAAATAATAGTAATAATAATAATATAGCTATGCATGATCACTAATTGTAAGATAAAATTTAGTCTGTAATTATGTTGTCCTTGTTTATCGTTGTTGTTTGTTAGACAGAGAATACAGTACCAGTTAGGTACTGTATTCTCTGTCTAACACAGGTTTTTGAAAATAATAATCAAATTCATATTGTTCAAGCTGTGTACACTCACCTGAGGAATTTGTTCTGGTTCAAAACCAGTTTTGAACGTGTATTTGGCTTATATATGAACTCATTCTGTTATATGTACCGTTATAAATAAATAAATAAATAAATTGATGCCTTACAGCCCTCGGCTACTAATCTACTATTAAATGGCTGTTTTTTTAAACTGTCATTCCCATAAATAATGAAATAAATAATACTCCAGGACTTATATTATATTATCAGACTTATTATTATTATTATTACTTATATTATAATATTATATTATCAGACAGCGTAACGTTAATATTACCAAAAATATTCCAATCTCTTCATTAAATTAAAAACAAAATAAAACGATAGACAAAAGGCACACTTTTAATGTTTTTACCAGTCATATTTCATAATTATATTACTGGAAATATTCCAATTCACATCTAATCATAGAAACATACAATTAAACTCATCAAATTTCACAGTTTAAGCTACAATAGCATGCAATTAAAGTGAATCGTCGCATGTCGATGGTAAGATAAGGACGCAATTCACAGACCATATTGCACCCATCGCATTTACATAATTGTGCCGATGAGTCCTGTTGCAATATTTAAATTTAAACATCGAGTCAAATTTATTCGAATATTATAAATTCATTTGTCGCAATTGAAGGAGTTATAGATAATGTTAGCGTAATAATCTGTCTAGTTTTTATTATTATTAATAGTTAAAATGTACTAAATGTATTTAGCATTTTCTTAATCTTATTTAATTCAGTCAATTACCTGCACACCTTACAATTAAAGCTTGGCTTGCTTAACATAAATACAAAAAAGTGTTAAAAATATAATGTACTAGTGGATGCTCGCGGCTTCGCTCGCATTAAGAAGTAAAAATTGCATCCCCTATTTCACCCCTATAAAAGTGGCAATTCCAAAAATCCTTTCTTAGCGTATGCCTACGTCATAACGTCTACCTGCATACCAAATTTCAGCCCGATCCGTTTCGTTGGTTTGGGCTGTGCGTTGATAGATCACTATATCAGTCAGTCAATCAGTCAGTCACCTTTGAGTTTTATATATGTAGATTTTATTTTAATTTTTAGTAGAACAGATAGTTCAGGCAACCCGTGACCAGCATGCTGGCGCAATTCTTGGCGCAAAAGATAAGCATTGCCATCCAACGTGGCAATGCCGCCAGCATCCTGGGAACGTTGCCTACAGATATACTTTTTTATAGGTTTTTTAAGTTTATTATAAGTTTTAGTTTATAAGTTAGTTTTTAATTAGTTAAGTTTTATATTTTTAATTAGTAAAATTTGTTTTGTAGGTTATTTCATATAAAAAAGTAGCTCAAATATGTGCTCAATCAACATCTATTCTAATTTTATCCACATTCCAAACTAGAATTTTCCGTGTAAACTCCCAACCTACTTTAAATACAGTCAGCAAATACCTGACTGAAACGGTTTTCCCAATGTACCGTACTTACCTATCCACCACTGAATATTGATTTTCCTAGCCAGCCAATAGCAGACCAGTAGGTATATCTATTAGAGCTATAGACCTATGTACATATACATATGCTATTAAACAGCCTAGAGTGACGAGCCTAGACTGAAAAATAACAAAGCAATTTAGATAACGCTTTAACGAAGGTGATTAGTCGTAATTGACGCACATTGTAGAATGGTAATTTGTAAAAATACTACATTTGTTAGGTAAAATGTTTGAAAGCTTAAGGAGAGAGAGCTAAGGCATTAATTAAGAATTTTTCTCAAATGTGAGCAAATACTTACGTGCGTAAAATAGTTATTTTACTGCGCTAAATATATCTGGTTATCCATAATGAAGTATAAAAATGATAATATATTGTTATATTGCCTGGAATAGATCGCTTTCAGCGATAAGGCCGCCGCTTGTGGCACTAGTTTAGATATAGTTTTTTTTTTAAGTTATGTCAACATTAAAGAGTTTATCTATCTATCTATATTTTAATACGTAAACACTGAATTTTAATTTAATTCGTTAGCATAATAAACAAAGCACCTACTGATATCCATACTTCATAACGCACAAATATGCCGAGGGCTCCCTTGATAACGATCACAAGCAAACAAGCCCTACATGTGTAAAGAAAGACAAAGCGTTCACCTCTGGATCCTTGTGCCAGATTTGCTAATTGCAGCTCGTGTGAGATAAACTCATTTACAAGGATAGAGCAGATTCCGCTACCAACGAGCGCTTATCTGCGAGGGTGAGCGGGTGGGCGCGAGCGGAGCGGGAGAGGTGGCGGTAGCGGAACTTATGTGTGGCACAAAAAAACTAAATATATTTTAAAAAAACGTTTAAATATATTTTAATGTAGGTTAATAGTGACTTCTAATTTTCTTTTGGTGTTTTAAGTCAAATGTTCACTCTTCTAACTTGTATTGTAATGAAAATGCTCATAAAGCACGATAAAAATTGAATGAAAATATGTATCTAGTTTATTTCTTGTTGTGCACAAACTACTTTATTCATTTTGAAACTCCCTGCATAAACAGAGATGAATACGGATATGAACTGAAAAGTGAAAAGAATACGAAACAAAACCTGTTATAATTCTCTATTTGGAAGTAATAATCGCTCAGCTCACATCTGTATCCACAGCCCCACCACGTACAAAGGCCTTTGAGCCGGCGCGGGGTGTGTCGCGCGGGGGGAGGGCGGGAGGGAGCCCGCATGATCGCGCGATCGTCGCCGACCCATTTGCGCATCGCTGCTCGCTGATAGCGGCAAACAAAACACACCCCAAGTAATTAGGGAAAGCCTTTTCCAGATACGGTAAGTACTGGACACTTTTCATGCGTAGATATGTAGACTGTGTGGTAAGGTCTAGTTAGAAGCCAAGATGAGCAAGGATTGGTTAGGATTAGTACGTGTGTAGGTGCTATGGTATTATAAGGTTTTATGGGTTTTCTTACTAAAGGCAAATCAGGTCCAGATGTACAAATGTGTGAGGCTAACTTTTCTTAGCAATAAAGCGTAAACATATGACATAACTTTTTTTTACGTGGGATGGGTTGCCTGATGTTAAGGATTGCTGCAGCCTAGGATGTAACACTGGTCATTTTCAGGTATAACTACCTGAAAATGACCAGTATTATTGTAACACGCAAACATATCACTGCAGATTAGTGTACATTTTATCAAATTTTACTTACTTTATAGATAAAATATTTGGTTAGTAACAGAAGCAGATCAACATCCCAGTGGTAAATTTTAATAAAGTAAGTAAGGAAAGTAACACCGACTAACCGCACACAAAACCAAAAGCCTATAAATACTGATTTGACAATAGAGAGTGAGTTTACTCCTCATAAAAATAGACAATAGAATTGTTTTAGATGAAGAAAGGTGTTGTCTTTACGAGTTTTTACCACATAATATAGTTTATTATTACTTCAATGTGGTGCAGAAAATTTACAGTGAACGTTTACATGCTTAGAAATGGTCCTAAAATAGCATAATTCCTTCTGCCCCAGATGCTATTTGTAATACGTTATATATAAATATAAATTATAATATATGAATTGTTACGATAAATTATGAATTATAAGAAATTACTCTTGTTTTTGTATGTATTAATATAGTGAACCTAGATGTAAGTATTTTTAACCCAATAAACGTTTTTGTATTGCATTGTATTGTATAATGTAACGAAATTTAAAATTGTTGAGTGAAGCTCAACAATTTTATAATATTTTTATAGGTATAAATTCAAATCTATAATAGTAGTTTATGCAACTGTCATAAAATGAAGGGTATTAAAACACGAGTGTGAGTTTTAATAGTAACGAGTGTTTTAATACCCGTGTTATATGCAGTTGCATACACTACTTTATCTTCACTAATGCAATTAATTAAACAACAAGAGTAAAAGCTGACAATAGTTAATTTTTCATATAATTTTCTAGATTTTTCTGGCAAAAGATTGTGAGTTACTTTTGTTGCCAATTCTAGAATATCCGGAGGCGTACAAATATCATCGTCGCATCCATTTTTAACTTTTAACTTGTATTTAAAAAACAAAACACATTGCGGAACATTAAATTCACGCGTACGTGTATTGTCACAGTGATTTTGCCGCCATTAAAATCTAACCATAACGAGAGCGCAGCTGCGCGCATCAATAAAGCGCGACCAACCTGATTGGCCCTGCAATCAGGTTGGTCACGTTTTATTGATGTTATAATGAGCTATTACGATATCGATGTGGATATTATACCATCATGTGAAATTGCTTAAATTGAGTGTTTTGTTGTCTGTGCTATAACAGTAGTAATTATAAGTCAAGTATTGGAAACATAAGTAGAATGTTACAACATTAGTGTACATAGATAAAAAAATATTTGATACCTCGCTGTTTCTCTTATACAGGCACGTAACGCTTAATTTCTTCATGTCAATCCAGTCAATCCATTAATGCTCGAAGGTTTCTTTTTCTTCCCATAATAATCATATCTACAGAAATCTCTGTGCTTATGGTAGATATAACAACAAAACAGGTTACATACTAACACAATACAAAACTGCTGAACTAAATTATAGTTATGTACAATGCAAAATGAAATTAATGTTATATCGATAACATATTGCATAAAGAGTCTGTAAACACAAACCGCTTTGAGGGCAACCGGGGCAAATCCAGTCTTCTTAGCTAACCGCAAGCCTGCTGGAAGATGATTTCATAGACAGTTGTAAACATTACCTTTATTACCTCGCCGTTAATATATCAGTGAGTCCAGTTTATTGATTTCTATTTATAGTAAGTAAGAAGTACCACTAATTTTTGCAGCCAGCCCCAACGGAAGACCAGCGCTGATTGCTTCCAGTAATCAGCATTATGCTGAGTAGGGGCTGTGTTGAGGCAGACTTATTTATGAATTTATTGTATATATGTGTGTGTGTGTGTGTGTGTATGTTTTGTAGTCTGTCTTAATAAATGATTTTCTTTCTTTCTTTGCATTAACTTGTGAAAATTTCTTACGGCGATGGATTTAATTTAGCTTTGAAATAATTCCCATCGTTTTAATATCAAGATAAAAAGCTTAAGCCTCTCTTGGGTCCCTGTACTACTTCCATACTAAATATCAAGATGATCCGTAGCTCCGTTACAGCGTTAGACATATAAAACATACAAACTCACTTATTTTTTTTATTTTTTTTAACTTGAACGGGTTTGCACTTGACCATAGTTTACCTGATAGCAAGTAAGGCTATGGCCTAAGATGGAGCGTGCTTACCCGATAAGAACCGATTCACTCTCTTTTTGAAGATCGCTGGATTATAGTGCGTGGGGAACAGAGAGTATTGTTATTGTTGTAGCATATTTATAAATGTATGATGTTTCTAAATATTTTATACCTAATTGCTAGATTCAGGTGTCATTAGTTCGCAACTGTAAGCCGGGTACAGCAGATCTTAACATTTATAAAGTTTCACCATCACAACCTCGCATAGAGTACGCAGATATAAAATTATATAATATCTATCACTCAATTAAAAAGAGTGTGATAGAGTTCAAAGATCGCTCCCGCCAACAATGCATCAGTGTCCATACAGGGTGTTACACCCGGCGCCACTCGGACCACCTGGGCAGTACCTACGAATAAGGCAAACGACATTACACTTTATAGACGCGTTATTGACAAATATAGCGCCAAATTCTAACGAAACCTGCTGGGTCTCTAGCCCTAGATGATAACAATAAGATTTAATAATAACACATAAGGAAAGGGATAATTCTCACTTCCAGTTCAGAAGTCTACAAATTTAGATATAATTAACGTTAAATTAGAAATTATTATTGTCTAGATAAGCGTGGTACATTTCAGAGCACCGCTTTACTCCTGACGAGCTGTAGTCTAATCTAACTATCTGGGTTTAACGTAAGCCCATGAAACATAAAAAACAAGTTTGCAGAACAGTTAACATGGAGCATAAAATATATTTTGTACGACATACACATACTACTTATATTCTCTTTCCTTAGATATGAGGTCCAAGTGGTATGATGAATGGAGATCTAAGTTATATTGTCTACGATCCAGGCTGTAGGCGCACACCCAGCTTTTTGTCACAGTCGCACGCTCAGATCTCCGTACATAGATTATTTAATTGATGGTGTGCTCGTAATTGGCTGTTTGTAGAAAAACAAGGCTATTTTGGTTGTTTGGTTATTCATTTTATATGATAGGAAAATTATTTGATTTATTGACATTGAAGGTATGGATAGTTTTAATTTAATTTTAATCTTTTTGATATACGAGATCTTCTTCTTATCGAATGAGAATAGAATAGAATAGAATAGAATATATCTTTAATGTACACCAATATAAAACATAAATAACAAACAGGAAATAATCTTAAATATATTAGAGTGCTGTACATTGGGCGGCCTTATCGCCTTAGGCGATTTCTTCCAGGCAACCTTTTGGATGGACATTACTAAGAATTATAAACAGGCGGTGTACTAAAAATATAATTAGATACATACATTAGTTAAAAGAACAAAAAAATACTCAAAAAATACATAAATAAATACATACATATTACACAAAAATTTACGAAAAAAAAAACTACTATTTTATAAGTAAACTACATAAATTAATGCTATAACAATGACAAATAATGGTGATACACTAACTTTTGGAATATACTCAGCGACTTAGCCTGCCTGATAGGCAGGGGCAACGCGTTCCACAAGAGGATGGCCTGGATGGTGAAGGATTGAGAGTAAAGGAGGTTGGAATATTCAGAAGTAGAAGGAGTCTCTAATATCAGAGTCCGGGACGTGCGCAAGGAGCTGGAGTGGGAAGCGGTAACAAATTGGAAACGTTCTTTCAAGTAAATAGGAGTTGAGGGAATGAATAGGACTTTGTAAAGAAGGGACAGGATATGAGAATTGCGACGATAACGGATGGGCAACCACTTCAGCTTTTGGCGAAACTCCGAGACATGATCGTACTTACGCAGACCATATATGAAACGGATGCCAAAATTTTGAAGTCGCTCGAGCTTGTCCAGCTGCTCTTCAGTCAAATCCAGGTAGCAAGCGTCCGCAAATTCTAATATTGGCAATAGAAGTGATTGTACAAGCGCAGTTTTGGTAGTAATCGGCAGAAGATTTCGAAGTCGTCTAATAGAAGCCGAGGAAGCAAAAAAAATGAGAGTAGCTGACTCTGGTGTCAAGAGTTTATCAAGCCGCTCTAAGGGATATAAAGAGAAATATTATATAAAGAGATAATAAGATATTTCTTATTATTCTAAACTTTCACTCATCCTCTATGAAGGTGTTTCAGAGTTGTGACCACTCAAATCTTGAAAAATAATATACCTGATGTTTAAATTCAACCGTTATGTTGTTTAAAGTGTGAAGGTAACTAAATTCATTTATATAACACTATAATGATTATATTAGCAGGGTGACTGGTAGTAGTGTAACGGTAGTGTGCCAAGTTTGTCAATCACTGGATGCGGGCCTACAATTGAGCGCACGCGCCGGCCTGGGAAATACGTTGCAGAAGCTCATAAATACAAATAAAAATACCATTTGAAATGATGTATCTGATTTTTTACATAACAGCCTAAATAAAAACCGTTGCAGAACTAATGATTTTTAATCAGGCTATTCATAAAATAATGCTCAATTTAATTTATAAGTATTTAAAATAACTCTAATATAATTTATGAACACAAACTAATAGCCAATCCACCTGATAGGAAATGGTAATTATTTTCTTCCATGAAATGAATGTAAGCATGAATAGTTTACACAAATCTACAACTCAATAAGCAAAATGTTTGTACCTAACTTTGCATTCATCACATTTTTGAAAGTAAATATATGTAGCAAGTTATTTGCTCTTAATAAAGCCAAGTAAGCCACAACCTAAATTGCGTTATTGAGAACAATTACACTAATAGATGCAAATAACAGGTTAAAATCATTTTTACTCACGACTCGAGTAGACCGCCAACAGAGCTTTTGCAAGCTCTACATATGTACGTGTCTTAAAACATCTCACACCATTTTTGCGATGAATATAAAAATAAACAATTATATCGAAATTAATGGAAAAAACAATGAGATATAAAAATAAATTCATCATTCTACCATACCTTATAAATTCTGAAAATAAAAATGAACATTACTTGTCTTCTCGGAATTTTAAACTAAAATTTAAATCTAACAAAAACATAGACTCTAAATATTAAGTTACAAAAAGAAACATTTATATGAGCGTAAAAAGAGCATAATAATCCGTCTGTCAAATTAGATGGCAAATATTCAGTATACTCAACATACGAGCTCAAATACTTAATTGAGAAATTGCCTTACTTATTGCCTCGCGTCTAAGGCAATTAGTTTAATTTCAACAACGATTTATCTTTTTTCTAGGACTTAGAACGTTTTACACATTTTTGTGTTGTTTTCAACAGCCTGCAGCTGGACTTAGGACTGTATTTTTACCTACTTTTTGTTGTTTTGACCAAGGAGTTAGAAAATACATGAAGACTAGTAAGTTAAACTTTTTTTTGATAGAAATTCAATTCGTTGTTCAATTTGTTACCTACCTAATGAGCGATCACTAAGGCAAATTAGTAATTTAATCAAACAATTTTACTCTGAAAGCACTGAACAGCAACGAATCACTGGCTGATTTAGATTTATGAATATTTTTTTATATAAAAAAAATAATTTAAATAACTTCATTTTTTTTTCGTGGGATAAGTTCACGTTTGACTACAGCCTGCCTGCCGTTAAGCATTGCTGCACCCTAGGATGTAACACGCTTACCTAGAAGATACCTATTAACTCTAGATGTACTAGATAACTCTATTACTAACGGGATGTTTTGCAATTGCATGATTAAATAGATAAGTAAAGTTAACTTACCTTTCGTTTCTTGAAGGAACCAAGGTAAATGTTTTTTTGTTATATTGTATCAGATTGTACAGCAAAAAACAAAAGCTAAGCACGAAATCGTCTAGTGTCCTTACATAATCCGCGGCACATATTTGTAACTGATTAACTTCACTCTAGTTTCTTTTCAAATACGTCAGTACGACTCGTTATTTCTGCAGAGCGATGTGTGTAATTACAATAAAGTACATTAATTTTCATTCATTACGGCAGACAAATTGTGAAGTTAATAGTATCCCTAGCAGTGTTTTTAGAAAAAAAACTCCACTACTACAATGAGCCCAGGTGCTATGGAGGAGGTTCTATTCAAGCTAAAAAATAAAGAATCAGAAATAGGCATTATAATCACCAGGTATAGTATTTTAAGTGCCAGTAATTTCTGCAAACGACGATATTTGCTACATTTCTGCAGCCACTTAAAAACGCAAAAAGATTTTTAAAGATTTCTGAAAAAAAAATTACGTAGCCTCTTTAGGTAATCCAAAGATAAATGTTTGTAAATGAAGCTAAAATGAAATTACTATCCATTTTCAGCATATATACTAATTTACTATTGAGAATAACTGAAAATAGATATACTTAATAAATAAACCATTTGCATAATATACGCTTACGGTTACATCTGGACATAAAAGCAGCATAATGTCTACTATCATCGAATTAAAACGCCATCAGAAATAAAGTTAGAACATCTAATAGTAGTGTTTATCCTATTAGTTCAACATCATAAACTATGGTCGAGCAATATCAGCAATAAAATCTTAAGTTCAGTGCGCTGGCAGATCTTACATCTGGTGAACAGGAATAGTGGTAAAAAAACACAATTTACTAAAGAAAAAGTAGGTACATATAAGATAAAAAATATATTGAGAAACCAAAGTAATTGGTAATCACAAAAACTATGCATACTGAGTTCTTTAATAATAAAGATATGTACAGTTTATGTATTGTCCCCACATATAGGATAAGTATAATTTTTAAACTTACATTTAAGCGTTGCCAACTTTTATATATGCTTACAGCTATGATGATGTTTATTGATAAATTATGGAAATTTACATGTCAAATTATATAATGTATTGTGATTTTTATAAACAATCCAAGGGTCTCTGACATGGCTTACCGACAATACCGACTGTAGAACTTTGATTCAAGGAGTGCCAAAATCATTGTATTTTTTACTCTGACTCTTAGAATTTCAGATAAAATAATATTTTTTCTTAGCGGGTTATTTTTCAAAAACGCGCTTAATTTTACTCATTTAAAAAAATACATTCGCAAAATATTTTCATCATAACAATTCTTAATTACATTCACATGATTCACACAAACTTGAAACATTTACGAAATTAGTTACCAATAAAGCCTATAAAAGCTCTAAAGACTTTTTATCGTAAGTAGAGTTATTGCATAATAATATCTGGATATCCGCTCCGAACAGGATATTTTTCCTGCCATAATGACTGGTTGAATTGCATAAGATCGGGTTCAGAGTTCTGAAACATCTGGCCATTGAGGTTTTTTGCAATATCGAGATGCATAGATAGTAAATACGCAATTATCTTTGTGTTGTTATTATAGTGTCATTGACTGGGAGTATCAGGATTTTACGTGAACTTATTTTTATGTTTATAGGATTGCTTTACTTTGCTTACTACTGAGAGGTATATTTGGTGTGTAGTTTAAAATGGCAAGATTGTCTAAAGGAAGTACATACTTGCAGTTACTTGATACACAGATTAGTATATATGTTTATTTAGATATGTGTCTTCTTATCGAATGAGAGTGGCCAACTCTGCTGTCGAGAGTTTATCAAGCCGCCAAAAAGGCCTCTGACATGGCTTAACGACTGCTGTACTAGACAAACAACCGGGATCTACAAATTAACGTGTCTTCTGACCCACGATATGTGTGATTTGTTAAGATTTGGATTTCAGTGTTTGGTTTCCCATACAGCATCGTAAACAAACTTGAACATGACTTAAACCTCATAGTGATCACTGAGAGCGACAAACACTTAAAAAAACGAGTACCGCTTCCATAAAACGTGGGGTAACAACCTTACTCAACTAAACAAGTAAATACAGATAAAAACAAACCAGCATAAAAAGTATCAGGAAAAAACTTAATTATAAAATCTCGAGTTCGCTGCTCCTGCCATCTGGTGTCGATTTATTAAGACCAGAGTTATTGCGTAATGCACTGGAGCCGAGCAGATGGTTTAGCTGATTGCACTAGGATGTATATTTAGCCAACAGGTGGCGTTTGTGACCCACGTGGTCATCTAGGGTTGACTCTTTTGTAGAATAGTTTGGATTTTTGCAACAGTAGGCAAGAGAAATATCTACAGGAACTAATATGTCTTATAACTCTACAACGGTGAAATAGGAAATCTTACCGCTATAGGCAATCTGGCAGATTGTCAATTTTTAATTTGTGGGAGAGTAATGATGATTATTCCTGCCGCTAATAAAACAATTGTGCTAGGAAATCGTTGGAATAATCATACCAGATTTAGTTTATAAAAAGTTAAAAATACTGACATAATTCTGGTGCTCTTAAATTGTTAATCTAAAAATTATTTATCTGATATTCAAACCTTCTAAAGCTGTGTAGAACACCACCTTGATGCTCAAGAGAACGACAATTAACAAAGGGATCCTCTCTAACGAGAAATATGACTGAAGGAAGAGGAACACGCTTTAAAAAATACAAATATTTCAAAAACCTAGATTCTAAATGCACCAACCCTGAACTAGAGTCGAGTCGAACAAGCTCGACCAGTTGTCGCGATTTTATAGAGTGGATATTACATAATGACCAATGTGATAATCGTCTTATCCTTGTACGGAGGCGAGCAAAACCTTTTTTACACCGATATGGTGATTTGCCCCGGGGCTAAATATAAAACAAACTCATAGGATTATGTCAATCTAGTATTATTGGTGATAAACGAGTAATGAGTTTAGTTTGAACATTAATCTTGCCGTAACGTCATGTTTTTGTAAAATGATTATAAATTAATATCATTTAACAATGTTTTTATAGTAAGTATTACTAGCTGTAATTGATGATATTTTTTGACGTTTGATATTTTAGATAGAATGCTACATTTGAATATCAACGCACAGTTGTAAGTATTTTACGCTGTATTAGTAATTATTAATACAATTATTACAAAAAAACACATACATACATAATGTAGATTTTGAAAATTCATGTATTTTCCACAGACTATCGTCGTAGATAGATAGATATACGCTTCATTAAAAACACCAGCACAATACAGAAATTTAAATGAAATATAAAAAAAAAACTTAAACCTTGTGTCTGGCGACCTTGTCGTAAGAGCGACGTAATCTCGTCGTCGTGTTGGGTCGTATTTTACTAATAAAATGGTCATCACAAGAACACTACACATACATACTTCATTATTTGAATTTCACAAAAACGTGATATAATAATAAGCAAAGCCGCTACGACTAGCTAGGTACTTGTATTTCTTTACAAACCAGCGCCGGCGGCAGTTCCTTTTTAAAAACAAAACCTAGCTTTATTACTTTAAAATAGCGCTTGCAAAGTCCTCCATGCATAGTCATTAGACGCCACCGGCACGTATCTTACTTTCCTTATTTTCTTACATAAATCATACACGAACGCATTTTTAACGTCACGTCGCCAAACATGGCTGATTAGAAACAGATCCGCAGGTGGGTTTCCATAAAGAAAAGTTTTTGCACTGATAGGAGAGCAGCTGTTGTGAAAATTGCGAAGCCCCTATGGCCTCATAATCTAAGCATTAATAGACGGGTAATGACAAAATTACGTTAGTGTTTGGTCAGTTGGAAATTACTTAGTAGGTGTGCTAGGTGCCGGTTGCAGAGATACGGGTAGCACGTGCCCACACGAGTTATTCACTTTTATTTTCAAGTAGAAGAAATAGGTGGTTTGAAGTAATGATTATTGCCTTTGTCATATAATAGCTGCGAAACGGTTGACGTGTGTAAAGAAGTAGCCGTCTTGGATTTTAATACACATAAATTAACTGAAAATGAAACTGGCATACCTAACACTATTTAGGATTAAAATAGCTAATTTAAGATTAAGATTAAGACCTTAGCTAAAAAATGGAATTTTGGATAATATTTTAAAACAGGAATATTAAAATCCAAATAATTCTGAGTTTCATAGACATATTATAGTAACTACCTATATATATTGCAAACTCCAATATTTGACATCTTAGCTTCATCTAAAAAAACCTTTTTTGCAAACATTAAGGTCATTGTGCAATCGAATGATCCGACTTCAATAATAGAGCGAATCAATGCAGAGCGCGCAAAGCTTTGTGCGCACATGCGCTCAATGTGGACGTCACAAAACGCTTTTCATTTCGTTCGAGCGTTTATGCGCACACGCAAGATGACTCACTGATAGGTAGGGATGAGGAAGGGTGCAGAAGTGGCAGATAATGTTAGATTAGGCGTTTATTTAGGTGACCATATTAAATTAAATAACGTAAAATCTGTAATATTACTGTCTGTAAAAATCTATAATTGAATCATAACGATATGAAACTGTCATGAGTAATGGAAGCCAATCGAAGTTTCAAAAACACAATGCTTGCATTGTTGGTATTTCTATTACAATACATTCTCATAATTCCAAGTTTTAGTTAGTTTTTTGTTAGTTTTTTTTACAGCGAATAGGCCAACGTTTGACTACAGCCTGCCTGATGTTAAGCACCATACTGTAGTCTAAGATGTTGCACGTTAGTTATTAACCTAAAGTTATCAAAACTTTGAAATCAAATGTATTAGTACCTAATATATGTCATTTATTCTACTCTTTAGGCAACTTTGATCAGGCCAAGTTGTCTAATCTCTACCGAATATTCTGTGTTCCGATTTAATTAGTAGCGGGGTGAGTCTGCTGTCTGCGAGGAATTCTATTGAGCGGAGACAATCGGAGGAGTCTGCGCCATCAATGGGATATCGAGTTGCGGCCACCTGCGCGCTCTTACGAGTAAGTACAAGCGATGCTGCATCACATTGCTGTTTTCCTGGTACTTCTGGCAGATATATAAAACAAAAGCAGACTGGATGGGTTCTTAGACATAATAATAACTATCTTTTTATCATGTTTCTTGTAAGGATATATTTATTTCTAATAAAACATGGGAACCCAGTATTTTTTCTTATGAAATGCCTTTTGGCTCAATTACAAAACAATTGCTTTAAAAGTTTATACAATCATATACAATGCAATACCGCATTCAAACGCAAAGACCATAAACAATTTGCAGTCAATTGTTATTTGTTGCAGCCATTTATCGAATTGACTCACCAAAAGTTTACGAAAGTTAGATCTCACACGATGATAGAGGCACCCCCGAACTCCCCGCTGGCTCCTGAGAACGTCACTCATTACCAAACATCGATACTAAAATCGATACTGATTCTATCGATACCTGCGGTAAGTGGGAAAAAATAAGTGAAATAGTCAATTTTAGTAAATAGATTGACCACGGGCGCGTTCGTAGTTTTTGCTGAAACCAAAGCAGCTGCGATTTTTTATTCGACATAGCGTAGGTTTGATAAATTGCCGATTTAGAACAAAACAGAGTTTGCAAAGAAATTGCGGTTGTTCTACTACTTATAGTTATTTGTGGTCGAAGGGCAGGTGATATTTTTATTTATACATAGCTATATTTTATTGCTATACCTAGCTAAAAATACACTCATAATAACGGATTTTGAATTCCAGAAATGTTTTGCTTAAATCAATACTTTTAAGCATACTAAATCGAGTCATTTATTTAGCTATTTCTTCCACTCACATCGGCAAAGCAACATCAACGACCATTTATCAGCCACGGTTACCATAATTACCACCAAACCTATGACATGATCAAGCAAGTCCTTTGTCGCGCCGTGTCAAGTTACCGCTGGCACACGACATTGCCAAATATTGTGATAATCCGACCATCATCCTTTGTCACTCGATGACTCGATAAAAAACCGCATCCCTCGGGACCACTCCACATAGGAAAACAGACTTCTTCCCCATTCCCATAATCTATTCCAATTAACTGACAGCACCATATTGTGATATTAACACAATGCATCTCCCCTTGCACTATGCAAACAGAACTTTGAAACCAAAATAAACTCTATATTTTAGCAGATAAAGGTTAAAATAGTGTGTGGATGAGTGTGGCATTGCTTTTGATATGTTTAAAAAGCTCTTATTGTACGGATATTAGACTTGATTGTACCAGTAATCTACTAACCTTAGCCCATATCAAGAATAGGTATATGTGACCAGGAAATAGGAAGCGGAAAAATACTGTCAATAGTGCTCGATTTATTTACTGATATATTGAGAAAGGAATATTAGTACAGTTATTTAATTAGATTACAAATACATATGGATTTCGTTTTAGGTTAAAATCATAATTATCAAGAATCAAAAGAATTTTGATACTAAAATCTCACCAGTCTTGCGCTTTCTCCCGTTTCATCAAAGATTTCTTTGTCAGTCAGCAATCGGCAAGCTTCACTATAATTAGACAAGCTAAGCTTACCTCTAACAGATGACCACAGATATCCTGTTAATCCCACAGATAAGGAGACCGTCCCTTTTACCCATAAAACTGTATGCTTCTCTTCTTATCTCACACAATAATTATTATTTATGTTTAGAAAAAAAAATGTCAAAGTTAGTATTAATATTACGTTACACAAAAAAAATTATATAACAAATGTCGTTAAGCCTTCAGTGCGGCTTAAAACTCTCTACGCGTACTTTCATACGTACTCATTTACCTTTTATAGACTTATATACAATGCACTTAAACATCTGTGTAGATTACTAGAACTTCACTCAATATAAACATAGCATAAAAAAAATATATTTGTCACTGAAAATATTAGCTATTTTCATCTAAGCAGCAAACAGTATCAGGTCCAAAAGCAGCGGCGGTCAGATAAGCCCCCGCACCCCTTCCTGCCGCAGCTATTAACCCTGATACAATCACCATTGTCTTTGCCCTTTCCCACAGCACAGAGGGTTGCAGGGTTAGATAGTGGTAGTTGGGCCCTTGCCGGGTGAGAGCTCTCGGCTTGAGAGGACACTGTTTTAGTCACTTATAAGTACTGGCAGTGGAGATATTTTGTTTTATAAAGTAGTAAGTTTAATGGAAAATATGTGGAGAAAAATCTTCAAAGCAGTGATATTTTTTTCAAAGTATGATTGAAACCAGGGTAAAAAAATAATTTTGTTCTCTTCTGGCTTGTCGATTACTTATCAAAACTGTTTGATAGCATATGATTACATCGCCCTGGTTGCTCACTTTAACACAAAATTTTAAAAGCTATTGTTGTTCTACTACAAATACGAGTAAAATACTTGATTCTACAATAAAACAAGCATCACCCACTACCTACCTTCCTACTTCAATTCTGATAATCTACGACATACTACACACAAACACATACATAACACCAATTTACTTAATTAAATCTAATCTATGAGTATGAGAACAAACTATATAGCAGCTGGTATACAACTATTAACTACTATAGTACAGTACTTTCCTCGTGACCTAATCCATTTTAACTAATTAACTATCCTAACTAAGATAGACGTGTCGCGTAGAATATGACCAATCGGCCACGGTTATTAAGCCATAACCTACCCCACGTCGTCTATTAGTGGCAATTATGGCTGGTCCTGATCGTGGTGACCAGAGGCGTGACCCAGTGAGAGGCCCGCATGTCTGCTAGCTGGAAGATGAGGTACAGTCGTGAGGAAAAATGCTTGAAGTTTTAAAAAATAAGGACTCTCTTATTGTGTGATTATTATTGTTTTATACATCTCTAGATAGTATTGAAATTATTCTTTTACTAGCGTCAACTTCTTTCTGGAAAACAGGATCTTTTATAATTGGACCACCAAGATACAGGCTAACGCCTAGTTTGGGGTCTACAGTTAACACTATTATTGTATTGTAAGTTAAACAAAATATAAATATTGTAATATATGTAGGTTAAGTTTTCAAATGGCAAATAAACATATTTTTACTTTTACTTTTTACTATTCTTTTTTTCTTGATAAGAAAGAAAGAATCAACTAATAATGAAAAAAATGCATATAAGTTTAATAACTGATCTCATTGTTGAACTTTTAGATAAACTTTGTAATAGAACGCAGCGGATACAACTAGAACGGAGCTTCAAAACACTCATAAGTCCTTAATTTATTAGTAGAAATTCAGCCTTTGGAAATTACAGTGTTGTCAGTCAACGCTATCTGAATGAAAAGTAATTTTGTGGCCCCACTACATTCGTTCAGAAAATATTCCGAAATCGAAGATAGGAAAAGACAACTTAGCGACACAAAGTGTTGAAGTTCGTAGAATTTATTTTTTGAACACGTTTTTGTGTAGACACTCATCACTCTGATAGTACCAACATTCTCAAGCCCAGACGCAAGTCACAGACAGCTTGGTTCCGTCGATCTGACTCAGCTTCCACATCTCAACTGCTCTTGAGCTTGCACCATCCGCTGTCTCGAGAGTTGGCAGAGGAAGGGACATGACCACTGTATCCTTTGATGAACCGTTATACTTATGAAAAATGATAAGTGATTCAATTATTTACCAGTTTGCTTATCTTCACTATGACGTGATCTTGATTGCTCTGATATCATTATCACTATGTATTAAAATGAGGAAATAGCAATGTTTTCAAAGAACCTGGTTTGTCTAGTGATAACCGACTTATGATTAATCATAGTTCCTTTTTTAGACCGACAACACAAAGTAATATGATCTCAAAAATAGGTTTATTAACATCAATAAACTTTGAATTTGGATTCACGCACATCAACAATATGCGAACAATATGGCGGCAAACTCAGTCGATTCCGCCGTCTTTTCACCAGTAGACTTGATAGATTGGCCTTTTGTAGTTTCACGATTGATCGCAGCAATTACTGACCTACTTTTATGTGCCGACGTAATCCGAGATTTATATTTGTTCTCTATTCTCAACAAATATTTCCAAAAAGTAACAAATATTAATAAAGCTCGAATCAAAGCGTGAACGCATACATCGTCTTTTTTGCCAATAAAAAGCGGATAAAAAGGAAAATAACAATAGGAAGGCGCAATTTGAAGATGCGCAATAAAAATGCAATATTGGTTGTGGTGGAGTGGCGCAGGACAATGCGCGCCGGGCGTGACAATGGGAGCCGGCGCGTGCGCCGCACACCTTGCTGGGGAGATAGCAGCACACGCACGCAGGCGACACACGAGAGCTAGGACTGATAGATAGAGAGAACATACCTTTTTCTCGTTTTGGCAGTAGTTCTGATAAAATGTTCGAAACTAGACAACAATAATGAGGCAGGTACTTACCTACTTTTGCTATTTATTGATTACATAGGTGCATAAAATATTCTTAGGCAAAACATGAAATTAAGATAGTTTGACTTGGTTAAATCGAACTGTTTTCAATTTCCACGTGTTAAGAAATCATTTAATTTCATGCTTATATGTAGCCATGAAATTTCTGAATAAAGTTACAATAATATTCTCTTTGAATTGGTCCGAAAACCGCCTTTTGACCTCGCTTATCGCTGAATTCAATCACTCCAATGCAGGAAATAAGCTCAACTCCAAGGCCCATTGTTGGAATGTCCGAAAAAACGAAGCAACAATACGAAAAAGCCCTCTATAGCGATATTGAATGCAAATCTTGAACCGCTCATTGTAGTTTTTTCTTTGGCTATTTGATTTGTTGCTACAAATATTATACATTAAAAGCGGTTAAGGTACTTAATGTCCAGTAATTGGCGATCAATGAGGATCAGTGGGTATATTGTACTAAAGCATCGAATGCTCCATTGTCCGAATCAGAGCAAAAAACGGACGGAAAAAATAAAGCCACCCGTCAGCGGCGGGTCAAATTCCATGAAGAGCTGTCGATAAATGTGACAGATTAAAAGTTATCAAAGCTGAGCTTTAAATGCGACCTCTACATTAAAAATAATAATCAAAGTTTTAAAATATGTTCGCGGACGAGTCACCTGCCCGGTATGTTTACATATAAAAAAGACGATCGTTTAACCATGGGTGTAATACATTTAGTTTTAAACTACTTAAAAGTCCCAATACGCATAAACAAGGTGTCCAGTAACAGACAACCACAGTTTTATATTCAAAGCGAGCACGAGTGCGAGCAACGTTTAGCGGCGGCGCGGGGTGGTCCCACGCGCTCTGAATAAGAAATATGACCCGAACGGATACTACTATTATCAAAACATTATTACAACACTCCAAGCATCGCCCTTCCAATGTAAAAATTAAACAACAATTGCCTTTAATATTCGTACCGACCCTCGGCTGGTTTTAAAAAAAATCTGTCAATCTGCCGAAGATCAATCATGCTCGATGAATAGGAGGGGTGAAGGGAAAACAGTGAGCATTCTCGACCACAAACCAAGTTCGCAGATAATAAAAGACAGTCTATATTTACGTAAACGCATCGGTTTGATGCGACAGTGCGCGGGCGCAGCTAAATTGTTCGTTTCTTGTTGTGGGGTAGTTCATCCCTTTGTGTGAGATGACTTGAGTGACGTTTTGAGAGCTACAAATGTCGAGTAGGCGGATTATTGTCGACCTTTTGATCTTTTAGTCACACAACTGACATATTTTGCAAAATTTATGTGAAATAATGAATGAAATCTCTTAAGTTTATTTTCACTTTGATAAGCCTAAAGACAATTTTTTCTAATATATTAACCACTGTTATTGAAAATACTGCATGCAATTAGCTCTGCGGTGACAGTTTTACCTTTCATCAACTAAAATAAATAGTAAAGAAGGTAAGACATAGAGAGATAAAAAAGCTTCTATAGCACCGGATCTACCCTCAGCACTAACGTGTCTGTCACATACTCAAACAATTGTCCATCCACTATCAAGCAAGCAGAACATACAAGCGAAAGCTTTCCCAGCCCTACAATGCGCGAGCGCGTGGCTGAGTCCACGTGCGCGCACGGTTGGATGCGCTCGCGCAGGTATGGCGGCCCGTGCCATTACACGTAAAGTCGGTACCATGGGCAATAGCTAAAACGACACTGTAAGTTTTTGATGATTACTTGAATATTTATCTTTGCGTAAGATATTTGCCAATTTAATTTATTCTCATAATTAGAACCTTTTATATGCGAATTACTCTAATGATAATATAATTAATAATGCAGATAGGTACTATGTATATATTGTATATATGGTATTGCTCAATATTTTCTACATTGAAGAAACAGCTAATTAAAAATATTTGTGTATAATTTTCTGTAGTTATTTATTTATTTACTAAAACGTAAATGATTTTATAAATGAAGATGATATTACTTAGCTGTTAAGATGTAAAGCCACTAAAACATCCAGTTATGGATTACGTAAGAAATAAACGCGTAGTGGTTCCTAGTACGGTCACAGGTAACAGCGTGACGCGTGCGGTAAAGTGCCATCGGTTGTACTTTACACCATGTCTTGTTACGTTACACAACTTTAACACGCCGAAGAAATATGGTTTTAGTATAAACCCATATTTACAACTAGTGGGTGTACGTGGCTTCGCTAGCATTAAGAAGTAAAACTTGCATCCCCTATTTCGCCCCTTTAAAAGTGGCCTAAATCCTTTCTTGACGAATGCCTACGTCATAACATCTACCTGCATGCCAAATTTCAGCTTGATCCGTCTAGTGGTTTGGGCTGTGCGTTGATATAATCACTATGTCAGTCAGTCGGTCAGTCACCTTTGGTTTAACACAAAAGCTTTTGAAACTAATTGACCAGCGTTAAATCCTCAACACGCTTAAAATTACAAAAACTTTGTAAATAATTCGGTCGTAAACTGTTCTACTTAACATAAGCCAACAAAACAAAATGAAACTATATTATCCTCCTATCAATGATCTCCACACGACAACTTCAACATCACAGTATCGATGAATACCAATTCGACTGAAATGAATAAAACGCAGTAGCTACGAAGCGTGTCAACCCTTCCCATCTAAAATGGAATGTAATGAGTGTTTACGACACTGAATATGGCCAGAATATAACCAGTAATCGTGGCAGGCGTGCACTTTATCACCGGATCGAATGGGCAACGAAGGGAGTCTTAAATGAACTATGATCAGTCAATAGATGAACGGTTAAAGCTGGAGAACTGATTTGAACTTGGGGAAGTGTTGTGTGTGTAGTATATCTAGTATATCATAACAAAAAAATAGATAGAAAGAAAGAAAGCATTTATTGTGACAGATTTTCAGAACACAAACCAATAACAATTACCTACTTATTGAAACATAGAATCTGCATCAACACGGAAAGTAGTTCCGTCTTTCTGTCGATAGTACAATGTCTGATTTGTAGAGACGATATTGATAACTTTTCTACTTTATATGTTTGTTTGTATATATAACGGAAAAAAATACGTGAGTAGTGAAACTCTAAAAATGGTGAGGTGAATTTATGCCTGTGCCAAAAACGCTTACGAAATAGTAAGTTGACCAGCGTAAACTTAAGTTTACTACATCACCTAATTTTACCCGTAACCATATACATTTATTGTTAATTTGTATTTAAAGTTACATGTTCGTTAATGCCATAACAATCATAAAGTACACTGTTTAGTACAAACACGATTGTGTTAAAACGCCATCAATTCTCAACAATAACCTTAGCACGCGCCTACCTACCATTGATAAACCATATCTGACCGTTGAATGGACACCAATACCTTACAATGGTATTCATATCTGTTATTCTGTTAACTGACCACGGGGGAACGTGATTGATCATACAAAATGAAGAATAGCGTTAATTTTTAACTAATCCGGAAACGGCAGCGTAATAGGAAGCTAGAAATTTATTTATCCCATTCATTTGGTATTTCTCAAATGCAATAAATTTCAATATTGTATTGGATCCGTTAGCAATTAGCAGATGGCACAAAATACGATACGTCCGCTATAACAATAATCGTACATCTCCAGAGTACAAATATTGCTCTAATAACAATAATCGTAAAGTGCTCGGTACACGCCGCAAACTTCAACCCTTTCCCACCGCTCTAATTTTACTAAACCCTCCCTCACTCGAGGGTCAGTAAGTACCACGGCAAATAAAAGCTTCAAAACGTTGTTTAACCTTTTCGGTTTAACAAATTAGAAGTATTGTGTTACAGTTTACTGTTCCTTTGTTTGTTATGGTTTCATTAAAATGTAATCGAAATTGATGTAACGTCTTTTTGACCCTCATCTAAGAGCTACGTCAATAAAATAAAATACGGTAAGTAAATAATATTACTTTAAAAATATATAAATACAAAGGCAGTTGACGAATTTTTATGCTAAATGCGTAAAATATAATATTTACCAAAAAATACATAATTATGTACCTATACTCCTGTCATATTCTTTAATCAAATCGTCGCGTGCCTAAAGTCCTCACCAACCGATATAAAATCCGTTCACATGGATGGTGTCTGTCACAATCGTGGCTAATTGCGCATAATGAGAGAAGCAACAGTCCCAATATGTTTTTTTATTTATTTTCGCCATTATTTATGTCTAACGCCCCACTGTTTTGGCCCCCTGCGCCACTCGCGGGTTGAAATAAAATTTAATGGTCTGCCGGATCTATTCTTGGGTTTATACTAATGCGCGAATGTGAAATATCGGATTTCCGGCTTTGTACTTTAAAATCATTAGTGGATTATTGGCATCACAGCGCATCCCTAGCACCGGGTATACCACACACGTGTCATTATTGGCATCACAGCGCATCCCTAGCACCGGGTATACCACACACGTGTCATTATTGGCATCACAGCGCATCCCTAGCACCGGGTATACCACACACGTGTCATTATTGGCATCACAGCGCATCCCTAGCACCGGGTATACCACACACGTGTCATTATTGGCATCACAGCGCATCCCTAGCACCGGGTATACCACACACGTGTCATTATTGGCATCACAGCGCATCCCTAGCACCGGGTATACCACACACGTGTCATTATTGGCATCACAGCGCATCCCTAGCACCGGGTATACCACACACGTGTCATTATTGGCATCACAGCGCATCCCTAGCACCGGGTATACCACACACGTGTCATTATTGGCATCACAGCGCATCCCTAGCACCGGGTATACCACACACGTGTCATTATTGGCATCACAGCGCATCCCTAGCACCGGGTATACCACACACGTGTCATTATTGGCATCACAGCGCATCCCTAGCACCGGGTATACCACACACGTGTCATTATTGGCATCACAGCGCATCCCTAGCACCGGGTATACCACACACGTGTCATTATTCAAATATTACTTTTCTAATTTAATGAGTTTTTTTTAAACTATTTTAACTTATTGTTTCAACTATTATTAAATTGCTTAAAAAACGTTAGGCAATATAAGATGAGTAATCAAATTAATCAATTAATTAAATCAATTTAAAAAGTACTAAGCAAGCTTTTTTTGTAGCAACAAATACCTAAAGGTATATATAACCTTTAGTATACAGACTTAAATGTTAGAACTGTATAAAAATATAGGTACAATCCATTTTTCCGCAAACAACATTTGGTACTACAAAATATGATTCCTGATTTCCCACGCTCCAACCCATCCTGTAACTCAATTAATTAACAGCAGCAATCAAGGTGCGTTCCCACGAACTCGAATATGTTATGATATCTGGAAATCACGCAACATCTTTATTCGTTTATTAGATTACTCCCCCAGCACCCCGTGGCCATTGTTTTGGGGTGGGCGCCAAATACGCTAACCACTGGCCGTAATTACTTTGGTAATAATCTAACACGATATGAAAGGGCGATGAGCAATCGATTTTTAAAACTGTTCGTGGAAGGTGTTAAATGAATTTGCGCATTTTTAAAGCAAGATTTTCGTATCTTATTATCATGCAATTAATCAATATGTAACTAATACGGTAATTCCCGCCACGGTCCCAGAACGTACGTTCTAGACGATGGGTGTCATTACACCCGAAACGCGTTAACAATATGCGCGAATTACACGTGAGTGAAACCCGTATTAGTTAAATTTTGATAAAAAATGTCTCACGAAATTATTTATTTTATTATATTAATTATTAAATATGCAATTAATATTATTAATCTAGCGTTAATTAAATTTACACAACAATTTGTTAAGTTTGATCTTAAATAGTATGGATTTTATTTGTTACATTGTATTTGTCACTACAAGTAGAATACTGTTTCTGCAGAACATTTCTCTAGTCTAAATCGTATCAATATTTTTAGTTCGCACTTCAATAATAAATATCAATTTTATGCCTTTAAACGACAATAGCACAAAACGGTTTAAACACGAAACAATTAGTATAATTTTGCTATAAATCAATTCTTTCTTTAGAATATTTGGCATAATGATGCGGAAACCAGAGGAGAGCCCTACTTTATGCAAAATAAACCTCTTCACAGATTCAAATGAATTTTACAAATTGCATTGGGGTGCGAGCGGTGTAGGGATATTAGCATTGCAACTTATAACATTTTTGGTAGAGAGTATACAAGTAGAGTAATATATACATAAGTCATATTTGTATGTGATATATTTTTTCTTTTCTAATTTTATCACCTGAATACACGATCATACCAAGTTATAAAAGCAAATGTATGTTTGTTGCTTTATTTATTTTGTTTGCTGGTCTGTTGGTTCCATTTTCACGCCGCTGTTTAAGGCACGGGACAAGTTGTCCAGTTTAGATGTAGTATTATTACCAAAGCAACCAAAACATTTTGATTCATTAACTGGCGCAGCAGTTTTATCCACATCGGCCGTGAAAAGAGGAATATAATTTTATAAGCTTTTTAAATGCCATTTTCTACCAGCAAAGTTTGGGTACCTACAATGAAAGAGAGAGAAAAAAATCTAAAATCACCAAACCTGATAAATATCTACTACAACGATGATACAAAATAAATATTCCGGGAGTTTCCGGAATTATTAGTTTCCGGAAATTTCCGGGAACTACAAGGGTTAAAATAAAAATAAAAAAGGTGAAAAGCTAAAAAGCATGAAGAAACAGTTGTGGGTGTCGCGTGCTGCATGTTTAAAGTGTAGCTGATAGGCGGCGCGCGCGCACCCGCATCGTGATAACCGACGACATAAATTAAACTCAGCACCTATCGCCTTTCACAACGTTTTTATACGAGTTTTCACCTTGCCACTTATCACCTTGCTTGGAGGCAACTGCCAGGAAAATGCTGATTTATGGCAACAATCGCGCGTTGATGTCTTTTGTATGACATGATAATTTTTTATTTATTATACAAAGGTTTTTGTAGTATATTTTTAATTAATTTAAATTACCATCTTTTTAAATATAAAAATAATAAGTAATAATATTTTCATGAAACAAATCACTAGATAAAAGCTGAAAACTGACATCTATTTACAATCATCATAACTTAATATCGCGTCTTCTTCTTATCGAATGAGAGTGGCCAAATCTGGTGTCGAGAGATTTCGAACCGCCCTAAGGGCCTCTGATAATATCGCGTGTTTTTGGCGTAGAATAATTTCAAGTCAAGGGAGTATGACTCTATCTACATATATGCGTTCCATTACACTTTATAATATTATCTCTCATCTATAGATAGCTCTGAATAGATGGCAGATAGCAATCTAACCCGTTTGATATCAATTATCCCAATATTCCGGACGAATCATAGACAGGTCATCTGTCCGTGACGCGGCGATAACCCTCAGATGTGATACCTACTATACAGGGTTAATATTAACTATGGTTATATATGTTTCAAATTATAGACTCAATGTGGGCTCTAGTGTGCTGATGATGATGGAGGTAAAATAATTGTTCAGAAATTTCTAAATAACAAATAAGTTTTAGATTTCATAATGCATCAGTGGTTTTGCAACATTTGAGGAGTAGAAAGATGATTCATCAATGATTCATGATGATTTCATCATGAATCATCTAATTAACAAATAAAATATTTACCTCCGGAAATATATGAACGATAGACATAATTACTTTTAATTTCTTTAAAACCGTAGAACACAAACGTTTAATAAAAAAAAACTGTGAAATGTTCCGGAATATTCGTTGAATAGGGTAAAATACGAGTATACTTGTATGTTATGTAAAAATACACGCATATAAGAAAAAAAAATTAAGAAAGGTATTTTACAAATAACCATGTATAAGGTTAGCAACTGATACCCGGTCTCCGCCCCTCGGCCGTAAGCCTTCCACACAAGCGTGGCTCAAACAAAGGATCAAATTAAACAAATCCGCGCACAATCGCGTTCCAGCACGGGTGACATGAAAGAGAGCTCATCAAACAACTACTTTCCAACTCTGGCAAATATGGAGAACCAATGTGGACGGAAAAAGAACAGTCGTCAATGGGTGAACAAGATTTTAGAAGCAGTTTAACACTGTAACCTTTCTCTAAATATGAAAGCTACATAGTTTCGTGTTTCGTTATAATACATGCATGCTCTTCTTTGGGCGAGTGTCGTTTGGTGGTGTCAAATGGTGTTTCAGTGACTGACTATTCTTTGTTAAATTTGTAGTAAAAATATGGCTTAAATAATCACAACACAAAATGCATATTACGAGTTTGTGGATCGATCTGTGTAACTTCAATTGACAGTGTAATAATATCTTGATCATTTTAATTTCATTGAATCAATCTAATTTACCTCTGCAATATTCCAAAATGTTTTTGAGCAAGTACTACGTATTAGTTGCATACATTTGTCCACGTCAGTTCAGTTTCCGTCCAGCGCACAACCCCGAGCCACCCACGCCCCCGCGATCATCTGTCGTCTGTCACACACAAATACGTTTATGATTAACTCTAGGATAGTAACTCGCATTGTATCCGTGCATAATTCGATTGCAATATAATGCGCAATCGACTCGACTTTTGACATGGGACCAGCTTTCGCCCGGTGTTCGATTTAATATGAATAGGTAAAATTGCACTTTTATTGATATCTAATACATTAAAATCCGCATGAATTGTATAGAGTATGCACCCGTTAGTTCGTTATTGTTTTGTACCATAACGTAACAATCTAATCTAACTGGATGTATGGATATTTTAGGATTGTGTGTTACAGCAGCATAAATGCTTAGTCAAAATGATGAGTTCACTAATGGATATCATCTCAATAAGACCAACACAGTTCCATATAATATGCAAACAGAGGCATATACACAGCAACAAGATAGAGACATCTATGAATTGTAGTAATGTGATGTGATTTACGAGGTGTTTATCATGACTGAGGATTATTACCACCGCCATTTCTCTGATTACTTTTTCTCATGTCTCTCTATAATTGACGCTACAGTAGCTTCTAATAGAAAAGGAAATAACTATACAAATAGAATTTGCAAGCCCATTTGAATCCACTCACGAAATAAAACTTCAAATTTGTCCACCGGAAAAGAGCCCAATTTCGCGAATTGTCGACTTCCGGTAGGGGCGTGAATTATACAATTAGAACAATGGCTTCGTGACATGAGGCAATTGGACGCACAAACCATGGCTCTACACCAATCATGGGCTTCTTGGAACAGATGAAATAGGTTTCAACAAGCTTCCTTTGTTTGCAATTTTACATACATAGATTAATTAATTTCTAAGAACGTACATACATACGAGTACATACGTAACCTATCGATGTATTTCTAAAAACTTATAATATGATCAAAATTATGGTACATAATATACTCGTAATAAGAGATACGAGTAACTTAAATCTGATGATAACGGTAATATAAAAAGCAAGTTTAAACTTGAAACCACTTTTTGCCACATTTTAGCACTCTTGCCAAATGCACCGCCGACGGGTTTAACTGAAGAATTTCACTAATTTTGTTTATAATCCTTTAAAATCGGCAAGAAGCTGTCCGCTGCCGTATTTTGATCCGAGTATCTCCAAAATCCTGGATTATACGATCTTACAAAACAAAGAGGGATTAAAAATTCAACGAATTTCGATTAATATCCTATTACTTAATCCTTTGCAGATTGTTTTTGAGACTGATTATAATTATTATCACGGTCAATATTACATTCAAATATTCATTTGCGGGCTACCCGTCAGTGGAATTAAATTAATATGGATTGTTTCTAAAATGCATTAAAGTTTAATTGTGTTTTAATTTTCAATCTATAAACAAAAGAGCATGCAGTTGGCCTTAATTTACTTAATGGTAAGATAATTTTCGCTCGTGATATTTGATTCCGTGTACATAATACTACCGCTTATTTTCCTTGAAAATCAAATGCGTAAATGGAAAAGCCATTAGTCAAATAAGGAAAAACTCACATTACAATATCTTCTTGGTTTTTACAACTATCAAGGTCTCATGTAAAATACTTGTATTTAACACAAATACGAAACGTAGGCGAAATTTTTTAGTTTGTAAATTTTTCAGGTTTAAACGATTGAACTGTTTTTTTTAATGCAATGAAATTTGTTATGGAACATTGCATATTGAATCCACTGGATTAACACACTAGCCTGTTATCCCAAATTAACACAGAGAACACCCCAGAACGCCGTTAGCCTGAATATTAAATCAAGGAGCCATAGAAATTATAATTTCTACATTTAAAAGGGGAGGTAAGCTGTAAGCTTGTAATCCTATTTTCTACTACAGGCATCTTCCGACTGCAAGTTTTTTTTTATAATTCCAACCTTCACAGCATTTCTAAGGATAATAATAGATAAAAATATTCTAATCGCATAAACGGGTAAATAATAAATTTTGTTAGACCTTTCTGATACACAATTAGAACTTTTAAACCTGGGTAATCTGGTATTTAGGTAGCAATATAGATGCCGCCTTGAATAACGGAGTTCCCCAAGATTTTCTTTAGGTACCCGTTAGTTGTAGATTAAAATAAAAAATATTAAAAACAAAAAGTATTAAACAGCATTTTTCGCTGACCATATATTACCTATACCTAATATACATAAGTCCATAGAGTAATATAATATACCAGCGTTAAGCCACGTCAGAGGCCCTCAGGGCGGCTTGATAAACTCCCGACAACAGATTTGGCCACTCTCATTCGATAAGAAGAAGACCTAATATAAAATCAGGCGTATTGAGAGGTTGAATTGAATTAGATGACTATAACATATTTTTTTAAAAAGCCTTGACTACACCACCTCTCTTACAGTATACTGACATTAATGTACGAACTATGTATATATGTAGAGCCTATTGCATTAAATACAACAATATTAATAAGCTATAATCCAGTGATCTTCAAAGCGAGAGTGAATCGGTTCGGTATCGGGTAAGCACGCTCCATCTTAGGCCATAGCCTTTGCTTGCTATCAGGTAAACTATGGGCAAGTGCAAACCCGTTCAAGTAAAAAAAAAACAAATTCCTACGAATCTATCGTCCATTTCGCAACAGTCAATTCGCACATTGCGCAGACGCACGTAACGTTAGCCCGCATCACTCGCCCTCCACTCCTATATCATATCGACTGCGTGTTGCAACCGTTCCCTGGGAAACTACGGGACCCACACAAAGGCTATTCAGAGAAATATATGTATAATGAGCTTATATATAGCATCACGACATCTCTCTCTCTCTCATAGCGTAATGACATCTCTCTCTCTCTCTTGAGTCGTATTCCTCATAACTGAGGGTCATGACATAGGTTACCTATAAAAATAGCCTATACCTTTACCTAATATCACAGAGCTTTGAAGTCCATGCTTGTCGCCCGGGGGGACCGCGCGCGGGGGCGATGTGGCCCGATCGTTGTTCTGTGCCTAATCAAATCATACTATCGTCCACATCAGTGGAGAATCTAAATCAATAATAAGATATACGAATAACTATGTTTTAACTAAACATACTAGTGTAAGTGTACCTCTACGGAATTCTCTACTTCCTAACTCGTAACATACACACCGCTACATGTAGGATTTAATTCGGTTCAACCAAGCGGTTACGCAAGCAAAAAAATACACGAATTTATGACCGAATTTTCCGAAATGCTTTCCTGAAAAAATAAAACTGTATCGGTGCTCTCGTATTGGTTGCCCTATAAGCGCTTTGATTGGCCAGGAGGCGGCTAAGTAACACCGGGCCGCCGTGATTGGTCGGTTCCGTTACCCTCCTATTTGCCTGGTGGGGACTAAGCATCCCCATGTTTATTTTTGTTGTTCAATCCAGTAAGCAAAGAGCTTTCGATCTGTACACACGCGTTGTTGTTTTGACAATAAATATATTTTTGCGTAATAAAGCTGATGACTTTTCTACATTTAGAACTAATGTGTTATATTGGACTGTGATTGGAACTGAAGACTGGTTTGTGATTGTGATATAGTGACGTTTCGGAGATGGTGGTCCTGTAAGTATTCAAACTTTTTAACAATGTTTTTTTTTATTGTGTAATACATATTTATTTGTATATTCACAATATTTTTAGGTGAGTATTTTTTTAATGCGTTGCTACTGTTTACCTACATACGAGTATTATGTAATAATTAACTTAAAAAATCTTTTGACTTCTCATTTCACTGTGTCGCTTAGTTAAGTTTTTTACTCATTTTGCCAAACGTAAGAAGTGAACATTCGTAAATAAAGCGTACAGTTTTAATTTTAATGGTATTTATATAGCTCTGATTAAATGGCTTGCGAGGGTGATAGAGTACCTTAAATAATTATGTAAGTACACATTGATACAATCACTGTAATATTATAATATATGTACTACGTTCTTATTCATCTTATCGTATAATTATATAGTTTTATGACTATTATGGCATTGTTCTATTCTGGAAACATCCTTGGGCGGAATGATGCATTAGTAATATCGCCTATAGCTTTGGTATTGGCCACGTGGATCATGGATATGCTAGCTACGTTGTAGGTATGATTTATTGGTGGAATTTGTTGTTCTTAGCGATTGAAGTTACGAAAAATATAAAAAGGGAGTACCTCTAGGTATATGAAAAACATCGAAGATCTTACAATTTATGGATGAGGTTTTTAAGGAAATAATAATATAGGTGTTTTTTTATATATGAGTGTTTACGAAGCTGAATAAAAATGCTCTTTCATATTGCGCTATGAAATATATAAAAGTTTAGATCGTTAAAATGAAAGTTTACTTCGTTAAAGCACACGTGACAGTAGTTTTAGAATTAAACGTGTCTCATAGTTTGATTGCCGTGGCGTGAACTGTATTTTTACAATATTAGGGTAATTAGCTAATTGATTACATTACGCACCAAATTGTGTAGAGTTTTGTTTCTGTTTTTATTTTTTAATTGTATGTATGTGTGCCATATGAGTCTATAAGTTACTCGCAATATAAGTATTTTGATTTAATTTGAATAGACTTGGATAAATTGATAATCCAATCAATTTTGGATAAATCTTATCATTTTCTTCATTTAATTTAAAACAAAAGATAAAGAAAAATACTTATACATGGCTAACTAAACACAGAAATCTTGTTTTAAATACAAATTCAGTTCTAGCAAGCTGTGTAACCAGCCGCTCAAAGAAGCGAGGGTTGTCTAAGGTGGAGGGAGAGCAATTGAACTTAATTGAAACTCATTGAAACCGTGACATTGCGTTTGTGCCCGTGGTTACTTGGCCCTTACTTTAAAGTAGAGGATACATTGTTATGCTTGGACTAAGCAATACGTACGCAAAACACCAGTTGACTTCACAGGGCATTGTGATTATAGCTCCACGCTTATTAAAATACGAGAGAATCAGCATATTTAACGGCTGTGGCTGGTGGCTCTTGCAAGCAAAATAAATGACGTGATACTGACCATCAAACAAGCCACTAGCTTGATAACTATGTCTACAAGGAATTATTAATGGATCTACATTAAATAATGCGTAGAATTAGCAGTTACACATATGTATGTAGGTAGTCCGTGATTCCTACACTACTTAAAATATTGAGAAAATAAAAAAAGAATTCACTTAAGTTCGCTTTTATTCACTTAGGGTACCAGTTAAAACTCTTAATAAAACTAAAAATATCATCATACGTGCGCCAATAAATATAGGTAGGTACATCAAGTTTAAAATAAAACAGTAATCTTAAAAATATGATATCTCAACTGTCCGTCTCCGTTTATTTACCTAATCAAGTCTGTTGGTTGTGCACACAAGTTGTTTAATCAATTAAGGCCCGCCCTCCGGCAATTTCGTAGCAATTGACTCAACGAGGGGACGCGCTTTCTCAGCGATTCTCGACCTTAGACATCACTTTCAAGTTACAATGATGAAAAAATTGGGATCGCTTTTTGTTCTTTTACTTTGAGAAAGGAATTAACGGTTTATGGACAAATTGACTTTAAAATACGTAATTTAGAAATCAATTTAGGTAGCTGCGCTTGATGTTTAGATATACATAAAATAAAATATGTTTAAATATCATATTAATTTAATCGTATCTTTTTCAGTTATAAGCTGAACATAAATGTATAATACCTTTGATTGAAAAATTGGATTAATAAGAAATATATTTTAAGAACACGCGAAAAGCTTACGAATGTTCACACAACCGCCTAAGCTTGTTGTTATAGTTTCCTTTTTCTGCTCTTTTACGCTTGACCCTTTACCATTAGCTATCCAAACTAACCATCTCATACCTCTACAGCAGCAGTCGCGCGGACATGTCAGACGGGCCAGCCACCGTAGATTGGGACATCAACGACGCCGTGGTCCCCCGAGTGGCTTCCTTCGACGGCTTCGGAGAGTGGTGCGACGGCCACGTGAGAAAAGTCTACCCACCAGCCTGTGAAGAGGCCAGGAGACACGCCTCCGGCTGGGCCATGAGAAACACTAACAACCATAACGTGCATATACTGAAGAAGAGCTGTCTGGGAGTGCTGGTCTGCTCGGTGCGATGCCGGCTGCCGGACGGGTCGAGAGTGCATCTCAGACCTGCGATATGTGATAAGGCGAGGAAGAAGCAACAAGGTAAGGGACGATCAAACGCTTAATATAATATTATCTCTAAGCCCAAGAATAAATAGTTATGCAGCTTTAAATGTAGGTATTTAAGTAAAGCGATCCTAATAGCCTTATTTATCAAGAACGGATATTTTATTGACTATTTTTCTCCTCTGAATATTGACTAATACGTAATGTAATCATATTATTATTGTTATGTTTTTTTTGTCATAAATATACCTACATAGTCTTCTTTGTCTCACAGGTAAACCATGCCCAAACAGACTGTGCAACGGCGGCCGTCTAGAGGTCCTACCTTGCCGAGGCCACTGCGGATACCCAGTCACACACTTCTGGAGGCACACAGAACACGCCATTTTCTTCCAAGCAAAGGGCACTCATGACCACCCCCGACCGGAGGCCAAAGGAGCGAGCGAAGTGAGGCGGTCTCTCGGCACTGGACGACGAGTTAGAGGCCTCGCTCTACTGCTGTCCAGAGAAACGTCCTTATCAGACAAATTACTAGCGAAGCCAGAGAAGCAGATCCCTCAGAAGATCATCAATCCTCATCCACAACCACCGCCGCTTATTCCGGACAACCAAAGAGGTAAAGGTTGCATATTTATTTTAACACGCTTTTTTATTTTGTAACACGTAAGTAGTTGACACTCCACCTTGCCGTGATTTTTTATATCCCACTAAGCTAAGGCTAATCTATATTTATTTTTGTCCTCTCAGGTCAATCGACGTGCACATGTGGTCCGTTCGAGTGCTCGTGTCGATGGCGAGCGGACACCGCGGAATCTTACGGCGTGGCTGCGTGGTCTCCCACTGAAGCCCAGTCCTACGCCAGCTACGTACCTCCCATCCAGCCAGCACCTTCAATACCCCAGTACGACCCCACAGCTCTACCAGCCGACGACATCTTCCACCCCGAGGAAATATTCCAATTAGACCAACCTATAAGACTAGACTTCCCGATGGAAGAAACCACTCTAGAATCCCCACCGACGTTCGCAGACTTGAATAGCGAAAACTCTCGACCCGAAGACGCTTACTGGTTAGACTGGCAGAGAGCCCCCGGCGGGTCAGAGTCCAGTGACACTCCTTCCCCGGAGCTGTTCAACGGCTACCAGCAGACGGAGGCGTACTGCGAGCAGCAGCCCTACATCCACATGTACTACCCCGAGGAGGGGCAGTACTACCCCGCGGAGAGCACGCGGACGTCCCCCGAGATGGAGCTGCAGGAGCAGCGCTACTACCGGTACCAGGACTGCTCGCAGCCCACCGCGGACATGCAGGCGTGGAACTACACGGACTGTGCCTTCACCAACACCGACATGTCCGAGTGCAAGCAGTACTTCGATCACCAACAAGCCAACGCCTTCAGTAACCTCTTATAATCTAGTTCCTGTACATAGCTCTGTAAATACACAAATACTACAAGTACTACGTTTGTTGATTATTATTAATCTAGAAAATATTGCTCATTATGTAAATACGTATTTTGTTCCTATGTTTGAATTGAATTTGAAACGATCGGTTTGTGAGAAAAATAAAAAGCTGACTTGTATAAAATCGTCTATTTATTGTATATAAAAATTACATTAAAATTGTCAATTTTACATGTTATAATTTCTAACAATAAAATTGGTCACTACAAAATAGTCCATTAAGCGATCGCACGATAGATTTATAATGCATAGTCGCAAAACATTCCCAACCCTCCCGTGAGCGCCCCGCGGGCCGCGAGCCCGGGCCCGCTCGGAGCCGCATACAGCCGCAACCCAGCCAAGTATCGCATCATATCACAATCCAGCACAAAGCGCGCGCGCGCCGCGGCGCTAGTCTTAATGGACAACTCAAGTAACTCTACACGCGGCTCACACTACATCGTGTCGCGCCGCACTCGATAAAACTGAGTATTCAACCGAATATTGCACTGAGTAGGTTGCTATGGCCATTTCGAATAAATATTGCCTTAGGTTGGATTGCACACTGCAGTCATTAAGCTCATGTCATTAAAGCACTGCATTTCATAATCTCGACAGAATACTCGGCTTTAGCGACAGGTTTAGAATACGATTGGCTGATTTTCGAACTTAATTAATCCGACACTAATACAGAACATTATTCAACTCCTCGAAACAACTATTTACAACGATTGCGTTTGCTGCTGCATCCCTATTAGACATGATATTGTAAGAACATTCAAATTGGTTTCAACAACGTTATCAATTACATGTTTGAGAAAAATTATCCTTTATTTTGAAAAAAGTAAATTTATTGCAATTATTTTAAATTTTCTCAGTTAGGTTTTCGGCCATATTAATAAAGTTATTGAAACCAGATAACAACATATTTGTAAGTAAAATCGACATACTCGAGGGTCTCAGTAATTGAATCCCGCGTCTATTGTAAGTATCGCATTCTTGAACATGTTTTTTACGTAAGTAAATAAAACGACTAAGTAGAACGAGAAATCAAAAATAATCTAGACCAGTCAGAGCAACAATATTTGTCCAAACAATTAAGCAATCAGTCATATATTACACCTCGAGTGTCCAATTTTACTATAAAATACAATGCGAGGTAAAAGAAGCCTCCAGATCTATTTAAACAACTATTGCTTTAAATCGATTGAGCTTCTAACACTTTTCAAACTATCACAAAAGTGCTAAATTCATCAACATGTCAATAAATAATATCTAACCATTGATATTGCATTTGTTGTTTGAACTGAATCAGTTATCTAACTGTTTGTTATTCTGAAAATACGGCATGAAATAATTTTCAACATCCGAAACGTCATTCGACTCTGGTTGCATTGCTTTAAAGTTTAGAACGGTCTCACGAACGCAATACACTGTTTTAGAATTAATTTTACACGTCTTAAAAATAGGCCCTACAACATAATAATTACAATGTAGTGTAGCGCTGCGTCCGTGAGCCGCTCCGGGTGGAGTAGCACAGCACGCTCTATCACAGCAGTCGGCTCGCGCCGCACTCGATGCTCGCAACTACCGCAGTACGTTGGATACATCCGCAGCCCCGCGTCGGGCGCCACTTATATTAAGGCCACAAACAAATTTAATCATGAAGCGATCGATGCCCTTATTCCATAATACAACACTGTTTTGCGCTTCCATATTAATTTTAACAATATTACAAGATAAGCTAAACGATAGGACGCAAGTCGGTGCCTTATTATTCCATAACAATCCACGCGAACGGGACGAAGCCTGATTCAAAGTACAAGCGATATCTAAATGGATCACAAAGAGGTCTAAACTACAACTAAATCCAAATGTGTAAGGATATAAAGAGAAGGTCGAGATCGAGCTTGAAGCGTTATCGTCTGTGAAGCATATCGACGCTTGAGAGAAATCACTACTAGGCGGACTAGTGTCCCACTAAATCTATGACTTAGTTATCGAAAGTACACTTACAGGAATCTTACGAATCGAAGGGAGTTTAGACAAAGATATCGAAGGTTCTATCTATCGAACAGGAAAGCACTAACGAGAACACAATGAATATACTACATTCCGTAATTTTGTGCTACGCCATGCAGCTAATGACAAACAAAATGGCTACTCTACATCCATATTAACTGCATAAAAATCAAAATGTTACAATAATGTTTTGTGATAAGAACTATGATTGAGAGGCTCTAAAATAAAAACACAACATGATGTATAAAAAAATATAAATAGCAAAGAAAATAGACTAAAGCTTTCGAGATAACTAACACAAAAATTTGTACTATACAGAAATCACTGTCCGATTTAAATAATTCGATTTGAGATGAGTAATCAAGTTATAAGTACGATCATTTTTATTTTAAAGTTTCAAATGTTATAAAATATGGACAAATTGTCCAACAGAAAGATGGTGTAAATGACCAACGTATTGTGAGTCACAATATTATACTCAATTAAGATTACTAGTTATTAATATAATAATATGTACGAATAGGCGACCGAATTTTTCGTGCTTATGATAGGAAAAATATTTTTATGTGACAAAAGTCGTTCAATGTAAAGGTTTATACGCCCGAGTTATAATAAGTCGTGGAAGACATCGACTAGACGCTCAAAACCAATATAGATATGGAATTATATCGTAGACAATAGATAAATATAATTCAACTTGTAACTAATCTGATAATTCTAAAATGGCACTTGCAATGTTGAGTCAATGGAATACAATGTTTTTTAGAAATATCAAATTAGTCATGTTCTTATTACTGCCCATTTTACATGAATGATTTCGTAGCCATACAGTGAGACATACTCCTAATTAAAGTAACACGTTATCTCTCTCGTCAGAAGCCGCCATAATTACAACCCTCTCTATATTATCACTACCGTACATTAGAAGCATTACTCGTATCGACGTCACATTCACAAACTTAACAACGACACAATTAATATTGCCTTTTCACGACAACACTGCTTTCAAACACGTTTCGTTGTTATAAATTGATATCGTAGACACAGATTCAGTTATAGTTTCTTAGAATATGTTCGCTTTTTATAACATAGTGAATATAATATGTACCAGATGCAATTTATTTCTGTATTGCTATTCGTTACAGAACATGAATTTTCAGTTTTATACATGAAAATAAATCTACACATTCTGAGTACAGACATCGTCACACTACGCGTCTATTTCTATGTGTATCTATAGGGTACATAGTGTAATTTAGCAGATAATTAAAATGACTCACTCGAGAGCGATCTCCGGACATTGATGGTAAACATTTGACATCTTCAACAACAATAACCATTGAAGGAGTACCAGCTTGACAAACACAACACTATACCCTGAAGAATCAGAAGCATTTTAACAAATGGTCGACAGTCTTCTCTCACTTTTTAACACTATAAACTGACAAACATTATTTTCTTCGGACACCCAACAATTGTCAAGAGCCATAACTCAAGACTCCTCTGTATGTATGATTCCCTTCATGTTTCTACGGTAGTGGCCGGCGCGTGGTTGTCGTCTCGTGAGGTGGTAGGGCTCGGTCAGGGCGAAGCCTCCTCTGCCAGTTCTTCAGGCGGCGCTCCGCCCCGAGCGATGACGCCTCCAGCACTCACAGATAACTCTAACGGCTCCATATGACATCTGCCCACGCTGCACTCCATATCCGTACTGGAAGATAAAACCATAAACATTAGATAAAATCCAAATTGCGCTTAAGTATTCGTTTTTTTAACCGGTTTCACGCCCAACCGGATTATTAGATCCACATGATTTTTGGTATAGTCATATAGGATCCCGAAATCCCGAATTAACATAGGCTTAAATCCTGAAACACGGCAGGCATAGCAGCGGCAGTATCTTGTTCTCATAACCATTTTTAGTTACCTAAGTCACGAAACGACTTGGTTACGAGTATCTCTACATTTTTGTCAACAAAAATACAGGTGGAGAATCCTATAAATCCTATTAAGGTTTCATAAATTTAAACAAATTTGTAAATAATTATACTATTACCTCCGTGGAAGGACTTGCGCCTACCACGATGTCCAAGATGAACAAATCAATGGTGATGATCTGCCCAAGAAAAACTCCCCTTACGAATTAATTCTGTGGGTGAGTCACGACCCTCAGTCATGAGGAAATAAGACTCAAGAGAGAGAGAGAGCTCTATACTATTACCTACATAATATGTAACCAATACTCACAGTACACTGACAGTAGAGGCCTGCATCCGTGTCCCGTGCCACTGCTCGCTCGCCTCTATCGAGTCCAGCTGGTCCTCCCCTCTCTCCCCCACCTTGTCCTCCGTCGCTTGCCCCGCCTCGTCCCTCTCTTCCTGCGCGTGCGCCGAGTCCACCGCGTCACTGGTGGAGACAGGCGACTCCAGGTTGATGAGGGTAGCTGTAGCGACTTCTACGCGACTAGCGTCATCTGTCGCTGAACTGGTTGACTCACTCGTGTTGATAGACTTTTGCATGTCTGTGGACAAGAAGGAAGACTTTTTGGTCAATTTTATGTATGTTTAGCATTAAGTAGTATTATGTCTTTGTTACATATGAATCTGTACCCGATCACCTGTATTAAAGATTACTTTGATTAGGTTGCTGTGAGTTTAGTTGTGAGGTTAGGGGAAGCAAATCATTCTTAAATACATGAGATGAGAAATAAAAACAGTAAATGCACATTCATCTACTTGAGCAATACCTATACATGAGATGTAAAGTTTGTTTTCTTATCTCTCACAATAAAATTGATATAGATGAAATTATGCTTAGATTAACTACTATACCAACATTCGTAATGACTTTAAAAAGTATGATGCGTCTGCGCAGAAAAATGTGCATTTATCTCAAATCATAGGTTTCGTACACAGAATGATCTGTGTATTTTTGCATTTGTAACAAAAACGGTATAACTATGAGTGTGTATGAAGAGAAAAAGCAAAGACCTGGGGCATGCACGTAAGTCAACCACTTGTTGATCGGGCGGCCGAGCAGCGGGGGCGCGCCGCCGCGCAACGCATCTGCAACGCAATGCGCGCCCTGTTACACCCACACACAGTACAGCATAGGACAAGCATACCATCAATTATATAACCCAACGAAATAAAGTGTTTGACTAAGTCGGAAATTCGAAAACGAAACGCCAAATAATGACATTAATATTATAACCGATTATGGTGGGTTTTATGATTAACGTTTCGTTTTTGAGTGTACCTGTACAAATTCCGAAATAGTATAACGCTGATTAGTTCTATCGAAAGTCGGGTAACGAATGAAGCTAAATAAATGAGATACACGCATTTGATAGAAACTGAGATCGTTCTTTCAAAAAAGTGTATTTAGACCAGTCTATTTCTGTACTATGTCGATGGTTACGCCACACGATTAACACACTATCACACTACGTTTATATGAAACGATTTTTTAAGCATATTTTTGTCTGTGACATGAGATTATTATGGTCTGAAACAGTATAATTGAGACAGTAAAATTATATTTGACTTGAAGACCGCCTGAAAAAAGGTCATCTTCATAATACAGTATACACATAATTGTAGAAGATTAGCTGTGTAAATTGATATTTGTGGCATAAAATTGTGAACTGGAAAAAGATTCTCAGATTATAAAGAGTGACAAAGATACTTTAGGGCAAAATTTTTAGGGCAAAATTTTGACGTGACAACGTCTTATAAATTGGTTTGCCGGGTGACACTTCAAGAAACTGCGTTACGCTCCGCTCACGTTATGCGCTCACAATGAGAGCTAGTGAGAGGCACGCGTCCCTTCCACTCGGGCATGGTTAGCCCGCCTAAGAGCGAGAGAGACAGACATAAAAGTCGTTGTCACGTAAAACTTTCGCCCGTATACCGACTTTACAGGCAACCAATTTTTTTATTGGAAGTGTTTATGTCAAAACTACTTATGTTTAAATAACATGTGCCTTTATTATAAATTATATATCATTGTACAATTCTACTTGTGCAAAGCTTATTATTATAAAACTAGAACTAAACACGAATAAAGCAACAGCATAAGCGTTTCAAACAAATTCCTTGAAGGAAGTTTGGTGAGTTCGATTGTGATGTGGCCAATTATTATTCAATAGGCAATAAAGCAAATGTAAGTTCGTAACACAGGGAATAACTCTGATGTCGAGAGAATGTCACTCTATGGCTAATATTCGTATATGGGATTTAGTTTTTTCGGTGTCAATAAATGAACATAAACTTTCAGACGTTGCTTATATGTTTATCTCGGTCGCTACGGGATGCAAGTATTGCCGTCACGCTCGCACTGGTCACGGTCATAAGCAAGACGGCAATACATTTGCACGAGAACAAAAGAGACAGGTTATCATCCCTGATTCTTTGTATGTCGCGAGCGGACTTTACTCCACTGCAATATAGGTATTGTCACCTGGTTTGTGCTTCCCATCGCAGCAAGGCGGCGGGACTATATGCGTGCGCGCCGGCTTCACTCGCACGCGGTAGAAGCGAGACCCGCGCGGCATGTTGTACCGGTTGCCACTCTGGAATATACAACACATATACAATCAAACATAGGTTATAGATGTAAACCAATTGTGTACCAATAGTAGACTTGCCGCTTCTCGCCTGCTTCTATTTATATATAAGTCTGCAGGCACTAGCTACCATCCTCAAATGTAAAATCTGTCGCCAAATAAAAATATATATTTTATGTTGTGTTTTGGCAGTCTCGTTTGAACGCCAGTTCCATTCCAATACAGGTCCTTTTGGCCACATTGTCATATGTGCGGATACTGCTCTAAGTGACATATTATTAAACCTATCTGTCTACTGTATTAAACGTTCATACGTTTACCATGATCAAAAGCTATACAAAAACCTATACAAACGGTGCCATACCTTCTTAGCATAGCAGTACTCCTTGGAGTCGACGGTGGCGACCGCGTACAGCCTGCGCTCCGCCTCGCTGCGCACCGCGATGCTGAGCTCGAGCGCGGGGAGGCACTCGCTGTGCACGAAGTACATTATCGGCGCCTCCTGCAATGTAACAAATAGATCTTTAAACGGTAAACAATATACTAGTGCGATAAGATTTGGTGCATGGTATCTGTGCTTTTGCCGATTTTACTTGTATGTGTAGAATGATGATGATGTTGTTGCATAACCCATGTTGTCATCTTTACATTTCTTCGTTTACCTGCATGACGGTGTAGTTGAGGTGCGCGGGGTCCCACAGCACGAGCACGTGGTGGCCGGGCAGGCACGATGACAGACTCAGAGTGCCCGCCGGCAGACCGGAGGGAGTGTGGCAGCGGGACTTGCTCTTCTTTATGTCTTCTTTTTTCTCGGATGATCTGGAAGTTTCCGATGGAAAGATTTTAATGAATTTTTATTTATTTATTTGAATAATGGGCGAGCAGCAAATTGCTGATGTGCCCATATCACACTGTGTCAAAATTGTTTTATTTAGTCCACGAGATAAAAAATTAAACAGTCCACTGGTGCAACGATCACAAGTTAACAAGAGATTTTTTGGTTTTACTTAACCAGTCATCAGTTTTTAGTTTTTTTTTTTATTTTCAAAACTCACGAAGGCGGAGTTTTGTGCGGCGCCGCTGCCGCCGCGGCAGCGATTATCGCCCGCAAAGCTAGCGGTTGATTATCGCAAGAAGGACCTTCGCTGGACTTTGAACGCAGAGCGCGCGGGTGGTAACCGCCGCCGCGGCAGCGGTGCCGCGAGCGGCAGCGGTGCCGCGAGCGGCGCCCGCCCGCGGGTGCAGCGGGAGAAATGTGCTTGAGTTTTTTACATACATATCTGTATTCTACAAAGGCTGCGGGACCGCCACCGCGGCGGGCGCGGGAAAAAACCGCTCCGTGAGTTCTTAGCATTATAGTTGTATGTTTCAACCAACAGAAGACATGAGAAGTTTTGCATTTCTCCTTACCTGCCATCACTGTCGTCTTCTCTACTCTTCTCGCTCTCCTCTGTTTTTTTCTCCAACTCTTTCTTTAGCTCTAATACTTGTTGTTGTAATAATGCCTTCTCGTTTTCTAATGTAGCCATCTGAAACACATAAAAATTTGGCAAAATTTTATCGACATACATAATTTGACTTGTGTTGTTTTTAATTTCAAATGCACAAGATGATGTAATGTGTGTACCATATTTAAGTTTTACTTCAGAGGTTTAGTGTATGTTGCAACATAGATAATTCCTTGTAGCAACACACGACAAATAACTTACGTAGCAAACAAATAAACCTTATGCTAATGCCACAAGATGCCATTGGTGAGATATATGTATTTTTATTTATTTATTAGGACAATGTACCTATGTAATCCTTTTATAATTTAGAAGGATAATGGGATTACTTCTAGTGTGTTACTTTAAGTTATAACTTGATTTTAAAGTTGTTTTGTATGTGGCTCAGCGGTTCCAGTGTCTGCTTTTTATCCAGATGCACCCTGGTTCGGATCCGGCCCTACACCAATGACTTGTATTTTCAAGTTATGTGTGGATTTGCAAAGTTATGTGTGGTGAAGGAAAACATCGTGAGGAAACCGACATGTTTGAGGACCACAATATCTGAGGACATGTGTCTTTCGTGGAAGGACCTGGGCGCCTACCACGATGTATCTGCCCAAGAAAACTCCCCTAACGATTTGATTCTGCGGGGGAGTCACGACCTTCAGTCATGAAGAAATACGACTAAAGAGAGTATGTAAATGTACCTGTGTCTTGAGCAGCGGATCGATGTCGTTGGTCTCAGGGTCGGTGAGCTGCTGTATGGTGTCCCGGTACTTGCTGCACTCCCGCACCAGGGCCTGCTCGCGCTCGCGCGCCAGCTCCAGCTGCCGGTCCTTCTCCGACAGCAGCCGCCGCGTCACGTCGTTCATTGTCACCTGGCAAGTATACATGTTTCTAATTTGTACCATAGATAATTTAACTACATTTTTTTAGAATAAAGATGGGCTGTGTCGTTTTGGGTAAATAAAATAAGCATGGAAAAGATACATTATATCAAAAAAATAATTATTTCGGGTAACTGGAACCGATTTACGAACATCAACATCGACATGAGAATTAGATACTGAATAATACTGATGTATTGAAAAAATCCTTACTCATATTCATATTAAATTATTTATACTCTGTATCTATTACGGTTTTAAAGTCAGTACGTCCATTGTACACTGAATTGTGATTTGTATTTCAAAGGTAGTGCAGGCACATAATGTATTGAATACTCATCAAAATTATACCTGTTCGTAATTTATGTAGTAAGAAAACAGATACCATAGCTTATTAATATTAGACAGTAACTAACCTGTTTCTCCACATCGAACTTAGACTTGAGCGAGCCCGTATCAGCCTCATACCGACTCCTCCATTCGTTCTCAACCCTCTCCACAGCCAACCTAACAGCTTCTTCCTTCTCCACCTCTGCGTTCTCTTTGGTCTGCATCACTATCGCGTTGTGATTGGCTATCTCGATCATGTCCGTGCGTTCTATCTTCTCTAAACTGGATTCGGAAGGAGAACGGTCCATGTTAGTGAGTGCTACAAGGCGGAACCTATGGACAAGCGAATTTGTGCTTTAGGATTGTTGGTATAATTTCGTTTTTGGGTTAGAGGTTAGTTTGCAGTTATTGTTAGGTATTAGCTGTATTGTATTAGCGGTAAATGCTCACTTATTTATTTACAAATTCATGCTCCAAAAAGATTGAAAAGAATAACTGAACGGAATTGAGATTTTTTTGAAGTGAGTGAGAAGATTATGTTTAGTACCAATGTACATGATTTTTAGATGTCTATGTCTGAAATCATACTGTAATCTACGTGTTTGTTTGTTGTGATGGTTATCATGAGTAGAAGTAAGTGCAGTAATACCTATAGTTCAATTTTGCTACGCGATATTTATTTTTAGGGACATTAACTATAGATATTGCATGTGCATTCCTTGATAACAAATTTATTGAAGCTCTATGAAGAAAGCGTTTAAAATGAAAACAAATATTCTTACCTCGATCGCAACGATTCGATCTCAGCTTTGTAATCCATATGCATCTTCTCTTGCAAGTCTTTTACTTCCTTCTGCTTCTGTGACTCAACATCTTCTAATTTCTGTTCAAAACCTTTCATTTCCTCTCTCGTTTTCTCTAACAACTCTTTTGTGCTTCGATGCTCGTTTTGTAACCTCTCTATCTCTTTCTGGTGTTCTTTTTTCATGTTTTCTTTTTCCGCTGTTAATGCCGAGATAGCGTCATCTTTTTCAGTTAATGTTGCTTTCATATCGCTCAACTCTAACTCATGGTCGACTGTGAGTCTTTGAGTTTCTTCTCGAAACTTCAAAGCTGATTCTGTGCTATATTTCTGCCATTCTTGCAATATCTCTGCACATTTACTATTTACAATCTCCCTCTGCGCGTTCATATCTTTCTTGATCTTGACTAATTCTTCCATTATGTACACGATGTTCACTTTACATACGTCGTACACTTTAAGTAGGAATTGTTGAAGGTTATCTATGCTAATTCTATGTGTATCCATATTGTCCTGAAAGATAGAATATATGATTTAAAAAATGCGATGTAAATTAGATCTACGAAAATACGAATGAAAATGCTTAAGCGTATGTTGCGTCTAGTATACATACACTGCAATGCTTATCTAAATGAAATGCGAAATAAAACACTAGTTTAGGGGCCGGTGAAGACAGGAGCAACAGAATAACGAATACTAAAGTTGCCATTTCGATAAGACCTCTCGGATTCACAAGAATGCTTATTCATACAGTCTCTAGTCAAATCTGCATTATAACACCAAGTTATTAACAGTTTTGCATAATTTTTCCAACTTATCATTGTTTTCAATATATTTTTTTAATTTATCCCTTCTATTTCTATTTTTTTATTTGTTTACATAAAACCCCGATCTAAGTCTTATATCATATAGTCAGAGGTCCCACAAAATGGCTCGATAACAATATAAGTGGACCTGTCGTTCAGGCCGGCCCCATTCCAAGCTGGACGGCAAGGACTCCTCTATGTAGAGGTCGGAGGTCTCCGGGCTGGTCTGACAGACCGCGGGGTGCAGTACCTCGGTCACCGTGGACACCGCCATGGTCTCTGGGACGCATATAGTTGATGTGTCCACTTTCTGTTTCTGTTCGCTTTGACCGCTCAATCGTTCGAACTCGCCCGTCTCAGTCTCAGATTCCACGTCTCTGAAAAACAATAAAAAAAAAACATTTATTTCCATATCCTTATGCAAATTCATTCATTGATGAATGAACAGTCATTTTGTTCTGATAACTGTGATATACTCACTTCTCGAAGTCTACTTGGATATTGGCGTCTTTTTCTTCAACTTCGGATCCACTTATCCTGAAAATTCAACACACATTTTTACATTACTACGGAAAGCTAGGAAACTATCAAAATTGATAAAAATATTTTTAACCTAGGCTATCAGATGTGATTTCAATCGATCACCTAGTAAATTTTATTACTATAATTATAACACAGATTAATTAGGATAAAAACGTAAGTCACTAAAATTATAAAACTTGAAACCCACCTCTGCCGAAAGAACTGTACAGTCGCCTCCATATCATACTTGGGCACTTCTTCCGCCAACTTGGGAAACTCCTTAGCAATATACTGCACATCCGCGTCCGTTAGTTGCGGCAGTCGGCCGTCGAACACTGGCGGCGCTTGCGTCGCGAATGGAGGCGGTAACTCTGTCATGCCGGGGAATAAACTCTTCAGGAAGTGACCCTCGAAGATTTGGTTGAACTCTTGCCGTCGGTTCACTTCCTCTTCGTGAAGCTTTAGTAGTTTCTCCGCTAGGTCTGTTGCCCACTGGAATGGAAAAACAATTCCAATGTTATTTATTGAAAGTATCAGCTTATTTACAATATCGATAAGGCGCGCACGTACATGGCGGGCGCGGCGTGCTTGTGTCGCACTCACACACACACACACCCTAGCACCCACCTTCAAGTGCGCCTGTGAGAAGGTCCTCCTGCGCGCCACCTCGTGCACGGCGCGCACGTACACGGCGGGCGCGGCGTGCAGCTGCGACACGATGCCGAAGTAGCGCGCCAGCCGGTTGAAGCACTGGAACGACAGCATGGCGTGCGCGTCTTGCACCGACATCGAGTTCTCGATCATTAGCACGGCCCTGGAACAGGACAGGAAGGTTTTAGGAACGTCTGCAGGGCACTTACAATGACGTAGACTTGTTGCAACTTTATGGCTAGGATGTAGCTACTAAACTTGTATGTGGTTTATTTGAAATCATATCTAAATTTTGAGCAATATAGGAATTATTGTTTACTCGTTTAGGAATGGTGCATATGCTGCGCCAGCAGCATTTTACTAGCATTATATTTTTCCGGTAAACGACATGACATTTGCTGCAGATGAAACGCTAGCGCAAGCTCGAAACCTATGGCACATTGAGAAAGAGGCCTATACCCGGCAGTGTGACGAAGCGGGCTGTAGATAATGATGATAAAGATATTTCTTGTTGAACACTGTCAATAGTTGAGACTACTTACTCTAATCTCGCCTTCAATATATGCGACAGTTCGTCCTTGGACTTGGCGATGCGTCGCCTGATGTCGAACAGCAGTTGATGGCCTTTCAGTAGTTTCTTCAGCTGACACCAGTGAGACTGCACCAGGGTGGGGAGGACGGACGGGTCGCACGCAGAGTTCAGGCGCTCGCGGTACTGGAAATTGAAATGGAACTTTATTAATATGCATTAAACAAAATTTAGATCACATTTTTACCACATTACTCATTTTCGTAATGACTCGGTGAAAAAAAATAATGGCTTGACTTTATTACCAAAGAACAACAAAAGTGTAAGAATTGAATCACAAATAAACAATTTTCAATACAAAATCAGTTCATAGTTGGTTATTTGTAAGTTTACAAATAACCAACGCCAAGAGAGCATGAAATGTGAACTGTCTACAAAATGATTACCATATGCATCTGTATAATATCATTTAAGAGGCACTGAGGCCAAAGTTTACACTTTTTCTGTTGTAAAAAAATCTCACCTGAATAAGAGAAGCAGCCTGATCATGCTGATCTCTCTCCAACTTCTTCACATCATTCAGCAGCTGGTCGAGTCCATACAACCTGTCTTCAATCCCCTTGATTTGCTTCAGCCCGTGGTTGTTTGCGTACTCTAGTATGTTGTACAACTCTGCCTCGCGCTCTTTCAGAGGTTCTGCGTCGATCTGAAATGACAGAAATGATTTCATATTTTCAAAAATAGTTTTTGCAGATATTATATATACTTTTGGCATACCCAAAGAATAAATTGAACTCAAAATATGTGGGTCAAATAGTCGCACTCGCGTTCTTATTTGTTCCAAATCTGATGATTATACGCTTTTGAAGAAGTAGGTACCTACTAATTGTATAAAGCTAAGTGTACTTGAGTGTATGCCTGGAAGAGATGGCTTTTAGCAATAAGGCCGCCACTTGTGGAACTAGAGTAATTTATGTAAGTATTTTTTATTATTTTTGTTTTATATGTGTGTGACAATAAAGAATTATGTATGTATCTATCTATGTGTATGTTTGTTGCTTTTTTATCTAACGGCTGAACCAATTTTGATAAGATTTGGTATGGAGGCAAATTAGAACCTGGACTTACACATAGGCGTTTTATCCCGGGGTTATATATATTAACAGGGGTAACACTGAGAAGCACTGCCTCTATTATTCTGCTTTATTGTTATTCGAATAAATTTTAAACTGTCATATCAATAAGACATATCCTTCATCATCAATTAGTCCCATTAAACAGACGTCGACAAATTCACCTAGTTTTGTAACCTATCTCAGAGCATGGTACGACGACAATAATAGCGTGAGACAGTTTACATAACAGAACCGTTTTTATAAGACCTCAATGTCATTACTGTTTGTTATACATAGCTATAGCTAAACAGCTTTACTGGTACCACATGAGTTACCTTCGAGGGGCGTTTATGAAAAGGAATACATAATACATGTATGTACCTACGATTTTATCAAACACTTTTATTCAATTTCTTTGGAAATTCGCGTGAAAATCTCTTTTTTCATATGACTCTTGTCGTTTTTTTCTTCATCATAATTAAAAGTTTAAAAATGTACATACATAGATGGATTACTTTTTTATGTAGACGATATACCGGTATGACTTGCAATACTCATTATTATATAATTAAAATGAACTTGAACTTAAATTTCATGAATCTGACATATCATTATTTCATGAATTTCTTTTTGACATAGTTGTTAACGAAGTACGTTTGTTGTTAGTTGTTGACGAAGAACACCACTAAAACTTTCTCACTAGATATCAATAACCCTGTACAGCTAAGTTGCGTGATAGGTCGTAATCTAGCGTCAGTAATGTTCCTAAGAAGGTCATTGACTTCTGTTTTAAATCCTAGACTCATTTGTAATAGGCCTGTGTTAGCTTTATCGTGCGTGAGCTAAACGATTAGATTGCTGTCTCTTATACTATATATAAAGTCCAAAAATACATTTCAAATACATATAACATTTCGAATTGAGACATGTACAGTACATACATATTTTATTAAAAAAGTTTATCAGTTACATTATATGTAACTGATAAACTTATAAAAGAAATATGCATATTGTGAACTAAATAGCAATTGTATATTGTATGGTATTGTAGCAATTTTCAAAACGAGAACATTCTTTATAGAAAGTAAAATTTCAGGCAGAACGTTTATATTATAGTATACTAGCGGACCCGACAGACTTCGTCCTGTCTGTTGACTCTTTAGTTAGTTAGAAAACGTTTGTATGGGAAAAAGAAAAGGGCGGTTTTTAGGGGCATTCCGGCATTTTGTCGAATTTTTCTCGCCGTAAAAACCATCCTTGAACTTCAACGAATATAAAAAAAAGAATTGGTCGAATCGGTCCAGGCAACACATTTTGCGATTCATTTTTATATATAAGATAAGATAGAGTAGACTTATATTGTGTAAAAAAATCAGGTGCATAAATGTATGTATATTCAAAGTAGTAACCTAAAAACACAGATTGATAAGGGCTTTATGTTTTCACTGATAAAGCGAAAGTACATTTAAACTTCACTTTATATCTGTATTCAATTGAAATGTGAATGATTTACGACGGCTGTGAAGTATGAATTACTAGATATCTTTAAGTGATATTTTGTCTCACTACTTACAATGTACAACGTTTTACCGGGTAGCCCTTTGTTTTGATACCTATCACTTATATTTTTGCCACTATTTACACTATCTTGTTGAGTTTATGAGTCTTACTTTATGTATATATAGGTACAACCTGCTTGTCTGAAAAACATCAGGATGTTTCAACTTTTTTTACAAACTAAATAGGCTCACGCTTGACTACAACTCGCCTGATGGTAAAGCAACGTAACCTACAATCTAGCGCGCTTGCCTAGAAAAAACCGATTCACTCTCGACTTGAAGACCGAAAAATTATAGTTCGAGGGGAATAGAGATTCCGCCAAGGAGTTCCACAGTTTGTCTGTTCGCACGATGAAAGTCGATGCAAAACGCTTGGTGCGAGTCTTCGCTACCTCAACTGTATACCATATTCTACAATATTTATTTATTTATAATTTCACAAAAACTTTGAAAATTTAAAAAAAATATACTAATGTTGATTCTGGTCGTTTCTATGTATTATATGTATTATATGTATATATTTACAAAAAAAAGTATATAAGTATTATATCCGTTATCTAGTACCCACGACACAAGTGTTTGCTTAGTGTGGGGCTAGATGGCGCTGTGTGAAATGTCCCGGAATATTAATTATTAATAAATTAACAGACTTACCAACGCCAGCCCCTTCTGACAGTAGTCTAGTATATCCTGGAGCGAGGCCTTGTTCCCCTGCGCCAGGATCCAGTGCAGCAGCGTAGGCTCCACCTTGTCCTCGTAGGACTGCGCCTTGAACGTGACTCCCTCGTCGGACTCCTCGATGTGGGGGAGGGGCTCTGACGAGTGCGCCGTGTCTTTGCTGGACGAGCCGTCTTTCTGGTCGAACACTGGAAGAAATGTCATGTTAAAGATGATATGTAAAGGTATAAGGTTTACATGGTTTCTCATTATGTTGTACTTTGTACACTGTTGGCTACCCACGTTTATACAAGTTAGTAAATAACTTACATTTACATCGACGTCACTTCATTAGTTGCAGATAACAAAGTTATTACTACTAACACTTCCAATCAATTTATTGGTTAATCTTGAAAATGACAAGGCATAAATGGCAGTTAAGCTAAAGCAATGAACTCAATTAATTTACTCTTCAAGGTCGAAATCATTTTGGATGGTTTTTTTATGTGTATGTGTGCGTGTGTGTCATCTCTATCTTCTAAAAACTGACTTACCATCTTCCTCAGAGAACTTGAATGCCTCCACTCCAAAGTCCTGGTTCTTGTGCTCGGAGCTGGTGTCGAGCGGCTGGCTGATCCTGTAGGGCTGCCCCTCGAAGTCAGTCTCCTCGAACACGTCGAAGGCAGAGAACCGGTGCGCCTCCGCTATCAGCTGCAGGCCCGGTAGGATCGGGATGTTGCCTAGAGATTCTAGTACTGCGTTTAACCTGGAATGGTAAAAAAAACATACCTATTTGAATCATGGTATTATTTAAGCGCGGTTGATGGCACCTTTATCTCTTAACTATTTTCAATTTCCATCGTTTTGGTAACACACTTTTAAGTAAAGCATTCTTTGATTTAACTTTACGCAAATACACAAAAGTATCGCTGGGAAGCTTAAAATATTTATTATATTTTATATTAATTGTAGCTGAACAAATATTTTGAGCGGGCAAAGTCAAATACCATCAATAGTTCGTAGAAGAGATTAATCACCAACTGATAAGTATTAAACAAAAGGATGAAAATTAATTATTTCCGCATACCACGTACCTACTAGCAGACAGTAATTAAAAATATAATTAACCTACACAATACACATCTATTGCAGTAAATGTATGTTCTATGTTATTTGTGTTACTCGTAAATAGCTTTACTAAAGCTGGCCTTTTGTAAGCTGACCTCAGCTAACCCTCGTCTGCTAGGAAATGCCATGATAAAGTAAGGTCTCGCGCACACCTGGCAGCATATATACATACATATACACTTTAATACCTATTAGTCTGGTCACTACATAGTAGGTACATACCTAGGACAAGTACACACAATGGAAAAATAAATGGATTCCCTTATCTGTGGCCTAAAATTATTTACACGGCTATATTTGCGTCCTTATCGCCATGCCTAGATTAAGTGTTTCTAAGATTTCCTACGCTGTAGAATTTGTTTTGCTTGAAGATTAGTGGAATCCATTCGGATAAACGAATAAAATAAGTATTAAAATATACAATCATAATAAAATATGACGACAAATATCGAGAACTACTCTACTACGATCGAACTACGATATTGTCTAACAATTTTTATTTATTTATTAAAAATTTACTACAATGAACTAACGATAAACATTTGCAAGTAAGCGTCGGTTCTTTCCGCTTCCCAACATTTTATCAGATTGTTTTCTATACGTCGAATCGCAGTACATTGAAGACAATACAATATAATATTACATTAAAGTGAACGAGGTACATAAACATACAGGTCAAGTTTTTAATTCGTCCATATTTATCGGGACCTATACAATAACCTACCGTACTCTGAAACGATAAAAGCCGTTTTATGGCACATTGCGTGTCACTTGTTACTATGCTGTTGACAGTGATATTAAAAATATTGCAATTTAGTATTAATTGGAATCTAGTAGTAATGAAATAAACTCTACAGAGCGGCTCGCTTATATAAAGAGGAATTTTAGATTGAAACCGATGATAACCATGACTAAATTTATTTATACGTGATATGTTATGATTTGAAAAGGCCTTGAACGCAGTTACTACGCGCGTTGATCGTTTTGGGAAGGCAATCAATTAATTGTACATCCTACTTTATATATAACTTCAACAAACTTCAGGGAAACTTAGCTTATCCATTCACTCATTCGTTATAGAAAGTAATAACAGATATAGATATTTCTAAAACAAGTACATTGTGTAACACGGGTGCACAGAAATCAGACAGGTTAGGTAAATAGGAGGGTAAATGCCAGCATTGCCAGCAGTTGTGTGCACTGCTATGATAAACTTTCATTTAGAGCGGCAGCCTGCAATCTGAGGCCGACGACCTCTGAGATTATTACCGCCTCTCGTACGAGGAAATACAAATATCATACGTCCGGTAGAAAATAACACTTCTCACGCGGATATATGAGGAAAGTTAGTTCTTTTGTGCCTTAGGTACTAGTATGTATGTAGAGATTTTTGATAAATAGTGTTCAGTGAGATTTATGTCATGAAAAGTCGCCTTACTTCGACCATTTATCATTGTTTTTAGACTGTTGTCTGATAAGAGAGAGGTGATAATAAACGATGGATTAAAATAAATTCACAAGTACGAACAAAGTAAGAACAAAGCTTCCAATAATAGCGAAAAGATGGTCCAAACCGCAACTATATTCACTTACTCCTAAACAAGAACAACTTTTTTACCCGGAATAGGCTTACGTTTGACTACAGCCTGTCTGATGTTAAGCACCAATGTAATCTAAGCTGTAGCACGCTTGCCTAGAAGAAACCTTATCTACTCTGGATTTGAAGACCCCTGGGTTATACTTTTCTAGAAACAGAGCTCCAGGTATAGAGTAACTTTGAATACTTTCAATGCAATACAAATAATCAACGTACCTATTAGTACACAGATGAGTATGCAGAGTCACAAGTCCGCTGTTTAAATAGCATTGTTATCTGTTGTGTCTGGCGAGACGAAATAGAAGTAGGTTGTCGGACTCATGGGTCAGGGTCAGAGATTCGCAACATGCGCCCATGTGCTGATGCCGTGGCGACAGGTTTACGGCAAGTGTGCTCAAATAGTGGCACTTGTTTACTTGTGTATTTAATATTAATTACTAAATCATCTATTTGCTCTAAGGAAATTAGATTGGTAATAGGTTTACTGATCTGTTTATGAGAGTAGACTCGATTGCCACGCGCAATAAATCGGTATGATAATGTCGAAGTGGGTGGCTTGTTCCCTTTTCCAAACTAAGCTGGGTATCGTGTAGCATTTTGCAAATACATATTATTATGGAAAACTAACGAATTTTTGGCAATATGTTATGAATCTTTACAGGTTTTAAGATGTGTCGTATTCATAAACAGAAGTGGCATATTCATAAAGAAATTACGTGACTACAATCTTCACTGCACATACATTCTCGTATGACCGTCCTTAGTATTCAATATTCATGATATTTCTCCGTTCCGTACATACAAAATGGTACTTATGCGGAATATGGAGCAGGGCATGGCGGCGATTTACGAGGAATATCGGGGTATTAATAGAGCAGCTATTTCTGATACATTGCACATCGATGGGTGCTACCTGCGCCCGTTGTAAGTGCTCGATATAGGGTCAATCTACTTTACGGTCTGGTATTCATGTTTTCAATATTCATATCGCGGGCTTATACTACAACACTTAAAAGTAGGAAGTGTCAAATAGGATATTTTGTTTCATAACAACGGCCAGTATCACATATAACCTATATATGTACATTCTTTTAAATTGAAAGAGAAAAATCGTTCAACTAATTTATAGAAAAGAAGTAGAAGATTAAAAATAACATGAACTGCATTTTTTAGCAAAAAAAAATAAACTGTACCGACAGCAAAACTAAGTAACATTAACATATAAGTAGTAGTAACTACTTAGAGGTTAAATCCGCGAGTTACCAAATGGCAAGCCATTTTTGACCCGTTATAGAGGTGAGCCAGTCCAAAGCCAAGGCCGTAATTACCATAGCACGTAACTATACTAACTACCACAGTATGTTAACTTTCATATTTATGTTGAAACATAAAAAAAAACATACAAAATTAATGACCTGGCGAATGATTTGTTTGGATTGTATGCATGTCATTAGGTAATTAGGTTACTGAGGCAAGTGTAGGAGGTGTAGGTCAATTAATTGTACATTCTATTGTATTTCTAACATTGACTGACTGACCCAGTTTGTTTTAATAGTTGATGATGTACAAATAACAAAGTAGGCAATATGTTTTAATACATAGATCTAGGTGTGAGTTAGCGTGTATGATTTAACAAACATACATATACATATATAGATTGCAAATATGTATACAACACACGTGTCCTAGATGTGTCATTGCCTCCTGTGCCTTCTGTCACTTCAATTGAATTTCTCATAAACATGTTATCTTTATTTTGATCTGTAAGTCACGAACTAGAGATACTTCTGTATTGTTTACATTTTAGTTAAAAAAGGAATTACCCACACTTACGTAATAGCACAGAATACAAGTAATAGGCGATATTCAATTTTATAATTTTAATTAATTATTTTAATACAAATAGTATTCGTTTTTTATCACAAAAAATGTGGATACTTATGATTTATACGGCGGCACTGTGGTACAACTCGTAAAAAGAGTAAACAAAGCACGCAAAGAATAAAAGTTGAGTTACTGCGAGCTTTCTATAGCGCGTAAAACCAGCAGTCTACTTTGTAGAACGACAGACAATCGGGGACATGTGAGCGCTGCTACATTATTCTAACCGCGTCGGTAAAGACAGCAGTAAGACGCCTACAGGGAATCACTCATCAATTACTAATGAATCCGCTGCCCTGATCGATACACATGTGATATTTATTTGCTTAACTACATAGATTGGGATTGATTTTCTTTTCACATATGTAACTGATATTTTGAGTTCCCGAGGCAGGGACAGGGACTATTTTAACGACCAGTTTCAATCTAATATTGGCATGTTTTTCACCTTTGACAACAATGTATGACGCTCCAGTTGAAAAAAAGACGGGACGTCCTGAGAGCAAAGTTCCGGGATTTCTTAGGGCATCTAAGATTACTAAGAATAAATTTTAAAATCGATTTCATGTCTAACGCTTGCAATTGATTGGCAGACCGTTCCTTGTCCTTGTATCTGTTGCCAAGAATGCTGTTATCAGAGTAAATAAATCGGGAAAAGGCACGAGTGATTCACTCTACAGCTGACCGTCCAAATATTTGCATCCGATCGCATTTTATTCTGAGAATTATATTTCTTTGGTTATTGTCCATTTGTATCATACCGTCATATAAAAGCGAGAGTATGTCGGTTGATCTGTTTATTGCTCTTTCGCGCTACAGTGGAGCAACCGATGCGATGTACAGTAGTAGGTAGTATATATAGGGTTCCGAGAGAAGAAAGTTTTATCACTATACTACATGGGCGAAGCTACGGGCATCCACTAGTCAGTATCTATACTAATATTATAAAGCTGAAGAGTTTGTTTGTTTGAACGCGCTAATCTCAGTACTACTGGTGCGATTTGAAAAAATATTTTTGTGTTGAATAGACCATTTATCGAGGAAGGCTTTAGGCTATATAACATCACGCTGCAACTAATAGGAGCGAAGAAACCATGGAAAATGGGGAAAATTATTTATCTTTGAAGGCTTCCGTTAATAACTATTCCACGCGGACGAAGTCGCTGGCACAGCTAGTTAATTATATAAATCATCATTATCATCGGGTGCCATCTTCATATTGAAGTTCGGAGGTCAGTTGGCAAATCATCTTGCGATCCCATGCTGCTTCTTTTAGATGCGGTATCTTAGCTTCGTCCATTTCTTGATGTCGTTATAATATATGTTATTATATAAATACTTTACCCTTATTAACCATGTAATTCTAAGCATTTATAAATGCGCGTAAGTGCGGTCGCGTGCATAACAGTCATCTCGCAACAAAGAGGTCCCGGGCCGCGTTATAAATTAACTCGCTGCTACCGATCGTAGCGAGATTGCAAACGTTGCGTGGTATAAAGTAAACAGTTTTCGGGCAATTAAGTACTTAGCAGCAATTAATTAAAGAGGATGATAACTCTTTGGTAGCTTGTTAAATAGATACTTTGATGATAATTTAAAGAGTTTTGTTTGGATGGATTTGTTGTTTTTTTTAGAAGCAGGTAGTGGAGTTAACAGTTCGTAGACTTAAACATCTAAATATATAATACTTAAAGGTGACTGACTGATATAGTGATCTATCAACGCACAGCCCAAACCACTGGACGGATTGGGCTGAAACTTGGAATGAAGGTAGATGTTTTGACGTGGACATCCGCTAAGAAAGTACTTTTGTAAATGCCACTTTTAAAGGGGTGAAATAGGGAATGCAAGTTTTACTTCTTAATGCGAGCGATACCGCGAGCACCCACTAGTAGTATATAAATGGTGTTTGCATATTTGTTAAATTAAGACAAATTGATTGATTGAATGTTGTGTTTGTGGAGACCATTTCACAAAATACATATCCACATATTAAACAATAATAATACACGACTGGGTTAAGTAATTTCCAATGTGATTGTTTCCTTTGTGCATCTTTATTGGGTATTAATTCACTTCCAACGATAAATAACAAGGAACTAGCGGGGAATATTCAATTAGTTGCGACGTTATTTTGTTCCAGTTTGGACTCCTTAAATTAGGCGAGTGAATCGGCAACGACCTTGTACTAAGCGTAATTGCATCATTACTCTTTGTATTTAAAATTGAAGAAGTTACGAAAAAGTTTGTGTTTATTTACAGCTCATCTGCTGTTAAGTATCCCTGCCATGTATGTAGGGTGTAACACTCATTCCTATAAAGAGACCAAGTCAACATATAAATGTATAGTTGATATTTATATGTTGACTTGGGTCTCCATATGGATTATTAGTATTGTCTCGTGTTACTCTAATCCATAACACCCTTCCCTTTTCATTACACTAAAATCACTAATAAAACTTTATGCACCCCCAAAAAGTGGCTTCCATCGTTCCCTTATTTCCTGTCTCCTATGTCAACTTTTTATATTTAATATCGGGATTTATTTAAATAAGACGTAGTTATTACAACAAGATTAAACACAAAACAGACGGCATCGTCGAAGCGAACGTTAAAATCCTATCAACTTTAATCACTCCCTCAAACTAAGCAAGTTTAGTAAAAATACTCACTCGTTTAATTGTTCATGGTACTCTTCCTTTTTTAGTCGATGCTTCTTGAAGGATTCCTTGAAATTCCGCGACCGTTCGCAGAATTCATTAAAAATATCTTCTAAGTTTGCAACAACTGCTGCCCAACCCTGTTGAAAAAAAAACATCTTTTTTAAGTTTGCTTCTATAGGGTCACATTAATATATAAATCATGGTTTTTGACGTGACAACGTCTTATAAATTGGTTTGCCGGGTGACACTTCAAGAAACTGCGTTACGCTCCGCTCACGTTATGCGCTCACAATGAGAGCGAGTGAGAGGCACGCGTCCCTTCCACTCGGGCATGGTTAGCCCGCCTAAGAGCGAGAGAGACAGACATAAAAGTCGTTGTCACGTAAAACTTTCGCCCGTATACCGACTTTACAGGCAACCAATTTTTTTTCATAGTCTTTACACATATTGAATTCTTAACCTGACAATTACGTTTTTGTTTTCAACTATTTTCATGCAATTTCAAGTTAGTTAGATTGTCTTTCACGATAAGAAAAACTAAAGAAAAAGACGTTTCTATTAATTCTGTTGCGCGGTAACGCAGAACACTAGAGCTACCAATATAAGTAATTGGGTATAAACACCCGATCGAACATGTGTTTCGATAAACGCGGTGGATTTAAAACGATTTATTTAATAGTAGGTAATCCTGACCGAAATTACAGCCTTTGTTTACCAAATATTCCTATTATTTACCAATAATAAAAATAAGTCACAAATAAATATCGGCTTTGTTTATACTATTATCAAAACCGATGTATATCTTTAGACAGTGAATGAAATTGATAACAATCATGTTTGCACAATTTCTTGTTGACACATATTTGATTGGAATATTCTACTGGGTCTATCGCGAATTGATATGAAATAAAACTTAGATTAGGGTTCCTTACGAAAGCAATAGCCTTGATTCTGTGAAGTAGGTAAAATGATATTTATACACAATTTTACTATTTTTACTGATCGCGGATACTAGTCTCGAAGGTTTTTTGTTTGATAATATGGATTATTACATCTTATTCTAACACATGTAGGAACAAGCATACAGCTGAATGTTTCATTGGACTTTTAGTGTGACCACATCCAAAAGTTATGTAATAAAAAAACTTTATGAAAATCAAATGTACAATGCTCATTTACTATTTTTTATATGTGTACATGGAATTCCCAAGTACATAGCTCTTCAAAACTACGCAAAACTTGCACTTTATGCACCAAATTACTGAACGAATGTGCAAAAGACACATGAATAAATAAAATGTTATATAACTTTTTCTTTTCTATCCTCACCTGATGCTGCAAGTGCTGTTCATGTACCAGCTGCTCACAACTCCTGGCCACCTCATGTGCCAAGTCGCTGAACTGCTGCGCGAGGGATGCACAAGTCTTCACAGTGTGGACAGTAGGCGCCAGCGCACAACACTTGTCTACAGCCTGCTTGAGCTCAGCCACAGACTTGTCGCTCGTGAACTCTATGCTTAGCTCCACTATTGGACTGAGATCGCTGCACACTGTCGAAAAAGGTTGATTATGATACTTTGTTGCAGCCAAATGTTTGTTACATATAAGTGAGATACTGGTAAGGACATTAAGGGACAAAATAATATGACATGGGAGTAGATAAGCCCTTACCACTTAGCCTCCTACTCGACTGAGTGGAAAGATTCAGAATGAATGTTTTTTTTTACTGGACAAGTTTGATCATCTTCAGCTACAGTATTTAACACTTGCCAGTCAAACATGAGTCTCATAAAAAAATACCATACATTTAGGAACATGTATGATTTATAACAAGAATCTTATAGTAATCTATGATGTATTACTCAATGTTGATATATATCCTGATATAGCAATAATTTGTGCATGTTTAGTGCATCCAGGTATATCAGTCAAACATAAACAAAAGGACAGATAAAGGCATTGTAATAACACAGAGGTAAATGTCCTCTGCTGTTAACACAGATTATGTAAACAAACATATATCATGCAAAACAGTATGGGCAGACAGGGTATGATTCAAAAAGTAGAGATAATATATGTCTCAATGTTATCATATTATTTGTTTATCAGATAAAATAAATATCCCTGCTGAGTGTACACTTAGCTACACCTTACTTGTATAAAACATTATGGACTTTTTTGAAAAATACAGGTAAAACTATATCATCCATGCCAGGTGTTAGATTTTACTCTCTGTTAGCTTATTGTTGAATCAAAGTAGTTAATAAACAAATAATTCTTCTTTCTTGTCACAATTTCAAGAATGGGCTAGATGTTATCTTTTGATTTGCACAGTCAGGTACAAAAAGAATTTGTCAGTCTATTCACTTTGTCAAAAAACACACATCCAACTACTATGGTAATATAAAATACTTACTGGACTGCTTGAGGTGGCTCTCCTTAACTGATGGTTTAATGAACATGTAGATGGGGTTGGTGTCTGTGCCGGCGCTGTATGAAGACACCATGTGTTCATGTTGCAACACCTCGCCCCCACTCACAAGCAGCACCAGCAAATTTGACGGCACTTTCGTCTTCCTCTCTATTGCTAACTTTAAACTTGCCACACTGGAATAAAGGTTGCATTTGTAGCGTTACACAGATAATTTGTAAATTTTGTATATTAACAGTTATTTATTCATGCATCATGAATCCATATGTCAATCAAGGGGCATGGTAGCTCTGAAATGGGTGATTTGTAGGTGTAAAACCCAATAAAGTCTATTGTTTTGCAAGCCATGATGCAAAAAATTGTAGAAGATATTAAAACTTACTTAAGTAATTTAAATTAAGTAGTTAACATTTACTGCAAGTCCAATTAACAATTAAAGTTAAAGCAAAATAAGTGGGCATAATGAGTCACAGATATGTTACTCAAAGGATTTCCTTTGAGACAAATATTATTGAAGGTTGTTTACAGTTACAAGTAGTTACTAAGATAACAAAAACATGAAGAACATAATCTATCACAAATTTTATCATATAAGTCAGAATAAATCTGTGTCCTATCCTAAAAGATATGATTCAATAGTAAGAACAAACAGAACCATAGTTGCATTGTTTTGATTTTGATTAAATAAAGAAAATACATGTTGTATGAGTCAATAAACATTTTACTTAGCACAACACTTTACAATAGATAGATAGAGATTTAGCAAGGCAATGGTAGGTCTCCCTATGCATGAGGGCACCAGACTAACAAGCAACAGGGAAAGATAGAACATCTGCCACCCGGTACAATATTTCTATATATTGACTACAACTACTCTGTCACGAGTGTTATGTATAAGAAGAAGAGGTATATTAAACTATGTCTGCAAATTACTTGTAAACCAAATGAGATTATCTCATCTTTGATCACCCTACTATAAAAAATAAATAAATACTACCTATACAAAAGACAAATATATAATGTATATTTCCGTTATTTAGTGCCCATGATACAAGCATAAGCTTAGTATGGGGCTAGATTGCGCTGTATGATATGTCCTGAAATATCTATTTATTCATTATTTAGAATTTATAAAATTGTCTTAATTCTGTAATTCTTACTTTTAGTGGAAGGACTAAGACAAGACCTTTGCCTAGTAGCCAGACGTATAAGTTTAATACATTACACACACACATTTATTAATAAAATACTCACTTCTGCAGCGTCAGACTCATGTCATATGTGGTCATCTGACCTGCATCAACATGGAACACATACAGCATCTTGGCAGCTTGTGTCCTTCACAGCTCAAAACAACCTTCCAACTGGAGTATCATCTACTACACATGTTCAGATGTTCATAACAGCCTCCCATAGACACTGTGGAATAAAAGGGGTTATCAAAAAAGAGCCATGTCAAAGGCCTGGTTTGAAAACTTTTAATACTGACACTAATTTGGCCACATGTTTTAACTAAAGTACTATTTTATTGGTTGTCAGAAGAATTCCTGACCTCCGATCAGAAAAATCTCTCTCTCTCTATCATTTACAACTCCTTAAAATATAGTCTAGTTATTAGTACCAACATATTATGTATACAGTAAAAGCTCCCTATTCGCGCTTCCGTCATACGCGTTTTCACTATTCGCGGATTAAAAAAATGCAACCCAATTTCTGTATTCGCGGCAAAAAATTTCTTTATTTGCAGATCTAAAATTTCATACAAAATTCCAATAGGTGTTTAACGCAATATCTTTTGCAAGTGCCGTCAAATGGTACCGTGGAGCACTTTGACCTACGCCGCCTTTGTCGCATTTGCTGCAAACACCGCGGTCCGCGTTTTTGAAAATGTAAACAAACAGAAGAAAGCAACCTTATTTCTGAAGGAATAAAGTATATTTTTAATTGTTGCTGTTCCGTTCTTTGGTAAAAGCCGCTTTGCCTATTTTATTGTTTTATCTTTCACATTTGTTACAAAAATTGTGACATTTACTCTGAAAAATCTTAGTGAAGGTTTAAGAATGGCAAATGAGCTTTGCGATTTCTTTGTGAACATTGACCCATCTATGGAATGAAGTCTTGATTTTAAGAGGCAAATTGCTAATGTATGTATCAGTCTGAATTGTCGGAGCTATTAAAAACTGCCAAGCAAGAGAAAATAACAAAATTCTTCAAACCATTGCCTAAGCCTGAGGATAATGATTAATCAAAATGTTCACTAACATCAATAAAATATTATTTATTTACAATAATAAAATATAAAAACAAGTGAAGGAAAACTAAACATACTACTTCTAACTACTACAAAAAGGGGCACTTAGAAAATCTTTAGAAAAGCCTAAAGATAATCTAAGTGCTCCAGCCCACTACCAGAGGGCAGCGTACCCAGCATGCTGGCCGCATTACCACGCTGGATGGCAATGCTGATACGTTGAGCCAGAAAAAGGCCAGCATTTTGGTCAAGTGTCGCGTCAAACAAGCGCTCCGAGAGGTTTTGGAAAATAGTATGGGCTCCCGGACCCCACGGCCCCAAAGTCTCGACTCCAAAAGGCTCAAAGATGTAACCTCGGCCGAGGTTAGCATATTTGCGTCTCTTGTGATGCTCGGCAATAATAGCCGCCGCTCCAGCCCGACACCGTGTCATAGACAGATGAGACGGCGCCAATGTGTCGACGCAAGTTGCGTCTCACACAAGGGGCCGACCCAACTTCCATGGCACAAGAGTCATACCGTCAGGTCTTTTTCCATCGTCACGTCAATAAAATTGATTTTCTTAAATATTTGTGTTTTTTATTTTGGCACCCAGGAACGTATCCCCTATAAACCCATATAAATTACCATTCTGTATTCACGGTTTCTGTATTCGCGGCATATTTATGGAACATATACCCCGCGAATAAAGAGATTTTACTGTATAAAAAGAAAAATTAAGTTTTCCTAAGAACTTGGGTGAAATCCTATAAAAATATGAAAAGGACATCATCTTGGCTTATTGCCATGTCAGAGTTATCTACTTAACCACTATGTATGTTTTAAAGATGATCCCAAACGTAAATAATTTTAATAAATTTAACTGAAATGATGTACTTAAGTATATTATTATTTTATAACATACCTACACAACTATATTTGAAGCATCAATCAAGGTTACAACAATATTTGTAAAAATGTTAAATATATTTTACAGATGTGGTAAGTAATAAATATTAGACTAACACGACAAATTTCGCCCAAAATAAACAATAACGTCATAGAATCCTATTATGTATTTTGTAATTTTCTTCCTAAAAATATTATTAACCTGAAGTGTAATAAGGTAAGGACTAGAGTATTCCAGTATCATGTGCACGCGAAAATATATAAAAGAATATGTTGCTTGATCATTGTCCTAGCGTTTTTTGCGTTTGATATAATTTCAAGTAGTAACAACAAAGATCTATGGAACTACCTACTTACGTGGTGTCGAATCACGCAACATCCCATCGAGGCAAAGCCTACAATGTAAACAATGATAATTACACTTGTTGGGAACACATTATGACCAAAACAAACAGTGAAATAGAAATAACATCGAACACAGAAAGAAATTAGAACTCTTGAATTTGCAAAAACACTACCATTTTCTAGTTCAGTTCAATAAATGAATGAATGAAAACTGTATGACATGAACAAATTTGAAGGGTTAATAGTGAAGTATTTAGATCAGGTCACTTGTCGATATTTTTACATCATTCATAACATAAAAAGTAGATAAAACGAATATATATCCTGTTTTGTAACTTTACCTACCGCTAAAAATACTCAGATACTTAACGCGAGGCGTAATGCATATCAATGCCATGATAAAGCTAATTTTATCAAATTATAAGAAGAGACTCCTGGATGGTGACAGTATAAACATATTTTATTTAGAATCAACATTACCGTTGCTAAGAAAATAAAAATAGAATGACATAAGTTTAAAGGGTTATCAAAACATAGAGGTTTTATTAGGCAAGTATAAAACAGTACTTAACATGCCATTGTGATTATACAATAAAATATTTATTATTTATTTCAACTATATTTCTTTTTTATAAAATATGCATAAAATGGACGCCGTAGCTGAGAACGGCTAGGAGGATTACTATTAAGATTATAATATCGATATGGTATTTGAGGCGTCACTATTACAGTTTGTTATCTGTTATTACTAGGGTTCATTCTTGTCAAGCCAGTTCTGGCAGTTCACTCGTTCACTCATCTATTGACAGATGTCAAAATATTATTGTAGTATTAGCGCCATCTAGTAAGGTTAGATGTCACTGAACAATATACAGAGCTTGTCTAGTTAGTAGGTACACCCTAAACTAGATGTCGCTAAAAGTAGTATATCATATTTTGTTTCCATTGGAAAAAAATAAGAAAAAAAAACATACTTACAAAATACAATAATATAACCTCAATTCAACTTTATTCATTTTATTTCCATTGATTTCAAATAATAATTGGTGATTACGGGCACAAAATAAATGCTAGTTATTGCTTTAAAATTATAGGTACTAACGTACAAGATAACAAGGTATTGTACCGCTTGATAGTGTTGTATTGTATCTCATTGTAACATAATATAGGTACATAAACATTTGATACATTTCTCAATGGGTATTGAACACTGATCTCCATGCGTATGTACCCGTAGGTACTGATGGAGGTCAGTGGTATTGAAGCAAATAAAATTATTACAGTGAAGCTGATTAAATATCTCATCTACTGCGAAATTATTGTAGATTCATCTTCTAAACGTGTTTTGTTATTATAATGTTACAAGCAATTCTCATTACTTTCAGCATTTTCTAACTGGAGACACCATGGCAGCATCTGCACTGGCTTCTAGGTTTGCAGCAATAGTTAAATGGCATTCAAAAACTCAAGTTTTGCCAATTTTCAACACATGGACCATAGTGCGACATTGTAGTCTAGTCGCTGTAAATGACAAGAAGGTGAACAATGATGCATTACAAGAAATTGGGGAAGATGTATCACATATCACTCCTAACTTTCAACAATCGTTTAATATTGCGGCCTATGTAAATAGATCAGAAACCTTGCAAAATCTAGTGAACTTAAATGTAAATTTAAGTAAAATAGAAAAAAAGCCTTACATAGTTGAAAAGTTTCTGAAACTAGACTTTGAAAGAGATATGAAAAAACATGTTATATTTTTAAATGATTATGTTGATATGGAACAAATTGGAGAATATATAACGAAGAATCCAATGATATTCTATGAAGATTTGGAAGATCTGGAAGTAAGAAGAAACTATCTAATCTCAAAAGGTTTTGACAAAACACAGATACAAAGAGTTATCAGTAAAAATCCATTCTGGTTAATGTTTAGGTGAGTTTTTGAAATATGTGTGTAATATCTGAGGTTTTTTTTTAACATGGGATAGGTTTACGTTTGACTACAGCCTACCCGATGTTAAACATTGCTGCTGCCTAGGGTGTAACATGCTTACCTAGAAGATACCTACTAACTCTAGATTTGAAGTCCCCTGGTTTGTAGTTCACAGGAAACACACCTTCATATTTCAATATCTTTTGCATTAAGACATCAGCATAGGATAATACCTTGTATCTATTACAGCACAGTAAGAATTGATAGAAGACTGGGTTACTTTCAAGAATGTTTTGAACTAACTGGTAAAGAAGTCAGATACTTGGCCACAAGGAAACCTACACTCATCACTTACAATATCCACCATATAAAAACAAACATGTTCACAATCAAAGAAGAAATGGGATTTGATGATAATGAAAGGAAAACAATGCTTTTGAACAAACCGAAAATTTGGATGTTGAGTAAGTACCCTAAACATATTATAACTTTACCAACCTGCAGTATTTTTTATAGATTTTTAGCAATTATTCATTTATGAAAATATTGTAGTGTGAGAGTAAGATTTATATGCATTTTAATCAAGGGGTTGCGGGTTCGATTCCCGTGTGACAAGTATTTATGCATTTAAAATAAAAATATGATAACTTGTGTTAAGTCTGGTTGTTTGTATGTATTTACAAAAAAATGTACTTATATAAGTATTGTATCCGTTATCTAGTACCCACGACACAAGCGTTAGCTTAGTGTGGGGCTAGATGGCGCTGTGTGCAATGTCCCGGAATATTTATTTTATTTATTTATATGGCAAACTCAACATAATTCTTAATAGACTAATTTTGAATGCATTTTTTTAATGAGAGATTTTAAATAGAGCTCATATTTCAGTATTGTCATGCACTATTTCTAGCTTTTTCACTTTAACCACTAGACATGTGTATATACCTACCTATCTATTGTTGCTGATTCACCTATCAAGAACTTGAATATGTACATTTATTTTGCCATTAAGTATCACATTTGAATAAAATTTTAACTAATATGTAATTGTTATAATGTAATTGTTACAGCACAAAGGGCTTTGATGGAGAGGTTTAATTACATCCACAACACAATGAAAATTCCTCATAAAACAATTGTAGATAATCCAGAAGTTTTGCTCTCAAGGGTTCACAGGATTAAACAGAGACATTTGTTCTTGGATAAACTTGGAAGAGCCCAATATGACCCAAAGAAACCAAATTATATTCCAATAACAGCTTTAATAAAAGACTCAGATGTAGAGTTTTGTAAAAATCATGCCAAATGCATTGTAGATGATTTCAACTTGTTTTTGAAAACATTATAATACTTATATACAGACTATCCAGATTTCCCTAGAAGGTTTTTGTGTTGGAATGCATTGAGGGAGTGGTATAGAAATGCATCTAGGATCCCAGCTACTGTGAACACACCACCAATGATAGCACAAATGTTGGTCGCCAAATGACCTATTGGCCTGAAACAAAAAATAAAGTTCATAAATCAATACAAAAAGTGGTTCTTACTTTAAGGAGAAGTGAAGAAAATGTCGAAGATGGTGGTTGAAATGCAATGTGATAAGAAAGCAGTATTTGCATAAATAAATCTATAGACACCATTATTTACCTTTCTTTTTCCGTATATTTCACCATCAGTGGAGATAGTTCATAACTGAAGAATGCTCCAGGCATACCAGATTCAGAATTTACATTAGAAACTGACTTCTGATGTCTTGTAACTGAAAACTGGTTTGTATGAAGTATTGTGTTATCCAAATTAACATAGACTGTTGGGACTATTTTCAAATAATACTGGAACATCACAGCACCTGAAATAGAGAAGACCACATTTTATTTTTTTATAAAACTTTAACAGCCAAACAAGTTAGGTACTTTTATAACATAGCAGCGCCATGCTCTTTCCCGCGTTTATCCTGAATAAAAATAAACCTATGTGTTTTATCTATTTCTATACCTATTTCGTCCAAATGGGCTGTCGTTTGGTCGTCAAAAAGAACATACATTCACACACGTTCATGCTTTAAGAACATAGCCCTCTATGTTATAAACTATCCATTATATCCCTATTTTATCCCGTATTTCTTATTCTACAGAAACTAGTGTTATATTAATCGCTACGAATAATATTGTTATGATTTTCGAGATAAATTGATAAGCGTATTATTGAAAAAAGTTATTATAGTAATGTCAAAGTCATAAATGACAGACACCAAAAGTGACAGACTGTCATAAAGCCATATTGCATTTTTCGTGAAAATTGGTTAGAAATCCTGCAGAAGCCATAATAAAAAAAGTTGAAGTTGAAGTTGAAGTTGGTTAGAAATCGTAATAAAACAAAAACTAAAGCAAATTGCTTCGTTTTTAACTTATAGACTCATCGTTTGCATTTACATTGAAGCGTTAAAAATACACAAATTCCAAAATGCCAGTTCCCGGCGGCATGTACGGCCAAGGCCCTACTTGTTTTGACAAAATGAAGATGGGCTTTATGATTGGATTTTGTGTTGGAATGGCTAGCGGCGGACTCTTTGGAGGATTCACCGCTTTAAGGTTAGTATAGTTTCTAAATTTCTTTTCGGAATGAAAATTTATCTTCATTTTACGTATACTACTGAGATAAGAATGCCATCACACCAACTTGTAACAGTACCTACATACACTTGCATAACATACATAAATAATTTCAGTTAAAGTTCAAGTACTGCTTCAAAACTTATGAAATATATGCACAAAATTTTCATTGATACGTTTTTTACTATTGGTTACAGGTATGGAGCGCGAGGAAGGGAGTTAGTTCATTCTGTTGGGAAAGTAATGCTCCAAGGAGGAGGAACATTTGGCACATTTATGGCGATAGGCACCGGAATCCGTTGTTGAAATGCATTCAATCCTGCATCAAGCTCTGTATATAATTCCTACTGATTTTCTTCACTTTTTTAGTTCAGTTGAAACCATAGCTATAATAAAGTAATATTACGTTAAACTCTTGTACTTATTTAGTTTTTACTAATATAATTAATTACAACAATTTGTAGTTCATAAGTATTTAGAATAATAAGCTCAATAAATTTAGCTTGGGGTAGATAAGCATTTAATAAAGTGATAATTTTGATTAGTGTAATAAAACTTTAATGTGTATGTAGCATAACAACTTATGTCACTCAACAAGGACAAAAAAATAGGATTCGTTCTGATAAACTTTATTTATGTTCTTTCTGTATGTTAAAAAGAATGGAACAAATTATGATCATAATAAAAAAAGATGAGTAATTCTATAATACAAGGATATGTAATAAAAGGGTAATTACCTTCTTTGGCTAAGCCCAAAGCTCCATCGAGAGGAGCCGTGTTGGCACTCTTGATATCTGTACCGAAGGACAGATGCTTGATGATATGTGTAGTGTTGAACACAGAGGATGAATACGGCTGCACATCATGTACATGCACATGGTTTATTGTGAAGCTTCTGCCCGGAGCTATGTGGAAACTACCACCCACCTTTGTAAAGAAAAGATACAATGCTATTGAATTGTCGAGAATATGAATTACTGATTAATCATTTATTCTTCTTCTGTGAATACAAAAAGTGTCAGCTTGTTAGGAGCTTTCAATCTCTTAGGGCCCCTTGCACAACAAATTTTAAATGTGTTAAGTGATAAAATTACCTAGAAAATTAAAAGTTGTTGAGCAATTGGGGTTAGATATAAAAAATTTGAAACTGCTTCTAACCAAGAGAGTTTAATAATATAGAAGGATTGAAAATATCTCCAGTAATATCTTTACGCTATAAGTCTAGGATTAACTAAAATTTTAAATACACTAGAAGTGGTGCATCTTGCCCCCGGTAGCTATAGAATCAGGGTAAAATAAAAGTACATACCCGATTAACTTCCATGTATCCATACATTTGGCATCCTTCTTTCAATGCTAAGTTGGTTCTTTCAATGGACTTGTCATTCTTACATTGCTCTATAGTAGCTAGATCTGGTAGAGCCCACCTTCGCAACCTGTAGGCTTCTTTCACTTCATCACATGTATTACAGCATCTGTCAAAAATCATTTTTGTGTTATGGACTGAAATTCAATTATTTATTTAACCCGTATTTTAAAAAAGGGTTGCCTTCATTGTAATTGGCTTCGTATGCAGGGACTGTCTGGGGATGTACCATATTTTTGCCATTGTAACATTCATATTTGGTGTATTTACCATTTTGAATTTGGCGGTCATTTTAGCTTTCTTATATTAGTATGGTATCACCGTCTTACTTCATTTGTCTCATCACTAAAACTCGATAGAGTTTTTAGTCGATGGCAACCCTCGATTTTACCGATTTTGGCGAATATGACGTCCCCTCACTAGCATATCGACGTGGACGTGACAGGTGGAGGTGGATAGTGACATATAAAAAAAAAAAAAGGGTGTGAATAAAAAGCGTGGAGCAGCGGTTCAGAGCCCTCTTTCTCCGATCGGCGGTCGTCCGTAGTAAACACCTTGCAGCAGTAGACGACTGCTGGTGAAAATCACCACGCGGAGGAGCTGTGGCAAGAGGAACCGGGACGAGGGACTCCGCCGCCGCCATACAATTCGAACTGACGCGGGTCCCAGACATTTCACGCCCGTTCCTGTTGGCCCGCGCTTTCATATTCTACGAACAACCCCAGAGGTCTAAGTAGGGAAAAAGTTTTGTAACACCATATATTCCACATTTCCATAACACTTTCCATACACTATTTAATTTAGTAAATTGCAAGACAAGCAACATTGAAATGTAATGTTTCAGGTGAATTTACTCAGTAAACAAGTCACTGTTCTGATAAACAGTTGGTGATAAACACAGTATAGTAACATAAGTATTACATTCATGTGGGAAAATCACTTACTGAGATTCATTGAATGCAGCTCCATAACAACTACCACAAGTCACTTTGGCAATGTCTGTATTATTCTCTTTCACCTGTAACAAAGATGGTTGCTATTTTAATGTAAACTAATAGGTATAAAGATTAAAACAGGTATTTAAATTAGAAGCAAAGATATGGGTTACTTACTGTGGTAGATGTGGCCATTTCATGTTTCTTTGGTTCTTCAATGGGGTTCCCATTCAAGTCTAATCTTCTCTTATGTATATTATGTTCCATTTCTAAATGTTGCTCACCCGAGGAGTCCATGGCATCTAGCACCAAGTCTGTGGAACATTATGAGTGTTCTCAGATGGTACAAATTGTATACTATAATTTGTCGGTCTTCAAGTCGAGAGTAAACCGGTTTCTTCTAGGCAAGCGCGCTAGATCGTAGATTATAACGTTGCTTAACATCAGGCAAGTTGTAGTCAAGCGTAAGCCTATATCATGTAAAAAAAAGTTCTTCATGCTTAAATGATTGGACATGCTTATGAAGTTTGGTATGATAATAATTTGGGTAATGATTTTATTTACACAGGTTTTTCTCCATGAAGATACTATTGTAATAGGATCTATTGATGTGTTCTGATAAATAAAGTGAATCAATAAATACTTACAGTCACATGAGATCGAAGGCACTGTAATGTCTAGATTGATGCGTAACTTGTGCCCTCTAGAAGTGTCCACAAACAACTCTTCCGATATATTTGGAGACATGTAGGTGTGTAGTTCCGAGAGGAAAAGCAGGACCATTACAATCCCGCCACTTATGGTTACTGAAATCGGAAAGAGCTGGTATAGTATCAGGATGAAAGAGCAGTCTAATTACACTATATTGTATACTTACTGGCAGCTCCTGTAGCGGTCTTCACCCGAAAATCTTCCAAAGTTTTAGCGTATGCATCTAGCTGTTTAAACTTATCAATAAATGGAGTAGTCATGGTAATTATTTACACAGGCCGGTAATAAAGTAAAAAAGATTTGTTAACTAGGTAAGATATTATTGCTTCAGATCTATCTTTTGTTATAAAATTATATTAAACATACTCGAATAAATAAAAATACAAGCCGACCGACACGAATCACAACTCGACACGGCAAGCAGTTCAGACTTCAGACATGACATTGACTGACAGCAATATGTCAATGTCATACAATTTGTTTTTTTTAATGTAGCCTTAGCCGTCATTATTATTGTGCTAGGTATAAAAAGTTGGATTTTTCATCATCATCATCATAAATTTTAGGGCAGGGCCCTTGTCTGTGGAGCATGCGCCATCCTTCCCGATTGGATTTTTATGAAAGCCAAATTTGATTAGAATAGAATTGCCTTAATATACTCATATGCAATGCAAAAATCACAGTCTATTCCATGCCTCGGCAGGCAGACAGGCAGGCAGGCGTAGGGTGCCGTGCAACCAGGTGGAGCGAAGATATAGGTAACTAAAATGTTACAGGTTTTAATAAACATTAGAAACACCAAATCGGGCTAAACGGCGTCTCTTGGAAAATGCGTGTTTCCAGAAATAAGCGGAACCGGGGTAATAACTAATCATAATCACAATGTGGAGAGGCTGTATATGGACCACTCTCTGATATATGTTTTCTTATTAAGAAATATGCCTATTTTGTAGCACTCATTAACATACCTTACATACGAAATATCTACACCACATCGTATTGTTGATGTACCATTATGTACGTAAATATGCACCTAACATACTACATACCTACAAAGCATAGTCGTGTTGGGTCGTTGTCATTGAAAGCGCCTGATGGCTTTTAAAGTGTTACTACTACAAGTACCTACTCGTAACTAGTGTAAAACTACGCTCGAAATTAAGTTCAGGGGTGGGGTGGCGTTTTGGTTATGACTATAACGTTATTAGCTTAACTAGGCCTTTGTGTAAATGAGATCATGTACGTAACACGTAAGTTTTAAAGGTTTTTTTTATTATTAGTCATGGGTCTCCTGAGGAGTTAAGACCCGGATATCCCAAGGCATCGAGGGGTGTTCTCCCCCCCCCTGAGGTGAGTACACACATAGAATGTGGACGGTGGTATGGGCGGGGCAGCGGACGAGCATTCACTCGCATGCCCGCTTTGCCCCCGTCTTTGTCGGAAAGGGACATCGGTAGGTCTCTTTATCTTATTAAATTATTTACAAAATAATAATAATGATGTAATTTACGATCTTATTTAATTATAAAATAATCTAATATAAGTACAATACAATCTTACTACGCTAGTCGTTATGCCACGTCAGACAAAATTAAAATTTGATTTCAGAAAATATGAAAGTGCTCTTGAAATATACATATTTAATATAACTGTTATAGATATCTCTCATTAACCAAGCAGATAAATCTGTACATGAAACATCATATCCTAGTCTTCATGAACTTTGTGAACTTGTAAAAAATGCTGCAGCAAAAAATAAGAAAACTTTCTGATTTATGTATTTGTTTTTATTTGTAAAGATAAACTTATTCACTAAGCATAACACACATGAACTTTACTTAGTTTGGAGAAACAAGAATGCAACGTTTTGATCCAACACAAATGTCGAAATTTCGTATCATGAGACTTCGTTTAGGTTTCACCTAAATAATACATAGAGTGAATAGGCAACTCGATTTGAAGTAATCAACTTAGATCATTAACACTAGTGAATCTGGCCGTAATTTTAAATAGTTGCAGGTAGATATTTAATTATTTTATTAAAATTACATATTGAGTATTATTTACATGTGTACAGTCTTTTTAATATAACTTAAAGAGATCACTTCTTAACGTTGAATCCTTCTCCCGTGGGATCTAATATCCAGGGGTAGTTGTTGGGGCACTCCATGCAGGTGAAGAGGCGAAGCGTCTCGCCGGGCAGCTCGCGGGTGGTGAGCGGGCACGCGTTGGGCAGAGAGCAGAAGGGCTGACCCTTTATGTCACACTTGTCTTGCTTCCAGTCGGCGAAGTCCCTGAGCGCAGACAGCTCGGTAGGTTTCTGCATCCATTGGATTACTTGGATCATTGAAGTGAAGTATACGTCGTTCTTCTCCAACATCTCTTCGATGAACTTGATGAGTTCATCTCTGAACTCCTTCTTAGACTTGAGCCATGAGGCGTGGAAGTGCAGACCTAGGGGAGCGCGGTTGGTCGTGTAGTGACGGTTGAAGTTGTGGCGCAGAAGACGCGCGAACTGGTCTCCGGTCTGGATGTTGGAGCAGGAGTCGACCACGTGACAACCAGGCAGAGACTCGTCGAAGGTTGGGTCGTCTCTCCTGTCCAGCTCGTTCATGACCATCTCCCACACGGGGTGGCTTCGGGAGGGGCAGTTGTGGGCGTTACCGTTGCACTTGTGGGGCATTCTGAAGTAGAGCGTGTAAGGCCAGATGGGGACGCGATTCAGGGGTGCGGTGATGGAGGCATCGTATACGAAGTACTGGTCAGCCATCATCTCGAATTGTTTGTTGCCACCGACGCGCAGGTACGGAGCACGCAGACCGATGATAGACGAGTCAGTGATGTTGGCAAAACGTTCGACGATAAGACGAGCACCACCCATCTCAGCGAGCCAGTCGTCGTAGGATCCGCTGGTCCAGTAGGAAGGATCGTCCTTGTGGGTGAGAGAGAACACGGCGATCTCGTGACCCTTGCGGTGCAGCTCTTGGATAGCGGCGTAGTTGGAGTATTTGTGAGATACGAAGAATGTACCGCGGATCTGGCAGCCATTAGGGTTGTGACGGTTGCCGTTGAAGATTTGTTCGTACAAGTCAATGTTGTCAACGTTGACGGCTCCGTTGAAGGTGATGGTGATCATCTGAGGCACCTGGTTGGGCTCGATACCTCCAGGGATACGTGTGCCGTCGGCTGAGCAGAAGCAGTCGGGCAGGATGCACTGGTTGGGGTCGCAGTCGGGAGCTCTGTTGGGGTCCACGTCCACAGCTGGAAACAAGCGCTGATGTTACTTCGTGGTATTGGACCAAACCTAGACTAGATTCTTTAGTAAATATAAAAATATGATCTCGCTGCTACAGTTATTGACTAAGTATATTTGCCATAAAATTTGATTACTCACTACAAGCGTTCTCGTCAGATTCATCTTTGCAGTCAGGTTTGCCGTTACAGAACAGTTCCCTTTCGATACAATCTCCACTTCCACAGGCCAATTTTCCTTCAGGACAGATTGGCTCATCTGTTTTCAAAATAGGCAAGATCTTCCTCGGTTCTGAAATATCAAGGATTGTTTGAGTTACGTGGTAATGTTGTAAGTTAGAAATATGGCATGAAAATATGGATTTGTCGTGTTTCGTATTTAACCTATGCAGGTGACTGGCTTTTCTTTATTGACTTGGTGTTGTAAAATTTATTACTGTGTAATTTTGTAGACGGGTGAATAAGAAAAAAGAAGAATGGGCTAAGCATGAGGAAATGGAAAGACAGAAAATTTACGTTGAAAATGTATAGATAATATTAATTGATTGTTATCGTTAAGTCTTGGAAGAGGGGTTTGATGATTATATTATTAGATTGATAAAGTCCATTGTATGGTGGAAGTACTTACTTATTAATGTAGAGAGGGATGACAAAATTACTTTCAGCTAATTTTAAATAATTCTTATCTATAGGAGCTTAGTATGTACATAGGTAATTGACAAGAATATGTAACATTTAAAAAGTAGAGATAGAAGTAAATTATGTACAAAGACCAGTCCCAGTTCAGGTTAGTAAAATGTTTAACTTAGAAGTAAGATATAGTTAAAGGTACTTAAATGCAATATTGATATCCAGTGAAGCGTTTTTTTGTATAATACAAGGTGAAACATAATGTTCATACAAAAGACTTCAACGCGCTACGCCACGTTCTTTTTCGAGTAATGAAAATAATGTTTCAATTGCAAGAAATGAGCATCGAATAAACTCTAATTTTAGATTAGTAGGTTAATTAGTCATACAAGTACTATATTATACAAGTGAGTTATGTATTTGTAGTGCTGGAGAAGTCATCGGTGAGTTTTATGGTACGAAGCTGAAGCGTAGGAGTTAGTTAAAGTGTGTGTTAAAAAGAAAAATGTTTGTGTTCTATATGTCTGTTTTATATCTATAATAATCTATTTTTTATCGATATGATTTTATTTAATTTTATTGTGAATGAAAAGATTTGTCATTTATTAAGAGTAGATTCGTATTAGCCTAGACTTGTTTCGTTTCGAAACATAATTACATTTATTACTTGATAATAATTCATTCAGATTTTCTTACAAATGATCATTTATTATTTAGATTCGTGATGAAAGTCGATTGAATAGTTAAATTGGTTTGTGTAACGTAGCCAATAAACCGCGAAACGGCCCTCTTAATGACAACTTTCTTTTAGTTTCCGGTTTATTCACTAAAAACTCTACTATAGGCAGTGAAATTTTTTATCTCCTCTTTTTATGTACAATGGAACGGAGTAAACGATTGAAATAGACGTTTTTTGCTTTTTGTGGAGACCATTGATCATTTAGGTATTTTGTTGACAAGTTTTTAGTTTGTGTAGGTTTGTAGCGGCCCGGCGGCGGCGGCCGGGACCTCATGCGGCCTTCGCTCGTTCAATCCCTAAGACCTAGACTATAGTGCGACGCGACCCCTTCACCGAAGCGTCATTGCTCTCTACGCGTCAATAGCTTCTGTATCTGAACTTACTCTCGAGTTTGTCACAGTTGTTCACTTTACCCTTCCAGTCGCAGGTTTGTTTATCGAGATCGAAAGCCAGTCCAGACGGGCAAGTGATCTGTTTAAGACCTGACCTAGTGCACCTGCGTTGACAAGAAATGATAAATTAAGATAGATGGATATGAAGAGGAAGTGGGCATTCGGAAGGCTAGCGCGCCGCGGCGTCGCGCGCCGAGACGGAAGCTCAGCCCTCCGCATGACCAGTTCCTCGCTCGGACGGAACTTACTTTCTATTTTATCGCAATTCTTAACATTGGTTTTCCAGTCACAAGTTTGCCTGTCGATATCGAAGGCTAGTCCACCGGGGCAGCGCACGGAGGCGAGCCTCGTGACTCCATTCTCAGCACCCTTGTCGCACCTGTACACAGCCACCACGTTAGTTAACCGGCCAGAGCTGGTCTTCACAGCCAGGGGCCGCCATGAACGTACACAGGCTCATGCAGGAATGCACGAGCCGATATATGAACACATGCGCGTAATTAAGTGCCTTCCTCCAGTATACTAATCAGTGAGGCGCAGGTATATTAAGATATCATGATAGGTACTTAACTAACCGCATGAACAAGTCTTACATTCAAGGCACGTCGGTGACCGTTCTGTTCTCAGACATTGCCTCTGCATACCAAGTAGTATAACCATATATATAAGTACTTAGAGTGAACCTATAAATAAATCAAACGACACTGAACGTTGCCACGCTGCGCCACTCCGCTGTGAAATGTTTATAGACCTTTGTATAAAAAGCATGCACAAATAAACAAACCGAATGATACAATTTAACCAGAAATAGAATCGGCTTATTCCTTTAAATTGTACAATAAGTACATGAATAGTAATCGCCATAGAGGCGGCCTTGTGAGCTTTCAGTTACGGCAATTCGAGTAACTCGTTTAGCTGCCAACCAGTTTTCTCTAAGACTAAATAGAAACATGACAACATTACGATAACGGCAATGTTGTATAAGTTTTGCAATGGAGCTTGTAGCATGTGGTTATATTACGGTGTAGTGTAGAGTGGGGCTGGGCTCACCTGACGACATCCCTGCAGTCTCCCTCGGTGGTGAGGCGGAAGTACTCATCCGCGGGCCGGCCGTCACACAGCTGCTCGGGGTTCACTTCATCGCCTCCTTCATCATCTTGCCGCTTCACGCGATTCTCGCCGATAGCTGCGGGAAACAGTAATCACTATTACAACCGTTATATCACACTGACTTCGATTATAATGTTATGAATTATTCGCATGCGACTCGAAGTCAATCTCCTATCTGATTCGGGCGTAAGAAACGCGGTACAGCGATAAATATTAGGAACGTGCTTATTAGGTAACGTGCTCAGCGTAAGCGGCGGTTGCGACACAGCTAGCAATGTAGCAAGCACCGACCGGTTCGGCCTGCAGCGGCCATAGCGCCGGATACCTGGTGTCGATTGCATTTATTTCTACTTAAACGTTTCATAATTTTCACAGACTTTGTTTAAAACTTCATGTGTGTGACGAAGTCACAAAATATTGTAAGCAACGAAACTAAAATTGTTATGCAATATAATTATCTATTCGCATAGTAAAATTGCGGTTAATATTATAAAACCGAAGCCCAACTGCATTCCGAGAACGGTTCGTAGTCGGCATTGAAAGTTAAAACGTTGGTTGAAAGAAATCGAGGTCAAACGACTAGTCGCCACGTCAGTCGGAAGGTGGAGCAACAGCGCGGCGCTCGCGGCGGCGGCACCACACGGACTCTATGCGCGCGACTTAGAGCTTTCTACATGATCTAATACTCACAATATTGTATAGTTAGGCCTTAAATATACAATGGCAACAAAGCAATGGAGGATGAAACAATGAAGTAAAGAGCTACTATATGTACTTCTGATTCGTTTTGAAATATTATTCGATAATATATTTAGAATTATTGTAAAAAAAATCACAAACAAACGTCGTTTAATTTGCCATTTACGAAAAAATCTTAAAAATAGACAGTTTCATAAGTATACTACTATAATATTATTTTCTTTGTATGTATATTATGATCAACTGTCGAAAGTTCTAGACCATGCTTTATAAAAAAAAAAAGTTGAAACTTCAAACAAAGCCGTAAAACGCGCAACAAATATACTGCAACTATCGAACAACAAATTCAGTTAAGACCTAATACATAATAGAATAAAAAAATACCTCTGGTAATTAAATCAAATAAAAATTAAATTGAGCAATGATTTAAATACTGTATTAGACAGTTGTCGCCTTTTTTGTAGTAGTTAGAAGTAGTATGTTTAGTTTTTCTTCCCTTGTTGTTTATATTTTATTATGTATTAGACAGTTGTCAATTGTTATGAACAATTGAATATATAGGTACGATAAGGATAAGTGTATATAAGTAAGTACTCACCGACGGCGGCAAGCAGCAGCAGTGCGAGACACAGACACGGGCGTCGAGCCATGTTGCTCGGCTAGCACTGGTCGCAGCGACGGGCTCTCTCGGCGAAGTGCAAGTCTCCGCTGCCCCTTCTTCACCTATTTGTATTTATATAAGTGAGTCCACACCGGCGCGTCGCCGGGCCTCGTCGTCTCACAGCCGCACCGACTAGCGATATAACCGCATGCCCACATATCCCAGCTTTTATTAGCGCAACTACACCCGAAACAATGTACACAAATGATGATTACACTAATTTGCACTTTTTAATAAATCACTTTCTTTAGTCATCAATAGTAGTGGGACCGATTATGACGATTACGTCACTTGGATCCCATTATCCATAGGCTTCGTTTATGACTGGATATTTCAATAATTAATGCGAAATTCGCGCTAATATTGTAAAAGCGGAAGTTAGTTAGTGTATGAAGTATGTAAGTGTGAAGTTTACCCGTTTGGATTAAATTTAGTACCTATGGTGATAGACTAGAAAAAGGATTAACATAAAGTTCCTTTTTATTCCGGGTTAACAAGGCTAACCCAGCGGAGCGATTATACGTTATATTTTTTATTTTTCACATTAGGTAACATATTTGAGTATCAACTTAGTAACTTCGCTCAAATATTATGCTATAAATAAAAAATCGTAGTACATAAAAGTTTATTGAGGTGCATAAGACATTCAGAGACGTCGTTTTTATGCAGTACTGTCGAATAAGAATAATTCACTAAGTATGTAAATATATTTTTTTACCAATTTTCCTTATGGTTTGAGAAGAAGACTTGAGTGAACTGCGTCTGAAAGTATTCAAAACTCTGGGCCTTTCATAATATGATTGTGGGTAATATGACTATGGTTTTGAATATTCATATTATTTAGTTCAAGTAATTCTACGAATAGCAACTTCGTGACTACAAACATTTTCCCCATATTTTTACCGATTTAAAAATTTAAATTAATGTCGTGTTTATCTGTCATAATCTTATGAAGTCACACCATACCATATCATGAAAAAATCAAACGGCGATGCTAAAATTGAATGTAAAAAGTGTTACATGGTAGAGTCGAGTGTTTCACATTATCACCTGTATGGATGCTTTTGTTTTGATCATTAATTCTTATTTAATTATATGTAGGTACGCCATTTATTTCAGCCCTGCCCAGATAATATTCTGTGCTGTTAATGTTAATACACCATATTTTAAGTATTGCGGACTGATGGATAATAAGCCTGTTATAGGAATAGACACAGTTGTAAGCTCTACACATTTTTTTTCATGACAAATCAACGATACAAATTAAACAATCATTCTACTAATATCATAATTAATTTACGTTTTGTACGAGATCATCAGTAATCTGGTGGTCAGGGCCAGTGCCACGCCAGTCTCATCCAGTTACAGATCAAGTTTTAAATTCAAATTTCAAAGTATCACACAAGCACAGTGGTTGTCACATAACACATACATTGTACCTCATAATTTTGTGTAATATTGCCCTTTAAAACATAACATTGCACTTTACTAGCATGTGGAAGAATGCTAATGTTTGTGATTTATTTTAGTTTACCCACATGCTATTTCCAAAATTTAACCATCATTTGCAACAGACAGTTAATTTGCTTATGTTTCTATATACATATAATAAAGCTGTAACCGGACGGTGTCTGTACATTGAAGATAATTGAAAAATATATATTTGAGGGGTCTTCATTGATGCAATAGAACACAAAAATCATGTTTTAAAAAAAATCTGTTTGTCTGTCGTTTTATCGTTATAGACTCGAAAACAGCTGAACCGTTTTGTCATTGAGTGTTTATTTAATTTCAATCGGTTTGTAAATAAAAAAGTTATGTTAATTTTAAACTTTTTTGTCTCATAACAATGCGAGCGAAGCCGCGGGCGTCCACTAGTACTTAATATATTCTTTGATTAGAGAGCGACATTCAACTTTTACTCAACGCACTATGCGCTAACTTACAAAATCTAAGTTATGTACTTATCTAAAAATATATAATAGTTACGGTGACAAACATCAGTTCCTATAACACTGTTGCAAAATCTATTTATGTAAATGAATAATAATCTAACACGTGATATTAAGTCAGTTAGATATTTTGGGCAAGATAAATGATTAAATTAGTTCGTACAGAGTTCGGAGGATACATCATTTTTGCATACTTGTCGGGTGAGACTCACTTTCGATTAATGGCCGAACCTGTTTTTATAAAATATGTCAATGTCAAATAAAGGTGGAATGAGGATCCTATGTGTATAATTTTAAAATTGGAATAGCAAAGTAGGTAATTTTTATGAGACGGCGCCGGCGCCGATATCTCCATAACTATTACTCGTTAAGCATTTATTAGATTAGAAAAAGTTAGTTATCAATTTATATAGATGTTGAGTTTTGGCCTAATATCTCCCAATATATATGAGTACATAAGGAATAATCTAACTACTTATATTACTATGAAGCTTTTCTATCCGCAAAAGAAACTGTAATTATTATTAAGTAACTATCCAATCGTTTCAAAATAAACTCGAAACGAGAGCTTGCATGAGAATGTCAATATATTCAAGAGGTCGAGTATATTATGTGTATTTAAATGATACCTAACTTTACTAGTAGTGGTGCCATCTTATTTGTCAAAAGTCAAGGCTAAACAATCAAGTAGTAGTGGCTATTTGACGTCATTCAAAATTATTTTTGGTATTCACGGTGTTTTATAATGGTATTAGAAGATTACCATCAAATACTACCATGCTTTATGGCAACGGAAAGTTCATCGTAGCGTCATTCACAAAGCTTGCTTCATTACACGATTCAGCTTTTGTTTTTGTTTTGTCAGAATGTTTCACGAATACGCTCATTAGTCGTGATGATATTTTTCATGAAGCTTGTCTCTTAAACATTGAGCTTTTAATACTGCCAAACCTGTAAGTGGCGGGGTATGTATGCTTACATAAATATTTACGTACAAGTATGGAGATTTTCAGTTATATCACTTTTTCAGATGCAAATGTGTCCTGTAATCTGTGAAGCTGCATTAAGTTGTATTATTTGTTGGCCTTGCGCCTACATCCGGGTGTCTCTGGTTATGTAACGAGAGGAGAGCCCCAAGCTGCGAGCGCCGCCGCCGCGCCGCGCCGTACCTACCGCGCGTGTACACGACCTCTTCAACGCATATCTACACTATAACATACATACACCTATATACCACCACAGCGGATCACATTATTTACATTAAGTACAATTTCCAAGAAGCTCGCGTCAAGGCCAGGCCGGTTTGACTGCGACCCATGACAATAACAAGATTTTGTTGAAATAACCATGTTATTAATGTTATATGAGTAGCAGTTATACTCGTATAGTGACAGGGATACTATGGCTGCCTGCTTAAACTTAGTGACAAAAAATATTCTGCTAAATTTTAAATAATATGCGACCACAACCAAAAACCTGAAATTATTTATTTCGTTCTCTGCTGTGCCTATCCAAAAGTTTTTTAGTGACATATACTAGTAAGTATGACTACGTTTACCTATCGGTTCTAGATGGACGTATAGATTTGCACTTTCGAATGATGCGTTCGTTGCATAAGATCTGAAGATTTAGCATTTGAGCGGTGTCGAGAGTTGCCTGCGATATGCGACCGTTATGTGCACATTCGACCCCAATCATACATCCTAAACCTACTTATTTCACACAGTCTATGAATAGCTCGCGTCACATGTTTTGTGCATCACTGAAACCTTGAAAAATCTAAATTTTACGAACGCACTGCCTACTTGCGAATTGTGCAACGTCTTAACAATTATTTTGTCGGTGATTCATCGTACTTGACGAATTTAGCTGTAAATAATTACAATGGCATTACGCATGCCTTTATTTCGTTGGGTGGATGGATCTGTGAGTAAGTGACTTGATCTTTCATAAGATGGCCGGTACCGGGTAGGTATTGCCGGCATCGACCCGGCACCGGGCGGGTAGAGTTGTCATAGACCCGGCACCGGGCGGGTGGAGTTGTCATAGACCCGGCTCCGGGCTGGCGCCGTGTCGCCCGGCTCCGGCCGCACCACCACAAGCGCGAGTAGGCGCACGACACTCAAGGATTCTTCAAGATATTTCCTTTCACTTGCGACAATGCATACCTACCATTATATACGCTTGAGTATATTTTTACTAGACACCCGTATTAATTTTATCGTACCTGAGGTATTTACAAGCATTTGCATGACTTAACACTATGTTTGAGTACTGTGTCCATTAAAATCGGCTATTATAAATAAATAAAAATAAAATAAATAAATATTCCGGGACATTGCACACAGCGCCATCTAGCCCCACACTAAGCAAACGCTTGTGTCGTGGGTACTAGATAACGGATAGATACTTATTATAGGTATATAGTTAGTTAATGATTTCCAGGAAGGCATTGTATTTCAAATAGATATTCCCTGAATCACAAGTGATAAATCGCAGTTTACATCATAAGATAATGAGCTAGATAGAAAATTCCAAACGTGCCTCTTAGCTATTACTAATAGAATCAATCTTCCATGAGCATACAACACAAAACATTTGTGAGCTGTGGGAAGTATTCCGAACAATCTTTGTTAACGCCATTTGTGGTTATAAGTTACACGCACACTATTGCACACTCTGGTAGGCAAGCAGGCAGTTGCAACTCGTATAAATAAAAAAATGTGTTTCGCAATTGTCTCATACATATTTTTTGCAACATTTGCAACACAAATTCAATCCCAGCTACCTATTGTGTACCTTTTGATGTCAAAACTTCTAACGTCGGGACAACCATAAAAAGACATATTTGAAAAGATTTTTAATTTCATCAATTTAAAACGAGTCTGTTGATAAATAAAATTCCTTTTCTCTACCAGAGGATAATATCACCACAAATAATAAAATTTTGAGAACATAATTTAGGCTCGTTAAATACATTTTCCTTCCTTTATATTACTACACACTATTTTTAACATGTGTATTGGTGTATGCACTTTTTGCATTTATATGGATGCTGTGGCAGAGATAGATTGAGTAGGGATGTCTGAGAAGTTTTATTTCAGAAAAACTAAACTAGTGCAGCAATCGTGTACCTATATACGCATGAAGTTATTGTAGATATAATATTATTTGGGCTTATCAAGTTGTAAGTAAAATGGAACTTTAAATGTTTTACAAACTTCTTACTAATAATAATAACTGAATTAAAATAATAAGACAATTCGTTTCAATATGTTGAGTGTAATGTTTTGTAAAGTTTATAATTACTAAAGTGTAGATAGGTATAAAACTATTCCAAACACTTGCGGCACGAGGTGTACAAACAATATTATAAAAAATACATTGAACTTAGTAATTCGAATTATAATGTCACTGTACACATACATATGTACATGAGATATATATGTAGTGTTGGTATACTGTTATACAATACTAGCTTTTGCCCGCGTCTTCGCACACATCATTTTCATATAAACCTTCCTCTTGAATTAGGTACTCTATCTAATAAAAAACTGCATCAAGATCCATTGTGTAGTTTTAAAGATCTGAGCATACGTACATACAGGCAGACACGAGAAGTGACTTTGCTTCATACTATGTAGTGGTATATCTTCATTATTCAGTCTAGGCGTATAAAGTGTCGATAAACGCTGTAACTATTCGTTAGTTAGAAGCAATTGACATCTCAACAATAAGTGTTAACTCGACTCGAGTTGAACTTTCACTGCTTTCACTGACGCCTGCATCGCTTCTTCATACCGCTGGCTAATATCTACGCAAAGCGCAGCCCCGCTCTCTATTTATTTAGATAAGTGCCGCAAACAATACAATTGTTTTTCATTGTCCTTATTCTCCGGGCCGATAAATGTTGTTGCAAAACAAAATGGAAAGTTATGGGTGTGAGGACTCGTACGTGGTCGGAGCTGATGTGCAATGCAACCCACCGGCGCAGGCGCCGCTGACACCTATTGTTCGAGAAGCTTGCAGCCACCCAGTGCTTGTTGCTATACTATACGCGCTTACCTTTGCCTGCATTCCGATACAGTTTGTCAGAGGTTTTATATAGGTTTATAGCTAGGTCCTTCTATTCTAGGTCTCGGCTGATCGTTCTTGTTTATCAGTTTTAAACTCATGTAAGAGATTCCCAAGGTGATCTTAAAACTGTCTTCATTAGAGCTTGGCACTTTGATATGAACTTGAATTGTGTTATACACGTTTATCTTTTATATTAGTGGACTATACATATGTGAAATCCGAATTATATATTTATGTTGTGATATTAAACAGCTACAAACATACCATATTACTGACATGTACTCACAAACAACTAAAAAGATTTCTGAGAGAAACATTTTAGAAAACAAACCTCACATATTACTTTCTATATTGCTTTACAAGTAAACACGTATATCGATAAAGTATAATATGATAACCTCTATAATATAAAAATGCAGAAAATACGTTGCAGGAAGAAACATTCTAGACTTCTCAATGTCTCATTAAAAACTATAAAAGTAGTACACCTTAGGTACTTATTATCCGTACAAGTAACCGGATTTAAAGGAAGTGGACTATGTATAATTAATTAATTGAACATATATTATTTTATGATATATTGCGATTACAAGAATTTCTGTCCATAGTTGGAAAAATATGTTATATAATTATAAACTAAGACATTCAGAGAATGTCTTAGTTTATAATTTTATATAAAAATATATACTAAGACATTCTTTGAATTTCTACACGATAAACAATATAATGCAGTTAATTCTCGCTTGGTCAGTCACCTCTGTGATAAATTAGCAGATAAGTATGTATGTACCTACTTAGTTATTTGCGCATCATTTTTTGACTTAGCCAGATTCTGAGTAAGAATATCCTGTTAAAAAATCTGAGTGCACTGTATTCCAATATACCCCTTGTATACAGGGTATTAAAATTTAATTTCCTTTGCATTTTTGGAAAAACTTTCCGCTTGGGGCTAACGACTCTTGACTTGATCAAACACGCGATATTTTAAGAGGATACAAACAACACTGATTTATCTTTTAAGTTGTAATTTATCGCTGGGTATTAAGATATCCGAGCAAGGTAAATAGTGCATACGATTATGTGCTATTCAAGTTGTTTTGATTCCGCGTATGGATAAGTTGTAAGTTAAGTTTATTTAAGTTTTATGGATTAGGTCTGCACAAGATCGACGCAGCTGGCACGTTAAAAGAAAGTCCTATGCCCAGCAGTGGGATAAATAAAGCTGTGGATGATGATAATGATGATGGATATGTTGAACAGAAGATCTTTTATTATAAACGACACATAATTTTCAAAGTGTATCTAAATTTAATGATTTAAATGTATCCAAGCATCTGCAGGGATATTTTTTGAACTTCTAAAGTGTCGTAAGTTCCAGATTTAAGGTAAAATTTTAAATTTTACTATTGATCTTTTAGGATATGATGTATACCTATTGAAGCAAAAATATTCATCAAAACATTCTCTATCCTGATTTTTTCCGTACATTAGACATCAACGCACGCTCACCTAGAATCAAATGTATACTTTGTGTAGTTGATAAACTCCCGACACCAGAGTTGGCCACTCTCATTCGATAAGAAGCAGAAGACTGCGTAGTTAGTTTTTACCAATGTTTCCTCGACACCTTAAAATTTTAGCCTATGTTTGTTAGTCAGACGATACCTTGATTACCGTTAGTATTTTAGTCACGAAATTTAGCTGACTTAGGTCACTAACATTTCTAGAATATTCGCTATATCCACCAAACTAAATTGTTGTCGAGATATTTTGTGATTCAGTTCCAAATAAACTTTTAATTATTGATTACTTACGTTTGTCCAGTACGGCAGTCGTTAAGCCATGTCAGAGGCCCTTGGGGAGCTTGAAAAACTTTCGACACCACAGGCCACTCTCATTCGATAAGAAGAAGAAGATTTCTTACGCTATCAAATTGAAAAGCGTTTTTTTATATTTTCGTCACCTTCATACTCACTGAATGCTAATTGCATCCTCTGTCATTTCACTACACAGCCAATTCATCTCGTATGTTGTAATCTGACAAGTAATTTGTAAACCAAGCAAGTATACATACGTATTATATTGATATATACTTAAAAATCATAACTACTACCTATCTATCTATATATCTACTATATTACGCAGTGTGCCAAAATTTACATGCACTCACGATTTTAGTATACGAAAAAACTTTTTTTATCGATATAGGTACTTATAACTACCATACCCAATAATAATAGTACTTGGTAGTGTATCAATATTTTTGATGACATAAAAGTTTTTGGTAACATTCATAATTATTTAAAAAGATCCGCAGAGGCCTATGTAAATAAAATAGAAAACTGTGACGAAAGGATGAATTCAAATTAATTCTCAGAAGTCAAGAAAGTCGCAGAAAAAGCTATTTAACACTATCCAACGTTTATATAAAGTGTTATTTCTGTCTACTTCTACTTAACGGGGTCAATGGATGCTAAATATTTTAACTATGGTCAAAGTCTTATCTGTTTACACTTAACATTTCAATTAACGGTTCAATAAAACGTTTGCTAAGTCCTGCCACGATTTAAACACAATCCTCAAGACATTAAATGATGTGTTCAGACTCTCAAGGCCTCAAGTGAATTTGAATGTTAAAACTACAATCATCAGGCTAATTTTCAACATAACTTTATAAATCAAACAAGTCCAATAATAATTTAGACACCTAGCTTGATCGAATATTACCTACCTAGATTCAGTGTTATTTGAATTTATTCAGATCCAGAATCTCCCTAAAGAGTTTACACAACATTTTGCCTAACTTCAATAGCTAACTATCTTTTATATATATTTCTGAGTAATTAGTGTCAGTATCATCATCAGTAAGTTATCATGCGTGTCTGATAAGTTGTCTTAATAAGAATATATATAAAGTTGAGTGGTTGAAAATAAAAGGTTCATTCAATTTTTGTATTTTGTATTTTTAAATTTAAAAAAACAGACTTACATTAGAAAAATCACATAAAGTATAAAACAGGCCTATTAAATATTTATGTGAGTCTATATTACATACAGTAAGGTAGGTACTTAGACTAAAAGCGGGATTGTAACCCGGTACACTCTTCTATTACAAGAACACATATTCACAGTTAGGAGTGGCGACGTTCTTAGGACGTTTCAATCATATCGACTCTGAATATGCTATTCGTGCAATCACACTACCCAAATTATTATAAACGGTAGGTATATAATAATTTTGGTCATCAATTAGTTATGCGCTGTAGCGCGAGATCATGGCTCCACTAGTAGTGGCCATCGCCCGTGGGGTCGTTGAGCCAGGGGTAGTTGACGGGGCACCGCAGGCACGTCTGCAGGTTGATGGTCTCCCCGGGAACCTCCTTGGAGGTGAGCTTGCACGAGTGAGGGACCCAGCATGAGGGGTTGCCTTCGACAGCGCACTTCTCCCTCCAGGGCTCGAAGTTCTTGGCCTCAGTGATCGTGCGCGGGTTCTGGATCCATTGGATCACCTGAGTCATGGTCACGAAGTATACGTCGTTGTGGCTCTGGAGAACCTCATCGATCCAGTATAGGAAAGCTTCCAAGAATTCGGGGTTGTTCTTCAACCACGCAGCGTGGAAGTAAAGACCGAGCGGGGCACGGTTCTGGTCGTAGTGACGGTCGAAGTTGTGGTTCAGGAAGTTGTAGAACTGGTCTCCGGTGAGAATGTTTGAGCAGGAGTCAACCATGGCACATCCAGGCAGGTACTCGTCGTTGGTGGGATCTTCACGACGGTCGAGCTCGTTCATGACCATCTCCCAAACAGCGTGACTCCTGGTGGGGCAGCTCTGCAGGTTTCCGTGGCAACGGTGGGGCATTCTGAAGTACATGGTGTAGGGCCATAGAGGAGGGTTGGAGAGAGGAGCGGTGATGGTGCTGTCGTACAGGAAGGCCTGTTCTTCCATCATGGTGAACTGGTTGTTGCCTCCGACACGCAGGTAAGGAGCACGGACTCCCACCACGCTGTTGTCAGTGATGTTGGCGAACTTCTCGGTGATGACTCTCATACCGGCCATCTCCTTACCCCAGTCGTCGACCGACGCGTTGCTCCAGAAGCGCTCGTCATCGTTGTGTCTGTAAAATGCATATAAATTACACACATTGAACAATTGACTGGAAGTTTAACTGGATTCCAGTTTTGACTATGTGTTTTTAACTTACGTGATGGAGTGGACAGCGATCTCGTGACCCTTTCTGTGAGTTTCTTGAACAGCAGAGTAGTTGCTGTACTTGTGAGACACGAAGTAAGTGGCTTTGATGTCGCAACCGTTCGGGTTCTTGCGTTTTCCGTTGAAGATCTCTTTGTACAATTCGATGTTGTTGTTGTTGATGGCGTCATCGAAGGTGATGGTGATCATCTGGGGTACATCTCTGGCGGGCAGGTCGCCGGGGATGACGGTGCCGTCCTCGGAACAGAAGCAGTCAGGCAGCACGCACTGCGTTGAGTCGCAAGGCGGGGCGCGGTTGGGGTCGTTGTCGATATCTGTCACAAAGAGATTAACCTTAAAAGAATTCCCCAGTTTTCGAATAAAACTTACGTAACGGCGCTGTTGCATGTTTTATGTCATAAATTCATGATTATATGCGATCGGGAAACGAGAAGCGGCGGTGACACGTGCAGCTGGGCGTATGTATCTCGGCCGGGGCACGACTCGGAACCTGTATGGGTACTTTCGCTCACACGAATCACTCACACATGCTACGGGTTTCACTTTTGATTTAAATTTATTGTACACGAATTGTAAGTGCCCATACGCAATACGTAATATTACGCTTTTACTTTTGACAATATAAATTTATATGTTAGACGTTCGTAAACACTTGTAGCGTGTGAGTGATCATGATTTTCAATTTTAACGTCATCATACGTTTACTAGAAAACGACTTCTTTGCGTTAGACAAACTGTAAGATAATTATTGAATTCGAACTAGTTAAAATACCAACATTCTTGGTATCGTAAAAGACGTCACATTATACAATTTTTATATCTTGCAAGCAGCCCAGGGTCTCCGGCTCTGGTGAATGGTATTTAGTATCCTTGTCATGTACGTAATTACAATTCCGAGTGTCTTCAAGCTATGTGGCGTTCGGAATTGTACTGTATATATCGCACGTAGAGGCACTGCTTGCATACCGACGAGCTATCTACCGAGGGGTCACCGCCACCGGACTGCTTGCTTAAAAAACAAAGATTTCCAACTAAACTTTGCCTACTTTCATTCTAGCATTTATAAACAAACCTACGTTAAATAAATAGAAAATACCAAACAAAAGATTTTTTTCAATGCCACATGCAAAGAAGTGTTACGAAAATTGTTACATTTGTAATCTAACATTCAAATGTACCGATTGAGTATTTCAGGCAAGTCATTCGTCACGCCCCAGGAGCTTGCGTTAGATGCAATTGCGCACTTGTTTACTATAAACTAAGGAATGTAGACTGCTTGTGAGTGTTCACTTACCACAGGAGTTTTCGTCAGAGCCGTCAGCGCAGTCCTTCTCGCCGTTACAGAAGAGTCCCCTCTCGATACAGGTGGAGTCTCCGCAGGCCAGGAAGCCATCTTGGCAAAGAGGTTCCTCGGTATAAAGCAGAGGCTTCACTTTACGCTCCTTGTTCTTCAGCTTGCAGTTCTTCACAGCATCCTTCCAGTCGCAAGTCTGCTTCTCGATGTCAAAGAACAAACCGGCAGGACACCGGATGGCCTGGATACCCTGTTATGACACCAAACACTCACAATTATGACGCCGTCGATACTCTCGATGCAATGTTGCGAAATTAGGATACATAATCTTATCTAGCCGCATTGTGGCACAGTTTAGCAATAAACAAAACCGGCGGTATAAAATCTATAACTAGTTTCGCACGTATTGATCGGGCGTCCTTTTAATAAGTACCGTAATAATTGTGCCGTTATTTTTAAATGCGCTTTGAATGCCGTATTCTTATAGAGTCATATATGAATCATGCGAACGACAGGACTACTTAGAATTGTGTTCCGTATAATAAGTTCCTGGTCTTGGACGTGAATACGTTCTATTCATTGAAATTATGTTAATACTGACTAGATTTTGTTCACGGTTATTCTAAAGTCAATTTAGGTTACGTTTCAAAAGTAAAAAGTTTCATAGATCAAGTACTTGCATAAATGGCAAGGTCACATTGACTCTTCAAATTTCTGAGTAAGGACAAGGATAAAACGAACAAATTGCTTCTTAATTTCATTTAGATGTGCAATTTTATTCTTAACGTGACAGCTGACAAACGACTCAAATAAAAATGTATCTATCATACATAAGTATGTATGATACCTCGTTAGTGTATCCGTTTCTAGTGTATTTCCGCTTCCTAAGATTGTATTATGGTTCACAAAACCAAATCTAATTGATCCGTGTTACTTGTAAACAGGCATCTGATTTTTTTTTACAAATTAGTGCCAGACAGTCGAATGCCCTGCATATCTATATTGGTATTTGGATGAAACTAGTCGACCCATATGGTGAGGTGAGAGAGTGGCGCACTCACCGAGGCGGTGCACTGGATGACGTCACGGCAGTTGTCGCCGTCGCCGGCCACCAGCCGGAACCATTCCCCCGCGTCCTTGTCCTTGCATAGTTCTTGCTCCAAGCTGTCGTCTTTCTTCGCCGCGTCTTCGGCCTGCCGCCGCCATCGGTTCGCGTCAACCGCTGCAAAAATAAAATAAACTTTATTCACTGTTTTACTAATTACATTACATTAATTATCTTGTCATATAACCTAAATGTTTAAAGCATCTCGCGCTCATCGCGAGCGAGTCTTGTTAGGCATATTTACAGTTTTTACACATACACAATAATGAAATGTCACGCTGGCAGCGTACGAGTGCTTAAATGCCAAAGGTTGGGTGAGCGCTCGTGACATTTGACTCGCTTCAAAATGTCAGCGCTTGGGCAAGCAACAAGGACGACTCTTTCTATGTCTTCTATCTATACAGAATGTATATTATGCATGGCATTTGATTTGTTCGCCGATTAGGGTGATGAAATTATTATAATTCAAAAAGGTTATATAAAAGTTGTTTTCCTTGAATCGTCATTAAGTTTCAGGAAATTTAACGGCAGGTATGTTTGTAGACTTGACTGTGTGCGAAACCAGTCTGCAAATTGATATCTACTTATGGAATAAACTTGAAAAGCAAATTCAATGCATGAATTAAAATATTCTCTATACAATATGCTTCCCACAATAGACCAGTGATAATTAATACGTGCACATAGGTAGTACGGCAGCGATGACGGAATGCTGTCATTTTTGCTAGTTAACATATTTTTGCTTACACTTAGGCAATGCTAATGGGCTATAAGAAATAAATGAGATGTGAGTGTAGTGACTAGTACATATGTTAAGGTGCGCTCGACAAGCTACGGATGTACACGTAACACTAGGAACCGACCTCTATTATCTAACCAACTAGAGTTGCGAATGACCGCTCATATACATTGATTGTGTTCATACATTTCTCTTTTATGATCTTATCCATCCATATAAATTGACAGCAATCGTGAAATAAATAAAAAGAAATGCCATTTGAAAGCGTTCCTTACACGACAGGCTTTGTAAACCATTCTTTAAATATGCAAATATTTGTATACAGATGTTACTTTTGTTCGTGTAAATGTTTTGACACGTGGACGGAATTATGTATGGAATTCGGTGATGAAAATGTTCGAGCACTTACGACAGGGTTAAGTCAGCGCTAGAAATCTTTGAACAATTGAACTAGGTTAGGCATTAACAAATACGCAATCGCGAACTAGATTCATACCCGCCGGCATGTCAGGCGCGCAACCCGGCTCGTATGTCGAATACCTACCTACAATATACTTCTTGTGATATATGTTCCGCTTACATTATACTCGTATCAAACATATTGTAGGCTCATTTATTGATCCCAGGTGAAAGGTTTAGTAAAAAAAATTGTGCGAAAATCGTGGAAACTTTATCGAGCTCTAGATCGAGCGTGAGATTTGATTTATTATCTTTTGTGTACGATACATGTTTTGTTTATGATTACTCCTATCTGTACTATTTGCCAATTTAAAAAATAGTATCACATCATTGAGCAATTACAGTAAATCTAAATATGTTAATTAATACGAGTATATTAAGATTTTATAGTCAATTATAAAAATATTATTAGATTATTTGCATACTAGAGAATAATTAAAATATTTTGTTGGACATTGTGATTACAAATCACCTATTAGTAATAGTACGCGTAGTTATAAAATATTCATGAGTTAAAGATGTTTTTTACTGTCGCTCAGATAAGAATAGATGTTAAATGCTTATAATTTCGTGTAACCCGGATCTGATTAGTCAAAGGTCGATAAGTATACTTTTCTTCCAGTGCATTTAAGTTGAATGCCGCACGATTTGAACTATCATCGTATAATGTATTTTGATTAACAAAAGGCCATCTTAATGTCGAGATTAATTTGCTAAGTGCAGTTCAAGCTTTCGATAGATACTACTTGTTTACTATTTATCAGCACAATATAAACTATGGTTGGTTAGTAAGGCTCAATAACTAAGAGAGTTTAGAAGATGGTCTGTAAATGAAAATATACTTATGTCCTTAAATAAAAAATCTTCAAAAGATTTACTACAGTAATAAAGAGGTCTTTTATAATATTTTTAACATTGAGGCGTAAAACCAATATTATTTTTGAAGTACTTGTGCAGTACAGTCGAGGTATGGAAAGGTGAACTTGATTTAAACGTCAGCAGTGCTTGACATTAGTCAGTGTTCACTCGAGTATATAAATACACCAAGGACATGTGGCAATGTTTTAAACTGAATTCTTCAAATACTTGGGCAATTTTATCGTGTTTCATTTAAACCGATACACAACTCCAACACGATGACTATCTTTAAACACATTTTTCATAACACTCAAGAGTTAAATTGCTGGGTATACTTATCATATTTTATATGGCGCCTGTCTTGTGCAATGATAATCACAATACAGTTCCAAATTATTCTTGATATTAATTAAGTATAAACTATTTGAGCAGTGAGTCAGTTCGTCACCTTCGGCCAAATAGTCGTATATGTTGTAACACGTCACGGCTATCATGTGTGGAAAAAAACCTGTGATGTAACTTATTTAAAAAAAACATACTCTATTGCATGTAAACAAATTAATTACTACGTATGTTCGTAGTAGGAGCTTCCACAGCTTGTAGCGCGTAGCACGACGTAGCAGCCGCGCGTTGAACTCTTTTGTACGTCTTTTGGTAACTTAAGCGATGACAAATCGCCATATCAGGCTTTTGTTTGTATAATTTTAATTTGTGAAATATGACAAATGGTCGTAAGATGTTGGCCATGGGTGTCGATGAATAATTGAGTTGGATTATTATTATGCCTACTTAATAAATTGATTAAGTGTCGTAGAAGACAATTAGATTTAGTAAGGACACACAATAAGTAAGGTAAAAATGAAAGAGTAGAATTGTTATTTCAAATAGTTTTAGTACGAATTTCTAGAAAGAAGTATTTCAAAAAATCTTATAAGCAAGGTATGCACGTCAAAGTTTAGTCGCAAACTGATTTTATAATAATGTATAATTTGTGAATCATGTATAAACACCTGTTGTATGACTGAATAGAATGTTGTAATGTTTTGCTACAAAACAGCAAAATAAAGCAAGTGAAAGTTGTGGTTATCTGACAATTGTTTTGTAACTTTGTGCTAAGTACTTAGTATATTTGTGTTAGACACTAATAGTTCTTTTAAAATATTTGCACAAGTCCACAGTCACTCGCACTTTTATTTTCTAAAAAGTCCATGTCATTCATTACACTATTTATTTATTGATCTGTCAATACGTATATGATAAACAAACACTAACTAGTTATTTTTTTATAATTTCCTCTCCATCCTACGGTTGCCTGGAAGAGATCGCTTGTACCGATAAGGCCGCCAATTGTGGCATTAGATTTAGTTTTTTTCCGTTTTTTATTATGATTTTATATGTGAGTGTCCAATAAAGTATTAATCAATCAATCAGATTCACAGACAGATCAATAAACCAAAATATGATATGATATGATACACGTTACACCATACGTAATAACCATCATCATCATAAATTTAAGGGCCGGGCCCTTGTCTGTGGAGTATGCGCCATCCTTCCCGGTCTTCTGCCAATTCCTTGACCTCCTTATACGACATGTGATAAATAAACTTAAAGTAATTACATATGATGTTTAATAAATGAATACTGAATATTCAGTCCAAGCAATCAATCAAATAATACCTACAATCTACACAGGTACAACTTAAATAAACCCGTCCCGCACTAAATTAGCGTAACTAAGTTAACCTTGACACACAACTTTCTTAAGTTGAGTCTTGTTACACTAGCGTTAAGTAATTTGTGTTTTTTTGTTATTTGCAACTCTAAATGAATGAAAGTGTTTTTGACAGAATAATTAAAAGACGCGTAACTAATTTCTAGTCCTTTGCTTGAGAACTGATACACGCTTGTGATTAATCGAAATGTTGTAAATGTTTGAGATTAAGAAAGTTAAGGAAAGTTAAGAAAGGTCTTTCGATGGGTGACAACGCGAACAAAAATGTAGCATTTATATCTGGGCCATTTTTGAACCATCAATACCTTTGAATGTGTGTAATTGTGTATGTATTATTGTTATTGTAATAACCATCTGTAACAGCCCTCGAAACCAAACTTCAATGCTTTCATACAAACTTGCTTAGTAGTGGTCTTAAAAAAATACTTGTCCGAAAGTACTGTACGGGTAATTCCACGGTCTATTGGAACGACCGAGCGAGCAGTCAAAGAATGCGTGATGGTCAAGAGTGGGAATACCTAGTATGCAAGCTGCGCGGTTGTCGACCGCCACGACACCGACCTTATGAATATGTAGAGCCACACACTACTTTCCATCAACAGGCACTCCCTTCGAAATTAGTATTTTATGATAACAAACTGTCGTATCCGCACACGGAAGTTGACGCTCACCTTGGAAATGTTATTTTGCCATTAATCGAACTTGTACGGCCTTAACTCTGAATCGAACTTTCTGTTTTGCTAACATATATCATGCTAGTGAAATCTCTCAAGTGATTTATAAGGAAACTAGGAGAAACTGTTTTGACAAGCATTTGTCAAATTGGTCGTTTCTAAATTTCGTGAATTGAACTAACAATTGCAAATAGAAAATAAACAGTCAGTGTTTCGATAGAAATATCACTCGGCTAAAAGTTTTAGATTGAACGATGACAAATGTACTGACATACTACCCTTATTACATAAATAAAATAAAACAAGATTGAGCACATGCAATCGTTGCAAACATTGCAAAACTATCGGCGATATTGCGTGCAGTGCCACTCACGCATGCTCACTCTTGGCCATTATTGATTATTTTTTTTACAAATTGACTCGAATCTTTCTTCCCTCTTGATGTTAAGTCGTTTATTTAGTATTTATTTGTAAACGCTTGGATTGGAATTCTCAATAAATATAGGTGCGGTGGTTTTGTTGTATGTTTACCATTTATTACTTTAACTTTTTTTAAATGTTTAATTGGTTTATCAGGTACTTTATTCTGGTATCAAAAACATGTTATGTTTCCGCAAACGTAGTTAATAACTATTTACCCATATCGATTCGACACGCGTTTTAAAATATATCTCGCCGTAATTATCAATAATAATTGGCCATCTTGATAACGAATAGGAATATTATGTTTATTAAACAATTCAAAATAATAGACTTTAATTGATTTGGTCTAATTACCCAAATTGAATGTAGGTACTCAATTATATTCAAACTATATATTCAGATAACAAATTGCTTACTGAAACAGCTAGTAGTGTTTGAAATTTATTTTATTACGCAAATGTTTAATTAGTTACCTACTACTTATGAACAAATCAACTCAAATTAGCGTGAAAAATTATTTGTTGTTTTAACTTGTTATCGGTATTTATTTATGCAAAACTACTGGTCTTTATTCCAATGAAAAGCGAAATATTAATTTCGTATGTACGTAATTATAATTTATTAGCTAATGTACTTTGATAACAACTACAGATATGTAAATAGCTTTGCAACTAAAATTGAATACTAGTCTTCTTTTTCATATCGAATGAGAGTGGCCAACTCTGGTGTCGAGAGTTTTTCAAGCCGCCCTAAAGACTACTAGTAATAGTATTAGTAATGTCTGAAAATATAATTTTCCGGCTTTAATTAAATTAAAAAGACATTGAATTATGTGTTTAAGGTTCAAATGTTATTATTACGTAATCGTTAATAACACCTTTTAGGTATAATAGGCTATTAATTTATAGAAATTTCAAGGTCATTCATTTGATCATGAACTTGCCTCATTTACTTTGAAATGAAGACAAAAAGCTTGTGACGCGGTTATGGAAGCTTTTTGGGTATGTAAGTTTTTTGAACGATGCATCTTAGAAATATAAATAAGTATGTTATAATGTATTGCATGCCAGTTTATACATTTATATAATGTTAATACGTATACATCAGCCAAGTTGTAGTCAAGCGTAAGCCTACATCATGTAAAAAAACCTACTAAGATTACATCCTTAATTTTTTCGTAGAAAACATAAACCTGATTCATGACTTGGACAAATAGTTTTCGTTTCTTAGTTATTCCAGTCAAGCTCAGTGCATGTTGGCAGAATCACTAATGTGTAAGCTACATATGTGCATGAATATGTCATACCCTATTATCAGATTAATTTCAAAGAAACAAACAAGCGAAGTTAACCTAATGATAAGATAAGTGGTGATTTCTATCTGTGAAAATTTAATATATCAGATTCTCAATAAGACCAATGAGCAATGTTATTCTTATGGATTGGTTTAATGAAGACATTGGCTGCAAGCTAATAATAGCATATTGGTATATGTAATCTTCAATGACCTTTTACATATACATACAAAAAATGGAATGTAATAGTTATTAAGGATGATGATGACATATACACAACAGCTGTACAGCGCCGAGTAAGCTACCAGCAAGTTCTCGGAGTCTCTAGAGTCGAGTCTAGGCTCGTGACGTCACAGCCAGCAGCGCAACACGGAACGAATGTGAAAGTTCGCTGCAGCCTCAGTAAGCAACCGCGGCAGGTGCTAACCAGTTGTATCGAAAGGAATGTTACAAAATCAGATGAAATTAATTATCAAGGCCTCTATTCACTTTTGCTTTGTACGAGTGCAAATATTTCAGATGATAAATAATGTATGACAGTAAGATAACTACTTTTAAGATGATATTAGGAGAAGAATTCGTATAAATACATCTAATGTTTGATTAAAAATTCTAGATGCAATGAAATATTTGCAATAATTCAAAATTACTGGATTCAGCAATCACACGATATCACAGTCACACGATAGGGTCGGTCGGTGTAAAGTGGCGTATCCTTGATAGGTTGGAGGCGTCATGTCCTTTGGTCTCCGGTTGCAAGGCTCGGCTGCAATCGAGGCCCGGCCTATCTCGCGACTAAACTAGGATCAACTTCACTTCACTGTATGCACCACTAGCACTGATGGTCGGAGGTGTGACCCGTGACGTCGCGAGATGGACCGCGCCTGGAGACGAAATAAAAAGGTTAGGGACTCACCGCAGGCGAACAAGAGGCACGCGGCCAGAGTAGCGACACGGGCGTAGCGCGCCATGACGTGATCACAACAGGTCGTTGCGCGGCTGTCGAGCGGTTAAATAGTGGCCTCAATCTCGCCCCGCCCGCCCCGCTCGCGCCGACACCCTGCGCGCTCATCAGCCGTGAATCACCTGCAGCTGCAGCCAGCTGGCTCCTGCTCCCGGAGGCTGCCCCACCCTGCTCTCCCCTGCCAGCATCTCCCATCTCGCTCCACGAGCAGAAACAACCAGTATCTGTATTATCATAAGCTGAAGAATCAAACCGGCTCCGCACGAGTCACGTGTGACTCTTGTGCAAAGAGCTTCAAGTTTTTTTTAATTTTTATGCTCTTTAGTTGCAGCTAGAATAGTGATAGATTCATATTAAATTTGTGAGTTTTTAATAACATGGTCGGAAATTCATATGCATGTATGTATGTCATATCAAATGTATTTGATTATAATGTTTGATCGCTAACATAATATGCATAAATGCAATTATTATCATCGTTTATACAAAAGACGCATGTGATGTGATCTTATGCTTGCAATACACCTTGCAATGCAATATATATATATATATAATTTGCAATACACAATTAAAGCATACACTAAGCTCGGTAAATCCACCCATTCAAAGTTTTTTTATATTGACGTCTAATTAATAAGTTATTGAGGTAGGTCAAGAATTCCGCTAAAGTTTAAAATAGTTTAAGAATAAATATTTACTAGGAACTTAACTATATCCTTATGTACCAAATTTCATTATATAGTTTTTATTTTATGACATTAATATCTTTATCTTATCTTTACATACTGCTTCCTGAAGAGCCTTCTTATAAATATTCTATGCTTAGCTAAGCATAGAAGAGCCTAGTAGCTCAGCTAGCGGAGGCAATAGCATGCGATTAGCAATGTTCAGTAAAGGTCGACGCGGCCAGTCCTTGGATGGGTGACCGAAAAGAGGCATTTCATCTTGGGTGCTTCCGTGGGTCGGATGACACATTAAATTGTAGGTCTCGGCTGTTTGTCTAGAATGGCAGTCGCTAAGGGATATCACAAGCCCTAGGCTTGATAAACTCTCGACACCAGAGTGAGTCACTCTCATTCGATAAGAAGAAGAAGCTATATAAGCATATGCAAATGTTTTGTAAATAATTTAATAAACCTAATTCTGAAAATATCGATGCTTATTTTATACAGATGTAGGTACTGCTTATCAATTAGTAAGGTAATAAAATAGTGAATGAATCTCTTAGATATTGCTTTATTTAGTAAAATTATAGCCAAGACAATTTCAACCTTCATAGTGTTTGAGCTAAAACATGTATAAAATTATCAATAGTCACGAATCACAGGAAAGTCCATTGTTTTAAATAAATATACTCTAGTGAAGAAGTGAACGTATTCTATACAGGAGTACCTAAATACGATAATATCACCACTGAAACCGCTACAATAAATTAAATAGTACTAGAGATAGACCCGTATTTATAAATTCAACTCGAATCTAAATAAATATCAAAAAGTTCTTAATGTTATTTGAATTTTTCTTCGCCATGTTAAATGCCTACTCAAAAAAAAAACTTTCAGAAGTCTTGCTAACCTCCTTTTTTTTGAAGTCGTTTGAAAATGAATCGTTCATTTATAAACACGGGTCTTAGATTTAGAATCCGATCAAATGACAACTACTGTTAATTTAATCTAAGATGACTTCTAAATACACAGGTATTGTCCTATAATAGATAGGTATTTTCTTCCTATATAAAAGTACACGTAATGGAATACTTAGGCTAAGAAGAGTTCTAGGCAACTTATAATAAGCGAGTACCTAGTGAGTTCTACCCATAAATTTACTACTTATATCTAATTATTTATTTTACATGACATTAAATATAGCTCGACACTTAATATGATACTTTGCCTTACATGTGAACCTTAACCAACGAACGGTTAGTTGATCAAGGCTTTGTCTTTTTCTACTTCATTTCAAATTTATCAATGTGAATGAATGAACAAAGGATTATTCAATTAAACACTCGTTGATTTAGATTTCTAAGTAGATTGATTAATATAAATACTGATAAAGGACCATCGATCTATGTAAAAGGGATGTAATATCCTAAGAATTTACGAGATGTTTTCATCTAACATTTATTTAAGACTTGGATAAAATTTTGTTTTGATTGAGTGAAAGAGTCACACGAATTCACTCGATATATCGTTCCTAATTAAATACATCTACGAGTCTAACAACCAATATCACATTATGGTTACTTAAAGTGCAGTTGCCAGAATGCGTTTCCATACAAACTATTGAATAGTAAAACTGAAAACTAGAAAAAAAGGAATGATTATCTAATTTTTTTTTATCAAATTGTATATTTTAAACAAAAATTGGGTTTCTGTTAACCATCCTCATAGATTTGTTGTTGTACGTAGATTTTATGATTTTGTTTTTGGTATGTTTAACGTTTCTTTGTTTACCTAAAACATGGCATACATTACTCAATCTCTCTTAATTTTTTAATCTTATTATACAATAAATTTGTATGTAAACACGTTCGTGACACTTCACGTTAAAGACACAGATTCCACGATGAAGCGTTAAGCAACTATAGGTTTACCCGCTAATAACGTTATTATGTAAGTACTGGCATCTGCGCGGCGCGGGCGCAGGCTTTTGTGCATCCTACTGGTGTATTCACATTTGTATCCTTGTCATAGATCTATGTATGAGAGACTAGTTGCGCCTCGCGGCGTATGAATTATTGAATCATTTATTAAATTATAATAAGTAAAGTCATCTATAATAATGGTTCAAAAAGAGTCTCACATATTCCCATATCAAACTCTATTCAAATCGGTTCAGGTATATGAACGTTCGTATGAAAGTGGGCAACCTTAGTGTCATAATTTTGAAAGCGCTCTTAGGTCTTTAGATAAAAATGGAAAAAACACAAACTTCCACCTATATATTATTAGTGTGATTGTTTATTCGTTTTGTTATTAGAGCATTCATTGTAACACTACCAAATATTGTACTAACGAAAATGAAGTGTAATAACTGCACACACCTATTACCTATACTATGTGACTGTTGAGGCAACTATTTCCACAAATATAAATAAAGTAAATACCCGTACATTGATAAAATAGATAGTAAAAAACATACAAGTCTTGTCGATGACTGTGTAAACTTTCTGCTTGCTTCTACTTTATCTTAGTTTTACTTAAATACACACATTTTATAGAAAAATCATCACATTTAAACATTGATTCACAGAGCAAGTACCTACTTAAACATCGAAATACTAAGATATTGAGAACGTAAACATGACCTTGTAGTAACTACATAGCTTTAAAGCTTCATAATATACATAAATAATACTTATATTGATCGTTTCTGAACGGATTGACGTGACATTTAAATATCATTGATGTCAATCCATAGGAATCACTTGCCGTGATCTATTCGATTTGTATTTTACTTATAAGTTCTGACTTTGTTGTGATTGACGAGCAAAAGATGTTAAGCCGTCCATGGAAAAACTGGAGTGCAGTGAGTTTGTACACAACCGAATTAATATCATTTCGTTTTGAGTATTGAGAAAAGTTCAAATATGTTTGTTTGTAAATAAGATTTTGTCCTTCAATAAGAATGTATGTAAAGATTTTCGGTAGCATTTTTGCTTTTTTTTACGTGGTATAGGTTTACGTTTGACTACAGTCTGCCTGATGTTCAGCATTGCTGCAGCCTAGGGTGTAACACGCTTACCTAGAAAATACCTATTAACTCTAGATTTAAATACCCCTGATTGTAGCTCCCAAATAGACACTTTAATTTTCATCTATGTAAATTGTTTCACATGACAAATAAGCGTACTTAAACGTTTTGTTGGTTTTAGCCATATTTCAAATAACGAGGTATTTAATTCAGAACTAATTTACAACGATAATTTACGTTTTGAGACCTATGCTCGGCAGTAAGCAATAACTAACGATCATGATAATGATAATAATTACTAAAGAATTTTAACACGTCACGGGAATTATAGGGCAGTAAGTTGTGACGCAATATGATTAGGTAGGTATGTCGTTAAGTAACAACTTACACCCACTTTCTCTCGTTATTGCTGTAAGACAATAGCTAAGCGGTAATTAAAATGCCTCGCTAAAGCCATTCGGCCGTCCTTATCAGCTGCGATACTGACGAATTTATTGCAATTCTTCATGAGTTGTAGTCAGAAATTTTAAAACGATTTTTTTTTTGTAGATTAGGTATGTCTGATTAATTTTATTTAAAAGAGATTATCCCGGCACTTAAACAGAAAATTTCAATAGGTATTGTTTATTTCCAAGAAAATATTTTGAGCATTTATAAATGGTGGTTTTCGATAGGTTTTCCAAAATTGCTAAATATTTTTGGTATGGTTTTGCGTCAGTTATAATTTAGAGATATTTCAAACATTTTTTGTGGCTTGCTCTTTAATTATTTCCATGTCTTGTTTATATGTTGTATGCTTGTGAATGTAGATATATCACGGAACTTTATGTACCGCTAGAGAAAATTGTTTATTATCTACTGCAACATCACAATAGCTTTTGTTTTAGCCGAAACCTCTCACTAACACTTACTCAATTTACACTGATCGTAAATAAACTCATTTTACCCTTAACATTTTCCAAAAATAGCATTATTGAAGTCTCATTTCATATTGCTATTTATCGTGATGCGTTTTGTGTAGTATTTTGGAACGATGTACATACATCAAATAATGGATATCATGCGTCTTTCTTGAATGAATGAGATTCTAAAATATGTAGATATTAAGTTAGGAAGTTAGGTTTTTCCACCTAACTTAGCCTCAAAATTATACCTTGGCTGTAACTTCTTGACAATATTTTAAAGCAGTGTAGGAGCTATGATTTATTCTTCAATCAATGAGTTAGCCTTCACTTCTTTATTGCAGAAGACTGTAGGCAGTAAAACAATAGTGATGCCATCTGCACAACACTGATATCACACAACACATCATTCTCCATATTGATTACCACACCACTTTCTCAAAGACATCGAATATGTTTATTCGTAACTTCAAAAACTTCTACTCTATGCAGGAGAAGAGAGAAGTATGAGACAGAAGAGAACGATAGCCTTCTTTTTCTTCAAATAATCGTTCGAGAACTTTAAAGTAGACATCGATAAACATGTTTAAGAATATAAGTAGTATTTTGTCATAACAACATTTTGTATGTTCAATAGATTGCCAGAAGATAACAATAGACGATATAGCGATATAGCATTTGTCTGAAAGAATCTTAGCAGTTCACAGTCAGACAACGTAGAACATCTATAAGAGTTTAAGTCACGTATAGTCGCAAATTAACTTTCAACGTTGTTTAAGTAGTTCAGGGTAGTAGGGGTTTATCAGGGCCGGCGTCATCGAGTCGGTCGCCAGAGGGCGCTCCGTTCGCCAGCAGAGCGTCTGCCGCGCCAGGCTCGCCCGCTTCCGCCATGTGGCCATCTGGTGCGTGGCTGGGACCACCCTGGGGGGAAAACGTGGGAATATTATCATTAGTCATCTTATCAATATGTTGACCAAACGGTTTTCACTGCGGTGTAATTCGCGTATGTTGTTTACGCGTTTCGGATGTAATGACACCACAGAAATCTTAATAAACCTGTTTGTTTAGATTTATGTGAATGACACCTATCTTCAGAACGCACGTTTAGTTAACAAATTGATAAAATGTCTCACGAAAGTTTTAATATTAAAATAGTCATCTTGTCGGGTTGACATTAAGTATGTGAAATGGACAATCATGTTATAGGTACGACTATTACGGGTACGATGCGTTACCGAAGTTTTACCAATGTTAATAACAAACATCACAAACGCTTTTGTTAAAATTATAACACACTAAATGTCTAGGTCTAATCATGTGCCCTGTGCAGGGTGTCGCAAGAGATGTCATCTGACTTACGCTAATTGGTTTCCAACAAAAATGATTTCAACAACGTTACTGAAAGATTACTTCGTTTCTTGGTATTTAAACATACAAAACGAAACAATACGAATGCCAATTTTGATGACTCGATTTCTGGAAACTATAGCAAAAGTCATGTCTATGACAAACTGCCCGTCATGCTCCGTACAATATATCCATGAAACTATGCAATGAATGTAGTGTGACGAATAGCGGACAGCTTCCGAGCAATCTGCAAGGCCATGCCCAGCGGTGATACGTGGGCTTGTCCAAGTAGACTGTTCGAACACTGCTTGCACTCTTCTGGTTCATTCTTGTTTCTTCCTTCTTCATGGGCTGTTGTTGCTTGTAGCCAAGGTCTCAATTTTATAGTGCAATCATCATTATCAGTGCAATCGATTACATTTGCTTGGATTAACTAACGGGATGGCATGTAGGTACCGAAATTGTACTATGATGGACAGCGAATATACAAACATACTCGTAAATAGATACTCATTGAGGTTTCAATCATTTTTACAATGCAACGAAGTCGTCAACTTATTGCATAAAATATTATAATCAAAACATGGCTTCTCTTTGTATTCTTGTTTCCAGGAGATCCTTTATAAGTACCTACATACCATACTCACTGATATTTTGATATCTAATTCATTTTCCAAATTGTATCACAAAACTATAAGCATACCTATCATATAAATAAGGTTTCAAAGGACTTGATAACCTCCTTTTTTTTAAGTCGGTTCAAAATTAACAAATATCTTACCGACCCCAACCTCTGTGGATTGTATTTGTAGATCAAGTGTAACTCGTCTGTTATGGCCACGTTAAAGGACGATTAACATACAGTTTTGGTTAGCACTTATTGGCAGTGAAAGATTTTAAAGTAGGTGTATAACTGTATATTGTAGGTATATGTCTAATTTATTCGCTCTAGTCACATAATTTAAAGACAGCACAAGAGTCTTTTTAATTAGAGATTAGTTTGTGTTGAGTTAGACTGCACCTCGTCCAATGTAAACCGATAGATGAATCGAAAACGAAGCACATCTGCCGAGCAAAAAATCTATTTAAGTACTTCTCCAGATGTTAATCATATTACAAACACCCGAATCTTATATCGGCTGGAACCATTTTAATATATGGTTTACGAGATAGGTTACATTGGTGCATAGATATTAAACACTGGGTGCACTACATTCCACACTAAGTCCGAGACTTGTGTCGTGGAATGTAGGCTCTTTCCGTTAGATTTAAAATAAAGACGGCACGTAATTATAACCTATAATTTTTAAAATAATATAACTAAAATAAAAGTATACCTGCACGGCTATTCTATAGAACATACCTACTTACATACGTACATAAAGTCGCTCAGATATGTACAATAAGTTAAAGGTGAGTAATATATTTATTATCTATACCTACATTGAATAGTCAGATTTAAAAATAGAGGGAATGAATGTCTAGTAAGGGAATATGTTAGCATTCGTTAACTCATTTCAGTGAGGGTAGATAATTCTTAATGTGAATGAATACCTAATATAGTCAAGATTACGGGGCCTGCAATCCAAAAAAAAACGTCCAGTATTACGAAAAGCCTAGTAAACTTTTTGAGTTTGAGTAACATTATTTACCTGAGTTTTAGGCGCAGATCCCTTTTCATGCTTTCCTTGCAAGTAGTATGTCATCAGCTGTCCCTTGCCCTTCACAGCGACCAGGCCGCGCTGCTCGAAGTAGTATCCAAACTCTTCTAGGATGTGGCATGTCTCTTCTGTCACCTGTCAAACCAATAAAGACGTTTGATTGTGTATCTATAAGAGAGTAGTGATTATGACTACAGCATGCTTCACTGTACTCTACGATTTAGAATTCTTTATCATCATCAACATCAGCCTAATGGGACCCACTGCAGGGTATAGGCCTCTGTCTTGCGCAGTTCTTGTCCAGATGTTTCCTTCTAACTTTCTAATATCATCCAGCCACCGTTGCACAGGTCTTCCTGCACTTCGCTTACCAAGCCTGGGTATCATTCAGTTATTGCTTTGCTCCATGTGCTGTCAGTCAGTACGTCTCGCCAAGTGTCCAGCCCATTGCCACTTGAGTTAGCATTCTTACTTAGAAGACATATTTTTAACGCGGTATACTTACGTTCTGAACTTTTTAGCTTGAAGATTCTCAGCCCTTAGATACTAATAATATCAACAAAGTTTGTAAGAGATTAGTGAACTGATGTAAAGAACTTTCAAGCCAACTTCTGACATAGTTAAACAAAGTTACGGTTAGTATATGAAGAACAAGACAATTATTTTATTGTCATGTAACTGTATTTTTTGTTATAAATTAATTGCGTTTGAGTTTGAACAGATCCATAATTTAACGCCTCGAATCTAGTCACGGGAGCACCCTCTTAATGTTTCTTAGCAGCCAAGCGAACGACAACAGGTGGTCAAATCATTATATCATATCATAATCATTTATTTGCAGAATATAGGTTTTACAGAGTTATTCAAAAATAAGATATTGACGGCTACATTCTCACCCATACGGCGTGCAAATTGTGCAAATCATCATCAAATAGTCTAAAAAAATCACACTCAACGATTACGTTTCAGGAACGCATACTCAGACTTACACGTAATTGGTCATAATGAAATAATTGTAGGTATATTTATAAGGAAATTATGAGAAAAACTGGTTGTTGCACATTCTTCCGTCTAGTGCGGTGCTATTTTCTGTAAATTCATTTAAACCAGTACAGGTACCAGTTGCTGCACCCATGCACAAAATAGTTCAACCACTTCATCTTAATATTGACCTACCTGTCGAGACTGGCGCATAGTTTGTTATTAAATAGCTGTAATTTATATGTCTTACGTTATCCTTGCTCGTAATAGTGTGCAACTAATGTCTAAAATTGAAACTGCTTTGATTATCACTTTGATTCTATCTCTCATTTTTTTACCACGCACGCGATTTTCAAAGCGAGAGTGAATCTGTTCTTAAGTAAGCACACTCCATCGTAGCCTTTGCTTACCATCAGGCATACTATGGTCACGAGGAAACCCGTTTTAGTAAAAAAAAAAATCTTTTTCCTTATATGCGACAGGCATAATAAACATTTCAGAAATTATTGTCTTACGAAAAGATGCAATAAATATTTTGGGTCATCTGTGGTTATACCCAATGAAGCCATATACTTTTCACGTAATGCTAACTATATAATGATATCGATTTTTTTTATTTTCTGGGATTATAAATATTCAATAAAAACTTACAGACACAACAACATTGGTGAAAACTTTCATTAGATTGTATTGTTATTTGATGAAGTGGTTAAAAAACCTGAACACAATTGAATAGTATTTGCAACCTGAGGTGCAGTTGCGGTGAGGCGTAAAATGTGTCTAAGTACCTACTTGTATATCAACAACACCTAGTCGAAGCAATCTGATCTAGAGTTGAATGACACCTTACTAAGAGTTCGCGTTAAAACACAATGAAAGACGAATTATGCTAGGATTTAGAAGCTGTTTCAATTGGATATTTTTGGGTTTTTCGTTGTGTGTTTCATTTGTATACATGGCTTGGAAGTTATATATACCCAGAAGTAGCCTAAAATTGGATAAAAAAATTAAATTCGTCAAAATGACGAGACTAGACTCACGGTTGTACCCCGACCTAAAAGTGCTGAACATAATGTGGCGTCACTTGTAGTAGGTACTTGTTCAATTTATGTGTTCTTTTTCAATTGAGTACCTACACTACTGTGACCACGAAAATAAAAATTAATTTGTTTGACTGTATTTTTTAACAACAATCGAAATTATTTTGTATGTGAAAAAAGATCTAAGAAATTTCTAATATTTCCGTAATTTTTTGGTTTCACTGTACCTATAGTCCCAACGGAAGACCAGCGCTGGATGCTTGCATACAGCGCATGCTGAGTTGGGGCCGGATTGTGGCACGAAACGTGTACTTGTATATAGCTTTATATTTTATTGTGTTTTGTATCTCTTGTTGTTTCGTATCCCAATAAATGGATTTTATTCTTATTCTTATAGTTTCTTTACAACAGATAGAAAGAGCATTGATGAATAAAATCCAATGAATTAACTACTATATCCTCCTCTTACTTTTAAAGTTACCGATGAGCAAAAAGTAACCTATCGTGACACACATTCACGAATTTGAACCGCAATTTACAATAAAACAAACCACTGAAGATTGCTGGATGTTCTTGCAAAGCCTTTCAATGAACTGCTACAAAAACTTTATCTTACTAAGTCTTTTTGGATCTGGTTGAAGAAGAAATATAAAAAAAAAACGGTGCGAGCTAAAACTGCGACGTGAAATATTTTAGGCGACATAAACTTTTGGACTTTTAATTCTGAACTTGTCTTTATCAAATAATTTTCTAAATTATCCATGTAAAGAAGAGCTATATTGATGAACTGATCTGATTAATGACTGAACCCGATGATTTAGGATGATAAGTGATAAGTATGACGGTTTTCACAAAACAGCTTTCGTGTGATTGTACGTCTGTACGTATGTAGATACATAAGACATTGCGATGTTTAGATTCTCTTAACTACAGTATGTCACTGTCACTGACAAGTAAATGTTTACTTCTTAACTGACCTACAAGTCTGCCCAACATAACTTTGCACGTGGATAGTATTCAAACTAAGAATTAATGACCAGAAAATGAACCGAAAGGCTTATTTGAGACGCAAGTGCTACCAAAAGTTGCATAATGCTTTATATTGCTGACACTAATACACACTTTGCTTTCCCGAACTCTCTGTTTACTACGACAAGATCAGAAGTAATGGTCTATTATTTGCAGGTTTAATTTATATTGATTAAAATAATTACATAAATACAGTAGAGTTGTCGCTTATTAATTTATCATTTCTTCGTACACTTTTTATTAACTAATTGTCAAAAACTGGACGGACTTTTCAATTTCTAGATTTCAATACCTTACGTATTGTAATTCATTTATAACAGTAGGTATGACTACGTTATTTTAGGGACCGATTAGAAAAAAACTTTCCTCATTAATATTTCTTACCGATATACAAACAGAGAGAGAAAACCCCATGACTAAAAACAAGGTTTTTTAAAAAAAAATTGTATATGTTCATACTACTTATGTACCTGTATACATCCAGCTTTTCCAGTGCTTTCCATTCTCGAAGCAACATTGACGGTGTTCCCCCAGATGTCGTAGTGTGGTTTCCGTGCACCGATGACGCCAGCTGTGATTGGTCCGTGGTTTACACCCATGCGAAGTACAAAGTGGTTGAAAGACTGTTCGTTAATGGCGGCCAGTACTCGCTGCAGCTCCAGGGCAAACTCCACCAGGCAGTCTAAGTGCGCCCAACGGACGAGTGTGCCGTCGGATGGCTGAAATATATAACATAACAGTAAGAAAATTTGTTTGAAAATGGATCATCATCATCATCATCATGGGATCCCACTGCTTGGTATAGGCCTCCCGTTGCACGTGCCATCTGCGTCGATCTTGTGCAGACCTCATCCAGGTTGAACTCTCGAAATGGATAGCTATGGTATTTTTTTCTAAATTCGTAATTGAACATGGCTTAAGTCTAATATTCAATGCATTTTTGAGATTTGAACTAAAATTAAATGTAATAAAATTTGTAATGACTGAAAGTACAAGTACCTCGAATTTGATGTGGTCAGAGCTCTCGTCATAAATTTATACGTATTTTTAGTCAACCATGGAGCAACAAGGTATTTTACGCAGAAATATTACCTGGTAAAAATAGCTACTTGTTCTTGATAAAAAGGATATTGAATCAAAATAGTAATGATATCAAAGTATAAAAGATTTTGTTTCGGTGTAATGTTACCTGCATTTGCCGCGTTGGGTTCAGGCCTGACGCAGCCATGTAAGTAGAGCTTATAGTCTTAATTTTGATTATATCTCTGCTGAATTTCCCATCTTCTAGCAACTGAAAACACAAACACCAATTTGTAACGTATCTATTCTATTTTGAAGATAAAAGCAAACGATGGAAGCAAACAAATAATGATTGATACATACCAAATCAAAATCCGATATCACTTCGTTGAGGAAACGTAAACATTCTAAGCCTTGGTTATTGACCGTTTCTTCCGAGTAGAATTCTGTAATAGATTGTAATGAGACGATTAGGTATGATTCAGCATCAGTACGCAACTCGAGAATAACTTTGGCAAAACTACAAACACTTTTTCAATCGTCGGAAATGAGTCCGAACGGATCTTGCGGAACCGTTTGTTGAACGCAAAGCTGATTCTTTAGTTCTGGATGAACGAATTGTCTAGCTTTTTTGTATGATAGGTACAAAACTTTAAAAATAAATTCTGAACTCATCTTCATTTAATTTTGTGACAAACTATTTTTTTGACAAATAAATTATTTTCATCATCTCTAAGATTTGGTGAAAATAACCTACTTACTAAACGCTCGTAAGTAGTTGGTCTCAAACTTTCTTTACCAATAACTTTCTTCCATTTAGGAAGTACGTACTTGGAAATATGTTCAAAACTTGCTTCCTAAAGTCCGTGCAAGATAGTTTGCTCTCGGTCATTGGCAGCACTTTTGTTACGTATTGGCCATAAAGAACGAGGGCTATTCTGACGGTGGAAAGTTATAACTGGAAATGTGCCTTAGATATATCTAATGTTCCAGAACATTCATAGGTAAAGGATAGGATATTTATTAGCCATGTGAGGACGCATCAGTTACGAATACGTTCAACACATAATTATCATGAAAAAAAAACACTAATTACTAAAACTAACTGCCTCAATTGTTATTCAGTTACAATTACAAAGATAGTGTTTTATCTTACAAGAGTCTAAAGTAAGGCTATGAAATTTACGTCTCAGTTTAAATGAATTCAAAGATTTCTACGATTCGCAGTTCCGAAATTTACGTCTAAAAATAAAGCTTAAATAAATTCAAAGATTTCTGCGATTCGCAGTTCTAGTCAATTTTCGAATGAAAATATTCCGCCGTGAGAATCGTCATCATTACAACTTTTTAGTTTTAATTTTATCCACACGTAGAGTTATTTATTCCGGGCCCAAGCCTCGAGGTTAGTCCACAACAAGATTTAAACGTTATTAATGGTCTTACAAAGTGTCACTGAACTAGAAACACACACGTGACAAACTTTAAAAATTAGTTGTGAATGGAATGCTTTCTTGTACTAAAGCAGAGACGAGTAATAAATATGTATAACTGTTTTATGTGTAGGAAATTTTATCATGTTGATATATGGGCTCATACTAAGTCATTAGTAGATTTCCCTTAAAACCAGCTTCCCTCTAAACTACTTAGTAAAACATTTGAGAAAATTCACCTGCTTTTAGTATAATATAGTTGAAAGAATTCCAAGACTTGAAAGATTTTCGAGATGAAACTTTATTGCTAGCAGTTTGCTTAATAAAGGGCAACGTAACATAATTTAATCTTAAATTAAACTTTTATTGGAAAATGAGTGAAAATAATCGCGACCGGCAGGATTCGAACCTGCGTATTTCTGCTACCGTCAGAACGCCTTAACCACTAATAGGCTACGGTCTACTAACTGCCAGGCGCGAAAATCCACACTCATTTCCATACACTTCAGACTGAGCGGCTGATGGCGCCACTTGTGCTGTCAGAATATGTCTAACAAGCACTCATATCGATGTACTATGGACACCTGATATGACGAGAAATGGGCCTTTCGCGTTTTAATTATGAGTTAATTTATTAAGTGCTAAACCTGCACTATGGTTGTTTCCATACACTTCAGACTGAGCGGCTGATGGCGATAATGATAATTTAATCTATTATTTTGGTCTATTATTATGAAGCTTTTTTTCTTCTAGCAATTAATTGTCACAATGAGATGAAAATAATTGTCGTTCCACAGAACACTGTATAAAATCTGCGATCTAAGTTAACTAATTTTAGTTGCAGTGACCTTTTGCATCTTCTTATTTACATGATGAATCTTTTGACCATCACATTCACTCACATTTCATATGTTGCTCTACATCTAGCGTTGTTAATGCCCACAGAATGAATCTTTGAACTGACCATCACATAGAAAATAAAACCCAGAGACTCATAATTATCTATCTGCTGTAAGCACGTTTAGTCGCGGCGGAAGCTCATTTGACCATCCATGGCAATGGCATAATCATGGTCCAGCCCTATCTCGTAATTATGATTTATCATCGTCATGGACTTATACATGAATTGTCAGACGATTGACGACGACAAAGCAATGGGTGAATTAATATGAATGCATCATCTATAATTAGTAAATTTATACAAGACATATTTGGCTTATGATGAAAAGTCGGACGTTTTCATAGGAGTCTACTTATTGTAATGTCGTTGGACCATAATTAAGTTCCATTTTGTGGTTTGTTCTCATTTTATACATTATGTATTATGGTTCTTAATGGCCTGTGAAGATGGGCATGAATGTGAAGATCACACTGACCTCAGTGTTATTCTGTCTGCAAAGGTCGCATAGATGGCGGTACGTACTCATCGTAGAGGTATAGAGGTAAGGTTGGTAAGTTGGACAATTTTGTCTATAGTTTCTAATAACCAGTCATCTAGGAGGGGAAGGCACAATTACGTCGAGATGCAAGATTAGATTAGATCGAGTTAGGAGTGTCGTGTTATTTTGTCTATGTTTATTGATCAACTGTGAAAATAGGGTATGGTGGCGGGAGAGCAGGTAGAGTAGTTAGGAGTGATTTGAATAATCTTTTGATTGGTATTTAGGTGTATCTGTATCTATTTTGTCGTTATTATCAAGCACGCGTACGTCTAGATGCAAGACATGTTATGAGTAAGGTGTATTGTTTTCTATCATTATTGACATAATGACCTGTAAAGTTGGGCATGGAGGCGAAGAGCACGCCGACCTCCGCGTAGCTCTGGCTGTAGAGGTCGCGGTGGTGCCTGTGCGCGCCCATGAAGTGGCGCGCCACGTGCGGCGGCAGCACGTTGTACACCAGCGCCTGCACATGGGGAAATGGGAAATCAGTTATTTGTAAGTAATATCGTCGTCCCATTATTAAGAAAATAAGTTATTATTTGTAAATGTGTAGGTATTTAGATTGTTTTGTTTTATTAAGTGTATGATATATTAATTTTGAGTATAACTTATTGTATGTTTTGGCATAATGCTGTTAGTACCTATAACAATATGTTATGGTATGTTTTACCCAAATGCTTTAGCATTATTGTAGTAGGTAGTAGACTTAATATACGTGTTGGCTTAAGCTTTTCGTACATAAGTAAACGAAATAAGTAAATAATATTTATTCAAACACATTTGTTTGAATTAACAAATAAATAAATATTTGCGGAGATATAGGACAAAATGGTGTCGGTATGGTGGCTATTAGCTTTAGCTATAGCTGAAGATTTCTATAGTTTAATCAAAGACACATAGATACTTATACATAATACATATCATTATTTTAGTTTATAAAAACTACAGCAGCTAGTGTTACCAAGCTATCCCGGGATGAAAAGTAACATATGTATATATGTATTAATCTAGGGTCTAATCCATTTTAATTTTAAATTTCCTTTTTTTTCAATTGCCATTTTTTAGGTTTTACCTTTCAAAATATTTATTCACTTCAGCATGGCGACTGTAAGAAAATTTCGATCATCATTTTCATGAGTTCCTTTATGTGTGTGGATCAATATATACCAGCTTACTCATTTCCCGATACAATATCTTTGAAAACAACTACACATTTACACATTACTGTATAATCAGATATACTTCCTCGAGCCCTTCACTAGCCCCATTACCCTTCAAGCCGGAACATAATTTATAGCTTGTTTGTTTAACAAGTGGTTAAAGAGATCTATATAGTTACGTTTCCCGAAACAACGGATTTTCTAATTTATCTCTTTTGTTTCAGTATTTATAGATAGTAGAAAGATCGAAGATAACGTTTAATACATATGAAGTTTTAGAATTTCATGAGCTTACCTAAATATATCGTATAGGTAAATAAAATATTACTTTCTTATAGCGTTGGCTTAATGTAGGGCTAGATGGCGATGTGTGCAATGTCCCGGAATATTTATTTATAGTAAAATTCGAGGTGGATCGGATAGACTATTAAGAGTGCTATGGACAATACTACGGGCACAATATTATTAGGCCTCGGATGTTCGTGCAAGATGCCGAGTAGAACGTATTGAGATTCGAAGTCTTGCTTTTTTTAATTTAAAGTGACTCACTGACTGACTGATAGGTACCTATAGTGATTTATCAACGCACACCCCAAACCACTGGATGGATTGGGCTGAAATTTGGAATGAAAGTAGATGTTATGACGTAGGCATCCGCTAAGAAAGGATTTTTGGAAATGCCACTTTAAAAGGGGTGAAAAGGGGATGCAAGTTTTACTTCTTAACGCGAGCGAAGCCGCGAGTAGCACTCAGTAGTTTTATGTACACACTTGAGACCCTCAGTAATAATTGTTTGATAGTGACCTGATTCCTCCTGCGTATCTCGCCGGCCTGCTCGGCTTGCTGGCGCATGCGCTCTCCGCGGGAGTGCCGCGCGCGGTCCAGAGACTCCAGCTGGATAAAAAAAATTAAGAACTATGGTAACTTATCGTTATGACACTATAAAGGCTAACTGGTAATTAACGCATAAAAATAGTTCTTAAATAAAATATTATTTATTTAAGGACTATAGTAACTAATCGTTATGACACCATAAAGGCTAACTGGTAATTAAGGCATAACTATTTAGGGGAGCCTTATTAAAACCTCCGTCAAAATGCATCAAAAACGATTACTTTCGTTCTACAACTTCGACTACGGAAATCGCGAAAAGATACTATATACCTACTACAGCCGCCTAAAAGATTATGCGTTTGTTACTAGTAAAGTAATCCAGTATAACAAATTAAACAAACATTAGGACAAAACAGTACTTAAAGAAAATAAATGCCTAAAGAATGATCAAATGAGATATAATAATTACACCTACATTTAGTTTAATTAAAAGTATGCAAAATACGTATTTATTGAAATATCGGTCTTAAAAGCACGATTTTTTCTAGATCTCTTCTCAACAAGCAAAGAATGGAATAGAAATGAAGAAATAAAATTGATATCTTTGTTTAAGGAATACACTACCATTAACATAACAGTTTATAAGGTTACCTAAGTCAATCGAGTATTTTATTGAAATTATTGTAATTGTTAAAGCGGAAGTGTTAAAAACATCATGTTAAGCCAAGCAAATAACTTGTACGGCGAACTTAACTAAATATAAAGAATTAAATTCTTAGAACTGTATAAATACATATGTTAGGTAAGTGCTATAAATTACAATCATTCCGTGTCCAATATATTTTCAACTGTAATTAAGACCCTATCATTTCTTTACATAAACTTCCTGCTTGTATATCGTGCTAGCGTGGAGCGCATCTATTGATTTACCAAAACCAATGAATATGCCGTGACTTATTGGTAGATAGTTATTATGTCATGAGAATATTATGACCGATCATATTTAGTCGGATAAGTTTTTTTATACTTACAAGTATATAGCATACTGTAGTATGCATAATGTATATGATTATGTAATGTAATATTTGATCTTCATAAAGATAGGGGAAAAAATGGTACCGGTTATAAATTGATAGTAATTGGCGCCACGCTAGACAAAAGACAATCAGATGGCGCATGGACGTTGTCATTGATAAAATACAGCAAACAGGTAACTATGACGCGAATTAACAGGAAACGAAACGGTACACCCATCGCGTTCACCCACTTGTGAGTGGAGGGAATAAGCATTACCTGTGAACCTACTTTAATAGAGATTGAAAAAAAAACTAAATAAACGACAAATTATACATTAAAATGTCACTTATGATTCTCTGATCTAGAGTAGGTAATATAGCGTTACAGGTATCATCGTAACATTGATGTATATTTTTATTCCACAGTTAGCTAAATTAATACGGTATAACTTTACTGTCGTATTATGTCATGAGAACATTATGACCGATCAACCTCACTAGAATGCATACTGCGATCGCTGTATATAATCACGATCGCTCTAAATTTTTTACAACTCAAGCATTTATCCCCCACCTGAGAACGGCAGAAGGTGTCTATTCTCACACTGTTTTATCATCTAATCTAATAACACCTCTCGCAATTTTATTGCTGAGATGTCTGTAGCAGGCATGGTTCGTGTCATTGTCTCGTAGTAAGTATAGAGCTATAGAGGCCACTCGGCGTAGTATAAACACGTAAAGTACGGCTAGTCGTGAACGTAAACACGGTATAAATGCGATATAAATAGTATCGACATAGAATAATGACGGACTGGTTTAAGCGCACCATTTTGAAAGCGCACGGAGCAATCTCCGTTTAAAAAACTGATGGTTGCATCATACTCAGGTTTAAACGGTGTCCGCAGTGACAGCTAATAGTACAAGTTCTAAGATTCAATAAAACAACACATTTAACCATTTACTACTATAAATAAACTGTACATTTACTATTATAAATGCGTTTAAGAATTGTTGTTCCAGTGGGTTCAAGTTTTTTTAGCTTTTTTTAAGGAAACGTATTGATTGGCAAGCATTGTCGTCTACTGTATTATGTCGATGTTAAATAGCGGCGAGAGGTGGCGGGCGTGGCAAGATATTAGCACACACTGGTATTTATTCTGTGGTATTAGGTATTATAGTGTTACAGCATTCGCACGCAACTCTCGCTCTCGACGGAAACCCGCTGTTGACGCGACGCGCCGACGACGGCGCGACGGCGGGTGTACGTGTTTCACACGTCACTGGTGCAAGGCACCGTCTTGTTATAGGTGTCGAATATTGATTAATAACATACCACATATTTTACACCTGAAATTTATATGCCTTATTATTTATGAAGTACTTTAATCTATTTATTCTGTGGTATTAAGTATTATAGTGTTACAGCATTCGTACCTACGCAACTCTCGCTCTCGACGGCAACAAGCCAACGATGCGACGCGACGTCGAATGCTCTGAAGACGAGTGTCTTATTTTAGGTGTCTAATTTGATGAATGTTACATACCTACTCGAAAATCAATTACCATGTAACTAAAAACAAATTGCTATATCCAAGAACAAATAAAATGGACAGGCAAAGAAAATATAAAAGGGCATCTTATATGTCTGATTTAGACTCTTCTTCTAATAGCAAAAATCCTAATCCTTTTTACAGACAGGCTGTGGTTATGCGTAAACCAATCAGTTGGGAATATAAACGTGTCATACAAATATCGTCAGGTAAAAAAAATCCACACAAGTTAACATGAAAAGATGTATAATTGTAAAACTTACATATCTGTCAAAGACCATGATGCCAAGCGCGACCAGGCACAGCATCAGAAGGTGTCGCCCGCGGTGGATCTGCGCGCTGCGAAAAAGAAAATATTTTTAGAGAAAGCTTGAGAAAAATTAAAGACATGATGAAAGTTACTTGACAATACTAGAGTAGAATGTTATGGGATAAATATTCGTATCTCATAATTAAAATTATTTTAATAAATTGTGATCTAATTAGAGGGAACTCGTAAAAAGAAAACTTGACTAAATATAGCCCATACTACCCATTACTATTTTTGCAGAATAAACCAACTAACTGTTCATTATACTATTTTATGGTGAATCAGCGTGTTTTTTACAATGTTCTTCTTCGTATAATCTTTGTCAATATTGATCGAGTTCAGTGCCACCACTATTAGACAAGACAGCAGTATACTTACAGCACATCAATAACTTCAGGATCATATTCAGCAGTGTAATTGTGATGCTGCAGGTAGGGGTCCTTGTCCAGGGTCTCTCGTGGCTGCAGCAGTGCTGGGAACTGCAGCGCTGGCAGCGCGTGCACTGCTGTCAGAGCCACCAGCAGCACGATGCGCTGAGAGCAGGTAGATGGCGCCACCCATAGTACGCAGCATAACGTGTACACTGCCAACTGAAATAAAAGTACTAGGTTACATTGGCTTTTTTTTTTTTTTTATTAAATTTCGGTAGGTATCTTAGACAGAATCCAAGGCTTTCCACATGGTGTTTTTATTGACATAGCTAGATCCATACACGCAACTCGGCGATACGTTCTGTATTGCTCGAGTGTGCAGAAAGTACATGTATATCTTCTTTGTAGACTTGTTTAATTTTGTTGATATACATATATATTGTATATATGTACTTAACGTTTTCTTATCTATCTATTTATTCCGTTTTATAACTTTTTTACATATTTTTAAACAGTATTGCAGAAATTTGTTTCTGATATTTTCATTTGACATAATGTTTGCTAAATTTTCTTTCTTTATTTCATAGTCTATTTCTTGTTCTAATTGATACCTCTCCCAACCATACACGGGACAATCTGTAATGATATGAATTACTGATTCTTCCTTTCCAGGTTCGCAGATGCACGATGGATTCTCCTTACACTTGAACCGGTGCAAGTATTCGGAGAATCCACCGTGCCCCGTTAATATTTGAGTGAGTGGACCCGTAGGTTTCAGTTTCTTCATAATTTTAAACGCCATCTCGACGTTGGGAAGGAATATCTTGGTGACAGTGGCAGTGGTCCCTGTTTTATACCTGTTATTCCATTCTTCCAGCGAGTTGGTGCGTATCTGTCTCTTTACAAATGAGACTGGGCAAAGGTCGTAGGCGGGTTTTGTCCTTGTCTTCAGTGCCGCATCTTTGGCTAGCTGGTCTGCTCTCTCGTTTCCCTCTAGACCCGCATGAGCCTTAATCCAAAATAATTGCACTGTTTTCTTTTGGACTTCGCAATCTTCAAGATATGCACGGATTCGTACGGCGAGGGGATGGAGAGAGCAATTTTTCACTATCACCTCAAGTGCAGATCTCGAGTCACTGTAGATACCGAATGATTTGGCTTTATGCATCTATAGTATGTCTTTGTGCTTTTAACTGCACTAATCTATGCATATGATAATTCGGAATGCAGAATAAGCCCTGTTGAGCTGTATCCCTCATTAATGACTTCTTCCACGGACTAAGTAATTGAAAGTAAGGGAGAGTTATTTTGTTAAGAGCATACCTACGAGTATGTACATAAGTACTTAAATGGTGCAAAGAGTTTCGGGACTAAAAAAATACTCAAGCAATTTTGGAGTGGGCGGTGTTAGCTAAACTCAGTCTAAGCCCGTTTTTGGACTATATTGACTAGAAATTGACGCTGCATAATAGAATATTTGGGTACCTACCCAAATATTCTATTATGCAGCGACAATTTCTAGTCAACCTTCAAACTAAATAAGTACTTAGACACTTTATACACAGTATATTCAAATGAGTAAATATGCGAAACAATTCTAAAATTAGTACAAAAAATACATTTTTGAAAATCTGAGTTATTTGTTTGTTCGCTTTTTACGCACTCAAATTGAACCGATTTACTTAGATGAAATTTGGTATGGACAATAATTTAATCTAACATTTATCACAGAATAACGTGGATAACTGATAATACACTATAATTTCTTTGAATAATAAAACTTGTTCTCTGATATCTAAGTAAAATCAGTCTATTAATCCTTATTTATTCAGCGAGTCTGTCAAACGGGTGGCTTGTGAAAGACGAGAAGGCCATTTTGAGTGGCATTGTGATACAAATACATAATTTATAGTAACGTTGTAATTTATCTGCTCATCCAACAAGAGAACGGATTTATATGAGATTTATCCGAGAAAAAAAAAGAGAAAAAAAGAAAAAGAGGAGAAAAAAAGGAGAAAAAAAGGAGAAAAGGAGGTTAACAAGTCGACCTGCATGATGAAAAAAAAACAATGATTATGGAGTTTATTTAGACTTCCACTTGTAAAATTTGTGCTTATGTAGGTACATGTGTATGTTAGTTAGTATACCCACGAATTTATCAGAAGCTAACTAAGAGAGATATAGACTTGGTTATTTTTAAACGAGCCAAATAATGAACTTACCAACCATTAAAATGATCATCATCATCATTAAAATGAAACGAGTAGCTAAATATTTCTTAGAGATATGATGAGTCTCATAACAAAATTATATCAATAATTAGGGTCAGAGATGAACAAGTCGGTTTAATTTTCCGAATTATTATTGTAGATTTAGAAATGTCACAGATTCAAATGACACACATATTGACAACTGTGTCGGACTCTTCTCGCCTCAGTAAGTTGTTAGTTTTTCACTTGTCTTTTGTAAAAGGACCTTTGCCGGTCATTAGGCAAAACTGATCGCTTTTTTCATAGTTAAGACAAACACAACTTATTTGTTTGATAAATGGGTGTACATCTTTATCAACACAGAAATTCTGTGAAAGAAGAATTTCTGTAAAACACAAAGGACAGATACAGACTTACTCAGTAGTGCGACATTTCATTTCATAATGATGACAAAGCTAGGTTAACGCCAGCCCCAAGGTTCTCTCCCGAGAATATCTACAGGAAAATATAAAAGCTACAGGCGACTTATTCAACGAATCTTATGCTGACTCAGGTCTGATAAATTATATTGTCCCCGATCTCTCCGGTGTTCGGTTGCGACAGAATAAATTAAATATAATGATGTAACAGCCGCGTCTAGCCAAAACTTTAGTGCTTATGTTCGCATGGTTCTGCTAATTCTGTGGCTCCGTGTGTGTACTGACATGTTCGGTGTGTACTTGATGGGTAGATTTCACTAAATCACCTATCTTCATAATATAGTGTACTGCATGTGAAAGTTTTGAGATATTTGCTTCTTTTTTAGCCTGCTAAAGTTGCAAGAAATAAAGTAAACATTTCGTAACATTCCGGTTCACCATAACTTTGATGAATACAACAACAAACTGCATTAAATGTTAAACGCTTCTCTAAAAATAAGAATACCAGGGAATTTATATCTGAATCATAACTACAGCAAACATTTCAATTAATAAAGAGTAACATTAAAAATGTTCAAAAGTGAAATTTACTTTACCTACCTACTGATGTTTAATTCGGCTTTTTATTTGTTTGTAATTTGCAACGTACCATATGAAAGTTCAAAGGTGATCTCGAGTCAAAGGAGCCAGTCGAAGTTGCAGACATGCATTGCAGGCTTACCACACAAGCTGGCGTCAACATTTTATTGATGTTCCTACACATCTAATGCCTAGACATGGCCAGACGAGCAATTACCATTTGAAGCCTTATTCTTAGCCTACATTCTCGAGTGATTATGTAAGAAAAACAACAGAATTATACAGATCCACGGCAACCGCGCTGTGTTGTTCATGACCAATGACCATGACCCACCCGTGACCACATCACGGGGCCATATGCTGTTATTTATGAGAGGATGATTAGTGTGTGTGTCTACTGAGTACTGAAATAAGATCAAACATTCAAGAACACATACAAGTAAACTAGACTTCGTCTTAACTATGGAGACAAGGTGTGAGTTTGCCGCTAGAGATGACAGTATGGCGTAGTCTTCCGAAATCTCATAAAGCTTTTTAATTATGCCGGTAGAATCGTCAGCACACAATCTATCATATTTTAATAACGGTATACCCAGTGTTTTAGGTTTAAAGAGTTAGAATTAGTTTACCAATTACGCAAATGAGCACACATCAAGGCGATAACGCAAGAAAGTGTCCTAAAAAAGAGAATGACAAAGGTCGGTTTACGTGATAGTAGTAGGAAGGATGTATGCAACGGCGCGCGCCGCTGTGCTGGATGGCGTCATCTCGCAGCCCGTCCTGCAGTTTGTTCTCGTAATCGCCGCAAACAAACTGCAACAAAAAAATGGCCAGCCTCAATAAACTGGACGGAGATGCCATTTCGTACGTCACCAATTATCTGGGCTTTAACGTGAAGACGCATGAGCGAATTTTTGGATACAATGTTGCATAGTAAGCAGTCTGAAGGTGAGAAATTATCTACTGAAATTCATTCTCAATTTGTGTAACACATAGAGTTTGAACCCAACGATGTTGTTCATTGTATTTAGTTTTACTCCTCATTAAAACACAGCTCAGGCTACCGCACATTAACTCAGAATGCAAATAGTTCATCTCCATTTTATTGCCACATTTATTGATCGTTACACGCATCAGCGGTTGATTATCCGCTCTTAAAAGGTTTTCTTTATTTTTAGTTAATTATAGCCCCTGATTATAGCTAGTTTTACTCACCAAGGGTAAAAAGCTCGCGCTCGCGAAAGCACCCAAGTTGAACATGTTGAATTGGGCTCTCCTTTTCGGGTTGACGTATTTTTGCTGTAAACAACATAATATATTTTTATGCACATAACTCGTTACTTACGTTGACTTTGAAATCATTTTCCGGATACCAACTTCCGCTTTACAGGCGAGCAAACTGAATCAATTAATTTCTAGCTTTTTTAAAATATATTTGCGTTATTTATTCAGCAGTTGCTGAGACACATAAGTAATTCAACAACGTAATGAATAACTTTATCATCAGTTATTTTTAAGTGCCTATCTTATTGTTCACAAATCCACAAATAATTTAATAATATTCATATACACAGTCAAACTTAATAGAATCAAAAACAACATATGCACCTACGACATAACAATCTAAATATATAAAATTCAAAGGTGACTCACTGACTGATTGACTGACTGACTGATATAGTGATCTATCAACGCACAGCCCAAACCACTGGACGGATTGGGCTGAAATTTGGAATGAAGGTAGATGTTATGCGCTAAAAAGGATTTTTGGAAATACTTTCAAAGGGGTGAATCAGGGAATGCAAGTTTTACTTCTTAATGCGAGCGAAGCCGCGAGCACCCACTAGTCTTGTATAATTACCTTAGCCTGCGTCAGTCTATATGTGACATAGAAGACGATACATGAGAGTCCCGTCTCGACCACGAAGGCCGCATACGACAGGTGACTGGTCAGAGACAGTGGTAGCGCGAACGCAGCCAGGACCAGCACCGGTGGTAACAAGAACAGCGGTGGTAGAAGGACTCCAGTGGGACATGGGTCGCTTCTCTTCACGTAGCACTCTTCGGCCTCCGCTGACTTGAACATCAGGCAGAGGTTCGTACCCTCCGCTAGTTCCCTGAATAAATGGCGTTTTAGTAGTTTCTGTTGAAAGTATCTATCTACTAAGTAAACTTCAAGTAGCACCAGAAGTGTAGAAGTATTGTATCCTTACTAAAATCATATCAATATGTAAAATATCGCATACAAATTTCAAATTAAATTTATTTCATCACATGAAATGTAACAAAGTGCTTTGCCAAATATAACTTAAATCTAACTAAATTTACTTAATAGTTGGAGCCATGTACATATATGTAAGGGCACAATTATAATATTTTATATTTTGTACATTTCATTTATGTGGCACGCATCTCCTATACTGAGAGAGATCTCGTGCTGTAGGAGAGTGCATTCTCCTCAAGGTACACAAATATATACCTATGTATGTTACAGCTGTTCATAATTTGTTTTTGATATGAGATAAGTTTGCAATACATGTGATATAATTTAATACCTAATGAATAGTAAGTAAAATACGTGTATCACTAATATTTTAAAAGCAAAAGTTATTTTACATTTTTAGCTTTTTATGTTCCAAAGGCAAAGTTCCAAAGGCACAAAGGCTATATATGTAGGTGATAAAAATCACGAATTAATGACGGTAACACCGCGAAATGTCACTAATACTCCTATTTTTATTCATTTGTGTTTGCTGGCCACTCCTGACTTACAAATTTTTCATTATCATTTAAGTAAGGGCTTGGTTTTGTTTTCAGTGTGGATAGTATTAAAAGCCATCAATCATATTCCCTGTACGTGACGTAAGTATGTATAAGTTTCCTTCACGCGTCATCTGTTCCGGCAGGTTTGAGTATCGTGCCTAATACTCGCACGAGATTGTTGAATAATATTACATCAACAAAGTTAACTTACACTATCTAATAGTTTATTTGGTTTGTCCATTACTTAACAGTCTTGCTAGTTTCCTAGATAGACTGATCATTTCTTTTACAAAATTGAAAATAACATCCCAATGTTACGACACTACGAGTAACAATTATTTGACAGACCTAAATACTACTAGCAAGAAAAAATCGAGTATCAAGCTCACATCAAGCATTGAGCTATAATGTACTTAAGTACATTATAGCTCAATGACATCAAGCTGTTCTTTAAATTATGCATACCATCGATAGCATTGTACAGTCGTCAATAGCGAACATGTAACGGCTTGGCACATGAAATGCCTAAGTATTTCATAACAAATAGCGAGGCGGATTAAAGATCTCTCTAACCATCGACCAGCCATTAAAGTTCAAGCGAGTTTTTAAAGTTCACCGAAGAAATCGGAACTTGTATTTGTATAATAGCTGAACTTTAGCCTTCCTAGACTCAAATTCTCGATACGTTATTTTTATTAGTCGTTTTATTTAATTACATATATGCAATAAACTTGTCAAGAATCTCTATTTCTATTATAATACGAACGGAATGCTAGTGAATATCGTAGATATTCTTTTAGAAATAAGATGACCTTAGGCAGGCAGCGAGTAGAAAAAGAAATAATAGGTTCGACCACATTACTTATTAGACGTAAACGATTACCTACCGAGAGGTTTTAGCATTCTTATTAATTCTCCGGCAAGGCTATCTGCTTTAAATAGACAGCAGAGCAACGCGAAATACGAGTTTGTGGAGTTACGAACAAATACCACGTAGGTTAGCGTCGTCGGCAGCTAGAAATCAGCAGGGTATGTTAATGAACCAACTCGTTTCAATTCGGCCGACCCGCTGATCCACGTTGTTAGTTAGCCTGCGTAATTTCCAATTCTAAGAAAAAGGAATTTCTGTAACGAGGGCGAATTCATAAATTCGTTTTAGATATTTTGCCTGTCAATACTTTGTTAAGTATTCGGTATGAATATTTATAGGAACTGTACCTGTGTAGGCCTATGAAATTTGTCAACGGACAACGCGAAGGACTTTATAAAGTTTAAGCAATAGTTAAAGCTTTGTAAATCTTTATTTCATTTAAAAAAAAAACATTTATTGGGACACGAAACAAGAGATACAGAATACAAGATATAAACAAGTAGGTACACACGTTTCATGTCACAATCCGGCCCCAACTCAGCATGTGCTGGATGCAAGCATCCAACGCTGGTATTCCGTTGTATTTAAGTATATAAGTATTGTTGGTATTTAAGTATATAAGTATTATATCCGTTATCTAGTACCCACTACATAAAGCTAACTAACTAAGCGTTTGCTTAGTGTGAGGCTAGATGGCAATGTGTGCAAAGTCCCGGAATATTTATTTATTTATTTTATTTAAGGGTATCAGTAAATCATTATATTCTAATGACAGTCAAAGCCTGTTTAGTATTTAGTCGTATCACAACTATTATGATAGGCTAGTTTTGCTTTCTATCAATCTTGCGTTTACTATATTCTGGAAAAACGGGAAAATATACACATACCTACCTAAAAGAAATATAAGACGTACGAGTATATTATGGTATACTCTTTGGTAGGTACCTATACATCCATGCATAAAAATAAAGAGTTGGCTGAGTACCTTTTGTCATACCTTCCTACTTCCAACATAAGTGCCCTATCCTCTTATGCTAATGGTTGAAGGGCTTACTTACTTATCATCGTCTCGGTTCACAAGTTCTTCAACCAACATGTTGTGTATTTTCGTCTCGTCATTGTCCTCCTTCTCGCCGTCGGGTGACAGAACCTACGAATGTTTACCAAGCTGTTCTAAATGTAACGAAAAGCAAACGTTTGTGAGGGATGGAAGGCAATAGCTATGATCCTACTACTTTAAGTTTGATGTGAAATGGCCCGAGAGTGTTTCATACAAACTGTTTGTAAGACTCAAAAAATATAGTTATTGAGGAATAATTGTATTTCAAATTATAGACATACAAACAGAGACCAAAAAAGTAGGTTCTGGCAAACAACGGAATATTTTTAAAATATCAGCCAAACCCACAAAACTATAAAGTTTTGTGTAGTGTACCTACACCTATATTTTTAGAAAGAATTCACCACAAAAAAATAACTTTGTCTGACTATACAACAGTTTACATGTAAACACTCTCAGGCTTTAGCACCTTAAATGTTGATCCGCTAATGTATCTCATTATACTACTCCAACCATGAAATGGTTTTAGATGAATCAGCACAAAACGTAAACCGAATAACGCAACCGAAGGAAATTCATCCAAAGCGTGCCCCAAGCTCATTTGCTGCCCTTATCTCGTCATAGACTTTAATCGATATCACCCTGTTTATATGTAAATGAAAAAGCTACTAGATTTATGGAAAAGGCGTCATGCTCCAGGCACGACAGTTTGACCCACTATACTCTGTCTAACTCTTTGTTAGCTGTAGCGTTATAACTTTGGCAGCTGACGCCCAAACTTGTATTTACATGATCCAAAATAAAGTGTTAAGAAATAAAATTGACGAAAGAAGATTTGGAACTAATAGAAAGGAACCAATTGCTTTTTAAATCACACCGTTGAATCACATAATGTACATGTTGTTTTACACTTTTTGTACAGCTTTTGTATTTTAGTAGCCTTCAGGATCTAGGACTTAGTATGCCCACTTTCCAGTGATTAATCTTCAACTAGATATTAATAAAAAATTATATAATCTATGTAAAACAAATAAATCTAGCACTAGAATCAGAAAAATGTATTTGTTATCAGTATTTACGTCAAGATTATCATGCTACACTAGACAAAGTATAAGTAGGTACTGATAACATTTTCCTACTATCAGAACGGCCTCCCGCCAACTTGGTCAAGCCATCTTGGTTTATTAAAGCACTTGGGCCAACTATCTGTTTGGAGCCGCGCCAAGCTGACTTACCTACGTGTTGCTAGGGGCGCGGTTCGTTACACTTTCCCCGCTACATTTTACAAAAAATTGGGGATGGGGGATGCTAGACTAGATGTAGATAGCGGAGGTGGCCTAGTGTCCCATTTGTTGGGGGGCACGGGGGCACGGCGGTGGGGGGTGCAGGGAGGGGTGCAGTAGTGCACTCACCGAGTCCTCGTCGTCGTCTCGTAGTTCCGAGAGAGCGTCGTCTCCCTCCCCCTCGGCGCCGCTCTTGTCGTCTCCCCCCCACTACACACAAAATATTGTACAAGGTTATTTATTACATTGGCAATATTCAAAAAATAAGTTTATTGTACAACGATAGCAACGTTACTTCTATGACTTTTAGAAATACTCTATACGAAAAGTCAGCAAAACTGGAACCAAAAGCCAATATTTTCTCTACAATTTATTTTAGTGTATTATAACTAAATTTAGTAAAAAGATACTATAACTGTGCTATGATAATGTTAAGAAATAAAATATCTTTATCGTTAAATGTGAGGGGAAGTGAATTGTTTTTCAGAAATTCCCATAAGACGTAGTACAAAGTTGTCAGCATTGTTGTGGTTAGCTCGCCCTTAAAAAGTTTTGCATAAGTAACCTTGTATTCCAACAACAGCAACAAATAATTGCTGAAAAAATTCGGTGCTTTGTTATCCTTCTTTATGCGGCGCTTTTACCACAAAGCTCGTTTGAACGTAACACGATGCATAAATAACGGTAACAACACTCATAAAAAATGAAAAAGACAGTACGGAGTTATTTAATTAGAGATAATAGGTGGAGTAACTCATCGTGGTCGCGTAAACGGAGTCACGTACACTTGATTTATAATGGTAATTGGACTTGTAAAAGCGTTCGCCTTTTAATTTTATGTTATATTTTTTTTAATAACAATAACAACGTAAGTTAAGAATTATCGGTGTATGTAAAAGGGAGTAAAAAGTTATGTGACTGATGATTAGTATAGTGCTTGCCTATCCCTGTAACTGCAGTAACATCCTATATTTTGAATTTCATTTCATAACTCATCGCGTTACTGTAATGTGTATTTATAATAAGATATTTTGAATAATGAGAAGCCTAGTAAAAACAGACATGTAACAACTGTTCAACAACTGCTTACCAACAGATTTTAATAACTGACAAGATATGGTACTTCCACGGACTGCCTTCGCTTAAAGATCAGCTCGGATAGCTGCATTTCTGACTATCGCTCGGATAGCTATAGTTATAGTTAGAAATGTACCTGCAATTTAGTGATTCTATAGAAGAAAACGCAATCCACTATTAGTAAACCATTTTAAGAGGCCTATTAGCAAGTGATTACAGGAAAGATGATACGATAATGCTAAGTTTACCGGTATGAGCACTTTCACGATGAAGTAAGTTTTGATGCCAGCTTGCCGCAGCATTTCCTCGCGCTTCTCGCCGTACGCTGGTTCCACCTCGAACTCGTCTTTCAGGAAGCTGAGGGTCACTTCCGAGACGTGAACTCGTCTGAAATAAGGTTCTAATTAGTACCGTTAATTGCATGGTTTAAGGCCCCACTTGCATAATGATTCTAAAACGCATTTAACTCTAAAATACCATGGGAAAAATGACTAAATGTCTTTGTAATGAGCGAGTGGGATTTAGATTGTTTCTGATTTGTATATCATTTGGAATCAAGGCAGAATTATACCTATTAGCTAATATTAGCTGTATTAAAAAGGTATTTGTTTAAAATAGTTTAAATGTAACTTAGTGTACGATAAGTAATGTGTATGTTTTTTCTTTTACCACACTCAGGTAAATCAATAACAAGAACAAGAATATTGTTAGTTAAATCTCGTAGACATATACAAATAGAACCTTTTAATCCATGCAGGTTGGTAGTTACCTACTCAAAAAATCTCAATGTCTTAAATGATAAAAAAATATCTATATTCATATTCTCTCACGGTTTAATTATACAAGACGAAGCTAATCTCGTGTTAAACCGATTTACGTGACACGTACCTACATAAGTACATAACGTATGTAAATACATGCGAAGGGAGCGTCGCTCCTTACCTAAATAAATACATGGCGCCAAAACATCTGTGCCAAAATAAGATAACTGTTTTCTCCGAGAGATTTATTTTCCTGTCTTTGTGTTAGTCTTATAAAGCCTCATATTTGGTTCTTTTAACAGAGAGTGAAATGATGCCAAATCCAATTTCCGCGATACCTTGGTCGTGATCAAATAAAGGAAATCAGCATGATACTTGGGGGACTTGTACTTATTTGTGATGTATTGCTACTTGGTTTAATATCAAGGTAAAGGAGCAGTAGCCCGAACGTATTATACTCGTATGTCAAACAAACTGTTGTCTATCTATCTATACATATTATAAAGCTGAAGAGGGTCGAAAGTCTGAACAGAAACATGATAACAGAACACGTTCCAACAATTATAGATTTTTGTCTGATTATTTAAACGCTTATCACGCAAAAACGGCTGCACGGATCTTCATGATTTTTGGTGTGTAGGTAGTATGGGGTCCCGGAAGTGTCAGAGGCTACTATTTATCCCGAAATAAAGCGAGAGAAACCGCAAGCCTCCACTAGTATGGTAATAAATACAATAAGGTATGTAAACAATTTCTTATATCTGAATTGGTATTTATATCGACCAAAATCTCAGCGCGTGAAAACCATAATCATGGCTAGGCTAGAACTTTAACTTTGTAGTAAGTACTTATTATTTTGTTACATACAGTCAGAAAGTTCACTCAGGAGACAATACGTTAAATTGATTTTATGAAGACACAGTTACACAAGTACATACAAAATAACTAAAGTAAGTACATGACATTATTTGTCAAGGCTTCAACGACATTAAGCCTCTATTACTTTTACGTTGACAGCATGACGTTAAGTAAACTTACCTAAACCGAACTTGTTTCCTCTCGATAAGTTAGTTATTGGTTTTCCGCAAATATTTGTCTTATTGGAGTTAAAAGGTATTTAGAAGTTAGGTTCAGTGTTTCGATAAATCACCGAAACTATGTAGAAGTATTACTCGAATTATGTAAGGCAAGTTTAACTAAGTAAATCGTTATTTCGGTACTACTTATTGCCACGAGTTTGATGCTCGCAGTTAGATATTTATGAATTGTAGTTAAATAAGTAAATAATAATAATGGGAAGACGACATCAATAAATTAGCAGGTCCAATATGGACCGTTAGATAGAAAAGAGTAGAAATCTTTAGAGGAGGCCTATGTCGAAACACAAGATGCAACGGAGAAACCACCGTTTCACAATACCTAACATATGTTAAAGAGAAGAAACTGTCATAAAATAGAGTAAACTAGACATACTTGTAAAGAAAAAATATTGTTTCAAGAAGTTCAGCATTTAAGGCTATTTTATTTATTTATTTTTAAGTAAATACCAGAAAATCAATAAATATAATCCTATAAAAATATTGAAGAGTTATATGTACGAGTATACTAAGTGAAGTGTGCCAACTGAAAATTAAAAATTGACAAAAGCTATGTTGTATAGGAGTATGTTTATGTTACAACCCAACTGCATCATAAAAACGAATCGCCACCTAACATTACCGTAGGTGCCAGGGGCCTAATATAAGCAATATAGTAGCCTAGGACACGCGCTAGGCAAGGGCATACATTAAGAATGACGCAGCTGTATCGTCGTTTATTTTCGAGTACTTATATAAACTCTCGTAATACTTTTATATATTTATTAACTGAATATCTACTATTCAAACTTTTGTTTTTCTTGAGTTCATTCTGTTGAAATATCAGAAAATTTTGTAGCATAAAAAAGCATTTACTTATATCATCACGAGAAAATATGTCGAACTGCCACTGACGCTGGCTAAGCTAGCCAGCATGGTACCGGTGATGCTGTCTACAGTATTATGTAGTAACTTACCCAGCCAAGCCGCTGCTTTCCATCTTATCAGTAAGCTCGGCGTCCCGCAAGTAAACCTCAAAATGCCACTGGCAACGCTAGCCAGCATGGTGCCGGTGAAGCTGTCTAGAGTATTATATAGTAACTCACCCAGCCAAGCCGCTGCTTTCCATCTTATTAGCAAGCTCGACATCCCGCGAGTACACGTCAAATTGCCATTGACGCTGGCCAAGCACGCCAGCCAGTACGGCACCCGTGTGGATGCCCACACGCATGTCCACTGGTGAGTTTGTTGTCTGCTGTACGTATCTATGAGAAGAAATATCACATTGGTTTAAAAAAGTTCAAGAAATACTGTTTGTATAGTAAAAGTAAGTAAAGTACAAACTTGATAAACGCTCCACACCAGAGTTGCCCATTCTCATTTGATAAGAAGAAGTAAGTCAGGTTTTATCATACAGAATCCTGATCCTCCTGATCTTTTTTTACTAAGACCGTTTTGCACTTGACCGTAGTTTGTTTTAAGCAGTATATTTTTTGAAACAATTCTACATTTTAAGTAGATAATTAATGGTTAAACGAACTTACCCTAAGTGAAGTTCGACCATAATTATACGAGACGACGTTACACGCCTAAGACGCTGGGCTAACTAATTTTAGTTAGCCCAGCAATTCGCAATCATAATTGGTTTCCAATAGCTTGTAGCGGAGCTTGATACTTTCTATAAAAAATGTCGTCATTTTTAAGTTGAGCTTTGGTGCTTTAGAGTGGCTGAAATTTTCAGGAAATAAAATTTTCTTTATCTTTCAAGTTTAATATTAGTTTTCAATAATTCCTTCCATTAGGACTTAACCCCAACGTTAAGATAATTCTTTCAATAATGTCATAACCTATTATTTCTTCTAAGTAGATCCTCCACGTTTCACGAATATCCAGCGGTAATGATTCTGAAGCAGAAACATCGGGTGCATTATAAGTGAATGGACCTGGCTAGGTGACTTGCTTCGATTTAAATTGCTCGCAAACATACCTGGCAGGATAGTTAGGAAATATTGCGTTAGCTCCAATTTGGTAATCGTTGTCTAACACTTGTGAATTCAAATTCACTGGCACTGGGTCTCCTGACCGTGACCTTGTGTAATTGCAATCATATTTTGTTACAACAGAAATATAAAGATCATTAGTATAATTGTGGAAAGAAAAGTATTCTGACTTTGTCATATCATCGTTATGCGTGCTCCTCTTACGCCGCTGGGCTGTATATTTGACAATTAGTCATTAGCATTCACATTTTAAAGTCATTGTACGTAATCACGTTACGCCACTAGACTAATTCGTTATCAACCCGGCTCCAATGTCCCGGAGTATAACGTTTCATGTAGGTACATTGGATGCACTATTTGCCATTAAATTAAATATTTGTTAAAATACTACTAAGCAGAAACACTTTTAAAGTCATTGTAAGTACTCACGTTACGCCACTAGACTAATTCGTTATCAACCGCGCTCTAATGTCACGGAGTATAACGCCTCAATGTACATTGAATATACGTAATTATGCCACTCAATTGAATAACTGTGTATTTGCTATAACACTTTTTAAAGTCATTGTACGTAATCACGTTACGCCACTAGACTAACTCTTTATCAATCGTGCTTTATTCAACGCCCAATATATACATTTAATGTATGCTGGTATTGTATTTCACTAAACCGAACATTTGCTATTTTGATATGAAGCAGTACACTTTTAAAGTCATTGTACATAATCACGTTATGCCACTAGACTAGTTTGTTATCAACCGTGCTCAAATAAATATGAATCACAAACAAAGTAACCGTTATAGATTAGAAAATCTAGTTCTTTTTACATTGAATAAACCGTAGAACAATGTATGCAAGAAAATGCTAATAAATAAAATATTATTTTGTTGTATTGTATTTGTAACAAAAACAACAAATATGTCGGTACATCGAAAAAAGATCGTTACAGAAACATTGCTAGAAAAGTCATGTTTCCGATCTTCATGACAAAAATGTGGGTATTTCAAAAAAAGATCGTTACATCATTTGTTGAAAAAATATCTATGTTTACGATCTATTCGGTATAGCTTTATAAAATATATAAGGTTATACCAAGAAAATAAAATTCATGATGAATAAATGCAGTAAGATTGCTTTGGTAAGTTAGTAGTTGCACTAACCTTTATCCTATGAGCTGGTTGATGAATTGCTTAGTTTTTGTACCAAAAAAATTTGTTAAAATAACGTCGAAAATTCGACGTTATTTTAAAATTCCGAAGCTCCTTTTCCTAATTTACCACTTGAACACATGAAATAAACACTTTTTTCCACGAAAAATTCAAATAGTAAAATTCAACGAAATTTATGATGTTGCGACGCCCCCACACAAGAAAAGAATAAGGTTTGGCAGGAGGACGGCGCTGCGGGCGCGACATTGACAGTGACATTTGTTCAAAAGTTTTTTTTTGTGTTTTTATTTTTCTGCTATAAAAAGTGTGACGCCTAGTACATACAGAAGTGAGACTACATAGTAAATAAAGAAATCTCGAGCATGTCACGTCGTCGTAGTATAATATTTTGTTTTATTAATACGAATAAAATAATCACTTTAAGGAAGCCTTTATATGATAGGCTGCGAGCCGGTAAACAATAATAACCGAAAGAGAACATGGGAATTACATCTGCCAATAATGTGTCCGCATCTGTGGCTCCCGCCTTGGTTATTTAGCCATGGGCGCAGTTGCAAAAAAACGTACGGATTATATTCTTTACGTAGATGTAATAAGGTCAATGATATAGTAATAACAACATATAATACAATTCATAATAGTGAGTCTGTTCATCAAATTGAGTACCTAAGTACAAAGTGGCTCATCAACAGAGGACATACCTATCAGAGATTTTACGAGGTGTTACACTGGCTAGCACTTATGTATATACCTCAAAATATGTGTACGCTTAGTTTAGCACAATTACTTACAAACGATAAAAATATCAACATTTTAAATGTAAAACTCACTTGATAGCTTTAACCATGGACAGTCCCATATGCACACATAACACGGCATGGTCTGGCCGCTCCACCGGCGCTCCACTGATGCAGTAATAACAATCCCCCAGGATCTTTATCCGCAGTTGCTGGTATTTCTGCAGAAAAATACATATTATTGGCCTACGAAGTCGAACGATAGAAATAAAAATGAAAATGTTTCAATATTTACCTCAGCCAGCCGGTCGAAGCGGGCAAACAACTCGTTCAATATGGCTACGAGATCTTGCGCCGAGTATGTGGAAGATATAGCCGTGAATCCGACGATATCGGCGTACAGAATGCTGCAAAATCACAGGTATTTTAAACTATGGAAAAATTGTCTTTTACAAAGAATTCGAATTACCTTAACGTCTAAAACTCACCTTACATTTTCGTGTCTAGACATATAAATTTTCTTGAATTGGGTATCGATTAGGCCAAGATCCTGCCGCATTTCCACGGCAACATGCTCTGGTAGAACTGACAGGAGTAGACGCTCCTAAAATGTATGATTCTTTAGTAGTTTGTTAATTTACATAATCATACGTGTAAAAGTATCTGATTTACAAGCCTGTTGCATTTACCTGTTCTTTGCTCTGTTGTTCGATCGTAAGTTTGTCTCGGAGACTTCGCTTTGTTTCTAGAAAAGCCCGGCGCTGCTGGTTCTCATTTATCGCGAACGCCGTAGCGCCAAGCAGGGTTGCCGAGATCAATATTGCGCCATTCGCCAGTTGCTGGGGATAATAATGCCATTACGTTCATGAATTCACTCAAGTATCAAAAAATCTGTTTGCGATGTTTTCGTTATTAAATTCACGTACTTGATAAACGAAGTCTTCCGGCAATCTGCTCTCGGAGCTGAGCGCGTTGTAGTATTGAATCATCAGGTAGGCGGTGAACGAGAAGATCGTGTAGATGATGAGCAGGACACATGTGAAGGGCAGCGCGGCGAGCGTGAAGTACTGGAGGACGACGGCCCAGCCGAGCAGCTCGTTATAGGAGTCGCCGAGGCGGCGCGAGGCGCTGACCAGCAGCTGCGCCCACAGCGCCAGCCAGGCGGCGTGGCTGACGGCGGGCCGCGCGCGCAACACGCACCCGAACAGCGCCGCCAGCGTCAAGTTCACAAACAGCGCGATGATCACCGACGAGTAGGCGAAGAAGAGGTCGCGCTCGCCCGGCACCAGCACCGCAAACGCCTGAATCAGCACGCCGATGACGAGCAGGCGCGGCACGGCGCGTTGCTTCTGCCGGTTTGTGTACTCCAAGTACAATCTCTCTTCCTGCCGCATGGAGAAGCCCCATGGTGGCACGAGCCAATAGCGGAAACCGTACGTCACCTTCGGTGCGTTATTCGATTCCATTGTTTTTAACGTTTATTCTTTTTCGACTCGTTTTGACACAAATGGGTTTTTGTACGTTTTTCTATTCATATTGAGGTTATGATGTGTTTTATGGCACTTGCACTATTATTTACGGTTTCTGTGGAAAGAATTTATGGGGTCATGTAAAACGATAATTTTTTCTCAATAATAACGTACATTAGATAGATAGATAGATAGAAAATTCTTTATTGTAACACACGATAAAATTAAAAGGAAAGAAGAAAAAAAAACTTATACTAGTGCCACAAGTGGCGGCCTTATTGCTAAAAGCAATCTCTTCCAGGCGCATTACGCACTAGTATTATTTTTAATAATAAATCATGATATAAGTATGAAGTTGTAAACTATAGCACGACAGCCAACGAAAAGACGAACATACTGGCCTATTCTTTGAATTCTAACAAAATAACAGAAATTAGATACACTTAAACATAATAACCTTCGAAATATGACTATATACATATATGTAGGTATGTATATTCGTAGGCAGCGCCTACAAACACTGCTCTACTCTATGGATCTATTCATTCATTTTACTATAGTACACATAAAACTCTATTACCGTTTCAGTATTGATTTGAACTAAAATTCGAATCAAAGGTTGTAAGTCAAACAGAGCGTTGTTATAATTGAACAGAACATCATTACTCGTGTGTGAGTACTTATAACTAACTAGATGCGTAGCACTCGCATTAATGTGTCGGGCTGTGTACAGATTCATAGCTAGCTACTTGAGAGGATTATGTTTCGTGTAAACTAACATGTCAATTAGTAAGTAGATAGTATGTATGTAGGTAGGTATATAGACACACGTCACAGATCGCCGGGCGGAGTCTTTCCGTGAGCGAGTCGAGTCGATCGAGGACGCCTCCAATGAATAAATTACACGCTGAAACATTGTTCCCGACTCCATTCATTATCTGGACCGTCTCGAGACACTCGCTACTGGTTTACTTTACTTTTGTTCGGATTCTTTTCAAAACCTTCTCAATGTTAACGAGCGACGACCGTGAAGCTCAACTACCATGACATTTATGTGTCTCTAACTAAGCAAATACCGCAAGAGCTACTCACAGCCTGAAAACATGTAATACGAAGATAAAATCTGAAATACTGTCTCATGAAACTCATCTTGGTGACGTCTATTGGGAAATATTTGAACACGCCCGGAAAATAACGAGACGAATGAAGTTTGCTCATCCACTGGAAAATAGGGTTCCACTAGCTTGCCTTCTTTTTTTTGGAGCCAAATAGGAACGAAAGTAAAAGGGTGTTGGCAAACTTTTTCTCGCCTAAATTGAACAAATTTGGGACAAAAATGAGGATATATTTTTATGAAATTGTTTGTAGTAGCATGTGTAACCTTGCAGGTACAAAATGGAAAACGAGTGTTACATACCTAAGACTGCCGTGTGCCTTGAAATTATTATTCACCTCTCATTTTAAATTCCTACAACCCTATATTTAAGTAAGTTTTTTAGAATCGCGGCAACATAAGCTGAACATTACACGTACACACGTAGGTACGTTGTTTTTCAAATAAACAACACAATGTTAATTTACTTGTGAATAGGTAAGTTTTACAACTTTGTACGTTTTTCCACGGCACGTTTTCTCCGAATATCGGGCATTGTTATGAAATCGCTGGAAGGACGTACATTCTTAGTTAAATAACATCATGTCATGTGCTATGCCAGCTAATTAGTTTACCCAACATAACTGGCATTGAATACGAAATGGAAACCTACACAATATCAAATCTCGCCACTGTTGAGAGTGGAGCTCGTTTGCAGAATTAGGCATCAAAATGCATAACTTTTTATGAAAAGGTGGAAATCTAGACTAAGCATCTAACGGCATGTTCCTCACTTGACCACAGAGTTGCTTATAAGGATGTTATGTGATCGCCACATTGCTATTTGTCAAAACAATCTCCTTATCTAGGCCCAGTGGCAGGGCATAACTTCAAAGTTTTTATATCATATTGTATTCCAACGAAGATACGAACCAAGAGCTTGCTGACTGCTTATGTTTTAAAAAAATATGTTATGGTACCAATTTCACACGAATATTACAAAACGTTTAAAGTTACTACATTATGGACGGTTTTCTAGAAACAAGTTTACTTATTTGAGGTATAATTTAGTTAATTTATCTCAGTTTTTAGTCTCAGTTTCATAACTATTCAACAGTTTGAAATGTAAAAATAAAAAACTGATTATGTCTATTAGGTCTCAAAGTCTTTTAATAGCTATGCAAAGTCGCAATATCACTCGTTGCCTCTTAGCAGTTCCTTTCCTTTGTTGTCGACGGTTAAGATCACATTTTATATATTATCTGCCCGGAACCAATTTTACAGGGTAAGTTCTTTGTAAGCTTGGGCATAGATTATATCACATATTATTTAAATAACTTTAATGTAATACATAAATATACAGTTTATTTTACGAGGCACTAAAAAGCCTATCCTCCGCAACATAGAGTACCTACCCCTAGTACAGAGAATAGCGTAGAATGAATCAAAATCTTATAAAATGTGCAAAATTTATACAAACAGGATTGAAACCTATATCTTCGTGGTAAATGTCCATAGTTGACTTGTGAATCAATTGTGAAACAGGGGCGATAATCCACAATCATTTCCTAGCTTTCAGACTAAGCAGCCGATACAATAAAGAATGTTTAGTTTAATTTTAAGAATATCTTTCCAATCAAGGAGCTCCGGAACAAAAGCCGATAAAACCACTTTCAGCCTTTCCACAACGTATATCACTCAGGTTGGAGCATATCTCGTTAAAACATACTAACGAAGGTTCGAAAAATGGGGCTGGAGTTGAATCCGATATATTCCCGTATTTCTAAATATAATATAGTGTACAACGTTTTGATTTCCGTAAGCTTCATATCTTACCGTAATTTATACGTAATGTGATTAATTTTGGTTTCCTGCAAAAATACGAAAATTAGATAAGGCTTTTGCTCCGGAGCTCTTCAATCTTCATCGAGCCAGGTATATGCATGTATGTACGTATGTATGACTATATGATGCAGGTAGGCACTGCAGTTATGCACGTCTCGCGAAGCTAATTGCTCGAATCATTTCCTCGTCAGAGACCGTCGCCGGATACTAATGGAATGCTTTCCGCAGTTTGACTGGCAATTGCTATCATGTGAAGTCTAATCGGCTATTTCTTTACTTTGATGTTAAGTTTTAGTATCGTTTGCATGTAATGTTTATTTTTAATTATCAAAGTTAATATTCGGCTCTCTTGTAATAATTACGTCGCTGATTACGGAGGGTAAATAGTAAGAATTAGGTATTAAACCTAACTGCTCTGTTAGCTTAGTTGGTAGTGGCTCTGCCTTCTAATCTAGGGGTGCGGGTTCGATTCCCGCATGACACAAATAATTACGAACATTTAAATTTGTAATTATTTGTGTTGGGTCTGGTCGTTTCTATGTATAATAAGTATGTATTTACAAAGGAAAAGTATATATGTATTATATCCGTTATCTAGTATCCATGATACAAGCGTAAGCTTAGTATGGGGCTAGATGGCGCTGTGTGATATGTCCTGAAATATTTATTTATTTATTTAAATAGTAGTACTAAAATACGATAGTCATTTTGAATTAACCAGTAGCTTCACAAATAACAAACTGAAAACTCTATAAGCATATTAAGCATATTCATATCTAAGAGCAATAACTTTTATTATAAAGCCACCAATCACTGTACAGTGATTACTTTAGAATAATATCATCTATGCCATTTTGTAAGGCTTTAATAGTAGATGATTGCATTTCTAGTTTACACGATCCATTCAAGATATTAGTTATTAGTTATAATAACCATTTTTTTTCAGTTTATTTTATGAAGACATGTAAACTGTAAGTGGCAAAGTATTCAATTATTAAAATGAGTAACCATTGGCCAACATTATGCTCAGAATGCACGATTGTGCCGACAAGTAACAAGTGCCAATTCGTTTCGTTACAATTCTTAACAAAATATTGAAATATGTACTCACCTACTTGTGTGTCAATAAAATGTTGCTAAGTTTACTTACAAGAACATTATAATAATCGTTGCTAGCTCTATATTTAGAATTCATTTTGTGTCAGCCGCTGAATGTTTTCGTTACAAATAAGCGCAAGTACTCGCTAACAATGTTCCGTCAGTGTTGCATACGACTGCGGTAACGTAAGGCGCACTAAAAGCATATATGAAACTCAATTTATTATAATGAGTGCATCCCGAGTGACAAAGCTACAAGGCCGGTAAATGTGCACGGCCTGAAACGGAGGCAGAGCGCCGCGGCCGGACTCTCGTTCACGTTGTACGGCTTGTTACATTTTATCTGCGTTGAGGCTGCGGTAGCCCGCTATACATACCTACCTACTGCTATGATTTAGATATCTACTATGTCTGCTTCGCTCTTACTATCATTTGTAAATATAGTAATAGCTACACTAGCGATCGGATATGATGTTCTTTTGAATCACACAAAGAAAATTACTGAATCGTTCGTTAAATAAATCACTTCTTAAATGAAACCTTCCCTACGATTTATTTTAAACATTTTATCAATGAAAATAAAGAGAGAAACGTTGAGTACCGTAGTGTAATTCGCACCAAGGCTGTCGGATTCGTTCCGTTAATGTTATTACATTTCCCGCCTAAATAATGGTCTCGATGATGTAAGCAATCTCCGTAAAAGTCTTACTATTGACCCATAAATATTCAATCCACGAAACGGCGGGGTTCGTGAGGCGGGTGGGTGAGAGCTCGAGGCATGTGCTGGTGGCGGGTGCTGAGAGCGGAGGCAGAGTCCGGCAGAGGAGGCAGTCCGGTGTATCGAGCGAGCTGGCTCGGGGCGCGGTGCGTCGCCGCGGAGTGCGGGCGCTGGGGCGGGGCGCGCACGTGCGACTGCCGCGCCGGCCGTCCGCCCGCCCTGCCCCGCGCCCCGCCCGCCCTGCCGCTCGCCGCCCGACCCACTCGACCCCACATACTACACATTGATTCCCGTATTTTGAGAACACTATTTTATGCTTGATTATGTTCGGCGACCGACCACTAAAACATTTAAAGGTCAAGTGAAATCCAAGTATGGTTAAGTATTTTACATACATAACTAACACAAGCAATATTTACTAAAAACTGTATCTAGCGTTTACATCAGATTAATTTAGTGTAACGGTACCTACGATTATTTTCCAATAAATATTAAAACATCGACTATTGTAGTGTAAATTCGATCCCTTGAAAATCTCGACGTTCGTAGCGGTGCTACGCAGTTTCGCGTAGGGTCTCGTAGAGGCGACAGCTTGATCCCTTAAATCCTGTTCTGAATGTCGGAGCCAAATTGATTCCGCTACCTGAAAGCAAATCTGTCCTCTCGACAGCAATATTGCAAACACAGCGAAATACTTGACTTTCTATAATTTCCTGTTTAAAATGTCTCGTAGCCCGGCGTAGCTCGCGGGATGATTATAATTTTATGATATTAGGGTCTCCCTCAGCAATTTCGAGAGGTATAAAATCAGAATGAGCACCTGATATCGTGAAAATATTAATTCGCCAGAGCTGGAATGTCTCATTCGATGTACTACGAAAGTAGAGTGTAAAATGATTTTGAATAATTTAGAACAAGTTTTTAAGTAAAGTATATAACTGATTGTTACAAAACCAAAATTTTTCAAACGAATTCATACGAATACATAACAATGAACAAACGAATAAGAAAAGGGGAAATGAAGACACGTGTCTAAGTTCCGTACAAAAAATGGGATGGTACATAATTTATTACGTTCTGCTCTAATAAGCGAGCTATTAGGGATTTTCCGTCGCAGATGTGACTCGATATTAGCTGCCACCGCATTATTCACGAGAAGAATTCCTTTTATTAGGTACTAACTCATAGACTTATAGATAGATACATATGTTGCGGCGAATGTGGATAATGCGGGAATTATGCATAATTCCTGGGAATTATGCATAATTACCAGTGCTCTTGGTAAAAGTGAGAAAAACATTCGAATTAATCACATTTACCGGTAATTATACATAATAACCATACCCCTTTGGTAAATGTAGTAAATAATGAAATCAAACATGGCAAAAAACAAAACAGGCAAGGAGGCACCGCACTGAATTATAATTTGTCGGTCTTCAAGGCGAAAGCAAACTGGTTTCTTCTTTACTCTACTCTACTCTACTATTTTTATTTTATGTTTTGCCAACCAAACACCAAACAGAAGGTTTGAGCTCTTGATCCTCTACTCGTGCGATTTATTTATTTTATTTGTACATGTATTTATTCTAATAATATATTGATTCTGATGTTTGATTTCATTATTTTCTACATTTACCAAAGGGGTATGGTAATTATATATAATTACCGGTAAATATGGATAATTCACTACATTTACCGTGTGCGTTGGGAATTATGCATAATTCCCGGGAATTATGCATAATTCCCGATTATCCACATTTACCGTAACACATAAATACATATGTATATATGTTTGTATTAAGCTTCTAACAGGCAACATAACGCTGAAAACTATGTTGAGATCATTCTCTATTTTAATAATATTTTTGAAATAAAAATAAAGCTACACTTACTCTGTAAGTAGTTATCAATACAAACATAGTTAAGATATTTTTTGTTACACGTTTACCCCACTACGAAGCGACGGAATCATCATATTTATTTTATCGTGATATTTTTTCAAATCATTCCATTACAAGGCTACGATTAAAAAAAATCTTTCTTTACCAATTTCTTAATCCATAATTACAAAATTATTATACTAACTTAAAATATGGTGCAATACAGGCTTCCAGCCTAATGAAGCAATCATACTGGACATACTCATAAAATTGTAAACCGTTTGAGTGAACAAAGTAATTTTATTTTTTTAATATAATTATTGCTGTTATAACAAGAAATATTTTTCTGTATAGCCGTCGTCGGCCGCAGGCATCGTCGCGAGAACTCAAACAAACCCGTCTCAACTCATTTTGCTGGAAGATGTGCGGGTTTATCTCTCCTTATGAAACCCTCTTAGCCTTGAAAAACTTTCTTATCCTTCGAGCTTTATATAAGTACCTTATAAAAGTGATTAAAGCTCTGGGGTCGCTTCACCCTTAGGGTGGATTGGAAGTGAAGGTAGATTTTTGTGAGTATTCATTTCAAAACGATACATATACAATACCTACCTACTTGAAATGTATGTATGTACAGGCCGCGAGGTCTAAGCTGAGCTTTGCATTTGTGTGAGTGATCTCCAAAAGTACAGTCAGATAATAAAATCCTAAAACAAATTTTATTTATATTTTTTAATATAAAATTCACAATTAAAAAAAATATTACCAATTCTTTTACAGCGGACATTGCACCGTCATAATTTTCCTTATCACTCGTTTTAATTTTCACTCTCGTCTTATGTGTCGTCTGTGTTAATTATTATTATTATCAAAAGCGGCGTCGTATCCATGAAACTTTTTCTCCTTTTATTGTGTGGTCACATACATATTTCCATTCTTCTACAGTGATAGTTTCATTTTTTCTTTCGCTAACCTCATTATTTTATCCATATTCATGGATACGTTTTTTTTCGCTACGTATTGAATTTATATATTTTAGAGTTTTATTTTTTTTAATATTTAAAATGAAACACGTAACGGTGCTATCAGTACAAGAGGTGAAGTATGGCAGGTGGGCGGGGGAGTAAAACGGCGCCGCGCCGTAAGCCGGTTGACAAAAAACAGTAAAAACCGGTTTAAACCAAACTAAGGTGGCGCCGCGCTGTAAGCCGGTTGTCTCACCTACACTATCTATGTACACCCACACAAATGCAAAGCTCAGCTTACGCCTTCTTGACTGTACCTACCTAGATAATATTGGTGAAGGTAAATATATAAAGAAAGAGACAGTGGTTTACTATAGGGATTTTTTTAATCTGAGTATCTGTGGTTTGAAAATTAACAAATTGGGTTACTTCATCGACGCCTCGATGATTAGTTGAGTTTTTATAAGTACTTTACACATTTCTATATTAGAGTGCAAGTGACAAAAGTAGGTATTATTTTTTGTAGCCGGTTGAATTAATAAACTATTAAATTAAATATGAAATTAATTTCACTGAGGAACTAAGAATTAAGTAACCTGTTTAAGTAAATTATGGCTGTTAAAAATCGAAAGCAAAGCACCGTAGAACCACCCGGGAATGCAAATGGCTTTAGGAACTTAACCTAGCCAAAACCTATCAGTATACCTGAACGTGGCTGTCAGTGTCAAAATTCTTTGTTATGTTGTCAAAAACGATGTTTGGCTTGCAAATTTGTTTGGTATTTCCACGATAATAAAATGTAAACGCTGAAGAAAATAGATAATATTTAGTGAATTATCCTTAATCAAAGTGAGTGTTCATCTATTAGCTTAGTTCTGTTTTGTGCCGGTAACTCTTCATCATATTCTAACCTCCATTTTGTCTGCAGAGTCTTCGTGTAATCTTTTCACGATGGACACCGTATTTATGAAGCCGGTGGAACCCCATGTGTTCCGAGCAATCAAGGACTTGGACATCACGACATTGATGACATGCTCGCCAGAGGAAATCAGGCCAATAATCCCGTGCCTTGTCAGAATGGCGCTCATATCTCCGATGGATATAACAAACTATTGTGCCGAAGCTAAGAAAGATGTCCTTACCCTTCTAGCTGGCATAGATTTGGTGAACTTCATTGTATCGCTTCTGTCTATCGAATTTCATTCCTTGGAAGTTGATCTGAAAAAAGAGCAACAAGCCAGGTACAACATTATATATTACCTACTATGTATACTTATCTACTACATAATTATTAGATTTGTTCACAATTTGCAAAATTACAATCATGCAGTGATTAATCAGGTCCTAGTTAATTTACTAAATTTATATATATATCTTTACAGGCAGAAAAATGGCTCCCAATGCTCTGACTCATTCCTAGTTCCCAACATAATAAATGGCATTGCTACTGACTTTGAGCAATCAGACTCCACCCGGAGAGTTAGACTTGTTCTGTCTGAGCTTCTACTGATGCAAGCTCAACTGGCCGAGTACAATCAGAACAAGAACTCATCAACTGACTTCTCCGTGAAGCCTTCAGAGCTGTTTGATAATGATGTTTACTTGGAAGAAGTAACAGATGTCATATGCATAAGTCTGGCTGAACTGCCCAATCTATTAAACCTCTGTGACATTGTGGAAGTCCTGCTCTATGTGAATAAGGGTCCTATTATAATATCCTGGGTGGTTGCTAATATGCCTGATACATTACAAGAGGGTGAGTTTAATTCCAAATATACAATTAAATCAATTAATATTACATAATTGTGTACAAGAAAGAGAAACAGACAGGTAGTCTTATCATCTCAAGTTTACCACGTTATCCACTATTAATGAATAAATTTGATTTGATATTACTAGTAGGTATTAGCAATTACAGTAACATTTCTTGAGGAAAAGTGCTGTATTAATATGATGTTTTGTTTCAATCAGTGGCTGAATCCCTAGTGGTGAATGCAGAGAGAAGTGAAGAAGGAGGCATCAGAGCTAAGACCTTGGCCATCCTGTGTGATGCCTGCCCTTACATTGCTGCATCAGTACGAGCCAAGGCAGCCTCGGTGTCTCGCTTGCCAGCATTGGTGATCACACTCACACTGACTCACCATCAGGAGGATTTGGTAAGAATATAGTACATAGGAGTAGATTATTAATCAACTTCAAAATAAGAAGGTTATTAATTCTTCTGATGTTTTTTTTTCTAAATCATTTCTATACATGGCACCAAATAGTAGGTATATACTTTACCAGTATGTTGAAATCAATTGACAAAATAACACTGTCATATTAGTAAGTGAAGTTATTTTTTTTTTCTAAAAAAGGAGATTTATCAATTTGACTTGTATGTTTGTAATATTGTTAGAATCTGGGGGCACGGTAGTGCCCCCGCCAAGTCGAGCGCGAAGCAAACTGCCGTACCATCCTTTACTGGAACCATTTCGCCGCATTTTCAGCCCCCTATTTGAGAACCTCTGGATAGGATTAAAACGCTAAAATTTTCGTCATCTAGAAATTCGTAATAACACACTTGAGATCCAGAATTTCAAGTTGGTAGATCAATTAGTTCCGAAGTTATGCTAATGCAAAGTTTCGCATTTTCGACACTGACTCACTCACTGATCATCAAAATAGAACTAGTACTTCCCATACACCTAGAGAGCTGAAATTTGGTACAGAGGTATATTTTAGCGCCCACATAAAGGAAAAAATATCAAAACAAGATTTATGGAAGATCTGGACTACTGGTCTGGTAAAACGATCTGGTAAAATTAACTATAATAATAAATAAATCGCAGTAAGGAACCTTAGACTTGGCTTAACTAATTCTAGAGATTTCATTACTTTTAAGAGATAAACAAGCAGCTCTATCGAGACTTGGCAAATTTTTTACAGAATGTTTTTGGTGGGATTAATTAGACAAAATTTGAGTGATGATCTGTTTAGGCATGAATGTATGTTTTACACTAATTTTTATAGAACATAAATATTTTATTGTTTCATCTATCAGGTATCCTTTATATCTGGCCTGCTTCTCGGATCAGATCAAACCACAAGAGGCTGGTTTGCCACTTTCCTGAGAAATTCCCACAAACGTGCCAAAGGTGATGGCCACGCTGCTCTTACCTTGCTGAGACAAGAACTGCTAAAGAGGTTGAAAGTGGCCACCGCTGGAGTTGAAGCCTCTGCTTTACTGAGACTGTACTGTGCCTTGAGGGGTATTGCAGGGATCAAGTTCCAAGATGATGAGGTGGCTGGTCTGCTGAGGCTGGTCACTCAGAAACCTCCACCGACGCCGGCTGGAGTCAGATTTGTTTCGCTGAGCCTTTGTATGATTCTCGCCTGCACTTCCTTGATGGGTATGTCAACAGAGTTGTCTCTTCATTTAGTCAATGAGAATTTATTTTTGGTATTTAATTCTGTGAGAAAATTAAAAAAAAATTCTTAATATAAACTCTCTTTACTAATACATGACGTTTGTGAATAGAAAGGAGATCAAGCAATTCATTTCTTATTTCAGCTGCACCTGATCATGAAAAGAAAGCCATAGAGTGGGTACAGTGGCTGGTTAAAGAAGAAGCCTACTTTGAAAGGTAAGGAATTGAGGGATTCCCTATTAGATTGTATAAAAGTAGCAAGTATATTGGTACATCTTGTTTCTTTCTTCAACTCAACCATAACGTTTTACATTATTAACATTTTTATCATTATTTCTAGTCTGCCATACTATGTTACTAAAAACTCACTTTTTTTAAATTTTGCATGTGCTTACGCATAGATGTTTTAGGGCAAAAGCTAAATTGATAGATAGTTGCGGCATCTAAGTTCTTATCCAACTCATTACAACATGGCAGCACATCGGGCGTGACAGCGTCGTTCGGCGAGATGCTGCTGCTGATCGCGATCCACTTCCACTCGGGGCAGCTGGCGGCGGTGGGCGAGCTGGTGTGCGCCACGCTCGGCATGCGCGTGCCCGTGCGCCCCAACGGACTCGCGCGCATCAAGCAGGCCTTCACGCACGAGATATTTACAGAACAGGTACACCTTTCTATTATTTTTTTTATTTAACACTTTACATTTGAAATGTTAGGCTTTTATTATCTTATAAATCAGGTTAATCTAGATAAAAGTGTTCTCAATACATTGATTTTGTTAGAATGGTCGGACTTATCAATGTTCTTAATAGCTTGTGATGTGAGGTAGTCGGAACAAGTGGTCAAATATACTGATGAAGAGCTCAAATATTACTGAGGATAATAAAGATATCTGTTATAATTTTATCAATTTATTTAATTTTTTTCAGGTTGTAACATCCCATGCTGTGAAGGTACCTGTGACTGTAAACCTCAGCAGCAACATCCCCGGCTACCTGCCGGTACACTGCATCCATCAACTTTTGAAGTCTCGAGCCTTCTCCAAACACAAGGTCCCTATCAAAAACTGGATCTACAAACAAATTTGTAACTGCACCGCCCCTCTCCACCCGGTCATGCCAGCATTGGTAGAAGTCTATGTCAGCTCGATACTCGTTATCAATAATAAAGGAACAGCAGAATATGTTAACAAACCAATATTGGAGGAAGAAATAAGAAGAGTATTCCGAAACTCAATATTCGGCGCTAACTTTGACATCAAGAAGAAAGTCAAATTCAGCCCAATGGAGATTGATAATGAGCCGCCAATCGAAATCGATATTGAGAAACCAACTTTAGCATCTCAACTGCTTCTTATATACTACCTACTTTTGTATGAGGATGTAAGGCTAGCTAACACGGCTACGTTATTGGCTAACGGCAGGAAAGTCAAAAGTTATTCGGCCGCATTTCTATCAGAGCTTCCCATCAAGTACCTGCTACATCAAGCCCAGAAAGATCAGTTGAGCTATGGAGGCCTGTTCAGCCCATTGCTGAAACTGCTTGCTACGCATTTCCCTCAGCTATCTCTAGTCGATGATTGGATGGACGACCAAGTATTTGGAGATTCGACGCGACAGATCTGCGATGTCAATCTCTCAGAAAATGCTATCAACGAAGCCTTCCAATGTATTGAAGAAAATCCTTACAAGACTGGCAAGATATTGAAAGGTATGCTGACGAAAAACCCGACCGATATCTGGCCTTACGCAGAGACATTTGTCAAGTATTTCAAGAGTGTGCTTGGAGACCAAGTTCCGCGTCATATACAAGAGTTATATCGCGAAGTGTGGCTGCGACTTAACACGGTCTTACCGCGCTGTCTGTGGATAATGACCATAAACGCTCTGTTGGACATCAACGGCAACACAAAGAGCGTGACTGTTACACAAGAAAACGTTCTAGTCGACCCTCTACAAGTATTACGTTGCGACATAAGGGTGTTCAGATGCGGCCCCATTTTGAAAATAATACTCCGTATTTTGGAAGCGAGTTTAGCTGCCTCTAGGAGTCAGTTGAGTCGCCACTTACTAGATAAACCTTTACTCGAAAAAAGCGGCCAGTTGACTTCTGATACAGAGAGAGAAGAGCTGAAAAATGCTCTTGTAGCTGCACAAGAAAGTGCCGCGCTACAAATTTTACTGGAAGCTTGCCTTGAAACTCCCGAAGACCAGTCGAAACCAGAGCTCATGTGGTCATTACGAGAAGTAAGAAGCATTATTTGCTCATTCCTCCATCAGATCTTCATATCTGAACCGTCTTTGGCCAAGCTGGTTCACTTCCAAGGTTATCCGCGAGAATTGTTACCAATCACTGTCCAAGGGATCCCATCCATGCACATCTGTTTAGACTTTATACCGGAGTTGTTGAGCCAGGCGTCTTTGGAGAAGCAGATTTTCGCAGTAGATCTCGTATCACATCTGTCCATTCAGTACGCGTTACCGAAAGCAATGTCGATTGCAAGACTTTGCGTGAATACGTTGTCTACACTTCTATCGGTTTTACCGAGCGATTTGCGATTGGAGTTATTCCAACCAGTTTTGAAATCTCTTGTGAGGATATGTACAGCCTTCCCTTCTTTGCTGGAAGATATCACGTCATTGCTTCTTCAACTCGGCCGGATCTGCGAGTCTCAAGCCTCTTTAGGCCACTGTTGGAATGACAACAACATACTCGGCGAAGGAGCTTATGTACAATCAGAAACTCAACCAGAAACTAAAGTGCTGGTCGCGGAAGTATTATGTCGAGATATCAAAGAAACTATGTCTGAAATTGTGGAGAAGGCCCTGCTTAATGATAAGTTGTATTAGTTAATTAGGTACAGTTAAGTCTGAATGAATAATATAAAGTTAAATAAAATAGTATGATGTGTTTTATTTTTTATATGTTGATGTGGGTTCTACTTAAATTTATCATCACCTGTTTGTACTCTACGAACTAGCGCGCTGACGTATTATAAATCGGTTCAATCCCTACATAATAATAGCTCTTTACCTGAAATTGCCGTTTTTTTTCTTACATTTTAATCTGTTTGTAACTTTTACGTACAGCTATATTTTTTCCAAATACAATTTTTATTGTATCAATTGTTGAATTATGTACCTTTTAGATAAAAAAATGTATTACTAGTGCATATTACTTATAGGGAAGTCATTGGAAACACCTCTTTCAATGTGTCGTCGGTTTCACTACTTTAACTTATACTCTGTTTTTGAGAAATTGATATACACATCCATACAAACATTAAAAATGTTTGTATGGAAATATCATTTTTCTCAATTTCGTCACACAAATCGGCAATTTCATAGGTAAAGACCTAATATATTTAAATTCAGAGCGAGCAGCTCAATTTATTATAACTACAGATAGAGGTTACTTCTATATCTAATGACCACTAGATAAGCCATTTTAATAAAGTCACCAAGTCTACGCAAGTATAGATAAAGCTTCGCTTAATTTTTTTGTCTGCTCAGTGTTTGTTAGAGGAAATCTCCGAGTTCTACGAGTTGGTGGATTGGTTGATGAACATATAAATTAGTTTAAAAATAACGTTTGAGTAATTCACAATGAAACTACAATATGTCGAGGCACTTGTTGTATTTGCTTGCAACATACCTTGCACCTAGAATATAGCTAGCAGCATGTCGGCAGGTTCCGCTGGGTGCTGCGACTCCAGCTGTCGGTACATCCAGGCGCACTGGTTTCTTGACGCTTGGTTGCCGATGTCGTTGTAAAGTTGCGCCTGGAAAAATGTAACAATTATTTTTTGAGTAAATAATTAATACAATAACGTTGTGTTAGAATTAAAGTAGCCTGTATTAAATTAGAATGCTATAATATCACAATGCAAAAAGTATAATGAACAGTCGTTGCAGTGTGGAAACGGAATATAATAATAATAATTTATTTAAGTCAAACACTTATGAACTATAACAATATGTTCACTGCACTCCACACTAGGATAACCTGTGTTGTGGAGGATAACAAACACACTTTCGCTTTTTATTACTAAAACCGGGTTTGCACGTGACTATAGTTTTGCCTGATGGTAAGCAATAGCTGTGGTCTAAGATGGAGCGACCTTACCCAGCAAGACCTAGAAGACTCATGCATATCGCTAAATTTTTAGACCGAATTCCGACTGAAATCGACGCCGAACCAAGGTACATGTCGGATTGACAGTAATGAACCTTAAATAGAGTAGGGCGGGACATGTGGCTAGACGAAACGAGAATAGATGGAACAAAACCGTTACAGAGTGGTGGTCAAGAACATCAACACAGAAATTTTAGTTCGAATATTAGGACATTTTCTCAAAACTATATAACCACATACCTGTAAGTACCAGGCCTGCATGAGCCGCACGTGCGCGCCCACCTTGCTGAAGTTCTTCTTGGCGGTGTCGAGTGTGTCGCAGCACGACTGCAGCACCTGCGCGCGCGCCTCGCCGCTTATAGGCGCCGAGGATACTCGGCACTTCGCGTACAGGACCAGTGCTGGAATAAGTCATTATCATCATAATCAGCTCACTATACAGTGCATAACTGGGATGTTTTTCTCAAAGAAAACATATCACAATCTGTCACATAAATTGAGTGCAGGTTGGCAAATAACACATGATGATCTGATTTAGTAGTCCTGCCGTGGGTTAAGTTACAAATATTTAAATTTTAATCTACTGCGAGATGTAGAGATAAGTATGAACTAAACACAAGCAAAATAATGTGTATTGACCCTAACATTTTTCAGGAGGCAATCAAAAGAATCTATTGTGTCAGAACCTGACATTTGAAATTCTGTACACAAACGAATGATAAAATAATAAACAGTAGCTCACCCCGTCCCATATCATATGCACTGCCATGCGCCATCACAGTGGGCAGCACCTTCCTCACTAGTTGCAGCGCGTTCCTCCCGCACCCCATACCTAGCTGCACGTTAGCTATATGCAGCTCCACTATCGCCGCTAAGTAATGCATGTGATACTTCTTAGCTAACGATAGAGCTTCGTTTAACAACATAATATTCGTCGATTGAATGCTACTGTATGCATGTTGTATCTGCGAAGTTAATATCATAGCTTTGACTCTGTATGTCATGAAGAGTAAACTGTCGTCCTCTGTATTGCAGTAGTCTAAGATATCGTGTAGGGCTTGTAGTGCTTCAGTGGGGTTGTTTTTTAGGAAGAACATCTCGGCTTTGAGCAGTTGGCTCTCCCATCTGTCTGATGATGCTAGTTGGTTTATGCTCTGTTCGGCTTCTTCCCATTTTCCTGAAAATTAAAAGGCATCGTATGAAGAACGATGCGAAAATTCTTTGATGATTTGTTAAAGCATGTATAATGGATATTAACTATACAAGGTGTAACAGAAGGGTGTGACAATACTTATACTATACATAAAGATAAAGATAAAAAGATAAAGAATCTTTATTGATAATGTAAAGTTGCAACATAGGTATAAGTACTAATATCATAAAATATGCTACACAAATTACAATATCTCGTCAAATTGAATTTATAACATTTAGTTTTAATAAAATTTTAGAAATTATTACAATGTCAATTTTATTATTATCATACTAAAATTTTTGTTATTAAAATCATGTCAAACATAATAATAGGTATGTAATCATACAATATGTCAACTTAAATAAATCTAGGTACCTACTGTCACTTTAGCTGTATAGGGGCCATACCTATGTATATAAAGAATACAGCCAGCCCACTAGGTTTCAGAATTCTAAGTGTCATAGATTTAAACTTTAAGACTTGCAACCCTACATCTTATCATTTTGAGCGTTCATTGACTTTTCTTTCATTGACAAATGACACAGCGCGGCGGTGTCTCTCTGAGAGCGCGAGAGAGAGAGAGAATACGTTGCGTTAAAACCTCAGACTAAAGAAGAAAGAAAGGACTCGGCATAACAAACAGTAGTTACTGACATATCGGCATCTCTTTTTATCTTATGAGGGCAATCATAATGTAAAAGAGCACAACAGTAGTTTTATCAATGGCTGATGACGTCACAAAATGTATCACTGCGGCCGGTCGCCATGTTTTATCACAGCCAACAACAAGTACATCAGTTGTCATCGTAACTTGTTTATTACAGAGTTTTGAAGAAAATTTAGTGATATTAAGCGAAAATTGTGCTTGTTTATAGTGTGTGAACTTGCAAAATACTGCATTTATTATGGGTAGGTGCAGTGTGTTAGGCTGCCGCATGAAAAGCAACACAAAACATCCCAAAATAACGTTGCACAGGTAAGTAAACGAATTCATTCAAAATATCTTGTCTTTTCTATTATTTTAAAATATTTTGCTGTTTGTGGGAAAGTTTATAAAGATAAACGTGCTTTTCTCTATTCATTTACTGTTTTACTAATAATATTAGGCGATTATTTAAGAAAATCATTCGTCATAGTAAATAGAGTTGCGGTACGGCATTTTCAATGTATCGATAACTTAGCGACAGGTGAATATTATCTAAACTCGATTTCTTTTATTTGATTTTAGATTGCCAACATGTAAAGAAAGAAAAGAACAGTGGCTGGATATACTTGGTATTGAAAATTTGAATACTACAACCAAACATATTTTTATTTGTTCCCTGCATTTTGAAGACAAATGTTTGAACCGAACTTTAAATGTAACAAGACTGCGCGATGATGCTTTACCTTCAAGTGAGTTGTTGGTAAGTTTTGAAAATAGACCAGATAAGTTTATAGTGTTTACCTACTTACTGACAAAGTAATCGAACTAAACCAGTTGATGACAAGGGACGAGAATCATGTCAGCAGCAGTAATTCTATATTGTTGAAATACTGATAAAAAGTTTCAGATTTAAATGTACATAGAACAAAATAGATAAATGTACCTGTGTTAAAATGCAAGTTATACAAATGTGTGCATGTGTTAGTGATTAAATTGGCAATGTAAATATTATTAAACATATAAGGTTTTTTTTGTGTAGATACCAGCGCAAATAATAACAAACACACTCAATATTAAAAATTATTGTTATTTTGCTTTACAGTTACCAGCCCAATTTAATGAATGCCAGGAACATCAATTTGTTTCTCACAAAGCACTGGAAGGGGAGCCTATCTGCAGCACTTCTAGCTATTCAGATGTAAGTATCCTTTTTACAATGTTAAGTATCGTACTTCATATTATACAATCTTGATTTTTGAAAACAAACACACTCAATATTAAAAATTATTGTTATATTGCTTTACAGTTACCAGCGCAATTGAATAAATGCCAGGAACATCAGTTTGTTTCTCACAAAGCACTGGAAGAGGAGCCTATCTGCAGCACTTCTAGCTATTCAGATGTAAGTCTTCTATTTTATGTTACTATAGGTACTGCGGGCAGCATAACTGGTAATTTAAAATAATTTAGGCCAAAAAACTTGTACGAAGTTGCAAAAAACTAGAAGTCAATGTGTTTTTTTTTTGTTTCAGGAAAAAGCGCTTGAAATTATTCAAAAATTAAAATTAAAATGTGAAAATCAGAAAAAAAAAATAAAAAGATTAAATGAAAAAGTGAGAAGACAGAGTAAGAAAATAGCAGATTTTAAAACTGTAATGAAAGATTTAAAAGACAATAATTATGTGAATAATGATCATGCGGCTGTGTTGGAGCAGTGCGCAGGCCCCAAAGATTTTCTAAAAAGGCAAATTGCGAAATCGGTAGGAATGCCTTTGGAAAGACAATACAGCGAAGAAATTCGAAAATTTGCACTGACACTCCACTTTTTATCTCCAAAGGCCTATAACTTTGTTCGTCGTACGTACAGTTCCTGTTTGCCACATCCAAGAACTTTAAGTAGGTGGTATCAGAATGTAAACGCTGAACCTGGGTTTTGTACAGAGGCTTTTAATGCTTTGAAACACAAAGTTCAAACAAGTGAAATGCCAGTGATATGTGCTATGGTTTTGGATGAAATGGCTATTAGAAAGTCTCTTTGCTGGGATCCTCAAACTAAAACCTATTATGGACGAGTTAACGTTGGGATTGATTGCGATATGGACTCATTAGAAGTAGCCAATGAGTGTCTTGTGTTACTGCTGACCTGTATAAACGGTAGTTGGAAGTTACCTGTGGGATACTTTTTCATAACGGCTTTGTCTGGGGAACAAAAAGCAGTACTAGTTAAAACATGCATCCATAAATGTGAAGAAGTCGGCGTCAAAGTTGTGAGCTTGACCTGCGATGGTCCAGCTGCAAATTTAAGCATGTTTTCAGCATTAGGCTGTGATTTCAATTCAGGCCAGGTAACATTTACTTACAGTAACAGCATCATACACGCTTTTATTGATCCCTGTCATGCTATCAAACTAGTCCGAAATGCTTTCGGTGAATTGAGGGTGTTTTACGATATGCATGGCAGGAAAATAGATTACATCTACCTGGAACATCTACTAAATTTGCAGGAAGCCGCAGGACTGCACATGGCCACAAAATTAACAAAGGCCCACATACAATATCAAAAACAAAAAATGAAGGTACGACTTGCCACGCAGCTTCTTAGCGACTCGGTGGCAGATGCCTTGGAGCATTGTGCTGATTTAAAAATCCCGGAATTTCAAGGAGGTGAAGGCACAATTAACTTCATTGGGTTAATAAACAGCGTTTTTGATGTCTTAAACAGCCGATCAATTAGACCACCGGGGTGGAAAAAGGCTATATTTTCGGGAAATGTTGGTCTGGTAGAAGCTTTATTCGAAGGTGCCACAACCTACCTTCAGAATCTGATACTGCCATCTGGGCAGAAACTCGTCGATTCCAGAAGAAGAACAGGCTTTGTAGGACTTATTGTGGACATGATCAGTGCAATTCAACTGTATAAATATTTGATTGCCGGTACCAAACTTTTACAGTACCTGCCACTGTACAAGGTCAGCCAGGACCACCTCGAGTTGTTTTTTTCTGCCATCCGAGCTCGAGGTGGCTTTAATAATAACCCTAATGCGGTTCAATTTAGGGCCGCTTTTAAAAGATTGTTAATAAGAGCTGAAATTAGGGATGCGGGCATTGGCAACTGCGTTCCTCTAGAGCAAATTAACATATTAACCTGCTCTAGTAAGACAAACCCAGTCACGGCCATAAACGAACTAACAGAAAGGAATTCATTTGTTGAATTGCCAGAGGATGATAGTGAGTTGTTCGAAGAATTTATACACTGCATGTACAATAACTTACCCAACTACTCCGAAAGCGTAGTTACTTATATTGCCGGTTTCATATCTAGAAAGTTGGCTCGCTCTGTAAAATGTGATATTTGCGCAAATTTGTTATTTGGAGATGCACAAAAAAGCTTAATAACTCTGAAAAATAGGGGTGGATTGGTTTACCCGTCAAAAGACGTGACGAATATTCTGATTAAAATTGAAAAAATCCTTAAAGGTATTTTTCAAAAGCAGCTTCGGTCTGAACAGTGTTATCTGCATGCATTTCGATTTTTCATGGAACATTTTGATGAATCCAATTTGTTGAAATCGAATTCCGAACATGACACGACCCACAGACTTTTACTTATTAAATCTATAGTCCAAACTTACATGGATCTGAGGTTTAAATACTATGGTAAGAAAACCACAGAAAAGATTTCGTTTCGCAATTACTTTAACAAAATCATATTATTCCGTAATGAGTAAATTACTGGCAATTTTATTAGGGTCCGATATGCTCTTATTTGATTATTGTGTACCTATATTTGTATATAGTTTGTATTTTTAGAACTTGAAAATGACTGTGATTGAGGGTTCAACATGCTCATAGTTGATTAATGTGTATATTTGTATTTTTATTTACAACTTGAAAATGACTGTCATTGAGGGCTCAACATGGTCTTATTTGAAACACGATTTGAAACATATCCTTTGTATTTAAAAAATACAAATTTTACAGTTTTACAACTATTATAGTTTTTAATAAACCTGTGTGAAATGGTAATTTTCGTTTTATTATGAATGATCGTGCCAAGTTGTATAAATAAAGTATTAAGTAATTAATAAAATTAAGTATACTCTGCAAAACGAGAAAAAAATCTGTATTTAGTAAGTACCTATTTATTTATTCTTTTCTTTGGTAACTAATTACTTAAAGACCGTGTTGGTATTGAAGGCGTGGTATGCTGATCAGTAATAGTGATACTCAAGGCTCCTATACATATGCCCCGGCACGAGCCGCAGTAAGTGGCAGTCCGCACGAAACTCAATCTTAATTCCAATTTCGGTCGCATACTACGCCCACAGGTAAGATATAGGTACACGGCTATCACAAGGCTGCAGTTTTTATTCGTGATCGCAGCGGTGGAAACTGGGAGTAATTAATGGGATAAACATACCATAGTAAAATTCGTTTTATTATGAACATGTACAAGTACAGAATAAAGAGGATGTTCATTAAATTGCAGTGGCATCAGTACAGTATCCACGTGCCCTGCCATAAATAAAATGTCACTGAGCGTGTGCGTTTTTATAGGTCGCATTTCCACGTAAATAAAACTGAAGAAATGTAACCGAAACTCATTTTCGACAATTTTCAATTCTGCAAACACCGTGCAATTCAACTATCGATATTATAATGCGCGCATCCCTACGGCAAGCCGCCATCTTTGTGCCAGGCTCACGTTAGGTATGCACGTTTTTTTCGTAGGTATTTCATGTCCATTCTTTTCCTATTGTCTGTGGTTAAAACTAATGCTAGAACGGGATGAAAGAATGTGTGCTTATTTCGGTTTCGTCACTCGCTAGGGCTGCCACGAAATCAAGTGCAAAATATTAAAACGCACGCAGGTAGTAGTAGGCGACAGAGGCCGCGCTGTTTCCTCGGAATTAGAAAACGAGATGGGTGTCCCACAAGGGTCGTGCTTGTCAAACACGCTCTTCAGCTTGCTCTTGAACGATCTAGCAGCCAGCATAGATGGAGCTGATATATATAAGTACGCAGACGACGTCGCCGCCGTGGTAAGCGCCCCTAGTCACGAAGAGCTTGAAGCCAGGCTAAACGTCGTTGCGAACGACCTGGATAAGTGGTTTAAATCAAATGGTCTGGTACTAAATAGAGACAAAACGTGTTTTTTGTCCTTTTGTCTCAACGGCCATACACCGAAGAGTTATTATGTAACCGTTGGCAACACCGCTATACAGCAAGTCCGCTTCACGAAGCTTCTTGGCTTTCAGTTGGACGGCGCGTTGACGTGGGAGACACACATTGACGATTTATGTGGGAAGCTCTCGAGCTCGTGCTACGCCCTCCGGCGGCTGGCGAGCACCGCTACCCGCGACGTCGTGCGCTCCTGCTATTTCGCGACCGTCCACAGCGTGATTACGTATGGGCTGGAGTTGTGGGGCCGATCGGCTGAGATAAACAGAGTTTTCTCAATGCAAAAGCGCGCTGTGCGTGCTATTTGTAGAGCCAGAGACGACGCGACCTGCGTAGAGTTGTTTCGTGAGCTCGGCATATTGCCACTGCCTTGTGAACTCATCTTCCAGGTAGCCCTTTTCACACATACGCACCTGCACTTGTTCCCTCGCAGGGGAATTCATGGCAAGTACGGATTGCGCAGCGACAGTAAGAAAGAACAATTAGTAACACCGTCGCATCGTCTTGCGAAGTCGGAGAGGTCCGTGTACGTGATGGGTCCCGCGGTATACAACCGTTTACCCGCTACCGTGCGTGATGCACCCTCCACCGCGCGCTTTAAAACCAAGCTTAAAGCTTGGCTGCTCGAGCAGCAATTTTATGACCTTGACACATTTTTCAAGGCACCTGAAATGTGATATATAAAATAACTATAGTGATAGATATATAATAGACTGACATGTAATTTAATTGTATGACTTGTATGACTTGTAATAATGGAATTATCAATAAATGTATTGTATTGTATTGTATTATCTAATTTTTGTATGGTAAAAAATATATGCGATTTAATTTTTCATATTTTGGTATATGACTCCTTACATGATATATATGTATACTCTTTAATATTGTCACACCCTTCTGTTACACCTTGTATATGTGGAAACATTATACCTGGTAACTCTACATTAAGGTCTATTGTAATAAAAAAATTAAAACTCTGTTAGTTCAGTTATCTTTAAGGTAAGAAATAAATAAATTCTAAAAATTCATATCATATCAAATACTAAAACTAAGTTAAAGTTGCTTCATCCTTTGGTACCTGGGTCACCCCAAACTATGCAATAATCATACAGTTTCAGATATCGATCTTAGGAGTTAGTTAATGAAACTGTCATCTAGCCTTGTCTTACTTCAAAGCCCGTAATTGGAAATGATTAGCAAATTTTCTATATTTTTTCAGCTGCATAGAAATCAAATTTTAGAGGATAGGGCATACAAAAATTGCGCAGCTTTTATACTTTTACCTGCAAATAGCGCATGTTGTGCGTGCACTTTATGCGACAGTATCTGCGCGTGCGCGGAGTGCAAGTGCGACGCGATGGCGGCGGCCAGCGCGCCGTGCCCGCGCCACGCCGCCACCGCGGCCGCGCCCGCGCCGCCCGCCGCCACCGACTCGGTCCAGTGCCACGCCGAGCCACTGCCTACTGAACACTCTGGGAAATAAACAGACTTTTATTAGTTATTCTGAAACTTTGCCAACTGACCTCCGAACCTCAATATGAAGATGGCACCCGATGATGATGATATTAGGTATTGTAAAATAATTTTGGTTGACACAAAGTATAGGAATGTAAAATCCGTTGAGAATAAATCCTGTGTTCTAAACTTAATATTTCACATAAGCTTTTCATATTCACAGGGTACATAAGTATTTATTTATATTTGTATACTTTTATCATGACGGTCTAACAAATTTATGGGCAACTGTGTGGAGTATGAGCATTTTTCTACATTTTCATAGTCATTAGGTATACAGAGAAATAGTAGATACTAAAATCGATCATAATGTTGCTCAATAATTACTTTGCCTCTTCTTAATACTCGATAGAAGACTGTCTAGTGTCTATTTTTAATTAAAGTTTGTCAGCTTCTATTTGCTGCGTCCGTAGTAGGGCTTCCGATCCGATTATTATTCGAATACCGAGATTTCGGCATTGCGGGATCCCGCAAATATCGAGTTCCCGCGGGATTGAAAGTGAGTAGTCCCGTAAATATCGAGATGGAATTCAGGGGGGATTGAAAGTCCTAGTCCGTAGGTATTAGTAAACATATATTTTAAATTTGTAAGTAAAGTATAAGCCCCTCACTGGTGTTGAGGTTGAGCAGAAGCTGGCAGGCGGTGGAGGCCAGCTCCGCCTTCCCGTAGAGCGCCCACAGCGCCGCCGAGTTGGCCAGCCCCGCCAGCGCCAGGTCCGTCAGCGAGTGCAGGTAGTTGAGGGAGTCGCCCTTGGCTATTATCTGGAACAGGTGAGAGGGTACATGGTGTCACTAAAGTTTAGTTTTCAAAATATGTTTCAGTAGGTATGCCAACGTTACTGTTTTCCTGTCGATGTTGTCCAAACTAGGTTGCCTGGACGAGATCACTCCAAGTGATAAGGCCCTCTGTCCCAATGTTATGTTTTTATTTTCCTTAAACTTGTGTTCTTATGTAATTGGTGTAGTATAAGTATTGGGATATGATTTTATTTATATATCAAAGAACTAGTTTCCGAGTTTTAGCCTTCCACTGCCCGGCTAACCCACAAGCCCGTGATTTTTCAACCAGTTTAATTTGAGTGTTTGAAGTGTTACATACTTACTAGTTTGTATAAAAAACTCTTTGCACTTTAAAAAAGTGAGGAGCCAGAATCATGAAAATCATTTTTATTTTTATCACCAATGAAAGTTTAAAACCTGGTTCATTAAACGTGAGTTTTATAAAGGTCTGCGAAAATCATGGCATTTTTTCCCTCTCTAACTATTGTTTAAAGAGGATCGAATGATTTACACCACTTTTTATATGCATAAGTCACATTTTATTAACCAAGTTCTAAGGTATACTTCTTCAAGTTAGCGTGATACGAGTAATACCTGAAAAACATCAGCAGGCGTGGCTCCGTTGACAGCGTGGTGTTGAGCAACAAGCTGAGCGGCGGAGGCTGCATGTCTCGGAGCGCGGGGCGCCCGGGCCAGCAGCGCAGCCCTGCGCGCGCGGCCCCCCACGCGCGCGCCCCACCCGGCCGCGGCCGCCACGCACGCCGCGTCGCCCGCCTCTTGACCGCGAGACACCGCCTCGCGGACGCCTTCCATCGCTAGAGCACTGACAGCATACATCAATCAAATAACAATAGAACACTCAAAGATGCTTACTTAAATAATTGGATTGTAATTATTGTACTGTTTTTGTTTATCTATATTTTGAGAGGGAGTTTTGTCGAAGCCGACTATATTGTACTGTACGTACATTACCTTTACAATTTATATCAACTTAGCAAAATTAAAATAAATAATTTAATCTGATCGAATTCAATTATTTAATTCATCAAATTATAGTAGTTTATGCAACTGTCATATAATGAAGTTGTTGATGATGTTTTAATACCCGTGTAATATGCAGTTGCATACACTACTTTATCTTCACTAATGCAATTAATCAAACAACAAGAGTAAAAGCTGACAATAGTTAATTTTTCATACAATTTTCTAGATTTTTCTGGCAAAAGATTGTGAGTTACTTTTGTTGCCAATTCTAGAATATCCGGAGGCGTACAAATATCATCGTCGCTATCCATTTTTAACTTTTAATTTGTATTTAAAAAACAAAACACATTGCGAAACATTAAATTCACGCGAACGTGTATAGTCACATTGATTTTGCCGCCATTAAAATCTAACCAACGAGAGCGCAGCGCGACCAACCTGATTGGCCTTGCAATCAGGTTGGTCACACTTTTTCGATGTTATAATGAGCTATTACGATATCGATGTGGATATTATAACATCATGTGAAATTGCTTAAATTGAGTGTTTTGTTGTCTGTGCTATAACAGTAGTAATGATAAGTCAAGTATTGGAAACATAAGGAGAATGTTACAACATTAGTGTAGAAAAAATTATTTAATAAATGAGTTAAAATAATCAGGACTTTTATCATTTTGGTAACACTTGAAAGTCTTCTTACTACGAGACGCCAAAATCCAGGCACATTTTAAATGAGTTTGTTTAGAAATTATCACAGAAATCTAAATAAGTAGGTACCTGTTTATTTAGATTTCTGTGGAAATTATACAGTACTTACAATAACATGCCATAACAATAAAAACCACATACTTATGTCCAAACTGCGTATGCATAGCAGCCCGGTTCAGGGCAGCGTATCTGTAGGACTTGTTCTTCTCCGAGGCGGAGGGCGCGGCGCCGGGCGGGGCCGCGAACACGGAGCGGTCGAAGCAGTTGTACAGCGAGTCCTGCGCGCCGCAGAACTCCTTCATGCGAATGCAGTTTAGGAAGCTCAGGAAATGCTGCGGAAGAAGAAAAAAATTGACATGGTCATGTCTGAACAAACCCTTTTCAAAATAAAGAATTTAAAAAATACATGATATCAGCAGGGGGAGGGGGGTGTTGCTACCACAGAAAAACAATGTTAGCACCAGGTTCATCCAATAAGAGTTGTTCAATAGCGTCCAACAGGATGAAATGATTTTGGCCGCCATTTAACAAACTCTTCTTTAGTGAAAGTAGATTATGCTGTGAAAACTTGGCATGTTAGGAATAATCCATCATACAAAGATGTAAAAAATAAACATATTTTGTATTATTTTACATGATTAGCGATTTGTATTCCTATTACTATTTATTATTATTATATTTTTATTTGTGTTTGGAGTTTATTTGACTCAAGCTAATATGATGGTGAAAATAATTAATTCTGTGACAAGAGCCACGGACCTTCGATAAATGTGAAAAACGACTACTTAGAGGATGGAGGTAAGCCATTGTATAGATTGACTTTGGTCTGAATTACACAATAGCCATTAGGTATGGTAAATAGCGGTGTTTATGCAAGTAAAAAAGTTTTTAATCTGTATTTGTCCTCTCAAGTTGAATAGAAAGTATGTGCTATTGTAGTTATCGTTATTTGACATATATTTATTACTTAGCATTATATGTATAGAAGTATGTATTAGTGTATTTGTTTATTTTGTTATTTATGTATGTTTATTTTATGATATGTTTTTATGTAATTTCACATACATTTAAAACACCTCGTCTACCATTACACTTGCGTCTTATCCCTGCCAGATTGGTTGCTTGGAAGAGATCGCTCTTAGCGATAAGGTCGCCAGTTAAGACACTAGGCTTAAGTTTTAATATTTTTTGTAAATTTTGTATTTTGCTGGTGTTTTTAATAAAGTGTATATCTATCTATCTATCTATGCAAGGTGTGTTCTTAGTATGAATTCGAGCTCACCACATCAGAATAATCAGGAATATCATTGATGATCTGTGAGATTGTTTTCTGCAGCTGTTTGGGAGCCAGCGCTCTCTTCTCGTTGATTTGTAGCAAGTTAGCTTGTTGGGACGTGAACAACTCCGCCTGTTTCCGTGACCACTGGCGCTCTTCAAAATTGCTGCAATGTTTAATTATTTAACTTTCCAAATCATACTATTATAATAAGACTAGTGGGTGCTCGCGACTTTGCTCGCATTAAGTAGTAAAACTTGCATCCCCTATTTCACCCCTTTAAAAGTGGCATTTCCAAAACTCTTCAAAGAAAAGAGCTTAACATCTACCTGCATGCCAAATTTCAGCGCGATACGTCCAGTGGTTTGGGCTGTGCATTGATAGATCACTATGTCAGTCAGTCAGTCACCTTTCGAGTTTTATATATTTAGATATTCTTTACACTCTTTGCTGAATCTATTTGAATGACGTTTAGTAAGGTGATAAACAAAAAAGGAGATATACATGTAAACATAAGCTACTTATAGGCTGGCAGACTAACCCGGATTCCACCACACTGGTAGAAGACACACACTTATAGAGGGAAGTATACAGCTTTAATGTCTTAGGTGATTTATGTCTTTTACTTGACACAGAAAATATGAAACTAATATCTATAACATACATTCAACAAAGCAATTTACAGAATACTAAACTACAAATTTAGTTCAACTACCAATCAATGAACAGTATTTTTTATGTTTTTATAGTATTATTCCTTACCATTCTCTATCAATATTCATTCTCACTGATAGTTCAAAGGGTTTTGATTCATCCAATGGAGCTGGGGAAGATGGTGTTCCTGCTTGACCATCCATGTTGTTTAGTTTCTGAAAAGCAATACATACTTATTATTATTTATTAATTTGCTTAGTATGGGGCTAGATGGTGCTGTGTGATATATCTTGAAATATTTATTAAATTGTGAAACCATTGATGTGTATGTATATTTAAACACTCTGTAAAACTGAATTCAACAGGAGGCTTATAGAAATATGCTATGCAAAGAAATCTGCTCTCCTAAAATTAAATAAGTTTAAGACAGAGTGTATAAAGTTATGACTGTACATGTACAGGTTATGAATAATTTAGTATAGGAATATAGCATAGGTATGTAATAATATATTTAACAATAACTAATAGTTACTTAATACTGAATATACTATACATATAGAATCATTATAGTTTTTGCGCATGAAGTAAATTTAAAAGTGTTAAAGAAGTATTTGTTACCTTAGGTACAAAATATAATGTTACAGCAAATTACCTCTTTACTCAAGGATCTTATCATGAGCCCTGGTCTTCCTCTCTGGTAATATGAGCAAAATGATTTGTATAGTGATACAACTTGCACAAATGTTAATTTGTCCAGATGGACTATAATTCTTCTTAAATATAGGCCTGAAATAATACAAGAATATCATAATTAATACATTGGTATACCTTATATGTATACCTATCTAAAAATTTGACAGCAAATGGCACCGTTTCAAAATCACCATTTTTGTTATGAATTCGAACATTAAAGATTAGACTTTGTAGGGCAGTAAGACTTAGCTGCCAGCAATATAACAAGACAAAGCACAAACATTTAGGTATTTCAATATATTTGGTGTAACAGAAGGGTGTGACAATACTTATACTATACATTCCTATGTATATATGTATAGAATACAGCCCACTAGGTTTCAGGATTCTAAGTGTCATAGATTTCGAGTAATCATAAGTTGAACTTTCATTAAAACTTTAAGACTTGCAACCCTACATCTTATCATTTTGAGTGTTCATTGACTTTTGATGCTATCAAATGACACGGCGCGGCAGTGTCTCTCTGAGAGCGCGTAAAACTAATGCTAGAACGGGATGAAAGAATGTGTGCTTATTTCGGTTTCGTTCAGTCAGTGATCACTCGCTAGGGCTGCCACGAAATCAAGTGAAAAAAATTATCTAATTTTTGTATGGTAAAAAATATATTTAATTTTTCATATTTTGGTATATGACTCCTTACATGATATATATGTATACTCTTTAATATTGTCACACCCTTCTGTTACACCTTGTATATTGTAATTAATTATAATTTGAATTTGAATAATAAATAAATAATATTGATTTTTGGTATGTAGGTATATGGTATATAGGTATAGTATGAAGGTTTAGGAGTGACATAGGCTATTTTTTTCCTAAAATAATACGAGCGAAGACACGGGTGTCCAGTAGTTTACTATAAAGTTACTTACCTAGCACACTATACCTAGTGATAATACAAGGATTCACTTCACTCTGCATGGAATCTTCCATCAATTTATCCACAGTGGATGTGACACAGTCCATCAAGGCACTTATGCCATTCACATAGATGTTTTGTAGTCTTACACAGAAGTTTTGCAAATGAACACTGAGCAGATTGTACCGACCATCTGTTAACAAACTTTCTAGCTCTTTGAACTCCATGTCTGGACACTGTAATGTATAATTTATACATGAAAATTGAGGACCACACCTGAGTTGGCCACTCTTATTCAATAAGAAGAAGAAGACATGAAAATTTAGTCAACAATGTAAATTTATCAAGGCAAAACTGTAAAAGCAATTTTGTTGGTAATTACCTGGATTAATTTTAAAGCCAGCATACAAAAATCTTTTCTGTACTTAGGTGAAACAGTACAGTCCACCATCTTTTTTGCTGAAATTAAAATTATATGGATAATTTTGTTGCTTAATGATGATAAATTGAATGTTTAGTAAGTGCATATAGGATGTGATGTGTAAGGTTATATTGATATTATCATATTATACTGACCTTCCATTTTCAGGAGCCCATATTCTCTAATAAAAGCGACAACAGCTATTTTATGTGGAGTAATATTCTCCGCATTGCCATTTATATTCACAAGTTTTCCAAAGTCTAAATTTTCATTAGCAAGATCCATTTTAGATTCGAGTATCTTGTACTTCCAATGAATTACACGGTAATTGATAGGAGACTAGGATTACCTGTAGAAAGCAATATAGTTACATAATTTACTATTACCATCAATAATTATTTCAATTACAGTATGTGCTCAAAATTAAAATCAAAACAAAACAAACGGCAAATTCACAATTTGGCATTTATGATATCAAATCAAATCAAACTTCAAAGAGATTAAATTGATATAAAAAGAAAATCATAGACTAAAGAGCCCACCTCACAGACAGTTGGGATTGGGATGAGTTTGAAAACGATTCCGGGTTTTACACGATTTTACAGTTGTCTGTCCTTTTCGTACAGCTGTGATCCGAAAGAGACCGAAGTACTGAAAACATGGAGGACGTATGTATATCTGTTTCAATCAAAAACGTTGAAAAAAATATGCTTTCGCTCATTCTCTATGATTTTCTGTATACAACAACAATTTAGATTTCTATTATTTCGTGATTTTACAGTATTTTTACAATAATTTAAACTTAAAATGAGAAACAAAATCGTTTTCTACACATGAGTTCTTCAAAAAGTTGTGGTATATGCCCGTACATCAAAAAAATTAACACGCTTCAAACATGGAAGGAGTGTGGATTATAATCACCACTGTGTTTTATTGTTTCGTGATCACTGAAACTCATCGTGTTACTGTTTCTCAGGGTGATTCCTTACCTCATCATGGTCGCTGCGAACCGATCACGATAAAATTTTGTCAAGGGATAAGGTACAATCAAACCATTTTCCCTAATATTCTCAAACACGCCAAACAAGAAGAGGCAGGGCCTGAAGTGCACCAGTTTACTCCATTGATCAAGGTCAACTGCTCTCCTGATCTGAAGTTTTTCCTGTGTTCCGTTTATGCTCCCGTATGCACAATACTAGACGAGGCCATACCTCCATGCAGACATCTGTGTGAGTCTGCCAAGAGAAACTGTGACCAGCTCATGATAGACTTTGGATCCCACTGGCCTAAACAATTAGATTGTGAACAGTATCCCGAGGTCACAAACGAAAACGTTATATGTGTAGGAGATAATAACAATACACATGAATCTCGAAAGCACTCTGAAACAAAGCTCCCAAAAGTAAATTTTAAATCAAATATTGAAAGGGACCCCACAAAGTTGCAAGGGGCCAAAGATTATGGGTTTGTGTGTCCTGTACAATTCAAAGTTCCTAAAAACTTGGATCTGGAATACTCACTGAAAGTGGGGGACAAAGTTGAACATGACTGTGGAGCTCCATGCAATGGAATGTTTTTCAGTCGAGATGAGAAAAGGTTCTCCCGGTACTGGATTGGTATCTGGGCCACCTTGTGCACGCTCAGCTGCTTGTTTACTGTATTGACATTTTTGATAGATACAGATAGATTTAGATATCCTGAGAGACCTATTATATTTTTGTCTGTTTGTTATTTAATGGTAGCTGCAGCATATGTGATGGGATGGATCGCTGGAGACAGTATAAGCTGCCAGGGGCCATTCCCGTCGACAATCAGTGGAGCACCCTTGCCCAACATATCTGTGATCACTCAGGGCACAAAACATGAACCATGCACCATACTTTTTATGGTGGTGTACTTCTTTAGTATGGCTTCCAGTATATGGTGGGTGGTATTGACCCTCACATGGTTCTTGGCAGCAGGATTGAAGTGGGGCCATGAGGCCATTGAAGCTAACTCACAATACTTCCATTTCACAGCCTGGGCTGTACCAGCTATCAAAACTATATCTATTTTAGCCATGGGAAAAGTTGATGGTAAGTTGAGTCAAGGAGTATCTTATTCACTTTTACTTGTAATATTATGTTACTTGACCCCTGGATAGAACATTACATTAAACATAATTGTTCTTTAACTGGGACAAATAAAATAAAGTTACATGACACCTGATACTGGTGTTAAAACATTACAAATAACAACCTATTGTTTTTTACTGTTACTAAGAACAGAAAATGGCTTAGTGTTTTTACCTTGGCTAGTTTGTTTGTATTCAGAAAATTTCATTGACAAACATGTATAACTCTTGCAAAGTTTAGCATACTAATCACATACAGGCAAAGAATTACATAATCTGAAATTTATAACCTTTTAAACAAGATATCTGTACCTAGCTGAATTTTAATCACTTATTTTGTGCTACATAAACAAGTATAAAATGTTTTTATTCATATTAATTTATGATATAGCAGACAAAAACTGATTACTTTCAACCTGGTTAAATAAACATCATGATTTGATTTACTGGTACTTTACAACAAAATTATAGCAAAAATATGTTTATTTTCCAGGTGACATCCTATCAGGTGTGTGCTATGTTGGACTGTGGGATGCAGAAGCATTGAGAGGCTTTGTACTGGCGCCATTGTGTGTGTACTTAGTCCTGGGAACTATATTCCTGCTAGCCGGGTTTGTATCTCTGTTCCGCATCAGAACAGTAATGAAACATGATGGAACCAAGACAGATAAACTCGAGAAGCTCATGATAAGGATTGGTGTCTTTGGAGTTTTGTATACGGTGCCTGCCTTGATTGTCATTGCTTGCCTATTCTATGAGCAGGCAAATTTCGAAGACTGGATGATAACTTGGCACCGCGATATGTGTTCAACACCACAATACTCTGTCCCATGTCCCTTCACACATAAAGAAACAAACAGGCCCAAGTTTGAAATGTTTATGATAAAATATCTCATGACAATGATTGTGGGCATCACATCCAGTGTCTGGATATGGTCAGGAAAAACAATAGTGTCATGGCGTCAATTCTTCGACAGAATAAAAGGTAGAAGAGTTGAAGCTTATGTATGATAAGAATCAGTTTTATTTCTAGTGTTATATGTTGTAACCACAGAAATCTAAATAAACAGGTACTGTGGTTGTAACACTGTATTTTTGCAGCTATGTGTAGTATTATTTTGTATTTTTCATTAATGTTAGTGGTAAATCAATTAAGTATTTTTTTATCCAGTGACAAATCAGTCTGAAATGATGCAGCTAATGAAATTTTTTTATGATTATTTTTTCTTTACTATTATAAAATCTAAGTTTAGCTTATAATGTCATTTATAAGTTTTTATACATAAGTATGTATTGTATAAGTAAAGCTCCTCTTCTAATATCTCATACATTTTACTTGAATGAAATTTCAAATAAGGCTGATACTTGTAAATAGATTATTTTTTATTATTTACATATGACTTTTACATTTTTATTTTTACCTTTATAGTTTGTAAGAATCAATTGATCAGTGTTTAACTAATAAACTTGTATTTTGTATTTGTACATTTTGTTTTTTTAGTAAATTTATTACCTCTTAGGTCTATAAGGGTGGTTATCTGAAATTTGGTTAACTTCTGACGTAATTTTGAAAGTGGTGTTTTTAGTTGAAAATCACAACAGTTTATAGTTTATGCTGTGGGTATAACATCTACTTTGCTGTATCTAAAAGGGCCAGTCACTTTACTTGTTATTTTTAGAGATATTTACGATTTTTTAAAATCAGATTTCTAGGGACTGACGAGACGCGATAGGGACTGACGCAAAACACGGTTATTATGTCAAATCACATTTTATTGAAAAATCAACTGCAACTACAAATAATCTTATTAATTCACAAATTTATGAACTATAACACAGTATTTATTATGCATATAGCAGTCAAATTGTACTATCAGTTTAATACTTACTAACTAGATATTGTCTTTAAGTAATTAACAAATATTTTAAATAATCAGCCTTCTACACTTCTAAGTAACCAAATTATAATTGAACACAATATTCAGAATGTCATTAGTTATTTTGAGATCACAAAAAAATATTACACTTTCTTCTTTCAAATATTTTAAACTTAAACTAACTAGTGTCACGTATTTATTTTTATCACTATTTGCTTCACTTCTCGTAAACTTGAACGGGGGTTTTAAATTTGTAAAATACTGTATTTCTCTTGACGATTAGATTAGGAACTGGCAGTTTTTCTATAACATCTTCGTAAGGCACGTCGGCGATATCATTATCATTAATTTTAAATTCTCTGCCATCTTCATTGCACACTTTAAGGAATGTTACTGTCAGCTCGCCATCTTCATCATCATATTTTGAGCAAATTGCGGCGTATCGGTATTCTCTTCCCCTCATTATTAACTTAACCAGAACATAATCTCCACTGCCATAGCTCATTTTAGCCTTTTCTTGTGCAATGTGGCTCATACTTGCTAGTGGCATATCATCTTCAGAATCCGTGAAAATATCTGAAACTTGAAGCCGCTGTGTATTGGTCTGGTACGTTATAGTCCCCAAGTTATAATGATCACAACCAACATTATCACAGAAGCAACTTAGTGATTTCAAGGCAAGTTTATTGGGGTTATAAGTATAACCCGAGACTTGATGCACTAAGAGAGTTCCTTTAAACGGTTTCTGCTCTTTCTCATGTTCCTTGATCATTTTGTTAACATTTTCTATGTCAGCATCTTCGATAACAGAGATCTGTATATTTGGACACCGTTCTCGAAGCACAGCTACAAAGTCGTACAAGTTTGTTATGTCACTTCTCTGAGCTATGAGTTGGTCTGCAGTACGTTTGCATGTAGCTCCGATTCCATCTGGTGCCCCTTTTCCATGTCCCGCCTCATGGAAATTCCATGTGAATTTATTAGCCACTGGATAAAAATCCTGGATTCTGCAACCCAAAATATAAAACATTGTTTTATTTCGATATTGGGTTACAGGACCGTCACTCAAAAAATGCAGGTTTTCTACAGAGGATGGCAATTTTCTGAGGATAGGCTGTAAATGTGCCCAAATGGCTCCAGCGTTATGAGATAAATTTAACGACACAGTGCAATGAGACGTTACTTTATCCTTTGTGTAAACCACCACTGTATGCAAAGAAATTTGAGTCCTGGAGCCACCAAAATGATAAGACTGAATTTCTTTGTTGCATTTAGTTGTATAGTTTTCCGAGAAATCCATGTGAATTAGTGCATCCTTTTCTGTAAGTGACTCTTTCAACGATTTAATAGTTTTATATTGATGGACAATGTTCTGTTCATGTTGGAATAATTTTGGTAGATCACTCTCTTCCAATTGCATAACTAAATCACGAGGTTTTAAGTTGTACATCTCTTTCTTGTATTTTGTGACGCATCGATCCTGTTTAGTTTTAATGTCCTTAATAAATTCCTTGCTATGCTTCCATTGTTTGACTGCAATATCCATACTATTATCAAATTCCTTGTATGGTAAAATCTTCATTGAGCAGTCTTGGCAAGTTCTCGCTAAGCATTTTTCGGAGTAGCGATCACAACAGATTGTTTCCAGTGCAGTTTTATATGTTTCAAAGTCCAGAATATTTGCATTTTTTAAGGCAGCTAATTTTAAATTGATGTTTTCATGTGTAACACAAGCACAGGTGTCACGATCTTGAAGCTGAGGCATAACAACCCAAAATGGACGCAATTTGCAGAATGAAGTATACCCTATTTTCATCAAGTTCGTCTTTAGAAATTTTTGATGTAAATTTTTCAAGGAATCCAGCAAAAATCTTTTTTGTTTTTTATTTTTTTTGCGAGTGATGCATTCCTTTTTTCCAGCCGCACAACGACTATTACTGTCATCTTCATAAAACTTGTGTATGATTTCTTCAACTCTCTTTCTATTTCCCTTAACTTCATATTTTGTACGATTAAATCCCATCTTTTTATATGTAATAGCTTTGTTTCCAAGTCTCCATATCTTATATTTATGTGTCAGTGGACTGGACAAAATCGTTTTTATGCAGTTTTTTTCTTGGTGTGTCTCAATTTTTTTGTCTGAAATTTGCCTCTGAACAATTTCGCAAAATAACGCTTTTTTTATCAATTCAACTTTTTGATTAGGGTCGTTGGCCATTTCTACAATTTTACTTTTTGGAGTCAGTGCTTTCTTCTTTTTTATCATTCTATGTTTCAGTCTTCTGTTTCTTTGTTGTTCGCTGGCAAGTTTCTTTTTTAAATTTTCAATGAGTAAGTCCTTCCTCTTCAGTATACTATTTCTTTTTTTCCGTTGAACTACACTCCTCCTTCTAGCTTCAGCTTCTCTTTGATTATTTAATAAATAAACATCAGGAATAATTTCATCTTCCGAAGACGGCGGCGTATTTTGGTCCACGTATTTATCTGTATTTTCACGAACCTTTTGATTTTTTCTATAATCAGATGAATAGGCTACCCAGTTTTTTTTTGCCTTTCTGTGCTCACGTGGAGTCATGTCTTTTACACATTTTCGTTGTCCTTTTTCCTTTTTCTTTAGATATTTTAGTCGTTCCATTTCTTTGTACTCTGCCAGCAAAACAGGGTCATTTTTAATTCTTTCCAATCGTCTCTTAGCCTGTTCAGACTTATTTTTTGCAATTTCCTCTTTGGACAATGTTTTTTTCTTTCTAGGCGCCATATTCTACAACAAATATAATGGTATTTTGTATAAAGCTATGCATCACACAGTATGACCATCAGTCCCTAGATGTCGCGTCAGGCCCTAGTCACTATTACGACTAGGGCCTGACGGTCTAGGGACTGACGAAACGAAACAAAATCAAATGAAACATATTATTTAAAAACAACATCAAAACCAATAGGCGGTCAAAATAACAAGGCAGACCAAACTCATATTAACAATAAGTAATGAGATAAATTATTAATTAAAATCTTTAAAACGACTTACCTAGGGACTGAGAGTTTGACTGGCACAGCACGTGTTTCTGCAGCAAAGTCGGCGCTCGCACTAATAACAAAATGGCTGCCGCGGCTTGGGTCGTGTTTGCAACTAACTTCACACCGATGCTATCGTACTGAGTGAGTTATGAAATAACCATATGCTTGGATGCCGCGTATTTTTTAATTTCGTAAATGACTAGGGCCTGATATGTTTTATCACTTACACTTTTTGACTTGAAATAATGTGATGAAACATAGTATTATTATAAATTGAATCATTATGACAATGATAGTAATGTAATAGTAAACGAATATAAAGAGAGTTTGATCAAATTATTCATAAAGATTTATAATTACAGTGAAATGAATACTAAATTCTGGAGATCCTTCATGGCTAGGGCCTGATATTTGGAGTAAAAATGTCAATTTTTGGAAATAAAGAATATTATGATATGTATCAAAATGAGTGACCGAACCAAATGGACTTTATAACATCGTTTAGTATTTTCAAATATTGGATATTTTATGAATAATATTGTCAAAATTGATGCTAACACCAAGTTAACCAAATTTCAGATAACCACCCATAAAATAGAACTTAAATTTGATGTGTCCTGTAATTTATATTCTCTTTACACTCATACATATTGCAATTATGAATGAAATTCTTGATGATACTATCAATAGTATTGTATAGGTACCTATATAATAGTACTGTATAGGTATCTCACTAATATCATAAAGATGGCAGACAATGAGTGGAAATGTGTAAGTTTGTATGTTTGTTGCTATTTCACACTTTTGAATAGTTAGAGTATACATTTTTTTTTTAACTTGAACGGGTTTGCACTTGACCATAGTTTACCTGATAGCAAGCAAAGGCTATGGCCTAAGATGGAACATTGGCTAATTTTAAAATCTGGTTGATGCAGATAACACTGGTACTTCTAGCATTGTGAGAATAAGTAATTTTTATTTCAAACATGTACCTAACAATTACTCAAAATAATTTTAAGTGAGATATAGAAGATTTATATAAGGAAATGAATACAAACTGGTTTGACTTAAATTTAATTCAGAATTAGATTTAAATTACATAATTTATAAAAATTTATATTACATCTAAGCAACCTTAAAATTCATACACCTTTCACTCTTAACAAATAGTTATCAATTAAGTATTTCAACAGGTTTACGCTCGGGTGTATTTTCCCCAGATGTGGAGCATAAAGACTGATGCGATGAACAAGAGAGACATCACCAACACTGGGACAGGGCCACTGCAAAAACAAAGTAAAATTAAAATGGAGTTCAATCTTAATTTTATATAGGTATGGGTGATAGATTCACTATCAATCCCCTTGGGGTCTACTGTCTTTACTTCTCAATACACCACAGGAACAACTAAACATATGCTAAAAGTATGAATAAAAGAATATTGTTGTTACATTCTACCAAATCATGCAAATAATACTACAGATTGAAATCTTTTGTGAAAGTAAGTTGTGTAAATAAGAGAGAAGTAGAAAGTGATATGTCACTGATATATGTTTCAATGCAGATAGAACACTTACACCTTGACTCCGGGAGAATCATCAGTGTAGAAGCGCCACATGCCACCGGATCCAGCGCCTGTGCTGCGGTTCCTAGCTGCCGTCGTGGTGGTCGTGGTTTTCCTTTGACGCACGGTGCCTCCGCTAGCGGAGCGAGGAGCTGCTGATGCCTTGCTCGGGGATCGGCTGCCAGAGCCGACAGATGTAGAACTTGGTGATGCTGGCTAAAATATAAATAGGCCACTTTTAGAAACTTATCGAAAACTCCTTAACAAATACACACTGACACTGATGTTTACCATTTTATAAATTTATTGATGCTTTTACACAGAAAACAGTTTTATTCATGAACTGTGTTTAGTAGCGAAATGAAGTCCAATCGGATCAAATTCTTCAGAAAATAAGTGATGGGTTGGCCAACGCGTACAAATTCACTTGACAGCTCGACACGTTGTCAATTTGGACAAACTGAATTGCTAGCACCAAATAATATTAAAGCTATCCTGACACAATCACACCCATAATGGTATTAAAAAAAATCGGCCATATTGCAAAAAAAGCTAAATGTCAAAGAGACAGCTGTTGACATTTGTTATCAGTCAGTTTAAGTTTTTAGTTTTTTTACGTTAGTATCCTTAGTAGTCTGTGGTCAGTTTAAAAAAAACAGCTGTGTACAATTGAGGTTAGAATTCTAAGATTCAAGAAATTCAATATTTTAAATTAATTAATTCATTGGTGTTCTGAATGCTTTACGGTTAAGGGATAATTTATTGGGCATGATTATCAAATTGTTAAACTGGACTCGTAGATGCTATTCAATTACAGGTCTCTCGAAAAGAAACACAATGAATCAAGATAAGTTTTACTTTCGGTACGTGGAACATGAAGAAAAAATTGATATATCTTTCTTATTCAAAGTCAAAGAATCAGTAAGGCAATTCAATCTCAGCAGAAATCCAACTGAGACTATCCAGGTATTATTCACACGTATCGAAGCAAATATCAGGAAAGTGATCAACAAAGGAAACAAGAAAAATAAAAATGCTGAAGTTACTGAAATAGGAATACAATTATTTGATGTTGACAACCCAGTGCCCGCTGAATCTACATGCAGAGAATTATTCACTTTGAAAGGGCCCATCAAATTAAAAATATTGGATTCGGTATATGAGGCTGTATTTAATGCTCCATGGGTTATAAGTATAAGTTTACCTCAGAGTGTTTTGGCTGGATTTCCTGTTTACCCGGAGCATTTCCAAGTTCAGTATGCAGACAAGAGCAAATGTATATACAACTGGTATTGTGGATTGGCTGTCAATGAGAAAGGAAACACTGTTAATGAAGATCATATAAAATGGGAGCTTGTTGGAACTGGGTATACATACACACCTAGCTCACAACACATTGGACAGAAATTGAAATTGGAATGCATACCAAGTGAGTATCAGCCTAGTAACATACATAAAACCTTAAGTACCATGTAGGTATACATGAATATCAACAAATCTTCCTAAAACCTAAATGATTCTGACACCATCTTTCTTCATTCTAACTTTCAGGGTGATGTTCTTCTCCGTCCAACTTATTATCATACTAATTACTTCTATGTTTTCTATTTTAATATGATATTAATACTAGTTGTTAAGCCATATCAGAAAACCTTAATAAGCTCTCAACAGTAGAGTTGACAATTCTCATTAGATAAGTAGAAAAATTCAACAAGCCTTGTTTGTGTTACAGGTGATGGAGTAAACACTGGTCCAGCAGTGGAAGCTGTGTCTAAAAATGCTATAGAAGCCGGACCTGGCTCTTGCCCTTTTGAAACTAGACACATGTTCACAACAAATAAACTCAAAGAACAAAGGTACTTAATTTAGTTTTGATTTTTTTTTATTATGTACTGTAACTTAACTCAAAGATCAAAGGTAAATTCATTATTGAAATATCACTATGTAGTGACATATTTGGTTATACAATTTATAAAATTGAAATGATTTATGTCTGATTAATATCATTTTAATGATAAATATTGCCAAGATGGAATCACACTGTAAAAAAAATATCAGATCTTTTATAGAGCCAAAACACTAACTCTAATAACTCAAACATTACAAACTTAAGATAGGTATATGAATAAGACATAGTTGTGTTGAAATTTAGTTACAGAGTTATAAACACATGGATTGTATAACTGTAATGCACAATAGTTGGTAATTTGATTTATGTAATATTCTCTAGTATTTAATTTTAGTTAGACTGGGTGTGTCTTTATACATAACCACCGTAAATCCTCCCCCGGATTGGGTGGTACCACTAAAGGTTTTTCCTGGGATTAAAAAAAAATGTGTGTCTTTATATACAAAGTAATCTTTTTGTATCTTTTTTCAGTTTCCGATGTGTAACCTACAACATACTGGCAGATCTATATTGTGACTCTGACCATACAAGGACAGTATTACACCCATATTGTCCACCCTATGCACTACATATTGACTATAGGAAGCAACTCATTCTAAAGGAATTAATAGGTAAAATATACACCAGTATATGAATGGTTTCATATATTAAGTATCTAAAATAAGATATTAAGGTGTTACTTTTTAAAAGATTTCTAATGATGGATTAAATACATTTCTAACAGAACAGTGAATCCAAAAAGTGTAGAAATTAAACTAATTTCATAATTAATTTACCACACTAAAAATAATAATGCATGTTACCAACATTTACAGTGAATTACTTTTTATTTTCACAATATCTACAGTGTCAAAAAAAAACAATTAATCTTCAGGAAAAAGATTTAACAAATTGAACAAGTATTACAAGTGTCGATTCTACATTTTCTACACTTCTTAGTCTAAATATAAGCTCTTACTTACCTCTATCACTAATTAACTTTCTATACTATGCCTGATATACTAATTCATTCATAAGTTTGAATCTATCTGAAAAATTTGGTTGCTGAGCAAGAATTAATTTGTACAATCTTATTGTACCATGTCAGTTCTACACTAATACTCAATACAGTGTTAAAAAAAATCTTTATGCTCCATGATGAAAAATTATCTTTACTGAATTCTGCACTTTTCTTGTTCTGTGTTATTTCTAAAGATAAGAAACATTTTTTATTTCAGATTTGTGAATGAAGTTAACTTTTGTTTTCCAGGATATAACACGGACATAATATGCTTGCAAGAAGTAGATACTAAGATATTCCACCATTGCCTTGTCCCATTCTTAAAGTTCCAAGGTTTAGACGGTTTATTTTACAAAAAGGGCAAAGAGGTTGCTGAAGGACTATCTTGTTTCTTTAGAAGTGGTAGATTCAGGTAAATTGATATATTTGTTATAAACTAGTGAATGCCAGCGGCTTCACTAGTTATTTTGAGATAAAAAGTAGCCTATGACACTTTTTAGACCTTATGTTACCTACATTCCAACAATGGATTTAAAGTAAAGTAGGTATAACCAAACAATTTTTATTTTAATGTCTTCTATGTTCAGATTCTTTACCCTCTTCAGCTTTATTATAGTATAGAATAGATAAACAATACCATATATTTATTTCTTTGTCATACTAATCTTGGTGCACTGCCATAAAATATTTGTTGCCTTTGTGGTAACATGTTCAATTTGTTTTCTCCATAACAGCTTACTATCTAGCCATATTCCAAGGTATTTAACGTCTTTACTGAGCGTTAGTACTAATCTTCCATTTTGCAGGAGTATAGGCCAAGATCAAATTGTGTTATCTGCGGCACTCAAAGAGAAAGCCTGCTTGGAACCTATTTGGAACAAAATAAAGGACAACACACCGTTAGTTGAGCGAGTACTGAACAGGTCTACAGTAGCTAGTGCCACATTTCTTCAGTCGCTAGATAATGAGAGAGAAATAATAGTTGTGGGAAACACACATTTATACTTCCATCCTGATGCAGATCATATAAGACTACTGCAAGGTGGTGCGGTCATTTACTGGCTCAAGGATGTTATCCAGAACTTACAGAAACAGGTAAATAGATTATTTCCTACTCCTATTTTGTTATACTCCACATTACTGAAAATTGTAAGTTTGTGACACCCCCATAGAATTAATTCATTGAGTGTAGGTACTCATTTCTCTAGGTAATTATAACCCATGAATCTTCAAATCCAGAGTAAATAGGTTTCTCCTACGCAAACGTGCAACATTTTAGACTACAGTGGTGTAACATCAGGCAGGCTGTAGTCAAACATAGGCCTATTTTGTGATAAAAAAAGGTCCGAGAATAACGACTTGTAACTGTGGTAACTAATAAATAATTAAATATTCCGGGACATTAGGAATGTTACTGGATCTTATGAGACTGGCTAAACTAACGTGACGTCCAGTTAACTTTACGGTTTAATGATAACTGGTGTAATATAAGTACAAATATAATTATGATGACATGACAATACAATATAATTATGATGACATACGTATTTTTTCAATTCACAGAATCCAGACAAAAGGATATCTCTAATTCTGTGTGGTGACTTCAACAGTGTACCATCTTGTGGTATTTACCAGCTCTATACCACAGGAGTAGCTCCAAGTGATCTAGCTGACTGGAACTCGAGTGAGTTTAATACACATAGTCTTACCTTTTAATTTTTATATAATAATAGAAGATAGAAGATGCACACTGGTGGTTTCGGGATAGAAAGTACACTATTCCACTCCGCATACTATCATCATAACAAAAATTACGATGATCCGTTGCTCCAACACTGTAAAATATACTTTTATCTTATAAAAAGCAGCCTTCCAGGCAGTAATCGTACATTTGAGCGTGAAAAACAGACATCAGTTCACTCTCAAATGTTCGCCTTTTTAATAATTTAATCGGAAAGAGAGAGAATTTTATCAGTAGGTATATTCCCAATATAAACTTTTTCTATTTTCAGATGCAAGTGAAGCGGTGAAAGACTTAAGTCTTAAACAGAACATACCACTAGCAAGCGCCTGTGGAACCCCCGAATATACTAACTTCACAAATGGTTTTGCTGATTGCCTTGACTACATATTTTACGATAAATCTAATTTAGCTGTAGAGCAGGTAATTGTGATAACGTTTATTACACTAGTATCAGTAATTAATTTACATATATTACAATACTGTCCTAACTTATTTGGGCCCAATACCTACGTGTATTTGTTGTCTATACATAGGTATATATGCAAAGATACCACAATAAAGCAGCAATATTCACTCCCTGGATGATTGATTTAAGAAATGGTATTCGCATTTGACGCTTCCGTAGGTCAGATAACTAGTAACGTTACTGTACAGTTAAAGAGCCAATAAGTAGGTAAGTGTAGAGATGGAATTAATTTCGTAATTGTTTTTCGACATTATAAAAAAGTAAAGATAAAAGATAAAGGTAAAAGCTTTATTCACCTTATGACGTCACATCATATAGGGCAAGTCAGTTTACATCATCATCATCATAAATTTAAGGGCCGTGCCCTTGTCTGTGGAGTATGCGCCATCCTTCCCGGTCTTCTGCCAATTCCTTGACCTCCTTATACGAAATGACACCCGCCTTTTCTTTTATTTGCTCCATGTATGATCTTCTCGGCCTTCCTCTTCCTCTTCGGGCTTCCAATTTTCCTTCCATGATGTTTCTTATAAATTCGTCATGTCGTATAAGGTGGCCAACCATCTTCCCTCTTCTGTTTTCAAAAGTTGCCAGTATTGTATGGTGTTCTTGGACCTATTTTTCTTAAATACTAAGTAATTTATCACTCTTATTATCTAATTAATTTATTTATATACTTAACTATAAGTTTTTGCATCTAAATTACAATACCAGATAAAATAGTAGGTACGCAAGTCAACATTTATAATACCAAACTCAAAAAAGCATTATATGTAGATTACTTATTATTTTCGTGATCACAAATACTATGTAATAGTCAGGAAAATTACAAATTAATTAAACAAGTACATACTGTAGGTGGCGCCACCAAAATAGAACTGACTCTCAAATAATGCTTAAAATCCTCTGTTAGACCTCCCTCTATTTCATTTTGCTGTAAGAAGTGGGTATAAAAAACTATTAATTATCTAACATACATAAATTCATAAGTTTATTTTCATTACAGGTTGTTCCATTCCCGAGTGTTGAAGAGTTAAAGCTGCACACAGCCCTTCCCAGTATAGTATTCCCGTCAGATCACATAGCACTTATATCAGATTTAAGATTTAAAAATTAACTGTTCTGCCATTAAATGTATTTATAATAGTTATCTGTATAATTTAAGATATCATGTGAGCTGTATGCATAATATTTATATGCATTTAAAATACATTCATAATAAATTGTATGATATTTACTAAGTAAGTATTTTGTTTCTAAAGTCCTAGAACAAGATTAAATCGTATTGTTGAAGGTACCGTAGCGATCCTTTGATTTTTTTGCCTCTAAAGGCAATGTTTTAGTTAGTAACTTATGAATATGCCTGTATATTTTGTTTTTTTATTTTTAAAATGTTGCGTTGTGTCTAGAAATTCAACCGCTATTGCCGAAGCGCCCGTCAATCGCATGCGTTTACCAATGTAGCAAAGGTCGACGCGGTCAGTCCTTGGATGAGTGACCGAAAAGTGGCATTCCATATTGGGCACTTCCATGGGTCGGATGACACGTTAAATTGTAGGTACCGGCTGTTTGTGTAGTGCGGCAGTCGTTAAGCCATGTCAGAGGCCCTAAGGGCGGTAATTGATAAACTCTCGACACCCAGAGTTGGCCACTCTTGATAAGAAGAAGACCGCTATTGCAAAAAATATGTTAGCGATATCCTTCGCTGATGGTGATCATCATTTATTATGTTATGTACTCTAATAGTATGAGATACATAAATAATGCCCTTTATTCTACGCACTAATAGAAAACGTTATCACAAAAATATTGCGACACTATCAAACCAAGGCCCTACTCTTCTGGAGTGGATTGAATTAAAGTAAAGCCGGAGGTGGTCATCATAGCACACCGTGTAGTGTACGTGTATCTCGTCATAGATAACCGGTATAATTTGTGATAGATAAGAAAACCTAATGTGAACGGTACGGTACGTGTTCCGTAATTATTATTTTTTTATTAAATAACTGACAAGTCATACATATTGTCACTGTCAAAAGTTTTATGTGGTTCCGGGTTCAGTCAGTTGTGTCGTCGATTCGAATGTAAATTTGTTTTTATATAAATGATTTAATTTGTAGATATTTAATGTAAACTATCATTCCTTACGTGCGTTTATATTCCGAACAAGATGTTTAAACTATATCCGAAACCGAGTTCTTACTTCTTCGCTAAGAACCATGTAACTAAAGTGTTTCTTGGTAAGTTGCTTACTATGCTGTATTCGGCTTATTTTACGCCTTTGTTTGTTACGTTGTTCCTTGTCCTAAAGAAACGATTATTACATGCGTATTTATTACATTCAGTATCATCTACTCGATCTATTTATATTTTCCTTTCACCAGGCAAATCTCATCCCATTGTACAAGACTTGCACGTAACGACTGCTCTAAAATTCCCTCAAGTCGTCGCTCTGAAGCTTCCCACGAATGTCGTCGACATCAATGCCTCTGAAATGGGAAGGTTCTCGCCTCTTAGAGAGCGCGACATCTCGGGGCCCGTCATTAACTCTTGCTATCAAAAGCAGCAGGATATCTCTAAAATCGACATAACTGTCCAAGCGGATCCCCACGTGAACAAATATGATTGCCGCGGAGCTGTGAGCTTGTCATCATCTATGCAGAGTAATGTCCCAAGCCCGTTCACTGGCAACCACTCTCACCTGGGAATGCCTGGCTCCCAGTGGGGTCAAGGTCAAAAATACTTGTCTGATCACTTGCATAGTGCTCACTATCTGACCTTGAGGAATGAGTATCGTGGGAGGATGAGACAAGGTATGGAAAACAAAGACAACATTATCATTCATGTACCTACTAAACATACTACAAATTATATTTATATGACACCTATTAGTGCAACATTGTTGTGCTTCTAGTATGTTCCTACACAGTAATATGGTTAACTAGTTTATTGAAATTTTCCACTGCATTAATAAGCTTGATATAAAAAAAAGAATTGACCAAGTAACATTTTTTGCTTTTGTTTATGCAATTCATGCTCTGTGAAATCATTCATTTTATCAGCTTCTCTCATTCTTATCACATTTGTCACACAGTGTTTTGTTAAACTTCATTGGAATTGTAATACTCGTTTGACTGCCTTTGTTTATGTTGTCTCTGGGCTATCTGTATGTCTGACGCTTTGTAGCCCTCTGGAATTTCAATTACTTATTTGCTTCAAATTTTAAATTATGTGACTAATTTATTTGAAGCTGTCTAGTCCTTGTGATAGTATAATTTGTCCAAATTTAGCTTGTTCCACTTTAGCTTAAACTTTTTTTTTTACTTTTTCAAAGCATAGCTGTTGGAACAAGAAATATGAGTACAGAACCTAAACCCGAAGTGAGTGTGGGTGAAGCTCAAACAGCATCACAGCCCACAGATACAAAACCCCTATCCACGAAGGAAAAGTTCAAAAAGGCATTCAAAGAGTATGGTGCGACAGTAGTAGTATTTCATGTGTCCATATCTCTGATCTCACTTGGCAGCTGTTACCTTCTTGTTTCTAGGTATGTCTTCTTATAATACTATTTACATATTTTGGTACATTAAAAGGGTTATCAAGGCAACTAACCCCATGAAAAATATAAAACAACAGATATTTTCTTTTTGTAACTACAAAGTAACATTATGCAAAACTGGATATTGACTTGATTTTCTGTTTACAGTGGCGTCGACCTAGTCTCGTGGCTAGAATACTTGAATATTGGAGAGGGAGTTGTTGCAAAAGCAGTGGGGTCCAATGCCGGCACATTTGTCATAGCATATGCAATACATAAAATATTTGCTCCTGTAAGAATGGGCGTAACATTGACAGCTACTCCTTTTATTGTTAGGCATTTAAGAAAAATTGGGGTCTTAAAACCTCCAGGGTCAGTTGGTGGTGGTGGGAAATAAATGTGTAAAAATATTTATGTATTTTATTTCACAGTATGATCCATGCCATTTTGTATAGATTTTAATTCAATGCACAGAGCGCATAAGTGTCTATACAAAAATGAAGGTCAAGGTGCAAAAAAGGGGGAACCACGCCATCTATGTAAATGCTCTGGAACCAAATTGTGGAATACATTAATGCAATAAGACAAAATTTTGGTCCACCCACTGTCAGGCATTGTTGTTTCTATTCATCAAGTCCATAGCAATTTTTGGCTACGGAATAATTTACAATATTCAACATCTGTTACGTAATATAAACGAAGATTACATGTCAAGTGTCAAGCTTTTTTGCGTCGTAGATAGTACCTAACAAGATAGTTATAAAGTTCTTTATTCTAGTTAGAACTTGCCGGCTGGTGATAACGGTACTAGTGTGTAGATAACAAAATTCGGCCATGGACCAAAAGTAAGTCAATTCTAAAACAGATAGGTGCCTACATCCTACTCAATAACAGTAGGTACGTTAAACAGGTTTTGAAAGACCCATGCATACTAAATTGAGCATGACTATTAAGCTCTACTATGATTTATTCTGTAATTTTTAGTATGTGTAGGATATAATACTCATTACTTCCATACATTGTTTAATGTGTACGTATTTATGTTAAGTTAATGTTGACTGATAACCGAAGTAAGCAGGGTTCATTTGTTGGCTCCGATACAAAAGACGTCAATAACATAATTCAACTGATAAGGGTGTCAAATGTTCTTTGTTACTCTGAAATTGTAAAGTAACTTAGTGCTTGAGCCGAGATTGTGGCCCAGACTTGTGCAGCAAACGTGTAGAAAATATACCCAATAGTTCTTCATTGCTAATTTAATTGACAACATGTTTAAGAAAACTGTAATTTGTGCGAGTTGGCTTGTGCTCTTCGTGACCATGACTAGCGTTTGGAACAGGTATGCCAAACAAGTTTGTGGACAAACTTTCACATTTCTTAGACTATTCGTTATAGGTACCTAGCTATTTCTATGTATACTTTGGAACTGTTACTATGTAAGGATTGCCCAAGAATCTCGATAAAAATATGCAGATAGGTGGTATAATAAGTTAGTATTATGTATAGTAGGTAATATCGAATAGGTATGTTGGCTACTTTACTTACTACTTATATCACTAAAAATATATTCATATTGGATACATATACCTACAAATACATATATCCAATATTTGGTAGATTTATTGCAATATACTTTCTAATCCAGTAGGTAGGTACTTATCTAACGACTACTAGTAAAATAACTAGGCTTGTGTAGGCTTTACCTGTGGGTTTTGAAATCCAAAACTCAAGATGTCACTGCAGTGGGAACGGGGTGTCAGCTATTATGGTTTTCATCATATTTTTTTTTTACGTGGGATAGATTTTCGCTTTACTACAGCCTGCCTGATGTTAAGCATTGCTGCAGCCTAAGGTGTTACACGCTTACGTACCTACCTAGAAGATACCTATTAACTCTAGATTAGAAAACCCCTGGATTGTAGTTCGCAGGAAACAGCTTCTGGTAAAGTGTTCCAAAGCTTTGATGTGAATTAACTATTTATTGTACTTATTAACGACATAAAAATAAACTAAGAGTCGAGCCGACCATCGTAGTCATTCACCAGATAGAATTAAGACACTTCAATGCACGTAAAGTACCTACCTATCTATTGGTACCTACCTATTCTATTATCTAAGACCAGTTATAACCAGTCTAAGAGTGCGGCAAAATTTACATACACATTACTGTGTCTTATATTACAGTGCAGCAGCATCAGATGATAAATATCTGTTTGATTTTACAAAAGACGACGACGTAGATGAATGGACGGAACAATCGGACACAGTTCGTGATGTGGGCATGTCTAAAGCAGTGCTTGTTATACATAAGAACATGGCCTATAGACGAGCAATATTCTTCTCTTTACTAAATCCTCAACTAAATGGAGCTGGGTTCGCTGGCATTAGAGCTATAAAATCATACGATTTAACAGGATGCACAACACTGCAAATACAGTGTAGGGGACAAGGGCAATTCAATGGTTTCAAAGTTGTTTTGAGGCATAAGAATCTGAATGATGAACCAAATTATTCGTTCGAACAGTATTTTCAGGTAAGTAAATATTTCTATTCGTTCTTTTAACTATTGTTATACCTACACCTACTCTTTTTCTTAAGACTTCAAATGCGCACTACTATCACACTAGAAGTGAAAGTTTGTGTGAACCTATCTGTTCTTCTTTTTTCTGACTTACAACATAGCTAGACTAATTAAAATTGTATTTTAGATCTCTGTATCGCATAAGTCAGTTACATAATACAAATCTAGCGATCTAAAATTTTGAGAGCAAATGCACATACCTAAATATTTTTATTTCCAGGCTCCAAAAGATGAATTCTCAGTCGTAAGTTTGAAGTTTTCCGACTTCAAAGCCTACTACCGTGGGAAAAGAGTGACCAACAATGAAGCTCTGGATTTATCTCAAGTCAGTAGCATTGGCTTACAAATGTACGGCGGAGTGTACCAGCCTGTGAAGCAGAAAGGACCAGCCAGTTTAGAAATAGATTGGATAAAAGCAACTAATTCTTAAGTCTAACAATACATTTTATTCTAGTAAAATTTCATTAGCTTTTTATTAGAAACTTGGGAGATCCTTACTGGTACCCAAGACTATGAAAGAAAGGCTTTATTCATATTCTTATCAATTTTATTATGTACCTAAAAATTAGAGATATTAGACAATAATTATATTATTAATATAACACAGTATACACTCAAGTTCAAATCATTGAATCATAATGATCATGTAAATGCCAACACCGTTGTGCTCGTTAAATTCTATCGTTGTCTCGTGGGGAGGAGTAACGTGAGGGCCGTCATGGCGTCGGGGAAGAGGGAATGGTAGTTGACGAGAGGCACGTATGCTGCCGTGATGACGCGGCCCGCGAACCACCGCCCGTGCAGCGAGTTGACTGACGCGACCGCGGTGGCTATCGTGGGACACTTGCAGTACACGTTGCCCTGCGGAGATGCCTTATCTACGTACACATGCAGCACCCCGCCGTGTTTATTGCACTCGCTGATGACATCATCCCTGATTTCTATGTCCCAGCTCGGGTTCGATTCTCTGTAAGGGAAATTGAGGTTGTTGTTATGATGTAAATAGAGCAACATAAATAAAGTGATAATGATATCACACAGGAATGACCTGGCAGGGTGAACCATACCAATCTAGGATTATTATCCCATTACCAATGTACTAATTTAATCTCTATACCAAATTTCAAGTTAAGAACAAACTCTTTTTAATAATATCGCTCAGCCAGTTGATCACAGAGTATTCAACACTTTAAACCTTTATAATATTACTGGCATCATTATTTCTTGATAGGTAGATATAGTACACTTACGTAGCTGGGTCGAACATGTTGTTGAGCATGAAGCACTGAGTGGCGATAGGTGGCGCCACCTGCGGCTGCGGCTGTGCGAGCGTCGTGTTCGACCCCATCAGGACTGACGCGGCTGCTGGAGGAATCTGCAACATAATAAATAAATATTTCAGGACATATCACACAGCGCCATCTAGCCCCATACAAAGCTTAAGCTTGTATAATGGGTACTAGATAATGGATATAATACATACATACTTTAGTTTTGTACTTACTTATTATACATAGAAACGACCAGACTCAACACAAGTTTTTTTAATCTTCATAATTATGTGTGGTTTGCGGGAATCGAACCAGCACCCCTAGATTAGAAGGCTGAGCCACTACCAACCAAGCTACCAGAGCAGTCACATTTGCAGACAGATTGTTACAGAGTTTGCATTTTCGTGCAATTAAACTATAGCCATAATTTTCTTCTAGAACTTAGAATCAAATTTAGAACATCATGATAATGACTGGTAATTTTAATTAAGTAGGTCACTTTAATGTTGTTGACTAGTCACTTTGTCAATATTGTAATGACATTATTTTGAACACACAGAATAAGTAATCGACTATTTTATTGATATAACAGCATTGGATCAATCATTTGCCTAATATTCTGTAATTAGAAGTTAAACAAGCAAAAATTTTAAAAATATTTCATTCACATGTGAGTATTGCCTTATCTCAATAACTACTAGACAGACTTCAATGAAACTTGAGACTAGTTCTTTAAGTGGAATCATATTTCATAAACAACATGAACATATTAAAACTTTCCTTGTCATTTTTATCAATATACGGTTTTCACTCACGTGTAATTCGCGTATGTTGTTTACGCGTTTCACTATTACACGTGAGTGAAAACCGTATTAGTTAATATTAACATAAATATACCTGTAAGCCAGTGCCTTCAGCGAGTTTAAACATGAGCTGCAGTCGTCCTGTAGCTCCTAGATCGACGCCCGCGCGGTCTAACTCATCAGCGTCAAATCTTGAGCTTGATCCACCATCCGTCCTCTCAGTTACATTGCCTACTTTCATGGGACGTCCGGCGAGCTCGAACCCGTTCAGCTGTTCCATCGCTTTCTTGGCGTCGGCTGCGTGATGGAACTGAAACATTGTATAAGTGTAGTCAGTATATGGAACATACAAATATGTTTAATAAGAGCTAGGTTCAAATGATTCATTGCTAACTTCCAGGCATTTGAGTCTCCTTTATAATAAAATATATAAAAACTACATATTCAAGTTTAAATAAGGTATAACTTGTTCCTGTCCTATAATACATTTTATTCAAGGTGAATAAACTACTTAATTAGTATGGGGCTAGATGGCGCTGTGTGATATGTCCTGAAATATTTATTTATTTATTTAATTAATTTGTTTATGGACTTCAAGGTGCTTGAATATATTTCGTTTATTCATTCAATGCAAATGTATGAGAAGCAGTGGCAGCCTCTTTGTACACTAATACTACGTTTAACACAGTGTGGAATAACACAAAGCAAAATTTATAACAGTACTGAAACTTACAGTTAAGAAACCATATCCTTTACTCTTTCCTGTGTCAGGATCAGTCATAAGTTGGATTTGGTCAATCTTTCCAAAAGGTTCGAATATGCCTCTCAACATGTCTTCTGTGATGTTGAAATGTAAGGACCCCACATACAGTCTTGTTGGTCCATTGCTGGTCTTTGGTGCTAAGTTGGGTAGAGTGTTACCCACACGGTTCTTCTCAGCTTGAGTGTGCTGGACTATGATAGGTACACCTAATAGCTTCTGTCCAGTTAAACCAAGTGCCTGAAAACAAAACATAAGTCAAATTTTACAATGAACAGATCCAAATAGGTATGTATTTGTGCATAAAGATGATATTAATAAATGTACAAATAACTTACCAAAGGCACAGATTCAGCATCTTTAAATTCAATGTAAGCAATTCCCTTAAATCTTCTAGTTTTATTGCATGTAATAAGTCTGACATCCCGTACTTTGCCGACGGATGAAAAGAATTCTTCCAAGTCTTTAGCTCTGATTCTCTGAGATAGTTGCATGCAGAATACTGTGCGGAGATCCCTCTCTTCTGGTGGTAACTCTTCTAATTTTCCTTCAAGACCCCGTGATTTTGAGCGGTAAGAATCCTTGACTTCTGCATCTTTGTCTTCACTTTTGTCTTTTCGGGGTGGTCGGCTACGTTCTCTCTCACGACTACTTTCTTTTTCTTTGCTACGTGTCTTGTCCTTGTCTCTCTCGCGTTCCTTCTCGCCGCGGTCTTTGTCTCCTCGGTCGCGCTCCTTATCCCCTCGGTCCCGTTCCTTGTGGTCTCTATCCCTGTGATTACGATCACGGTCCCTTTCGCGGTCTTTGTCTTTTCTGTCCTTGTCACGCTCTCGGTCGCGGTCTCCCCTATCCTTCTTATCATCTCGATCCCGTGAACGTCGCGAATCCCTGTCTCTTGATCTTCTCCTGTCTCTTGAGCGACTTCTCCTAAAAATATAAAACATGAATATTACATTCTAAGGCTCAACTGTTTCGGAATATAAAACTGCAAAAGAAAGTAGCAAACTAAGCAATCAAATAAATGGGTAGTGGGTTAGTTAGAATGCAATCATCCTGAATCATAACAAGATAGTAACAAAAGCCTCACCTTCGACCTCCATCTCGGTCCTTGTCTTTGTGCTTATCAGAATACTTGTCCGAGCGATGCTTTGAAGAGGACGTGTTATCCTGTCACACAAAGCACAAGGTAGAAGCAGCGCCACAGCAACACACGCCGAGTGAATAAATAAAAAATGCATTAGTTCATTTATAACAACAATTGTACGCACATGTGTGTTATTTCAGCACGGGCTGCACTAGCGCCGCTGTGAAATAGCACAAATGTGTAGGTGTGGTGTTTCCTATGGTACTGAAGACCGATGTTCATCCGAGTCATGGTGGTCAGCCGTGGAACCTGTCTACACTTACCGTTGTAAATACCACTGACAAAGGATGCACACAGCGCTAACATCACACAGGGATACTTCTGCAAAAGATTTACGACCCATCAGCGCATGGCCTTTGTTCAAAAATACCAGACTAAATCTCATTTTTTCTATGAATTTCAAATTTATGTTTTGTTGATTGAAATATCTTTACTTTAATATAAAAATATATAAAAAATAGTTAAAAGTATATTATAGTGGTGGATACCTCTCTGTTTGTTCAGGTCGGTGAAGTATGCTGGACTATTACCACAAAGTTCTATAAATACAAGAAATGATTCTCCAATGTAATTTAGTTCTTTGTCTGAGACACTGCTCAAATATGTTTGAATGTTCGTAATTGAGGAAAATACAGTTATTTGATGATAAATATTAGTTAGTTCATGGTTGGACAATGAGATTCTGTAATTTAGTAATGGTAAAAACATATTTGAACAAGTGTTTATAAGTACCAGAAGTTTGGTTTACATTACATTAAAATTGGCATACAATAAGATACAACTTGGGTTGTTGTAGATATCACATGATATAAAAGTGGAAATATTATGCAGTTGCATGATGATGACAGTTTTGGCAGTCAAGATATCTTCATTATGTATTTATCATGTTTGAACAGAAATTTGTTTAGGTGGAGTATCAATACAATAATAAATCATGATGAGCAATAAGATGGTGTTATACCAACCTACTGAACATAATTACTAAATTTTAATAGGTAACAAATCAAACATACAGAACTGTTCAATAAATCATTACTATTGTTTATTGAGAATTGTCACAGTAAAAATCAGATAGTTTAATGCCTCACAACTAGATATAAATATATAAAAGCTGTTACATTTTATTCATGGATGTAGGACATTTTGATATACACAATATACTTAATTCTTCCACCCACGATTTATTTCCCTTAATATAATTTATATAAGAGTAATAACTTACCGATTTGTTATAGGGGGCTTCAAGCATAGCCTCCACATCTAAATCTTCAGCCATTCTGAAATAAAGCAGAGGACCATCAGGATAGAACATAGGTTTATCAGCATTTCTGTGTAACGATACTATATTGGCATGATTTATTTATTTACCCAAGCATACCGAATTTAGGCCCTCTGAGGCCAAAATGCGGTTCTCTTGTATGTGTCGCCATTAATTAATGGTACTAGAAAATCGCTCATAATTTCATATAGATAGTTACATACATGTTATGTATATAGGCATTTTTAATGTGGTGAAAGTACATGCTTAAAAAATCCATGTTAGGTTATCATTTACAGAGATTAAGAAAGTTACAAATCAGGCTACAGTATATCTTTTATAATAAATAGCTACGTAGGTGAAATCATAAGGCGTAGTAGAAGATTATTGAAATGGGTACAGCCTCAATTCGTGATAATTATAATAACCTCTGCCGGTACATGCAATAAAGCGGTATAACAGGGATAACTTCATACAGATCAATAATAAATCTAATGGCATTATTATAATGGTCCAAGAAATAAGACAACGATGTAGGTTTCTCTTTATCAGTGTATAATTTCACCATCCAACTTTCATAAACCAAACTACAAAATGGCGTACCTTCCACCTCGTTACCAAATATGAAATATGTCTTACCTGTTGTAAAACAAGATTTGTGTATGTAATATGTGGGAATTCAGCGGCAGTTTAACCTACACCAAAAGGTTTCTGGTAATTTTTGTATAATTTCAGATTATATCCTTGGTTTTTTTAGCAAATTCCTCTATCACCAAACGCTAGAAAAAGAAAATGGCGCCGAGCCGAGAGCCGAGCCGAGCCGAATTAATGAATCACAGACCTGAGACCAATAAGAGATACACGTATGAATGAATGCATGAATGAACGATGAGATATATGACAAACATAGGGTTGGGAAATCACTTACTCAAAGAGAAATCATGATCAAAAATATTACTTTTCGATCAAACGTTGTCAAACGCATCCAAATAAAGTAAAAAAAAAACTTAAATGTCAAGTTTTTAGTACATGTCTACTTCACTGTCATCAGTTGCACTGCACGTATTGCTTTTGCATTGCATTTTGTAAACGAAACGAACGAGTAAACGCGTTTGTTTCAACTGTATTTCAACACTTTTTTTTCCTTATTTTATCGCGTTTTCTTATAATCACGTATTTATTTCAAAGTAATTATACATTGAAACAAAATGACAACAGCAGCCAGACCCACGTTTGATCCAGCCAGGGGAGGCACTGGTCGTGGAGAGAAGGACCTCAGTGCTATATCTCGTCAATATTCTAGCAGAGATCTTCCTGGACATACGAAACTCAAATACAGGTATAAATCAGACAGTCCATAATAATATATAGACAACTAGAACTATCTAGTTGTCTCCATCTCCTATCTAAGGCTTACAATCGTTTGTTGATTAAAGTACCTGTCAAGCAACCTAACAATGAAATGATATGTTACTTCTGTCACAGAGAGCAGGGACAAGGCACCACTGATGAGTTGCGTTCACGTGACTTCCGTAAGGAGCTGGATGAGAGGGAGAAGGAAGGCAAGAGCTCTTCTCGGCGTCAAAATGAACCAACCGTAAAGCGAGCCAAAATAGATCAGGTGCCTGCAGCTAGTTTGGATGCTGATGACCCCTTGGAAGGAGATTCCTCTGATTCTGATGACTCGGATGATGACACTGCAGCTCTATTAGCAGAACTTAATAAGATCAAAAAGGAGAGAGCAATTGAACAAGCAAAGAAGGTAATCTCAAATTATGTCTACCTATTTGTTATATATGTATTATACCCTGATTAACTGTGCTATTGCAATCTGCATTCTTACAGCCAATTATAAGAGCACAAAGTTTTATGAATGTGGCTGCTTTGACATAGCACACTATAGTAATATAGTTTTGAGGCTTAGGTATATGAGTGGTGAAGGTGCAGGCACCCATGTGCTATTTCCATACAAAATGTTTTTTCATGGAATCTTTAACACTAGAAAACCTATGCCTTTGGTTTTGTAGATGCATGATGTTTGTTTAGATACCAATAATTTGAGGTATAAACCATCAGTATACATATCTTTCTTAGTTTTTAAGTATTTGTGGAACCAAAATCTTTGTACTTCTTGCTAGTAAGTTTCCATAAAAGCAAAGTGCTTATAATTTTATTGTAGTATCACCATCTCAACTATGTTAAAGTAAACTAAGAAGTTGTTTATTACTTTAATTCTTACTTAGGTATTTATGGGTCATGATAAAACTTAATAAAAAAAATAAAAAATTTATGTAAAAACTTGTTAGGGAAAGTAAGGAAAGTTTATTATGTACCATTTACATGTACAATTGACATACCAGCACTCATTCACATTTTTAAATAATATTGTTCTGAGTTTTATCTTTTTCTTTGATTATATATGATCTCATTCTGTTTCTTTATACAAAGTAACTTAATTTATTACTATATTACAGGATGCAGAAAGAAAACAAGAAGAAGAGAGAATAAGAATGGAGAATATTCTCTCAGGAAATCCTCTATTGAATTATTCAGCTGCAGGACAGAAAAATGATTTAAAGGTATGTTTTTTACTCAAAATTATATTTGAAACAAGTTGTTGTTTTACCAGGGATGTGTCTTACCCAAAGACCAAGCAGTAAACATACCAAGTGTATCAACTTGACCTCTGCTTTATCTGATTTTCTATTGAAATTAAAAATGACCACTTTTGTCCATGTGTTAATATGTTAACTAAACGGTTTTCACTCACGTGTAATTCACGGATGTTGTTTACATGCTTCGGATGTGTTCGGATGTGGATGCACTTTTATCCGTTGGCATGATTGTGATATGAAAATACAGCCACTGAAACTAGGTACTAGGGTGGTAAATATAGACTCGTTTAATAGCAAACTACCTGATACCTAAAATACCTGATAAGAAATATAAATAGTAAAACAATAAATTTATGAAGTTAAAAGGTTTTAAAAAAATGCAATATGATAAATAAATAAATAGTATAAAAAAACCAGTGGCACCACAGAAACTAAATTTTATTAAGACAGTATCATGCATTTTGCTGTCTATCTTTCAATGTGCATAATTTGCTACAATTAACAAGCAAAATTTAATTGCAGGTGAAGAGAAGATGGGATGACGATGTTGTGTTCAAGAACTGTGCTCGCTCTGAACCCGAGAAGAAAGGAAACTCTTTTATCAATGACTCCCTGAGGTCAGAGTTTCATAAGAAGTTCATGGAGAAATATGTTAAATAATCACTAACTACCTTAATATAAGTTAATATAAAATGTAGTATACCACACCTTACAAAAAATGGAATTTTAATATTTATTTTTTAAAAATGGAATTGATTAAAAAAAAAATTCTTGATCATACTTTTTAGTTAATAGGTATCTTCTAGGTAAGCGTGTAACATTCTAGGCTGCAGCAATGCGTAACATCAGGCAGGCTGTAGTCAAACGTAAACCTATCCCACGTAAAAAAAAAGTTAGATGAAATGTTGTAAGTTTTTTGATGCATAAAATTGTCTTTAATTTTCATAAGTGAGATTTGTAATGTTCTTTTAAATGGCTAAAGAAGTAGCTACAAGTTAAGTAATCGTAAAATTATTTTAATTTAAACAATAGTTGTAACTGTAAATAAATGTGTGGTAACATTCAAAAGTGGTATCATTGTTGTAACATATTATATTAGGTATATCATTATGAAACCTTTCTAGATAGTAGATGCAGAAATAAATGCTTGCAGTAACAGAAATATTTTTTGTCACACCATAATCTGTGTATATTTATAATTTATATGGAATTCAAACACTGATTTTATTAAATACCATAATTTTAGAAATTGACTACCGTTAGTAGAAGAAAACTCCAGTTCAATAAGAATTTAAAACACTAGCTTTTAAAGTAACACTATCGCAATAGTGGCAATAGTTACTTTTATTCCATCCTATATAACGCCTATTTTAATTATTATAGCACTGATCAGACTAGCTAGCTAGCTCAGATATACTTTGATTTACCAATATTTTATGGAACATATTTCATTGAACTTATTAAGTACTATCTTTCAAATTTTATATGATTTAATTACTATATGGCGCTGTGGGATATGTCCTAAAATATTTGTTTATTTTTTAATTATCTACTTACATACCTATATATTGTGTTAGTAGGTATCTATGTATATGTTACGGTAAATGTAAGTAATCGGGAATTATGTATAATTACCGGGAATTATACATAATTACCAACGCACCCGGTAAATGTAGTGAATTATCCACATTTACCGGTAATTATAATTACCATACCCCTTTGGTAAATGTAGTAAATAAAGAAGTCAAACATCAGAATCAAAATGTTTATTAATAAATACAAGTGTAAATAAAATAAATAAATCGCACGAGTAGAGTTTCTAAATTTAATCTATACTAATATTATAAAGCTGAAGTTTGTTTGTTTGTTTGAACGCGCTAATCTCAAGAACTACTGATGTGAATTGAAAAAATCTTTGTGTTAAGTAGACTTTATCGAGAAAGGCTTTAAGCTATATAACATCACGCTGCAAGTAATAGGAGCGAAGAAACAATGGAAAATGTGGAAAAAACGGGGAAAATTATTCATCTTTGAAGGCTTCCGTTGCGTGCGCTGCGAAAACGGTTCAACATTTAAAGAATTAATGCTCAAAATAACTATTACACGCGGACGAAGTCACAGGCACAGCTAGTTATAATTAAAACAAGAGATTTTTTACATGAAATAGGCTCACGCTTGACTACAACTTGTCTGATGTTAAGCAACGTTATAATCTACGATCTAGCGCGCTTGCCTAGAAGAAACCGGTTTACTCTCGACTTGAAGAACGACAATTTATAATTCAGGGGAGTCTTTGGAACCTCAAATGTATAATGGTGCCTCCTTGCCGACCCTCTACTTGTGCGATTTATTTATTTTATTTATACTTACTTGTATTTATTAATAAACATTTTGATTCTGATGTTTGATTTCTTTATTAACTACATTTACCAAAGGGATATGGTAATTATGTATAATTACCGGTAAAAGTGATTAATTCGAAAGTTTTTTTCCACTTTTACCGAGAGCACTGGAAATTATGCATAATTCCCGGTAATTATACATAATTTCCGCATTATCCACATTTACCGTAACACATCTTTTATTAAAACACACAAAATTAAACTATACAATAAAAACTTAAACTACTTCTAAAACTAAAATACTTAATCTAAAATGCCCGTACTAGAAGGGAAGGTCCCCAAAATGCTGGCGGCATTTCCGCGTTGTATGGCAATGCTCACCTTTTGAGCAAAGTAGCAGCCAGCATTCTGGAGACCTGTCACTTCCACCAAACGCTTGGACAGCTCCCGATACAAATCCAACGCAGCTGGACCCCATGGCCCCAATGTCTCCACCGCAAACGGCACAAACATATAAACGCGATCGAGTTTTGAATATTTATTCCGTTTGAGGTTCTCGGCTTGGGTGGCCGCGGCGCCAGCCTGAGCACAGGTGGAAGGAAGGTGAGACGGTGCCATAGTGTCCACACAAGTAGCATCCCACACTAATGGCCGCCCCATCTTCCAGGGAATTAGGGTCATACCGTCAGGTCTTTTACCGTCGTCGCGCATCAAACCACTGGGTTCTAAGACCGATGGGACGCCAGCACTGACAAAAGCCCGACGGATAACTTCATTTAAACTTGCATGACGCGGTAAACGCCCTACACTCTTCTGACATGACAGTCCGTGGTGGCCGAACCGGTCAACATTGTCACCACACATGCAACGATGTGGGACCTGGCAAGCGACACCAACTCTTAGGGATACGCCTACAGAAAAACTATTGTTATCAAGAAGTGTTCCTAAATTACGCGATGGGATTGCATGAAGCCAAAGACCCGATTCCCATCGAGCCACAGCCAGAAGGCGAGCCCGCTCTGCGGTAGATGTTGCCGTATTTACCAAATTCTGGTATTCTAAGGAGCAGAGCGGACCGTCCCACAGGCGCTGACAGGTAGGGACTTTGGGCAGTTCTTCCGAAGGGCAGGCATCTTTCCAGGCTTGCAATGCAGGGACAGAAAAAGTGATGGGTACGTTTTGAAATGACGGGGAAAGAATTGATTTTACTAAATTTTGAACGCTATATGTAGATGACAAAAAAGCCGGCAAAGCTACTGACGAAATTCTGCGTATGCCCAAACCACCAAACCTAATGGGCAATGAAGCTTGAAGCCAGCTACGGTCATCAAATGGAGCATTAAGAATGGTGGTAAGTGTGTCCCTCTGCATGTTGTCAAGCTGCTGTATAATTTCATGTTTTTTCCAGAGTTGACAACATCTGAGGACACACATAAATTTGGGCACAAACAGACAGTATTTTAAAATAGTGAAAGCTACGCGATTATTAATTTTGAGCAGATGATGGATACAAGATTGAGACTGGTTAATTTTTTCCTGAACGAAATCTGAAATTGAGTCATCTAGGATGGGTGACCCTAGGAGGTGTAAACTTCTTTCGTTTAATAATTTAATATTTGGAGTGAGATTTTCAAAACGGTGTAAGATATTATTTTGAGTCGTAATTGTTGATTCAGGAATATAAATTTCGCATTTAGAAAAGTTTAAAGATAGGCCTATTTCATTAAAAGCTGGGATTATTTTGTTTAAATCGTCATAAACAGAATCTATTTGTCCTCCTATGGTCCCATCGTCTAGATACCACACGTTGAATTTCGATTGTAGTTTTTTGATAATGGGGTGTATTGCAAGGCTGAAAAGAGCCGGCCCAAGAGGGTCACCTTGTTGACAACCTAGCTCAGAAGAAATTTCATTATTTTTATATGCTAATTTTGTCGGGTCACCGTAACATTGGGAAACGAAATTAAAAATGTGTGGGACTTTTTCTTTAACTTCGTTCATAAACACAGACCTCTTTACAGAGTTAAAAGCATTTCTTACATCCACCTTCACCAGAACCTCACCTCCTTGGTGATTCAAAAAAGTTCTTAAGGCATGTACCGCTGCCTCACAACCTCCTCGTGAACCAAACCCTAGTTGTATTGGGCTAAACTCCGCAGAAAGAAACTCTTTAATATTTTTACAACAGATTTTAGCTGTGAGGCGACGGTACACAGTTCCTATCGCTATGGGTCTTACGCCCCCGTCTTTTTTGCGAAGGGCGCAAAGATTAGCCCCATATAAAACGTTTAAAACATCATGGTTAACCTTGCCTTGCAACAACAAGTTAATCAAATTCGTGAGCTCTTTTAACAAGGTATCCCCGACTGCCCCACACCCTGCACCAGTCAGATCTTTTAAATGCTGTGGTGTTAGACCGTCGAGCCCACCTGCCGACCCACTAGGGAACGTGCTGAGAGCAGTGGCAACGTCATCAGGTGTCACCACCAAGGACTCCTCATCTGCTTCCCCTGAGTAGTGAGGTGTTGGTGAAAGCGGATGTTTGTCTTGAAGCGCCAACAAGGTGTCCTCATTGTCGGGTGCTATTGTGTCGCTAGAAAATAAAAGTCTGGCTGCACCTCGAATATCACCCTCGGCCATTTTGTTTTCTACTAGATTTAGGTTTTTAAAGTTCAAGTCATTGGATGGCCGAGTAGTCATATGAGGTGAAATTGTTAATAAGGTGCTTGTTCCTGCATTGATTTGGCAATTGCGTTTAATTTTTTTTACTAGAGACATTTGATTAATATCTTCCTTTGTAACATGTAGAATGCGGTATGGAAAAGACAAGAGATGACACCAGGCTTGGCTTGTATTTTTTGAAAGCACTTGTTTTATGTCATTTAAGAGACATGTCGCTACTGAAATTCTTGCGCCGCGTGGTATTCTTTTCACTAAAGGTAAAGATTTTTTATATGTTGATAAAATACTACATAAACTTGAGTCATCATTAGCAGCATTACTTGAAATTGCAACAGAAGGTACAGAAATGTGGACTTTACCCTGATGAATTTTTAAACCACGAGTTCCTTTGAAAAACCGTAGGCACTGGTCACATCTCATATTATTATCCAGCGACGTATTAGAATTTTGAATTTCGATATCAGGAAGTGAAGCCGTATCCCTCGAGTGAGATGTTACACAAAAAGCTGTCTGTGATAGAAGCTGCCGCCTGCATCGCTGACCCTGCTGGGGCAGCGCGGGCAGCGCGGGCGGCGCGAGCGGGGGCGGCTGAAGTCCAGGTCCATCCGGTGGCGTTGAAAAAATATCATCTCTTGGTGATGATTGCATTCAGCAACATCAAAAGATGTAATCGTTTACAAATTCGATATTTTTTATTGTTTTGAATTCATAACTGTCACTTTGGGGCTCCCACATAATATGTTTATAAATGTTTATCTGAAATGATATACATATTATAAAAAAATGTAGGTAAATAACATAGCGTTATTCAAAGAAGTTTTACTTTGATATAAGTAACCCAGTATTACAGTAACGGGTTAACGGCACCATATAGGTACTTGCATGGCGACATAATTGAATTGGCTGGTCGCTCGTAATTTACTCGTAATGTTAATTGTTCATCCGCTCATCCCGAGAGCTCGAGTCGAGATAATTCGAGGAGCGGCGGCGGGAGGCGGTCGAGTCGCGTCCGGCGCGGTCAGCGCGGCGGTGCAGTGTTTTCGTTATCGAAACAAATGATGTGTGAAGGCGACGGAGGGGAGGCATGCGGCGGCGGCGGTCCACCTTGAGTGGGCAGGTCGGCAGTAAGCGCTCGGCGAACATGGCAGGCGCGCGCTCCGCCACCCGCCTCGCGTGGCTCGCTCTCTTCACGGTGGCCGAGGCCGTGCTCTCGGGGCTGTACATCGACAACGGGCTCGACCAGACGGTGATCCACCACGGCATGACGCTGGACGAGCGCCAGGTGGTGGAGCACGAGATCCTGGAGCTGCTGGGGCTGGGCGCGCGGCCGCGGCGCGCCGGGGCGCCCGAGCGCGCCGCGCCCTCCTTCCTCATGGACGTGTACAAGCAGCTGGCGGAGGAGCACGACCAGGCGCGCCCCACGCGCTCCTCCGACACGCCGCTCACCGGCGACGAGCAGCAAGCCATCGACGAGAGCGACCTCATCATCACCTTCCAGGCCAAGCGTACGTGTTTGTTTGTTTACTTTACACTCACGCCGACTCCATTTCACAGTAACGCTTTTAGTTTTTAAGATATTGCTTGAACATTGTTGTTAGGTATGTGTAGTTTTGTATTATACCTAATTCCATTACGCAGTAAGAGATTATGTTTGTTCGGTTAAGTGATGCAAATTATCATGCGCAATTCTTAGATAGTTAATAGGCACTCTGCTTAGTATTCAATTTATCTCTACATTTAACTTTCTAAGTTTAGGTAAGTATGCTGCAGTAGGTACTCAGGTATAAACTGACCCACTAAAGGCAATTTTCGCATCATTTGAACTAGCGGTGTCGTGTTACTTTCTCTAAGGTATCCAACATCTCATCAACACGCTACAATGGATTTGAATTTTCGTCACTTAGGACAATTATTAGGGCACGGGTCATTGCTTTTCTCTCTTCTATATGTAGCCATGACTGATCTGAATAATTTTGGAGCCTTACAAACTAACATATTTATCAATACCTACCTATATTTATGCCAATTTATGGATCCAGCTACAGCAAAAGACTTCAAAAAATTAAGAACTCAATAAAACGTAACTTCGTAAAATGTTCTTTCTTACGATATCACAGTTCAATACTCAAATATAAATACCTTATTATGAAAACCTTGAGAGTGTGGAGATGTCACGAGGGCAGTCAACTCTAGGTAGCCGAGGAATGTCGTATTGCATAACTCCGTCAGACCTCCCGGATATATAGAATATCATAAAAAGTATTGAAAACACAGCATCCCTTGGGAGTTTGATTCATTGGTGGTCTGACGAAGGCATCTTAATTACCTCCGTTTGTATTGGGGTGTTCTTTACAGGGTTAGTGTATATAAACAATTGTAACGTAGGTAGATTAACAAGCTTGCATCGAGAATGTATGACTGAAAAAATATCAAATCAAGTATATATTCGAAATTTCATGATGATTGATTACATGTTTTGAAGGATATGGTCATATTGGACTCCTTTGTTTGGCGAAAAAATATTTGTGCGTGACCGTTAAATTGATAAAAATAATGATAATTAAAGACACACACTTTTCTAATCAGTTACTAATAACTCTGTACAGACGAATCCCACTGTCTGAATCAGGCTCCTTTTTTTGGTATTCGAGTATTGTTTCTCTCTAGCGCCGGCAGGTAGTCTGTCCCTTGGACTAATGATGAGTCAGTGGCCCTGGCCGCGTCATACGGCGGCATGCCTCTGAGATGGGAATTATCTAAAGGAATTATCTTCCCTGAGGATGTTTGTTCTCTCAAAAACATAAAAAATTAAGCACCTGTATTGAATTGCCTTAGGTTACCTTTTGGAAAAAAATTCGTAAGACAAGAAGGATAAAAAAAAACCTCGTTATTTCTGATATGCTTTCCCAGACGTTGACTGTTAATTTAAAACAATTAAGCACTTGTATTGAATAACCTTAGGTTATCTTTTGGAAATCTTACGGAAGAAAAGAAGGATAATAAAATGAATTGTTATTTCTAATCTGTTTCCCTAAGCATCTTTGAAATTGGTGCATGTCTTTTGTTTTGGGAAATACTGGGTAATGTTAATGATAAGATTTTACCGTTTTGTGACACTTTTAAGACAGTCTTCATCCTTCGCAGAAACGTTCTCTTAAGGAACGAAGGTTTTCTTAAGGAGTCTTCTTGGATGGGAAAGGGCTTTCTAGAGAATCGATAAATAACATCATCTCTTTTCACTAAGTATATGACATACACACACACAGAGAGACCAAGAAAAGTTTGTGTTTTGCAGTAACATTTTTTTACAACGAATTTTTACGTTACAATATAAACGATTGCTTAGAAACTGTTTACTGGGCCTCTTGTATTACATCTACCAGCAATAATATGAATATATGTAGGTAGTTAATTCCAATAACAATGTAAATAACTCAACTCATTCAGTAAATACGTTTTCCTCGAATTGATTGCAAGAACCCAGAAATAGTACAAGCACGCTTTTAGAGGAAGCTTGTTTGTTTATCACTGTACTCAGTACTACAGTGTTAACAATATGGTTCTTTTTAACCAACTTTCATAAAGGAGACAGTACACAATTAGCATGTCTATGCTTTAATGCCACAATTATGAGATCGAACTTAGGTGTGGTACCACATGCTTATAGTTTAATTTGGAAAAATAGTTTAAGGCAGGCTCCTTGTAAACGGAAGGACAAAAAGACATGTTGCTACATATAGATTTAACTAACACCACAGTACTATGACGCACCATTATGTAAATACAAGTAAATTAATAGTATATAGTTATTAATTTTGAATATTAATTGGCAAGTATATATTACATACACCTGGCCAGGGTGTCAAGTTACCAGTGGTTAGACTGCACACCTGTGGCCCATCCTTTGAATGTAAATAACACGACTATTGTTAGATAAATATCATTTAAATAAGATAAATTAATAAAACAGCTTTAGTGGTCGTCTAATGCGTAGAATAGAATAACTACGTCTTTGGTTTTACTTTCAATTACCTACTAATTTGAACTCTTTTTTTTTTCACGTGGAGAAAACGCATTTACGCATCCCCTCTAAAAGTGCCCTCATGAAATGAGCTAAAATAATCACTACGATCGCGATTCCAACCTGCATATTTCTGGAAACGTTACGACGTCTTATTCACTCGGTCACGTTTGAATGATTACCTGGCGCATATATCCACACCAAATAACGTAAGAAGGTAAGCGTGTTACACCCTAGGCTGCAGCAATGCTTAAAATTAGGCAGGCTGTTGTCAAACGTAAACGTATCCCAAAACAAGTTACTCGAACTATTTATTACTTTACTTTCTGGTTTATTACATTCCAGGGCACCACCTAGGCGCACTGCGGCACGGGCACGGCAGACACGTGTGGTTCGAGGTGGGCGGGACACCTGGAGATGCCTCCGCCCTGCTGACGGCTGAGCTGAGGCTGCACCAGACACCGACACCGAGCGACGACCCGACCAGTCTCTATACTGTTGTCGCACATCGAGTAATTAGCGTGGATAATATGGGGTGAGTCGATTTACAGACTGTTAATAATTGGTAACAAACTATGAAATCAAAATTTAAGGGCGAGTTTTTTCATGGTGATTGATGGTTTCATGTGTGTCCAATCCTTACCGGTTTTCAGCCTCTGTATGTGTGACGTGTAAATTGGCTTTACCAATAAATTGATTATGACTTATGATTCATGATGTCTTCTTCTTTACTGTGTATAATGTATACTCTTTTTGGCATCAGAATTTAATTAACAAATAATATAGAAATTACTCATTAATTAACAAATTAAAAGATTACAAACATATACAATATACCGTCCATTATATGACTAGTCGAAACCCGCCTCTTTTCGCCTCGGTGCAAAGGTACCTAATGCACTTGCTGCGTTTCCACTCTGAACAGTCAATAGAAGTAATTTTTTTGCAACAAGATCGATCCTGGCGGGAGTCACTTATAGATTGTCTATTGTATTATTATAGTTATAGGAAACGTTACACTATAATATTCAGCTACAAATACAAGCAGGTCTTTATACACATATACATAATAAAGCTGAAGAGGGTCGAAAGTCTGAACATTGAAGATATTTAAATAAAAATGTTTGGAGATACTTAGTATTGATAACAAAACACGATCCAACAATTTATAGATTTTTGTCTGTTTATCTGTTTACCCGTTTCTCTGTTTATTTAAACGCTTATCCCGCAAAAACTCATGAATTTTGGTATGGGGCTAGCGAGCGTAGCCGCAGGCGTCCACTAGTGTCATATAGAATTCTATGTAAATTTGAATGATTTTAAACCAGTTTTCTTCTGTCTATATTCCAGTATCCTAAAGCTGGAGGAGGTTGCGTCAGTGAACACGACGGCTGGCTCCGAAGGCTGGCTGGAGCTCAACGTGACGTCAGCGCTGGCCAGCTGGCTCACCTCCCCCGCTGACAACCGCGGCTTCTTCATCACCATGCACCCGCACTCGCAGCCGGGTTAGTAATTTATATAATTTCATAAATATTCCAGAACTTTTTACATAGCGCCATCTAGCCTCAAACTTATATGTTCGGTGCCCAAACGCCCATAATTATAAAAAAGTAAAAGGGCGACGATTTCTTAGCCATATTTTTTAAGATCTTTCTTTTATAGCACTTGGCCAATGGTTCTGTTGGCTAGCATTTTTTGTAGAATTTTTGTATCGAATTTCGTAGAAACGCGTCTTATTAACAGACATAACATACAAAATTAAGTAGACATAGAGAAAAGACAATTTGAAAGAGTTGTTACGTAACAATTTTTGTCTGGACAAAATCAGTGAATGGTTTATTTTGGTCTAAAAACCAACCAAACTTATGTTTTTTTAAAACAAATCAGTACTATGACGTATCAGTAATATCAGTTCATAAACTCTTTAAACTTGTTTTCTTGGCATCTTACCTGTAGGAAATCACTTTTAGTGACGAAGCCGCCATCAGTGGCACTATTATAATTTTTAATAACATATTTTCTATGAAGATGTTTTACACTGAAGAATTGAACTATCGTCTATCTCTTTTTACAGAACGCAACGTAAAGCCCGAAGAGATCGGTCTAGAAGAACCTCGCGGCGTGATAGTGGAAGGCAAGCAACCCTTCTTGGTTGCCTTCTACAAGAGCGGACCCAAGCTTGGCACCTCGGACGCGGGCGCCAGGAGGAAGCGAGAGGCGCGGCGCTGGCGGAACCATGGATACTCGGAGAACTACTTGAGGAATCCGCTCACAGGTAAACTATATTTAGAAGTGTCTTGAAGAACCTCGTGGGGTGATAGTGGAAGGCAGCCTTTTTAATACTTTAATTTTAGTCATCGGTTATATTATGCTTGTTAGGTTTTTTACACTCGTAATAGGCTTAAGTTTGACTGCAGCCTGCCCTATTATGAAACAATGTAGTCTAAGATGTTGCACGTTTGCCAAGGAGAAACCTGTTTACTCTACATTTGAAGACCTCTGGGTTATAATTTTCGGGAAACAGGGCTCCAGGTAGAGGGTTCCATAATCTCTCTGACCTTACTATGGAATGCCACTTTTTGGTCATCCATTCAAAGACTGACTACATCGACAGTGGTCGCTTACAGTTGTTGATAGCATGCAACTGCCTCCACTACCCTGATTATGGGCTATGTATCTATCTGTTATTTTGACATTGTGTTCATGTTTTATTTCTTGTTTTCAGATACGTCGCACTGGACGACGAGAAGCTGTGAAATTCAGACACTATACGTTAGCTTTAAGGATTTAGAATGGCAGGTAAGCTAATTTCCAGACGACATCAACCTTAGACATTTAAAGATTTGATCGGATTTGCTGGAATGTTCTCATGATAAAAGAAAAATACCTTTAAAAGAAAAAGGACTAAAATGACATGAATTGATTAATGACAACTTTTTCGGCTTCGCAGGATAGTGTATTCGTTTTCTGTAGATTAATGATGAGAGAATAACTTTGCAGATTTTCTTGATAGTTCTAATACTCACCCTACTATTTTGTCATGTGCTCTCCATACGTTCTTAAAGTACCTATGTATAGAATGATTCACTTAACATACAAATATATCTCTTAATTATTCTCCTACAGGATTGGATAATAGCCCCGGACGGTTACGGTGCATTCTACTGCAGCGGCGAGTGCAACTTCCCTCTGAACGCACACAAGAACGCAACCAACCACGCCATCGTGCAGACACTGGTGCATCTACTCAACCCTACTAAGGTGAGAGCTTGACAACTTAAATTCGAGAACTTGGTCTTAAGAACCCTGATTGGTTAGCGTTTACTAATTTAACTAAGCCAAAAATCTGTAAAATTACCGCATCACAATCAAGATGAGTTGACAAGAAAATTAAGATGAGTTTAGAGTTTACACGTTAATACCTATGTTTTTTCGACTTTTTAACTATATTCGGTTATGATTTTATACTAAAGCGTCAGCGTGACAGCGGATTAAAGTGGTATAGGAACACTTATAAAACCATTTTTTTAATTTTATTAACTAGGGATTATATGTAGCTCTGTATACACTGCAAGGTATTATTTTTGCGTGATTTTTTTGATGCTCCAAGATCTTATAACAATAATAATTTCTTCTGTTATCTAAACAAGATGTCAACTGTGATTGACATGAAAATCAAACATTTTAGCAAAAGGTTACTCAAAGACCTTGACTTCTAACCCCTTTCAGGGAAGACGTCAGTATATTGGCTCTCTATCGAGGCACCGTGAATAAGTTGTGGTCTATACATGGTCTATATGAACAAGACACATATTGACCGACAGTGTTTGCCTTTCCGGCACATTACCGATGGGGTAGTTCATCAGAACTACTAGAAGATATGTCGTATCTATCAAGATACGACATATCTTTTTCAAGTTTAACTTCTTACTGTATTTTGTGAAAGAAATTGCACGGCTAGCGGCTACCAGCGTTGAAACATTATAAAAAGTATCTATCTCGAAGTAAAATTGCATTGAAATCGGTAAAACCATAGATGTGTTATACTTCTATGGGTAAAACCGTTCAAGTATGAAAAACGGATAAACATACATACACACATAGTCACTTAATTTCTTTTTTAGAATATTCCGGAGATTTGTGGGTAGAGATTTGATTTTGTAACGGCGTGTTTTCTATAAACTGATATTTAAGAGCATAACAAATAAGACGATGTTTTGACGCGGTTACGAAATTGCTACGTCAAACAAAAGACATAAACGCGTTCTTTTTTTAGTCGGTATAATTACATCATATTTTATTATACAGGGTAAAGGACAACTAACACATAAACTTTTACCTAAGTATGGATTTAGTATATCAAAGGCAGCAACTATTACTCTACATTTTTTTTAAATCCGAGATAAAATACCGAAGTTCCATACAAAAAGTTAATCGCCTACTGGCATTAACAATCGGTTACTTATTCCTACACAACATAGCTGTTATATTTTTTTGTGAATTTCCTAAAATCGTAGAACAATAATTGTTGTCTTTGAAATACTTAAGCCACCCTTAAATGGCTACGCGTTACTGACCAACACCCCTATTTTTTATTCATATTTAACTGTTTTCTTCCTGACCAGGTACCAAAGCCATCTTGCGCGCCCATCAAGCTTTCTCCTATCTCCGTTCTCTATTACACCGACGACTCGAACGTGATTCTCCGCAAGTACAAAAACATGGTGGTGAAGAGCTGTGGATGCCATTAAATCTGTAGGTTTTTAGTTGTTGCTTCTAAATGTTAGTTAGTTAAGAGGGGACGGTGACGTTTTTCTAAAAGAGGTTTTGGTTCATATCTCCTTAGATGATGCTCTTTTGCAAAATAACAAAAATAGGGATTTTACAGTAAATTAGACTTTGTAGCAAATATAGACTGTATGCAAGACATTCATTAGATAAAACTGTTAACATCTTAAAAGGAAAAAGGTGAATGTTTTTGTAAAAAATGTGATCATCAAACTCATTCAACACCATGGCATTGATATATTTATTAAAACCATGTCCTAATTTTTGTTTTTTAAGAAATCATGAGTTAACGACTTCTTTCAGAAAAATAACCCTGAGAACCTTTTAAGGGCTGCCAGAAAACTTTTGTATCCAGTGATAATAGACCTGTGTTTGACTTACTTACGGCATAGTTACTGTTCCCATATTTTAAAGTGGTTTTCAATATTGTCTTGATAAATATACACGGTAACTGGTAACTAACGCATAACCTTTTAAGGGTGGATTTTTATTTCAGGAATTTCCAAAAGTTTTAGAACAAAAGTTGTTGGTATAGATGTACTAAAGCCTCCCTTAAAAGGTTATGCGTTAGTTACCAGTTACCCTGTATATACTTATACATTATATAATGGTTTTCTGGTAGCCTGAGTTGTAGCTGACTAGAATGTAGCGTAGATGTAGCATTGTCACAAAACTAGCTAGTCCTACGAATCCTGCCTTAAATTTGTCGTATAGAAGCCCTGTGTTTTGAGGCACTCTTTCTTAAAGGTATGTTCCAGGAGTCATAATATTAAATTGACTGGAAATAATCAATGTTTAATAATAATTTTACATATTAATACTTTAACGAAAAACTCTATGACAGGGCTAAGTAAGAATCTCGTATGTATAAGTAATTAATAGGATATCTTTCTGAATATGGTATGTAAATAACAACAGAATGAGGCATATTAATCATAGATCTAAGAACAAAATAATAAACATTTTAACATTATTTTTATACATACATAATAAGTATTATCTTAAAACGACCATCACAATGTACGTAAACATTCATAAACATACTTAAAACGAGCCTCTGCTTTTTTTAGTAATTCTAAGAACTAAATCAGTCTTTAACTATTTATTGAATATTTTATCAGTTGACATAATCTGTGCTTGCTTTGTATAGATTTGAGTCAATGATTTTACTAAGAAACCTTATCTATGGTAACATTGCTTACGTGGAAGATAAGTAATGTGACTCAAATATTAGTTCTTTGTAGGGTAGGTTTACTACAGGGTGTAAGCAAAAACTCTCGTTGAAGTAGATATAAAAAATGGTTATATCTACTTATATGTAGTTTTTGTAACTTGCCATCACGTTAGGTTATTTTATTGGCTCCATGTAAAAAAAATCTTCCTATACTGCGAATCTTGTAATTTTTTTTGGAAGATTTTTGTTTTTTTTATGGTAATCCATAACAAAACATTTTCTGGGTTGTAACAAAATTATACACCTTCTGTAAGCAATGTATATTTCATATTCCGATTTTATTAATTGTGTAATTACTTTATGTGCCAATTCTACAAGTCAAGTATGTAATAATAAAATATTTTAGCTAGTTAAGAATACGAATAATTAAGCCTGAATTTGTATTTTTTTTTAATAAATTTATAAGCCAATCCTATAATTTTATTTATGCCTATAGATAGCTTGTATTAAAACTTAGGTGTTTGCTATTAAAAATATATTTTATCTGCCGGATATGGGAAACCGCTTTGTAAACCGGTAGCACAATCACTTAAAAATATGTTACTGCTCACACTCCAAACATTCAAATAAATTGAAATCTATTCAAGCTTTATTATTATCTAACATTCATATCAATCGACAGATTAGAGTAGTCATAGATGAGTCATTATATTTATTTGCACTAAAATTCTACGTAAATCGCATACCTATCAACCGTTCGATTCATTTTTTATCAGTTGCGATAGGTGTGTAAACACTTCAATCGGTAGTCTTAAGAAACCCACGACGCGAATGACGCGCTTTTAGCGTTTCGGTCAAGAAAATAACAGAAACAAAGTTTGCACGTAATGTCAATATTTTTGTGAGAGTCGTCTGATTAAAAGTACCGTGCGTAAGCGAGTGTTGTTCCGGTGATGCGTGGTCAGTGTTTGGGTGAATCTGATTGTGCGCGTGAGGGTGGTGTGGAGGCTCTGGGCCGAGTCAAGGGCGCAGCAGCCTGCGGGCGCGGGCCGCCTCACTCCGCCGCCGCCGGCCGCAGCGCACGCTCGCACCAACACTTATAAACAATGCTCACGGGCACCCACACGTACCACCTGCTGTGAATAATCCGACGTTTTCGTAAACATTTAAAAATGTGGCTCTTCTTAGTTATCGGTGGATATCTGTGTGTCAGTGCCAGTAGTGATGCAGGCGACTCGACGCCGGCTTTTCACAAGTGTTGCCTCAAAGATCAGGGACTCGTGCGAATTGTGGATGCAGAAGACGATGTGCGGTATGAGTGTCTACATCGTGAGAGTGTTGAGAGTGATTACAATGTGTCCAAATCCCCACTAATAGTCGGAGCCGCGGTCCCCGTGGTGTACGGGAACCCCAACCGGTCGTGCGTTCTCGACTCCGTGAACCATACCTCGGAGGATCTCGAAATCAGATTGTCTACCTCGGGCGACGACTGTTACGACAGACTTTTCTTAGAAATAAATAACGAGACTGTTAATTCGGATGTTTCCAAAGTCGTAAGTCTGTCCTGCGTTCTCAATGAGACCATTAGAGAACCGGACACGAAACTCAAGCTTCAGCGCATCAGAAAGTGTTGCCCCAAAGGGCACAATTATGATACGGTTTTACATTTATGCAAAAAGAGTAATGGAGCGATCACCGAAGAAACGTTACTGAAACGACTGAATGTGAGCAGCGGTTCTGTTTACGAAGTGGAGACCGATTTAAAGTGTAAAGAAGAGCAATATGCGGTGGAGTTGAGTCAGGAGTTTTATTCGCTGGAAGTGGTCGGTGGTGATCTGAAGGTGGTCAAGAAGGACGGTGGAGGTGGCACGGTACGTGAGGGCGAGTGGTGCGTGGAGCAGCAGTATGGGCGAGCGGGGCTGGTGGCGCGCGCTTGCTCCGAGGACTGCGCAGCGTACGGCGCCTTCTGCGTGAGGAAGTGCTGTCCAGTGGGGCAGCATTACCGCACGCGGCGCTGCAACAGCCCCATCAGCACGTGTGTCGCCGGGGACGACGAGATCCCCTTCAACATCTCCGTATACATGGATCCCTTGAAAGACTACGGAGTTGGAGGTAAGTTCAGTATTTTACTTGCAATTTAATGTTCAATGTTCATATATACCGTGTGTAGAACGTCAAACAAATTAATTTGACTAATTTTGTGAAATTGTTACAATCAGTTTCTGATATGCAATCGTACCTATGTATACTGTGAGTATTACAAGTTGCAATTATTCGTACCTACATTAAGTATGTACTCGTATTTAAAAATGCCTATAGTGTATTATTCAATCAAATCAAACTCGGTTATTTATGACGTATTTGGACTTTTTTGTACCGTCTAACCGGACGTTTTAAACAATGCAATAAACAATTTGGTAAAGTGACTGTTCCTTATGATAAATGTATGTAGGTACATATACCTAGTATAGTTTTTTGTTATCCGTGTAGGTACATTGTTTTTGCGGCTTGAATATTTATCAGCATTATCTCTTTCTTTGATATTTACGTTCAATAATCTTGTATTGGGGAAGGTTAATGATTTATTTAATAAATATCTTTTACTCATTATACATCGGTATAATTATTTGAGTTCTGATCAAGGTTTACAGTACAATGGGAAAATTATTAGTTAGTCAGAAAAAAACCATAGAACCAAGAGAAGATATGAGAAGGAATAAGGATAGCTTCAAGTTTCCTATACCGCTCTTTGAATCCTATTCTAACACTATAAAAAAAACGATCAGACAACACACTAATGATATGATTATATTGTTTATTCGTTGGTGAATAAACATAGCACGCGTTTAATATGTAACTATCCTCCTCCTCTAGGCGATAGCTCAATGCTGAGCATCGTGATGACCCCGACCAAAATTATGGACCATTAGACGCCATTTGTCACGATCGGTAGCTTCGTGTATGGCAGCACTTGCTTTGGCGCCAATGTGTTCAGCCACCTGATCGGACCATCTTGTAGGGCTTCGACCTCTGGATCTCGTTCCTGCCATTTTTCCAGTCACTATGAGCTTCTCCAAATTGTCCGCTGGTTTCCGTGCGATATGCCCAAAGTACTGTAGTACTCGCTTCAGACATACGGCGGACATGCGTTGCTTTATGTTAAGCTCTTTTAGGATGGAAGCATTTGTCCGAAACGCGGTCCATGGAATCCGTAGCATTCGCCGCCAGCACCACATCTCAAAAGCGTCTACGCGGCGTCGGTCAGTTTCTTTTAGAGCCCACGATTCCGCCCCATACAAAAAGATCGGAAAGACCAGTGTCTTCACCATGTATAATTTGGTCTTTTTCAGAATATTCCGATCCCTCCATACTTTGTCCAATTGGCTCATCGCCGATGTTGCCATGCCAATTCGTCGCCTGATTTCAAGTTCCGATCCTCCTTTGTTTGCTATAATTGAACCCAGGTAGGTAAAGTTCTGCACTATGTCGTACCCACTGAGTCCAGGACTTCCTCGGAGGACGTTGGCTCTGTCCACGATCATGATCTTCGTTTTAGCACGGTTAATCCTTAAGCCAAGCTCTAAACTTACTGCTTCTAACCGACGTAATAGTTCAGCCATCTCTTCTTCGGTGGCTGCCAGTAGCGTGGTATCATCCGCGTACCTCAAATTTGAAATCCTTGTACCACCCACGGCTACACCACCCTCCCAACCGTCTAGCGCTCTACGTATTATGTATTCGCCATATATGTTAAAGAGGATGGGTGAGATAATGCAGCCTTGTCGCACTCCTTTCTCAAATTTGAAAGTTTCTGAAGATATTGTGCCAATTTTCACTGAACCGCTGCCTGAGACGTATAGGTTTCTAATAAGTAGTATGAGGTGACGTGGTACTCCCATTTCACTAAGCACTTTCCAGAGATTACCCCATTGCACGCAGTCAAAAGCTTTCTGGTAATCTACGAAGCACATCACTGCTGGAGTGTTAAATTCATAGCACTTTTCAACAATCAGTCTAACGTTAAGTATCTGCTCTCTTGTACCTTTTCCTTTGACAAAGCCTGCTTGTTCTTGAGGAATTTGCCAATCTAGGAAGTATCGGAGCCGATTGTTGATGATGTGCAGGAGTACCTTGCTGGTGTGAGAGATAAGTGCTATGGTTCTATAATTTTCGCACTTCCTAGTAGCACCTTTCTTGTGCAATGGGAGAATTGCAGAGTGCGTCCAATCTTCCGGCCACCTGCCCGTTTTCCACACTGTGTTGCAGATGTCCAAAAGTACTGCCTTGCCTTTCTCTCCCAATGCCTTCAGGATCTCTGCAGTGATGCAATCTGAGCCAGCAGCTTTATTTGGCTTCAATTTTTGAATTGCTGATTCAACTTCAGACAATAAGATGTCTGGCTCTAGGCTGTCTACATCCACCCACATACCCTCTGATGTTCCCGGGTCATTCGTAGGTAGATCCAGCCTATATAACTCAGAGCAGTATTCCCTCCATCTCTCCGCCACTTTTTCAACCTCACTTACTACATTGCCATTTTTGTCTTCCACTACCCACGACTGAGCTTTGACTTGCCTGGTAATTTGCCTTACTTTCTTAAACAGATCTGCAGTTTGGTATTTTTCGGCATGTTGTTCGATTTCTTCACATATGTCCGAAAGATACTGATTTTTATCCCTTCTGCACAATTTCTGGATTTTCTTGCAAAGATCGGTGTACTCATTACTAGTCGTAGGCGTTGTTCTGGCTTTAAGTTCTTTTCTAGCTTCTATTACGCTCCAGACTTCGTCACTCATCCATGTACCTATACCTATATACTTATATTAATGGTACGGAACCCTTCTTGTGCGAGTCCGACTTGCACTGGTCCAGTTTTATTTTATAATGAATCTGTGGCATCAACGCAGGTCAGGAATATTGTATTTTCCACGGTACAATATCTTGATACAAAAACCATTTGTTTTCCTGCTTGACTTTTTAACTTATTGTATATTGTAATTTATAATAGTATATTATATATAATTTTATGTCGTGGTTATGTAATAATATACGTTATTCCCAACATTCATAATATCTACAGATAAAATTATGTGTTGAAATTAAAGAATACATTTGCAATTAAGTTTTTATCCCATTCAGATTTAATGAGTCCTTTATTTACGTAAAACTCTGGAAACTATTCCAATTAAGAAGATTTACACAACGCAATGCAATTTTGGCAATACAATATGAATTTTAATTTATATTGTGATTACTACGTAACGATAATGTACATTTATCGTATCGCGATATATGCGAAACGATAAGTATTTCGAAATCGGGCGGCGAACATTTTTAAGGAACCGCTTTTTCCTTTACTGACCAGTAAGCAAATAGGTACATACATTTAAGTTTTTATCAACAATTTCTCATTTCCCAGATATCATGGGTGTACGAGAGAACCTGCGCTGTCCGAACGGCAAGATCATGCTCGACCGAAAACTGGCCCGAGATTTTCACGAACTCGACCAATATGGGCTCATGCATTCCGCTGTCGCCACTGATGACCATTACTGCATAGAGACGTTCGATAACAGACATTGTATCGAAGGAGATGTTTTCATCACTTCGGCTATATGCTTCGTGCCGGCTCCAGAGTTGAATAAGAACTTTGCTATATCGTTTTGGGTGAGTAACTAATTACACTATCTTCTAGATTTTCTAGCGTTTGACAAAGCGTAAAGTTGGACGACTTTGTGACGATACGATTTATGTACATATGTAGTATTTGAGTATTGTAGAATCTAAATTCTAAAGCTACGATAATAATCATCCCTTAGACCCTGGAGGTAACCAGATGATTTGAATTGATGCTTATTTTTTCTGATTTCATATAAAAAACTAAATATGTCTCCCCATTATGCCCAGACGATATGATTTATGTACATATAGTTCTAGTTCTTCCACCATACAACTTAGGTACGTACGCGACTAATCGGTAAAATGTGTATTAACATCAAGTACTACCTACTTTAGTGACAAAAATAAGATTCTATTCAAATGTTATGTGTTTTCTTTCCTCGTTGTTCTTATGGAATATTCAAAGAGATTTTATAAATCGGAGCCAAGTTTTCTTTAGTTTTCATCACAAACTATAAACCATGTTTACTATACCATCAAATTTTTACGAATCGATGAAACATAAGCAAAAATGTGGAAGATCACATTAGTAGGCACTCATTCCAATTCCTCATTCCCCTGATCATTTTAAAAAAATTAAAGCATTTTAGTTATCGAAAGTTTACATTAACTAAGAGCCAACCTATCACATGAACGGTAGATATTAATAGATTTTACCAAGAATCGCTCTCATCGCCGAATTTGTGATGCAAAAGTTACATATATACACTTATATTATCATGAAAAAAAAAACATTTGATACATTTCAAAGAAATAAAAAGTTTACTTTAACTAAATATTTAAATGTCAATGTTCTCCAAATGGCTTACCTCATTAGATTCTACAGAAAATGTGTAGTTTATGAAATCGCATCCAAAAAGAGTTGAAGTTAGTAAATGGGTATCTAATAAAATTGATTCGTATTTTTCCCGAAATGTTATGTTAAAATCGTACTGGAATGTATAAGTTTATTTAGATTGGAATTTAATTCAGAGTTGATTGCGTGACTAGTAGGTCAGTAGGTCTGGTAAGGTACTGCAAATGTTTTCTGCCTAAAAGTTTTACTAGTGTCTATTGGACGCGAGCGATGACTGACGTACGAAACGTTTTACATTTTAATACTAGATAAACGTTTGCAAAGTTTCTAATAACCGCAATGAATTTCCAATTACCTATACAGATTTTTCTATTAAAATTATTGAAACGTTGCAACTATCGCCCTAAAGCTTTTATTTAAATCGGAAGTTAGTGTTATTACTAAGTTTTATTTTACTTTTATGTCAATTTTATCTTTATATTGCAATAAACGATTTATTACCACTCTAGGATAATAGCTGTATCCGTAATTACGGTAAAGCTCTATATGAATGAGTCACAGTGTGTTATACAAATATACATATCAATATGTTTTACGTCTGGCCTGTGTTTACATTATATCGGATTGTATGATTTACATTGCCATGTTTACAATAGACTTTTAGACATGTTATATTTTAAACAGATTCCTTTTGTCCTGATTTGAAATTTAATTGTTATTTGGTTTTCTTTACAGAAAATAAAAGGTTTAATATTTTTATTGAAAGTTTTAATTATACGTCGATTTCGAAATTAAATACATATATAAATACTTCTAGTTCATTGAATAAAACATTAGCTTTGCTGTTCTTCAATCCATAAGCCAAAGGCCTTGTATTGTAGTGCAGTAGTAGATAGGTACCTACTTAATAACATATGTAACTACTAATTACAATGTTTAATAAGAGTATGTAGTAACGCACGTTGTATCTAGAGACATGCTTGGAATATCTATATCTTGTTTGTATTAACACGGGTAAAACCATTTTGTTGCTACTCGTAGTACAATATCACTAAGTATTGCACTCATACATTATGGAATAATTCAGTATTTATGTCGGGGTCGCATACATCGGGATATATTTTTTATTATCTTCGTGAACTTCCTCTAGACCGGGAAAAATGTACTGATATGTGTTTAAGTACATGACGCTGACATCATTCGCTAATCTAGTTTTGTAATTCTGCATATAAGTTCATGTGCATGTTTATAAATATAGTAGGTAGTAGGTACAAGTACTCAATAGTTTTCTTAAAATGGTAATATACTTTAACATACATTCCAGAGAAAGAGAACGCTCTATGCGATAAGGCCGCCAAAGTACGCAGGTTAAGTTATGTTTTAATTTGTTTTATTTATGTACTTTCTGGTATACAATAAAGTTATATTGTATAAGTTTTAAGAGCTTTTTCTTACTCTTAGTTCATTTTATTTCCACTCAATTCACTTGGTCTTTTAAACCTTTTTAAAATTCTAATCTAAGGAATCTGCACCACCTTTCTGTTTATATACCCGTTCGTCCTTCAAAAATACGAACCATGATCTAAAACATCTTTCGTCCCCAGCTGATCAGCATATCCAGCGTATGTCTGGCTCTGACCCTCATCGTCTACATATCGCTGCCCGAGCTGAGGAACCTCCACGGCCGTACCCTCATCTGCCACGTCAGCATGATGCTGCTAGCATTCACCTGCCTGGCGCGCGTGCAGTACAGCCTGGTTCCTGATAAGAAGATCTGTACTATGCTGGGTGAGATAGATAGATAGATATACTTTATTAAAAACATACACACCAGCACAATACAGAAATTAACATAAAATATGAAAACTTAAGCCTAGTGTCTCAACTGGCGACCTTATCGCTAAAAGTGATCTCTTCTAGGTTACCAATCTGGCAGGGTGAGTTTCGTATTTATAAAGATTTGGATTATCAATTCGATCGGTGTATGACTTTGTAAGAATGGGATAAAATGGAAGTAGGCTTTCAAACATTATGTGCCGATTTCCTTATGTGTAAGTTTGTCTTTGGGTTTCTTGCAAACTAAAAATGATGTAGAATGAGGTTGCCTGTTAAAAGGGTTACATGGTTGTGTTCCGTTTTTCATCTACATAGATCACGTAGACAGCCACTGACTACAACCATATCTATGATCTATGCTACTGTACATCATATAAATCGTATTAACGACACTACACTGTGCTTATCACTTTGATAGTTTAGTAGGTATACGTTGAGTTCTTGTAGATAATAATCAGATAAATAAAACTACTGTATTATCAAAAGCGTGTAAGATGAGCGATTGATTGTTATAGTAGTCTAATCAATGGTACCTATTTTATCGAAGGATAAATATTTAGTATTTACGAAGAACGTAAACGTACAAAAATACCTTTGATTTGACTACAAAAAAGTGATATAAAGGTAATATGTAACTCGTACATATAATATTATCTAAATCTCTAGCATAGTAAATATTAACCATAGTGCCAAATAACTTACTTCAGATAATATATTGGTATACTTTATAAGTTGTAAGTTTTTAAATAATTAGCAAATAAATCGCAATTAAGTATTTCTGCTCATATTATAAGTTTATCAACAATCAATGAAGAGAATTATAGATAACGATGCAGGTTATTATTCTTAGAATTGAATCGATGAATTACACTTCAGTATCATTATAAGTTAGCATTTTATCCATACTAATGACGTCATTATAATTTTTGATCACATATTTTAATGAACAGACGGATAATATTTTCACGCAATAAAAGACATTTTTTATTAACTTCTTAGAAGGTTAAGGGACGCCTTCAGCAAACAGTGGTCTATCTGCCATGGGCTATAAGAATTATTAAACATAGCATAGCTCAACCTAAATTCGATTCATTATTATGCGATAACTGTACTTTATAGCTACAAAACTGAAGCATGAAGGCAAGCACTAACATATTTGATAGGCCATATATATTGAAGCGCGAGGCTAGTTAATTTGGGAGTGTGTGGAACGTGTTCCTTTATTATAACTACTGTTTTCTTAAAATCCTTGAGTCGTACTCCTCATTACTGAGGGTCATGTGCGTAACCCCCAGTATCATTATTTCTGCACACGTCTCTAATTTCTTCACCCTGGCTTCTTTTACGGCTAAACTATTAAAAATCCACACATTACTTAAAAATAAGGCGTCAAACCACGAAGTTGCTGATTTCCTAATGCGCCACACTAGCTTATTGTTTATCTATTAATCACTATAATAAGGCAAAACTAATTATTTTCGCAGGGTACGGGATCTACTTCGGGTTCATGGCAGCGTTTGCTTGGCTCAACGTCATGTGCCTCGACATATGGTGGACATTTGGGTGAGTCGGATCCAACACAAACATTCTGAGCCTCGGTGCAAGTGTGTGAATCGCATTGTTATGTGAAGCGTGGCTCATCGCGCCGTGAACACATCTACTAAGTATACACTTCATGCACGTCTGACCAGATTAGTCCGGGCGTGTCTGGTTCGGTAAAATCTAAATCGGTGTCTAATATCTTCCGGCGGTTTGGGAAAAACACTCTTTGTCATGAAGCGTAAAATTTACGGAAATCGTTTAGTTATACCGTTGCGAATTTCCACTGCTATATTTTAATGTAGCAGTTTTGTGAAATAGAAAGATTCCGTTTACTGTAGCTATGATATACCTACGTTATAAACATTTGAGTCTGCTGCCTAACATTGCTTATCCGAGTACCTAATATTCATGTTTAACAACGCTTAACTCTTTCATCTTCAGTTGTCTGCACATTATGTTTATGTAAATGAATGCAAAAACCATATCTTCCGGCTTATTGAGAAATCACTCTCATTTTCGGGTGAGAGAGTGTTTACATTCCCCGCTCCATTCTGTATTCTGGGTGTGTTCGTAGTAGTTACGAAAAAAACGGTGATTTATTTCGTAGCGGTTGCGTAGAGGGGTATGAGACGCGTATATCCGCTAGCTCACTTGGGAATCCATTGATTCGTCAGATAGTGAAACAAAAATGGGATTTTCACCTGTGCATGAGTAACCATCCCTACGGAACAGCTGTGTCAGTAGTCTCACAGTTTACAATAGAGCAATCAACGCATCCGTAGAGTTCGGCCATTCCTATTATTGTAGCTCTCGTCATCGTGTGCTCGATGCTACGAAACCCCTTCTTGGGATTTTCTGCAAACCGTTTGTCGTCTGAACAAATGTTTACTTCATATTGAGATGTTTACATATCGGCTCTTGAACATTTGCTCGTGGCGAGAACGGCCGGATTAAGCTATTGATATACCTAAGTTGAAAGATAAATAACACGTTGACAAGTAAAATATCTACACACGTTTTGAGCTATGATCTAATCGTTTCGCTAATATATTCGAATAATTTATCCAAATACATATGCTAATTAACAGCTTTAAAAATGTCATGGTCTTACATAGCTACAATACTTTCATAAGAACCCAGTAAATTTCCTCAATAGTTTTAAGCATTTGGGATTTGTAAAGAAGCGACACTCGCACAAGCGACACTGTAGTTGAAGATGAAGTATGCTTGTCCTGTCTATTTTTAGTCTGTTCTAATTCTTGCTGTAAGCTTACTTCAATCGTCGCTCGTGTCTGGTCAAATACTGGCAGTTAATATAACAATTAATTACTTTTATGGAATGGGCGCGGTATTATATCATTAAGTGTTTTTGGCTGTCAATAAACCATTCTATATATTATTCTTTTTACTTATACAATTAGCTGAAAATTAAAAAAGTTATAATGGTCAGAACGGCGTTTTAACTTTACAGGATATGCAAAATAAAAAATGATCCATTGAGACAGTCTTATGTGATCAATGCTAGCATGTCTTATTTATATGTATGTGGTTTACACAGTTTGAAAATTGTCACAATAATGTTTTATTTCTATGATAGGCAGATTCTTTCCCCATATTTTTTAAAACTGACTGCAAAGCTTTCAAAAATTTTACACGAACCACTAAATCGATCCAAGTGGCAGGCTCAGGTTTAGTTGTGACTCTCACTGTTCCCAAAACTAGTTGACCTCGACGGAAACAAGGCGCCGGCCGCAGCCATCCCGATCTGTTTGCCGAACTAATTCCTTTGTTCCATCGATGGTGTACGTATTATGTTAGCAAACAACGACGTACTGTTATATATGTAAGCACATACACTAGATTGTCTGAACTCTCAAATTGGTCGTGTTTGTGTGTTCCCAAGCCTACGTATAATGACTCAGATTTTTCCTAATGGAGGCGGCAGACGCGCCGAATTATTGAAAATTGCCATTAAGTTAATATTTGTTGTGGTTAAGTATTAGGTTCCTACTTGAATATTGAATGTTTATTTAGATATTTTTTAAATACGTTATCATTAATTATTTATTAGGCATATCATCATTTTACTTAGTAATAGGTAATTCATAAAAGAATTCATTACTTTTTTATGTTGATAAAGACTTTGGTAATGTTTAGCAACTTTTCTTTGCCATAGTTTTATAGTTGAATGTTTCACGTAAAAGCTTAAACAAACATGTCTCTAAAGCCCCTATCATTGAGAACCGCAACAGAAACCGTTGCATGGATAGGAGGAGTTAAAAGCAAACCATTACAGGCAGAGACGGACTTTATTTATTCGATCTCTATCTATGTTAAGTGAACTTTAGTGCCGCTAATTTGTCGCTAATGAGGGCAATGTATTTGTCATATTTGCCTAATGTATGCTCTTAGTTTTGACGAAACAACGGCCAAATAAGGTTTATTTTATTGCCTCAATTAGCACGTAATGTGTCGGCTAATTTGAAGATTGAAAAAGTCGAATTTTGTTAATGAAAATAGACGAGATGGAAGACTCACTTACACGTCACGTACAGGCGGGGCGCTAATTAAATACGTCACGGTTTTGGGAACCAACTGCTGTGTGAACACATAGCTGTAACAAAAACTAAACGGAATAAAAATAGACCTGTAAATTTTGCGCTACGTGCATTTCTTGGTATTAAAAACAGGTTTTAAGATTTAATTATATGGTAAAGTATAGTATTTTATCATCATCTAAGTATGGGTTTACGCAGGACATTACGGCGTCCTTAACTAGAAGATAATAATGTATTCCAAGAGAATATATTAATTCCAACGAATCCCAGAGCACTTTAAAATTTTCGTTTGTGTAGTTCCACATTTTAAGTTTGTTTTTAAATATCACTTCTGTCTGACATTGGTGCAAAACAAAACATTGTTTCGGTTTCGACGTATTAATCGAAAATATTTATGCATTATTTATAGATGCTTCAGGTTATGACGATAAAGTTTATATTAAATCGTATGGTAAATGTTAGCATACGCACTGCTTTGTTTACAACATGGGTGGAGTAGGCACTCATATGAGATTAACAATTAGTCGCTTGCTCTCTTGGCTAACTAGAGCCGTTATCGTTTTCGCAGCACTTGACTATGGATAGCTTTATTTGCAGTTACCGATAACTACGGTGTAACCTTTTAGATATTGGCGCTGAGGTTTATGTGAACTATAAGCGGAACATCTCTGTTTTCCGACCTTAATGATTAACCGTAACCGTAACATGCAATAAAAGGTCAGTATAGACCGTCAACTGAACTAATTATAGGGCTTCTAGATTGGACAAGTTAGTAGAAACAGTCTGTTGTCTTGACCTCCAATTTGATGTTACAAATAAAATATTCCCGGGAAACACCCACTTGAAATCATTGAGCGCTAAAAGCACACACGATTACGGCAATTAATGTGTTATGAAATTCCAGAACCATTTACTCTCATGTTTGCGCCCTCGATGTTAAAATTATTCTGTGGCTTTTAATGTTATACTAAAGTACATATAAATGGAATGCCGAGGATTAGGTAAGGTATTAGTGTCGCTATGTAAGATGTTGCTTCAAAAGTAGCATGAATACTCACATTACAGTACGTTGCATAATTTCAAATGTAGGATGTTTGCGAAATAAATAAATAATAACTAAATATTAAAATAAATATTCTGGGACATTGCACACAGCGCCATCTAGCCCAAATAGATAAAATGAAGTAAATCTTAAATCTAAATTGACTTACCTACATAGATGCCCCTTGACGTACTTTCGACTACCGTGTCGCTAGAGTATGCTTCTAGCGACTCTCGGGTATTTGACCCCTGGGCAATAAGCCAAAATACACATTTTCAATTTATTACAGAAGTCTCTCGGTTCCTAAACATTAGTATAAGAATATTATGTATGTTTTTTGGTATTCAACAAAACATTAATGACGAGATTATGGTGTTACTTTGACAGGTCGATGAAAACCGTGCAGCCGATGCGTAAGGCAGACGCAGATCGGCGCCGGTTCCTGTGGTACTCCTTGTATGCCTGGTCCATCACCATCGTCCTCACTCTCACCATGTTCCTGCTAGACAAGTATCCGGTGTCTTCTATCCTGGACGCCAATATTGGCAGTGATATGTGCTGGTTTGGATCTGGTAAGCTTACAATTCATATGTTTATCGTACGATATCTGACGACATGTGGCAGGACCGGGACGCTCACTACGTTATATCTGATCAAAAATATCCTCTAATGACAAGATGTGACGATCGCTACAGCTGTATATATGTTCTACCTTCTCAAAATGAAGAACGATCTCGTAAAAATGTATAGCTGAAATATTTTACAAAATATTAACAGCATAGCACAGTACATCTTAAAATCGGGTAACCGAGCAAACAAATCATTTGTCAGACAAATCAAGTATTGTTAATTGAGATAAACCCAGACTTATAATACCTAGAAAATTATCACATGCCTTTTGTTAAACTGTTCTAGGAATAATAAAGCACAAAAAACGAGGAAAAAATTCGACGATTACCACTGCAAAAAATACTTTTTAGTAGGAAAAAGTATTTCGAAAATTACGATTGTCATATCATAATCAGCTTTAATGCTTTTTATGACTCAATGAATTGACAGGATAACTCAACCCATTTCTATTTTTTATGATAATTGGCAACATTTAAGTACTTAAAGTTAGTATGCGTACTTCATGTACATAATATTAAAATTAATCTGATTCCGTTACGAAAATTAGGAATTAGCTAAAGACCGCGAAAGATGTCGCATGGTCCATAGACAAGGGGCCTCGCACTTAAATTTGACGATGATGAGTTACAAAAAAACATTGTATTAATTACCAACATCCCATTAAATGGTTACACCGTGTACCTAATCTTATACCTACATTGTCCGCAGTACAAAACTCCCGCACGGACTGGCCGCACTACATATTCTTCGTGATACCAATGGGCCTGGGCACCTGCACCAACTTCGTCCTGTTCATGATGACAGCGCGCCACTGCGCCAGAGTCAAGTCTGAAGTACACAGACTGCAGGCGGGGTCGGTTGGAGACCGAGTCAAGAGACGGTTCCGCGTCGATAGAGCTAAGTAAGATATATTTTTTTTATCTAAAGCAGGTTTGCACTTGATCGCAGTTTGCCTGATGCAAGCACTAAGGCCTAAGATAAAAAAGATTATTAAGTACCTATTTGGTACCTAAGTAAATCTGGAATCTCTATTTTCCTCAGTTTCTTTCAGGCAAGTGCGCTCAAATTTTAAATTGCAACCTTTTGAAATAGTATTTCTAGTTAGCCCGCGAAACCCGCCCTATCCAAGACGAAGGGACATTGTGGTAGGTTTTAGTCGGTAGTGGAGTCTCATTAGCTTGTTACAAAACTTTTTCCCTACCTCGACCTATGTGGCATGACCCCAAATAAAACGAAGAGAGACATTAAATGGTAGTTTTATTTTAAAATAGCGGGTAATACACAGGTAAGTTTTACAAATTCAGGTAGATGGGAAATAGTTGTATACAAGAAATTTAAGAAATTAATTTAAGATACTTCGGCTCGGAAGGATCCGGAGTAACAGTTTACAGTATTTAAATACATTAAGAAATAGGTTTATTAATTATATTAAGGGAAGAAAGTTAAGTTACCTCGGCTCGGAAGGATCCGGGGTAACAATTTACAAGATTCAAATTCACAAACTGCTAAGTACTTAGGGTACCAGTTACCGACTAAGTTACATATGGAACAGGCCTAGGGATCACTCAGCGAGGTGAACCTTGGAAGTTAAGATGGTTAAAATTGGTTGGTTTTTTACACTCTAGTGACTATGGTATGACCCAATCGCAAACTAAATTAAACCGGAGGCTATAAATGAACTGTTTTACGGTACCGTGAGGGCGGAGCGTTACCCCTGGCCGAATCACCACGTGGCGCAGAAATTAGCCGGCGCGAACCAGAGGCTGGCGGGTGGCGGCGCAAGCTTTCAGACTCCGGCAGGCGAACAGTGGCCGCGAGGAATCGCGACGCAGTCTAGCCGTCGGCGTCAGACCGTCAAAGAAGAAGTTCCTGGAGGAAGCCTCCTTCTTGGGATCTAGCCCCCGGGAACAACCCCTGGAATCGAGAAAGGGATACAGTTAGAAAAATGAGGCAAGCACAAGAAGGGGTCAGGCGAAAAGAAAGATGGAGACCGGCAGAGCACGTGCACGGAATGCCAAAAGGGCGCGGTTCGCTGGAACCTCGAGCTTGCCCGCACTTTCAGAGCTCGTGCCACGTCCTGCACGATCACGTCGCGGGCCGTCCTGACAGGATTTATATGCGATCCGGACGCCCCGATAACGAGAAGACAATGGAGTATGCACCACGGAATGGCGAGATTGCGTGACATGCAATCGGAACACAACTCGAGTAATACCGCACTAAATGTAGTAAAAACGACTCACCAGTAGTAATCTGGGGTTGTTCGTAGAATATAAAAGCGCGGGCCAACAGGAACGGGCGTGAAATGTCTGGGACCCGCGTCAGTTCGAATTGTATGGCGGCGGCGGAGTCCCTCGTCCCGGTTCCTCTGGCCACAGCTCCTCCGCGTGGTGATTTTCACCAGCAGTCGTCTACTGCTGCAAGTTGTTGTTGAATTACGGACGACCGCCGATCGGAGAAAGAGCTGTGAACCCCTGCTCCACGCTTTTTATTCCAATCTTTTCGATGTACAAACTCTCCACCTCCACCTGACACGTCCACGTCGATATGCTAGTGAGGGGACGTCATATTCGTCAAAATCGGTAAAATCGAGGGTCGTCATCACTGACCTCCATCAGTACCTACAGCGTACTTGTACTGATGGAGATCAGTGGTCGTCATAGACTACATAACTCTATCGAGTTTTAGTGATGAGATAATTGAAGTAAGACGGTGATACCATACTAATATAAGAAAGCTAAAATGACCGCCAAATTCAAAATGGTAAATACACCAAATATGAATGTTACAAGCTCCGATCCCGACATACCCCGGGGACAGTGCGTTTCCTCCACGGAAAAAAAGGCGTATGTATGTAGTTGGAGCAAACAGTACCTAAGCTACGCAGATGGTAAGTAAAAGAGTACTGAGACGATATAATGTTTGTTTTTGTTATGTGTAAAAATAAATCAGATAAAATACTGTTTTTTAATAACAAGCAGGTAATTAAATTACAATAATATTTATAAGAATCCAGAATTCTTCAAATTTCGGCCTCTTCATTTTACATCCGCAATCCGAGAAATTATAACATTGAACGATGATGAGTCATGAGTCTCGTATCTGAACACCATATTATGTAGATGTTATCTTGATTGGCTATTAGCGGGCGAGGTGTTAACCGCTGTACTACAACAATACAGTCTAAAATAGCCACAATTTATGATATATTAATCGGGTAAATCAGCACGAATTACGCTAGCGTGCAGCCATTTGCGTAGTTTTCGGTAGTAATAGTAATAATTAATCGTCTATCGATAAACCATGTAATGTTACACGTGTTTATTAAGCGAGAAAAAAAGACGTAATTGAGGTGTCCATACCTGGCAATAATGCCTGCATTTTTGCCTGCCTGCTAGAAAGAAGCAAAAAGCATGGTAGCCCATTTACTAAAAAAATATTTAGAAAGTAACCTAAAGCATCTCTTCTAATAAAAAAATCTCGAATTATAGTATTTGGCTAACTCTTTAGGAAGGTAGTCTAACAAAAATCATATGACAGATTAGGTACACGTAAATAATATAAAACAGAGTTCATTACTCCTAACATTTATTGTAATTAACATAGAAAGAACGCATGTCATAAACGAATGGCCCTAGGGAGTTTACAATGACACTTTTCACTGGCGTCAAATGGGCAGCACGCAACCAGCATTGACTAACAGGTCATAATAAAAAGCTTTACAAGAGTTTTCGTATAGTTACGAACATAGTCTATCTATATAGTTATAAAATCAAAATTTCAAGTAACGTTACGATTTTACCAAATTGACAATTATGCACGTAAGCACTACTAAGTGTTCTTGTTTCTTTCTTGTGTTGATGTATTTTCCACGTTCTAAATTATTTTTTGCTTAAATCTCAATGATTGGCAAGTGACAATCTCCAATTTGGGCGCAACAAAACTTGTGGGCAACTGTTATGATTTCTTTCAGCCACATGTCTGGCAAGCTTTATAAAAAACAATTACTATAATCTCAACAAAAAAAAATCCTTGTGAACAAATACTTACCACGTCTGTAGGTTCGTAGTGGCAAGTATTCCCTAAAGACCATAGGTATTTAAATACTCATCACACCAAAAGATGTTGTTGATAAGTCTGTTAAGATAATATAATAAGGATGCTGTGGAAGTTGATAGAGCCAGACTACGAGCTGTGTCGCAACCAGAGCCCGGTGCTTGGCTACATGCACTACCGTCTCCACACCTGGGCACTTTTCTTGACGACGACTCTCTGCGTGTGGCGGTGGCTCTCCGCCTGGGCTGCAAGGTGTGTGAACCCCACGTATGCACTTGTGGCACCATGGTGGGAGCTGATGGCCATCACGCATTGAGTTGCCGACGTTGCTCAGGGAGATTCTCGCGGCACCATGCTCTAAACGACATAGTTCGTAGAGCTCTCAATTCTGCAAATATCCCGTGTGTCCTTGAGCCTGTGGGGCTGAGCAGATCTGATGGCAAGAGACCGGACGGGCTAACTCTGGTGCCCTGGAAGAACGGCAAGTGCCTAATTTGGGACGCAACTTGTGTCTGCACTTTTGCCGCCAGTCACCTGAGTCGTACCATTCACTCACCGTCAGCTGCTGCCGAGGACGCCTGCAGAAGCAAAAAGCAGAAATATACTGCCTTGGAAACGCTCCATCATTTTGTTCCGGTTGCCGTAGAGACCATGGGCAGTTGGAGTGGTGACGCTAAAGATTTCGTCAGGGAGTTAGGCCGAAGAATTAACGAGAAGACGGGAGACACCCGCTCTGGATCATTTTTGGTGCAAAGGTTAGCCGTCGCGATTCAACGTGGCAACGCGGCGAGCGTAATGGGAACCTTTGCGCCGGGAGCGATCCGGGGTGGGCTCTTTGATTAATTTTTGTTTGTTTTATTTTACTTCTAATTTTATTTTAGGTATATTATATATTTTAATATTATGTTTAGGACTTGTAAATATATACTATTAGTCAGTTACTTTATGTTTTATAAGTTATGAATAAAATACGATACTATTTGCATGATATATAATAAGCAATTCTTGTTTCCAGGTACGTGCTAACAGGCAAGCTGTGGGTGGTGATGGGAGCAGGATGGGTGTCCGAGCTGGCCTCTACGCTCGCCACACATCCCGAGTGGCTCTGGTCCATCGTAGACCTCTTCAACGAACTGCAAGGCGTCTTCATCTTCCTCATACTGGTGTTTAAGCCTAAACTCTATTATCTGATTCGGAAACGACTTGGTAAGTTTACTTGCTATGTGATAGAATGGATGAGAAGAGAGGTGGTGGGGAGTTATCCGTGCCCATAAAGATATGTTTTGGTTTTTGTTTCATTTGTAAAATAGCGAGTTACTGTTAATACGATCACAGTTATTCAAACATAGGCAAGTTGATTGTAGTCTATAGTTTCAACGAGACTTAATAATTTGAGAGAGAGAGAGACACATAAATATTTAGTACTTATTATACCTAGTTATATACGTTAGTTGTTAACGGTGCCAAAGAAAATGTATTATTACATTATTAGTTGTAGATTTTTTATATTATTGGAGTTCCATAAATTGGTTCACTAGGTAACAATAAATATAATCAAGATAGGGACTGTGAATTTTATCTGTAGATAAAATCACTTAATAAAGCTTTGTCGGCTCATTAAAAATATAAGTAGTCGAATTTATTGGATTTGATATTGGTCGAAATTATTCCATTCATATATTTTGATTAATTTTTCGGTTCTTTTACAATGGTGTCATATTTTTGTTAGTTATACATGTATGTCAATTTAATTTGCATTTATCTTTGCGCTTCAGTTACGTCGGTTATCTATATCAAATCAGTAAAAGCTTATTTTGGTTGCGTCGGCTCTAGATAAGCTGTTTCTGATATGTTACGATTAAATCACACAGAGATAATCGCCTACTTACTCCATCAACTCCTATATGACATTGATGGTATCTAGTGATTGATGTACCTTCTTTATATATGGCTATTTTTCAGGCTGTATTTTAGAATAACATTTGAATGCACCTATATTACACTATTAGTTATCTTGTCAGAACAAAGGATATCATTTTTCTTGATTGCTAGCTGTTGTCTCGAAAAACCAAAGTTTATAAGTGTTACTATTTCCAACCTATATTTTAAAGTTGTTGATTGTTTTTGAGTAAAAGTGATTCATAAAATCTTTTGTTCCTAGTAATATAATGAATATGTGTTAAGTGCCTACTTAGATCGTTTACACAACATGATATAATGTACCTACTTCTATTTAATTATTTTGTTTAGATTTATAAATTATGTTAGGGCTATTTTGGAGACGAAAAGTTATAGTTCGAAAACAAATCGACCAAGTAAAATAGCTAACATTTGAGCTAATAATATTTTTTTAGTTGTGATTCCATTATTATTCAACCTACAATCAATGGAAATCCAAAGGTTGGTTTCTTTGTTTTCGATTGATGATATTCGTCATAGAATGAACTCTATAGCGATGATGGTATTTTATTTTTGCAGGTTGTTCAAGGATTCCATTAGAATCAAGTATATATTAGTTTAATTTATATTTGGTGTTAAGTTTACTCTATCCAAAGCTACTTTCAGCGTAGCTCTTCAGGGTATCAGTGCTTAATTAACTGACTAAAATTCTTAATTTCGTTTCATAACAAAATTACTAAAAACCTTAAAAGACAAAAGTAGATTAGCACTAGAAGCGCCTGGTAGTTGTTGCACATACATAGTTACTTCTCGTACCATACACATTGCTATAACCTTACTTGGACTTTTATAAATGTAAATTCTTTCAATTTCATTGTTTTATATTTCTACTGTACTTGTTTGACTCGTCATCACTCAACATGGCTTCAGTTTTAAATTAATTAACAGTATCTAACTGTAGACTTCTGAGATATTTTCGTGTGTTCTATAGAATGGTTTTTCGACGAACACTTACGTTATGGAGCTCATTTTATAAACAGTCCAAGTAAAGGCGTAGTTTAGCTTGAAGTAGTGCACGCTAGCTGTCAATGCTTGACATTTGTAACTGTACCTAATGCCACTAATATATCCAGGGCTGGAGAAACCGGACGCGAAGAAGCAGAACACCTCCTCAGGCAGAACCTCCTCCACCTTCCTCTCGAGGACCATCAGCTCCGACGAGCGCGCCACTATGCGGATCTCGCACGGCAATAACATTAAACTGCCAGAAAAATAATATATAAAAATAACCATAAGATAACCTGAATGACAGCCATTTAAACGCATTTAATCATATAAAACAAGTCATTATAAATCTACATTAATTTCGCTATACATAGTATGTTGCCTGGAATATTCTGGCAAAAGTTATCATTGTACTTATAGGTAAAGAGATCACCAATCAGAGAAGACAAATGAATATGATGATGTAGTGTTTGTTGGTTTTGTTTGATTGACTGATTATTTCCTCGGCGATAACTTTTGCACTGATTTTCTATTAGAGTATTCATTTCTAGATCTTGACTCTGCCTTAACTTTACTGAAATTATATTAAGTATATAATTATAAACTGGCATACGTTTTAACTAACTCCATGACTCATTTTACATCGTAGTATAACAACGCCGGTTTACACGATTTTTTTTTTTGGTTTAGACATATACAGAAAGTTCAGGCTTATATCTAGTCATATACCTATTGTAGGTATGTTTTACATGGCTTATAATTAAGCTTATTTTAGTGAGTATGTTATATTATTTTTAAATAGAATAATTATGATACGTTCATAGTAATTGTAATTTAAGAAGTCATTCCAGTTATGTACAACTATGTATGTACCTACAGGATCACTGCTAATGTAAAATGTAGAGGTATTTTTAATGATAATGTTTAACTAGAATTTTGATTTTCATCTTAATAAATAAAATTGAGCAAACTTTTTGCAGCTATTTAAAAGTTAATTTTAGTTTAACAATATAATATCAGGAAAAGTGTTAATTTTCCGTATTTTTTTAGATTTTCCTTTGTATCGTGAAACTATATTATAATTATATAATGGAGTACCAATAGACGTAGAATAACTAAGTAGAAATATAGCTTTAAACAAATTCACACCATATTGTCAACAAATGCCTTTAAATGCTATACATATTTGAATTAGTATTATTTGACTAAGATTTTATGTTATCTGCGCAACTGGGTTTTAATACTTAGTTGTTTTACTGGATTATTATTTTAATATAAGGTTATTGTGCTATGTTTTTATCTTAACCTGTTATGTCAAATAAAAGCCTAAAACAAATTTAGTTAGTATGCCATTACATGTGAAAAATATCTTATTGAGCATTGGATTGTCTCATATTCATAGTTTGTAATTTGTATAATGACTTATGAACGACCTTTTTAGCGAAACTAGTAATAAAAAAATGTTTAGAGATGTCTCGAAGTTATAGATCTCTATTTATTGTTTGTGGTATTCATAAAACGAAAATTTTGATTTTAAGAAATTAATAATATGTATGTCTTAGTAATAGTATTTGAACGCTTTAGATTTAGCTTATGAATCGCCCGTATCTCAGCTAGCGGAGGCAATCGCATGCGATTACCAATGTTATGCTAAGCTCGACGCGGTCAGTACCTACGCGGATGGGTGACCGAAATGTGGGATTCCATTTTGGGCACTTCCGCGGGTCGGATTAAACGTCAAATTGTAGGTGCCGGCTGTTTGTCAAGTACGGCAGTCGTAAAGCCATGTCAGAGGCCCTTAGGGCGGCTTGATAAACTCTCGGCACCAGAGTTAGCCACTCTCATTCGATAAGAAGAAGAAGAACGCTTAAAATGCTTGTTGAAATAATCATTCACTTTTAAGTTTAAATATATGAAAGTATATGAATCTTCCACCATAATATTTAAGGATTGTAAAATAATAAGTAATAAAGTATCTTCATTCCATTCAGAGTGTTTTTATTAAATAATAAACTTGAGAGCCTCTATATAATATACTGAAATGAAGTTTAATTTAGCTACCAATACGTGCTATACTCGTTATCTATGTCATAGTTAGCTAATTAACTCATCCGATTCGATAATTCCCAGAGGTGACATTTTAAAATGAAAGTCAGTGTATAATTTACAACATTTTTTATTGCTTTTTAAAGTTTTTTTTTATATGTATCATGATTTTTTGTATTTCTCCAAACACAACCAATAATGCTACTTCAATGAAAACAATCTCATAAAAATACTTAAGTTTTGTATTCTATATTACATAGGTATTTTAATTTTGAAACCCAAATTTTGGTCCCTCACTGGAATGATAATTGCGTGACAACTATTTACAAATGAAATGAATTGCTATTTATAATATCTACATGGTTTTATATGTGTCTAATAACACTTTATAAGTGCATTAATACTCCATAAATATACAATTTATATATAAAACAGTTATATGTAGTAACTTGGTAACTAACGTGAAATATTTCGTCGCGGGTAAGTAGTTGTTTTTTTTTATATGAACCAGTTGATTAATTCCAAAAAAACCTAACGAAAGTTGTTAATTATGACGGACTTAAGCCGCAATTATTCGACGTAAGTTACCAGTAAACCAGTATATTGCTCCTGTATAAAGACAGTGAGCAATATAAGGTTAAAACTTAGCGTAAAATTAAGTATGTGCCTATATAGTTTGTACCAAATCACATAAAGAACTCTAAATTGATACTTATGCTTATTCTAGCTAACCTCAAGTTATAAATAGAAACAATACTGATCAATTACAAAACTCGGCAAACAGTAGGTAGGTATAGCATCTTATGGGTATGGTATATTTTACGGAAGAAAAGAATAAAGAAAATGTTGATCAAAACACAGAGTAAAAGACATTTTAAGAGCTTAAAGTATAAGATAGCATAATAAATATAGCCCACATTTGACCATAGCTTTTGCTTACCATCAGACCAAACTATGGTCAAGTGCAAACCAGTTATAGGTAAAAAATGCACATAAATACATAGATATAAAGATTGATTGTCACAGATTGCCGGGTATTGTAGCATTTTCTTTATAAATATTCAATTAATTAATAATTAAATTAATGAATACTTTCTACCTATTATAATAATAATGTTACATGTTTTGTATCATAGCAATAAAAGTTTCCTAAATAATATCAATAATACTTATAAAAATAGAAATAATCAAAAGCGAGGTTTTGTCAAAGCCACGATTCAGTAGATAAGTTTACATTTTATCACACAATTATATAATAAACTAAGTTTTAAGGCATGTATGTACCTACACGCAGGTTAAGTTTTACAATTAGTTTGTTTATTTTTTGCTGTATCTGATAATTCTGAATTATATAGATAGTAAATATCATAAGAATTTAATGTGTATTTACGTAAAGTTAAGTGGTATGTTTAAGTACTTTAGTTGATAATGTATTTAAGTAGCACTGCTAGCACCATATCATTAACTTATGTACATTATTTCATTCGTTAATGAAAGACATTATTTCTTTATAAGTAACGTTAAATTTGTTTGAAAATATCAGACGGTAAGATAAGTTTAAATGTTTGTTATAGGTACATATAGATAAAGTTTATACGAACTTAATAAAAAAATGTTATAGTATTAATAGACAACTTTTTTGCCACGATGTCTTGCTTAAAATAGCCTAATTAGATTTTAATATATTTAGGACGTGTGTCACTATAATTCTTCTGAACGTTTTACACAATTTACATTATAATGGGTACATAACATACCTTATTTGAATTACAATATAAGCAGGTCTAAAGCCGGAATAATAAGTGTAGTTTTTCAAAATATATATTCAACCCTTAATAACTGATGCCATAAATATGTACTTTACAAACTTTGTTGTATTCTTGTTCTTTGTTCATAATTCAAATAAGTGCATGTTCTAAAAACATCCAACTGAATTGAGAACTTCTTGCTTCCTTTGAAGCTTATAATTATAAACAGTACGTCAGTGATTAAGGGTTAAACTCACATATCCTGATTTCTTATTTTTTCGACTTAGTAATTATTTATTATTGATAAATCCAGCAATGAATTATTTCTGTGGAGGAGTCACGACCCTCACAGGAGGACAATATGTATATTGTGTGATAGTTTAGGCTGTTTCTAGTACCGTCAGCTACGTGGTGTTCTTATGGTTGGGCTGCACTGTGATGGGTGCAGGCGAGGAGTGCGCGTGCGGCACGGGGGGCGGGGCGGGCGACTCCGGGGGCGAGGGGACTTCGCCCTCCGCGTCACGCTCCGCCAGCTCTTCCTCATCGATGATGGAGATGTCTCGGATGGACGGCCGGTGTGAGCGCCGCCAGCCTGCAACAGATACATCATGTGTTGTTAGAAAGAAAAGAATAAGTGATACAATAAAAGCTTTATTCTGAATTTGGATTTTTAACTGAATCAGGTTTGTTGTTGATCATAGTATGCTTGATGGAAAGCAATGCCTGTGGCCTTATATAGAATGTGCTTACCCAATACAAGCTATATCAACTGTATTCACATCACCTATGTATAAATGGAACAATTATGTACTGCATTAAATTATATGCAAGTAGGTACAGTTTACGATTAATAATCCATATAGGAGCTTATATAAATAGCGCTTAAAATGTAAGAAATGTGATAAATACCCAAGCAGGAAAACACCGCACCGATATGTATCGGCAATGAGCTCATTCATCTTAGGTATAAATTGTACTGGCAAATCATATAACAAACATTGAACAACTATATACGGATAAGGAAGGTTAAAGTGTATCGCTATTTCAACAACAAACGTAGACATAATTTAAGTCAGTACCAAAAATGACCAAGTTGTTGGCAGCCGTGTGCGCTGCTCTTCTAGTGATATCATTTAGTGATCATTGTTTTTCATTAAAAAGTGACGATGAAGACTTCGTAAGCGGCCAACGTGACTATGAACCTGTTTCATTTATTGCAACTGAAGTAAATAAAGAAGAGGTAAAAGAAGATGTCAAGACAGATTCTTCAGAAAACACAGATGGCTTATTAAGAAGAATAACCAGACAGGCTTATAACGGAAATAGTCAGCTGTATCCAAATATACCATCGGGTCCTCCGTATGGACAGCAACCATATCAACCATACAATCCGTCTGGGCCTTACGGACCGCAGCAACCCACTCCATGGCAACCAGGGCAGCACAACTATAACAACCCATCTGGATCTTATGGGCCGCAGCAACCTACTCCATGGCAGCCAGGACAGCAGAACTATAACAACCCGTATGGCCATAATCCACAGAACAGTACTACCCAGCCACACTATCCAAGCGCAAATGGATATATACCAAGTAATTTTACAACGAATCTTCCACCTAGTCCTTTGCAGCCTAATGGACAACCCAATTATAATAATCCTTACGGATCTAACACTAACTTAGCGCATAACAATTACACTCAACCTGGCTATCCTAGTGCTAATGGATATAACCCGAGCAATTACTCCGGGTCGTATGGTCAAAACAACGGACAACCCAATTACAACAACCCTTATGGATCAAACACATTTGGACAGAACAATTTTACGCAGCCTGGATATCCAAATGGTTACAAGCCCAGCAACTTCAGCAGCAACCCATACGGACAGAGCCCTCCTCCTAATTCTTGGCACAATCCGCAAAATGGAGAACGACAATACAATAGCAGTACTTCCGGTCCCTATCCTGGATTTAAACCTGCTAATCCTTATAATCCTAGTGGTAGACCTCCGTACTACCACCCCGGACAACAACAAAATAATACATACAATGGCTACCCGTCTTACACCACAACGTCTAAGCCGTATTCTCAATATCCCAATCAAAGGCCTTCTTTATATCCCGGACAAGTTCAAAATAATACAAGGCCAGGAAATCAACACTCTGTCATCTACGATGATTCAACGAACAGGCCCGGGCAAAACCCTTACAACAGCTTCAACTCCACCGGCTGGTCTGGGACTACATTGAACAGCACAGGACATTACAACCCTCAGAATGGGCAACACCCACAGAATCCGAACACTAACACAGGATTTGGATATCCACAATATGGGCAGCAAAACTCGACAAACCAGTATCCATACAACGGACAAAGCCGCCCACCTTATCAGAATCCAAGCCCGTATTCTCCTAATAACTATCCAGGACAATCGTCGGATGCTGCGACTTTTAACCTAGCCAATAGATTTAATCCTAACATTCCCGTCACGCCACCTCAAGGTTCGCCGTATGGTAATGGGCCTCAGAACAACGGACCTTACAATTCTGGGCCGTATGGGCCTTACAACAGTGGTCCTTACAATAACGGGCCGTATGGTAACGTACCTCAAAATAGTACGGATCCTACAAGAGTGTCCCCTCATCACTTTAATTCCTACTAAATCGGCTATTAATTATCTTTTAGTGTTGGACTACATGTATGTAAAAAGTAAAGTTATGCAATAAAATTGTAAATAAAGACCGTGTTTTCCAGTTATAAATATGTTATCTCTATTTTTATTTAGTTGACCTTCTATAGTAAGAAATTTGATAGGCACATATTTGCTTAGAGGGCACCAGCGGTGACCTAATGATGTAAGTGCGTCTTTTTTTTAAATCCCCACTAATTTGCAAATTTTTAAGAATATCGTTAATAAAACTAGCTACTGCTATGCTACTTTTCATTGAAGAGGTTGTAAATTTAATAAGTAAAATAAAAAAAATTGTACACTTTGATTATTTATATTTTAGAGACATCAAGTACTCAGGTGGGAATGTACTCGTAGGCTACATATAATCAATGGTGGTATACATATGGTAATAATCTCATAAAGACAATTCAAATAGTGCCTAAATCAGAAAGTGCTTGTCATGGTTTACTTTTAACCACACTGTCACTTGTTCTGGCATCGTTTACACAAACACTTCCAAGCAAAGATAAAGAGTATTTGCTTCCACAAGTATAAAAAACAATATACCTTCCAGTACTGGAGGCTTGGTAGTCTTGGACAGGAGTCTGGGGCCGGTGATGGTGATGACGATGGCTCCAAGCGGGGCTGTGATCACAATAGACATGATGCAGATGGTGATCACTGCCTCGGCATATTCGATCAGTTTTGGGTCAGGCGCCGCGTCGCCGGCGAGCTTCCGGACCTCGTCTAATGCTACTGGTGCTAAAGCCGCCTGGAAATACAGACAATTGATTTAAGTTTTTTTAATAAGAGCTTATTTGGATTTTAAAAGAACAATTGGTATTGTAGGTCTAATGATATGTGATCATTGATTGGTGGTAGGTAACCAAAAATTACTTAGTCTACTTGCCTTGGTATTATCAGCTTTTTGACAACTTGTTATTACTTTAAGTCAGAAGCTCCAGCGGCGGTAAATAATAGACAATGCAAAATAGGGCGTTTAATGTTTAAAGAGAAAAATATATGTAAGTACTACATACCTGTACGGTAGCCTTAGCCATCCAAGCTAGGCCTACGAAGATCTTCTCCTTCATGTTGAGGTTGCTCCGCACTGCGCACGCGCTGGTGAGCAGAGCACGCAGCACCACGCACGTCGCCAGGATCCCGCTACCTATCATCACCATCTGGGGCTCTAGGTCGGCAATCTGAAAAGGATATAAGTATTTTGATCAAACAATTTTACTTCCATATCGGCTAGATTTCTCATTTAACTTTTTGCCCCTTGACAGATAACATTTAAGATTTTAAACGAGACAAAGTAAATAATCCAAGGACTTTCATAAAATGAATAGGTTTCTCCTGGGAGAGCGTGTTTAATCATCGATGCTACTGTCTACTGTACAAAATTGCAAATATAGAACAATCTAGAGGATTGAGCCTTTACCGATTTTGTATGATTTTGATATCAAACGTTTTATAATAAAAAAAATAAATATTACTGAAACTCTGTAGAAATATGTAGTGTTTTTCCGCTGCGACTGCTCCTTAACAGACATCAAACAACAAACTTGATGGTTTTTAGGTGTGTTCCTCCATATACCACCGCCACACCTCACCTTCTAACCAACGTGGCCTCCGTTTGCCGAAAGAGAACAACAAAGCTTCAAGACTCAAGGTGCGGTGTTGGTAAGATCTTGAGATCCACGGAGGCCACGTTGGTTAGGAGGTGAGGTGTGGCGGTGGTATATGGAGGAACACACCTAAAAACCATCAAGTTTGTTGTTTGATGTCGGTTAAGGAGCAGTCGCAGCGGAAAAACACTACATATTTCTCCAGAGTTTCAGTAGCAATGGATTTCCGCAAAGTAACGCCTGATTCAATATCATAAAATAAATACTTACAACCACTTGGGCTCCGGTAACAGCGAAGAGCATAGGTTCAAAGAACATCCAGAAGATTTCGAAGGCAGTGGCCACGGGGTTGTCGTCTAGCTCCCAACCCATCTCGCACCAGTTCTTGCACGCCACGAAACCAAACGCAATCACGGCCAATGGACCTGGAAAACCAACATTCTTGGTTTTAGAAATCTATAGACTCGTGAGTCGAGTGAACAGAAAGAAGTGAAGATAAAAAAAACCACTGAGATATTGAGAGACGCCTCACCTGAGAGTCAATTCATGGAAAAAAAACAGATCTCGGAAAAATTACATGCTAGTCAAGTCTAAGTACAAGATTTTACAAGTATTTTTCAATTTACATCATGCTAAAACAAATATGTAGGTATGTAAGACAGTGATGCCTTAGTAACATGTAATACTAATATAACAGAATAAATAAACATGTTACAAATTTGTAATAAACAAACATTATTTTCCCCATAAAAAAGCTATATGAAACCGCGATGTCTCGTGAAGCGGTCGATATTTTAGCACTACTTTGTATGGCATTTAATGGGCACCACATTTTCCTATAACACGCTATTGTTCGAAAGTAAGACAACGGCTAGCATACAAACTACATGCATGGATTCTACAGTGAATTCACGCTTTAGCTACGATACATCACCGTCTGGCAATAACAAGTTTGAAATATCTTTTTTTATACAAAAGTATGATAATCGTCGGTTAGCCCGACAGCTGTTTCAATAGATTCTAATTTGTGTGGTCAGGCATTGTTAAAGTTACGGCTACAGATTTTTTATGCGTATTTCGCCATTACATTAGACAAGCGGAACATAAAGCATTCTAAGGTATTTCCGTATGTATGTAATCAATAAATTAACATGTCAAATGGTTATGTTCTATATGTTACATGGTCAGTAAATTAGGTAGGTACCTACCTAAAAGTGTCAGACGTAGGTAGGTACTTTCGATAAATAAATGAATGAATGATTACTTTCGATAGACCCTATTATTTTGCAAGTTACTACACTTTCATTACCTAAACTAGTTTGTACTATAGTTGTATTGACAAAAGTAAAAGAAATGAGATACATAAAACAGGCATCAATAAGTAATCATCATTTCCAATTCATAAGCCCGATGTTAATTTCATCTGGCGACTTCTAGCCAAACGTGACACTATTCATATTAAACAAAGTAGTCTTAACAAACAAAATAATACAATAGAAGTCGTCGAACGACTTGTATAATATTCAAATATCACGCATCCTAACAGAAAACTGTCAAAATTACTACGGTAGCAATTGGTTTCCGACTACCATATTCAAATCTACCATGCAAATAGAACACGAAATGAAGTGCACACGATCTTTCTATGTTCATTAGAAGATTGTCTTTGGATTTCTTGTAATTCTTGTGCTACTGTGTCGCTTGCGCGGGAGTCGCTTCAGGTGACCTAGTGATCAAATTAAATAAATATAAAAATTAGAGTGTTGATATTACCAGCGCCTCCCCAGCCGATCTCCTCAGAGCCGAGCACGGACATGAGACCGCCAGCCAGGAGTAGCAGGACCCTCAGCGGCACCATGAAGGCATCGTTCCTCTCCGGAATGTACTTCACCAGGTACCCGCAGAACACGCCGAAAGCAATGCCTCCGATTATACTCAAAGGGCCCTGAAAAAATAGACAGGTACCAATGAAGACACTAGATTCATTAAATATTAGATATTTTTGAAGAGATGTAAAAAAATTACGCTGAATACCGTGAATATTCTCGAACTTAGTGACTATTCAGTTGTTTCTGTCTAGTTAACGTAAAATATAAGAAATGTAATAATCAAGTGATGGAAAATATTTTCTGGATATATTAGGGTGTTTTCAATAATGTCAGACATACTGCTATATGCACTATAGCGGTTAAAAAACAAAACACATGTAGTACAAAAATCCGGTCATTCGGTCATGGAACAAATTATACTTGACATCTAATTAGTGGTTCAAAAAAAAATTATTCAGGATAAATAGTTTACATACCTGAATAATATTAGCAGTGAGCGTAGCGCTCGAGAACATGATAGAGGAGACGATGCCAAAGATGGCGACACTAGCGGCGTCATCCACTCCGGACACCGCCAGCACCAGAGTTGGGATTCCCTTCGACACGCCGTAGCCTTTACCGCGGAGACGGAACAGGCATGGCACGATGACGGCTGGGGATACTGCAGCCACTATGGAGCCGAGAAGGAAAGCTGGAAGAGAAATGAAACTATAGTAAACTACTAGATGCCAGCGGCTTCACTCGTATCCTGTTCTACCCATACCAAAAGTCATTCTCATCTGTCATTCCCTTGCGGCACAAAACAGGAACCTACAAATCGTACACTCGCTTTTGGTACATATACAATGGCATGATTTTCTTTTTCTTCTTATCGATTGAGAGTGGCCAACTCTGATATCGAAAGTTTATCAAACCGTTCCAAGGGCCGGAATTATGATATGAAGTGAAGGAAGGCCTAAGCCCAGCAGTGTGTTAAAACCAGCTGTGGATGATGATGTGATGATTTGTGAGACTAGTGTTTTCATAACCTTGGCAAAAGCCTTGGCTTTAGGTATTATGCTGGCTAAAGAAAACATGAACCGCGTAAAAGTAAAACATCTGTTTTGATCGTGAGTTTCGATTCAATTGTTTGGTTGATTTATTTATTTATTTTTGTTTATTTATTTAGTTAAGAGCTATATGTTTATGAGAAAAAAACATTAATTAATTTTTTCCCGGATTTTTTGATCAAAAAGTTAATGTTGACATTGAACAAAGTAAATAAAATGGTAAGACAAAATGGTCACATGTTGTTCTTTATCAGAGAGCCGCGGCGTGTCGAAACGAAAAGAATGTTGCCGAGGTACTTAATATAGAAATGTTCAGTTTTATTGTAGCACGGTTAACTAAACTTGTCAAACCATTTTACAATGTGTAAAAAAGCAACAAACTATATATATGCTTTAAATAACATTCAAATAAATATGACAAGCAACTTACGTGTTATTTTTATCAGTAAACGATTTCTACTAAGTGTTGATTTATTTTATGACTCATTGTCTAAATGAGTCATAAACCGGCCACAATTTTAACAAGGCACATAATATATTGAGGAAATAGAAAATTTCATGATGTATGGATCTATTGTTGAAAGAAAATGATGTGGTTTAAGTTCTAGTAACTCATCATAGGTATTTTATTTGTACTCGTAAAACTATAATTTTAAATAAATATATATGTAAGAAGCTGAGAAAAGTTTTCCGGAAGATCCAGTTTTCTATTTCTACAAGCTCTTAGAATAACTGAAAACAAATTTAAAAATAAATTGAGTATTTTTAAACTGATTTCTTCGACGCACCATTTCTGTACTAGTAGATAGTAGCACAATGTTTTCACGTCAAAGAAAGAGCAAGAAAGGCAAAGAGTCTCACCTAAACTCACTAGACAAGACCTTGGATACCGTCCAAGGAACACGGAAATATAATATACTAGCTGTGCCCGCGGCTTCGTCCGCGTGGAATATTTATTTTGGGTATCATATTTCTTTTTGCAAACAACCTCTTCAGCTTTATAAATTATAGCTGTTACCCACGACTTGAACCGTTTTCGCAGCGCACGCAACAGAAGCCCTCAAAAAGATGAGTTTTTTCCCCGTTTCTTCCAAATTTTCCATTGTTTCTTCGCTCTTATTATGTAGTTGCAACGTGATGTTATATAGCCTAAAGCCTTCCTCGATAATTGGTCTATTCAACACAAAAAGAAGTTTTCCATTCGCACCAGTAGTTCCTGAGATTAGCACGTTCAAACAAACAAACTCTTCAGCTTTATAATATTAGTATATAAGTATAGATATAAAAAAGTGTCTCACCCCAGTCCCAAGGCAGGCCGAGCAGATAGACGGACATGACGGCACAGCAGACGCACTCGAAGGTCCACGGCACCAGCGCCAGCTTGATCACAGTCAGGAAGTACTTCTTCAAGGCCACGGGGTCCAGGTCCAGACCGGCGCGCGTTAGGATTATTGTTAAAGCTATTTTTCTGGAAAAAGAGAGAACATAATTGGTTATACTAATGCTTAAATGGTTAGGTAATAAAGTACCTAATGGTGCCCATCCTGATAATATTATGCAGTTTATATGTGACTAGTGGGTGCTCGCGGCTTCGCTCGCATTAAGAAGTTAAACTTGCATCCCCTATTTAACCCCTTTAAAAGTGGCATTTCAAAAATCCTTTCTTAGCGGATGCCTACCTACGTCATAACATCTACCTTCATTCCAAATTTCAGCCCAATCCGTTCAGTGGTTTAGGCTGTGGGTTGATAGATCACTATATCAGTCAGTCAGTCAATCACCTTTAAGTTTTACATATTTAGATTAAATAAAACCTACACCTAAGTTACTAGCTAGCCCAATTTTCATGGTTTTATTAGATTAATGGAATCAAACCGTATTTATCATTAACAGCTATCTCTTCCAAGCCAAGTATTAAACCATTAGATAGAATAACCATTAGAAAAGATACCCAAATAGGTCAATAGAAAAACAAATAATAGGGTGCTCATGATCATCGTCAGCTTATAAGAGCCCACTGCTGGGCATACGCCTCATCCATTTTACACCAATAATCTTGCTGCATAACAAAAAAACTAAGTACAAACTTCACGTCATTAATACTTTGACTAAGTTAATTAGCGTAGTAGCTACGCCGATAACTTAATTATAAAGGATTTCCTTCCGTGTCCGACTATAAATATATCGAACACGTGAAAATGAATAGCGTGGCGCATGGCGTGGTATGCCGAAAGGTTACGCTTTGAGTTGAGGGTTTGTGAATCATACATAACGCTATGTGGTATGGTATGTGTACATATATTTTGTATATAATTGTATACGTATGAAACCTAAGTACCTATCTACATTAGACACAAAATGTACAATCTAAGTATTCTCTTTATTTCACAACATGTATAATTACTTATGTATATCTTAAGTCTGAAAACCCTAAGCAGTGTGTAGTGTCCACGGGTACATAAAATTTCTAATTAATTAGTTTATACGAGAGTGGCGACCTCTAGTGTTAGAATTTTCCAATTTGGCCGGTGACATGGTTTAACAACTGCTATACATGCGACCAGCTAGACCTACAATATAACGACTTATCCGACCCACTGAAGCGTTTGGATTAAAATGTGCACCACAAGTTTTTTATTATATCTGCAGACACCAGACCTTGAAGTTGCTAAAACTTTAGTAATCGCGAACGAATACTCCAGTAGATTGGAGTAAGTATATAAGTCATGGACGCTTCACATTCATGAATATAAATGTAGGTATGTACATAAAATGAGTGTGTCACAACAGAAAGTGTAGTTCCTCCCTCATATAATAAACAGTTGCATCATACTAAGACAGGTAGGCGAGTATAGCATTGTTGCAAACCACCATAGAATATGATTGACATTGTAAAGGTACTCGATATTTAAACATACTAAGATACTAAGTACAACACAGACAAGACAAAGCTTGTAACTTTATGGGAACAAGAATTGACATCTTGTATTGTTATTTTATCTCTAAGTAATCGCGTACTTTACTTAGTTGACTTGCAAGCTGCATAGGTGAACTTTTCGCCATGTGAAGCACAACTTGCCAGTCTAAACGCCTTGTGCCAAGGACGTGATTATATACACAGTAGCATTTAATTCTGGTGGTAACAGTAGCTTTTTACTACAAAAGCTTTTATTAAGCTTTTGTAAGATGCAAAAAACAACATAATTTAAGATCACTGGGCTAATTCCCACGAACTCGAAACTTTTCAAACTGGATTTTTTTGTAAAATAACATATAAAAAAAGTGTTTTGATTGTAGGTCCCGGCTGTTTGTCTAGTACGGCAGTGGTTAAGCCATGTCAGAGGCCCTTCGAGCGGCTTGATAAACTCTCGACACCAGAGTTGGCCACTCTCATTCGATAAGAAGAAGATTGATCGTTGATTCAGGATTACTAACCTTATATAAGACGCGACTTTCTGATAATCACTGTCAAAGTTGACCAATCCGACGTTCTTGAGTATTATGCCGACGATCAGCATGCCTATCAGGCCTGGTAAGGTGGTGATCTTCATCATCAGCCAGCCTCCGAAGTAAGCGGCGAGGGTGAGTGCAGCCAGGGTGAACAGCTGACCACCAGGGGCCGCCGTCGGGCCCATTATTATCCAGATAATTACCCATACGAGCAAACCTGCGAAAGTAGAAAATAATCTGTTTAAATCATCATCACATATTTAAGGGCGATGCCCTTGTCTGTGGAGCATGCGCAATCTTTCTCGATCTTCTGCCAATTCTTTAACCTCCTTATACGACATGACACCCGCCTTCTCCTTTACTTGGTCCATATATGACCTCCTCGGCTTTCTTCTTCCTCTCCTTTTCCTTCTGTTATAATGTGTTCCTAAATATTACAATTGTAATAATTGTTATCTGTAGCAAATTTACCAACTTACATATAATAGTGAAAGTCTTTGGAATATAATGATAATAGTTGCTTACTTTGAGAAATGTACCTATTGTTTATTCCCTTCATTGATAGATTTACAAAAGACAAATCCCATCTCAATGAGAGGAAGAGAGGGATGAAATTCCTTGATCTCAATTTAAGCAACTGTTTGTCTTGAAGAGGGTATTTTATTGGTTAATCAACAAAATTTAATGACTCATTTGATGGTAAGCAGTTTTAATCTGCCTTAATGAGTTTTATGCGTTGTAGTTCATAAGTATTATTACGTAAAGAACCATTTTAAGTATATAAACGTGCAGTATTCTAACTTGGATAAGTCAAACACGTTAAGTATATAAGTTTATTGATATGGTAAATAATTTATTCTTATTATAACTTCTTTACGAAATATTTTTGTAGTATAGAGAAATATACAAGGTACCTACAGATTAAAGGATTTCTACTGAACAAAACTTTTTGTAATTTTTTTAGCTGTCGGATCAGCGTTACTAATCGTGATTTTCTAAGAAACTGTGCCGGATTTTGTAATGTATTTGTCATCTAAAACTCCTTGTTAACTCTGTTTCTGAGATCTGTACAAATTGGGTGAACTTTATTTATTTTCATTACTTTTATTAAGTTAGTTAAACCACATTTTATTAAAGATCTAGATTAGACAATATCAACAAAAATCTCAATTCTTTAAATCTATTTCTAATCTACAATCCATAGGTGTAACGTACACTATAGGTACATATAATTGTAGACCTACAATACTGATCACTGTTTAAATGCATGTTACTGACGTGGTATGACCTACTTTTGGACTGTAATTTTAAAAACAAATGTAATTTACTCGTATTGATTGTGACTGTAATATCGATCTGTTGTGGCACGTGTAAAAGTTAAGGATACGGGCATGGTAAGTATATGTTCTCGTAGCAAATGTTATTATCGTGATATGAGACATGCGGGTTAAATATACCATCCAGTCAAAGGTAAAGTAAGTTCAAGGAAGAGTAGTGAAATCTGGAACCGATGCTTCAAGCGACAAAGGATATTTTTGACATGGTTTTATAATTAGCTGCTACAGAACAATTTGTGCTCAAGGTACAATTAAACGGACACCAGAGTTGGCCACTCTCATTCGATAAGAAGAAGAAGAATTAAAGTGATGGTCCAGATGTAAATGATTAAAAGTAACTTAGACTTATATCGGTAAAATTAAATTCACAGTTAAATACAGATAAATTTACATAAGTGCAGAGTGAATCCTATAATTAAGAGTTTACCTACCACCTATTTAGTCAGATATTTGAATAATAATAATACTTTTATGGGTGTGCTCCAATCAGATCTACTTTTTCTTCCGAAGCAAACAAGTTTGATTATATTAATCTCGCAATTTAATTATTTGAGTTTAGTAAATCAAGTCCTGCTTTCACTGTTTTATAGCTCCTAGCTACTTAATATATACGTATATAAAATAAAATAAAAATATGTACAAAATGCTATACCTATATTGCACATTTACCTACTTTATGCGATAACACCAAAGTATCTCATCACACTGTTGATGGGGAAACTACCATTATTGTGATAAATATAGCAGAGTTTAATGCAACGTAAAATACACATTCAATAGAATAAGTAAACACAATTGAAAGTTAAAGCTGAAAATAATTTAATGAAATGAAAATTTCTTTCATTCTTTACAACTATACAAATAGGTACTAGTAGTTCACAATTTTCCTGACAACGTAAAAACAGTTGGTAAATTGTGACGTCAGATACAATTTACAATAGAGAAAGTGAAAAAATCTCGAGGCCAAATATGGTTTACGTAAAACAAAGCATGAGTAAAGCTTTGATTTCCTAGGAAAGCGGTGCCATTATATAGCGGCCATAATACAGCGGTGAATGACGTCGTTGGAACGTTGTCTATGTAAACAAAATCGCGCGGTTTCCTAGAGAGCGGTAACTGACACCGTAAAATCAAAAAGCGGTGCTGCCATTTGCATGACGGCCGTGTTGTCGGTGTCAGATGGTTTGGTGAACGTTTTATTGATAGCGGTGAAGCTATTGATACTTTTCGTTTGACGTTTATTTAAAAACTAACTGTGCCTGTGACTTCGTCCGCGTGGAATAGTTATTTTGGGCAATCTTTTTAGCTTTATAAATTATATCTGTTACCCACGACTTGAACCGTTTTCGCAGTGCACGCAACGGAATCCTTCAAAGATGAATAATTTTCTCCGTTTTTTCCACATTTTCCATTGTTTCTTCGCTCCTATTAATTGCAGCGTGATGTTATATAGCCTAAAACCTTTCTCGATAAATGGTTTATTCAACCAACACAAAAAGATTTTTTCAATTCGCACCAGTACTTCCTGAGATTAGCACGTTCAAAAAAACAAACAAACTCTTCAGCTATATAGATAATGTCTGACGGTGTGTTAAAACGGCCGTGGAACTTTCCACATGTCATCACCGTAAAGACGGCCGTCTATTTGTTTCCGTAATATTACGGCTGCTATATGGTGGCACCGCATTCCTAGGAAACCAAAGCTTAAGTCATTAATAAACAATATAAGTTGTAACTCACCAATAAGGAGCACTGAAACGGTCTGTGCAAAATGTCTGTAGGACGGGCATAGCGGGTAGGGGCACACTTTCTGCCAGTTAGGGGGCTCCCACGAAGGAATGCCGGACTCTTCCTGGTGACACTTTGCACAACACGCGTACCACCAAGATCTGTAAACCAACACCACTTTCAACATCATCGTCCCCGAAAACTTTCCAAGAAACTTACATCACATCACTTAAACGGGTAAAAATAATTTGGTTCATAGAAAAAGTTGCCCGATCAAGATTTCGAATTACACAAGAAATGTTGTATACCTTTCGATATGTTCGCTTTGCTGTGATAGAGCTTTTTTCGAGTATACGGAGGAGGTGGTGGAGTATTTCTTGAATCTTCCCTCGATGTGGCCCTGCCGGTCTGAGGAGCGAGAATGCGAGACAAATTGTTAGGCAAATGTGGCGATACTGGCAATCGATTCACTCGCTTTGTGTGAAATTACAGCTGGCCTGAAGTGACACCTGTTCACTTCTCATTATTAAATACCAACTTGACTTACTGACTTTGTTTTATGTGTCACTCTTACGGTTGACCTACATTGGAACAGAGATTTTTGTTTATTTTTTAATTGTCTAAGGCACACATTTTATTATTTGCACAACAAAAAACACATGTAGCCACTTTTTACTTGGTAGTTTTGTCGCTAAATGGCTGAATTGTTTTGCAAGTCGGCCTGAGAAAAATAAAAAAATATATTTAAATACATAAATATTTAAGAGCACATGTTTCAGTACTTATCTATCTGAGACAAATCATATTCACGTATGGCTTAGAGTACATGTATACAATACTATTGTGCTCTATGCTATACATTTTCGCTTGGAGAATATTAATAATGCATTGTGTTCATGTTTTATGGACTCAGCTAGTGGAAAAATACGTCGTGTGGGGATTGTTCTTACCCCTGGGGCAGACACAAACTTACTTAGCATTTAGTGTAAGATGGTATTTGTATTGACGATACAAATTGCAATTTATATCATTAAGCGATGAAGATTTATGTACGTATAAACACATGCCTATAACTATTGTGTCAAAAAGTAAAATAAAATGATTAAAATGGTATTCAGTTTTACATTTCTGACCATTTCTTTTTCATTCATTAATTTTCTAGTTTCCATCCTGGACCGTAACGATCGCTTACCATCAGGCGAATCATGGTCAAATGCAAACCCTTACTGAGTAAAAAAAACTTTAAATTAAAATTAATTAATGTGTATAATTTTTTATTTTTTTTTTCAAAACATTTTTAAACATACATAGATGAATATCAATAAATAATACTATCTTCAGGCTTTTCTAAAGATTTTCTGAGTGTGAAGTAGTAGGTATGTTTAGTTTTTCTTCCCTTGTTTTCACGTATCAATAAATTAAATGCATTTACCCCAAGAAGTGTCCATTTCCGACGCCATGGCATTGTGGAGGTTGCTCTTGCGGCGGGAGGGACCCTCCGCCTGCCCTGATATGCGCCCATTCCTGCAACAACAATATCTAGTATTGAAGAACTGGAGATGATGATGATAGGCCTGGGTTAGGCTTATCATTGTTTCAATATAAACTTTCACTTTTGCACGTCTTACTGATAAAACTAAATTTTATTACCCAAACTGACTAACACCATAGACTAAGTATAGTTACTAGCACCAGAAAAATAGATAAAAAATGTAAATTAAACGAATACAGTTTGCATAATGAATATAAAAACTTTCGATTTCGATACAGCCATCGGCCGCGGTTAACGTTATTCTATAATCAAGACCATCCAGTTTTAAAATAAACTCCATTATTGCAGTATTTTTGCATGAAACACGTTTTTCTGCGAGCTGGTTATTTTTAAAGGCTTTGTTCGGACGGAGATATTATTTTTCATTGAGACAGGCCGTTTGCGACCTCAGAGTCGTAGATAGGTAATGGATTTCTATTGAGTTGGAATCATGTGACCGTAGTAAGGTTAGACGGTATTTATTCCATACATAGTTATGAGACATGCTTGGGTTTTTGCTCCCTCTGGGCTGAGAGGCAGGCACGTCGCCGGCGAGACGCGTGACGTCATCTAAACCCATATTCATTTCAGTAGGAGATGTGGTAGCATTTAACGACAGACGGCAGACATCACTGATGTACTTGGTTATCTACTATTATAGTAGTATCTAGGTTCGAGTTCGTACACGATTAACATAACATGACATAGAATTCACCATGACATAATGTTAAACTAAATTTTAACTTAATTAGAACACATGCCGAATAAATAGCTCACACGAAACATGCCAAATATTTAAGAAATATTTTTTATGTTATTTAATAAACACGCAGGTACAATAAGTTTTCTCTAGTTGAGTTACTTATACTAGCAGTAGGTATTACTTGAATCGGTTAACCGGCCTGTTGCAAGGTAAGTATCTGTCAAAGGCAAGTCTAAGGCTCTATTAGCGGAAAATTACGCTACAACCTAGGTCAATGTATGCCTGTTTGATTTAATTACATTTCATTATGAAGGAGGGAGATGAAAAGCTTATAAAGTCTACATATCTAAGTATGTGATATTACAACATAAACATAAACATAAAAAGCATTTATTTCTTCATTTATAAGGTGTTTACAGTCAGATATGTAGGTTTAACATGATATTGTATAAACTAGATTTTTGCGTATTATCTACTGTATACTGATAGGCAAACCCTGGATATCACACTAGGTCTATTCCTGTGTTGTGATATCCAACATAATATAAGCTACAATTTATGACATTTTTTAAGTAAAAAATCATGACTACTGATGAGTATGGACTACATTAGTTTACTTTTGTTGACAAAGTGGTTGGATAATATATTATGACTAATGTATTAAACTTGAGATGTCATTAGAAAAGCTTTATTTAGAATTATTACTGCAGAAAAGTGTGATGCTACAATTTTGATTTTTTGATTTTTGAAACAAGTTTCATTCGGTCCCGTGCAAAAAGCTAAATAAAAATGACACTCAGTTTGAAATTAACATAAACGTGATACAGTTAATTTGGAACCAGATATTTTTCCTGCATTATGTTGACTATTTTCATTTTGAGATATGGCAAAAAAATAAAGAGCGTTTTGGAAAATTTAATTGAATAACTATTCATAATGAGTTATGTACCTATATATGCTACTCATTAGTATTTCAAAAATATGATCAAAAATATGATCTTACAGCTAAAATCTATTGAAAAAACGAAAATTTCAATACGGTGGATAAGACATGTTTGTTTTGATATACTATTTAAAGCCACATTTAAAAGGTTATATAAGTATGTTATATTCACCGGTTCGTGAACCTGAAGTTTGTACGAATTTTGGCATGCGTTTAGTTTTTGCCCCATAAACATATTCCGTTTAATGGGAAGGGCATGACGCAGCTTCCTTACACAATAGATCTGTTTCGGTCACTGAGTCGATTGTCTCATCTCATTGCTAATCCCGAATCGGAATTTTACATTCAAGAATGATGCTTGTCATGTATGTATGTATTGTATGTATTTACAAAACAAATGTATATAAGTATTATACCCGTTATCTCGTACTCACGGATACAAACGTTTGCGTAGTGTGGGGCTAGATGGCGCTGTGTGCAATGTCCCGGAATATTTATATATTTATGTATATACATGTATATCTAGGTATGTATTTCAGGATTACGTGCAGCAAGCTAGTTTAAAATTTTATAAATATATGGAAAAGTTTGTATTGTAATTTAACCAGAATTGGTGTATTTTTTTATTATTTATACATTATTTATTCAACATCACAGTGGGTGTATGTACAATCAATAATGTAAGTAGTATGTTTTTAGATTGTAAAAAGTTCAAGTTATGATAGGCATTACTGCTCATATGTATGAGAAGCATGTTAGTACAATAGAATTTTGAAAGCGCAAAAAAAATAAAAAAATATTAGTGTGACAAATTCTAAATCCATAATTGGATGAAGGACTTATGGATTTAGAATTGGTTACAGTCTATTAGTTATCGATTTACAGACACAGTTACAAATTAACTATCGAACTTCTTTATCAAAAATAGTTTCAACACAGTTTCAATAAACTAAAAATACAAAAAAGTGTATATTATATAACTAAATATATGAAAAATGTTACCAATTTTATTCTCATTTTAATAAATGCTCCATAATATACAAAACGTACACGTATTATAACGCATTATCTGCTCATTAATATTCTGTGTCAATTTTACTATTTCTTATTCTGTGGTAGCGTGAAAAAAGGAATAATACCAAAACTAGGCGATAAGCCAATGTTACGCGCCGAGTTACCGCGGCTTGCCTTGTGTAAGCACAATGTCACGGTGAAATATTAACTGTAACTGTATTAAATACTGTAAAGGTAGGTCTTGGTCAGGGGCCAAATGGGGATGGAAAATGTTGACAGTTTTTCGTTGATAAGCAGTAGGTTGGAGGCTGCGTTTTGATTTGAAGGGAATTGGAGATGATATTACTGAGAATCGAGATTTGAATTAGGACTCGCGTTAGTCAAATATATTTACAAATTCTTATCCATCTATAGATGGATAAGAATTTGTTTAACACTATCATACGAGAATTAATACACTATGCAATTAATGAGTACCTACCTATTGAACTAAAAAACATAAACTACTACTGGAATGGTTGATGTATGCCATCAGATACCAAGAGCCTATATATAAATATGCATACACTACACATCCACATTTAGTACACGTGGTAACTAAAACCTAAATAGACCGTGAAACTTAACCTATTAAAATGTTATCAAAATTCTACACATTACATACTGTAGGTTGGTATTCCAGTTCAAATATATAGTCTTACTTTTTTAATGTTGGCTTTAATCCGCCAACTTCCTACTTGCTTATCAAAAACAATAAACAGCAACATTTCTACACGTGGGAATCAAAACTGTAGCACTAATAGCGCCAGAAACAATACGGATTCCGCGAATAATAGGTACCCCCGCCTGGCTCATTGTGCTTCGGCGAATAAATAATGCTTGCAGTACAATGCAGAGCAAGGAAAATTGTACACAATTAACTATTTGATACTAACTGAATGCTTAGCTCTGCTGCATAGATTGGTCCTTATTTATGCATTGTTAAAAACGAGGTAACGATCTCACTTTTATTCACTGAACGGATTCTAACCCTGAATCAAATACAAAATGAATTTAACAAACTTCAGTTTCATATATCTACTAACTAAGTTCAAAATATATTTTTTAAAAGCATATGTGGATGCAAATTTCGAATACATTTTCACTCATAAAATAGCGAAGTATCTGTCGAAATAGCGCAAAACAATGGTAAAGTGCAACTCACCAGTAGTGCCTGTTGAGCGCGTCTGTCTCGAGCGAGGAATCCGAGGGCAAGTAGCTGTCGTAGTGACAGTTGCTGAGGCTGCTGTGAGACATCCTACATGGCAGCCAGCGAGCTGGTCGGCAACTAGCGGGCGAGGAGCAGTCGCGGTCGCATGCCGCTCGGGTGAGCGAGCTCCACACCTATGCCGCGGCGAATGTGCATCTTATAAGAGAAGGTTTGGCTGCGAGTGAGTCGCCCGCCTCGCCTCACCCCGGGCACGTGACTGCCGAGGTACGTTCGGTTTCGCCGGCCGGCGGGCCGGTCATTGGCCGAAATACGAATTTTATTTCAAAGCACGACAGTAGGTTCTGTGCCATAGAAACGCTTAACCATCGCCCGGGGCTACTGGCTGGTCGGCGACGGTCGACTGAATGGGCCGCGGTGGAAGCGCGACAGCGGCGTGTTTATTAATTCGCGTTTCAACATCTCGGGCTGGCGTTCGCATAACAAGCGCACCCCACCCCGCGCCGCACGCATCCACCCAGTATGTGGAGCCGATTGAAAACAAACCGCTGATACGTCCCATGTGGTTTTATGTGTCGTCTGTAAACGATAGGCCACTGTGTCGACAATAACGAGAACCGATTGTTTAGATTAACATCGCCCGCGTTGCCTTTGTCCTGTGATTAAACTGTTCTCGGCCTGTAGTTTTCTTCGTAAACAGTAACAACACGTGAAAACACTTTTCATACATTTATCAGCTTGTGTTTATGCGCGTTTGTCACCAGATAAACGTTTTAGTTATGGTTTGGTTGAATGCGACAAAATACAATGTAAATAGGTATTAAATCGAGCAGAATGCAATGCTTTAGGTAAAATGTAAAGTAAATATTTGCTGAAAAATTCCGTATGTATTAATAATTTGCTAGTGGTGTTGTAATGTAATATTTTCACAAGTGAATAGGTACATCTGGCACAAGTTTTGTTATCACGTCTAGATCTGATTCATGAATTCATAACATTGGCCTTTCTTTGTTGAATGCTTGTATTGGTATAACAATAACACAATTCGTGAAGTTTCGATTCTTGAGATGTGAGGAAAATAAGAAAAATGATTTTGTACGCAATATGGGCTAGATCAAGAGATTATAATTATCATTTTCTTAGATAACATTAAATGCGTTAACGTTTCTAAAAACCTGCTAGAAATATTGTTCCTTTTTACATTTGATGGATATTTATGCGAAAAAAAATTACGGGTGCTTAAGTACTTAACTTAAAAAGTGTCTTGCTTGTTTGCTTATTTCTAGATTTTTTATACCAGCGTCAAATAATAGAATTAACAGGCATTTTTGAACAACAAAGCTCATTTTATCGAACTAAATTCCTAAAATTGGTCATGTGACTGTTACTTTGTCATAAGTGATATATCATTTCCAGGAACTATTGTCTAACATACATAGGTAGGCATCTATCTGCATATCATTTGTCAACCGACTTCTTAGAACGATGAGTTTGTAAGCCAGGTAGTTAAATAAATCTGACATTACGAAATATGAGATGTCTGAATTCGTTTAAAGCCTTCGGTGCCTAAACATTATACGTTAGGGTTAAGAGTCTCAAGTACACTACAAAGTATGGGATTGTTTTTTTATAAAATTTATTTAAAAATTATTTGCTCGATGTAAGCAAACAATATTGATGGTCCTAGAAAAGATTGAAGAAAAAATTGGGGTTTTCCCTAAAAATATATGCTACAAGTATATTATATATATTGTCCTGTATTTATTGTTATTAAAACAATTAAATTATGTAAATTAAGTATTGTACACATAAAATAAAACCAACGCCATGTGATGCAGTGGGCAGTTAAATAGAACAAGAGTTCTGCAAATAAAATAAAACTAAGACCAACTTATCATAGCTACTACTCATACTAATCGACACTCAGAACCGTAATTGAATATTTTATTATGTTGCTAATCGATAAAGTATCGAGTCATCTATTACAACAACAATAACTAAAGCAAAAGCACGTGACTGACACACACACAATCAATCTCAATTAAAATGTTCGGATGTGGTTACTTGTGTTTCTATGGACCAGTGAGCATGACCTGTTATTGGTTGTATTTGTTCTTTGAAACGGGTCTAGTTTGATTGGTGGTGGTACCTTTCACGCAGTCACGTGATGAAATGAAGTCATGTACATAAGTACTTTGGACTAACATGTACCTAGGAGTGAGTGATTCATCTCGCAAGTGAAAAGTGCCAAACGGTTCCTAAGTTGTTAAGATATAGAGACGAACTACAGATCACATGTGACTTAGCAACTACGAGTACATCTGTCAAGTAGTTCTCCGAACGTAGATCTCGCGAGTACCTTACTTATTTGCAGCTGGTTAAAAAAAAAGTTGGCGTTCCGGTGACACAAAATGCATGATATGGGACTTAAAATATCGTCTATTTCTAGACATTTGATGCTGCTGGTACGCAAGCTCGCGGTATTTGTTTATATTTAATTTAGTTGCATAATAATCATTTAGAATTTGATCTACTACTTGTTTGATCTTTATTTACAGTTGAATAAATTGAAATGACAATGAAAAGTTCAATATTTAGGTCGTTTGATGGAAAAATAAAAATAACATTTTGAGTTAATTTGAGTAAATGTAGTCACAGTATCTTTTTAGCTTAAAATTTTAAATTGTGTATATAAATTTAATATGAATGCATAACATGTTTTATTGAGAGAAAAATAACCCTGAAATCTTAAGAAGTGAACAATAAACCATAAAGCTGTTTAAATAATAGCAATTTTGCTCAGAATTTGATCTAACTTACATTAATATAATGCTAGCCGCAGAAACTAACAAGAAGGTGAATTGCTATTTTATTTTATCCAGGTGCTATAGTGTTTTACATGCAAATGTTAGTTACACGATTATGAAGCGCGTATATCACATGATTAAATGTAAGTATTCATTATTAAACATAATGTTATTACATATAAACTATATTCCGTACTTGATGAGTTGTTTTATATTATATCATTAATCGTATTTTTTAATTATGTTTGTTTGTTGAACCTTTTCACAAACGTCTTAGCAATACGCTGCAACGATTAATTTTGCAGTTGCAGTTTGATATTAAATTAACATTAAAACTATCCATTTTGAAACTTTTATTATTTACAGTTTCCGTTATTTATGTATAATATTATTACGGATATAAAACCTTACTTTTTTTCTGTCATTAAATTTACTCAATTATCAAAGCTTCGGTAGTGTATCAAAATATTAATTCATATCAGGCGCTATTATTAAAATCTATTTGCGACTTTTTAATCTTAAGTCATACTGGATCTAATGGAAAAATTATACAACAAAAAACTAAATACAATTAAAAAAAAGTACTGTTTGATCTGATTTCTTGATTTGATTTATTGATCATTACGTACAACGTACAACCTTGAGTATACTTAGTCTATGGTACAACTAAATCAGAAAATTATATCTGCAATTTTATTAAAAATACGTTTTTAACTAGAATTATGATTGTGATAAATAACATACTAAATACTAACGAGTTTTCTCTTATTACTTTCATTAAATAAATTTTGGTCTTGTAAAAGACATCAACGCGTGCGCCCGCGCACGGTGCGATGACCTAGGTAACACCCGAAACAAAAAAGTTTGACAGATTGTCACGACGAAACTGTTATTTGTTGCTAAGCAACTATTTATTTATTATTAACCAGTTTAAAATTACATATATAACTAACTTATCTAACTAAATATATCTTAAAGACCGAAGAGTAATTTTGTCAATTTCTTTATCTTTCATGGAGCAAAAGCATGATGAATCATTGTGATTTTTTCATTTTATCTATACTAATATTATAAAGCTGAAGAGTTTGTTTGTTTGTTTGAACGCGCTAATCTCAGGAACTACTGGTGCGAATAGAAAAAATATTGTTGTGTTTAGTAGACCATTTATCGAGGAAGGCTTTATTTAGGCTATATAACATCACGCTGCAACTAATAGGAGCGAAGAAACATTAGAAAATCTAAAAAAAACGGGAAAGATTATTCATCCTTGATTGCGTGCGCTTCACGGTTCAAAATATCAAAAAAATATGTATTAAATAATTATTTCTCTTGAAATGATCCAACAAAATGTCTGCAACAGTATATGTCTATCTTTTAAGGTTAACTCAATAAACCCGTTTTTATGGTAATAAGAATAACTATTCCACGCGGACGAAGTCGCGGGAACCAGCTAGAAGTGAATATGTCAGTTATCCCGAAATAAAGTCAATAAAGCCGCGGACATATTATACTAGTCATATTGGGTGTGATATCAGACGTTATGCCTGAAAATTGTATTTTTTTTGTTGCTGATTTTTGCTTACCTATTTATTATTCTTTTACTCATATTATTAAGTTTACAGTATTTAATTGTTATGATTTGTTATTTAAAAGTAGAATTCGATAAATGACAAAATGAACAAAAAATTGAAGGTTATTTTATATTGTGCACCTATTTATGAGAGTTTACATAACACACCAGTTTTACAGTAAGTAGGTACACGATTCAGATAGTAGCTATTTTTTACGTTCTAGTAAGTAATTTAGACTATGTATTTACGGAAAATAATGTTTGTTACAAGGTTATTAGATTATGCACTCTTTTCCTGGTTCCTATTTCATGAATCAGAATCATATTTTTAATTTGTGTCAGCTTGGTATTAATAATTCATAAAATCTAGGATGTTGTCACAATCTCTTTGCAACCAAAAAATTACAATATAAATCAATTAGATTAGAGGAATAAAGCTATGAATAAAAATGCCACCGTAGCTGTGGTACAATTATATACAGTTATTGTTGTAATTAATATGTGCGTAACAAAACAAAATTCGACCACCATTTTCAGAGGATGAACATCGAATAAAATATGCAAAAGTGTGATAGTTTTTTTTAAATAGGGTGTGATCCTCACGGTTACGGTGTGCTAAGACCAATCCATTTATTGTTCTAAGTCAATCACATCACAACCATGGAAACATAGGAAACCCATCGTGGAAAACTGATTGATATGCCAAGCACATTATTTCTGAGACATTTATCACTCCATGCCTATTATTATGAGGACTCGCAGATGTCTTACTATTTTATATTTATTGTTGGTTATGTTTTAAGTTAAGTGGTAAAAGATAGAGTAAGGCTCGCTTGCACCATAAACATTGAACCATATTTTATTACCAAATAGGATTAAGAATATAGTTATGCAAATAAACCTAAATCTTATAAACCTATCTACCTACAAATTTGATATGAAATCTTCAATTTAATTTTTCATTTGAAATCATTGCTTACCGATTATCAAAGAAGAAAAATCTATACACACTTCTACAACAACAAAAAACACTTCTACACAACTACAAACTAAGACAGTCAAAAAGAAAACAAACTGACCTTTCAGAAGGTAAATTCTCTCGATCCTTGCTGGATTCGTCTGCCATGATGGACACTTTCCTCTTGCCGTCGGTAGCTGAGGCTGACGAGGGAGTTCTGGAAGGTACTGAGGGTCTGCCCTTGGGGACTGAGATGCCCTGCGCGGGCGCCGGCCGGGCCTCGGGAGCTTCCGGGGGAACGTTCTTGAGATCACTCAGGTCGAACGGATACTCCTTGATAGCCGTCATTCGGACGCTCGTTTTTCGAACCTAGGAATAAGACAAAGAAATTGAACTTTTTGGTATTTTTAGTTTGATGACGCGTATGAAGTAAGTGGGTCTGTAAGTTCTACGTTTATTTGTCTTTATCATCTGAATTTAATTTTTAAACATTCATATGTTATTTCTAAAAGATTTTAATTTCAATAATTAATAGTAAGTAGTAAAATAATGAATTTAACGATTATTATTTAAAAAAATCTTGGTAGGAACGAATAAATTATAATAGAAATAAAATATTCCGAAAGGTCTTCTCGGTCAAGTCAACTCATATTTGCATTTAATTAGTTTTAAAAACATTTTAATTTTATAATTTATATTAGTTATTATCTTGTAAGTCATTATAAAAAAACTAGACATATCAATTACCTTTCAATTAAAAAAAATGATATATAAGTCTATTGTTGGTTGACCCACTCTTCAAATAGTTATTGCACTGAGCTAAATTTCATTTTCAATTTTATTATATTTTGCAAAATCAATGATTTTAAAATGAATAATCATTTACAAATATCAGATTAAATTAAAAAAAAAACTTTCTTTGAACTTTCAAATCGAGACTTTCAAAAACATTTCCGCACAAAACTTCGTCAACTTTTCACTTAGTCTGAAAAGTTTGTCAGGCGTCCGGCGTATCGCTGCCTTCGATGAACACTAAATCTGTTATCACCACGGTTCACAATGAAGGCATTGAAGGCTTTAACCATTAACTTAACATGTATGTTCTAACAAACAGCAGCTTAATATGACGCTCCCGAGGACGCGCGGAAAACACTTTGACGTACTACTTGATACTTCAATGATTGTTTGCCTTGTTTAGGTATGATATGTATAAAATGAATCAAGTTTTTGAACAATTACTTCGAATGGCACCTAAACCTACTAATGGGTCAAATGACCAATACCTAGAGTTTAAGGAGGTATTCCTTATTTTGTCACCATTTACGCATACGTGACGTATGATATTATGTTTTTAGAATTGTTAGAGTGTCTTACAAACATTTTCAATAAGGGCAGTAATTTAGAGGTTGTGTAACTATTTTTTAGTAACTAATTTATGACATGATTTCAGAAGAGTTTCAAAATACAACATATTAAATAAATAAAGTCATTTATTTCAGACTTGTACCAATATGTTTCAATTAAAAACTACATAATAGTCATACAAACTAATATTATTTAAATTGGGGCAGTTTTATCATCAACATCTCGTACTCGTTAATATTTTCAAATAAGTAAGTTTGTATGAGAATGGCTAACTCCCAACTTTTTAAACCACCGTTAGGGCTTCTAATATGGCTTAATGACTACCGTAGGAGCTTTTTAAGGATGAGGAGCTATAGCGCTAATTCGAGTGCAAATGCAGGGAACTACTAGTTCACTAGTATATATGTAACCATAGTGTGGGTTCAACACTTGACAAAATAACTCATAGTTCACTAGAACATCAAGACGCTTGTACATAAAATTAAATTCTCTCTCCCGCTAAAACAATGGCAAATTAAATCAACACCGTAATTGTTTACAACGCACTAGATTCGAGTGCATAGGTAATAGTGATAATTCCAGACTGTAAGTGGCAATTGTGGTACAAATCGTCCGAATATTGACAGTAGTTAATGTCGGTAGTGGTCACTCGCTAGGTATTTATTTGCTTAAGTGGTCTCATCACAGTCACATGACTGCGCGAGGAACAAGAGCACGAGCTCCCAATAATTATTACGAGTACGAACGCATCCAGACGCGCTTATCACGTCGAATCAATTAAACGATGGCTCACCCAATCAGCGTGACGTATTTGTTGTGAGATCTTCATTCAAAGGTAAAGGACAACGGCCTCTGATGGAATTTGGTGCAATGTATGCGTACTTTCAATGTCATTTGAATTCTAATTATCATTAACACACATAATTATTGTATATTATTGTATTAAGAAGAATAATAATCAACTTTTACAGTATTTCCTGCACTTTTTATTTTTATTTAAGGTATAACTTGTGTAATATATGATTTATCAAACGAAATTAAAAGTGTCAAGAATTATCAGATTGTATAACTGAAATTAGATGACTTGCTATTGCTTTTGAGTAATAAAATACGAATAAACAAAATGATTTCAACATGTCGATAATCACAACAATACTCAACATAAGACTCTAGTTAGCGAGAGTTAGCGTTACGCTAAAAGAGTTTGAAATTCATATCAGTGCAATTGTGCCAAAACGTAAAGGTAAGTAAGAAAAGTCACGAGCATAGCTAAGTAGATAGCAGAGAATACATAAAAAATGAGGATCACTATAAAAATAAGTAAATTTAATTTTAACAATTATCCAATTTAAAACAAGATTGACAGTAATATTTACTTTTCATGAAAAACAAAGCCATTACGAAGAGGTAATCAATAAATGCAACTAAAAATTGCCATCGTATCTTTGAAGTCAAAACAATTTCATTGAATGCGTGCGCTTTCAATGCAAAATAACGTTAACAAGATAATTTAGGCAGTGCATGTTGACAAAAAAACAATAAATGATTATGTTAAAACAGTATACGAGAGTAGGTACCGCCCGAAAAGCTTTTGTTTTATCGAGTCATGAGATATTCGTGACGACTGTATTTACATAGTTAACCGCGAAAGAGGCAATAAAAATGAAACGATAACAGCATGGCGCTAATTTCTTTCAGACGATGTGAGAGTCGAGAGCAACGGAGAATTGTTTGTATCCACAACCGCTGTTTACCACTAGATAGTTGATATTATCATGGATATTAGAACTCATGATATATTGCTAAAAAGATATGGTCACGACGGGCACCATGTGACCACAAAGTCATGATCACCAATCAAGGTGAATTTACACAAGGCTGGGCCAATAATTGGTCGAACAACAACACTACAAAGGGGTATGAATGGTGATAACAAAGATTTAAGAAACCAGTAAACTTTGCTCAAGGAACGAGTTACCTCTGTGCGAGGACTTTGCAATGTTTCTAATCACTAATGTAACTGTTTTTGAAATACATACAATAAGTTTACAAAGAAACTCTGATACTGTTGACCAGTAGCTGTAACTGTTTAACATATGCAAATCCTAAAAATAGCACTCTCAATTTCTTCTATTTCTGTACATAACAGAAAATGGAGATAGAATAACAATTTACACATGTTGTTATGATTGTGATAAATACTATTTTGATAATGAAGGACTAGGCATTACGAGGGCTAAATCTTGCATACAGCATCATTGCATACATATGCATTTACTTTGACAAATTTTTAGTATACCTACATTCATTAATTACAAAAACATATAACAAATCTATACAATGAATGCCGCTAAAAACGCATGCGTCTAATATGTAACCGTTGTATCATTACAATATAGATTTTAACAAGCATTATATGTAGGTCGTAAGTTTAAAAGAAGAAAGGGCACGAAGAGAATATTTTTTAGGGTTCTATCAGGCAATTTTAGCGATCCAGAAAAAGTGTTTTCATGAACATTTATAGATCATATGCAATGTATAGTTTGTTACTGACCATTTCGTTCCGCTCGCTCTGGAAGTCCACTGGAATAATTGCGTATGCGCACTATACTAGTTGACTATTAATTAATAAGTCATTCGGCTTGATAAAAAGGCGTCCTGCCTTCTGGTGTACGATGACACTACTACGTGATATAGGCAATGGCACGATGCTGGTGATTGAATCGTTGCATTGCCGCACTGCTTACCAATGTCAATCAGATAGTGATTGTTGTGCATTAAAATTTTTAATCGTGTCTAGCTAATTATTGTTCATAGTAATGTTATTCGGAGTTAACAAAAGAATTAGCAAGCGACATAACAGATGTAAAGTCCTTACATACAAAATTTTCGTTCTTCGACTTTTAGAATATCTCGTTAATTTCAGCGGTTCAATTAAAAGTTCATCGCCCTGTGACGACATGTACCTATGGAATATATTTTTTTTTATTTCCAAAAGTAGTAGGTAAAAGAAAATGTTGTATTATAATGTTGGCTATAAAATTAATGTGTATACTTTTGTTTTTAACGTAGCATATACGAGTATATTATGCGTATCTCATAATAACTAATACATATTAAGAGTGTCAAGAACATGGACCATAAATATAACGTATGATGATTCTTTTTCGGCTTTTTGTTTTTGATCAATAAGCACATTTAATTAATTATAAATATTTTGATACATACGCATATATTTTCAGCCATACATGTTATATGTAAATAATTTTCATTGCGTATCTGAAATATTTATCCTGTGCTGTAATGGCGACATCCCAAAGACTGGAGACTTACATTATATAAAACTAATAACATAGAAACTCGACTTACGAGTTAAATAATATAGCATAAACTTTCCCTATGATGTCAGTATCATACACATCAAACCCATTTATTTCTTTTTAAAAGTGGACGGTTAGTAAAACCTATAGCCACTTCCCCACTTGACTTTGTATAGCAGATAACGTTTCAAGTTTCAAGATCAACACTTGAAATTTTTGCCCTTATCTCAGAATTATTGAAAAAGACCTTACCTTGAACATACCTAAACGGGAATAATTTTAACATTTCCTTCCATTTAGAAACCGGTTTAGTTTCTAATGTCCTGAACAATGATTGCCAGTTTGCGATGGCTATCAACAAGGCATTCAGTTTTCCTCTAAGAGTATTTGATATTCTTGTGATGTAAAAATTATCTTGACTAACCAAGGTTTCGAGGCATTGCTACACTTTTGATATTACGTTGAGAGGCAGTTGCTTCCGTTATATTTCAAAATAGGCCTTTGTTATGTAGACACTTCATTTGGTAATTATAATATTAGCATAGAATCATTAGTATTGTTTGTTAGTACGAACGTTGCAGATAATCTCTGGTATCAGCTGGCTAGCAACCGCCTTCAATATAGATCTATGGCTGAGCAGTCTCATTTGAGAGCCAGATCCATTTTAGCACTGGAAATATAGTGTTACTCGTTATATTACAGTGTCATTTGTTCGGTGTCGCTTCAGACGATCTGGTGATGATGAAATTCTTGACAAAAAAGTCTATACAATATACAATTATATTATAGAATACATTATGTATATATTATAGAATTATATATTTATGAAGTTTCATGTTCGTAGAGTAGTTGTGACTTATTTATTACATAAACGATTCAATAGCTCCCTGTCAAATAACAAGATTAGATAAACGTAAAATACAAGCACATGAATATCTTACATAGCCGTAATGTTGTAAAAGGGCACAATAAAATACTATTACACTTTTATGATTGCTTTTATACCATATATATTACGTATGCTTTTTTATACCTTACATCTATCTTTTAATTTTTATCCTTCAACGTTATTTTTTTGCTATTTAATATTTTGATAATAATCAAAAGGGTGTGATAGAAAATAGGCCACGCCTATTACATTGATTATTAATTATGATGAATGGTATGAATTTACTTCTTAACTTCAGACACTTTCCAAACAATGTAGGAAAAATGAGTAGTTATTGAGGGTTTTTAAATAAAATAACTTCCTAGAGAACGTTTCACGTTTAACCATTTCTCTTATGTACTTCTGTATTTACTTTTTGCATCATTGTATTCTAAAATGGCACTAGTTAGTAAGCATTTAAACATAAAGACTTGCGAACTGTTTCTTATTACCTGAATGATTGTTTGTTTGTGGAGAATAGAATAATCCTTTGCAATAATAATCACAAATTACTAACACTACTGTTTTCTTAATTGAATTGCATTCTTGTCCTTAGTGTGCAAGTATTTATTTTAATGGAATATTATTACTCAATTAAACATAAGTAAGTATATCGGGTATTCTAAGATACTAACAATTTTGTAAGATAAATTAAGTTTTTCAATTATTCAGCGGTATTTTAAATGATTCCATTATTCTAATAAAATTACTTAGGTAACTCATTCACTTACATTTTGTATCAGATTACAATGACTACATGATGTTAAAAGAACATATTAACACATTATGGTGGGAAAGAAACGTATTAATAGACGTTAATCAAACTGCATACAATACAAAATATATATTCCTGAAACTACTAGACAAGTTTAGGTTTAAAATTGAATTACTGTTTAAAGATTACAGGAAAGTTAGTACATACTCATGATATACATATTATTTAAATGTATGCACAAGAGTAAAATGAAGTTTACATACCGCCCTTATAGGATGTAGTTCAGAGCTACACGTTGCACCATAGAACGCACTACGCACACCTACTCGTACTGTGGTCTGCCTGCGTTTACTTCGCTATATAATACCAAATATCGGATACGATATCAAAATATAGAGAAACAATAAATGTCACAATAAACGTTTGATCCGAGTCTATCGATAGTCGCGATAGCGGAGCCAGTACAGTGCGGTGAGGAGGCTCTCGAGTCACGAGGCTGATACCTTAGATAAGGGATAAGAGCCGAGATGAGAGCGACCAGGGTGGAGGGTGACTGGCGCTGACCGCCCGCCGCCGCCGCCGCTCGCGCCGCGCCGCGCGCTACGTGCCTAACCGACAAAGGGTTTTTTCACGACTCACTGACCTTATTTTTTCACGAGCACGTGGTTCTTACAGTAAATATTATATATACATGTACCGACAACAACAGTCCTATGATGACGCTATTGGCAAATCACAAAAAAGGATATTTCTTTGTTTCACTAATTATCGAGTTAGAGATAATTCTGACATGTCACGAGATGATCGGTTCCCGCGGTCACAGCGCGGCGCTGGCACGGGTGCCGTTTCAACGCAACTGGTATGTTTCATTCGTTTCCATAGGATTTATACAAGTCACGTGTAAACAATAAAAGATGAATTGTTATTAGGGATCGATTCCTTGCAGCCGAGATGTTACGTCACGCAGATGTGCGCCTCGCAATGTCGAGGCGAATGTCTACATATGGACCACAATGTTCACGAGGAAATTCAGAAAAACTCACATCATTGCAGTTTGTTTGCAGCTCAGGGTCTTTGTCACTTGTTGTAGAAATATTTATATTTATTGTTTTTTTTAAGACAATGTTTTCAACTTTCCCGATACTTCAGCAGCAGTCTTTCAGTCAAGTCTGAGTCTGAACACAGAATGAGGTTTACATTGAGGTATTTTACATTTCTATTCATTGTTTTATTCTTACTTAACAGGTGGTATTCTGCTCGTTGAACGCAACGAATTGTCTTAGTCACCAAATTAAGGAGCTGACGATAATAAATGCTCCTTGTCATACGATTAGTTACAGTTTCAGATATAGCGTTGGCCACGCGAACATAAGTTTTAAGGCATTACCAAAATACAGAGTTACGTTGAGATTTACAGTTCGTATTAAAATACACAAATAACGGATACAATAACGACTAAAACGCTTTGGATATCCCTAAAATTCTGTGTGGTCAACCGCTTCAACTATGTAGGTACTCCCTAAAAATACGTTGTATTATAAATGTCCCATATTTATTATGTCGTCAAGCCTAGGCTAGCAGTACGTTTCAGCATCCTCGTTTAATATACAATATCATTTTAGGACAAATAAACAACCATTTTTTTATCAATACTTCTTCTTTTTAACGAATGAGAGTGGCTAACTCTAGTGTCGACAGTTTATCAAGCCACCCTAAGGGCCTTTGACATGGCTTAACGACTGTTGTACTATGAAAAACAGCCGGGACCTACAATATAGTCGTGTCATGCGACCCATGAAAGCCAATAATACTGAAATATTTACAGTTTATGTATAGTTAGGTAGTCTGTACCTATGTTACGTAATGTGAGTCACATGTAATTGTTTTTGTTATGGATCTGGATTTGACCGGAACTGCAGTCACAAGATTTTTGGTCCATTCAGTAACAATGTGTATTGTGTATATTTTCTAAATATTGTTATATACACACTTGCACAGATGTTATGAGTATGTACGATATCCTTGAAGAACTAATCCTTATTCGAAATTTTGCGATATAAATAATCTTGAATGTTGTTTAAAAAACTGGAAGTAATAAAAACTTTACTGAGGGCTATAATTATGTATCGGCTACTTACCAAGATAATAAATTTGCTAAATACAAGTCTATACATATGTACATGCGTAGAACTTGCCTATGGGTATAACATGGAATGGAAGGCACAAAATCACTCACAAACTTTAAAAGTTAATAAGTAAAGTTAACATACCATCTTACGTCCAAGTTATGTTTGTAACATTGTCTGTATGTTCATTATTTTGTGTTTTTCTTTACTTGTCAAAACTATAAGGGCCTTATAAGAATTAATTATTCAGTAGCAAAAGTTGACAAGTGTATCTTTTTCGTTGTCAAAACTGAGAAAAACAAAACACTACACAAGTTAAGCAGTATTGTGATCTTTGATCAATTTCTAAAGCCGCTATGTATGAAAAAACCCAAAAGATTCAATTTACTAATCAGTTGTTGTTTATGAGTGTATTGTTTGTTTATTAATTTTAGTATAATACTACAGAAGTCTAAAAACTCTTTTCATATACTGGACCTTATGATCAATGAATGTCATCAGAAGAATTATGCATTTATGCATTCAATAAATATGAAATTACATTGGCAATGAGTGTACTGATCACAATAAAGGAAATTAATTCCATCACGTGTCCCTACCTAAAGGCCCGAACAAAACCACGTAACCAGCGACGCAGTATTCTTCCGGTACCACAAAGACGCTCAAAAAACTTTTTGTAAATAATTTAATTTAGTCTAGTCTCTTGTCATGTGACCAGAAGGCAGCGTACACAGTTTACCTGTATTTTATTGTGTTTTGCCTGCAGTGATGAATGAATAGTAGTAACTTGCTAATAACGATATTTTGATATTGGTTTCTACTTAAATTTCAATATCACATAAAATGAACTAGTATTAAAGTGGATAATACGGCTGTTGACTGTTTTCAAACTATCCTTATGCTTCATGACTTTCCGACTACAATACTACGACTTATAGATGTGAATAAAAAATTTTACGTTCCACTTTGCGCCAAAATGACTAGTACTTTGTAAAAAAATATGAGTTAACTTTGGCAATATTTACGCTGGCTATGCTATGGGTGCTACAAAATACCATTCACAATTATTTATTTTCCTTTCCATTTTCTTATACTGACCGCGACCGCTACCGCTTGTAAATAGCTTTGGTATCTCCCCATTTCTTCATTGAAAGATTATCCTCAAAACGCTGTCGGTCATGTGATTATTTAAAATGTTAATCAGGATACTCATGTGACAGAACAATTAGCAAACTAAGTAGGCGGTACTGAGACGTTATTGGTACCTATTTGTCAATTGACTCAACTACTTTTGTATAGATATAGAATCTAACCTATTCTTAAAGTTCTTTAACTCTATCAGTCAGAGGTCTACAGATTTAGTGACATTAACTACTTTTTCTTAGAATTATTATCAATGTCTTTTTCTTAACATTGTTAGTAAAAGTAATTATTTTGTTCTATACAAATTCACCAACTTGTAAACGTTTATAAAATCGTGGTGTGGTGTCATGTGTCGCCAAATTTTTAAAGATTGTGATTTGATTTAGATCAGTTGAGCGAATACGCGTATTTATTGTATTGTAATCAGGCTTTCACCGATAAAATACCTATCGTATTTCATTTAAGCTATAGCTTATATTTAAAGATTATAGATTTAAAATCGATTGAATTATAAAATATTGAAATTAGGATTATGTTATTACATTGAATAGCCAAATCACATCGTAAAATACGTCGAGTTGATATTGTATATACATTTATGATAATTTATGACATTGCTATCTTATGACTTTGCTATCTTGTTCTTCGTACTTAATAAAACGTGTTCTACTCATTGACAAAAAGATTTAAGTGATTTCTTGGACTCTGTTAATATATGTAGTACATATGTTGATACTTGTATATGATTTCCATATTATATAGATCCGGCTTGATTTAACTACGTAATAGTGCGAATAGACGAGTAGAAGCATGTGTGAATAAATCATAGATTAGTACATTCTATGTGTATTGATACAGGTGCCAATTTTATTGTGTTTTCAATATTCAATATCTAATGTGTAATGAACAGCCTTAAAATTTTGAGGGGGAGTAACCTTCAATAATGAGAAATGGTTACGTTTCTAGGAGAATACTGAAATAATGTATAACATATTATAGTATATCATTGTGTCTTCGCCGTATTCCTAAACTGCTATACATGCATGTACCCTACATTATTTTATAGTATTTTTGTGCTTATTGTTAGTGTGGCTCAGCGGTTTCAGCATCTGCATTTCATCCTGACGCACCCTGGATCGTATCAGGCCCTACACCATTGACTTGTATTTTCAATTTATGTGTATATTTTCCACTCGCTTTACGGTGACGGAAAACATCGTGAGAAAACCGACATGTTTTAGGACCACAAATATCGGAAGATATGTCTCTTCTGTGGAAGGACCTGGGCGCCCCCCAGGATGTATCTGTCCCAGACAACTGCCCTAACGAGTTAATTCTGTGGGGGAGTCACGACCCTCAGTCGAAAGAAAGAAAGCAACAGTGGAGAACATTTAACAGGTCACCTTATCAGGCCTTGATTCTCGAGATGATCAGATTATTTTGCCTATCAATGAGACGAATTGAAGATTACAACTAACGATATGACCAGTAAATGTCAGCCTCTTGTTTTATCATGTCATGTGATCAATCTCTAAACCAAGCTCTTAGTAGAATATATGTATCGAGCATTCAACTTTGTGTACTGATTATTTTTGACAGTGATAAAAAGTACCTAATTTTTTTCTTCAAACAGTATGTGAATTAGTGTGCATTTTATTTCTTACCTTAGATACACTTTCAGCCTATGTATGTATGTTTGTAGGCATGTACTTATAGGATGCAACCGTATGGGTGCTTGCTCATTCAGAAATGCGATTATGAAATATGTTAGCGGTACATTTAGAAATGAGAGATTATGTTTAGGAATAGCAAAATTATTTTGAAAACACTTATAGTGCACTTAGACAGATTTTATGTTAATTCACGGCTAGAGGTTAGTTTACAGTACAGTATCAGCAATACACTCTATCCCACATGATGATCGCCTGTCTTTATTTATTTTCCCCTCCACTTCTTTTTCTGCTGGACGTCGTTTGCATCACATCGCGCCCGCGCACTAGTTAAATAATATTACCAACAGGTATATTTTATACGTATTACTGCATAATGACATACTATTCCCGAAAGGCGGTGAGGAAAATTTTAAAGTAATATTTTTTTTTTTTTTATTTGTATTTTTTTTTTTTTTTTAATATATGTATTCATCTCCTATCAATTTATTATAGTGATGATCTTTGATTTATAATAATCTCTATTCGATATTATTTTATATCGACACAGATCTCATGATCATTCTTATCTGATAATCTCAAGAGAATAAAAAACAACTGACTTATTTATGTAGAAATTAATTTAAATTTAAATTAATTATTACAAAACGTGGCTTAAAAATAAGCCTAGACTAAGTCCGGTTTAGTTGTTCGAAAATTAATTGTCTACTGTCATAATTATCAAACTGTCAAAATGTACCAATGTTAAATTAAAGTTCCAATTTTTGTTGACATTTAGATTGCTTGTATGTGATGTCTGAACAACCAGAACCCACCTTTTATTTTCAAAGTCGTGGACTAATAATTTAAACCACGTTTTGTAATAAGACGGATAGTGTTCTAATTTTGAACAGATGAAGGATAGATTCTATTCAAACTAATAGGAACCTACACGAAATTTAAAATTTTGCCAGGATACTAAAAACTGTGTTTTGCCAAATCAGATAGATCGGCAGCCAACCATATACATTTGGATAATAATTAGCCAAATAATTGTTCTCTCTCTTTGAGTCGTATTTCCACATGTCTGAGGGTCGTGACTCCCCGCAGAATTAATTCGTTGGGAGAGTTCTCTTGATATAATGATACATCGTGGTGGGCGCCCAAGTCCTTCCACGAAAGAAACATGTCCTCGAATATTGTGGTCCTCAAACAAGTCGGTTTCCTCACGTTGTTTACCTTCACCGTTAAGCGAGTGCAAATCCACACATAACTTGAAAAACAAGTCATTGGTGCAGGGCTGGATTCGAACCATGGTGCGTCAGGATTTAAAGCAGACGCTTAAACTGTCGAGCCACACACGCTTCAAATAAATGTTACCATTTAAAAAATAAGTAAGTACCTTTTAGTATCAGAAAATAAGATTATCATGTTTTGATAAAAACTATTGTAGCCTAGTGGTTAAGGCGTTCTGACGGTAGCAGAAATACGCAGGTTCGAATCCTGCCGGTCGTGATTATTTTTAGCTCATTTTCCAATAAAAGTTTTATTTAAAAACTATTGTGGCGTTAGTTTACGCACTCAGGTAAGCTAATAAGTAAAAGGAAGTCACATACCTAAGAATGTACTTATGTACGTACTGTATCAGAAGTAATCTCTCTGATTTCTATACCACTACTAGTATCTGAGTAAGGAACATTTACATGTAAGTGGCAGCATTTCTCATCGCAATTTACCTTTTGGATTATACTAGTGGACGCCCACGGCTTTGCTTGCTTATTTCAGGATAAAAATAGCATATGACACTCCAAAGACCTCATACCTACATACATACTAAAACTCATGATGATCCGTTCAGCCGTTTATGCGTGAGGAGCGTTTAAATAAACATACAAACAGAGACACAGATAAACAGAGAAACATATATACCGACAGAATTTCTAGAAATTGTTGGAACATTCTACTATCAATCCGATGTATCTCCAATAATTTTTTTTTAATAATATCTGCATTGTTCAGACTTTCAGTCCTCTTCATTATTTGAAGATCATATTGCGATCAGACATTTTTAGTTTCAATTTTATCCGCGTGCTGTTATTTTGCTTTGGCTCTATGACATAATTACTAGTTTTCTACCGGTACATTGATGCAGTTGCTGCACCAGGCCACTTTCCTTCTACTATATTATGCACCTACTATTTATGCATATATATAAGTGCTTATATAAATTATAATAAGAAGCCAAGCGGCGAAAATATACATCATTATCGACTGATTATATTTTCGTACCGCTTGGCTTCGAAACTTTTGGTCCGTGGGGTAAAAGCACGAAGTCTTTTATAAAAAAATTAAATAAAATGTTGATTGACATCACTAGAGACAAGAACGCTGGCTGGTTCCTTGCGCAAAGGATTTCTATAGCAATCCAGCGTGGGAATGCAGCTAGCGTTCTTGGCTCCATACCACATGTAGATTGTTTAAATTTAGTTTAGATGTAAATACTCTTTTTTAGTTCTATTAGTGTTAATATGTGTAAATATTGTTTCTTATTATTTTAAATAAATTTTTTTCAACATGTAATAAATAACTCAGAAACATTCCTAATAAACTAGTTATCAGCATAGGGTTGAACTTGGATAATATTTAAAAAATTAAGTAGAAGTGCAGGTAGCTGACTATTTTAATATTAACTGAAAACACATCCTCTAAAATCTTCTTCTTGTGTATTTTCTAGTTAGATTATGTAATTTATAAATAAGAGTAGCTAATAACGTATGTTCAGGAAGTTTGAAGAATGAATACTAATAACTAATTATATTTGCAATACATGCTATGTAATTATTTAAAATAAAATGTAGATAATATTGAGACTAAACAACTCGTTGTTTGTATGTAGTTGTATAAAAAAATACATTTATAAATCATTATCATATTAATTAATAACGGATTTATATTGTACATGAATGTATATAATTAGACGTATAAATATTTTTTTATTAATAAATGAACATTGAACATTGTTTGAGAGGCTATTTTGATAAATTTCTGCTTGAATATAAATTCATTCAAAAATCATTCCAGTGCTAATCAAATAAAGCACATTACATCTTCAATTAGTATCTATTTCGCAGAGAAGTGAACTATTAACACATTACTTAAAGTAACTAATCAACGTTAATATCAAAACTAATATTGAACCTCAAGCACAGCATGCACTTACTGCTAAATAGCTAATTTACGTATCATTTAGATTTAATAACTCTAATCGAGATGATAGCAAATTTATATAAAGCATTAAAGGGATTTTTTATTTTTTATTTTCATGAATAATTTATACTGTTAGTGGTAATTTGTTTAAGTGTAATAGGTTTGCGTTTGACTAAAGCCTGCCTGATGTTAACATTTCTGCCAAGAGTGCAACACGCTTATCTAGAAGGTACTTATTAACGCTTGCCCACAGAAGTTTCATTATTAGTAAAAAACATTATCATCGTGAAGTAAAGTACATTCTGGTAATAGCGCAAGGAGTCTCAATTATGGGCTATCCAATTTGAATTTACCTTGGTAAGGTAGGTTAATTTAGATGATATTTACGAATCACGAATTACATACATGAAAATAATTAACATGAATGCTCTAAACTAAAAAATATTTTTGGGTCCTTTTAATTCCAGCTGTTAAAGGTGATTTGAACTTTTGTCATTGAAACGACATCAAAATCACGTTTACACCTTTTTCTGACTCTTAACTTTTTGTATGATAGGTACCTAATTATTAAAATATGAATGAATAATCAATAATGAAGGTCGTTACCCAGTCTTAGTATACCTACTGTGTAGTGTACTTATTTAGTCTTTTATTTACATTGAAACACCTTCACGTCAATAACTCATGTTTATGTATAAACTGTAAACAATATTGTATCGCTCGAGATGCGGTCCGTTTGGAATTATCCGGCGGTCGATAATCTCCATATGTCACGATCTCGATAAATGTGATAACGGCTCAACTTTCCAAAGCCGCCACCCGCGTTGGAGGTCCACAATTTTTTAAGAAGTAGATAATATTTAGAAAAGGCTACACGTTAAATATTTAAGTGCGGAGACGCTTAGTTTACGAGATATTAATTTTTTAAAATCGAAAAATAATCCTTCGTTTTGACAGTTTCTTGACACTATGACGGCCATTAGCGTTTCGTTTTACGGACTGCTATTACATACAAGCGTGCGACTTATCAAACTATTATATTTATTTGCTAATGTGTATGTAATGTTTAGTTTTTGTCACAATTACGTATATATTGATGAAAAATACATATAATACGTAATTTTATTTATTATTTGATCGCAAATTTTTACGTAGTTATAATATTTTGTGTGTAACTTGTAACTTGATGAACGAAACGTGACGCCATTGTTTTTTTTTAGTATTGGCGTTACACTCTTCGCGTATTTGCCAGTGTCAAGTAATTTTCTTTCTTCTTCGATGCATGCTTGAGGTTAGGTTAGAATAGAAGGGGATGGCGGGGTCGAGTGAGCGAGCGTAGCGGGTTGGGGTGTACTTTACGGGACGCTAAACCTAACCTAACCTGTTGTAGTGCAAGTGTTGGACTCGAAGTCACTTGTCTGTGTCAGAAGGTAGATTAGGTTCGTTAGGTTGCTTTCTACCACGCACATGCGACGACGAGCGAAGCGAGGAGGAGCCAAGTCCTGTTGTAGTGCTAGTGTTGGACTCGAAGTCACTTGTCTGTGTCAGAAGGTAGATTAGGTTCGTTAGGTTGCTTTCTACCACGCACATGCGACGACGAGCGAAGCGAGGAGGAGCCAAGTCCTGTTGTAGTGCTAGTGTTGGACTCGAAGTCACTTGTCTGTGTCAGAAGGTAGATTAGGTTCGTTAGGTTGCTTTCTACCACGCACATGCGACGACGAGCGAAGCGAGGAGGAGCCAAGTCCTGTTGTAGTGCAAGTGTTGGACTCGAAGTTACTTGTCTGTGACAGAAGGTAGATTAGGTTCGTTAGGTTGCTTTCTACCACGCACATGCGACGACGAGCGAAGCGAGGAGGAGCCAAGTCCTGTTGTAGTGCAAGTGTTGGGTTAGGTAGTTAAGTACCCCATAGTGAAATCGTAGTACTTAACCTCAAAATACAAAAATGGTCATATCTCGAAAACTATTGATCTCCGCACCCCCCCCTTTTAGGGGAGGGCTTACCCACTCCCCCCCTCCCTCCCCCCTCCCCCCCAACCCCCCCCTTGAATGGCGGCTTTGGAAAGTTTAACCCTGAACGGACGCAGAGTTACATCCTAGTTCGTATTTGGCGGTTGTGAAGATCGCTAGGTTTTGTCTAGTTATAATAGCTTGGCAATAAGGTAGAATTTCTTCCTTCTTGAATTATCCCATCACAAATATTATATTTCTATAATTTTAATATTAATACAATTATATTATTCATTATAAAAATGTAGATGATCTACATATCAATAAGTATGTATGCACGTTACATTCAACAATTCCATTGACAATTTCATCTGTCCTAACAAAATGTTTAAATTTCAACCATTATCTTTAATCCATGACCATGTTTGTAGACCTATAGGTACGAACAAGACTGTCATGTGACTGCATGACAATCCAACTGTACAAATACTACCAAAAATACTTATATGATAATCAAAATTGGTTGTTTTGTTCTCATGTAATGAGTCACAATGGGCAGCGACTGACGTTTAATTAAATCGGCCGTCTTCATGCCTACTTCAATGCGCATCCATGTAGGATTGTTTACCTTGTAATTATTGTGATTGTGATGTGCAGATTATGCTTATTATATAAAGTAATGTTGGTGGGACTTACCGCGGTGGCAGAGCGCGAAGTTCTACCGTTGTGGCCGGTGGCTTCCAAGTGCAGTTTGACGGCCTCCACTCCAGACCGCTTGGTGCGTGGTCGGGGCGTCCCTCCGCTCCCGTTGCTCGGCTGCCGCTTGGAGCCGCGTAAGTCCTGCTTGGCAGCTCGACTCTCCGCCTTCGCGCTTTTCCGGTCTGGTTTGGATCCTCGTACCTCCTGCTTCGTTCGTCTATCGCGCTTCTTCATCTTCAGTGCTCGGGCATCTTACCGCTCCTCTTAAAACGAACCCCACTTTCCGATAACGTACTACGTATCGGAAATAGATCAGCCGCGGTCTGATAAGATATTTACATCGAAGGTGAGGGAGAATCAACAAAAAACTGAACACGAACCGGTCGCCTGAATACGTGACGGTTAAGGTCTTTGTTAGCACCTCACGTAGGATCCTTGAACTGGCGCTGTGGGTCCTTTCAGGATTGACACAAGCACTTAGCGAGGAGTGTGCGGTAGTGTGCGTGCGTTGAGTGCGCTCCCCGGGCGGACTGGCGGCGCGCGCGCATGCCGCCGCCCGCTTCACAACACCTTAATTGAAGGGATCTCACGCCGCTATTAACGAGACAGTGCGCCTCGATATCATTAACACTAATGGAAAATGCACTTGTTTGAGTCACGAGACCCTATTTGCTTAGGTACCTACATATGCCTTATCTCTTATTTTAATTTAAGTTTTTCAAATATACATATTGTATAGTAATTTTCCACTTTGGGTGAATCTGTGTATCGATAGTTGTTTGCAATAGTAACAGATGTTCTACACTAACACTGCGACGAAATCTTAACTAGGAAATGTTTGAATAGCTATGTCATTGTAGGAATATATTAATACTACAGTGATACGCTGGTTTCCTTAAAATCTCTATGTGAGTTAAAATATGTGATATTTATACAAAAATAATTAATAACTTTTGAATAAATAACATACATTTATCATACATCTAAAAGTCGTAGAAGAAGCGTTGTTGCTTTAGTTAGACGTACTTAAGACACCCTTATAAGGTTATGCGTTACCTACTTACCAATACCTTTATAAGAGGTTTTTTTAATAGGTACGGGTTTGATTTAGGTTTTCTTTGTTATATTGTTGTTAGGGGTTTGAGCTGGCTCTGTATCCATAGGTTAGATAACAAATATATAAAAAAAATGCATTAGCATATTCTGTGGCATTAAACAACATTGTCCTCTGTATGCCTTTTATTTTTAGGGATTTTTTTTTGTAGTAGTCACTACAAATATGTTTCTTAGCAATTCCTATAGTAGTACGAAGAGCCACATTATTTACTAGATTATTTGCCTGTGGTTGTTCGAAGTTTTCAAAATATTTATTTCACATTTTATACAGGTCAGTTCAGTAGTATACAACAGTAACAAACATGTCAATCTTTACTCACAAACCAAATAATTTTATTACAAAAACCCAGTACCTAATACTGGAATAAAAACGCTAAAATACTTAAGGTTGTATTGTGCCATCTGTTGAAAACCCAGTGTACTATTATATAACGTACTGCGGAACATATGTATCACATGGAGGCGGAACTTAAATAATATACATGTTTGCTCAGCATGCAAGAAAATTATGTAGTTCGAGGGAATTTTCACAGATGGCGCCACATGTATAACTAAAAGTTATATATTTTACTTATGCTGTACACAATACAAATTTACATTTTAGAACTTATTCTAAAAAAGTTGAATTGTTTGACCCTGCTGCTTGTTTGAAGTTAAGGGCATTGCACTTTTCTTACAATATCAATGTTGTATGTTAATTTCATCTAACTTTTTGGCGTTAAGTAACTAACTGCAGCATATATGGTCTATTAACTTTGTATACATTTGCCAATACGCAGATGATTTTGTTCTATTTAATAGTCATAAGAATATTAATATTAGTAGAAATGCTATACAAAATGCTTTAGTAATATTTATCAAATTGCTTGATAATTTAGAACTCGAATTATCAATACCGAAATCTAAATTTTGTGTATTTAGCAGGGGACAGAGAAAGAAAAGTTTAAAATTAGAAATAAACAACCACCAGATTGAAAGAGTTATTATATACAAATATTTAGGTCTTTGGTTAGATTGCTCCCTCTTATGGAGAAAACACATTGTCGAAATAGTCTTCAAAAATACCTCAATTTACTAAAAGTTTAGACAGGATCTAACTGGGGCGTTCACCCCACACATTTACGTAAGTTATACATATCATTAATCCGGAGTAGATTAGATTACGGATCATACTTATTTGATAACTGTGCAAAAATGCATACATATAAACTTGATAAGGTTCAGAATCAGGCTTTGAGAACGATTGGTGGGATTATAAGAAGTACTCCGGTACACGCCATGGAGAGTGAGCTCTGTGTATTTCCACTGCATATTAGGAGAAGGTATTTAGCCATGAAGTACTGTATGAAGCTTCGCGCGTCCACAGAGAACGAGCCGCTCAGAGCGCTGTCTCTGCTGCATACGAGATGTGACGAGTCTAGAACTACCTACGGCTATTGGTGGCGTAAAAAAATCCTTTGTTAGTAGTCACTTTATCTAATGTTTGCAACGAAGACTTATACTTCATCACTATTAGATATGTTCTCATTACATACTTGGATTACTAATTGTAACTGTGCGGATATTATCGTTACTAATTTAGATTGTTTAAAAGGCCCAAAAAACTCGCAAGAGGTAAATAATTTAAATGCCGAAGCGACTAAAGGGCTAAGTGATAAATATCATGGTTGGTGTATACTGTATTCGGACGGGTCAAAGAGTGACAATCGACGAGGAGCGGCGTTTTATGACCCATCCTCTAATATAAATAGTAATAATTGTTATAAAATAAATAATCAAAATGTATCCATTATGACGGTGGAGCTCATTGCAATATCGGAAGCACTCGCTTACATTGTTGATAAAATGATGCGAAAGGCTGTGATATGTACTGACAGTAGAAGTGCACTGCAACATATCTTGAGATGCACGTCGGGCAGGCGGGGAGTGTCCACGGCTTATAAAGTTACCTATATCTCAACTGGCCGAGTTAACTGCGCGGGGATCTGATATTAAATTGCAATGGGTACCATCGCATATTGGCTTGAAAGGCAATGAGGAGGCTGACTCACTTGCAAAAAAGGCGGTTTTAGAAGGTCGTAATTATAGTGTTTTGCCAAATTATACCGAAATACTGCCCAAATTTAAAAAAACAGTGCTTTCAAACATGGAAAGAATACTTCGATGAAAGATCTATGTATAAAGGTATTTGGTATAAAACAATAGTATGTGAGCCCCCTCATATACCATGGTTCAGTAATGTTTCTATCGGACGTAAGTTAATTGTTACAGCACATAGACTAAGAACTGGACACATGCCGTTAAAAAAATCGCATTCCTCATGCGGAAACACCGAATTGTGAAACATGTGGAGTTGTAGAGGATGTGTACCATATACTGGTAGAGTGTGTCCGCCTTCAGCAGGAGCGGCGCGCCTTTGCAGTGACCTACCAACTCAACCTGCGGGATGTGGGTTGCTTCAATGATATACTAGCTGTGCCTCGGAATATTCCGATCTGTCCCCCTGCTCTGTTTCCCCGGGGTGACAGAACGAACAAAAAAGTTAATGTGATATCTGTCCCCCTGTCTGTATGTGTGTACCGGCATTAGAGGTACAGATAAGACATTTTGATTACTGTTTGTCCGCATTAGAATTAAATGTAGGTAAAGGTGATGCAACCTTTTATTAAATAAAAGACAAAATGGTTTCGGTTTACAATCATCTTTATTTACATAAAATTAAAATATTTCTTTTATTACTCTAATAATTATCAGTATCATAAATCACGGAAGGTACTTAGTACTAGTTTACTTAGTACTTACATTGCATCAGAAAGTCCGAATGATGAACAAAGTAAGAAATTTCGTCTGTATATGATCAAACAATGGATCAAACCGCGTGATGCTGACTTCAGAAAATCATGGTGTGTTTTTGATGAACGTCATCGGACTACGAATTTTCTAGAGGGCTGGCACCATGCATTAAATAATGCAGTTGGCAAAAAGAAGCCCAACATATATATGCTGTTGGTTATTCTACAAAAGGATGCAGATTTTTATAGAGTCATATCACAACAGATTCAAAACTAATTGTCTCCGATTTTAAATTGTCGCACAAAAAATAATATTCTGAAAGACGAATATATACATACATGTCAAATGCAGTTTGTAGCTGGTGCAATCACTGTTGGTCATTTATTAGAGAAACTGAGATAAATATTAATATGAGTTGCCTTTTACATACAAATTTTAGAAATGTATTATATGTAATTCGTTAGACTATTGATTAGGAATATGATTATTAAGTTTTCAGATTATTTTCAACTTTTAGTTTAATAGTAAAGTTGTTGTTTGTAGTAGTAGTACTAGGTTAGCAAATCAAATCAGAAGACTGATTGTAATATGTACAATAGATATCTATTGTGATTTATAGCACGGTTTTATGTTGATTGGTAGATAAATATTCGTGATGTTAGTAAGTTTAAGTGTGGATATTTGTATCGTAATAAGACTGATTGTGTACTAAGTACCTTCCGTGATTTATGATACTGATAATTATTAGAGTAATAAAAGAAATATTTTAATTTTATGTAAATAAAGATGATTGTAAACCGAAACCATTTTGTCTTTTATTTAATAAAAGGTTGCATCACCTTTACCTACATTTAATTCTAATGCGGACAAACAGTAATCAAAATGTCTTATCTGTACCTCTAATGCCGGTACACACATACAGACAGGGGGACAGATAACACATTAAGGAGGAGAATAAAGTTCGATCCGTCCCCCTATCACAAACAGGGGGACAGATCGAACTTTTTTGTTGGTTCTGTCACCCCGGGGGGACAGAGCAGGGAGACAGATCGGAATATTTCGATTTATTGTTGTTGTAAAACCAGTTGTGTTACGTAAGGTACCACGCTGTTTGCACTATCTAATCTAGTTTGCGACTTAATTTGTTGTAGTAAGTAAATATTATTAATCAATGGCTTAAATAAATTCTAATAGTAGATATTTTTTAAAGCCTTGTTATTGGTTATATAATTGTTACCAAAGATAACATTTGATAACAATAAGTAATTGAATCTCATAATTTTCTTTACTAGGTATAATATAGTTGTTTAAGAGACCTCCTATCCAACTAGATGTGTAAAAGTTTGTTCAAACTGTTAAGTACTTACCACCATGAAAGCGGACTCAACGACCGTGGAATCAATAGGTTCGTTGGCATCTTCTCTGTTCGGCAGCAGGCCGCTCAGCATAGTGCATAGTTGTACTACCTGTTAACAAATTAGTCTCTTTTAAAACAATATGTATCTGACTAATACGGTTTCCACTCACGTATGATTCGCGTATGTTGTTTACGCGTTTCGGGTGCAATGTCAGCCATAGTCAGAACGTGCGTTCCGACATTCATTATTGGCATGAACTGTACGAAATTTCTGGCGCGATGTTTCGTTCTACGTTCTACAGAGTTTTATTCAGCAGTTACGGTCCGGGACAAATTGAAGGGTCAGTTCTCTTCACTGTAGACATCTTTACCTAGTTAAATTAGACAAAGTTACCTACCAATTAAGTTAATTAAGTTATGGATTCAATCTGCGCAGGACCGGGAAGAGTGGTCGTACTAGAAAAAATGGTCAGCAGTGGGCGATTGACGATTGATTGACAAGCTGATGCTGATGATAATAATAATAATAATAATAATAATGTCTTTATTTCAGGCAATAAACCCATATAAAATTCATATTACAAAATGCTGATAAAACTTAAACTAGATAATAGATAGATAGATTAATGATGATGCTGATAATTCTGATGCTGATGATGCTAGTTACCAAGTTGAGCGGTGTCTGCGGCACGACGGTCTTGAGCGGCGTCTGCTGCTGCAGGCCGATAATGCCGAACACGATGTAGTTGATGGCGCCGGGCACGTAGTGCTCGAACAGGCTGTTCATCTGCTCGCGCTCCTCCTCGTTGTTGCGGCTGCGGAGCCATCTACACAAAATAACGAGTACTATTATTATTTTTGTAATGTAAGTTGTCATTTAATAGCATTTTTAGGCTTTAAAAATATAACTTGTCGTCAAAATTAGAAAGAAAGAAAGAAAATTATTTATTGATAAATCGAGACTTAATTGTAGGCGTATAAACAAAAACATTTAAACGAATAATTAATAATCTACCTATAAAGATAAAGATAAAGATAAAGATATTTATTAATGATATAAAAATGAATACTACAATATACCTATGTACAGTGTGTATCATATTATAAAATCTCGTCAGTAATATAATTCATAATTTCTTATCAATAATAATATTATTTGTATAATATTAAAAAATAATAATTTACTAAAAATCCAAACAATTGCACAGCATATAACAATTATATTTTATAAGTATGTTCATTATTATTGGTATGTACAGGTACAGTTTCGTCAAAAGTCATGTGACTGTAGTCATTATTGAAATATTCTTTGAGTGTGTACAGTGTCTTATCGAGTAGAAGTTTTTTTGTCGAATTGATGAACGTATTCTCATTTGTCATAGTCTTTATTTTTTCTGGAAGTTTATTGAAAAGTTTTTCACCTATAACAGTAGGCAATTTTTCAAGCATGGCGAGACGATGTTTTGGTTTCTGTAAAAATAATCCATCAATTCTTCTGATCGATCTCTTGTCTCCATTTGAAATTTTGATATTGTATAGATGAAAATGTCTGTGTACGTGTTTAAGAATTTCCAGAATGTATTGGGATACTGTCGTCAAAATTTGTAGGTTCCGAAAGTGTTCTCTGCATGGTTCGAGATATCTACCTCCAACTAGAACTCGTATGGCTCTTTTTTGGAGTTTTAATACTCGCTCATAATCTGTTGAGTTTCCCCATAAAATAAGTCCATACAATAGAGTTGAATGGATATATGCATAGTATAACTCTTTCATATTTTCTGGTGTTGTGATTGCTTTGACTTGTTTAAGGGCAAATATACCCTTGGTCATTTTTTTACATGTGGTGTCTATATGTTGTTTCCATGTTAGTGAAGGATCAAGTTCGAAACCAAGAAGTTTTACCAGATTTGATGTAGTGCAAGTAGTGCCATCATGAAAACAAACTGAGTGTGTTTTGGTGTTAGGTGAAACAGCATTAAATATAATGATATTAGTTTTTTGAGTATTCAGTTTTAAGCCATTGTCCTTGAACCACTCATCGAGGTGATTCATTGTATTTTTTATTGCTACGTTCAGCATGTCTGTGGTGTCTGTGGAAATTATGACGCTTGTGTCGTCAGCGTACTGAATTAACTCCCCATTGACGCCTGACATTTGTAAGTCATTAAGAAATACTAGGAATAGTATATTCCCAAGGGAGGATCCTTGTGGAACACCAATATTCATAGTCTGTGGTAAAGAGCGCACTCGCTTTTTCTTGATCTTGATTTCAACAGTATGGACTCGATCACTTAAAAACGATTTAATTAGCTCAAGAGGGTTGCCATCTACTCCATACATTTTTAGCTTTTTTATAAGTAGGCTGTGATTAAGGGAATCAAATGCTTTGGACAAGTCAAGAAATACTCCGGCCACCTTTTTTTTATTGTCCAAAGCATTCATCACAGTTTCAACTAGTTTCAGCGCTGCTGAAGTAGTCGATCGACCACGCCTGTAGGCATACTGAGCGTCTGAAATCATGTTGTTGGTCACCATATGCTTCATGATATTATCTGCAATTATAGACTCAATTAGCTTAGATAATATAGGGACAATCGCTATCGGTCTATAATTTTGAACAGCGGTAGGTGGCCCTTTACCTTTGTAAAGAGGTGTTAATTTAACTTTTTTTAGGGTAATAGGGTACTCGCTGGATTCTAGAATCTTATTTATGAGGTACGTAAAATGGTCACTCAATACTGGTAAAACTGAAGTGATAAACTTACCTGACATATCAAATATGTCTTTAGTATCCGAGTGATTTAATTTATGTTTAGCTATTTTGATGAGATCCATCGGTGAAATTGATTGCAGCTTAAAATCAATGGCAATAGAGGGAGCGACAATACTCATTGCCTTGTCATAGTTTGGTGAGTTGTTTACCTGCAAATCTAAACCTATTGCTGTAAAGTGATTGTTTATATGATCAGCTATATGTTCCTTCTTGATCGGTAGGTTGTTTGAGTCGTCTACAAGATCCCATTCAATGTCTTTTATATTTTTGTTAGTTTCATCCTTTATTACATTCCAAATTTCTTTTTTAGGATTTTTTGAGTTGCTCAAACGATTTTTTATGTGTTCTTTTTTGTTTATTAATGTACGATCATCTCTATTCTTACTTTTAGTACAAATCATTTCTTCAAAATCAATTTCTGGATATTGTCTCTGAAACAAGTTTAAATCTTGTATATCTTTTTGCAGCTTTATTATATCACTTGTTATCCAAGGGCATTTTTGTTGGTTTTTTACTCTTCTGTTTATAATTGGGAAAAAAAGATTGTAATTATACTGAAATCTGTTAAAAAAGGCGTCAAACGTGTTAGACGTGTAGTTACAAAAAATTAAATCCCAATCGTAGCATAGCATTGCATAACAGAATTCATCTACTTTTGATGCACCAAAGACACGGTTTTCAATGTTAATAAATTTAGGAATGCGCTCACGTTCAATTTTTAACACAGCTATTACAATGTGTCAAATCAGTTTTATCATTTTGTACATGCATATAGTTTTGACCGGAATTGCTTACAATATTATGAAATAAAAATCTAATAAAACTTTTCTTCAAATTTCGCGTCTGGGTAAAAAAACTGTTTGTATAGTCATTTATATCTATCAAAGATAATTCCTTCGATCTTTCAACGAAAGCGTAGATTTCCTTATTTTTCTTGTAGATATCTTCGTTTCGTCGTGCATTATTCAGATTTTCACGGTATGGTATGGTAGTAACTTGTAATTTTAATTTACTAGCAGTACAATGTTCTTTTGCTTCCTTAATATAATCTAATCTATATTGCGATAGCTCCGATGATATGATTACTACGTGGTCACCTTCATCGAGAGATTGTGTATGTCGTAAAATATCTTGAACCACTTGCTTTAGAGTAGCACCAGGTTTACATATCGCTATGGCTGAGATGTGATTTGTGTTCAATTGTATATGCTCAGCTAATCCTTTCCCAAATCTATCACATAATATTACCATTTTTTTCTTTGGCCTAATGGTCTCGTCCTTTATAGATTCATTTCTTCTGCTGTTTTTACTGTCATTATTTTCACATTCTGTTATATTATGTGCAGTCGTTGTATTATGTTCTTTGTCATAATTTTGAGTTTCTTGGTTTGGGTGACTTGAAACAATTTCCGTTGTTTTATTTGTCTTATGTTCTTCTAGTTTCGATGATTTATTTTTCTTCTTCCTTGTTGGCTTATTTGTAGTGATATTCTTAGAGAATGGATTTCCAGTTTCTTCGACTGCTTTTTGAGTTTTAATATTGTCCATTTCATGTTGATTTTGTCTCGTCTCTATTTCTATTTTTTTCTTGTATTCTTCACCTTCTTGATATAATTTGTGACACTTTTCTCTGAGACTTAAATTTTCTCTCTGCAGTTCCAGACTTTGATTGGTCAGGTCATCAATGCGTGCATTAAGTTCTTCTACTACTGCCTTACAGTCATTCTGTGTCTGTTCCCTGAGCTCTTTATGTAAAGCTACGTTTTTTTCCTGCATTTGAATTAAGTTAAGTGCATTTTCGTAGTCATCAAAGTTCATTAGCTTTTCGGTAATTATAGTCTGAAAATCATTCCGTTGGGTAGTGGTTTCTTCTAGTTGTTCTTCTAGATTGGCCTTTTCAGATTTTAAAATGGCAACTTTATCTAATAACTCTTTATATTCTTCCGAGTAGTCATCTTGTTCTTTCAACAGTTTGATGTTTAATTCTTGTTCTTTTTGTAGTGCAGTTGTCAATTCTCTAATTTTATTATTTGCGTCCGCAATGGTCTTACCCCTCGTTTGCGCCATGTTAAAAATACTTTTAAAACAGTATTTATTGATTTATTATAGTAGTCAATTTTTCAATTTGATAAATATTTTTTATGAAGGAGGCATTGTAGTCTATGGCTTTAAGTAATATTCGAATATTGATTTTCGTTAATCGGTTTATAGTCTGTGCGTTCTATCTTAGTTGCTGTTGCATAATCTGTGAAGATCGTGTATATCCGAACATGAAAGTTAGTTCCGTTTTGTTGGTATTTTTGAAATGTCAAAAACAGCTGTCCAATCAGTAGGTTATGTTTTTAATAATCAAATTAGTTTGTGGGTGATTGGTGTAATTTGAAATATTAATTAGCAAGGAACTGTTAATATTATATCTATGTATCTACGTTATACCCACCCTCCAAAACCACCCGCCAAGTCCTGCCCCCATCATAGAATAGACACACATACATACATATGTAAACATATATATATATATATATACATATATATACATACACATCCATTCCACGACAACAACAAATCCCAGCAAACGATTCTAGAAGGTAGGTATAACGCTAATATAAAAAAACAAAAATTATTTTAAAATGGGTAGGCCATTGTAGTACCTAAATAAAATTAATAAGTAAGACACGTAGATAATAGCATTATTTATTTATTTATTAATGCAATACATAATACGATGTAACAATTTTAGTACTAATTAAAAAATACAATTACCTAATATAGTTTTGTGGTTAACTTTATGGCTTAGTTTTTTACTTTCTATTTACCAATACATGGTATACTCTGTTCTCCAAGCTAGGCTAATTCTGTGGTGTGGAATGCAGTCATCCTCATAGACTACTTTGCTAAAATAGTCTCATAACTGATGCACTGTGACAACAACATCATACCGTCAAATCGAGAATCTACTCCATATTATGGTACAATACAATACAATACATTTATTGATAATTCTATTATTACAAGTCATACAATTAAATTAAATTACATGTCAGTCTATTACACTTTAGTACTCAACTCGCACAAGAAATAAAATGAAGACGAATATGTAATTAGAAATATAACAATTAATAAATTACCTGTCCCAATATGGTTGGAATCCCAAATTCTTAGGGTCCACAAACACCATGCCGGCTCTGGACACGGTGGCCGGCGAGGCATAGTTCGAGGCGGATTCTCTCGCCATTGGCCAGCGTGAGGAGTTTGTTGTCATCCATGACGGAGTTCATGTTCTCTATCCAGAGGGCGTCCACGTCGCCGTCGAATAGGGAGTAGCGACGCTCGTTCGGTTCTGCTGGTCTGGTGATAGAAAAGATTTTGAAGATTATGCATAGCTTTTATCAAGTATTGCTTAAACCTGATAATCGTTTTAATTTGAAGCGTTCTTTATTGAAGCGTTTTTGTACTTATTGTATTGACTGATGAAAACGATGGCGATTTGATCAAATAATTTTTTTCAGATGTTTATGATATAAAAATTGTAAGTAGGTATACTTATTTAAAGTCATTTACCTGTTCATTTCTCTGAATATTTTAGAATATAATCCATCAGTCCAGTCTCTTGTGACAGGGTCTAGAATTCCGTACAGCTCAATCACCGAACAGGCCTGAAATAAAACCACTTCTAAATACATATTTAATAACTAAGTAAGCACACTCCGTCTTAGGCCTTACCTTTTGCTTACCATCAGGCAAACTATGAACTAAGGTCATGTGCAAACCTGTTTTAGTTTAAAAAGAAACTAAGAAGTCTACAAAAAAAGTAAAAGATTCATTAAAACTGGTTCAAAATATAATTGGATGTTGATGTTCCGTCGAAGGTAGGTATGTATTTTTTTTGTAGTTATTTTTTATTGCCCATAACAAACCCGATTTTATGCATGTTTGTTGTGTATATAGTGCACGAGCTTAGGAAAAACAATTCCTTCTTATCGTGAAAACTAGAACTTGGATTGTAGAATGTGTTATATTATACCTTAGGATTGACGACAGTGAGTTTAGTAGGCAGGCCGAGGTTGGTCTGCGCGCGGATCAGGCAGTGCAGGATGACGGACTTGCCGCCGCCCGTCGGCCCCACCAGCATGGAGCAGTGGCGGGTCATCATAGTCTCGTATAACTGGACCACTTTGTCCACCTGGTGATGTTAATAAAATGATTAGTAGAAAAAGAAAAATAAATAAATTGATTAGTCTTTACAAATGTGTGACAATTCATTGTTACTTTGTAAAATTTCATCAAAAGCGAGAGACCTTTACAAATGCAGGCAGTTTTCTGTCTGAAGCTCTTATACAAGAGGCATTCGCACAAGTTAACCAAGCAAGTGCTAGGTATGCACTAAACTGCCTTCCGGTCTTGCTCGTCTTGAAATCAATTAAAGACTAAGTATAAAAAGATAAATAATAAAAAAAACATCGTAGTACTTACCTGATGATCCAGCACAATATATCCGTCAGTCTCAAGCACGTCTATAACCGCCGCGTTGAAGTCCGGGTACCCGACGCGAGGGCACTCCAGGCCGGGGAACAGGACCTTAATGAGACCCAGGAACAGGGGCATGTCTTCGAACACGAACTTGGGGTGGTTCATGTCTCTGGAAGAATAATGAACAAAGGTCAATAAAATGTGGAAATTACTGTTTATGTAGGTACCTACACTATCTTAGGCTACAGTGCGAATAGGAATTTCAGTCCAAAAATAGGTAATTTGTGGCATTTTTCTATTTTGACTGTTAGGTAGCCGAAATATTTTCATAAAGGTTAGGTTGACAATTAGGTAGGTACTCGTACTCCAGTATATTTTTTTTAACTATAACAGGTTTGCACTTGACCATAGTTTGCCCGATAGCAAGCAATAGCTATGGTCTAAGATGGATCGTGCTTACCAGATATGAACCGGTTCACTCTCGCCTTAGAGATCAAAAAATGTCAATGACATTTTCATGTCATTGACATTTTTTGGCCTAGAATATGAACTTTACTATCGCATATGCGGATATCACTTCAGGTGATCTGGTGGTTAAATACCAGATTCGGATTGTACAGAGTAAAAAAGATACGGACCTGAGGGCTCTCATAAGGACCATAATCTCACTCAAGCCGGGCGCTTCTCGCCGCAACTTGCCAGCCATCCGCAGCACAGCAGTGAGCGCTCGCAGACCCCAGTCGTAGTGGGACTGCTTGGAGAGCTGCTCTCGGGCCACCTTGTATAGAACTGTCATTTTCTTCGCCAGCACCTGCGGTGGAAAAACAGATTAATCTACAGTTAGGACTACAACAAAGCAGTAAAACTAAAAGAAACTTATCAGTGTGATTCCAGCACTTCCGGCTTTACAGGTTTTCTACACAAATTGCAAACCAAACGTTGTTGCTGTCAGTTCGCACCCGGTATCTTTATAGTTAGCAATCGCGTGCCTTAGTTTAAAAAAATTACAATACAAACAATATAATACAGGTACCTACCTACCTGCACCAGACATAGAAAAGACATTAATAGTCATTATTACTCTTTTCCCTCTCATTTTATGTACGTACCTTGGCAGTCAAAAATCCATCGGAGAAAAGCGATATAAGGCATATCATCTCCAGGTCGGGCAGGATGCAGACGACGGGGCGGAACAGTGCCTTCACAGACTCGGGCAGCTCCGTGCGGCCCGTGTACCCAGGGTTCATGGTGATGAAGATGCCAACCTTGTTGTCCATGGCTATCTCCTGCCCTTCGAACTGGAGGGGAGGAAAGAAAAATATTAGATAGGAGAGATTTTTTATACTATGTAATTACATTTTAAAAAATTGAGGCCTATAGGTACCTACTAATAAGATGCGTCAGCTAAGTATGGAAATGGCGCCGTATAAGTTTGAAATATTTATTTATTGAAATTAGTACTAAAATATAGGCAAATGTCCTTTTTTTTTGTATACCTATTTTAGTGTAGAAATATGTAATAATTCCCAAAAAGTAGCAAAAAGCCAACATCACGCGGTGTTCCCAGGCGGTCACCCATCCAAGTACTGACCGCGCCCGACGTTGCTTAACTTCGGTGATCGGACGAGAACCGGTGTTTTCAACGTGGTATGGACGTTGGCGATTGCAAATACGAAATTTTGCAACAAGTTCGAACTGGCATATTAATATTATTAAAACAACCATAACATCAGCATTGATTACAAGGCAATAATATAACGACTCTTATAATTGTTAAGATAGTATATGTGCAGTGCGTGTATGAGATTTAAACTAGTTTTATTGAAATAACTTACTGAAAAATGGCTAACTAAGTACATATACATTTTTTAATTTCAGAGTAACTTAATTTTGAAAATATACTTAGCCGAAACTAGAAAATCTAGTGTATGGAGAAAATATTCTACTGCAAAAAGCCATCATCACGTGGTGTTCCCAGGCGGTCCACCCATCCAAGTACTGACCGCGCCCGACGTTGCTTAACTTCGGTGATCGGACGAGAACCGGTGTTTTCAGCGTGCTATGGACGTTGGCGAAAGGCTCGTCAAAATAATGGTGTAAATTCTTACCGTGAATCGTTTCAACTTCATCAACAGCGCGCTCCTAATACACTGCAGCTGAGTAGATATGACAGACAGGACAGAAATATCAATCCTATTGAATTCGTCGAAGCAGCCCCAGGCGCCACACTGGCAGAGGCCGGCCAATATTTGTCCCACGGCGCGGAAGTCCATGCCTTCTCCACAGTTGGTCACTACGCAGAGCAGGCCCAAGGCTTTGGCCAGGTCCTTGGTCGTTTCGGTCTTGCCGGTGCCGGCGGGGCCTGGGAGAAAAGAAATTGATATGACAATGTAAGATATTAATAGACGAGGTGTTTTTTTTTTTTTCAAATTAATTTTTGACTGAATAGGTACTTATATTATAGGTACGAAAAACTATAAATAAATAAATAATTATTTTGCCGTATTTTATCATAAGTTAAACATGTACCTAAGTAAGTATTTTAGTGATATTTTAGTATTTGAATGCCGTCGTCATTGCGGGCGTCAAAATGTAGCGGTCTAAAAGATCTTCCCCCAATAAATTCAAGCAAATCTGTAGGGGTGTCACGACCCTCAGTAAGGAGGAACACGTCTCAAGCAGCAGTATATACGTAAATACAGCGGGTGCGCCTCCCAGCTGCATGGTGAGCGCCTGCGTGATGGTGAGGTAGATGCGGTCGGTGAGCGGCGTGATCACCAGCCGCCCGTTCAGACCCATGTACTCGTAGCCGTACTCGAATATACCTGAGGAAACAGTTAAATTTCAATAGAGATTAAATTTTTCATACTCTATGTTTACCGAAAAGGAAGACTGCAAATAGAATTTTCATTCACTCAGACGTTTCATTCTAATCTTTCTAGCTATACCTTGCCATGGTAACATTCGAAACAAACTGCTTCCGATAGAAATTGAAAAGAAACCACATTTGCTTCCTCATTCAAACGCAGCTGTTTCTGCCTCGTTGTCGTTTACAAATCCTTCTATGATGTCTCGAGCATGTATCAATGTTTTAATTGTTCCATAGATACAATCAATAATTCAGATCAAACTATACTTCTATACTAATATTATAAAGCTGAAGAGTTTGTTTGTTTGTTTAAATAAATAAATAAATATTTCGGGACATTGCTCACAGCGCCATCTAGCCCCACACTAAGCAAACGCTTGTGTCGTGGGTACTAGATAACGGATATAATACTTATATACTTTTCTTTTGTAAATACATACTTATTATACATACAAACAACCAGACTCAACACAAGAAATTATACATTTTTAAAATGCATAAATACTTGTGTCAGGCGGGAATCGAACCCGCAACCCCTAGATTAGAAGGCAGAGCCACTACCAACTAAGCTAACAGGCCAGTCAAGTTTGTTTGTTTGAACGCGCTAATCTCAGGAACTACTGGTGCGAATTGATAAAAACTTTGTGTTGTATAGACCATACATCGAGGAAGGCTTTAGGCTATATAACATCACACTGCAACTAATAGGATCAAAGAAACAATGGAAAATATGGAAAAAACGGGGAAAATTATTCATTTTTTAGGGTTTCCGTTGCGTGCGCTTCGAAAACGGTTCAAGTCGTGGGTAACAGCTATAATTTATAAAGCTGAAGAGGTAGTTTGCAAAAATAAATAAGTATTCCACGCGGACGAAGTCGCGAGCACAGCTAGTTCTCGTACCTCTCTTTGAGTCGTATTTCCTCATGACTGAGGGTCGTGACTCCCCCGCAGAATTAATTCGTTAGGGGTGTTTTCTTAGGCAGAACCTATATACATAGAACAAAGCCTTAGAAAGTGACAAGTTTTTCTTACCAGTACATTGCTTTAGCCAGCAATTATCGTCTCTCTTGAGCCAATAGAAACGCAGCTGGCTCTCCCATTCGAACTCGGCCGCTTCAGTCACATTATCTCGAACAAATCCCTCGATGATGTCTCGAGCGTGGACGTCGATTGTGGTGATGGTGCGGAACTTCAGCCGGTCGTTTGAAGTTAAATCTGAGGGCAAATAATAAACATTCATTTGATTCCAAACAGATGAAATAAAGAAATGATTAATAGTCAAAATATTTATCACATATTTTATCATATGAGAGTGGTCATCTTTAGTGTCCAAAGTTTTCAATCCTTTTTCAAGGTTTATATGTTTTATTTGGCAAAGAAATGTAGTATCAGCAGAACGTACACCAATGAAAATAATACCTATCTACACAGTTTTTTTTGGTCGGTAACAAAAATAAATTTAGCGACATGCCAATAAATTAATATACATGTATATAATAAGTCACCAAAAAGCTTTTTAAATGAGTCATAGGTAGGCAAGATTAGTAAAGTAATAGCGGGTTCATATCAGAAAAATGTACTTACTAATTACATTTATGAAGTGTAATATTATCGTAATGTTTTATTTATAACCAAAGTCATAAGTCTAAGTAATTTAGCCCATTCCGATCATTATAATAATAATTATAATCTCATAAATAATGCTTTTGATTTAATTGATATCTCAATTTGAGCAAATCAATCGCCAACGTCCATACCACGGTTCTCGTCCGATCACCGAAGTTAAGCAACGTCGGGCGCGGTCAGTACTTGGATGGGTGACCGCCTGGGAACACCGCGTGATGTTGGCTTTTTGCTTGAAGTTTTTTTTTTATATAAAAAGCTATTTTCTAAGCTATTTAAATACTTTGTTACAGATTATTTTTTATTTTCATGGTCAAAGGGCAAATAAATTGAACAAGTACCACAAGTGGCGCCATCATATTTTCTACTTTCGTTATGATATAACTCCGACAGCTTCGTTCACAACTGACACACACACACACATATACTGTCTCCTCAGACTCCAATGTCCAACACACGCCAGTGTACTAGATATCCTCTACGGCTTTTCTCCCAAAAATTACAGCAAAACATGCTGATAATCTTCACCACCAGCCAAAATTGAGCATTTCTAGACGCGGCTTTTTTACGGTCGAATCTTCGAGTCGTCCAATTTTTTTGCTACTTGTATACCTTTTTCTACAAAACTAGTGGATGCTAGCGGCTTCGCTCGCATTAAGAAGTAAAACTTGCATCCCCTATTTCACGCCTTTAAAAGTGGCATTTCTAAAAATTCTTTCTTAGCGGATGCTTACGTCATAACATCTACCTTCATTCCAAATTTCAGCCCAATCCGTCCAGTGGTTTGGGCTGTGCGTTGATAGATCACTATATCAGTCAGTCAATCAGTCAGTCACCTTTGAGTTTTATATATATAGATATAGATAGACTTACCTTGTCTGACTTTAACAACCAGTCCGTCTAGCTGTTCGTTCTGCTGCGCCAGGTGCTCCTTCATGGCCCGCTTGTTCCCCTTCCTGATGCGGATGAAGGTCTCCTCAGTCTCCGCCGTCCACCACACTCCGTTGGCCGCCAGACACACCATGCCTAGGTACTCTAGGATCCAGTCCGTCCTGGGGATTCAATGCAAATAAAAATTGTTTATTGAGCCAATACTGTTGGATGGTACTTGGTAAATAAGATAGATGTAATGCATCATCATCATCATCAGCGTCAGGTCTGTGAAATGTCAATTGTTCTGATATTTGAAATACCTACCTGACCCGGTGGCAGCGCCATAAGGTCTATCAAAAGTAAAAAAAAAACGGTTCCTCATTTGTATGTATGTTTTTTTTATAATATCGCCATCTGGATATTTTTGATAAAGCTGTGTTTCGTGTAGCGCTTTTATCGTCATATTCGTCATACTTATTCTGTTTGAAAATGGTAAAAAGATAATGCCCAGACAATATCGTAATAATTTAATATTACTTAGATTATAAATTGGACCAAAATCTATACTAAGAATTTCAAACTTTAATTTTCATATCAAACAAGTCTGGTATTTCAAAAATTATCATAATTCGTACCTGGGTACTTTCCAGTTCTTCCCGTAGTAGAATATGGCCTTCTTAGTGATGAACTTGTTGGCGGCTCTCATGGCTTGCAGCACGCTGTTCATCCAGTCCTCCATGCGGCCCTCCGTGTACACCACTTGACGGAACTCCATTATCAAGCGGCATAATTGAAGTTTATGTAAAGAACTTACTTAATAGAAAATATTTCAGTATTAATAATTTTAGTTCCGCTATACACCGGTGGAGGCTTATGGCTTACTACATACTATTTGATTCTAATTACGTTATTTGGGAGTATTGGGATAAAAATGGGAGTAAATGATGGACTATTATTTCATATACAAATTCAGAGGTTGAACATTAAATTATAAAAAAATGCTCAATAAAAAACTGAAGGTAAACATAAACTTCAGGTATAAATAAGAAACCGGCCAAGTGCGAGTCGGACTCGCGCACCGAGGGTTCCGTAAAATTTATGGTTTTCGTAATTTTTCCTTTATCTATGCTATAAGACGTTGCTTCGTACCAAATTTCAAGATTCTGAGTTCACGGGAAGCACCCTGTAGGTTTTGCTTCCCTTGCAAGTGTCGAAAATTTGCGGCATAAATGGCTGTATCTTTTGATTGCGTTGGCTTAGAAGTTTGATTTTTTCACAGCTTCAAGGGACAGTAGACCTGAGTAATTGATATAAATTTCAGCTTCATACCTCTACGCGTTCCTGAGAAAAAGGGTCTTGACAGACGGACGGACGGACGGACAGACGGACAACAAAGTGATCCTATAAGGGTTCCGTTTTTTCCTTTTGAGGTACGGAACCCTAAAAAATACCTCTCCTTCAGCTGAGATCATTTTAGCAGCAACGGGGCGGTTCGTGTGATCAACGTACAGGTCCAGTGATCGGATATTGTCAAACATCTGGAAACAAAACAAAATGTATAACGACTTCTTAGCCAGTGATATTCAAACAAAACCATAAACTAGCTGTTACTACTGTTTTCAAATGAGGCCGCAGCAAATGTGTTATGTTTTTCATACAACCTTTGTCCTAAGATATTTTTCTATCGTGACTATACTGGTATAGATTAAAATCAAATCTAGAGTAAAATGGTTTAGAGGGCAAACGCGATTAAGATAAAAGTATGCTTATCATCAAGCTATCAAAAAAATAATCAACATTGAGAGCTACATCCCAGTAAAGGAATGCTTTATTTTTGCACAGTCGATTATGTAGGTCTCACTTGTGGCGACATTTGAGTGTTACGTGTAAAAACCTGGAACTAATTTGTATGATACCTTGATCATATGCTCCTGTACACAGCTGCACTCACTGCTGCCGAGGATAGAGAGCAGCTCGTCGGTGGAGATGAAGAAGAAACGCGGGAATATACGCCGCTTCGAGTCCAGGTAGTCGTTCAGGGATTTCTGACATCTGAGAATTGATAATCATGAATTAAAAAAATAAATCATGAATATATGATTTTCATATTTTTATTTATTTATATTTGGTAAAAGCGAAAATTTAACTCAAGGCGGAACCCAGACTTAGTCGGAGTAATTCCAAAGAGTAACAATTTCAGGAGTTTGCTGAGTTTATCAGAAGAGTTATAGGTATACAATTGCGAACTTATGGTCATAGGTATAATTTGGACAAATATCTGATAAATTATTCGATACAGTTCAAATAATTACATAGAAACCAGGTATATCTTACTTTTGAAGGCCCAATCCCAAATTAATAAATTCTTCAAGCCTTCCTCCGATCATACAGCAATCCACCACGTTCTGTCTCTTCGCAGTGTCCAACATATGTATAACATATAACATTCTACATACACATTGTTGGTTGCTTATGTTTCACGCCTAAATCACTGTACCTACTGATCAGAAACATAGCATACTATTTATCCCAGAAAAATTATGTCTATCCCCACATTACTTGTGTTGAGTCTGGTCGTTTCTATGTATAATAAATATGTATTTACAAAAGAAAAGCATACATGTATTATATATGTTATCTAGTACCCATGATACAAGCGTAAGCTTAGTATGGGGCTAGATGGCACTGTGTGATATGTCCCGAAACATTTATTTATTTACATTTCACGCTTTAAATTTCAAAACGTTTTGATTATTCATGTGCCTACAACAGAAAGTCCTACCCACCTTCCTGAACGCCTTGTCGATATCATCAAACTTCTTGGCCTCTTCAGGTAGTTGCACGCGTATGTCTCCCCCCACGAAGATGCCCTCCAGGTAGAGCCACTTGCGCTGCGTCGCCATCCACTCGTCTATGATCTCGGAGATCAGAGACAGTGTGTGCTCCCATTTCTGTACCACGGCGAGGAATGGACCAATGAATCTGGAAAGAAAGTTAGTAAGTAATAATCAGTAGTTGTCATTTATTGTTAGTAAAACTAGGTTTCTTCACAGTTACTCGTATCTCTAGTTTATACCTGTCGGGTGTACCAACATAATTAATTTAATATATTATCATAACAGCTATATTTGAGGTCTTAAATAGTCTTGTACTTTGTAATAGCATTTCTCTAACAAGAGTTCTGTCAGAATTATAAAATTTTCGAAATAAGGTATTTATTACATCATTTTGTCATAAGAAATGTTTACGCAAAGCACAACTGTATGGAGCGCTCGAATGTTTGGGCAAACCGCTAAGCAGTATCCGAATTTTGAAGACTTGGTTGACTGTGCCTGTATAGTCTGTACCAAAATTTTAAATCGAAATAAATGAATGCGTAGAATAGTTAAAAGATTCTCAATGTTGTACCTATTTATATATTACCTAAATTTTACGGCTCTTATTACAAAACGTGGTTTAACTAATAGTCCGGAACTTTGAAAATATGGAGTCCATTCATGTTGTACATAATTTGTTCTCTTCAGTATGTGTTCATTTTCTGATATATCAACGTTCAAATTTAAAATTTACAATTTACAATAACCGAGTTTTGGTTTTCGAAGTCCTGAACTAGCATTTAAACCGCGTTATGTAATAAGACGGACTGTGGCTGCATCGCTAGGGTTCAGTAGGTATAAAATCTTTAATTCAGTGTGTGAATCATGGAAGAAAGAAGCTATCTCTTTTTTCCAAGGTCTGTGATCATAGTGAAGTGTACTATACTGTTCAGTAACTGTAGTATAAATCTACTTACTGTGAGGCAGCCATACTCTGCAGCGTAATAGCGTCATCATCAAGTTTCACAGTGATTTCATCGCAAGGGTTTAATGTGTAACCTCTATCTTCCCCGCGGTTGAAATGGCGGGCCACTGTGAACGCAATCTGCGCCCACGTCTCTTGGACTTCTTTCACTCCGCGTTCTATCGCTAATTCCTGTAAGATAATAGAAAAAGATTTTCCATTATATTTGTCTATGATTGAGCTACAAAAATATACACAGTTAGAAATAAAAGGAAGAAAGATCGAGTTTTCAAGGGATTTTCATTATACTTATATTCGTAGTATTGGCCAAATTTAGATCTCAAGAGGTTTGTCTTATGTGCGCGATTTATTAATTACGAATTAAGTAATTTTATTGTTTAATTTATTATTTATTTTTTTATAAAAAAAACTACTAGTCCCAACCTATCGTCCAATGGCAATGGAGTAAAGTATATATTTTAACTGACTTCAAAAAAAAGGGGGTTATAATTTCGCCTAAATGATTTTCTTATAAAAATGCTTTATAGAAATACCTTGATAGCGTGGTTGACGATCTGCTCAGCAATATCGATGTACTTATGCAGCTCCATAGAGAACATGTTGTCCAGTGTGAACCGATCCGGCGACATGTCGAAATCCTGACCTGGAAGTAGCAACAGCTTAAACTTATCAAGTAGGTACATAAGTACAGTTAAACCAAAGAGTGTACATGAATTTAATTATTTTTATAAAATCCATATTTTGCCTTTATAAAATCTAATTAATTTTTTTAAATCTAATTATTTTTTTTTTATCTTCATGACAATTTTCAAAACAAATTATATATCACTAATATAATGAAGGTGAAACTTGTAGAGAATCAACTTGACTTTTTTTCAAAGCATGGCTTTTGGGTATAAGTGAGAGCGGATAATTTTAATATCCTACCTTACAGAGACCGCCTCGTTAAAAACCCTAGTGAAACATTTCACAATCATCTTTAAAAAAAGGAAACCTATAAGTACCTCCATTAATAGCAGTCCTCTATCCAGATCATCCCCCACAGTGACTGGCCCAACTGCATCAAACTTCTCCAAGAACTCGTCCAGTTCCCGCAGGAAGTTGGCTATCTCGACCACATTCAGTTTGGAGAACTTCTCTTTGGTCTGCTCTAGAGCCTTCACGCGGAATAACGAGGTCTGGTAGAGACCGCCCCACGCTGCTTCGAGGCTCTTCGCGAATTCTAGGTCTTCGTCTGATACCTGCGAAAAATTGACAATGGTATTAATTGAAAAGCGAAAAAATACTAATACAGAAAATAACGAAATAGGAAAACATGGATCGAATACGATTCGGATTCGTAGAAAGGTCACGAATTAAAAATTCTTCACATTATATCGTTTCAAAAGATGCCGTTGTGAAAATCAACCTAAAACATTTTTAGATCCAAAAATTTCCTGCGAAAACTATAAATTCATTCGATTTGAAGTAAATTATCTGGCGAGATTTTTGTTGAATTATGTACAATTTAAGATATAATTCATCCCTCTCTTTTTAAGTTATTTTAGAGTTTGAGTCTTACTATTATATAGGTATTTATACTATATCTTACTATTAACTGTTTATATGAAAACTAGTGAGTGCTCGCGGCTTCGCTCGCATTAAGAAGTAAAACTTGCATCCCCTATTTCACCCTTTTAAAGTGGCATTTCCAACAATCCTTTCTTAGCGGATGCCTACGTCATAACATCTACCTTCATTACTGTCCAGTAGCGCACCAGGAGTGCGCGGAGTACGAGTACGAGTCCTGGATGTCTCGCAGCACCCCCTCCAACCTCAGTTTGGCCACCGGCAACCTGTAGTAAGAAAAGATAATATTAGAGATCAGAAGTAGATTTAAGTGCGGGCAGCAGCGCACCAGGAGTGCGCGTAGTAGCGCACCAGGAGTGCGCGCAGTAGCGCACCAGGAGTGGGCGCAGTAGCGCACCAGGAGTGGGCGCAGTAGCGCACCAAAAGTGCGCGCAGCAGCGCACCAGAAGTGCGCGCAGCAGCGCACCAGAAGTGCGAGCAGCAGCGCACCAGGAGTGCGCGGAGTACGAGTACGATTCCTGGATGTCTCGCAGCACCCCCTCCAACCTCAGTTTGGCCACCGGCAACCTGTAGTAAGAAAAGATAATATTAGAGATCAGAAGTAGATTTAAGTGCGCGCAGTAGCGCACCAGGAGTGCGCGCAGTAGCGCACCAGGAGTGCGCGCAGCAGCGCACCAGGAGTGCGCGCAGTAGAGCACCAAAAGTGCGCGCAGTAGCGCACCAAGAGTGCGCGCAGTAGCGCACCAGGAGTGCGCGGAGTACGCGTACGAGTCCTGGATGTCTCGCAGCACCCCCTCCAACCTCATTTTGGCCACCGGCAACCTGTAGTAAGAAAAGATAATATTAGAGATCAGAAGTAGATTTAAGTGCGGGCAGCAGCGCACAAGGAGTGCGCGCAGTAGCGCACCAGGAACGCGCAGTAGCGCACCAGGAGTGTGCGCAGCAGCGCACCAGGAGTGCGGGCAGCAGCGCACCAGGAGTGCGCGCAGCAGCGCACGGGGAGCGCGCGCAGTAGCGCACGGGGAGCGCACGCAGTAGCGCACCAGGAGGGCGCGCAGCAGCGCACCAGGAGTGCGCGCAGTAGCGCACCAGGAGTGCGCGCAGAAGCGCACCAGGAGTGCGCGCAGTAGCGCACCACAAGCGCACTTGGAGTGCGCGCAGTAGCGCACCAGGAGTGCGAGGAGTACGAGTACGAGTCCTGGATGTCTCGCAGCAACCCCTCCAACCTCAGTTTGGCCACCGGCAACCTGTAGTAAGAAAAGATAATATTAGAGATCAGAAGTAGATTTAAGTGCGGGCAGCAGCGCACAAGGAGTGCGCGCAGTAGCGCACCAGGAGTGCGGGCAGCAGTGCACCAGGAGTGCGCGCAGTAGCGCACCAGGAGTGCGCGGAGTACGAGTACGAGTCCTGGATGTCTCGCAGCACCCCCTCCAACCTCAGTTTGGCCACCGGCAACCTGTAGTAAGAAAAGAAAATATTAGAGATCAGAAGTAGATTTAAGTTCGGGCAGCAGCGCACCAGGAGTGCGCGCAGTAGCGCACCAGGAGTACGCGCAGCAGCGCACCAGGAGTGCGCGCAGTAGCGCACCGAGAGTGCGCGGAGTACGCGTACGAGTCCTGGATGTCTCGCAGCACCCCCTCCAACCTCATTTTGGCCACCGGCAACCTGTAGTAAGAAAAGATAATATTAGAGATCAGCGGTGTGTTTCACAATGAGTCGGATACGGATCCGATTCGATTGAGACGGAAATCAATTGGCACGGAAAGGATTTTTCCAAATCACAATGATTCCATACGAATCTTTTAACAAATTTATTCATCAGAAAAATCGGAACCGTTCCGTGAGCCAAAAGCTAGCGGATTCGTTTCCGTCGATGATAAATTCGATTTTGTTTTTCATGATATTTAACCCGATTTACACATAATTATACATTGATTTATTTCTATTTATAATTATTCATATGAAATCTACAGTAAAAATGGTAAAATTAGCCTTAAAACTTATATTTTAAATTTCTACCATTGTATTTAATTTCTACCATTTTTACTACGAGCGGATCGGATCATATCCGAGTCATTGTGAAACACCATGCTGGTGACCAAAGACGACGCTATGTGAGAATTGAGTTGGTTCATGAAATGAAGGACGATTTATCCGATCAAGGATTGAAGCTGCATCAAGAAAATAAAAAGATAATGTGATAATGTATTACACGTATTACATACATTACATATGAAAGGAATGCAAGGATTTTTGCGGCTTTATAAAGATTACGTATGAATGTGTGGCGATCGTCGCGCCACCTCTAAGCATATAGACCCACGCACATGAGCGGGAAGGGGGCGCGGGGTAACACCGCGCTTCAATATCACGCAGGACATGCGGTCGCGCACACGAGTCGGTCCGAGACTAGTGGTGTGCCGATTCGATTATTTATCTAATCGATTATGCGAACCAAGATAATCGATTATTAATCGATTATTAGTTCAAAATAAAAAAAAAATACAAATAGTGTTACTTTCAGATTATAAAAATGAAACAAAACTGAATTAAATCACATATTTATTTAAAATGAAAATACTAGATATTAAAAATCAAACAAATACATCAATACCCAACCAGTGACCAGTTAGCATTTAAAAAAATGATGTAATCTAGATGCTTTGGCAGCAGGCTGTTCCTCCTTAAATTTGTCAACTGACCTGCTTTAGAGAAAATTCTCTCCGAGGGAACGGAGGTAGCAGGGATGCACGAATATTTCGAATGTAATTTATACAGATGCGGGTTATTTGTTTTCATGCTCTTCCAATACAGTAGAGGATTGCTTGTCCTTGCAAGTAGAGGCAATTCTAAGTATTGTCGTAATGTTATTATATTTTATATTTGCATGTAGGGTTTCCATAACTTAAATGGCTTACTCCCAATAATCGATTGTATCGAAATGATAATCGATTGCAAACGATCATCTTGATAATCGATTAATGATAATCGATTCCGCACACCACTACCGGACTTCACCGAAGCTCCTCGCTCCCGCACGCACGCCAACGCACTCGCGGAAATGTTTATCGTAGCTTTCTAAGCTAATATAAGTCTTTAGGTCTTATATAATAATGGAGACGTTTTGTGTTGTGTACCTACCTAGTGAATAAAAAAATGTCGTGACTTTACCAGTGACTTTCATTACTACACCGCAAGGCGTCCCAAAAATGTTTGGTATCTCCAATGAGTAGTCTAGGGTATTTATGTATTTGTGTGTATGTATGTGTGTGTGGGAATGTTGTGTGCATATTGTGTAAAATGTTTCAGTAATTTTGATCTAACTACGCTTAAGAACGAACACCAGTTAGCTAGAATAGAAGGTCTACCTTTGTATTTAGCCTAAAATCTAGGTTGTATACTCTCACCAGTTTTTCAGTGTCATCATAAGATTTGATTAAAAGACAGTGAATAATACTTTTAACTCCCCAGGTGGTTTATGGGGGAACCTAATCTACGCTTTCTTACTAACTACTTAACATTTTTTCTTACAACCTACTTGTTTAAATTACTGAATATTTACATTTTCCTTTAAATTTTTAACTAACATTGTTTTGGACACTTTCTAATATGTATAAACTACATTATAAAGAAGTGTTGTTTCGTTGTTTACTTATTTCTATAATTTACAATTATAACTACTTTTTTCCAATATTCTAGAAATTTAGGTCTTTTGTATTTATCATTTATTATGTTACATATATTGTCTTTCTTAATATCTTTACCTAGTTTCATTTCAGTATTGAATCTTAGCCTACCGACAACATCAACTTTGAGTTTCTTGTTGATCGGGGTAATATAAAACCACAGAATATAAAAAAAAACATTTTAAAAAAATATATTATAATATTATTATTTATATCTCTATCGCCTATGCGAAAATTAGATTTTTGTCGATATAATTTGTTACATTGTCCCGTCCCTACTATTAGTTCCGTGGACGTTTACTGGCGTTGTCGGCGCCAAGATGGCGAAAATCAAATAGGCACAAAACGATGCGGCGACCAGCCAATCCAGCGTACTTGTACTGATGGAAATCAATGGTACAAGTACAATGTTACCATAGCAACATATTTTGTTTATTGTTTTGATTTGTCGAATTTGATGACATTGCTTCAAATAATTTTTCACTTTTCCCTATTGTGAAGTAAAATTTCACCGTAATTATTTTTTTCCAATCGTTTGCCTCATCGTGAATACGTGACAAGAAACAAACATGGGAGTTGTATGTAACTTGTTGTAACAAAACTGTAGAGCTAGAAAACATTGAACTATATTACTAGCGTATAATAACTCAATGCTAGAAAATTAATCTATGCTATACTTAACATAACCTATTATAGTTGAGAGACCTTGCGTTTACCATATTTTTTTTATTTCAGAAATGTGACGATGTAGAGTGTAGACCTTCGGTTAGAGTGGATAAGTGAATACCTACTTGCTCCGAACATTGAAGCAGAAGATAGACAAATGGGCCAAGTTCATCACTTCAGATGAAAGGGTTGGTTGTTTAATAATTACTTATTTCAAGGTTGTATGTGAAGTAATTAGTGTAGTTACCTAGGTATATGAATCTGGTTTGTAACCTGTAGGTATTTATTTATTTATTAATTATTATAATTACACTAAAAATAATAAATGAGTAAATGCATTAGTTTTGGTTCCTTGGTTGGTTTTGACTTGAAAAATGGTTTCTCAAATATTAAAATAAAATAATAATTTTAGTTCATTTTGTTTAGGTAGTAGTTATGTGTAAAATTGAACATTAGGTACAAAACTTGAAATGCTAGTCTCAATGAGCATTTCACTAAACCCCAATTTACAAATAAAAATAAAGCACACTAGGTGTATCTAGCAGTAAATATTTTGTTGCACAGGAAAAGGTAAACAGTTGCCGTGCTAGAAAAAACTTTGTTTCTGTCACTCAGTGTCATTGGTTTTTGCTTTGTGATGGTTAGATATTCCGAGGTTGTTCTAGTTGTGGCTAGCGAAGAATCAAATGTATTTTATTGTATTATATGCCTGGCAGTACCTATATACATCAGGTAGGGCAAGAACACGGCGCGCTTGGTGGCGCCATCTCTTAGCAACATTAGTCATTTAAAATTGACTTGGTACCGGATAATCGTTTTTATTGAACTTAATTTTTTAAATAAAAAAAAAAACATATTAATTATTTGTTTAATTTCAAGCTGTAAATAAGCAAACATAAATATTTACAATTAATATAAACAGAAGTTGAGTAATCACTTAGAGAAGGCATAATATCTACATATACGATTTGAATTTCATTAAAATATGATTGCATAGTGCGTCACAATTTTAATATTGACATTAAAATAATGAGTTCCTTTAAAAAAATCTACGAACATAATAACCGCATAATAAAAAAAAACATTCAGAAGAATAAAGAACCTAATTTTTGAAGTTGATTAAAAGCGATTGTGGCTACATTCTGATCTGACGCCGGTTCCCAGCCCTACATCAATGAGTATTTAGTGTGGCATACTTGCCCCATTTTACCCTACGGATTAGTTCTGCAGGGAAACATGATCATGACCCTGAGCAATAAGGACTATGGCTCAAAGAGGGATAACTGCATATTGTATTCATTTATAAGTCAAATAATAATATTTATTTATTTATTTATAACGGTACACATAACAGAATGAGTTCATATATAAGCCAAATACACATTCAAAACTGGTTTTGAACCAGAACAAATTCCTCAGGTGAGTGTACACAGCTTGAACAATATGAATTTGATTATTATTTTCAAAAACCTGTGTTAAACAGAGAATACAGTACCTAACTGGTACTGTATTCTCTGTCTAACAAACAACAACGATAAACAAGGACAACATAATTACAGACTAAATTTTATCTTACAATTAGTGATCATGCATAGCTTTGCATTAAAATAGCTAGAACATTACGCTTGAATGTGGATAACACAGATGTCAAACGCAAGCTCATTTAATGTCAACAACTCCAGGCTACCGAGTGGCAGGATATGGCACAGAACCGAGAGGAGTGGCGTCTCTTTGTGTCGGAGGCCAGGATCCACTTTGGGTCACAGCACCACATTAGTAAGTAGTAGTAGTAAGTACCTTAATGTAAAAGAAAAATATATGTAAAAATGATGTCTAATATGTGTGAGCATATAACATACATAGACGTGGTCTAAAATGACATTAGCTATGAAAATCCAACCGATTTACGGCAACTAAGATGAGATTTTCTTCACTACGCAATTAGGTATAAGTTACCTATTCACGCCTGTCGTATTCTAGGCCAGGCCGGAATACCTGAATAACGTATCATCAAATCGATTCCTTACACTATGATAATACATACTAATCTTTAGGCGTTTCCAAAACGTATTCTAACTGCTTGTACTCTGTGAAAGTTAGAAACTAGGAATGCTTCTTAAGCACAATTTGATGAGATCCATTATTTCAAGATCATAGGTTCAGGCTTGTCTTTCTGAAATCAGAGAAAACAATGTAAATTAATATAAGTATTAAATATTTTTTTATTTACTTTAGATAGGTTTACGTTTGACTACAGCCTGCCTGATGTTAAGCATTGCTGCAGCCTAGGATGTAGGATGTTCCTTGCGCAAAGGATTTCTATAGCAATCCAGCGGGGGAATGCAGCCAGCGTTCTTGGCTCCATACCACATGTGGATATTTTAAATTTAGTTTAAATGTAAATACTCTTTTTTAGTTTTACTAGTGTATATATTGTTTACTATTATTGAATAAAGTTTATATAGAGGATGTATTGTAGGTACATGTTGAATTGTCGGTCGGTCGGTTGCACAGAGTTCCATCCACATTGCATCAGTTTAATACAAATTATATAATGACATTAAAACATTTGTAAAATAACCATTTATAGCTATGCCATGTGTAGAATGGACTAAAACATAGTTTTGTCATGTTATAAAACGCTACTTGATGCTTACGGCTCTTTAAAAAAAGCCTATGTCTCTTTTCAAACTAGGCATAATAAAAAAATGACTCTTTGCGGTACCTCTCATATCGAAAATCACGACAATCCATCGTTCCTTGAGGGACAAACTTACCAAGAAACAAGCTTTCACTGCCATGTAAGTGATGATTCCAATAGGAATCGAAAACCAAATACACTAAATATATCGTATTTAGCGTATTTGGCATTGCAGCGTAAGAAAATGTCTCAAATAGAAACCTACCTTCACAGCAGTGGTTCTTGTCTCTCAACAGCCTCGGCCCCAGGTGTCGCGTGAGAAGGAAGGCCACAGGGGTGGCGACTAGGATCTCCTGCACGGTCAGCAGCACGAAGTCTTCCGCGTAACGCATCTCTTCAGCAGTACCGCCTCGCTCTAGGAGCACGTTGATCGCAGTGGGGCAGAGGACCGCCTGGAAATTATGAGATGTAAAGATAAATAAATGTAGTATACAAAACAATACAAAAAGTTTATTGGGTTCAAAAACTTACATCCTTGTTTACTAGGTATATAAATACATACAAAATATGTTTGTCATTTGTTATAGCAATGTGTTATAAGTCATCATCATCATCATCAGCCCGCTATCGCCCACTGCTGAGCATAGGCCTCTCTTCTTGTATACTCGTCCCGGTTATAAGTAGGAGAAAATAATAGTAGTAATTTATTGTAGGAAGGAGATGAGCTTGCCGTTGTATGAAAGTGAATGTGTAGGAACGAGTGTTTGCTTTTTTATCTTATGGGCCTTTTTCATCAGATTTTGTTGAGTTTGAATATGAAAGTATAAGGCATCTATGATCCCGAATTTTAGCTTCTTTTTATCGCAGGAGAAACCGCCCATTTCTCGTTAAATTGTTAGTCGTAATGAGATGAATACGAGCGCTTCTTGACGAATTCTAACAGCATAAATGGCGCCATGGGTCGCTGTTCTGAGCAGCTTAAGATTGTGGATTTTCGCGCCTGACGGAAATAGACTAGTTATACGTTACTTGCCTCTACAATAGACTTAGTAGACCAAACACAGCATATGAAGGCTTTTTCCTTCCCAGACATGTTTCTGCACATGAGAGAAGCCACGCCGAGACGCAGCATCAAGCAAATTACTAGAATTGCAAACCCGTACTGGATGGTTTTTGCTATCGAACTGTCTATCTGGAAAACAAGAAATAGAATAATTAGCATAGCATGTTAAGATACGATTGCCCTATGGCAATGCTCAGATTTGGAGCATTTTTCTAAACATATAACAACGTGTTTATACATAAGAAATATATGCCATGTTTAATATAAATATCATGTAAAATAGGAGAATGCATCCTTTATTTTATAGTTTACATTATCTTCTGTTAGGTACTAGGCACACCTGTATTGCAAAGACGAAGGAGTGCTATTTTCTTACTTCAAAGAGTGAGAGATTTTTTTAATGAACCTTGGGAAAAGTATTGGAACTGTTACATTAATTGATTGAATTTATTTAGATACTCATAAATACTTTTAATTAAAAGCAATATGTCTACTGAGGAGAAAATGAAATGCCAGACAAAACCCAGCCGTCGCTCGAGCCATGATTCAAATCAAATCAAATCAAAGCCATTTTGTAATTTAATTACGGTATAATGTTCTACATGACACTCAGAGGCGGCTCGTGAAATTTTTTGATGGGGGTTCACAAAAAAAGAATTGAAAAACTAGAGCTTACCATCATTCATCAACGCATTCATTGAACTCTCGATTGCCATTTGCACTTCACATAACATATGAAAACGAGATTGCGAATTTTTTTCACTTTTATTGAAATGTGAGGTAAGTAGGTACCTACTTAAATCATCAACACCCGTTACCGTCCATGCAGATTCACCACCACACGCGCTAGTTCCAAACATCAAACATGGAAAACAAAATACTTAATTTATTACTTTCTTCACATCCACAAACAAGGTGTTTTGATATAGTTATTGCTCAGATTTAAAAACACGCATAAAATATTCAGTTTTCGAACTGCGTTTTTGAGTAGTCAAACAGTGCAATGTCAGGTCGTGGTGGCGCCTTGGCTTTCAGTTTGAGCCGCATTTCGAGAGTCTTTTCACACTGTTTAATAAAAGGTACACTGTATTGTTCCATTTAAACACAAAATATCGCGAACAAACTATTTTTTAATACCTTTTTACAAAAAAGAAACTGCGAATTTAACTAACGCGTCGATCGCTTCCTTGAAGATGTCTGGATGAAGTGGTTTGTATATGTCGTAGGATAATTCGATACTTCGAATCTTCGCGGAAATCCTAGGGGTTTCGCGAAAACGCGGATAATTAGACATAGGCGAAAAATTATCAAATCTTACTGGACAAAGTCAGGATTTTTGCCCCACCACTTGCACTACAACAGGACTTGGCTCCTCCTCGCTTCGCTCGTCGTCGCATGTGCGTGGTAGAAAGCAACCTAACGAACCTAATCTACCTTCTGTCACAGACAAGTGACTTCGAGTCCAACACTAGCACTACAACAGGACAGATAATTTGTCGCCTATGTCTAATTATCCGCGTTTTCGCAAAACCCCTAGGATTTCCGCGAAGATTCGAAGTATCGAATTATCCTACGACATATACAAATACATAAGAGCGGCAACTGCGCAATAACAATAGTCGATATCCCAGCGGCGCGCTCACGCACGGCACGGCTGGCTGCACCACGGTTTGGCAACGCCGCGCAGGAGCGGCGCTCCAGATTACGCTATCTTCTCATACAATATTTTCTGTTTCACGCGCAGCCCCAGTCGATTTCTCTCTATCGCACTCATTGAATACAGTACTAAAGAGACGTACTAAACTTCGTTTCATAGGAGCGCAATCGCTGGCGCTCCACTCCACTCGTTACAAATTGATGTTACATGAACATATATAGGTATTATAATAGACTTTTTATAGGCATAGTTAAATATAAAGAATGTAATGGAAGGATCGTATGTATTATAAATATAAATTATTAAATTAGCTAAGTATGTAATTTTTATGGGAGTGCACTGCACCAGCGCTCTTTAGGACGAGCCGCATCTGATGACACTTATGTATCTTTTTGCATCACAAACTTATGTATTGTTACAGTAATGAAATAAATTACATACAGCTATATTGCAATTGATCCTCTTCAAGTAGATAAGAATTACTAAACACTAAATTCCCATTGAACATTCTACTTTTGGCTCAGTTTAGTCTGATTGTTAAACATTGGCTTAAACGCCAATACAACATCCGAAGAAAATTGCACTGTTCTTCGCCTGCGCTTTTTACTGCTTACAGAAATACTGAATTCTTTTCCTTTGAGTTGGTACAAAATTAACTAAAAAGTCGGGCGATCGTCTTCTTTGAGTTTACTTCGACTTTAGACTGTACAATTTTCTGAAGATTACAGTCAGCGCTTTGGAAATGACTCGTGTAGTTTTAACTCTCGGTTGCTTTTTCTTGAATAAGGATTTAGCACTTATAAAATCTTTGAAATAAATTGAACACGTAACCAGAAATTAGCAATACAGCACTTTACTAAAACCAAGTCGTTTTGTAAACTTCGATCATGTAATAATGTGATAACTTAAAGTGGTGTAAAAACATTTCAAATCACTTCACTACACATAAAAACACTTGGTAAGGTTTTTAAAATCACACAAATCTCAGATCACAGCCAGATCAGAGCCATAATCACCTTCGCATATTATATTTTTTCAGAATCAGACATCAAGCAACTTAGCTCTCAGATAATTTATACAAGTCTTACCACGACGAAAGTGCCAGTATAAGCAAAAACAGCAGGTTCACAGGCGGACCACATGGCGCGGTAGGCCGTGCTGGCTGGGTTGTTGCTCAGGGACCACCCTCTCTTTTTCCACTGGTTCGCTGCAGTCGCGTTGCAAGCCAGAACTGCTACGGTTGCTGGAAACATAGTATAAAAGGTTTCATAATAATATTTTCTGTATTTATTCTTGCATAATAAACAATTTGTATTTGTATTTTATTTATATGAAAGAAAGGTAAAGTTCACTCCAAAACTACAGCTTTAATTATAATCAATGGAATGTACTATTACACTTTAAAAGCTATTCTTTTGTTTGTTGTAAATTTTCAAGTCGATGGATTTCAAACAATAAACAAACAAAAAAACGACAGTCTCAGACTTAATGATATACCTAGTGGATCTAAATCGAATTTTACTGTGATTTTTATTTCTACGTTTTTTATTGTCAATTTTATTTTACTACGTCACATATCAGTTAGGTAGTTTTCCGGTAATTTGATGTAGGAAATATGGTAACTTGCTTAAATATGCCCTTATATAATTTCCAAGAGTAGGTACATAATTTGTACTTGTTGTTAAGTATAATTTTTTCTCAACTCTGTAATATAGGCTGAGATAAATAACATCCTTCCTTCTAAGAAGTTCTTTCATAACAAGCTTAGAGATAATTTCTATAAAACTTATCAATAAAAATATTCTTGGTAACTTATAAGTTTTCCATGATATACATAAAAAAGATAAATTACTGAAGCAATTAGTGACTATTATACGTACTTAGTTATAGGGTTGTTACTAAATACCTATCCATCTATCTATAAATAATCCTAAATAGGATAGATTCAGTAGCTTTCTACGTACATATTTTTTGTATATGAAGAACCTATACAGACTGAATAAAATTACGTTAGAAATGTTTCACACAATCTCTCTGGGTTGTCAAAAAATGTAAAAGTATTTAATTCAAAACCTGCGAAACCTAATTTCCAGTTCTGTATAAATATAATTATTTTTAAAGGAATGGTATCTATGAAGGCATGAGTAGGTGTCTTTCATGTTTTTGAATTCAAAACGTAGTAATAATTCAAACATAGATCTATTCATAAATTTGTAAGATATGATAACCAAACCAAGACTAAAAAAAACAAATGACTAAAATTTAGACTTGATAAAGGCATATTTAAGTCAAGCGCAAGCTGGTCTAGCGTACAAAAAAAAAGATAAATAGCATTATGTGGATATCAAAAAACGCATATCCAATCATATCAAGTGGCTACGTATGGAGAACGAAGCACATTCGCATTTTTCATCTGGCTGAGTGTTCATTGAGCAAATGTCTACGTCAGATATCATGCTGGGGACGTACAAGTCACTTGACCATTTATTTACACGCGAAAATAGACTAGAGGGGTGAGCCAGGGTAACCGGTTAAAAACATATACATACATATACCTAATTTAATGCACAAATAAATTAGATTTAAAGTAAATATACAACGGCAAATGTATTATTATTATTTAAAATTTCATATTATGAAATACATAATTATTTTTTGTAAAAATGATGATCCTAAAAGTGATTTCGGGAGGTATTTGTGGAATACACTAATAGGTACGCATCAACCACCGCAACAATTACTTATAAGTTAAACGGGAAACGTTTTATCCGTTGGAAAGAAGTGTGTTCACTACATTTCAAATGAAAAGAAGTGTACTACACTACATTTTAAGGAACCGTTTTGAAACTATGTGTAATCAAATCATCTATTTAAAGCCAGATAGCAATGTCATTGGTCAGCTTCTTATCTGAAATTTAGCATTTCAGTGTTCCATCACGTTCGCGTCTTGCTCTTGTGATTTCACGTGATAGACAAATATTAGCAGATCGTGATCTCGATTTATTAAACATCCGAAAATAATGCGATAAGATTACCTACTCAGTATCGCGTGGGAATTACGTTGTTACGTAAACAAAGGTAACTAAAATCTTGCAAACTATGTAGTAAATTGTATTTAGGTAGTAAAGTAAAGCGGCGTACCTACTTTGGTATCTACAGGTATCAAAAATCTCACGGGTCTGTGCAATAGTTTTCCGACTTTTGTTAATATTATGTGTATTCGATACAAAAAATCGCTAAAATAGTAATTAAAATTTTCCACTTTATGAAACACGCACAAACTAAACTTCCCCAATGACTAAAATCAGCGGAGGAGTCACGACCCTCAGTGATGAGGAATACGACGCAAGGAGGAGGAGTACGCATATCTTAGAACTGATCACAAACAGTATTATTCAAGTTGTATTCTATTACACTCATCATTCATGAAACGTGCAATATCACGCCCCTTTACGTAAGGAGCATATTGCGTTTAATACGTTTCAAAGATATCCTCATAATTTTTAATGTACAGCTTTTATGATGCATAATTTTCTTGTGGAGAATGTGCCTCGCACATAATAAAGAATGCCAGAGTGCATAAGAAGTCGTGTGCATGCGAGAGCGTGTTATTTCTGCATCATTGGATATGAGCCGGCACAAGCAGGACGCTTCTGTTTTGTGGCTCCCATTTTGAATTTCGAAAAGTTACAACCTTAAGTGCAAAACTGCTTTAGTTAAAAAAAAGCCACATTTGGACTATGGTGTAATGTAAATCTGTGTAAAGACACAGTTATTTTATATGTTAGAAGTGGTCAAACTACATTTATTATCATTAATGATAGTGTCTTTCCCCACATCAATGTAATTAATAAAATATAATTTCAATTTATGTTCTTATTTATGATTTAAATATTTTTCATTGATGAATGGATAACTAACGTTAATGATTATTTCCACAAATATATTTTAAATTTGAATTGTTGGTTTTGTTACATTGTTCATATCTTTCGTAATAGAGTAGAACGTTAGATAGGAGTACTGGCTAGTATAGTGGACTGTTTCGCTTAAAACTGGGAAATGGAAAACTTTACCAACATTCTGAAGCCCGTGAAAGCTTTAAAAACTTTCTTCATTGTCCAGTGTGTTTAAAGAATGTTGGGTTTTCAGAGATATGATGTGGAATTTCAGTGTTTATGAAAGCGTTTAAAGAATGAGATACATAATTTACGTTACAAATTATACCATTTACTTGATTTTTTTAGATTAAAATTGCATGAGAGCATTTAATTTTTCGTTTCTGCTTTTATTTGTTGACAAAATATAATTATCAGAATATTTTAAAGTACATCGATATTTGAAAAACGGTTAGAATTGATCGTCATCTAGTAAAGAAGATTTAATTGATAGTATTGTTTGTAATTACCTCAGAGTTTTTTAATTAATGAGAGGCATTCTTGTTCTAATTGGAAGAAGGTCTTCACAATTAAGCCAAATTAGGTCTCAATGGTAAAGATAAATATTCCAATTATAAACATGCGTCATGAACATACATAAGGAGTGTAGGCATTTTATTTGTCTAATTCTTGTATAAAATGTCTGCGGGCGGCTGTGGTTTTACACTCGTTAGTATTATATTTATTTGAAAACGTAGCTTACTCCCAGATTTTATACTAACATCTAATAAAAAAAACATTAGACGAATTCAGAACTTTCTACTCTTTTTTGAAGTCGGTTAAAATCTCTCGCACTGCTAGGATGAGGCCTATGCCCAGCAGTGGCATAGAGAAGGTTGTAGACAATGATGATGAGGCCTATGCTCAGCAGTGGCATAGAGAAGGTTGTGAATGATGATGATGATACTCGTATTATGATATCCTTACCAACGCCTCCCCAGCCAGCGTAGCTACAAGCGAAGTTGAAGAAGATCGCTCCAAACAACACGAACAGGACTCTCAGCTCCACCACGTAGGTGTCCTTCGAGTGTGGGATGTACCCCGCGAGGGTCCCCCACGCCACGCCCAGACCTACGCCGATGAATATAGCTGAGCCAGCCTGGAAGACAATAAACGGAATATATTTTTATGTTACAAAAGTTTTATATTACGCTACATTCATAGTGACAAGTGAATTAGGGATACAAATAATCTCTTTTATCTCGACGTTAAGGAATTAGAATTTCAGGTATGAAGAAACTGTATTGTTGATAGTGTAGTAGGCAGTTGACCTATGACGTGTTACGAATTACGACGCTATTATGAATATATAAAATACTAGTGGATGCTCGCGGTTTCGCTCGCATTAAGAAGTAAAACTTGCATCCCCTATTTCACCCCTTTAAAAGCGGCTTTTCCAAAAATCCTTTCTTAACGGATGCCTACGTCATAACATCTACCTGCATGCCAAATTTCAGCCCGATCCGTCCAGTGGTTTGGGCTGTGCGTTAATAGATCACTATATCAGTCAGCCAATCAGTCAGTCACCTTTGAGTTTTATATATTTAGATATTAAATGACTCTATTATGAATTGAAAAACTCTCAAACGTTGTCTGGTTTTCGCACCAAATATATTACTTTAGGAACATGGTGTTTTGTACAAAAATGTTTTGAATAGATATATCGATAGAATCCGAGGTAAAAGATTAAACGAAAAAGTAGCGAACATTCGGACTAGTCCAAAAATACGGCCGAATAAATACATTGACTTTGATTCACGAATCTAGTTCGCGGGTAGTGGCGCTGCAGTCGAGCAATAAATATTTTACACTGACACTTTGAAACCGATCTATCAAAAGTTAGTCGCTAACTGTTGCTGTATTGGATTCCGAAAACTTGCCGGAGCAAAGATTAATCTTTTCGAAGTAAGTCCATAGTCCTGAGTATAGCCTCATAAAAACAAATTTCCTAATCCAATTCTGATAACAGACGAAATAAACAAAATTCTATCGATTAATTTACATATTTATAACATACCAAAATCTATCAAAAGAATTACAGATATACTTACAAATAAATGGGGCGATTAGGCGACCGTATTACTCGAAGTATGATTTTCGTCCAAAAATAGTTTTAAGGGCCAAAGCTCGTAGGCGTTTGTGGCCTACGTAATATTTTAATAAACCGTGTAAACAGCCTGTTTCAAGAGAACCAAGAGAAATTTCTACCAAAACAAACGTAAGCTGTGAACATAACATAACGAAATTCGTCCCAACTAATACTCGCCCACACGCGCACAGAACTGGGTATAACAATTAAATTAATATTTCTACCTGCAGAGCTCTCAGTATCTACCGCCATTTAGACACGTGATAGAGCCTTTTGATGAGATCAACTTATAATAATGGCCGTGAAAACTGTCAGGTGTTGTATAGACATTGTAGGACGGAAGTTTTTTTTTAATTTACCACATAAGAGACGCAAGCATTAAATTGATTACAAAACATAAGAACTTAATTGTACTAGAAACCATAAATTAGTTTTCTACACTGTTTTATTTGGTTCGACTCAATTTTATTTTGGTTAAAATCTACTGAGTGCAATGTCCCGGAATAGTTATTTATTTTACTTACTTATGGAAATTCCATGTCCATGATCATTAAACATTTTATAAACTCATGCTCATGCTTTCGCCAACCTTGACGTCAAGTCAGCATACTACGTTTTGCACTACTTGTTCAAATAATCGCATTGACCGCGAGAGTACATTAATCATAGTGTTTAATCGTCATTATTTCTAAATTCAAAACCATACTGGCCTGTTAGCTTAGTTGGTAGTGGCTCTGCCTTCTAATCTAGAGGTCGCGGGTTCGATTCCCGCATGACACAAGTATTTATGCAATTTAAAAATTTATAATTACTTGTGTTTAGTCTGGTCGTTTGTATGTATAATAAGTATGTATTTACAAAAGAAAAGTATATAAGTATTATATCCGTTATCTAGTACCCACAACACAAGCGTTTGCTTAGTGTGGGGCTAGATGGCGCTGTGTGCAATGTCCCAGGATATTTATTTTTATTTATATATAGGCATAAACTTTCCGACATTTCTGTTAGTACAGAATGCTGATACTATAAATCTGAGTTGAACCAATTCCGAAGCCAAGTATAGTATAGTTTATGTAAAGTATATGTACTTAGTTTCTAACTATTAGTCCACTTTGATCTCATCAGTATTACTTAGCCAGCAAAGTTGCTGATATATGTAGTAAGCATTCCATCAATCAACTCGTAACTGTGAAGCCTGTACAAGTTATGACTTTCAAGTCTAAAACAATTAAACAGCAATCAATCAATCAATCAATCAATATAACTTTATTGTACACCAAACAAAATACAGAAACAATTTATAGTAAAATTACTTAATCTAGGTACATTGGGCGGCCTTATCGCGTACAGCGATCTCTTCCAGGCAACCTTAGTAAAGATCGCTAGCAATATGACACATAGCGTGTTTATTAAAAACTGTTGCACTTTTATGTCCGCATTAGAGGTTTTTTTTGTGGTTTTACCCGAATCAATCTGAGATAAAAAGTACGTACTTTTAGACCAAATTTCCTCTAAATCATTTCAGTTGTTTGATCGTAGTAGTAGTACAACATAATAAACTACAAATAAGTCACAAACATAGCTTAAATGATTTACTAGTAATAAAATGTTAGTAATTACTTACTTACTTTTTTCAAGTGATTGCTTAGTTAAGGTAGTTAAGTAGCAAAGATAGTTTACTGTACCTTAAAATATCTATAAAAATCCGCCACTTCAGGCTCGCTAAAGAGGTATGTAAACAGGACCCCGTACATGCCAACACTGAGAGCCGTGTCGGTCCCTCCGGCAGTCCCCACGAGTTGGGGCCAGTTGTGGCTCCGTCGGGGACTCGACCCCGCTCGGACCACGTTGGGCATCACTATGGGACCAGTCATTGATGCATAGAACGTCCCTAGGACTAGACCTGGAAATTAAAGGTAAAACTAATTGTTTTCTTTAAGCAGGTATATGACGATATATAATATTTTATCATGAGTCATAGACAAGATGGTCGTATTATTCTAAAATTTTGTATAAAACATTGTTCACTAACTGCTTAAATTTTATCATGCTAGTGCATTTTATTAGTCATTAAAAACATTATTGAACTTCTATTACACATCTATTGCAAGATTACCTAGACTCATCTGAGCTCAATACAAAACAAAATACAAAAAAATTGCGAGCGTAAAAAAGTATCGAAATGTTTTCTCTCATGATGGACGTAAAATGAAAACACATTTATACGAACCTTTTTAGATTGGAGTTCTGGGATTTCAATAAATTGACAATGGTGATTGAACGAATCTCACTTAACGACTACATTTAATAAACGATACGGGCGCCGCAAATAAAGCGGCTGCCAATTATACGCCCGAGGCTATTTCGATACAATAAGGATTTCATATTTTGCATCTATATTTTCCACTTTATATCATTGTCTCGTCACGTACTCGACTAATTATAATTTTCTTTTATTAACCAGTTATTGTATGTTTTGTATTCAATACACGTCGACGTATATCGAAGAGAAACAAAAAAATTACACATAGAAACCATGTCTAAAAACTTGAAACATAAAACTTAAAACATTTACCGAGCTTTAATGTATTCGGCTACTCATATCAGTGAGCTTTTTCCGTATAAAAATTAACACGGGCTTTTACGCGTGAAATGCTTGTAAAACCGCAGCGCCCGTGCTCCGTACCTCCACTAGCTAACACAAAGACCCACGAGCCTCTAAAAACCCGCCTCCGAAAAGTTTTTCGCTTTGATGCTTTGTGGGAAATCGGGCCTCGTAATTACAGGTGTTCCAGAAACTTCTGTCCACTACTGGGAACTACTCCGGCCTAATGTCACTGAATGCTACGGGAGGTAAATACACCGATGACAGATACAGCAATGCAGTAAAGATAGCTTTTCATGTAAAATAGATCGTACTCGGTGAATTTTTAGTGCTTGTTTAGTCGATGTGGAATAGCAATATCAATCTTGATTTCAATATTTAACAGAAAGATCACATTTTGCGAAACATTTACTGGACACCGGACATACTTTGCAAAATAACCACAAGTACCAGATTATGCAAATATGCGACAAAGGATTCCGTTTGTGCGTGTGGGAGCAGTTGGAAATACTAAAGCACCAGGGTCAACCTTTTATGTTGCTGAACGACCAAACAAACTTGGTATCATCACCGTTGCTACGAACTTTCATTAGTAACGGAACAAACACCACCTAATTTGGTAAACACGCGAGCGATGACGCAACGACGGTTACGTTAATGAGTTTGAGTAGTAACGGTCAAGTTGATGAGACATCGTATGACATCACATCATGTTATATAAGGAGCGATCGTTGCTAGCCGAGCTCACTTTCGGACCGACGTTCGGAGAGTCAACACGAGTCCTGAGGATGCCTCGTGGAGAGGCGAAACACGTGTCGACTAGAATATCTTGCCGAAAGAGAACAGCAAAGCTTCAAGACACAAGGTGCGGTGTTGGGAAGATCTTGAGATCCACGGAGGCCACGTTGGTTAGGAGGTGAGGTGTGGCGGTGGTATATGGAGGAACACACCTAAAAACCATCAAGTTTGTTGTTTGATGTCGGTTAAGGAGCAGTCGCAGCGGAAAAACACTACATATTTCTCCAGAGTTTCAGTAACAATGGATTTCCGCAAAGTAACGCCTGATTCAATATCTTTTCAATATTTAAGTTTAGATTTTTTGTGTTCAATATTATCAGTGTAAATAAGAATACTTCCGCAACATTTGCAGATAGAATCAATGTTGCAACATAAATGTGATTCACTTTTTATCCAGAAAATTTGTTTAAGGTTTATTATAAATAGTTTTAAAAAAAAGCAGTTATAATATGATTGAGACGGGTTCAATTTAAATAAGCTTGCAGCATATTCTAGAACAATTATATTAGAGTTAATTACTCTTAATTGTATACGTGGCCATTTATTACTTACATACATGCATACTACAGTTACTAGGTTCAGTCACGCATAGCAATATAAGAATGCCACTTTTTGGTCACCCATCCAAGGGCTGACCGCATTGACACATACTTTATATTGGTAATTGTATATATACGTGATTGTATCCGTTAGCTGAGCTATGGGTGCTTTGGTAGAAGATTTATTTCATAGATAAAATATATATATAGATAATAAAAAGTAACTTAACTTTATTGAGCAATTAACTTAAAGAAATGAGCGAGGAATTTTGCGCCTGGCAGTTCGTAGACCGTACGTAGCCTAGTAGACAAAAATACGGAGGTTCGGATCCTGCTAGTCATGATTATTTTCGCTCATTTTCCAATAAAAGTTTAAAATAAACTTAAGTTTCCTTGTCACGTCTCGAATCTCCGATCAAGCCTTTACCGAACCGTATAAAGAAAGCTTATAGAAGAATTTATTGAATTGCCATTGTGTTGCCCCACATTGCACTTTATTATACTCAGCTCGTGACAAATGCTATTCCTCTGCAATGAACGGCACTTACCTCCATGTTATAAGCATACGGGAGTAATGTAGATGGAAATGAATGTCAGATAGGATATTGAAAGTGGCTATCATGAATAGAAAAATGGTTGTATATATCTATACATATAATAAAGCTGAAGAGGGTCAAAACTCTGTACATAGAAGAGACTAGACTGTTTATCTGTCTCTTTATGTCTCTGTTTATCTGTTTGTTTAAACGCTCATCACGCAAAAACGGCTGAACAGATCTTCATGATATTTGGTATGTAGGTAGTATGAGGTCCCAGAATTATCATAGGCTGATACATTATTTTTATCCCGAAATAACGCGAGCAAAACCGCGGGCGCTCACTAGTTGTAGAATAATTGTACATTATATACTTAATTCAAACAATCTAGTAATAAGATAACAAACGTTATATAAAAATGTTATTTTAGAAAATACGTACCCCACAACCAGGGATGCCCTAAGAAGAAATGAACACATGAAGCCAGGGTCCCCACCTCCACGACCCAGGGGATGATTCCCAAAGTTGCAACCTGTTTCCAATTCACCTTCATGTAGTCTATGTCCCATCCTAAAGATCCTTTGCCCAAAATTATCACCGGGTATATTTTCCTAGAAAAATAACACAAGGAATTAAATATTGAATGACTAGTATTTGCTCAAAGATAAGGAAGAAGCTGCAGAAACAGTAGCTGCAAGATAGTGTTGTTTGTACTCGCGTAGTGAGATAACATGGTTATATATGTAAGTGGATAAAATAAGACAAATACTGCAGGTTAGATTCAAATAGATATTACCTACCTACGTATAGTGACGACATTTGTGTCTAAGAATTTTATTCGCAGTAGTCACATTGGATTATATCTACATATACTGTGGATGTACTTACATTGTTTATGTTTTGTATATGACGTAATTATGACGATAAAATTACCCAATTCTAAGTATTAAGATGAAAAACCTTTGTCCAGAGAGAAATATAAACTCTCACTATTTTCACCAACATTAAGAGATAACTGTGACTCACCGTAAAAATCCGTCAATGTATGTGAAGTCTCGCATGTCCAGGTACCCTACATTCCTGGCCAGTATCCCGATGAGCAGTGACCCGAGGAGTGGAGGCAGGGTTGTGATGGACTGCAGTACGAGCCCGCTGGCCCAAGCAGCCACCACCACGCTCGCGCAGCGGAACCAAGGCCCGTCCCAGCGCCAGCCATCGCCCGTCGACAACCATAACCAGCCCCATACTAATAAACCTGCAATAACCACAACAACCTTTCACATAAACGAAACAATCACTTCCCATTCACATCATTTGCATATTTCATTTCACGCATATCGATTCAGAGAGAATGTAAAAAATCTTCGAGCCCTGGCCGCGACGAGATAACTCAATGTTTTTTACATTATTTAATTCACCGGTGGCCTCACATTCCGCGTTTCGTTTTTTCACGTCACTGCAACTCGGTACCGGCAAAAAAGCGAGCTAGCTGACGTAAAAGGTGAAAATATTCTTTTCATGTGAAGGTTTACAGGAAAAACGCGTAAAAATAATAGCCACGGTCCCTATTTATGAAAGTGTCAACGGGTTATATCTGCAACAATGGCCAGGGTCGCGAAACTATCGGGCCTCAGGCTTGCCCCACTTTTTAAAAAGGTTTCCTATTACTTTCTTAGGCATAAATAACAGACCTGTTAGGTAGCCTTTGTTGTATATTACTGAAAATACTTTCCACGTGATATTTCGCCGATAGAGGCATCGAAATAAAAGCCTCAAATAAGTGCGTGGGTTTAATGCTTTGATTCTGTTTCACTTGAATAGAATTGGTTGACTTACCTAAAATAAATAGTACGGTGTAGTGAATTACTGACGGAGCTATTGTCCCCCACCAGCTTTTGTTTTTGGTGAGTTTGTGATTACTTTTTTTCTTTTCGTGGTTGATTGAACATTCTGTTTTGCTGCAATACAAAATTTATTTTGATTCTAAAATTATATGTTAGGTTACATCATAATGTTTGTTGTGATCAAACTTAGCTATGCATTTTTACATAAAAAATCACGTCTTTTTAATTTTTCCGACCCTTATCAATTTATTTAAACCGTTTTAAGATTAAAAAAACATTATTTGTATCTGTATTAATTTTACATGAAGTGCTCACAAGTTGTTCATTATTACACCCTTTTCACGGCCACACACTTGCTCGATTAGAGCATCTCCCTCATTCATGGTTCCTTTTTAAAGCACGAAAGATTATCGAGATAACAAGATCTTGCTCAAATGCACTGCGAAATGTTAGAAATATATATAAGCCGCAGAGAAATGGGAAAGTTCTCTCGATGTGTTGGTTACTTACTCACGTTTGTAACTCTTCGCAGTTCGCCAAGTGGTCGCCTTTATCGCTAGCTGGTGCCACCTTATCTGAAATATTTAATTACGAGTTTAGCTCGTTTGCTCCTTAATCGAAAACCGTATTTTATTACAGGTTTGCATATTTTGATATATATTTGCAACATTATGGGTGATTGGGCGATATACGAGAGCAGCGTGTTTTTTTGTGGCATAATAGTCAATTATTCAGTTCAGTTGAGTCGATAAGCTATGCTTAAGATATATTTGAATTATTCTACTGAAAACAAAACAACTTACAATAAAATATGACTGGCAATAATTAAATGACTTTGTAATAAGAAGAAGTTAGTTTAATTATGTCTTCAATTATAAATAAAGCGGGATAAAAATCGTTGTTGCTTAGGTACTTCTTCTTCTGCTGATATAAGGGATAAGGAAAGCAAACAAGTTCAATTGTCAATATTACATTAAAAACTTTCCGTAAATTTTTACTTTGTGTGTGGTTAATGTAAAAAGACGTGCGTGATATTATACGCAACCAATTACTTCTAAAAATTACCTTAACAAACAAATCGGACAATTCATTTCTCTACGCCTTTGAGTCCATTCATAGAATTGTAGTACATATTTAATTTATGCCATAATTGTGTTCGTATCTAACGGACAAAAAGTATCTGCTACACGGTCAATGAGCCAACACAGGTCAAGGCTGCATTTATTTACTACTGAAGCATGTCTTACTACGAATAATTGAGAACATAGAAACGTTACTAAGCCAAGAATGTTGTAGGCTGCCCTATTAGCTGAGTTGGCAGTGGGTCTGCCTTATAATCTAAACGTTGCCAGTTCAATTCCCGCATAGCACAAGTAGTTATGTATTTTAAATTTGTAATCACTTGAGTCGAGTCTGATCGTTTCTATGTGAGTTAAATATGCATATACAACTTGAATATAAATGTACTTTATCCGTTATCGTAACCATGATAATTTAAATGAAAATATTAATTTATCTTGAACAGTATTTCACGTGATTGTTAACCGCCGCCGTCGCGGGTGATTTGGTGGTGGCTCAATTTTTTAGCGACCAAATGCGAGCAAGCATTCGTCAGTGTGCGACTTTTTCCAACTTCGTAACTAATCACGAGTAAGCTTTGTGTGTGATTGGTATATGGGAGAGATGAAATATGGAAGCATTTTCGGCGGGACATTTGCAAAGAATAACATTTCTAAAGCATAAATTATTCGTAGATTTCTCACAAGAACGCTGATTAAAAGGCGCACGCGACGATGGCGAATTTTATTGTGAGTCTCTATTTAAAGAGAATGAATTCATTCTCCATATAACGGGAACCATGATTGCCTGCAATCGACGAATCACTGGAATGATTGTTTTGATATCTCAATCATTTACTATTAATGAATCCATTCATTAATACGATTTACATTAGTCGTATTAAAATACAGGGTAATTAATTAACTCTCGTTGATTGATGACACTTTGTATGCATTGAAAAGATAATGTTTATTTTTTACTATAATCCCTAGGCTGCGGCTATGCTTAGCATCAGGCAGGCTGTAGTCAAACGTAAAGCCAATCCCACTTAGAAAAAAACCATTTAGATTATATTAGAGAATTTTGGGATCACGGTTGTTAGGTACTAATTAAAATAATTATAGTGAAATTTATTATAGTACAGATTTACTGATGCCCGACATGCTACCGACTAAAATAAAATTACTTCACTGCGGTTAGCGAATAACAATGAATTTTAAAATTAATTATTTTAATAATTACAATATGAAGTGGGAAGGTTTGAGTAAATTTAAATGACTGCAATACAGAGATTACGTGGTTGTAAGAATCTTGTATTTAACTAAATAAAAATATCACATAATATCACACTCTTTTGAGAAATACCTATAAATACCACTAATTAGATGTCAAGAAATTTAAGATTTATTTAATATTATTTATTTATTGATATTGGGGTTCTCTATATCACCCACAATTCATTAATGTTTAAATTCTACCACACCATCAAAGTATATATTAATAGCTGATATCATTTTCCATTAATCATTCCATTTGTTTTTGAATATCATCAACTGGCTATAATTTAATTATATATTTATATTATTGATTTATATTAATTATATTTTTTACATATTATTAGAATATTTTTTTTATTTAATTTTTTCCAACTAATCATTCATCGGTTCACTAAAATAATAATAAAAATGTCAATACTCACTGTTCTTCATTTTATGTCCCACCAGTGAGCTCCGGGATACTTCTAATAGTACCAAGATCCACGCACTGTCTACCACAGATGATATTCCTTACACTGCCATCGAAGGTTTGACCATACTCGCAAAAGATTAATAACCGTCGCACGCGCAGCAAAATGTATCACCAGAACTGTCAAAGGCAAGTCTCATGAGCAACCGGCATAATTGATCGCCAGCCACTACTGTGACTTACAGTTTCCTTAGATAATTTTTATAATAGAGTTGGGCCGTAAAAAATCATAAAGATAAAAGTGTTCTCTGACTGTCTATCATATCAATACAACGGGGTGTGTTGTTTAAAAGGCTTATGAGGTACGTGATATATGTGCTTCTGAAGTCATTGTTTTTTTATGAATAAATAAATATAGTGGAGTTTTGTTTCTAGCAAGTATAAAATCAATAGCCGAACAATGGGTTTTTGAATGGTGCGGGTCGATATAATATAAAAAAATAAAATGTTTTTGCCTATCTAAAGTGAAAGTAGGTTATTTGATGTATGCGACTAACATTTTCATGGTGTTGAATTCAAAACCTCAAATCATTGTTCTCTGAGTAACTAGGTCTAACCATTTTGTGCTAGTTTTAACTAGGTTTGTTCCTAAAAGATTCGAAAAAATTACGTTAATTTTCATAGTACCAGTATTTTTCAGTTTACTAGATCTCACAATTTGCAGATTTTTCTCCTAATCCAATATTCAATATTCAAATGAATGTACCTATGTATTCAGAGTGTAGTTGATCGAAATTATGAATAACATACTTACGAATCAGCGATATGTCTAAGAAGAGACAAGAAAAATATTTCCTTGCCTTTGTGATCTATTTTAGAAATAAATGGAAAGTAAATAAAAGTCGGCATTAAAAATATAATTTTACTATAGATCTATGTTTGGTAGAGAGCTCCTGGTATTGATTCGTTTGATGTCCGTTTGAGCGGGCGACAGGGTCTGACTTCTGTAGAAATCTGTGAAGAGATAGAAGATAGGTATCTTGAGACATAGCGTGGGTTGGACAGGGTTGCCTATTAGTTACTATTTCATTGTTTTAGTATTATCCATGAATTAGTTTGAACAAATTCTCAGTAAGACAACAAATCTTGGAGTATTATAGTTCCCGTAAGGCATGATTAAATTTAGTTGTAATAACCGGCTAGCACTTACGTCAAAAATTATGTTGTTAAGTGCTAGCCAGTTATTACAACTAAATCTTGGAGTAATTATTGTTTTATTTAATATTAATATCCTGAAAACCGACCCTCGTGTTACTCGTACTCAATAAATACAAGAATGTACCGAGTACAACAACACGAGATTCGCTGGTAAATCAGGTGCAATTGAAGTTTTATTTACTCAGATAATACACTACCTGCAGGGCCGACTCTGGATTCCCGAGCGAGCAGTAAAGGTCCTAAGATGGTGGTCAGTGCGGATCCCAATGTCGACGTTATGAGTATGGCTATAACGATGATATTGGAATGCTGGGAGGCTATAGTTTTGTCCTGCTGGGTTGCCTCGCTCCACAGGGAGTCGGCAGCGACACGGACGAGCACCGCCTGAAACGATAATGATTTGTTGCGGTTTCACAACATGACTTTTATTTCCTCACAGAGGTACACTGCTTTATTTTTAAGAGGCCAGTATCTGATATTTGGTCTATTTTAAGTGTTCTGACCACAGCTTTTTGGATTAAATACGGGGAACGCAAATCAAAGATGTAATGTAATATGTTCAGCTCACGTGCCTTTTTCGAAAGAAATGTCTATATATAAAATAATAATATACTTATTTTTCCGTATAAATTTTTCTTTATCATATCAAATATCAAATCTTGTTTTGTTAAAACTTATCTGTGAACAAAATTAACAACTGTGTTTAAAACTATGCTGTTTACTGGATTACTACCAAAACACTACAGGTATGTACTTAGTTTTGAGCCCACAATGATGCTTTAGTTTAGAAAGTTTGTGTTTGGGAAGATTGTTGTTGTGTTGTGTAAAGTTGGCTCAAACAAAGTAAAACACTAACTTCATAACTTTTCTTCTCATTATTGTAACTAGCTTTATTCTTTGTTTATAACAAATAACTGGACATCATCTCACAGGTGCTGACCTAGTTTGATGTCCATGGTCCACCAACTAGTGTATAGTCCTAAGCCCTATTTCATAGTTAGTACAACTTTCAAGTGTTCTCATTTGCTATAAGTACCTGTTTCTTTTTATGAAGGTCAATAAACGTTATTATTATTATTAATATCGTTTTTTTCTTTTCATCACTACTTTCTAATACAAATAAGGAAGTGCTCAACTGATGCAAAAAGTAAAATAGACAATTTAAATAACACTAGATTTTGATTTCAATACAATAAACATACTTTAACTTTTTATAAAAACTAAGGAAAAGGAAGCATAAACAGCACGTCTAACTGAACCGTGGCTACAATACATACCTATTTATTTTTATTACAAGTATGAAAAAAGTGGCAAAACACCTAGATTTATCACAAATTTTCGTTTATCAAAACATTGTTTGCAAAAGTAGCTGCTACCTATACATAATCACTATACAAACTTCTGCATTTACGATAGACTAAACAAACATATCTTGACATAGCAAACTAGAAATATCTAGAACCTACATATTACCTACACGGTCGATAAATTCAGTAGCTTTGATATCCGACCGCCTGACCCAAGTTGATACCCGACTATCAATTTCTATAGTTGCAGACGGTTATTTGTATCAATGCATCGGGTTCAAATCGATGGCATTCAACTAACTTCATATGATAGTAAAGTTACAATAGTAGAACCCGCTCATTAAACGTGACTTTTATATAGGGTGGTAAAAATCATTCCATCTGTTTTGCACAATTTAGCTCTTCTATGACTGGGAAAAGGGTGGCATGATTTTCGTCGTTCTTTATAAATGTCTCGTTTAATCGACCAAATTTTTTAAGAGTTACATAAGTATTTTTTATCTTAAAACAATGCTACGAGCAACGACTAGTAATGAGATAAGTTCAGATACCTAAGCAGCAGTGACGCAAGGAAAGCTTTGTACATATTCACGTAGGAGACCTAATTCAAAGAGTGACATTAGTGTAATGAAATGCCCTGGCTCTGAGGACTAAGTGCCTCGGACCAAATTACGAGACACGAGTCAACCTCTCGAAACTTCGAGTGGGGTGATTGAATAAGTATCGATATCAGTACATTACATATATAGTTCCTATGTACATATGTCTTGATTTGTAATTTAGCAGACTTATATACATATATTTCTTTTGTATAATTAAGTTAGTTATTTTCTTAAAAATACGGTTTGAGATGTTTATGAATGCACAATTTTATCACAACATAATCTATTTTGTTCAAAATGGCTTCTAAAGGTTGCATATTACATATTTGGAACATTCATAAAGGTCCCTGCCACATAGTAAAGTTTTAATCTAGGAAACTTGGAACGTATCTTCATCATATATGATATATTTTAGTTATGTGCGAGGTCCGGGTCTTTGCGACAAGGTCATAAGTCAGTCAGTTAGTTGGTAAGTGCCTTTTACCAAGACCATTTGTTGTTTAGTGGTTTTGCCCTTCAGGTACCTACATAAATTCTGGCCCTTCCTACTAAATTATGCTCTATCTTTGCGTTAGTACCGCCCAGCCATAGGTGTGTACTGCGCCCTTATTAAAGGGATTTTAGTCCGACTTTATTGCCTAACCAAATTAGAATTCCACGTAATAATAATACAGTACAATACGTATATATGTCGTAGGATAATTCGATACTTCGAATCTTCGCGGAAATCCTAGGGGTTTTGCGAAAACGCGGATAATTAGACATAGACGAAAAATTATCAAATCTTACTGGACAAAGTCAGGATTTTTGCCCCACCACTTGCACTACAACAGGACTTGGCTCCTCCTCGCTTCGCTCGTCGTCGCATGTGCGTGGTAGAAAGCAACCTAACGAACCTAATCTACCTTCTGTCACAGACAAGTGACTTCGAGTCCAACACTAGCACTACAACAGGACAGATAATTTTTCGCCTATGTCTAATTATCCGCGTTTTCGCAAAACCCCTAGGATTTCCGCGAAGATTCGAAGTATCGAATTATCCTACGACATATACAACAAGTACTGGTTAACTCTGCAAAGTCCTTTTATTGCGTGTCCATCCTTTAGAAATGCAAGTGAATGTACTCATTATACGAGTCTAGTGCTTGTTTACTTTTGTAAGTAAAAGTCATAAGGTTTGCTGTAAACAAGCAAAAGCAAAGCTCGCTCCGAAATTGCTAAAACTGCCGTCAGAGAGTTCAAAGTGAATTAAACTGAAGTCCGTTGGTGAACTGTTAGTGTAGTTTCGCTCGTTAATGAAAAGATCACTTTAAAGTTGTATTAGTAGCTTGGCGCGCGGCGGCGGCGCGAGGCCACTCCGACGCAAGCTGCTGCATTTTCCATCGCTCCATGATTAATATCCTTCGCCGCTAACGAGCGTTTAACATTCAAATATTAGCTTACCAATTTCTCAAACTACTTTTAAACGATTTAGATCGTAAATTATGCAAGCAGTATTACCGTAGCCCAAATGGAAGTCTCGAGCGAATCGTTTTCACAGTAAACGCTATCGATGTCACGTGGCGCATGATGAATGAACCCCGGGACCTTAGGCCAAAGTGTTTATGGACACTAAAGGTAGATTGTAAAACAATAACAGCTGTTGCTTTATTGAGCCCGAGCGATAAAGTATTTTGACAGTTACGGGGGAAGTTGGAATAGTTGGCCGAGTCGAAGAAACCGCGTAATGGGGGTAGACAATGATTTGTTGTTAACTGTTGTTCGGGTAATCGAGATTCAAGAAAACGACAAGGAAAGGATTTGGCAACATATCGGGATTGAAAGTTATAACAATATGAGCATCCAAATATCAATCTAAATTACACATTCTTTGATAATTATGAGAAAACCGAATGTTCGAGTATGCAGTAATTCACAACATAGATCAAATAAAAGGGTGCTCATAAATCTTTGCATTCTCAATACAATCAAATATTTTAAAGTAAAATAAATCATTCTTAAAAGGTTCAAAAAGTTGCAATAAAATCCATATTACGCTTTTATAGAAACTAAGTATGCTAGTTGACCATCCAGTCTACAGATAGCAAATTAACTTGTTAGAGACTTATCAAAAGTACCAAAGTGTTGAAATTAAGTGAGTAATTAAAGCAGAACAAACCGTCTTTCGCGTGGCATATAGTCGGTTCTGAGGGTGTTTAGTTGAAGAGCTGTTGTCAAATATAATGACAGATCAAAAGTGATATTACAAGTGATCCCTGTAATCGTGATGTTATTAAATCACAATTAGAGGACTTATTGTTTGTGGCATGTGTGTCCTTAATGCGCTTTTGATTACGAAATGACTTCTTAATTCTTTAATATAAATTTAATACAATGTACCTGTACAATTGTACACCAAAATAAATATAAATGAAGATAATAAAAGGACTTACAATATAGATGTACATATGTACAAAAGGGCGACCTTATCACCTACCGAACTTTATAATAGAAAAAAAAACAATAAGTATCAACCACCAACATAATTAAAAAATTAAACGTCATGTAATGTGTACATTATTTAAAATTTCAAGATGCAAGGATTTATTATTTACTCATTATTATCTTTTTATCTTCACTTCGTAGAATTTGTACTCGTACTTAACTAAATAGCAAAATTACTAACTAATTAAAACAATTGTTAAAGTATGATTAACATAACATAAGTGTCCTCATTTCCTAACATATATATTACTAGTGGACGCCTGCGGCTTTGATTGCGTAATTTTCGGGTAAAAAGTAGCTTATGACACTTCCGGGCCCTATATATACTACCTACAGTTATAAACGTGTTCTGTTATCAATTCTAAGTACTCCAAATATATTTTTTAATATCTTCAATGCTCAGACTTTTAACCAGCTTCAGCAGCTTTATTAAATGTATACCTAGATACACAGATACACCTGAAAAACAACAGCAACCACACAAAGTGTTACAGTAAACTATAATAGTATTGTACTAAAATTTACGAGTATCGCAAAAAAGACATCTATTCAATTGAAAAAAATAATCACTTCTCAAAACAAAAAACTAATTTATTTCAAAATTTTCTAAACGACGTAGAACTTATTTCGTTATATTTAGTTCGATACCTTGTCTTGTGAGGTTGTTTATGTTTTTAGGGTACCCTCTATTATGATTAAATTATAATGATTTGGCTTAAGTGAGATTTTACCACTAGATAGATAGAAAGGCCCTCATTTAACCTACAGAAGCTCATTTACAAATACATTTTCAGCCTGAACTACGGGCACTGTAGCCCTATAAACACCAAGACACAAGTACTAACACAGATAGGTGTAGTCAGAGCTCACCTCGACAATGGCTTTAGGCATCCAAGTGACGGCGATGAATATGCTCTCCTTGACAGACAGGTCGTTAGCCAGCGACACGAGAAACGCAGCCAACAGTCGCAGCACTAGCGCACACAGTATGCAGCCCAGTATCAAACTCAACTCCTTGCTCGTCATCTGGGATACCTGGAACCATAAATGAAAAGATTTAAAAAATATCCGATATCCGATCCGCAGCATATATATTAAAGTATTGTTATCTACCAAAAAGTGTAGAAATCGAACTAATTTCTAAGAATGATGTCAGAATTTATAGTGAAACAAACGTTTATTATAGTTTATTATTTATAAACAAAAAGTGTAATATTCTGTAAACTTATTCATTTTCATATAACATTTTTTTCTTATGACTGAAGAATAAACTAGTGACATGTCATTTAATAATTGAAAGTTTATATGTTACATTTTATCTATTAAAAAAACCGGGGGTAATTTCTCAAAGAGTGTCATCTAATTTCCATACAAAGTAAACACTTGTGTTATAGTACTTAAATATCAATTGTGGTTATTAATCAATCAAGTATATCAAGATCCACGTGAATTGTGACATCACAACAAAAAGGAACGTGATGCAGGCTATTCACATTTTTCAATTACAGACAACGTGTGAGTACACTTGATAACTTGTCATGATAAAACTGTCGTATAATTTGAATTCGCTGAATTTGATATAATATGTTAAACCAACCACTATACAATAGGTACAAGTATAAATATGACGTTTTGAATATTATATCATTATTGTATCGTCTGCACACGATACATTTTACAGGTTACAGATGCTAAGACATTGATTCCGGCATTTTCCATAAATAGTGCGAAGTCAACCATTTCCAACTTTTAATGGGGAATGGTACCTTGTAATGTTGGAATAAAAACCTTCAAAAATATAGATTACTTGTCACAAATTGTTACATTAAAATATTGATTACATTTTTTATCATAGTAACAGGCAAAGATTTTGCTTACTATTTTATTAAACAAGAATCTAGATTGTTTATACAATTCAGCAGTTCATCAATATAACTATAGAAATAAGTTACGTATCTGTATCTCGTGATTTACCTTCGTTACACGTGTCGATTTGATATTTCAGCAACTAAAGGTAAATTCTGCGTAGTGAGGCAAATAAATGTACATCTATTTAGTAACTTGATTAGAAGTTATGCTTATATTACTCATCATAATATTGGAAACATGAAGTACAATAGTTATATGTATAATGTTAACAAATATAGTTAAATGCGTACAAATATGTCTAGAATAAATAAAAGAGTAGAATAAAGAGTTTTGAGTGTAATATTTAAAATTATTATAGAAGAACATAAAAACATACTTAAAAGAATAATCACATGTGATTATGATTAAAAAAACTCAAATGGAAGTCTTAATTGCTTTATTAAATTAGTGTGTTTTAAGAAAAACTTATATAAACTATAATATTTAGTATTTTCAGATGAAGTGAAGTGAAAATGAAAATTAAATATCAAAAAAATTATATGAAAATCAGTGTCCTAATATATCGCATCGCGTTCACGAAAGAAAGTGATTATATATGTAACATCAGCTACATCAATATATATGTACATAGAATATAATTTAAATGGAGTAACAAATAGAGGCAGTAAATTAATTTTATCCAGGCTCATCCGCATGCTGTTACTAAATGCATTTATGATTTTTAGTGTGATAACATTAGTTGATAATTATTATCATGTTAGCATATTGATAAATAGTTTATTTTTGGCTCTGTTCTCTAATCTCCAATTGTTACTAAGATACGGTATATGACGTTTATATCTTAAAATATAATGATAAATATATTTATAAATTGGGGGTTTGATAAACAATTTGAGGTACGGTCAGTTCTACTTTTAAAACAACTTACTTTTCCGAAGCTAATTATGCTCGGGCTTTGCAAAATAAACTCTTTACCTGTATCAGCATGACACAAACAGAAATGTAGGAAACAAATCACTACATTAAACCTGCTCCATTACGGCAATTAGTCGATGCTCGCGTGAATGCTTATGATTCATTTGAACACATACTCGATGATCGAACATTGAACAAAGTCCTGTTGAATGTGAAATTGATCACAATAGACAATTGTCTCCGAGTACCGAATATACTCGAGTGGCGTGACATTATTGATAGATGGAGTGCTAGAAATGCATCAATTGACGTATACAAGTTTCATGTAGCCACTTTACGATATCTGGTTGTATGGTTTATGAATAAATTATGTTACATAAATTAATTCAATATGCTAGGGAAATAGTTTCTTTCTGAAATGGATAGGTAAAATATAGATATATAAAACGATAAAATAGAGTCAATGGCTGTAAAGGTCAAATTAGTATCATCTCAGATATAAAACATATTTCCTCCGTCTCCATTCCACCGTCGAACAAGCAGGAAGTCAGCAGGGCGTCACCGGTTTATGGTGGAAATTCCAAAGACTCGCTCGAAACGCTTTGATTCTACCTTCATAGTAAGGACAGCGAGACTTTGGAACTCTCTACCTTGGAGCCCTGTTCTCAGAAAATTATAACCCAGGGGTCTTCAAATCTAGAGTAAATAGGTTTCTTCTAGGCAAGCGTGCTACATCTTAGACTATAGTGGTGCTTAACATCAAACGTAAGCCTATTTAATGTAAAAAAAAAGTGTGATAGAAATGGCATGGACAAGGGTGATGCATCAATTTTTTTTGCGCCTATTGTGAGGTTTGAGTCCCTGCACTGAATAGCTTGAAGCTAATCACATGTATGCAGAATAATGCATTTTTGCATACGACTTGACCCTCTAATTATATATTTACCAGCGGTGTCCTACGTTGTTACCCACGTTAATCCGGGAAAAAGTAGCCTATATCTATCCAGGGCTTAATCTATCTTTATATCTAATTTAATCCAAATCAAAAACCGTTGAACACGAAAAAGGAACAAACATACACACACACGCACTCACTCATGCACTTTTGCCTTTACAATATTAGTGGGTTGTTATCATTTCTTAACGTTGGTTTTACTTACATCCAAGTAATACCCGCTTAGAGTAAACAGCATAGGCTCGAAGACCCTCCACAGCACCTTGTACACCTCCGAGACGGGGTTGTTGTTGATGGGCCAGTCGCGACGAGACCACCGCGTGGCCGCGGTACCGGCGCACACCATGATGGCCACGCCCGCTGAAACATAAAGTTAAATGGTGTTGATGTAATATATCTATCATCATCCGCAACCTTCTCTATCTTCTTTTCTTATAATAAGTATGTATTTACAAAAGAAAAGTATCTAAGTATTATATGTATTTGTATATAAACATTAATTTTATTATATTAAGTATGTGTATTGCGTATTTATATGTATATATATATATAGAAAAATGTCTTTTTTCCTTTTTGTTGTACACCACATTCTTCTTTTTTTTCTTTTTGCTTATTTCTCTCCAGCTGAAGGTTGCCTGGAAGAGATCGCTTTCAGCGATATTGTTTTTTAATATGTGTCAACAATAAAGAGTTAATCTATCTATCTATGTTTTCAATAACTTGGCAAACTCATGATGTGGTCAGTTTACATAGCAACTTTTCACTATTGTAGTGTCTGACAAAACTGACAAATGTTCTGACGTTATAGATATAAGATTCTTTATGGATGAGGTCTGCGCAAGATCGACGCAGCAGGCACTTTCAAAGAGAGGCCTATGCCCAGCAGTGGGATAAATAAATAAATATCCGGGATATCTCTAGCCCCATACTAAGCAAACGCAAAAGAAAAAAGTGTGTTTGTTTTTTTGTTACTCAGTTTGTTCCATTTTTGTTAGGCAACGGAGCAACGGATCATCGTAATTGTTGCTATGGTAGTAATATATTGAGACTTGGCCCTAGAGTGACTTAGGTTTTTGTACCAATAAAACGTGAGCGAAGCCGCGGGCAAACACTATTATATAATATTTGTATTATGTAGCTAGAAGTATACATTCATAGTTTATTCAATGACGAATACTTGATCATTACTAATTAATAATTATCTTTGATTGGGAGATATTGTAACAGGCTTTATATTAATCAATGATCATGGCTCGTATTAACCAGAGTTAATTAATTAGCAGATCAGCAGTAAACAATTCTCCTTGAAGCAAGATACGTGAAGCTTCCTTATGGTTAAAGTATACATACATACAGAGTAGTATACGTACCTACTTCACACAATGTTGCCTTTAAAACACAAATAGGTAACCTCGCAATACTAGGCAGCTAAGATTATAAAAATGTACTTACATCCATTTTTCTACTATGAATTTTGGGAAATCTATACTTATATTATAAAGCTGAAGAGTTTTTTTGTTTGTTTGAACGCGCTAATCTCAGGAACTACTGGTGCGAATTGAAAAAATATTTTTGTGTTGAAAAGACCATTTATCGAGGAAGGCTTTAGGCTATATAACATCACGCTGTAACTAATAGGGGCGAAGAAACCATGGAAAATGTGGAAAAAATGGGGAAAATTATTCATCTTTGAGGGCTTCCGTTAATAACTATTCCACGCGGACGAAGTCGCTGGCACAGCTAGTCGTCATTAAAATTGGATTCCATACAAATGATCACCGCTCCATGGCGAAAAGTAATAAGTAAATTTTTTTGGAGTTTTCAAGTATTGGAAAACAAGTGATAATAACCAAAGCCAGTGAAGCTGTTGGTGTTTTCAGTTAACTCTATATAACTCAAATTTATTAATCAACTCTTAGTCAATCTCCCAAACATTATGTCCATCTAATCAACCTAATTTTCCAGAATAAATAATAGCCGATTGAATCAAAAGTTGCAATCAATTAATCTGTCCATCGTTCTCAATATTTATACATTAATGAAGGGCACAGGAAAAGAAGGAGCTCATTAACATTTTCATTGTTTCAAGTAATCATAGAATTAAATCTAAAATTTCAGTTTCTGCACTTACACCTCAACTGGAATTTGATTTGTACCTATCTAATAAAGGAACAGTGTATATTTAACATAATAGATAGTAATTTAATGACATAGGGTTGGTAAATAAATTATAATTTGAACTTTAACTTTCTAACTCCAAAATGTAATTGAAAAGAAGGTGCTCATTGTCACAATGAGCTCCTTTTTACATTTTACAACTGAAATGGTGATGATAAACAATGTTTATGTTACATAGCTGTTTTTCCTGTTTATTCAGTTATGAAATAAAATACATATTATTTAGCACAATATTTTATTTATGAGGTAAATTTGTGTAATATGTTATACTTTCCGGGGAACAAAACTTTTTTAAGTCCTGAAGGTCACTATATTTTTCAGCAGAAATTGGCAAGATGTCTGTATACAACCTTCCAGGCAAAGTGAACTCATTGTTTTGTACAGTATTCACCTCACTGGTTTTCTTCTTTCTTCCACTGATGCAAGCAGATTCCCAGGGCCCATTGTATGTAGAGCGGAAACCTACTTTAGTACTCAGCTTGTCAATTTTGAGAACTTTTATAGGACGTGAAGGAAAAGATGATTTTTTGGCGTAAATTGTATCTAAGTGGCTAGTCCATGATCGAAAATAAGATGTATCTACCTCTACGACTTCAAATGGACTTGGCTTACAGCGGGCATTTTGGAAAATTTCTATCCAATCCGATGGAAGTTCTGCTCTTGTCTTAGATTTCACCAGACCCATATTTTTGTCACACTCCATATATGAGTGGCCTCTCACTGGAAATGTCATAGTAATTTTTTCTAGCTTTTTCTCATGATGTACTAAGTGATGCAGGAAACGAAACATAGTAAAATTTTTATTTTGCCCTCCGCAAGAGTCACAAAATATTTGAAGGTGAGTTGTGGTAGGCTTCATGTAGTTATAAACAAAGTGATGGACAAGCGAGCATACATCATCACTCCCTTTTTTACCTTCTGTTTCTGGATACAAGTAAAAGATGCTTTTTGATGAAGACAAAACATGCACATTGAAAGCAAAGACAGATAGCTGTCGTTTATAATAAGTATCATTTGTTTGTATGTTAGGAGCACAAAGATTTTTACCATAATCAAAACATATTGCCTCCATTGAGCTGCCTGCTTCTCTGCTTTGTAATCTTGCCATCCGTTTTCTGTAGTAAAAGGTGCTTGCTTGTAGTTTATGTAGTTTATTTTGATTAAAAAGATTCAAAATTTCCCGATCCAATGTGGATTTGGCAATTGTATCTGCGCATGTCTTCTTCTTAGCCTCCAATGCTTTTGTTTTTGCTATAAATTCATCACAAATGCTGCATGTATCTGTACGAGGATAGCCGAAAGCAATGTTAAAGTCAGTGCAAAAAATATTTCTATAACTTTCGTAAGATACAGATACACCTTGATTATCTTGAAGGAACATTGCATGCATTTTTTTTACATTCAAGTCTTCTGGCAAATATGTTTTACTTGAATCATGTAGACTATAATGACTGGAACGACCTAAAACAAAAGATAAAAATATTATTTTACTTATAGAAATAAATGTACAAAATATTGTAAATATTATAGTTCTATAAAAATTATACATTACCTTTAAATGAATTAATATGCGCTCTAATTAAACTTTTGACATCATCATTGAGTTTTACATGACTGTTATGTTTTCCTCTCTTATCAACTGCAGCACATCCAGTTTTCTTCAAACTTGCTACTAAATATTCTACTTTTTTTCTCGTTATTCCATGTATCGACAGGAAAGCCTTTTTGCATATAGTCATTTCTTTTATTTCCGAATCAATCATAGCAAGTACTCTGTACTTGTACACAGCATCGAAATGTAATACTCCTTCTTTCTTGGACGGCCTATTAACTGGGAGAACTGAGATTAATCCACTCAAATAGCTATTTTGGGCATCATGTGATGCTAGTAAATTGAAATTCTGGAGAATTTGGGTTCTTGATTCCATGGGAATCTTATCGAAACATCCCAATCTGCAACCACAGGGTGGACCAGGTTCATGACTCGACAATTTTAACTTTTTCAACACTTCAGACATACGACCGTGTGATTTTCTCTTTTTGGTAGTCTTATAAACGTAATTTTCATCACAATCACTATTATTATTGCTCATTCTGAGATAAACAACCAAAAATATAGCGCACAATGTACCACGACGTAAAATTTCTGCAAGGACGCGTAACTGACAGCTGACACTTGTATGACACAATAATTAAGATGGCGGACTATGAGCGCGTTCTTTGTTACAAACGTTGCGATCAGCCCGTTCTAGCGTGGTTTCATAGACAATGGGCACCTTTTTACTAAGAATGGAATGCAATGGGCTCGTTTTATTCTAAACTTGGATTTTTTAAAATGAACTTTTATGTATAATGAGCCCCTTTTATCATGTTTAAAATAAAGTGCTCTGATTGGCCATAGAATTATGAAGTAAATGGTACAGTTAATTCAAAAAAGGTAAAAATGTTAATGAGCTCCTTTTTTTCCTGTGCCCTTCATTTAATAAAGTTTGTTCGGTCGGCGCCACAAGTCTTTGGAATAAAGTTACACAACTTCAGAAGGGGTTCGAGAGGAATGGCGTCGGTGCAAAGGAACTCTTGCCTTTTATCAGGCAAAGCAGCTATCTAAACCACTTCCACTTAAAATTACATTTTTTTTTATGAATTCTTAACAACACAATCTATCAAAAGATACCAATACAAAAAATAAAAGCGCCCGGGAGTGTCAAAGGTTACTTTTTATCCCGAAATAACGCAAGCGAAGCCGCAGGTACTAGTAACACACAAAACTTCTTTTACTATGCTAATATTTTTCTGGTCTTCTTATGTTTATTTCTTATCAAATGAAAGTGGCCAACTCTAGTATCGAGAGTTTATCAAGCCTCCCTAAGGGCCTCAGACATGGCTTAACGACTGCTGTACAATTTAACGTGTCATCCGACCCACAGAAGCGCGCAAAATGGAATGCCACTTTTCGGTCACCCATCCAAGGACTGACCGCGTCAACCTTTGCTTAAAATTGGTAATCGCATGAGATTATCAATGTTTAACCGCTAACTGAGCCTTATGAGTATTAGGTAAGTGCTGATATAAAATGTAACATTTCAAAGTTACAATTATGAGGGTGTTGCTTTTCTTAACCAAACGGTGCTACTTTCATCATTTCTTTGGTCACGAGCTTTGTCAATTTGGCTCAATATTATTTTAGAAGTCTCGATTGAAAACACGAAAACTTTTGGAATGGAACTGTTAAATTTGGAAATGATAGATTAACTCTTCATTGTTGACACATATTAAAAAAACAGTACATAGAACAAATTGCACCTTAACTAGTGCCACAAGCGGCGGCCTTATCGCTGAAAGCGATCTCTTCCAGGCAACCTTCAGCTGGAGAGAAATAAGCAAAAGAAAAAAAGAAGAATGTGGTGTACAACAAAAAGGAAAAAAGAAATTTTACTAATATATATATATATACATATAAATACGCAATACACATACTTAATATAATAAAATTAATGTTTATATACAAATACATATAATACACAACAAAATATTTAAAGGTGATAGTAGTAGAAATAATAACAGCAATTTTCACTGAAGGGAAGCGAGATAAAATTCCTTTACTTGTTTTTTAAAGGAATCAATTGTCTGAGCCTTTTGAATGTTGATAGGCAGAGAATTCCATAAAGTAACAGCTTGTACAGTAAATGATGAGCCATAAAAAGATTTCTTTTTGAATGTTGGATGTGCGAGTGTTAATTTATTTGTAGATCGAAGAGAAAGAGAGTGTGTAGTATGGACATACGCAAAACGAGAAACTAAGTAACGCGGGGTAGCAGGGTTAAATAAAATGTTATATACGAGAGAGAGGATGTGAGCATTCTGGCGAAGTCGAATAGGCAGCCACTTGAGCTTAATACGAAATTGAGATATATGATCGTACTTACGTAGACCAAATATAAACCTTATACAGTAATTTTGTAACCGCTCAAGCTTATCTAGCTGATCTTCCCGAAGATCGAGATAGCAGGCGTCCGCATAGTCCAGGATAGGAAGAAGAAGGGATTGCGCAAGCTCAACTTTAGTGGCAGTTGGCAAGAAGTTTCGAAGACGTCTTAGTGACCCACCAGACGAGATAATTCTTGAGCTTAATGAATCCACATGAGCATCCCAACTGAGCGACTGATCCATTATCAGACCAAGGTTCTTGACTGTATCACTATATGGAACGTTCGGTTAATTACTGTACAATTAATAAAATTGAACTAGAATATTGTTATATAAACCATATTATTCACAATACTAATGATAAAGTATTATCTCACCATTAAAATCGTTTTAGTTTATAATTCGATTCTGTTCTAACGCGCAGGTATAATTTCAATTTTATAAAATTGTTTCTAACCTGTGATTTATTTAGAGGCTTAATTGTGTTTTAATCCTAATACGATTATAATTGGAAATTGGAATTAGACCTTTAATTTATCTCTCGCATTAGGGTGAATCTGCTATAAGTGGATGAATAAATACTTAGTCGTTAACCTGATATAAAAAAAATCAATCCAATTTTAGCACAAGCATCTTTTGATTATTTTATTTGTTCATTTAATATATAATGTGATTTCTGAATATAAATTTAACTACTATGGTTCGATCGTTATGCACCGGTGAAGTTTCATTTTTTTATTCATGCATATTATTTTAGGGTACGCTTGACCACCACTTGGCATTGTTGTCTTCTCCGATCTTGCCTTCCGTTTTTGAGTAAGCTGACAGCTATACAACGGAGACATACAAAAACTCTTCACGCTTTGTAAAAGTACAGCTTGTAATTTTTCTACACACTTACATGGAAATGAGCGGCCAAATTCATAACAAAATAGACTGGGTTACAAAATAAATAAAACATAATTTCACTGCAAGCTAAGCCCAAAATAAACTAGTATTTATTTAAGTCTGACTAAGCAAAATTATGAGATTTTATTTTTCGGTCGCGAGATGGGTCGACAACATCGTTAAAGTCGAGGGTCCAACCTGGGTGAGGTCTGGGACATGGGATCCTACTGCTAGGATATCTATATAGGCCTCCCTATATAGATATCCTAGCAGTGGGATCCCAAGGGCAAGAGGGGGATGATGATGATGATGAAACGAAATAACTTTGTTTGTACTTACAGACCCCACCCCAGCCGATCACTCCTCCAGCATACGTGAGCAGGTATCCTCCAGAGAAGATGAGCAGGCTCCTCACAGCCGGGGCGTACACATCCGAGTGAGCTGGGATGTAGTCACACAGCACGCCCCACGCGATGCCCAGGACTATGCCCACAAAGATAGCGAAGACACCCTGCAATTGAAAAGAAAGAATATTTTCTTAACTGAAACACCAGGTCACCTACACTAACACTGTGGCCCAATGAGTGACATTCAGTAAACCTGGAACTATTTCATACTTTCAAAGTTTTTTTATGGCGTAATACATACAAAGGGAGGCCTATACCCAGCAGTGGGATCCCAAAGGCTGTGGATGATGATGATGATGATATAGTTTAACAACGTTATAGTTAACAGTAATATTTTAATGAATTGTTATGTAGTTCATTCTACAAAATGTTGCTTATGATTTTTTTTCCTGTTTTCTGTGTCTGTGTCTAGACTTGAGACAATGGAACAAATATATAATCGATATAATTGTATCAATCGAATTGATTGGTCGTGTGAAACTAATCTTTTAATAGTCTTGCTAAAAATATGTACCAATAAAAAAACAATTAATCTTAGTTGAACGTTCTAGAAAATGAACACCTGTTAAGTGGAAGAGGTGAGTCACGAAATCCAAGAGGGTGATGACTTAATTAAATTTAAGTAGATACATACCATAATTAAACTTACGTATACACTTGTCTTAGACAATTTACGTAAATTTATCGTCCCGGGAGTCATGGCCTTCACTACTGATGAATACGACGCCAACAAGACTCACCTTAACAATCCTATACGGAAGATCAGCTGGGTAAAAAATAGCACTGTTTATAACTCCAAACATTCCTTCAGTGAACGCAGTATCTAGGCCTCCGGCGTTGGCCACTAGGAGGCCTATTTGGTTCTTGACGCCCAACCCTCGGGCGTTCAGAGCTAGGGCTGTTGGGGCTACTATAGCAGGTGAGACTGACGCCAGGATAGATCCTAAGTGTAAACCTGAAAAAGCGTACAAGTTATAATTTTTTATATTAAAATAATGTAATCAGAAATTCATTGAAAGTATGACTGTGTATGACTATCATGTTAGCACTATGTTGAACTGAGGAATATAACAGCAAAAATTATTATAGCTACAGGTATTTTATTTTTCCTTATTTTTATTCAAACCACAATACTAAAGATTCCTTAGAATACGAATAAAACTCGCCGTTATTGATATTCCTCCGATCAAATGCCAGAAGTCACGACTGAAATAAATATTCCAATGAAAAAGGTTACGAGAATTTACTGAGTTTTAATTATGAAAAGCTTACGGGGCAAAAGGGGAGCGTTTGGGAATTTCCAGTAAAAATGCTTACCCCAATACCACGGGTAATCGAGCAGGATGTGGGCAAAGAAGGCTGTAGACAAACACTCGACCAGCCACGGCAGAGTGGCCAACGAGAAAACTTTTACCGAATTATGTTTTATGTACTCCCAGTTCCAGCCGAGAGGGCCTCTCGTCAAAATAATTACGGGGTACACTCGCCTGGAAATAAACAAGCTCTTTCAGTTTATCGGTAAAATAGCGAAAAATTGGCTTACAAGTTTGTAGCATACATTATTAAAAAGATATATCTATATTTAGGTTCATGGCACATATGATCTATGCCATAAAAACATAGTTCACCTTTGCTGATTTTTGCCTACAACTTAAAACTGGTTTTTATTGCCAGGTATATATTCCATGTTCTCTACAGGTACTCATATTACCAATAAACTAGTCGGGCCACAGAAATATAGATGGAGTGATTAATTTCATAGCTTTTACGAGCCATCGGACCGACGACAGACTGACATCCAAACTTATTAACTAAATGAGAAAATTGGTCTCGTGGGTGGAAATATACTCACAGTGTGTTATTATGAAAGTGCTGTACCACTTTGTTTTTCATTAAAAATCTCATGACCTGCTTTTTTTAATTTATTTTTGAATCTAAACTGAGACAACTTAATTTTGAGACTTGATTAGTTACTATGCTTATAATAATTTGTTTAAAAATGTGGATCAAATATAGAAAGATCCTTATGTCAACACAATACAGGAAAATGGGATCACTAAAACAAAATATTAATGACAAAAAATAAATAGAAACATTAGCTCGACATTACGAGTAAAACAAATGACCTCGAAGAGAGATAAACTATATTTATCTCCCTAACCAGATTTTATGAGAAGCCAATATTTCTTAACAAAAAATAAACACAAATTTCCGCAGGATCCCGACCTGTATTCGGTAAATAAACAGGGACATACCTTAAATGAAAATCTATTACATCCGCAACGGGGTTTTGTAAGAAGGTTGTTGGGCCGAGGTTTCTATAGAGCGCCCCTATTAACGTCATACCCACGACGGGGTGGATTGTGGTGTATCTCTCGAGTGTGTGTCCGCAGATGTAGCCGGCGATCACAACCCCGCACATCTGGAATACGAAATCCCCTGGGAGCACCGCGCGGCCGCACAGGAACCATGATGTGCCCCATAATGTTACTCCTGGAAAGTAATTAATTTTAATGTATTTGTTTTTAACATTAAATGCGTTAGTTTGACTACAAATTTTCTACAGCAGTCGCGCAAAGTTCAGTAAAACATCCCAAAGCACATAGTCGGACCAACGAGAATCGATTTTGCAAAACGAGACTAAAGATTTTTAGATGATGTTAAGGTGTAATACATTTTATCGTTTTCCTTCACAAATGTACTTAATTAGACATATAAGTTTTAGTACAATAACCATTATTTTAATTAGTTAAACAATGTGGGAAATGCACTCACCGCATAAAAACACTCCGATGTATTGTCTAAGTTCAGAAACCGTAGGTATTGTTTTTAAAAAACTCCGACAATATTTGTTTTCATATTTCTTCTCATAATTGGAGCTGTAAACAAGTCGATGATAAAATTTCCATTTCCTAAATTTTTTACTAATGAATATTAAAATTTTAACGAAGTTTTGTAAAAAATAGGTTATACTTACTCACGTTTTTGGGGAGCCGATATCTAACGAGGTCTGGTTCTGATTAATAGCTGAGTTTTTTCTTTCTGAAATTAGATAAAATAGAAGGTTAAATTGTTTACCCTTTAAACAAACCTGTAGTTGCCTAGATTTAATTTGATTTCGGCTTAAAAGTAGCTGGTAGAATCCATTAGAGTCAATAATGGTTCGTACGTTTGTAGTTGAATCTGTGTCAGTAACGTCCAGCAGAAATAGGACGCTTTTTGTATCATAAAAGTCGTTAATGTGGCTAGTATTATTGTTATGGCCAGCTAAGAGACCCATAAATATTTTTAATAGTCTTTATTGCACATGAGTACGTACGGCGGCAAATGAAAAAGTTCATGTTTAGTTCTGTTTAGTGAAATATTAGCGTATAACGGCTGTTTCTGAACGGTTATTGCACTACCAAAGAGATAAAACTTAACGTGTCTGTTTTTATTCAAACTTACTTTTTTATTTCAGCACTATATTATAAAAATAACTTTCGTGCGACTTGTTCACTATTTTATATTAGTAAGTTTTATTCGATTTACTGCGGATAAGGAAATGCAGTTTGCGTAGTTTTGTGTGATATTTAATGACATCATTATTAGTATATTTATATACACACACATCCATATCACAAATTAAGCATCGCATTCCAGCCACAGGAGCACGAGTTGCTAATTTGACTCATTATTTCTGTTTTAGGGCAATATCTAGGTAATATATTTTTCTTGAAATCAAGTTGCTAACAAGCTATTGCAGATTACAACGTTGCTTAACATCAGACAAGTTGTGGTCAAGCGTGAGTATATCTTAAGCAAAAAAAAATAATTGCGAAACAACATTATAGCTAATAAAAATAAGTGAATCCCAAGGTACTCGTAATAGGGCTAAAAGGAACACACTATTACTATAAGCAAAAGATAGATAAATACTTTATTAAAACACGGCCTTAAGCTTTGATTTCCTAGGAAAGCGGTGCCTTCATATAGCGGCCGTAATACAGCGGCGAATTACGTCACTAAAACGTTGTCTATGTAAACGAAATGGCGCGGTTTCCTGGAGAGCGGTAACTTGCACCGTAATTACTTTAATTATTTTTGCGTCCGTAATATCACGGCCGCTATACGATGGCACCGCTTTCCTAGGAAACCAAAGCTTAATCGCTAAAACAAACAAGAGAAATTTCTTATAATAGTGTGTTGACACCCGGACTATGTATGTATGAACATTTTGAATTAGAAACGAGATCACTTCTACCTACATTTTACAACATACCAACAATACATTTTAGTACTCAGGTGGATTATACGTGTTTGATAAGCAATCGAGCAGTCGCAGGTAATCACAATACATTATTATGCAAGTGCTTGAATAACTTGCATACACGCATCTTGAACGTAACTTAACATACATTACTAACTTACCCTTTTCACAAAAAACTTAATTAACATAACTTTATTAGTAAATTATGTTAAGCGTATAATTTTTTCGCTTTTTGGACAGAAAATGTAAGAAACAGTAAGCAACAAAATAGAAATGATATTTTAAAAAATAATATGGATTTTATTGCTATTATTGAGGGCTTAAAAATATATATCACGGCTAATATCCACCAACAGGAAGCGTATACACATTTAAAAGTAAAATAAAACGGTTGGAGGATTTAATCATTCTTAGCATTCAGTGATTTTAATTGTTCAATAGTACGCAATGAATAAAATAGTTACAAAGGACAAATCAATTGACCACAACTACGAGTACACCAAGAAGCGCGAGCAACAAGTATGTAATAGTCAAATAATTTTACGTAACTCACCCGCTTCACAACCATTACTGGACATTGTTTAAATAGTTCGTCACCGTATTATGAACTCATTCACTAAACCCAAATTGTTTATATACTACTCCAAACTAAGCAAAAGCTACGCGACGTAAACACTGTATTATATTTATTAACTGAAACGACCGGACTGAAAGACGTGTCTGCCTCCGTGCGTACGGCTCTAACGTACTTCTTGAAATATCCGTCGCATGCGCACTGCGATCATAACACTAAACATATATTAATCACTCGGTGAATTGTGTCCACTGAAAGAATTATCAATGGGCACACAATGATGTAGTTTGAAAATACACGAGCTAGAATAATTCAACAGTGAGTGTCGGCCGCGGAAGGAGCCGGTTATAACTCGTACCTACTCACGGCGAAAGGTAGTATTCGTATTTCAATGAATCGAGACGTGAATTACTCAAATCGATTACTTTGTTAAGAGGTACTTAGCGGCAAATTGGTGTAAGAGTTCAGTGGAACAAAATAGTTAGCCACTAACGCCAGCTTGTTGGTTTGATAACTATATGTTTTTGTTTTTTCCTTATAAAATTTTACGATAAATAATATGAGTGTGTAAATTTATTTGATATCAATCGAGTTCACGAAAATGAAACAATATTATCGAATAAAGTATATTTAAAACGCGCATTCGATGCTGAATAATTTTACATTGTTAATTGATGAAGCCGTAAAATACTATTAAAATGCGTTCTAAGTTAAATTTTAGTAGGCCATTGCTCAAATTGTGTTTGTTTTGAGCATTCTTTGTCTTGTTGTATAGCAGCTAATAGATGTCAATAGAGAATTTAATATATTAACATAATCAATAGTCGCAGCATCCGTCTAAAAGAATCAACAAACTTGGCACTTGTTCAACAGAATAGTAACCTAGTAATCTATATTTAGGCCTAAAAGTTTTTAAAATTAGAATGGCATTGACTGATAGAGTCCGCAGAAGATAATTTTAAGCACGGATAAAATTGGAACCAAAATTTCGGTCCATAACTTATGACTTTTAATGTCAAGTAGGAAAAGTGCTGCCATAAGTTTTGAGCAGAGCTATCTTGCACAGACTCTTATTCCCGGTGATTATACAATCTCGAACGCGGAACAATCATGTTGATACTTAGGACAATGTACGAGAAAAGTACCTTACAATAGGTATTACATTTTATAATGGGCGAAGCAAATGGCATATTGACTGGAGGATGGAGACAGTCATAACAAGTGTTATATTGTATTAATTTATTGTAAGCAGGATGAGATGTGATGCTGAGTTTCTCATGTTTTTTATTTGATCATGAAAGTTATTAAACTATGTTAAAACTATACTTGCATAGCTAACGCTTTTTGATGAGTTAAAATGTCTGATTTGAATAAAATTTATGTTAATGACTGTGTAGGCTAACGTACGAGTAAGTGAAGATATGTCAAATAAAATTTGTAAAATTTATTCAAGGGTAAATATTTTAGTGACGCTAAATTGGTAACATTTAAATTCAGTCATTCAATTCCCTTCATACTTTATCATCAAAATAATATTAATACAATAATTATATCATAATAATCACGAAAATAAAAATGAATAAATAGATAAGTTGGTAGAAGGAAAACGATGATCGGAAATGACAAATATTTTCTTTGCAAAACGATTGGCATTCACAGCCTTTACAGCCGTAGTCGCTATTCACGCACACAAAAAGTTCTATTAGCGCTGAGCTGTACACTGATAGGTCCCATGTTAGTCCACATAAAAAGCAGGTATCTTTACTTAGAGCATGTCAACTATGTTCGTTATTCGCTACAAAAGGAAGTCATTCCGGTGGTAAACAATACGCACGGCCGCAGCGTCTTTCATGGCGGGGCAGCTACAGTGGAGTTGGCAGACGGGCTCTAAAGAGCGGGCAATTTGTGCGGTAACACCACCCGGATACTGGGGGCTCATTAACTATGAACAGCGTCATCACGACTCTTCTTCAGCTGAAAAAACGACGTTTAGCACTCTCCGCGAATAAACGGTGAGGTGCTTTTGAGCCAACCGCTACAAAGTGCATATAAATTGCAGCGCGGACTTGAAACGCAGCATGAAAGAAGCAACTTGTGAAAGACAACTGTGGGCATGCCACTTTTGAAACTAAATGCTTTTCATAGAATGTGAAGGTTTGTTTTAGTTTGTTTTTTTAAATAAATGTGAAGAAAATTGTTTTAAAAATACATAATATGTATCAGTATGTGGGTATAAAGGTTAATTCTAATTTACAAAAACAAACCTTCCTACCATGTTACTGTGTTATTTCTAACCTGAGCAACTTGGTCTAGAAGTATTTGTGCGACCAATTCCCAAGCAATACAATTAGGGCTTTGGACTGATTGGTTGCTATTTGTCGAATAGAGCTCTAAATCTGGCCGGTCGTAGCCATGTTGTAGCAAATACTGCTCAGTGTGCTCTCGATATTGCTCTATGCAAATCCGTAGCGGCGTAGAAGCATGCTACACATTCTCGTAGAAGCGTAGAGCTCGTAGACGACCAAAGGATTTTGGTTTTGCTTTTTATAACATCTACATTGTAGGTCCCGGCTGTTTGTCTGGTACGGCAGTCGTAAAGCCATATCAGAGACCCTTAGGCGGCTGGATAAACTCTCGACGCCAGAGTTGGCCACTTTCATTCGATAAGAAGAAGAAGATATCTAGGAATGTTTATTATATTGTATATTTAATTAGTTCTGTGGGGAATCACGACTCTCAGTCACGAGGGAATACCTACGACGCAAAGAGAGAGAGACACTAATTTCATAATAATATCTTATTTTTTTATTTTGACAGTGATTATATTAACTCGAAGTATTTACTTAACAGCTGTACGTCATGTTTTTAAATAATTCAAGCAGTTAATTAGAGTTCTGTACTAAATAGGTAAAAATGGAACTACTATGTTTGTTTACTCGCTATTTACGTCGCGGCATCTGATGAATAGGCTATTGATACATTCTTTGAATGCTAGAGAAAGAATGTAAATTAAATATTTGTAACGCAGCGTTTGAAAACCTCATTTAATGTAAAACAGAACATGGGAGAACTAGAGTAATTTGTAAAAAAAGGCTAATACATTAGGAAATTTTACAGTTGTTTGATTTTTGGCAAGTTTACCCTAAAAAATTAAAATAACAAGAATACAAATGTGACTGGCGTTATTTCCGCTAACCTCCTCCGCCGAAGTTAAACTTCCTCTTTACTCTGAAACAAACTTTGGTGTTAACATAAACTCCAGTTAGGGTTTATAATTTTCTATTCACGACTGAGAAGTAGTTACTTTAGTGCCCTGAAATCATTTGCTGGCATCATCAAATTTTGTGCGCTGTTAATATGTTCGATACTGGAATAAGAAGTATTGAAATCATTGAACATGCAGGTAATCTGCTTTTAAAACATATTAAAATAGCTACAGTGACCAGTATTAACTTTTTGAACCATTAGTTATCACTCAATTAACGCAGGTAAGCGCGAGTTTAATGTCAGTTTAATTGAATGTTAACATATAAACAAAAGCTGTTCACATGAAAGCTCTACGATTTTCCGTATAAAGAGTTCACCGGCTGTTGCTTGCCGGCGTGGCCAGAGAGAAAGTGAAATTAAGCATAAAATGGGGTCCCCTTTTATTCTGCTGACTTAACGAATACAAAATGTCGAGAGGGAATAATCAGGCCTATTTACATTTTGCTTAGGCCCACCTGACGCCACTGCGTGCAAGCCTCGCTCCGCGCTATATCACAACACGGAAAATATTTTAATTGATATTTGATGTTTCTTTTTCTTGCAAATAAGCCACTTTATTCTTTTTAAAGAAGTAGGACAAAAATGAGAATACTTCCTTAATACAATGTGAATCGGCGAAGATAGACATCGGAAATAGTATGATAAGTCGCATTCAACCATACCTACATATCACGTTAAAGCAATGAACGAGTAAATCAAATTTAGGTATCGATTCACACACTTACTATTCATATATGATAAAATATAAATGCAAAATTCAACTTAAAACCAAATCTGTTCCTTCGTCCTTGCAAATAATGCCTAAGCTATTCTAGAGGATGTAGAAATGTTCTCAAGTCAACCGCCCAGAACAACTTAACTTACACTTAGTTTGAGTCTGAAACAAAGCACTTGCGTGAATTTAACGACTGCTTCCAACTTCCTCCAACTACTAGATATAGCAAATGAAAGCGGAGGCGGCGAGCAGATCAGTTTATTAGTTCCAGATTGTTAAATGTGAAAAACTGCACCAGCACTTTGCGTTGAGTAGTTAAGGCTCTAAAAGAAGGTAGAGTGCAAACAACACTGTGCTCAAAACAAAAGCAAAGCGCTCAACTCGGCTGTATTTTCCGCGCTAAATGTTTGCACTGAACTTAGACAACATAATATCCCAGCAGTTAAAGTATTAGTACTATTCAATCCACGTAAATGGAATTTATTTAACGGCAATTAGTGCCTAGGGGACGGTTAAATTCGATAAATTTGCTTCGACAAGCGTTTCGAATGGGTTCCACACAGACTATTTACTTGAACGTTTCCTTGCGTTAGTGTTCTACATATTTATGAAAATGTGATACTTCAAATGGTTGTGTAACTATATTTTAAAATCTAAATGCATAATATATTTCATTCGAAATGTTAGAGAATCGAAACGTTATTTCCTTACACTACGAGTATCTTTATTACTCGTTTACCGTATCTCCCTTTGCAACATTTCTCATTTTACATCGTTCTAACATTAAATCCCCTGGAGAATGATACAAAAATAAATAGTTAACTGAACAAACAGTCGTCGTTTGTCGAGACCGAGTTGAACGCGTAAACAAAAGCAACAATCGGGTTACGATTGAATCGAGGTGCACTGGGGGTCTGACAAGTGCAGCTCCACACGCGGACTTTGAAGCAGCTTTGCATAATCTGCTGCAGATAGATCGCGAGGCACCGGTGCCATCGGCCGGGATCACGTCCATAACTACCAGAATTTACGGCCGCAGACGAACACAGTCGTAAACCTCCGCTTTCTCCAAACGCAGACTTACCTAATTGTGTCTTATGGTCAGACAACCCGACACGAACATTGTAGATTTTATATACCACACGTACACTTCTACATTATTTGCCTAGTTCATTCAACTTGGGATCACGTTTGCTTCAAGGAGATAGTGACATCCTAAAGAAATAAAAACCGTCGTCTGACTTATTGATTTTTAAGTTACAGTTGAATAAAAAGCTATCTGTTCGACCAGACAGAATAAATTACAGAAAAAGTGAAAAAAAGAAAAATCAGTGTCTGCTTTTTACAGCAATCTACGTACCAATACAAGTGGAAGAGTTTAGTGATTTCTGGAAAGTTTTTAATTTTCTTTTTCTAATCTGCAAACTTGCTGTACGTTGTGTTAACATTCTATTTTATAGTAAAGGATAAGCTTCGTTTCATCTCTTATCAGCTTATGATATATGTAGAAACTATATCCCAAAAGCATTTATAATACAGAACGATAAATTCCTCTTTGGAAGTCGTTATCGAACACAACTTTTCAGCCGTTTTAGTTGAATGCACTGGTTATCTGATTGTGAATGTATGCGCGCTTTCGCCACGCTACGTTAACTTCGACCACAATGCACTTTATAATTCGTTGATATACTAAGCTATCGAATACACAGATTTGGTCATGCTAGATGCTCCGTTAAATCTGGATTTGCAAGCCATTTACGGGCTCAAAATCGTACATAAATGGAGTTACTGAACTAGCGGACACGCCAAGGAGGACTAATAATATCTACGTAGATGTATGTAGCTAGCTAGCCGTTATTAAGTTTATCGCTTATCCAAGCTCTTTTATATTGAAGCTGGGTTGAGAACAAGCGGTGCATCACGTGTTGGCTGGATTAAGCCTGCTAGCGCTCCGAGTTTCCAGGAAAGCCATTAATTTTGTTCAGCGCCTTACAAGTTACAGCGGGCGCTAAGCCACCGCCTCACTTTGACTGCAAACTGCAAAAAGAATATTAAGAAGCGTCCACGCGACGGTGTTGGATTACAATGAGGAGATCATATCGCAGGCTTTGAGTAAGGCTTTGCTTTGCTATGCGGGATTTTGTATTTCCATTCTTCCGGTCATGCAATCAGAGCTTACAAGTGTTTGGAATCAACAGATATTAATGGTGCCTTATTATATTTTTTTTATATTTATGAATCTTATTCCAATGAAATTGATTAAAAATACACACATGCAGCTGCATTTAATTATTTAAGAATATAAAAGTAAATTTTAACCAAGACAATTCATAACTTATGGCATGTTCTCTTGCGCGTAAAACTGAATACCTTTCAAAATAGTTGATATTTCTTTTACGATATTGGCAAGACACGATGTTGACAACGTGAGAGCGCGCCGGAGTTTGCGAGGAATTTAATTTTTCTCTCGGTCGAGGGAGCATCTTGGAGTCAGAACACATTCAGTACAATACTGGCCATTGAATACTGATTTCTTGACCACCAATACCGCACATACCACGCTATAATGACCTGCATTCTTGACGCTTTTCAAGGGAATTGGATCTTGACGCTCAAATTTATGAGTGATTGCAGCGATATTATAAAGGTAAATTATGTTGTACTCATATTATGCGATTAAGTGAATACTGAGTAGGTTTTCCTTCACGTATTAACAGTAGTAATAATATTAATTTAATTTTTATTATTTACTAGCTGGTTCCCGCGACTTCGTCCGCGTGGAATAGTTATTAGGTACCATAAAAACGGGTTAACTCAATAGGAGTTAACCTTAAAAGATAGACATATAGGTACTGTTGCAGACATTTTGTTAGATCATTACAAGAGAAATAATTCTTTATCACATATTTTTTTGATATCTTGAACCGTTTTCGCAGCGCACGCAACGGAAGCCCTCAAAAATGAATATTCTTTTCCGTTTTTCCACATTTTCCATTATTTCTTCGCTCCTATTAGTTGTAGCGTAATGTTATATAGCCTAAAGCCTTCCTCGATGAATGGTCTATCAAACACAAAAAGAATTTTTCAAATCGGACCAGTAGTTCCTGAGATTAGCGCGTTCAAACAAACAAACAAACATACAAACTCTTCAGCTTTATATATTAGTATAGATAGGTTTTTGGTACGAAAACACAATGAAATTTATCAGCTACTTTTTATCCTCAATTAACGCTATCGGTCGTGTTCGGCGTATTAGTAATACTGGTAGTTGACTTATTGGCGTTGTCACAAATTATCTACGTAATTATAACAATACTTTTTCGATTATGCGCTACCAAAATAATTTGTTTCACTGATCTTTGTTCAAAAATGAACACCGCACTGCCATGTAAGTGATTATTTCATTTTCAGTGATTATTGATGGAATGATCAGATCGTTGGTAAGTCCAGCAATTGATTTCAATTTGTGTTTAACCACATCCCAAATTACGACATTCGACGCGCGCTCGGTTGGAGCTAGACCGGCATTTAGTGTGGTGCATTTACGTAAATATTGTTATGAATTAGTCGAAGCACTAATAGCCAAAATATCAAACGATACCTATCTAGGAAAAAATGACAAATTGAATAAATAGTAGAAGTGACCCTACAAATTTCAAACATGGTTAAATTACACAGTTACTTACTTTTGTAGTTTGATAAAAAACTCCTTCACGCAATATTTACAAGTTTTATAAAACAGCTAACTAAAGCTACATTCCATAATTAAACAAACCAAAAACCTTGTAACGCAGTCTAGGAGAATTAAACTCCGTCAGCTAAAGTAAATGCACTCGTGTTCAAACTTGGCTCTGTAGGAGGTTTGCTGTGCTGTCGGCAAACCTTAACATTTAGATACGAGACTACCACTTCTAGTTTGCGCAAATAGATACACTGAACTTAAGCATACCTGATTTAAAACTAACTACATATATGAATGTGTAGGTAACTTCTACTGTGTTGTAGTACGTTTTAAATTAAAGTTGGTTTCTGTATAACTGGTCTATTGGATCCACATTCACAACTACAGAAATATATTCCAAATTAAACAAAATACGTTGAAACAGGATTCATCTCTAACGGGTGATCAACCGTGAGCGTATACTAGGGGAAGAAATATATAGAAAGCAATCGATATCTAAAATCAACCGAAAAAAACGTATCATTCGCAAAAAGATACTAAGTAGGCCGTATACGGTTTATGCGAGCGTCGTAATATCGGCTATATGAAACGTCAGCAATTTGACGAAAACACTGGAATTAGGTTATGCAAATTGAATGAGTACCTACAGCCGCCGTGACCAAAGTAATGCCAAAGATAACAATCCGAAATAAAAGAGAGAATTGCCAAGAGCGTTTGATTAAGCAGGCTTAGTATGGGGCTAGATGGCGCTGTGTGATATGTCCTGAAATATTTATTTATTTTATTTATTACCGCCGGCCTCATAAGATTATTAGCGGAACGAAGAACCATTTATTCCGAATTTGCCGATTCTGCCAGAAAGGTTAGGTTATTTTAGATTGCGTTGTTATGTATTTACTATGTTATGGTTGAAATCCTTATATTTTACGATACCTACACAAGATATAAGGTTAAAATAAAAGTAAAAATATTAATTTCCATGTTAGACTAATTCATCGAAAGATACAAAGGATTTTAGTCCTTTCACGTAACAATATCCGCCTACACACCTTGATTCCAAACGCAACAAAAATAAAAACGCCAAAATTGCTACACAACATCGTTACGTCATGTTACAGGAAAGGGTTTTTCGGGTGTGTTCATAAATTTCAGAGCAGTTGCTTGTGGATTTAATTACGAAACACTTAGGTACGCAGGTACTTTGCATTATGAACCGACAGGACACGACCCTCGGCAGCGCTCGCCCTAACTTGTCCGTCAAAATGGGTACGCAATAAATCCAACCTAATGAAATCTGAACGTTTAAAAAGTTCCGCTGCTTAAAACTCTGCTTGCAGTTATAAACTATGCATTGGGAAAACTAGTTTTGTAGTTGTAGGTACGCTTATTTGATAAAAGTTTATCCGTGAAATTTTTAATGCTCAGCGCTGCAGCGGTCTGTGTAAAATGCAATTGTAATAAATAATTGTGTAAGAAAATATCACAAAACATTGCTTTTGTAAAAATACCCGTTTCAAATAAACTAGCGCCTATTAGAACGATTTCCTTTTTTATCTTTGCTGCGAATATACAACGCATAAAATGGCAGGCGCTTTTAGATTGGAAGAATTTATAAACTGAAACTCTGGAGAAATATGTAGTGTTTTTCCGCTGCGACTGCTCCTTAACCGACATCAAACAACAAACTTGATGGTTTTTAGGTGTGTTTCCTCCATATACCTACCACCGCCACACCTCACCTCCTAACCAACGTGGCCTCCGTGGATCTCAAAATCGTCCCAACACCGCACCTTGTGTCTTGAATCGTTGCTGTTCTCTCTCGGCAAGATATTCTAGTCGATTAATTGAGAATTTATAAAGGAAACCTAGTCATGTAAGACTTGATAGGTCTTATTTGCCAATGCCTAGAAGCCGTTTCAGTAGCGGTAATTCAATAAAGAGAAGTCTGGGGATAGAAACACAAACAGTCTTAAAAGGTTTTAAGCAATACCACGTTGCTAGACTCACAATGATTAGATAGGGTTAAAGTTAACGTGACACAGATACTAAAGCAAATGTTTGTTGTTATCACTATACATATAAAAAAGGTACCCACTCACTAAGGATGTGAAATAGATAACATTTGAACGTTGAGCTTCTAAATTGAAAGTTTTTACTAACAACCACAGACCAATAAGAGATACACGTATCTAACAACTATGATTAAAGCCAGGCTGACATTAAGCAATCGATACAATTTTTCTGGTAATGTAGGTACATCCAAATTAAAATATACTTATACATATTTTCCGTATATTTTACAGCTATTTTCTATGAAATAGCGTTTTTTTTAGATTACCGGTACATAATTCTGTATTGTTAATTGTCTGCGTTCACGTAAATCTCACTTTATACAAATGTAGTTGTATAATAGCTCATTTAAAACAAAATCGTCATGAAATATTTCGTCTTCTATCAACTTGCTATAACTTGACTGAAATTTAAACTGTTCCTAAACGATGCCTAGTTTCTACTGTTGGTAAAGTACCTATATTCAAATGCCTCTCGGTTCGGCCACCGAACAACATTGTAGGCAATTTTAGATAGCATTAAGTGGTTAGAGACAAGTGCTTTGAACATCGTCAAATAATGTTCGCGTAAACTGCGGTGGAGTGCTCTGTACTCAGATAGGGTTGCTACTCAAATTTCCAAGTACCTGTGAATGAATAAATGTTTTACAAATACAAGTTATTATATTATAGTGTGTTGAGTTGTATTCGTTGAAAAATAAATACCTGGCAATCATAGCACTAGTTCAGTTTGTAACGTACAATAATAAATAATGTAACCTAATAATGTGTTTCAACCGCCTCGTCTGATAGCTAGTTCCATTCCAGTACATACATGTAATTTTGTTTGAAGGTATCTTTTTATAACTAAATGCTTGACTAGCCAGAGTAAGAGAAACATTTAGATATAATATCCGATTTAGCCACAAAAGATGATCTAATAAAAAATGCTAGTCCGGCTATGTGTATGGCAGCCCTAAATTGACATTTGTTCGGTGATATCACTCAAACTGTGTTCGTTATCATGTTTATCAAGTTTGATATGAACTTTATATGATATTAAATTTATTCATTTCCATTACTTGCTCTCATAAAAGTTAAAACATTAAAAAAGACTGGATAGCCATATTTTGTTCAATGTGTCCTTCCTTGTCTTTCCTTTTAACCTTACCTTATTTCCAATGTTTCCAAACACATGTATGTATAACTCACGCGAAACCTACTTTATACGCTTACACTATGAATTCATAACTCCATAAAATTAAACGCCAGCGTCAAGCGTTAGGAAGCGAAAAAATATATAAATACGAAGAATAATGGTTCACTTTATTTGCCTTTCTCGTATGTTACGCTGAAATATTTGTCTATAAAGTAGCCGGGGCTCGCAGAATGCTAAGTGCTCTGCAAACGGGTGGCTAGGCGTAAGCTCAGATTGGAATATAATTTATGATGTTGAGCTTTTTCGGGAAAAATTGCTTTTGGACTTCTATTTGGGGCACTTTCAGATATTGCTCGTATAATGTCCTTGACACCCACTCTACTCCAAGGTTGAGTATAACAGTTACTTTAACTGTTATATCTAATTCAACATCGTACAAAAAATTAAGTGAGTTTTTTGGTCCGTTTTGAATTCGTTCCCACCATAAAATACATTCCGACTTTTAAAATAAGTAGTTTTAAGTTCTTTAAATGAAATGAATAATTAAATGTAACTGAATCCGTTCAGGTTAATATATTTTATTGTCTAGACAGTAACGATATTAACAAAAAAAAAACACTTTTCATGACATTCATCGAGAGTTTTTCCTTGAATGTTAAATAACAAGAACTCAGAGAACTAACTGCAAACTTCAGGTACAATCTTCGAAAGCTTTTTATAGAAATTGTGCATTACAATAATTGAAAAGAGAAATAACGAAAAAAAGCTTTGGTTTTGTTCAACTATTGAAATTTTGTTTGCGCATTTTTCATCTGATTTCAGAAAGTAATTAGTACCTAACTGCAAAGGAGCAGGCGATGCAAGTAATTTGAAACGTCGTCATAAATGATAACTTGTGAGCTAACTGGTTGGTTACTTGTACAAAACTTGGATAATGATTCAAAGGCAATATGTCGCATGTGGTCGGATTTGTTGCCCCGCTGCATTGCAGTCGACGCCGCTGCACTTTGCCCGCCAATCTTAACTTGAACCCGGCGCACATTGCGATGGTAAATGTAACATTCTAATGAAACATTCAATCTTTAAGAGTTTAAGAGTAGTAACGGATTGAATAAGAGCAAAATCCACTTTACTATCTAACTTATGTTTGTATATAAACTAATTTCAAAGCATCAAACTAACGTATTAACATATTTTATCTATCGTACCGCTGACAACTATATTATTAACTAGTGGGTGCTCGCGGCTTCGCTCGCATTAAGAAGTAAAACTTGCATACCCTATTTCACCCCATTAAAACTGATATTTCCATAAATCCTTTCTTAGCGGATGCCTACGTCATAACATCTACCTGCATGCCAAATTTCAGCCCGATCCGTCCATTGGTTTGGGCTGTGCGTTGATCACTATATCACTATATCAGTCAGTCAGTCAATCAGTCAGTCACCTTTGAGTTTTATATATATAGATTATATTATTTCAAATTAAAGTCTGATCTTAACTGACTAATAAACATAGATGTTCACTGTTCAGCGTCCACATTAATAATACCTAATATTCACAAAAAGAAAGAACATCGATACCAAATGATATGACTTATTCAAATCTTGTTCTGTGAATGCCGTAATGTGCGAAAGGCTTTTGAGTTGATTGCTGTAATTGCGTTAGTTCGACGGTTGCCGCAAGCGTTTATAGCAAAGAAAATACAAATAACAGACGACTAATCGGATAATGTTTCCTTCCGCAGTGTTCCAAATAAGATGTTATTAAACATACATATATTGTGACACGAAAAGTGTGTCTATGTATTTCTATTTTATTGTGTTCTTTATTTCGTGTTGTTTCGTGTCTTAATAAATGTATTTTATTCTTGATTTTAATACTGAAAGATACATATTACTGTTGTCAAAATTCAACGCAGATTCAAGATTACAACGTCAACTTTAGCTGTCACAAGTGTTAAGCTTTGGTTTCCTAGGAAAGCGGTGCCATTATATAGCGGCCGTAATACAGCGTTGAATGACGTCGCTGGAACGTTGTCTATGTAAACAAAATCGCGCGGTTTCCTAGAGAGCGGTAACTGACACCGTAAAATCAAAAAGCGGTGCTGCCATTTGCATGACGGCCGTGTTGTCGGTGTCAGATGGTTTGGTGAACGTTTTATTGATAGCGGTGAAGCTATTGATACTTTTTGTTTGACGTTTATTTAAAAACTAACTGTGCCTGCGATTTCGTCCGCGTGGAATAGTTATTTTGGGCAACCTTTTTAGCTTTATAAATTATATCTGTTACCAACGACTTGAACCGTTTTTGCAGTGCAAGCAACGGAATCCTTCAAAGATGAATAATTTTCTCCGTTTTTTCCACATTTTCCATTGTTTCTTCGCTCCTATTAATTGCAGCGTGATGTTATATAGCCTAAAGCCTTCCTCAATAAATGGTCTATTCAACTATCACAAAAAGATTTTTTCAATTCGCACCAGTAGTTCCTGAGATTAGCGCGTTCAAAAAAACAAACAAACTCTTCAGCTATATAATATTAGTATAGATAATGTCTGACGGTGTGTTAAACGGCCGTGGAACTTTCCACATGTCATCACCGTAAAGACGGCCATCTATTTGTGTCCGTAGTATTACGGCCGCTATACGATGGCACCGCTTTCCTAGGAAACCAAAGCTTAAGGCACATGTCTACATAGAATTGCTTGATTGTATTATATTAATCGTCCCGTCAAATGTTCTTTCTGCCATAAGTTAGCATCTTATTCTATCACACGTCGATCAGGAAGAAAATTATCATAGGTAATGCAATATATATGTAGCTAACTCTGAATTGTATGTTTCATATATCTTAAGGATTTTTTGAGTCGCAATGAGGCATCCATCGACTTTTATGTCATTCGTTTATGGCATCTGAAAGTCGGTAAAGCAATTTTGCTTACTTTTTGCGTTGGCAATTTAACTTGGTGTAAAGAAAGACTTTTAAAAGACAAGCCAAGGTTTGCTACGTTTTACCTCGGTAAAGTTAGATCGCTTATGGTTTTTACGTGAAATTAGTCATAAACTTGAAAGCAAACTAAACCTAAGTGAGAAGTTTTACCGCAAGGTTTAATACTGAAACGTTATGATATATCAGGAACCTGAAAAATATGCTATACATACGTATTATGTATTTGTGAGTACAATACAATAGATATAGCTTAATTGTACAACAGAGATAAAAAGAAACAGAGTTAATTTATAAAACTAGCAATTTATGGCATCTGTGGTAAGTAGTCTAGAGACATTTTATTCAAGTATAAGATACGAAACTCAATATTTTCACGGCTCAGTATTCAAAATGCCTCTCCATATTTTTATAGCAGACTAGGCCTATTTTTCGCAAGTAAGGTTAATGCTTACTTGTTTGCCCAAAATGTGGATTGTAATGTGAATAGTCGACTTCAAACAGTATAATCTATTTTGGTAGGCACAACCGTGCATACGTGCCAGGCCAGACTATAAATCAACGTCAAAAAATGAATTTGCGCCGTTTTTGCGATGAATATTAATGAAATTTTATGTGCCAGAGTAATATTCTTTGTTATAATGATAATAGAGGTTGTCACATAAATAAAATGCCCGATCCCTACTTTCAGAACCGTCGCCGCGGTCAGCTGAATAGAACCTTTAGTAAGAAGAAGACACTTGTGTGAATTATGATTGATATTTGGCCAAGATAGTTTGGAAATAGGCATGACAATTACTTTTCTTTTTGTGTACTGTTTACATTTATGGGACATTGACTTCAAACAACAACCTACGAGTCTGATCATGCGTCCATTTGAAGAAGGTAAATATCTAGTCTGAGCAAAACGCCAGTAAACTTGTTACATATTTTAACATAAAAAATATAGGTTATTTAAACAACCTACACAAAATATTTTTAATAATAGTTCACAGTGGTGATCATTTTTGTGTTATATATGTCGTAGGATAATTCGATACTTCGAATCTTCGCGGAAATCCTAGGGGTTTTGCGAAAACGCGGATAATTAGACATAGGCGAAAAATTATCAAATCTCACTGGACAAAGTCAGGATTTTTGCCCCACCACTTGCACTACAACAGGACTTGGCTCCTCCTCGCTTCGCTCGTCGTCGCATGTGCGTGGTAGAAAGCAACCTAACGAACCTAATCTACCTTCTGTCACAGACAAGTGACTTCGAGTCCAACACTAGCACGACAACAGGACAGATAATTTTTCGCCTATGTCTAATTATCCGCGTTTTCGCAAAACCCCTAGGATTTCCGCGAAGATTCGAAGTATCGAATTATCCTACGACATATACAAAAATTAACTTAACTCCAAAGTTTGCTTGTCTTATATTATATTTATATATAAATATTTATCTCATACGATCATTTTATATACTTTATTTTTTTAGACTAAAGTTTTCTATTATCTTCTTATCCTTTATTATCTATTTTCATATAAAGAACTCTTTTTTACAGAACATTGGTAAGCGGGTATGATACAACGATACAACCATGGTACAATAATAAACATCAAGCGGGCTGTAGTCGAACGCGTCTTAACTACACGAAAGAAAACATATATCAAAACTAAGCTACGTAAACATCAGAAAAAGATACATAAAACGCGACGTCGCTACAAGTCTCAACTGCTGAGAACTGCTTACTCATTCCTGCTGAAATCTCTTCCTTGTGTAAATAGTTCGGGAGTATTCAAAGAGTTTGCGTAGCGTATTTATGTAAATACGAGTATCTATTCATCTCATCGTCTCTGTCCTTTTGAAGTACAGTCGGAAACGCAATAAATTCAATGGGGTATGATAATTTTAGGAACAAAATTACAGTTCCGTCTTGGAGTTACAAGTTTTGGGTAGTTCTCTTTTAGATATGTAATTTTATGTTCTAGCAATATTTTGACGTATTTAAGGAAATTTATTGGATAATTTATTGGTTAAGAAGTCAGTGATAAAACAAGATAGTTAATAAAACCTTATACATAAGAGTATCTACTCATGTACATATATATGTACATATATATGTCATATGTACATATATATGTCTTATGTACAATATGTTAATATCAGTTACAGCGTTGAAATTCATTGATATGATTTTCTGTATGAATATTCGAAATGTTTAGTAAGTGGTTTTAATATGTATTTGTAAGGGGCTCATGCTTGGCCGAAACTTAACCCATGTTTAGCCATGTTTTGGTTTACAAAGTGGCAAGATCGTTTCATTTCTCGTTTCCTCGTTTTAAAACAGTGCCATTGTAAAATAATAAAACATTTTTATAAGTTTACAATATCCCTATTCTAATCCAGTTGCCAGCGACTGTCCCTACACGGGTACAATCACTAGATACAATTCGAGTATCAGACGTACTATTCACAGCAGTACATACTTTCACAAAGTGAATCCTATTCACATGTTGTAGACCCGAACGACGTTACCAGCTCCCTGGGCAATGCTGAGCAATTCCTGAACAAGGATCTATCGACTATCTCCATCTATTCAATGGAAACGTGCCCTTTTATTTTACATACGTAAAGTTGGTGGAACTGTAATACTACATATTATGGGGATTAAGATTACCTATGGTTATATGTTTATTTTTTTTACTTTTTGATATTCGTATCCTAGTTTGCACATGATATATAGGTATAATGTGTGAAATTAATTTGATGTATTATTGGACTAATCATTTCTTTTTACAAGACGCGATATTTCTTACGATTTTTTAATAAATGCAGTACCGATATGAGGCTTACACTTTTGTTAAAAAAAGGTGAAACCGCAGGCAGGTATATGCGACTAGTTAGAAAGTAGTTACATTTTTCTGCATTAATTTGAGAATAAAAACATTTCATATGAAATGATTAAATTGGTACCCGTGTATATATTTATTTATAAAGTAATATTGGTAGATATATTATTGTCGTGGCTTCTTCTTGACTTCGAAAAATAGTTTGTACCTGTTTCGAAGCCACTAAAAGGCTTTTTGCTTAACAAACTTTAGCAATTACACTCTAGCTGTTAGGGCAGAATTCATTTTATGTATAACTTTTGTAATGGGCTAGCGCATAAACCGTAAGTTATTCGACAACTTTCATGAATATTCGAGATTAACAGTTAGAAGTTGGGTAATTAACTAATTGAGTAGATAGGACGGTCTTGCTAATAAACTAATTTCTGAGCACGTAAGCTGCGACTTTGTTCTGACCTTATATTGTTCACCTCGTATAAGATGCAAGCGAGGGCATGTTTGTACAGATACGTTTGACCTCAACACTTTGCTTCACTTGTCTTGTAGCTATACATATTTCATACTAAATGTAACTTGCCGTTTTACATGCTAAAACCCTGCAGCTGAATTAAATTTTTATTATTGTTTAAACAAAGTTATTGTGTTTTCTTTTCTTTTTCATCCTAACATAGATATGATAATGTGTATCATCTATGTTGGTGTTATTTTGTGTAGTATTATTGTATTACTTTATTTCGTGCACTAAAAATATATCTATCAACAAGGAAGGAAATTGTCACACTTCACTGTCGTTTCAGCCGCTGTAAGAAACAAAGCTTGAAATTTACTTGTCTGTTTCGAAGCTAGCAGGAACACGCGTCAGTGGAGGACACATCCACACTTCGATAGACGCGTTTCAAAAACAGTGAATAGAAGAAACACCTCAATATAGTAAAAAAAACGTTGTGATAGTTTAATTAATACTATAGGTATAATAGCCAGATACAAATATCACGCCAAAGTTTGGATGCTTATTGGTTCATTGTTCTAGATGATTGTACTTGTACTTGTTTATTGTATTTTCAAATGTATTTTTGAATTTTTTAATTGATCATGTAAATTTAAGTGAATTGCATTGAATATACTATAATGAACATGAACATGATTATATGTAAAGAAATTGACGTATTGATGAATAAATGAATGTTTTGATTATGATAATTATGATTATGAACATATTTACGTTCAACATTCTACCTCACAACAATAATAAATAATTAAATAAACTAATAATACTCACCCGTTTGCAGAATAATTAGTATAAAACGCTAGTGACGCTCCGCAGAGTTACTAGCTTTACACAGGAATAATAAGCAGTATAAGTTAATCCAGGGTCCACGGTCTAATCTAAGTCATTAAGACGAGAAATATGCATACACACTTTATCTATTTTATACCAACAGCAATCGGCATATGATATTTACATCATGTAACATCATATATTATACAGATGTCTCTCGATACATAGTCTGTGGTAGAGCCCCATCCACACCCGCCAGCAGTTTCACAGATCATCGCTCCATCCCGCCTGAAACCGGCCGTCCGTCTCAAACTTAGTTTGCCTATATCTCTGCCATTCCCAACTCTAGGACACGTTATTGATTATCCGAGTTATTGCCTATTGCCATATCTCTAAGGGAAGCTACTGGCGTTGTTATGATATAAAGTTACAGTTTCATGTCTATGAATATCGATGAAATCTAGCGGTTGGGTCTTGAGGCGATTCTTTGGCGATAGACATTGTGAGACTATCTAGTGATCTTCCAAGCGAGAGTGAACCGGTTCCTTTTAGGTTGCCACTCCATCTTAGATGATATTTTTTGCTTACCATAAGTCAAATTCTGGTTCTTTCTGGGTCTGTTTCTTTTTAGTCCAGAGGCTTCCTTCGATGTGTCTGATAGCTGGTGTCAAATTTAGTAAATGAAATACATATATTGAAACCATATAGATACTAATTAAAACAAGCCGATTAATAAATAGCTATCGCGATTTTGCTCAACGAAAATCACGTCATTTTTGGTGATTAAATAATATTTCAAATTCCGCTTTTTGCTCAACTTGTCTCTGTAAATTGGAATCACACAAATGGAAAATGTTATCATAGTTTTATCTGTTACTAATTAATTGTCAGCAATTAATTGAATTTTGACTTCAAACTAATATAGTACTGTATAAATTAATTTCATTACTCCCATATGAATGTAATTAGACATTATTTATTTTAAGTCGACATTTTTTACTTTGATGATTCCTAGTTGTTTAATTTGACATTTCATTTAATTTTAAATTTATCTGACATTTTATTTTATTCTGACATTTATACCATTATAAAAATGTATTATTTTTGGAAAATTAAGACATGTTTATAATCTTTTAACTGACAAATATTTTTGTATGACGAGAAAATAGAATTACCAACTGTTAACGTCTAGTTCATAAGATGAGTATTACTGTTGACGAATAAATGATTATGTTACCTTATCTTATCTTATTAATATCTAACATTTTATTAATTAGGAATTGTCTTGGTTAATATACTCCAACCAGTTTTCATTGCTTTAATATTTGCATACAATATTATAGCTACTAAGGTTAAGATATTATGACCTTACAATATGCAGAGCAATGTAGGAATGCTTTTATTATAAAATATTTATGAGGTTTGTGCTCGCCGAAATTGTTCTCGTTGTGCATTTTAAATTTAAAGTTAACGACTAGTATCCCAATACCTTAGGAATTTAATTTTTGTGCAATATATTAGCTCCTTACATTTTCATTTCACAAAGAAGCAAAAAATGGGAAAGGTCTTCGTAGCCTCTTTAAAGTCGTAGCATCTTAAAGACTAAGGTATGTATATCATCTCAATTCAAGCATATATTATATTTTAATTGCCATAATTGTAACTTAATAAAATACGTTGAAAGAACTAAACTCCTACCACGTTATATTTTCCCTACTTATTAGTCTGCGAGGTTTTTAAGACTCTTAGTAATGAGAAATTCGATCAAACTTAGGTACATAATACTCAATTGATATTTCCAATCGCACTATCGTTCAAATTTGTAATTACTTGTGTTAAGTCTGGTCGTTTCTATGTATAATAAGTATGTATTTACAAAAAAAAAAAGTATATAAGTATTATATCAGTTATCTAGTACCCATGATACAAGCGTAAGCTTAGTATGAGGCTAGATGGCGCTGTGTGATATGTCCTGAAATATTTATACATTTATTTATTTTAATTTTCTTGCTAACCTTTTGTAATATCTACCTACGTATGTCATCGTAGATATAAGTAAACAAATAGTTTACTTTTACATACCTATGATGCCGATACAATATTATACGTTAAGCTAATTTATCCATATTTTTATAACATCCGTTACAAAAATATGGATAAATTTCGAATTAAACAAAAGTTTCGTTTTCACAAAATGTATGAAATCAAAAGCAAATAGATTTATTGTTCCCGATAAACATATTGGCCCGATCTCAAATTAATTATGTTACTCGATACCTATCTGAATTGGACGTTATTTTGCCAATAGAGGGTAATAATTCTTAACTAATACCTATATTGTCTTTGAGATTGTTTTTACGAAATTTGTGTTCAAATTCTTTATAGCGATAAATAATTACGTTTACAATTTTTTTTAATGCGTTTTATTTTATCTATTGTTTAAGTTCGTAATGATAAGAGAACAGAATTTGTTAGCGATAGCTATTCATAAAATGAATTATTCTCTTTTCTGTTAAGGTCACTTTGATGATTGAAGGACACAGAAAAAGATATTTTTGTAGCATCTGGAATCGACTATTCGTTTTCGTAATTCACAACAAATTAAACCGTTTATGTAAAAAGTGAATCTTTAAAAAATATAATAGAGCGTGAGGCCATAATGTTGTACAAAGCTGCTTACTGTTAGTGGGCTGTGACCTAAAACGCCGGAGCTAATGATCCATTCAATGAGTAGGACAAAAACGAGATGGGAATTAACTATCCACATAGCACGGGAAAAGACCGGCCATGTTAATATTTAAACACTGAGTTATTGCTTTGGTGGAGCCATACGAAGTGAATTTTGGCCTCTAAAACAAGACTATTTTCACAATTGTTGGGCTTTCATAACAAGAGTACTATTCCATTTTTACCAGGTTGGCCCACCTACTGCCTCTTTGGAATTTACAATTCTCCTCCTCCTTCTTATTATATCTAGGACGAGTAATAAGTGTGCGGTCCCTTCAAACTCCATGATATTTTGATCTTGGCTTAGCAATCTCCCCCACTTTCATCATATCTTTATCAATACATTTCCATTAAAAAAACTAACAACTATTACACTGTCAGTAGATAGATACTGAAAATACAGGTACGTTGGTTGTAGCTCAGTTTGTGTGTAGGTTCCTGAGACCCGCACTAAGTTAGTGTGTAATAAGCGCAGAAATCTAAATAAACAGGTACTGTTTATTTAGATTTCTGTGGTAATAAGTGAGTGTCTGTGTAACTTCCTTACGTCCAAACAAACCAAATGCTAACGGGGCACGGCGGATTCTCCTTCTACTTACATCGGTTCAAGTGCAAGGAGAGTCCGTCATGCATCTGTGATCCCGATGTTCAAGAAAGTGCTCTGCATGTTATCACTGAGTGCCCAGTCTTCGGTAGGCTAAGATTCGATACTGAAATGGAACTAGATGAAGATATTAAGATAGACAATTTATGTAACATAATAAATGATAAATACAAAAGACCTAAATTTTTAGAATATTGTAAAAAAGTAGTTATAATTGTAAACAATAGAAATAAGTAAACAACGGAACAACACTTCTGTATAATTAAGTTTATATTAGAAAGTGTCCAAAACAATGTTAGTCAGAAATTTAAGGAAAAATGTAAATAGTCAGTAAATTTAATTAAACAAGTAGGTTGTAAGAAAAATTGTAAAGTAGTTAGTAAGAAAGCGTAGATTAGGTTCCCCCATAAACAACCTGGGGAGTTAGAAGTATACATACAATAAAAAAAAAAAAAAAAAAACAACCGAATAGAATAGGGTGAAATTTAATATGGACACTAGATTACCACACATGCTACTTTCTATCCCAAAACGCGTGTAAAACCGCGGGGCGTCGCTGTATAAAATAGACGTGAGAATAGTTTTCTATGCGCTTAGGCCAGTCTATAATTGCAGTATGTGAATGGAATTAACTGCGGAAGAAGGCAGCTAGTTCGGGCAGCGAGCCATTGTCATTAGATGCCAACTGGCCAGCGGGACTGTGTGACACTTTGTGAACAAATGTGGACATGTTTCAGGTCCGCATTAGAGGAAAATATGGCACTAGAACTTCTAAAATTATAAGCTTACCTAACGTTCGATAAATTGTTATAAAGATAAGTTGGTTACAGAAACATGTGTTGTAATTCTATGGAAAATTAAAAGTAATAAAAAGTAAGTAGGTACTATATTCGTGGTATTACACGCGTTAATTCGGGAAAAATGTGTATGTGTTGATACAGTACAATACAAAAGATCATTCGAATCGATTTTGTTTTTACCTTAAATAAGTCTTAATCGTTATGTTTCAGTTGAAAGCAAAAAGTGTAACATGAATTTCAATTTTATTTCATTTTATAGACTAAAAATCAACTGCATTTATTTAGTTACTAACAGACTAGATTTGTTTATATATCAGCTTTATATAACGATCGGAATTAAAAAAAAACACTATATCAACAACAACAAATCATTTTCTAAAGTAAGAACAGCAAAAGTGTGAGGAGCGGACATAGAGCTCTCAGCACGACAATTTCCTCTAGGCGTCGCGTCGGCTCTTGAATTAATGCCGGCGGGTTGCAGTCTGGCAAGAAACTCAACCTTTTTGCTATTTCTCGTATCTCATTCCGCGCTGGATCGGAGCGTCTTTCTAAAGATATTAATTTCATCTCCCATCCAATAATCACAAAATAGTTTTTTAATCTGCACGCATCTCCCGCTTATGAGCCGTAACAAACAGCGTCGTGAGTATAAAACTTGTGCCATTTGGCAGCGGCTCTAAATGTTAATCTGGAGTAAAATCTCAAGTGATTCCGAGGACTCGGAGGCTCGTGTTTACAAACAGCATTACCTCGACTTCGAAAAGAGGTAATACCACGAAAGGGAGCAATACAAACGGTTTTCAAGGGCCATTTCGGCAGATAATACAATTTGTTACAAGTCGTTCGCTCGTTTGCTTTTATTATTAGAGGCTATTAAGGAGGCCGTAGCTCTCGGCCGCACGTGGATGGAAGCGGTTTCCGACAGACTGAGCTCTCCCCCACATCTGCTTATTTAAATTGCGTATTTAAGCTAATTGGTGTCATTACGACGCCTCCATTGAAAGAGTGCTTCCAAATGAATTGCACTTAAATTTGATGTCTGAAATAAGAGGCAAATCGAAGTGAATTTTATTCACGCTGTCGGCCATGTGTTCGACGAAGCTTAATTTTTGCTCTTTAATTTAATCATTGTTGGTCGAAGGAAAATATATTTCCGGTTTATTTATTCCATTGCATACGAATTACCTACGCTTCAAAATTTATAAATAAATTCATACTGGTAGTAGAAGTAAATAAAAAAGAGAAAAGTTTATTTGTTCTAAAGATAAAAATATTTTTATTAAAATTTCGTTCGAAAGCTGAATAATTCAGCAAATTTAATAATACACCCATAATAAGTGTTTATGTAAGCGTCAACCACAAAAAGGCTGAGCAATTTCGAATTGGAGTGGCCATTACCCGCACCGACTACGGAAAGAACGTTCGCAATTGCATTGAAAATGTCGCTTTTAATTTTTCAAAATGCAAAGCGTAAATTCGCATTTGTGGTGGTACGATAACTACCCGCCTAAAAGCCCCGGCGACAAGGCCGTGCGCTTTGTTGCTAATACAAAGCGCTCGCTCACATCACACGGGTTTGAAAAAACTTTGTCTCATCGGAGCTCCCTGACATATTATTCACGGATGCATCTCCATTGCGGCCTGCACTAGGCACGGCGCTACGATCATTATAGGCCTTGTTCGAATGACACTTGTCTAGTCAAAACATTAGTCTCAATTCTAGAGGACACGTTACATGACCAAAGCGGCAAGGTGGAAAGTTCAGCAGTGCGGCGTTCGCGAGTCTTATGCCTCTTGATATATGAAGGTTCTCCGCACGACGACTCCGTAATATTATAACTAAGATTTATCCTCCCCTCGCAGACAATCTTACACCAAGAGATGTGTTGTTGACGCAACGAGCGTCTCAGATTAATAATATGCCGCTAATATTGGACGTGTGCTTTTTCTTCTTCCCGTTGTCATTTGTTACTTTCGCACGAGTAATAATGGAATATCGATAGTGAATTCGAAAATTGCATTAGACTATTCGCTGATTAAAAAGGAACAAATACGAGTCGAGATGTATCCGGCTATTGTGTTTTTATTCGACGTCTCCAGATTAAAAAGTGGGGCGGGCACAATGAGAGGCTCGGCAGTGGCGAGATTTCACGAGGGTGGATGACGTCACAATGTAGTGTGACGCTGCTGTCTGCAGGTAGTACGTGAGATGAAGCATCCGAGAGTGCACATACGTCATACGGTGCTGGCAAGTGATAGACAGACTGTAACATTGATTTATAATAGCTGCTATTCTGCTCCAAATGTATCATTAAAAAATCCAATACGAAATTCTTACACGAAAGCGCTTTTAGCTGTATCTACTTAGTCTAAAAAATATTCAAGTAGCGCATAAAACAATCTTGTAAAGACGGCAGCTGAGGTTGAGCCTTCAAAACGAGAGGAATATAAAATGTAAATTCCTAGGTACTCCCAAGTACCCTGTGGCAAACTTTAATTAATTTAAATACGGGAAACGGGAATTCTTTTAGGAGAAGAGGCTGTCATTAAAATGGTGTCGTCCGCGTCGTGGGAATGCCGCAAATTATTTCGTAGATATTTCCTCAGCTACCTCCTCCCGGCCGCGGCTTTAATCTCGGCCTTCTAACAATCGCGGCTTTCTAAAAAATAGCTAAATATTATCTCAAAAGGAAGAGATTCAAATTCCTGCTTTTTGGTGTCGTCGTGCCGATAGGAAATTTTGCGTTACCGAAATTGAAGGTAATTGAAGTTTACTTTTATGATTAGTTGAGTTTACTTTTATTTTTTAGATTTTTTGTGCAATCTCTCATGATTTTTACAACACCAAAATAAAATGAATTTAAAGTGCGATCTTCGTCGATAATCATCCATTTTAAAAACTTTCTTGAATAATTATTTGACCCGGTAAGTACTAAAGTTGCACGGCAAGTTCAACTCACAGATTCGAAATCTGTCCAAACGGTCTTTGCTGAAACATCCCATCTCGTCGCAACGCCATGGATATTGCCCACTTACCCCACTGTTGCCTCAAACTGGAACACGCGCTGTCCAAATGAAAAAAGTTTGCCCTTTCCAAAACTATTAAGGGGGTCCATGAATTGTACCTACTAAAACTTGCCAGAGCAGATTATTTTATCTGTTATTTAATTAAGTTTGTGATGACTTTGATATTACTCCATAATAGGTCACATATTTGTACTATTTTTTTTTATACATTTGAAATTACTTATCTTGCAGTGTTCTACCAGCCTTTGTTTAGATCAAATTGCATTCCCGCTATATTTTTCGTATTTTCGCTTATACGGATATGGTTGATGAACCTGGTGATCAAATGTCAGATATATCTTAGTAACTTTTTTCATAATCAGGGAACGTATAAGTTCGGGAAGATGCTTTACTTTATTACAAATTCGTAGTTCAAGTTGGCCTCGCTAGTAAAGCGCAGCCTTGCCAACAAATTTAGCAGTTCTCCCAAGCATACAAGAATGCATCACAAGTTGGAGCCTCACAAGTTCCATGTTTGGCCGCAGCAATATTGTCGCGAGCGTGAGTTAGCTTTGCCCAACGACACACGCAATAAACGTCTTATTATGCCACAACTACCTATTTCTATAACACATACATATACCTCTTTGTTCTATTCTCAATTTATTAGGACGGCTTCCGATCTACCTAGATAGGATTAATAGGTACCTACTGGTTTCTACACAAAGCGATTGCTTCCGCGAATTTGAGTGGATCACCAGTATTCTGTTGGAACAGCAGAGTGTCAGATAATTTTGCTGCATGATGATTGTCCAGTATAATGGGTACAGATAGTTCGCGTAAGACATATTATGGGACTAATTACTAATAATAACTTGATATGATTTGTGTGGACAGTGTGGACATTTATGATTGACGACACGTCTGCACATATTCATTATATTATATTCATTTATTTCTTCATTTGGGTTAAAACTAAACTTAGTTTTGCACACTTATGAATGTCAAATCTAGTACATAATAAATGATAAGAAAAGTAGTTACGATTTAGGTGTCTCTAAAATACATGATCTAGCTCCGCCCGAGTCCGTTCTATTTACGAAGCGGCCGCCACACTTGACTCGCGCTTGGCCTCTACGAGACGCTCAAGTTTCGCATTTCGTTTCCAAGTTAGCGCAATTTGTGTTGCGCACGTCTGCATATTTCATAGCTCGCGTTTCTTTGTTATCTCGTGCATTTCTCACTTATGTGGCTATTGCAGGCGCTGCTTACAGTAAAACGGTGTTTTACGACGGAGGGCTCGACGAGGCGCTCACGGGGAGGTGACAACGACAATAGCGCATGGAGTGTGAAACGTTTATTTTCCCTTGATTTCTTTTATATTTTGTTGACGGTGTACCGCGTTGTCTCAAGTACGTTTTTTAGATAGAATTTAGGTATTTATTTGAAATTTAAGAAGAGATAAATATAACCAAGTAGTTGTGGAGTTGAATTTTCATGTAATGTTATGTCAAAAGTGTAATGCAAAATAATATTTTTTTTGTCGCTTAGTCACCAATCTTAAAACTGGGCGCATAATTTAAAGGCGTCAAAACATTAACCGCCAGTCGAAGCTGAGCTAAACTATCTATAGTTGATACACTATATAAGCGAGATCCAATAATTATTAGTCAAATAAAAGCAGATTATGGAAGTTACTGCCTGCACTCTTGATAATCTTAACTGCTCACCGCACAAACCGAAAACAATTATAAGATTTATGCCTTCTTTTGAAGTCGGTCAACAAATACTTTAATAACTATTGTTCTAACGTTCATTACAGTTCCGCTTACGTGTAACACAACTGATTGCAATACCGGTGCACGTAGTACACGGGTACCTCTGTCCTCGATACACGGATCTGGCGGAGCGCCCGCGGGCTCCGGCGAGCACAGCGACATCTAGCTTTTAGACGCTGCAATGTAGCGAACATATGTATATTAGTACACGAATAATATTTATGTGGCCGTTCGGACAAAGAGTGCTTTATTGTAATTTGTGGTGTTATCAATATTATTAATAATTTGTATACTAAAAAAAATACTACTACATTTAATTATTTATTTATTAAGTACTAGAAAGAAATCTAAAAAGCTTTAAAAAGGGGACCTTCCTTTCTAAGCTACAACATAACATAAGGGGATTAGTATTTGTAGTGGAGGACGGAAAAACAAATCTGTCCAATTATATGTACCTACTCGTAAGGGAGTCATAACTATTACCGTAGAATGGGGTGAAAAGGGTTCGCGAGGTGAATAGGGAAAAAACCGGGAATCACTTTTGCCATTGAATATTTTCTTCTACATCATTAAAAATTTTACCATTTTTAGTAGGATTTGTAGTAGATTATTAAATCTTTCCTATGGCAAGATTGAACTAACATGAACTTAGCTGCAAACTGTAAAAAAAGACACTTGAAAGTGGGTATTGCAAGACGCCGGTTATAACAGTGATATTAACTTCGCTCTGTCGGCTTTATTTTCAAGTGAGATAGTAAGAGTGTTTGTTTAAAACGTAATTTAGTGTTTTGGCCGTCATATGCATATAAGGTAAGCTTCATTTATCACTTAATATAGGTATTATCTTGATAAATTAGAATGCCATCAAAATTTTGTGCTTTTTGGGCTGAATAAGGACGCCTAAAGTATGAATAAGGACGAGAAGAGGGTGTAACGGGACGAGAATAAGATGAATAGGGACGCCTTATGTATGAATAGGGACAGCTTTATAGGGTTGTCACTATGCAGTTAACTGTTTTTAAGATAAATAGGTACCTATTCTAGATACTAATTTTATTTTGTTTTCATATTCATAATAATTAAAACAATTCAAACTTATAATAAATAGAGTTATCTCATTGTATTAACTAATTCAATAAAACAAAATAAATTTAGTGACAGCCCTAGTAAATTTTCCTATTCACCTTCTTTTCGTCTCTTATCACCCTGTTTTCAGGGTGATTAGGGATTGCCTATATTTTACCGTTCTATTCCTAAATTGCAATACTAATAGCTTAGTTTTATATTGGTTCACAGAGATACCATCAAGACTCACATAATTCACTCGTCATTCAGCTAATTTTCTTACTAAAAACACCTTAATTTTCGGTGTGAAGTTCAAAATCGTCCCTTTTCGCCCCATTCTACCGTGGTATGGCTGTCTGCGTCAGAGATTATATATATTATTATAGAGTTTGTTGTTGGTCTTAGAGGATTCGAGAGTGGAGTTGGTTCTATATTGGATAAATTTGGATAGTTAGGTGTCTGAGCTATATTATCTCTCGCCAATAGGTGTCGCTTGTCACCCGTAACTTACCACGTAAATGAGCATGGTAGTATTTTCTGGTTCTTTGTTATTGAACACGGGTGCTGAATTTTATAATTTTATATATTTTGCAAGAGCAATGTTTGACTTATAGAAAAAATCATAATTATTTTTGTAAAAATCTGTGAGTTGCATAAGCAATCGTCAGTAACGTGTGTGTAAAAAAAATATATTATATTTAAGTTGCATAAAGCATTAATCAGTGAAGGAAGGTGAGTAATGTAACTCATTCAGAAGGTGTGGTTGCACCCGCACTGCAGACACGACCGCCCGCCCCGGCCGTGTCCTGCCAACTGCCAACTTGCACCGACTCCGGAAGCAGCCCGCCTGATTTATAATCCGATATCCGGAATTCCGGACAGTTCCGGTTACCATCTCCAGAACTCTTGAAGATAAATATTCGGCTCCGCGAGTTAACTGGGGCACATTTGTTCTCGCGTGGTCAACCCGCTAATGGCCGCGAGAAATAAATGTGCCATTGCAGATGTGGCTGCGATACAATACTGCCTTGCATCCGAGATATACCACTGTTTGTTATTTACCTTTATGTAACAAACATTGGTTTCGTATATGTTTGCTTTTGAATAAACTTTCATAAAATGTGAAGTTCTTACGTATTAACAAAATTCAAGTGTTTCTTTCCGCTAACTTTGTTATTACCCAAGGGTCTCAGGATTTATGACACAGGATTTGAATTGCATAAAATAGCCAAGGAAACGCCACGAGGGACCTCTGGCGCTCGAACTCCACACAATCCCCTGTGCATTGTGTGCACGTCGGAAACTTACAAAGAACTTTTAATTTAATCGTAACTTCAAAATCTTAATGAAGGCTCTCGATGCTTTGAGAGTCCGGTCCGAGCTCCTTCATAAAGTGCACAAGATTTCAATTACTTCCATGCAATTACGAGATTCACTTTGTGGCGTCGCGGGGAGAGGTCGGTGAGTGCTCGCCACACACGTTTTATTAGTTTAAATTAATCCTTACTCGTGTTTGTAGCAACATTTTAAGTGCATTAGCGACGCAACATGGGCTAGCTAAAACATTTTACTGCTCACTCCGGCGGTTACCACCGGACTTCAACGGCCGTGATTTCAGTTTATGTTGCCTATAAAGTAATGTGATGACTAGTATACGGCTTAACGTATCTAATGCAAAAGATATTTTTAATACCATTAAATAAAGTTAATTGTGTCGATTGAATGCCTAATTTTAAAGATGAAGAATAAACAAAACTTTTATTCTGATATGCCTTATACTTAATATATTTTAGTTTAATTTGCATAAATCTGAAATGTGAATTTGCATAAATGACAATATCAGTAACTAAGCTGTTAGTAGCATCATTAAATGTTTTTCTTGTGAGCTTATTTTACTTGTCTACATTTACATAGCATAATGGCCACTTTGCAGTAATTTAAAATCCTAAGATAGAATACTTTGAAATACACAAGTGCATATCATTGTTTAAGACAAATAGCTATAACTATTATATTTTTTTAATATTGTCAAAACAATTGATAACAAAATTCCTTTATAAATTAAATAATTTAGCTCGTTTCCAACAAACAACTACATTTTATCATGTTTTCTATCTAACAAATTGACACGACTATAATCTTTCGCTGTAACAGAAACCGTACAAAGCGCCTCATTAAATTTATTTCCAAACAGATTGAAAAACTTCTTACCCAAAACTTTAGGTAAACAAAAATTTACTTATCATTTTGTGAGTCAGAATTTTTCTTTCCAATTCTAAGATGTTTTCTGTGTTATATGGTACACAATAAAACAGGGATGCAGCGGAAATTTGGCTCGTCCGGGCACTTTTCACTGCCGACTGGATGGCGGTACATTACTCATGAGCCCATGCCGGGTAAATAAGAAACAACTCACTAAAATACGACATGGAATGGAGATTACCTACTGCAACCTCTCTGTTAGTTTCTATCCTGGATTAAAGCGGATGTTTCTTTAATGCTTTTTCACATTTTCTCATGAGCACTTTTGTTAATCAGATGATAGGTATATTATGTTACATTGTAGGTTCCAGCAGTTTTTATATAAGTACAAGTGCAGAGTATATCTTTAATCGTGTCATGAGTCCTTTCTGTTTTGAAAACTTAAAACAATGGTTCCCTACTCTAATTATAATTATTAAAAAAAAATAACATAAGTTGCCAACAATACTTAAATATGATGAAAAAAAAAGTATTTTAACATGTAAAAATAAATGCATATTTTTAAATCCCAAATAAAAACAACGAAATTGTGATCCATTCCAAGGCAGCTACTAAACCAAGTTACTAATTAGTAATTACAAATCAATGATTGTTCTCAGCAAACAGGGGGAGTGACTGGTGTTTGGGACCACATCCGTGTTTGAGTGTTTGGTAAACACTTGGTACAAGCGATGTTAGGAATTTCAAGTCGCTTTGCTATGTTTTTGTAGGTGTATTTTTACTTATAGACTTCGTAAAAAGTCTGGAAAATAAATTTAAAAACATACTACTACATACTAATTTTAACATGATTGTTAAGTATTTTATGGTAACTACTACACGCGGGCCGTGATAGGATGGCTAAGGCAGAAGATCATGGAAGAAAATTACCATGCATCATGGAAGAAGAAGAAGCCTATATCCAGGAATGGATGCGAAAAGGCTAAAGAAGAAGAAGAAGAGAAGAGGTAAATACATACATAATACATTATATGTACTACACACTCATACAACACTCAGCACGACTATAAGAGTGAAACAATAACTGGTTTATTAAATTTCAGCGTGTCTTTAATATGACTAAAACTGAAAGTAGGAAAAACTTACATTTATATGGGCTTTACTACCTGCGCATATCACATAACTAATAACGATATAATATTTCTCCCCAGTTTAGAAAAGAATGCATTTAAAACAAAGAAAAACAGTAGTAATAGCAATCTTCTTATACAGTACTATGAACACAATGATTGTTAGAAATACATTTTCAATTTCAAAGTTTTCTCTATTATTCCAATATTATACAAATTACAGAATCCCTCTGAATTCATAATACGTCTCCCATCTCCATTGCGTAGCCAAAATAATTTTATTCAAAATTGTTGTAAAGTTTTAATCCCTGTTTTTGTTTCTCCTGGAGTTTGTTAGACGTGCGACTGCCAATTAGTGATAGGTAACTTGTCGTACTAAAGTAACTAACTTCTGTTTTTGAGTCCCGGTTAACATTTTCAATTAAATTTTGTTCAAATACGCTTCGAAACCTAAAAATGTATAAAAACCAAGGTGACTCTCACGCAAGAAAGTTTTCTCTCAAAAATAAAAATTGCGGTTTTTGGAGACTCGTAGACTTTTAAGTTTGGTAGGTGTCGTGGTATATAATATTGTAGTAAGTACGAATGTGTCATAAGTACTTTACTGTATCTAAAACACAATTAATTGTATGAATTTGTGATATAAGTGGAAGTCAAAGATCAAAAAAAGACATACAAGTATTTATTATATTGTATGTATATATTAACTAAAACAGTTTAAACGTTAGAGTCTGAGAGGACATGCTCATGCTCAGTCTTGCAAGTTTTGTAAGTTTAATACAAAAAAAAATACACAAGATTGACACGCAATAAAATAAATGTAACACTTTATTATAGTATCCATGCAATACAGTATTTTCCCAAGTGTCTTCATCAACAATAAACTCCGACAAAGTCTGCAAACACACTGAATGCGTTTACTCAATGCTGTTGCTAATAAATCTATAACTTGTTTTATTGATAGAACTTTCATTTGCCTTTCACACTAGCGATGAACCGTGCAAAACAATTTTCAGATTCGTTACAGAGTCGACTCGCTCGTTTGTTGGCCGTTATAAATTCAGTAATAGCTTTCTGTTGGTCGGGTGGTCACAGTGTAAAAATAATTAGTGGAAAACTACGAATATTTTATTTTGTTGCAGTCAGTAAGTAAATCACTTTTGATTCGTTAACAGGGTAAACAAAAAGTTAAAAAGTAAAGTAAACATGGGGTATTTAAACCTGAATTTGTCTATCGTTATTTATAACGCTGGTTTAATTGAAAACCAGGTGTTAAAAAAATACAAATAAAGTAGTACATGGAATAAACAATTTGTTAAGTTTAAATGTATATTAAGTAACTGTATTATAACGAGTTCATATTTATTTACATATAAACAAATTTACAAGAAATATACAGATTTAAAATATATATTCAATATATGTACACACTGTACACACACTAATCTAAATAAGAGTATGTACATTTAACCTAAATTTAAGATATACACACGTGGTATGGAGTCAAGAACGCTGGCTGCACTCCCACGCTGGATTGCTATTGAAATCATTTGCGCAAGGAACCAGCCGGGCGGTCTTTTCTCCAGTGATTATAAAATATACAATTATAATATTCTATATTCTGTCAGAGCGGGCATTCTGCATTGTTAGTGGCCGCCACAAATTCACAAACAGCTACCAGCAGTAGTAATGGGCCACACCTGGAGAGATCGTTATACTCCTTCAACCACTGCTATCGATTTGAGGCTTCTTGTTTTAATAGCACCTTTGTGTTTATGACTTTGAATGAATTGAATTTGACACTGATATATGATTTTTAACTATTAATATTAATTATTATATTAAAATTAATTACGTTGCCAAATTTTATCCAAAACGACATTGTCTCAGAAAATTAAAAGCGAATATGTAGTAGTTACCTATGTACTGTACATATTTGTTACTATCCTCCTTCTCTATGAGTCGAATTTCCTCATGACTGAGGGTCGTAACACCTTAGCAGAATTATTAATTCGTTTAGAGATTTAGAGTTCTCTAGATCAGATACAAGTGCATAGTGATCAGTTCAAAAACGGTAAAAATAGTAGCAATATATCTCATCAAAAAATGTCCATCATGCCAGGAAAACGGAGCGTACTTTTAATTAACACTCTTCATTGTTTTAATCAGCTGAGCAATCACAGTGTCTAAAACCCTGCAGGCGGGACTTGTTTTGATTGACTTTATAAACCAATTAACTGGCGACCAGGGCCTTAATGAGCCATTGATTGCGAGTTTCGTTTACATTAAGCAGTGCTGCACTTTTGGGGACGCCTTTTATAAAGATATCTGACGGTTTTGAATGTAGTTAATGAGTTGGGACCTACCTCTTTAATGTCCTGCATTGAAGGAGTAAGCTTGTCTGGGTAATCAAATGAGCGACTTTTTATATCGGTCGAAATATATTTTTGATGACTAATTTAAGATTAGGAATGCATAGATTCTTACATTATGTTTTTTTTATATATTTTGTCTATTTTAGTGAGGTACTTTCTTTCTTAACAAAACGAGATATAATTGCATAAATTAAGCGTCCATGGCTCCATTTACTGTGTTATTCGTTCGCAAGTCAGTCCTCGGATGGGTGACCGTAGCTAAAAGATGGAGTGGCATTTATATATGAGCACTTCCTTTGGTTATATGATAATATAATAAATAGTAGGTGTACATAAAACAATTACGTAAATTTAAAAATATGCACGTTTAATTTGATACTTGAATTTTACATAAAAGTTCTATTTAAATTTGACGAAAATAGCATCTCTATTTGACTTAACAAGGTAATGATTAATAAATTGTGTATCAAAACCTGTTTTTAGCGATATATTTTCGTACATTTTTTGTTACACAATACTTTACTAAAATATTAGCATTTTAGTAATTAAATGTTTCAGGAGTAGCCAATTACAAACTTATTTTCCTTTCTCTAAAAGCTCTTTAGTGCTAATTGAGAAACTTTGAATACAGTTTGTTCAACGTTTCAAAGGCAAAAAATTTGATAGCCTATGTTCAAAATGTAATCTACCTTTAAAATTAGGCGTAATTAATTATAGGTTAAAATGTAGGCTCAAATTCAAATCCATGTTTCAAATTTTATAACGACTCATTGGATTTGGTTATACTAGCATTTATTATTTTTGCGATTTTTATGCAGTAGGTTTCACGAAAACTAAATAAAAATAATGTGTTACAAAACAATAAAATACTGATATCTCATTAAACTTCTATGTAGCATCTGATCCAGACACATTTAAATATTCGTGTTATTTACCAATTTAACCGAAAACTGAAGACCGATACATTACAAACATGGTATTAGAAGTATAGGCTCCGGTTACAACAAAGTTGCAAAGCCATGTAATTTACATTGATAGGTTCAATAAGCAATTTCGGTGGAGCTCCCACATTCTCATATCTAGTTATGGCGGAATCTCGTTAATTTGTGATTGAATCCGATATCGAGTGAGTGCAGAGCACTTGGCAAGTTTGCTCATATATGATGCGCATTAAACCTGACGACTTGATGGCTTCCGCTGCGGGGCTTTAGGAGATATCGTACTTCATATTACTTAGCTTCGCCTCACGACGTTATATGCGGCTATCTATCTATCTATACATATAATATAGGTGCAGAGGGTTAAAAGTCTGAATACTGAAGATATTTAAAAAAGAAATAGTTAGGTGGTAAATTTGTCTGTTTATCTGTGTCTCTGTTTAAACTCTCATCACGCAAAAAAGGCACAATGATCATTTGGATTTTTAGTATGTAGGTAGTATGAGGTCTTAGGAGTGTCATAGGCTACTTTTTAACCAGAAATAAAGCCGCGGGCGTCCAGTTGTATGAAATAAAAAAAAAGTTACTACTAAATAGGTTTATATATATTTATTATATTCTAGTTCTGTATGACATTGTTTTAGCCAGCCAGATTTATCTGATATGAATAAACTCTAAATAAAACGTACGTAATCTCTTAATTTGCATACTAATGAAAGTTGTCAGAAAGTCTCATAGTTAACGCGGTTTGCGTGATAGTAGAAAAAGGTTAAAGTAAACATTTAAATTTGCAGTGAGTTGCGTGAACGAATGAACTTTAAATTTAAGTTTTGTTTTATATGATGCCATTATCTTACACAGTAATTACTAAAAAAATATATTTAACTTTTCTGTTTGTTTTTAGAGTAACAAGTCGTAGTGAAAACAAACGTTGCACGTAAATGCAATGATGTTAGATTTGAAAACAATAAAACAAGTGAATTTTATGTAAAAAATATAGCCTTAAAAGGTTTTTTGTTTTGTATTTAAAATAAGTGTAAGTACCTACAACAAATTTGATATATTAGTATGCATTAATCTTCAGGGATTGTTGTTTCCAGTAACTTGGCCAGTTTATGAAAAAATATTTGACGATAAATATCATTTATTAGAATAAAATGAGAGAGTGTGCTGACCATTTTTGATCCATGAAAAAAATATCTGGTTTTATCAGAAACATAATGTATTTAAACCGTGCATACATGTTTAGTAGAAAAATGAACACCATATCTTGAAAACAGATTGCAACTGCTGGTAATTAATTTAAAACTAGTTGTTAGTACGAAATACCACAAACAATATGAAACAACGTAGGTATCGATATTTCAATCTAATTGGGAATAGGTCTCGTTGGATTAGACATTAGAAGTTATATCAGTGGAATATTGACAACAAGTATTGCATAAGTATTGGTACTGATGTCGACCAGCTCGGGCACCACGGCCTCTCATGTTCGAGGAGGGCTGGTAGAATTAGCCGCCACGCTAGTCTGAACGACATCATTCGCCGGGCTTTTTCCACTGCCAATGTTGCAGCTATGCTCGAACCGAGTGGCCTAGCACGTGACGATGGAAAAAGACCTGACGGTATGACTCTTGTGCCCTGGAAGTTGGGTCGGCCCCTTGTGCGGGACGCAACTTGCGTCGACACATTGGCACCGTCTCATCTGTCTTTGACACGGTGTCGAGCTGGAGCGGCGGCTAATATTGCCGAGCATCACAAGAGACGCAAATATGCTAACCTCGGCCGAGGTTACATATTTGAGCCTTTTGGAGTCGAGACTTTGGGGCCGTGGGGTCCGGGAGCCCATACAATTTTCCAAAACCTCTCGGAGCGCTTGGTTGACGCGACGCATGACCAACATGCTGGCCTTTTTCTGGCTCAACGTATCAACATTGCCATCCAGCGTGGTAATGCGGCCAGTATGCTGGGCATGCTGCCGTCTGGTAGTGGCCTGGAGCACTTAGATTATCTTTAGGCTTTTCTAAAGATTTTCTAAGTGCCCCTTTTTTGTAGTAGTTAAAAGTAGTAATTGTGTTTAGTTTTTCTTCCCTTGTTTTTATATTGTATTATTGTAAATAAATTACATTGTATAAAAAAATTATTGCATGCAATACCTGTTATCAAAATCGCTGTGTGTCAGTTACATTCATGATATTAATATCTAATTAATTTATATACGGTAAGCAAGCAGCTCTAATATCTGTTTTAAAGCTAATACATATATATATATAATACCCAAAACTATGCATATATTGGACTGGCACACACACCATCACCAATATAAGTGTTAGAGAGTATTTAGTACGACTAGGTATTATATATATATATATATATTTTTTATAATTTTGTTTAATATTATCAATTAACTGTAACTTCCATAAGTATTGTTATATATGAATTATTTTAATTGTTTTAGTTTAGTTAACTTACTGAACTTTGTCACTGTTTATAATCATGTTGTGCACACATGTGTTTGATGCACAGAATAGATCATTACCTTTTATGTGTTTTGTTGTTAATCATGTATTTTCTGTGTATTGTGTTGTGTGCCTAATAAAAAAATAAATAAATAAATAAATAAATATATACTCAATCTTACTCATTAGTATTTTTTCTTTGTGTCTCACTTAATACTAAAAGTGCGTAATTCATTAAGGCTTAAATACTAAGAAAACAAGTGCCCATGATATAAGCGTTAGCTTAGTATGGGGCTAGATAGCGGTATCTTTCATCGTTTTTGAGTTCTTATATACAACAGCCCGTATGAAAATGCGATCCTGGTTACTGTACCTTAATGTATTTCATTTGTCGCGGGATCATCGGTGCGAGAGTGCAGCCAGTCGTGTGATTCCGCCGAGACCTGCGAGCTAGCTCGGTAATGTCGCGTCACCGCCATCTGCTCCGGAATCAATTCTATAAAATTACTCACGTAATTTGTTGGAAATCGTAGTTTAGCTATATGAGAGTTGAAGCCAAGTTTAGATTTTAGTTGGGGTGAAATTAACTAAATAGATAGTTAATTTCACCCCAACTAAAATCTAAATAAACTTCTAAGCTACTCGCTTCAACGTAAGCACGTTTCACGTTTCATTTAAACCATTTACGACTTTGATTACCATCAGACAATTTTGATTAAAAAAACTCTAAAGTGTAGTAATGGAACTGGCTACTTTAAAGAAGCAATTCATAGTCTCGAAATTGATAATATGGACACATTATTTGCACACAATATAATATAATTATTATATAATAATTTAATAATATCTGTACAATTATGGTATTAAATCCTAGAAACCCGGGAAAAGCCGCGAGTGACCGACCAGACTGCTATTTTATATCTTGCAAATGGAATTAGATCTCTACAAAATTCCAGTTGAAATATTATTTGAAACCAGGCACTTCGACTAGATTGCGCGATACCTCCGAATATTCTGCCAACTTGTCAAGCTCGAAATGTCTGGAAATGAGGCGTTTTATACAGAACTGGAAATATAGCTATACAGTCCCTAGATTTCATTAAACGTATCCACATTTATATAAGGCTTGTAGACTTCACAAAAACCGTAAAATTCAGTTCCTATAGGTACATCCAGACGCAACCTGGTTCGAATCCGCCCTACACCAATGACTTGTATTTTCAAGTTATGTGTGGATTTGCACTCGCTTAACGGTGAAGGAAAACATCGTGAGGAAACCGACACGTTTGAGGACCACAAAATCCGAGGACATGTGTCTTCCGTGGAAGGACCTGGGCGCCCACCACGATGTATCTGCCCAAGAAAACTCCCCTAACGAATTAATTCTGCGGGGGAGTCACGACCCTCAGTCATGAGGAAATACGACTCAAAGAGAGATAGGTACATACAACTAAAAGTGGTTCTCACAAACATCTGAACGAAGAATCCTGGACCGTTACATGTACATACATAAACCACTATAAAGAAATGAAAAGGCACATTTGCAAGTGATAATAAGGTGTCACCCGCAGAATGGTTATAACAGAAACGGTCACTTTTATGAGGTCATAAAATAAAGTAACCTCTGAGGACGGGACGCTCGCGACATTAATAAGAAATTATAGCGCCACCTCCGAGCTGCAATAAACACCGTAATATGGGACATTATAATTAGTAGCTAGTGATTTGTTTTAATCAAACTAGGTAAGTGCGGAGACACAAAACTGCTTGGCTGCTTGGCTTGAAACAAGATGGTGAAAGGAGTCTCTGATAAATGGATACTGTGATGATAATAATGAGAGCCAAGAAAGAGGTTAAATCATCAAAGGTTTTAAAGACACAAAGCCTACTGTCATACCTAAGCCGTTTTCATCTATTCCCAAATATCACCTTTACGTGTTTAGGACAATATAATACTGTGTTTAAAATCATTATGGCAAAGATCACTTACCTACACTACACAGTCGTGCCGAAAGATCAATAAAAAAACAGATAATGTTGTTAAAATAAATATGATTAAATATATGGTTATATATTTGATAAATCTAGGTAACCAAACTTAATAATAGCTAGCAGTCTCCATTAAATGTTTATTAATAAAAAACACTACGAAACTACTACGAACACTATTCTATTTTTATTACGCAGCTTAAATTACAAATTTACCGTCTAAAAGATTATAATTCCCCTTCCCCACACCTATTTACAATTCAAAAGCAGATTTGTCATTGTGACTTGGCGCAAAGCGTAAATAACTTGATTTAATTTTTTAACTTCTTTTGAAGTCCTCCCTCAAAGCTTTGCCGAGCTTTTTCTTGTCGCGATTTTCTCCTAAATACAATAAAGACTATTTTTTTACATCCCAATAGACTTAAATGACCGTCAAAATATTTAAAACTGTCTCAATTTTTTGGAGTAAGTAAGCATTAACTTCTCAGTTATGACATTTATTACTTTCTTGTACTTATGGGTAAAAGCTGCGTACCTGCCGGTAAATTACTCGTTCAAAAAACCTTTGCAACGTAAAAAAGTAAAACATCAAAAGTAATGTTCGCTGCCGAACATGATGACTTGAGTCGAGAGTTCTGTAAGTGGCCATTATTTTGTATCGCAGATTGCAAAGAAATCACGAGGACCAAACAAGATTTTAATTTTTTATCGATTCGTAACGTTTTGTTTCATTTATTTTACTAAAAGCTATATAAGTGCGTTCGCCAATATATCTGGAGCAATATATATATCTTTTAATCAGGGCGTAAATATGTCGCAGTGATCTGGTTGAATCTGCTATTTGATTGAATGACTAGCGCGTTCATATAATGACGACATTTAATTGTATGTTACGTATCTGTTGGTCAATTATAACTTCTAACCCGTCACCAAAAAATTACCCAAAAATGTTTAGAACTGTAGCAAAAGCGTTTTCAGTAAAACTTCACTAAAGTCCGTCAAAAAAGTGTCCCGTGTGAGGCACATACTGTTCAAATAAAGTCGGCGCCGGTGACGGCCACTCTTCTGTTGCCACAAATTGGATTGACTCCGGTGAAGCAGGAATGTCGTAGTGCATTTAGAGTTGTGGGGAGATTTCGTTACTACTACTGGCTCATATACATCATGATTTGCTATAGCTGCCTGCATAGGTAGAAAATTTGTAACTTAAATTATTTTTTCAATAGCAAAATAAAAACAGTATTTTTAATGGAGCAAATAAAAAAGATAAAATGGACAATATATTTGGACACTTATAAACAAAAGACATATTATGTATAACATGTAACAAACATTTTAAACTTACTCAACAAATACAACCTTACAATGAAGCAATTTAAGTTTTTTTCTCTTTGGCTCTTTTTGAAGAATACCACTGTGACCAAAAGACGCTATAGATATAACTATATAGATTCAAATAATTGTGTCTTAGATGTAATCGAGACAATAAGAATGTAAGACATAAACCATGATGGTTGTAGAAAAGTAACTTCCCGGCACATTTTCCCGGTCGCCCAGGGAGCTTGGATATTTCGACACCAAGAATTAATGTACCGATACCTTGCCGATAGCGTTGCAAAATTACATCATGCTCTGTTGCTTTGTTTCGTTAGAAAAGAACCTTAGTAAGTTTGCTTTACGAGATACATTCTATACGCATATACTCGTAAAATTTGGTGAAAACAGGAACAAATCGCGTGCGTGATTGAGAAATATAATATAGTGGCTCATCCCATATACATGGAACCTAATATTCCCGATAGCACGATAACATGTTTGACAACCCAGCTTGCTGCGAAACTATGGATTATTTTATAGGCACTAGGTAGGCTTATATATACATATCAATGTACGTTATATTTATCAAATTAATAAAAGAAATTTTATTAATTTAAAATTTATAAAGTTCATGTAATAATCACCCATAATCTTTAACCTTTATTTTAGAGATATTCATGTGTTTTTGGATAAAAACTTACCCTAACATAACATGTTCTATAGGCTGTAGCTATGTTTAAAAGGCTATTTGTATAGATTAGCTTTCTAAGGATAGTTTTAGTTTCATTTTCCTCATTGCTTTTTTTTCAGTTACTATAGGTATACTTATATTAGCATAGACTCCGGATACAAAACCCGGCAACACGAGATTGAAATCCGTCGCGTGGTGGTCGCGCTTTCTCATAACGTTTTATGTGGACAATTTACTCGGCTTTGTCCGCTCCAACCCGAGTTTTGTGGCGATTTGTTTAAAGACACCGAGAATTAAAGTTTTGGAACTGCCATACATATATTTTTTTGTAACTTATATTTATAGTCACTAACAGTGAAACCGATATTTCAAGCAATATGACAATCTAACCGACAATCGACAATAACACCACGACAGTTAAAAAAAACCTTCAAATCAAAAACGTCTCTAGTTATATTTTGTACAAATGGTGAAGTTTTAGATTTAAACACATACATATACGCATGGAAGTAAGGAGAGGGATGAAATTCCTTGTAAGTAATCAAAACACATCAATTTGAATTCACACATGGAAATCACAAACTGAAAAAAAAAATATTTTATTACCTTTTGATATTTTCCTGATTGCTTACTATATCACTGTTAAATCTCTGATTCTTAAACTTAGACACGACGATGAAAAACGATGTTTCGGTCATATTCAGATTATTCCTTACAAGACCACTTCCAGTATGCTTCCTCCAAGACCTGAAGTTCTGGTCCCTGACTACCTCGAGGAAGTGGATAGCTCACACAAGTTACTGTGGCATTATTTACATGGGGCCTCAGTGTTTACATTGAATAAATGTCTAGGACTTGACTGAAATTCTAATATTTTAGCGTTCGTATAAATATCACGCTCAGTTATGACTTTGTTTGGTCATTCTTTGTGTTTGATCTAATGAGAGATTGATCTTATCACGTATTAACACTTTAGGCAGTTTATTTAGAATTAATTAATTTTTCAGAATCACCTAAGTATTTAATATTGTCACAAGTTTTATTATGCGATGAAAAATATGAAAATATAACGTAATTCATCAATAATTTAGGTTTTTTATACACAGATGTACGAAAGTTTCACCATATTTAAAACATCGGACACTATTGTAGTCTTTTATTCGATAATAAATGTAATCCAATGTAACTAATATCCTAATATGTAGAAAACCGATTTCTCGAAATAGACTCTTTGGAAAACCTCCACGAAGATCAAATAACAGTATTATTATGTTCAATGGCTCGTAGCCCTTGATGCGAGTGGGAACACACTTGACCTATTTTATTGAACAACCAAACCACACACTTTTTTAATGCTCACATAATACTACCTTATATCACACAATTTTAACCTACGATTAAAATTGATTTGTGTAGACAAAACATGTTCAAAAACAACTTTATTTACAATAATGAAATATAAAAACAAGGGAACAAAACTAAACATACTACTTCTAACTACTACAAAAAGGGGCACTTAGAAAATCTTTAGAAAAGCTTAAAGATAATCTAAGTGCTCCAGCCCACTACCAGAGGGCAGCGTGCCCATCATACTGGCCGCATTACCACGCTGGATGGCAACGTTGAGCCAGAAAAAGGTCAGCATTTTGGTCATGCGTCGTGTCAACCAAGCGCTCCGAGAGGTTTTGGAAAATAGTATGGGCTCCCAGACCCCACGGCCCCAAAGTCTCGACTCCAAAAGGCTCAAATATGTAACCTCGGCCGAGGTTAGCATATTTGCGTCTCTTTCTTTTCTCTTTGTGTAGACGAAATGTCATTTAACAATTTTGAAATGCAATTATGTCTACGAAACCGTACCGTAGCGTGGCGTAGCAATGTCTACGAACTTCTACGAATGAAGCTCCGAATATTGCTACAATATTTTTCTCATTCTGCTTTTATCGTTATTAAAATGCGCAAAAAAGTTTCTGTAAATGAATGTGTACTGAATTGTCTTAGTTACCACTAACGTGACACAATCACACACTCGCTTGTTGCAACAAAGGCACAGAGCTAGCAATGCGGCACGCTTTGTCACACGTAATGTGATCTTTATGAATTCGGAAAGGATATTTAAATTTGGTTGGATTCCAAGCGCAGTCCTTGGCAGCGTTCTTTTGAAGCAATTTATGAGTTCACGAAGATATGGCTAAGCGTTGAAGAAGCGCCCTGACTGCCTTCAGCCGCAATTCCTGATCGATTCTCGAATGGATATCAAAAGTATTTGAACTTTGCTGGCGTCACTGAATTGGCATACATTTTCCGCGAGAATCCTTTGAATAACAACATTCGACAAACAAATATGGTTGCGAAATTGCGTTACGAGTTGATGATACTGTGTTTATCATATAATGTTGTAGGTATACTTAATAATTTAATAGAACTTTCTCTTGATAAAACTTTAAAGTATGTTTATTAAGCGTTATCTTGCCTCGCGTGATATTCATATCAAGTTTTTAATAACTTTCTGTATACTAATAAGTTTCAAATTCAATTACTAACGTAACTTTAAAACTTTAGCTGCAAAGATTTGCCCAAGCCAAACGAGATAAGCAATGGAGGGAGTTAACCTTATCACTACATCAAGGGATCAAGTTAAGGACGACGTTAAAATATTTTCCAAGATTAATCACGGAACAAAAGATACCGCGGCCTATTATAATTTATTGCCACAAGCCGTAAAACGTAGACAATATAATTCAGATTAATTTTGCAATTAAATATACACTGACTTTGTTTAATTTTAAATACTTCAAATTACCATATTATTACGGATTATTATAAACAGATTTGTTTCAAAAGATTCTACTGAATTTAATACTAACCAACAATCTATGAATCTTGCAAACAATTATCACGCGTTTCATCGCACGTCTATGGCGATGAGTCAACCTTCATACATTGAAACTTGTATCATTGTATTGTTATCGAGTTCATTTATTTATTTCCAAACTCTGACACCAGAGTTGGCCTCTCATACGAAACTACTTACTATTTCATTTAGTTTTTTTTTTATAATTTTTTTGAATGAGGAGTTAACTAGTTGTAATATCGTCTCCACAAACGGTACTAGGCCCCGCGGAGTAAAGTATCCATCTCACGAGATTTATGTAGCAATTCGCGAAGGTTAGGGCAGGACTCGCTCACGGCCCTACCACTGCTTCCTTACTACTAACCAATACACAAAATCAACTTGATACACTGCAATAATGAACCTTATCACAAAGACATAAAGATCATACTCAACATATTTCCCTTTCAAAGTTTTGGCTAAAATGTGTAAGACTAGCACATAGTACATTCATGGCCATAAAATTATGACTTTCACACTCTACCGTAACACACAATTTGTACCTAGTACCGCAGGTACCTAGATAACAGTAGCTATCGAGGTCAAACTGTGGAAATTATATTTTATGTACACACATGAATTTATGTTCGTTAATCTCGCTAAACAGTTAGGGTTAAACATCTTGAGGAAATCGGCACCATTTGAATTTGAATAATTTGTCTTCCGTGAAAGGATCTGGGCACCCACCGCTATATATTTCTTGTCTTAATTACAAACTAATATTTACCTATAGATTAGCAAGCATAGCCATCACGCCCACTGTCACTTCAAACCTGCTATTTTAGCAGTTGTGCTATTTATAGTAGCAGTTAACTTGGTCCTTGAATATTCATCCGTATCAATCAAGTTGTGTACTTGAGGCAGGAGACAGTCTGACGACGACAAGTTACGATTGCTACTTCAGTTAACGCGCGTGCCTGCGATAAATCTTACTTATGACCAAATTAGACTTACATGCTTGCTATTGTGGTATGGAGCACTGATAGTTTTGTTTCTAGCATTTAATACAAATGCTACAACACGTGTTACATTATTAATGCTAAATATCCACATAGAATTATAATAATTTCGACGTGTGTGATTGAAATTTTATTCGTCTCGACGTAGTCTTGTTCAAAGATGTAATATAATGAGTATATTAAGGAATTCTTATGAATAAAAAAACTCTTTGAAAGGCCTGACTGATCTTACAAAATGAAATAACTTGGTAGCAAATAAGCAAATGTTACTAGGTATGTAAATATGAGGCAATGCACTGTAATGAAAGAACTAACGTACATACATATCTGTAATATAAATATGTATGTCCCGACCCCTGTCGCCTTATAAAACAGAACAAATGCAAATACTAGTATAATTTTATCTGGGCCTAAATTTAGTGCAGTTAACAATAGACATGTTGATTTATATATATAGTCATTTTCATTTGTTTCAAAAAATGTGAAATTGGCGCCATATAAATTTACATTTTAGTTGCTCAGCTTAACATTTCCTTGTTGTACTTTATTTAAAAAATCACAGAACATTGCATTAGTCAATGCATTAGAACAAATTTGAGATTTTTTTTACACAAAAATAAATCCTTATACTTTAAGCTTTAAACATAAAACTGGTTGCAAAGGAGCTCAGCAACAAATAGCCTTCCATTTTAATGCAAAGCCTTGCAAATGTATATTCTGTTTTAATTAATAACTGGCGTCACACATAATTCATTTACTTTATCATAACGTTGTGAGATCGCAGCTAGATAGACGAGAGATATGGAGGTCATTTATCTTATTTTGCATAGACTCCATATTCATTTATTATTTTTAGGGTTTCGTACTATTAGAAAAATGGTGGAAGTTTATTTTTAAGAATAATACAGTCAAATGATTTTACAATAACGTCATTTTTGACGTAAAGAATGAAAAAACTATCCTGCTATGAATGTGTATTAATTTACTTATTTACTTACTTATAAAACGAAAATACTATCTACTGGAGTTCTGGAGTTCACTCTGGAGAAATATGTAGTGTTTTTCCGCTGCGACTACTCCTTAACCGGCTTCAAACAACAAACTTGGTGGTTTTTAAGTGCTAGGCTAGGTTCCTCCATATATCACCGCCACACCTCTCCTCCTAACCAAAGTAGCCTCCTTCCTCCTCCAGTAACACTGCAACTGTAAAAAAATTATCTTAGCCAAGACGCTGAAGGCCTGAAAACAATCGCGTCTGTCATTTCAGGGGTGGTTAATGATCTGCAATGTCAGAAAATTAACTCAACACGATAAGATTGTCATTTTAGAAAATACATAATGTATAAATGGATGGGCCTATAGATCGAAAAAAGGGCTATGTTGGGCAATTTATAGAGCAGTAACATGCTGGGATTGGTAATTGGGTAACTGGGAATGTACGTGTTAGAATAAGTATTTTTAGTCAATAAACAATTTGAATTTTTTGAATTTGAATTTAAAAATTAAAGCTTATAAAGCTTAAGATTATTAGCTGAAATAAGTGTTGTTGTTTGTTTTTCAATGTTTTTCATCAGTTAAGCACTTAGACTTACTCTTGAAAAAAAAATATTTATAAACTTTTTAGTGACACTAGATTGGTTTTTGATTTTTTTGAAATATTTTTTTTATTAAAATATTATTGTTTTTAGCATCAATGTACATACTTATATAATACTTATGTAAAATGATACTTTTACAGTAGTTTGGTTTTTTGCAGCGGTGACCTTCGTTTTTATAACAATAAGTATGAGACGTTAATGTTCTCATGTCATGTTCTTGTAATCTTTTCTTACAAAGTATTTGATTCACACGAATGTTTCAATCTTCAGAGAAATAAGCCCACGTACTCGAATTACATTTTGATATTTCCTCCTTGGGGGTAACTACGAGCTTAGTAAAGTATCAAGACATTATTTTTACTTCGCGTATATTTAGTACAGAGCACTGTAGAAACAACAGTGTAAGACTGAAGTGATATTAGTCATTGCGATTTCGGGTTAGTAGACCCCTTGTTTCCACTGCTCATAATGCTTACGTGTTTATTATGCAAATATATTGAGGTTTTAGCATATCAAAAGTGGTACAAAGACAGAAATTGACGCGGTTCAGAGTGCTAACCACCGTGGTGTTGTTACAGCTAGCACGGCTCATTTTATGCGATATTTGTGCTGATGTTACCATTCGACATTATTGAACAATTACGTGTTTAGCAAGATATTAGATTACATGTACAATATTGTATTACTTGTGAGACTTAAAAATGCTTTAAATCGTATCTTTAAGATAAATAATCAAGTAATTTTGGTTCACTTACATATAATAATTTGTTGCTTAATCACTCTGAAACACTACAAGTAGCCTCATTAATAATTTGAATTTTTTACAAATACTAATATATGTGTGTACCATTGTACATGTAACATTTAGTCATCACATGGCGTAGATATTACAAGTTTAGATTACAGCTGGCCCACAAAGCCGGTTTTGTTGCATCAAACTCGTGGCGAGCGCGCCAGGGACGTGATTGTCTATTGTTATAGTCCCACGCGCTCATTCGACGTCGGGACCGAGCTACTAAATAAAGTTGTTAATTACGATCTTAGTCTCCGAACATGTGCGCTGTGAGTATCGCCTACGTTATTTAGAGCGGTGGAAATTGCCCGCATGTAGGACGTAGCATGGCGGAATCTTAAGTTCCTAGAAATAAAATGCAAACATGCAAGAGCCGGCTGCGTCTCGCCGCGCGGCGCCGCTCAGCCGTGGGATTATGCTATATTGAAGCTTTTACATGAACAATTTAAAGCAAAACTGAGCTTCTATCAACGTTAATGGTGCACTACAACTTGATAAAGCGTTATTTAAATTCAAGCGTCGTTAAAAGTTACTTATCTACTTAAACTTAATAGCAAATACTGATTAACGTTATAAAAATTCTCATCCACAAAATTTACGTTTCACGCAAACTTCTATTTGGAAATTTTTAGGATATTTTTATTTTCTTGATTAGATTTATACTAGGTCCGTAAGCTACCTTTTTAGCTCCCCGAGGTAATCCGGTGGCTTACACGACAAGCAACTTACCGAAACGAAAAAGGTTAAATACCCCAATCAGTTACTTCGGTTTACGTTAATGGAGTTACGAGCAAGTTTTACCTTAGATTGATTATAATGGAATTATTGAGTTGTTCTTTTGCTCTGTTAACTGTATTAGCTTAGGAGTTGGCAGGAACAACGTGTACAGCCGCTATAGTACTGAACCAACAATACACGCGTGTTTCACTCGGTGTGTGATTTTACGTAAGGCAGGTTTATACGCCACGTTTGTCTTGTACCAATCAATTATGGCGCGTCACAGTGTGGTTAGCAGGCAACTACATCAATTTACGTGTGTTGGGAGAGGGCGGTAAACGTTTTTGTCTAATTGAATTCAAGGAGCAGACCGAGCACGTAACTTAGATCCGCTCGTTACTAAAGTTAGGATTCGATGGGTCTTCTTAGAGGACAGCAGACCGAATCAATAGAACACACGTGGTGCGCAACTTTCCACGTAAATTAGAGAGCAGTCGATTCAGAGCGCCTCCACTCGCCTCGCCTAGTAAATGTCGCCACCACTCTGCAATGAGACACGAGTACGATAATGGGTTGCTTTGAGTAATCGAGCCGCTGTCTGTTTGCGACTTTGCAAACTATTTAATGCGAAATTAATACCGCATACAAAACACGCCCACATTAGTCTCTAACTCGCCGAGTTAAGGCCTATTTTCCAATGAAAAGTATACTATATCGCTAACTTGTTGGCTATATTATCTCAATTTCGCGTCAAAAACTTATTAAGTAAGTGTAATATTTCAAACTAACTTTGTCAATCGAAGTTGGAGTCAAAATATTTAACTTACTTTATCTACTTATGGGTTAATTTTAAAATGACGTCGGCAAGTTTCATTATAAATCATTTAATTAAATTAAAGTGTCCATAGAGGAAATTGATACATTGCCGAGATAACTGTAAATTTAATTTTCTCCGTCATACAACCACGGTGCAAACATGCTAGCATACACTCTTGTGTACGTTAAGCTTTTGCAAATGGAGGCTCTCGCAAACACATAACCAGCTGTGATAAGGATGAATAGTGTCCACGTAAGAGGTTCTTTACGAACTCATGTAAAGAATAGCCTCACTAGTTGTACTGAGATATACTTCACTGTAGTTCCTTTACAACGTCTCAACTTAAACAATATTTATTCAGCTTCATTGTTCGCCAACATAACTAAAACACTCACCTGGGATCCCATTATTGTGTTACTCCGACCGGGGATTCACAAAATGTGAAGAAATCTAATCCCGCACGAAATCATGTCACTCGTGACTTATGGGTGCTTTTATACAAAGATAGGTAAAGGATTTTTCCTTACATAATTGGGTGCCAACAATGTACAAAAACATTGCCTCAATACGCTATTCTCAGTAATATTTCAGTAGACGGCGTACATTATGAGCCTACAATCCTGCGGGATCTCATAAAGAATTGCACGATGCTTATCCCAGTTCTCGGGACACCGCGCGTCCATACCACATGCGAAATTCAGGTGTGGAATTTGCCGTTTTCTTGTCCTCCGTCAAATATTAAATTCCCCAGCGGCATATTAATATTCAAACACTCTCTCGGTCGATGATAAAAATTCTTTCTTTGAAAGTTAAGTTCCATTTAAGGTGATTGCTCAAAGCCTTTTATCGCAGAAGCCTTTAGAGTCGGACATATCTCGACTCTTTCCGATCTAGCAGAATGCTCGAGAGGATTCCTTTAATTGGAATTGCTTTTATTTCTCACACCTTTTGTCTTATTGCATTACCAATCCGCAGTAGGTAGTATATATCTTGTTTATCGCTTACTTATGTCTGCGCCGATGCTAGGTAATGGGATTGTTTGTCTAGTCTGGCTCATGCCGAGAGCCGAATTCGATTAAACTGATATTTATAGTTGTATATCTACGAGCGTAGACTTTCCATTGAAATCGAATAGGTAATGTGAAATTGAGCCGAATATATGTGGGCGTATTACCAAAATGAGTGGGTTTCCATAGGAAATCATTTTAAGTTGAAGGTACATACACTTCTTCTGTTCTTTAATATATTGTAGCTTTTTGTTAGAGTTTTAGGTAATATTTTAGGGACTCTGACGTCTGAATTTTAAAAATGCAGCGAGTTGAAAATGTCTCTATTGTGCTTGTAAATGCCAGCATGGTCCATAAACCACGACGCAAATACAGTACAAAAGACGTCATTTCTATTCATAAATCTAAAGATCCTATTTCTGGAGCGAGCCTGAACCGTACCTCTGATAGTGCTAGAGCCAAGGAACCGTATAATAAAGATTTATTACCAATTGATTTTACGTAGATATTTCCTTCTTCGAATTTTTAGGTGGACGGTCTATTTTTGGATTGGAATTGGGTTTTCCACTAGTTGTTTAGATTATGCTAACTTTTCTGTATCAGTTAGATGTACACCTGCATGTTTTGTGTGTCAAATTACGTTTATATGTGCGCATTTTTGTCATAATTATTAGATACACAGGAATCGCAAGATTTATAATAATAATAATAATAATAATAATATATCTTTATTTCAGACACAATGATCCATAGCACACAAAAGTAAAATAAAATAAAAAAAAAATATAGACGACAAAGATTTTAAAGATATACGTTCTTGATATCGTAAATCGATTCCCCTTATTGAGTAACTACGAAAAGTAGTTCATGATTTAGTGCCGAAGTTTGAATACAAAAACAACGCGACACGACGTTTCGACACCATTAATTTCTCACTATTATCTTTTTTGTCATCGACGCTTTGGAAGGGGCAGAGAATAAGTTCAAGACGTGCATTTACGTGACTTGGAACGTAAATTATTACTGATATAAGTGCTTCTTCGCACCAACATCAAGTGTTTCGTAGCTTTCAGATGTTATAACAAATTAAAATTACTGAAAATTAATTAATTATTACTAAATTATTATTAATTAATTAATAATTATTTAATAATTATTAATTATTTATTATTAAATTATTACTATAAATTTAATTAAAATTAGTGACAACAAGTGTGTATGATAATTTTTTTTTTTTTTTTTTAACTTGAACGGGTTTGCACTTGACCATAGTTTACCTGATAGCAAGTAAGGCTATGGCCTAAGATGGAGCGTGCTTACCCGATAAGAACCGATTCACTCTCGCTTTGAAGATCGCTGGATTATAGTGCGTGGGGAACAGAGAGCCAGGCAGGGAGTTCCACAACCTAGCGGTACGAACAATAAAGGTGGAAGCGTACCGTTTCGTGCGGGTCTTAGGAACTTCCACCATAAACCGGTGTCGTCCTGCCGTACCTCTACTCGTCCGGTGAAAGAAGGGCGCGGGCGGAATTAGTCCGTGCAATTCCGCGGCACACTCTCCGAAATGCAACCGATAGAAAACCGACAAACTGGCGACTTTGCGACGGTGTTCAAGACTTTGAAGTTTCGCTCGGCACAGTTTATTATTATCAATGATCTTCTTGGCTCGACTCTCAATGGCCTCTAGTGCCTCAAGTTGGTACTTGGCTGATCCATCCCAAAGATGCGAACAGTACTCCATGCACGACCGAACTTGTGCTTGATACAAAGTAAGCAGCTGTTCCGGCTTGAAGTACTTTCGCACCTTCGAGAGGATACCCAACTTTTTGGCTGCAACTTCGGCTTTAGACTCAATGTGAGAGCCAAAATTAAGAGTAGGTAGGGGACAATGTAATACCAAGAAGATCAAGGTGGTCAGTTATCGGCACAGTCGAATTTCGGAAAGTGGGGGCCAGCTCGAATGGCCTCTTTTTAGCGGTGAAAAGACACGCCTGGGTCTTCGCAGCATTAAACCTGACTAGATTGGCATCACCCCAATCGGAGACTGCCTTGAGAGCCAGGTTTATACGCTCGACCATCGCCTCCCTGAGCCACTGGATCTCGGCCGCACTGGCCCGCGCTGTGGATGTATAGCTCTCTACAACGGTGCTGTCGTCTGCGTACCCAAAGGTTCCGGGTTTCAGCAGATCGTTAATATGCAGCAGGAAAAGAGTTGCAGAGAGCACCGACCCTTGAGGGACTCCGGCATTGATAGCCATTAGATCTGAGGAGCAGCCATCAACGACTACTCGAATAGACCTATCCCTCAAAAAGTCCGAAATCCAAGCACGAAGCCCAGCGGGCAGGCCGTAAGAGGAAAGCTTGCTAATAAGGCCATCGTGCCAAACCCTGTCAAAAGCCTTAGAAATATCCAGGGAAACCGCCAGGGCTTCCCCGTATTTCTCAATGGCTTCACTCCATATGTGAGTGGCGTACACTAGAATGTCTCCAGTGGACCGATTCTGGCGAAAGCCATATTGTCGGTCACTGAATAGGTCATGCGATTCAAGGTACGCCAGGAGCCTGCGGTTCAGGACACGTTCCATACTCTTGCAGAGCACGGACGTGACTGAAATGGGCCGGTAGTTAGAAGGGTCAGCACGACTACCTTTTTTGGGCACGGGCTGCACGTTAGCAAGTTTCCATGAAATCGGCACTTTGCCAGTCTCAAGAGAAGAGAGAGAGAAGAGAAGAGAGAGTTTTAATATGCGTTATTCATAACTTAAGCGTTTCTACTTCAGTCTACTTATTTCTGCTTATTATTTGTATAGAGTCAGTTTATAAATATTTTTCATCTACATAGGCTGCGCATCATGACTAAGTGTAGAGGTTGTGGTCTTAGACATAGTAGAGACAGAAATTCGCTCACACAGTGCCACCCATGGTCTCATCTTGGTAATCAGTGACATGATAATGTATTTACTGTTATTATCAGTTCGTACAGTAGCCGATTTTTCAATCTAGAACTCGCCGTGTCATCTAAAAATCTCATTCTATAGATATACGAGTACATACGTGTAGGTATACATACATATACAAGATAAACCTTTTCAGTGAGCTACAAGTCTGCTACACCTACATACGTATAGGCTGTGTTGAGTGCATGCTCTATATTTAGCGCTCTTCCGTCTTGGGATGAGATTAGTGGCGCTGTCTGCGCGGTCACGTAGACGTCGTGTCGAGTGTCAGCGGCGTGTGCATCACGGGGAGCGCACTCAGGGATGGGTGAGCAGGGGTAAGTATTAATTGAACTTGTGGTTTTACTTGTTTAAACATATAGTAGCCTTTTACTTTAAGAAGATTGTCTTGCCTATAAAATCAAACTAGTCGATAAAGAAACATGTCAAAATTGATCTCAAGTTTTTCCAATAAAATTACGTGAATTTTTTAAACTTATGTTGTTATTTTTTTCAAGCAAGAAGCCGCGAATGGTTAGTAAGTTCACTTGGTTTTGATCAACTAATTCGCTAATATCTGTATAGAATAATCACTATATCTACGTGTCGACGATTTTAATATGTCTACCTCTTAAGCAAAAATACATACAGAGTAAAACTTATAATTGACAACGTAGCGATGTTAAACTAGCTTACATCAAACATCAATATCAGATCGGAATAATGATCAAATGTCTGACAGTTTTCAGTGTTTTTTTTATGCGAGTAGTTTACTTAGCCCCACTCTTCACTTCCCCCGCCCCTGGTCGCCGCAGCTCCTCAGGCCCCCGGTGTTATGCCGCTGCACGCGCCAGCGCGCTCTGCCGCCGCGTCCTTCACTACGTATCTACGATATTCACTTGTCGATGGATTTGTCCCCGTCTTGGGGAGGTTTAGAGTTCTGCGTACAACGTATGTGCATATTTTGTGAATTTGTACTTATGTTACTAGTATAGATATTTATTTGCTTCACATAGTCATAATGTATCAAAAGTTTAGTTCAGTTTTGTAGCTTTTTTGTCATCATTATTACGATAGTAAGGTACGTAGGAGCAAAATGAAAACTCCACATATTTTATAATATATCCCAGTTTAAACTCAAAATTACATATTTCAGGTAATATTACTTGAAATATGTAATTTACTAGTAGCTAGTACAATTTCACTAATTTCAAATGGTTATATTGCAACCAAAACCAACAAAGAGGCGATAACAATTTAAACCATCTAAGATGCAGTCAAACATATTGATTTGCAATTTTCGGCAGCCCCTTTTCAATGATTGGATCATTAGCACTAAAAGTGCCAACTTGTGAATTGTAGTCGGCTCTAGATATCGTTACAGTTTAACACTCGTGCAAATTGGCCTCATCAATTTTGGTAAATGACCGACCGCGATCAAATTGTCACAAAATGTGCATCACCAGTACATTTCATCGCCATTTTATTGGAAATCCGTGGGAGGGTAATTTTATCTTATTATCTCGCACGGTTCAGTTGCTTGCAGGCTTTGAGCGCTGGTTCAACATTTAAACTGTGTTTATTTTGGGTTCACTCTCAATGAGATAATTAACTGGCGGTGCAGAGCGCCGATACCGCTCGGACTCCTGAACTCGCCGTGCCTGTACACTCCGCCGATTACATTAAACACTGTGAAACACTGCCGCAGACCGCTGCCCAACTTAAACAGAGGTTACTGCCAACGAGGCTCTTTTAACGCCATTCGCGGCTCCTTACTTTAATATTAAAGTCTCATAGGTAGATGAGTAAAGTTTTCCTCGAAATATGCGAGTTCTTTGTCAGTACCTACTCGTACCTCCTGTCTGTAGCAAAAAGAAAAAGAGCAAAGTTGACGTCCAATCTGCTGCCTACTTTTAGAAATGAGAACGGCGCCGGTCTAAAGACGCACGTGAAACTTTCTAGCGTCTACCTGCTTTTTATATGTTTTCATATTTTCTTCAAGTTTGCTACCTAAGCTGTTGCGGACCACAGCGATTACTGCTGATAGAATAAATTACCGCGAGAGACAATTCCAGGTCCATAATTCACTTACTAAGCCTGTATTGACGCATCTTTTCAAGTTTACGAGTTCTTTGCGTTTCGCTATAAAAAAGGGTCCATTTTATGAGTAAGTTGGGGCTCGCCAACTATACGCACCAATTCGTACTTTTATCGATGCGGGCTCTTTGTTTTGTTGACTTCTAATTTATATGGATCATCAAAACTTGGATTTCATCCCCTTCATAAAACAAATCGCATCAATCATCAAATCGCAAACTCATAAAAGTGTGCGCCGAATTGTTCATTACTCGGTTTGTCTGAAAACTTTGAAGCGGAGAAAGACATCCCTACAAATTTCAGGATTATTTGACTGTACGACAATGGGTATTGTCTATCTTCAAATGGTAGGTAAGGCTCGAGGCTGGGACAATGGGCTCATTTATTCCTTTCCTTAGGCGTAGCGTGGTAGACACCAACTACAGCTATAGGATTAACGGGATCAACACAACGAAATAATTACTTTGCGTTCTTGTAATAATTGTTTGTATTGTGCTAACAACGTAAATTGTGTGAAAACATCATAGGTTCTCGTACGTATTAAAATTTTGTTTTAACAATAGGTTCTCGTACGTATTAAAATTTTGTTTTAACAATTAAGTAAATCTGTAACTGTGGAACTCCTTGCCCGAATCTCTATTCCCCTTGAACTATAATTTGTCGGTCTTCAAGTCGAGAGTAAACCGGTTTCTTCTAGGCAAGCGCGCTAGATCGTAGATTACAACGTTGCTTAACATCAGGCAAGTTGTAGTCAAGCGTGAGTCTATCTAATGTAAAAAATAATCTTAAATACTTTATTAACAAATTTAACTTATATTAAGTCAATGTAACTTATCACAAAGGCCAACCAAAACTCAGTCGAAGGCGGATAAAGTGCGAGTCCCGTAACAACAATAAAGAGGCTTTGCCGCGCCTCCGAACCACAGTCCGGCTCACAAGCATTACCTACGGATATCAAATTGAACGGGTGCCTGATACATATCTTCAGTCGGGGGCTAATAAAACGCACCTCTCCGAAGCCCTTGGAATTCCTTCCATCATTTCAGTATACCCTTGTCAGTTCCATTACGTTTGCCAAAGCGGGAGCTCGTTCGGCCGTCCTTCATTTGCCGTAGTTATACGGCATTCTCATATTTCCTAAGTGTCTTGTACTTCAGGCTTGACGAATTTGGAACCTCCATTCGAGCGTGGGAGGTATAGTTAGGGTTATGGAGAATAATTTTATTACTTCGGGAAGTAGGAGTAATTTGCGAGGCAATGATATTGTTCCGTCGTAAGCTTCTTTTAAGTACCTTATGAATTTTGTTTACAGTAAGTATAATGCTTTGTTTGATATAGAAATACTCAGTAGATAAGAAGTAGGTGATACTTGGTGACACTACAATAATATGATTAGAACTGGTTTTTGTTACTTCGTTTGGCAAGCGATTGTTTACAATGTTTCATACAAAAATTTACAAAATGAGATTGTCTACCCGCCTGTGACCGCTTCAATGTCAACATTTTCATACATTTAAAACCCTCAAAAATACAAAAACGTTCATAAATCATAATATATATAAGTCGTTAACTCTAGTGTCAAGTGTTTTCTAACCAAAAAGACGTGAATTAACATGAGTGTCCAATAGAGAAACCACTAAACCTGAACCAATTATGTGACTCCCAACTTGCCGCAAGCGAATTTAGGCACAAAAGCTCGCTTTGTGATGCGATGAAATCGCATTTATCAAAGTAACGTCTAAATAATAACCTTTAAATTCGTTGAATAGTTTCACTATCTCTTTTAACAATAAATTTATCAGTCATTTTTTCTAAAACTCATTTGAAAATAAATGGCCCTAAATAGATCGCTGGTTCAAGGATATTAAGGCAAAAAGAAATGATTCTAAATTTTTACCTAGTTACCGGCTATTGTCCCAACCTTTTTTGGGTAGAACCGTTTAAGTAAATTGATATAATTTTGTCTATTTAATCCTTTCAATAACATATTTGAAGGTTTAAAATCGTTATAAAGTAATTTAAAAAATGCAAATGACAAGCTTCCAAAACGTTTTTCAAAATTTGGTGTAGGTAAATAGTGAAACAGAAATCTATTATCCACTCCATTGCAGCTGTCAGAAATAAAGTAAAGATTCCACGGGCTCCACTCATCCTCTTGACGATTGCGGAACGCTTTCCAAAGCACGCCTACGTTCCATCAATCGGAATCCTGGGCAAAAATGTCACATAACAAATTGGTTTTTAAATGTTTGTTATTGTCAAAAAATGTTACTATTTTTCCTAAGCGTTCAACATGATGATGTGAAACGTTGCTGCAGCTGAAGCCAATGTATAAGCATTAAAAACCTATCGTCACCTATGTATGAGTACAATCTAATTCAGATTGTGGATTATCCTCGTCGTTGACGTCACACAAGATTTGAGGTTAAATTTATAAGATAGGTGCTAAAAATACTATCCAGATAATATATTTAACTTAAATGTGACTGATTAATTGACAGTAATCTATCAACGCACAGCCCAAACCACTGGACGGATCGGGCTGAAATTGGACATGCAGGTATAAGTTATGACGTAAGCATCCACTAAGAAAAGATTTTTAAGAAATGTCACTATTAAATGGGTGAAATAGGGAATGCAAGTTTTACTTCTTAATGCGAGCGAAGCCGTGAGCAAAATCCCCCACCTACTAACAAAATTATAAAATTGAAATTTGAGGAAATCTATCATGATTTATTTAGAAATAAGAGGTATTATAAAAATTGCATATAGCCAGGTAGATATCGTGTGTGTATGCTTCGCAAACACTCTCATATACCTATAGAATTGTAAGTCAGCAATATAATGGAGTTATCTCATAATATGTATTATGAAAACGATCCCATTTAAGCAGGTAAGCATCAGGAAATCAATTCTGCGTAATAACATCGGTATCAAGATATTCGGCTTGTTGGGGAATGAAAGTTATTTCAGATACAATTTGTGAGGCCTGACGAGGGTTGACAAGTGTGTATAACATAGACTAAACAACTCAATGATATCTAACCGCGTTTCTAGCCTTTTTGAAATGCGTTTTCCGGTACTGACCAATAAACCACCAGCTCAATCGTACGTCGAGAGTAGGGGCGTGTCTAGTCCACATTTCATACGGATGTAAGTAACAATTGATGTGACATCCATTGGCGCACTCCTGACATCTCAGTGCCCCGGCGCCCTGCCACTCCTACATATTAATTAAAGTCGTCATTTTTCATACTGCAACAGACTAATCACACAGATGTAGTGGTTTAAATTTATATGATTTATTAAAATTATCCCTCAATAATAATTATACAAATTAATCAATCCTTGCGATCTTCAAAGCGAGAGTGAATCGGTTCTTACTGGGTAAGCACGTTCCATCCTAGGCCGTAATGATTACTTTCCATCAGGCGAATTACGGTCAAGAGCGAACCCATTTCTTGTAAAAAAAAATAATAATAACGAAAACTTCGTTTCATTTGCTACTCATGTTGTTGGTTTATTTGACATATATGAATCAGTTAACCTTAATGAGTCGTCTGTTTAGCTGTCGTTGGTGTAAAACAATTTGCCATGCGAGCTAATTTCCCCTTCCAGCGGAACCAGAGAGGCTCTTCAACGCCTGCAAGAAGTTTTGCTGCGAACGTAGTTCCGAGTAGTTTCCGGCTAGTTTAGTAAAAAATGTGACGCGCAATGATTGATATGCTGGTAGTGCTTGTAGTAAACGGACTTTGATAGTAATTAAAGTACTTTTCACAGACATAAAAAGGGTTGCTGTGACTGGACTTGCCTGTACTCGTATGATATATTGTTTGAATTGAACAACGTTTGGATGTGATTAACCCGTTGCATGTTATTTCATGAACTGATGTTCGTAATAGTTTGTATTTTAACACACAAATGGTTGGCCTTCAAGGAGAAAAAAAGGTTATTTACATTAATGAAAGCCTCACCAAAAAAGCCAAACAAGTACACTTCCAGGCTAGAAATTTCACTAAAAAAGCAAATTGGAAGTTTTGCTGGACCGCCAAAGGAAAAGTGTACATAAGAAAGGAAGAAAATGCTCCAGTGATTGAGATCAAGAACGCTGCACAACTGCAGTCAATTGAAATAAAACATCAGGAACAATGACTAGTTTCTGAAGTGACCAAACACTTATTCCTGGCAGTTGAATGGTTATTGGTGTCCCAAGTTTTAATTAATTTAGCTAGTAATAATAGTTTAGTTAAAAAATACCTTTCTAAGTCTATCTCCGGTGAAGCTTTATTGTTAATTTTAATATTTGTCAATTTCAAACACGGTCTACTCACATCCTCAACACAACTTACAATACAAAATACATCACACACAAGCAACAGCACACACAAACACATAAAAACAACAATGACTTCATTAATCTTTCCAATTTATTTCGCTAAATTACGTAAAATGTGCATTCAATGGCCTGTTCAAAATAGAATATCACATCCTAACTTCACTGGGGAAATAATTATACCCAGTTTGAATTTTTATAATTCATCATGGTAGGAATAGACAAGTTGATTACAGACATTGATAATTTCAATGTTTCAAAATCATTCTATTTGAGTGAGCCTGAGGAATGCCATCTATATTTACATAACAATAGCGAAAAAATAGTATCAATTTTATCCATTAATATAAGAAGTATTAACAAAAATTTTAATGACTTTTTAGTCTTCCTTAAGCGTCTTAGTGTCAAAATAGACATTATTGTTTTCTCAGAGTGCTGGCTTAACGATAACTATGTACCACAACAGATAGACGGATATAATGTAACATACACCACAAAATATCTAAACCAAAATGATGGCGTAGTTGTTTACGTTAAAAATAATCTCAAAAAGGTTAAAGTTCGTGAAGAGTCTATCAAAGACGGAAACTGTATAACAGTGAAAATAGCCAAAGCACTTTGTGTTGTTGCTCTGTACCGTCCACCTTGTTATACAAATCCAAAAAATTTCATCGATTCACTGAATCATAATATGAGTAAAATTAAATCGTTCTCAAATATAGTTGTAATAGGAGACATGAACATGAATATAGACCCAAATAGGGATTTTGGTGACAAACACTACAAGAGTGCAGAGGATTATCTTCTGAGGTTAGCTTCTCATGGGGCGATGCCCGCTCACACTTTCCCAACTCGGGAAAAAAATTGCATCGACCACTGTTTTATAAAAACCAAGAACCCTGCAACAACCCTGGTCTTACCAGCATCTACTACTGACCACTCTCCGATTATTACACAAATACGGACAACACAAGTTATTTGTAAGCAAAACACACAGAGAACGACAAAAATAGACTACGCCGGGATACAAGAGGCCATTTCAAAAATAGACTGGGAATCCCTATTAGATTTCACAGACCTTGAAAAATCTACTGAACTTTTTATGACCACCATATCGCATACACTAGAACAGTCTACAGTAATAAAACTCATACCCAGAAGAAAAACTAACATCAAACCCTGGATAACTCCCGGCTTGATAAAGTGTATGCGACGACGGGACGGCCTACATAAGAAGAGCAGAAAAGATCCCGATAATATAGAACTGAGGACACAATATATCCAGTACAGAAATGTATGCACCAAAATATTAAAAAAAGTTAGAAGAAATTTTGAAAAAACGGAACTACTGAAACACACAAACGACAGCAAAAAAACGTGGCAAATTATTAAGTCTGTTTGCAGCTTCCCCACAAATAAAAATACAGCAGAACAACTTCTAGATATTAAAGAAACAAACACAGACTCACATAATATGGTGAACAGTTATTTTGTTAACGTTGGATCAGATCTGGCAAACGAAACATTAAACGCTATGAATCTGACAGAAAAAAATCTAGCATCAATGCAGTCAGGAGTCGGAAATCAGCCCTCATCGTTTGGGCTTTTACCTGTAGACGAAACAGAATTTTTTTACACTGTAAACGCTCTTAAAAATGACTCGGCCCCTGGGTGGGACAAATTAAACTCTAAGTTAATCAAAATAATCTTACCTCACATACTAGCGCCATTAACAAAAATTTGTCAAGAGAGCTTTAGTAGCGGAATATTTCCTGCAGCTTTTAAAAAGTCGATTGTCTGCCCTATTCATAAAGGAGGGGACGAAGATACTGTAACAAACTATAGGCCAATTTCCCTGCTACCCACCTTTTCCAAAATCTTGGAAAAAGTGATGAATGGCAGGCTCAAAAAATACCTGGAGATTAAAGGATTACTTTCTAATAACCAATATGGGTTTCGGAGAGGACGAAGCACTGAAAATGCGGTTTTAAACGTCGTTGAACATATAAAAAACTGCCTAGACAATCGGAAAAAAATTGTGGGTATTTTCTTAGACTTAGCAAAGGCCTTCGATACGGTCTCCATTCCCATTCTCCTGGTAAAATTAGAAGCTGCTGGAATCCGTGGAACAGCATTAGAATGGTTCCGAAGCTATTTAAATGACAGAACTCAATCAGTTAGGATAAATGACACTTTAAGTAATGAAGAAGTTATCAAATTCGGAGTCCCACAGGGAAGCATACTAGGACCTACACTGTTTCTTCTGTATATAAACAATCTATGTGATATGACCTTAGAACGGGGAAGAATAGTGACCTATGCAGACGATACCGTCTTACTGTTTGACTCAAAAAACTGGCAAGAAGCCGAAGAATTTGCAAACAAAGGACTTCTGAAGGTTTCGAAATGGTTAAGACTAAATCTTCTTTCTATCAATATATCCAAAACAAAATACATGTGTTTCACTATAAATGCGTCAACCCAACCAAAGCGAGAACTATCAATTAAGATACATAAATCAACATGTAACGTCGACATTGAGTGTAATTGTGAAAAACTCATACAGACACATGATATCAGATACTTGGGTATTACACTAGACAGTAATCTTAAATGGACAGCTCAAATAAAGAAACTATCAGCACGCGTCAAAAAACTAATCAGTGTTTTCAAACAACTACGTCATATTATGGAATACACTGCACTCAAAAAGATATATTATGCCCTCGCACAGTCCATACTCACGTACTGTATTACTGCTTGGGGAGCTGCTGCCAAAACACATTTGGAAAAAGTCGAAATTTCACAACGCGCTTTACTAAAAGTTATGACTTTTAAACGAAAAAGATTCTCCACGACCTCACTGTATCAAGAATGTGCCTTACTGACAGTACGACAACTGTTTATAAAAGCCGTCATCACTAGGCAGCATCTCCTGATTGACAACGAACGCCGGGAAATAGTCCAGAAAAAGAGAAGAAAGGACAAAGTCATGGCGATTGAATCGACAAGAACAAACTTTGGTAGACTATGTGCTAGCAAATTAGGCCCAGACCTATACAATAAATTGTGCAAAGACATAGGCAATTTGGCAGCTCTGTCAACTCACGAATGCACAAGAAAAACCGTAGAATACCTACTTACTCTGAACTACAACAAAACAGAAGAGCTACTGAATGTAATAAAATGAAATTACCCACTAACAAGTGATACCTAGATCAAATTAATGAATAGTAAGTTTTTTTTTATTTCCTTTTTTGACAATGTCTTATAATATATATACTGTAGTATGTAGTTTCTTAACAAAGTTGAATATAAGTTTGCGTACCTAAATGGACGTAGATGGAGTATCCATCTACTTATGATGTTATTACGTACACTCAGCTTACACAGCTCAACTACAGGTACAAAGGAATCGGTTAATGAAACTAAATGCACACACACACTCACACACACACACACAATATTAAAAATCACACAATCATCAAACACTCATCAAGGCAAACATATGAACTACACACAATACCTACTCACCCACAATCAGATCACAACTTTTAACACACACACACCACATAGTACCGTGTTCTCAGCCGCATTAAATATGCTAGTATCTAGCAATAGGCTGAAAATTTGCTTAGTTTTTAAAATTTACACTGACGGTCAGTAAATCAGATAATCCATGTACATTCTACGGATTTGTTACCTCAATGCTGGTATCACTGACCAAAAGTTTGTTTACAATTAGTTAATAATTAGCAATACATACATATTTTTGTAATCTTTTTATTTATATTTAGGACAGTATAATTATGTTATAAAATCGTAAAATCAGTGTAAATATAGGCAAAGAAGCCTGCTGCGGCGGGAGGTACTGCAGTCTTGCAATTCAGGACCCTTGAGGTACCTTGTACAAGACTCAGTTAACCATACCAACGTATGACACCGACGTAATTTATGTAAATTTTTATTACTCAAAGCTGTACCTACAACACTGTATTTTATGCACAATAAACAAATTATTTTTTTTTTTTATTATTTATTTATGTATATCAGTAGTAAGTATATGATTTGATTGAAATAAATTGGTTAATCATTTCAATATTTACAAAATGATTTGTATCAAAATGACTTGTGAATATTTGTATGTCATTTCAAAATAAGGACTAGTTTTTCTTTATTTTTGGTTATTTCTTCATAAGAATTCTTTAAAAAATTTTTAAAAAATTTTTTGAGTCGTCACATCCTCTTAAATTTTCCTAAACTACACTACCTAAAACGTACCTTTTGTATAAAGCATTACAGTGGTTTCTGCCAGCTAAGAGGACCCGCATGATAGCAGTGCTTACTTGACAGACTGATAAGGCAGTCCCTCACAACCCGATGAGTTTCGCAGCCTCGGATGTACCTGAGATACCGAACGTGTCGAATTCTAAGGGCCAGGGTAAGGTCTAAGGGTAGTAGTTATTTATCACCCAATTTAGGAGAATGTGTGAGACTAGGTTTAGTCTTGTATCTGAATAAGGTACAAGTACAAGTCTAAAATAGTGATTGATTCTATTAGGCTTATAGGTATGTAATGTAGTGAATGTGGAAACTCATGATCAGATATCACTAACACATTACATTCTCACACTCACTCACACATTAGTACATTAAAAAATTGTTGGAGAACAGATAGAGAAATGAACGCTTTACTGACAAAAACACATTTAAAACTGCCACAAATGGTGGTTTTATCGCTAAAAGCGATCTCTTCCGAGCAACCGTAGGGTTAAAAGGTAAAAAAATATCATTAAATGATAAGTAAATATTTGTGCAGCTAGATAGACTATCAGACTACTTATTTATGAAATACAGTTAATAATGGTACAATAGCATAACTCAATGTGAAAATTAGTTTGGTCAAAACAAACTAAAGTTAATTTTGTGTGTCACATAAATATGAGCACAATTCATTCACGAGTACTTAAGTATCACATACGAGCGTGTTGTAGCAGCTACCTGCCTCGGCATTAATTACATTATTAAGTTAGAAGCAAACTCTCCCACTTTGTCCAAATTGCAGTGACTATAAATCAGAGTAGTTTTGCTTCCATTAGGGTCGGATTCCACTATCCATTTTAACCAACTTATAAAAAGAAGGTTCTCAAATGTAACCCAATTACTAAATTTTCTCAAAAACAAAAAATATATATTTATATGCAACGTATTTCGAAATAGGATGAAATATAGAGATTTTTCTTCACCAAAGCAACTTCAAAACTATTAATAAGTAAAACTGTAACTAACGAACTTATTCAATCTCAAGTAAAAGCCTTACAGATACAGTTTGATTTTTAGAACAAAATTTAATCTAAGAATTAATTTAGGCTAGTAACGGATAAGTGGTCTTGGACCACAGGGTCATTTGAGCTCATGCAGTTTTAGGTGACCTAATGGTCAAATTTATACTTATAGTATCCTTTATACATTAGACAGTCAGGGTCTAATATATAAATGATATAACCTTTACTTAGCAACGAAATTGAGGAGTATGTAATAGATCAATATATCCTAGTGCGATTGTACCATTCAGGCGTTCTGTGCCGAACTTCCAGGCACGTTGTATTGTATAGCGAATGGTGCAAAAGTTTATTAGACAAAGAGAAAAGCAAACATGTCAAACGACAAACAATAGTTCACTTGTGCGAGTTGAATGCTGTTGTAGACTTAACAACTGTGCTTCCCAGGAAAACGGTACGAAATAACTTAATGAACTAGGGGATGGTAAATATAAATCTTATATTACATTTGTTTGAGTGCTTATATTGAATATAAATTCTTAATGTTAATCTTCTTTAGCCCCTCTTATTATATCTTCCTTATACTTACAAGGTTTACAGTAAGGCACATCGATCGAAGAAATTGAGTAAGCATTTATCCCGTAAAATGGACTATTGCTGAAATATGTTTCTCTATAACATATGCGAAATTACGAATAAAATTATAAATATAAAGTAAAAAAATGTAGGTACTTATGGACATAAATAAAGACCTTACCACAACACATCTTTATATCCTAACCATCCTAAGCCTAAGGCCACGCGCCAATAACAGGGTGATATAGGTTTGGCATCGAATCCTAAAATGGCTCAGTAGGTCAGTACGGTAAACAACGGCAGTTATTGTCTTTTTTATCAATGCGGGTTGCGTACAGAGTAATGGATGGATTTTATGAGCCATTTCCCGTATCAAAATAATCTTCGACCCTTATCTATACCTCAAACTACTGGGAAGGGATCGTCCGTTTCTTCGGGATCAGCGAGATGGTCAATTTTCCTTGCAACGTTGCCCTCGGTAGTATTTTTTTAGTATACAGATAATTCTATGTGGGTATAGTCAACTATACTTGGACAAATAACTTCTATATAATGTACAAGGTATGGGTTTATCTATATAGGTACATACATTAATGTCATTTTTTATGTCCAGTGGCTGCAAGCCCATACGATGTACATACGTATAAATATGATTGATACTATAAATATTTGTCACAACAAATAGGTATAAATATATATATCTTCAAATCTAGAGTTAATAGGTATATATCTTCTACGTAAGCGTGTTACATCCTAGGCGGCAGCAATGCTTAACATCAGACAAGCTGTAGTCAAAATTAAACGTATCCCACGTAAAAAAGGACACATTATTTATATAGCTAATGTTTCACTGTCTTTATCGACATAAAATTTCCCTATTTACCTACATACATCTAAAATCAGACTTGAGCTCAACGAAAAGATCCTCTCAAATTTTCGTTTTATCATAACGTTACCCTCTCTACATATTATTAACATGCGTCGAAGTAATGCTCACTTAAACCTCTCGCTGCTGAAACGTTATTCCCAAAATCCTCATTACCATCTGGATTTTGCATCGGGAGCATGCAAATGTCGGCTTCGTACTCTCAGCGTGGGTAAGAGTTTCTCTCAGGGACAATGATTCCGCGGTAAATATTGACCGTAAACATCGAGCAGCGCACTCCGCCTCCCTGATCCCGCTGATGTATTTACGCACCACGAATTATATGGAACCTTGTTTACATTTTAATGAAACGCGTGGGTTTGTAAATTCTGTGTTTATGCTCGCACCCGCCACAGATCCCGCAATTCTCTACCGAGCAAAGCACTTATTAAAGTTACGTCTCGAGCGAGTGTCGCCGTAATTAAACACGATATACTCTTTCAAGGTACGACTGATGTTTATTAAAACCTCTCCAACGTTACATTGATCGTACACACGCGACGAACAAACAATTTGTCTGGCGAGCAAATGTTGATTGTCATTACACGCCAACATTCGACGGAGCTCCTCGTCGTGTCCTTATAAAGAGATGCTTCTAAGATAATAAGTCTCAAACAAACTCCTACTTTGTTATTTTAAACAGGTACGTAATTTGGAAGGCACGAGTAATCTGGTCGGAGGCACCGCACACGTCAAACTTGGAATCACATCAAACATCGAGAAACTTTTGTAAGAATACGATTAAATGGAAAACCCACAAAGCGAGAGTGTTCTTAAATCACTAAGATTAATTTTGTGCGCACATAATTTATATCAGCAAACCGACGCGGGCCGACGAGACCATGAGGCAATTTACAAACTCGAAAATCGCGGAAGTTCGTTAATTATTCGTCGGGAGCAGGCTCGGGCGCTCCGGGACTCACGGTTATTGACAATTAAGACAAGGCCCGGACGTTTCTAGCGCCTTATTGCGCTTGCGGTCGCGTCACCTTCCCGCCTCTGCCGCCGCCACGCTCCCGCTTCGCCCGTCGGGCCGATACTCACTATTCAATAAACTACAGGTAAGGAAAGATTTACGAAGGATCCGCGATCATTTCCGTCCGTCCCGGTGCGAACCGTAGTCATTGACCCTCAGTTTTACATACAAGTGGGATTATAAGAATTTATAGGTGCCAATGTCTGCATAAAACAATAGCCTCATGAGAATTCCGTCCGCACCTTTCGGCGTATATTTTCAGTTCGGTGATAAAGGTCCTTTTTATACAAACGTATGCATGTTCCTAAAATAGATTGTACGTGTTCATATAATTTCTAAGCGAAATGCTTGAATTCATTCATATCTACCGTGAGACTATTATGATGTGATGGTCAAATTATTTTATCTATGTATCTATTACTCTAAGAATGACAGACTTTCCCCGCTAAACTTAGAGATAAAGAAGACAGCAGTTCTCGGAAGCTAGGCTAAGAATAGACAAGTAAATAGCGCAGCCACTTACAAGATCCTCTTTAAAAGTAGGCCATGTATCGTATTATGGAGAGACTCAGTATTCATACAGAATCTGGGACAGCAGCAAGCCAAAATGGCGAGCATAAAAATGAGTTAAGTGATAGTAAACGGCTGAGATGTTTGGGATCGGATATTATAACTTTCCTTTCTAATAGATTCTAAAAAGAAACTTAAGGCGACTCGTTTATTTAGAACCTTCATAAAAGTTTACGAACTTCACTTACTTGATAGCAAATTCGCGCGAAATATTTTTACGAGTCAACGCTAATATTGTACTTTCATATATATTATTGAAGTTAAAAAGTTTGTACGTTAGTACCTAGGTAGAATTTAAGTTTATTTTAAAACAACAAGGTATATGTATGTGTAGTAGGTATATGTAGTAGGTATATGTAGTAGTAGGTATATGTAGTAGTAGACATATATGTAGTAGGTATATGTAGTAGGTATATGTAGTAGTAGGTATATGTAGTAGTAGACATATGTAGTAGGTATATGTAGTAGGTATATGTAGTAGGTATATGTAGTAGTAGACATATGTAGTAGGTATATGTAGTAGGTATATGTAGTAGGTATATGTCAAATAAGGGAAATTTATTGGAATGGACTGGAATGTTAATATGCCTAAAATAGTCTGGGCTATTCCACTGTAGGTTATGTACTAACATTATTGGCTTAAAAAAACTTGTGTAAGTAACAAACATCGAAAATATAAAGTACAAATTGAACCTTATAACTACTACTTAATGCGTGACCAACAATCAATTTTAGGATTAGAAAAAAATATTATTTCTACCTTTGCAAACTCGCTTCCATTAATACAGGCCATTGCCCCTTATCCTTATATTTTACAGTTTTTACCCAATTCTTAGACAGTAACGCAAAACTCATAACAGTTTTAAAGCCACATAAACCGATACTTATACGCTGTGTGCCGTTAAAAGTATAAAATGAAGGGAACAATTTCGTTAGGAGTGAGCTTAAATCAAATGCGATAGGAGACACCAGTTGGGATTTTATTGCACAATTGACAAGTGAAATTGATACCCATAAAAAGTTCGTAAAGAATCGTTTTAAGACTGGTCATAACAGTCCGCGCGCCCTTATGCATTTTAAAAGAACGTATTAATTGAAAATGGACCCCTGGTTGACCTTTGCTGCCGATAGGCATCTACCATGAATAAAAATAGTACTTAGTTTTATTGACAGGGATGAAGAGATCTCCAACACAAGTAAACTACTTCTGTGCTTCTACTTAGAGCGGTAGAGTACGTTCTATAATATACATTATGTTTGAAGCCGAGTGGTAGTACAACAAAAAATGTCGTTCATTTTACCGTGGTTTAAAAAAATTAAATACTTTCCTGCAACTCAGATCCAAAATGTGTAATTTTACTCAAAAATATATGTTTATTTAAATTAATTCTAATTCCTAAATCACATAAAATTACTGTTCAAAAATGAAGATTTTATTCAAAATTATTACAGAAATCGAGAAAAAAATATCACCATTAGATAAAATGCTGAAACCATTTTTACGTTAGATGGACGATTTTGAATTAATATTGAAAGGTGTCAAGTCTATCATTAATCAAAGCCGCTATCCTCAGCTCTATAAGATCTTCGGATTTCTCGGCCGGTTTCATATCGTAAAAGTTATATTTCTTAGCTCTCGGTTTATTTGAATGCTGTCCATTTTCGCTGTCATATTTTTTGGCTTTTATGCAATAAACTTCCCAACCCTTTAAAATATAAGTGTTGATGGCTTTCAGCCGCCGGTCGGGTATTAAAACTTGAACAGGATAATAGCCAAAGAATAAATAAAAGCGGAATTCACTTCCGTTTTTAACCATACTGGAAAAATTGCGCATTTCAGCTTTTTGTCGAGCTACAATTTAAAACGTTGTCCGATTTAAATTGTTAATTCATACATAGACGGAATTTTATTGTTGTTAAATTATTTATTTTGAAAGTTAGTTGTTTGATTTGTCCACTTTCAACTAGTAAAAGTTTTATTTTTCTTTTTTGGGTACCACCGTTATTTACAATACATTAGTAATTAGGTATTTTTTACTTTCCAATCTCAAAATCATTAACATACCGGAATCAAAAGTTAGTTGAATAATTTCTGTATTATTTTGATTAGAACAGTTCAAACCAATATTTATAACCCTAATGGTTAATAGAATGTAATTAAATGGTAATAAACCACCTGCCCGATGTCGAACACAGGCGTCTTGTACCTCTGTAGCGGTCATGTAGGTGCTATTACCGATACACTCGCTGAGTTATACCCATGTTACGACAATGTATGTTGCGCCAAATATAGTGCTGTTTACATAATTAAGTATCTATTTACGTATCCCATACAATAATTATTTTGTCTTAAAATATCCACGTGAGCTGCACTTTTGATGATGTAAAACACTAATTGATACTTCATTGCATTTAGATACATATATGTTATCATATTATAACCTATTTGATATAAAGATGGCACCCGATGATGATGATGATGATAGTCACATCACTGGTTACGAGAGGTTTCAGATCTTCTGAATCTTATCTTTCAGAGTCATATCACAAATAGCTGGTACCTACCTATAAAAACGTGTAAGTGCTTCTATTTTTTTTTAACTTGAACGTGTTTGCACTTTACCATAGTTTACCTGATAGCAAGCAAAGGCTATGGCCTAAGATGGAGCGTGCTTACCCGATAAGAACCGATTCACTCTCGCTTTGAAGATCGCTGGATTATAGTGCGTGGGGAACAGAGAGTCAGGCAGGGAGTTCCACAACCTTGCGGTACGAACAATAAAGGTAGAAGCGTACCGTTTCGTGCGAGTTTTAGGAACTTCCACCATAAACCGGTGTCGTCCTGCCGTACCTCTACTCGTCCTGTGATAGAAGGGCTCGGGCGGAATTAGTTCGTGCAACTATTCTATTGTATATTTTGAAATAAAAATAGAAAAACATTTATGTAGCCAGATTTACCAAATATTGTACCTAATCTTTTTTAAAAAATAATATTACATTATTCTACAAAAAACAGAGTAGATGTTCCAAGTACCTACCTCATTGATAGAGAGCAAGCGACCGTCTCAAGGGACACAAGAAAAACCACTCCCGGGACTAACCCCTTCGTTGCATTGTTACTTAGAACCTTCGAGTAACATTCGACCAAATTATATTTCCAAACACTTTTAGAGCTTTATTGGTATTGGAAAATTAATCGAAATCCTAAACCGACCTCGCTGTTTAAGTTTAATAAGACCATCTTTGAAGGTCAGAGGTGAAGCCAATTTATAATACGGGAGATATATCATACTTTTTAAAAATGTTTTTCATCTTCTTGTTTTTATAACAACTCCTAAAATACTAAAACACAAAACGTAGCTAAGAAAGCCTTGTTATAATGTACCTAAATGTGTAGACAATATTCTGAAAAACGTAAATCGCTTTAAAAATAAAGCTAATTAAAATAACTCAACTGGGCTGGGATTGTTTTCGTAGCGCTCACAAAATTTATCTTTACACAACTCTTTCTCGTTTCAATTAACATTCCCAAAGCGAAACAAAATAAAGAGAGGAATTATTTTATAAAGTGGTTTTAATGAAATTATAATCAAAATAAAATGTTGTTGTATTGACTTAACTGAGCAATTTTATTACAGTAACAAAATATACCTCTACGTAGTTATATCGAAATGCCCAAAATCTCAGCTACTACCAGTTACAAATACTTCGGCAAGTTTAATGGGCGTAAAATGGGCTGCGTGCACAGACTGCAAGGTTTCCTTCCCCACCATGTTTATGTGGAGTGTCTAGCCCTACAAATAATTTAACAGAAAAATACGTGAAAACGTCAAAAGAGTTTCGTGAAATAAAAGTGAGTGTTTGAGGAGGCGTAAATTATGTAACGCGAGCGCTGAGCGGCCTCCTCACTTACAGAGGCTGGCTGGCACTGGTACACCTGCATGGCCCGCTATGTATGTACACACCGCTCACATCACTCACTCTCCTACAAGACACCACTAGAACTAATTTACGCTGTAAGGTCCCCATACCCGCCCACGACGTTCCTCCTTCCACGGATTTCACAAACAATTTATCATGCGTTCGCGTAAACCTATAAGCCGATTTGAAGAAAAATATTTTCAACTTGGAGGGAAAAAACAAGCAGAAGATCAGATGTAACAATTTTCACGTAAGCAAATATTTGTATGTGCCCTAGCGTTAAGATCCCAATCCATGTTCGCGTAATCATGTTTGCAGCTAACTGAGTAGAGAGTCGGAAATACGCGATATCGGAGCGAGATTCCGAGGGAGCGTGAAATAGTTTTGCGAGATATATAAAATACCAGAACCTTCTCACGAATACTCTAAGTGGAAATGAACCTAAACGGTTAATCTCTCTCGAGATGTTATGCCGGAATTTTTCATTTGCTCTCATCGGATTTCCCATTATTGGCAATTTTATTAATGATACTAAATACGGACAAATGAGCACGAAGCTTTAACGCGACGCGGTCAGTGAGCTATCAATATTGGCGTGTTCTAATTAATTTAACTAACGGCACGCTCGCGCTGACTTAATTAAACCTCGGTTTAGACTAAATCTAAATAAAAAATTAACTGTTACGTCAGACTTGGGCTGCATATATAAATAATTCATCTGGATCCGGTTGGATCCGGCAGCGCGGGCTGGCAAAAATTGCTTTACGAGTGTGGAAAGTGCGGGCGGAAGCAGCCGGGGCGGCGACGCGGCGACGCGGCGCGGCGGTGTCCGCGCGGAGCCGCGCTACTTCGCCGCCGGATGCCGCCATCGCGCAAACAAATTGGATGCTTAAAATTCAATTTGAAGGTTTCGCGGTCCGCTTGATTCGCTCGCCCCGTTCGTTACAAGCCGGACCCGCTCACATATCCGAATGGAAACGCAATTATTTCGCCGTAACTCCGGTATGTTTAAATGTTTATCGCTGCCGGCGCACTGCTTGTTTATGGAAGTTGCTTTATTTGCATAGCGGTGGGACGTGAAATTAAAAATTCGATAACGTCACTCCGGTACAGTTGCAGCTTTTCCATTTCGTTTGTGCGTAGTACATTAAGGTAATGAGATATTGTTTTTTGCACTTTTAATAAACTCTCGTATTTATATGTTTGCGCTGTGACAACGTTGAAAGCGGAGAGTAAATAAGAAGTAAGTAATTAAACCTCAGCGTTTACTCTCTAGCTCTGGCAATTATGCAAATACAACGGGACAAACAAACAGGTTGTTGTAGAGGCGGCTACAGGCGCACAAGAAAGCGCCCTATTAATTAGTCCTCGGACACTTGAAGCGATTCAGTACAAGCGAAATCCACTTCTTCTTTAAGAAAGTTTCACAACGGACCAAAACGAACTCTCGAAATAAAGCGGAGATTGTGGTAGGTACAGTGCCGAGAAGAATTATTTTGAAGTTGAAATAACTACCTACTAGGAAAAGTTTTCTTCCTCAGCACACAGAACTTTTACGAATAAATTCAAGTTTCCCGGAGTTGAAAATTGATAAGTATTTCTATGAATTCAAACAACACGGCTTCATTGTGGTGCATATTTTATGCTACTTGATTAGGGCTTGTTTGTTTTATTTCTTGGGCTTCTATTTATTAATTTTTAACATCATACTCGAACTTACTTCAATTGCAAATAAATAATAAAGTAAGTAAAGTTAACTGAAGGCACGTTAACTTATTACATCCGGGATAGAGTTAGCTCCAGCGAACGTCCGTCGCTTCAGCATTCTATCTGGAACTTTTCTAATCCTGTATTCTTCGGTAAAGTTTTCCAATATAGCAACTTAACAAGCTTACATGCGCACCTAATTCGATAACATCCCGCTCTGGACTCCGCAAACTCGCAAGATTAAGACATGTTACTAATTTAATCGCTTAGTTACAGTATCTATTTCAAACTGTATTAAATTTTATAATCTTATGTCAAATGTTTCATTATTAACAAAGTTTTAGGTTTTAACAAAACTAAGTTGTAAAGGTCAACGACATGACCAATTTAATTGTGATCCTCACAAATTTCAATAACATATGTAATTGTTGTACTCAGACCTCAATGATTATGGGTATAATTTATATTTGGGAGATATATATATGGTTGTATAAAATAGTTCCAATACATTAATATCACGTTTCTCTGTTAGTAACTCCGTACCTATATATGGCAATATTTTAGTATATCTCAAAGTTACACTGTGTTAAATTATTCAACAAAACATTTACAAAGACCAAACGTAACAATTTCCAACGAACAAATTCTATTGGAAGCGAGAGTTTGTCCAATAATTGAACTTTTGAATGGAACAAAACGCTCTCTCCGTCACACACGTACCATTCAATTTGTGGATGTGATTCATTCAGTTCCGTGCTCGAATTAATCACTCCCGTGTACGAATCTCTACGAATTCTGCTGCAAATTTGACCATTGAAATTTGAAACGTTGACTTGAACTGGCTGATGTACTAACCAAAGATATATTAACATAGATAGATGGATTCTAAGCGATTATACTCCGTACTGAATAAAGTCCATCCCTGACTGATAGCTAACGTAAAGAAATCCAAGGAATTTAATGTCGAGAAATCGTACTATAATAGGTCTATATATAACTCTAATCCTGCCAAGTCATGAAAATTTATCACTGGAATGTGGGGCAAGACTTTATTAAAACAAAATATTTACCATGCGCGAATTCTTTAATTTAAAAAATATAAATTATTTCAGTTTCTACAATGCTGCCGTGAACCAATTTTTAAAATAGTCACTGTACATAGTAAGCTACATTTCATAAGTTGAAGGATCAGTGATTATAAATTTTGGAACCATCGTCACTCACAGATGCCGGAAACCATCTTTACGCTACATCTTAGCATTACTGTATCTGTTATCTATAGCTGTTAGTAACTAACTGAATGAGCCAAGTGCATTTTGACGACACACTCGGCGAGTCGGCACTCTCATTAACTTCCTTCCTCTTCCGCGTCTCTCTTTCGTTATTTTCTCAGTTCAATTTATTATTAATCCTTGTGAATTTACTTAGAAGCAAGCAGCGCGTGACGTAAGCTCCTTTAAAACGTTTTCACAGTAGCCAGAGTTAAGAAGATAAAATTAGCAGCTTATGTAATTATTTTCATCCATGTTGAGCAAATTTGGTGAAGCAAATGTGTTTCTGCAGAAAAATGTACTCATTTTCTTTTCGTCAGAATTTTATATAAATTGAATTAAATTTTTTCGTCTATCAGTATTAATTATGCATTTTTTCTATCAATATGGAACTAAATAGTTTTGTTTTATGTTAAATTTTTACTTATTCTTATTTGAACTATCTCATAATACAAACAAATAAAATTCTTTGAAAGCCGGTCTTTGAAATTTGTTAAGTTAATTAATTACGTTTAAAGTTGTAATACGAGTATGTATACAACTTTAAACGTAATTAATTAACTCGTAATTTTTACTCGTCAATAAAAAACCTGAAATTAATTTACAGAAACTAATATTAAAAATCTACGATGGCGATATATTAAATTTAAAAGGAATAAAATAACGTTATTATGATTTCAATTCTTTATTTGACACCATATTATGCACTCCATTAAACACCAAATTGTAACAAAATGCTGATTAAAATCATATTTCTTTGTAACGTCAACAGTATTTTCATAATTTCAATAAAAATGTTTTTTATAATACAATAACGTATGTATAACAATTTTTCCAATTCCTTCATAATATTTATTCGCAAATAACAAATATCGCTTCAAAAGAAAAAAAACACATACATCATCCGGTAAAAAGTCATGACTGTTTTATTTATTATGTAAAACAATATTTTTCAGTATTCAAGGACAAGGAAAATTACATTCCAGTAGATTTTCAACAAGAACAAATTTCACCATAATCCTATAAACGTAACAAACAGCACTAATAAAATTATCTATGAATTTCTAATAGCTTTTCAGAAGAGGGACAATAATAATATTTTTAAAATATTCAACTTAACTCTAATGATATATTTTATCTCTATGAGCACTATGGGAAATCAATTCCTATATTCACGTACTATAAATTATACATAAATTGTTAACAGGCAACAAATATTTTTGATTAATTGATAACAAATTAATAATTTCAACTAATAGGCGAGTTTTTCATAGAAAATCGGTAATTTGATCTGAATTGCCTATAAATGTAGAATTATTTCTAAAACAATAGTGTTACAATGATCAAATAACTCATTTGTCATGCAATTGCCGATGTAAGTCGATAGCTTTAGATTACATGGTTAAAGACAACAATGAAAATAACATATCGTCAGATTTTGTATGCACGATCGCCCTTAATTATTAACATTTTGTCACAATATGGAAGATGGCATAAGTAATAAGACGTATTTAATCACTCGACATTAGTAATCATCAATTCCTGTGAAGATAAAATATGGACGAGTATACACATCAACGTACACATCGAACCAAATTAATTACACTGAGACTTTAACTCTCATTAATAAAGAACAAAAAAATCAATTATTAATGACATCAATGCTGTAAATATGCTCGCGAGTTTATTAAAGGGGAACACAGTCTCATTTAATTAAGAATAATGAATGGAAAATTAAGTTTGGTTGCTGCAGGTGTGCCGATGATCGCTTTACCCTGATTACCATTTTGATAGCTCTCTGATTAAAAACCAACAGAATGCGTGTGCTACTCGTCCATTCAGTAATTATTTCTCAATATTTACTTATCAAAAACTACTCAAAATCAATACACTTCACTTAAAAGTAACTTTACAAAAAATTACAACGTACATACGATGTTTTAAACAATAGTCGTCTTATCACTATTCACCTAAGCAATAAGTATCGGAAACACTTTGATATCAATATTATTTACAACTAACTCGGGTTTCTTTTAGTCTTTTGTCACTATTTTATTGTTATATTCACACTAATTTATATACGAATAATTTATTCACAAGAAACTACAATTCCTTCACATGTTCACGCTAATCCAAAAAATAATTAATTTTTGAACAGAAGTTTCTTACTCTATTTTTTTTAATTTGATGGTAGGCCAGAAGATTTGAGATAAAACACAATTTGTATCACAAAATTCCGCGGTGGTCGGAGCGTTCCGGCTTGGCTGCCTCTGCCCGTACACACAACACAGTGGGGCTGTCTTCGATCACGAGCCACCGTTTACAGTCCACGGCGCCCGCTTAGTATTTCGCTCGAACGTCTTCAATATCGAAACAAATAGAGCGGAAAATGAAGACGGCGCGCGGTAGAGGCGACGCAACAACATAAGGCAAAGAGTCACGTCGGCCACGGTTCATATCGCTGCAAACACTCACAACGCTATATTTACACGACTCTGCACATAGACTCTATTTACACAACGTACTTGGCTAATTACAATTTAGTCCGTTTGTTGACAACGAGTTCGGCGGTGGCGTCGCCTTCCATTAACCCTCATACGGATATCTCCTGTATCTGGACCCTTTTCTTCATGATGCCGGGCGGCGCAGGCGTGGTGGGGGCGGGCGGCACGCGCGGCCCGGCGCCGCTCGCGCCGCCCGCCTCGGGCTCGGGCGCCGGCTCGGCCGTGCCGTCGCCCTCCGCGCCGAACTTCACCTGCGTGGAGCTGTCAGCGGTGGTGCGCGGCTCGAACGTGCTGGTGCGCCCCACCGCGCCCGCGCAGCCCGCGGCCGCCTCCACCTTCTGTATGTCGGGCTTCTGCGTGTCGATGCACACCACGCTGCCCGCCTCTATGGCGCTGCCCACGCTAACATCCGGCATCGAGCTCCGCGCCGCTCTGTGCTTCTCATCGTAGCAACTGTACTCTCCAAATGTCGGCTCGCCACAGTCCGATAATGTTCTTAAATCAAATTTTGAACCACCTCGCGGTACATGCGCAGATTTACACTCGAAACCGAAACCTTTTCCGTTGAACGCTCGCACTTCATAATCGAGCTTTCCGTCGTAGTTATCGGAAGACGATGAGCTTCCAGCTTCCGCGAGGTCATCTTTAGAACGTCGCGGGCGGGAGCCACGCTGATGATAGATGCCAGCGAATATGAGCACATTCAGAAGGAGGAGAAAGCAGCCGACTGCGATCGTTACAGTTAATGCTGCCGTGTATGATTGGTAATGAGAGGAGGCCAGACGGCGCAGGAGAGCGTCGTCATTGTGTGCGGGAGCAACTGTAGTGTTGGGAGGACACTCGGTAGAGGGCGCGGCGGGCGCGGCGGACGGGCGCGGAGGGGCAACCCGCGGCGGCGCCGTGCTGCGGCTCGGGTCGCCCGCGCCACCGTCCGCATTCACCACATGCGGAACGTTCGCGCGCGACATCGACTGTGGTCGCACCGCACCTACCAAAAGTATTTACATTAACAAAAGAATCAACTCATTGTCACTCACCTAATGAAGCTAACTAAGGATTCTCACCCTCGTAGTAGTTGGCGTTATCGTCCTGGAAGTGGTGGTGCCTCATGGCGGCGTCGGGCAGCTCGGAGCCGGGCCGGTGCAGCTGCGGGATGAGAGACAGCCACAGCGACATCTTGTGGCCGCGGTAGTGGCTGCGCATCTCCGGCTTGCTACCTGCCGCCGCAATTGAAACAAACGACCCAAATTAATCCCCCAAACACTCCATACTGACCCGCCCCAAACTTTAAATGAACCGTACTCTACGGCCGCACTTTGCCAGTTCGCCCTAATTAACTGTAAATAGCACGGCTCTCACGGTTTCTAATATAAATTCAGTACAATGAGGACATAGTTCCGTATCAGTTTCCATTTTTGCTCCTATCTATAGGTATGGTTACCTGGAGTATTGTTTGAAGTGAGGGGTTAAATGGGGTCCATTTATTGCGCCCCTGGCGAGCGGGGGAGGTGTTTGTATAGGGGGCGAATGAGCGGGAAAAATTGTATGAATGTAAATATACGCACTGATTTCCATATAGAGCTGGTTGATGGTGTCGTAGGTGTCCCAGTAGGGCGTCTGGTCGGGGCCCAGGCGCGGCGCGTCGCCCAGCATCGGGCTCGGCGGCGGCGTGGCGCTCGGGTCGTTCGGGTTCCTGCATCACACACACATGCTCTAGTCATCATTACATAGACAGGATAAATTTAAAACTTTTTTTACATATGTGTTTATGTGTAAAAGACGTATAGGTTAGGACTTTGCCTTTTTTTAATCATTTTGAACATTCATGGCACGAACTCAACGAAATGGCAGTTCAGCGCACTCATTGGTATCAAATTATTACTGAAGAGATTATGCCTTGCTAATGCCTTGTAAAAATATTACTGAACCCTTCACGATCAGTTAAATGAACCGTGAAAGAGTTTTTTAGGTTTCATAAAATCTGCTTCCGCGTGCCATTATTTTACTGATTGCGACAAAATTGATCGCGACTTGTTGAAGACCAATTCCAAAAGTTACCTATTATGAGCAACTAAGCGAATCAACGGCGGATAGCAGACACTAAAACGGGGAAACTTTTGTTTTATAGGGTCTTTTACAGGCAGTTAAGGTGCTTATTTTCCGCCAAATGTTCCAACAAACAGATTACAACCAAACCTATTGTTAACAAAACGGATTTTAAACAAATTGAAATCTAAAGTCGGAGGCGGACTGTAAACTGAGATGACCTGGAGCTATACTAAATTGGGACCTTTAATCCTTTTCTAAGTAGTTTTGTTCAAAATCGTATCCGGTTACGAATCATTAGGTCTTCCGTTCTCTTTTTATCTACAGACTAAGTTGTACCCACCGAGGTGGCACAAGCGGGGTCCAAGGGTCGTAACTAAGATCTACTACTACATTAATGGCCTGCGGAGATAAGATACGCATCAAAGAAACTTTGCCCTCAAATAATAGACCAAAATGTAGGGACAAATGGTCCGCTATTTGGTTTCAACTGCGATTGCTTTTCGTTATAAATTATAACGGTTAACCTATTCGACTCTTTTTGTGAAAGGCGAGGCCGTTAAATCAATGTAGATTTATTTGACTTTTTCTTTTGTGCCTTAAGTAAAAGAGTGATAAAATATGGAGCGAATATCAGAACTTTATTTGCGTTGCTACGCGGCACGTTGGTGATTTAGATGGAATTAATCATGTAGGTAATGGTGTGAAAAATAACCCACGTTGTAAGGGAAAAATATGGTAATTTAATTTCGTGTTTTCTTCACACTTTGAATAGAATTCTCTTGATCTACGCTATCGATCGAGTTGAGACTGAAACAATTTATTTTAGCAAGCGCGCAAGACCTTTTAGTATACATCAGTCATTTAGTGTTCAAGCATGTTTTATGAATTAAAACAAATGACACTAGCATGAGCGGTCTTATGGTTTGAAAATAGTCTTGTAGAATGACGCAACTAGCAGTATCTAAATCTAAATATATAAAACTCAAAGGTGGCTGACTGACTGACTGATATAGTGATCTATCAACGCACAGCCCAAACCACTGGACGGATCGGGCTGAAATTTGGAATGAAGGTAGATGTTATGACTTAAGCATCCGCTAAGAAAGGATTTTTGACAATGCCACTTTTAAAGGGGTGAAATAGGGGTTGCAAGTTTTACTTCTTAATGCGAGTGAAGCCGCAAGCACCTACTAGTTTGAAATAATCCTTACCCATATTTAACAAAGTTAGCGACGTAATGTATGCAGAGTTTGGCGACGCGCTGCTCCTGCGCTGTGAAGTTCTGCTGGTGGTGCGAGAGGGACAGCGGTACTCCCAGGTAGTAGGGCAGCTCCTCGCCGTGCACTGAGCCTGGCCTCTGTTGGACAATAAAAAAAACATTGGCATTTTTTTAATACATCATATGGCTTTTGAGCCTAGATCAAGAAGCTATAGCAGCTAAACGAAGTATGATGGTACTGGTAAATAAGAACCGGTATTTCAGTTACGAGAATGTACTTGATTTTTTAATTCATATTTATTCTAGTATAATTAATTCTTACTACGTATCATATTTTAATCAGATTTACCAACAAGTCATTTTATCGAGAGACGAGAACTATCTATCGAAAAGCGTCACAACATAAGACAATTACAGATATTCTCGCAGAGTTTTTAGTTTAAAACCGAGCGAGTCATTATTGCTACTGTACTTATCATCACTATACATACATGATACACAAGTGCAATGTGTCTATGCCCAGTAATTTCACGTAAAACACTGCCCTTTCACTTGCACTGAAAATTGCTATGGATCTCATAACCGATCGCTACATTACCTACATTGGCGCGTGACCACTAAATCAAACACATTTCACACGACGCGGTTTGCTTGCACTCATGTACATTGTAGCTAGTGAATTCCGGTCAAGCATTACACCCTAGCCTATTAATTACCTGATTGATTAATTGCTTCATCCACCCAGTAACTCGGTGTTAATAATGATTTGCAGCCGCTTCTGAGTGAAACGCCAATTACTAGCAAAGTCGGCTGATTTGTGTAACAGCTTTTTTATGATTTTATTTTTGAGCGTCAGAGCAGTTTTTCTTAATTTAGAGTGTCTGATTTATGTTACCGGAAGTGTTAGATTTTAGTTACATTTAGATATGTTAACTTCATATTGTGTAAGATTCTAGCATTTTAATATAATAGTTAAAATTACTTTTCTGTGGAATGGACATCTCTGAACTACATGTTCATACCATAATAACTATACCTATAAGATTTTCTCAAAACTAGCCATAACGAGTACCAACACCAAGTATGGTAGGTAGTTAAGGTTAATACAATACAAAATATTTTCTTTCTCCTTGTCAACTATTAACGCAGCACTTCATCTAACGTTACCCACTCGATCATACCAGAAGGTCGCTAACCGAGTATGGAAGCACATAGCCACATATATGTATACTATACCTGTAACTGAGACTTATAGCTATATATCAGCTTATACAGGGTTATTCTTAACTGATGCATATATTTAAACTAATTGAAAAACTAATCGAAAACTAATTGAAATTTGTGAAAAATACGCTCTTGAACATAATTTAATATATAATGCGAAGAAAACAGAAATTATGATTTTTAGGTCGGGAAAAGGGCCCCTCAATGTGCCCGATATTGCCATCGGTGGACAGACAGTTAAGATTGTAACTAGTTTCAAGTATCTCGGCCATATCATAACGTCTAATCTATCCGACAACGAAGACATTGAACGTCAGAGAAGAGCTTTGTGTGTTGTAGGAAATATGATTGCTAGAAAATTTCACAGAGCCTCCATGGATGTCAAAATTTCTTTGTTTAAGGCATATTGTCAGTCTTTTTACACGTGTCAACTCTGGACCAATTACACTATATCGTCGCACAACGCAATTAGAGTAGTCTACAACAACGTCTTCAGGCACCTGATGGGCTTGAAGTGGTATTGTAGTGCCTCTGAAATGTATACGAATTCGCGAGTTGACTCATTTAACGCTATCCAAAGGAAACGCATCGCATCCTTCATGTCCAGAATTGACACGTGTAAAAATAAGATTGTTAGAAGCCTTATGGACCGGCAGCTGCTGTCTGCAACATATGAACGATGGGTAGCAATTGCAACTTAAAATGTATCTTTCTATATAATATTGTATATATTCTCTGTTTATGATTGTGTGTGATATGGATCTCAGTGTCTGCAATAAAAAGTTATTATTATTATTATTTATTATTAAATTAGCCTTTAGCGCGTTAAAATCTACAACTATTTTCTACGACTTTAGGAAATATGCGTTTTTTTTGTTCTCCTATTCTGTTTTTTATGTGGTGTACATTTTGTAAATGGAACAGCATATTCATTTCGTGTATTTACATAAGTCATAGTTACCACTAACCCAATTTACAGAGTTGAAGTTAACTAACGCACAAAAGCAACCACTTTTCTCCTTTTGCGACTTCACGACTACTATTTAAATTTTTGCTTTTATTTGTCCTGAAACCACCCTTAAAAGATGGCTTATAACTCTGTACAATATATATGTAGGTAATCGAGACCTACAGCTACATATATGCTATACCTGCGGGTAATCCTTCTCCTGTGACAGATGGTGGAAGTGCGTGAAGTACGTGGTCCCGCCGCGGAGGGCGTGCAGGTAGCCGAGCCGAATTAGCGGCGCCGCCGTGCGCCCGTCGCTCAGCACCTGCGGTAAACACGGATGTCATCCGAGATCGTGGGAGACATGAAAAAATTGTAGTAGTTTTTTTTTAGTTTAAAAATGCTTTATTTTCACAAAGACACCAATGTTCCTGACTATTGTTTATTTTTTTGTGGTACCGACTATTTCAATATCGCTCTATGACAGAATGGCATTCTATTTCAAACAACTAAAATCTACAATTGCACATTTCATAAATCTGCTACACGCTCGTAATATGGAAATTCCATTATACCATACTTTGAACTATATCTTCTTGAAATGAACTGCCTATTAGTATGTACTGTGTATATTATCATCTGTGGTATGAGAAGTGTTCATAAAACAATTGAGTATATATAATCACATACGCGTAAAATTAAATTCAAATTACATTGCGTACAAACAAATGACTGCGGTCACCTCTGTCATCCGACTGACATTATCACGCGCTGCAAAGCGTCACCTAATTATACATTTAGTTGTAAAACAAACAAAATATTAAATTTACGCGCGTACAGTGTTAATTAAAACAATAAGATAAACAAACATTACAAATTGGATGTCAGACAGATAAATACACTTATATATTGTGTTGGCATTAACTGTTACAAAGGTATATTTGTATGTACTAATTAAATGCCACCTGAAAACGACCACAGCTGAACGTTTGATGAAGGGGTAGGGAAACTACTAAGATAGATACCTAATGGAGTTTTTAATTTACAACAGACAATCCGCAAATAACATATATTTTTTTAATAATTTTCTCAAAAATAATCTACGTAATCGTATTCCTTCACTATTAGCAACAAACGAAAGGTCAATTTCACTGATCAAAACAGGTATCCGAATTTGAAAATGCTTACCCCGATAACAAAACCCATAAATATTCCCAATACTTAATTGAAATTTTCGTATCAGGAATTTCAATCGTATTTTTAATTACAATAACAGCCGACTGGGAAAGGACGAATACTAATTATAATCGTTGGAGTAAGGGCTCTCCAATTGATAGCTCTTGACGGGATGAAGCGTAACAATCTATGGGAGCGTTACCATAATCGAAACGGGCCGAATCTTAACTGATAATGACACCTTCATCCTCAATAATAACGTTCTAATTTGTGCGCGAACGAGTCGAGTGTTTCGTAATAAAGCCTTTCGTGGGCGTGTATTCAGAGTGCGGGCGTCATTAACTTCCTTTGTACGCTGCGACTTGAGTGCTATTCCTCTCCAAGGGTAAATTGAGATCGTCTGATACGACCCCATGAGCTGGCTTAGCTGCGTCATCGTCTGCACTCGTTACAGTATCAACCCCTAGCTCGAGCCTAGATTGTAACTAGCAACTTTCATAGTTTAAAACGATGCGTGTTAGATGCAACATTGCGGAATTTTCGTCATTCTAACTTATAATATTCAGAATTAAACTGTACTACTTATATGTATCAAGTATCTGCGTAGACTAACAGACAGTACACTAAGTAACAGCATCACTTAGAAATGTGTTCAAAGAAATAAATATTATGACTGTTTATTCGCTGTATATTTATGAAAATATAATGTATGCTAGAAAACATAGACATCAACTGAAAACAAACAAAGACGAACAAACAAATCAAATGAATACACGTAATAAACAAAAACTTGTAACACCTAAACTTAGACTATGTAAAAGTAGTCAAACCTTCATTAGAAAAAGCATAGAATTTTACAATGTAATCCCACAATCGATTTTAGAACAGAACGATACTAGATTCAAAAACATAATCAAGATGTCGTACAAATGTGACACTTTTTTGAAAGACAAAAATATTTGGATTGTTTCCAACTCCGCAAATGACTAATGTAACTTACCGTAGTGGTAACATAATATGTTTTTATTTATGTAAATTGACTTTCAAAAGTGCACTGAGGTGCCTACTTGAAGAAATTAAGAATTTAATTAATTTAACTAAATTAAGCTGAAGAAATAAATTGGTGGCTCGATCAAGATATCGCCGAGTCATGAGTCGACAACTACTCTGTTGCGCCAACATTTCGCTTTTCACTAAATAATTTTCGAGAGCGGCTCTAAAATCTGCGAGCTTTTGTCCCAGAACGGGCTAAATTGAGATCATCTGATACGAGCTCATAGCTCCGGGAGCTATCGTGGCGGCTGACGTCACGCCATCTCTAGATTCATTGGAAGCTAAAGCCTAGTCACCTAGACCTTTACTGATCGAACATTTTAAAGCACTGCTTCTTTACATTGGTGATATGTTTGGTTTATTTATACATTTATACAAGCAGTTCAATTTTACATTTCAAAATGTTTATCTAATTGTAAATAACAGTTCATTGATGCTTGTTAATGAAGTTGTTTTAGTTGTTGTGATAATAGCTTATCCCAGAATTAGAATGGGATCGGGTAAAATAGACGTGACAGTTCCTAACTTAGTTCCGAACTTTGGGGAAATCAAGACAGCACAACTTTGCAAAAGCTACTGAAACAGGTGAAACGGTTCATAAACGCGACACAATTAATAAAATTACAAACGGCATAATTTGGTTACAGTGATAATTAGTTAGCAAACTTTACAATCCCACATGAAACAAAACAGCGAACAAAACCGCAATCCATATCAAACAGGCGCGCACCGCTCACCATTTGCATAACAAATAATGAAAATGTACACCGGCGCTACTCCGCGTACGGTTAACTTTTAAATTATGTAATTACAGTTGTGGAAGTCATTATTTTATCTATGTTACCTCGAGCGTGGCGTCGCGCACGCTGAGCGGGTTCTGCACGGGCTTGTCCCAGTCCGTGTACTCGTTCTTGAGGGTGGAGTAGATCTCGTTCAGGTGGTAGTAGTACGCGTTGCGCACGAAGGTCCGCAGGATGCGGTCCCGCCGGCTCTCGTTGAACCCGAACTCCAAGTCTTGCGCGTTAAACTCCAGGTAAGACTCTGCAATCCACGAAACTTGCCTCATTTACATGCTCTTTGCATCCGCATAATTCAGAAAGTTAACACTTCTCGTTGTTTGACTGAGCGGCTTACGGAAAAAGCGATAGTCAGAAGATATAAAAAGGAGTGGAATTAATAGCTCAGTTCGCGGAGGCCGTAAATCCACACGTAATTGGATAGGACAGGCTCCGCGCTCGAACATTATGATAATCAGGCGGTCTTCTATCAATGCCAACTGCCTACAGATTATTTTACTTGTTATATTTTCTGCACGTTACATTTGAAATGGGGGCAGTTACTCAAGCTGCGAGCTAGATCCAGATTTATAGTGGGGTTACACATTTTAGTTTACATTCTCTAACTTTGTGTCAGAATAACAAGCGGCAGTTTGTTTTATATACGTGATTTGCATTTATATATGCAGAGAAAATCTACAGTGTTTACTGTTACTTGGTTCAACATCAAATTATTTCAACAGAAACTAAACTGAGGCGGAGCAACGATGTAACCAAGCACACATATTATGAAGACAATAGCAGTCTCATAATCATACGGTCTTATGAACTAAGCGCTAGCCCAACCTCGACTGTCACTGAAAGGTAACCTGTTGCATTACAACTATACAACCTCCAATATATACAAGTTCGAATTTAACTCGCAGTGCCAATGGCCGATGCAATGACGTAAAACTGAATAAAATAACGAGAGACTAAGCGAAAAAACCGCTCCGAGGTCCGGACGCAACCAACTAAATCAGACAACTTCAGCCCCGGCCATAATGAAATAGTTTCCTTGTTACAGTAAGCAGATTAACTGTTAGATACAACTAGATTCTAGACTCTTTCAATACAGCTTTATAGCGATGAGGGTCGATTAGATAAGAATACGCATGGATTCATATTGATTATGTAATAAGCTGCATAAATGTCTTTAAAATGTATAATTTCAACCGCAATATATCAGTAAACGGCGGATAATCATTATTCTGATGTATTTTTTTTTTAATCAAAAGTTCACCACTTTTTAGTAAGCGCATCTTGAAGTGGGCGCCTGCGATACAGGTTTCGTACCCAGTGCAGGGCTTACCAGAACATGTTAACGTAAATAGGTTTAATATAGAATTAAGTTACCTCAGGGTTTGTAAGTGCTTTTGTTTAATAAATAAATTTGAATTTGATTTTAGAAAAACATTTTGGTTTTTTTTAAGAAAGTGTGTGGGTTTTCTTTCGATTAACGCTACAAAAAAGCCCTAAAAGTTATATTGTGAGTTACATTTTATCATAATTCAATGCGGAAGCCGCAAGTATCCTTTCATCAGCAATAAAAAGGTACATCGAGTTAAAAAACCCAAAGTTTAACGTATCGGCAATGCTTACCTGTTGTAGTAAGTCCAAAGAGCAGCTCTCTATGTGGGAAGTCTGCCAGCTCGTGACCGGCTGCGTTGGCTACAGCCGCAGCCCCTGCACCCAGTCTCGAACCATCAGTTGGCGGTGGAGCCTGTGAACAAAAAACATTGAAAATGCATTGAAGCAAAATAAATAAATAAAAAATATTTCATGACATATCACACAGCGTTATTCAACCTCATACTAAGCATACGCTTGTATCATATCAGGTATACCTACCAGATAATGGATATAATACATATATACTTTTCTTTTGTAAATACATACTTATTATACATAGAAACGAGCAGTACTAGTTACAACACAAGTAATTACAAATTTTAATAAGTATTCATAATAGCCTGTGTTATGCAGGAATCGAACCCACACCCCTAGATTAGAAGGCAGAGCCACTACCAACTAAGCTAACAGAGCAGTCAAGATACATGATGAGATAAATCTAATGATAACATTATATTTAAATTTTCATTCTATTTGCTGCAAAAAGTCGATCTTTTACTCTAATATGTTCCCGCAGAAAAACCTTGTTACCCTGTGCTAACTTCACAGCAAAAAGACTGTTAAAAAACAGCTAGCCGTCTATCACTCAACCAATCGGTCCAATTAAATTTTTTATTCCGACTCACGTCCGTGTTAAGCTAGGTACGAGTACAAAGCTTAGTTTAGTTTATGTTAGATCTTACGGCCGTACAGTTTTACTGCCTACTAGTTTATCTTTATATTTTTCTCCTTTTAAAACACCTACCTCGCAAGAGTTTTCAAATTGTTTTCTTAAAAAAGGCGCCTATTCAAACGATGGTCACAAATGACCAGGAAAAAGGGAAAACCCATTTAAAAAACCTTTGCAGAGGTGTTTATTCTGTTTATGCCGAAAAGTAAATGGGGTACGGTTTAAGAAGTTTACTTTTGTAGTAAGCTGAGATAACTATTCCCTAAGCGACAAGTTGGATAACTTCGTGCTGCCGCAGCGTTCTTGCTTCTTACCTATACATATACAATATTATATACTTACACTATCTTCGAGTATTGTTTGAAATATACTTCGATTAATTTTACCAGTCATTATTGTGCCTTTGTACTATTTAGTCATAATTATCAGTTTAGGGTAGTAAATTTTATCAACATAATGAGCAAAGGTCGTTTGCAAGAACGTCGTATATTTTTTTTGTTTTAGAGCTGAAAGTACAAATGAAAACATTTACAAGCATAAATTTAGTTCTTACCAAAAACCTAAATTTTAATTTCCAAGCATATCACGTAGCCTTGAAATCACCGGCGCAAATTTTCTTATTATTTCTATACGCAAAGCTAGGAAATAGAATTCGTTAACAGCGAAATTATAGCCATTACGAGAGACCAAGAGAATCAAATTAGATCTGCAAGCAAATTAGAAAGGTGAAAACGACTACCCTAACGATCCATTTTAAATCCAATTTAAAGGTAACTTCCTAAAGTCCCCGAAACAAGAATCTTTATTATAAAACATGATAACTAAGCACGTGATTATACTAAGGGAATCTTGTCACATTCTTGACGGATACCTCCTAAACCTATATATATACATATTAACATATCTGGCACGTATCAGAAATAAGTATTACTACACCAGCAATTTATTAAAACCCTAATAAACCCGACAATGAATCAGTTTGAAGCTGAAGCATTGTCATAAAACCCTACGGTTATGGAGTTGGGAGTTTCAGCTAACCCCAAAATTAGACGGACAAGTGAGTTGTCCATTATATCAGGCCCACACAGGCGTCATCTGGCAGGGTAAACAGGAAAACTAATACACCATCCCTTTTTTACAAATAAGGAAAAGTTTGTTCAAAGCTGATAATAAAATTTAACGGGCTCCGGCGTCGGTTTATGCAAACAAAATTATCTGACATCAATCAGTGCGAGCCGAAATGGATTCTATGTTTTGCTTTGATCGCGCATACACCTCGCCAAGAGGCTCGTCAAAACAGGACTAATGATGGCGGAAGGATCTTGTTAGCTGTAGTGGGCGGTAATGGCCACCACGCAATTAATATTTGGCAATATTTTCAAAACAAATTGTTTGCTTAGTAAAAGAAATAGATTAGAACCGTAAATATCGATTTTGCAGTTCAGTTGTTTGTAGCTGAAAATCCAAAACCAAATTACATTCAACCATTTCAGGGTGAAATTGAATTAAATTCAAGTGAAACAGAGCTAACGCCACGTGTTCGCGCCATATATTGTGCAATTTATGTGCATATTGCTTCGTAGTTACTGCAATTGGGTAACTTTCTGTAAATGCTAATTTTGTTCGAAGTTTGCTCTACATTCAGTGTCTCAGAAGTCGTAAACTAAGAACTATACAAGGAAAGGACTTTACTCGCTAGATTTCCACGACACAATTTACATAATTCTGTATAATTATTTTGAGTGCTCTTTACTCAAAAATAAAGTTTTCTCAAGACATATTTTCAATATACATATCATTGGAATGCACCTGGAAAATCGAAGATTTTTTACATTTTTTTAGACCATACAATTTTTCTTATTGCACTTTTGACGTGTATGTACTATTTTTTATGGAAAAATTTTTGCACCAATAGTGAATACTTTAGCATTATAAATGTTGGTTACTATTTTTAAAAGCAGAAAACCACTACTCTTTGTGTTTTCTGCCTATTTATGTATGGAAATTATAGTTGTCCCTACTTGAAGATTCAGCATTTACGTTTGGTTTCCAAAGTTCGGACATTAATGAAGGGCAGGCCACAAATCCTGAAATGGACGGTTATAGTATAGTTCAGTAGACCGTTACTAGGGAATGCCTAGATACACCCACATCGTGTCGAGTGCCTATCAAGTACCCATGAAATGAATTGGTAGCTGTTTTATTAATTCGTCCCTTCTGAAATACTTTGTTAAGAATAATGCGACGAAATGTTGGTTACCGGGATTTTATGTAATATTGTGTAAACATATTTTTTATATAAATTATGTGATACATATTGATCGTTAAAATTATTTTACGTAAGATAGGTTTACGTTTGTCTACAGCCTGCCTGATGTTAAGCATTGCTGCAGCCAATGTTTAATTAACTTCTCCTTAAATGAGAAAATTACTTGATTATACTCACCGATGACGGATTGACTATAACAGTTCCATCTACAAAGGGCGCAAACCCCGGCAGGAACCGTGGCGGGTCCAACTTCACAGCCAGCAGCTCTGATAGAGGCTTGTTCCGTAAACACGGAGCCAGGTCGTCTTCCAGCAGGTCGCCGTGACACCCTGTCTGCTCTGCCACCTACAATAACAATCATATATATATATAGTAAAACCAAAAATAACAATTACTTTGCAACCAAACAAAAACACTGCAAAAATTAATATTTATGTTTCCGCCGGTGCAATATTTTTTCAAGGTAGCACTGTTAATATCAGAACGATTCACATTCATTCACAGAAGTGCGTCTGTCGTTCTATAAATTCCAATTTGTTCCGCGATGGCGGTAATTCCGGGCTTCCCGGTAGGTAGCGACTACCGAGGCTCGCTCGACACTCAATATTCACAAATGTAAAGTCACCTTTCGTTTTATCGTGAGTGGTTCCCTCTGCAGCGCCCACGAGCTCAGCCCCGACCCGCTTAACAAGATGACGCGCTTCAGTAGTTCTGAAACAGATAACCTAATTTAATTTCGTCATTTCGAACCAGGATCGCGGACGATAATGAAATCTCGCCTGAAGAAAAACATTTTTCCGGCGCCTCTTATTATAGAAGTCGAAAACAGGGTGCGGCGCGGACCTTATTTTTAAATTACGTTCTAGAAGGAGTCCCTCTTGTGCATGTCTGATGTGACCCTTTTAATCGTATTAAGTGACGGAGGATCTGAGGACAGTGACAGGAAATAATGAAATCTGCCGTAGCCGGCATAATTACGGACAATACCCTGTCCCTTCGCACACTACATTTGCGAACCAGTATGGCGTAAGAGATAATCATCATTTGATCTGGTCAATTAGCTACGTCTACTTCGGCATAATCGTTATTTGGCAGCGATTAGATTATCTACTAGGGAAGTGATATAGAGGTCGTGTTGACTGTTTGCCCTTGCGCTATATCATATATTTGTACGTCCCATACTGGTTTCCCTGCCGTGAAGGTATTGTTAGCGAGGCTCGTATACATAAGTAGTGAGCGGAAGCTGCGGAGACCGCGGTCTTGTACATTTTGCGCTTGCCAGTTAATTAAAATATATTTTTAATTAATTTTGCTGCCCGTTAAGGTTTATCTTTAGTGTTTGTATTTCGTATTTGGCACAACGTGCGTGGTAGTAGAATGATTGGATTAATAAATAAATTTAAATTTGTTGGCATATTTTTGTATGACTTATTAAGGCAACACTTAAAATCCTGGGGCATTTTATTTGTTAAACTTTGACGTCGATTGTACATGCACCGCTCACATATAGACACGAGTTATGCATTTATATCTGATCAAGTAACTGTCTTTGTTTTAATCCCACCTCTAGCTACAGGCGACACGGCGAGGAAGTTGGCGAGCGCGGCGCCGGTGCCGTGCCCCATGAGAGTCACCCTCTCGGGGTCTCCTCCGAAGGCCGGCAGGTTCTCCCGCAGCCAGTGGAGCCCCGCCACCAGGTCCATCAGACCGAAGTTACCCTGCGCCGAACCCTTGTTACCAGTCTTTAAAAATCCTGTTGGCAAAAGAGCAAATACATTTTTAATGTTAAATCATATGAATGTTGATTAATCAAAGTTTCTATTAATCTAAGTTTATTAAATATTTTATTTTCCATTCAAAGACAATATTGTATCAAATAAAAACCATTGAGAATTATTTACACAAACCATCACCAGAGTTAAAAATAGTAATTGTTGTACCAATCCAATTTGTAAATAAATGCTCGTTCCATACTACCTACTCTAGTTTGTTAACTCAAATGCCAATTCCATTTAGAATACAAACCAAGGCAAGGAAGGTATTCGTTTTCAGACGACTCGGCGGAGGACAATATTTCACAAAGTCAGAAGTTTAGAATAACATTACAATAACCCGACGGTAGTCGTTAAGCAGGTCCCGCCAAACGGTTGAACAAGGTATTCGTCGAGGTAAAACTTCCACTCTCGGCGAGCTCCTATTGTAGACGTGGTGTAACAAGTTATTATAAGTTAAAGCTTAGAAAACTTTCACGAACAAACATAATATGACAGAGCGAAGCAAGTTTCTCAGAACTGCGCTTAACATTCCGCTGTCCCTGGGAACAAGAAAACTCGTTCTAAGCCGGACTTGTGCAAACCCACAACTTCACACAAGTAGGCGCCCTCACTGTCGGTAAAATACGAGTTCTACCTATTAGCAGATGGAAGGTTTGTTTGGAACGAAAATAAGCCTATCGAATAACCTTTGTTACGACCTGGAAAGCTGTCGAACGATAACACAAATAAGAACAGAATATTGTAAGGGACGCAATAATTTCAATCAGTCGTAATACGGCTCTGTTTCACAGAAACAATGGTGGAGAGCCGAGCTACTTGCTCAGGTGATAAAAGCGTGGAGCTGACAGATCGAAGGTTGGAAATGATTCGTTGTCGATATCATTCCGCTCCAGCCGCAGTGTTGGATTGTGTAATCACTCAATGAATACTGATTACAATCACTACTTATCATGCTCTGCTTTTCTTTTTATGGAATGAGAAAATAATATAGCAAGCAACTAAGTGCGACTGGCAAGCAATTAAAACCAATGTTACTCCAAAAATGTATTTATTAATTAATTATGAATAACTAATTAACTAATGATTAATCATTGATAAATACATTTATATTTCAGGTTTGAAGTTCATTAGGAATAGAGTTTGAGTTTATTCGTTATTCATATCTCGATAGGTTAGTAATGGCTAACATAATGGTAATATAGTTAGTAGAATACGAGACGGACACGCAGCGCCTAATTCCGCGGAATCAATTATGCAAAGCATACAGTTAAGGTAAAGCGCTGGAAGATGATCCTCCTTGTACCTAAGCACTGGCTGTTAGAAGCTGTGCGCAAACTGTCGGAGTTGCTCCTTACGTATAATCCACACACTTTGATAAAGTTCCGATTGCAGCTGGAGCACCTACTTCGCTAAACTTCCATAATGCTCAACTATTTGAGCAACTCTCGAGTTCTCTCAAGAAATCTGCGTCTCCATACGAATCAATACAGCGTCAACTGGCGCAACCAAAACAAATTATATTGAGGAAAATGTACGACATTTTGTCTTTGAATCGCTGAATTTATTTATTTTTACGGTTGCTGTAATTTTCTTTTTATTGTTACGATGAACAATGAATAAAACTCTCTAAGGACTGTCACGAATGATCGTAACGTATTTACAATAAAGGAAATGCCATACTTCGGACTGCAGGGAATCACCATTTCGAAACAAAAGCACCCGTTTTCATGCTGCCAACAGTGCTTCATGGCACTGTTAAGATTGTATAAACATTTTGATGCACAAATTAATTAGGACACTGGTACTAAATAGTCAATGTAAGCTTACAAAAAAAACTCATTGAGGGTAATAAGTTATGTGGGTGATGTTTCTATTTAGTAACTTTTCACATAGATACATTTAAGTATGCACACACTTCTTCACACCACATTTGATTTCAGCAAGACTGAAAGACACATCACATTGACTAATAAAGAAATTAATTTATTTAATTACTTTGCAAATAATTTGTAATTTTTATTAAAACTGTTAAGAATTTAGCTATTTAAATGCAAAGTTCCTAAGACCCACACGAAGCTGTACGCTTATATCTATATTGTATGTACCGGAAAATTGTGGAACTGCCTGCCTGACTCCCTGTTCCCCACGCTCTATAATCCAGCGATCTTCAAAGCGAGAGTGAATCTGTTCTTATCGGATAAGCACGCTCCGTCTTAGGCCATAGGTATTACTTATGGCCAAGTGTAAACGCGTATTAGTAAAAAGTTGCCACTCACCCAATACACCTAGCCTAAAGTTGATAGTGACTACGAGTACGTTCCCATGCGCCGCGAGCGTGGTGCCGTCGTACGCGTTGCCGCTGCTCCACTCGTACGACTCGCCGTGCACGAACACCAGGCACGGCAGGCCCGGGCTGCCTTCGCCTTCGCCTCCTGGGGGTAAATCATTTAGTCAATATATACAAACACAAAAGATTTTATTGTGCTAAATATGTTTTACATATAAATAAAAAAAAGTATTAAACACCATCAAGCCCATACTAAGCAAACGCTCGTGTTGTATGGTACCAGACGTTAAATAACTTAATGATTTAGTTATTAAGTCTTAATAAATATTGTTTAATACTAGTGGACGCCCAAGGCTTCGCTTGCACTATTTCCGGATAAAAACCTATAATACTCCTCAGACCTCATACTACCTTCACGCCAAAAATCACGATGAACCGTTCAGTCGTTTTTGCGTTATGTGCGTTTAAATAAACAACAGACAAACAGAGATACGTATAAACAGACAAAAAATATAAAAATTGCTGAAACGTGATTTTTTTCGTTTAAAGTACACCCAATTTTTTCTCATATTTTCTATGTTCATACGTTTTTATCAGCTCTATTTTATGTATAGTTAGATACGTATACATAGATAAATACTTAAAAAATATATCACTGCGTTGTGTAACGTTTGTGTCATGGGGCTTAAGACGTTTAATAACTTAATCAATATTACTTAATCAATATTACTTATTCTGATTTATTATTTGCCTGGAAGAAATCGCTATTAGCGATAAGGCCGCCAGTTGTGGCACTATTTTTTTTTAAGTCTTTTGTGTTTCTGTTTGTCTTTTTTTTTTGTCAATGTGTGTTACAATAAAGAGTTTATCTATCTATCTATCTATCTATCTATCTTAATATAAATAAAAAATATATTATATCACCCAGAGCCATCTAGCCCCACACAATGCAAACGCATGGGTTATGAATAATTGGGGCAGACAAGAAAACAACAACTGTTTTATTTAGACTCTATGGACAGATTAATCATAATATTCGATCGAAAATATATTTGTTGATATTTTTGTTGACGCCGCGCCGCAACAAAGGGATGGATCACCGTGTTTTATTGTCGTTATAATGGTATCACAAAATCATAAAATCTGTAACTTTTGATCCCGACACTACATGGGCGAAGTCACAAGCAGTTGTAGTTTTTTTACATAAAAGAGACACTTGAAATACTTACAAACGAAGTTTTAATAATGATACAATTCGGGCTTTGCCAATAGGCAAAGCTCGAATTCGAACAGGGTGATAAATATACTCGTAATACCCTGTTAAAACCCTGAACTATTTATCATTAATTTATTTTCTCATAATTAGAACCGCTTAAAAGCGAATTACTCGAATGATAAATATTTACAAATTACATTAAATTCTACTTATGACTTACAAAATTAAATCATAACACTACACAAAAGTAAAATTAAAAGTTAATAATAAAGATGTCATAATGTTTGTATGAAATAAAAATTAATAATACGCAAGAATAATGTTACTATATGGGTACGGTTGATACACGACATACATGTTGTTTAAACACACCACAAGAACAGTAACAAATACCGTAATAAAGTCCCACAACACATAAGACACTCGGCCACTCTTCTTTGTTCGTATATTTCCTTGGCGTAGGATTGCAGATGTTGGTCGCCTCCGCCTCACTTCCGCACTGCTTGCAGGAGCTGAATGCACTGCAATGCACTACGGAATTGAGGCTTTGGCGCCGACCGCGACGATCCCACCGATGTGTCTTGGCTCTTGTCGCTTCCTCGAGATTCTCAATTGCGGATGCCACGAATATAAATAGCATGCGCCATTTTAACAACCGCTACTGAAACCGGTTTTATTGCAAGCTAGAATAAATATTCGAGCTCAATATTTAGAGTTTTGTAGAGCTTACATGAATAAAAAACTTAATGGATAAATCCATTTGCTTTTAGTTTTAGTAAAAATGTTTTATTAACGAACCTCTTTTATAAAACTCATAAATATTTTATTTGAAAATTATTAAAAGAGTTTCGTGTTTGCGTCGTGAATAATTTCTAATTAAAGCTATCTATTAGTGTAAAACTAAAACTGCTAATTTCATAATTAGATAAAATACACTGCTAAAATAGTTTTGTTTAAATTGAGATACATTTCAATACAGCGCAGATAAAACACGCCACTAACTGTGGAATAACATTGGCAAAGAGATGTATAAGTAGCAGATAAAATTGCGGCTAACTTACTACTCGACACAATACGGCACTCAGTATAAATCTACATCTATACATACGTGTACATGCATAGTAATGGCGTATGTGTTTGTTACGTAAAATACACACAAACATGTTATTCTGAGATAAATCAAAATCATATAAAAAGAATTTATGTCTTAGCTTGATGCGATATTTCAGTTTACGACAATAATGGGAATCAAAACATTTTTTGTAATAAAATCTTTGACATGGTTGCGTTCTATTCGAGTGGGATAATTTATTCTGTTTTTTATACTTTTACAAATCGTATTTCAAGCTGAGAAAGGACAAAAATATTTAAAAACATCCTATAATTACTAAAAACAATCTGAATTTTTTTTACAAAATAGTATATACAGCGTGGTTTCCTTTTATTTAAAACCTCAGCATGAATTACTAGAAAATGTGAAACAAAAAAGATGTTTGAAAACACTCTGCAGTATGCATTTTTGATACATTTGAACACAGGTGGCTTTTATTTTACGTTTGAAATATTTGAAATTAAATTATTAACAACCGTCTTATTATTTTTATCCATTTAAGTATTTATTCTTAGGTTACATTTGTGAACTCATATGAAATTATACCAAAATAACCTCCACTGATAAGATTAAACCTGCGACTTCTAATTAATAAGATAGGTTTATACACTTACCGTGTAACTTAAATCCTGATCTAACAATTTATTATATTCTGATCACTGATTTGTCCTTCTCTTACTTTAACACGAGTAGTAACGAGAGAAAAGGACAAAATATGATCAGTTAATTGATTCATCATCATCATCCACAGCCTCTCTATCCCACTGCTGGGCATAGGCGTCTCGAAATAATTTTTTTTGTTAATCTTGTTTTCTACAAGATTTTCAAGTTATAATGTGGCTCTATTGTGCGTTAGCTCTGTAGCTCTAGTTTCAAGTGTAGCTAAGTTAGGAGGAAACAATAGACAAGAGAAAGCCGCTCGCTTGTGTAGTGTCACACACTTCAAATAAAGGTGTTTATGCATGTACATATGTAACTTAATTGTATTTTTAGTTTGATATTAAATCCTATTAATTATGTACCTAGTTGTAATATTATTAGCACAATAAAAAGATTTTGTATTTGTGTATTATAGCGTAAAAATAATAAATTGTATTACGCTTGTTTATTTATTTATTACAATTTTATTAAAACTGCGTGTCTCAATTACATTTATCAATTCAATAAAATGTTAACATAAAAAAATGTAAAATTCAATACACCTACAATTTTCACATTAGTGGAGATAAGCTACAAACATTTTTTTTTCTTCCATAACATATTTACTATTATTTCTAACGTTTCCAATCACATATAACAAAAATCATCAACTCTTCATAAATTTTCATATTATAGTAAAATAAAATATGGTCGTGTCTAAACCAGCCTTTACCGTCTTTAAGTAAGGGTGCGTCTACACTACTCGTATGCCACAGTTGCTTCTGTCCAGGAGTTACACATTCATTGTAGTGTTGACAGGTCTGGGTCGATGATTGTAAGCATCGATGGCTTGTAAGGATCGATTGTTATATACATGCGATTGTCATCTCATCGAGCACATACAACAAAACTACCTTGCATGATATGAAATGAAATAAAATAAAATAATTTATACGAAATAATGTCAAGTTACATTCTTATAACTCTAATTAAAATATTAGAGGGATAGCACATTTCATGGGTTATTTTGATTTAATTTGGTAATTTTTAAGTACATTGAATGTATTTAAAAAAATACAAAACTAATTATTTAGTAATAAAAAATAGCACAAATAAAATGATAATGAATTGAGGTAATAAGCAACTGGTTAAACAATCATATTTACGTTTTGATGAAAAATGTAAGTGCTAATGGAATTTCGCAGCGTGCCTAGCAACCGCGTTTTCAGCAAACCACGCAATAAATGAGCGGTTCGCTACCTGTTCATGTAGATACGCCTTTACAACTTTATATAGTAAAGTTACTAGACCGACATTAGTTGGTTATCGATGATTAGTTCAAAACTAGCTTTATTAACGTTAATATTAGCAGGATACCTAGACGATCTAGCGTTTTTACTTATTAATAGAAATTTATTCTCTTTTTTATTGCATTAATTGTCTTAATATTAAATTTTCAATCACTAAAGATAATACTAGTAATAAGATCTTTAGCATTCAGCTACGTCAATTGCTACGTCGTAGAACGTACGTAGACCTGCTACGGAATTAGAACGAGATATTTTTCCGTTCATGTTTTACTCATACTTGGAGCATTTTGTGTTTTAATAAAAACTGCAAAACCTCTTCTATGCTGAAAACTGTAGAGATCAAAGCGCTTAAAAATTTAAACAGTAATGCAAAAAGGCTAGACCGTTTCCACAAAGTGGCGCTAGCCTTAGCAAAGATGAACCGCTTACTTAAAAGGGGTATTCAGTTCACAAACTGGGAGTCCATTTAGAGAAGTAAAAATGATAAAAATTTGTAATTTTTTTTAATACTTCACGCAAAAGTAAAAGTGTGACACACTAACTGATACAAAAAATAAGTAATAGAATTACAGTATGATTTTATTTCCCGTGCATTTTCTCCAAAAACATAAATAAAACATCTCTTCTAAGAATTGCGACGGTTTCTCAGTCTATTCTTTGCCATATTACAAGTACAGGAAATATAACTTTACTACGAATAATACATTGAAACACAACTAACGTTGAAAGTCATTAGCTGAAATTACCTGTTTTCTTTGTATTTCAACGTTTTCAGAAGTAATATTTCTAAGAAACCTCTAGCATAAAACCTTTGTAAGAAATATCTCTACCATTTTCAGTATGTAAGTTGAATGTACAGAATTATCAGCGAGACTACGAAGTCGATAAATAACTATTTGAGTAGCTGGTGGTGGTGCTGGTACAAAGCTGGTGCAATATAATAACATTGTCTTCCTTTTACGATTAAACACATGCATTATCGTAAAATTACATGTGAATATTCACTTGCAAGATTAATATTGGTTTTTATATGTCATTTTAAGGTAAACTACGAGTACTGTGTGTATGAAACTGTCCTCACCATTGACAGGGACGTAGAGGTTGACGTAGAGGCAGTCCTCGCTCTGATTGGCCAGCACGGGCAGCAGGCGCTCGAGCTGGCGAATGCGCGCGCGCGGGTGAGTGAGCAGCGCGTCGTCGCGCGGCGCGGCGCGGGGCGGCGCCTGCGGGCACGCCGGGCCCGGCGCGTCCGCCAGGCGCGGCGTGCGCCACTGAGACGGCGTCACGGGAGGCATATATCTAAGAACATACACACAGTTTAATTACGAATGATACGACGAGTAAATTAAAACATAAAAAGTTTGCATAACTATAAAAAAGCCTTTATTGCTGGTTGAAAATATTTGTTTTTTACCTAACTAAATAACCAATTAACTCTGTAGTTGTTAGCTATTTCGACATAGGCCTCCTCCGGCATAACTATTATGACACACCAAATAATAATTCCCAGAGTAGACTTAGAGTTAGTACTCTACACTGATAGACAAGGATGTTCTATATATAACAATAACAGTACCTAGGCATTTTTCAGCAAATTTGTAGAAACATTTATCCTTTAAACTTTTTAAGTATATTAACTTCCGAACATGATATTAAAGAAGAATATGCTAATTTGTATATGAGAACAGTACTCACCTAAGACTACCTAAGGGTGGTGTCGCATACGGCACGCCGAGGTAGGCCTCGACCTGCGGATGCGAGTGCACGACGATCCCGCGCAGCGGCCCGTACTTGGTGCGCACGACGCGCGTGCTGTACTTGTGCGGCGAGAGCGCGGCCGCGCAGCACACGAGCCACGCGAGCAGCGCGGCGCGGGCCGCGCGCATCACGCGCCCGGGGCGGCCGCACGCGCGCGCCCCGCGCCGCCGGCTACGCGCGCGCCGCCGCGCATCACGCGCACGCGCCGCGCGCACAGACACGCGCGCTCATCTCCACGCGCCCTTCTCGCGTACGCGCGCCCACTGCACACAATCGCTGCATTCGTCAATGTTTGCCTCGTATACTTAACATACTCGTACATACAGCTCGCATCGAATCCTGAAACCTCGATTTTCATTTCAAATATCCATGCTTAGATGCGGGTACAACTCAAATATTAACACATACTAGTAGAGTTACACATACAACGCAGCCTTCGATATTTCAGACGGTATAAAATATCAGTTGAAATAGAAGAAAACGAAATATATCGACTCAGATAAACATATTATACTTGTAGAATAGATAATAAGTTACTGAAAAGTTATAATACACTCACCCAAATCATGATTGTGATGTATGCCCGATCTTCTTCTCAAAACCAATCATTGGATTGCTCTGTAACAAAACGAGAACTCTTTTAATATTGATAGAAATGGGCATGTTGTAGCGCGCATATCAAATGTTGGCCCCCGCCCCGCCCCCGCTAAGGAAGGCACGCGGCGCTCCGAAAGGATAAAGAATCAGAAACATTAATAGTTGCACGGAAACTCCTGAGCGCGCCGCCTGCGCTCTCCGCGGCTCAAAAATAATGTATCGTGACGCTTCCGAAAATAAATAATTTGTAGTGGGACCCAGTGACTTTTCTTTTATCATGGACATCCCCGCTATAATGGCGCCCAACGTGGGGCAGAACTCTAAATATCAGTGTTAAAATTATTCGCGAAAGTGAGCGTGTAGGTATGTTGCGTATTTTACCGCAGTGAACTGTGATGTGTACTTACTATGTGTGTGTGAGTATATGGGCAAACGCACGTGGCGCAATACAAAACTTCGAGAAGTATATTTGTTAATAGACCCGTGTATCGGAAGGCGCCACGCTAGTACCTATACCGCTCCTTCGTTAGTCGTTCGTTCGTTCATACATTCACTCAAAATTCTCGGAAATCGAGATAGTGTTGTGTGAACTGTGAACTCAGTCGAATGGTGTCCGTGCAGTTTTAGAGAAAACGATAATATTCTCTCGCCGCGTAATTACGTTGAAGTACCTGTGTATATTGGTGTTGAACTCTCAGCGTAATAATATCGGTAGTAAACACGTAGGTATTGGGGACCTATTGTTTCGTGTTTATATGAGAATAAAGTCGGTTGTCTTTTGTCTAGTTGGACAGTGTTAGTGCGTACCAAGTGAACCTGGATGAACACGTAGGTATCCTAGACTTTGATTGGGACCTATTGTTTCGTGTTTTATGTGACTATACAGTGTTTTATTTTGGTTTTCTATGCACATTGGTACCTATGTCGTTAGGTTACCTAGACTTTTTATGAACCCAGTTTACGCGTGTGTGTGTAGAAAGTAAACGAACGTTTCGTTTTCGTTATACCTATGATGGACTGTGATTGCTATTTATTAGACGTTTATACCTATTATGAACGGTGAATGTTAGTTAAACTCCCGTGTACGAGTTAACCAACGTTTAGGTATATCGTGTACTGTGTTTGTGGACTTTTGCGGACAATGGTGTTAACGCGTGCCGGTGCCTCGTCCGAGGACTCGCCGCCGCCGCCCGCGCCGGTTGTTCTGGACGGCCTGGAGGCCGAACCACCGCGCGAGTATCGTGTGCACCAGGTGACGCTGGGACTGGGTCCGAGCGTTGGCTGTGATGATGTCACGGCTGTGCCTGTGGCCGCGCCGGCCCTAGCGGCCGAGGCGTGCGCTGCGCCGCCGCCGCCAACTGCGGTTGCGCCCGCGGGCGCGCCGCTTCCTGCACCTGCGTCGGCTGGCGCCCCGTTCCCGGCGGGCGCGGCCGCCGCTCCTAACATCGTGTTAAGCGCCGAACAACTTATGCTTCTACTAAATCAGCTAAGTCACGGACCACAAGGTACGAACATGCCTTCTAATAACTTATTGAAATGCACCGCTCGATTTAGTGGTGACAAATCGTCCGATGTAATGGCATTTTTGGACGCCGTACAAACCTATAAGGAATGCGCTGCCGTCAGTGATGACGTTGCCCTCCGGGGGCTCTCCATGCTGCTTACGGATATGGCAGCAACGTGGTGGCAAGGAGTTAAAGCTACCACGGCCACCTGGAAGGACGCAGTCGAAGCGTTGAAGAACACTTTTGGACCCCGACTGCCACCGCATCTCATCTATAGGAAAATATTTGAACGTGAGCAGGGTCAGCACGAGGCCACTGACCTTTTCATATGCCACGTGCGTGCCCTGTATGCCCAGCTTCCTCCGTCGTCGTTGTCACAAGTGACCCAGCTGGATATGCTGTACGGATTGCTGCATCTTCGAATTAGAGAGAAAATTCCGCGCTCGTCTTTCGATACTTTTGACGAACTGATACGGAGCGCCCGGCGAGTTGAGGATCTTCTGAGCGAAAGTGGTCAACCAGTTACCTCGCCGTCGTCTTTGTCGTCTAATGATGCTGCCAGATCCAGCGTGACACGCGCTCTTAAGTCACGACCTCAATGCAGTTATTGTAAACAGTTTGGTCATTTGAAGGACGCCTGTAGACGGCTGAAGGAAAAGAAACCTGCAGAAAACAATGATGTTACCCAGTCGGAGAATCGTCCTAGTATCACGTGCTTTGGATGCGGAGCACCAGGTGTTATACGGTCTAAATGTGAAACGTGTAAAAAAGCGAAAAGTGACGCGGTAAAAGTGGCCTTTCAGGCAGTTTCCGTAACGTCTATGATCAGTGATAATCTCGACTCGCGACCTAGGCCGATTATTGAAGTGCGTATCTGTGATTCTGTAGGCGATTTATTGCTAGATTGTGGCGCTAAGCATTGTGTAGGTAGTAAAAGCCTTCGTGAACACTTAGTTAATAATGGTCATGTCTTCTCACAAAAGTTTGTAAAATTGAAGTATGCTGATGGGCGAGTGTGCTTCCAAAATGTTGACGTAGCACGGGTCAAAATTGTCGTGCGAGGGTTAACGTTTGTCGTTAAATTCATAATGCTCCCGGATGCAACCGAGAGTCTGTTAGGTATGAATTTCATTCGTGCAGCTGGTGTGGTACTTGACTTTGATGTTGGGGTATGGTACATGCGACATGATAGGACACCTCAACCTATGCGTTATGAAGCTATGGACGTTCAAGCTCTGACCTGCGCTTCGGTGGAGCTTCGGGAAGATGAAGGCACTCATCTTAATGTCGAGGATCGTGAGCGATTATCCCAAGTCCTGAATGTCAACGAGGACATTTTTGCTGCAGGAGGGGAACCGACAGAATTTGCAGTGCATCGTATTGACACCGGAGACGCTACACCTATAGCTAGTCCACCATATCGCTGTTCTCCTGCGAAGAAGGAAATTATTCGAAAGGAGTTAGATAAGATGCTCGAAGAAGGAGTTATTGAAGAAGCTGAATCTGAGTGGGCAGCTCCAGTAGTACTAGTACCTAAGAGGAACGGAGAGGTTCGTTTCTGTGTGGATTACAGAAAATTAAATAAAGTGACTAAAACTGATCGTTATCCGATTCCTGTCATTGATGAGCTGTTGAAGAGTACACGGCCGAATGCTGTTATGTCTACGATTGACTTAAAATCGGGGTACTGGCAGACGATGGTAGTGCCAGAGGACCGACACAAGACAGCGTTCACTACGCCGTTCGGAAACTTCCAATTTTGCCGTATGCCGTTCGGTTTGAAGAATGCGCCGGCTACGTTCCAACGGTTAATGGATAGGATGAGATCAGGACTCAAGGACATCTGTGTTCTTACTTATCTGGATGATATTTTGGTGATCTCGGAAGACCTGGATCACCACCTGGAAGACCTAAAACAGGTCTTTGATCGTCTTCGCTTGTTTAAGTTGTATGCTAACAGGGAAAAATGTGTGTTTGCCAGAGAGAAGGTAACTTATCTGGGACACGTCATTTCAGCCCAAGGAATTGAACCGGACCCTTCAAAGGTAGAAGCTGTGATGAGTATGAAGCCACCTACCAATTTGAAGGAGCTGAAAACTTTTCTCCAGACTTGCTCATGGTTTCGCAAGTTCATCATGCAATTTTCAGAGATCGCACGGCCCTTGACTGATTTAACGAAGAAGGACAGACGCTGGCAGTGGGGGGAGGAGCAGAACATCGTGTTTGAAGAACTCAAGAAGCGACTCTCCTCCAGCTCGATTCTGCGCCAGCCAGATTTCGACGAACCTTTTATATTGCGGACTGATGCCAGTTCGTACGCACTAGGAGCCGTACTTCTACAAGGTTCGTGTCCGACAGAGGAGAGACCAATTGTGTACGCTAGCCGACTGCTTAACTCGGCTGAGCGCAATTATCATACTACCGAGCGAGAAGCTCTAGCGGTTGTTTGGGCTTTAGATAAGTTTCGTGACTATGTAGAAGGAGCCCAAGTCTTAGTGGCAACCGACCATCAGCCTTTGAAGTGGCTGCTGACTCTAAAGACACCGAGTGGAAGATTAGCACGTTGGGCTATGAAGCTACAAGCGCATAATTTGAATGTCGAGTATACTCCGGGACGAGTTAATCTGGTTGCTGATACGCTGAGCCGCCCCGTCACTGAAGAAGTAGAGGAGCCGGCTACTGAACTTTGTCCGGTTGTAGTAGACTTACCACATCGTAGCCCATTGGATATCCGTAGTGCTCAGCTTGCTGATCCGGAAGTCAGCAAGATCATCTCCGACTTTGAAGACCAGACCAGTACAGCAGACTGATGGTCTGATAGAGGTTATTACATGTCACAAGGAGTCTTATATAGATGTGACCAAGATAATGAATCTGAGGAACCTCAACTAGTTGTACCAGAATCTCTTCGCGAAGATCTCATGAAGCAAATTCATGATGCGCCGACTGCTGGTCATCTAGGTTTGGAGAGGACACTAAAGAAGATAAAAGAACGTTACTTCTTTAAAAATATGAGGACTTATGTAGCCCAGTATTTAAAAGCATGTGATGCATGTCAGAAATACAAACCAACTAACATGAAACCGGCAGGACTACTCCAGACACCGATAATGAATCAGCGATTTGAAGTGTTGGCCATGGACCTTTTTGGCCCATTACCTGAAGGCGACAACGCAGAGAAGTGGATTCTTCTTGTTGAAGACACTGCCAGTCGTTGGGTAGAGCTGTTTGCGCTTCAGGATACCACAGCGGAGACCTGTGCCAAGGTTCTTGTCGAAGAGGTTTTCTTGCGTTACGGCTTGCCTCGTCGTATCATTTCGGATAATGGTACGCAGTTTGTTTCGGCAGTAATGCAAAAAGTAATGTATGTCATGGGGGTAGAACAAGCCTTTACTCCAGTTTACCACCCGGAAGCTAATCCCGCTGAGCGGAAGAATCGCGAATTAAAACAACTTCTGGCGATATTGGTAGGTTCTGAGCATCGTAATTGGCCGAAGGTTCTACCTACAGTAAGATTTTCATTGAATAATGCAATCAACATGACCACGGGTCATTCTGCGTCGTATTTGACGTTTGCCCGCGAAATGCGTACTCTAGATGTCAACAATGACATTCGGGCAATAGTTTCACAAGAAAATTTTGTGCCACAAATTACGCCGTATCTGAACGAGTTTGGGCGTATTCTCGTTGATGTCAAACGCCATATCGAAGACCACCAAGATAGAAGGAAGGCGGATGGAGATCAGCGGCGTAGAGACTTTGTACCATACAACGTTGGGGATTTGGTACTGGTGGATACACACTTGCACAGTAATGCAGCCAAAGGATTCACCAAGAAGTTCGCGCCAAAGCGAGAGGGGCCCTATCAAGTTGCCAGGGTCATTTCTCCCACGTCTTTTGAGGTTGTCGATTCAACTGGGGACATCCGAGGGAAGTACCATGCCAGCGCCCTAACTCCTTACATTGGGGATGTTGTTACTATCAGACATCCTCGCCGTCGTGGACGTCCAGCCAAGTCACAGTCGGGTCGATCATGTGACTTGGAGGGGGAGGTTGTAGCGCGCATATCAAATGTTGGCCCCCGCCCCGCCCCCGCTAAGGAAGGCACGCGGCGCTCCGAAAGGATAAAGAATCAGAAACATTAATAGTTGCACGGAAACTCCTGAGCGCGCCGCCTGCGCTCTCCGCGGCTCAAAAATAATGTATCGTGACGCTTCCGAAAATAAATAATTTGTAGTGGGACCCAGTGACTTTTCTTTTATCATGGACATCCCCGCTATAATACATATATTACATATGTAGGTACATTGAATGTAATCACAAATAACAAGAGTACTAAGTTTGTATGTCTATGTTACAAATAAACAAAAACTTATTGTATGCTAAACGCAATGGAACCTTATATTCTCTTGGATCAAGTAATGCGTTGTGTCTACTGTCTGTAATATTTTCACAATTTGATATTAAAAAACCTAGGATACTTTAGTAACGAATGTTTACTTTATAGCTATAGGACAATGCGTAACTTTACTACACAAAAATTCAACATACAAAACTCTATTTTGTAAAGCAAAGCGCAGATCCCGTTGTTCATTTCCGCCCCATTTATGGACAGCTATAAATTCACATTATCAGAGCAATTAGATAAATGTGTTGTTTTTATTGAACTTCGCTCGCGTTTTCTGCATAATAAACTGGGCCACTCTACTTTAACCTAAAATTAGCTTTAGTACTAATAAATAAAATCGACTGAAACCACTAACATGAACAAGAGATTCGTTGAAAAAAGCATGGAGTACAGACACCTATATACACTTATATCGAATAGCAAGTACGTAGACAGCACGTATGATGTCATCATTTACGAGCTCAAGCGGTCCTTTGATGCAGTTTGACAGGTACTAGGTGGAGCTTGTCCCGGCGCCAGTAGCGCCAGTAGCGCGAGCGGCCCGCAAAGCCGGCGGTGCCAGATTGCTCATCAATCACAGCCGTGACACGCAGAACCTTTGTGACCGCCCGCATTTTGTTGCAAACTCTGATACCCTCGTATTTTTGACCTCTAATAAAATATTTCAATAAAACCTAATGTAAATTCCCTCATGAAAATATCGCGGTGCTGTCGCTGTAATTGATTTGTATGATCTGGCAGGAAACGCGATGACTTCACATTAAAACTAGATGGCACTTTTCTTGCAAATTTAAAGTGAATTGAGGATCTTATTTTATCATTATTCTTTAGAACAGTTTATTTGCGCCTCATATTTTATCACTCTATTGCCTTTGTTTCACAAAAGAGCAAAAAGCAGCGGCTCTCAGTCAGGTGAAACATCCCACAAAGGAAACATTCCGAGCTCCGAGAAATAATGTCGGGCAAAACAACAACTAGGATATCCGAAACAAACTAAACCTTTCTCATCATAACAAGTTTGTACAAACACAGAAAGGACGACATAATTAAAACAGCTGCGATAAAATTACATCGTAACCGTCATAAAAGTGTACAATTATACTGCCCCAGTTAGATAAAATACCTAATTTGTGTTGTTTTCGGATTTTAAGAAACACAACCCCTCCGCATAATAAAATATGAATATCAAACAAAATTCAGTAATAATGGTTATTACGAACATTAATGACGGCTTTCCTTTACAACAAAGTATAGCGTAACTTGAGTTATAATAAATTCGTGTTTAAAATCGTTTCTCTGCATAGAACGTCGCTATTAAAGCTGTAAGTTTATTGGCATTTTTACAACCTATCAAGTTTGTAGACAACTCCATTACTGTAATAGGCAATTTTAGAGACTTAACGAGCTGGAGCACTTATTGGAAATCTGATATTAAACTTATTAATCGAGCACGGTCGAGCTCGGGTCGAGTCTTTCTGAAATGTCAGCGTCAATCTGTGCAGCCTCCCGCAGCCCGCATCGTAATCTGAGAGCTGGATGGAGCCCCGCCGTCACACGCCGCCAGATACCACCACGCCTGAACTCTGGCACGCGGCTCTGTCTGACATCGACTTGGATATTTCAGTCTTCGCTATTATCCGTATTATTATATTTTAGCAACATAACATTACCTACAAATATAAGTAGTCAATTTAAATGTACTATTACCAAAATTACAAGTACCTAAACCCATTAGAATATGAAGAATGTTGCAAGTGATAATGCCTCACATTATATGTATGATCCCATTAAGCTTGCCAGATAATTAAACTACCTAATTCAGTTATTTGTATAATGACGTACATTAGGAGCTCGTAGTCATTATTCAGTAGCATAATGGGTTGACTGGTGTTCAACACACGTCTAATTGGTGTTCCAATTTATTTAGCAAAGTTTCAATGTCTCTCAAACGTGCAAACTTGGATTACTTAACTCGTGTTACTCGCGCAGGTGCTCGCATTGTTCATTAATTTATGTTTGGGGTAAATTTATTTCTTGTAACGTTTAATTGACAAATACCAAGAGTCTCGCCTTCGGGAACGACGTAACCCACGGTTTCATTAAGAACCGACAACACTTTGTAATCAATTTAATTAATGAGTAAAACATTAAACGCGGGAAGGGTCGTATATATTAAAATTCAGTGAGCAGTGATGATGCTCTCTGTTAATATCAGTTACGCTATGATTTGGGGAGTTTAGGTTAGTAGTAGACCGATAGTTGAGATGCAATTTACGAGGAAGTTTTGAGTAAAAAATGTTTAATTAAATGGGACGGAGCGTGCCAAGTCGCACGATGGCGGGCGGGCCGGCCGGGCCGGACAAGTGGCGAATTGGCGTCATCAATCACGGGGCGGCCGTCCGCCGCAGAGCTTTAATGGGCGCGCGCTGTCTTGCAGCCTCCACACGCCGCCACACGCCGCCGCACCGCCCGCGCCCGCCCGGCGCTGCCTGATCAACTCCACCTCCATTAAACGCTGCACGGAATTTCCACACTAATCTGCTTTGCTGTCAACCGATATTGCGGTTAATCGAACTAGGCGTCTGCCTCCCAGCGGCTCGTTATTAGCCTTGCACCTTCACGTGCTGCGTTCAAAACACTATCAAATTACTATACGCTCACGAGGAGCTCTATAGGACGAGGTATTACGAATGCAACTTACACATGAAACGTTTCCAACAAATATTGAATTGCAGAACGAGTAATTAAACTGAATCAGATCAGGGGCTCAAATGAACGTCAGTAAAACGAATACAATCTTTGAAAAATCTACGTGAATTTTATGGCGCATTTGCATAGCAAATACTGATGAAAATTCAAAGCGTCTCCTCGGTTTAAGTTTAACTGTCGCCGGCGCTTAATGGACACCAACTCGCTAAATCTGAGCGGCTTTAACCCTCGCCGCAACATCCAAATTGGTTACTCCTTGTCGTTAGCTTATCTCTGCGGATATATACGTTCCATTTGGGACGGCTGCGGTAATAAATGATGTGCGTAGATGTCATGTCTCATGTGTACGCTACATTGCTAAGCGCTGCCGCAAGATAAGGCGCCATTCCGAACTCCCGATAGCAATTACTGGAACCGACCAAACTATCAGGGCCTTAATAGAATTGCTAGCTGTATTTAAAGTACCTAGTGGAACTTATTAGAATGAAATGGTGAATTGCTTTCTGAAAAAAACCTTTTTCCAAGAATCCGATATTAAGATTTAATAAGTTTCTAGAATTATGTACCAACTCAATTATATTTAAAAAATAATGACATCACTAGAGACAAGAACGCTGGCTGGTTCCTTGCGCAAAGGTTTTCTATAGCAATCCAGCGTGGGAATGCAGCCAGCGTTATTACCACATACCACATGTGGATGTATTAAATTTAGTTTAAATGTAAATACTCTTTTTTAGTTTTATTTGTGTATATATTGTTTATTATTAATTTAGTTAATAAAAATAATGTTTTTATTTCATAAACGTAGAAACTCCCTCACACACTAACTGCGATAAAATTGATCTACTTTACTAATAATTTAGTATTGGTATAGATGGCATTACTCACCTGTTTTGTCATACAAAAATTATACAGCTAAAACGCCTAGATCATGTTACATAGTTTGTTTATATCACTACAAAATGGTAAAATGTTAAAATTGTATTTTATTTATATAGCTTCACCATGCGCCAATGTTTTGTAATTTTGACTTTGATAGTGATGTTTTCATTGATACGCAAGTATTGTATATGTCAGTAGAATGCTAAAGTTAGGAAACTTTCAAAAAAAGAAGTTTTTAATTTATTCGTTTCCATGACAGTAATAAGAGACAGGCGTTTGTTCAAACCTTGACAATACTATCAAAATTGCACATGAATGAATAATCCACGCAAAAAGTTAAAGTTATAGTTTTGTTTGTCTAACTTCTCAACTAAAGCATAATTTCAAAAAGATTTTGCGAATTAAAACCCGCCTGTAATATGTGACGCTCCCCTGACCAGTACTATTATTATCTGTCTCCCTACGTACATATGTACGTGAATATTCTTCACTCCCGCGGAAGGGTACGATCGAGTTCGTGTATCATTAGAATTTCTCCGAATAGCTTTTCCGAAGTAACTGCCATTAATCAAATCTCATAACGTCAGGACCATTTATATTCGACTGTGCCACTTCCACATCCTATTATATTTTATTTTACGCCTCGAAACTCCTTTTATGTTATTTATTTCTTTGCGGGTCAGGATCTATTTTTTAAATGAATGAATATTGAATAACCTTTTTGGAGATCAGAGCGATTTGGCACCAAGCTTTAGGGTTTTTGTGATTTATTTGCGGGTGCTAAAATGTTTAAGTGCTACAAAAAAATAAATAACAACTCATAAACTAACCGGTTGCCAAAAAAATTCTTCGGAGGATAATAGTTGAAAGACATTGTACGCATTAAAAGGGCACATCGGTCCGGTCGATGATTACATTTACATGGCGGCATGTTAACATTGGCTATCCAGAGGGTGTCTCACAGAGGTAGGGCGGTCGATATCGGCTGTGGAGTGGCTCGAGAGAAGAAATGCGAGGCTATTTGCGCTGGCCCTCGGGCGCCGCCTGCGACCCGCCGACTAAACTAGATTAACTCCCCGACCTCGTCTCTCAGCCCTTACGTCACAGATCGACATTTTATACAGTTTTCTCAGATACTTAACTGCTAAACCGGACTGAACTTTAAGTGGGTTACAGAGAGCATCGCTCAAAGCGTCTACCGACGTATAACAGTTACGTACGCTCAAGATTAGTATGTTTTGTTTTTATTTCTTAGGATAAAATTTTAGCGTTAACATTAAAATGAAATAAAATACTAAACATTTTTATGATATAACGATTTATGATACTGGAAATGGTAAATGTGCGGCTGAAGGTGACAAAACGACCTCAAACTGTTATTTTGGATGTCAAAAGTTTACGTGTCCAAGTTTTAAGTACCTACCTGTCGCAGCGGCACTAAAGTTATAAAACTTTGATTCAAATCTCCATCGGCAAGTGTGTCACGGAGAGGGAAACTAGGGCACAATCAATAACAACCCTCGTTTGACTAGTATTATATTATTATTTAATCAGAGCTTACCTTTGTTACATATTCTAACTATGCAGTCGTGACTTAACATCAATTATGGCCAGTTTTAATTCAACATAAGCCATCCGAGCCTAAAGGGAGGAAGTTATAGGTATGTCAACAACCTAAAAGTTTTGGACGATCAAAGCTTTGCGGGTAGGTAACTACCTACGCCAAAATAATTTAGTAACCCCCAGGAACAGCAACCTTAAACTATGCGCGGAACTTTCCATTCAAGCAATGTGGAAGGAACATTAAACAAACAGTTTGATACATACAAATAAGCAAATTTATTATTTATAGTTTTAAGTTAACAACATTCAACAATATTTTTATATTAAGAACTTTTTATTATATGTTGTTATGTTGTTACTTTGTATCTATTCAGTAAATGAAAGACCAATTTACAGATTTTATTTAATGTTCCTGCAGAAATAAAATACAAAATGCCCTTGAATTTTACTTAAGCTCGCCAGAGGACAGAAGCGACCGATGACAATCTCAAGTACACGTGAAATCAATTTAACAAAGCTACTCTGAGCCGCACTGACCCTCACGTTTATATACTACTTTAAACTTTCACCAAAGGATTTCGCTAAGCCAAAAGACAAATAAACTGTAAATCAAAAATGTAGACCGCATCAAAGCCTCACCCGCCTTTTTCGTGTAAGAGCTAATACCATGAACATTCAGCCAAACGCTCAACTTTAAAGTACAACGCAATAAATAGAGCTTGCTCGGTTTAACTTTACTTTACGCCGTTAAGCTCAGAAACTTGAATTAAATTCTTTCAACTTCCTATTAATAAAAAGTTCCGGAATAAACTACCATTCTTACGGCCGTTCGTTCTAATGGAAAAACTATTACCTTCGGAAACAATAGAATAAAAAATGTGCTCGACAGCTCCTCAGGCCGGAATAGCTGCGGAAATCGATGTTTAAGCACGTCATACGATTTGTTCCACAAATTGTGACCATTACAGCCTACAAACGACGTAATGTGGAAAGTTTTTATTTAGGTAAGGTGTATAAAACTCGGGCTCGCTCGTTGGACTCAAACAATATGTTGTCTCGTGTTTTCATATGCTATTTAATTATCTACATACTTAATTTGGAGTTAGTGGTTTTATTAATTATTTGGTTACAAAAAATGTGATGAAATGTATTATTTGATCGGCAATTACTCACAAATGTTGAGTAATAGAGGTTAAACGATAAAATCGCGCGTGCTGCTCAACTTCCAATGACAAAATATGTGGTTAAAATGATAACCGAAACAATGAAACGAATATTAGCATAGTTTTCGCATAACTCTCATTTCACAGACAAAGCCAACAAAAGGCACCTTCACCAAATAAGGCCGTAAAGTATAGCAGCGGGGTTCAGTAACAAAACAGCCTGTATTTATCTTATTCTTGTGAATAACAGATGTTAAGGCCTCACAGTGTCATTTGTCAATGTCACCGCTGTCTAATCAGACCTACGCATCCAAACATTCCTCATGACAGGTTTTTTATAACGCGCCCTCCGTGATAACTTATTGCGAAATTGTTGGGAACGGATAGTTATTTTATAGGAGAGTAGGGTTTGAGGGATAGGGACGAAGATGAATTAATCCTTCTCGGGGATGGAGGGATTATTTAGTTGTATTTGACTAATGTACGCATATCTACGTGTACATAAGCATTTACTTTACCATCTAAATAGCAACACACTCACTGTGGTCTTTGCATTAACACCGAGTTGAAAGAAACTTTAAGCTTCAACGAATATTTCTTACTCCTTGAGTCGTATTTTTTATTACTTCTCCTCAGAACAGTTTGGTTGGAAAAGTTATCATGGGCTTACTATGTGGTGGGCGCCCAGGGTCCTTAAAAAAATGACACATATCAGGAAATGTGCACACGCTCCAGGGGGCGTAGTGGTTTACAAACATTTCATCACAACGTTTATTTAATAGCAAATCGAGTACAAAACTACACATAACTAACGAACAATAACGAATATTCAAGTAAATATCAGTTTATAATATGACCACCACTACCTGCGTATGTTTCCAATTAAAACACCACCATGTGTGTAATTGACTCAACGAATCATAATTATTTTGTTAATAAATTGTCAATTTTCGTATCTACAGAATAGTAAAATAAAAAACCTTACTGAAAAAGCTATATTCAAAATGTTATCTAGACAGAGTTTACATTGAACTTTACAACCTTTTAACCTTGAACCTATTTCTATTTCGATGCAAATTGTTTGCGGGCTCCGACATATCTTTAGTGGCCAAGAGACCTAGACAGAGCTATTATAGTTAAAGTACAGTGCGGCAAGTAGATAGTAGAAAACCTAAAACGTTTTTGCAAAAGACAAAAAAGTTAATGAATGTACATGAGTACTTTTACTTTCGTTTCTATGTATCATAAGTATGTATTTACAAAAGAAAAGTATATATGTATTATATCCGTTATCTAGTACCCATGATACAAGCGTAAGCTTAGTATGGGGCTAGATGGCGCTGTGTGATATGTCCTGAAATATTTACATATTTAATTTTACATATTTACTTATGTAAAAAAATATGCAAGCTAGTTCAATTAATTTAACCAGTACGTGTTTTTTTATTTACGTTCCATTATTTGTTCTTTTAATAAATAGATATTTGTCTGCCTGAAATATCATTTCGAAAATTATTTACTTTTCATATACCTTGAAAGACAATGCACATTCACATAGGTTTTTTTAGAAAGCAATAATGAACACGTTTGTGATATCTTTAGTTATTTATGAAACCATACTGTTTGTACAAAATCCTAGTATCACCATAAACAAAAGGCTTCATACAGTTATGCAAATACGTGAGAAAATTATGGACTTGGCCCTAAATGGGCTTTCAATATAATGCGTACCGCACTTTATCTATTAATTTATCTGCTGAGGTTAAGGTTCGTATTATACTCCAGAGGCTTTGTATAATAAAGGTAAACACTTGAAGAGGTACCAATACAAAAGGTTGGGTTTACCTTTTAGTTTTAAACTATACTGATTTGTTAACGCATGTCAGAGGCTCCATAATTCGACTCTAGAGTTAACCACTGTCATACTAGTTTTTTTTTTGTGGTTAGAAATTAAATTGTCTCTTTAAAGCTGTTGAAGATTTGAACCCAACATTTGAGCTAGTCTCTCGCATAGAGTAAGAACAGATGAATTTAAAAGTTGTAAAATTATATTTTGTAATTAAAAATAATGTTTTTAATATGGTTTCTTACATTGCAACAAATCCTAGCCAAAGAAAATTCGTCAAAAATAGTTTTTTTTTATTAATTTACCAATAATTTCTGCGGTTACTAGTATTGTGGTTTTCTAATTAAATTCATCAAGTCAATTAAATCGTGGAAAATTTGGCTAAAAAGTGGTGAGTAATCGTCCAAATAGCTAATGTTGCCAGCTTTCGGGGAAGTCGGATAGCAATTGGCAACTGGTCGGATTGGCCTGGCTCCATTAGGCACTTTAAGCATATGAAATTGGACTTTAACGCGACACGATGCTTCATTAGCTATTTTATACAAAAGTTACTGTTTCTATTTTAAAAAAGTGTTAAGCAATGAATGTACCTACAAAGGAAAAATTCCGGTCTTTAATAAGAATTTTAACGCAGGTTCTGATGATAGGCGTTAATTACACTTGGATCGCGTAGCATACGCAAGATATATACGTGAGTCAAAACAGTAATATGTTTAAGCTTTTAAAAAGATGTATATTCATTCCCAGAGTTACGACAATTACGACGGTCGTTTTAAACTACTGAAAGACTTAATGAAAAGAAAATGAACCCTGTCTTCTATTATATTTACAAAGATCATAATTAAGTATACATAGCAGACAAGCAGTTCTTCTAAAGTATTTGTTTTATAACAGGTACGTACTTTTAGTTCAAATACCGTTTGTGTTTGTTCGATATCATACGAAGGAAGTCTCGGATAAGATCGATGTTTGCTTCAAGTTGAAAACCTCAAGAACATCGCTTCAAGCGGTTCCTTCCAAGTTTTTACTCAGCCTTACTTATTGAAACATGTTCTCGATATACCAACACACACATGATTTGACAGGAAATAATGAACAGAGAACAAAGAAAAAGAATTTCTTATAAATACAATCAAAATCCGCATTATCAATGATATACGATTCTGAACTGCACAACTCGATACATATACTAAAGTACTTAGAGATATTTATAGCGCATACTTCCTGCTTACCGCGCTAAAAGCCTCTGAACCCAAAGTTTGAACCCGCATGTCGGCTCCAACAGTAAAAAGCTGAACACTCGCCCAACTTTTTATTTATTTACATACTTTATTGAACATTCATATGCACACAAAACCCGCCGCGGCAGGAGTTAGTGAAGAAAGGCAAATGTTCTTATTTAATTTAAAAGTCTTGTCAACAGAGTACAAACATTTGGGTCGTCGGTTGAAGCTGAACTTGGACATTTAAACAGCAAGCTGGATCTTTTGTTGGAGTCGAAGTCTGCTTCCGTACACTACAGCTTAGAGGCAATTACAGACATGCAGCAACAAAACTTTAGACCTAACTAGCTTGCTTTAATACCCATTGCAAGTAGATTCCACTAACTTGGATGCAAGAAACATACATTGTTGTTGCTAGGAGGTATTCTACGCCAAGGACGATTAATGGTTATTATTAATTATTTTATGTGAGATTATTAATAGGTTTCTTGTTCAAATCACTCCTCAGCAACAAATCAAAACATTATAATGGGCATATTATAGATCAGTCCTAATATTTTAAATTCTACCCGTGGGTATCGCCATTTTCCGCACCATTACTTCTCACATGGTATTTATACAGATTTCGAACAAGCCCCGCGTTTTCACGTTTCGCCCGGTTCCCATTTATCACATAATGCTGTTAACTGAAACAACCGTGATGCAGAAAAAATACAAAACGAGCAAGCCGGTCGACACCGCAACGCGTGCCGGCGGAACGTTTTGTACGTTTTTCTCGAGATACGGTGATAGGGTACCTGTGGGATATTAGTTTATAGTGCTAGCTGGCGAGGCATCTGTTGCGTTGAAGATTTATTGGAAATATGTACATACTTAGTATTGTCATGTTTTCATGAGCACATACAGTACCCATATTAGAAGAGTGTATTTTATTTATACATACCAAACACCATGATGATCCGTTCAGCCGTTTTCGCGCGATGAGCGATTAAATCTATACTAATATTTGTTTTTACGCGAGTTTGTTTGAACGCGATACTCTCAGGAACTACTGGTGCGAATTGAAATATTATTTTTTGTGTTGAATAGACTATTCATCGAAGAGGCTTTAGGCTATATAACATCACGCTGCAACTAATAGAAGGGAAAAAACAATGGAAAATGCGGAAAAAATGGGGAAAATTATTCATCTTTGAGGGCTTCCGTTGCGTGCGCTGCGAAAACGGTTCAAGATATCCAATATATTTCTGTGAAAGAATTATTTTTCTTGAACTGATCTAACAAAATGTCCGCGACAGCATATGTCTATCTTTTAAGATTAACTCACTAGAACCGTTTTTATGGTAATAACTATTCCAAGCGGACGAAGTCGCGAGCACAGCTAGTAAACAGATAAACATATAGACATTGTTTTCAACTGCTGTTACGTGTTTTATTATCAATTTAAGGTATACTCATTTTTTTTATTATCTTCTATGTTTAGATTTTTGACCCATTTCAGCTTTATTATATGTATAGATAGATAAAGATCTGTATTCGTTAATTTTGTTTAGAAACACGCAAATAACTTGACAACCTAGCACAATAAATGTAAAATGTATGATTTTACTAGTATCTCATAGGTAGTACAAAATAGACATCCCTAGGCTAAGCCAATCAGTAAAGTTGGCTTGAAACCCAGATAAAAACCCTTTCAAGCGGATTAATGCCTAACTCCGACTCGTAAAATTGGAAACTAAATCTGGTAACAGTCGACCATTAATGAACATTTAATGCAACTTGCAATATGAATAACGAGCTTCGCAACTACTAGTTTGAAATCTATTGTTTGTTGCTAACCGATATCGGAAAGTGGTTATTGATTTAACATAAATTTGGTCTTGGTGGAATCTGAGCAACCACGCTGCGAATAACTACTTTCATTGAGCAACTGTAAATTACAGAGCAACTTTTATTATACTCTGTAAATTCATTCATGATTAATTCGTAAGTGTAACGATAGTTAAAATTAACTTTTAATCAATGAAATCGAAACCACCAACCCCACGTTCTGAAGCGAATCAAAAACAATTGGCAACTTGAAAGTCGAGGGATGAAAGCACAGAATAAAGCTGATGGCCACCAAAAGAACGAGGAAACCGAGAGCGCGTTATAATCGCTTAATTCGATTAATCGGAAGTCGCCATTGTTTCCATTGTGTTCCCCGACTCGTGATATCTATGGGAAATAAAATCCGAGCGGTAATTACCGCGTCCGTTATCCGCTGCGATACGGATGGACCGCCATTTGTAAAATCGCCGACGGTGGACAATGAGTGGTCCCGAGCTTTAAATGCGAATATTTCTCTGCTTTATTTCATTACAGTGACAAGTATAAAAACAGATACGACGTGACAACTTCGATGTGTTTTTGGGTCGCGACTGGGTAAAGCCAATTCGGTGGAGCGCTTATCGATTTATGTTTCAGTTGCCAACCTTCATATTCTTTTCTCATATTTACTCACTTTTATAATAATTTTGATACATGTTTTTATAAAGTAATAGTAAGTCATTTATATATTCAATTCAAAGGAACATTATTTATAAAGTTCGAAGCATCCATTTGTGTTGACTGAAATCCCACTTTGATCACTTCACCGTCATATTGCAGTGTTTATTTAGCGTCAGCATTGCAATAAACAACTTAATGAGCAACTCCGACTAATTTTGCTGTTGCTTTGATGTCAATTAACGTTGTTTAACGCACTGGAACTGCTGGTTGATGGGGGCCAGTGCCATATTTCACAGCCATCTTTATGTAGGTCAAACAGCCCAAGTCAAAATTCACGCTTTATACTATCGGCCGACCTAATTAGTCCCCGTCAATTTGCACCGATATTCGATCATACAATGAGGCAATGACTGGTAATAAGCTGCCTTTAATAATTCAGCTCACCAATCTGCCGAAACATTTCACTGTTTTAATGTTTTATACAAAGCCGTTACTCTCTATCTTTCGATATAAAACAAAGAGTCTGCAGCCATTTGCAAAATGGTTCGTATCTAAACCGTATTTTTTCGCGTATCTTTCCTTTTTCAACGATTTTTTGTTGTAACTATAGAACTGCAAACCAAGCTTTTGTTATATGAGCGCTTTCATATAACTTCTATCCGAAAGGTTTTATTTTACCTGCCTTGGGCGAGATATTTCAGACTAAAATCATAAATCCTTTGAAAAATCACAAACGTTGTATATAAATTCTTATAGTACTAAAACTAATTATTTTTAAAAACAGTTTGAATAATACAGCAAAAACCAACAAAGTCATACTGTTTTCGATTCATTTAACAAAATATCAGTGGATTTCTATTTAAATTTAACCCTAGATCTTGATCTATGCATAAACTAACTGTCATGGTTACTCTACCCATACCTACCTCTTACAAGTCACATCTAATAGTACCACACATCATTTTCGAAGTGGCACAAAATAAACGTGCCCATCCTTACGTGTTGACAGGAAAAAATGGCAACACACAATAGCAGGGAGTTGGCAAACACGTTTATACGTTACCTTGGACCCTCGCGCGCTCCCATCTTACCCTGCGACCTGCACCATCCATTATATTTCTGTGAAACTATACATAAGCACATACAACACACTCTTAAAGTGCCGGTCATGGTTGAGGGAACTTTTTACCTGCTTGTATTGCATTTTTGTTGAAATAGCATTTGTTAAATGGAGAAAATGTTAGCTATGTAGCTGATCTTAAGAACTAGTATTTCTTTGCATTATATTCTATCCTTCACGCTTATTGATCTCAAGTACATAAATGGCGTTATGCAAATGAAAAAAGTGAGTTTTCAAGCTACAGATGGAAAAATTTCTAATCTCATGCCACAAGTTCACAACTAAGCCATCTAACCAGCTCATGAGCCATTAATTGCTCCGCGCTGACTGGACCTAAGCGCCATTTACTCAGCGTCCACTTTATATGTTGATTGGGCTATTTAACCGAAGTGTTCGCTAGACAAAGCTGTTTAGTGACCCGATTTGGAAAACTTCTCAGCTCCTCGATGGAACTCTCTAAAACTACATTGTTGTTGAGAACTCATGTGAAAACTGAGCAATATAAACTTTGTATAAAGATTTCTCAAGTTTTGTGCTCAAAATAAATTATTTTGTGCTGAAGCGTGAAAGTTTGCCTTTTGAATACTTTTTACGCGTTAAAATATTGACGAAGCGAAGTAAGATGAGCCATGAATGTGCTACAAAAATGTGAATAATGTTTGTTCCGGCATAATATTGTTACTGACCACAAGGCCTGGTTTAGTTTCTTATATAGCTGTAGAATCATGTTGTCTTATAATTTTGTTAACAATATTTTTTGATATGAACTATATCAATATAATCTGGCCCAATAACTAAGTCTACACAATTTTTCTTCCACCACCCAAGTTTTACAGCAATTTATTAAAATCTTGAACTTTGAAGGTCGAAAATAATATAAGCAGCCTTGGCAGATTACACTAGAAGTGGCAAGTAGTGGTAACAAAGGTGGCTAGCTTATAGATAGTTTGAGCCCTTTGAACTCGATGGACAGTAAGCCTTTAGACCTTTGAATAAACTTGGGTCAAAGGTAAAAAGGGTCGCAGACATCAAAGATAATTTGGAACTTGTTAAAAGATTTAACCAAACGATTTCGGCGAACAATACTTACATTGAAAAGTGGGCGTATTTTGTTTCACGATACAAATGCGATATCAAACTAAAGAATAAGTATAATTAGGGGTCTTAGGAACGGCCATCGAATAGCATTTTTACCGTAAAGAATCGTAAAGTTTTTGACTAGGTTCACACGGGGTTGTCCTGTATACTTTTTTGCAGTATATTAATGAACTAGCTGTGGCTGCGACTTCGTCCGCGTAGAATAGTTATTTTGGGCATTAATTCTTTGAATTTTGAACGGAAGCCCTCAAAGATGAATAATTTTCCCCGTTCTTTCCACATTTTCCATTGTTTCTTCGCTCTTATAAGTTGCAGCGTGATGTTATGTAGCCTAAAGCCTTCCTCGATAAATGGTCTATTCAATACAAAAATAAATTTTTCAATTCGCACCAGTAGTTCCTGAGATTAGCGCGTTCAAACAAACAAATTAGTAAGAATAGATAAATAGTATGTTACTTAAGTATTCTTGCATTATGTACGAGAATGTAAAAAACATCTCCTAACTAGAACTTATATATTATGTAGACAATACCTTCTGAGAGCCTTGACAACGTGCGTTAATATTGGTTAGTGAGTGACCAGTATAGGCGTCAGTTACTTGCACAGACGGAGGTACCCACGGCCGCCAGAGGGCGCCCTGACTGATTGCTTTCATTAAAACCCTCGTATTCATCCCTCCGGGCCCGCACCTGATCTATTTTACAAATCTTACCTATATGTTATAAGTATACTACTTTACATAACAATATACTAATCTAATTTGTGTATTAAATATGTGTAAAATAATTATGATAGTAGAGTAAGTTTTATTACTTTCAAGAACTTCGACTTATCTCAAGATTTGAATTCATCAAAAAAGTATTTTAAAACATTTGTAGTTACCTAGTCAGTCCGTGCGTACATTTACATAAATATAGACCGCTAAATATGGTTTATAATTCAGATCTTTTAATTTCTGAAGTTTTAGTCGTACTTTGCAGTTGTTTGTTTATAAGACGAGACGGCAAACGTTGTAAAATAACTTTGAACCACCCTCCCCTTCTCCTGCGAGTTTTATTCCCAACATTAATTCCCAATTCGAGTTTACAACGGTGAAAAAAGTAACCCTCACTCCTTACGAGAACACTTCCAAGATATCAGCATCGCCTTCCTCTCTCCCTAATAAGATTAAATTTTACTAATGAAACAGAAAATGAAAATTTCTTCTGCAGAAACGGAATTTGCTAAATAACTTTCTGCCATTTGTCTTGCTAATGAATGAATTTTTTCATACTCTCTTTGCCTTTAACCGCCCGCGCCGCCACGCCGCCGCCGCGTCTTCTGCTCGAGTAATAATATCCGGGTTAATAAAAGTAAACGGAACATTCATAACACTTAGCACGTTTAATTTAGCTCGACGTCATGGAAGGAAACGCACACGTGAGGCAAGTCGAGTACTCGTTCACTACAAGCATGCTCGTGAGAAGGATAGAGACGGCGATCGGTATGGAAGTCATGTTTCCACATTTCGCCACAAAATTAAATGTAGCTGACGTGACAGCATTTTAAACAAATGTAAATATAGCGGTCCCCGAGGAGCGGAGACCTTCCCGCAGCTAAAAGTAACGGCCTTTGAAAGGGCCGGCGTCTCTGGAGATGTAACCGGAGCCCGATTTGCAACGTCCAATCTGGCTTGATCCGAAATCATTATCCGATGCGAGTAACGAGCGGCTCCCGACACTTTAGGATCGGACGTGAAATTAGACCTTTCACTTCGTTAACGACACTAACGTTTATTTTGCTACAATCGTATTCTAACTGTGCTCTTTTGCTGACATCGCTGTGTTGAATTTTAATTGGTCTGCTAACTTCTTAATTGAAATTCCAAATGAAATTTGTTCTTGGTCTGTCAACATTCGGAAAGCGATTTCCTTAATATCTTTATCCGTTTTACTGTTTTCTCAAAGCATTTTCCGGAACTGGGTTAGCCGGTACTCTAGCTGCTCTGCAATTAGCTTACGTACGACGTAATGTGAATATCTCTTACTTGGAATGAAAAGAAGTGAAGATAAATTTGGAAGAAAATTTAAATTCGGTTTTGGTATCGGCATGGCATAGCGAAATGAAGAATCCGTTTGTGTTCGAGTCTGAAGGAAAAATATTCGAGTTGAAATGTCGTAATGAATTGAGGTCAGGAAGTGGGGGTGGCAAATAATGGAGTGACGGGAGAATGGCTTTGTACACGTATTTTCGTGCAATTGTTGATTTTCTTCCTCTCATGAATTGTATGAAAGAATTGAATCCATTAGTCAACAAAAACCCGGACGCCTCGAGAAAAAATAAATAAGTACATATATACTGAAATAAATAATCATCATAGTGAAAAGAAAATTAAGAGAGGACTAATAATGTCAGTGAGTCATAAATCCGCCATTGAATAATCGTGCTGTTTTTCCCATTGTATTAATTTTATACATTTTATTTATTTGATCATACAAATTGTAGATAGAGTATTATTACAATATTTATAATAATAAAAAATGAGTAAATGTATAAAATTTTTTCGTTAAGTTACTAATCGTATCAGTAAACTAAATTAAGAACTCTGCAGTTGTTTTAGATATGTCAAAAGGAGTCCAGAAGAAGTGAAATGTCAAATATTCCCTATCGGGTATTTTCAGGTATTTACTAATCTTATTTTGGTTGTCAAAAATCCCTAATTGGGTATTAGATGGGTGCCAGGCTGGATCATGTCGACAACCTTTCGACACTTGACGTGACGAGTTGACAGCGCACGAGCGCACTGAAATTTTAATAGAACCGTGTCGGTAATTGTCATATGCGATATTTGCGGCCTGATATTTTATCATTGAACAAAGTAAAATAAAAATATAGTAAGTCATTTTAAAATACTTAAGAGAGATAGTGCTGGTTCTAAGAAAAAAGATTAACAACACAATGACAATTTTGCTGAATTTCAATCGTATATCGATTGTTTAACGTCACCAGCAAATGAATAAATTAAGTAATCTTTTATTAGTTAGTTTAAAAGACCTAAGAGAGTTTTAAGAATTGTTTGTAAAAAGATTAAAACACGATAACAATGTTGCTTAGTTTTAATTGTGTAACGGCTGTCTAATGTCATCAACAAATTTAAAATAAGTGAAGTAATCTCTGATCCGTTTAATATGTATAACTAACTATAAATAATTTAACTTTATTTCACACAAAGACCTTGCTAACACGTCAAATGTCAACCAAAACATGGTCGAAATCTAATTTAGAATGCGGCTACATAGCCATGTTATATATTTTACACGCAACATTAAATTACCAGCTAAAACTGAATTTAAGAACACGTTCACCAAATTAATAATTAATGAGGGCTGATGTACATCGCTAACAAGTACACAAGCCTGGCAATAAATTCACGAGATACTATCTAAATTACCGGGAAATTTTAGCTGCAATCTCGCTTTAACCTATTTTCCGAATCAAATGTTTAATCTTCGGATAAGTAAAATGTTTAGAGGACTTGCACTATATATATGTTACGGTAAATGTGGATAATCGGGAATTATGGAATTGAAACATGAAATTTATTTTATTTTATTTTATTTTTTAGTAGAGTTTTTTTACATGAAATAGGCTCACGCTTGACTGCAACTTGCCTGGTGTTAAACAACGTTGTGATCTACGATCCAGCGCACTTGCCTAGAAGAAACCAGTTTGCTTTCGCCTTGAAGACCGACAAATTATAATTCAGTGCGGTGCCTCCTTGCCTGTTTTGTTTTTGCCATGTTTGATTTCATTATTTACTACATTTACCAAAGGGGTATGGTTATTATGTATAATTACCGGTAAATGTGATTAATTCGAATGTTTTTCTCACTTTTACCAAGAGCACTGGTAATTATGCATAATTCCCGGGAATTATGCATAATTCCCGCATTATCCACATTTACCGTAACATATACATAGGTACGCAAAGCTACTTTATCGTTATGACTGAACATTTGATTATATGCATTTTTTCTTCTTTAAACGATGCCATAATGCATCTTCCAAGACCTATTCTTTGCAAAAAATAACTTGAGTAAAAGACTTCCTTCCAAATAATACACATGTATTTTCATATGTAGCTATCTGCCTCTTTTTGTCATCCAAGCATTTACATTTCTTTATTGGCCGGCGAAAGTCACAAACAAAATGAATAAACAAAAAGTGCTGAAACTGTGAAATGTAGTTATTTTTACTACGGGCAATAAACATAGTAGACTCCACCGAGTAGCCTATAAATTTTGATATTAGGAGCTGGTTTTACGAGTGTATTCCGCCAGCCTTCTTTTATTAGGTACAATACCTACATAAATTATTAAATTTCAGCTACAGACATAACGCAGACCTGCTTCGTGTGCGTAAATTATCCGAGCTTCTCTCATTTCCCTAATTTCTGGGTAGCAACAGCTCTAGCAACTTACCTGTTTGTTGTATTAGTTAAAATGTACGAAATGGTAATTGGTGTATATTAAATCTCACGTTATTAATTTGTTTGTAAATGTAAACATTTCTTACTTAGCAAATCGTGCTACAACATTATTGCAAGCAGCTATTTTCGGACTATAAAGTTAGCTGGAAAGCCAGTCACGTAGCTAGCGCGAGGGAAACTGCAGGTGTCTCTAATTGGTGGCTCGGGGCGCTTCTCAAACACTCGAAGCTGTATTCGGTGGCTATCGCGGCTTTAAACCGATCAAATCCGAACCTTTTGACTACAATCGATCAATGGAACGCTCTCATTTTGGAGCGACCTTTCGCCAGACTAAAACTTGGGAAACCTAATCCTTTTACTGCTTTAGCGATATTCGCACCGCATTCAATCACCATTCACTTGATTGCACGGAATTGATACTTTACTTAAATCTTTCTCATGTGCTACCAGTATTTGTCAATCTGCGCCAGTTTAGATGAATATGGTTCACAAACTCTCTACACTCTATCTTAGTAGAAGGAATCAGAGAGCTTATCAATTTAGTATGTGTATTTTTAATTCATCTCGCATGCATGTTTTTTAGACATGCCTTTTGTTGTCAATTTGGATTGTAGCTGTAAGATGTAGCTCTACCGAAAATAAGGTCATTTGAATTGATGCATAAATAAATATCACTCAAACTGATTATACCGGGACTTAACCCTGCTCATTATAATTGCGGAATTGTGAATTTAGAAACTTTATCTTTGAGAGACAGATGTCTTGTTAGCAATAAGTTTGATAAGTCATCCTTCATCTTGGCATTATCTGCTTAAGTTTATTGATCAAAGGAAAGTGAAAGTTCAAGTTGGTTGTGCCTTTGAAACAAGCACACGGTAAAGGGCGTTGTATTGGAAAAACGTCAAATGTTACACTTTATTGACTTAAATTGCCGTCTTATTTATGGAGCAGAATTAGCAAGGCATGATTAGTTAATTAGTGTCTTGTCTAAAGTTAAAGCGATTAATGTAAATCTTTTGTTTATAGTCCAGTCATTATAGTAAGTTTACCTCGGAATTCGAATTCCGAGATTCTTACCTAATTTAAGCTTAAATGACTGGACTATTAGTAAATGAATGAATCGTATGAAACGTGTAAGATTTATGTACATAGATTTGTGTTAAAAGTGTGACAGACAACATTTTGATCATAACCACAAAATCAACCTCAACAGAAAGCTCTGCCTAACAGTATCAAAACCTAATTAAATGTCCTAAATATACATACATAACATGGGCTAATATCCTTTATTTCTCGAATAGATCGGGACATTGTTCAAACATTGGTCCGTAAGGCGTTTATATCAATTGAGACACGTCTTCGCAAACCAAACACGAGTGGCCAACTCAAATAAGACGCAGTAATAAGTTTTATCAACGGATAACTAAGGATAAAATCATTTCATCTGAAAGAACTCAATAAAGTAGTTGTATTCTAACGCTGGGTATTCATGATAGGTCGCGTTTTTAGTAATATAAATAATTACAATATTACCTATTGATTTTGTACCTTAATTAATTACTAATCAAATTTAATTTACGGTCGTTTGTCGTATACGTTGGTATACGACCGTCAAGCCAGAGATTCTTAGAGTTGTTTGACAACTCTCGACATCAGAGTTGGCCACTTACATGCGTCATTCGAACTCACTTGTTTTAACGCTCAAAACGTGAAAACACAATCATACAACAACACCTATCCTACCTACCTACACCTATCTATAATACGAACGACACCTCAAGGCGTCACTATTTGTTTATATTCTATGACATGTAGGTAAAAAAGTGATAAATTAAATAAGTTTAGTAAAAGACAATCAAATTTGCGACAGATCACACAAATAGCCGTATAGCTCTGAGCATGCTCTGAGTATCGACCGCAGCCACTCTCACAATTAGCCGCCATAATCATAAAATTGAACAAGAGACCTACTGTAATGGATTTATGACTTTACCCAGTAACAGTAAGTTTTGGCAATAATTACACTCCATATTATGTACATATAACAGTAACTCTACACAAAAAAGAAAAAGATTTACAAAAAGATTTTTCTGAGCAAGAAAGTCATATTATTGTATATGTAATCACATTTAAACATATGAGTAAAAAGAGTAGACTTGAGATTAATAAACAATAATATAAAATAAAAATAAAACAACTATTAATTTTGTCTGCTCCAACGCCGCAACGTAACTGGGATGATCATGATTTTTTATCAAAAGATATTTCAAATGACACTTTTTCAAAACTTACTGCATCATACTATTTTTATGCCTTAACCAGACGAGTGATTTCTTTGGTGCAAAACATGTCCTATGAAAGCATATCTCAGCATTATTTAGTACTATGAGCTCTTTAAATGACGCATAGTTTTCCATAGTTCACCTTTTCTCATATGTCCCTACTTAAATCACCATAAATGACCAAGGGACGGACTCCATAACTCCAGAGAATAGCCCGTGATGACAGGATCCGAGAGTTTGTGCGTAACAGGTATAGCATGCAGGGTTAAACAAGGTCGCTTCTCACTGAGCATGGACTTTTATAAACTTTAAAAGTAAACGAAGCTATTTAAAAATGTTATTAGCATAACATATGGAAGAGATATATGTAATGTATGGACAGACAATAATTTCCGATATAATCGTGTGGCAAAATCATGACAAATTTTATTGCTCACTAAGAAACAAGTTGTTTCTCACGATTTATTGAATAGCTGGTGAAGTTTTGCGGGAGTTTCAGTTACAAATATAAACAATAAATTGTGAAATTTAAAGAATTTATAGCAGTATTTTAAATTGTTCAACCAAATACTGAATTACTTGCAGCTCTCAATCACATCATTATATAATATATTTTGGCACTATAATATTACTAATAGTAGTTCCAACTTCACCTAGCCTTACATTTCCGTTGCAATTATTTACCGAGAATAGGAGTACGAGCACTATCACTACAAGTGTGATAACGTATAATTACTTCGCAGCAGGCGCTAAATTGTAACTACGGAGATATTGTGTACTCCCACTACCACAGTACCTGTTGTGTACATACAGAGTACATTCATGTTTGATTCACAGTTTACATTTAGTATTTATGCAAAACTTGTATGTTTTTTTGTCATTAAATATTAGCTGGCCTCTGCATAAAAAATCTTTACGTATCTTGTCATTTTAAGCGGTCATTTTAAAAGCTTATTTTCATTTCTTAAAAATTGATAACTTTCAACTTGTTTGTATCATACATACATTCATTGTCGTCAAATCCCTTCTGTCTGGTACAGATGAGAACTCCTCATTTTCCCCAGCGTTATATAACTGGTGGCAATCTTACAAACTATCGAGTTGACTAATGACGTAGAATGTTTCGCTGCAGACGGTGGCCATTAATTACAACAAGTTAAATTAGTAAACTGGTGGACACCCGCTTGTAGCAGCCACTTTCAAACTACGGCTACTCGCGACTGCTATTTATTAACAATATTACGAGCTCTTTATAAAGATACAGTTCGGTAGCTGCTCCGTTCGAGACTTACATTTACGGTGCCGCGTAATTGAATGGAAGCCGGGATAAGTAAGCGTTCGTAAGAAGCGGGCGGGAATTTCGCATAGCGTTTCGAAAAGCATTTGTGCTAATATTCTGGGTGGCAACAAAGCATCCGTTGTCTCCGACACGTGGCACATTCACGTGCAATTTCCAGCTAATACTCGCGCGGAGTCACGCCGTGAATCTACCAAATAACGGTGTAGGAGCGCAATACATGATTTATAAGCGACGCCGAGAGGATAATAAGCAGGAAAGCATCTCGCATTCCGCGTGCACGCACACATACACACTTAGCGCATACTTCACTTAGCGCACACCGACGTCGAGGAAAAGTAAACTAGTTTATGGAAAAACGCGGGAGTTATGTTTGTACACGTGCGACGAAGTATTTGTTACTTGACGTAGCTGCTTTCTTTGAGTGAATAGTTATGAAGTTTGAGCTATTTTCGTTTACTTGATTCAAGGTACCATAACTATGATTTGTACCTACGCTAATTCATGCATTATGATTGATATATGTGTTCTTGTTGAGTTCTTATTATTTTATTACCACGTGATGGATACAACAAATGTTTAGTATATACGTTATGTTTCAGCAGTCCGTTGTCCCGAGCTGAAAGAATGTTGGTAAACAGCCGAAACAGTGTTTGAAACAGCTATTAACAGCCGCGCTCGGTACTGGCCGCGGGTTGCTGCGGTAACTTTTAATATTCATTCATTTCTCACAAAGGTTCATCCCGAGGGGAGAGAAACACAAATAAAGCTTACGTAATTATGCGCAACTTCTAAGAACCTTAGTTCTATTGTGCTCATAAAAGTTGGAGAAAACTCCCGAAACAATTAATGGCTATATCGAGGGAGTCGGTAAGTAACATCGCGTTAACCTAAAGTTAATTACTTTTTGTTGCACTTCCTCAACAAACAAATTAATTATTCATATAAAACGTGAAAGAGCCAAGATGAGCTTCGTAATTAGCCTTGAACCCGCACGAAAGCTCTCATTTGTACAAGAAACTTTGCAAATTATTTTATACCCGTACGTCTGCTACAAGACACTGGAAACATAATGATTATGTATCTTAATTAATGTTATAATTGTTAATTATCTTGCAGAGACGTATGGTGTCATAACACTTCGCCAACTCGGCAGTTATTTGATGCTCTTATTACGTCCGCTTGATGTATGTTTATTATAATCCTATTTACAATGCTAGATCAACGAATGTTTAAATTAACATTGTTATTTTTTTATTGAATAGCAAAAGTAATTACGTAAATAAAAAAGCTTATCAAAAGTCACTCTATAACGGCCGCTTGCGTAACGTTAAAAAATAGCTTGTTCCTATTATATATATTCATTAGCTCACTTATCTGGTTTAGCACCAAAGCGCAACAAAAAAAGAAAGCTTTTTAGAATATTTTTTAAAGCTGCTAAGTCGAATATATCGCACGAAAATACAAAATTTTAAAAGACTTAACTAATTTACAATATATGTAGTAGGCATTTCAGACGTCTCCGGTAGTTAACAGGAAGTAAACCAAACTATGGCGTTTAGAGGCGTAAGTAGTTAGTAAGTTCCTTAATGTAGTGTAATCAGTTGCGTGGAGTGTATTTAGATGGCGCTGGAGGGCAGTAGGTCCGGGAGTGTAAAGTTCAGACTGCCATTAGAGTGCCAGCAGAGACATTCACTGGGAGACACCTATCTAGCTCACTGCAAGGTGTTTTTTTTTTGTTTAAAATCAACAATGATAGGCTTACGTTTTTCACAAATTTAAAAAGTTTTCACTCAAAAACGAAGAACTTAGTTCAGCAATAATAGAAGTTCCAAGGGCAACTTTGATCGACGTACAGAAAGGGAAATAAAATAAATAAATTCAAAGTATTCATTGGATTGGCATTTTTTCTTACGTCAAAAACTTACCGAATTCGTAAAAAAACTACGTCTGTATGGTATACTCTTGTAATGTCCCGAGTATCTGAGGTGTTTGTGTAACCATTTTCATCAGATTTCAGAGATCAGTAAACAAGGTACTACGCAGAAAAAATTGGTATTTACTACTAAAAATCATCTTATAACCGTTTAGCAAGTAGATATATCGCATTAAATTTTTGTCTGACCTGTCACCTCGTATATTCATATGGCACATGTATATTTTCACCATAATAAGGTGTCCAGTCGGCGCTGAAGTCGCTGAGTGGCACCTACATAATTCATGTGTGCACTGACTGTCAACAGGCACCTCTTGTTGCCACTGTAAACCTTTCAAATTGATAGTCCAATGACGTTTTAAAGGAAATGACGTGTTTCAATGATTTTAACTGTTTATGTATGTATGTAACATTTACCTATATGTTACATCCTATGTTTACTAGTGGCTTTGCTCACGTTGTTACGGGTTAAAAAGTACCTTAAATAACTTTAAGCTCCTTCCTCTATTAACACAACAGAAATCATAGGGTCTTATTACAAAACGTGGTTTAACTATTAGTGCAAAACTAACAAAAAGAACAAAAACAATATGCAGTCCGTTCTTGTTGTTACCAATAATGAATAAATAAATCAATGCTCTAACTTGAAGTTGAAGTTTTGTTTGTTTGTAAGTGATGTTTGTACAACAAGAACTGACTATTTATTTTCAAAGTCCTCGACTATCACTTAAACCAAATTTTGTAATAAGACGGATAAATAGTGTTCCGATGTGACGCTGCCTTTAGGCGTAAAAGCGAAACGTCTAGAGAAAGAAACAACTATAATTTTGGTATACTGGCAGTTCGTGCCTAAAGAGTAACAATGATTGGGACGTAAACTACTTGTTTCCTATGTAATGTAAACGCAACAACAGGATGGGTAATAAAAACATGTTACAACTTTCATAGATCAAAGTGGACGTAACTTTGTAATATTCTACATAATTTGCAGCACAAATTGCACATGCACATGATGGGTAGAGGGAAGGAAAGTTCCGATAATAGTTTGCTGCAGAACATAATACGATCATTTATATATACTTAAGTGACTTCAAGGTATGACAAATATTAAGTGTATGATTTTATTGTCGTTTATTACACATTTCTGTTTTTAATATCAGATGTATCATATCCGTTTTTATTACTTAAACAAAACGCACAATAAAAATACATCATCTAGATTCAACTTTGATTGCTAATGATTTATTACGATTATGTTGGTGATTGTTATATCTGAATTGTATTGTGTATGTTCCTTGGCTCAATTTTTTTATTTTTTAATCGTAAAACTAGACACCGTATATATTGTAAATTGGATCAAAATATCAATAAAAAATTCATACGTATTTCTCAGTATCCTTTTATCTCTCGAAATATCTCCACAAAAAATGTATAAAGCTATTGAATGACTTTGACCTTTCATGAAAGGTATTAACTGGCATCGATACGTTTGTAGGATCTCTATTTATTTTCACCCCTTGGTTTCCTATTGGTTCTGAAAATAACTGGTAGGATGTGGGTTTACTATTCGCTGGCAAAGATTTATTTTATATTATACCAAATATGTAACAAAACGGAAAAAATCTGCAATATGACCTGTAATTTACTTTATATAATGATTTACACCTGACACCATGTTTAAGCTGGATGTACAGTAAAATTGAACCTCTCGGCACGGCATCACAATGACAACTGCCTCTAATTTAAGTTACATCTTAGATTACACAATACTTAGATTACAACAGTAATGACATTTTTTATTTATTCATTTCATAACATGCAAAATTAAGTATATTAATAGACAAAGCGATAAGTACTAAATGATTTTCAGGTCAATTCATAAAATCGATTTTACATTGTCTGGTAAGCAAACTTACCAAGTTTTGCTAGTTCATTTGGTGGTGTCTTTTAGCGCATGAATATGCAAAGTTATGTAGAACTGATTGACCTGCTGACCTGACCTTTGAGTTATTGTCTAATAAGTTTCAGGCAAGACAAGGGCAGATGTATCGTATATAAGCTTGACAACATGTTGTTACTTATACATTTATTGATTTAATAGTGTTTAACTACATTAATGTGCATGTTATCATAAAGAATTGTATCTCATATTGTCCGGTCAGCAAACTTACTATTTTGATTTAGCGCCGCGTCTCCACACGAGTGGTGGCGCTAATTGATTGCTGAACTTTGCACTCCTGTCCCGTGAGCCGGGTAAGTATGGCTTGCTCAGCCAACACCGTTTCGAATTCATAGCCTTAAGTGTAGTCTAGTGGATTCGGTAACTGTTCTCGTTCATATTTGAAATCTGTTAATGGGTCATAAATATTTTTGATATGCAATGATCGGTAGACAAGAACAAGATTAGTTTCGATCAAGATCTAATAGAGTACGTTCTCTACTTTATAGTAATGTTCACATGCATAGTTACGGCTTAAATTTTTTAACAGTTATGTGTATTTAGCTGTATTACCTATAAAGACAATTAAAATTGTACAATGTACTTATATGCAATTTGAAACGTGGTGTATATTCGGTTTAAAGACATGAACAGATATATACAATAGCTTGATCGACGAACGTTGCTAAAATCTAAATAAACAATATTTTCTCCTCACACATTACACTCAATTTAGCCAATATTCATTAAATAGAATATTCAAATGAATAGAACGCAAACTCATTTTACTCCAAAGCAGCGATGAATACTGAATACGTAACTATACGTACATTATTCAAAGTAATTAGCGGTCGTCCCTTTTTAGGAGCCCGTTAAGGAAACCGCGGTCGCCACAAATGGTCATAACTGTATTGTTTGTACCAAATTACATGTAAGAATAATATAATTTTAACAAAAACATTACACAGTTGACTGAACATGGGAAGTAGTAGCTTTTCCTTCACAAGCATGTGCAACGATATGTCGTAGACGATAGCGTAGATGGTCTACGAAATTCGTAGCGCTATGCCAGGATTTTGTTACCAAATTTACATTGCTGTTGATGATAATTCATAGAAAATTCTTATAAATAGACGAATTTAGTGGCATTTCAAAAAGGTGAGTAAGTAAATCAAGTATCCATATAGAGTTCTTAGGATCCATAACCCTAGATAGATAATTCAAGGGAAAGAAGCTCATTTCACATTATCTAATTAATCTTAACCTCTAAATTCGTTTTTTTTTAATTAAAATATTTATAATCCTCAAAAGAAACTTGTAATTTTTTTCCTCCATTCCTTTTTAATGAAAAATAAATAGCTTCCAAAAATACGAGACGGCACCAGTGAAAATAATTTTCACTTTTATTAGGCAAGACGAGGCTTCTCCTGAATTTGACGATTTAGTTGTAATGGATACGCTCAATTTCCTCTTTTTCTCCCCAGAATCGTGCAGAAGTCCTACGAAGTCATGAAATGTGATCATAAATTTTTAGGGAACCCCGAGACCAGCGAAACGAAGTCGCAAAAATTCTTATCTTTATGGACACAATTTTAAGGTATTCGGATGCCAAGCCGAGGCCGTATTACTGCAGAGTAAAACATAGAAAGACCAAGTCCACAAGAGTACAGTAGGTATAGGTAGGTATAGTACGAGTCTACAAAGCGAGGATTTCATTACAGACTTCCTTTTGTTGCTTTATTATTATCATTTACGTAGCCTCTCGTATTGCAGAATCCCCCTTTGACTAATAAGTTATATGAGACAGCTCCTTTTGTTTTACATTTACCACAAAATTCCTGGGATTGCGTCTTTATTAAAGTTAATTTAAGGTGCTAGTTTTACCAACACTTTTGCTTTAGGTGTAACACAAATTTACTAGAAAATTAAATTACTCTTAATTATAACGACTAAATAAGAATCAATCTAGTTCACTTCAGACATGCCTTTTCTCAAAAGAAGGTATTTTTTTGCATATTATAAAGATGTTTTTAAACGGAACTGAGAATCAGGTATTTTGCTAATCAAATAAATAACTAAGTATATCAAATTAGTCAAGATTCAGTTAATTCATTAATTCATTTTTAACTGTATGCGAAACTGTAGGATTTGTCTTACAGAGCCGTGTTTATAGGTAATTTTAAACAAAATGTTATGTAGTAATATATAAAAACTATAACAAATGAAATGTTTAATTTATACCCCAAATTATTATAGGTAAACACTGATCTTGCTTCTAATTTATCTGTAAAAAACCTTTTGTCTACTACAAATAAAGATAAAGATAAAGAATCTTTATTGATAATGTAAAGTTGTTACATACATAAGTATAGGTATAAGTACTCGTATGTACTAATATCATAGAATATGCTACACAAATTACAATATCTCGTCAAAATTTAATTTCTAACATTTAGTTTTAATAAAATTTTAGAAGTTACAATGTCTAGTTTCATTAATAAAATAATGATTTTTTTGTTATTAAAATCATGTCAAACATAATAATAGGCATGTAATCATACAATATGTCAACTTAAATAAATCTAGGTACTGTCACTTTTGCTGTATAATAAACAACTTCTCATACCTAATCGTAGAGAAATAAAACAGGAAATAAATGTTTAATAAATGTTTTGTTTTTTGCTGTTTTCTATCTAATCTAAAAGTGGCGTGCATCGGGCGTGCGAGAGAGTCCCATTATTCAGGTGACCCAAAACGAATGTGAATAAACAGCGACGAGCGCCGTGACTGGAATACGCTTCCATGTGATATTCACGAGCAAACCGAACCAACTCAACCGACTCCAGTTCTGCTCACATTTTATACAGGGCTATTTAACAGATGCCCTCGAAAAATGTGTGAGATTTTTTTGCATCCCTATTTCACCCCTTTAAATGTGGCATTTCCAAAAATCCTTTCTTAGCGGATGCCTACGTCATAACATTTACCTTCATTCCTAATTTCAGCCCAATCCGTGCAGTGGTTTGGGCTGTGCGTTGATAGATCACTATATCAATCAATCAATCAGTAAGTCGCCTTTGAGTTTTACATATTTAGATTCGTCGATGATTTTCTCGAAAAGGAAGGACTTACATCATTATAATACTAAGAAACGTAGACGACGAATTCAGTCATTTTTTTTCATATCACTTCAAACTTGTTTAGTAGATTAACTATATAGATTTTGAGCAGTGATTTTAAACGCCAAAAATTAACTTCTTGTAAGTGCCAAGACTTAAAAAAACTGTAAAAATAATAATTTTATTGTATGTACTATTGTGATTACAAATAATAAGCCTTTATAAATAAATAAATACAGAAAGAAATACTAAGAGAAATTACAAGTAAAATGCTAATTTTAGTCTTAAAGTTAAACTTAGTTATTGATGTGTTCGAGAAGTTTTCTTCACATATCTAGGTATTTTACTTGTACACGAAGGCTAATTTACTTTACGAAAGCTAATTACCGTCATTTTTACCTAAAACGGTGATTTTAGATTTTCCTTACTAAACGACGCGCTAAAGAGTCTGAAATCTAATAAAACATTATTATAAGTAACATTTTATGAAACAAATAACACTTAAAACATGCAAATGTTAGTTTTTATAAAAATCCTAATTATTATATGAATAATCCATAAGTGTTTCTTTTTCCATTTCATAGTTTCTCATCTAAGCATTTATTTTGCGGACACCACCGTTAAAACTTTACGGGTGTTTTCGGATTGCATATTTTACTATCTGCAAAAATGTACTTATATTTTAATACCTCATTTTTACGATGGTAATTCCCGTTTTTATTGCTCAATATAATTAGGTATGCTTATCGGAAATGGGGGAGGTTTGGAAATGATGCAGATTTTTGTAAGTTATTGTAAGCTACAACAATACAATCATTTCGAGATATCAAAGTTTGTAAAAAAAACTTTAAGATCTTGGATAACCAAAAGCAACTGAAAGTAACAGTCGCTCTAGTTTCGTGTATTTCCGACCTCAAACAACGTTATCTGAAATAGTGGATGGGTTGATTCCCCGCGGAGTTGTCTACATTTGCGAGTATTGTGGTGATTCGCGGCGGTGTCCATTTGTGAAATAGTTGACGAGCGGCCCGTGCGGCGCTGCGGTCGCAGCTGTTATCAACTGCCCATTCATTATTCAGGCCGGAACGCCTGCGCCGATCTGATGAAAACCTATTCGCATATTCCATTCAATCGTTCTTTGCCAATTCACTCTTTAACACCTTCTTACTCGATTCACGACCTGAATAAAGTAGCGCACAAACCTCATGGGAGAAGATTCAATGGTCGAGCCGAGAACACATGCGAAGTCTAAAAGCTGAATCGATTTGATTGCAAAAGGTAATTAGGGACTCCATTGAATTCCAATGAATAGGCATCGTAATTCGTTTAGTAGAGAATGCGATGGGATCGGTGGTAATTATGTGGAACTTTATTACAACAGTAATAGTTTTGCAGCTAAATACTGCTTCGATGTAGTGTGTGTATCACACTATGGTTATAAACAGTACTGCTAATAACAATAGCTAAGCTAAAAATATCAGCTGTTATTCTATTTTTAGCTAACGTAAATTTTTGTACATTTTATTCAAAATAACTGAACATATCCACGTATAAAGCGACCCAAACATGTGCCCGTATATAATATCCTAAATATGGAGATGAATATTGAGAACCACTTTGATAACTCACGAAAAATATTTGAGGTCCCAAAAATGGTTTGAAAAAGGTCGGAATATACAGTGTCATGCCGCCAAGGTCGAGGAAGGAATTTTTAAAATAGCGGCTGGTCTCTGGGGACGTGACTGGAATCACTGCATACTTGCCTCGCCGCTATCTATTTGTTCGGAACGCTCCAAGATACGTAGCTATCGGTAATTTTCACACAAAATTGAACCTCGGGGCGTCATCGGACGATTTATTCAGTGGACATGCTTCGACTCGTCCACAGATAAGAACGTCTGGCAGTAGAGAGCTCGCTTGATGAAAACTTCGTGCTCCCCAGAGCGCTTTGTCTCTTTTATTTTCACAAAGTTGTAAAAAATAATGAGCTAGTTTATATCCTTCGCCGCTGCCATTGTTAGACGCTCGGACTCAAAATAAATTCTGTTTTTGACTTTGATCGAGCGAATATAATCAATGTCTGTATTGTCCAGAGCCCAGGGAGACATAAAATGTTAAATCGAAATTTTCGGCACAAAATTAGAAAACTAATTATGATTGAGTCTGTAATTACTTTAACATAATTGACGGCAGGTACAAGTACTGCCTAGGGGTGACCTACATTTCTGCTTAATTTAGTTTACTTTGTTCTATATAACTGGTACAGTTATGTCTGTTCAAAGATGCATAAATTAGATTTTGAGTTACAATACCATCAAGAAAAATAAAGACTCACTTTAAATTAGATTTTTTGCAGAATTATAAAACTAGTAAGTTAATTTCTAAAATTACCAAATCATACAGACAATGTCATACAGAACATTTTAAAGAATAAAAACTAGTGACTTCGCAATCCACTCTTTCTTTGATGCACACTCATTTTTCTTTGACGTTGTTGTAACTGCAAATAATTGTAGAAGCCTAAACTATCTAATGCTCTTAGCAGAGGACAGTTTTGGTTTCTGCTTTTGTTTTGTAATTAGATTGATTAGACTCTGATTCATCCGATGTGACGCTGACATAACCAATTTTTTCTCAAGTAATAAATAAAATAAAAGACATTTACATCCGAGTATTTCAGGCTTAACTCATAGTTACTTAAACTAATTTGGACACTGTAAAAGCCAAGTTAACTAAAATTACTTCTAAGATAGTAAAAATAAAAATAATAATTTATCAGACGTTTCTAGTCTAATAAACTAACTAATAACATATGTACAGCCTAAAAGTAAACAAAGTTTACTAGGCTATATGTTAGTATTTTCGTCCTAAAGCCAAGCAGGCACGTTAGCCACCAGGCGGGTATGTTTCAGATGTAGTTCACGTACATGAACCTATTACTCAGCCCCTCGCGCTGAATACTTCATGACTGAGACAATGAGATCTCACTTGATTGGCTAATCTTATCGCTTTATTGAGATAATAGATCTCAATATCACAATTGACTATTTACCATTACTGTTTGGGCGCTGCCGAGGGTTGGATTACACGTTTTTAGGTCCCGGCTGTTTGTCATAGTTCATCAGTACAGCCTTGTCAGAGGTCCTTAAAGTGAATTGATAAGTTGACACCAGAGTTGGCTTCTCATATATGTACGTCTACTAGTAAAGTTTTCGCTAGTTCAATGTACATTAAAATGGTTATTGTTAAAAATCTTGGGTTGATGTTTATTATCTGCTGATCCCAATAGAAATTACAAGTATACTAGTGAGAGTATAAGACATTCATAAATTATACTAAAAAATACATAATTTAACCTAGTATAATAATTCCAATAATTCTTGGATTGAAATAAGATAACTGCCTTATATCACAAGCAGTCACATGAGTAACACTAGCAAATGAGCCAAGTGAGATTGTCATAATTACTTAAACCCGCATTAATTTAATAAACAGCGTAATTAATCGTTTAAAGCAGTGTCCATGTAGTAAATACCTCACAAAGTTGAAATCAGTAAGTACGATTGATCATTAATTTAATTCCTGTTTTGTCAATTGTCGTATAATTCAGCAAAAAATTGTTGAAGTGAACTCACCCAACTCTTTCAAAAGTTGTTTCAAGGCTAATAAAAAGACTGTCTCAGCGTCTACGAGTTTCTAAGAAGCTCGCAAATTGTGAGAAATTCCATTCCGTTTTCAGGCTCGGCTAGTTTCAGGAACGCACTCATGTGTCGTTTATGTGCGAGTAATCCGACCAACTGGCCGAGCATTCTTGGGGACAAACCCTAGATATATCACCTAAGACATACGACGCGCTCGTAAATTTTCACGCAAATTTGAACCTCGACGTTCTGGGACCGCATCTACGGATATTTTCGGACTAACAAGACGATTTATTCCACCCAAGAGCTTTATCTTGTTATAACGTCAGCACATTATTTAAAAATCTTTCTCAGTTTACCTGAAATCCCTAAAAATATTGTACAATCAACTCAATCAATCAAATCAATTCAATCGCAGAAACCAATTTAATCTCAGAGTAGTAATTTGATCGTAACAGTTCTCAATTACTGCAGGATCCCCAACTCGTTAGGACGAGGAAACCATAACGAAAATTAATGGCCATTATCTGGCGGTTACTCAATAGGCGTAGTAATTACATCCTTGATCCAATTGCAACTACAAATAAATCTTTGTAAGACGGCGCTATCTCGGAGGACGCCGATACATCTCGGTGATATATCTGGAGGCGCCTAATAACAGGTACCGTGCGCCGCCTGGGAGAACGGGGTGAGCAATTAAAGCGAGCGGCACACGCGTGTGTCACCCGCCGCCCCCGCCAGATACCAGCCCTTATCACTACACGCTCTTACCGTTTGTCATAAATTGTATCACGCCGATGAACGGAGGCCGGAGACTTTTTTCTTTTTTCTCCACCGCAGAATTAACGACCCGTAAACTGGCGAGCTCCGGGCGCCTCGCGGCCACAAACACGATCACATCAGTAGATAACAATACACTTGTACAAATTTCATGCGCTACACTACACGATTCTGATCGTCGAATCCGATATCTCGCGCGACTTTATCGTCTCTATAGTTTTTCATTCATGAATGTTTGTTGACGTAAATAAAGTTATCACTCTTTTCAGTTCATCAATTCAAACTCAGACTTGGCAATAGTGCGGTCGAAACGTAGTTTCGAGTAAGTGAGGGCGATAACACTAGTACAATTCCTTCGGGAGGCGGTTTGAGGTTGTTCGAATGTTGTCGCGCGCTGAGTGTGTGGTGCGTCGCAGCGGGTGGAGGCGGTCGCTCGGCGGGCGGCCGGCTGCGGACTGCGCGCCGCGGCCGCGTGCGAGCGCCAGGCTCGGCCGCGCGCGCGCACGCGCCCCGCGGGGATCGATACACCCCGCCCCACCCCTTGCCGCCGCCCGCCGCCACCCGCCGGCCCACACCCGAGCTACGCTCCGTGCTACGAGCGAGCTACGCGACGTAGCTCCAGCTACGAGCTATGCCACTCCACTCCTCCACTGCACGCTCACCTTTACTTCGCTGAGGTTTGATTTATCGATCACATCTTACTAAAAGGACATCGAACTGTCAAATCTCGTAATGCTCACCGCGAACGTGTTAACTTAGTTTTTTCGAAACTAAACTACTAAACTAGGCTTGCATTACTATAAATTAAAAAATTGACTAAGTTTTAATATGTATTATTTTAAAACTTTTGGCAGAATCCTTACTTAACATTTGTTGAATGATCCACTTATTTCCATTCTGAAGCTAAGTTCACTCAGCTGAATGGAAGAGCATCTCAATTCATTACCATTTTCTTTTATGGTCCGCCAGGGGGCCGTACGGTGACGATTTGGAGCAAGTGGTGCGTGCTGCAGGATGCCACTTATCTTAGTTCTTACTACTTTGTGTAACAAACATATAAAACAAAATATAAACACTATAAATACATATATTATAATTGCCTAGCAAATAAAATACAAGAAATGAATACTGGTATATAAGTATAAGATACTGTGATCATTTTAGCTAACAAAACATATTACAACTCTGCCAGTGGTTTGAGTTTGAACAAAATGCTCTGTATTTTATGTACGTGCCATATATAATAGCTCAGTGTAGGGATTGGTTTACTGTTAGTTCGAGCGTCACGCAAAAGGCAATGGGTTTGGATGGAGCTATCAATATTGAGGTTTTGTGTGGGCGAAACGCACAATAGCCAAAGAGATTTACTCATTTTTACCACGATATATTATGATCAGAAATTGAACGAGTGCAAATTTATTATTCGTGTACTTTTAAATGTATTTAAATATTTTTTTTTAATGTATCTTTAAGCTTCAACTTACAAGCATTAACTACTAAACTAGATACTGTAAACCAATAACTTAACTTCCAAAAGTGAAACATTTATCATAAAATCTTTTGTTACTATCTTTGAGGGATTTATAAAGAGCATACCAACACTAATTTGTAGACTTTTAAATAAATATACCCCTACCGATGACCGCTGAAATACAGAATTGAACAAGCTGTGTCACGTAATTCAGGCTGTATAATCAGGACTACACGTTTATTCATAAATCAGATCTGCCGTAGCAAGTTAATCATACTCGGCCGTCACGGCAAATCTCTATCAGGGGGTTACCACAACAAATTGCGTATTACTATATGACATATCAATATTTCTTTACGTATAATATATTATTTTATAATCAAGCTGGTTTACCTGCGTTATTTCAATTTAAAATTAAAACTATTTCGTGTGTTATGTGGCTTTTATTTATTAGGCACATATGTATATGATTTAAAGCATCTAAAGCTACCTTAGAAAATCCTCAAGCGATACGTCTTGTTACTATGATGGAAAAATACAGTCACAACTTCCCGATATCGAATACTTTGATAATAATATTTGTATCTTTTTTGGAAAAAAGTAATGTTGAACCCATTATGGTTAGCACTAACATTATTCCACAGGTCAGAACATTGTCGGGTTTAGTACTGCGATCCACCATTACACCCAGAAGTTTCATTAACAAGTCTAAGTTATAGGTATTAACAATAAATAGCTGTACATATCGAAACAGGGTACAAGCAACGACATTCAACAGCACAGGACAGGCTTTGCCAAAGACGCCACAATGTCAAGTGTCCGTTAAACAGTATAAGACAAGATTCGCCAAATTTCTCATAATTTTCATAAATAAAACAGGAACCTATTCTCAATCTATAATATATTAAATAAGATGAGATAATTTTACAACTTAGTCACCGAACATAATTATAAAATATTAACAACAGTACTTAGGTAAGAATAATAATACAATATTAAAACAGGAGAAGAAAAACTAAACATTCTACTTGTGCACTTAACTAAACATACTACAGTGTGTATAATTTATACAGACAAAATAAAAAAAATGAACTAAAGAACAATAATTACAAAAAAGACTTAAAAATACAGAAAAACTTACAAAAAATTAGAATACAGATATTTACAAAAAATTCAGCACATCGTCCATGTTGTCGCTGTGCGATTAGACATTCATCAAAAAACCTATTGAGTAACTAATTTATAGCATATCAACATTGTTCTAAAATGCCGCTTGCTTTGTACCTTTCTCAACGCATCACGAGTGTTTTCGATTAAACGGGGTTTTAATTTTAGTTTTAAGTGAGATTTCCATTACCGGAAGGCAGGTACTAATGAAGCATGTTTATAGATATACATACCTATATATACGTGTAGGCTCTATTTTTAAAACACATTGTTATGTACTTATACCAGTCTATAGCTGTTATAAGTCAATGGATACAAGCAGTAACTGGAAGGTTAAGCCCATTAATGAACAAGTAGTGGTCTGCGAGAGACTTAAATCTATATTGGGAATGCGGCAATGGATCCCTGATTGAATTACATTGCTTTATGACTTAGTTTAGGATTATAATCGCTTATGGACTTGATATGGCTTAGCGGCTACTTTGAAATGGTATAGTTCCGGAATCTAGGGCAGTATATACTAATAAAATGTACATATGTAATATAATATGGATTCATATGTAAATGTAAAAAATCTTTGTAAACATTATAATGTGCATAGTTAAACATATTTATGTGTGTTTGTTATTTACATATAAACTGTGTAGGTATTGTTGCATTTTTAATATCGACACTAGAAATGAATGACTTAGACTAGAAATGATTGTCTGATTACGGATTTTCATTCCCTCACAAGACACACAATCAGAAACGTAACAAACAATAGCGTGCATCCAGCACGCTATAGTTTGTTACTTTGCAATGTTACATAAAACATGGCAGCTCAATACTGCCTTTACAACAGAAAACTGCGAGCGCCGTGTCGATGCTGTGAAGGCAATCCGAATTTATTGCGCGCTCAATCAGTCTCCGATAACCGCTCCCGATACACCGCGCTGCTTGCAAAGGATCCCTCTCTCAAAGCTGCCCCCGAGGCCCCAAGCATTCTTGCAACATTAAGCCAACTCCATGTAATCTTATTAATCGATCTTTACTGTTTTGTTTTAGTTCCCAACTAGCTCTTTGTATTTAACTCGAATGTTTTTCGCTTTACGAGGTGTGAAGATAAAATATACTCTATCGGAGCGATAGCTTTAATAGTTTTAGCTCTTTATGTAGCTCTTCTACGAGTGAACGTTTTGTAGAAAAATTTTGAAACATTCCAGTTTAGTGTGGACTGGCGTTATTTACATAGCTGCGAATGTATCACAACCTTTCCGTCAAAAATATCGTTCTGTGAAAATACTGTCCAGAATAGCACGTAGCTGTCCCGTAAAACTAGGAATATATAGGGCGGGGGTGAGGCGGCGGGGAGGGCGCCGGCGACCCTCCAACCACTCGAACAAAAACCTCGAGTAAACCAGAAAAACTTCCATTCAACTGCCTAAGTAGTACATAAAACGTGATGAAAAGACACCCCGGCCACAGCAATATGAACACTGTTTTTCTTCGACTTCGATAAATCTTTTCATAGTCTTGTCTGATATTAAGTAGGCTCTTGAATGTTGACCCTCATTGTCAATAGAGATCCGAAGGTACGATATTATGAATGTGATTTCCGATACCAATACTTTTCTGAGTATTTAATGATGCATTGATTTCTATCTTACTGAGACATGAAATACTTTTCATACAACAGTTTTCACAGACTTTTTATAGATAAAATGTTTCTTAATTTTTCAACAACCCAGGTCATATTTCAAGCTATGAAAGCAATAATACCACCATTTTCAATGTAGAATTGATACATTTGAAACGCTTCATTTGGCTCTGCGTATTTTTTGCGAATAAATCAAGCTAAATAACATCCGCTAAATGTTTAATCCTCGTTCAGTGGCAGCCGTACCAATTGAAATTCACTCGCGGCGTAAAAATAATACACTGAGCAAGAGTGATGACCGCCGCGGGAGTCGTCGCTTATACACCTAAACAACACCTGTTACCTTCCTGTACTAGACGTATTCACTGCTGGATGGGGAACCTGTAGATATGTATATATTATATTTAATAAATAAAGTAAATTATAATCTACTAAAATTAAACAATACTATACATACTACTTCTAACGTAAATAATCTTTATGAATAACTAATGTCAAATTAACTAAATAACCCGCCCTTTATCGTTCCCGGTGCAAATGTGCCCATCAAGCTCGCTGCGTTTCCGCGCTGGATGGCAATAGATAGCCGTTGCACCAGAAACGATCCAGAGCGGGAGTCACCGGTCGTAACTCTAAGTTTCTGCCCAATTTCCCCGATGAAAGTCTTCGCAACCTTACTCCAACAGCCCATCGTTTCCACTGCCAGGGGAACAAAGATGTAATGCGACTCCAGGGCAGCATACTTGAGCCTCTTCTTGATGCAGGCATCTTCTGCTGCGGATGACGTCATAATATAAGTACTGAATTTCTAACTTTTACGCAAAACGTTTTAAAGTACATACATAGTCGTAATATACCAAGTCTCTAATAAGACGGAAAACCTTTATGTTTACATCGTCAGGCAGGCCAATAAGTCATTTAACCAATAGGTGATGCTGCTGCTGTGACTCAAGGTGAAGCATACCTTTACTAAAATGTAACTTTATAGTGTGTAAACTACAAGTGTCGATAATTCTAAACTGTAAGATGTAAATGATATATAAGTATAGGATGTAAATGATACATAAGTAAAAGTGCTAAGGCATAATTATTCCTTTATTATTGTACATGTTGTAGCTTACAGCGTTACCAAAGGATTTACAATATGAAGCTTTGAATTACTATCCAGAAATAAGGGTTTTAAGTTCTTTATAACTAATTCAGTTAACTCTTTGACATTGACATTTATTTTAAATAAATAATACTTCAATTATTTTTATGCAAATTAGATTACAAAAAAAACTTAGTTAATGTGTTATGATATAAAGGAAAAGATAGGTTTTCAACACAAATTCCATATCCATCCATTGTTTAGTTAAAGGCAGCATTCATCAAATGAAGGTCACAATAATCATTTAATTCAACCACACATAATTTACTACCAGTTTACATACGATGTTAACAAGTCACTAACAATTTACCAAACGGTATATACGTTCTGTATGCGGTATACTCACTGTATTTTTAATTTTGTAAATGTGATTTGCTATTTTCAAGTTCAAACAACATTAAGGATATTATTTCTATTTCCGTATCAAACGGAAAACAAGCAATTATTTTACCTGTAAAGTAGCTCGGACTTGCAAAAACACAGTCCATTATTTCGTAACATACTTAGTTTCCACAAAAACGTCTCTACTAAAAGAACAACTCACTCGAGCGACTCGCACAAAAATACGTGAAACGCTTCAAGTATAAAAGGTTTAAAAATAAAATGACTTATGAAGTCGTTTTTGGAATGGGCAGGAAAAAGACAAAAATGAGTTTTACTTACTTTTAACGACCAACGGAGCTACTACAAGCTAGACGTAAAGCCTTAAAAGAAAAATCATTGCTGTTGTACAGACTATAATTATTGCTAGCCATATTAAATTGCAGCCCATTCTTTAAGTGACTTACTTTTTTCTCTGAACTATTAACATGTTCGTTATAATTCGTTAGTGGAGTTCTTTTGGGCAGATTCATCGTGGTGGGTGCCCAGGTCCTTCCACGGAAGACACATGTCCTCAGATTTTGTGGTCCTCAAACATGGCGGTTTCCTCACGATGTTTTCCTTCACCGTTAAGCGAGTACAAATCCACACATAGGTAACTTGAAAATACTAGTCATTGGTGTAGGGCCGGATTCAAACCAGAGTGCGTCAGGATGAAAAGCAGACACTGTGACCCACACTCGCTTTACATGTTAGGCAATATTATCAGTCTAGATGAATGAGGCGATAAAATAATCAAAATTTCTTTAAGCGGCAGGTGTTTTGACAGCAAGTAATAAAACAACTTATATTACACCGCTTTTTCCATTCTCTCAGCTGAAATAAATTTTCTCTTCATATTCATCGTCGCTCGTTTAAATTAAAATGGTCTACATTTACCTACATTAGAATATGTAATTTTGCTTACAAAGTAAGGACGAGTGCCTAGATATACGATATACCTAAGATAACGATCAAGGTTTGACAAAATCTAATAAAAGTGGAATAGCTCTCAAAAAGTCACGTACACTTTTATATAAAAAAGAGTTCATTTTGTGAGCCTACTCACTCAAATATTCAACATTATTCGAGAGCGTAACGAACGGCACGAGTATGTTTGCTAATACCGTCTTTGAGATCCAGATAAATGTTTTCTGAACCTAAAAACCAAATCTACAGAAGTTATAATGCTCCACATGTTACAGGTACCTATACTACATATAAGTAGGCCTAAATTTACCAGACAACTATACGAATGTTTGCAAAAATAGTTTTCCTTTCACAATAGAAATCCCTCCAAATAAAACTCGCTCAATCTGCGAGTGAAAGGCAAGTGAAAAGGAAGTCCCTCTACGATCAACACAAAAAATAAGATACAGGCATGTGAGCAGCGTTGTAGCAGCTTTCATTCAAAGGACTCGGATGCAATAGGCATTTTTATGGCCACAATGGAGCCTTTCCGTCACATACATAAAGGGCAATAGCCGTGAAAGCCACGGCGACAGACAATCCCAGCTGATGCGGGCTTCAGTCGCGCGCCCCGGGAACAACAGGCACACACGAGTGGTACGCAAGTGCAGGGACCGGGCGGGCAGGCTTCAATACATTGCTACGGGGTGAAGAATATTCTCATTTTAGATTTTATTCGCTGACAAAATGTGGTTTAAGAACCTATACAATTTAAAAACGTGTCAGTATCACACATTCTGTAAAACATGTTTGAATCATTTTAAAGTGCTATTCACCACTCTTTCTGAAAGCCTATTTTTATCACATAAACGGATTGTAAGGCAAGGGTCACTGTGCGGATTTTGTTTCTATTTTAAGGTGATTTGGTTTTCATACAAATTAAAATGGACAAGTTTGAGTAACTGCATTGAATTTCAAACTAATTTTGACTGAACATAGCCCTAAATTTTATACATATATTAGCTTTTTCAAATTTTTTTTAATAAAGTAGCTTACAAATTAACGAAATAAGCATAAAAATATCGTCTTTTTTACGTTAGTAGTGGTGCAATTTTATACAAATACGTCACTTTTGATTAGGTTTTCAGCTACGTTGCCAAACCGTGCGTGCAAGAACAGGACATGTATGCCAGAACGGGACAGCACGATATCAGGACGCGCGACGTTGTCACTCCGTGTGACATGTACTGAATTCTACTGAATTTCAGTTTTTCAAATAATATTATTTCATAAATTATGACTCTGTGTTGCCAGGACTACGAAGTGTACCTATTTTATTTACTTAGTATATTTTAAGGAAAAAATTAAAAGGTAATATATATTTACTACCGAGAAAGACTTAAACAATGTACAAAATAAATATTATGAATGCCTTACTACGCACTAGCATTAAAAACTAGGAGTACTCTATATAGAATATCATTGGAGTAACTAGGGTATTAGTAACATACAAAAATAAAATAGTTCTTAACAAAATTTTATACATCTTCTGTAAACTGTTTATTGAGACAAAATTATATATAATATATATAATTTTGTCTGAATAAACAGTATATTACTATGACGACGAAGACAAACAAGACAAGACGATGAAGACAGTCCAAGGGTCCGAGGCATCTGAGTGTAAAATGCGTATTCTAGTCTCCTAGCGGCGCGGCGGCGGTGACAGATGTCTCCCACAATGCGCGCTCGTTCACGCATCGCCACGAATTTATTTCACACTGCCACTGCGGATGAACATGATTCATTTTTCAGTTAGATCGAACAAAACGTGACGATGTTCGATCGAATATTTTATTCGAAAATCTCGTGAATTTACTCAGTCTTTGTTCTGCACTCTATTATCAGCGACGCATTTTGAAACTGTCACAAAAACTTGTCCACACAAACGAGGAAGATGAATTTACTAAATTGCCAATATAATTCCCGTCAGCGGCGGACTAAATAAAAATGAAAAATCGGAGCAAAGTAACAACGGCACAATCTGTTTAATAAAACGTTTCTGCGCTAATTTGATTTATTGATTAAAAATTATACTGACTTCGTTCTCTCATAGATTTAGGTGTTATTCTATAGATTGATGGTTTTTTTATGGATGTGGAAGCCCCCGTTGCTCAGCTAGTGGAGATAATCGCATGCGATTACCAATTTTAACCAACTTACGAAGCGGTTAGGCCATGGATGAGTGACCAAATAATGGAAATACATTTGGGCGCTACCGTGGATCGGATGATACGTTAAAGACCTTACTTTGAAAACTCTGATGATGTGGCCGTGTATGTTGGCTACTCTCATACTCGTAAATACTCACTTTCAGATAGATGTTTCAGATAGTCAACGTTCACTTACATTCAGCGAGTGAATCTCAGTTGTTTTTATGACGAAAACATTTGGCACAGAGATGTAAACAGTGGAGCAGCGGCATCGCAGTGAGTGGTACTCGGGCGATATTTGCCGCCTCCTCGAGGGCGCGGTGTTTGCGAGCAAACAGCCGCCACGTACCATCACCTGTCGCATATACCTATACTTACAACTCATGCCAAAAAGCTGTACGAAGCAAAAACGATCACCGTCCGTGACGCGATCCTTCATATTAACTCACGTTCGCGCAATCATTTTGCTCGCAAAGTGGTACTCGGTAGCTTGAGGATTCAGTTACCTGACTTTGATTTACATCAGAAGGAATGTTAAAAAGGAAGCTGAGATTGAGTCTATACGTATTAATATGTCACTACCGCATTTTAAAAAGGAAAAAAATCAAGTACAGTTCTGCTAGAAACACCATAATTTACTTTGATGGGAATAACATTACGGGAACGCCGATATAGTGGGTCGCCATCTGGCTTTCATTTTGATATTTGGGCGGCTCCCTTGTGAAACATACACACAAAGAAAATAATATAAAGAGTTAGAAAAACACAAAACCGTACGTATTTTTATTTCTTTCGCTGTCTCTGATTTAAATTGAGACGTTACTTTATTAGGTAAACTGTATTTTTACGAAGAAGATTTTCTTTTGTTACTTAATAAGATTTTTTAAATCTTCGTGGGAGTTTCATAACAAGGGTTGATACATTTAATTGACTCTATTCTTGAGGCTGGATTAAAATTATGATCTACTTTTGTGAGCACAATGGACCTCACCTCCCGTTCAATGCGGCCTCATAATTTGTTTTGCGGCGAAATTTATTCATCCCATGTTTGTATAGGAAATTGAATTAATTAAACAAAGCTTGAAAGCCTTTATTGATAATGAAACTCGGAATTATAACATAACCGCAGTAATCAATTATAATAATTTCCGTAAGCGATAATAGTGTTTCTATAAACACGATTTAATTATTTTGAATGTACTGCTCTGCTACAAAATAATTTGTACTTACATATGGCAATGTTGGCTAACATCTAGTATGTACAATATTGATGTAGCTGATTGCTATCACATATTTCTAACAAATGTATATCTAAAGTAAGCATGTATTGTACAAACTACCATTATGATTTCGATAAACAAAAACGTCGAGAAAAAAATTGATCACACAATCAATATGCCATTAAAAAGATACTTATCATTCCATTCATCTGTAAACAATAAACATTTGTACGACGCATCGTTCTGAGCCGCAATATTTATAGTGCCTTTGTTTACGCATTCGAGGGAAAAATGTAAGCAAACACAAGAAAAGAATCAAGCGATTGCGTGATATTAGAAGTATGCAAGATAATACCAGCTACGACTACTTGCAACTCATTCCAATTCAACGGTTTCCTCTGTTTACTAAACATTTTACTAAACACACGACAAAAAAAATATAAAAAACAGCTAACCGTCGCAATCTGTAAACTTTCAAATAAATAGAAACATATTTGTAAAGTGTACTTAGAAATACGAGCTCATAAAAAATTAGCCACTCCTTTTACCCGCTGTGTTCTGAGGAAGGTGCAATAAATTTTAAAAAGTTTACGGTAAAGTGAACTCTAGCTCGGAACAAAATGGTGTTCAATACACGCGGTGCAGTGAACTAGTGTTAGGGGGGGGCACGGCGACACCTAAATGTTTGTTTCTTTTATTTTTATTCTGCCATTTTGAAGTTATCTCGTACGAAAATAAATAAAAATAAGATGGATATCTCCTATTTGGTATTGTATAAGAAAACAAGGAACACCCATACCTTTGTTTTCCCGAAGTAAACATTATTAAATCCGTAATGTTTTCAATGTTATTGTAGCCCCCAGGTGAATTAGTATTAGTACGCGGTGCGAGAGAGGACCATCAACACTAGTTCCTTAACCTCGTTCGTTGTATTTGTAAGAATGATTATTCGTGCCCGCGGGAACATTACGTGTGCTTGAGACCAATGGAGAGCTTGGCGTTAGTTGCGACTCTTTCTTTAACCTCTTAAGTATACATAATGTTTCACTACTGGTTGAATATGGGTTTGATCGGGTTTTTTTGGGCTAGTAAGAAGACGTCTGTTTAAATTTTCTATGTCCTAATATAATCCCCGTATTAAAAAAAAAAGTAGAACTCCGTTGTTGTGCAAACATTTAACAAATATATTGTCTTTTTCTTTTACACGTAAACGAATTGTTTCAAAATCCTAGCTCCTGTTCCCGGCCGCGGAATAAATACAACAAAACACGCCATTACCACCGCCTTCATACACCGACGTTTACTTCCCTTTTATTTATGGATTCGTTTGCCTGAAAGACAATGAAAGGAATAATTTAACAATGAATATTAATGAAGTAGAACTCGCACTCGTTCTTGAGCTTTTACTGCGTATTAATATAATACCTCTGAATGGATTTTCAATAAATCTACTTAATTTATTGCTTATTTTTGTGCTAGTCGAAAAGTGTATTAACAAAGTAATCGTAATAAATAACGTTAATTGAAATATCATTCATATATGCGCTATTATGAGTGGAGCTAATAGGTAAATTAGTTAGAGGAACGACTCATTTGTTGATTTTACGAGTCCGTAATGATTTTAGTGCCTCGCTTACTAAAAAATATCAAGAAGTTGGATGGCCATATGGGATGGGATGTTTTCATAATTGTAACTTAATTACGGAAATCTAAAAACTTTTCAATTTAAGAATTTGTTTATATTTCCAATAAAAAGTGTAATGAATTTAAAAAAAGAACTTACTCTTGGCATAACTGAAAATGGAACTACCACATAAAAATACAGGAAGGAGTTTTAAAAGTTACCATCAAAATTTTAGTTTCGCTCGTTGTCGTAATTTTTAAGATGAAGGATTTCAAGTAACAACTTCGCTCTTTTACATTTACGATCTAATTTTGGATTATGAAATACTAAACATATCAGTATGTATATTTACAGTATATTTTTAGCTATCAGTCAAAGTACAGTAGTATACTATATCAAAGGCAGCTAGGGCGTTGGAAAACTAACAATATCTGAGATCATCTTCTCGCATCTGAAGCTATGTATGAATGTAACTTAAAATATGTTGTAAATTTCAGCGTATGTACAAATAGATACCCTTTTCATAACTCTCATACTCTTTTTGTATTCATTTCTTTTGGGCTGGAAAAATAAATAAAAATTGTGGAGCACTTAGATTATCTTTGGGCTTTTCTAAAGATTTTCTAAGTGCCCCTTTTTTGTAGTAGTTAGAAGTAGTATGTTTAGTTTTTCTTCCCTTGTTATTATATTTTATTAATGTAAATAAAGATATTTTTGTATTCTAACAGTTTGCTACTAGCGACGCTATGACTATTTTTTGCAATGCGTTTCTATGCATCTACGGCGTACAAGTTAATACATTCTTCTGTATTGACTTCCTTTATACTTCTTAAAATGCTGTGGTATATTTTAATAAGCTGATATTATTACATAAAAATAAAAATAAAAATAATTATAATTAATTCTCTATAACATCTTCCCAAATATTTAATTTATAAATCAATATTTTTTAATTACATTACTAATTATTGCATAACTTATTTCTAAAACAAAGAAATATACAAATATTATTTTGTTAGGATCCCTCAAAATATAGTCATAGAAATTAATTTATATCAGAACTTTGATACACGTCACATTTTCAAAATAAATAGGAATTCAAATTATTTAAAAAGACGATATTAACATTCTTCTTTTTTTTTATTAAAATAATAATAAACAATATTTACACATATTAACACTAATAGAACTAAAAAAGAGTATTTACATCTTAACTAAATTTAAACAATCTACATGTGGTATGGAGCCAAGAACGCTGGCTGCATTCCCACGCTGGATTGCTATAGAAATCCTTTGCGCAAGGAACCAGCCAGCGTTCTTGTCTCTAGTGATGTCAATCAACATTTTATTTAATTTTTTTATAAAAGACTTCGTGCTTTTACCCCACGGACCAAAAGTTCAGCGATAGCGAAAGCGGTACGAAAATATAATCAGTCGATAATGATGTATATTTTCGCCGTTTGGCTTCTTCTGCTGCGTCCGCCGCGGCCCCTGCCGCTTGTACTGTTCCACTGAGGCGAGAAGGAGCTAGTGTATCGACGCAAGTTGCGTCCCATACAAGAGCTTTTCCCCGCTCCCAGGGAATCAGTGTGAGGCCATCGGGGCGCTTTCCATCGTCACGGACCATGCCAATCGGTTCAAGAACTGATGGTACGTTGACAGTGGCAAGTGCCCGTCTCACTATATCATTCAGCGAGCCGTGGCGGGAGAATCTGCCTGCACTGCGAAGGCATGAAAGTCCGTGGAGGCCCTTCCTATCGACATCGCTACCACATGTGCAACTGTGTTGTTCGACAATAGCAGCTCCAATTCGCAAGCCGATAGAGATTCTGAAACTGCCATTGTCGAAAAGTGTAGGTACCGAGGTTGGCAGAAGGGAGGGCATGTAGCCATTGGCCAGATTCGTGTTGAGACACTGCTTGAAGCCTTGCGCGATCGTTGTCACCTATTAAATTTTGTTTTAAAGAGTTAAATTGCTTCTGTACCAATGGGGCATCCCAAAGTTTTTGGCAGAATGGTTCCTTAGGGATGTCAACATTGGTACAGAGAGATGTCCACTCTCTCACTGCCTCTGCCGCACAATTTATCTCAACTGACGATGATTTCAAAATAGATGAACAAAGTTGAGATACGCCATGCACAGAAGACAGAAAGGCAGGAAGTGCAACACTAGAAATTTTGCGAATGCCGATACCACCCGTTCTAATAGGTAAAGTTGCTTGTGTCCAAGAGTTCGATGCGAGGTTCAAATTTAGAATTTTTTCCAATGCTGTTTTTAGCGTGGTATCTAAGTCTTGTAAAACATCTAAATGTTTCTAGATTGGGCAAGCTCTTAAAGCGTAAGTAAATTTTGGTACAAAAAGGCAAGATTTAAGTATGGTGTATGCAATGTGTGAATTTAGATAACCCAATCTGTGAATATTTTCCGAAAGCAACTTCAATTTATTTTCTAAAAAGGGCCCGATACTATCCTCGCAAATTGGGGCACCTAGAAGGCAAAGTGATTTGGAATCAAGAATTTGTATATTTGGAGATATTTTTTGAATTATTGTATGGATGACATATTGTACTCCGCAGATACAAAATCTGTACCGTAAACACGTTTACTTTATCTTCCGCCCCATCACCCCTCATTACATTCTTGCAGATAACCAAAATTGTCGTCACCATAACATATCCGATAATGCAAGCCATACCCCGTTCATAATACCTAATTCAGCAGGCACGTTCGCTGACAGTAAACATGGTATATAACGTATTATGGTTATATTAAATCCGAAGGCGTCGAGTCAGCGGCGCGTTTGATGGAATAATAAAGTAAGTTTTATGGTCCTTCTTCGTCCGTATAAATCTCGAGGATAGCTCGACGCAGATGCGTGTGATAGGCCAGTTGTTGACAGCATTACAGTGATAATATCGCGAGACGTGTCTCGGAACTGTTCCAACTGCCCAACGATAGCTTCTACGTTCAGTTATTTATTCAACATGGACAATCTTCTCTTATCTGCGGTGGAAACAGGATGGAGGTGTAAATAAGTTCGGCCAAAATTACTGTTCTGTTTTCAATGAAATAAAAGTTACAGATAAACATTGATAAACGTTCAATTTGTGGTGAATCATACAATTGGTAAGTTTAAGTACCTAAGTAATATTTTATAGTAGTTTATAAATACAAAAATGGTAAGTTGTCACCTAAAATAAAAGAATAATTTTTTTTTCTAATTGCAAGTAATTACTTATTTAAAATAAAATAATATTTAAGTAATACATTGGTATATGTTTCTCGTAATGACCAAGCATCAACTCAGTTATAGAACACAATACGTTAATATCTAAAATAGCTATCAGGGATCTTATTTGATATATTCACTAGTATTCACATCACGTGCATTATTTCTCACCTACACATTACACGTACAAAAAGTAGCATACACATGTAGTGCTGAAAGCTGTGCGCTCATTCTGGCACTAGTTACCTCCGAGAGAGGTACCAGCGCTTCACAAACCTCATAAATCCACCTCCCCGAGGTACCATCCAGATAAAACTTTATTTATTGCACTGACTGATTTATGCACTGCATGTGGGTGACCCGACGCGATTTTTTGCATTTAATTGCGCTACTGTTTGCGCTCCTGCCCAAACTAATCCACATTCATGGCCATGCTGCCTGCCACCTATCGACGGTACAATGTTTTTTCTAACATAATGAAATAGCACCCCGATTTTTTCGGGTTTTCTGTTTTATCCGATGTCTGAAAACATTCACTGTATTTTAATGGAAAAGAAGCAAAACATCCGGTTTCCAGTACATTTTTGTCCGCAAATGAATAAAACGACAGCAAAAGTTCTCGCATTTCAGGACGTCATTTTGCTAGATAAATCTCTTAAAGTTATATGGCCTCACATTCATTACCCATCGAACGCTAATCCCGCCGGCGCGAGGGAAATGTCTAGAAAGTCTTTGTAAAGAGTCCCCTTTGGTTGAGCTTATTTGAGGCGAGCTCGAGCGCTGCGCCGCCTCGCCATGGCGCCTCCGCGGCACCTCCGTGGAGATCAAAGGAGACTACTTTTCGATTAAACGTCGTCTCTGCTCATAAATTCTTGAATTTCAAACACGCGCACGGCAGCTCTCTTTATCATGCTTCATAATGCTCACGAGTTTCGCATTTACAAAACACAAATAAGCTCGAGTAATGTTTGTACAATTTAATTAATTTATTAGTGTTAGCTACAAAATTAAAGCTCGACTCCTCTGCTACGCTTTGCAGTGGCAATACGTCAACTCAAATCGCACTAAATTCTCTCGTGTTTATTTCCCGCACAATGAAAGTTCGTACTCATTTTATAGTAAACTAGCTTTTTCACGCGGCTTCGCTCGCGTTAAGAAGTATTCTTATTAATTAGGTATATATAGTTAGTAAAAAAAGTCGCAAATACTTTTGTTTAGCGTGTGTCAAAAATTAGGGCCTACAAAACTTCTTTGTCCACAATATTTTTAACTAATCTGTCAGTAGGCGCTAAAATTATAAGCTATTGGATGAACTTACTCGTGAGCAAGCAACATAAAACTATCCATGAGAGAAGCAATGTTCTCTCAAGTCAATACCTGCAAATTTGAGAGAGAAAAAGAAAACTTTTAGGGGAAACTGCAATCGTTTAAATTCGAACGGGATATCTGTTATTAGTGGACGGGAGTTCTGTTGTAAGAGCAATTTTTCCCTTCGGCTAGACAAAAATCAGAGTCTCAGCCCGATTGGCTTAAAATTGACAAAGTTTCATACAAACTTTCATCCCCTATTTTATCCCCTTAGGGGTGGAATTTATCAAAATGTTTTCATAGCGAGCGCCTACGTTATAGTAGCTTTATGCATGCAAAGTCTCAGCTCGATCGGTTTAAAATTGACAAAGTTTCATACAAACTTTCATCCCCTATTTTATCCCCTTAGGGGTGGAATTTATCAAAATGTTTTCATAGCGAGCGCCTACGTTATAGTAGCTTTATGCATGCAAAGTCTCAGCTCGATCGGTTTAAGATTGACAAAGTTTCATACAAACTTTCATCCCCTATTTTATCCCCTTAGGGGTGGAATTTATCAAAATGTTTTCATAGCGAGCGCCTACGTTATAGTAGCTTTATGCATGCAAAGTCTCAGCTCGATCGGTTTAAAATTGACAAAGTTTCATACAAACTTTCATCCCCTATTTTATCCCCTTAGGGGTGGAATTTATCAAAATGTTTTCATAGCGAGCGCCTACGTTATAGTAGCTTTATGTATGCAAAGTCTCAGCTCGATCGGTTTAAAATTGACAAAGTTTCATACAAACTTTCATCCCCTATTTTATCCCCTTAGGCGTGGAATTTATCAAAATGTTTTCATAGCGAGCGCCTACGTTATAGTAGCTTTATGCATGCAAAGTCTCAGCTCGATCGGTTTAAAATTGACAAATTTTCATACAAACTTTCATCCCCTATTTTATCCCTTAAGGGGTGGAATTTATCAAAATCTATTAATAGCAAGCGCCTACGTCATAGTAACTTTATGCATGCAAAGTCTCAGCCCGATCGGTTTAAAATTGACAAAGTTTCATACAAACTTTCATCCCTTATTTTATCCCTTTAGGGGTGGAATTAGTCAAAATCCTTTCTTAGCGGATGCCTACATTATAACATCTACCTGCATGCCAAATTTCAGCCCGATCCCTCCAGTGGTTTGGGCTGTGCGTTGATAAATCACTATATCAGTCAGTCAGTCAATCAGTCACCTTTGAGTTTTATATATTTAGATTTAGATGGTGTAAATTTTGGAAGGAGAAATATTAGATACCGTCGTCTTAATGAACGGTTATTTTTAACACTGAACAACGAGTTATCGTTAAACCTTCCCTTGCGACGTCCAATTAATGTAAAACGAGACAACATCTCTTATAACATCATAAATTTCGGCAGAACTCCGCCTAATTGAATCACGGTGGGCTTTGACGAAAATAAACAAGTGGCGGATAAACCGATTGATGCGTTAATCAGTTAAGAAACCGTCTTACTTAGAAAATCAAATCGACGAGGCTTTTGATTTTTTTCATACTGATGAACGAACGTTAAATAACCAACGAAAAAATAAAATAAACGTTCGTTACAAGTATGACTGTCCACTTTACTAAAAATGTTCTATTTAATCCGGTCTTTAGATAGCGCCTCTAGAATTTATTCTACTTGCCACTACGCAACTCCACATCTAACTCTATATCTTTAGAGGCTTATATGTATATGTACTTAACAATAACATTTAATCGCAGTAAGGTCTTACTATATAAAACAGAAATTAATGTTACAAATTCTTATTTTAAATTCATTACATCGATGAGATTAAGAAAAGAAAGCTACATATGAACCGAATTAACGTGGAAGATTAAATTCTATCAAGAAAAATCTTTCAAAAATTACTAAATGAAGCGTCTATAGATTTATTCAATACAAATCAAATTACAGTCCCATTAATTATTTGAGCAAAATTGTTAATTCACTTAATACTAAAAGCACGTATGACAAAATAACGAGAGAATTCGATTAGAGCCTTTACCTACTGAAGTACTTAATGGCCCATAAGGAGATAAGGTTTAGTCCCAATACTAGGTAATTTTAAATTGCTCTTGGGTTTAGTACTAAAACTCCAACTCGTAAAGAACATTTGGGTTAGATAAGGATATAGTCAATAGGTATCGGGATTTAGCGTGTTCTGTCACTTTCGTGGCCTTATTATCTACATAAATTTAATAGTAAAAATGGTACCTAATCTCAAACTTTTACTATTGAATAGTACACTTCTTTTATCCAAAAATGCACTCTTATTGGGTAATGAACATACAAAGAACTTGTAACAAAACTTTTTTCTTTTCTATATATACATAAGTTGATTAAAAAGTCTAATCATTATTATGTAAAAGCAATACCTGCACCTCAAAATACAAAACAGGTATAAAAAAGCAACCTGCGTTAGCCTTAAGGCTTACCTGTTGCAAGATTCAATAGAGCGGTAAAACTCACTGTAATATTCAATGCACGTGAATTTGCTGCTGAAACAATGCCAGCTCAACTATTATTACGCTCGGAAATAAACATAACAAATGCCACCAGGTAGAAATATGAAATACGCGCCGTCTTATGAACGTTAGTGAACCAGTTCTTTTTGGATAAGCACCCTCCATCTTAGGCCATAGCTGTTGCTTATCATCTGCCAAGCTATGGTGAAGCGCAAACCTATTTAAGTTTAAAAAACATTATAGGTTACCTAGAAGCAGGCCAACGCAATTAGGCATCCATTTTACAATGATGTGTGTTATATAGTAAAGTAAAGTAAAGTAAATTTTTATTTGAGCAACCTTATTGTATAATTTACATGATGCTGTCTTTTGCTTTAGTTGGAACTGTGTTGCAAAAGACAGGTTCTTCCAGGTGGTTTAGATGGTTAACAAATACAATTAAAAGTAAATAAAACTAAAACTATGGACATCATAAGATAATAATACATAATAGAAGAATATATAACTTTTATCTGTATATATATATATACTGTATATCTGTATATATACTTGAAGGTATATAATATCGAATAGACCAAGCTTTTAGATTTTACATTGTTGTGTAGACATAGTTTTTTTTAGATATACTTACGAGAATGGGTCTGATTGATAAAATAGCCTAATTACATACCTTTACAAGAATTGCAAACAATTATATGTTAAATTGTACTTCGCATATTTCGGAGGAAACAAAGCATCTCACATATTCTACATAATAGAAATCCTGGCCTCGGGCTGCTTTCCGAGTTCTGTTCAACAAACTTAGATCCATTTACTTCGGCAAAAGTAATATGAGTCTCAAAACAAAATATCTAATTATCAAGCCCGCTTTAACTATACATACCTACTTGTATACGAGGTGCTCTCGATGTAATGTATATGTTAGAGTTTATTACTGTTTTCTTTAGAGAACGTACAAGTTAAATATACGCGTGCATAAAATTGATACTAAAATATTTCACCGAAATATGATACAAAAAAGTCAATGCATGGCACCAGTGCTGCCACTAATACTTTACCTGTGTCGACTCTTGAAGTAATCTTATTGTTTGCTTGACAAAAACTGGGCACAAAATTCACAACATAGGGCCCCCCTTTCACGGATCATTTAATTTCATTACGGACTTACATCCTTCAAACTCTGCGGATTGTTCGAATAACCGTAAAATATCTAAATGGGGTCTTAATTGTGAATTAAATTATAGATGAGAACGGTTTTGAGACGTCTCTCTCTTCCCAGACAAAAGCTCAAGGAAAGTTAATAAAGGCCTGTGATGTAAGTTAAAACAATATTAGCGGGTGAATTTCTTGAGCCGTTTTGTGATATTTATTCAGATCGTTCTGGAATTGGTTTTATGATTCCTTATTTGATCATCATTGTCTGAGCGATTAACATATTACGTTGTCGGTCCATTCCTTTTGATGCCCTAATGGACAAATTTAAAAAAACAGCTGAGCTTTATTGCATTTGATATTGATTTGGTAAAAAACGATAGCTTTAAGAAAAGAACTCATAAACAAGTTGTAAAAATAGTTCACAAATTAGAACAAATTTACTAGGATGCCGTAACATAAATTGCACGACCGACGCCTCGAAACGAGGCAAAAATCTCAACAAACGGAACTCGGCACCCGGAATCAATCCATACCGACTTTCCATTATTACCATCCACGTCGAAGGAAGCGAGGGAAACGAGAAAATGATTTGATCAATGATTGGAAACAGTCTTTATATGGGCGTTATCAAATGCGCAGATGGAGTATTGCTCGAATATTGGTTATCTGGCAATGATGCCGGCGGCCGCACGCTTTACCAATACCGACGTATCGACGCACGGCTCGGCCGAACAATACGCAGCTACCGAATACTTCATCGTCAGATAAAACTGGAATCCAAGTGTGGCTTGTGAAATTGCTACGTTCGTACCTGTTCGCCGCGCGCTGTGCGGTTTGCTCTGTTTATTCCCTCACAAATAAATGAAACTCAATTTATTCAGACACTTTACCGTTCGCTGAGAACCGACTTCAATAGCTTCACTATCGGTTAATTATTATAACCATCCAATCACAATGCTCCTTCATTTTCCGCTTAAACGAAACTATTAACGATGCCTCCGACATTGGGTATCAAATATTTACTCAGCAAATAATTAACAATCTACACATCCATTATTATGCGACTGTTTCCTTATTTGTAGGGTCTGTACCTATCACCATTGTAAATATGGGAAAATAATAAACAGACAGCTGCGACAAAGATGTTAGAAAAATGTTGGTAAGAAATATTTTGCTAGATATTGGAGACGATCGCGCGTCTTTGGGCGGCAACCTCGTCATTACCGCCAAATGAACTCTGCTCACAAATGATACTATATCCGCTGGCCTTACTCGTATGTGAGATATTCTTGATAAGAGAGAATAGTTTCTCATCGCGCAATAATATCTACACAACACTGCAATGTCACGGTGAAATATTTTTGTTACATGTAATTATTTGAATAGTATAAAATTCAATTATGCATTTACCACAACCTATTCACGTTGTGAGGTTTTGATTATATTTAGCACGTATCAATCCTTTATTCTCTCACTAAATTTGCGCGTTCGTTCGGAAACCGAAAAGCGTAGATAATACGATCTGCAATCATCCCGCTCCGCTATGAAATTCGGTGGGTGGGTCTCACGTCATGCATATTTTCACGGCCGAATTTCCGGATGTGCTTAATAGGAAAATGCTCCCTGCGATCTCAATTCCTGCGGCGTTTTCATAATATCTTATACGTTGCCTATACACAATAATGCGATATGATTAAACGTGCATAGGCATGACCTAATTTAATCAATTCGATGTATTCTACGTTTGTATCACGATTAAGAAGACAACTGACACCGAATGTTTCTCTACCGAAAACAAACATTCAGTGTAAGCTGTCATGTGGTGGTTTCATAATATCTAAGGAACGATTTAAAAAGTTATTTAAAAATCTCCCTCTAATGATTAAAAAGTTTAAACGCCTACATTTGTACCGGCGAAAGATAAAAATTGTAAATGTATATTTTTATACGTACTCGTAGTAAGTTTCTACTAGTGCAACACATAGCCTTGCAGAAATCCTGATCACAAGTTCAATTATCCGAAGGCACTTTCAAAGGATCTGTTAGATATCTTTTTCCTTCGCAGTCACGATATACCCTCCAGCGTTTCCTTGAGAGTGTCTTGTGTATATAAAATCTATTTCTATAACACCCAATAGGATCAGCATCGTTCTGTAGAAAACAATTTTCGCTACAGCTTTTTCTCGTGAGAAAAAGCGGTTCCTTTGTTTTTCAGGATGGTTTCAGATAAATATACAAACACCTACTTGATATGATGTAATCCGATAAATTATTAGGTTGTTATATTATGTAAACCCGTGCTATAATACACTCTATTACCTACCTACATTAAAATATGTACTTTATATAGTCAGATATTATTTTTCAGCAAAAATGTTTTAAGATGAAATTTGGTCTACAAAAAACAGGATTTTTCATACAGTCAGTGAGGCGTAAGCTCGTGAATAAAGTTTAGCTTAAAAAATTTGATGGAAAAGTGAGGTTTTTTCGGTTTGAATATTTATGCATACACAAAAGTGTACTCGCAAAATTGCTACAATACATTAAACTATACTTCCGCTGACATACTTCAGCACTGAATGAAAGAGTAATTTGTATGATCTTTATTTTAAAGTGTCATCCGTTTTATATACGATTGCCTAAATGTTTTATGTTACTGTTCGGTCACCCATCCAGGAACTTACTGCGTGGACCGTTGCATTGCAGCGTACGAATATCTAAGCGAATGTGGCTCAGCGGTTCCAGTGTCTGCTTTTCATCCAGACGTACCCTGGTTCGAATCCGCCCTACACCAATGACTTGTATTTTTCAAGTTATGTGTAGATTTGCACTCGCTTAGCGGTGAAGGAAAACATCGTGAGGAAACCGACATGTTTGAGGACCACAATATCCGAGGATAGGTATGCGTCTTCCGTGGAAGGACCTGGGCGCCCACCACGTTGTATCTGCCCAAGAAAACTCCCCTAACGAATTAATTCTGCGGGGGAGTCACGACCCTCAGTCATGAGGAAATACGACTCAAAGAGAGAGTACGAATATCTCAGTCAGTTGAGATACGCGAGTGCTTCAAGGACTCTAAATCCCGGATGTAGCTGGTAGTCTATTATTCAAAGAAGATTAATCACAGTGTCACGGCTAATGCACATACACAGACGTCATAGATTAATTATCAGAATCGAGTAACAATGGTGTAAGGATTAGTAGATTCATAGACAATATAGCCCACATGTTTCTTTTTTTAACATATCAATTGTTTGTGTCATGGGCACTAGATAACGTTAACACTACTTATATACGTTTCTTTACAATACTGACATACTATACATAAAAAGACCAGACTCTATACAAAATAATGCATATTGAAAATGAACAATGATTTGTGTTGAGCGGTAATCGAACCCGTGACTCCCGACGCTGCAGGCAGCCTTACTACTGAGCTAACAGGCCAGTCTATATATATATTTATCTATATACATATCTTACTCTAACACAAACTATATCTATTGCAGAATCAGCCAAAAACTCGTCACGCGTTCATAATGTCAACTCAGTCAGTATTTAGATTTATCGCATTGTATTTGTATCTAACCAACCTATTTAGTTTGTTTGCCATACACATACACACAAGGCAAATTACATATTACTAGCTGTGCCTGCGACTTAGTCCGCGTGGAATAATTATTTTGGGCATTAATTGTTTGATTTTTGAACCATTTTCGCAGCACACGCAACGGAAGCATAGCAAAGATGAATAATTTTCCATTGTTTCTTCACTCCTATAAGTTGCAGCGTGATTTTATATAGCTTAAAGCCTTCCTTGATAAATGGTCTATTCAACACAAAAAGAAATTTTCAATTCCCACCAGTAGTTCCTGAGATTAACGCGTTCAAACAAACAAACAAACAAACAAACAAACTCTTCAGTTTAATTATATTATTAGTATAGATTAGCAACTTATTTTTTAGGAAGGCTTTATTACATTATCACCAACCTTTTGTACTGTGTCTTTTAAATTTCTTGTTAAATACCTACGAGTATATGCCTCAAAAATTTACTTTTCAGAGATTCACTATCTAATGTCAAAGTAACTAACTAGTTTAAATTAGAGGTTTCCCGCGATGTGGTGTCTAATCGTGTTTGTCTGTAGTATAAACTGCAATGATTAAGTACTGTGTGGAGGTGTCGGGCAGTGTGATTGCCCTCGTTACTGGCAAGCAGGTTCGGCCACCCTGATACCTTCATAACTATTTCGATACAGGGGGTCATACTAGGTATAACTTTTAAGAATAAAAAGTAAAAAAAAGAGCGGCGAAAAGATGGTATTTCGTTTAGACCACAATTTGCCTGATGGTGAATAGTTAAAACTTTTTTTACAAGGAATGGGTTCGCACTTGACCGTAATTCGCCTGATAGTAAGCAAAACCGTAGACGTTAAGTAATATGAACAATCTTCTTTCGTCTTTCGTCATGGTGGAAAGGTCGACTTGTATGAAATTGGGAATGGTATAGATCAAAATGTAAAATAACACAAACTTGTCCTTTATCTCACCGCTTATTAGCTTTAATATCAATATCATTAATGACAGCAATAATTACTATCACAGTTATTCAATAACCATGTATTGAGCTCCATTGTGTACCTAATCAATTATAATAGTAGTTTATGCAACTGTCATATAATGAAGGGCATTAAAACACGAGTGTGAGTTTATGAAACGAGCGCAGCGAGTTTCATAATAGTAACGAGTGTTTTAATACCCGTGTTATATGCAGTTGCATACACTACTTTATCTTCACTAATGCATTGATAATTTATTAGATTAAATTCACGCGTACGTGTATTGTCACAGTGATTTTGCCGCCATTAAAATCTAACCAACGAGACTGCAGCGCGACCAACCTGATTGGCCCTGCAATCAGGTTGGTCACGCTTTTTCGATGTTATAATGAGCTATTACAATATCGATGTGGATATTATAACATCATGTGAAATTGCTTAAATTGAGTGTTTTGTTGTCTGTGCTATAACAGTAGTAATTATAAGTCAAGTATTGGAAACATAAGTAGAATGTTACAACATTAGTGTAGATAAAATAATACACAGGTACATGCAAGCAGGTGAAAATATTTGATATTATAAAAGATTAACTCTCTCATTATTAAACTACTTTATAAAATACATTGCGACGAGATATAATTCATAAGAAAAACTTTTTCATTAGCTTGCTTGTACATTAAAGTTTACCGATATATACATTCAAACGGACGAACCGTGGCTAGTATTTGTAGACATAACTGTATAACTTCAAACCTGCCAGTTTGTAGTTTGTTAACAGCTATGAATTCTTAAATACTCTCCTTGGTTCGCTGAAAGTTTGTTTGTTTTATGCAATGAGATTTCAGTTTAGTTACCGTTAGTTAAAACTAATAATAGGTATATATAGTAAGGGTCTATAGTACAGAGTAGAAACCAATGGTGTATAATGAATAGGTTAAGTAACTTAGTTGTACTTGTAATAATGATCCTGAGTTACTTACTTATGTAAGTGTACTTATAATAATGGTGCCTTTTAAACACACGATACACATTAGTGTGTAGATATTAGCAAGCTTGTGATAAGTTGTCAAATATAAAGTTTAATTGATTCTTATTGGAATTTTTACTAAGAAATACTAAGAAAACTTAATTACACGAAACGCAGGGAGATGTTTTAGAAAATTGAAGCACTGGCACCCCTCGCAACATACCCATGATTAAGGTAATAGTAATTAGTAAGCGAGCCCTGTTTTCGTATAATTTTGTAGCCCATTTAGTTGCAGAGAGCACGTATCTCGACCAACGAGCAACAATAACTGGCAATCATTCCAGTTAAACCAGTCCCGGTGAAGTCCGGACGCTACAAAATTTGCATTCGTTAATCCCACGGCTAAAATGTTTACAGTTCTGCATTTACGCAATGTGCACAAATTGGTGCGATTCGTAACGCGAACGAAACGCGCCAGACTAAAGTTTGGGCGAGAATTTCTGTGGATTCACAACTAAAGCCTGCAAACAGAGAAATGGGAAGTTATTACCGGCCCCGCTACGTGGCGAACAAGTGAACATACGAGTAGGTTCAGTTACTGCGTTACTACAAAATTATTTGTGTGGTAGTCAGCTGGATTGTAAACAAACATAAATAACTGTACATTAAAAATGAATGACGTATACGGATTTAAAACTATCTTCAAAGGTTTATTCCCTACTGGTCTTATGCAAAAATACGACTACATTATGAGAAGCTATAATCTCTTTGCATCAGATTATACCAGAACCTTTTTCCTAGTAGCTCCTTTTGGAATACATTCACTAATTCGCTCAAAGGGATTACTTTGGTAGGTTATTATAATACCCATACATTAGAACAGTTACACGCCAATTTTCCCGTGAAGGACAATCCGGAATTAGGGTCCAGTTATTGAAAATAATTGCTACAGATAATTGGAATGTTGTTTAATCGTATCTTCTGAGAACTATTAGAAGAGTAAGCTGATAACGAACTGTCTCTATGTGGATTAATGGACAGAATTAGATACAGACAGAGAATTGGACACAGTATAAATGACAGAGTGCTAACTGAATTCTTGAAAATGGTTTTTGCATTCAGAAAGAAATTATTTCAATTCAATTGTTTACTAAAGAAAATGAATTCAAATGAAACCAAAGAGTGATTTGCTACTAAATTTTAATTTAATCAACCTACAAAAAGTTATAAGGTATCTATTTTGCCGAGTTTCTAACCATATTTAGTAGCTATAGTCTAGTTTTCTATCGACAAATCGTGTCGCATTCAGAACGTGATATACCTATACATAACTATATCTAAGTTAGATGTTTCTATTATCTTTTTATCGTAGCTTCCGACAAACTAGGGCTATAAACTGGCTTGAAATGTACCACCGTGTGGAATGCACTGCATTCTGCGGCGACGTATTGCCCCGTGTATATGCGGTTGCGGGAATGCCACTCTCATTCATCCCGCAAGTAGCTAGCTCAACTTATGTCATAACCTCCCAGTGTTTCAATAACTTGTCGCAATAACAATGTTCCCTACTTTGCTTGGATTTTGTGTTGAAACAGATGAAAGAAAGATTTGTAAGACAAGTTGCAATAAGCACACTCAGTAGCAAATTTTAAATACTGTATTTATATTTTGTAACCAAATTCTGAGTTCCAATTACACACTCACAGTGATGCACTTCCTTTCATTTCCAATCTTTTGTATATTATGTATGTTGTTTTTGTATTCTTTCTAAACAAGGCCAGTAATGAAATGCCAGTAGTTAGGGCACTGTGTGTGGGGTACGTTGGTGGCAAGTCGTGTTCTTCATTTGCGGCGGCAAGTCTCATATCGGCGGCGCGTGACTCGCATGCAGCGGCGCGCGGCGCGGGCGGCACCCACGCGGCCGGCGCACCCGCCCTTATAGCCACATATTACAACACGATGCCACACTATTTTCTTCAAAACTGCTGAGACAAGTTCTAACAAAATTAAATTAACAACAAATGAAAACTTTCCGCTGACAACACTGCGACTGAACGTGATAGCGATACCAAAAGGACAATAACATATTTTTTCCTTCCCGACTATTATTTACCTCGACTCCCATCAAACCTCTTTCCACGATATAAAGGACAATCTCTAGAATATTTATTAAAGCGTTGTTTCCTAGATGATTTGCGTGTTTCTGCAACTTGCTTCAATATAAAGGGTCGACGGGAAAATCTTGAGTGACGCAGGTCCGACAGCGGCGAACGTATTTTTGTCATTCTGTGCTTTTGCTTTAGACCGCAGACTCCGCTGGTTCCTTTCAAATAAGATTTCTAGAGCGAACGGTCGCCTTTACATAGTCTGCAATATTCTGCAGAATTGAATTACCTTGCAACGAAATACCTGCAAACGTCAAAATAAGACAACGGTTTGCTTCTACAAAGAGGTCAAAATAAGGCAAATTAATAAGATATAGACTTTTAGAAATTGTATACGGTTCGTGGTATATTTCAGATAATATCTCGTCGCCTAGACCTAAATAAACAGCAATTTTCTCATTGTAATATCCAGGCCGCCTGTTGTCTTAGAATTATTGTGTTTATGTAAAGTATGATAGGATACAAATAGGGTTGTTGGATCAGTTTGAACAAACGCCGGCTGAGTTTAATTATATCAGGCAGGACGTGAAGATGTCGGACATAGATAACACTGTCGCTGCAATCCGCTGCATTTGCAGTTCAGAGCGACTCTAATTGATTTTACATGGAACCGAGTAAAGCAACCATGACTTATAGCCGCTCTGCGTAATTTATTCAATCTAGTTGACGTAACAATGATAAATTCGTCTCTGTCATGATGCGGTTACAGGAACGAAGCAAATAATTCAATTTCCCGAGAAGGTACGCTGTATATTTAATTTCACGAAGCCGCTCTATAAATGTAATCTATCACAAGAGAGAGCGTCACCGGTAAACGTATGAATAATCTAGAACAATGTGAAACGAGTTGACTAAAATGAATTGTCTTTACAATCAACTTGACGCGTAAAACATAAGACCGTATAAAGTCTCTCTCTCTCCCATTTTTTCTCTACCTCAAAAGGTCAAACCTCGCTTCACGTAAACTGTTGAGTAAATACTTAAAACTAGCTGATGCGCGCGACTTCGTTCGCGTGGAATAGTTATTACCATAAAAACGATTCTAGTGAGTTAACCTTAAAACATAGACATATGCTGTTGCGGACATTTTGTTACATTATTTCAAGAGAAATAATTCTTTCATACACATTTTTTGATATCTTGAACCGTTTTCGCAGCGCATGCAACGGAAGTCCTCAAAGATGAATAATTTTCCCCGTTTTTTCCACATTTTCTATTGTTTCTTCGCTCCTATTAGTTGCAGCGTGATGTTATATAGCCTAAAACCTTCCTTGATAACTGGTTAATACAACACAAAAATATTTTTTCAATTCGCACCAGTAGTTCTTGAGATTAGCGCGTTCAAACAAACAAACAAACAAACAAACTCTTCAGCTTCATAAAATTAGTAAAGACATACGGTCTTATTTATAAAAATGCCTATAGTATGCTATAAGCTTACTATAGTTAAAGTGTTCAATAAGCATTTAAAGTGTTCTATAAAGTTTACGGTCTTATTTATAAAAATGCCTATAGTATGCTATAAGCATACTATAGTTAAAGTGTTCAATAAGCATTTAAAGTGTTCTACAAAGTTTACTATTTATAAACGTTCTATAAGCCTTCTATAACTATAGTACCCACGTGGTACCGACAATAAGCCAAATCATTGCCATTATTAAGAAAAAATCAAAGAAGAACGAAATTAACCACAGATAATACGTATCTTAGTGCCAAATATATGCTAACTTTGTCATAAAACACAAAATTTTGTCTATACTCAGACACAAAGAAACGTCAAAATTGTTGATATTCAGACGCGCAAAAATCAAAAATTTAAATAAAAATAAGTAAATAGCATCACTCCTGCTGCCCAGAGGATTTGCGATGCTGAAATAGCCTGCCGACGGGAGCTACATGAGGCCCAAATGGCCAACGAGCAACAAAAATTGTAATATTAAAAGAAGAGCTTTTGAAATTGAAAATAATTTATTATAAACTCCTGCTGCCCAGAGGATTTGCGATGCTGAAATAGCCTGCCGGCGAGAGCTACATGAGGCCTAAATGGCCAACGAGCAACAAAAATTGAAAAATTAAAAGAAGAGCTTTTGAAATTCAATATAATTTATTATAAACTCCTGCTGCCCAGAGGATTTGCGATGCTGGAATAGCCTGCCGACGAGAGCTACATGAGGCCCAAATGGCCAACGAGCAACAGAAATTGAAAAATTAAAAGAGCTTTTGAAATTAAAAATAATTTATTATAAAAGTAAAACAGAATGAAATACATAGAAAGACTTTTATTAACATGTTTATCACTAATCACACATACTAAGATACTTTCATTTAGCATTATATTATCACATGTCTGTACCTACTATTAATTAATTATTACAAGAGCAGCGGTGTCATTGTGTACAATAAGGGCTAATCTTTATATATAATTCTGATTGGAGACACATAATGTCACCGGATCTGGTTTTACAATTCCACATTTTTCCTTGTTTTAGTTTTGGCTTAACAGTAAAATCATAGTAGGTACATGCTCCAAAGCATAACTTTCTTTCATGTTATGTTCATAAAGATTATCGCTTCTATGTATATATATGTAAATGTGTCACCAAGCACCTAGCAGTATGTTCTTGCAGCCTCCTCTGAGAGCCAGTTCCATTACAGTACAGTTATATGCCAACTTCAACCACAGTATCACAAATATTAACTACTTACTAACTAAGATGTGACCTAATAAATGATTGCAAGATGGCGTTTGAGCGTCCACTTGCAACTTCTCCTGGCTCCTCTTGGACTACTGGATTTGCCTGGTGAGCATCTGAGTTACTTGCAAGCACAGCATCCCCCTGGTCAATGGCAATATTATGTAATACTGCAAGTGCTATTATTGTAGGCTTTACATTCTCCAATTTGCAAGTCATTCCAAACAAAAGGCACTGAAAACGCTGTTTTAAAACCCCAAATCATCAAAAAATTAATTTATATTACAAAATTTGATTGTTTGTTTTTACTTCAAAGACAGCAAATCAGCTGACAGATGACAGGATAGTCGGCCATCTTAGATCTTATAGCACCGCTATAGTAGGGTTATAGTGGGGTCCTCGCTACTATAACTTTATAATAGACTTATAGAACTGTTTAGCGCTATAGTGCGTTTATAAATACCGATTATGGTCATTTTTCTTATAGTGATGTTATAGAACACTTTAACTGTTCTATAACTTTTTATAAATAAGACCGTTACTATTTATAAACGTTCTATAAGCCTTCTATAACTATAGTACCCACGTGGTACCGACAATAAGCCAAATCATTGCCATTATTAAGAAAAAATCAAAGAAGAACGAAATTAACCACAGATAATACGTATCTTAGTGCCAAATATATGCTAACTTTGTCATAAAACACAAAATTTTGTCTATACTCAGACACAAAGAAAAAGAAACGTCAAAGTTGTTGATATTCAGACGCGCAAAAATCAAAAATTTAATTAAAAATAAGTAAATAGCATCACTCCTGCTGCCCAGAGGATTTGCGATGCTGAAATAGCCTGCCGGCGAGAGCTACATGAGGCCTAAATGGCCAACGAGCAACAAAAATTGAAAAATTAAAAGAAGAGCTTTTGTAATTCAAAATAATTTATTATAAACTCCTGCTGCCCAGAGGATTTGCGATGCTGGAATAGCCTGCCGACGAGAGCTACATGAGGCCCAAATGGCCAACGAGCAACAGAAATTGAAAAATTAAAAGAGCTTTTGAGATTAAAAATTATTTATTATAAAAGTAAAACAGAATGAAATACATAGAAAGACTTTTATTAACATGTTTATCACTAATCACACATACTAAGATACTTTCATTTAGCATTATCACATGTCTGTACCTACTATTAATTAATTATTACAAGAGCAGCAGTGTCATTGTGTACAATAAGGGCTAATCTTTATATATAATTCTGATTGGAGACACATAATGTCACCGGATCTGGTTTTACAATTCCACATTTTTCCTTGTTTTAGTTTTGGCTTAACAGTAAAATCATAGTAGGTACATGCTCCAAAGCATAACTTTCTTTCATGTTATGTTCATAAAGATTATCACTTCTATGTATATATATTATGTAAATGTGTCACCAAGCACCTAGCAGTATGTTCTTGCAGCCTCCTCTGAGAGCCAGTTCCATTACAGTACAGTTATATGCCAACTTCAACCACAGTATCACAAATATTAACTACTTACTAACTAAGATGTGACCTAATAAATGATTGCAAGATGGCGTTCGAGCGTCCACTTGCAACTTCTCCTGGCTCCTCTTGGACTACTGGATTTGCCTGGTGAGCATCTGAGTTACTTGCAAGCACAGCATCCCCCTGGTCAATGGCAATATTATGTAATACTGCAAGTGCTATTATTGTAGGCTTTACATTCTCCAATTTGCAAGTCGTTCCAAACAAAAGGCACTGAAAACGCTGTTTTAAAACCCCAAATCATCAAAAAATTAATTTATATTACAAAATTTGATTGTTTGTTTTTACTTCAAAGACAGCAAATCAGCTGACAGATGACAGGATAGTCGGCCATCTTAGATCTTATAGCACCGCTATAGTAAGGTTATAGTAGGGTCCTCGCTACTATAACTTTATAATAGACTTATAGAACTGTTTAGCGCTATAGTGCGTTTATAAATACCGATTATGGTCATTTTTCTTATAGTGATGTTATAGAACACTTTAACTCTTCTATAACTTTTTATAAATAAGACCGTAGAGTAAATAGGTTACTCCTAGGCAAACATGCAACATCTTAGACTACAGTAGTGCTTAACATCAGGCAGGACGTAGTCAAACGAAAGCCTATTCCATATTAAACAAAAGACACATTATGCTCTTCTTGCATGCTCCCTAACAAGTTTTTACATATTGCATATGTTTAAGAATTAAAATAAATATAAATGTAGAGTTCATTGAACCTGCACCCATATACTTACTAATAGAATTGCGATGGAGAGCTAGTGAGTTAGTGCCCTAATATGGACTTTTCAGCCAGTTTTCATCGTCTCATTCGTTATTCATGAGGTTATTATAGAGGCGCGCGTCCCCCCGGACACCCACGCTCGCCCTTATTTCAGAGATCTGGGGATCCTAACGTTGCCTGCTTTACTGATTTTTCAGGTAGCAGTTTATGCCAGAGCGAACCTAGACGAATACGCCACACGTGGCTCATGTCACCGGTACCCTACGCGAAACGGAAGCAAGTTTAAAACTGTAAAAAGAACTCTCGTGAAGTCGACTAGGTTAACTCATGGCATGGCTCCGACCGTATACAACAATCTACCGGACAAAGTCACAGCAGCCACTAGTGTTCATGTCTTCAAACATAAATTGAAAGAATGGATAATAGAACAGGCTTTTTATACATTTGAAGAGTTCTACAAAATAGATAAATAAATGAAACGTACAAAGTACATTGTACTATATATTTATATTAGATTAATTGTATACAAATTGACATGTATAATTATCCAATTTATTAAGATTGTAATTATGGAATTTGACGTGTAAATAATCTTTACGAATAAATGAACATTGAACATTTCACATCGTATAAAATACAAGTGAAATGCTAGAAAAGGCCCGAACAACTACGAGTATTACACGCCCCTCATTAATGTATGTTTCTATGTTGCATTTAAATGCAAGGAATAAATTTTAATGAATACACTTTGTACTTAAATCTTCAAACATCAAAGATGTATGCCTACCATATATGTATGTATCAGTAAACACGATGAGTAAAGTTATTACTTAAAGTAACTAACTAGACACAATTATTCTTCTCTCTCAAGCTTTGATTTGTTGTTTTTGGGTATAACAATCCTTGCGATCTTCAAAGCGAGAGTGAATCGGTTCTTACTGGGTAAGCACGTTCCATCTTAGACCGTAATGATTGCTTACCATCAGGCGAATTACGGTCAAGTGCAAACACATTTCAATAAAAAATTACGTAGAGTTAGTCCGTTGTACCCAAATATCCACAAAACTGGAAAATATTCACAGGAGTGATATTTTTGAAAGCTGTTCCTTCACTATCTGCAGATAGGGAGGGTAAAGACGAGTCTTCCTTCCATGCATTTTCCTCATAGATACGCAACCCTAAAAGATTAGCTACACAAACGGAAAAATACCAAGTCCCATACATTTGTTGCTATCTGAATACGGGTTTTAACTGATAGCGACGTAACCGAGCCCCGGGGTAATCTGCGAGTGGCGAAACTAGTGACCTCTGGGGATGACTTAGCGAGCGCAACAAAACATTTCGAAATCTTGCAAGCCAACTAACTTAATAGACTATTCCAATTCATTGAGTTAAAGTATCCTCCACTTCATCTTAATGGTTGTATAGTACAATGACTCGTAGAGTAAATACCCTTTATAAAGTTAATAGCTAGACTTTTTTAAATTGAGTTTGTAAAGTAAACTAGTTATAATATGAACGATTGTAATTAAAATTGCAATCCTGTGTTTTAAGTGGCGCAAAAATCTGTGTATTTATGTCCTGTAGGCATGAATCAGAATTTTTCCATAATATAACAATTCCCAGAAGTCTGTCAATTTATAAATGGCCAAATAGTCGAACCAGTAAATATGAATAAAGACAAAGAACCGTGTAGGCGGGTTGTATTCGTGTATTTCCTAAAGGCGGGTCGAGTGCCTTTATAAAGGTCGCTGTAAATAAAACTTTCGTTCCATCGAGATAGAAGGCAGCAATAAAACGAAATGCCCAATATGGAAGTGACAACATTTATTACGAGTTACTGCGAGGTGAGGCGGCCGGCTCAGCCGATGCCTCCTAGACGCAGGGCAAGATAAAGCTGTACCTGGATAAAAGAGGGACTAAAATAGTTTAACCAGCATGAAATCAAGAGAGAAGTAATGCTGCCATCAGTTGCACCTACAGTTACTTTGCACGGGATCTAACTAAATTACGGCCCGTGAGGGACTCTTCCGCTCCTCTCGTTTGTACAGATTTATGTTAACCACTTTAATTACACTGCAAATGAAGGCCGTGCCTTTAAAATTACGTATAGAAATTACTCGCAACCTCCCTAATTTGTGTTCAATTCTCACAGGGTACATTGGGTAGTCTTGCGCTGGACGAGAAGGTTTCTAACAAATTAATGAATGCTACAATTTGCTTGGCACATTTTATTGTTTAAAAACATTTAAATATCACAACTATAATATTTGAATTGACAAGAAATGTTATCCAAGTAGATTGTATATAGTTAACACATAGTAAAGTCGGGTAAGCGGCTATAAAGTTTTATGTCACCGTAAAAGTAGAGGCGTTGCGAGCGAGGTCGCCGCGAGATCACAATGAGCGCATCAAACGGCACTTAATGAGCTTTGTTAATAACAATAGCCTCAACAAACACCAATCGCCCAAAACAAGTGATTGCTTCATTAGAAACTATGCTTCAAAGGTTATCCACTATTGAACTTGACATAAATAGTAACAGATATGTAAATATACCTACATATACAGAAAGTTTTGTAATATGACATGATCATATTGCAATTGACAGCAGCTGGTTAGTTCGTTTGATGTCAACTTCGGGATCTCTTCCTAAGCCTTTTCAACAATATGTTTACAAATATTTTTTCCATTTACCAAATGTTCGGCTTTATTACCAGTGTAGCAAGGTCCGCAGAGTCAAGTACCGTTTTCCTCAAGGCTACCTACAGCAATGTACAGAATATCTGCCGCTAAATACAATTGGCGTGTTCCAACTGATTTGCGCAGAACACAGGATTTAATATAGCGTTAGTGCCAATATCTTTCCACCACATAAACGAGTATCGCGGCCAAGCTAAATCTTAACGTCACCATTTGTTACGAGTAACTCGGCTATACATCCATGGATATGGGAAAAAAACGAAGACTACGGCTCCCATTCGCAGTTAGAAATCGAGACTGTAATTTGCACTAAATTTCAAATGATAATGGTATCTAACAATGTTGTGAATTCAAGGGGAAGAATCTTTTCACCTCATTCCCTCTGTCTTTTTAACTTCTTTTTCATATATTTTATTTTTTTCTTTTATTTAAAATGTGATTTTTGTTTCTTTGTTTCTAGCACACACGCTCCATAGTCTAACTAGCAATATGCATATAACGCCTCTTTATTAATGTTATACTCACAAAATATAGTAAAAATATTCATCACCTTCGTCAAGATTGACATAACCACTACACTAAACAAATGATCTATTATCTCGGACACTTTATGTGGTTCAGCTTGAAACACAGACACCTAAAGAGCCCTTTAAGTTATAGGTCGACGTGACAATAATCGAACCCGTGTCCGTAACCTCCAGGATCGACTCTCGAGGGAAAATTGCTTCCAAACCTCGTCACAGAGGTCAGTATGTTTCTGATTTCCATTTCATTTTATTATAACCCGAGTATAAACGGTATTGGAAAACTGTATTAGGTCCCTGAATCTATGAAGATGTGGTGAATACATTGAGAGGAATCTGAAAATTTAGGTCGCGTTCACTTGAAGGTCTTGTTTTCTCAATCAAAGTGCTTTTTATGATTATCTTTCAAAATAATCATAAAATCCCGTCTATTTAATTTTAACTTAAGCTCATTAACTTGATAATCACAGATTACTCTTGATACAGGGAAACAACTGTTACATATTAGTATCACCTTATAAGTTTGACTACTAATATAATTATGTAAGTACTTACAGATGCATATTTTGAGCGATAACCAGTCGAAGTAATGAATTATTTTGACTGGCTATCGCTAAGAGAGAGAGAAAAAGACGTTTACAAAAAAATCACACAGAAAGACCAAAAAACCTGCAACAATTTCACAGCACTTGTGTGCCAATTTATCATAATAATTCAAAAGCGATGTCGCCAAAAGCGCAAGCTCAAGGAAAACTCACAAAATGAATGAGGCAACGCGGTAACTTATACATGTGCAATTTATTATTACGATGCTTGTGTCACACGCATCAACGTCGACGCCAAAATAAGTCTGGAACAACAACCAATATATGTACCTAATACGTAATATACATACATAAAAGGATCTATACAGGGTATAGTGTTTTACAGATATTGGAAAAATAACTAATTATCAATTTATCTATAGATTAACTGGTTCAATGAAGATAATAGGAAATTTAATGAGATAGGCAGCTACAATTTGTGTCACAGCCACGAAAAATATTCAATTCAATTCACACGACTCTAAAGAAAAAACAAAACAATTGTTAGAAATATTTGGTTTCGATAAAGTGTTTGGACATTGTAAAACCATCTATACACATAATAAAACTGAAAAGGGTCAAAATCTGAACAAAGAACATATTAAAATTAAATGTGTGGGTTAAAGTAAACCCAAATCGATAATAAAACATGTTCCAGAAGATTTTATAATTTTTGTCTGTCTATCTGATTGTCTGTTTATGAACGCTCATAGCACAAAAATGGCAAAATGGATTGTCATGATTTTTGCTATGTAGGTATTATGAAGTCTTCGGAGTGTCATAGGTTACTTTTATCCTGAAATAATGCAAGCGAAGCCGCGGCCGTCACACATAGTCACACATAGTCATAGTCTTACACAGAATGACAGTTTGCTGTTTACTCGTAACCTTGTATACTACTACTTCCTCATCATATACATACCTATAACTAACGAAACTAGCTATGTACGTATATAATGTCCTCACTTTCTTTGGGGCATTAGCGCGCTTCCAGTTTCGGGTTAGTTTAATCTCAAACAACTATCGGGTTACAACACAAAGCTTTTTTGTCCTTCGCCTTTTATTTCTCCTACACGCTTGCCTTAGTATTTACGGAAGGCAGTCACTGATAGAGTCAAGCTTCTGAGTAAATAGTCAGACACAAATAAAGTACATACCTACTCATATCAGTGAGGCGTTTATAATGTTAGTCTAGTCGGTATATGCACCTTTTGTCCTTTTGTAAAAAAAACGATTGCTATTGGTGCTAATTCTGCGGAAAACGGATTAGACTAAATTACGACTAAATGGGTTTAGTCGCTGTTGCAAACTGGTTTTGTTATTCCGCTGTATACACGAATAAATTATTTTTAGATCGAGACGGAATAAATTGTTTATGGTCATTCAATTTAGTTGAAAACGTCAAAAAGCTATTCCACGGCGCATAATTTAACGAAATTTCCGTCTAAAATTTGATCGCTAAGCGTCAAATTAGACAAGACCTAAAACGTGACGAATAAAATTTAGTTCCGTGTATTTGTATTGCTTGTATATGAGTTTCTGCTTTCAATTAAAGCAGTTTCAATAGTTTCGCAATTCGTCCTGAAAGATATATCGAATTCGTCGTGGCAGCAGTAGTTTGTTTTGTAACTTGTTTTTCTTGAATTACATAGCATTATTATATAAAATAAGTCCCATGGTATGATTAAAAACTAACTACCATTTTACAGATAAAAGATGTTAATTAGAACGAAAGAAAGAAATAATCATTAAAGATTAACTATAAAACAATGAAATAAATAAGCATAAATAGGTAATAATAATCAAGATGAAAAATAACAAAACCATTGTTGCTAGGGAAACGTCTCGGGGGTGATCAATGCAGATGATGATTTTTACTTGAGAACTGGCACAATACAAAGTTAGTGCCAAAGAAAAAATATACAGATGATGATGATATAATATACACACAGATAAAATATTGGGCAGTAATTAGTTGTTTACTCCCTCTATTGTCCAGGTTTCAAACTAATATTACTACTTGCCACTAGATGGCGTGATTGACGCCACTCAATTTAGTTCATGTTTGTCTATGACCATAACCTTTTTTAATTTGGTTCTGAAAAACGCCGAATAGGTTATAGTTAGTTTTGCACCAAATTAAAAAATTTAGGCCGGCTAATTTTGGTTTCGTCCGATGTTCTCGCATCGCGGCCATTATCGTGCTATTGTCTTTGCTCCAATATCCTAAAATAATTGCTTCAATATTTTTACGGCAAAACTTAAGACAATCGCCAAATGTTAATTTCAAAACCATACAATATCGTTTTAAAATTAACAAATAGATAAAAGTGCGTTAATACGTTTACAGCATTACAAAACGTCGAATATTTTAATAAAATCCTCAGTCATATCGAACTACTTCTATCAAGTATAATTATGAAAGCCATACTTAAGAGCTTGCACTGATTGAATCGATCAATGATGGCTATCATTAAATAAATCTAAGCCTTTACTAAATGATAATAAACCCGAACGAAGGTAAGATTGAGATAAAATAATACATTAATGCGCGAAAGTAAATCCCTCAATACCATAAAAAGGGATATATAATAACGTATTTGATATCATCATTGCGCAATAATGGGCGATACACCCGTACGCGGGCATAAATGTCCGTATTCGATTCCAAAATACTAATAACATAAAAGTGGATATATCATCACAAAGTTTGCTATAAAAAGCTGTCGTAAACAATAAAGTGAACAAGTACTGAAAGGATGCTTTGTTCATTGGCGGCGGTTCAAACTCAGACGGATTGTAGTGACTAGCACTCTGCTTGAACAGCCTGCTTGAGTAAGCACTACTCCTTAGTACTCCTATGCACACTTATCATGCCAAGTCACATAATAAAATAAACGATGTAGGTACTTGTGTATCCACAATACACACTTTTAATAAATACAAATTACACACTTTTAGGTCCGTAGAATTAATTACTGGGAATAAAATCTTAATAACATACGATTTTATACTAAAAGAAGATATTTTAAGCTTCTTAACCCCTTCTTCTTATTTTTAAATTCACGAATAAAAATTAAATTTATTTTTTGCTACTTTAATATTCTCAGTGCTTCGTATTTTTCAGATGATAATCTGATTCGCACTCAGCTAATTACTATTGCATATTTACTTCCATCTCTTTAATTAATCTGAGGAGACAGAGTAAATAAAAGCAAGTTTTATTTTTTTAAACAGTTAGTATATTAGTGACTAGCTGTGCCTGCAACTTCGTCCGCGTGGAATAGTTATTTTGGGCATTAATTGTTTGAATTTTGAACCGTTTTCGCAGCACACGCAACGGAAGCCTTCAAAGATGAATAATTTTCCCTGTTTTTTCCACATTTTCCATTGTTTCTTCGCACCTATTAGTTGCAGCGTGATGTTATATAGCCTAAAGCCTTCCTTGATAAATGGTCTATTCAGCACAAAAAGAATTGTTCAATTTTCACGAGTAGTTCCTGAGATTAGCGCGTTTTAACAAACAAACAAAAAAACTCTTCAGCATTAAATATTAGTATAGATATAACATGGGTTCGTTGTAGCGATTTCTTTCTGTAAAACGCTATTGTTGCTATGTTGAGTTGCCACAATGACTGATGTTCTGCAAAGTCGATACTCTGGTAAAACGAAGTCTCGAGCCAGTTGAAAAATGTCGCAGTCGAAATACCTAATAGCAATAAATTGTACAAACGAACTGTCTGTTACAAATGCTACACACGCGAAAATTTCGTAGCATTTCGTAGACACGGCTACAGTGAAGCGTAGATGCTCTACGCCTAGCACTTGAGACAAGTACACAGCATGTGTTTCGCACTCCTCCAGGCGTATAATCTTATTCCATCTCTATTTATCGGGTTTAATGAACTCCATAACAAGCCTTACTTGCGTTATTAACAAGCATTCTTCATCTCAATAAAACATTTAACATATTTCACAAAAGCGATTGAAGCCATTATGCGGTAACTATATTGATTGTAAATAACCTTACTTACCATGGCGTTATAAATTTGAACCATTTAAGACGCTTCGCAACTGAGAGAGGTCGGACCAATTTTCAATATACGATAAGTATCTTGGAGTGAAATGTCGTTATTCATTTCTGAGGCATCGTGGGCCGTAAAGTGTGCAAAATACAGGCAAATTACTTTGGAGGCTCACTTCGTTAACTTTGAGGCCATGAAGCTATTACCTACGCAACATGGGTGATGGTAAACAAAAACTCATAAACACGACTCGTAAAAATCGGTTTTGTTTTTTAAAAATCTTCAGACCTTTTGGAACACTTTTGTATTAATCGAGCAACGATTACTGTTTAACGGAAACTTAACCTACTTTTTTTTACTGACACAAGAACACAATCTTTAAATTTTAAAATTAAAAGGTACAAAAACCTCATTTTTAAGATAATAGTTTACTACTTACTTTACATATGTACGTACTTTACGTAGCTTGGTTTTCACAAGTGATACAAAGATGTTTAATTTTGGTACTGAAAACCCGTTATACCAATATAGTCTCATGAGATTTAGGCCCGAGTCACTAAGGTAATGGCAAACACGCAAAGTTTTGTGTGATTGTTGACTGTAGGCCACACGGGTAAGTATAATGGTTAATTATTAACTGCTAAAGCGGTCGTGGCGAGTGGAGTCGCTTGTATTGAGTTAAGGATTTTTCAGTTTTCATACTTGTATATATAATGTATTACTGCTAATGAGTAATACATTATATATACAAGTATGACGGACAAATACAGAAATTTAAAACCTTAACTGCAAATGCGACTGCGTATAAAACACTAAGTCTATGAAATAATTTAATAAAGATTTTAAAAAATACCATACGATAAATAAATTACATTATAATACCACATGCTAATATTTTCTAAGATCAGCAGAACAGCGTTCAAGATACATAACTGCTAGATGCTAACATTCAGCACATGAACAATTAAAGCCACGATGTAACATGAAGCAAGTACCTTAATCTTTATCTGTTTACCTACGAGTATATATTCGGTTCTGTTGCTTTCATTACATAATACATTAATTATTTGTATTCTTCACTAGAAAAAAACTAAACCCTACTCTTGATCGAGGACCGCCAGATACAAGCCTGTCATTGACTCCTTGTGCGCTGGCTCTGAGAGAGGTAGTCGTGATCCCAGCTAAGCCGTCAGTTGGCCGGGGGCCATCGCGCGCTGGGCCTTTTTATTGCTTTTAAAATAGATACAAATAAAATATACGCTGAACTCGCGCTCTACAACCTCATGTGAGGCTTCAAGTGCTATTTGTGTATACCTACTTGAATAAATATACTTTTTGGCACGAGGAATGCAAAATTATTTTGCGTATGGATGATATAAATAGATAGTTATTTATTTTATACAGATACATAAATGTTTGTTCCAATATGTTGAAGCGTCCATATTAAAGCTGATTATACTCAAGAAGTAACTTTAGAAATGTCAGATAAAATTTGTAATTCATGACGAAAATTTATAATATTAAAGTAGAAGCTAGATCCCATCTCCCTATTATTATTTATAATCTTTTAGCCCCACAAAGCCACAATATCAGCACTGGGCCATGCATTAGGACGCATGTCTATGCTCGCTGCAACCAGCTGTGAAGCTCGGTGCTGTACAACGCCACTATGAGCAAGTGCGAGCGACTACAAGCAGGCTCTATTTCCTCGTATTGTTCTAGAAACAATTTCCTGATATGAAGCCCTTTGTTCCAGTGCGCGGCGAGCGGCTGGCGCGCCGCCAGCTTCTCTACATGTTTCATATTTCACTGGATCAGCGCACCATACAATGGCCGATGTTACATTTCTTTAATTTTCTTTCGGCTACTGCATGTGTTGGGTTCGTGCCGGGCTCAGCGCTCCTGCATGACTCCCTGATAAAATGCACGTACACGTACACTAGCACCGATTTATTTCATTTCCCCGCTGGTACACTTTTTATATTGCTATTTAAATATTGTAATAGCTGCAGCTGCGTTATTAATTGTACGGTAATGAGTTTCCAGCGGGTTAATGGTTTGGGTATCACTCGATCGTTTACATAACTTTAGCTTGACAGATAAATTACTACTGCCTTTTAGTGATATATTGAACATAGTATAACATTACAAATATTTCGTAGTTAAAACTTGCAAAGTCTAATATCTACTAAACTGCAAGAAACACCTTACTTTATTGAAAAAATAAAAGTATTTTTCAAAGCCGTTTCACATTGAGTTAATAGATGATGATAATGAAAAAAGGAGTCACGTTTATTGAAGCCGTTACTAAAACATATTCTGAATAAAACAAAGGAGTCACGTTTATTGAAGCCGCTACTAAAACATATTCTGAATAAAACAAAGGAGTCACGTTTATTGAAGCCGTTACTAAAACATATTCTGAATAAAACAAAGGAGTCACGTTTATTGAAGCCGCTACTAAAACATATTCTGAATAAAACAAAGGAGTCACGTTTATTGAAGCCGTTACTAAAACATATTCTGAATAAAACAAAGGAGTCACGTTTATTGAAGCCGCTACTAAAACATATTCTGAATAAAACAAAGGAGTCACGTTTATTGAAGCCGTTACTAAAACATATTCTGAATAAAACAAAGGAGTCACGTTTATTGAAGCCGCTACTAAAACATATTCTGAATAAAACAAAGGAGTCACGTTTATTGAAGCCGTTACTAAAACATATTCTGAATAAAACAAAGGAGTCACGTTTATTGAAGCCGCTACTAAAACATATTCTGAATAAAACAAAGGAGTCACGTTTATTGAAGCCGTTACTAAAACATATTCTGAATAAAACAAAGGAGTCACGTTTATTGAAGCCGTTACTAAAACATATTCTGAATAAAACAAAGGAGTCACGTTTATTGAAGCCGTTACTAAAACATATTCTGAATAAAACAAAGGAGTCACGTTTATTGAAGCCGCTACTAAAACATATTCTGAATAAAACAAAGGAGTCACGTTTATTGAAGCCGTTACTAAAACATATTCTGAATAAAACAAAGGAGTCACGTTTATTGAAGCCGTTACTAAAACATATTCTGAATAAAACAAAGGAGTCACGTTTATTGAAGCCGTTACTAAAACATATTCTGAATAAAACATTCGAGCGCCATACATCATGCAAGTTTTTCAGACATTGAAAATGCTCGGCATAATATGAATTTAAATAATATCTGGCGTCACATCTCGCGATGATTTAGGGCATGTTCCCGCCAAGATGCGCGGCGGTGATACAACCACGCTACTTGGCCAAATTATTTGTGAAACCTCCTAAAGAACACCCACTTGCTCTCTGCTTTAGGTGAGAAAATATGGAAAACCTAGAGGAATTCATTTGTCTGCCCTATTAATTTATGGGAAAAGTGTTGCTTAAAGTAAGTTTTATTCATTAACCACCACAAACAACCATCTCAATAAAGTAAGCTTTTAAAATTAGCTTTTTTATATTGATAGTTATAAACGGTTGAAACAAACAAAATGCTTACCCATATTTATCTACCATCAATACTCATTCATTCAAGGTCGCAAATAAATCGATATTAATAATTGTGATTTAATTCTGGTGAATTCTATTTAATTATTATCTACGTTGGTATTCTAATATATAACATATATATATGTATATACCTTATAGAACTGAATAGACATATTAACCTCTTTCCTAGTCTAGCAGTGGAGTAAAAAGTAATCCAATCAAATCAAAAGACCAATCGCGGTACCAAACTTCTGTTCCGTATAATGTAACAAATTTCGCGGAAAAGAGGCTGTTTCAAAACCGTTCTCGTATAAACGGTTTTCCTCGTAAGTATTTTAAGCACGAAAGGTATAAGAAAAGTTTTAGAAGTTATGCTAAAACACATAAAGGCTCGTCATATAAAAAGATTATTATCGTTCCAAAATTAGCTCACTATGTAATATTACTAAACATGTCAAAGTTTTTATTTTAAAAAGAACATCTTGTGTAAGGAAAAAATAAAAACATTCAGCAAATAAATGTGTATAATGTATGTAGAGGCTACAGACCAAATTTTGAAATTTTACAAAACATTAATTTATAGATATTATGTAGATTGTAGATATGTATGCTGAATTGCAGGAACTTGGATACCGAAACTATTTAATCCTATTCTGAGAATTTAGTACGTTTCTGGGGTATTATAATTATATTCAAAGCCTCGTCAATTATGTGCTTCGTGTGTTATATTAGAGAAGCCAGATAGACACGTCGATCTGATTCTTTGTATATAAATTATAACCACTGAGTTCAGTTTGAGAGCATTCAGAGACTTGCAGTTAATACGTCATATTATATAGCTTGCAATTGATTTATCAGTCATTGATTTTGTGTATGAATGCAATGTACTGTAAGTACTGATAAAAAAAAATAGTTATAGATTTGAAAAAATCATGTCATATCTTTGGACATAGAATAAATTAACTACGTATTAACTGCATCATCACGTCATTGCATTGAAGCAAAAAATATATATTTGTTCCGATTTATGTCGCAATCGTTGATCTAGCATATTAATAGGTCATTGTTATTTATGGTATCATATAGGTATATTATAGGATCGCATAAGGATCTCTAAGTCACAATAATTATAATCGCAAAACAAAGCAAGCGCGGCTTTGGGCATCCACTAGTAACAGATAACAACTAGTACCACAAGTGATTATAAGTAACAACAGTATATCAGGAACAAAAAACCCAGACCCTCTACCCTCATTCAGAGTTCATCGCCCTCCCGCTGAGCACTGAGCAGCCCTGCTTCCCTTATCTCAGCCATATTTCCCAAGATCTCCGACTGGTCCCTAACTATCTGCCGAAGCAATTAAAATCTAGGGGCGGCTAAAGTACGTACCTCTAGCTATGTAAATGTTTAACTTTGTCTGCTGTTTCGAACGTTAAGGTGGTAAAGGTGAATAAAGTTTCGACCGCTTGAACTTGACATTTCGGTTCACCGCACTGCAGCGCTGCTTTCAACTTGAGTAAAGTTGAATATAATAGTGTTGTATATTTTTTGCTATTTGTTTTACAAAGTATTTGAGACTAAATCTAGACAGGTTAATGTAAACTGGCTTGTAAAGTAAATCTTGAGTGAGATTGGTTTATACAACCTTATTTTCATCCCCTTTGTAATGTTGCAGATCTTTATAAAATGCTGTTGCAATGCTGAATGATATCAAAGAGGGGAGATTGCAGCCCCATTTCACCATCGTACGAGTAGGGGTTCGGCAAGGAGGCACCGTTATACAGTTGAGGTTCCAAAGACTAGCATCAAGCGCTTTGCTTCGACTTTTATCGTGCGAACAGCCCAACTGTGGAACTTCTTGCCCGAATCTCTATTCCCCTTGAACTATAATTTGTCGGTCTTCAAGTCGAGAGTAAACCGGTTTCTTCTAGGCAAGCGCGCTACATCGTAGACTATAACATTGCTTACCATCAGGCAAGTTGTAGTCAAGCGTAAGCCTATATCATGTAAAAAAAAAATGTGATCTGAACATTGGTTGTTTTGGTGACCATATAGTTTAAATTATGCCATTTGTAGCTTGTATTATGAGTATTAATAGAAGTAGTTTACACAAGTATCAATATTCATCTGCCTCGCTCACATATCAGTGGCATCACATGTCCATGACGATCGAATTTGCGGACAAACTGGACACAAACTCGATTTAGAAATGCAAAACAGTATCACAGAATTCACGGCATGTGCACCGGTGGTCAAATAATTTATGATTTGCGGTGTGCGTGCGGTGGCATTGAATGGTCGAGGGCTGTATTAACGCATCTTTGTCGTGGCTGGATTTAGGTGCTACTTGTACAATGGTAAATTGAGATTTATTACGATGTATCGTGATACAAAGTGCGGTTGCTGTTCTTTAGTCATCATTTTAGCCATCTTCAAAGCGAGAGTCAATAGTCATAAATTTTAGCATAATATACGAAATCGGCAAATCACAATTAGTACTCACCAACAGCCAAATTGTAGTCAAAAGTCAACGTATTTTTTTAATTAGATGTCTGATGTATTTCTCTTAGCCACAACCTGCCTGTTTTTGCTTGGAAGAAGAGCTAAGGTCGTGGTTATATGAATGCTGGTCGCAACCACATTGTCGTGGAGGGTTGCGAGAGGAAGCGCAGAGAGGGTTCATTTCCTCGCACCGCACTATTTCCTCCCGCGCTGATAGCTTCTTTACTTTACGACGTCTCTGAGCTCTCGTCTCCGCTCCTGACATACACACTCGGGACAATTACCCAACTACAAATTATTTACAAGCAGTAGGGAACAATTGTTCTATATTGCAATTGAGTACACATATACAAATGATATTGAGAATGAAATTGGAATACATTACTATTACTAAACGTATTTCATATTAAACAGATAAATATGTACTTCTGCTCTCGTCATATTTTTTTGTTAACGGTTTAAAAACATTCTTGAATATTATCGAAGATGGTTGGAACAAAACAAGATCCATAAAAGTCAAAGTTTCGCTAGTAAAAATGGGAAAATATGCTGTAGTATTCAATATGCTGACACCGTAGTCTGCAATCTAATCAAGATTTCTTTTAACATTCCAAAGTTTTACAAGGACTCTCCAAAGCTCTGTTGATATCTCAGTAATCTCGAATCTTTTTAACTTAATAAAAAATTAGATATTGTTTTAAGTTAGGGTTATATTGTTTTAAAGTTAGCTGGAAAGTTTTAGCGATGTCTACGTAAGCCTTGAGCGTTTTGTATCGGGCCGAGGGGAAAAGTTTGGGACGAGTTGAAAAAATAACATGGCCTTTAGCTATCTAATCTAAAGAGAAGTTGGGCCGTGTTTCGAAGAATTACTTTAAGTGTTCCGTAAGTGTATTGAGCGAGTATTAGTGAGCTTCGTACGTGTAGCTAATGCAATACCACGCAATACTAACAAACACTGCTGGAGATAAGGGGATAGATCTAGATTCTAGAATAATCTACATTTCCATAAGCAAACACGAGTGTGTGAGTGGCCGTGGCTTTAAAGGGCATCTAATGCAGGGTGAGTGCTTGTAACCAGAACTATGTACTAGGTGCAGTGTAAACTTAAGCTGAGTATTTACTTGACTTCTCTTCATTTAATATTAAGTGGCGTACCTGGTCCACGTTGAATAAATGTGTGTATGTATAAGTGAGATAATGTCTCCGCAGAGAAAATGAATCGAATGCTTGATATTAAAAGGGTTTTTTTTCTGGTACGAAAACATTAAAAGCAGTGCTGTAAAAGAACCAATCATATCACAACCTCTACCAATATTTCCACAACACAAATCGCGAAGGTTACGCGATACACGCACTCGGGAGAATTTTCAATTTCCGCGCTCAAAAAGCAAGAGTGTGAAAATCGCGCCACATTTCGTGGCTCTAATGTTTTTGTTTTACACTTTGTGTTATTCGGGTGGCAATGCAGTTCTCACTTCACGAATCTCGGGAATGGGAGCAGGCGCCTCGAGCTGCGGCCGCAGGGCCGTCGACGCGACGCGCTACAGTTTGACTTTAAGCCAACCGACAACTGAATTAATTGTTCTCAGAAATAAACACAGACAGAAAACAGATTGTTTGGTTTGAATAATAACAAAAATACCGAGAACACAATACTTGAAATCTCATTCATTCAAAACTATTAGAAATTAAAAGGTGGTACGGTACATACGAGCACAGGTTAAATTGAAAGTGTTGTATGGACAATATAATATTTTTGCGTGTAAAAGTACCTTTGAATTGTCTTGAAAAATGCACACCAAGTCAAGTTTTTTGAAGACAATTCCAGAAAGATAAATTGCATGCAATAATCATTAGTCACGAAAAGACAGCAAAAAAAATCTCTTATAAAAATAAGTGGTATTAACAATCCAGTGGCAATTTCCTCCGCTGCAGGTGTAAGCCCCGCTATTTAAATTATTCCGCCATGAACACGGTCTACTGTTCGCAATGCATTTTATTGTAATTACCATTTTAAACAATAAGGACACAAAGGCTAAACGTTTAAACACAAATTACTTTAGCTTTACGGTTCACGAAATAAAGAAGTCAACTGCGCGTTTTGTGGCGAGACAGTAAACATTTTGTTGCAAAAATGTCTATGTACATTGTACGTACATACGTACATAAGTAGCTATTGAAAAAGGTTCGTTGTATCTGTAATTTCTATACAATTTATAAATTAATCATCTGATTACCTACTTACAACACGAAAACTTTTATATTATACATTTCATTTTATCAAACGTTTTTGGATAGGTAAGAAACAAATACAATTGCGAAATAAAAATGCTTTGATCAAGTTTGAAACGCAAATCACTTTGAAATTATTCAGCGTTAATTTCACAAGTGGCTTGAACTTTGTTGGCTATAACATCTAAGGGAAATTAGTAGTAATTACTCTTGCTAAACATTTACCTAAATGTTCATAAATCATTTTAAGGTTCATACTCTGTCAGTTCCCTTAATCGAGATTATTTAAGTATTGGAACTCATAGTTACTTTTGCGTCACCTACAGGTCCTAACGATTGTAGAATTTAGAATAAGCTCGCATTAGAATAAAACTGGCTCTCAAATTATGGTTACAGACAATATTTGACTCGGTTTTGTTCGAATTAGGACTAACATATGTGTATTGTGTAGGTACCGTTGATCCTAATGTCGAATAGGTGTCTCTATGTACATAGAATCAGACTCATAATTCTACAGATTACGTATCTAGACTGAAATCTTTCTATAGAGTAGTGGTTACAACAATAGACACAGTTCAGTGCTAATTACTGGTATAAAATTTAGTTTAAAGTTGTTACACATTTGGTTGGCATTTTACGTGCTGCTAAAGTGGTTTGACCTGAACACTTGCAGGTTCTATGCAAACTATGTGGGAATATTGATATTACAAGAACTCTTACGAGCTGAATATTTAACGCTGTTTAAATGAATTTATCCATATAGGTAAATTCGCTTTAAAATATTCCAGGCAATAAGTATGTTTAGTTGAAAGCAAAGGTAGGGAAGGTAACAATCGCAAACGTATTATCTCTTCTCGCTCGTCCATATAAATTTTATACAATAATTATTTGAAAACAAAAGCAAAAACTGACTTCAACTCTACTGTCACGTTACTGAACAAATCTAAACCTATCAAAAAAAAAACTACAACATAAATTCATTTGCTTAACAAATCTAAGCCTATCAGAGAAAACCGCATCAAAATCGGGCTGATAATTCAGAAGATATAGTGTATACAGCAGCACCCCCTGGTGAGTTGTCATCGTAATACAAAGCTAAAAAGATGCACCCATTAAACCTCAATACATCACAGAAAACTGTATCAAAATCCGATTAGTAGTTTTGGAAATATGGGTAAAATTGGTTTGCATAAACTTTATCAATTTGTTGGTTTATTGGTTTTTTCTCAATAAGTACTGAGCCGAATGAAAAACATTTTTTATGGGACTATCTCGGAAACTATACTCATCGAATAAAAAAAGAATTTTTGAAATCGGTTGATAAACAACGGAGTAATCACGTAACATCCCCACAAAAAAAAACTTTCAGAAGACTTGATAACCTCCTTTTTTTGGAAGTCGGTTAAAAACCAGGACTGAACATTTTGGAAGTAAATAAATTTCTTGAGGGCGAGTGTGTTACATCTTCAGATCCACTGTCCCTTCATATCAGACGGAGGTGGATGTGACGCCGGCATACCAACCTACAGACGAGTATAATATATCTAATGTAAAAAAAAACAAACACGCAGTGGCGGAAAACGTATATCTAATACCGCAGGACGCGAGACAATCTCTGCGATGGCTCATTCGATGCTGCAACGAGCCGACTACGGAATTGAATTGGAAGCAAATGTGCCGTGAGAATACTGACACCGAATATAAACTGAACCACTCACGGCACCGCCGCGGCGCCAACCAATGAACAAATCGACTACGATTTGCAAACTGAGGCACTTTAGAGGTTACAAAGACGTCAATATGTATTCGCCGTGTATATTTCTAAAGGGGTGAGAAACCTCGAAAGTGTAGGAAAAATTGCATCTGTCATTGTCATATAGAACAGTAAGCCCACGGCTGTATGAAAACATTAACTTAATAGCTCAGGGTTACACAATAAGTGCTCTAGCTAAATTAACTTAAAGTGGCCCTTCTCCATTGCCTATGAAGAGAAGAGCGTTATAATGTCTGTCAGTACATTTGAATGTGAAATTTCGCTGAGTTATAAGCGCGGTTGTTTTATGGCGTTAAAAGCGAAGTCGGCAGCCAAGCATGCACAGGCTCAGGGCAGGCAGGTAATGAGCGGAGGGTGACGCAGGCGCCAAGCTTGCTGACTCAGCAACACTCAGCAACAACCTGCGAATAAACTGCACCGTAGAAACGTAACTGTGAATAGCACAGTAGTAGCATTTGGTGAGTGAAGCTGAAGTTTGAATCGTTAAGTCGTTAGTCAGCAGCCATCATCGGTGATATACATAAGATCTTTGGAGACAAATCATGAACAAGACTTGTGTGAGAGAGATATGAATAAATGGGGACATATTAGAAGCAACGTTTGCTCAGAGTTATGACATGACAACTATTATATATAATTGGATTACGACTCACTCACTGACATAGTTGTTCTCCGGGAAGGAGTTTTAATTTGGAAATTTCAAGGTTATGGTCGTATAGAGGATGCTCCAATGAGTAGAGGAAAAATCCGAAACTTGGAGAAAGTGGAACTGGTCATGGAGTAGGGTAGGGGATCTCGGAACCTATAACACTTGGAGGGGGGGTGCTTGAACTAATTTTGGTAGGAACTGCTTGTAGGTTCCAGAAAACCAAAAATCAAGATGGCCGCCATACAAAAAAAACATGGCCGCCATACAAATTTCAAATGCTCGTAACTCTGGAACGGTTGGAGATAGGTGGGGGGTGTTCGACCAAATGTCATAGAGGGCCGTGGGGGACGTTTGAAAATAGTTGCAAAAATCCAAGATGGCGTCGTCAAAATGGCGGCCGATTTTCAAAATGGCCGCAGGGGGCTGATTTTTTGCACTCGGGGGTATTTTGGGGTGTAGATTACATATCTAAAATCGAAATTCCGAAATGTCAAAAAATAAAGATGGCCGCCATACATGTGAAATTTTCGAGTGGGTGGGGAGTAGATCTCCATGTTGCTGGGGTGCAGGGTTGACGTTTTTGATGCCAATGTAAAGGGATGGGACCAAAATGTATATAATAAATGAAAAGTTGGGGACAGGTGGAACTGACCCAGGAGTACCCCAAGGGATCTCGAAACCTATAAGAGATAGGGGTACGATGCTTGAACTAATATTGGTGAGAACTGTATGCATGTTTTCAATCATACCAAAAATTTTTGGCTTTAATACAAAAATTTTTTTTCTTCATACAAATCCCATACATTTTCCTAGGGATGAAAAAACGACGGAGCAAGTACTGCGGCGAGGCCGAAGCCCGAACTGCAGTACTTGTGACGACGAAGTGATGGCGATGCGAGGCCGGAGGCCGAGCATCACCACCACATTGTTCATCAGACCTTGGAGTACCCCATAGGATCTCAAAAACTATATTAAGAGATAGCGGGTTGGTGTTTGAACTAAATATGATAAGAACTGCTTGCATGTTACCAATCATACAAAAAATTTTTGGCTTTCATACAAAATTTTTTTTTCTTTATACAAATCCCATACATTTTTCTAAGGATGAACAAAACGACGGAGCAAGTACTGCAGTGAGGCCAAAGACCGAAATGCAGTACTTGCGACGTCTCAGTGAAGGTGATGTGAGGTTGGAGACCGACCTTCAGACCGATCAGACCCTTGGAGTACCCCAGGGGATCTCGAAAACTATAAGAGATAGCGGGTTGGTGTTTGAACTAAATTTGATGAGAACTGCTTGCATGTTACTAATCATACAAAAAAATTTTGGCTTTCATACAAAAAGAAGTCTTCATAAAATTTTCAAAAATTTCTTCATTTTTTCTCATTACCCTTTTACTAGCGCCAATTTTTTTTTAAATGCAATACTAATACTAATTCTATTTCTTATACAAAAAATACTAAGTCCATCACAGTCCCAAAAACACGCAGGGCCGCATGCGCGGCCCAAAATTACTAGTTATTCTATAAAGTCGTTATTCGTAGGCTTCAACGCACCGGTCGCGGCGCCGAATTACCGCGCTCTTGCTGAGAAAGGTTCTTTGTACGCAGCCGTCTAATCTACCGATCGACTGCTTTTTAATCAGACGCCCGAGTTAGAAAAACACAAGTGCGTTCTTTTGTTTTATGCAGAGAGTGCAGACATATTTGAAAAATCACTGCGAGTATAGTGTTTATGTACGTAGGTACTTATGTCAAACTTAATTGAATCTTTTGTTGCGTAGTTGGAGAAAACTTAAACTATTGCCGATCACTTCAAACGTAATATATTATCCTGATCGTTATAGAAAAGTTATATCATTAAAAAATGTGAAAATATCCTATTTCTACAGGCTTGCATCTATAAATTCTCTTTTCCCACTACCCCACGCACCCACGTCGAAATAGTTAGGAGTTAACTAGGTTCGCGAACATTTAGCACAAAGTTGGTAAGATAAATTCCTTTCCTGCCCATCTGGCGCCTACATGATCCGATGCATCTGTGCCATTACGTGACTTTGCTACTAGCGCCATCTTCAGCCAATAATGGATATTGCACGACGTATCTAGTCACCAGCTAGAAATAGACCGAGGCCACTAAGTCCGAGGGCATGTATCATACAAGCTTTGCTTGTGTATGGATTGTTGGACTTGTAATCTCTTTGTGGGATAAGGGCTTTGAAAGTTTTCAAACACTAAAATTTACAATAATTTACTTTAATAGACTTTTTTATAATATGTGTTTTAATGAATGTACTATTATTTCTGGAACTGTTGATGGAAAATAATCCCTTTCATGGAAAGGTTTTTTAATTGTAAAAACACTTCGTGAAAGTAGTTTTTATAAGTCATCTTACATTTATACAGGAATAGAAATATAACCATAGATAAATACATGGCTCGCAGTGTGCTAATACCCTTACCATCTCCGAACACAAAATGTCCCAATCAAGGTAGCAATATGTACCGACGTTGTTGCACAAGGCTTCTCTCCTTGATTTACATTCGGAAACTTACACGAACTCGAGCCTTCGAAGGCTCTATTAACTCGCAAGTACTTCGTTACGTGCTACAACCTAATCGCAGTACGTCGATGCCACAGAGTATATTATAAGTCCCACAACACGTGAATGGTGGCAACACTAACCTGTATCATGGATTAACCCTATAGACTCAAGATCGTATCCCCGCCAAATATTGTTAGTTCTCGTTTTAGCCGCGCGCGTCTTCATGCACGGATTGTAATACACATACGCTACATACGCAAGAGCAGCTTATCAGAGGCATGCAAATGAAGGCTGTAGGTATATGAGTAAGCACTTATCGGTATCAGGGGAATAGAGTACCTACGCATTACAAGAAACTTTACTTAGCTTTACTTTAGCTACTATTCCGAGAAATCGCTTAGTAAGGGCGTTTTTTAAGGCTTCATGGACAAGATATAGAAAATTGTTTCAGTAGGCACTTATTTATTCTGACATTTAGAAGAATAGACAACCTTGGGAAATAATAACTTAATCCAGGTGTAGCCCGAGGCCTTTTTTTAGTACGTATTAAATTGTTCGAGAATCTGTATCTACCGAAAAATGGATAGGATGATATACAATAAAGAAAATTGTTAACATTTGTTTAAAATTATTATCAAGTAAGTTTTATTAAATAAATAGTATAGCATTTATAAAATGTTTACTGTTAAAAAACCAGTTCTAAGCAGTGGTAAATTTCTCTGTGTTTTAAGCTTGACTACCTAATAAGGTCTGTTATATGAGCCATAATTTGCATATAAAATTGAAGTGATGTAAATATTATAGTCAACTACTTTTACTATAGATGGAGCGTGTGATGTAGAGCGACAAAGTAGCACATCCAATGCCTTAGGCGTTTTACTTCGCAAATGGAAAGCTTTTAGCGTGTAAACGAATTTATTTCCTATGGTATCCCGACCGGCGAGATGTATGTAGATAAAGATACTAATCTATAAATATAGTTTTAAAAAATATAGGTCAATAAATGATACGGCTTCGTAGTCGTCAAACCACATAAGAGCCCCTAGAGCGGTTTGAAAACTCTCAAAACCAGTTCGCCAGTACGAAGTAACTACAATTAATGATTAACCGGTCGTATCTGTGTGAAACTTGAGGCTTGAAGTAAAATCATCAAATCAATCACTAGATCACTTTGAATGAACCATTGACTATTCATATTTTTTTATTAATTATTATTTTTTGTATTTACAAAAGAAAGGTATATATGTAAGTATTATATCCGTTATCTTGTACCCACGACAAAAGCGTTTGCTTAGTGTGGGGCTAGAGGGCGCTGTGTGCAATGTCCCGGAATATTTGTTATTATTCCGTATTTATTTATTATTATTTATTTTATTAATATGTAATTAATGTAATACACTTAAAGTACATTGACAACAGCGGTCCCAGCGGGCCGGCCCCGGTGTGTCGGTGTGTGGCGGTGGTGTCGGCAGCCCAATGAGCGTCAAATTCCCAACAAATGAAATGATGCAACAGTGCAAATGACGGCGGCGTGTGCTCGCATGCCGCACCGCAACTTGTCCGGAAGTACTGATTTACAGCCGCCGCCGGCAAAATTTAATTAAAAGCGTATTAAAACGGCCGCCTGTCGTCGATGTTCCAACTTTCATTATGGGTACTCGCACCTAGGCTTGCAACCGCGCAGGTAGAGGAAGCAACTTTACTTTTTTATAATAGTATATATGTACTTATTGGTATTTTCTGTTGCAATATTTGCTTCACTCGTATATGAGAGCAGCGCTTTTTCATTACACTCCGAAGGTTTTATGTTTTGATAAGCTGAATTTAATCCGAAATATTTTACATGATGGGTATTGGAGGAGTGGGGGCTCGGAGCGTCCCCCGAGACGTCGCCTGTCCCTCCCGAAACTCACTTTGGAAATATTCATACCCACTCCATTTCCCGGGAAAAGCTTTTTATAAAATGTCGATATGCACGAGAACGTCTACGTTTATAAGCGGAGAACTGCGGGCGAGCCACTCATCTGATATTCTACGTATCATCTATCTGGCACACTAACAAAACCGCGCTCGGCCGCACCCAAATATAGGAGATTCATTCTTTATTTATTCATACAAAACCCGGAGGAATTTCATTATGAGAGCCGTGATAAATGATCGCGTATCAAAGGCAAGCGATTTATTAGGAAGAAAGTTGGGCAATTAGCGCTAAAAACACAAAAAGCAGACGCGAGGAGAGCTATCGATTACAGCAGGGTTCCGGAGTCCCATTAGCCGCAGCGGGCTCGGCCGGCGCGGCGCGGCGCGGCGCCCGCCGACCGCCGACACCCGCCAGAGGTGCTGCTCCGCAATTTATCTTCAATTTTTCCCCTCGAGAATAAACAACTGTTTCCTTTGACAACTCGATAAAGGTCGGCGGAGAAACTTGTCTTTGTGTTCAGACTGTTACTTAAGCTACTCGGAATAGCTACTTTAGTGACTACTCACGTACTTAGTATATGATAGTACAGTTGGAGATCTGAACTAAACGAAACATGTGTAATATATTTTAAAAGAATGCTAGTTAATACAGAGTCCTATGATACAGTATATTGAACACACAGTCGTGTTTTTCTGCAATACCATGATATAAGCAGGTAATTAGTCTGACTATAAAAGTTTGATTTTGTCTAATCCTAATAAGATCTGTGTACTTAAACATTGCAGTTATAATGTGAATATAATATCCCACAATGATTTACTGAATGAGTAATGAAGAGCCACCTCAATGTTCGTATGAATGCCGTAAACTCCAATGAAATGTTTGGTGTGATTTGCATAAATATCGAATTAACATTGTTGAGTTTCCGCGCCCAATCATTTTAATGAGGGAAGTGTCCTCGGTTTTCTCTCGGATCCTTTTTTATGACTGCCTTGGCTGCTTATTACAGAATAAATTTTAAAGAAGTGGGCGACGAAATTAAATTCGGGACGAGGCATTTTAATTGTGAGCCGTAATTGATACTCAGACATTTCTTTCGCAGCTCCCGCTCTTTGATGACCTTCATTTTTAATAGGTGCCGCTTCTTTTACGGACGAAAGAGTATTTTGTGAGTTGATTATATAACTGTAGGTAGCTGCATAGGGTAATAAACTCCGAGAAGACGAGTAAAGAGCTTTTTTGACTGGCTTACCTACTCTCAAGGACTGCAGTTTCTGTAGAAATGTACCTATATATGAGTGGACTGATATTTTGCCAGCGTAGAAAAACATTTGGCGATATAGATACAAGTTTGCTGAACAAATCGCCAATCTTCATTTTATTTGGAGAGGCACGAGATGAAGAACGTATCAGATTGGTAGTATAAACCGGTAATAACATATATGTAATAATCTAGGTATATTATTCACAAAAACCCACGAGAAGAACTTATCTAGTCAAAAGTATAAACCATATAAGAATAACTAGCTGGTGCGCGCGACTTCGTCCGCGTGGAATAGTTATTACCATAAAAACGGTTCTAGGGAGTTAACCTTAAAAGATAGAGATATACTGTTGCGGACATTTTGTTTAATCATTTCAAGAGGAATAATTCTTTCATACACATTTTTTTGATATCTTGAACCGTTTTCGCAGTGCACGCAACGGAAGCCCTCAGAGATGAATATTTTTCCCCGTTTTTTCTACATTTTCTATTGTTTCTTCGCTCCTTTTAGTTGCAGCGTGATGTTATATAGCCTCAAGCCTTCCTCGATAAATGGTATTTTCAACACAAAAAGAATTTTTCAAATCGGACCTGTAGTTCCTGAGATTAGCGCGTTCAAACAAACAAACTCTTCAGCTTTATAATATTAGTATAGATAATAAAACGAAAACATTAATAAAACCAAAGTGTATTCATTTAACAATAGTTTACTTACAGTTTAGCACCAAGGCACACGAATTACATGCTAAAATCTAGATTATCTTATATTCAACTTAACCTGTTATAATTAACAAGGACATCAGTGCAAAGTAAAAACAAGTGGGGCATATTGCGACTTTGAACAAATTTACAAAAGTCAAGTTCGATAGATATCATGCAAAATATAAATGCATTTCTCAACTATTGCAATCTAAGAATCAGTCACTCTCAATAAAAAAAACATAACAGTAACCACTATGTATGTATACATGACACAACTAGCTTTTGTGATTTTATAAAAAATATAACAATATGATTAGAATTCTTATGTACGAGTAGTTTGTCAGGCGTTGATCTCTCTTTTTATGGACGATCACGACATTTTCAGTTTTTCCAGACATATTATAGAACAGATAAAATCATGAATTGTGTTTGCTGTGTCAATGTAAGTCATTGTAACAATGATTTTCACACTTTTGTCAATTTCTTTAGAACTTTCTACATATATAAATCCTTGCTACCATGGTACCTTAACGTTCTTCATGCAATTGTAAATTTACTATTAACTATTATATATATTTACTAAATTTCAAAGCAATATTCATTAGGTAACATTATTTAAGTTTTTTTCATAATTAAATATATTTTGCCTTAACTTTACTAGAAACGCCAAACAATTAACTCAAACATCGTAAACAGTAAAATTACGACGATTTTAATATAAGGTGAATTGTATTCAAGCGTCAATTTACCAAACAGAAATAGTATAAAAGCTAATTATTCTTACATTAACGACAACACAGTAAATATATTACATACAGTAATATTTACAGTACATTATTATATAGTGTATCTATTCCTTACTGAGGTCAATCAAGTCTGAATTTACAGGCATTCGTTTGCTTTGTTAAATATTAACTACAATAAAAAAAATAAGGTGGCATTATGTAAAACCTTAGTGTAGTTAATAAGGTAACAGAGATGTCTTCGGAACTAACTCCTACGACAGTCAGTTAATAAATCCAGCAAAACTAATTGGTTGAAACCGTTGGGTGCAAACCGTTTAGTTAACATATTGAATGGTTGAATATTAAAAATCTTTTAGTCACAGCGTTAACTACTTAATTAAATGGATGATCAGCTGATCTATCTACAAGTCGGAGCTTACGTAGGCAAATATAGCTTCATAATTTTCCTAGCTGTCATATCTGTACATTTAATTCGTACGTTACGCAATTTCTCAAAGGTGAAGGAGACCACAGATGTCAAAATTATGAAGTAAATAAGATGAGGTATAGGAAGGTTACAGGCTTACAAAACATGTACATTACTTTTAGCATGACCCGTGTTACTATGTCACCTTGTTACGCGTCACCTTGTCACGCGCCACCTTGACACGCGTCGTCTCAGCACTCGCCACCTCGTCACTGGTCACCGCGGCGCGCGGCACCGTCGCGCGTACTCCGGCGCCACCTGCGCGAGCCACGCCGGCTGGATGGCCGACACCGTCGCCATGTAAGACCTGCACATACAAGTACGATAATAAGTATTTATTGTAACAGCAGTGTCATCTTCAAATAAAATGTCCAGAGAAAACGGGGCACATAATTAGCACAGCATCAGCTCGTAGGGTCACAGATAGTACATGTAATTTATATTTATATACAAATCCTCTATATATATATATATATAGGTATATATACATGCATATAATATATACTCTTATACATAACAGTACTTTACAACACCAACACATTTCATGTAAATATTTATTTACCTTAACCATCTTAAACTGCTTATTATTATTTTCATTTTTCAAAGTACAATTTCTACTTAGTAAGTACTAATCAAATAATTTAAACTAAATTAAAAAAACATAAATACTTCAAATATTAATGGTCAAATACTTCCTATTATGTAATCCATTTATGTCCACATCAGTAAACCGCGCCAAAAAAAGGGTTAACATATCCGACCCACCGCTTGCGCCTCTGGCTATTTATAGATTCAACTTGTTTACTATGTTGCACCTCGAGTGTTTCAATATCATGTCTTCGTTTCTCTTTGTACATTAACCCTACGATGTATTTGAATTCCGAAATATAAGAAATCAGTGACTAAGTATTTATTTAGTTATTTATTGGTACTCGAACAAATACGAGGCTTGAAATTTAAACACTAAATATTAAATTTAGCAACTTTTTATTTCTAACTACGTTAACTTGTTAATAACTAATTTATTAAACTAACCCTCATTTGTAAATTTACTATATTGCTACATAACAATATAACATGTATAACGGGAAGACGTTGGTACCTGGGATACAGATATTTCTCGTCCGGATGCCAACACACCGCGTGCAACTTTGTAATTAGATATAAATACATCTTTTCTTAGTTTTTAAGTATTGTATGAAACCAATTTTGAGTTTTGAGTTTGGTGTTATTATGATATTCGGACTAATATGTGGATGCATTTCACTTTCCAATTTCATAGTCTGCACCATTCAGAATACATTTTTGTGCCTTCTACTACTACTGTCTTACTAAATATTATTTTGTCTCAATAAACAGTTTACAGAAGATGTAATAAGTATGAATTTACAAAAAAAGTATATACCTACGTATTATATCCGTTATCTAGTACCCATGATACAAGTGTATGCTTAGTATGGGGCTAGATGGCGCTGTGTGAGATGCTCTGATATATTTATTTATTTATAATAAGAATAAACTATAATAAGTACTAGTCAACATAGTTGCGTTGTGTTACCTGGTGGTGTGTATGAGCTCTGTGTAGAGCAGCGCGGGCGGCGGCGGGCGCGCGGCGTGCAGCACGCTGGCGGGGTGCAGCGCGGCGGCTCGCCCCGCCCCCGTGGCGTAGCGCGCCGCACGCTCTCCGCCGCGCGACCACGCGCAGTTCGTGAACAGCCCGCTCAGCAGGCACTTTAGTAGCTGCATACATAATAAAAAATGGTTGTCTGTAAAGTCGGATTACTGACGATAGTAGAACGTGACAACGTCATAAGAAAATACTGATAGGATTGCATGGTTGCAGATTTCAAAAGAAAATGTTAATTTTGTTGTTTAATAGATATTTTGTATTTGTTGCAGTTCAAACATTATCATAGCTACGCTCGATAGTTATTTCGATCGAATAGTAAAGCCATTGATTTTTTACTCATCGTGAAATAGTTCTGTTAACTTATAATCCGGTCAAAATAGACATTCAAGGTTACATTAATTCGCACCTGGCTGAAAATTGGCATGAATGTTGGGAGCCCTATCATACACAATTTGTCAAAAATCCCCATCAATCCGAAGTGTGGAAAAAATATATTCAAGGTCAAAGGTTACAAAAATTGGTTTATTGAGTTTTGCAGCTAAACGGTAAGTTTTATAATGAAAGTAGGTGAGAAAAAATTACTCATCAGGCAATTATCTATAAAAATTGTTCATACACTTTTTTTCCTAAGAATCACCATTTCGGAGATACAGCGATGCAAAATGTTGGTTCAAAATCCCAACATTCATGCCAATTTTCAGCCAGGTGCGAATTAATGTAACCTTACCCCTATTTTTGGTGCTAATTTGACCGGACTATTATTGTTATAGTTTTGTCAATTACCTATTACCATTACTATTACCTAACCTAACCTACAATAGCTGCACTAGCGGACTGATGCTATTTATTTTAATGATGAAATCACGAATATTCGACAATATATCACTTAACACATATTTCATATCGAAATAATAATTACCTTTATCGCCGCAATTATCGTTTGTTTTGCTATAAACAATTGACAACACATTCACTTTTCACTGTACTTCATACTTGACCAGAACATGTAAATATATTATTGTATAGCAGCTGTGACGCGGACGCATCGCTCACTCAAGTAGGAGAGAGACAGATGTTGAACTCTGCCGAACGCGGAGCCCGATTGTACCTTTTTGTCGCTCGCTCCGCGCTCTCGCTTTGGAACGCCGCAGAGCGAGGTAACGCCGCATGAGTCATGTTTTTTCGTGCGTGCAGCCGGCTCCATCGATTTATAAGACGTTGTCACGTCAAAAACAAATAATGTAAAGCCTTAAAATATATGATTTTCACAAATTGCTTGGATAATAAAAACAAATAATCGAGATAGGTGGGACTTTAGCGACTATAAGGCACATAAACTTCAACAAGATATGCGAATGTCTGTACTTACTATTCAATAGTTAGTAATTTCTCGCTTAGTACTAACAATAATGTAAAAAACTTCAAATACTAATTTATTTTTCAAAATGAAAATACCGTAGTGATTGCTTACCATCAGGCGAATTACGGACAAGTGCAAACCCATTCCTTGTAAAAAAAAACATCTAGACACGATATTACTTTATGCGTCAGGTCATCTGTTTGCGACGTCACAAACATACTATAAGCACATAATACAACAGAAACCTATCTCCCTGTTTCGAACACGCAGCGAGCGGAGGGCACAGTAAAGTACGCTCCACAGTCGTGTGTCAAACGGCACATCACTCGCTCGCACACCGCGTCGCCTAAGTATAAAAAACGAATCTGAATTGTATCAGAAACTATATCTAGGTACTTAAATAAGCAATTTAGAGTCGAATTCGGGAGAAACAGGCTTCATTTAGTAAAAGTCTAAGAAAAAGGTTTGTAAATATTTTGTTATAATAACACATACAAAACAATTACTGATAAAGTATTAATTTATCAAAAAATAATTCACCATTGTTTGAGTATAACACTAAAATAATACAATTTTATTGTTGTACTAAATCCACATTCATAATGGCAACCATGATAGCTTTAAGAGAATCGAACTGTATGCAGTGAAATATGAACTGTAACTCGAAATATTAAGTATCATTTTTTGGCTTGCGCGTGGATTACGTACGTCCGCTGCGAACGTATTTCGATAGCGTGGCGCGTTGTTGTTTAGAGATAGAGTGCCCTGCTATAAGATACTACGACTAGTATTTTAGGTTGTGGGTTAAAAATAGCGAAATAATATGGTTTTATCCTTTAGTTTTCACCTGGTCGGTGTTGTCCCCGCAGCTGGCGAGGGCCATGTTGTACCGGCGGCAGACAGCGGCCAGCTGCTGCCGCACGTCGGCCGCGTGGCACAAGTTCTTGTGGTTCAGGTAGTTCTCCTTGCACCATTGCTGGGAACACAGTTACATGTTGATGATTATGTGTTCGCATCTGTTGCAAAAGGGCCCAAATTAATAAATGTTTCGGGACAAATGTTCCAAATACCAGATTTAAACAGTTTATAAGATAAGGTAAAGAGACTATATTCTGAAAGAGAAAAATCTATGAACGAACTATAATTTCGGCATCGGTGGCAATAATAATGTTTTTGGTCTTCAGAATTATTCGGAAGTGTTTAATTCCACTTCCATCCTCACTAAACTTTATTTTACGTGGACTCACTTATGAATATGTCCAAAATGTACCTTTTTCAAAGGAGCTTTACAGAAGGCTTTGTAGACGTTCAACAGAGTGAGGTGGTCTCCGAGGGGAGACACGAACTTCTGCTTCACTTTGAGCGCCTCCTCGCGCCGCTGCAGCGGGCAGTGGAACACGCTCTCACTCGACAGCACCGCCACCAAGCTGAGCGCCTGGACACAATACAAGGTCTATATTATTATTGTCAAGTATTTTTAGGTGTTTTAACTTACCAAAATAAGAGAAAAAACAATGTATATCTTAGAATATAGCCAAATATTAGTACTGTCTCTGGTGTAAGGTGAAACACATAGGAGCCTAAGACGCATAACTTGTACACAAGTTCTACTATCTATATTTTCGTAACTATGAATATACTCCCTATTCATTATAAACCGACCAGGTTATATAATTGGTAAGTACATACAAATTTTTTTATTATCAAAACCACCAATAGCATTTATATATTACTAGTGGGTGCTCGCGCCTTCGCTCGCATTAAGAAGTAAAAATTGCATACTCGATTTCACCCCTTTAAAAGTGGCATTTCCAAAAATCCTTTCTTAGCGGATGCCTACGTCATACATACATCTACCTTTATTCCAAATTTCAGCCCAATCCGTCCAGTGGTTTGGGCTGTGCGTTGATAGATCACTATATCAGTCAGTCACCTTTGAGTTTTATATAATTAGAAGATAATTGTTGTGAAATAATAAATGACCTGTAGGTGTACATAATATTTACCTCGTCTAAACAATGGTATTCAGGCGCACTGAGCAGTACTTTTGAATATTTCGGGTCGATGGGGAAGGCAGACATTTTCTTGCCCAGTACTGTCAGCTTCGGGTTCGTCTCGCTATCTATCGCACCTGGAAATATACAATAAATTATGTTACATAACAAATAATAGTATGATTTAGATACATATTTTGAATTAAGGGGCAGTAGCCTGACACGATTCGCATTCGGTAGATTGTGCCACTTTACACAAAAACATGTTTTTTGTTACATATCTACAAAACCATAGCGATTACATTGCTGAATGTCTAGTCACGAGATCCTAAAATTTTTATAAATTTTTAGAGCCTAAATTCATAGCCATTTATTGCTTAATTTGGCCAGCTCAAGATACAGTACATTATGTATAAAGAAGCCTTCAAGCTACATAGGGTACAAAATGGAAAATGAGTAACAAAACCTCTTTGGGTTGTCATCTGAAATAAATTTAATATGTATCACTTAACCTCTTTGGATTTTTGCTAGTACATTATGAATCTGAGTAACAAGACTTCCTTGGGTTGACTACTGGAATTAATAAAATATGTACGTATAAATCTAACCTCTTTGTATTTTTCCAAAACATGATTTTCGTGGATAATAAGTTATATTTTGCTTTAAAAATGTCATTTATTTGTAAATTGGTCAGTTTTATTTTATGTATGGTACAAAATTGTTACCATGTTAATTGCGATATCAAATATAAAAAGAACTGTTTGGAGTCCGATGTATGAATTTAAAATTCGGTCACCCATCTAAATACTGTCCGGATCAACCGTTGCTTAACTATTTCTGTCAATCTGTTGTTTTTTTTTGTTTACATACAGTTACGTACAATTATATATTCACTCTTAAAAATAACAACAAATTACAGTGTGTACATCACCTTAGACAGTAAAACTTTCACATATAATCTATCACATAATAACCTTCCTAACAATTAATACTTAAAAACTAAACATGCAATCTAACGAAGAACAGAGGGGAACAAGGCACATTAACTAAATAAACATTTGCAATATCATCAATCTACTAATTTAGACAGTTCAATTTTAACAGCTGGTAGTGACTTATTGGAGAATATATCAAATTTTAATCTAATGTTGTCTTTATCTTAAACGTTGTTGAACGCTGAACGTCAGGTTGATTTCGATAAGATTTGATATTATAATGGAGAACGGAAAAACAGCATCTGAGACTTGCAAAACATGGTATTAATTGAATTGTATTTTAAACAATGACGCACTGAGCTTACGTCCAGTGAAGTTTTAATTTTTAGGCAGTATTAAAACAATTTATATGTGTCAAATAATATTTATTTCTAATTCCGTTAAATAAAAGCTTAAGTTATAGAAGACAGATATAATGTTTAGAGTTATAGCTGTACACACACTTTGGTAAGCGAAGGTATATTTACAGCATGGCTGGGTGCGTATAAATTGCTGATGAAATGGCTGGGTATAAATATATTATGTACATAGATACATCATCTTGCATTTTTTTCCATAGTAATTTCATAATTTTTGTAAAGCTTGTTTTGGCTTCATTATGAATGAAACATGGGCTAGTTTTCTAGACACGAGATCCCAAGAAAGCGTTAAACCCACCAAGTACTAAAATCACGCAGGCTGTGCTGAATTTTTGAGTCTAAACATTATTCTGTTTGTATGGAAATTTGGCTGCTGAAGTCCACCTTAATTAACATTTGTTATTTTGTCGCTATAACCAAATGCAGCAAGTAGGTTGTTGGCTTTATATGTATTTGTTGTTATGAGAGTTCAATTTAATTGAGCGTTGAATATTAAAACGAATTACTTAAACCTAAGGATAAAATGAATGTTCTACCTAAGTTATATATTCGATTCATCAACAACATCTGGTGCCATATTGAAGTTCGGAGGTCAGTTTTATTTGATTAATTAAGTAAATCATACCTAGTTCCTTGAGTAAGGTGAGCGAGGCTTGGATAGCATCGGCGGGTGGCGCGTCTATGAGCGGGAAGGAGCCGGGTTCGATGCCCGCCGCTATCAGCAGCAGCATCGTGGGGGCCAGCGGACATCTGAAAAATTAAAAAAATACATTATAGAAAAAATATCATGTCTAATAGCCTGGTCAAGAAATTAGTTGAGAATTGTTTCATAGACAGTGACACAGGATCATTATAAATCTTCACTATCTGTTTCGTTCAATAGTAGAACATTGCAAACTACTTAACAGTTAAGACAATAATAAAATGCATCGAGCGCGTACATACCTACTTATAATGTATTATCTTAGTTTGTTCTCGTAGTAAGAAGTTACCTCCCGAATTAAATGCTCAGTGTTGCATGCACGATATATCTTTCAGACTGAACAATATTGCTGAAAAAGTGTTTGTACCAATACGTTTACTATGTTCATTTGTTCCTTCCGCACCGCCCACATAGACAAGAGGCGTATTTTATTTATGGGAGTGACGTAATATTTCTCCCCGCGGAGCGCATCGCGGTGTCAATCTCATACATTGGTCTTTCTATTCCATAAGTGAGCGACAGTAGGCTCACTATATAAAATTCACCTCTTGTCTAAGGGGGCAGATACTACAAGTGTTGTACTGCGAGCAGATATAGGTACATATCTTGTAGTAGACTCTCACCTGACGATCTCCGGCGCGCAGTGTGGCGGCCTGGCGGCGAACTCCTGGGCGGTGTAGAGGCGGTAGGCGGCGCCGGGCGAGGTGCGGCCCGCGCGGCCGGCGCGCTGCCACGCCGCCGCCGCCGCGCACGGCACCACGCGCAGCCGCTCCGCACCCGTCGCCGTGCACCACGTCCTACAGACAAACACATGTTGATATAAGCACTGCTTTTATAAATCTATCTAAATATGTAGGTATATAAAACTCAAAGGTGACTGACTGATATAGTGATCAATCAACGCACAGCCCAAACCACTGGACGGATTTGGCTGAAATTAGGAATGAAGGTAGATGTTATGACGTAGGCATCCGCTAAGGAAGGATTTTTGGAAATGCCACTTCTAGAGGGGTGAAATAGGGGATGCAAGTTTTACTTCTTAATGCGAGCGAAGCCACGAGCACCCACTAGTATGCTATGTAATCACACTCAGTTGTTTTAGTAGTGTTTTTACTTCATTAATGTACTAATGCAAAGAAACATGGTTACAAGTGTGGGGGTGGTGGTGTCTCTAACTTCCTTGCAACACAGGACCTCTGGTACCTAGCGCAGGAGTCAGTCATTCCACCGCGTACCAAACACTTATTATTGGATTTGCATATCCTACATAACATCAAATAGATACCTACGTTTTTATAAACATTTATATTTTTGACAATAAAAAATATTTCTTTTGTACTAATATTATAATGGCGAAAATTTGTCCATGACCATGTACTCGTATGTACGTTTGTTGCCTCTTCTAATGGATTTTCATTTTCTTACGAACAGTTCTTTGTATGAAAGTGAGTTATGTGATTTGAAGAGGTTTGAGTCAGCTGTTAATTTTGCAGTTAACATAGGTTAATTAAAACGCAACATTACCTTTTTTCATGAAAAGAATCCTCAACGTTCTATTTAATTTTCCTGACTGGAAGATTCGAAAAACAACCTAGGGATCAATTTGTCACAATAAAGCTATAAAATTTTATTGTAGGTATAGTTTAAGACAAATGTCTATGGGTTACGTGCCCGATAATAAATAATTTTTATTTATATTTATTAATTATAAAATGAATGTATGCTATGATCGCACATTGTTTACCTTATATTTGAACGCACCTTTCCTTTACAACGCCTGAGTCTATGACCACCTTGATGCGCGGGATGGTGACGGATGCCTCGGCGATGTTGGTGGCGAGCACCACCTTCCTGGCGCCGGGCGGGGCGGCGCGCCACACCTGCAGCTGCTTGGCGGGCGGCAGCCCCGCGTACAGCGGGCACACGCGCAGCTCCGGGCCCGGGGCCTCCTGCAACGGACACGCTAACGTAAAGGCAAATAAAATGGTGATGAATCTGTTCTATTGCTTTTTTTTTTGTTGTGACACTTAATATCTTGACTGGAATGACAAAAAACTATAATAATGTATAATTTGGGAGTTACTTGATAATATTTCTTTTTACATGTGATAGGCTCACGCATGACAACAACTCGCCTGATGTTAAGCAATGTTGTAATCTACGATCGTACGCGCTTACCTAGAAGAGAATTAGGGAATAAAAGTGGTAAAATAGCTTCATAAGTTGAGCTGCAACGAAAATTTCATCTTGCCAGTGCCTATACCAGTAGTAGATACTGGATGGGGTGAATTTTAATACAAATTTTGAAAACAACAAATGGTACTCACTTTTGCAATCTGCTTTATGTTGTACATAACGGTCTCAATTTCTTCTTGGCCTGTCAGGAATACAAGAAAATCATGGCTGCAACAATATAAACAAATTATATCATCAATACAAAACAGTATAACAGAAATACGTAGTTCATGGCATATAACATATGCATTATACCTAGCTGATAGAACAATTTATGTATCCTTAGATACTGTGCTAGGGCAATCCTATGTATCTTATGATACAGCTATAGTTTGGTAAAGTGTGATATTTGTTTGTGGGTCTTTCTATGAGTGGTCGACTTTGACATCTAGGAACTTCCGTGGGTTGGATATCACACTCAATTGAATGTCCTGACTGTTTGTGATAGGAATATTTTGTTGTTTCTCATAATACAGACGCCATTAAACCAGGACGAATGTGTCTATGGTGGTTTGAAAATTCAACACCAGAGTTTTTTATTTTATTTGATTTATTTTGGCTTCACATTGATGATAACATATAGAGGTAGTTTAGTTCACTTTCATATTAATGTCATATCATCCTTCATCAACATCCACATCCTTACATATGATTTATTTATTTATGTACATATTTGATTAATGGGCGAGCAGCAAATTGCTGATGTGCCCATATCACACTGTGTCAAAATTGTTTCATATAGTCCACACAAAGTTCAAAATTATACAGTCCACTGGTGCATAATTCATCATCATCATCAGCCTAATGAGCTCCTCTGCAGGGTATAGGCCTCCTCATTCTTACAACAATACTACCTGTCTTGCACTGTTCTTGCCCAGATGTTTCCATTCATGACGACTGTATCAACACATCAGTTTCCTTCTAACTTTCTAATATCATGAAGCCACCATTGCACAAGTCTTCCTACACTTCGCTTACCAAGCACCGCTTGGTGCAAAATTAAAAATCATGAATGTTAAATGATGAATGTTTTAAATTAATTTTTATTTATATATTTTGTTACAGTAGTTACACTTACTTGGGCGGTGTAGTAGCGTGCAGCTGGAATATGGTGCACACGGCTGCGTACTGGTAGTCGTCCTGCTTCACCTTGGCGTGGTAGATGGTGACGGGGTGCGTGCGCCCCTCCAGGTAGATCACGGGGCAGTTGTTGTAGTACTTCCTGAACGTGTCCACGTCCATGGTCGCTGACATTATTATTATCTGCAATTTGTGGGTGGAATTATTGTGTTGATTATTTGTAACTAGTTTTAATCTAACTATAACAACCGGCTATAGCTTATGTTAAAAGTTATATTACTTTTTGTAAACACATAGTTATTCTTGAAGTTATCTGGCTGAGGTATGAAAACTTTCATAAAGATAAAGATAAGATAAAGATATTTTATTTGCCAAAAAACACTGGTACAATCACAAAAATATTAACGTATTACTAAATTATATTAATTACTTAATTAATGTTAATGTGAGTTTCTTGTGAACCCCGAACTAGGCCTGGGCCTGTATCTCGGTGGTCCAAGATTGAGAGTAACCAAAAGAATCATTACCTAAGTCATTCGCGTATTACAATATTAAAAAGTGATCCCGTAATCTAATATAACAAAGTGATTTAAAAGACCTATTCCTAATTTGTACAAATGACTCCATTTCATTAATAACTCTACTGATTTATGGATACATAAACAATTCATACCTAAGGATACTAAAATTATTGAAATCGACCACAGGAATTAAAACTTATAGGCTTTACAAATTCGAATATTGCAGCAGTGCGTCAACCTACGTGTGTATGGTGTGTATGCGTGTGTGTGAATGTGACTTGGAGTGTGAGCTTGTATGTGTTGCGTTTGTGTGTGTATGTGTTTAGTTTAAATGTCATTGTCGTTATTTCCTAGTTTAGAATCGGAGTTGTAGACTTTAACCAGGATCTCAGTTTCTTTGTAAGAGAGTGAAGTTAACCAGACTTTTATTTTTCCACGTGCCTTTCTGTGCACATGTTTCTTGACGGGATATGTTTTGCACACTTCAAATACAAATACAAATTATTTATTTATAACTCCATAGTTACAAGTCAGAATACATGTACATGTATTGATTACAATACCTAGTAAACTTAATAAAAATTTAAAAGTATTGTATATAAAGAAAAAATCATTATGAAATACAATGCAATAAAGATTATGTCAAAATTATAAATGTCAATAATATCAAATATATGTCAAAAGAATTTTTCGTTGTATGTGAAGATGTGTATGTATGGTGGCAGGCGGGATGCGAAGACCGTTCTAGTGTCAGGTAAGGTTACTGGTTTGAATGAGTTGTCGTCTCTATTATTGTCAAGATCTAACAATCTTTGGCTAGATTTATCTATTACTCTCTGTATGAACAGTTGCCTCACGGTGAGAACCTTAAACTCTTCGTAGAGTTGGCTAGTGGGAAACCGCCTCGGTTTTCCAAGTAAGACTTTAATAACTGCTCTCTGGGCCCGCTCGGCGGCAATCATATAAGTTTTAGCGGCACCCCCCCCCATACACCTATACAATATTGCAGCAAGGATTGGCACAGCGTCGTATACACGAGCTTTTTTATATTCAGGCTAGCAACTGGTCGCAGTTGTTTCATAATATATATGAGCTTGCGAACTCTTTTGGCTAGAATCGTTATATGGTTTTCAAACGTTAGTTTTTCGTCGATTTGGACACCCAGGTACTTTACCGATTTGGCTCTATTTATGCTGTATTGACACCCGCATCTATTAATGAGTGGGAAGATCATTTTGGGGCAGTCTTTCCGATGCATTTTTATAACGTCAATAATAGGTTCAGTTGCGCGCGTGATATGAAAGCCAACAAAGTTGCTTTTTGAAACATTAAGTGTGAGCAGATTCTGGTTTAACCATTCTGCTATGCGTGCCAAACCTCTCTCTGCCGTGTATATTGCACTGTGCCAATTGTTACCATAAAATATGGCGGCAGTGTCATCGCAATAGCAGATCAGCTCTGAGTTTGGAATTTTCAGCCTTAGAATTCCGTCCATATATATCGTAAACAGAGTAGGCGCAAGGATGCTGCCTTGCGGGACTCCAAAAGATAACTCGATCTCATCACTTAAAATGTCTCCAATCTTTACGCGCTGGCTTCTCCTACTCAGGTAGCTCGAGAACCAGGACAGAGCCATTCCTCGAATACCAAAGCTTTCCAATTTGCGCAGTAGAATACTTGTTGATACCGTTTGGAAAGCTTTGGCGAGATCGAGAAACACTCCCACACACCTATTCCCTTTAACTAGCTCTCTCGCTACCGTGGACGTTAAGAGTTCAACGGCGTCTTCCGTGCTACGCCCTCGCCTGAAGCCATATTGACGGTCCGATAATAGCTTTCGTTTCTCTAAGAAGTCCACAAGGCGAGTATTCACTAGTTTTTCCAAAATTTTAGAAAGAATAGGTAGGAGTGAGATGGGGCGGTAATTGTCCACTAATTCCTTTTTTCCAGCTTTAAAAATAGGGACCACAACTGCTGTCTTCCAACTATTTGGGAACATCCCATTCTCCAAACTAAGATTACAGATATGTGCAAGTGGTACTATAATAGCTGGTTTGATATGTTTTAATAGTGCCGGAGTAAATGAATCTAGCCCGGGAGCACTATCAGGTTTTATATCGGATAGTAATCGGTTTACTTCATATACATCTGTAGGGTACAAAAATAAGGAGTCGCGGGATTGAGTTGGAATATTTAACTGTCTGGTCAGTGCCTCTTCGCTTGTATTAGCTTGTTTAAGAATGTCTGCAGCAAGTAACGATCCCACAGAAGCGAAGTACTCATTGCACATATTAATGGAGGATTTGGGACGCGCTTGGGAATTTAAGAGTTCAAACGGGACGTTTTTAGTACGCTGGATGTCACATACCTCTCTTATAGTCTTCCACATTCTTTTCGGGTCTTTGTGGTTTTTGGCAATTTTATTGCTTTCGTAGTTAGTTTTTACTTTATGTAACAATTTTTTACAAAAATTTCGATATCGTTACCGATATATTTCGGTAACTTTAAGAATTTCATATGTAGGTCTTTTTTACTTTTGCATGCAGTTGGTCACAGTGGCGTTTGCAGCGGATGAGTCCCGAAGTCATCCAGGGTTTCAAGTGATGGCGAGAACGGCTCGTTGTCGTTTGCCGAGTATGTTTTTGGACCAGGTCAGATATAATACCATTAAAGATGTCCACTGTTTCGTTGACGTCATTCGAGCTTTAAATATTTTTCCAGTCTTGTGATTTGAGTTCATCCAGTACTGCGTTGAAGTCCGTTGAAGATTTGATTTTCTTCACTAAGCCGCGGCCGGTTCTCTTATTCGTATCCAGGTTTATTCCAATCATTGTGAGTCGGTGGTCGGTAAGTGTTGAGTTGCATACTACACCTAGAACTGTGTTTATTTCTTTTACAAAAATATGGTCCAGACAGGCTAGTTCACGAGTAGGCTGATAGATAGCAGGCAGGAATCCATGTTCAGCCAGCGTACAAGAAAACATCTCACCACTACTGTTAGGAGTTTCATCCAGAAGGTTTATGTTCATGTCACCAGCTATTATGGGGTTAGTTCGGTCCTTAGCGAGTTCAAGAACGTTATCAAGAGAAGTCACAAAATTATCCGTCTTTTCAGTTGATGGAGATCTATATATACCTATAATATTGAGATGATTTGATATCTTTACTAGTAGACAATTTGCGTCATCTAACTGAAGTTCCTGGCCATTGGCAGACCAGCAGTCTCGAACGTAGATGGCAACACCACCACATTTGTTAATCACCTTACTGGTGTGGAAAGCGTGGTAGCCAGATATCGTTGGTACGTACGGATCTGGGGTGTTAAACCAGCATTCAGAAAACACCATGATGTCGAAAGAAATATCCAGACGTCTAAGTTCTACAAAGAGATCACCTGTTGAAGCTTTATTCCCGAGGCTTCTAATGTTACACGAGAGAACTCTAGCATTAAAATAGGCCAACTCGGCTTTACAATCTTCCAAATTATTGAGGGAGAGACATTTAACCTTCAGAGTGTCGTCTATATCATCATATAGTTCCGACTTATCCATACTTTGACGATAGGTATGTAGTGGAAGTGAACCTACAGCAGAAACCGGGTTGTTGTCGGGTTGAAATATTTAAATTAGAAACAATGTTGATAGATTGATCCATGGTACCTAAATTTAGTGGTGTCAGGAGCCTTAAATATGTGATTTGAGCACTAATTGTCAAAGGTTTTAGTGATTTTATATGCGAGCCTATGGCAGAGTTCTCTAAGGGTGTAATCATAGTGGCTTTTGTTAATGATGTGAGACTGTGAGTAGAAGTGTTGAATATTTTGTTGTGTGGTGTGAGTATGTTGGGAATGGAAGTGAAGTTATTAATACAATTGCAGGGTATCAGAATATCATGAAGTAGTGATTAAAACATGGCAATTGTTCCTGGATGGTTTGCTGTTTCTATGGGTTTTTCTTATACTACTGATAAAAATTATGGTAACTTTCGAACAGGGTCTAGAGTTGTGATATTTAATTAAAGTAGAAATACCAACATATAAAAGTTATGATGAAGTTAAAGCTGATTGTGATTGTTGCTCTTAAATTCAACCTCTAATTGAAGTAAGTCACCTGATTAATAACATTTAGTACATACATACATAAGTATATCATAAATATCAATCAAGTTTCAAACTACATACTTTTCATACATATAAATATATAAAGAAAATAATGCCTACCTTGAGTGGACTAATCTTCTTTTCATTTCTCTCTTTTTGTGCCAATTTAACAATACCAAACAAGACATCTGTACTGACTGTCCTCTCGTGAGCTTCATCCAGTATAATGTAGGAGTATTTTTTAAGTAGTGGGTCATTGATTGCTTCTCTGAGCAGCATTCCATCTGTCAGGTACTTCACTTTAGTCTTAGGACTGGTGACATCTTCAAATCTTACTGAGTACCTGAAATGATTTTCATATTTAATAACTAATAAGGACAGAAGTCATGTTTAGTGAGCCAGGTTACACCAAAAAAGAATAGAATAGAATAGAAAAAGTCTTTATTGCAACACACAAATATAATAACAAAAAAGAATGAAAAAAACTTATACTAGTGCCACAAGTGGCGGCCTTATTGCCAAAAGCAATCTCTTCCAGGCATTAAAAGATAGTATAATATAAAGTAATATAATTATGAAACATTTTTTTGTAAATGAATGTTGACAAGTATGTATACAAATTAAAATTACCCTGACTGAGCATTGATAAAACCTAAATGTAATGCTTTAATTCACCAGCCATTTTTTTAGTTATTAAATTTGACCAAAACCATCCAACCTACCCAACAATGGTACCAATCTTGCAGCTCATTTCAGCAGCTACCCTCATGGCTATAGTGATGGCGGCCACTCTGCGAGGCTGCGTCACTGCAATGGCCCCCACACCCTCCAGCCTCTGCTCGTGGATCAGCTGCGGTATCTGTGTAGTCTTACCACTACCTGTCTCACCGATTATTATCATGGTTTCATGTTTTTTAATCTCTTCTAGGAGTCTGAAATCAACAGAATAATGTGTAAGTAACAATAGTTATTCCATCTATGCATATAATAAAGCTCTCCAAAATCAGTAAAAAGAACATTTTTTGCAGTTTTTTTTTGCTGTTTTTCTGTTCATTTAATCACCCATCACTTATAAATGGCTGAATGGATTATGGTTTTTGGTGTGTATGTCTTAGATGTATCATAGGCTACATTTTATGTTGAAAGAATGTGAATGAAGCCGCGGGCGCCCACTAGTTCAAATTATACACTCAGCAGCTATTTATTTGAAACAAATTCAGGTTAAAACCACACATTGTGTTCAACAATATGTATAGATCATCATTGTTGGATTCCAATATCATTATGCAAAACCTTAGATAATGTGAAATGAACCAATTTAATAAATTATTTATTCATCAAATTAAAAGTAGCATACTAACTGTAATAAGATAAATACTATATTAATTTAATTTCCTTAGGCTAAAGATTTGTGTGGATTTTTTAAAGACCATAAAATGCCTCAATGCTTGAAGACACGACTCTACAACCAATGTGTTCTGACCACAATGACGTATGCTGCCGAAACATGGACGCTCACCAAGGAAACCATCGAAAAGATGAGAGTCGCACAAAGAGCAATGGAACGGTCCATGTTAGGCATTGCGTTACGCGACGGGGTTCGTAATACTGAGATCCGAAAACGTACGAAGGTGGAAGACGTCGGGTCTCGTATTACGAAACTCAAGTGGCGATGGGCTGGACACTTGGCGAGACGTACTGACGGCAGATGGAGCAAAGCAATAACTGAATGGTACCCACGGCTAGGTAAGCGAAGTGTAGGAAGACCTGTGCAACGGTGGCTGGATGATATTAGAAAGTTAGAAGGAAACATCTGGGCAAGAACAGCGCAAGACAGGGAGTATTGGCGTAAGAGGGTGGAGGCCTATGCCCTGCAGTGGGTCCCATTAGGCTGATGATGATGATGATGAAAGATTTGTGACTCAGACAATAATTTTACACATACCTGCTTCGGACCATGTAAACAGGTAGCTTTTTTCTTGCCTCGAGCAAGTTATCTTGAGGCTTTTCTTCTTTATTATCAGCCTGCTGAGTCACATTTCCATTGGAAGTATTCACATTCTGACCATTAGTTAACTTGATTCTTTTAACATTCAGGTTTACATTAGGTTTCTTTCGTTTGAAATTGGTGTGTGCTTTGTTGTTTACTCCATTGCCTCCAAAGGAGGCATATTTTGAATCCATTGCGAAGGTGGTGTAAAATGTAGACTTAAAACAAACGTATGCTCACATTTATGTTAAAACATAGCAGACTACATTATAGTTATTATTTTATTCATGTTTATTAGCTTCCACTCAATTAGTTTCCATCACATGGTTACAGCAGCCGAGCCTTTGGCCTAAGTTCCTTATAATTAATTATTTCACCTTAACTAATTTGAAAGAAGGTGTTCACTGAGTTCTTATGTGTATACCATTGAATTTTTATTTATTTTATTATCACAAAACAACGCAAAAGGCCAATTCATGGGCTTATTTCAACCATGCTTGATTGTTATTTGCTTGCTTCTTTGCTTGTGTGCAAAGAGTAGAGTAGTATATTGTGTGTGTTGCTGTCGCTGTTGTGTGTGTGATCACTTTTTTTTTTCTTTCGAAGATTTTTATGCCCAGCCGACATTTTAACGAATTCTACAAGGTTTTTATGAATTTATTAAAATATTGGCTGTACAAATGGCACTCCTTTCTTTGGCCTCTGCGGTCCTGCCGCAATTTTGCCAAACAACTAATATACCTAGCTATCAGCCGAGCAGTGTAGTGTCACATGGGTGTCGCTGTCGCGGGAAGCAATAATGCACGTCCAAATAATGCGCGGCCCGATATTGCGCGGTCCTGGATTGTACGGGAAATAATTGGTGTACATGGCATCGTTTTATTGGGGCGTGCAATCCAGGGCCATGAAATACAGGCCTGTACAAGCTTGGTACGGACGATAAAGCACGACACCGTATTGCACAGCACGATAAATGGTGTACATGGCATCGTTTTATTGGGGCGTGCAATCCAGGGCCATGAAATACAGGTTGGGGTGTACTTTACGGGACGCTAAACCTAACCTAACCTAACCTAACCTGTTGTAGTGCAAGTGTTGGACTCGAAGTCACTTGTCTGTGACAGAAGGTAGATTAGGTTCGTTAGGTTGCTTTCTACCACGCACATGCGACGACGAGCGAAGCGAGGAGGAGCCAAGTCCTCTTGTAGTGCAAGTGTTGCACGGGCAAATATTTCATGTACATGGCATAGAATTATCGGGGTGTGCAATATTGTGTCGCGCATTATCGCCCGTACTCGATTTGGTTCGGGGCGATAATTGCCGTCACGATAATGCGCATCCAATATTGTACGCCCCAATAATTGGATGCCTAATGGCATCGGAATACTTCCCGTACAATATAGGGACGTGGAATACAGGTACGTGCAATAACCGGACCCGCTGTCGCTATCAATTGAAATGATATTAGCTGTCAAAACAACGTTGGTTTGGCTTTGGTTAAAAGTTCATTTCTAAACCTTGGAAAATATAGTGAAATGCAAAATGAGTATCGCATAATTTAAGATAAAATACTTCACCCTATATTATCTATTTCATTACATGCAGCTTGCTGTTTAATTATCATAGTGTAGACATAACGTATTACACTTCAGTAAAATGAGCATCCAAAGATCTTTATGTAGGTTTCTAAGGAAGTCCAAGAGAACTATTTCTAATCGGTGCTACAGCACATATGAAAATCCAGCATCAAAAACATGGAAAGTAATTTCTCAAAATGTAGAGAAAAATTTAGGAGGTAAAAATGAAAGAGTTTATCCGCTACATGCAGATATTGTGATTATTGGTGGAGGATTCATAGGAACTGCTGTCGCTTACTGGCTGAAAAGCAGAGCAATTCATGGCCTCGACATCGTAGTCCTGGAGAAAGACATTTCAGTGAGTATAATTTCTTCCTAATATCTTGATTAAAATAGTACATGTACTGCTTCTCTGATCAATAAATCAATATGAACTTCTTGTAACCTAGTATTTTATTTTCAGTTTAAGGATACTCAAAGGAGTTTATCACTGGGCACCTTATCTCAACACCATTCTCTGCCAGAAAACATTGCTCTCTCTCAATACAGTGCTGAGTTTCTGAGAAATATCAAAGAGCACTTGGGATCACATGTTGACATAAAATACAGCCCAGTGGGATCCCTAGTTCTTGCAAGTGAAAAATATGCAGCAAAACTAGAAGAGAATTGTAATATTCTGAAGGAACTAGGTACCAGATTGCAACTGTTGTCACCAGATGATATAAAGCAAAGATATCCTTGGATCAACACAAGTGATGTTACACTAGGTAGTGCAGACAGTCTAATTTTATTAAAAGAAAAAGCATTGTATATTCAAATAGAGATAAAGGTGTCTTAATTGTCCCTTACACTTACAAGTCATAAACAGATTTGAAGCAGACTTTTTAATCACTATTTCTAATCCATCTTGTTAACATATCCAGGTTGCATTGGCTGGGAATCAGAAGGCATTTTTGACGCTTGGGAGCTCCACAAGGCATATTTAAAAAAATCTATTGACCTGGGTATTAATTATGTGAATGCCGAGGTGGTTGGATTTGAGTTTGAAAACATCAGAGATGTACTCATGGAAGGGATAGCTCCGGGATCATTCCACAAGATGAATAAAGTAGTCTACAAGACACCAGATGGAGCAGAGTATAGCTGCAAGTTTGCTTGTTGTGTGCTGGCAGCTGGACATGAATCACCTAATGTTGCTAAACTAATGAGAATTGGAGTAGGTGATGGTTTACTGTCTGTACCTTTGCCAAATGCTAAAAGGTAAATGTATGCTCAATTTTATTAGCTAGTTACTAAGAACTTACTTACTAACAAACCATACCATCATTATATTAACATTAATCTTAGGCACTGACTAACATTAGCATGTCTAAATTAGCAACTATTTATTTTTTAAAAGATTAACTAAAACGGTTTTCACTCACGTGTAAGTCGCGTAAATGGTTTACGCGTTTCGGATGTTATGACACCCATCTTCAGAACGTTCGTCCTGGGCCGCGGCAACACGCAGACTGCGCGCCGCCGCGCGAGCGGCCCGCCGGGACACGGGCGCGGTTGAAATTCGGGTGGCGGTTGATCTCTATAGCCTCTCGTACTTTCCGTGGAATAAAAGACTTTTCTCTCGCCAGCACAGAAGCTTGATCAAACCGAATGTAATGCTGTACATCCGAGAGCCGCGCATGTTCCGCTATTGCTGATCTGGCCGTGTCCCCGTCCCTGAAACTCCTAATATGCTCGGACAGTCTTGTGGTAATGTTGCGGCGAGTCTCCCCTATGTAACTCTTGCCACAATCACACGGGACTCTATACACGCCTGGTACATTTAGGTGGTTATCTTTGGGTGAACGCAGCAACTGTCTTATTTGCCCCGGAGAACGGAAAAACGTCCTGATACCATATTTCCGTCGTAAAAGGTATCCGATTTTGTCCGTTACTCCTCTTACGAATGGCAGATATGCTGAAGCTCTTTCAACAGTTGGGATCCGCTTACGTTCACTCGAATGTGCGCTCCGCCAACATTGTATCCATGTATAGCCATTATCCTCTAGTACCTTCCTCACGTGCTCTAACTCCTTCCCTACATACCTACTGATCACACAATCTCAAAGCACGGTTGATTAAGGATCTCGGTACTGAGGACAAGTGTGCTGGATGGTGGTGTGAACTAGCATTTAAATATCGATCTGTGTGTGTCGGTTTACGATATACAGTACGTGACAAAGTGCTGTCTGAATTCCGAAACACATGTACATCCAAAAATGGAAGCGCTCCCTCTTTCTCCTGTTCCACGGTAATCGCAATCTTTGGATGTACTTCATTGAGATGCTTTGTAAATAATTCTAGCGCGCCTTTGTCGATAATCGCAAAAATGTCGTCCACATACCTCCACCAATAGCGCGGCTTCACCTCAGCTGTGCTCAACGCCCTTGACTCCCACCATTCCATAAAAATGTTGGCCACTACTGGCGCTATAGGAGAACCCATTGCCACTCCGTCCAATTGCAAATAAAATTCCCGTCTCCACATAAAATACCCGCTTTTCAGACACAATTCCACCCATTCTAAGTACTCATTAGGAACTGTTGAGTTATGGATTAGAGTGTCTATTAGCTGTATAGACTCATCAACCGGAACATTTGTGAATAATGAGGCAACATCAAAACTCACCATGACTTCTGTGGGGTGAATTTGAACGCTATCCAGAAGTTGCACAAAATGTTGGGAATCTTTTACAAAGCTATCACTCTTTCCTGTAAAAGGGGATAAAACTGTCACCAAATGTCTGGATAGCTTGTAGGTAGGCGAATCAATCTGACTAACAATGGGACGTAAAGGCCAGTTAGGCTTATGGATTTTCGGCAGACCATAAATTTTAGGCGAAGTAGGATTATACGGGCGAAGTCGGGCTAGCAAGTCGATATCCGCATTATTCTGCAACAACTTCACTACTTTTGTGGTCACCCTAGCTGTAGGATCATAATTGACTTTCTTGTAGGTAGTTTCATCACTGACCAATTCAGTTATCTTGCTTTCATATGCATTAGTATCGACAACCACCGTCGCATTTCCTTTATCAGCTGGCAACACCAAAATATCAACATTGTCGCGTAAATTCTTTAGTGCTAAACACTCCCCTTTCGAGAGATTGCTCTTAGGAGGCTTAGAATTACGCAAGATTGAAGCGATATCCTGTCTCATACACTCCGCGTCATTGTGTGGAATTTTATTTCGACAAATCGCATCCTCAATACTAGTAATTACATTTTCGACAGGAATATTCCTCGGTGCTGGGGCATAATTCAGACCTCGGGTTAAAACATTTTGCATATCGTTATCTAATTGAAACGTTGATAAATTGATAACAGTATTTTTATTATTATTGTCCGCCTCACATTTATTATCAAAATATTGAGGGTAGTTCTGCACTCGTATCAATTTCAATAACTTACTGCTTTGTTTCTTTTCGATATTCAACCCAGTATTGTATGTTCTGAGATAAGACATCGCATCTAACCAGTTCCAGAGGTCCTCCGTCAATTCCTGTGATAGTTGGAGATGTAGTTGGTACACTTTTGTATTCACGCACATAAGGAAACGTCGTTTCTCTGCTATCACTTTCCGAAGCAGTTTCATATTTGTTACGTTAAAGAACTGCTCGTAATCTCGAAAACACTTTATCGGTTTAACATACATAAACTTTGGAAACACTCCCGCATCGCGGCACTTCACTAAGAACTGTAAACCACATTCGAGTTTCTTACGTTTCATTCTTAAGCGCACAAATTCTACTACAAATTTTTTGTAAAATGCAATCTTCTTTTTTCAGGGAATACAAAGTGTATTCTATAAGAGACAAAGGATTGGAGCTGGGATTGAACACACCAATGGTTTCTGACTCCAGTGGTCTATGGATCAAAAGAAAAGGTTTTGAAAATGACCTTTTGTTTGGTATGCTCCCACCTTTCTCGGAAGATTTGACACAAAATGAAGAATATTACAATAATGTTATATTACCCTCACTTCTAAACAGAGTTCCAAGTTGTGATACATCACAGGTAAATACTCAAACTGTTTAGTTATGGAAGAAGGTCATGTAAAGCTTAATAAGCCCTCACTATAGATAAATTTAAACCCTGCAGAAATCTGAACATATAATCTGAAAACCATGATCTTACTCATACATCTACATTAGGAAAGTCCAAATGAAAGAGTTACTTAAATAAAGAGTTGAAACTTATGTTAAAGTTATGTATGGACCTATCAAATTTTCTCAGTGAAATTATGTTATGTAACCAATTCTAAAATTTAATTGTAATGTTTATGTTATTACTTGTGATATTTTTAAATACTATTTTCTTTCAGATAAATTGTGCAAATGTTGAAATGCTTGATTGCAATACATATGACAACACTGGTGTTTTAGGAATACATCCATATTATAACAACTTGTTTTTAGCTACAGGCTTTGGCCAGTATGGTAAGCAACTAAAATTAATCATAACTACCAGCAATAGATATAATTACATTTGACTACTAATACATTATTTCTGTGCCAGTTTTCTTGTTGATTGGTTAAATACATATGAATAGTAAATCACTTTTTATTTATCTAAAACTTCAATCATATCTATGTCAGATTATTCTAGTGGTTTGTAAAACTACACCACTCTAGAATGACCTTATATAGCTCACATTGTATGGTTAGTTGCTTTAGAGTATAAATAAATCAACATGTGTTTTTGAATATGTTACTAATATTCCAGGTTGCCAGCATTCCCCAGGAATAGGAAGAGCAATCACAGAATTGATCATTGACGGCAGATATACAACTATTGATTTCACTAGATTTGGATTCGATAGATTTTTAACTTCACAGCCTATTGTAGATTTCAATGTATACTAGATTAAAATTCTTATTGTAATTAAACTATCTTATAGACAGATTAGTAAAAAATTTTGAACTTAACATTTTATTTCACAATCACTGATAAAATCAACACTCCTATCGGCCTAGATAGTTTAAAACCTATTAATAAATTAAATACACTGAAAGATGCAATTAATGAGCAAAAGTTTTACTTAAATTGAGGAGAAGGAGTAGCAAACAGAGCTCCACCTTGTTTGGAGGCAGCACGAGAGGGTGCAAATCCTAGCAGCTTCTGTATATTTTGCCTGAAAATAAAATTTGAATTTTTACAAATATATGCTACTAATGATTAACAACTCATACTATTTTGTGAAAGAGAAAGTGATGGCTGTTATAAAGATATTAAACTATATGTTTTATTCAATAGCAAAGTGGGGGCAACTCAGACAATTTACTAAAGCAACAGCCACAAGATTAATACTTTTAGATGTACTTAATAAATATCAAACTTGATGGCACATCATAGATTCTGTTTCCTTAGGAATGCAATTAAACACCAGTCATAAATACTAACCTAATACTCATAGTGCACAAGATGTACAAGAAAATGAATGAGCAGTCAGTATAGTCGTCTCCAGGCAAGTTCCTGTGGCTCAGCCCTTGGATCCAAGATATGGGCACAAATGGCAGCTTGGCAACTACTCTCCCATCAAAACTGAAAAAAAAAATAAGTTACTTTTGTTAATTCTGGTGTTTTCTATATTACAAAAAGTATGTATTTACTAAAGAAAAGTATTTAAGTATTGTATCTAATAGGTACCCATGACACAAGTGTCAGCTTACTTACAAAATCAGTTGGAAATCAAACACCTTTTTTTTATTTGTGCAGTTCCTCTTTGGACTACATCCATAAATACCTATAGGACTCTTTCCTGATGCTTTAAAAATCTGGCAAAATATAATAATATGAAAGGCCAAGTCATATCTCATTTCAATTAGTGATAGTTTGTTTTTAAGGATGTCTTTACTCCATTGTATTAGAATACTTACATGCTGTTGAACATGCTGAGAAGAGCAGTAAATGCAAATCCAATAGCAAACATTGATTTCATTTTGACCAATGAGAGATCTCTGTTGTTGTTCTTCAAGCGCTCCTCTTCTCTTTCAATTTTCTTTTTATGCTGTTTGTCTAATGAATCTCCATGAGCTTCTTTACGCTTCTCCACTGAAACACAAATTAATTTCAGTTTTGACAGTACAATAATGGATATCATGTTTATTACTAGTGGACATGGATAGGTATTACACTTTGTTGTCTTGGAATGACACACCCAGTGCCGAGATATTGGGTATTTGAAAAACATAATTCAAGGTGTTACACAGATAGAACAGGCATGTGTGGTACTTTCCATCAGGAATATCTATCTTGTTACATGACTTGATATTTAAAAAAATACACAAAAGAAAGGAAAACTTACATTTTTTACTTTGACGTTCCACTTCTACTTTGAGTTTCTGATATTTTTCCGTTCTATATACTAATATCCATGTGAGACCTGTAGGGATGACAAGTTTAATTTAGTTTATTTTTATGGGCAGCATTTATTTATTAAGTAACTAGTATCAAATTGTGATTTCATGGGCTAATATAATTGAATTAAATGATAGAAATTACAAATAGGTTATCACAGGATTATATTGAAATTACCTTCACCAAGGAAAGCGGTGCAAATTGATATGAAGACTATTAGTAAGGAATCACTCCACATGATTAATAATATAGTAACTACTTCTAGTAATAGTAGTACTAATTTCAAAATTTCAAAGTCTATATTTTATTTAATAATGAAAATAGTAGTAGGAATTGGATTGGATTCCAAAATTTTTTTGGTTCCTTTATCTGAGTTTATCCGTAAAGTTAGCAGAGCAACGCACGCAGCTGACAATTAGTGTAAAGGTAAAGATCCAAGAGAATTTAATTTAACCACTAAGATGACATGACACCTTTGCTAAGTAAATTGTACAGACGTGGGTTTGATGTACGTCCATTACTTTGTCCCTATAATCTCATACATGCTATGATGCATAAATAATGCACAACCTTTGACTATATACCCAGTTCAAAGTGCACAACATACATCGAAATAATTTGCGTACATATGGATTCCACTTGTTGTGGCATAAATTTCTTGATAATGAAAATATTGTCAATAGGTAAATAATAAAATAATTTATTTCCTATAATGATACCTAAAAACATGGGGATGGACAAAGAAATAAGTACTAAACGTATTACTTCTAACACAAATTAATAAATGAAGTTGTAGATTAGTGAGTTTTTTTATTTAGGGTTTTGTCATCATAACGAAAGAAGAAACTATGATCATAATTAAGCTTTGTAATTAAGAGTACCCAAACACCAGTCTCTGATAATGTGGTATCAAGGTAAACTCGATCGAGTCGAGGCTTTGATCAAATCAAGCATTTATTTAGTTTTGATGCATGATATAATCTGTGGCTTGCATGCGGATGCGGATATACGATTTTTGACGACGACGTGGAATTTTATAATGACCATTGCCCCTTTATAGAATTGATACCGTATATCTACGATTATGTCGAAATATATTCATTGAGTTATTCATTCATGCATATGATATACGTATAAATTTTATGTATTTATTTATTAAGTACACGAGTATATTTATCAAGCGTTTGCTTAGTTATAGGGCTAGTTGGCGCTCTGTGAAACGTCCCGGAATACAGTGGGTTGCCAAATTATTAGGGACAGTCGAAAAAATAATATGTGAGGTATTTGCTTTAAATAAATCAATAAAACTCAAGTTTTTTAAGGCAATTTTTTTTTAATTAGGAATATATCTTATAATGTGAAAAAGGTATTAAAAATTCACGAACACGCTAAAATAATAATAATTTAATTAATTAAGTAAAGCGTGTTGAAAAAAAATTCTGGTCTGGTTTTCCCTTTGGCTTCAATGAGTGCTTCTATGCATCTGGGTATACTTAATATGCTTTGTTTTGCACTTTCTTACATATTAGGATTGTGATACCCACCTTCTATCAGTTTTTCAATCAGTCTTACCTTGGTGATTATCATGTCACTGGTGATTTCTCCTTTAATGATCTCCCAAAAGGTTTTTATGGGTTTCAATCAGGAGAATTGCCAGATCAAGGTAAAACTGGGATGTCATTATCACCTAGGAACTTGGTGACACTTCTTGCATTATGGCAGGATGCTGAATCATGCATAAATGTGAAGTCATCAGCGTCTGGGAACCATTTCCTGAATGATGGCAACAACCGAATTTGCAAAACTTCTTTGTACTGGTCTGGTTTCATGGTCTCCTGGACAACGTAGAGCCTTCCAACACTCTTTGTACTTATCCCTGTCCACACCATTACTCTAACGGGGTGTTTCACCCTCTCAGCAATACAGACGGGGTGGTATTTTTCACTAGGGCGCCGCGGGACAAAGCTACTTTTGTAGGCCAAAATTTGAAAAGTTGATTCGTCTGAGAAACAGACCAGAAAATAAATACTAACGTTAAATTATGCTGTATTATATAATGGCAAATGGACTAAAACAACAGAAATAAGGTAAACTCAGCTTATTCCAGTCCTCAACTGTCAGTTGACGAAGTTTCCGAGCCCAGGCCAAACTTTTATTTTCGTCGCTTCAGTCAAGCGAAGTTTCTTCACAAGACGGTGGCCTGTCAATCCTTCTTCTGCCCACCTGCGCTGCACAGTTTCTTTGGAAACTGGTATTCCAGATTCTTGGACTATTTGGGCTAACAGACTAGCACTTTTCTTTCGGTTTTGTAGACAGATATCCCGAATTTTCCTATCGGAACGTGGTGTTATGATGCGCTTTCTTCCACTGTTGCCGTTTCTATTAGGCGACAGGGGCGGTATTACGTCCAATTAAATTTTTATTCCATTAACTTCTGACTTCTAAACACATGTAATAACTGCTATCTTTCTTTTAAAATGAGTAGTGTGCTGGATAAGGGTTTTAATTTCAGATTTTTTCCTGGAAAACAAATCCCAACCCTTACCCATACTAGAATACGAAAAAAAAATCAGTCAAAAATAAATGCTTTTTAGTATACGAAATTAATATTACTCACTTTTTAATTTAATTTACAATCACAAATATAAATCATCGTTGTTAGAAATCTTCAAATTTGTATTTCATTATATAGTAGGTACCGTAAGCATAATGCGGCTCTCACGCTATTAAAAAAACCGGCCAAGTGCGAGTCGGACTCGCGCACCGAGGGTTCCGTACAAACCTGCAAGGTTTACAAAATATATATTTTGTAATGTAACTAAAAATTTAAGGTTTTCGGAAATTTTCCTTTATGTGTGGTATAAAACGTTGCTTCATGCCAAATTTCAAGATTCAAGGTCGACTGGAAGTACCCTTTAGGTTTTGATTCCCTTGCAAGTACTTGCGAGTTTCAAAATATGCAGCTTAAATTGCTGTTTCTTTTGATTGCGTTGACATAGAAGTTTGATTTTGCTACAGCTTAAAGGTATTATAGACTTGAGTATTTGGTATGAATTTCAATTTAATACCTTTACGCGTTTATGAGGAAATGGGTAGTAAGTTTAAGATTATTAAAAAAAAATATATTTTGTGATGTAACTAAAAATTTATGGTTTTCGTAATTTTTCCTTTATCTATGCTATAAGACGTTGCTTCGTACCAAATTTCAAGATTCTGAGTTCACGGGAAGCACCCTGTAGGTTTTGATTCCCTTGCAAGTGTCGAAAATTTGCGGCATAAATGGCTGTATCTTTTGATTGCGTTGGCTTAGAAGTTTGATTTTTTCACAGCTTCAAGGGACAGTAGACCTGAGTAATTGATATAAATTTCAGCTTCATACCTCTACGCGTTCCTGAGAAAAAGGGTCTTGACAGACGGACGGACGGACGGACAGACGGACAACAAAGTGATCCTATAAGGGTTCCGTTTTTTCCTTTTGAGGTACGGAACCCTAAAAATGTAGAAAATAAAAACAAAACCTCAAATAAAAATATAACTCTCAAAATTCAGTTCTTCTGTTAGGAAAAGAAACATGTTAAACGATATAATAAATTTCATCACCTCTCTAACCACTTGAACTGCAGTTACGTGCATTCAAAGTTAGAAAACAAAAAAAAATATCGACTGTCCCTAATAATTTGGCAACCCACTGTACCTATAACAGTTGTCATCAATAGTGTAAGTAATAAATTATAATACGAAACAGCACTTTTAGAGCGTATTATAATTGTGACCACTTCAAAAAGATTGAAAAAACACTTGTCAAATATATAATGTTACTTAGTGTTAGGTACCTACGTCAATGAAAAAATAAGATGCTCGAACAAGCTAGTAGATGGACTGATCGGAAAGCGTACAAAAAAAATATGGTCATTTATTTGAAGTGTACCTAATGATCATATTTATATGAAAAAGGAATAAATTATTTACATACACTTACAAGTCTTTTACACAATATTAATGTTAAATTTGAAACAAAACAAATAATACTTAAAATATAATCAAATAGCCCATTCCGGATCGCTCCCGGTGCAAATGTGCCCTCTACACTGACCGCGTTGAATCGTGATGGCTAACCTTTGCACCAAAAATGATCTATAGGTAAACGCATTAATCTAAAATATTATCAATTTATATATGATAATATATAATTTATTCAATAATAAGAAACAATATTTACACATATTAACACTAATAGAACTAAAAAAGAGTATTTACATCTAAACTAAATATAAATTTTATTAATAAATTATATTAATGTGTTTATTTTTGCGGGTGGAAACATATTTATGGTATAACTGGTAGATTTTTTCATTTATTGACATATTGTTTGTAATATTTTATTAGAAAAAACTTAGGATTATGTACGTATTTGCTCAAATATATTTTAAGTCACTGTATCGTATATACATTTTTATTTCTACTAGGTATGGCAACATTGGCCTTCTGTCGCCATTTTGTTGAAATAACATCATTTCATTTCTGCTTTCGACAGCCGCGTAATCGGACGGTTACTTATCCAGCACTACGTCCGTTGCTGGCGTTGCCTGACCTGAAAACAAGAAGTGAAACCTAAATGATTCTACTATAGATCGTTGTTAGAAATCAGATGCAGATAATGTAGAATTATTGCAACAGTATTGTAGGCGAAAATTCATATACCCTAGCACTAAGTAATTATTTTGTGGAAGAATTGTAATATATGATTGGGCCTAAAAGACTATCAAATAGTGTTATTAAGAACTATTGAACTAGTAATTAAGTGTTTGCTGTGCAAGAGGCAATTTATACACTGCGTACGACACTAGAGCCGCCATGTTGTACCAGCTTAGGGCGCGGCTCCATCTGATTCTATCGTGATATCCTTGGATTTCATTTAGTAAAAATGGTAAGTTTTACTCCTAATATACATGTAAAACCAATTCAGCGTCCTTGTATAGAAAAATCGTAATTTTTGCTGCTTCAATACCTACGAATTGTACGAATGTTGCGTAAAAATCGCCATGCTTAGTGGTCTGATAGCTTCATATTTGTTAAACTTAGCATGTTATTGATAGGCACATACCCATTCGAGTTGCTTAAGTAGGTATTGTGTAAAACAACAGGAACCTATTTAGGTCGTCTACTTTCACTGAAATAGATGATGAATCATAGCTCCGCCATTTTGTTTTCAACATTACTGCGTAGTTGCATGACCTCCGTGTAGCCTTTCAAAACGTTGCGTCATCATTGGCATTTCATTAAATTCAAATCTGTATCCAAATGCCCTTTTTTGTCCAACAGTTAATACCTACCTACATATTGGTCCGTAGTTCTTAAAACGGAAGTCTTAATCTTAAAATTGTGAAAAAATCAAACAGTAAAAGTGTTGATTTATGCTGTACTACATACCTAAGTATCTCTAGTCTAGATAGATCCACCAGTCCAGTATAATTGGTAAATATTCTAGGATATTCACACAGCGCCCTCTAGCCCCATAATAGATAATGATTATAATACCTATAAGTACTTATACATTTTCTTTGTAATTACATATTATAAATAGACTCAATTAAACTTAACACAAATAAATTGTAGATTGAAAATGGACAATCATTTGTGTTGTGTGGGTTTCGAACCTGCAATGCTTGGAACTAGTGGCAGACATTCTAGCAATACCAACCTAGCTATGACTTAGTCTATGTCTATAAATAGGTATTGTGTGTGATAATAGAGGTGTATGTATTTAAATTGCCAACTTCATATCTGGCTGAGGAATAACAATACTACAATATTTGATATGCTAGTTCACAATTCTAATTTGACTGAATAGCCTTTACCCTGTGTCATATGAACAGGCCTAAATAATGTCTCTTGCTCTCACATTATACACCCAATTTCTTATTACAGCTATTTTTATATTGTTTAACATGTAACAAAATGTAATCTCAGTGTTGTTCGCTGTAATTTGTTATCAGGAACAACAATATGCAATGTTGGTTATTTTTTGAAGCAAGAGGCACCTTCAGAAATAACAATTAACAGTATTGGAAACTTCATCAGTATGAATATGTATATTATTATTCAGCAATAATAATATAAAATCAATAATAAATATTAAAATCGAAATAATATTCTATAAATACAAGTTCTTATATTGATTAATGTAAAACATAGTTTCAAAACCCTTATCAGAATCGTTTTTTCAGATGAATTGTGGACCTCCTTATTTTTAAGTTGTTTTAAAATATTGAACATATTCAAACATTCACATTATAAATGATTTGTTTTTGTGGCAGCAACTCCCTTATTTTAACCAGAAACTATTTTTTCCACAAATGTAACTAATTCCATTTGCATAAGTATTTATTTAATTCATAATATTCATTTAAAAGTTAAATTTCTCTGGTATGGTAATTAATGCATGTGTAATGCAATGAATTAAATTCTACCACACACATCTTAGATGTAAAAGTGTTAAAAAGAGATTTAATAAAATATCTTAGCCTTGATTTTGCTTTCCAAGAGCATGTTATTGTTTATTAGTATTTTTACAAGCAAAAACCACACCAGACATTATTGAATAACTAGATAGACCCATTGCCAAGTTGATAGAATTTCTGCCATTAGTTCTAAGGATTGCAGGTAATCCCACAAGACGCAAATAGTTTTTTCAACGCACAATTTGTGTTTAATTGTTTCTAAGTATAATATGTGTATGTATTTACATAAAATATTATATTTGTTATCTAGCTAATAGTACCTATGACACATTTGTTTGCTCAATATCGGGCAAAATATTGCAATGTGAAATGTCATGGAATATTTATTTAAATATTAAACTTTGCTTGTTACTGATGTTGTGCTGGCCACATTTATCTGGAATTATAAATATAAAGTAGCTAATCATTAGAACTGACGTATCACAATCTATACCAAATACAAATCTCAATCTGTTCAGTTATGTATGAGAACTTACCTTTTAATATCAAACACAGACTATATAATCATATAAACATAAAAAAATTGTGCTTAGACTTACCCTACATCAGATGTACCCTGTGCAGATTGGTCCAGTTTCCCAGGCTGTAGCCAAACACAAACCTATGCCACGTAAAAAAGACCCTACTTAAAAACTAATCACTGTCCCATCTATATTTCTGCCCTGGGTGCATCACACAAGAATAACTATTACATAATAAAAAAAACCACATCTGACACTCTTAAAGTCTAAATCTCTATAAACAAACACTAAAATAAGAATAAAATTAATATTCATGGAGCCTGGCCCCTATACAATAAAAACAAGCCCGTATACAAACATAGTTTTTGGCATTTTTATTGATAATGATTTCATCAAGTGATTTGAACCATTCAAGTGAGAATTAGCACTTGATTGATAGAAGTTCCTTTATCTTCTAGGTTTAAAATATCTAATAATGGGATTTTAAAAACTTATTTGGAATCATGAAGACATTGCCAAATTGCTACACAGCTAGTTTTGTCAAAGCTGGTTGGTTACTAACTTCACCACCCACTTCAACATCAATTTATTTATTTACTTGTTATGAAAAAATCTAGATAATCTACACTAGTTTTCAGACAATATGATAGGTGCATAGGACTACCAAGAATTCTACAGAAAAATTTAAATTATGTTGTTAAAACAGATTGACCATTTTAACCTACTTCTAAAAAAAATGTTATCAATTAAATTTCATGTATGTATGTGATATTGTCAAATTAATTAAAAGATGAATTTGTTATATCATTGTTGTATAGTTTCCAAACCAGTCTGTAAAATTTCATGTGTATATATGCATAAATTTCTCGTAATATTATGTGATATTGATATGATTCTTGGTATCAGATTAATCATCTTTAACTTGAGTAACATTTGCATATAGAGTGTTTAGGTAGAGCCATATATATATACCATATATTTCAAGTTAAAATTTCAACACCTAGTTACTATTATATTGCAATTCATACTCTACTTGATTACACTTCTGATTAGATGTATAAATTGAATATGTTTGTTTCAGCCACGCATTGATCCAATACAGTTGCTGAACTGCCTCAGCGTGCTTCTCTCGCCCAGCGGTGGGATAAAAAGCAGAGACGAAGTGCAAAGGCTAGCTAGGTAAGATAACTTTATAAAGTTCAGAAGTAACTCTTAGATCAGAAAATTGAATACTTAATGGTTTACTTACTGGAATTACTAACTAATAAATTACTCATTGAACAGGGGTATACCCCTGTTCTTCAATGAGCACTCAATTACTTATCAATTATTCATTCCTGTTCAATATTCTAATGACATGTCCTTATGAATATCAACTAATGATTGAATATTTTTATGTCATTATAATATTTATTTTTATTTAACAACTTGTATCCATAATGGATATTTTTTGTTTCAGCTTGATGACAAAGTTTTCAAAGAAATTAGTTTCAAAGTGCATCTACATACAAATATTGAAGTGCACAGAAACTGACTTGCTAGGTTTGTTCATGGGCTCCGGAGGCTGGCTCCTAGTCCATCAGTGGCTTACAGAAAGTATTGTTGCCAAAAATTGGCCTCTTGTCAAAGAGCTATTAGAATTACTTTTATTGTGCCCTGTAGACATAGAAAGATTGAAGTCAAACAATTGTCCAAAACTCGTCAAAGAATTATCTAAGGATGGTAATCATTATGGTAAGTTTTTCCCTCATTTTCATGTTATCTAATATATATAAGATTTATATAAAAGTAGGTAATTGAGATTTATAGTACCGTAGAAAGGGGTGAAAAGGGACGATTATGAACTTCACACCAAAAATTAGCTGTATGACAATTGAATTATATGAGTCTTTATGGTATCTCTGTGAACCAATATAAAACTACGTGATTAGTATTGCAATTAAGGATAAAACGGTAAAATATAGGCAATCCCTATTCACCCTGAAAACGGGGTGATTAGAGACGAAAATAAGGTGAATGGGGAAATTTACTAGTGCTGTCACTAAATTTATTTTGTTTTATTGAATTATTTAATATTATGAGATAAACCTAATTATTATAAGTTTCAATTGTTTTAATTGATATGAATATGAAAACATAATAAAATTAATCTAATTATTATTTAGAATAGGTACCTATTTATCTTAAAAACAGTTAACTGCATAGTGACAAGACAACCCTACAAAGCTGTCCCTATTCATACATAAGTCGTCCCTATTCATCTCATTTTCGTCCCGTTTCACCCGCCTTTCGTCCTTATTCATACTTTAGGTGTCCTTATTCACCCCAAAAAACACAAATTTCTGATGGCATTCTAATTTAACAAGATAATACCTATATTAAGTGATAAATAAAGCTTACATTATATGCATATGACGGCCAAAACACTAAATTACGTTCTAAACAAATACTCTTACCATCTCACTTGAAAATAAAACCGACAGAGCGAAGTTAATATTACTGTTATAACCGGCGTTTTGCATAACCCACTTTCAAGTGTCTTTTTTGACAGTTTGCAGCTAATTTCATGTTAGTTCAATGTTACCATAGGAAAGATTCAATAATCTACTACAAATCCTACTAAAAATGGTAAAAAAATTAATGATGTACAAGAAAATATTCAATGACAAAACTCATTCCCGGTTTTGTCCCTATTCACCTCGCGATCCCTTTTCACCCCATTTTACGGTATAAAATAATAGCACTTAGTGGTATGCTAACTAATCCACTCATCAACCAATCAATTTCAGTATTGGTATTATACACACACTAATATTTTTTAATTTATCAGAAATAACCAAAATCGAAGGATTGAACGAAAAAAAATAATAATATATAAACGATAAAAAAGGAATAAAATATAAAGGGAATATTAAGTAGGTGTTTTGTTTATTTTTATTCACGCAAAAATTGCTGGACCAATTTAGATCCTCCAAATGGCTACAACCTTGTTTAACATAGGAAATTCTCAGACACCAAATATATATTTTGAGTTCTAATACTCATGGTACACTAATTCATTTTCTATTACCTACCTATCTGTAATGTTGGTATGATAAGACTGGCATGCATTTTTGTGTATGGCCTCATTTAATAATGTTTGTACTGGCGAAATATATTCTCTGTAAATTGATGTGTCGTTTGTATAAAGAAAAATATTTATTAAATTTGTATGGTTTCAGCAATCAGGGCCTTGGCGTCTAAACTTGTTGAACAATGGCTGAAGACAGTGAAAGGTGAACAAGTGAATCCCGTGCAACTGGATGAAATCACTAAACTAGTTGATGAAGCTAGTGACATTAAAGCTGAAGATGTAATTAAATCTGAATTAAGTGATAAACTTACCGAAAATATTGATGAAAGTAAAGTCTCCGATGAACATACTGTCGATAATGCTAATATTACGGTTAAAGAAGAAGTTGAGTGTAAACCTGAAGAAACAGACAAAGTACCAGTTCTAAAAATAAGTTTGAAAGATAAACAAGTTTCGCAGGTGGATGATAAAGAATCTAAATCTTTAGAAGGGTCCAATGTTGATAAAGAAACACAAAAAAGTAAAAGCAAAGATAAAAGTAAAGATAGAAGCAGCAGCAGTAGTAGCAGCTCTAAATCAAGTAGTTCATCTAGTAAACATTCAAGTAAACGACATTCCTCGTCATCATCTTCAAGTGATAAAAAAAGTAGTCATAAAAGCAGCAGTTCGAGTCGACACAGCAGCAGTAGTAAAGATGGCTCTAGAGATAAAGACAAACATTCGTCTTCAAGTTCCAAGTCCAAATCTGATAGTAAATCTAGTAAATCAGGTGAACGCTCCAGCTCATCTAATAGTAAACCGAAGGAAGAACGAAAATCCTCGTCTGATAAAGACAGAAGCAAGGATAAAACGAAGGAGGACAAATCTAAAGAAAATGTACAAAAACATACAACTGAAAAGCCAGGGGAAAAATCTCCACCTTCTATACATAAACTGGGAAAGATTCCAAAACTGAGTGATGTTAAAAAAGATAAGCCTTCAATATCAATAGAAGTTAGAAAGCCTGATGAACCAAAACCTAAAACAGTTAAAACTTTTCAATCCAAATTTAGGAAGCATGGACTTGAAGAGGAAGTAAAGCCACCGCCGTCAAGGGCTGCAATTTTGAGTAAAAAACCTCCGCCCGTAGTGCCTCCCCCTTCAATACCTATACCTAAAAGGCCTTCTCCAGTACATAATGAGACACCTCCAGAAAAGAAGATTAAAATTATAGAACCCGTCGAAAAGCCTGGAGCCATTAAACTAATACCACCTAAACCTAAGCGTAAGTATGAGCCATTATTTAATTATGTTGATTTGTTTCTAAAATTTTATACTTTTTCAGGTTCTCTCTGGTGTCTACAGCTTGAATATTCGAGTAATACGAATAGTTTAGGTTGTGTGTTCGACATTGGTAAGTCAAATAAGTATATGAGTTCCAAAGTGTTAAATTCACATGTTAAGTATTTATGGCAAATAAATGCTCAATCTCACATAAATCTTTCCGTTGAAATATTGACCTTAATCTTGAGAGAGTTACATAGCGTATCAGCGAAGAGACGTTACCTACCTGAGCGTACTGCGGGAACTCGTGCAGACTGACCGCGGTGCCGTGGCCAACGCACGCAGGACTTCACGCCAGCGGCCCATACTCGACCATTATGTGATCGGATAGAAGTAATGTAACATATCATCGAATGCTATTATTTACATGAAACAAAAACCTATAACCCCTTCGTAACGACTTGGTTAACTTTATACTCTGACCAGTACCTATGTTAGGTATGCAGTTAACTTGAAATATAACGCCTTTAGAAATAAATCTTATCAGGATTATTGCCAAGTCTGTGTATTCTAATTGATGCATTATTAAGTTGTCTTATGCCTATCTATTTATTTTTGGGTTATAGAAAAGACTTACTCGTATGTTAAACAAAATATAAAACGCGAATATTATATAACGCGAATATACTATGTCACTACTGGTGTTATTTTTTGTGATGTTACAACGCAACACATAATTAAAACCTAAATTTTGACTCGTGCTCCGTATTACCACTCTTTATTATTTTACAAATTTGTTTTTAAAGAAACCGATATCTAGCTTTACTCGTTTATCGTTTTCTAGATAGAACTATTTTTGGGGAAAAAATCAGTGAGATGCAATCGTCTTTTTTGCCGCCCAAAAATACTTAGGTGTACCCATAAAAGTTAAATTATAATGGTTCAATAAGAAAGATGATTGAATATACATACATGGCCTGCATATGAGAGATTATAAAAATATGATACTTCTCGGACGAGAATGATATAAACTATTGGCAAGACTAGATTAATGTGGATATCAGATTTAGCTATATAAAGTATGAGTACGTATGTATGACTGTTATTTGAAGTGACTGTGTGGTTGGAGACTTACCTAGTACCTAGGTAGTCTAAAAATACTTAGTGAATGAGATTGTAGACGTCTGCGTGATTGTGCCAACTGTGTACTGATATACATTAAGTATATAAATTAATAGGTATTGCTTAAAACTACGTGTTCGTGTAGGTATATCCTACTCAAATTTTATTATAAGCCCTTGCGAGTTACAATTAATTGAGAGTTATAATAGGTACATATATCTATAGGAAAACCGCTACATACCTGCTCACCTACACGTTTTTTTATCAACTAAGGTACCTACCTACCTATGAGCAGAACTCATATGATTTGAGGCTAAAACCACAAATTTGAAACAGAGCTATTACAAATTTGTAGGTACCTACCTAACTTATATTTATCACGGTGGCGGCAGGTACGAATACTAAAGATATCGCGACGTACTACACTAATACAGAAATATACCTATCTATTTTAATGCACTTACTGAAAAATTATGTGCAGTATGCATTATTACTACCTACCTATATAAAGCCTAGTGTGAAAGTACATGTTCTAATAATTAGTATAATCAAATACCTACATAACAATATGTTTTGGAAGGCATTACCAAGTTGACCTAGTAAATGTCGCTTTAGTGTTAGGTAGGTACTTGACAGCCCAACGCTCGATTCGTGAGGCTAAGATCACACACTTTGTTCCGATTTCGAAAAAATTACACATGCTAAACGAAACAATTTGGTTACAGTACAGATGTGGTACCTATAGGAACGTTTGTATTACGTGCCTATAAATCTTATACCTTTCGCTGTAGATAATTTTATAATGGATATGATTGAGAGAGAATGAATGGTGTATAATTGGGTAACTAGGTATGTACATAACTAAATCGAATGTTTTTTTTTACGTGGGATAGGTTTACGTTTGACTACAGCCTGCCTAATGTTAAGCATTGCTGCAGCTGAAATTAAATTCATAATGTCCGCATCGTCTTATTGCATGCATTTATAACAAAATAAATACATATGCATAGGTGCCGTTTTATAAAAAAAATGTTACCCTGACTCAAAAGTAGGCTTAATTAGGCTAATAGCGGATACGTGATCAAATTAAATTCTATATTAACTCCCGGGAACTAGACCTTGATCGAGCTGCAAATTAAGCATTGGGTGACGTGGAGAGGGAAATACGCAATCCTCATTCAGATTGCCCTAAAGTTAATGGTAGCCGGCCTATGTTCAAATGGCTTGCCGGCCGCACGAGTTATTAGGTAGGTACATACCTACCATGTTAGTGATAACCATCTGCTTGGTTACCTACTTATTAAATTCCTTGCATACAAATATCGAATAGCATTATACTACTTACCTACCTACTTAATGCAATGTCGGTCCGAAAAAGCGAATGAAAATTAGATCGCTCATAGGAATAAATTAATAATGAGGTACTTGCATAATACCTGATATACCTATGTAACGAAATTATTTTCGCGATAAACTCGCCGCTGTCTTTGCTTTTAAACGCGATGCAAATTCATAATGGGTAATTAAAATTCCATACGATACGACCTGGTCCGCGTTCGTTCTTTTACTTTGCACAGAAATACCAAAGAAATGTAGTTTCTGGTGAAATTACTGGGCAATTTAACCCGACATGAAATCTCGGTGATAGCACTGTAACTCTACACAACATTTTGGCATTTAGGAACACTTGACCTATAGCCAGACCGAGCAAGAATGTTGCTTACGTATACCTACCATAATGTACGATTTGCGTCATTTGTAATGTGCTCATTTTTATTAGGTATGCACTTTCATAAAAGAAAAATATGGTGTGTTGATGACACGAGGCTCTTGACCCTCTCACGACTTGGCGCCTAAATGTTGACACCGTTTTTGAACTGATAGGTACACCTACGCTGTATAAATATATAAAAAATCTATTTTAAATAGAAACATTCAAATACAAAATTATTATGAACATTAGATAGGTACATAATGAGTTTCACTATATCTAGTATTTTCAAAAATGTAATAAGTATTGATTTTTACCATAGAAACATTTAAATCTCTATACCCTACTCCTTAATATTATGCAACATTTACTCCGCGTCCTGCTACATAATACCTACCCATACATATCATTTGCGTAGGTTTGTATAAGTAGGTACTGGCGACTAACGCTAAGCTTTTCAAGGGCGGGGCCTTAGTTAATATCATCAACCCCTCGAAGTGCGAATTTTTTCCTTGCAGCTCCGGTGCTCAGAAGCACCTTTCGAACTTCAGCTCCCTTCTTCCTGGTCTCAGGGAACTATCAACTTCTAGTTTTTCTCTTTTAGGTTCCCCGATTTTCCCCATTGCCCTCCCTGAGGCCATAAACTCCCTGAAACTCCTTCTTATTGCTCATGAGCGTTTAAAACATCTCTCTGCTCACGTTGCGATAGTCTTGCTGCGCATGTGTTTCGCTCTCCCTAAGATAAGCTACCTGCTACGGACTACACCCACCTGGCTTTGCAGTTTCCTCTTTTGACATTGCCCTTAAAGGTGTTGTAGAGTCCATGCTTAATGTTTTTCTAGAGGAGCGTCAGTGGGATCAGGCGAGCCTACCGATCCGCGATGGGGGTCTTGGGATCCGTCGAGTACAGGACGTGGGCCTGCCGGCTTTCCTGGCGTCCACTCAGGGTGTTGCAAACCTTGTCACTAGCTTAACCATGTCAAATGGTGGTGAGGTGCGCATACCTTTTGCGGCGGATGCTCGGTCAGCTTGGCTTGTTCTTAACTCTGGAAAGTCGATCCCAGAAAAGATAGGCGTGCAGCGAGCTTGGGATGAAGTGGGGGTTAAGCGAATCCAGGACAAATTGTTGAGGGACGTTTCGGGTGTAGATTTGGCCAGACTGCGAGCAGTGTCTCAGACTGAATCAGGAGCGTGGTTGCATGCGTTACCTTCGCCTCATCTTGGCACTTTGCTTGATGACGACTCTTTGCGTGTGGCCGTAGCTTTCCGCCTGGGCTGCAAGGTGTGTGAGCCCCATATTTGCACCTGTGGTTCCACGGTGGAAGCTGATGGCCATCATGCTTTGAGTTGTCGTCGGTGCACAGGTAGATTTCCGCGTCACCACGCCCTGAACGACATTGTACGCAGAGCCTTGGTATCTGCGAATGTCCCCAGCGTACTCGAGCCTCCGGGTTTGAGCAGAGCTGATGGTAAGAGACCGGACGGGCTGACTCTGGTGCCGTGGAAAAATGGCAAGTGCCTCATTTGGGACGCCACGTGTGTCAGCACAGTAGCCCCCAGCCACCTGAGTCGCACAGTCCTCTCCCCGTCAGCCGCAGCAGAAGATGCCTGCATCAAGAAGAGGCTCAAGTATGCTGCCCTGGAGTCGCATTACATCTTTGTTCCCCTGGCAGTGGAAACGATGGGCTGTTGGAGTAAGGTTGCGAAGACTTTCATCGGGGAAATTGGGCAGAAACTTAGAGTTACGACCGGTGACTCCCGCTCTGGATCGTTTCTGGTGCAACGGCTATCTATTGCCATCCAGCGCGGAAACGCAGCGAGCTTGATGGGCACATTTGCACCGGGAACGATAAAGGGCGGGTTATTTAGTTAAGTTACGTTAGAAGTAGTATGTATAGTATTGTTTAATTTTAGTAGATTATTAATTATTAGTTTTAAGGTTTCGTTTATACGCCTACATTTAATTTCTTTTATCTTTCATGTTAGTTAAAATCTGTAACAAACAAATTATGGTCAAGTGCAGACTAAAACCTAAACTATTGTTACTGCTGTTTGTTGAAACTTAATTTTGTCAAGCACGCAATTCTCAGAAATAAAAAATAAAATAATCCTGTAAAATGTTTGTTCTTTGCGACTCAAAAGTCTGAACATGAATGTCACCTATTTTTGTTCTGCTTTTAAAAAGTTTTCCGTATTCTATCAGCAGACCGTAATAATAAGATGCAGTTGGACAAAATAAACGATATACATACCTACCTACATACGTATACAATCTAATCTGAGACATCTATTTTAGAACGTTTGCCAAAAACCCGTGTAAATATGACTATCGAATGGGGACAACTCTTGTAAAGTTTTTCTCTAATGATGTCAGCTCTTTTGCCATATTTTACCTATCTTGATCACAACTTTTAAGTTTTTTTTTTACGTGTAGGCTTATCTAGTGTGATATCTAGTAACCATAGGTGCTTGAATGATGATGTGTGATGTAAATACGGTCATTCCTAGATAGTGCCAAATTCGCGGTAATGTTATGGCTAATAAATGTAAACACTCAAGCTCGCATTGAACTCTAAAAGATAAATACACTTTATTGTTAGACCTACGCAATAAAATTTTCATCCAGCGGTTTCAAACTTGTTATTCAAATGATAGTTAAGTAGGTACCTAATAAATATCTTAAATTTGTAGAGGGTTCCTTCTCCAAGGAAAATACGTCAGGCTGAGTCACTTAAACTAGAATTTCCCATGTAATTTGTTAAAATGTATAGTGACAATATAATAATGTATTTGTGAAACCGCTCTAACAACAACTAAAATAGGTAGGTACTACAAAAGTCATGGCAGGGAAGCCCTTCCCATAATGGTTTTTGCAAAACTATGGGGGCGCCTTTTGTTGTATATACTTTGATTCAGATTTTTGTTGTGTTCCTGAAGATAACACAATAGAAAATAATGTCCTGACGATATATTTATTAAACTTTTATAAACTGTGACAACCGACGTGATTAATTAATGTTCAAAAATAGGAAATTAAACTACTTAATAGTATTTCAATGCTAAAAGGTTGCGATTGTTGTAAAAAATACTTTAATTTTTGTATTATATTTTATTTATTATAGTCGGAAATAGGAGAAAAAACAGGACAACCACATAGTTAATACTAGCACTACAAGTGGCGCCCCCTACACTTTTGCCCAACTTGTACTATCTCACCTTCCGCTAATTTTACTTTTAGCTGGGTTTATTTGTTGTTATAAATACAATTCGAAATATTAACTAAACATAACTTTTCACCAGTAACTAAAAACCCCTCTTTGGTGTCAGAGACTAATAAAAAAGTGGTAGCTATGTAAATACCATTTTAATGCAGTCCTCAAAGATCATGCATGCTACAAAATATTAAATAAACAGTGGGATAAGGATGTAATTTGAGAGTACCTGCCTAAATAAGTACATACGTGACTCAAATAGATTAATTTCTTGAAGATTAGTATGTACTTGAAAATATTACACTAGCTTAAATACTAACCCGCATTCATGACCGCCATTGGTATATTACATACATACTTACCATAAATAAGTGCATGCTATGATATGAAAAAATATTAAATAATAGCTTTCAATTACATAACTGTCAGTAAACATTAAATTTCTCTATATATTTTATCATATTCTACACATGTAGTAGTGTAAGTACTATGTATGTATGTACGTATAGCAAGTTTCTGCATGAATGTATTTGATTGAGTTCTTATTAGTAAATACCTACTCAGGAACTTAACCCTGTAAAATGGGAATATGGCTAGGAAGACAACAACCTATGGAGTGAATTATTACCTGTTTAGATGATTCTAGCATTTTTTGTATCTGAACCTTTAATAATTTATTTAAAAAACTACGGGCATTTATGTAGGTAACTAATGCCGTTATTTTTATGTGTTTTTTATCTTTTCGAAATTTTGTTGATATTATTAAGAAAAAACATGCTAAAGTAAAATAAAAAAGGGCGGAAATGGAATTTTACCTATAATTCATTTCATAGATTTAAAATAATTGTGCGTTTCAAAATTTATTGTAGTTATGTATCGTAAGAATAAAAAAAAAATTGAAGTTCTTTGAGTGGCGCCATATTTCTACCCTTTTTATCAGATATTACATGTTTAGCATAACCCTGTATGGTAATTCCTACCTAATGTCTGAATGAGATTGAATGCCAACTGAAAAAAAATAGGTACCTGTTTACCTACATAGATATAAAATACCTAATATACGATTACTTTTACGTTAAAACAGAATTTGATTACCTACTTAATACTAACTGGTGTTTTTTAAATACATTTATAAGTAAACTAAGTACATACTCGCGCCTTATCTCACATTGTCTCTTGATTAATAGAAGTTACCATATTTCACTCTCAGGACTTTATAGTACCATACCGGAAATCTCAATGATCCGTCGCTCCGTTGCGGCGTAAAAGCGGAACAAAGAGACCCACACAGAACAAACTTTCGCTTTGATAAAACGGCATGGATCATTTCTAGAAGTACCTATGAAGCTATAAGTATGAGGCTTAATCCATGAGACATGGCGCGAAAAACTAAGTAGGTACCTACCTACCTACTTACATGAACGCACAATAGACATTTTTATACGAAATAAAATTACTATGTTGTATGGTATCTACCTACGCGGAACATTTGGTGCATTCTGTGACATGTACCTATGAATTGGTTTAAGATTAGATTAGGAGTAAAATGGAATAAAAACGATTTTGGTGAAAGTAAAAAATATTCAAACTTTTCTTTTGTCGAGTTTTTGGACTGCTTTTAGTTCATAAATGACGACTGTAAGATCGGCTTTTGTTTAACTTACTGATAATGACCCAGATAACTGCGTGCGCCTAAAAGAAGCACTTGGTATCAAGTCGAGATCTTATCCTATTCGAAACTTATAGTTTCGATTATATCCGGCTACAATTATTTTGATTAGCAATAGAAAGTTTAAGAGTGCTCAGTTCTCGTGGTAAAATAGTTAACATAGGTATCTACTTTAGGTAGTACCAACCAATTTTGTTTCTTTTTAAAAAGTAATGAGATGCGGTTACTGTTACTAGGCACGCTTCACTCAGTGTTTAGTAGTTTACAATAATTACTCTGTTCTCGTGTAGATACAGATGAACCATACATTTACCAATGTACAATCTTTTGATCCAAATTTCATCGAAGCCGATTGGCCTTTCGTATAGAGGTGACAACATTTTTGTGCATATTTTAAATTGTATTTATTTTACACGCTGAATTCAAAAATATTTAACAAAAATAGGTTTCCACATCTAAGCCCTTAGGTACCTAGTGTGTATTTTTTATGTAGGTAAATATCTAGGTGCGTCGATGAAATAGCTAGATAATATAAAATACAAATTCATAATAAAAGTTACTTATCCCACATTGTATTTAGTGACTAGAAACGTAACCTTATTTTCACGGCGCGGACGCATCGGTTTTCCATATTTAGAAGATAAATAAAATACCGTTTTTAACATAGGTAGATACTACATAATAATTGTCTAGACGACACTTAGCTGTAACTTTAGTATTTGTTACATACATGCATAAATTACGTCAAGTACAAGAGCTAGATTTTGTATCTGAAAACTTATGCATCTTTAACAAGTCTACAGTATTTTGATCACGGAACTCTATACTTATTTGACTTCCTTATTGTTTATTTAAGTTTCTTACTATATTAAATTGATTATTCTATATCTAGGTATATGATGTCATATGTCTAAACATGTTTGTTTGTATTGTTACAGCGATGATGCTCCTGGAGAGCGACATGTTCATGGACGCGCTAAATGCCTCCGCAACCAACAAGAAAGAACCGAAGAAGCGGAAGCGACGGACAAGTGGCTCCAAGGACGGTAATGCACCCAACGAAGGCTCACCACCACACACTCCGAACAGTCCTAGCGGTGAAAGCAAGTCGGTCCCGCCGAGGTTCTATCAGGATACACTAGAAACTGATGAAACTAAGGAAAAATCCGAGACAACCTCGGAGACTACTGAAACTACTGACACTGAAACAAATAAAGAAGAAGAAAACGTGGAACCCGACGTCCCCCATACCCTCACTGTCAATGGGTTGAAGGGTGTTCTTTGTTATCATAAGAGGAAAGGTCCCAAAAAGAGCATAAGGTGGAAACCGGAAGCAGAGTTAGAAGAAATTCAATACTTTGAATTGGACGAGACAGAGAGAGTAAACGTGACGAAAACCTTTACAGATATGAAACATCTCGATAGAATCAAGGAGAGAGAAGCATTCCAAATGAGCAGAAATCTCAGTAGTGACGATGTAATGGAAGCAAAAACTGGATGGAAGCCTCTCGTACCGATAGAAGCAGAAGGTCAAATTAAAGTAGATTACGGCAAAAACAGCAAAGAGAGGGACATACAAGCTATACGACAGAAAGGTACCTTGCAACCTCTCTATTTCAATAAGGCCATGATACCCGACTCTGCGCTGGAGCCCGAACCAGAAACACATCTGTATTCAGAACCTGCAATAATACCCCTGGAAGATGTCACCGGCAACCAGGATAACGTGAGTGATTTCCGTAATATGCCGTGGCCTGAACCCAAGGGCAACGCCCCTCCGGTGTCGAATAAGAACATGCCCGCGATGTTCCCTAACAATATGATGCAAGTTCCTAACGGATTCCCGAATCCGCAATTCCCCGGAGTGCCTGTGGTGCCAGGGTTCCAAGGGCCCAACATGGTGCCCGGAGGCGAGTGGCAGAACGGCATGCCTCCGCACATGATGAACGCCATGCCGCCGGGCGTGATGGCCCCCGGCGCGATGCCGCCCGGGGCCATGCCGCCCGGGGCCATGCCGCCCGGGGCCATGCCGCCAGGGGCCATGCCAGGGATGATGATGCCCTCCGACAACATGATGATGGCGCCGGAGATGTTCGGCGCGCCCAACCCCATGTTCCCAATGGGTCCGGACGGTTTCAACATGCCTCAGAACATGTTCCCCATGGAGTTCAACATGGCGGGCCCGCAAGGCCCCCCCGGGCCGGACAACTTCAACGGGCCAGGCAACTTCCGCGGCGGCATGCGTGGGCGCGGCGCGCCCGGCGGCGGCCACTGGCGCGGCAAGGCGCCCTCCGGCTGGGACAACGGCCAGCGCGGCCGCGGCGGCGCGCGCGGCGCTCGCAAGACTGTCTGCATCTACTTCCAGAGGAAGGGCTCCTGTAGGCAGGGAGACAACTGCTCCTTCTTGCATCCTGGAGTCAACGGCCCGTACTAGCTTAGTCATTGTATAAAGTGTGATAACTCTTAGTTATATTTAGCTGATAATTGGGACTAATGTTATGTACTTCTTTAAATTTAATGAAGTTTCGTTCTGTTGTTTTAAATTTTACAAACATATTAGTGACATAAGTTTTTAAGTTTATAAAAAAAGACTGCAATAAAATATAATGTTAATAAAACTGGTTATAAGTTGTATATAATGTAAAAAGATAATTAAGGTAACTACTTATTTGTAGTAGTAAAGAGAAAAATAAAACGTTTATACAAATTCCAAATGCAACAGTGTTTATTTTTAAAGTTTCACCTAGTAATAGGTACAGACTGAACCTAGTATCTTGAAAATTTATTTTTGATAAGTTCTTTGAATAGCACACGTAAGCATTGTGAGGTTCCTACCATAATTTAATAAAATTAAACAAAATTGTGTTTTGTTAACATAGTGTAATAAATCAACAAAAGCAAACTGCTTTCTTATGAGCAGTTAGCGCTTTTTGAATGTTAGGTTTGAATTACCTATATTAAAAAATAAACTAGCTCTGAAATTTGACCGTACCTACTTATATCTAAATAGGTACCTACTTTATTACCTAACAACTAACTTGTGGTGCCTTGATCCTTGAGTAGGTATAGGACGTTCTTCATGATTATGATGATGATAATAACACTGTATATGCTCAAAGGAAAATAACGAAGACCTAGATAAAATATATAGAAGTTCGCTATTTTACCTAGGAATATTTTTATTTTTGTTTTATAGAAAATAATGTATATAATATTTAAATAAAATAATACAAGAATAAAAAAAATATTCCTTGGTATTATGTATCATCAGCATAATCATGAAGAATGTCCTATACTCAAGGATCAAGGCACACAATTTCTCAATAGATTTTTTATAAACCTTGATTTAATATCTTAGTACTAAGAAGTTTCTTTCAAATTAGTTTTTAAATAATCCAAAGCCCACCCACAGAGTGCTGAGGATAAAGACTCGCTCGATGCTGTTTTTTTATGAAAATAAGCGCCACCTAGAATCATATTAAGCAAACCAAACTAAGTATGGAATAATTTGTACGGCCCAGACTATGCTTATATGCAGTTGTACAACCAATAGTATATATTTTTGTAAACTTGTGACGACATGTTTCTTTTATCCTGTCCAATATATGTACAACCAAAGCTAAAATCTCGATTTTGTACAGCCTAGACTATAAAATGAACAACCTACAAGCATAATTTTGCAATTGTAACACAGTGTACATGTTTTGGGCAAACACAGCTAAATTAAATATTTTACTTCGTTTTAAATAAAGGTGTCGGTAGTGTTGTTTTGTTATAATAGGTAATATTTTAAGTGGACTGACTGGTGGTCGGGTGGTCGCCGTAGTCGGTCGACCGCTGATCTCATCTTGTGTGGCGTAAAGGTGTTTTTATTGTTGTGTTGTTATACCTAAATACAAAATATGGCTCTCAAGTCATAACAACTAGCGTTTTATTAGTTGTTCTTGGATTGTACGTACAAGATACCTTCAGATGCAGAAGCCTCTTTGCTTTCATTCAGAAAGTCAACATAATTAAATCACAGGTAAACATTTCAACTTCCAACAAAGCATACGTGTATCTCTTATCCCTTTGCAACCGAGAAGATGAAAGATAGATTTTATAACAAAAAGTTACTAAAACCGAGTTTTAAGATAATTATGAACGTAGGAAAATTAACAAAAAAAATCATTTTACTACCCTGATGGTTAAAAACTAACTGCACGATCGTGCGTGTCAGGAATAAATTGTAAATGCACGATCGTGCAGTTAGATATTATCAACTATGTTTAGTGAAATAAAATGATAAATATCATAATCACAGGTGTTTATTAATCATATTAGTCTTACAATCAGCCTTCTTAGTATTATTTAAAGTATTTGGTGTAGGTACTTAGCCAGCAATTAGTTGCAATAGACAAATAAGTATTATAAAAATACAATCATTTTTTATGATATTCTAGGAAACAGTTTTGGCCGCGAGATAGGCAGAGATACACATTACACTTAGCGCATCTGATCTTAGAACGACTAGTACACAATTCAAATTTACAAGCTCTTGGTGACTTGATTTCATCAAAGATCGGATAGTGCTCGTAACCATCATATCTTAAAGTGTCTGGTGGCCGAATGGCCCTCTGATATTTTCGTGGAATCACTACTGGTACTTCTTCTTCATCGTGCTCTTCTTGGAGCCTTCTTTTTTGCGGAACATTTGTCAATACTTCGTGGATTTCAAGGCGGAAGTCTAGCAGTTGCAATATTTTATTTCGCGGGTATTTATTGGCATCACAATCCATTTTATAAGCTCTTCATGCGTTTACAATTGCTAGGTCAAAAAAGTGAATTAACACCTTTAAGGTCCACTTCCTTGTTTTCCAGAAGGTCCTATAGTACTCCATCTGTTGATCAAGAACATCTACCCCACCCATGTTTTTATTGTACATAAACACAATATTAGGAGCTCTCACATCAACATAGGCATTCTGCTTCTTTTCCCATCGCTTCACAAGGATATTATTAGCAGAGCTGGTACAATTAGAAGCAAGCAGAACACTTTTGTTGTCTTTCCATTTTACAACAACTGACGAGCCTCTGACCATTTCATCACTATCGCCTCGTGACATTTTCTTATCATCTTTTAGTTTTAAGCTTGATCGATCAGGGATTCGATTCAACATGATCGTGCCAGTGCAGTGCAGACCTCGTTTGTTCATTTCTTCAATCAACGGTATGGTAGTAAAGTAGCGGTCCTGGTACACACAACTCCCCACAGGTATGCTGTGTGACAGGTGAAGAATGACTGACGGACCAAGACCAAGTGAGCTATATTCTTCACCGAACATTGTTTTAGCCCCTCTATAAATTTCGAAGTCAAGCATGAGACCGTCGCTGGTAGTTAACACGAAGTTTTTGAGGCCTGTAGGTCGAGGCTTGTTCTTTACCACTTGGCGTAGAGCACATCTGCCGGTAAACGGTATCATCTGTTCGTCAATGGAGTAAAATCCAGGGCCTCTCTCTTGCTTACGACAGCCGTCTCTTATTTTGTCGATCATTGGTTGAACTTTCCAGCAAGGGTTGCTGGTGCCAGGCGGCGCTGTGTCCATCTCGACCACGTGTAAATCATTCCGAAGGCACAAGAATCTATCACGAGCCATCAAGGAAGTTATTTTTTCGAGAGCAATTCCAGTGCGCCAGTACATTGGTAGACGAGGGTACGGCAAAATCCCCATCAAGGCTTGAATTCCAAAGAACTTCATAATTTCTGCTGCCGTGGTTTTCAGCTCTGTTCCAGTCTTTCTCATGTGGTATAAATTAGTACAAGTGGCGATGTGTTCAAAAAATGGTTCATCGAGATATTCGTTAAAATATTCTATTGGGTTCCTGACATTTCGTATTGGCAATGGAGAGTAATCATGTGATTTATCGGTAAAAGATTGACGTTTCCATGGTTGGGGAGTGGTGTAAGTACGCTTTCGAGTGCGTGTAGTATTTGGCGCTGGTGTAGGTGCGGGGTCAGTACTGGAAGTAGATGGCGGCAGGTCGGGGCCTCTGTAAACGTTTCTTCTCGAGGAAGTGTTTATTCTACTAGTTGATACACAGCTGTTTCTGGGTGCAGCCTGATTTGTCAAATGAACTTTAGAGCTGATACTAGGTGCCGGCTCAGTGTTCTCAACATCTTTGGGTTCAAAATCTGGAACTGGATGTGAAAGCCCGAAAAGTGAAGGATTTAATTCAAGAAGACATTGATCTAAATCTTCGTCGTCGATCAAGTCTTCGACTTCAGAGTCATTCCCGTCACCCAAAGCATTGAAAATTTCATCTTCCGTCAAATCAGAGCCTGAAAAGGTACCAAAATATATTAGAAAAACAATAATTTACAGTCAACAAGTAAAAACTATCATTTTAGGTACTTAGTCAAAATTACTTACTACAACCGAAAGCACACGATCGTGCAACTTTTTATTTCCGACAACAATTGTGGTGTAAAAACCTTACTTCGAATAATTATTACCATACGTAACAATAGGTAACGCTATCCCGAATAATATTAAAACACAAAGATATTACAGTTTCTAACAAAAATATGCAATAAACAGTACTTACGTAATGCGCGTTTCCCGCCAAAATGCGCAGCCATCGTCACCAACCGCTCGCGGGCTACTGACCTCTAGGAAGTGAGGCACAGAAAGGTGCAGTGTATTTTTTACGCAAAACAGATAAATGCACGATCGATCGGTGTCGGTTGCGGTTCGAAAAGTTGATTCGTATAGGAGATAGATTTTTTTTAAAACAATTGCACGATTGTATAGGCTCGGTTGCAAAGGGTTATTGGTCTGTGAACAAAGCAAACTTTCATTTTTTACCACGCCTATAAATCTTGTGAAATTTATTTGATAAAAATATAATTTTAACAATGCAACGATGGTTTTTTTTAGAACAAAAGAAAAGGGTACAACCCGAACCGTCGAAAAAAATGTCCATAGTTCCAAACGAGAAAACTACGGCGGAAATAACTTCACAACAATGGATGTTCTCTGTCGCTGTTCAAGATCTACATCCGAAAGAAGCCGTGTTCATAACAGGAAGCATCGACGAGCTCGGCCTGTGGGACCACACCAAGATGGTCCCCTTAGAACATGTAGAGAGTTCAAACATATGGAGCAAATCAGTGGTGATCCCAAACACGTGTGATGTGTACTATCGCTTCGTCATATGTGCAATCAATGAAACCACCAATGATGCAGTCATTCAGCGATGGGAATCTCACATCCATCCTCGTGTCATCACACAAAACATGCTACATCCCACCATTGACCAGTTTGGGGACTACAATGAGAAGCATTGTGTTACTTCTGGGTGGCTCACCACTCAGACTCTGTTACAGTTCAAATTTATCAATAACCCATTGAAATTAAAGAGTCGGTTAGCTGGTAGACTGGTCAACATCAAAGTAACTCCAGTCAAATTATCATTTGGTGAAGCTCAGGCAGATGAGTCTTCACACAGCATGGACTCAGTAGGGGCAGTATTACCGTGTGGTGTGGGCGTGGAGGTGGCCACGCTGGACAACGACCCCAACATCTGCAAGTTCAAGCCACAGGAGCAGTTTGGGAGGGAATACAAACCTAATGATATTCTCCTTGTGAATGTTTCAACTCCAAACCATAAGGATTTGGCTTACCTATTGGACTTCTACTCGTACAGTACAAGAGCATCCTCAGAAGACCCTCCTTGTCATGTTGGCTACACTTATGTATTGCCAAATGTGTTCAAGCCATCGGAGGGTTCGCTGGAGCTGCCAGTGACATGTAACATCAAGCACCGGCCCCTCGGCACCATAGTCATAGAGTATCTGATAGTGCACCCCATGGCCGCCTCCCTGTGCGACCTGGAGGTGTCCTACACCAAGCACTGGGACCCCTCCTGGACCGGCCTCGAGGTGGGCCACCGAGGTCTGGGGGCCAGTTTCAAAAACAAAGAGTAAGTTCCATTTTACTATCATAAATTAAAGTATTGCTGACTGTTCTACTTACTTGAATTAATTGATATTTAATGCTTTGTTTTTCTTGCTTAATGTATAATCCTTTTCAGAGGGAATTCTATTCGTGAAAATACAATAGCTTCCCTTAAAAAGGCAGCTGCGAGCGGGGCAGACTTGCTAGAGTTTGACGTACAACTAAGCAAAGATATGATACCCGTTATTTATCATGATTTTTATGTGTGTATATCGATGAAAAGAAAGAAGGAAATAGAATTTTCAGAAATGTTAGAGATGCCCGTGAAGGACTTGACTTTGGAACATCTACAGAAACTAAAGGTATTCTTTCCTAGAACATTATGTTCACAAATCAAGCCTTCATGTATTTCAGTATCTCATTTCACGTTTTGTTTCATTCATTTGACATGAGAATAAAAAGATTTGTGTTCATGGAGCCCTGTGAAGTTGAGGTATGTTTGTTGGGATGTATTTCTATATATTAATGTGTATGTTTCTTCAGGTGTACCATATAGTAGAAGGTCGCAATCATGAGATACTGTTTAATGATGAGGACTTGGAAGAGCACCAACCATTCCCAACCCTGGAGGATGTCCTGAAGAGCATTGACCCCAATGTGGGCTTCAACGTGGAGCTCAAGTGGACTATGGAGTTAGAAGATGGCACTTTTGAACTCAACAACCCTTTTGATATGAACACTTATGTGGATAAGGTATGTAAGGACTTCATTCTATGATGTGTCTAACCTCTTTATGTATCATACCACTGGTGTAGAACTAAATGGCTCACATCCTTTCTAGATATGATTGAAAAGGGGACCACACACTACGGAGGCTCAGCAATTTATCAATTAGGTAGCAAATTGAAGTTATTGCTGTTATTACATTTATTGTGTTGCCTATTTACAACTGAAATAACTATATTGAGGAATTCTAAATTTTTAAATATTGTATGGCATTTAATCACCTATATTTAACTTTGTTTGGTAAAGTCATATAACCAGAGTCTAAGACGAATCAAGAGTATTAGATCATCCAGCAAGGAGATCCTTAGTTTGGCCTCTAACATCTTACAACCAATAAGTTTGTATGTTAGTGTGGTAGTGTGCCTGCCTACAGTTACTACACAGCAGGTGAGCACTGCGAAGTGTGAATTATTTGTGCTGTTATAATTTGTTGTCATTATCATTAGCATCAAAACACCCCAACCGGGATATCCATGCAAGACTCATCACCTTACAATTAGATTATCATTGATATATTTTCCTCTGTAGCTGCTATAACAGCACCCGCACCCCGGCAGGTCCTGGAGGTGGTGCTGCGGCACGCGGGCGAGCGCCGCGTCGTGTTCTCAGGGTTCAACCCCGACATCTGCACCATGGTGCGCCTCAAGCAGAACAAGTACCCAGTCATGTTCCTCACACAGGTAACTAACACTTTTTGTAATGGGACTACAGTTTTGTGAAGTTTGAAATTGCTTATTTTCAGATTAGATTCAGATTACACTAGCTTACAAAATTTAACTTTTTTTCCATTGCCGTAAATTTTATATTTGATAATGTTAACTAATGACATGTATATATCAAATCTACCCTCCAAATTTTAATAATTACTTTTAGTACTTTTATTACTCAAAGTAATATTTGGCATGTCATTTTTAAAATTCAATTTGATACCAAATACATTCACAATATATACAACTTCTTATTTTATCTTATGAATCTATAAGAATTGGCTGTTACGTATATTTTGTTTAATTTCATTACCTATATATATCATACTTTACTGTGTTACCTAGTAATAAATTCAACTTATATTCACGTAGGTAACGCCCGTTACTTAAAACTTCTTAATTAATATAAAGTAATAAGATCTGCCAAGGTACAATTTGTCCCAAGCGGGCTATCAGTGCTGGATAGTTCTTCAAATAGTTCAAAAGTTCTTCTGGATAGTTCAAAACGATTCAGATTTTTACTTAAATTTACTTAACTTAGGAATTAAAGTAAACTGATAGGGTAGGTACTTGTGGTTTTAGTATATAGTTGCTATTAATGAATTTCGGGGATTAATCATGTTTATGTGCGATACAATAATCCACGGTTATCGAATGAGAATATGAACATATTGCGATATTAAGTATTTATTAACTGCATAGGACGAGATAAAGACCGACCTGCGTAGATCGCGATAAAACTCAATAATCAGTTTCTATATAAGTCAAGTAACTATATACTCCATACAGCTTTTGGTCTTATGTTATCTTGTTTCTATGTAAAATCTAGCCGCGGAATATGAATCAAAATTGGTTCAATAGTTTTTGAGATACGGTCAAATATAAGTACAATAGTGAAAGCCAAAGCCGTGTATCGGTTTTTACTCTTCTCACTTAAAATATCAGCCTTGTCTCAAACAACATTTCACGATGCAATGATAAATTGGTCATTCACCTCCAATTTGCAATATAGGTGGAGTCGCGAGAGTTCATTGCCTTTCTTTGTTCGCATGATACTCCTAATTTGATTAGAAAATCGACATTATCGCGTTACTTTCGCTTGAACTCACTATCTGATTCTGTTGAGGAACACTTTTCTACTTACATATTTACGTACCTATATTTAATATAGAAAAACATATTTATTTACTTAAGGAAAATACGCATCTATTTATGGTCATGATCACGTTTGCCATGAACTGAGTGCTTATTTCAAGGTTACTTTACTGTATATGTTATGTTTATTTTGCCTAAATAAGGGCAATGTCCTCAATGATCATGCACACAACTTGCAACTTTATGTATGAGACAAAAACATGAAATAAATTATGGTGGCGGACTTTTATGCGTATTTTTATACTGATAAAAATGTAGTAAATGGCACACATAAGTCAAATACCAGTAACATTAAAATATTTTATGATAGGATGTCATGATCCACTGTTGCAACTTGCATGTAATGAAGATGTAAATAGACACTTGAAATCTTCAGTCAAACAATTTCTATAGAGTCTTGGACATTACCACATCAACTTTAAGTATTTAATAATATAATTAATTGAATACATGGGTATTACTAGCGAACCTTTAAAATAGATAGCATACATATGACAAAGTATGCAGCCCCATGTTGTGTGTTCCAGGGCGAGACGCAGAAGTACGTGCCGTACCGCGACCCGCGCTGCCGGAGCGTGCCCGCGGCCGTGGAGAGCGCCGTCAGCGCGGACATACTCGGCATCGTGGTGCACACGGAGGACCTGCTGCGGGACCCCTCGCAGGTACACCAGCTAGCGGCACCTAGTTGTCATCCACACGCGGAAACTTTTTTTATAACACGACATAGGCTTTGGGATTGGCTATAGCCTGTCTTTTGCGTTTGGCTATAGCCTGCCTGATGTTAAGCACCACTATGTAGTCTAAGATGTAGCACGCTTGCCTAGGAGACTTACCAGCGGTGCTTAACATCATGCATACTGTAGCCTATTCCGTGTCAAAGATATACTTTTTGAGTTTAAATATACCGGGTTACTAGTAACAGTAACTAACTTATAACCTTTCCAAGATGTTGTAGTAATTTAAAAGCAACAACTTTGGGGAAATTTGTGAAAAAAACAGCTGTACCTACCGTAAAACAAGTTCCTCGCCTCCTAACAAAAAAATGAAGAATAGATTTCTTGTATGCGAATTTCCAAAAGTCAGAACAAAAGTGATTTAGGTGAAACGTTAGTTACAAGAATCCTGTAGATACCTAATGATTGTAGGTTTACTCTTAACGTTGTGAAAATTAGGTCTTTAAACGAACTACCGGTCAGTGAACGCTGCAATCTTGTTTTTCGTTAACTACATAGGTATAATTATTAATTATTATAAAAAAAAAAAAAATAATGTATAAGGGATAATAGAGCACAGGGCCCAAGTGCTGATCAATGTTAAGACGACCAAGTCGCGTGACTGATGGTGAGCATAACACTTGTATGGGTATTCCTAGTTCATATCCTCTGCGAATTATTTCAATGAAACGTTACTACGATCGTAAACAACAATGTAAGTTCTTCTGTTTAATTAGGTGTATGATACAAAAAATAACTGAGCAGTTCCATTAGTATTTTTTGCGTGTTCTTCCGTAAATATTAAACGTTGATGCTTGTACAAGGTCGTAACATCGCTTTATCTTGGACTATGAACTGTTAATGCCCGACTGGCTTCATATTGTTATTGTTCTGAATGAGGAAATTATCTGATTTATGTATTTCTCTGGTATATATGTACATAGGTCACGAGATTACTTGGCACGTGTCTGCGCTATCTGCAACGAGTATAATGTTGTTTTGCTCTTGCCAAGTCGGCGGTTAGTAAAAATAAAACTGGCGATAGTATATTTGCTTTTGTAAAAGTCTTACATAAGCTATCGGCCATGGCGTATTTAGATCATGGTAGACTGGTCGTAATGTAGAATGCTAATTCAGCGACTCATGTGAATGAACTGTCGACTTGTTTTTACTAAAACCACTACTGGGACTATAATGGCCTTCGATGCCTAACATCGTATTGCCAATGCATTCATTTTATTTAACTTAGATATCTTTTGCGAGTTGATTTAGTGTCTACATAATATAAATCAAATATTAGTTTCTGTACTTATCTATGAAGAGATTTTGTTATCACGACTTTGAAATATGAGATATGTATTGGAGTGCCTATCAAGAAATATTTGATAAATCATGTAAGATTATGTGACGTAATCATCCTTGAAAATATTGATTTTCATTAGCAACAAGCCAAGAGTTTTATTGATTAGATAATATTTAAAAGTATAACAATTATGATGCAAATATAATGTATACGTGCCATATGCCAATACTTGCCTGATTAATTGTATTTTCCGATTTCATTATTTCCTACCGATGTTTACTCAAGAACCTACTATTTGCTCTCTATGTAGAAGAAGGAATCGAGTCAAGTTGTCAAACAAAATCTTGATTGCTAAGGGTTCAACCAACTTGGAACCCAAAGTCACAAACATACTTACAAATACACACGCATAAACTAACACATGTACATGTCTTATAACACTCAAAAAAATACTTTAAACTTAAATTAGTTAAGCTTACAAAATTAAATTCAATGAGTAACTTCCTTTAGTTTATAATATCTATGTACAGACTAATACATATGTAATTATATTTTTCCGTTTTCTTGTACTCACGACACAAGCGCTTACTGAGTACGCGGCTCGATGGCGCTGTATTAAATAAAATAAATAAATACCTAAATATTTTCAGGACATATCACTAAGCGCCATCTAGCCCCAGACCTACTAAGCTTACGCTTGTATTGAATGCTCTGTAATTTTTATTTACTAGTATTATATTATAAATTGCAGGTGAAACTGGCCACCGACGCTGGTCTGGTGATATTCTGCTGGGGAGATGACAACAACGACAAGAACACCATCATGAAGCTCAAGACCATGGGGCTGCACGCTGTCATCTACGACAAGCTCGATAAATACTCGCCTAAGGAGATCAAGGTAAGCATATATCTACTGAAGCAATGCTTTAAAATAACATCTGCTAGTACTATTCTTTTTGTAAGATAAATAAATAAATATTCCGGGACATTGCACACAGCGCCATCTAGCCCCACACTAAACAAACGATTGTGTCGTAGGTACTAGATAACGGATATAATACTTATATATACCTTAAGATGGATAGACTGATTGAAAAAGCTACTATTAGGGCGGATTGATAAACTATGGACACCAGAGATGGCCACTCTCATTTGATAAGAAAAAGAATAGCCACTAGCCTCAAATGTAACATCCTATTCTGCTAATGGTGTGTCCTCCCATTAGAAGACAAACCTGGTGCTGAGTAATGTTAGCTTTTACTATTTAGTGGAAAAAAGGATTTGAATGTATCTTCATTAAAAAATTAATAGCTTTATTGAATGAAATGGTTAGTTAATATTCCAATTGGTTCAATATATACCTTGACTTTCCTACTTAAATTTAGTCTGTATTTTAAATTTGTACTGCGAGGGAAAATGAGATTAACTAGATGTTGATAATACCAGAAAAGCGCATTTGTATCTACATCTGGATAATGGACGGGTAAATATGTATTTCATATGTTGTGCACGCTATATATTTACCTATTTTATAGCTTACATATACGCCACAAGTTTGTTGTTGTTAGAACTTCACTATTGTTCCCCAGCTCTGTTAATTATTAATATGTAATTTAAAATCAAACCATTTAGGTTTGATAACAACCATAACGCTGAGGAAAAAATTGAAAATTATTTACGCTTCGCAGCTCTTCACTAGATATTTTCCTATAAATAGATATAAAAATGTTAAGAACTCTTGTTTTTCCAACATTACATTGCTCAGCTTTATTATAATTTGCAATTCGTTTACAGCTTATGCTATCACTGAAGAAGCCTTTTTTGTGACCAATTCCATTTAGTTCAATTTTAGCACCCACTAGCAGAACGCTATTCATTACTTTCACCACACTAAATGTACTACTAACGCTTTATGTCTGTAACCAGGAGAGCATATTCATGATGGAGGCGCGCGAGTCCCAGCGCGACCTCATGCGGCTGGCGGTGGGCGAGGGCGCGCCCTCCGACTCGGGCTCCGGTGCCACCGAGCCGGGAGCGGAGGGCCCGCGCGCCTTCCTCGACCTCGCCGTTAGAAAACGTCTCCAAGCAGCCCGCTCTACTGTCACTTCCCTGGAATCTTTAGCATCCTCCATCGAGCTATGTGACGATCGCTCGCTCAAACGCAACCGCATCGAGTCGGTGGAGAAAGACCAGCAAGTCAAAGAGAACAAGCACACCTTCCGCGGCCTGTTCCCGGCGGGGGGGCCTCCCGCCAAGGGCAGCCCTAAGAAATCCAAACAATGATACACCATGACATGTGAAATAACTTAGCCAGCCTGCCCCGTTGTATCGTTTCTGCTGCGACATAATATATCATTTTCTGATATACCTATGTATACTGTAAAAATTTATGTACCTATAAAGTCTATGAAGTCCCGCCGCGGGCACTAAGTTTTTTTTGTAAATTGCTGTCATGTACCAGTGTGAGCGAGACAACAAATGGCTGCTCCGCGATCTGGCTTTATCAATAATATTACACTAAAATAGCTTTGTTAAAATAGGAATATGTATTATTATGTACGGTTAATAAGTTTATTCTTTATCGTGATTAAAATTGAGGGCTTGGCTGGAGTCGTACAGATAATGGGGCTTCTACAGAGGCTACGTAGTATTCATTGATCCGAATTTTATTGCTCAATGTATTAACCACTTGCAGTATGAGAAATAGCTAAGTTTCATGTTTCTAACAATTTTTTCTTTATATTTTTATTTTTTACAAATTATTATAGTCGGCATTATTGTGACCCTAGGCTTGTAATTTTTAATTTAACGCGTTATTTTTATTATCACTCTATTTTACACGAATTTAAAATAAATATTTAGGATAACTAGCTAATTTTATAACATATGATTACCTCAAAAAATTATTAACTTGGCTCTTGCAATGTGTTGGGCACATTACTTATAACAAAACATATGTGTTGTATTAGATCATCATCTATGTAGGCAATGTTTGCTCTGATAATACTATATATTGAAAACAGGTAAGTTAAATAAATCATGCAAATAGATTGATCATTGCAAATTCCACATAGAGCAAAATAAAAAAGAGCCGTTTTCATGTACCTACCTATGTATTAAGAAAATTTTAATTTATGTATTTTTTTCTATGTGTTGCCTCATAATTATATTTTGTTATGTACAATTTAAAGTTGAACGTTGTAATCATGTATGTATAGCGGGAATGTCCATGATAAAAGAAAAGTCACTGGGTCCCACTACAAATTATTTATTTTCGGAAGCGTCACGATACATTATTTTTGAGCCGCGGAGAGCGCAGGCGGCGCGCTCAGGAGTTTCCGTGCAACTATTAATGTTTCTGATTCTTTATTCTTTCGGAGCGCCGCGTGCCTTCCTTAGCGGGGGCGGGGCGAGGGCCAACATTTGATATGCGCGCTACAACCTCCACCTCCAAGTCACATGATCGACCCGACTGTGACTTGGCTGGACGTCCACGACGGCGAGGATGTCTGATAGTAACAACATCTCCAATGTAAGGAGTTAGGGCGCTGGCATGGTACTTCCCTCGGATGTCCCCAGTTGAATCGACAACCTCAAAAGACGTGGGAGAAATGACCCTAGCAACTTGATAGGGCCCCTCTCGCTTTGGCGCGAACTTCTTGGTGAATCCTTTGGCTGCATTACTGTGCAAGTGTGTATCCACCAGTACCAAATCCCCAACGTTGTATGGTACAAAGTCTCTACGCCGCTGATCTCCATCCGCCTTCCTTCTATCTTGGTGGTCTTCGATATGGCGTTTGACATCAACGAGAATACGCCCAAACTCGTTCAGATACGGCGTAATTTGTGGCACAAAATTTTCTTGTGAAACTATTGCCCGAATGTCATTGTTGACATCTAGAGGAGTATGCATTTCGCGGGCAAACGTCAAATACGACGCAGAATGACCCGTGGTCATGTTGATTGCATTATTCAATGAAAATCTTACTGTAGGTAGAACCTTCGGCCAATTACGATGCTCAGAACCTACCAATATCGCCAGAAGTTGTTTTAATTCGCGATTCTTCCGCTCAGCGGGATTAGCTTCCGGGTGGTAAACTGGAGTAAGGGCTTGTTCCACCCCCATGACATACATTACTTTTTGCATTATTGCCGAAACAAACTGCGTACCATTATCCGAAATGATACGACGAGGCAAGCCGTAACGCAAGAAAACCTCTTCGACAAGAACCTTGGCACAGGTCTCCGCTGTGGTATCCTGAAGCGCAAACAGCTCTACCCAACGACTGGCAGTGTCTTCAACAAGAAGAATCCACTTCTCTGCGTTGTCGCCTTCAGGTAATGGGCCAAAAAGGTCCATGGCCAACACTTCAAATCGCTGATTCATTATCGGTGTCTGGAGTAGTCCTGCCGGTTTCATGTTAGTTGGTTTGTATTTCTGACATGCATCACATGCTTTTAAATACTGGGCTACATAAGTCCTCATATTTTTAAAGAAGTAACGTTCTTTTATCTTCTTTAGTGTCCTCTCCAAACCTAGATGACCAGCAGTCGGCGCATCATGAATTTGCTTCATGAGATCTTCGCGAAGAGATTCTGGTACAACTAGTTGAGGTTCCTCAGATTCATTATCTTGGTCACATCTATATAAGACTCCTTGTGACATGTAATAACCTCTATCAGACCATCGGTCTGCTGTACTGGTCTGGTCTTCAAAGTCGGAGATGATCTTGCTGACTTCCGGATCAGCAAGCTGAGCACTACGGATATCCAATGGGCTACGATGTGGTAAGTCTACTACAACCGGACAAAGTTCAGTAGCCGGCTCCTCTACTTCTTCAGTGACGGGGCGGCTCAGCGTATCAGCAACCAGATTAACTCGTCCCGGAGTATACTCGACATTCAAATTATGCGCTTGTAGCTTCATAGCCCAACGTGCTAATCTTCCACTCGGTGTCTTTAGAGTCAGCAGCCACTTCAAAGGCTGATGGTCGGTTGCCACTAAGACTTGGGCTCCTTCTACATAGTCACGAAACTTATCTAAAGCCCAAACAACCGCTAGAGCTTCTCGCTCGGTAGTATGATAATTGCGCTCAGCCGAGTTAAGCAGTCGGCTAGCGTACACAATTGGTCTCTCCTCTGTCGGACACGAACCTTGTAGAAGTACGGCTCCTAGTGCGTACGAACTGGCATCAGTCCGCAATATAAAAGGTTCGTCGAAATCTGGCTGGCGCAGAATCGAGCTGGAGGAGAGTCGCTTCTTGAGTTCTTCAAACACGATGTTCTGCTCCTCCCCCCACTGCCAGCGTCTGTCCTTCTTCGTTAAATCAGTCAAGGGCCGTGCGATCTCTGAAAATTGCATGATGAACTTGCGAAACCATGAGCAAGTCTGGAGAAAAGTTTTCAGCTCCTTCAAATTGGTAGGTGGCTTCATACTCATCACAGCTTCTACCTTTGAAGGGTCCGGTTCAATTCCTTGGGCTGAAATGACGTGTCCCAGATAAGTTACCTTCTCTCTTGCAAACGCACATTTTTCCCTGTTAGCATACAACTTAAACAAGCGAAGACGATCAAAGACCTGTTTTAGGTCTTCCAGGTGGTGATCCAGGTCTTCCGAGATCACCAAAATATCATCCAGATAAGTAAGAACACAGATGTCCTTGAGTCCTGATCTCATCCTATCCATTAACCGTTGGAACGTAGCCGGCGCATTCTTCAAACCGAACGGCATACGGCAAAATTGGAAGTTTCCGAACGGCGTAGTGAACACTGTCTTGTGTCGGTCCTCTGGCACTACCATCGTCTGCCAGTACCCCGATTTTAAGTCAATCGTAGACATTACAGCATTCGGCCGTGTACTCTTCAACAGCTCATCAATGACAGGAATCGGATAACGATCAGTTTTAGTCACTTTATTTACTTTTCTGTAATCCACACAGAAACGAACCTCTCCATTCCTCTTAGGTACTAGTACTACTGGAGCTGCCCACTCAGATTCAGCTTCTTCAATAACTCCTTCTTCGAGCATCTTATCTAACTCCTTTCGAATAATTTCCTTCTTCGCAGGAGAACAGCGATATGGTGGACTAGCTATAGGTGTAGCGTCTCCGGTGTCAATACGATGCACTGCAAATTCTGTCGGTTCCCCTCCTGCAGCAAAAATGTCCTCGTTGACATTCAGGACTTGGGATAATCGCTCACGATCCTCGACATTAAGATGAGTGCCTTCATCTTCCCTAAGCTCCACCGAAGCGCAGGTCAGAGCTTGAACGTCCATAGCTTCATAACGCATAGGTTGAGGTGTCCTATCATGTCGCATGTACCAAACCCCAACATCAAAGTCAAGTACCACACCACCTGCACGAATGAAATTCATACCTAACAGACTCTCGGTTGCATCCGGGAGCATTATGAATTTAACGACAAACGTTAACCCTCGCACGACAATTTTGACCCGTGCTACATCAACATTTTGGAAGCACACTCGCCCATCAGCATACTTCAATTTTACAAACTTTTGTGAGAAGACATGACCATTATTAACTAAGTGTTCACGAAGGCTTTTACTACCTACACAATGCTTAGCGCCACAATCTAGCAATAAATTGCCTACAGAATCACAGATACGCACTTCAATAATCGGCCTAGGTCGCGAGTCGAGATCATCGCTGATCATAGACGTTACGGAAACTGCCTGAAAGGCCACTTTTACCGCGTCACTTTTCGTTTTTTTACACGTTTCACATTTAGACCGTATAACACCTGGTGCTCCGCATCCAAAGCACGTGATACTAGGACGATTCTCCGACTGGGTAACATCATTGTTTTCTGCAGGTTTCTTTTCCTTCAGCCGTCTACAGGCGTCCTTCAAATGACCAAACTGTTTACAATAACTGCATTGAGGTCGTGACTTAAGAGCGCGTGTCACGCTGGATCTGGCAGCATCATTAGACGACGAAGACGACGGCGAGTTAACAGGTTGACTACTTTCGCTCAGAAGATCCTCAACTCGCCGGGCGCGCCGTATCAGTTCGTCAAAAGTATCGAAAGACGAGCGCGGAATTTTCTCTCTAATTCGAAGATGCAGCAATCCGTACAGCATATCCAGCTGGGTCGCTTGTGACAACGACGACGGAGGAAGCTGGGCATACAGGGCACGCACGTGGCATATAAAAAGGTCAGTGGCCTCGTGCTGACCCTGCTCACGTTCAAATATTTTCCTATAGATGAGATGCGGTGGCAGTCGGGGTCCAAAAGTGTTCTTCAACGCTTCGACTGCGTCCTTCCAGGTGGCCGTGGTAGCTTTAACTCCTTGCCACCACGTTGCTGCCATATCCGTAAGCAGCATGGAGAGCCCCCGGAGGGCAACGTCATCACTGACGGCAGCGCATTCCTTATAGGTTTGTACGGCGTCCAAAAATGCCATTACATCGGACGATTTGTCACCACTAAATCGAGCGGTGCATTTCAATAAGTTATTAGAAGGCATGTTCGTACCTTGTGGTCCGTGACTTAGCTGATTTAGTAGAAGCATAAGTTGTTCGGCGCTTAACACGATGTTAGGAGCGGCGGCCGCGCCCGCCGGGAACGGGGCGCCAGCCGACGCAGGTGCAGGAAGCGGCGCGCCCGCGGGCGCAACCGCAGTTGGCGGCGGCGGCGCAGCGCACGCCTCGGCCGCTAGGGCCGGCGCGGCCACAGGCACAGCCGTGACATCATCACAGCCAACGCTCGGACCCAGTCCCAGCGTCACCTGGTGCACACGATACTCGCGCGGTGGTTCGGCCTCCAGGCCGTCCAGAACAACCGGCGCGGGCGGCGGCGGCGAGTCCTCGGACGAGGCACCGGCACGCGTTAACACCATTGTCCGCAAAAGTCCACAAACACAGTACACGATATACCTAAACGTTGGTTAACTCGTACACGGGAGTTTAACTAACATTCACCGTTCATAATAGGTATAAACGTCTAATAAATAGCAATCACAGTCCATCATAGGTATAACGAAAACGAAACGTTCGTTTACTTTCTACACATACACGCGTAAACTGGGTTCATAAAAGTCTAGGTAACCTAACGACATAGGTACCAATGTGCATAAAAAACCAAAATAAAACACTGTATAGTCACATAAAACACGAAACAATAGGTCCCAATCAAAGTCTAGGATACCTACGTGTTCATCCAGGTTCACTTGGTACGCACTAACACTGTCCAACTAGACACAAGACAACCGACTTTATTCTCATATAAACACGAAACAATAGGTCCCCAATACCTACGTGTTTACTACCGATATTATTACGCTGAGAGTTCAACACCAATATACACAGGTACTTCAACGTAATTACGCGGCGAGAGAATATTATCGTTTTCTCTAAAACTGCACGGACACCATTCGACTGAGTTCACAGTTCACACAACACTATCTCGATTTCCGGGAATTTTGAGTGAATGTATGAACGAACGAACGACTAACGAAGGAGCGGTATAGGTACTAGCGCGGCGCCATCCGATACACGGGTCTATTAACAAATATACTTCCCGAAGTTTCGTATTGCCACGTGCGTTTGCCCATATACCTACTCACACACACATAGTAAGTACACATCACAGTTCACTGCGGTAAAATACGCAACATAGGTACCTACACGCGCTCACTTTCGCGAATAATTTTAACACTGATATTTAGAGTTCTGCTTCACGTTAGGCGCCATTATAGCGGGGATGTGTATGATAAAAGAAAAGTCACTGGGTCCCACTACAAATTATTTATTTTCGGAAGCGTCACGATACATTATTTTTGAGCCGCGGAGAGCGCAGGCGGCGCGCTCAGGAGTTTCCGTGCAACTATTAATGTTTCTGATTCTTTATTCTTTCGGAGCGCCGCGTGCCTTCCTTAGCGGGGGCGGGGCGAGGGCCAACATTTGATATGCGCGCTACATACCTATGTATATTAGAAATGTTGAATGAAACAAATGATACAATTTTTAACATATATAGTAAATGCATACCATAAAACAATTAGAAATAAATTTTATCTGTGATTCATATCTTGGTTTTATTTGTTGAATATCCAAATATAAGCTTGCTACTCCAACTGTGCTGCCAAATATAATGGAATATACTTGTATGTTCCTCTTTTGCTCTGCAAGAGAGTGAAGGATCAACGTGATGGTTGGTAGAGGGAACAAAGGTGTAAATTACTTAATATTGAGTTGGAGCCGGGTTGTGACATAAAACTTTTCATTTATTCATATTTTGTATTTATATATTCCCGATAGTTTTTGGTTTCGTGATATAATTAATGGTTTTTATTCTTATCCTTATATCTTGAAACAATGCGAGCGAAGCGCGGTCTACTGGTGACTTATACTCGTAAGCGCCAGTAGGTACCTATTTGATCGTTACAAGTATAAGTTTTAAATTTATTAAATTAGTACATATGTACCGTCAGGGTGTTATTGCATTAGACAGGAAATAAAAAATAAACAAAAATTTCTCAAAATTATATATTATCAACAACATTTACATATAACGTGTAAAGTTTGTATATAATTTCAATAAAATACTTACACGACTAATTAAGTACTTGTTTGTAAATACGTAAGTATACTAAAAACGGACGGAATGTGTTAGTTCCACTTTAATCACAACGTTAAATACTTAGATAAATACATTTCATATATTATTTTGTTTAAAATGGTAGATTTTACACTAAACAAGAGTTCAAATTTAAAAGTGTATTTAAAAAAATATTATTGCTTTCATAGGTAACTTAAGTGAACATCTGAATAAAATAAAGAATTTCGCTTGCACATGTTCGACTTAATAAATAAATTTTAAATTGTTTGATAAAAGTTTAAAATTAATCAATTTGGTTATAATATTTTTAAATAAATTATGTAGTAATTTCACTTTTTACTTACTGTTATGATAATATAAGTAAAAGTACTTAAACAAATAAACAATAAAATAACAATTTTGATTCTTCACACAACAGTAAGACACAAAATAATAACTCTGGAATGTAGATTTTTGTTATAAGTTACTGCTTATTATTTTTAGAAAGACTTACAGCTTAATTGGTCGAAAACTTATTTAATTGGAATAATAATACTACCTGAACACAAACAGATTATTAGGTCTACAAAGACCTATAAAAGTAAATAATACAATATGTATGGCCGCTAGTTAACTAATAAATATACAATACATTTGATTAAGTTTGAGCTCAGATATGAGATTACCGTTTAAAACAAACCAAGCTGCCTTCACTTCATATATTGAAGATTGCAGACATTCGAGGCTCAATTCAAAATAATGTTATTATAATTATAAAATGGAGGGAATAAAATATTTTCAAAGGAATATATTGTCCTTAAATATAAGGCACATATTTATATCAAGATACCTACATGCTTTAATTTTTAAAATTAATCAGCTAAAGTGGGACGGATTATTAATTCCTTAACTAAATATAATATTCATATATACAAAATATTTTTTTTTATATAACTTATTATCATTTAAGGGGAGTGTTTAGCTGGGTTTTTCATACAAAGAGTTTCAACGTTTATCAATCCATATTCTATAATTTATGTATATATGTATTCCACTTCTGTTCCTTTCATTATTAATTCTGACAGTAAATATTTAAGTATCGTAATATTGTATACCAAATTGACTTGTAACTACGGAGTCATTAACAAATGATTTGTATTTTATGGACGCAAATATAGATTTCTACTTCTTCGCGTTTAACGGCTGGACGGATTAAGATAAAATTTGGTATAGATTTATTAATTATTATAATTTGAATTTATATAACGCGGGTATATATTATGTATAAGAAATAACATTGACAATATGTAGATAAATGTCGAGACGATTTGTATAGAATCATCTAGCTATACACTCAAACAGTACCTACTTATAGAGGCATCCGTTCACACTATCGTCGCAATCACAGGCTATTGTTTCAATGAGGAAAACAGCATGAAAATTTAAAATACATATTATAACTACTCACGTATTATAAACTCAATAAAATACAGAAGTATTTACTTTTGTAAGACCTTTTGGATTCTTTTTGACTAAAATAAAATTTGCGGGCTTTTCACCATATACCTAGCCCCATAATAAGCAAACGCTTGTGCCATGGAAACAAGACAACGGAAACATACGTAACTTGGTGAGATTATAGTAAACTTTCATCTCAGAAATCGTTAAAGAGTAATAAAAAATAATAGGTAGCTTATTCACAACGACAGTGCGAAGAGTTGCCCCGTAACAACTAATAAATCGTAACATTTTCATTCTGGTTGGGAAGTAGGAAAAACTTAGCGATGCCTGTGGGTGGCTTGACTTTGAGGTGTTCCTCTACAAACTGGCACACGCAGACGTGCTTGGGCCCGTGGCGGCCCGGCGTGGCGCCGCTCAGATCGAGCCGGCGTCGGAGCACCCGCGCGCCCCAGCGCGCCGCGTAGCGCAGGTAGAGGAGCACTCCTCGCTCCTGGAATCACATAGCGGTCATGTTACTATCGAATAGTGCCTGGAAGAGATTGCTTTTAGCAATAAGGCCGCCAAAACTAAAACCGTAAATAATGTTATTAATTTTGTTTTGATATGTGTGTGACATAAAAGAAGTATCTATCTATCTATCTAATATTGTGTATTTCCTATACCAATAAATAAGTTTTGAATGTACGGTATCGGGTGTATTGGAATAAAGAGAACTGTACCCAGTAGCTCGTTGGTGAAACTGATTAAAAGTAAGTAACACTTAAAAGATATTTTATAACAAAAGCTAGTCTCAAGGTAAAAATTTAACCTGTTCCGTAAAATATTATCCAAAATTGTTAGCTGAATATACGAAATAAGTACGAGGCAATATTTTCTGTTCAAGTTTATCTACTCTGAATTACTAATAGCTATTCGTTACAGTAAAGTTGCTACACGCATTCTTTTGAGAACATCAGTAGAAAACGTTGATATTCATAAATTCCGTCAAGACATGCGAGTTGTAGTTGTTCACCAAACGATGCGTTGCGTGCTTCATTACTTTACAATTACTTCCTCACACACGAATTTTATCGCTAGGTACTCCATAATTAATTACTTTAACAATTTTGATTTGTAAAGGTTTTACGAACGTTCAGAGTGTAGGTATATCAGGGTGTACTTGTTTAAATTTTCAAAATTCTGTTGCTTATTATCTGTAACATAAAGCTGCGCGTTACTATTTAACAGCCGAAACGTAAAGTAGCGTAAAGTATAGGATCGGCATCGCGTCACCAGAGTCACTACCCGTATTATACTCGTAGTTTATCAAACACAACATTTACAAACAAATACATATTGCCATGCAATTTTCATGATGACATCTTATTGTCGGGAATAGAATAGATATCTGTTGTAATCGATAAAATGATGCAGCTTATTCAATTCTTTTTAAAATGTTGGATTCTTTTCCCGGCTCTAAGATTCCAACGCGAGAAAAGCCTCTCGGCTGCGTCGCGAAGTGGACTGGCGGGACGGTATCGGACGATGCCGATACATGTACGTTACGCTTCGGGCACAGACCTTCAACAATAAAGGGCCATCCAGATTGCAGACTCTGCCAAGTATCCACACCACACACACAGTAATATCGACCAAGTTTACTCCGCATAAGACCCTGCAATCTGGACGGTCCGTTGAGAAACAGATGACTTGCCAAATGAGAAGCGATTTGGTCAGTCGATGCCGCGGCGCCTGAGCCAGTCGTTGCAGAGCGGGCAACAGGCGCGAGTGTCTTTGGGCTCTTTGTTGCGCAAGATCTCTTCAACGTACTGGCACGGGCAGAAGGCGCGGGCCAGGTGGCGCGGCGCGGCCGGCGTGCCCTCCTCGTCTAGCGTCCAGTCCAGCCGGCGGCGCAAGTAGTCCTTGCCCCACCGTTGTATGTACCGGAGGTACACCTGCTCTGCCATACCCTGCACATTCATACGCCACTACAGTAACGCCCTGAGCCAGCGGCGTAACTACATCAGCCAGGCCTGAGACATGTTCATTACGAAAGTTTTATGTTTGGGAAGTTATCTAACAGTGATTGATAGTGACTTTTTTTAAGTTTGGGGCCTCTACAGCTCACAGTTTGTGGCATTTTGACGGTTTTGCCATTTGTAGTTACGCCACTGCCTATTGGATATTAAATGCCACCAAATTAGGTCTGCAAGACAATGGCCACAAACCTCATTTGGTTGTGTTAAATCAAGCTGGGTTAGAGAATATAGTTGTTATTGAATACAATTAAAGTTAGTATAGCTCTAGTGTAAATAAATATAACTCCTATACTTATTATTTACTTATTGAATAATACATATCTATGTCGACCATAAGTAATAAAAAATTATTAAGGTGCCATATGGAAGTAATAAAATTAAATAAAGTCAGTCACAGCCTTTATTCTATTAACTGAGAGGTTGTATTTCACAATAAAAGAACTAACTAAATTAGTACATGTAAAAAAGCTTTAATTTAAGGCTAAGTTTAATCATTAATTAGACATACCTATATAAAGAAAAAACCTCTCAGAAAACAGAGTACTAGTATATAAAACAACAACTACATTATGAAAACAGCCATTCCAAGTTATGAACAATCATCATCCATTTATATATTAGTACCTGCAAACTGATAAGACATGAAACCATCACACTACATCTTTTTAGATTACATAACAAGATGCAGTCATGCATGATGCCACACAGCAGGCAGGAAGCTATTTGCTATGTAACTAAACAATACCAACCTAACAGCCATTAAGAAAGTGGTTTTCAAGAATAGATTAGTAAACATGATTGTTAAGTTATTTGACTAATCTGAATAATTAAATTGAGTGAATATGTTAGCATGTAATGTAGATCTTATATTTGCTAGAATATGCATGCATATACCTATATATTGTAAATTATATTTTTTTTGTATTCCTTGTTACAACATAATAAGACAACCTGTAAAAGCATAAAAAAACAATTTCAATAAATAAAAATCAACAGTATTGGCTTCTTTGTTGTTATTGTTAGAATTGTTTCTAGTTATTATAAAGTAGTGAACAGATTTTCAAGAATGATTTCTTGTATATCATTATAGTAGGTAATAAAACAGGTTGAGTAAGTGAATAAAAATGAGAAAAACCTATTGCTCTTGATATCTATGGAAAAACCTAGTTATAACTAGTTCTGCAATAGATAAATAGATAGAGAAAAATATAAGGACACAAAAAATGTGCATATGATGATGAATTGAACAAAAAAATATGTAGTTATTGCTTGTTCTTAAGATACTTAGTAATGTTTTCATTCCTTAAAGTGAGACCAGTCAAAGTGAAATGTTTATAAAATAATTTGATTAGAATTCAGAGCTTATTAATAACCATAGCAAAAGCAAGGATTTCAAACACCATATCATAGCATTTTAAATACAATGATAAGTTCTAAACAGTTCTAGTTAAATATAACAATTCAGAAGAAAAAAAATACTTGTTTAATGTACAAGTCAGGTTTTAAGCATAAAAGAGCCAGGAATTTAAGACTAAAAGCAATATAAAGCAGGAGCAAAAGAGACAAGCAAAAAGAATCATTACTAAAATCAATTTATATTCCACAACCAAACTCTTGTACTTTATAGACATAAGGGCTTGCCCCAAACACAATATTTGCACTTGCATTTAATACACTTATGCATACAAATATTCTGTTTATGAATGCTAAGGTATGGCATACACAGTCTCAGAAGGACTCTATTCTAACATTTTATAGTTTTCATAACAACTTATATGTATACCTATTCTGTGAATGAATGTAATTATGAGCAAGCCATGAAGCATACAACTAGAGATAAAGAAAAGTTAATCATAATAAATGGTTTTTACCTGTTTCCGAGACAATCTCGTGGACTGGTTTCCTTGTATTACAATATCATTTGTGGTCACATCCAGTCTCTGCTCCCAGCCAGCCATGATTGTTTTCCCTTCCTCGCTATCAATGAACTGCTGCAGGTGTGCAATACAGGGCTCCGAGTCAAAGTAGATGAAGCACAAGTTCACTTTATGGCAGGATATCTTCCCTCTATCATCGAGGGCCAATAGCAGCTTGTGTTTGTTCAACAACTTGTTCACTCGAGCTAGGCACTGTTCCAAGCCTTTAGACAGCCTCAACTTTATCCACATGCACAGGAATATAGCTGCTGCATTCAGAATTAACCATAACACTCCAAGAGAAAACAATGTCAGGCCTGTGAGACCTGAGAACAGCAGCGCGAGCAGAACTAGGAATGCCAGTGTTATCCAGCACATAAGAACTCGCTTGTAACAGATATTGTACAGGGTAAAGCGAGCATCATTCACTAGCAGCTCCATTGCATGTACATACTCCTCCACTGTCAGCTGAAATGTAATTAATTCACATTATAAGAGTTAGACGGTATATGATTATTAAGTACTTAATAAGAGAAGATAACTTACTGTTAGTCCTTGAGCCATGAGCTCCTCGGGTACAAGTTCAGGGCGGAATTGTGCAGAAGTTATCCAAGGCCATTTTGTGTTTACAGGCAGGACAGTCACAATTATATCTCCATTGGCTGTAAATTCATGATACTAATATTTAGATCGGTACATGTATTGCAAATATTATTCTCAAAGATTAAGTCCTAATTTTGAGTGTCGATCATTCATTAGCATATTTAGTAGGTACTTACTAAAACCATGACGTAGAACGGTGACAAATTCTACGTTTTTCGACAAGGTTCCTGGCGATGCGATCGCTGCTTGGTTTCTATCCCCTCGCTCGAGGTTCACTTGCACAGTTTCTGTGTTAAGGACGGCAGGAACTTGGGATGAATTATTTAATGAAGTACTTGCTATAACAGCAGGTGCAGATAATTCAGCGGGTATTTCTTTTGGTGGCAAGGAAACACTTGTTTCTTGAGTTTCATCTTCAAATTTCACCCAGCCTGACCGTGTTTTTTCAGGACTAATACTGCCATTTACTTCTACTTCTTCAGTCTTTTTGTCTATATTGCTCATTTTTACAACAAAAACTTCGATTAATTAAACATTTATAAAATTTCACTTTACCCAGATTTGCAGGCACAACCAAACCAAACTCAACTCAGTTGGATTGACTGACAAGTGACAGGAATCTGATTTTTTTTTTTTTGTTATGGCTTTTGCGAGGAATCTGATTTGAATTTATAACACAATGACAGTGACAAACGACAAAACCTCAGATAAAGGAACCAATAGATATAACCGTAGCGTGGCCGCCTATGAAACAGCACTATATTGTTTCGGTGTGACCATGTTGGGAAAATTACCAGTTTTCGGTGGCAAAATTTAATAATATTATCTTTGAGACAATTCAACTTTAAATATGATCTATTAGTACAATAAATACAACTTTGCATTTACTGAAGGCAAACGAGCGATAATTAGAAGTGGAAATATTGTTCTCATCATTATATATAATATTTAAAATGGCCACTTTATGCATACCTACAGCAGCCGTATCAACTACCAGCATATTGCTGCCCTGACTGCTTGGAAGAGCCTAAAATGAGGTGCTGCATCACCTCCCTGAAGTCTTTTCGAACAAATTTCAAGGCGGCATTTAAATAAAACTTCACACATAATTTTTATAATTTTTTATTGTCCTTTAAATAAAACTAATTTTGTATGAAAATTCCTAATTCTCTCATCTCTTCTAGATGTTTTCTTTAGTAAGAAATGGATTCTTACTTCTAAAAATCTGAGCGTAATGGCTCTGATTAAAAGAATCAAATGATTTTCAAGAGGATCTTGTTCCAATATATGCTCACTTAATTCCTCAAAAATTTTTGAAAAAATAAACTTTTTCGAAATTTCAACTATCAGCTTTGGTAGGTTATTTTTATTATTAAAATATGCAATACCATTGACTGTGAGGATATGCCTTAGAACTTTTTCAGCATATAAACATATTTCGATCACGTCCTTAGATGGATAATGCAATCCGCCAAAAGGACGACTGGCTGATTTTTTCTTCTCAAGCTCGAACAATTTTTGTATGCTTTTATGTTTTATAGGAGTTGATGACTGCTCCAAAACAGGTTGTGACATCTGAAAAAAGACAATAATTGTATGTTAAGACAATAGTATGCATTTGCATTTCAGTCATATGTACAATATGTATTACTTAAAAAAACTGAACATGTCTGAGATATATTATACAGATTACACTTACCAAATGCTGCCTCTTATTTTGAATATTTTGGACTTCTTGCAAAACATTAGTTCGTTTGGTTCCAGACATTTGTACATGGTCATGACTAGTGCTGGTACCTGGCTGTAAATGGAAAAAAATAAGGCATTAAATGTAATTTTATGACAAAAATAATGCAAACTTCTATCACTGACTTAAATAAAACCAATCAAAATTAAATATTATATGCAATAGTCTGACAGATATGTCATATAATTATTACTGTTAAATATTTTATTTAAAAATCATCTATAAAATATTTAACAGCAATAAATTGTATGTAGATGATTTATGAAGTATGGGTATGTAGGTACATACCATAACACTGACAGCATCATGAAAACTTTTAGCCCCTTCATCTCTGCCACACTGCGTTGGATTCTTAGACTGAAAACATTTGAACACAATTAATAAAATGTACATAATATATTTGCTTACAGCATTTAAACGGATGTCTTTAACACCATTCAGGTTAAAATTTTGTGCTTATTCAGGGATATTGGCCTACTAAACTCGTATGCCCAATAATTTCACTGACTACATTGCCCTTTAATCCAGCTATATTTGCTGCTCACATTACTGATTGGGATTGCAGAATACAGAAACAGTCCTTAAACAGAAGTTTATTAGTCTCTCCGGCAAAGTATTAGATCACAACATGTTGCAATAAACTGCTAAAATAATTAAAAAAGGATAATGAATTTTACTTACAAATATATGTTTCACTGGAGCTGAATTTGGTTTTAATATGACGTTCTTCTTTTTATATTCAAAGGAATTCACATCAAAGTGAATTGAACAAATTTTTGAATATTTAGTAGGCTGCCAATTTTGACGTCCAGTAACATCCACCCATAAAGTTTTCAGTGTGTCATCACTAGCAGGAAACCTAAAATGTAAAATAAATATGTTATTTTTTCTGATGTGAATCTGGGTAGGTAAATAAGTTTCTTAACAGTGCAACACTGAACTTCTAAGAATTAAAGGTTATGTTTTGTTTATTTGTAAATATTCCGTATTTAATCGATATTTCTGATTAAGAAATGGTTTGAATATACATTATAATACGAAATTATTCACAAATAAACATCAATATCATCATATTTTTACTTAAATAATGAACTTACGAGTGAAATGTAATTCCTTCAATTTTCCGCTCACTACGGCTTTTGCAGCCTAAAATACTACAACCCACCATTGCACATAAACACCACAACACTATATTAATTATCACATCACCTACAAAACTCCAAAATACAGTAAAATCTCAAAATCACCACTAAGACGTTGGTATGTTTGGCAAACTTGCTTTTTGACAAACAAACTAAAACGGCCACGGTGACAAGGACAAAAAAATAATATCGTGCATTTCATTACACTTGTGAAAACTGTAGCGCGCTATCTCATTCTTACCATTACGTTACGTCATCAGGGTTATATCTATTGGTTCCTTTATCTGAGGACAAAACCAAGCCACTAATTTCGTGCTTGGCGAACGTCAAGGTTTTTTTTTTATGTTTTGGCTTTTGCGTATAAATGTTGGCGAAGCAATAAAAAAAGAAATAGCTCTCTTGGATACTGTGCAAATGTCATTATCAATGTCATGTAGAGAAAAAATAATGTTTTGGTTTTATATACCTAAAATGTGATTTGGTGGTACTACTGTGGCATTAAAATTTCGATTTTCTCAATTTTCTGAGTGAGTTCAGTCGTGCAGCATTACTATTACTAGTATCATATTATTGTAATATTAACATAAATATGGCGTTACGTATCAGTCTTCGTTCATTAATGAGCAGACTGGCTCTATCAGATCTAAGAGCGGGCACGCGTTGTTATTCTGATACCGCTGAAGAAGGATCAAACGAAGAACAACAACAAATAGACCCTGCAAAAGACAGAACCAAAATAGTCCCTGTAGAGACGAGTATAAGATACCTGCAAAGCAAAGCTTACCAGCAAACTTATGGGGAGCACCCTGTGTGGGTTATGTACCGCCGTAACCATAAAGGTGGTTTTGCTCCAAGGAAAACCAGACTTACATGTGTTAGAAATGGAATCATATCGACAGGAAACCCATGCCCTATCTGCCGGGATGAATATCTAGTACTTGACCACAGAAACACAAAGTTGCTGGAGCAATTTATATCTCAGTACACTGGACAGGTGTGTAAACTTAAGCAATTATTAAATATTGTCACGATTTGACTAGAAGACAAATTATGTATCACCTCTTACTTACTACATACCTACTTTGTGGGATGTAACATTAGAAAACAATTGTTAAATTTTCTTTCAAAAATTAGTGTTATAAAAGAGTATCCAAAATTATCAGTTTAGTCAGTCACATATTTAATCTGAAATTAGTTTATTGTGTTTATTGCAGATCCTGGATTCATTCAAGACTGGGCTGTGTCAGAAGAAACACAAGGAACTTCTGGTTGCGATTGAAAGAGCTTGGGACCAGGGGCTCCTCACATATGATGTTCCATTCAGGGAGTACGACTACTCCTTGTACAACAAAAGTGCTGCCTAAACATGTAAAGAGAAATGTAGTGTGTTGTTAAAATAAAATTCATTCATAGTCAAGCATACTTTTTATATTTATTGCACAAAATTGGAAGCAGTCATGATGGCACATAAAATATTAAAATAGGTATAATATATTTGTGTATTAAAATACATTCATAATATCCCTTATGAAATAAATAATCTAAACATCTCCTCCACCACAAATTTGCAACAAAATAATAATACTTAATCCATATGTGTTATCATTATGCAAAGTTGTCTATTATTTTTGATCTGTTTCGTTGCAAGAGTAACTCTCTTATTAGTGCTGATTTCTCCCTCTCCAAAATTGTTATTCTTTCATTTTTTCTGTTCACCTCCTGAAACAAAATAACAATTTAATTGTTGTAAAATCATACATTACTAGTACTTATCTAACTTGGCTTTATATTGCTAAGAACAATATCTGATTAAGTTCACATTCTATGCTGTTAGGTATTTTTCAACTTAAGATATTACAAATGTTTGTTTAAAGTATAAAGATTTAGTTGACCTAGATGTTTAGAATTGTGATATTGGCTCATAATGTATAAAAATGTAATTTCATGAAAGTTCATTTTAAAATCAGTAAACTTCATTAGAGCTCGCTCTACATCTACACTTCTGTGTATGATACATTATTTACCTTTACAAACATTTATTTAACAAAATGTCTATCACAGTCAAAACCTCTATACCTAGAATTAAACCGAGTCTTACCTCGGCAAGCAGCCTGTTCTGCGAGCGCAGTACATTGGCATTGTGTGGCACAGGGTTGGGAGTAGGCAGCGCCAGGTTCATGTGCAGGGACAGCGGGCCGTGCCGCCAGCCCGTCGCCAGCGCTCCCAGCTGCCGGTTGAGCTCCGCAACGCGCGCGCGCAGGAGCTCCAGCCTCTCCTGCTGGGCCTCGCTCCAGGGCTCCTGGAATATTCAAATTATTTTTTTCATTCAAATATGGGTACAGGTTATTGGCACATTGTTTACATAGTTTCTCCACAATCAGCATGCTATTATTAAATTTGGATGTTTTTTTTTAAATACACAATAATTATGTATATAATATATGTCCACATTTACATACAAAATTATATTTTCTAGGTAAACTTCTAGAAAATATATTTTTCCTGTAAAATATGTGATGAATTGAGTTTATGAAAAATTAAGTGATACTTATAAGATATAAGTATACTTGTGAAACAATGGTTTCATCAACGACATTAATAATAGGTTTCATGGGTGTTTTTAAATTAATTTTCTGTAATTTGTTATTTTATTATTTATCTATTTATTGTTTTTGATAATAAATTCTAAAATACGAATTCAGATTGCTTTGTTCGCCAACGCTACATTCATATGGTCAGTGGAAGTCTATTTAATTCAGTGTCGCAAATGAGTTGGCGTTGGCGTATGAAAACCCACTTACTTAACTATACGATACATACATTAAAAATGTTACAAAAACTTGTCACGTACGTTGGTAAAATGGCCGTGAACTCTCAATAGATTCACTAGGTACCTACTCGTATATGCATACGATCTCTGCAGTCGGGTGAAGACTCAAAAAGTGGTTTATACCGAACTTACTTATAATATAATATGATACGCGTTATTAACTTACAAGTTTATATTTTTTTGTAATGCAATCATATGAAAAAATACAGTTAAAACAACGTAGCGCGCCCGTTTTCCTGAGTAAGATAGCACCCATGACCAATTGTAATTTAATTAATAAGAAAATGTAAAAAATAAATATTTACCACGTAAGCTCCTGTTCTGCCGGCGTATCTCATTTTGTCTTGAACTTCCGTGAGTTGTTTAAGATACCATTCTCGAGCTTCTTCTACTGCCGACAATCCTTGCAGTAAAACCTCCTTTTCTTGTTCAATTTGTTTCATACGTTTGAGAAGGTTGTAATCAACTCCGTTATGCAAGGTGTGACGGCGAGGCTCCCTCCGACGAGTCGTGCGACGATTCTGAGTCTGGGTTTCATTAGAAGATCGTCCATCACCCAATCCCCGACTTTGTTCATCGACTACGCGAGATATCTCGTAGTTCAACTTCTCACCTAACACTTCGCTGTCAAAAAGAGTGTCTTCTTCAGACTTGTATCCAGTCCGCGTAGAATCTTTTCTATCAACTGATGGTTTCTCTAATCGTGGTGGTTTCGGCGGACCGTAAGCTCTAAGCGAAGGTTCTTGTTTTAACACTGAAGGATGAGATCCACCATTGTGTTGTTGCATATCTTTTACCGTTTCCTTTCGGCCTATCAATTGGGGCATACTGATTGTCCTGTGTTGAGATGTGTTTTCTGAGTTTTTCATAACATTCCAGTTCCTATTCAGGTTTGGAGGGTCGTTGATGTCCAGTAAAGGAGCTGAAGGAGGACGGTGTACTTGAGTGTTTATTTGCGCGTGCAATCCTGAGGAGTGTACTTCATCATTGATCCGATCGACACCGCTGGAAGCATTTTCTACCTGGTTACGTAGAAGGCATATTTTCAAGCCCGCACAAAATCTTTCAAATGTTAACAATCCTTCATGGGATGCCACTTTTTGCAAACTCTCTATGACTCCGCGCGGCAATCCTTTAGTCCGGTCATCACGCCATCGATTTTCGATGTCGGTTAATCTAACGTATCCAGTCTTCTTATCATCCATGATATCAAAGAGTGTTCTCATTGCAGCGACAAACTGAGTAGGTAAAGATTCCATATTTATGTAAGTGGCCTGAGTCATACCTATTAAATTGTAGAGAATGTTAAAAGCTCGAGCATTTTATTACAAAATCCGAGCGCTTAAATTGCCGTACACTTCGCAGATTTCGAGATCGAAAGTAGAACGGAGCATGCAGAGTAGAGCCTTGTGTGGTGTTACATTAATAACATGCCCAATAAAGGAACTAATAAAAAATAAATCACTGTTGTTTGAACGTTCGAAACAATCTCACTACACTGTCCATTCAAAAATAACTGATCAATTATGTATTGATGCTATCTACGAGAAGCGTCGTTTTAAGGTCACGCGTCGTCCGGCGAGTCGGTCACATTTTGAGTTGAGGAGTGCAATCCGGCGTGTGTCGAACGGTATGTGTTGGTTACTGGTGGCTGGTGCCGCGGCCGCGGGCGCGCCTAGCGGCAGCGGCCAGTGGGAGGGAATTTGCAAACGCGTGCGAGCGGGAGAACCTAACCGGTCCGACCACATTTTGACCACTCCGAAGTATTATCGATGTGTTAGCAGGTAGACGACTACATGGAAAGGACGTGCGGCCTTTGCAGCTATATTTATAAGCTTTAAAGTTTTGATTGTTTCACTTAGTTGGTTATCCTCAAGACTCATTTCATGATCTTGTTTTTTATTTTCGTGGGATAGGCAGGCTGTAGTCAAACGTAAACCGTTTGACTACAGCCTGCCTGATGTTAAGCATTAAGCACTGCTAAGTAGCTAATTTAAGTTAGTACCTACATTCCTGTTGGTTTTAAGAATATTGTAGGTATACTTAGTCTATGGTATTAGGTAGTTACAAGTGGACGGCGGAGCGGCATCACTCGCATTATTTAGGAACTAGCTTTGCCAGCGACTTCGTCCGCATGGAATTGTTATTACCATAAAAACGGTTCTAGTGAGTTAATCTTAAAAGATAGACATGATATTTTGTTAGATCATTTCAAGAGAAATAATTCTTTCATACACATGCTTTTGATATTTTGAGCCGTTTTCGCAGCACACGCAACGGAAGCTCTCAAAGATCAATAATTTTCCCCGTTTTTTCACATTCTCCATTGTTTCTTCGCTCATATTAGTTGCAGCGTGATGTTATATAGCCTAAAACCTTCCTCGATAAATGGTCTATTCAACACAAAAATATTATTTTAATTCGCACCAGTAGTTCCAGAGGTTAGCGCGTTCAAACAAAAAACAAACTCTTCAGCTTTATAATATTAGTATAGATAAAAACTAGTGTAGGTATGTCACGACTGTTGAAACAATTTATTTTATAAGATCTCTGTAACACAGTTGAACAATACATTTTATTCCGACTCCTAGGATCTCATACTAAGCATCTAGGTATTATACATAGGTACATAACATACCAATAAACTATCATGAAGATTTGTTTAGTCTGCCGTTTTTGTGTGATTACCTACTGATGCGTAACCGAATAAACAGACAAAAATTGCTAAAACTTTTTCTGTTTTTACGAGTACCTATGTACCTATTTTTAGCTTGTATTAGTACATGCGAATGTATTATTTTTATTTACAACTGTTTTTTTACAATATATGTATGTATAAAAAACACATATCATAAATAACTTAAAACTACTTAGTGGTGCCGCCGGCAGCGGGGCAGATAGGTAGATAGACAAAACTCTTATTTCGTAACACACAGAAAAAACAAACAGAAACACAAAAGACTTAAACAATAGTGCCACAACTCGCGGCCTTATCGCTAACAGCGATTTCTTCCAGGCAACCGTAGGATCGAGAGGAGTCGATAGAAAAATAAAGGGTAGGGTAAATATAGGGCAGGACCCAAGCTACCGGCGATAGAGGCTACAAAGACAGGAACCTCTGGACAATACGCGTTGTGTCGAGGATCACTGCCTTTTGTATCTGGTAACCCAACCTTCCAGGGAGAGCCTCTTGAGGTGATGATCTAGGCTCTTCGCTATAAGACCGTTTTAGCAACTATGAATGAAAACACAATATAGGTAGTAGTACATCCTTAATGTTTATTCACACACACTATAATTTACAAACTTAGGCGCCAGGGCCTCTTGGCCCGAATCTTATCACTAAACTATATAATATAATCAGCATAGCGCATGGGTTTTTTTACCATGCGCTTGCGAGCTTGGCGTTCTGACTCTAACATAACTGACTCGACTCGCGCGGGGTCCGGTGAATTTTCAAGCGACGCCGCGGGAGTCGCTGTCATTGGACCATTCAAATCGTTGCTTTCATTCGACGCGTTCACAGGACGCGCGGGAAGTTTAAGTGATGGTGCTATATACTCCCCCTCCAGGTTGGAAGAACGTCTCGTTTCCGACCTGGGATTGCAAGGTCTACCTCGGGGTCGTTTTGGTAAAACGGGAGGGCCGGTATTAAAATTATTATTGACTGGAGTAAGATCCGTACTGTGATACTTTCCTATTGGATGGCCCTTGGAGTCAACCAATAAGAAAGTAGTAGGACTAACAACCTTTTGGATAAAGTAAGGGCCGTCCCGTTTGGGCATGAATTTTGACGTTATTCCCTTGCTTGCATCGCTAATATTTTTCACGCTAACAAGGACTGCGTCTCCCGGTTGAAGTACAGGAAAGGGGCGACGGGCGTCGTCGGCGGTAGCCTTGCGCCGGTCCTGCTGCTGTTCAACGCTCTCCCTGATATCACGTAGTGTGTTCACGAAGGACTTCAAATAAGGAGTGATCGGTATCAATGTGATGTTGCGCAAAAGGAGTAGGCTCTCCCCCTGCTTGGAAGATGTCTTGGTTCTTCCACAGAAGGTCGGCCAGCTGCTGTCTCTGCTCTCCACTCAACATCAGCCCCTCATCGTCACGAAGGCAGGCTGCAGATACCACGCTGGAGTTGTCCGCTTCAAACTGTAATTTATAAACATGTTGGCTGTTTGAAAGTGTCCAAACAGATTTATCAAAGTCAAGCAACATCCCAGCTGCTTTAATGAAATCAATCCCCAATAGTGTATCGTTAGAGCTGTCTGGGAACACAATACATTCGAGTTGGATGCTTCTATTTTCAACAATTTCAAAGTTAACATCAGTCAGTAGGACTGGTCGAACTTGGACTGAACCATCAGCCAGTCGCACCTGTCTGGTGGTTTCCTTGAAAGCATGGTTGATCTCTCGAAGGTGTTTGTACAGTAAAGATCCAATAATGGTTCTCTTAGACCCTGTATCAAGTAAGCCATTATCTTTTTTATTAAGCACTGACACACCAAGAATGGGTCGAAGGCTCTTTTGTTCATTACTACAATAATAAGAAAATATTACCTGGTAGTCCGTGGGATTAGGCGTGGGAGTTGCCGTCTCAACCTTACCATCATTGTCATTGTGGTGTTTCTGTGGGTATGAATCTATACAGCTGTCAACCAATGCAACCGAGTGAGAAAGATCCAATGACATTACACATGTATTAGCGCACTTAGAGCACTGACTACGAGTGACACCCTTTTCTCCACATTGATAACATGATGGTACAATATCATTGCCAATATTAGCCTTATTCTTTAACTTAATGCAAGTGTCTCTAGTATGGCCGCGGGAGCGGCAGTAGAGGCAGTACAGCTTCGGTTCGGCTTGAACATGTTGATGCGCGGCGACAGCAGAGCGTGCGGCGGCAGGTGCAGCACGCGCGGTAGATGCATAAGCGCCGGCGGCGGGCGAAGCGTGCGCGGCAGCGGGCGACGCGTGCGCGGCGGCGGTCGGCAGAGCGTGCGCGGCGGCGGTCGGTAGAGCGTGCACGGCAGCGGCCGGGGCGCGCGCAATGGCGGCGGAGGCAGCAGGTGGCATACTTCGCTTCTGATGCTTGAATTCATCCTCATAGGTTTCTTCAATCTCTCGTACTTTTGACAGTAATTCACCGTAGGTATTAAATTCATCGCGCCGAAGACGTGACCTGATTTTGTGATGAAGGAGGCCAAAGATCATATCAAGCTCTGCTCTCTCACTTATATCACCCCTCGGTAACTTCGCCAGTAAGGCTCTAGCTCTAGCCGTGAAAATCTCAGTTTTCTGGTCGTGTTGTTGTGGATTGTTAAAAAGCTCTCTGTATAGCTTATGCGGAGGGCGTCGTTCCCCGAATGCATTTTGAAGCGCTACGATAGCTTCGTCGAAACTGGTTACGTCATGCCTGGTGCCTTGCCACCATACTGCCGCGTCTCCCGTCAGCAGCATCGAGAGGCCGCGCATCGCGTTCTCTTCAGAGATGTTACTGCACTCCCGGTACGCTTGCATGGCGTCGATGAATACCTCGACCGCCTCGCCCGACGCTCCGCTGAAGCGCGCCTTGCACGCAGCGAAGTGTCCCGAGGGCGCGGAGAAGGTCTGGTTGAATTCATGCGGTGAGTCGAGACGAGGCCCGAGCACACGAGTCATTATGCGTTCGAGGGCCTCAGTCTGAGACTGCTGGAGCGACGCCATAAGCGAGGCAACGTCGCTCAAGGGCACGCCGGCGGAGGCCGACGCCGGGGCGGACTCGTCCGCCTCGTCGGCATCGTAAAACTCAGATTGACGGCGTGTTTGGCGTCGTGCACGCGGCATTATTGACGATTATACTATACTTCACTGCACAACAAACACATGCCCCAAAGTTGGGCAGCCACTTTAGCAACTATGAATGAAAACACAATATAGGTAGTAGTACATCCTTAATGTTTATTCACACACACTATAATTTACAAACTTAGGCGCCAGGGCCTCTTGGCCCGAATCTTATCACTAAACTATATAATATAATCAGCATAGCGCATGGGTTTTTTTACCATGCGCTTGCGAGCTTGGCGTTCTGACTCTAACATAACTGACTCGACTCGCGCGGGGTCCGGTGAATTTTCAAGCGACGCCGCGGGAGTCGCTGTCATTGGACCATTCAAATCGTTGCTTTCATTCGACGCGTTCACAGGACGCGCGGGAAGTTTAAGTGATGGTGCTATACCGTTCACATTATATTATATGTATAAATAAATAAATATTCCGGGACATTGCACACAGCGCCATCTAGCCCCACACTAAGCAAACGCTTGTGTTGTGGGTACTAGATAACGGATATAATACTTATATACTTTTCTTTTGTAAATACATACTTATTATACATACAAACGACATGTCATCATCATCAGCCCACGGTCGTCCACTTTTGGACATAGGCCTCTCCAGAGGCACGCCACTCAGCCCGACTTTGTGCTTCTCGTCTCCACCTGTTCCCTGCTATCTTCATGATGTCCTCGCTCCACCTTGTGGCTGGGCGCCCTACACTACGCTTGCCGAGCCGCGGTCTCCACTCCGGGTGTGTTTCACAATGAGTCGGATACGGATCCGATTCGATTGAGACGGATATCAATTGGCACGGAAAGGATTTTTCCAAATCACAATGATTCCATACGAATCTTTTAACAAATTTATTCATCAGAAAAATCGGAACCGTTCCGTGAGCCAAAAGCTAGCGGATTCGTTTCCGTCGATGATTAATTCGATTTTGTTTATTCATGATATTTAACCCGATTTACACATAATTATACATTGATTTATTTCTATTTATAATTATTCATATGAAATCTACAGTAAAAATGGTAAAATTAGCCTTAAAACTTATATTTTAAATTTCTACCATTGTATTTAATTTCTACCATTTTTACTACGAGCGGATCGGATCATATCCGACTCATTGTGAAACACCATGCTCGCCTACCCCATCGGTTGTCGGTTCTGCGATAAATATGACCGGCCCATTTCCACTTCAGCGTGCTTATGCGTTGAGCTATGTCGGTGACTTTAGTTCTCTGCCGAATTACTTCGTTTCGGATACGATCCCTAAGAGAAACTCCAAGCATAGCCCTTTCCATAGCACGCTGAGCAACTTTGAAACGGTGAACATTTTGAACGGTTTGAACGACATGTACCTAATAATTAATAATCTAATGAATTATTAAATACATTAGATTATATGGATAGATTAGATAGTATGTTGATCATCATGCCATATAAAATTATACCTTGGGTTTATAACTTCAAAACTCATAAATGCAACCACATGGCTGAAATAAGGCTGATGCTAATGATGGTGATTTATATGAAATCTTTACATAGTATTTTTTTGTGAAGTATTTTTATAAAAAAAATGACAAAAATATATCAAGTCAATATAATTGTCACTGTCATTTAAAACAAACGGGCGATCGGTCGGTTTATTTTAAAAGTTGTTAATTTATGCAACTGAAATTATTAAAACTATTCCATTCCATTGTTTACTACTTAATTTAAAGTAGGTAGGTACTACTTAATTTTGTGTGTATTTTGGGAAGTGAGATTAATTAACTGAAGACGCATAGACACATTTCACCCGTATAGGTAAGTTATCAATATACTGATACTTTCGTGACACACCTGCAAAAGTGAGTTCAAAAGAAACAGGATAAAAAATACCTGTTGGCTGTTGTTGGTAAATTGTTAACGGGTTTGTAGTTAGTACAATTTCAATTGTATCGACAGATGACATGAGTAGGCACTATTTAGAATCGGCACCGTGTTAGATGGTTCATAAACATAGACAATATACATTCTCAGTAAGTATTATGTATGGCCCAGAATAAGTGCCTATGTAGCTATTTGCTGTTCTTTTGTAAGCAGGCTTATAGCCTTGACCAACATCTTAAGAATCTCAACTGTTTTGCTCAGTACCTACAATGATTGGCATCACAATCCAATAAGTAATACTTACATATAATAATCAGTATTAGCAGCACTCTTGGTGTTGCATTAATCCATGATGAAAATAGTACTATCGTCTTTAACAGCAGAGTCTAATCTATCTATACTAAATTACATCCAAACCGGGTCAGCCATTTGAGTGTGAAGAAGAAACAAACATACACATTCAAACTTTTTCTTTTATTAATCTTAAATTAGAGGCAAGTGGTATAAGTATAAGTGGTCAGAACACAGCAAAGTAAAGATAAATGATGCACTCAGAATATAGTAGGAACTGTTCAAAAGTTCTATGTCTGCTAAAATATATATAGCATTGCGTGGACCAGTGTTCTATCATCTATGGTTTTCTTTTTTAGTTCTGTTTCCATGTTGTTTTTCTGACAGAATGATAAGATCAAAATTTTCTTCCAAAGTTTTATTTTAATACTAATAAGTAAAAAAAAACATAGAAAAATACAATAACAATTTTATTTATCACAGTAATACAATACATTTCAATATTAAGTCAACATTAAATAGGTAGGTATTATAATAGCCTACCCTAATAATTTCTCTGTTTAAAATACCCAAATCCAAAAACGATTTATACTGTCACAACTGCAATCACCACCCTAGTAAGGCCCTAGCTCTAACTAGAAAGAAAGAAAGAAAATTATTTATTGATAAATCGAGACTTAAATGTAGGCGTATAAACAAAAACATTTAAATGAATAATTAATAATCTACCTATATCTATGTACCTATGTTATACCCACCCTCCAAAACCACCCGCCAAGACCTGCCCCCATCATAGAATAGACACACATACATATAAAAACATATATGTATATATATATATATATATATATATACATATAAATACATACATACACATCCATTCCACGTCAACGTCTACGTCTACGTCTACAGGTAACTAGGTATAGACACATTATATTGTATATATTACATAGTATAATATATAATATACATGATGTAAGTATGGGTTTGAATAGTTTATAATTTTAAATGTTTATGTTTATTGTTTAAGATTTTATAGTCAAATTTCATGTAATCGTTATTGTACACCCTGTCTAGTCTGTTTTTTTATATATTTTCCTCTCCATCCTACGGTTGCCTGGAAGAGATCACTTTTAGCGATAAGGCCGCCATTTGTGGCATTAGTTTTTAATTAATTTTCTTTTCTGTTTGTGTATTATGTTTTTTGTGTCCAATAAAGTATCAATCAATCAATCAATCAATCAATCAATTGTAACATCTTTATTTAAAACTAGTTGATTATTGTGGCTGTGCTCAAATGGTCTTAGGGTAAATAGTAGCATAATACTGTATGATATTTTATTTTAAGTTTATTTTTAACTTGACTATGACACCCCTATATACATAGTTTGTTATGTTTCAGTTTAAGTAGTTTAAGTTTATGGGTACAAGCCTGAAATAAATGACTTTTATTTATTTATTATTATTTATTTATGTCTCCATATACTACCAGTATACAAAAATCCTGATGTTCTCTTGCTTTGGTGAGGAGTGAAAGCAGATCAAATAGACTAACTAACACTTTTGCTTTTATAAGATGCTATAATTTATGCCTTTTTACAGACATCTGGCTATAGACTGAAGACATGGCTGACCTGATTGTGGAAGGCATTGGAATGTAAGTACATATTGATTTTTTATATCTTTCATCATCATCATTAGTCCATTATCACCCACTGCTGAGTATAGGCCTCTTTTCATGTAACACTCATCCCTGTTCTACACTTATTCAATTTTATTTATTATCTCCTTAATTGGAAACAAAAAAATACAGTATCTAATTTTGAGACTAGCTTCAATATTAATGTAACATAATAAATACATTTTTTCTTCTATCACCGACACAATAAAGAAGAATGTATCCTTTGAGAAAATACATACCAGTTACTTATATTTAATGTTAACACTAATATGCATTTCTATTTCTAACCAATTTGATTTACAGCAAATCTATTTATAAAATAAAGATTATTATGTATAAGAAACTGCACATAGCTTTTAAAGAATTTTACTTCATCTTACCTTATTATCTGGTCAGCCGGCCTACCTAAGTATGAAACAAGTATGTATGTTTGTTATTACACAAGCCAGCCAACTAAAAAAATAAAACTAACACAAATGATAATTAGTTAGCTACAAATTAACAAAAAATAAAAATAGCTTAAATAAGGAAACTGTAGAAGTATTCATTTTATTCTGTTAATCAAATGACACACTACACATATTATGAGTTTCTAGGGTAGTCAGTTCTACAGTCCCAATGCACTTCCGTGTAGCTTACTGCATATACCTACCTGCTTCTATTTTGTAATAGGATTCATCTTCATAATGTCAAAGCGGTTCAATTTTAACGTTAGCAGGAAGTAACACATAAATTGAAAATTTGGAACGGGCGCGAGTCGCCGCAGTTTCTATTTCTGTGTGCGGTGTGGTGCGGTGCGCCGCCGCGACAGCATCCTTATCTTCCTGACTCCAGAAACTCTGTCTCGCTCTCACGCGCGCCTGTCTCCGTCCCGTACGTTATTCCTGTCCACAATGTTCCTCCGCCAGCGCCAAATGACGTCGCTTTGTGAGTAGATCCCGGGTCGCGCGAGAGGCGAGCAGACTCACGTCCCGCCGTAATTAATTCAATCACAATTTTTTTGTTTTGGGCCGCTTCATTTGTCAACAAAGAGTTCACGTGGTATTTTTGACTAATTGTAAACAAAGTTGAACGTGACGAACGGTGATAATAAATGAAACAGTGAGTTCGCAGTGGAGTCAGTGAATCTTTATTTTTCATTAGTGCCGTCACCTACTTATCAATAAAGTGCGCCGTTGTGCGCCTCCAGTGATGCAACTTGTGATCTATTTGTGTGAATCAACATAATATAAACATTTATTACCGAAATGGCTACTTTACCTCGGATGCACGGTTCTAAACATGGAAATATATCATCTGCATTTAGGTGAGACATATATTAAATCAAGTAGATACTTATGTAATTATTAATTCATCAGCTGAAAAAATATTATTATCATGCTATATATTTGTGTACATATTTGCATACATTTTAAATCATTGTTTTTTTTTTCAAACTTCTTAATTTGGCAGGTACTTCGAATATCTACACTCACATTCGCATATGTACAGTTCCTAAAAAATAATCAATTTCTACACATAGCATACCTACCTACCCACAGATGTGAACTGATATCAATGTACCTAAATAATACGAAACAAAAACAGGCACTTATCTGCTGACTCAGTATTCCCAAACACGATATAAATAACTTGAATAGGGGAGAGTATCCCTCCAACACTTGAGCTACTGTTACACTATTCTGTGGCGCTAATCTCACGATAGTTTCCGCTTTCTTTTTAGAAGTAATTAGAGCCAAGAATTGTTATTATTTAGAAATCTACTTATATTTGACCTCTAATGTGGTTTAACTACATATTCCTATTTTAGATTGATGTATTCATTGTACGTACTGTACCGACTTATTGCATAAATATTGGTGCATTTTACATAACATTCTCTTAGATAAAATTAGGGTGATGAAACGTAAATAAACTGTATTAAATCAAAAGCAGTAGGAACAAAAACCGAAAGTACTAATTCTAATATTTATCTAGCAGTAGTCTACATAGTACACTATAGTATTCATACATTAAAAGTCTCTAATTACTACGTCATGTTGATATGTTGCAGTACAAGCCCAAGAAAACTTCAAGAAATGGCGTTGCCTTTAGATGGCCATGGTAAGTTTATTTATTTCATTCATTCAACTAGATATGGGTAAAAAAATTCTTATTAATACAACATGTACCCACTTATTTTGTGCCTATTTGTACACTTTATAAGTCATGCGTTTTGATGCAAGAAAGCATCGAAATATTGTGACGTAGATATGTATGTACTTGTATTATGTATCATGCTTCTTTATTTACATATGTACATAATAATCCAATTCACGTGTCATTTACCTGAGTACATGGCACCTCGAATAGAGGCAGCAAAATGGTTTGTTGTACATAGGTTGTATGTAAAAATGAAATATGTATGTCTTATACTTATGTAATTTTATATTAATGTTCCTATTTGTAGATATGACGACCGCAAGTGGAGTCAGTATGAAACAGTATGAAGAACAGCTCAATGGTCTTCGGAAAGAGAACTTCCATTTAAAACTGAGGATATATTTCCTTGAAGAGAAATTGGGTAATGGATCTCCTCCAGCGGTCCAAGTGAGTCTTTCCTCTGTAATTAAATAGTCATTCATATCTTATATATTTTTTTTATTGCTGTTTGATATTCCTTCCTTTTCTTTAGGAAAATTAAGAATCGGGTTGTGATACCTTGAAATTAAGAAATTTTACTATCTACATTTAATTTTTGCCATCTGTTTTATTGAAACATACAAAACCATTATATCATAATAACTTGTGTTATTCGGGAATCGAAGCCGCGACCCTTTGATTGGAAGGCAGAGCCACTACCAACTAAGCTATCAGGGCAGTCACACTCATAGGAAGTACATATATTATACTCATACAAGTATGTCGTATTGCAGGGCCTGCTGGAGCACAACGTGCGGCTGCAGGTGGAGGTGGAAGAGCTGCGCCGCCAGCTGTGCGACAAGCAGGAGCTGCTGGCCGCCGCCGCGGAGGCCATCGATGTGTTAGAACAGCAGGTAAAACTTATATATACTCGTATATCACTAGCCACTACACATGTAAGTATTATACTAGCAGCAGGTACGTGAATTTATACAGAATTTATATCTCAAACTTAACTTTTATTTTGTATTTGTCAATCATATCTATATAGTGTCCCTAGGGGATTGGGTTTTCTTTCGTATCTACATATGTTATCAAGTTACCAAACTTATTAGCAGAAATTTAAAAGCTCAACCAACTTAAAAGCGCTATCCAACTTACATAAATAAAATCGCTGAATAACCGACGCGACGAATGGTTTCGCGTAAATTATAGTAAAGTAGGAAAGGCATATTCTTAACTACTGAGATTATTCGTAATAAAATGTTATCTTATTTAATGTTCCAGGGTTCGATGTCTGCCGACAGTGTGGAGATGTCGATGAACAACAGCCACGAAGTGCACGCCAGGACTAACAACAATCAAGAACAGGTATGTATAAATACCTACTATTTTAATAGAGCTAGGTAAGCGAAGTGTAGGAAGACCTGTGCAACGGTGGCTGGATGATATTAGAAAGTTAGAAGGAAACATCTGGGCAAGAACAGCTCAAGACAGGGAGTATTGGCGTAAGAAGGTGGAGGCCTATGCCCTGCAGTGGGTCCCATTAGGCTGATGATGATGATGATGATTTGAATAGATCTAATTTCAGAGAACCACCTGTGAGTAGTTTGAACAACCACAGAAGTCTAAATAAGTATTTCTATTCTATGTTGAAAACTCGACAAAACGACGAACTTACAAATTGATAGAATGTAGTGATGATGTAATACCGTAGTGATCGTGAAACACCAAAGAATATTACTCGTATATTGCCGCCTACATAAACGGTACGATTAGTGAGACTCTGAATATCCTATGTTGTTTATCTTTTGGAATAGATTTAGGTTGATGTGTAATTTAGGTCAATAGTAATGTACAATTTGTGTATGACACACATTGTCCTAGTTGTTAATACATTTAGGGGCACGTTTGCTAGTTAGTTCTTATGAAAGTAGATTTTTGAAATCACACTTAGTTTCATATGAAGGTGGATTTTTGAAATCACACTTAAGAGTCTCTAATGTTTTTTTAGAGCTGACTTACTTATTACTTAAAAACAAAAGAAAAGAAGTTTTTTTTCTAATATCTATAAAATTATGAAAAAAAAATCAAAGTTGATGTTTTAAATCCATTCACACATGTTACAGCCTTTGTCTTATTTTTTTCAGTTGACCGAGCACAAATATGTGACTGACAATGAAACTTGCGTCGAATCAGAGTCCGCTGGGTATTTCATTATCTTATTATGTGTCTTGATTTGTTTTACATTTATACTATAAAGGCGTTATTATAAAATCTATTTTTTACCATTTCAGTGACTATTTGGGCAATACCGTGAATAATGATGATTTGGTAAGCAAACCATATTTTTTTTAAAACTACATAAAATTAGTATTAATGTTTTCATTAATTATTTAATAATAATTTGTTTATTGTTCCTTTAAATTTGTACAAGTATTACACCATTTTGCGGAGGTTTACACTGGGCTGTACACTAGGCTTGCCTGTGTCTTACAGTACAGCCTCAATTATTTGAAATGTGTAAAATTATGAATAATTTCAGGATGAACTGGTTAAGCTAAGAAAGGAAAATCGCAAAGCTCTGCAAATGATTAAAGGATGTATGAAGAAAATACAACAACAGGATAAAGAGATCAAGAGAATCAAATTGGTGAGTCCAACCAAGTCCAACATGATATCAACATTTTATTTTTTGTATTCGAATTAGCTTTTTTTTACTCTGACATTTGACACAAATATAAACGTATATCATAGTTAAATCTTCCCATTGTATTTAATGTTCACAGTTTGCCTTATGATAATTAGGTATATTAATTTTCAATATTTTTTGTGAATTTATTTAAATACTCCAAAACAGACATCAATACAAACCATAATCATCCTGAGAAAAGAGTAAGCAAACAGCATTTTTATAGAAGAGGAAACCAAACCATCCTGACCTTGCTTGACCTTGGGGGGTTGTAACCCATCTATACTATATCTATACAGCCGCTCTTTATATTAGAATATAAATTATTAAAACCATTATTGTAAATTAATTCTAATATTGAAACTTTCGTGAGACATTTTAATTTTTTAACTAAACGGCGGCGTCAATTTGTTGTGTCTGCGTGCTGCCGCGGTCCCAGAACATACGTTCTGAAGATGGATGTCTTAACATCCGAAACGAATAAACAACATACGCGAATTACACGTGAGTGAAAACCGTTTAGTTAACATATTGGTAAATTATTTCTATAAATCTTGACAATGCCAATTTTATAATGTGTTTTCCGCCTATATTAATTGTAGGGTTCTGAATGTATCATAACATAAGTGATAATAAATATTTTCATTTCATTTCTTGAGTATTGTATTTGACAATACAATGAATTGATTGATTATTTAATTAAATTATTATCAATTTTAATTGGAATTATTAGTTGGAATAAAAACGAACTGTAATTAATGTTGTAATAACATATAATTCTGACAAATTATTAATAAAAAAAAATCTGTTTCCAGAACAAGGAGCTGACATACGCACAAGTGAGCGACTCCCAGCTGGAGAAGTACGAGGAGATACTGCGCTGCAAGGACGAGCACATCAAGGACCTGGAGAGCAGGGTGCGGGACCTGCAGCGGGTCGCCGACACCAACCACTGCGAGGAGACTGCAGGGTAAATGTTACTTTACATGTGTCGCTGCAAGGACGAGCACATCAAGGACCTGGAGGGCAGGGTGCGGGAGCAGCAGCGGGGCGCCGACACCAACCACTGCGAGGAGACTGCAGGGTAAATGTTACTTTACATGTGTCGCTGCAAGGACGAGCACATCAAGGACCTGGAGAGCAGGGTGCGGGACCTGCAGCGGGGCGCCGACACCAACCACTGCGAGGAGATTGCAGGGTAAATGTTACTTTACATGTGTCGCTGCAAGGACGAGCACATCAAGGACCTGGAGGGCAGGGTGCGGGAGCTGCAGCGGGGCGCCGACACCAACCACTGCGAGGAGACTGCAGGGTAAATGTTACTTTACATGTGTCGCTGCAAGGACGAGCACATCAAGGACCTGGAGAGCAGGGTGCGGGACCTGCAGCGGGGCGCCGTCACCAACCACTGCGAGGAGACTGCAGAGTAATTGATTTAACTTTTTTATACATATTTAATCACGTGATTTGTTTACTTTTTTGAATTTTGTTCATTAACTGAAATATGCATACTTACCATAAAAATCTTATATCTAAACGCAAGATATATGTATATCAATAAGTGCAATTCCTAGACAATGAAACAAACTTATCTATTACATAATGCTACAAATAATAATGTCATAACAGCAGCTAGCTAACATCTCAAAATTGTAACAAGTTAAATTATGGATATTTATGCCATACCTATGTATTTTGTTTCAGAAACCTGCAACAGTTGCTGACACGGCGGCTACAGGGAGTCGCGTATTTCTTGGACCAATTGTTGTCACACAAGTGAGTTTCATAATTCTAGAGAGAAATGTGAATAATGTAAATAATAAGAGAGAAATGTTATCAAAGTTAGCATCAACATAATATTGAATGTAACTATGTATGTGTATTTGTAAATTTCCAGATGTGTTCTGGGTGAGGACAAGAAGAAGCTCGCGGAGAGCATCCTGGAGCAGAGCCTGGCGCTGCCGGTGGGGCTTGAGCTGGACGAGAGCATGGCGCCCGGCGGGGACTTCACGCTGGACGAGAGCCGCCTCGACGTGTCGCAGGCGCTGCGCCTCGAGGACCTTACCGCCATGTTCGGCCACCACGCCTCCTGCGGCGGCGAGCGGCGCCGCGCGCGGCCCGCGCCCGACGCGTCAGAGTCCGAGTGCTGGTCGGAGCCCGACCGCAACGTGTCTCTGGCGCGCGTGGGGCTCTGCCACACCGGCGTGGCGCGGGACTCGCCGCCCTCGGACGGCGCCCGGGGCCGCTCGCGTCGCGCGCGCCTCTCCGTCAACTCGCGCTCCGACGACGCCGCGCTCGTCGAGGAGGTGTCCCAGCTGGCGCGCCGCTGCGACCTGCTCGAGGGCGTCCGCAAGGACCTGTGCGGGAAACTAGAGTACATGGTCGAGGAGCGCCACGACCTGTCCACAGAGAACAAGACTCTCAAAGAGAGCCTCGAGACGGAGCGTTCTAATGTCACCGAGGCGAATAAGACCGTGGAAACTCTCCGGGCGACAATTGCCGAGCTGGAGGGCCGCGTGCGGGAGGCGGAGCGGGCGCTGGCGGAGGCGGTACGAGTCAGCGACACTATGAAGGCGGAGCGCCGCGAGCTGGAGGCCACGTTCGCGGAGAAGGAGCGCGGCCTGCGGCGCGCGGCCGACGAGGCCACCGTGCAGGCTTCGCAGGCGGCGCTGGAGCGAGCGCGCGCGCACCACGAGCGCCTGCGCCTCGAGCGCGAGCTGGAGGAGGCGCGCGACAGACTCAGCGCCGCGCTCGACGCCGCCTCGCGCCTCGAGGTGGAAGCGGCACGCCGCGCCGCGCCCGCGCCCCACGACAAGCTGGCGCTCGAGCACCCGCCCTCGGAAGAGGAGCGCCCCACCTCGCCCGACCTTGGCATCGACAGCGACAGGCTCTCCAGTCTGGAGCAGAACGACCCCGTCGCACTCTCTCCGCGTGAGTATACTCACATTACTTTACTGTAAATAGTAATCTTCCTTCAAATATTAACAGCGCCCAGCTATTTCACGGTTTAGATAGTATTTTTCTTACTAGTAAAAATATCGAATGATAGAATGAAGCTTTGGTTTCCTAGGAAAGCGGTGCCATCGTATAGCGGCCGTCATATTACGGACGCAAAAATAATTTAAGTAAATTACGGTGCAAGTTACCGCTCTCCAGGAAACTGCGCCATTTCGTTTACATAGACAACGTTTTAGTGACGTCATTCACCGCTGTATTACGGCCGCTATATGAAGGCACCGCTTTCCTAGGAAATCAAAGCTTTATCAAAATCAGATAAATTGTTAATTGACTAGTATCACTATAATATAAACACATAATGTACACGTATGATTGCAGGCTCCCTGTACGAAGAGAACGTGTCCCTGAAGCAGAAGCTGTCCCGCACGAAGGCGACGCTGGCGGACACGCTCGCGCAGCTGAACGCTGCCAACCTGCGCAAGAAGTCGGTGCAGCGCGCCATCTGCCGCGAGATACACCGCACGCACGGCGTGCTCCGACACGCAAGGGAACACCTTGAGAAGAACAACGAACACTAGTGTACAATATAAATAGACACTTCGTAAGGATATTGGGGAAGAACGAATACATTTAAATAAGTGATCACTGTCCTCAGCAGCATATTTTTAAACCAACAACTTGCGCAATAGGTCGATGCAGCGTGACATACTCACTCACACACACACACACACAAACAAACACACTTTCACTCACTCATGCACAAACACTGTCTCACTCACACTCGGAGATACACCCTCACTCACTCAAACACACATAATTCATGCATAACTTAGCTTCTTACCTTTCCCAATAATCTTGTAGTAATTTTATACTTGGACTTATTGGCCTTCAAACAAAACTATTGGACTAGCTATTTGATAATAGGTAAAAAATTTGATGCGGAATAATTATATCTTGTTGTGTGTGGTGCTGGGAAACTTAAATACGAGTGATTGTGACAAATCTGTAATGCATTGTTTATCTGTACCGTTTTTGAGGATGTAAGAAAAGGATATTCATTCATATTTTAATCTTGTTATGCTAAACAACTTTGTTGTCAGTTCAAACACTTATCCTTTTATTATAACTTTGAAAATGTGTGGTTTTAAATTAATGATATTTTATTTTAAAATTGGCATTTTACTTAGTTTGTGTTTTTGTAACTCCTTTTTCACAAGTTTCTCAGCACGAAACTCAACTAAATTCAACGAAAAGTACTGATCTAAAAGCTTTAAAATGGCCCTCGATATTTCATTGTACCTACTGTTATGACAATAATCATGTTTTATGTGACGACAAGCAATGTTTTATAATTCAGGTATACATGGAAGATATTATTATTAGTTATTCAGTACTCTCTGTACTTTATACGATTTCGATAATTTATCTAAGGATTTTGGTAAGTATTTATCATTTTAATTTAGGCTGCATTATAAGATCTTTGTCTCTTTAGAGGACAACTTCCTCTAATGTGTTTAGGTTTCATTTATTTTAGGCAAATAAGTTGAATTGAATAAGGTATTTCTACTATTTAATTTTCTTGTGTACAAAATATTTGTTGCCAAATTGGTATAAGGAATTTAGGACGTAGCAATGGCTCATAATGCAGTCAATAGTTTATAGAAAAGTAATTTTACATTTTTGTAACTAAGATTGTGTTATGTATAATTTTTATGAATAATAATTACTTTCAAATTTTCTAGCTTTTTTATATATATATAATCTACAACAATGGTTAAAATCTAGGAATTAATGTTATTCTGAAACTGAAAATAATAGTTTGCAAATCGACTTTTACCAGATTCGTAAGAGTAGAAAAAAAAGAGTAAAATGTTTAGTCAAAGGGTAAAAGTCACATTCCTTTATTTTTATTTTCGATTAGGCACTGTGATTATCTACGTACATAGAATACGAACAGAAAACGTCGTTTGTGCAAATACATTATATTTTCGATTAGGCATTGTGATAATCTAGGTACATTGAATACGAACAGAAAACATTGTTTGTGCAAATAGGTACATTATATTTTCGATTAGGCATTGTGATAATCTACGTACATTGATTACGAACAGAAAACGTTGTTTGTGCAAATACTATTATATTTTCGATTAGGCACTGTGATATTCTACGTACATTGAATACGAACAGAAAACTTTGTTTGTGCAAATACAATTTATGCATTCCAAAATTAAAAGTAAATTTAAATTGGCGCCAAAAAATTCCGCGCGAAAGTGAAAGTACCTAAATTCATTTGAAATTGCGGCTATAAAACTTATTTTTCATTCGATACCTTTAAAACAATTACAATAGTAACTTTTATACCTATCTAAACATCTTAATACTTATACGTATACAGACAAATAAAACATTAATGCATTAACAGTGTCGCAAAATGCAAAATACATATAAGTACAATATTGAAAATCCCGAACTGGATTCTTTAGGTTATCTCGTAGCAGTCGCTAACATTGACGACAAACATGATCGGTCCGCACCTACTCACTTCCATTGGAAAATATTGAAATGCAGGTAAGTAAATATACTTATAATATAAATATATTGTTCATTTTAACGTTTTTCATACGTTACGTGTATGTACTCAATCATATACGATTTTTCTATTTTAGAATGATAATATTCTCGAACTCGTCGATCCTGGCCGCTCCAGACAAGCAGGATGTGAAAAGAGTACATATTGTCTTTAATAAAAGGGGAGACGATTACGACAAGGTCATATCTTTGTTTCTCAAATTCTCACTAGCCCAAGTAAGTACGTAAGAAAAATTCTTATGAACCCTAGCCTATATGTATAGGTACCGGCTTATTTAAAAAAGTTGATAAAATTTAGCTAATCTATAGGTTCTATAACTTATCTCCATACCAAAGAGTTTTATATTCTTATCTGTTTTTACCTATTATAAGGAATTAGGAGCTTATGTTGACTTAATGAACTACTTTAATTTCTGTTTGTATTTGTTAAAATTGGAAGAGTATTTAGCATCGACTATGGCTCTCCCACTGTCCTATGATATTTTTTTTATAATTATTTCAAAGATAGTAATAAAAACGTAAACTATGTAAATCTAAAGATCGTATTTTTTAAATAATATTCCTTGCTATTCCCCAGGAAGGTGTCATCCGTCCGGTGCGTGCGGAGGTGTTCCACCTGTGCTTCACGTACACGCTGACCGCCAGACTGGCGCCGGCGTGGAACGTGCTGGGGTACAGCTACCTCGTCAACAACAGGGACTTCCTGTCCGCGCGGGGGCCGCAGGACGGCGTCAACTATCATGTCTGGAGCACTGGTAAAGGAGATCTATATCGATTTTCTATTTATCTATCTCTCTCTTGAGTCGTATTTCCTCGTGACTGAGGGTCGTGACTCCCCCACACAATTAATTCTTTAGGGGAGTTCTCTTGGGAAGATACATGGTGGTGAGCGCCCAGAACCTTCCACGGAATCTATCTATCTACACATATAATATAGCTCAAGAGGGTCAAAAATATGTACATAGAAGATATTCCAAAAAAAAATTGTGTATACTTAAAGTCAGTAACAGAACACGTTAAGGTTTTAGATTTTTTGTCTGTTTATCTGTTTATTTAAATGCTTATCACGCAAAAACGGTTGCACGGATCTTCATGAAGCCGCGGCGGTCCACTAATTAACTTATTTTTACCCGACTACGGCAAAGAAAAAAGGAGGGATATGATTCTGACCGCTAAGTATATACACTTATTTTGCAGATACTAATACCGTGATAGAAGTGAAGCCAGTGAAGATTAACTTCCTCGGGTCGGATGAGATCTACCAGCCGGGGGAGTGGGTCAGAGTTCTTCCCAGGTGAAACAACTTTGTCAATCATGTATTTTTGTAAAATACGAGTATTTGCCTATTCGATAAATTGGGGTTAAAACTCAGTTTACTCCTTTTCATCTTTTCCCATAATATAACAATTATTTAGAAGTGAATGTGTGTTTATTAGTCTGTTGTCTCCTGTTTCATGTCGTAACGGATTGATAGATCATCGTGTTTATTATTATGGTGGTAGTATGTGGTTCTGAAATAGGTTACATTTCAATCCTGTAACGACGTTGTCTAACTCATTTTTTCTTGCTTTGCCTACATAGTTTGGTCTAACTATATTTTTTGTCTTACATTGTTTAGTTTGAACAAGGCAGTAGTGGAAGAGTACTGCGAGAGCATGCCAGCGTCGGGGAGCTTCAAATGTTACAAGGATTTGAGACGCCACTGGAAAAATATTGTAAGTTAACATATTAATTCAATAGGTATCATACTAAGATATGAATATTGTAACACAGCCTTATAGCTACCACGAGGTCAGAGGATTCCAAACATTTTTAACAAAGTTTTTTGGCAAATAAATAATATTGAGTGTTGTATTTTGTATTTTTGTTAGTTCTCATAATAATTCAATATCTTATTTACATATGGATATCATATCATTTTAGTATAATAAGGTAGATAATGATATTTTATAGGAGCTGAATATACCTAGTAATTGTGGGTCACATCCACTGACCTCCATTACTACACGTACGCTAATGGAGGTCAGTGGTCACACCCAACTGTATGGGCGGATATGCCATACCCTATAGGTAATATACTCGATTGTCACTTATGCCAAATTCATCGGTGTAAAACCGTAGTTATAATGTCTGATACCCAAGAATGGTTACACCACTCCAAATATTAGTTTTGTGTTAATTTGCCTAACATTTACATTGTTATCAATCTAATCTATCTACTTTAGTTGTCCAATAAAGACATTTTTTATTATTTATTTATTGTATTGTGACGTAGCACGGGTACCGCGTGCCGGAGGCGGAGGGGGGGTACTACTGCGTGCGGTTCTGGCGCGGGGAGCCGCTCACCTACCCGCGCGTGTGCGTGACGCGCGCACACCCCGTCATCACGCCCGTACCTCCACCTACAGAGGTATTATATTTACCGTCTTTCTGGAGTCGGGTAAAAATATATCACCTTTTTTATTGCCGTTATTCAAAAAACCTGGCTTCACAGAAAGAGAAGGATAAAAATCCTTGGGCTCCACCAAATCGAGATTGACGCAGGATCAAAATGTCTTTTTATATACCTACGGATGTCTGGCATGAAAAGAGAATGGTGAATGATTTAGAAAAACAAATACATAAAATAAAAGAAAATTAATACTGATCCAATACACATGGACGCATCAACAACATTACTTATGCCTAATCAATCCAAAGTGGTCTGATGCCAAAGATGGCGGACTGTGGTAAAGAATAATGTTTCTTTAAATATTTCAGAAAGTGTTGTTGTCGAAATTCCTGAGCTCCTTGAAGTCCCGAATGCCTCGGTTCCTCGGGACGCCGCTGACCGTTCAATGCGCTCTGGATAATAACGTGGTAACTATTCATTTCAAATTAACCCTTACGTTACAATGAGTTGGGTCGAGCGTTGGATATCTACTTAGTGCGTGGGGAACATCATCATCGTGATCACAAATTTAAGGGCAGGCCCTTGTCTGTTGAGCACACGCCATCCTTCCCGAACTTCTGCCAATTCCTTGATCTCCTTATACGACATGACGCCTCCTTACACGACATGACGCGTGGGGAACACCACCAATAAAATAAAAAATACTACAATTTAAAGGCCAATTCTAAACATTTTTTTAGGTGCAACAAAACTTATCGAATTACAATCACTTCCAGGTTGGCAGGGTTGTGTAGAAATAATAAAAAACAAAAATAAAAAAAAATGTGATCATAACATTAAACATTAACGTGTTATAATTAAATAAAAAAAGAATGACTCACTTACTCTCAATTACCTTCACTTTATTCAACTAAAAAGTTGTAGTTTTATTTTTTTACTGTAAAGATTTTTTTCAGGCTTCGTCCCAGAGGCAGGAGCTACCAGATACTCAAGCTATCAGTCTCTGCACGCCCACACAGTATCGCTGAACAACAGTAGGTAACTACTAATAAATGCAATGATAGTTTAAAAATGTTGTACTGTAGTCAGACTTTGATTTATACGTTGATTCCTATTTAAACCTAAAGCTGTAAATGTTTAAAATTAAATATTTATAGGTGAAGTTGCCGCGATGTTTGATGCTAAGCAGATAACCTAGTTGAATTATATTTATGAGAAACTTTTATAATTCAAATGTAAAATGCTTGAAAATAAAAGTTTCATTTGAATGTCATCATATTGTTTTATTCATACAAAAATAATTTTAGTCCTTTCTAAATCAATCCTTAATAAAAAATGGACATTGTTACGATAGATATACGGTTAGATACGATCTAATAATTGCTTAAACCTTCGTCACAGTTGTCAGATTATAATAAAAACCCTACACCTAAATTATATTATTACAATTAAGTTTTCATTAAAAAATAACTTGCTAAAATATTGCAGTGTCACGCTAAGTTAAATCAGTTGAGATAATATGCTACCCACTCCATTTATCAAAACATTATAGTCAAATATGGATTAAAAAATAACAAACAAAAATGCTGTGTAAGTTACTCAATTGAAATATTGTGCAGAGGGCGAGTCCGTGTGTGTGCTCCTAGGAGATGTCAGCGAGGGCTGTGACGCCGTCTGCTGGAAGAATCTGGCAACTGACGGCGACAGGTTCCTCTGCGGGTGCGGGGGCTGGGCGCTCAGGGTGTTTCTTGAACCCTGCACATTAAAACAACTTATTAATTTCTAATATTAAAACTTTCGTGAGACATTCTTATCAATATGTAACTCTTACGGTTTTCAATCACGTGTAATTTCACGTAGGTACCTATGTTGTTTACGCGTTTCGGGTGTAATGGCATCCGTCTTCAGAACGTATGTTCTCGGGCTGCGGAAAAGCGCAGACTATTACCTACGATTTAACAACATACTTACGCGAAATAACACGTGAGTGAAAACCGTATCTAATAATATAGTTACATATTGCTTCTTACCAAAAAAATTCCAAAGTGTAGAGGTACCCAATTCCATTCATTTTAATTTCCATGTAGCAAATTAATACTTCGCTGGCGCAGCGACGCGGAATACCTAGGTAAGTCTTGGCCTCTCTCATTATTAAAATTCTATTTTTTCACATTTTCTTCTAAATTGAAATATATAAGTTTCTCGTAAATAAATGAAACTACTTAACTTCATTTTGTGGTACATACCGATCTGTGTGCTCGCGTGTTGCTGGGAGAGTGCGGGACCGCGCGCGCGACGGCCGAGTTTGACTGCGACGACGCTCGCGTGTTGCTGGGAGAGTGCGGGACCGCGCGCGCGACGGGCGAGTTTGACTGCGACGACGAACAACTCAACAAACTTGTAATTTTGTATCCTTTCGCGAGCTGTTCCAGTGTTTTACCTGCCCAAAAAATAATAAGGTGGTTATCATAGCCAAATACCTTCCTCTACCTTCTAAATTGGTGCCTAAGTACATAATTATTATTTCCTCTCATAATCATATAAAGATAAAGAATCTTTATTGATAATGTAAAGTTGTAACATAGGTATAAGTACTAATATCATAAAATATGCTACACAAATTACAATATCTCGTCAAATTGAATTTATAACATTTAAGTAGTTTTTATAAAATTTTAGAAATTACAATGTCAATTTTATTAATGACATAATGAAATTTTTGTTATTAAAAATACATACAGAAAGTCGGTCTTTTGTTATTCAACAAAAAATGTAGATAGGTAATAAGTGCAGGTTTATCGTCTAATAAACTAGGTATACTTATCTACTTCTATCCGTGTATCCAGTGAGTGTAACGTACCTGTTAGTGTGGTTGGTATGTGTGCATTACAACGACCCGTTTGGAAAATTCTTTCTAAAGCATTTGTGTTGTTGAATATGATAGCGACCGCGGCTGCATCAGCCAATTGTGATGAGTCACAGCAGGAGAGAAGGAAGGCCCACCGCTCACTGGCCCAGTGCTCGCCGGAGTAAACGGCTAGCTGTAACGTTGATGCTCCTGAAAATTTTAAATCACTTTAGAATTACACTTTTCTATGCGAGACATTTCTTTATCTCAACTAACAAATATTGCGTGGTACCCACCAGATTCGCTGAGAACGTGCGGGTTTGCACCGTACTTGATTAAAATTTCAACAATAGAATAGCAACCATATCTTGCCGCCAACCGAATCGGCCAACCTCCTCCGGCATTTGGATCCCAACCTAAATGAAGTGCTTCTTCTATCTCTTTATCTTTCTTAAACATTATCAAATTTTTAATGTAGCTATCGTCAATATCCATCATGTATAACTAATTTACAGCACTTGATTCAAATATAAATAAGTATACTTATTTTCTAACTTGCACAAAAACGCATAAGAACCGAATAAGTATACACACAAACAGCACTAGCCATAAAAATGTAAAAAGATAAATCTATGTAGGTAGGTACCCTCATTTTTCATACTTAGGTACTTATGATCAAGATAATTCAAATGACCTAAGTATACATATAGGAAACTATTAGTTAAAATCTCGGAGGAAATATCAGTTAAAATTATAAACTATATTATAATATTGTATGTAAATATAATATTTTATATATAAATAAATCATAATATGTTGTACTATGCGTGCCAAAGAATACTATTACCTTTTATGCGTGCCAAATAAGAATAGGATCGCGTTTGCTGAAACTTCACACGATAACACTGTCAAAATAGTACTGCCAGCAGAAAAAGTGCATAATATTTTTTTTATTATTCATATTGTGCATTAATTTATTGTTCATACATAGGTACAGATTAAGATCAATTATTATTATTTAATCATTATATTCATTTAAAAATACTATTCTTGAATTTTATTAATGAGTAACATATAAAAAATTAATTCTGTAGGTATGAACATATAATATTACCTACATAGTTAATGCTAGGTACTAATAATATTATGTATAAAACTTTTTCTTTAAAATCCTACTCATTTATAATTAACTAGTAGCGCTACGTGGTTTCACCCGCGTTAATCCAGGATTAAAAATTTAATCCGGGATAAAAAGTACCCCACGTATGTCAAGGTGAATGTAGGATTCCAATGGTGAAAGAATTTTTCAAATCAGTCCAGTAGTTTCGGAGCTTATTCAATTCAAACAAACAAACAAACAAATAATCAAATCTTTCCTCTTTACAATATTAGTGTAAAAAAAATCTTATACATTTTACTCTAAATCTACATCAGATTTGGCGAGATTTACCAAAAAAACGTACATTAAAGATTCAAACGGAATAAATTTTATGTAATTATTTTTTTGCACACCGTACACTTTGGGTATTAAGTTGGCGCGTATTGCTGAACAAAATGGCGTCTTGACAATCCTATTCTTATTTGGCACGCATAGTACTCAAGGATTTTCATTTCATCCCTCTCTTTCTCGTTGTACTTAACAACCTTTTAGATTGATTATTATGAAAATTATGTTATCAATGTGAAATTGGCTGTCGTCATAAAAAAAAAATTGACAGTGACATTTTAACATAAGCTGTCAACCAAGTGCGTGCTGAAAAATTGTATTGTGTTCCGAACATGGAAGTAATATATAGGGAAATATTACTGCTGATCCAATATGAGCAGAGCGAGGCGGAGTATGAAAGGCAGTTGTCTTTTTCTAACTAGGGTGACAATAAATTATATAATTAGGATATACCAATTCATCTTCTTACCAAATCGGGAGCAGTCTCTTTTGCGGTCCTATTTTACCTGTATCTTGCGAGTCATGATGATCCCTAGCTCTATCGACGCGTTAAGTAACAAACACCAACTTACTTACAAATTAAAATGCACTTTAGTTTGTAACTTATAATAGTATCGATTCGGTTAATTGACAGGGAGGCAATGTGATCAAAATCATTTTGCAGCAATTACAATATTTATTTACAAGTTCACATTTGAATTGCATGTAGGTAGGTAGTTGCCTCTATCCTATATTTTTTACACTATCGTTTTCCTTGTGTTTCAAATTCTAACTGAAACGAGTGATGGTTTAAACTATGTACACCAATATAAAGCAAACTGTATACAATACTAAGGAATCGTATGTGAAACCATGGTATAAGAATATATGACTTGGTTACTTTTTATCAGCACTACTACTAATAGCTACAAATCAATTACTAACTTTTTCTCACCACGGCAGGAATTGGGATAGCGTCTTTTTTTAACAAACGGAGAGAATTTGGAGTATTAAAAGATTTTGGATCAAAGTGTAGACTGCAAACTTTGGAAAATTTTGTAATAGGTCGTGTAATATTTAAGTTCTTTTGCCAATTTATTTTGATGTTTTCATTTTTAGGAAAACTGAAAAAATATCATATTGCACAAATTATTTCAAGCACGAGAAAATATAGTCACCTTAGTCCCAATAATGTAATCTTACTTAAACTTTAGCATACCTGTAGAAAGATATATTGCAACCACTGTAAGATTCATTTCTGCATCCCGGAACACTACAAGTTCTTACCATTTTGTTATTTTTACAATAAAATACATTTAAATTATTTTTACAAATTACATATGAAATTATTTTTTTCCCGCCATCTTTTGTCATATAATGTCATCATAATTTAATGTTGCTTGTGTGAAAAATAATATAATATTAATTGGTTACTTATTTTATTTCGTGTTAATATAACATATTCATTCAGATTTCTATGTGTCAAGTAAGATTTATAATAAATAAAATTAAATTATATTATTTATGGCTAAATATTTCAAAACTTAAGTTGACAGTGACATTTATCACACATTATTTTTTAAACTGGCAAGCTGTTGAAGCAAGACAATAGCCTTCTCTACTCGGAGTAAATAATATTTACTCCGAGCTTCTCTATATGCCTTTCATTTTTGACCGATTTCACCCCCGATTTACCATTTATAGAAAATGAACTTTAAGTGTAAGAGCATAAGGTTTCTATTCATATAAAATCTATTTCATAAAACCAACGAGAGAACAATCCAGAAGGAAAGAGAGGGATGATATAAAAAATCCTTGGTTCCGAACCTTTCAGTGTTTGTTTTTTAGTTTATCCGTTACGTGACATTGGCAAAATTGCGGTAACGCTGCAGAAGCCATAATAAAAAGTTGAAGTTGAAGTTGAAATTGTATTGTAAACAAAAAATTAAACAATTGGTCTGTGAAATTAAAATTTAGTGTTGTGTTGATATTTCAGTTTTCCTCAAATCAAAGAATTCTAATAAGTACCCTTTAAATTCGTTTTTACATTGTTATAATGCAGTTTAAAGGAATTATGTAGGTATATCAATCAAATCTTAAAAGTGCTAAATATGTTTGTTTGATATGATTTTACTTCAAGATGGGAAGGTGAGAATCAGGTAGTTTGTTTTTGAAATGAACAAATTTTGCAAATGCTATAGCATTTATTAATTTATTTTATAGACACACAGAGTGGCGAAAAATTGCAAAAAGAGAAAGAAGACGTAAGATCAGGACTTTAAGGGCTAAGGAAAGGGGTAAGTGTTACAAACATTCTTTATGACTGTTCATTTCATATTTCTTCTATGTAGGTATAATAACATTATTTTCCTGGTATCATATCCACTCTTGGATAGATATAGTCATCTGGTCTCTTATCAAGCATTTTATTTTAATAATGGAAAACAAGGGACAATAAATAAATATCAATTTAGGAGGAAGTAATCATCTTTGTCTATTTTAGATAAAGTACTGCAGGATGAGAGTTGGATAAAAGAACAAGAAATGCTGGAGATAATGGTTATGGAGCAGATAGAACAGACAAATTCAGAAGAAAATGAGAAGTGGCTGTGTGCAGAGAAAAAAGCTTTAGAAGAGTGGAAGATATTGCAAGAACATAGGAGAATTCTGCAGCTAGAGAAAATGGAACAAGAAGCTAAAAGGAAACTGGTAAGAGTAACAAACTTTATATTTCAACATCTTACTGCACTGAAATTTCTGAACTGTTAACTAAAATCATATTAATATTATTAAATGCAAAATAGGTGAGTGTGTTTATTCCTCCTTTATACTGGATCAGGTAAACCACTAGCATTTCAACTCAACTACTAAATGTGTGTATTAGTTCTTACATTTGAAATTATGGCAGTTTATCAATTTCTTATGAGTGCTTTTCTGCACCTGGTCTATCTTCTTCTGACTCTTTAGTGTAAATTGTATATATAATTGTAAGTGAATAAATGAAAAGAAAATACAATGTATTTTCAGGAATGGGAGAAAGAAAAGAAAAGGAAAAAAGAAGAAAAAGAAAGATTCAAAGCCATAGAAGAAGCTAACAGGATAAAACAGGAGCTTTTTGTGCAAAATCTGGAGGAATTCCTCTCTGGTGATGCTCGAGAACCTCCAGAAGCTTTGAAAGTTGTGAGAGAGACTCGACCAGAAGGTGAAATGTGCCCATTCTTTTCTAAAACAGCTACTTGCCGGTTCGGAGACCAGTGCTCGAGGAATCATCAGTATCCAGCCATTAGCAAGGTGAGACAAAAAATGCCAAACTGGATCTTACTGCATCCTAATAAATCTGTATCAAGAAATGATAATTGATCAGGGTTAAGTTTGTTTCTCTCATTGTCATTTAAACACTGATTAACTAATCACTTCTTGATTGAGGTTTATAAGATTCACTTTAAACTTTCTTATTTGTTTCAGGTGTTGCTAGCGACAAATTTCTATTCACACTTTGGCCTGAACAATACTACACAGAATGAATATGATACTGACATAATGTTGGAATATGAAGACAGTGAGACCTATACAGAATACAAGGAATTCTTTTATGATGTTATATCAGAACTGGAAAAGTTTGGTAAAATTGTACAATTTAGGGTAAGCATCATTGAATGGAAGGCCTTACAATATTCTAACAGCTTTGACAACAGGGATCACAAATGGCGAAGTCATGGAACAAATAAAGCAGTAGACTGTATCCTTTATAAATATTTTGACATATGGTGAGGTAGGTTGTGTTATAGTTTCATTTGAAAGGCAATAAAGATGGCCTTAGCAATCCTTCAGATGGCTAAACTGGCAGTGGAGTACTAGAGACATCATGGTACAACAATAACAAGCCAAGGTTGGTACATTCAATTGGAATTGTCTCTCTTCCCTTCCTTCCTTCTCCTTTAATGTATTAGATGATGGCTTTACAACTATATGTACTATTACTTGAGAACTTGAATAAATGAGTGACTTAAACTTTTTGAAAATAAGCTATATTTCTCTAGTATGCTGTATCTCTTTTTTCCATGGTTTATTTGAAGTGATGATAGTTATTGACAAAAACCTTAGTGTAAGTTAGGCACTCAGCAAAAATAAACCAAGGAGTTATTTTCTAAACTTTAAATGTATATAATATATGAGTAAAATGTTATTAAGCACATCCTTAGTGTGTGATAGTACATTAAAGTTGTGTTCTCTCGGGAATACAACTGTGTTTACGCATCACAATTTCTTCATCCTTTGATGAAGGACAACTGCAAAACATGCAAAAAAACATCCATATTGTTTCTAACTAAGTCCTATTTTAGGCTATAGTATAAATATATGGGAATAGCTTTTGTTGATCATTCATGTTTCTTCAAAGACTGAGCACATCATTACCCTTTCCAGGTGTGCAACAACTACGAGAAGCACCTCCGTGGCAACATGTACATAGAGTACGCCTCGCTGCGCTGCGCCGTGGCTGCGTACCGCGCGCTGCAGGCTCGCTGGTACGCCGGCCGCCGCCTCTCCATGCAGTTCTGCTTCATTCCTTCTTGGAAGAACGCTGTCTGTGGTACGCATGATATTGAATGTGTTAAGGAAGACTTGGTGATAGTTATTCATTTATTTCTGTGGTTAAGAGTGACCAAGGACATTAAGAGGGTTAACCAACTTCTGTAAAATCTGATTCCAAGTGACTTACGCTAGGAGTCATTTGCAATTATTACAATATGGTGTTAATTAAAATCCAGAAATATTGTGAGGAAGTTTTCTTGGCCATTGATGATAAAATAAATAAGTAATTTTTTAACGGATAGAATTACGGAAGAATAGCAGGTATTATTTTTTGCATTAAACAAAACCCTAGTCCAAATTAATTACGTATATAGTTTTCTTCAAGTTTTCTTGTTCTATTTCAGGCATGCAGTTGAAGAAACGTTGTCCAAAGGGAACCACATGTAATTTCCTACATGTGTTCAGGAATCCAAAGAACCTATTCACCAGCTACAATACTCACAGAATTCAGACTCCCGAAAGTGAAAGGTATGTTTTTGTGAAACCTAATAATGCCGATGTAACTGCAACTGCTGTACTAAGGATAAGCAAACCTGTGGCTACCAATTTTTAAACATCATCATCATCAACCCATTATCGCCCACTGCTGCAGCATAGGCCTCTCTTCTATTACGCCACCCGTCCAGGATCAATTTTTAATAAGAAATACTAATTTTTAAATGTCTGGTTTTTTATTATTGATCTAAGGGATCTAAAAATTGTTTCAGCATGATTTTTATATATTTATACTTTCATAGACCACTAATATTATAAAACCAAAAGTTTGTGTGTTTGCAATTGGACCAATTTGGATGAAAATATAATTCGGTCATTATTATATTTTCGGTGGTATGGAGATAGGTAAAGCGCTGAATTAGACATGTGTAACACAAGTGAGTGAAGTTGTGGGGCACTACTAGTGTGTAAATAAAATATACTTAGATATCTAAATAATGAGATTTCCGGAACTAAACTATTTATTGCTGATTATTTCAGATCAAGGCGCACGCCGCCACGATCTTGGCGATGGTCAGAGTCTCCTGAGGTGGAAATTCCCAGAAAATCCAGGAAAGAAGAAGACAGGTCTGAGAGAAGGCATCGTGAAAGAAAAAGAGATAGGAGCCGGGAGCGTGATAGCAAACGATATAGATCTCGAAGGAGTTCTGAACATGATAGCTATAGAAAATAAATACAGTGAAAAAAAAGAATTTTTAATTTTATTCCACAAAATTAATGATTTTATGGTCAGAGTCCAATAAGCTGTTTCAATAGGAAAGCATAATAGATTTAAGATTTTTTTAAAACTAGTAAATAGTTTTGTAGTGCCTTTAATCTATACTAATATTATAAAGCTGAAGAGTTTGTTTGTTTGAACGCGCTAATCTACGGAACTACTGGACCGATTTGAAAAATTCTTTTTGTGTTGAATAGACCATTCATCGGGGAAGGCTTTAGGTTATATAACATCACGCTGCAACTAAAAGGAGCGAAGAAACAATGGAAAAACGGGGAAAATTATTCTTTAATGAGGGCTTCCGTTGCGTGCGCTGCGACAAACAGCTTTAATTTATAAAGCTGAAGAGGTTGTTTGCAATAATAAAAATGATGCCCAAAATAACTATTCCACGCGGACGAAGTCGCGAGCACAGCTAGTTATATTATATACCTCAATAGGGACTCATTTCCATCTACTTATTTTGGTATTTTAAGCACATGCATTGAACAAGAACAATAAACATTGGCTGTACAAATACTACTTTGCAATTTAAAAATCTAAATGTCAAATTATCATTAACTGTTAACGTCATTTTCTTTCAAGGTCGTGGTCGCTCTGATGTAAACAATAACAGTATTCCTAAGTGTATTTTGATAAAATGTTTATTTTCTACACATAACTATAGACATTTTGATTTTTAGTATGAAAATAAATAATACTGTTACTAATAAGTCTGCAAAATGGCACTTCGGACGTTATTAAAAAAAATGACTCCATTGCGAACGTATCCGGTATTAGCCATTAATTTGCAAAAGCCTTTATATCTTGGCTTCGAAATACTATCACGATGTTCCTGTAAATGCAATACGGTCTATGGTGCTTGTAGGAAATTCTCTACGACACCTACATCTTTAGCATCAAGGAAATACCAAAAAGTTGAAGGTCAGTTTCATAACCTTAAAGGTCCTCCTCCTCAAGGTGAATCCTGCCGGTCGTGATTATTTTCGCTCATTTTCCAATAAAAGTTTAATTTAAAACAACCATAGTGCAGGTTAGCACTTAATAAATTAACTCATAATTAAAAACGAGAAAGGCCCATTTCTCGTCATATCAGGTGTCCATAGTACATCGATTTGAGTGCTTGTTAGACATATTCTGGCAGCACAAGTGGCGCCATCAGCCGCTCAGTCTGAAGTGTATGGAAAATGGAAATGGGTGTGGATTTTCGCGCCTGGCAGTTAGTAGACCGTAGCCTAGTGGTTAAGGCGTTCTGACGGTAGCAGAAATACGCAGGTTCGAATCCTGCCGGTCGTGATTATTTTCGCTCATTTTCCAATAAAAGTTTAATTTATAACAACCATAATGCAGGTTAGCACTTAATAAATTACCTCATAATTAAAAACGCGAAAGGCCCATTTCTCGTCATATCAGGTGTCCATAGTACATCGATTTGAGTGCTTGTTAGACATATTCTGGCAGCACAAGTGGCGCCATCAGCCGCTCAGTCTGAAGTGTATGGAAATGGGTGTGGATTTTCGCGCCTGGCAGTTAGTAGACCGTAGCCTAGTGGTTAAGGCGTTCTGACGGTAGCAGAAATACGCAGGTTCGAATCCTGCCGGTCGTGATTATTTTCGCTCATTTTCCAATAAAAGTTTAATTTAAAACAACCATAATGCAGGTTAGCACTTAATAAATTAACTCATAACCTTAAAGCTACTGTATGAATAAACAATAGTGAATTTATTAATGTCTCACTGCCTTTTTGTATTTTTAGGAACTTCAAAATCTGAAATAATTTCATCGCTGAAGTTTAAGAGCCCTGAAGATGCCGCTCCGTTTTATGCATTGTCAATTGGCACATTATATCAAATACAAAGACATACTCTAAATGATAACAGGAAAGGTTTCTGTGAAAACAGGCTTTACTATATTTCCTCGAAAATACAGGTAATTTCGGGTTGTATTGAGTGTTCCATATATTGATCTACTAGTATATTTTAAAAAATCTGAGGAAATTTCACTAACATTTACTCTCTGGAGATATTTTAGCACAGTAGAAAAAGACAGAAGCTATCTAGCCTGTGTGAGGCCTTAGATTAAGATCAGAACAGGCTTTTTATCTAAGTTACTAAAGCAACAAAAGCAGAGGTTCTGCACTGGCTTGTTATATTATGCTAGTGGGTGCTCGCAGCTTCACTCACATTAAGAAGTAAAACTGTGGCATTTCAAAAAATCCTTTCTTAGCGGATGCCTACGTCATAACATCTACCTTCATTCCAAATTTCAGCCTAATCCGTCCAGTGGTTTGGGCTGTGTGTTGATAGATCACTGTATCAGTCAGTCACCTTTGAGTTTTATAAATGATTATTATTTGAAACATGACATATTTATATACAAAATTAAATTTTGTGTGTCACACCATCATGTTTCTCTTACTCAGGTGCAATTGCACCTTTGTAATCCAGTTAATTATCTTAGTTATCTTTTAGTTACCCAATCTTCTTACCTAGCTAGGCATTTTAGTAACACAGGATACTAAAAAGTATATAAGTATTATATCCGTTATCTAGTACCCACGACACAAGCGTTAGCTTAGTGTGGGGCTAGATGGCGCTGTGTGCAATGTCCCGGAATATTTATTACTAAGCACAAAGGCTTTGCTAGGCCCTATTTTTATACCATCAGAATCTCTGTGACTTGTCTGATTCTATCAATAATGTTTTTGTTATTTTTCAGTGTCCACCTGCATTATTAGCAGAAAAAATATCAAAAAGAACTTTTGTGTATACTCTGTCATTTGAGTGGATAGAAAAATCATTAAATGAATTATTAGGTATGTGTTTAAATATTTAATGGTAATTAGTTGGAAAGCCTTTTAAAAACATGTACATTGCTAATTTTTAGGGTTCTATAATTAAAAGTTAAGCCTTTGCTAAATAAAATTTTCAGATAAAGGTGTCCCAAGTGATAGAATACTAAGAGACCTGTGGGTGTTGAAGTATCATCATAAGACAATCAGAGAGAGGCTTCAAAGTATCAAAGACCAAGGAGTTGTTAGCTTGTACCCATGGATGGTCAGATGTTCACCTGATATTTTAAATAGGTAACTTTTGCACTTGTGTTATGAGCAAATAAAATACTATAAGATGTTTATTCCGTAAGTCCAACACAATATGTTTATGAACATTCATGATACATTCTTATATTTAATATTACATTAATCTCATGCTATTGGGATTAATAAACTCATGCAATGCTTGGGCGAAACATGAAAAATACAAACTACCTATGTAATTTAGAATTTGGGAAATAACAAATCCTGCTATTTCACTGTTGATTACTGCTCTATGCTACTAACACTACCAGTATCAGAATAGTTCCCTTCTCTCTCTAGATTCACAACTTACAAAGATTTACATACACCTGGTCCATAAATTTGTTTGGATTAATTGTATATTAATATTCTTTTTTAGGTACTTGGCATTAACACAAGAAACGCGGAGTATACTAGGAGATTCAAATTCTACACAGTCATACATTGCAAGCCGTTTGAATATTTCTACAGAAGAAATTAAAAAATTGTGTTCAAAGCTGCCAGCACTGAAAACAATAAGAGCTATCAAGGTTCAATATATGTACTTACTTATTAATTAACCTAGAATATCAATTATGAAAAAATATTCTATTTGTGCTAATCAAAAGAACTTGTTGATAGCCTAATCATAAAAACACATTTTTCATTATACCTAATAACTGCACTTTGCTTATCACTGAGATATTATTATTAGCGTTTCTTCAGGGTAGAAATTGCCTACTACCTTCAGGTGATTTTTTGAAAATCACGATGATTCATCATTATCGAATTCACTTGCGCATTTATAATGGTTTAAATATCCTGTACTCACAGACAATATTTTAATGATATTGGTGATAACAACTTTGAAGGACTTAGTCATATTTTGCAGCAATAGCACAAAAAAAACTTACTAAATTAATTGTTTGCAGTGAATTTTCTCATGCGTATTCTCTCGTACATCCTTGCTTGTTATCATAATCAAGACTGATATATTTGATTTTCAGGTAAAACATTTTCTGGATTTTTTACTGGACGAAGGATTTACTATTGAACAGATAGCTGCAAAACCTAGAATTTTAGCTTCTTCTCAAAAAACAATCAAGAAGAGGTTGGAGCTACTACGTCTATTAGGAGAAAAAGATATTAATCTTAACTTACTTTGTAGAAGCAAAAAACATTTTAAGAGAATTTGTGATATTTTGGAAGCAAAAGATGACGGTAAGTTGCTGAGTCAGTTAAGAATAACTAGGTTTTAAAATATCAATAAAGCAACATTGGCAGAATCTTTTGTTCAATGTACAGTAGAACAATCACTATTATTATTTCATTATATAAAATATTATTATATTCAAAGTAGGTTACCATAGAATGTTTGATCTATATTTATAGTTATGTAATCTGAAGAATTGAAAATAGTTAAAAATATTTTTCTATGGTGCTGTCTTATTAATTTTAATAACAATACAAATGATTGCATTTGCTTAACATATTGTTTGTTTATTTGCAGATACATGATGTCCCAAATATCTAACAAAGATAATAAAAAAATGTGTTCCAACTTAACTAACTTATGAGTTCTTATTTACAATACCTACAAATATGAATGCCAACTGAAGACTGCAGTAACTTAATGGAGTCACAATGGAGTGCTGTACCTACATATTTAAATAAAATAAAACACATAGATGAATTATCAATGATTATTTTGCCTCATCCGTATGATTAATGTCCCATGGAATGAACTATTACAAACTTACATAACACTAGAATTTAACCGCCTTAGTGAGTTACAACCAAGTATTTTACTATTTATAAAAATAATGTCCTTTTACCATGCTTAGTGAAAGTAAAAGTCACTAAGCATTACTGCAAGTGACATGAACAATTTACATCAGCATACAAATAATATTATCAAACAATTTGCCATACATAATATCACAAATTGATCTCCAGCAGATCTATGCAATGCTATAGCAGCATTCATTCAATCATCAGGAAATATTGCCTGTTAGAGAATCCATCAAATTATTCTACACAAAAATCTTGTCATTGCATATAGAACATAATATTACTATTGGACTTTATCATATATACTGTATCACTATTTTAGTTCATTTTGGTTAACTATTGCAGTTTTATTTTTAAATAATTAAATAATGATTAATAGGCAAATACACTTTATAAACCTAAAGCTTTAATTTTTTTGTTCATTTCCTTTTACCTCCTTTGCTACCAAAAAACATACAATGTATACAATATGTAGGTAATGTAGGTACATGCCTTCAAAGCATGTATATATTAGAGGCATTACCAATATTTCCAAATAGGCAAATTTGATTTTGTGAGTCAGTTCACATAAAGCACCGAGGTGCAGTGAGGTAATTGAATATCATACTTACAAGGCTCTTAGTGCATAGATCCTATGTGGACCTTTCAATGCATAAATACAAATACCAACATAAACATGAAAGATTTATACTAAAAAGAGCTCAAAATAGCCATTGGAAACTGGGTAGTACATTGGTCAAATTTCCTGCACATCAAAATAACTAGCGTTATGTTTAGTGTAAGATTATTATGTTTAGCTTTACATTACTCTACCCTGTGACAAAATAAAATTATGTAATAGTAGAGTGAGGTCGGTAAGTCCTTTGATTATGAATTGAACTACTGATGTGCGCATTGTACACCTTGCCCAGCATGCATTTGTTCTTCGTCATCACTGGCATAGGCCTCCTCCCGCGCGCGTGAGCCGCCGCTGCGCTCGTGGGGTGTATACTCCATCAGGTTCACTTCTTCCACATCTTCTCCCGTGGGCATCACAAACGGTGTGCGAGCAGGCAGTATACTCTCAATTTGTTTCATTTGCTCCTCTGATGCAAAGTTATTTTCGGGAAAAACAACATCAAATTTAATGTAGAGGTTACCTTTTTCGAATGGGTTCTTAAAATGAGGCATGCCTTCTCCTTGGATGCCTTTCATCTCCTTAGGTTTGATTACTTCACCAGGGCTCTGTCTAATGAGCAAGTCTCGACCATCAAGATGCTTCACAATGAACTCGAACCCACACAGAGCTTCAGTCAAAGTGATCTCATGTTTCATGTATAGATCATCTCCATTTCTCTGGAACATTTCATGAGGTTTTTGTTGGAGTACAATGACAACATCACCTGGCTGGGTGTCCGGTTGCTGGTCACCTTCTCCCCTAAAGGTAATTCTCTGATTATCACGCATCCCTTTGTCAACATGCACTTCTAGTATTTTTGTTTCATTCAAAACTTTCTGGCCCTTGCATTTGGGGCACTTATCTTTATCATTTATAGTCTCTCCTTGTCCATCACACATAGGGCAGCGAGACTGCAACTGGCGAGTCATGTGTGGACCAATCTGTTGGTATGAGACCTTGATACCCTGGCCATGGCAGTACTTGCAAGTTGTTACAGCTCCTGGTTTCCCTCCGACGCCCTTGCAGGAGACACAGATCACATTTTTGCTGAGCTGTAACTTGGTAGTTTTACCCATGTACATATCTTCTAAGGATACTTTCAAGGGGTGTATAGTGTCTTCGCCGCGGGCTGGGCCGCGGTGGCGCCCGCCTGGCCCCCCCATGCCGAAGAAGTCTCCGAATATATGACCGAGGAAGTCATCAGGTGCCGCAAATCCTCCCCCTTGGCCGCCCTCTTGCAATCCTTTGAGCCCATACTTATCATAGATCTGTCTTTTCTTGGCATCAGATAACACTTCATAGGCGTAGCTAATTTCTTTGAACTTATCGCCAGCTGCCGGATTCTTATCGGGGTGGAATTCTTTGGCTAATTTATGGTAATTCTGAAATGAATATTTATTTGTATTAAATTTTGCTAAAATGTGGACAATGGGGCAGGACCGTAGCAATGGTTATGTGACATTACCTATAGGTTAGACAGCAACAATGAAATTATTGCTTTAGGTACTTACTCTTTTGATTTCTGAGTCACTAGCACTTCTAGAAACTCCTAGGACTTCGTATAATTTATTATCAGCCATTTTTCCTCAAGAAAACTATAAAATATGAAGGAATGAAACGAACAAGGAAGTGGCTGGACAGCAATTTTTTATTGCAATTCTAGTTTTATCGATGTTGTCAGTGTCAAAAAAAGCTAAATCATTCTATAGTTGTCTATGGATATAAAGCGAGCTTCAAACCATCAAGCTGAGTGGGTACTGCAATTTATTCACTCGATTCTTTGAATATTTTTAGTCTGAGACTAGTATATCGAGAATAAAGCAGCCTATTTTAACTTGAGAACTTTACTGGCACTAACTTATTTTATCTTTAGTAAAACCTAAAGATAATCCATGTGGTTTGTGATTCCCATCTAATACTGCGTAATGCGGCCAGCTGTGTACACTCACCTGAGGAATTTGTTCTGGTTCAAAACCAGTTTTGAATGTGTATTTGGCTTATATATGAACTCATTCTGTTATGTGTACCGTTATAAATAAATAAATAAATAAATAAATAGAATGCACTAACTTTAAGTTGTAGGTATTTTGTGCTTTAGGTTTTCCTAAAGACGTTTTAAGTGTTTTTATTTTATCATAATTATAAAAGTTAGATATAATTATCTCCTCAATGCTATCATTGCTATCGTACGTGGAATTTAATTGAATTTTTAATACTCATAACATGACTTGTAAAATTTCAGCCTTTATATGTGAATTTATTCTACCTATAGCGTTAACGCCTACAACTCACTTGCGGCTTTAACGTTATTAGTGTAATGTTAATTCAGGCGTTACCTGTTTTGCTTCCATGTGGGAATACTATGTACCTAGTATTAAACTTTTTATGGCGTCGTCATTCCGAAAATATAAGAAAAATGTTTTAAATTTTGTAAATGTGCAATGAAATAGGAAATTTAAAATAAATAAAAGAAAGAAAGAAAATTATTTATTTATAGAATTACAGATTTAAGGCGTATAAACAAAACCTTAAAACTAATAATTAATAATCTACCTATTTTTATATATGTATATTTTATTATTCTACGATAAGAAGAAATCTTAGCCGAAGAATTTAGTAGGTAGGTATATCGGTATAAGTATATGCAAACAAACTATTTAGCCACGTTAATCTTAATTACAATGATTATACCTATATCCCAGACTATCCCGGCCTTAAATAGGTAGGTGGTTAAAGTCACAAGAAAAAAAAAACTCACCTCGGATTAAGATTAAATTTTAGTAATTTAACAACTATGTACCATTGTACGTAGTCTTCTAAACAATTAACCCTAATTTAATAATAAAGAGTTTAATCATGTACAATGTACCTACATATAAAGAAGGTACCTATTTTTTTTCAATTTCTTAAAGTTTCTTTCAGTTTTGATTTAGGTACCTACTAAGCCCACCTTTATAAGGTTATTTGGCTAGATGGCGCTGTGTGATAATATCCTGAAATATTTATTTATTTATTATTATTTTATTTATGGTTTAGTTCCAGTGATCCTGTGTTTTATTCAATTCAAAGTCTTTATTGCAATCACATACGAGTATGTTACAATTAAATGCTACAGTATGTGTACCCTGCGCTAAATAATCTAGGGTATATGCTAAGACTATCTGGGGGCACGGCAGTGCCCCCGCCAAGTCGAGCGCGAAGCAAACTGCCGTACCATCCTTTTCTCGAACCGTTTCGCCGCATTTTCAGCCCCCTATTTGAGAGCCTCTGGATAGGATTAAAACGCTTAAAATTTCGTCATCTAGAAATTCGTTATGAAATCCAGAATTTCAAGTTGGTAGATCAATTAGTTCCGAAGTTATGCTAATGCAAAGTTTCGCATTTTCGACACTGACTCACTCACTCATCATCAAAATAGAACTAGTACTTCCCATAGACCTAGAGAACTGAAATTTGGTACAGAGGTAGATTTTAGCGCCCACATAAAGGAAAAACTATCAAAACAAGATTTATGGAAGATCTGGACTACCTGGTGACCCTGATGAGAAAACGTAAGAGTACAGCCAAATTAACTATAATAATTAATAAATCGCAGTAAGGAACCTTCGACTTGGCTTAACTAATTCTAGAGATTTCATTACTTTTTAGAGATATACAAGCAGCTCTATCGAGACTTGGCAAATTTTTTACAGAATGTTTTTGGTGGGATACATACTTACTACGAACACGAACCTAGCTTTATTTTAATTTATTTACTTAATATTAAATATATCTATGTTAAATTGTAGGTCCTGGTTGTTTGTCTAGTACGGCAGTCGTTAAGCCATGTCAGAGGCCTTTAGGCCGGTTCGAAAACTCTCGACACCAGAGTTGGCCACTCTCATTTGATAAGAACAAGAAGATCTATAGAAATCTTCTATGGCACGTACCTAATAAATCTAAGAAATAAATACGAGTTGTATTATAATTTTTATTTTTTATAAGTTTTTCAATTTTATATTTTTTTAATATACTCGTAAGTTAAAGTTTTTTTTTAATTCGCCTACAGGCCTGTGTTATCAAGTGTTCAAAGACTCGGGGCTCTTCTTACACAGGGTTAGGTGGTGGAAAATGATTACTGGTAAGGCTGATGGTTGAACCGATTTGTGTACAATTGGTCATGGATATAAAATTGGACTCTGGATTAAGTCATGCTACTCTTGATACCCGATTAACTTACATACACACTCACAAACTCTCGCCTTTATAATATTATAATGGAAGACTAGACAAGCAATTATATTGTAGAGACAATATAATAATTTATCGGTTGCAAAGTCAAGAGTTAATCACTTTCTTCTAGGCAAGCGCTATAGGTCGTTAGCAAGAAAGTTACTTAAAAACTAGCAAGTCGTGGTCAAGCGTAAGTATGGTGTAAGCCTAAAAAGGTACATCATAACATAAATGTACCTAAATAAGTAGGTACCTAAAAATATGTGCTAACTAATAAGTGCTTAACATTGGGAGGTCCTACCGCTTTAATTATTTTTTTATAATATTGTTCACAGGTTAGGTGCATATTACTAAATAGCTGTGCCTGCGACTTCGTCCGCGTGGAATAGTTATTTTGGGCAACATATTTATTTTCGCAAACAATCTCTTCAGCTTTATAAATTTAGCTGATACCCACGACTTAAACCGTTTTCGCAGTGCACGCAACGGAAGCCCTCAAAGATGAATAATTTTCCCCGTTTTTTTTTCACATTTTCCATTGTTTCTTCGCTCATATTTGTTGCAGCGTGATGTTATATAGCCTAAAGCCCTCCTCGATAAATGGTCTATTCAACACAGAAATAATTTTTCAATTAGCCTACTGGTTCCTGAGATTAGCGCGTTCAAACAAACAAACAAACTCTTCAGCTTTATAATATTATATTTATAATATTACATTATATCATATACTATAGTATAGATGTCATGCTATATCCTACATGAAGGAGGCAGGCACACATCCCACAACGATGTATGTATGCCACGATATTTACTTTCGTCGAAAGTGATAGGAAAGTGTTAGTTTTATGAGCGTAATCTAACAACCAGTTTGTATGGAGTTGCATAACAATATTTGTACCTATTGTGTGGTCATTGCATAAGTGAAAAAAATTAACTGCACATTATCACATAATGAAGACCTTTCTGTCACCGCCCGCTACTGCAATTGCCACATGTTGGCTACTCCTCTAAACTAATCTGGTTGCCTAGTGGAATTAGTTGGGCTGGGGTTTTCTCAGTCGTGTTAGCATTGCCATCGTGGTAATGCGGCCAGCTTACTGAACGAGTGACGGCACGCTGCCCATTAGTGGGCTAGCTAGGACACGACGACGTATGAAGAATTACCTACTTATGTTTTTGCTCAACCATCGAGAAATATACCGTGTAAGTTTGTAAGTACAAACAAATAAGTAGGTACTCTAACTGTTTGATACTAACTTAGGTTGTACATTGTAGCATTCACTTCATTATAATTACTTTAAACATTGTTTTGAAAGTTTCTATATACATACAATAAATTAATTTGTTTTCACACGAGGGTCTAAATAACTTACATGCTTTAGCTCCATTGCCGAGTGAAGTGAAGATGCAAGTGCGCATTGGGAGTCTAAAATGTTAGTATTTAAAAATGTTAGTATGTATGAGTAGGTACACCTACGAGTTTACGAGTAACTATGAATGTAGTACATATGTCTGTGTTTATAGTATTATACATAACATACAAAAGAGATCTATGTCGGTTGTCATAGGTAGGTGTTGTACGTACAAGCTATGCATTTACATAGTAGCGCCCATAGCTCAGTTAGCAGAGACAATCGCTTGCGATTGCAAAGGTCGACGCGGTCAGTTCTTGGATGGGTGACCGAAAAGTGGCATTCTATTTTGAGCACTTCCGTGGTTCGGAAGACACGTTAAATTGTACGTCCCGGCTTTTTGTCTAGTACGGCAGTCGTTAAGTCATGTCTGAGGCCCTTATGGCGGCTTGATAAACTCTCGACATCGGAGTTGGCCAGTCTCATTGGATAAGAAGAAGAAGCATTTACATATAAGTACTTACATGCTTTTTATGGCTTCAGAATGTATCTAAGTATTTATTTATTCCTGAATGTTTTATGTAATAATATTTCATTTTTTGTACATAAAATGAAATTTGATGTGAGCGTGTATTATGTAAGTCTCGGACAAATCGTTTTGTTTATACATTATTTGATATATGCACCTAACTACCGTCGAGAATCATATTACAAAGAACAAGAAAAGACATAACAGCCAGGTTTTTTATCTTCTAGGCAAGCTCTGTAGTTGTTGTCTAGTATCAAAATAAGATTGATATCATCACTTGAGGTTTAATATAAGGAAGACTCTAGTTGAATTCAAACCTACCTGACATGTATGTAGAATAATATTTAGATTGATTTGTATGAAGAAATTTATGTAACCTTTAAAATGTTTTAAATTCATTAGACGGTATATTTTTATTTGTAAAGCATACTTATCAGCAATTATTATAATATATAAGTATGTATATATTTTTGAGCCTTTCCGAATTTTTCGCTATAGCTGTTATTATTGGTTTTGACGTCAAACGAAATTAAAAAGGTTAGTATTCATCTCATTGACCAATTTAGGTAATGCGGCATTCATATGCTCGTTTGAATAAATAAATAGAACTTTGTATAATATGTATAACAACATGAATATTTAATTTTTAACTTTGTCACTATCTTTGACTAGACTTGGCAGATGATGATGGTTTGATGAAAATCTCCTATCGCCAGAGTTAGTTAATAACACGTAAAAATGATTAAAACTAACTGCGAAACAGAAAGTATCATTTTAATTATAGTGTTACATCCTAGGCTGCAGCAATGCTTAACATCAGGCAGGCTGTAGTCAAACGTAAACCTATACCACGTAAAAAAATATATATTAAATGATGCTGAGAGCAATCAATCTTATAATGTAATGATGCATCTTACTTACATGCTGGGGATGAAGTAAAATTAAATTAAGCTGTCAGGGTTCTTACGAGCTTAGAAAATTAATCATGTAGAAGCATTGTGTGCTAGGGTATCTTCAATTTATACAAGACAAGGCTTTAGGAAATGAAAATACCGACAAGGGAGGAGTGTGTAACCCCTTCAATTTGCTCCAATATTGGCCATTAGGTTCCAGCACCAAGGTTATATACCTACATGTCATAGAGCCAGCTAGTGTTTCTATTGTATGCGTGCTGATATCCTTTCATTGTATAAATTAAAGCTCACAGACAAACACAAATCTCTAGTATAAATACAATAGTCTAGGTTCCGTAATTTTCAGGCGCATTAGTAAACAAAGGTACATGACCTTTCTTGTGATATGTAAGTACTCCAATTACGTTTACAGTACGTTTAACCTCGGCTGGAATTAGCTTTCGCTTGTACCTATCAGATCGCAATTATCTTTAAGCATCATACATGTTTTATCTCAAATTGCAAGATACTCGACCTCGTGTTTATAGGTATAGATATATCAAGTAAACCTAATATTGCAATGCAATACTGGCATGTTCTGGCAATTATGAAAAAATACATTTACACATAGGTTAATGTATTTCTGAGACTTTAAGTTTAATTCAATGCCTACCTCAATACTACTTAGTCTATCTAAAATATCAAGCTTTTAATTTGTTGGCCTTCAGGAATCTTCTCGAAGAATTTGTTTATTGTAGTTGTTGTCTAGTATCAATATCAGATATTACTTCGTAGAGTAAATATTTACGTTGCCTACCCACGTAACTTTAAAAGGTTAAGGTCCTCTAACTCAATTATCAGTAAAATTATTGATTGGAAAAATACTTGGTTAGTTATATTTACTGTTAGGTACCTATTTGATATTTATGTTTGTAGAAGCTTTCAACAGTAGTTCTCTCAGAAGAATATAATGAGTCAGCATTGATAGTTTGTAGTAAAGTGTGGACTGAATATTTGGCCACGTTTTTCATGTCTATATTAATATTTTAATACAGGTAAGCCGTAGCGTGGTATGTAAAACTGAACTATAGGGGCTCACAAGCTTGGCGCCGGGGTCAAATACTCGTAAAACGTTTCATTTGTAGGTCGATCATTATGACAACGTATTCACCTGTACATAATATATGTACAGGTGATCCATCGAACGTAATTGTCGAGTCGATGTTAAGATACCATAATCACCGCAGACAATCATGTTACGTAAACTCGTTCTGGTATCCGGCTGCGACCTCCTGAAGGTCTTTAGATTTAGTGTTTTGAAGAGGCGCGGAGAAGCGGGCGGGTCTTCTCTCGTATTGGAAGTGAAAGTGAATGAATGTCGGAGGCTTAATTAGAGAGGAGACCTGCGCCTGCGCCAGTCCCTCGGAACCCGCCGCGAGTCTCAGTCGTGTCGCGTTTCAGTGCTCGCCAGTTCGCTCGTCTGTTCCGTCCGTGATCCGCACTCCACCGCTCTCAAGGTACGCCACTAACTCCACTAACAGCCTCCCGTGAGACCAGCTACCACCGTCCCACGACTGTGTGCTTGCCGCCACTTTAGAAAATTTCGCTGCTATTGTTTAGGTAATCTGCATGATCTAGGTGTCTCACAATTATTATCGCATCTCTCTAAAATTTCGATTGTTACATCGTCGTGCGTATCAGATAAAAAATGTTTTCTCTAAAATAATAATTAAGAGTGCGACTAACAAAAACCTTCTTAAAAAAATATTATGTATCAGAAAATATGTAAAAAAATTCAATTACGCCTGCAGCTATAAGTACTTTTAACTAACATAAATATGTACCTACTCTCACATCCTAGATTCCTAAACATAGGTTCCAGGCTTGAATTTAGTATTCAGTGTGTTGGTGTCCTATGCACAATGCATGCCGTGTAGTTGTGCTTGGAGCCGTAAAGAATAACTTAGCATAATGGACTTGGAAATCTAGCGGGTTAATGAATAGAGCCCTGCCTAGTTAATATGAAGAAAGTCGAAATTTACCTACTTTTGTTCGCGCACTGCCTATAAAGTTAACTAGATTTAAGTATTTGAAATATTTTACTGTTCAAAAGAAATAAATGCAATTGATTTATTCATCATTAAGTTTAATATTTGGTCTCCAATCGCAAGTTAAGTCTATTGTGGAAGCTAATCAAAAAGTTTTTAACCGTTCTCAATTAATCTAACACCTCTTACTACTTAGTCTATGTACGCTGCTATATAATTTTCGAAGCACAACCTCTACAAGTGACGGCAGTCGTGAGCAAAGAAAGCAATGAGTAGGTACCTGTAGTAGGTATGCCAATGACTTATCGACGACGTAACTTTCGGTTACCATAAAACGCACCGTCTCAAATTGTCGATTTCTCGCTCCGGGGACCAGCTGAGGCTTTTCACGCAAACGTAAAGCTGCTAACAAAGGGGTCAGCGAGCCGGGTTCGCTTTCACAAATACAACAAAATAAATTCATCTCACGTATCGATTGTCCTCGACCATCGAGGTCTGCATAAATAAAAGAAAGTGAACTTGTAACGCGGACTGGCCCGTGACCACTTTCGTCAACAGCATCGACGCGCGCGCAGCCACCGCGGCTCTTCCGCGGCACCACGCCCTTCTTTCGTGCTATCAAAACACTCGGCGGCCACTTTCACGGCCACCGCGAAATTCGTATTTTCGCCACCTAACGAACATTTGGAGAAATTAACATATTTTAGAGCATAACGATTAAACAGACCTCACATACGCAATCGTACAAACCTGCTCTACCGACCATTCAAACTAATCGACAGGTTTTTGTCGTGGCAGCATGAGAGGTGAAATTCTCGTTATCTCGTGTGATCAATCGGACGCCCACATGTGTATGTAGACGTAACGAGCGTGTTGAGTGAGCAATTATTGTTTTGTACACAGATGAGTCGGCACCTCTGCCTGGCGGGCCTGGCCCTGCTTGCTGCCCTGTGCGTGGCCGACGCGCAGCGCCGCCTTGCCCTGCCTGACCCCAGAAGTTGCGCCAACAGTAAGTACAACATATCTGATCATTATATTGTACCTCAAGAGGAAGTGCTTGCAACATATCAAATACCAAACCGTACAAGCACAGCTGGTTAACTGCATTTCCGTGTCAGAGATGCAGCTTGATGCCCCCACTTGGAATAACTTCCGTGAGAGGAACAATGTCGTCTAACTCGATAGAGCAACTTGTACGACCACTTCACAGTGTCTTCGTGGTTACGTGTGTGCCAGTAAATTGGATTTGTTAACACCAAATTAAATGTTGCAAATAGCTTATACTAACGATACTGAGCCATTTTGCATGTTTAATAACTTCTTACATAAATGCAAATGATAACACAGTGGTGGAGTGAACGTCCGCCGTAGAACGTTCTAGCACTAGATGTTGCGCAAGCCCACCAACGACCTATGCCCGGGGTATGCCGGGCTTATGACCATTACTCGCGCTGTCAATAAAACATTGCATAAAATAACTATTAAATCTCGGACCATCTATAGCAATTATCGATTTAGAGGCAATGAGAGGCTGGAGCCTTGGTCGTGCATTACATTTGAGCAATAAGCGACTGATTGAGGCGGCTCACCTTGCCATATACGGCCTGGCAGTAAGAATGATGATCCCTAACTGCAGCTATAAACCTAGAAATCTAGGTCGATGTGTCGCGCTGCATGTCGTGACATCCTTTATTTATGGTGTTTATTTACATATCCTACATAGCTTAGCTAAGAAACGTTGAAACGTCAGACAATATAATGAGAAGTTGAAATAGAAACCTTACATTCCAGGATCTATTAGGATGTTTTAGTAGTTAGTAAGCGTACAGTGGATTACTTCAGTAGTTGAATAAGTTGTTAACGTTGAATGATCTTGGATCTTTGATACAATCTTAAAATATTTTTTATAAAAAACAAAAGCAATAAAATATTATTAAACAAGGCAGTACTAAACAACGTATTTTATTGAGTAAATGTAAGTAAAATAACGAGGTTGATTCATATCAAAGTCCGGAGTACACGATAGCGCGTTGAAATCTTTTGTTCCTCGGAAGTCTTTGTACAAAAGACATCAACGCGTTTATAAGCTACGGGTTTTTAGTTTTTTCTTCGAATACGTAGCACTTTGTCAAGTGTAATAAATAGTTAGTAATAAGGTCACAAATTTGAACACAATTTTTCAATTAAGTTTTTGTACGTTTCATTGTGTATTTATTTAACGCCTAATGTTGGTATTTGACAAATTGTATCTATTTACAAAAATAATTAACAACAAAATACTACATAAATACACATATTAATAAAACCTTCGTACCAATGATTGAGGTGACACTAATTGGTCACCAAAGTCGGACATCCGTCACAAGATGAATAGGCGATAGTTCAAGAGAATACATAACAAATTACATATAGCGGTTTTTTTGCCCAAGCAAAAGTGTTTTGCCCAAGCCTTAGGCGCTTTTGGGAGTGATTCAGCACTTTAATTTTACGGAATGTTGTTTCACAAACCCATGTTACTATTACTCTAACTCTGGTAGAGAAATGAAAACTACGACATTCTAAAAAACTGTAACTCCCATTAGAAACAAAGGCCAATCATAGCAGTGTCCTTTAAATGTACTCGGTGGATGTCCCCATTTAACATCATTTTAGTAAGTAAACAAAGTTATTAGCTTCATCCAATGTTGCAAGTTGACCTTACTTGTGTCTTGTAGTACATGTAAGTAAACAAAGGTAGCTACAATGGTATTGTAACGTAGCTTCATCTCCTTGGTTTATAGTATTCATTTACTCAGCAAAACATAAGACTTAAACTAGTTGATAGTTTCAAGAGAAGACTCCAAAGCGTCTGAGAAATGGTAGATATGAATTGCCACAAATATTATATGTACCTTGTGTATTATTTATTTATTAGGTGATTCTAAAACTTGGTTTAAGTACATCCTTAACGTCTGTTCAAAACCTCCATATATATGTACCTATCGTAGCTAGTATTTAAGTACGGTATGTAATTTTTGTGTGTAGGGTAGGTAATCTACGTTTTCTCAGTATTGCATTAATGACAGAAGTGCTTATTACCTAAGTGCATGCAGTGTTATTACTTATGCACTAGGCCTGGTGTTGTATCCTTTGTGCGAGGTCGATAAAGTCTGTAATATTCATGTGTGAATTTCGAACAATGTGCAATACTTTTAGGAGATTACGGCCAGTTTCGCAACATGGAGCCCGTATGCAAGGCGCGGCGCCTCCCATGCGATGTCATGTGGGAGCGCGTGCACAATCGACACACATTCAGGTCGAGCACTCGCACAAAGCAAACAAAGCTGCTTTGTGCTCCTCTCGGTACGGCCTCAGGGACGTCCCACAGCCGCGTCCTATCACCAACTAAACCACATGCATCAAACTACTATCCGAATTCCGAATGTTTGAATAATTTTGCACTTAACAATATTCAACTTTTTAAGTGAATACCCGCCGACTTTCTCCTCAGAATTGAGAAGTAACGACAATGTTTGCATCGCGCCTGTCACACGTAACAGCCGCTTACTTTCTTAAGGTAGGTTAGGTCTCGGTTTGATAGATCTCGGCGGCGGCGCACAGCACGTTTCATTGGTTGCATAAGTTTTGTTTCCACGGGAAATAACAATAAAACACATAACTCGATAAGAGCGAACGATACAGTGTACATTTTTGCACTCACGCTCTCCGTTCACCGCTATTATCGCTATCTATTACGTAAATATTACATTTTCAAATTGACACGCTCTTACGGTAGATTATTCAAATCCTACTTTCGTAACTGCGCTGATGAGTTGGTAATTATCGTATAATTTTTGCAAATGGAATAATTTATATACAATGTGTGCTGAAGATGACACAGTGCGTCGGTATAAAGCACGAGAGGCGTGCCTCGGGTGACCATTACCTGCGTTAGTGGCTGGTGCAAACACACTTTCTAGTTACGAAAGATCGCTTCATTTAACGACCTGTCTGTATGGGCACGTGTCAATTACATATTAAAGCCTGTAATGGCACATTAGGGCGGCGCCTTTTAGACGCAAGATAGTGATTGAATCGCTTATAGGTACTTCTTTACCGTGTTACATACCTACTCCAATGTCAGACTACAAACTGTCAAATGACGCGACGAAAAACCAGAGCCCGCTAAACAAAGTTATTGAGAAATTCAGAGAAATTCGAATGATTTCAGCAAAAGATGACAAAGAGTATATAATAACTATCGATTACATAAAGAAGGAGATGAAAATACCATATTGGCACACACTCAAACGTACCGCATGGATTTCACTCGTATGAAATGTGAGAATCAGGACAACACACACGAGGTTGTGCAAAAAGGCAAATAAACGAGGATATTCGTACTTTAGGAGACACGTTGCGAAATACCAGGCTGAGGTAGATGTGACTTGTGGTTTCTATACTTACACAGTGACTGTATTGAAAAGAGAGCAGCAGTCGCGGTGCTATTTTAATAGTCAATGTGCATAATAATACCGACATAATATATGTACTTAGGTAGGTACAAACAATACAATACGAACACTGTTCATATTATTAAATTATGTGATAGCTACTTATTTATTTATTTATTTATATATGCTCTACACAATACAAAATTACATTTTAGAACTTATTCTAAAAAAATTGGATTGTGTGACCCTGTTGCTTGTTTAGTTTAGGGCATTGCACTTTACAATATTAACTTAAACACTATTTTTCTTAATACTAATGTAGTTACATGCCCAAGTACTTAATAATATCCTTTAAAATTTTTAAACCTTATGTACATAGTTCTATGATAAATATAAATTATTAAATATGTATGAGATCTGTGACATATATTGCGATATTCTTACATGCGATATTACATTCTTACATTATAGGTACCTATATAATTTTATTGCATAGTACTTACATTGTAATTATTCTCTTTGAGATCAGTTACTTACATTATTAGGATCTTTAATTGGAATCGTCTTGTAGGAATTCATCTATTGAGTAGTAACTTTTTTTTATAAGGAGCTTTTTTAATTTGGCTTTGAATGTTCTTTCTGAGGGTTCATTACGGATTTCATGTGGGAGTTTATTGTGTATTATAATAGTCATGTATTCTGGGCCTTTTCTGAATAATTCTAACCTGGGTACGGGTAGCAGTAATTTGTTTGGTCTTCGGGGGTTGCTATCGGAAGTAAAAAGATTTCTATGTTTTCGGGTGAATAGCGCGGCTTCTAAAATGTAAATGGATGGAAGTGTGAGTATTTTCAGGCGGATGAAGTGAGGTCTGCAAGTTTCTCTGGGTCTGATGTTAACTATTATTCTTATAAGTTTTTTTTGAATGATTAGTAGTGATTCTGCATCTGTGCTGTTTCCCCATAGTAGTATACCATATTTTAACCATGAATAGGCATAGGCGTAGTAAGCGGTTATTGCAGTTTCTGTGTTAGTGTTGATTTTTAAATTTGCCAGGGCGTAAACAAATTGGGATAGTTTAGATTTGATTTTTTTAACGTGCTCCTTCCAGTTTAAATTTGAATCGACTGTTAGGCCTAGGAGGCTATGGTTATTGACTTCTTCTAGGCTGAGATTTTTTCGGATAACAGTTAAATCTAGAGGTTGTTTCTGATATGGGTGGAATTGGATGATTTTTGTTTTCTTGTTGTTTATTTCCAGATTATGTTCGTATAACCACGATTTTAAACTATTAAAAGTTTGAGTAATTTCTATTTGCTGTGTGATTTCGTTACTTTTGCTTTTGAATATAAGGGACACATCGTCCGCAAATAGAATACTTGGAGAGTGTAGCTGCTGGGGGAGATCATTAATATAAATTAAGAATAGAATGCAACCTAGGACACTTCCTTGCGGTATCGAGGCGTTTATTGTTTGTGATGTTGACTTTATAGACTCTACTGCATGTTGGTCATGGAAGTGATGTTCTAATTGCACATGCTGACTCCTATTGGTTAAATATGAGCGTAGCCAGTTTAGTGGTTTTTCTCGTATTCCAATTTGCGATAGTTTTTTTAACAGTATTTTGTGAACGACTTTGTCATACGCTTTGGTCATGTCTAGGAGGATGGCAATGGTGTAATATTTATTTTTAATGTTTTCTAATATGTTACATGTGAATTTATAATTAATATAATTATAATATTATAAATTTAACATTTAATTACTTGCAAGCGTTGAACTACTTACCTTTAGTTAGTTTGCCTTTTTTACATAAATTGTAGAGCTACGCAAAGTTTTATTGTACTATTTTATTAGGTAGATACAATCCTCCTTTGAGTCCTCTGACCAAAAAGTCTCCCTGAAAACAACACCAAGCTATTTCCATGTGCATGATGGTATGATGTATATGTTTGTAGCCGGTTGTGTTCTGTCGTCATCGGGTTTCAATAGGTAATGTTCCTTTGTAAACATGGAGGTTAGTTCAACGGGCATTTGTGCAATAGCCGCAGAGGTGTGTTGATGTTGACTTCCTTTGTACTCACCTACTCGTTGAAATTCATATGGGATAGACGGGCGGAAGCGTTGTTAATGTTTACTTTGTATATTATATCAGAAAATTTCACTGTATCGTTTAGTTATCTTCAATTTTTTACAGTTAGGTTTTTACAAAGCAAAAGGTCGAGCGCTCTTCGACTCTAAGTAAAGCCTCCTTATAGTTGTTTGTTAAATACACCTAAGTATGTATTTGTGTCTGTGCCTAAGATAAAGATTTTTACAGAATTCACACCGTTTTACGACTGTAAAATGTAGGTTTAGATTGCTTATCATAATATCATGTGGTTATGCGTTGCCTACTTGCATGAAAACACATAGGTAAACACGTGTTGCAATTGTCTGTAATTTGATCCATTCTTTGACCCAATAGGTAACTGTACAAAATGTTTTTATTAATTGTATGTTGTGTAATTGTTGTCTTTATATACCTACGTCTAAATAAAATCTATTATCATCACTATCATCATCATGATACAAAGTCTTCCTTTCCCACTTATCCCACTGCTGGGTATAGATTTCTCATTGCATGTGCAAGGGGCTACGATCTAATACCTACCGACCTTGTCCATAAATGACCCGTGACTCGAACTAAGCTGCTATCTATAAAAAGTATTATTAAAAAGGATTTATTTTCCCTGACTTATCAAATATCTTCCTTGTCCCCAGGAGTGCGACACTCGACCTACCGCGACGCACGAGGAGTCCTGCACTCGTACTTCTTCAGCTGGGAGCACGCGCCCACCCGCAACCTGGAGGTGGACTGGCTGGATGCCAGGAACATCTGCCGCAGACACTGCATGGACGCCGTGTCGCTGGAGACGCCACAAGTATAAACATTAATATATATATATATATATACACCCCCGCACAAATAAATCAATACATTGGAAGAGTTCTAAAAACATCATGATTGCTTAGAGTCTCACTCGGATGACATATGTTCTCGGATTTGAGACAGGTTCTGCACAAACGTTTTCCCTTAAAAATAAGACAATCCATCAATTTTTGCGATAGTAAAGCTCAAGAATCTGACCTCTTTATGATACGCCGATGACACAATGGCAAAAGTACCTATTCCAGTCATTACACTATGTTAGTGCTATATAGGCAGAAACTCGACTACTCTGGAAATCAGGATTCATCACTCTCATGCGAACTTACAAAGCTTTCAAGAATAATAAGTACCTACGAGTGTAGTATCTAGCACCTACTAAATAAACTTGACGTGAGATGTCGCTTTGACGAACACTAGAATGCAGCACTAAACGTGGGCTACATTACAAGTTGTGAAATATCATGAACAGCACAGTCATGGCATGTTACAAGTCTTGAAGATATTGATAACTCTTTGAAACATGCGCCAATGCTGTTGATAAGATCGGCAATTTTAGAACATTTGAACCTATTTTCGAAAGATTGTGTTAGTTTAATTCCAAGGATGAATCTAAAATCCTGCATTTACGCAATCAATCAGTTGCTTTGGTACTGAATATAGTGCTATATATGATTTTGCGAATGGTCAATTGTAAATGATTTGAAGCATCGTCCAATTTCAAAGTTTCCCAAGCGGCAATTCAATTCAAAATCGTAATTATTGTGGGATGTTTCGAAAGGATTAAACAGATTGCTCCGAGATGGTACTTATGTGTTTCGCAACGAGCCGCGACGGACGAGGCCGCCAGAGATTGTGCACTAAACGCCGGACCCTGTGTGATGTATCGCTGTGATACATTTAATGATCCCGTCACGAATCGAAGCACAGCCTCATTTCTCAGTGACCTCACTTTAACCGCCGATAAAAACTCATCCGGCTAAATAGCAAAAACGTTCATTAATAAAACTGAATACAATGGAACTGGTCTCAGACAGATATAATATACCTATCTTACACATGACGATCAAGTTCTCACTTTTTTCAAGAATGAGGAACTCGCCGGTTCCTCTCTGCGAAACATTTGTGAAATCACTTAGGCAATTAACATACAAGTGCGCAAAACACATAGTTACAACGTAAGTTTAACCTATTGTTATGTTGCTATTACTTAACCACTTCCACTGTCAATAGGGAAATATGTAACTAGGCAATGTTTAAAATAGATTTCTCTAAACATTTCCGGTTCGTGTCAAAAGGTGAAGTCTTTTAGACAAGAGATCGAAGCGCAGGGCGTGACAATTTGGTACACCAAGTTTAAGCAAGTGTTTACTTTGCTGTCTCCAATTTGGGCTCTTACATCCGGAATTCCATGACGAGTGCCGCGAGCCGTATTCAGCGCTAGCGGACATCAATATTCATTAGGATCGTCCGATTAGAATTGAGTCGATTTGTAGAGCGTTGAAGCGGCGTGAAAGGGGTGCAACGGCCGCGCGTCACGATCACTGATGGGAGTCAGTGCTCGCCGGACAAGTGGCACGCGGCCCACATTCCAGCCGCGGCCCGCGCCGGACGCACGTCCGAGGGATACTCCCTGGGCCGTACCAGTGACACGCTGCCCCACCTGCCGTACCTATACACCTGCACGCATACACCGGCAGTACGTCAGCCAGAACATTGAGGAAGTCGCTGCTAACGACTTCTCGAGACGATTGCGGTTGCACGCGACAAGAATGAACCCAAGTGTCACCGGCGAGCCTTTCCGAGAAAAGTCGTCGACCGCGGCCGTGACACTTAAGTTTCCTTTTGCGGCTCATCAAAGATACGAGTTCCACATCGTATTGCCATAATAACACACTTTATAATGGAACCGGATTGATCGACAGTCCGTGGGCAATTAAGATGCATTGAAATTACGACGATAAACCTTACAACCACACATTATTTCCTGAATCGTTTCAAAAAATATGTAGAGTTTACTGCTAATCCTGGCCTTTTTTCTTCCAACAGGAGAATGAGTTCATAAAGCAGAGGATCGCGCGAGGCAACGTGCGTTACATCTGGACGTCGGGTCGCAAGTGCAACTTCGCTGGCTGCGACCGCCCCGACCTGCAGCCCCCGAATGAGAACGGCTGGTTCTGGTCGGGCTCCGGCGCCAAGATCGGGCCCACCACCCAGCGCAACACCGGCGACTGGTCTTACACTGGCGGGTACGGACAAGCCCAGCCTGATAACCGGGAAGCCGCCCAGGTAACTAGCAAAATTGGTCTTGATAAGTATCGTAAAAAGTTTTAGTAAATAAGCAAGTAGTAGTTAAGTCATCGTTCATAAATTGTAGAAATTCTTACTGATATCATTAATTATAAACATAACTTTTGGATATGAGCAAACAAATCACGACCGCCATGATTCAAACCTGCATCTGTCTGAATACGCCTTGTGTAGGATAGCTTCACTGTTTGGACCTTGTCGTCTCACAGTCATGCGAGAAAATCCACACTCATTTCCAAGCTTAGATATCTTTTAGCCCAAGAGACCGGTTGTTTCATAGCACAAGACATGACGTCTTGTAATCAAGCATGAACTTATAGGTACGTCATAACATAAAGAAAAAGAGCTGTAATCAAATTGATCTTCAAGTCGAGAGATAATATGATTTTATATGCGCATAATCGTAGAGAATTTAAGTTTCTGATATTGCTAAATGAATCAACTCTACAGAGTTACATGTAACTAATGCACAAATTTTGAGTTTAATAAACAACTATACCTACATATACCTGATAAAGCTGAAGAAGGTCGAAAGTCTGAACATTGAAGATATTAAAAAAAATGTTTGGAGATATTTCTAATTTATAGCAGAACACATTCAACAATTTAGAGAATTTTTTGTATTTTTATCAGTGTCGCTGTTTATTTAAACGCTCATCACGCAATAACGGCTGAACGGATCATCATGATTTTTGGTATGTAGGTAGTATGAGATCTTAGGAGTACTTATTATCCTGAAAAAATGCGAGCGAAGCCGCGGACGTTCACTAGTAACCAATAAAATTTGTTTTTCTTTCAAATTTCAAAGGAAATTCACGAAAAATCTGCTAAATAAGTAATTGTTATAGCAAGTATTCTTATCATTGTATAACAAAGTTGTGGGCTGTCGCTTGACTACAACTAGCCTGATGTTAAGAAGCGTTGTAATCTGCTATCTAGATCTATGCGTTATTTACTAGTAACCTTGCATCAATAGTTGTATTAATTAAGTATAAAAATCTTATTTAGGTACACTTTCATCGGAAAATTTTCATCTCCTATCCGACGGACGTGAAAGTTGTTCCGCAGAAATCGCTTGTGATTCACGAGTGTGGAATTATTTTCGTTCAGCTACCATTCTAGTTTGGCAACATTCGGTGACATGTGAATAGATTACGCTAATGTTTATGATAATCGCTGCAGACGGTGCTACTTTTGATTACATATTTGTAGATCAGATCGCTAATTAACGAAATCTGTGCAACTTTCTCGATTAAACGCTTCCTGCGTTGTCGTTTTTCCAAAAGGCAAATCTTTTAATTAATTTACTGCTACCAGTTAAATTGACCGTTAAGAACAAATGGTCATTGAAGTGTTAACTCTCGCTTTGAAGATCTTGTGTGGAACAGAGAATTAGTAAAAAAATTTCTTTACTTCTTCTTCGTCCCTAGAACCGTTAGATATGAAAGCATGGCATTCGTATATCAATGTCAGACGCCCAAAGGGCGATTCTAAAACTTTTCGACACTAGACACAGCCACTCTTATACGAATACCTACTTACCTAATGTTTTTCTTAGCTCTAAGTTGGTTTGTTGTTGTATATTTATATATATAAAACTCAAAGGTGACTAACTGATATAGTGATCTATCAACGCACAGCCCAAACCACTGGACGGATTGGGCTGAAATTTGGAATGAAGGTAGATGTTATGACGTAGGCATCCGCTAAGAAAGGATTTTTGGAAATGCCACTTTTAAAGGGGTGCAATTGGGGATGCAAGTTTTACTTCTTAATGCGAGCGAACCCGCTAGCACCCACTAGTCTTACAATAAGAAAGAACGGTAATTAACCAAGTTAATGTTTCCTTCCTGCAGGGTAACGACGAGTCGTGCCTGTCGATCCTGAACAACTTCTACAACGACGGCATCAAGTGGCACGACGTGGCGTGTCACCACGTGAAGCCCTTCGTGTGCGAGGACTCCGACGAGCTGCTCAACTTCGTGCGCTCGCGCAACCCCGCGCTGCGTCTATAACACGTACAAACCAGCGGCGACTGTACTCAATAAGTTATTTATTAATTTAACGTAACACTTCCATCACCATGTCTTTTCAATTTGGTAGATTGTTAAATTATTTTCTAATTTGCCCATGACAGTATTGTTCTTTTTTTTAAAAGCTCACGTTTTTTGGTATAATTTTACTAAGGTTCGAAGTTGGTTCCAAAAGCTGTATGAATGAAAACAAGTATAGTACATTCAAAACATGTTTATTTCTATGAAATTAACGGTCAGTCATTCACATGAGATAGAAAAATAGTATTATAACGCACGATTAATTTATAAATTGTAAAAAGTCTCAGCCTGCACAGTTAGGATTAACTTAAGTATTAGAGATAATAAAGTTACTATTACAAATACATTGGTTTCAATTCATGTTCCAAAAATAGCCCGCCTGTTGAGAAGAAGCTTGACAGCTAATTGATTTCAGGGTTAAATTAAAATATTTCATTTGCTACATATCTACTCGACTCGCAGCGCGGAATAATTTGTTCTCACCATTGTTACCTACCGTAGACTCGCAGCGCGAACAAATTATTCCTCGCTCGCCGACCAAATTAAAAAGTCGTTTTTGTGTAGCTTTCTCTATCCAAATCCATAGTGTTTGTATGGAAAAGACAAAGACAAATAAATCTTCTTTATTTTGGTGTATAATACTCGTCTATTATTGTCGACGGCATTGGGAACCTACCATTAGAAAAAAAAGTGAAAAATAGGCATTTTTGCGTTCGGGATTCGCGGTGTTTTGTGAAGATTATTGAATTGTTTGTAATTTAAACTAAATACACAGGATTTTTAGGCACATATTTATAATTACAATGAGCTTAAATTAAATTTATAAAGTTGGCTAAAATTTAAATATACAGTATTTTTGTAAACACCTCATACATTTCCGTGTGTGTAAGTTTTAACGAAAAAATTATAAATGTACGAGACGATAAATACTATTGGTTTTCATATAAAATATAACTGCATCATTATACTACAGTTTTTTTCTTACACTGCATAAAATCTTTTAGTAGTTTCTGAAAAATCGCAATTTTAGTGAATGTCGAAATATTTTTCGCCGCGCCGCTATTTGCGCTGCGAGCTTACGGTAGTAAAGTTTGACAGGTGTCAGTAGAGTCGAAGGGATATAACCTACAATCACTTTTTATTTAAAACCTAGTTTTGTAGCCGTCAAGAGTATTTTACAACAGTCGGGCTATACATACAACAAATACCTTTATTCTAGTAAACTTTTGGCAGTAAGTTACTCAAACATAATTCAAGTCACAACATAAAAAATAGTTACGACAATTTTACCTTAATTTATTTTATAGCATTATAGATCTGGAATCTAATTGCAATATGTTTGAAGGCACTTAATATCTAACAAAAGGTAAGTAGAAAATGTCAACTTAAAAACATAATCTGGGACATTAAACACAAATAACGTGGTTACAAAAAAAACAATAACACTCATAACCTAAATGTAACTAAGACTATACTTACCTGTATTTTTAAATGTAACTAAGACTATACTTACCTGTATTTTTAAATGCTAACTCACACATGATACTGCCACAGAAAATCTCAACAAAACCTAATTACAAGGATTTTATAAATACAATTAAATTAGAATTAAAAATTTACTTGTAAACCTAAATAAAGAAAGATTAGTATGCGTAGGTGCATTTTGATCATTAGGTATATCGTTTCTCGTCAAATCATAAGACGCACTCGGGCGAAAATTCTCGATGACACTTTCATAAAAATAAAGTTACAGTATAAAAACCCGCCGTAATACATAAATTATAATATGAAGAAGTATTATTTTGGTAGGATTGAATTATAAAACATAGAACACTGACATCTTTCAGGTCCGAAGTCTAGTTTTTTTTACTGGTTAAGTGCTATGCTCCAATATTACTCATTAAAAAGTATTTGCAACGATTGATGCTAGCAAATATATGATTGAGAAAGCTGACACAAACACACTAAACAGCATGTTAATTATTTTTCAGAGCTTACTTCAATCAGCATTTGTAAATAAATGTATCCAAACTAGCTAAACACAAAATTAGTGCAATAAATTGCAAAGCAGTAGAAATTTGTCACCAATAGACATACAGGCAGACAGACCTTCACATCAATCTAAGTAAAGCTAAGTGGGCCACAACTGAAGATGTAACTTTTACATTTCTTTGAAAGTTCGTCGGTTAGATAACTATTATCTAACTTTACATCTACATTATTGTCTCTGTTTGGTACTTGTTAATGTTTACACGAGTAAAGAATGTACTCAATTTAAGGCAGTTGAAAATTTAACCTTTGTCGTAGAAGTAAAACTTTGAGCGTCAACTTAATTTATAAATAATATAAAATTAATAAAAGCTAAATTGAATATAGTTCTTTAACTACCAAAATAATATTGTATACAAAACTTACACACAAACTTTTACAGAGGAGAAACAATACGATATATGTATGGGTGTTACACAATTTGAATATCAGTTACAAAAAATAAATACAGCACAGTCAGATGAATAACAATGTCACTTATAGATAACAATCTTACTTTAAAAAAATAATTGTAATTACATAGTTCCATGAATTTTGCTAGGAACTGTTCCCAGGGTCTTCCAGATTAAATATCCTGTAATGTTACACAAACCATTCAACTTAATGGCTTATATGAAAAAAAAAACTGCAACAAAGCGCAACGGACTTTTTTTAAGGTAAATATTCACTATTAGACTACTTATGTAAGTATAGCTTGCTGTAAGCAGCTAACGTCATGAGCATAAATTTGAATCTCCGTAACGCGGTAAGCTCTGATTTTTTTAGGTCTTGAGCTTTACTAAAGAAGAATTAGTTTAAAATGCGTTCGGACAGTACTTCCTCCTGACTTATTATTAAATAACTAACTAATCTATATAGCTTACTGTAAGCAGCTAACGTCATTGAGTATAGCAGAGAGTAGAGGCTTGTCTTTCATAGCCGTATAGAATTCTGTAGTTTCCTCTTAGTTCTTGAGCTTTACTATACCACAATTAGTTTAAAAATGCGTTCGGACATTACCTAAATTATATAAAGATTCTGACTAATTAACAAATAACTAACTAATCTATATAGCTTACTGTAAGCAGCTAACGTCATTAAGTACAGCAGAGAGTAGAGGCTTGTCTCTCATAGCTGAAAATAATTCTGTAGTTTACTCTTAGTTCTTGAGCTTCACTATACAACAATTAGTTTAAAAAGTATGTAAAGATCCTATCTACTTAATAAATAACTAAACTATATAGCTTACTGTAAGCAGCTAACGTCAATAAGTATAGCAGAGAGTACAGGCTTGTTACTCATAGCCGTAGATAATTCTGTAGTTTTCTCTTAGTGTTTGAGCTTTACTATACAACAATTAGTTTAAAAAGTATGTTAAGATCCTATCTACTAATAAACAACTACCTATAACTAAACTATATAGCTTACTGTAAGCAGCTAACGTCATTGAGTATGGCAGAGAGTAGAGTCTTGTCTCTGAGCGCGGCGGTGAGCTCCGCCTCGTCCCACTGCAGGCGCACGCGGCGCGAGCGCGAGGCGCCCCCCGCACCCGCCAGGCGCAGCGCCCCGCGGGACTCCAGCAGCGCGCAGGCGCCCGCCAGCTCGCACATGTCGAGGGAGGCTATGTTGCGGGCCGTGGCTACCCTGGAACAAATTAAAAGAGAAATAGAAACATCATTATTGAACACACACAATACAATTTAAGATTGTGATGCCCCAATACAGCCGCAACTCAGCCTAATGCTGGCACAGGGACACCAGCGCTGATATTCTCTTGCGGCTGGCCGTGACGTCACGCACTACTAGAGAATTTCTCCTTGCACGAGAGTTCAGGGAGTTCACAGATGGCAGGGTGTTTGGCAAGAATTTTTCACCCGCAAAACTAAGCACTTATCGAAGACGTCTAAACCTACGTATTTTAACCAATGACCACCAATTACAGAAGTTTTGCAGGGTGTTCCACAAATTCAGAAAGTATTTTAATCGAAGGCAGTAATCCACCAATCATAGTTACCTACCAATCCAAGGGATTCTGTGATTTGGCATTTCATTTTCAAGTAAAAACTTTCAGAAAGACAGAATCACATAATCGGGCCGAATGGCGTATTTATTGGATAGTTATGTCCAGAAATGGACGGATATATAGATAGATAGCCCGATTTTTTCGTTTCTCTACGAATGCTTAGGTTTGTGGTAAATTACTCTTACAATGATATTACACATCCAGTCACAGCGCTGTAGTCAATTTTAATTATTTTTCTAAAGTGGACATAACATTATTATAAAAATAATATGATTACACTGCAACGAGTAGAAACCAAGTATTAGCAACTGAGTAGTTAGCACAAAGCACGTCAAGTTAGTTTGAAAGCTACATATAAGGCCAGCTGAGATGCAACTAAAGCCACTTAAATGCTAATGAGGGTACATAAATTGAGCAATGAGGTAAATTTTTATGGGTCTATTTGAACAATGGCTTACTAAACCGTGAACTTATACGGCAAGTAATTAGCCCCCTTTCCTTTCTGAAGCCATTATCACGGTTAACCGACTACGTCGCTCGAGGTTTCACATGATCATTCATTCATGATTAGTCGCCATTTTACTTTCTTATCAATGTAGGGAAATTGTGGTGTTTGTTTTGACACTCAATAATTGTACAGTCAAGAAGGCGTAAGCTGAGCTTTGCATTTGTGTGAGTGATCACCAAAAGTACACTCAGACAATAAAATCCTAAAACCAATTTTATTTATATTTTTTAACATAAAATTCACAAATAAAAAATATATTACCAATTCTTTTACAGCGGAAATTGCACCGTCATAATTTTCCTTATCACAATCGTTTTAATTTTCACTCTCGTCTTATGTGTCGTTTGTGTTAATAATGAATCGTTACATTATTATAATCAACAGCGGCGTCGTATCCATGAAACTTTTTTTTTCTTCTTTTATTGCGTGGTCACATACATATTTCCATTCTTCTATAGTGATAGTTTCATTTTTTTTCTTTCGCTAACCTCATTATTGTACGTTTTTTTCGCTTCGTATTGAATTTATATTTTTTTGACTTTTATTTTGTTTAAATATTTAAAATGAAACACGTAACGGTGCTATCAGTACAAGAGGTGAAGTATGGCAGGTGGGCGGGGGAGTGAGATGGCGCCGCGCTCTAAGCCGGTTGTCTCACCTACACTATCTATGTACACCCACACAAATGCAAAGCTCAGCTTACGCCTTCTTGACTGTACCTAGGTATTCCTATTTCAAATAGCAGTTGTCATAAAAAAAAGCAGATTTACTTACATTAAATTTAAAAATGTAAATTGGTTACATTCATTTTGTAACTAAGAAATACTGTTGAATATTGAAACAATGCTGTTTTATACTCGAGTCTAATTCGAGCCAATTGGTTCAGCATTTCCAGTGTGAAGGAAGAACAAATAAACATTCTCTTAGGTCTCACAAGCATTAACTTTAAAACGGATGAAGTGCATAACATAAATAAGGTATTCAAGAACTACAATAGTATGTACATAATGAGATGCGGTTAAAGGTGTAAAATTATAGCATACACAAGTTATGCATACCAACGTTCCCGACACGGCATGTACATTTGCAAATCCATTCATTTGAAGCCATTTATTTTACGAGCTATAAACATGGTATTTAATTACATATTTATTGCACACGGCAATATCTAAGGAGGTCGTATAAGATTCTGCATGAATTTCGATTATCCTATCGAAGCCTATTGCATTCGTCCTTACATTAAATACGAAGGCAGTAATATACGCTCACTCGAGGCATTGCCAAACTATCACGTGCTTTATATTGAGTTGAGAAACCCAATAGTAGCTGACAAAGAGAATAAGTAAATTATTTATTTTGTTTAGGTTTGCAATTTTATATATTTTGCCAACTCTGAATACTAACGGTAAAATCCAAATTACCTTCTTTATTTATTTATTTCAAAGAGAGGCAAACAAGCAATGCCACGATATGAAAAGAAGTCATCACCTGTACTGATTACACTTCACGAAAACTAGAGATATTGTAGCTGATAAAAGAAATAGCTTGAAAAGACTATCATAATATCACCAAAAAATATATTTAAAATCACTTATCAAAAATATTATACTAAAATTTCTTAAACGAAGTACTTTAAACTAAAATTGTGTGCCATAGATTTGTCTTTCGGTGTTTTAATTTCGATTACTTACGAAACGAACTTGGTCACCCTACTATAAAACTCACACAAGTAACGTGGAGCGTATCCAGCGGCGCTGCCTGACCGCGCTGTGCCGCCGCCACGGCCTGCAGCGCAGGTACCCGGAGTACGAGGACCGCGTCACACACTTCAAACTGAGTCCGCTGTCTGTCCGGAGACAGGTCGCTGAGCTATTATATCTACATAGGATTATACACTCCACTGTAGATTGCCCTATCTTGCTTGCATCTGTTAAAATAAACTCAAAATATAATCTCAGACGCAGCTCATGTAATGTATTTTACACTAATGACATTTATAGAAATAATGTATCTAAAAATAGCCCTATGGTGCGTATGTGTCGGTCCTATAACGAACTTGAGAGTTGTAACGCCTCGGATAACAATGATGAAGATCTAGACATATTCGGAATTAGTCTCAGTTCTTTTAGAAATAATTTATATAAGGTGTTTTAATATAATAATAATAATGTTGTATTTCACATTGTTTTGTTTTGATTGCTACACAAATTCCTGTTGAACCTTAGCCGTGTTTTTATAAAAAAAAATATAATTTTGTTTAATATTTACAATTAACTGTAACTTCCATAAGTATCGTTATATATGAATTATCTTAATTGTTTTAGTTTAGTTTAGTTAACTTACTGAACGTCTCTGTTTATAATCATGTTGTGCACACATGTGTTTGATGCACAGAATAGATCATTACCTTTTATGTGTTTTGTTGTTAATCATGTATTTTCTGTGTATTGTGTTGTGTGCCTAATAAATAAATAAATAAATACTTTATTCTGTTGTACCAAATATAGACTTTGTGACTTACGTTTAAAGCCAAAAAAATAATAATGAATGGAATATTTTTTATCTAATTTACAGCTGACATTTGTACATACGTAATCATGAACTTTCGTTTTTATGTGCGCAACGAATTATTCTTGAGTCACCCCCAAATTAAGCTTTGAAAATGTTGATTTGTTACGGTTGCATATCAAATGCTGCAATGTCTATGCTTTTTAAATTCGATGTCATTTGTTGTGGCAAGTTTGTGTGTACCACACCTAGGTACCTATATCAGTTATTCTCAATCAATCAATCAATTCTTAATTGACAAAAATATACATATGACACAAGAAATTTGGAAGTCTCAGGCTTCCGAACTAGAAAATTATCTAAATAATTATATTATTATATATAGGTATGTTACAGTTAAAACCCGTTTTTCGTTAGAACTCGTTTTCCCTAGTTAAAACTAGTTTTTACTAAATGCCTTTGTTAAAACTAGAAATACCTAGTCAAAACTAGAATTGACCACTGATATATTTGATTTTCAGTTAAAACTAGTTGTCACTCCGAGCTTTAGTTAAAACTAGCGCTAGAGAAACTAATTTGGGATTGAAAATAAGATATAGTTTTTAAAATATTTATTAAAAAGATCTAGGACATAGAGTCATGTACTTAGTAAAGTCACTTGTCTGTGACAGGAGGTAAGATTAGGTTCGTTAGGTTGCTTTCTACCACGCACATGCGACGACGAGCGAAGCGAGGAGGAGCCAAGCGGTCGTCACAGTTTTAACCGAGTCGCTTCGGAAAAACGCGTTTTGTCTAGTAAGAACTAGTTTTAACTAATATTCAATTTTGAGCATTAGTTAATTCTAGTTTTAACAAAGGCATTTAGTAAAAACTAGTTCGAACTAGCGTTCTATCTGAAAACTGGTTTTAACTGTAACATATATAGTATACTCCTTCTCTATTGAGGATCACAAAATGTCAATAAGACAGAGATACGACTCTTAAGATTAAAACAGAGATAAGATTCTGCCCATAAGCAGTGGTTTTCAAACACTAAAACGGAACAGAACGTTCAGAGAATCGCTGATATTGGTAAGTGTAATGTTTCCTTCGACAACAAGCCTTGCTTTTATCATATATTCAAATTTAATAAAATATTATGGTATGGTGAAAGTAATTTCACTCTTATTTATCTTCTATTAATTAGTCTCACGTCATCCAATTCTCTTGTTGAAGCGTTTCCGAGACTGCATACATGTTTTAGTGTTATTGTATTTATTAAAATATAATCAATGAAAGTTAAAATAAATAGACTTTCGTACATGGACATATTAAAACGATAGTTATTTAATGAAGCATGAAGCGCCTGTAGCTTATCTGGCTGTATTACAAGAATACAGTCGCAACTGCCATTACATACAGGATTATTATAATATATGATATTAAATACATTTATATCTTGGATGTAAAGCTAAAAGTTGTATGTTGTTCAAGAAAACTCCCCAAATGAATTGATTCTGTGGGGAGTCATGGTCTCCATTATCGTTAGTAATGAGTAAGGAGAAGAGATATGTGAAAGTGATCAAATTTAGTGTCGTGTTTACGAAAGGCAGCACAAATACTTCAATTATTTTCTCATAAATTAACAGGCAGACGAGGAGTGGGTCGTCCGGCAGCGAGATGGGTCGACGACATTGTACAAGTCGCGGGTTCTTTATGGATGAGATCTGCACAAGATCGACGCAGCTGGCACATTCAAAGTAAGGCCTATGCCCAGCAGTGGGATAGAGAAGGTTGTGGATGATGATAATGATGAAATAAATGTAACAAAAAATACTCACTTTTTATAAACATCGTACAGCTTCCCCATGACGACGTCTTTATTCTTCCCCTTGTTCAGCATCAGCACCAGACTGCACAGCACCAACTTCTGCTGCATGGGGAGACCTTCCTCCACGTCCGTCTCTATCTGCCGCGACCCTCCGTAGATGTTATTTAATACTTGTAACACGTGCTTGAGTTCTACTGTCACAGTGGAGTGGTTCATCATGGTGTCAATGGATTTGGTCTCGGTGAACTCGCTCCGTCTCGCGAGCTCTATGACGCGGCGGCCTATGTCCAGGGCGCGCCGCATGTCGCCCGACACGGCTGCGATTTTAGCTGTAAAATAATAAGAAATAATGATTGAAATCGGTTCATAAATGCCGGAGTAATCGCTTAACATACATCCCCACAAAACTCCTTTTTTGTTTATTTATTATTTGTTTAAATAATTTTTTATACTTTTTTACATGATATAGCCTTACGCTTGACTACAACTCGCCTGATGTTAAGCAACGAGATATTACTACTATATATTACTACCTATGAGATGCATAATATAAATAGCTAGCTGGGGCGCGCGACTTCATCCGCGTGGAATAGTTATTACCATAAAAACGGTTCTAGTGAGTTAACCTTATAAGATAAACATATACTGATGCGGACATTTTGTTAGAATATTTCAAGAGGAATTATTCTTTCATACACATTTTTTTGATATCTTGTTTTCGCAGCGCACGCAACGGAAGCCCTCAAAGATGAATAATTTTCCCCGTTTTTTCACATTTTCTATTGTTTCTTCGCTCCTATTAGTTGCAGCGTGATGTTATAATAGCCTAAAGCCTTCTTCAATAAATGGTCTACTAAACACAATTAAGATTTTTTCAATTCGCACCAGTAGTTCCTGAGATTAGCGCGTTCAAACAAACAAACTCTTCAGCTTTATAATATTATAGATTTCAAAAATCATGATGATTGCCACTTCCAAGTGACTTTTCAATTTTATAAACCAACAGACTCTCTTTATTTATGATCACTCAGTAATTTAGTGTAGAAAAATTGATTTTGAAAGCAGAATTTAGCAGGGAATAAATGTGGCACTGTTCTAATACATCTTATATATTTTGTTCAGGTATCATCAAATCCTACAACAGTAGCCAGAACCCTGGTAAAACTTTTATGCATCTTAAAATATTTTATCTACACTAATGTTGTAACATTCTACTTATGTTTCCAAAACTTGACTTATAATTACTACTGTTATAGCACAGACAACAAAACACTAAATTAAAGCAATTTCACATGATGTTATAATATCCACATCGATATCGTAATAGCTCATTATAACATCGGAAAAGCGTGACCAACCTGATTGCAGGGCCAATCAGGTTGGTCGCGCTGCGCTCTCGTTGGTTAGATTTTAATGGCGGCAAAATCACTGTGACAATACACGTACGCGTGAATTTAATGTTTCGCAATGTGTTTTGTATTTTAAATACAAATTAAAAGTTAAAAATGGATAGCGACGATGATATTTGTACGCCTCTGGATATTCTAGAATTGGCAACAAAAGTAACTCACAATCTTTTGCCAGAAAAATCTAGAAAATTATATGAAAAATTAACTATTGTCAGCTTTTACTCTTGTTGTTTGATTAATTGCATCAGTGAAGATAAATTAGTGTATGCAACTGCATATAACACGGGTATTAAAACACTCCTTACTATTATGAAACTCGCTGCGCTCGTATCATAAACTCACACTCGTGTTTTAATACCCTTCATTATATGACAGTTGCATAAACTACTATTATACCATACAAAAATAACGTATATTTTAAATGTTGGAAGCTCACCAGCTAACATCTGTAGAGCCACCGGCGAGAATACATTGCTCTTATCTTCACTGGCTAGCACAGACGTGAATATCCTGCAAATAAAAAAAACAACTTTATAAATACATTTATATAAAATACTAGTGGACGCCCGCAGTTTTGCTCGCATTTTTTTAGGATAAAAAGTCTATGACACTCCTAAGACCTCATACTACCTACATATAAAAAAATCATGATGATCCGTTCCGCCGTTTTGGGGTTATGAGCGTTTAAATAAACAGACAAACTGATTAACCGACAAATGGAGAATATTGTTTTTACTTAGAATAGGTTTACGTTTGTTCACAGCCTGCCTGATGTTAAGCATTGCTGCAGCCTAAGGTGCATCACGCTTACTTGGAAGATACCTATTAACTCTAAATTTGAAGACACCTGGATTATTCAATGAAGACACAGTGTAGAATGCTTGTCCAGCTCTAGCTCTTTGTTCCTTTGATGTGAATCCACCCTAAGATAAAAGCTTAGTGAGTTTGATGGTCCTCAGTTCCGCTTACACGCAGCAACGGAGCCCTGAATCATCATGGGTTTTGATAACCAATAGCAATAAAACATGTACCTTATAATCTGTTCCTTGGTGTAGGGCGCGAAGTGTAACGTCTTTGGTCGCAAGGAGCACCTGGCTTGCAGGCGCGGCAGGGTGCGCTCGGTGAGGTCGAGTGCGTTGGCGACTCCGATGAGCACCACGCGCGAGCTCGGCAGGGAGGGCCACTCGAAGATAGTGTACAGGACGGACTGACGCTTGCTGTCTAGTTGGTCGATCTCGTCTAGAACTAATAGGCTGGAACGATAAATTAGTAGTTAATATTTTGGCTGGGCCCTTAGGGCGGCTTGATAAACTCTCGACACCAGACTTGGCCACTCACAAGAAGAATGTTTTGGCTGCACTAGAAAACAATTTAACCAAATTTCCAAGTACGTATGCAGAACCTATATTATATGTCTTCAGGTCATTTTAACTACGCAGTTTAAAAGAAGAAAGATTCAAAGCTCCTGCCTGTAAGCGGCTGAAATGTGTCGAGCTTTAACACATGATTTAACATAATATCTATGTGAGCAGGGGCTCACACATTCACTTATTATTCAGCTTATGTCAAAGCTCAATTAAATTAGAGCTCAATTAGATTATGTACGTGTGTGGGTAAATACAAACAAAAATGTGTTAGTTGCACGTTTTTGCTTGTATTTACATTCACAAGTACATAATATATTGATTGATTGTATCCCTTAGTCCACTGAGTCAATGCCGCTTAAAACTTAATATACCACTTACATCATCTTATGCTTCTTAGCCAGATACTTCTCGATAGCGGAGCAGCACGCCTTCCCAGTGGAGGCGGCGGCGGGCAGGCGCAGCTCCTGGCAGATGCGGCTGTAGATGCAGGCGGCTGACTTAATCATGGTGCAGTTCACGTACACCAGCTGGTAACCTTCTTGCACCTGGACCAAGGAAAGTGATTGAAACGTTTAGCATCTATCTGTACATTTATAATAAAGCTGTAGAGGATCTAAAGTCTGAACATTAAAGACAATTGAAAAATAAATGTTTGGAAATACCAAACCGTTGGGTTAATTGATAACAGAGCCCGTTCCAGAAATTTCTAGAATTTTAGTCTGTTTATTTCAACGCCCATAACGCAAAAACGGCTGAACGGATCTTCATGTTTTTTTGGTATGTAGTTAGTGTGAGGTCCCAGAAGTGTCATAGGCTACTTTTTATCCCGAAATAATGCGAGCGAAGCCGCGGGCGTTGACTAGTTGACATATAAAGAAATTGTATTATTGTAGGTACTTAATAAAAAAACCCATTAAATTGAATTGAGAACCTACTCCTTTTATAAAGATAAAAAAAGATAAAGATAAAGAATCTTTATTGATAATGTAAAATTGTAACATACATAGGTATAAGTACTAATATCACAGAATATGCTACACAAATTACAATATCTCGTCAAATTGAATTTATAACATTAGGCTTTTATAAAATTTTAGAAGTTACATATGTCTAGTTTTATTAATAAAACAATGAAAATTTTTGTTATTAAAATCATGTCAAACATAATAATAGGTATGTAATCATACAATATGTCAACTTAAATAAATCTTGGTACTGTCACTTTAGCTGTATAGGGGCTAAAATGACAATTTGGCATCACACTCCTTACTCAGTAGTTAATTACATAATTTCTAAGCAAGTTTAGAATCAATTGGTAGTTGACTGTAGTCATTTTCAAAGTATTCTTTAAAACTGTATAGTGTCTGATCTAACAATAATTGTTTGACGCTATTGCAAAATTGCTGATCATTAATCAAAGACTGAATGTGTGTGGGGAGTTTATTGAACAGTTTCTCTCCCATTATAGTGGGTAGTTTCTTAGTCATACACAGCCTAGGCACAGTTGGTTTCAACAATACTCTGTTTATCTTGGTTCTATTTGAGTTATAAGTCTTAAGTTTAAACAAATGTGGATTTCTTTTTACAAACTTTATAATCTCTAATATATATTGTGACACTGACGTCAAAATCTTCAACTCTTTGAAATGGTTTCTACAAGACTCTCTATATCTACCTCCCACAAGTACTCTTATTGCTCGTTTCTGCATTATTAACACTCTTTCAAAGTCTGTCGCATTGCCCCATATACTTATGCCGTATGAAAGTATAGAGTGTATGTATGAATAATAAGTTTCCTTTAGGTGCTCTGGGCTTGTTATTGGTTTCAACTGTTTTAATGCATAAACCCCTTTTGCCATTTTTTACAAGTATTATTAATATGTTATTTCCATGTTAAGGAGGGATCTAAATCGAATCCTAATAGCTTAACATGCTTTGCGTATATACATTCAGTTCCTTTCTCTAACATTAATGGAGCTTCTTTAAAGTTTGGTGATACAGCATTGAAGGACATTATATTCGTTTTATCAGTATTCAGTTTCAGACCATTCACCGTAAACCAGTTTTCTAACTCTCTTAGAGTTTTATTTATACATTTCTGAAGTTCTTCATGTGAGTCAGCGGTTATAATCACTGTCGTATCATCTGCATACTGGATGACTTCTCCTTTAATTCCACTAAGGCATAAATCATTGAGAAATACCAGAAACAAGGTATTTCCCAATGACGATCCCTGCGGAATTCCTATATCTACTTTCCCTGGCGATGATTTATGACGTTTGTCTATTTTCACTTCGACAATTTGCTCTCTATCTTCAAGGAATGATTTTATAAGTCGGAGAGGTTTTCCAGTTATTCCGTAAGCTGAGAGCTTCACTATTACATATATATGTATATATATGTTGGTTAAGAAAATGGAACCAGGATTTGTGATGGATATGAAGGGAATCTAATACTCAGCGGGATCAGATAGCCTTTATTTTGTCTATTCGTATAAATAATGCAACCGAAAATGTTTAGTTCATTCCGTAAATAATATAGGAAAACTTGATAGTTAACGCGTTTTTTTTTAAATAAGAAAAATATCTACAATTAAAAATACCTTTTGACAATACAAAGAATAAGCCAGTAAGTAGTCTCAGTCTGAAAGGTGTTTTATTCGAGCTGTGCCATGATTACATACGTGGAACACTCAGAAAGTTTTGAGAAACAGAAAAATAATGTTCTATGGGCAAATATATTTTTATTAAATCTTTTCAAAGTACTCTCCACTAGCATCTATACAAAGTTTCATGCGTCTGAACCAATTTTCGAAACACTTTTTCCAGTCCGCCGCAGACACCTCGTTTACGGCCTGCTCGAACGCTGACAGCGCATTTTCCGGTGACGAAAATTGTATCCCTTTGAGCAGATTTTTTATTTTTGGGAATAAAAAGAAGTCACACGGTGCTAGGTCCGGGCTGTAAGGAGGGTGACCCAGGAGTTTGACCGGCGTGCTGTCCAGGAAGTCCCTCGTTTTGAGCGCGGTGTGCGCGGACGCGTTGTCATGATGGAGCAGTAGCCCACGGAGCCCTGTGTTTGGTCGCTTGTTGCTCACAACAGAGAAAACTTCTGGCAAGCATTTATTAATATACCATTCGGCGTTGATGCTTCTTTGGTTTTGTATAAGAATGGACACCAAGTAGCCAGTCAAATTGAAAAAGCTCGCGATCAAAATTTTCCCCCCGCTTCTAGATCGCTTCACTTTGGTAGGCGTTGCATCGTTTTGAAACACCCAAACTGTCGACTGGCGCTTCGTTTCTGGATCGTATTGATATATCCAGGATATCTGTCGCCTGTAATGATGTCATAAACACGCCGAGACGAACCTGCTTCAAATTTGTTAAGCATATCACAGCACCATTCCACCCGCGCCTGTTTCTGAGCACCGGTGAGGTTGTGCGGCACCCAGCGTGAAACTATCCTCCTCACGCGAAGACGCACGTGCAAAATCTTGTGAAGGCTTCCCGATCCAATCTGCACAGTGTGCTGAATCTCCTAGTATGTAACTCGCCTATTGTCTTGGAAATAATTTTTCACTGCTAGCACGTTTTCTTCCGTAACAGCCGTCGAAGGGCGACCACTTCTTTCTTCATCCCCCAAAGTTAGTCGACCGCGCCGAAATTCATTATACCAACGTTTCAGGCGGCACTTGAAATCGTATAAAATCATAGCGCGATAATATTCCCGGTGCAGATCCATTTTTTACTGAGACACGATACCTTAAATTAGCTTGCAAAAAATGTGGAGGGAAAATTTGAAATTGGATTGTGCCTATTTTTACTTATATATAATCATATTTATAAAATAGGTTTAATCTGGCCAGTCTCGCATTCATAAAAACTTTTTTTCGCAAAATTTTCTGAGTAGCCGTAATGTTTCTAGTTTTATTTTGTTCATCAACCAATCCACCATCATGAAGTTTGAGATGTTGTTGCAATAAACCACAGAACAACGATCGGGCCACATCGCCCCCGCGCGCGCCCCCCCAGGCGACAAGTATGGACTTCAAAGCTCTGTGCAATAAACATTGATTACATTAAAAAAATTAATCAGTAATACAAATATAGCAAAGTTTCTAGTTTTGCAACGTGGAGCCACTTATAAAATAAAATAATAAAAAAGCCTTTACTTTCTATTACTTCTTAAATTAACTTTTCACATTCACACAAGTTTTAATAATTAAAAAAAAAGTTTTTTTTAAACAAACAATTCCTTTTACTGTGTAGCCACTTAGCTAATATAAACAGACTAGTGGGTGCTCGCGACTTCGCTCGCATTAAAAAGTAAAACTTGCATCCCTTTTTTCACCCCTTTAAAAGTGGCATTTCCAAAAATCATTTCTTAGCGGATGCCATCTACCAATGAACATCTACCTTCATTCCAAATTTCTGTCCATTCCGTCCAGTGGTTTGGGCTGTGCGTTGATAGATCACTACCTATATCAGTCAGTCAATCAGTCGGTCACATTTGAGTTTTTTATATATATAGATGATGTTACCTTAGGCAGCTGCAGTATGTAAGTCAAGCTCGCCGTCTTCCCCGTGCCGGGCTGACCCGACACGTAGAGTGACGCAGACTGCTCGCTCGCGAGTTGCTCCATTAGAAATGTCTCCAGGTACTCAATCTCGTTCTCGCGGCTGGTCAGCGGCTTCGCGGGAGGCGCACTGGAAGTTATAAACAAATAAGTATTTCAAGACATACCACACAGCGCCATCTAGCCCCATACTAAGGATACGCTTGTATCATTGGTATGGATAACGATTATAATACATAAATACTTTTCTTTTGTAAATACATTATAGAAACGACCTGACTCAACACAAGTAATTGCAATTTTTTTGCTTCATATTTATTTATATTATGTGGGAAACGAACCCACGCCCTAGATTAAAATAAAAAGGTTTTATTGTTGGGTTTGGATTGAGTTGTAGGTTCAATATTCAACTTGAGACTTTAGTAAAATATATATTTCTATACTTACATACTCCTATATTAAGAGAGAGGCCTATACCCAGTAGAAGGACGAAACCGGCTGTAGATGATGATGATAATACTTACTTTTTCATTGTCAATGTAATATGTAAATGTGTTTAAAATAAAACAAATTAACTTACTGTTTCCACTCTTTTTGGACCCCATCTGCATCTGTAGAATCTCTTCGTGAAATCTTAACTGCTGAACATGTGTCTGGAAATAGGTATTTAATTAATTTAGATATTTACTTTCAATGAAAATGCTATTGTTTATTTTTAATTTGATTACAAAGTTGGACATGTGTCATCCATGAAATGACTTAGGCGACCACTACGATATATCTGCTCAAACGAACTTCCCCAACCAATTAATTCTGCGGGGGACTCACAACCCTCCGTAATTTGGAATGCGACTTAGGAGAACAAAGAAACCAAATCAGTTACAAGACATACAAAATGTGTAAATACCTTCATCAACCATCAGAACTTACCATTTTCATTAATTTCTATAGAGCTCAGTTTCTTGCGCCTTTTGAGTGGTTTGTCTTTTGTAACTATTGTGTTTAGTAGGTCTTTGTTCTCATCAATGTTTTCACTCTTGCGGCCGAGGCGGGTCTTCCTACGGGGCTTGAACGGGATCGTTGCTTGGACTGATGCCATCTAGAAAAATAATCAGTTATTAATTTATAGATCACACATCTGAATTATTTATTCACAAAACATGTAAACAGTACCTACCATTGGAACTGCTAAGTTGCTAATGACTGCTGTTTAAAAGTAATTTTCCTTGATGTTACAAATATGTACAGTACATCACTAACTTTGTTCTCTACATCATCAAAATAAAGTATATTTTGATGATTTGATAAAATAATGTATGTCAAACATCTAGGCCAATGGACTCATTCAAAAGAAAACAATATTGCTAGTGTCAGCACAACTTTATTCAAAAGTTATTAAATTACATTAATTGTATAAACTTATACTATTTAGGGTTAAGATACATAGATCATAGCATGTTCAAAATAAATAACATATATTTCAGCTGAATAAGCCTAATAATTTCATCCATGATAGAAAAATAACAAGATGTCTTGTTTCAATTCCAATTCATGCTTTGATACAGTAATCATTTCATGGTAATTTAAAAACAAAATGGGTTTACATGTGACCAAGATTTTACTGATGACAACATTTAATCATTTATTCAGATAGTTAATTAAATCAGTGAGTCCTGACCTCCCCACACCTCCCATATGCACAATTATAATAGAGCTTAGTTAATTCAAGCAAAAACTAATACAGACATACATATATCTGATCAAGAGGTATTATAATAAAAATTACAATAAAAAAATCATGCCTTCTCAGCTTTTTTTTCCAGATTGTTGAATGAATGAATTTACAAATTGGTTATGAAATAAAATAATATAACAAGTAGTTAATAGCCCTTATATAAGTAGAATTCTTATTTTCTAGTCAATTAATTATTGTTTAAATAATATGAATGTATCACAATATAAAACCTGTTACATTTACTTATTTAAACTCAAAGACATGAAAACACAAAAAGATGTCCCCTTATTGATATTGAAAGACACCATAAAAGTGAAAAATACACACAATAAAACATTACACTCAACAACTTTACAGTACATGGACCTATGAATGAAACAAATTGGAACCCTTATCTAAGTTTTAAACTAGCTTTGTACAATATTATTGCTTATCTTTGTTGTAATCGTTTTGAGACTGATGGGCCATGTTGGTCATGCTTTTCAGTAAGTCATAATTGTATTGCTGCCGGTGCTTCATCCAGGCCAGTCCACTCATCTCCATCTGGTGCCTAATTAGGGCACTATGCATGAACTGTGGCTGCAGGTAGTCAGCTGGAGTCATGGCTCCCGGGTTGGGCTTCAAGGTGGGTGTGATAGGCTGGCGACCGGCTGTCAACTTGCTAGCAGGGGTCATGAGTTTCAGTGGCTTCAAGCCAGGCTTTGAAGGGCCAGCTGTACTGGGAGACTCAGCACATTTAGGTGCCATAGAACTTGACAGCTGTGTGCTAGTTATTTGATTAGACTGATTGATAACATTCTGTTCTGATGGTGAGTTACTTGAATGTTTTTCTTCAGCAATAACTAATTTAGGAGAAGAACTAGGTGATCGAATCTGCCTTGGGGATGGCTGAGCTGTTTGAGGTGCATGAGATGACATTTGATAACTAGGAGGTGTGGCGGACGGACTTTGGGAATGTTGTTGTTGGCTTGTTTTCATGCTGGTCTGTTTCTGTGTTTCTGGTCTAGCAATATTTAGTGGACTTCCATTAGGATTTTTGTCATGTTTAATCTGATTCATAGCGCTGGTAGAGGGGATTCTTAGAGGAGTGCTGGTTGTCAAAGGCCTGCTAGACATGCCATAGCTTTGGCTCGCTGACATGGAGGGCATACCTTTAGGAGGTATGTTATGTTTGTTAGCGAGGTTAGCAATAGATTGCATCGTTTCAAAAGCCTTCATTGTTTCAAGGGTTTGAGGTTGTCCTATAGGAGACTGGACATTGTGAGGGGAAGACAAGTCTAATGCTGTACTTGTTTTACTTTCATTTGAAGTGGGTTTGGGAGTAGATGTACCTGGTTTGTTAGCTGCATTGAACACTTTAGGTGCTGTTGGAACAGGTACCAATTTTGGAACTTGTGCTTTATTTTTTGGACCCTTAGGTTTTTTGTCACCTTGCAAAGTCTGAATTTGTTGTTCAAATGTCTGTTGGAATGTTATTGGCCCACCATAGCTAGCACTGTTAGCAGCAGCTTGTTGTTTTGCCAATTTAGTATCTGCAATAGGTTTTAAGTTAGGTACTGGTCCTTTTGCAGAAGAGGGCTCATTAGATTTATTGCCAGGTTTATTTGGTGTGTTTGCTGCATCAACTTTACTTGATGGATTAGGTTTATTGTCATTACCTTCAGTTTTATTGGGCTTTTTCACTTCTCCATCTGGAAGTTTTAGGATTTCTATATAATTATGAACAGGTGGACTTGGCACTTTATGGGTTAGTGAGTTAGTAGCAGCTGCTAAAGTTTTGTTCACTAAATTCTTTTTAGGATCATTTACTACAGTCTCACCGGGGTTACGGGGATCTAGCTTCTGGTCAGTTAGTGTAATTGATAGAGATGATGGTATGTTAAGTTTGCAGGAGTCAAATAGTGATTTGAGAGGATCACCTGAAGGGGTGATATTAGGGGAGCCCAATGTTTTAACTTGGGATAATATTTTACTTCTATCTATGGTGGGATCACTGTTGTTGGCTAAAAGATCCATTCGTATTTTGTTCACAGGAGGAGGCTTGTGGTGTGACAGAGTGCTCGGTTTTAAATCTGGAATCTTTTTCACTGGGAATTTAAGAGGTTCAGGAAGTTTAGGAATTTCTACTTTTGGAACTTGAATTTTAAGCGGAGATATAGTCTTTTGTGGAGCCAGCTTTGGTTGTTGTACTTGAGCCACATCTTGAGGTTTGCGCTTAGAAGTCGCAACATGATGAGGTACACTTCTTTTAATTCCTGAACTATCTGCACTATGAGGTGGCATAGCAGATGGAGTGCCCGGCTGCTTTGTTTCTTTAGGGGCCAATGATGGAGGTGGGACATTGGAAGTGGCCCCAAGACTTGTAACCCCAGAAGGTGATTTTATTGTAGCTTCAGCAGATTTTGGTTTTAATAGAGATTCTTTAGGTTTTGAAGTAGTAGGTGTTGTTGATGACCCTCCAGGAGCCACTTGCACAGGGTGGTTTGTTAATTTAGTCTTTTCAATTTCTATTTTTAACTTTTTCAACTCAGGTGTGTTTGGTGGCATCTGAAATTTCCTTTTCATTGTCTCTGGAACTTTTTCCTCATGTTTAGGTGTATTTACTGCAGGCTTAGTTGCAGGTTCTGCTTGTTTTAACTGCTCTTCATCTGGTTTTACAGGTGAATTTTTAGCAGAAGAATTACTTTTAGGTGTGAGTTCAAATGAATTTAAAAACTGGGACTTTTCTACTTCATCTTCTTTTTTACTTGAACCACTAGGAGTGTCAGTTACAGATTGATTCTTTGATTTATCTAATTTTTCAGTTTTCTTAGTGTCTGTGGTTTGTTTCATGTTTGAGTCTTCAGGCATGGGGCTATCTGTTCCTGATGAAGCTTCTGATCCCTGATCAGTTGGTGGAACAGGACTGTTCACATTCCCATCTTCATTTCCAGCAGAGCTCTTACTATCACGAAAATGAGTACTTTTTCTATTTATGTCAAATATCCTGTTTCTAATTGCAACATAATCTATTATCTGATAAAAAAATCTCATTGGTTCATTTCTTTTCCAGTTATAAATGTATGCAATATCCATCAGGGTATAATAGTCTGGTAAGGGCACTCTTTTATACAATATGTCAACAGCAAACTGAGTACAATCTATGTCAAATTTCATACAGAGAAATTTCTTCAGCTGACTTATATTGACTACAGCTGGGCACTGCAGATATCTCCTGGTGGCAGCTGGTGCAGAGGGTGGCTCATTGCTGTCAGATGACTTGCTGGAAATACTATCAGAGTCTGTAGCATCTGCATACTCCAAGGAAAATGAAATCACATCTTCTGGACTGAAAATTATTCTTTCTGTATCTTCCCCTCTTTGTTCTGGAGTGGCTGTAGCAGCAGGCCCGGGCCTAGAAGAGTAAAAATGTTGGCGCCTTTCCATTTCTTTTTGAAATAAACCTGGCACAAGTTTGTAGACAATATCCTGCAAGGCTTTATCAGGTTTGATGTTGGGTTTTGCAGAATTGATCATCATTTCACATACAGGACAGTAGCTCTTAGCTTTCAGATGTTTGATGATACAGCTTCGGCAAAATGAGTGTAAACATTCGACGATGGTGGTAGCGTCTATGTAGTATCCACGGCAAAGTGGACATGTTATGTGCTCATTTACTTCGCCGAGGAGAGTCCGCTGGGGAACAACTGCACTATTGTTTGGTTCACCCATTTTCACGACTTTCTTTTCAGGCACTTTGTTTGAAGTAACCATTTTAGGTTCTAATACTACACATACACAAAAAAGACACACGCAGCTGCTGGAGCATTACAAAACAGATTCAGCATACCTAGTTTAAGTTCGCACGTTTGTGTAAAATGTATACGAAGTATTACAGCCACGCGCCGTAAAAATTAGGGCTTCAGGACGATTTGATTTGTTTTGAATCTATGTAAACCAATAAAGCAGAACACCGAGACAAGTCGCCGACGCCATTGCTCAAATTAAAATTAAATTGATAATGGTGGCAGCACTGTATTATTTACAACAAATATTCTATTTTATTGTTTGACAATGCTTTATCGTTCTTACTGTTCAATTATACTATAATTCGTTTAATTGACTTACCATTACAGTATTAGACTTTATTTCATACACAAATTAACACGAGAACTATACTTTTAATTTCTAATATAATTATTTGGCGCGAACTAGCGGCATCTTATGGAATGGAAGAATGACACTTGACAGTGACATTATAAGTCTGTCAAATTTAATTAGTATTGTTCAGTTGGCATAATGAACAAACCATAAACAATGATGGTACTTTACTTCATCAAACCAGAAATTATAATGCCTCAATTTTTATATACATTGGCCAAAATGTTAAATGCCCCGACCAAGAAGTACAGAAATATTGCGCGGGGCGTAAGGCGAGTTGTGTCGCATACAAGGATTTTTTATATCATCCCTCTCTTTCCCTCTGGATTGTTCTCTCTTTGGTTTTGTGAAATAAATTTTATATGAATAGAAACCTTATGCTTTTACACTTAAAGTTCATTTTCTATAAATGGTAAATCGGGGGTGAAATCGGTCAAAAATGAAAGGCATATAGAGAAGGCTGTTGTCTTGCTTCAACAGCTTGCCAGTTTAAAAAATAATGTGTGATAAATGTCACTGTCAACTTAAGTTTTGAAATATTTAGCAATAAATAATATTATTTAATTTTATTTATTATAAATCTTACTTGACACAAAGAAATCTGAATTAATTTGTGAATTTAAAACAAAATAAAATAAGTGACCAATTAATATTATATTATTTTTCACACAAGCAACATTAAATTATGACGACATTATTATGACAAAAGATGGCGGGATTTTATTGTAAAAATAACAAAATGGTAAGAACTTGTAGTATTCCGGGATGCAGAAATGAATCTTATAGTGGTTGCAATATATCTTTCTACAGGTATGCTAAAGTTTAGTAAGATTACATTATTGGGACTAAGGTGACCATATTTTCTCGTGCTTGAAATAATTTGTGCAATATGATATTTTTTCAGTTTTCCTAAAAATGAAAACATCAAAATAAATTGGCAAAAGAACTTAAATATTACACGACCTATTACAAAATTCTCCAAAGTTTGCAGTCTACACTTTGATCCAAAATCTTTTAATACTCCAAATTCTCTCCGTTTGTTAAAAAAAGACGCTATCCCAATTCCTGCCGTGGTGAGAAAAAGTTAGTAATTGATTTGTAGCTATTAGTAGTAGTGCTGATAAAAAGTAACCAAGTCATATATTCTTATACCATGGTTTCACATACGATTCCTTAGTATTGTATACAGTTTGCTTTATATTGGTGTACATAGTTTAACCATCTCTCGTTTCAGTTAGAATTATTTGAAACACAAGGAAAACGATAGTGTAAAAAATATTGGATATAGGCAACTACCTACATGCAATTCAAATGTGAACTTGTAAATAAATATTGTAATTGCTGCAAAATGTTTATGATTTTGATCACATTGCCTCCCTGTCAATTAACCGAATCGATACTATTATAAGTTACAAACTGCCTTTTAATTTGTAAGTAACTTTGTTGGTGTTTGTTACTTAACGCGTCAACAGAGTTAGGGGTCATCATGACTCGCAAGATGCAGGTAAAATAGGACCGCAAAAGAGACTGCTCCCGATTTGGTAAGAAGATGAATTGGTATATCCTAATTATATAATTTATTGTCACCCTAGTTAGAAAAAGACAACTGCCTTTCATACTTCACCTCGCTCTGCTCATATTGGATCAGCAGTAATATTTCCCTATATATTACTTCCATGGTCGCATATTTTCTTCACTTTATAACTGTTTACAGTGAGCAAGAAAAAGTAGTATAAAAATAGCATGAAATATATGTTCATATATTGTTCTTTGATTTTCGTACATGTCTTTGACCGAAGAGTTGATTCCATAGTCATAGAAAAAAAAAACTCAAAATTATTTCACTTGACATTGACGTTTACTACCCATCTTTCTTTTCATTTGAGACCTTGTTCATTGCAGTCGATTTTTATCGAGAAATAGTGGAATAATCTCCACTTTCATTTCCATTTGCGCTTCGTTAACGTTCACACGTTAACAACATGAGAGCTAAGGTATTAATATTTCCATTTTTAAGTTATAAGTATTAAATATATCCAGTGTTTCAAGTGCCTAGTCCCAACTCGCGTCTAGTGTTTTGCCCAGCCTAATCTCGTGTTTTGTGTTGTTTCAGTGGCGTAAGAAGCGTATGCGTAGGCTAAAGCGTAAAAGGAGGAAGATGCGTGCAAGGTCCAAATAAAGCGGTAAGTCAAATATCTCCTTGCTAAGGTTCATGAACTGAAGCCGGCATGGTCGACGCACCCGTGTAAGCGGTACCTATGCAGTTGAGCACGCCCTGGCGACTAACCTCTTTGTTCAGTGCAGTGCAAAGCCCTGTACATGTGGATTGTAAACATGCTAAGTCCCGATTGCCTTGTCCAGTGGGTGTTTATTAGTATTTGATTGTACTTTGTATTTAAGATTTCCTGTCTGATAACGCAAGTTAGGTACATATGTAAAATTTCCTAATGTACAGTAGTCTTGAACTAATCAGCACGATGCTATTGCGGCCAATCAATGCCGATTCCTACTCATGTGTTAGCATTCTAACCTAACCTGCAAATATGCCAAACTGAGACAAGGACAAACAGTACCTCAGTACCTATGTAGTTATTGAAATATAAATGCTCCAACATTATCTAAACATTCAATGCTTTTAGTCATTGCAATTGGATTCCCTGTAGTAACTCAAGATAATGTACCTATCCATACAAAGGTGGTAGTTTCCCTACAATTTCATGTCAAGGTATAAGTTTTTAACCTAGAAATAACTGAACAAACTTGGTTAGGTATTCGAAATTGATTAGTAGCTAGTAAATAAAAGCACATGTAGACTAATACAAACCCATTGGTATATCATTTAATGTATACTATGATATAAGTGTGTACAGACTATTTGGTATGAGGTACTACTGTTCCTGTAACCTGATTCTTATAAATGTAGATTCTCCTAAAATATGTATTTATAACTGCAATATAGACAAAGCAATAAACCCTGTTATTCATAGGTTAACAGCTCTCCCTTGAATATCCCTATACAAACTTTTCTGCTTGTGGTTATTTTTTTTCTTGTAAAGCATTATTTGTACCTACAGTTATTATTTTCATAGGTTCTTGCAATTACTTAATTTTATCAATGTGCTTATAAAATATCAATTGACCTAAGTATTAACCAATGGGCAAACATAGCACTTAACAAAACAACTACAGAGAGCATGGTGCATTAAATCTTTTCAATAAAAGCTATGACTCTTTGGGAGTATGTGCCAATTTACTGTTTGTTATGCATGTGGAACAGTTGGTAAATTTGAAATAGTCTATTATTTACATGAGAAGTCATCCCTCCGAGGCAGTCGTTGTCTCTCCATGAGATCAATGTAAAGAATTGGAGGGTATATTACTTGCCTACTCCACCCCTGCTGTGTTTTCACAAGCCAGGGACTAAAATTGGCAAACATATGAATATTTTTTCTTAACCTCTGATGAATAATACTGTAAATATTATTTACTAATGTGTTTCTTTCTTGTTACAGGTACACAAGTGGAGTTAGTGATATCTGATCTTGCTTATGTATCCAAATAAAAAAGTATAAAAATCCATTTTGCTCTCTTTCATTATAAAACCTATACATAGTAATATACTAAGTAGATTTCTAAATCAGGACCTAAGTGATAGTAGTTTAGAAAAAGATGTAGGTTTGCCATATGAATTTTAACATTAATTTATTGCTTTTTCTTGGTATTAAGTTTAGGTATTCTTTAGCTAACCAGTAGGTACCTAGATATTGATATTTACTTAGCTATCATAACCATAGTTGAATAACCTTGAATCTTTAGGTGCATGCATTGCACTGTTCTGTAGAGGAAATTCCCAGGTATTGTATCCCACGCTCTGCAAACATGTCCAACAGTGAATTTTACCAACTAGAGAGGATGGGGCATTATTTTATTGATGGCTTATGCTCTATATATTCACTCCGGTTGGTGTAGAATGCAATTTGAGTGGTTGGTGCACGGTGTCTGTTTGCCACGCGTGACTTGGGTTAACCCTTCAAAGGTAGATACCATAGAAGTGACGTAGGTATAGGTAGCTCTTTCCCATACTGGATACAAACAGAGAGAAATAGGTGTTATGTAGTATAATTAAATAATTCAACCAAAAATTTGTATTAGGTACATAGTGCCTACCCAATCAAATCTACTAGACCATTAAAATATTATTACCATCACGTTGCTTAACATCAGGCAAGTTGTAGTCAAGCGTAAGCCTATTTCATGTTAAAAAAAATTCCTGTGTGAAAACAGCGATGCTTAGGTATCTACCTATTTTTTTTTCACTAGATTAATCTAGTTTTCGAAAAATTTGTGGTCACGCATACCTACTTAGTATATAGAAATGTTAAAATCATAATACCTACCTACGTTCCATAAGTAGGTATATGGTTTAATTTTTTATTTATTCATGCGCTATGTGCCTAAAATGTAATTAATACCTACTGAAACTAGGTAAGTAATATCACGAATTTGATGAAATAGGTAGGTACATCCTTTTTAGAAATCGGTAAATTGAACGATTTCGGTGAAATCTCTTATGCCGCGTTTGATCGTCGAAGGGCCGCGTCATATGCCCAATGGACCTCATCTCACATTGACAAGCATTTTTCACTGTCGGAAAACACAAAATGTCGATACTGCCACACAAAAATTGTCAATAGTTTATTTCTCATAATTCCGAAATATTTAACTTTTCTTCACCATGGGCCGAATGACGGGAATAAAATGGGAAAAAGCTCAGCGTTGTGCACCTAGTCATAATATTATATCCTCCGACTTTCCTAAATACAATCCTGTACCTTGGAAATTTATGGTTAGTTAGTTATTATATTTCAACTTCTAAATTTTGTAGTCAGCTTTGCAAAGCCATGTAATCACCGTGAGGATTGTGTGTGTCTGGTGCAAAATATAGAGTAGTAGGTACCTATCCCACTAATATTATAAAGGCGTACCTAGGTAAGTTTGTTCTTGACGCTCAATTCCCGGGTTGACACTGGTAAAACCGCGAGGCGCTGTTAGTACAGAATAGAATATACTTAGTGTCAACTGCAGTCTTAGCATATAGGTACCCTATATAAGTGTACGGTACACACCTTTATAATCATTCTACTATTGAATAGGAAGGCAACTCGCGTGTGGAGTGGCTCCTCTCCTACGAATACCAAAGAATGTGGCTCGAGGAGAGGGAGGCTTGGAAAAAACGCATGTATCCTGAAAACACAACAGTCAACGTCGACGTCGTGAAACGCTACGTCCTGTCCTTCAAGACTGAACATTCGGCGCCTAAACCTGAGAAAAAGAAGCCGTTCAAAATGAAAAAGTATGTAGATTTTTAATAGAATTTGATGCCAGTTATGTACTCGCTTGATGGTAAGCAACATACCTACGTAGTTTTGATTTTAATGTTTCGAGAGGAAGCATTTATTTTATTAAAAGCAGATGACAAGCCTTACTTTGCCAATGGCTGAGCGCGCCTGCATAGAAGATACACCTACTATAGTCTTTAAGGTAGATGCTATTCGAAAGGAAAAAGGAGCTCCACATAATTTATGGACTACTAAGTAGGAATTATTTGCTATAATATTCCAGATTTGAAGGTGTAGGAAGCAAGACAACGACCAAGCGCGCTCCGGGCGATAAAGCCATGGCGTTCGACAAGAAAACAGCACCAAAGAAAGAACCCGCCACAGAGGCCAAGTAAAATAACATAAAAAACATAATACAGGTTTATATTATGGTACATTTCAAGTTGAATTTATACATTACTTTCGATAAGTATTTTTAGTAATTACTTTGATTTTATCGAATTTATTTACAAGGAATAATTATAATGCTGATTAGTGAAGGCGAAATGTGATAAAAATAAAACTATTCAAAAGACATTTTTTTATAATTTTATTGCTGAAACTAGATACGCTAAGTTACAATGAAATTATTACGACAACTATGTTTAAGTATATTGGTTCGATATCATGGTTATGTATGGGGAATCTAAGTACGATGTCGATGCATTAACATCGAGATAATTATTATCGAGTAAAATGCTAACATTTCATAATATATATCGGTTCTTATCGGGTAAGCACGCTCCATCTTAGGCCATAGCCTTTGCTTGCTGTCAGGTAAACTATGGCCAAGTGCGAACCCGTTCAAGTTAAAAAAATGTGTATTTTACAAATTCTCTTGTAGTGCTTACCTAGACTCCCATACAGTTAAAAAGTTGGCATCAGTTGGATTATAACTTAGGGGCCTAAGTTCTAAGCTTCCATTTCTATTTTAAATTAACAACTATTAAGGTACACGAATATAACATTATGTTGACCACACTCACATTTGTATTCATAAAGCCATATCTCTATCATTATTTAGGTAAGGCTATGAGCTGGGTTGGAAAATGTTAAAGGTTTTAAAGATGCCAATAATAGTTAGCTATGTTTGTTATCTAAACGCAGCTTTTAAGGCCAGCGGCGTAGGAAAATTCTCATACTTAGAAACTTTTGGGGCCAAGACTTAAAAATTAAGAAAGTATTGATGACACATTTATTACACCCCAGAGTAAATAAAAATGAGCATTAGAAACACCAATATGCTTTACTCAAAGAGTATCGTCAGTAGAATAAAAACAATGAACGATATAACTAATTTTCCAATGGATTTCTCCCCCATTACATTCTTTGATTGCTAAATCGGCAATTTCGAAAGCAACACGCTTGCCTGTTCATTTTATTATGCATTTTTGAATCAGCGTCTTGAAGTTTATGAGTTTTAAAATACAAGTCTGTGGATATATTTTAAATACAATAGTTTTTACATCAATGCAGACGAATAACATAATAGAAAGCATACAAGAAAATAGGTTAAAAGTTAGAGAAAACCCTATTTAGGTTTCACATTTCACCTATTTCAATTAACAAAAATAATGCCACCTCTAAACATGTAATTGTGATAAAAAATACTATAGGCTCTCCACCTCGGAAACATGCTTTGTATTAGAAAACTCAAATTTCAAACGAGTTGAATTAAATCAAATTAAAATTACTTAACCAAATCAGTCTAAAATTACATGTAACTATTACACTCCCGTTCACACGACACTACAAATATTACTATTTTTATTTGTCCGGTCAAACGTTACTGGAACATTGTGTTTGAACGATAAACAACAACATTGTTATTTTTTTATATGTTCTGGAATGATATAATTTTGATAAATATACGAATTGAACATGTACATATAGCACCAGCCAGTCTAGTACCTACCTAGTGTTGAAATTGTCAGCATTTATAAACAGGCCTACTACAGCCACTGCGAAGATACGACTTTTATCTATTCCGATATCTTCATAAAACAAGACAGCCAAGTTATACCTCCATAAAAAGCAGTCTTGAAAAATATACACAGGCTCATTCATTTCAAGACTGCTATTTTTAGCAGTCTAGTTTAAGTGATATAGAAGGAATGGATATATTTACCTCTCAGCAGCCACTTTAACAAAAGTATATATTGTCATTTTGCAATTAAAAACATTTTTTAAAATACTGACTGCTATTCCAACATTTAACAAGTTTGATTTTTCTAAAACATCACATCTGTATTTTTTTTACAAGGATCTATTTATTTATTTATTTATAACGGTACACATAACAGAATGAGTTCATATATAAGCCAAATACACATTCAAAACTGGTTTTAAACCAGAACAAATTCCTCAGGATCGCATGACTTCAACTTGCCTGATGGTAAGCAGCGTTGTAATCTGCGTTAGATCTCAGATTACAACGCTGCGCGCATGCCTAGAAGAAACCGTTTTACTCTCGACTTGAATACCGACAAATTATAGTTCAAGGGGAATAGCGATAAACTAATAATAAATTTATTAGTTATATTCCCAATGATTGGGGTAGATTCTCGGTATGCCTAGTTTGGCAGAATCTGCAATCAGACTTTTGCAACCCAAAGGGTTAGTTAAAGAATAATCTGACTGGATCATATTCAACTTTAACTTTTCTTAAATGACTTCTGCGGCATTAGTTTTGTGTTACATATTTAAAATATTGAGCTGTACTCTAGCTACTCTCCTAAACACATTTGATTTTTTTTTTGAGCTGTCAAATTAGTTCAACAGCTTGTCAGAATATTTGTCAGTGTAGCGCTAGGCTGGCCGGCGAGTTGATTTCCGCCGAATGTGTGCAATGTTGTTGTTGTGTGTCGCGGGGGGTTTACCCGAACTGGAAGCTGAAGGCGGTGCCGGGGAAGCCCCCGCCCGACGGGAAGTCGAACTGAGGCCCGCCGCGGTTGAAGAACGACTGGAACACCACGTTGGGATCGATGTCTGGAACGATACAATTGGAATTCCTGTTAAAGCTTGGAGTTATATATTATTATTATTTTATAATTGGAGTTACTGTTAAAGCTGTATACATACACAGTACGGAGAATATCAATTATTCATTCATTCAATGGAATACTTTAGTCATAAGGGAAAATAGTCTAGTTGTAGCCTCTATCTATGGATGTTGCTTTAATCAAATTAAATTAATTTATTTCTACGAAAATTGACATACATTATTAGTAGGTATTACATAGGATTGTGTATGAAATATTCTGCCGAGAGGCGTACAAAAATACTTTTATGGCTAGTCAATTTTAATAGACTTACACTGTTTAAAGGAAAAAATAAACAATAGAAATGCTTCACTATTTAATAAATCTATCAATTTCCATACCTGCGCAGCCCGGTCCGTCGTCGTCCAGGTCGACCCCCTGGTCGTACCTGGCGCGCTTCTTGGGGTCGCTGAGCACCCCGTAGGCCTCCCCCACCTCCTTGAAGCGGCGCTCTTGCTCGCGGCGCTCGCCCTCCGGCGCGCCCGAGTGCCGGTCCGGGTGGTGCACCAGGGCACGCTTCCTGGAGTTACATGATCATGTATTATTGTTTGCTGAATAGACACTGCTCAAAATAATTTGTTATGGTGATGATTTAAAAAAAAACTTTATTTTCTTACAAAAACAATGTGAAGGTGATACAATCAACCGAATAATATAATATATTAATGATGAAGTCAAATGAACTCGTACTCTTTTGTACATTTTAATTAGCAGTAAAGTAATTAACATTTTAATTCAATGTTTAATTAACTGAATACTGAAGTATGGCTTTATTATATCTAGTTAATATAATGTATGTGTCCATATAATCCATAATGTATGTGGTGTTCTTTGTTTGATTTGTGTGTTTGTTGTTAATTATGAAATTGTATAGGTTTATTCTGTTTTAAGTAAGTTAAGTGTAGGCTTGTGAGTATTTGTGTTGTTGATGTAGGTGTAGTGTTTTTGTGTTCATAGTTTTATGTATATATATATTGTGTTGTTACCCGTGTTGTCCTCTAATTGGATTTTTGTTTGTATCATTATTTGCTATTGTGTCTGTGTCCGTTGGACAACTTGTAAATTAAATAAATAAATAAATATGTTTATTTTAACATACAAATACTGCTAATTTGAAAATAATCACATTGAACTACGCGAGTTATTATAAAATTGCCAAAATTCATCGCATCTTCTTTGCCATAGAAATAACAAAATCTTATAAATCTATCATCATATCAGCATTCGAACACTCACCTGTACGCCTTCTTAATATCATCTTCCGAGGCCGACTTCTCAACTCCCAGTATCTTATAATAGTCCTTGCGTTTAGACCTCTTCAGAGCCAGTTTAGCGTTTTGTAACAGCACCTTATTTTCTTTGCTCTTGTCGATTTTGTAAAGCCTCTCGTAATCTTTGACCGCGTCTTCAAACTCGCCGAGTTCAGTGTAACATTTCGCGCGTCGGAGTAAAGCCTTCACGTAGTTCTCGTCCAGTTCTAGAGCCTTGAAAGGAAAGTTGTTTTATATTTAGTATTAGGGATTTGACCGTGCTGTGTGGTGCGCTGAAGAGGAGGCCTATACTCAGCAGTGAGTGATATGATAATGACACAAACTGCTATGGCGATGATTAAGGGATATTAATTAAGTCAGGCAAACTATGGCCAAGTGCAAACCCGAATTAGTTAAAAAAAAAACCGGCCAAGTGCGAGTCGGACTCGCGCACCGAGGGTTTCGTACAAACCTGCAAGGTTTACAAAGTTCGTTCAAAGATTATTAAAAAAAAAAATATTTTGTGATGTAACTAAAAATTTATGGTTTTCGTAATTTTTCCTTTATCTATGCTATAAGACGTTGCTTCGTACCAAATTTCAAGATTCTGAGTTCACGGGAAGCACCCTGTAGGTTTTGATTCCCTTGCAAATGTCGAAAATTTGCGGCATAAATGGCTGTATCTTTTGATTGCGTTGGCTTAGAAGTTTGATTTTCACAGCTTCAAGGGACAGTAGACCTGAGTAATTGATATAAATTTCAGCTTCATACCTCTACGCGTTCCTGAGAAAAAGGGTCTTGACAGACGGACGGACGGACGGACGGACGGACAGACGGACAACAAAGTGATCCTATAAGGGTTCCGTTTTTTCCTTTTGAGGTACGGAACCCTAAAAATAGATGTTACAATAATATCGAATTAAGTATTCCACCTAAAGGAATAGTGGTTAAGTTTATATGATTTTCTTTTCTTATAAAATCAGTCAACCTTCTAATTTTTTTAAGTATCATCAATTATATGAATGCTAAAGCGTATTATTTGTTGGTTAGTTTATTCTTCTTTTAGTGTGCTATGACTATGACTATGATAGTGATTTCTGGTATGGTAGAATCGTAAATTATAATAGTGATATAACCTTATACGAAAAGAATGGCGGAGAAGCCGCGGGCGTACATTAATATTTACATATTTTGATAACTGTAGTAAGCCCATCTATCTTCTTCTTCTTTTTTATTTATAAAAATGAATCGCATAATGTGTTGGTAAGCGCATAACTCAACAACGCCTGGACCGATTTGGCCAATTCTTTATTTAAATATTCGTTGAAGTTCAAGGATGGTTTTTACGGCGAGAAAAAATCGAAAAAATGCCGGTAAATCCCTAAAAACCGCCTTTTCTTTTTGCCATACAAACGTTTTCTAACTAACTAAAGAGTAAAAGAGTCAACAGACAGGATGAAGTCTGTCGGGCCGCTAGTATTTAAATTAAGATAAAGAAAATCATAGATACCTTAGTGCAAGCCTCGGCCGCTTCCTTGATCTGGTTGAGTTTGGAGCAGACAGTTGCCTTGTTGAAGTACAGTTTAGCGTTCACAGCCTTGTTATTCTTGTCAATGAGCAGAGCTTCGTTGTACAGGTGGAGAGCTTGCGCCCACCGGCCCATCTTGAAGGCTTCATTTCCTGGAATAACAAAGATTTAAGAATATTAGAGTTTATTCTTAATAAACGTTGTTTGCGTTCAATGGTGTTCTAGAATAGAAAGATCGTTATTTCCAACACAAATGAAGCACAAGATACACATTTTCTTACATGTAAGTAACTTGTTTTAAAATTACCAGCATTCAATTTTATTATGTCAATAAATATGTTGTATTTTGTATTTTCAACAAGTTAAAAAGTAATCTATGTGATTATCCAGTGCATTTTGGTACAACTGGCTGCTAACGTAGTTAAAATACATTTACACTAGTTTCTCACAAGCATGTTCAAACAGCTGTGTCTTAAGACAATGAATCGTTTTTTCTGGGTAAGCCACTATAACGTATATTACCAGCTGAAGACCAGAAACATCGCTTACATCAACCAGTGAATCAAGGACATGAATACATTTATATAGGTTTTTGTAAAAGCTGTTTGAGAAAGAATGAGATAGTTAAATATACATGTTCATTTATATTTCCGCATCAATATTATTATCGCCTCAGTATTGGTCAATGATAACATAGATAGTAATTGTGATAACGTAACAAAACAAAGACCTTGTCTTAGTTTTTTTTTTTGATAAATCATTTTATTCGTCGCAATATTATTTGCAAATAGCACATACAACAAGATACGCGCAAATTCATTGTTCATGGTGATCAATTGTACAATAATAACTCATGGCGTAACCATATGAGCAAGACAATAGGGAAAACGAATAATAAAATGGAAATATCAAGAATGCGTTTTGATAACACCACACATATGCTTAACGTAGTTGCATTAAAGTGAGTGGGATAACGAGTTAGTGAAAAAGCACCTTAAAAAACTTAGGATAAAGTTGGCGTTTGATTAATATGGCTAACGTACCAATTTATTCTTATCGCTCAACCCATAACAAAGCGCCCATATTTACTTTAAAACATATTTATCAACTTTTGTACTAGGTAATTTTGACGCTAAATGTGTTTAAGGTTCCTAGTTCAAGTAACCTTTTTAGATACTTAAAAGTATTTTTAATATATTTAAGTATTAAAATATTTCACTAAATTAATAAAATACATTTGGTTTATTGGTCAAAAATACATATGTTATAAACTTATCTTGGGCCTAAATGGATCAATGTAATTGTGTCTTACCTTCTTCTTTTTTCTGTTTAAGTAATTTAGCCTTTTTGTATATTTCCATTGCTTTCTTGTGGTCGGGCGCGAGGCGCAGCACTTGCTGGAAGTGCTTGAATGCTTGCTCATCTTTGTCCTGCAAAATAGTTAGTTAAGCAATTGTTAGTTCAAATGGCAACAAAGTCGATATAAACATATACAAAAAAGTGGTGTTAGTTACACCCTTTATAACTCAAGAACCGCTGAATGGATTTAGCTGAAAATTGGTGGAGAGGTAGCTTAGAACCAGGAGACGGATATAGGACACTTATTATCCCGTTTTTTATTTATTTATTTATTGCCTCTAAGGCGGAACAGAGTTCGTCGGGTCAGCTAGTTTTGTATACATTACAAAACCAATACAAATTCTAGTAGATTGAAGTACGCAATTTAAATGATATGTTGGTAAGTTAGACCTCAGGTAGACCTTTATTAGCCGATTCCAAAAAAGGAGGTTATAAAGTCTGCTGAAAGTTTTTTTGTGGGTAAGTTACGTGATACCTCCGTTATTTATGTTAATTTGGGATCTAAGTTTTGAATCGAGCTTACTTAGATACTTAATTACCTACTTACGTTTTGCTTTGGCTTTTAAGAAATATGGCTTTTAAATCATAGGTTTTGTATTGAAATTTGGCTCAGTTTAGTGCATATATTAATAAGGTATTTTTTTGTGAAATTAACACACATTGCGATAATAGAAACCACATAGTGATATATATATACATATGTAAAATAATACACGGTCACAGGATATGCCATATTCGACGTTTGCGGTTAATAAAAACGTACTTATATCTCACATGAATGGAAATAAGCAGGAAGTCGTAAATATTCCAATTTTATCAAGGTCAAGCAATGGTAAAACTGTTTAGTTTATTGTGCGGAAATGTATAGATTACATTGTTTGTGTTTTGACTGGACAAAATGATTTCATTGATCTATTTTGTATAAGTCTGTGATGGATAGGTATGGTAATCTGTTTTGTAATCAAGAGTGTAATCTGAAATATCTATATAATATCATATATTCTGGAATATATGTATATTGTATAAGCATTGTGCAGCTTTAAAATGCCTGTGGCATGGATACAAAATTGTATCCATATTTGATGAAAGGTTAAATTATTATGAACATGTTTGAGAGACCTTCACTATGGTGTTTGACACTGTAACATGGTGTCAATACCCGTATGTGATGCATCAGTTTGTAGGGAAGAGGGCAAACATACAAATCTATTTTTGTGCCGATTACACGGCTGCGATCACGAAAGCAATAAGTAATCTTAGTATGTTTTACAAATTTTCGTTTCAGTATAAATTTAAACATCATTTATATTTTTTTTGGTTTGGTTCAATTGGTTCAATATCTACAATTTTTTGTTTCAATGTATGTTGTTTACAAACCTCGAAGTAGAGGCACAAGCCCCGCACGTAGATGGCGTCGGTGTCGAATGAGTCGAACCGCAGCGAGTCGTTGGCGATCTCCTGCGCCTCCTGGCAGCGCCCCAGCAGCGCCAGGCACTCCGCCTTGGTCAGCTTGGCCCTGCAATGTTGTGAGGAAATTAGTATATTTCAATAACATCATTCTTATTTTAATATTAAAACTTTCGTGAGACATTTTATCAATATGTTAACTAAACGGTTTAGGTACATTCATCATTCTTATTTGGGAGTGTGGTTCAGCGGTTTCAGCGTCTGCTTTACATACAGACGCGCCCTGGTTCGAATCCGGCCCTACACCAGAGTAAGCTGTATTTTCAAGTGATGTGATTGTGTTATATGCACTCGCTTAACGGTGAAGGAAAACAATATGAGAAAACCGACATGTTTGAGGAGCACAATATCCGAAGACCTATATGCCTTCCGTGGAAGGGCGCACATCACGACGTATCCGCCCAAGAGAACTCTCCTAACAAATAAATTCTGCGGCGGAGTCACGACCCTCAGTCATGAGGAAATACGACTCAAGAGAGTTCTTATTTTATTTTTAAATACAATAGGCTCAATTTTGAATTGGTTTACCTAATATTAAACGGCACTATAGAGTTGTAAGTATTATGCTCTCATTATTCACAATTTTCATCCACCCACAAAGCTAAATCAGCTTGAGATATCTTTGTACATATAGGTACATTTCATATATTTATACAAACTACTGTGAAGTAAATCTCAAAAAATAAAAAAAAATGTGATAGTGTTTTTGTTTTTTAAATTGGTATACCAGACGCGATCACTTTGAATAACTAGATTCATGTTATAAATCGACACCACTTTTCTTCCAGTCTCTATTCAACAGTCAGTTTGATTCGTATTAAACCATCCGGCAAGCGCGCTAGATCGTAGATTATAACGTTGCTTAACATCAGGCAAGTTGTAGTCAAGCGTGAGCCTATCACATGTAAAAAAATGCAGTGATTACAAGATGTGCGCTAAAACCGGTGAAAAAACAATAAACAATAAAGTAAACATACTTCACACGTTACAAAAGGTCACAGACTACACCGACTTGAGAGTATTCAGACGTTTCAATAAGGTAAACATTGTAATTAATCGCAGTTCCGGTCGGTACATCGAACAGAATGCCCTAAAGCGAGGTCTTCAAGTTTACAAGAAACCACTCACCTTGATCAGGTGACATTGAATAAACTTTCATTGTGAGTCACATAACTGTTGAAAAACACAGAAACAAAATATGGAGACTCCTACTGTAACTACTTCATCAATATATCTAGTATATCTACCTACACAAACTGACTGAGATGCGTAGCAAGGCGGCAGATTAATGTAATATAATAGGTCTGTAAAGAATGATTCCATAAAACAGATCAACTATAATGTACATGATGTTTAGTATGGGTTCTAATTTTTGATCATCAACTTCTTTGGTCTACATCGAAAATTAGTTTGACAAGAGTAAGTGTAACGTCAAAGGTTTTCACCCTAATTACCCAGCTATGGAGTATGATGTTGGTGTTGATAAACAACAAGAAACCAGACTTGTAGAACGTGTGGGCTGCACAATTAATGACTCACTGATCGCAGCACTAATCTAACTGTTGATTCGTAACTCCGCTGCAATATTTCGCAGTTAAGCCGAGATGAGGCGCCCATTTTTTCTCACATGTATATGGGTACCTCACATGACTTGACCGATTTCCTTTTCTACTTTCGCTTTGGCTAGCTGGATTTTTTATCGATTTCTCTGTGCTAGCTGTAATTTTTGTTTTCTAGTGTGGGACTGTGGGTGTTTTTATATAGGACTAAACTAACTGTAGTTATGATGTTTCATATAGCGCATATATGTCCTGAATGAGTCTTGAGATGTATCTTTTGAATGTGCCTTTATAACCATAAGAATAACTCTTAGCTAAAGTTTTTTTTTTTTTTTTTTTTAACTTGAACGGGTTTGCACTTGACCATAGTTTACCTGATAGCAAGTAAGGCTATGGCCTAAGATGGAGCGTGCTTACCCGATAAGAACCGATTCACTCTCGCTTTGAAGATCGCTGGATTATAGTGCATGGGGAACAGAGAGCCAGGCAGGGAGTTCCACAACCTAGCGGTACGAACAATAAAGGTGGAAGCGTACCGTTTCGTGCGGGTCTTAGGAACTTCCATCATAAACCGGTGTCGTCCTGCCGTACCTCTACTCGTCCGGTGAAAGAAGGGTGCGGGCGGAATTAGTCCGTGCAATTCCGCGGCACACTCTCCGAAATGCAACCGATAGAAAACCGACAAACTAGCGACTTTGCGACGGTGTTCAAGACTTTGAAGTTTCGCTCGGCACAGTTTATTATTACCAATGATCTTCTTGGCTCGACTCTCAATGGCCTCTAGTGCCTCAAGTTGGTACTTGGCTGATCCATCCCAAAGATGCGAACAGTACTCCATGCACGACCGAACTTGTGCTTGATACAAAGTAAGCAGCTGTTCCGGCTTGAAGTACTTTCGCACCTTCGAGAGGATACCCAACTTTTTGGCTGCAACTTCGGCTTTAGACTCAATGTGAGAGCCAAAATTAAGAGTAGGGGACAATGTAATACCAAGAAGATCAAGGTGGTCAGTTATCCGCACAGTCGAATTTCGGAAAGTGGGGGCCAGCTCGAATGGCCTCTTTTTAGCGGTGAAAAGACACGCCTGGGTCTTCGCAGCATTAAACCTGACTAGATTGGCATCACCCCAATCGGAGACTACCTTGAGAGCCAGGTTTATACGCTCGACCATCGCCTCCCTGAGCCACTGGATCTCGGCCGCACTGGCCCGCGCTGTGGATGTATAGCTCTCTACAACGGTGCTGTCGTCTGCGTACCCAAAGGTTCCGGGTTTCAGCAGATCGTTAATATGCAGCAGGAAAAGAGTTGCAGAGAGCACCGACCCTTGAGGGACACCGGCATTGATAGCCATTAGATCTGAGGAGCAGCCATCAACGACTACTCGAATAGACCTATCCCTCAAAAAAAGTCCGAAATCCAAGCACGAAGCCCAGCGGGCAGGCCGTAAGAGGAAAGCTTGCTAATAAGGCCATCGTGCCAAACCCTGTCAAAAGCCTTAGAAATATCCAGGGAAACCGCCAGGGCTTCCCCGTATTTCTCAATGGCTTCACTCCATTCAGTTAAACTGGAACATTACAGTTCGGTTGTATGAAATGATAATTTAAATACATAGATGGTGGGACCATGCAACATAAAAGAACATAATAAAATATACAAATTTGTAAATTGTGAACAAATAAAACAGAAAAAGAATTTACTTGTAATGAAGTAATAGTTTCTTCTAAATTTACAAAAGAACTTACTTGGAGCAAGAGGGGCTGTAGTCCAGGCAGCGGTCCATACAGAATACCACGCGGCGATAATCCCCTGCCTCGAAAGCTTTCTGGGAGTCCTCGTTGAGCCGGCGCAAGGTCTCGAGGGCACGTCGCTCGCTGCTGGCGCAGTCCGCGCCGCCCAGCTCTGTGGCCTTGCGCACCGCCTGCTCGCCGCCCGCTAGGTCTCCTGAACAACATAACAGACTTTCAATTAATATTACACTTGAAGACAGGAAATTGACTACTCAGTCACAGTTTTTTTTACAAATACAAAAAATATTTATTGACATATTAAAAACAGGTAACAATAAATTTCTTGAAACCTCTGGCCTTGTGCTAGTTGTGAGACTGTGTTACAAGGCCCCAGAGTCTTCCCCCAATAACATAAAATGATACATTGTCTTAAGTGAAATGTGGTTTTCATTTCAATAAGTTTACACTTACTATAAACATACTAAACAACCCTTCTACTAACATTTCTTTGACTGACTCAACTGCTATGATACAAATTTTATCTTTTAGTAGATACCATTAATAAATCAAATATAGATACTACCGGAATACTCTTCAAACCACATTACAACTTTAATGCTGTCTCATAGTTACCATTTATTTACATATAAACAAAATAGGTACACTCAAGACAAACACATTAGTCATCAATATATCTTAAGTTAAGGCTACAAGAATTCATTATGGATTACAAAATAGTCACTAAGTCAAAGTTTGAGTTATAAAATTTCATTAGGTAATTAAAATTCTAAATAATATTTATTACCAAACTTAACTAAGTAGCATTTACATAATACTTACTTAATGAAAAAACAAGCAAGATTCTTGAACAAGTAATAGATTAATCAAGTCAACTAATGGAAAGTTTGAGTTACTGCAATAAACAAACTCATTTAAATTTAATTAACAGTTGATAACTGAGGCCAGCTGTACAAATAACCTCACTTTTATTTGTACAGTTTTAATTTTGAGTTCAACTTTGTACAGCACACATATTTGGCAGAGAGAAAAATAAACATGGCTAAAAAGAAGACACTTTATATTGGCTGTCACATTACTAAAGAAATATGTTTGTTTCATGATTCTATATAAAGAAATACTACATCTCCACAGCCCACTACATTCAAAACTGGTGAAAAACATTCTTAAATAAGGTTGTTATTTTGAACAGTACAAACTTCTACTGGTGTGCTTTAGTTAAAACCACAATAAATTTCATTCTTATTTATGTGTACAATTTATTTAATTAAGTAACTTAATCATTTAAAATTATAAAGTCGCTTAAACAACTTCATGTACTTAGTAAAATAAAGAATGCTCAAAAAGCAAGATGTAGCAGAAATTTATAGCAGTAAGTTATATCAGTGCAACTGTCACAGCAATTATACAAGCGTCCAGATATCTTGAAAAATAGAAGATGACTTTGATTACTTACCTAAAGCAATACAGCATTTAGCTATTCGAATGTAGCCTTTAGTGAATGTGCTGTCCATGTTAACTGCCGTCTGGGCATCGTCCAGGGCCTTCTTGTACATTCCCAGCATCATGTAGCAGGCAGCTCTGTTCCCATAGTATGAAGCATTGTCCGGACATAGTGTGATGGCTTCATCATACATAGCAAGGGCACCCTTGTAGTTTTTATATTTGTACAAATGGTTTCCACTTTCTTTTTTTTCTTCGGCCAGACTGGAAGGAGGTTTTGGTTAGTAGGTTATATAGTTATAATGGAATAGCAATAGAATAAAAGTATCATTTTTACCAGTAAAATTGATTCTAATAAGATTATCCTACTCATTATAAAACAATACAAATATTCCATTACTGGGTTGTATGTGTTAGTTACTTTACTGGTACAAGGACAGCAAAGAGCAATAATTTTGCCTATTAAGTTACAGATAAGGAGTTCATAAGTGACTCTCCATCACATCTAATGCCAAAGAATGATGGTAAATCTATTCACAATAGCACTCCCTGTTGGGTGGAGTGTGTTGAACACCAACAACAGCTAAATACCCTCAATATAAAATAATTAGAGGAATTAAACCAGGCTATTGTACTCAATGTGCTGAATGAAAATAAAGTAGGTCAAATGTCAAGGTACGCTAGGATTTCCGCATAGAGCTTCTAATTTAAGAAACACTTTTAGTGGTTAGAACAAGAATATGCATTTTAATTTATGATGAAATGGGTTGAAAATGATGATTTGCGTATGTTTTTGTAAGGAATATTATCAAGGCTGCATCATAACAACTTACCTTTCCGGGCTTTTTGGAACCAAATCATCAATGGTTAAATCCAAATCGACTACTTCAGACTCTGCCATTTTTGTATTATTGTGTTTAATTTTCAATAACCAAACAGAATTTCTGCCTTTTTTATTTGACGACGAAATCACAAAAGAACTACATCCATCACAAAAATCTTGGCGAGAATGAATGAGTGAATGAAATGAACGGAATGGTGCTTGATAGAAAAAGAAAAATACAATTTTTCAGTGATGAATTACAAGCCCACAGAAACACAGATTTTAGTCGTACTATTCGAAAAGTAAAAAAGGAATCGAATCGATAAGTCTGTACATAGCTTTATTTAAAAAAATATCCACTGAAGACTGAATGACCTGAATGTCATTGTCAAATCAGACCAAATTATGTCAATGAGATGCGATCCAAACTCATCCAAATTTTGTTGGTAGGCAAAAAATATTGAAATTATTTGAATTACAGAAAGATTTATTATAATCTCCAGTATTGATAAAGTAGCAAAACATTAATTGTTTATCCTTGCAAATGCCGTTATAATGGATACCGATGAAATAGTGCATAGTAGCAGTTATTCCAACGGTGAAGTGGAGTGGCAACCACTAGCTCTCACTTTAGTAGAGTATCCAAAAGGTAATATTGAGTAAAATTAAAAGAAATGCCGAGTGTTTTTATCTATAATACACCGTTATTAATAGCTACTTCTATATGCTTCAGGTGACTTACTCGGGAAGTTCTTTGCATTCATAAGTTTGTCCCCTTTTGGAATCGGCGCTGGTTTCGTCGCACTTATACTGTTCCGCCGAGATTTACACACAGTAAGTACAATGACCCTCGGGATATAATGTTCTGTAATGTCTTATCGTATTTTATTGTGGTCTCACTAATATTTTCAAAATGTTTATGATAATTTATTTGTGTGGAATAAAAGCCCCATTAAATTTTCGAAGTTTTTGAGGTTTTTTTTATAACAAAACTCTTTATAACACAGAAAAAAAGTGAATAATGAGCTGTGATTAATAAGTGTTTGTATTATTTATTTTGCAACTATGTAAATAACTAATTTTATTTTTCAGATAGCATTCTTTGCTGGAACATTAGTCAATGAGACATTAAATATAATTCTAAAACATGTAATATGTGAAGCCAGGCCGCTAGTGAGAGGAAATCTATACAATGAATATGGAATGCCATCATCACATGCTCAATTTATATGGTTCTTTAGTATTTATGTACTTTATTTTGTTGTGATCAGGTGAGCAAACTAATACATAAATAAATAAATATTTCAGGACATATCAGCGCCATCTAGCCCCATACTATGCTTATGCTTGTATCATGGGTATTGTATTTGTATCATACATATTTATATTGCAACAATGTTGATCTACTCGCTTATATTCTTATCCCACAATAATTATCTTGTATAGTCTATTCCTAGCTTATGTAACAGGACCTGTACCATATTTTTGGAGCACATTTTACTCTGCTAATTAAATAAAGTTTGTAATTTAGTGTGGAAAGATTTATGAGTTATTTACCTAGAATCAACAAACTCTCATTTATATGTATGTAATACTATCAATATGTATTTATTAATGAAATCTTTATAAACCCTCAAACTATATTGGTATATTTATTTCAGATTGCATCACATAAACAACAATAGTATAATATCAGCACTATGGCGAGTGATCATAGTTGGTGGCTGCCTCCTGCTGTCCATACTAGTGAGCATAGCCCGGGTCTACCTCCACTACCACACTACATCACAGGTGGTTGTCGGAGGCCTAGTTGGATTCTTGTTTGCAACTGTATGGTTTGCAATGGTGCATAGAGTGTTCACACCTCTATTTCCACAATTAGTGTCTTTGTAAGTATTTTTCTATGATTATGTTATTTTATGTAGAGTAATAAAGGTTGCAGTGAAGGTTGTTGTATATAGTTCTTTGGTCTGATAATAAATTTTATAAGTTATCTATACAACTACACAGAACTAAGATAAAGATATTTTATTTGCTAATAACACTGGTACAATCACAAAAATATTAACAAATTACTTAATATTATGTATAACAATAGAGAAAGGATAAGATATATGTATATATGTATATCTTAACTCTGTAACTACTTTTTAGTCATGTGTAAAGAGGTATACATAGTTAGCAAAGCTGAATAAATCCTATTTGCAAAGAATCAAACAGTAGTAAACCTGCATTTTTATATTTGTAAACTATCAAGTTTGTTGTTTGAAGCCGGTTAAGGAGCAGTTGCCTCAGAAGAACACTATATACATCTCCAGAGTGTCATCTTTATATTTGTCTCAAGTGTTTTAAGACCCTATGTACCATATCATATCACATTCTTCACAATACTTTCTTGTGCCTTCCAGAAAGCTATGTGAGATGCTGATGATCCGCGACACGACGCTGATCCCCAACGTGCTGTGGTTCGAGTACACGACGTCGCGGCAGGAGGCGCGCGCGCGCGGCCGCAAGATGGCGGCGCTGAAGCCGGCGCAGTGACGGTGCGCCTGCCCGCGGCCGCGGCCGCGCCCGCGCGCGTGACGCCTGCTGGCCGCCGCCGCGCTGGCGCTGCTCGGCGGCGTGCTGCTCTCCAGCCTCGACCCGCGCGCCTTCTTCCACTACTGACTCACCACACACGTGAGCCGTGTCACCAAGCCTCCAAACAATCCAGCAGGGTGTGTCATGAATTTGGAATGGTTCTGTAGAACTCCTTGTAACTTCTATTATTGGTGGATGAACTGATATTGGTTAAAATAATTCAGTTTTGACGTCTTTGATTGGCGTTTCATTTTCGAGCGGAAACGTTCCGAATTTGTGAAACACCCTGCGGACCCAAATGACTGTCCCATTTGTGAGCCACATGATGATATAACCCAGTTCATGAAGTTTGGTTTTATAAATGGCAGCAAAAATCATTCCATTTTTTTACATTAGGTATAGCGCCTCCGTTTGTGGGAAAAGAAATTAATGAAATCCTTTTCGCCGCCATTTATTAAACCTATCTCTAATGACTGAGTTTCACCTTAATAAGAAATTTATAAGCCACATGACCATTTCTCATAAATAATGTCTGAAAAGATTTGGACAATGGGAATGCATTGTCAATTTGTGGTTTGTGGGATGGATTTTATGCTCTGTACACATGCTCGACAAACAAACAACTAACAGGCCAGTCTACCTACATACAACAACAACAAAACAGTAGTTTGTTCATAAGCTGTCGTTCAAAGTATTCCACATCTACTGTTTTGTTCTTGTTAGAGAAGGCAGTTAGTTGTCTATTTGCTAAGCATGTATTAATGTACTTGTGTATGTGGGCATAAACACTTACAGAGTGTTGTAATCAGTAATCGCAATGATAAATATCCTATTCGTGTATAGATAATATGTTATAGATAATGAATTGATGGAAAATATGTGTGGTTGTGTGGCTTTACAACTTCTTATGCATTCCTTTCTACTTGTTCACTTTGCATATAATCTTAAAACTGTGGTGTAAATTACGCGGTGAATGAATTATAATTATTTAAATAGCAGGTACATAGATTAATGCCGACTGACAAGTAGATTGGATGGATATTAAAAAGTAATTTAAAATATGAGTCGGATATTATGAAGTGAGGTGATATTAACTAAACGAGAACAGCTTATTGAGTCTAGTGTGTACTGCATCCTGCAGGGCAAGCACGGCATGGGGATAAATAGTCTTTCCCCCATTTTATCCACCTGACAGTGTCATTCCCACCTTTCTTATCATGACAACCTATGACAACAGTGGAAAGAAATATAATTTATCCCATTGACAATTACGGTGGAATATTCATGAAATTTTATCACGCTACTCCCCGCTGTAAATATAAAATAAAAATAAAAGGAATGAACAATTTCTGAAGGTAAGATGATTTGATACAATGTTTGATGAATAATTCAAACAATGTATTCATTTTAATTTAATTTCGTAACTATGGCAACGAAATAGGAATAAAATATAACGCTACTCTCGCCGTATATCTTTCGCGGTTTGACTTTTCACCGGCTACTCCGTGCTAAAATTGACAGCGGGGAAACAAAGTCTTTTCTTTCCCTCGGGATATATTGTCTTCTGCCTGTGCTAGCCCTGTTGTATTTGTAACCCCCTTGCAATAATTCATTTTAAGAGTACTATAAGTAATTAAGATAGTGCATAGACTGATATAAGCTGGATTTATGTGGGTTTTTGCTGATTGTGACGGTGTTATGTTATGCTGCTATTGTAAATTATTTAGACAGGTTTGAGTTGATTTGGTTTCTTTTGTTAACTTTTTAGGGAAATAATTTAATCACAGTATATGACTCTAACAGTAATAAAACAGCATCTCCATCACAATATCCCAAGGTTACACTCGACCTGGGTATATAATAATATATTATATACGTACACTGACTATTATCCCCTGTTATAACATAAATTGTAGCTCTATTTTATGTTATAACAGGAACTAATAAAGTTGAACACACAAGTAAATGTCAATACATACATTCTGTATATAACTTGATCAATAGTGTTATTTACGATTTTATAAGTGAAAGTTTGTGTTTAATATATTTTTGTACACATTTTATTAGACAAGATATCCCCACTACCTGTGTTTGGTAGAATCTTATAAAATCATCTAAACTAGTTTTTATAACGGCTAAGCTAAAATGTAATATCCTTTTGAACGTACATATTTAAGTATAAGTCGAAACTAGTGTTGTAATATATGGCAACAAAAATATCGACGTCACGGTCCTTGCGGTTGTGTCGTAGTTTAAATATATTCAAAGCAAAAGATACACGATTTTGTAAAAAAGGCTATTCCAAAACTATCATGTTGTAAATAAACACAACTTTATGTCATCATCACAATTAGCCGTATTTAAAAACGCAGTTAAAACTGCGTGTAAATTCCCGTTGGATAATAATTTAACTTGCATATTGCTGTCCCGCTCGCTCTTAATGGTGTAATGCTCGGTGCGAGCGTGACGGAAATATATTATTTTATACAAATGGAAGAATGTTACAGAAAACACAAAAGAGTAATTTTGGAATAGACCTGATAATAGTTTACTATAGAACTTTATAGATTGTGACTTACAAGTAACTTAACCGAAGCATGCAATAACTAGATTAGCAGAATTAATACGATAGTGTTGCTTAGAGACCTCTAGTCTAGTGTAAGTTGTGTATATTAGCTTAATTACTACATGTGTACTTTTGAATACGAAACGTTTTGCTTGTAAAGCCGTTAAGATCATATTTTATAATATACATCTTTGTACATAAGCAGGAATCAAAATTAAATCATCTAATCAATTGAATAAAATAAAAACTTTCCTTCTGGTATATACATAACCTTTTTATGAAACAAGGAGGTATATTGTACACAGCCTTGTGTGAATGACTTTGTCGGTAATTATGGGCCTCTTTTAGCGATGGATCCTCATGATTTATGGCATGAAGATATAATGGGATAACATTGGGTTTTGATTCCAAAATCCTAATAAGACGTGGGTAAAATATAATTCAGTCGGTAAGAAACTGAATGTTATTTCCGTAGTCTAATTGTGAAACTTGTTTCGTAAAAAAATACATAAGTATTAAAAATAAATAAAAATACTTACATAGTTATCGCGAAATAAAAAGCTACTGAAACGGATAAGTAATATTGGTGTACTCCAATTCTAAAATAAATGAATTTAAAAATATTCTTATGTATTGAAAAAAAATGGTTCCCTAACATAGATCCAGTATCACAGAATCACTTGCTAAAACAGTTACTTGCATTTAACATGTATTTTTGTAAAATAATATTAAGAGCATACACATAACAATCATCTAGACATGACTAGCCTTAACAAGTACTTAAAAATAGCAGCAATCTAATACCGACATGTCCGATATTTTTTTGTTGCTAATTTGTATCCATATGCATACTCTATTTTTTGTATGAAAAAAAAACATGTAGGTAAACGGTTTTGCTAAAATTGTTTTTTTTTTTATATTCTTTATATCGGACGTTTGTCTGAGGCATTATAATCTTGTAATTAACTCTTAACTTGTTTTTAATTTATTAAAATTCATTACTTTTTCTTGTTTCAAATGATTATTTTTAATGGCTGATGGTCTATTGCCCTGTTGTGTATTGTATATGGTCCATAGTATTTGGTTGCTATATAATATAATCGACTAACATATAAAATTTAATCAATGGGTGATTAGCCAATTGATATTGTTTCTCTCTTTCTTGAATAGTTTTGAATGAGAGTGAAAAAGACAAAACACTCAAACTGATCACTTATTGGTTGAGGTTGATTAGTAAGACGGTAAATATTTTCGATTTTTTAATTTCTATAAAGTCGACCACAATTCTACCTATTGTAATTAATGAAATGTTGTAAAAATATTAAGGAGAATATAATAATCTCACAAACCAGCAACTGTTGTCCATTATTTATTTGATTTCTTTATACATTAAGGAAATTGAATTTCAAAATATTCTTACAATCGCCTGGAGTCTTTATCGATCTGTAAATAAATGAAAAAAAAAAAAAATATGAAAGGAAAAGTTATCTATAAACATAAAATAAGGCATAAGTATGTGTTTGTTCCTTCTCTGATCCGATTTGAAAGAAATTAGGTGTGGAGATAGCTCCCGGAATAACACATAGTACTCTTTATCCCGGACAAACATAGGTAAAGCAGCAGTACGTTGCTAGTAACACAACACAAAATATGGTTATAGGTATCTTCTAGGTAAGCGTGTTACACCCTAGGCTGCAGCAATGCTTAACATCAGGCAGGCTGTGGACAAACGTAAACCTATCCCACGCAAAAAAAGTGAATGAAAATATGGGAGCGCCACTTGTTGGCCTACTTGTTAAATTAGCTATCTATTTTTTCCTGATGTATGCACTGTTGTGATCATGCAAATAAATAGTACCGTACAACCTTACAAGATTGCCCTTTCGATATGAATTTGCCCAGCAGGGTGTTTTTAAGAAAAAATGAAAAAAATAGCAACATATTTTAGTAGAATTTGTTTTTTTGGCTGATAGTAGAATGTTTAACATATTCCTGGCAACACTACGCAAGCGTCTGTCGCCAACGTCATTTCAGTCGAAAGACAGAACGTGTCAAAGTTGGACGTAGGATTCGCGGGCCAAAAACAGTGCCAGAAACTTTTGCCGGAGGTCTGTTTACACGTTACAGCAGGTAAGATATTTGTGAACTACTAATAGTTTATAGCAAATAAACGATAGATATCGATTATACTGCGCAAAAGCTTTCTTAGATTTGAAAAAAATCAATTGGGCAATGTCATATTACTTTTTCTAATGTACTGTTTACAACTTTGCCCACCTAAATATTGGTATCAGGGTTGTCACCTCCTTAGTTATTTTTACCGGACTGATATAAAAGGAGGTGTTAATTTAGGATATAAATGTATAAATATGTAAAAATATATGACTACTGTCATACCATGTTGTGAGTTGTTAATCATAGTTTACATTGTGGTAAATATATACATATTCAAAAACTCAGGTCAACAATAAAGAGTGACAACCCTAGTCCATCGTTTTATTTCTATGAAAAGTTGCAAAAAAAAAGATGACTTTGCCCATTCTAGTTTAGCAAGAAATGAGAAAGATTAAACGTTTTAATGATATACGCCTATGTTAGCCAGTTTATTTGTTTAAAATTTGCCCTAACCAACATACACATAAAGTTGAAAACAGCGGAAATATGATTTTTTTTTTCGAAGTGGGCAAAGTTGTAAAAAGTTCTCAAAATTTGGCCCGCTCTCTATAAATAGGTTTTTGCGTAATACGTTTGGGTTTTCTTGATATTATTATTTATTTTTTGCAAGAAGCAATGCATTCAACGATGATCTAGCCAAAACGCGAAATAATATCGATGGATTTTTTTTTTAATTCAGCATTTAATAGAACTAATCAAAAAAACCGGGCAAAGTTGTAGGGGTTGACGGTAACTTATATAAACTTTTTTTTATAATAAATTATGGAAACCAGCGTGATTATTTTTTGTGTAAAAAAAAATGTATCGATTAGTTTCATTTCTTCACTTATGTAAAAATATATGTAACTATTTCGGTTTCACTCACGTGTAATTTCGCGTATGTTGTTTACGCGTTTCGGGTGTAATGACACCCATCTACACCTGAGTCAAAATCGTAATAGTTAGGTAGGTACATATTGATAAGAATGTCTCACGAAAGTTTTAATAATACAATGTAAAAAGATATTAAGATAATACTTACGGTGTCATCTGAGTTGATAGGTTCCCGTAATGTCAGAGAAGGATTGTATTTGGAGAGCGCGCTCGGTCGTTTCTTCTTTTTAGGCGGATGCAGGTCATCCAAGGAGGTCTCGTCACTTGCCTCGTAGCTGCTGCTTGTGTGACCTTAAGAACATAGGCCCATTCATATTATAATAGGAAAGGTTTTGTTTTTTACGCGCTAACGACTGAACCAATTTGATTTACACCAATACCCTAGACTTCACTAGCACTTGTAGGTACCTACTTAGGTCCTGTGCGCCAACGACGTCTATAGGTTGTCAAAAACCTATGTGCCTACTAAAATTAGAAACCATGGCGTATGTTAGGTATACCTACCACGTTATTTGGTTTGAGGCCTGGCTTTAAAAAATGGTTTTATAAGGTTAAACCTTAGGGGCGAAAGCTAGGATTATGTGGTGTCCCATATACCTAATAAGATTTACCGATCGATTCATTGCTTACTTCGGTTCAAATATGCTGAAGACGCCAAAGATCCGGTCGAGTTGCTGTTTTCAATCACGCTTTCCAACCATTTCTGTGACAAAATGAAACATTTAGCACGTTGTAAAGAAGATAAAATAAAATATTTATTGCGGTTATTTGCTAGGGATTTTCTGACGGTTTATTGTCAAATACTTAGCAGCGCCCCGCAGTGTTATTCGCATTAGATACCCAAAAAAAAAACACAAATGTGGCCTTCTCAGATTGAGAAGGCTACTTAGCCTTATTATCTCACTGCAAATCAAATTTCTTAAAATCTCTTCAGCCGCTTAAGGGATATGCATATGTCAACCAATAACCTTTTCTGGAGGTATCAATCGATCAGTTTTCTTCATGAACTCGAAGTTGGCCTTCTGTCCGAGGTCCACCAGCTGCCTCGTCACCTCCGTGGTGGACATGGCTCTGTTCAGCATCCCGCGCAGCGTCTGCGGGTCCTTGTCCAGGAGGCCGGGAAACATGATGGCCAGGGGCTTCATGCGGGGCCCGTCTTCACACTCCACCTGGGAAAGAGAGGGAGAAAATGTTGAGCTTCTTAAATGTAAATTCATATGAAAGTGGGTACCTAAAGGGGTGGTACCTAACGCCAATCGTAGAACTCCTTGTAACTTGTATGATTAGTGGATGACTGTTATTGGTTAAAATAAGTCAGTTTTGAAGTGTTTAATTGGCGTTTCGTTTCCGAGCGGATACGTTCCGAATTTGTGGAACACCCTGGTGTCGAGTTTTAAATTGTCCTAAGGACCTCTGAAATGGCATAACGGCGATTCACTAATCTCATACGAAGCTTCTAAGGTGTGGTTCTTAGCTACCATTAAAAGAAACTTATGGCTTAAACTGTCGTACTCGACTAACGGTCGAGACGTTCAATACTGGTAAAGATTTTTAAACAAAAAAAATATAGTTGTTTGCTTGCAGGTCACCTGAAGCGATACCCGCAAAGTAAATGCTGTGGTACAAGGTGGAGGATGTCTCTAGGTAGATACGACGGTGACTGACTGCTTTCCATGAGGCAGATAGACTGCTTTTTTCCTTATTTATTTTTAAAAAATCGTAAGTAAATTTACGAGTTGCAGTACTTCCTCTTCTGTTGCGTCTCCTTCCGGCGCGTGCTTGGCTGGGCCCGGGGCGGGGCCGGGGGTGGAGGCCGGGGACTGCACGATGTCCACCCATTCCGAGTCCTTTGCCAACAGCGGACACACGTGCTCGACTGGCGGCGGCACGCAGCCGAGGGTTTTTGATGACTGGAAACGATAACGTATAAGGGACAAAAATAATAGGATAAAAGTGGACATCCGCGGCTTCAGTCACATTTTGAAGATAAAAAGTACCTACCTAGCCTATGACACTCCTAACACCTCATACTACCTACATACCAAAAATCATGATGCAACAGACACAATAAACAGTTTTTTTTAGAAATTGTTGTAACTGCTACCAATTCAAAGTATCTACAAATATTTTATTTAAATATATTCAATGTTCAGACCTTCGACCCTTTTTAGATTTATTATAAGTATAGAAGATTGTAGTTTCAATTACATAAATAAATAAAATAAATATTTCAGGACATTGCACACAGCGCCATCTAGGCCCATACTAAGCTTACGCTTGTATCATGGGTACTAGATAACGGAAATAATACTTATATACTTTTCTTTTGTAAATACATACTCATTATACATACAAACGACCAGACTCAACACAAGTAATTATAATCTTTTTAAAGTACATAAATACTTGTGTCATGCGGGAATCGAACCCGCAACCCCTAGATTAGAAGGCAGAGCCACTACCAACTAAGCTAACAGGTCAGTCAAATACATAATTACACACTATTATATAGGCACTAGTGTTGTATGAATACCAATGTACAGATTTAAAGTGTATTTCTGATTTTGCTACAACATAGGTATTTACATAAGTATATTAAGTATTAGCGATAATAAAAGTAAAGTATTACAAGTGTAGTAGTGTTTGTAGTGGTAGTGTATTCATCAAGTAAAATAATGATATCTGCCACTAGGTGGCGCCGAGGTATTTATATGTAATAAGCAATATAAACGAAACGACTACTGGAAGTTGGCAAATATTGTGTGATATATATTTAAAGTGTAGACTAGGCACACTACATTTTATCAGTTATAATGCAGGGAACTACTTTACTAACAAGAAAGCAATAGTTCAGTAAGAAATAAAAATTGTGTCACAAATATTACAGAAGAATCAGGCTTTGTTGTCGCTAGTGTCTTCTTTTTTGGTATCTTATATTTTTTGTTGGGGTCACTGTGGCTCATATTGGGGATAACATGTTGCAGATTTATAGAAACTGCTATTTACAAAAGAAACTATTTAAATTGTTGTCTAAAATTAAAAAATTTCGCAGTAAAATACAATTAATTACATTGACATGATCAATTACATGTGTCAAGTCATTGAAGTATAGACATACATAGATCTAAGTAAAAACTTTATACTTACGTTTTCGGTTTCAATAATAGGTAAATTCAGTTGGGAAAGGTAATAAAGGTTTGTTTCAAATCATCAAATGTGGTTTTGATACATTTTATTTTATTCAGCAGGATATTAAAATGTTGTGTAAAATAAAATTAAACTCAGTATAGCTGGCTCTGGTAGAATAGTTTCAAATAACACATCCACTGGAGGCTTAGCTGAGCTTCATTTTGCTATTGATTCCTATATTAAATCTCACAAAATTTCAGTTATTATAATTTGTTACAATCAGAGACAGAAGTACTGATAGAAAAAGTTATTTATGCAGACAATCCACAGTATTTATGGATTCACATCTTCATTATAGAACTACCTGTAAAAATAGCTTTGTCTCGTAATATATTTTACATGTCTTACAATCACCCATACAACATGTTTGGCAAGCAGACAACAAACAGCCTACTTTATCAACCATAAGAGAGTGAACATCACATTAGATGTCATTCAAATAATGTCCCATACACTCTCTTGATGTAATTATAATTGGCTGTTTGTTATCTATTTGCCAAGCTTGTGTATCAGGCATAATAGTTAATAAGTCAGTTTGTATGAGTGTTGCCAACTCTGGTGTCAAGAATTAATTAATTATGATTCTAGGAATAGTCATCATCCTCTTCGTCCTCAGTCTTCGGTGCAGTTGGAGGAGGTATATAGGGAGGTGGAGCTCCCTCTGCTCCCACCAGACCTTGCTGCTGGAGGAGCAACCACTGTTGCTGCTCCTGCTTGGCTTGCTCTTCTCTGGCCTGAAATAAAAAAAAATACAAATGAAATAAATTTTGTCACTTTTAATAACTGAAATGTGTTTGCTCTTTGTTATGCCAGGCCAGATGGTAAGCGATATTTTGTTTCAAATGAATACTGAGTAAAGTAAGATGTTTTTCAATTTCAATAAAAATTAAAATAGCTAGTTTGTAGTTCATTAGGACCTGGGGTCAGGCATGGAGTTCCATAACTTTGCAGTACACATGGACATAAATAAGGTAAAACTGACTTTGAGGCACAGACAGAAGTATGTTAACATTGCTTTGTACTTCTTCTTATCAAATAAGAGTGGCCAGCTCTAGTGTCAAGAGTTTATGTGCTTTGTACTAAACCTAGCCTAGGTACACCTAAATTACTAATATAAGTTGATGTTCTAAACGAAATTGTTCAAAAAAGATTCTAGTGTAAGTAAACTGATATGTAGTTTATTACCTTTGCAAAAAGTTCCTGCTGTTGTCTTAGTAATTCTTCTTCTGGTATACCTAAGTTCTCGAGCCTTGTGCTTTGTCTTCTCCGCTTAGCTGCAACTGCTTTACAGTCTTTGAGAACAGCTTCTGCCTCCAGCGTGTAGTCACTGAACCCAAGCCTGTCTAGAGCTGGAATACATTATTATAAAAAATGTAACTATTGTGTGTAACCAGTGTTAGATAAAGCTTTGCCCATTTTAAACTATGTGCATTTGTATTTAGTATGGCCTGTACACATGCCAGGTTAGGAGATGACCAATAACTCATTTTAACAGCAAGAGTGTACAATCTTTATTTGAATGTTTGCTAATGTGCCATCACTCTCCTGTCGGTAAGATTGAGAGCTGTTTGTCTTGTATTTGCTGAGCTTGGATACAGGGAATTACGTATAAGCTTGGAGTTTAACAGCTTACATTTCTATGATACAATGAGCTAAAGAATGTACAATCACCTGTAAGAACATGTTCTGCATTGATAGTCTTCTTATTGCTTTGGTTACAAACTTCATTTGCTTCTGAACTAATCAAATGTATGAACTCAGTGCAGCAGTTCAGAATTAGCTCTCTGGATTCAAAGGCAACTCGCACTGAGGGTACCAATTCCTTGATCATTTTGTTAATGCTGGCTCTGGGAAGAGTCAGCTCATCTTCTTCAGATGGAGGGGGACATAGTTCCCGTTCTGGGCTTCCCATTATGCTATAAGAACTTTGAAGTGAATTTTCAAAATTATCACAACTTATAGCAAATGCAATGCTTTTCAAAATAATGTAATTTCTTTTGTTGTTTCCAAATTTTACAACATCGTTCTGCTTAGGTTTTCTGTGATTCTTCCTCGGTTCCTGAACTGACAGTGACACTGACAATACTGACATTGACAGTGATATACAGAGAATTGAGCCAGCTGTATACGCCGTACCCTACCCTTTCCACGAATTTTTATTTATTTTCATATTTTTGGACAAAAAGTTGTGGGAAATAACAAATTTGGCGTGATTATTTACTAACAAGAGTTATATATAAGTGTGTATCTACTTGGTAAAAAGAAACAATGGTGTTCTATTTTACGAGTACCGTAGTGACTCCGGCGGTCACACTATTCATGGGAGCTGATAAACATGAAAGTAAGTATATATTACAATAGACGAGTATACAATACATTACTACGTTTCATTCAAACTGCATAAACGATTGTTACAATAGTTCTTTGCAGCTCAGAAGCTATAATTGTCTTTGTTTATTTAACAAAGTTATAACCTCTATTACAGATGAAGATCTGATTAAATGGGGATGGCCTGAGGATGTCTGGTTCCATGTCGACAAAGTGTCTTCTGCTCACGTCTACCTTAGATTAGGCCCAGTAAGTATATACCATGCAACTTCTTTAATATAGTTTGACTTGAATAGAACTTCCTAGTTGCTGCCATTTGGCTGATTTGGTTTACATGAACAAACCCTTAGGTATTCTAGATATTTCATGTAATTAATTGAATGGATTATATAATCGTAAAATGGCCTAGAAAGCCTACAAAGCCAGATGTTGACTTGTCAGTCACAAATAAATAGTCATTCATGCATACATTTACTTATGTATGTGACTGTAATAGTTCTATTGTGCAAAATTTCCTTTAATAATTTTGTTGTTGTTTCCTAAAATTCTCAACTAAAATTATTTCAGGGTCAAACAATAGATGACATACCTAATTCTGTCCTTGATGATGCCTGCCAACTAGTTAAAGCTAATTCCATAATGGGAAACAAAATGAATGACATAGACATTGTGTACACAATGTGGGCTAATTTAAAGAAGACTGCAGGAATGGAGGTGAGAGATATCACAGCCTAATATTTTTTTCTATAAACACTAATATGTAACTCATTTTAAATTAATTTGAATGCATTTGTTAATTTTCCAGGTAGGTCAAGTAGCATTTCACAAAGACAAAGATGTTAAAAAAGTAAGAGTAGCAAAAAAGAGTAATGACATAGTAAATAGACTGAATAAGACTAAGAAAGAGGCTTTCCCTGATCTTAGACAAGAGAGAGAAAACAGGGATAGGGAAGAGAGAGAAGACAAGAAGAAACTTCTCAGAGAAAAGAAAGAAAAGGAAAAGGAGGAGGAAAAAAGAAAGAAAGAAGAAGCCGATATGAGAAGCTACTCCACTTTGATGAAAGCTGAAAATATGTCCACAAACTATGATAATGGCAATGACTCTGATGACTTTATGTGAAAACAAAAGAAATAATTTAGTAAAATTTTGGAAACTTGAAATATTAATTCTCATTAATCTTTACTGTAGTTTCATTTATTTATATTTTGATGGTAAATGGGCAATGTGACATAAAAAACCACTCCACTTCAAAAGGATTTCAGTTACATAGAATAGGTATTTTCTCACAACTTTGAAATATACTTATAAGGGGAGTACTCATGGGTTAGTACATATTGATAGATGCCCCAGGTCCAAAGAGTGAAGTAACTATATCATAAGGCTGACAGATGACATGATGTTGAGTAAGGTCATATTTTATTTGATGATAAATAAAACTAACATCAAATGTTCTCACTTATTATCTAAATTTATTCCCACTGAACTTAGAGAATTGATCACCCAAACAGGGTATTGTCCATCAGGATACATGTCATTTACAAATGTTTTAACAAACTCTGGAAAAGTTCCTTTCTCTATATTTTCCCTCATTGTTCTCATTAATCTCATCTGAAAAAGGAAAGATTTTTACATGTTATTAAAATATTTACATGATTTAAAACAAGAATGATAAGTCTTTACTTTTAGGGAGAATAAACAAAAATCATGGTTCACATTGAAAAATAATTATAGAAATCAGTTGCCAATTTGTTCTGGAAACTGGGGGCAACTTTTGTATGTACATAATGTACTTTAAACAAATATTTCAGACAATTTACACATAATAATGATATAAGAGATATATCTTTAAAATACACAAAAAAAATGAAAGAAATTTAAGAACTTAATGCACTTTGGGAACCTTTGGATGGACAGGATTTAGAATATAACACTAATAAACTTTTATTTCTTATAATAACTGCTATTCTCACCTGGAAAGCCACATTATGTACAGAAATCAAGTGGCAGGCTGCAGTTTCCACAGTCACGATGCAGTGTAGGTAAGCTCTGGTATAATTCAAACAGGTAGAGCAAGTGCAATCTTTGTCAATTGGGTTAAGATCTGTTTCATAGATCTTCTGCCTCAAATTCAGCTGCCCACTCATCACCAATGCACAACCAAATCTCTGAAAACAAAAATAATAAACTATGTACCTATGTTGAAAAATAATATTAAGCTCGACAAAAAAAACATATGTTTCATCTTGACTAGTTATATTTTGATATACACACTATGTATGTTTTTGGCACAAGCTATCACTAAATTTATGTTTTAAATAATAATTATGTAGGTACTACAATTTTATACACTACAGTAGTGGCGCCCGCAGGTTAACATACACACGTACAAACTTGCGCCTTTTTAATACTAGTGGGATGGGATGAGCGTTGACCCTCATTATAGCTAAATAGTCTTCCTTTTACATGATATAATTGCCAAGTAATTTTAAACATTTGCAATTTTTATTCAACAATAAATAAATATATACTTACTGCAGTTCGAGTAGGGAATACACAATCAAACATGTCTACTCCAAGTGCCACACAGACCACAAGATCAATGGCAAGCCCAACACCCATGAGGTAGCGAGGCCGGTGTTTGTCCAGGATTCCAGTGCTCAGGCTCACCATGGGCCAGAAGTCATCTTTAGCTTCACCTCCACTGGAAACCATAAAGCAAATAAATATATTTATATGTGCTTAAATAACTACTATACACATTATTCAGGTCATAGCTGTATATCTCTGTCTAGACCATGTGGAAAAATAAAATAAAAGAAGAAACATTGCAACTCTGTGATCAGGATGATTACTATAGAACATTTTTATTTTTATTTACCTCAGTCCACCAATGGCAAATCCATTCACATCTTTAGTCATATGTTCATTAGCACTCTGTGTTCTAAGTTCTGTATTAAGCAGGCCTTGCACAATAGGGAATATACTTTGTTCATCGGGCCTTTTATGAGCAGATAGACATCTGTCAAGCCAGCGACTTGTCCTCTCAGTAGCTTCTTTTATACGGTCATAGTCTTGGAATGTTGTTTGAACTACATCATCTAGCTGCATTATGATGTCTGCACCTAAAAACGGAAATGTTTCAATTAGGTATCTTTTTGGAGTAGTATGACTTAAATTTGTTTCAGTTATAGCCAGTTTTATCTCATTGCAGAGGAAAATCATCAACTTTCATGACCCTAGCTTGATTTACTTACAGATGTATTTTGATTTTACAAAGATATGTATATAAAAAGGACTAATCTCAAACCTAATGGAGGGAGATGGAGAATACTTTTGCCCAGGAGTGATAAACTAAAGGTTAATAAAAAAAAACTCAAAACAAAAATTCATGTTTAAAAGGTTTTAATAAAGTTGTTCTTACCAATACAATTCTGAATCTCAATGGACTTTTCTGGAGTAAGCATAATCTCTGAGTCATCATAAGGAGATCTGAATTTAACTCCTTCTTCAGTGATTTCAGCTAGTTTCAAGAGAGAAACCATTTGGAAGCCTCCCGAGTCAGTGAGTAGAGCTCTGTTCCATCCCATAAACTTGTGGAGACCACCGGCTTTCTCCAAAACTGCTGTTCCAGGTCTGTTGCCTAAATGGTAAGTGTTGCCAAGAATTATTTCACAATCCAGGCTCTCAAGTTGGTCAGGTAATAGGCCTTTCATGGTGCCCTGTTAATAAAAGTAGAACAATTTGGTACATAATTTAATTAGAATTCTGATTTACTAATTATACTATTGTATAATTGTGGAAGTGTGATTGTTCCTCTATCAGATAATACAGGAGGGTTGGATCACAGAGACTTATAGTGTGGAGTCTATGGAGGCAGTATAGGCTCCTGAGAGAGCCATAAGCTTTTTTTCGGACAGTCACTACAGAAATAAGAAGGCACTTATATTCTAAATATCTTCTAGGAGTTAGGATAATATGATATCTGTTTAGGTATATAGTATTGTACTATTTGACAATTATCTATTACCTACTATACTTAGTATAAATCAAAGTTTATTCACACTGTCTGTCCCCTTATATACTTAGATCTTCAAAACTATGCAACAGATCCTAATGTGTGTTAATTTATTAAGTGCTAACCTGCACTATGGTTGTTTTAAATTAAACTTTTATTGGAAAATGAGCGAAAATATTTTCGCGCCTGGCAGTTAGTAGACCGTAGCCTAGTGGTTAAGGCGTTCTGACGGTAGCAGAAATACGCAGGTTCGAATCTTGCCGGTCGTGATTATTTTCGCTCATTTTCCAATAAAAGTTTAGATTCTAATGTGGTTTTAATAACAGATAAAGTTTTATGCAGAAGGTTTTGATTTACAATGCATCTGTGACCGTAAGAAGCCGCACCGGGCCGCTAGTAAATTTTAATCATAACCTAGCTGTCGCATCCAGGTCCATTTCCCGGCTTATGGGATTGATGAACTGAACGACCTTAGTTATATGAATATAAACATGTAAATTTTCAATAAAATGACTTACCTGTGTTCCAACGGGCATAAAAACCGGGGTTTTTACCTCATAATGGGGCAACTTCATGACACCTGTTCTAGCTCTTGTAACATTGCATTCGGATTGTAAAGTAAATGCAAGAGCTTTGTTACGCATTATATTTAAATGATAATAATTTCGTAGGAGCCGTAAAAAAGGATAAATACGATTAGATTTTAACAACTCATAAGAAATACCTAGATAAGGTATGTACCTATTGATAACAGTGTTGCCAGTGGCAGATAGTCAAAAGTAACACGACACTGACCAAAAAGTAACATTTTGTCGAAAAAAGTATGTAACATTACCTTTTTTAATGTGGAAACTGGTGAGATACATTACCTACTATCGCAATTTCTTTGTAAACTAATACTTAAATACGTTCCTTGACCCTTTTATTGAACGTAGTAAACAATCGTAGAAGTCGGGCAACAACAGATTAGTACCTATCGGTTGGCGACTAACTTGTACTTGTAATGTAACATAAATAACAAGACATTAGACAACAACACAAAATTAAGTTGCATAGTCATATTAAGGTTCAGTTGCAAACACGACTGGTTGTTAAATTACTGATTCTTTTATTACCTACACATTTATTAAAACTCCAGTAAAAAAAAACGGTTGTCTGTAAAGTCGGTTTACTGACGATAGTAGAACGTGACAACGTCATAAGAAAATACTGATTGCATGGTTGCAGATTTCAAAAGAAAATTTTAATTTTGTTGTTTTATAGATATTTTGTATTTGTTTCAGTTCAAACATTATCATAGCTACGCTCGATAATTATTTCGATCGAATAGTAAAGCCATTGATTTTTTACTCATCGTGAAATAGTTCTGTTAACTTATTGTTATAGTTTTGTCAATTATAGGATAACCTACAATACACTGACCTCCATCAGTACCTACAGGTACGCTGGACTTGCTGCCCCAGACCAAATGACAGCTCTTTTTTGTGCCGATTTGAAGCGCCTCCCTAGAGTGTCCTTAGAACTAAACTTGACATTTAATCAAGGATTTTCATCCCTCTCATTATCACAGGATTTCTCTTTTTGTTTTGTCAACTAGATTTTATACGAATAGGAGCCTTATGTTTCTACAGTTAAAGTTCATTTTCTATAAATGTTTAATCGGGGATGAAATCGGTCAAAAATGAGAGACATAGTAGGGAGGCTGTTGAACTGCTTCAGCAGCTTGCCAGTTTAAAAAATAATCTGTGAGAAACGTCACTGTCTAGTCAAAGTAGTCATATTTATCAATAAATAATATTATTTAATTTTATAAATCTTACTCGACACAAAGAAATCTGAATAAATTTGTGAAACTAACACAAAATAGAATAAATAAATAACAAATTGATGTTATATTATTTTCACACAAGCAACATTATGATGGCATTATATTATGACAAAAGGTAGCGGGAAAAAAATAATTTAATTGGTAGCTAATTTAGATGTAATTTATTGTAAAAATAACAAAATGATAAGAAATAGTAGTGTTCCGGGATGCAGAAGTGAATCTTATAGTGGCTGCAATATATCTTTCCACAGGTATGCTAAGGTTACATTATTGGGACTAAGGTGACCTCTAATTTCGTGCTTGAAATAATTTGTGCAATATAGTTTTTTTTTTCTAAAAATGAATACATTAAATTAAAATGGCAAAAGTACTCAAATATAACACGACTTATTACAAAATTCGCCAAAGTTTTTAGTCTACATTTTAATCCAATATCTTTTTATACTTTTAATTCCCTCCGTTTTTTAAATGCATACATTTTAATCCAATATCTTTTTATACTTTTAATTCCCTCCGTTTTTTAAATGTTATCCCAATTACTGCCCTGGTAAGAAAAAAATGGTAATCGATGAGTAGCTATTAGTAGTAGTGCTGATAAAAAGTAGCCAAGTCGTATGTTCTTATACGAGTACCATGGTTTTACATATAGAAAAATTATAATACGATTCCTGAGTATTACGTTTGTTTAATATTAGTGGAGCGGGGCGTCGCGACTTTACTAATGCTTAACTTTTTAAGGTTGACTTTTATTTAAAGTGAAATAGGTTTGTGGTTACGGTACACGTTCATATTTGTATTCTAAAATCTTGTGATACGCGTTACAAGATTATTAAGTTATTCAATTGATTAAAGGACACAACATAATGTCTCTTTTATGTCGGTTACTATCATAAGTTACAAATAAAAGTGCCTTTTGTAAGTAAGTTTGTTGGTGTTTATTACTTAACGCGTCAATAGAGCTAGGGATTATCATGATTGGCAAGATGCAGGTAAAATAGGGCCCCAAAAGAGACTGCTCCAGATTTGGTAGGAAGATGAATTGAAATATCCTAATTATATAATGTATTATTATCACCATAGTTAGAAAAAGACAACAGCCTGTTATACATTCGCCTCGTTCTGCTCGTAATTAGACCAGCAGTGCTCATTCCTTATTATTATATATTAATTCCATGCATGTATTACATGCATGACATGACATTAGAACGTATTTGACTTGACATTGACAAGTTTTGATAAACATAAACAACACAATAGTGTTGTCGATATTCCATATCGATAATATTTGTCGATGTTTTTTCTGGCATAAATTGTATCAATGAACGGTTTGTTTTTAAATTACAGGTTAAAAGACTCTTCACTAAAACTGTGGCTTAACACTTAAGGACTCGCTACTGGGTCCAGTGGACCCAGTCCCTTGAATTTTGTTGAATTAGTTCGAAATTACGACGATTGTAATGTGGCCGTTCTTAATACCTTTTGACTATAGTTTAGGGCGGTAGATAACTTAACGATCTAAGCTGACAGTTAGTGTGCTACATGTTAGTGCTATGGGCCTAAAAGGTGCGTGTGGGTCTATTGGACCCGGTAGCGATTAAATACATACGTAACATATTTTTGCATACATTTTTACTTACTTATAAGAATTTTTGTCGCTAATGTTCCACAGCATATCAAAACCCGTATCCGAAACATAATACCAGAATTAGAACCAACTGCACCATCAAACGTACCCCTACCAACAAGTGGACGAAAAGTACATTATTAAAATGTATATAACTGGAAGAAAGATAGGAAAACAAAGGATTTTTGACTAATATATTCAAATTAATTTTTTTTATTAACTAAAGAAATAATAAAGAATGGTATTTACGTTCTTTTTTTACATACTAAGTACATGCATGTGGTTTTTTAGCGGACCCCGAACTAGGCAATGCCTGTATCTCGAAGGCCAAGGGAAGAATTACATATTTGAGGTAAACATTTGCTCTTTCTATGACAATGATTTTAAATGATTATAGGCTTAATTACATTAAATAATATACAATACAAAAACCAATTAAACATAAGTTAATATATTAAATCAGGCGTTACTTTGCGGAAATCCAATGTAACTGAAACTCTGGAGAAATATGATTAAAATATGTGGTGAGTCGCAGCGGAAAATCACTACATATTTCTCCAGAGTTTCAGAGTTCTACTTTTTTCCAATATTCTAGAAATTTAGGTCTTTTGTATCTATCATTTATTATGTAACATATATTCGATTTAATTTGTTACATTGTCCCGTTACATATATTTCGATATAATTTGTTACATTGTCCCGTCCCTACTTTTAGTTCCGTGGACGTTTACTGGCGTTGTCGGCGCCAAGATGGCGAAAATCAAATAGGCACAAAACGATGCGGCGACCAGCCAATCCGGCGTACTTGTACTGATGGAGATCAGTGCTACAATAGCTGCACTAGCGGACTGATGCTATTTATTTTTATGTTGAAATCACGAATATTCGACAATATATCACATAACACATATTTAATATCGAAATAATAATTACCTTCATCGCCGCAATTATCGTGTTTTGCTATAAAATAAACAATTGACAACACATTCACTTTTCACTGCACTTCATACTTGACGAGAACATGTAAAATATATATTATTGTATAGCAGCTGTGACACGGACGCATCGCTCACTCAAGTAGGAGAGAGACAGATGTCGAACTCTGCCGAACGCGGAGTTCGGCAGAGTTCGACATCTGTCGGTTCGTCCGATTGTGCCTTTTTGTCGCTCACTCCGCATCTCGCTTTGGAACGCCTCAGAGCGAGGTAACGCCGCATGAGTCATGTTTTTTCGTGCGTGCAGCCGGCTCCATCGATTTATAAGACGTTGTCACGACAAAAACAAAGTTATTACTTGCCAAATCACTTAAAATCAAAGTCTCTAACAAAACAAACAACACAGACAATACATAAACAAACTTCGAATTCGAAGAAAGTGCCGAGCCTACCGGACCGAAACCGAACCGAGCGAGCGAGCGATCACAACACAAACAACCAACGCTTGGTCGCATGCGTAAACGGGATGAAGGATAGAGAAATACACGCAAGTGAATGAATAAATCCATTCGACAGATATAAATGCGACTAGAAATCGCATATTGCATTCGTATCGGTCCACCCACCATTTGTTTGAACATCTAAAAAGTACCGCAAAAGTAACATTTTGTGTCGTGTAACATGGAAGTAACATTGGAGGGAAAAAAAAACATTGGAGCGTCAAAAGTAACGAAAAATGTTACAAAAGTAACGTTCTGGCAACGCTGATTGATAAACAATGTCAAACTTTAAAAAAAAATACATATTGTTTTTTTTATATCGGTTTCGACATTCCATATATTTGCCATTATTATACAATTTATTTATAATGGGATCAAGGATTTTTTATATCATCCCTCTCTTTCCTTCTGGATTGTTCTCTCTTTGGTTTTATGAAATAGATTTTATATGAATAGAAACCTTATGCTCTTACACTTAAAGTTCATTTTCTATAAATGGTAAATCGGGGGTGAAATCGGTCAAAAATGAAAGGCATATAGAGAAGGCTGTTGTCTTGCTTGAACAGCTTGCCAGTTTAAAAAATAATGTGTGATAAATGTCACTGTCAACTTAAGTTTTGAAATATTGAGCCATAAATAATATTATTTAATTTTATTTATTATAAATCTTACTTGACACATAGAAATCTGAATGAATATGTTATATTAACACAAAATAAAATAAGTAACCAATTAATATTATATTATTTTTCACACAAGCAACATTAAATTATGATGACATTATATGACAAAAGATGGCGGGAAAAAAATAATTTCATATGTAATTTGTAAAAATAATTTAAATGTATTTTATTGTAAAAATAACAAAATGGTAAGAACTTGTAGTGTTCCGGGATGCAGAAATGAATCTTACAGTGGTTGCAATATATCTTTCTACAGGTATGCTAAAGTTTAAGTAAGATTACATTATTGGGACTAAGGTGACCATATTTTCTCGTGCTTGAAATAATTTGTGCAATATGATATTTTTTCAGTTTTCCTAAAAATGAAAACATCAAAATAAATTGGCAAAAGAACTTAAATATTACACGACCTATTACAAAATTCTCCAAAGTTTGCAGTCTACACTTTGATCCAAAATCTTTTAATACTCCAAATTCTCTCCGTTTGTTAAAAAAGGACGCTATCCCAATTCCTGCCGTGGTGAGAAAAAGTTAGTAATTGATTTGTAGCTATTAGTAGTAGTGCTGATAAAAAGAAGCCAAGTCATATATTCTTATACCATGGTTTCACATACGATTCCTTAGTATTGTATACAGTTTGCTTTATATTGGTGTACATAGTTTAAACCATCACTCGTTTCAGTTAGAAATTGAAACACAAGGAAAACGATAGTGTAAAAAATATAGGATAGAGGCAACTACCTACCTACATGCAATTCAAATGTGAACTTGTAAATAAATATTGTAATTGCTGCAAAATGATTTTGATCACATTGCCTCCCTGTCAATTAACCGAATCGATACTATTATAAGTTACAAACTAAAGTGCATTTTAATTTGTAAGTATGTTGGTGTTTGTTACTTAACGCGTCGATAGAGCTAGGGATCATCATGACTCGCAAGATGCAGGTAAAATAGGACCGCAAAAGAGACTGCTCCCGATTTGGTAAGAAGATGAATTGGTATATCCTAATTATATAATTTATTGTCACCCTAGTTAGAAAAAGACAACTGCCTTTCATACTCCGCCTCGCTCTGCTCATATTGGATCAGCAGTAATATTTCCCTATATATTACTTCCATGAATGGGATATATTATAAAAAAAGAGATACGTCAGCCATACGTCTTATGTCCGTTCACGGTCTTAGTCAACGACATTAATATTACCTAGTCTTAGTAGACAGATTTTAATAAAAGGTAGCACTGAACCAGTTGGCATGGCGTGAGAAGGTTCCTTTCAGCATTCTACAGATTTATGGAGAATGGAAATCAAAATAAAAACAAGTTATGGTTGTACATTTAAGTTCCTTTATTTATTTATTCATACTTGCAATACATAATTATTCAATAGTTTGATTAGGCGACATCTAGCAAAAAAGTCAGAACTAACTATCTGTCCTGATTATTGGTCTTTCGAATTTAGACCTTACGTAGCATATTAATAAATTTAAAAATTAATTGTAACTTCTCTGATACATATATGAATTTAGTTCTTTTCGAACATAACCTAAAATTATATACTCGCTTCGGGAAGTCGGTGAATAATAATTGGTGAAAAGTCCTTTTACTTATGATTTCCCAAGTGTAATACGGCTGATAAATAGTGGTGACAAAATACCTACTTTTTTAAATAACAGTTTTCGAATAAAAATGTGCAGTGAATTTGATAATTTGGCTGTTTAAAGTTTTACGACTATTTTATGGAAGTTGATTTGCTGGCTGGCTTGTTGCGATTCAGGTACCTATCTATTAAAATTTTAGATTGAAATGTTTATTTTAAGTTTGAATTGAAATCATTATATGAAGTTGTTTTGTTTTAAACAAATTATATTTTTGTAACAACCTATTGGAAATTACGATGCTAGTCCTAGTTGAATTTTTGGCTTAGTCGTGAACACGTGTGATTACGGAATCGTATCATGACGGTTCGATCCCGCACTGCGCAGTATCTTTTTTCATAATTTATTTTATGGGTTTTTGCAAAATAACGTTTATTTTATTGCTATTTGCTACTTCGAAATTATTATTTGTTTTGCAAGAAATTAATTTACATGCAGTTAGTGATAACGTAAATCCAACTAAGTACTTACAATCTTCGTTTCAAATGTTCCATTTTTAGTTGGATATCAGCTAGTATGTGCTGGAAAATCATTTCATCTAACATTATAAAAAAAAAATGGAAAATAAAGTGTTTGCTAAAATGAGTTTCTAAAATTCATCTTACATTGATTGTGTTGTCTAGCCCAGTGAAGTCAGCACTTGAATATCATTCTTCATACCCAGGTTCAAATCCCATTTTTACCTTTATTTTGGTTTGTTGTGGTTGCTTGATATTCACATTGAGGTTTTTTAATTTATTTAAATCTTTTAGCTTCATTAGAAGTATGATTTGGTATAGAACTGACATCAATATTTTTTTATAATAATAATATAGTGGAGTGCAACAAAATGCTGTTAAAATAATGAAAATAGAATAGAATTTTCAATGTATTTCAATATGAACCATGTGTATTCTCTTGTGTATTGAACAAAATTTGTGCATAATATTGTTGTTTATGTAATTTGTAGTTTTTCTACAGTACTTTGGGGATGTCATATCTATTAAAAAAAATATTAATAAAGTTGTTATTAATAGAAAAAATGAAAATGCTTAATTTAATAAATTGATTAGGAGATCAGGTTGTGTTTGCTATTGGATCAAACATCCCCAAGATCCACCAGAGTATAGATGCACAATGCACCCAGCTATGCAATAAAAAGGTAGAATTTCTTACTAACATTTAAATTATTACTTTACATAGGCAGTCATGATCAATTACTATTTTATTAGTAATTTTAACTTTCAGATACAACTATATATTAAACTGATCATCTAATTGAATGTATCAGAAGTAAACATGAAGAAACACAAATCTAGTACACCGAAGCAACATAAAGCTTCAGACAAGACAGCTGAAGTTTTTGTTTTAACTCCAGACCTACTCGCAAAATTGGGAATAAATTTGGCCACTCTTCAGCAAGCTCCAGTCACACCCCCAACTCCACAACCAACTTCTAGCAGAGTGAAAGGTAAAATAAAAATACTATTTATCCTTTGTTGAGAATTTAAATCATATTTTTTTGCTAGGTAACCTATCAATAGCATTTCATAATCCTAATGAGCAACCTGATATTTTACAGAAACTGAACAAAGCATTGAGCACAGCATTTCAAATAATTCAATAGAAAGTGAAGATTCATCATCTATAATAGAAACAGCCAATTTAATGAAAAAGTCTGTCTTTTTGAGTCCAACATTTTTTCAAACTCCTACAGTGTCTGCACCTTATGAAGATGAACCAATTCCTATTGGAAATACTACAGTTGAAGCAAGTTCTACTTCTCACCACCCTAACTCACAACCATATCAATTTGGTAGAAATAAAATATCAGAAGTGAATAAAAGTAGTGAACAAAGTACTTCTGAGTTGGTTAACAACAGGAGCTTGAGTAAAGAAACTTTAGTTGAGCCTATTTTATTATCAGTAGATACAACCAACCAAAACAAAGGAAAGATTTTTGAAAAATCCCCCAAAATCCTTGTTGATGATCATGCTGATGAAGCATATTTGTCAGATTTCAGTAACAGCCACTCAGGATGTTCTCCAGAAAGTATAAGTTCAGAAGTAAATAAACAAAAGACACAAAAAAATAAAACTATAGGTGATGCAGATAATGATTTGCATTCAAATAATATGGTGGTAGAAAATAAAAATGTAGTAGACTTGCCAAGTGTTGTCGTGTCTGCTCCAGTAAACAAAAATAAAGAAACGAAAATCATTGAAAGTCGAGATTGCATTCATATAGCTGAGGCTGAAACCGGAAGTGATAAAATAATTACCATGAATCAAAATTCAAGAGATGAATTTGCAGTGATATGCAATTCGGAAAACAAGTTACAGTCACAAAGTATATTTCAGGCTGACAAACCAGCTAATATAAATAAGAATTCAAAAGAGGATAAAGTAAACATACAAGTTAACCCCAATCTAGAAAATGTTGAAGCAACAAACATCAAAAGTACAAATGTTTCAAATATTCCTACTAAATTAAATGAAGAACAATCTCTGGCACCAAATGATGCCATTCCTTATGTTGCAACAGATCTAAACAAGGAAATGAACATTGATCATTCACTAAAAAAAACCACATCAGTTGCCGAAATAACAAATAACTCCCGAGATAATGTTCAAGAAATAGCTATGTGTCATAGAAAAATCGCCAATACAAGAAATAACAAAGTTAGGAGAATAAGTAAAAATAAGGACAACGAAATTAATGTTGATCAAACAATATCGAAGATATGTATACAAGGTGTAGAAAAACCTGGTGGCCTGGAAATACCAGAAGAGAACTGGGAAATTACTAAAGTCTCCAAAACTTATCAGAAATCGATACGATGTCCAAATAAACGAACGATCTCGAAACCAGATGTAATCAAGATTTCAGATTCCTTTCAGTTAACAAATGATAACAATAACAGACAAGGAGAAGGCACTGTTGTTAAAGCTTTAGGACATCATAATGAATTCTGTATATGCTTTGATTTTGGAGATTTAACTTATTATGATTGTGAAATGTTATACGAGCACATACATTTTTGTTTGCACAACAACATCGAATATGACTCAGAAACACTTTACAGTATTTATAATGAGGATGAGATTCTAAAACAAAGTATCGATTTTGTTGAAGATGGCTCTCAAGATGGTCCTTCAAATAAGCAGACTGATGCTAACACGATCCAGGACAGACTATGTTGGAATAAAATCAATATTAATCTAGACGATAATATTGATGCAAAAGTGGGTCAGACCGATGCCAAGTTATCTTCAGCTAAGAATGCGACAAGTACACTTGAAATTGATAAAGATAAAGTAAGTATTATGTGATTAATAATACCTAAAAATATTTTATTATGCTTCTTAAAATTTTACGATCATTTTCATCTTCAACCTTCCTGAAATATCTTTTGCGGCACAATGTCTTACGATCATTTTATTTGTTTGTATTATCTCATTATTTTCGATGTTAAATAAAACACACTTTTATTGCTTCATGTAATTTTCAGCACATCGATACTGTCATAACATCAGAGACGTCAAAAGTCGCTAAACCGACGCAATCACGCAATAGAAGATCAGTAAGTTCAGAAACAAATAATAAAAATAAAAGTGTTGAAAAATCCAGCAGAGAAAGAAAAAAAGACACGAGTAAATCTAAAGATGAAACCTTACATATATCCAATACATCGAAAGATGATGGGTACTTGAATGCTCTTAAAAAATCAAGTGATAGAGATATTGTTGATAAGTCGACTAAGAAACGAGATAAAAGTACGAATAACTCACTAAATGAAACACCTAACTCATCTACTAAAGCATTAGACGAGTCTCCTAAAAACAATGAAGATAGCATTTCAAAATCTATTAGAGCAAAAAGTAAGAATAAATCAACAGATGCAACGACAAATGCGTTTAATAAAGTAACAGATGAGTCTTCGAAAGGTGTTAAAGAATCAAGTAATACAGATATCATTGATAAATCGATCAAAGAAAGAGAAAAAAGTACGAAAAAAATAATGTGTGAAACGCCTATCTCATCTACCAAAGCAATAGACGAATCTTCTAAAGCTCTGAAAAAATCTAATAAAACCAATCAAGTTAGCATTAAGAAATATTTTACAGAAAAATGTAGGAATAAATCAACAGATGTAACGCCAATTACGTGTAACAAAACAGGGGACGAGTCTTTGAAAACTCTTAAAGAATCAAGTAATACCGATATCATTGATAAATCGATCAGAGAAGGAGAAAAACCTACGAAAAAAACACTACATGAAACGCCTAATTCATCTACTCGAGCAATAGACGAGTCTTCCAAAGCTCTTAAAAAAGCTAATAAAAAAAGTAAAGGAGGCATTGAAAAATATATTAAAGAAAGAGAAAAAAGTGAGAATACATCAGCACATGTAACGCCAAATGCATGTAATAAAGCTAGAGACGAATCTTCGGAAGCCCTTAAAGAAACAAGTAAAAACAGAAAAGATAACTTAAGTTGTATAGACACACCAAATATATCCACTAAAGAAATAGAGGAGGCTACAAAAAGTCGGAAAAGATCGCTACCTAAAAGAAAATCCTCGGCAACTACGGCAGCTGATATTGATTCAACAAAAAATAAAAAAGACAAGCCATTGCCTACAAAAAAAAATAACAATTCACTCAATAATGACACAGACACAGTGAGTGACAACGATAACATAGCTACACCGAGATCTACTCGTGCTAGTAGGTCCAGGTCTTCAAGATTAAACCCTGATGATAATGAAGAAAAGAAAAGTAATAAAGTCATACAGGACTCTTCAAAAAATGTTAGTGATTCTATAACAGAGTCACCACAATCCTCTAAAAAAGCCACTGAAACTAGGACACCATCGCCTACATTCTCAAGATGTGAGAAAAAGAAGGCTCCAAAATCAGGCAAGAGATCCTCGAATACTACAACAATTGACCCTCCAGCAAAAAAAGCAAAGGTTGTACCTTCTGACATAACTGACGATGGAAAGAAACCTCTTCGTAAAAGGAGCGAAAGACTTCCAAAAGCAAAAAATATCAATGACACTGTTAACCAAGAAGAATCTGAAAATTCTTACAGGGCAGAAACCAGTACTTCAGATATTCAAACGATTCACAATACAAGTTTGAGTTCTTGTATAACAAAGATAGAGCCTGAAAATTCGGACAAAGAGATTATGTATGAAGTGTCAATTATATCGGAGACCACAATTAACGAGACTCAAATGACGGAGACCAAAGAGACAGCAGACGAATCAGAAATGATTTATGAAGTTTCCATAATATCAGACACTACAATGAATGAGACTCAACCTTTAGATCCAGACGCTAGTACAATGGTAGACTCTACATTAATGGATACTACTTTTGAAAACACTCCACATATAGAATGTTCCACGCCTTCAGTACAACGTTCAAGCGAATCGTGTAAATGTGCGGTATGTGGAACTTGTATGAAAAAGTCGCAATGGGATGATCATATGTGGAAAGAACACAACTACCTTGCGTGGTATGAAGGCGACACGCCATTGGTAAGTGTGCATAATATAGAGAAAAATACAATAGTTTGCTGTCATTGACGATACTGATGTACTTATAATATGTGTTCTACAGGATTTGGACGACAATGAACAACTTAGAATCCACATTCAATCTATCTCACATCAAAACGGTGGGCTTGAATGTTCGAAATGCAATTTGAAACGGAAGCACGCCAAACCATTCCTTCGCCACATTCAAGCATGTTCGGTATCGGAAGAAGATAAGACACAGGACTGCGTGAGTAACTCATCTACTGATCTCAAAGTATATTTAACATTATTTAAGTTACACATTGAATCTCTCCAAGCTATCACCCTGAGAGTTGGCCTAAATATCGAATTCAAATAATTTATTGCAGATTAACATACCTACTAACATATTTCACGGATCATTTAACAAATAACACAGTATGAAAGAAATAAACTAAAGTTTTGTAGTGATATTTCTTTCGGTCCCTTGAAGAATGAATTGTGTTTCAGACTGTAGAATCTGTGCAATCGGAAAACACAGGAAAACCGAAAAAATCCCGGGCTAAAGAAGCGCTCCGTCCATTTACATGCGCGGTCTGCAACGAGTCTGTCGAGCGGGCGGACTGGATCGAGCACATACAAGAGAAGCACAAATATCTAGCGTGGACTACCGATGAAACTCCTTTGGTAAGTTTCATCCCATAAAACACTTCTTAAAAAAAACAAGTCCTGCAACTCAGTTACATTTATTTGTTCACAGGACGTGGAAGACGAAACTGAAGTAAAGGAACATCTGAGAAATATCGCCAAGTATCACGGTGCTCTAAAGTGCAACAGATGTGACTCCCAATGGTTGTATGCTAAGAAATTTTTAGACCATAAATGCGTTGTAAGTACCTTTAACTACACTAATGTTGCAACATTCTACTTATGTTTCCAATACTTGACTTATAATACGCTCCTTGACTGGTTTTAAAATCCATTTCATATTTTTATTTAGGGGTTAAGAAACCTAGTCTAAAGTGTATTTTTAAATTCTGGTACATATTTTCGGAAAAATATCAAATTAAAAATACTATATTTAAATAGTTCGCCAAAACGCTACTTTGTCAATATGGCGCTGCAATCGAATCGGTGACGTCACTAACCTGTATTGAGATCTGTGGCACATATCATCCACATACAATACGCAAACAAATGACGAAAGTGCGATTGAATTTAGTGATTAATGTGCTACAATATTAGTTACAAATTGTGTGCAGTTCCAAAATGTACAAATACGTCAATAAAAACTCCGAACAAACTATTTCTAAGTGTTCAAAAGAATGTCCAAGTGCACCGAAAGTGGCTGCAACTTTCTCGGAGGGATAACATTGACATAGGGAATAGTACAAATATTTTCTTCTATGAAGACTATTTCGATGTACATAAGTAAACGTAATATTGATCGGTACTTTTGAAATGCTTTATTACACTTAGAATGTTAATCTTTTTTATGGATTTGAGGTTATAATATGTAGGGGCAAGTGCGGAACATGTGGACACTTTCCAGAATTTAGAATAAAACATTTTTTTTGTATGAATCAGTCAACATATTTTTATTTTAAACATATCACATGTCATAAGGGATAATCAGTCTTTCTTAAACAAAAATTCTAGTCCTAGTAGCACTTTTACTTAGAAAAATAATCGACTTTTTTCAAAAACACCATATTTGTCCACAGGTGTAACAGCAGATTGTACCTATGGACAGTAAAATTGTACCTGAGGACAGTGTTTTACTTAAGGACGGTTTACATTAATTAAAGAATAACAAAAGAAATACAATCATAAACTTCTTAAATCAATCTTACAACAACTACTTTACTCAATTGTAAACATTACGACAGTCTTCATACAAGTTTTGAACAAATTCATCACTATCGTCATCATTGTCTAATATGAAGCATGCCTCGCAGACAAAAACTTCGTCCTCATCATCAGACTCAAAGTTTTCCCTGTGTGACTGCGGAACACAACGCATATGATAGCTATGATTGCAATAACTACATTTGAGCATTTGGCTTCTGTCTTTGGAATAAGTTTTACACTTCATACATCTAATAAACGATAACTTCTCTTGTTGAAGTATTTTAATGTTTTTTACGCCTTGTTTCTCAGTCTTTTCAATTAAAAACGCGTTGGAAGGACCAGGTTCAGATAGATTACTATCCAGCAATGGAATCGGATCACTTTTGGAGTAATTAGCATTAACTTTAGAGGAATCAGATTGTGAAAAACCTTTGGTAGTAGTTTTTTTTTTAGTTACTTTTGGAATTTTCTTTTTCTCTGCTTTGTAACTTGCCGTTTTCTTTTTTTCAGCTTTTTTCATTGCTTCATCTAAAATTTCATCCTTTTCTGGTGTGTCAGTCAAAACTCTGGTTCTTCCAGGCTTCCTTCCTCGTTGAATAACCTTTCGGGGACCAGCTGTTTCAAATGGGCGGATGGTTTCTGGTGTAACATGTCGATTTATAATCTTCTGTGGTGTTCGAAGTACAAGTTGTTCTGGTTTCATCTGATAATTATCCTGGATTGGTGAAATTGGTTTGGGGGTGACCTGAATATCAGAATCTCTAAATATTTTGTTTTGATCCAAGCAATCTGGGTTCCCTTGGATGGAAATCTGGTCAGCCGGTTGTTGTAAATCCAAACTAACGATTGGTGTTTTTGGCGCAGTGTCAGTGTGTTCATTAACAGGTGGTTCTTGGTTTTTGGCGAGGTTACAAGTTATATATTTGCTGGGATCTGGTCGATCAGTTACATATGAACATAAGAAATCTTCGTCAGAAAAAATGTTCCTATTGTATGGGTAAATTCCTGAAACCTTAAAGCCTTTTATGATGTTTCTTGGCGTAAACGAGATACCATACGCTTCTCCAGCTATTTCTGCTACATCGTAAATGGTAATAGGTTTACCAGGATGATTGATAGATAGATAGATAGATAATACTTTATTGTCACACACTTATAAAACAAAATTAACTAAAAATACTTTCATATATTAATCTAGTGCCACAAGTGGCGGCCTTATTGCTAAAAGCAATCTCTTCCAGGCATTGATTGAGCATCCATCTGTCTGCTGCTTGGCTATATTGGCTTTTAAATGGTCCAAAAACTGTTCGATCAAGTGGTTGCAAATGATTCGATGTATGTGGAGGCAAAGTCAATAAGATGATTCCATTCTCTCTGGCTTTGTCAATTATCTCAATGGAGATGTGAGTTTCATGATTATCCATTGTTAGAAGAACTGGATTTTCTCTTGTTGGTTTGGCGAACTCAATAAAATGATCCAAGAACTGTTTAAAAATCGGTTCTGTTGACCACCCTGATTGATTTGCCACACCCAAAGAACCTGGTGGAGCTCCTTTCAACATGTTATCTTTGTAGAACACCCTAGGGAATATGAAAACAGGAGGCACGGCGTTTCCTGCAGCATTTATGCAGCCTATCATTGTGGTGTTCACTCCTCGTTCCCCTGAAGTCATCTTCCCTAGCTGGCGAATCTCTTTGGGAGCCAATACTTTCCCTGGTTTGTGAACAGTAGAGATCCCAGTCTCATCAACATTGTAAATTGATCCTGGTGGGAAGTAATGGCGTTTCATGACCGACTCCAAATTGTTGTAGAAATTATCTACATTTGTCTTATTGAAGCTAGTAGCTCTTGCTAAGCTTGTGGCTTCCGGTTTTCGAAGAGATAATTCCGGGAAACGAAGACGGAAATGACGAAGCCAACCGATTCCTGCCATTTTGTGCTTTTGCCAGTTAGGTGGTAAATTTTTTTTTTGTTTAGAAACCGCATATTGGTATGCCAGTTCTCTACATTGTTTTGTATTTAAGCCCATGTGTAGAAGTGCTGCTTTTCTTAAATATTTGCACAGCAAATTTTCTTCATCCGGGTCAAATACCTTCCTTATATCATTTTTTAATAGCTGTATATTATTTTTTAAGTCATTGTCTTCATGTAATTTCAAGTATTTAAAAATGGTTGATTTGGCAATTTTATACTTTTCAGCTGCTTTTCTTACTGAACTGCCACTTCTCACTTCTTTAACCGCTTCTGTGAGAGTATCTGGGCATATAAAATTTCTTTTTAAACCAGTCTTACTGCGAGGCACTGAAAAGAATTAACAAATCATCTAATTACAATTTGAATGAAAATATTATAACACTCTCGTACCTGTGGACAGTCCACAGGTACACTCATATTTTTGTCCACAGGTACAAATTCAAGCATAAAATTTAAAAGTGACTCCACTCTGTATATAAAAAAACTTACAGACACAACAATAAGCACGAACTAAGCAATAAACAACATAGATCATATAGCAAAGACAGTCAAACCGATATTTTAAGTATTTTCACAGTAAAACTCATTGAAAATAAGCAGAATTACTTACTTTTTGGTGCAAAAAACTTCCGCTGCCATTCCAACAACAACCACGCAGAAAACAAAGATGGCGTCACGTCAAATCCATCAACCATAGACAAAGCTATACGGGCGCGTTCAAATTAAAATTTTAGAGTTGCCAGATTTTTCGGAATCGATTGTGTCCACAGGTACAAGCGTCCATAGGAACAGCACTTGCCCCTACGTATATGTTGTTTGCAAAATGTCTCACTTAAATCACTTCGAACATTTCTATTCATTTCTATTCCGCTGTTTTGCATAATATTATTTAAAAATTGTAGCTACATACAGTCTTATGATTTCAATAAGCATTGCACTAAAGGTTCCAGACTAACTTGTTTGTTTTTTACAGATGGAAAATGACATGGTTAATTACTATCAGTACAAAAAGCGTTTTAGCAAGAAGTTTATCATCATTTCACTTCCTTATGATAGAATTTAAGTTACCATTTAGGTGTTATTACTTTGCTGTTTATAAATTTTTTAGCTCCGCAGCATAATAATCGTAATTATTTTTGAAATATAATCCGACCATGATTGCGTCTACTTGGGGCAGGTTTCCGCTGTCTGTTTTTACAAAATCGTGGTTCATGGTAAAAGTTCTTGATGGAATTTGTAAAATTTCGCTAACAAATCACACAAAATAATGAAATCTTAACAAATATGTTTCGAAATATAATAATACACATGTAGGCAAACAATGTTGACAAGCTAGTGACGTCATTATAAACTCGACCAATCAGGAGCGTTTTGTGTCACGTGACAAGCGTTTAAAAATATGCATTTTAATTTATGGATTTTTTAATATATTAATTATTATTTTCAACTAACGGTAATAAATAACCACTTTTACACTCATATTATATACGGATGTCAGCAATTGACACTTTATTTTTCGCATTGTCAAAGAGCCTATTACTACTGTTATAGCACAGACAACAAAACACTCAATTTAAGCAATTTCACATTATGTTATAATATCCACATCGATATCGTAATAGCTCATTATAACATCGAAAAAGCGTGACCAACCTGATTGCAGGGCCAATCAGGTTGGTCGCGCTGCGCTCTCGTTGGTTAGATTTGAATGGCGGCAAAATCACTGTGACAATACACGTACGCGTGAATTTAATGTTTCGCAATGTGTTTTGTTTTTTAAATACAAATATTTATTTATCGAAACACAGTGACAGTACATAATAAGAATTTTCTAAAATAGGCTTAGGTTCATTCTTTGTGTTGGCGTACGTTCGACATAAACCCTGAGCTCCACGCTAAGTCCCTTACGGAACTTGTGTTTGTGGAGCCACAGTATTCATCCCAATGTCAGTCCCAGTGTCACATAATTTTACACAATTTTTTTTTACACAATATCTTTACGTACTTTGCATCTAGTTTTACACAATTTGTTTATCTTTACTTCGTACAATAATGTTGCCAGCATATAATAAAAAAGGCTAAATTGGAAATAAGTTAACAATATTTTGTTTTGGTTTTTGTAGTTGCTAGCATTTTCATAAACTATACATGTATTTAAATATGCTTTATATATATACGTATATATGTTTCATATGTGAAGTGTTGCTGAGTGTTAAGGTGTTGTAAATGTATGTAATATATTCGTGTATTCGTGTGATTGTTGTGGAAGTGGTGTATGTATACAAATTAAAAGTTAAAAATGGATAGCGACGATGATATTTGTACGCCTCCAGATATTCTAGAATTGGCAACAAAAGTAACTCACAATCTTTTGCCAGAAAAATCTAGAAAATTATATGAAAAATTAACTATTGTCAGCTTTTACTCTTGTTGTTTGATCAATTGCATTAGTGAAGATAAAGTAGTGTATGCAACTGCATATAACACGGGTATTAAAACACGAGTGTGAGTTTATGAAACGAGCGCAGCGAGTTTCATAATAGTAACGAGTGTTTTTTCATTATATGACATTATATGACTTCATTATATGACAGTTGCATAAACTACTATTATTACCTACCTTTTTAGATTATAGTTTAGTGATACCGTAGTCCAAGGTGGAGCCTGTACTGGAACTGACTTAGGGACAAAACAAGGCTGCTAGACTGAAAAAAAATCAAAATTCATTTATTCAGAAAAAGTGTTATAATAAATCTTAATTATTACCTAACATACTGGGTGAGGGCACACCCGTGCTATGTTAGATAGTCCCTTCCAGTGATTTTTATTACAGTAATAGAGTTAAGAACAAGCTATCCAGTAATAGAGTTAAGGAATACGCCATTAAGGGCACAGATTAAGCATCGAAGATGGTAGAAGACTATTTCTGTATGCATCAATTTTTCAATTCCAAATTACGAAGTGTATGCGACACGGGAATATCACGCATTCTTCAAAAACGCACCGACGCGTCATGGCCAGCCATGCTAGCCATGTACCCTACCATTATGAAAAATTTAAAACATAAATTCTTACAACAGTATTGTTTACATTTCAGCAACAAGAAGTGGAATTGTCCCACGGAGAGGTGGCTCTGGAGCTGCCGGGCGTGGTGCGGTGCGGGGCTTGCCGGCTGGACGTGCGCGGCGTGGATTGGGTGCAGCACATGCTGGCGGCGCACGAGTACATGGCCTGGATAGAGGGGCAGGAGCCCGTGGTGAGTGGACAGTTAATAAATAAATATTCCGATATTGCACACAGCGCCATCTAGCCCCACACTAAGCAAACGCTTGTGTCGTGGGTACTAAATTACGGATATAATACTAGGCATAACTAAGTTAACAGGCCAATTATTTACTTACTTTGCGGTGGAGCAATTATCGTGAGGTCAATTGAAATGCGTGTGACTGGAGTCCTAAGAAATAAAGCTCGAGTTAAAACTGGCAGAGCATGGTCAGCAATGGTATAGCAAGTCGCTTAAATTTGCTTAATCCGCCCTACCCTGTTTCTTCAGAATTACAATACTGGGTTGTCCAAATCCAGTTGAAATAATTTCTCATAAACAAGCGGGCTACAATATAAATTGGACAATAGTAGTCCTTACATCAATAGTCAAACGTAAGCCTATAAAAAACCTACTGTGAATTGGTTTAATCACAATTGGGTAGGTTTTCTCGAATCTATATCTGAGCCGGATATTCCTAAACCAATAATTTAATCTGCATTTTGTTTAAAGCAACAGAAATTGAGTTCTCAAATTTCGAAATTAATACCGATCTTTATTACCATGTTCCAGGATCCAGACAACCCGGCGCAAGTGAAAGCCCACCTGGACTCGATAGCCAATACAGTGGGCGTGCTCATCTGTGCGCGCTGCGGCGTGCGGAGGACTAACGCGTACGGCTACCTACAGCATCACAACGCATGCGTCAACAGCGGCTTCAACGTGGCGATGGCGATAACCGAGCCAGAGACGCCTGTTGGTAAAGGTACGCTTCAATAATGATGGATGATTGTCCGTTGCATTTCTCTTTTACAAAGCTGCAAACAACAGGGGAACGAAACACTCGGAAACGAAATAATACAGCCATTTTTGGCAATAACAGTCATCCACCATTCAAAGAATTGCGAAGAGGTTTCTCTAAGTGGTACTGCTGGTTTCATTGTTTTTCTAGTGAAAACATTCTGATTTTGTGAAACACCCTGATCATGGCCTGCTAGGCTCTCGAATGTGACATTTTGTATGTTCTTCTTCCAAGCCCCAACAGGCGACGAATGATTTTTCATCTTGCACTACCTGGGTGTAACATAGGCTCCCAAAAGCAGTATAGGCTTAGTTTTAATCCGAAAATAATAGTAATTGAGACAATCTTCAAGTAGTTTTTCTACTTTCTTAGAACTTACCTTTGGTATTCCAGATCAATACCTGTGCGGAGTGTGTCACGACAGTGGCCCCAAATCCAAATGGCGAGATCACGCCATGTCCAAGCACTACAACATCGCGTGGCGAATCGGCGAGGTACCCATCAACCTGCGGAACCCGTACGCTGTGGAGAAGTACCTCAAGGAGTATAAAAAGAAGCGCGGCTTGAACTGTCTGTCTTGCAACGAGACCAGGAGCTCGTGCTACGGATTTTATGCGCATATACTGACTTGTGGGAGGACGCCTGAGGTACGTACGAGCGTAAAAAATGATATTTTAGCGCGTTGAACAATATTACCAAAAAATTATGATTAGTAAAGTTAGTCGTTGTTTGGGCGATCGATAGAGCTGTTGTGTACATGCACACCTGAGTAATATTATGGCTGCAAATCCGTATAAACAGTTTGAAACTTAATGCATGTATTTAATGTATTCCCTATATTTTATGTCACGGCATTTTTTTCTTTTGCACATCAAAAAAAAAAGCAATGGGATCCTTTCTAATGGCACAAATTTTTCTCCAATCTCCAGGAAATCGAGGGAGTCCTGAACGAGTGCGAGATCTGCCACAACAAGTACCTGTGCGTATACAGGAACCAGCACATGGCGGCGCATCGGGACTCCGACATGCGGCGGGAGAAGAGGGAGACCATGGCCAGAGTGGCGGAGGAGGAGGCCAGGAACCCGCCGCCCAGGGAGGACCCCCTGCTGCCCATGGGCAAGAGGAAAGCGGCCGAGAAGTGAGTAATGTGTTGTGGTTAGGTCACAGAGATATATGACGAGAGAAAAATAGAGATAGAAAGTACTGTGACTCGGACATGCGGCGTGAGAAGCGGAATGTATGGCCAAAAAGGCAGAGTTATAGTCTGGGTAACAGCAAACATTTAGGTTTCTTTTTTGCTGTAGAGAGATATACAGTGGCAAAGGTTTTCAGACTAATCAAGAAGTAAACTGAAATGACTATGTACTGTATGTATGTATTCAGTAATTTAACTATTTTTCTGTTGCAGGGCAAAGAAAGTTATCGAGAAACACTCGAGTAACATGATTGACGTAAGTAGACAAACACAGACACATTCTCATATTACTTCGTAATTATTTATTTTTGGCACCTCATTAATAAGTAAAAAACTGTTTGAATGTTTTAATTATTTCACTCTACATTGTCTTCTCTTTCACTTTTATTGTTTACCTCGTGTACTTTTGTTATTTTTTTTTTACAATGATGTATACTATTTCCCAGGGTAAACCGGTGTGCGGTTGCGGTACAATATTTCAAGACGCGCTCGAGTTCGCCGCTCACAGCTGCAACAGGAAGGTAGACGACGACGGCGATGAATCAGACAACTCCGTCAAAATGGAGGGAGAGGAGGTCGCGTCGGACGACGACGAGTATGCCATGATGGACTCCGGGGCCTCGGACGATGAAGATCTGCCGAGGAAGCGAATACGAAACAAACCTGGTAAGAGGAAGTCCAATACAAGGTTTGGTTGGTATACGATGAGTCGGTGAAAATAAAGCGTCAGATCATGATAATGTGCTATGCTAAGATCTGCCGAGGAAACGAATACGACATAAACCAGTTAAGGAGGGTAGGTGTTTTTCAAACTCTTTCTATTTTGTAATATTTAATATGTATTGCAGTTTTGCATTTTATCACAACTTGCCTGATGGTAAGCAATACTTATGATCTAAGGACGAGAGTGCTTAGGCTTACCCAGTAGAAACAAGTTCATTTACGTTTTTAAAGCTGATAAAAAAATATACCAAAGTAATCATAACGGATGACAAAGGCTCAATAACTAATGATCGATTTTCCAGTACCAATTTAATTTTTGTCACAAATGTTTCTATAAGATGGCGCCACCCACGCTCGCCGGATTTTATCCCTTTTTGATTATTAAGAGGGGCCATTATTTAGTACCGGAAAATCGCTCATTGTTTTTTGTCAGACACGAGTTGTCAGATTGTTTTTTCCTAAATCGATGCATTTTTAGTTTTAGACACCAAAGTTCAGCGGTTGCAGTACAAGATCGAAAACAACGGCTATTACTTGTCTGAAGCTTATAAAGATTTGTGAGTACATATTTGTGTATCAATTACCAAATCAAACCAATAATATATAATATCTAAAAATAATAATAATATAAATTACTAAAATAACTAATTGATTAAAATAGAGTACTGAGTATGTTCGTAAATTACTGTACATCCAGTATGGAAAATTTGCCAGAATTCTAAAGACTATTTCTTCCACCACTTGTCTATTATGTAAGGGTTAACTACCTATTATTATGCTATTACCTATACTCTTACAGTGGACTCTATATAAATACTTACAATAAAGTTTGCTCTTAAGTTTGTTGCTAATATATTTGAAATATGTATGTATATCTCCAGTGTTGCAGCACATTACACCGGCGAGAGTTTGTTCAACATCTGGCGCAACAGTCCCTACACAGTGGTGCCTGCTGAAGACAGACACAAGTATCTGCCCGAGCTCGCGGAGTCTTGCAAGATCACGATCGGGAAGGACGAGGCGGAGTGGACCACATACAAGAGATTCGAGGCGAGGAAACTAGGTAAAGTGTTATTTGACGGTCTTCAAGTCGAGAGTAAACCGGTTTCTTCTAGGCAAGCGCGCTAGATCATAGATTATAACGTTGCTTAACATCAGGCAAATTGTAGTCAAGTGTGAGCCTATCCCATGTAAAAAAAGTGAAGTTATTAATTTTAATGTTCTGAATGTATATTATTATTATGTGATTTGAATTTCTTATATACGTCCCAGTTACCCGAAAAAAAAAGTTTTTATTTAATTTAATTAATAAGCTAAGCGCATGTGTGTCAAAAGCGCCAACCCGAGGCGCCTAGTTAGATATATATGTATATAAAACTCAAAGGTGACTGATTGACTGACTGATATAGTGATCTATCAACGCACAGCCCAAACCACTGGACGGATCGGGCTGAAATTTGGAATGAAGGTAGATGTTATGACGTAGGCATCCGCTAAGAAAGGATTTAGATGAATTCTACCCCTAAGGGGATAAAATAGGGGATGAAAATTTGTATGAAACTTTGTCAATTTTAAACTGATCGGGCTGAGACTTTTCATGCATAAAGCTAATATGACGTAGGCGCTTGCTATAAAAAGATTTTGATAAATTGCACCCCTAAGGGGATAAAATAGGGGATGAAAGTTTGTATGAAACTTTGTCAATTTTAAACCGATCGGGCTGAAACTTTGTATGAAACTTTGTCAATTTTAAACCGATCGGGCTGAAACTTTGCATGCATAAAGCTACTATGACGTAGGCGCTCGCTATGAAAAGATTTTGATGAATTCCACCCCTAAGGGGATAAAATAGGGGATGAAAGTTTGTATGAAACTTTGTCAATTTTAAACCGATCGGGCTGAGACTTTGCATGCATAAAGCTACTATGACGTAGGCGCTCGCTATGAAAAGATTTTGATAAATTCTACCCTTAAAGGAGATAAAATCTATACTAAGTAATATTGTGAAGCTGAAGAGTGTGTTTGTTTGAACCCGATAATCTCAGGAACTACTGGTGCGAATTGAAAAAATATTTTTGTGTTTAGTAGACCATTTACCGAGGAAGGCTTTAGGCTATATAACATCACGCTGCAACTAATAGGAGCGAAGAAATAATGGAAAATGTGGAAAAAACGGGGAAAATTTTTCATCTTTGAGGGCGTCTTTTGCGTGCGCTGCGAAAATGGTTCAAGATATCAAAAAATATGTATCAAAGAATTATTTCTCTTGAAATGATAAAACAAAATGTTTGCAACAGTATATGTCTATCTTTTAAAGTTAACTCAATAAACCCGTTTTAATGGTAATAACTATTCCACGCGGACGAAGTCGCGGGAACCAGCTAGTGTTTTCATAAATGGCTATGATTTATCAATCAATCATACTAATTTCATATTTTAATGGTTTTCTCCCGATATAATATTTTTTTTCTAATTTTTTCTTATTCTTATCGAATGAGAGTGGCCAACTCTAGTGTCGAGAGTTTATCAAGCCACCCTAAAGGCCTCTGACATGGCTTAACGACTGCCGCTAATTAGATCCTTATCTATTCCAGTATACAGTTTGTTTACGGGCGGCGCTATATCGTGCATAGCGTGGGCCCCTCCGCACCTGCACGACGAGTCTCTCAGCTTCTACCTGGCGGTGTGCTCGCACCGCGGGCCCGACGTGCCGCGCCACGCCGCGGGGGACGCGCCCGCGCACCCCGGCCTGCTGCAGATATGGGGCTACGACGACTTTGAGTGAGTTCACTTTAACAATGGTTATAATTATTGTATACACTTTTTTAACAAAATCGGCTGAAAAGCGACAAGCATGTCATTGTTTAATGATACGTACTAAGCTACTAATCAAATCAGTGATTGTGCTATGGCCTCATATAAGACACAGCAGACAGATTTTGACTCATCGCACCGCAATGGAAAACAGAGCAAGTTAAACCACGAGTTTACTCATCTTGCCGTCATGTCAGTTTGGCGCTGCTGTAGATTCTTATTTCAAGATTAATGTCAGATTAAAACACTTCTTATGTACAAACTTTTCGGCTCAACTTTCCAAAGCCGCCAATCGCGTTGGAGGTCCATAATTTTTTAAGAAGTAGATAATATTTACACAAGGCTACACATTAACGGTCTTATTTATAAAAATGCCTATAGTAAGCTATAAGCATACTATAGTTAAAGTGTTCAATAAGCATTTAAAGTGTTCTATAAAGTTTACTATTTATAAACGTTCTATAAGCCTTCTATAACTATAGTACCCACGTGGTACCGACAATAAGCCAAATCATTGCCAGTATAAAGAAAAAATCAAAGAAGAACGAAATTTACCACAGATAATACGTATCTTAGTGCCAAATATATGCTAACTTTGTCATAAAACACAAAATTTTGTCTATACTCAGACACAAAGAAACGTCAAAGTTGTTGATATTCAGACGCGCAAATATCAAAAGTTTAAATAAAAATAAGTAAATAGCATCACTCCTGCTGCCCAGAGGATTTGCGATGCTGAAATAGCCTGCCGACGGGAGCTACATGAGGCCTAAATGGCCAACGAGCAACAAAAATTGAAAAATTAAAAGAAGAGCTTTTGAAATTAAAATAATTTATTATAAACTCCTGCTGCCCAGAGGATTTGCGATGCTGGAATAGACTGCCAACGAGAGCTACATGAGGCCAAGATGGCCAACGAGCAATAAAAATTGAAAAATTAAAAGAGCTATTGAAATTAAAAATAATTTATTATAAACTCCTGCAGCCCAGAGGATTTGCGATGCTGAAATAGCCTGCCGACGAGAGCTACATGAGGCCCAAATGGCCAACGAGCAATAAAAATTGAAAAATTAAAAGAGCTTTAAAATTAAAAATAATTTATTATAAAAGTAAAACAGAATGAAATACATAGGAAGACTTTTATTAACATGTTTATCACTAATCACACATACTAAGATACTTTCATTTAGCATTATCACATGTCTGTACCTACTATTAATTAATTATTACAAGAGCAACAGTGTCATTGTGTACAATAAGGGCTAATCTTTTTATATATAATTCTGAGTGGAGACACATAATGTCACCGGATCTGGTTTTACAATTCCACATTTTTCCTTGTTTTAGTTTTGGCTTAACAGTAAAATCATAGGTACATGCTCCAAAGCATAACTTTCTTTCATGCTATGTTCATAAAGATTATCACTTCTATGTACATATATGTAAATGTGTCACCAAGCACCTAGCAGTATGTTCTTGCAGCCTCCTCTGAGAGCCAGTTCCATTACAGTACAGTTATATGCCAACTTCAACCACAGTATCACAAATATTAACTACTTACTCACTAAAATGTGACCTAATAAATGATTGCAAGATGGTGTTTGAGCGTCCACTTGCAACTTCTCCTGGCTCCTCTTGTACTACTGGATTTGCCTGGTGAGCATCTGAGTTACTTGTAAGCACAGCATCCCCCTGGTCAATGGCAATATTATGTAATACTGCAAGTGCTATTATTGTAGGCTTTACATTCTCCAATTTGCAAGTCATTCCAAACAAAAGGCACTGAAAACGCTGTTATAAAACCCCAAATCATCAAAAAATTAATTTATATTACAAAATTTGATTGTTTGTTTTTACTTCAAAGACAGCAAATCAGCTGACAGATGACAGGATAGTCGGCCATCTTAGATCTTATAGCACCGCTATAGTACGGTTATAGTGGGGTCCTCGCTACTATAACTTTACAATAGACTTATAGAACTGTTTAGCGCTATAGTGCGTTTATAAATACCGATTATGGTCATTTTTCTTATAGTGATGTTATAGAACACTTTAAGTCTTCTATAACTTTTTATAAATAAGACCGTAAATATTTTAGCACGGAGATGTTTAGTTTACGAGATATTAATTTTTTAAAATCGAAAAATAATCCTTCGTTTTGACAGTTTCTTGACACTATGACGGCCATTAACGTTTCGTTTTACGGACTGCATACAAGCGTGCGGCTTCAAATCATTAGCAAATAAATGTAAACAAACTATTACATTTATTTGCTAATATGTATGTAATGTTTAGTTTTTCTCACAATTACGTAAATATTGATGAAAAATATATATAATACGTATTTTTATTTATTATTTGATCGCAAATTTATAGTTATAATATTTCGTGTGTAACGAAACTTGATGAACGAAACGTTGTTGACGCCATTTTGACGTTTGTGTGTTATTTTATTTTAAAAATGGGTTAATACTAATAATTCCAGAGATTAGATGATACTAATGTATTCGTTTGGTAATATTATAATATTTAAACTAATATGTTTGGATCAGTAATATCATCGTTAACAAATCTGTCACTAATAACAAATATCAAACGTATCAGTATCACTAGTCAACTGGAACACTGATCAATCGAATCTGTGTTGCTCTGAGCTTGTAGTAGGTAGTTTAATGTGCGTACCGAATTGTTTAATATTGATATTGGTGGCCATTGTTCTTTATGTCGTTAAGTTTTTACAGTAGGTTGGTTTATCTAATATTATGATGATCACCGTATTAAAAATCAGAATGTATAAATTAAAAAAGGACAGCGGAAGTTACTTTTTCTGGTACCATTTCTCATGCATTTCTTTAATAGGTAGGTTAGGTTATTGCCATAAATAATTAGGTACCTAAGTACTTTACAGTATTCATTTGGAATACTTAAATATCAATAATAATATCTATGTTTAATCTTATCTTAAAATCAATACGCTGCACTAAATTCTGGATTAAAATTGTGATAATTGTATACATTTACACATTGCGTAAATGTATTGAAATACTAGTAAAAGAGTTTGTACTTACCTACGAATATATTTTAAAAACGTACCACTGAAATACGGTGTTTTGCTAGTACAATTTGCACCTTAAATATATTAACAAAAGACTCTATATCATGATTTAACTGCCCGCTATGGTAAGGCACAGCGATCTCGATATTGACATCGACACCTAAATGAAGCCATCTCACTCTTTCATGTTATGAACGGCATCATTTTTACTCCTATTCCCGAATCCGCTTTACGAGTGAATACGAACTAAACTAATCCGAATGTTGATATCCAACTCATGTTCGATGGTCACTACAGAGATTAGTTCACCGTGAAATATTAGTGTATCATAGTTAGCCAGATTGTAATCCATGAATCCGACCCAAGATCAGTAATCCCTAAAGTGATATGAATATATCAGCAACACCACTATTTATTTCAGTCATCGTTCGTGTGTCTTTCGGTTGAGAGCGTTTTCGTACTCCTGTCTGTGCTACCTTACGTGTGACTACATGACATGGCGTCTTCTAAGCCCCGTGCTTCGTCTGCCGCCGTGCCTTCCGAAGAACCTAGTGAAGTGCAAGTGTTGGACTCGAAGTGACTTGTCTGTGTCAGAAGGTAGATTAGGTTCGTTAGGTTGCTTTCTACCACGCACATGCGACGACGAGCGAAGCGAGGAGGAGCCAAGTCCTGTTGTAGTGCTAGTGTTGGACTCGAAGTCACTTGTCTGTGTCAGAAGGTAGATTAGGTTCGTTAGGTTGCTTTCTACCACGCACATGCGACGACGAGCGAAGCGAGGAGGAGCCAAGTCCTGTTGTAGTGCTAGTGTTGGACTCGAAGTCACTTGTCTGTGACAGAAGGTAGATTAGGTTCGTTAGGTTGCTTTCTACCACGCACATGCGACGACGAGCGAAGCGAGGAGGAGCCAAGTCCTGTTGTAGTGCTAGTGTTGGACTCGAAGTCACTTGTCTGTGACAGAAGGTAGATTAGGTTCGTTAGGTTGCTTTCTACCACGCACATGCGACGACGAGCGAAGCGAGGAGGAGCCAAGTCCTGTTGTAGTGCAAGTGGTGGGTTACTACGTACGTTACTACGTATTACTACGTAGTACTTAACCTCAAAATACAAAAATGGTCATATCTCGAAAACTATTGATCTCCGTGCCCCCCCTTTAGGGGGGGGGCTTACCCCCCTCCCCCCCCCCCTCCCCCTCCCCCCTTGATTGGCGGCTTTGGAAAGTTTAACCAACTTTTCCTTTGATAACATTAGGATAATCATTATATTCCAGATCGGCCCCGTATTGCGCTCTGACCCTGGCCCACGAGTACGGCATAGTGTGGTCCCTGGACTGGTGCCCCTCAGGCGCCCGCGACGGCCCCGCGCCGGTGGTGCCGCACAAGTGCCGCGTGGAGGCGACACCGGCGCGGCTGGGGCTGCTCGCCGTCGCCTGCTCTAATGGATCCGTTTACATACTGGCTGTGCCTGTGCCACCGCCGCGGGACACTGAACTGTGAGTCAATCAGATTTGTTATGCTTAATATGTATTAAAACTTTCGTGAGACATTTTATCAATATGTTAACTGAACGTTTTTTACTCACGTGTAATTCGCGTATGTTATGTATGTATGTGCGTTTCAGATGTTATGTAACCCATCTTCAGAACGTGCATTCTGGGACCGCGGCAGCACGCAGACATGTGCTTGTTTGCATATATTTGTTATGCTTGTAATAAATATTTATGTCAAATGGCTTTCTATTTTATTAATGTGTTTGTGTAAAAAAGATGGTACATTTACTTTATTACAAAAATGTGAAGTTGCCCTATGTCAAAATTACATCTAAATTGGTCCATCTTTTTGAGCGTAAAGAAGAGAACATATGTACATATGCACGACCTATCAGCTACGTTTAGAGTGTTTATATTAAGATTTTTTTTATATATGTTATTTTTATTTCATTGAACAAACAAGCAGCCATTTAACGATAGTAAGATCAAAAATGTAATCGAACAACGTTATATTCCAGAGAGCCTCCGATGTACAAGTTGAGCCCCGTAGCGGAGTTGCGCCTGACCATGACTTCTGAGCGCCGCATCTACCAAGCCACCAGCGTTAAATGGTCTCCTGTAAGTATTCTCTTATATTTTACATGACATAATTTAATTTTAATCCACTTTCAAAACCTTTTTCCTCAACACTTCTGTCGTATGTTTATTTTCGTTTTAAGTGATTCATCATCATAATCATTATGCTGACGCAAATTTTGCTGATTTGTTTATTAAATGTTTTAAGGAAACGATGGATTTCGTGATTTTTGCAATGAAAGTATTGCTACTTTTTATCTATACAACACGAGCGAAATCACGGGCATTGACTAACCACATTTTTCATTTAACATAATACAATATTTATCACATTTTCTGCTTGTTTCCAGCAAAAAGGCCACTCGGTGATAATAGTGGGCTACTCGGACGGCACCACAGCGCTTTTCGACCTCAACACGGAGAGTCCCTTCCTCGCCGCCATGGAGGGGGGCGCCACCGTCTACTACCCCTTCCAAGACAGGCGCGCAGAGACATCTTCTATTACTGGTAAACATTAGTCTTCTTTCCTCTGTCTAATCGTCCGATATCGCAGCAATGGTAGCATTTGGCAACCAGCTGCATAGTCTTTTCCATAACAAAAGTTATTCTATACGGGAATATGTCTCGCTTTGGAGTTAGGCTGATGGCGTTAACTTAAGTTGTGGGAGAATCTTATGCTGCTGCAAATTCAACAGAGTTAACAGTCATGCAGTCACCAAGATTCATAAAAATATCTCACGGCGATAAGTTATCATTGAAATAATAATCAGAACAAAACCTAAAAGATAAATAAATTGGTATATTTTTATAAATGTCAATAATATCTGCCAACCATAACTATAGTTTCAGTTTTAAGTTCAGCTGTGAGTATTGATATACTGAAATGAACTGTTATTACAGATGGTAACACTCTAAAAGCATAATCTAGGAACTAGGAATCTAGGAACTGGTATATTTACACATTTTGTTTTGTGTCGTGTGCTAAAGCTTCATGGTATGTTCCAGGTGTGGGTGTACTGTCGACCACGAACGCGTGGTTCGCAGTGGGCGGTCAGTTCAGCACGTCCATGACGGGCGGCACGCTGGCGGCGCGCACGGGGCGCCCCTCCGCGCGCAGCCACGCGGCCGCCAGCGGAGCCATGCCCGCGGTCAGCTGGCCCGCCGCCGCGTTCTCGGGGGACCTGCCTTTCAGTGAGTATAGTCCCATCGCGATACAACTGGAATAAGAAAGTAAGAAAAAACTAGTATTAGAAATGGTTTATTCTGATACTAGAAATTATAGTTACATAAAATTAAAACAAATATCATGCAAAAGTACTGCCGTCTCTTGCACAGGCTATGCGGCTACTTTTGCCCGGAAATTATAGACTGGCGTTTTCATTTGACGCCCGCTATATGTGGACAGCGATAGATTATACATATGTTACATTGCAGTTGAAGCTAGTTAAGCTGTAATGTGTAAAGGTATACCTATCTAACTTTAAACACCTGTTTAGAAGTCAAGAGAAAATAAGGTGTTTTTTTTTATTTCCTTAGTTACAAACATGTTGTTTGTATTAGTATTCCGTTAGTGTATAACTCATCTTTTTTCATTGACTCCGTCAGTGCGCGCGTCCTCTGAGCTGGAGTGGTGGGGTGGCGGGCGGCGTCTGGGCGCGGCGCGCGCGTGGGCTGCGTGCGCTCGCTGCGCGCGCGCCGCCTCCGCCGCGCAGGCAGCAGTCAGGCTGCACCACCACCACCCCGTCTTCACGGAGATCAAGAAACAGGTTAGGGATTATACGTTTTCTCTTATTAGTGCGTGCTCGCGGCTTCGCTTGCATTTAGAATTAAAACTTGCATTTGCATATTTCACCCCTTTAAAAGTGCCTACGTCATAACATCTACCTTCATTTCAAATTTCAGACTAAACCGTCCAGTGGTTTGGGCTGTGCGTTGATAGATCACTATATCAGTTTGTCAGTCAGTCGCTCACCTTTGAGTTTAGATATATTTAGATTTATAACTATCGGATGCATGTACGTGGCTTCTGTCGCTTTGTCAACTATAGCTCAGTATTCCATACAACCTTCATACCAAATATAATAAAAATCAGTCGCTCTATTGAGGCGTTAAACATGATAAAACAGACTAACAAACACACTTGCATTTTTATGAACTGGTGAGATGTTATATTTATTTTATTTACACTACGTTTCCACTTATGAAACAGTTCATGTATCCTCAATATAAATTTTGGAATATACCACGCATTTCATAGGGAACATGTACCTAGTCAGGTCATAAATTCTGTCACATGTTCAATATAAAATAATTGAAACAACTTTATTCTTTATGTAACCATTTATATACCAAAATGAACTTAACAAAACAAAGATACTTATGACAATAAAGTTTATTCAAAATGACCTCCGTGATTTTGAATACAGGCCTTCAATCTGCGCGGCCAGTCGTCTATCGCTGCACGAACGAGGTCCATGTCAATATCGGCGGCTGCCTTAATCAAGGATGTCTTGAGTGACTCCAAATTGGGATGAGGCTTTGAGCACGCCTTTTCCTCCAAGTGTTGCCATATCTTGTAATCTAACGGATTCAAATCTGGACTGGAGGAGGGCCAGTCTTCGTGCCGGATGAAGTCGATTTCACGCGCCGCCAGCCAGTCTTGTGTGCTCTTCGCTCTATGAGCTGGCGCCGAATCTTGTTGGAATACCCAGTGCTTGTTATTGAACATGATATGAGAAACAGGTTCCACAAGGTTCGTCAGGACTGTATTTTGATACACAACTGCATTCGTTTTTACACCTTTCTCACAAAAATGTACCTCTGTTAAGCCCCAATAAGAAACTCCCAACCATACCATGAGCGAGGATGGAAAATGACCTCGTTGGACACGCGGAATACGTTTGCTCGCTTCTTCACTACTGTGTGCGTACACCTTATCATTTTGTTTGTTGTAGCTCTCTTCTACGGTAAAAATTTTTTCATCCGAAAAAAGAATTTCCCGATTTTTTTTCCCGCGTACCGCTTCAACAAAGCGCGGCATCTCTTCAGTCTTAGGTCCATTAGACGATTATCACTACTGGAGTCCTAACAGACCGAGGGCGACCACTTCTTGACCTGTCATCTACACTAGAGTCTTCATTGTATCGTTTGATGGTACGATAAACGAATCTTTTGGTTATATTCAAATTTTTCAGTATGTCAAAAATTTGAATTGGCGCGTAACCGCAACGATGCAATGCAATAACTGCAACACGGTCTTCTTTAAGCGTCCACTCCATATTTAAAAATGAGTAAAATTCTAAAAAGTATACATTTTTATTTTCATGAACAATTCGAAATTCGAATTCAATAAACTTTTTTGTGGCCAGCATTCTAAAAGAAAAGTTTTTACTGTGTGACAATACTTATGACCTGACTAGGTATAATGTCAATGTGTAACAGTGGGTTATTTTTATAAATCGTCACTTGTCAACCATTTCTTTTTCTTATAGATCGGCGCATTACTGGTGATGACTCCGCTAAATAAGAAGAAGTCAAAGAAGAAAGAACACGATGATCTGTCCATGGTGGTGGAGCCCCTCACATACCAGGACGCGGCGGCCACGTATGGACTGCAGTTGTATACTATACCTAAGAAAAAGAGCGCACAGGTACTTGTTGTTCCTTTCAGTTTATATTTCAAGTAACAAAAATAAATGATATCCCACGAAAAACGGTCACTCGTATATGAAAATGTATGGGAAATCGGTCAAAGATAACAACAAACTCAAATATATACAACAAAAATCACAAATAACACCAGTAGTTAAATGCCACTTAGTATTTTTTTGTGTAGACGTTTTATAGAAAAAACAGAAAGGCGTACAACAAATCAGTATACCTATTCATTCATTCATTTTGGGCGCTTCTGTGCGTCGATGTCACGTTAAATTGTAGGGCCCGGCTGTTTGTCTAGTACGGCAGTCGTTAAGCTATGTCAGAGGCCCTTAGGGCGGTTTGAAAACTTTCGACACCAGAGTTGGCCACTCTCATTCGACAAGAAGAAGAAGAAGTATATTAATTGAACTGTTTGGTTTCAGTCGCTGGCCCATCAGATCTGCGGCAAGGAGGAGTTCAAGCCGGAGCGCTTCCCTCTCGCCGACATCGTCGCGATGGCGTTCTGTCCGTCAGATAGACATCACGACAGGCTCGCGCTCGCTACACACACGGGCTTCGTGTTTCTCATACATGCTTGAGCTAATTCCAATCCATATATGCAATAATAATATATAAAAACATGGGAAAAACTAAACATACTACTTCTAACTACATAAAAAAGGAAGCACTTAGAAAATCTTGAGAAATACCTAAAGATGGTTTAAGTGCCCACTGGGGCAACTGGGGCACTGGGCACGCTGCCCTTCGGCAATGGACTGCCACTGACGGAGGGCAGCGTGCCCAGCATACTGGCCGCATAACCACGCTGGATGGCAATGCTGACACGTTGAGCCAGAAAAAGGACAGCATTTTGGGCACTCGTCGCGTCAACCAAGCGCTCCGAGGGGTTTTGGAAAAATAAAAAGAATATTGTAATACCTTATATGTACGTAAAACATATATATAATGATATTATGTACGTATGTAAAATATGATCATCATTAGCCTTATTTCATCTAAAATCATATAAGATTTCCTGTCAACATGTGTTTACAAAATAAGAAAGAGTTCTAACATGGGAAGTTGGGAAGTCAACCTTTTAGTTTTTGTCTGAGATAATGTTTCCATTTTATATAGTACTATCGTAATAATGGTGATATAATTGTTGGTGAAGTGATTATCGAGATTATAATATTTAAGCCTAAGCAGGAACAATAAAGTTGAGAGTTGATCAAGAAAATTTTGGCTATGTTAATGTTATGTTCATAACAAGTAATTAAACAACATACTACAACTATCTGGTATACAAAAATACAATATATATGAGTAACATGCATAGTTCCGTTAATGACCACTAGGGGCGTTTATCGTTTGTTTCATACATTTTGCTTTGTATTTAATCAAATTTATCACTAAAAACATACTAAGATATGTAATTGGTTTGCCATAGAGATATAAAAATTGCCATTATAAAAAACATTATTAATAAATGCAATAAATGTATTGTGAGTTATATATTGTATATCTTGCTAGGCACAAGCTAGAAACACATAACGTATATGCGTATAAATTATATAAGTGCAGAAGACTGATTAGATTTTTATAAGCCTGAGGCTAAGCGCCGTTCGAATAAAAAAGTAATATTATGTAAAAAATATATAATAATATAATAAATAAATAAATAAATAAAATAAATATTCCGGGACATTGCACACACCGCCATCTAGCCCCACACTAAGCAAACGTTTGTGTCGTGGGTACTAGATAACGGATATAATACTTATATACTTTTTTTTTTGTAAATACATACTTATTATATATAGAAACGACCAGACTCGACACAAGTAATTACAAATTTTAGTATTCATAATCACTTGTCTCATGCGGGAATCGAACCCACAACCCCTAGATTAGAAGGCAGAGTCACTACCAACTAAGCTAACAGAGCAGTTATAAATGTATAATATTTCATATACATTGTCTATTGCATAATGAAGCGGTGACATAACTGCTCATAACTTATGTAAATAATATGCTGTCTTTGAACTTGACTTATTGTTAATACTTATTGTGAATAATGGCTGCAGATTACTACCTGTCACTTTAATATATGAATATAATTCGTTTTTATTAATAGAATATGATGTTGAAAATAGATTGTTTTTCGAACTTCAACCACAACAAAAGTTTTTACAACTCGAGTTTTTTTATACATTGTATTTTCAAACAGTTTAATTTTTAACCTTTAAATTATTATAATTAAAATAATGTTTTACATAATGTTTTTCATGTTTGTAGGAACTGTAAAATGGGTCAAAATGTGGAAAAAAATATTTTTTACTTCCGTAGTTAATTGACACTAATATTATCCCACCAATATAATATAATAATAATGCTAAAAACAGCACAAGCAGTTCAAATAACAATAGCAACGCTTTACTTTTTTTAAATAAATTCACAGCAGATCCCCTACCTAAATTAGTAGCAAACTGCATCGGATGGAAATGGTCGTACCCATAGCTTTTAGTTGTACTTTTTAATAAAATTAGCAAGTTGCAAACGCATTTAGTGCCTAAGAATTAATTTATTCCTAGGTTAAAAAACTATTATATCGGATTTCAGTGTGATACTATTGTTTATACTTTCTTTGTATAAAATGTAACCTTGTATATTTAATTATATAACATTTTATAAAGCATCGCTACTTGTTACGTATTAAATAAATTATTATGAAAAATATATGTTGTATTTTTTAATTATAGCCTCTTGATATTTCATAAGAAATCACGATAAATGTTAAAATTAAGTGTCATCATCAAAAAACATACTAAAAGTAAAAACTAGTGTGTTTCACTTTAACGCCATGACCGAGTGACGGATCATCTTGATTTTTGCTTTGAAGCCTGGATAATAATAATAAATACAGTCTGGTAGAGCTCAAAAACTGACATGATATTCATTATCCCAACACAAAAGCGAAGCCGCGGGAATATAAAAAGCAATATCGATGTAAAATAAGATGTGCAGAGTACACGTCCAAGTTTCATCGCAGTGAATTTGTCAGGGTTTATTTTATCGCGGCGTGGAGCCCGAGACACGGAGTGGCTGCGACGCTGGCTGTACCTCAGTGCGAACGCAGTCGCTGCGGAGTCGGGACGTAACGCATTGCCGCTCGCCACGCAGACCGCGCGCGTCTTACACGTAACAACAACACGAAAACAAAATCTTTTAAATATTTAAAAACAAATCGCAATAAATACTCTTTCATTCAAAAAAATATTTTCGAGGAAAATTATGAACTAAGAGCCCTCGAGCCCTGAAAGGCGAGTTTTAATCCAATAAGTGAAAGACAGTGCTGCATCATGATGATGGCAAGTGCGAAACTGGTGCGGGACTGTAGTTCAGAGCTGAGTTCGGACGTCAGGTCTCTCTCCGTGGCGTCTTCCACGGAGGAACAGGAATCCACCACCACGGAGTCGGAGTTTACTGAGGAAGAGAAGGAGTATGAGCTGGAAGACCTGCAGATACTCAAGACTATTGGTGAGTCTCTTTGAATTTGTTGTTTTCTTAATACTTATTAGATTAGCCTGATGTTATGTACCGCTGTAGTCTGAGATGCCTCGTAGAAGTGGGTGTTTTTCTCAGATTAATGACCTAGTGTTTTTATATTTTAGGCTGAAAAAAAACTGTATTAGTACTGCCTACATGTATTAGTACTTGTACTTTATTTAGTTCTTTACCTGACGAGTACACTGCTATAATTACGGAAATAAGCATAGAAAGTAAGGCAAGAAATTATTTCCATATCTACACTTTTGGACAGGGTGTACCTAAGTAGTAGGCAGTAACTTATCTTTATCACTGTTTGGAGTCGAAAAATCTGAATAAATAAAAAAAGCTTGAAAATTTAACTTGGATTTTCTATATTCTCCATTTATTATTCTAATTTATTTCTTTATTGTTTTTTACTTAATTCGTTATAATATTCGTTATACGGGTTTAAATCTTTTTTGTATCGCAAAAATAACCTTGGATAACAATATATGCATGTAGGTAGGACGAGCAGGTAAGAAAATAAATTATAACACGACAAAACACATAAATAAATAAATATTCCATTAACATTTTTTTTTGTACTTTAACTAGTTTTTCATTAGGTACCGATTTAGCATTACTCATTATTGTAGGTGCAGCGGAGTTAACAAACTGTTTATACTTAGATGAGAGTTCTTGCCTTAATAATCAGAATAAACTTTTGAAATGTTCACTGGTGCTCTAAACGACGCGATCCTCTCTGGAGCTTCCACTTGCTCTACTAGTTAAACATGTCTTCAATATTTAAATATGACTTAGTATACCTGTGATTATAATATTCATGTTGCCCTTGGGTACAGAAAGGTACAGCCAAGTCTCATAAATCACGCATCGATTAGAAATACGCAAGGAAGATGCGGTACATTCACTTTAAAATTCACCAAGAACCGGTATACACATTCATTTATACATTTAATACATTCACTGGAGAAACGAGAGAGACAGTAGTCAGAATTATTTATAGAAGAGAATCATAATTTACTTCTAACAAGAAAGATACATGGTCATCGTCGCGATACCGATATAGTAAAAGTGACATGAATCAGCCTCCCACGCGGCTATGGCGAATAAACAGTGAGATTTCACTGGAGAACACTCCAAATGTTCATGTGTTTTTCCATTGGAAAAGGCCAAGTTTCTATAGTTAACACCTACGACTAGTTTTCCTTTAACGGCTCAAGTTTCATCATTAGCACTACAAAGGATTCAGGTGGGTCGTTCAGGAGGCTGTATTGTTTAAACATGTGCATTGAGTTACATATTTACCGTACGTAGTATGTACTCATGTAGGGTACTAGTGCATATTATTACTGGTGTTATATAAGTTTATAATAATTGTATTTTTTTATATTCCATTTTTAATTTAAGAATCTGTTTTGATCTTCTGTTTATTTTTGGTATTTTGTATTACTCCGGAGAGTATGCAGTATGCTTTTGTGTACGGAAGATGTAAAATTTGTAGGTACAAGTAATTATTATAATAAAGCAGTAGTCATATGACAAAGGTTCCTATTCAAAGATCTTGTATATCTGTCCCTTTGTTGCTATTATAATAATTTGAAAAATTTTGGCTTTATAGCCTAGAAGTTAAAGGAAATAAAGTAAATGTGTTGATTCCTACGTATTCAATTTAGCTCCGCACTATGTTGTATTATTCCTATGCTAAAGGTGTTAATTTTCTTTGTTTGCTTTTACCATCACCCATTGTATACCAAGAGCTGAGCATGTGAATTTTACGATCACATTGATAAGAAATGCAGCAGGAAATTGTGTTTTTGTAATAATGGCTTTTCCCATATCGACGGCTGGATGTATATTGTGACGGCCTTATTACAGACTAACCTATTGAATAGAATGAACTATTTTTATAGTAGAGCAAGCAAGATTTTGTATTTTTCTAGCCACGTACTTGTAGCACAGAAAAATTGACGATGATTACAACATTAAAGACGTTATTAATCAACATTAAATGAATACCTAAGCTAAAAAGTTATTCAGCAAAAATAAAAATATCGTTACATTTATATCCAAGCAAGATTTTGCTAGTTGCAAATATTAGCGAGACGATACAAATTCGAGAATCTTATCTATGGATAGCTACAGAATAAAATCAAGTTAGAATAAGCCACTTCTCAAAGTTATACTTATACCACAGCAAATTTAAATTGCACGGCTTTACCGCTTGTATTGAAATGATGTCATAATCGTAGAATATTTTGTTATCCACCATAAATGCCCGTGAAGATTTATTGTTGGCAATATATCGCGAAGTATAGAAAGCTGGTTTTTACGACGTTTCCTTCTACATACAACATGTTGGCTATCTACATCTCGCCGCCTAATAGCTGTCTGTCCGTCACTTGGTCGGTAATGGATGCAGTCATAATAAGATAACCGGTGTTTCATCCCAGACTTGAACTTTTTCTTGATACATATTGTAGTAGGCTTTCTATTTATTACATGTTATTGATAGAAACAATATGATTATGATTTATGAGTTATTTGATTGCAATATCCTTGATGTTAAATATCTTAGCAAATCTATATTTTGTTCTACGGAAATTTCCCTTTTCACTATTGATAGCACGATGTCGTATCACCTTCGTCTGTTGTCATAGAATCTGATTTCAGATAACCATATCGCGAAACCGGCTTAGAAATGGATCAAGGCCGAAAAACAGAACTAATAATGCATGTAATTATTGATAGGGATATTATCAATGTGCGAGTAAAGAGTTGAGTGCAATCAGTGATTAGGTACACCTCTGCCTCGACCTAATTGTGCTATGAGAGAGGTATATAATATAGGCCAAGGGCGATCGACTCGTTCCGGCCTACCCGGCAGAACTCTCCTCCACTCCACATTGACATTTTCCTCAACATATTTTATAAAGTTGTTTATATTTTCAAACTGTAAATATTCTTGAAGATGAATAATAAAATCCGAGGCCTTGTCACCTGAAAATAAAGCAATTTATTTACACTTTTGATGTGGAATAGAAGAGATACGAAAACGTCAAGGAACAGGAAAGTCAGATAAACATGATTTTAGCATTAGAGATACAAATTACGTGCTATAAATGTAGGTTATTCAATTGTAGCTATAGTACTTGTTGGAAGTTTTTTGCGTGTTAATCGCTAATTAAAGCGCAATACCCCCAGATAAAAGCCTGTTTGTATTAGACAGTGCTAAATGTGTTGTGACTGTAATCACAAATCAAATAACCGAAATAACAGCATGTTATCTTTCCGATTACCTAAATTAAGCCTTTCTATTTGTACAAACTCGCGTATTTTTAGAGTCATGCGGCTACTGTGTGTGTTTCGATACAGTGGATACAAATGTATTAATTCTTGAAGTTTTCGTACAAACTTGCGAGTCATTGTTTTTAAATGGCAGTTTGTATTGTAAGTGCAGTTTATCATAGCAGCTTGTTAGTAGAGGCACGTGGCTGTCTTCTGTTACGTACATTCACCACTTGTTTGTTAAAATTGCTTTCTAATTTTTATTTATTTTTAATCATAGTGCTGTCACAATGTTTAGGTAATGTTATTCTCCTCGTTATGTTGTGGGTCGTATTTCGAGGTCAACTACCAATTTAAGGTATTACACTAATATAATTAATTAAATGTTCCCGCTTTGTAGATTCTATTCTAAAGTCTACTGTTTATTGAAGACTATTGGAAATTGATATTTTTGTCCTTATATTTTCGCCGCATCTGATCTGCAAGTTAGATTTAATCACGCATATGCAAATCGCCGGCAGAAATCGTCATAAAACTTCATAGACATATTAAACAGCACGTTTCTCTGAGTGCTAAAGAAAACTGCAAATATTGGCGAAAGTAGCAAACGCAGAAGCGATAGTGAAATGTAAGAACGCATGTGAAAAAATTAGTATTCTCAGAGTGCACTAAAATCTATACTAGATTTTAGATTCTTGCTTAGTTTCGTATGAGAGTGGTGAAACCTGGCAAACAGTTTACAAAACGCGCTAAGGGCTTAAATTATTTATCAATAAATACCGTGGTACAATTGTATGTACATACCTATAAAATTATTTTATAGGTATGTACATACCACATAATATTTTTTCTTACTTGAATACGTATACAACGAACAGCTGTGATCTCACCATCCATAGATAGACCACGCCATGACACTTGGTCACCCATCCATGAGCTGGACCAGTGAGGCGTACGATTAAGAGACGAGTCAAATGACCAAAGAATTATTTAGAAGCTACAAACTCATGCTAAGATATGGGTGCTTCAAAATCTACGTTACAACTTACATTTTACATCTATTTTCTTCTAAAATCTGTGGTAAAGACAGTCCATGGCCTCTCATTTGTTTTTGTGTGCTCACAAAGCCCCTCTGGCGGTATAAAGTGAAAATTACAGTAATAAAATGTTGAGCACTGTAATCTCATGAGCTGTATGAACACAATGAAGATGTGCTATGATTAGATGTTTACTTGCTTGTTGTACTGGGTTACTCTTAAACATGACTTTGAAATAGCTTCAGTAGGATTAATGTTAATTCTTAGATAAAACACTATTCATGATCATGACAAATGAAACCACTTGGTACTGTCTCAGCTATAGATGCTTGCCTCTTTGAACGAGTATTTTGTCACTGCCTAAATATTAACGTTCATTATTGTTTTAAGTTTCTCAAAGGTGAGATAAGGTCGTTTTTTGAATAAGCTAAAAACTTCAGAACATTAGCTTCAGTTAAAAGTAACCCTGAATAGCGTATTGTCTAGCTCCACTAGAGTTTATTCACTCATATTAGAATACTTTGTCGTATTTCTACTCATACCTACTGACCTTTTTGTAGGCGTACATCAGTAGGTACCATATATCTTGGCAGGTTGCTGATCGTGTCTTATTATATTGGCAAATATAACTAGATAGTAGATTATTCTAAAAGTATTTTCTTTGATACCGCCTCACCGTATTGGCTTTCAAATTGTGCAGTCGGTGTGAGTGGTGTTATATTCATGTGTGTTACAAAGCCCTGTTCACATAAACCTGCCTCGTCTTACCTTCCTGTCTAGTAAAGGTTTTCCTTTACCTTTGATACATACGCAGAGATATGTACTGTACTATGTATAGTATATATATTATCTATATGTATTGTACGAGGTTAAACAGAGCACAAACAGTGTCTCGGAGTCTCAGAGGCGTGCATTATCCTCTGGCTGCTCCAGTAACTCCGCTAACGATTGTGTCACGACACACTCGCTCTAAATATACATTTTACTATCTCAGTTAAAATGAAAAGTTTATAGTGACAGTTTGGGAGCATCTGGGGCAAATACCTGGAGATTCGTAAATATTTAATGTTGTAATAGTGTACTACATTCCCCACTAACATCACAGGTGTAGCATTGCTCATTACTAAAAGGCATAACTTTCGTGTAGCTTTTATACATTTATATGCGAGGTTTTCTTGGTAACTTTCTTTGTGGTGAGCCCTTCCACGGATGACACATGTGTTCAGTTAGTAATTTCGTAACAGTGTACTACTTTACTTTATCGAAGTTTCTAGAAGTCAAACTATAGCCCGAGCGTTGAACTCTATAGATAAACAACTTTAACAGATGCCAACAGTGGCAGTGTGGTCGCAGCTGCGGCAGTCTACCTAGCTCTATCTACTTCTAAGACAATCTATAATAGTAATGATTTCTAGTACAAGGCCTATGCATTTCTCTTATACACGCATGTGTGCATCGCAGAGTATCATGTTCAATGAATGACCGTGTTGTAATGTTTACTCACGCGCCGAGATAGCATTTGTCACGCGTGATTACCGACTCACTATGTGGGTTACTGTGCCGCCGACAGTCTAGGTAAATTGTTATGATATTGTACTTTATTTTACAGTTGCTTTTGTATCCGAAAACCAAGTAGATCCTGTTGTGATTGTTTTATCTCTATTGTGATTTATTATGCTACTGTTTTTTTAATTCTTGAAACTATGTGAATTTCTTACATACTAATTAGTTAATTTAAGAGACTTGTGGATTTAGTTTGTACTAACTTACATACAATATCTCCTAATGTAACAAAATACAAATACAAAAGAAATATTTTATTTATCGAAACACAGTTACAGTACATAATAAGAATTTTCTAAAATAGGCTTAGGTACATTCTTTATGTTGGCGTACGTTCGACATAAACCCTGAGCTCCACGCTAAGTCCCATACGGAACTTGTGTTTGTGGAGCCACAGTATTCATCGCAATGTCACTCCCAGTGTCACATAATTTTACAAGCTAACAGCTTGCTAATAGTGGTGGAAACCACATTTCCACTGCGATATTCATTGGAATCGCTTTCTTTGGTCACCTATTTCTTAGAATAGACGATTGATGTTTGTTGAATAGGGAAATTGCCTCAATAAGATTCTCGTTAGGTTAATGTTCTATTTTTTCCGAAGTTTGTGGACTAATGCTCAGAAAGTTCGTGTTTTCCTCGAACAAATTCTACAATTTGGTAACTTATTGTAATGCTAATATATCTCCATTTTGTAATACATTATATTGATAAGAAAGAACGCAGGGCTTACAATATCCTCCTGCAACACTAATTGATTACCAAAAATGTGGTAACGACTTTCATAATTATAGAAATTTCATGAATTTTGTTACCAAGTAGGTATTTCTCATGCCAGTTAAATAAAGCTTGTTACAATGTAAGCAGGTACTTACCCAGTTTTATATCTTTAACAATTTACATAGTGCAATTTTCACACGCAAGAGCTTACTATTGAAAGCGCGGAGAAGAATTAAGAAAAGAAAGTTGTGGAACAATACCTACGTACTACTGACGCCAGTAGAAGGTAGATTTTATTGTAGAGGACTGACTCGGTCTCAGCAGGGCGTCTCCCAGGAGTTACGGCGCATTGTTGATGATATCTCGTATCATGGATATATGATAGATTTAGACTCACTTCGTCTGCTTGTCGATTTTGTTATTCGTAATTAGTGATTGTGTTTCAATATCAACAAATCTAAAGACAAGTTAAGATAACGCTCTAAATTGGACATGGTTTATCTTTGAAAAAATGAACATTATGTTATTATTTGTTTACTAGCTGTGCGCGCGACTTCGTCCGCGTGGAACATTGAGCTATAATGTACTTAGGTACGTAAGTACATTATAGCTCAATGGCGTGGAATAGTTATTTTGGGCATCGTATTTATTTTTGCAAACTATCTCTTCAGCTTTATACGACTTGAACCGTTTTCGCAGTTCACGCAACGCAAGCCCTCAAAGATGAATCATTTTTCCCGTTTTTGCCACATTTTCTATTGTTTCTTCGCTCCTATTAGTTGCAGCGTGATGTTATATAGCCTAAAGCCTTTCTCGATAAATGGTCTATTAAACACAAAAAGAATTTTTCATTTCGCACCAGTAGTTCCTGAGATTAGCGCGCTTAAACAAACAAACAAACTCTTCAGCTTTATAATGTTAGTATAGATACTCTTCTGTGACCAGCAATCATATATATCGAATTTATATAAATGTAAGTAGATCACTTACTGGCCTTTCTTGGCACATTTACTAAGTTGCACATACATAAAACCAACACCATTGTTATTATAACTTGGCCAATATCTGCAATATTTATTTATGCGGGCGTCGAAGTAAAACTGAAGGCCGGAAGTCATGTGATGATTATCATATCATTATAACAATTAGTAGGAATGTTTTATGCACATACATATTCTGTTTGAACCAGTGAAACCAGAGATAATTGCGAATAGATCTTATCTTCCAAATCATAACGGCAAAAGTTTTAGGTCATACTTGTACTGGATTTATTCTACAATTCATAGTATTATCACCATGTTATTGTATTTAGTAAAAAATTAAGGAAATGAAGGATAATTTTGAACATGATGAAAGAACCGTGATCAGCTACTTAGTCATAATTTTTGTAACCACTAAAAAACATAGTAGACTTTCTATCTTTATCGGTCGTTTCAACTAGATACAGATCTACAAATAACTATGTATGTATAAATAAACAATATAAAAACCAAAAGAAATGCGAGCATTTGCGTGTAGAATAAATTTGAATTGTACATCTTTTCTACACACGCATTCACTTGTAATGTACGTCAATCGATCCAATAATAGAATTTCGATGGGAAAAGGTACCTATGATGTAAAAGAACGCATAAATTCGATTAGATTGCCTACTGAAGTTCAAGGGATTCTCAAGGGTAAGGCAATTTACTTTAAGGTACCTACATACATAGATCTACTCGTACATGCCTCTATTAAACCTTTGAAACAGGTTGCGGTTTCGCGATTGATGCGATTTGATTGAATGTAATGGTATAAATAGCCAAAGTACTTGATATAATTTACTAGACAGTATATTTTGACGATCAAGCTGGGATACAGTATAGGTACTTAACTTTCCATCAATCCCCATCAATTTTACTTCCAAGATAAATATCAACAATCACTGATCCATATCGTAATGGCTATTTGTTTATATCGTGAATTTCAAATCGGGCACCGAAAGGGAAAAGCACTTATATATGAATTTTAAAAAGCAGTATTTAAATGATAAAAACTATTAATTGCATATGTGCCTGTCGTTTATCCACCAAACTTATAAGTTGGACAACAAACAATTATGAGATATGATTCACATCACGAGAATTGATTCATAACAGTTAGCTGCAATATATTCTTTATTATCTGTCTTCTTCTTATCGAATGAAAGTGGCCGACTCTGGCACGGTAGGTAATATTACCGTGACTCTGGCACGGTAATATATCATACAGTATTCTAACTTCATATAAACTACTAAATACTGTATGATAGTAATATTACCGTGACTCTGGCACGGTAGGTAATATTACCGTGACTCTGGCACGGTAATATATCATACAGTATTCTAACTTCATATAAACTACTAAATACTGTATGATAGTAATATTACCGTGACTCTGGTGTCGAGAGTATATCAACCCGCCCTAAGGGCCTCTAATATTTATACCACATATGTACCATACAGAATAATGTTTTGAAAGATCAGTGTAACTGTTGCTGCCAAAACGTGCCGGAACCGGTTAAAATAATAACCGATGATTGCAAGATTATTGGCGGATTATGCACCCCGTGTTTACGTCATATATATCAAAACAGGCGGATCGAATGCGTATTTCTTACGTAAAACGTTTTATTGTTGGTCTGGAGGTATCAACAGGGGTTAGACGTTGTTTATCTAGGGGGAAATAAAGCTGGATAAGCTCATAATCTTTTATAGTTAGGTATTTGGTAATCCTAACGTATAAATATATTTTCATACAGAAGGCCTTAATAAAAACGAAGAAAACCTTCAAAATCTTAAAGATATAGAAAATGATTCACTAGCCTGATTTTGATGTCTTAGGGAATTCTGATGATTGTTGATGATAGTTGGTAAATTGAAAAAGAGTTCGAGTAAATTTGACTAAAGTAGGTATCTTATAAATTTATCTCACCTCACTAAATGAGTACTTTACACAACTACGATAATGTGGCTATAAAACAACTAGATCAAAACCTGGTGAACTGTATGAACCCATGAATATAAAGCACTAGTACGTCAACCGCCAAACCATTACATATTCATTGCTTACCAGCAAGAAATTAGCATATTGACACTTGTACAATGGCATATTATGTACAGAAATATAAACATCCACTGTAAATAAACAAAATAAATAGTACCTAAAAGAATCAGTATTCGATTTATTAAATTTCATTACACACGTAGGCATATAAATGTAAACCGCCTAATATATTAAATTGTAATTTTATTTTTATCTGAACTGTAGTCAAAAAGGTCTGGTAGAATACCTTACACATGTATGATGCTAAAACTGTAGTAATTAACGTTTTAAGTATTTTCTGGAAAGGTGATATTTAAGTTAGTTACACGTGCCACGCTGAAACCTTTCAGTACAGCCTTGAAACATGTCAGCCGAGTTTTTTGCGACTATAATCTACTGAAAACAAGTAGGTAAAGGTTTATAATTAAAAAACGTAGAAAAAACGTTAAAACGTAGAATTGTGCGTGTCAGAAGAATTTCTACCTTTTTAGCGTTCTAATGGTTCCAGTAATAATTAAAACAGGAATAACCTTTAAGGTATGCGTGTATAGAGTTGATTATTAGACGTAGGTAGTTATAATAAAGAGTAATTCTAGGAGACCATTGGGTTTACGTTTTTACCGTGATCCCTGGAAAACACGCGAGGGGTGGCTTGTCTGAAAGCGTTTTACATCTACCATCGTCACGAACCCGTGATATTTCTGCATTAAAAATCACACAAAACCGTGGTTTAGCGGTTTTTTTACCATATAAATAAAAGTATCCGTTAAAAGTACTGTTTAGACATAGGTAACGGCAAAAGATCTTCAAATAACATTGACTTTTAAAGTCAGTGTTACTTGAAACATGATTCTTACAAACAGCTTAGAGTATTTCCGATATTTCATTAAAATGAAATATAAATTTTCTAGTGTTTTTTCATTTTATAAATCTCTATGCAGAGATGAAACAATCTAAAATATCTATGAATCAAAGGTAACATAATTAACGTAACAATTCAATCGGTTACAAATATTCAAATTGGTTAAAATAAAACAAAGAAATAAGTAAAAAAAAAATATTTACGAGATAAGTATTGACCTAAGTAAGCTAATTGCATTTATCACTTTATGCATTTTGTCCTCGAACTGGGTTGCATTTTAATCTCGTAACATTATATAGTGGTTCCGGTTTCTTTTGTAATACAGACACAATAGTTTGGTAATGTAATAACGGTAAGTTTAATTTTATTGTTAAACTCAAGGATCTAACTAGGAAGTGAAGATGTAAAACAATATGGCGGTAAAAATAGATTTTAATGCGATACAACCGCGTTTATTTCTAGTTTATTCCCAGTAATCTAATAAAGCTGTAACCGGTCGGTGTCTGTACATTAAAGATAATTGAAAAAAAAAATAGTTGAGGAGCTTCATTGATGCAATAGAACACAAAAATCATGTTTCAAAAATAAATTTCTGTTTGTCTGTCGGTATGTTTGTTCATTATAGAATCAAAAACGGCTGGTCCGATTTGTCTACGGTTCTCACTAATATGTTGGTGCATTTTCAACTTAACATTAAGTTTTTGTTTCATTTCAATCGGTTCGTAAATAAAAAAGTTATGTTCATTTTTAATCTTTTTATCTCAAAATAGCGAAGCCTCGGGCGTCCATTCGTAATAAATAAATATCCGCAAATACGTATCATATCTATATTTAAATAATAATGTGTATGATATGATATAGTGTGTTCATGCAGTTTTACTGATTAGGATGAAATTAGACGTGGAGATAAATTAAACCTAAGTACTACTTATCCTAGATTCATGCTGTGAATATTGCGGCTGGACCACTAAATTGCATAATATTACACTCGATAACAACAATTAAAAGTATTAATTAGGTCGAGAGTAAACCGGTTTCTTCTAGGCAAACGCGCTAGATCGTAGATTACAACGTTGCTTAACATCAGGCAAGTTTTAGTCAAGCGTGAGCCAACCTAATGTAAAAAAAAATGACTGTCGAATTTAATCAAGTAATAAAATTTATTGAAGAAATTTTCCCTGCTAGAATCTATCTGCACTTTACCAGTTTGCAATGAGTTTGAAAAAACTTATCTCGCATTTCACCTAAGTCGGTACGATGTAAAAACTTTATCAATAAAAATCTGTTCAAACTACTTCCACAAAATGAACTTGATAGCTTTCTTAATAGGTCCAAAATCTACCAATAATAATCTGTAGAATTTTGGATTGAAAACTTTATCATTTAAGACTTTGTAGAGTTTGTAAAACTTTATGTCTAGTCAAATATTCTGGACTGAAATGAAACGCAAATTTCTCATTATTTTGGAATTTATCTGATCATCAACTTGACTAATATTTGTTTGATAGATGTTTTCGTCGTTGTGGTTAAACATTTCATCATTTCTTACAGCTTAAAATTATAGATTACGAAAATAAACTTTCTCAAGTATATTTTTTGTAATTTTACATTGAAACTTTATGGTAAAAAAGCTATTTCCGCGTTGCAGCCCAAATATGAATCATTATCATAAGGAGTAACATAATTAAAAGAAAAAACGAAACAATACATCTTACTTCAAGGTTCAATCTAATATGATTACTACCCACCTTCAATCAGCAATATGAAGATGATTCATAGCTTGCCGCCATCGGTTCTGGGTTTCTCAATTAGGATCATATTAAAATGTAAGGTTTTAAACGAGCAAGAAGCTAGTATTGTTAAGTACTTGCTTGAAATAACTCCAGCTACTTTATTTACTACTAACTTTCATTCTGTAACTTGAAATATGACGTAACAATGATTTTGCCTTAAGATGTAACCTAACGGCTTTGCATATACAAGTAGAATAGTAAACCAGTTATCTATAGTTGATCTCACGCCGCAGGCTGTTATTGATACATTTTTAAATGCCGTTTAGACATAATATCCATTAGCGTGCAATGAATATATTAGAACGATCGGTTGCATAACTAGACTATTTAAACGTCGTTATTTCCTTTTAATTTAACAGAGATTTAGTAAATCAAGTTTAACTTATATTAACCTGTGATTGTGATTACCTAATAGATCTGATCAAATAATATTGATGAAATTGACATATTTTGTGGTGTATGGTCTGTATCATTATTAAGCAAGAAAAGTTTCTGTTTGTAATACTAGCTGATGCGCGCGACTTCGTCCGCGTGGAATAGTTATTACCATAAAAACGGTTCTAGTGAGTTAACCTTAAAACATAGACATATACTGTTGCGGACATTTTGTTTGATTATTTCAAGAGAAATAATTCTTTCATACACATTTTTTTGATATCTTGAACCGTTTTCGCAGCGCATGCAACGGAAGCCCTCAAAGATGAATAATTTTCCCGTTTTTTCCACATTTTGTATTGTTTCTTCGCTCCTATTAGTTGCAGCGTGATGTTATATAGCCTAAAGCCTTCCTTGATAACTGTCTGTCCAACACAAAAATATTTTTTCAATTCGCACCTTTAGTTCCTGAGATTAGCGCGTTCAAACAAACAAACAAACAAACATACAAACAAACTCTTCAGCTTTATAATACATATTATTAAAGATTAAAGATAGTATAGATGTATACTTAACAATACTTCAAAGTAGTCGGAGAACAATGATGACATGATACGAGTCGTCCTTATCACCTTAATCTAGTTTTTAGTTAACTATACTTATGTGATCCCTTAGTATAAAATAAATATACCTAGAAGTAGTATTCCAAGAAACTATTTACCTAGACAAAATTCGCAGTTATTTCTGCATTATTGAAACAAAATTAGTCAGTAGTCATAACATTTAAATCTAAAGTTATGCTAGAGAATGGCGACTAGTTTTACTGATTCTGTACTTCGAATAACCTTCAACCGGGTTCTACTTTTAGCTGAACATTTATGTAGGTTTGTACAATTATACTTACATAGACGAAAATAATATATATAAGCTGAAAAATTTATAGCTATTTCTAATTATGGCATCAGTAATTGTCGTCGAGACTAATTGGTTTCAAGTTGACTCCAGGTTTAGCTTCCATTATTTTGTATTTCTGTAAAGGTAAATTATGTTTAAAGGAATTTTGGCATATGAAGCTAGTGCATATTGCATGAACCTTGAAGTTACCTACCGTGTTGTTAGCTACCTACATAATTTTACAGTCAATCACAACAAATTAACACACAAAGCCTTTGTTTTTACTTATCCTGACGCAAATTATAATGTTGTGTTAATTTGGTATAGGCGAAACAGAGTGTGTTCATTCATAAATTAAACAAACTGAACCGGCGACACTTGGAAGGAAGCCAAAAAGCAACGCTTTGACTTTCATCCTTGACATGAAGTAGATAGTAACATTAAAAATAATAGATTTTTCTTTATCTTGTAATACGAGATGTTTCACCAGTGGGGCTGATGTAGGGTCATTTCTACAAAGCTGTTATAATGCTCGAAGTAAGCTATAATCCTAATGATTATGAGGAACGATAGCATTATCCGTCTCCATCATCACTGCTATTGCTTAGAGCTAAACGATTGTTGAGTCTTCGTTTAATGTGCTTTAGATAATTGAGGGCAATATAAAAAGTAGCATATAACACATATAGAACTTTATACTAATACCATAATGTCAATAATAGTGAAAATCTATCGCTCAATTGGACATGACTGAAAAAGACACAAGTCTCAATAAAGTATGATGCAAGCTATTGTAATAATATTTGATAGTTGCTTAGTTGCTACAAATCCATTTAAAAACAAACAAAGTATTCTACGAGTGTATTACTCCGATATAGTAGCTGCTTTCATGTATAACTATGCTGCCAAGTCGACCCATTATTCAAATGCCCTAATATATTTGAATAGATTCATAAATAAATCGCAACTATCATTGTAATAGGTTACTTATTCAAAGCACGCAACTGGATCTAAATATCGCTTTTAGTATCGAAACGGAGCACAAGGATAACGAGCTGTTTGTAGACAAACCATTACGATACGAAATAATGCTACTGTAGGTTAGCAGAGGTTGTTTCCAAGACGCAGGTAAGCTTCATGGCTCGTACTTTGTTGATGTGATTCATGTTTAGCTATATAGGATTATAGTGACTATTCGCTACTTGTAATAGGATTATATTGCGCTAATAAATCGATGATGATTAGAAGTAAAAGGTAAAGTAATAGTGAGATGACTAGGACAAGGTTAAATCAATTATCTTTTTACGGGACACGGTTGTTAGGTAAATAATACTTTTGTTATAGCTGAAAAACAAATACGAACTGTCACATCAAGCATTTTCTTTTAAATTATAATTATACTTGTGGGTGCACGCGGCTTCGCTCGCATTAAGAAGTAAAACTTGCATTCCAAATTTCAGCCTAATCCGTCCATCGGTTTGGGCTGTGCGTTGATAGATCACTATATCAGTCAGTCACCTTTGACTTTTATATATTTAGATTACGACATCAATATGATGTTAAAAAGCAAAATTATTATTTACAAGATAAATATTTGTGCATGCGATGTTTGCATTGTGAATGTTACAAATATATCGCGAATATAGTGGCAATCTAAAGGCCTCTCGCAGGTAATCTATGTGTCAAGATACGAACCTCCACCCACGAGATCGAGCGTGGAAAGATCTATAGATTAATCATCCCAATAATAAAGTAGCCTTGTTACAACCAATCTTGAACTTGCTTTTTATTTTCGATACAATTCGATTTCGCCTTCACATGAAGGTTATGAGGAGTGTGGAGTTTTACCTAAAAATAAAGTAAATATCATTTGTTTTCCTGGCAGAAATAATAGGAGAAAACAATTAGAATTTTTCTGTTTTTTTTTGGTTTGAATTGAGACAAAAGTTTTATTTTGATGCTCGCGAACAATAAATAATAGTGTCAAGTATTCGTTTGAACGTGACGGCTGAAACAGCTGCGCGCGGACGAAACTGTCTGAAAACACTGAATTACAAATGAGTGAAAATCACTCACTGCTTATTTTTACCGACAATATGCTCACTGATCATTCTAAACGTAATTGTATTGAAAACACACGTCAGTTGGCCAAAATAAAATCGTTACATTCAGTCTTCAAGTATATAAATTTTACAGGAGATAAAAAGTTTGGAGAACTTTGTACAGCGCTTGTGATTTACGGGTATAATGTTTTATAGGATGTTACTTGTTATAGGGACTTTCGCAGAATTGCGATGTAAATAATCTGATGACATGTTAGTTATCCTTACGGTTGACATCCTTATTTTCCTTGTGAATATTAGGTGTATGTATTTAAGCACACTTAGATTAAATGGTAGCTCATTTACGTGACAATTACATTAATCGTAATATAACGTCATTATATTGAACCTATTATTATAGGGTCAATTTGTGACGCAGTCTTACGATACGTATTGTCGGTATGGTTTAATTTCATGTACTTAGATGCTTCTTTCTCTTGATCTCCCGGAAATTGAAATAATGATAAATTTTAATTGGGAAATCCCACGAAGTGTTGTTTACCTCATCTATTGCGTACTTAGCGAACGTTTCAAATTCAGGACAATATGTTCTTGACACATTTATGATTATGTTTCTGGCAGGTCTTATTATAATGTTGGCAGTGGCGAAATAACCGCGACAAACTCACAGAATAACCATTAGTTTCTTAGTAGATATTGAGTATTGTTTGTACGTTGTACATTATGTTGAACGACGTGTTTAAAAATATGTGCCTTCATTTTATATACCTACTCTACTACGTAATGGCGTCGTTTGTGTTTATGTACCATGTAGTAATGAAAGATGATACATTTGACGACAACGACGAGCTGAGAACAGCTTTTGTTAAGAGTTATGACAGATCTAATTTATGAGACTATACAGAGACTCAGAATAAAATTAGATGTCCGTATGGCAAACTAAAATATCACCATCATGACTTAAAAATTTGATAGCTAACAAAAAATACCACATCTTTATAGAACTTCTACAGAATTATAAGGTTTTTTCTATATTTTTCATCTTTAGATGCATCTTTTTGATCGCAGATTCTGGATAGTGGTCCATATTATATATGTATGTACTTATATTATATTACAGATAAAAATAAGAAACGATCTTTTCGATGACTTGTCTTTGTTCAGAAACAAAGCGTTTAGGACAAGTTTACTTTTGGAAATTAGGCTAAGGTTCTCTCACGCATAATCTTCACGTTATGGACACTAAAATGTCCCGAAATATTCATATCCCAAAAATAAACGTTAAAGTTTAAACATTCAGGTTTACGGGGCAGTAAAACTCTCGTGTCTTATTAATCTTATCGAACGAGAATTTTACGAGGGTTCGATAATAATTGCGACATTTTGTTTACATAATCGCGCGAAGGAAGTTCGATGACCTATTTATTAATTATGTAGGTCATTACTGATGCAAGTGTGGATTGAAATGAATAGGAACGAATTATAGTTTATTGCATATCAATAAATTAAATACGCATTTACTATTAAGGGCTTTCATACAAACCTGTATGGCGGCGGTGTAAATGGAATGTTTTTTTTATTATTATTAAATTGGTTGAATGTTTAAGTATCATATTTATTCTATTTACCTTGTAAATGATAGGCTATTGTCATAATAACCAAGTACCTTTATGTGGCATACTTTGTTGTATTGTGCTGAATTCAATTTAACATCATGGTCGTAGTTAAGATAGCGGTGCGGTATTGTATATTACTTAAGTTTTTTTACTATTAAAACTTCATAATGCCAACATGTCAAACATTATTTACATTTATGTCAAATTAATTATAGGCTTAATAAAAATAAAATACACAAACAAACAGACAGACCAAAGAACAAAATACTACGTCTCTTGCGCGGAACTGAATGTCCCCAGTACACTGGCAGCGTTTCCTCGCTGAATAGCGATGGAAATACTATTAAAATATGTATTTATATATTAATGTTAGATTTTTGTAATATTGGAACTTACATCTTCGATAAAAGCATATTTTATTAACATTTATAAATAATTATACTATCAATAAAGAACTATGGATCTACGGCCGTGCTATTGCCTTGCCATGCCACGTCTGGGTGGCCACCGCCAGTGGCCGTGGGCCAGGGCAAGGCCACTTTTTGTAGTCTCCTACTATTTATTGTTCTGTCTCACTGTTACACTTCATGCCTTTCAATACCCAAAATACTCCTTAACGACTAAAAATAATTAAAGCACGTAATTTAATGTCATTTTTAGACGCAACATATCAACATTTTAGTGGCTTGTAACTTGTTAATAATTAGATTCGAGAAAATGTTCCGTAATAGATATTTTTGGAAAAAATCTAGACAACGCTTTCGATTTGATATCGACATGCAAATAAAATGGTAATGCGCTTTTAACTTTGCATCATAAATTATCCGATTTTACGTGTTATTTTAATCTTCATGAAACGAGATCGACGAAAGTCGAAGGATGACTGTGACGTTACATGACGTTTTTGAGGTCATTTATACGAACGTCTGAGAGAAAATAGATAGCGATATACCTAACAGAGTGATTACCTATCTCTATTTTACATATTTTATTCATATGCAAAATACATGTCATCAAATGCGGAATATTTACAACGTCTTCAGCTATGTCCAGATACATACAATAAATGAAAGATGACATACATTTATGGTAGCAACGCATTAACATTAACGTGTTTTTTATCGTTTTGATGATACGAGACGGGGGTTACTACTAGTCTTAAGTCCCATTATGATATATTATACCATGCCGGCTAATTTAATTAATTGAATACTGTCTTTTATAGTACTGGATAAAAATAAACCATTTTTGGACGATTATTTGTTTAATTTTGTTAACATAGGAACTAATACTGATGTGAATTTATAATGTGTATTTTACCTATTGTATGGACTAAACATATATTGAATCAAAAAATATACTTACACAATCTTATCATCACATGTTCCAATAACCACAATAAATCATAAAAGTAATACCAACGCCATGATAGCTCAGCCCGTATCCCCGCAACAGTTGAAGCCGGTTATCGTGGTTTATGCGAGAGTGAAAGTAGCTACGTACAAGTCCGCGGGAGGTTCCGTTGAACGTTGAACGCCCTTCACCGGCTCTGATCCCGGTCACACACGTAATGGATTGATATAAGAAATCCATTATGCAAGCGGAAGGTCAGTTTCGTAATATTTATCCGAGGCTTTCGTTTTTGACAACGCGAGAAGAGTAAACAGTGATACGCACGAGCGTGGTGACACGGCGGTGAATGGAATAAAGAGGTGGTAATTAAGTTATTTGACCGCTAGATTTTTTCTCTTTACAGTTAGGCATTTGACCAGCAGGTCACCTGGAACGTTATCCGCACAAGTGAACTCTGTGGCCCACGGAAAAACTAATTTGAATAATTTTAATTTGCAGAACATATTCCAATTTTAGTAAACCATACTATCTTGATAACTATATTTGTGTCCATTGTCTCATAAAGAGTTTAGTTTGATAATAAAAAGAAATGTAACCTTGTGGTATATATTTATGTGACTTGACCATAACTTTGAATAAAATAATTATCTATTAATATCAATAATTAGTTGGTACTTTACTTATTTTCTTTGATTTGTTTTCTCTTTTTCTTTGTGTCCAATAAAGAGATTATTCATACTTCTAATTTTGATAGATACAGTACATGATGCAACTCTTCTTAATTGTTTATAGGTAGGCTTTTATCATACATACATATGCGAGCGAAGCCGCGAGCATCCACTAGTGGATGCTCGCGGCTTCGCTTGCATTAAGAAGTAAAACTTGCATCCCCTATTTCACCTCTTTAAAAGCTGCTTTTCCAAAAATCCTTTCTTAGCGTATGCCTACGTCATAACATCTACCTGCATGCCAAATTTCAGCCCAATCAGCCAGTGGTTTGGGCTGTGCGTTGATAGATCACTATATCAGTCAGTCAGTCAGTCAGTCACCTTTGAGTTTTATGTATAAAGATTATCATAAAAATATTCTCTACAGTCTTATATTATAAATAACATTTGATATTAACTCTGAAGTTAGTTCCTGAAACAATCGAATGAAGAAATACAGCAACAATCTTTTGATTGACAGTTTGATTAGATTAGGATGAAAATAAAAGTTGGCATGACGATGCGGATTGGCATTCGGTTAAGAAATTTGTTTGTATTAATGTAAATATCCACTTAATCGAGTGTTTTCAAGAATCTTGTCTTCTCTACTTCGTGTTTGTATCCAAAACACGCATGATTCACTTTCTTACGTAGAAAATCCTTTAGGAATACGAATTAGCTTAACTTGTATTGCATGGAAGTACATTGGACTGTTTAGAAGTGTTTTATTATGCAATGTGTGGCGTGTATTGGCATTTAAGTAATAGGTTTTTAAATTGCAATCGTTTTGTAGGGATATTTTGATTGAAAGCTACATGTATAATACCTATTCACATATAAGAAGATATAGAAGAAACATCTAAAATATTTTTATTAGATATTGTGCATGGGGCTATAGGTAACAAGTGAACTTATAAGCAGCTATCAAACACATTATTTACTTAATAATAATAATAATAATTAATAATAATAATTTATTTTGAGTCAAACACTTATGAACTATAACAATATGTTCACTGCACTCCACACTAGGATAACCTGTGTTGTGGAGGGCAGGCTATGTTATTTATAAATAAATGTACAGTTTACAGAAATTCAGGTTTCAATCCGGTAGTGATGATTTTTGCTCATTTTCCAATGAAAAGTTTAAATTAAAAACACTTAAGCACTTGATAAATAACTTATAGCAATATTCATTATATGCCACGCCAAAATATTCAGGAACAGTAGAAACTTCTATGTGTGTAGGTAATGTTTAAACATTGTCAATCTCAGATATGAATAGGGTAAGAGTTGCTTGATTTTAAAATTCCATGGTTGTTTGAATTTCTACAATACACTGGTATCAGGCAAGGAATGGCCTTTTAAAATACATTTTGCAAAAGTATTTTCTAGTTTTAGTTATATTCCTTAATTTAAAATCAGTACATTTATAAAGTACACAAGAGATATGATTCTATATCAGTACCTTAGTATCCAATATTGGTGGAGGTGTGCGCTGGGCTGTACACTAGGCTTGCCTGTGTCGTACAGCCCAATTGCACTAGTAACCACTAAAATACTCTAAAAATTAAACTTATTTTCTAGGTTTTGAAAAGGTTTTGAATAAAAATTTGATACATAAACAGATTTCAAAGAAAAGTAAAACACTGTTAATGTCAAGTCATGGCTATGGAAACAAATATTTTGGGCGAACTCAGTGTTGTCATTGGAAAGTCCACAAAGTGCCCGTACTACTTGTTTGATGTGTGTTGTGTTCGTATGGGATTCGTACTTGATACTATATATTCTTTACATATCGCATTAAGTGGCTTTATTTTGAATACTATTCAGAGCACTCTAGGGGCCTCTGACATGGCTTAAATCGTTGCCATACTACGGCAAACACATTATTTTCTATACTACGTACAATACATTCATCATCAATATAAAATGCTTTTCAGATCGATGATTGACATATACACACCTACTTTTATCTAAACAAGATAATAAATCCAGTTGGCTGCAAATTTCATCATGCTCAGTGATTCACATTGAGCAGTGATTAGATAGAACCTTCACATTTGTCACCGCCTTATTTGTTAGCCTTAGAACCTTAGCCTCAGTCGCTGTATCTAGGTACTCTCACCCAGATAACGTCGTTCAAAGCTTTGCTATTCAATTCATAGATTAGACAGGAGTGAAGTTCACTATCTGCCATGATTGTGTGCACCTGTGATTGTTGCTAACGTGCATTTATAAATACAAGCACCTGTCAGTGTGTTTTGGCAGCTTCGTTTAGGAGCTAGGCCCATTCCAATCTTGGGACGCTCCACCTTAGGTCTTGGCTTATTGCTTGTGCGGTGGTTTCTACAGGAGCCATGTATGCAGGATTATTCACAAATTCAGAAAGTTTTCGGTAGCTAAACGTCTATCAATCACATCTAAACTGACAAATTTCAACCAATGTCAGTGATTCACTAATCTTGAATGTTCCAGAGCTGAGTTCCAATGGCTTTTAAGAATAACGTTTCGTTTTCGCGTATTTCCAGAAACTCACTATTGTTAAAATGTTTTAGAGTCCAATGTAAAAAACAAACCTTTCAAAATTAACGCGAGGTTTTCGAAATTAACTAATCCAAGATATAGGTCACAGTTTAGAAGTAGTTACTGTCCTTATAGCTGACGATGAGTTTACGGCTGCTCCCGTTTCTCAGTAACCTGTTCCCAAGAAACTTGCGCAAGAGTTAGCAGAAATAAAGCGGCGTGTGGAAACACGCGGTCTCGGATCTGATACCTCATACAATAACATTTGTAACATCTTACGTTGTAATAAACATTAGCAGGTGGCCTTCTTACCCAAATAGTAATTAGGTAAGTATCAAAACATATTTAGGACGCGATATTTATATCCTTGGCTGATGGACTCTATCGGGTCGAATAAATAGAGAGCGCTCGTTCGTTGCCGTGGTAAACGATAGCGATATATTACTATTTTCATAGCACTATATGCCTTACGCTACTCGTATGTAAAAGCTTTTAAAACTGATGTAATACCATGAATGAGACGAAAAGCTTGGGTATAAGTAATTATAATCTAGTGATCTTCACAGCGAGAGTGAAAAAATTCAAACTGGGTAAGCATAAACCATCTTAGACTATAATGAACTCTAATTACTAAGCGAATTACAGTAAAGTGCTAAGTCATTACTTTTTAGAAAAAAAGGTAACCCACATTTAACACCAAAGTCCACAGCTTTTCTCATCCAAAGAGAAAGACATTTCATTCTCTCACGATGCGACCGACTGATCGAAATGTGTGTTTTTACCTGCAAAGTGGCATTTAAATATGGTTAATGGCCGTAAAATTGTTAATTACGGACGTGTAGACATATCTGCGCTAAGCACAGAGGAAATCTCGAGTTAATTCGTAGTTACCGGAGCGAGAGGAATACTTCAAGATGTGTTGATGACGTAAAGATTGTTTTATTTAAGACATTGATAATAATTCGTTCCCCGTTTCACATGTTACAACAAAAATATTACAAATATAATATAAGTTTGATAGTAGAAATCCAAAACAATCATCCTTACCTTGCTTTACTACCGTAGTAAAACAGTACGCAATACACGCCGTAAATTTAAATTTTAAAGAATTTGTCGTTTGCACTACTTTTATTGCAGCGCGTCTTTGCAAATCTAGACTTTGATGACTATGATTCATAACTATAAAGGAAGTAGGTCAGAGGTGGCGAGAGATGTTCACGGTCTTCTCGGCTCAGTGAGTGCAATAACGAGAGCTTGTGTTGATGTTGGCACTAAACGGTTGACGACACTGAACGCGTCAGAATTAGTCTGGATTTTATTGAACTGCAGTGGGATTTAGACTAGACTTGTTATCTTTCTTTTTTTACGTGGGATAGGTTTACGTTTGACTACAGCCTGCCTGATGTTAAGCATTGCTGCAGCCTAGGGTGTAACACGTTTTTTATCATAGTATTTTGGCAAATAAAGATGCGGTAAAAGGAACTGCAGGCCTACAATACAGGATCCGACTGGGTACCTAGTGTAGGTTTTGCAAACTCTAAAACTGTACATAGATTTAAGAAATGCATGAATAAAGATTTTTGTTCATTTCTTTATGATATTAAAGTACAAAATATTACTGGTAGTTTGAGCAAAATCTTTTATGACTGGCTTTAATATATTAGTATTATCTACATTTGTTCTGCGATTTTTAGAAATTCATGAAAAAACAGCAGTTTCATTCAAGACGATTAAAACTTGTGACGAAGTGACTACTGGAAAGGGAATGTAATTTTTTACCAAAATTCAATGTTCTACCACAGTATTTGAGATTTACGTAACTAACCATGTAAAAAAGATAACTACACATAAACTGACTTAAGTAATCGACAAATTATGGACGCACCTACAGAAAATATAAATACAGTCAACTGTTAACTCCCTCTTGACATTTAGATCTGACCTTTCTTGGTCAATGAATAAGCATAACGTTTTGAAGACGCCATGAGAGACAGTTTAAGTTGTTTGGGTCAACTTGATGAGTCACAAACGCACCATCATCCTTTCACAGCAGTTTTCAACTTAATTTCTGTATGTATTTCATATGTGGTAAAATGTTTTTGACAGACTTAACACAGGCCACTTTCATTTCAATAAAAAAAAGTCATTATAGAATCGTGCAATTTACTTTTTAATAATTAATTTCCGGTTTCATTAAAATGAGTTCAACATTATTTCCATAGGTCGTTTCGTGACCTTTGAAGGAGACGTATTGATTTATTTTTCAAGAAAATGTTATTCTAACATAACAGACACCTACAATATAATCCAGTTCAGCGAATTTTATTTTTCTTGTAGTAAGTTATGCACATAACTTATGTTCTATTCAACTCGCAAACATACGTATAGATAGATAGATAGATAGATAATACTTTATTGTCACACACCTATAAAACAAAATTAACTAAAAATATACGTATAATGAAGAAGTATTTTCCGATGAAATCGCGTGGAAAACTTTTTACTTCAATTTTTTATGTAAATCTTAAAAATATGAAATGATACTCTGCGTAAATAGATTGTGTGTCATATCAGAACGACCTGACTCAAGGCGGTGGAAATATATGTCGTATTTCCAGAAATCTGGAGCAGTTTATTAAACATTTTTTCCAGTTTGATGAGAGACACTTCTCTTCGTTACAGAGCTAATAGATGGAAAGGATAAATACGAATAAACGGAGACAATACATACTTGTGCCTTATGATGAAAAGGAATACTCCGTGAAAAAGGTACCAAAAGCTAAAAATTCTGAATGGTACCGGTTTTGTAGTTGTTAAATTTTTAACTACAAAATACGTAGATATATCACATAAGGTGTAATATAACATGTTATGTCAACACATGCATGTATTATGCATGCCGTTGAGTAATTTAAATACCACGCAATCAATTACAATGCAGCCGACAGGTAACTCAACATACATCCGATAAATAGATTAGAATTAAACCGTTACCGTGTCTAAATTATTAAAACACTATTATTTGGATGGTGATGCGGTTCAAATAATTACTGTAAGAACCATTCAGTTGTAGTTTTGCATGTTATTTCATCTTTTGTTAAAGTCCGATTTCAGGTAAATGTAACAAGCGGAAAGGATACTACGGGCACTATTTTTAATATTTTTATTGACTTCCCGTTGTCCCCGGTGACCGGGGACACGGCCACCGGGGACAACGGGAAGGAACCATACTATCTAGCAGTGAACATGTTAATAATGATGAATATCATCTAATGAACTGGTAAAAACAGATTAACTATGGCATAGGTCAATAGGCAATTAAAGCAGTGGTAATGCACAAGATGATGTCATTACAATGAATAATAAATAGCGCGCGGTCTCTAATGGCAGATGAGTGCTTTCAATTAGAAGGAAGCAAATATGCCTATATTGATCGAACTTAAAATAGATCACAGGAGCGTAGGTTTGATGGACGCGTGTAGGGAACAAATAGGTAAATCGAGATTAAATCATTATCTAATGCAAGGTTGTAATTAAAGCTCACCTCTGTTTGTAAGGCTTCTAAATCAGCAGAAATAATGCAATGCTTTTAGAGAAAAATCTCAATAGATCTACATTCTTGAAAGTTTTAAATATTAATGTTTATAATTTCCAGTTTTAACACGTGATTTTTAAGCATTTCCTTTCCAGACCCTAGAGTTACATTTCCACAAGTGACACTATATGCTAAGATAGAGCCAACTTGTAGTTTTACAGGAATAATCTCATGACATTAGTTTATCATCCATGTGCTATTTGGAAAGCTATTCTAAATATGTGTGTTGAAGTACTGTTTAGTATTTGGTTGTTGTTTACGGAAAGCGTAGCATTACGATAATTTAGGCGCGTCTTACATCTGACTCTCAACTGGGATTCTCCAGCTGAGTCACGGACAAAACGGAATTGATTCCTTAAATATTTTGAAACCATGTTGATATCTGAGGCTTCACAATCAAAATTACGTTTGAGTGAGTTGTTTTGTTACCATTCATTATAAACTCAATCTGTATTTTGCTAACCTGGATACTTGACCGTCGCCCGGTCAATTTCGAAGGTTATGTTTATTTATTCATTGTGTTTACGATTCCAAACAACACGGAGAGTCAACGGACGCCAAATATATCCTGTCCTAATCATTCATCGTTTCAATAAATCTCTCTCCAGTTTTTAGACTGAAGAACAATGTCATTAGTAAATCTTGGGAATGAAAATGTTTTTTTTTGGTTTTATTTTGGAGAAGAAATAATGAGTGTGTTATTATTGTTCCAGGGACGGGCACATTCGGCCGCGTGTGTCTGTGCCGAGACAAGGCCGCAGACGAGTACTTGGCGATGAAAATCCTTTCCATGGCTGACGTCATACGTTTAAAACAAGTGGACCATGTTATGAACGAGAAAAACATACTGTCAGAGATCAACCATCCCTTCATAGTTAATTTGTAAGTCATTTTAATTGTACAAGATTGAAGCGAATCAAAGGATATTTTAGATACTCTTATGTTTGTCAAGGTGGTGTTATTCATGGTTGAGTACAAATGAAAATATGAAAATATTTATTGTGTACTACAAAATGACTTAAGGCTATGTAACATAAAAAAATATAACTAGGTTCTTAAATAACTAACTTAGCCTTAGGTAAACATAATGCGTCGGACTCCAGACTGGGTTACCGTATCCTGGAGCCGACCTCTTCCCAATTAGGTATGTATGCAAACAATTTCAATTACAATTACAAAGATGTGTACAAAGTATAATAAGTATAAGGTACCTATATAAATAAATTATATATGCATATGATCGTGACGATGACAATATTTGGTATGTTCTACTGCTAGTAGTCAACTTTTCTTGCAAGCAAGTCTGTATTTCATTATGCTTGCCCCAAACATCTAGTTGCCAAGTAATAAGTCCGTCGCATAACTCAGGGAGTCCAAATAGTAGAAACGTGTTTCGAATACAAATAGTAGTTTCAATGTTGGCCCATTGCCTAAGTTTGTTAAATTGACGTGCGTCACATGCATCCATGCGTGTTTAATTAACCACATATGTACACATACATGTTATAAAGAAGTGTGTCTAGTCGGAGGTAAACATGCTGTTGTGATCCCTGAAAATAAAGACAGTGATACCTTTGGACATGTTGCTGTACGTCTCGCGGATTTGGATGAACACCAAAGCAATCAATCTAGCGACGTGATGGATGGACGCCGCTAATTACTTTATCGGGTATGCGGGTGTAGTAGCTCTAATTAGTGGAACCATGGGAATTATTAATTATGTGCAAGTGGCGCTTGTCTAATGATTAATGTTGTAATTAATTTAATATTTTTTAGGAAATAAAAAAAATACCGAATTTGTTATCAAAACTTTGACTTTTATTCAATTAAACTAATATATAGTATTACAATATGCATATTCGGTGCTAATATCAATTTGAACAACCAACACGTTTCATAAACAAATTATAACGAAAGAAAACAAAACAAATTGTTATAACTGTTGTTAAAATTTTACTGCTAATCAGATTCACGTGAGGGTGTAAACCTTCCGTATCGCGACGACCCGGTGACCCGCTTAATTAATACGTAAATTCAACAAACTATAGAATTTGAAACACGCAAATGCTCGAAGTACTTGAAGTGGTGTGAATTATTGGCGCTGACGAGCTGTCAACACTGCGCCAAACGTTTTGATGAACCTCCGTTTCAAAGATTGAGTTCACGCAAGATAACTTTGTCTGCGGGTAAAATTATAACTTAAAATGTCTACGGTGATAGTTTCTTAAAGATTAAAACGCAACTGATGTGCTGCTACCAGTTGAGCGTAAAGACATGCCCGAAACTCCACAAGAAATCAAATCTATTGATCTGGCATGCAATATCGAAATGACAATCAAAGATGTCAATAGACCCATAAATTAGAGAGTCTTGCGTTTCTTATGGTGTCATATTGATATGCTGTCCAATCTTTTAGATTGGTATTTATAAAAATATAATAAAGGTATGGGTTGATACGTTACAAAACGTACTTACAGCTAGAAACAATATTTAGATGTTGATAATAATATTTTGATTGGCACATCCACAGTTTAGTATACCTAATCAACTCAAATAGTGACCAAATAATAAGTAGCTCAATTTTGAATTAATATAATTACATTTACATGTTCACTGCACTCTATTTCCAGCCGTCAAGTTATGAAACTAATGATGCAAAAATTGCGGCTTCATTTATTTCCTACAAGTGGTGAATTTACGAGTTGGCAACGAGAGTAGAGCTATTAACACTACTCATGTCTGTCTGTCTGTCATTAAACTTCATTCTCTTGAACTTGGCCTGTATTTGTTGTTTTGTTTGTACATTAAAAGAGATTGATAATGTAGTTTTAATCGAAATTGCATTAGATCTGATCAAAGCGTTATTAAATGATTGGTTCGTTTGATTATTTATTAGCAGTGATTAATTGCTTTTAACGCAATTTCAAGACATACATTTTGTCTGATTATCGTTTAGAAATTAAAAGACGCCTTTATTATATGTGTTAGTAACCATATTTTAATGTATCTACCAACATTTTAAAGGATTGCAATACTTGTTGAATTATTGACCAAAAGTTCTGTAGAATTCATTCATGACATGGTATTAGAACAAATTATTAGTAAAATGTTTATCTGTAGTTTAAGAGGCTCTGTAGTCCACAGGCAGAACCTAGAATTTAAAGGCTGAGTAATAATTAAACTCTATATTTAGGTGATTTTATATCCGTTATTTAGTACCCACGACACACGCGTTTGCTTAGTGTGGGGCTAGATGGCGTTGTGTGCAATGTCCCGGAATATATATAATATATATTATTTTATTTGAATGCTAGTGGGTGGCTTCGTGCGCATTATGAAGTAAAACTTGCATCCCCTATTTCACTCATTTAAAAGTGGCATTTCCCAAAAACCTTTCTTAGCGAATGCCTACGTCATAACATCTACCTTAATTCCAAATTTCAGCCCAATCCGTCCAGTGGTTTGGGCTGTGCGTTGATAGATCACTATATCAGTCAGTCAGTCAGTCAGTCACCTTCGAGTTTTATATATATATAGATTTTATACCTTTTTTTTGTGTTTCCCAGACGGTGGTGGACGCACGACGACAGCTGCATCTATATGCTGTTCGACTACGTGTGCGGCGGGGAGCTGTTCTCCTACCTCAGGAACGCTGGCAGGTTCAGCAATAGCATCGGTGAGACATTATAATATAACTTAGCATAACATTATCCATATTGTATCATCAACATCATCGGGTGCCATCTTCATATTGAACTTCGGAGGCCAGTTAGCCAAACTTCTTACGATCCCATGCTTCTTGCGACCTTTTAGATGCGGGTAGCTTAGTTTCTTATAGTATGAGACTGGCTAACTCTAGTGGCGAGTTTCTTTATGTACAAGATTGGCTAACTCTCGTGTCAAGAGTTTTGAAACCGCTGCTTTGTCCTCAGACATGGCTGCTGGACTATTAGCTGAGACTCACAATATAACGTCTAGTTGCCATTAATGCTATGAATTATCCTTAAATAATCAATCACCCTGCTTATAAACCAGTTCCACCATTATTGTGAATCATTTTAAAATCTAAAAATGTTAATTAACGTCAAAATTTCTAGTGTTGCACTTCCTGCCTTTCTGTCTTCTGTGCATGGCGTATCTCAAGTTTGTTCATCTATTTTGAAATCATCGTCAGTTGAGATAAATTGTGCGGCAGAGGCAGTGAGAGAGTGGACATCTCTCTGTACCAATGTTGACATCCCTAAGGAACCATTCTGCCAAAAACTTTGGGATGCTCCATTGGTACAGAAGCAATTTAACTCTTTAAAACAAAATTTAATGGGTGACAACGATCGCGCAAGGCTTCAAGCAGTGTCTCAACACGAATCTGGCCAAAGGCTACATGCCCTCCCTTCTGCCAACCTCGGTACACTTTTCGACAATGGCAGTTTCAGAAACGCTATCGGCTTGCGAATTGGAGCTGCTATTGTCGAACAACACAGTTGCACATGTGGTAGCGATGTCGATAGGAAGGGCCTCCACGGACTTTCATGCCTTCGCAGTGCAGGCAGATTCTCCCGCCACGGCTCGCTGAATGATATAGTGAGACGGGCACTTGCCACTGTCAACGTACCATCAGTTCTTGAACCGATTGGCATGGTCCGTGACGATGGTAAGCGCCCCGATGGCCTCACACTGATTCCCTGGGAGCGGGGAAAAGCTCTTGTATGGGACGCAACTTGCGTCGATACACTAGCTCCTTCTCGCCTCAGTGGAACAGTACAAGCGGCAGGAGCCGCGGCGGACGCAGCAGAAGAAGCCAAGCGGCGAAAATATACATCATTATCGACTGATTATATTTTCGTACCGCTTGGCTTCGAAACTTTTGGTCCGTGGGGTAAAAGCACGAAGTCTTTTATAAAAAAAATAAATAAAATGTTGATTGACATCACTAGAGACAAGAACGCTGGCTGGTTCCTTGCGCAAAGGATTTCTATAGCAATCCAACGTGGGAATGCAGCCAGCGTTCTTGGCTCCATACCACATGTAGATTGTTTAAATTTAGTTTTGATGTAAATACTCTTTTTTAGTTCTATTAGTGTTAATATGTGTAAATATTGTTTCTTATTATTTTAATAAACTACTTACAGATTAGTATATTTCTATAACACTAAATTGAAAATGTACATAATATTGACCTCCGAGACATTAACGTCTAAAAATAAATTATTTAGTGAAACGAAATTGAGTATATCCTGCAAGTATAGTTATAATCAATTATCTATAAAGTATGTGTGCTATGATGCTTCGTGCTCGTATATTACGATGTTGATGTAGATCGATTTGGACGCAGATAACCTTAACCTTAACCACTGATTAAATCTCATAATCCGAGCGTACAATATTTGAGTAACGATAATCCCAGTATTTAGCGAATTAATGGATGTAAATAAATAAACTGGAAGGGAATAAATAAGAAGCCGCTGGAAAAATGCCAAGCTCCGTGTGCACGATCCTTCGCGCGGAGTGTCCACGGTGCGGCGGCGCGGGCGCGGGGCGGGGCGGAGCGGGCGAGCTGGCTTTCATCAAGCTCAAGAGCGGCAACATCATTTTTCTAACAATTATAAAACTAACATACAACACTGATGGTGCCAACATGATAACGCAGGCTCAAATTTATGACATGACTCCCCATCCCATTTCAATAATCATATTTTATAACAGTTTATTAAGTCATGTTTATGAACATTAAAAACACGAGGCAAGTAAAAATATATAACTGACAGACAAAATAGTACTAACAGTTTGAATTATGGCGCACAGGTGAATTATAATGACGATTTAATTAAAATATGGCGTAATCAGATAACACAAGAAAGGAAAATTAATTGCCACATGCCTAGCAATTTACATAACGCAATATGATTAATTGAAATGTAAAATTGTGTATGAAACAATGTTATTAATTTCCGAGTTATGACAAAGTTGATGCGACCAATCCGGCGCCGAATCCAGCGAGTGCTGCGAGTCTGTCGTGTTCATTAGTTGTACACGGTTGCACTGAAATATCGCGTTTAATTAGTCTCGTGTATTTATAAAGGTCATGCTCCAGAATAGATCGCGGGCCAAAAATAGAATATAAACTACGCTAGGTACTCGCATACAGGCGAAAAAGTAGCACGTAAATACGTAGGCAGTGATAAATGATGTACAGATAGAATCGCCCGAAATTTAGGTGTTCCCGTCGTTACGACTGCGAGTCTGACGCGCCATCCTGATCCCATCAAAAAGAAAATATACGTTCCACTAAATTGTGAATATGAAAAATAGCGATAAATAAAATAAGAAAGAAGCTACACGAAAATGAAAAATGGGATACGAATGAGACTTGCGAAAACTTAAATGTGGATGAGCGGCAGTATTTCTGAAAAACGCAGGACGGAAATAGGGCGCGGGTTCAGTGACGCGGCATGGGTGCCCAGTGCTGCCCACTCCCGGCGTCGGGCGGCGGCTTGTCAGGCGGGTGTCGAGTGGGGCTGACGTCGGGATTATATTGCTGCTGGCTGTAAAAATACGAGAGCGCGGCGGCCGCAGACGCCGTGACGCCCGCCGCCGAGCCACTCCTACGCTGCATTGTCTGCACCACACACTACATATTCTAAGTATATCATGCAGTGCACCTATAAAGCGACTCCATAAACTGCGATATGTAATTTAACATTTTATGGCTGGAAAATTTACACTTTCGTCGTCGCGAACGCACACAAGACTCTCTAGAAATCGCGCGCAGGCGGTAATCAATCAATTTTATTATAAGCTTCCATTTATGGAAATGAAGTTAACAATCTGACTAGGAAACTTCCATCGGTGTTCCGTTATAATCGCTATGCAATACACGAACAATATTGTGGATGTTACTTTGTTTTTAAATTCGAAGATAATGCTTATGAAACATGCCATATTGTAGAACAGATTTCGCACTCGGTAGCTGCAGCTGTCATGTATCACGTGCATGATATTATCGCGCGAGTGGCAGGAACGTGGATATCTAAACTTTAAACATTATTACATTTTGATAAACAAGAAGAATCTATGTTACGAGCCGACGACACATTAACAGCCTACAAAGTTATAGCGAGTTCCAAATTACATTTCACTGAAAATACTTTCAGCGAATCGAGTGCGGCCACTTAAGTGTTCTGGTTTCTAAAAATCGTTTTAGAGAATGTACTGGATGCTCTGGCACACTAAGTACTCATTAGCGTCTTTGTCTAGACTGGTAAATAGGTCGTCGGCGCCAGGATTAGCGAAACAAGACATTCGAGAACAACAACAGCTTGAAGTGATGACGGCAACTAAGCCGATGCCCATGTTTGTTTGTGCGTGGTCCGTCTTCTCGCGTGTCATGGCGTGATGTCACCATGAGGAGCAGGCAGTTCCGCGCGGCACTGCCAGTCTGCGCCCACGGCCGCAGCCGACGACCTTAAAACGGCTTTGGAATCCAAATATAGGTAGTCCTAACGATGAGACGAGAGAATAACACGAACATTTTTTACAAGAGTTAAAAGTCCTTTAAGAAAGGCTTCCAAGTTTTAATCAAATGTTAACTCATTATTTGAATAAACACTAGAGTTATAACGTTTAATTTAGTATCCATACATAACAAATTTTAAGACCTTGTTGAAGGAAAGCATTCAGAGACAAAGGTACACATTTAAAATTTTATATTTCTATAGTTACCCCAAAAAAACAGTTTTTCTAATTTAATAACTATGCATCGGGCTGAGTAATCTCAACAAAGCTTTCGGTTGCCGAGCTTGCGTTGCCAAGCCATTCTAATTCCATATTTCAAGAATGCTCCCGTTTCAAAACTGTTATTTGTTTTGAATAGCTGCATGCGCGTGGTTTTGTAAGTTTAGAGGACAACGGTAGCTTGATATTAATCATCTTGAATAGTTTTAATACTCTAATAAGCTCGAGAGCTTCTAAGCTATGCAGTATCCTGATTTAGTCAGTGATCAGTTAGTTTGTTCGATTGCACAGAAATCGTATACCACACCTACTAAATGTATAGTCTACAATCTACAAAACAGGAATGGTATTGGTGAAACTTATAAAAAAAAACTGCTAATGAATAACACAAAAGTCAAAGTGAAGTTTCAAGTTGAGAGTAAACCGGTTTCTTCTAGGCAAGCGCGCTAGATCATAGATTATAACGTTGCTTAACATAAGGCAAGTTGTAGTCAAGCGTAAGCCAATATCATGTAAAAAAAAACCAAAGACAACAGCTCTTCTAATTCAATTAGTTCAGGATCGTCGTGGCAGAAGGCAAGTGAGAATAGTGTTCAGATCGGAGCCGACGACACAGATTGCGCACGGAGTGGCCTAATAATACGCCGCCAAGTGACGGGCCAGCGCCAGCCTATCCCGCGCCGGCATTGACTTTACGAATACAAAAATAAACATGATTTCTCTAATCCTGTATCTACCAAGTGCTTGTATTTTTTGCTAGATTATGACGTAATTCTTCACCAAGTAATCAGATTACTTTATTTTTTACATGATATAGGCTTTTGCTTGACTACAACTTGCCTGATGTTAAGCAACGTTATAATCTACGATCTGGCGCGCTTGCCTAGAAGAAACCGGTTTACTCTCGACTTGAAGACCGACAAATTATAGTGCAAGGGGAATAGAGATTCGGGCAAGGAGTTCCACAGTTACTTTGTATCAAGTAACTCAGCAGAATATGAAATTATGTGTTATGTGCATTAACATTGTAACGGTGGGTGACGAAGTACCAATTTGTTTAAATTTTAACACTTTAGCTGAAAACCGGAGTAAATTATTAAATGAGCTGTTCTCAAGGTTTGCCTTGTCTACGACGTAAGCAAAGCCACGTTCAATGCCAAGATATTGCATTGTGCTTACCTATACAGCCAGTAACTCTCAGGTTATGCTGTAATTTCATGTTGCATTATTTCTGAATTCATGAACTGAAACTAAAAGATTTTCAATTATTGAAGAAATGTTAAGTCATTTATTGCCTTTGTTGCATTTTTATTTCTATAAATTATGTAAAAAATTGCTTTTTATGCTATAATTTATGTAATATATTATAGCTACGGAGACTTTACCTTGATAGAGCAATAAACGCCTATTTAAAATGTTTTACAAACTTTCACAACATTCTGTCAAAAACTTTTTAATAGCGATCCGATACAAGAGAAATTTTATATCTGCATGTTATGAATACGTTTGTTTATTTGTTCTGTATTATAACATTCTACAATATCTATAAAGGTATGCAAATTAAATCTATTGTTAAAACTTCTTGCCTGTTCTGTTTACGTTTTAAATTTTATTGCCCATACTCCATGTTCGTCTATTAATCAAATATTTAAATTTTATTATGCACACATGATTAGCATACTATTTTATTTCCAAACAAAAGCTGCATACATTTTATTAGCTTATCTAATAAATGGTTGTCTGTGAGGTGCGCCGATGGACCTTATAACAACAAAAGGAAAAATATAAAGTTGTCGAATTTCAGAATAGTAGAAATTATAAAAAAAGAAATTATAGTTATTCATTTTCATAAAATAAATTGGATCATTTAAAATTATCGGTTCTATTACTAATAATAAAGTTAAAAACTTGCTTAACAGGACGTGTGTATAAAAACAAATACATATAATAAAACCTGATAAATCAGACACGAAAATTTTGAAACACTTGTTTTTGCGAACTAGAATAAAAATTAATAAAAATGATGTTATAGAAAGCGAAAAGCTGATATCTAAGTCTAGATACCTATATTTTTAGATTCTTATATGATATCCGGAGCAGATAGCGACGACAAAAAGTAGTTAAATGACTACATTAAAATTGCAAATGTTAATATATGCGATGCAAGCGCATTTTATTGACAGTTTGAAATCAAATATTGATTTTATGGATATTACCTGAAATAGCGATTTTAAATAGAAAGCAGAACGTCGATTTATCAGTTTTGTATTTGGACCGGTATTTGATTTTCGGCAAATTATAATAGTCTAGACATCAGATTATAAGAGTACCTACTCTCATCCAAAAGTAATAAAGATTTATTGATGTTTAGTATATGAGAATAGAGCCCCGGCTATAAATTTGACTGAGCATAGGTGAATGTAATTTACGGTCACGGCATCGTCGTAACTTTACAGCCATGCATCATCTTCATATTTAAATCAATACGCTAGCACTACTGATCCGGCTTAGAGGGCAAAGGTTTTGGAGAAATTATTGAGCCTTAGATATATTACACCTATTTATGTTTTGCGTTGATGGCAGAGTACAAATAAAAAGGCTTGGAGCGGATTTTGGAAGCTGCAAATAATCAGGAAACTTAGGTCTGTGTCCTATCATATGTTTCTATCAGAAAAAACTTTCAGAAGACTTGATAACCTCCTTTTTTGAAGTCGGTTATTAAACAATACGCTGATTGGTCTATATTCTTTTTCAGGTAACTTCTACGCAGCAGAAATAGTATCCGCACTAGAATATCTTCACGCCAGAAACATAGTGTACCGGGATCTAAAGCCTGAGAACTTGTTGCTGGCAAGAGATGGCCACATGAAGATCACAGACTTTGGCTTCGCGAAGAAACTGACGGATCGAACGTGGACCTTGTGCGGGACCCCGGAGTACCTCGCGCCAGAGATCATACAGAGCAAGGGACATAATAAGGCTGTGGACTGGTGGGCGTTAGGTAAACACTTTTTATTTGTATATCTTATTGACATACAACTAATTTGTTTCTTAACAAAGTTATCATATCTGGCGATGTTTTTCAAGTCATGGTTACAGTTGAGATTATTTATATAAGAAAAGGCAAAGTTGGAATAATATTAATACCGGATAAGGCCACTAGGAGAAAACTAAGGTTACTAGATTTTATATCCATATTTCTCCTCCATAAAATAAATACAAACATGACGTACTGACTGCTGACCCCAATATGAGTCCTGGCCTCCGACACCAAGATACACCTTCACCCACCTTGTGCTGTCTGATGGCCACTCATAATTGATTGACGTTAATCGTAGCTTTCTCACTCTAATACCATATTTCATCCAGCACATTAATCCCCCGATAATACCATCTAAATAAATGATTTTAACACTTGACTTCACTTATCTTCTGTTGGAAAGTTGCATTTTCAATCAGGCTGATTAATGGATTTTGTCGGTGTTAAAGCATGAAAAATATGTCGTTGCCTCGGGGCAACCGATCGATGGACCCCGACACGCTGACGTAACTTGCAAACGTAATGTTTTCTGTATTTAGGTGAACATGTACCGTAGGGCAGCCCTTTGTTTCCCTATTACAGTTATTGAGTCAAAGTAGCACGACAATAAAAATAAAAGAAAAACGAAATTACACATTGTGTTGTACGTTACAGTAAATGCATGAAACTTTTCATGATATTTTGCGAGTTTATTATTTTCTAAATATATCAAAGGAAACAAACATCACTGACGCAGTTAGCTTGTTGTGTTATCTTCTTGACATTTCCCGTCAGAATTGCCGGCGTCATGTATCATACCACCCCTTATTATTTATACTACATCTCCTTTACAATTATTGAGCTGGTTTGTTACACTGTTTACTTTCAATTATATTGTGGAAATGATTTATACGTCTCATCTCAGACATCATTACATACATTCGGTGCCAATTTCTAAATGTATGTTCTTCGCTATATTAGTGGTGTTTGTTTTGTATCTGCAGGTCTGGGCTGGAGTTTAGCATCAACACAGCCCAATGTGCTTACTTTAAGACGTGACGAGTTACAACCAGTATAGAGTTACGTTCAGGCTTAGATAAGACGCATAAAAAGAAATCGTAATTTCTCGTTTAATTTAAAAATGCGTTCACTTGGCCTCCGTATCCTATTACTTTCGTTCAGACGGTTGACTTTGGCAGCGCAAATCTAATTCGTTTTAGCTTGCTGAACGCGTACATCCATATTATATTACTTCTACGAATATTGAATCCCTGGAGCTAAAATTAGGTTAAGGACAATAAAAGCGTTCGTTACAGCAGGGTTCAATTAATTTAGGCTGTTTTGGTTGGCACCTTCGTTGGTGGTGGACAATATACATGAGTATAATCGTACTTGTTTCGTGCAGTTTGGAATTTGGCTAGATCATGATACAAACAACGTATAAATACTACATTAATATTCATTAAGACAGTTAATATTAGCTAATGAAAGTTTTACGAGCTTAATTTAATTATTGTAATCATAATTAACTTTAAACGCAGACCATCTTCATAAATTATTTTATTATGTTTGAGCGCTTTGAAGTTTCACGTTGGATTAATAGAGTTTACGAAAGTTTAGATTGAGTTGCTGTTTGTAAAAAATAACGTGAGGTTCAACTTTTCACGAAATTAGCATTTCCGTAGGGAGTTTTTGAGAGATACAGGAGGACTCGCAAAATACAGACACTTAATAAAAATGTGCGCCATATTTTTTGACGTCATGATTTTGCGAGTATTAGGTATATTTGGTTACTTCAATTTCTTAGAAAGCTTTTGCGGCCATTGTTTTGAGAATAAACAGCGATGTCCTATATTTTAATGATGGAGTACACTTTTACGCAAAATATAATATCAGTTTAATAGCCCACCGCTGACCTATTGGAGGCGAATAGAGCATACTGAACAAATATCTAATATTATTTTTCCAGGAGTTCTAATTTACGAGATGCTAGTTGGCTACCCGCCATTCTACGATGACAACCCGTTTGGCATCTACGAGAAGATCCTCAACGGGCGAGTGGAGTGGCCTCGGCACCTGGATCCTGTTGCTAAAGACATTATCAAGAAGCTGCTCGTGCAAGACAGGACGAAGCGGCTCGGAAACATGAAGGTGAGATCCCACACTGTAGTCACAGTCTCCCACGTCGCAGACAAATTACCTGGTACTCGCTTAATAAAGCGGTTATCGTTGCCAATAGATGCTAATCTGTTACAAGGAGACTCTAAGCTCCGTCGGCAAATGAAGGCTTAGTTTAATGGACTACATACAGGACTAGTATTCAATTGAATGAAATATTAACTCTAACTTTGTATAGCTTAGTGATTTCAATTAAAACAGATTTAAGAACACACAAAATCTTTTACTAAAGTAAAATTGCCGTTCCGATTCTAAAAAATTCACTAATGTTACAGCATACTTTACGGTTTCTACAAAAAATAAAGATCTACTAAATGTTGTATGTACAATAGCTTCGATAATTTACGTTTCATAGCCAATAAACAGCACTAATGTTGGATTCACGTGTTCTGTCCACATGATTTTTTGTCCGCATCACGTTCAGTCGCGAATGTTGTGGATATCGTCACGAAGAAGTGGGTGTTTGAAGGAAAATACGATTAAATCCCACTAGATTAGCGTGTTCATGCAATATTCAGTTGCTTCCGACTTCTATTATTAATTACCTTCAGTTTTTCATTGTCTGGTACTGAATTAATTAAACAAGTTATATCGTTAGAGGACACAATAGATTACTGTGTTCAATCTTTTTTTTCCGTTTAATTTTTTTAATCTAAACTAGGGGCACAATCCAGCTTCGTATGTATGCGAAATATCTTACAAGATTTTTTAACTTTATTTTAGTTTGGCAGGAAAAAGATTTATTTCTATTTTTAACTTTGGGTACAACTATGTATGACGACGAGATAGTTACAAAAATCTATCTTCATGATATTTCTGACACTGAACATAATAATACTACTCCGCCGTTTAAAATATTTCTTTGATAAAAGATGATAGATATCATTGTTTTCATTAATAAAACTAGCTTTTCTGTTTCTTAGAAACGAGTGAATGCTTGTCGGATTCGTATTGTTTTTGCTGAAACGAATACATATCGAAGAGACTGAGGGTTTTATTAAACTTTCTTTTCTGGCGAACCTCCAGCTGTCTCTTATCTGCATGATCAATTCATTTGCATCCAATTCTATTTGTTTGGAAAGCTTCTCTTCAATTTATTTTTGCAGACAATTTATTGCATTAGCCTAGGAAGATGTTTCTATGCTGGTTGTCTTTGTTCTATCTACTGTTGTCAGTTATTCAACAATGCTTTTAGTGAAGGATTTTTGTTAGCATAGTTTATAGATATATCAATAAGAGATTATATTATGAAATCATCTGTTTTCAGTTTAATCTCATAATACGTAAATCATTTCAAGTATTGATAGCATTGTATGAGCTACATTTTATGAAATTAATCTAATAGTGCACTACGTAATCCATCCGGGCAGTGGTGAATTATTTCGAAAACCAGTAGAATATAATTCATTGCTGCAGTTAGCGAACCAGCTTTATCGGTGAACTACTTATTTGACTGATTGGCAATTTGCATTCATCGCCGTAAATTATCCATGTTAAAATTATAGGTTATTGCGTTACTTTGCCGCAGCTGTCAGTACATATTGGCTAGTTTACTCTACGAGAAATCTGTATACAAGTTACCCGATAAAGAGTAGAAATTCTGTGCTGGGAAATGTATTTTTAAACTGCAGTTAGCGGTTTGTTTTCACCGAGCTTTTTGCTGCGATGTCACCAGATATGTTTAGAAAGCCATCCGTCAGGTGTCCGCCGGCGACTTCAAACGGCCTGACTTATGTGGCGACGCAAATACGCGTCCAGCGGTACCGGTACAGTCTCAGTATCTACGGCAGAGTGTGGTGACTTGCAACCATGAGTCTATATACATCGTTACTGTAATATGTCTTGCTACACACTAACGGTTTTCCGATCGCCGCTCGCGATTTATCGATGTAATTTTCCGCAATTACGGTCTTTAAAACAGTTACCATATATTATTATAGCAGAAAATGACTAACAATCTTGTAATCTTCACCTTACGCAGCATCATGCTTACCTTACAGTTATTCCATTACACGAGAAAACCCTCAGATATGCAGGATTAATGGAATTCCACTATTTAAAAGCCATCAAAATAACACATTTCTTTGAGACGAAAATTTGCATAAACATGGTAAGGATCCAACTTAGATTCACTTTTATTGACCTTTTCCATTTGTGAATCTATAAAAACAATCTATTTGTGTAGGAGAGAGGCCATTTGACCCGAGCTTATTTTGATTCGACAGTTACTTTCTACGCTTGAAAGTTTTGGTGTCTATAATTTGATTTCTGATTTCGTGAACCGTATCAATGTGAGCGTAGGTCGAAAAATTGCACAACTCACGTTTTCTTATGGAAATTTGATTCAGAGGAAATATACCCAAAATAAATCTAGTAGAAAGTTGTCTTACATAAGCTTCACTGAAACACAGTTTTAGCTACGAGTTATATCGGTGGCGATTGAAGAAACTATTTTGATAATGCGACAATTTCTAAAGTTCATAGATGTTGCAGATACTAGATCGTTTGGCACCGCACCTAACAATAAATTAGCCACAAAAGCTACCTAATTATAAACACACGTCCGAAATGTTAAATCTTGCAATTTACGATGTTTAACTAGAAGACACGTCGCGGACGCCAGCAATAACACGGTTGCCCTATTTCTGGTCGCTGTAAACATTGACCATCGATATCACTCCTATCCATCGATCACTCCCATGACTGATCGATTATGTCTACTCGTGTAGAAAGCGACACATCTCGCAAGTTCCTCAAATAGTTCATACCTATATCGTAAAGTGGTAAAAGGACTAGGCACCAAGACACAGGCTAACGCCTAGTTTGGTATCTAGAGCCGCCACTTCATATATGTACATTTGTCTACATCAATAAATAATTTTAAATTTCGTTTTTTGTGATGTTAACATATGTGTTTCTTCTCTTGCAGTGTGGCTCAGAAGATGTCAAGCGACACAGATGGTTCAAACACTTGGATTGGGCTGATGTTTTTATGAAGAAGCTTCAGGTAATTATGTTTACTCTTAGCCTAAATCGACCCTGGTGCAGTGCCAAGGTTTTTATTTTAGAATTACCTAATTGAATTTGGCAGACAAGGAGACCACTTTACGTAATAGTCAATTTTGTCGATCATGCAACTTTGTACGTGATTTTGTTAAAAGCATGAAAGGTCAGGAATTGCTTTAGTTCCTGCACTTAGCTTCATACGACTGTTTTTTAATATCCTGTTTTTGAGATATTTGAAAATTATTGTATTTTCCAAAAAATACCAGCGTCTTATTGTACCTAAAAGAAAAACCATCATAGTAATAATAAGACGAAAAAATTTTAAAATATCTAAGCCCATAGCCAGAAATCTGGTATTTTTTGTAAAAAACAATAAAAATCAAATATCTCGAAAACAGTTAGATTTAGGATAGGGTGTTTCATGGACAAACCAGTCAGAAACAATTTAAACTACACGCCATTAACGGGAATAGGTCGACTTAACCCTGTATAATTAGTAATCAATATGCCTTACAATACTTTCCAAGCCATTTAATATTTGTTACTTTCTTTTCCAGCCCCCCATCGTCCCGTCCGTGTCCTACGAAGGGGACACATCCAACTTCGACGAGTATCCCGAGACTGACTTCAAAGCTGTCCGCTCCCTAGACCCAGACGAACTCAAACTGTTCGCCAACTTCTGATCCAACTCGCCACTGCAGTTGGACTTAATTTTAACATAGAGAATATAAGAGTGTGATGTTGAGGAAACTTGCGAGTCCTTTTGTCTCGTGACAAAGTAAATCGTTCAACGTCTAGTTTCTTGGCCATGTTTAAATATCATCACAGAGCCCTAGAAAAATTAGTTTACTTTTTAATGGTTTTAAAAGCTTTTGAAAAACAATTCTAATATTACTTTAAGTTTATTCATGGAAGTGTAAAACCGTCCATAAGCTAGGATTTTACAACCTTTGCCACAATAAAGGTCTATTCTTCTAAAATGCGTACTGAAATCTACATCTGTACCTATTTTTATGAAATGTATGACTTGCGTACATTCTGATTTCACGTGCGAGTTTTTAGAATTATAATGTTTTGTTTGAATTTATAAGTAAAAACGTTTTAAATGAATGTATAATGTACAAACAAGTTATAAATTACTCCTTTCTTTTGTGGCTCTCACAAATTATGTACATATATAAAATGTTCACGCATTATAATTCCAATGCTTCTAGTGCAAATATTAGTTAAGTTAGAATAAGACGTCCAAGTGCCGCAACTACTATTCAGCTCCTGATAATGTTGTCCACGTTCAGATTATATTGAAACAACGTGAGGATCACGTACAAGACAAAAAATTATATAGAATAAAAAAAAACATTTTAAACTATTTAATTTTCTTCCAATTCCAAAAAAAGAAAAAAAAAAAAGAAAAAAAAAAATCTGCATTTCGAATACATAATATACATACATACTATTCAGGGTTACTGATATTCTTATTGGACACCAGTAAAACTGCATAGCGGTTGTAAAATTGAAATTTGAATTCCGCTTAAAATGGCCTAGGCGTATGTTTGTGATTTTTTAAGTTACTTAAACTTTGTATTTTGCATCCTATTAGTCCTCATTTGTAGTTAATTTATCATCGTATTATATTTAATGTAATTATAAGTGTAGTATCATATAATTAAATTTAATGTCACTAAGTAAAGCCGTAAAAGGCATTAATATATTGAGTAAGATTTAGTATTTATATGGGGTTAATATTATTTATTAGTATCGAAATTATAAATTATTTATGTAAAATGATGAAAAAAAACTTTATTTAATTCAGATACATACATGGTATCCACGTAAGATCATGATCACCAACTTTAGAGTTGTTTCAATGTATTTGTGAATTTTGCGATCTCATATAGTTTCACAGTCAATTTTGAAATGTATTTAATTTTTGCTTCCTTTAACATAATATACTTCCGAAATTTTCATAACATTATAGTTTGTTTTATAAGTCTTTTAAAAGTAGGCTTTTGTGGTCCGAAAAACGAGACCATTATATGCTGTTGTCAGTAAAGATGTTTTACCATTTAAAAATTTCCATGTCAACCTAAAATAAAATAGAAAATCCAATTGGGAATTGCCTAAAATTGTGTCTTGATAAATCTATACCAATAGAACAGGGTCTAAGATATGAAATTATATAAAACGTATAATATTATTACTATTGTAAATACACTAAATAAAATGTTTGAAATCAATATTTACAACACAAGTTATGTTTTATTTTCCATTTTTAGGTGCAAAGATAGGTACACATATATGTAATGGGTAAAATAATTAATAAAAGCAATAAAAATAAAATTTGAAATTACCTACCAAAATTCTAAATTTAATTTTTGACGATCGTTCTTGGGCACAGGCAACACTACCCATCAGTTTCGGTGGTCTGGGAATCCGTACAACATTAAGTGTGGCACTTCCAGCTTTTTTGGCTTCTAGCTACGGCACGCAAACCCTCATCGGAAAAATACTTTCTATCACTGATGTTCGGGTAGCATGCCAGGCGGAAGCCTTGGAAGCTTGGAGTGCTTCATGTCAAAATACGGATCTCCCCACTGAATTAGGGATCCAACGGTCCTGGGATAGCCCTCTTCTTAAAATAACCTTTTCAGCACTGTTAGACCAATCCCCAGACGATACCGACCGAGCGCGTCTCCTTGCAGTATCGCAAGCTGAGTCAGGCTACTGGCTTCACGCACTGCCATCTGACAACCTCGCCACCGTACTTGATCCGGAAAGCTTGCGCGTAGCTGTGGGTTTGCGTGTGGGTACAAAATTGTGTGAGCCTCATCGATGTCCGTGCGGCCAGAACGTGGACATGTCCGGACGACACGGGTTGGCCTGTGTGAAGAGTGCTGGCCGACTTTATCGTCACTGGGTGCTCAATGATTTAGTCAGGCGGGCACTCTCCACTGCTGGCATGCCTTCGGTGCTTGAGCCGAGTGGGCTCTCACGTGATGACGGCAAGAGGCCAGACGGCGCTACTTTAGTACCGTGGTGTCTCGGCCGTCCTTTGGTCTGGGACGTCACGTGTGTAGACACCTTAGCGCCGTCTCACGTCAGTGCCACCGCTCGTAGCGTCGGGGCTGCAGCACTACAGGCCCAACTCGGGAAACAACGAAAATACTCGCAGATTAGCGCAAATTATGATTTTTTTGCGCTATCTGTTGAGACGTTGGGCCCGTGGTCTCCGGACACAAAATTATTTGTGAAACAGGTTAGCAAGCGTTTGGTCCTTGCCACAGGAGATCTCAGGGCTGGCAGCTATTTTTCTCAACGTTTGAGTCTTTGCATTCAAAGAGGAAATACTGCCAGCATCCTGGGTTCCCTGCCGCACAGCGACAACATGGACGGTGTGCTGAACTTTTTGTAAATATCTGTTTTGTATAAGTTTTCTGTATTTTTAAGTCATTTTTGTATTATACTTATGGTATATGTGTAAAAATAAAAGAAATACATAAAAATAAAAAGTGTCGTAATTGTATCAAAGATCTAGTAAATCAGTTTATTCGAATGAATATCAATGACTAACGTATATGTACCTACTGTTGTTAACAGTCAGAGAAGTATTTTTTTTATGTGTCGCAAATGAGTCGGATATATTGTCTTTTCAGCCATTATTGTAATGAAGAGGAATACAAACAAATCTATACTAATATTTTACAGCTGAAGTTTAGAGTCACAGAGTTTGTTTGTTTGTTTTTATAAACGCGCTAATCTCAGGAATTAATGGTGCGAATTGAAAAAATATTTTTGTGTTGAAAAGACCATTTATCGAGGAAGGCTTTAGGCTATATAACATCACGCTGCAACTAACAGGAGCGAAGAAACAATGGAAAATCTGGAAAAAACGGGAAAAAAATATTCATCTTTGAGGACTTCCATTGCGTGCGCTGCGAAAACGGTTCAAATCGTGAGTAACAGCTATAATTTATAAAGCTATTAATAAAGGTTGTTTGCAAAAATAAATATGATGCCCAAAATAAATATTCCACGCGGACGAAGTCGCAGCCACAGCTAGTTTATTTATAAAACCGATTACAAACATGACTATAACTAAATTATTTAACAGGTTTTTTGGATTGTGTTAAGGTACCGGTAGGTTCTGTATTGCAGGCACCTACTAAAGCGCTATACATACAATAATAATATAGAATAATTTATATCATAGAAATAGAAAAATAGAAAATAAATAGAAATAAAAAAGAAAAAAGAAATAAAAATAGAAATCATAGAAATCTTTACTCTGTTCTTATTTGATCAAATCAAATTTTATGTCGATGAAATTAGTTTCAATCAAGTATAGAAAGCTGTCAAAAATATATTAATAGAACACGAATCAATAAAATTAATCCTCTATAATGTGATTGATTGCCGAGCATAAATTTAATGATAGATTAACAGCAATTAAAAACATATTATAAATATATATGATTACTAAGATTTCATACCAAAAATATCTATAACTAGTGGGTGCTTGCGGTTTCGCTCGCATTAAGTTTAACTTTAACTTGCATTAATCTCTGTTTAACCATTTAAAAGTGGTAAAATATTTCGAAAAATCCTTTCTTAGCGGACGCCTTAGTCATAACATCTATCTGCATTCTAAATTACAGCCCGATCCGTCTAGTAGTTTGGGCTGTGCGTTGATAGATCACTATGACAGTCAGTCAGTCACCTTTGAGTTTTATGTATTAATTCGTATTTAGATTTAAGTGTCTACAAACGCACCTACAGTTAATTAAACTGGATTAATTAGTAAAATTTCTTATAAAATAATATAATAGGTGTTTTCGAGGCCAACCTACCCAAATAATTGTTATCGTATATACGGTATGTAAAGGTAGCATTTCATCACAAATCGTATCACTAAAATTTTGCGATAATTCCAACCCAAAGACACACAGTTTGATTAATTTTGATGTACCAAAGCCAAAAAAATAATGTTATGCGTTTGTAACTGTAAATATCAGAATACAAACAAAACTGTGTAGGAAAACTGAGCAAGCATCTAATATATTCGGCCCCTCCTAGTTTTGGTTTCGTGTCATGCAACTGTGCCTTAAGCTGATCGCGATTGATAACAGTGTGTAAGCGATAAAATCGATAAATAGTTTTTTGTTTATCTCATACCTTTGTTCTCATTCGCACGTCCGGCTCTGACTGACACTGTCCTTATTTCAACATTTATATACTTAAATAAATAAAAATGCCTATAAGAGAATTAACGCCAGCCTTAGCTGAGAAAGCTCAAAAGGAGCTTAATGAGAAACCAAGCAGTTTAAAAGGAGACCTTCAGCTGTTAAAAGATTGGATCGCAAAACAACCTCATCTCAGACCACGGATTGGTGAGTGATTTGTGATAAAACGAGATTTGCTTTTGTTTGATTTTTTTATCTTTTCACAGTACAAAAATAGCAAGTAGATCTACTCTGTATTATAGTTTCATAATTTAACAGGCAAAATAATTTTAGTGTGGGCTTGAATTCTGAACTTTTGTGACGAATTTAGTACAGACAAAATAATTATGAGTTCTTATACATACATCATCATATTACACACATCTGCATATCTGAGTACAATTTAAACGCCAAAACAAAGGTAAACGATTGCTGGGTAACTGTTATCATTAGATAGCACCATAAGCATCGCGATGGTAATAAATTTCCAATCAATAAGTATATATAATTAAAGTATTAAGAGCAACTGATACTTTCTGATTACTCGTTAAATGCTTTAAGTACGAATTGCATATATATTTGCATATAGTTTGTTAAAATGAATCATCGATTTTTAGAAACATCGCTGAATCATAATCAATTCTTTAAAGAAATTGACTAGACTTATTAATCCCCACAAAAGTTTTTTGTCAATATACAAGCTAGCTTTAGATTATCATAAGTAGATTGCGTTTAAAAACCACTCCTTTAAACAGTAATCCAATACGATTTTAAATTTATCTCGCTAAAGCTAACTTCATCAATTTCGCCGCAATATGGTCAGTCGATCTGTGTTTTACTATTACAATTTCAATTAGGTAAAGTAGCAAGATTATCATCATAAAAAAGCTGGTCTCAAAGTGAATTAAATCTCATTTTTATCCATTTTCAAATAATGTTTTAAATTTCCAGACGACCAATGGCTGGTAGCGTTTCTCCGTGGCTGCAAATACAGTCTAGAAAAGACCAAGGAAAAGCTAGATTTGTACTACACAGTGCGAACTACCCTCCCAGAGCTGTATACCATCAAATATACCGACGCTATCTTCGAAGAACTTTACGAAAAAGGGTGAGCTTTTATTCTTATTTTTATAGTTCAGTTTTCTTAACCTATGATCAAAGAATAACTGAATTGTTCTGTCTGATGTTAGTAAATGATTTATAATTCATTAAAACTTGGAAAAGCCTGAGAAAATTGCCATGAGAATGTTTATTCTACACTGTTTTAGCGTTTCCATTCCACTGGTACCTGATCTAAAGAAGTTCTTATTTGTCAGACATAGGTACATCAGCAGCATTTAACATATGTCTCCAAGCTATTTGAGGGAATTACGACCTATTTTTTCTTGTATAGCTGTCTTGAATGACACTGTTATGTTACGGTTACTAGACAGGAAATGCGTTCAAAGATACTCAATTCCTTATTCTGTAATTTCCAGGTCCATGCTCCTCCTCCCTAAGACCGCTGGTCCGGACGCGCCGAGGGTCACCTTGATTCGTCCGGGCAGGTTTGACGCGAACAAATACAACGTCCTACAGATGCTTGCAGTCTCTAATGTCTTACAAAAGGTGACCATTTTATTACCATTTCTTTGTCACTTGTGAAATTTTTGAATTTTTTCTTATTTTTTTACGACTGACTTTGTTGCTTTTATATGATTTTTATCTGCTACTCGTGCCACAACCGGATTTTGCCAATCCATAATCTGATCAGCAAATGACAAATAATAAAATTAATCATGCTGAGCTGCATACTTTGAGTAATTAGTTGGATAATTGAGATAATGCTGCTTAGGTAATATGTAGACATACGAGTGCTAAAATAGCTGTATTGAGATATGCGTAGGCTTAAAATACGTAGAAAAGATTTGTGCCCTTATCGGGCACTAACCTTCTGATACGGTACACGTGTTTCAAATTGCCACCTACGATTATATTATATGAAAGATCGGAACATTGCACACAGCGCCCTCTAGCCCCACACTAAGCAAACGCTCGTGTCAAAAGATATAACACTATGGGTGATAACGGATATTAAATTAAATATTTCAGGTTATCTCACAGCGCCACCTAGCCCCATACTAAGCTTACGTTTGTATCATGGGTACTAGATAACGGATATAATACTTACGAGTGCATATTTTTTTTTAATTATACTCGTCCAGAGGTGGGCAGCTAATGCGTATACATACATTTTATACATCGAAACGACCAAACGTGTCACAAGCATAGTATTATTTGACCAATCTTGCCATTGACCATAACTACAAATCCTTCGTACCAAGCTGAGAGCTGTTTACCAGATTTCAGCTTATGCGGAGAATTCAATGATTAAAATCTAGTAATATTAAACTATAGCTCGGATAACAAAGAATTGATTGACTTGTATAAAACTACGTAAGACCATATCAGCCGTTCTAACACAAGCTTCAATCATATGCTGTTTCATGTACCAGTTTCAAGCCACTAAATCAACCACAGCCTTCTTTATCCCACTGCTGGACATAGGCCTCTCTTTGAATGAGCCGGCTGCGCCGATCTTGGGCGGACCTCATCCATAAAGAACCCGCGACTCGTATAATGTAGTCGACCCATCTCGCTGCCGGACGACCCACTCCTATTTCTTCAAGCTACAGTTACTTTTATTTGTGTTAAATTACAACATGTATAAAATTGCAACTATTTACTGATTCCAGATAGTGCTGATGGAAGACGATCACGCGGTGGTGGCCGGAACTATAATAATACTGGATCTGCAAGGAGTGTCGTTGGCGCACTTCTTTCAAATGACACCCGCCACTATCAAGAAGATTGTTATATCCGTTCAAGTAAGTTGATTTGTAACTTAAATAGGTACCATGGTCACAGGGAAAATTATTTTATAAGTCGGCTTTTATTGAGAATTTTAGTGAAGCAAACTTACAGTAAATAATTAGATATATGTAAATGTATGTCGTTAGAAGTAATGAAGACATTTTTATCTGGATATAGTAATTCTAGATTTTTAGATAAAATAAACCAAACTTATAATGTTCAGCATGTTTAGTAAATAAATAAAATAAGACTTAATTTATTCAATGAAATTTAAATGAAACAAAGTAATCACCATATTTTTGTTTCCTTAAATGTATTCTTATTTATTTTTTAGAGATGTATTTATAAAACTACGAAATCTTAATATTGTATCTGGGAATACTCGTCTAAATCAACCGTATCTCTATTTTTCAGGATGCTTCACCTGTAAGAATGAAAGGCATCCACTGTCTGAATACTCCGCCTGGCTTTGAGACCATATACAATGCCATGAAAAGTTTACTGAACGAGAAAAATCAGAATAGAGTAAGTACCAAGTTTTTAACTATTTTTAAACAGAGACCGTTTGATTTGAATAATTTTAAGCATTGCGTTTCCCGTATCTCTGTCGAAGCACAATAAGACCTGAAAGACTGGATAAAAATTATTGCGGTTCTAATTTTTACAAGAACCCAACCTGATTGCAACCTGATTATCTTGAACAGCAATTCTTGCCCAGAAATTAATTGTCTGCAAACTTTTTCAGCCACCGTTACAAAACTCCTCCCATTCTTTGTTTACTAAGAGACCATCATGCTTATAGTTTTATCTCATCTGCGATCAGAAATTTTCTTAAAATTCTATCCAATGTAGGTTTTATGCACTGCCATGGGCATTCAGACCTTTTGCGGTCATCTGAAGCGATACTTGCATATTTGCATTGTAGTCCAAGGTGAAGTATACCTGTACTGGATTGAAACTGGCACTTAAACTAGGCTGCCGGTGCACACTGCAAAGCAACACTTTTTTTGAACTTTTTATGTCTTTATTTACAATAATAATACATAAAAAAGGAAAGAAAAGAAAAAAAAGCAGCACTATCAAATAGCAGCACTTGAGTGAGTTATCCAAAACCAAAACTAAATTTATTTATCATTATGTAATGTTTTTTTTTTATTATAGTTATTCGTGCACAACACAAATTACAAGGAGTTATACAAGTATGTACCGAAGGAGATCTTGCCAACTGAATATGGCGGCAGCGCAGGCACTACTGCTGAAATTGTTGGTAAGCAAAGAGATTTTCTGTCATATAGTCTATGATTGATCAAAATTATTAAAACTAATAATGAATTTTAATTAAACAATGCTAGTTTAGAACAGAACATCGCTAAAGTAAAAAAAAAAACAATTAATCATTTTATTATGTAATTAATTTTGGTTTGAAATTTGCCTTTGTGCAGTGGACTCAAATGTTTTCTTGACACTTCACTTATTATAAACAAATACAGAAGAATCCGATGAATCAAACATAGTAAAAGTAGTAATAATGACTCTGACAAACACATTTATATTTTCAGGACATTGGAAGACGAAGGTGACGGAGTTCAGCTCATTCTTAGAAGATGATCAAAAATATGGCACAGATGAATCACTGCGCATCAAAACTAATGTAAAACAGAATGGAACTTTAGGCATAGAAGGATCGTTTAGACAACTACAGGTTGACTGATTTAGATTAATATTGGTTTACAAAAACTTATGTGTTTATTTCTAAGTTTAGATTATATTGTTAGTTTAGGTAATTCAAGCTGGGATGTTGTAATTTTCAGCAAATGTATTTATTTTATTAATTGATAGTGAATGTCTCAAATTAACTTCTGAAAGTTTTTGTGCATCGATTTCTTAATATAGCAGTATACTATAGTTCATTACATGTAATTTATTAGATCGTTGAAATTATTACAAAATGTATTTATAAATATGTTGTGCACTAAGTTATAAATTAAATACCATAAAAAGTCAATGCAAGTGAAAACACACAAAAAGGACATGTTAACCATGATAAGTATGTTATAATCTTAGTTGTAATAAAATATTTGTTCGATACAAGTCGGCGTTTGATTACAACGTGGCTAGATTGATAGCTAATCGATGTTATTATCTTTGTCGTACAAATATTGTTCAATTTACTCAGCGTTTTGATCGGACACGCACCTTTTTGCTGCAGCTATGTCTGTTAGGCCGTTGCCACCTGCTTTGATCGAGAAAGCCCGTGAGGAGTTGAACGAGGATCCGAAGAGGTTGGCTGAGGATCTTCAACACATCAAAGACTGGATTGCAAAGCAACCACATCTGCGCGCCAGAATAGGTATAAGAACTTTTAATTTTTTTTTTATGTAGGTTAGATTTATCAGTTAAGATTTAATACTACTCCTGGCTAAATAGTAAGTAAGTTTAGTTCGGGCCATCAAAACTTGATGGCGCCACTTGTAAGTTAAAACACGCAAACTTTGCTATGTTTAAGCGATTTTGTTGGTGATGGATGGTGGACCTGGACCATTCCAGTACAGGAATGAAATAAATGGTATTATTTACTTACTAAATACGTACGTACATATTCATAGTTAACTTTCCAGTTTGAGATTATTTTAGTTAGAGTTAAGAAGTTATGAAGAAATACGGATATTTTTATTGTAATAAGAAACATTGTGGGGTGGTGAAACTGGGCCGTATTTTCAGTTGTATGAACTTTTGTAAGATATTTAATGTTAACTTGGGCGAGTAAGTGAAAATGAACATGACCCGAAGGGCTTTAGCCGGTGTTTTCTAAGTATAACTTAATCAAAGCAATAACTAGAACTACCTGAAAAAAAACACTATCAAATTACACAATACAATTTTTTTTATTTAAAGGATTTTAATATGTACATATGATATGATATGTTTCCTTAAGTATTTGACACAATAATGAACTTTGAATATAGTCGAAAGGTGTAAAAATACTTTAATCACATGATTTTAATCGGATTTGGTTGTACCTACTTAGTTATTTTTTTAAGCCAAAAATGTAAATCACTTATTTTTTGTTTACAATTTATCATCCAGCGCATTACGATAATTATGATATCAACTAATATTACTTATGTAATTTTAAAATAATTTTATTTTCCAATCAATCTATTTCAAGACGGATTTAGCTAATTTTGAACTAGTGGATGTCCGCGGCTTCGCTCGCATTATTTCAGGATAAAAAGTAGCTTATAAGATTCCTAAGACCTCATACTACCTACATACCAAAAATTATGATAATCTGTTCCGCAGTTTTTGCGTGCTGAGCGTTTAAATAAACAGACACACAGAGAAACAGATAGACAGACAAAATTTCTAGGAATTGTTGGAACGTGTTCTGCTATCAATTCGAAGAATCTCCAAACTTTTTTTTATATCTTTAGTTTAGACTGTCCACCCTCTTTAGCTTTATTATATGTACCTATAGATAGATTTATATCTCCTCTTTTGGCTTTTAGCGCTCTCTGGATACCAAGCGCGTAGTAAAATTCTGAGAGTAACAAACCCCCAAGCATACTTTCAGATGACCAATGGCTGGTGGCATTCCTTCGCGGCTGCAAGTTCAGTCTGGAGAAGACGAAGGAGAAGCTGGACTTGTACTACTCCCTCCGGACCACGGCACCCGACCTGTTCTGTGTGAAGCATACAGACCCCTTGTTTGACGAGATACTGGGCTTAGGGTAAGTAAGCCTGCGCTAGAAAACTTAGAGACTAGTGGCACCGGTAGTGATTTAATTTTACTCATCATAATACACTTGTCTGGTTTAAAATGATGTGTGAAAATCAATCTTTTTGGTAAAACAAGGATTCTGGCAAATGTGCGATAAAACTGGAGAGATAGAAAGAGCTCAATATCTTTAGAGGCTTTTTTCCAAAGGCAGTCTCACTATTGGTTCAGAAGTCTAGACTATTAGACCAATAATAACATATAAGAAACAAATCATTTTATTTTATTTTATTTTCCAAAATCTCTCGGAGCGCTTGGTTGACGCGACGCATGACCAAAATGCTGGCCTTTTTCTGGCTCAACGTATCAGCATTGCCATCTAGCGTGGTAATGCGGCCAGTATGCTGGGCACGCTGCCCTCTGGTAGTGGGCTGGAGCACTTAGATTATCTTTAGGCTTTTCTAAAGATTTTCTAAGTGCCCCTTTTTTGTAGTAGTTAGAAGTTGTTCTTCCCTTGTTTTTATATTTTATTATTGTTAATCATTTTCGGTATTTCTTTACTTTTCAGATCATTTCTTATTCTTCCAAAATTACCTGCTCCTGATGGTCCGAGAATAAACGTTATAATACCTGGCCGGTACAGGGCTGACAAATATAATATTACGCAAATCATGTCTGTCGTCGGAATTCTACAGCGGGTAAGAATTATTTGGTACTAAGTCAAACACAGAACAACGATCGGGCCACAGCGCCTCCGCGCGCGCCCCCCCAGGCGACAAGCATGGACTTCAAAGCTCTGTGAAGTCAAACAATACTGATAAATTGCTTTGTTCTTGAAAAAAAAAATGTCTCATCTAAAGAACAACAAATAATATTCGAATTTCTAATTCTTTTAATAATTTGATTGGATAAAGACATTCAATTCTTGATCCTTCTTCCTATAAAGACAGGTTTAAAATAGATTTTAGTAACATAAATAGTGCTAACGACACTCACGCAAATTACATTACATATCATTGTCTTTTCATTAAAACCAAATCAATAACCTTCCAGATAGTCCTGATGGAAGACGACAACACCGTGGTGGCTGGTTCGCTGAGTCTCCTAGACATGGACGGTACCACCATGGGCCACTTCCTCCAAATGACACCATCCCTGATGAAGAAGATGGCCGTCGCTGGCCAGGACGCAGCACCCCTGAGGTTGAAAGGGACACACTATATTAATACTCCTACGGGATTCGAAACGGTCTTCAATGCTATGAAATCTTTGTTAAATGAGAAGAATAGGAACCGGGTGAGTTATAGAAAAAAATGTATCTTTAAACCATATGCATTGTATGTATTTTACTGTTTCTTTTAAGATCAACCTTAACGAAATGCTGTGTGTTGGTAGGTTTAAAGACTCACTCTTTAAATCTAGCAATATGATGTAATGGCTATTGTGAGTCACTGCTATTGTTTTCAAAAGCTGTGGTCTAATATGTTAAAATGTAATTTTTAATAATTCAGAACTGTGTAATATTGATTGAAACAAAAGGTTTTTTTTATAATTTTTAAATCTAAGTCTAGTTAAGTCTGTGTTACAAAATATATCACAGACTTAAATAACGTCATGTTTAAATTAAAACTTTGTGTAGGATTGTTAAATATTTATACAATTACTACTTTTGTGTGCTCCCTACGTAGTTTTCCCACTCATAAATGATTTAATCTCGTCTTCAGCTATACGTCCACAACACAAACTATGAAGAGATGTACAAGCATATTCCGAAAGACATATTGCCGGCTGAGTATGGCGGTAGTGCTGGCACCACGGAAGAAATTGTTGGTAAGAAGAAACCAATAGAGGCACATGTTAATAATATATTTTTAATCCATATCTATATGTTTAAGATTTTATGATCTCTGTATTTGTATATGTTTTGTGTCAGGAATAGTAACTATCTACTATCATGTGTGTGACCAGGTTAATAATTGGTAAATGAAGTCGTTACATTAGATAATTAACAAATCTTGTCGGAAAATAGGCTGTACCTACATTTTATGATGCTTTAATTCGCCAGATATATGAAATCAATATTGATGTAAAGAACATGTTATAAATCAAAATTATCACCCTTAGTAGAATATTTTACACAACTGTTAACGTAAGCAAAATATACAAAAATTTTAAGAGCATTCAAATATATTATGTGGTTGATGAGCACGTAAGATTCCCATTAAGTTCTGCTACAGAATTGTAGGTTCATTTATTATTTATCAATATTTATTTATTTTATTTATTTATTATTCACATACCTACTAAATAATATTATAATTTGTGATAAGTACGCTAGTATTACGGAATCCCTCTAGTGTTGTCCAAACTAGATTGCCTGGAAGAGATCACTTTAGTGACAAGGTCGCCCAATGTCTCTGATTACCTTCTACCTATAAAGGTAGAAGGTACACAGGAAGGTAAGGTAAGGTAACTATAAAGTTACCTAAATTGTATTCATTATTATGTCATGTCGTATAAGGAGATCAAGGAATTGGCAGAAGATCGGGAAGGATGGCATGCTCCACAGACAAGGGCCTTGCCCTTATATTTGTGATGATGATTTTGGTGTACAATAAAGTAGGTATATTTGATTTCATTTGAATATTAATTTATTCCAGATTACTGGAGGAAGAAGGTGAAGGAGTACAGTGCGTTCCTTGAAGAAGACTACAAGTTTGGTACCGACGAGGCCAAGAGACCCGGGAAACCTAAGACTGCTGAAGATATGTTTGGCTTAGAGGGATCTTTTAGGAAACTTGAAGTGGACTGAACAAATTTATATATACATATGTATTTAATAAAATAATATTACGTAATGAATTGTTGCTTTATATCAGTTGTCAATAGGTGTACATTTTATTTTACAGCTAAAACAATACAATACTAGCAATTCTATATAGGGTCTAATAAAACAAAGCAGAAGCATTTTAAGAAATTTATCAATGCAGAGATAGTTAAAAGATAGCCTTAGATTTATGCAGTTTATGAGCAAATTTTGTCGACTTTACTATACTTACCTGAAAATTGGAAAATTTATATACGTACCTCCCCGTTATAACAGAAAATACAAATATTTTATACACATGAAAACATTTCCATGTTACTAACCAATTTCTCTGAGCAAACCTTACGGCTACATCGTCTGACAAAAAGGTGGGGTTGGATTAGGTATATTATTTAAAATACCACTCATACATCAGAAAAAGACATAAAATGTCATTATTTTAGGCATTGCGAACCCATATACAAGAAAATTGCAAATAATTACTTTAAACTAAGACTAGTACTACATACCTTACAGTACCTAACACTTAGGCTTAGGGTCCCTTAGCAAGAAGATGAGAATACTTTCCAAGATAAGTCAGCTCTATGTAGTCAAACACAAATTGGCAGCATTCACTCCGCCACCTAAGTACAGTACATTCCTTGAAGAAGACTACAAGTTTGGTACCGACGTGGCCAATAGACCCGGGAAACCTAAGACTGCTGAAGATATTTTTGGCTTTGAGGGATCTTTTAGGAAACTCGAAGTGGACTGAACTGTATCTTATCATATTGTATCTTTTCTATTTCAAAGTCATCCTGTATTTTTATATCGCTGTTTACATAAGGACTTCTTAATCAAAACAATTTCATTTTGATAAGATTATTTCGTTTCTTTATATCGCTGTTTTCTTAAGTAGTTATTATATTTCCTTTGAAATAATTTTAACCTTATCAGATTTATGAGTTAATTTATTAAGTGCTAACCTGCACTATGGTTGTTTTAAATTAAACTTTTTATTGGAAAATGAGCGAAAATAATCACGACCGGCAGGATTCGAACCTGCGTATTTCTGCTACCGTCAGAACGCCTTAACCACTAGGCTACGGTCTACTAACTGCCAGGCGCGAAAATCCACACTCATTTCCATACACTTCAGACTGAGCGGCTGATGGCGCCACTTGTGCTGTCAGAATATGTCTAACAAGCACTCATATCGATGTACTATGGACACCTGATATGACGAGAAATGGGCCTTATCAGATTTGAAAAAAATATAACAATCTACCTAGTTACTTACTACAAGCTTGTAGAGAATTTGACGAATAATAATAAAATACTCAGGAAACACAACATCTAAATACGACAATATTCTTACACCAAGTTTGTACTGCACATTCTATTTGTAGGCTGCTAAAATTATAATAGGTACCTTACATTGTTATCAACGATTTTGTTGCTATCGTTTTAATCAATGCCTTTCATTACAATGTAACTATCTTAGTTTATAAAGATTGTTAGTAAAAAGATTATTTCTAAGGACAGTCTAGAAGTGTATAGTCGTTACAATGGTGCTAAGGGAGTTGACTCCGGCTTTGGCAGAAAAGGCACGTTTGGAATTAAACGAAGACCCAGCAAGATTGAAAGGTGATATTGAACACCTCAGGGATTGGGTCACAAAGCAACCACATTTACGAGCAAGAACAGGTCAGATTTCTTTATTATAAATATGGTTCTGCTTTAATTAATCTCATACATTATTCAGCTGTAACCAATTTGAATTTGTTCTGTACTGTACTAGGTAATTTAGGATACTGATTACAATCACCAAGGTCATAGATGTTGAAAACCGTATCAATGTTATCGAACACTTTAATAAAAGGGCTGATTTTTGATTCACAAATAAATCTTAAGATATTAAGCACATTTCTAGACACTTCAAATTATGAAATAAGAAGGCCACTGTAGAGATATTATTATAATTTTGTATTTATTAAGTTGCTTGTGTGAGGGCGCCCTATCTAAGTAAATTCGGTTTAATCTAATAATTGTAGTTAGAAAAGTACAAACTATATAAAACTTCGACTATACATTACGATTTATGAGACAGCCTCCTGAGACTCTTGAGGCATAGTAGTTTAGTGAGTTTTTAACATGCGGATCCGTAATTTTTAACTAATGTGTTTGTCAATTATTATTTATAGGTTTAGTTTTAATTATTTAAATTGTTACGTCTCACATTTATAAAAAGATAGGAGACAAATTATATTTATGGTATTCTTCTGAACGAACTATTTGTTTAAATTAACTATTTTTTCTTTTGTTTTCCAGATGATCAGTGGCTCGTAGCGTTCTTGCGCGGATGCAAGTCCAGTCTAGAAAGGACGAAGGAAAAACTTGACCTTTACTATGCGTCTCGAACGGCTGCGTCAGAACTTTTTAAAATTAAACGCACAGACCCTATTTTTGAAATGATTATAAGAGATGGGTAAGTAATAAGTTTTAGGTCCTCTACATAGTTAATATTGCTATTTCTGTTAGTAAAGACAAATGCAAAGATCCCGCTGAAGAAAGAATACATATGTTCCAATATCCGGGACTAAGCAATAAATGCTGAGATGAAAAAGACACAAAATACATAGACACCGATGCCCGCCCCGTGCGTCAAAAAATATTATACACCAGAATTAATGCTGTAGATTTCTCTGAAACTAATAACGGATTAAATTATGCTTAGAACTGTCTATCCTGAAATTTCGTCAGTACAATAGTGATGAATCTATGTTTTGTTATATTTTCAGGGGGTTTATGACCTTGCCTAAAACCTCAGGTCCCGACGCACCACGAGTCTCTCTGGCTAGAATGGAACGAGTTGATTTGAACAAGTATAGCATTATCGATGTCATCGGGACCATGAACCTATTAGAGAAGGTATTGTAGTTAGGAAGAAAATAAGAAATGCAGAATTAGCCAAACGGGATATTTGTATCGGAATAATTGTCATTAAATTACACGTAAAAATGACGATTACCTAATACATAACTACACGTATGTTAATATACTTTTAAAAAAATATGACTTTGTTTTTGCAGATAGCATTCTTAGAAGATGACAATTTAACGGTAGCGGGAGCTGTTATTATTCTGGACTGTAAAGGAACCTCTATTTCACATTTCACTCAATTTACGCCTACGGTTTTGAGGAAATTATCAGTTCTTGGTCAGGTTTGTATAGATTTTTATTGATATTAGTATAAAGGTAAGTTACATGTTTATTAACAGCAGAGTCTGTAATTTCATTACCTACCTACTATATATAGTTATCATATAAATTATGTGATTATGCCTGCGCCTTAATTACTTAGGTGGCTAAGAAACTCTCCAGCATATTGCTCGTCTTTTTATGAATACTTTTAAAAACTAGCAAAACACGTAAACAACAAATAAATTAATATTTCAGGACATATCTTACAGCGCCATCTAGCCCCATGCAAAGCTTGCGCTTGTATCATGGTTACCAGATAAATTTCCTTTATTGTTCACAGGATGCATCTCCTTTACGAATGAAAGGGATACACGTAGTAAATGCACCGAGTGGTCTCGAAACGTTGTTCAACTTGATGAAAAGTTTGATAGTGGAAAAGAACAGGAATAAGGTAGGTAAATATTATCCTAGGAACGATATTTTCTACGTAAAGAAACAGTAAAATTATAATTTTAGAACTCAAGGTATCTATTTACTTCATCACCATCATCATCCACAGCCTTCTCTATCCCACTGCTGGGCATAGGCCTCTCTTTGTATGTGCCAGCTGCGTCGATCTTGTGCAGACCTCTTCCATAAAGAACCCGCGACTCGTACAATGTCGTCAACCCATCTGGCTGCCGGACGACCCACTCCTCGTCTGCCTGTTCTTGGCCACCACTCAGTAACAGTTTTGCTCCATCTATTGTCGTTTCGTCTAGCCACATGTCCCGCCCATTTAAGATTCTTTACTGCCAATCCGACATCACGTACCTTGGTACGGCGTCGGATTTCAGTATTCTTAACTCGGTCTTGTAGCTTGATGCCGAGCATGGATCTCTCCATGGCTCTCTGCGCGACTCTAATCTTGTGCACAATGCCATCGGTAAGCGTCCATGTCTCAGCACCGTTTTTACCGTATTTACTTACGCAATACATTTTGCTGGGCGCAACTGGACACCGAGCCATAGCTAGTCTTGGCAAGGTATAATTTTTCAGAAAAATCTTCCTATTTTCTACTATGACCTTGCGCCAATAAAGATTTGTTGATATTTCTTTGAAGGATAAAATGTTTGTGAGTGTGTGTGCTGGCTCCTTTTATTCTTTTTTATTTGGTTCACTAACAAAAGCAAATGCTGATTGTTTTAGTTTCACATGCACTCATCTTATGAAGACTTGTTCAAGTTCATTCCGAGGGAGATTTTACCAGCAGAAGAATATGGAGGCTACGGTGGTACTACGGAAGAAATTGTTGGTAAGTAGCTTCTACTTCTTCTTATGGAATGAGAGTGGCAAACTCTGGTTTCGAGAGTTTATCAAGCCGTTGTTATTTTATATCGATGAGTACCTTAAAATAATATTAAATTGAATTAAACTTATTAATTTTAGATGAACTATAAAAAAAATATTAAGTTTTCTCTCTTTACATACCAAAATGAGTCCTATAGTCATTCAATAAATACTAAAATGAACTACAATAAGACTTAAAATAAAATTGATTTGAATTTGTTTCTCTCAGTCATGATCCTAAATTAATAGGGTCGGCTTCCGATCTACCTGGTTAATTTACTTGGCGGTCTAAACATTTGCCTTTCTTATACGAACTGACTATAAATATAGGGTAAAACCAGAGGACTTACTCTAATCATATTCTTGTTACAGAGCATTGGATAAATAAGGCGAAAGAATACAGCGCTTTCATTGACGAGGAAGTGAACTACGGCACTGATGAACACAAGAGACCCGGCAGACCAAAAACTGCTGAGGATATGTTCGGAGCTGATGGTTCTTTTAGGAAACTTGAATTTGACTGATATATTTTATGACAAAATTAATTAATTTATGTCATTTTTTAAGGAAACCATATAATATATTATGTACAATTAGTATTTAAATTTGGCAGCCAAAAGATGTGGATTTTTATATTTATGTTGTTTAAAGTTTTGGTAATAAATGTGATAGTTAATTTCCATAGTTTATTCTAATTACTCTCATAAGCTACAATCAGAATCATTCGTGGTCAACTGTTAAAACTTCTAAATCTAATCAAACTCACATAAGTGATGTGTTACAAAACGGTGAAAAATAAGTAAATAGTATAAATAGCCTTCATCATAATCATCATCTACTGCCGGTTTTTCCCGACTGCTGGGTATATGCCTCTCTCTGGTCATGCCCGCAGTCTCGGTCCTGTGTCAATCCCGTCCAGGTTCGACCCGCGAACAGGTACTATGTCGTCAACCCATCTCGCTGCTGGACGTCCGACGCTACGTATGTCTTTTCTCGGCCTCCACTCTGTCAGTCTTGCTCCATCTGTTGTCACTAAAATAAAAAAATAAATTTTAAAAATGACATTAAGTAAATATCTTTATACTGACATAACGTAATGAATTCAGATATAATCAGTATCAGTGAATGATTGGCAAAATTATGTAAACTAATTAGTGCTACTTTTAATATGTGTCTTTTAATCTATGGATTAAAAATAATCTTGTAAGGGTAGACAAACAGCTCCAAGTTTTAAAGATTCTGTAGATGTTTTGTTCATATTATACTTTCATTGGGTAAAAAGTATACACTAGATAGCAATCTAGTGTATACTTTTTAGTAATTAAATTTTGAACTTAATTTTTAACAAAAGTCTCCAATGAAAGTTAGTAACATAGTTATTCTCTCGATTGGTCTCGATCTTTGATAAATATTCTGCTTCTTATCGAATGACAGTGGCCAACTCTGGTGTCGAGAAGGTTATCAAGCCGCCCTTAGGGCCTCTGACATGGCTTAACGACTGCCGTACTAGAAAAACAATCGGGACCAACAATTTAAAGTGTCATCCGACCCACGGAAATGTACAATATAAACCAACTTTATACATTTTTCCGTTCTCAAAAAAAAAATAACGAGTATTGGCTGGATATAAAAGTGATTTAAAAATAAAATATCAGGAAGTTATTTTTTCCTATAATAAAACTCAAGACTGAAATGACAAGGTTTTTGTGGAATCATACAAGTTATATGGTTTTGTAAATATAATGCAATCTATAATGGCAGGCGATGAATGCCCGATGAATATAATATAGTAATATTAGTTCAACGTACAGTACATCTTGAGTCTAAATTCTATCTGTTGACCATATTCAATAAAAAAAAACTTTTCTTATACTGTTTCCATTACAATAGATTTGTTTAATATTATTTAAAAACAATCAAGCATAAAAAAAGATATACATTTATACTCGGCTATATAATACTTATATTAACGAAAAATTATTTAAAAATAAGTTTTATTTGTATTTGAGTGTCATTTAGGTACTTATGTACAGTGCATATTAAAAAGCCAGTTGAAAAGGCGATTTTTTCACTTCGTTAGCTCGGGCATCCAGCAAATATTAGATATCTAATCGGTACTAACATGATATCTACGATACGAATTAACTTTTTTTAATGTGTGTTCGATTACAACATTGTAAGGTGGTAAGTATTTTTATTGAAGATGTCCATAAGACCGCTTCCTCCCGCTTTAGCTGAAAAAGCCAAAAAGGAGCTGAATGAAGATCCGAATAATTGACTGGCCTGTTAGCTTAGTTGGTAGTGGCTCTGCCTTCTAATCTAGAGGTCGCGGGTTCGATTCCCGCATGACACAAGTATTTATGCAATTTAAAAATTTATAATTACTTGTGTTGAGTCTGGTCGTTTGTATGTATAATAAGTATGTATTTACAAAAGAAAAGTATATAAGTATTATATCCGTTATCTAGTACCCACGACACAAGCGTTTGCTTAGTGTGGGGCTAGGTGGCGCTGTGTGCAATGTCCCAGGATATTTTTTTTTTATTTATTTTATTTTAATAGAATAAAGGATGATTTGCAACATATGAAGGATTGGATAGCTAAACAGCGACATTTGAAGGCCAGAGCGGTTTTTTGTACCTATATTTACAGTACAATTGTCAAAAAATTAAAAATATCGCGTTATAATATGCCGTAAGGCAGAATATGTTATTACCTATCACAAGCGTTACATCTGCTATAATCTAATAAATGTACACAACATACTCGTATTTGCAAAATACATGATTTGATTTGATTGAATGTCTAAACTTCCATATATCACATAACTGTTTTTCAAGAAAACGGGTCAATTTTATTGTGATGGGGGTTCTAATATAACCTGCATTACAAGGTACACGAGATCAATGAACGATTGATTGAAAGGGTGACGTTTAAGTAGATAACATAACATATAAGTACTATAAGAGCAGTATGAATAAAAAAAACTTGATACTTTTTTTTAACTTCTTTTTTTAGACGACCAATGGCTAGTGGCTTTCTTACGAGGGTGCAAATACAGCTTAGAGCGTACGAAGGAAAAGTTGGATTTGTACTACACGATACGAACTATAGCACCAGATTTATACAGAGTCAGACGCACTTATTCAATCTTCAACGAAATATTAAACACAGGGTAAGCAATGCTGAATAATCTTGTTTACCTGATACAACGATTCATGGTTGATTGATAAATCTGTGATTCATATTTTAACCTCTTTTATTCTATAAAACAGCGATGAATCACTGGTTGATCTATAAGTAATCATTAATTATTTACTAATATTTAATTTTGGATTAGGAAGTATTTAAGGTTTTTCATCTGCATGGCATTAAAATATCCTTATTAAATTACAACATGGTCCAGTATTACTGGACACTGAAGGACAACTGGAAGAAGTTTGTCTGTGGAGGGAGCTCCGCCTTCTGCAATATACTCATCAGCTACCCGCTGAACAAGCCCATATTTAGACAGGTAAATCATACCATTATTATGATCTATCTTAGGCCATAGCTATTGGTTTTTGTTTTAGAATATTTAGTTTTAATCTTAGCAACGCCCTAATTCCCCTCTGAACAGGGTAAATGTAAATAGGTACATTTAATGCTAATAAAGAAATCGAATTGAATTATTGTTTACCATCAGATAAAATATGGTCAAGTGCAAACTTGATTTAGTAAAAAAAGTGTTGGTACTTCCTACATGCTGTCATAAAGTGATGGATTATCATGATTATTTGTATGGTGGTATCATACAGTTCTGAAAATAACTGGCTACTGTATATTAAGCATATTATGCAAAGCCATGAAATAATGGTAAAAAAATATCTTCTCCTTATTGAATGAGAGTGGCCAACTGTGGTGTTGAGAGTTTATCAAACCATCCTAAGGCCTTCTACTATACTATGAGACTATACTATGAAAAACCTACAATTAAAAAAGGAATGAAACTTTCAGTTAGCAGGTAATTTAATCTTAAAACTAGGTGGTAAATAGGAACAGTGCCAATGGTCTTACAAGCACATCAAATAAGCTATACAAACAACAGTACTCAACTGTTATCAATCAATCAACTACCTTGTCAGGTCAATAGTAATCACTGAATTATGTGATTATGATAAGCTGCACCACTGCAAGGGACCTAGTAACCTGATGAAATTATAGGAAGTGATAAACATTGTAACAAACAAGCTGTGCAATTGTGGAACACTTTACCGTTAGACGTGAGGAAAATGCCATCTCTAGATGTATATTCAAAAACAAAGTTTTTAAACTGTATTTGTCCTCTCAAGTTGAATAGAAAGTATATGCTATTGTAGATATTGTTATTTAACATATATTTATTACTTAGCATTATATGTTTAGAAGTATGTATTAGAATTTATTTTTACCTTAAATAAACAGGCAAACAGAGACAAAGAAACACAGAAACAGACAAAAACTCTATAAATTGTTGGAACGTATTCTTTCATCAATTCTAAGTAGACACTGTGTAATATAATAATAATAATAATAAAATTCTTTATTATCAGGCACATAACCCATAGACACGTCTTAAACTATTCAATAAAATTATATTATATAAAAATATAAAATAGTGTCACAACTAAAAAAACTAAGAATTGCAATTCAATAAAATTGCAACTCGAGTCATTTTTTATTTTCGCTCTGGTGAGTATACATCCAAAATTTGTATATGGGACTACATAAATCCTCAGACAGGCACTGCAGTATTCCATTATTTGATCTCCGTATTCTTTCCCAAAAGGCAGCAATGCGGGACCGAATAACTGCGAAGAAATCAGGAACCCGCCCCTCAGCAAACATGCCCGACGCGCTGCAGTACCTTGATTTCTTCATAAGGATGCGATATGCGTTATTATATTGCACCCTTATGGCGTGATGAGCACTTCGAGAATACTCTGTCCATAGCTGACATGTGTAAAGGCACATACAGTAAGCCTTGAACAGAGTAACCTTCACTTCAGGAGTACATTTTGCAAATCCCTAATATGCCCTGAAATATTTTTTATTTATTTATATTTAAGATTCTCCAAACAATTTTATTTTTAATATCTTCAATGTTCCTGTACTTTCGATCCTCTTCAGCTTTATTATATGTATAGATTTGAGGTTTGTCAAATCAATTTAATTTTGCATACCAGTGATAATCTTCACATGACCAATTCTTGTCTTACGTATTTACGCTAAGTGAGATAATAGTAGTTTATGCAACTGTCATATAATGAAGTCACTCGTTACTATTATGAAACTCGCTGCGCTCGTTTCATAAACTCACACTCGTGTTTTAATACCCGTGTTATATGCAGTTGCATACACTACTTTATCTTCACTAATGCAATTAATCAAACAACAAAAGTAAAAGCTGACAATAGTTAATTTTTCATATAATTTTCTAGATTTTTCTGGCAAAAGATTGTGAGTTACTTTTGTTGCCAATTCTAGAATATCCGGAGGCGTACAAATATAATCGTCGCTATCCATTTTTAACTTTTAATTTGTATTTAAAAAACAAAACACATTGCGAAACATTAAATTCACGCATACGTGTACTATCACAGTGATTTTGCCGCCATTAAAATCTAACCAACGAAAGCGCAGCGCGACCAACCTGATTGGCCCTGCAATCAGGTTGGTCACGCTTTTTCGATGTTATAATGAGCTATTACGATATCGATGTGGATATTATAACATCATGTGAAATTGCTTAAATTGAGTGTTTTGTTGTCTGTGCTATAACAGTAGTAATTATAAGTCAAGTATTGGAAACATAAGTAGAATGTTACAACATTAGTGTAGATAAATATTATTATATATTTATTATGTTACATATTTATCTGGTTGTGTCATTATATGATTTATTTTGTAGCAGCTAGCTACAACATTCGATATATAATAAGATGAAGAAATATCCAGTAAAGGATGGTACGGTAGTGTTTGCTTCGCGTTCGACTTGGCGGGGGCACTGCCATGCCCCTGATATACCATAAAATCACTTTTTTGTCTGTTTCTTCTAGAATACTGGAAGAACAAGGTGAGCGAGTACGCCGCCTTCATAGACGAAGACATGCAGTTCGGGACTGACGAGTCCAGGAGGTCCGGGAGACCTCGCACGGCGGAGGACATGTTCGGGGCTGAGGTCTCTTTCAGGAAGCTAGAGTTCGACTAAACTAAAAGCATTTACAAATACAATTAATTGATAAACTCTCGACACCAGAGCCAGCCACTCACATACGATGAGAAGAAGAATTAATTTATTCTTAAAAACCAATTACAAACATGACTTTAACTTAATTTGTTCAATTGTATCTACCTCTCTCAATATTATATCATCACCATCTCTTTAACATGTTTACCAAGACTACTGGGATCTTATGAAAATATTGTATAAGTTATAAAAGGTGTAAAAAAAAATTGTGTATCATTTTAACAAATTAGCAACTAACTGTATGCAAGAAACAAAAATGTAACTGGCTTCTCATATGTAGTACATCCTTTATATTAATTGTAAAAATAGTGTATTGTTGTCAAGATACTCATCACCTGTAAACAATCCAGTAAAGAATCCACAGGATGATAGGCTGAGGTCGAGGTCAAGACAGGTCAGTCGTTGAGAACTTTAGATCAATAGTCTGATGGACTCGCGTCGTAACAAGAAGAAACTTCTCTGACGGCTTTATTGTGAGCTAGAGTTTCTTATGATATGATTTAAAAAAAATGATGTACCTACATTTTGTTTATATTGAATAAAAAACATGAAGTTCAAAATATTTAGATCCATATAGATTACCACTATCAGTTTCTATTGAACATTATGTTTATATTTAGATAAGAAATGTTTTTTGAACAATTTTACAAAATATCTGTAACTACAATACATTTGCACGATGCAATAAAATGGCAGGTGATAGATGCTGGATTAGTAAATAGTAATTCAGTGAACAGTACATCTCAAATTCAAGTTTGATTTGTTAAAATTAGTCATAAAACTGTATTATATTATTATCTTGTTTTAGACACGTATCGTAATGTTAATAGATTCGGATCAATTTTCGTTCTTCAAAATTAACTCATAAATTGTTTGTTAAATTTTGTTTATATGAGTACTAATATGCTAAATCTAAATATAATTTTATAAAACCCAAAGGTTGACTGACTGGCATAGTGATCTATCAACGCACATCCCAAGCTACTAGACGGATCGAGCTGAAATTTGGCATAGACAGGTAGGCATCCACTCAGAATGGATTTTTGGAAATGCCACCTGGCTATCGACCTTCTTAACCCTCAACGGACTGTTTGAAAATCTCAATTTTTTTTTCGTATCTATTTTTGGCTTCTAGTGAATTCGGCCCCCTAATCCCCTGAAATCTGCATCTAAATAAAATAAAATAAAATAAAAAAGCCTTTATCACACAATTAACTCTTACATTACTTTCTACTTATTTAAAACCGTAATTTGGAAAATGAAATAAATAAATATTCCGGGACATTGCACACATCGGGATCTAGCCCCACACGCTTGTGACGCGCAAATCTTACAACAATTACAAAATCTTTAACAATAAATCTGCATCTAGACTGCATGAAATACATACCTAGATGTCTAGCGCATCGAATGAGTACTATCAGAACCCGGCTATCGACCTTCTTAACCCTCAACGAACTGTTTGAAAATCTCAAAAAAAAAATTTTTCGTGTCGATTTTTGGCTGCTAGTGAATTCGGACCCCTAATCCCCTGAAATGTGCATCTAAACCACATGAAATACATACCTAGATGTCTAGCGCATCGAATGAGTACCATCAGAACCTGGCTATCGACCTTCTTAACCCTCAACGAACTGTTTGAAAATCTCAATTTTTTTTTTCGTATTGATTTTTGTCTGCTAGTGAATTCGAACCCCTAATCCCCTGTAATGTGCATCTAAACTACATGAAATACATACCTAGATGTCTAGCGCATCGAATGAGTAGGTACCATCAGAACCTGGTTATCGACCTTCTTAACCCTCAACGGACTGTTTGAAAATCTCAAAATAATTTTTTTACTAATCTATCTTTGGCTGCTAGTGAATTTGGACCCCTAATCCCCTGAAATTTGAATCTAAACTGCATGAAATGTATTGCTAGATGTCTAGCGCATTGAATGAGTACCATCAGAACCTGGCTATCGACCTTCTTAACCCTCAACGGACTGTTTGAAAATCTTAAATTATTTTTTTACGTACTTATCTATTTTTGGCTGCTAGTGAATTTGGACCCCTAATCCCCTGAAATCTGCATCTAAACTGCATGAAATACATACCTAGATGTCTAGCGCATCGAATGAGTACTATCAGAACCTGGCTATCGACCTTCTTAACCCTCAACGTACTGTATGAAAATCTCAAATTTTTTTTTACGTATCTATTTTTGGCTGCTAGTGAATTCGGACCCCTAATCCCCTGAAATCTGCATCTAAATTGCATGAAATACATACTTAGATGTCTAACGCATCGAATAAGTACCATCAGAACCTGGCTATCGACCTTCTTAACCCTCAACGAACTGTTTGAAAATCTCAAATTATTATTTTTACGTATCTATTTTTGGCTGCTAGTGAATTCGGACCTCTAATCCCCTGAAATCTGCATCTAAACTGCATGAAATACATACCTAGATGTCTAGCGCATCGAATGAGTACTATCAGAACCTGGCTATCGACCTTCTTAACCCTCAACGTACTGTATGAAAATCTCAAATTTTTTTTTACATATCTATTTTTGTCTGCTAGTGAATTCGAACCCCTAATCCCCTGTAATGTGCATCTAAACTACATGAAATACATACCTAGATGTCTAGCGCATCGAATGAGTAGGTACCATCAGAACCTGGTTATCGACCTTCTTAACCCTCAACGGACTGTTTGAAAATCTCAAATTATTATTTTTACGTATCTATTTTTGGCTGCTAGTGAATTCGGACCTCTAATCCCCTGAAATCTGCATCTAAACTGCATGAAATACATACCTAGATGTCTAGCGCATCGAATGAGTACCATCAGAACCTGGCTATCGACCTTCTTAACCCTCAACGAACTGTTTGAAAATCTCAAATTATTATTTTTACGTATCTATTTTTGGCTGCTAGTGAATTCGGACCTCTAATCCCCTGAAATCTGCATCTAAACTGCATGAAATACATACCTAGATGTCTAGCGCATCGAATGAGTACTATCAGAACCTGGCTATCGACCTTCTTAACCCTCAACGTACTGTATGAAAATCTCAAATTTTTTTTTACGTATCTATTTTTGTCTGCTAGTGAATTCGAACCCCTAATCCCCTGTAATGTGCATCTAAACTACATGAAATACATACCTAGATGTCTAGCGCATCGAATGAGTAGGTACCATCAGAACCTGGTTATCGACCTTCTTAACCCTCAACGGACTGTTTGAAAATCTCAAATTATTATTTTTACGTATCTATTTTTGGCTGCTAGTGAATTCGGACCTCTAATCCCCTGAAATCTGCATCTAAACTGCATGAAATACATACCTAGATGTCTAGCGCATCGAATGAGTACCATCAGAACCTGGCTATCGACCTTCTTAACCCTCAACGGACTGTTTGAAAATCTCAAAATATTTTTTTTACAAATCTATCTTTGGCTGCTAGTGAATTTGTACCCCTAATCCCCTGAAATTTGCATCTAAACTGCATAAAATGCATACCTAGATGTCTAGCGCATCGAATGAGTACCATCAGAACCTGGCTATCGACCTTCTTAACCCTCAACGGACTGTTTGAAAATCTCAAAATATTTTTTTACAAATCTATCTTTGGCTGCTAGTGAATTTGTACCCCTAATCCCCTGAAATTTGCATCTAAACTGCATAAAATGCATACCTAGATGTCTAGCGCATCGAATGAGTACCATCAGATCCTGGCTATCGACCTTTTTATCCCTCTACTGATGGAATACTTGAAGGCAATAGTTCAATTTACTCATTTTTTTGTAGTACTTATAGTGAATATATAGGTATGTTTTATTATCTTTGATCATTACTTAATGTTATCTGTTGATATTATTTGATTTCGATCACTGAGCAGCCTTTTATAGCCGTTGCTGCTAACTTCACAAAATGACCATCTTCATTTGTTCGGGTTATAGGCTGCTAACTTTGGCTGCCAATTTCACACCGGTCACTTTGAAAGGGGTGAAACCTATTTCACCCCTTTAAAAGTGGCATTTCCCCTAGGATGCAAGTTTTACTTCTTAACCGTGAGCCTCCACAATTGTAAAATATTCATGTAAATAATATTGCATTTACTGTCAGCACACAAATATAAGAATAATTGATGCAGGTGCGCATTTTGTCACTAACATTGTGCAGATATCTAATCAGTATTAGTACATAACTTGATATCTCTGATACGAATTAAATATCTTTTAATGTGTATTGGATTACATCACAGTCGAGTTGTAAATAATATTTGCTGAAATGACCATAAGACCGCTTCCTCCCGCTTTAGCTGAAAAAGCCAAAAAGGAGCTGAATGAAGATCCGAAGAGACTACAAGATGACTTGCAACATATGAAGGATTGGATAGCGAAACAGCCTCACTTGAGAGCCAGAACAGGTGAGCCAGGTTTAATTTTCTTGGGGTTCCGTTATTTAAAATATCATACAGCCAATCCTTATGGATTATGACTTCAATGTCTTTTCGTACTTAACGTACCCCTACATATCGTGTTATGAAACATCTTTTCTTTGGAAGTTCGAAAGATCCTGTTTGTGTTGAATGTTGATTTATATGTTTACATTTTGTTACTGTATCATTAATGAAAAAATTGTGAACGGTAAACATAACGATTATTTAGTTGTATAGCTCAATTATATCGATAACGATTTATGAATTTCCTATTCAGATGACCAATGGTTAGTGGCTTTCTTACGAGGCTGCAAATTCAGCTTAGAACGTACAAAAGAGAAGTTGGATTTGTACTACACCATCCGAACTATAGCGCCGGAATTATGCAGATTCAAGCGCACAGATCCGATCTTCAACGAAATTTTGGAGACAGGGTAAGTAAACATCTTCCTCTCTTCTCCTTGAATTGTATTCTGCGTTTGCTGGGCAGGCTGCCCTGTGGCAGTGGGGTGGAGCACTTAAAGAAAAACTAAAACTAAGATTTTCTAAGTCCTCGTATTTCATATACACATACTAGTATTTTTTTTGTTGATTATATTTAAATAATATTTTTTTAAATAATATAATCTTTCTTATAGTCGCTCAGCTGATTTACAGGACTTTATATTTTTTCGGTTACATAAAAAGTAACAAGAATGATTAAGTAGACACGATAAAACGAAACAAAGAACACCTGATGTAAATGATATACCTTTTTATTGAGATTAGCGAATAAACATTCAGTAATGAGACTCTGGAAAAAATATATAGTGTTTTTCCACTGCGACTAAAATATGCTTAGTAAAATACATTGTGCTTTATGTTTGTATATGTACTTTCATAGACATTTTTTAAACTACAGAACTTGCCTGATTCTCCCTAAGACTATGGGTCCAGATCGTCCAAGAGTGACCATCTTCAGACCAGGATACTACGATGCTGATAAGTACAGTCTCACAGACGTCTGGTCTGTTGTGGGAGTCATATCTAAAGTTAGTTATTTTCTTTCATGATTTAGTCTTTCTTATTTATATGGCTTTGAATGAAATTGATTCCAAATTTTGCCAACCTTTTACAAAGCAAATGTAAAAATAAATTAATAAATCTAGAGTAAATAGGGTTCTTCTAGGCAAGCGTGCTACATATTAGACTACAGTGGTACTTAACATCAGGCAGGCTGCAGTCAAACGTAAGCCTATTTCGTAAAAAAAAAATATTTTTCAATCTTTCTTTGTAATAATTTAACTAATAATTTTATTTAATAAACTTTCAATATTTTTTCTAGACACTTCTAATGGACGACGACAGAACAGTTGTCGCTGGCAGCGTTACCATCTTAGATTTGGACCGAGTCACTATGAGTCACTTTTTGCAAATGACTCCTTCAAACATGAAAAAACTGACATTGCTCGGGCAGGTATTTATTCCATTTATTTTATTAGATACATTCTCAAATAGAACTAAAAAAGAGTATTTACATCTAAACTAAATTTAAACAATCTACATGTGGTATGGAGCCAAGAACGCTGGCTGCATTCCCAAATGTATATAGATTTTTTATGAGTTAAGACTTTTAAGTGTTATTTAGTTACAATGACTTCAACAATTATATTAAATTTGGTCATACCGCGATTATTGATCAGGTAAATATGACATTTATTATGTTTTAAATTAATATTTTTGCTGTAATGTAAACAGTCCTAAGTAAATTTATGACAACATTTATCATTTTACTGTAATTTTTCATTTCAGGACGCGAATCCTGTGCGTATGAAAGGAGCGCATTATGTGAACACCCCGCCTGGATTCGAGACTATTTTCACCGCAATGAAAACTTTGCTCAACGAGAAAAATAAAAACAGGGTCAGTGAAAATTTATTGATTGATTAGTAGGTGCTCCCGAATTTGCTCGCAATAAGAAGTAAAACTTGCATCCCCCCCCCCCCCTATTTCACCCCTTTAAAATTTATTTTTCTTATAAATTGGCTGCATTTCCGAAAATCCTTTCTTCGGTGATGCTTGCGTCATAACATCTACCTGCATGCCAAATTTCAGCTCGAACCTTCCAGTAGTTTGGGCTGAGCGACTGTGCGTTGATAAATCACTATGTCAGTCAGTCAGTCAGGTTTGATATATGTATTAAAATTTGATACTGATTACATTACTTTCAGTTATATGTGCACAATAAAAACTATGAGGAACTGTATAAGCATGTTCCCAAAGACATATTACCGGCTGAATATGGAGGCAACGGTGGTACTGAAAAAGAAATCATAGGTAAATATCACAAGTTTATATAATATTAACCCTATATGAAATTAAAATTTCATTATTTCTACATCATATTATTAGCTATTCAAAAACCCTTCATGACAAATCGTCAATTTCATTAATCGTCACATTTTATGGCTTTCTAGGGGCATTGATGTTTTATATTTTTGAGTACATAATATATATAATTACGATTTGATAAAAAGGTTAAGTTGTTCTAAGCCTATACTCGATTACTTACTTGATCGAACTTAGGTATTGTAACATATATACCTATATATGCCCGTATAAACCAAAAGTCTGCCGCTTTAAACTACATCATTCACTATTAGAGTTTTTTATACGAAACATTATTCAAATGTTATTTTTTTCAGAATACTGGAAGAACAAGGTGAATGAGTACGCCACCTTCATAGACGAGGACATGCAGTTCGGGACCGACGAGTCCAGGAGGTCCGGGAGACCTCGCACGGCGGAGGACATGTTCGGGGCTGAGGGCTCTTTCAGGAAACTAGAGTTTGACTGAGCTAGCTTTGGCCAAGACTTTATAATGCAGCCGATATCTACTAATTAAGTACTTATGTTTAAGCTTAAAAACACAATTAAGTAGCAATAAAGTTTGCGAAGAGTGATTGGCTCTAGTTTTCCGTGGTTTATTTTCTCTCTCTTTCAATGTCTTTGGTAAGGTATAGTTTTATAGTAAACTTGTAAGGTGGTGAACAATAAATATATTTTTTAATGTTGATTGGTAAATTATCAATGTATTGCGACTAGTTGTTATTAAGATTAATAAAAATGCGTTTTAATTTGTTTGTTTATTGCAATTACACATTGAAGGAATAAATGAGGAAAGGTATTGATATATAGTAAGTACTTATTTCGGCATCAACTACAGCAACAGTATATTCTGTTAATATCCATAAAAAGGGCAAAGTAAGTCATAAATGTGTCTCTTATCCTTGCGGGTTAGAGAAAATGTTCTCCTAAATGTAAAATGATGTCAGTGCCATTTGTTAAACACGAATTTTACTTTTACTTACTTCACTTTATCTGCGACGGTTGGGTAAGAACCGGAATGAATTACAGTAAACATTTAACTTGTTATTATGACGCTTTTAGCGACCTTGTAAAATCAAGTTTACTTTCGTACAGTGTTCATACAATAAAATAACAAAAAAACCATGAAAGATAGAGGAGTAAAACTTGAGGTTTTTGCCATTAAATTGTTAAACAGGTCGGTTTTGTTCCAGTAAATTCTAGACCTGTTTCACCATCAGGCTTATATTGTATACCTACCACTTGCGTACAATACACCAAACTAAGAAGTTATCGTATTTAAGTCTTGATAAAATTGTATTCGAAATGTCGGTATCAGTGAGGCCTTTAAGTGCTGAGTTAGCAATAAAAGTAAAGTTAGAACTAAACGAAACGCCGCGGAAATTGGAAGAAGGCATTAAACATCTGAAGGAATGGATCGCCAAGCAACCACACTTGCGAGCTAGAACGGGTAAATATACAAATATACGTATTTTATCGATTAACTATATACCTAAGTAATTTTGTAGGGTCACCCCATTCTGAACCTAAAAAGAGACACTGATTTATACAGAAACCTATGATTTGCAAAATAACCAACAACAAATCATTATTATTAGAAAAAAGAAGATTTTTTTTATGAAATGATACGTAACATAAAAGTGATTTTTCAAAGAAGTATGATAAATAGGTTGCTGTCTGTCCGAAAAATCGCCTTCGGCTGTTTTATGTAGATTTTACGTTATGAAGTACAGGGCTCCAAATGAGCGCCCACTAGTTATCTTAATAAGGTTGCTAAGACATGCCAGAAGCACTTAAGATTGGTTATAAATTTCCAACACATTTTTGTTAGATGACCAATGGCTGGCGGCGTTCTTGCGTGGTTGTAAATATAGTCTAGAAAGAGCCAAGGAAAAGATGGACCTATTCTACGCGATGAGAAGTATAGCGCCAGAAATGACTGCGCTAAAATACTGGCAGCCGGGTTTCAAAGAAATTTTGCGAAGTGGGTAAGTATTATTACTTTTTAACCGACTTCAGAAAAAGGATGTTATCAAGTCTTCTGAAAGTTTTTTTTTGGTATGTTCGCGATTACTCCGTTATTTATGGCTATTATTATTACTGGTTATTTATACTTATATATTTTATTCATGGGGATGGTTTCCGTATTTATTTTTCATTTAGTCCAGAACTTTTTTAAAAAACCAATAATCCAACAAAATGATAAAGTTTATGCAAACCAATTTTACAATATTTCTAAACTTCTACTACTCGGATTTTGATGCAGTCTTTGGTGATGTTGATGAAGTGGGATTGTTGCATGTTTCTATCTATGTATATGATCTCACCAGGGCGGCTGCTGTATACATTATATCTTCTAAATAACTAGCGCAATTTTGATGCGGTTTTCTATGATAGGCTTAGATTTGCTTAGTATAATGATTGAGTGTATTAATTTTACAGATATGCCCTGATTCTTCCGAAGAGACTGCGTCCCGCAGACCCCAGAATAATCTTAATCAGGGCGTTTAACTACGACGCGAGTAGGTTTAATATAACGGACGCTTTATCTGTCACCCAGGTTCTTCAAATGGTAAGAGTAGCTAAGTAAGTTAAGATAATGTGTTTACATAGTTTTCGAACCTTTTTACACTGACACTGATCAAAGTTAGAGCATATTTATAAGTATATATATATGTATGATATCCGTTATCTAGTAGGTACTCATGACACAAGTGTAAGCTTAGTATGGGGCTGGATGGCGATGTGTGATATGTCCTGAAATATATTAATAGGTGAAATGAAATGGGTTCTTCTGAAATGAGTTGTAGTTTTACTAAAAAAATACCTGCAAGTATACATATGTAACTAGATAGCTAACGTCATGTACAATATGAATTTCTAAATTTCGTGAAATAAAATCCTTCGGTCCTTCCAATTTTTGTGAAGAGTCAATGAGCTTTGTACGAACAGTAGATTTGTTTTCATCTTCTTTTCATTATTTCGTATATGTATAAGTAAAAGTTGATGAGTTATTATGAGCTTCCTAGTATTTTTTCCCATGTGATAGGCTCACGCTTGACTACACAACTTAGCTGATGTTAATCAACGTCGCAATCTACGGTTTTACGCGCTAACCTAGATCAAATGTCTAGTAAGAAATGTGTAGGTGTTATTTTTTTAATGTTACAAAAAAACTGTTCATTTCAGATAAGCCATATGGAAGATGATGCATTCGTGATAGCTGGAATGATTTTAGTAGTGGATTTAAAAGAAATGAGTATCAACCACTTTCGGCAAATGACACCGACTGTTATAAAGAAAGTGCTAACATATACACACGTAAAGTTTTTTTTAAATGTTTTTTGTTTATTTTAACTGTAATAAGATACCAAATCTAACACGGGATTGTAACCTGGTTTCGCTCACGTTGTTTTTCCAGTCCTTATGGGTCTTCTTTTTCTTCGGACTTCTGAATTATTTTTTAAATGTAGTTGATTAACTAAAAAACATCTCATTGACAAAATAAATAACCAGACTATAGTTTAGAAGACTGTTAATTATTTTGCTATAAGTATTGGATATATTCTAGAAATTAAAATTATTTGGTTGGTTTTGACGCAAGAAACCTTTCAAAAGATTTTTAGTTACTAGTAACCTTGTGTAAGCCTGCATACATTTGATGTAACCCTGCATACATTTGATGTAAGCCTGTACATGTTTTAGGATGCATCGCCGATGAGAGTAAAAGAAATACATGTAATCGGGTTACCATCCTATGCTCAGACAATGTTTAATTTCGGCTTGCAGATGTTGACCGAAAAAAATCGACAAAAGGTAAACCATTGTAGAATTTTACTATAAACTAGTTTATTATAATTTTTGATGTTCAAAAGCTGTGAACACTAACCTAAATCATTTTAACATATGTTATAATATGATACAGGTACATAAGTTAAAATTATTAAGGTTTTATAAAGCTGGTGGTATGGTCAGATGCCAGTCCTAATTTAGTTCAAAAAGAAGGTATTATTGCTAACTTATTATGATGGAAGTGTCAATCACTAAAACCATTACATACTAGTGTTTCGATAAAATTGAAATCTTATTGTTTTTAGATATTTTTACACAAAAGGGATGATCTGTGCAAACTAGTTCCTAAAGAACTTCTACCTGCGGAATATGGTGGTGATGGTGGCACTATACAAGACATTATTGGTAAGTGCATATTATTACATACTTAAATAAAATAAATAAGTGTATTTTCAATTAGATCCTTGATTACTTTCATAGTAAAATAAAAATCACAGTAGCTCCGTAGTGGGGTGTAAAAAAACCTCAAGAGACCTAACAAACCACCAAGTTTGTTGTTAGAAGCTGGTTAAGAAGCAGTCGCAGTGGAAGAACACTACATATTTCTCCAGAGTTGAATTTACAATAGTTTTTTAGGGTTCCGTACCTCAAAAGGAAAAAACGGAACCCTTATAGGATCACTTTGTTGTCCGTCTGTCCGTCCGTCCGTCCGTCTGTCAAGACCCTTTTTCTCAGGAACGCGTAGAGGTATGAAGCTGAAATTTATATCAATTACTCAGGTCTACTGTCCCTTGAAGCTGTGAAAAAATCAAACTTCTAAGCCAACGCAATCAAAAGATACAGCCATTTATGCCGCAAATTTTCGACACTTGCAAGGGAATCAAAACCTACAGGGTGCTTCCCGTGAACTCAGAATCTTGAAATTTGGTACGAAGCAACGTCTTATAGCATAGATAAAGGAAAAATTACGAAAACTATAAATTTTTAGTTACATCACAAAATATTTTTTTTTTAATAATCTTAAACTTACTACCCATTTCCTCATAAACGCGTAGAGGTATTAAATTGAAATTCATACCAAATACTCAGGTCTATAATACCTTTAAGCTGTAGCAAAATCAAACTTCTATGTCAACGCAATCAAAAGAAACAGCAATTTAAGCTGCATATTTTGAAACTCGCAAGTACTTGCAAGGGAATCAAAACCTAAAGGGTACTTCCAGTCGACCTTGAATCTTGAAATTTGGCATGAAGCAACGTTTTATACCACACATAAAGGAAAAATTCCGAAAACCTTAAATTTTTAGTTACATTACAAAATATATATTTTGTAAACCTTGCAGGTTTGTACGGAACCCTCGGTGCGCGAGTCCGACTCGCACTTGGCCGGTTTTTTTTTAGAATAGTAACGCCTGTTTTAATATCTTATAAACATCAAGATATCAAAGAGAATAGTCATTTCGCTTATTATACTTAATGGAATGTTTTTTTATTGTTTACATTGTACAAATTTCAGATCATTGGAATGCTAAGATTAAGGAGTACGAGCTATTTTTGAAAGAAGATGCGCATTTTGGCACAGATGAGGAGAAGCGGCTTGGAAAACCAAAAACTGCAGAATCATTGTTGGGTCTCGACGGATCGTTTAGACAGTTGGAGTTTGATTAATATGTTTTTATCTTCACAGAAAAAATGTCAAAAATACACAAATTTTTGTAAATCTCATGCATACAGTTAGGTAAAAATTACAAGCTGGAAATATGTTATATGTATAATAAAGTTGATAGCAATCAGCACTTTGAATATTAGTGCAGGTATTAAATTAATAAATCTTAGCATATTTTTAGATTCTGAAATATACATTATAATAACAAAGAAACAAATATTTATTCATATTTTTTACTTGACTTTAAACTATTTGAATGAAGGTTATGAAGTTTTATATCTATAAATTTTCATATAAAGATAAAAGATAAAGATATTTATTAATGTTATAAAATGAATACATCAAAATACCTATGTACAGTACCTATGTATCACATTATAAAACCTCGTCTCTTCGTTTAAGAAACTTATCACGTCAGTATATATGTGTTTTAACTGAACCTTTAGATAAACAGGTTTTAAATGTAGGTACATACATATACAAAGTAGGTGCATGACTATTATTACCGAAACCAAGCGAAGGTTCATTCTTTTTGAAGGTTTTTACATTCATCGCTCTCAGGTACAAAGTGTTTGTATGTTTGTAAGTCTCTAAGATAAAAGATTATTTAATGAACTACCCTTGAGTTGAGTACTATGATAGATATAATTTTTTAACATAAAGAATTACAACAAACGTTATAATGATAATAAGAGTTGGCATCAATCATGCCTTGTCAAACATTGATATACTCGTAATTATAAGTAAAAAATTCTAGTTACTAATTAAAAATATAGTCATGGTTGGTTTGATTGTTTCAAAATAAAAAAGTTAGTTTGACAGCATAAAAAAAACAAATATTACAAACTGACATACTTATCACGTTTTCTGGACCCATTACAAAACCCAAATTTTCAAAATTAATTTGGTAAACAAGCCCCTTTAAATCAATTTAGCAATCAAGTTTATTTGAGAGAATTTAGCATTCTACAATTAAAGTAAGTAAAGTAAAAACAGTAAAAAATATCTTATGTATTTTTCTGGACAAAAGTATTTGAAACCAGGAAAAAAATCGAAAGTAAAAATAACAATCACACGTGATCACGCGGGCTTTCGCGAGTGTTGCAGAAAAAGTCCTTAACTTGTACTAAAGTCTCAGTTCAATTTCGGCTTTCTTGTACGTCGGCCAGCAAAGTAGTTTGAGAAACGAGTAAAAAGTATAAAATAAATAAATATTCCGGGACATTGCACACAGCGCCATCTAGCCCCACACTAAGCAAACGCTTGTGTCAAGGGTACTAGATTACGGATATATAATACCTAATAATATACTTTTAAATTTACGTTTTTATTTTGCATAATATCGGTCCATAAAAACATTAATCGTTCTTTCTAAATTTATATTTATAAATAATTATGTCAGCTTTATCTCTAAGACCATTGGATCCGGACTTAGCCAAACTAGCCGAAGTGGAATTAAATGAAACTCCCAAGAAATTAGAAGAAGGCATCAAATATTTGAAGGAATGGATCGCAAAACAACCACACCTACGCGCTAGAACTGGTAAGCAACAATGATTTTTTTTTGTACTACGTGCAATTATGTAAACCTTGATCTAGTTTTGTTGTTTACTTTAGTACCTCTTCAGGATTTAGTTTATACATACAAAGTTGGTGATACGTCTTGAAAGAGGTTTAATCACTCTTCTTGGAAACTAACTAAGGAAACTAACCATTGGATATTCGAAAATTTATTTTATTTGGGGGAGATAAACTTTTTGTATGTAACATCTGATTTTTCCTAACATATAAAAAATCTTACCGTAAAACAAAGTTTGTGGCTTTGGACGTATGTATTAAGGCTTCTATTAAAAGGTAACACTTTAGTTAATGATAATTATGATTAGAGTCAGTAAGAACACATAATTAGTACCTTTTTAATGTATTTTGTTTATATGTGACTAGTTTTTTTTTCAAACAAACTGGAACATGACTTTTTTTACAATAATAAAACATAAAAACAAGGGAAGAAAAACTAAACATACTACTTCTAACTACAACATAAAAAAGGGGAACTTACAAATATATTTTGTTTGGGGGAGATAAATAATTGGTGACTAGTTTATTGTAAATTAATATTTTACTATGGAATGATTGAACAAATTTTTGGAAGATATACCTACTTACGAATAAAATACGAATACATATTAAACTGTCATTCCAAATAGATGACCAATGGCTAGCAGCCTTCCTTCGCGGCTGCAAGCACAGCCTGGAGAGAAGTAAGGAGAAGCTGGATCTGTTTTACACGATGAGGACTGTCGCTCCAGAGATGTCCACCCTGAAGCACCGGCAGCCCAAATTTAGAGAACTCGTCCGTAGTGGGTGAGTATTCATTTGATCTATAACTAGCCGATTGAATGTGAAAACATTATTTTTTCAATTCTTAAGCATTACTGTAGTTTTGTGAATGTGTTTCACAAACTACACATTAAAGGTACAACTGAGATTTACAACATATCGTATTGTTGTCGGTCCCAGAACGTACATTCTAACGATCGATGGGTGTAATTACACCCGAAACGCGTAAACAACAGACGTGAGAGTGAAAACCGTATTGGTTACATAATTATACCTATTGTTTTGTTAACGATACGAAACTTTTAAGTCGTGATATAGTTGCTAGCGTCTAATTTCTATATTTTTTCCTAGATACGGCTTACTTCTTCCAAAAAGGATGCATCCCACAGATCCTAGGGTGGTCATAGTGAGAGCTGGTCAATACGACCCGAGCAAGGCCTCGGTTACAGATATCTTTTCAGTTACTCAGGCAGTTCAATTGGTAAGCATAATAACATAATATTAATCATTTTTACAAGTAATATATAAAACTTGGAGACATAATGGTGCGGCAATTGGTTGCGGCAAGATGAGCTTTCTTTGAATTGTATCGGAACACAAATGACATTAAATATTTTCTCATTTCATTAAATAACGATATCAACATGTGGAATCTTGACCAAGCCACGAGTCTTGGCCAGAGTAAACGTAGAGAATGTAGACAAAGAACTAGGTTGTACGCAATATGTGACGACATTTAATAATTCTTATAAAAAAAAACCACCCAAAGTAATCCTAGTTACGTAAAAATTAATAAATCTGTTTAAATAATTTCAGATAAGTCATATGGAAGACGATCCATTTGTTGTATCGGGAATCGTTGTGGTGTTCGATCTAAATGAAGTAAACCTGAGCCATTTCGGACAAATCACACCAGCTATTGTTAAGAAAGTAATTTCTTACTGTCAGGTACGCATAGTGGTTCTTATTTAATAATTAATCATTAATAAAACAATTGTTATTTTCAAGAAATGAAATGAAAATGAAATATAAGTACATGAAATCATTTTTAATCAAACTTAATCAATTTATTTTGGACTCCTATAGCCTTTTTGCTGACTCTTTTATTATGATTGATTTTATTCTTGTATGTTTTCAGGATGCATCACCGATAAGATTAAAAGGGGCACACTTTATCGGAATGCCCTCATATTTCCAGACTATGTTTAAATTGGGTTTGCAACTATTGAATGAGAAAAATAGACAAAAGGTATAAAAATATAAAGGATAACTGATGTTACCTAACGCTGATGGTTTAAATAAATACATAAAAACTAACAACTTTTGTTGCAAACTGATAATTTATCAGATTTTTAAGGCCCATAATTATTGAACTACTTAAATTTCAGATTCAAGTACATAGCACAAACGATCTACATAAAGTAGTATCCAAGGAAATTCTGCCTGTAGAGTATGGCGGCAGCGGGTGCACGATACCAGAAATTATCGGTAAGTAGTATTTAATTGTTCAATAAATTGTTAAAATCTCATTAATTATAATGGTCGTTATTATCTATACTAATATTATAAAGCTGAAGAGTTTGTTTGTTTGAACGCGCTAATCTCAGGAACTACTTGTGCGAATTGAAAAAATCTTTTTGTGTTGAATAGACTATTTATCGAGGAAGGCTTTAAGCTATATAACGTCACGCTGCAACTAATAGGAGCGAAGAAACAATAGAAAATGTGGGATAAACGGGGAAAATTATTCATCTTTGAGGGCTTCCGTTGCGTGCGCTGCGAAAACGATTCAAGATATCAAAAAAAATGTATAAAAGAATTATTCCTCTTAAAATGATCTATCAAAATGTCCGCAACATTATATGTCTATCTTTTAAGGTTAACTCACTAGAACCGTTTTTATGGTAATAACTATTCCTCGAGGACGAAATCGTGCGCACCAGCTAGTTATTAATAAAGCAGCACCAACATCAGGACACTAGATATACTAAACTATTTTATAAGTAAACAAAACTCAATTGACAAGCTTCGTACTTTCGGGCTCTTAGAGAATCATCAGCATATCAAAAATTACGATTATATCCATTGAAAGGGTTAAATGCTCACTTTTTTATAGAAAGAACTGTTGATACCATCGTCTATAGTGCAAACTCACAGAATCTCAATGATTAGTGAGTAGTCAAAAGTCCAAACTCTCATACACAATTAGTCCCTCCGTTGAACAACTGCTGTTAAATTTAGGTACATTTGACACAAGACGTCGCATTGCTATACAAAATGATACATATTCACGTGATATATTTCCACATTTACAGATTACTGGTCTGCCAAAATCAAGGAATATGAGGCATTCTTGGAAGAAGATTTGCAGTATGGGACGGATGAATACAAACGGACTGGACAGCCAAGAACCGCCGAGACGTTGTTCGGTGTCGACGGATCTTTTAGACAGTTAGATTTCGATTAAAATTAAGCATAATCCAATATCCTTGTAAAAAACACCTGTTTGATCATTCATATTTTTTTGCCCAAACAAGTGTGTGAATAGGGAAAAAATATGGGGGGTTTACAAGTTTCTTTTCTCTAAGCAATTTAACGTATCTTCGGAATCATGGAAATTACAATATGGATAACAGACAGAACTGCGGTGTGTTTGTGTTTACCTTTGATGTCCTTTTTGCATTTTTTTATAACATTCCTTATGCTGCACCGGTAAGTCCCTGACCTGATGACTCTCACAGATAAAAATAGTTTGTCATAAATGTTGAGGCAATGCTAACAGGTCACAGAGTAATGAACATTATTTTTTAATTACCAAGGAAGTCGTTTATGCAGTTTCAGAGTCAATGAGGTGTTACTTACCATTTCTCTAAATGAGTATTAATACTTATGTCATTGTTTATCATGAGAAGTTTTCTTGGGCAAGAACATCGTGGAGGGCGTCCAGGTCCTTCCACGGAAGACACATGCTCTTGGATTTTGTGGTTCTTACACATGTCGGTTTTCTCACGATGGTTTCCTTCACCGTAAAGCGTGTGTAAATCCACCCATTACTTGAAAAACAAGCCAAACAAGCAAGTGTAGGGCCGGATTGGAACCAGAGTGCGTCAGAATGTAAAGCAGACGCTTACACCAACGAGCCTCACTGACTTTTAACTATAATTTATTAGGTATCCGGAAAATGTTTTCATGAAAATCCGTATTATAAGAATTACTTTCCCGTCCAAAACTAGGGCATTGAGTATGTTTAAAACCTCTTCGCGTCTAATCTGTTTGGTCTAAATGAAGATGATAGCAATTAGTGATTTGTCATTGATACAGTTTAAGGTGATAACTAGGAGCCGTGGCCATTAATTATAGATGGTGAGTCATTTGAAGCAGAAACTATTCAGACATGTTGTATTCATTTAGTGTTTAGTGCTGACAAGCATATCAGCTTCGCTTGTTGTTATAAACCGGTAAGTACCTACATGCATTCTTACATTTGCATAATTTAATATGAAAAAATATGTTGATCTAACTCACGTAGAACTCATTTCATGAATCCACATCATTAATTGATCACGGCTTATTTAGCAAATAGTTTTAATATCGATTCTATATGCTTGTATTGTAACTTGGATATAAAAAGTGTTTTACACCTAAGTAATATTCTCATACACATATCAATTACATAGTAATATTTTTTTTGCCAGAACACCTACATAAATATAGTTTTCATATCAATGCAGTTCTGGACTCGCATTTAAAAACATCGTTCATATTCAATTCAGCTCAAATAGAAAGTCATGACTTTAATGCTTTGCTTTTATCCTTACGCATGACATACTACACTTCGTGGCAACTAGACAATCTCAAGAGTTGACTTATCGTGTATTTATTGGGGCATATTAGGTGGAGCTAGTGCAGTATTGATAACGATAACAAGCAGGTTTTATCAGTCGGTCGATACAACGACGAGTCTCTCATTCGGAAGGTGCGTAGAAATTCAATAATTGTGTGTTGTTGTTAAACAATTTGGTCTCATTTGAAGGTGATATTTTAATTTTGTTTTAATTTGTGATAGTGAAGGCTTTGTGTGTAATCATTGGATTTGATATTTTCTTGTAATTAATCTTAGATTAGAAATATTAATCATGTGCCAACATAACAAGAGTGAATCATAATTCGTTGTACTTTGATTTTTGGCCCAGGAACAGTTTTGAACAATTGTTTTGTTATCACATATGAAAAAAATATAAGTATTGTGCTGGTGTTCATTTATTTGTCGGGTTCATTTATTAAAATAAAATCAATCGCCAACAGGGTTTCTTATTGCACTGTTGGGTAAAACCGTGGTATAAGTAAATCTTAGTATATTTTGCTTATATCGATTTCCACTCTTCGTCGATTCTGCTTGAATATATTTAAAGGAAACGAGACAAAAGATGTTTTCATGACATAATTTATCATGTAAATCTATATCATCGCTGCATGACGTTTTTTCAAATGTATTATTAAAATGTATTTTCATAATTATGTAAGTATTCAATTCAAATAGGACTAAGGACAGTCTGTAAGCCCAAATGGGCAGTAACTAGAGAACTCATATCACAAACATGACGAAGCTCTGTAATTTGAACATCTGTATAGACCTAGTTTGCCAGACAATAAACATTTCATTTCATTTCATTTCATTTATATCTGATTTCAGCTAAGTAATCATGGTGCGAGAGCTACCTCCTGAGCTGGCGAAGATAGCCAGAGAAGAACTCAATGAGAAGCCAGGTCAAACCAGCAACGATGTCCAGCACCTGAAAGAATGGATCGCCAAGCAACCACATTTGAAAGCAAGAACAGGTACCACTTGTACTAATCTTGAGGAATTTGTATGAATTAAGTACTTTGACAACTGCCAAACCCGCACTATGGTGGTTTTAACTGAAAACTTTTGATGGAAAATGAGTGAAAATAATCACGACCGGTAGGATTCGAACCTGCGTATTTCTGGTACCGTCTGAGCGCCTGCCGGTCGTGATTATTTTCGCTCAATTTCCAATAAAAGTTTAAATTAATTTACACGAAGTTAAGTCAGAATGGAAAGCAAAGAACTTGACATCAAAATGTTTTGTATCCTGTCTTGTTATTTTGTATGATAAGAATTCATTACAATACTAATAGGTCTGCAAATTAAAGATAACATAACATACCCTTTAAAGTATTAATTATCTTTGGAGAGGAAAAGTACAAGTAGTTATAGTCAATAGAAATCAAGTACAAAATAAATATATGAAATTTATAATAATATGTCTCACATAAAAACAGCCGGCATGCCCCTTATTATTCAAATAGGAAAATTAATAGTTTAAATAAATGTTAATGTATTTTATGTATGTGTTTCAGATGACCAGTGGCTAGTAGCAATGCTTAGAGGATGCAAGTTCAGTCTAGAAAAAGTGAAGAAAAAAATCGATTTTTACTACACTTTGAGGACAATTGCTCCAGACATCACATACAGAATCAAGCCAACAGATCCAAAGTTTATCGAATTTTTTAAACTAGGGTATGTATTAGCAAAAATAAATACATAATGTAAAGCAACAGTGATAAGGGAGATATAAATAAGGATGTGTTATGATACATAGATTATGTATTACAGTCAGGTATAGATTTTTACATTTACAAATATAATAAAGCCAATTTCTTTAAATGCATTCTGTAAAAATATGACAACAGTGACAGACTAAAAATGGTCAGAAATTCAAAACAATTGTTCTGCAACTGGACTTGCTTTCGAGTCCAGCTGTGTACCAGATACCTGCACAGGCAGCTCAAGATAAAGTTGCTTATTAAGCTTATTATATCAAGTTTTTTTTCAAATAGATGTTTGTCATATTTATTTACAGTTGCCAAGTATAAAAAAATAAACAAAATATTGACCAAACAGCACCTGTCACTGAAATATCACATATAACTGATTCTTTATCGTGTTATCAGCTGAATCAATTTTATCATTCGTTTATCTTACCACAAATATAGTAGGAGTATTGATTCCATCGGTCTATTACTGATAGCCACGGTGATGTGTCATTTAAGACATGCGGTATCAAAATATTGTTAAAACTAGCGGATGCTCGCGGCTTCGCTCGCATTAAGAAGTAAAACTTGCATCCCCTATTTCATCCCTTAAAAAGTGAAATTTCCAAAAATCCTTTCTTAGTGGATGCCTACGTCATAACATCTACATTTCAGCCCGATCCGTCCATTGGTTTGGGCTGTGCGTTGATAGATCACTATATCAGTCAGTCAGTCAATCAGTCACCTTTGACCTTTATATATATACATAGATTAAGAGTCAGGTATATAGCCATGAATGATTATGTAGATAATGGAACTTTTTCAAGTGTAAATTAGTTCTAAGACAAGCATTGACCACTGTCACACTTTCAAAAGGTTATCAAATCTACAGCTAACTCTCTGAATACACTAGCTCTTAAGTGCACACTATTCATCTTCGTAGTGATGTGTGGCTTAGCCGTATAATACATTTGCAATTCAATTGCTATATAGTTAAGTGAGTAAGTCCATATGAGAGTGTTTGAACCACCCACCCGCTAACAAAACAGCCAATACGCAATTATGGCTGATAGTTTTATTCCATAGTTGGGCATAGGATTAACTTCTAGAACCTACTACGAGTTATTATGTATCTTAAACGTAATTTTTCACTCTTCCAGGACATGTATAGTGCTACCAATGCCAAAGGACCAGTTGTTTCCGCGGGTCATATTGATCAGAGCCGGTGTATTCGACCCAAACACACATAGCGTGGCTGATCTCATGTGCATGCTGTATTATTTGGTACAGGTAAGTCTAAACGGAAAAACCAGTTTGAAAGCATGTTAAATATGTCCAGAAAAACAAATAATCTAATGGTAGCGGAGCCCAAGGGAGAGATAGGGGTAGGGATTTAACATCAAGATGTAAAGAACATGGTTAAAGAAACTGATAGATAAAAAATGTCTACATTTTGTTTTGTTGCTGAGAAACCTTAAAATAAAAGTAGTTATTATTTTCTTTATTTTACAGATTATGATAATAGAAGACGACGTGGCAAGCGTGCTAGGAACTAAAATAATGGTGGATTACCACGGTGTTACCATGAGCCATTTCGTACAAGCTACACCCACTATGCTGAAGAAAATGGTAGCCGTTTGTCAGGTTAGTCGAGTCATAGACAAAGTTCTGCTCAGTTGAATGCGTAACACCATGCAATATACTATTTATTTTATTTATATATTTACTTACATATGCCATGCTGGTAACACCTTATTTGTGATTGTACTATAGCACAAACACATTCACATAAAATACGTACTTGATTCTCTTTTCTTCGGATTAATAATAGTAATAATAATAATATGTCTTTATTGTACACCAACATGAAAGAACAACAAATAATAATAATAAATAATAAAGAATAACAAATATAAAAGCAGTTAAACTACTTATTGTCAAACCACTTGAACTTTATTCATATCACATAAAGTGTAACAAGCGAGGGTTTTGAATCCTCGCAAAAAAATAAACAAAATTAAGGTATTGAGTAACTTTTTAAAACTACTTTTTTTCAGGATTCCATGCCATTACGCCTAAAAGGCAGCCATCACGTTAACGTGCCGTCTGGGGTAGACAAGATATTCTCACTTATATCAGGATTCCTAAATGAAAAAGCTAGAGAAAGGGTATGTAATGATCTTAGTTCAACACAAAAGGCTGGATGGATACATATTCATATGCGAAAAATCATTCAATTTACATAGCATAGTAAATAAACTTTGAATTCATACAATATAATATATTACAATGCATAAGTATTGCCGATAAAGATGACTGAACCTTACACTTAGTGACATACTTTTGTCCCCCAAAAATGCAGATGAATCCACGGCATATCACAAGTATTTTATATTTTCAGCTGAGAGTCCATAAAAGTCCAGAAGAATTAGCGGAATGCATTCCCAAAGAGATTATACCAAAGGAGTATGGAGGAGATGGCCAAAGCGTATCTGAAATAACAGGTAAAATTAAAACTTAAACGTTTCGAACCAGTATGTCCTGAATACTTAATGAAGAATGATGCTTACTATAAATTAAATGATAGATATCATTCCAAAAAACCATTCGACATTAATTCGCTACAATTTTAGATTTTGCCTCATAAGGTGAACGATTCCACAGATAAAAATTCCGATAAGAAAATTAATAGTTAAGTAATCGACATTATATATTTATTTATTTAGAAAAGGTACCTACGGACACAAAATGCAGGCTAAAAGATTACAAACAAAAACACCGTGACGCATAAGACTAAACCTACAGTTCAATTAAGTGAATAGCTTTACATATAATTATGATTTTATAAGAAATTATTCAAGAAATGTAGGGTCTATTCATTTTCCTTTTATAAAAAAGGTTAAAAAAACAATTATAATAATTACTATGAATAGGTCATATGTATTTTAAAAACTTGCTCCCTTAAATTTCAGAATATTGGGCATCAAAGTTTAGAACATACCGTGCGTGGATGCAGCTGGAAGAAACGTTTGGAACAGATGAGAGCAAGCGTCCTGGCCAGCCCATCAACCCGGACTCCATGGGAGTGGAGGGGTCCTTCCGACAACTTGATATAGATTAAAAACAGAACCATGGTTAATTTGAATAAATAAAAAAAATACAAATTAGAATTGAATGAGAATTAAATATCTTTTGCATTGCACGCTGAAATTGATTGTTTGAATGTGTGGTCAATTTGATTATAGATCCCTGTTTATATTAACACATATCCTAGGTACATAGTCGTATTCGTCATTACTAAGGGTCGTGACTCCCCCGCAAAAACAATTAAAATTAATTAGCTGGGGAATTTCTCTTGGGCAGGTATATATCATGGTGGCACCCAGGTATTTGCACGGATTGTATCAGATTTATTTAAGAGAATCATCATAAAATAACTAGCATTGTTAGCTACTAGCATCATAAAATAACTAGTTCTCTTTTGAAATTCTGACATCACAAATTCGTATCATGAATCTTACCTTCATTGTCTAAAAGCGACATCTAGTAGTTCCGCATGAAACTAAATCGGTACTTCACCAGCAGCAATAAGTACCGAAATAAATCGTTGCCTTTAGACAATTTTCTACTCGCGCAGGCGCAGCGCAATCACTATCATCTTACGACCGTTTCTTAGATAAATTTTGTCTACATACGTGTGCTGCGACTTTTCTGTTGAAGTAATAATTCTAACGATAACTTACAGGCAACATTTAGTCGAATGATGTCGATGCCCCGCGCTTGTTCAAGGTTAAATATCTAAAATAGGACAGCAACAAAGTAACATCAAATCAGACGGTAACTTAGACATGTTATACTAGAACTATAATATCATACATGAATAAAACTATGTACCTAGATAGTTATAGAACTAAGCACAAGTTTTTTTAACAAAGTAGGTAGTCAGATAGCGAGATTTTATGTCAGAGAGAAACAAGCGAAACGAGACAGCAATGTTGGCGTTACGGTATTTGTGAACTATAGGTACGTATCTACAACCTATGTATATCTTTTGTCCGTAAGTCCGTATAGCACGTGGACTGCTTATCGTATCGTTTTCGACTCAACAGTTTTATAATGTTATGAGCGCTCGAGCGCTGCTGTGGTGTTGGATTGGTTATGACATAGTTTTAATTTAGTTTGTAGTGATTTACTGGGCTGTTTATGTAAGTAATTATTTGGTTTTTATTCTAGTTTATTTTGAGAACTTTACCTTTAGATGGCGTTCATAATAAATTCGGGTTCTAAATGATACTTAGTACCTACCTACCTACTCACTTTGTCTCTGTAGTTTTTCACTAATCATTTGTAAGTTTATTGTTCTGTTAGCTAGTGTTTTAGTGACAAGTAGATAAACTTTGTGATCAGAGTGTACTCGTATTTTAAAAATTCACTCGCAGACTCACTCTCTCAGTTCGAATTTGTTTTAAGTTTAGCATGGTTTATTTATATTATAATATAATCTCAATGATAAAAATTAACTAAGCCTGTGTGCGTATTAAAAAGGTAGGTACCTATCTAACATTTAATTTGCAGATGGAGTAATAGAAGTGTTCCAAAATCATCAAGATGTCAATACGACCTCTCTCAGCAGCGCTTCGTAAGAAAGCGGAAGAAGAACTGAATGAAACACCAGAACGGATCACAACCGATCTTCTAATACTCAGAGAATGGATCAGCCAACAACCCCATCTACATTCCATTACACCAAGTAAGTGAATTAAGAATAATTGAAATCTGTGCCGTAGTTTCCAAGTTTTGCTCGAGTACATTAACCCATAAATGCTCCTTCTTAATATGAAAGTGTGGTAGAAAAATCACACATACTAATTTTATTTAGACGAAAGTTTTGTGCGTGTGTGAGTGTGTGTATCTTTGTTATTTCTTCACGTTCAAACAACTGAAACGATTTGATTCAAATTTGGTATGGAGGGAGATTAGACCCTGGATTAACACATAGGCAGCTTTGTATCCCTGACTAGCTGTGCCAGCGACTTCGTCCGCATGGAATAGTTATTACCACAAAAACGGTTCTAGTGAGTTAATCTTAAAAGATATACATATATACTGTTGCAGACATTTTGTTAGATCATTTCAAGAGGAATAATTCTTTCATACATTTTTTTTATATCTTGAACCGTTTTCGCAGCACACGCAACGGAAGCTCTCAAAGATGAATAATTTTACCCGTTTTTTTACATTTTCCATTCCATTTATATAGCCTAAAGCCTTCCTCGACAAATGGTCTATCTAACACAAAAATATTTTTTCAATTCGCACCAGTAGTTCCTGAGATTAGCGCGTTCAAACAAACAAACAAACTCTTCAGCTTTATAATATTAGTATAAAAAGTATAGATTAACGCAGGTAAAACCATGAGACACTGCTAGCATACCTACAAAATATCTGTTTCAAACTAAACTAAATAGGACTCCCTTAGAGCTTGATAAACTCGACACCAGAGATGGCCACTCTCATTCGATAAGAAGAAGTAAGTTCACGCATGATGCTGCGTAGATTATAAATTTAAATGACTTGCCTTGATCGTACCTGCGCAGTTCCTAGATCTTACATATGTCCAAGGCCTGGTATATTATATTACTCTATGGTCCAAGGATTCAGAAAGATTTGCTAATTATTATAATGAAAACTGACGTAGCATATTAACTACCATGTATGCATGTTTGTATGCTTATATTATGTACCTACATATACTTATTTACTATATATGTACATATGTATATATTATACCTAAATAATGTTTTATTGCTAAATGAATTCTCGTTGTGTCTTCTTTTGTGTTCTTTTCTGGTTGTCTTTTGTTATCTTTTCGACCTTCTTTTACAACATGGCGTTTATCTTTCTTTTATCTGATCCAATTATGATTTCTTGTGTTCTTCTCGGTACTCCTCCTTCTCATTTGGCTTTTAATAGTTTTTATTTATAATATACTGATTTATTCATATTCAGATCTTTCTATTAGATACAGTACAAGGTTCGCACAGATCCTGTTTCCTTTTGATACCTAATTAATTATAGATGGCAATGGCAAATTAGTAAAATCGAATAGTTAAAGATGTAATGTATGACATTGGAGTGGTAATACCCATCTACATACTTGAAATCATATATATTACATCCAATATATTAGTTATGTATGTATTCATTTATCACATATCGATGGTCTATATTTAGATAACAACTTTGTAGCAATCAGGTACCTACTCGCAAGTATCACTATCTAGCGATTAGAGTAATAAAATAATAATTTTGAGTCAGCCTTAAAACAGGCATATAATACACTGTACACTGTATTAGTAATGTTACTGAAATGCTCATTTCCGGTCTGGTAGATTTTACGGTAAATGTAGCATGTAGGCTTGTTGCAATTGATTTTGTGGGAAACACATTGACTTCACTAAATCGTAAAAAAAAGAACCTTGATTGACCTTGAGGGAAATTTATTGATTAATAAAAAAAACCTTAACTTTTAGGAGATCACTAAAACACACAAGACTTTCATTAAAGTAAGTGTAAGTTGGTCATAAAGGATAAGTGCAAACTCGCTGTCATATTTACTTTTTTAAACTTTCTATTAAATCATCGCCAAATACATCGCAGCCATATTTTCTTGGATTTTTCACCACCATCATTTTTTCTTGGATTTGTCACCTTTATGAGGTTATGCCATAGTTATCAGTAACTTTTATACCTACACTATGTTAAGCAAAGGTCGACACGGACAGACCTTGGATGGGTGACCGAAAAGTGGCATGCCATTTTGGACGCTTCCGTGAGTCGGAAAACACGTCAAATTGTATGTCCCGGCTGTTTGTCTAGTACGGAAGCTATGTCAGAGGCACTCTCATTCGATAAGAAGAAGAAGAAGAATACCTACACTAGCTACTAAAATCAAAAGGAAAATCAAATAGTCAAAAGCATAATTTAAAATAAATTACTATTAATTTTCAGGCGATCAATGGCTGGTGGCGTTTTTGCGGGGATGCAAATACAACATCGAAAAAGCCAAGAGCAAAATCGACATGTATTACACATTGAAAGCTACCGTACCAGAGTTCTATGGGAACAGGGACCCCTTGGATGCTGGCATTCAAGAGATGCTCAAATTAGGGTATGATGGATATCTTATATAGTTAAAATTTAAATTATGAAATATGTTGTATTGTCTTAGAAAAGACGATTATTGTATAAGAAATAAATATAAAACGCTTGTGCTCCAGAATGGAAGATTACAGGCTGATGATGAAGATGATGATGGAGCTCATGTGCTACAATATATATAGATAGTAATCATATTTTTAGTGAAGATTCTTGCTAAAAAATACCCAAGGAAAATAAAGATGAAAACCAAAGTTTTCTTACGCATACATTTTCAGCTATTTCACGAGTATAACGTAGTTTTTGAGATTTCGTATTCAACAAGTCAATTGTATTCTTTTTGGTAACTTATGTATATTTACTGCTTTTATTTCAGAGTATTCCTGCCCATACGAAAATGTATAAAGGAAGATTCTCCTAGAGTCGTACTAACAAGACTCTCCACTTTCAGTCAAACTTCGCGCCATCTGTCAGAATTAATGAAACTATGTCTCATGATCATAGAAATTTTACTACTTGAAGACGATAATTTTACTGTAGTTGGAGAGGTATTGCTCATTAAGATTTATAAGATATCTTAGCTGTTAGAGCTTCTAGGTAAAACGAACAGTTGACGTTTGGCCGGGTGTTCAAAAAGTGGTATTCCATTTTCACATATGCACTTGAACTCCATTAGGCAAATTATTTTTAAAATCTTGTAGGTATATGTAACTGTAGCCCGAACTTGGTAAATTCTGGGATTTACCAGTAAATCCTAAGATTTGCGATTATGATTAAAGATTTTCTTCTGGTAAATTTTAAGATTAACCAAGTGAACGTTGGTAAAAGTCCAAACAGATAAAACGGTTCAGACTTTTACCATTGAGAGTAAATCTTTAGATTTACCACATTTCGAGCTTTTACAGTAAAATGTTTAACCTATTTAAAAACAAACTATTATCATTGCCGTCATATCATTGTTTCTGTAAAGAAGCGACTTGTTTCTTTAGCTGCGTTAAACTTGCATAATGTTAAAATTTGTGTTCAAGATTTTTGATTTCTGAAATTCATATTTTAACTACAACTAACAAAGTATTTTGAATTTTTCAGGATGCACTAGCAGACTGCAAAGACATGTCATTTAGTTTGGTCTGGAATTGGACTCCGTCGTTTGCAATGAAAGTTATTAATTGCTCTGAAAAGGCTCTGTCAGTGCGATTGAAGAGTTTGCATATTCTAAATGCTCCTTTTTTTGTTGCACCCGCCGTAAAATTGTTTAAAATGGTTATAGGCGCTAAGTTGAAGGACCGGGTATGTAATGTTTTTTAATTAACTATAACTATTTGTTAATATTGGAATTAAAATCTAAATGTTGTTGAAAGTTACGGATTGCTTGAGTGAGACCAAAGTAATTTTTAGTATCTATCGTGGAAGTTGAGAAAGTATACAATAGAAACTTCAGATTGCTTATGATAATGACGTTAATATTAAGTTGCAGTCAAAGAAGCCAATAAATTTGCACTTGACCACAATTCGCCAGAAAATTCAGCCTACGCTTTTTTTTAACTAAGCAGGTTTGCACTTTAGCATTGTTTGCCTAAAAAAATAGCCTTTATTCCCTTAAAAAATTAAATATTTACAATGTTTTCGATGTCGAAATTTCAATTATCAAAATAATGTATGTGATAATATTTTATAATAATTTGTTATAAGGGCATCCAAGTACGGGTATAGGCCTCCTCAATTCTTCCAAGTAGTGCGGTCTCTAGCTAGTCGCGGCCAGGTTACGCCTGCAACCTGGGTAATGTCATCGCGCCACCTCTTCTTTTGCCGTCCCCTTGTCCTAGTGCTGTCTCGTGGGTACCAGTGGACGATCCTCTCGCTCCACCTATTGTCCGTGGTTCTCGCGACATGACCGGCCCACTTCCACTTAAGACGGCAAAGCATTTTGACTGCGTCGATTAGTTTCGTCTTCCGCCTTATATCTGTGCTTTTCACCTTGTCTATAAGCTTTATTCCCAACATATGGTAAGCATTAGTTCTAAATAAAGTTCTATTTTTTTCAGATACACGCTCATTCTAAAGATTGCGAGACCTTATATGATCATATATATAGATCGGTTTTACCCGATGAATACGGCGGCACTGATGGCAGTTTGCAAGAACTAATTGGTAAAAATCATCTATAAATTAGTTTTCTCCGGAAATAGTTCTATTTGATGGAGTTAAATAGTAGTCTAGTAATTTCTAAAAATAAATCAAGAAGATAACTAATAAACATACTTCTTCTTATCGAATCAGAGTGGCTGACTCTAGTGTCGAGAGTTTATCAAGCCGCCCTATAGCCCTTGACGTGGATTAACGACTGCCGTATTAACATACCTATTATAACATATTATTTATAAATAATATGTATGTTTAAGACATTTTTGTATACTTGTGGAATATATGTAAATATTAGTTGGTAATTTTCATAATTATAATTTTTAAATACTGCAAAACTAAAAAGCAATAAGAAAATATTTAGAAAATCCTAAAGATGGAAATGTTCCGAGTGACCAGCATACATACATTACATACATTGATTTTAATTAACGAGTCTCAAATCTGTACTTACGAGATCAAAATAATTCAATTTTGATATTTAAAAAATACTGGACATGTATTTTATTTTGTACATATTTTAAAGGGTAGGTATTTCATATTTCAGATTATTGGATAGCCAAAGTGGAAAGTTACAGAGACTGGTTCCTCGAAGAAAATGCTTGTTCTGATGAATCGAAGAGACCAAGGAAAAGCAACAAAGCCGCAGCTGCAGAACATCAATCATTAGAAATAGATTAATTAATGAGTAATTCAATTATTTGCGATAAATAATAATTAATCATTATCTTTGTATGTACATTACTTTGTAAGTCGCTTATTACACATTGTAATAATACTCAAGTTTTGTTTGGTGCCAGAAAAGATTAACATAAGTTTTGTAAATGGCATTTTTGATTTGTAGTAACAAATCATATATGAGCAGCTCGACAAACTCGAGCGCCTCCAAAATTTCTGCATACGGTTTATATTTGGTTTGCGCAAATATGACCACATATCCGAATTTCGAAAAAAGCTCAAATGGTTACCTATCCGCTTTCGCCGTAATGCTCATATCCTATCCCTTCTGTACAAAATCCTCTTCAATCCTTTCACTCCGCTTTATCTAAAAGAAAGATTTTCTTATGTCACGGCTTCCCATACCGACTCCCTGCGAACTTCCCGTGTCCTCCGCTTGTGTATCCCTGACTTCAACCATTCCAACCTTGTCTACCACTCTTCTTTCACCATGCAAGCTATTCGCTTATGGAATGATCTGCCACTTCATATTAGGCAGGCCAAATCCCTTCCTATTTTTCAGAGCTTGGTTCATAATTATTATATGCATGACTAATTTGTGTTTTTTTTTTTTCCTTCTTTTTGAGTAGGTTTATTATGTGTTGTTTTCCTTTCTCTGTTTGTAATAGATATAAATGTAGGCATTTTACATGTTTTTAGGTTTTTAGTTGTTCTTTTTGTTAAATTATTATTAAGTTGTATTAGTTTTATTAGGTACGCCAGCTTTACTGTTTTCCTATCGTTGTTTTCCAAACTAGGTTGCCTGGAAGAGATCACTCTAAGTGATAAGGCCGCCCTCTGTCCCAATATTATGGTTTTTTTTTTCTTTATACTTGTGTTCTCTTGCTATATTGGTGTACAATAAAGAATTTTTGATTTGATTTGATTTGAAATCAAAAATGCCATTTATACAATGAGTGTACTAAAAGTTTACCTTTAAAATCAACAAAAACTGTTTGTAATTTTTTTTTGTTAGGTGTGTCTGTGGTCGAAGGCCGAACTTGAAAGGGATTAAAACTATCTAATTTAATATAGAGTTGTCTTAGTGTTTTACTTATATACTCAATTACTTGATACTTACATTAAATTCATCTTAAAAAGAAGGGGTTCTAGGTCACAAGGTCAACTTATCTTTGATCATTTTAATCTCATTCAATTAAAATTGTAAAATCAACCTTGACAAAAGGTAGTAAATCAATTAGCATTGACTTTTTAATGCCTACTTGTGCAGATTTGTGTAGCTATTATATATTCTGTGTAACTTTGAAGGTCACCTAGAACTCACTCAGTAAGATAATATGTACAGTCGTGAGGTATATTTCAAGACGTTAACAGTCTTTGCAAATCTATAACTGTTCTAAGTATTATTTATTATTTAGCGACTTTGTAATGCTAAGTGGCTGGACTGTCTAATTAAGCCTATGTATGTATTATATTAAATGTATTTATGTATATAATACCTACCTACATATTTTGCGAAACTTAGCTGATGTTATTGGATTGGGATCGCAAATTTCACTTGTGAATATGTGTAAGTATTGTTAATTCAATTATGTATTACAGACAATTATATTTATTTCAAACTAGCTGACCCGGCGAACTCTGTTCCGCCTTAGAGGCAATAAATAAGCAGATTTTGGATTTTATTTAATTCAATTTAAAAAAAAAACGGATAATAAGTATCCTATGTCCGTCTCCTGGTTCTAAGCTACCTCCCCACCAATTTTCAGCTAAATCCGTTTAGCCGTTCTTAAATTATAAATGGTGTAACTAATACCACTTTCTTTTACATAATATATACCTATATATGATAGATTGCTACTTCGATACATATACCTACGTTTCTTACATTTACATAATGCATTTTTTTCCATTTTTATTTCATTTAGCAAGTCAGTTAGTTTTGGGCAAGTTTATTTAGCGCAGACTGGGGTTTTTTCAAGTATGACGAATAAAAGTTATCATGGGCATAAGGAGACAACAAGATTATCAATTAATTAAACCGATAGATAAGATAAGGTGCTAGAAACAAACAGAATAATCTCATTCACCAGTCCCAGTCTGGTGCATAGCTGTCCTGTGAGTACATTACACATTTGTTTTTTATAACTTGTTGCGAGAATTTTGCCAATTTTCACTCAGATAATGTTCATAGCATCATTGGGCAGCCTGGGTCTTTCGGCAGATAATTATCTCTATCTGGGGGCACGGTAGTGCCCCCGCCAAGTCGAGCGCGAAGCAAACACTGCTGTACCATCCTTTTCTCGAACAGTTTCGCCGCATTTTCAGCCCCTTATTTGATTATATATTGTTGTAATGACGCAGTAAGAGTGGCGCAGTTCTGGTCTGTCAGAAATATCTAGTGCTGACACTGGACACAAGCTCGATTCGAGAAGAAGGATATCTTGTTGTCTTAACATGTCGTGCTTCATAAATCCAAATGTAATTTGAAAATTAAGTAATTTTCGTAGGACTGAGATTGAACCAGTGACAATCAAGTCATCAGGCGAACGAGGAATTTCAACTTATTGTTTTATAAATCCTTGAGCCGGATTTTTATATCTTGCTATCTAATCTCTCATATCACCATAAATAATCGTAAATTGGCGTCTCACTTCAGTTTAGTTTGCATACGTAATTCAACTGTGAAGCGGTAAAAGTGTGTACCTATTTATTCATCAGGATAACTGATAATAATATTACTAGCTCAGTGTGTTATTTGCTGCAGTGCAAAGTAACGTTTGTCCAAATCATCCCTGTGTAAATTTTTAAAATATATTATTCCACAAGTATTATATTCGTAGATGTGAAATGTTGCATCAGTAGATTTGGATCTTATTGTGGCACTATTGATTGATATTATTTTTGATGCTAAAATGTAGATCGCTATTTAGTTTATTAGTTTTGCAGAGTTCCATTTATTATGATGTTATTTCATTTCTAAGACCTGACCATAGTGACCATAAGCTACAAAGTATTTTATACGAATTTTCCTGCGTTCAAATACACATTGTTTCACTTTGTGTATACTTACATATTGTTTTCGATATATTTGCTGTTGCACTATCAGGGTTTTGCTAGTGAAGAAAAATAATTGAACTGAACAGCTAGAAAAGAAAAAAACAAAAAATCTACGGGACAGTCACAACCCTCAGTGATGAGGACAAATGCCTCAAGGAGGGGGATTTAACTGAGATATTTTTACTTTTCCAGAAGTTCAAAATGACAATACGACCTTTATCACCAGCACTAAAGAAGAAGGCTGAGAAGGAAATCAATGAGAATCCAAAGCGAGTTGCAGATGATTTGGAGGCGTTCAAATCATGGTTGTGGAAGCAACCGCACTTATACTCTGTGAGACCAAGTAATTGAATTTTTAATTTCTTTATTCATATTTTAAAGCATATATACTTACAAATATACAATATACCTAAAATAAAATATGAAGCAAAATAAAATACGCTTGCCGCGTTGCCACGTTGACTCGCGACGGCTAACCTTTGCACCAAAAATGATGAGCGGGTGTCCCCCGTCATCTCATTATAGTCCAGTCATTATAGTAAGTTTACCTCGGAATTCGAGATACCCAGCTGTGAGTCTGTAAATACTTGTATATTGACACCCTAAAAGTTGTCTCAAAACCTACATATGGTAGGGTGTACGCGACTATAAAATTTCAAGGTCAAAGGTCACAAAAATCGGTTTTTTGTAAATATCTCATTCCCTATGGGTTTTTTGCTATTTGTATTCATTATAAATATTGTAGAATACAAAATTGTTTACAAATTTTGTTAACTTTTTTAAAAAATGGTGAATCTTTTTCTTGTTAGAGGGCGCGTGGTTTACAAAGGCATTACAGTTCTAAATTAATTGTTGTATTTGACGGATATTCAGACTACAGTAAGAACGTGAAAGCTATGGAACAGCAGAGAAGAACTGCTGTACATGTACATGTACAATTAAATTTGAAATTGCCATGAAGCAGCTTATAACGTCTGTATAAAATAAAAATTACCATACGTGGTCATAATAATGGCCACCTTTGTTTATTTTCTTTTTTAATTAAAACAATATTTTATATTTAATTAATTATGTTTCAGCGGATCAATGGCTGTTGGCCTTTCTGAGAGGTGGAAAATTCAGCTTAGAAAGAAGCAAAGAAAAACTTGACATGTATTACACGATGAGATCTATAGTGCCAGAAATATTTGCTAACAGAGATCCCTTAGATCCTAAAATTCAAGAAATACTTAAATTAGGGTAGGTATGTCAATGTATAGTTTTAGAATATGACTCTATTTTGTAAAAAAAAATGTGTCTTATATTATAAGAATATCCGTATCCGTGTATAGCAAAACGCCTGTAAGAATAAATTTATGGATTTAAATCCCATAAAGCCGCATATACGAGTATATGCAAAGCCTACAATTTGTTACAAGAACTTTTCCATATATTTAGTTAATGCATCACGATTAGGATTTCTTTTACCATTTATTCGTGATACGAGTAGTACAGTATATATTAGAAACCAAACCAAATAATATCAATACATTATAAAGAATCTTACGCATTTTTTAATTTGACACACTTCTTTATTATTTCAGAGCTTTCCTTCCGCTAAGGAAATGCGAAAAAGAGGATTCTTCTAGAGGCTGCATAATGCGAATTGGTATTTTTGACCCTTCAAAGTATCATTTGTATGATTTGATCAAAGTAGCAATAATGACTACAGAAATTCTCATGTTAGAAGATGACAATTTTACAGTAGCTGGCGAGGTAAGATTGTCTTTTATCACGCAATACATAATCTACTATTTAAAAATAGGTCGGGTCTTCCTTCCTGACGCTATAACTCCAGAACGCACGAACCGATTTCCACGGTTTTGCATTCGTTGGAAAGGCCTCGGGCTCCGTGAGGTTTATAAAAAAAACGAAGCCATCTGGTGGCGCAACGGAGTTCCCCGGTTTGCTAGTTAAGTTTATAAGATTATAATTATGTATTTAGATTCCTTTTTTTATCTATGTATAACTTATTGTATAGTACATAAGTACATACATATGTAAAGTAATACAATTTGATTTTTTGTCCCTCTTTTGTATAGTTTCATTATAATGTTATTAAGATTGTTTTGTTTTTGTAACCCGGCACAATATCTGTGCACCTGACCTCGTGACGTCACACCGGCGGTCTGGGTACGGTGTGAAAAAAGTTTTTTCGAGAAATGTGGAGGTTGTAGGTACTTATTCCATGTAAAAAGTGATATGTAATAAATCTTTGTAACACCATAAATTCTGACAACATTCGTAATTATATTATTTATAATATATGAAGTAGAAAAAAAGCAATTCTACGAGTTTTCTACACTATTAAGTTCGTTTTTATACCTACACATGAAAGAACAAAGAGAATAGCTTAAACTAAAGTAAAAGTTGTATATTTCACAAATTCTTACTTAGGTATTATTATTTCTTACATTTAGATATTCATTACTTATATTTCCAATTCATGCTTTCACGTACCTCGGTAGGCCTGTGGGTCCTGCACTAGGTCTGCTTGCACAGCCTATATAGCTGGTCCTCAGATTACTGCTGGAACTAAATGCTGGAATTAAATTATTATTTTTTTAATATTCAGGAGGTGATAGTGGATATGAAGGATATAGGAGTAAACATGCTCAGCCAGTGGACCCCAACGTTGGCCAAGAAGACCATATCTTGTTTCGAGAAGGCTCTACCAGTAAGAGTGAGGCACAGCCACATCCTCAACACCCCGTCTGGCTTTGAAACTGTTTATTCCATTTTCAAAATGTTCCTCAGTGAAAAAATGAAGAAGAGGGTAAGTATTCCGAATTTATTTTAGTCTATTGACAAGGCCCTCAGTAAGACCAAATTGAACTTAATTCACGATTTTAAAATATGTCTTAATTCAGTGTCTATATCTCCATTATTCTCCAAACAAAATTTTAACCAAACTCCAGATCCAGTCGAAGTGTGTAGTAGTAAAAAAATCAGTTACACACTCACTAACAATGAACTTGTATAATAAACAGAAATTCTCATCATAATCTTGAATAAGATAATAAACCAAAGGTTTATAATGACAATGTAATTAGAGAAGATGACTAGAACTTAAATTATTTTTGTTGATCTTAAATTGTGTGTGCGTTTTGTCGTTTCGAAGCCACTGGAGGTAGCACCCCTTTTTATAAATATACTTACAGCATAGATATATGTAGATTTTATTTATTTTTATTTGATAAAAATCATTTGTTTGTAGTTTCCATTCACCTTAAGACATTTTCAGGTTTTTATTAAATTTTTGTCGCTCACAGAGTTTTTCTAATAGATTTCATTGGGCTTATGATTTCTTTTTTTTTTTCAGAATCATGTTCATAACAAAAACTACAAAGGGCTGCATAAAACCGTACCAAAATCGGTGCTTCCGATAGAATATGGAGGAACAGATGGCACCACTGAAGATTTAGTTCGTAAGTTACAATTATTTGTTGTTATTTACTAATTATACACAAAAAAAAATATTCGGATACATTGCAATAATTCTACAATTATGTTGTTTTATTATCTTTATGACGGAGAGAAAGCTGTTTGCCAGCATGATGGGAAGCAGCACTCCGAGATTTCACGTCACTCCACTCTAATTTTACAAAGGTGAAATTTGAAGTAAGAATACTAAACTTTGTACGCAAATAGATAAGACCCTGGATAATTACATCATATACCACTCTATTCCCCGAATTGAAACGGGCAAAGTAAAGCCTAATAAACAAATTGTACTGTTCTTAAATCCTGATGATCGTTTATCAAATATATAAATAACGTGTTTTATTATTTTTATTTTCAGAACACTGGAAAGTGAAGGTGGAAAGTTACAGGGAGTGGTTTTTGGAACAAGACAAGGCTCGGTCGGACGAAACTAAAAGAACTGACATTCCAAAGAACTCGGCGCTCGTGTTTGGAGTTGAAGGATCTTTTAGAAAACTTGAAGTAGATTGAAAAGCTGTATCCAAAACTAATCAATATGAGCAGAAAAAAGTCACATGCAACTTATGGAAGATAATGTACGTCAACAGATAGTTTTATTACGAAACGACAGATGTCACTCTTCGTAACAAACCAGAATTTTTCGAATTTTATAAAACAGCCATAAAAAACTATATCAAATTAATAACTTACTAGTTTATTAGTATTTATTTACGTTAGTTTTCTATGTTTTGAGTAATGTTTCAAATAATTGTGAATAATAAGCTAATGTAAATGCATACCTACCTATATAATAAAATTAACCATGCAAAGAGGTCTAGAAATTACCGTCTTTTGTCATATTTGTTTGCTCTAGCATTCTAGATTACAATAATGCGAATCATTACTTATTGTCTTATTCTTTAAAAACTTACTGTTAAACTAACTATCTATCTATCTTTATGTACATATAATAAAGCTAAAGAAGAAGAAATTTAAAAATATGGTTACTTTAAATCCATAAAAGAACTAATTTCAGCAGTTTTTAGAATTTTTGTATTTTTATCTGTTTATTTAAACGCTCTAAATACTCAAATCAAATGCTAATCATGATTTTTGGTGTGTCATATGCTTTTTATCTCAAAATAATACAAGCGAATCCACGGGCGTCCACTAGTAAAGTAATATAAGAATTCCTTTTATCTTTATCTTATAAGGTATATTAATTAGATAGCGCAGCTGGGCATTACACCTGATTTAGGTGCTATCAGTTGCTGAATCTAGATAATTCGAAAAGTATGTTAAGCACAACCATAATTAGTTCCGATAGCATTAATTTATCTAAAGTTTTGTTGCAGTACATCATACGTCAATAATGTAATACAAAAAACTTAACAAAATAATCTTTTTTTTCGCAAATAAAATTATTAGGTACAGAATATTTTATGTTATTTTACTTACAAGAATGCTTTTTTAAATTATTCAAAATTACGTGAAAAATAACTCTCTCAAATCATTGATTTTTAACCAACTGTCTACCGTCTTATTTATCAAATTTTGAATCTAGAGACAATTTTATTTTATTTGCGACACTAAAAAAAATCTTTAACAGGCTAGCATGGAACCCATCTTATATAAAACGCATAGATGAGACGACAGGTTTTAATTTTTCTATCTTCTTATGTTGAGTGCAAATGTAAAGCAACAAAACATAAATAAAAATAGGTACAATGATATACTCTATACTAACAATGATAAATCAATTAATTAAAACAAAAGCTGAAGAGGGTCAAAAGTCTGTACATTAAAGATAATTGAAAAAAAAAATTGGAGATAGGTACTGCGAATTGATAGCAGAACACGTACTACTACCGAGTACCGGAGTACTGTCACCGCACTGCTTGATGTCACTGATAATATATTAGTCTCTCAAGATAAGGGCATGTGCACACTGCTTGTATTGTTAGATTATTCACGCGCATTCGATTGTTTAAACATTAATTTATTATTGTCAAAATTAAGCTATTATGGTTTTGATCACGAGTCTAGACAGTGGTTCAGCAGCTACCTCCAGGATCGATCTCAATCAGTTAAGATAGTCCGAGGTGATGGCACGTCAGTGACTTCGAACAAACTCAGAGTTGACAGTACCTCAAGGATCTATCCTTGGCCCCATTTTATTTATACTGTATTCGGCGGACATAATTACTCATATAAAACATTGTAGGTATCATTTATATGCTGATGACCTTCAAATATATATATTATGCAAGCCTGAGAGTATTGATGACGCAATTACCAAATTAAATGACGATCTGGTTAGGATTTCGCTATGGGCTACAAATAATTGCTTATTATTAAATCCTACGAAAACTAAATTCTTAATATTTGGCAGCAGGCACCAGTTAGAGGGAATTAATCCCACTGTTGGTGTCGAGCTCATGGGTGAAACCATTGAGAGGGTGTTTGAAGCGCGAAACCTGGGTCTCATTATGGACTATGAGCTCAGATTTCAAAAACACGTAGAAAATTGTATCCGCGACTGCTTTTATAGACTTAAAGTTCTGTACAGGGCTCGTCCTTTTCTGAAAGAAACGCTTCGTATAAAATTGGTTGAGTCACTTGTTCTTTCGAAATTAAATTATATGGACGCTGTTTTTGGTCCACGACTATTGTCGAAAACTAAACAGATGATCCAGCGCGTTCAGAATGCCTGTGCCAGATTCTGTTTTGATATACCGTTGAGGTCACATGTCACGGCCCTATTTGAACAAACATGCTCTCCTCAAAATGCTACACCGACGCAAACTACACCTGGCTGCTCTTCTTTTCGGGGTAGTCAAATTAAAAGAACCACGCTATTTATTTGAAAAGCTAAGCTGGAAATCGAGGCTTCAACTTTCTCGGCCGTGCACGGCGCAGCTCATCACGGAGCGTCACGGCACGGCAGCGTTCAGGGGTAGCTTCCGCTATGCGGCAACCAGTTGTTGGAATAACATCCCTCCGCCGATTCGGAACTCGCAAAGTATATTTAGATTTAAGTTAAAGTTAAAGACATTTATTTTAGACCATCAAAAGATGCAAGCGCCGCTTAAGAACGACACTAGTGCCATTTAATTAATTTATTGTAAATGTTATATTTTTAATGTACCTCCATACTTTCATTTTATTTTTTGTTCTATTATTTAATGTATATTTTACGCCGTCTGTTATGTGTTATATGTTTGTACTATGGTTTTGTTTGTTTACGTTTGCTACATGTTGTACATTTTTATCATGACTATTGTGCTCAAATCACTCTTTATTATTATATACTTTTCGTCACGTTCGTGACGTCACCTGCCGGTTCCAACGGAAGACCAGCGTTGGATGCTTGCATCCAGCACATGCTGAGTTGGGGCCGGATTGTGACATGAAACGTGTGTACCTACTTGTTTATATCTTGTATTTTGTATCTCTTGTTTCGTGCCCCAATAAATGTATTTTTATTTTATTTATTATTTACTAATAATATAGAATTTTTGTTTATCTGTTTATTGAAAAGCTCATATCGCAAAAACGGCTGAACGGATCATCATGATTTTTTATAAAGTATAAGGTCTTAAGGGTGTCATACTTTTTACCCTGAAATAATGCGTGCGAAACCGCGGGCGTCAATTAGTTAAAGGTTAAAGATTAAGTTCGTTGCTCATTATTTATTAAACACATTGGTACCTACCTACAGACGCTAATGGTTTCTTTTTTAAAGCTGCATGCAGGTGTTCGTGTTCAGTTTATCTGATATTGGTACCTATTTAATCACGGATTGCTACTATTCCATGATGTTAAGTATTTTATTAATTAACTAACTAACCTGGCCTGGAAGAGATTGCTTTTAGCAATAAGGCCGCCACTTGTGGCACTAGAGTAATTTATGAAAGTATTTTTAATTAATTTTGTTTTATAAGTGTGTGACAATAAAGTAATATCTATCCAACTGACCAGTGTAGGTATAAAAGAATTGTGACACAAACATTATTATGTATATTTTTATCCAAATTCAAAAGAAATACACATGTAACAAGTAGCTTATCAACTGACTTCAAAAAAAGGAGGTTCACAAGTCTTTTTTTATGTTACACATTCAAACTATTTCTAGGATTCAAAATGCAGATACGATCTCTCTCACCGGCGCTAAAGAAGAAAGCAGAAAAAGAAGTGAATGAGAAACCAAACCGAGTAGCATCCGATCTAGAAGTCTTTCACGAATGGATACGAAAGCAATCTCATCTACATTTAGTAAGATCAAGTAGCAGTAAATTAATTGAATAAAACATTAAATACATGTACTCGTATTATAACGAGAATTATTAAACAATAGGGACCATAAATTAGTATAAAACGTATTTCAAAAAAATCGAAAACTGACTTCAATTGTCACTAAAAAGTTAAAAAATAATTTATTTTCACTTTTGCGACTTCAAATTCAGAATTATTGGAAGTAAAGAATCTATCAAATTGTTGAAACTTACAATCCCATAAGTATTCTCATTAAAATCCGTAATAGGTATTTGCACAGATATTTGCTGTCGGTGCCAGTCGTAAGGTGAATCAGCGCCACCTAGAGATACTTTCGAAAACTAAACTTAAACTGTGAGAATGATTGCGTCTCGGTTGTGTTTTGAGTTCAAAGTAGCGATAAACCTATACACTTGGGGCGAGGTTCTGGTATGTGCAAGGTTTATATTGAAGTTTATATGTACGACACTAGATGTCGCTGTGCTTAAAAATGTGAACACACAAGATTCCTCCACGTTTAAAAATTTTGTAACTTGTAAAAAAAGACATAAATATTTTATGTTACAGCTGACCAATGGCTTCTTGCTTTCTTACGAGGTGGAATATTCAGCATAGAAAGGAGTAAAGAGAAATTATATATTATGTACTACACAATGAGGGGGATAGCACCGGAAATATTTGCGAATAGAGATCCCATGGAGCCTTAACTACAAGAACTAGGTACTTAAAGTAGGGTAAGTAAGTCAAGCAACTCGAAAGTTCCTAAAAATATACTTGTTTTCTAGAGAGCAATAACTTAAATAATGTAAATTAAAATGGGGTTTTAACTCTAATGCAAATGTACCTATGCAGTATCCAAGGTTGTAGTTTTTTTCGTTGTGATCAATGATTACAACAAGTAATTATGTTTTTTTTTACGATTAATTAAGTATGCTTCGGAATACGAACCTATCATTAGGATTTTATAGATTAATAAAATTAGTACATATTTGTATTCCAGAGTATTTTTACCGCTAAGAAGAACAGTCAAGGAAGACTCCCCAAGAGTAGGATGATTCACGCTACACCGTGCCGCGACCGGGCCGTGCCCCTGCCGTGCCCCGGCCGGGGCACGGTCAAACATTATGGTTTACCGTATGAAGTAATTCATGCCTGACCGTGGCTCGGCCGTGCCCCGGCCGTGCGCCGCCGGGACTCGGCCGGGGCACGGCGTTGATATGTCGGTGGATATTGTTTCCCGGCTCCAGCACGGTCCGGCCCCGACACGTTGTAACATGAACATATACGCCCCGGCAGTCAACGTCAAATCTTAGTGAGGTGAGCAGCTCAACAGCAAAATGGATGATGAAAAATTATTAGAATGTGTACGCAAGTACCCTGAGATTTATGACATGAGCCATCCTAAGTATTTAGATAACAAATACAAATATATTATTTGTAAAACCATTTCGGACGAAATAAAACAACCTGGTAAGTACTTAGTAACTTTTATTTCAACTTACATTATTTTAAAATAGTCATTCAAGTGTCACTAGGTAATTACTTTACGACAATTCAAATTGTGAAAATTGCATATTCATCGTCAAGTCTATCGACAGATGAAATCACTAGCTAACAAACACAAGTTGTCGTGAAAATAACACACCCAAACAGCCCGGTGTAACATGAATGACTGGTCCGGCCGGGCGCACGGTGAACGTGTTCCGACCGGGGCACGGCCCGGTCGCGACACGGTGTAGCGTGAATCATCCTAAGCATAATGAGGCTTGGAATATTCGACGCTTCAAAGTATCAAATGTTTGATCTGATCAAACTAGCCATGATGAATACGGAGATACTCATGATTGAAGATGACAACTTTACTGTCGCTGGTGAGGTAAATATCTGCGGTTTATGTCTATCTATGTATCTCAAACGCTTCGGATTTTTTTTAGGTCCCAGCTGTTTGTTATAGCTCGGCAATCAATAAGCCACGTAAAATGCCTTGAGGGCAGTTAGAAAACTCTCCATACTAGTTTGCCACCTTCTTATTAAAATTCATTTATTTGCATTTATGATGAGAAGATTCAAGTTCTTTATCAAGAATGATGAACTTTGGTATTGACATTTCTAGTTTCAAATCGCCTGACCTGCCTATTAATTTATTACAACGAACCTCTGGGACTTTTTTCCGGCTTGCAGAAGGCACGTATCTCTTTTGAACTTCTCCGAGAAAAGATAAAAATATGACGATGTATAGGAGATGATGCCAAAAAAATAATGATGTTTTTTTTTTAATACTAATCCCGGACAATATCGGGTGCCTTATTATCTTTCTCGTTCATTCTGGTTCTCACTTTTATGCTTCTCGCACTTTCGCGCTTCATATTGATGATTTATTGGAGCCTTGTACAATTGTAACTTTTTTAAACTACTTACTATTTTTTATAGGAAATGATAGCAGACGCAAAGCACATGAGTGTGAATATGTTGAGTCAGTTCTGCGACGCTGGCAAAGAAGACTATCTCCTGCTTCGAGAAGGCTATGCCTATACGAGTGAAACCAACACACTTTCTAAACACACCCACCGGGTTCGAAACGGCTTATAAGATATTCAAAATGTTTTTGGGAGAGAAGATGAGAAAGAGGGTAAGCGAACAAAAATATAACAATTTTAGCTATTCATTTATTAGGTACGTATTAAGGATTTTCCTACAAGTATGTGGTCAATTCTAAAAGTGGTTTTATATTGGTAGTCATTTTTATACATTTTTAATTTCTTCATACCCATGTAAAGTAAATTAACATCATGCGGTTTGTAACTGTAGGCAGATGCGTCATGATACACAAGTTGCTATGCATACAGGAACACTATAGACGTAGCAACAAATATTTTGTTTGACAGATTCAAGTCCATAACAAAAACTATAAGGGTCTGTGCAAGAGTGTACCAAAATCTATATTACCAATTGAATATGGAGGGACAGATGGCACCATTGACGAATTAGCAGGTAGGATGTTCTTATACCGATTTTCCTATGAAATCGGGTAGAAACGCATTGAACAAGTTTTTTTCCCCATCATTGATAGTTTAGGCAGCGATTGAAAAAGCTAAACACATCTCAACTCATGCAATGGCTTGATCATGTATTCAAAAAATTGTGTAATGACTCGTTCTCAAGATAATTCTCGTTAGAACAAAATATATTACTAATAGTGGTTTGACTAAGATTTTTGCCCGATTTCTGTACTTCTCCCATTCCAACCAGCCAAGATTGAAAAAGTACCTGCTTGTAAAATTTTAACACTCCTATCTCATAAAAAGTTGCGATGTTTTAGTATGTACCTATATATTACGAGTATGGCTCTCTTCCATACACGTTTTGTGTCACCGGAACACCAGGTCAAGGGCAAAGTAATTATAATAAAGGCTTATGAGTTGCGTAAGTTAAGTGAACCATTCTACCCTGGGAAAGGTGCAGTCATCCCTTAATATATACATCGTACATGTTAATGTATGTTGTGTGTGAATGTGTGTGCGTAATTTCTAAGGTGCAAACCGTTTCAATTGAAACATAGATTTATTGACATGCTGTCCAAAACTAGTGCCTTCATATTAGTTCCTTCTACATTTTGGTTTTGCATTTAGAAACTTTGGTGATTGCATTATGTCTTTGGTTTTTGAGGTGGTTTGAAAACACTCGACGTCATTGTTCACTACTGCCATATTTATTAATTATTTGCAAAACACAGATATCACATTATTAGAAATTATTCTTTAAAAATGCCATGTTTAAGTCTGTAGCTTGGTAGTTTTTTGACATAACAAATACATAAATAGATGTATTTAAAAACCTATATGTAATTTTGTTTTACAAGAGGGCTCTGTATCAACATACCCAATATTACCTATTCTATGTTTCCACAGAATACTGGAAAGCAAAGGTGGAGAGTTACCGCGACTGGTTTGTAGAACAGGAAGAGGTCCGGTCGGACGAAACCAAGAGAATGGACAGTCTGCCCAAGAACTCAGCCATCGTGTTCGGCGTGGAGGGATCGTTTAGGAAATTAGAACTTGACTGAATAAAATATGTATCTAGCCTTTTTTAACTAAATTAAGTAGGTAAGTAATACGTTAAAATTTTGAATAATGCTTGGTGATAAAATTGACAACACTTACCCGATTTTTATGGTTTTTTTTACATAATTATATAAATACTTCTGGTGTAGCCCTAGTTTATGTATTATATTAATTTATTTTATTTCATTGAGAATAAATTGATTACTACAGCAAGAGATTTATTTTATTATTATAACACTATACTAGCATAGATATAAACTTGTTTCCTGTGGTGGGAAAAATGATAGGATTGTATGTAATGATTCAGTACACACCTGTGTCCTAGCACGAATAATCAATACATTATGGTTTTCCTACAATGCACCTATTGCCTTATTAAATACAGTAGGGTAGGCAATTGCACACAATGACTCCGTAATGATAATGGCGTTTAAATTTGCAATTATCAATACTTCAACATTAAAAGTACTGTAAACCATTCCATAAGTCTATGAACTAATTATAAAACTGTTAGGCAGTATTACAGTCATTAGCATTAATAATTGTATTAATTATATTTTACGGTATTGTTGTAGCGGCCAGTGTAACATGAACCGCGCGCTCCATACTAGTTTCACGATTATGGCCGGTGAGTAAGTAGTGTGTTGTCTGGTGTGGCGGGAGCGCATCGCCAGTCGTGCTTTGATAGCGGGCAGTGCGCGCGTCCGTACCGCGCCGTCACGTCGTCGCGTGCGCAGATATTATGCGACCGCCTGCTCGACCCCGCAGGCGCCTCTTCTACTATCTGTTCGACAAAATTGAACCATGACGCAGGAAAACGACCTCTCCCGCCACGACGGTGAGCCTTCGATGTCCTCCCGCGAGGCTTCCGATGACGAGGAAGTCGTCATCAGAAAGTACAGAGCGAGCGTTCGAGAAATGATACTGCGCTTTGAAAGGACCAATACTTTACGCGACTCGAGTGAATCGTTGGTGAAATCTAACCCACTTTTGGGAAGTTTGACGAGTGTAGTGAATCCTCTACAGAATCATTTTCAACATCTGTGCCCAGTGACCAAATCGCAAGATAGGAATTCTAATGTTTCAGTGAACTCAATTTTGTCAAATGCTTCAGAAAACAGTTGTGAATCTAGTTCGTCTGGTTTTGTATCTGATAGAAGATCTATACCACATCGACCAGCCCCTCCACCCCCTGTGCCCTTCAACGATGATACGTCTCCAGAGAGTAAATCACCTCCTCCCGTCGAAGAACCAAGGCCAACAGAAAGGCGATTTTCTTTTACTACCCCAAACTCATCACCCGTACTTACAAGGCGATCGCGGCAACCACCTGTTATGAGAAAGAAATCAACAGCTGGAAGTCAAGGACAGTCCAGAGGTGAAACGCCTTGGTCATACGAAACGCAACCAAATGAAAGTCAGACACGACCTAGGGCAGAGTACTGGTCGTATACGATTCCACCAGCTGAAAGCGAGGATAATATAAAAGAAGCAACAAATTGGCCCATAGCAATTGAGGGCGAACATCGGCATTTGGTAGAAGGGGAAAAACATTGGTCATATGGTGTGAAACAAAGTGATCTAGAAAAATTACTACGGCTAAAGAGGTCTGAGCCATCCGACACTGAGGAAGAAACAAAGATACCCAGTGTTGCAGGGTCAGATAGTGACAGCAGCAGTAGTGATGACTCTGATAGTGGAGATAATGGCAGTGAGGGGAAAGAATACGTATTAAGTGCCGATGACACGAAAGTTGATGCAATATCAACGGATCATTCCACAGATACATTAATAGACGAAGAGAGAGAATTAGGGGAGGAAGATGACGTTTCTGTTAATTCGGAAGGGTCAGATACGCGTAGTAATAATAATTATGACAATGTTAGTATTAAATCGATATCATCTTTTGACATGATCCCATACCAAAAATATGATAGCATTACAGTTTCTTCAGATGAGTTCGGTTCGGAAGTGTGTCACGCCCCTGACTCTGAGTTCCTGACAGTGAGTGCAGTGAACGAGTGGTGTGTCTCCAAGTCCGCGGAACCGGTATTGATACCGGTGGAATCGAAAAAGGAGAAATATAGAAGGTGAGGTCACTTGATTTTCTAGATATCGAGAAAAATATTTGCGATATCGCAGCTTGGCTTTGTCACACAGCGATAAGGTTATCTACGCCTTGCGAGTGCGTGTTGATATGATTAGTTTGCCTTTGTCCGTATATTATTCGATGTAGGTACTTACTTTTATGATAAAATGCGATGTTTTTGTTACAAAATAGTGTAAGTGTACTTAGGTATCTTAGACATCAGTTAATATGTTGAATGTATGTTGCAAATACGTGCCTGATCTTGGTATTTTTACAACAACAATTGTTTACGATCATTACAATCTTTCAGACACTGATAAAACTATGTACCTACTTGCAATAAAATAATACTTTGCAGATCTATGCAGTAAATATAACTAGGTATAATAAAAATATATTTATAGCGTACACACGTATGCACCTGGCGTCGCAGGTTCCACCTTGATGAAAATACTATTCATAATGGTCCGAGGCAAGGCTTGACTTAGTAAACCACGTAATTACTGAACTGGTTTTACATTAACGGTAACAGTCAGTTTGTTAATCATATTTTTGGTATGCACCAAATGTATGCATTTTTTTATTTATTCATCACTTGCACACATACAATTTTTCAAAAAGTTACATGTGCCCCGAGGTATTGGGCGTAGCAAGAGACAATGGGTAGACTTTATCTAGCCAAATTATGCTTACATCTAAATAAATAAATATAATATAGTAGACTTTTAGAAGTCTACTATACTTATATCTTATTATATTTAAAACATGCAAAGTTAGCTTAATATCTATTATTTCCTTATCTTAGTACCCATGATACAAGCGTAGGCTTAGTATGGGGCTAGATGGCGCTCTGTGGTACCTATGTCCTGTATTTTTTTTGTTTTAAAAGCTTTGGCTTGTGTCCATTATAGTACACGCACATGGCATGTAAATTAAGAGATGATTAGAGTGTAAGAGGAAAGTTTGTCCAGATTTATTAAAATATGATGCTATTTACCAATTAGATATTTTTCTAAAATAATTATGTTCTTTACTATTTAATTGGAGAGATTTGTGTAGGTAAAACTAAATAAGACTGACTGATTAATTGACTTTATAGGCGAAATTGTGGTTACTCTTCATGTTTTGTTACTATGCTGATTTAGTTTGTTGAAAGATGGATTAAACTGAGTAACAAATTTAAGTATGAGGGATGAATTTAAAAGCTATATAATTTTGAATTGGCGTAGGAAACACCGCGAGGCGCTGCTAGTAAAACAATATTCATCTACTGTACGCAGATCACGCTTAAAATTGTATGTTAATTCAATTCTATCAAAACAAGATTAACAAATCCTATGTGTGGGTGACAAGGACGTGGAATGTTGATTTGCACTCAATAACAGGTCTTTTATGGCAAACTATATAGGTACCTACGTACAAACGATACCCATAATAACATAGATTTAAGTTTTAAGTACCTACAATAATATGATTATGGTGTAGGTTTTTAAACTTAAAGCTGTATTCCTATTTGTTTCGATTCAAAAAGTCTATCTATAACTGAGTACTCAAATATTGTAATTACATAAGTAGTAATTCATAGTTTTAAAAAACCGCGTCTTTCGATGCTTCATCAAGCCAATTTGAGTTCAGTGTAATACCTAGCATGTTTCGGTTTTTGCTTTAAAACTTTAATACAATTTATATATGTAAATACATAAACAAATCATATCCAAGTATAGTGTACGTGACGTCACGCGTTTATTTGTATAAAGACGCGCGGGCGGCGGTCGACACCGCCAAGGTTGCTTTTGTATTTACGTTCCGCATCGCCTTTGTAATTGTTTTACGGCGAAACAGTCGAAATGCCCCGAACTAAAATATTCTTTACATACATAAACAAGTGTGTGTTACAAGTTGCTAGACAACTGAGTCACAGGAAAAAGCAATCACTAATTCTCATTGTTTTGTTTTATTGTTTTATTTTTCAAGTAGGTACGATTTTCTATATAAATTAAATGCTTACAAATTAAACAAAACAAAAACTACTGAACATTAGGCTTATGTATCTGATTGATATTTTGTTAAATATAACCGGATTTGTGCGAAAATACTCCTCGACTTCAAAAAAGTCTTTTAAAATACCCCTAGCTTTCGTTATTGATTTTAAGCGTTCGTTTATTTATATTCATGTACTTACGATTTTCTATGTGAATTAAATCTTAACAATTTTACTAAAACAAAATTTCGTAAAATAAGAAATACCTATCACCTAAAACATATGTACGTGTTCATGGTAAAGTAAAGGTACCTACAACAATGATGCAACATATGTACGTGTTCATGGTAAAGTAAAGGTACCTACAACAATGATGCAACATATGTACGTGTTCATGGTAAAGTAAAGGTACCTACAACAATGATGCAACATATGACAAACGCGATGCGTTTGTTTGCACTTTTCCATGTAATCTCCGTGAATGCACTTTCTCACTTGCATGATTATATCAGCAGAATAATAAAGTAACGTTTGTTTTTAGATTTGACGGAGAGAGTAGATAACTAAAGTACCTACCAAGAACAACATATACAAACAAATATCATTTGACTTAAACTTTTATTGGAAAATGAGCGAAAATAATCGCAACTGACAGGATTCGAACCTGCGTATTAAATATAATTTATTTAAAGTTAGTATATTAAGAGTGTTTATGTGTATTTGAATTTGCATGTTTTTTGTGGCATTGTCTAAGAACAGGTTTGTTACGTGTACGAGAAAATACCTACGTTTATCGTTTTTCGTATTTAAATATGGTTATGAGAACTAACACATTTTTGACATAAGCTAAATATTGGACTTATTGAATTTAAGACAATCTATTTTTATCTAATGTATAAATATATGCTTATCTTCTTCATCGAATCTGCCTGCATTATTATACTAGACTACTTTTTCACGATTTAATGTAATTTTATTTCTTCCTGCCAAGCTAAATTCTTATTTAAGAATAAAAAGAAATAAATATTACCATGTATACCGCAGTAATAGTACAATAAAAGCTTTTAAAAGCAGTGAATATCCACTTAAGATAATATCGTTTCATTCGTATTTTATGTTATCTATAACAACAAACATTAAATAGTTAATGTTTGTTGTTATAGAATTCCGACTCCTTTATCAGCTTAAAATGTATTTGTATAGACAAATACATTTTAAGCAGATAAAGGAGTCGGAATTCCTCTGACTGAGTCAAATTTTAGTCGCGACGGTATAATATAATAATATGATATAGACACATAAAGTTCAAATTCAAGTTCAATTTATTAATAATAATAGGTATTACAGGTCACATCTTAAACTACGAGTAGGTACTTACTTAAAAGTATCATACGTATAATTTCATCTTATAAAATTGAACAAAATATAATGTCAATAATCAGATTAATAAAACAATCAATAATACAATTAATAGGTATGTACTTAAAAAAATTATTATTATTTCTTTTAAGTACATACATAATATACTTATATTCGATTAGAAACATGTAGATATATTAGATATAGACAAAGATAGGGGAATAATATTATCGTTGACTCAACATATATAACTTAAAATTTTTAAAAGATATATTCAGTCGAATTGCGAAACATCTCTTTTTTTGAAGTCAGTTAAGAAACCAGCTTTAAAAAACGATAAGCTAAAACAAATATATCCAATAATTATAAATGGTAATTGTTTAGAATATGTTGGGTGAGTAAAACACGATAAATGAGCTATCTATTTTACTAAACAGTCGTGTAATAGAAATACATAAAACCATTACATAAATTTACAAAAAATAACAAAACATTCAATCGAAGATAAAACTGCATATAAAAATGTACTTATGTATGTAATATGTACATCTGTAGGTATACAAAACGGAGTAAGGTATTTTGTATCGTGTTACGAAATCCACGTTAATAGCGGAAAAGCGCCAAGGTCAGTTAAATTTAGGCGGCGGCAGACATGTTCTGTATTTGTATAAAAATAATATACTTTCTTTATCTCGTACTGATAACACGCGATTTTATCCTATTTGGAGCCTTATTTATTTAAGTTTGTATAAATTGATTAAAATTTACATATTTTATGGCCGGAACGAAAAATATCTCACTGAAGACGTTTGTTTAGTGTTTCCGGTACTAGGTACCTTTCTTTTTAATATAAGATAAAAAAGTATTATAATGTTGACATGAATTGGTATATTAAAGTAGTAGTTATTTATCTCTAAATTAACGTATAGTGTCCTGAACATAAAACCTAGTAGGTAGGTACTTCATCGAACTCCCAACTATTTCTAATCAAATTAATTTTACTAGCTTGACTGATAGGGAAAAATAATAAATAAATTCATTCAAGTTTTTGTAAATAAATAATACTTGCAATAGTTCATTATACATTATAGTTCAAACGAACTATAATGTATAATGAACTATTTAACAAAAACAATCTTATTTTTTTATTTGCGTTTTCATGAGACGAAATAATAAGATCACAATACTGAGACAAGTGCAGACAGACCGTTTTATATTATATAGAAATGGGGAATTCACTTTTTTTTTATTTGGCCATAACTTTGTATTGTGCCAGTTCTCAAGTAAAAGAATTCGCTTTTAAAAAGCCTGTTTTCAATTGACAGTGACATCTCAGATAAATATTTTGATCAGCGAAGATATGAACAAAGTAAATTGTGTAGGTAGTATTGTGTGTGTAGTAAAGGAAAGTAGGCCAATATTGTTTTTACTTTCGCTGAAACAATGCCGGTTGCATCAATAATTCAATCTTGACCCAGTTTTTTCTTATCTTGATTAGAGTATTTTATTTATAAACTACCTGATAACTGAATATTACGACAGGTGTCTGGATAGTTAGATATTGCTACGTCTAGGAAAATTACCGAAGCAAAATGTGGTAATATAAACCAAGATTAATTTGATGTAGGTATATAAATCATCGAACAGCATTAAATGGAACACGTTTAAATTCTGTTTTAGTAGATTAAATTAAATAAGATAATAAAAGAAATACTTTTTTTACCTTTACAGTGTACAGATGAGAAATATTTCAAACATAGGTGGTTTATTCTGGATGAATATAGGGCACCCCTAGGTCACTTTCATTTGTTTAGTATGAACTAGATAGTGCTGTGTCAAATTCCTTGATTTGTTTATTATTTTTTTGTCAAAAACTTATTTCTTTTTTCTAGACGGCTGACCGAACGAGTGAACGAGTTAATTCACACGGAAGGCGTATACGTAGAAAGACTGAGGCACGTCGTTGAAGACTACATTCCAGATATGAGTCGAAGCGACCTGCCACCCACCTTCAGAGCCCTGAAACCAGACATCTTCGGAAATATCGAGAGGATATTTAAGTTTCATTCGGAAGAGTTCTTGCCGGCGTTGAGAGACTGCGAGAATGATTTGAGGAAGCTAGGACAGTGTTTTAGACGATTTGTGAGTATTGATTTGATTATGTTAGTTATTATTTTAGTGGCTTAACAAATTGAGAGAGAAGAATAATTAGAAACTGCTTACAGAATGTACTACTACTGGCTGCAATACAGTCGTCCTAATATTATTTATGCAAAATTAAGTGTAAACGTTAATTACAAAAAATGTTTGCACTACATGGATATGTTTTTGAATAATGAGGGTACTATCCAAAGCACCGCTTGTTTGTAGAAATAATAATAAAAAATACATTATAATTAGAATAATACAACATACACACATCCATTCCATTAAATTAGCTTCTTGTCATAAAATAAAACGAAGGTCGCTTAACGAAGTAACAAATTTCACAAAGATAATTCAAAAGCTGGTAAATTATCTCAGAGAAAACAGACCGCGATGAACTCTTTGTGGACATTAAAGACGTGACTGGTTAAACTAAGTTGATGAACAGATTACAGATAAATTTATTAAACTTATTCCAATAGAGAAAACGCCGCAGGAAATTGCCGGAACAGAGATTTTCTATGGGGATGCTGTGAAGCTATGAGATAGTTGATCGACGCCATTAGCCATTTTCTAGTCTGTCTACGCTTCTATTAATAAGCGGGCAAAATAAAAAGTAGATTTCCAAGAAGCATAAAGGCTGGCTAGAAACATCAGTGCAAATAAGTAAACGTAATGTCCGATTACGAACAAGATCGGTGTAAAAACATTGGTGTCACGGACTAGCAGAGCGCGTGATTCAATGCTCCATTGCCATCCACCACTATAATTAGACCATCTTTCCTTGTCGACTGTAACTCTTTCTAATACCAATATCAGAAGGCGCAAATTACAGACAGATCTATGTTAAATGGTTGAGGGTATGGTAAAGATATTAGTGATACACGAATTGATAGTGTTCGAAGTCAACGCTAGATTGCCCTTGCTTGAGAATGCTTTTTTATTAGTGTCGTAGGGAAAGTGATGCCAAGATTGAGCTAGCTTGAGCTAAGCACTATTATTAGAAGAATTTTGTCACTAGCAATTTTGTCACTCACATTATTTTAAGCAAATTTTGTCATCACAATAATCTCAGTTCCTAAAAAGCGGTTTATCTTGTTTGTTTTGCCTACTTATCAAGTAAATTTAGTACAACTAGTTACTATTGATAATCATGGTAATTTTAATATTTGTGTCCTGCTTTCAATTCATGATGACGATTATATATTAATCAAATTATATAAGAACGCGTATGTCATAACTATGTATATAGTATATTCAATGTATTTCTATCGGTACAAGTACCACTCGAACAAAACATTTGAACGACCCAACGTGACTACAAAACACAAATTCCATTTAGCGAAATGAACACGTTTCTTTGTTTCAGGAAAAAAGGTTCAATATGTACGTAATGTACTCTAGGAATAATAAAAGAGCCACGCGGCTGGTGTTCGAACACAAACCGTTCTTTCAGGTGAGTCCTTTTTTATTAAAACTGTAATGAGATTCATTTTGAATATTGCGGTCGGTATAGGCTTTATCAGTAAACATTGTAGCGGGACAGCTGAAATGCCATTTCCTGCAAAACTGGTAACAATCTGGGTGCACCCCCTGATTCGGCTTGAATGAATGAATGAATGAATGAATGATTTATTGGTCTGTGAAACTAGGTGCTAAGGTGTTACAGTAGGTATATAATATGTTGCTTAACTAGACAAACATTTATAGCGTATTGTGTCACTAGTTTCCACCTGAAAGGCTTACAGTCTATGTGGAGCATTTATCTAATACCTATAAATATAGAAGCTATATAAGTTGTTAAACTCCCTGCTTGTCCCTGTTCCCCACGCATTAGAATCCAGCGATCTTCAAAGCGAGAGTGAATCGGTTCTTAACGGGTAAGCACGCTCCATCTTAGGCCATAGCCTTTGCTTCCCATCAGGCAAACTATGACATAGTGCAAACCCGTTCTAGTTAAAAAAAGCTATGCTTGAATATGCTTCTATTATATTATTATTAGTTGCGGTGAATCTATGAAGCGTAAATAACTATTGTGTCATTTGTGTGTTGACAAACAAACCGTGAATGTGGCTTCTTGAAAACAAAAGGCTATTGACATTTTCGTGTGCCCTTGAGGCATCACCTTTGCATACTACCTGGCAATAGTTTAATACTCATGTCAGATCTTTAGTAACCGTCAATTTTGCTCGACTATTAGTGGGTACCTATAAATTTCTTTCATAATATACATAAAGTGATTTGATGACATACGAATTGACGTAATCCACACTTTCATTACCTAAGTCTATGAACCATACTTACAACTTTGAACAGGTTTTTAAAGTACTCATAGATGTAATCTCATATGAGAATATATGCACTGAGCTCGGCAATATACCACTCTTAAAAGAAACGAATTAAAAATGCACTTCTCTGTTATTTCTTTCTGCGTACGTCCTGCGTTGATCGTGAGCTATTTGTGGTTTCAATAAGTGCGCTAAAGACACAGTATCGACAGCCACAATACCGGATAGAATACCCATAATTTACGATCATTGTTATGAACAAGAAAGCCGGTATTTCCTCAATGTGAGTTTACGGTGTGTAAAATAGCAACGCTCTTACTCGTACAGCGAAGCTACATAAGTCAATCAACATAATATGATAAGTATACAAATTTATTATCCTCAAACAAAACTAAAGTAATATTAATAAACAGTAGTCTTGGTACTCCAGTTTGCTACTTAAAATTATTAAAGTGCAAAGGTAATCTAATAATTGATGAAGCTCAGTTCAGCACTGTTATCTACTCAATAAATAAGTAGGTAAGTTATTTGATAGACTAAAAATCAATATGAGAAATATTGTAAATATGATAGAAGTAGCACGGGTTACTTTTGCTCTCGTACTATTTTTTTTTTAACTTGAACGGGTTTGCACTTGGCCATAGTTTACCTGATAGCAAGCAAAAGCTATGGCTTAGGATGGAGCGTGTTTACCCGATAAGAAACGATTTTATAAATAATAAATAAATATTCCGGGACATTGCACACAGCGCCATCTAGCCCCACACTAAGCTAACGCTTGTGTCGTGGGTACTAGATAACGGATTATAATACTTATATATATTTTTTTGTAAATACATACTTATTATACTTACAAACGACCAGACTCAACACAAGTAATCATAAATTTTAAAATGCATAAATACTTGTGTCACGCGGGAATCGAACCTGAAACCCCCAGATTAGAAGGCAGTGCCACTACCAAATAAGCTAACAGGCCAGTAAATTTTGAGCAGCAAAGTGATTGTTTACTGTGCTGCTATAAAATAGTCAACGCCTAGCATAAGAGGCAGTTCTCTCTAATGTTAAGAGATTGTTAGACCACCTAACCGTTGGTCAGAACCGTTACGCATGCATTCGTAGGCATTGTTGGCTATGTTTTAGTTTTTTCAACAGGATTTCTAAATTTCACCGTTAAGTGTTCATTATAAACTTAATTTGCATTTACGTGGCTGCGGTTCTTAATTCTGAGTAAAATTTGGAAACTAGAGGTTGCATGCTTTTTAAACTGCAGCGAAATTGCATTTTCGCGAATTAAATTGAATATACTGATAAGTAAAATAACAGAATTTGCTTTTGACTGGCTGGTTTATGATATGTTGTAGTTTACAAAGTAGCACGCTTAACTTAAAAAAAAAAACTTACTAATTCTGGGTACACAAATATTTACCGTAGACTATTTTATTATTGTTTAACAATACACATTTATTTATTTACGAAGACGCAATTAAATCCAATAGGTCAAGAATGAGTCACACACATCGTAATGTTTTCCTTCAAAAGATAATACTAAATTGATACACTTTTTAACAAATCAAAGGTCACAATTTAAATGATCAAGAATTTAATGATTCGCAATTTTGATAATTTGGAAGTAACAAAATTTAAATGAATATTTATGTACCTACCAGTAAGTGAAGATAATCAATTAAGTTATTCTGTTAAATTGCTTTTGCCGTGTGAAAGGTCTCGATATTTATTTTTAATAGTCTCGCACCACTTCCTAGAGCCTTCTCAGTCTACTTGCCGTCTACTGGGTTATAGATAACTGAATATATGATATACTTATTTATTTATTGCCAAAAGGTACATACATATACAAAATACAGGCTAAAAAACAAATAACACTGAGTTGTATAAGACTAAACCTACAGTTCGATTAATTCCGTACTCAACACTCATGTTACATTCTGAGAGATTTAAGATATAAATTTCTAATCTCACCAGCTTTAACTTCAATGAAATATCTAAGAATTACATCAATAGCTAACAACTTTGTAATGTAAAATTGAATTAATTTAATTAAATACATACGAATAAGTTTAATTATTATGTGAGTACTTTGTTATACGATTAAATTATTTGATATTTTTATATATTCATTATATTATGTCTTATAGCTACTAACCCTGTATAATTCTGCTCCAGTAATCTACACCGCGATACAGATCGCGTATCATTTGACCCAAATTACGCATGAAAGCCGGTGAAAGACCCAATATATGACATTGGTTTGACAAATCTATTGCAACTGGCTTAAGTGACATTATTATAGTCTTCAAGTAATTCAACAACTCTTTGATGTCTTAAGATCATATACATATATTATACTTAATACAGGAAACTGTAATCTTTTTGCAAAAAGAATAACGAAATCTTCACTTGATCAGTAACTTCACGATGTTTTTCAACTGCTGCTGAATCCTTGTCTTACATGCAAACGAAAAATCATATAAATTTTAATAAAGAGCACATCAAAATCTCATCGTAAGGTTTTCTTTTTAAGGTTCCTTCAGATACATACGTACATAAACAGACGAATAATAATTCAAAATTATGCATTTCAGGAAAGACAAATGGAATTAGGAGACAGACTAGACCTATCGAGCTACCTTCTCGAGCCCGTGCAAAGAATACCAAGATACAAGCTGTTTTTGGCAGATCTAGTAAAGACATATAACAATTACGAGAACGAAAGAGCCGAGTCAGACTCAAGAATATCCAAATTAAGCGTAGACAGTGACGAGACTGGTGGCAGTAATGGAGAGTCCTCGGAAAACGATGAGACGCCACTGGAGAGTTTGAAACTGGCGAAAACCATGATCGAGTGCGTTCTGACAGCGGTCGACGAGATTATGGCTCTGGAGAATATTACTGACTGTCCGGTAAGTTGGAAAATTATAAGACAAGTAAATGCTTATTAGGTTTTGATGCTTTTTTACATGAGATTAAATACAACTTGCCTGATGTTAAGCAAGAGTAAAATTGTTACTAGTTATTGGAGATCTTTATATGGGTTCATATTAGGATTTGTGATAGCCATTATAGCTATCTATATGTATGTCTGTTGATATGTCAATAACCTTGAATATACTTTCGTGTATCGAAGTAAATGGGTAGATAAATCGGTAAGTTTAGATAAGTATGGTTGTGTATTTTATTATTTTGTATATTATACTAAGAATTAATCGTCGTTACATTCTCTCTTACAACCTTAAATCAAGTCATGTACAAAATTAAAAAAAAATATGGTATAATCAAACTATAAGATCATTAAAATTCAAATGCTGCTACATCACCCATTAGTTAAAATATTGGGTAAATACCACGAAAAACGCAAAAAGTTGCAAATTTATCCTCACAGGTAAAACGATATCTTTACCTTATCGTTGAATTTCCGAATATTTAGGCCTGTTTGCGATAAGTTTTGCGTCACATTATTTGGCTATCGTGCAAATGTTATGTGACAACTCGTTAACATTACATCCTACTGCATGGCGAAATACCTATAGACATTATGAGTTAATTTATTAAGTGCTAAACCTGCACTATGGTTGTTTTAAATTAAACTTTTTATTGCAGTTAGTAGACCGTAGCCTAGTGGTTAAGGCGTTCCGGACGGTGATCGGAAATACGCAGGTTCGAATCCTGCCGGTCGTGATTATTTTTGCTCATTTTCCAATAAAAAGTTTAATTTAAAACAACCATAGTGCAGGTTTACACTTAATAAATTAACTCATAATTAAAACGCGAAAGGCCCATTTCTCGTCATATCAGGTGTCCATGGTACATCGATATGAGTGCTTGTTAGACATTCTGACAGCACAAGTGGCGCCATCAGCCGCTCAGTCTGAAGTGTATGGAAATGAGTGTGGATTTTCGCGCCTGGCAGTTAGTAGACCGTAGCCTAGTGGTTAAGGCGTTCCGGACGGTGATCGGAAATACGCAGGTTCGAATCCTGCCGGTCGTGATTATTTTCGCTCATTTTCCAATAAAAAGTTTAACCTATAGACATTTCTTGATAATATTTGGATAAAATCGTTTAGTCACAGATACTGTGCCTGTTTAGTCATAGATTATGAAATGACTTCAAGAAGCAATTTTACATAATCAAACGCCGAATTTGATGTTACAATTGCAGCCCACTATATATATTATTCTATGTTTTTCTAAAAAAAAAACTATACGATACTGGACAACTTAATCACCGATACAGATTATATAGTAAGACGATTATATAATAAGACAATTAGTGCTAGAATTTTAGACATACAATCTTATTACTAAATGAATAAATAAATATTCCGGGACATACATACTACTACTTACATTTTTAATACTTGTGCTTAAAAGTATTCTTTACATAGTATGTAAACTTTAAGTTAGGAGAAAGAGTTCAAACAAAATTTACCTAATGGAGAAATCTGTAGCCACGCTATGCTAGGTAGTAAATGGTAAAACTACATATACTTTGCCTCCCATCTAGCTTTCTTTGCATTTACCAGCGTTCATGTTCACACCTCCGGAGTGGTTGTAAACTCAACTTAACAGCATGTTATTGCAATAACTTCTAAACGTATGCGTGTTACGGTCTCGTAAAATGAGCATTGAACTATTTTAGTACCGCAATGATGTGGACACCCTTTGGCACTTGGAAATCAATTTAAGAAGGTTAGGGAAAAAACAACGATTCTGATCAGATCATACACGTTACTGAGGGTATAAATTAAACAAGTTTAATATGTATGTAGTTATTTATGTAGTTGATTATATAAACAGATTTTTTCTTGTATTTAGTAAATCAGTGTTTTGTTTTAACTCGTTTTATAATTATACATAAACCGGAATCAAAAGAGGGTATGATGTTTTAAAATTAATTTAGGTATGTAACATTTGGTTTTTAGATTTCTGGGACAGAACTCAATGGTATATGTTCAGTTTTTTTTAATGTCATGTATATTTAGGCACACGTAATATTGTCGTGGATGATAAATTCAACAACTTAATTGCGCAATACATATTACGGTAATAACGAGTATTTACTTTTACAACCAGTTACGCCGCCTTTCGAATCACTTGACATTTATCAAGATCATGCCAGCTACTTGTATATTGTGAAATTGGTTTAATAAATAAATAATTTACTGTACTTACATAAATAAATCCATTTAAAATATATAAAATTGGCCACGTTACTTGGTTTTATGATAGAGAGAAAGATAAATAATATAACATCAGTTCATTGTATTTTAAAAACATCGAGCTTGGATTGTTTTAAAACATTTTCTACCGGACCGAATAGCTTACTTTACAAGCATAAACGTTTATGAAAAATTCACATTTTGTACTTACCCATACTAAAATATTAATATCTTACCATTCCAGCACTACCTAAACCTGCTGAACCAGGGTCGGCTGCTGAGACAGAATGAGTTCTTTGCTATGGACACAGCGCGGAGACGCCGCCAGCTCATGCGGATATTCCTCTTCGACAAGCTGGTGCTCATCACCGCTGTGTATAGAAAGGTAAGATATTTTGCACTTATATTTTTGTATGTATATAAGGCTAATGGTAACTGATTACCTATTAATTTTTCTAGTTATCTGTTCCCGTGAATTACTTCTCAAGTATTCTCAACACATTTATATTTAGGAAAAAATAACATTCCAATTAGAAGGGCTAGAGAGTTCTGTGTGCAATCTCCCGAAATATGTATTTATATATTAATTAAAAAAATAATAGTTTTAGCGATCTTCTTAAGGCATTATTTCTCTTTGCTTATAATACTTTGATTACTTCTTTTTTGGGTAGGTACACACAATATAAGCAATAATATAAATACAAGCAATAATTGCAATGTCATCCTTCGAATTTTAGTCGATGGTTTTGGTCACACACTCTTCATGTGCATGACACTATACTGCAACATGGCTTTTATCGCACCATTGAAGTTATCTAAACAAGTATATACTCTGAATTATAAAGTGTACAAACCGACTAACAAAACATTATAGGGCCTTATTACAAAACGTGGTTTAACTAGACCACTAACCCAGAACTGTGAAGATATGCAATCCGTTTTTGGTGTTCGAAATGTGTCTACTGTCATAATGTTTTATATGGGTTTATTGCCTGAAATAAAGACATTATTATTATTATATAGGTATTATAAGATATTAATAATAATAAAAAAAGCGGCGAAAATATACATCATTATCGACTGATTATATTTTCGTACCGCTTGGCTTCGAAACTTTTGGTCCGTGGGGTAAAAGCACTAAGTCTTTTATAAAAAAATTGAATAAAATGTTGATTGACATCACTAGAGACAAGAACGCTGGCTGGTTCCTTGCGCAAAGGATTTCTATAGCAATCCAGCGTGGGAATGCAGCCAGCGTTCTTGGCTCCATACCACATGTAGATTGTTTAAATTTAGTTTAGATGTAAATACTATCTTTTAGTTCTATTAGTGTTAATATGTGTAAATATTTTTTCTTTTTACTTTTACAAATAATAATAATAATTATTTTATTATTATTATTATCTTCACAGACTCTCGGGCCTTACGCCCGGTATTTTAAGGCATCAGTGGGGCCGTAGCCAACACTGAGAGGCCTTTACAATACTATACTGAAAATTAAGTACAAAATTACAGATAGAGGATTTTAGGTATATAAAATAACTATTGCAGACATGGTATTAATGTTACAGGCTATTGTGTTTAGTTGTTCATTGTCTTAATTAAACTGGTCTATTGTACGAATAACGGCACCCGCCAGTTATGCCTCAGTCATAAAAATTATAGCGGGTGATGACTTGCCACTCACTAAATGGGTCCTCCACAAAAGACAGCCTAAGATGGCGCCGGAAGGGCAACATTGATGTGAGTGGCTTAGGGTGTCGAGAGGTGTGCTGCGCGTTCTCTGAGCGGTACTAGCGGCGTTATGCCCTTTAACACTTCCACCCTGGAGCTTAGGTACTTAGCTCTTGTGTCTTCCACTCCCGGACGGCCAATCAAGGCAAGCCGGGAGGCAGGAGGTCTCATTTAGCCCCCAGGGAATCGGGGTCCGCGGTGACGCCACTCACCGACGACTCGCCATAAAGTCGCCCCTGCGGTTTTATTATTATTATTATAATAATCAAACTGTCAAAATGTTACCAATGATAAACCAACGTCCCATTTTGAAGTTGACATTTAATTGTTTGTATGTGATGTTTGAACAACAAGAACCGACTTTTTATTTTCAAAGCCCTGGACTAATATTTAAACGCGTTTTTTAATAAGACGGACAAGGTTAGGTATCTACATTATGTTATTATCCTAATGCCTATAGACATCTAAACCTTTTTAAAGACAAAGTTTGTTTGCAACAGTAGTTTTCCCCAAAAAATACAGCTTTAAATCCCCTTTAGTGCAAAAACTATTTTCATTTCAATTTTCATTAGAATTCATTGCTGTTTTAGGCTTTTTATGACCGAGGTAGGATTTAGTTACATAAGTTTGATAATAGCTTCTAAGAGTATTGTAAAAGTTTTAATCTGAGAAATATTAATGGTTTAGTATGTAAAAAAAACAATATTACATATGTACATATTTCTTACGTAAATTTTTTAACATCTCTTAGTGGGCGTATATTTTACTTTTTTTCATTTTTTTTAATTATGGAAATAATTCATTTACTTCTATTATTTTAAGAATTTGCAAGGTTATCGGTATGTTTAGAAAAGATATTTATTGTACTAAATCTGCTCTCAAAAATTTTTACTAAGAAGTATCATATACGATCTATATTCCAATTAAATCGGGTACTTGCTCGAAAATGAAATAGGCCTTCTCGTAAATACAGTTCCTATCAGAGTAGGTAAAATATTTATATATAGAGACCACAGTGGACATTGTCTCCATTGTTTTACATTAAAATATAAATTGACAAACATTAATGTCGGCGCAATGATTCATTATGTTATGACTCATTATCATGCGCCAGTAAAATTGTTGTAAACGACACGATTGTCTGAATATCGCCGGCCGATATGATAAGCGCAGTCGGTAGAATGATACCAAACTTACTGAGATTCTCTTTACCTACACTACACGTAGGAAAACAGATAATACACTTTTCAAATAAACCTACATCTTAGACTACAGTGGTGCTTAATATCAGGCAGGCCGTAGTCAAACGTAAGCCTATTTCGTGATAAAAAAACCGGTGTATTGTAAGTCAGAATCGCGCACTAAGTTTTCCATACCAATATCTTGCATCTTTTCCCTCCAAAAAAGGAAAAAAAACACACTTTTTTAATTTTTTTGTATCATATACTTGTATTATTATACTCATAGAAAACCACTTAACTTACTGATCACAACTGTGACATATTTCACAGGAATAAATGAAAATATTGTTAAGTATATATTCTGTGATTCACATTTATACCATTACAGGCCAACATATTCGCATCACTTTTAGAAATGGTCTTGAGAGTAGATAAATAATATTACCTTCACATTCATTTTGCAAAATTAACACCTGTGTAGTACTTCAGCGTGGACTATGAGATATTCTATATTTCTTCGCAGAGAAATCGGTAGGCATTTGTCATTTTTTAACTTATATTAATCCTGAAAAATAATGTTATTTCGACGAAAATAGTCATGGTATTTTTGGTTAACTTTACTTACCATTATAAAAAACTTGGCGAACTGTCTGTCTCATTGTTTAGTAATCTGTAATACCGGCAATCAATAGAATACAATTTTGATTAAAAAAATTCAATTCACCCTTAGTCTATTCTATAATAATTATCAGCAGCATTTGAATTCAACACAAATGAATCCACGGCGATCAGTTGTTCAAATTAACCCTGAAACGCAGATCGGTTCAGAAAGTCACTGAACTTTCGCAGTTCAGGTCAGCTGAATTTTTCACGATTTCACAGTAAACCATGGCTTACAATGGTGCACAAGTGCAATGACTTCCTTTTCAAATCGATACAAAAAATAATATACATATATACTTTTGTTCCCTTCTGTAACGTATTTTTCAGGGTTACTAGCTGTGATTGATTTATGTGTTTTAAATTTTGGCTAACTAAAATAATATTTACAGTTAGGTAAAAGCTTTCCTGACGTTTGATCGCTAAAAATTAAGATTTGTATCAAACTTTTTATGTTTGTGTCTGTTGTACTTTAATACGAGTGTGCTTACGTGTTGAGTTAAACTCAATTTTGTTCGAATCTGACTCCAGTTTTTCAACTTTGGGAGCTTCATATAGAAGAAATGTATCAAATCACTAAAACAAATTAAAATTACTTTACTAGTAGTAACCACCAACCCTGAATTCATATCATGGCATGTTCATATACACACAAATCAACAGTTCCAATTTAACTGCAATGGGCTGTCAGTAAAGTTGCAGTTTGCACATAATGACATATTGTGCGATGACGGAGAGCCCGCCGACATTTATTATGCAGTTTTATGAACAATCATAGGTACTGTTAACCATATTATTTCTTGCTTATATTGAAAGGACAAATGTACAGGAAAAACTACTAATTCTTAATATTTTCATACATGATTAGGTACAGGTACAACTACACACATCTGTATATTTGAATTGGTATATTTTACAAAGGTAAATTCATAATGACAGTACACAAATAAAAAGTGTTTCTTCATTTCATTTGTTTTGGATCGTGACAATCTACTAATCCTTGCAACCATAGTAAGCCTATTCAATAATAATAAATAAGTAATTAAGTATTAAAAATTTTAACGACGAAAACGAGTATTCTTAGAGAAATAATGTTTTTTTTATAATAAAAAAATATCAAAAATGCAGACGTTCTGCCTGCTGGTAAGCACTCACCGTCGCATATGGCCACTTGCTACTTCAGAGGTTTGAGAATACCCTTTCTAAATCTCCTCATACTGTATTCATTAAAAAAAACGAATCACATAAAGAATCCCTTTCGAAAACGAAAATCATATCCCAAGCACACAGCCTTCCAGACGAAGATTTAGGTCTAGATTATCCCAAGTTGCGTATTGTTCCATATACGTTGATAAAGTGGAAAGCCTAAAGGCCTGCCAGCTCTTGTGCTAGAGGATATTACGCAATGGTTTATAGCACCGACGCGACGTCGCGGCGTCTCCAGCCTGACGCCACTCCGAACCTTTAACCCCTTTTTAACCCCGGACGGAAAAAGTGGGAGATTATGTGCGTTTGTGATATGTGTGTATTGTATCATTGTGTGTGTTAAAATGATGATTAAAATATTATCTTCTTTAAGAACCTAAATATCGCAAGGTATGCTAGAAGAAAAAAAATGTACGTTTGTGTTTATGTCTGTATAAACAAACATGTGTTATGTCAAATAATTCCTAACACAATTAGGTCCAATATAAATAATATAACATCTTTTTTGGATAAAGTCTGCCACACAACAGTTTATTTAGAATAATAAAACTTCTTCAATATATATTTAATGTTAAATCGTGTTTTAACCAAGTTGCCCACAATAGTCTTTAATAACTAGATTAAAATAGGGCTTTAAAGTGTTGCCAACAGTTTTGAAAAACTATTCAGCGGCACTGCAAGCTGTTATAAACTTGGTGGAAGAATGGGCTTCTTTATAGCTTAATTATGGTGAGCTTGAAATGTGGCCAAAATACTGAATCGTTACTTGTGTGTCAATAGTCCATGGTCACAGAGAGTGGGATTTAAATAATATGCCTGTTTGGGCAAAATACCAAACAAATTGTGTTATAATTCATGATGCACAATTTTATTGTTGGTGGCTGATTTTGCAGTTGTATTTCTTTTAACTGTTGTCATCATGAATTATTGAAGTTTAAGTAAAGAGATAAATTTATTTTCTTTAAAACAGACTTGTGCATTTAACAACGTCGAGTATATTTCTTCAAATAGTTTTTACAAAAACGCAGTATACAATAGGTGACTATTATCGTATCGTTCAAACGAAGAAAAACGAAACAATTTGACAATATCACCAAATTGAGTAAACCGGTTTCTTCTAGGCAAGCGCGCTAGATCGTAGATTACAACGTTGCTTAACATCAGGCAAGTTGTAGTCAAGCGTGAGTCTATCTAATGTAAAAAAAAAAAAAAAATGTTATTTTTTTCTGTAGTTCAAGTATAAAAACTTACAAAACACGTAAAAACTGTAATGAGCATGCAATTTGTTAGAAACAGCGAGAGTTAGACGACCTCGCTAATGAGGCGGTATGTAATGGATAATTACCACGCATCGGCAGGTTCAGGTGCCCAATCATACGTCAGAATGGTCATAGGAAGCCACGTGGTCTGATAGGATACACGGCCACCTGTCAGGTAGGAACTTTGACGGAGTGCGTTTTATACATGTCTTTGTAGAAAATACTTGCGATTTTTTGGTTTTGGGGTGCTTGGCGCGAGGAAGCTGTTTACCGGGACACTATGGAGGGAGTTGGGGGAGACCTTTCCCCAGAAATGGGATACAATAGGTTAAAAAAATAGTGAAGGAGATGATTTTTTCTAAAGTCTTTGACCAGCAAAAGATTGTATGTGTATCAAAACATTCAACATGATAATTAGCATGGTCTATCTGTTTAGGTACAATGTATTTTACTCAGTACAGTAATATCCCTGATATCAAGTACCATTATTATACCAGTATTTTCATTGCTAATCCTATTTGATAAGCAAAAAAACTTATCAGTTTGCCATAAATGTGTTTCACGTACAAGAGCTTGTAGCGCTCCTTTTTGCAGATAGCGAACAGGTTAATTAACATTCACTTAAGCTTATTAAAGTTTAATTATCAAACTGATTTCGAGACATGTATCAAATGAATGTACCCTTACTTCCCAGTTATATTAGGCTATTAATAAACCCTAGCTGGTATTCCGTAGGTATCTAATATCTGTTCTGAGAAACGTAAATATGGAATCGAACTTGGGAAGACTATTTTAGCCACAAAGGAATATGATAACATCCATCATTATTAAAGGCACTAGAAATTGATAAAGTAGGCTCGTTTGTTTTCTTAGAATTGTTATCTACATTAGCTGTGATTGGCTCGATTTAATATGAGTTGAGGTAGTAGTATAAATCAAGCACCTTAATGACTTCGACATTCATGTTATACACCGATTATGTACTTCTGATATTTTATCGCATGACTTCAAATTGTTATTTACATAGAAAATAATTTGTGTATTATTGTGGTTTTTAGCTATTAATACCTGAACGTCTAAACTTATTTGGAAGTTCCGTTTCTCTGGAGTTATCACACCTAATTAACAGTCATCCCGATATTATGTGTTCGTATTATTACACTCTAACTAAAGAACAATTTTATAAGGAGCTACAGGACTCAATAAAAATATTGAGCCACATTTTATTTCTTTCCTACTTACTTATTTTTATATTTAATTTCGTAGTAAAAGGTCTTTAAAGCACTAAAGTCTTAGTCGTTTATTTAATGAGTTTAAAGTTCACTTATCGAGTTTTCATTTTATATTATTTGCCATAATTATACTAGGCTAGCTGATCACTCGAGTCATCTAAATACTACTTATCACTAACCTTCCCGTAAAAAATACGTTCGCCGTAGCCGATATCAGCTTGGAATGCATCGTCATCATCATCACCTACTTATGGATAAAAAATAACATAAAACCTCCCTCTACTTTCAGCAACCGCGCGTAGAATACTTCATCTACAAGGACCATATCCCCGTGGACGACCTCGGCATCACGGCGAAGGAGCACGACCAGGTCAAGTTCACCATTTGGTACAAGAAGAGGAACCTCAAGTCGTACAAGCTGGAGACCAACGAGCCTACTGTCAGGAACGCGTGGGTGGAGGAGATCACGTCGCTGCTGTGGGAACAGGCTATGCAGAAGAAAGGTAAGAATTAGTTGTCATTTGTTTGTTACGAGTATTGTCACTTCTTCTAGTAAGTATGATAAACTTCGTAAATGAACGGTGAACTTTGGTGAAGGTCGTTTTCAAACTACCCGTGTGAAGTAGTAGCCCATTATATTACTCTATGTGGTAGCCTATGTTACTCTTAGAGATGTCTACTATATCTTCCAACCAAATTACACTATAATACGTCACTCTGTTGTAGCTTGAAAAAGAATGCTTACTGAATCCTGGTGTGGGAAGTATTTGAAGCCCGAAGCGGCAGCCTATGTCGCCTTTAGGACCATTTACTATACTCCACACTAAATAGCATGATAACCTGTCACTCTGTTGTAGCATAACAAATCAAGTCAAACAATAAACAATCTTACTTCTTTTGCTTTTATAGAAATGTATGATTAAACATACCTAGTCAATACTTATCACCTTTATCACCTTTATGATCGTCTACTTCCTCCATACCAAATATCACAATAACCCATCGCTCTGTTGTAGCATGACAGTCCATCAAACCAATAAATCAACTACTCACTTTCGCTTTTATGCAAGTGTATGATACATACTAATATCAGACGTCCGTTTGTATCCAAATTTACACATATGTATAGCTATGTATCTGTGTATTATATCTACAAACGTACGTGGCTGTATTAGCAATGAAATCCAACGCTGTCGAAATACAATAGAATAACGCAAAACATGACAAAGAGGAGTGTAAACCCGTGTTACATGACACATGATATTCATATCGATTGATATACTGCTAAGCGGTGGAATCTAAAACATATTTCGTTGGCTTCTGCTTTTATGGTTGTTGTGGATTGGTTTATTGTTTCTTTAAGGATATTTTATAGTCATATTTATCCAAGCACTCCCCCAATGGAATTATTCTTCGGGGGAGGCTTGACCCTCAGTCATGATATACGACATAAAAAGGAGGATATTATTCATACAGGGATTTGTCATTCACTAAATTATTTAATGATCTTTACAATCACTTTTATTGAGACTGTAATTAAAGAAAATCAATAATTAGAGATTCTATATCCAACTTATCATTACAGTTGCATATTTAATTGGCAATTACATACACGGTTACCTTTGCACATTTAATCAACATATCTTTCGTAGTTTTTGGGATTAATGTCTAAAGCTTACCCAATTTTTAAATAACATTTAAGGGAAAAATCCGAGATTGTTATTTATTAAAATCATACTATGCTTGCTGTAAACGGAAAAATATCATTGTCATTAATTATCACATTAGCCATGATCACAAATGACAATAGAACATTCAAATTTAACTGACTAAATCAACCCATAGCCAGCCGAGTCTGAATAGAAGTGGTCAAACGTCGCATTATTACAAGCAATAACATTCAAATTATTTTATTGTTCCATTGTACAATCGAGTTCTATTACATTGTGGAGATTATCAAGGGTCTTAGCCATCATTGCATTAATATTATTTACTTTTAGATTGTTTTCTCTACAATTTCGAAAGTAATTTTGGAATATGCTATAAAGGTAGTGTTAAGTATGGTACCTCCACTATAATTAATATTATAAATTAAGAGGCCAGTTAGCTTATTCTCTACATTTAGGAGTATATTGCAAGCTGCAAGACTGAAATTCCTAGTAAGAATTGGAAAAAAGTTCAACCGTTCATAAGTCGAGAGTAAACAGAATTTTTCTAGACAAGCGGACTAGATCACGCACTGTATACATATAAAAAAAACTATTGTTATGATGAAAACATATATTTACATATATTTTTTTCTTCAAATGTTTACCTCAAAGGGCTGGTCAGGACACCATGAGGTTAGAAGACCGTAGTAGCTTCTGCTTTTGTCGTCGTATTTGCATTAGTCATGTCCCTTTGCACGTCCGTCGAGTGAACGGAATATTATCAGCATCCTTAGTACTTGTGTATAGATCTATTAATATACGTCTATCTGTGTGTATCTGTATACAGGACTATTGTAGATGAAAAGAATAGAGATACATATATACAGATTTTAATACTAGATGAAAACTTTTGAAGGTCTTATCCGACTTTCAAAAGTTTCCAACAAATTGAAAGAAAAGCCACTTACGCCATTTATTTCATTTTAGAAATGCCAGAAGTGAGATTGTAATATTTATATGTAAGTATGAGACGTCCTGAACTGAATAGAGCATAGGTACAATTAATTATTTTTTTCGATATTGGTAAATTGGCAGTAATTTGTTGATAAACATATTAATGAAAGTAAGCACATTTTTTTTAATCTCTCACATATTTTAACACTACAAGTACATTAGTCAACTACATTTACCCATTCTTATATGTTTACTAACCCAGTACGTACATTGGTCTATTACACAATACATAGGTATTGCCGGCGCGACGCAGTTATGTCATTCATCTCCGATTGCAGCCATTGAGCGGTCTCATCTTTGTACTGCAACGTATTATTGTGACATTACGACTAATAGACGCATTATTACGGTGAAATAATATCAACACAGGTTGATATTTATAAATAAAAAAAAAAATGTCTATTTGAGAACAACACTCCATTTCCTACAAAATAGCATCCTATTTTGTAAGGAAATGTGAGTTTGGTGCTTCTTTGATGCCATGCGTCTTCTTCATTCTGCGACAAAGCAACGAATCATCACAAATGTTGTTATAGAGGTAGTATAGGTTGACAGAGAGACCAATGATGACAGAAGCTAATTTTTTTCTCGCCGTAGAGAGATATTTTGAAATTTTTTGTCAAAATATCTATGACAGATACACACATTACATCACTTTATTAGGTTACATGTGTTACGTAAAAAGTCAGTACGCTGATTATGCCTTCGCCAAGGACGTGTAATACGATTCTGATAGGTCCGCGCAGGACTGTTTGAAGAATAACAGGATAATTAGTTATCTCTGAGTTGTATTGTCTGTTCTATCATTTGACAGCGAACCGTGCTATATTGCTTGTATAGGTATATATATATGAAGGATGCGATTTCTCGATATTACCTGCACGTATATGATATTCTGACATTATGTATCGTGAAGGTTGAATTGAGTTATCTTTGTCAGTTTGGAAACTTGAGCGGTAAATTTAAATTATTTTCTAAGGTTTTTAAGGTAGGTAAACGAACAGGTTTCAAGGAAAAAAAAACATTGCTATCTTTATAAAACATTACGTTTAACCAAGTAGATGATAAGTTAACGCTTGATCAAGCCTCGCCTACTAGAAATAGATATCGCGATCTACGATAGATTCTCCAGGTTCCAAACAAAACTTCCACTCAACCTTCTTCCTCCCTAAACTTCCACTAGTCCTTATTATCCTCAACTCTATCAACATTTAGATAAGTGTCGGCATCTGGCTCCGGGGCCAATTGGCGCGGAGTTAATGCGGACAACTTTCTAATTGATCGTCATCTGCTCCCAGCGCCCTCATACATACGTGACGGAAGTGGCACAAGGAGTCACAATAGATTATGTCGCATAGATTCTTGATGTCGCAAGTTGTTTCAATCCAGAATTTGACCAACTAAATTACTTGTTTATGACTAGTGGATGCACACTCGCTAGGTTTTTAGGGAACCAAATCCAGAAGTGACCTAGAGGTTTTCAAATCTAGAGTAAATAGGTTTCTTCTAGGCAAGCGTGCTACATCTTAGGCTATAGTGGTGTTTAACATCAGGCAGGCTATAGTCAAACGTAAGCCTATTTAGTGTAAAAAAACTTCCAGAGATTTTTTGTCTTAGTTGACCTGAGCTGATCTTCTTGAGCCTGACTCCCTGTTCTCCACGCGCTATAATCCAATGATTGTCAAAGCGAGAGGGAATCGGTTCTTATCGGGTAAGCACGCTCCGTCTTAGGCTATAGCCGTTGCTTACCATCAAGCAAACTATGGCCAAGTGCAAACCCTTTTCATTTAAAATAATAATAAATACATTCTTAGGATTCTAAACTATACCTATGTAACATGACAACTTAATTCTGTTATCATCATCATCATCATCATCAGCCCACGGTCGTCCACTTCTGGACATAGGCCTCTCCCAAGCCACGCCACTTAGCCCGACTTTGTGGCCCATTGCCACTTCAGCGTGCTTATGCGTTGAGCTATGTCGGTGACTTTTGTTCTCTGCCGAATTACTTCGTTTCGGATACGATCCCTAAGAGAAACTCCAAGCATAGCCCTCTGTTCTGTTATACAGTCTCTAAATTACGGCTGAATGAAAATGTGCTAGCTAAACAGTTCTGTTCTTGTTTGACTAAATCTTGGTTACAAAACATTGCAGTGAGTCTGCGCTAGTCTAGCAGGAACCGGTTCACTCTCAACTCTCTCCTGAACAGGTTCTATTGCATACGTTATTAAAGTAAGTCTGTTCGTCACCATTACAGAACAAAGACGTGTGATGTAATTTGGCCTATATTTTGGGTAAAGGTAGTTTTATCAAGATATTGAATCAGGCGTTACTTTGCGGAAATCCATTGTTACTGAAACTCTGGAGAAATATGTAGTGTTTTTCCGCTGCGACTGCTCCTTAACCGCCATCAAACAACAAACTTGATGGTTTTTAGGTGTGTTCCTCCATATACCACCGCCACACCTCCGTCGGTCCGACGTTCGGAGAGTCAACACGAGTCCTGAGGATGCCTCGTGGAGAGGCGAAACACGTGTCGACTAGAATATATTGCCGAGAGAGAACAGCAAAGCTTCAAGACACAAGGTGCGGTGTTGGGAAGATCTTGAGATCCACGGAGGCCACGTTGGTTAAGAGGTGAGGTGTGGCGGTGGTATATGGAGGAACACACCTAAAAACCATCAAGTTTGTTGTTTGATGTCGGTTAAGGAGCAGTCGCAGCGGAAAAACACTACATATTTCTCCAGAGTTTCGGTAGTTTTATCATTAGATTAGTGTGTCAGTAAATGCACTATCATTGTACGACGCTTGTAAAAACAAAAAGCAGTTTGTTTTGATTAAAAATCAATCTGTTTACATATCTTATGGATAATATAACCAATCTAATGATGATAACTAAAACTGCAGTAGGTATCACTACATTCAAACTTGCTAAATATTATGTACCTACATGATTTAAGTTTACGTAAGATATCATTTAATTATATTTTAAAAAAAATGTGTGTAGTATTTATAATACAGTATCTAAAAGGGATGTTCCGTGGCCAGGCCCTTTATCACGAACTGACGGCTGACGCACGCGAGGTCGACGATCTTGGCTTTTTTATTGGACTCCTGGCAACTTGCATACTGTCAGTGCATCCAGCATGTGACAGTAAGGCAAACGATTACATTCATTTATATGTACTCATTGTATCATTTTCACAGTAAGGCAAACGGTTACATATACAGGCTGTAACTTAAGCTTAAACGCAAGTCTATTCCGTGTTAAAAAAAGTACCTACGTTAAGTTTTATGAACTCATATAATCGTTTTGGTAAACGATAATAATCATGAAGCCCAATTTTATGAGTACTTTGAACGTAAGAGAAAGTCACAAGATGCAATAGTTTTTTCACAAATATAAGATAATAATAATAATAATTTGTTTATTTGACCAAAAAATATTATAATAATAATGGGATACTACATGTAATAATTTAATTAGAATGCGATTGGTTGAGTTAAAAAAAAACCGCTAATCAATGGTAACTAGAATAACATAATATGAGTACACTGCTCGATATACATGCCTTGCGTTTATTTCACAAATTGATTTTTTTCTGCATTACCTTTAGTTTGCTTTTGAGAAATACATACCTTTTATTAACTTAATTCAACAGTTATTAACAAGTACAGCAAAATGCGTGTAAATACATTACAAAGAAGCGATTTGTCACCTCAAGGCAAGACACGTTAATGTGTCTCAATTTGCATAACACCCATACTGTTTTATTAAGTTTTTTACTAGACACTTGGCAACTGGCATGTGTATAACATTGTGGGAACGGCAGGAACTTCACATATTTCTTTTACAAACGCCGCTGTTGTTTTGTAATCGTATGCAACGTTTGATACATTTTACATGCAATATAATTTTCACTTCTCACGGTCGGCTTGTTAGCCTAATCTTGAGACTGAATATGTTGCACTGATAAACTAATGGTTTGCTCTGTAGTGGACTCCAAGACGATATGATCTATTTGGGGATAAGCAATTAAAATGATGTTACGAAAATTTTAAATAGTCTAATTGTATACAAACTAAAAGGTATACAAATTACGATCTTATTAAGTTCTTAGTGTGTTTTTGTAGTGACATAATATTTATAAGTTTTGGGTATCGGTTTGAAATTTTATTACGACATGTAATTTTATAGTCCTTCGCTTTTTTTGGTCACATAATTTAGGGAGCAGTTCAATTAAAAATAATCAAAAACAGAGTGACTTTGGCAGTAGAAATTTCACAATGGCCTTTTGTCTTCGAAACATGAAGCTTGTACTGTTAGTATCAGAATACCTATTGTAGGCTTTACGCGAAATAACTAGTACACGTGAGTATGACTCATATATGGTTGGAGACAGCGGCGGACAAGACCTAAGCTGGAAAGTCTATCTCTAGAATGACTCATACGGTTAATAAATAATTCAATAGATACGGTTCTGCTTATTAAAATCGACGTGGTTAGAGAAAAGAGATATTAATTAAAGCTACCACAGCTTTGTGGTTAAAAAAGATATGATGATTTTTTATTGAAATGTTGAAAGTGGTCGCTTTCATTAATGCTTATTTTTTGTATGAGTAATATGGTTAGAAGAAAAATACCGGTAAATGGAATAAGCACTTTGCATTCATAGAACAGGTAATTGAGTGACATAACTATTTTCTTAGTCATTTTTTTATTTGTCTATAACTTTCCCACCATGTATAGAATCAAGTGTCAAAACTCCCTTGCCCGACTACATCTCTGATTTGCCAGTGTAATTTCGCGCCGTTAAGTTGGTATTATCTAAACGATGGTCTGCGGCGACAGTCCCAAGTTTCTAGTTCTAGTTGTAACTGTTATTGTTAGTGCGGGTTGGTGGTCGGCCGACTTTATGGCAATAACTCGCCGCCCGTACTTCGCCATCGTCCGCTATTGTTCGACGGTTTATCAACAAACCGACGTCATTCGTAAACTAACCTATACACTTTACACTTTGGCTATTGTATTTTGATAGGCGTTTCAATATACTGTAGATTTTCCATTGCTGACATTAGCTACGCAATGGGGATTACCGTTTTTTGGCCACTATATTTAAGTAGTGAGGTGGTAAATAATAGCTACTCAGTATTAAAATCATCAGTAGACTGATTTATCTATTCCACAGCTGGAAATATAAGCCTCTTTATAATATGACAGCTCGGTATCCATACTTGATTCACAAATAGTAGAGTTGCCATAGCTCAATTTTGGAAAAATTTAAACTTAAAACTTAATTCACACAGTAGAACATCACTTTGAAAGATTACTCATGATAACACAAGGAAAACATATTGATCCCATAAGCCATATAATTTATAGTTTAATGTATTATTCCTTTATCAATAAGCTACCTACTAAGGTCGAATTTGGTCTTAAATCTATACTAATATTATAAAGCTGAAGAGTTTGTTTGTTTATTTATTTGTTTGTTTGTTTGAACGCGCTAATCTCAGGAACTACTGGTGCGAATTGAAAAAATATTTTTGTGTTTTTGTAGACCATTTATCGAGGAAGGCTTTAGGCTACATAACATCACGCTGCAACTAATAGAAGCGAAGAAATAATAGAAAATGTGGAAAAAAACGGGGAAAATTATTCATCTTTGAGGGCTTCCGTTGCGTGCGCTGCGAAAACAGTTCAAGATATCAAAAAAATATGTATTAACGAAATATTACTCTTGAAATGATCTAACAAAATGTCTGCAACAGTATATGTCTATCTTTTAAGGTTAACTCAATAGACCCGTTTTTATGGTAATAACTATTACACGCGGACGAAGTCGCGGGAACCAGCTAGTTTTTGATAAATTGGAAATATAGCCGTAAAGGAAAACATATGTAGTTAAACTTTATTTTTACCTAATTACGCCCATAACCAAATATAGGAAAGTTCATATGTATCACAATATATAATCAGCATTGAAGTACATATGTAAATACTATTCTTGGAACAATATCAGCTATTATCAACAGTATCAACAAGCACGAGTATTCCTGCGATTAGCTTTAGTACTATGAAGATAGGATTATTGTGTGTGCATTAGCAAATTAATGGTTTAGGTGCGGCGTATATGGGGAAATCACTATGTTATGTACTTACGTACGTATGTACCTAAATGTACATAGATGCAATGAGGTTTTACTAATAGAGACGTTATACTCATTGAAAATCACCCTAGCACGTGGCGAAGGAAAGTAAATGAGATCAGAGATATATAAAACCCGGTTGTTAGAAAGGGATAAACGTATGTTCACAGCTTCGAGGCGACTGAGCCGTCCAGGCTAATTCGCTTAGTTTGAGTTCGCCACACAGAACGGGGTATAACGCATCTACCTCAGTTTATATAGAATATCATTGCATAGATGTATCTTTCTAGACGATGATATCTATATTACCTATGTAATATGTACCACTAGTTACCGTGTTACTCGTAATTACAATTTATTTCTTGGCAAATGTATTAACGGAAAAGTTAAAGGAATGGGCATATTATGGTAACTTGCTCTTCAAAATAGGATCGAAAGCTTATACTAGCAAAACTGACCATAAAAAGTTATGATAGTATGGATCTCTCTCTATTTAAAATAAGTCAGAGGTCCCTAGCTCTCTGTTTGAAAACTCTGACACCAGAGTTGGCCAGTCTCTTAAGAACTTACTTTAGTAATACAAGCAAAATGATCAAAGAATATAGAGGATAGAACGAATTGTGTCATATGAGAGAATTATCGAAATGGACAGTGCTTGCATGCAATTTTACATATTCTATTGCAACGCAAACAAATTCTTTGACATGTTCATAATGTCTTGAGCATATTTTTTTAACCTTTTCCTATGTGGGTGTAACATTTTCAGAGAGAAAACGTAAGTCAGCCTTGGGAAGAAAGCGTGGGCGTCTGTTATAAAAGGAACTGAAAATAAACACACTGTTTTTCGTGGTGAAGTTTTCCTGTCAGGTTATTTTTGGCCAAAGATTTATGTATCTCCTCAATTATGATGTAACCATAGAAATTTAAAAAATCTACCCTTCCTATCTTTATGTTTAATATTAATTGAAAAGTACTTATAATCATCACCGCCTCATTAGAGCCCACTGTTGGGCATAAGCCTTCTCCCTTTTACGCCGATTATTCTTGTCTTGTGCGGTTCTTGCCCAGATGTATTTATAATATTAATTCCCAATTATTTATTTCACATTAAGTGCTCATAATATATTGGGTTGTTATTCTTACAAAATAATTCATACAGTTCATCTGACTTAAAAAATAATAATTTTCCATCTCTTAATTCCAGAGCTTCTTCTGCAGCAAAGGAACAAGCGAGTTTCCATCGTGTCCATGAACAGTCAAGATTCCGGCGAGTCCGAACGAAATGACGACAAATGTAAGTATCGCATTTTTCTGTAATCTAATCTAGTAATCACTTATCAATTTTATCACGAACTTTGCTCGAACACAAGTCGCATTAAAAGTCATGCACATCACGTTAATTTGCTATCATAGAAGTGTACAATAATATTAATATAATACATGCACGCTTTTTGCACTGTATGATTTACCTGTTACGTGGTAATATTCTACAAAATATGACATACTTACGTATAACTTATTCACAATTTCTTATTAAAACCACATAAATAATAAAAGAATACAACATAAAATCTAGAAGTAACTTCACTTATTATTTCATTAAATATTTTTTTAAATAAATGAGAACCTAGGAGGACTCGCATTTGATTTCTAAGCTTTTAGGTTTGATCTAATAAATTCCTGTTCATAATATATTAATTTATTTAACAAACACTGACAAAAATTAGATCCGATCAGATTAAACACGTTAATTATTTAATTAATCTGATTACTAATACCAACAAGTTTGCATCATTAATTTGTACACCACTAGCTTTTGCCCGCGGCTTCGCACGCGTAATTATACATATAAACCTTCCTATTGAATATTTAAAAAAACTGCATCACACAAAAAAAGAGAAAAAAAATCTTTCAGAAACCTTGCTAACCTCCTTTTTTAGAAGTCGGTTAAAAATCCGTTGTGCAGTTTTAAACGCGCAATGCTACTCTGCATGCACACGTAGTGATGTCCATAGGTTTGTTTAGTTTTTTTTTACAACGGTCAGTCTGACATTTATCCTACAGACCACCATAATCGACATCAGCACAAGAGGCTCTATGGTCCAGCATAACTATATTGAAATGGAACTGGCTCGTCAAAGAAGCTACCATAAAACACTGTTAGGCTCTAGGCTACAGTTTTTTTTTAATTTAATTGTTATAACCTGCTAGCACTTACATCAATAATTATGCTGAGAATTTGCTCAACAACTTGTGGGTTCCTTCATCAGGAGGACGAGTCAGTACGCGCGTCCTGGCTTCCCCGTCCAGACTTACAATTAAAATAAATAATGTCATACGGGAACTATAGTACAGTTATTAAGTTTTTTTCTTCTTATAAATAAACCTCTTCATTGTTACATCTCTCCTCAGGTCTGTTAGATGGTTTCGTTCTCGTCAAATTGCACCACTGAATAGCTTTGTAGGTCAGTGACATTATTTTGCTGCTTCATATTCTATGCCACTGTATGTTTGTTTGATTTTTGGGAGGTGCTGGGATTCTTTATTTACGCATCTTTGTGTTCAAAATTTTTATTTTCCTACTCTTATTTTATGCCTTCCTACTTTTTGGTGACTGAATTATGATTCCAATACAATTTTTTTTAATAAACTTGATTATTTACAAACAATGACTTCCTCTGTTATTATTTCTGTTTAAATGTATAGTTTGATTTTTGGTATTTCATTATCACTTTTATAAAGTGAGTTCCTTTTGTTTCGTGGGAGTGCAGTGAATTGTATTTGGATTTAACATCTAATCTCATAAGTAATAATAATATGCGACTTTATCTCTGTAGACTTAAAATGGTTACGAATGAATCACTTTATTTATCTTTTAGCACGCATACCCTGTTCATTGTAACTTGTTATCTCAGTTTTAGTTTTTATTTATTTGTCATCACTTATAAGTTCCTTAGTAGTACTATCATAAATACGTCTTTAAAAAATCCTATCCGCCGTCAATTTTCAAGTTTTTCAATTTCCATGACTGCTGTCCTAGGAGTGCTCTGCTTTTTTAATATTATTTTCATTTTAGTTGTAATAACCGGCTAGCACTTACGTCAAAAATTACGTCAAAAAATTAGCTCGACAAGTTTTTCAACGTAATTTTTGACGTAAGTGCTAGCCGGTTATTACAACTAAATTGAATCATGCCTTACAGGAACTAAAATACAGTGATTGTTTTCATTATCAAATAAATCATTTTATTTGTTTTATTTCCAGATAATTCTCTTCGGGGTGTTCCCGGAGAAGTCAGAAGACCAGAGAAGAAGTTCCGAAGAACGACCTGGTACTGCGAATGACGCGAGATGTTTCAGCATTATGTTAACTAGGTATTACTGAACTGACATTCCTGCTTTAGGAAACAAATTTATATTGTAGATATCAATTGGAACCACAAGAGTTTTGAAGCGTCCGTATCATAGGCAATTGTATGCGACTACTAATGTTAAGAAACTGTAAACGCGGTCAGTCTTTTGATGGCTTTGATTGAATGCTAGTAACGAGAAATATACACCACTAGTGTTGATAAAATCCAAAAGAATTTAGCAGAAGATTGTACTTTCGAAAGCAACAATATTTCAGGCAACTGTTGACTCGGTCAGTCCTTGGATGGGTTTAATTTTATGGTAATAACGAGATATATACCCCACTAGTGTTGATAAAATTCAAAAGAATCTAGCACAAGATCGCACTTGTAGCAATTTGACGGACGTACGTTGTATACGTCGATATCGAAATGAAATTCTCGTGGTTCTAACGGACTATCTCTAATACAATAGCAGCTGCTTAACATAATGCATCTCTTGCTAATAAGTTCTTCTTTATTAAAATAATTTATGTATTTCACAACTTAGTGGATAAGAGTTTCAATGATACCTAGTCAAAACTTCCAAATTGGATCCTAATCTAGAAAACTATGCAATAAGAGAATGCTTAAGTTCTCTTGTAGTGCTTACAGTTTAATAAAATAGAAACACTTTATGATTTAATTATATTTCGCCGTAATAATGATTTATAAGTGATTACTGAGCACCTTTTGAGAAAAAAAAGATTTTTTATCGAACAAAGTATGACTTATTTCTAGTAACTATAGGTACAGACAATACCTATACATCAAATGTAAATACAAATCTTACATATAATGTTTTGAGATTGTAATCATAGTTATGAAAATAATATATGGATAGTCAAAAACATATTTTCATTTCTTTATACAACACACCAATTTATCACATACACCTATTTATCGACATAGTCCTAATAAATAAATATTAATTTTGATTTTGCATGATGAACAAATATAAATTTTAATATTTCCCAGTAGAATTAAATTATTTGCAGCCTCTGTACATATGTTTAATAAAAAACATAATTGATTAAAATATTGTTTAAGGACACTTAAAATAAATTTAATTGCGTTAAACATCACTATTAAGAGCTAGCTGAAATTGAAAGTTTAATATGTTTCAGATCACTATTTTGTATTCTCTTATTTACATATCTTAAAATAATGATTGTAAAAGTCTTAAGTCATATAATTAAGAATAATTATAAAATTGTTACAGTAGTATGTAAGAATTTTGTAAATAATAATTTTAAAATCCTAATGAATTAAAGCAGGGTGTCAAGCATACCTGAAGCTAGATAAATTTTATAATTGAGATAAAATATTCATAGAGTGTTATTTTAGTGATTATTGTAAAACGGCAAAGCAATTATTAATCCTTATGACGACGTATTCAACATAGTTAGATACATATTCTTTGGATATTTATCATAATTATGTAAATGATTATTATTTTGTTCTAAAAATAGTCCCTATTCTACCTAATTTATGTGTATAACATTACTTACGTAAACATTAATTGTCTAGTTGAAGTAATAAACAGTTGCAATAAATATTTCTATAACTATTTATTTCTCTTTTAATTATGCATGAAGCACAAAATTGGGCTGAGTGGCGTGCCTTTGGGAGAGGCTCATGTCCAAAAGTGGAAGATTGTAGGCTCATGATTTTTTTTTACATGAGAGAGGCTTACGCTTGACTACAACTTGCCTGATGTTAAAACATGACGATGAAACAAAAAAAACTTTACTATTAAAAATCATTGAACAATATTATGTACTTCATGGGTTTCATTCCTGGAAGTTTAGTTTTCATAGTTAGAAGTTTTATATATAAATTGCCATTGGGTTTAACCGTGGCTTAACTTATATAATAATTGAATATCTCAATCATCTGAGGTATAAGAGTAAATAAATAAATTGTTTCGGCACTCTGTCCCCATCGGATAGCAACCTAAGCAATGCTTATTATTTTATATGTTAGTTTAATTGAATGTAGGAGTACATAGTCGAAAATTGTTCTTTATTTGTTAATATTTTTTACCTCCTTATAATGCTATTAATAGAGATATATCTATGATGTAGGTATACAATAGCACAGTACAGAATAATATGCGTGTAAAAGTTGAAATGTTCCGAGCAAAGACGATCCGGATAGTTGTGGCGCCGACGCGCAAACGATGATGCTGGAGTGCATTTGCCATTTGTATCTTAGCAGGGGCGAACTAGAGCTCCGACTTATTTAAGTTAGGAGTTTAGATGATATTCACAGATGTTTTTATGATTGAATGAAAATGATATAATACTCGTACACCAGCATGTTTGTACGCTCCGAGGGTAGATCAAATTAGAATTCTATAATTTTTAAATGTAAGTATATCGCTGATCATAACTGATAGTTTGAATGCATGTTAGATACATTTTAAGCATTATAAAATGTAAATGGCATCAATCTCTATGGATAAACACACAGGGGCACAAATAAATGAAAATATGGTATTTAAAAATGCATTCGTCTCTGCAGTTTTCCTCCGGCGCGGCGGCGGTGGATCACGCGTTCAAGCTGTCACTGGCACTCGACTGCAGGACTTTTTGTCTTCTTGAACCTCGGTTAAAATCCACCTTTTAAATGACGCTTTTCTACTTTGCACTATACCTGCCATTTTATGCCCCTACATCTAACGTAGGTATAAAAACAAATTGTGGCAATGTGATAAAATTTTGTGACTACGACAAACAAGATACAAGGTTAATACATCTCGTCAACAATTTTATTGAGAAAAGTTTTGATTACCGCCGACATAGAGATCAGGAAAATGTATCATCAAATCCCGTTTTCACGCCCCGAGAACTTTATTTGCGTAATTTCGCACGGACAATCTCGTTTTTCGTTTTAAAACCATCTCATTTGTCGTAAAAACGTAAAATGAAGTAATGAAATACTGTTACTTGAAATCCGCAATGCGAAAAATTATGGCCGGGCTGTGAAGTCGGCCGAAATATTCCACCTGAAAGCTAAATTTTATTGCCTCGCGCTGTTTTCGAAAAATTGCATTAATAGTGTATCAACAGAGCTCCGAGCTTCTTTACTGCCATGGAAGTGCGCGGAATACAATTAAACTTTTAATATTTTAATACGGGAAATCGCATCTCCAGCACTTGCAATTATACATTTTGTAGAAGTTAATGTTACTTTTATTGGCGCTGTATTACCACTTCACAATGTACCCTCTGGGCTGAGACATAAAATTTGAACAAGAGTTGAATGTAACATAATTCACTAAACATACAGTGTTATTGTTTGGGTTTTTCACCATTTACGGTAATTGATAATAATAGGATTGGAATATATTCTAAGTATATGTACGATACCTGAAACATAAATCACATACATAGCAAATTAATTAATTTTTGCACCTACGTACCTACATCACACTAACAAGAGCTTATTACACTCAGAAACGTAAAAACATTAATCTAAAATCAGATTAATTGCATCCAAATATATTCAAGATGAGAAAATCTTAGCAAAAATATCTGCCATAGTTATTTTTACGTCATCGCACCACCAATCGGAATTCCTTGCATTATTCATAGTTAAAAAATAATCCGCGCAAACCATCAACTAGATACAGATACAAATAGCAATGACATCCCCGTCGAGGAGTAAAATATCTACAGAGGGATGTTTACTGTTTGGCCAAGTTGTTGCGAGTTCTTAGCCGCCTTTAACACTCCCCCGGGAGTTCATTTATACATTCGCAACACGGAGGCGGCCGTAAAACTGCGTTATCCTGGTCATTATTTAGTCATCGCCCGCACGCTGCTCGGTGCTTCTTTGACCAAGCCAGGAGTGGGGTTTGGAGCAATTGTAATTGGAGATAAAAGTATTAAAAATAATTGGATCAGTCATTTGTAGAAACATGTAATTGGAAGTATGAGAATTACTAAAACAACTTAAAATGAGTTTAGATTTTACTTAATGATAAACATATACTTTGGTTGCTCGATACTCCTTTAGCTTATATGAATTGCACCATATGACAATTATTAAAATTCGTCATCATTGTGACCGTCACCGCCTGCTGGTTAACATCAGACTTGTTAGGTAATCTATCAAAATTCGTTACAAAAATCGTGCACCGAGATTTTCTCGCGGAATTTTAGTTCTAGTTGTTCTGAAAACAAAAGTGTGTAATGCTTAGTACACGTGCGATTTCAAAAGAAAAGTGTATTTTTGTATACTCAATCGTTTTTCCACTTCAAATAACGCTTGGATTTTTTTCGCGAGATCACGAGTCTCCAAAAATGGCGTTCACTGACTAAGTCAACGCTTGCATCCCGGGTTAAAAACTCGAATAATCAAGTAAGTTTCCAATACTTGTTACAATGTGTTGTTGTGTACAAAATTAATGTTTTCATTTCGGAAGTTTGTCATATATTAACACAGACAAAATAGCTAATATTTGCATTTCATTCTGAAGTCACCATTGAAGTCAGTGTTACTACTAATAACACTAGCATTGTGCAAGTGCTCAGCCTTTCTTTGATCACAGTTATCTTTTCATTAAAAAACATATCGTTCATTGTTGCATACTGACTTTCCAAGACTTTTTTATCATCTCAAAGTGCTCATACTGTATAGCAGAGTCGTGCCTACCACATCGACCAATAAAATGCACCGAAATGACTCCCAGCCGCTGCAATTTTATGCACCCATATGAACCAGCAGTTCCGTTGTAAAACTCGTAACTTAGTTTATGATATTTCTATTGAAAACTTTTATAACTCTATGGATGCAGGTAAGAGTGAACTTATCTTTAAATAGAAAATAAAAAGTTACTCCCGTCTTGGAATTTATTCCGAAGTGTTTTGAGAAATCTATTGTGGAATGGAAAAACTTTTAGAGCTGTTTTATAGATGGAAAATTGATATTTGTATATTGCAGCCATTTTTGCTTTTAGTATTTGCTTATTTTAAATCTGTTGTTAATCTGTCTGCTTTAAATCTAAATATTAGTTAAAAAATAATCTCATACGTTTTTTTAACACTAAATAGGCTAACGTTTGACTAATATGTATATAGGGGACAGGAGGTTACATATCGTATTGTGATTTTTTAACAAATTCAAAATAATTTATTTCGAGTAACTTATACACTCTTTATATGTTATGTCCATTCTTTTATAATAAGAAAGACTAAAGTCACCTATGAGATTAATGTCAACTGTAAATATTTCTTTAAAAATATTTATCGTAATAACATTATAAGTAGTGTTAAAAACGACACAGGCTGTATCACATTCCTCCGTAGTTAGTAAGGCGAGTGGTCACGTAGAGTTATTCCCGGGCACTTTACGAGGCGGCTGGCAACACCGGTAAACTCCTTATTTATCTGGGAAACATAAACCGTGGTCTCGGCAAAAATTAATTGGCTCCCACGGTCCTGCTTGTCACACATTAACTATTTGAGATTTTACTGCTGCGGTCTTTTAGTCTGGATATTGGAGTTTAGCTAATGGATTAAAGGAGGTGCAAAATGCAAATTATATTGCAATTTTTGGTACTAGTTTGTTTCTTCACGGTATGGTATCTAGGGTCTTTTATGCGATGTTGATGTTCTAAAAATATTTCTTAATTAATTGTATCTTGTCTATTGGTAGGTAAAACTTAATTATGAAGTTATGATTCTCACTTAAAATAACAGATATATTTAACTCGTTTAGCCAATTTATTTAAGATCAGGCAGACTGTAGTCAAACACAAACATATCTCACACGAAAAAACAAATATGTTCCATTGTATTAATTTTTCCTCCGAGTCAATTCATAATTACTAGGAGTTGCTTGCAAGGAAGTGAGATATTTATATCCATGATAACAGTAATTAAATAAGAAGAATAGATAGATAGATAGATAGATAAAATTCTTTAAACACACACACAGAAAAAAAAAGACAAACAGAAACACAAAATACTTAAATATAGTGCCACAACTGGCCGCCTCATCGCTAACAGCAATCGCTAGTTAAGAAGACCAGTAGAAGGATGAAACTAGTAGTTCTGAGTAAGTACCTATGTTTTATATTTTTACTAGAAAACTTCTCTAAAATGTGAACACTCAAGACGTCCAGAACAAACAAGCAACATCGTGTGTTATGCGAGACTACTTTTTATTTTTATGAGGGGACCAAATTTGGCGTGTTGCTGAAACGACACATCATAACCGTCGGACACAACAACTGTTTGCAATCCTATCCGTAAACCAGCATTGTTTTGTTCGCGAAGACGCCGTAAATCCAACTTGGGCTTTATCATTTCGTGTTAAGGTTGTTTTTCGCGTAGTTATTTTATTGCGGTTGCATTCATCGGGATTGTTCTTTGCACACGCGTGGCGATTTTATTTGAGTCGCCATAAAAAAGAAGTAGCTTTCACCTGGTACTTGTTTAAGCGCAGCTTGTGGCTACGAGCGGGCACACTTCATTAAGGTCGCCGCATTTTTGTTGTGTCATAAAACTTTGTGGCCGGGATTTAGTACATTGTACTTTTACTTGTATCGCAGAGATTACCTGACATTGAAAAGCTTCCTGCGCGCGGCTGTTACGACTTGCAGATAGTTACGTGGAAGCGAGTTACTTTACCCAATTTATTTTATATTCGGTATCTGCAAAGTCTTGAAACTTATAGAAAGTGGTAACTAAGCTTTCAAGAATAACTATAGTATTTTGCTTATTATAAAAATATTTTAATTATATAAACTAACAAATTGGAAACACTGCGCACAGCACTTGTATTGTAGCACTTATTATGAGAAATATTTTTGACACTACCAGCTGTATTAAGCTCGAAAAATATGGTGTTGGCGCACAGAAGTGCGAAAATTCTTTGTCTTGGCAACATTTATGCTTACGAGACACGTTCAGGCGACATTCAGGACGACTCTGCGACGGCAATGAGTCTGAGACAAAAATCACAGATGCGACCCACTGCTGGTTGTTACCACACGAGATGAGATTGGACACTCTCCAAGGTACACATGTTTCCTGGACATTACGCTATATTTGTTAAATAATAACCTAAACTTCGAAGTACCAAAAAATCCTCCCAAAGAAATGTTGCTAATAACCGGTCCATGATTTTACAAGAACCTACTAAAATGTATAAAAAATACATTAAAGCGATCGAAAGTCTGGATCTTTACCGTGATAATGTAGAATGAATGTATAAAACCCCTATAAATACATTACCACATGAGATTGAGATTTATTGTTAGCAATTTAGTCATTTTATGCTCGCTAAAATATCCCCGAAAGTAGCGCAATGAGAATATCAGATTTTATACGTCTTGAAAAGAGCTCTAAGTAAATTTCGGCGAGCCGAGGTGAGAGGTACACATATTTTTTATGTATTTGGTCGTAAACGTGGAGCATAGTTTTATAGACATGATTTCGAAAGTGCGTCGGGTTTTCGGAGGATTTATCTTTTAGGAAAAACAAGGTGTCTGCTGGTAAACGACGTTTGGGCATCGCTATAAAGTTTTTACATAATATAGTGGACAAGTTTGTAAGTACAGTTTTATTTTGCCTTTCCCATACCTTAAACTTAGGTACCTTTCTTATCGTTATTGTTGATTAGTTCATATTATATCATAGACTATAGATTGGAAATTCTAATTTCCAATTATTTATAACGACTATTGTGGATTTTCTAGATTCGAGATGAAAACAAGTTGGTGTATGATTAACCTTAGTTGTCTTTTTACTGTCTTTCACTGTCCAATTAGGGTAAGTACAAAGTGTTTCAAAAAGAATAGTAATAAGTCTGCAACATACTCTGCATAGTATAATTCAGTTTTTAAATGGTTTCTAGTATTACGATAACTTGAGTACTACACATTACTTCCTTCCTACAGCTACCAATCTGAGACCGCAGCCTTAGTCACACGGCTAAGTAGTAAAAGCGTCGTTCCGAGTTAGTCAGGTGTTGTTTAGACTCCACATCAGAGCCGGCAGCGATCCATTGCGATGGCCGAGTAATCCCTGCCGGAGGCTTTGTCTCACGTCCAGCTTACTTTTATTACCCTGCCTGCATCGCGAAATAAAACAAAATTGTCGGGAATTTATGACCCACAACCCCTGGAACCACCTAGTGGGGCGGAAACTTTTCAATTTCAAACGAATTACTTGTTTGTTTTCTGTAATAAGTAGGGTTTAAGGTAATACGGCGCCGCAATGGCTGTCGCGGCCTTCCTTGGAACTACTCTCTTGGTTTTATTACCTGGGTGGTGGGGAAGGGAAGCTCTAGTGCACAATGTTTGAGGGAATGGAGTGTAGTATGTAGTAGGGCCAAATGATCCGCACTTTTACCGCACCCAGCGGAGGTGTGGATTATTTTTTTGGATGTTTTTAGTGGGGTTCTTTTGTCTAGATAATACGAGTCATGTTGTCTGCTTACATTTTACGTACTTGTAAAATTGTATTACTCATATATACAAATAAAAATGAAAATATAAATGTAGGTACTTACTATGCAAAATGTATTTACAATAAAATCATATTGTTTCAAACTAAAATTCCACAAATATACACAAGTCGAATAGCAATAGTATAAGCTGCTTATCACAATCTGCAGTCTTATCTGTTTTTTGTTATTGGTGAACAAATAAAATATATGTATTAACGTTTTTTAGAAAGCATTATAAACCCTTAACAGTACAATGTACCATTATCTTTCTCATACAGCTACAAGTTATAAAACTAAAACATTTAACCCGACACTTAGTACTTTACCACGCATGTTAAAGAACCATTCAACACCCATACTACGTCATACTGACTCATATAAACAAGAACGACGATCGAACAGGGCATTAAGCAACGTCGTTTTACACCAACATAACGCTTCTTCAGGTAGCAAATTGAATGTTAAAACGTAACCTGCCCTCAACGACATTGTATCTCATAGACAACCCATTCTGGTAGAAATAATAGAATAGAATAGAAAATTCTTTATTGCAACACACGATAACAATAATAATCTGATATACATGAGCCTCAATACATTGTATTCCAATAAAATACGCATAAAATAATTGAGTATTAAAAGTTTCTGATCGACAGTCGCGCGGCATGGTTTCTACCGCGCACACTAATATAATCTTGTTTTTTTTTTAAACACAGTTTAAGCTTGATAATTTTGTCAGCTATCATCAAAAATATTAATAACTAGGGGAGTGGGAGTAGGACAGCATAAGCTGATAAATAAAAATCTTTCGGTTAATAATTATTGCAGCAATTAATTAATTTATTCAATCAGACATGGCATAGTTTGCTCACTTAATATAATATCTCTTCAAGTGACTAGCTGCATCACTGTCTCTGCCTTACATTGTCTATGCTTGCCCCTAACTGAATAAGTTATGGGGTTCCAGCTATTGGTGATGAAACTTGAATGACCCCGGGCTTGTCTAAGGATGGAATTTCCATGTTTACGCCTCTATGGAAAGTTGAGTGGTTTTAACGCCAGTTTACTAGGCAGAACCATTCTGGAAAGGCGGTAAGTTATAGTGAAAATTTTGTTTGTATTTATTTTCGAAACGATGATAAACGCCGTGTTATGGGAAAGGGATAAATAAATTCATGAGACAGTAATTTTAACGGAATCATAGAAAAAAATAACAAAATTTTATCAGTTAAGTAGGTACTAGGACGCTTAACATATTTTGCTGACTTACATTATTATTTCGTTTATTTTACAACACCAATTTTCGAGCACGGATATAATAAGTAGCAATTCTATACAAAAGGATTGAGTGAACAAACCTAGCTAAGTTCCAAAAGTCGCACCTAAAGTTCTGTAGTCGCGTAAGAAAGCTCTGCGCGTGGATAACATCGGAACTAAAATAGTTAAACGGGTTGATATCCGTTTTTTATAATGCTTATGTTTATTCCACTTAACAACAGCTCGAAATTTGATTCGTTTTCATTAGATTGACATTAGAATGTGTTATCTAGTGTATTTTCAAACACCGCAATGAATATCTCTCTAGTTTTGAAAAAAGCATATCCTTTTAATTTTATGACATCAAGACAAACAATTTTTAACTTACGACATTATAAAAATGCACTTGTGGGTAGATTTAAAAGCAAATTTTGAAATATAGAAAAATAGCACATAATAAATTAAATGAAAAGATTTCTGTATTGTTTTTACACATATACCATAAGTATATACAAAAATTACTTAAAAATACAGAAAACTTATACAAAACAGATATTTACAAAAAGTTCAGCACACCGTCCATGTTGTCGCTGTGCGGCAGGGAACCCAGGATGCTGGCAGTATTACCTCTTTGAATGCAAAGACTCAAACGTTGAGAAAAATAGCTGCCAGCCCTGAGATCTCCTGTGGCAAGGACCAAACGCTTGCTAACCTGTTTCACAAGTAATTTTGTGTCCGGAGACCACGGGCCCAACGTCTCTTTCTGTATTGTTGCTTATTTTAAAGGGCTAGGGTGTGAGTTACTAATATATTTTAACACGGAATAGGCCAACGTTTGACTACAGTCTGCCTGATGTTAAGCGACGCTGTAGTCTAAGATATTGTTGCACGTTTGACTAGGAGAAACCTATCATAATGTTGTATAATAATTTTTAGTTGTGTATAATAATGTTGTTGATTTAAAAAAAAAACAACATGACTGTACAATAAATTTCAACTACCTACAATATTAAAAAACATGCACTACGTATGTATTTTGAACAAAGGGCAGTAGTATAAGTGCTGCCACCAGCAGCGTGCGGGTTTATCTTGCCTCCTTTAAGAATGCCAGTTACTCAGTTAGCCGCGATCCTACAAACTTCCCATTTTTCGATTGGTCGTGTTACAAAGTTCACAAAATGTAGTTCAGCAAATGCTGCTTCGAGTCGGGATCTTTTGTGAAGCACGTATTTTTGCATTGTGGGCGGATTAGTTCTTATTTTGCTCACAAAATGTGACGTGGAGTTTTTGGGTGTTTTAAAGTGCTGATGTTATGTAATTACATACAGTTACATTAAACGTATTAGCGTTTGCTAAGTATGGGACTAGATGGCCTTGTGTGAGATGTACTGAAATATTTATTTATTTATACAGCTACACAGCAGGGGGAATTCTGCAAAAAATGATGATGAAGAAGTTCATGGTACATTTTTCTGTTAAGTGTCTTTGTTTACCAATTTAATAAATTATTGATTGTAAAGTTTAAAACTCGTTGTCTAATACGTATTGTTAGTTATTGGAAGACAAAATGTGTTGGCGAACAGTCAATAAAATATAATGTCGGCATATTTTATTGCACACTAAGTTTTTCAGGATAAAAGTAATCTATGACACTCCTATGACCTTATACTACCTACATACCAAAAATCATGATGATTCGTTCAACCATTTTTGCGTGATGAGCGTTCAAACGGATAAACAGACGAACAGAAAAAAACTAATAACTGCTGAAACGTATTCTCATATGGATTTAAAGTATACCCATGTAATTTTTTTCTAATATCGTCTATGTTTAGATAGATAGATAGATAGTAATTTATTGATAAATTGAAATTCCAACTTAAGAAATAAATGTTACAAAAAATGGTTATAACATTATATCTCGTCATTTTACAATTATTCATTAGATTTTTTACCATCTTCACGTTTATTATATATATCGCAAGAGAGAGTTAATGTTGATTGTCATAAGACATAAGGTCGTTTTCTTTAGACATATGCAAAGAGGATCCCTGTATGAATTCCCACGGTTGATCCTCGAAGGCAAGATTCCGGGAAAAAGAAGCCCTGGCCGTCAAAGGATGATATAGCTAGACAACATCAAGAAATGGAATGGACAAAGCTAAGCTACCCGCATCTAAAAGAAGCAGCATGGGATCGCAAGAAGTTTTGCCAACTGACCTCCGACCTTCAATATGAAGATGGCACCCGATAATGATGATAGATAGATAGAAGAAAGATAGATACTCAACTTTTTTCCATTTTCTAATAGGTACTAGAAGATCGATTTCACAATTTTATTTATGTGCTTACAAATTACTCGTATACCTAATTCATCTAGCCAATTGTCAAATTAAACTAGGGATGTTTGCAGACATTGTATAGACCATTCTTGCAGCGACAATGTCTTTGCATGTTCGTATCGTTGTAGTCTCGGCGGCGATTATCAAAGCAATCAGACGCTTCGCAAACTGCTTCTGAACGGTGGTAGGGTGGAGGAAACATTTACAAATATAGGTATCGCTTATAGACAAGCCTGCTAGATCTTAAGCTATAACAATGCCTAACATTAGCCGAATTATGGGACTGCGTTAAAAAATGTTGTAATGGCCGCGAAACATATAGACTTTTAACAATTTCTTCTAAACTCTTAAAGTAATTTTATTGTGTTTAATAATACTCGTATTAGGGGTTGATTTTTACTTCCAAATACGCGCACGCGACTTGCAAAATTATACAAATATTTCGAAAGCTTACTAAAAGAAATAAAAAACCTGAACTCTCTGAAATAGTTCTTGATTCATTAATATACATACATGGTATAATCAAATTTGCTACCAAAACATTGTAATAATAAAATCTTTTATAAATATACTATTTTTTGTCTTCTTCAATCTCAAAAAGCCAGTTAGTCAGTCGCTAAATTACAATCACGATTTGCGAGTTTTCAAAAACATCGACAACAATGGCAAGTTGCAAAGCCAACACTACAGCGATTGAAGTGTTTGGGCAAGTTTGGGCGGTTGTTTGGGCGGCTGTTTGGGCGGCGCGGCGGGGGCGGGCGGAAGTGGTCGGGAGCTGCTGGCTTAACTGTTGCGTCACTTGATTGTTGGATTCTGGATGGAACAAAGGAACTACACATTATTGAAATTAGTTTTAAATAATGGCGTGATATATAAATTTTGTAAACAAAATAATAAGCTAAATTTCAAAGTGACGAAAAAAGCAAACTTATGTTTATTTAATGTTTTAATGATTCGTTTCTCTTCTAGCAAAACAGTGATGATTTTTAAAGATTAAATAATATAAAGTTAATCTTTAAATTAGTTAAATATAGGCTACTAAACACTCGCTGCACCTATATTGCGTTCAAGTATGAATAAATAAATAAATCATCACATTTTGCGTAAAATCTTTCTAATGTTTAATCTTTTATTATTTTTTTAATGCAGTACTAGTAATAAGGGTATTTTAAATTTATTACGTGATTAATTTTAGTTGTATTAACCGGCTAGCACTTACGTCAAAAATTACGTCGAAAAATTAGCTCGACAAGTTTCGGAAATCTGAGGTTTCCATCATCAGGAGGACGAGTCAGCACGCGCGTCCCGGATGGCCGCCTCGTCCAGACTGGTTCGCCGACTCACTGCCGCACCCCCCCGCTTCTGCGCCCGCTCCGCTCTCGCAACCGCTCGCGCACCGCGACGGGTGAGGATAGGCGATCGAGGCGCCACCGGCGGATCGTGTATTTCTTCCTCATCGCTTGAGATCCGTTGCACCAAGATATTGGGGTCCGCGCACACTATGCTGACCGTGTCTAGTGGCAGATGTTCAGCTACATCGTCCTCCCGGCCAGAGTTTAAAACAGGTCTCCACGCAGGTGCCAATGTCCATCCTCGGTCACGATTAAAGTTTGGATGTCGACCTATTTCTATTGCTTCCCGAACTTTCCTTGGTACTAGGAACTTCTCCTTGGCCAAGACCGACACCTTATCGAAACGTAGGAAATGGTTCACCCCTTCAGCATGTTCTGCCAACGCGGATTTAACAGTCTCCCTGTTTTTAACACACCGTATGTGTTCCGCCACCCTCGTAGAAATATTGCGGCGGGTTTCTCCGATGTAACTCATACCACAGTCGCAAGGTATACGATAAACACCTGGGGCATGTAACGGCTCGCTGTCTTTAGGTGATCGCAATAGTTGCCTCAGACGACTAGGTGGACGAAAGATGGTTTTCAAGTTATATTTCCTTTTAAGGAAAATACCAATCTTATTGATTAATTGTTTGAGTAAAGGAGTAGTTATGGCGATTAAACAAAAACAATTAAATACACCATGCAATAGTTTGTGTAACGTAAATGATTTACTTTACTTAACATGTTGTTACGTTAATTATAAAGACAATTGAGTTTCGCACAAGAGAAACAGCATGGCAAAAGCAGTTAAAACCAACTTCAATCTTAATTTCAAAGCAGGCAATAGAGAATGCCAACAGATCAAATTACCATACTAAAGAAAAAAGATAATATAAGATTAGAAAGTTAAGTGGCGAAAATCGGAACAGTAAAGGTGATTTACATTTAGCCCTGAGCGAAGAATATATACTTTGGAATTACTCGAGCTATTTGGTGCTTTAATTCGTGGGCCAGCAAGAAGGATGGGCCAGGCGCCTCCCGGGCCCTAGTTTAATTACAAAAGCAGGTTTATCCACTCTAATTTCGAGAATTTGGCATTCCCGGCGTGAACCGCGGAAGGGTCACGGTGAAAGAAAATGACATTTGTTATTCTATTACGTTGAGCAAAGTAGCAAAGAAGCGTCTGTAATTACTTTTGTGTAGCGTTCCGACAAGCTGTATTAGATGCTTTTTCGTTTCAAGACTATTTTGTTAGTGGGTAGCTCTGAGTAAACACGGACTTACTTATATAATAACTTTATCATATTGAAGACAAGATTTAAGATCGTCCGGTGCAAGCATTGTACCGCGCCGATGACGTCATGCGTGATAAGATTGCTTCGTTTGTGTCTTTATTCATGCTCATGTGACCGCGTGAGAACCTTCTACGACTTGTTCTTTTTGCTCTAGGACATTTGAAAATGTTTCTTAGCAATATTAGTCTAACGTGAAGTCGTACCTTCTTTTATGCTAATTTCGGATTATCTTTACGAGGGTAATTTGGCAGGAACGCCTAGGTCGATTAGCACGGGAAGCGCGCGCGCCTACGCCGTAGCGTGTCTACGGAGCCACGTAGACCCCTGTAGCCTCTACGCGGCTGGAAAGCTATAGAGCTGTGTAACGGGCGAAGTTTTCTCCTCTCGGTCGTTACGAGGCGCGAATTGCCAGCGTTACAATTACAACGTGGCTCGCCATATTTATGCCGGCGGTAACCAAATTGCCCGATATTATTCCATCCCATTGAGTGCGAAAAGCGCAAATTAAACCGATTTTATATTGGACGATTTTCCCAGAGAGCGGCGCGAGATATGTTCGTTGTTAGATAAGGAGCCGAGAAGATTGCGTTATGAAATAAGAAAGGGATTGCTTGGAGGAAGAGTTGCTTTCGGATAAATATACAGCGGGTCTATGGGCCGGGAATTGGTTACGTTCTTGATTGCAATTCAGTTTGGTGGGGTTTTTGTGTGGTTCATTGAATTAATAAAGGGTTTATTGGCAATAAATGAGCGCAACTTTATTGTTTGTTTTTGTTCGTAAAACATTAATTAAGTGGTCTTGTTTTAAATTAGGACAACATTTCACTTCGTTGTACAAGTAAAATTACTGATTTATAAGTGTTTCATGGGATTACTTCTTACTTACTTAACTTTGTATTTTTGTAAACTGAACAACTACACTTAATCTTACTTCTTACTTACTTAACTTTGTATTTTTGTAAGCTGAACAACTACACTTAATCTTACTTCTTACTTACTTACTTAACTTTGTATTTTTGTAAAGTGAACAACTACACTTAATCTCAAAATAAACTTATTGCCCAGTGTAATGAAATGAAAAAAAGGTCATTATTTAATATTTACTCCAATAATGATATAATATATCAATTACCCATCAAGTCACCATTAATTCAGCTTGTTCCAGAAATGTTTCTTGTACATCATCATTTTCAATCACCATTCCTAATACATATATCCAGAAAAGTAAGGTCTTCAAGGCATCAAACACATGGTGAAACAATAAACAATGTAATTCACACATACAGAACCTGCCTATCTAAAAATATACTTCTTTACAAATAGCAAAAGTCGTGCGTGAAAATACACCTTTTACTCACGGCAACAGAAAATACAGATACATCTGCTGAATACGTATTGGTATGTATTTAATTTATTTATTTATATCATTACAATAACTAACTAGAAAGAGGCTATTTGACGTGTGGTATGTGATACATACATCAGAATAAATAGGCATCTATTTGGTAATATTTCTGGTGAGGACATCCCGCAAACCAACTCTAATATTTTTTTTACATTAGATAGGCTCACGCTTGACTACAACTTGACTGATGTTAAGCAACGTTGTAATCTTCGATCTAGCGCGCTTGCCTAGAAGAAACCTAAATATATAAATCACAACAGCGTTCTATAACTAAGTAGCGAAAGAAAATGAAATACCATCCGAGAAAAATATCTGTTAGGAGCAAGATATTATATTTAAAGATGTATTGAAGAAAATTGATTGTATTCCGACATCAATGGTTAACATTATAATAATTACAGGCTCATACAGAAATTGCTGAAAATTATATCTCTTATGTAGGTAATGCATCTTAATGCAATTTCCATTTTGCATCTATCTGTACAGTAAATATGATGTGAGCACATATTAATTTATGCCATTTTAAAACTATTTGCCAAAACATAAGGTTCGTTATAACGATTAAACAATAAGTTTAAACATGATTATTCTTAAGCATTTGGGAAAAAGAATCCCTGAAAAACCTTAAAAAAGAAACACGGTGTTTGAAGTTACTGTTTGATTTTCGGGATGTAACTATTTTTCAAAATAAAAAAATATTAAAGCGATTACACTTTTTTTTTATTTCACTGCATTTTTTTACACACTTCTTGTAGGCCTGTATCAGCGAAGGTCGAGATATTCCCAACTATATAGCATAATGAAAGAACAAGGGGGCCCAGCGCTAACAACTAATTGGCCATTCCGAAAACTCATTTGAACGCAAAATGGATTCTGTATTTAAATTTCAGCATTCCGTAAAACAACGGCGAAAGTTAAATGCATAAGGCATTTCGGTTGCTCATGGGTAATTTAGTCGACGTTTGGTTTATCCTATTGTGTTGGACAAGCTTGTTATTACCGTGGAAATCCTTGAAAGAAGCTCCGCAAAGTCCAGCTGCAGTTCTTTTATTCGATTTAGTTAGTGCAAAATACAGTTTTTTTATTTGTCTGAGTCATCCTCCTGTTGAAGGAGCCACTAGTGCTCCTAAACATGTCGAGCTAATTTTCGACGTGTGTGCTAGCCGATTTTAAAAACATATTTAAATTTTCATTTTTTTATTCTGTTGTATGCTTATACGTATGAGTAAAATAGTAATTTTCTTAGTTCACAAACACTTTCATGTTGTTGTATTTTCATTTTGATTATAAGAAAACAACAATTGGTACAAAGTTTAGTAGACATTTGAATCAATAGAATTAGAAATTGTGTAACAAGTTTGTAAGAATATCCTAACATTGCTTATTAATAGACTTAATAAATATAGCATTTGTATTTATCATGACTAAAACTTTGAAGTCCTTTTTTCTCTTTAATTTCTGTTATTGAAAGCAATGTCTGATTAAAAAAGTAGACCTACTCTTATTCGTTTAATTAATGAGTCTTATTCGTTCAATTTATTCAGCTAGGTAATAAGTAGGTAATATTTAACACTTAAACATCGTGAGGAAACCGACATGTTTGAGGACCACAATATCCGAGGACATGCGTCTTCCGTGGAAGGACCTGGGCGCCCACCACGATGTATCTGCCCAAGAAAACTCCCCTAACGAATTAATTCTGCGGGGGAGTCACGACCCTCAGTCATGAGGAAATACGACTCAAAGAGAGAGAGAGAGAGATTTAACACTTATTTCTAGTCTTCGCCATTTATATTCCAGAAAACAAGGACTTTAGTCTTCAATGTGATCATTATTCTGCAGGGCTAGATAGACAGCTAACTCAATAAATATCATTTAAGTCTAGCTTTTCCCAGTGGATCGAACCACAGGGCCAGCTTAGGTTGTCTATCAGAAAGTTAGTTCGGTCATTTTTCATTTTGGTATTGTTAGAATTAATTCTACATTTTCACATTATATTTTGTAATTGTATGTTTTAAACTACAATATCTATATAAATTATCTAACTATTTGTGAATGTAATACGCCTGCAATAAAAATTTCTAATGTAATTTTCTTAGTTACATTTTATATAATATTGTTCTTCCTTAATCGTTAACTTGTAAATATGATATCTTGTTCTTAAAAAATACATTGATTTATCTTAACTATTTTAATATTAAAACTTTCGTGAGACATTTTATCAAAAGATTTATCTAATGATGTATCTTAACTATGTCTTGGAATAAAGGTTATGAGTCAAACATCATGACAAAACATTACATTTAACTAACAGCGTTCTCTTTGGTCATATTTCATCAATTCAATCTATCTTTCTCATTCAAAGCACTACTATATCACCACGTACCCCATCCAATGCGCTTACAATTTTTGTTCCAACGAGGTGTTAAATCGAGAAGGTTTTATGTACGCTGCATCGCAGTGCTTCGGGGAATCCAACGTCTGGTCGCCTAATGACGATGGCGCGCTGAATACTGAGCGGCCTGCCTTGTATCGGTTATGTATAGACGTATATGTATTGATAATAGTAAGGTAAATGGTGGTACATGCCTGCATTTGCAGAGCTACAGATAGTTTGCTACCTTTTAGTCCTATTTATTTGGTTATTTTTGGGTAGAGGGAATTATTGTTAAGTCACTCTGTCAAATGTTAGGAGAGAATTAAACAAAATAGAAAAAATCGGTCGATATTGAAAACAAATAAAGTGATCAATAAGAAATATGATTAACTACTTATCATTAGTTTCAGCAGGAAACCACAATATGAAGCATGGTTTTCGTTTGCAGTTGTATAATATGTGACACAAAAGAAATTGATGTTACATAATTTATAAAAGACCTTTCCGACTTTCAGCCAAAAATTAAACTCTTGCAAAACTTTACATTCATAAGAATATATTACCATATTATTAAAATATTGCATAGAAAATTCGGTACTATCCCACTAAAACACATCAAAAAGCGAAACTGATAGCCAACGCTCCTCAACTTCACAATATAAATCAAATAGTTTTAGTTCCACTTTCTTTCTTAAATTGTGTATTGTTTTAGCCATGCGTTGGTCCGTGCGACATCTTGTCTGCCAACTCCTCCCAATAAATAAGCAGGTCACATATTGGAAGGAGAGGGAATACAATTGTAACTTTCTTCGTACGAAGGAAGACGAAGTTTAAAAAATACAAGTTTTGTTGCCTTTCCGAGAACGCACGGAGCGTTCGCACGTAGTCTCCCGCTCTGAGATTATTTGCACTTGTGTCTCTTGAGGAAGTTTTTAGGGATAAATTGCTCGTATGTTGAAAGCCGAGTCAGCTTTTTTTTTTAATTTACTTGTGTTGAGTTTGATATTATAATGAGACGTAAAGACGACTAAATTATTAAAATTGAAATTGATTTCCATCTTAGTTTTATCTTAATTTGCAAATGGTCGGCAAAATAGTGAGACAATTTCACGGTAATAATTTAAGAGTGAATTAACTTTGGCCATAAAATTGTACCTTATCATTGGTATGCCGCTCAAAGTCCACCTTCAGTGATGTTGGAATAAGAATGAGCGCTCCCATTAAACGTCCCGAGACCAGCGCATATCAAGCAGCTACTCTCTACTACTCCCAATATCCAGATCATAATTTCAAAGTTCCAATAAAATCGGTTGGAAATTGGAGCTCATAAAAGCGAGTGAGCTAAGTGATCGATCAGGGGAAAAGTTGTTAATCTTGTCTCGTGCTGCCAAAGTTCCGCTCGGTAAGTTCTGATTATTACTTAAAGAAAGGAGACACAACAAGCAATTAGTATGCAGCGAGGTCGCGTAACATTTTTTTACATTATGCTAAGTCCCGAAGAAAAACTGTAGGAAGTCCGAGGGAGGAAGGGGGCTCTCCGCCGATTCCCAATAATTCATTAGAGCGGGCGTCGTCACGGGGTACGAATTAAAATTAATGATTCGCGAGGATCGCAGCCGCCTTCGGAACATCTCATTGTATTATCTAGTCACTTTTTATCCTTAGAGATAATTCGAACATGCCGCGTCGCAGGTGAAGCGGTGACTTTTCACAGTTAGGACTTACTTGAAAACAAATAAACTTAATACTATCAATATATTGTGAAGCTCACTTTATCTACATAACAGCTTCGCAACATGTTGATAGAGAGTACAATATTTGACAAGCAATACGTATCTCGTCTCTACGGAGTCAATGCATGTGATTAGATAGCACGTCCCCAAGAAATCATCCGTGCCTAATCAAATCTACAATAACGTTTCAAGAATTTCCCTCGACTCGACGTATCGCTACGCGCCATGGATACGTCTATACAATATGCAATTAGGTATCACCGCTGCTTCACTTCAATTTGGCTCTAATATCTTTTGATCCCGTGTTGGGATTTGCAACGACATTGTCGCGGGATGATTTGATGAGAAATTCTGGCGACGCGACGCGATGCGACACACAAGTCGAGTTTCCAGTTTCTTGTCACGCGCGCCGGGCTCAAATAAGGCTTACTCCGCCCTGCCGCCCGCCACCAGCATCAACTAGACTCGAGAATACCTAATGTGTCTATCCGTTTTCTTTCTCGTCGACCGCTAAAAATGAATTAACATCTTGATTAGAAAAGTTTGTCGACGCTTTGACGACAAACTTTTATTTTTAAGTAACGCCGGTCGTAGAATTTGAGGTTTCATCAATAATTAATCAGGTCACACTTAATTAACCTTTTGGAGCCAAGTTTACATTTAATAGGAGTTGATCAATACTTTGTTTGTGATATTGAGACGTGATTTCGTTAGTGGAGAGGGAAACGTGTGAGTGGCGACTAATCGTGCGACGTCTCAACTTGGTTGTTCATGAGGCGGGTGGCGGCGTCGCTCGCCGAATTCCAAGTAGCGACCGACTGGTGAGATACAGTAACAAATTGACGGCAATATTTGTTGACAGTTGGTTGTCAACCGGCGGTTATTAGCCCGCCCCGGCCGCATGCGAGCTTCCACCGCCACTTACTTCTAACGACTTCGGAACAACTTTTTCGGAACGAACGTCGACCGAACAAGCCATTGTGTAAATGATCAAAGTAGATATAGGCGAGATAGGAACCGTTTACTTTGATTGTTTCTGGTCCTGTGATTTCCCTTTTGTAACGTAACAATACCTACCTTGGAGCTGAATGACTTATAAAAGAGCAGGGAATAATAAAATATATTACATGTACATACCTACTAAGCTTATTCCTCTTAGACGTAGACCTATGGTTTGTAGGTTTTAGGTACTTAATTGAAGTTTTAAAGTATTTTAACTTTTAACGAGATATAATTATGATGGCACATAAAGTCTACTAGACCTGTTAGATTATTCAGAAATATATATGTACTATGCCCAGCATTTTCCATCGTAAAAAAATCTGCTATAAAGCACAAAGACATAGGTTAAACCCATAAATAACCAGTAAACGTACAGCCAACGCTTTCACGTTACCTTTGCATACTCATTTGACTCAATCTGCTATCCATTCCGGCCGTACTTCACGGCGGCCATTTTCGTTTTAATTGGTCACCAGTCGTTATGCCCCTCAGTTATCGGGCACGTACTCGGATTGATTACTCAAAAAGAGTATTTTCGCTACTCAGTTACTCAATTTGTACTGCAAATGAATGGGCTCTGAGTTCGCCATTCGGAAAGCGTGCTGACGTCATTTTTTAAAATAAAAAATCTGATTTTACAAAGGGCAGACTACAGTGTTGCAAAATAGTGCTGTAGCTCAGATAGCGGAGGCTGTCGCGTGCGATTACCAATGTTTAGCATAGGTCGACGCGGTCAGTCCTTGGATGGGTGACCGAAAAGTGGCATTCCATTTTGGGCGCTTCCGTGGGTCGGATGATACGATAAACTGTAGGTCCCGGCTGTTTGTCTAGTACGAGAGTCGTTAAGCCAAGTCAGAGGCCCTTAGGGCGGCTTGATAAACTCTCAACGCCAGAGTTGGCCACTCTCATTCGATATAGAAGAAGTGTTGCTAAATAACAAGTAAATTGTTGACAAGTTTGAAATATAATACTAAATACTAAAGATTCAAAATGCATGGTAATTAAAAGAAAAGTAGTTTAGTAGTTTAGTAATAACTCACACCATTTAAGTATCTACTCTTAAAATAGAAATTTACTAGGACCAAAAAACATATATAACAATTAGCCAAAGCTACGCGAAAATACGAGCTAATATATAAGCTGGAGCTATAAGAGCCGAAAAATAAACCATTAAAATATATTCGCAGAACTCCAGTAAGATCCATTGCCGTAATAAATGGCAATAGACTTTTAAGGCTTTGAAAAAATATATGTTCGTGACTCGGCAGGCGCCGCGAGGTCGCCCCGGCCGTACAATTGTGTAGTCCTAGAACGGTGGCCATCACAACTTGGCCTTTGCGCTTGCCCTGTTTTTCTTCTTATAGACCTTGCAAGGGAAGTATATAGCGGGCGGCGGAAGGTCAAGGCAGCCTGGTGGGTGTACAAAGTGGCTAATATGAGCAGATCACGCGTATGGAAATTACAATGAAATCAATCACGAACCGCCCGAGCACGGCTCACAGACCGCACAAACAATGCCTCCGACGTAATGGTTTCCCATAAAGATTCATATCTCTCGTTCCTCTCGATATGAATAAGAATTTTCAGTTTTCATTTCCAGCTTATACATTTATTTTTATTTGTATTGATACTGTTATTATTATTCGATTCCATATTGTAAGTTGGATCGGAATATTGGAATTACGCTAGTTTTACACGTTTCGTGCGATACTCGGCATTCTTAATTCAGCTCCACTTTTATTTATTTTACATTGTGAAAATACAGCATAGCAAAGTTTTTTTGTTAAAAAAAGTTCTTTCATGAGCTTTATGGAAACAGTAAATAACTCCAGGCAATAAGTAACAGCTACGAGCGCTACAGTTTTTCGTAGCACGTCGTAGCAAATCTTTCGGTAGGCTCTGCGAGTAATTCTAGAATACATTATCTTTACCAATTCCTATAAATATGTCTTCTACGAAATTGGTAAAGGTTAGATAAGCTTCGGGAACCCACAAAATTAAGAGCTAAAACAAAATTGAGACCTAATTCCGCCACATGAAAAACGATAACAGGCCCGATGTAAGTAACACATTTACATAGAAAATGCTTTAGATACGTGACCGTAATGTATTTCCTATGGTAATCCGTAGTCATATTGAGCACACATAAAGTCAGATACTAAAATACACATCAGAAAATTCAAAATCACTTACGTTTGCGGACGGCGTTCGCAGGCTGTGTCCTAGCACGCCAATAAAAATGTAAATGTCACAAATAAAAATGTTGCTTTTGAAGGAGATCCTTTGATGTAAATATAATCAGGATTGTTTGTCGGTCCGTCAGTCTGTCGCGGGAGTCATGATGCAGAGAATTTCCCCGAGGAGCGGCCGGTATCTGATAGAAATCATTGAATTATCGCGCGGTGCTGCTTTACCGCCTTGTGTGTCTTAGCTGGAACAGTTCAATCAACTTGTGGACTTGCTTGATAAATAAATAAATAAATATTCCGAGACATTGCACACAGCGCCATCTAGCCCCACGCTGAGAAAACGCTTGTGTCAGGGTACTAGATAACGTACTAGAAATGTCCTGAAATATTTTATTTTTATTTTATTTATTACTTTCTTATATTTTTGTTAAAGTTTGTAACCAGTTAAAAGAAGCTTAGGTACTTCAGAATGTATAGTGTAAAGTATGATTTATTTAAACCTTGAAAAAGCGAACTAATCTAGTCGAGCGGAATGAATCAAATCTATTTTATAAAAACTATTCACAGCTTAATCGAATAGGCTACCTAAATACGCGGCTTCGTTATATTAATTTCTATAAAAGATTTGTATTTGATACCTAAATATTTAAAAAAAATATCTGCTTCTACGAATAATGCGTAGGTACATACCTACATCAATCTTTTTCTTTCATACCGTGTAAACAAACAAAGTTAGCTATAGGCAAGTTCACACAAACTTATTCATTGAGTAATATACCATCCTCGTTCAGGGTCGGAAGAATTTCAATATGTATAATAAATATTATGCAGGTTGATTCTTTGAGCGCGGGTCCGACACAGAACATTTGAATAAATGTATAGATAACATTGGTACAGTATTCAGGATTATGATAGATTAAAAGATTGTTATGATATGATAGAAAAATATGATGAGAGTTTTTTTACACTTACAGAGCGTAATTTGGAATAATAAAACTTGATTGTCTTGACACTAATATTTTAACCATATTACATAACCTACTGAACCGGTTTTAATTAAACAGCATGTAGTATTCAATTGGTTATGCCATGGATAATTTTCATTGACGAATGTAACGATACATACGTTAAAATGAAAAATACACCTAACTAGATGTAAAAAATAAATTGTAGTAAGTACTCTTTACATATTTACAGGTTTCTTCTTTACGCAAAATTATTCCCAATTTTAAAATTGTAAACCTTAGTCACTGCACCAATTCAAATACAATGTGGCGCCGATAGCAAAACCCGAGCAAAATATTGTTCACCAGAGGTCGCTGTTTAGTCGAACCCCGGAAAATATGTATGTTTTGCCTCTCCGGAGCAACGATATTAGATTCAAGAGGTACCGGCATCGGTGGCCATAAAACTCCTATCTCTGCGCTATGGATGAATAACTGGGTGCACTTGTTTTACCTGTTTGGGGGACACGAGAATTTGTCTATTGCTGAAGTTTGGCGATCTTTTAAGTGGTTTGGGAATATATTGGCGTATAATTTGTTGTTTTTATTATATTGATACTACGTACTGAAAAGTGTATTGTTTTTTTACAAAGAATATAATATGTGTATGTGAATGTTTGTTAATACTTCATATTTGACAAAATATTTGAAAGAAGTACCTAATACACTGAAATTTACTATGTAGTTCTCAATTATTATCATAATCTTGTTGTTGCCCATTGCTGATGTCTTTTAGAGGGCCTATGGCTATAGACTCTCTTCCATGTTCTACTTTAGTTTACCATTATAATAACATTGCTTTCTCTCTACAACTATATTTACTTACAAAGTTTATAAATACTTAAGTACTTACTAAAATTACTAAGTAAAGTGTGAAAAATGTTACCTAATTTAACATAAGTATCTACTTACATGTGGTAGTAGAATTAAAGGCTATTATATATATATTATTTAATTTTTATTTGCATAATAACAACATAGGATAAAACTTATTAAAATAGATAGGGACTTGACGTATATCTATGTGGGTAATTTATATTAATAATAATAATAATAATTCATTTATTCATCTATAGTGTTACAGCGTTATTATAATGTGTGATTTAATAATAAAGTGTTTCACTATGAGATAAGTCTTACATTTCTAACCTATTTACATTTTACATTTTGAGTGATTTGATAAGTTATTGTAATTCATTAGCTCATAGGGTAGGTACCTATTATAATTGATATTAATATAAGATAATTTAAAAAGAATAAATAAATTAAACATTTGTTAATTTATAACTAACCTGGTTAACCCGCTTGTAATTAAACTCAATAGACATATGTGATTTTTAAATCGTGATCATAATCGGGCATATAAAAGTCATTCGATGCTACCATACTTTTCTATATCGCTAAGTACGGTTACGTAGCAACTCTAAGCCTTCAACGACGTCATCCGAGATCAGATATTCGCAGCAGAATCCTAATAAGCACTTATGAAGCGAACTGGCGGTCGCAAATCGCCGCCACCTCATTGGGGCTGTATCCCTCAATCGAACACTCAGCAGATCTTTTCCGGCGCCTGTCGCAAACTATTACAGCCTGTAAGCATTACGGCTACATTAAGAGTTTTAGGTGGAGCCACTGTCTCGTTTTAAAGGAATATCAATTTTTTTGGGATGTTTCTGTACCAACTGATCCTCAGGGCGTGAAGTGCAGGCTGCGAAGATCTTATAGGCATATATTTTAGTTAAAATAAAGAAAAAAACATGTCTTTATATCCTTTCTAATATCAGTTTTAACAATAAGATGATTTTAAAATTTTATTTTTTCTACAGGTTGTATTACAAAAATTAACACCAGCTTTAATAAAATTTAATTCTGTCTGTTAAATAAACCTATTCATAAATAAGCCTTGATAATCATGACCGTGCTAATACTTACTTGTATATTGTACTGCACTCAGCGCTTAGAAACACGCCAGAGACAGTCGCTCCACACAAGTAAGGCTATTAACGCAGTGCCTGATGAAAGATAAACATTTGACGTGAGGAGAGAATCCGTATGCTCGTCACACGGGCGGGGTTAATTCAATAGCTGATTGGATTTGGGCCACGATCTGTGAGGCCGTTTACACCTCACGATTTGTGACGCTGGATTAGGGAAACAAAGGGATTTGGATGTGATTGCACATGTTGCGATTGGTTTACATGTAAGGCTTTTGTTCTCGTTTGCATGTAAGGTGTTTTTACAAAATAATTTGACAGAAAGTATTTTATACATAGTATTTTGTAGTTGTAGTAGTAGTATTACACTTATCGGCCAGTGGCCAGTCTGTCGGTCTTTTATCGAATTCATTCCGGAGAGTGTGCAGAAGAGCTACATGAACTGATTCCCTCAGCTCCTTTCTATAACCGAACAAGCAGAAAGTCCGCAGGTGGAATGGTGTTTTATGGTGGAAGTGCCGAAGTATCGAACACAGCGCTTTGCCTCAACGTTTATTGTACGGACGGCAAAGCTTTGGAACACTTTACCAGAAGCTGTGTTTCCTGCGAACTACAATCCAGGGGTTTTCAAATCTAGAATTAATAGGTATCTTCTAGGTATACGTGTTACACCCTAGGCTGCAGCAATGCTTAACATCAGGCAGGCTGTACCCAAACGTAAACCTTTCCCACGTAAAATAAAATAAAAAATCTATTTGAGCTCATTATATCACATCTAAACCATTGCTTTTGTAGCTAAGTCCATAGAATTGCTTAAAATCTATAAATAACTAACTAAACGTTTGGAAGTTTTTTTGTGGTTCGCGACAAAATTGTTAATGTGACGTTATTATATTAGCATATAATCGAAGCAAAGTAGGCATAATTAAATGACTCAATGAAATTATGTATGTAATGACACTCTTTAGATGAAACAGGTCTTTTAAACGAATATTTTATTTCTTATAAAACAAAGAGATTCTACAATGATTTGACCAAACACAACTTCAATCGTCCTCTCTAAACGCCACCGGAGCCGGGCGTCATTTCGGGACCGCTTTTATATTCCATCTTGTGTTGACAATGCATTGTTCTGCGGTACCCTATTTATCTAGGTGATTTGTTTGCACCACGACGCCTACGATCCGACGCAGGGTTCTGTAGTAATTGAGACTGAAACTGGTCAATGTGACAGTATGGAAGTTGCTATAAGAACGGGTAATACATAGGCCTTTACACGACTTTTTATGTAAAACTATTTGTATCAAATGGAGTAGAATGAACGGCAAAGCATTTCTATGGGTCTCTTATTTTAGTAGTTGTCATGGCCCGTTTTAGTGGCAAGTGATAAGTGTGTATAAAATTGATAAACATTTCGATTTTTTTTTCTAGTAGATCGTTAGAACATATACCGTGGACACGACCTTCTCAGAATTTCTAAGCCTAGCTTTTTTATTTGAGCTCACGGAATCACACCGCCAAAACGATCTGTGTTTACAATACAATACAATATAATCTTTATTGCACACCAAAATAAATTAAAAATATCAAAAGGACTTAAACTATAAATAAGTGTACAAGTGGGCGGCCTTATCAACTTGTGTGATCTCTACCAGTGTTTGCGCTCCTGGTGCACTGTTATTTTCCTTTAAACATTTATACTAAGTAAGCTTGTAAAATATCTGTTTCAACTGAATTTTCTCACGCCATCTGAGTCTATGCTCATACTGTTCCCCTCTATAGCAAGTCGATGTTGCGTGACTGTTGAACTGTGCTCGTTTCCAAATAACTTCGCAGACTGAGACGTCTGGCTGGATATTAAGGAACCGTACGCATGGGAATAGCATTAGTTTTAAGTATCTACCTACTCGTGCTCCAGATACTTCATTAAACTTTGATTATGGTTGGTCCGAATCTGGTAAGTTAATGAAGAGTAATTAAAATATTGTTATTCATATAATAAGTTGTGATTTCAAAGCTAATTAACATTTACATGTAATAAATAGTAAAATAAATAATGTGTTCTCATTCTAATTGAAAAGTTAGTTTAACAAATTTTTTATATATAGGTTATGCATGAAAATACATATGTTGATACCGGAAATCGAATTATCTTAATCTTTGCAATTTGTTTTAAACACATCTTGCCATTTAAATTAAGCATTAAATGTTAAATAGCTGCTATTCAAGCTTTACTACGCAAATTAGGTTGGTAAATAATAACTCATTGGCTCTGATAAGATAACCTGATTGACCAATAACACCAATAAAATACTAGACATACAAAAGTTACAGCTCGCATAAAAATACTTCCATACGCATACACGTACGGCACTTTCATTCGCAAAAAGGGAAAACAAAATAAACTAAGTACCGACCCTTGTACGAGAGTAGGTACCTACATGCGTTTTTCAATTCCAACAGACAAATTCGTGAGTGACCTTGGGTAGTTCGTAGACACTGCAGTGGAAGTGAAGACAGTGCTTAAAGTATGTTTTTTTTTTAAATTTTAAAATTTATTTTGTGATGTGATAGATGCTTGATTTTTGATGATAGCATCTAGAAATTTTATCAGTTGCTTCTACTTTCCTGTAAGTGTGTAGAAAGATTGCAGCTATGATCTGTAGCCACTTGTTGCCAATATTTGTATCATACTTTTTAGGTAACACAGTATGTTTGTAACTGGGAAAGTATGTTTGTTAATCTGTTTGTAACACTGCAAGAAATTAACGGATCGATATTTTTTTTCAAAGAGACACGAGGTACTTTTTTCCGAAACAACGCTAGCAAAGCCGCGTATAGTCAATACATTTAATAAATTTGTCTAAAGCTATCTAGCCGAGAGAATAATTATAGCATAACATTTTTTTACCATTAAAGAATTTGTTGGATTTTAAGCACTGCAATCCTCGCTCCCAGGCAGGTTTTACGAGCGACAGTCGTTCCTGCCGAGAAAGGTAAATTTTGGTACAATCTATTGGACATTTTGACTTATTGCAACATAGAAGGGTTTGTATATACCTGTGCGTGTTTACTGCGTGAGGCTGCGTGTAGTTTGATGGCTTTCCGTCTACTAGACTGGGTTCTACTCTACACGTATTTCTTTGAAGAGTCTAGGTATATATACCTATGTGAGTCAGTTTTGCAAGTGAGTTTTTCGACTGCTTAACAGTATATATTGCCAGTTTAGTATTTGTATTTTCATATGACGTAGGTACTCGTGATGAATAGTAGATGTAAAGCTACGTTTGAAAAAAAAAAGATGAATTTAATAGCTTTGTAAAAAGACATTTCAAAATTATCATATCTTCACTCCCTTTTAAGTCACAATAGACACGTGGCATCCATCCTCGTTTTATAGAGCAATATGTGCGAAATCTCTCCCAAAACTCTGCCATTACTAAATCCTCGCCCATCAATTTAAGAACGCCATAAAATGCTCTCACAGGCCTATGACACATCCAAACAGTCTGGGGTAAAAGCCGTGCGGTGTAAAAAAATCCCCTTATCTAGTAAACAGGGGCTAAATGACTCACTTCCCGGCGGGGGACGCACACCGACTGCTCGGGCTATAGGGACTTCCAGGGGACTTAATCTTTACGGGATAAAGTAAGAGACATGGCCCAGGTGCTCGCTACAGGGACACGTAAATTGTACGCCTCTTTGTCTCTTTTTAATTTGGACGTGCTCTTACGTAATTATCAAACTAAGCCTCATCTTGATGATTCAGCAAAATATTAATTATCCTCCCCAAAAAATATAATTCCAAAATTAAATAAAATGTAACAACAAACCAACTGAGTCCAGACAATTTAATTTCTTACGAAGACCAAAGAAAACATCATTAGCGATTTGGAGAAATTTAATATCGATACCGCACTTATAGAGTCTAGACGAGAGATCTACGAAAAATCATTATGTTATTTTCCCAAAGATCACGTAGAAGTCTTCTTAATTACGCCGACCTCTAAGTGGCGTCTGCGACACCGTAAACAAGCTGCTAAGACGAGAGCCGTTAAAATACAAAGGGGATAAATCCCGTACAACATTTACAGCGTTACCGGAACGGTTTTTCATGTTTAAAACACAGCATTAGGTGCGGGCCGGCAGTCCGGTTGCTACGTGCGACGTAATCGGCCGCGCACCCGTCTGCGTAACACGGAAAACCGTTCAGACACCCTCTCCCTAACCCCATACTCCCACCCACCACTTTTACGATGAATCTTCGTTTCTCCGCATCAAGAAGTAATTTTAGTGTTCCTTTGCCGATTCAATGATAGCACTCGGCCTGATTGGTTAAGCCCCTCTTTGATTTAATTTCGGGTTAAGTTGTGCTGCGGTCGGGCCCGCCGGGATTTGGATATGCGATCGGATATTTGAATCTGATACGTTACTGTTACGGCTTTAGAACCGGAGGAAGAAATGTTAGGTCAAACAGGTCACATGAAAAGCGAATACTTGTTTACTTTGAATAGGTAAACCAAGTACTGATTCTATCTACTAGAAATAGTATTCAGAAGGATATCACTTATTCCAGTCATGTCCGTGGTTCTAATTAGTACACAAAAATGCTGCCTTTGATAAATGAACATTAGACTACATAGGCAGAAGATACCGTAATTAATATTTTTGATGTTCTGTCATAAATCACATACTTTGTCAGAGTTATACGCAACAGTGTTTTGACAAAGTTCGTAGACTATAATATACAGTTATAGAATCGTATTGCAGTAGCAATTTTTAAGAGATATGATTATTTTTTTTCTAATCAGTACCTGGTATCTAGCTAACTCAGTCAGTACTTGAACGATACAGCGTACTAGTAGAGATGGAAGTCTGGATTGGAACAGCGTCTCCCCTGAAGAGCTGTGGGCGTCACGCTCAGGCGGGCCACGGTCCTCGACCAGCCGCCATGAATACGTAATACAAGGGCAGGATGCGAATTCTTTCGTTTATTATTCAATCATTCGTTCGGCGAGAGTCGGCTTTAATTTCATGCCGGCTGGGCAGGAGCCCGGGGCGACGGCCGGCGACTTAGTGTGGAGACCAGACACCACCCAGAATTATGCTATTAATTACAACATCGCGACAGATTGTACAAATTTACAGGCTCGCCTCGGAATTGCCCCGAAAGTTGTTTTAACTCGCGCCAAGACTAATTTTGGGGGTACTTTTATGTGTTTAGTTTTGCACCTAAGTTTGAAATGTGCTGCAAGGCCTTTGGAATAAATTAGCAAATTGTAGGGCAACTATATAGAGTTGGGGGAATTGTAGTTCGTGTTACTTTACAAGTTTAGTTTTGAAGGTTCCGGTAAGTATTGACTGACAGGATTTAACTTCTATGTAGTAAAAAGTAGTAAGTTTCTAGTTTTAATATCCTATCACATTTATCTACGTATATCTACTGCAATATGATTATATTCTTAACAGATGATTATTTATTTTACAATACTTAAAAATTGACTAAACCCTTTATATTATATATGATACATTATGTGTCGAATCCAGCTATGATAATAATAATAATAAATAAAGAGAACGCGCAGCACACCTGCTCAGAGAACGCGCAGCACACCTCTCGACACCCTAAGCCACTCACACCAATGTTGCCCTTCCGGCGTCATCTTAGGCTGCCTTTTGTGGAGGGCCCATTTAGTAAGTGGCAAGTCATCACCCGCTATAATTTTTATGAATGAGGCATAACTGGCGGGTGCCGTTCCTCGTACAATAGACCAGTTTAATTAATTCAATGAACAACTCAACACAATAGCCTGTAATATTAATACCATGTCTGCAATAGTTACTTTATATACCTAACATCCTCTATCTGTAATTTTTACTTAATATTAAGTACCTATAATATTGTAAAAGGCCTCTCAGTGTTGGCTACGGCCCCACTGATGCCTTAAAAATACCGGGCGTAAGGCCCGAGAATCTGTAAAAAAAATTAATAAATATTCCGGGACATTGCACACAGCGCCATCTAGCCCCACACTAAGCAAACGCTACGATAGTATGATTACACGGATGAGTATATTGAAACAACTATTACTCTTCTGTAATACACGAAATAATATACATTGGATATGTTATAATGAAAATGCACCTGCGACAATTTCATCGAATGCAAAATACTCATACTGACATACTCAGACAATTTTACTGGTTTTTTTTAATAACGGAGTCCGTATCCTCACTTGCCTACCTTTACCACAGAGTGCTGTGAAAAAGACAATTCTTATTCTAAAACGGCGCGAGGATGTGAAGTTGGTGCGTGCCGGTTTGATTGAAACCCTCCGACGACGAATTGAAAACGCAAATGTTGTGTACTGACATATCTATTAACGACACGCCATGGTGCCGTGGAGTCGGGAAATGAAATAACATTAACAGTTTTTTGCTATTTTAATGTGGCTTTGTGGAAAAAAGCGAGTGTGGCACAGCTATTCTAGTGTCTGCTTTTCATCCAGACGCACCCTGGTTCGAATCCGGCCTTATACCAATGACTTGTGTTTTCAAGTTAAGTGTGGATTTGCACTCGCTTAGCGGTCAAAGAAAACATCGTGAGGAAACCAACATGTTTGAGGACCATAAAATTCGAGGACATGTGTCTTCCGTGGAAGGACCTGGGCGCCCACCACGACGTATCTGACCAAGAAAACTCCCCTAACGAATTAATTCTGCGGGGGAGTCACGATCCTCAGTCATGAGGAAATACAACTCAAAGAAAGATTGTGGCTTTTTATGGTAGGTATAACGTATGGGTTGAATGCAGACGGCGTGGCTAAAAGTAATGTTTAGGATCTGAGCAGGTTATGTAATTAGTATAGTTTGTTTTTTTAATCTGAGCAGACTTCGAATTGAAAACGCAAATGTTATGTACTGACATATCTAATAACAAAACGCCAAGGTGCCGGGAAATGAAATCACATTCACTGTTGTTTATTTTTGCCACGTTAATGTGATTTAATAGTTAGGTTTGGATGCAGACGGTGTAGACGGAATGTGTAAAGACTAAGTAGGTTTTGATAGGGGTTTTATTTTTAGCTAGATTAGTATTCAATTTACATAACGGAAAATTTGTTAAAAATATTATAAGTGGTTTATTATCACAGTGTTCATTTTTCCGCTCAAAATATACAAGTTAAAGAGTAATAAAAAACTAAATTGGGACTAATAATAGACATACGTTATATACATTCATATGTATAAGGTGTACAATTATTGTTATGAACAGATTATCCAATCAATCAAGATAAAAAAGATCAGATCAAGATCTACCTTCTGAGAATTTCTATCGAATTTCTTTCATTTTCATTTAATAACATTAGACGGCCATAACACAAGTAACTCACTATACAAACGTACACTGTAGCAAAGGTACCAATCTTGTGAAATCATTTTTACGAGTGTCAAAGGGATGCTCACATTAAAATTCAGGAGACGGTCACGCGACCTTGTACTGTCATGTCGCTTCACCCTCAATGCGGGGGTCTTGCGAAAACTGCTCTGTAAATAATACATGCACGAAAACATAAAAACGCACATTCCATCCCTCTACTTGCAAGCACTCTCCGAGAGAAATGTCCCGAGAAGATTGCTTTACATTTACATACAAGTTATATACTACGTCAAGGTACTCTTGACGGGTTTATCAACTTTAGATCTTAAACAGCGTCGGAGAAGTTTCTAGACCGACAGCGGCGTCATAAAGCAAGGTAAAAAGGTTCAGAACACGTTGCTTTTCAACTTTTTTAGACAAGTTTTTCTTAATAACTTTCCGAGGAGTTTGCGTTACGGTATACTTTGGTGATTAATAGTTACATGACTTGGGGTAGTAGCTAAATGTTCATTAATTTTGCCTTTGGCCCCCGGGGCTAACATTTGTCCCGGCGTGGAGTCCGTCGATGTAAGTAATGTGTCCCGGTACGTCTGGTCTCGGACCTCTCGCATTCGCACACGATTCAAATAAAAAAGTCCGCCATCACTCAAGTATGCGTCGCCATTCACTCGCTTGCCTAGAAATTTGCTCTCTAAGCCCATTGTCTTACTGTGGATATTCCCATTATTTTGTATTATTTTTGTAACATCTGGCTCTGATTTTTTTTTATGCCTTAAAAATAGCAATATGTTTGGCAAATGGTTAATTATTTCAGCTAAATATATAACAAGTTTATGCCTCCAAAATAAATGCTTAGTCATGTCCTGTAGTGTATATCGCGAGCATACAGACGGGCGAGATGTGACCCGGCGCGGGCGGGTTCTACACGGTCCTTGCAAATGGACAGGAAAAAGACGCGGCAGGAATGCGTGGGTGCTTTTAATTTAATATCGACTAACACCGAATTCGAATCGAAAGTTTGGTGACGACGTGCTCTGCTTAATCCCAGCCTGTTTGTCGCTTTCATAAAACATCGCTGTGTTCGGAAAACTTATTTATAAATATGAGCTATTAAATTCTTGTGGGCGAGCACGCGTGGCGGAAGAATATGAATTGATGCGATCTATAGAAATGAGGCTTAGGTACCGTTGGCATTTAGGGATCAACAACCAACATACAAAGCCCCATACGCCTACAGATTATGGTATGATGGATGATCTTGGCACTACATCACGATACGTAGTCTCTTTGAGTTACAATCAAAGTACCTATCACTTATTAGGTACAGTAATTCATACGTTTTGTATATGCTCATTTAAAGCTAAAAACTAATGCACGATGGAAGTTGTTCACTCTAATGTCGAAAGTTTGTAATCCAACTTTAAGGCCTCTGACATAATTTAATGACTAACTTTAACTATGACAATCATGCCTTCTGGCTCTCTTCAACTTTTTACAGAGACTTTGTAGTTTTAATCTTCCCTATTGGTCCGTTGGAAACAAAGTAGGGATGTGAAACAAACACGTAGCAGAATACTTGAGCTCCCTCGGCCGTAATTGGCCCACGTAGAGCCACATAACTTCCAGCGAAATTCTCCCAAGACAAGGTTTTTGCTGCGAAAAATAACGTACGCATTTAAAACAATAAAAACACATTCGAGACTGACGGTGAGGCCTTGAGTGAATTTTCGCTGGAGGCTCGAGGCGCGCCGTATTTACAACATAGGCCTGAGAGCGAGGAAGATTGGAGGCGGCATTATAAAATTTGTACCAAAACCATAACCATAGTGCGGGTTTAGCACTTAACAATAAAACTCACAACATTTGTACATTTAAAATCTACCAACCAATATTAATTAGCTTTTAAATTAAGAAGCAGAAGCGGTGTTCGTAAATTCAAATATGCTTAGTTCGGTTCAGAATTAATAAAAAAAATGTTATATTATGTCTTGGTAACAAACAATTTTTTAAAGTTACAACTACGAGTATTTATGGTTTGATTAAACCAATTTATAAAAAGAAACTTTCTCGTATGAGAAATCGTGACACATTTGTTGAGCTATCAGATTAGGATTTTTAATTGTCATACTTATATTTCAATATTATATCAATAAAGAAATAAAGATTTTTGTTTTTTTTATATTTCAATATTATTAAAACCAAATAATCAATTTCCCAATCACTATTTAAAAAACTTTGAACTCTCTACAATCATTCTCTTTTCTTATCAACTACCTAAAAAGCTTCCCTTTAAATAGCACGTGTAGTGTCTTCAGTGTTGAGGGCAAATTTCATTTAGCGCCAGCGCGGGGCGTCCGAAACCTGCCTTCAACTCCGACCTCCAACATGTGTTAACAAGACTCGTCTTTGAAAACTGGATAAGGCCCTTGTCACGTGGAAAGCAGAGAACAAAGTTTTATAATACCCCTTGTGGCATTAGTTTAGGTCCTAATACTGTATTTATTTTATTGTTATTCTGATTTGTTCTAATGCTTAAGCGTTTTAATTATCATCAATCTACATATATAATACCGTACTGTATAATACCTAAAATAGACGTTTCTAGAAACAGCGAGGGAACTAATATGGCGTCATTACCGGATGCACATAAAATGTAGTAACTGTCAAATGTTATTTACAAACCTTTCCATGGGACTTAATTAGTGAAATGGTCTCTACTTAAGACGGCTTATCTTTATTTGAAGACAAAGATTTTTTTAGATGATTTCCAGTGAAAACTTTCAACCATGGGAATTGTTGAAAAACGATAATTGTGTTGCTTTTTGACTCTTATTTGATAAATATAACGGCTTTACTTATAATATTTGATCCCTGATAAAACAATGGCACTTTAACTTCACCTAAACAGTTTTTGTCACTCGTTGTCAGTCTTTCTTTTGTTCGATTATCAAATAAAAACGTGTAAGCATTGAGAGTGTATGGTGGGTCAATTTAATGAAAAATACAACAACTAAGATACTGTGTATCCAGTACTGCAGCTTATTTATATGGGGCCAGCGTAGGACGCGACACAAAAGAACATGATGATATTACTGTACTCCCGCGCCGCTAATGTGATCAATGTTATGTTATTTACCAGTCAAGATCAAGTCGCTTTGCGAGGAACAAAGCTAGATTTGGAACAGCAAGTAAAACTAGCAAAAATTTGAACACCTACGAACAATTCAAAAAGAATTCACAGCTTTGTAATATTTTCAATTGCATAATAGAATTGAGGAAAAAATAAAAAAAGATGAATTAGTATCTATAAATCCCATAGTCTACATAAGTCTACATCTACATAAGTAAATAAACAAAGGACAGAAACAACGCCACTTTTTGTTTAAATTTAATAAGATGAAATTTAAGTGAGGTTTGTACTTCTATAACGTTGTGTTGTAAAATAGGTTTAACAATTATTTCGAACTCACTATATCTCTTTATGGATTGAGGTCTGCGAAAGATCGACGCAGCTGGCACATTCAAAGAGAGGCCTATGCTCAGCAGTGGGATAGAAATTGCTGTGGATGATGATGACACCTCACGTACATATGAGAAAACATTTAATGCCGGTATTTATCGCCATTTTTTTATTATAACACACGGAACTGACAACAGGCTCATTCAATAACATTTCAAAACACTCCCATCGGGGAATAGTTTGGGGAACACACTGTTACTTTTTATATTTGATTTATTTTATTTACAAGGCAAGTCGATTCCTCGTCGCACGTACTAAACGATATTTGGCGATCCCTGAGACGAGCCGTTTGTCACGTACGTGCCGTTACAGAACAAAAATGGTAACTTCTCGAAACGAACTTACTTGTGGAACTAGGATATTAATGCGATATCGCTTTTACATTACCTCTTTACGTAATTTGTTCAAACACATTTATTTATTCAGGCAATTACCAATTAAGAACTGTGAGTAAGTAGGTATTTAGTGCTCCCTTGTTACACCTCCCTTTTTGAGTCGTTTCCTCATGACTGAAGGTTGTGGCTTCCCCGCAAAATTTATTCGTTAAGTGAGTTCTTTCACCTTTATTAAGTTTCATAATACTCGTTAGTATGGTTCTGGTCGTGTGTTGCATTCAAAATCTAACGGGAGTTAGGTATTTCACATATCTTTCATACGTATTAATTGGATCAAGCAAACTAATACTATCGAGACTCATATACAAACTGTATTATTAACTATTTACTAGTACAGTACATATTTGCCATGCACAACATATTGACAGTGTTATACAAAAAAATACAAATACAAAATCATTTATTTTGCAAAGATATTTTTCACAAAATGTTTCGAATCCTCTGACCTCGTGGTAGCCGTTAGGCTGTGTTACGAGGCCAGAGTCATCTCCCAGTATGTTCATAATTTAATTATAATAACGTCTTATGAGCTAGGTTACACAAACAATTTTTTTATTTTGTTTTAATATCTAACTACCCTCAATTTGTGTATAAATTCAAGTGGTATGACAACAAACAGTGTAGGCAAGCAATGTAGGCAGTCACTCACACACGCACAATCGTACAACTCGCCCGCACCATCGACTTCTTAATCAACTGACGCATATTGTTTATATATTGTTTTTATATATTGTTTTTACGAGCATTACGTCTCAAAAATATTAAACAAGCAACGCTTCTTTAAAGCTTTAATCGCATAGCTTTCTATGTACTATCAATAAGTTCCCGAAACGTACAAATATATACGTAAGTTCTGTGAAAAATAGCTATCGACTCAACTGTTTGCGAGTAAGTTGAAAGTTATGAAAGAACTGTCCATAATACGTGGTAATTTATTGCCATGACACTACTTCTAGGCTCTATTGTGTGTGTTTACTGCGGAAGCGTTTTGTGCTATTGTAGGCTTGGTTCTAGAAGGAATAACAAATTATGTTATAAGATAGATACTTAGATAATAGTTGCATATTGATAAGAATATTTCACGAAAGTTTTAGATATGGTGGTCTTCTTTAGGCTTTTCCAAAGATTTTCTAAGCGCCCCTTTTTATTAATTTTGCTGTAGTTAGTATTAGTATTTTTTTCCTTGTTTTTCTGTATTTTTATTGGAAATAAATTTGTTTGTAATATATAATAATGAAAACAAAGAGTAAAGTAAAAAAATGTTACACGATTTATTATATCTTTGATTGGTGGTGATCTATTCAAGTAGTACTCTCTACTTTCAAAAATAAAGTGGCAAGTTCGAGTGTAGTTTCAAAATGGCGGTTGTCAAATAAGAACATTCCTTTGCGTTTCCATCGCAATCCAGCGAGGAAACGCGGCTAGTGAACTAGGCACTTTTGTTTCCGCGCGCGGGAAATAGCGTTTGTTCTTTGGTTCGTTTGTGTGTGTTTTGTTTTATTTTTGTATCGTGTTAATTTAATTTTTGTATTTTATTTATAATTTTAACTGTATTTGATTTTATGAGAATTGTATAGCTATAGATTTGTAAAGAGATAGTACCTAGTTAAATTATACATCTACGTGCAGTCAAAATGAGACATGCTCCTGCACCGTGGCTGACTGATGGGATTCGTGCACTCAGGCGCAAAAAACTTATTGCCAAGTCCAAGTTCAAGAGTTGTCCTACAGAGAGCAATAACAAAAAATATGTGTTGAATTGCAACGTCTGCAATAGAGCGTGTAGGGAAGCACAACGCCGACATATTCATGATTCTGTAGCAGATGAGGACCCCGCCAAAGTGTGGAAGTTCCTCAGATCAATTGGTATTGGTAAATCTAAATCAGAAATAATTTTGACATCAATTTATTGAACAATCATTTTTCATCTTCCTCCAAGTTCGATGGAACCATAAAATCTGATACTCTTAAATTTCTTTCAAACCTTTCTGTTTCGCCAGATTTAGAAGAATTTGATTTCGTACCTCTTGCCGCTTGTGATGTTAAGAAAGCCATAGAATATATTTCATCGAATGCTGTTGGTAACGATAATATAAGTCGTAAAATGCTTCTGCCAATTCTCGATGAGATCATCCCTGTCATCCTGTATCTGTTTAACTTTTCTCTTTCTTCTAATTGTTTCCCTGAAGTATGGAAAGAGGCTCAGATAATCCCACTTCCTAAGAAAGCCAATCCCAAATCCTTTTCTGACCTGAGACCAATTTCCATTCTTCCCTTCCTGTCCAAAGTTCTAGAAAAATTAATCCATAATCAACTCTCCATGTTTCTCTCCAAAAATAACCTCCTTAATCCCTTTCAATCAGGATTCAGATCAGGACACAGTACTGTTACTGCATTGGCAAAGATTACTGATGACATTAGATTTGGTATGGGTAACTGTAACCTAACTGTGCTTCTGTTACTAGACTTCAGTAATGCCTTCAATAACGTAGACTTTGATGTCCTATTAGGCATCCTGTCTTCTCTTAACATATCTCCAACGGCAATTGAGTGGTTTCGTAGTTACCTGTTTGGACGTCGGCAACGTGTCCGGATTGACGATTCCTATTCGTCTTGGTGTGACGTGTTAGCTGGCGTACCACAGGGCGGCGTGCTATCTCCTCTTTTGTTTTCTCTCTTTATTAATTCGATATCTCATAATCTCTCTTCTTCCTACCACCTATATGCAGACGATTTGCAAATATATGCTCAAGCTCCTCTAGAACGCATTGATGAAGCTATAAAAACAGTTAATGGTGATCTACACCGTATTTGTGAATGGAGTCGTATGTATGGCTTAACAATAAATCCAAACAAGACACAGGCAATCATTATAGGTAGTTCTCGGCTTATCTCTCTTATAGACTGGTTTCGCCTCCCGCAAGTTGTGTTTGATGGCGTACCCATCGAAATAAGTGAGTCAGTTAAAAATCTAGGAATCATTTTTGATAGGGAACTCTCATGGGTGTCGCAGCTTGGTGAGATGAGTCGCAAAATATTTGCTTCGTCTGCCTCGCTTAGGCGGCTACGTAATTTCCTTCCCATATCGACCAAAACTGCGCTAGTTCAATCCTTATTTCTTCCTACCCTTGATTATGCCGACGCTTGCTATCCAGATTTAACCGAAGAGCAGCTCGACAAGCTCAAGCGTCTTCAAAATTTCTGCATCCGGTACATATTTGGTTTACGTAAATATGACCACATTTCCGAATTTCGACAAAAGCTCAAGTGGTTACCTATTCGTCTTCGCCGTAATACTCATATTTTGTCCCTCCTTTATAGAGTCCTCTTCCACCCTGCTACTCCTTTATACCTAAAAAATCTCTTTTCCTTTGTATCTGCTACCCACTCTACTTCTTTACGTCCTTCCCGTACCCTCTGTTTACAATTTCCCGTTTTCCGTCATTCCAACGCTTTCTATCATTCTTCCTTCACTGTAAAAGCGGTCCTTCTTTGGAATGACTTGCCCCTTCACATCCGGCAAGCCAAATCTCTTTCAGTTTTTCTGGGTTTGGTATATAATTACTATTTATCCAAAGTATGATTTGCTATCCTATATTTAATTGAGTGATATATATATATATTTTTTTTATGAGACAATGTATTTATTTTCCCTTTGCTTACATTGTTAGTTGTTTGTTTGTTTTTTTTCTTTTTTATGTGTATTCCTAGCAATAATTTAGAGTTTAGTATGTTTGTTTCTTAAGGTATCTGTTATGTTGTTGTTTGTACGCCACCGACTTTTACATGTTTCTTTCCTAGCGATCTTTACTAAGGTTGCCTGGAAGAGATCGCTCTACGCGATAAGGCCGCCCAATGTACCTAGGTTAAGTAATTTTACTATAAATTGTTTCTGTATTTTGTTTTCTGGTGTACAATAAAGTTATATTGATTGATTGATATCTACTTAACATTTTTGCCACACCTAATACGTGAATGTTAATGTTAATTTTATTGTTGCTAAATAAATCTTATTATGTATGTTGAATATGTGAAAAACGAGTAAAAATTAATAAGTTTTGAATTGGAACAATTCTATTCAAATAGAACATAGGTAATGTTGTTCCGTCATAAAAAAGCTCGGTACTTATTTCGCTCGAAATAAAACAAATATTTGCCTTGGATATAATTACAACAATCACTAAATTAAAACTGCTAAAGACCTTAACCAGTCGTTTAATGGCCGACTTTTGACGTATAATTTACTTTGGTCACGATACTTACAAATTCTTTATAGGATTTTTACAAGGAAAAACCTTGAATAGTTCCTTGCTTTATTTACATAAGTGATTTCGTTTCAATTCTCATTACTATTATACAAAAATGCACAAATGTCTTAAAAAATATATTATTATGTATACGTTTAAAAAAAAACAGATCTACAAGGAAACTAAGTGGTTACATGTACCAATATATCTACGTAAAAAAAGTTAAATAATATATCCAAAGATAGCCTAGGCTCAGATAATCTGGATTTTTATGGTTTTTTTTTTTTAATTTGAGTGCATATTTTATTAAATGTATTAAGTTTATGATTCAATGTGTATGTAACAAAACATCGTTAAGGTTTATAAATTCCCACAATAGCTTTAACTCACAACACACGAAACCAATTTCTTACAATATTTTTGCAAACTTAGTATTTGCATCAATTTACTTCAGTCTAGCCTCCGTCAGAATCTGAAATACCTTCACTTGACTTTGTTGTGGCTCAACAAATTTGATCTCTAACATGTTATTAATAAGGTTTAATACTGTGTTTTCAGCTCAGTGGAATACTCTGAGAAGGACACTTTGACATACCGTGTCGATAGACTGGCCAAAACCTGACATGTTATAAGTGCACAAAGTAGTAAGTATAATTTAAAACATATTATGTTTTAAATTAAAACAGATTAAAACTTTTAACCAAATTGATTCAACCTCACTCATTCATCATTCAATACCCGTCTTTTGAAATTTATAAATAAATATTCCAATAGATTTCAGACAGTCCAATAGGTACAATACTTGCTGGGCTTAAAGCAAACGCTTGTATTGAGAATAATTAGATAACGGTGATATCATTAAGTATTAGTTTTAGTACGTACGCCAGCGTTACTGTTTTCCTGCCGATGTTGTCCAAGCTAGGTTGCCTGAAAGAGATCACTCCAAGTGATAAGGCCACCCTCTGACCCACTCTTATGTTCGTAATTTTCATATACTTGTATTCTAATGTAATTGGTGTACAATAGTGTTTAAATTTGATTTGATCATTATGTCTTATATTATTTATTTGTCTTTGCAAGCCAAAAGACGTACTTATGGAGCAAATTTTAGATATTTTCTCGCTGTTTCACTACCTGTATATACCTATCTTATTTGTGCTTGATAGGCTTACGTGGAACTACACTTAACTACTCACCTGATATTAAGCAATGTTGCAATCTACGATGTAATGCCTAAGGTTGGATGAAATCATCAAATCATGAATGTTTAGACTGTGTGTAGCATGAAATCATCAAAAGGATTTACATCAAATTAGCATTCTCTCGTTCTACCCCTACCTTGTCAAATTCTTTAAGCGTAAGGGCGCAGAGCATTCTATCGTTGTTTTTAGTGCGTGCACAAAGATTCTACAGAATGATCGTTTGCTCGATGTTAATGTGCGTGCGAGCAGTTACTTAGAGCGTTCTTATGTGTTTGGACATGCTCGCGCCCTTGAGCGGTCTATTCAAAGATTTCTTGTGGTCTAGCGAATGTGTATATATCTAATAATTCCGTACATTACGAAAGAATGTGCTTGTTTTAGCTCTAGCTCTTTCTTTTGGTGTAAACGCTGAATGCAAGTTTTCGTTTACACTAAAAGACCACGAAAGAATTCTCTTGCTACTAAAATCTACCCTAAGAGCATGAATAAATGAATTTGACTGCCCCGTTAGCTTAGTTGGTAGTGGCTTTGCCTTCTAATCTAGCGGGTTCGATTCCCGCATGACACAAGTAATTAGGAATTTTAAAAATTTGTAATTACTTGTGTTGAGTCTGGTCGTTTCGTAGTATATTAAGTACATATATATTCACGAAAAAAAAAGATATTATGTGTATTATATCCGTTATCAAGTACCCATGACACAAGCGTAAGCTTATTATGGGGCTAGATGGCGCTGTGTGATATGTCCTGAAATATGTATTTATTTGTTTAGGTGTGCTATGTCGCCGTGGCTAGGCCCCAGGAGTGTTTGGCCAGAGATTAATGACGCGGCCCACACTGCACTATGACGGTGGTTCTACAAAGAGGCTCACACTTACCCAGTGTTGCTCACTGAAAACACCCTGAAAATGGAGGGTGGAATGTTAAACTTTTTGAGTGACTTGAGTTTGTTGGGAAGAAACGTGTTTTTTTTTCTGAATAATAGCTAGTTTTATACATCACTAGCGAAGCCACGCGGTGCGACCCGTGTTAGTCCAAGATTAAAAGTTCATGTGTTAATTCATAGTCTAATGTAGCTCCGTACCAAATTTAATTGAAATCGGATTAGTAATTTGAGCATTGACAAACATACACACATACACATAAACTTTCGTCTTTATAATAGTAGTGGAATAAAATATTTGTAAGCTTTTTTTCTAGAGGAGGAGGAAGCTTTTATTATAGATCGAAGAATTAAAATATAAAGCTAGAAATACAGGTAATATAAGTAATTCACAATAAATACAAGTAAAAACGTAACAAACCACTTATGGACTGAAATGTATACGTTTGCTCGTTTTCGTTTCGTTTTAACATTACTTATCAGACTATCATGAACAATAATTTAATGTTACACTAAAAGCAAAGCGTGTGCAAAATCTAGATATTAAATTAATTATGAATAAAATGCTAAGAGGTTGGGAAGGGGTTCACGACGAGGGTTGATGATGATAAAACAATCTTTAGCAGTTTAAAGGTTTTATATTGAAGTAAACATCTGAAATTCAGTTACATTTCTGCAGTCGAAAAGTTAGCGTGATTTAATTCGACTACTAGCGCCATCTAGGTTTTTGCTTACGTTAACTTCAGAGATATTTGAACTGAACAAATTATCACGAATTTTTAACCTTTAGATTTTCCGATCGCGTCTTTAATATCGTCAAAATATTATGACTAACATTATTATTATATTAATATTATATATATTATTATGACTTAAATTAAGTAAGTTTATAAATCATTTGTTTGTCATCATTTCAAAGATTACATCGTTCAAAGATCTATCGTTGCTAATAACTAACTAATATTTACATATGTTTTGTTTTATTTATTTCGTTCAAATTCAAATTAAGAAATAATAATCATGTTTTGTTATTAGGTACATGTGTACTTACCAATGTTGATAAAAACTTAAGAGCTAGCAACTTTTTATCAGCTACATTAAATTTTTAAGTGTTTCTCAGCTTAAATCGTATGAAAACGAGTATAATTGAAGAACCAGCATCCAGTCTCAGACTGCTCCCTCCTTACCTTAAACTGTAGATTTCATAGACACTATCATCTCGAGACACCTAACTAAAATAATCTCAAAAAATGTTTATTAGGTTTCCTTAGCAAGACAACTTCCTAAGATGAAAAGTATCGAAAACGACAATACTTTCTAAGAATGATAAATTTTTAAAATGACAACTTCCGAGAACGATAACTTATACACAATACTTATGCACTTAAAACTAAGATAAGAACGAATTATATCCATCTTATGTCTAAATATCTATAGCCTGCCATTACGTAAGCTATTTTGGCATATGAATGTTTAGACTGTGTGTAACATGAAATCATCTACCAAAATTATTGCTTATTTTACTGTAGGTAATCATCGAGCAAGTTTTAATTATAATCCTTGATTCTAAGCTAAGAATATATTTTTATAATATTAATATTAAATATTATTATAGCTTGATGGTACCGATACTATATTTTCTACACAAAATAACTTGAATAAATAATGTACCACGTGATCAGATCAGCCTATTAAACTAATACTATCACGCGTGAAAGAAAAATTTAGCATTTCATATGCAGATGCTTAATATATGATATAAAAGTATGGTATTACGTATAAATAGCAATTTGAATTATACAATCAACAATATTTTTCACTGGAGTGATTTACGATTTACATATTGTGGTTTAGTTTGGCATATGCATATTGGAACTTCACCGCACCGCCATAGGCAGGGGTCTATAGATTCAACAGTCGATGGTTTATTCTAATTTATGGCCTCCAGTATTGCACTGCTTATTACTTCCGTTGCAGTTTCGGGGACCGGAAGTACATTTTATGGGGTTGTAAACCATGAGCGCCTTAGCATAATTGCTGGTGTTTCATTAAATTAGTTTACCCATCAATTATGTCTTTATGTTAATACCATGGGTGTAAAATCTGTGATAAAGTGCATTGGGGTGGTTAATAGGTAAATCATATGTGGTTTCCTAACTAGGTTTAACAGGGTTTTCAAACTTACCGATATACTTGCAAACTGGAATTTTGAGTGATCAGTTGATTGATTTATTTTACATATTGATGTGAAAATACTTAACACTGGTTATTGCGTAATAAGCGTTTAAATAAACAGGCAAACAAAGACACAAATAAACAGACAAAACTGTTGGAACGTGTTCTGCTATCAATTGAAAGTATCTCCAAAAATTCTTTTTTAAATGTTTAATGTTCAAACTTTCGACCCTCTAGATTTTGGAATCTATACATACAATAAAGCTGAACTATTATATGTATAGATTCCAAAAACAAGACTCATTATGCCATAGAAAATTTTGATATTTACTATGTTTAATACCATCCCAAAAATGCACGGTCCAAGTTAAGTGGTAATATACGTATAGAATGTGAGCTGCAGTGTTGCATTATCAAAGAAAAGTTGTTCGTCATCAGGTCTAGACGACGCAGCTGCCGACTTCTAATGGAAACTTTCTAACAAATAAATGATTAGAACGAAAAACCCTTGCCCAATATTTATGTACTTATGAAAATGTAAACGTTACTTGGTATACGAGAGTCACACCGAAAGTTTTTAGAATGGACCACTTAAAAACATTATTTAAATAAAACAATCTTAAATTCTGAAAATATAACTATTTATCTGTAATATTGGGTATATATTTTATTCATTTGTCATTTTTTTTTACAATTCGGTGCCAAATTGAAAATTATCTGTGCACATCAGCGTGAATAAAATCTGAGCAAATTTTCGTGCAATGGATTTTTTATGACTTTCGATGTCATTTAAGTCTACAAAAAAGCTATGATATACTTCGATTGGACTTTCACAATGAAGCCCCATCTAGTGCCACTGTTTACAGCTGGTTTAATGAATTTAAAGGGGGTTACAATAATCTCACCGATGATTGGCGTGAAAGAAGACCTTCTTCAGCGACGACTGAAGATAACATCAGTGTTGTACGGCTTATGATAGGCTCTGACAAAAGAATAACCTATCAGCAGATTCAGACAAGCTTAAGCATGCGTATGTCACAAATGCACAAAATTTTTCATAAATATTCAGCGGTCAGGAAGCTTTGTGCCCGATGGATACCTCAGAATTTGACCGAAGCTAACAACTCCGCCGTGTAAATTGGTTCCTAAAAATGACCTAAAAAATTAACAGAGATGACTTAAATGCTGTGATCGATATACTAACGATGACAAAAGCCGTAGGTATTTATTGTCACGATCTGGAAATCAAAAGGCAGTCAGCTCAGTGGGTGTTTCCTTCCGAGGAGTTGCCAACAAAAGTGAAGAGTGGTCTAAGAGTTAGAAAAAAGATGGTGGCCTTTTTTATGTGGACTGGACATTGCGTGACAATTGGAAGAGAAAAACACAGAACGGCTAATGCAGAGTGGTACAATATTAATTTTTAGCCACTTGTCTTGGAAAAAAATCGAGACAAGCGACCTCGCAGCGTGGTCCTCCTTCGTCACAACAAAGTCTCGTCGCGCACCGCCAGGACAACGATCGACTATTTGGTGACCTCAGACGTGGAATTACATATACACTATAAAGCTGCAACCTCGCACATTGTAGTTCTAATTTATTCCTAAAGATAAAATAATAACTTCGAGTTAAACGTTTTATGGACACCGAGGTAGCAATGACTGCGTTTCAAAAGGCCATCAAAGAGACCCCTAAGTCCGAATGGGCAAAGTGCTTTTCCGGTGGGTTCCATCGAATGCAGAGATGTATTGATGAGAATAAACACTATTTTGAAAAGTTATAATAAAACAAACAGTTACTAGTTTTCTTAGTTTTTGATTTTCTAAAAACTTTCAGTTTTACCCTCGTATCTATTATATCAACTCAATCATATCAATAAATTACATTGTAGTACATGTACGTAAATGGTCATAGTATATTCAATTCAGCATACCTGAATTTAAAATGAAAAATAAATCTATACTAATAAAAGCTGAAGAGTTTGTTTGTTTGTTTGAACGCGCTAATCTCAGGAACTACAGTTACTGGTGCGAATTGAAAAAATCTTTTTGTGTTGAATAGACCATTTTTATCGAGGAAGGCTTTAGGCTATATAACATTACGCCGCAACTAATATGAGCGAAGAAACAATGGAAAATGTGGAAAAAATGGAGAAAATTATTCATCTATGAGGGCTTCCGTTGCGTGCGCTGTGAAAACGGTTCAATAAATCAAAAAATATGTATGAAAGAATTATTTCTCTTAAAATGGTCTAATAAAATGTCCGCAACAGTATATATCTATCTTTTAAGATTAACTTACTAGAACCATTTTTAAGATGATATCTATTCCACGCGGACGAAGTCGCTGGCACAGCTAGTCATATCATATAATTTATCGAAATATTGTGTTTTCAATAACATATATATTCAATATAATATATACCTTCACTACTTTTATACAAGAAATAATACCTAATATTTCGATCACAAATACTTAAATTAACCATAAAAATACTTGAATATTACTGCAATTGCGATGCGACAATAATGATGATGCATTCCAAGCTGATTTCGGCTACGGCGAACGTTTTTCCTACGGTAAGTTACTGATGCGTCCTCACATGACTAATATACCATATTTTAGCGGTGAATATTCTAGAATAGTTGCTATATGTATGGATGCCATTTACATGTAGTTATAGGTAATGTGCGAAGGCGGTTTACTTTTGATATGATTCAATGCGACAATAATACACATAAACAATAACATAAAAATAGCGTTAAAGAAATTTATTATCTAGGTACATAATAAATTGATTTAACAGTCGGTTAAAAATCGCTTTCAGCTGTACCGGGCCACAGACTGAGTTAGATGGCTTAATAAAACGATTACAATGCAAGTGTTGCAATATCGTTTCCACCGGAACTTCATTTATAGTTCAGTAAGTGGTAACTAGCTATTATTTTATAAATACTGAGTTCTTTATATCTGTTCATTGGTCCATCAACAAACTAAGTTTAAAATGAAATGAAATAAAAATGATTTATTTGCGACAAGAAATTACTTAATTTAAAATATTAATTTAGTTTAGAGTTTGTCGTACGTGACAATGGTTCATGTTTAAGAAGCTTTGCTAGTTACAGCTTTCTAAAATACTAAAGTTAAGTTACTATTTTAGGAAATAGATATAATGAATTATCACCACTCCACCAAAATGTATTGTGATCATCTCGATCTATTATGTGACATTCCATTTACAAAAACTGACATACTTTTTAAGTGGCATTCTATTTTTGGCGCTTCTGTAGATCAGGTGACACATTAAATTGTAGGGACCGGCTGTTTGTCATAGTATAACTAAGCCATTAAGCCATGTCAGAGGCCTTTAGGGCGGCTTGATAAACTCTCGACACCAGAGTTTGCCACTCTCATTCGATAAGAAGAAGAAGCAGCTAGATGAAATTGAATAAAAAATAACAAGTCGTTCTTGTACAAAGTTTTTGTACAAAGACTAGCAACACTAGTTCCCAATACCCGCCTGTTGGTCGCATCATAAATCTTGGCAACGCAGACGTACAGCGTGCATTCCCGCCTTAATATTTAATGAAAATTGTTGGTTTAGCTTAATATCCACTACGGGCTTAATCGTGGGGAGGCGGATTTTTAATGGAGAACGTTTTTGAGGGTCTCATTTTGGCTGGCAAAAGCTACGTGTTTGTGTCTATCTGGATTGTAAATTGAATATTTTGGTAAGGTAAATAAGATAATATTTTATCTGGCTGTTTAGTTTGTCTCTGTATGTCTTAAAAAAAACTTTACTCGACAAAGTAACTCATGTGTTAATTTGATCACTGAAGCTGTATTAAAATAGAAAACTTTTAAAATATCAAAGAGTTTTTTATTATTTATAATATGGACATAATAATATTTTCTTTTCTCCACTCATAAATAAAATACCTGCCCATTTGTAAAACCTAAAAAAGTTTCCTAGAAATATATTATATCATTACACAATTTTCGGGGTCAATGAACTTTGATTAACGTGAACAATATTTACCTTCCCTCATCAGACTGTCTAATTTGCTAATAAATAATCTGTATCGATTCTGGAATTAAAAAGCGCCGAGAGACAGTTTTATTAAAAAATTCAAGCCACCGCGGTTCATCGTTGAAGATTCTTTTTCACGCCGATGTTCATAAATTAATGAAAATATTGTTTTTTGTACATATACATACATAGATTGATATGTTTGCATGTATTCGGTATGATCTCCAAAAGTTATCAAAAATCGAAAACAACGTTAATAAATCTTTTAAATACCTATAATTTTTAATATTGCGAGCTTTCTCTCTTGTTTTTTTGTGAGTATATCAAAAGTAATACGACATTTTATAAGACAGCTTGCTTCTGTTACCTAGATGCTAAACTATCTTCAAAGAATGTGACTTACATTATAAATCTTTATCTATATAAAAAATACCGAAACAATGATATGCCTACACATACCTACATCTAAGCGTGATTAGGAGAATGTCGGCTATGATTATTGATAGTATTTTTTTTGTATAGCATCTACCAGTTGTATGTACATAATACATATGAACAAATGTGTGAACAATATCGTCAACAATATCTAGCAATAATTGAGCTCTCGACGTCAATGTTTAATCCGGCCGAGCGAGCGGGCCGTTTATCAATCGGACGAAAAAACAACATATTTCAATATCCTCTGATTAATATCCGCTGCCAGTACGCCGGTCGAGGCAAACATGAAATTTATGTACTGCGACCGACGAGGCGCTGTCGTTTTGCTTTTACTGGCCATGTAGTACAGCCGTTTAGATCTTTCATACAAATGTAGGAAAAAAAAAATATTTTTGGTGGTTGAAACGTCTATCATTAGTATTTATTACAACTATAAATACTGTATCAGTTATAGGTTCGGATGAAAACGGGTATAATATGGTTTCATTCATATCATTATAAAATTGGGAATGAATTCTGTTTCAGTGTCAAAATAATCAATTCTTAGAATATTTTGTATGGTTATTTTTATTCGTCGGAAAAGTAAATGTGTCGGGATTAAGTGTGAAGGACGATTCAGATGTATGTTACATACACGTACATACTCAAAACCCAGCTGCTTGTTAAAAGTACCTACTACTATTACATATGCAAATTATTGAATTTAGTGATCGTGCAAAAAACTGTGTCTGTGCTGTTCAATTTTCGTTTATTAATATAACTTCTTGGCATCGTTGAACCTAATTTTTCAAAATTGGAGAAGGAGCTAGCGTCTAAAATAGAGATGTTATCTTGTTCAGAAGCCGGAGTCTTACAAATACTTGTGTCTGCATATTTTATGTCTATAATAAAATGATCGATTTATTGATATGACGAAGAAGAATATTATAAACTCTGTTTTAAGGATTGTATTAAGTCCCAGTACTATCAACACAATCAGCTTTTAAAATTACGAATGTTTGGCGCGACGATTGGCTGCCGCGTCGCGCCCATCTGTTGCGGCGCGATTAACATCCACATTAGACGCTTTTTTGCCGCCAGAGGGCTTCGTACTCAGTTTTATGGCACCAATCGGTACTGAAAGGATTGAGTTGATTGAAAGTCATGTTGTGATTGGAAAAGTGTTTTTTTTTTACATTTGACAAGTATTTCACCAGCAGGTTGCCTGTAGGTACAGTAGAGCTTAACTGATGACACATCTTTTTAAAGATGATCTTAGGTTGTCTGTATTTTAGGTATAAAGAGAACTGCAGTTTGGCAACTGTCTTTTTTTTATGACGATGTATACATAAAAATACATAAAAAGTAAAAGAATCTTAGCTCTAGTTAACTCTTACCAGACATCAATCTGAACAATCGATATACCTATATATTGGTAGAAAGCTCTGTTGTTTTTGCAACAGTACGTTACACATACAAATTAAGTTCATACATTGTGCACGGAATCTTTTTCCAATACAAAGTCCAATTCCCCCTTCAATAAACGTAATTCTGAAAATTAAATTTAAACTCGTTCCCATAACATTCGTAATATTTTAAGGTTAATTTATCCTCCTTTGTGTGCTTTGTCATCGTTTGCGAATGGCAACATCGCATCATTATAGACGACTTGTTAATTCGTGGTAGTAAAACAACTCCTATAATGTTAAGGTCGGCTTCACTACATCAAATTAAACGTTTGATCAACAATTTTTAGAGATTCACTACAAAAAATCCCAACAATGGTGTTTTTAAATATTACATCAATGGTTAAAAAAGTTATAAAAAGAAACAAATAGATATATAAACCAAACTAAATACTATATTCAATTATAGGAATATCAGTTAGGACAGCATAACTATTAAGAAAATATTTAATTAAAATCAAGATCAAATAGAAAAGATACAAAAAGACCTTGGCATCGCCAGGGACGTTGGCGGAAAAACTAAAAAATAAAAAAAAATACATTAATGAAAAAATTAAAAAACAGTTTTAATTCCTTATGTTTATTAGGTACTGTATTAGACTTGATTGTTAGACTATCCTGTATAGGTGTTGCTAATTGGTTTACGCATAATAAATATTTGATGGAAAAAAAACAGACATAATAGACTCAGAAGATTCAGTACCACAACTGCTGGCGTTTAAAGGTTGTAGGTAGTTAGCCATCTCCGAGCTACATAGCCTGTGGTGAGCAGCATTCAAGTAGGCAAGGGGCGCGACATTGTATCTCATTTGCTAATGATTTATTTTGCGATGCCGATTATAATTTTTCCCCTTTCCAAACATTATCTGGAGTACTTTGTTGTAGGTGCTTTTGAAGGTAACGGGAAATCGAAATAAGTTTAATAATTTGAGTTATATGCGACGTGTTTTTAACTAAAATGCATATCTGTCTTGGCTGAAAGAGCTTGCTTTTAGCAATAAGGCCACTGCTTGTGGAACTTTCTCAATTAGGTACTTTTAATGGTAATAATATTGTTGATGGCTTAGATTCGGTTATAATAATCAAGTATATGTCGAAGGGTTAAAATCTAAAGACACTTAATTATTAACTTATGAATATACTTTATATTAATGTAAAGGTCAAGTTTGTAACGACTAATTACAAAAGACTTGATTATCAGGTCGGAGTTTACAAAAAGTCTATAATTTAAAAATCCAAGTCTAAAACAATCTCCAACTCGGCTCATAAAGATTGAACCCTACAACTGAACTTTTATTAAAATAACAACATAAGTCGTTAATTTGTTTGTAAAACTGCGCTGAAGGAAATGACAAGAGATACCAGAGACCTCTATCTATCTATCTTCAGCCACAGAAAGCGAAACCGCCAACCATTTCTTACAAGAAATAAATCTTATAAATGTCTATTCTGTGCACAAATCCTTATCGAAACAATTACAATACACATTAATACACTTTTTTTTTATTTACGTGCGTGATGTCTCCTGCCGGTCCCAACGGAAGACCAGCGCTGGATGTTTGCATCCAGCACATGCTGAGTTGGGGCCGGATTGAGGCACGTAACGTGTACCTGTATCTATATATGTTTATATTTTATTGTGTTCTGTATCTCTTGTTGTTTCGTGTCCCAATAAATTGATTTTTACTTATACTTTTACTTTTACATTAATGTTCAGATTTATTAATAACACGCGTCTATGGCAATGTGCACTCAAAATTAAGACCGACCTGTTATCTAGCACGACGATTTATGAAATCAATTTTAATCCGCTATCATTGGTGGATTCCCAATAATCGGCTTATAACAGTGAGTGAAAATTGATTTGATTGGAGAATTAAATTATCATTGTTCCAGAAACCGGGGGTTGGCGTATTGTGATTGAGCAGTCAGTAAAGATTTATTTAACATATGTGTGTCGGATTATCTCATCCTGAGGTGCCTGTATAGAGATGTCGGTTGCTGTGGTATTATTTATTCAAGGGTGTCGGGACCGCGGCGCGAGCACTGTCGCGATGCCGTTATATTATTCACAATGTTGGAGACACGCGTCTTTGGGACAACCCTAATTTAGACAAGACTTTCTATTCTAGTCATGAGGCAATGAACTTTGATGTTGATAATGTGAGTTTTCTGGCAAAGCTTATATTATTCGCACCTTATCTTATCTATCTTATCCTTATCTTATCTTATCATATTTTCTAAGTAATTAACGGTATTTGTAGAAGAAGATTACATCTACATACCACATAGATAAAGAAGTATTTTATTCTAATTTATTGCTAGTATATAAATCGCACTGTAATATATTTAAGTCTATTTTCTACTACGTAAATTCTATGTTTTTTGGGTGTACATTAAAAATATTCTAATCATTTAAGAAGAACCTATTTTAAATTCAGTAGGTAACAACTTCTCTACTAGCAATAATAAATAAAACATAATGAATACATCTCGTAAACAGGACTCGATCTCAAAGATCGAATACAGCGAAAAGCTTTTCAAAGAAACAGCTAATTGAGGTTCTTGAACCTAATAGGTTTCCTGTTATAGAAAATCCACTTTCTCTCTGAAGAATGGTGTTCCGCCGCCGATGGCTAGGAAATGAAATTAATGCATTTCTCCGGAGATATAAAATGTCATTAGTTTCGCTCGATGAGCTCCGACCCGCTTCCGAGCACGTACTTTATTTGTTGTCGATGGACGATATGGAAAGGCTAGCTTAAGGTCTTGTTTTGTGTAATTATGGTTATGTGTGGCGATTCTAATACACACTAATTACTATTATACACTAATTGAATGTATGTAAGAGTATAATACAATTATAAATCTACATAATACCTGAATAACTCTTTTAACTTACTCACTTTTAAGACATACAAGCATTGAAATTTTGTCTTAAAGTTAAATTTTGACAAAAAATTGTCTGATAACCAATATAGCAATATTGCAATATTCGAGCGTGCAATTATATTCCATATTGCCTTAACATTGGTAACTTAACCTTATAGAAAAAGTGTTTTCTAAAAAATCTATTTTTTAACATTGCGATTCAAACAAGGTACGAGACAGATATATAATTTTGAAAATAAATAAGTATGTTTAAATTAACAAGATTAAATAAAGCAAACCTTAGCCTTCGTAGTAAGGACAGCGAGATTATGGAAATCTCTACCTGGAGCCCTTTTTCCAGAAAATTATAACCCTTCAAATCCAAAGTAAATAGGTTTCTTCTCGGCAAACGTGCAACATCTTAGACTACAGTGGTGCTTAACATTAGGCAGGCTGTAGTCAAACGTTGGTCTATTCCGTGGAAAAAATAATAATTAAAGCCTTTATAGAAAAACATATAATGAAAACATATCTAAGTAAATTAAAAACAAAACCACGTTCTGGGTGTTTTTTTCTCCATTACAGACACTAGAAAGTAATGACGGTCAGGCCAGACTAGGCAATACCAAGGCTCGGCGAGCACAACAACCAAACATTAAGTACATGAATTACTTCGCAGTTTGCCTGAATTACACTTACAACCGACCGTTACAGGATAGAATAATGAGAAGCCTACATTTATTAGCCAATAGATTAAATAATTTCGGTTTAAATTGTGAAAATCCATCTCTATCAAGAAAGAAAACATTTACTGTGGCAGCTTTAACAGAGAAACAAACACAAGTAAGTACATAATAAAAAAACTAACAAAGTCTGTCTCACAACACAGCCTCAACTCAGCATATTGCTGGTTGTGTGGAAGCAACCAGCGCTGGTCTTCCGTTGGGGCTGGCTGTGACGTCACGCACATACAATTGGCACGAAGGCATTGTAAATTGCATGAAACATTTTAACTATTTCTTATTGATTACAATAATTAATTAATCCATTTCCATGCTGCATGTAAAATAATTTCTCTTTTAGTGATATATATTACCAGTTAATAATACCTATCTGTCAAAGTGAAAGCGTAGGATTTTTTTTCCATTAAATACTTTTGTAAGCATTTTAAAATAAATATATTAAACATGTTTTACTTATGTAAATGTTGATAAAAATGATCTTAAGTAATTAAAAGTTGTGAATTATTTAAACCAGTTTCCAACAGACTACGGTTCTAAGACGATCAAAGCAAGTAGCCAGTATCCACTATTATTGTACGAGTAAGGCCGGGCATCCTCTTATTTTATCTAAATCCTATTTTGTGTCCCGAGCATAAATCGCGCTAAGGCGTGTGCGTTGCGTGAACATTTTCTTATTTCCGAGCATACGTGCCAAGAACTGTAAGCATGGGTCTTGCCCTTTGTCATATGAAAATATGCTCGTTACGACCCGTTATATTAGGGAGGCGTAATTACTGTCGTGCGTCTTCTATGACTCTATTGGAAGTAAGGATGGGAAAAATAGCACAAGTACTTCTTAGCTTTGCCCTCAATCTTGTGGAGTCAGCTACCGATTTACCTGATTTTGCAGAAAACTGGGAAGGTGGACGAATATGAGTGACTAATAAGCGTTGAGCTTTTCATTGTTATATAAATAAATCTTTAGGCAGATTACATTGTGAATAAAACTTTTTTTTTTACTTGGTTTAGGTTTACGTATTACTACATCTTGCCTGACCTAGAAGATACCTATTAACTATACATTTGAAGACTATATATAATAGAATTGTATATTATATTAACAAAGTTAACATAAAAAAAAAAGAAACAGTGCTACTGGGCATCCTAATCTAAAATGTTCGAAGTCAACTTTCTCAAACCAAATAAATATATATTAAGAAGGGGTAGTATCCGTTGTATCTTTTATTATATTATGTATCTGTATACAAACCTTTATATATTATTTTATGCATATATTACCTTCATCTTACCATTTATATGCTCATATATATATATGGCTCTTGTACATAATGTAAAAAAAAAAATTGTGTAGTAAAAATTCCATTCACAACACAGGAATACCTAGTGTGAATGGACTAAATCTCCAACATTCAATAATATATCTTGTTTAGCACACTAATTAGTTGCCTAGTATAGTTCTAGTTTTAAGTTATTGCATGTATATACCCATGTAATTTTGCAAATAAACGTTTTTATTATTATTATTTTCTTTAATTCCTTCACAGACTCTCGGGCCTTACGCCCGGTATTTTTAAGGCATCAGTGGGGCCGTAGCCAACACTGAGAGGCCTTTTACAATACTATACTTAAAATTAAGTACAAAACTACAGAAAGAGGATGTTAGGTATATCAAGTAACTATTGCAGACATGGTATTAATGTTACAGGCTATTGTGTTGAGTTGTTCATTGACTTAATTAAACTGGTCTATTGTACGAGGAACGGCACCCGCCAGTTATGCCTCATTCATAAAAATTATAGCGGGTGATGACTTGCCACTCACTAAATGGGCCCTCCACAAAAGGCAGCCTAAGATGGCGCCGGAAGGGCAACATTGATGTGAGTGGCTTAGGGTGTAGAGAGGTGTGCTGCGCGTTCTGTTATTATTATTATTATTATTATTATTATTATATGTCACTTTTTAGTATAGGTGTAAGCTTTGCGTGCAGCTTTGGGTAACAAATCACTATAAAATATACATACTCGTAACTTACCTGTAAAATATTAAGACATTAAGTTTACGCTACTCCAAGATGTTCTAAACTAGCAGCCAAGTGCACTAACGACTTTGTTACTCCGAAATTTAGACAAATTTTAGATTTACAACTACATAAAGCTGTAAATTTCGTAGAGCAGACATACTTCAGCTCGACATTAAATGAAAATAAAGGATAAAAGCTTCGCTCTCTTAACTCTTGGACAAAAAACGAGGGGGTTTTGAAAAACGTGTTTCGTTTGTAGAACACGCTTGGTAGATTGTGAAATTGGACCACTGCCATAGCACCAGAAGTGGGCATAAATCGAGCAGCGCACGGAACCAGGGATCGCCTGGAGGAAAAAAGTGCCTTGTACTGACTCATAATTGGAAGAGAAGAGCTCGATACATTTTTCTGCAGTTCAAAAAGTTATCTGATCTGAAATATTAATCTATCTCGTTTGAGATAAAGGTGATTCCTAATTGAAATACTATTTTAATATTATTATCCTTTTTAACGATGTTTGAGATAAGGTAATGCATTAAATGCCTCCAAAAATTATGTATCAGGTCATGAAAAATAAAAATAAACGAATTTCACGGAGGATATTGGCCAGAAAAGCGTCAACTGTTTTATATTTTTAGTGCCCAAACGCTTCAATTGGTTATTTTTTGTACAGTTACTAAACTATATTTTCAACTTCGACAAACATTTCCAAAAAACGCTGCTCACTAAGCAGTACTCAGATATAACTCTGCATAAAATAGTCCGAGTCCACAAATCACAGATACCAGACGAGACAACAGCAGATTACAGTCTAGCCTATATTGTTTCTGTAAGCTTCCGCCAGTGTTTAGGGCGGGCCTTACGATTCGAAGCAATTTTTCTAATCCATTAGGCCGTCTGATGTTCAACTTTATGCGGCTCCTACCACCGAATGTCTCATTCGAGAAACATCGCTCAAATTATTTTCAGTGGGGTTTTTACGATTGCCGTATCTTTTTATACGCGCATCATGTGTAGATATGTGCACATAATGTTTAGGTGCGCTGCGGACGAGCGAAGTGTTCATAAATCGAATTCGTGCTTCCAGTTGCATGATATGTGTATGAGCTTTTGAAGATGTAATAGAGTCACGACTGTTATGGCGCTCTTAAGGCAACTTTTTGTAAGGATGACTTGAGGAAGAAGGAAAATTTCAAACATCAACTTAAACTTTTTTGAAATGGCTTTGGAAATTTTAAACAAGTCTAGATGTTTTATTTAACTAATTGCCTGCTTCATTCATGTATCATTTGCGATTTGAATTCTTATCAAGGATTAAAATAATGCAATTAGACAAAAAAACAGTCATAGCTTGCTAGGAAAACATTTCCATTTCTATTAAAGCAGATATCATTATCATATGTTATGATCTAGGATTTGTCTGTTGACCAAAAAACATAGCACATACCTACACCTCAGACAAGAGCCTGGCTTGTTACTATACGAGTAGAATAGGAATATAATTACAGACGAATCTCTACTATACATGCTAAGATGGAAATCTACACATATATACTAATATTATAAAGCTGAAGAGTTTGTTTGTTTGTTTGAACGCGCTAATCTCAGGAACTACTGGTGTGAATTGAAAAAATATTTTTGTGTTGGATAGACCATTTATCGAGGAAGGCTTTAGGCTATATAACATCACACTGCAACTAACAGGAGAAAAGAAACAATGAAAAATGTCGAAAAAACGGGGAAAATTATTCATCTTTGAGGGCTTCCGTTGCGTGAGCTGCGAAAAGCGTCAAGTTGTGGGTAACAGCTATAATTTATAAAGCTAAAGAGGTAGTTTGCAAAAATAAATACGATGCCCAAAATAACTATTCTACGCGGACGAAGTCGCGCGCACAGCTAGTTCTTAGATATCCTTCTACAATATACCCGAAAATCAGTCCCTGTGACTAAGTTATTAATACAATCGAGAACATTGAGTAAGTTAGCAAATTACAGCGGTCGCTGCGTCTTCGGGAAGCGCCGTCGAGTCTGGAGTCCCAAGCATTGAACTAGTCTGTACTTACCGGGGACAAAGTAGCAGAGTCATGAGGTTTGCTAATTTAGGAATTTTAATGTTTTATTCACATTTACAAATATATTTTGCCTGGAAGAGGTCGCTTTCAGCAATAAGGCCGCCACTTGTGGCACTAGTTAAGATCATAATTTGTTTAATGAGCGGTTCGTTTTTAATGTGTCAACAATAATGATTTTATTTATCTATCTATATTTTTTAGAAACAAAATGGTTAGTAAAAGATTGAAAGGTGTTTATGAGAACGTAATGTTAGTTTGTACAGAAAAATATTAAAATAATGACAAAGTGTATTAAAACAAAAAAAAATATCAAAATTTCAGTGTCAAATGGCTGTGTAATCAATCAGTCTTTTTGTATACGTTTCCGTATACTTCCATTCTGTTGTTTACCCAGACACGCTTACTTGCATTTGATAGGTACCCGATGAAACATTATTATTTTAGCACGAAAGAGGTAGTTACCTATATGATTTACTCAAAAAATATAGGTTTCAACATTTCTAACACATTTAAAGGAAGTAATGACTTCTTTTGTACCTACTAAGAAATAAATTACAAGTGACAGGCTATTTTTTTCAGCCGATTTTAATAGGTATTAAATGTTAGTCGACTAATTTCGGCTGTAAGTAACCAAGGATGTAGGCAAATGATATTCAACATAAATTAATCTATCTCCCATACCTCATCAAGATAAGACATATATCACTAACTGCGTAGGCAAGACTAGACGCAGGATATCAGCGTAGGCTGCCCAAGCCGGGAAGAAACCATAATGCCCGCGTAGGGTGAAAATATTTGCTTTGTGTGGGTGTGTTGCCGTTGCGTCGCGTCTCAAGTCCCCTAGCATCCGGACTATAATCTGCTATAAAGACGTAGGTCGAAGAATATAGTAGGCTTTGTTGTATGTAGTGTCTGGTAAATGAGAACTTGTGTTTGCTGATAGATTTAACTTACTAGCTATGCCTATACTATTTACTTTGTTTCATGAAAGGCTATGTATCAAAAGCTACTTTAAAGCTAACTTACAAAAGAACTTAACGAATTCTTTATGAGTAAATACCTAATATATGAAAAGAAGTGTGCATGTTTTCTTATATTTTAAAAGATCGAATGAATGATTTTATAATGAACAGACATCATATCATGGACATTGGCCATTGTTGAAATAGGAATTTCTTTGCGTCTGTAGACTACGTTAAGGTGCTTGATTGAACTAGAATAAGACTTGGGTAAATTTACTTTATTGTATATAATATGTGGTAAGAGTTAGAATTAGCTCAAGCACATTCTTTTCTACCATCGTAGCACAGAACATTCCCCACCGCCCCCTACACTATAACAGAGTCTAGTCTTGCTGCGCTCGGATGACGTCACGGCCATATTTTACACACTTAAAGCTGTTTGTCGTGTCATACCATTATACAGCATGTAAGGCGCGGACTTATTGCCAGCGCCGACGAATAACTCTGCTTAAATTGTTTTTGGAGTATGAGCCGCTTTATTGCATTACATTGAAACGCTCTCATTGCAGAGTGAGTTCAACTAGCCGTTTCACGCGGATATTGTTGTGCAATTTTTGTTACAGCTGAAATGGATTTGCACTAATTCACAGTTTGACTGGTGATAGCAGCTGCTGTGACCTAAGATGGAACGAGCGCTGTACACTGAGTATAAAAAAAACTCTGTAAGGTGTTATTTATACTCGTTTTTATAACTATAACAAACAAATATCTATGAAATTGTTTCATTTTTGACAATAAGGGGTCCATCTCATTCAAGTTTTCTCAAAAATCAAAAGGCAGCCAATCAAAACGAAATGAATAATTTAGGTAGGTAGGTAGGTAAGGTATTTACGTGGCGAGAACATACATACAAACAGACACTCTAAAATTTATTTTCTTAGATATACGAGAAGACTCAAGTTAGCCTATAAATTCGCCAATAGGTCTACAATTTTATCTTTATGGCCATCGTTTACGCAGCCATTCTAGGAAAACAAATAAGCAACTCTTGAAAAACAAATAAAATTTATTAAATATCTTTTAAGCTAGTGCCTATAAATTTTATAAAATAAAATTATAATTTTCATCAATAGTGTAGGCTTTTTCTATATTACTTTCACGAACATCTTTAAATCTAATTTACACTGAAAATATGCGAACTGTATATGTAAACAATTTGTAATAATTGAATGCACATTTTTATCTTTCTTAAACCCAAACCACGTACAAACTAAATAAAAAACTTGAAAAATAGAAATTTAATATAAAAAAACCCATCGCAAAGCAATTGAAAACGTGAGATGGAATATTTGTAAACTTGCTTTATTAATGCTGTTTTGTATTCGGAACGAGCCTAGCAAACTTATGAATCCAAGCGATAAACAACTACAATTTGCATGTTATTGCACATTAGCCCTTATTTCAGTTTTATTATCCATCCACTTGGCTTAAAATTGTTTGTGTAGTACATTTAATAATTTTTCAAATTTTTCTTCAAAGCGAACGTACTTGAAAATTAAAATCTCTTTAGAAAACTCCGCGATTTCAGCACCACTGTAGTACCACATTGTGGAAGATAAAAACAAAAACACGCATTAGCTCAGCTGTTAACATAGAGAATAAGCTGCAGCGTACGTTTTTAAAATTCAAACCGAAAACTTTGCACCGCAACAAAACACGATGGCAAAACAAAAGTGATTCCAACCTCCATACGGGCACATTACTCGGCACATCCACGGCTAAGTAACATTTACTCAAGCCACCCCAAACTCGTTCAAGACGAATTTTACTGCTGCTTCATTTTATGTTATGAACACACAAACGTGTTCGCCGCTGTCTTATTTACGAATAATAAAAACAAGGAAGAGCAATGAATCTCTGGCCACTTCATCTCGGGCTTTTAATATTTTACGTGACCCCTAAACTTTTGGGTCGGGCGCACTTTTCATTAAGTCCTGATTACCCGCGGAGAGTTCCGTAGACGTCATGTCGGAAGATGCGCTGTTTTCGGGGAAGTGCAAAAGTTTTATGATATTATGATTACTTGCATCAGACGGGAGGAGGCGACGTGACGGAGTGAAGGACTGAGTTGACACCCGAGAGACTGGCGCTTGCTACTAGTATCAGTTTATAGTATTATTGTATGTTTGGGGTTATGATACTACGACGATATTACCTACTTGATATTACAATATGACATGATGCGATTCATGAGATAAAACATTTGAAAATGTCTATTTCAAAACTCAATCAGTAGCTGTGAATCTTTATAAGTAGGTATTATATCGATGCATTTGACGAGATTGTAATTCGTGACTGATTAAAATACATTTATATTTTATCCTAGTAATCACACTCATATAAGTTTATTTGAGGTTTAAAGTAGTCATTGTTGATAACATAGTGAACATATAAAGATAGGTATATGTACTTGTTTAGTATAGTAAACAATTCAATAATAAGAAACAATATTTACACATATTAACACTAATAGAACTAAAAAAGAGTATTTACATCTAAACTAAATTTAAACAATCTACATGTGGTATGGAACCAAGAACGCTGGCTGCATTCCCACGCTGGATTGCTATAGAAATCCTTTGCGCAAGGAACCAGCCAGCGTTCTTGTCTCTAGTGATGTCAATCAACATTTTATTTAATTTTTTTATAAAAGACTTAGTGCTTTTACCCCACGGACCAAAAGTTTCGAAGCCAAGCGGTACGAAAATATAAGCAGTCGATAATGATGTATATTTTCGCTGCTTGGCTTCTGGTTAAAATAAGGTTTAAATAAATATTAAGTAAGACTAATAAATAGGTAAATGTCTTAGAAAAAATAATGTAGTTATAATCAAATGTAATCGAGTGTTGTCTGATCCTAAAGAATGATAACTCTCAGATTTATATCAAATTTGAGACGTATGTATAAATTCATATATCCTAAGAACTTTTTAGATAGATAGATATTTTTTTTATTAAAACACCACATGCATAAAAAACATAGAAAATAAAATTTGCATTTTAATTGGCGGCCTTATCGCTTTTTAATTGAAGACATTCGCCTTGACTCCTCCATTCCATGGTTAAGTTAAAATGGTTTTATATTATTATTTGTGTGTAGAAACCAACTTCACCCCTTAAATAAATTATAAATGCAGGTATAACACTTTAAATTCTGTTTCGTAAAAACGCAGTTAGAACATCAAAAGACGAAAATAAATTGAGCTATTGGGGAGAAACTCTTTTATAGCAAAATAACAGATTTTAAATTCCCCAATTAAAATTCAATTCATCTCACGTAAATTTACCAAATGTGGATTTGAAAATAATGATCTTAATTTATTTTATTTATCGAGACTAAATAAAATAAATAAAGATAATTGTTTTGAAATCAAAATCATTATCATCATCATTAAAATTATTTTCGTCATTTAGCACATACTTTTAAAACAAAAATAAATAAATTATAACTGGGTATTAGTTTAGTACGGCTAGTCGTAAAGCCATGTCAGAGGCCCTTAGGGCGGCTTGATTAACTCTCGACACCAGAGTTGGCCACTCACATTCGATAAGAAGAAGAAGATCACTAAAATTTGTTAATCACTAAGCACAAAATCCTTGTCGCTCAAAGTGAACTTATCCTCAATGGCTATTATGTGAACCACAAAACAAAGCCAAACAAAACCATAAAAGTAAAACAAGCACGCAACAAAAGCTATTTTACACTAAGTACTTGATTTTTTAAGTTACTTTCAAACAAATACTAGCAACGTAGTTTTTATTAAAAAGTACATAGGCTCTTAAAAGTGTAGTTACAAGAGTTGCGGGCGCAGTTGAGTCCAACGGGCCGCTTTCTGCGCCTCGGCTCCAAACAACCTTATAACCAATATCAATTGACGTTAAACAGCAATGGATTGGCTTAGCCATTTATAAGGAAGATAAAGATAAAAGATAAGATAAAAGATAAAAGAATTTTTATTTGCCTTAATACATTTGTTAACATTGTAGGTGTCCCTGACAACCGCTGTAGGATTCCCTGTGTCGCGGTGCCAGGGTTCTTCCGTTGAACAAAAATTAAATTATACAATTGTGTTTTTTTTTCAGTTGAGGGCTCAATTGAAAGTTCTTGCAATTTTTATTCACTTCAGCATTAAGTTGTGACAATGATTGTTAGTTATATTAGTAGGTTTTTATATTAATTGTTTAATAGGTAAGTTAGGCTATTTAAGTATAGTAAGTAAGTTAGGCCTTAATCATAATAATATCAGTATATCATTATAACATTTCATTAAGAGGGAAGATAATTATGTATTATGATTGATATTATATAAAATTAGAAATCGTAATTTTGCTAACAGAGTACAGAGTGACTGTGGTACTCAGTGAATATTGGCATAGTATATAATATAAGCGCATAAAGAACTCTCAAATTACAAAACAATACATACCAAAAATCATGATGATGAGCCGTTTTTTCGTTATGAGCGTTTAAATAGACTGACGAGCGAAGCCTCGGGCGTCTCAATTAATAAATTAGTATAAAAACAATATCAAATAAATGTCTCAAATATTTTTTTCTTAAATTTGAAATAAAATACGATTATCTAGCTATATATTATGCTACTCTCTGATAGTGACAATTATTTATGGAGAAGGCCTGTTACAACTGTACTATGTCCTCGTCCCAAACAACCTATAACCCCTGCAATACCATTCAGCTGTCTCCAATAGCTCCACTTCCTTCTAATATGGCCGCCGATCTAAATTCATATGAGCGGGAAAACATTCATGTCCGATAGGCAGCGAGCCCAGTGGGAGCTCACCTGGGGTACATAAATAAAGTTATGAAATGATCGGAATAACCACAAAAATAGAGGTCAATTTCAAGTTTTTTTTTTGTATTTCCATGTCAGTCCATTAAAGGGCGGTGTAATGATATGTATTTTATTTTATTCGGCCATTGAGTCATAGTTTAAAACAATGCAAGAGATTACAAAAAGATTCCTGTATATTCAAATCCCTGGCAAGAAACCAGTTTACTCTGGGATTGAAGAATCCAGAGTAATTAAGTTTCTCATAGGCAAGCGTAACATCTTATACTACAGCGGTGCATACCATCAGCCGGGCTGTTGGCGTAAGGCATTGTGTGTTGAAAAATAAAACATACATAAGATGATATTTTTGCGTAAATCTACGTAAGTGCGTAATAAGTGACATAGCTATGGTGTCATCCCAAGTATTAGAACAAAGAGTTCATACCTCGCAGTTATATCTCAGTATGCAATTAACAGGCAGAATCGATTCATTGCTATCAAATGACGTCATATTTAGTAGTGAATCGTTACGAGACTCCCACACTAGCTAGAATACGCTCCTCCAAAAACGGCGTCGACCACCGTTCGTCGGAGACACAATTGCACATGTTTGCATTTTTATCTACTTGTTGTCGTGGGGTGAATATGAATGCACTCTTTCTCTTTGTTTGGACTATGCAAAGGTAAATATTAATATTGCATCGGAATTGTCTTCGACCGACAATATTTTCGTGTTTTGACGTCGGATACAAAGGATAAGAGGATGCAGGAGTATTGCGGGTTTTCGATTTTAAATGCGGTTTCAGGTATTGTGGTGGATTGTTTCTCGATGATCGTGAATTGTGTGATATTTGTTTTTATTGGTACACAGTTCTACTAAACAAATGTTCTAAGGTAGATTTCGTACTTACGTACTTTTATAAATTCTGTAGGTGTATAAAATAATATATAATATAATCTACTTTATATACATATGTCAATTTGTCTATTGAAAACCTAAGTTTTAATATAAAAAGGCGTTAATTTTTCCACCTGAGCCAAAGTATAATTGCGACAGTAAATTCAAATCCACAACAGATTGTCGTCTAAGCAAATTAGTTAACATTTTGGGGGAACAGAGACCGTTATAAAATTAAATTTTCCTAACATAAAGTGGCTGAGACGCTGCGACCCTGGATCTAAGCCAGCACGTACAAAATTATGCTGCAGTAACACAATTTCAAGAGCTCCTTTAGCTCATTCAGCACATGTGTAGTATGAGTAGTACGTTATTATCAAAGTTAAGCAACAGTAGACGTGGTCAGGTCTTAGATGGCTAAATAATTTGTAGAATTTCTATGTAGACGCTTCCGTGGGTGATGTATGTTAAATAAATACCTGAATGTATGACATAAGAGCTTGTTAAGGAATGCAGAAACCCTTGAAGTGGTTCAACATCAGAACTACTTTACATAGTACCTACATACAAAAAGTACTGTCGAATCAGCTAGTAAATCTGTCCGTCTCGCTTAACACCCAGTTCCTATCCAGTACAGGCACGCTCCACATTGAGTCATAGTGTTTGCGAGTGCGGGTATTGCTTCTGGTGATCTGGTGGTCAAATGTCCGAATGTATCCATCATCATCGGGTGCCATCTTCATATTGAAGTTTAGAGGTCAGTTGGCAAAACTTCTAACGATCCCATGCAGCTTCTTTTAGATGCGGGTAGCTCAGCTTCGACTATGTCGACTGTATAATATAAAAAATAATACCATTTTTACGGTAAGTCTTCCAATGACTGAAACTATCACCTGATACTCAATTTTAGGAATATATTTTTTTATTTTATTTTTATTTTATATCATACGGATAATTTCACAAGAGGTGTGGGTATTTACAGAGTTTTCCTACTGGCTATACTCTGTACGTAACTTCAGTTCGCCCTCATGTTTCTAAATAAATTATGAATATTTACCGTCACGTTACGCTTTACTTAGACGTAATTATTTTAATCTCACTCTCGGATGGCAATTTCGTGAAATTGATGCCAAAGGAGAGGCCTTTAGTGGCCCTTGTTAGCTTGCTCAGAGTTTTGATGGTTCTTCTAAACTGCACGGTTTCGTTAGATTGTGGAATGAAATTGGCAAAACTAAGAATGTTCAGTCTAAATAGATAACCGACAAAATCTTCTCTATTTTATAAAGACTTATACTCTTACACTTATTTCATCAACCCTCAGTTTATAGAACTACGATCAGATTAATTCGCACTTAAATATTACCATCGTTAAGTATTCCCAAATCAAATTATTATACTTAAGATTTAAACAAATGCATGTAGACTTTAATCTCTACCATTAACAAAACAAGGTTTCTTCTTTCGGTGATTATTTTTAAAATCAGAAAAGAAAGATATGAGTGGAAAGGGGATGGCAATTTCAAAGATCCCAGGTGCTCTACTGGCTTGTGGCTTAAGAACAATGCAAGCTTCTAATTAAGAAAGAGAGAGCGCATATGAGCAGGGATTACTTTATGTTGTTTAGTGATATTTAGCATTAGGGATTTATTGCTCTTGTGAGACTAATGTAACGAGTTTATGTGCAAGTCAGATAAACAGTTTCATTTAAACTTTATCTCAAACTAGTGGGTGCTCGCGACTTCGCTTGCATTAAGAAGTTAAACTTGCATCCCCTATTTCAGCCCTTTAAAAGCGGCATGTCCAAAAATCCTAGCGGATTCATAGCGAATGCCTACGTCATAATATTTACCCGCATGCCAAATTTCAGCCCGATCAGTCCAGTGGTTTGGGCTGTGCGTTGATAGATCACTATATCAACCAGTCAGTCAATCAGTCAGTCAGTCACCTTTGAGTTTTATATATTTAGATACAAGATTTTGTGTTAGTTATTTTTTCTAGTTGAATTAATGATTAGTTCCGTACTTGTTAATGGGGCTCATAGTTCTTTATTTTGACAGATAGAGCTGTCAAACCCAAGAGAGCTTTTTCAAAAGGCATATACATATTTAGCTAATTGACGATGTTGTCGTTATTTTTTGCTAATTTCAACAAAATTATTCACAACATCTGTAAAATGCTCAATGAACGCTAAGTTAGTTATAAAGTAGGTTCCAATCCCTCAAAAGCAGGTTGTAATGTCAATTTAGCAACCTCAATAACCCACAATTCCAATTACCATTCAATCAAGCGAGCGAGCGTAACAAACATCTTATTCTAAACGCGTTTTCGACTAACAATCCTTGTAATTACACCAAAGCTTTTCATAATTAAGTGCGCTTACCTCGCAGCCTGCGAAGATTGAGTTTCATAAAATATGTAGAGGTTCAAAACGAAATCCTTTTTGCAAGGAGCGCGGACGCTACCATTCTGGTTAAGTAGTTTTTTGCGGCAACCTGGACTTGACTTTTGAAATTGGGTCTAAATTTTTGAGATGTTTTATTAAATTCGTAAGCAAGTTTGAGGTGCTGAATGTTGGTGTTATTTCGGTTTAAAAGTTCAATTATATGAATAAAATCTTTTATACAAATCAAAACCAATTTGTAAAAAGCGAAGTGTTGTTTTGTTTGATGACCTCTTGTGACATTTTACTTTCGAACATGCAAACCACCAACTGATTTACATAAATAGCCTCAAAATCCGAGCTTGATTACAGCAAACAATAAAAACGCAATCAAAAACTTGTGTCCAGCAACATTACGTAATTAACGTTAATCATCGCTGATACTCTGTCCTCTACTTTGAATAGCGACCCTTATTACGTAGCGCTCGAAACTCAGGTGCCCTCATAATTTCACCCTCATAAACTCTCACATTCAACGCAAAACCGCGTAAAATCATAAGAGCTCCCTTAGAGGCTCAACGGTCTTAAAAATTAGCGAAACTCTATTAGCGAGATGTTCGGGTAAACGAATTTGCGTTATCGCCTGAGCCGGGCGAGGCGCGTGTGGCATACTAACTATGCGCCCAACTTGCCAGGCCTGTAATTACTTCTTTAAACGAAACCACCGTCAAAGGGAGCCACTTTTGTCCGGGCACGGTCTCGATAATCGAGTTATACTCGGTTCTTGGGATCTTAGACGTTTTTATAACCGGATGCGTACGTGTGAGTGGTCAGAGGTCTTGTTCGGACTTTTTGTTTGGGAGTATTGCATTACTCATTCAGTGATGCTTTTCATTTATGGAGACAAGAAAAACGCTTACCTAAGCTAAGGCTAACTAAAATCTAGTTAGACTAAGTTCATTAATCGCTACACACTTGTTCTGAATTAAATATGTTTTAAGTATCTACATCTACTGTACCTACAATTCGTATCTTTCTAAAGCAGCTGACACCGAAACCAAACTCGACCGATTCCGTTGTCATAAAAATATATGAAACGGAATTTGAGGCAGTAAAAGTAAGCAAAGCCGCGTGAGTCATGTTGTATCGCCATTAAGACACTGCGGGGCAGATCTGTGTCAGCGTGTCTAGCGTCTGAATACACAGAGGTTAGTTTAACTGGAACGATTATTTTAAAATTATATTGTTTGAAGGTAAGATAAAGCGAAAAATAAAACATTATACCACATTTTTTTTTAAATTTTACTTCGATACAGTTTAAGTTTAAAACCAAACAATATTTTTAGTCCACAAGTCCTGTTTCTCGGAAAGCAAAATATAGCAAAAATCTTTTTTTTTTACATAAGATAGGCTCACGCTTGAACTACAACTTGCCTGATGTTAAGCAACGTTATAATCTACGATCTAGTGCGCTTGTCTAGAAAAACTCGGTTTACTCTCAACTTGCAGACCGACAAATTATAGTTCAAGGGAAATAATGATTCGGACAAGGAATTCCCCAGTTTGGCTGTTCGCACGAACTTACAATACAATACAATACAATATAACTTTATTATGCACACCAAAAATAAATTAAAATATGAAATGAGCTTAAACTATAAAAGAATGCACAAGTGGCCGGCCTTATCACCTTGAGTGATCTCTTCCAGGCAACCTTAGCAAGAAAACGGTGACAGAAATCAGTTTGGTTCGGTGGTGGTTTGGGGGTCGAACTTAACAGCATGTTGCTCCGTTATAGCGTGGAATACGACAAAAACTACATTTCACTCTAAAATTAACTTTGAAGACACGGCGACTCACTTATTTATAGTTTTCTAGGCCATTCCTTGATTCATCTGTTAATGGTCCGTTGAAATGGAGCATGTTCGTCGCATCCATAAAACATAGACCGCAGTCTTGGCACTACTTCCAACGCATAACTAAAAGCAACTAAAATCGCTAAAATGCATTGAGTGATAAAAAGTTTTAGTGTTCAATCTGTTCTAGTGATGCTCAGTTCTATGTTTTCGTTTCCTGACCGCAACACTGGTCGTCTCGTAAAGCAAGATACGCACGAATCGTAAACTAAAACTGAGCTTACTGTGTGGCCAGCTGCCATGTGTGCTAGGACGATTAGAATAAGCATTTTCCTTAGAACTCCTTTTAACTAAACTTCAGTAATATCTGAATATATAAAACTCAAAGATCACTGACTGACTAACGGGCATAGTGATCTATCAACGCACAGCCCAAACCACTGGACGGATCGGGCTGAAATTCCGCATGCAATTCGGTAGATGTATGGTATCTGCTAAGAAAGGATTTTTGGAAATGATACTTTATAAGGGATGAAATGTCTACTTCTTGATGCGAACAAAGCTGCAAGTACTTACTTATTTCTAAATAAATTATTTACATGCCTAAAATATGTACCCATTGTTCGTTCTGAAATATAATTGAAAAAATCATACCGAATAAGCAATTTCTATTAATTGCTTACTTTACCATTTTATTGAAAGTAAAATATCAAACAATGTCTGCTACTGTAAATAAACGACTATTTTATTTGTAACAGATCACCCTTTAAAAACTTAAAATGTATTAGCAAACTTTATCCATCTATTTATATTAGCATTCATTACTCTTATCGCATTATTTCAGCATTTTACCGAAATTGAATACATTATGAACATACATCTATCCCTACATCAAACTATTTAGCAAACCAAACCACAACAGTGTACTCAGCGCGACCTAATCACGTTTCCAAATCACCAATAATTGAGTAAAACAGTGCATTAGTGGAATATTTGAGTAACAGCATTAGACAATTTCCTCTCGGCGTCTCCTGTGGCGACCGAATGACCTCCCGGGGACCACAGTAATCACACTTTATTTTTATTGCCGATATTATCACTAAATAGAATCAGCAAAAGTGTTGAGGGTCGCAATTTTTCATAAAATGACCAATAGATGCGGGAATGGGCACAAATCAAACTCTCGTTTTCTGTACAGCGTAGAGCGGCTACGAAACTGAAGCTTTGGTTGGGGCGACATAGATGGCGGTAGTAGTAGTTAGGGAGACGAAATGCGAAATTGCTGTGCAATAAATTTTTATTTTGGTGTAATAAGTTGTGACTGTATATTGAGGAGTCGAATAAATTAAAAATCAATCGACGAAACAGTGTAGGAGTATTTCCTTGTTTATTGAATTTTGATTACTTATTTCGTAGATCATTTTTTTTACGCAGGCACTCTATTATACTCAAGTTATGCATAGTAAGTAAGTACTTTAAGCTTAATAATGTTACTACATAAGCTGCAAAAAAATCTTCTAGTTCTATATTCCGACCTCTATTCCAGTGCAATGACCTGTAAGTGAAACACAAGTAGCAAACACCAGTAGGTTTGCGCGTGGAGTGTTAACTTAGTAAGTGACACAAAGGCGCCTCTCCGCGATCCAAAGTAACTTAGCTCTTCCCTCCAAACCTCAGTAGTAGAGCGCTGAATACATTTCTGTCACTGTAAAAAAGAAAATATTTTGTTTCCGAGGAAAGCGCGGGCACATCATCATTACGTTGCGTAATTTTTTCGTATGTGCCATTCTCCTGCCTGTACTTTTATGCCTTCCCTCCATAAAGACAAAAGGGACTTTGAAGTGAAATCACGTACATTTTTTGCAACTTACTTAGGAGAGATTCAGACCCTTGCCTTCATGTTAATATTTTCTGGGAAAACATTGCGGGCACAACGCATGGAAATTACATTTAGATATTTGCTCACATCGCGTATTTCTGAGTGTGGGTAGGATATTATATTTTACGTGCATGGAATCTAATAAAATGTTTAGGACATGGAGTAGCGCCCTCGAAACACGGCAGAGGGCGCATGGAGTGCGTATTGATAGAGTACTTATCATACATCGTGTTTTTAAAACAAGTGAAATTTATTTACAATGGTTTTCTTAGTGGAAATAAGATGTCTGTAATCGTAGAAATGACACTTTTTCTAACTATTTATTATTAAAAATAATGTAGCAATTCCTTAGATACTATGCTATAAAAAAAATAAAAGGAAATAGTTTCAAATTCACAAATTTTTACTCAACTAATACAGTATTAATCATAATATACTTTTCAAAACTCGTAATAATTAAACTAAATAAATTTAATATCGTATCTTATCGTCTAAGAGGATTTCCAATTAGAAACGAACGAGTGTATGTCTATTAAATATTATTGCAAATAACATCTTGTTATCTGGAAATTGCTTCTTTATATTTATCGTATATACCAACTCTTGGAAAAACATTTTTTTATGTTTATAGAGTATATTATATTAACGATAAATATTATATTTGTTTAGAGATGATAAAAAAGTCTTACTTTGCAAAATTATAATAATAAAATAAACATACCTATTTAATTTCTTGTAAAAAGATTAGTTTTTTAATTTATATTTTCATTGTTCAAATAAATTCATCAAATTAATAAAATTTCTTGCGATTTTATTTAAAAAAGAACCGCTATAAACTTGGTACATAATCCAACCGTCTCCAAAGTCCAGCCACCACGTAGCATGTAACTCAACTAAATATAGCGTCTTTAGAAGGCAGCGTCAGATTATCCTGCGTAATGAGATCCTGGCTGTGAGTCATAGCTCTCCTGGGCTCCTCCGACTCATACTTTCAAGGTTCATGGCTAGGGACGTACTGCAAATATATCAGGCTATAGTCAGATTTATGTTAAAAGTGGACGGACGCTATAAGTTATATATGTGGCTGTAAAAATTAGAATATAGGAACTCAACTAAATATAGCGTATTTAGAAGTCAGGGTTAGATTATCCTGCGTAATGAGATCCTGGCTGTGAGTCATAGCTCTCCTGGGCTCCTCCGACTCATACTTTCAAAGTTCATGGCTAGGGGCGTACTGAAAATATATCTGGCTATTAAGTCAGATTTATGTTAAAAGTGGACGGACGCTATAAGTTATATATGTAGCTGTAACAATTTGAATATAGGAACTCAACTAAATATAGTGTATTTAGAAGTCAGGGTTAGATTATTCTGCGTAATGAGATCCTAGCTGTGAGTCATAGCTCTCCTGGGCTTCTCCGACTTATACTTTCAAGGTTCATGGCTAGGCATGTACTGCGGAAATATCCGGATATTGTCAGACTGATGTTGAAAGTGGCTGGATGTCATAATTTAGAAACATAACTGTACATACTTGTATATTAAAATTTTGTCCCATTAAAATAAAGATAGTTATAGTAAGTAGTTGCTTGGTTCTATAAGTTTTCAAATCATTAAAAACTGTAACCATAATGAAAACATAATTTAAAAACATTTGTCATCTTTCAATTACAATTTTGCTGTGGCTATCTACTGAATCAGAGGGTTTTTTTGTAATATTAATCTTAGTGTGCTTACAGCTTTTTTGTTAAGTTAATTAGAAACAGGGCATGCTTCATAAAAAATAATTGCTTACATTTTAAATGATACGATACGGTATGACAAGCTGGTAAAACAAAAATTTTAAAGTTATTCGTCAAATCTACCGGCAATTGCTAACCGGCCAAAACAGAAATACACTTGTCCTATTGACATTTCCCGTTCCTCCACGGTCGATACTTTGCTAGATAAATAAGACATTTCACCCAATAAATTGGACTACGAGAATTTTATCTAAGTAACAAGAAAGTTGGTCTGCTAACGCTTCGGTACGCACTTAGAGATATTAAATTGTTTGGTCGGAGGGTCTTCGTACCTGAAATTAAAATAAAGAGGGATCTCTTAGAGCTCTACGAGGTTTCAGTACTTTAATGTCAAAATTTATAGTTAAAAGTTTTTGAAATGTTTGTGATTTTGATGGGCAGGGCCAATGATGTATTGTTTTTTATTTATAATATAATTCCTAGTAAATTCAAGCCTATTAAGAAGTTATTTAAGTTTGTTTATTGGATAATAAAAAAAATGTAAAATTTTATTCCATTGTGGTTTGACTTCAATTAACAACAATTTTTCAATAACATTAACTAAAAACAAAGCTACGAGTATTACTTATAGGTAACTTTTATCACGCCATTTAACTTACCTATGAGCAAACGGAGTTCTAGCTTCTTTATAAATATAAAACTCGCAAAAAGCATAAAAATATCCGTCAAAGAGAGAAAAAAAAATACATTCCGTCAGCGGAGATAATAACATTTATCTACTTTGCGCGAGTTTGTTTGATATTAATCCTCAGAAACACAAGAAAGTAAGATTTATTATTCCGTTCGAGTACTCGCAGCGAGGTGACGTTTTCGGGCGAATATTTTAGTGTTTCAGGAAGTTAGTAATTAGTTTGGTAGCATGAAGGCAGGTGGCGCTTAACAGTATCATCACGTACCATAACTTTTTCATTTGACGTCTACAAGCGGCAACTTTTCCATTTCTTTTTATTAAGACCGTAACGAAAATGAGAGTAGGCCTTATGAGATACAGATACCTGATGGTTTTGCTAAGTACCATGATATCGCTTGGGCGCGGTGTAGTTTACAGAGCTAGGTGTCAGTGGTATGCTAGGATAGATTGCCAGAAATAAGAATGTCTGATACAGCAAACTATGTACAACTATTGTAAATTTACGGAAAATTAGATTATTTCGTAATTTATATTGATAATTTTACTGAATACTCTATTTTATTGAGAAGATAGTAAGACTGGCCTTATGACAACATTATAGTAAAGTTTTAACAAAAAAAAAACACATTTTTGCAAAGATTTTAGGAATGTATGCTTTTGTTACCAAAAACCCTGTATAAATAGACACGGCGTAGGATTTTAGAAGACATTTTCCTGTAACCGTCTTTTTTGTGCGTTTGATTTTATTGTCCGATATAACAGTTAAATAAAAATAATGATTATGGCCTAAAAGATAACAAACCCGTTTTGTAATAGCTACAGATATTGAAAGAAAGAAAGAAAGAAAATATACTATATATAGAGACACACGCAAAACGTTAACCTATTTACTTACTTAACTCACATGCTAAGAGTGAGATGTCTCAATACAGCCGCAACTCAGCCTAATGGTGATGCACAGGGCCACCAGCGCTGATATTCTATTACTGCGCACTGTCAATTTTTACAAAAATTTGACATGTGAATAGTTCAAATTTATGTCTCTGGTAAAGTTGCCCATATTGTTTTTATCTTAGTAATGGAAGAAAAACGCAAATCTGCCATAAAATCCAACAATAAGTGGTCCAATAAGAGCCCTTAAATCTGTTATAAAGAATATTATCATTTCACCAACGTTGTCCTCAAAAGCCTTTAATAAAACAAAATGGGCTCTTCATCATATAATTTAGACAATTTGCCGGAGACTATGGACAAATGTTTCAACTTGGAGTAAACAACAAAACACGTTATGAAAAGATTTGTTTTCCCTTTTTTGAATTCTCATTCGGGGAACATAATAAAAAATACTTTGAAGTAAAATCACGTAGTACAGCCAAGTTACTTAGCTTAGTATACCAGTCTTTGTATCTTTTTGTACATTAATAATTTCTTTGGGTCCCACACGGGTCTCAGAAATACGTACATAAGTTAGCTATGTTATTTTCTCATACAAAGCTGTCAGGATTGGAGATTTTATTTTCTACGTGCAAGGAATATAATGAATAAGGACATAACACGCTCCATTATAATAATATAGCACGTTGTGTCAACTAGGAATGAGAATATTTTTGCAAGTGTCAAAATTGATGAGGCGCTGTCATCAGGCGCAGAGTTACAGCCTCTTCTAGGGGAGATTGGGACATTCCTGTCTAATGGGGTTACTTTATTTAATTAGATTACCGCCTTCTTCGAGATGGGTAGTCGTTTATTGTAAGATTTGTATTATGTTACAATAAATAGGAGCCTAATATATTTTCATCAAAAAAGGTTTCTAAGAAAGAAATAATAACTAAATAAAAGCTTTATTTAGTATGACGATTAGCTTTTGACTACATCTGGCCAAAATATATGTAGAAGAAGTTATATATTTACTAAGATTTGAATATATGTACTTGTATCAATAATTTCAGGAAACATTGTTCCAATTGGATAAATATAGAAACTATTCCACCTAATTAATCAGTTTAATGAGTTTTTATAATGCAAATTTAGAAGTTACAGACTAGAGCAGTGGCACGTACTTTCTAATTAAATTTGCATATGCTTCGTGAAAGTGAGCCGTCCATTTTGCCCTACTTTACTCTTTTTTGCTCCTTTTATATTTAACGAAGCCTTCGGCATGAGAATCTTAGCACATGGTCAGTTAATCCGGGATTCAACTGTTCTTTTGTGACGTCACCGTTCATTAGTTTTTTGTAAGGACCTAGGAAATGCTTTATTTATATATCGGATAAATTCCAAATATCTGGGTTAGTTACTAGTAACAGTGTATAGTTGCCTATCTCACTTGGTCAATGCAGTGGTAAAATCAAATGTGCCTACGCATGCTTATTTTGGATAAAACTAACCAAATAATTAAAATAAAGCAACTAAACACATAAAACACAGCCAAATTATTAAGCGAGAATAACTATTTTTCAAAACGTAACAATATATTATGTGTACAACCTAAACCAAATTTAAACTAAGTATACAATTAAACCTAAAATTGAGGTAAATTGGTTTGTAAAGTATTAGCCATATAATTCAACGTAGCCTTATCAGGAAACTTGGAATTATTTAACCCGCATACTAATGCAAAAGTTATAACAGATTGCATTGCAAACATACAAACTTACGTTCCGAAATCAATATTTTATGAACTTTGCATTACGAACATAACTTCCGAAGAACTAAGAAGTTCCATCAGAAGTATGGCTGTGAATTTTGTAAGTACTAAATCACTTTAATTAAATACCATCAAAATTTTAATGGAACTAATGTAGGGTACACAAATCGTAGTAAGGAACTTTTAAATGAGGGGCTCTACCATGAGAACTTTTCAATAAGTCATTTGTATACAGGAATTTATCATACTTTAATATCTTTGCTTTTAAGGCATAGTTTTATGTACCAACCAATGTACTATATTAGTCACACAAACGAATAATGAGCAAGTGATGTGTCAAAATGTAAGTACATATCTAAAGAATAACTTTCAAAATAGAAAACTGACTGATAGTGTTAACTATCAGCATAGAACACTAAAGGGTAACACAACAAAAAATTACTACTCGTATCAACTCAAAAGCGATATCAAAGTAAAAAACATTGTAAATGTTTTTAGCTAATTATGAATCGAGCGCGGCCGAGAGAAACGCGCCGTGAGAGGTTTAGGTTGAAATTCCATCTGTCGTGATAATTTTTGTTTGTTTCCTTTAAAGAAAAACCAATATAAGTATTCTTTCTCCATTGCCATGTATTCCACTTTCTCAGTAGTCCCCATGCATTGTGCCGCAGTGCGCCTTGCGCCGATGCCGTTGACACCGGCGCCGCTGAGTCGACACGCGACCAATTATTTAATACTACAACTATTTTGCCATAAACCACACGTATACCAGATTGGCCGTGTAAAGAGGGCGATTTTGCAGAAATAGGCCGGAAAGATTGCTGGATTTGGCTGACGTCGACTGTTATTTTGAAGGCAATTGTGCGGTTGAAAATTTCAGTCTTCAGTGCAAGGTGTGTTTTGTTTTACACGATTATGGCATTTTAAATTTGAATGGAATAGTATGTACTTGAAGCATTGTAAACTATGTGATTCAAAAAGGGTGTTATTGGACCATAATAACTTTTTTATACTTTTCTGTTTCAATAACTAATATATTTTTTTTTCCGTTCTGCTATCGAAGATCAAAGTATGTGAATTATGTATGTAGGCTTTTTCTGAATACATAAACTCTTCCCGTTTCCCTACCTTCACTTACAAGGTAGCATACGAAATAGGAGGTTAAAAAGTATCGAAAAAAGATTACATTTAAATAATATCACCCCAGCGATCACTTCCCTGAACGCGTGAAAGGCAATTGACTACATGAAATCTGCCCTCTTGGGCTCTTCGTAATCAAGCCGACATCACAGACTAAAATAAACACAGAATTCTAACTTTGAAATGTTGTGGGATAGTACAAATCAAACTGTATCGCAAAAATTAAAGATTTTAAAGTTGCTATTGTAACGTGTCTCGCGAGAATTTTCATACAAACTGTAAAAGAACTGAGAACTGTGTTAGACTTAATAACTAAGAGGCAACCAAACAGTTAACAAATTTACATATTATATACCATCATGTTGGTAAACAAACGCTTGCTACTAGAAAACAAACGAATGTTGGTTCTGTGATTGTGAGATTTTATCAAAAAAATATTTCATACAATAATTTCCTTGAAACCAAACCCCATACTACAACTAACGGGCTGGATTTGAACAATGTAATTTTCATAGTAAATGGTAGTTATTTTTTACGTGGGATAGGTTTGCGCTTATGTTTTTATACAAAGATATGCTTAAATAGGTACTGGTGCTGAGGCATGTACGTAGATGATCTAATATGACAGTAAGTAGTAAAACCAAAATAAATGAAAGTTATAAAATGTAATGAAAGGACATTTATTTGCTTCTGAATACAGGTAGATGATGCTGTAATATAAAGTGGATGTCTCGTGTATTCTACCATTCTAGGTGTGCACATATTATAATTTATGTATAAACTATGTTCAATCTAGGTGTTACTATACTTCTTTACTTTTCTACTCTTCGCCGAAAACGTTCGATTCGCACAAAGATACCTTTTTGCCGCGTCTCAAAAGATTTTATCATGAAGTAAATTGATGTTATGAGAGTAGAGAAAATCACAATTTGCTATCGAGCGAATTAGCCGTGGCCTAGATCTCGGCAGCTTGTTACTTTGAGACAAAAACGGAATCTGATGTTCGTTTTATTTTGCTGAATATTACTGCGGAATACTTAAATGAGCTATATTAGTATCAAAGTACTTCTTTTTGATACATTAATACAACCGTGTTTACTCCACTATAAAGTGTTTAGCAAATATTGAAAGTACATAACAATCCAAAACTGACAGCAATATCATGACTTTATTGAGATTTTGTTGTCGTTTTCTATGCTATGCTCTCAATAATGAAGTCAAATCCTAACTTTTCTGATGAAGCATCATGAAGGTATCAGTTTTCACACTGAGGTCTTTTTCTTTTTATCGTATTAGAATGAATATATCTAGTGTTGAGAGTTTAAACCACCAAAAGGGCTTCTGGAACGGCTCTTACAAACCTTATTTATACACAGACTTGGTCTTGGCATATTAATGTAAACAATTCTAAGTACTGCAGTAAAGAGCAAAGAAACACACAAAAACATTAAGCTCTAATTGATAGTGACATAAAACAGGAAGAAAAATGCTCATCCCAACACCGAACCTTCCAAATCCGGAAACAATCAGTAATTCAGCAGCAGTTACTTACAGCTTAGGGTGGTAATTAAATAAACCTCTAACAATAGACATGGTATAGTGAAAGACATGCCTTGCTACATTGTCTCCAAACAACCAGGCGACAAAGGCAGTTTAATATTTTTTACTAACTTTTGTGCAATTAATTAAATACTTTTATCAAGAATTGTTTTTCTAGAAGAAATTTTTAATAGTATTCCATTGTTTTCTGTTGAAAAACGAAAAAGAAGTATGTTTTTGGTATGGCTCAGTTGATTGAAACAGAGCTACTCCAATGTTACATATGCTCACAATATGCCTTACTCAAATAGTAATTATATGTTGAATCCTAAAATAACAACAGAAAGTGCAAAACCACACATAACCTGAAAAACACGTCGTTGGTGTAGGGCGAGTATCGAACCCCGGTGCGTCAGATCAGGATAAAAGGCGTACGCATTTACCACTCAGCCTCACGGCTTCATTATCATCATCATCATCATTAGCTTATAGAGCCCATTACAGGGCCTAAAATAACCCTCAAGACACTGTGACATAGTCTGTCGTAGTCAAGCTATAATACTGCCTATTTTGTGCTACTTTTGTCTTGTCTTCTATTTCCAAGCTAAGCTCAGTCCATAAAAGTTCTATGTAACCTGTATACGAACGCGAATCTCGGTTAGTGGTCTGCTTCATAATTTCATAATCTTAATAGCCACCTCGGCGCGTAAAGTGGCGGGATTTAGTGCCTCCCCGTGGGCCAAACACTTTGCTGACCATACCTTATTTCTGTGCAATAAAATGGGCGAATAGTCGCTTTTGATCGTCTTGTTTGGTGCTTACTGTGGATAGAGATTAGCTTCGACGTAGAAAAAATCAAGTATAATAATAAAAAGTAATATTTAGTCGACTGAGACATCAATAGTTAAGATGTGCGCATGATAAGTTAAACTTACATTACTTTAAACTTACGCTACAAATTGCATAGCGTAATTTACTTGCAGATTAATAAACAGTTTATTAAAATCTCTTTGTCTTAATTTTTATCTGTTTTTCTTTTATTTAAAGCCCAGCTTGGTCCCATGTTTCACTTTCAGGCACACTATCGCTTGTGTAGGTGTGAGTAGCGATGGAAATAAGGGTAGTCAAATGTGAGACAGAAATTTAGTGATTATTATTAAAAGGGTTTGTAATTGTTACAGCAATATCTAAAGACACTGGATGCATTATGATATTAAACATTTAAAACAGTGTTTTATTGTATAACTAGTGGACGCCCGCTGCTTCGCTCGCATTATTTTGAGATGAAAAGTAGCCTTTGACCTCATACTATCTACATACAAAAATCATGATGATCACTGCTGCCGCCATCAGCCGTTTTTGTGTTAAAAACGTTTAACCAAACAGATAAACAGATAAAAACTGATTCGCATTTAGAGTAAGTATATATACCAAACAATTTCTTATTCGTATAGATGTTTGACCCTCTTCAACTTCAACTAAATGTATAAGTTTATATAGATATTAAACATTTGCAAGATTTATAGAAAAAAACTGTTTTAGAACCTCATCTCTATTTCCACTTCGAGTCGTATTCAGTACATATTACATTAGAAGCTTTGTTCGTATATTGTCGACCTTTATGAGAAGGATTATTATACGTAATTGGTCCGTGAATCTGAAAGGATATGTCAAGGTATAAAAGTTACTTTTGTGGTCAATGTTTGATGTGTTTTTCCTGCTTTTATACTACTTAGTTGTTATTCTATTAAATAACAACTCTCAGTTCTCTCTCTCTCTCTCTCTCTATTGACTTTTATTTAATTATCCAACATATATGTAATAGGTACGTTATAACTAATCTACGTTACAAAAAATCACTAGATTGTTTGTTATAATGATTTTGCAGTTTTTCGTTTATTGTTTCGTTTTATAGAAAATAAATACAATGTCTCATAAAAAAGAATAAATATATCACTCAATTAAATATAGGATAGCAAATCATACCTTGGATAGATAGTAATTATATACCAAACCCTGGAAAACTGAATGAGATTTGGCTTGCCGGATGTGAAGGGGCAAGTCATTCCAAAGAAGGACCGCTTTTACAGTGAAGGAAGAATGATAGAAAACGTTGGAATGACGGAAAACGGGAAATTGTAAACAGAGGGTACGGGAAGGACGTAAAGAAGTAGAGTGGGTAGCAGATACAAAGGAAAAGAGATTTTTTAGGTATAAAGGAGTAGCAAGGTGGAAGAGGACTTTATAAAGGAGGGACAAAATGTGTTAATATGTATAATATTGACCAATATTTCGGTCTATTAATCAAAATCAAAATAAAATAAAAGAATGCTATCTAGAATAAGAAGAAAGTGACAAAACCGTATTTCGTATATCAACATAACAATCTTAAGTCCATCATTTATCATAAATCAAAAGCTTCTCAACCTTTACAGGCTTATTATTATCTTAGAACGAACAATATGATTCATTCTACGAGTATCATCTAGAGCTCACTATAAAAAAGAAAAGATAAAACGTCCCTCTGCAAGCAAGAGAACTAAGCGCAACATTGCCAGTTACATTATTAAAACAATTACCCAGCACAAAGTCTTCATTTCCATTCTCTATTCTCTTTCGCTCGCAAAACAGCCAATTACAACTTTAATTTAATAATAGGTATAGAAATGCAACCGATAAATGATTCCCGGGTTGATTGCAGCGCTATTCTACCGTTGGAAATTGGAATAGAATATTCAATTGTAGCAATTGCAAATAAAAAACGTTGCGTCCGAATGGCCGTCATTTTCAGAATATTGTAATACACTTTGCATATGACCCCGAGCGCCACCGTCGTGCCCGCGGAATATAGTGGAACTATTTTATTTAGCTGCCGCCGAAATGAGGGTGGAAAACACAGGACGCTAGAGAAAGTAATTGAATAAGAATCATTTTATGTAAGACAAAGAATGTACACTTACATATAGAACGAATACAGTCCAAAAAATAATAAAATACAGCCTTGATAAATCAGTTAATGTCTTCAAAAGTCACATAGGTACAATAAATGTGCGATATTTTGCGCAGATTGATGAATGTTTTGTTAACTTTACCACTATAAAGTAAAGTAAAGTAAAGTAAAGTAAAGTAAAGTAGAGCAGAGCAGAGCAGAGCAGAGCAGAGCAGAGCAGAGCAGAGCAGAGCAGAGCAGAGCAGAGCAGAGCAGAGCAGAGCAGAGCAGAGCAGAGCAGAGCAGAGCAGAGCAGAGCAGAGCAGAGCAGAGCAGAGCAGAGCAGAGCAGAGCAGAGCAGAGCAGAGCAGAGCAGAGCAGAGCAGAGCAGAGCAGAGCAGAGCAGAGCAGAGCAGAGCAGAGCAGAGCAGAGCAGAGCAGAGCAGAGCAGAGCAGAGCAGAGCAGAGCAGAGCAGAGCAGAGCAGAGCAGAGCAGAGCAGAGCAGAGCAGAGCAGAGCAGAGCAGAGCAGAGCAGAGCAGAGCAGAGCAGAGCAGAGCAGAGCAGAGCAGAGCAGAGCAGAGCAGAGCAGAGCAGAGCAGAGCAGAGCAGAGCAGAGCAGAGCAGAGCAGAGCAGAGCAGAGCAGAGCAGAGCAGAGCAGAGCAGAGCAGAGCAGAGCAGAGCAGAGCAGAGCAGAGCAGAGCAGAGCAGAGCAGAGCAGAGCAGAGCAGAGCAGAGCAGAGCAGAGCAGAGCAGAGCAGAGCAGAGCAGAGCAGAGCAGAGCAGAGCAGAGCAGAGTAAAGTAAAGTAAAGTAAAGTAAAGTAAATTTTTATTTGAGCAACCTTATTGTATAATTTACTATCTATCTATATATATAAAACTCAAAGGTGACTGATTGACTGACTGATATAGTGATCTATCAACGCACAGCCCAAACCACTGGACGGATCGGGCTGAAATTTGGAACGAAGGTAGATGTTATGACGTAGGCATCCGCTAAGAAAGGGTTTTGATGAACTCTACCCCTAAGGGGATAAAATAGGGGATAAAATTTGTATGAAACTTTGTCAATTTTAAGCCGATCGGGCTGAGACTTTGCATGCATACAGCTACTATGACGTAGGCGCTTGCTATTAAAAGATTTTGATAAATTCTACCCCTAAGGGGATAAAATAGGGGATGAAATTTTGTATGAAAAAAAATGTATCAAAAAAATATGTATCAAAGAATTATTTCTCTTGAAATGATGTAACAAAATGTCTGCAACAGTATATGTCTATATTTTAAGGTTAACTCAATAAACCCGTTTTTATGGTAATAACTATTCCACGCGGACGAATTCGCGAGAACCAGCTAGTGAAACATAAAGCTTAAACGCGACAATTCCCAGCTAGGGGGTAAGTGTTGAAACTAAATAGTTTTAACAAAGTAAAATTGTTATTTATTTAAAATCACTTACAAGACACAAACTAACCAAAATAAAATGATCCTCAACGATTTATACTTGTAATAATAAAATTCAGCCAATTGACAGAGAAATACCATTATTTTTCCAGAAATGCATTCAGATAACACAGTAAATCACCGACAGAACTATACAAAGACTGTAAATGGAATGAAAACACGGGAGTTTCGTTTTCATTCGTTCAATTAGTGGCAGTTTACGCGCGGCGCCGCGGTGGCGCCACCGTCGCAACAGTGTAGTATTACCGAACCATGTATTGGACAGGTTTCTTTTGTTACAATGTAGCATTGTAGCTACTGTTCTTGATAAAAATATGCTTCTGTGAACATGATTGCGTATATTTTTTTCCTTTATAATTTTAAAGTGTACTAAATATCACTTTGTAATTTTATAAAAATCTGCCATTATTTTTTACGTAAGTTAAGTTAGAAAATGGATATTCCTATTGTCAAATTTTTTAAACCATTCTAAGGGTCTCGGAAATGGCCTACGGCCAGCTGGACCTAAAATTTTTGCGTTAATTTAAGTTAATCCTTTATTAATTCTGTTGAAGACTATTTTAACAGTTCAACTATCCATATTTACAAATAACACTCAAAAGCGTCCAATGAAGTTGTATTTTGCCACTTTTGTTATTCACTTTCCCTAATTTACGAGCGAGTCCCCGTGGGTTTCATCAGGGAGAGAGTTTCATCTAGGTAGTTATTCCACTCCATCCAGGCTCCATACACTCGCATTTTTAATTAAATTTCCCATGCTCTTGCGTAATAAGCTGCCGCCAATTTTATTTTATGTATTTTATTGGAATGCGACGGTGGTAAAATGTTTGAGGATAATTATAAATTGATATGTCATTCATTTTTCAAGATAGATTCACTAAAACTAAAAAGAAAGACAGGTATCTAAACAAAGTGGCTCCAAATATAAAGAAGCCCTGACTTGTAACAAAAACAAAATTAATTCATGCCATACAGTAAAAACCTGAAAATCCAACATTCCGACAGGATCAATTAATTACCAATTCAAATCCCAGTAATAACGTAAGTGGGCTATGTGAAGAAGCGCAATATCTGTAGGTGGTGGAACCAATTCGACTTCAATTAGCGGCCAGTACCAACCCACGTTATTTATTCAGAGGGTCCGGAATAAACCTAAGGAACAAATATCTCGGATAAACATTCATATGTGGATGGAAAACGGTGAATTCTCGAGCAGACGAAGCCTGTTCGCCTATAAATTTGATTTAGGGGATACCAATTTTGATATGAAAGTGGACGCATGAAAAAGTCAGGAAGAGGTGCTTGTTGATAATGAAATTTAAAAGTCTAAATCTAGGGAATGTTGGAGATTTGATTAGCTGAAGGTTAGAACTATGTTTGACCTAAATCTAGAGCTAAGAATTAATTGATATGGAATCCGGTTTATGGTGGAAGTTCCTAAGACCCGCATGAAACGGTACGCTTCTACCTTTATTGTTCGTACCGCAGGGTTGTGGATCTATCAAGTTGTAGTCAAGCGTAAGCCTATATCATGTCAAAAAAACTCCTTGCCTGATTCTCTGTTCCCCGCGCACTATAATGTCGACTGACGATGTCCGGAATCCAGTGTTTAGGCGCTGGATATCTGTTCACATAGACCAAAACAAAAAGTGACCGCACATACCTACGCATATGGGCATTTTATTTATATTTTATTTTAATTTGACACCCCTATACAGTGTATTAATTTATGTTTAAGTTTATGGGTACAAGCCTGAATTAAATTACTTTTATTATTTATTTATTTATAATCCAGCGATCTTCAAAGCGAGAGTGAATCGGTTCTTATCGGGTAAGCACGCTCCATCTTAGGCCATAGCCTTTGCTTGCTATCAAGTAAACTATGGCCAAGAGCAAAACCGTTAACGTTAAAAAATAAAAAAAAAATTGAATAGGAGCTGTTGGTTTCGTAAAATGTTTGTTGTAATTCAAAATATGTTGTTCGATGAAATGACAATCCCTATGTAACTCAGTATAATACAGAATATTATGCATGCATTTTGTTTAACTATGTTTGTTTGTATGAATGTCTGTACTATAACAGAGAAACTAAAATATACTAGCGTGTTTAACGTTAACGATGTAAAAGTATGGACTTCCTTGCTACCTTCTACCTGAGTTAACAACTGCAAGACAGTATCTCCAGTACTGCCTACAGGATCACTATGCAAGAATTGATGTACATAATTGGACAATCTGCAGGATCAGAAGACAAATAAACTTTATTTCATAATTTACTCACTCATATTCATTTTTAGTAACAGTGATCTAATTTTCCAACTAGCGCCATCTATTGGCCTCTCGAAGAACTAAAACTATTTAATACATATAATTAATAATTATTTAATGTTTCCACTAGCGCCATCTATTGCCTTTCATGAGAACTGCAACTAATTTATACAAACGATGTACATCGTAATGTACTATGCACGTTTTGTTGAAAGTTGTGCAAATAAATAAACTCCCAACTAGTAATAATAATAAATCTTTCCACGTAACTCTTGAAATGCGCAACAAAATTTATATCCTCACATTCTTTTGTGTGAAAGTATCTATTTTATCATTACACACCTCTAAATTCGGCTTTGGAGTCCCCTTTAAAAGTGCGTCGATACATCGTCTTTTCATTGCAAAGGTACTTCCGGCCCCAGATTAACATAATAGGATATTTTTTATCCTGTAAGTTGTAGAGCTCCCGTGAGAGACCTAAAGTTCCGTTGAAATTCGTGGGGAAGAGACGGGGCGCTAAGAAACCCATCGGCTTATATCATCAGTGAAGTGTGACAATTTTAAGTATTTGTTTTCCTATTCAATGCAGGTTTTTGAGGTTATTTAGGAAAAGAGAGAAAGAAAAATAATCTTTATTATATTTCACTTGTTACTGTATTTGCTTCGTTGCAATCGTAAAATATGTTTTCAATCTCGCTGGAAAGTTAATAAGTTTGGAACACTGTAAGATATAAATCTAAGACTGAGACATTAAGTTCGTGTTTGAAACTTGTATTATCTCAATGTTGTTAAAGCCGAGGCCTTTGACCGCGCCGCAGAGTGGTACGAGCCACGGCCCGCTCGTAAACCATGGATCCAGCACTAAATGTCAATGTACAAGAGCAAGTCATGCCTACCTGCCTCTATTTATGTATTTTATGTATTTATAGGCCCCACCTTGCCCCGCCTGAAAAATAAAACGTAATTTTAAAGGATTTTCTGGAGGATTTTCGGGAATTCGAATGTCACATTAAACGTCGACCATTTTATTTCCCATGGTATCATAAAAACGTACGAAATGTATCCCTTTTTGGTTTTATTTGTTTGCAAGTAAATCTTTGTTGTGTACGGAATTACCTTTTAAAATGAGATAGTCTGTTTTCACCTGTTACCCCTTGATAATAATTTGTTCGCATTCGTTTTAAATATGCTAAATTGAAAATGTGTGATGGAAGTATATGAATAGTTAGGTAAGCATATTTAATAAGCGCATCGCATCGGTAACCTATTCGTAGTGTTAATTTATCGTCAAAACAAAATTGTGAGATTTATTTATTTATTTATTTACAAGAATTATTTATATATTGATGCGAGCGCCGGCAGCCCCGTGACGTAGGCACGCTATGAAGCCACATCCACCCTCCTAACGACATAAAATTTTACTGCCGCGAATATTTACTATTTATAGTTTTATACAGTTGCCAACCACCGGCTCACCCCGCGCTCAACATCAAACGCCACAATCGGTCAACGATATAAAACCGCTGCCGTCGGTGTCGTTTGAAATAAACGACACCCCGAATCAACTAATTGATCGAAACGAACGTTTAAAAAATATTTGAACGCGCAGTTCCAAGGCTATAATTGAAAACACGAAAATGATACCTGCGAAGGGTTTAACCATCAGTAAAAATGGTGTTTTAATCCGTCCATCGATACCTGCCGGCGACAGCCGGATTACCGGCCGCTCGCACTGCCCACCGACTCGTTATTTTCAAAATATTTACGTCGCTATTTCCCGACGTTTGTATTGGAAACATCGATACTAGTGTTGTATAATACTAATGAGGCATTTGACGAGTTTATAATAATGTCGCGACACTTTAATGCGTCACATATGTGTTTAGTTGAAACCTGGAATGCTGCCAACTACCTGTAGAAGATGTGGTCTTCGAAAATTTACCTTCGGATAAGGTGGCATTTTTTATTGCCGTTTATGCGTTATTGGAAGCGATAAAACAACGAAAATTTATTCTGATACATATAGTCGGACGCTCTGGAAAACATTTTTGGGAGGATGTAACGCCTTCTGTCGTACGTTTTCCCTTATATTAAATTTATTAGAGTAGTATTCGGTAAATAAGTGAAGCGATAGGTGTTCTCCGCCGCGTCACCGGGAATCCCGCCCCAGGGCCGGGCCCGGGCCCCGGGCGCCGCCGCGCCGTGTTAAGCGGATTCCTGTTATTGTTGGAGCCGTTTTGTGAACTTACGCGTATGCGAGCACTTGTTACGATAAATTCATAACACATGAATAAGCTTACATTTTTCTTGGTACCGTTTTATACTGCCTCACTTCCGTAAACCTTTATCTGGCTCGGAGCCGGCACCGTATCGACCGGTGACAAATACCGGTAAACGTTCAGAAATAGTTCGATGATATTATCGATGCCACGAAGAGGTTTGCATTCGGGTTTACGATCTTGTTCGTATTTAATAAATATGTCGGTCTTTTCCGACCCCAAATTTTACGACAGCACAATAAAACATGTCTCGACATCCAAATTTATCTGCGTACATAAAGTTTTATATCCGCGACTTGCACCGCCGGAGGCTTCCTAATTGTTACCGGTCATGGACGGGGTGGGCCGCTTCATGAAAATGCAAACTAGTGACGGATAAGCGACAAGCCTCATAAAATCTGATATCGCAAGTACCGTCGTCAGGCGATCGATCGATGCCGAAATATTCGCGTTCGATCGCGACCTTTTAACAAAGCAAACACGAGTCGGGGCTCTAAATGGACACCCGTATAATCTCGCTTACTAATGATGTAATTCGTACCGTATAATTTTCAGCTTCCGCGGGCGCGTTGACGCGGATCGCATTAGACGGCTTGTTGTGTGCGTCGCCCGAGGCTGCCCGTCGCTACCCGTCGCCCGTCGCCCGTCGCCCGCTGCCCGCGGTCCGTTTGATATTTTTCCCTGTACACGTTCGCATTCAAAACGAGCGAGTCATAAATCGGTCATCGAGGCCTGTGCAAACGATTCAGTGAGTAATGTTTATTGACCTTTTGTTGCTTTAATTGATCATCAGGGTTATAATTCGTCTGGTGTCGCACGAAATGACGGTGTGGGGTGAAATTCATTTTGGTAATAGCGTTACCCTAATTGCGTATGCGGCAATTATCTGGCGGACGTGTTGGAGTAGTTATCGAGACAAACTGACTCACGCGATACAAATACCTAGGTGTGGACTATAGTGAATAGAGATACCTCCTTACTTTCAATTCAATTACGTACATACGAGTATATCAGATAATGCTGACTTTTCTGATCGAATTATATTTTATTATTATTATTTATTTCGAGTAATAAAATAGAAGTAAACAACAAAGACATTTTTATCTCCATTTTGTTACCTAATATTTATCGAATTAGGTATGAATCTAACGATCTGTATATATTTATCAGGAATGCGTAGCAGTTCGTAGCAAATTCGTAGCACTTTAGTAGGTACATAGTACTAGCCGTATTTATTTCCTTAGTGTCTCATAAAATATTTATTTTTAGATGAATAAAAAGCTAATATGATAACAAATCTTAGTAAGTACATAGTTAATGCATAATTGGCTCACATTTCACTGGTCATGCTTAATTTTGAACATAATTCACGAACTTGGGGAAAACATCCAAACTCAATCTAAAGAAAACACAGTAACCGTTAAATTACCCATAGCCATAGTATGAGTCAATGTCTGGCGCCGAAATCATAACACAATACACTTCAACTACAGTATGGATAATAAGACTGGATTGTTGGCTCGCCTTCAGTACCAGAGGTATTGAGTTCGATTCTTTTACATTAAAATAAATTGTTAAACACTTTGAATATGCAATTATTTGTGTTGAATCTGGTCATTCCGATGTATAGTATGCTTGTATTCACAAATGAAAAGTGTATACGCATTACATCCGTTATTTAGTACACATGACACAAGCGTTTGCTTAGTATAAGGCTAGGTTATAGGTATATAGTATTTTACAAGATGAGACATAATAATAGAATAAGTAGTGTACGACCAAGTATTGATGTTATGTGCCGTGCCGTGATTTAAATTATCTTGGCCGTACATAAAACAAGAGATGTTTCTATGAGGTTCATATGTACCTATGCGTATGTATATAATAACAATTCTATCACAACTGGCTAGTGATAAATAGTGACTCGCATTGTGATTAAATTATTATTTTTAGAACATCCCATACTACTTATAAGCAATTCCAAAATGCCTAGTAACTGTTCCACAGTCTGTGGTTATGCAGACAATATTCTAGGAACCAGGCCGCTGTGGAAATAACAGACAATTATTGTCCGATGACTTTTCGATGTGCAATGGGTATTTTAGCAGCACGAATGAGTGTGATTGCTGTGATAAACGGAGCCACTGAACTTTGTGTTGTGTGTATTTTAACCTCCGGCGTGTTAATGTTGTGTTGTTTGTAGCTCGTTATGTTCCTGGTACTCGCACACAATGGTCATAACATTCGTAGACCACCCAACGATCCTCGTACCACGCGGATCAGGTTACATGTCGCCAACTCAGCATCCGGCCGATAAGGCTCGGCTTAGGTGTTAGGTATAAAATAAGATTGCATGTTAGAATAAGTGCAGTCTAAATAAAATCTTTAGTCTGAACAGACGTAGTGTTTAATTAATTAGTTTTTAAAAAGACTTTCGTGCGTTCCCGACTTTTAACTGGCGCAGCCGGGCCGGATATCAGTTGCTAGCCAGCGCGTGTGAATATTCGCGTGAATTCCGCGATCCTCGAGCGGCAGCAGTGTGCCAGCACCCTAGCATCGGAAGCTGACACCGGTATCCCCGAACCAAACAAATTTGTTAAAGCGGACTAAGATGGCGCTGGGCATGTAAGTACATAGAGTAGCATCCTCTGGAGTAAAATCCTCCTGCTTACCCCATCCCCATCCACGAAAATTGTTTTCTAGTATAAGCCTATTTTATTGTGATTAAAATTGCACAATTTAAGTAAATTTAGTTATATTGTGATTAAAATTGCACAATTTAGGATAATTTAGGGTAACTGTGACTAAAACTGCACAACATAGATTAATTTAGATATATACGCGATTAAAATTGCGCAATAGGTTAAATTAGGTAAATTGTGACGAAAATTGCACAGATAATTATAATTAAGTATAAAATATTTTAATTTAGAAGGAATAGTAATAGATAGTTGTAAAAATGGTGGATGCAGCCACAGCAGCTACCATAGCACCGCCCCTTCTTAGGGACATGTTAAAACTGGTCCCTGATTACGACGGCAACACTAAAACTTTGACGCTTTTCCTTAAAAAATGCGAGTATGTCATTCAGTACTTTCAAGGTACCACCCAAAGAAATGAATTCCTTATGCAATGTCTCACCAGCAAACTCGTTGGAAAAGCTGCCGCCCTAATCAGTGAGCGGGGTGACTTCACAAGTTATGACGACCTCAGGGCATTATTGATCCAACATTTCGGAGACCCGCGTAGTGAAGAGTCAGTAGCGTTTGAACTGGAATCCCTTAAATTGAAAAGCGGAGAGTCCTATCTAGATTTCTGCGGACGTGTGCAGGACATGCGCGCAATATTATTTTCGAAAATTCACCAAAATTCGGCAAATAGCGAAGACGTGAAACAGGCGAAGAAAATAATTCATAATAACACGGCTTTGAACGTCTTTCTCTACAACCTACCTGAACACATGGTTAGGGTGATTCGGCTGAAACAACCCCTAACTCTAGAAGATGCCCTTAAACATGTCCTGGAGGAAGTCAACTTCCAGGATCAATACCAATTAAGATCAAAAATGCTACAGCACTTGACAGTACCAAAACCTCCACCTCTTCCGGTAATGCAACACCCACAATTCAAATTCGGTATCCCTAATCAAGCCCCAATGGCATTCAGACCACAGCCTATACGACCTCCATTTAATATTAACAATAATTACAGACCTCCTATGCAGTTTGGTTACAAGCCAAATTTCCCAACTCAAACAAACATACCGCGACCTCAAATGACCCCCTTTGGGTACCGCCCACCTCAGCCATTTAACCAAGGAGGGTATCGCCCTCAAGCAGGACAATTCGGATACAGGCCGCCACAGCCTCAAGGCTTTCGTCCACAACCGGGACAGTTTGGTTACCAGCAACCCCAACATCAAGGCTACAAACCACCAGTGCCATTTACCAGTGACGTCACCATGAGAACGGTACAACCAAGACAGGTACCCCTGAATGAAATAACCATAACACAGGAACAGGCCGACGACTTCAACCCTAATTATGACGAACAAGGTTATGGTTACCATGAGGACCCTAACTTGTATTACGACCCCATGGTTGAATACACTGAAGAACAAATCAATGAAGAAGATACCAAGGATGATACAGTGGAAAATTTTTGCTTAACCCTGAGCTCAAAACCCCCGAGGTAATTGAGCTCAACTACGACGCCACCCGAAAACTACCCTATGTAAAATTCAACGATATAAATGCAAAATTTATGCTAGACTCAGGAAGCAGCAGATGTTTTATCAGCCCAAGGAAGGCAGACACTCATTACCAGCAATACAAAAGAAATGAACCCTTCGAGGTAACAAGTACTCACGCATCCAGTTCACATAATCATGTGGTGGACATACCCTTATTCAAAGAATTCAACGAAGAAATGGACCACAAGTTTTTCGTATACGACGTAGACCCCAAATATGATGGAGTCATTGGATGGGACCTAATGCTTAAATTGAAAGCCAAAATTGATCTAGACGACAGAACTTTCAAAACACAAAACGCAACCATCCCAATATATTATGACAAGGATCATTCGGTGACCCTAGAACCAAGGTCAGAAACCCGGGTAAAGATACCAGTGTCCGTAGAAAACGGAGATGCAATTATCGAATACAAACAATTTTGTGAAAATGTCAGGATGCCTGCCGCTATTGTGAAGTGTGAAAATTTTTATGCCACCACAGTTATCCAAAATGCATCTGAAAATGAAGTAGGCATGACTATAAAGAAACCCTTTGTTGTACGGCCAGTCCGAAACGATGACGTAATAGCATGTGACCTGAATTACATAACGGAATCTACTGAAGTAGAAATTGATCAGCTACTCAAGGAAAACCTAGCAAAGCTACGCTTAGACCACCTTAGCTCGGAAGAAAGAAAAGCTATACATGACTTATGTATAGAATATAAAGACATATTCTACTGTGAAGACCTACCCCTTACCTTCACGAATCAGGTTAAACACCAAATCAGAACAACAAGCGACAACCCTATATACATAAAGCCGTATAGACAGGCTCCAGCCCAAGCTGAAGAAATTAAAAATCAAGTAGAAAAGCTGCTCAAGGACGACGTGGTACAAGAATCACACTCACCTTGGAGCGCTCCGGTGCACCTCGTCCCTAAAAAGCTTGACGCTTCCGGACAAGTAAAATACCGAATGGTAGTCGATTATAGGCGCCTTAACGAAATAACGACGGACGATCGCTACCCTCTACCGAACATCTGTGACCTTTTCGACAAATTAGGTAAAAGCAATTATTTCACAACACTGGATCTTGCTTCCGGTTATCATCAGATCGAGATAGCAGAAGAGGACAGACAAAAGACAGCGTTTTCTACCCAAAATGGTCATTATGAATTCCTTCGCATGCCATTTGGCTTAAAAACGGCCCCAGCAACCTTCCAACGTGCAATGGACAACGTATTAAGAGGGCTGCAAGGTATACACTGTTTGGTATATCTAGATGATATACTTATATATTCTAACGGACTCCGCGAGCATCTGGAGAAGTTACGCGCAGTCTTTGATAGGCTCAGACTCACCAACCTCAAGGTCCAACTAGACAAATCAGAATTCCTACGGAGAGAAGTTCAATATCTTGGTCACACACTAACTAAAGACGGACTCCGACCAAATAATGACAAAATCCAAGTGGTGATTGACTACCCAATTCCAGAGACTCAGACAGAAATAAAAAGATTCCTGGGATTTATTGGCTACTATCGAAGATTTATCAAAGATTTTTCAAAAATAACACAACCGTTAACAGCTTGTTTAAGGAAAGGAAAAACTGTTGAAAAATCGGAAAAATACATCGAAGCCTTTCAAAAGTGTAAAGAGCTGTTAATCAACGCCCCGATACTTCAATACCCGGACATGAACAAGCCCTTCATATTGACCACCGACGCTTCGGAAGTGGCAATAGGAGCCGTGTTATCCCAAGGGACAATTGGCTCTGACCGACCTATTGCATACGCCAGTCGAACTTTATCGGACACAGAAAGAAAGTACAGTGCCATCGAAAGAGAGCTATTGGCAATAATTTGGGCCACAAAACACTTCCGGCCGTACTTATACGGAAGGAAATTTGACATTGTTACCGACCACAAACCCTTGCTCTGGCTATATCAACTAAAAGAGCCGGGCAGTAAGTTAACACGTTGGCGTTTACGACTTCAAGAATACGATTTTGACATAAAACACAAAAATGGACAACTAAATGCAAATGCTGACGCACTATCACGTCTCAAACTTAATGCATTGACTACAGCAGAAGAACCTGACGATATATCAATGATTGTCAATCTAGATAATCCTTCTCAGCAATCTGACACCATATCTATATCCGACTCAGAGAGAACGGCAACCAACAGTCCTATAACTATCTCAGACACAGATTCCATAGACCAAATTTTGAGTAAGGAACCCGAATGTCTCGTACCATCGGAGACAAGTTCCAGCGCTACAGAAACGATTCATTCAGGCAGAGACTTAGAATCTCTAGGTATACCTATATTACATGAAGCTGTGGACACAAAACCAAACCAAATACTCGTGTTTCAAAAATTCACTGACGGACTACAAGTAACCGATATATCTACGAAACATCAAAAAATTCTAGAGGTTTTCTTACCTCACGGCAAACCAGACCTTATATGTGAATTCCTAAAGAAATACATTAAACCCAAGAACAAATACTTCGTTTACTTCGAGACCACACAGCACCGACGAGAATTTAGCAACGTTGTGATTTCCATGTTCAAACAAGGCACTATCAATTTTCATGAATGCACCGAGAGAGTGATTAACGTTGAAAATGAAGACGAGCAGAAATTGATAATCAAAAAGATACACGAAGGAAAAACATGCCACAGAGGTATAACAGAAACAATTAAAAGAATAAAGCGATCTTATTATTGGCCCGACATGCAAGAAACGGTCTCTGCAGTAATTAACTCGTGCGACCAATGCAGGATCGCCAAGTATGACCGAAAACCAATCAAACCAGTATTACAACTCACTGAAACACAGGATGCCCCATTCCAAGAATTATTCATGGATATATTTTCCATCGACTCCAAATCCTACCTCACGATAGTAGACGCGTTCAGCAAGCTAGCACAGGCAATAGAGATACCATCACGGTCAACGCCCGAGGTAGTAAGAGCACTCCTTAAATACTTCAGTTTCTATGGCATTCCGCGAAAAATAAGCTGCGACCCCGGTACCGAATTTAATAACGACCTACTCCGAGAACTTACACAATTACACAAAATAACACTGCACATAACTACACCAAATAACCCGAATTCTGTCGGCATAGTAGAGCGTTTCCATTCCACCATAATTGAAATTTATCGCCTAGCCAAATACGAAAAGAAATACACAGACGCAGCAAATATAATGACCTATGCTATAATGGCATACAATAATACCATACATAGCGCTACAGATTTAACACCATTCGAAGTTGTATTTGGACACACAGAATTAAATTCCTCTTTTGACGTACAATTTGACAAAGCTTATAAACAACAACTGATAAAAGATCATAAGAAACGAACTAATGAATTATATAAATTCATCTCGGAAAAACTGCGAAAAGACAAAGAAAAGGTGAAGCATAAACGCGGTGGAGAAATAGTACCGCCGTTCACGGAAGGACAGGCATTATATGCGAAGGCAGTAAACAAAAGACAATCCAAGGACAAACCTAGGTACCAAAAGGCTATAATAACTGGTGAAGCTAAACAAAACGTCGTACCCATAAAAATCAAGGACAGAGACACCAAGGTCCCAATTAAAAATGTAAAACGCCCTCCGCAGGTGGTGCTTCCTCCTGGTGATGGTGACGTGCGTCCATGCCCAAGGTCTCCAGAGCCAGGGCCTTCAACTTCAAGAAATTAATGAAAATCCAGGCCTCCTCCCAGTTAAGCAAGGTCGTGCCTCGCTACAGTACGATAGTTGGTCTATAATAAAAACTATAGATTTAACAGGTATCTCCTCCGACTTGCAATTTCATTCGCAACAATATTCAAAGTTTTGTAACAAGGTTATATTAGCCTCTAAAATGTTTCCTCCCTCATGATTAAATTTAAAGACTTTCAGTCTCAAATTGAATACATCCGTGATGAGGCTACAGAAAAACTACAGAAGTTAGTACCTAGCAAACGCGTAAAACGAGGTCTTATCAACCCTCTAGGTTCTTTGATCAAAGTAATAACAGGAAATCTAGATAACGATGACGCTATTCATTTCGAAAAATTATTAACTGACACACAAACCCGTGAGCAAGCCGTTTCCAATAAAATCACTATTATTACCGAAATGCTGGATCACATCGTAAACTCAAGTGAAATTGTAAATGAAAACACAAAGCTTCTGAATGATAGAGTTAATAAAATAGAATTTTACCTAAGATCACATGATAATTTCGAGGAACTTCTAACTTTCCATATTATAAATGTATTCAACCTCTTTATTAGTAATTTCCGCACCATTTCCATTAAACTCGGCGATGTAGAGACGGCTTTAGCCCTTAGTAAAGTGTCTGTACTCCATAAAACTGTAATAGATTCTGTAGAGATTATAACATTGCTGAAAGAAATAAGTACATATGGTAAGCTTATGTATCCTGTAAATAATCAAAACCTAATAAATTTAGAAGAGACATTCTCTGTTAAAGCATACCTTAAAGACAGTTATGTTAGGTTTATAATTGATGTTCCATTAGTTGAAAATGAATGTTATGTATATTATAAATTGTACCCACTGCCCATGCTTAACCATACCACCGCCGATACCTTTACCATAATTCCTGAATATCCCTATTTACTCCAGGATGAGAAAAGCTACCGCCCACTTGCCCAAAAGTGTAAAGAGATAACCGCCAAAGAGTACCTGTGCTCTGAAAGCAGCATCGCGCCTTATTTCGCAGAAACCTGTGTGGAACAGTTAATGAAATACCGAGCACATCTACCAAAATGTAGTAAGCACAAGGTCATTACAGAAGAATTAAAGACACAGAAAATCTCTGATAACGTTTGGATTATCTTCTCCAAATTTAAAAAGGTGCTTACGCAGCAATGCAGCGACGACGTCATACAGGAGCCACTGAGAGGTACATACATTCTCACTATCCAGAAACCATGCGATGTCACCATTGGCACTCTGCGACTCCGTGCAAACCGTTTCCATGAATTGGGAAATTCTTATAACCGCATACCTATTGTAAACTTACCTGATCTATCAGAAAACAAAATGGAAAATATGGAACCCATAAACCTGCAACGAGTTAACCTAGATGACGTGCAACACCTCAATTATATGTTGAAGAAAAGTGTGAAAAGTGTTCAAAATTCAAGTGAAGTGAAAAGCCTTGGCATTGCCACAATTGTGCTCTATATAATCTTATTGGTGTTTTTTGTATACACATTACAGTTAAAAATTATACCTTATATCCGGAAAATCTATGAGACACCCTCAACCCCTGTAATTGAACATGAAAATGTAAATGAAAATCCGATTTTACTTGTAAGTTAAGAATGTTATTCGCATAAGTTCGCTGCCTCTACAAACCCCTCCGAGCAGGACCTGGTATTGCAAGCAGCAATAGTCTTAAGATATAGAATAAGAAAATGTATGTATGTAAACCGAAATTCTCGGAAAATCCTTTTCCGATAATTTCGAGTCTGAGGGGGAAGGCGTTATGTTCCTGGTACTCGCACACAATGGTCATAACATTCGTAGACCACCCAACGATCCTCGTACCACGCGGATCAGGTTACATGTCGCCAACTCAGCATCCGGCCGATAAGGCTCGGCTTAGGTGTTAGGTATAAAATAAGATTGCATGTTAGAATAAGTGCAGTCTAAATAAAATCTTTAGTCTGAACAGACGTAGTGTTTAATTAATTAGTTTTTAAAAAGACTTTCGTGCGTTCCCGACTTTTAACTAGCTGCTATTTTGTTATAACTGTGTTAGTTTGTAAACAATAGTTATTAGTTGTAAGGGTTGCATTAAAAATGTTCATGGTAACTTTAAAGCTAATATTAAAAATGTTTATAGTCACTTTTTTGTGAAAAATAACGTCATATTTATTCTTAATGCTTAAACTTATATAAATTCTTACAGTTAATGCTCTAAGACAAATACACTACTTGCAATTCACACTGAATCTTGCACTCCTACATTTGACATGCAAATTTTGTAATGTAAACAGAGAACATCACAAAACCTTTGAATTTTGACGCCTCAAATAAAACGGTGTTAGATTGAGGGAAATCTTTTTTACTCCCCCATTCCTTATCTCAAACGTTTCGCGAAGAATTGCCGTGGATGTCATTTAGTGCTAATGCCTATACTGAGGCGAGTTGCCTACGAATTGCCAAATTTGCTGTGAGTTCCGACCTCGAGAGGCAACCTTAAATCCTATGTTTGGAATGAGCCAATGCATCTTAAGCAAGGGTGGTCCTTCTTCAAATTGCCTGTGACGTAACTGGAAAATTTGTACGACAAGTCGTAGCTCGCCTTTTCCTTTTCGTCACAATTTGTGCGGATCGTTTTGCGTGTGTTGATTTTTGTACGGATGAAGATGAAATTGGATTATTCAGTCGGTTCTTTGCGCCGAAACGCCTTAAACCTTACTTTCCTTACCTTTTTTGACTTTCCCGCTCTTAAACGGTTATTGTTGAATCGTTTTGATGGAATTAGATTTAAATACGTAAGAGATTCGTACGTTACCGTATGATTTTATTGAATTAATCATTTCAGTGTTATACGATTTTTATTACTTTTTATATCTTAGAATGCCTACTGAGAAATTCATAGCTTAGTTTATACATAATTATGTATCTATCTATAATAATATATAGTAATGGTTAGAAGATATGATGCAATGATGATTATGATAACTATGCGATAGTAAAATTCAGAAGGTACTTTGATTTTGACTTGCGACACCTACATAACAAACATATCTCTTGTTTAAATAGATCAATCTTCTCCTAATTAAATTTTGAACATACTTGAACAAAGCAGAAACTTGCAGTTATTAGGTAAGAGTAAAAACAAACACTCCGTCAGATTTGCACGTTCATTAACGACTATGTTGAGAAGTTCCCCACTCAAGCATCCCGGCCGAGTACTGCCAAAACGACGAGCACTATTAATGGCCTCTATAGTCATGAACAGTTGGTTATATTCGTTTTTCAGTATTTTTTGTGACCATCTTTTTCATTCTGCCTAGTACAGGTTAAAGCTTGATGTTTGTTTTTTGTAGTTTGGGAAATTACAGTTGTTATTGAAAAGACGTATTACATTTTAAAAGTGTAAGTGAAAATATCAGTAAGTATCTTATGTAATAAATAATGAAAGCTGAAATTCGATTGACTTTTCGAATTCACGAATTAATCCGACACATAAATCACTGCATTCGAAAAATATAACAGATAAGACTATCTAGAACTTTATCATCTTCTCCATTTCATTGCGTTTTATTTACAAAAAATATGAGCATAATACATAACCTACTGATATAACGCGTAGGCTAAAGTTGTAGGCATTTTAAAAGATTTTATTACTGTACTTAAACCATCGTCCAGACAGTCTGAAGGGAGATCATACATCTAACTCCACTTTAATGGTGATTTTATGCGACACTAAAAATTTCAGTCAACGTTTTTGCAATAATAACAACAATATTTTCCATTTTATTTGACAGAAAAACAATTTTGTTGCAGTCATTTCTCAAAATGAGAGTATGGGCATAAAAATTGTGTAGTTATTACGGTTATTATTGATTGACAAATTTATTTCAGTTCACTGAAACGATTGAAATATTTTCCGTAGGAAAAAAACCGGTCTATTCTATTTCAAAAACTAATTTACCAATGTAGAATATAAAATTGTCATGATAATTTGAACAACTACAATTTAAATGATAACCGCTAATCATTAAGTATTTTCTTTTAAAGATTAATAATTTAATTTATACAGAGTTTATTCACAGAGCATTAACACTCTTTGAGATATTTATATGTCAGAATAAAGAGTTTTGTATCTCAATAACAAAGATACTATTCTTGGTAAGTATTTTTATCTCAATAACAAAGATACTATTCTTGGTAAGTATTTTTATCTCAATAACAAAGATACTATTCTTGGTAAGTATTTTTATCTCAATAACAAAGATACTATTCTTGGTAAGTATTTTTATCTCAATAACAAAGATACTATTCTTGGTAAGTATTTTTATCTCAATAACAAAGATACTATTCTTGGTAAGTATTTTTCCACCGGCATTTCTTAGCCAATTTCCCAGAATTCACTCCTTCACCACACCACTTTCTATTAACCTCAGAACTATTCAAAATATAAGAATATATATTCAATAGATAAGATGTATTTTAAGACAGGTTTACATCCAAGATTTGGTCCATAAATAGTTCTACTTTCTAATATAAAACAGCTGGCGTGATGTAAAAAAGCGTTTGTATCCTACATTTCATAAAAAAATCTATATAATATGTCTTCTAGCAAATATTTTGTAAATTTAGTTTAGAAGTATATATTATTGTTATACTACTTCGCTGTATTATGTTTATGTTATTATGTTATTACGTGTATTATGATATATCTACGTGCGTGACGTCACCCGCCGGTCCCAACGGAAGATCAGCGCTGGATGCTTGCATCCAGCATATGCTGAGTTGGGGCCGGATTGTGACATGAAACTTCTTATTTGTACTCTTGTTTTTTTATTGTGTGTCTATTTAATGTTTCATGTGACAATAAATGTATTTTATTCTTATTCTTTTATTCTTATAGTCACAAGAAAATATCTCTGGATGTTATTCTTAAAGTTGTTATGTAACGGATAAGAACCTTGATAATCTTAAGTGTCAGAGGAGGGGCGCCAGTAAAAGTTGTAAATCAATATCTCATTGTATTAGATACATACAAATGGAACAAGTACCATCTACTCCTCATCTCCACACTTCAATCGAAGTATACAGTTCCTGTATTCTTTCTATACCTAAAAAGTCAATGGCCACGTTCGTAACGACTCCAATTCAAACGACTTCTTGGAAGAAAGTGCAATTGCAGAATACAAATGTGAGTTTTTCACCGATGCAATGGCTTTGAGTCGACGACAACAGGATTCCGGGAAATTTGGCCGCAGTATAAATTGTGGCAGAATATTATATGTATATAAGCTTTCAATTATGTGAAAACTTCATAAGCTAAGTGTGTTAATTTTGTTAGTTCTGGTTTCTGCTACTACTTTTAGTAATACTATTTGTTCATCTGAAGGTATATAATAGAAATATTTCATATTCGTTACACAGGGTGTTTCAAACTATCGGACAAACATTTATTCAAGTATGTTAATGATGTTTTTACTTGAATTTTTTTTTGTTTCACAAAATATTTTTTGCTAAAATAACTAAACAAAATATTGTCAATGTATGTGTACGTAGATAACAATAATCTTTTTAATAGTTTTGAAACGAAATTCATCGTGGAGGTGAACTCTTTATTAGGTGGAGCTTAACACGTAAACTATTTTAATATTGACGCTTATAGCACCATAAAGTAGCACTATTTTAACATACCCAAACATTAACCATTAATTAGTGTTAGTAGGTACCTATATATTATTATAAGATTTTGTGTATCCAACAAACATTTTGAATTTTTACTACTGGGCGCCCGCGGCTTCGTTCGCATTAAGAAGTAAAACTTGCATCCCCTATTTCACCCCTTTAATAGTGGCATTTCCAGAAATCCTTTCTTAACGAATACCTACGTTATAACATCTACCTTCATTCCAAATTTCAGCCCAATCCGTCCAGTGGTTTGGGCTGTGCGTTGATAGATCACTATAAGTATATCAGTCAGTCAATCAGTCAGTCACCCTTGAGTTTTATATAGGTATATATAGATTTATTTATTTACATCGTTACAGCACGGTAATATAGCATTGCTACCTAGTGTGATACGGAGAATTTATATTACGGACGTGCGCCTATATTGTCATGGAACTGGGGAAATCCAATTCTGGCAACATGCGTCGTGGAAGTTGGTCGAATTGAATCGCTCGCCAGGTAAACACGGTGTAGTGGATATACGCTATTTGCAATGATATCCGGGGAAGTGGGGATTAACGCTGGGAATTATGTGGGTTTGTAAGAGTAGTGATCTCTAGTGGTGAGAGTTTTCAAACTGACCCAGAAGCTAGAAACAATGATTGAATAAACTGTATGACTTCTGAATGTGTGTGTATAGAAAAACAAGATTATTTTGTGTAAAAAATATATACTAATAATATAAACGTTTCTGAATAGTTTAAAAGGCCGAAATGTCTGAATGTGAAATGATTGGTTTGACACTAAAAAGCCAACTATTTCATTAGCATCAGTATGTTATCAGTAAAAAACAAGTGGGCAAATGTTACCTTTGCAATAACAAATTGATGTGTCTATGTACGCATACTACATGTACGTACATAGTGATTATATTCTGCGTATAAAAACATCGTGACTTACAAGATCGTAAACAACAATAAAATAGGTGAAGAACATAGGAAAGTAATAAGGTTCCGCGGAAGCCTGAGGAGCATTACGCAAAGACAAATGTCTTCGAGACAACATTACCATAGGAGGGCGAACACACGCAGTAGCCAATGTTCACTTATTTGTGTGTTAGTTCGTCTGTTTCTGCCTCTTTCGCGCCATAATGGAGCAACGAAATGAAATTAAATCAATTCCTGAAATATTTATTTTTTTAACGTATATCGTGATTTTTGTGTGAAAGCGATATAGACTACTATTTTTAGCCCCGATATAATGCGAACAAAGTCGTGGGCACCTATTCGCACCTATAGTAAAAAAAACTAACGGTGAAAATTAGTACTTAATCCACAACATTGTTAAATTTCACAGTTTCAGTTATTTTTTGTGCCGCTTTGTTGGTAACATGAAAAACTGTTTTCCACGACAATATTACCATAATCCATGAGTGGGGAACAAAGGAAGTGACGTGACACAGGGGCCGACTTCCGGCCGATAGCGAACAAGACTTCTGCTGCGTTATTTATCTTTTGCGAGTCCATCAGCTAACTTCATTGTTAGGGGGCTGGGGCTACGTGGACGTTGGACGAACGAAGTATTGTAGGTACCTAATTAATATCTATTTTGACATATACCAAGGGAGACTTTTAACCAGCATTGCGATTCAAAGGGATGTGGATAAAGACGATGATTTGTATTATCTCTTCTTCTTTTTATCGAATGAGAGTGATCAACTATGGTGACGAGAGTTTTCAAACCGCCACTAAGAGCCTCTGACTCAAACTGCCGTAGTAGACTAATAGAATTAATAATTATTTGTCTTAACTAATCAGAGCGCTGATTGTGATATCAAATATAAGTTGAAAACATGCTATCGTATTTCAATAGTTGTGTGAACCATACATTTAATCCTCTAATTAAACCTTTGTTACGGTAAGTGTTCGTTCGAACCATGCGATTCTTGTTATGGATATACATGTCATAACATCAATATGATCAATATTTGTATTTTTATAACATTCAAACAAGTTTTGATGCAAAATGCTTAGGTATTAAAATTGCTGCAAAACTGTCATTTGTTTACATTGTTGCAAAATAATCTAGCTAAATTCCTTTCATATATATTTCGCTGTGTATCACATCTATTTTATTCACATTTACAACTACAATAATCTCAGCAAAGTCGTAGTGTAGATCTCTCCGAGCCACTTAGTACGAGGCTAACGACCTCACATCACTGCCAAGGACATATCGTGGACAAGTTTTCCCATTTTACTACCTATAATGCCATCAATACACTCCTAAGGTATATAAATTACCCGATTTGATGGCCGAGAACCGACATGAATAGTTAGGCAGGTATTATAAGATTAGTTTGGTAGAATTGGCTCAGTAATATAGTTATGGTATCGTAAAGGATTAGAGACGCTATTTGGTGGGTGATGACTTTTTTGATTGATGATTGGAGTTTTGTGAGATCGTGTTTATAGGATTCTGCCTGGATGCGTATTTTATCATTTTGTGTTAGTGTGTGAGGAGAATTGATTGGTGAAATAAGTGTGGGGATAAGATATATTGATTTTTCACTTCCTATTAATTAAAAAATGAGTATAATCAAATAGGTATTGAGTCAGTGTTTACTGTCTTACGCAACATAATACAGTGTTAGACAATAATAGAGTTAGCAGAAGGAGCGCAAAACAAACTCAACATTATATAGAGTTAAGAAACTATCAATTTGGTTGCCTGGAAGAGATCGCTTTTAGCAATAAGGTCGCCAGTTAAGACTAGGCTTAAGTTTTAATATTATTTTTGTAAATTTCTGTATTGTGCTGGTGTTTTAAAAAAGTGTATATCTATCTATCTATCAAATACTATTCAAGAAACTATACTATAGCGATAAGGCTGCCGCTTGTGGCACTAGTTAAGGTAATAATTTGATATAATGAACTGTTCATTTTTAATGTGCCAACAATAAAGAGCTTATCTATACGGGCTTCTTTAAAAAGATATTTTTTTTTTACTTGGGTATAGGTTTGCGTTTGACTACAGCCTGCCTGATGTTAAGCTTTGCTACAGCCTGGGATGTAACACGCACACGTAGAAGATACCTATTAACTCTAGATTTTAACTAATATTTCAATATATTTGTACATAAAACCACAATGAAAGTATGTACTTATTACTTCATTGTAAAACTTATGTACTAAGCCGGAATTCAAAGCTAGCTGTATTTACACATTTTATTTGGGTCTGCGCCAAAGCGACTTACATAGCCAATTATCCACAAACAAAAAGAATCTAGAAAATGTTTAGTTCAAAGTTACTGCTCACAGAATGTGACAACGAAGTAGGTTAAAGTTTTAAATTATGTTTAAATTTTAGTTCAAAGCAGTAAACTTAAACTTGCACTTATGATAATGTGTGTGACAATGTGAAACTAGAAAAATACACAGTAATACGATTTACAGATTTCTCTTAAAGGTATGTTTTTTTGTTCGAAATTACTCAGATTAATCCATCGTACCATTTATTTTACAATCATCAGTTCATATTTTGAAATATTACATAATGCCGCATAATATAATATTTATACAGTCTAGCAATCTTCAAAGTGAGAGTGAACTGGTTTTACATACCATCCTCAACCATAATATTTTATTAGCTGAATTATGGACAGTTTTAGACCCATTTCTTTTAGGTAAAAACATGATACCGTAGAAAAAAAATACTTGAAAATTCAGATTGAAACATGCTTATGAAACATACACGTACCTATATTGGAACAAAAGTTCTATATAATTAAATTTATATTAGAAAGTGTCCAACATGTTAATTAGAAATTTAAATGAAAATGTAAATAGTAAGTAAATAAACTTATACAAGTAGGTGGTGGGAAAAATGTTAAATTGTGAGAAAGGGTAGATTAGGTTCCCCCATAAACCTCCTGGGAAGCTGGAAGTATTCGCATAATAAGAAATAACAACTTGTATATCTTTTCGTATAAAAACAACATTATGGTGTAGGAAAAACTTTCAAACAGATTGAAAAATATGTAATACTAATACTCGAACACATGTTCAAAAAACCTTTTTACTTTACAAAACATGTCGTCCCATCACCGAGTGACTGCCGTCCGTAAAGCGTCCTATCCGGCAAATGCATCAATCTTGATCACCGCTCCCTCGGGCCGGCCGATGCAATGCGAAGTGGACCGGTGCATCCTACGAATGGCATTCCTATGCAAATTGGTGCGGATTTAGGGCGGTTTTAATACTGTTTAGGTGTTTATTCAATCGTCTCACTTATATTAAGATTGTCTGTCTATGAAAAGAACATGTAGGTAAGTATAATCAAATCTTATCATTTGTGCAAATCATAATAATAACTATGAAATAAAATTTTCTTTTTCAAATGGAAAGAAAAGAAACACGAAAACTTTAAATAGGAAAAAAATACAGTGTCAAATTCAGATTTCAAACCAAAGTAAATTTTGCTGTTTTCTCACCTAAAGTATTGCTGATTTACGTCTTTGTTTATAACTTACTGAGTCCTGTGTCCAGCCCTGTCCAGCAAATACTGTAATGGACAATGATAGGAATAGCTGCGCGTAAGACGGACTATTTGAATAATATGCACGGACAGACAGAGGAATTAATTTTTATTAACGTTCATCTAAATTGATGATGTTAGATTAGAAAATGTAAACGACTAATATCCAACATTTCTAAACTATCATTTACAATTAAAATTGAACTAAAATACAAAATCACAGTATTAAAATTAATAGCACAATAAGTTGATGTTGCTAGAGCAGTCAAAATTTGTCCCATTCCAAATGAATAAAAGCCCTAAAATACGAGTGTCAAAACTGAAACTGGTTAAAAGAGCTTTAAACAAATAATTACCTGTCTAACTTTCTAAACGACCCTTTAGCAATCGAAGCCGGCCCTCCTTAAATCTCGACGAGATTAACGGCAAAGAAAAATTAATAACTGAACATGTTAATTACTTTGGTTGAAAACCATTTTAATTAGCTTCTCATGATCTATTCAAAAGCATCTACATTCAACAAGTCACAATGAGTTCCGAAACCCTCAATATGATGTGGTACCTACAGAGTAATGAAGCGCTTTCCGAGAGAGGAAGAGATTACTTTTTGCATCGGGGCGTCAAAGACTGGCGATCTCAGGGTAGATTTTTCTTTCCGCCAATGGTCGTTGAATACCTACTGCACCACAATGCTGCGGGTTCAAAAGAGCTTGATGAATTCCCAGTGCTTTGTTTCCGCACGCTCTGTCTCAACAAGGCATTGCTTTTTAATTTAGACCATTTTATTCTTTTTGTTTTCGTAATAAATCTGGATAACTAGTATCTTTGCGGGTGAATCGAGCATGCGTTCTCTGTATTTCTTTCGTTTGGTGTTCGTTACATGGATTAATTTTGGAAATGAAGTGTGATAAGGATTTTAGATTGGAATTAGCTTTATTTTAACACATCAAGTTACATTTAATATGGTCTCAGTATTGGTCTTAAAAGACAATACGCTCAAATGATTCTCAGACGTCTTTTACTTTTATAATTTTACAAAGTTGTTAATATGTACGTTTACTTATACTAATTCTTTCAGACTTTATCGGATTGTATTTCTTGATGTGGTGGTGGTATGGTCTTGTAAGTGATACAGACTACATTTCATGCCAAAACAACGCGGAAAAAACCAATGACATTGACTAGAACACTAGTCAATGTCATTGGTTTTTTTTTTATAATTAAGTAATGTTTGTACTTAACAAAGTAAAAAACATTACTTAATTATAAAAAAAACACTAGTGATAAACAGAGAAAATAAAAACATGAATGCTCCAACATTGAGATTCCAACTGCGAAAATTTGCTCTTTTCTGTAAGGACGTTGTAAAAACGGTTTTAATGAAAATTCTGCACGGTGCCATAGACAAAACTTTGCAGTCACAAAGTAAAATTGGCAATGTAAGCAATGTAAGCTTCACTGTTTACTGCTATTTTTATGTAGGTCTATTTAAGTACTTCCATTTATTAACCAAATTAAAAAAGTGGTTCTTAATTTGATTACTGTTTTTTTAACTTTCAAAACAAAGCATATATCAATAAGATAAAATTAGTCGTATTGTGCGTAATTATTAAACATGCAAGGGAGTTGTTGTTCAAAAGTTTATGTAAACCGAACATAATTATTTAAAGCTATAATAAAAAAATTAAAATAACCGTCGTTCAAACCTTAATCACAACTGAACAAAATTTTCGCCACCCAAAACAGTTGGTTAAAGTAGATAATTCAAAATGTCCTGTCCCGTGGGGCGAGATTGTAATGCAGTCCAATATGAAATTTTCAGATAATACGCATCGACGTTGACAAGGGTAGCTTGCTCCATTCATGTATAAAAATATCGCTGCACTCAGTTCAGCGGGTTATCCAATATTTACTACAGCCAAATGAGGTACTCGTATGCGAAAATTTTTGTTAAACTGTTTTAATTTTCTGACTTCTTGTTATATTCTTGCGGGTGTTTTCAATACAATTAGCAATTGAAGATTAGATTTTTTTTCACTTGTAACAAAAATTTAAGCGAGCTTTAGGCATCAACATTACAATATAGGATAACTTTTGCAAATATTGACTCGTCAATATTATACGGTTTGCCGATTTTAGTTAACACATAGCAATTGTAAACTAGACTTTAGTTTAAAAGTTAATTTGTCAAACCAGCTTTTCTATAGACAGTAATAGAATTTGCTATATTTTGCTATAAATTGCTGTCAATAGAAAAGCCTTGCTTTTGCCTTATAACCTACTGCATAAAAAGTTTGGGAACAGATTTTAAGGAATTGCTACACAAATTTATATGCATGATTTTTTCCTAAATATTAAGATCTTAAGTCACTTTATTATTTTATTTCAATTAATGACCCTTAAGTAAACTGGGCTGATAGGACTATATAATTAAAATCGATCAATCTCCTTAACCCTAAACACTTGCCATATATTTCAGTAGACACCAAAAAGGTTTATTCTAACAATCGTGCCTCTCACCTGAATGGCCTGTGTCAAACATCACTCCATGCATATTCGAAATAGATATGGCCAACATTAGCTCTTTGATACTTGAATTATTCGAATAAAAAACATCAGAGGCAAAGTTTGACACTGGAAACTTAATGTAATTCTATTTTATGCTATTTTCTAAAAATATAAACAAAAAACACGTTTAAAATAATTAGATTTGGAGCTTATTTGAATTCAATGAAAGTACATATACTTACTCATAAGACTTTTTAATTAACTAGTGTAATTGTTTTTTATTAATTGTGCCTGTTGTCTATCACAAAAAGTATTAGTGAATGATATTTTTGTATCAATGTTTATCATACCTATATAATACATGAAATACAACCACGGTGTACTACACTTAAAGTACTTACTGTTTAAAGTTTATTAACTTCTTGTCATATTTTATTCGAATAAAATTACCCAAAAATAATAACCCTTCGAACAACTACATCACAGCGCATCTCTAATTGCCAGTAGTTGAGTCACCCTCGTCAACGTCGCGGCCCATTGATCCCGATGTATTTATTTTATATGAATCTTGGAACGGTTCTCATGCTGTCAAGGAACGAATGATATTGGGTGCACTGAACTGGCAACACCTTCTTGTTTACCTTTTCCACTTTGTAGTTAAGGGTTCAATCGGGTTTGGACGTTGGACGCGTTAATAGAAGTTTCTGGTGGTTTTATAGGTGGACAATGCCTATAATCCTTCTAGTGATTCTTATGGTGCTATAACCATAAGCATCACTAGAAGGATTATACGCAATGTCCATATAGATAACCATAGGCAGCGTTATATATGAGAGTTGATTTTTACATCCGCGGGACTTATTTCTTGGTACTGAGGGGCATGACTTTACTGTTTAATTTTTTCGTTGGCAATCGTCCTCAGTCTGTTTCAGTCATATGTTTCATGAAGGGCCTTGTTCATGAAAGTAGGTATCTGGTAATTTATACAATTTAATTCATCTAAACCTCAGAATACAGAAAGAACCAGAAGCCGCGTTCAACTGGAATTGCGAGCTATACGCTGTGTCCAAAAACTAAAACAACGCCCCCCGCCCGCGTCAGTCCCACCCGCGTAATGTTGCTAGCTCAGGCATTATTTGCCCGTTTTTAGGGTAATTTTTTTCTAAAATTTACCCTAAAAACTCACCTCCTAGACTTCTGTCTAGGAGGTGAGATAATAGAATAAAAATTGTCCTATGCTATATAATTATGTACCTACCTAATTGTCTCAAGAAATCGATAAGTTTATTGAATAAGAGACGCTTTAGAAAAAAAATACATATAATTTTCTTTTTGCTGAGTAAGCTTTTTAAAATATTGTCCAATATAATAATGGTTTCAATAACTCTTCCAGCCGTGCTCTTTGTATTATTTTTGTCCACATCGCTTTCCTTTCTTCATCAACTGGGAAGCTAAAATTTGAGATAACTAATATAGAAACATAGTTACATACCCGCTCCCCCTCACCCCTTTTCCCTCACACACACACATTAAAAAATGTTTAGAAATCCGATATTACCTATTATTATATACTATTTAATAGGATTATTTGGTTAGGTATACACAGGCTGCACTGAAGCTTCATACTTTCTTTTTTCAAGTCGGTTAATTTTTATTATATTACTTATTAATATTCTACAATGAATAAAAGCCCTCAAAAGGTAATAAAAAGAAGGGTAAATCAAAACTCTTATATTGGCAACACTAACAAGATGGATGCATCATTATCTATGACAATTGAAAACTGAGAAATTAATTCATTAATTAAATAAGTTGATGCCTATATACGATACTTACACGTGAAATGTGATCCCACCCTGTTTCTTTTTTAGACCCGCTGAATTTCTACAGGTAGGAATGACACAAGACGGCATAATTTAGTTAAATTGATCATCGTTATTACACGTCATGCGTTCCGACGGTCACATAGTGACTAATCGGTCGCGCGTTAAACTACTTTATTTAAGAGTAATTTTAGTAGCTTCAATATTAGGCGCGCTCACGGTTTCTGGTTCTTTCTGTATTCTGAGATCTAAACGTAAAGTCAAAGACATAAGTTTACAAAAAATCATAGAAGAAATTGAACCACAAAGTTCAGTGCAACAAATGCTCAAGAATTTTATATCGTATAATAACAGTAAAACGTGCTCTAGTTTTTTTTATAATCAACTTTCTACATTAATAAAACTCCCTTTTTCCCAACCAAATATTTTTCTTCATAACTAACTGCTGGGGATGTCTATTCATCAAACTCCAGCAAGTTCATTGACTCTATACTTTGTCAAGTCATCGCCTTGGAAGAGCTCCTCTTTTGCTCTGCAAAACACCGATGAGACAGCAAAAATACTGAGAACGAGGTACAAAAGACCTCAAGGCCTATCGATAGAAAGTTTTATAAGATTTGTGAATCGCGGTTTTACTTGTGTAGAACAAAGTTATGGTGTTATATAGCTTATATTTTCTTCCCTTGTAATGGGTTTTCAGTGACTTTCATGTACATTGGTTGACTAAGCCATTTATTAGTAATGAAACAAAATGTCAAAACAATATCAAATGAAAATGTTGTTTTACTAAACTAGAAAATTAAGTAAGTATCTTTTGACATGTCAGTACTTACTGGAAGTCATAAATCGATGTATATTTGAAACGATTATTTATAATAATAAAAGAAAGTCTGAGAAATTATGGAATCCTTAGTACATTTCGGACATAGCTTAGTCATCTGGTCTATTTTCATAAAAAAAACTTTAATGTGTACTTATATAAATAAATAAGATTTTATGATGATGTGAATTGATTGTGATGTGAATTTCAAATATGGGTCCCAGTAACCCAAAATAAATGAATTTTATTTTAAGTATTTATTTTTATTAATTTCAATGATAAAAGCTAATCCCGTATGTCCCGTTAATTACCTTCAAAATGGCCACCCTTTTAATGGCACTAGTAATATTCAAGCGAGTGCAGTTCATTTATTTTTTATTGCAGTTCGCGAAATAAAACCACAAGTGGTATCGGAGTTCGCGAAAGATTGTTTTACTTGGAGTTGTGCCATAACTGCTTGAGGAAGTAAGACGTTATAAATACATGCCGTCGCGTTTTTTTTTCCTATGATGTACTGCCTAGATGGGGAAGAAAGGCTATTAAAATGAACCTGTGAATCTTTGTATGTGGTACATGGTCCTTATAAGGTCCCTTAAAATGTTTCCTAAAGAAATCAACATGTTCATGTGGATTTATATTAACGTGAGCAAATAGATGTTTTTTTTAATAATGTGATAGGCATACAGAAAATTATGTGCTATGCAAATTATATATAATGCTGCTATGTAAGGTTTGACTTATTTCTTGCAGTTATTGCAAAAAATCAAAATCTTTCAGACAAAAACTAATAGTACCACACCCATTTTTATGAATTCATTTGAGGTGTCCACGTGGATAGATAACAAAGTCAACACTTGAACATGTCAGGTTTCTCATATTGTAATTTCTCCATTTATATCCGATTTTTTTTCTGTTCTACTCTCAAGTTAATATGAGGAAATTCCGAGTCAAATTATTCAGAAGCTGCCGCATAATTCCGTCACCACGAACCACGATTCGACTGCATTTTTGCGCATCACAATCCAGGATCAAAACGACCTAACCCGACGACTTTAGGTCTTCAAACCGGCACCTATCTTGAAGCACGTGACTGGATGAACCTAGGACAGAGTCACCAGATAGTAACTTACATAGAGTGAAAATTTTTATAAATAAATACATATTCTGGTATATTTTACACAACGCAATCTAGCCTCAAATGAAGAAAAAAATAGTAAGGTCAAATAATGAATAACTGTGCCTGCCTATATAAACTGGGAAAATTGTATTTCATATGTCCGTAATACTTATATTTCTTCTTCTTTGTGTGACTGAGGCCTACTCTTATAACATTTAAACCATTTTGCCATATACTGTTTAAAAGAAAACAAAAAAAGGTTCCTAAAGAAAGAGGGGAAGCTGATGCTGCGCTATTCACTGATCGATTGATATCATATTCAGGCCAAAAGACATTTGTCTAATATCAAATATTTGTGATCTCTGACTAATAAATTAAAGATTTCTTTAAATATTAGTCTTTGCAACATAGGATGTTCCTAGTGCAGACCCCACAGGCATATCAAAAATGCAGTCTTAGTTAGATAAGTCAAATATATTATTCATGTTAATTGTTAATGTAAATATATATATATTTTTTTAATATAATATTACCCCAAAATGCTCCTGAAATACGTCCATGCACGTGATCTAGATTTTAAAACGCAGTGCGCTCGACCCTCGTTTGAATTCCACCTACACTTGCGCTTTATCCGCCATTAACGGTTCTTTTGCCGTGATGACTATCTGAGCCGTATTTTAGATTGGATTTATAAATGGTACCGTGCTAAGCCAATATGTAATTATCAAGCTACAGCTATTATTCTGGTTTTTTGCAAAAGTATTTTGGATTGGCAGTTTGAAATTTATTGTACTGCTCGCTAATTGCTATATAAGAGCAATTAGTACTTTCGTATCTCTAGGACGATATATCAATGCGTCTGTATGTATGGGTCATAGTAATTTATATTGCCAGTACTACTCTGTAGCTATTCCCTATGTAATGAGAAGGAAAGCGTACGTAGAACTAGATAATCATTGAAAATATTAATGTTGTTTATTAACCAATCTTTTATAAAAAAATTAAATAAAATGTTGATTGACATCACTAGAGACAAGAACGCTGGCTGGTTCCTTGCGCAAAGGATTTCTATAGCAATCCAGCGTGGGAATGCAGCCAGCGTTCTTGGCTCCATACCACATGTAGATTGTTTAAATTTAGTTTAGATGTAAATACTCTTTTTTAGTTCTATTAGTGTTAATATGTGTAACTATTGTTTATTATTATTTTAAATAAATTTTATTCTATTATATATAATAAGTAAACTGCTATTAAAATATGTACTCTCAGTATATTAGTAAATGATTGTAAAAAATTGAGAATAAGTCATTTAGGCAATAAATATAAACAAACAATCAATATATCTTTATTTTACACCAGAAAACAAAAATATAAAATAATTTACAGTAATATTACTTAACCTAGGTACATTGGGGTTTATATTAGGTATAGTTTTATTTGTAAGACATTTCTTACCTAACAGAGAAAATATCAGTTATTTTGTGTACTAGCCGTAAATTTAAACGTTTTTAATGTGTTTATTTATTTACCTAAGACTTAGTTGGATGGTTTACAGATATTGTCATGAAAGTGCAATTTTTATCAGAGTTCCCGAACAAATATCTATAAATACCCATTCCCCATGAAAGAGTCCCGAAGATTTGTGAAAGTTTCCCGCTCGGTGCGAACGCAGTGGCAGTGAATTGATAATTGAGAGCGGAGTGTCGTGAGTGACGCCGCTTGAAATAGTTTGAAAAGTGCAAATCGCATGGAAAGTTGGAAGTGTAAGTTCACATAGTTGGAGTAGTGTTGTGTTGGCTCGGGCACGGTGGCGCCGGCTCCGGCAGCGGAGGCGTGGTTCGGCGGGCCAATGGCAGCCGCCCCCGCCCGCCGGCGCTCAGCCTTCCACCAGCCTCGCCAGTAGGTTTGTGTCCTTTTGGCTGACCGCATGACTCCGTATCTCGCTTCGTCGCTGATCTCGTTGTAACCTGAACATCAGGCACGCGCTTCACCTCTCCCTACGCTCGCTTCCGCGCCGGTGCTGCTTCGAGCCCCGTCTCCGCCACTCCAGCTGTGACTTTCTAACTAAAGTGGGGAAGTGAAGAGTGCAGGATTGCAGCGGCGACAGTGCCAGGTACGGCCCCGCCACGCGGAACTGTTGACAAGCCGCCTCACCGGCGAAACTTGCTGACCGCTCCGTGGACCTTATCGCCACCGCGTAGAGCTCAAACTGGCCCAGCAACTTTCGCAAGTGGTTGTATCTTTATTGTTTGAACAAAACAGCTGTAAAGCCCCAGAAAGTATACGCGACGCTCGATAGTGAACGCAAGTAAGCACTGAAAACCGGATTTTCACAAAACGTAGTTCCAGGTAACGAAATGTCAGTAGAGACATAATAAAGTTTAACGTTATAACAAGTAAGTCTGAAGTTAATGTCTGGAGAAGCCTTCGTATAGTAGACATTGCTTAGCGAATATGTACCGTAAACATGAGTCGTAAGGTTCATTTTCCGTGTAAAAAGTGAATATTAGCTTAAGTAGCAGAACAATTATTTACTTTTCGCACCGTCTAATCTTCAGACTTACACGGCGCTATTAAGATAATGGGAAATATTACTATTTTTATGACTTGAATTAAATCTTTTACAGCTATACATTGTGCTGGAGATTGCTGATGTTAAATACTTTATAATTTTTTATTCTATTGTGTGTGCGTGTACATTTGTATAGATATGTGTGCAGCTTTATAGTTATATTACAACTTTAATCTAGTAAATTGTTAGGCACCGCTTTCCTATAAAAGGTAATATGTAAGTTCGTATGTAAAGTAGGTATGTTTGTTTTGTGGAAGTGATCTCGCCGGTATTGGGAGGTGAAGGCATCGACAGCGAAGGTTGGATATCAGACTGGAGTATACATATTCAATGCGATGGCTGCCGAGGAGCTTCGCCGAGACGCCACGCTGCTACGAAAATCCAATCGCATTAAAACGCCCGGAAAATATAAAAAGGGTAGCTAAGAAATACAAGATTCCCCGAATAAACATAACAATTTCCGTTTCATCGCTTCCAAGCGCCGTCAGGCAAATTAAAGAACATTTTTCTGAGCGAGTTCTTACTCCGCACACCTCCTCTCCGCGTCCATAAAACTTAACTACGAGCCGTAACCGCGACTAATTATTAGGGTGGGTTTACATAACGTATTTATGAGAGCGAGATTTAACGGCAACGAGCCGGTCTCGGGTGGTCTGTTATCGCCCCATTAAAAAGTTGTCCTCGGCGGAGGCGTAAATAACATAATATGAAGCCGCGGCGTTGGATGGCGCCTGGCCTACACGGGCCGCAGCCGGCCGGCACCGAGCAGCGACGCACCGCCCGACCACCTCGAGCGCGCCGCGTCTCTTTGTTATTTAAAACCAACTGCACGGCCGGAGATTTTTTACAAAATTCACCAGTATTTTTAAAACGTCAGTTATGTAACTGAGGCCCGATATTGCATGGAAGAGGAATAGAGTGGCCGTCGTACTATGAAAACGTTTGAACGATAAAATATCAGCATCTATTTTTGTCGCGCCCACTCGAATACAAACATAGAGATATTTTTGGCTGTAAAATATTATTGAAAACAAAGGTCGTCGCGCACTTGACCGGCTACTTTGTGCGCGTAATTTGAAGTTGAATTAATGTTGGTCGGAGTATGGAGAACCGTACGGGCGAAAATAAACAGTAGTCTAAGTAATAAATAACGGCCATTGTATGGACAGCGGCACACCATTACGCGACCAGAGTATGGCGGCCGACCTGCCTGCAAAAATAATGGTACCGCCCCTGTAAAACGTGCAAAATTATCTTTGGCCAGAATGGATGCTATGTTTCACGGTATTCCACTCGCATTATTTTGAGATAAAAAATAGCCTATGATACTTCTTAGCCCTCATACTGCCTACATACCTACCAAAAAATCATGATTATTCGTCGAGCTATTTTTGCGTTATGGGCGTTTAAATAAACAGACAAACGGATAAACGACAAAATATCTAAAATCTGCTGAAACATATTCTGTTATGGATTTAAAGTATACTCAAACAATTTTTTTTCTATATAATATCTTTTATGTTCAGATTTTTGACCTTCTTCAGCTTCTATAAATGACTATCAAACATAAATGTTGTACCATAGTACCAAGACAATCTCAATCTTATAAAAACATACTAAACCGCGTTAAAAAGAAATATGAAACTAGTCTGCAGTTTGTTTGAACAAGATCTTCGAAATTTGGACTTCGTAAGCTAATACAAAGCACAAACTTATTCGTTCCAAGATTAGGTCCCGACGTAGCGCTACACAACACCGGTTACAATATACATGTTTTTGTACAGTATGTAATCTACACGTAGAAATTCAATGTTTACTTTCATAGTTTATCACAGTACAGAAATAACTAGGAAATACAATCATAACAAAATATGTTATAACCTGAGTATAGTCCATAAGCGCAATAAATTCATTTCATTTCAATATCAGGGGCTAAAAATTATACACAACATACCAATTTGACTCTAAAATTGCCTTTGTCATACGAAATGAAACTGCGAAATTAACAGATATATAATTTGAAACTATTTCATTTAATCAATTCAAAGAAGGAAGAATTTAAGAAGGTTGGATTAAAATCTTACAAAGCCATCAGTCGATCAACCTACGAAAAAAAAGCTTGTCTCGTATCTATGTAACGACTATAAGTGTATCTGAGGGTTGTGCCTAATCAAAAGTGAGTATTCTCAGTACTAAAAAAATACTTTGTAGTATGAAATGTATCAAACTTACCCAAATTGATATATTACAATATTAGTATTGGGAAGCGCTCGTAGCTTAGCTAGCTGAGGCAATCGCATGCGATTACCAATGCTAAGCAAAGGCGAAGCCAGTCCTTGGATGGACATTAAAAAAATGGCATTCCATTTTTGGCGCTACGTGCATCGGATGACACGTTGAATTGTAGGTCCCACCTGTTTGTCTAATACGGCAGTCGTTAAGCCATCTCAGAGGCTCATAGGGGGGCTTGATAAACTCTCGACACTAGAGTTGGCCACTTTCATTCGATAAGGAAAAGAAGAAGTCTTAAGATATTAAAATATACAGCATTGATGTCACATGCATTGTCTATCGAAACTCCTCAAGCTTAAAAACATATGCAGCTTTGGTACTGTTAGCCAGTTCAGCGCAGTATCCGTAGCGCCGTCGCGGCGACACTTTCCAAGTTTTCATGTTTACACACTCCCGATGATACTCGCTAATTTCTCTATTTACGACACTTCCCCGCACTTAATAAGAAAAACTTGTCCCCGCGATAAAGTCCAAACTTGAAATTAGTCTTGAGATAATAAAAGTATTCGCGCTTTATAGAGGAATTAATTGTATTTTTGCGGGCACCGTGATTTAAGAGATTCACGCCCGCTTGTACACTCCATTAAACCGGCGAAATGCAATAACTTTTCCATGGAATTCTTAATTGTTCTTAGGGATTTGTCTCTCGTTATTTTTATCTCTTCTTACTGGTGTCGACTACCGTTTCGGGAATGTGGCTTTTCTCTGAATACTCACCTCTCTCAATTAACGTTGCTATGTTACTTTTTATCAACACATGTTGTGTATTATAAGTCAAAGTAAAAAAATAACAATATTAAACTCTGATTAAATAATATTAAGAAAAACAATCTATTAGTGGACATTTTCAGTGATGCTTGGAGAGAATTGTGGGGAAAATGTTTGCTCTTTAGTGAAACAGCATGCTATCGGGAGTCAACTGTAGCCATTTAATAACTTGATATTTGCGTATTTTTTTTATTTTTTAATTTGATACTATGTATATTTATTGACTTTTAGTTTTATGTTTGTATTGTATTATGATTTAATTTGTACTTTTGTATGTCACTTTGAGAATTAACTTTATTATTATGGTTAGATTATTTATCATTAGAGTAATTCGCTTCAAGCGGTTCTAATTGTGAGAATAAATAAATAAATTAAAAAAATCCGTGTTTCGCGAAAAGTGATCTGCATTTCTACGTTGTTATTTGATAAGGCTGTACCAACAATGTCCTTCAATAAAGTACTTTTTCGGTTATTTCATACATACGTACATTCGTGAACAATAAATAATAATTTATTGATATAATTATGATCAGACCAATAAAATTAATCACTTTCCAATCCAAACACAAACAATTGCAATTAGATCAATACTACACCTAATTTATGACTTTGTAAAATATTAATCAAGACTACAAGTTAATTGCAAACTTACTAATTGCTCGTTAATCAGACATCTCTAATATCCGTCAAAGTTCACGTCAAACGTCAGTTGAATGGACAGGTTAATGTTACATAGGATTATCCTTGGATATACAATTATACATATGTACATGTAAATACATACATCAATGTACTGCATTGGATAAATCCGCTTATGTCTTTGTATCGTATGATCGAGGGGCCGAGCGAATTACGGAGGCTGCGGCCGGAGTTTGCAAAAAAAATGCAAAGGTTAACTTAAAAATTATTTATTTAAAATTAAAATTACAAATTAACTATAATTAAGTTGACTGTCTTTATCGATGTTGGAATAAAGAGTCCTTAAAAATTATTTATTTAAAATTAAAGTTACAATTAACTATAACTAAATTGACTTGCTTCATCGATGTTAGAATGAAGAGTGTCCTATGTCTAAATCGCCGGACGCTGGTAACATGAAACTGCAGCGTTGACATTCCGCGACATGCGATGTTGTGCAAGCGGTGGGAACCGGAGCTACGTCGGCAAAATGCAGGCAGCGTGGATATGTAACACCTCCCCCCGAAGATCAGCAACTAATCGATGGCAGGTGGCTGGAGAGGGTTGCTGAGATGTCTTTGTAATCGACTCGAATGGAGTTAGGGTCGATTTGCTGTGCAGCTAGAGTTGCAGAAGCGTTGTGTGGCATATCTTCGCTGCTTTCTGTAGCTTTGTTGGTATTCTGTTGTTTCTTTCTCCCGTTTTACTTTACTGCTATGATAATTAGTGCGCCTATTCCGAGTACCATATAGATGGGGATCGTAGTGTGGTAGACTATCTCACTGGTGGCTGTTTTTATGTGAATTGGAGATTCCGATGATATTTTTGTGTTGATAGTGTGTAAGTTCTGCAGGTTGATGGAATTAAGGATAAGCGGTGGATGTTCCGAGGGCCTCGACTCGTCATACTGAGGCATTTCCATTATCCTTATAGCATGTCCTTTGATTCTGTTGTTCATATTAGAGATGGTAAATTCTGGAGCCTTCAGGTGATATTGAAGTGGGACAACTGCCAGGTAACTTCCTTCTAGAGTTTGATACTGCTCCTGGCCGCAAGAGATCTTCACCTTTGTCTCGATGGGGAAACTCAGGGTGTAGTGCTTATCGTCGAGCTGTTCCAGAGCTTTATGAGTCAGTTTTACTGGAGTCAGGGTGCAGGACTTGTTGAGAACCTGCTGGGTGATGAGCTGCTGGACGCAATCAGGCTTGTCTCGTGGTTCGTAGGTGGTCCGAGGTTGACAGAGGAACCAGGTTTCTACCTTCGGGCATTCAGCCTCCATGTACCTAGAGTCTTTACCAGAGATTGCTATGAAAGGTGAGGAAGGTATGAGAACGTTTTGATTAGCGTTGGGAACAATGGATAGTCGGTACAGGTCATATGACTTAGGATCGGCAATAGGGACTTTTATAACTATTACTACCTGTTTACCTAAATATAAAGAACCTAATTTTACTATTTCGTAAAAGTTCCTAGTGTCTACATCAAGGATATCATCAGTTGAATATAAAATATCCTTAATTTGCACTAAACTTAATATCGAATAAGGCGTGCTCGATGCACGAATAAACGACAATGTATATTCTAAGCTAACTAGTTCGTCTCTAAAATATCTTCTAAATATGAGTAATCTAAATTTCTAGTGGCGTCAGAACGCTCTAATCTAGCTAACCTAGGGGCCCGCGATAGCCTTGGATGGAAAATCTTGGGGACTTATTGGAATACTTATAGGATAAGGGGGGAGAGCAACTCTAGTAAGATCTAGGGTACTCACATATACATTTCCTTGATTTCCTCTGCCGTATCGATGGCTGGATACACTCCCGGCTGCAGCTCCTCAGGATGTAGGTTCTGGATTATAGTCAGCGACAACGGAGTCAAGCTGTATGAATAAGCGGCCCGCGCGCACTGACTCTAAAACCCTCTTTATCGACTGCGCCAATTACGGAGGCTGCGGCCGGAGTTTGCAAAAAAAATGCAAAGGTTAACTTAAAAATTATTTATTTAAAATTAAAATTACAAATTAACTATAATTAAGTTGACTGTCTTTATCGATGTTGGAATAAAGAGTCCTTAAAAATTATTTATTTAAAATTAAAGTTACAATTAACTATAACTAAATTGACTTGCTTCATCGATGTTAGAATGAAGAGTGTCCTATGTCTAAATCGCCGGACGCTGGTAACATGAAACTGCAGCGTTGACATTCCGCGACATGCGATGTTGTGCAAGCGGTGGGAACCGAAGCTACGTCGGCAAAATGCAGGCAGCGTGGATATGTAACAAGCGTTTAGTTTGAGATATGACGGAAACGCAGTCTTATACATGTATATCACTTAACTCTTAAAAGTAATAAATGATTCAACATCATTCTAAATACATATTCATACGTTAATATACCTTACTAGTCAAAATAAGATTAAATATTTCACTCATTTTTTAAATAAAAAAGCTAGAGTAATATGTTTTAATGGTGTTTGTTGTTTCTAATTAAACATATTGTCTAGTGGCAAAAAAAGGTTCAAAATTCTTGAAAACAAATAAAAGCTTTAGAGAAAATTATTTTTTTGTTTCAACTTATTACATAATCAAAATATTAATTTATTCATAAATACGTCGCTTCATTATATTCAAAAACAACAGTAATCAAAACAGATTTTCAGCGTTCTACGAATATTGCTATGTTACAGCAGTATTTTCTAAATTATTTATTTCAGCTTTTGCAATACATTGAGCAATAACTCAAGTAATGAATTACACTGAACAAATCCGCCTAGACCTAGCTTAATCTAGATAATGCGGCTAAAGCCGCGACTGGCGCCATCCAGTCTGCTTCATATACATACATAACCCGGCAATGAAGCTAATTTCACAAATATGCTGAATACTGGGTTACTTTTATCTAATAAGTAACTTCAAGAGGTACACCTACTTCTTGTTTAAGGAATTAAAAAGAAGGAGTGATCAAAATTTCTTTAAGCTTGAGTTTTTTTGTTATCGGGTACAAAAAAGCATTTTCGATTTGATTTCAGTGCTTTGATAAGTAAATAATTATTCTGGGACATTTCACACAGCGCCATCTAGCCCTATACTGAGCAAACGCTTGCAAAAGTAGATACAACGACACTTAAAATATTCGATTTTTTTTCAATTTATTTTAATGGTCCAAGTCCTATCAAAACATTTAAATTCTAAAATTTCATTTTAGGCTCAGATGACTACATTATACAAACATGAATATAGCAAGACGCTGGTTTAACAAACTCTGTGTCAAAAATTACTGGTTCATTTTTTCGCGTATTTTTCTAAAAACCTTGGGGGAAGTATTAATTATTGGTTACTTAATATAAACCTAACTCTGTAGAAATATGAACCTATTTTGATTGAATACGAGTCTCCGTATTCACTCCTGCTTTATAAAAATGCCTGTCGTGAGCATAATAATGCGATTTGGTTTGTAAGGGAAATTACAATAATTGCGACTTGTTTTGTTAATCTACCTTGAACTCGTGACAAGCTTTTGAGTAATATTATATATTGCCATGGAAGTATTATTCGCATAGTTCTTTATAGTTAAATATTTTTTAGGTCGTAAGACTATTTAATAACTATTCCTTAGTCCATTTGATAACATCTAAGCGCTTAACATTTATTGAATTTGATATTGTCATTGAAATTTTTAATACTTTCAATATTGCCACTCTCCCAGGCATTAACTTATTATATAATATTTAATTATTCGCATTAGAGAAACAAAGTCATAAATTTTAAAATTGTATATGTACATACATATATATCTGACATAAAATATGGGATTGTAAAATAACGAGATACAAATACGATTACCAACTTTTGTAACTCTTCATTCATAAATTGTATTTTCATAGCCAATAATTGGGTATAATCTATACCAATATAATGTTATGAAGCTGAAGAGTTTGTTTGTTTGAACGCGCTAATCTTAGGAACTACTGGTGCGAATTGAAAAAATATTTTTGTGTTGAATAGATCATTTATCGAGGAAGGCTTTCGACTATAACATCAAGCTGCAACTAATAGGAGCGAAGAAACAATGGAAAATGTGGAAAAACGGGGAAAATTTTTCATCTTTTAGGGCTTCCGTTGCGTGCGCTGCGAAAATGGTTCAAAATTCAAAGAATTAATGCCCAAAATAACTTTTTAACGCGAGCGAAGTCGCTGGCACAGCTAGTTGGGTATAAAATCGTATAAACAAAAACGTAGGGCACAAAAAACCCGAGTTCCTGTTAAAAAGTCGCTCTATGAGAAGTGTTAGAAAAATCAATCCAGTGTTATTTGATACCTTTGATCCGTCAATTGCCCTGAGCGGAGGCAGTCCTAAACAAACAAGTCAGCTGGACTGACTAAATCTGACGCACTGTTGAGGCAGTAACGCAAGTTTGTTGTTTTTCAGAAATAGACAAAAATAGCTGTTGTAATTTATATCACCTTTGTAATCAGCTTGATTTTCAACTTTTTAATATTTAGATTATTGTGTCCTGTGTTGAAATAAATGCTTTTTTCTTTCTTTCCTTTTATTTAAAATTACTAACTAATATTTACATATATTCCACAAGTTGTTAAAAACAAATTTTAAAAAACTAAATACTAACAATAGAATAAAAAACTTAAACTACTTCTAAAACTAAAATACTTAATCTAAAATGCCTGTAGTAGAAGGAAAGGTCCCCAAAATGCTGGCGGCATTTCCGCGTTGTATAGCAATTCTTTCTTTCTATATTTTAATTAATGGGAGCCTTTGCGCCGGGAGCGATCCGGGGTGGGCTCTTTGATTCATTTTTGTTTGTTTTATTTTACTTCATATTTTATTTTAGGTATATTATATATTTTAATATTATGTTTAGGACTTGTAAATATTAGTCAGTTACTTTATGTTTTATAAGTTATGAATAAATATTATTTTTAATTATAATCCCACAATTGTCACTTTCTACTGCAAATAGTGATTTTATTATTCGAAATAAAAATAGCATTTTATTTGAGTTCTTTCCCGATGTTGTAATAAAAATATCTCAATGACAATAATTATGATCGCTAAATAATCAATTTCTTCAGATCTTACGGACTTGCCTCTAGTTTCAACGCTAACAAACAAAATGTATAAAACCGAAATAAGCCTAAAAAATATACATAACATTGAGTTCACATATGAAATTGAGATACTGTTTCACTGTACCCATGAGCAATGAAATCTTTCATACAATAATATTGCCTTCTCAGCATCTCATGATAAAGGCTTATTTTATTTTCTTAGCGCCGACACTTCCCCTGAAATATTAGTCTGGCATCCACTAGGAATATTCTCGAAGCTAAATATTTAATTACCTCCTCAACAAATTCAACTTGTTCATGGTTTAACCTTTTGTTTGTGAATATCTTTTGTTACGTTGTTCGATCTGAATGTTTTGAATCAACTCGAGGAAGTTGGAAATCTGAAATGGATTTGTTTTAAGGAAAATTGCGGATTTTAATGTGGCTTTGTCTGGGTGCGAATGAATGAGTTTAACCAACTTAAGAAGATTTTCCTTTTATATTTTCTATAAGACGCTTATTTTATGAATGGGTCAAATTTTTATTTACTGTTTAAATTTAATATTGTTTAAGAACAAACCTTGTGTCTCGAATTATTCATGTGAATCCTAGTATACAATTATTTTGAACAGGCGACGTTAATTTTTTAAAATAAGCATCGTTCCCAAACAAAAAAAAAATTGAAACAAACGATAAAGTAGTATGATCATGTATTGATTATACTAAATAGTATTCATTGAGTGTGTCAATAATATTAATCATTTATCAGCTTGGCATAGCTCTTTCTTACTAACCTTGTATAAAGTACGTCTCAAACGCACGTGTCCCAACAGACGGCTGCTGGACGAGCTTATCGCTCGGTGATAAATCTTCCAGGCGCACTGTTCTTACCCTCGCGTCATTGGCTCCAATTGGGCGGCGTGAGTTATGTGCAGCGCCGTCAAAAATGCATGCGAATTGAACAGAGTGTGAGTGGAAATTGCACAGTGGAATTTACGAAGGCAGTTTGAGGAAAAGGTAGAGATTAAATATGTAATAAATAAATTGGGCTATGTGGGAGTTTTCCTGGTGATATAAGAAAAAGAATGATATAAAAATATATTGTAATACGTTCATAACCAATTGATTAATATTATATTTTTTGCTAATACCATGAAATAATAAGCCTAAATTTTATTTACAAAAATAACTAACTAATTTTTACACATATACCATAAGTATAATACAAAAATGACTTAAAAATACAAAAAACTTATACAAAACAGATATAGGCCTAAATGAATTATATATATGAGTATTTTTTTATTTATCTAATATGTATTCTAGAACTGATCATAGCTAAATCATAAATGACATGCACGATCGAATCCACCAGAAATCAGTTCCGCTTCTCTCCCGTGCTTATTGACTTTATTTGATCGACTGCTCGCATCCCATTAGCCAGTGAACTACAATCAATTTCATACAAAAATATACGGATCTATAGTAAATAGGATACGTGGTTCTATTCCATTCGTTCCGCTTTAATAGAATTTTAATTTCAATTTCACACATAGCGGCGCACGAGGATTACTAAAGTGGAGTGAATAAAAAAAATGGGAAAACCGATCGGCCAGTAACTGTAGCGTAGAAATTTTGATGGGCCATTATTACACAGTCCGTTACAAACGTATTGTGCGGCTACGGGAGCTACGAATAGTTGCTACGAGCTACGAATTGTGCTACGAAAATTTGTAGTAATATTTTGTATTGTACAGTCGCTGTTTATTTTACGTGCGATTGTTCGGTTCGCCTGTGATTAGGTACGGCTTTACGGGCCTTTGGCGGCGCCAAGCTTTGCAGACCCAGTTGATATTATTTTACGCGGTTTTCAGAAATGTGCCCGGCTTTTTGTAAAACATTTTTGTTTATTATATTGCATGATGTTACTGTCAGTCAAGGATACAAAGTAAAATAAATTTTGAATACAATGTTTACTTTATTTTGTGTGCCAATGCATAAGTTATTTCTCAATACGAAAAAACAAACAACATTATTAGTTTCAATGAAATTTTAAGGAATGGACAAGAATTAAGTTAAATACTGTATTCATAGACTATCAAACCTTTATTTAAAGTGATTTAAAAAAACAGCCTGCCCATTTCTAATTTAGGGGTTGCGGGTTCGATTCCCGCATGAGACAAGTAATTATGAATACTAAAATTTGTAGTTACTTGTGTCGAGTCTGGCCGTTTTTGTATATAACAAGTATGTATTTACAAAAGAAAAGTATATAAGTATTATATCCGTTATCTAGTACCCACGACACAAGCTTTTGCTTAGTGTGGGACTAGATGGCGTTGTGTGCAATGTCCCGGAATATTTATTTATTTATTTATTTTAACACATTTACTTCAGTCTTGTATAAGAAGTCGTCATTCTGTCACTACCTTTAAAACCCCACTGCAATGGTAGCATCACTATAACAACGGCACATAAGCTCGACAACAAAAAGCTGCTTTTCAGGTGAATTGAGCCCCATTATCTACCACGGGAAGGCTTTACCGCAGATCAAATAATGTATAGAATGTTATGATGTTACTCGATTAATTTTATTGATGCCGCAAAAAGGAGCTTATTGCTTTGCATATTTACCTCACCAAAATTCTCATTGTCCATCCGAATTTTTTGGTATCTATATAGTTAATGATGAGATCATGTAGAAGTGTAGATGATAAATTTAACATTATTTATTCAAAGTTTTAACTTATAATAATAACGTACCTACTTGATAATGAAATCATACGACGTAAGAGTACCTACATTCCAGAAAAGATGCTAAAAACCTTTGGGCATTCTCGAATTTAACAATAGCTTGTTACCTCTATACAAAACCCTATTCCACGGTTTCTCTCGTACCTCGTTACGGCGACGTTACGTGTCTGTTCAAAAGCCGGCGCGGTGACGTCTGATGAGCTTCAAACGTGCGCTAAGTAGATAATACAGCTGGATTAGATGTCCTGCGCTTATATGGTCTATGCCATGTTTTGGACGTGATTTCGGTGATTTTATGACGCCGTTTTCGAGTTACGTAGGACATAATTTTGTCTAGTCAAAGGATTATACAGAATGTGACGAAATTAACTTGCATCAAGTCTTAAAATTGGGCGTAATACACAAAGTTTTCGTCTTTAACTTAAATATATACTTAGAAATACAGAAGAGAGTACAGTAGATGGTGCATACTAAAAAATGAAATTTCATTTAATTTCAAGTCATGCTATATATCACTTTATGCGAGCGCTGCCTACACACTTTTTATTTTATTTTGGTCCATTGTATTTACTATCACTTTTTTATTTTGATACATAATAACGTTCCGTAAATAGCTTGCATTCCAACATACCATAATAAAATAAAATAAAAATAAAAAAAGCCTTTATTCATCTACACATTTGACATATCATTAAATTGCACACTTTATTATTACATTATTATCACCACATTAATTCATTTCACCATTTCTTTCCAACATACCATACAAACTCGCAAATACCGAGATATTGTTATCTTCATAATAAAGCAAATGGAAAATTTGGTACGTGTTATGTAACATTATTTCCATTTTCGCATACCTTCCGCGCCGGTGCAGTAATATACCTGCAAAATAACCGACACCACGCAATCTGCCTAGCTGGCTACTTATTTATATTTCATACGAAACGTAGCCACGGAGTAAGGATGTACAGAAGGATTTGTTTAACTTTTAATAAGAAATTGCTTAGACAAGCTGGAGAGCTATTATATGGCAAGCTGGAAAAAAATACTCTCAAGCACTCAAAACATGTTTATTAAGTTAAACACATACTAAGTAGGCCTAGGTTAAAATGATGATGGTGGTGAAATAGTAGTAGTATTGCATAGGAGTAAGAATTATGAAGCGTTTTTTTTTTCTTTGATGTATATGTAACGTCATTTTTCTATTTGTTTCAGGTACGCAGCATAAAGGTGACCGAGTAAAAATTATACTAAGGTATACAAAGAAAATGTTACCTATGTTTACATAGAAACCGTTATTCTACAGTCATAACCGATTAGTTAGTTAGTAAATTAAATATGCGATAAAAGAATACTCTCTCTTGAGTCGCATTTTTTATGACTGATGGTAGTGACTCCCCCGCAGAATTAATTCGTTGTCGGAGTTGTCTTGGACAAAATATACATCGTGGCGGGCGCCCAGGTCCTTCCACAGAAGACACATGTCCCCGGATATTGTGGTCCTCAAACATGTCGGTGTCCTCACGATGTTTTTCTTCACTGCTAAGCGAGTGCCAATCCATATAAAATAATACAAAATAATGAATAATCATATACCTAGGCTTTACTCCACTGCAAATAGTAGGTAGCCAAACTGTTTTGCGGCGTGAAGACAAATGAAACCTCTCAACAAACTTGACTTATGTTCGTTAGTAATTATGATGCCTACATCTGCCTCCCTAATATTCTGTGCGCGGCTGTATGCGCTGCATCCAATTAACTCCGTTGTCACCGCATCGTTTGTAATGTTCGTGAAATATCGAACCTGATGAGTACCACGGTGAACACGCACTATTTGCACCAACACTCTTGTTAGGCTGTTGTAGCTAAGAGCAGGCATATACCCGATTTATGGCTTAGTTCTTGATCTACCTAGAATAATTCCGCTAGTTTCACTAACACTCTGTAACATTTTTTTATACCTGTAGGAGAATGCACTTTCCCACAGCACGAGATTTCACGTAGGAGATGCGTGCCACATATATGAAATGTATTAAATATAAAATATTATAATTGTTTCCTTAAATATACATGGCTTCAACTATTAAGTAAAATTAGTTAAAATTAAGTCATATTTTGGCAAAGAACTTGGTAAAAAAAATTATGATCAAAAATAAATGATTTTTTGATTTTTTTTTTTTGAAGTCTGGTGGGATTGTTGTAGTTCTTAGCCATGTTTGTAATGTTCCTGAAATAACTCTGGAGAAATATGCTATGATTATTCCACTGCGATTTCTCCTTAACCAGCTTCAAACAACAAACAGACACACCTAAAACCACCACGCTTGTTATTGAGCTGGTTTCTTCTAGGCAAGCGCGCTAGATCGTAGATTAAACGTTGCTTAACATCAGGCAAGTTGTAGCCAAGCGTGAGCCTATCTCAAGTAAAAAATAAAAGTTGCATCGGGAAGACACTACATTCATCTCTAGAGTTTCATTTGACAGAATAAAAAAAACTAATGAATTTACTTAAAAGCATTTCTTAATCAGAAACCATTTCACATATTATTATTAGGTACCTACTGCGTTACTAAATTAAAATCCAGGCTTACATATTAAAACCCGCGTTCATAAATTTTATCTTACATCCAAACATTTCAACCCTATTTAAAATTGGTCGTGTTAAATAAACGGCATAAAGAAGTGAGGTCGTAATTAAAATTGCGTATTCATTTGAGGCGATAAACAGTACGTGTGATGCCGGCTCTTTTAATGTCACATTATGAGGCAATTGTGTGATAATTTGCACTTTCTAAGTAATGGTTTTTATTTCATGAAGAGCAGTTATTTTTTGTTGTATTGTTGACTGACGGCAGTGAAATTAGTTGGCGTTTGTTTATTTTTAACTTACTTAGTTTCCAAGAAAGAGTTACGGCTGTGACAATATTTGCACATACAGGATCGACAGAGACAGACATTAAATTTTCGTACAAAATTCATCATCAGCCTGATATCGTCCACTGTTGAGCATAGGCCGCTCTTCTTGTACAAATTCGTTTCTGAAAAATTGTAGTAGAACTCTCATTACTTACAGGTAAAAAAAACAAAGAAGCTTATCGAAAACAGATACGAGTAAATATTTTCCACTTGCATTTAACATAGCTGATATGCCTCAATAATAAATCTAATCATCATCATCCACTTTTTCCACTGCGGGGTTCAGGTTTTTGCTTTCATGCCAGCCATCTCGGTGCTGTGCCAATCTCCTCCAGGTTCGACCCATAACAGTGCTATATCTAAGTCTAATATAACAATTTCATAGAAAACACTTTATTCCGATATTGCTTCAATGCCTTCAAACGCGACTGTCTGTGATTTGTTGCGCCAAGTTGCCATATATCGAGTGGCGCTGCCATCAATCTGTAAGTGAATAGTCCAAGAGCTAGCGTCGCATCTGTAAGCGATAGCTCGTAGACTATATAACTTGGAGACTCCTAACTACATATCAATTTTCTACATAAATAGTAATGTCAACCTTTACATGTTTGAGCGGACCAATCATCCTTATAATAAATAAAATAAAATAAATAAAAAAGCCATTTATTCAGCTATTTATACGGAGCATGCTCACACATTACATTGAATTTCCAATAACATCATCATCACTGTAATTGTTTTATTAAATAAAATGTCATAAGTTTGTTGTTGGTTCCAGGAAATGTTAATTTTAATGTCATGGTATTGTGCGATTTCTCTTGTCTGTAAGTATCGTCATGGTGTCATAGCTGTCGCCTCGTTGGCGTAGGCCTCCCCCAGTTTCTTCCATGTTTTACGGTTCCTTGCTAACCTTGTCCATTCTATTCCATGTCTCTGGTAAAATATGTCTTCCCATCTTCTATGTGGTCGTCCTCTTTTTCGCTTGTCCGATCTTGGTATCCATTCTACTACTTTCTTTGTCCAACGGTCCTGGCTCATTCTGCAGATATGTCCGGCCCAGTTCCACTTGAGAATTCTTATGGTTTTGATTATGTCCCTAATTTTGGTTTTTTTCCTAATGCTTTTGTTTGGGAGTCTATCTGATAGTTTTATGCCTAACATACTCCTCTCCATCTTTGTCTGACATACCCTGAGCTTGTTCTCGTCTTCTTTTCTTAGAGCCCAGGTCTGGCATCCGTATGTGAGGCTAGGTAATATTGCCACTTCATACAGTCTTCTCTTTACGCTTATGTGTATTGTCTTATTTTTCATAATTTCTTTCAAGCTCCAGTATTTTTTCCACGCAATCCCTATTCTTCTATTGATTTCTTTCTCAGTGAGGTCGTCAAAGGCTATTGATTGTCCTAAATAAACATATTCGTCAACATATTCTATACATTCCTGCTCCACTGTTACTTCTTCTTTATTTGCATTCGTCATTATCTTGGTCTTGGAAGCATTCATTGATAGCCCTACTTTCTTGCTTTCCCTAGCTATATCTTGTAGCATATTTTGTAGGCTTTTTGCAGTATCGGCAAAGATTGAAATATCGTCGGCGAAACTCAGATGGGTGAGATATTCGCCATTTATGTTTATTCCTGTATTAGTCCATTGTATATTTTTAAAAATCATCTCTAATACAGCACAGAATATTTTAGGTGATAATGGGTCTCCTTGTCTAACACCTTTTTCAATAAGAAATTCCTCACCATCCCTTTCCATTCTTATTCGCGATGAGCTCTTCGAGTAAATATTCTTTAAGATTGCTATATACTCTTCTTCTACGCCTTGTTGTTCGAGTGCTTCCCATATTGCAAAAAATTCTAAGGAATCGAATGCTTTTGTAAAATCAACAAACCCTATGTAAAGGGTTTTATTGTATTCCTTACATCTGTTAATTACTGTCGCCACCACTTGGATATGGTCCATAGTTGAATAGTTCTTTCGAAATCCGGCTTGTTCTGGCGGTTGGTTTTCGTCTAATGTGTTCGTGATTCGTTTAAGAATGATTTTTGAAAAAATTTTGTAAATGTTTGACATTAAGCTGATTGGTCTGTAATTTCCAAGTTCACTCCTGTCTCCTTTTTTGTGCAGTAGTATGGTTGTTGATTTGCTCCACTCTTCACCAATCATCCTTACATACTCATAATATGATATGAAATTGAGATAGAAATTTCATTTGACGCAACGCGACGCACCGCTGTAATGCTCGCTTTTATTTAAAAAGAAACTACATTTTGTGATTGTAATGAGTTTTATTTATCTATATTTATAATTCTCAAAGGTGACTGACTGACTGACTGATATAGTGATCTATCAACGCACAGCCAAAACCACTGGACGGATCGGGCTGAAATTTGGAATGAAGGTAGATGTTATGACTTAGGCATCCGCTAAAAAAGGATTTTTGGAAATGCCACTTTTAAAGGGGTGAAATAGGGGTCGAAGGTTTTACTTCTTAATGCGAGCGAAGCCGCAGGCACCCACTAGTCTTCATATAGAAGTTTATACAAATTAATTCAGCCATATTTTTGTGCTGTGGGATCAAATGCAATAAACATACATAACACACTTTCATTCGCCCTTTTAATTGTACTATAATTGTGATATGATTACATTGACTTATTGGACATAATACATTATGCATCCACGCCAAAATTTCCCACTATAAGAAGGGCTCTCTCTTTTCTGTTGTCTCTTGCTAGGCACTATCACCTGATGTCATTTGTACCCGTCGCGCTCCAGCTTGCCTATACGGTGGATTAGGGACTGCGGATATTTGACGCTAAATATGCTGCAGTTTGAAGCCACTGCTGAGAATAGAAAACGATTGACTAGTGGGAAGGTTTTTGAGCTTTGTAAATCCTTTGAGCTATATACCCAGCATTACTGTCAAACATTATATCCTTACAAATGCACTTGCACTTTAACTTGATGCCTATTATATCATAAAATTATAAATAAACCGTTTTATATTTGATATGTTGATAGATAAGATCCGTTAACGATGTTAGTATATTTATTAACACATTGGCTCTTTTATATTCTAGTAAAATTGTCATCACCACGAAAATATTTTACTAAGCTACAATTATGAAACGTACTGTAATTTACAATTTTTTTGTATTTACTACTTATGTATTTATAACATACTATAAATCACATCTATCTACAGTCATTTGTTTCTCGATTCTCTGACCCGTACGAAGACAGTTAAAAACAAGTCAGTCATCAACATCTCCCTCAAAACTAACTCAAGATGATAACAAAACAAAAAACTCCGCAAACTAATTGTTTGAAACAATTTGCTCGTATCTCGTACAAAAAACCAAAACAAGACTCTCAAAGAGAGACAATCTTTTTCCAAGATCGCAGTTGTGTCAAAGAGCATTACAGACTTGTCCTTTACTAGTCCCTCTTTACTCTGCAAGCGGACACAATCGGAACTACAACTTTTCTTATAATTTTGAAGCTACAATGTGTACTAAAATATTCGGTGAGTACATATAAAAGTGCTGCCCTCAGTAGCGGCAGATTTATCTTGCATAGACTCCAAAGCTCGATCGCGTCCATCCAAGTTGCTTTTGTCTCTGATTCTAAAGCGGATTGGACTCGCATAGCTTTCGATCTGACGTGCAGCACTTTATACTTTCTCTTATAAACTACCCGTTTTAACTTTTCAAGTGATTAATTGACGATGTGATATTGAAACTTTTATGACGTTTTAAAAGCAATTTGCTGGATATGCTTTGTAGTTGCGTTATGACTTGAGTTTTATCACTTTTTTATAGTAATATAATGTTTATAAGAAGTTTGTTTCGTTCAAAAACATTTGTGATATGTAAAAGAATAATTTATTTTGTAGATATCGCCGAGTTTAGCTATCCTAAAATATACTAATGTGATTCCATGCAAATATATTATAATCGATGAAAGATTGAAAAGTTTATTTCAATTTCTAAAGAAATCAAAATCTTTCAAAAATTATACGATGCATTGTTATTTTTTCTTTCACTAAAACATGTCGTACTTCAATTTACCAAATGCAATTGAATTCTTTAAAAAAAAACATTACTTACAAAGTCAATTCCATCTAGGTTAAGCTAAAGACGCCAACATATCTAAGCAAAGCCGAGCGAGTCTGCATCTCAAGTCTTCACCCGAAACAGTTTTCATACCAAATAGTATGCCTTACCTAATTTACTTAACACAGTTAAATTCTCCCAAAAAACATTAGAAAGTCAATTCCATCGAGCCCAAGCTATAGACGCCAATATATCTGAGCAAAGCCGAGCGAGTCTGCATCTCAAGTCTTCACCCGAAACAGTTTTCATACCAAATAGTATGCCTTACCTAATTTACTTAACACAGTTAAATTCTCCCAAAAAAAACTTTAGAAAGTCAATTCCATCGAGCCCAAGCTATAGACGCCAATATATCTGAGCAAAGCCGAGCGCGCGAGGATCTCAAGTCTTTACCCGAAACATTTTTCATAAGTCTCCACACATACTTGATACGTAATTTATGGAGACACCAGCCCGCAGCCGCTTCTTGAATGCTGATTAGATGGGAAAGCGCTTTGAGCCAGTCTTCGTACCAAATGTGCATTATGCACTGTACTTTACTTTAGGACGTTGTCTGTGTCTTAACGAACGTTGTCTTTTCTTGACTACAAAATATTTAGGGAGGAACGTAATTTTGTGGAGTTGAGTTAGATCTATTTATATATTTTATTATGTGTTCAACAACGTACTAGACTCTATAAAAACTACTAAAATCTCGCACAGGAAAGCCCGTGCAAAGATAAAACGGTGGCTTTTAACCAAATCTTATGATGACACTGAAAAACTGGTGAGAGTGTACAACCTAGATTCTGGAATGAATACAGAAGTAGAACTTCTATTCTAGCTAGCGGGTGTTCGTTCTTAAGCGTAGATAGATTGAAATTACTCAGAAAGTTTAGTCACAATATGCACACATTCCCACGCACACACACACACACACATACATACACACAAACACATAATTACCCTAGACTACTCATTGGAGATACCAAACATTCATACGTAATACGTAATCTTTATAAACCCGCAAAAATCCTTCCATTCCTTTTATGTCCATGTAATGTCCACACATTATCTTTTTATTTTCTTGATGCAGCTTCAGTTTGTATATTACTGTTCTGTAACAAACACTATCTGTACTTTTGTTGAATTGGTTTTTGGTGTTGTGTATTATTTAATGTAATTAAGCCTGTAATCTTTTAAAAACATTGCTATAGAAAGCGCGAATGTTTACTCCAAATGTTTAATTCTTTCCTGGGCCTCCGAGATACAGGCATTGCCTAGTTCGGGGTCCGCTAGGAACGCACATGTATGTGCTTGGTATGTAAAATTAAAATAAGGTTAAGTAATTTGTATTAATATGTACCTTGTATGTGCATGTACCTATGTGTTTTATTTCTTTAGTTAATAAAAAAAATATTTGATTTGATTTTTGATTTGATTTATATTATTATATTCTATAACTATTTCTTATTTAGAACTCAGAATACGAATTAAATTGGCGAACTGCGAAGTTTAAAAACTTAATACCCAGTTCTATAATTCGTTCATGTTAAAAACATACTTATTGTTATTTAGCCTAACTCTCTATACATTATGTATTTTATTCCGTTGTGTTGTTTATAATCAATTAAATTATTAAAAAACATTTTTAGTAAAAAAATATAGTTTGTAATAAATTAATATTACACATTTAAAAACCAAAATAACACCATTATGTCCATACACGAAAGAGAAGCATAATCTTACTAACCTAGGATAAAAAAATTGCTTTTAATATAATTTCCGCCAGTCAGTATATACAAATCCACATGTTTCCGCAGCCTCCTCCAGGGCGCACTGTAGCGGAGGCTTTCAGGCGGCGTCAGGCGGCTAATAGCCTTCATTCAGCTAAGATAGCCAGTTTGCAGCAGCCTCTTTGATTCAAGCCACCGCCGTGTTGACTGAACCGCCGACTTGCCCACTTGCCTTTCAATCCCGGAACGGGGAGCGAAAATTTGTTGATTTCTTTCGAGTTTCACTTCGTCAAAATATTACTTTTAACTTTAAGAAATGATGTTTAAGGCTTGCCAAACCATTTAAAGCACCTATATGCATCATATATACATGTAACATTCTACTGTAACAATTAATGGGTCAAAATACAAATAGGTACTTAAGTTTCACCAAACTGCGAAACTATTCGTACCACAAAAATTTATTGATGCAATTTGTAAATTAAAAAGATACCACTGCGCCAGAAAGTAACATAGATATTCTAACTCCAAATGATTCGATTCCAGTTTCCATTTTGTGTTCCGAGACGGATAGATATTAAAATGGAACTAGAGAACTAGCATATCAAATATCATAAAACCCTTTGCGTCACGGTGCTGAACAAACAGCTCAAAAAAGAGAAACAGTAGCAGATGCTTCGAAATACTGTTGTATTGCTATGTTGGCAGCAAAACAAATTAATTGATATTGAAATGTTGTCATGGTTATAATGTACTGTAACAGTGTAGGTATATTTTTTCTTTCAGCCCTGTGTCATTATTAATACACAAATATTAGACTTTACTTGTTTTTTCCTAATATCACACGCATAGAAACCTAAATAATCTAATACAATATCATTTAGACTTCTATGATCTCATTATCATTACCAGTCCGTGTTCATATATAGCATATTGTTGGAGCGTCACATCCCGCTATCAATATAACAGCGGGCCAGGTCTACCAATATGATAGAGGTTCCCGCCAACGACGCCGGAGGGCAGCCCGCGCGCCAACAGAACTGCACAAGTTGTCTATCGCACCGCACATCGTACGCGCAATCATTTTATTATACAGTCCATTCAGATTAAACCATCATCAAGATATTCCAGCTGTTTCTATCTCATCCAACGAAAGGCATCCCAGTAGGACTTAAGGAAGGTAGCAAAACATATGCCTCTCTAATCTACGCCTCTCATCCCGGTCTTGCGAGTATTAAACTTATTTGTGTCTCCAAACTTACAACAGGGAAGCAATCCATCAAAACGCATTCAAATAAAACCTCCTTCCACACCCAATCAATAAAACCTTGAATTCAATATTCCGGGTGGCAACTGAATCCTGAAATCGATGACAGAACAATTCCAAATCGCTTATCGGCTAATGGTTTTTGTGACGATTGTTTACATTCGACTGTTAGCTGATTACGCTGTTTATGAATGGAACTGGCCCGAGTAATCAAGCCGGGACACACAAACAGACATACTGTAGGCTGAGAGGTGGTGGACAGAATTGTTACTAGCTGGTAGACTTATTAGGTATTTTTTTGTAGGCACTAAATAGAATTGTCACTTTTTTTTATTTATGTAATAAACAATTAAGTGTTTATGTATAATTGTTTCACTACCGTTCAAAGAACTATTTTTGAGTATGTCCATAATAGAAAAAGAAGTAAAAAAGTTGCAGTTCAAAAAGACCCAAGTAAACCTCAAAATTTACTTCAATTGACTTATAGTTCCCTTAAGGCATAATTCAATTTAAACTACCACTTCGAGCTAATTTTCGACATAAATTTTTACGTAAGCGCTAGCTGGTTGTTACAATAAATCAACTTTTTATGTATATATATTTTTTACGTGGGTTACGTTTGACTACAGCTTGCCTGATGTTAAGCATTGCTGCAGCCTAGGGTGTAGGGTGTATATTATTAAATTTAATTTGTTTCATGAATCAAATGACATAATGTTTGCCTCCGCGTGATTATTCGTCGCGCCATCTCCCGCGCTATCTGGACAAATAGTCCGCTGGCGCTGGCAGCTCGCTCGGAAATTAACTTATTTGTCGGAGGACGGTAACACGAGTTGTTTAACCCGATCCTGGCTAGAGATGAACTTTACTTAGCGCACGGTATTGTTCATTTGCCTCGTACTTTCTCTTGCATTGATAAAAACAAAAAAGAAATGATTGTGATATTGTATATCAAGTGTTTTTAAACATCAAAAGATTAACTAAACGGTTTTCACTCACGTGTAAATCGCGTAAATCGTTTACGCGTATCGGATGTTATGACATCCATCTTCAGAACGTTCGTTCTGGTCCGCGGCAACACGCAGACTGCGCGCCGCCGCGCGAGCGGCCCGCCGGGACACGGGCGCGGGGGCCTGTGGTGGTGGGGGTGGAGGCGAGACGATGTTACTACTCCCGGCCGCTTCGTCCTCGGGTCGCTCCACTGCTTCATCAGAGACAGCACCATCGACTGATGTACCGGCGCACACAAAACTGACCGTATCTTGATCCAAAGCTCCAATGATCCTTCTCTTCGTCATCGTATAAAGAGCTGGGACCCACGCCGGAGGAAGCGCCCATCCACGGTCTCGGTTGAAATTCGGGTGGCGGTTGATCTCTATAGCCTCTCGTACTTTCCGAATAAAAGACTTCTCTCTCGCCAGCACAGAAGCATGATCAAACCAACAAACAACATGTAAAATTCTGGGACATTTCACACAGCGCCATCCAGCCCCACTCTATGATATCACGTCTAGTACACGTTGTCTACTAGTACTAGGTAAATAATGCAGCTATTTGTGTTTTTACGTTTGATTTTCCCTTTTTCTATGTCAGTTAATTAAGCAATTATTTCTAAAATAACACAATTTAAAAAATCGCTGCCGTGCCAGGCTAATTTTGTAGCGTCCTATAATATTCCAATTACAAAATCTCAGAACCAATTATATTATCACAGCACCCACCGCGTAATGATATCAAAAAATCTCTCTCTAATTTTACGCTCAAGAAAATATACTGACCGGAGTTCCGTCGGAAATATTACCCAGAAATGGCTAGACCCTTCCTAAAATAATGTCCTAAGCGAAGGCATTTAGCGAAAAAATAATGAGTGGAAACTTTCACTGGGGAGTAGTTAGGACCACTCCAAATGTCAACTGGCCTGCGTTGAGTAATCAGCCTAAAAATTCATGGTTTCATGAAGCTAGAATGAAACTCTGGAGATTTTCTAATAGCTTATATGCACAGCGCAACCCTTTTAATTTTAACTGAGTTCCAAGCTCGCATTTTCAGCGGGGTTGACTTACGTTTATTGGATTTGGCATAGTTTAGACTAACATAAATTTTCGCTAGTTTAACCTATTTGTGAAAATAGTGTTATTCACATGTTATAGTTGAGACCCGTTTTTCGTTGGAACCCGTTGTCCCAGAGACATTTATTAAAAACTAGTTCTAACTAGGGAAAACGGATGTAATGTTATTACCATCGAGCTAAGATTATAATGTATTACTAACGTTAACATTTCACTCTTGCAATTTTAATATTATAATACGTGTAAACGTAATTATTTTAATCTCATAATACGGCAAACACATTCAAAAACAGAGCCATTTGTAGTTAGTGTTTCGGCTAAATTCTCGTTTCTGTACACAAGTTGGCGGTTACAGTGCTGTAATAAACATAGCTTCAGTTCAGGTAACACGTGGACACACGGAGTGTTAGAATGGAAAACATAGTCCTCCAAGATTTTTTTTGCTGTAAAATCAAGTAGATATACGTATTCACAGAGGTGTACTCATGGCTTGACCACATCCTCTTACAATAAATAGTCCGGTTGCAGTGGGTATATTGGTCTTATGTTCGTTTTTAACCCGCAGCATTGAATACATTTTTCATGTTTTGTTACCAGGTTTTAGTAGTTATTGCTTGTGCTTATTTCAATGACGGTAGCTCGTGTTTAGGGTTCCCCTACACCCAAAGACTAAAACGGGACCCTATTACTAAGCCTCCGCTGTCTGTCTGTCTGTCTGTCTCCAGGCTGTATCTCATAAACCGTGATAGCTAGATAGCTGAAATTTTCACAAATGATGTATTTCTATTGCCGCTATAACAAAAAATACTAAAAATTAAAAAAAAAATGTTAAGGGTACATACAATAAACGTGTTTTTTTATTTTTTTGCGCAATATTAAAAACGGTAGCAGGTAGGCGCTTCAAATTTTCACAGAATATTGGCATGTATATTACCATTGAAAATAAATAATGTAAATAACAAATAAAGTAAATATTAGAGGGGGGCTCCCATACAAGAAACGTAATTTTTAAGCATTTTTTACTCGATCTTAATAAACAGGTAGAAACTTGAATAATTGTACGTGTAATTTAGATATATATAAACTATAAAAATAAATACCTAATCTAATACATAAACACTCACAAAACGAAAATAATCCGTGCATCTAAACGCGGTGCGCACGCCCCGCGGTGTGGTGGTGGCGCGAGCGCGAGGCGGTTGCTAATGGAGTTATATAACAACTAAAACCGGCTAAAAATTAGTAAACCTACAACAAACGTGATTTTCTATTGTACGCAACCTTTCGCGTGCGAGTTTTATTTGTATACCTACCAACAATTTGAGGTATCGATTAATCACTTATAGAGTTTGAATCTTACTCAGTTTGTATAAAAATGTGGTCAAGCAACCGCAATCACCGCACCGCTTCGGTTTAGTTTTGATTCACTAAACGTATTCATCAAACGCTCCAGCCGTGTGTGTGGTGGCTTTATATCGCAGGTCGGTGGCAGCGGAATCTCATAGATATCTCGCCGACGGATTCCATACACCGCGCACAGCTATTCACAACATTTGCCTGTTTGCTCAACTAGAGACATTGGATTTCCCGATTTGGGAGAAAATCAGGAAATGCGAGATGTAACTTGCTTTGAATTTATTTGTATTAGCTTCTTGGGGTATGTTTTTTGTAGCAACCCTTTGTATAGTTATAGTACAGCTTGGAGTTAGTATAAGTAACAAATAATCTCATGATCATAGTCGTGCTGAAAGAGTTGTTACGATACTCATAATAGCGTTTGCTTAGTGTGGGGCTAGATGGCGCTGTGTGCAATGTCCCGGAATATTTAATATTTATTTATTTTTATTTTTATCTATTGGTTGGCATATTTTGTTATGCCATTGATTCCTATACAATGTTTGGCAACTGATAATTTCTTTTGAAAGTGTTCGTTATCGTATAAGCTCCACAAAGCAAGATTTATTTCGGTAAATTTCGTATTTTTATAAAATAACAGTAAAAGTATATACCTTTATTTAATCTAAGAAATATAATATATGTATCAGATTGATCCCATTGGACTGAAATACAAGGTTAATGACTAAAATTCATAAATTTACTAATATGAGTCTTTTTCTAAGACTCAAAGGAAACTTATCTACGAAAAACATTGCAGCGAAAGTGCTAGACTAAAGCAATGCATAAAGTAGATCTACAAGTACTTGTTAACTAATTGCACTTACTTAGTCGCTTGTTTATGGGAGTGCTCCTAAAGTTCCGCTTTGCTAAGATAGTTTTGATGTTACACAGCATTTTGTCTTGAAGTTGGGTGCAGATTGTTGGAAGGTAGATAAATTTTGTTATTTTTCGGATTGTAAATATACATAAATTGTAACGGATTTAATGTAATAAAATAAAATAAATAAATAAATAAATATTCCGGGACATTGCACACAGCGCCATCTAGCCCCAATAAACGTTAAAAATTGTTATCGTATTGGTCAAGTAACATTAGTCATATGCTTATGCTCTTTCATTACACCGTCAAAAAAAACTATTCAGTGTTACAGAAAGTTTGTGTAAATCATCAACGCATTTTTTATGAAAATTTAAGTAAGCAATTTTATATTTTTCTTAATCGTGCACCACCATTTTATTTTTCATTGTGAAATACCTATTTAATGTCTATTTCAGAATACAACCTCTTTGCATGCCTCTATTAGACAATCTACTATCTGAGTTGCCTAAGCCAAAAACAATAAAACAATCGAGCTATGACGTCAGCCCTCCCTGATTTACGGCAGCTGCTTCTACACTAATTAACATGGAGATTAATTATTATTGCAAGCAGGACGGCTTCCCAAATTAAGGAAATTTCAAGTCTCCGAAAGATAGACACTGTTTGACAGACTATTAAGGAAGAGAATGCTAGAACGTCTGCTCTAAGTCCGATATTTGAATTGATTAGACATTGCTTTAGTTTATTTGCAGTGAAGCAAATGTAAAATGTCAATAAAAAAGAAATCTTCTCTTTATTTTACCTTTATTGTTGATAAACTAATTTTGTTCTAATCGGAATAACCCTTAGCATTGCGACACAACAAGCCTAGCGCGAGCGGTAGCCATGGATTTTCATTCATGTAAACTTGATTTAATATAACTCAGCAATACGAGTATGTTATTTTGTGGGTTTTTTTGTCAAGTACTAAACCGGCTCTACGGTTATTTATTTTAAAAAATATCTTCGTGATCCTACTAATGTTATTTTGTAACCTAAGTGTCAAACTAAATTAAATTAACTTAGTTATATATTATATTCACTTACATTATGTATAGAAAAAGTTAACTGTTAAGCAGTGGAACCAATTTTACCTTTTGAAAAACATTTTTTTAGTAACTAAAAGTTTTAAAAAAGTATACTAAATGTACTTCTACAATACTGTAAAGAAAAAGGAATAAGTAATTTTACAAGACGGAAATGACAAAAGTTTTGTTCGTTTTGATTAAGTTTTGTGCTTAAAAGGCGCAGTTTTACGACAGGTTCGGAAGATTTTTGTACAGGTGTGTTGCAATTTGAACCTTATGGTACCCTTATTTTAGGTTGTTATGGACATGTCAGTATCGGTTTCTTCAGAATTTCTTACTTCATCACTATGCGAGTTTAAATCTACACTTAGATTGAAAACAGGGTGTCAACATTTAATCTGGCCAATAAGGAGGATTTTTCACTAGGGGTGACTTGCAATGCTAGCTGCGTTAATACTTGATTAAAAGTACCCTGTATGTTAATCTAGAATATATTTTTTTGCCAAATTGCACCAATATGTATCATTTTAGCATTTTGAACTTCAAGAACAAACAAAATATACTTATATTATTATCTTCCTTATAAAATCAGTGTGATGTGATGTAATATTTGATTATTTTATTTATACTTACTAGATAATATTATAAAGAAGCCAATTAAATAAAAAAAAATCGGAATTTTTCCATTTTGTTTATATTTAAACTACTTTAAGTAATAAAGGATGAATCGCTCAATTCCACAACATATTTTTTTCTTAAATATTTTACATATCACTACACTCCACTAAAGTCGAGTTAGCAACAAATCGGCGCTAATACAGACTGTAAATAATGGTTGTTGATACGGTTCGTAAATACGTGTCGCTTGGAGTTGTGTTGTATAGCTTAATTATCTCGGTTTGTACGTCAATTGAAGCGAGCTGAGGACACAGGGGAGAGAGAGGAGAGGAGGAAGTTTCTTTAAATTTGTTTAGAAATATATATAGATTTATATACACATATGTACTAGCTACCTTAAATGAAATTTTGTAGTGACGAACAGAGTACAGAGAATATATAGCATACCTACAACTTACGCTAAGGACTCACGGAGCGGTTTTTTCCCGCGCCCGCCGCGGTGGCGGAATCGCGTTTATTTTTCAAAACTCACGAAGCAGGAGTTTTGTGCGGTACCGCAACCGCCGCGGCTGTGATTATCACCCGCAAACCTGGCGTGGTGATTATCGAAATCAAAGTAATTTTTTATTTTTTTATTTGTTGATCTAAGTACTAATATCTAAGTACTAATATGTTTGGAACTGACATTTCTCCAAAAACGTTAACAATAATATATTTAGTACTCGTACATATGTACATGCAGTAACTATGTACATATATTACACCTTCTCTCTAATGTTCTGGCATAAACCCTACTAACTATCCCCAGCCTATGTCTCAGATCACAGACCGCGTTGTTTATCAGCAGCAGAAGTAATCGATCGCACCGTCACGTGCTCATCGCGATTCAATACCGGCTCCCGAGTAGAAGCTATTTAATCGATATCGGATTACGAGATAAACGCAACTTATTGCCCTCATTCTGATGAAAAACTGTTGGTCTCTTGCTCATAATCTGAAAGTGATGAAGGCCATTTTAAAAATTATGCTCATTATTTTAAAGTTTTTGGTATGGTGCTAATAGTCCCGGTTGGACTTGTATACCCCGTTGGTATAAAATGTGAAAAGCCTTTTCACATTTTATACCAACGCATGCTACTAACCTATTTAACATTTTTGTGTAAAAGTAATATTATAAATAAAAAAGGGTGAAATACGGTCAGAAAATAATGAGTTATCATTGAGTGACCATCAAAACATATAATACCGCTTGGCACATACATTTTAGATATAACTCTTAATTAATCACTAGAGATCACTATTAACGGCTTTTTAGGCATATTTTATTAGTAATCATTATTATTTACTAATATAGCTTAAATTTTATTTGCACATGAGTGCGTTTAAAATCCTCACGCCCAAAATAGGTCAGCCGTTAAACAATGCAGAAAAAACAAAATCCACAAACAGTCGTCCACGTGGAATTACCCGGCACTCGGCTGATAAATATTTCGATTTGACAGCATCGCGGTCAGTGCATCCAATTAACGCAGCCGTGGAACAACTCGAATCGTTTGGAAAAAATCGGTAAAATAGCCCTTGGTTCGGAAAAATCACCCGTGTTTTCGAGCGGGTGAAAAACGTATTGTTTCTGCAACGCGGTGGCCACGCAATCGCCGCGAGCGCTCACTCGACATAATTATGACATAAAGCCAGATAGTGTTTTGTTCGAAAAGATATGATCCATGCTTGCTATAGGATCATGAATAGATGGGCCGTTTGTTTTTGTATGGGGAGCGTGAGCTTAAATTATTGTGATTAAAAAGCGGTTGCAGCGATACAAGTGGGGTGGTATTTTATGTGATAAATTGTAGGCTATGAATATATGCTACATAGCAATCAAAATTGGTTTTTCAATCAAAAATAAACACTTAATTAATAAAAATTTGATTGACAGTACTTTCTTGTATCTTTTTTAAAAAACAACCCATGATTCATTCATTGAATACCATAAAGACCAATGCGAGAAACCCCAAAATTCAAGGTGTGAATTAATTCAAATGTTTACTTGGCAATTTGATATTATTACCATACCTTCGGAACGAGCCTGCAAACATTGTCGCTCTCTAATTGCTCTATCCATACAACAGTCAGGTTGAGAACATTGTATTACAGCCAACTGGTTTAACATAATTTTTCCATAGCAAAATTAGAAGAATATGCGCCACATATGGTACATAACATTTTGGTTCGCTAGAAAACATAGTTTCGTTTAGCATATGGTACAAAAGATTTTGCTTAGCTAGAAAAGTAATAGTTATTATTAACCATGGCATTTAGGCAATTGACAATTGGCCACTAAACGGCTTTTGGCAAAAGAAATAGCAAAAATGATGAAATGGTCTAACATTTTTTTGCGAATGTTTTATAATTCCATGTTATCTACATGAATGTAAATTCAAGAAAATATAAAAATAAGATCGGACATTTGCTTTACCAACTACAATTTTAGAAGCGTGAAATCATCACAAAAAGAGGCAATCGTACTGGAATAAAAAATGAAAGAGTTGTTGAATAAAAACAGTATTTTTATCCTACCTATCCTAGTCACAAAAGCCTAATATCACTTACGTCGTGTCGGTTCTCTTTCCAACCACCATGTCGGTACATAATGTTTGTACTCGGCGCATGTTTGGCCAGGCGCGCAATATTTGCCCTGGGCGGTGACCACTAATCATGTTTTATGGTCACCGTTAATCCATATATTCGATTCGGATTAAAGGCACGAGGAAAAAAGACGGCTGGAATGAAGCATTGGTGTGGATGTAAGGGGTTTGGTTTTTTATGTCTAAATCATGAAAATGCCACATTTATTTTAAAACTAATCTTCACTGCGGGTTGTTAATATTTGTAGTGCAACATATATCTAAAATTGTTTCGCCATAGTTTACCTGATAGCTAGCAAAGGCTATGGCCTAAGATGGAGCGTGATAACCCGAAAAAAAACAGCCACTTGCACTTGTATGTGACGTTTGCCACCTCAATCTAAAATCTGAATGATTCTGTAAAAACACTAAAATAATATCGAATTAAATTGTAAAATCTTATTTGTAATAACTACTAAACGTATGCTAGTATTATATATTCACACTATTAAAAAACATTAAAGAATATGGGATGGGCGCTCCTCTTAAATGTTCTCAAAAGAAACAAACATAAAACTCGAGTGCTCTCTTAAAGTTCACTATCCAATTTAACAGACTTATAAACTTAGTTTCTCTGCACCACTTTAAATTCTAAACCTGGATTATTCCAAAAGAGACTAGTGGTTATATTAGAAGAACTACTAGAGTGTTCTAACTTTACGTAACATAAACAATAAAATCCAGGGACATCTTGGATGATTTTATCTGCATTGCCGAGATATGTTTTTGAGTCTAACTGTACAACTGTTTGTATGAAAATATAATACACATACCTAGGGCGTTGCGTGTCAATAATTTTATTGGTCATTTGCTGCTGCCAAGAAGGAAAATCTTAAACATACCACTTATTCAGTTTGGGCCTACATGTGGGACGTAAAAAGCTGCTGAATATATTATTCACTATTTACATGTACTCGTCATTACTACGAAGTTAAATTAAAAACTTTTAGGTAGACGTAAAGAGTGTAGTTTACAGTTTCTTACCCATTTATTTATCGATATGGTACATATTTTCGCAAAAGCTATCCAAAGCCTCGGTTCACAACAAAACATTCATGTTGATAGTTGCACAATAATTTCCCCCATACCTACTTGGCATACGAATGGGGCGTGACGTCACTGTACACGTCATCCGTCACTTGAGTGATAGCTTTAATACAGTCCCGTTGATTATCCGCTCGGGCGGAAATGCCAAACGTTAATCTAGATTTAACACCACGGATCATCGACCTCCTACACGCGCTATTGTCCTGGTACGCCATGTGTGTTAAATTAACTTTGCACGCTCGAATGTACATGTAATCTTGTGATTTTGATGAACTTGGCATTGTCTTAATATTTATTTATACGTATTTGAATGTACGTAAGTATATTCTAAATATATATCTCTCTCTCTCTTTGAGTCGTATTTCCTCATGACTGAGGGTCGTGACTCCCCCGCAGAATTAATTCGTTAGGGGAGTTTTCTTGGGCAGATACATCGTGGTGGGTGCCCAGGTCCTTCCACGGAAGACACATGTCCTCGGATATTGTGGTCCTCAAACATGTCGGTTTCCTCACGATGTTTTCCTTCACCGTTAAGCGAGTGCAAATCCACACATAACTTGAAAATACAAGTCATTGGTGTAGGGCGGATTCGAACCAGGGTGCGTCTGGATGAAAAGCAGACACTGGAACCGCTGAGCCACACTCGCTTTCTAAATATATACCCTATTCAAAATATATAACCTATATATTCAAAATATATATTACGTACATAGGTTTATACACTAAAAACATAAACTTACAAGATACAGATAGTTTTATTGAAACATTAGCGCACTGTCCATATTATCACTGTGCGGTAGTGTTCTCAGGATGTTGGCAGCATTTTCTCGTTGAATAGAAAGACTCAAACGTTGAAAAGACCAGCCCTGAGAACTCCTGCAGCAAAGACCAGACGTTTGCCAGTATCTTTTATGAATAGCATTGTGACCACGGGCCCAAAGTCTTAGTAGATAAATTGAGTACGTTAATCTAGATTTAACACCACGGATTATCGGACTCCTACACGTGCTATTGTGTAATTTTCATACTCTGCTGGAATCTGATTAATATATTATGTAAAAAGTTATTTATTTATTCAGTACCTCAATAACGACCTGTTAAATTGACCATAAGTAATCAATCTTCTTCTTATCGAAAGGGAGTGGCCATGTCTGGTGTCGAGAGTTTATCAAGCCGCCGCGCCCTAAGGGCTTCTGACACGGCTTAACGACTGCCGTACTAGACCAACAGCCGGGTCCTACAATATAACGAGTCATCAGACCAATGGAAGTGCCCAAAATGGAATGCCACTTTTCGGTCACCCATCCAAGGACTGACCACGTCGACCGTTGCTTAACATTGTTAAGTAGAAGTATTTAAAAATGAAAAATATATAAATAAAGTATTACAGTTAACTAATCATTTCCCGCAAATCATTTTGGCACACATTTAGCAGCACAGAACTTCGACTCAGACGAAACGAAACGATAATCGCTTTATTCAATTTAACTTTTCCAATAAAAGTTGTTTTTCCTTTGCAGTTCTGAAACAACAATACCACTTTCTTTCTCTCACCCGATTCGTTCATTAAAGTGAGCCGAGTTTTGTCGGTATTTGTTAAAAATCAAAATGCAAAGGACGTTGTAATAAGCTGGGAATGTTAAAAAAGCTGAGCAGATGAGGCGGTAATACCTTAAACCCCTGTCCGGAGGTCCGGCGATGACGTAAGAATTTTATTGCCAGAAACATCATATCTAAGAGACATCTAATTATAACAAAAATGTCATCACAAAACACCTTAAGTGGTGTCATCTTCATGTACAAATTAACAAGTCACCAGTATATATGTATAACTGCCCATACAACTTATTGCTTAAACTAGATGATTGAACTTGCAATAATAATTCCAGAAAAATAAAAGGACGGCAGAATCAAATATCACGAGAGGAAAATGTATGCTGATTGGTGCATCGTAACGTTGACGTAAAAAGATACGCATATTGGTCAGCGCAGAATCTTGGGATTAATGAAACAAAATCATATGACTGCTGCACATTGTAAAAAATACATTTGTATAAATTTGTTTGAAGTATTTTATTATATATTTTTCAATCATAGTCGGTATTTTCATAATACTGTAGTCCATAGGCTATGTTAGAGGGTTACGGCGGTTCGAAAACACTTGACCGTACGAACTTTTTAATTAATTAGTAGTATCTCGGTTACATAGTCTATGTTATTACCTATCCCTCCTCTTGGCGTCCCGGAGCCCTCAGTTCAGCTCCAAGAGGATTAACATGTAATCCTATGGAAAGACCAATATCATTCATTAGAATGCGATTTCAACCTTTATTACGTCCGACACAATGTTTTCGTCGAGTTTCAAAAATGCCTTAATTACTTTTAAAGCTAATTTATGGGACATGTGGTGCTTGTTTCTGTAAAGTTTTTGCAGAAGGATTTCAGAAATTATTATTTTGTTAAATTCTTAAATTTTGGTATTCAAAATCAGTTATTACATTAAAATCCGCTAGGCCAAAACGTAGCAATTTAGATATATATGTAGCATAGCTACGATCAGCCTTAACCAACCAAAGAATTTGAGGGCCCGCTAACTTAACAATTTTGTTAAACGTATTTAGCGGTAAAATTACTTAGTAAAATAATGGATAAATATGTTTAAGAGACGTCATTTTTAAGCAGACCTTGCTGTGAATTTTACATTCCATCATTTTTTAATTTGTAAATATGAATCCGTAAAAACATTGTATATTTTTGTAAAATTGTGAATGTAAAATGAAATAATTTATAAAGCAATTTGTGCGTGTGCTGATTGGAAGTCTGTGCAGACAGAAATAACTTGCATACTGACTGAAATATCTGAAATAATTATGGTTTTGTTTATTTTGATGAGAATATACTTCTTTAAACCTATTAATTTAATTAAAATAATTATTGTACAAATCTGAAAACAAAAAGGAATGTAAGATAATGTTATCTGATTCTGTATATCTGCGGTATTACACCAGCAGTTTACGCCACAAAAAGCAAACCTTTTGCCAGTTTTTCTCTAAATGAAGTTGCGAGGAAATTCCCTTAGCAGGAGCCTTTGTTCTTCACTTCTCACAATAAGATCACTCGACGCCGTAAAACAAGCGTAATAGTTGACACCAGTAAAAGCTTTCGAGGTCTCGGGAATAAAAAGAAAACAATATTACTGTTCAACTCGGGCACGCACATTAATATACATTTGGGCGGCGAGCCACTGCGGCCAAGACCCTCGCATTTTTATCACAAATTGAGCCACAAAATTAAATTAGTCTCACTTGTTTACTTTGCTCGCACGCCGCGCACATTACAGGTAAATGAACATCTAGCCGCTTCGACTCCACTTTAACGAGCGCCCAACAATATTCAATTAGGTACACAATTTAATGAAAGCATTGTGTCAGTTAATAAAAGGGTTATAGTAGAAGATTAATGTTTTTGTTATTTTCCCTCTATCACATCACAATACCCGGTTAATTAGTGAAAATAACAGTGTTTTGCCAGACGCGCAAACAGAGAGCGTTAATGAAGGCAGCCAATTCTCGGGGCTGAACCGAAACGCTCTTTCATTTCGGCCTTAAAGGCGTAGGGCGGCACAACACGCCGGCATTTGCCAAAAACAAGCCCAATAACGTCCCGGCAAACAGTACAAATGATGCGTTAGCGACAGAACGACGCCCTCCCCGCGGTGACGGCCGCAACGGGAAACAAGACAGGTTATTATCTCCCGAACCAAAACACGTCAAGGAAACCTCTGATATTTTCCACACGTCCGCGGCTATACGCTCGAGAATAGAAACGAAAATTAGTTACTGGAGATTTCTTGTTTTTGCGAGAATGCGTTGCGTGATTTTCATTGTTGAGAAATAAGAAATGCCGCCTCTGAAATTGGACTCGTGTGCGGAATAGCTAAGAGGCGCACTCTATTGGCGGTGGGCGGCGTGGCGACACTCTATCTGCTAAGAAACTAGGAGTTCGCCTCTTAAATCAAATCCTTAGTTTGTCAGAGAAGTGTATTTATTTTATACACGCCAAAAATCATTGTTAAATATACTGACACCTGTAACCAATAACAAAATCAACTCCATTTTGCAAACAAATTCCCCAAACTGAGTAACAAAGTATAAAAATAGCTTATTAGCTGTAACATTAAGCTGGCAGACTGCTAATGCTTCTGTACTCAAAGAACACTTCCATAATGGGACTATTCACTGTTCAGAGAGCTTGAAATTAAATAACAGAGATCCGCATATTTTGGCCGGCGCGTTTCCTCAGAGTTTTGTATATTTCGCTGTAATTTTTGCACGTTCCATTTTGTCTGAGCATTTTAATTGCAAATTGAAGGATTAACATTGGTGAGAATGGTGGACATAGAAGGGATAGTTTTGTGACCTAAGCTGCATGTTGCCAAATACAAAAAATACCAGACAATATTAGTTATATAATGAAAACGTGTATTACACACCTACATACATTGTGGGTCGGATGACACGTTAAATTGTAGGTCCCGGCTGTTTGTGTAGTACGGCAGTCGTAAAGCCATGTCAGAAGCCCTTAGGGCGGCTTGATAAACTCTCGACATCAGAGTTGGCCAATCTCATTCGAAGAGAAGAAGAAGAAACACCTGCACAAATATTTGATATAGATGATGAGTGTTGGGTCTTGATTAAATTAGTAGATATTTTAAACATGTATGCCTCTAATGAGAGGGGTGCTAACTTATAAAATACAAGATTAAGATTTGCGTATTCGCGCTTGATTGGCTTGCTGTCATGGTTAATGCTTAATTGCTTGGGGCATGTTTGTCTTAATCTTACGTTAAAAAACAGCAAGTTTCATTCATCCACTAATACTTTAGATGCATCATTTATTCTTTTCTACACATTGAGTGTTATTCATTGCTTACAAAAAAATTGACTTTCTCACCGAACCATTTCGTTGGGCATATACATCGTGATCGGCAACGTCCTTCTTCGGTTTCGATTCTTCTACTCAATTGTCCACTCAATTATAAAGTAAGTCATCTTTTAATTCATAATACAAACTGCAACAGTTCCTCAAGATCTGCGCCAAGATTATCACAAAACACGAGAAATAACTCAAGGAGCAGCACTTCAAACTTGATAAAGGGCGACGTTTTCCTAAGTTACAGCATTCTCTTTGCGATTCAATATTCTTTTTCTATTTTGTTTGTCTGTGGCGCTCGACGACAACGCGTTACTGATAGACAAGTCTTAGGAACAAAAAAGTTACTTGCACGTATGGCAAAAAGATGTAATTACCATATATTTTATTTTTTAGTTTTTTTACCACAAAAAAGTACACAGCACTTTATTTTGAAACCGGCCAATCCATTCAACGTTTGTCTTTAACACATCAAGCGACATTGGCAAAATTGCGGCCATACCGCAGAGGCCACAACCAAGATTAGAATAGAATAGAATCATGATATGATAACACATCATCATTCAATAAAAATATAAATGAAAGAAATCCCGACTAATAGTCGTAAAAATGCTTATAAATTACGTTTAGCAGTAAAAATATTATTATAAAAAATTTGGTCAAATATTGAAATTATGATCGTAAAATTTATATCAATTTAATTCCAGTGAAATAATTGTCTTAGCCGCAGAGGGACTCAATATGTCAGTGTACATGTTTATGTCTAAGTATAAGTCTGAATACCGATAAGTAAGTTGCAATGGTTTTAATAAATTATAATCTGATAGATGTACAAGAGGAAATAGAAGTCTCCAGTTTGTTTTGTCTGTATCTGTAGCGCTCGATCTCCTCGATATTCATGTCTGCGCGTTCGCAATAATATGTATTTCTCAGTGCTAAAAGTATTGCTAAGCTCGGTGTAGGTGGGATGTTGCCATATATTATTCACGCGCTACTCTAATGCCATGATACTCGTACTTTACTTACAAGTGAAGAGAACGATGAGGTTTTGTTGCGATTTCTTTGCCGTGCAGTACTTTACTTTAGAACCAATCGCATATCAATTGATATGCGATTTATTTTACGATATAAAACAATGTTGGGATAGCTAGACCAATTCAAAATTCTTTATTAAAAAACTCTTTCATGATTTATCATATATAGATGATGATGATGATATCACAGCGATAAAATAAGGTTTAACAAAGCCAGTCAAATGAACTTGTCACAAACATTTTCTTGTTTCTAAAAAAACTTTTTCACCTTCTCCATATCAAAAAACACACACAACAAATTCACAAGCAGCTACCCGAACCAACAACAAAGGCATCCTCTATTAGGTCATAAATAACTCAAGAAAATAACAAACCGCACCAATATTTCAATCACCGAATTCCTCCGCATTTCAATTCCGTCACCCGAGCAAGTTGAGGGCACGGAGGCGCGTGTCAACCTCCCTTATTTCGCTGTATATTTTTTCCCCTCTCTATGAAGAAGTCATAAATCACTGGAATGTAAATCTGTAGCATCTGAACGTCAGATGAGTGACATGCCATTATCGCGGCGTTCGGGCCGCCGCCCGCCGCCCGCCGGCCGCTCGACGTAGGACTTGCCATCCAAACTTTTATCCAACAATCCTTTTATCTGTTGCAGTTTACAGTGATCGCGGGCGTTTTTTAGTATTTTATTTACGGCTGCAGTGGATGCGCAATGAATACTGGTGGGTGTCTGAGCAATGTTGTCAGCTGCCTACGCACTTTGTAGCTAGCCGGTTGGAAGCCGAGCTATTTATAGCTCATTTGTTCCGTTTTGGTATCAATTAACCTTTGTGAATTTTAACTTTATAACAATAATTGACAAAAATACCAATTTTTCTTTACATTTTTATTATACTTACTTTATAATAAAATAAAGCTTGTATGTATTAACGTTAATTAAATATATAGATCGAAATATTCAGTTAGTTAATAATCAAGTTTTATTATATCTATTTCACATAAACCATAAAAAATGAGGAAAAGCCTTATAATACCTAGTTGATTGAAAATATAATTATTTTTTACCTTTTTAAAAATATTTAACCTTAAAGCCTTTCCCTCCGATGCCAGGAAACATTAATCTAATAAAATAATGGAACGTCACACACGGGGATTCCTTCTAATGTAACTGAAGGTAATAAGTCAACAAATATTACATCCCTCTCCATCCATCACGCGCCTAGAAGTCGTGATCCTATTCATCTGTCATACTTCCCAATCTCTTTTGTTTTAAGGCTCTGTTACCAGTAACTCGGTTTATATTATCATCATTTTAGATTGTATGTACCATCTATAAGCAATAAAGCTAAAGAGGGTCAAAAGTCTGAACATTAAAGATAATAAAAAAAATGTTTTGAGATAAGTAACAATTTTAAGAATTTTTGTCTGTTTATATGTTTATCTGTGTGTCTGTTTATTTAACACCCTTAGCGCCAAGCCCCATTACAGATTTCCTTATTTATTTTCCCCTTTTTTTATTTTTTGTTTTAATGTTTATGTTTAAATTGTGACTAAAAGATGCACATGGCACTGAGGGTGTTAATAAACGCTCATCACGCAAAAGCGGCTGACGGATCATCATGATTAAATGCGAGTGAAGCCGCAGGCGTTCACTAGGCTATAATAATTACTAATAGGCCTCCCATCATCCAGTACGTTCCAAGCTTGTCTTAAACAGTTGACAAGAACTGGGTCAGACTAGACAATTGCGATTTATTTACTTATAATTATGAAATATTCAACTCCATATATTAGCTGCTCACATACTAATTTACTCTTAAAAATATATCGATATTTCAAGATAAATTAATCATTGTCTTTTTTCATGAGTGAAAAGGTCAAAGTAAATTACTTACTGAATCACTAATGGATGCCCGCGGCTTCGCTCGCGTTATTTCGGGATAAAAAGCAGAACCTCATACACCCTACTTATAAAAAATGATGATGATCCGTTCAACCGTTTTTTCGTGATGAGCTTTTAAAACAAAAAAAATCTAATAGCTAAAAAGTAATCTGTTGTCGATTTAAAGTATACCCAAACATCTTTTTTTTTCAATATGTTCTGTGTACAGACTTTGCCTATGTTCAGCAGTGGGATAGAGAAAGCTGTGGATGATGATGATGATGACAAACTTTGAGCTTTATATCATAATATAATGTACAGATTTATCAATTCCTTAATTTTATTAAATAACTCAAAAACCATTTTTCTATTTCCAGGTAATGAATTATACATTTGCTGCAGCAAGCCAAGGTTTGTAGATAAACTTGTGATAGCAAATATATATGTATTTACTAAATGCATGTGCAAAAATATGCATGTACATACATATTTCAAAATTTAGTCAAAAGTTTAATAACCAATCAGGCAGTAACAGTTTTTAGTATTTTTGTTAATCAATATAATTGAATTTTAAATTCGTTTCATTGGACTTTTTCTTTCGTTAAATTACTTATCTTAGTAAAGTTCCAGACAAGTAAAATTAAGTACATTTACAGAATTAATAACTTCCCAGTACAACGGTTCTCCAACAAATGACGGTGAAAAGTTACCTGAAACTTAATCAAATTGTCCGCGGTCTCGACTAAACCTATTTCGGCCGGAAGACTTGACAGCCGCTAACCAACTTACCTTTAAGCACCACTTTCCACGAAAATGGCAACTTTTTGTATTTGCATACATTTGCAGGTACGCCACTCACACAGACGCAAAGTTGAGAAATAAAAGTTAACAAGAAATTTGAACTTGAATTTGAAAAGAAAATCCTAAATCTTTGAGGTACTTTTATTATACATATTATAAACTAGTGGAGGCCCGCGGCTCCGCTCCCATGATTTCAGGATAATAAGAACTATCTGCATGCCAAAAATAATGATGATCCATGTAGCCGTTTTCGCATGATGACCGTTTAAATAAACAGACAAACAGAGACACATATAAACAGATAATATTTATAAAAACTGCTAAAACGTGTTCTATTACCGATTTAAAGTATTATACCCAAACTTTTTTTTTCTAATAACTTATTTGGTCAGATTTTCTACTCTCTTCAGCTTTATTATATGTATAGATAGATGAAAATACAGTACGTCATTGACGTAGTTTTTTTAGGCGTATTATGACTAAACTTCGTAGGAAAAAATCTTCCAATCTTCATAACTTAGTAGAATAGAGCTGCGTTTAGTAAGACAAGCTATTTGGGCCCTCTTAATATTCAGCCTAAATTCGAGGGAGATCTAAAATATGATGTCGAAAGAATGTAAGGGGAAAATATTTCCGAAGTATTAAACAGTGCTTACGTAAGCGGGATCTATTCAGCATGGCCGAGATTTGCATGTTAACTCGGTTTTCATAAGTAATAGTTTGAAATAAGCTGCAAACTCGGTACCGGATGGGAAACTTGACAATCTTTAAGTTTGCTACAGGTATTTGGGAGGGAAGATTTAGAGATAGAAGCAAGTTACGGCCTTCATATGAGCATCTGCGCGTACATTATAATAGGTATTATTGCGTATGCTTATAATGATAAAATATTGATTATTCTGTGTTTAAGACTAGGTAATATTCATTTGTATACAATTTGACAACAAATATTCTTGAAATGTGAAAGAAACAACAAAGTTTTATATCGTTGTTTAACAATTTAATATATTTACCTAATCTAAAATATGAAAATTAATCCAATATTTACAAAATAGTGAAACATCGTCAAAGTTTAAAGACGTCCAGACCGCACAACAAAGTTGAGGCAAAGCTGTTAAATTTTAAAGGGTTAATGATATTTCTTGGCAGTAATAAATAACTTACAAATTGTTAAAGGTGTCCCGGGGGCATAGACTCTGTGGATTCTCGAGAACTCCCAACTTTTTCCACTCAAACTTTGCGAGAATTCTCACCTCGCGCCATCTGTCCCACGACTTATATTCTTCAAATGATTTAGTTTGGAAGTCTTTCAAATATATATTCTTTTGTTGCATTGAGTGTGAATGTACAATGGCCTGCTCGAGTTTGCTAGAGGTTACTGCGTCTACAATAACTTAGCAAACAACAAACATTGAGGTAGCTCGACTTTGTATAAGCCCAGTCTTTCAAACCAAAACTTTTTAAATTACATTTGAAGAACGTAAAACCGCATCTATTCATATCAACAAATTCAGTTCTTCGAACTCTAAAATCTAAAAATATATACCTATACAATTCAAATTCATCAAAAAGCTCATTCAAATTTACATAAAAGATTTATAATAGTACGGACTTAAAATAAACTGGTGAAACGTATTTACGAATATATGGAATAAATGTATCATTATCAACAGCGTTAAGTACACGAAAAATTGAATTAACTTTTAGAAAACTTATCCTATTTTTAAAAAGTACGCAATATTTTCTCAACGTTTAACAAAGAGCCAGTGCATTTTCAGATACATACGATTCGTCATCATTGTATCGCGAAAGCCAACAATGGTCACTAGTGAAGTGTAAATAATAGCATCCGATATAATATTGTGGAGTACACTCGCGGAGAGATTATCGGGAAATTTATGTGGCACGCATGGAACCTACTCGCTTTCCAAAGAAAAATAACGCGGTTCTACAGCTTAAATATTGATGGATTTATGATAGCTTTTAAAATTATGACAGCCGAAGCCACCGGAAACTTTATTGAGTCTTATCTCGGATAGATTTATTGCGTTGGAAAACGTTTTGTTTTCACTTATACGGCTAGAAGTTACGAAGTCAACTTTTGTGTTACAAGTTATGTATACGAGTTTGTATCGAGACAATACTAAACTTGATAGACTTTATCTTAGAATGATTACCTTTTAAAAATACAAGCGATCTTCTAGTGTATATAAGTACTTCATGACTTTTTTGTCAAGTGCTAATTATTCCACCGAAGAATTATTGTATGAGAAATAATATTACATCCAGAAAAATATTCATTTAAAAGCTAACTTATACAATACTTATCTTTTAAAACTCTTTTGTTCCACTTTTAATAATTCCAATACTAAAAAAGCACAAACTTTCCCTCACATCGCCTATTCATCATGTTGTCACAACAAATCGGGAGATCGTGAATAATCGCCACATGTTATGAAGTATCGCATATTTTTGCATTCCGCGCGCGCTCCGTGTCTTCCAACAAATTGTATTAGGCGGTGCCTATACGTGACCCTTGCAAAAATTTACGCGACAGAATGTATATACATGACGCCATTTTGGTATTTTCAATATGAAAATTAGGCACCGCTCTTCCCTGTTTGTCAATTTTAGCACGCAGTTTGCGGGGAGGCTGCCTTTGCGATATATTTATTAACTTAATGGCATGTGGTACATGTATTTTCGCTGTGATTGAAAATAAAATCACATGAAACGAATCACATTCACTGTTTGCGAGATAAAGATAAGATAAGATAAAGATAACTTTATTTCGCAAAAATTTAGGTAGGTACTTATACCACTTTGTTCCGTACACTCCACAATAGGATGTAATTTACCTGCATTGTGTAGTGTAGGCTCTTCCTTAGGTTTAGACATACATTTTAATGGGCTGGTAGAGATTCTTTCATTTTTTTCAGCTTTCAAAACCTGAAATCTATTAGCGTTTTTGTTTAAGATTTATTCCAACTGAGAATGGTCTTTGAAAAACTGTAAATAATATCGTAGGCCATATTAATATCTTAAATATCTTTATCACATTCGTCGGATGACAATTCTATCATGATTATTGTTGTGTAGGTAGAATAGATCTCGTTAATTAGAAAAAGGTAATTAATTCTTCTTCACATAACAATCGTCTAAATTGGTTGACAAAATGTAGTCATAACTTGTATCAAATAGGTACTCGCCAACTTCTCAGTGACGTCACACATTGTGCTTCATTAGTTACAAAGTTTGTACTAACGCAGTTAACCAAGTTCATAGAATTAGTTCCAGTCCGGGTAGAACACGTATTGCACCTAATTGCAGATTGGCTAAATTGAACAACCGTTCCAATTCAATTCAGCTGATAAATTATAATTTACTGTGTTCTTATTAAACTTGTGCTCTTAATTTTGATGACGATACACTTCTGATGTTAATGTAGACTTATATTTTATGCTATCGCGCTACACTTATTGAAGTGGGAGCTACATAGAATCGTTTGTTGCAGATTTTGCAAACAAACAATAACTACGAGTCATAAAAACTTGAAAATCGTCTACGTTCTGTGCGTAAATTCCACCAGCTGCCATCTTCAAAAGAATTGAATGTCCAAAATTACGCTAGCAATAATAGCGAAAAAGAAAATAAGTAAGTAATATTTCTTTACCATGTTGCGTTACTTCAGCAGCTTCATTTTATTTCCAGGTTACCTACACGGCCCAAATAAAAACAAATAACCTAAACGATATGAAAAAGAAGTACCAGGCTGGCATAAACGCTGGGAGCTGACTTCGGGCACGTACCGGAATATTTATCGGCCGGGGTTCGCCAGTTATTGGACTTGTCTTTTCGCCGTTTAAGGCGTAGGTGATGTGTTTATTCAATTTGCTGCGAAATATTGTTACCTGCCGGTGTGCCGTTTATTGGAGACACCGAGCTTAACGTGTCTTAGGAGGCTTTAGGCCGTAATCTTTTTGAACGAAAGAATTAGGTGGATCTAGATTTTATTACGTAGCTTACGCTCTTTTTTATTTTGTGTGTGTTATTTTAGGCTGTTATCGCTGTTGTTCATTCATAGCTGCAATTAAAAACAGCTCGTAAAAATCACCAGCTGAAAATGAATAAAAGCAAAAACAGTCGTCAACGACAATTACATGAATCCCTTTAGTTATTCAGCTGTCTCGTGATGGATGGTGTACATTCGTAAACAATATTCACGTCGGGCGGCCGCAGGCGGGACCCCGCGGCTGTCTTTAATTTTATATAGATCAGTGTTTGCATCCGTGTTCATTCCCGATGTTCCGTCCGCCCGATTTGGTACATATTTGACAACAAACATTAAGTTGACTATGAAAACACTGGCCGGACGCTCGATTGGACGATGAAACAATGCAATTCGCCAAATGAAAATACTGTTCCACTGTGATGCTTATATTATTTCGTTTGTTGTAATCAATATACCTATATGTTGAGAGTGAAACTGTACTAACTATTATGAATTGTACGTACAGCGAATATATTAAACTTAATAGTGATTAGTGGCAAGGCAATAAGCACTTAAGAAAGAACGGTTGAAAGTCTCTCCCTACCTTAATTTGAAATAACTGCACTTATCTAAAAGTACTTTATTATATATATTAAAGGGCTGATTAGTAAGAGGCTGGATCTGGTATAATCTAAACTTTATCCACTAAAGCTAAATTTGTATCACGGAACCCGTTTTAAACGCGCAAAACTCGGAGCCCAATTGGAAAACTCCTCACATAATGGGGGCTTTTAACGAGACCTTTTTTGAAAGTAACTAAAACGTCCCCCGCAATGATCCATTATCTGGTCGCGAGGACAAGTTAGCGATCTCCTTCCGTCTATTTTCACAAGTAATAACTGAATTTATCGGCGGAGTTTCGTGGAGTGTTCCAATATCGGGCGTTGGCAGGCGGGTCACGCGCCGCGGCGGCACGGCGGCGGAGGCATCGTGCCGAATGCGGACGACGCGTCATTAAAATTAACCATCATTACTCTTGTAGTCGCGGTACAGGAAGCCGGCTTATTGGGAACTTTGTCGCAGCGCCCTCCGGCGGCGCCTAATCCTCCGCTTTATTGCCGCTCTAACAAATGATGCCACTGACGTCCGCACGTGACGCCCTCCGCCGCGCGAGCCACACATGCTAATATCGCGAAAATATTAACAAAGACTGCCTACCTCGTGTCATGTCCCACTCTGCCTAAATTACATCCCCACAATTCTAACATAGGCTCCATGATACTGCATGCGCTAGTAACTGCCCCACTTGGTCATTTTCCTACATCCAATATTCGTGTGCTTTGAACGCTCCGCCAGGTTGCTGAAGGCGGTATGCGCATCGAATACATTCTTGGCTGAAAGGAATGTACTGAAATGCATTGAGTTTCCACTTCAGATAAAATTTAATGAAAAGTTTTCCCGTAAAAAGTTTCGTTAGCTTTAAGGTGAATCCAGTAGAAAGAGAATGTATAAATATTCATTTTGTGGAGAGCGCACGCACTGTAAATAATAAACTTTTATTTGAGTCCGCCATCTGAAAGGGAGACGCATTGAAAATTCGAGTCAACACTTCTAATTAGACAGGACTTCCTCCCTTTCGCATTTTCTTTAAAATGGAAATGACCGTTTCGGCCTCAGATGGGTTTTATTTTTAGCCATTCGGCGTGTTTAACTCATTAACTACAAAAGCAGAGTGTTAATAATGTTTACAATAAAAGTGGTATTTGTCTTTTTCACCCAATTTAAGAGGCTAAGAATAAGCGAGACTGTCTGTGTTAGCAAAATTTCCTCACATTTGGAAGTCCGACTTTATTAATTTTCAGTAGTACTTGTATTGTCGGACGTCCGTGTCCGCGTTAAATTACATTTGGAATGCGTCGCGCGCCCTCTATGAATTACGCATGAAAGCGCGCCGAATGAGCGCGCAATGTACTGTGATGCTAACAAACTTGCTCGACCGCACTGTGCACATTTTATTGCTTTTTTCTTTTGATTCAAAATTACATTACATACAAGCAAATGTTAATAGAATGACATATTTTTATAAATTTAATACACAATACAAATCGTTTGAAGTTCAGATAAATCAAAAGAAGTTAGATTTTAAAAATAGTTGTATCTGACATGTTAATTGAAATGATCAACAAAGGGATGCTACAGACAAAAGCCTCCCACTGCGCCGTTATAATATAAAAGGCGGACGTACCACAATCTAGGGCATTACATGCTACTTCATACGTACTCGTATGTCTTTGCTCAACCATAAACCGACCCCAAAGATTTTCCACTCCATTCTCTTGTCACACAAAATTTTCTTACCCAACGTAGGGTGCCAATTTTCTTACAAACCCGATCACCGAATATCGCTTCACCTTCGCCCGACACCATAATTTACTTCCATCTGTAGCTCTCTTAAATTCCCGTCCCCCATAATTCCCAATCTCATACCTTCCCAGATTCCAATTTCCCACATAGAGTATCGGCTTAGTATCGCAAAATAAGTCAAAAAAGCGGGGAGCAGCCGCAGCACACTTAGGGGCGAGGCGGGGAAGGCCGAAATATTTCCCGAAGCAACAATATCGGTTATGAAGGTCAATTCTCTGATATAAAGCAAATTTATTCTGTTCGCTGTATTGGGCCTGGCGATCTCAGCGGCGACAACGGTGGAATGATAACGGTCTAATTTTGAATCCTCTGCTAGAGATGGGCCGGTAACGTTTTCCGGCTTATGGATTATTGCAATCAGCTATTTTTTGCACTTTTTTCGAGAATCTTAATTTTTTGGAGTTAGATTTCATACAGCTGCATACATTGTTATGTTATGTATGAAGTACAATAAAATTAAAGGTTGCTCTGCGCTACTTCTGATTAAATAGTGTAAAAGGAGTTTATTATATCATACTTAATTGACGTAAGCATATTCAGAAAATTAAATGTATTTTTAAGTAATTCTAGTGTTGTTATCCAAATGTTTTTAAAAACTTTTTTTAATCCGGCAAAAAGTTACCTTTTTTCTCCCCCATCTCTAACCTATTCCTTATACGGCCTAAATTACATTGCGGCCTACCATCCGCCTTGAAAGGTTTTATTCATAAATCTAGTGGGGCGTTTTCATAAAATTACGCCGAAAAATGTGAGCTTCTGATCGTTACTTTAAACTTTTCGACCTTTCGTGTTCGCGGTTAATTTTGTTACTTACCCCATCACTACTTTTATTCTCAGTGGCATTTTGTTTGTGTTTTTTTTAAGAGAAGGTAATTAACTTTTTTTTTGGCAATGGTTTGGTACAGTTTTACAAAAAAATACATAATATGGTGATTACAAGAAAAGACACAACAGCTTGCATCTTAACATTACCATTTTTAACCAATAGGTATTTAATTATATTGAAAAAAAAAAACGTTTGCACACAATATGTGTCTAAATTTATCAACAACCGGTGCTCTGCAAAAATACATTGGTAAACCAGAAGCCAACCCCAGGTCAAGCTATCATACTAAAATACTAGATTTTTTAATTCCCAGTCAATCAAAGCGCAAAGTCGTTGCTCAGTCGTCGGCTGCCAAACATTGACTGAGCTAATAGGATAAGCCAACGGTGCCGATTTGCCTAATGAGTAGCGATTCAACCCCACCAGCCATTATGTAAAGTTATGTTTGAGTTGTGCATTAGCCCTTACTATAACAAATAATATTACGCGAATAATGAAGATCTGTGTAGTTATTTAGCAATTATAGTTAGTTGAGTTAGTTTGGAGAACGTGATATTGTTTCGTCTACGTTGTTGGAAGGCGGATGTAGATTAGTTATGGCTTATGTGATTATTTTGTTTACAAAACATAGGAATAATGCTCATATGATCAACTCGAAAAAAAAATTATAGCAGATATAAATTGGGAAACAAGACCAAAACGAAAAAAGTACTAACTTACCTAAATTTCTGGTAAACTGAAGAAATAACGTACGAAAAGTAAAAAATAAATTCACAAGAAAAACCAAATTTACATAATCCCACAGCATTAAAAAAACTAACTCACTTTTTCCAAAGTTGTCGAGCGGACTGCTAACATAAAGTTTCTTGCTGCCATAAAATATCGCGACCGAGTAATTTTACCAAGAGTTATGTGTCTTATAAAAAGAAAACTTTTCGTAGCGAAGTAAAGAAAATATCTACCTAATTTGCCAGCCTAACCTAGGACGTCTAGAAAAGCACATATTGGAGCTAGACTTTCCGTCTCTGCTTTCGAAGCTAATGAATTCCGAAGGCGCTTCGGTTCGTTAAAAATAGTACAAAAACGTATTCCCACTTACTTTGCAAGTTGCGAGTAGTTCCAGTCAACGAACATTAATCTAGTTATAATTCTGAAAGCTCGCTTTTTACGAGAACTTTCCAAAAAGTTGTACCTTTTAACTGTCAGCCTGCTATGTTGCTTATTTATTGTGTTTTCTTTTTTAATGTTTCACAGTTTGTGTATGCGTTCCGTTATTGGTGAACTGACAGAAAAACCCACAGCCATGATACTCTGTTGAAAAATATGCTTCTATTCATCGAGCTATATTGTATTTACGGTATATAAAATGCTTTGTTTCCGATACACGTGCTACATGACGACAAAAGGGTAAATTCTAGCTTTGCTGTGATTATGTACAATATAAAATATTTCAATTAGATAATATAGTTACAATATTTCATACGTGTAATGTTTATTGTTGAGTCTGGTCGATTGTATGTATAATAAGTATGTATTTACAAAAGAAAAGTATATAGATATTATATCCGTTACCTAGTACCCACGACACAAGCGTTTGCTTAGTGTGGGGCTAGATGGCGCTGTGTGCAATGTCCCGGAATATTTATTTATTTATATACGAGTACATGCGCTGCGTATAGGTAATAAAAATATTGTAAGACCTACAAAATTGCTTACAGTGCGATTCGAAACATTTGTTTCCATGAAATGAAACGTCAGTTACACATGTCAGTCACACGTTTCAATTTCGAATCGAGTATCAAAGTGTCGCTGCATATTTCGATTTGAAATTCCGTAGATCAAGTCCTGTCCGTACAAAGAGTCCCGCAGCAGGTCCGGCGCCGACTCCGGCAGTCACGTCTCGTCTTATCTTAGCTTCCGAAAACACTCAGAACCCTGAATCAATATGACAAGCGTTCACTTAGGTCGGATTGCTTAAGCTCAGAATGGAGAGCAATCGGGGCGGGGAATTTTTGTTCGGGTATCGCCCGACCGGGAATCATACATTGTTCAATATTTTGCCGACTTTATCTCCCCGACCTTCGATCGAATAGACTTTATCATTATTATTTTATTCCAAACCTCGCTATAAGGTGAGCCGATCGAAAACGCTTTCTGTACGAACACGTGATGTAACAACAAAAGTATACGAACAAATCGCTTCAAAAGAAAACAAAAACAAAATTAAAGCAGTCCGTAAGTACAGCGCAACAGACCGGCAAACTTTCCCCTAATGAGGGTACTCATGCATTTCCTAGTGAATAAATTAAAATGTTTCCAGCGCCGTCTTATTGATGACGGCCTATCTCTTCGGCCTAAATCGAATGAACACAAAATTAGCATTTTATCTGGCGTTATTAGCTCGCCCCCGCTCCCCTCGCCCCGCTCGCCGCGCCTGCCCCGCGCCTCTCGGCCGTCCAGAGTCGCAGGATAGCTGATTGAATCGCTCCGATTATGACGTTAATCTCTTCAATGCAAATTGAACGAGCTAGTCATTTACATCCCTTTATCAGGACTGTCGTTAAAATATTCAAATATTTATTGTTTTGTCGATTCTGAACCCGTATCTGTGTCACGGACGACTGTCAAATTTGACTCGGGTTCGGTTCGTTTGTGTGGATCAAAGGAAGTGTTTAGGATTTTGGGTGTTTAATTCGAGAGTTTCGAGCTGGGTTTACATAAATGATTGCTGGGAACAGATAAGTCGTTTATTGCCAACGGATAAAATCTCAGATAACTGTATAAACCCTTTCCTGAAAGAACAATAACATAAACCGAAATTGTTTAGTGATAAGTTATTCTGTATTATGTTTTTACGTAAATATAATCTTAAATAGATTTATAAATAGATCACTTGTTTATTTATGCCAGTAAATATGACCCTAAAAGATCTTAGTGAGTCAACTATACAAAATAATACGAATTTTACTTTAAACCAATTACATAATAAACGTAACCTGATTAGATTTGATCACTGGCCCCTAATCGCCACCTTGATCACATGTCTATCAAAACCGTTCCAAAAAACATCTCCCCAACTTAAAAATGCCAACTTTCCATTCACTTCAACAGCCCAACAAATTCACCAACCGATCGTTTTACTACAAGTTTACAGCTAGGTATTAAAGAGCCAAGTTACTTACAGATTTAACGCTTACACAATTTGTACAAACAAAGTTGATTAATTAGATGCCTTGTAACGTCAATTAGACGGACGGTTTATGAGAAATTATCTTTCAGTCTTTGAGTTAAGCGAGCTTTGGGGGTAAGAGAAAAGTGTGGAGGAAGTTAGTAGCTGAAGCGTTTATTGTTTCAGCATAAGTTAAGCTTATCCATGTAGGTAGCATTTGTATAACTATGACAAAGATTGTGTAAAAACTTGTCTGATATTATTTTCAAGAAGTTCCGTTAAATAAGTCTCGTAGTTAAATATCTTGTTAAATACATTTTTTTGTTATACCTATATCATAACAAAAAGATTTTTTTTGACGTGACAACGTCTTATAAATTGGTTTGCCGGGTGACACTTCAAGAAACTGCGTTACGCTCCGCTCACGTTATGCGCTCACAATGAGAGCGAGTGAGAGGCACGCGTCCCTTCCACTCGGGCATGGTTAGCCCGCCTAAGAGCGAGAGAGACAGACATAAAAAATTTTGTTAATATGAAATTCAGTGCGAGATTCTTTGTATAAATTAATGTTTTAAATATAATTCTTTGTATAAATAAATGTTTTAAATTGTTACTATTATTTCATCCTTCTTCCTACTATACGAATGAATATTGACATTAAAATTATTTTACCACTCAAAGTCGTTGTCACGTAAAACTTTCGCCCGTATACCGACTTTACAGGCAACCAATTTTTTTAATAGGCGAATCATGTAAGACTAATAAGTACTTTTGGATACAGAAATTGCAAAAACTAATATATTTATATAATTTAATAATGACTAATGCAATTTTCGAAGTTGCTCTTAAACGTATCTATAAGTTGTTAATAATATCTTCAAATCAATTCCATCGTATCTCAAAGTTTGCCTATCACCTGTCGCTTACACCGTCTTGTTCGACGCAAATAGACGCTTCTTTACCTCAAATCTCTGCTCATTCAATCTATCGGCGCGATCCCAAGTAACAAATCGGCGATGTCTGAGTGGGTACACAAGTTAATGAGGGATATTTGAGAACCTCTGGCAAGATTAAATGCACGCCGTTACTCAAACGCCAGGTAAGTGAATGCGGAATCTTCGGAGTATTAGATTGGTAAGTACTTTATTCTGATAGATTAAAGTGATTTGACTATATTTTTTTAATAGCTTTTGCCCGCGGTTTCGCTCGCATACATATAAACTTTCCTCCTGTATCACTTTATATGTTAAAAAACCGCATCATTTGTGTACTTTTAAAGATCTAAGCATATATACATACATACAGTTACAGACATAGGGAGAGACGCGGGGAGCGACTTTGCTCTGTACAATGTAGTGAAAGTGATTAGTTGTAGTGATGGGGGTTTGAATAGATTCTGGTCGGGCATGGGTACATGATGTTCATTACTTTAAACGACTTTCAACACACACTTTTTACAACGTCAGCCACAACTTTTCTATATGCGTTTTTTTTTCAAATCCACAAATGTCTCACTATTGTGAGACATTAAATCCCTCTACATCTTACAATATCTTACAAATTAATTATGTGCAATGTGCATATAAACATAAAATCGTCCTGTACACAATAACATATTACTAAATGATTAATTTTGTAATATTTTTAGGCTTACGTTTGACTACAGCCTGCCTGATGTTAAGTACCACCGTGTAGTCTACCTAAGATAAAAAATAATATTGTGTTTGATGCTGTAGACTTTACTGTACACATATACAAGGTGTAACAGAAGGGTGTGACAATACTTATACTATACATACCTATGTATATATAGAATACAGCCCACTAGGTTTCAGAATTCTAAGTGTCATAGATTTCGAGTAATCATAAGTTGAACTTTCATTAAAACTTTAAGACTTGCAACCCTACATCTTATCATTTTGAGCGTTCATTGACTTTTGACGCTATCAAATGACACGGCGCGGCGGTGTCTCTCTGAGAGCGCGAGAGAGAGAGAATACGTTGCGTTAAAACTAATGCTAGAACGGGATGAAAGAATGTGTGCTTATTTCGGTTTCGTTCGGTCAGTGATCACTCGCTAGGGCTGCCACGAAATCAAGTGAAAAATATTATCTAATTTTTGTATGATAAAAAATATATGCGATTTAATTTTTCATATTTTGGTATATGACTCCTTACATGATATATATGTATACTCTTTAATATTGTCACACCCTTCTGTTACACCTTGTATACCTAATTAAAATACACTAGACATATCCAACATAGTATACATACAACCTACTCCTGGCTTGGTCCCGTCCAGGTGTCGGTTGGTTCCCCAGGGGGCGCTGTGTAGTCGCTAGCCTCCTTGCGGTCTTATATATAACATGTAGTAGATGTTCAAGTATGTAGAAATATAGGTATATAATATATATCTGTATGTTACTAGGATGGTATGAAAAGAGTAAAACTATGTGGTAATGTCTGTAATGTTTCAGTAATGACAATTTGTGTTTTAGATTAATGAAACCTACACATTTCTAGTACTTTCATAAAGTGACTACAAAATACTTTTTTTATATCAAAATAATAACAATCCGCACTCGTCACGGCCATTCTGAGCGACATCCCGGCGACACGGCGCTATATAGGCCATCGTTTACGACCATTATGCAAATAAACCGAACATTACTTCATATTTTGTTTGACTTCCGTGTTGCAAACCGCACTGCAAAACTTTATACATCCACAACTACACGCAAAAACCAACCTTATCGTCTTCAACTTAAAGCTCAAGGGTTGGAACGAGTAATAACAGTAGGGCATTTCATTATATCCATTGACATGCAACACATCATCGATTAACACATTACCCACAATTCCCGGGTAAGAACATCACTATTAAACAAATAACATACACGCCGACATCGTTGGTTTTAATTATGTTAATTTATATATTTGTTGTACAGGTTCACTGGTTCATTTATCATCATCCCATTAGGTTGTTTTTGTGGTATGTAAAAAATATTTAACCCTTTTTAGTTTTACGCACAAAATTGCCAACATTTCGTGTTTATCACAATTACTATTGACAAATTTGTTCAAGTAGTTTGTTTGTTTGTTTCATCGTATACATGAACTATTAATTAACATTATAGAAATTACACTTTCATATTTAATTAGTCTAGTTGGTTTTCCATTCATGTAAACAATGGATGTTAGTTTTATTAAAATCATATTGTTTACGTTAAAAACTTTTATGACAACATTCAATGAACCGATAATCAATTAAATATTTTATTTTACAGTCACGTTTATATTTTTTTCGAAACAATTGAATGAAACTTATGCCAAACATTGGGTTGAACAAAATAAAAAAAAACTATTCATACTAAGTACTATGGCAGTATTTTTTTTAACTAATACGGATATGCACTTGACCAGAATTTGCCTGATGGTAGTCATAAGCTATGGCCTGAGATGGAGCGTGCTTACCCGATAAGAACCGATTATTGTAGAAATAAAGTAAATTACCATACATACTACACACATCGATTCTAACTATCATTTTGTTGCAAATGCGTGAACTAACAGTATTTTATAAAAGTATTGTATTGTACAATCCCGTGAACCAAAATACTTACTCATAATTCAATCACATTGATTTGGTCACGAAAAATTACAATAACTCGGCTCAAAGTTTTCGTGGCGACGACCAATATAACTCCAAGGTTGACTTTATTTATTTTTACTGATCATTAGAGCAAAGAAATGTTTTGTTTTCACTCAATTTCAGAAACAAATAATTGGCTTTATTTACTTGGTAAAGGAATAATTGTTTAAGTATTTACGGAACAGATACTAGAGCTATAAAATGTGCTACAATAATACTTATGTAGAGCTCCTGTTTCTTAATCTGATCTTAGACTAAGATTTCTGCTTTAATATGCTACTAAATATTACTGTTATAATTTAAATTGTTTTCTACAAGAAGTAAGTTTAAATCACCTCTTATTTTAGTTACAATAAAAAATAAGCAACATCGTCACTTCAGAGACGACTCTTAAATATGAAATGTCCAATCCTATTACAAGATTACAAATAAGAGAACACCAGCCAAACATCAGCACGTGCGGTTTAAAGTATGTTTTCAGCGAGTTTTATGCTTGGCCCGAGCGTCCACGGAACATTGGCCCGAGCGTCCACGGAACACACACAGATAGAAGCGGCAATGATATAGTGCCGGGCTCAGGCAGCTCCCTAAGGGAAAATAAACCCTTCCCGACGCTTCCCGTGTACTCTTCTTTATGGGAAGGCCGGAATGGCAGCCCAGGTGAGCAGGTAGCTAGATTGCGAAACTATTTTTAGTACATCTTGCCGCTCGTACGGTGTTTTTCCTTTGTTATCAAATGGCAGACATTGGAAGTGAATTTTCGGTTATAGGCCCGCCTAATGTGTCCGTAAGCCTTCGGAGTGGAAAGCGCGCCTTTACAGCGCGGGTGAAAAGTAATAGTTGTAAGAGTTTGTAATCTTGTACATTTTTGTTGGGAATTTGAAGGGACGCGTTTAGTGGTTTGGTCTCTGAATATTCTTTCGAGGATTTCGTTTGATTTTTTGCGGGTAGATTATAGGCAAGTGCAGGCATTCCATAACTGGTGTTATTGAATATGTGTTTTAAGTGTGCGTTGGAAAACACAAAAATTGTTAACAATGTATTGAATGTCTAGCTTTACTGACCAAACATCAATTCACATCAACTTTAACTGTACTTATTGAAAAAATACGTAAATAAAACCCTAAATTTATCATAGCAAACCCAAAATAATAACCAACACTCGCTACCAGTACTCATATTCTCAAAATATTTGTTCTACTACAAAAATTATATTTCAACATTCATCACGTACAAAATTAAGCCTCATGCAAATTCTACCGCGCAAAAAAACCTACAACACTATTTAAATTTCTAGTAATAAATAGTGGTGGCCACGCGGACCTCAGTAACAAGTGCACGCGATTCGCAAATAAAGCTAGGAAGATATCAAACTAGCGTTGTGTTGCGATAAAAAGCCGGCCGGTTCAAATGGAAATAACGAATGGTGTCCGATTTACGTTTTTTACCGCCCGATGCGGATTAGATGAGCTTTATAATGCAAAATGGACGCTACGAATTGTTTGTGCAATTTTAGAGGGGACTTGTGCGCGTGCGCGTGTTTTTTTACGTTTTATTTTATTTTTTAATTCAAGGTAGTATTTTAGTTATCATATACAGTTACTTAAATAGGTATAGGTTTATCGCGTTACGATTAATATAAAGGAAATAAAATCACGTATTCGATGTGAATAGAAAATCGTATATAGAAATGTTATTTTTGTATTTGCATTAGAAGTAATAGCAGGTAAATTACACAATACACATTCCCAAAATAAATCAAAAGAAAATATTAAATAAATACAGACCATAAAACGTAATTTTAAGTAAACCTAGAAGGTTTAAACTTAGAGTTATTTATTACCGAATTCATATAATCACCAAAGTCACTATCATCATTGGCTTACATCTTTCCACTACTTCTACCTCTTCAAAAAACACATTCTGTTCTTTATTCGCCATAATACTCATACTACAAACTCTAACTTAAACACACACTATAAAAGTAAACTGCTACATACAAAAACATCAACCTGTACGACTGTACTTAGACAGGCACGGGTAGGTACAGGTAGAGTAACATAAGGCATGAATAGTTGATGAGATAGTGAGGTGCATTCGCAACCGCAACGAGATACTCTATTTCTACGGCTAAATAAATGATGTCGTCTGTACATCAGTCGGCCACAGTTAGCTGTAGATTAGATGCTTTCAAGTTATATTTTTTTCAGTACATAAATAGGTTTTATTTATAAAAATAAAAAATAAAAACAAAGGTAGAAAAACTAAACATACTTCTAGCTCGTTGTGTTCCTGGTATTCGCACACAATAGTCATAACATTCGTAGACCACCCAACGATCCTCGTACCATGCGGATCAGGTTACATGTCGCCAACTCAGCATCCGGCCGATAAGGCTCGGCTTAGGTGTTAGGTATAAAATAAGATTGCATGTTAGAATTAAGTCTAAATAAAATCTTTGGTCTCAACAGATGTACTGTTTAATTAATTAGTTTTTAAAAAGCCTTTCGTGCGTTCCCGACTTTTAACTAAAAAAGGGCACTTAGAATATCTTTAGAAAAGCTTACACAATACACATAGTAGTAAATGGTTTATAATCGCCTCCGTCTTGTTTTTACACATATACCCCAAACGATTTGAATATATTAACGCTAAAGTAAATGACTTTTAAGAAGAGCATTGTTCATAACATTCTTGACAATCTTATTACACAATATTTCTATAGTAAAACGTTGTTGCAGTCAATGATGTGTCTCAATTAGACATAAATAATATCTAAAATATCATTTACTATTCATTTAAATTCAAACATTAATTTAATAGTACTAGGCAATAGAAATCGGCCGTTTAACTGTAATTACCCAATTAAGTTGTTATTAAATTTTGTTTTGTGTGTAATTTAATTTCAATGATTTAAATAATGACTAGCTTACCAAAATAGTATCGAAACTAGAGATGTTCTTTGGTGTTCATTTTCATATTAATATTTTATACAATGATATAAGTATTTTATAGATTTTTATATAAACGAATACTTTTTTGTAGCAGGCAAAATGCTACACAACAGATTATATTTTCTAAAATAGCACTACGCTACATAAGAAAAAAAGTTAGTTTTAGCTAACTGGCTAAGCAGTCTTAATATACCTTTATCTACACTAATGTTGTAACATTCTACTTATGTTTCCAATACTTGACTTATAATTACTACTGTTATAGCACAGACAACAAAACACTCAATTTAAGCAATTTCACATGATGTTATAATATCCACAGCGATATCGTAATAGCTCATTATAACACCGGAAAAGCGTGACCAACCTGATTGCAGGGCCAATCAGGTTGGTCGCGCTGCACTCTCGTTGGTTAGATTTTAATGGCGGCAAAATCACAGTGACAATACACGTACGCGTGAATTTAATGTTTCGCAATGTGTTTTGTTTTTTAAATACAAATTAAAAGTTAAAAATGGATAGCGACGATGATATTTCTACGCCTCCGGATATTCTAGAATTGGCAACAAAAGTAACTCACAATCTTTTGCCAGAAAAATCTAGAAAACTATATGAAAAATTTACTATTGTCAGCTTTTACTTTTGTTGTTTGATTAATTGCATTAGTGAAGATAAAGTAGTGTATGCAACTGCATATAACACGGGTATTAAAACACGAGTGTGAGTTTATGAAACGAGCGCAGCGAGTTTCATAATAGTAACGAGTGAGTGATAATAGTAACTTCATTATATGACAGTTGCATAAACTACTATTATAGGCTACTTGATAATGACATACGATTAAACAATTTTCGGCAAGAACAGCGCGAAATAGGGAGTATTGGCGGAAGAGCGAGGATGCCCTGCTATAGGTCTCATTAGGCTGATGATGATGATTAAATTACTGTCTTTGTGAGGTTCTTCTTTTGCTCGCTTACTTACTTACGAAAATATTTTCCGAACAACACGGGATATTCCACAATTCCACATACACTATCAAGATAACAAACAAATCGTCGTACAATAATTATCGATACATTAACGCATATCGTGTTGCATCCTTATTGTCCGGCCACAGCCCAGGCCAGCCCATAACGCGACCGTGTTCGCTTTCAGACTCATAACAGCAGCTATTTACCGAAAGCTAATTTGTGTTAAAACAGCAAACTCCTAATTACGATGCAAATTGATCGTTCAGATCACCGAATTTATAAAATGGGTTTCATCAAAATATTCGGTTACCGGAATATAACAAAATTATGGTATACACAGGCGTTAACGTAAATGAATGTATTCAACGGTAGGGCGTTATTTGCATGCGGCATTAAAAATAAATCATATGGCGGATTATTTTGCTTTATGATGCCAAAGTCGGCTTATGTAAGCTGATGACCGTGATTTAAGGACTCGTATGCACGAAGAAATAGATGCGTTTTAGAGTTTTGATACCTCTTTTGAGTCATTCTACATAATAAATATATCTGATTGCATCAGAAACATGCAGACTTTAGTGTTGTTATTACTTAGCCATATTCTTAATATCGCCAACTGGTTTTTAACAGAACAGAACAGAACGCGTTCTAATCTTTCTAATCAAGAGCAGAGAGACCCTCCTTGCTCCCAGCCTCATTTCCCTCCACTTGCATGGCGGAGGACAGACAAAAGAGGCCGATAATAATCTTCATAATAACCTCTTTGGTCGGTGTCCACCACTGATCCTTCCGGAGGAGGATGTCAACATTTGCAGTCGTGATTCTGCTCGTTCTGCCCTCCAGGCGACTGCGAAATGACGAGCGGCTTTGCATTGCAGGGCTTTTGCATGGTACTGTCGTAGGGCGTTCTGGAAATTATTTGAGAACATAATGTGCGTCAGTATGGGACTAGATGGCGCCATGTGCAATGCCACAATGTTTTTAGTTTTATTTATTTCAGTAGTTTCAATTCAATAATTAAAGATTCTACATTACTGTTGTTGATTGTTTCGACTGCTAAAACTAGTAAACGACGAGCTTTACAAGTTATTTGAGAAAATGAATGCTTCAATAGAGATTTTTTAAAGATTCCAAATGATTGTTCTACTTAGTTTCTTTTAGTTCAGGTGATGATAATCATAGATTTAATTTGTCTGCGTCACTAAATTTTAACAAACTTACCTACCACAAAAAGAACTTTAATATTCGCAAACTATAATATATCGTTCTTAAAGTTGAGAGTAAACCGGATTCTTTGAGGCAAGCGCGCTAGATTGTAGACTATAACCATGCTTGACATCAGACGAATTATAATGAACCTTCCTTGTTAAAAAAACACCAATTTACAGCCTTATCCACTAAAAACAGACTTCAACTAGAACAGACATCGCTTACAAATGAACAGCCCGCCACAAACAGCAACAATAGCTAAACGCCCAGACAATAACCCGCGCAGTCGTATTCTAATTTGCACCATAGAAAAATGGAATGCACAGGCAAAGCTCGAGTCAGGCGTCACTGGGAAAGCGGAATTACGAGCGCAAACATTGACTCTAAACCTTTTACTCTTATACTCAGTGACTCTGAATCACTCGCTGCGAAGTTCTCTATTTGAAAATTTTCTTTATAACATTTGAGATCTATGCATTTATGCATCTGAGGGTGTGATTGCTCAAGCTATAAGAGTGGGGATGAAATTGACTTGTTGGGAAATTGAACGATTTTATTGGTCAGTTAGTTAATCAAATGAATTAAATTAATCAATTGGTAAATCATTTGTTAGATTAATAAATTTAGTATCGTTTCACATAATGGTGGTATTGATGTTAAATTTATCACCAAGCGCCTTTACTTCAAAATTATTATTTACTAGAATTGGATAACATTGTATCTGGAAGTCGATTATACTCTGGGTTAATTTACTCTCTATCCTATATTAGTGAGGGTAACACTGCGGGGGACACTAATGTATAATATATGTACGTACCAACTGGAATCAAATAAAGAAATTCCGAACCTTTAACTCCAAACACACCTTTCAACACAAAGACAGATGAAAAATTCAAATCCGAGAGAATAATATACGAACCAAGTTCAGAGGTTTTATTTCCAGATTTACTTTTAGCTTTCGTCTGAAAGCTAATAGTAAATGCAAACAATGTCAGTTATGTTTAGTATTTACTCAGTAAACTAGCTGGAAAAACTAGACGGTCTTGTAAAGTTGACTTTGCAATTTTATTTAACAAATGGCTCTTCATGACGAGATATTTTCGTTGAAAACTTTTATGACAACATTCAATGAACCGATAATCAATTAAATATTTTATTTTACAGTCACGTTTATATTTTTTTCGAAACAATTGAATGAAACTTATGCCAAACATTGGGTTGAACAAAATAAAAAAAAACTATTCATACTAAGTACTATGGCAGTATTTTTTTTAACTAATACGGATATGCACTTGACCAGAATTTGCCTGATGGTAGTCATAAGCTATGGCCTGAGATGGAGCGTGCTTACCCGATAAGAACCGATTATTGTAGAAATAAAGTAAATTACCATACATACTACACACATCGATTCTAACTATCATTTTGTTGCAAATGCGTGAACTAACAGTATTTTATAAAAGTATTGTATTGTACAATCCCGTGAACCAAAATACTTACTCATAATTCAATCACATTGATTTGGTCACGAAAAATTACAATAACTCGGCTCAAAGTTTTCGTGGCGACGACCAATATAACTCCAAGGTTGACTTTATTTATTTTTACTGATCATTAGAGCAAAGAAATGTTTTGTTTTCACTCAATTTCAGAAACAAATAATTGGCTTTATTTACTTGGTAAAGGAATAATTGTTTAAGTATTTACGGAACAGATACTAGAGCTATAAAATGTGCTACAATAATACTTATGTAGAGCTCCTGTTTCTTAATCTGATCTTAGACTAAGATTTCTGCTTTAATATGCTACTAAATATTACTGTTATAATTTAAATTGTTTTCTACAAGAAGTAAGTTTAAATCACCTCTTATTTTAGTTACAATAAAAAATAAGCAACATCGTCACTTCAGAGACGACTCTTAAATATGAAATGTCCAATCCTATTACAAGATTACAAATAAGAGAACACCAGCCAAACATCAGCACGTGCGGTTTAAAGTATGTTTTCAGCGAGTTTTATGCTTGGCCCGAGCGTCCACGGAACATTGGCCCGAGCGTCCACGGAACACACACAGATAGAAGCGGCAATGATATAGTGCCGGGCTCAGGCAGCTCCCTAAGGGAAAATAAACCCTTCCCGACGCTTCCCGTGTACTCTTCTTTATGGGAAGGCCGGAATGGCAGCCCAGGTGAACAGGTAGCTAGATTGCGAAACTATTTTTAGTACATCTTGCCGCTCGTACGGTGTTTTTCCTTTGTTATCAAATGGCAGACATTGGAAGTGAATTTTCGGTTATAGGCCCGCCTAATGTGTCCGTAAGCCTTCGGAGTGGAAAGCGCGCCTTTACAGCGCGGGTGAAAAGTAATAGTTGTAAGAGTTTGTAATCTTGTACATTTTTGTTGGGAATTTGAAGGGACGCGTTTAGTGGTTTGGTCTCTGAATATTCTTTCGAGGATTTCGTTTGATTTTTTGCGGGTAGATTATAGGCAAGTGCAGGCATTCCATAACTGGTGTTATTGAATATGTGTTTTAAGTGTGCGTTGGAAAACACAAAAATTGTTAACAATGTATTGAATGTCTAGCTTTACTGACCAAACATCAATTCACATCAACTTTAACTGTACTTATTGAAAAAATACGTAAATAAAACCCTAAATATATCATAGCAAACCCAAAATAATAACCAACACTCGCTACCAGTACTCATATTCTCAAAATATTTGTTCTACTACAAAAATTATATTTCAACATTCATCACGTACAAAATTAAGCCTCATGCAAATTCTACCGCGCAAAAAAACCTACAACACTATTTAAATTTCTAGTAATAAATAGTGGTGGCCACGCGGACCTCAGTAACAAGTGCACGCGATTCGCAAATAAAGCTAGGAAGATATCAAACTAGCGTTGTGTTGCGATAAAAAGCCGGCCGGTTCAAATGGAAATAACGAATGGTGTCCGATTTACGTTTTTTACCGCCCGATGCGGATTAGATGAGCTTTATAATGCAAAATGGACGCTACGAATTGTTTGTGCAATTTTAGAGGGGACTTGTGCGCGTGCGCGTGTTTTTTTACGTTTTATTTTATTTTTTAATTCAAGGTAGTATTTTAGTTATCATATACAGTTACTTAAATAGGTATAGGTTTATCGCGTTACGATTAATATAAAGGAAATAAAATCACGTATTCGATGTGAATAGAAAATCGTATATAGAAATGTTATTTTTGTATTTGCATTAGAAGTAATAGCAGGTAAATTACACAATACACATTCCCAAAATAAATCAAAAGAAAATATTAAATAAATACAGACCATAAAACGTAATTTTAAGTAAACCTAGAAGGTTTAAACTTAGAGTTATTTATTACCGAATTCATATAATCACCAAAGTCACTATCATCATTGGCTTACATCTTTCCACTACTTCTACCTCTTCAAAAAACACATTCTGTTCTTTATTCGCCATAATACTCATACTACAAACTCTAACTTAAACACACACTATAAAAGTAAACTGCTACATACAAAAACATCAACCTGTACGACTGTACTTAGACAGGCACGGGTAGGTACAGGTAGAGTAACATAAGGCATGAATAGTTGATGAGATAGTGAGGTGCATTCGCAACCGCAACGAGATACTCTATTTCTACGGCTAAATAAATGATGTCGTCTGTACATCAGTCGGCCACAGTTAGCTGTAGATTAGATGCTTTCAAGTTATATTTTTTTCAGTACATAAATAGGTTTTATTTATAAAAATAAAAAATAAAAACAAAGGTAGAAAAACTAAACATACTTCTAGCTCGTTGTGTTCCTGGTATTCGCACACAATAGTCATAACATTCGTAGACCACCCAACGATCCTCGTACCATGCGGATCAGGTTACATGTCGCCAACTCAGCATCCGGCCGATAAGGCTCGGCTTAGGTGTTAGGTATAAAATAAGATTGCATGTTAGAATTAAGTCTAAATAAAATCTTTGGTCTCAACAGATGTACTGTTTAATTAATTAGTTTTTAAAAAGCCTTTCGTGCGTTCCCGACTTTTAACTAAAAAAGGGCACTTAGAATATCTTTAGAAAAGCTTACACAATACACATAGTAGTAAATGGTTTATAATCGCCTCCGTCTTGTTTTTACACATATACCCCAAACGATTTGAATATATTAACGCTAAAGTAAATGACTTTTAAGAAGAGCATTGTTCATAACATTCTTGACAATCTTATTACACAATATTTCTATAGTAAAACGTTGTTGCAGTCAATGATGTGTCTCAATTAGACATAAATAATATCTAAAATATCATTTACTATTCATTTAAATTCAAACATTAATTTAATAGTACTAGGCAATAGAAATCGGCCGTTTAACTGTAATTACCCAATTAAGTTGTTATTAAATTTTGTTTTGTGTGTAATTTAATTTCAATGATTTAAATAATGACTAGCTTACCAAAATAGTATCGAAACTAGAGATGTTCTTTGGTGTTCATTTTCATATTAATATTTTATACAATGATATAAGTATTTTATAGATTTTTATATAAACGAATACTTTTTTGTAGCAGGCAAAATGCTACACAACAGATTATATTTTCTAAAATAGCACTACGCTACATAAGAAAAAAAGTTAGTTTTAGCTAACTGGCTAAGCAGTCTTAATATACCTTTATCTACACTAATGTTGTAACATTCTACTTATGTTTCCAATACTTGACTTATAATTATTACTACTGTTATAGCACAGACAACAAAACACTCAATTTAAGCAATTTCACATGATGTTATAATATCCACAGCGATATCGTAATAGCTCATTATAACACCGGAAAAGCGTGACCAACCTGATTGCAGGGCCAATCAGGTTGGTCGCGCTGCACTCTCGTTGGTTAGATTTTAATGGCGGCAAAATCACAGTGACAATACACGTACGCGTGAATTTAATGTTTCGCAATGTGTTTTGTTTTTTAAATACAAATTAAAAGTTAAAAATGGATAGCGACGATGATATTTCTACGCCTCCGGATATTCTAGAATTGGCAACAAAAGTAACTCACAATCTTTTGCCAGAAAAATCTAGAAAACTATATGAAAAATTTACTATTGTCAGCTTTTACTTTTGTTGTTTGATTAATTGCATTAGTGAAGATAAAGTAGTGTATGCAACTGCATATAACACGGGTATTAAAACACGAGTGTGAGTTTATGAAACGAGCGCAGCGAGTTTCATAATAGTAACGAGTGAGTGATAATAGTAACTTCATTATATGACAGTTGCATAAACTACTATTATAGGCTACTTGATAATGACATACGATTAAACAATTTTCGGCAAGAACAGCGCGAAATAGGGAGTATTGGCGGAAGAGCGAGGATGCCCTGCTATAGGTCTCATTAGGCTGATGATGATGATTAAATTACTGTCTTTGTGAGGTTCTTCTTTTGCTCGCTTACTTACTTACGAAAATATTTTCCGAACAACACGGGATATTCCACAATTCCACATACACTATCAAGATAACAAACAAATCGTCGTACAATAATTATCGATACATTAACGCATATCGTGTTGCATCCTTATTGTCCGGCCACAGCCCAGGCCAGCCCATAACGCGACCGTGTTCGCTTTCAGACTCATAACAGCAGCTATTTACCGAAAGCTAATTTGTGTTAAAACAGCAAACTCCTAATTACGATGCAAATTGATCGTTCAGATCACCGAATTTATAAAATGGGTTTCATCAAAATATTCGGTTACCGGAATATAACAAAATTATGGTATACACAGGCGTTAACGTAAATGAATGTATTCAACGGTAGGGCGTTATTTGCATGCGGCATTAAAAATAAATCATATGGCGGATTATTTTGCTTTATGATGCCAAAGTCGGCTTATGTAAGCTGATGACCGTGATTTAAGGACTCGTATGCACGAAGAAATAGATGCGTTTTAGAGTTTTGATACCTCTTTTGATTCATTCTACATAATAAATATATCTGATTGCATCAGAAACATGCAGACTTTAGTGTTGTTATTACTTAGCCATATTCTTAATATCGCCAACTGGTTTTTAACAGAACAGAACAGAACGCGTTCTAATCTTTCTAATCAAGAGCAGAGAGACCCTCCTTGCTCCCAGCCTCATTTCCCTCCACTTGCATGGCGGAGGACAGACAAAAGAGGCCGATAATAATCTTCATAATAACCTCTTTGGTCGGTGTCCACCACTGATCCTTCCGGAGGAGGATGTCAACATTTGCAGTCGTGATTCTGCTCGTTCTGCCCTCCAGGCGACTGCGAAATGACGAGCGGCTTTGCATTGCAGGGCTTTTGCATGGTACTGTCGTAGGGCGTTCTGGAAATTATTTGAGAACATAATGTGCGTCAGTATGGGACTAGATGGCGCCATGTGCAATGCCACAATGTTTTTAGTTTTATTTATTTCAGTAGTTTCAATTCAATAATTAAAGATTCTACATTACTGTTGTTGATTGTTTCGACTGCTAAAACTAGTAAACGACGAGCTTTACAAGTTATTTGAGAAAATGAATGCTTCAATAGAGATTTTTTAAAGATTCCAAATGATTGTTCTACTTAGTTTCTTTTAGTTCAGGTGATGATAATCATAGATTTAATTTGTCTGCGTCACTAAATTTTAACAAACTTACCTACCACAAAAAGAACTTTAATATTCGCAAACTATAATATATCGTTCTTAAAGTTGAGAGTAAACCGGATTCTTTGAGGCAAGCGCGCTAGATTGTAGACTATAACCATGCTTGACATCAGACGAATTATAATGAACCTTCCTTGTTAAAAAAACACCAATTTACAGCCTTATCCACTAAAAACAGACTTCAACTAGAACAGACATCGCTTACAAATGAACAGCCCGCCACAAACAGCAACAATAGCTAAACGCCCAGACAATAACCCGCGCAGTCGTATTCTAATTTGCACCATAGAAAAATGGAATGCACAGGCAAAGCTCGAGTCAGGCGTCACTGGGAAAGCGGAATTACGAGCGCAAACATTGACTCTAAACCTTTTACTCTTATACTCAGTGACTCTGAATCACTCGCTGCGAAGTTCTCTATTTGAAAATTTTCTTTATAACATTTGAGATCTATGCATTTATGCATCTGAGGGTGTGATTGCTCAAGCTATAAGAGTGGGGATGAAATTGACTTGTTGGGAAATTGAACGATTTTATTGGTCAGTTAGTTAATCAAATGAATTAAATTAATCAATTGGTAAATCATTTGTTAGATTAATAAATTTAGTATCGTTTCACATAATGGTGGTATTGATGTTAAATTTATCACCAAGCGCCTTTACTTCAAAATTATTATTTACTAGAATTGGATAACATTGTATCTGGAAGTCGATTATACTCTGGGTTAATTTACTCTCTATCCTATATTAGTGAGGGTAACACTGCGGGGGACACTAATGTATAATATATGTACGTACCAACTGGAATCAAATAAAGAAATTCCGAACCTTTAACTCCAAACACACCTTTCAACACAAAGACAGATGAAAAATTCAAATCCGAGAGAATAATATACGAACCAAGTTCAGAGGTTTTATTTCCAGATTTACTTTTAGCTTTCGTCTGAAAGCTAATAGTAAATGCAAACAATGTCAGTTATGTTTAGTATTTACTCAGTAAACTAGCTGGAAAAACTAGACGGTCTTGTAAAGTTGACTTTGCAATTTTATTTAACAAATGGCTCTTCATGACGAGATATTTTCGTTGAAAACATATCAATTTAAACTTAATTTTCATTATGAAGTACACCTTTAGTTATTTACACATACTCGTATAAAACAGTGACAGACTATAATGTGTCTTCATTACGAACCTCTATTAAATAAACCTTTGTACCTGGATCCCTAAACCGTCCTTTAGAGCCAACAATGAAAACTACAACCTTACCTATTTAGATCTAAGCCAGTTCGTTACTGTATCAAAATACCGCGCACACCAACCTAATAAATAATTATAACGCTTTTTCAGTAACGTGTAAGTTTAAGGCGGTTTCTTGTGAGGGTCCACAGTGAATGTGAGGGTGAACTTGTAAGGAAACTTTTGGGTCTTTATTTATTGTTATTACCTCATTAAGGTGCCTACCTAGCGAACGATATCCAACAAATTGCGTATAAATAAGCTACCTACACACACTCGCGGAATAAGTAAGCGGGGCGCTGCCAACCTAATTATTTTAGTTGTGCCCAACCTACGTGAGAATAGAACGGATTCTGTAAATATTGAGTGTGTGTGTATATTTTGACCACGGAATGCGGTCTTTTTTATATCGCGCCCATAAAATGCTGTCTTATTACAAAGGTCTATTTATGTTACAAGAAAATACACTAGGGTTAACCTAAATTCATTGTTAGTTATTTGTATTCGTGGGTGACAACTTGATAGTCCGGAAAAAAACATCGTTTCAATCTACAAGATTTCAAGTTTATGCAATACAATAATTTTATCTATAAAAGAACGATAAAATTATAAGTTCAAGTATAATTATAAATCAAACGGCGCGGCTCGGCGGTTAGCGTCTTTCACAAACTTTATTAAGTCTACAAATTGAAATTAATTCTGTAATTAGTTTCACCTCTAATTACTGGTGTAATATTAAATGGTTTGAAAACTCTTTTTGATTGGATTTTAAAATACTTTAAAGGCTTTTTATTTTAAGTAGAGAAATAATGATAAAGAAGTATATAATAATAATTTTCTGTCTGATGCAATTTCGAATTTTTAGGGCATAGGTACCTACTCGTACTTTTTGTAGACAGGCCTTGTTATGTTTGAAGATCTTTGTAGCTGCTACGTTAATTATTTATTTACTAAATATAATCAAGTTCAGGTTACGAATATAGCAATAATTAATTTCGCGTACCGCATAAATGACCGCTGACCATTAAAAACCATTGACAGACCATCACTGCGACCGCATTTCACCACTTTTACGATGCATCATCAAGTCAACTCCAACTCTCGATTAAAATACGATCATTTAAAATTAAAACGCTGACTAACGGCCTGTTATCCAAAGCATCAGCAACACTCATCGCAAATTACGCGTAAAACTCAAAGGTCTTTTAGAGAGCGCAGGTATTTTGAACTTATTGAGCGCAAATTTTGAGGACCGCAACCCTTTGAATAGTCAATGTCGCGTACCCTTATCTCGCCACAGAAGGCGACACCACATTACCAGCATTATGCTCTATCATACGTCCAAAAGAAAACAGTCCTTGTGTCCAAGAATTAAAGTTGTGTATTGCATGCGGACAGCACAAAGTACAGGCCATTTTCAAAGTGCAATTTATATTGTATTGGAAGTTAGAGCGCCACGCCACAGCGTATGTGCTTTAGAATGATTGCTTTGCAACGGCATGCCCAAGAAATGTAAACTGTAGTGTACAACATAGATAAACAAAAACAAGACAGTTTTAACACAAAACCCTTTAAATTTTCTGTTTTATTAAATCTTATTATTTAAGACTTCGTGTTGAACAAAAACATTTTTATCACTAAATGCCTACAGCATATACGCATTAGTACCTACGTTTAAAGATTGAATACAGATAGATACATAAGTCAACATACAGCCTTTTTTCCCGTGGAGAAAATGCAGCCATATATTTTTTTTTATTATTATTACATACACAAGGAAATGATCTAATTACTTACATATGCATGTGAACATGAACATGAACATAGGTACCACACCCAGCCAGGACAAGCCTGCTCCGGTCAAACCGGCATACCAGGGGGCACGAGGTTTTGGAGCGTGGTTTTGTGCTAACGCTCCGGGATGGTAGTCGACCGGCTATGCAGCCAGACGCCGATTTGGAGAAGGTTGTTATTAGGGCTAGGGATAAGCGTTAGTAAAAATTGGTGTTCGTTGATTATTGAGTTGACCCATCTTGGGGTTTGTTAGTGTGTGGCTTTGCAAGAGCTATCTTAACACGTTCGCTGTGTAATGTTGGTCCTATTGTGAGTAATCATAACCGCGTCGGGAGTAGTAGGTGGATCTTAAATGTGGGTCGAATAGATCCTATGTCGCTAAGGGGGTGTTCTTGTGTCATCTGACGGCCTTTTCTGGGGTATGGTTGGTGCTTGCCTGTTGGTATGTCGTTCTGTTTCCTCATCAGATTCGCTGTCGGTTTCTGCCATCTTATAGATCTCCCTGGCAGCTCTTATAAAGTCTTCTTTGTTTTTCGCCATGTCCTGCCAGTCAGATGTGTTCCTGGAGTAGTAGTCCATATCATGAGATAAAGAGTCCTCCCACGTATAGATAGGTCTACCAACTTTAAGTTTTTTTGCTTTGTATCGGAGTGCTGCTTCCAGAAGGTGCGGTTTTGGGCGTCTTAGAATATGTCCAAGGTAACACATTCGAAGGCACTTAATCTTTTTCGTGATCGTTTTGCCTTTCAGTATGTCATGTACCTTGCCGGGTTTTGGGGACGATCCGGAATTGTTGATCATGTCCCTCAGTATTATTCTTTCATATCTTCTGAGTTTTGACCTGTTGGCTTTGGTTAGGGCTGCGCATTTGAGCCCATATGTGATTGTGGGCTCTATGACCATTTTATAAAGCAATCTTACAATCTGCCATTGCATCCGAGATTCTTTTATAAACTTTGTCAATGCTTTGGAGTTACGCATGCCCTGTTTGCATCTTGTGTTCACGGTGTTGTTCCTGCATAAGTTGGATGTGATGTAGGTTCCTAGGTATTTAGTTTCCCTGACAGGTGTTACAGTCACATTATCGAGTGTCATATGGTTTGCCTGATAGGTTCTTACTGGGTCGCGTACTAAAACCCTAGTTTTTGTGTCATTTACTTTGAGACCTACTGTTGCAAATAGGGATTTGGCCTTGGAGTATATTTCGTTCATTTGTTGTAGATTTTTTGATACGATGATAACGTCATCGGCGAAGGCTAGGATCAGCGGGAGTCGTATTTCTTCGTCCTGGTTGAGCTTGACGCATGGAAGCTCTTCTTCCAGGGTTTTAAAGACGTCGTCCATTAGGATCGTAAATAACCTAGGTGACAGGGGGCATCCTTGTTTGACACCTTTGCCTTTTTTAACCCATCTAGTTTGTTGGCCGTACCATTTTATGCACGTAAGTTCGTTCATTGCCGCCTTGACTATACGATTGGTCAGCGCCCTATTGGTTCTAGACAGTAAAATGTCTCTTAAGGCGTTTAGGTCCACTGTGTCAAACGCTTTTTCGAGGTCAATTGACAAGACAAATGTTGTTTCGCCCGCCTTCCATTCTTCGTCCAGAACTCGTCTTAAGGTGAACATATGATCGTCGGTAGATCTGTTGCTTAGGAACGCAGCTTGATAGTTTCCAAGTTCTTTTGTAACGGTGTCTAATCTACCTAGTAGGAAGTTAGCGTATATCCTATAGCCGGTGGTGCAAATGGAGATTCGTCTATAGTCATCGACCGTCTTCGGATTAGACTTTTTTGGTAGGGGCACTTGTATTGACTGTGTCCAGGTAGCCGGTAGGACATTTTTAGTCCAGGCCATGTTTATGTGGGCTAATATTTCGCATTTAATTTCGTGCGTGTTTGCTTTGTAGAGCTCGGTGACTACGTGGTCAATGCCTGGAGCCGTGCCGTTTCGCATTTGGCTGGTTATTTTGTCAATCTCCTCTAGTGTGGGCTCTTGCCCTAGATCTGTCGGATCTTCATCGCTCAGTACGTCAGTAAACGACCCCTCTGTAAGGTCAAGTTCTTTTTCCCACTTGGAAATCGGAATGAATGTGTTTTTGACCCGTCTTCTTTCCTTCTGTTTGTGCCTTCTATAGAAGTCATAGGTGATCCTCATCCTTTTTGATGGGTGTGTTTTTGCTAGACCGCTGAAAAAACTGCGGCATTCTTGTTGGTCTTCCGTTGCTTCGGTCTCTTGCAAACGGCGCCGGCACTCTTTAAGTGTGTTTCTAGCCTCTATATCTTGAGGATGATGCTTATAATGGTACTTCGCCTTCTGTAGGTTTGTAATTGCTTCTTCTCTAGCCTTAGAGTACCTTCTGTCATATTTGATAGTCTTATTGGCCGCCATCTTCATGACGTTTGTTATCACTTCCCACGATAGCGGCTCTTTTCGGTTTTCGCAGTTCCTGCTCTTTTTGGTTTCCTCTGATAAAGTTTCTTGGTATTTTTCTCGAGTGGTGGTACTTTGAAGCATCTCGTAGTTTAGGGTTTTGTAGTCAAACTCGTTCGCAACGTTGGCCCTGGCTAGTCTTATTGGAGGTCTCGTAGAGTCCCTATTGGAATTTAATGTGAGGGGCTTTACGTTTCCCCATATGATTCTATGGTCAGATAGGATAGTTTTTTCGCCTTTGATGTAATTAAAAATCTGGTTGTTTTTGGCATCTGTCATTATGTGGTCTATTTGCGACGTTTTGTTCCCCGACGTCCAAGTCGTTTTACAGCTGCGCCGGCCGAATGATGTGTCCAATCGGAGATTTTCCCGTGCAATTAGATCTAATAAGATGTCTCCGTTGTCGTTACTTGTTTGGTGTAAGAGATTTTTGCCTATTTGATTTTTATCGCGAAGTTCGTGTGTATCTGTGAGTCCTATGTGGGCGTTGAAGTCACCTAGTATGATTGTTATTGAGTTCCCTGGTTTGTTCTTGGTCAGTTGTAGTAGCCGAGTCGTTGTTGCTGATGACGTTGAATTGGACCAGTGCGTTGTAGTAATGAATAGAGAGGCTCCACTGCTTGTATGTATTGAAGCAACCATATTGTTTGTGTTTGCTTTAGTCCAGTTCAGCCTTAGGCCGCTGTTTTTTCTTATGAGAATAGCTAGGCCTCTTTTGTTGTTGTTTCCGCTTAGGTGCCACGTATAGTGACTAGATTCGTAGGTCCCGGATTTGAAGTGAGTTTCCTGTAGGCAGGCAATATGGATAGATTTTCCGTCTAAAAACTCGTCGATCTCTCGTTTTTTAGTCAACGTTGCCGCGCCTCTAACATTCCATGTGGCAATGTTTATGTTTTCATTTACTACCTGTTTTTTGTTTTTTTGGTGTGGCCTGGGGCGGGCAAGTCGGTATCCGGACTCATCTGGTATCTCCTCTGGGGTGCTAGTTCCAAGGGTTAGACTAAGGTCATTTTGCGTGGTGTTTGTACTTATTACTCCTAGGTGATTTTCAAAGCAATCAAAGTGGTTCCCCGTAAATATTAGACCTATGCTACCTGCGGCATCGTTTGGTTCCTTAGGAGAGAAGCATACTGTTTCTTGTAGCGGGGTTTTTTGAAAGATTTTCACGTTAATACTATAATATTCCGCTGCCGCTATAAGTATGTCTGTGCCGCCCCATGTACCATCTTGGTATTGTGATAGAATGTAGTTCCTGATTTGTTCGCTTTGTGCTGAACTATTTAGATTACTTCTGATCGCTAGGTACATTTGTGGATCGTTTTGGTTTTCTTCTACGTGGCGTGCGAGGTCTCGTCGAATGTGTTGGTGGTCGAAGGTTAGGCCATACAAGTCGTTAATTTGGTGGGCTATAGCGCGATACAAGCAGTTGCCGTCTCCTGGTATTTTTACGATAGAGTTCCCTATTTCCATATCTGCTTTGTGCCTTACCGTGACGGTATCACAAACGACGGGGTGCCGTGGCTAGCTCGTGGTATCTTTCTGGTATGCGCGTGATCCTTTTTGTTGAGGTTTGTTGCGAGGCTGTGAAGGAAGCTTATATACTATGTACGTATTTGTATTATAAAACTGGTGTATCATGCGCTATACTAGTTCCCCTTTGCCTTTAACGGAGAAGGGGAGTAAGTAGTACTCGAGTGGGTACTTGGGTCTCGTCTATCAACTCTAAGTACGAGGCATTTGTTAGGTGTGTGTTAGGATACTTGCACTTAGTATCTGCTGTTTTTCCCTAGGCTATCTATGGGATCTTTACGAACCCTTTCGTCCGGCGGCAGGCGAAGTTCGTTACTTTAGTTCTAGCGTGGTGTCCAGGTGAGTTAGGGCTAATTATTTGGAATCGTACTTAACTACCATTATTTTGGTACCTACTAAAAGAATACATGTAAGTTATAGCGGTACTGGTGAACTACAACTATTTATCAAATATCAATCTATTTATCAGGTTTTACAACGATTATAGTCAATGAAAAACCTACGCTTTTTGTACTAAGTGTGTTATGTGTATAAAATAAACGTCTGGGCTTTATTTTACGTAGCAAAACTGAGATAAAAAAAGGGATCATGACCCGACCATAGGGCCTCGCAGATGTCGGAAATAAGCGGGTGGTTTTTAGCTGCACCTATTGTTAATGTTCTGCTTTATTGTTTAGTTTTACGTTTCGTGTTTGTTTTGGGAATGAATAGCTGTTGTTTAAGTAATATTTCTATTTAGTTATGTCTTAGGTTATTGTCCAAACGGACCTGCAGATGTGCGTAGTTTTTGTATTTAAGTATAATTTAGGCTTTTGTGTTTGCTTTGGGAACGTAGATTGTCATATGGCGGGGTTTACCTACTTTTTTCTATGTGGGTTATTTCTGGGGGTTCTTTTGTTGTTACAAAAGTCTACAACTGTAAAATAAATAAACAATAGATGTTTTCTTTCTTTCTTCTTTCTTTAAAACCTATCCGCTTTTTAGATAGTGTAGGGTAAGTAGTTATCTATATATTTATCGTGGAAATTTTAGGGAATCCCGATGTATATTATATCTACTTACAACAGCCAGTGTTTACGCATTCGTTATGAGTAATTACAGCCGTGGTATGGGATCGCGTAATCTCGTCTATCCTTGTGGATTTAGCATGCCCTAGGTCGGGATCCTAAGTCCTAAAAGAGTAATTAGAGGTGGTGGAAATTGCTTTTAGGACCAATTGAAGTCAAGATGTTTTGGCCAGATTGTCTGAGTTTTGTCAGATCGAAAGATTTTATTTAGGGGGAATAGCAACAACGAAGTATTACTAGAGGTTTGCGTGATCTAACGTAGTTGAGAGTAGGTGGACTTGCTATGGTAAAATCTAATTTGTTCTACCTGGCATTATTTGCTCTAGTTATCTAAGTGATATGTCGTATTCTAAGTTAGTTTAGCGTAATTGGTAGTAGTAACCGCACTGTTTGTGGAGCTAGGAATGGTATAGTAAGGTCTAGCTAATGCAATCGGTTTAGTACTTAGTATATGGCGCCCTATATACGCCCCTGGACTCTACCTTACCGAGGTCTTTTATTGAGGTAGACTTCAACCGATATCGATCAACTTAAAATGATAGTCATGCAGCAACGTATCATGCTTAGTTGGGCGAGGTGCCGCAAGTCGCCGAGATGCACGAATATAATCTTTACTTTTCAGGAGTGATTTATTTTTAGTTTTAATAGTGATTCCTAGGAAGTAAAAGAAAAATGAAATAGGTAACTAAAAGCCGCGTGTGAGGGGGTTTTATTGCAGTCTGTGTAGATAATGTATTTTGGAATCGGATAAGCTAGTTACGCGTAGGTTTGATCTGTAAGTAATCGATGTGACAGTACGGTGTTGGTTTCGTTGTCGGACAGACTTGTCCCTCGTGGCAGACGTCTAGTCAATATCCTAGGATGTTGAGGTAGGAGAGACAGAAGAAAAGGGGTTTAGACCGCGTGTGACTAATATGGAACAAGCTCACCGAGTTTTCCTTTTGCTGGAGTGGGTTACCCCGCGCTGGGCGTTGTTACTGCAGTTATCGGTGGCCTCTGATGCCAATGGCGCGGGTCACGTACACTGATTGTCCCACACTGATACGATACATGTAAAGATTACACACACGCGTTGCACGGCACTTGGTTGTTAGGCACTTTTCGCGGGCCAGAGAATTGACCTACGCTAGGGATCGTCAAGCTTTGCTCGCAGCGATTGTGCTAGCCGCTGGCAGATGTTGTGCCTATTGTTTAACGGATCAATTGGTTTTACGAGGCTCTACTGATATTTCCCGAAAGCGACCGCTCGGCACGGCGTCCAGGACGCAACCCCCTAATTACTTACATATGCATGTGTTACAAAAAATGAAACTTCAACATAAGTTGAATGAATAAATACTTACCTAAATCGACGCAAGATGAGAAATATAAAATTTACTCTCAAAACAATCAGTAATCACTACCACATTATTTTCTCCCAGTGACTGTGGCAGTATTTCCCCGCGCCGCAATATTTTGTATCGGACCTACTCGACTCAGCCATGGCTATGCTTGTGTATCCAGTTTACATTGCTATGGACCAATGACAATACAGCTAATAGACGCCTTTATATTACTTGAGTAGTCTAGGTTGTAGTTGTAGAGTCACTCTCCTAAAAATTGTTCATCAAATCTTAGTGCTCGTTAAGTTAAAATGTACTTAACGATTAGCGCTTTTTTAGTCGGAATAAAAAAGTCTATGGTTTTCTTGTGTAATGTTTGAAGTGTTTATTTATAATTTTTTATCATATAATTGTACAATTTTATTTTTTATCATATAAAAAAAAAATTGGTCAATACATCCAATAGATATATCGCAAGACTAATGCGAATGATGGCTCCATCTTTGAAATATATTGACATTCCTAACCCTAACCCTAACTTTTTTTATAGGCGCGCTGAGCTTACGTCACTGAACTACCTTGCGTGGGCTCTAGTTACACGTCTCTATTTTACACCATCTCTGTCATAGCCATAAAGAAAAATGTAATGAGAAAAAGTGGTTTCCCCTCACTTTATTGTGACTAGTGTACCCACTCAATGGGCGATTAGAAAACTTTTGCCCTTCCTCCATCCTTTTGTAGTGTAACGTTCTAACTTTTCAGTGCGTATCATTGTAATAGTCATCCTTAAAATTGAAAGCTCTGTTGTTGCGTTGTGCTGTCTACCTTGGAAGATGTGTTTTTTTCTAAGCTCTTTTAATATTTTCACAACATTAGTACAAAACTTGTACATTTTACGTGAAAATTACTAAAGATAAATTTTTGACATGTTATCAGGTATATAACAAATTGTTAACATAAATTTGATATCAGATGATGATTTTTTAATATGAAACGGACGTTTTTAAGAATTTTCATAGATCGTATTTTTTACATTGTTCTATGCCGTTGCATAGAACAATACCAAAAGATATAATTATTATAACGATAGCCTTCTTTCACGATGTCACTTCTGCACGATATAATGATAGACTTAACAAAGTCTATCATTAAAAAGTTTTATGTTGATTACTAAGATATGATTTAACGTTAAAATGCTTAAATTCCTTTATTTAAAACCATTTAAATTACAATCTCATGCTTACATTTCACGTTAGCTTGTAGAGTAGCAAAAATGTAGCTTGTATTTTTCTTCCTCAACATGTAAGTTCTGATATGTTATTAATTTTGTTAGTAGAGTAAACACTCTGGTCTTGAATTTTCAAACCGCCTTTACTTGTAAACTTTACACTCACAAGTACATTGTATTAACCCCTTTAATCCCAGCACCAGATTAGTGTGTATTTATTTCCATGTAATGAGGTTGGAGCAGTGATCGACGGCCGGCGGCCGCGCCCTGTAAACAATCCATTACTGGCTGTCACACCACCACATACCTAACCAGGCTACTTATAAAAGTGCATCAAAGTAACTCTATGATAGCTCGGCAGGAGGGGTACTCGTACTTGATCGCCAAAGTTAAATGACGATGCGGCTATTTATTAAAACCAAAATAATAAACTAGCCAGCTCCGTATACCTAACCACGTTACTTATAAAAGTAGATCAAAGTAACTCAGGGAAGGTACTCGTACGTGATCGCCAAAGTTAAACGACGATTTAGCTATTTAGTAAATGATAACTAAAATGATAACCAATACATTGTTGGCTGTCACACCACCACATACCTGCAAAACTAGCTCAAAGTAGGCTCAGAGGGCTGAGGTTTTGTGACGTGATCATCAAAGTTAAGCGATGATATGGTTGTTAAATGGTTGGTCAAAACTAGTTTGTTGAATGTTTTCAGGAACAAATTTGTCTTTACTGATTGACAGTTGAATTTCTAAATGGTAAAAAAAATGAACATACTAAATATGCTTTATATTTTTAGTAACTAACTTTTCAACTTTGTGATTCAGAATAAAATGCTACATGACTATAGATCCTAAGTTATGTTAGCATTTCTATTGTGAATAAAATTACTGATTGAGCCCTTCCTCAAATTAATCTCTGAAAATTTCCTCTCATCTAAAGTTTCTGTCCAAACTCATCAATTTCCTCACTTGCGAGCTAAAAGCACGAGAATCAATTTGAGAGCGGTCAATTAGCATGTTTGTTTTAAATAGGCTACGCCTCCACGCCCACATTAGCCTTGTTAACTCTACAAACCTATGCTAGGGTTGTCATGTACACCTCCCACTTTAACTGCGTAGAGCGACTGACTTACTTGTATTTTGTGTATCTTTATTTTTTTGTGCTCAACTGCATGGTCTAATTATTTTTTTGTATTAAAACGGCAAAATAAAACAAAAGTTATATATTTCTATAATGATATAAAATATACTCCAACTTAACCGTTTTACCTTCATCTTTTCTAGCAACGAAAGAAAATGGAGAGATGTATTAATGGTAGGGAAACAGTCCAAGAATAACTAACAAAATATGGTCTGAATGGGCAAAAAGAATCGTTACAATATCGATCCATAGTTATCTGCAGTAGATTCTTAAATATCTTATCAAGATACTTTAAATTTAAAACCCATGACGTGGATAAATGACCAAAACAGTTGCTCCGACCACACAAGACCTATTAACAATACCTACACAAAGTACCAAACAGGCCAATATGGGCGGCAAACACGCGAATTTAGACCAGTCCGTCGGCCGCCGTCAATATTTGCGTCTATTGACTTTTTGACGTGTTCCAGTGACGGCCTTTGATAGCAACCTAGTGGTTTATGTGAAAGGCACCAGATAGTAGCTTGAAATAGCTGTGGACGTGCAAATCAAAGGATACCTGGCTCTGATTGGTTGGCCTAGTATTTGGGTAGATGGCGCTGTGTGAATTGTCCAAGATTTAGGTATTTAATTTAATTGGTTGTTGCATAAAATTTGATTGCGATGTGTCCTACAATAGTTTTAAAATCGTTTTGAAATATTTCTGATACAAATGAGATATTGAGCTTATTATTATTCACTCATTCACACTGGTTTATTTTACACAAAAATATAATCCTTATTAGCAGTACCTATGACAATATTAAAATATCAATGAACACATAAAGCCACTCGACGCTGCATTTTCGCATTGTACAACCAAATCTCAACCCATTTTGTTGTGTGTATCCGAAAAATTTCCAAATATAATCCTCGGAGAGCACAAAGCAGACCTCAGTCCAGTAATCCATTCAATGCATCACTATGCGACTCTTATCTTACCACGTATAGCCACACCGATCCGTTACCAACATTTAGGCAAAATACAAATTCTTTTACACATCCAACGAATTTCAACCCTATGCGAACAACATAAGAGTCAATTTAACACGACCCAAACTAAGTTTTACAACATTTTACAGCGCATAATCCGACTGATATTGGAAGGCTCGTCGATGCATTCACTGGGATGCACAAAATTTTCTATAAGGATAAAAGCAAACAAGATAGCCATCGAACTAATGTTACGAGCCTGAGCCGGTATACCTACACGGGATGGCAATATCGCAAAGTTGTCTTGCTTTCCAATAGAGCTTTCCCTCCGCTAAATCTTGCAAAGAAGGAAAAGTTATGGCAGTACATAGGTATATGAAGATACAAAAACACCATATGCGTTTCATTGATAAGGCTGTGTGTTACATGTACATTTAGTATAGCTTTTGATATCAGATTCCATCAGCAAATCAGTTATGCGTCACAATTTTAATAGCCCAGTTCGCCCGCTCTCCCCGCTCTGAGTATCAGATGTCAGTTGATGCAAATTGATTTTTTATTCCAGTGAACCAATCAATTAACACAGAATACCCGGAATGCTCTAATACAGCGAACAAACGGACAAATGGGAGTTTAAAAAGCTATAAAACACTTTTATTTGCTCGCGTCAAGCACCGACCGATGAAGCCGAAATTTTACAACCACCGAGGTTTTCAACGCAAATATTTGCTATTACGTTTTCGTTTCATTAAAATATTTCGTTTTAAATGTAGCTGCGTTTATTTTGGGGGTTTATAATTTCAAGTTTTTTGGCGTGTAATAGGAAGAAAGAAGACAATACAACGTGCGGCCGGCTCGCTGCCGGTGGACGTTAAATGTTTCCGTTTTTGGCCAACTCTCAAGGCAGTTAATGTTTCCAAAACAACGCGGTGAACAGGGCGCCTATTTTGCGGCACAAAGTTGTCGGAACTACCTCGCTGGCGCGCTCACGTCAGCGCAATCATAGCATTACATGCGACCAACTGCCCCCCTACATCGACTACATTAACCGGAATAATCTCCGCAAACTCTCCGACAGACCTTTGATTTTCCCAACAAATAATACTTTCGCAAAGTTTGTTTTCTCCCAACCTTGGAATAACGGAATAGGTAAATAACAGTCGAGAATTGTAAGGCATAACGGTCGCAGGTTGTCGCAACTTTAGCGCAAATGAAAACAATTTGTTTTCCTGGGCGGCACTCTCTCACACCGGACACCGAACCTTTTTAAGCGCATTTTACTGAATCCGGTTAAAATATTGTGGAACTAAATAAAACCGATTCGGGTGGAGTTGTCCTAGAATTTGTCGGTACATTTTGTGCGGTGTGTGTAAAACACAGCACATTTTTGACGAGACTTGTTGGCGCGGTGCCGGCTTCACGCGCGGGAACTGTCGACTCCGGGATTCGCTCACATGTGTATTTCTTTTAGTGCCGTCAGACTGTGGACAAGATTGAGAACTACATACTACGGGCTCAATTTTCTAAGCCTTTTTGTAGACACGTTTCGGCGAAATCGGTTGTTTCCCGGAGAAAAGATAGATGAGGTTTTCTCAATGTGGTCGCACTTTCGTTGACAGGACAAGGTTACAAAACGTATTACTACATTCACGCCACACACTTTTACGGTTTTATTCTGCACTTTTTCTACTTTCAACAGTAAACTCCTATAAGGTAAAGCATACCTACTTTTTATACCTTTGAAATGATTATTTATACATACACGTTATGTCATCCTGTCTCCCACCTTCACCCACACATAATCAGGCGGCCCTAAATCAAAACAAAAGAAAATTAATAAAACATGATTGTCAAACATGTTCCGCGATGCAAAGTAAGTAGGTACAGGGCAGTCAGCTACAATTAACGCGCGGCGCGGGCCATATTTCACCCGGGTGACACGCGCTATCGCGGCACGCTCGCATCCGCGCCGCGCAAAACGCTGCTTTTAACCACCGCTGTACGAGGTATTTGTGTACTGCAGCCATCATTTGTGAACAGTAACGTGGTAATATGGTTAGGGCTGGTTAGGGATGAGTCAGACAGTAATTATTGGTTTAATCACACCCTCGATCAGATAGAAAACGCGTGATCTAGTACTTTGTGGAGCTTAACGTAACAAATGAAATAAGTTATGTCCATCCAAAAGGTTGCCTGGAAGAAATCGCCTAAGGCGATAAGGCCGCCCAATGTGCAACATTTAAATCTAAGTATAGTTCTCTGTTTTGTAATTTATATGTTTTATAATAACTTTAATGTTCACCATTAAAGTTATGTTCTATTCTATGTGTTATAAGTAATTTATATGCAATTAAATAAATGAATCTGAATCTGAAATATGAAAATTAAGAGCCGTAAAATGCTACAAAACGTTACAACGTTAACAAAACTTAAAATTTTGTTACAAACAAAACAAACAGAATTTTATTATTTTACGATATTTTTGAGCACAAAAACGCTTTCAAATTAATCATTACCAAGTATGAAAATTAATTTAGTGTAGGCATCTTAGGCTTACTATAAAATACATGCTGAAAAATAGATACAACCTTGTCTACTCCAAAGCTCTATTAATAACCTATCTACCCCTCATACAGTTTTAAGTTATTGCACGTTATATTAATGTACGTAATGCACTGCTACACATAGATATATATAAACCATAGTTTATAGCGGTTCAAGAACGCAATTTGTTAATACGCAAATAGTGCAAGGTAATTTACGAGTTCTTGGCTCTTCGCTTGCATGTTTGCGGCACCGTCAAACCTTGGCGTTTTACATAATTTTACATGTATTTTCTGGTATTTAGCTGCATGTTTGATATGACTATGAATCACTTTCCTAATAAAAAGAAAACTTGTCAAAATGATACTACAGTAAGATATCTAGGTATACTAATATTATAAAGCTGAAGAGTTTGTTTGTTTGTTTGAACGCGCTAATCTCAGGTACTACTGGTGCGAATTAAAAAAAAACTTTTTGTGTCAAATAGACCGTTTATCGAGGAAGGATTTAGCTATATCACATCACGCTGCAAGTACTAGGAGCGAAGAAATATTGGAAAATGTGGAAAAAACGGGGAAAATTATTCACCTTTGAGGGCTTCCGTTGCGTGCGCTGCGAAAACGGTTCAAGATATCAAAAAATATGTATGAAAGAATTATTCCTCTTAAAATGATCTTACAAAATGTTACAAAACAGTATATACAATACAATACAATACAATATTACTTTATTATGCACACCAAAAATAAATTACAATATGAGATGCTTAAACTATAAAAGAATGCACAAGTGGGCGGCCTTATCACCTTGAGTGATCTCTTCCAGGCAACCTTAGCAAGAAAACGGTGACAGAAATCAGTTTGGTCGGTGGCGTACAAATAAATACAATACTTAAAAAATAAAAATAAAATTTAAACAAAATTAAACCTATAACTAAATAGAGAAAGTAAAAGAAAATCAAACTAATTTACATGTTACAAATAATAATAAATTAATAAACTATGAACACACACATTTAACACCAATAAACGCGATTGATAGTTTACAAAGTAGAGATGTAATAGCTGTATACCATACTCTGGAAAATCGACAGAGATTTAGCCTGCCTGATATTTAAAGGCAGGTCGTTCCAGAGTAAGAGAGCTTTAATTGTGAAGGAGGATTGATAGAACAGATTGGAGTGGTTGAGTTTAGGATATTGTAGGATGAGAGTACGTGAAAGACGAAGGGATGAAGAGTGAGTTTCACTCACAAAGGAGAAACGTTCCTTTAAGTATAAAGGAGTGGAAGGAATAAATAGGACTTTGTAGAGGAGGGACAGCAGGTGAGTATTACGACGAAGACGGATAGGTAACCATTTGAGCTTTTTGCGAAATTCAGAAATGTGGTCATATTTACGCAAGCCAAATATGAACCTAATAAAGAAATTTTGGAGACGCTCGAGCTTATCGAGCTGCTCTTCGGTTAGGTCAGGATAACAAGCGTCAGCGTAATCTAAAATAGGATGTAGCAGAGACTGAACAAGCACAGTTTTGGTTGAAATCGGAAGAAAATTACGCAAACGCCTAATAGCTGCAGAGGATGCAAAGACCTTTCGACTGACCTCATTGAGCTGTGATATCCATGAGAGCTGACTGTCAACCATTATGCCTAAATTTTTTACAGTGTCACTTATTTGAATTGGGACGCCATCAAACAAGATTTGCGGGATGCGTGACCAATTAATTTTTGAAATAAGTTGTGAACTTCCGATTATTATAGCCTGTGTCTTACTTGGATTAATAGTTAGACCAAACATGCGACTCCAGTCACCAATACGCTGTAGGTCACCATTTATTGTTGTAATGGCCACATCAAGATTTTCCAAAGTTGATTGAGTATATATTTGTAAATCGTCTGCATAGAGGTGATAGAGAGAAGAGAGGTTATTAGATATAGAATTAATGAAAAGGGAAAAAAGAAGAGGTGATAGCACATGTCTATCTTTTAAGATTAACTCCCTAGAACCGTTTTTATGATAATAACTATTCCACGCGAAGTCGCTGGCACAGCTAGTCTATGATAATGATAAAAGAAATCTATGATAATTGCGTACTATGATTAATGTTCCTATTATTCACATTATGATTTGATAAGACTTACCTACGTAGGTAGTATACTGATTGATTGATTTTTGTGGCAAACTTATAGAACAGAGAGTATAAAACAACATTTATTTATGTAGGTATGTACATCTGTATATGGTAACTTTTTACGTCAAAAGTTAATTACATATATATTGTATTATAGTATTTTATGCAACTGTCATATAATGAAGGGTATTAAAACACGACTGTGAGTTTCATAATAGTAACGAGTGTTTTAATACCCGTGTTATATGCAGTTGCATACACTACTTTATCTTCACTAATGCAATTAATCAAACAACAAAAGTAAAAGCTGACAATAGTTAATTTTTCATATAATTTTCTAGATTTTTCTGGCAAAAGATTGTGAGTTACTTTTGTTGCCAATTCTAGAATATCCGGAGGCGTACAAATATCATCGTCGCTATCCATTTTTAACTTTTAATTTATATTTAAAAAACAAAACACATTGCGAAACATTACATTCACGCGTACGTGTATTGTCACAGTGATTTTGCCGCCATTAAAATCTAACCAACGAGAGCGCAGCGCGACCAACCTGATTGGCCCTGCAATCAGGTTGGTCACGCTTTTTCGATGTTATAATGAGCTATTACGATATCGATGTGGATATTATAACATCATGTGAAATTGCTTAAATTGAGTGTTTTGTTGTCTGTGCTATAACAGTAGTAATTATAAGTCAAGTATTGGAAACATAAGTAGAATGTTACAACATTAGTGTAGATAAATAATTTTAAGGTATAGTGTGTAGAATTGACTGTCAATATTAGCTTGTCATATTGTAAAGCGTTTATATAAGTCGCGTATGTAATGAAATTTATTTAACTGTCATATTGTTCTCTAAGTTGATACTACATATTTTGGCTATCTCTTTTCATATTATCTTTTTATTTAATATCATATTGTTCTATAAATTGAAATTAAAATCTTATAATATCTGCACCAGTTTCATTTCTCCTCACCTGAATAGTTGCGGAAGGGGGCAATTAATCCCGAGTAGGTAGAGTCACGAAAATTTTTCATTTTAATTAAAGGCACGCCGAGGATCGCCTAATTAACCCATTAAAACAGACTCCACTTTCATTCTGTCTTTTTTTCATCGCGACCATTTACTGTCTTACGATTTTAGAATAGGAATTAAGGGACCGTGTTTTTTTAATAATAAAATAATATATTTCTGGACATATCACACAGCACCATCTAACCCTATACTAAGCTTACTCTTGTACCATGAGTACTACTTTGATTACCTACCTGTTTTGTTATATTAAGTTGAATATGAGTAAATTACATTTAATATGGCTATTTAGAATATAAGTGTCAAAAAAACTGGAACAACTTACAAAAAAGAATCCATTTTGTTTTATATTTTACTTACCTGAGAATAAGTTAGAGATTATACTGTGATTAGAAATTTAACAAATAAACAATTACATATACATATATTAAAAAACTTCCAAACGAACCTAGAGTGACTTATAAACTCTGTCGAAAAAAAAACAAGTTTAACGTTAAATCTAATAACCTACCAAATTTGCTAATGAAACTTGCACCAACGAACGGTTCATAGCAAACTGGGCCCTATTCGACCACAATAAGGTATAAATTCCCAGTTTGAAAATTGTCACTAAAGCAAGGTACACACTGGGTGGAACTTGTTGCCGCCACAAAAGAAGTGGAGTGCGCTGAAACAATGGCTCAGCTCAGTGGCACTACGTTAATCTGCAAAGTACATTCAATGACAAAAAAGCTGAAAATTTGCGGATTTCAGCTAAGCTTACACTCATGATTTTAATTGTTTAAGTTCTACTTCAACGTTTTGCGAGGGGGCGCGTATGAACGAAGTTTATTTTTCAAAAAGAAAGTGTGCGCAGATTATTTGATAAAGATTAGATATAAGGAATCATGAGAATAATTTAAATTAGTAAACATGTTATAAAATTCAAAAATAACACGTGAAACTTATTTCTTATTTTTGCATAAAATAAGTATAAACAATTAGGTGCATAGAAAATAATATTCAATCTGATATGTCAGTGCTGAGGGTGATGAAAAACAAGTGATTTCGCGGCAAGATACAAACAGCGTACGACTACCGTCAACAAGAGAACCAAGCTGTAGCTACATAAGATTGATATTTGTTGTCTAACAAATATTTCTCGTCCTACAAAATTACCGCTTACAGAAACAACAGAAAATCTGACATGTCAGTGCTCAAAGTGCGTCTGAACATAAAGGTAATGTTTAAAATTAAAATAAATGTTTGGATATACTTAGAGTTGGTAACAGAACACATTGTTACAATTTATAGAATTTTTGTCTATTTATCTGTGTCTCTGTTTATATAAACGGATCATCATGATTTTTGGTATGTAGGTAGTTCGAGGTCTTAGAAGTTTCATAGGCTACTTATTATCCTGAAATAATGCGAGTTAAGCCGCGGACGCCAACTAATAAAATAATGTGTAACAAATATTTCTCATAAAATTGTCGCATAGAAAACAATAGACATCTGACATGTCAGTGCTGCTCACTACAAAGCAAGTGGCTGTACGCACAAGTACAGTGAACAAGACAAGCGGCACCGCGATCATCTGAATGACGAAACTATTACCACATATCACATATAAAAAATGTCATATAAAATTACCGCATAGTAAACAATAGACAATCTGACATGTCAGTACCGCACACAAAGCAAGTGGCTGTACGCACAAGTACAGAGAACAAGACAAGCGGGCCGCGATCATCTGAATGACGGGCCATTACTGGCATTCAGGGCGGCGCAGTCGGCCGAGCCAAGTGCTGGGACCGCCGAGATTGGTTTCAATAAAAGCGCAACCCTCCCCCATGTTTTTCTTTCATCACTCAACTTTGAATGGCGTTATTCTGTACTGAATTATTGTTAAATTTTTTTTTCGTGTTTGTTGCAGGTAATTTTGCTGGTTGATTATTCCGTTGTACCACCAACTTCAAGAAAATACAGCAGCAGTAGTTCATTCGAGTGAGTAAATTTTATTATTGAAAAATTGACAAATAACAAAGATTTGATTCCTTTAGCAAAAAAGTACTAAATCAATATATGAATATTTTATTTTGCAATTCACATGAAAGAACCATGATTTGTAATTCACATACAACGATATCTTAATAAAACAATAATAAACTTAACAAGAAATAAAAATAATACTTATTATTACTGCATATTGCATAAGCCCATCCACAGGCCACGGCGCGGGCGGGATGAAACACTACTGTCCAACAAACGTATCATTAAAGTCTGCTTTAAATACGCCTAGGGCTGTGCTGATTAATCATCTCCCGGGATTAATTAGTGGTGAAAAAGCCGATGAAAAAAGCATCGATCTCCGGATAGAGCTGGCGGGGTGGTTTCAGCAGGTTTAATGCCGGATACCGACTGGATATTTTACGAACGTGTGATTACAGCTTTATTAAAACTAATTTAATTGAAATAATAGTAAATCTAGTGTTCTTGTTCTCTGGATGAATTATATCATATTTATTTTATGATTTTTTATACAATTTTCGTAAGTACCTGAGTAAAATTAACTTAATACTAATATAAATCTAGAAGTTTGATTCGCCGTATACTTATCTAATAAAATTACACATAAATAGGAACATTTCATTACTACCCTTGGCAATAAAATTGCTGTTTCCTCAGTCAATGACGCAATAGTTCAATTCTTCTTTACGTCATACGTTTGTAAACCCACTGGCGGGCAGTTAGCGCTAATGGTGTAGTTAACTGAGAGTGGGTAACGTACTCTATTGGATTGAGTCAATCTGACGCCGATCAGGGAGAAGTTTTGGCAGTAAGAGGTGTTTTCTAGTTTTTTGTTAATTAATTGTACGAAAGATAAAACAAAAATAATTTTTGTAGTCATGAAATGATTCATTGAAAGTATTTTAATGTTTTTTTACCACATGATAAGCCTTCGTTTGACCACATCTTGATGTTCAGTTACACTTTAGTCTAAAATGTAACACGCTCGCTTCAAAACCTTCCCTGTACATTTGTAACCCCTGGATTGTAATCGTGATTCTAAAAATGATATCTCCCATTCCTGTGATATTCTTATATTTTACTGGTAATTGAAATTATCTATGTAATATAATCAATATAACATAATTACAGGCACAAAACAATTCATACAAATCAAATATTTTATTTACATAGTTATATTTTAACTAGCTGATGCGCGCGACTTCGTCCGCGTGGAATAGTTATTACCATAAAAACGGTTCTAGTGAGTTAACCTTACCTAAAACATAGACATATACTGTTGCGGACATTTTGTTAGATTATTTCAAGAGAAATAATTCTTTCATACACATTTTTTTGATATCTTGAACCGTTTTCGCAGCGCATGCAACGGAAGCCCTCAAAGATGAATAATTTTCCCCGTTTTTTCCACATTTTCTATTGTTTCTTCGCTCCTATTAGCTGCAGCGTGATGTTATATAGCCTTAAGCCTTCCTTGGTAACTAGTCCATCTAACACAAAAATAATTTCTCAATTCGCACCAGTAGTTCCTGAGATTATCGCGTTCAAACAAACAAACTCTTCAGCTTTATAATATTAGTATAGATTAGTTTCAATCAGTCGTACCTACTAACAACACACATGCATTTTTGGTCTAGCCAACTATAGTTAAAAAACAATGGTAAACTTTGTCGGGCATAAAAAACACTATTTTTCACATTCGCAAAAACAAGAGCAAACGTCGCCAACTTTCTCTTACTGTTTCCACGCAAACCAAATATCTCACCACTCATATTACAGAGGGAGTTCTAAATGTCGCTTTTTAAAGATGAATATTTTACAGTCAGCCGTAACTCATTGTCGGCGAATTTAATACGTTGAGTGCGTTTACAGAGCAACTTTTAAATGTTCGAGATTGATCGGCGGATTGGATGACTAAATGGCTTAATGCTTTTAGTCTACCGCTATTAGGGATGTGCCGTGTCATCGTAAAATGATAGATGTCTAGACAATTTAAAAAAAATATCGACTCGCTGATTTTAGTTTTCATTTGTTAAAATATTTTTATTGGTATTGATTTTTGCAAAAGTTAAGAATTTTATTCTGGAAACTCCAAATATATAATATCATATGCATAAATAGTATCTTTTAGGCGTCCTCGGTACATCATTACAACTAATACATATATCACATGTAAGACTAGTGCACATTGGGCACGCAGTAGTTACGTAAGCCACTGCACACGTAAGTAAAAATGTTATTTGTTTTGTAATTACACGCTATTATATTTATTTTTCTCGACGTAAGTAGGTAGGTAATGATATTTACGAGCAGTGAGTGGTTAGTTAGCCAACTAATATAATGAAACGGCGTCGTAGGCGTGCTTTATGCGAGCTAATGGAGAAACTACTCGCAGAGAGTATATCAAAATGATGCGATACATAAATAACACTAATTGCTGTTGTGAAATTTCAAACGCAATATAGCATGAGTGCGCCTCGTAATTTGCGGGAATCATAATGAATTGATTTATATTTATAATAATGTTCGCAACTCGGTGCGATTAAGTAGGAAATATGACGATGTCGGGACTGGATGGTTCTCGGTCGGCGCATAATTACAATAATTGCAAAAGTTTTCTCACTTCACAGACTTAACCGCGATGCTTTAGAGCCATTCATTTGTATTTATGCACGCCGCGTAAACAAGTCTTAATGGCGTTTCATTTTTATATTTTCCTTTGTGCCCCGGTCGTGGTGAAAACGTTGCGCCGTCGGTATTCTTCGGAGAAAATCCTAGTTGAAGTTTACGAGTGTTTCATAATCCTTGTGTCGAAACACGTAAAATTTCCTGGAGTTTTATGCAGACGCAGCGTCGTTGGGCGGATGGGTCGTCCGGTGCGCTGTAAAAATACATATCCCTGGAAACAAAACAAGTGTTACGTAAAAAGTAACAGATTACAGACCACTCTCGTTTACAGCGGACGCGTTATGGCTCTTTGTTCAAATTCGGGCCCCTGGGAGATGAGCTATCTGACTCGCAGCCTCTCACGCCGCCGTTTTACTCATAGTTTTTAGTTTCATACATTTTTGCGCTGAATTTTACGACTTTGAAGGTAAAATTTTTGTTCCAAATTGAAACATTAGTTTTTATCCCCACACAAGTCTTATAGAAAGCCGCAAAATAAGTACCTACATACACTTATTTTTGTAAAAGTCATGCGTATTTTTTTAAAGATTATTTTTCATAGTTTATTAATATCAATTAATTTTATTAAGCTTTCCACTCATTCTCTCAAAACAAACGCTACCTGAGCCAGATCAAATAACCAGACAACGGAGCACATAAAAACGACAAGAGTTCTAAATTCCGATTTTCTCCGATATTAAATTCGAGAGCGCAAATTGCCTAATCTAAATACAGTTCGATACACGTGGCGGCAGGATGACTCGCGTTTATCTTCCCGAGAATCTGGGTTTCCATTTAAGTTTGTTGGGTTGTGTAAGTAACGACTGAGATCACTCCCGAGTTATGTCAGCAGTGCTGCCCTCGCGGCGACGCTGCCTGCAACAGTATAGCAACTTCACGGTAACCGCACAGCACTCGGGTTACGGAAATAAGGTGTGTGGTTTACCATGTACAGCTGTGTCTATAACATGATTATGTCACGTATTGTATGCAAATATAAATATAAGTAGTACAGTAGTAGAACAGAATAAAAAGAGTCCGTGAAGACAATGGTTTTTGTCGTAAACTAATTTTATTACTATCTCATCATATGTAGTTAGCATATGAATGACTGCTATTTTTTAAAAGAAAAATAATAATAATGTTAAGTTCGACCTAATAGCTGTTCGTAGCTAAATCTCGTAGCTTTTGCTACGCGACGTCTACGCCAAAGTCCAAACATCACAATTGAAAATTGACCTCTAAATCAGATAAATCCTTACTGTAGTTCCTCCACTCCAACTTGCAGACCCTATGTTCGCACCAAATCCGCGAAATTAACTAGAAAATATAATGCGGTGTGAGAATCCGCTGCTTGCGACAAAACGTACATAATTAGAAAAGTTTTTACGAGGCACGTCGTCGAGTCGTCGGCTGTCACAACCTGACACGACGCCCCATGTCCGGGCGACAGTCATATTTAACTGAGCAAATTATTTACAAATTGTAATTCTTTTTGTTGCCCCTCGCTCGCGTTTCTCGCCGGCGGCTATTGATGTTTCTTATTGTAATCTTTGTACGTATTCAAAAAATCCGTAGGACTTAACGCTGTAATACGAGATTACATTTTGTAATAACATTGTGCAGGATTTTTTTACTGAATAATAAAATAATGCTTAGATTTGTTTTACTGTCTAGCCGTATTTTAATTAGATACCTACTTGTATGCTATGTAATCCGTTTCATATTTGACCTTTTCTTTTTCGATATAATACCGACAATAAACAACGATTAATATGAAGTCCCCAATTCTTTTTATACCTAATGTATATAATAAAAAAATATTAGCTAAACTAAAGATATGTAAAGTTTGTCAGCTTTTTATACCTACCTTACTGCGGTATTGAAACTAGCCATAATATCAAAATTATTGCTGAAACTAGCAGACTTTTGGCATCTGTGGCAACACAGACACCATTAACTCTTATGTGTCAACAGTCACGAAAGGGCTAAAAGAAGCCAAACTTGTATTATAAAATGAAAAATAATCGCCAGTTTTGGCACGACACCGCGTCAGCGATGGGGTTTCTTGGCCTAAATGAGTGCAATTAGAAAAGTTTTTATTGGCCACCGCGCGCCAAAACCCAGGGGCTATACTTAGTTAGCTAGCGAGCGAAATATGTTAGCGTTGTTTTCAACTAACACTCACCATAGCTTTGCAAAGATTTTGTTGTTACGCAAATTAGGTATTATTGCAATCTTTCGGTAGCTTAAGCAATTAAGTAGCCCACCCCGGATCGCTCCCGGCGCAAAGGTTCCCATTACGCTCGCCGCGTTGCCACGTTGAATCGCGATGGCTAACCTTTACACCAAAAATGATCCAGAGCGGGTGTCTCCCGTCTTCTCGTTAATTCTTCGGCCTAACTCCCTGACGAAATCTTTAGCGTCACCACTCCAACTGCCCATGGTCTCTACGGCAACCGGAACAAAATGATGGAGCGTTTCCAAGGCAGTATATTTCTGCTTTTGTCTTCTGCAGGCGTCCTCGGCAGCAGCTGACGGTGAGTGAATGGTACGACTCAGGTGACTGGCGGCAAAAGTGCAGACACAAGTTGCGTCCCAAATTAGGCACTTGCCGTTCTTCATTAATAATACATAAACAATATCCACTCATACCGATTCTTATAAGAAACAATATAATCAAATACAATTATAGTAACCTTACGCAAAGTAGTGTCATTACTATATGTATTTGATCATATTATATTATTATTTATAATTCTATTTGTAATTGTTGGCAATGTTGGGAATAAATCACTGTTAATAAATGCGAATTTACTAAAATGGAATTTGTTGAATATCTAAGAGTGACCAATTTCAGTCAATTTAAAAGTGACCTATTCGACCTATCTAAGTATAATTGTCTAGAATTGAATGCAATAAACATAAGATATAATTTCACAAAACTAAGTATTCAAGTATTTCCAACAGCATCGAAGAGTAAATTCTAATAATACCTAGCCATTAGCGAGATGGTATCTAAATTGGCAAGCGAAAGTAACGGTGTAACGAGAAATTAAATTTTCATTTCAGATCGCCTTCTAGTACAATTGTTTCAGGATTTTCCATACAAAAAAATATGTTTTCTCTTTTGCTTTTCTTTGGTTGATGGTGTTTATTCTACCAAAATGTATGTTATTTTTTTGAAGCAGTATATTTTTTTAATTATAAATAAGAATAACTTAGCTCTTACTATGCAAAAAATATACATATTTTTTAAATTGAAATAACATCTAAAAAAATATAATAAGAACTTAAATTAATCTAAAAAAATAATAACGCGCTCACATTTCAGTAACAAAAATTACGATAAAGCAAACATTGTGAAGTAGGTAATCACAACGCCTTAACAGAAAAAAATAATGACAAAATATTTGGTACATATTTTTTTCTGTCACGTTAAGAACTTAACTGAACATCTGTACTACAGGTCTTTAAGAGCTATCTTCAATCGAATGAGGTCAGGTCTGAGTGCAAGTCCAGCACAATGAGCCGATTAGGTTCTTAACGAAGCCAGGGAGTGATTTCAAGCGTATCGATAGAATCTATTGCTTTTTGCTTCGTTACTCAGACGCTTTCCAACTTTTACGCCTGGATTCTCACTATTTAACTGGCACGTTTGTTAAGTTAGTGCTAGTTTTCTTTGTTTACTTTTGTTATTTGGTTCCAGCCCATATGTGAAAAATGGATTTGAAGCAGATACTAAAATCAGTCAATTTAGAGTCTAACGACAATTTTTTTTCTATAATCTTTTCGTTTTGAAGTAATTAAGTTCAATAATATTTTTTGTATCAAAAACAGAATCATTAAGTTAGAAGTGAACGGCTACATATTGATAGATCTTAATTAGATTAGAAGCTTTGGTACCCGAAATAGATTGTCACAAACCATTCAACCAACTTCTTCAATCAAACAAAATTCATTTTTTAACTTTTTTGCGTCGCAATCTTTTTTTTTTATAATAATAATCATTTATTTACACTTAATAACTAGGTACAGATCTTAATGCTATGTAGGTCTTTAAACCTGAATTGAAATCATCACATGGTGAAACAAAGATATCACAAAGCTTACCTAATTCCAATATTTTCCAAAATGACCCCGTCGTATTACGAGTAGACCCGTATCATCACGTAAAAATGACGCTATACAATTTGCGCATTTCCCAATTCGCCCGTGACGTCACCTAGGGGAATAAGCATGGCGTCAACGACATTAAGCCGTGAAGATACCTAAATTGTATGTAAAATATCCAACACACATGTGCCAAATGATGCGTTCAGAGTAAAAATCGATTACCATGTCAGAAGGTCTTAGGGCGGCTTGATGAACTCTTGACAGCAGATTTTAAAGAGAAGAAAAAGATTTCAAAATCCGTCAAGTTGGACTATCTCTCAAAAATAGGTAACACGCCATAAATAAACTCAACATTCGCAAATGGGTACTTGATGCATCTTGCTAATTTATCCACAAATGAGCTAATTTATCCATATATTAAAAGATATGAGGTTAAACCTATTGTTATTTGGTGCGGAATCACGCCATAGTTTTGTGAAGAGATATGACTAAAGTTACACATGAGATAATTATGTTACGCATTGTACAACACTGGGAAGTATTTATTTTAAAATAGATGGATAGGTTGGAGTCTCTGATTTATTTCGTACATGCACAGAATATACGGAAAAGCACGTTAGGAAAATCCCAAGGCGCATTCCCTTTCGGAGGAACACGACTTTTCACATCGAAGAATGTAAATGGCGTTTAATATGGTGTAAACAGTTGACTGGGTTATATAGAATGCGAATATAGCGTTAATGCTTCAAGACTTTTGCGGTTGAAATGTTACGTAGGTTGCACTTTGGAGGGTGTTCCAAGTAGGTTTAAATTTAAACGTGCTCAAACCATCTCTATATTATCTTCTTAATTTTTAAGTATTATTTGTATCTAGAATGTATGTAATAAAATGTACCAATACTTTTTTGGAGATAGCAACAATTTTGCACAAATTTAAAGCTACAACATGCAATGCAATGCATGCAGCTAGTTTACAAGATGCATATACATCCTTATTTCACCAAAGTCTCCAACTAAAACAGATCAGGGCAAAGAAGCAAACCAACAGATAAAAATATTCTTTTAAAAACAAGGGTTCTACTTTTTGCTATTTGGCTAAGGAACCCTAAAAGCCCTGGAGTGCCATCCTGACTCCATACTAGCATATTATTAGCCCGTCTTGAGAACCGCAACACTGAAGTGTTTAATAATCGCCATTTCTCCGGTGACAGGGTTATTCTGCAGTTATTATTTACTGCATCTATTTTCGTGTTACAGTACTCCATTATTTATGAGCGTGAACGCATAAGGCCGTACGTAAACTAGGCTATAACAAGCTTTAGGTATTTTGTGGTAACGTAGTCGGTTGAGACAGTGCCTCAATTTAGTACTTTACACGTGTGATATCGATATGTTTGAGTCCCAGATATTTGTGAAGGTTATTTGCTAATTATTAGGTTACTTATTTTCAAAATACTAACTTGTGTAAATACTTACTTCCGTAGCCGTTACTAAAATAGAAAAAAATATATGTATTTTGTTATGTGAAAACTCCAATGAACTGAGACTTGAAGTTTTATAAAGTCCATAAAAATGCATTAATTAATTTTAAAAACCCGAATCAAAAGATCGTTCTTCGATTATGATATCAATAAGATATATTTTACATATACATATAAATAAAAAGTTAGATACAATACTTTAAGAAAATATTTGAAAGCAGCTTTGTGTTTTTCTCTGCAGTCTATGAGATATACCATATGTGTACAATACAATAATTGTAGGGCTCGGCTGTTCGTCATAATACGAGAGTCGTTAAGCCATGTCAGAGGCCCTTAGGGCAGCTTGATTAACCTCTAACCAGAACTCTCTCTACCACTCTACTCTACTCTCTCTACCACTCTCTAACTCTCTACACCAGAGTTGGCCACTCTCTTTCGGTAAGAATAGAAGAAGAAATGCAATAAGTTTCTCAAGAGCTGTGTAACTGCATGGCAGCGTGACAACAACATGTAGGCAGCGCAGCAGGTCTGAGCCCGCATATGCAGTGTCTCCGCGATACGCCACGTTCCCGTGATGTATGAGACGCTAACTTGCTTGCCCCTTCTTGCTTAACACTCGCACGGCATAAATTCCACACTGAAACCCACAACTTTGGTCTAGAAATGTACGGAATCCGCCGAATGAAGTTTTTACAACTCTACAGACGTTTTCACCCGTTAACTCCTTAAATTATTACGTTTCGGTTGTTCGTATACGCGGGTGTTACCGTGATTCATGCGTGACGCGCCCTTTGAATTCCTCAGGAACTTGAGAAAAAGCGTTATGAGGTAACTGAAAAATAATGTTTACACCTGTGTGGCCTAAATTGGTCTTTTCTCTGAGTCGGGTTTGTGCAAATTCTTGCCGGTCGGAAAGCGATTTCGAATAATGTCGTCATAAATATCTAAAGACTGTTCTTTTTCAAACAAAATACAGTGTAATAATTTTCACTACTAGCTGGTTTTCCGTTTCTGTTGGTTTAAATAACATCAATCTCGTTACAATTGTTGTTGGTAAATACACCGGTTGTGTCCTTCAGAATCATTTTCTTGGACGATTACAAAAGCACTCCGCTCTGCCAATAATTCTACTGAAAAGCAACTGAAATGAATCAATTTCATTTTCATTCGAAACGGCAAATCATTGACTGCTACAGTAACAAAAACAAAAAACACCACTGAAAATGTTGCCAACCGCAGAAATTTACCTTTCACATAATGCGGTAAACAGTTTCTGTGCATTTCCTGAAAAAAGACTGGGATTTTTTAATAAATTCTCCGAAGAGCGATTAAAAGTGAAGATACGCGAGGTGAGGAAAGGGGGATGGGGGGAGGAGGGGAGGAGGGGAGCAGATACCGGTAGAATGGCGATAATTTTCAGTCTAGAGTACGTGATATTTTTAAGCAATCTTAGAGCTGAAACATTTTTGGCGGCGCCGCTTGCATATTTTAGTCTAGAGGCACTATTGTTGACTTGATTTTTGTTTTGCTTGTAATGCGCTAATGGAGCTACATTTTTTGTACAAACATTTCTGGTTCGTATTTTAAATAGCAGAGCAGGCTTAAATACGAAATTAACAGTTACGAAGTAGATTTACAGACATAAGATACATACATAATTCATAAATCATCAATAAATGTTTTTATTTCTACATATGTGTGAATTTAAGCTATCTCTTTAACACCTGTCTCCATTTCTCTACAAGTAAAACATTGAAGAAATTAACATTTATTTACAAAAAACCGATGGAAGCAAATATTGCAACGCGGTAATTATCTTATTCAAGCAAACTGGAACTATTTGTGTGTACAAATACCTAAATAAATAACCAAAGAAGAATATTGCTTCTTATTCGCTATTCTTGTTTTTTACAGCAAGTAATATCGAGATCTGTGGAACGGGCTTCGCTGCGACTTATGCAACATCCTAAATTAAGCCTTATTGCCTATGTCGTTGTGTATTTATTGCAATGATAGCATATCGATACGAATTCAGGTTTTCTATTTGTTGCGAGAATTATGTGCTGGTTGACAAAAATAAGTATAAAATGTGAGTAAGTATATAAAAATTTGGTTAACAGGCAAATTAGATAGTTTCTAGTAATCTTACGAGTGTTGAGTGCACGTTTACGCTTTGCTTTGACTTTTTAAGGTCTTCTACGAACACGTCTACGCCATCCTGTGCGTAGCAGCGTAGCTTTAACACCGTAGCAAATTGTAGGCATTCGTAGACTGCATATTTTGCATAAAACACAAGTTGTTTAGGGCATTTATTTTTATCGTAAATGTATGTAAACAGTCAGATGAAACGAAACGTACTGAATGATGAATCTACGGAGCAAAATTTCAACAACAACTTTGTTCTGCGAATTGAAGATATACAATATGTTATTGCATTCGATATTCGGTACGTAGTTATATAAATTAACCTACTTAAATCAGCCACATAAAAACAATGGCCATAAAACAAAATTAAAGTTGTATTAATTAAAAGCAGCCGCCATTTATTGTAAAGCACAATGAATCGGTCGCCACGCCGACCGCGGCGCGTATTTAATTTTATCATTCATCATTATTTATGTCAATTATTATGTAATAATGTACGCATGCAAAATTAAACTTATTGTCCGGTTTAAGGCATGATAATGTGAGTTTATTGATGGATTGTGCATGCTCACTTACAGTGCTTATTTTATTAACAATGACACACATACGAGTACTAGTTAGAGTTTACTAGTGGATGCTCGCGGCTTCGCTCGCATTAAGAAGAAAACTTACATCCCCTATTTCACTCCTTAAAAGTGGCATTTCCAAAAATCCTTTAAAAAAAATGCAATGACGTAGCGGATGCCTACGTCATTGCATTTACCTTCGTACCAAATTTCACCCCAATCCGTTCAGTGGTTTGGGCTGCGCGTTGATAGATCACTTTATCAGTCAGTCAGTCAGTCAGTCACCTTTGAATTTTATATATTTAGATTTTAGCACTACTCGTACGGTGATAACAAATGTTTAAAACATAAAATTTTTGGTTTTCTTACAGCAAACTTTCTTTAAATTTATATAACCAAAGAACACATTCAAAAAGGGTCTTCAAAAAATAAGAGCCAAGTTTTACAACGTATTGCGTAATACTTTTGGCTTTTTTCTTCATAGTAATGTAAATCTTTGGTTAAAATAGTTCCATCAACCTAGATCTTTGTACCGTAACTTAAAAATTAAAGTTGGTCAGAGAGATTCCCGCCACGTACCATCTTTGATTTCATCCGAAGAGCCTTTCTCTCTTCGCAAGGCGGAATAGGCGGCCATTCCCTGCCGCAATATGTATGATAAATAAATTGCTATCCAATATCAAATGGTGGCAATACTGGAGAAATGTACAAACCGTTTACTCTTATTACATGGTATCCCTCAAATGACAGGATGAGAGTCTATGTCTAAAGTTTTAGTTTTGTTTTTGACCATAAAGTTTGAATGAAGCAAAGTTAATTTATTAACTTTGCTGAGACTACTACTCAACTTTATCTGTATTCAAAATTATAATTGAGCATACATTGAATCGATGCACTAATATTACTATAGATGTATAGTAGGTACACTATATATATGTAAAGTAACCATAACTTACTCTAGGTATATTTATAAGATGAAATAAATAAATAATAACACCAAATACGAAGCAACATCGAAGATTTATCTTCCATGGCAAGAGCTAAACGTAAAAATCCAAAGACCAGCTTTTAATTAACCAAATGAATCCTACGTCTAGCCTTAATTTACTTAGGCTGCCAGAGAAGCCAGATAAACAAACAAAACTTATGAACATAATATTCGTCCATATCGTAATTTAGTTCGGAAAATGAACGCATATGTCTCTCGAGATTGCCGCTATGGGAACTTGGTAAAAAAGATATCAAGAACAAAAGACATTCATGTCATTTTGAGCTGAGGACAAATGAGACAGAGGAAATAAGAAAAATATTAAACGTGACTGGAAATATGAAGCTGTTTTCCATACAATGACACGGTGTACGATGCCACGTCGGCTGTGTAAACCGTGCCTTATGATTGGTATAATAAGAATAGGAGATTGTATCTAAGATTTTGATGTTTACTTCTTTTAAAAACATAAAAACACAGGTTACTGATTTTCATCTACAATTAATACTAGTATACAATGTATACTAATATTATAAAGCTGAAGAGTTTGTTTGTTTGAACGCGCTAATCTCGGAAACTACTGGTGCGAATTGAAAAATTTGTTTATGTGTTAAATAGACCATTTATCGAGGAAGGTTTTGGGCTATATAACATCACGCTGCAACTAATAGAAGCGAAGAAATAATGGAAAATGTGGAAAAAACGGGGAAAATTATTCATCTTTTAGGGCTTCCGTTGCATGCGCTGAGAAAACGGTTCTAGATATCACAAAAATAATGTATGAAAGATTTATTTCTCTTAAAATAATCTAAAAAAATGTCATCAAAAATATATGTCTATCTTTTAAGCTTAACTCACTAGAACCGTTTTATGGTAATAACTATTCCACGCGGACGAAGTCGCGGGCACCAGCTAGTATTTACATAAGCTGAGAGAGGTAATTGCTCTGAACACAAACAATATTTTTTATTATGAGTTAATTTATTAAGTGCTAATCTGCACTATGGTTGTTTAAGGTTAAGGTGGTTAAGGCGTTCTGACGGGCAGCAGAAATACGCAGGTTCGAATCCTGCCGGTCGTGATTATTTTCGCTCATTTTCCAATAAAAGTTTAATATTTTTTATTTAAATTACCTTTTTTTTCTTGTTTCACCGTTTTCTTCGATTCAGAGTGCTACAGCAAACATTTTGTATCAAAAGGGATCGGGACATCCGTGATCTTTATTTTCATATTCACTTTGTTTGCTACAAACGAGCAAAATAACTAATTTAGACTGCAAATAAAACGTCACTATTCAATGTCCTAAGCTATACGAGTAATTACGAGTATGTACGAGTATAATTTTCTGAGTGTTGAGTGGTGAGTGTTATAAAAAATATTGAAATTCTAACTAACACAGGATGATACTCATTGTCAGCATACAAAAAAACGACAGTTCCTAGACCAGCATTTGTAGGCAATCAAAAGTAACAGCCTCTTGTCCCAACATTCTCATGAAGTTCGAAAGCAGATAATGCGAGTAATGAAATAATGAGCTAAACTTAAACGAGCTGTAAAATTTATGTTTTGTTCAGCTTAAAAACAGCTCTCCGGAGATTTCCGTCGGAACCAAGTTAGCGTTGTTTCAGCTTTTTTCGGGCGGACTGAATTCAGTTCGCGGTTGCGTCGGTTTTTCAGAGTTCAAAGTTCACCAACTGCTGCTTTATTGCATTTCGGTGATTAATTGCACTTTATTTGGCATTTTGTTCGCGTTTCGAGGGACTTTGTGACGTGTATTGCTAATATAAAGAAGGAGTTGACGTACTTTATTAATATATCACGGATATATAATATTGAAACTGTATTAAATGTAAAATTGAAGTCAATGTTTAGGAGTAAACTAGCAAACTCAGAAAAATACTCGAAGTAATAAAATAATCAGTAAATGTAAAATGTACAGTCAAAATTTTACAACCGTACTAGTATAGTAATGTTATAAACTTGAACTAAGCATTCGTATATGTAAGTAAAATAAAATTCACCAAGAAACGTTTTAAAATAGTTTCCAAAGCAAATCTAATAACAACGGACACTTGGAGTCGGATTGTGCTCACGTTGACCTCGCCTCTGGGAAAATAAAAGGAACGTGTACATTCAGCCAGACTTATATAATCTAGAGATCTAAGTGGAACAGACCTGATTAACGTCAGCCGGGGTGGGGCGGGGCGAGGGGCGCGGGCAACAAACTACTGGATTTATTGTTAATGGCCCTTAGTGAGACGTTTAACGCTACGAAATCGCGCACAAACAACACAAATAACATTATACACATTGATGAAGACGCGTTATATTTTAACATAAACTCCGATAAAGCTACCATTGAACCAATTAAGTCTGCGCAAGTTACGGGGCTTATCTTTTCTTCGCAGGTTTGCGTAAATTAAGCCGTAACAAAGCAAGTGGATTTCACGCGGTAACAAGACTTTACAACTCGCTCGAGTGTCGACTCGCGGGAACTTTGTAGACGCGCAGTCGACGCTACCCACACGTGTACCTATAATGCATATACATGCCAGATTATCCCCAAGAAGCTCCAACGCAAAATTAATATTTTTTAAATCGCTTAAGGTCGAGTTTCACGCCACTCTCTAAAAGTTTATTGGCCGTAAAATAGTCGGGAGACTCACTTTGTTTGGAGCAGCATAGGATGTAGTTTCGGAAGCGAAACTTTGCGAAAATATTGTGCTGGATATTAATTGTTCGCGGAGCTCGCGTTTCCTCTGTTTTGCATGCATTTTGTGATACCCGCTTTATGAAACAAGGATATTAACAAAGCTTGTAATTTAACGTATTTTATTCACACATTCGTACAACGGGTCAAACATAAAAAAACATACTTAACTTTTAGCGCAGTACGAAAACGCCATTACTGTTATATTCACTCCATAAGGGGTAACGCTTGCCATTTCGGAAACAAAGCCATTCAACGTACGACGAATAATTCCTTTCGGGTGGCGTTAAAAATGTAAAAGTGGCGTCTCTCTCCCCGTTCAACCCTGTTGGAAGATTAGAAAACACGTTTGTGAGAGGTTTCGAACAATTTTCCGTTTACGTAGCGGTAATTGTGTAAGAAGAGAGCCGCACGGCGCGGCGGCGGCGCAGTGCGGGGCCGCAGACCGCTTCCTCCGCAGAAACCTCCGATGCGGGACGTGCACTGAATCCTAATACCACCTGTACTGATTTTATTTTCCCCTCCCTTATTCTTGATTCAACTATCTAATAGTTATCTGCAGACGTCCGATCATTCCGCGGCGCTGCGTCCGCCGAACTTTTCTTCTCTCTTCTCCTCGTACCTACCTATACTACGTATGTACATCAAAATTTTAACTCGGGCCTCTCCCCGGGCAGGTACCTTAACACGACCACCGTTTTATTGCAGTTTTTATGTTTTTCTGCAACTTTTCCTTTTGTCTAAATTATGCAGAAATCAATTCGGCCCAGTAAGCTGGGCCCTGGTAAATAATTCAGCGCTGATTGTAACGAGGGTCCGAGCCGCACTAAATGTTCCCTGGGAACCTTGTGGTCCACAAACAAGCCTTGTTTTCCTTATCTTTGTGAAGGAATCTACTCGCTTTGCGCATTTTGAGAGTCTAGCATTTTTATCCTGAGAATATTTCGTATTGATATTCTATTTATTGCGATGCTGATAAGTCACTAAGGTTTACTTATTACATAATTAAGTTTAGTGCAAATTCTTAAAGCACGTATTAGGAAACTTGCCCCGAGGGGCAGCAAATGAAATCAGAGCGCGGCGGGCGCTGGCTACTCGAGATTCTGCTCGCGTCCACTGTCCACCCTACTCGTGCTAATTTAATTATTTCATTAAAATAATCTTGTGCAAAGACAGTGGTCTGCAGTTTCTGCAGCACCACATAGGCTAATAGCATCACGACAACTACTACAGAGATATGTGATAACTTAACCGATGTTAACTTTGCCAACTCTCCGTCCCCGCGCAAACCAAATTGCCATCTTTTCTAATTAAAACAGTTAAGATATTTGATTACAATACTAAGCCAGATAAATTGAGCAAGATATCTGCTATAAAGACGGCCCTTAAACAGTACAAATAGCTTTAAAATTAAATCGTTTTCTGCAAAGATTTTTCCATGAAAAGTTTTCCACTTCGAAGTTTGCCACTTCGGCGAAGGCAAGTCGCGTGTAACAAAGCTTTTTTATACATTTTTATATCAGGAATGGGACGTCACGCTCGGTTACACGGCGCGGCGCCGACCGCGTCGGAACGCATACACCGGTAATAGGTGACGCGCCCTGCGGTATTCCGCTCACGTTTACAATTCCTTATATTTCATCTTTTTCCGCGGCCCCGAAAAATGTCATCGAATACACATTTCCCAGTAATCCTTATAAGTCTGGTGGCCGCCCCCCCCGCCCCGCGACAAGTTCCCGCGGCTGCGTGACTCGCATCCACAATATGCCACCAGCCGACAAGCCACTCTTCAATTAGATCTGTCATACTCGTTATCTTATAGGCTCAACATAACATCAGGAAAGTTTCCCTGACAATTTTCTACCTAATCAAACCGAACTTTTCCCGTGCCGTTTTCCTCTACGATATCATTTTCACTGGCGCTCGTTTCAAGTGAAACACAAACACATGTTGGTTGATTAAGTTTCTCTGCGCTACCTATATTATCTGTGTCTCGGAACTTATAGGAACTTTATCTTTAGTTAGTCTTTGGCAATCTATGTCACCTGTTTCTTGTCCTTTTGCTCGTAATGGGTTTCCGTATAATTGCGTATGAGTACATCTATTTCTAATTAAACGAGGTTATGTCTAAAATTTCGGCTTGTATACTTGGGTTTTCATTTTCACTGACACAGAAATCCGGATGCATTGTAAGACAGCGCGGTCCGTGAGAATGTACAGGCAGCATCAAAAGAAGCAGCAAAGCGAAAGTTTTTAATTGCAACGGGTGTGAGCGTCCGCGGCCACCGGACGCGTACAAGGATTTAGGGAATCTGTTCTTATCGGGAACATGCACCTAGCAGAGCATCGGCAGAAGTTGTGCAACAACTAGTTTGGAAGCTTGGAAACTCCATCAGATACGTGAGAGCCGGCGATTACCTTAAGCCAGAGGGGCGATGTGCATTCACAAATTTGTTGGCAGACTTGTCTCAAATCAGAGCCTTGCTTTCTGTATAGTACCTACTTAGTACATTGTTTTGTATCATTTCAATAGGATGAATTTAACGCATCCGAATGGTGGATGTGTAGTTTCTGGTAACCGTCTGGTTTATACCATTTTGTTTCCTTTTATATTTCTCATATTTAATGAATTTGTTTGTTGATTTTTTTTTTCAGAAAAACCATTGCATTTTGCACTGAAAACTGAGGCCTGAAAAAGAATCTAATCGCAGTCTATTTAAGTACGTATAAAAACAATAAAGACTCGTTGGTACACGATACTGTTTTCATTCTGTTACAAAAGCCGAAATTAATCTCAATAACATGTTTAGAAAGAGAAAATAGTTTCCATTCCAATGTCAGAAATAGATTTATTTATGAGCCAGCAACATTGGTAAACAAGGAATGTTTGTGTTACTAAGTAGGCCGCTTCCACTCTTTTTAGTCTTGGGAAAACTAATAAAAGTTATTTTATTCTGCGTGTTTTATGTTCTGATTCCGTAATAAGTTCTTAATGTCTTGCGACGTTTTTCCATAACAGACAATAATGTTGTGAAAGTTTTAACATTAATTATTAAGATATATCATTTGTTTTTTGTAGTGTTATTGAAAGTTCGATAGTTTATTTTAGGAAATTCACCGACAACATTTATTCTGTGCAAAACATGCCCGGACATTTTGATTCGATAGCCAGACCGGGTAAATATTAAAGTAAATCCACTTTTACATGCTATAAAATCGTGTAAACAAACGGATTCTAAACAGGAAGTGTTACTGAATCCAAATATCTATGTGCATAAAATGTTTGCTGGATATGATAATCCGTGTATTTACGTTTTAATTAACAATGTGCATTGCTTTTATGTGCCACTAACTTTTCGAAGCTAGTAATTATTTATTTTGGCTTTAAAATTTTAGCGCGCAATAAATTCACATGCGCATATACGAGTACTTTTACAGCCCATTTCGTTTAACTAGCATCGTTCAAATTTAGTTATGAAGGCAAAATTATGCAATGTTTCACAGTGGTAGAATAGGATTTAGAAATTACTACTAAAATATAAGCTTAACCTCACTTTAACCTGAATGCGAAATTGTAAAATACTTTCATTTAAGTCTACCTACTAACGAAATAATCTCCAAAACATTTGAGTAACCAGAATTTTCGACTGTTGTCAGTTTTCAATCAATCAAGTACCAAAAAGACCACTTTTTCCTGCCACCAAGGATGTGGCAAGCATCAGTCCTGCATCTCCGACGTCGCCGTAACTCGTCCGTTTATCGATGAAGTCCCAGAGCTAACAGCGGCCATATTTCAGCACGTACGTCCGTGTGGGCACTAACTAGCGAACACAGCTGGAGTTGCGGCGCAGTGACAATGTTTGGGCCATCCCCTGGGGCCGGACCGTGCGACGCATCCGCAATGAGCCCTGCCCCCCTAACTACCTACACCCTCTAATTTATAGCAACGGTTAATTACCTACAAGAATCTGAGTCAGCTCACAACAAAGCCAATGGACCCGCCTGTTAGTTCTAATCAAACTGATGCAGTTACAACGCACGTGCACCGCTCTGCACGGGATTAGAACGACCTATAACTAACGCCGCGGTCTCGGTTTCGACCAATGAACTGGATATCAAGTGGCTAAACTTTGCTAATGAGGAACATCTCCAGGAGTAATTTGCATAAAAGATGACATAACAGTTTCGAAAATCTTCGTAACCTCTTAAAACAAAATAAAACTTCTGAAGTATTTATACATGTTTAATCCAATGGATTCGCATGCTAATGCAGTCAAACATATCCTATGCAGTTAAAATACGAGTAAATAAAAAATTACCATACCATCCTCAATTATTACTTTCTTTTTTATTCGGTCCAGTGTTCCCGACCCGCGTGTAACTTAATTAAAATAATCAACTCCGTCCTTTTTGTAAACAGAATTTTATTTAGCATATTTCTGCGGCGACTGAAACCTACTAATTAATATGCATTATGTGTATCGAGCTCAACACTAGGAAAAGTTATGCTATTTACGCGACTTTGATTAAGATTTTATATTCATAAAGGCCATTTAATTATTATGTTAACGAAACCATCTTCTGAATAAAATATAAGACGCAAACTGTCAAAGGGAATTAAATCTTAATTATTCTTTGAAAATAATTATGATGAAAAATCGTACCTTTTCAAAGAGCATTTTCGAAGATACAAACACGATACGATAAAAAGTTATAGCATATATTGCACACCTTCTAGCTATACTTAAACGTATGCATCACATAAAAAATGCATTTATTCGGAGGCGTGTAGTAAAATACAAACGAATGCTTTGTTTTTAGTACTTGCGAGAGGTCTCTCGGAGGTGTTTTCGGTGTTAAATTATGCAGAAATCAATTTCTTTTCCCGGACTGAACCCCGCCTTGTCTGATAAATAATACATTTGTAATTGTGAGCCTGGACCGGGTTATAGCATGCGCCTGAGATAACGGTACGCTTTCTTGAGATATAAGTTTAATGATACAACATAATAAGATGCATACAAACTCTTGTTTTAAGAACAAAAATATAGAGATGACCGGAATAAAAAACTAGTATTAATGAAGAATTAAGTCTTGTATCAACTATTAAAACGTATAATTTTCATTTGTCGTTAATTTAAACTAAATCGGCGAATCGAAGGTTTGTCAATCGTTTATCGCCGACAACAATGCCTCTCCCCTCCCAGCGGGCCGATAAAGAGCATTTTAATATAGAAAGTTAATTTTCTTTTCAACAAAAATGTAACCCAAAATTCATGCCATCTTTCCTTAAGCTCCTATCCTTAGTATCATAAATGCATAGCTAGGTTATAAAATAGGTACCTAAGCATCGGTAACAGCTACTACAATGTTTATGACGTACTTTGCATCAACTAAATCGCATTATCAGGTATCACGGCTCCACAATTTCGCCTGAAGCTAAAACCTAACTCAACGATGTTAAAGAAGAAAACATATTTTCCTGGATAAAATACTTGGGTGTTACTTCTTTACTTACTTTAGTCAAGTTTAGTTATTTGATATTTTGAGAGCATCTGATATTGTGGTCCTCAAACATGTCAGTTTCCTCACGATGTTTTCCTTCACCGTTAAGCGAGTGCAAATCCACACATAACTAGAAAATACAAGTCATTGGTGTAGGGCCGGATTCGAACAAGGGTGCGTCTGGATGAAAAGCAGACACTGGAACCGCCGAGCCACACTCGCTTAGAAATAGAATAGTAGCATATAGGGTTTCCAAATCTAGAATTAATAGGTATCTTCTAGGTAAACGTGTTACACCCTAGGCTGCAGCAATGCTTAACATCAGGCAAGCTGTAGTCAAAAGTAAACCTATCCCACGTAAAAAAAAGTAGCCATGATACTGAAAGTATAATACATATTGTAACATCAAATGTTCCACCTCCTCCTCACCTAGTCCGGCCACCTTGCATTCCTGGCATGCAAGCTTTATCTGTAACGAGGTGCTCGATATATTAACACATAAGCTGATAATGTTCGCTGCACTTAGCATCGGCAGTCGTTATTGATAGCGCCATATGATACTATGTCACATAACACCGGTCGGATTATGCTCTACTAGGCTGCTGGCACAGCTCAAGATTGTATAAGATGCACAACTTCAACGATTAGTTATTCTTCTTATAAATTCTATGTACATACATGATGTCTATGTACATATATGATGATATCTATGTATAATGATGATTTTAATAACAAAAATTTCATTATTTTAATAATAAAACTAGTCATTGTACCTACCTTCAAAAGTTTTTTTAAAGCTAAATGTAGGTACCTAATAAATTCAATGTGACGAGATATTGTAATTAGTAAAGCATAGGTATTCTATGATATTAGTATTTATATTATGTAGTAGTTACAACATTACTTTATTATTACAACATTACCTTATTATTTATCTTTTATCTTTATGTATGATTTGTGTAGGGTCAGTTATATTTAGACATTATTTTATCATGGTTCTGATCTCATGATTTCCTCTTCATCAGGGCTGGCCAAATTTAACGTTTCTTTCATTTGTACGAGTATCAACAAACAAACGTGTTCGTACAGAAACAACTCGGTTTGATTTTTTAAACTTTATCATGAGTCTAAATAATCTTTCGGCTGTTTGTCTAGTTCAGCAGTCGTTCAGCCATGTCAGAGGCCCTTAGGGCGGTTTGAAAACTCTCGACGTCAGAGTTGGCCACTCTCATTCGATAAGAAGAAAAATAATCTTTTGCAGGTATTCTGTTTTGATGAAAAGTTCAGATGATTCAAATTATAATTCACATAGTTCACGAAGTTTACAGCCACAACATAAAATTTTAAAACTTGAAGATTGTTTACTGTCTGTTGACTGTACATTGTAACAAGAACGTATGCGCTGGTACGTAGCCCTGTATCAGTTCTAAGTACGCTTTATGTAGCCACTTTATACTAGTTACGTACATACTGCTTAGGTCCCACTCTAGCAAAGAATAGAAATATCTAGAATAGACTAGAATGATCTAGAAGCTAAGATACTCTTCATGAATCACGTATTTCTCATTGTTTTACGACTTCGTCTAAAGTAATCGCTGGAATTTGCACTCGTTAATACTTCAAAGCTCTCACACGCTCACACCTTTATAGATTTGGTGAATATCCAATTTTTATTTGAAACCCGCCGCCGCAGCCGGCCATTGTTATTCAAGACGCGCACAGTTGCGGACGCGTCTGCAATCTATGCAATCAGCGCGGACAGACAGACGGACAATGCACCCGCTTTGTGCATTAGCGCTCAATGCCCATTGCCGATGCTTAGCATTTGAGGGACTCCCTGGAGCGAGTGACATTTGTGAAACAAAACTAGTACCTATACTCTGAGCGGTCTCTTTGTAAATTATGTTATGTACTAAACAACTGTACTGCTAACTAATGTACCTTTGCCGCACTGTACCGTAAAGTAAAATATCTTATCATATTTTACATCTACGAAAGAAAACAACACATACATTTATAGCGGTGACACACATTTTACAGCTATTGTTTCCACTGCTAGCCTTCACGCTACATAAATATTGTTCATGGAAAAGCTTCCAAATCTGTTTTAGATGTATAGTTTCATTGAAATGAAATACGGACGCACGCGAGTAACTGCGAGGCGAGTTGCAAATGCCAGCCTTATTCATGGCCCATGTAAGTCAATCAAGTCGATATCCTGAGCGAAACAATAAGACTGCCGCGCCCATTATGAATAGAATAGGCGTACGTTCAACGAGCTATAAAGAGCACGCATTCGTATGATAATAAACGATGCGGCTATGAGAATCCATCTTATAAATAATTCCAGGCAATAAAGCCAACTTATGGCATCATTCCAAAAAAGCGTATTTACCGAAATATCGCAATAGTGTCCCTTTTCCAATAAGCATAATCGGACGGCGGAGTTTGGGAAGCAACGGCCAAGTTAGGGCTGCGCCCAATATCCGAGGCGGCCGCAGCTGGCCGCGCCGATGTCTCAATAATGTCAAGGTGCCTCCTAATCGACTCCCGTACTCCGCCGCAAGTGCGACTAACTGATTAATCCGGCTCCGTACGTGCCCCGGACCGATATTGTTTGCCCTACACTTTCCACTCGACTCCCATTATTGGACAATATTCGGACTATTATTGGCGCAGACTTCTATTTATGTCTTATCGAAGGACGCCCGTTACCCGATACGGCATATAGTCGGGTATTGTAATTGCAGCTATTTTGTTAGATTGAATCCGGCTGCTTTATAGCAGTTTGTTCTTGTTTCGAGTTTCGGAAGATGCGGTCTGTAAATTTCGTGTGAGATGTTTTGGCTCGTGTTTGAGTCGGGATTATTTGATGTTCATAATTCCAGCAGTTAAATTAAATTAATCGGTTCAGTTTCGCTCCAGCGGTACTCAGTGTCAACTAAATTTAAATTTGCGTAATTTTATTAGGTCAATATTATGCCTAGGTGTTTATGCATCATTTATGTTTGAACTGGGCGTGGGTTCGTAATGGGAGTTTAAAATGGGGACATCCTTCATAAATTTAATTATTAAATTTAAAGCGTGGCTTATTATGGAGTGTCGTTTGACTAATATAGTGCGAGTTAAGCATACAATACATGAGGTATTGGCAAAGATCGGCTGCAGTTTGTAGACTGCATATTAATGGTGTCGCATGTGCCGGCGTGGCATGTTGCATGCTACATCGCATTAAACAACTAGTTACGAGTTATTTTTGAAAGTTTCTTGTAATGCCAGTGTTAATAGCTCGTAGAACTCGCACAACAAATAAATATTGTGCATCCAAAATATACCTCACGTGCCGGCGTGTCAAAAACCTATTATCTCTATCATTAAATCGTAATAACACATCTACGCAAGTAACGAATCTAAATAAGTTTTTTTTAAGAGAAAGCCCAGCTTTATTGTCAGAGAAAAATATGTAATTACATTATAAAATCTGTATTTATTATAAGGGAACCAGTATTGTCATGAACTTAATCCACTACAAAACTGCTACAAAATTATCTAAGCAAAATGTCAGATTGTTAACAAAGATTTATTCTAAAGCTTTTTTTCCTGCAAATTGGCTAGCTAAGGAAGAGAAGGCTGTAGCGGCGTTATTGAAAGGCTATTAAACCTCGATGTTAACTCCTTGCCCGTTAATTGGTGTATTGTTGATCCGCTGCAACCTTTTTCCGATAAAATGAAGATTGCCGCGGGAGTAAAACGGCCACCTCGGTGAACTATCGCATACATTTATGCTATACTTTGTTTAATGCTCTGTATTTTTTTTATATGATTTTGTTACTTGCAAGCAACTGCTTCTATTTTTGTCAAAATAATAAGTGATTTATTCAAGCAGTCTTCTTTAAACTACCTACTACCACCTACTACTCTCAGTAAGGTGGGAGATTTATAGATATAGAGATATAGATATATAGAGATGTGATACTCTGTTTACCTACATCTGAAAAAGTACCTACAGCCGGTCACGAATCGATCACCCAACTTGTGAATCATAATGTGATAAAGCAAACAGTTTTAGATTCCCAGTACTTGTTGGGAGACAATCGAGGGAGGGGATAGATAACACGAGGGTAGATCGCCAATAACTTGCTCCATTGTTTGTCGGCGGCTGACTTAATAAGTTCTCCGAATTTATTATGATTTGTAGGCTCCCTTGTCGTCTTATTACGACGCTTTAACCATACGCCACTCGTATACTACCCTCAAATAACTTGTACCCACCAATTTGTACTTTTACAGCCCCCTTAGAAAGGATACTTCTCCCGAATTTCTCGTCCTTCTAGAAACTACAGGCGTGTTATTTTTTATGTCGGTCTGGAATAAAACTAGGTACGTAACAAAGGTTTATGTTTCGGTGTCAGGAATGAAAAACGAAATTACATCCCGTGTTTTGATATCACGCCGAGAAAATAGGAAGAGAAGGATATTTACTTTCATGCGCAGTTTTATCATCCTGTTTCTTAGTTCGTAACACTCTTCTATGCATATAACTGGGGCATGTCAATATTTTTCCTGTTTTTTTTACTTGCTGTTTTTTAGCATTCCAAAAAGCACCCAATATTTATATCACTTGATGTTTGTTATTTACAATTACATGTTATAAAAAGCCCACAAATATCGACCTAGCGTTAGATTTTTCATGAAAACAAACATTCATACACGGTAACAAAAAAAGATACACATATACGCGTGTACATTAATCCACGGAAAAACGTTAATAAAACCTCTTTAACCTATTTTCATGCAAGATTTTCGGCACATTGTTTCAGTAATTTATTAGCAACGTCAATTTTGTGATGCCTACTTAACTCCGGATCATTAATATTGGTGATGGATGTCAAATATGCTCCAAGTTTATGTTGTAAATCAATTTGAGGAAAATTATGGTAAGTGCGGTGGGCTGAAATTGTCGTTTTTACTCCATAGACTTTGTATAATGGAGGGATTTTTTGGCTAGATGTCCATACAAGTTCCACTACTCACTATAGGTCGACCAACCTGATTAATATTTCATTTATATTATTACGAATAATGAACAATCGATGTAAAACAAATATGGGCTTCAAATTATAAGTCAGAACATACCTCGCATCACAGCACGCAAAAATCTCAGTTTTGGTCACGTGATGTCATGATTTCAATTTCTGTATGATTACATTTTGGATTATTCATTCGGCCATTTAGTCATAAGTTGTTTACGATAGTCAATATCAATAAAATAACTACGTCAAACAAGATATTCATGAGAAAACCACAAGGCACAAGCAGTAGGTCCTGGGTACTGAAAAAAGGCACAAGCAGCATGATATTGGCTCATGACACAGAAAAAATATATAACACCGAGTATTTAGGCAATTTTGAATTTGGACTTCAATGCTTCATGATAATAATTAAAAGTCAATCATTAAGTAAATATTTAATACATATATAATCTGTACACATAATAAGCACTTTCCCTTTAATAAAAGGTAGTACTTAGTTTCAGTAAGTTGGTCGCGTAGTTGCCGCCGCCACGAGTCTACGCATTAAGAAAATAACTCGAGCTCATAACAATAACTTATAAAAATAATAGGTGTCGGGCCGACTTTATTAGCCCCGTCACAAGAACTAAGCAAAGATTTCTCTTTAGACTCGTTTGTTAGCGTTTTTATTTCTCAGAACCGTCGGTTATCGATCATAATCATAATCTGTGAATATGCCATATTTTTCTAGTTTCAATTTATCAATAGTTCTTAAATAATATACTATTGGTGCCCCTAAGTTTTAACCAAGTTTATCTGAAAAAAGAAGCATATATATGTTAGTCCAAGGTTTGACCGCCCTCTCTAAATTTCATTCAAATCAATGAAAAAAATATTTTTCTAATTGCTTTTATAACTTTTGTAAAATAGTTTGGAGTTTGATGCTATACAAAATCTCCTATTACCTTTTTTTCTTACATAAAATCATAACAAAATAAATTACAAATAACATCGATTATTTATTAACAGTTGATAATATTATAGGATGGTCTGATAAAAAATCTTATTTTATAATTACGAAAAGACACATTTAAACACGCCTTCGACATAAACTCAAATTTCAGACAAGCAACATATCCCCCGAGGCGCTGTAGAAGAATGATCTTGTACTACAAATTGTAATCCTCTGTCGCAATAACTAGAAAATTTAGTATATGTTCTAATACTGTAACGCAAATTTAATGTCCATGTTTACCAAACATATAACAGCTCATAAATTGGTAATTTACGAGTTAGTGGATGTCTAAACTTCAAAGCTAGTAAAATATTCAGAAATTTGTGTAGAACAAACGGTCGCTCCGGTTATAATGCGCATATAAAATCTTTAAATGTGATCTCATAACTGGAGATACATTTGACGTGTATTATTAAGTTATATGAATAAATGAACTTTGAACTTTGAACTTTGAACATATATTATAATTTCATTTATCTACACTAATGTTGTAACATTCTACTTATGTTTCCAATACTTGACTTATAATTACTACTGTTATAGCACAGACAACAAAACACTCAATTTAAGCAATTTCACATGATGGTAGAATATCCACATCGATATCGTAATAGCTCATTAAAACATCAATAAAGCGCGACCAACCTGATTGCAGGGCCCATCAGGTTGGTCGAGCTGCGCTCTCGTTGCTTAGATTTTAATGGCGGCAAAATCACTGTGACAATACACGTACGCGTGAATTTAATGTTTCGCAATGTGTTTTGTTTTTAAATACAAATTAAAAGTTAAAAATGGATAGCGACGATGATATTTGTACGCCTCCGGATATTCTAGAATTGGCAACAAAAGTAAATCACAATCTTTTGCCAGAAAAATCTAGAAAATTATATGAAAAATTAACTATTGTCAGCTTTTACTCTTGTTGTTTGATTAATTGCATCAGTGAAGATAAAGTAGTGTATGCAACTGCATATAACACGGGTATTAAAACACTCGTTACTATTATACACTCGTGTTTTAATACCCTTCATTATATGACAGTTGCATAAACTACTATTATATTTTTGTCGATTTCTTAATGTCATTTGATACAGTATTTGTAATGACTGACAAGGCACCACTTTATAACAAAAGCATCTAAAATAAAATATAAATTGTTACAAGAACACAAACATAAAACTGATATCAACCCTTCTGCCCATCAACACAGTATCTCCACTACTAATTTCGTAAAACACTCAGACATCAAGATTTATCTCCAACGTAACGTTACAGCTAGTTTGATATTTTTGTAACATTCTCAATGTCAGACGAGTATAAAACACCTAGAGATGATTCAACGTACCAGGTGATATATACATTCTGACGAGAGGCGAGAAATCTTGACGTTCTCTAGATATTTTGCGTTGCCTTTAATTTAGAGTGACAGTGTTAAATTGTTTGTTATAATTTTGGTTACTACGGTGAGTAATTATAACAAATAGGTTAATGTGATGCCCCGGCGATGGTTATGAATATTTTTTCTGCCAAATATTATTAAATTAATGATTTTATGAAATTTATATAGTATTCGTCTAGTAATTCTGCGTTATTTCCCAAACAATGAAATGTAATTTGTGATTTTATTTATATTCAATGTCTCTAACTAACTATCAATGATATAAAATCCACTTACGTTACGAAAATTACTGTAGCGTGTAAAACAAATTATTTACTTTTATATCAGTTTATTTTTCCCATAAATGTTATTAAACACGGTATTATATATTACAATGTTTAATGGCGTGTACAATCAGCAGTCATACAGCAGGGCGGCGTCTCTGGCCCGCCTCTGTTCCTCGCATCCGTTCTATCAGCGATGATTTACGAGCGAGCACCTCCATTTCGACAGCAACGGTTAATGATGTCTACCCACCGCTGAACTGCACTCAATTTTATTTATTGACCTTCTTAAAAGTCACTTTAAGATGTTACATGAAATATGTTTCGCAGCGTCTCGTGACTAACAAATATTGGCATCTTACGTCGAGACTACAAGATCTACGTAAGCTGAAAAATGGACGTGATATTGGAATTTAGGAGTGATGAGCTCTTAGCTTAAGAAGATTTTAACTTATCAGACTAAAAACGTCCAATTTTGTAGGTGATGCTGCCTTAAAACGAGATGAAGTTCTGAAATACGTGTAAGTTCTTAATAAGAATAAAGCCAATTTCATTTATCAATCTTTTACATCGTTAATCTACTTCAAAGCCCAATATTCCCCTGACCCGCTAGCGAAACTTCAAACGCGTCCAGATTTCAATACAAAAAATATAGATATTGAAACGTCCAGAAGTGTACAGGCAATAAACCGATCCGAAACCAATCGGTCGTCGTAGAGAACAATACGTGGCGCAACTCTATTCCCAGTGTTCTCCTCACATCGAGGAACGGGTGCAATTTCCCGCTTCCCGTACACCGACACTTGTGCAAAAATTGCTTTTCTGCTAAAAAAAATAGCATGCAAATTTTTGTAAAGTCATTGGAGGGTGTGCGTTTATATTTCTCGGAGGGTAAGGAAGGAACGATTGTCGCGGCGGATTCCTTTATTTTGCGAGGGGGATATTGCGCGTCGGCTGCAGGCGGGCAGCTGGCTGCCTTGTTTACCGGCGCCATCCTCGGATGCGGGTACATGCGACACACCGACCGCCGACTTATTAAACACGCCTCTACAACCGCTCTCCGGGAAATTTCCGGAACACATTCCCAATTCAGATCCGGATTTGGCGTCTGAAACAGGCAGGTATTCAAAGAGATTGGCTGAGTGTGGAGCTCGCCCGATGCTCACTGAGCTCCGATTGATGGACTCTCTAAATTAAGTAAAAGCAATCTGTCTGCGGAAATTCCAGTTTGTTTGCGTAATCGGATTTGTTTTTCGTGCTCGATATTCAATAAGGTATTTTTGTAACCGATTCCGCGTCCCGACCGCCGCCTAATTGACCGAGGAATCCCGGCCCGATCTCATTTAGCAGTAAATCATGACAGGAGTCAGCCGTTTTTATCTGACGCGTTGTTTTTCCTAACACAGAGACAAAATATACAATGTTCAATATAAGTAGGTACAGTATACAAACTTAGCATAATAATGACACAATAATATTTATATAAAACTCTAAACAGCATAGTAAAGTTCTATAATTAGAATGAAGTCCTTATACCATTGTACAGTTCACTACAGTTTCATGTTCTAGATTGAGTACAAATTAGATAAGACGAATATTTTTGGGGCAAAATGTTTTTTTTTATATCAATCCGTTAATTCTTGCAAGCTGATACTCTGACAACGAACAACAGTTCCCGGGCGACCGAGCCCGGGTCAAGGCTCAATTCCTCGTAAATACAAATAAATAGGATACCGCCTGAATCTCATTGCCCGATTCTTATCATGTTTTATGATTTCGTAAACTAGCCTACAAATGTTACAATAACGAGGCATTGTTTTATTCAGGTCCTTCCTATAAATTACTGATAACAATATGTCGTAGTAATCTTAGGGTTAAGAGTTTAGCTGAACAAAAAAATGGCATGGTTCTTTTTTCATTAGATGGGATTATATGATCACTTTTTGCTGCATCATAAAAATATTGATTGCTAGAAATAGAACGAATGTGTCACTACTCCGATAGCATGTATGTATTATAGTCCATTTGAAGTCCTCTCAAGTTGGTAATCTGTAAAAATAACCTGCGTATAGAATGAAATTACCTATACAAAAATAGTATCAAGAATTTAAAAAGAAACACGCTACAATTGAAGTACATCATCAGTGCAGTAAGTTTTAAAAAGAAGAATTAGTTCAATAGAGGGTATGATTACATCCCAGCGCTGGCTGGCGTCGCGTCGCTCCGTACGTAGTGGTAGCAAGCACCATTGCCACGCGCGAATGAGCCCATTTGCTAGTTGTCATGTCTTTCCGCCCCCGTTCCGCCCCTAACACTCTGTTACCGGAAAACCTAAATTACAAGCAGATATTTTGGTAAATGCGAAAATTACTAAAGTAGCAACGGTTTACACGCTCTGTGGGCTCGTGGAGACGTAATGGTTACGGCTCATTATGATCTTGCAGATTTTATGCTTTGACATGCCTTAAGAGGCTTTTTCATTGTTCGGTGTTGATACCTAAAAATAAAAAAGAACGTCTGTTATGGTTTTAACCCATATTTTGTGACATAGATTTTTTTTTTTTCAAGAAAGTATATTTACGTAATCTCTCTCTCTCTCTCTCTCTCTTACAAAGGCTCTAATACTAAGTTACTAACTAAATTGACTGTCCTTTTTGAACTATTCAACATAAATTGCAAAAAGTATAAAAATTCACAAATCCAATCCTATTGTGGTTTAAATATCAAAGTACGCTTAAGATTAAGATACCATAGAACCTATAAGAAAATCTGCCTAATTTGTATTCTTTTAGTGACTATATAGAAACAATAGATGATCAACATATTATCATTGAACAAGTAACAATACTTATCGAAATTTTCCTATGTCCTATCAAATTTCCAATAAGTACAAATACATTGTGTACGTAAGCCATTTACCTAAGCATTCCTTCGTAAGCAACCATTTGCGATAACAATCAAATAAGTATACCCTCCAGTAATGGCGTCTCAGCAATATTCCAATGATAAGATTGGCTCCCAACTAAATAAGCCGTCTATAAAAACTATAAAATTTTGTTTGCAGGTTACGTTGCCGGCTTGTAAGGAGATAATTTGCGAAAAGGTGAGTCCTATTCTTATCTTACTTAGGGATGAGCTTGTTAGGCATTTGCTATTTCAGTCGGAGTGTTAAGAGAAATTTGTTACAAAATTAAGAATTTCTGTATTTTGATAATGTATAGAAAAAAATTGCATCCATCCGTAAGCCCAATAACGTTTTGGTATCCTTAAAATACTTGTTTACATACATGTAAAATAACAGAAAATTAACAACGAGTAAGTTCAACCATCGCCGAAGCCGCAAATAGGTACGACCAATATCCGGGTCTCTAATAGCATGACATAGTGACCGGATAGACCGCGGTCCGGTTATTTGTACCGGATGCTAAAAAGTGACCGGATTTCCGGAGCATCTCTAGATTAAGGTAAGTATCCATTTGTATTCAGGAACATGAGAACGGTTTCAGGACGAACGAAATGGTTTGGATCTTGGAACTAGCTTTTTAGAAAGGACAGTGATGGGAATTTACTCAAGGAGGCTCATTTTAGTCAATTAATTGGAAATGGAACTCTCTTTCCAAATTAAGATTTTCTTTTGTTTGTGTTTACGTAACACTTCCAAATAATAATAAAAAACGAACATTATATATACATCATTAAAAAAAATGTTGTTGTGTTTACTATATTTATCTGCATGACTAGTATATAAAAGTTCCTACTTATTGTTTCCTAAAGTAAATTATTTTCTTTCTTTTCTTTCCCTTTTCTACTTTACAAATAGCAGAACTCATTAGAATAATAATGACAATAACCTGTATTAGACTGTAAAAATATAGGTAAACAATGTGTTTTTTACTGTGTACATAACATTAGTAAAAGAGATAATTTAATTTACTCTCTCAATAACAAATGGTAACACAAACAGAGCTAGTTCATAAAAAGCGTCACTTCCATGCAAATGTGAGTAAAATGTTGTAGAGTACGTGTTCAATAAAATATTAGTGTTATTTGCCTTTGCCTATTCAGTGGAATGTGCAAAAACATTCCAGCTTATGTTTATTGCCACCATCAGAAAAAATAAAACTGAATTTGTTTATCGGTGATCTTCTCGTGGTGTGAAAATCAATCTCGATAAGCAATAAACATAATATTGCTAAAGAGTGCATGTTAAATGAACATTTTAACTGCAATTAGTAGCGTGTTTTACAATTAAATTGTTCGATTTATGTTAACTTTGAGCAAACTGAATCATAATTCAATTTCAGTTCAGGCCAAATCTCAATAAAACGATTCAAAGGACAAAGATCTATCCTAAGTACAAGTTAGACCTCGCTCTAAAACCGCCCCAGCAGTCCCAGGCGGCTATGACTCGCACCAGACTAGAACTATAACAATAAAACGAATAAGAAAATAGTGAAAAAAGAACAAGCACGATTTCCATCCGACAAAAAATCTATGTAGAGAATGAGAACAGGCGGCCGCTTCGAGTGCGCAGTTTACGAGTTTCATCGAGCCGGCTTCGTCTTCCTATTTCGTGGCGGAATAGTCCTAATAACATGCCACAACTCATTCTGATTTATACCGTCTCGTTATAATTGTGCGCTTCGCTGCCGCTCGGCATTGCCTGCTGTTGCAATTTTCATGCAACCGATCCGCGAGAATGGATTTATTCTTTCTGGCAATTTGTTCGTGACTCCCCGCGCGCGCTCCAGATAATTCAATTTTGAAACGGCTACGTACGCCGCTAATGGGGCTTTTGTGCTTAATTCACCTACTCCGGGATCGCTTCCTTTGTAACTCGCGGCACGCAAATACAGATAGTCTCATCAAATAGACGCCAAAAAACGTATTATGCAAATGGAGCGGATTCTGGGTTAAAATCAGCACGGCCGATTTCCAGCGGTGTAAACGGGCGCGCTGAAATCGTGCGAAGGACGGCTTAAAATAGAGGAGCTATTTATTACGGTATGATTCAGCGGGCGTTGTAAAGAAACAGTTTTGTGGTGTGTACTCCCATAAATAAAGCTTAACAGTCTCGCGCTCGGTTCGAAGTGAACGCATAAAAATATTAATCGTGTCGGTTGGCGACGCCGACGCGGCTCCCGTAACCCAAGTTGCGCAGTTTCTTTCGGTCGGGTCGCACGACGGCGCACAAACTAGGCTAACTCTCGGCTTAACGCATCCAAACTTGGCCCGCTCGTGATTGCGATCTCCCCGGCAGTACAATCAATCGTCAACTTCTATTTGAGTTATCTGAGAAATAAAAAACAAGTATACAAACGCGGGGTTCGAATTCCGCGGATGTCGGCGCAAACTTTGAAGGTGAGTCGGCGACCGTCTCCCTAATAGAGAAGAAAAATACGTTAATGTACCCTCAGATCCCGAAGACAAATAAACCGAGTCGGACAGGAACGAAATAAAAGCGGGGAGGCAACGAGATAAATAACAATGATGTTGCTGAACGAGTCAGGGACTACTATTTGCCGGAACAATCAACTAGTTTTCTTCTTCAACTCTCGCAACCATACATTGAAGACAGTTTTACTTATTTAGATTTCAGTTGATTCATTAATAAGAACTATATACAATGACATAACTTTTTTCATAGCATAAATCTAAAATCAAAGTATCAACCAACGAGCAACACTTCCTCTAATCCCATACAAGCTGTGTCTAGAACCTCGAGTAGCCGTCGCGCAGGCAGGCCGGGGCAGGCCGCTGGGCGGGCGCGGGCGGGCGCCTGTCACACTACTTACACTTGCCGCGTTATTAGACTATCGTTTACAACCTTACATCGGTTCACTGGCGCTAGAATGCGACTGGCTATTTTAGAACCTGAATTAGAGAGTGGAAATGTGATTTTTATGCAATTCCACTTTGTACGAGCATGTTGTATGCATTGTTCAACAGTTTTAGTTGCATATTTTTTTTTATATTGACTTGCTGGCACACCTCTAAAAATACAATCTTAGCTTAAATTAAATTTTAGCCATAATTAGTAATTATTATGAAATAAGGCTATTCTGATAGTTGAAGCTGGCCTTGTCATTTTTTATTCATACTTAATTTCGCTAATAGTGTGCCTTAAAATATCATAAAATATCACCACATTAGCCTGATAAACGTATGTATGCCAAAGACAGTATTTTACCCTATAGCTGTAATTTGGTCTTTTTTTGTTCTTTACAAACGTATGGCTATTTCTGTCAGGCGACACGAAACATGTCAAACCCAGTGAGTTAGTAAACAAATGGTGGACACATCCATACGCGTGTAAACGTATTGTTTCTATGACAGATAGACTAGCATGATGCATTGTCGATGACTGGCATTTTTCAAAGGTATCTTTAGAAATATCTATTAACTAGCTGATGCCCGCGACTTTGTCCGCGTGGAATAGTTATTACCATAAAAACGGTTCTAGTCAGCTAACCTTAAAAGATAGACATAGGTATATTGTTGGAGACATTTTGTTAGAATATTTTAAGAGAAATAATTCTTTCATACATATTTTTGTGATATCTTGAACCGTTTTCTCAGCGCATGCAACGGATGCCCTCAAAGATGAATAATTTTCCCCGTTTTTTCCACATTTTCCATTATTTCTTCGCTCCTATTAGTTGCAGCGTGATGTTATATAGCCTATAGCCTTCCTCGATAAATGGTCTATTTAACACAAAAATAATTTTTCAATTCGCACCAGTAGTTCCTGAGATTGGCGCGTTCAAACAAACTCTTTAGCTTTATAATATTAGTATAGATACTACGAGTAGATATATGTGTAAAGAAAAACTTAACTGTCATTGTCAAGTGTCACTGCCATATTGACGAAATTGGTAGAATCAAAAATGTGTCGTAGAAAAGGAAATCGTAGAAAAATAATATACTGCATAAATACTGAATTCAATGTGAAAATCAACATAATATCGTTTATACCATTTTTCCAGAACAACTTCATGATTGATCTATTTTACCAGCTTACCAGCAACTCTGTATTGGAACATACACACCATACTCACATGCATACCTACTCTAGACACGACTGCGATACTCTAGTGAGAATCAGCTGGGAGCCATAGATCATATTCATGCCCTCTCGCACCATATAGCTGTACAGCTTAAGGCTAACATGCGAAGCAGAATATTCGTATAAACCAACTTAAGATATTATGTAAGCATAGATTTATATATAAATTGAACTGCCAAAGTATGTAAAAATCATTTAACTAGAAATTTAATGTTGCACCTATTTTTCTAGTTATTAGTTAGGTGCCCCCATAAACAACATGGGAAGTACGATGTAGAAATAACAAAAAAAAACTTTCTAGTCAGTAATTTTTGTAGAAGACTTTTTTTTTCATGATGCTTACATATATTTTTCGACTTTTTTAAATGACGCTCTAAGGCCGATACATTTCTATTATTATGATAGGTTTGAAGAGCTAAAAAGTGAGCTTAATTTGTTTCTTAAATTTTGACTTGGAAAAATGTTTACTTTTATGGAAATTCCAATCCGCGGTTCACCTTAACTGGAAACCAGAATCAGTTTCACCTCGGGAACGTCAAATCGAAACGAAACAATCCAATGCTTGGTTGCGCAAAACAATATCAACCGGTCTTCGAGACCGGAACTGCATGTTACGGAGTTGACAGTTTTGGATCAACATTTTATTGAATCGATTTCGGGTTACAGTAGTCATGGTCGTGACTTACCTACTGAGCACTGCTAGAGTCATGTGCATAGATTTTATTAGTATGTGATGAACCTTGACCGATATATTGAGTGCAGTAAAATTTGCGTCGCATACATCATCATTATCATCAGCCTGTTATCGCCCACTGCTGAGCATAGGCCTCTCTTTTTGTACGCCACTCGTCCCGGTCCTGCGCAGATTGAATCCAGGTGCTCCCTGCGGTTATTCTAATGTTGTCAACTCATCGCATTGGTGGGCGACCTCTGTTTAGCATACAGATTTATTTTTTCATAAAAAAATATTTAACAAATTTTTTCGATCATACGAAAAAACGATTAAACTTTTTTAAAATAGATAAAATCACTGATAGGCATATAAAAGCTGATCTATTATTACTCCACAAAATTATACACAACAAAGTAAACTGTCCCATTCTTTTATCAAAATTTAGACTCAGAGTGCCATACCGTTACCCACGTAAACCTGGTAAATTTACATCATTTGCACCAGTCCTTCGTAGAACTGTCTTAGGTGCCAATTCACCAGTGCCTAGAATGGTTAATTTAGCCAATAGATACCACAGTAATGTAAGTGACCTAGATATATTTTGTGACTCTGTATCCAAATTCAAAATGCATGTGATTTCTGCGCTGAGGGCCGGTGAGGCCCACACCTAAAACTAAACTATTTTGTTTATAAAAACAGATAATTTCTTGTATATTTGCTAAATGTACTGTAGCCAAATTTCCATATTAAGCTTTTTGATGTAACCTTGGTATCATACTAAATATATTTTATTGATGCATAAATTTCAAATCCATGACTTGTTGAGTTCCTAAACAACAATGCTTTCTACCTATTGTTTTCAACTAGGATTAGTTTGTAAATATATTTTCATTATCTTTATGTATTGTAATAAAAAAAAATGTGCATGCTGTGCTTAGCTTTAATAGGTACTTAATACATTTTGTGTTTATATAAAAATACTAGTGTAAGATCATTGTATTAATGTTATTACCAATGTTAAACCGAAATAAATAAAAAAAAACGTCATATATCGTTTGTTAAGACTATTTTTTATTAATCTTAATAAGACATCTTTATTAAACAGTCAGTTTTCGTACATAGACACATTAGATTTAAAAAAATCCCCAAACAAAACAAAAAATACTTCATGTTAATAAGCCCTATTCTATAAACTTAACACTAACAATTTATTTTGTACTCAAAGCTTCCATTGTTTTTTCCACAACAATTACAATTTACAATTTCAACTTCACAATTGAATTCCCGAAAGCAAAACTCCGAGTGAAATGATACTAAGCAAATTCTAAAATCCATTTATTCGATTCGACGTTTATGAATATTAAAATACTCTAATCTTTTGTTGTTTTGAGTTTTCCAGAGCCATTGAATATCTATAATTGAATGAGACCGTGACTATAATTCGCTAAAATGTGACTAGAATTGTAATTTTCCTTTTGATTCAATGATAAATCTATTACGAATATATTATTTGCAGAATATCAATGACATTGAATGATTATTTTATTCATTGCAGGTATAATATTTATTAATTACACTTACATTTTGTTAAAAACTAAATACTAACAATTTCTACATCTACATCTTAAAACACTTTTAAAATACATCATTATCGACTGATTATATTTTCGTACCGCTTGGCTTCGAAACTTTTGGTCCGTGGGGTAAAAGCACTGAGACTTTTATAAAAAAATTAAATAAAATGTTGATTGACATCACTAGAGACAAGTACGCTGGCTGGTTCCTTGCGCAAAGGATTTCTATAGCAATCCAGCGTGGGAATGCAGCCAGCGTTCTTGGTTCCATACCACATGTAGATTGTTTAAATTTAGTTTAGATGTAAATACTCTTTTTTAGTTCTATTAGTGTTAATATGTGTAAATATTGTTTCTTATTATTGAATAAATATACTTTTAAAACTAAAAACTTAGGTAATCTAAAATGCCTGTTGTAGAAGGAAAGGTCCCCAAAATACTGGCGGCATTTCCGCGTTGTATAATAATAAATTATTGCTTACATAAAACCAGATAGTGTCAAAATTCAATAAATATCAGTCTTGTAATAAAAGTGAAATAATACGAAGGTACAACAAGACTTAAACCAAATAAAAAATAATAAAGAACTTGTGAACTCACTTTATCGCTAACATCGTCTACTGAATGATAAAACTTAGGTTCTCTGTGTAATACCTATCTAGAACTGTAATGTATTTACAAGCCTTAATAAAGTTCAATGAACTTATACTAACGGCCTAGTCACACTAAATGCTGTTACTATGTTAGCTTTTTTTTACTATTTTACTTGATTACAATCACTAATCTCGCTCTCCTAAGATTATTTGATACGCTTTGATTACTCACAAGTAAATCAAACAAAATAAGTATCATATTTTGATTTCCTAACATTTTCCGGGTAAGTAAGCATTTTATGTTCGCAAATAACTTATAGAATAGCTAGATACAAATGGATACAAAATTCATAGGCCATTAATTATTTATTATTGTTTTATTCTCCAGTGGAGAAGGCAAGCATGCGTTAGAAACCGCAATATCACTACTCTACTGGCTTTACTCCCCCTTGGCGACGCCATGTAGTCCCGCTACCCCCCGCCCCACTCAGCGCCCTCACGCCCCCTCCTACCCCCATGGGTAATGAATTCGACCACAGCCATTCTATCGGTATGACCTATAAAAATTTAGGACACCATTGCCTTAATCACTTCATGAGTTTGGAACGGGGTTGCGTAGAAGTGTTAATTATATTGTTGTTATATTAAAATGTTTATTTTGGGAAAGGAAACGTGAACGTAGGTTCTAGAAGTACCTAGTTTAAAACTAATGAGATATAATATAACAGGGTCTATCGATGTGTATGTATAAATGTATACCTGTAGTTTTTATTTACTTTGTTGTTTACATATAGACCGCTAGCTATTATATATATGTCGTGCTACTTAACAATTTGATATCCAACAATTTCCCGTCCAAATTACATACCACGAACCTGTGGCACAAGTTAATCCCTAAACGCATTTCCCTAACTACATTATTTTCGCTCCATGTAAAGCAACAACATTTTCCTGCTTACTCTATAAACATAAATTCTCTTGATCCCCTTGACCTTCCCTTTATACCTCGCCGGTGAGAGCCTGTTTCATGTTACCTCACTTTACCCTATCCCAGTCGAACAAATCAAAGCGCGAATTTTTCCTAAATCGTATATTCACGACTTCCCGTTCTAATGCTCGTAGCGGAATGCAAATATTTTGTTTTGTTAATATAATATCATGGCTATTGTGTCAGAGGCGCACAATACGGCTCCCACTAGCGCCTACTGGCTGCGAAATTCCAGCGACCACTGCACGAAGATCTCCCTTGAACCCCCTGACAGTACTGGAGTCATCCCAGCCAGCTGGAGCTGCGAGCGGTATGACAGCTCCACTGCTATTGGCCGGGTTGTAATAGCGAAAGCGTGTCCCATAAAGAACATTCTATGTTTTGTACATCTGGCTTGTTTCATTACGCTCGGTACGTATTTCAATATTTATATCGCGGATAAGTTGGAAATTACTAGCGCCAATGGAAACATTATTTTGCATTGCGAGCGTAACAACGTACCGTTGCGAGAAAAAGTTGAAACAGCCAATAAATTAAAGAGTCGACCGTTCTCTGTGTCAGCGACAGTAAAGAATCGGGCCAACATAAACGTCGTTGTCTTCAGATTTTACAAGCCATTTATCAGGCGGTACACAAACATGTCGTCAAATGAAAACAATTGCCGCTTTTATCGACTATCGGGCGCACTTGGACACCAGAATAACCGCTTTTATTATTTTATTTTCGCCTGAGCAATGTTCTGTTTAAAATTTCAGTTACGAGTACATTGATCACGCTAGTGAAGTGGCATTATGCGATTACATATTGCTTATTAAAAACATATTCCGGATACACTTTATTAATGTCTGAATAATAGCCGGTTTTATCTCTCTAGCTTTCCCCGTAAATCTGTCGTTTTAAAATTAATCCCGGCTCGAGTAGGACGCCGTATCAATCTGTAAATCGAGCGATATTTCAGTGGTCTCCTTACCGCGATGACTAGATGAAAATATAATCGGTGTCATTTCACACGGATGTGTAAATATTTATTGATAGCATTTTTTTTCTATATCTTACATTCAATAAATCCTGGCCAAGCACCTGCATATTTAGCTTCAATTAAATTTATTTTACTATCTATCACTATCAAAGTTGTCGAACTCAAGTTAATGTTCGGTCACTGTTGCAAATACACCACGTGCCACACAATTGTATATTCTGCTACTCGTGAACTATGCAATAGCTGGGGCTGAATCACTTGGAAACAAATTCAATGCTGTGCTAGCTTCATAGTCGTAAACTTCCGCCTAGACTAGCGAGCTCGGTGTTGCTCCCGTTCATTTTTAAACAAGCGATTTAAGGCAATAAAAAGTTTGAGCCAGAGCACCAAGTCAGTGAGAAACATCACATAAAACGGGCAATAAAACAAAGGCGTAACTTAGTAACAGGCATAAATCTCCTCACAAACAAACACTTATGATGGGCAACAAAGAAGCACTAACGTGGAGTGACTGAGGGGATGGGATTGAAACGAAAAACCGCAAACAAATAAAGTGTCACAGTCGCATGTTTGCCGGCTGAGCGGCGACTAATCTCTTACCGCGTCACCGGCGCACGCACATAAATCCACCTGAAATACGAGCCGGCCAAACACTCACCTTGCAGTTCCCACCTTCGCGCCTGTAAATTCCAACTTCACTCGCTCCCCGGCGTACTTGCGCGAACCAAATAATCGAATCGCACGCGTCATCCAATCGAATATTCCGCTTTATTACTTCCAGGGCAAACTGAAAATTATTTCGTGCGATCGAACCGCGCTGACACTTGCAATTTGCGACGTGAAAGATCATTTTTATCCGGTTATTTCGTCTATAAAATATTTATTGGCGTTTCGTCTTTATTGTCTCGTTCGATGGAATTAAACGTCCTCCAAGTTAGGTCCTCGTACTTGGCGAGCTGTAAGAAAATGAATTATTCTTTAGTCGGCGGAGTGGTGTAGCTGTAGTCTCGTTCTTAGTTCTTCATTATTACGTTCCTGTTTCCGGTCGTCGGATTTTGATTTATGGCTTTAATTTGGCAAGGTTGGCGGCGACAGGGCGAGACATGTCGGAGTGTTTTCAAAGAGCCATCGTGCAATTGTTTAATTAATCTTAAGGCTCCGGAAGCGCTGCGGGTGCACTACACTTGGCCCAACTTTAAACTCGTTAAAAGTTCCTTTGAAACATTTGGCGTCAGATAAGCCGCAGTCAGACTTTGGTTGCGAGATTGTTAACTTATTTAACTGGAGATATAATTAAATGTATTTTGTATGCTAAGTACCTCAGAATTATATAATATTAGTAATTTTATAGTGCTTAGCAGTGAAGTAAAACATCGTGAGGAAACCGACATGTTTGAGGACCACAATATCTGAGGACATGTGTCTTCTGTAGAAGGACCTGGGCGTCCACCACGATGAATCTGCCCAAGAGTCACGACCCTCAGTCATGAGGAAATACGATTCAAGAGAGAGTGATTTCATGGGTACATATAAACGTTTTGATTAGTTTTTGTAAATTCAACTGACTAATAGCACACAACACAATACAGGTCGTCAGTAAATTACCTATTCCCTAATAGGATAACAAATGTTTGGACAGCCACTGGCAGTAGTGGCAGTACTGATCACCAAAAGTACTACATCATCTAACTTTATAGAACTATTTTTAACTATTCACAACTCTTTATCAAAAGTTATTAGGATAAAATTTGACGTGAACACACATAAATAAGCTCTAACTTAATAAGACTCTGTATAAAAATAAAGTTTAGCCAGTAATTCATAATTCCCACTGAAAACACACAAAACGACCGGCAAACTGTTTGCTATTCATCTGTAAAGTAAACCGACTAAACGGCAGACAACACAGGTCGTGAATTACCCGGCGAGAGCACAATAAGTGTTTGTACAGTCATTGACGGCACTCCGGGGCCACTGTCTCTGATCACCAAAAGCATGTACATAACTGGCGAGCTTGACGCAAATTGGGAATGGAAAGATGGCCAAGTCACAACTTTATCAATCAAACGTGATCCAAAAATTCATGACCAATGAACAATATCGATGCAGAAGGTACACGCAGAGGCCTAAATCCAGCAATATCACAGCGTGGAGAAACGCCAAATCATAGTGAAGGTGAAATTCATTATCATATTAGTAGGAACGTGGACGACTATTTATATGGTTATTTTGTTAGTGTGTGCCGACGGCTATGTTCGCGTATTTTTTTTAGATAAAAAGTGCTTTTGTCTTTTTCCGGACATTATACTATTTTTTATCTACTAATCTTTTATCTACTAATTTTTGCTATGGCAATGCTGCCAGCATTGCCATAGCAAAAATTACAAAGATTCGTTTCGATGCGGTGTGAAAGCGGAGAAAGAAACAAATATATTTTCACTTTAATATAATGGTATTTCATAGTATTTATTAAAGTTGATGTCCACTAATAGCATAATGAGATTGTGTAAATTACAAATATACCCCTCCCTAATCTGTAGCAGAGCGAGCAAGGCTCATTCCGCGCATGCAAGATGCCCAACAATGGCCCTTGGCGAATAATTACTCAAATAGATTGACCATTGGGGCATTGTCTCTCGCCTTAGCTCTCACCTACGCAATATTAGGTTGATTACTCCAATATCTAGACTTATACCTACACTAAATGACTCATTAATTTCGTTGTAAAAGTCATATGAACTTGTTATACAAGGATAAAGTAAAGTCGAATCTACGTTAGCTGCCGTAAGTAAAAGTAGAGTATCTGTATAGATACTTTCTTCTTAGTTTAAGAATTTAATTAGGAATATTGGCGAAGAAAAATTGATAACACTTGTTATAAAGTTTATGATACAAAATAAACAATAAGCAAAGATTTGCCTACGCATATTATGTTTTAATTTTGTATCTTGCTAGAATGGTAAAACATCATTTATGTATATAGTGGGAGATTATTTTACCGACTTCAAAACAAAAGGTTTCAGAAATGTTACAAGTTACAAAAACTGTTGATGTTTCGCAAAAGCTTGTTTAATATAAATTACGTGAAATAGAAATAGATCATATGCCTGTATTATAAAGATAATTGAGTAAGTTTCAAGTATTTCATTTTTTCAAAACCACATGTGTTGTATATCATTTTTTCCAAAAGTTAGTGTATCATCATTATCTGTCTTTGTTATAACATTAATATATGTAGTTTACTTATATTAAAATTGGTAGCCTATTTTAAACTTTGTTTTTTTTTATGTAGGTATAGTATATTATGTATATTTGTGTTTAATTTGAGTGTGTATTAGTCTTTTAACTAATTTATGTATCTAAGTATATCTTTAGTACACCGCCTGTTGACAGTCCTAAGTAATATCCGTCCAAAAGATTGCCTGGAAGAAATCGCCTAAGGCGATAAGGCCGCCCAATGTGCAGCACTTATATTTATGTATATTTTCTATTGTGTAATTTCTGTCTTTTGGTGTACATTAAAGTGATATTCTATTCTACATATGTTACCCATACAAAATACTTAATACCGAAGTATTATAATTTATTAAGTCCCATTGCTGGGCAAATGCCTCTCTATCCTCTTTCCAGTCATATTTGTTTGTTTTAACACCTATGCAACATAAAAAATTATACCTAAGTAACTAGCTATTAAAATAAACAGTTGCCATCACAATATAATAGTGTAATCATTATCAATGAAGCAGGCAAATGCTTTAGCTAATTACATTGGCACCACTAATTCCACTGATCTCTTGTTATTTATTCAATAGGTAGGTAGGTATTCAACTGAAATTAAGGCAATTAGTAAGCATTATTATAATATAATGTTTAAACAAGTTGCTCGGAATTATATATAGGTACATAATATTACTTGTTAAATTAAAGTACATTATTATTAAAGGCTTTAAAATAGGCTAATTAACAGTACTGATATAATTATATACGTAAGTAGACTGTGGCGTTACTTCACTGCGGTTTGTGATCCTGATGTAAGATTTTCTGCCTCTAAAATGAATGTTCTTATAATCTGTCAGTAGTTTAATTGTTAATTGGAATGATTTATATATTTGTAAATTATATGTATATTGGAAAAACAAGTTTCCTTTAGAGTATAGCATTTTTAGCGCATAGACTTACGTCTCTATTTTTAGCGCGCTAAGACTTACGTTTAAGTACAACTTGCCTGTGCTGATACACCATTATAGTCCAAAATATCCAATATACCGTAGACCGGGAGCCGACCTCAAAAGCCATGAATTAATTCAATTCAATGTCTTTATTGCAATCACATATGTTACAATTTAATGCTACAGTATGTGCATCCTATGCTTATAATCCAGGGTATAGGCTAAGACTAAGATTAAGATGAACAAAATAGCCAGCCCATAATGTAAGGTGTAGCACGCTTGCCTAAAAGAAAATAATTTACACTAGGTTTCAAGATACATAAGAGGCGTTCATATATTATACCTTAATATATTCAATTGAAGATAATCCATTATTTATTTTTCTCCATCCATCCAATGGTTGCCTGGAAGTAATCGCTTTTAGCGATAAGGCCGCCGCTTGTGACACTAGTATAAATTATTATTAATCTTTTTCTTTGTATTTATTTATTTCGTGTATTACAATAGAGAATATTCTATCTATCTATGATAGATTTTAAAAGTTATTGCTCGATTAGCGAGTCTTTAAAAGTTTTATTTCTCCAATACTTTTACAAGCCGAGTGCAATTGTTAAGTCTAAGTTGAAACCTTATTGAAACTTGTTTCTTTTTTGTTCCCCAAGTATTCAACGAAAACGTTCAAAGTAAATAATAAGTAGTACCTCTAATAGGTCTTCGGAAGTTTCTAGTTGAGTAAGAAATAATAAAATTTATGAGAATACTGCGCTTTTTGCGTTCGCAAATTATGTAGTTGTTCGTTATTTCCTTCATACCTTTTAGGGTTACTTATGAAATTAGTTTTGTTTGATAAGACAGCAATATCAAGTAGGTACATATGTAAGACCACTATTTAAATTATGTACTTTGAAATATATATATATATATATATATATACTCGTATATAAAACTCAAAGGTGACTGACTGATATAGTGATCTATCAACGCACAGCCCAAACCACTTGACGGATTGGGATTGGAATGAAGGTAGATGTCATGACGTAGGCATCCGCTAAGAAAGGATTTTTGGAAATTCCACTTTTAAAGGGGTGAAATAGGGGATGCAAGTTTTACTTCTTAATGCGAACAAAGCCGCAAGCACCCACTAGTCATTACTAAACTTAAACATCCTTAGATTATTCATACTAAACAGTCTTGCATTAGAATATTAGGCTACCTCCAGTGACATTCAAGTGACACTAGCCTAAGTTGGAGCATACCGAACATGTTCTTGAATAGAAGTGGCTCTCAAACGAGTCTGCCACAACACACCATCGGACCCTGATGAAATAACTTGAACCCAAGATACTTACTTATTAAAATTAGTCTTTATTTACAAAAATAATTCATAAAAACAAGGGAAAACTTAAAAAGGGCACTAAGAAAATCTTTAGAAAAGCCTAAAGATATTCTAAGTGCTCCAGCCCACTGCCAGAGGGAAGCGTGCCCAGCATACTGGCCGCATTACCACGCTGGATGGCAATGGGTTAGTTAGCTGTTATATAAAACAATAGAATTAAAACATCACCGGACCATAAACGCCGAGCTCGTTACGCTCAAACACTGAGAGGGTCGCTGATTTTTTTTCTCGTCACGAGTCTGTAATCGGGGGTTTAGATCAACACGTCCTCGCCGGGTAATATAATTACAGTTAACAGCAGTGCGGCGACGTTATCGCGCGTATAAATTAGAGCGATTTACATTTACGGCCCGAGACATAGGCCTCCATTACTGTGAATGATGCGGGGACTGCGGACCCTGATCGGCTGATGCTGGGCGCCACTGGACTGGGTGTGATATCTAGAACTAAACCAGCTATTATCTTGTTTTACTAGCCTGTCTGTTTCTTGATCCAAGATGAATCAACTTGATTTTTGACATGGAGATGATGTACTTCTTGAAATTGATAAAAAAGTCAGTAAAACCGGAGACAACCACCAGTACGAATACATACGGAACTACCTTTTATAAATTTTATTTTAATTGCCGATTAAAGAACGTCTCTTCGTCGTTTATACCGACAAAATAATGGAAAATTAAGTAGCGGCAACGTGAAAAAACTTTCAAGCGCAATAAACCCGAATCGAATTAAAGTCGTTCATTACACGTTCACTCAAATTACATCCGTCATGCCTCTCTTAAATTAAATTCCCATATTCCGAGCAAAACCTCTGCAAATTGGTCTTAATTTACTCGAAACGTATAGCCTTAATGGTAAGCGTATAAGCAATATCACTTTAATTCAGTGACGGGGCGTAACACCTTCATGAACAATGTTTATGTCGTTGTGTTTCAGTATCTAAGCTTATCATAAAACAATCGGACGGAGCAATTGTAATATTAGTTAAGTATGTTTTTAAAAACTTGTCAAATTATCTAGAAAGTCAATGACGTTAGAAAAAATTTAGCATGACCAGAGAATTAGGATAATTTTATATCAGTTGATATAATCACGAACAAATCACGCATTTACAAACGCAAAGTTTATAAGATGACATTTTATTAAATAAGATGAAAATATCGTGTTGTTACACAATTTCTGATAGGTGGTGTAGTTATTTTGTGAACCTAATTAATTAATCAAACGATGCATATTTAATATTTATTGTACACCAGAATATGTGCATACAAATTTTGCAAAAATAACATAAACTCTGAACCTTAGTCACTGTTCCACGCGGCACTCCGGGGGTGGCTTCCACACAATAATTCCTCCTATATAATATTATTTATTATAGTCTTAGAGACAGTCCCCTGATACAGGAGTATAACAGACACCGCCGAGTATCGGAGTATGATCTGAATATCACTGGAGTTATTCGCTGACTGAATATTTATTACCGCTATCAGAGACACGGTAACATATCTCTGTGTTTTCAAAATGAGATATACAATTTGGAAAATAGAAGTAACGGAGTTAAGGTTATACTTTTAGAAGTTATGATAGAAGCCAGGCTTTGGTTCCTATTAGTACCATGATGTATGTAACTCAAAGATTACATAAGGTGGCCTCTGTTGCAATAAATTCTAAACTAATCATCACATCCTAAGTTTTTGCTAAATAAGTTATCTTTATCTTAATCTCCAGATTGTCAATTTAATGATGATTAGCAAAATATAGATGACAAATATAAGTTTCATCAGAAGAGATATGTATATCAAGCAGCAGATAGACGTAATGTAGACCTATTGATGTTACTTTTAAGATTAATTCAAAAGCTTAGTTACTAATACACGATTACAAGTTTACATAACATCAAAACTCTAAAAGTCACCTGTCTACATATCTATACAATACTGTTATCAAATGGCAAAGCTCATTGCAATTGGCAGAGCTAATTCGTGTTATAGAACTCAGGCGGTTTGATTTACAAGAGATATAAGACGGACCATTAGTAAACAGATTGTCAGAGGTCCGAAGCTACGAACACAATATACCGAGACAAATTGATCTACAACGCCGTTACGTTCAACACGGTGCTCGGTTTTAATAAATTAGGTATTTATTGAGGATTTAAAACGTTTAAAAACCTTTGTGTTTATGAAGTTTTAACCTAAGTTACACAATTACGTTAGGTAAGACAAAATAAATCAATCATCTAGATGAATTATTAGGTAATAATTAACAGCTCTGTTGTCTCTTTTAGTATCTGCATATACATACGTGTGTGTTATTTGTAGAAAAACCAACACAAACTCATAAATTTCGTTATGTTTTGCATCATGTTAAACATTTTATTTCTAAAATCATTTTTGTATAACAAAGACATGGAAATTCAAGAAAAAGTAGAAATTGAACATTTTGTAAATACATAAGTACTTAAGAAGCTAACTTTGCAACAAGATATTGCAGAAAGCACTGAACAAATCGAGATTCATTCAATAGTCGGGCGGCTTTATAGACTTCATACCGTTACTTATTCAGAAGTTGGAAAATAAAAATCGGAATTCAATCCAGACGAGCCGAGTACGAACAAGGACTCTTCCAGTAATAATACATGAGAGACTACTTGGCTTCAGTCTAATGCCTCTGACCTTTGCTTACATCTTATTAAATGTACGTACAGAAAAATCTAGACTTGAGCTTTGGGAATAACACAATAGTTCCGAGTCGATCATAATATACCGGCACTTCAATTGTTATGGTAACGTTCTAGTCATCGTTGGATCGGGCCCAAGGACTCGAATAATTTATGTCGGCGCTTATTTATTACAGCATGTTCATTTGTCCGCAAGTTAATAGAGACATGTGATAAAGCGAGCGAGCTAACCGTGATATGCGGCCGGGCGGCCATATCTGCGGTGCGATCTCATTTTTGCACGGCGACAGTGCTCCAGTAGCTGCAGCTACTACATATTACGTTCATTATTGGGGATATCGATGGAAATCTCGAGCATCCAATCTCGCGGGATCGCTGCCGGCACGCGTATTCTTGTAATTTCTGAGGCATAATTTTATTTATTAGAGTGTGCCCTCGGTGGCGGCGAACACCCCATTTGCCGCTTCATTGACTTACAACGGCACTCCATAACACTTCGCACATATTTCTGTAGCGCCTCTCGCGGAGATCCCCCGCACCTCATTATATTGCGGATGACATTTGATAAAACATTATGGATATCTCGAAAACGTTTTTCGATAACCGTGTCTGTACACTACACACCGCAGAACTCTTTTTATGGGATCAATTCTGTAGTGCGGTTGTGTAAGGTTTCTAAGCCGTGTTTACGAGGTAAAGATGCTTTCGCGCTTTAGCTAGTTGAGCTCTTGTAAGGCGCTTCAGTTTATTGCTTGCTTTTTAACTTACAATAATTACATGTTACTAGCTCATTTATTGCTTGTTTTTTTTAACTTGGAACAATTATATATGTTGACACTTCGTAGAATAGGCAAGTCTCTCTTCCATCATTTAACTATAGATTCTAACATTAATAAATTAGTTTTAACTATCAAAATTAAATCAGAGATTGTACAATATGTACAATGTGTATATGTATATTTACCTATCAATTTACTTATAATAGTGATTCGGGCCACAATTATCAAATTTTAATAATGTACGGCGCGCTAATGCACTTGATTTAACTTGCACGTTAATCAGCACGTTTAGTAGGTAACATAATACCACTGATTACTTCATGCAGATTCAAAAATTATTTATTTTAGAATTCAAATAAAAATTTTGCATGCAAAATATAAAGTAAAATTCTACGATGGTTTCTAAATGTTAATTAGTTGCTATACATGCTACTGAAACAAGTGTCAAGTGAATTAAGCTTAAAGACGACCTAACTTATTTTTTTTTTATTAAATATTTTTTCCCTTGATCATGGTCATCCATCATATATCTTATGGTCTACGGGCAGAACGGTGGGTTGAAAACTGGCAATCTTATAGGGCCTTATTACAAAACGTAGTTAAACTATTAGTCCAGAATATGAAAATTCCGTGTTCGTTTTTGTTGTTCAAAATTTGTCTGTCTACTGTCATAATAATTAAACTGTCAATGATGTTACCAGTGATATAATCAACGTTCCAATATGAAGTTGACATTTCGATTGTTTGTATATGATGTTAGAACAACAAGAATCGCCTTTTTTTTTTAAAGTTCTAGACTAATAGTTAAACCACGTCAGTGAAGCTGGTAATCTGCGTCGGGCGGCCACTAACCGGCCGACGGCGCTGATGAATTGCAGTTCATTTCGATTTGCCGCACAATTAGTTTTAGCATGTCCACTTACCGCATCTGCATGGGCAAATATTTAACACTAAGTATAGTCATTTTGTGCACATAATAATATAATTATATTATTAGTAGCATACTTATACTACATACTACTTATATTCTGTAGCTGTGCAGCATTTAAAGTATTGAACTTAGTTTTAGAGAGTCTTGTAAGTAGATGCACTTGTTAATTAATTTTTGATTCTTACACTTGATAGGCTCACGTTTTTGACTACAGCTTGCGTGATGTTAGGCATCGTTGTAACCTACAATTCTAGCTCGTTTGTCTAAAAGAAATTGGTTTTACTCTCGACTTCCCAACCAGTTTGCCAAGATGTTATAGGTTTCAAATATACAGTTTAAGATAGCTCATATTACACGACATAGCGACTTCAAGGTAATAAATTGTTAAGCCGATTAAATGATATTACGATATTTAATGCTAAACTGCAAATTATTAACTCTGCGAAATAATTTCGATAATCTCATAAATAAAAGAAAAAACATACAATTACATTATGCGAGCATGATTTTAGTTTTAGCAAAATGTCGCTTCGCTTTGTTTCTCGCTGTGTCAATGTTAGCATTGCTATCATGTTCCAATACATATATGAGTTTGATTGTATTGCCGTATGTACGTAAATTACACGCATGGCCAGAATTCACCTGAACACACAAATTAAGGTTGAATTTGCTAAACTGGATGGAATAACTGAATACGTACCAACAAGTATCGGTAGTTCAAAAGATGTCATCTAAAATCTTTATAATGATTTTTGAAAATGGATTGTTTTCTTTGATCTTTTTGAAAATTACCAATGTGGGAAAAAGAACAAAAGTAGAAAGTTATAAACAAATAAAACTTGTATAAGTAAATACATACTTACAACATGTGTAATTTTCGTCACTTAACAGAAAAATTTCCTTCTTAAGTTCGTTCACATATATGTATTACAGAAAATTTGGTGATACCGCATAATTTCCCAAACTTCATCATCATCATCCACAGCCTTCTTTATCTCACTGCTGGGCATAGGCCTCTCGCTGAATGTGCGAGCTACGTCGATCTTGTGCAGACCTCATCCATAACTTACAACTGGCAAATGTTGATTCAGTTTATATCTGCAAATAATAATTAATTTCACTTAATTATTAGTGCGCTTATGTTTCATTGTTCTTTTTCTTCTGCTGTTTGTTTTTGGACCGAAAAGAATTCAATTCTCGGGCATTCATAAATGTTTTATGAGTTTTAAAATGTTCTGCATACGTTTTATTTTATACGATTTTTAAAACAAATTTATACATCAAACCATACCTACCTATGTAAAACATGTAGTGCAATGTTATGTGCAACGTAGAATAATCAAAGTATAAAGGTTTCTTCTAGGCAGGAGTGCCACTTCTCAGACTGTAGCAGTTTAACGTCTGACAGGTTTAAGGCAAAAATTACATTTTTTTTACATGATATAGGCTTACGCTTGACTACAACTTGCCTGATGTTAAGCAACGTTATAATCTACAATCTAGCGCGCTTGCCTAGAAGAAACCGGTTTACTCTCGACTTGAAGACCGACAAATAGTTCACGTTGCTTGATAATATTGTCAGTATAGAAATATCACAATTATCTTACTAAATAGTGATAGTACTAATGATATAGCGTTAACCTGGCACAGCTCCTAGAGTCATGAATTTAATATTCATTAATAAGCGACTGCTTACTGTGGAACGAGATATTCATTTTTATTTCTCACAATTGTTACGGTATAATTTCTACATTATCCTTCGAGGCAGTTTTCTGAATAAAATGATTAAATTGCTACAATTTTCAGCCCTTTCTTTAAAGGAGGAAAAATGAAAAGTGATGGTGTGCATTCTGAAAAATTGCGGTAATTTCTTTTGTCAACATTTTGAGGGAGTGAAACTCAAATTACTGAAATTATTGTAGTTAAATAAAGATAGCTGCTACAGACGCAAAGCTTTATTCAAACTGAGAATTTAATGTATATTATATAAAATAAACATATTAAAAAAATCTTCTGAACCGATTTCCATATTTTTTTATACCAGAAACAAAAAGTGACGTGGAAGCATGTACCCTCATCCCTATTCAAAAACAGAGAAAAATATTCAACCCATTACATCATAATTTGAATTAAATGTAATATTGAAAACAAGAGGCTTATTCCAAAGGCCGCGTTAAAAGTCGAGCGGTTGATTTAAGTTCGTTCCATATCATACCCGGGCGGCTGACGGATTTTGATTTATCATTTTAATTTGGCGCGGTGAGGACGGCGAGGTGTGCCCCGTAGGGCCCGGACCCTTGGTTTAAATTTAAATCCCCTGTATTAAATAATTATTTTGTTGGTCGCATGAAAATTCATTTATCTGTCGCAATGATCGCTGAATTTTGTCGCTGTGAGTACTCGGTAATTAGTAAAATAAGTTGCTGAAGTACATAAATATGTTATTATTTGTTCGGTATAAACAGTAATTGTGTGCATAGTACACGCCACAACACTTGCTATAGTGTCATAAATAAATAAATCTGCAATATCGGCTGATAGTTATGTTTTGATGATATGCATATATCTCGGCAGTTTTTTAGAAATGAATTTTACGAGTAAGCTCACTGAAACTATTTACATTCGCGTGCGTTAACGGGCACTCAAAATGTGTGCACAGCAATCAAAGGGTGTGAAAATAGTAAAGGAAGGGAACCCATTACAAGAGTCCTTGAAATAAACTTAAGTGAATTGCAAAATAAAGTCACGCATGAGTTAATTGTGTGCTTAGTCGAGTTAGCTTGCTTGGGGTGCGGCGGGCGGTGACGTCACGCCGCCCTTCGCCCTGCCTCCGCCCGCCTTCATTTGTTTCTGGTGTCACTTCTTATCGCGTCTCGCAATTATTACAATTTGTCCGCTCCTCCCTTATCTCGCCCAGTTCCCTACTTCAGCATAAAGGCGGCCGATCAGCAGATTTGCAGATCATATTGAGGAATCCTTTTCGGCTAATTTTCACGGTTGTATTTTTGTGGAAAACTTTGAATAATGAGAAGGTCGTAAATCGCAGAGGTGGCCGCAGACCGCCGCGGACAGCCGCGCCGTTTGTTTTGTTAACTTGAGTTTTTCATCGGCTGCTCGACCGGCGACGGCTCCCGTTTGATAGGCCAGTTTACTCGACCGACTCCGAGTTTTTATAATCCTCCCTAGATCCACTTCAACTGGAACAGGAAGTTCTTTCAATCAGCTATAAGGAAACGGAAAAACTTTTGCAACAGCCCTATAGTAAAACAGCTTTTTTGTTATCGAGCCAGTTTTTTATTCTCTCCAGTTTATTAAGTGAACTATTCGATGACTTCCCAGACCTTGAACAACTTGAGTCAGTATTTGACTCGTGACTCGTGAAAATGTCATACGATTATGTAGAATCGGTTGTGTTGCTGGCATGGAAAGCTAATTTGGTGGATGCGAGTGTCTGTGTGAATGATCAGGTCGCAATGCTGGTCGTTAGTGCGTCGATTGCCGCTCGAAACGCGTCTTTCGTATTTTTATCGCTCCTTTGACGAAGGGGGGAGTCGCGGGCGCTCGTTGTCGCGACAAAATGTTCAATTTTAGATACAAATAAAAAAGGTCGGACGCGCTGCGCAGAATATTAACGGCGCACAATATGAACGTAGGCATCCGGAATTCGCGTCAAAAGTGCCAAAACGATGTTATTCTTTTCCGCGCGGAGGTAATAAGCGAGGCGGGCCCAGCCGTGCCGCGGATATGAAATCCAGAAATGTTTATGGCGCGCGATAATGGGAAGGCTTCGTATCCGATCTGGGTTCACGGATGAAAGGATCCACTCGTAATTAGAATCCTTAAGGCCTTTTGTAATAGCGTAATTGTTTCCCGTTGTCGCCTCGGAGCACGCTGTTATCTCTATGAATGGAACGAGTCGAATACAAAGAAGAAATGCAAGCGTACCGCGAATCGTTCTAGTTTCCGGTGAGTTGTGACAGTGCCCTATTGTCTGGGGAGTAAGGTCCGGTATCTGGCAGCGAGTGGCTGACGCACGAGTGCCGAGTGATGGAGTGCCGCCATGTGCGCCCGCGCCGACCTGCCCGACCCCATTCACTCGCCAAACATCGTCACTTCTAATTGCATGCGTAATTTACTAATGTATCACGATCACAATGCGCCGGGTGCACTCTAGAAAGTGACCTATGCCAGCACCGCGTCGTCTCGGCGGTCTTTATGTAGCGCTCGACAGATTTACTGCACGTAAACCTGGAAATTACGTAACATGCTAATTGGAGCTCGATAGTGAGAACAAAATGAGAAGCCAAATGTGCATGAAGGTAATTAATCGCGGTTATAGTGCCCCATAGAATAGGTATGTATAGGAGCACATTAACAAGTGAACACAATGCATCTTGCAGTGGCTAGGTAGGCAGGCAGGTAGGTATATGTGCGGAGTGAGACACACGGATCGGTACACCGCAATAACCCCCGAGCCATGTTAACACGCTTAGAACAGATTTGGCTATGAATTGTTCAGCTCTGCAATTGGATTGAGTTATTGCTCGACGGACCATCAGCGGTAATAGTGTTTCCTAATTGGCTCAGCTTGCCTATTAGCTCGAATAGTCCATTACTTGACGCTAACCTAGACCCTTGCCTTCATTTCGTTACCCGTCCCCAGCAAAGCCCGAAATTTTTCTTTGTTATTCTGGAAAACTTTCTAGGTTGTGGGTATTTTTCAAAAATGTGTGCTAAAGTTCTTTATTTGTATGCGTTCAATAGTGCCTTCCAATAGACTTTAGTAATAATATTTGCATACACGGCGCAAACAGAAGAGGGAAGATGGTTGGCCACCTTATACGACATGACGAATTTATAAGAAACATCATGGAAGGAAAATTGGAAGCCCGAAGAGGAAGAGGAAGGCCGAGAAGATCATACATGGACCAAATAAAAGAAAAGGCGGGTGTCATGTCGTATAAGGAGGTCAAGGAATTGGCAGAAGACCGGGAAGGATGGCGCATACTCCACAGACAAGGGCCCGACCCTTAAATTTATGATGATGGCGCATTCAGTAGTTGCTATCCGATTTGTACTTGAATTGCTAAATTTTCTGCGAACTGCCACTACACTGCGTACTCAGGCGGGCTTTGTGTAAAGTAACACCAAGACCATATCCATTCATATAGTGTAAACAAAGATATTATACTCCTATGTATATAATAACTTGTCTATCTGTACACTCCTACAATATTTTTACAAACAACAAAAACACACAAAGACTTAACTTTATAAATTGTCAATAAAGAATCTGAATTTGCTTCCTAAACAAACAAAGACATACCTCAAGTAATAAATATTAAGTAGTGTCATGTCAAAACGCATGCTAAATTACGGTAGGCATATACCTATACCTACTTGACAATACTGAACACCATCATTAGTGAAGTCCGAACGAAACAGCCGTAATAGCCGCCTCCGGAGAATTACTACAGCAGCAAACCCTTACAAAGGATAAATCTTTCTAATTCAAACAATTGCCGGTGAGCACATTGCAAAGAGATTAATTGCAGCAACTTTCGCTGACTGAAACGTGTGGCAGTGGGAGAGAGAAAACAGCGTTTCCACGGGAGCGGAACAGAACGGATTAAATTGCAAGTACGTTGATGTATTTATAGCCGGGCCGGAGACAAACGAGCGCGCGTGATGGACCCGGCTCGTTATGCGAATTAATCGAAGTAGCGCTGCACCTGCAACCTGCCTGAAATATGCCCGCGCGCCGGCGCTGATCAATCTGCACTGCGCTGCTGCAGACCAGCGCGCTACTGCTGATGCCTTATTATCTCCGGTAACGGACTAGTTTGTCACCTTTGCTATCAGCACTCAGCAGCTGCTCTGTAGAGATACATTGTGCATACTGTGCTCAAATGTTACATTATATACAGGCATTGCAGATCAATTGATCAACACGTCCTGCTCCAACTGAGAGTTTTGTTTGTTTTTGTTTTACTAAGGTTGTTATGTAGTAGTTGCGGCCATTAACAAATACTTTTTTTTTTAAATCAATAACAGTTTAATTTTTCCTTTAAAATACTTAATTATTCTATACCTATTTAAAAACGTCGGTTCTAGTGTTTCAGATTCACAAATAAATTGTGAAACGTATATTTTAAATAAGGCCAATTCAGACGAAAACTCCGACAATTACAGGTTCAAACATGGGTACTGCTCAATTAAACTAAGCTTTACTTAGACATTATTGCGGTTCGCCTAAATTAACCAAGTTTTAATGTGCTAATTTTTTGTCCGAACAATGAAATCGCTTTCGTCTTAAAACTCGGAAATAAGACATTATAATTTCCAATCCCAAACAAAGTAAAACCCAATTTAAAAAGACGAATACATAAATAGTAATTTGCATTACAACGTCGGCAAGGTTTTTTGGAAACGTCGCGGTGGTCGGTCGGTAAGTATCTCTGAACAATGCTCAAACTTGTAACATTATTGTTGCATGTAACGTTAAATTATTCCGAAGGAAATGTAGAACAGATACATATGGAATTGTTCAATTTGAGCATTATAGTTGGATCTGCACCTGAGCTCGACTGGAGGCTGGAGAGTGCTAAAATAACCGCAAAATGGAATTATTGGGCGTGCGATGCGCACTTGCACTAGAGGCCGGCGGCGACCCAACACAGTAGCGGTCCTCGAATCAGTTATGACTGCTTAAGTTGTTCAGTGGTCTCATCGACGTTGATTACCTAACGTGCGCTAGAGCTTAGGATTTAGTTTCAAAGCACTCCCTCGGTACTTATCGATTCGCTCGTGAAGATAATCTATTTTGGACCGACTTTGGAAAGTCGTAGTTGTACGAATAAAACTTTCTAGCGTTTTATAGTTACGTCAAGCTGAAAAATAGAACAACGCGACGGGAAAATCCGAGTCAACTGTTAAGCAACAACACAAAGGACGCTTTGATTCGTTCACAATGCAGCGAACGGCCTGCCGCCGGTATTGTATCGTTGCTAGAATATTTATTGCGTCTACAAACAAAACTCGAAGAAGCTAAGTGGTCTAAGTTAGCGCTAATTTAAGAGTTTGGCGCCGAAGCAGGCGCCTGGGAGACTGCCACAGTTTGTCATAAGTTGGGCGGTTCCTCCGCGCCCAGCTCCGCCGCCGCCCGCCCACACTCACGCCGGTTCATTTAACGCAGCTTTTGTTCTGCGAGAGCTAATCAAACCGTAGTGCCGTGAATGTCATTCAAAGCCAGATCGAGATTATGCTGGTTTATTTTATAGTATCCGCGCAAACTACGCGCCCAAATATTACATCCGGCTAACATAACGTACAACGAGAATGCATTTTTTATTTATAAAATACTTTCTGACGTGACCCACGCCGTCGGTAAGAAACTGCATCCAAATTAACATAATTTAAAATTCAAAACGTATGTAACACTTCATCGCGATGAGCACGCTACCAAAGCGAGGCTTATTTAATTATTTCAGGTGAAACGTTACTTCCCGGTATGAAAATGTATACACTTGTCAAAACGAAATAGGAATGTACTTACTTTATCAGACGCATAAGCTAAGAAATAGAAAAAAGATGCGGGTAAAATAATAAATAGCGGTATAATGGCGATCTTGGTGCGAAAGATTAGCCACGAAAGCCAGGGGATTACCAGTATTTATAAGGAGAGTTAGCGGCACGCGACCTGGCGGGACTCCGCCCGAGCCGGGCCTGCAGGAAATGAAACATTTCGTTTTTCCCATAATATTTGACAATGATAACGAAAGATTGATATTGGCCGGGAAAATGATGCGGCAGAAGGGGATACGTGGCTATAGGAATTTATAAACTTACATATTGTCATTTTTATCACCTACTTACCGGTTTGATAAGAAAAACACACAAAATGCCTTTTAGTAAACAATCCTCTAAAAAATACAGAAGATAAAGTTGGTATAGTACCTATATTTTTCCAGTGTTGCATAGTAACTGCAGTAGTGTAGTTAACTCCGCCGCATTTGACACGGGCCGCGGTAGTTGTCGGGATCGAGAACTCCAGTTTACGCTAGGCATATTCGGTCCAACATTCTGGCCCGCGGTCCGCTCCCCAGCGGCCGCGCTGCCGCAACTTTGCCATAACTCGTTTACTCTGGACCACCTAATTTGCTTGCCGACTACGTACCAGTCAACTTGTCGGTATAATTTATGGCATCTTCATACTGTTTACGGGGTCGCGTAATATTCTCGTTTCCCGGTTAACAATGTTTGTGGAACTCGCCCATTTGTCTAACCTTGCGGAAACGAAATTTTATATCACTGATGGAATAGATAAGAAGTGTTTCGCGCTCTCTCAAAACTCTCGATGTCAGAAATGAGAGAGAAAATTGCGAAAGTAATCGCATTTTTGTAGAACAAAGGAGGTTGTAAATATCGTTCAAATTATTCCACAGACCGCACGTAAAAACGGAAATTAAATAAATGTTTGAGTTGTTGCAAATAAGCGCAGTGATTGCGCGCGGCATTAAATCTCCTGGTCGGAGGTGGTATCCAGGTGTGTAATGAATACAAACTGCGAGGCGCGTGGTTAGCTGTAAATTAAGGCCGCGGAGCGACCGCTGGCGGCGCGGCGCGGCTGCAACGTGAGCTCCTCCCGGCACCTCCAGCATTCTTTATAAACCACACATTGCCCTGGGAACCACAGCCTTGAGAAAACGAACACGTTTAGGTATTTAGCAATAAACGTGTGCGCTGAAACCCGAGAATATTAATCGGAATCAAACAATCGAGCCTGTAATTTAATCGCCAATTCACCAGTTACGTCGATGAAACAACGTCTTCATTATAGCATAAACGCTATCTAGGGTTGATTGCTTCCCGAGAGTGAAGTTAAATATTAAAGCGATCGCCCTCAGCATATCGCACACGACATGGCCTACAATTTGCAATTACGTCAGTTCGTCGAAATGAATCGATAGGGGTCATCGGCACCATAGGCATCATCTATGAGGTCGAACCCTCGCGAGGGAGTACACTCGCCATATATTAATGCCCCCAACACTGCACTAAGAATTCCAGGAAATCGTTGCATCGCCTTTTATTCTTTATTTACCTGGGAAAACCAGAGGGGACGTTTACCCTTTATTGGTAACGTAGAAACGAAGTACAATATAAGTAAGTACATTTCACACAACCGTACTCAACAATGCAAAATTTCTAATCCTACTTCGGCGGAGTACGGCGGCTCCACTATTGTTGTCTACTTATCTCAAACTTGATCCGATAGTTCCGTAAATGTTTCCATTGGACCTGAATAGGAACGCGAAAACGAAACTTCTTTTCCAATTTTCTCTCAATGGCCATTAGGATGAGAAATGTAAAGTAGATTCCCGGACGAAGTCGAGATATGTGTTCGAGAAGAATGAAATTTCAAAGTGAACTGGCACCAAACCGGCACTAGGATCGACTCAGCCGACGAAACGGCTGCAGGATGCAGACTTCTTCGAAATTCTTTGCATGTATCACACGAGCTAGCTGCTCAAATTGACTTTCCTGCGAGTGTGTGTGTCGAATTTCAACGATAAGATTTGGAATTGGAAACTATGAAAATAGCGAGCAACAAATACCGAATGTAATAACCGGCTTCCAAATCTACTGTCTTGTTTATCCTGAGGTTGATAAAATCATCGTTTTCAATGTTCGAGGATAGTGCCAAAAGCTATAGCAGTATGAGTTCGAACGTCCTGTTATGAGGGGCGATACAAGTTGTGTCCACAGCAAACAGGCCTCTCAAATGGTGACTTAACACAGTGTCAACAGGTTACTTGAGTCAAGTAGACGGTCTGTAATTTGGCTGGCGGACCAAGTTGTGGACGAGACCCTCCCTTATTTGCGAGCCCACAACTAACTTTAAACTGCTGAGACTAATATATAACGCGCTTTAGAGTTGTAAGCTTCCGAGCGCCCCATCGATTCACCTGTATCCTTGAGGACGCCTGAGGCTATATTTTCAGACAAGTGTCATACTTCGACTTAAAGTGTGAATTATTGGAACGTGTTAGCTTAACTTAAATGTTTCTTTGAAATATTTATATTGCATCGTTTAAATCCCAATTTGTATTCAATCCAGATAAATTGAGTATAATTTGATAAAAATGCGGCAGCAAAACAGACTTACGTGTCAATTATATTATTATACATATATATTGATATCATAAAATTTATCACTAAATTTTGATTGAATAATTCAGATTTCTATGTATTATATATTGCATTACTTTGTTTAATAGTTGTTTTAAATATATACTTATTTATAATATGAATTTAAAAGCACAATATTTTTAAACGCCGATGATACCGCTATGAACCTCATTTCGACACTTCAACCTTCTGAAACAGAAATCCATGCGATGACGCAAATAAAATAATTTTGTTTAATGCCTTCTTTTCTTTATGATCAGATGACCAACCGATTTGAACTGAACATAAAGAAAAAACATTTAAGCAAAAAGATACATAAACTTTTCAAATTATGTAACACATAGCTAAAATAAATCTGCATATAACTGCAACGCTCGCAATATAGCTTCACTTAGTTCATTAAGCTCGAGTCTAGAACAACTTAGTACTAATTAAATGGACGATTCTTTGTACTGAGTCATATTTTCATATCAAGGGAACGACCCCAGTGGAACACAACTTTTACTTAGAGAGGGTGGAACTGCAGCTTTATATATTTACCTTTTGCTTCATTAGATGACCAGTGCGTACCTACTATTGTTTTTTAAGTTTACTAACGTAATACGCAAAAAAAATAGTGATTTCATAACAGTACTACAAACAGTATTACAAACTTGTACTTAAATCTTACACGTATTCTAAAAACTTAGCAGTTACCTTTTTATACAAAGAAGTAAATCAATTATTTATGAAATACTCGTATTATAAAAGTTAATTAAGTTAGTTCGTGTTAGAGTCGAGAGTCAACTCTGGATACACATACACATTACACACATATTAAAGTTTAGTAATATATTGATCTGCAAAGTAATATCAACTAGCGATACCGTATGAAACAACAATAAAATTCCAGAATAAATCCAATAACTACATACTCAGAGCAAGTAATACTAAAATAAATTAAAAACTTTTTACCTCGTGTAGGTGAAGTTGAACCTCTCTACAAATCAACATTCCCCACTATCTCCCTGTATTACCCTAATGTATAACCCCAGGAGTAGGCAGCCTTAAATCTTCCAGGTCGTAATTTTCTATTCCTCATCTCTAATAGCGAGTCATTTTAAAGTAAAAGTTGAAAAATTCAAATTGGCGTGGTTGAGCAGACCGACTTATAAATTTACGCCGCATACCTACTCTCCTCTTGCGGGAGTAATCGTATCCGAGACATTGTTCTGTGGCTGATGTAAGAAAATGTGGATACGCTAAGTTGCTGTTATGTTATGTGCTGTTATGTTATGCCCTAAACCTGTTATTAGCAAAAAAAGTATTTGGATGACAACTGTTTTGGTGCTCTAAAAAGTCTGTTGCTAATAATAACGATACATTTTTTTACTAGGCTGTTAACATCATCATAACTACAGTTCGTCTCACTAAGCAGATTTAGAATATTTTGATGTTGCTATTAAAACATAATATAGTCGAGTCAGGTCAGATATTAAAGCTTCTTACTTCCATTGAAATAAAGAAGCTAAAATATCATTATCTAGGATTTGTAATAAGAAATGTCTAGCCGCCTCCCGTCCTGCCTCGTCCGACCAGTTTCCCAGATCAAAGGTCGCGATCTAGTGAGTTTTCGCCGTTATTTCTTTAGCTGAATCCCCTCGCACAAGTTTAGTTAGGAATTCCGCACACCTATCTTCGTTCGTATCGCGCCACATATTTTGTGTAGGGAGCCGGCGAACTTCCTTTTTCCTCGTGAAATCTTTCGTTATACTTTCAAAGCTTTGAAAGATCCTTGGAAAAAATGTTACATCGACGTGTACTTATGAACATTGATGTTTGTTAGGATTTTTGTTGTGATTATTCACTTTTTTTACGTGGTATACCTGAGTTTACGTTTAACTACAGCCTGCCCGATGAAACACTAACTAAACAAACGATAGATTTTTTTTTATTCAATAATAAGAAAAAATATTTACACATATTAACACTAATAGAACTAAAAAAGAGTATTTACATCTAAACTAAATTTAAACAGTCTACATGTGGTATGGAGCCAAGAACGCTGGCTGCATTCCCACGCTGGATTGCTATAGAAATCCTTTGCGCAAGGAACCAGCCAGCGTTCTTGTCTCTAGTGATGTCAATCAACATTTTATTTAATTTTTTTATAAAAGACTTAGTGCTTTTACTCCACGGACCAAAAGTTTCGAAGCCAAGTGGTACAAAAATATAATGAGTCGATAATGATGTATATTTTCGCCGCTTGGCTTCTTCTGCTGCGTCCGCCGCGGCTCCTGCTGCTTGTACTGTTCCAACAAATGAAAAAAAAATTCCATAGAAAAAAACATGTCGGAATAAAGTTTAATATCTTAGACTTCATGGTCATTTCTTATCATTTCAACAAGTTGCAATAGCCCATATATCGCTAAAAGTGTTTCTCTCGTTGTAAACGTTCTTATTTGTTGAAAAACAAGAATCTGCAAAGGTCAAAATACTTTAGCTAGACTGTAAACATACCTGTTTGATGATGGCTCAAAGTGGACTCGTTAATAATCACTGTACAGTAAATCCAGACTCACTTCACTCATAATCGTTACTTCAACATCATTTTAAAAAATAACAAAGTATTATATTATATTTTCGCAAAAGCCATAACAAAAAAAAATAAGTATTACAATTCACGATTGCATAAATTTATAAAAACAATTCGCCAATCTCTAGAGTTGTATTTTGAAATTAAAGTACGGGCAATTTTATTTAGGTTTATCCAGAGCCAGGAAAGAACTGGAAACGGGAGAAAAATACAGAAAAACATCACGAGTGGATATAAAATGTAGAAAATAAATATTTTTATAAGATTGCCAAACATTAACGTCACATGTCATAGAAAAATTAACCACATGTCAGATATAACAAATTTGATAGTGTGTTGGCTCATAGAGGTTATTTGACGGTTTCTATTTTCTCGACGATATGTTTGCTGTGTCCATATTTCGATTATAATCGGTAGATAAAACACGTACCTATACAAAGAAAATGTGAAATGACATGGGTGAATTTAAAACTAACGTTTTCGTGTGATACGAGTAACTCCAAGCTAGGCCCAGTAAACAAATTTGAGAGGAGCGCTGTAATGTGGTGGCGTGGTGAATACCTCTCCTGTGTAATATTGGGAAAAACTTGCGGCGGAGGATAGTTGCGGGGTCAAGTTAATGATATCGCCGCCATTTGCGGAGCGGCCCCGCGCCGAATTGCGCTACGGCACGTTAATGGGCTCAGCTACACCACTCTGAATATTATAAAGGACATTCGGTGAAATTACTACAAAAATAATGTCGCTTTGCTTGTACCGAATTACCCGAGAAACGGTTTAGAAACCGGCAATAGATATGCACGGAATCCTCTTCCTATTGCCTCTCTAGAGATTGCTTTTCAGGATTATACGTTTTCAGTTTGGAGTCCATGGGCGGTTATCTCTCGAGCAACAGTCCGAGTAGTGCGTTGTTGTCGGGTCTGGTATCGATTTGTCATAAAGGAAAGGTGCTCGGAGTCAAATCCACGTGCGGCTTTAGTACTGCGAGCCTTTTAAATAAGAAATGAAGTCGTGTGGAGAAAGAGGAGCCGGCTGGCGGCACGGGGGAGTCCGGCCCCGGGCCGCTGCCGCGCCGCCTGTCGCCTCCCGCGCGCAGACAGCGCGCTACGTGCGCCGCATAATGCACCGTTTCGTGCAAAATTCACAACTACCTACCCTCCGGCAAAATAAATTTACTGCTTCTACCTTATTTGCTCTAATTCGCGAAAACTGCAACTCGAAACTCCGTTGTTGGCATAATGATCGCACGACACCGTTTGCTGAATTAGCGATGAGCGGTCGCGACTGTATTTTCGTTCAGATTTTTATAACGGAAAAAAATCTCGGTGTATCGTAGTTTCCGCTCTGAATGTTCCAAAGTTCTTATGCATTTTGCAAAGTGCAAAAGTTTTGTGCGCGCACTGGTGTGTCGGAGCACGCGATGCATGAGAACGCGAGACGACCCCTCGCTAAGTTTTTCGCTTAGAAAGAAAATCTTCATTTAAATAATGTTTTGTCGAATAAACGCGTATCGCGTTCGTATCTGCCTTCTGTCTGACGCTGCACGAAGCTTTCGGAGATGAGAAAATTATTCAAATTTTCCAGAAACATTCACTTTCCATTTAATTTTGTGATAATGGTCTATTCGTACTGGTTGTATGATATTTGACAAATAGACAGTCGCTTAAAGCTATATCGGAGGCTTTAAGGGCGATTCGCAAACTCTCGACAATAGAGTTGGACAATCATACGATATGAAGAAGACCGCAAGTTTTTTATATTATTGCAATTATAAAATCACGAATCTATATTTTTTCAATCAAATGCCTATATTTTTTATTTAATGAGGGAGATAAGGAATGAAAACCATTTCTTTTGTTACATTTCGAAATATTCACAATACTCCTTTGCCATAGATAACGTAGATAATATTTTAAAAAAAAAAACTAGAAAAAGCATTAAAAAACCGTACAACAATGAAATTTTCCGAATCGTACACCCTTCCGATAACATTGCTACGGTTATTAGATTTAAATAAAGTCAAAACCTTTTGTCATGTCCCCTCTGCCACAATCAATGCATGAAGTCTGTTAGGGGTGTTTTCCAAAGGCATTGTAACAGATAAAGTGCACTTTTTATCCAAGTTTTCTAAATATTTTCCGATTTTACAAGTATTTTTCAATAAAGTAAATATAGGGAACTATTAGAATACAATAATAAATAAAAATAAAATACAATAGTATACAATAGTAGTCATTTATTTCGGAATTACCTACATCGACTATTGTAACTCTGTAGTCTGTGCTATAGGTGAGCAAAAATGAGAGTTTTTAAATTAAAATAACTTGTTTCAGTTGAATTTCTTCTGTTCTCAGCTACAGTCAAGGATTTTCATCCCTCGCTACAGTTACTTAGTAAAAAAAATAAGAAAAAGAGGTGGTTTGACAATGACATCCTTATTTTAAAAAAAGAAATTAGTAGCAGATAGGTATACCACAGAATATATGGAGATACCAGTGCCGCAGAGGCCATTAAAAAAATATGGATATACCAAAATCCAAAGTCAACCAAAGTATAGAAATAGCTAAACCAGGAAGTTTGTAACGAATATTCAAACATATTGTTACTTGAAAGTAGGCTTTGTCTGGAGCTTCTTATTAACGTGCATAAATATCAAGACCCCCTACCTCCCTATATTGCGAAACCCCCCCATTTTGTGGGGAGTTCGGAACAAATCAACCTGTGCTAGCTTAAACTCTAAACAGGTAGGTAATTTGCATCTAATAAAGTCTTTTCGATAGATTTTTGCACAGTTTTGGAAACGATACTCTTAAGATTATTGTGTATGCATTTTTGTGTAGATTTTGAAAGAGCCTATCCACTTTTATTTGATAGATATTAACTTTATATCTAATCTTAAGAATTGAAGATAGCTATAATTTCAATCGAATGTTTATAAATTTATTACCTACTTTATTAATTAATTTATGAACCCTAGCGGCTATGTTTTGTTTTCTTATAAGTAATCTACTTGTTTTTTTTTTTATTTTAAAGTTTGTTTAAGATCATATTAAAGTCCCATACAAGACGAAGACAGTCTTTTCAGCAAGCTTTCAGAATAAGTGCGGACCGCTACTTCACCATTACAAACTTTTGAATCCAAATTACTTATCGGTATTTTACTTAACTTTGTGGCATAGAACTGAAATTTTCCTCATCCAGACACTCGCCAGGAGACCCAGGGCGCGGTAAATTTGAATTCATGTTACGAATGGGCTACATAAACTAATTACATTGCCTGAACCAATGGCGGGTAGCGCGCTGAGAATCGATAATTCACAATATGTCCGCTAGAGGGCCATGCCGCTGGAAGGAGCCGTGCGCCGCCGATGCGCGCCGCTCGCTATACCTTCTCCACTCCACTACACGTTGCGCAGCTCTGCATACAACATTGTAATGATGTCACTGAATAAATAAATTAATGATTAGGTATGGCACTTGAGTGATAAAAAGAAACTTTGTTGTCAGTGTATTTAAAAATATACATATATTCTGGTATCTATAAAATTAAGTCATTTTTAGTAAGTACAGATTTAAGGACCCTAGAAATATTAGAGCTGGTTAGCTTGTAGAGAAGAATTTCACATAAATTTGGAACTATCAAAAATACGAAATTTATAATATACTCACATATATAATCTATATATTACATAAACTCAATATCGCTAAATATAAGATATATTATTTAATTCATGGATATTGTGTCAAACGAATGGCGCACGTTCGTTCAACGCCACTTCGTTCGTTCACTCGTAGTCAGCTGCTGCTTAGCTTGCCGTTTCGTGTCGCGCTTCTTGTCCGCTTTTAATGTTTTCGGTTATATTTAGTTATTTCTGTGATGCAAACTAATTTTGACCCACTATACATAGAATTGCATTAAAGTGAATGAAACTGTGCTATTTTACAGTGATATCGGCCTCCGGACAGCAGTATAACGAGGTAAACGCCTTAATATTTTTGTTTGTCGTGAACATAACCTCACATACAACATGAACGATGCTCAATTCCAGTTGTTTGAGATTGTTATGTGTTTGTTTATATAGCTAGTACGTATTAATAGTCAATTCTACGCAATAAATTGGAGCTAGGCCTGTGTAAAATGATGTTTTTACGTCTACTTCCGAGTTCCCTCGCAATCTGCGTTCTAACACTTTGTCTTCAAATTGTTTGCAATTTGTGTGTGAAACGCTTACTATATGTATGAAATTACACGTGTGATTTCTAAGTAGGTTTATTTGATGCTAAACCCAACGGATAACAATGACATGGTCAGTGTTTTCTCATTCTCAAGTGAATCACCATGACAATGGATGCCTGATAAAACAATAACGCTGGATTCCCATAGGGGGCGCTAGAAGTCGCGAACAGTGTGTTTTTGTACATAACTAGGTTTTACTGCATTTCACTTTCCAAACCTAAATAGGTGACGAAATAATCAGGATTACTGATATATAATCCAGAACATCACAAAATATATAATTATTTTAGGTACCTGTACTGATAAATAATACTAAGCCTTTCAGACATGTGACTGCAAAACAGGTCAATGATCTCAGTATCAATGTGAAAGGCGATTCAAGATTTTTGTATGAATGGCCCCTAGCAGCTTTATAACTTATACAATAAAGGAGGATGTTCACTACTTAGAATGGGCTTGAATTAAAAAAATGTACAGGATTATAGATCACAACCAGTTGGGTTAGATTGAGTTACTTTTTCAGTAAAAAGTTGGTTTCGGTTATTAATAAAAATTATAAGTTTTTCTTTATTATGTTTGGTGATTTAAGTGTTTTGTCTTTCTAATTCTATTTATTTTATGAAACACTTTGTTAAGATTTTTCTGGTAAGTAATGTACCTAATCTAAGTAGGTATGGGACTGTGGAACAAATTTCACACATGGATACGATATAACTTTGTGTAAGTAAGTAACATTTATGAATCACAGTTTCTCTATTAGTTCATTTTTACCTATCCAGTAAGTATATTAAAGTTTTACAAATTTCACTTACACCCCTTGCTAAATAAATAAGGTTTTATTAAGTATGTATAATAAAATTGATATAAATAATTACAAGATGTACCTACCCGGTATTAACACTCAATGATCATCTATTTATTTTATTATTTATCATGAACATTGGTTCTGCCTTTAAGTTTTCAATACCAAAACAAGAAATAGTTAATCCTGATCTTTATGATATATTTCATTGTTGGTAGTATATAGGACTCGGAAAATCATAACCTACTTTTTATTCAGAAACAACATAAGTGAAGCCACTGAACCGTTTCTACTGAAATATTCTCTTCTGTTCTGACAATTCTGAAACAAATATCAACAGATTGGTTAATTAGTAATTATGGATTACAATTAAGTAGTAATTTTCCAAATACCTGAGTAAAAACTTTGTAAAATGATCCTAACTTCTATGGTGCTGAAGTGACCGGAAGTTGATCTTGGCCTCCATCACAGGAGAATGTCATCCTCGCTGGGCTGGCGCTTGCCAGTCAGCAACTATGTGTCTTATTATTTGTTAAGTTGTAGTCAAGCGTAAGCCTATATCATGTAAAAAAAAGTTTAACTTTTCTTAGTGGAAAAAGTAAATTCAGGAAAATGAGAACGTAACTAAGTATTTCATGCTTAAATTTTGATACTTACTTACTCCTGTGGCTATTATGGCTTACTCTTATATTTTAATGTATAGCTAATATTTGAGTATTAAGTACCATAGAAATAAGTTTTATACCTAATGTTTAAGATTTTAAATTTTAAGTAATTAAAAAAAAACAAATTTTAGTCATTACTTTGAAGGTATTGTATGAAATAAAATACCCAAGTGAATACTTGAATTTTGCAACGTTCATAATAAAAATGTGAAACATACATTTTATCTAATCTTCTTATGATTAAAATTCTTCAAACTGCATTTTAGTTACATGTCCTGATTTAACCAAAATTACTCATCATGACATGACTAAATTTTATTTTAGGAAAGACATTCACTTTTATTCTTGATCGTGGATTTACATACTAAGTTTTCCTAGTAGTAGTATTAATTTGTTTATTTGCTCAGTGATTATATACATATATCTACCTTCTTTTAGGTATGTGCCTATGTGATCCGATCTAAGTGGGTACTTGTTTCTACTATACTATATATATATATAATTGGATTTTACTTTATAAATGAAATCCTATTACTTTTCTCAATAGCTGAGCTATAAAATGCATTTTCAAGTCCATAAAGATTAACATCCTTGTTTGAATAGCTGTATTGTTTGAACACCTGGGTGGCCAGACATTTCTAGTGACTTATAGACTTTGCCACAACATAAGTCCACCTGATGATAATAATAATAACTGACTGGATGGGAAATTTTTATCATCATCAGCCCGTTATCACCCACTGCTGAGCATAGGCCTCTCTTCTTGTACGCCACTCGTCCCGGTCCTGCACAGATCAAATCCAAGTGCTCCCTGCAGTATTTTGAAATTTTATTTAACTATCCTAAACTAAGTAGCTACTTATGTATGTAACATCAAACTTTCACAACACACTTTGGAGATTTTGTATGTTTGTTCATCATACACAAACAAATGAATTGGTTTGGATTAAATTATGTATGGTGATAGATTGAACTTTTTTTTTTTAACATGAAATAGGCTTACGCTTGACTACAACTTGCCTGATGTTAAGCAACGTTATAGTCTACGATGTAGCGCGCTTGCCTAGAAGAAACCGGTTTACTCTCGACTTGAAGACCGACAAATTATAGTTCAAGGGGAATAGAGATTCGGATTGAACTCTGGATTGATACAGGCTACTTGTTATGTTCCGGTAGCAGTTATTAATAAGGAAGTATGAATGTGGAGTGGGCAACTTTGGTGTCAAACATTTTTAAATCATCCTAGGAGTTTCTAATATGGCATAACAGCAGATGTAGTATGATGGTCAGTCAGGATGAAAAATGCACATGAATAGATAGTAAGTCTATATATTTATGTAAAAGAAAGTAGCATCTCTTAGCATGGGAGGTGGAACCATGTTGTTGACATGATGCCAATAAAAGTAGCAAGAGTTACAGATTGTAGGTGTGTCATGCAGTCATAGGTGAAGCTCTCATTGAATATCAAGAATTGATTGGATAATTGCCAACAGCACGGTATTTATTGTCCAATCTATGTGCGCTCCGCCCATCTGTTGGAATGATCAATGGTTGATTTGTTGGCGATTGATCGGAATCTTTTGCTCTTTGACCCTCTGATACTGTTACTTACTTTCGCTCGTACAAATGCCAACCTTGCTCATTATTAGGTTGTTATGACCTACTTTTATGTTTATCTGTTGACTAACCTTGTAGTAGTGATGATTAAGTTCTGAAATTCAGGGCAAGTTATTTAAAATATTAGAGTGGAGTCTTAGTCTTGCACCTGTAAAATCAAGGAACGATCTGTTTCAGCATTCCATTTGGGAAGGTGTTCCACCTGGAATGCTGGAAGTCAATGGTTCAATCAAATCTTTAGTGGTCCATGTTCTTTCAAGTTTCTAGTTCATATTTTTGTTTGGTTTAACTAGTTATTTCAAAATGCTTCTATTTAGAGATCGTCAGTTCTGTTTTTATGCATATTACCAAATATTTTTCTCCCAAAAAGGTCCGTCAGCCATATTCCGTTGAATGTCGCAATATTGTGAGCGACGGGCGGCGGCGGGCGACGGGCGGCGGGCGGTCGCATGCATTTACATACATTAATGCGGACGCTGCACATGCATGCACCTCGCTCCGAATGTGTGTGCGCTGCGAATTAACTGTAATTGAGCCATTCGGATAGCGGCGAGCCGCGCTCTACTGCCTCTGTAGTTTGCCGGCTCTGCCGTCACTTTTCGCGTACCTCTTCTATCGCAAACAATATTAACTGCGCATTAATCTGTTGCGCTGATTCTCATTTAAATCTCGACCGCAAAAATTCTCCGCTCCTCGCTGTTTTTCTCGCAGCTAAACCCGGACTGTTTTAAAAAGAAATTTTCCGTTTTACTATGAAAGCGAGAAACCGATGCCGACGCACTAGGATATTCATCTTCACCCCTTTCTGGAGAAACAAACAGGGGCGTCGGAATTTTGTTATTAGCGTTACTGAGGGGGGTAGGTGCCGGTGCCGTCGCGCACCTGACTGATTGATAGCACTTCTTTCCACCTCGGGTCGAGCTTGTAATCGAGCCATTAATAAACTTTACTGCCGCCAACTTTATCCTGTGGACTCGTTATTTGCTTAATGGGCTGGCAAACGGCCACGAGACACCTGTGAAGGTCCGCTCTGTGTGAATACTTACTAATTGACGTATTGATGGAGATGTTCAGAAATGAAAGGAGAGCATTACAGATTTCGGGACGGCCTCACGAACATTGTCATTTGAATAAAGAAGGGCTCTAACACCTTTTTTTTAGAGAGAGAGAAAGGGAGAGGTTTTAATCTTTTGAAATTTTAAAGGTGATTTAAAAATGTAATATCAATGAACTTGTTGCTTAAATAAAAATGATTTATATAGTATCCTTAAGGGATCTAGATACTAAAACTATGATTTATACCTAGGTGGTGTAGTAGAAATATTCTGTACAAAATTTTACTTAGTTTCCACTAACACAAATCATAATCAGCATTTCATTAATAAGTAGAAATATTTTCATTTCTATTATATTATTTGGCTCCTAAATTATCGTAAGGTGAGCCTAGCTAATGTTGCTCGACGGTTGACAAAGCGACGGTTGGCACGAAGGCTTTGTAAACAAACAGGGCGAGAACGTTCCATCCAAAATGTGATAAAGTCTTTGTTTATGCTCAGTGCTACCCAAAAAACTCGGAATTAACTTGCTAATTCGAATCACTCTCATATTTAACTTCATATACTTTCATTATACATTTATGTCTACGATGTAATACGTATCTAACCTCTACCATATGATACATAAGCTGCATCTAAAGCCTGCTGTCAAGACAGTTCGTTCCTTCATTTTCTTTGTTCAAAATTCTGGTCAGTTCGACACAAAAATTCAAGTAATTTGTTTATATCAACCTAAACAACAAAATTATACCAATTTTGATGATGGCTCAAAACGTAAGCCATTATCGACCACAATTCAGCTCGGGGGTGTTAGTGTATTAATGTCAACTGCGGAAGGGAGCCGCTACTCTGTCAAGCACTCGGCACCGAGAGGCTTAACATGACAGAATGTAAACGGCGCGGAGACAAGGGGGCGCGGCCTCGTAAAAAGGCAAAGCAATAATTGTGGTGGAGCCTGCAATGCACAGCCTAGCGCAATATCATAATACAATATGAGAGATAATACTAAATAGAACATATTAATCTCCAAATAATTCTGGTATAGTAGTTATTCTGCCCTTGTACGGAAGCGATTTAAGGCTACACATGTGAAACCACAATTCCACAAAAAATATTTTATTGAATTTAGTATTTTGACTGTAGCATCAATATATATATATATATATATATATATATATATATATATATGAGGCATGCTACTTTGTAATGAGACACCCGGAATATTTTATAAAAGTAGCTGACATCCCGCGCAAATACCCACTCAGGTTCTCACACAAACTAAAAACTTCAAAAGCTAGATTACAAATGCTAAATATGGGCCCCAAATCAATGGCTTTTAATTTTTTTAATAAATTACCAGAAAACATAAAAAGTATTGTAAACTTAGAACGTTTTGCCCGTGACTTAAAAATATATTTGACTACGAAATGTTATTACTCGTCGACGAATTTTTAAATGAGAAATTGAATAATCGAGATAAATTTTAAATCGAGATATGAATCGGGCCGCTTCTCACTCAGACTTACATATACATATGTACATATTTACCTTATCAGGGTCATTGTTAAGTGTTTATATCTTTACAATTTGCAAATAAATGATATGACTATGACTATAAATAGAATATATAGGTACAAAACAAAAAAAATATAATTTGGTGAACTATGTATAGGCGAGTTGCTTAACCCCTGTATTCTGTGCGTAAGTGAAAAATCCGTGTATCGTGAGTAAGTTTGGAGAGTGGGTTAGCAGCGTGGTAGGCTTGCGATGCCGCAGCGGCGCACGAGGCTGCCTTCCTTCCGCCCGCCCCGTGATTGAAAGTTGACATTGAACCGGGGCGGCGCCAGGTACGGCCCTCGCTATTTTTGACCCCGCGACCTATCGCGCCGCCGATCGGCCCCGGCACAAACTTGCCGCTTTAATCGCGTGAATGTGCCGCACCATTTGCAAATGCGCACAAAACGAACCTTTCGTGTTCTGCCATGAATTAACGTTGTTCTGCAGTCAAATAGAAAAAGCCACGCTCTAACTGGAAAGTTAGAGCGTGGAATGTTTGACCTCTATGTGGCAGAGATCAGAGTCCAATTTCTATTTATGAATTCGCAGCATAAAAGAGTTATGACCGGCAGATGGTTGACATTCAAATCTAAATCATCTGAATGAAGATGATGTTGACACCGCCTGTGGCCGCGGGCGACCGGCACTCGGAATTAGGTCAACGCCTACTGACAAAAGGTGCGGCGTCAGATACCGACATTTCCCGCCGTCCAGCTGCCACTCGACCCCAGAAACAAAGAACCACCAAATAGGTATACGACATTTTGTTTGCATTTCGTCCGTCTCTTTTTTCCTTCAGCTTTATGTCTGGATAATCATTTAGCTCCGTTTACTTGTCGCCCTTTAATGTGTTTGCATGCTCCACAATTTGATACCGCGCCTGTTTGCATTGTTGCCGTTTTGCCTTCCCGATTAGGGTCGCATTCGAGATCCATATTTATTAGAGCGTAGGACTCGCGACACGACTTTCATTTTATACGGATACATCGCACATTCGGTGTATAAAATATGTGAAGGCGGTTTACTTTCCCTTTCAGGGATTAATGGTTACATCGGAGCGATGTGACGCGCGTGGTACGCAATAAATGTCAATATATGCTCTCAATGTGGTCTTGAACTTTGTTCTAAAAGCTTTTATTTAGGTAATTTAAACAAGAAGCGATATATATGTGATCTTTACATTTACAGTATTCATTGTTCTTACTTCTTATGCAATAATAACTGGGAAAGTTAACTAATAAACTTGTACAATATTTTCCCATTCGTTCCCAAGCTGAGAGCTAGTTCCACGTAACGAGATAGTGGGTGGGCACGTATAGGCAGGCTGCGGCGGAAGGACGTGTCACTCACGGCGCGCTGACGTCTGCCTGCTTTCAGCCTACGGCGGAGTTTCCGACCTGCCCTCCGACACTGCCTGTGTGCTGTACAGTGTACAACCTATCTATCGTACACAGGGATATAGTGGCCAAATAGAGTGGCTACTGTGGCTAGACTGCCTAGTGTGTTTATGTTACTCAACTAGCACCATCTTAATAGTATGGGCAAATAACAGTCACTTGTAATTCGCTTCAGGTGATTTGGTTGTCAAATGTCAGACTGAAAAATAGATCAAGAGTATCTAGTCCCACGCACCGTGCATTAGTTAATGACCGAATATTTCATTCTTCTATGCCCATGATACCGAATTATATTAAAGCAGTAATAAAATTACTTAGTAAAGATAATCTAATGTATAATTAATTTAAGTAAGGACGTTATTATAACATTAAAGCCTCCTTTATTCACGACGCTCGCGTTAAAACAAAGTCACAATCCAAACTCAGCCAAATCATAATTCAAAGCCCCCAAAAAATACAAATGGTCCGACATCAACACCCAAAACTTTCGGAGCGACAAATTACTCTAGGAACGAGACAATAATGGTGTCCCACGTCACCTCGGGGACACGGGGGTATGCCACTAATCATTGGCGAAATGTGACACAGGACAAACACACACCTCTCACCATCCAATTTGGAATCAAATTAAACACGCCCTAATTAAATGTAACGTGGATATAGTAAAACAAGCAAGTTAATAGCCGTGTTGACTTTAGCTCCAGACTTGGTAGCTCGCGTTAAGGAGAGTTTTGGATTATGAACCTAAATTAGTCGTAAGTATGAAGATACTTCTATGAAACTTTGCTTGTACTTTCTTTATTACTGTTCTTTTGTATATTACGAGTATATTACTACTTACTGCTGTTTCATTTTAAAAAAAGCATAGTTATGAATGATTTTAGATCGAATACTGATAAATTCTTAAAACTAAAATCTTATAACTAGCTGTGCCTGCGACTTCGTCCGCGTGGAATAGTTATTTTGAGCATTAATTCTTTGAATTTTGAACCGTTTTCGCAGCGAACGCAACGGAAGGCCTCAAAGATTAATAATTTCCCCCGTTTTTTCCACATTTTCCATTGTATCTTCGCTCCTATTAGTTGCAGCGTGATGTTATATAACCTAAAGCCTTCCTCGATAAATGGCCTATTTAACACAAAAATATATTTTTTCAATTCGCACCAGTAGTTCCTGAGATTAGCGCGTTCAAACAAACAAACAAATTCTTCAGCTTTATAATATTATATTAGTATAGATATATTATGGCGATTACTATCATAAAGTGACAAACTCACAAATACTATGATCCGACAGTACAATATAACAGAATAATTTCTATTGTTTACCCCTGTCGGAACGCAGATGGTATAAGAATGCATTTGAAGTGAAAGGATGTTTATTTGTGCTAACGAATGTTGCCGTTAATTTATCTCCAAAAGTACTAGTTATTTTTTTGCGGTTTTTAGTATAAGACTGTATTGAAATCAACTTTTAACAAAACTTTGTCTAATATTGTTGTACTTAGGTATTGTCTTCATTGTTCAATGTAAAAAGTAATTAACGCTCTGCGCTTGTGTGTAATGGATGGAAGTCATTAAACGGTAGATTTACAGGTAACTTTTTACCTAACTTTCTTTTAGTCTCGAGGGCAGGGTCACAGAGTTCCCAGATAGCCTGAGGCTAACTAAAGGGACTAACTCCTTGTAAGCCTACTATGTTTGGTAGGTATGTAGGTACTGACTATTGAATGCGTTACATTGAAGGTTTATTACTACAAAAATTACTCAAACAATCGTGTACACTGTGAAAGTTTTAAGATTTTTTTTTTTTTTTTTTATTCTCATTTTTAAGGGACTTTTGTTATTACATGTCAGTCCCATTGTATATACTATACTAATTACAAAAATATTAAACTATTATGGAGATGACCTGTTCACCCAAATATCTCACTTAAGTTGAGACATGTAGGAGAACAGATCTCTCGCCGCGTCACAGTGAGGCACAGCTAGTATATCATTGAAGCAACCCACATCCCGCAGGTTGAGTTGGTAGGTCACTGCAAGGGCGCGCCGCTCCTGCTGAAGGCGGACACACTCTACCAGATGCATCACTATTTTAAACTAAACGACGTTACGGCCTGTAAAGCAGTCATGCCGCGCCACTGACTCGTTTAGATTTATTTAACTGCTTTCATAGTAAATATACTCGGTGCAACATGGAAAAACATTCGGTCGGTGCTTAAAATAGGAATTTATTGAACCGCTCTGTATCGATGGGAACTAAAATTTTCTCTTATCGCCTGCAGCTTATCAAACATCCTAATCCTTTTGCTATGCACAACTGGTGTTGACCTTTTATGAAGTTACCTAACACGACTTTTGACTCGCCTCGAGTTCTCCCGTGAAATTTTGTCTGTTACCTACCTACTATGGCCATAATATTTTTGTAGTTTAATAAAAAACAGCAAATCGATTTATTAAAATAACCACTGTCCATTAGTTTAGTAACGCATGAAATCGTATTAAAATCCAGTTGTCTGAGCTGAATCCGTTCAATTTCTCTCCGTAGAGATTGCGGTGAAGGCGGAAGGAGCAGCGTTCTATTAAACTAGAAAGTCGGCCTCCGAGACCCAATGTCCAGGGTTGCCATTACATTACGGAAAGAAAGCCTAAAAACGAAATCTCCGTGAAATTTTCTAAGAACGTGACTGAACTGTAGTTAACTACAATGGCAACACTTTTCTCATTTTCGCGAATAAGTAGGCCCATTTGCTACTTTTCCGTATTTGGGTTTATTTCGTCTGTTGAATTATTTTGTAATAAGAAATTATTTCAATGAAAATATTTGTACCTAACTGTAGCAATGTTATTAACAATTCGTCTATAGTATGTGTTATATGTATACTAACATATGGTCTGAATGAGGTTTTTCTTTTAGTCTTCGCTGATTTTCATCTCTAAATCACTTTGAGGTGCTAGTTATTCTAATAACATATCCAATTAAATTCACAGAATTGTAAGACTTGCTGGGTATGAACAATAGCTGTTACTTTTATAACACCACGAGCGTTTTTTTAACGTAACATTTATACTAAGTAATCTAAGTAAGTACATACTTTGATGCACGGTAGCAACAGAAACTCTCGTATTACCACTGATCCTGATAAGCTAAGTGCTACTTTCGAAACACCCACGCCAGCCCCACATTGTAAAGTGCAGGGCAACTAGAAACTAGGGCTCACTGATACCATGCCTTTGCAAGATCTTGTCCAGTGGTGTATTCGGAAACAAACATTTATTTATTTAAGGCGCAATTCAGGAAATCACACATGCATCATATATATACAATATGAACCTTGTAAATATGTTTACATTGTTTACCCATTCTTTCCCTTTCGCGTTTACACTGAAAACAATTTACACGAAAGAGACGGAAGAAACGTGTAAGTCTGATGTAATTATAGCTTTTCTATTAAAGCCGCTGATGGAAATGCGATTGGTCTGACCCATTTCACGTCACTCCTGCGCAACACAGATGTTCAACTGTTTATTTTCCTAGATCAATCTGAATTCTAAATCAAACACGAAACGATTTATGATACTTGCTTACATTGTATGTGTCCGTAAAATACATTACAAATTATAACATTGTCGTGTGATTTGAACTTGATTGAAATTTCATGCGACCGAGACGACGTCGCGTCGGGCGGTAGTTACGGAACTTGTTTACTGTTTTATGGTACTTACTCCTCATTGTCGTCGCACTAACGTCCCTCTGTACCATAAAACTCAGTAATGCTTTGACGATACACTAACTCACAGCGCTGGCTCTAAGTGCAATGCCCCGTAACTGTCTGAAATGGATTTTCTTGTTTGCAGGTAGAAAAGCCTGACTGCTGCGTTACATAGTGGTAAATAATTACTTACCTGAAGCTTAGCGTTTACTGTTTGACGCCAGTGGAAATTACTACCATCAGAGGAACCGGCTTTGAGGCTGTTTATGTTTTTGTTCTTTTAACTCTGAACAGAAATTCACTCAAGTAATGGGCTTGGATTATTAAATTCAAATATGCTGTATCACAACGTTTCCTATAAAAATACCATAGCTAAACCAGTCAAACGGCCCAAGTAATGTATCAATATCGAAGCTAAATTCAATACTTTTTGCGCTCGATGTGAATTCGGGCAAATAGTTTTATGTGGACCATTTTGACTTTTATTTTATTTTTCGTTTATATTCCCTTCAGCGGCCGTAAAACGTACCTGGGCTCCTCTCGCGGCGGATAACGGAGCTCACGAAAAATTTATTATTGAACCTTTTCGCCCGCGCTCCATCGACAGACATTGCGAAGGCGAAAGTTACGAATGACACATGTTTTGAAATATTACCTGCACTGAACTGCTTTCCGAGAAGAAAATTTCATGGGATGAGAACTTTATTTGTCGTGAAATATGTGGGAGTTTTATGAGAGCGGGAGGACTTTTACAATGCTACGGATCAAGCCATTTTCCCACTTGTCGCTCGCTATTGCAAGGCAATAAGGCTGAGAGGCAGCATAAAGTACGAGGTGCGACAAATTGGATGAGAAAAGTTGGCTGGTCGATTCTAAAGCGCCATCCCCTTCGTTGTATAAACAACAGAAAAATATTGTCGAGCTGCCGTCTTGCCACACAGGTATTTTGTTGCGGAAAACTTTGGAAAAAATACCTATACTTACTAGTTTTGATTACCCAGCACTTTATCCATAAACCAAATGTGATTGAAATAAAAATACGGAAAAGGGCTAATATCATCCCATAAATATACAATAAACAATAACAAAATTAGACCTTGTTGTCTTGCTAAAAAAGGAAGAAGCTCGAAGTAAATCGAGCGTCAAATTGATCAATTCCTAAAGCCGATGCCAGGTAAATGGAAATGGAAATACAACCTAAAATACCGATTGCTATTGATGTCAAACGAGCTCGATGCTCCGAGTACAAAACAATGCTTTACCCGACAGATATTTCCAGGGATTTTCAGAATTAAATTCACTCATCTTCGCGCACTTCTCGTTTATTCATTTGCGTCTCTCAGTTTATGCGTATTTTGACATTAGTGCGATCATGTAGTTAATTGAAATGGCTTAGTCTGAGTACTTGGGACGCTTCAATGGTCTCATAGTCGTCCTGGAATCGACATCTGCCCGGCACATGTGGCGTTATAGACGGCCATCCATTCGCTCGGCTCGGCTTTAGCAGATACGCCCGCCTATGCAAGTGAGCCGGCCCTAATTGCCACTGAAAATAAATTCATCAGCCAGTTCCCACATTTGTCCCGTTACAAATATAGAAAGTACGCAACTTTGTCATCACTCGGCCGGCGATTCGTTGTCGGATGAAATTAGCGCGAACTCGCCCGAAGCGAGCCTCTGTTTTATTCAGACCCTTGGGAGCTGTGACACAATGACAAAAATGTTGTATGGTATGTGGTGCTTATTTTTTTGCCAATTATGAAAATTCCCGGACTACACGCGTGCCACCTGGCGTGTCCGTTGTGAACTAGTGATTCTCCAGAGGCTGCGTCGCTGTCATATGTTAGTATTTATTTTTCTACCTAGGAAAAGTTCTCCTCCCGGTTAGCCCAATGTAAGCCAGGTATTATGTATATTGCAAGAGTTGTGTAACAAAGCGCTTTCAACTGAATTGATTAATAACACTCGTCAGAATCCTCAGACAGACATTTATAATGACAAGGGTTGTCTCGGTGGTCACAAATTTATGTTAAACGATTCTCGACGGAAAATCGGTAACATAAAAATGCAATTTGAAACATTTTCTCGTAGGAATGAAAGACTTATTGTGGAAACGAAAACGTTTACGAGTCTCTTCTAAAATAACATATGATTTTCATATAAGGTCATGCCATTTTTACCAAAGAAATATCAAAGGAAATTATGGTTACATGAAATGGGTAAAACAGTTAATAAGAAATAATATAATTAGAGAGTAATGCAAGTGCCTTATTGGAAGCAGTTATCGCATATGCGATCGTGCGCTGGCGCGACGGTGGCGGCGCCACGGCTGCCTGAGTCACCGGCGGCCGGCTGGCGCTGGCCGAACAGTTCGCAGAACGCTACCCTCGGCGGGGGTTGCAGCCGCTAATGCCGCCGGACGACCCCCGGCCGCACCGCTGCACCGGCACTCCGCGCGAAACACGACCCTCGCGACCACAACACTAAACTCCAATTCGGCAGAAATTTCGCGACCACCTCCGCGATTCCCTGCGTGTTTATATGCAGCTTTTCAATCGGCTACGTTATTTTGATAAATATGCATGAACCGGAGGCCGGCGGCGCGGGTAGCGTAAAGCGCCATCGTGAAAATTTAATGACATTTCCTGGTAGTCGCGTAATGAGTCATATCCGTCGAAGGGTTAATTTTAACGCAGTATCGCAAAGCAAAATCGTCAATTTCCTATCCTTCTGCGAAAGGGGTCGCTCGACCCGACTGCTCTATTATTTTGTACCACAATGGAATAATTAGTCTTTTCGAAAAGCTGTCTTTTGATTACTGTAATTGATATACTATATTGTTTCTTTACGGCACGTAATAGATATTGTAAAACACCACTTCGTGATAGGTTTAGTCGTTCTTTAGTGCTTTCAGCTAGGTTCGGTGAGCTCTCCGAATGGCTCGATAAAGTTTTATTTGAGTATCCATCCAGCAGTTCGTTTGCATGTGTATCAGGATCACTCTAGTTCCGATTGCGGCTTGCTTTGTGCATAAGTTCATAGACTGTCTATGTCACTTTATACCGAGCAACGTGCGCGTTTGCTCTCGAATCTAAGCTGTGCACTAGAAATGATCACAGAGTCACAGTTTTATGGCTGTGCTAGTTCTGATAGTATACTCGTAGATAATTAATAAATATTTTCATACAGTGTATGTTTATATAATATTTTCTAGGAACAATAACAATCATTATAAAGAAACTCACGCTGAAAATGTTCTAGACTGATTTCTTCCAAATTTGAGACAGGCCGCAATCTTGCATATTTTTGTTAAAAAAAAAATGTACACTGCTAAAATGTTTTCTTTTATATAAGTACTTGGCATCGTCCCATGTACTTTTTGTCCAAATAGTTACCTTACCTGTATACCTATGTATTTTATTAACATATTAGTGATATGCAGGTTTATTGACTGAAAAACCCCTAATTCGCATAAAGTAAGCAAGTTGTGTCTCTGCTCAGATATCACCATGTGGTTGCCTAGTTGTGTAAGCTTTGTCTCTCTATGTTCATGTGTACCCAAGTAATGAGATTTTCTACTTCTCTTCTGCTTAGAACGATAGACGCTTTTAACATAGATCTGCATTAGTTAGGAGTGCGCTCCGCAGTCTAACCTACTCTAGCTAGTTTATTAATAAGTCTAGATTATTCTGTACCTGATGTAGTTACTAAAAATGTCCTTACCAAAATTATTACTCTATATTTTAGCCATTAGCATGCAACACAGTTTTTCGTAACCACTTACATTACCGCGATAAGACTTTATAATATAATCTCAGTCTGCAGAAGAGCCTAATCGTGATTCAATCTAGAGTATACCACCCACGCACTATAATCCAGCGATCTTCAAAGCGAGAGTGAATCGGTTCTTATCGGGTAAGCACGCTCCATCTTAGGCCATAGCCTTACTTGCTATCAGGTAAACTATGGTCAAGTGCAAACCCGTTCAAGTTAAAAAAAAAAAGAAAGTTCTTGATATATACATAAATATATAGATAAAACATTAAATGTACCTATCCAACCATTTACCCACATGTATACAATGTACTGCATAACGTCACCGCGATAACATCGAGCCTTTTAAATAGTGCATTATTTACAACAAAGGTCAGCTGTCATATTATCAAATGAACGATAAAGCATGTCCTGTCTATTAATCACAATTATTGTTATTCATTTTGGAGGTTTCCCTCTCTAAAGTTATCGATAACTTATGCAAATAACAATCGCCATTTTACATTCGCTTTGCGAGCTGCCTTGGCCCACGCAAGGTGATTCAGTGATATTATAACACTGCTAGCCAATAACAACCGCGAAAGTGCCTAGGCATATACACGTATTGGGCACATTCGGGCATTGGTCCGTCAAGGTGATACTTTATAGCCTGCAGTAGCTCACTTACGCCTTAGCAGGTCGACACAAACGGGGGTCGACACAACGTGCATTATTTCGTACCGCATTTTCATTACCTAAACCAATTTACTCCGAAAATACAGACGTCATGTATCAGGACGCATATTTTTTCTAAACAACCCCGCGAAAGCCGGTTCCGGGACAAAAGCAGAGCAGTCTCTGCCGAAATGATAGACAATTTGATAAAAAGGAAAAAATATGACACCCTGATTCCGCAGCGACTCGGAAGACAATGCCCATAAATAATGACGTTAATGAAAGAGCTTTTTCCTCGCTTTGCGAAAATTCATCATCCATTCATATCAAAAATAAAAAATCCTTGGCATATTATAGGAAAATTACGAGTGATATTTTCATTTTTCTGCTTGGGTACCGGATTAAAGTGGAAAGGCGTCCCGCAGACAGTATGAGCTCATTTCCTGCAACATGAAACACCAGCGTAATAACAAATAGAGCAAAGAGGAGGTTTTTCTGAGAGACACGGTCGAGCGTATGCACGAAACTGGTTCATTGTCGGGCCCTGCTTTGAGGTTACCTTTTTCCAGAGGGATGTGTTATTAAAATGTTATGCAATCGATTCCTAGTATTATACGTTGTAAATGGTTTCACGTGTGTTTGTTGAGTTTCCGGTTATATAATGGCCACTTCAAACATTTGAGTTCATACATAATAGCAGCACATCATACGATTACATGCTCTAATTGAATAACTTTCATTAAAAAAAATACATAATATATTGTGTTACGAATACGAGCACTATAAAATATGTTATTCACTGTTTGTTAATTTTATTTACTGGTAACTTTGTATATGTGTGGCATGCGCTTATCTCTCTGTTATTCACTGATATTGAATCACAGTAAATTCTTCCTCATGGTAGTGTGCCTCTACATTCACATATTTAGCATACAAACTGTATATGTAAGGACCCTCTATACTATTTTTATGGCATTACAAAATCTCTCAAGGATCTGTAATCCAATACCCTTTTATCGAGGTTCACAGTCGGAAAGCCCGTACGTAGGCGTGTTCTCTCGGTCTCCGATGATTCGAATGCAATATGCGCGAGATGACCCGCCGCGGCTAATGCACCGGGCCTAGCCGGCCGACATCAACAGAAGGGCTCTTTCGCAAACCGGTCTGCGGGACCGGCGCCGCCGCCCCCGTCGCCCGCTGCCCGTGCCTTGAGCTCAAATTTGCAATGTTTTCATCAGGCTTATCGATAAATATTGCTTTATAATATAGACGCAATGGGGCCAGGGTAAAACGAGGTCCAGTTCGTATTAATGGACAGCATCTTATGTTATTGCACGTTTCTTAATGTGTCTTTTTGCGAGGAATGATATATAATTTTCGTTTGACTAAAATGAATACCATTGACACGAACCAGACCTCTCACTAATGAACTGCACACGTATTATTCTTGCGCTGAAAAACAGTCATACGGTAGCCATTGTGACTGTTTACAGTTAGATATAATAGGATTTGCACGCGCCATGCGCAGACGCTGCCTCTCTGGCCGGAGAAAGTACACAGCCTGTGCTCCACTTTCCTATTTCAGTCTAGCACAGCTATAAATAACTCATGTTGGTATGTTGAAGGCTAAGTCAGTATATCGCTGAAAGTCGAGCACGACTATTGTACTCTTTCAATGCTAATCGTCATTTGTGACCGGAAAATCGATTGTTACTTTTACAAACTTACAGAATTCGAGACACGGTCTGGGTATTGAATTACAGCAAAATATTATCTTTACCATATATTTGTACAAATTTGACGCATATCCTCGCTTTAGAAGTAAATGACAGAGATCGCTTTACCTCTGTACATTTACAATGTTGATTCACCTCACATGTTTTGCTTTGCTGCGATCCTGGAGAGCTCATGTTTTGATACACGACACCCATGTGCAAAGCGTATCTTGTTCCAAGGCAAGTCGTATTCCTTCGACATGGTCTATTTAACGTCCGATACATAATATGTGATGCATCGATACTCAAGGTAAAAACTTAAGCGGCCTGATTGAAAAATGGGAACGTGTAATATATTTATTGCCCGTATCTTTGCTTTACGTCTGGCTATTTTACGTTGAATGCATTCGCTTCCTGTAGTCAGTACTAATTTACATTAGGAGATTAAGTGCCTACATCCGTAATTGATAAATACCACACAGATAGGTAGACAGTACCTACCTATTGTTTACTTTACACTCGAATTCAAGATAAGTGCAGTTGATTAATTTATGACCCTATATTATTCCCATGATGAAAATCATATCACGCTGATCCGTCACTGTACCATAATAAGTTATTAATTTATTTAACAAGGTTTTTATTAAACAATTCTAAAATATGTCCTCAAATTATGAAATATTAATTTGATTCGTTTCACCACGGCTTCGCAAAATACACGCGTTGGCTTTGAATAAGTCTCAGTCTTAAAGTACAAAGTTATCTCCGTGCTAATAATCATATTGAACGTCCTGATAAAAGACAAACAGACCAACGAACCCACACCCTCTTTTAATAAGAGTATGATATGACCTAAGTCTTTAGGCACCAAGTTAGTACTTACGCGATGGCTGTGTGCGTGTGGCGCCTGAAGTCTGGGGCGTAGGCGAGACAGACTGAATTCGACCGGTTTTATAGCTCCCATGCAATTCCTTTATGTGTATAATCGTGAATTTGTATGACTGTCTGTTAGTACTCCTTTAATGTATGCATGAAGCTATGGTAATGGTTGTAAATGTAATAATGGACGGTGTTAAACAATTCTAATATCTTTATCTGTTTGGTAGACTAAGAAGTATTTGTATTTGAGCTATATATGAGAGTATAAAATTTCAAGGTACATTACGATGATGCTTAATGTTTCTCTTCTTTTTACTTTTTTTTAACTTAAGGATTTCATTTCAGTCAAATACAAAGTGGCTCTGTTTTAACTAGTTTACTTAACATGAAAACGACCTAAATTAACAATGATATAAACGCTCCAATATTTCGATTAACAACTAATAATTTAACCAATTAATTTGAAAACTCTAAACGTTAATCAATACCTTAACTAAATTGCAGTTTGCGTGGCCAATATAAATTCTTAGTCTGTAGTGGAATACGTTCTCACTAACATTAAAATGGCATAAGCTTGATCTATTGGCAACAAACGTTGCGCAACATTTCAACTTTGTACAACCTATATTCAGGCTATATCATTACATGGCATGAATTAGAGTCGCTTTCGGCCTGTCTTTGAGGTTTTTTACCGACATTATCTTATAGTTAAGTCGTTCTTTGTTTATAAATGAATTAAAAAATCGAGATTTTAAGATTTTAGAAATCAATATAGATACCCAGTTGAATTCGTCTTGTAAGTTATAAAAATAGAATGCTCCTTGACGAATATAAGTTTTACAATTTCAGAAAACTTGCACGTAACAGACAAGGCAGTATTATTACATTACATAGTCTTCTATAAAAACATTCTAATTAAACGCTAAAAAGCCACCATTCATCGGCGGCATTAAATATAAATAAGCAATGAATGGCATCGCTAAGCTGTTGTGCACTTCAATACAGCAAATTGTCGGTGAAAGGTCAGTACACGCTCAATGCGATATCTAAGCGGATTAGACTCACATAGACTAAATAGCCTGAGACGCCTCCATTGGAAAGGCATATCCTCGATACAAACTGTTAACATAACTTTTCCTATATTGTATAAAAGTTACGCATCCATCAACGATTAGTCATATTACAAATAGGCACGTCTTAGACGACATACCCATCAGCATTATATTAGCGTGCAATCACATGATACATCTTATTTTACTGTCACCTGGATTAGTTTAGCTCTTAAGAATATAATGATTATCTACTTATCTTTGTAACTGTCCAACTTATACAAACCGTTGTGTCAACCAGATATTTTTTATGTGGACGTTGATTGGGTGATAGACCCAATCAACGTCCAGCATTATGACGCATTCTTGGCGACATAATTAGCAATCAGCATCGCGTGATATTTACAACTCGCCTATCACATGGCTTTATTTGCCTCAATGGCCATCATGTAGCGTTCATTGGGTGTGATGTCGTTTGCAAGACGCCATTCACAACGTAGGCGCAACCTCTCTGTAAATAGTTTTGCATCCGACTGAAAGCAGAATACGCTCTAAATAGCTTAATTCCAACCACTGGATATAACTATTCGCGACATCACATCGTAACAGTAACTTATCTTCAAATTTATTTTTTTTTCAATATTTTCTATACTGCTAATATAATTTCAAGAGGTTATACTTATCAGTCTAACTTCAAGTCAGTAAATGAATGCAGGTACATACACCTGCATTCCTGCCTCAAATATACTTATATCCAGATAATGTTTACTCTTTACATACATTATATTTACTGTCACGTATATTTTATGGCTTAAATATGATTTCTTACGAACTTACATAAATGTAAAAGAGTGCAGTTGAAGTTGTGTTGATCCATACTGCAGTAATCGCTAGCGGAGGACTAATGTGGGGTGCACTGAATAATTCTATATTTGGACAGAGCTCGTCGCGTTGAATCAGAAACAAATTCACTCGCTGTGACGCTGGAACGTTTCGGATTCACTAAGCCACGTTTAATTTGCGTATCAATTTTGAACTCTGCATTTACATGCCTGTCTGTTCATTAGTGCATCGCTGTAATTTCTTCATTAGAATATTAATTCGTTGCGATTTTCAATCAATGTTGCCGCAGTCAGCAGTTTGTTTATATTCTACACGAATTAAGGTTCACTAAATAAACAGTTACGCAAGAGAAATAGACGTTTGTAATCGAACGAAACGTAGTTTTCACTAGCAAATTTAACAAATGTAAACCTTCTTTGTTATTAGTCGGCAATGAGAATAGTGGCGAGCACGGCATGGCAGGTCGAGTGGAGCGGCATCGAGCGGGGACCGGCCGGCACTCCGGCCAGGGGTCGCGAGGTGTTTCGATTTTAATCTCGCTGCTGCCTACCAGCACGCCACCGCTCCAATGGAGCAATTTGCATGCTACTCGTGCCCGACCTCCGTCTACCCACTCCTACGCCCATCGTAAATTCTGTCCTTTTACTTCCAAGGAGGGATTTTTTTCCAGAGGAGCAGATGTCCATTTTTCCGTAAAGGGCTAATTTATTGCATGTTGCGGCAGAAGCTATAAAAGTCGCCGAATTAAAAGACAGTGTCCGGAACGTGAGCGTTGACCTCGAGCCTGTCCCCGATTCGAGAGAGGAAAGGATCAACTTTTTGTTTGAATAACCTTTAAAATCTTAAAAGATTTTTCCTGGAGCCGAAGCATAATCCCGTTGATTAACTTTTCGGGTTTACGTAGCGAGTCTTGCGTTAATGTAGTGAAATTGCCTTATTGTGATTGAGAGAATAATGAAGGGGTAACGAAGCGGAGATCGATACGATCGGAAAGACCATTCTCGGCATCACTCGCTTCACTTTCTAGTTAGCGAGCGCCATTGTTATAGCCGCCCCTAATTTATCTAATGCAGAAGCCATTCCTTCGTGAAACCATTCACTTAACCCGTCGACTTCCTACTATGCTCTTTTTGTGCTGGAACGATGCTCATTGTCTACTTTTTATGATGTTATATTGAGTCTATAAATAACGATCACGTATTTAGCAAAGAGACACGTTCGCTTCTAAGAAAAGCCCACTGTCCGCTTACTGCGGTCAAAACAGCAGTGTTGCAATAGCGCTGACTCATGCTTTAGGCTATTACGGAGCCAAGGCCGAGCGGGGTCGGAGGCGTAATGCAATATTGGTCCAGTCGAACAATTTCCACTGCAATCACTCCGCTCTATTAGACAGATCCGATTGTTCCGGCCTCCAGTAGGCGTATCTACGACACTTTTATTAACTAACACATCTCCAGTCGCTCGACAAAGCACTCACTTTATGTTGAAATTGCCGATCCGAGCTCAGTCATTGCATCAGAAATCGTGAGCTCCGAGCTCCTTATAAAGCGATGCGCTTCGATGCGGGGCAACAAATTACAAAGGAACTTAAATAGAGACAGTCACTTGGGCAGGAACAAAAAATAGCTGCCATAAAACGAAATCATGGAGCGCGACGAGCTGCAGACTCACCCGGTTACTCATCGAGTAATTCGGTCCTGTGCTGAGGGCTCAGCCGCCACACGAATAAATCTATCAATAAATATTTAAACAAACATTCTGAGACGCCGTGCATGGCCGCACACAATGGTAACGTTAAAATATTGCGGATCCGTTGGCATTACAATCCGACATCCAAACTTGTATAGGGCACATAAACACATCCGCATGTTTGATGCACGACTAACTTCTAAGAATATTTTCATCATAACATCCTCATGTTTTAAAAACATGAGCGAAATAACCAACACATTGCGCACATATTAATGCTAAATGCACTCAATGCTTTTGGATTACTAAACATTGCTAAAAGAATCATTGTGTTTAGTATGACAAAATGGCCGACGAATTTATAAAAAATAACACCAATTTTCAGGACCGTTTCCATTTCCATTTCAAACAAAATCAGCAACAAAATGCTTGTAAATAATAAATGCGAAAGGGTTAAGCAGTCTTGACAAAATATTTACATTATTCTAACGAACTGTTAGCGCTTTACTTTAAAATGTACACTAAATATCACAGGAAGAGCGTCTGAGTAAACGGAACGTTTTACACTTTACTGCTGAACTTTGTCGTCTCATCTGATTCGTGGCAAATGTAAATTAATCTGCTTCAATAACAACTATATTTACACGATATATATGCATGTATGTAAAGTCAAGATCCATATTTGATACCAATTAATATTTACGCATTGTCAATACATGACGCATAGTTGCAAATGCATATATTGCTGACATAAATACATCTTATTAATATGGTTACTGCTGTCTTATGCAGTAAAAAGATAACACATTACTTAAATGTTTGATTTAATAAACTTAATAACAAAAATAAACTAAATCTAAAACGACACAACCATAAAACCTTTGTAAACAGCCTTACAAGTCTTATTTTATTCGACATCAATATACATTAAAAAATATTTTAAAACAAAATCTAAGTAAATAAATCACAATTCAACGCTGTTCGATCCTGAACTATTCGTACATACATTCCATCTCTTTCAGAGCTATCCCCTTTCGGGTCTCGTAGGAAATCTTCGAAAATGCGAACACTTGTAAAATCTCAAGTCGAGTGCGTACGTATTGTATTTGCTAAGTGCCCCTTACTTACCTCCTACTCTCAAAGTAGCGTATACAATGGTAATTTCAACTTTTCCACTCTTCTACTTTGTTTTCCGCCTGAGGGGGAGGCATTCTGTTTCATAATCTTTGAATCCACAGTACAGTTTACAAATAAACGTTAGTTTGACGTCTGTTTCGAAATAATGGCTCCTAACAGCATATTCTACAGCTGCTATTAATTTTAACAATTTATATGTGCACGTAATTGTGTGTTAATTAGTTATGAGCCGTGATTTCTGTCTACAGTGGCTGCCAGTAGTATTATTTCTTTACGCCAGTCATCGCTACTTTTTCTAATGAGACTTTTTATCCCATGTCGTAAATGCAAACATGTTTAACAGTCTTCGGTCACAACTCAGTGATTTTTATTATTTTTCCGAGATGATGTCAGGAGTGCATTGTCCGATCCACGGCCTCGGCTCAGATGCGCGGGCGCAAATGCTCACATGACGTTATCCGCTGCACATCCCTAATGGCCACATTGAACTAAGCCCTTTTCTGTTGGCATTTGAATAATATTTGACCATCTGTTGTAGATATTCCAAATATGACGAAATGATGTCATATTCATTCGCGGCTTATATCCAGTATCAAAAATTAATAAGTTGTTACGTGCGCCTGTAGCTTAGAAATAACATAGAGCTAAGAACGTTTAGAGGCACAAACGTTGCGATTCCGTCTCACAGCCAAATTCAGTGCCCGTTTCGGTAATGCGATGCGTTCGCAATGCAAACAGATTAGCTGGCGTGCAATTAGAGAGCGAAGCTTGCGGCCCGCGCTAAGTGCCGCCCTACGGATTACGCCTTGATCGCACTACAGTTACGCAGCCAGTAGCAGTACTATCGACAACCTTGCAAATATATGGCAGAAGGTGTTTTCAATGGTTGCGGTTTGAATTCAAACAAGACACTTCGAGTAGATAAACATTTCTAATGGAATCAAGACATGAAACTGCAATATTGCACGTTTTTTTTAATTCTATACTTTTTTTTTAGCAAAACCGTATCAAAATAGGGCAAGTCGTTTTGGACATATTGTAGCATTAATTTGCACAAAAAATCCCTTACTCGAAATTCGTCTATTAGTGCCTCCATATAACGTCGCGGATAAAAAAACAGCGCTAGAATGTCATTGCTGAACAAGATATGGTGTCTGAATTGTCTTATAAGCATAGTTAGTAAAAAGAAACGGAACTGCTGTCAGAATTTGAATTACTGTGCTGTCATGACGTGGATCATGTTTACCTAGTGGCGAAGTGGACCGAACATTTAGTGATTGCTGCCAGCTAATACGCTTCGTTCGATCTCGAGATCGATGAATCATTGATTGCTCGTCCCGTGTGAGAGCTAATGCGCCCGGCAAATGCCACTTGCTTATTTGCTTAATATTCGCCAAGGGTTCAACAGAAAGACACAAGTACAAATTCTACATTATTTGTCTCATTGATCGCCAGTTCATTGTGCCTCCACCGTTGACGTCACTGAGAGTGCATCAATTGGTAAACCATTAGCTTGATCACGGAATTCGTGATTGAACTCCATTACATTTTAGATGATTTGATTAGCTGAAACTCTGGAGAAATAGTGTTGACTCTTCGAACGTCGAACGTTCGAAGAGTCAACACGAGTCCTGAGGATGCCTCGTGAATAGGCGAAACACGTGTCGACTAGAATATCTTGCCGAAAGAGAACAACAAAGCTTCAAGACACAAGGTGCGGTGTTGGGAAGATCTTGAGATCCACGGAGGCCACGTTGGTTAGGAGGTGAGGTGTGGCGGTGGTATATGGAGGAACACACCTAAAAACCATCAAGTTTGTTGTTTGAAGTCGGTTAAGGTGCATAGGCAGCGGAAAAGAACTACATATTTCTCCAGAGTTTCAGTAACAATGGATTTCCGCAAAGTAACGCCTGATTCAATATCTGATTTGATTAGCGGCAAGCGCCGTTGATCACATTTCTGCGTCAGTTTGTTTACTATCATTGATGGATAGCTAGCAAATGTCATCGGCCTTTAGGCATAGAAGTGATTACGTCGACGTGTAATTACTCACAGCCATACAGGTCGCTGTGAATGCTAGATTATGGCGATGTCAGTCACCTTGTGAGGCGGCGCGAGGGCGAGCGCGTGGGTCTATCCAATGAACTTGACACCGCCGCGCGCCGTGCTATCACCGCGCCGCCTGCAAATCCTGTCAATGCCTTCATCGCACTGATTGCTTATCAAACCCTACCTTATCCCTACAGTAATCACTAATCAAACATTGACAACGAAGTAGTAATCTAACACGTAACTACTATCGTCTCCTTTTAAAACATCACTTTTCAGTGACAAATTAACGCATCATCGCATAAGCCTCTCACGACAGAGGTTATGAGTGAGGATGCGGATTATACGCCTAATTTGGTGTTTGTTCACGTGCTTGTTGATATTTACCTGCTCCGAAAATATTTAGGACAACAATAAACACCCAATATTCTTCACCGACACATTGTCGGACACTAAAGCCGAAAATACTTAACTTGATCATGTGAAAGTGTGTCAAACTAAGCCCCATTATGGCTATCAAAATTCAAGGCTACGATAATAAGCCCCAAATTTACACCACATCCACACGCATCAATTTCTACCCGCACGCACATTTTATGGCTGTTACGGACACGCACTCCTTACACTATAAATGCGAAATTATTAAAATTAACGCTCTTTATGAATGTTGACTTCTGTGGAAATGTCTATGAAAATTGGAAAAGTTTTTAGACTTATGTGTGTTGTCAGTCGAATGGCGGCATTTTGTTAGATGTTATGAGTTACTGTGATGCGGAAGTAGAACGAAATAGGCACACTCATCAATTTTAGACATTATGAGGTTAGTTAGTTGGCAGTTAGTTTAGTCAGTAGTGCGCAATTTATCTTCTCTGCCATTTTACAACGGAAATAAAGATGAGTTTAGTTAGTGTTGCCTCGAAGTAGATAGAGCTGTAGACAAGCTTCTTCGTTCGAAGGCCTTGCCGCTTTTTTGCGTTAACATTATGATTTTTATGGTTTCTATGACCAAACTAGCGGACAAGTTAATAGTTCGCGTGGGTGCGGCTGCTCGTCGGATCGGCTCTTCATCCATTCCGTCTTGTTTATTGATTAGTGTAGAATCCGCGCCCATGGGCCAACTTATGTCATTTGGCCGGGAGTCAAGGACGAGCCCGCGCCGCTCGCCGATGCCGCGCCGGCCTTATTTGGCGATTGGTGGGCGCCAGTTTTACGACTTTGCCTTTTTTCCTACGCCCTGTTTCCATGTTGACTTCAATTCGGATAATACATGCTCATGTGTGCCGTAGACACACAAAGAAATCAACGACCCCAATGAGTTTCTCCTTTCTGTATACTCTCCTAAGTACCTACTGTCTCGGGAATGGATAGATAAACAAACCTATGAATATTAGCGACATTTATGAGATGAAATATAGGAAAATGCTTTTCGTTCTTACATTATTGAACGGAAAAATCCAAGATAATTGGGCCAACTCTGTGAAACCGCGTTTCTTCCGTCGTCGTCTCATCACACATGAGATCCGTAACGTGACGATCGAGTATTTAACGCCCCAGTCGTCGACAGGCCATGTTGGCTGGAGACACGGAACGTGACATTATAAATTTGGCGCAAAGCTGTGCATTAATCTGGCGCGCCGCCCTAGCTCGCGAGCGTGGCCTAATCCTGCCGCTCCCCGAACGACCCGGGAAGATGGAAAAATCTCGAAAGACTCACATCAAATTACCAGCTTTAAAGCGTAGTGAATTCCCCCGGGGCAAGACGACACACCTTACCTTTCAAGAACGCCCCTAAATAACGCGGCGGTGTCCTTCGGGAAGTTGGATGGTTCGGGCGCGCACGTGCTTTTGTCATAGTCATACTTTTCGTCGAGTTTTACGTACGACGTGCCCCGCACTTCGATTGAGTTTTAAAAGCGCGTTATATAACTTTACTAATAAAAATCTTGTTTTAAACTTTTTCCCCGAAGTTCGGCCGTCCCATCTATGCTAATACACCTACTTTACTCGCATATTACGCAAATGTTCGGAAAAGTGTGGTGTCCTTTTTCCATATTATGATTTATGGCGTTTCTTACTTTTTTTGATTAAGAAAACATCTTTATATTTTCCCCAAAGTTTCAGAATTCAGAGGCATAATTATTAAGACAGATACTAGGCGGATAGGCAAATGATATCCCGTTATTAAATGTTATTTTCTCATATGACTTGAAACTATTTTTTGAAAATTATAGCCAATAATCGATTATCTAATAATATGATTTTACAAAAATGTTATAATGTTATGACACCGATGCTGCTTATAACATTTCTTTCAAACCCCAAATTAATATATCTATACGCCTTCCAAACTTATAAAAAATCAGTCAAGTGTATTAAGTTTGACATGCGCAAGTTAGTGTTGACAGAATGGGATTAAACTCTAAGCAAAGTTAGGGGGAAGTTCATACGCATTGCCGCCTGACACAGATAAGGATAATTCTTCATCTGGTGAGCTCTATTGTTGTCTGGCCGACAGTTGGCTGCAATTTCTCTTATCTCAGTACCGCTGACTGTACCGTTACCAGTTTGGTTTGAATTACATTTGAGAACTAAGATGTTTTTTCCTTGTCGTGCGATGCTAAAGTCGCTCGGCTTTAGAACTTACTTGCTACAGTTACTATTTACGTTTGTATTGCAATTGTGATGTGGCTTCTTTTCTTTATCAAGATTTCATAATCTTGGGATCCTCTTTTGTAGAAATATTTTTGTAAATTCAAACAGGAATTTCAAATACTTAATATGAAGCCTTTGAAATAGGCTTTCCATCTTAAAATAAATAGGATATAATTAACTAAGTACTCTAAATAATGACTTTTAATTTCAAACTCTTATACAGAACGATAGTTTTCGACAAAACATTTATTACACAAATTTGGCTTTTCATATTCGTAGTCGAGTAAGAAATCAAACTAGAGAAGGCTTTAAATACGGCTGGATAAAGGTGGGCGCCGTAATATTATCTGATGTTGAAATTAAATCAAATTATAATCACAGGATTAGCAAAGAAATTAACATCAACAGCAAGATCAATTAGACGAACTCCTAAAGCGTAGCTCATAAAATCACCAGAGCGTTACGTACATATCTGCAGTACAAGAAATTATGGTTTTCAAACTGGTTCAAGCTAAATAAAACAAATATAAAGATACCTGCTAGTATGCAATATGTATGTATAACAATAAAAATAAAGTATACCCCGACCAAAAAGTGTAGAAATGGAACTTATTTCTTAATTATTATCCTTCTAAACTTAAATTAATCACGAATGTCGTCATAATATATGGAGAAACATACATAAGTTTATTAAAGATAACTTTTTATTTTTGTGATCACAACAGTAATATCGACAGGAAAAGGAGAAATAAATTGAACAAGTACTACAAGTGGCGCCGCCACTTTTATATACATATACATGTATATAAAAGTGGTGTATATATACATCACTTTTGTAAGTGCATTGTACACATCAATTACGTGTAGAAGCTATGCAAACTTTTTATTTGCATGAGACGATTTATGCATGTCCGCCGTCCTGGTATCCAATTCAATGCAAATTTTAGACGCCATAAAAAGTACTCTCTAGCTATGCAGCCCACATTGTTTGAAAATATACCTCTTGTTAATGATACAAAACATCGGTAGTCGTCGTACTTTGTTTCCGTTTTGTGAAATGATGTAAAAGAAAGTTAAAATAAAAGGTTAAATTCCATTTAATTTTCTCTTATTTCTTTTTTCCAAATCGGGATTGTTTCATTCTTCCAGTAAGGTAAGCTTCCTAAGCAGAAATCAGTGTTTACATTATCAACTAAGTAGATGTAGTAAAGTTATACATAATATGTTACTATTAATAGGTGTGTAGTTTCAATTAACTCTGTTTCGTGCTTGTATTGAGAGAAATGAATGCATGAAAAAAGTATACAACAATGCATTGGATTAAGGAGTGCTCTTACTCCTATTTACATAAAAGTGACCCGCAGTCCAGCAATCGCGTAACACAATTAAAACACCCAAGAATGAGTCTCTGTTTAACGAGTTTATTTTGAAGCAGCGAAAGTCACACAAAAGTGGTCCTGAAGTAAAAAGAAAACTCAATTGGCGCAAAACGCTCATGTGTCTGCGGCCTTTGTCTCCGCGCTGACGTAGTGTCGGAACTAGCTCAAGCTGGCAAGCTTTTGAATTCCGTCACCGCTCGGCGCAGACTGGCTCGGGACACGAGGATTAGCTGGAACGGATACTGCTTAGCTATTATGGTGTCCTAGTACTTTCGTCATCATCATCATATACAGCCGGTTTCGTCCCACTGCTGGGTATAGGCCTCCGTCTTAATATGCCATTGGCTTCGATCTTGCGCCAGCTTCATCCAGACTTGACCTGCGACAGATATTATGCACTAGTTTAAGAATTACTAAAGCATTTAAGCGTAGAAAACAGTAGCGTTACCGTCTGAACTTTGCTGACGCCCCGTACCTATTCGCTTCACTCTACGTGCAATTCCTTGATGACTAATGAATACTTTACAGACATGCTATCAGTGTTTCCAAGTCACGTTTTTAATTTTAAAATGCACTTTGATTTCTCGTATTCAAACACAGTTTTGATTAAATTCATTAATATCCATAAAAAACCTCTCATGATCACACATATATTCATTATCTCTCAATATTTTCACAGTATTCATACCTACATTTGCTTGCATGGGACTACACCATGATTACCTATTTTAAAATATTGTATCAACTAAACGCCTGAGATTCATGTTATGAGGACTATGCGATTCGCGTTACATAACTAGTCTTGTCATATTGTTTGTACCTTGCAGATCTAGCTTTGACTGCAGTTAGCTTGCCAACTACGATATCTACTGAGGTAATCGGTGGAGTTTGAGCTAAAAAGACGCGCATAACCGCCCTGAGCGAAAGTTGCACACTCGCGGTCGTCTCGCGGCTCACAAAGCTTAGTTTGGCTGAAGGGTGCGGTTATTAGGCGAATTTCGGCTCCTAATGTACACGTCGCTTTGACTTACTCACGTGCTTACTTTTGCCGAGTGTTCTTTCCTTAATGAAAGTTGATGGCTCAACTGTACGCCCCTTTCTCTTTTGGCTCGATACAGATCAATAATGCTTTGGATACCAAGCAGAATTATGTATCAGCCACGTGGTAAAAAGATGGTTAGACAAACTGTAAATAGTAAAGCTATAGACAAAAAATAAGAACGTTGTAGAAACGGCAAGAAAGGCGTAAAGGTCGAAAAGTCCATACAAAGTTCAATTAACTTTCAAAGCTCGCACAGTGTATTCACCTGACCATTTGCCACCTGCAAACCAAACGTGAAATGACAGCAAATCGATCGCTTACATTTACAATTGTTAACCAACCCGTTCCATCGTCGCAATCAAAACAAAAGCTTCGAGCTCCATTATACAACATTTGTTTTGATATTTTACTTTGTGCCGTAGTTACTGGTAACTGTGAACTGCACCCTCGCAATTTAAACCCCGCATCACGCACTTGCGTGTCTATTCGAGGGGACTTTGACAACTGCGCGCGGTTTTTTCCGCATCCGCTGCAGTTTGCCCGCCCTGAATCGAAAACTGTTGTGACATTTTGTGTTACTATGAAAGAGTATAACAAAGTCTACGTTTGACGCACACATATCAAAGTCGTTTAAAAGTCGCCTATATCGCTTTAGGAACACAATTGAAGGTCAGATTTAGTCTACTGCGACACATTGCCCGGTCAAAAGATAAATGTGGTGTGATAATAAGAACTCGTTGTTACCGTAGCGAGTGTGGAGAGCTCGTACACTCGCATGTTGGTTGTTTAGCTCACCTGGCGCAGTCGCATCAGTCACATATCACCGCCTTTATCCCCGCAACTAGCTGCAGCGAATGGTGCGATCTCATTTTGCCGGTTAACGCATATTGTGACACTGTGAAACGAATGCTGCCCTCTAATGGAGTTTTTAAGCGCTGCTTTTCGTTTCGCTAAGGTTTTATGTTGGTACAATTGCATTGCGATGGCCCAGACGCTAATACCGCCCAGATTTATTGTTTGCATTCTGCTCTAGGGCGCCAACTAAATCTGAAAACGTACAGCAAAGCAATTACTGTGCTTTATAAGTTGTCCTCTTTCATTTATCGTGTACCTGATACTACTTTACTGACAGTAAAAATGTTTAAAGTGTTTATTACTAAATACTACTTACTAAAATCTTCTTTATATTCTATCTAAATGTCACATATTTGTGACAAATACACAAATTTCTCGCTAAAATTAACTGTGTTATAATATTCTGATCATATATTGGAAAACTTGCAATGGGTTTAGTTTTATACACGGCAGTATGTGTTAACTTAAATTATATCACTTTGCAATTTATCCCGGTCCTTGGGTAGCAACAGATGTGCACAACTTATCCAATGTGTCTTCAGACATACTAATGGGACGGGATATAATAGCTTCGGTCAACATATTTATTGTTATCGTTCTTTTTGTTTCAGATTTTCAACCGGAGTCATATATCATTGTAAGGGAGATCGCTTCAAAGTAAGTCCATATATGTACTAACCAACATAATACTTATACATATCTGAATACTTATCTGTTCACCGCAATGACAATCACAGTAATAAATACAAAACTACGTAATAGATATGTTCCAGCACATGTTCCTTAATATTGTGTCTAGCTGAAAATTTATTTCGCATTTTAATATCTTGCAGAGACCTCCTAGTCATATTTTTTATGATTACTCTCCTGGCAAAATACCAAGATCTCGCTTATCTTTCGTAACTTTTGCTCAGCAGAATTGCTCAAGTATTCTAGACCTCTTTCTTTCTTTTCAAATTTTACCTTCTTCGGCCTTATTTGCGAGATTACCCATGATCAGCTTGCTTATTTAAAGAGGAAGCTGTTATAAAATCCGGACTATGGAAGGTTAACATTAATTAACAAAGATCTAAATTAATGTATAAACTTATGTATAATTTTAATTTTATTCAATAATAAGAAACAATATTTACACATATTAACACTAATAGAACTAAAAAAGAGTATTTACATCTAAACTAAATTTAAACAATCTACATGTGGTATGGAGCCAAGAACGCTGGCTGCATTCCCACGCTGGATTGCTATAGAAATCCTTTGCGCAAGGAACCAGCCAGCGTTCTTGTCTCTAGTGATGTCAATCAACATTTTATTTAATTTTTTTATAAAAGACTTAGTGCTTTTACCCCACGGACCAAAAGTTTCGAAGCCAAGCGGTACGAAAATATAATCAGTCGATAATGATGTATATTTTCGCCGCTTGGCTTCTTCTGCTGCGTCTTATGTATAAACTGTATAATAACAACAATGTTAACAAACAGGAAAAATTGCATAAAATTTGACATTTTATCCAACCACTTGAATACATTTAGCATCGTGTTTTGTCAAATACGGAAACACGGCGACCTTGCACGGTTTAGCCGCAAACACGCCACGATTGTTGGATCTTGTGCCATTCGGTGAAATACATTCTAACTAAGAACTCGAGTCATAAACATAGGTCGTTCTATCTGTTCCTCCTGCTTAAATATTTATGAAAGAAGTACTATAGTTGCTTTGTTTATCCTCACCGTCTGAATTTCTTATGTAGGTCGTCATTTACCGAAGAGTTTCGTACCTACGTGTGTAGGGAGGGCAAAACTGTAATATCTTGGAAGTAATCTGATCTGCCTGAGAAACCGCTTCGGGTAGAAACGAATAATATACGATGATAGCTGTAATCTGCTCTCATGACGCCTGTAATATCTCTTTTGGAACTTTCCGCGATTTATTTGTTTAGGAGCTCATAATGAGAAGGACGCGTTTGAAATATGTTTGATGTTTTATTTTCATTGGATCAATATTATAATTAATCTTGTTTAATGTTTGATGAACCTGTTAGCTACCCTGCGTTTATGACATAGGTTGACAAGCTGTTAAGTACACTTAAAATTAAAGTAAATGAATAAATATGTATACCCGGCTAGATCTTTATAGTAGATAATAAAGAGTGAATGAGATTGTGCTGATCTGTCTTTAGATTCGTATTTACTCAACTAACTATTTTATTCTAAACGAAACTAGCGAAAGCGATTTTGCTGTCCGATCCAAACTCACTGACAAAATACCACTATACTAGTATACGTACTTGTATTAAATTGCAATAAACTACGACATAGACAAAAGTACTTAAACTTAATTTAGATTTGTTGTCTGCTTACCCTAAAACTAATACCTGACCTGGCAATATTTTGTCTTACAATTTAATTAATACAGCAGAGCAACTTAAATGTGCTGCGCCTAATTAGTTTAGGGCAAGACGTGTCGCGATGTTTGATTATGATAGTATTGTCAATTTGTGGAGATTCAATGTGGTCGTTATTTATACATGTTGATTCATAGCTAATTTATTTACTTATTCATTAGTGTCGGGCGGTTGTATAGTTAGTATAACTCACGCGTTGGTTAGGTGCAAATATTTGGTTTTTATATTATGTATATGCAGTAGTGGTAATAACAGTTTTAGGAAGAAATATAAAGATTTATCTGACCAAATCGAATGACTGAATGATTAAGTATGGTTCGGTGCTTTTTTACTTGTTTCCAAAACTCAATGTCAAAGGTAAATCAAAATAATCATCGTCGGATAATTGCATACAAGTCTTGTACATTCTAGCATTTTTGTAACAAATAATAAATTCTTATTTGTGTTGCCAACATCACTAAAAGTGTAATAATACTAATAATCACCTACTACAAATTTAACTTATAAATAACACAGTAGTAGTGGTTGTGATATAAAGATACCATGGGAGTAAGAATAAAGTTGAGACGTTTTATCTGTGACAGTTTTGTGGTGTTTTAATATTAGGAGATTTCCTCTGTTGATTTAGGCTCGGTGATCCGTCAATCTTCCAACTTTTATTGAACCAAAAAAATACTCCAGCCTGAATTCTGTTTTCACAAAGTACATTAAATTGAATGTTTATTCTCTGTACAGAACATAAATTTCGAGTGTGTACATTGGAAAACAGTTTTATAGTTGCAATTATTTAATAGTTTTAAAACAGCGTCCCTCGGGACACCTGCTCGTTTTATTTAAACCTCTAGTATAAACATCACTCCGCCATGTTTCGCATTTATTTCGTTAGTTAATTAACAAGCTCAGTCAAATCATGAGATAACTGGTTGCTATAATGTTATGAAGCTATTTTGTTAGACATTTTAAAGCTAACACACATAGGTCCCAACGGAAGATCAGCGCTGGATGCCTGCATCCAGCATAATATGCTGAGTTGGGGCCGGATTGTGACATGAAACTTCTTATTTGTACTCTTATTTTTTATTGTGTGTCTATTTTATGTTTCATGTTACAATAAATATATTTTATTCTTTATTCTTAGATTTTTGTCTGGCCGACCGAAAATATTGAACAATATTTTTGAAACGGACAGAACCATTTTCCAATGTAGTCTATCTGACTTACCTAACTTTAAGTACCCTAAACTTGCCATTAGGTACTCTGTCACAAGTTTATATTCGCCCATTTAATGCCTGGAGAGCACACAACTTCGCTCTTCCGCCCAAACTCCGAGAACAATTAGTCATAAATAATTGAACACGCTCAATATTCCATTGTAAGTAGACAAAGAGTTGTCATACTCGAAAACTTTGTCAATTTGCGTGGAAACGGTAAAGCTACTTAGTAGTTGATGTCTTCGGTGGAAGAAACATCAAGAGAAGTTGGCAGCAGTCGTACTTACCTTGTCTAGGAAGGGATCAAAGTGTGGTGCATTCGCCGCAATGTATTATGCAGTCGCGGGCGAGCCAGTGTAAGCGGCTCGAATCACTCCCTCCAGAACGCTGCTGTTCCTCGACAATTTTCTATTCCGAAACTTCGCGGAAGCCATTTCGCAACGAATATCTTTCGTAAATTACTTGCGATGAATCCGATGATTGTAACTTACTGCCATGTTTACGGTTCGTTTCTCTTTTGTTTGCGACTAACAGCGGTTCTCGTGTGCCGGTTTTCGCTAATTAGTTGTTGAAAATATTGTTATATTATGTAGCCACACCGAATATTTCTCCGGTTAGTGATTATGAAACAGTCAGACCAAATTGAATAACCGTAAAATTCGAATAGCTGAAGTTTTTTACAAAGCTTCAATTAAAATGTTTTAATTATCCGCGTGGAAAGCTTTATGAAAGGAGCTTGCCCATTCATGGTTGACCTACTCTTCCGCCTATCCTAGATTTCCTTTATCGTGTTTCCAATTACGTGGCGTAAAAAGTCTTGTTATGGCGCTCTTTATGAAATGCCATTCTTGACTGGATTTGTTACTTTTTTCGCGTTCTTTAACTTCTTTTGATGCTCAACCATCTGCGAGTTCCTCGTTTCTTTTAGCTTCCGCGTAAACATTATTTTTTGACGGTTCAGCCCTATATATAGGAAGTTTATCAGAAATTTAGGTATCATATTTCAAAACTGTTAGTGATTGATGTTACCCGTATAAAAGAGCTACATACAGTGGCAATTATTAGTGGATATTTCTCTCGCTGCTATTGGGCCACATTGGATGTGGAGCAGTTGTCAGCCAGGGTTGCCGGGTAAGCTAATCGCATCTCATTTCCTACGTGTCTCCCGCTGTAGTGGGAAGCACAAATGAGATTGTGGGCTGACGTGTCGTTCCGGACACCCAGTCGCATTCGACATCGCAACCGAAACCGCACACCGACAGCGGTGACACAAAACATGGTTCTGTTAAAGGTTCTACAGGCTTATTTATATTCGGGAGCTCTTTGCATGGAACGCTCACTTCACAAGTTTTACTGCGGAGCTTTTGAACTTTTTTTGCAACATTTAGTCTATTTCATTGTTTATTTAATTCGTAATCTGCGCTTTTCAGGAACCTAACTTTTAAAACGACGCGGATACTAAGTTTCACCACTCTCGAAGTTTCACAAACGGAAGTCAATTTCGTTAAATTGCAATGAACGGCTCTCTGAACGAATAGGAGTGTTTTATCGCGTTTCACGCAAGTTTCTTCGGCCGTTTCTCTACTTACACGATTAATTTGAGTCGATAAATCCGCATTAAAACTGGAGCCAGAGGGCAGCCGACCGCGGCGCTCGCTGTAAGTAGCCCGCCATTCCGGACTTTTTGTTCTCGCCCGCTCATTCCGAGCCCAACTCTTTAATAAATTTATCGGTACAACACGCGGGCCTTAGATTCATAAGAGTAACGTTTTCGTTAGAGGGCTTTATCGATCGGAAATTAAATCGGTGAGTAGGTAGTATGTGCGGCGGACGTAGCAACCGCGGCCGGCGAGACAGGCGGGCAGCGCGCGCGGCGCCTGCCGCCCATTAGGCGTCAGCCCGATGTGGAACGCTCGATAAACTTGTAAAAACGCCTTCTACCCATTTAATTTTATACCCTCGCTTAAGCTTTGCTATTGGCAGATTTCTTCCTTCTTTTTATAGGTCCGTCATTGACTGTATCGCGCGTCTATTATTTTGCGCCAGTTTAATCTGCTCGTTAAACTGGCGATGTCGTCTCAAACGCAGGTACTGGACGACAATTAGGTAACGTTTTGTTGTGCACTGCAACGGAATCCGGCCAGAGGCAAGGCCGGCTTTATAGCTCTCTTCTTTAAATAGATTCGATTAAGCAAATGAAATCGTCATGATCAGCAATGCATAAAAATTGTTTGTTTTCATAACTGTTTTGGGGCGTTCGGCTATGAGATACGACATGGTTATAGAAAAACATTCGGATGAAATAAAATTTAAAGTAAGAAGTTAGGAGTCATACGCCGCGCGCCGCCTCACCTCCGCCGGGGAAGTGATATTGGAGCCAAATATTTATGACTTTATGTGATAAACTTTATGTTGCGGTAAGAGTTTTATTTCTCTCATGAAACGTACGACTATACCTTTTTTCGTATAACAATAATATAAAATAAGAAAATATTGACCAATAAAATAGAGCATTACATATTTTCCTCGTGTGATAACCCCGCAAGTACCGTGGAATTAGGTAGCAGCTAAAGAAACAAACTTTATGGCTTATCCTGTTTTTGTTTCCCTTGAAAGCTGGCTCAGACAAAATATCTTAAAAATGTTGCTCCTTGTACAGTATTGCGCTGCTCTACGAGTTGGGTGTGTACTACACCCAACTAAGCATCCATTTACTTTTAAAACAAACTCGGTGGAGATACTCGAACCTACTGGGAAATGTAATTACTGTGAAGTGTTATATACACGTAATAATTATAATTCAATATAAACTTTTCACGTGAAATGAATTCTCGGAGGCGACATATTCTCCGATTAAACGCTCTCTAAACTCCTAATTATAATGTAAAGGGAACTTCAATAATACTTCGCCAGTTGTCGGGGCACGTACGCCAACTTTTATTCGCCGAATTTGGTTACGTAATTCCATCCCACTGAGTGTATCAGTATAGGAAACTAGTTTTTGCAATATATGAATTATTTTACATACATTTTACATAAGATTTATTGGATCTCTCTAAGTTTTTATAATTGTTCAGTGATATCGATACATAAAATATGATATAGGTACATATAATGATTAATCTCGACAGCCAACACTAATATAGATAGATATAGATACAAAACCTCAGTCAAACTTTAAATATCAACCCACTCCATCTCAGCAGACGAATAATATTATAGCTCGTCTCTCAGTCAAATAAAAATGTATTTGGATAGTATCTACCAATTATGAAATATATTGGCGAGCTGCGATACTGTCAGTATTAATATTCTGCAGAAATATTCAAGTTTTCCCTTCGGCGAGACGTTATCGCGGGCGGTTCACTCAGCGCGGAGTGGGCGGCGGCTCCCCGCGGGGGTTTAATTTGTTGCTCTCTTGGCGCCTCGCATCTCACTTTCAAACGGCGTAACGCGACCTTACCACTTCCCCTTCTACGTCACGTGTTACCTACACTACCCACTCTGCCGAACCCGTGTTCGCCCCAGCCTCCGCTACACCGAATACGCTCAGCACCGACACACGCACTCTGCACCCGAACCAAATCACAATACTCGACTTCAGTTTTTTTAACGTCTATTTTATTATTCATTAAAGTCTAATGTCGGTGTAAATGTCTATAAGTGTATCTGATGCGACGAGCTACTGACATACACTAGCACAGTGCAAGCTGTGTTCAATGATTAAAATGTAACTTGTTAATGACACTCCCTATGTTTTCTTTCACCCGGCTCTGCACGACTCGGCTGAGAAACTCCAACAAGCCTTCAGTTGTTGACATTTACATTCGCAGCTAAGCCTCGTGATCCGCAAATATTACAATTCTATGTTACGTAGATTCGCGAAATATCCGGCGGAGTCATGCGTTCACCTCATTTAAAATTTGATGTTTTACCTTCGATTCGCGTGGCGGTGAGGCGGTACCGCGACAATCTAATCACAATACCATAAAGGAGTGCACCGTAAAATATTTATGGGCAAGGGAGCAGGCACGCCGCGGTACCCGCCGCCGCCACCGGCACCTACCTCTGTAACTACGCGATAGTTTCTATTCTAACCGCCGCCAAACCTCCACCACTTATGCAATAGCTAACATCAGAAGGAAAGTTACTATGAAACTGAATCGTTTGTCTCTGAATCAATTTCGCAGCATCGCGATATTGTAAAAATGGTATTTACTTCATCTCACTGTGATGCGTGTAAACAAGAAATTTCTGCGAATCCGCCGTTCCAGTTTATAAGCGGGATTTGACGTGGCTGAGTCATTTCATCTCCCAAATGTGTCTTATCCGTTTCCATGTTTGATACGTGCGATTTCTTCTCGGAATAGCATTTGAATATGAATGGTAAGATTGACACAAAGGCATAGAGTGTGTGAGAGGTCAATTAACGGAGCGCAGGGAGCGCGGCGCCACGCCGCTCGTTACACGCCCGCTCAAATTGGCGGCGACCACTGAACTGTAACGATAATGACGCCGCGTGAGTTGTGCCCCATTCGTCCACTAAAACAAGCTAACTCCTCTCGTGGGATACCCTAAAAGCCACTTCGTACCGCTTTCGTACTTCCACATTTTGGCAGTCACGCAAAACTTTGCGGTTCTTGCGGCACATAAACAACTAGCACACGTGTGCGACCGACCGCGTATCGATTGATTTGACTTAAAATGCATAGTTTTCAGCTGCGGTGTCGATTGGTTTTCGCCAAATTTTCCGCTGCGGGTGCTTGGCAACCGCACTTTGTGGTGCGCCACAATCACCCATACAAATTGCAAGGTTTACGCGGTAGACGTTGCGTCAAGCCGGCCGACTGCAAAATTCAACGAGAACATTTTCACATTTGCCTCATAACATAACTCCAATCGCAGAACGTGTATCGGCAACACTCATAATCATAGCGAACGCGATCGACCACTGAAAGCTTTTTGAAAGCTCGCAGCGACGCGCGATGAAAGGTTCATGCGGTGATTTCCACCGAGTCATAGCGCGCCGGCTCCACAAATGAAATTGACTGCTATAATGTTTTATCTACATCAGAGTAGTCTTTTCTTACGCTCTAAATTGCCATTATGTTGATATACGTTCACGTTATAGCTTCCGTCGAACATATAAACGCCTGTGTCACGACCGACTGAGGTGATTCTAAATGTTAATTCATTTCATGTGAGGCAAGGTTTCTGTGAGTCGGGTGACACGCTACAATTATTAGTCGCGGCTTTTTTCATAGAAATCACAAAAAATCAACTAAAAATTTACAACTTAGCTCAAACACACTTGTTTGACTTTCTTCTAAATTTTTCTGTAATAATTTTCTTTACAGTACATGATAAATTTGAAAATAATGCGCCCCTGGCTTTACCCTATTCTCACCCCTAATGTCTTCTTAATGCAGCATGGAATTGTCACATTGCACATTCACAAACTGGTATTTTTGCTATTCGTTTTGTTCCCGCCTGTCCTTCCAGAAAATTGTGTATCTCTTGAAATAGTTGAGGTTCTAAAGTGCTTGTGTACTCGTACATTTAGATTTACATTGAAGATTACATGTTGTACTACCAAAAGAAGCCTTAAATTAAAATTCTGAATAATGTCGTCATATAATCTTGAACTTTAAAGAGACAGTGAGACTAAAGCGCTTGTCAGCGCACTGTACAAGTGGCCCGAGTTTGTTAAGGTATGAAAAGCTCCATTTGAAGAGTAGTTTTTTTGCTCGGTCTGCGTCCGTCGGCTGGCGGCGCTCCTTTTGTTCTACGAACGTGATCTGGCCGAGATGAAGCCCACGCCCGTTATTGCTCTGCTTCTCTCCAATCGAGTTAGATTCTGCTCCTACTCCTGTATTATCATACCTAAAATGATTTTCTCCTATCTAAGCTATAAGTTATTCTTAAGAATTTCCACCCGCATTTGTTTCCGTGACGTGTTAGACGTAAGCGCATTACATTTTGTAGCATTCGCTCCGCAGCCATATCTCACGGTTCCATGAAACTTCGCTTCCAATATAACGCCGAGGGATGACAAACGGCCCGCACTCAAATGCGACGTAAATATTTTTAAACAATTTTCGACTTCGGATTTGTTACTACTTCTTTCTCCAGCGGTGTGTTTCACAATGAGTCGGATACGGATCCGATTCGATTGAGACGGAAATCAATTGGCACGGAAAGGATTTTTCCAAATCACAATGATTCCATACGAATCTTTTAACAAATTTATTCATCAGAAAAATCGGAACCGTTACGTGAGCCAAAAGCTAGCGGATTCGTTTCCGTCGATGATAAATTCGATTTTGTTTTTTCATGATATTTAACCCGATTTACACATAATTATACATTGATTTATTTCTATTTATAATTATTCATATGAAATCTACAGTAATAATGGTAAAATTAGCCTTAAAACTTATATTTTAAATTTCTACCATTGTATTTAATTTCTACCATTTTTACTACGAGCGGATCGGATCATATCCGACTCATTGTGAAACACCATGCAGGTTAACCGTTACGTGCCTGCTGTGAATTACTAGCCACCTTCAGCTACTTAACCTAAAAGCTGCACATACCTCTCGTAGGTAGAAAAGTCTTCACTAACCCAATATATTTTTAAACCTCACATATTCCCGTCACAAAGGAGATTTATAAATTACACACGGCTTTATTTTATTATTGCTGTTGTCTGATATCAAGCCAGCAAACGCCATATTCGTTTCATATGTTATTGCTTTACTCAACGTGAAAACTTCGCCGAAGGCAAAACGCTTGCGGTTAATCAGATGATAATGCAATTATTCTATTTTTCCACGTCGGAGAATATTGTTCTTGTATCCTCACAGCTCAGTATGCGCGTAAAATCGGTATTCTCTCCGCGTTCTGCAGATTTGTATAAATATGTAGCATCTGTGGATGCGGACCCAAATAGAACGCACATTTCTTATGTAAGAGTTTACCACTTTCCCTTCGCCTTGGTCTACATATATTGTTATTGGTTCGCGTAGTTTTCGGTAGACTAATAATTAAAGAGCGAGTAAATGATGCGTGGTGACGTGTGACAGCGCGACAACAGTGGGCGGCGCCTGCGTCCTGCCGGCCGGCGGCGGGCGGCGGGCGCGGCGCGGCCACTGAAACACTTATCTCAGCATCGCTTCACTACGCCCGTTGTATCCGTCATGTTTATTTTTAGTCTCGCGTGTACTCTACATTCAGTACTGCGATGAAATTTACAGCGGCCGTTGCGGTTCGCAGTCCAGCGGGCTCCGATACCGCCGACGACGGACGCTTCGAATGACAAGCTACCGCTATTTCAAAAATGTCCGCTATTTTACGCGAGAATTCCCGCTCGGTCGATGAGCAATAATTCTTTTGTTCAACGGGTGAAAGGACCATGGGATTACTTTTATTACACGGTATAACGGACAAATCCTTGCGGTTAGAAAACACTGTAGTAACATAAATACTATCTTAGCCGAAAGCTGAGTTCAGATTGTGTGGAAGCTCTCGCCCTATCGGGCGTCGTTATCGTAGCCCACACATAAGATGAAAGTGAACTTCCGCATTGATGTATCAGAATCGGCATTTTGTGGAGAGCGCACGTGTCTCGGCGGGTAATGCTCTTGTTCGTCAAAATGGCATTAGCGTGGTGCGCGGGGTGCCCCTGTCAGGCGGAGATTTGGCGTAACTTAGTGACTGATTAGCAATTGGTGTGAGCTGGCGCGCGACAGGTGGTCGGGCGGGAGCCGGACCCGGCCTGATTGATGGCTCCGCGCCTCGCTCCCGCTGCCGTCTTGTGTCAGCACTGTCGGAGCAAACCTTTTTTTTCACTTACAATGTCGCGCTCCGCTCACTACACTAACTCGTTTTTATATCCCACTGAAACTTTTAAAATACAACATTCGTAGATATTGTTTTCTTATTGTACCTACTTTGTTACCTAATAACTGTCTTCATAAATCAGAGAAATCTTGTTTTTTTACATAATCCAAATAATGAAAACCTAATAAAAAAATGGGTTAAACATTTCCAGTTTCGCGACGACAAGAGACTGAATGTGTCGTTAAAATTGAAAGAGCCACGACTAGTTAGGGAAGCGATTGGAAACATCACGCAAATGTCAAACGTGGATTGTTGTACCTGGCGCGGTCCCACGCTCGCGAGTGCGGTCTAATAACCCGAGGTCAAGTCTGTGCTCATGCATATTCACGGGTCGGCAGTCGGCGTCTCATCTGTAACGGTCCCGCGACCGGTTGTGGCCCATTGTTGCAGCGCCACATGCTAGCCCGAGCCACCCGGCGTCGCGCGCCGTACATACTGCTCTTTCATGTTACATTTCTATACTTACCACTCTAGCTATTCCCATCTAAACTTTAGAAAAGGTGCACTAAAGTCACAACAGCAACATCAACCGGTGACGCAGCAACAAACAGCCCTCGTCAAGTTACCTACATTTTACCAAGTCAGCACACTCCGGCTTCACAGTTTGTAGCCAGCCGTTTGAGTAAACTAGTCAAATAGAACCCTCTCAAGTTCAACAAAACCGGTGCACGGTAATCTAAATAATTTGCTAAAAACAGGTAGCCGCGAATTCGCATCACATCGGGGTTCATTGCAAAGAGTTGTTATTAAGATTACAAAGGCCGGGGTCAGTTGAACTCTGCGAGATATTTATATTCTGATTAGGTGCCAGCGGCAGTGCCCACGAGGGGTGCATGCGTAATTCGGAAATACGTTTTTCTTCGCATGGATTATTATGACATTATTTTTAATAATGAAACCGACGGATGTAGCGTAGGCGAGTGGAAGGAGAACGTATTTTGAACGCAATTCTTTCGAGGGGTTCCTTGTTTCAGGTGATGGATCACGTCCTCTCATTTATTCATATCGTGTACCGACGCAGTAATTTCAATTTTATTACACTCCCTTAGCAGCCGAACCTGATTTATTTTTTGCAAAAATGTAATTTCAATGTTAAATTGCGATTGGTCATGTTGCTATAAATTCTCGCGTTTGAGCGTGCCTAATGTGTTCAATGTCGATACTGAACCGGAACTAAACTATGCTGCGCGCTCGATGATTAAATAATTCACTTGTATCTGTCTGCTGGCAGAAACGGGTGTTCATGTAAATATATTCTGGTTTATTGGATCTATCGTAGGTTTTATATCGCACTTTATCAAAACAAGCACAAGTTTCTTTAGGATCGACGCTGGAAATGTAAGATTGTTATTCCAACATGACGAGAACCCAAGAGAATCAGAATATGAGTGCAAGCTCGCAAGCGATGCAATTCCGTGCACGTTAGACACTTCAAAGCGATTTCATTGCTTCCAGCCGTGAGTTAAGATGGTGCAGTAATGCATTTTACATTTGAAGCATCATTAAATTGCACATTAACACGGCCCGGGCCCGTCGGGAGGCAATTATAAAGGAACTCTTAAGACAGCTCTCGTAAAAATGAAGTCCTGTTCTAAAACTTACTAAGAAGTCTGCACAATTTAACAGCACATGCGAGATTTTAATCTTGTTCTTTGGTCGTGTGCGACCTTAGCGCCCTCTGGACATCCTTCACTTGCATTATAAACGTGGTCATTAAACGTAAATGACCACGATACATACATTCAATTACTAAAGTCGGTTTATAGAGGCCGATTTCTTTTGTTACAAAATCGATTGCCAATACTAGATTTTGGTAGAGTTTCATTCCAAGTTAGAAGACAGTGTAACGATTCCACTTAGATATAGGTTATCTGGATAGTTTCCCCGATAATTTGAGTCTGGCCTCGCTGTCAAGATCTATCAATTAACACGCAAACTCCATCGGCGTTCAGGTGAATGTCAATTAATGTCGAAGTCTGCGGTACATCGGCGCCACTGAAATGAATATCTGAGCGCCTCCCTGGATCTCCCGCTCGGATAACAAGAGCTACTCAATTATGATTAGGCCATTCTTTTTGCTTCTATACATTTTGATGAAGTGAAATTGAAATGAACTCCACGGTTTTATTAGTACAGATAACTTGCAAGCTGTTCCTCCAGTCTCTCGTGCTCTTTCTCCGATCATTGTTTAAACCTTTTAACTTGCCTACTACTAAATAATCATTTAAGCAGTTCTTACCATAAGTAAATCAGTTCTTCATAATAAACATACTAATAGGTACAACGGATCCTGATCGTGTGCCTTTATATCAAAGTTATTGGTGCACGATAATACGAATCCTACGTAGATAGTATTACGTAGTACATCAAGAATGAGATTCAATACGATTCAATGCGTTTTGTCTTGTGCAGATGCAATATGTATTAGGCACACGACAGTATCTACGTATCGACACAGTGCAACAAAGGGATAGAACACTATATAGAAAACCAGGACTTCTAAAAGTTTTCTTTTAGAGACGATTGCTCCAGTAGGTAGAACAATTTCTATAGACTAAGTTTGCGTTGCCAACCTGTCGTACCGTGCCTTATGTTGCAATTTGTCTTGTATTGGTTATAAGATGTATACTAAGTATCAACTCGGTTTCTGTTGTGTGCCGAGTGGTTGCCTATATAGCGAGCGCTGTTCGAGCTTATACAGCGGCCTCAGTGTTTACTCCGTGGCGGGGTATTGCACCCGCCATTTACATACACAATACACATCGACGTCTTGATTGATTGATGGCGAGTGACTCCGGCTTGTTATCAAACTGCTAATAAATCAGACCTGCCTCCATGTTATTGCGATATTCGTATGCACGTACTATAACGTGTTAATGCCTCACTACACTATCGCCACTCTAGGCACGTATCCAAAACGTTCCGCAGCTGCATCTATTTCATAAACAAATACACTTGCGATTCCGTTTAAACAAAGTTTACGTACGTGTTATAAAAATATTGCTAAAAAAATTGCATAACTTTATGGCAACATCCTACGTAAATGAAATTGCAGTGAACGGTCGAGCTGCACTTGCAAGGAGTTGCGTAATGGCAGCATTATCTCACGAGATTATGAACTCGATAAAGCCGATACGTAATCGGCGCCTAAACTAGAGTCGTCTGCACCTTCCCGTAGTGTCAGTTGCGAAATGTCTGCCGCAGCCACAATAATATCACTTTGTACATATTTAGAAACCTGCCCGACTCGGTGCCGTGTTATTCAATCCGCGACCTATTTGCGGTCACCACTCAGCACCTCTACTCTGCACTCTAGTATCAAACGCTTCACCAGTGTCGCATTTTAACCAGTCTCTTTGTTTACTCACTACGATTACAAGATTTATGTTGCATTTTTAATGATAATTTAAAAGATGCTGCAACAGATTCTGTGAATTATTTCAAATATTCAACATTGTAACTATGTAGGTATATGCTATTCGAAGTGTCGAATGACTTCTTTCAACCTACCTACTTATTGTTTCTATGCAATAATGCTTCATCACGATGATCTTCGATAACAATAAACTATCATGCGATGCAACGATTTTGTTTATTTTATTTTAGAAGGCAAATGGCTATCATTATCGAACCATTCCATCACTTTGAGCTTCTTACTTGAAGCATTATGTTAAAGTATAGTTATTTTATCAAGTTTACTCATCTATTCGGGTTTGTTACGAGTAAAGTTTAAACATTCAGCAGCATGCACAAGCTTTTCTGCAGTAATATCTGCGTTCCTCCGCACAGCGCCCGAAGTTTTCAGACTTATCAGCAATATTGCGGAATTTGCGGACAACAAACCACATTTCGGCTCCGTTGCTAATCCAGAACCCACCTTTGTCTAAGCCGTCCAACTTAATTAACAATTTTAATTAGCGATCATTACTTTAATCGCCTCTCCCGTCACGGTTGCCGGTTAATTTGTACATAGTTCCATAATGGCTACGTCTAACGAATATGATACGATAATATTAGTTCCTTGCACTCCTGCCAGTCTCATAAGTTACAAAATAAAGGCTGATGTTACGAAATATGTCATGTATGTAACAGACACACTTTACCGAAGCGACCTAAAGCTAACTCTACAAATATTGAATTACTTCTTCATTTCCGAGCTTGATGAGGACGCGTACACGTCTAATAAGTGGGTCAAGTAACCCTTTGGCTTGTCGAGGAGCGAGAGCAATCACACGCGCCGCCCGCCTAATTGAAGTCCAATGTCGCACGGCCCGCCCACGGTGATTGATACCGCCCAGACCGAGCCGGCTTCTAATTCGATTGTGATATTGTTTGGACACACCGACGACGTCACTCCTACCCGCCCGAATCTAATCTGCGAGCACGCGGATGATGTCGGCCAGAGACGCAGATCGGTCGATTCATTCCGAGTGCTCGGCCGAGATACGCGAGATTGATGAGCTGACGTCGAAGCGGCCAGTATCGGTCACGGGGAAAAACGTAGCAGGGATGGAAGGTGGTGGTAGGGGGCTAATTAGTCGCGCCATAGCCATCAATATCCATTAGCGGCGCCGCACGCGGGTCGGCGACCGCCGCCGCCGCCGCGCCGCCGCGCCGCCTCGAGCCGTGCCGATTACCGATAGCTTCCACTCCATCTAGATACGCGATAAGGGTTTGCACTTCCGCTGCTGACCACAGGGTTCCAGTTAACGAAAGTGGAACAAACACGCCAACTTTATTCCAATCCTATTTTGCGAAGTAAATACAATCAACTAAAATCGGTCAGCTCTATTTTTGCTTTTCACTCGCTGAAAATCACATTTCCGTTACTCTCACGTAAACGAGTAAAGCACAAAAGTGAGGACGAAGTTTATGTTTGTATAGTCAATCGGCTTTATCGCTTTGCAGCATCAGTTTGTGTTGTAGAGCTTAATTATAATAATAGTCATTACACTAATGTTTTCACATTCAAACATGCCATGAATACTTGATAACGTCCGTTTTGTGAATTCAATTCTTTAATGTATGGATGTGATCGTATTACGCTCATAAACAGACATTTGGAGTGTAGTAAACACAATGGCCATTACTCGAGGGACAAAGGCATTTATAAAAATAATGTAATTGTTAGATCGTGCATCGGGTCAGTCGCTGCCTCGCCGCACGGCTCGACCCGGCCTCGCTATGAAACTTCTTCGACGTGTAAAGTTAAAGGGTTATAACCCTCTGCCCTAATCTTTGAACTATGACTTGACCGTTAATACGCATTTATAATTTGCTCTTCGATTATTTAGTACGGTGGAATGGAGAGTCGAGATACGAATAAATTAGTTTCGTGTTTGGGAACAAAGCCGGTCCAAAGTTTGAGTAACGGTCACAGGGTCGTTGTAAGAGTTAAACCTCTATCTGTTGGAGTACTCTATCGGAATCTGTCTTGTTGTTTGGTTTAACTAACAAACTTGAAATCCATTTGGGCGTGTATACGTTTCAGACATCGAGAGAAGGCGGCGTCTATTTTGTCTTAATAATGTTATGATGTGGCCCTTTACAACTTAACGCCGTCCATAACTTTGTTAACATATTAAATCAGTCACAAATATAAGTCTAAACGAAATAATTATAAGTAAGCCCGCTCGGCACTCGTTTCTATCCCATAAAGGGCAAGTGTAAGTTGATAGTTAAGCAGCTTAAAAATAGGTTAAAGGTATGGCGCGTCGATGTCGATTGAACTCTGACCAGCGCGCCCTGTTAACAGCGCCCCTCGGCGGCGGTCACGTGACCACGTCTGGCCACGGGCAGGTGCTAACTAACATCCTCATCCCCTCGCTTACACTGCAGCTTCCATGCGCTTCATTTGCATTGCCAAGGTATCTTATGCACACGCTTCTCACTTTATAATTCAAATCTTCCATGCATACGAAGGTGGGTGCAAGGAAAGGCAATGTGGGAAATAGTAACGACTATTTCCGAAATGCTCGTTGCTTTCGTTCGGGATCTTGAATATTTTAGTGAATAAAATATTGATGATTTGGTTTTTGTTGCCTCCTGCCCGCTTAAAAATTTATCTGTCAAAATGACTTGCCTAGGTAATATATAGAACATATGAAACAATTTCAATTACATCAAAACATGTACCGTGTACCTACCCTTGAATAATACATGAGCTTCTTTATGACGTCATATCTTACGAGATGTCCAATTTCACGAGTCACCCAACGTTTAATGTTCATCTAAATGACGACAAGACTATCGCAGACCTGAATTTAAGAACAATTCAGTCAGTCTCGATATCGCATCGCTGGCTCGTCGTGGGCACAACAGCGTGCTTGGATTTTGAAAGACGCCCTTTGTGAAAGTTTCGACGTTCTAAACGCTTTGATGTGCAGCCTCGGCGTGATATTGTTATAGAGAAAATAGAGTTATTTTAACTGAACCTTTTGTGCCTGCGCCGATTTCGTAATAGAAATCGGGGATTGGGTTTATTAGCTCGGTCTTAATCTGTCCTCGTTCAGTTTAGGTTTGTTTTGACATTCACAGATAAAGGCTGACGTTTTGTTCTCTAGACAAATAAATACATTCCGGAGCAATGACATTAATAAGGTATTATTAATGTCGTTGTTCCGGAGTTATTCTAGTATTTCAGACCTCATTTAAATGGTATCTACTCAATGCACTTAGTGTTAAACATTCTGACCTTGTTTCGTAAATCTTAATCAAATTATAGTGTTACGTCACAGCTGCTTCCACACCATCTTGCTAATTAACATACACCTGATCTAAACATGCACCGCGCGATGATGACACTGATTAAACTCAAACAAGAACACCCACTAAATCACTCGCCTTCGCACAATAACATACACAATTTTCGTGTACAATTTTATAAATGAAAACAGCATTCTCCCCGCTGCGGAATATAATTTTAATCTGAAACAAAACAGTTTCCTTTTCTTGCTCTTTATAGAAAAGATTGTGAAAATTTACTGACCGGAATTATTAAGTTAATCTTCAATCTCCATTGCGGAGATCTAACCAGTTTAAGTAATACTTGCGCTGGATCAAAGCCATATTTTTACAACGTTATGGCGGTGCGCCGGCCTACCGGGAGGTGCGTAGGCCGCCTCCAGAAGTGGTAACTTCCTCCATTGCGTCACTTCAGTGATTCACGCAATTTGCTCCATGAGATTAAGACACTGTTTGGGTTTTATTCGTCTGTGACCTCCTAACGTCCTTGTTTCATTCGAATTGATAGCAGTTTTTATGTAGCCAAGTTTCTGACTGGCAAATTGTTCTGTTGCCGGGAAATTGGTGTTCAGCTGCCAAACCTATACAGCTTTGGCCTGAATAAGGTTTAAGTAAACAACCCCAAATCATTTAAAGTCAGATTTCATAATTAGCTACATGGTGGTTAAGCAATTTAAGTAAAATTCCAATTAAATTTACTTAGTTAATCGTGCACTTTCCGTAGTCTGGTGAATTTAACGCGTTATTAATGCCTCTGCATACAAGTGTTCCACCACTGAATGGTAGCAGGCTATGCAGATGCTATACAAAGCTGATTGCGGAGAAACATGGAACGCGAATCCAGCCATGGAACAATATTACGATTACGTCACTCATATACCGGTGCATATATGTGAGGAATGAACCCGCCAATCTTTTGCATTCTTTGCTACTTATATGAAAACACGTTTACAATAATAAAAGTAAACTTTAGAGCCAAGAAATCTTCCTTGTAACCGCTGTCATAGTACCTCTAAAGCAATAACATCACTTGATATTTTGCATAACATCCACCATCGCTGAATAGAATTAGGGAGATTTGCAACAACGTAAACATGTCGTCGATAGAAAGCTGACGTCATAGAATGAAGTTTTCATTCAGCGCTATAAAATGCTGCCAACGCTCGTGACACATTTAATCTTGTTACTTAGTCATCAGAGATAGTCAAAATAGTGATGTAGTTAGTACATATACGCGATCTCATATGCTCTAGAATAATGTCTTTGACTATACAGTTCAGATATTCTGAAGTCTTATTAATTCACTTTCATTTGTAGAAGTCTCGGCTACAGTATAAGTTGCCGGCCCTGACCTTACAGCCGTATTATTAGTTCTGTGAAGTTCCACCTAATGTAATCTTGACACTCCCTATCAGAATGTTCGTCTCTACAACTCCCTATAGTTTTGTTTTCATTAATTAGAAGGTCACGCGGCTTGCTGGAATTGTCTCTTGAGTAAACAACTTCGCCACCTTTATCCGACCGCTTATTTTCTTCCCTTATCCACAGTCCTTTCTATAGGTAAGTATTACTGCGTAGATTCTTTTTAAAACTTGCTCGGTCGCGTTGGGAATTTCCGCACACAATTGAAGCAACACGATATCCAAAGTAAGCGCACCCAGACGGCTAATGAAACTTCGCAAAGACCCTGTTGTTTAGAGCGGGGCGACTTCGAGCAGATGACGCCCAAACAAATCTTAATATCTGGCATATGGTATGAATATTTAGAGCAGGAAAACGCATCGAGCGTTTCTCTGCACGGCTATAAGACATCGAAAATAGATTGTGCGAACGGGGTTAGACGCACCTGTTATTTGGCTTTCGGGTGGGAGCGGTGCCGGCACGGGCGGGCGGGGGTGGCAGATTCATTAATAATGGCCCACAATGAGACGCCTTTATTTACGAGCTGCGGCAACGGAGTCGAACCGCACCGCGCAATGTTACGGAATCCAGCGGCAACACGGCAACTATGCCATAAACTTACTCGAATACATTAATAGATAGAACGTCTACAAATGCCTACAAACTATGTAAATTAACATTCACAAGCTGGTACTATCTAGACCTTAAAATTGTTAAATATGTACATGTATCATAATTACACATTTTGAAATCATACACAAAAGTTATGATAAGTTATGTTACTAAAACTTCTAGCTAAAACTAACGGTCCAACGATCTCACAAACCGTAATAATCTCAACGTTTGTTAAACCGCGTTTGGATGACATTCAATCAGCTTAATAAACAACAATTGAGATCGTAATTGACTTGATTTCGTTCATGTCTCCGAGTTCCTATAAGGTGAAGCTGGTACGTTGGCTTCGTTAGCGAGCCGTTCTATTGTCGCCTCATCCGTTTTTGTGAGTCTCAAACTTAACAAAAAATGCTCCTCCATACTAATGTACGGTGAGATGAGTCTAACCGGGCTAATTTAAATGGTCACGGTCCAAACATGCGAGCCGCATGACGCAACATGATTCATGACTCTAGCCGCTAGCTCAAACTACTTTAGTCTAAATGGGACAGCTCTGAATGCTCCTTCAACATTGATTTAGTGTTTGGTTTGGTTATCTTCATCATATTTATATCAGAGTCAGAATCTCTGCGCGAAACTAATACTTTGAAGAAAATAACAGTTATTACTATCACATCACTACTGGTGTTATAAAAGTTCTGATGTTCATAGAAATCTTTTATTTAATCGTTGGCGGCATTGTTTCTGCTCTAAGAGTGTCGTTGGCAGTCATAGGTGTTGTAACTTTTGATTAGCACTCTGTAGATACGCTGACTGACTCTATGTTATTATGGCTCTTGTGTGGTCTTAATGGATTCATAACTGTATTTTTAAGACCTAACGTATTTTCTATCCGCCTACTTTCATATCTGTTGTCTCTTCAGTCCTCCTAACAACCGCAATGATTGGCATTTATGTCTGCAACACAAAAGAATCTTTTGTTATGTGTTCATATGAGCCAAATGAGCTAATATTTTATATTCATCTTAGCTTTGCTTAGCATCCCTTAAGGATACCAGATAATAATTTTCTTTTTATGAGATGGATTTATCAGTTACCTACTTATTTAAAAGATTGAGAATAAAACATGGAATCTGTATAAAGCATTTATTCACCCATACACAATTATTCAAAAAAAATATGGAATAAGTAAGTAATGGGTAAAATAAGTAATAGAAGTCAGTAGAGAATAGAGGCGTGATGAGGTAAGCGACCTTAAAAGCCACTTAGCAGCGCTCTCGGCGCGCCTCTCGCTGCGTTTCTTACTACTTAGCGAATAATTCGGGCAATAACTTGCTACTCCCAACCTGAACAACATCACATATGGCGCCAACTTTACTGAGAACAGTAACTACGACACATAGGACATTTGTGACACTTTCTTTCGTAATATAGATTTCTTATAACTTTTCATTGTTTTAAATTTGTTTGTACTCTCAATTTTGGTACAGAAAATTATCGCACAGGCTCTTAGCAGTTCAAAATACCATCACACCTGAGGCAGTTTCTTGATTCAGGCAGATATCAGACGCCAATAGAAGTTTTTCATTTCCGCGCCTCCGTCACGGATACGAAACCCATTCCGGCACGTGGATCACTCCGAGATGGGCCATGTACGCTCTACGCCCAAACGAAAATACGAAAAGTCGGAAATAGCAGACATGTTGCCAAAAGTGTTATCCGTTTTCTATTTTAGTTATACAATATGTAACGACACACCCTTTTCAATACCATTTTATGGGACTGCTGCATTGAGACGGAGCAAATTTTCTTTTCGCTCGACGGAAACTCTTAAATATAACAAGAGGTTTGATTTCATAAACCTTTGATTCCACAGTACAGACTTAGAGTGCGTATGTTTCAAGTTATGTAATTAGGAAGTGAACAGGGCTAAGAGCTCAGGGTATCTGGTAGGCAGACGCTAGTGTACAAATGTTAATTCGGATGGAGTTAATTAACGTTTATGCGGAGTCATCAAACTGGCGGAGCTTCAGGACAGACCCCACCAACGCGACTTCGCTTCGCCGCTTTTAATTAAACGCGATGCTAAGAACTCGCCCAATATCCACTTTGCAGACAACATCTAATTGGCGAAAACATTATTCCGTATTTAGACTAACTGAATGGTAAAAATTTAAATTAATTATTTTGTTGGAAAAATATCTAAATCTTATCGCCATATATATTAAATGAAAATCAATAATAATTGCAAAATACAGCAATAAATGACTGTCTGTAATGAGAAAAGTTGGTAAAAAAAGTGGCTAGACTTAAAGCAATAATTCCTATCGAAGTAAACTTCAAAGGCTTACTATCTCTGAGAAAAAAGCAATCAATAAATCACAGCGATGCGTCCGTGCTCCTCGCAGGGGTTGGCCAATTATCGCGATGCGCTTCAAGGAAACTAACCAGTTTCTAAATTCTTCGTATATTTAATTTATCTTAATTGGTGTGTGGATACGCGGTGGCAAGCAGTCGACCGAGAATCGGAACCTCTTTGTTAGCGAAATCGGGCTTCAACGGTACCCTCGCGGATAAACCAAGCACTCTCGTTCTTATCACTTAGCTCGTATTGTTCTCTACGTTTGACGTTGCAAATTTACCCCCGGCTCGCACCGCAGTCTCGAGTTTCAAGGTGAACGCATTAGGGCGCCAGCTCACACACTTTTTTATTTGGAACAATTTGAGGCGCTCACCTTGAAATCGAACCAATATTTACGGACTGAAATGGTGACACGTGACCCGAACTGACCGATCGAGAGATGATGTCAGCCCGGTCTCTGATTATGATAAGTAATGTGCATACAAAAGGAAAAGACAAAGTGTTTGTGGGTGCTCAAACGGTGATGATGTGAATGGTACAGGAAATATGGCGCGTGCGCAGTAAAATGATGTAGAGATGAGCCGCGTGGGCGCACCCCCGCTGCTTCATTTGCCGAACAATTGACTCGGGCTTTAGGCCAGATTGCTCGATTCCAACACGACACCTTTAAAGTATCATGATCTCATCAATAAAGGTACTAAAGTCGGTGCTTGTTTCCTTTTATGTCTAAATCCATGTTTACTTCATGTGGTACTTCAATTACCTATCACATCTTCTTTTTTAAATTACGCACAATACGAAATATTTAATTCCATATATCCCCATTACTTTGTTTTTCACTCTAAATTTAGATTAAACTACAATATGTGCACATCTAGTGGCCACCAATATCTTGGTAGCCATAAACATTGTTCTCAGATTGTTCTCCAGTATCCGAGCAAGGAGAGAGGTACGGTGTACGGTTACACGTGCGGCGATTGGTAACCGAGGTTCTGTGTGTGTATGTACGATGTACAAACTACCTATGTATGTGTATGAATTGCGTTCAGCGTGGGACGGGGCAGTGCATTTTTTGCGAACTCGAGATGAACGGTAGGTCAACGACCCGCAACGTTTGTCTCGGTACCGAATTTCGCCAACGGAGCGCATCTTCAGACCGACTCGGAGATGCATTTTTATAAAAGTAGCTTACGTAAACATTTCTTTTATAAATGAAACAACCATTTTAAAAGCGGAAAAGTTAAAACAAAAGCTGCAAAAAGAAAGGGCATCAGATTAGAGCACCAATAAACCGGCAATAGTATGTTCGCGTGTTAGCGTCGGAGTGGCGCGGCAGGCGGCACGCATTGTGGGCAGCCAGCGGCACGGACCAAACAGCTGGCGCTGTGGCCAACTCGTTACACGGAGAAAAACATTTAGAAACATGTAATTAGCGTTGCTTCCGTGCTTATTCCTCGTCTTTCATCTGCAAGGAATGTGTGACGGACGCGTGCCTCATACATATCCTCGGCGAGCTACTGACGTTGAAGTATAACCCATCGAGCTAATGTGTAATATAAATTCAGAACGGTAATTTTTCTTCAAAAGAAATTCAAATGCGATATGAAGCGGACAAGATAGCAGATACCGATGTTAGTATTCTCTAATTGAAGAATTGGACCCAGTCGTTTAATTTATTGCACAGTGTTTATAAGATGGAATTCAAAGATTAAACATGTTTTTTAAAGTCAAGCAACAAATTAGTGAAGCCCCAATGTGAAAATGTTTCGATCAAGTCGGAAGCATCGTGGGTAACAATAAGTGGCCTTGTCCTGGGCATTGACCACGATTTAACAGCAGATTACTTTGCAGCTCGCTATTATTTAGATGATGCTGGTGTAAAAAATGCCTGGATACCTATTTGTAGTCGAAATGGCCATAAGAAGCGTTTAAACGAGCTTTTAGACGTCACGCTCGGCGGGTTGGTGGCAGCAAAAACTAGCACACGTCCTATTCGTGACTGTGTCTGCGCCTGCGCCGACTGCTGCACGCCCAACCGCATTTATTCACAATTGAGACATAGCCGTGGCTAATGCAAGCAGATTATCTTTATTCATGAATCCTAGACGAAGTCTGGTTATTACACATAACATGAATATTACATATTGCTACAAAACACCGAAAACCTCAGTTAAATCTCACTGCCACATTCAAAGTTTACCGATTCTCATGATAGTTATAGCTGGAAGAGGTTAGGATTTGACTATAATTTTAGTTAGTCACATTTATAGAGTAATGCAAATCTCAACTAAATAAAATGTAGACATACATGCAGTTCCGCCTATTAAAAGCTCCAGGCGTCCGTGCTTTTCCATAATGGTTGCTAAGCTTGGCACAGGCACCATATGTTCTTTTGTTTAAATCCAAAAGGTAAGCCATTAAAACAAAAAGCGTTGTCTGAGATGTTATCGAAAGCTGCGGGACTCGCAATAATATCACTGAGAGTATTAAATTAGAGTGCATAATGGTTTGAGGTGTGTGTGTGCAGTGTACAGTGTGCAGGGCGAGCAAGCGTGTCCTCGGGCGGGTCACGCGACGAACGCAAACTCGTTCCGCGGCGCACTTTCGCCGCACTCCGCCTGCGCAAGAGTTGATATCTCGCTCTCACTCACACACTCCGTCAAACCCTTCCCTCAATCATAATCCACTCTCCGCTCGCAGACCATCTTGCTAACTTTACCAACGAAATTCGCACTGCTATTGTTCTGATTACCAAAAACAGATTCCTACCCAAAAGCTCTCAAATTAATAGCAACCCCCGTTTCTCTTCCGCAGCTTGCCTGTCTCGTTAATTTTCATACCTTACCGCGGGAATATTACGAGTTTCAGTTCCTCGATAAGAGTGGCAAATCCTCGGCAGGTGCAAGTAAAATGTTTAGGACATTAAATTTGAGCAGTAAATTGATATTGAAAGTGTAGTCATATAAGTACAAAAGCTTTCAATTTCGATATCGAAAACTGTTAACGTAACTGCTGGCAGAAATACATTGTCCAGTACATTGGCAAATCCTGGAGTATGTAGTGGGGCGGGCGGAAGTGTGGCAGTGGCGAAAAGCTGTGCAGTGCACGAGGAGAAAGGAAGCGGCGGCGGCGAGTCGCGCGGCGTGATAAGGCGGCCGGCTGGCGTCGCCGCGGGGCGCGGGGCGGGGGGTGCGCGCGCAGCCAGCCCCCGCGCCGCGCCGCGCGCCTCCCGTCAGTCGCCCGCCGACTCTGCTTGTGCTTGTGTGTCTCGCGCCGCTCCGTGCACCGCACTCGTGCTCCGACCACGACGCGTGCCGCCCCGCTGTGGCCGCGAACGCGACCTCTACGCTACCGGCGCAACGTTTCTCTTAACTTACGTGCAATTCGCTATGTTTTAACTTTTGGACTTTCTCACTCCCTTACCCGGCTTGTTTACCCCTCATCATGTAAGTGTTACGCTCATTCTATTAAATGCGGCATGGTCTCGTCGAAATTCGGAACTCGCGTTGAAGTGATATTGCCTCGTGGAAGTTTGTGAATCCAGTGCATTTGGCGTTCGTGCGTCATCGCTTCGTTCGTTTCACGGGTGTTCTTTGTTTGGATCGGAGTCGATCCGGCGACGATATCCGAAATTCGACGGGAAAGTTTAACAAGAATGGAGCGAGCGGTATGTGTTGATCGGCGATGTTAGCTGGTGGTGCAGCCCGCTCGCTCCAGCGCATGGCTTGCCGCGGAGTCCCGGCCAGCGAGCCAGCTGCTGCCTCCAGCGCGAAGCTTTCATCGATATTACCTATAATGTGAAAGTTACGCTAAGTAGAAACTGTTCCCTAATCCCCGGGCGTAACTTTCTTTTCTCATTTGTCAAGGCTCTCCCTAATATTGCGTCAGTAAAGTTCTTATCTTGTTTAATTCTGTATCTATACCGTCGCTTCGACTTTGAACGTACCTATATTTCAGTTGTAAATGCATTATTAGCAAACATTTTATCATGTCCATTCTTTTCTTTCTATCAGCAATATGATATAAAATTGTGCAATTACTTGTGTATGGGTTAACTTAGTTATTTGTGTAAACTTTCGTATACGGAATGATGTTATTATAAATATTTCTATTTCATGCGGGTTTTTTATACCATTCATTGGAATATGAACTTACCTACATATTCTCTATAATGTTATACTTACATTCTTACTAAATAAGTCAAAACTATTATATTTATTTCTGTGTGCTTATTATTCGCAAACAGGACGATTAATGTAATCACTAACAACTGACGTAATATTAAACGACAAATCCATATCATGATGTCATTTGTTAAAATAATTCTGACTGAAGCTTTTGTTCGAGTCAATATCCAAATCAACATTCAAATTTGATCAGGAAACTACCTATTATAAAGATAACTCTGTCCTAAACTGGAATCTCAATCTGTTAATGTGCTCGATGTAAATGATCGTGTGAATTTTAAAATGGCATATGGATTCGTTCCCCGTACAATAGGGTTTATTTGCCTCCATCCAACCGGACGGCTCGCCTACCTGCGAGAGAGGTCTCGACAATAAAACGTTTGTCAATAAGGGCTCCGTGAGCTACTTCACTATTATTATTTAATTTTACTTATCCCATACTTTCAATCTCTAGTGAAAATGTAACACAGAACTAAAATTTTACACTCTCATGTGTTACCTAGTTTGTTTCATGTTTCGTTGTTTAAAATTTGTTGAACACTATTTAAAAGCAATTGCTTCTAACTCTGTTATAACTTGTTCGTTATATTTATCGTTGTACTTGTGTGGTTATCTTCTGTAATTTCGATATCCGAGTAGGTACAACGCAACCAAGCAGATGCATTCATTACAGCCGCTGTACAAATAGTTAATGATAAATAACCTCAATACAATTTCAAAAGATTTATTTTTGCATGCATACACAGTTAAAAAATAATTGTTTTTGGTAAATTTCTCCGTGCAGATATTGGAAAAAGATTTTTATTAACTCTTTGTTTGAACTTGTTTAATCTATGACACATTGTTGTGAATTAGTGTAACGCTCTAAGCAATCAATGCAGTGATAAAAATTGAAAAATACCTATGTAACGAAAACTTCAGAAACCTACGTAGCGCACGATAAGCTTCCCGGTATCTGTCTTATCTTATCTGAACTGGCCTCAGTGAAATTCTACTAATCTAACATATCCGAAGCAAAGATTACGGACAGCGAAATTAATCACTGATACGTAACTTACTGGTTTAAAAATCTCACCTCACACGCCTTTGATAGCGCTTGCTCTAGATATTTCATAACTACAGAATCCAGCTTCTGTATTCTGCAAGTTGTAATCTTTGTTAACGATATATTAAAAAATATATACTGCTAACATTTCACGTTCATATATTAAAACTAGTGGGTGCTCGCGGCTTCACTCGCATTAAGACGTAAAACTTCCATCCCCTATTTCACCCTTTTAATAGTGGCATTTCCAAAAATGCTTTCTTAGCGGATGCCTACGTCATAGCATCTACCTTCATTCCAAATTTCATCCTGATCCGTCCTGTGGTTTGGGCTGTGCGTTGATAGATCACTATATCAGTCAGTCAGTCACTTTTGAGTTTATGTATTTACCTTACTTTATTTTAGAAGTCCGCCACGACATATATTTACGCGAAGAATATTTATACCATCGAAATATATACTCTACGTATAATTTTTGAATCCTTATGAAACAAACAGTTTAAAACCATGGAACTTCAATTTGCTACAAGAATCTCTTCATAGGTTGGACAAAAAAGGACGAGAAACAAACAGATGAAGCTAATACCAGCAATGAATTTTTCAGAGCGTTTAATCTCCCACATTTATAAACTTAATTCTATAGCTCACGGACTCTGCAGAAGACAATCTTATATATTGCAAATGTAAAATGTGAAACACATTGCCATTGTAAAGGAAACCGTACAGAAAAGTACAAAGTTGTAATCAGCGAACTTTGCAGAATGTTGCTATTTAGAGAACTATTTAAAAAAATACTCTAAAAACGGCAAGAATCCATGTTGCTTAAATTTAGTATAATGGTAAGTGACTTTTACCATTTATTTTTAGGTACATGTAATTTGTACTTATTTTTTTGGTAAATGAGCATAACCGTGATGTCATTTTGTTGGTGCAAATGCCGCTGGCGACGCTCGCAGCACCATGTTCGATAAGACTGCACATTAACGGGCCCGCTGCAGCGATAGCGTCGGAATCGTGTAATTTGCGCCTCGTAAATTTAAGCCGTCGCAAATTTTTCGCCTCTCGCTAATTACCAGTGTAACGTCGCCCCCCGAGACTGCTAAATGTGTTCTGTACACGTCCCGAATGCTAAAGTAGAGCTACAAAGTGGAACTAGTTGCGAGCGATCTGCTTTGCTTTGCTTCTTCACACACACGGAACAATAGCCTTTGTTTTGGCCCCGACGGCTTACCATACGAGCTCGAATATTTTTTGAATCTGTTTCTATTTCCTTGCACCGGGAAATTCAAGTATCGAAGCAATACATCCAAGTAAAGCTAACATGCTAAATGTCATTTTAATTAACGTGGGCAATGGTTTTGACAGACAGGAAAATAATGGAATAATTAACAAATTAAACAATAATTTGTCGAAACGAGCTACTAAATTGACATTTATGTGTGCTTGTTTGGTATACACGTACTTAGAAGGAGTGGTATACACGTGCGTGGAAGGAGGAAAGAGAACTACTTTTTTTCCTCATGATGTGAGTCAACCCGGCGCGCGTTGACCAACGCATTCGGAATTGAGTCGCGCGAGGAATAACAATGATGACATCACTATTTTACTTCCAAATGTACAAAACGTAACATCTGCCAATAACGCATCGATTACAATGGAAAATGGACCATCAGCTTCACACTTAAGACTACAAATTAGAGCCTACTCGAGTATTCAAAAATCGTCCTTGAACGTTATTAGTAGTCTCAAGCATATGTACATAGCATTGACAGAAAATGTTGAATATATGAGGACTTGGTGTCTACAATGTTACAAATCATACCTTTAGTACTTTACTCGCGGAGTGTAAATTAGTAGACCACGTTTTTCTCTCGTACTTGACTATTTGACAGCTGTTTTGCATGTCGAGTTCAATTTTATGGCTTGCTCTGCCTTTTGTAGAAATCTTTACAGTATTGTGAAACCGTGTTGCATAGATTCATTACAAGGCAACTTGTAAAAGACTTTATCCTATTTATTTCTTGACTATGGAAGACCATAAATCCAAGATAAAGAAGATATGGACCATATCAAGATCTGTTAACCATTTCTTTTTGTCGATTCGATTAGGCGAAACATAGTGTTGGTCAAGTACTCTTTTTTTTGTTCGTCATCTGCGACAGACCGCGACATTAATTATCAAGGCCACTACGTAATCATGCCTTACTTTCCGTAATTCTAAAAAACTTCAGTGACCTTGACGCCTCGCCGGTTTTTATCGTTCTCTGGTCCACTTGATGCCGTGGCCACTCGATTGCGGTCACCTCCGGCGAAGATAAACTGCTCACTGATAACACTAGAGCACAATGACATTTTTATTTTTATGCAAATTCGATGTTTTAATTGGAATAGATAAGAAATAGTTAATTACATTAATGCAATGTGATATAAAAATGGCAAATGTCAAGTGACTCTATCACTAACATTATTAGCCGGTGAAGGCAGCGATCAGGCGGCAGGCTCGAAGCGGCCACGCCACGTGCACGGCCTTACTCCGGTTTCTGACGGACTCAATTCGGTCTCATATTACCTTCGAACGCTATAACGTTGCTGTTGCTGCCTATATGCATTCACTTTCAAATTTCAGTTTGCTGAATCATTTTGTTTCTTTGTTCGTTTCGTTCGGCGCGGTTTCGTAACGATTTTTTTTTATTGACGAAATGCTCTTATCTATAGTGTTTTTATTGTTGCATCAACCGTGTCTCAATTGATCACAAAAGTAAAGAAATTAGCGGTAGAGTCAGTAAATGTGGTCATGAGACTGAACTGATTGACATGATTTGTTTGTTTATGCGGGGCCAGGGCCGCGCTTCTAGCATTCTTTATGTCTTGATAGCTCAGTGGAAAGAGCGCCCTCAGCCTGTGGGAGGACCCAGGTTCGAATCCCGGTCAAGACCGTGGATGCGGCGAAGTACTCTGGTCACCGTTACACAATGGAAGTAATTTTCTTGAAATGCGCTAATACTCTACCGCTCTTTTCAGCGGACCTATCTATTAAATTGAAAATAATAAATTCCTTGATGGTAACTTGATCGAATCGGGCGATCTCACAAAGGAGCGCGCTCGACTGTTTTTTCTGCCTCCCTGTACCCCACCCTCTCAGACCGCCCTCACGAGATTCTTATTTAGATTCGCTTCCGTCTGATTGCTCTTGGTTATCTTTTCTCTGGGTTATTGAATGTCTTCCCAGTGCGTGTCGAGCGCGGAAGGTGCCAGCTATCGACGCCCGAACTGAACCAATCGGTCCTCCGTATGCTTTGCAAAACCTTCAATGCGACTTCTTGTTTCACATACTTATGAAACAAAACCGCGCTCGCCCACTTTGTGCCATAGTTCCCTTTGCTTTTGACATAATATACCATTCAAACCTTGTGAGAACCAATAACTAGGAGAACTGGTCTATAGTTATTTTCAAGAATATGAGCACTTCAGCTGGAATATAAACTGTTCCAATTACATAGTGAACTGACTTTCATAATAAACTTCTACATACATAGGTAACTGCTATAGTTCCACTCAAAACCAATATTGATATTAAAGTCGCATTTATATTACATGTACAATATCCATAGTTACCTCAACACATAGTCTCTTGTAGTACCTACCTAGAATTATGTTGTAATCAAACCACAAACATTTCGATAAAATCCCGTGTTGCATCGGTCGAAAATAAAAATTTTGGTAGATTTATGCATAGAGTGGAGCGCGACGCAGCGTTGCCGCACACCGAGCTATTTTCAACCGGGTTATGCTTTAAATAGCGCATTACGATAGGATTTGGTTTCACGAGTTTTTCCCTGTTCGCGGCCCCAGTTCGTTACGTACCTACTAGCAGCGCCCACACTAACAATTCTTCGCGAGATGCCTCTTCTGACACTTAATGACGATATCGCGCGGTGACTCTGTCTGCTCCTGATGACGTCATGCGATGAGAGTGTTAGAGACAGTTTATTTCGACGTATTTATGTTGATGTTTTGATAGCTATATCGGTCAATGGATCAGGAAGTTGTTGGGAGAGTACTACTTATTGGTGAAATATTTGACCGAATGATACTAATCTAGAGGAGGTACATATATCTTTTACATAGCTCCATCGAAAATACATGTGCTAACCTTATTATTACTTGTTATTGTTATCTATAATATTGGAGTATAATAATACCACAATTTCCACATAGCTATGTATCTATGTTAAGTACTCCTATATATATTTTTGTAAACAAATTGTCCACGATAAAATGCTAAGTAAACTATCTGAAAATTTTAAATCAATATGCTATTGGTATTCCTCATTACATGCGTTGTCATTTCTGGTTTTACTGTCATTATATTATCATCCCTATCATTAGAGCCTACCCTGAGTATGATGACGAGGCAGCAGGTTCCCGGCGACGACGTTCAACAGCCAAGGTACTTGAGCCAAGCCAGTTAAAGTTTTGATAACAGCTAATTCCTTCCGCACCTCACATAGATGGCTAATGTGGTGGCTAAATAACAAGGCGACGCAATGGTAGCTGGACGTAGTCGCCGGTTGGGGCGCGCGGCCCGAGATGGCGCGCGCCCGCTTGCTAACCCGGTAGCCGCTTGTGCTTGGCTCCGGGGCGCCCCGCCCGGAGAGTAACCAGTGTGTTTTGTTGTTCGCAGAGTTGAGCCCCGCACCGCACCGGCTTGCTCGCTGACCGCCCCGAGCCGCTAATCTAGCTTTTTTCGCGCCCCACCGTCGCCCGCCAGTTCCGCACAGGCTGCCGCCATGCTCGCGCACCAAACACAGCTCGCCCTCTACTAAACTCAACCGTCAACATCGATAAGATCGCGTGTGATAATAATAATTTAATACTCGCCTAAATAAGCTTGCAACGTCGGTGTCTTTCTAACGTAATTGTTAAGATTAATCGTGTAATAATCAGTGAAATCGCGCGTCCGTGTTCCCCGCGAGTGGCAACGTGCGTGCAGTGCCCCAGCGTCCGGAAGTGCACGCCCGGAGCGCGCTGCGCTCGCCCCCGCCGGCCTATGCGCCGCACTAGTCCTGCGTAACTGCGCCTCTCCCGCCCCCTTGACTTTTGTGCCTACGATGGCCACCATGGTGAACATGAATAGCCTGCTCAACGGCAAAGACTCTCGCTGGCTGCAGCTCGAAGTGTGCCGGGAGTTCCAGCGGAATAAGTGCTCGCGGCCTGACACCGAGTGCAAGTTCGCCCACCCTCCTGCCACCGTCGAGGTGCAAAACGGAAGAGTCACCGCCTGCTACGACAGTATCAAGGTAAGTTCCTTTTGTGTTAGACTTACTTAAAACGTTGCATCATTGTTTTCCAAAATTTAGCAGCTCTAAAGATCCGGAGCAGAACAGACTAGTGGCGCATAGAAAATCGATAATTTAGCGACTTTTCAAGGCTCGAATCGCATACAATTGTGTTTTTCCGGCTGAACAAGAACAACCCCTCAAAGCGACATTTCGCCGCCGCCATTCGCTCGCCGACCTCAATTCCAAGGCTGGCGCGGTGACGTCACGGCGCGCCACCACCGCCGCCAAGACCTACTCCGCCATTGTATGGGAATTGGCATCGCTAACGTAATGAGCAGGACGATGACTCGACCGTATCTATAATAACTCCATTACTAAGCAGCTTCAGAACAAACAGATGCATTACTCTTTGTAAAAATATTCTGACGGCGACTAACGAAATACCGCGTTCTATGTGAATCTTACAGAGGATCGCCGTCGCTATAGAAATGGCAATGTTCGCACAATTAAAACGGTTTATCGGCAACTCTGCTCACCTATTACGTTATGGGACGTTATCAGCTCGGAAGAGCGACATGATAAGCGTAGGTATTTCGGGCAACTAGAGGGCGATAAAAATTAAAACCGAAATGTAAACACGCACCTAAACAGCACCGAGCGGCCGCTGCATCGCCGCCGGCACTCGCCTTATCTCCCTTGTGTCCAATCGCTACCATTTACAACATTATTTTATCAAATTCATTCGCTTTGCAACTGAAAACAATATGGTCACGTCCCGATGTACAATGCAATATTGTCGCAATTTGAATTATGCTCCAGTTCCCAAATTCTATTCAATTGGTCGTTTTTATTACAAAAAAGTTGTTTACTAAACAAAGAAATTGCGATAAATAAGAGGCACTTTTCATTTCTTAATATTTCCCCTTCGTGTTTTCCTTTGATGCTCGGTTGAATAACGCGATCAAGAGATAAAACGCACCGAGATCGGCCGGGAGCGTCGCGGCGCGATCCCGTCTAACATTTCCACGTCTGGCGGCCGTTCCCTATTCAATATGGACTCCCATGTTTGTAACGCTACCTCTGGCGACGTGTACTCCCCATACTGTAGGTGGCTGACACACCGTCCAGTCAAACGTATTTTGAAACACTTTTCCGTTGGATATTTTTACCTCTCCCCACATTTCAGCAGATAAATCACTACAATACTTTTTCTTGGATTTGGCATTCCTCCATGTCTGCCCAATATTTCGAAATATGTTTTTTGTATCAACCAATTATACCTCGTTTAAAATACCTCGTGCTGGAACGTGGAGCTGTTTCAGCACAAGGACGTTATCGGGACGTGCGTGAAGATTGTGCGGTAATTCGGTAAAGCAAGGCATCACGGGAGTCCGAAACGGTGAACAAAAGGGCTGGCGTGTATTGCACAGGCTTTGTGCATCAGGATATCGCACCATCGCACAGGGTATCGCATATACCCGTACTGTGCCTGCACTACGGCTTTACAATACATCCTGCTATTAAACGTCTACGCTGTCCCGCACAAACTCTTCCCTGTCCATCGGATTTATTCAATCTTAAACATTTGGCTACTAAAACCTTTTTAAATAAACAAAATTAATAAGTTTTTTTAACTATTTAAAGGATAAAACATTTCCCTTTAGTAATGCCGTTGAAGTCAAAACCGCATTTGAGTAGTGCGAGGCAGCGGCCGAAAGAAACTTTGAATAATCCCTCGAGAATGCGAAATAGTGCAGCACACATGGCTCTGGCGCTAATCTGCGCGATAAAAACCATCTCCGAGTAGAGGACGGCGCTTATACTGTTGACCGGCGATGGAGCGTCCAGATATTTAACTGAGAGGACGAAAAAGTAAACAAGGGCTTTGTGGGGGCGCACCAGTACTCTCTTTGAGGCACTGGCCGGCGCGCCTCCCGCCCGCCTAATCGGGTAAAGCGGAAAACTCCAGTCTTCCACTATTGAAAATCGAATTGCTGTTTGTTGAACTCTCTCGGGCACACAATATTTTAAAAACAATCTCAGTTACTTGCCTTTATGGAATAGTTCCATCAAATTCAATTAATTGGAACCGTTATCATAGACGATGCATTTACCTTGAATAGAAAGTTATTCCAATAAAATGAGGTGCGCAATCACCGCGGAACTTGTCACCGGTTCATCGGCACACGTAATCGAGGAGTGATCAAACAAACTCGCGACGACCCCGCGCCGCGCTCACTCCCGGGAACGTCTCGCGATTAAGCCTTCAATTACTCGATATGACGAGGTCATATTTGATTAGGCTACGTGTAGTGTTGATTAAACCCAGCTTATTGCCTTATTCATTTAACCCACACACGCGACTGGTACCTGCCGGCGCTGAGACGCATCGACAAACCGGATTTCAGTCTAAACTCGTCAGTTCGTCACCTTTGCGCTATACGTTTTGACTGACATTAAAACGGCCTTGAAACACTGAACAGCGTTAAACAACGACTCTAGACGCCCACTTGTTTTTATTAGTCACTTTATCATCGTCTTCTGTGAAGTAAATATAAGTTGCATCAATTTACCCAACAGACTCGGTAGAGCATCGATTATGTCATCATTTTGATACGCTCTCAGACGATACTTGCGAAACCACCAGACTCTGACTTCACCTCTGCTGTGCGCTTTTTGAAACAAGTTTCGGCTTTTTATTTCGATTTATTACCCAAACATCACGAGTTAGTTGATCGTTTTAAAATATTGCGTGATTACAAAGTTTGCGTGCGGTCACATCGCATTAGACCTTATTTCAATTTAATAACTGAAATACAGCTTAATTACTTACACACCTACTAGTTACCTCGAGGTATTTTATTGTGTGAGCGCCAAGTTTTCGTACTTTGAATTTCAAACATTACATAAATAAGCGTTTGATTAACTCGACAAAAGGCATTTAATTATGTTTCAACCGTTGCACAACTGAACAATAAAAGGGCATAACATAAAGGGCGTGCAGTGAAAGTTAGCGTAGGTTGATTGTGCTGGTTCTTTGCAGTGGCGTGGGCTGTGATAGATCCACAGCACTCCGCGGCGCCACCGTCAGCCTGTGAAGTATCGGCAGCTCCTCCCACGCCGCGTTCACAATCTAAGCCAAATCATTTTCCCTGTTCTCTGACCTCGTATGAAACTTTTTAACATCGTCGAAGTATTTACTCTTCCCACGTACTTATAATTAAACACGCGCCCGCAAACTTCTTCATTACACTTTTACATTTAAAGGTACTTTAGCAGAACATATCGCGGGCGTTATTACTCTAACTCGGAAGTTCCCAGCGGAATGTGTAAAGCCAAGTAGAAACCGTGCAAATATTAAGGAACAAGTAGGTAGGCACAGTCCAAAATTAGCTAAGTGGCACGCCGCCATCTTCGAGTTCTTGGAAAGTATAAATCGCTTCCAGCAATCAGTACCTCGCATTCAATCTTGTAAACTTTCCGGTTAACCTATTTCATTTCTCTAACTATAAATATGTTGGAATTTCTCATATGTCATGCGGCTACCTTTGATTTCTCAATACACAGGCAGACAAGTTAACGAACATCGAACATTGCCCCGCTAGCTAGTTTTGCTGTCATTGGACTCCCATGTCCGCTCACAGCGAAAATAATAGTAGTATAACACAGGCTTAGATGGAAACAATTCCCGACATCTCCGGTACTTAGTGTACACAAACAAGGTCACCAATCTCGAAGTCGAGATTGTCCGTAAGCCTTCTGGCAGTGAATAGGTAGGTAAGTAGACGCGAACGAGACGGCGACCGGCGGCTGCGAGATCCATTCGACTAGCAGCCACCGTTACTTGATTTAGTGTGGGGGTACACTGTGTAGCTGTATAGCATTTCTGATTATGTGTGTCCCTTCTCTATTCGTACGTTATAGAGCATCGAAAATTATAGCAAGCAGCACTATAATGATGCTATGTGATCATAACCTAACTCCTTTTCGGTTGAAAATCCGCAATCAACACGGATTGACGGTTTTATTATTTTCGTTGGCCTTATTTTCATCAAAGCCAATACAAAACTCATCAGAGGCTGGGGTGTTTTGCTCGTGAACGTTCATTAGCTTTGTGCAGCGGAACGCTCGCTGTGGGCGCCCTCGTCGCATTGCCATCGCTTGCATTAGTTTTAAAATCACTTAATCTGACCTGGATCGAACGCTGGCCCGCTCCAAGTAATTGCTGCATAAATTGTCGAGCCCGATTTTAATTGTCTCCCACCTTTTCGAATGCTTCGAATTTTTGGTAGAGATATGCTAATTGTTGTACAATCATGCTTCAATTCGTTGACAGTTTGATAGGGCATATGTATTAGCAGTACTTCATTACACTCATATTCAATCAATCATTAAGATTCGAATGAGATGTGAAACCTCCAACCCCAGATACCAATAAGATCCAAAGTTGGATTCGAGTCGTTACGCAGTTATAAATAACAGAATTTAATAAGATGTCCAACTTTCACGTTGCGTGATAAGTGGGGTGTCACGTTCCGTTCGCTCGCGGATTTCGCCACTCCCGCTCAAATTGCAGTCCGCCTGTAGCGCACCAGCCGTGCACTCACTCGACTACTTATTACAACATATTGAACACACACCTAGAGTGCCATAACTCTATCAAGTCTCATTTAATTAAACAACTACTATATTTTAATAGGTATCGGAATGCCGCATGCCCGCGCGGTTTAAACTCCAGTTCATGACGACTTAGCTCGCTGAATTTGTGCTGTCTAAATACGTCAGTCTCTAAATTTAATCCCTCCGCCGAGCGCGAAGCGCGAATGAAAAATGCTGTCCCGCTGCTGTGCATTAGATAGAGTATATTTTTGAACACTCTTTGTTTTATAACAGTTTGTTTTGTCTATGCTCAATGCTACAATGAATACGACTACACTCGTAGCCAGTTAATCAACGGCAATTATTAGCCGTGATGTTATTGAGTGGTATTAATTTATTAGATCAAATGAAGAGACTATTTTCCACTAGCATTTCTGGAGTCGTCAATAAAAAATACCACGAATCGCTCGCGAATGAGGAGGGGCGGCGCGCGGCGCATTCCTACATGCCGCGCATTTCCATCCGATATTGCGCCGCCATTATGCCCTGCTCCTCGGGCCCTCCCCGCGGACCTTACCCCGCCGCCCTTTAATTAAACGGTGAGGCCCAAGAGACACGTCTCCACCACCAACGTGGAAAATCACGTAAATAGCTCCAAAGTTACTCTGCACGCTATGCTTCACTCAATTGATAAGAAAACTTTGCTTCCGCGCCGCCCTTATTACATTATGTTTTCATTAAACCAGGTGCATGTTTTATTTTTTCATACAATCTCAAACGTAATTTTTATTATATATTTGTTGAAGACTTGAAAAATTAGATTAAGGCGCTGGTTTAATAGGGTCATAAAGTACGCAAATATTTTAATGGGTTTCCTCCCCTGAAAGAAATAGCTTCGCAAAGTCGTTTCCATGGCGATGGCTAGGTGAAACAATGCGTGTAATTCGACGACATTAACCTCCTTTCTCGACACATCCGAGTAATAAAATAAAGGCAGCCGGAGCCCTGACAGGCTCGTAACGTCGCCGCCGAGGGCCGCGCGGGTGTAGGCCGTAATGATCGGGGCTTATCTGCCGTCATTTGCATGCGGAGTGCCTCGACCTTGCGCCAGCTCTGCAGCCACCAGCCTCACTTCACACGACAGCTCACTCGAGTACTCCAACTTACTAGGCTGGCGCCCCGACACTTACTGGATCTTGGCGTCCAATACCAAGAGACGCCACTTTGATCCAGGTCCAGTACTCTACTATCTACTGGACTAGCCACCTGTTCTCATCCTTTTGGGTGTGTCCAAGCTTCACATCCGTACATCAGGATTGGCCTGATAACTGTTTTATAAATACGGATTTTGGTGCATTTACTAAAAAGTTTAGACACTAACATTTGTGGAGCGCTGCACTACAACGAAGGATATTTTGAGTTCGGAGTGGTTCGGATTTCAAAGTCAAAGTCAAAGTCAAAGATATTTATTGCGAAATATAGGTACAATTGATGGTAGTGAGATTACATAGGAACTCTATACTTCCACCCATAAGGCGTGCAAATTACAATTAAAATAATATACAACATTGAAAACTTAAATTTAAATATACTTATGTCACTATAAATATTGTATACCTAATGTCAATATAATCTGTAATATGGGCTAATGTCTGGAATTATATTTGCCATAAAATTAAATAATTTACAAAAAACAAATTTTTGTAAAATCAATATGAAAAGTTATATAAGTCAGATGGTACGGTCAAGAAGAAAAGATTTGATAGAGTAATAGGCTTTTCCTACCAAAAACATTTTTAGTTTGTGCTTAAATATGCCCAAAGAGTTGGCTTCTTTGATTATCAATGGGAGTTTATTATAAATTTGTATGCCCATGTTAAAGATACTATTACCATAAATTACAGTTCTTTGTTTACCCGAACATAATCTGTTCTCGTACCTGGTGCTTTTTAATGTGGCGTATTTATGCAGATTAGACTTAACTAAGAGAGATGCCTCATATATATAAACAGAAGGAAGAGTTAAAATTTTCAGATTTTTAAAATGAGGTACACAAGAATCAGTCTGGCGGAGTCCACAGATAGCACGCACGCATTTCTTTTGTGCTATAAACGCTGAGTTAGTCTCCGTAGCATTTGCCCAAAACAGTACACCGTACCTTAGTGTAGAACCCACATATGCGTGGTAAGCGGTTAGTAGCGTTGGCATATTTGTGACTCTTCTCAGTAGGTAAAGTGCATACGCGTATTTTTTAAGTTTCTTGCACACTTCTTGGATATGGGTCGCCCATGACAGACTTGAATCGATATGCAAACCCAGAAATTTTGTACAATTAGTTTCTTGAATATTCACATTATTATATTTTATTTGTAGTGGTAGACACTTAGCATTTTTATATCTAAATGTCATGTATATAGTTTTTCCTAAGTTGATCTTAAGATTGTTGCTATCTAACCAGGTAATTATATCATGGAGTGACTTGTTTATTTCATTTTCTTGCAAAGTTCTGTCTGATGAAAATAGAGCTGTGCTGTCATCTGCAAATAGTACCATGGGGGAAGATATGACGTTAGGGAAGTCGTTAATGTAAACCAGAAATAAAAGAGGACCAAGTATACTCCCCTGCGGTACACCATATTTGACAGTACGGGGGCTAGAGCGATATTTGGTTGTTACCTTAGTTTTTGGACATAGTCTCGTAATTTCGGTATACTGCTGCCTCCCTGACAGGTAGGATTTCAGGAGTGCTAGTGCTGGGCCTCTTATGCCGTAGATGTCTAATTTATAAAGCAATTTACTATGATTAACGTGATCGAATGCTTTTGTCATGTCCATGTATAAAGCTGTGACCTGTTTTTTATTTTCAAGCCCTTGAAATACCTTTTGCAAAAATTGACTTATGGCCATGTTGATTGATTTCCCTTTACGAAATCCCAGTTGGTTTTCCACTAATACATTATTCTGCTCAAAATAACAGCTTAGTTTATTGTACAGGATCTTTTCGAAGACTTTAGCGAATATAGATATCAGCGCTATTGGTCTGTAGAAGTTTACACCTAATTTGTCTTGTTTTTTAAAAATTGGTGTGACAATCGATGTTTTTAGTCGTTCAGGAAAGGTACCGGTTTCTATGGTGAGATTTATAATATAGCTGATAATTGGAGCAATAATATTAGAGACATGCTTTACTATTTTTGTACATATACCATCATGACCAGTGCTATTACTATTATTTAGCGATTTTATTACTCTTTCAATGTCTTGTGGGGTTGTAGGTGTCAAGTAACATGATTTGCAGTTATTATATGTCAATGTGGTCGTAGTCAAATTATTTATATCATTCGTGGAAATGTCATCAATAAAGAAGTTGTTAAAAGTTTCAGCTATGCATGTCGGATCAGTAATTATATTATTATTGAATTTAATCACATTGATTTCGTCAGGTGGTGTGTTTTCCTTTTTATTATTTATGATATTCCATACTGCTTTTGTTTTATTGTTAGCAGTTTGTATGTGGTAGTTGTTTTGTGCTTTTTGTGTTAGCTTTATTATTTTCCTATAGCGCTTTGTATATTCTTTAAACTTTTGTTTGTCTGTCTCTGATTTAGTGTGTCTTAGTTTCCATAATAAATCTCTTCTTCTGACTGAACATTTCTTAATACCTTTACTTATCCATTTGGTGTTTTTAGCTATTGGTACCCGTACCTTTTTCATCGGAAAGCATAGGTCATAGAATAGTTTGAATAAATCATGAAAACTATTAAAAGCTTCTTCTGAATCCTGGCATGCATATGTTTGACTGAAAGTCAAGTTTTGCAGGCATTCAGTAAACTTGGCTATATTCTCTTGACTGTAATCCCTTACTAATTTAAACCAATATTTAATGGAGTAAGTTTTCTTAGTGGGGCATTGAAAAATCTGTGCTGCGTGGTCCGATAGGGCTAGTTCTGTTATTTCAGCATAAGCACCTCTTTTTTTTCTCATTTCAATTTCCTCTTCCCTCTTGGTCCTATCAGTTATTGTACAGCCTAGGTATCTAAACTTATCTACTGTTTTGTAGGTTGTTTTTCTTGCTTAGAATCCTTCTCTTAGAGCTCTAGTATTCCTGAAACGACGCATATGCTTGTACTCGAGTACATGCACATGTAGCCCTAAATCACACCAATACACGAAAAAGATATCCTCTAGACATGTTCATTATACATTCGTCTAAACAACACTTACAATTATTCTACGTGTAAGTCGTGTTGATCTACTTTTAAGTTACATGATTGAAGTCTGAAAAAATTTATTAATTCAGACATGATTGATTAAGAATATCAACCGCAATCTGCTTGATATCATAAAAATTCAGCGAATGACGAAGAAATTATAAAAAACGCGTTGTTGTTACAATTTGAGGTCATTATAAACTCGTAATGTATACGTTGCAGTAACGAATTCTAGTTCCACTATCGCGATATAAAATAAATTGGTCACTAGTACCGCAAAATACCGTTCAACTAGAGACAGGTTGCGATGCGCGACCGAGACGAGAACAATGTGTAGTGTGAAGCGGCAGTTTCCTCAGCTCTCGCTTTTGCCGTGATCGTATTGTTGCTGGGCTGCCTGTCACACCGTCTCCGACCAGATCGTTATCCGCAGCCGCACTTAGGCTCCTGCGATGGATAACTCGGTTTGACAGGCAATCACTTCGTAAAGTGCATTTTCAGCCGGAGGCAAAGCTCCGCATCGACGTGGCACGCTGCTGCAGCCCCGACGACGCTTTACATGACAATTGCGAAGTCCCCGGGGCGGGCACTCGTCGCGGCGCCTGCTCCGGCCGCGTCTCCGTACCTTGCGATACTAAATAGAACCTTGTATAAATCCTTCACCATTTATGTCTTTACAATTGCTTACGGTCACACTTCTGTGCCGAGTGAAAGTACATTACATGGGTAATATAATTTCTTCATCTCGGCGGGTGAAAGGTGTGAAAGTTTGCCGTTTGCCCGCGTAATGTTAATATCTAAATGAAACAATAACAGCGTGTCTCGAATTGCCCAAATGCATTTTTGCCACCAGAGCCGGTCAATAAAAGGGCGGAGAGGAGTGTTCTTTCGCGACTACGTTTACATAATTGAATACGTTCACCAGTCGCGTCACGCGCGCCTCCTCCCGACTCAGCATCCTTAATTAGCTTGCGTATTATTTGCCAATTAAAGTGAATTCTCATCGCAGACGTGATACGGAGCCCGGAGAGATTACTTGCGCCCCCGCGGTGTTTGTGCGCAAACACACATGTGTAATGTTATGCCGGCGGCGAGTGGGTCACTTCAGTCGGACACACTTCATGCCTGGCTGAGCTGAGTGTCAACGAGTCGCGATGACGTATTTCCTACTAATGGATTCACGCAACCACATAAACAAAGCCTACGCGTCTCATCACGAGCTGTCTATTATAATGAGGAGAGACTCGTTCATTAGAAAAATGATTTTACATCGTTTACTGAAACTTCCACTCATTGTTAGAATAATGTTCTCTTCAAACACGTTATAAGCCGTTAATGATTTAAAAATGTAAACCGCGATAATTGTGTCATATTGCAGCTTGTGTGTCATTTGGCTCGGACGCAAATACATATTTTGCACGATTCTAATTAAAACTTCAGTGTTGCGAAACATTTAAAAAACAAATGGTTATTTACAAGCATTCCAATGGTTATTTACCTGGTCTTGGTGGAAATGTGAATGACGCAAGCCGAAACGTTCATTAGTTTACATTTAGTTGGCACGAGAGCGTTATAAGACAGCTTCACAATATGTTGTTTGGTTCCTGCGCGGCTTCAAGGACAGGCAGCGTGGTGGCTGTGCTAGCGGCCAGGACCAGGGAGCCTCTCGCTCGCTCCCGGTCCCGATCCCACCCGACAGGAATGCGTGCAAAATAAACAAGCTCGACCGGTTTTGGTATCGCGTCGCGTACTTTGCCCACTTTAAGCCAGACGCAGCCTCTCCACCATATTTTTCTTGTGTATTCAACATATTAAATCACAGATTCGATGGTCAGCCGGCCGAGATAAGTCGGATATTCCCGGCGTAAAATGTATCTCTACGGAGAATTTGCCTGGTTCGCGAGCTCTACGTTTTAGTGGAATTTGCTCGCTTAGTTCCTTTGAATGATACTCTATTTATTTGCACATGTTTTCTTAGAATCGAATCGACTGGTTCCGATAGCTTTGACGAAGTTTGGTAAAATATACACATGAATAGTTTCAGCTTTTATGATCTTGTTAATTAAAAATTCATGCAAGAATAAAGCAAAACGTGGTCTTTGTTGGTAAAGATTTCGTTTACTTTACTAACTTGCATCGTAGCTTGCGTTGCGACTGGCGGTGACTAGTTGCACTGCAGAGCTTGCGCCAGAGGATAATCTGCCGCCGTAACTGTTATCATTAGTCTCCGGTGCAAAAAGCAAAGCGGAGGTCGACAAATGTGTTAGAGTGGCAGCCAGCGCCGGTTGATCGACGACAGGGGCATATATCACCGAGCGGCGCGGCCGTGATGTATCGCCGCCTATCAAACCTCACTACAAACTATCCGCGCTGTGCACGTACATTATCCATAATAAATGTCATGTGCTTATGTACCGCTCCCGGGAACAGGAAGGGATATAATATCGACAGAGATAGACGGCGGCGGCGTGAGACTAACTTCCCTCGCCGAGATTGGAACTTATTGAAGCTTAGACACTAAAAACTTAAAGCTGATTTATCGGAGACACTTTTAACGCGGTTTATGTCTGTTTGTGACTTATTTAACAGCGGCTCCTTCGTTCTGTTTAAGGGATGCATTACTCGAACTGTTGTTTCCGGAAAAACGATGGAATTGTTGGAAATTTGTTTTTACGAGCGTGTTTACGTTTGGTGTTGTTTGCGTCGCCGGCGGCGGCGGCGGGCGCTGGAAGGCCACTCAATTAGCGCAAGGCGTGAAGATGGCTGCCGAGTGACAGTTGTGGCCCTCCCTAGCCCGGACCTTGTTAAGCGTCTCCCGCCGTTCATTATTTAGTAGGTGCTTAGCGTACGGAGATATGCCACAGCTACACTGAGCTGCGAACCTGAACCATCCTCAACCATATTGACTTTGATACTGTGCTCATGAATCAGTAATGCACACTTACCAAGATTGACTTCCAACTCCCACCGTAATATGTTTACAATATCTGTTCATGTCTCCAACATTTTCTTGTAAAAGTCTTATAGCTTATTGTAAGTTAATCTAACTTCTATACTTAGTCACCTCATTTATTATCCAAGGAAAAAAATTCTTAAAGCTCCCGCCTCCGGGGGCATCACGTCAATCCTGTCAGTGACAACTTTCTACATCATTTAAAAATCCTGCTTTACTGTAAAACTTGGAATGGAATAAGCTTTAAGCTTATTTCAGCATAATATGGCCATTAGAGCGCTTATCGAGCTTATGATAGAGTTAACATGAAACTTGCTGAACGTACTTAGTATATGCTGTTACAATAAATTTATTGAGTCTAACATACTCGTAGATACGAGACTTACATAGTCTCGTATCTACGAGTATGTGAGACTCATTCATTAGAACTTTAACTACATTAAAAATATTTAAATCATATAACACTTTTCCGTATCTTTCTTATCAAATCAGATAATATCTTGAAAATCTTTCTTAGTAAGCATTAATTATTAATAGCAAAAGTTGATAGTGGCACCAATTTTATTGTCCGCCGTCGTCGTCTGAACAAAATGTTCCAACTTGTTGTTGCAGCTGAAAACAAATCATAAGACCTCATTTCAAATGTTATTTTATTAATACCTAGAATTGTTTTTTCAACTATTGAAACTTAAAACGATGTATATGTTGTTATAAGTTACTGGATTAATAGCGTCTTCATTTATGAACATCAAATAGTTCACAAAATTCTTTCTTACGCGGTGTTTGGTAAAACTTAAATTTTGATAGGCGCAAATAATGTATGGATAAATATCTCGTCAATGGCTATGCTGGCAAAATAAATTTGCTAACTCTACACTAACTAATGTAATTCTAGTTTGGTGTGTAGATCAAAAAGGCAGCTCCGTCCTTATGTCTGCAGTGATTGTGTGTGAAGCAGGCAAGGCTCGCGTGTACAGCGAGCATGTCGTGTCGGCGGCGCACCGTGCCGGCTGCACGGAGCGCCAGTCGCAGGTTCGTTAGGCGGCGCGAGGTGGCGCTCAGTGCTACTCGTGCTCGAGGGCCCTCCAACTCTTTAACTGCCTACATGAAGGACACTCCACACTGCTCTCTCCTATTATAAACTGCGCTTTTAATGGTTTCGCCGATTTTTAATTATTTTCCCAGTTTTTGCCCGAACCAATTCACGCTAACAAGTCGGCAGCCATTATCGTGTATAGCCGCCGTTCCGATTATATTGGTTTTTATGCGTGGGCTTCTGTTATAATTTCGATAGACGAGATTGCTTCAAAGCTGAATTACAGCTGCCCGAATTGAGGTTTCAACTTAGTAGAGTTCGTGAAGTTTTCGCCCTGACACATTCTCTCGATGCCCTAATCAGTTTAAGATTGTACGACTAAAACCTAACTTTATAACTCTCATCCTAATTTAGATTGCAAAACTAAGTTATTGTTTCCTTACAGTTTCAGAGTTACAAACAAATGTACAGGGTAATGAGATCCTGAGACTAGATCTTGTGCCGAGTACCCTCGAGTTAGAGAAGGATGTCTAGGCTCTCTAACGATACAGCCCCAAAAGAATTATTTTATTACTTCAGAGGTGAACACTTGCTTACGCATCACAAAACATTTTCGACTTTAATATCTTCACAACAAGTTATACACTCCGCCGACAGTCTGGATAATGTTGTTTGCAATTTACATTAAAGTACATAATATGTATGGTTTTGTGCATAATAACAAAGCACAGGAGATTATGCTTAATCGAGTACGGTGTACGCACACATTGTGGGTTTACATACGTGCGTAGCGGAATGCCAACCGGATTACTCGCACTTGGCTTTGCTCATTCCAACACCGCACTAAACTCATATTGGAGCGTTAATCCCGTTAGTTCGCGATAGGCTGACCGCGCCCGCGCTGCAGGCATCACCAACAAAATCTATTAAGTTCGCCAGCTTGCTCCATCACAGCATGGCATAATGCAAGCGATGCAGGCGCGCCGCGGCACCGCCGTGCTCCGTGTGGCTAAACGGGCGTCGGGATGTGTGACGACCGCGGATTACCACACGCACAATATCCGCCAAATTGGATAATACACTTAAAATACAATCGCGCTATGAACGCGCTGTAATCTAGTGACGCGGCTGCCGATGAGCATATTAATTTGTCGCGGGAATAGGATTAGCGGCGGTGCGGGGCGATACAGCGGGTGTGTGATCGCATCACCGGATTACTGCGCTGATATAAAGCGCGCGCGCTGCCATCGCTCCCAAATTACCCCGTCACATTCGAGACGAAATATCGCCGCGTTGAAACTTACATCACCCCTTTAAACGCACCCGAATCTCGCACTAAAGTTTTGATTTTTGTTTTGTCATAAAAACGCCACACTGACAAATTAGTTTCGTTTTACGGATTTTCATCCGCAGACAGTGGTGCGCGGTGCGTTCGTCCGGGTAGAGTTTTAAATGGTTTCCTCGAGTTGGGTGGACAAAACTCCGAGAGCATCTTAGAGAATGGCAATATTTCTTAGTTTGACAGCGGGATCGCGGCGATGGAGAGCCCTCTGCGCCTCGCCCTGCCGCCGGCGCCGGCTGCGTCTTGCAACTTTCCGGGCACAGTATTCGCGAGAACTTTTTAAACTGTACACTTTACGTTCTATATTGTCTTCGCGGGCTCTTCTGCGTTAAATTTAAACATCCACTCCTCGCAGCAAACGGCAGCCTATAAACTTGGGCGCATTGAAGTTTTCACATAATGTATACAAAGTAGGTCCCTACAGACACGAGATGGTTTCCCGATGATGTTCGTAACGAACAAACATTTGTTCGCATCTCCTAGCAACAGTGGAGCGGCCGTTACGTGCGTCTCTCATGTGTTGAGGACACGCTACTGGTTTTTCAGAAAGCTCCGCCCTTCGTGTGTCCTCTTGGATCGCTCCTCCCTATGCTTCTTTCATTGCCCTACTTGTTGAACAGACACCTTGAATGCCCACATGAATTACGGCTCATGTGATTCGCCGTTTTATTTTTATTAGTTCACTGACGATTTTTGTAAGTCGCCGCTGTTATGACTTGTTTTTATAAGCGCACCTTTGCTCAGCCGAGAGGGTACTTTTATTCAGTGGCCAAGTTGGAGTGTTGTAGTTGTTGAGTCAACAAGGGAGGGGGTCGACCACGACCTACCCGTGTCAGCTTAAAACGAAATTTTGCGAGTCGCCGGGTAGCGCCAGTTAACTTGTAACTCACTTTTGATGTATCGCTGTTTTTGTCGAGTTGGACGCCTTGTAAACATCGCACCAGAAAAGTTTAGGGTCAACCCGTCTACAATTTTATTCAGATACCGCTACGATTGTACAGATAACGAGCGACCTTTCACGAGTTTTTTTTTTATATATTGACTTAGCTCACTCGTTATGTAAGTATACGTATAATGCGGAGTACGGGAGTTAATGTGGTGTGACAGATTGTAGCTAGACGGAGCGGTGCAGGGTTCAGTAGAAGGGTCCAGTAATAAAACAATGTTTGTGCCCGACCGACGCTTTTATGAGCCGATCTCGATAGAGATAGCGCCGGCACGGAATAAACATCGCGTATAGCCATCCCGGATTTTACTCACCAACATTTTCTATACAACTCCCCCTCTCAATATTCCGATTATGGGACTCTTCTATTTATATTTTTACAATTTGAATAGTAAGTGAGGTCATTTCTATTAATATTGGACATAGCAGACGAGACACGTGCGTGCGTACTACTTACGGTTTACGATCGAGCGGCAGGCACGTTTGTAACACAACATAATCATTACATATGCGTACATGACTATTGTCCGGAATGGTTGAATGAACAAAAATCATCTTCGACGCCTGCATATTTCAGATGTGAAACTTAGCTATTGAAGAACAAAGGAATAGGGCTCGGCGGTGACGTCACGTTTGGGGGGTTCGAGTGCAGGCGCCACGAACAAAGGGCTGATGCCGCATGTTATCACGCCCTGTCTCCAGCTTGTCTGCGCCAAATTACGCTTAATCCGCATCGACCTTCTGCCGCTCGATTTATCTAAATCAACGCTGAACTCTGCGTCGTTTTCGGAAAGTAGATCTGCTCTAATCCAATATGTTTTAATTTCTCCCACGAAGAGGAACTGCGCCCGATTTCTTCCCCGCCATTATAACATGTTACGGCTAACGTTATGTTTAACTTTATTTCAGGTACTTATAATCAACATATGATGATGGCAATAGGCGGGTAAGTGCGGCCGCGCCGTCGGTTCTACGGTTTTATGTAAATGTCCGCCGATAAACCGACCTCCACCCGTGTGGCGTCGCTCATTTGCATTCATAGGCTCGTAACCCTTGCTCGGTCTTCCTTCGCTTATGCAGCCTCGGCCGCGCCGCGTAAAACTCGCTGCCTCGCCTTTTGCACGATAATTTACGACTCCCCGTGTAATACGTCCAGTGTCCGATATGAGTCGGGTGAACAGTACATCCGTCCGATGAACGCCGTAAGGTCTCGTTCGATTTACATATTATATTAAAGTCGCCGTCGCCGAGTCCCTACTCCTCGTCGCCACCGGCCGTTACGCTCCAACTTTTCTCAATTTTTCCGCCCATAAAGCGCCCGAAACGAAAGTTTCTCCGTCCGCCGCGTGAGGTCGAGTGTAAATACACTTTTTATAATGTACTTTGTCACTCCGCCACCATGAAAAAACTTATTTTCATAAGGGCTTTTTCAGTCCTTACTACGATAGTAATAAATTTTGGGTCATTTATCTATTATTTTGAAAATCTATATTAGTTAAATCTATAATATGTATGTGTTGTAACTAAATATTACGAACTCTAAATGATAATATATTTTTTTATAATATGCATCATTAATTTTGTAGTACCTAAGTACAAAATAATTGGACTGAGTCATCTAATAACAACCTATTGCATTAATACATAAATTGCAATACACAAAATCGCATTAGTGTAACGCGGTGTCTGCCTGTGTGGCAAAGAAAGCACGTAATAGAAACTCGCAATCGTGTTTGTTCTTTGTCTGGAAGTACACACGTCTGCAGAACGAGCACTGTTCACCGACACCTGTGTACGCAACTCGGCCCGACCTTGACTCGGTACAATAATAAACCGTGGATTTACTGCATTATGATTTTTCTACCTGATGAAAACGAATGTCTAGCGGTTCCGCAAACTAATGAGGACCTCATAACCTAGTCAGTGAGATCGAGAATTTCTATCATTATTTATAAAAATAGAAAAATCTTTATTGAGACACACACACCAACACGAGATACACGACACGATAAGAACATTCTTATCTGTGCATACCTCGTTATGAATAGTTAATTGTTCAGTCTATCATAGTACGTGAGTGGAAAGCGCATCCTTGGAAAACTCGCGTGACATTGTTCCGTCCCGGCTCGCGGCATCGCTGGCCCCTCTCTCGTTAAAACTTTACAAAATATGACGCACGCCTGCAACGCTTTGTGGTGTTTCCACAACCATTACTCGGTTTGCCCGCTGTCTTTGAGTTGATCCCGCTCTTTTGCGAAATCTCGCTGTATTTTTATATCCGAGTGGATCCTTTGTGCGTTGATCCGGCGATTTGGTCGCATTAGCGAGTGGATCGAGTAGTAGATGGGGCCGCTGCCGGCTCGTGGCCCGATAGCGTCAATCTAGCGCTCAATTAGCCGAATGCGATTATCCGATTCGGTTGTAGAAGCGCGCGTTTCAGCCGCGCTACCCCAAGACAAGCTCAACTTTATTAATTAAGCCGTGTCTTATCTCTTGTTAGCACTCATTCTATTATTTGTCTTTTCACCGCTCATTTCCATAATTTCATCGGCGAGTAATTACTTACCACTAACGCGGAACAATGTTTCATTGTGTTTGCATATTTTGTTCGTCGTTTGCATTGTGAACTCTATCTGTTAATGAAGTTTCAATTCGAATCAAGATTGCGATCCGTTCGTTTAATGGATTATTAATCATCCGACTATTAATGTTGACGGTGTCACAGGGCCCGTCTTTTATTGACAAGTCATACATTTCAACCTCTTTCTTTTGTGTAGCATATTAACATACTCATATCAAAATACTTTTAGCAATTTAGTTTTGAATACTCGAGTATACTTCGATACTTCGGCTTTCTTATTCGTGTTTACTCAGTTAGTGCAACTACAATATGATATGTTGGTAGTATGATGGCGGCGAACGTGCGGACGTGCGAGCTACGAGCAGTCGGAGTAGCATTGTTTTCCGCATCTGTGAGAAATGGCTTTTGTTGTTAAAATGATGCGTCAGTGAAGGGCCGCTGTGGGTCTGCGGCGGGAGGCTAGCGCTCCACTCTCCCCCGCTGTGTGTTTAATTAGCTTAATTGACATCACGAGGCGCGGTGTCCGAGCGTTTTGTTTGCGATATCGCGTTACCGCGCCCGTCCGACGTCGCGACGCCATCAAACCAATTGTCGCCAAACCTTTGAAGCTAAATATTGACTTTTCTTTATTACTAGATTAATTTTGTTATCAAAATATTTATAAGTTGCACGAACAGTCCACAATTTTATCGTTACAAAATATTTCGGCATACGTTCATATAAGGCGGTAGAGCGGCGTCGCTCCGCCGTCGCGTCGGTTAGTCTGTGGGTAGGCTCGTCTTAAAACGCCGAGTCAGCATGGCGTCATACGGCGTCTAGAACACGATCCGATTCTCCTTCCGCTTCCCATGTAAAAAGGTAAAACTTCCACGAAATTTCTATTCCTTAAATGGCCCGAGGAATAAATTGTAGTTCGTACGTGAACAGCGTTCTAATGATTCTTTTTATTGTACGCAATTCCACTATTTTGAAATGTTGGCACTTTTATCTGCGCAATATTCCTGGTAAATGTAGTGAGGGAGAGCAATATTACGAATGGGGTCATGATATGTTTTCTATACACGGAATGATGAGATATGTTCAGGATTTAGAGCTTAATCTGTGATAGTCAATTTACTCGAGTTGTTATGTTTGGCGATAATCTCGCGAAGCTTTTTGATCGAGGCCTATATCACGTTGTAGTTGGGCAATCGGTCGCGCTAATGAATATACGCTCTCAGGGCCGGCTCCATCATACGGAGTGTGTGATTAATCTCACTCCGGACAAAGAAGTCGTTTCCGCGAGCCCTCGGCCCATCGATCATCCAGCTCCTCGAATAAAAATAATAATAAATAATGAAAGGGCCTCCGCCATTGTCCGGCCGACGCGTGCGTGTCAGCGATAGTTTTAGCCGCGAGCTTATACATCGACTACGTCTATTATACAAACTGTCAAACATATTATACCACACGTGAGTTTTATCGCAACCTCCAATCCGCACTGAGATGAAATATGTATATACAAACCTAGTAAACTGTTATTGTTTGAGCAATGAATAATATTCTTTTATCTCGTGCAACATTCAAGATCATATTGTTTGTCGATTAATTCTAGTGTCTAATTTCACAAATAGCTGCTAAATACAAACATAGACTTGTATATTTGGTACTGAACAAATAGAATCAAGCCGTTCACTTATTTTTTTATCGTATCCGTGTGTCTCAAGGTCGAGCCGACTTTCCGTTGAGAGTTCCCATGTTTTTACCCGCCATTATCGTTAGCGATCGAATGAATAAATTGTCGTGCCTCGCACAAGTTCAAAAACGAACAATGGATTCGCAGCTTCCTACGGAAAATAATTTGAATATGGATAACACGGCTATCAACGAGATTGTTACTGTACAAACAGTGACTGTTTAATTACACCTAGTATACATTTTTTGTCGCTTAGTTTTGAAAAATCAGATTTACCTATGTACATATATATTGTACACTCATGGTAAAACATCAAAGTCTCATGAATGACTACAGGCTTCAGCGGACAGGCGGGTCGAGCGCTTCGTCTGAAACGTCAATGAACTAATGTGACGTCGAAATCACTCACCTCTGACAGCCCTAGATGGACAAAATACCAACAATTTATTTTATACTCACTTTACGTTTATGGCGCTACACAAAATATGATAATGGGCTCGTAGAGCAATAAGTACGGAGGTACTCATTGAGTTAACCGCGGAGTAAGTTCCCGGAACTATTACGACAAATCACCAAGTAATGGAGATACTCCCGCCGGCACTGTGGAGCTTTTTGAGACACTGGTGCTGCACACTGTAACCGCATTCTGCACATAAATAACTTTATATGAACGTTCTAAATCTCATTACGGGCGCTGTAATAGCTCGCAAGGCCCCGCTGTCGGTTGTGACGGGAATATAAAGCGAGCTTGATTTATTCCTTCAAATTAACCGCATCGTTGTACGGGCCAGCTCTCAAGTAACGGCTACAATGGCATCGCACAGGAGACGTCGGCTCCCGGACAATATCCGATACAAATGGCCGACGATTTCTCACAATTTCGACTGTACGCGTCGAGACGCGACTACTAAAAAATCGAACGAAGCTCAACCTTCGCTGCCGCCCTCGGCGTGCAGCCCGATAGCGTAATACCAAAACAAATGGCCCTCGCCGCCGGCTTCTTATTTGCGATACGTGACTTATATTAGGAGTGGTGTTGCATTCCGCGTATTACGTTTTACTTGCACTTAAAACTTGCATCAGGTTAACCTGTCACCTGTAAGCCGGCCGTTTCAATATGTTCATAGCGTATTTAAACTTATGTACTCTTTAAAGCTTCCAGTTCAAAAGTATTCAGAGTTTTATTGTCTCTAGATCGTAGGAGGCCGGCTCGATTCCAATCGCCTTTGGAATAATTGGCGAAATCGAGCTCTCGGCAAACACTTTACACTGAAACCGCCGGTCGTGTCTCGCAGCCTCGCTTCAAACATTTCTTTTCATATTTTTTATTGTGAACCTGTAATTAAGTTTCAAAACAACTCATTAACTAATTAAGTCCTAACCGATGTATATCGTTTTTTTCTTTGAAAGTAAAGACAAGAAAACAATCGCAACGTAAATTCTATTATAAAAATCTAAATTAAAACCAGATGCGGCTATTGCATTAAATTTCAAGAACTGAGGTAAATTAATCCTGTAACTTGTGATGTAGACGAACCCAATTAAAACTTATTAGCTCGCGATTACGGTAATTGGTATTAAAAATACCGTTTTCCTCGACATTGTCCTCGTATAAAGGAGAGCCGTGTCCCTGTTTAATTTATTTATCGAACTGTGTAGGTATGCAGTGAATCGATGAATTCAATTTAGATCGTCGGCGGCGGCCGTGCTGGGGCATTAGCGGCGCACATCGATCCGTTATCTCTGTTCTCGAACAAAGAGAGATGAAATTTTAATCGGTCGCGTTGTCTGCCATCGCAGAAGCTGGGCGGCGCGCTCGCATTGTACCGAGAGGCTGGACCGCGCGAGATCTCCGCCTGAATAATACATGGAGCGCAGTGGGCGCCTGGAGCCGCGGCACCATCGCACCTGACCTCGCAACCGCTCCTCCAGGACCACTAGCAGAATCGATCATCGGCCCGGCCCCGCTCATATTTTATTTACGTATTATTAGCACACAAGTCCGAGATGAGCCTATCATGAATACTTCATAAGACGCCACTCCGTTTTTATGCCCTCATACCTTCCAAAAAATATTACACAATTTTTCCACCCAATCTCTCGATAATACCATTTTGACATTGATTATAAACGAGGGGACTTCCTCTTTGCGGAACGTGACTTGCTTAGTCTAAGACAATTATGAGAAAGGGATGAATTTGTATAATCAGATTCTTCAAAGCGGTCAGTGGGCGAGTTTTCTTGTTAGATAGAATTTCTCTTCTGGAATTTAATTAATTTTAAACCGGATGCGGTTGGCTCTTGCGTCTTCCTTTTTTAAATACTCCTTCCGTAAATTGTCCATTCAATTAAGGATCTTCATTAGAAAAGTTCAATATCAGCACCTAATTTCTCGCGATATTCCGGAGACTACTTCAATATCGTAACTGTGTATGTACTGGAGCAAGTTGGAATGGTATATTAGTGAAGGAAGCTGCCTGCCGGGAAATGGAAAGTATTGGGCTGGTTTTGATACGAGATCGGCGAGATGTTTGATAAGTTGTAAACTTGTGTCGGGGCCCCCGCGAGTTGGAAGCCGCAGCCACCGGCGACTGGCAATCTCGTTAAAATCTACTACGAAACTTCTCAAACACCGCATTTATGAAATCATATGCTACGGCTAATATCCCATTAGTAGTTGTTTACACTTTCAGTAACTCCAACTTGTATATGAGTGTTATAGGCTTTTGAAGATATTGAAACGTCTTTGATTATAATTAATCTCGTCTTGATTTAATCCTGTATAAAGCTTCTTTGATGTTTGTCTTATATAGAACAGCTATATTGTTGTGTTAATTTTTTTTTGTAAATATTGACGCAGTAGGCAAAATGTCAATAGGTGACCCATTTTCCCGGTACACATTTTGGTTGGAACATATTTTTGTGAACGGCACCGTTTAGTTGTCGGGCCACGGAGCGTCCAGCGTGCCGCGGGCGACGTCGTTAGGGCCTCCCTGGCTTCGTCCTTATCGCGCCACTACGAGTAATGACGCCTTCGATCGCCGTCTAATGGCCTCCACGGGACCACTTAGATACGCAAATGAGCATCGGCAAACACCCTGCGCCAACAGACGCGATTACGCGTACACATTACACTTGCCGGAATGACGATTGTCGTGCCGTAACAACCCGAGTATGCACTTGAAACTCTCGCGTTCACGCCGCAATTGGATCGCTGCAAATAGCTTTCGAATTCTCGAGATGTTATCTCCGAACGACCTTAGCTTTCTTTTTGGCAAATGGTTATTACTGCCATCGAAGTAGCTCTCTCTGTACAGCCACCGAAAGACATGATAAGCTTCCGAGTAGTCGCGCGGGGCATATACTCGATGATTTCATAAGAACGCGCCGTCGTAAGCACTAAGCTCGGTACATAAAAATAATAACAGGCTCGCTCGGCTCCTGATGGCGCAATGTGTATAATATATGCTGGGAGCTGAGCACATTCAAGTCTGAATAGCTTGCAAGCATGCGGAGCATCGTGGAGTAACTTAAAGGTCGCGATTTAACAAGGTAACCGGAGTGGCGAACGTTAAAATTGGCGGCTGCGCGGCGGGAAGATCCCCCCGAGTGCGATCACCCTAACAACCACTAGTCGCTCGGCTTACCTACATACACTGAATGTGCATTAGGTGCATCTACTTGCATTTACTCGCACGCCCAGCCTTGTCTATTGCGCACTCCGATATTCTAGTTACGAGTATACTCTATAGAAGACCATCCATTTGCCGATATGAGACTAGAACTTCATTAAAAAATAGCTACGTCACATTGTTTGTAATAGAAAATTAAAAAATACATAAAAATGTAAAAAGAGACAAAAATATACAGTTTTGTACTTGTTTCTAAGTTGGCAAAAAGCTTATTCTACCCCTTCATTGCCGAATGAACTATAACAAAAACAGTTTGCGCCCGCTTCTACTTGACATGTGTCCCCCGCTGGCTTACCATCCCGCGCTAGGCGTCCATGCAAGTGACACATTAAACTCTTATCAAGAGCGCTCTAAAGCCTCCGCTTCTAAAACAACGCTATGCTTTAATATGAAACCCCTTGTAATTGACTCTATATACCGTCTGTGTCGTACAGGCAGCCTCCGAACCGAACATTAAGTCAGTAAACACGTTCATTGTAATGAACAAAGAGTTCTCGACGCTTATTATAACCAGCCAGTGTAGCAACACTCTCCTTTCTCTTTATACCCATTCGCTATCTTATTTAACCATCTTAACGTAAACTTTAACAGATGTGTCCAGTTGAAATAAAGAAATATAATAATGTTAATAGCCACCAAACGCGGAAAGAGAGAGGATATTCGTGTCGTTTACGTCGTTTGTCACGTATAATGTCCTACATAAAATTTTATTCGGATTTAGAACAAGTGCCCCGCCCACGCGTGCGTTACAGTCCGGTCTAGTGGATTGGGGCTCGTTGAACTTTTATCTAAGTATAAAAAAATGTTACAACCTTGGTAAATACGCTTTTCTACAACACTTTCAATAGTAATAAACAATTCTTCGCTTCTACTTCTAGATCATCACTCACAAAGTGCTGTAAGCTACGCTCTTCGTAGACCGTAGCGTTGACCCCACCTATACTCGTAGTCGTGTTGTAGCACTTGGCTACGGCGTAGCCATGGCTAAATATGTCACAAACGGGCACATGAACTTCACAACCTACATTATTTGGCTCAAGGAAGCATCGAGGGCAAATCTATAGCTGAAAAGATGTTTGCGTCACGAACAACAATAGGGGCGCGCCGCGACGGCGCCTGGCCAGCTGTAAATGGAGAGCACATTAATACTCGACTATGTAATAAATGTTATTGTTTGTCATAAACTTTGTTTTATTAAGGTCGGTCCCGGCACTTGACGTAGTCCGACCTCTAATAAAGTTAAACTTCCCTTGATATCCTCACGGATTAATTCACGATTACTCGCCGAGCGCGCAAGATAATAAATTTTCAAAATACTACTGCTAAGTCGTTCGCCGATAGCTCCAGATAAACGGTTTCTGTCTGTCGCTCGGTAAGAGCAAACACAAAATAATCTTATTTTGATATTTCGAGGAGATATTGCCCGGTGCCTTGCGACGTTACGGAATCGTCGAGTCATTGCAAAAGTTGTGCTTAGCTGTGCAGCAATATTTTCCGCTGCGATCTTTCCGTAGCGGGGGACTTACGGATATTACCTAGGTTACCACAAATTGTTTCTTATTCGAGTAGATGCACGTTTCTATATTTACATATGGAACGAACTCGTGTCCGTTTCTGAGTCGGTCAAGGGCTCATTAATTCGTGTTATTATCCACACACTGGATTGCTTCGCTAACACGTATGAATGGATTGATTGATACAATCAAGTCACGACCTCGACTGAGCTTATTCAACGTAACAGATAATGGAAACGTGAAGTAGTTAAGTAAGTAGTGATTGATCGCGTCCATCGGTGCGCGGCGTGGCGGTGATGGCGGCTCAAGGAGCCTGCTTAGTATGTGGGCCGCGTCCGCGCGTCGATGCGAGGGGCGGCTTCAAGACGTCCTGCGCTATTTTTCACGAGTCGTGACCACCGCGCCGCGCTGCACCGCCCGCACCTGCTCCGCTGCAACTTTAATCCCCCAATCCGCCTCCGCACGACCGCGCTCCGCCGCGACGCTATATTTCAATTAATTTGGCATCCATTCCCGACGTGCGCCTCATAACCCGCCACGACCCGCCGCTCCAATATAACACCACGAACTAATGCTAAATGTTGTGCATTTTTATATGTACATAGTATAATTTCACTTAATGTCTCAATATTTAAACGTATTCTTTTATATTTAAATCAGGTTTCTTGCCGTTCTTTATTATTTAACTAACTTGTTTCTAAGTTCTCACTTAATAGGAAGATTTGTTTTGCGTAGTAATGAATCGACTTAAACTGCTTCAACTGGAAAACTTGCCATATAATATCAGAGGTGATTTAAATGACTTTGATTACAATCCTTGCAATTTTTAACGATTTCACAAAAAAAATAGTGGATATTATACATTCATAATAGTTCTAGGATAAGCCAATAAACGTGGTGGTAGGTAGGTACCTACTACGTGCTCTCACAGCGCTGAGTCAACGGAACCCGCTCCGCCGCCGCCGCAACTGAATGTACTTAATTCGATTTCGATTGTATTAAACCCCACTCTGTCTCCAATTAATGGTCCCGAAAAGGACTCCCCATAATTTACCGCTAAATTGCATTTTGTTTTATACCCTTTCTCAGATTGGATTTCCGCTAGAGCAGGTCAACTTTAGCCTCGTCACGTGTGCGAACAATGTATCCGATAGGTACACCCAATTAATGTCCAGTCGCTCGTGAAACATTGGAATCGACAAAGTTCTCGCGCGAGTCTGTCCGAAGCCGTAAACAAGTTTACACAGTGACGTTACACGGGGCATAGCGGGCGCAAAGTAATTAGATGCCTGTTGTATTGTTCACTTGTTCAGCACTTTTCCAATGAGCGGCCCTCGTCCCGCGGCCGTCTAATTGCGCCGCACTGTGACAGCCCCGTTTTTGCCTGGGCCCGGATGTGATGGACCGCACATCCTTTAATGACTCGCTCTCGCCCCATCCCTCGGACATCTACGTTTCATGGACTCCAGAACTTTCCACGTTTAAAAGCCGATTTGTCACGTGTGTCCGTTAACCTTAACCGCCTGATAAGCGAGTTGTTTTGAAACCTGTTTTTGCATGTTTGCTTAGGTTAGGATTGAGTTTTACGGCTAAAGCAAGGAAATAATGAACAAAATAAATTATACACTGTCGGATCTCCAATGTCTACAAAATTACAGTTTGTTATATGTACATATGTAGTACTTACTTACTCCATATATTACATATATGCCATAGAGTAACGGCTGCTCGCTCGCCAGCTCTATTTGTCGTTTAGGTTTAAAAATATAAGTAACAAAAGCTTACTCGTTAACCTGAGACTGTAGGTATAACGTGTCAAACATACAATATAATACTCGTTGATACCTTTAGAATACCCTATACAATTCATACATACTTGCTAAGCCGTCGATGTTATTTCTATTCTAAAGATAATCTTACACAGCTTAAGAAAGACTTCATCGCAGTACCGGCTGACCTATATTAGATTATATTTGATTTAAAAACTCACCCCTCGAGTTTGGTTCTAGTTATTTGTCGGTAAACAAAAAGTTGTCCGTGTCGGTAGTAGGGCGGGCGGAGCACCCCGAGCGGCCGCATTCGGCACGCGTAAATAATTGACACCCAGAAACAAGCTCGCGATACCGCGTGAGCCTCCATTCTCGCACTAAACACTTTCCCCGAACGCATTAAAGTTTTTGCTCGACCCTGCGTGTGTTGCCCATTCACTGTTAATTTTCCCAAATTCTATCCCGCAACTTATTTATTGGGGGGGCGCGAGCTTTCGTAAATACTTCGCTTAATTGACATCCGAACCTCGGAACTTTACGTCCCGCTGAAATAAATTATTCATTCTCACTAGTGTAGACGCGACAATAGCCGTATTATTGCTCGGTATTATATTATGGTCTCGTTACGCCCGCCGGAGGTATCGGATCTTGTTAACATGTGCCACTGAGTGGAATATCTGAGCACGTAGCTTTAATTAATTACTGTATGTCGCTAATAATGACAAGGGAGTTCACGCAGTGTGGGGTGTAAGGCGACACCGCGGAATCTGATCCGCTCTCGCAGCTCGCCAGCTCTCCACTCTATATCACATCTGTGGCCGCGCCGCGTCACGCCTCTACCATTTGTCACGAAACTCCTCCACATCATCGTTCCAACTAACTTCTGCTTCAATCGAATCCACAGCTAATATCGCTGTCTTAACTTACCAATTAATTAACTTGGGATCGTTTTTTGCTCACTTATTGCGGTTGCCTTAAAATTTATATGTTCAACTAGAGTATAATACAATTCACAATGCTAGTAGTTACTTAAACTAAACATAAGGTCGTATCCATACTTCCAAAGCTCAGTTACCCGAGGTAATGCACAAATGAATGGTGATTAAGTAGCTCGCAGCAGCAAGTGAGCGGCGAGTGCTTGACTAGACAGTCAGCAAACCCATCTGTTTACCGAGCATCGATCGGCTGCAGCGGCGGGTTTCCCGTCTGGTGTCAAGCGTTACTTCAGTCTATCGCGGCTTTTCATCGCGCCGAGCCGCACTCGCCTCTTTCCATAAAACACTTTTACATAAAATAAATCGCGCCGCTGCTGTGAAAAATACAACGTCGCTCCACGGATCCGCGCCGCTCGTCCATTTTTCGAGGTAACCCGTTCGTAGGCTCGGAACAAAGAGGCGCAGTTCCGAAACAATCAAATTAATTTTCTCCGTTGTTGTTTAATTAGCGCCGACTCTTGGATGGCGCGGCGGCGGGCGGCCGATGTTTATCATCGGATACAATCACCGCCCCGCGCCCGCCGCTCTCCACCGAAACCCATTATTATCAAAGTCAAGACTTCACACCGGAGCTACTTTGGTTCGTCACTCCTGCTGCCATTGTTATTATTAGCGACATTGTTCACCCTAATAGACTTTGACGTAAACAAATCGGGAGAAACGACTAATTGTGTAATCTTTTTGTTTCAGGTAATCATCTATTTTGAAGGTGTCCGCAATCTTATCGCAAGAAAATGCGATTAAGTAGATCGGGTCGAGGAGGGTTGGCGAGGTATGACGTATCGGTTACTCGAGTATACCGACGTAGGGGCGGTAAATATGAAACTGAATAGTTTGTGTGAAGCCTCATCGAGTTAATCTGAAGCCATATTTAATTAAATTGTACTGGCGGCGGGTGTCGGCGCGGCCCATTCCGTGGCTGAGCGTCTTGTGGCGCGCACGTCTCGCGTCCCAGCGGCTTATCGTCAACCCACTTGGATTTATTGCCTCATTAGGTGAGAATTATTCATCGTCGTTTAATATAATTAATTCATAGAAATGACAGAAACGTCCATCACCGCGTCCGTTACGTGATAAATTCGAGTAATTTATAATAACTTAATTAACTGCGAGTGCTCGTTTTATACGCATTTGATGGTAAAATAATGCTCAAATTAGTTTTCTCAGCTAACACTAATGGTAAAAGTAAAGTCATAATATGACGTACGATATCGTGGCCACGAATACGAACGCTCTAAATTTCGAGTTGAACTCATTATAAAGTTCGGTTTGGAAGTGCGGTATATAGGTCTTCTAAGTAATAAAAGGAAAAGAAGTATATCCGCATCTCGGCGAGGCGGCGCACGTCTGCCCGCCCGGCCCCGACGGTTTCTAATCTAATTATCCACCGAGCTCTTCAAAAAACTTGAGGGAACGAGTGCAAGCTGTTTGCTCCATTCTTTCCCTTTTAACTCTGCCTCTCCCTCTGAATAATGGCATACTATTCTATAAAATTACATGCTGTAAAGCTTAATTTAAATTGTGTTTGTTGTCTGAATTACTTTCCGCCGGGCGGCGAGGGGTGGCGGCGAATTTAAAACCTTTTTCGTGTTTTAAAACTTTAGATCGAGTTGCTAATACTGTAACAAAGAAAGCAACAGAAACGATTAGCAGTTTTGTAAATAGCATTTAAACATTTTGTTGCACTATTAATGTTCAACAAATAACCTAAATAAATTCCAAAGCTCGAAAACTTATTCGTTTCCAAGATTGGATTAAATTTGGTTTCAGTAATTGAATTATGGTAAATTGATCGGTTACATGTGTGTAGTGTAAGAAGTGGCGGCGGTCCGGCGCCGGTGAAGGGATTAGGCGGCGGCCTGACCTCGCCCTCCCTGACCCGGCCATCATCAGCCGCCACCCTTCGTTTCACTAACCTGTCTTACGAGATAAACGCGATAAACACTTTACCTACTTGAATATTAAACGACTTCCCCCGAAGTATACTAAGTTATTTCGACAAATTATTACACTCGCACCCTCATTACTGAGTAAAGGCACAACAGAGCACTAACACGTACATACTTACTTCACTCGCGACTGCAAGACGGTTTCCCGGTTTCGAAATTAACTCGTGAGTACCACACGACTGAGCTAATTATATACTTATGTAAACGTGCTGCAGCAAAATATTTTAACTGATTCATTGCGAATAAACACGCGAATTAAAACGCCACGACTTTTGAAACTGAAACACGTAAAGCGTGTAAACCTGTTTCAAAAGCCATCGATGTAAAATAGTCGTAACACAGCATAATGAGATAAAAAGCTCCCGAAAATCCGGCCATAGCTCTAAAGAGGATTTAATCAAATTGGAAAATATGCAGCCTACACGGCGCAGTTAATATTTCCGGCGGAGCGTGGCTGCGGCCCGTAAAGCAACATACGGCCAGTGTGTTTGGTCGGCGGACTAAACGGCTCCGCTCGCGCCGCGGAATAATCACGTATACAGTACGGGAGCTCACCTCACTAACAAACCCCGCCCGCTCATGATACTGCTACAACTTGACTCTTGCAAGCCGTGTTTGCAATGGAACAAGTTACTACGACTATATCCTGGCGGTTCAAACTATTTACACTTTGCATGTATTTATCTGCAATTGACAGCTTCATCTGAAAGCTCGTAAACTCCAAGGTATGACAAACTCGCAAGTGCAGGGCCAACAATGTCCAACATAGCTAAAACTCGTAAAAACAAGTGCGTAAGCAAGCGTTTATTTGCCACAAGTTTATACAAACCCTTCACAGTGCATTATCCGCGGCCGCTACTTGTAACACGGCGGGTTATTAATAGCCTCGATAGCGAGGTGGCCCGCGGCAGCGCACGATATTTGGGAAATCCGGATTTGCATAGGATAATAGGGACGCGGCGCACCGTCGCCAACCTGCCCCGGACGTGCATAATGTTGCCACCTGCAGTAAGTCAGAAAGCACAGCCTTTATATTTACGACTTTAAAATACCTTTTAATCAACGTTTTATTGCCTGCCGTACTGTACTAGTTTATTTAAAAGTCTAATTTCTCATTTGCTCCGTAAACGTCGGGTTATAAACTAGCCTTTATGCAAGCCTAATTGTCAATTGTAAAGTTCGTGTGCACCGAAACTGAACCCGAAAGTAGGGAAAGCTCGGCAAAGCGTGCGGTGTAGCAATATGCTGGGGGTACCTGGCGCCGTCTGACTCTGCATACGTAACGACTCACGCGGCTCACGATACAGTGGTCGCTGGCACGATTACTACGACAAGCAAACAAAACGAGACCCATCAAATCTGAATTACCGAGTTAGTACACTCGCTCAGAAAAAAGATCACAACTCCGTCTCGCTTCGTTGTCAAGAAATTTTAACGGACGTTTATGGCGTTTTATCATTTATTAAATGCGTGTATGTACTTCTTATTTATGTTCGTGAATTAATAAGACGTACATGAACGACCGACCGCAACTTATAGGTTAACTTAACTTAACTCACTACAACACAAACAAAACTAATCTCTAACTAACTACATCATCCCATTACTCAGAATAGAACAGACTTAAATCTAGTCACTGGCATGAATATCGTATCGAGCGATGTCCTGAAATATCCGTGAATCATGAATGCGAATCTGTTGTTTACTCGTAAACTAAACTGCTCGTAATTATATCATAGCCGTTTAAACTTTATTGGCGGAGCGAGACGCGACGAGACTCATCTTATGAGACGGCTAACTGTCACTTAGCCCTGGTGGGGTGTATCTACTTGTGAAGATATTATACTTGCGCGATTTGTTACGCGAAAATGCATAACTTTGTAACATGTTAGGTCGACCAAATATTAAACCCAGTATTCATTATAACCTTGGGGTCTTCAAATCTAGAGTAAATAGGTTTCTTCTATGCAAGCGTGCAACATCTTAGACTCTCTCTCTCTCTCTTTGAGTCGTATTTCCTCATGACTGAGGGTCGTGACTCCCCCGCAGAATTAATTCGTTAGGGGAGTTTTCTTGGGCAGATACATCTTAGACTATAGTGGTGCTTAACATCAGTCAGGCTATAGTCAAACGAAAGCCTATCTAGTGTTCAAAAAAAATTACGAGTGGTGGTCCGCGGCATTGCTTGCATTATTTTGAGATTAAAAGTAGCCTATGACATGTGCTTGACTTTTTTATATTGTTGTGACTGCTGAAACGTGTTCTGTTATGGATTTCAAGTATACCCAATCAATAATTTTTCTAATATCTCCTATGTTTAGATTTTTACCCACTTCAGCTTTATTATATGTATAGATATAAACATAGAAGATTATTGTATCGTAGCTTTGTATCATCCGCCTGTTCTGACAGTGCCCTGAAAATGATAAATGCTTACTTATATAATATGTAACTTTCAACTTAATATCTCTCTCTTTGAGTCGGATTTCCTCATGACTAAGGGTCGTGACTCCCCCGCAGAATTAATTCGTTAGGAGAGTTTTCTTGGGCAGATACATCGTGGTGGGCGCCCAGGTCCTTCCACGGAAGACGCATGTCCTCGGATATTGTGGTCCTCAAACATGTCGGTTTCCTCACGATGTTTTCCTTCACCGCTAAGCGAGTGCAAATCTACACATAACTTGAAAAATACAAGTCATTGGTGTAGGGCGGATTCGAACCAGGGTACGTCTGGATGAAAAGCAGACACTGGAACCGCTGAGCCACACTCGCTTACACAACTTAATATACCCCATGACAAAAAGCATAAAGTGCGTCGCTCAATTACGGCACGGGATAGGAACAAATATACCAGCTAAGTCATTACAACTCATTCAGCCACTCACGTGAGTGTAAATTTCAATTAATCTAATGTACAAGTCAAAATAGTCACACGAGCTCGTAAACTACATAGTTATTAAAATTTCACCGTTCAATTCAGTAAACTTGCCATCTCATTAACAGTTTTAAAGGATTTTTTTTTCAATGACGCCTAATCACGGGTAAAAAATCTTTGCTACGAGCTTTTAGTGGTGCTACGAAAGTGCTACGCCACAAAAAAGACATAAACGCGCGCCCCTCTACGAGGTGGCTATCATATGGACTAATCACAAAAAATAAGTCTCATTAAAGAATATTTGACAAGTTTTTTTAAATTAATAAATGTAAACAATAAATAGTACTCTCGTAATTCAACTTCCATTTGCAATAATAAACGATATCTCTTCGAATCTGTAAACATTCTGGCTAAGCTTAATTTCAGTAAGTATGTACTGAGAGATACGTTATTTGCAACTTTAAGCAAAATTGAACAAGTCACAAGTCAAATACGGTAATACTAACACCCACCTGATTCCGCCTCCCTAATAAACTTGATTCCGAGTTTCATTCCACCGGCACATGTTTAGATAAGTGAATAAATTTCCCAGAAACGCCGGCCTTAATGTTTGCAAATGTTTGGGCATTTTTCCTTATTACCGACCCACAAACGATTAGGCGACCTTTATGTTTCCTGTTACATGCCTTTGTTTCTACACTCGCCGGTATTCATTTCATCACCATAAGTGTTATAATAAAACTGGGGATCAAAAATTATTGCATTGTATTTTCCTTTGTTGTTTTTTAAAAACGGAAAACCGGGTGATTACCTTCGCTTTCTTAATTGCTTCACTAAAAAAATAACGAAAGATACATAACACACGCAATGTGGAAACTCGTAACACACTATCTGAAACCTAAATCTAGTGCGGCGGCGAAACTAGTTCATTATTTGCCAACTGCAAGGCCGTAATCGCATTGCAGCATACTCAATCAAAACGGCCATTAATGTGATCAAAAATAGAAACAAAACTATGATAATTGGCGCGGGGGTAGTGGGGTGCGCGGGGTGGGGGCCGTCGCGTGCCTGATGTATGCGCCGCCAGCCGGCCGCGCTAGCCCCGCCGGCGCCGCGCGCTGCAGACGCGGTGCAGGGCTGCCTGCGCCGCGCCACGCCGCGCCACGCCACGCCACGCCACGCCACGCCACGCTGCTTGCCGGAAATCGACTGCCATCTACACTACACACCGCACCGATCCACTCACAATCGCAGCCCTCCGCCATCCTTTGATTGATGTCCGCGTAATGACCCAGGAAACTATTTCCTACGTATTTCCTCCACTCAATAAAACATCGAATATGCTTATATATGTGTCCGCGTCACTTTATTTGGGGGTTTGTCAGTAGCCCGCGGCCAACCACGGCCCGTATTCGAGTACATTTCAAAGACCGTCATTTGTCAAGATTATGGTTGTTTGGGTTAGAGATATGGAAAGCTGTTATTGTTTTTGAATACGTTCCTATTCACATTCCAGCTATGTATGATCCAATGGACTATAAATAACTACTCTTAATGTATAAATAAGTAGAGATAAATCTTGATATATTGTAAGATTTCAAAGAGAACAATTCTCGGAGCCGCACTAAGCAGAAGTAACCTTTGACCGCAACACTGTAGTGTATCAAGATGAAACGGAACAATTAGCACGTACAGAGCTCGTCCGTCACGGGCTGGCGCCGAGTGGCAATTACGGTATTTCATCCCCAATAAAAGTGCACTCAGGCGCCTCTAACGTCGGAGGAAAGCTCCCAGTCGGATATAAAGCTAATGTGTACATATAAAGATTTAAATGACGGGTCGGAGCGGACGGTCGCCGGGCGAGTCTCGGCCCGAATGTGACTCATAAAGCAACTCTGTGTGTGACTGTTGTTGATTGCGATCAACCCTCTCGCCACGTCGAGTGCGGCCGCGGCAGCACTTCACACGTCTCCCGAGCTATCACCGTACGCAATCTCCGCATTTAGCGAATTTGTGCGTTGACAGCCTCACGCTGACACCACTTCTAATTACGCCTATGGTTTACGGTATCTTTGAGCGTACTGTTCATGACAAGCTGCAGTAACGAGACAAACCATTGTAATAGCTGTATTTCACTTGTTTTCCGATTATTAGAACGACAGCTCGTAAACATCTTGTTTAAGTTAGCACGAAAAGATCGAGTCCGTAAATAAAAAAACTCTGACGTCATTGTCGAGTGCGTTATGAAGTGTACAACGACAGTCGCGCACCGTGGGAGCAAACATTTCGGCGATTAATGTGCGACTACTGCGCTACGCGGAGGCGTTCACTAGAGGCGGCACATTTGTTTTATGTTCCGGCAATGTTACATACGCTATAAAAGTCGTTAGGACGGGCGTAACGTCTCGCCGGGCGTCTTGCCCGCTTTAATTATACCTAGATAATGCTCCCAGCTCTCCCGCCGCCAGCGGCACGCAACATTAACGCAACTCTATGCAATAACAAGTTACCACTCGCAACTTATAAACAGTCTACACCTCCCCTAATATCCACACATTCACCGCCTAAAAAATTCAATGTATTTATATACCGAACAAACTTTCCGTTAGCGCCGTAAATCATTGCGGTAAATAACTTCGGGTGTGTTTAGAAAATTGATTTACGACGACGTTTTTACTAGCTTCTCGGGCTTAATAAGTGAAATGCGATTTTCGCGCACCGTATTACTAGACGTACCAATATGAAACGCTTCGACTGCTGCTCGCGTAGGTAGAACAAACAGTAAATTAATAATGGCATTTACAAAGCCGTCTGTCACAGTCGAAGTCGGAACACAGGTACCTTTGCCAATAATCACGGTTATGGTTCAATCGAACCCACACACACATGATTAATGCCTGCATTAATAGCCCATTGCATGTCTCTAAATGTATGTCTGCAATTGATTGGACGTGTAAAAGCATTGCAATGTGACTCTCTCATACGAGCGATGCTTGTTCACGTTTGTCAAAAGACTTACTTGTTTATGAAGTGAATGAAATGTTTCCTGAATGTGGCGTGTAGTAGTGTGTGTGGCGAGTACTCGTGTATCGGGGGCGAGTGGCGAGACGAGGCTGGGCAGGGTCGAGCCCAGGGCGCAGATGGAGATTTATCACGGCCGTCGGAGCCGAGACTACAAGTTCGCGCATTAAACGAGTCCGGAACATTAGCCGCGTGCAAGATGCCGCCCGAGATCATAATTAAGTGCCGCCCAATTTATCGGTGCCGGTGCGACCCGCCGCCCCCAAACTCCTCTTAAACTTCCCTTATCATACCAACTAAAGGCTCTTTATTTCGTAGTTAGCCCGCTCCGCTGTTATCGCCTTTTATATCTCGGAGCCGGCGTTCCGCCGCGCTCGCCGGCCTAAATAACAATTGTAATTTAATGACAAACTTTCACAAATAGAACAAGTGACGAAATAAAAGTGGAATCCCTCGGCCTGGAGCCACTAACTACCCTACTCCCCGACGCGTCGTCGTGTTCTGTGAAAGGAGCCGATATCGCTCAACGGTTTTCTATTAACTTCAGTACAAAAGCAAAGAAAATACCGTTAAGGAAACGTCCCACAAACCTTTGTTGTGATACAACTATTGTTGTCTTCAACACTAACTGTGACAGATAAGCAGAAAGACTAAAATGTTGTTTTAAAACGACTCCTTGTTTGTGGTGTGATTCTGTATAAAGATTAACAACTTTGGGCTTCTCGCTTCTAATGCTGGGCGAAACGTGAAACTTGATCTTGTCGAATTTACATAATTCAGCTAGATTTGAGCCGGGCCGTCGAGTTTTCAGTAAACATTAGCATCGGCCCGTCGAAAGGGCGTAAAATCTTCTGTATTTAAGTAAGAAATGAGTAGCGAGATCCTTGCATGTGTCCTCCAAAGTCTTGAAATGTTCACATTAATTAGTGCATCAGACTAGACGAGTTAGTCGCCGGCCTGCTGATGTTACACTCCATATCACTTTGCATCGCACTCCCACTTGTATGTTACAATGAACTTCTACTTCATTAATCGTTACATTCCGTTAGCTACGTTTATTTTAAAAGACAAATTTATTATGTACATCATAGTAATTTTCTGTTTAAAAAAATATAAGAATGTCGAAAATATATTTATGATCATCGACTGAGATATAAATACTTTCCTAAAGTGGTTTGTGTGCTGTTTGTTACATACAAGCAAATGTAGATCATAGCTTCAACAGCTAATTAAATTCTGAACTCAGGAAACGTGGCCGCCGAAAAATCACTCGTCGCTTTCACAAACGGTATTCATAATGAAAGCGTTCACTGACCTTTTGATTTTCTCCTCTCCCCACGTTAGTAAAACAGGCAATTTACGCGAGCCTATAAGTAACAAGATTCATTATGGCTGTTACAAAGTGGCGCGGTCGTTCTTAAAGCGAATGGCCCTCGAGGTTGCAGCGCTCATAATGGCCGTGCGAGGCGGCGGCGGCGAGCGGCCGAGGCGCCGCGCGCTATTTAATGAAACACCTGGAGAGGTCGCGCCTGCTTCCGTTGCATTAATCTCGCGCCGCGGGCCGCTTCCAGCCACTAGCCGCACCCGATGCTGCCCGGCTACCCGCTTCTATCCACCACTCCGCCACGATGCTATATTACCACCTCATTCCACACTAAGATTATTGTTTGCTTTGTCCACTCTCTTGCCAATTTAGCCGTAATATACTTTTTTAATAACGTGTGCTCCGCCGCACTATCCTTTACTTAAACATAGTGAATAGGAGTGCTTAGCTAATATTAAAAGCCGAGATAAGCAGCGGCGGCTGCGCTTCGGCCGCTGGCCGCTCGTGGGCAGTGCAGAAGTGTTCGAGATAACTTGGGATGCATATTTTAATGTCAGACTACGGCGTCCCGCGATACAAACTTGACGGAAACTTCTCTGAAATGTTTAATTCTTACAAAAAGGTGCATAGAAACGTTTTGTGTTATATGAGGTTGAATATACTTTCTTTTTTGGGATGGATCTTGACTCAGCCTATGTAGATTTACTTAATGCATGTGTGTGTTTCGTGTGTGTAAAGGAGAATTAAATGAAGCATCATATAATAGTTTGCAGTCTGTAGAGTCAAACGTTTGAGATAAATACATATATGTTAATATTAGGTTGTATGTGATTAGTAGGTACTATGTGTGTCATAAACACAGTCATGTATCCGCCAGTAATCCTGGCTCTCGTTGCCGGAGCAAACACCCGCCCTCTCGCATGACGCCTCATTACCCACTCCCCTGAGCCTCTATAAATCATTTTAAATTCAAATTCTACTTACTTTCAGAATTGACTTTGCTTACCTAATTCCCTCCCTGGCCACAAATTTTTGCAAATTAGATTTTCACCTTTCCCTCGAACAGGCTTGTCACGAAAAATTATTCCGAGTATCCGAACCGGATCTTGGCCTCCGATTGTGAGCCTATTGCATCATTGGAAAATGGAAACCATTCAGAATCATATATTTCTTCCAATTTGCCGTACTTACGATCATGTAAGTTATGTAAGTTCACACTATGTTGTGTGGATTACTATGCCTGTTTGTAAAAGCTTTTAAAATAATTCAAATTCTTACACTTCGTTGTTGTGGTTGGTACGATCCTGTAACTGAACGAAAATAATTCTCGCTTTGAAAATGGAATGACAACATTGTAGAGGCGGTGAAATGCCGCTGCAATGCTAATGCGATGTATAAAGGTGGGGGAGCGTGTGTGGCCACGTGCCTATACAGCAGCGGCCTGCAGGACTTGGCACGGATCGCCGGCCGCGTCTATTTCCGTCTGTCCCCAAATACTTCTGGCGCCCACTTTCGTGCGTACAAGTGGACCTAGCGACGAGCGCGTGTCATTCATCTGCTCGTTAGCCCATTGTTTTCCTCTCGTGTCGATCCGTCGCGTGATGCTCGGCCAGTAGTAAAATGTGCTATTATAGATCGGCATGTGCGTACGGCGGCGCGCCGCGGACCGCATGTCGCCATCCATCAATCCCGATCGAACGTTCCGATCGATTAGCGACTCCACGCCCCGCCTGGCATCGCATTCTTGACAACGTACTTGGCTCCCGCTTTGTATCGACACATTCTACTTAGGTCATTAGTTGGGACTAATTAACCGGGAGCACATTTATCAATACGGTAACCGCAACTAGACAAAGCTTGTTTTCAGATTCGCACATGTAACATATTCTATCAGCAATCAGCTCGCATACCAGTTGGCAAACAAATGTCGAGGTCCGCGCCAAGAGGTCTGAACTTTATGGAATCTGGCGTGACTGTCTCGTTTTATTGAAAAGAAAAAAACCAGATTGTTGAGTTGTTACCAAAGTTTGATTCGTGCTTCTCGTATTTTAGTCGTCGTCGTATGTAACGTTAGGTATGGCGGAATGAGGCTATCGGGTGATAATGAGGCATGTGCAGCTCGGCAAGTAGGCGACAGCGCGTGCCTGCCAGCGCTCGAGGGCCTCCTCCGTCGAGAGAGCACTCGGCCGCGCGCCTCTAACGAGACAAGGCGCCTCGCTTCATTGATGTCGTTTTTGCTGTAATCGCCGCCGCTGCCAACTCCGACGGGAAGCTATTCACCTCGAAGCTCGCACCGCATTCCCAACATCACATTACATTCCCTTTTATACGGGTGTATATTATTCTGAGCGAACCTTATCTTCCAGGAAGGAAAGCGGTGATGAAACTGAGTCTCGGCTAACCCCTTATTGTATTGCAAGTGCGCATTGTTGTGTTATAAAGGACACGGCGAGGGTAGCGCGCTCAGTTTGCTCCATCCACTATCACACAAAAATGTTATTAGTTTTGGGCGGTTATTGCCCACCCGGGCCCGCCGACTGCCGACCCTCTGCCCATCCCGCCCAAATACGCTATATAGAAAGTTAACATTTAATGCTTGCTTCCCAATGTACCTTGTTCATATTCAGTATTACTTTGTATCATTTTGTTTACAAAACCTATAAAATATTATATATATCATTAGAATATTAAATTTATGAACGTAATTCATCTATTTTATTCAATATGTTTGTATAATACATGTAACTTACTGAAAATGAGTTACTGTCATTTTATCTTATTGGTTTTTTAATACGGTTGATGTTCATTGAAAATGCGGTGTCTATCAGCAATGAATTGCATGGGTTATTTGACACGCGGCGTGCAGCAGGCAGGCGGGGGCAGTCCGGCAGCAATCCGTCTCGGCGACGTGGCCATTTGTCCGGCTCACCGCTAATCACTGCCGCCATGCACCTGCAAGGCTCCCATGCTATCTCTAAATACATACATTACCGCGCCAAATAATCGGAAAACAATCAGCCTTTAATACGAGCCATTTGTATCCACGCCTAAAAGTTAAATTCCGAAGTTGTGAACTTCGTATACTGTCCATTAGAAACTAAGCGATCGAGGCCTATATCAATGGTCGAGTCACTCTATCAGCCCGTAAATACGAGTTTAATAGTCCCCGCCAGAGTTATCGTACTAAGTAATGACGAAACGTGATCACCCATTCAAGTTTCACAAATGGGTGGATTCGAATCGAAACTCGACTAAAGTAGACGGTGCCGGGTAACAGGAAATAATAACTTTATCCCGAGCTTAAACTGTGGAGGAGAGGACCGTCCAACTAACATTATGCCTGCCAGTAACAAGTTAATCTAAATGCAGCCGACTGCTTCGCCGGCTAGTTGTAGCACGCATCGCCGAAGTTTAATAACTGAGAAAATTTGGAGCATGTCTGCCTCAGATTCAGATCGACTCAAGATTCACACTTGCCGTAATTGTTTGCTCTACACTACATTATTCGAAACAGCGAGCTGGAGCGACTATACACGGCAACTAGTGCGATACCATCGGCCGTGCCTTACCAAAGTTAGTGTGTAAATCACGCCAAAGCTGCTCCGTGGACATTATCAGTGAACGCGTCCCCTTGTCGAGTGCTGAATATTCAGATGCCGTTTGTTTGTATACGTATTTTCTTTGGAAGTCCGATAAGCATTTTTCCGTTTTCATTGAATAAAATATAGCGCGGAGGTGCGATGCGCGACGATAAAAAGCCCGCGAAGCCCTTCCCGTCACGTAGTACGACAGTTAATTACGCGGATGTAAATAAATCATCATAGACGGGTGCGGTGGAGGGCTTCGATTCCGAAAGTCAATTATCTCTCGCCTCATTGACGGCGAAAATGAGCAGAGCGCAGAGCCGCGGCCTCTGACACGCCTCAGAAATATTTGACACTGCCTGAGATTCGGTTATAAGGGAAAAATGGAGTGGAGAATTTCTGGTGGCTACGTGCCGGGCTCACGGCAATTGTGATGCATGGAGGGATTTCCGCACATTCGCCTGATATTGAGCCGAAACCGCGGCTGCCGCCGCCCGCTCCGTTACACATATTGCTTATCGGCATGATATGGAATGAGCGCCGCCATTTTCCTCTATCTTCAAAGCCCAAAAGTTTCGCCTACCTGGGGCTCGTGGCCAATTCTTATCTTTATCATTATCCACTTATGTGCAAAAAATTCCTATACTTATCGGCTTACTTTGGGATAACCGTCGCATCACATTATTTACGACATCGCGTTGTGCTATAAAGTTGTATATTTCGTGTTTCCAGGGTCGGTGTAACCGCGAGAAGCCTCCCTGCAAGTACTTCCACCCGCCGCAGCACCTCAAGGACCAGCTGCTGATCAACGGCCGGAATCACCTCGCGTTGAAGAACGCCCTCATGCAGCAGATGGGGCTCACGCCGGGCCAGGTGCTGCCCGGCCAGGTCCCCGCCGTGGTGAGTGCCGCCTCTCTACTTCGACACGATGCTTCGAGCGATCGGTCCTCACACCCTAAACTTGCACGCAACACGCAGCTTTCGGTCTACTCGCTACTCTCGTACCTTTGCGTTACTGCGTAGAATTCTAAAGTCCAGTTTAAGTTGTGTCTTGTCTTCCAACATGTACTACGAAGATGTAGGAATACTGCTAACATAACAGGAAAAACTAGCGCAAGTATTACTAGCTCGTAACTGAATTATAAACTCTTATTTCCACTTGAAGTTTGCCGACAAACTTATTCATGTGCAAGTCGGATGAAAGTTAATGGTAATACTAATTTACTAGTTCATGGAGACGCTCCTCGGTGCTTTTAAAGTTATCATTGTAGTGCGTGAACCTGCAATCATTTTGATTCACATATACGTTTTACTTCGGGCACAACTTAAACTCTGCTACGGTGGCCGATCGCTCCTAATGCTTGAGCATGTTTGTAAAATACGTTCCTTGAATTGGCATGAATAACTCTTAACTCTGTCACGTTTATCTGGGTTGAGGCGGTAATGCACCTGTGAATAAGGCAACATGTGTCCCTCACTGTTCACGTACTCGCGGGCGTCCCTGCGCACGGCCCGGCGAGGCAGTAGAGCTCGCTTCGAGTAGTGTAGCGGGTAGTGCGGAGGGCGCGCAGGACGCGAGTCCCTCGCACGATGAGTAGCGTTTGTGTGGTTTTGTGTCGAGGTGGGCGGTGTGAGCGGCGCGGGCGCAGCCGCGGGCCACCTCACCGCGCTGGATCCGATCAGCCTCGCCCTGCTCGCTCCGCAGGTAACGCCACGGACCGCGTCGCACTCCCACCGGCCCCACCCCGCCCCTCCTCGCACTCACCCCCTCTGCCCCTGCCCTTGTTATTCTCGTCACATGATCCTCATTTCCCATTGTAGTACTACTGGTGGCCGGTGGAAAGCTTGAATGGAGAAAACGTATGCTTCTTTTTTATTAATATTTTCTATTCCACTCGCATGACTGTACTTACGTGGCTGATTCTCTCGAAATTAGCTCGATGAATTTTGAAATTTTGTTATATTTACATACATATGTCGCTTTTAACATGTGTTAGTCGGCTTGCTTAGTAAGTAAGGTGAAGGCTGATAATAATACAAAACGTTTCTCGGAATATTTCATTGATCATTCAAAATGTCTAAATACTTTGTAATGATACATAAAATAAGTATGAGAGGAACGGTTTGTGCGTACCGAGTGTACGCGTTGGGCCGGCGTGTGGCGCAGAGAGTACAGCGCGCATGTTGCAGGCGACGTCTCCGTACCTGTCGGGCGTGCCGGGCGTGGGCTCTACGTACCAGTACTACGCGCCGCAGCTGATGCCGGCCGTGCTGGGCCACGACCCCTCCGCCGCCGGCTCGCCGCTCGGCGTCATGCAGCAGCCGGTGCTGCAGCAGAAACTGCCGCGCACCGACAGACTCGAGGTGAGACCCCACTGCGCTACTATATCAGTCCCCGACACATCCGAGTAGTGCTTCCCGATGTATGCCACTACCGCCGGGGACCGACTGTCAGCCGAGCACTGCCGCGCTGCTTTTCTGGCAAACACTCAAAGGTATATTCTGTTGAGTGATATATCAAAGAGAAACAGTACTTGTGTAGTTTCTTTTTTCATTTGAAACCTAATTTTCATATGGAAGAAACGTTATGTATTACTGATTTTTATGAAATTGTAGAGCGGATAGAAATGTAAATGGGGGTAGTCGGTGTACGGCCTCTGGAAGCAGAAGAGCAGCGCTGTGGCAGAGACTCGGTCCCCGGCGGCTGCGGCCGACGACGCCATGCCCGTCCCGTGTCCGGAGCGCGGGCGCACCGTGCCGTGCGTCCGCGCCTGCGCTTCGCGAGCAGCACTCGCTTGCCTCCCTCTGGTGAAAGGCTACTTGTCTACACTGTCTGCGCAACCGCCTTCACGCGCTCTACTTGCCCAGTCTCTAGTAGTTTATTAATTTTAATGTAAAGTTTGATAAAAATGAAGTAGGTTATAATTAATGTCGTCAGATTTCTAAATTGGCACTTCATAAATTTATTACTTTCCACCGCCTTAGCAACAATGCGCTAACAGTGTAGAAGTATCCCAAAGCTTTTTCAAAAGCCCGTTACAAAAATCAGGGTGGAAATCTAGATTGTCTATGCTAGGAGGAAAATCATTTTCTCAATATTATTAACAAAGTTCTTGACAAAGTTGAAATTGATGCGACGGATGCGTATTTAGGAATTAAAATCCGTATGGAAATAATGAAGCGGCGTCCGGTGGAGAGTAGAGTGGGTGGGAGAGGTAGCGCGCGCGGGTAGCGGGGTAGCCGGGCCGGGGGTAGAGCGAGCGGCGGACATGGCTGGTGTGTGGTGGTGCAGGTGTGCCGGGAGTACCAGCGCGGCGCGTGCAAGCGCGCCGAGTCGGAGTGTCGCTTCGCGCACCCGGCGCCGCCCGTGGCCGCGCACGACGACGGCTGTGTCACGGTGTGCATGGACGCCGTCAAGGGCCGCTGCGTCCGCGACCCCTGCCGCTATTTCCACCCTCCCCTGCACCTGCAGGCGCACCTTAAGGCGCAGGCGCGCGGCGCGGTACGCCACCAGGCTGCACGCTCTCGCCTCGCTCGCTCGCTTCTGTTGCCGCTTGTCTCGCTCGCCGCGACGCCGCTTTCGTTCGCAGAGCTTCGTTTCTGTTCAGTTCGCGCCGGCTCGCGCCACGCTTCCGTCGCACTCACGCTTCACTTTTATTTTATTTTTATCTATCGCATAATATCACCTTACGCCGAGCTTTAGGTGTATTCTGTGCATCTACTACATCGTTATTGTTTCCGTCCTGTCCTGCGACGCTTCGCTTCACGTAGACGGCCGCCGCAGCCCAGCAGCCGACGGCGAGCGCGACTTCGGAGTCAGGCAAGAAACGGCCGGCGCCCGCCGAGCTCGAGCCACCGGTACAACGCCAGCTTTGCACGCTTCACCTCCGCTCCTGGTCCCGCCCGCACGATCCCTCCCCTGGCGCGCGCGGCGCTGCGCCGGTCCCCCCGCCCGCGCCGCGCCGCGCGCGCCCTACACACCCGAGCCCCGATCTGTTTCCGGCCGCCCCGTTCAACGCTCTGTTTCTCGTTTCAGATGGACATGAAGAGCGTCGGATCCTTCTATTACGATAACTTTGTAAGTATGTCTATCGTACTTACGCTCAAATCTGAAAACAAAAAAAACATCTTTTTCCTAGCATATGTAAACAGTAGTCTTACTGTGTTAATGTGGTGTTTCAGGCGTTCCCCGGCGTGATGCCATATAAGCGGCCGGCGGCCGACAAGGCCGGCGTGCCAGTATACCAGCCGGCGACGACGTACCAGCAACTGATGCAGCTGCAGCAGCCGTTCGTGCCCGTGTCATGTGAGTACCCCGCACCTGCCACGTCCGCCCCGCCGCCCGCGCCGGCGCCCGCCCCCGCGGCGCCCGCGCCCGCAGCTCCCGCGCCGCCGCAGCCGCCCATGCCCGCTACGCCGCCGTCGCCCAGCGCGCCGGCGCCGCCGCCGCCTGACGCGGCCCCCGACCCAGCGCAGGTGGCCAAGGAGGTGGCTCAGAAGAACTATGTGGCGGCACTCGCTTTCGCGGCGCATCAGTCGGCCATGGCACACGCGTACACGCAGCAGGCGCTCAAGGCCCGCGCAATGCCGGCCGGCATGATGCGCGCGCCGCTGATGATGCGGCCCAGCTGGCCCGCGCCGCCCATGCAGGTGCCGTACTACCAGCAGCCGTACATGTACGCTGTGCCGCCGCCCACGCCTCCCGCCGCGGCCGTGGCGGCGGCGGCTGCGGCCGCGCACAACCCCTACAAGAAGATGAAGACGACATAAGCCGCGGGCGGCGGGGTGCGGGCCGCGGGGTCTCCCCCTAGAGACTCTTTACGTGTGCGGCAGTGCGCCCCGGCTTGTCGGGGCGATTAGCGCTAGTGTCACGTTTGTATTGTGAGGACGAGGCGAGAGAACGAGCTCTCGCTGATGTCTCTGTAGTTGTACGCTACGATTATCTCTATTCTGTATTGTATTTTACTCGACGTTAATATTCCTATGCGTGTATATTTCTCTTGTCTACGATCCCGGTAATAATAACGCTTGAGATGCATGACTGTACGTTTTTTATTCCCTCTTGTTGACGACCGTGTAAGCGCGCGCGTGCGCGAGAGTTGAGCTTGGTCCGTCGCCCGCTACGTACACGCTTGTTCCCGAGGGAGTGGCACGGGTGCTTTGGCCGTGTGTCGATCCGTACTTGGTTTCCGGCTTGCGGCGCAGGCCCGCACCTAACACAGCCGCCTTCTAATTTCGCATGGATAGAATCCACCACCCTGTACGTTTGGCTCATCAGGTATTGTTCTCATTTCTCTAGTGGCTCCTGGCGTGCGCTCTGTGTGCCGCGTGCTCTACAGTAGCCGGGGCGGTGAGCGCCTCCCCGGGTTTCGTTTCGGTCGCACTTCTTTCTATTTATTTGACTCGCTTTCTGTTCCATGCCTTCCGAATGACCGCTTCGGCTGTCGTCCGCATTGCAAATGTTTTGTCGCTTTTTGTTGTGGGCGGCAGGCTGTGCGCCTCCCAACGCGCCCTACGTGGTGTACACGGACGAGCGCGGACAGGTAACGAGTGCCGCGTGTCTCCGCTCCCCGCGCCCCGCGCCTTCTACCTCGCACTAACGCAGTCCTCACTCGGCACACGCCTCGCTCTAACCGTAACCGACGCATATCACTTCTATCCAACGCCATGCCAACGCTACCGCTTCGCACTATTCTCCTTTTATTGCCTTAATTTGGCTCGCACAGTTCACCAGATCAGATCAGGCCTAATTTCACAACGAAAAAGATCGTAAGACGACAAACGGCTTTCATTTTTTATTTTACAAAGCTAGTAACGCGCAACGCTCATGAACATCACCGCTCTCCCTTATTACCGTAGAAACGACGCGTGTACATTGAGCTTGCTTATCCATCCCGCTTCAGTAGCCAGTAGGCTTGTTTAGTTTGATCATGCTTCGAGCGGGCTTGATATTTGCTTTAGAATAGAGGCTCCGGCCGGCACGCTCTGCGAGAGCTTGGAGTGACGCCACGCACCCGAGGTATCCCGTCGGAACAGAGTAGCACCCGTCCGAACCACCCGACACCCGACGCCCGCTAGCAGGTGGCCCCGCCCGACACCACTTGTTTGATACCTACGACTGTACAGCCCCGACTGCCCGCGCCTGCGCCGGCAGGACCCCGACATGTCTCGTGTACTCTCGGTGTCATCATCCACGCCATCTTAGTCATTGTGCTGTAACTGTATCGAATATTATTGTATTGAACAGTTTATGCTACAACTTGTTGATGATTTTTAGTTTTGTATAGTGATACATACCGCTTTCAAATGTGGAAGAAGTCACTCTACAGTATAGCCTTGCTTACACCTGGTAAGATACAATCAGCTTACTATAATATCCTGAGTATAAGTGATTTCCCTGTATGTGCGCCTCTACTGAAACACGCCGCTTCACTCTCGCTTGCATTCCTTTACAATGCAGTCTTACAGTGGTCACCTCTATGTACGCTTTTACACGACTAATCAATGTTTCGTTACAAACCTAATATTATTGGCAGTTTCAGTAAAGGTGTTTGTATTAATTGAATTTTAACGAAGCCATTTTATGACTTGCTAAAAAGTTGACCTTAACTTTGTAACGTGCCTCGTACTTAACTAACGCTTTAAAATCAAGTAATGACATATTTTTGTATACCTTTGAAATAAACGATCGATGGTCAACTATTTAGCACATAAATACTTCACCTCGGCCAGTGTCAACTATCAACTGCTATAAGGGGGTTTTAGTTTCACTCATTTTATTACGCTTTTGTATTAAATTATTTTGTTTATGCGTAAGTAGTTGGTAGTTGAAATGACGACGGTGGAAATAGAAAACTCGAAGTGTAAATCCCGCATCCGAGCCAGTGCTGACCCACTGTGACCTTCACAAACACTGCACAGTTAACTCCGCGCAACTTGTATCGCTTCGAATTTTCTTGTACAATGCTAAAAATGCTTCGCAAATGCGGCTTCAATTCCTCGCTTCCGATTCGTTGAGGCCTCTCTGATGCTTATTTACAATGTTCACGTAGCCGTAATAATTACTTGGTTTTCTTTTGTTTGTCGTACAGTAACCGCACTTCTCTAATGGTCATTATGTTGCAGTTTGTACTACCACTAACATGTCACGTCCAGAACTGTCATGTAAGCTAAAGGTATAATTTTACTTTGTCTATTTAAACGTTAACCATGAGCGGCCTGGAGCCGACGCGCATGACCCTATGTCTCTGCTGAAACAAGTATGGAACTAAAGTGATCACTGGCGACGCTGACACCTGACGTACCTGTCCCTACACAGCCTCTTTTAGCTTTCTTATAGCAAGATTTTGGTATTTATGGGTACACACTATATGGCCGCTCCAACCTCTAGAACGCCCTCGGCCTGGTAAAAGTTGTCTAGCATCATGCTTTAGCTTTTTTGTAAAATATAGTCACGCTTAAATAAGATTGGCTGCGCAATAATGATTATACTTCAAGCGTTCTGCATGCCATTTAGATATTATATATTCATACCTACTATGTGCATAGTGCTGCGTACTTAACACAACTCTCTTGACGGTTACGGAAGCTCGTTCACGAGAATAACTAGCGTTCGATCTTGTATTGATTCATTCATTTGTGTACTTGTTTCTCCCCGATCATTTGTTTTCCAATATAAAGGTGACACACGTCAGCGCACGTAAACTGAGAATGCTTGGAAGCTCCAATCATATTGTGCAACGAATCTTGTAAAGTTCTTGTAATATTGAAGCAGCAACTGTTCATTGTAAGCCTCCGTGTGTCCCGTTTGTGTTCATATTTAGTGCAGTAGAGGAAGGAAACTACACACGCATCGAAACGCGTTTACACTAGCGTACTCCGGACTAGGTCGCGAGACGCGTCTTCCTCCCGCCACGATCTGTCTCGTGTTTCTTTCTCCCTTGCTCTTTAATATTACAAAAACTATCCCGGCGTTATTTTTCAGACGGCTGTGCAATGATGATAATGTTCAGTGTCAGATGTATGAATGTCTATACAGTGATGAGATAGAGTTAGTACTAACACTATTAACATGTCATCTCATAAACCGTCGTACGAACTCTAAACAGGGCTAAGTTAATAATTTCTCTAAAAAATATTAAATTGAATACAACTTTAGATTTTCATCGACAGTTTATGAATGTAGTTTTAATGATAATAAAATGTGTACGCGGGTGTTCCACAATGTAAAACATCAACCTCGACTCACGTTGGCATTGTGATTCAAAAACTCAGTCGCTGTCTATTGAAAAGTTGCTGCTGTGGTCTGAAGAGGTCGCAGCCGTCGCCTTGAGTTTGATAAAACAAGGATGAAAGATGTGAGATGCTTGAAAGCACTCTTAAAAAAGGCGAAAAGAAAGCTCGAAACAGTGCGGGCTCACAACATTATGAGTTTTATTTTCTTGCAACGAATTTACAACGACTATAAAAAGTAAAAAAATAAACTGCAAAAAATTGTCTAGTACCTTATAATGTGTAAAGTTTTCAATAAAATTTACAGTCAAGTGTAACCGCATTGTGGAACCACCTGCCTGCACCCAATAGAATTTGGGACGACAAATACTTATGAATGCTTTGTTATGTTTGCAGTTACTGGACACCCTCCCGGTGTGCCAAGATTTTAATCGGCAAGGATGTACAAGGCCTACCTGCAGATTCGTTCATATACGCGAAGGTAACGACCCCTCACTTATTTTTTACTGTTAGTATTTACCTCAATATTGTGACCCTTAAACTCATTAACATGACTATCGGAGCATGAAAACATCATGTAACGTGGAAAATTCAAATTCAAATCAAAGAAGTTTCTTCTAATCATACTCCTCAACTTCCTGATCCTTCAACTATTTTGCATGTCCACTCTAGTTCTTAGTTTATTGTTAGAACTTAGCTGTGTAACCTTGGTAGAGTTCATATATTTACTGGTTGTTCTTAGATCACACTGTTTTTTTGGTTTAGATTTCTATAGAGTAGTCTTACTATATTGTAACCGGTAGTTGTTCTAGTTCCCATATAGTCTCTGTAGATAGTCGATTCTGTTTACACTGTTACAAAACATTTCATGACTACCCTCAAACTGAGTGTTCCAGTGGGATAGGTACGTGGCCGGCATGTGGTCGCGAGCTGGTGGTTAACTGGTGTGTGGTGGTGTTGCAGGGTGCGGGCTGCAGGTGGTGGGGTGCCGCGTGGTGGTGTGCCGCGACGCGGCGGCCGGCACGTGTCGCCGCGCCGCCTGCCGCTACTACCACATCCCCGTGCAGCTGCCGCCGGCGCTGCGCCCGCCCTAACCTGGCCGAGCCCGTGCCCCGTCCGCACGCACCCCGCACCCTCATCCGGCACCCCTCCACCCCCTCACTCCCGCACTCCCCTGCCCCTCATCATTCCGTCGACAGCCCGAGCCCCGCGCGCTGTATCGCGCCGGCACACTCGGCGAGCAGGTTCGGCCCGCTGGTATGTTAGTGAATATCGGTTAGTGTATGGAGCGCGCGCGCGCGGCGCCGCGAGCTGCGGCCCGCGAGCGCGCGGCTGAGCGTCGGTACTTCGGGAAGGAGTGTGTACATAAGTAGCGGGATACGTCTCTCGGGCGCGGTCATGCGATTGTGATATGAATAGATTTCGAGACGCCGGAGCCGTTCGAGTAATTTTATCGAGATCGTACCGAGATCGTCGAATAGTAGTTAGTGAGGTTTCAAATGTTTTATTACTATTGTATAATTTTTTTAAGATACGATATGAGTTCCTGTGCGCCCGGCGCGGTCCGCGGGCCGCGCGGACACCTCGTTGTATATAAGCCTGCTCGGGCTCGCCCGCAGCGCCACTCCTAATGTGAGCATTTTGTGAGAATTATGTTACTTTGTTACGTACATACGTTGTAAAATTATAATTTTTCTAGATGACAAGTTTTACACTAGATTAGATTAAGCGAATCAGTAATGAAACACCAATAGAGTAGCCGCTTCTCTCGTTGGGCACGATACTTTGAGGCCGCAGCACGTCGCGGAGCGGCCCCGCGCGCACTAGCCTAGCTCGCGACACGGACAGTGCTACAAGACGGACAATCGAATACAATCAACGTTATCGGACAATATTGAAACGAAGAAGGCATACTTCCAAGCTATTAAAACCTAAATTTTAGGATAGAACGTCGGCTTTATTCCGGTTAGATTTTGCTAGATAATGATACTTTCGGGCGACCGATCCCGTCGTTCGATGCACAAACCGTACCCGCGCGGATCGCGTCCGGTCCCCCCGTGCTCGCGTCCGGTCACCCGCGGACGCGGCCGGTCACCTCGCGGTGAGTGCACTTCGATGCAACACTACCTATATTGTTTTCGACACAACAGTATTAACGTTTTGATCAAATTTATCTCGTCTCGTATGTATGTAGAGGTGATATGCGGTAAGAGAGAGGCGGGGAGCGCGCGCGGCGGCGGCCGCCGCGCGCGCCTCCCGAGGCATGGAAGCCTAATGCCTAATATTATTCCTAGTCCATATCCTTTTTGTTGATCAGTCATGCGATTAATGTTAGAGTAAATAATAATTTGATTTATTCCTCCCATTTAGTGGATATTTTGATAATGATATATTAATAATGAAATATTTAAGACATAATACATATTTGATTCTAAATCCTGATAAAGTGACACTAAGTTAGTAATTTAGTCGGAGGGATACTTGTGCCGTGATTATATTTTTAGGTATATATTATGGAATAATTCCTAGCGTCTGGAATTAAAGAAGTGATTAATGTGTAAGCGTGTTATATTTATTGTCGTATCGTAAGTGGAATGCCATATCGATAAAAGGAGAATATCGGAGCGGAGTCAAACTCGTTAGGATCTGGTTGCGTTGGTTGCGTTGTGTTGGTTGGTTGTAGGTTGTTGTTGGTCGTGCCGTGCGTCGTATTCAACTACGTCTGTGGCAAGCAACTCACTTCACTTTTATCAATACGGCACATAGACTCTTCAATGTACCTATAAGTTTTCAAATTATTTTATTTTGTTAAAATGTATCGTTTCACGATTATTTTGTTGCCCTTAATTTGTAATTCAAAATTTTATGATCTGACGCATTTATTGTAAGACAAGCGATTACTTTTATAATTGTGTAATTAGTGTGATATAGTTAATGATGGTATCAAATTGCCGTTATGAAAGATCGAACATCGAAAGTATCCTTCCTGTTAGAAGGGACTCTTCTGGCCCAATGTTTCTAGTGGATTTTTATATTTTTCTTTTTGTTGTATTTTTAATGTTGCGTGTGTCTTACACATAATATATTTCATTTTTGTGATATTTTTAACTATAAAGTACTGTTATTATAAATCCAAATGGATAATGATGATGACCTAATTAATATTCAAGAATTTATTTGTAAATCACAAAAAAAATGTAAAACTGTAAATATATTGTCAAAAAAAGAACTGCAACACAATAAAATAATTGATTAATTATTACATTTCTTCGTCAATACCGTGTAAGTTGTTTGAGTACCTAAAGTAATGGTATCTTATTAAATTAGTATACCTACATACTTAAATAAAGATAAACCGGTCCAGTGAACAAAGTATTGATAATATTGTGAACATTTTTTTATTCACGAACAATCACAGAAAGTACATGACATTGTAATATTATTTATAAAATTACTATGTGATGTGATCTTCGGATCAATTTTGAGTACAGTATAGATAATAAACAACTGAATATGTGATCTTATCTTTTATTTACCTTGTACATAGTAAAAAATAGGATAGCCTGTATTGAAATAAGTGTATGTTTTACCCTGCTTAAAAACAGTTTATAAATTGAGACTGTACATACTAATTAAGTAAAAATTAACTGTAATGATTGAATTAATCATTCAAACTAGCCCAATTTCGTATAGGATGTATGTTTGTCCACGGATAATTCAAAAACTGAAAATATTAGGTGCGTGCTGATGATTCCTTGATGAGTAACTATTAGGCATGATCTATAAACCACTGGATGGATTGGGATGAAATTTGGAATGAAGGTAGATGTTATGACGTAGGCATCCGCTAAGAAAGGATTTTTGGAAATGCCACTTTTAAAGGGGTGAAATAGGGAATGCAAGTTTTACTTCTCAATACGAGCGAAGCCGCGAGCACCCACTAGTTACATATAATTTATAATAGTTGAATAGTGCACAGTACACTCGTGTAAAATAGTTATGTAGGCACAAGGAACACCGATTTTTAATCATATCACATAGACCAGCAGCAGAGTTGTGCGTAAGTACAAGTTTGTCAGAAAATATCGAGGGCGCCACTTGTCGTACTTTTACAGTTAGTACCTATCCTTCATTCTTTCCCCGGAAATTACTACTGGTAAATCAAGTGTTTAGGAAAATTATAATCTACATTAAAATTCAAAAATAATCATTACCTACTTGCTTAAAATAGACAGGTATAAAAAACGCTGCTACTTGCAATTAATTTTGTAAATGCATACATGTTAGCTGAACTGTATTTGCTTATCTATAACTACATTATAATAAAGCTGAAGAGGGTCTAAAATCTGAACATAGAAGATATTCGAAAAAAAAGTGTTTGGGTATACTTTAAACGTTTCACAACACATTTCAGCAGTTTTTATATTTTTGTCTGTTTATTTAAACACAGATCACGCAAACGGCTGGATGCGTCACCATGATTTTTAGTATGTGGGTAGTATAAGGTCTTAGGCTACTTTTTATCCTGAAATAAATTGCGAGCGAAGCCGCTGGCGTCCACTAGTTAGTAAATAAAACAAAATACTAAGTCATAGTAAGTTCTTATGCGAGTGGCGCGCCCAAGTGTCGAGAGCAATCAAACCGCCTGAGGAGTGTCTACCAAATTAAAAGACCAATTAAATAGAATAAAAAAATTGTTTAGTAGGTATTTAGGTCTTCTGTTGGGTAGCAGAAGGAACTACTTATTTGAAATATTTATTTTCTTATTGTGTAGGCAACTTAATGAATAAATTATCGAAATTAACTTTCTCTATAAGAAACCTAAATTATTGTACCTACTCTACGTGTTGATACAGAACACAGAAGTACCTACTTGAGGCGGCATGTGACAGGATTGGGGGCTCTGCGAGACAGTTTTGAGATGAGCGCAATGTCTTGTTTGACTATGGTAAGTAGGTATCTACTTAGACTGATGGTAAGCGATAATTACTACACGTAGTGAGGTACCTAAGTAAGGAACTGGCTTCAGTCAATCAGAATTTAAACATTAGACGGTAACAAGTTTTCCAAATTAGAGACAATAAGTGGGTATGCAAGCAAGCGATCTAGATCAAGTAAATTTGTATTGTTATCAAATATTAAGTAACAAGCTATTGTTAACTGAGTCAGTAAAAAAAATGTTCAACTTAATATTGACGAAGGATGTTCAGAACTCCTTATCTCTAACCGAAATTACCGGATGTCTGATATAAGCTCTCAAATGTAATTTTGTATTGTGTATGTACAGCATATATACAATGTGTTTGTCTACCCGTGTCGGAGCCTGAAATGGTAAAATATATGATTAATTTCATCGACAAATCAAGCTCTAATTTTTTTTTTTACTCGCCATTGTGGAATGGCAGCCATTTTGTTATTTTTGACACCAACCCTTGGGCGCTTGTATTAATCTAGTCATAACTTACCATGTGAAGGGTATATTGATTTAAAAAAAATATCATTTGATAACTGAACGTATAGGCAATAAAACGAGGTTAAACTTTTGCAATATTTTATTCAATAAAAAATAAATCAGAATTAAAAAAAATATATCTTTTTTCAAAGAAAAAATCTTAAAAGTAAGAATTATACGAAAAAACATGGGAGTAAGTTCTAAATTTGTTTCTTCCATAAAGTAGTACAGGATGTAAGCTTTCTAAAAGATCCAAACAGTATTGATGTGACTAACATACTTTACTAGATATGGTTGGTTGAATATGACTCTAGTTTACCAGTCACGTTGAAATAAAACAAGATAAAATTAATAGCCACTTCATTTATTTGTGCAAAAATGTTGAATAATTCTCATAACTAACTAATGAAAGCCACTGCTCAAAATGACCACCCTGGTGCTGCAAACAGGCAATTGCCCTAACACCAACATGTTGTGTTGTGCGCCGGATCATATCCTTATCTTCGCGCAACTCATTCCTGACATGCAGTATTTTTTCTAACAACTCTTTTCGAGTATTCGGAACGTTGGTATAAACCCTTTGTTCAATCGTACCCCACAAAAAAATCAAGGTCGGGTGAACGCGTTGGCCAAGCGATTGGCCCACCGCGTCCAATCCAGGGCGAATAGAGCTCGTTTAGATGGTTTCTCACGTTTGTTGCAAAGTGCGCTGGTGCTCTGTTCAACTGCAGCATCATACCGATACGATAATTCAGCGGTAACTCTAGCAAAGCGTCATGAAATGTTGTCTCCAGGAACTTCAAAACTCTTGGTCCGTTCATTGTAGCGGGCAAAACAATTGGGCCAACAAGGGCGTTACCGATCAATCCGGCCCAAACATTTATTGAAAATTGATGCTGGAATGAACTGGGCCGAACAGCATGAGGATTATCGTTTAACCACAAATGTTCGTTTCGGTGGTTCATGTATCCAGTCCGGGTGAAAGTGGCCCCGTAGGCCCACAATATATTCTTTAAAAAATTTCCCTCTTGCCGATTTCTTCTCAAAATCCAAGAACAAAAAACTGATCTTCTTGGATAGTCAGGGTCAATAATTTCTTGTACTCGTCTTAGGTGATAGGAATGTAATCCTTCATTCTTCAGAATACTACCTAGAATTTAACTTTTATAAGTTATGTACAAATATTGTTATACACACAGCAAGTAAAACCGCACCATATTTTAGTAAAACTTGTAGCAAAGCAAAGTGGGTGGCTGCGATACAAGTGTAAACTTAGTGCAGGGCTCACAAGAACTCTAACAAACCTTCCTAGGTAAAAATCGTAACTAAGTATGTAAACATTAGTTTTTAAGGTTTTATGTAATACCTTCAGTCAATAAATAATTTTGTATTGTATTGTATTGTAAAATAAATAGATAAAATATTCTGGGACATAGCATACAGCGCCATCTAGCCTCAAACTAAGCAAACACTTGTGTCGTGGGTACTAGACATTAACACTACTTGTTATATTTTACAGAGGTTCATACATACCAGCTTACTTAAATAAATTAATACTGAAATAGGCATAGTCTGTTTCATATGATAATAAGTTATGAAGAATGAGTGAAACACTGTTTAATACAGTGACTGATATTTTTTTAAATCAATGCTAATGCATTGGCCACCCTTACCGCTACAATTTAGTTATCACAGAAATGCTATGTGAATAGCATTTCTGTGATAACTGTATAGTGTATATGTTACGGTAAATGTAAGTAATCGGTAATTATGTATAATTACCTGCTATTGCTAGAGTTACCGCTGAATTATCGTATCGGTATGATACTGCAGTTGAACAGAGCACCAGCGCACTTTGCAACAAACGTGAGAAACCATCTAAACGAGCTCTATTCGCCCTGGATTGGACGCGGTGGGCCAATCGCTTGGCCAACGCGTTCACCCGACCTTGATTTTTTTGTGGGGTACGATTGAACAAAGGGTTTATACCAACGTTCCGAATACTCGAAAAGAGTTGTTAGAAAAAATACTGCATGTCAGGAATGAGTTGCGCGAAGATAAGGATATAGGATCCGGCGCGCAACACAACATGTTGGTGTTAGGGCAATTGCCTGTTTGCAGCACCAGGGTGGTCATTTTGAGCAGTGGCATTCATTAGCTAGTTATGAGAATTATTCAACATTTTTGCACAAATAAATGAAGTGGCTACTAACTAATTTTATCTTGTTTTATTTCAACGTGACTGGTAAACTAGGGTCATATTCAACCAACCATATCTAGTAAAGTATGTTAGTCACATCAATACTGTTTGGATCTTTTAGAAAGCTTACATCCTGTACTACTTTATGGAAGAAACACATTTAGAACTTACTCCCATGTTTTTTTTGTAAAAAGCTTACTTTTAAGATTTTTTCTATGAAAAAAGATATAATATTTTTTGTTCTGATTTTTTTCTTTCCTTTATTGAATAAAATATTGCAAAAATGTAACCTTGTTATTTTGCCTATAGGTACGTTCAGCTATAAAATAAATGATATTTTTTTAAAATCAATACCTATTCCCTTTAAGCGCCCAAGAGTTGGTGTCAAAAATATCAAAATGGCTGCCATGGCCACCACAATGGCGAGTAAAAAAAAATTTAGGGCTTGATTTGTCGATGAAATTAATCATATATTTTACCATTTCAGGCTACGACACGGGTAGACAAACACATTGTATAAATTTTATATCTGTATGTATCCATATCTGTTATACCTACTAACCATTTCGACATACATACGTATCCGAAATAATGTATGATACATATCGTCGGTCTAGATGTGACACCTCGTAACTGCAAATTTGAATATTTTTATTTGTTGATGTATTAATATTCACTCAGTATGCCTGGTGTGAACTCGTAAGTGCCTGCAGTCAATTTCATTCTAAATAACGCTAAAAACGATCAGTAGTGACCTCTCGTAACAAACATATTTGTTATTTGTTCTGGTGTTTCCTCGTTATAGCTTCTAGTGACATCTAGTATAATACTTCGAAACTACTTAGTAATGTGAGACCCCGTATGAGCATTATTGTGATTACTTGTATCTACATCTTGTCAAATTCACTAAGTGAGAACTCGTAACAACGCAGTATTCCAAAATGGCGTCTAGGAGTTGCAGAACACAACAGTGTTCAGTCTTTGTTATTCCTAAATCTAGACATAAATCTATCTGCTTAGAGCTAAAACCACTTTGAAATCTTATTCTGCTACTTTTAGTTATCAAGTGTAGTAATTACTTTACATTTATCATTGTTATTCAAGCTAATTTTTGAAGAAAGTTGCCAAAGTTGTACGAAAAGCAGATCCTTCAGAATGGAACGACATAAAAAACAAAAAAAAAAGAGAATGTGGAGAAGCTTACCAAGGATGGACAAAAAATAAAGGAGAAAAAGCAAAAAGAGGAGCAGAAAGAGGAGAACGGAAATTGGGACCTACTTGTACTTCAAAGCATTGCCAGAAGACACGTAGTTGTCATAATGTAACACAAGTACAAAGAGAAGGAGTTTTTAATTTTTTTTGGGAAAAAATGAATTGGGATCAGAAGAAAGTTTATGTTGCATCTCTCGTATCTCACATAACTCCAAAGCGGCGAACTGCAGTAGATGGTAATACGTCTAGACGGCAGGCCTCACTTATATATAGATTGAAGATAGATGGAACGATGTTGAAAGTATGTAAAATAATGTTTCTCTCTACATTGGGTTTAAATGAGTGGATGGTAACAAATTGGGTAAAAGAATCAAAAAGTGGGATGTCTGAATCTGGAAAAGGAAAAAATACCGAAAGACAATTAAGAAAAACGAATAATAATGCTAACAGAAAGAACCTAGAAGATTTTTTAGATGAGCTTCCTAAATTACCTTCACATTATTGTCGAAAATCTTCGTCAAAACAATATCTGGAACCAACATTCAGGAACTCAATGAGTGAAATATATAAGGAATATGTTAAAAAGTGTGCATCCTATGATCCTCCTCAAAAACCAATGAGTCGCTTTACATTTGATATGGTAATCAGGGAGAAAAATATTGGGTTTCAACCTCCAAAAAAAGATCGATGTGATTTGTGCATCAGTTATAAAATAAATAAATAAAATAGCCTTTATTCCCTTCAATATTTAAATTAGTTGTAAACAATTTTAACTTAGTTTTAATTATAATATGTAACTACTGTATTTACATTTTTAGTGATATTATAAGGGCACCCAAGTATGGGTATAGGCCTCCTCTATTGCTTTCCAGTTAGTGCGGTCTCTCGCTAGCTGTGGCCAGGCCACGCCTGCAGCCTGGGTGATATCGTCGCACCACCTCTTCTTCTGCCGCCCTCTCGTCCTGGTGCTGTCACGCGGGTACCAGTGGATGACTCTCTCGCTCCACCTGTTGTCCGTGATGCGTGCGAGATGGCCGGCCCACTTCCATTTGAGTCGGCAAAGCATTTTGACTGCGTCAGTAATCTTTGTTCTTCTCCTTATATCTGTGTTCTTGACTCTGTCCATCAATTTGATACCAAGTATAGATCTTTCAGTGCATCAGTTATGAGTCAGGAAATACTGACGAAGAAGCATATCGCAATCATAATGCGAAAAAAGAAAGAACACGTGATGAAAAGAACAAAGACAAAATTGCCGCAGGAGAAGGAAAGTGTGTCGTTCTTACAATGGACTTACAAGCTGTTAAAATTTGCCCAAGTTTAAACGCATCAGCTTTGTACTATAAAACTAAACTTATAGTAAACCACCCTGTGTCGTTGCCAACTCGTGCCTCTCGTGGCCGCCCTCCTAGACGATACCTAGATTAACTATCTCACTCTGGAGCTCACACTCGCTATCTTCCGTCTCAGTCATTCGCCACGCGTTCTTTAAATTCAAACACTGCGACAGTCCGGCTCCGACTGTGACGGGATGTACTCGTGCGCGCTCCCCGAACCCTCGATTTGATTCTGTGTTGTGACCAATACAATCATCTTCTGACAGTTTCTCTTGTTTTATTGTATAAGGAACCCCGCCTCCTTATACTGGCGCCCAACTAATAAATGGGCAGTGCGCGCGTGTCAACAAGTCGCGAAACACGTGCGTATTTGCGCGGGTGCAATGGGCAGCACGTGCACATGAACTCTCGCGCCGCGTAGTTACCTATCCGTGCAACGCCCGCACCACGTGTTTTGTTGTGAACTGTTCGGACTCCTTTGTGCTAAGTGAACATGGAAACACGAAGCCGAAGTAAAGTACGCCCCGCCGAAGACGCACATGCGTTCCCTCCTTCCGGCGCGGACGCAACAAGTAAAAACCACACCCTTTCATCCGGTCAAGCCGAAGACACGACAACGACGCCACAGCAGCCTCGCCGTGTTCCACTCTCGGTGCAGCCGATGACGTCTACTCCAAACGAGACGACGTTTACGCAGGAAAGTGTGACTACTTTAATTTCCGCTATGCAGAAATCGCAGGCCGAAAGCTTTAAAAATATCTTAGAATCTTTACTAAGCCAACAAGAGCGATCAAATATTAGTACTCTTGCCAGATGTAAAGCTACGTTCAGTGGCGCACCACAAGAATCCGTCTCTACATTCATAGACGCTGTCGACAGCTATGTAGAATGCTGTGGTGTTTCAGACTCAAACATAATTAAAGGCCTATCTATGCTGCTAACTGCCGATGCCGCGACTTGGTGGGTAGGGATACGCCCGCAAGCCAACACATGGCCCGATGCACGTAGAAACCTACTGAGTGCATTCGGAGATCGTCGCCCGCATCATAGAATATACCTAGATATATTTGCGAAGCCGCAACGTCGAGAAGAGAATACCGACTTATTTGTTGCGAAGATAAGAGCTAATTTTGCAAAGTTACCTCAAAACGATTTAAGTGAAAACGCAAAATTAGATATTACTTACGCTCTTCTACATTCGAAAATAAAATGCAAATTACGCCGCGAAGAAATCTTCTGTTTTCAAACGCTACTTCAAAAAGCGCGAGACATCGAAGATAGTTCAAGCGAAGAACATAATGCGCCATCTACCGATAAAGCGCGCGGAAAAAGTTTGAGCCAAAACTACGCGCGAAATCCATCAAGCACGCCCCCGCCGCAACCCGCTGTGGGCGCGTGGCAACGTTCGTTTCCCGCGCCTTCGAGAAGCGACGCCGCCGCGCGATACCTACCGCCCCCGCAACCCGCTGACATGCCACGGTTGCCTAGCGACGGAGCGAAAAGTTCCCGTGCCGCTGACATTCCCGCCGCCAATATCGAGAAGAAGTACAGACCTAAGTGCATCTACTGCAAGCGCTTCGGGCATACTTCGGACACTTGTCGTAAGTTGGCGAGTCGGGGTGAGTCGAACCATACTAACCTTTCCGCGGAAATAAATGGTGTCAGTGTTAGTAACAAAGAAAGTTTTTATAGTGCCGAAATTTCAAACGCGCCAAATAAGTGTTTAGATTTGCCTAATCAGTGCATAAAACCTAACTCGTCAAATAGGTATTTGAACGAAAGAGACACTAACAATAAGTCTAAACTAACTGATAATCGTTCTGTGTATTTACGTTCGACGAATGACGCATGTAACAATTTCGAAAATTGTTTGAGCCGCCGACGTGTCGTTGACCTGCCCCTGCCGAATGCCGAATGCCGGGATGAGCGTACGTTAGAGAATAATTTAAAATCGGCGAGTTTTGGAAATATTACATGCGACATTCAAAAAGAAGCTAATAATGTGTGCTATCGTAATTGGATTTCTCATAAATCCACATGTGCATGTACTCACATTGATGGTTTTACTAATTCCGATTTTGTATGTGATGTTAAATCGAAACATTGTTGTTGTCACAAAATCGAAGCGAGCCCAAATAATAATTCGAGAGCTAGCTATTCAGGAAAATTACCTCTGTATAATAATTCCGATTTTGTATGTGATGTTAATTCAAAGCATTGTTGTTGTCACAAAATCGAAGCGAGCCCATATAATAGTCCGAGAGCTAGCGACTCGACACAAAATGTTTTTTCGTGTTTTTGCATGTCATGTTGTGTTAAAAATACTAAAACAAATACTAACAACGAATACAACGGTGAATGTTTAAAAATGAATGTACAATACGATAAAATTACTGTAAATAATAATGGTGAAGGGAACGCTATTTTTGATGAATGCTTGTATACTGGTGATATTTTTGCGTCTGAGGAAAGTCGCGAGAGGCCGATTTTTAAAATAAAAATTTTGGGTGTTAATGGCACGGCTTTGGTTGATACAGGTGCTAAACGTTGTATTGCTGGTCATACACTCTATGCCCTCCTTCTCAGAAAGGGTCACCCTCTCGTCCCCTCAACGCGTCGAGTCAAATTTGCTGATGGGCATGTGCGGATCATGGATGTACTTACCACTACTTTAACGGTAAAGTTGGAACACAAAACCATTAGGGTTCCGTTCCTTGTTTTCCCAGATTCAAACAATAACGAGACTCTACTAGGCATTGATTTCATCAAAGCAGCAGGCGTGACAATTGATTTTCAAAAAGAGGTATGGAATTTTAGTGGTGAAAGTACTTCACACAAACTACTCTTTGAACCTACCTCACGCCAAATTACCTGTGCCGCCGCGAACATTCTCCGTGATGACGAAGGTTCTCATCTCAGCTCAGCGGAGCGCACTGCGCTCTCTGAAGTCCTAGTCAAACATGGTAAGATTTTCGAAGCAGGGGGAGGTCCAACTCCGTTCGCCGAGCACTGTATCGACACAGGTAACCACCCTCCCATAGCAGTACCACCATACCGCCTCACTCCGGCAAAGAAACAATTAATGCAACAAGAAATTAATAAAATGCTATCCGAGGACATTATTGAAGAATGTGAGTCGGCATGGTGTTCACCAGCTCTGATGGTGCCGAAGCCTGATGGTAGCATTAGGTTTTGCGTTGATTATAGAAAATTAAACGCAGTCACCAAGGCGGACAATTACCCAATACCTCGCATAGATGAACTTCTACAGTCAACAAAGAGGAACTGCTACATGAGTACATTGGATCTCCGTGCTTCCTATTGGCAGGTCAGTGTCAGAGAGTGCGATAAAGACAAAACAGCCTTCATATCTCCTCTTGGTACGTACCGGTTCAAAAGGATGCCCTTTGGTCTGAAAAACGCACCTGCAACCTTTCAGCGCCTTATTGACAGACTCCGTTCTTGCGCTGCCTTAAAAGACCTGACAATACTCACCTATCTCGATGACATTTTGCTCGTCTCTGAGGGATTCCAGAAGCATCTGGAAGACTTGGACCTGCTGTTTAGACGCCTGGAAGAGTTCCACCTGCAGGTAAACCGAGAAAAATGTTTTTTTGCCCGAGAGAGTGTGAGGTATCTTGGTCACATCATCACGCAAGATGGCATCTCGGCTGATCCTGAAAAGGTAAGCGCAGTACTGGACATGAAAGAACCTGCGAACTTAAAGCACTTACGAACTTTTCTTCAAACGTGTTCGTGGTTCAGAAAATTCATGCCAAATTTTTCAAAAGTTGCCGAACCACTAACGCGTTTGACTAGGAAAAATCAAGTTTGGTCTTGGGACTCCGAACAATCCCAAGCTTTCAATGAGCTAAAACGACTACTCACTTCTGCACCTGTTCTGGTTCAACCTGACTTCAATTGCCCTTTCGTTCTTCGAACAGACGCGAGTAACTACGCAGTAGGAGCAGTTCTTCTTCAGGGTGAAGGTAATAACGAAAGGCCAATTGAGTATGCAAGTCGACTCCTCAACGATGCGGAGCGCAACTACTCGACAACTGAACGAGAGGCGCTTGCCGTGGTTTGGGCAGTTGAGCGTTTTAGATCATATATCGACGGCCATCCCGTAACCGTTGGCAGTGACCACCAAGCTCTTCGCTGGCTGCTCTCTTTAAAGTCGCCAACAGGTAGGTTGGTCCGTTGGGCCCTCAAATTACAGTCATTTGACATCAAGTTCGAGTACACACCGGGAAAAGCCAACGTTGTAGCAGACACACTTAGCAGACCCATATGCTCCATCGAAACTCGCGAGGACTGTGGTATTTGCACCGTTACATGTGACCTGCCGACGAAGTCCCCTGGTCAAATAAGACAGGAACAACTTTCGGATCCCGAGCTGACGAAAATCGTCAAGGAACTTGAAGGTAATGATGAGGTTGCCTCTCAAAGATGGTATGAACGAGGTTACCTTATGAACCAAGGAGTTTTATATAGATACAACCCGGATGCTGAAGTAGATTCCCCTCAGTTAGTCATTCCGGCTGATCAAGTAGATGAAGTCCTGAAGAAGCTACATGATTCGCCTCTGGCAGGCCACCCCGGAATAGACCGCACATACCAAAAGGTATCTCAGCTTTATTATTTCACAGGAATGCGCCGCTTAGTAACTGATTATGTCAGGTCGTGCATTCATTGTCAACGATATAAGGCATCAAATACAAAACCGCCTGGTCTCCTCCAAACTCCTGTTCTGAATCAACGGAATGAAGTCTTAGCCATAGACCTTTTGGCCCTCTACCACCGGGAGAACAGGGGGAGCGTTGGGTATTTTTAATTGAAGACACCGCGACACGATGGATAGAAATATTTCCCCTTAAAGACGCTACAGCTGAAGCATGTGCGTTAGTTCTAATTGAAGAATTCTTTCTACGTTTCGGGTTGCCTCGTCGGATCATATCTGATAATGGCGTCCAGTTCGTGTCCGCAGTCATGCGTCAGTGCATGTCCCTCCTCGATATTAAACAAAACTTTGTTCCTCTCTATCATCCCCAGGCAAATCCTGCGGAGCGTAAGAACAGAGACTTAAAAGCTATGTTAGCTTATCTTGTGCAAGAAGACCACACCTCCTGGCCTAAGAAGTTGCCACTTGTTCGTTTCGCTTTAAACGGCTCTAAATGCCGAACAACAGGGGTATCACCAGCTTATTTGACTTTTGGCAGAGAAATGAGATCGCCCACGGAAGTCACACATGACCTTAGGACCATTCTTAGTAAAGAAAACTTTGTCCCTCAAATAACGCCATACCTTAGGACGTTTGTTAACTCACTCTCAGCGATACGCGAGCGTGTCGAGATTGAACAAGATAAAACCAAAGAGTACGCTGATCAATCTCGTCTTCAAACAGAAACATTGAAGGTAGGTGATTTGGTATTGCTTAAATCCCGCATCCTCAGCAGCGCTTCAAAGAACATAACTACCAAATTCGCTCCAAAACGTGATGGGCCATACCAGGTTTCGGGCATAGTAAGTCCAACCACTTATATCTTGTCCAAAGTAGACCATCCTAGTGAAGTTCTAGGTAAGTATCACATTCAGGACCTTACTGCTTACAAAGGTACGAACGACAGCTCACCGGCTTCGCCTGTTATCCCAAAAAGGAAGCGAGGCCGTCCGCTTACTGAAGGCAAGAAGCTAGTCCAGGAGCGAGGGCGTACTCCTGAACTAGAGGGGGAGGATATAGTAAACCACCCTGTGTCGTTGCCAACTCGTGCCTCTCGTGGCCGCCCTCCTAGACGATACCTAGATTAACTATCTCACTCTGGAGCTCACACTCGCTATCTTCCGTCTCAGTCATTCGCCACGCGTTCTTTAAATTCAAACACTGCGACAGTCCGGCTCCGACTGTGACGGGATGTACTCGTGCGCGCTCCCCGAACCCTCGATTTGATTCTGTGTTGTGACCAATACAATCATCTTCTGACAGTTTCTCTTGTTTTATTGTATAAGGAACCCCGCCTCCTTATAAACTCTGTTTACACAACCGGGACGCGCGTGCTGACTCGTCCTCCTGATGATGGAAACCTCAGATTTCCGAAACTTGTCGAGCTAATTTTTCGACGTAATTTTTGACGTAAGTGCTAGCCGGTTAATACAACTAAATTTAATCATGCCTTACGGGAACTATAATACAGTGATCTGTTTACACAGTTTTACAATTTATAACATTAATACTCACCACTGCCGATGCTACTGGTTTGATGAGACTGAAGCCGATTTAACAGCAAACACTTTTGCTAGCTGTTTGATCGATTATCTGCAGAATACTTTAGGAGGTAGACAAGTATCTGAGGTAATCATTTGGAGTGATGGATGTACCTACCAAAACAGGAATGCAACACTTTCAAATGCTCTTCTATCACTCAGCGTAAACAAAAAAATAACAATTTACCAAAAATACTTAACCAAAGGGCATACCCAGATGGAAGCTGATTCGGTACATGCCACTATTGAGAGAAAAATAAAAAATAAAACTTTATTTACCAAGCGATTACACACGATTCACTTCTGAAGCAAGACGTGATCCCGAACCATATGAAGTCAAAAGCCTTGACTTTGCTTTTTGTAGAAATTATGGAGATGAATTGACTTACCCTTCCATCAGACCCGGAAAATCTGTCGGTGATCCTCAGGTGACAGATTTAGTTGTAATAAAGTATACTCCAGATGGCATCATCTGGGTAAAAACTAATTTTGATGAAGAGTTTCAGAACGTCCCTAAAAAAAGAGGTAATAAATCGTCCGTTAAGGCCTTGGAGTGCTTTACACAGTTGCATAGACAGAGAATTCCAATCAAGAAACAGAAATGGTTACATTTGCAGCAGTTAAAAGAAGTGATCCCGAGAGATTGTCACTCCTTTTATGATAATTTGCCTCATAAATAAGAAGATAACTAAGTATTAAATAGTTATTATGGTAGCTTTATCTGACTGAAACCATAAAACGATATGACTGAGATTTAAGTTTTGTTTGTTAACTAAAGTTGTTTCATTTATTTTTATGTTTAAGGGTTTTATGAGCAAATTTTTTTGAGGTCGTTGAACTCTCTTCTTGATAATGATTTAGTTTACTAAGTAATAACATGGAAAGGTGCCAAAACGCTAAAGCAGAAAACTTAACAAATTTTAGTCTAAAGTCATCATTGTTATTTTTGTATAGCTATTATGTTTAACTACGGAGAATAAATAAATTCTCAAATATTATAGTCTAATAAGTATTAATTAATATGTGAATAAGTATTATACATTTAGAAATATAAAAATTAAGTACATTTCGAGAACTTTAATAGTAATAAGTAAAAGTAAAATACTTATCTACCTCCTACTTTTTTTTTAGATTTTAAGGCTAAGTGCCATAATTTAAAATTGACAATAATAAGATAACATTTCTACTTACGAAAATGATGATTGTGTTTCATTTAAGTAGTTCCTTAATAATTTGGTTCTAGTGACTCTACGTAAGTGACGTCTGATTACAAAAAAAACAGAAGAGTTACCTCGTAAATAGAAATTCATAACATAAGGCTAAGAATAAAAAATAAACTGTATATTCGTAACAAAATAAATCGTATTTTATAATTAAATGAGTAAAATAAACATAGATTTGTAGGAAGCTCAAGCAATCAAGATGTTTTTTGTCTCTCCTGTAAAGTTAGTCTATATGCATATACGAGGTGTCACATCTAGACCGACGATATGCATTACTACTTGGTACTTTATCATTTATTTTACCATATGTACAAGAAAAGTTGATGCAATAAAATGATAAAAGATAAATTTATAAAAGTTTCAGGTCATAAAAAGTTCTTCTTCTTCTTTCAGTGCCTCTCCTTAATGGAGGTTGGCCGTCAGCTCAGCGAACTTGTCCCTATCTTGTGCCAAGCGAAAAAGTTCTTCTACGCTGGCAATATTCGTCCATTCTCGTATATTTTTCAGCCACGATTTCTTTCTTCTTCCAACGCGTCTTTTGCCTGCGATTTTGCCCATCATTATGAGTTGGAGGAGGTCATATTTCTCGTGTCGCAAGACATGTCCTAAATAGGCGACTTTTCTCTTTTTGATGGTCTGCAAAAGCTCGCGGCTCTTGCCGACGCGTCGGAGCACTCGTTCATTGGAAACCTTCTGTGTCCAGCTAATGCGTAGCATTCTACGGTAACACCACATCTCGAAAGCTTCAAGAAATTTTTGTGTGTTAGCTTTCAAAGTCCAGGCTTCACTACCATACAATACTACAGGCCACACATAACACTGGAGTAGTCTTACTCTGAGCTTTATGGACAATTGACGACTGCATAAGACTTTACCCATTCTTTTTAAGGTGGCTTGGGCAATTCCAATCCGGGTTCGTATTTCCTGTTCGCTATCCCATTCTTCATTGACCCAAGCACCGAGGTATTTATACTTCTGCACCCGTTCCAGATCTGCTCCTGCAACGGTGATTCTGGGATTCATTTGGTTTCTCGATACAACCAGAAATTTAGTCTTGGATACGTTCATGCTCAACCCTGCTTTCAAACTGCACTCGTGTACCCTGTCCAGTAATTTCTGTAGGTCTCCTTCGGATGACGCTATGAGTACGGTATCATCGGCGTACCGCAGATTATTAACTACCTTTCCGTTTACTTTGACACCAACCTCTAGCCCCTCCAACGATTCAGATATTATAGCTTCCGAGTACAAGTTGAACAACAGGGGTGACAAGATACATCCTTGTCTAACGCCACGGCGAATCTCAAGGGAATCCGTTTCTGTATTCTCTACGCGGATTGTAGCTCTTTGGTTCCAGTACAGATTTTTTATAATCCTGATGTCCTTGCCATCTAAGCCTACGTCGATCAAGCGTTGCAACAGGATATCGTGCTTAACGCGATCAAACGCTTTTTCATAATCGATGAAACAAAGAATGACGTCAGTCTGCATATCCCTGCACTTCTGCACCAAAACATTCAAAGCAAATAGTGCCTCACGCGTACCCATACCAGAACGAAAACCGAATTGACTCTCCCCAAGTTGGTCATCACTTTGTGGTCGTATCCTGTTGTGGATGATAGCCAGGAATACCTTGAGTACATGGCTCATCAGACTTATCGTACGATACTCCGAACACTTTTTGGCATGAGCCTTTTTCGGTAGAGTAATAAACGTAGATCTGAGCCAGTCATCAGGGAGAGTTCCCGAGTTATAGACCTCATTAAATAGACGTGTAAGAGCATCTACATATCCGTCTTCCAACAGCTTGAGAACTTCGACGGGTATATTATCCGGCCCCAGTGCCTTTCCCGTTTTGGCTGCTCTTAATGCATGCTTCACTTCTGATGATATAATGGGTGGTCCAGTATCACTCGTGGATAAACCACTGAGACTTCTTGTAGTATCTGCAAACATTTGCTCTATGTATATGCTCCATGTACGCTTTTTGCTATCCATATCAATGAGGAAATTGCCATGATCATCACACAGTATATTGAAGTTAGGCTTTTTATTCAGACCCGCCAACTCCTTAACCTCCTTATGCAGATTCAAGCTGTCATGATTATGAAGCAGACGTTCCATGCGATCACACTTGTCCTTGTAAAAACTGTCCCTAGCATGAATTATTTTCCGTTGTATAAGCTTGTCCAACTCGCTGTATTTACTGGAATTTGTAGTCTTAAAGGCTCTGCGTTTTTCCATTAAATCCAGAATTTCATCTGTCATCCATTGTTGTTTCTTCACCTGTTGATTTGGCACCAACAAAGTATGGCAGATGTCGCCAACCTTTTGCTTCAAGCTTGACCACAACTCCAGAGGTGACGTTGTCTGATTTAGCTCTTGTTCCGCCCACTGATTTATAGAATTAGAAACTGCTGCTCTAGTTGCATGTTCCTTCATCTTCCTAGTATCTATAGCAATCTTTTTCGGACCTTTCTGTGTACGTTTCAATTGGCATTGCATAGTCACAACTACAGGATTGTGATCTGACTTAATGTCGGCACCCGGGTATGTAACAGCGTTTTTGATTGAGTTTCGGAACCGCTGATTGACGATAATGTAATCTATCTGATTCCGTATAATGTGACCTGGTTTGTGTTTTGGTGACGTCCAAGTGTACAAGCGCCGAGGGTGTAACTTAAATAATGTATTTGTAATGGTAAATTCCTTGTCTTGACAAAATTCTACTAAAAGATCACCTCTATCATTTCTCGTACCCAGACCGTACAAACCAGTAACTCCTGGTACTGCCGTCGACCCCACTTTTGCGTTCAGATCACCCATACCTAATTATATTAATTTCGTGTTTTTTAGTGCAATTCAAAAGAGTGTCTACTTGACCATAAAATTCTTCCACCTCAACCAGTGAACTGTCTGAAGTGGGAGCATAAACTACTATTAAATTCATGTTAACTGGATATGCACTAAACTGAATAAGCATGGCGCGGTTTGACAAGGGCAAAAAGTTTGTCACAGAGTTGGATGTTTCTTTACCCATGAGAATCCCTACTCCGTATTGTTCAAAATGCTGGTTTCCGCCTGAGTAATATAGGACTTTTCCTTCGGCAGTATGTTGTATATCTTGACCAGGCCATTTTGTATCTGTAACTCCTATAATGTCCAGTTGCAGTCGTTCCATCTCCTTTGTTATGTTAGGAAGTTTTCCAGGTTGTTTCATTCCTCTAACATTCCATGTCGCTATTCTTATCTTTCTCCTTTTATTAAGTCCTCCTCCGGGGATTCTTAGCACCCCTGTCCCATTTAAGGGACGCCGGAGACTCGGGGCCATATCCTTCCTTGTACTGTTCATTTTGCTGACTACTAGGGAACTATAATGATGGTGGTATCCCGTTGCCTTCCATCATAGCAGTACTGTGACCGTCGTGCCGATTAAGTCGGCTGCGCCCACAAATGTCTCACATAAGCCCTTTAAACTACTGTAGTTTTGTCCTTATGCAAGTACTGGAGCCGCTGCTTCCAACCCCAGGTCATAATAACCACGCCTTTATGACTAGGCTCGCCTCATCCGCTGATTCTGCCGAATTTCGTTTTTGAACTCTTCGCCTTCACCACCGTTAAGGTCTTCACCTGTAACCCTAGGCAGGGGGCCGTGATATACCCCACGGTACTGGGTCCCCCTTCTGAACTTCGCCACCAACATCTTCCGGCCTACTGAAAGAAGTGATGCTCACCCCCGCGACATGAACGCGCCAGAGGAGAATAGCTTAAGTGGATAATAGAGAATGTGGCCCTATTATCCCTTAAGCCGGGTTAACGGACTTGTTTATGCCCAAGCCCGAGGGCTAAGTCATAAAAAGTTAATTGTCAATTTTACTGTTGACGTCAACGCCAGATCTCAGTCTGTGAACGTGTGACACTTGAAACTTCAAAATATGTTAAAATGTGTCATTTTGTGTTGTACTTACTAATGTCATAATTTGGTCTGTGCGAAAAGGAAAGGATTTTACATTAGATTTTTACAGTTTTACTGAAAAATGTTTAGATAAACTTGATTTCGACAGGATTTTTTTATTTCCCAGCATGGTTCACCGATTTCCTTACGTTTTCAAATGATATAATCATTGGAAGCGCTTTGTAAATACTATCAACTAACAGTTTTTATCGACTACCTTGGGTAAGTTCGCACTGTTATCGGGTTCATTTACATTTTTGTTCGTGTTTCAGTTGTATTTTGTTTATCAAAGTACTCAGTTCCTGTTTTCTAATACAGTAGTATTTAGACGTAACTGTAATGTAACCTGTGTCCAAAAAATGAAATACCTATAATTCTGATGTTAAAGTTGATCTAATCTTTTCTGTTTTAGTGTTACATTAAGCTTAGAGTTAATTTCATCAATTTCTCTTTTCTTTCAGCACTAGGTTTTTGTGATAATGTTTGCTAGCCTCAAGAGTAAAATAAAAGAGGAAACTGGAAGTGATATCAGTAAGATCACTAGTAGCTGGCGATCTGGTGCTTTTCTAGGCAGAATATCATTACGCGATGACTCAGTAAGTGTCCTTATGCATTATAACTTCAAAGTGGATTTGTAAATAAATTCAATGTGTGTATTGTCATATTGTTACAACTTGTTGAAACTTCAATATTATTATGTTAAACTGAAGAAATACCTAATACTGAATTAATTCAAAATAATTTTAAACACCTTTCATCAGTCTTCTTTCTGATCAGTTTTCTATGATCTAGAACCTTTCAGATAAAAATCACTGTACTTAACTAATATTATAAATTTAAAAGTTTCCGTAGTTTAAGCATTAAGGGTTTGTTCACATGCTATTTAAAACATATATAAAAAATAAATCTCGGCAATCTCTCTTTGAGTCGTATTTCCTCATGACTGAGGGTTGTGACTCCCCCGCAGAATTAATTCGTTAGGGGAGTTTTCTTGGGCAGAAACATCGTATATATATCGTCCAATGATATAAAATAAAAAACGAGTAAGAACTAAATACCCTTAAGGTCATAAAAATAAAACACATTCTGCAATATATAACCAACGGCCTCCGCCACGTGGAGGGAACTTGACCTTAGAATAAAAAAAAAAGTTAAAAGTTTTGTTATAAATATTTACATGTTTTTGACAATTAAACCATTTAAGTAAAGGGTGATATAGATATAATTCAAGATCCATGAATATAAAATAAGGTAAATAAATGGTACTTCAAATTCCAAAAAATATAGTCTTATATTACTTTTTTCGGACATATGTAAATGCATTTATTCATTGATACTTTTAAACTTTATTTTACTTTGTGCTTCTGTTTGCAAAGTGGTTAAGAGTGTGATAACTCAGATTCACTTTACTGATGTGTGTGAGTACTTATTTAATCTTCGAACTTAAATGGCTGAATAAGTTTTGATGAAATTTGGTATCCATGGACTAATTTTGACTGTGGATTTATAGGCTTCTTTGTATTCTATATAATACAGGTAATTATATTATGTATGCAAGCCTCAAAGTAGTAATATTTGTTTCAGTCTACAGCAAGCCCAACCAGTTCAGCTGGACAAGGTGATACAACTTCAGATGTAAGTTATTAATTATAAAATCTCTACATGCACACGCAAACATACATACACACTCATACACACACTCACTCACACACATACACACAGTTCAAAACCCTAGTTGTAACCTAATCTTACCCAGTTCAAGCTTTTACACAGTTTCCATAAAAGAAAGAGTCCAGTTTTATTTTAATAATAATGTAAGCTAGAATTTAACTTTTATAAGTTATGTACAAATATTGTTATACACACAGCAAGTAAAACCGCACCATATTTTAGTAAAACTTGTAGCAAAGCAAAGTGGGTGGCTGCGATACAAGTGTAAACTTAGTGCAGGGCTCACAAGAACTCTAACAAACCTTCCTAGGTAAAAATCGTAACTAAGTATGTAAACATTAGTTTTTAAGGTTTTATGTAATACCTTCAGTCAATAAATAATTTTGTATTGTATTGTATTGTAAAATAAATAGATAAAATATTCTGGGACATAGCATACAGCGCCATCTAGCCTCAAACTAAGCAAACACTTGTGTCGTGGGTACTAGACATTAACACTACTTGTTATATTTTACAGAGGTTCATACATACCAGCTTACTTAAATAAATTAATACTGAAATAGGCATAGTCTGTTTCATATGATAATAAGTTATGAAGAATGAGTGAAACACTGTTTAATACAGTGACTGATATTTTTTGAAATCAATGCTTATGCATTGGCCACCCTTACCGCTACAATTTAGTTATCACAGAAATGCTATGTGAATAGCATTTCTGTGATAACTGTATAGTGTATATGTTACGGTAAATGTAAGTAATCGGTAATTATGTATAATTACCGGTAATTATACATAATTACCAATGCACACGGTAAATTTAGTGAATTATTACCATACCCCTTTGGTAAATGTAGTAAATAAAGAAATCAAACATCAGAATCAAAATGTATATTAGAATAAATACAAGTATAAATAAATTGCACTAGTAGAGGTTCGGCAAGGAGGCACTGTTATACATTTGAGGTTACAAAGACTCCCCCTGAATTATAATTTGTCGGTCTTCAAGTCGAGAGTAAACCGGTTTCTTCTAGGCAAGCGCGCTAGATCGTAGATTATAACGTTGCTTAACATCAGGCAAGTTGTAGTCTAGGTGGTATGGTAATTATATATAATTACCGGTAAATGTGGATAATTCGAAAGTTTTTACCACTTTTACCAAGAGCACTGGTAATTATGCATAATTACCGCATTATCCACATTTACCGTAACATATACACATCTCAACATATCTAACATTATGCTTCTACACTATAGTTTAACTATCTTGGTCTATTGTACATTGGTTCAATCTCTTTCATTATATATTTGAAACAAACCAAGAATAGAAGTAAATTCTCTTTTTTATCACGAAATAGGCTTATTAGGCATTTGACTACAGCCTGCCTGATGCTAAGCACCACTGTAGTCTAAGATGTAGCATGCTTGCCTAGGAGAAACCCAGTTACTCTAGATTTGAATTTATACTGAATAAATTAATACACTCTTATATTTCCTTCTTTGGCAGTTTTTGTATCTTTATTGTACTTGTTACTGTTGACTCATTTTGTGATACTTTTTATTATTCTTCTTTATTCTTCTTCTTATCGAATGAAAGTGGCTAACTCTGGTGTCGAGAGGTAATTAAGCCACCCTAGGGGCCTCTGACATAGCTAAACAACTTTCGTATGTGATAAACAGCCAGGACCTACAATTTAATGTGTCATCGATTGCTCTTCCTCAAAGTACAGAAGAGCTTTAGATAATATTATCAGTACCTGATAAATTTGTTATGCTATGCTAGTGTGTGTGTGTAATGAATTTAAGAAAAAATATTATATTTGCGTACCTTATGTAAGGTTTTAATGGTGAAACTTTATATTAATTAAGATCTACTGTACCCATTTTACATGCGAATAAATGACATCTGAATCTGAATCTGAATCTAATACAACATATCATATATAAGCATAGTTACCACACCAACCAACCAAAGTTAACATAAATTTTAGCAAGTGGCAAGTATGTGTTGGCAATTTTTACTTAAATCATGTATTAAAGCTGTTGATCTCTGCAAATAATAGCAATACAACATAGTTAACTTAATAATTGTAAGGAACATAAACTTTAGTAAATAGGTATTTACACACATACATAGTGCATAATTTCTAAAGTTTCATGAACAATTATACAAACAAAATCTGACCCTGTGTCACGGCTTACTAGAGTCACGGCGGATCAAACCAGGTGTTAATTGGTTTAGCCATTCATGCGTAAATGCACACACCAACTCAAACTGTAGCCTGTATAATATTACTATGACGTCAGAATGTTATAAATAGGCTAGTGATTTTTATTTTTATACAAACTGAATCATATATTATACCCTAAATTGTTGATACTCAAACATTAAAAAGATAAGATAAGAAAATCAATCTGCCCTAAAATTTTTTTTTAGAAAACAAACCTTTTCTGATAGATATAATATTTATACCTTGCTTTTGAAAGCCAACACATACGTTTTGTATATAAGTATGTCAATATCAATTTACTCTCATCAATTGTTTGTAGAAAACAAACCTTTTCTAGTAGATGTATGTAAGACATGTCAGAGGCCCTTAAGGCTTGATAAACTCTTGACACCAGAGTAGGCGACTCTCATTCAATAAATAGAAGAAGGTGTATGTATCTAAATTAACTGTTGTTTCTTGTAGTCAATATCTCCGCAACTGGAGTCGTACCTGAGCGAGCGCACGGGAGGGCGCGTCGACCAGGCGGCGCTCACCCAGCAGTACTCCGCGCAGCTGGAGACCAAGCTCAGGGAGCGAGATACCTACTGGGAGCAGCGGATAGAGGAGCTCAAACTTTCCCTCGCCTCTGTGCAAGGTCGGTGCACATTGTATAGTACAAGGTTGATTCTTGTGAAAGTTAAATGCCGAGATTTGGCAATGTTTTTGCTTGGAAAGAATTAATGATCGAGTATATTTTGGCGTAAGTTCAATGCACGTCGTAATGATAATGTAAGTGCAATTTTTAAAGGTAATTAAACTGTAATTAATATTACCTGACGTGTTATTTGAACTCAAATACTTGCTTGATATTCTAGGCTATAAAAAGATAAAAAAGATGCACAAGGAAAGACGTAAGACTCCTAATTGTTAAAATGAAGTATTTTTACCTGCTTACGTAGGTAGATACGTATTGTTTCTCATATTTCAATTAAAATGTATTGTCCGGATGTCACTTTACCCATATTTTATTTTTTTAAAGCCTCGTACCTTATTCTTTTGAAACTTTTAGTTTGTCAAATAATAAGGAAGCTCGTGTATCAATCAAACCACCATTATATCTAGACTGTCGTTTATTCAGAGAAGATAAATAACTACATTTTTATGTGTACTCAGAATATGTGCGTACACTAATAATTATATTGACATCTGTCAATTACATACACAACAACTTTGTACGGGAAGAATTTACAAAAAGCTTTAATGGTTACATTAAATTGTTTATAGGTGAAGAAGCATCAGCCGCGCAGACCGTGGCGCGCGCGGCGCAGGCGGAGGCAGCGCGCGCGGCCGGCGAGCGGGACGCGGCGGAGAGACAACTCGCCGACTTGAGAACGCGGCTCGCGGCCGCCGAGCGAGCGCAGGACAGGCTCGACCAACTCACGGTGAGCCCGGCTTGCTAAACAATGCGATAAGTACAACTTGTATTGTTCACGAGAGAAACAGATATACAAAACAATTTACACTTATATCATCTTCATCCACAGCCTTCTCTATCCCACTGCTGGGCATAGGCCTGTCTTTGAATGTGCCAGCTGCGTCGATCTTGTGCAGACCTCATCCATAAAGAACCCGCGACTCGTACAATGTCGTCGACCCATCTCGCTGCCGGACGTTCTACTCCTACTTAAATATAAATCGCATATTTATATTGGACAGGCTTATCCATCCCTTAGAACGATCAGTTTCAAGCAAGGCTTTGAACCGAGAAATCATAATAGCTACACAAGTTGTTACGAGCATTCATAAACTAATAGCAGTTCTTTGTTAGCTATTTCAATAAACGGTAATCGTTGGGTGTTATGTGATCATGATCTGTTTAGATTTAATTTGCTATCGCCAGAAAAATCTTGTAGGAAGACGAAAAACTGTCAATAATTATATCTGCCGTTTACTGTATTTGTTTGTCTAATACGACAGTTGTTAAGTCATGTCAGAGGCCCTTAGGGCGGCTTGATAATCTCTTGACACCAGAGTTGGCTACTCTGATTCTATAAGAAGAAGATCGTACTACAATAGGTTTTTTTTTCTAATTTCCAGGAGGAGTTAGAGCAAGCGCGACGGGAGTGGGCCCGCGAGCGCTCCGACCTCGCAGCGGCGCTGAGCGAGGCGGACGCGCGCGCGCGGGACCTCGCCGACCAGGTGACGCTCGTCAGGGCGGCGCTGCCACCCGACACCCCGCACCATCACATGCATGAAGATGGTATGTACCTACATATTATTGTAGCTATAAGTTGGGTCCGACCTTTACAAGTTTTTTTTTATATGAATTAAAGATTAAGTAAAACTAAATATAAGATTAAAATCTATAAATAAATGATGACGTTACACACACAATTTCGGTTGATACGGTGTAGGGTAAAATGACGTGAAATGAAAACACGTGAAACGCGAAAGACGCTTGCAAATGAAGTGAAACATTTGAAGCAAAACTGCGTTAGAACTTCGAAGTCACGTAGATAGGTCATTAATTCATGTATTTGTAAAAATAGGGCCTCTATAGCTTTGGCTTATACAGTATTAAGTATACCTGGTCGCCTTCTCTGGTTATACTTATTATTATTTTTTCTTTTCCCACAGATAAAAAAGAGCTCCACCCGACCGGTTGCGCAGAGTACGACCGCGTGTGCCGCGAACGCGCCGTGCTGACTCGGCAGTTGCAGGAAGCCAAGATGGCGCTCGCCGACGTCAAGACCTCCTGGAGCGGACAGATCGCCTCCTTGGAGACGCAGGTACGGATAATGGACTCTATATCTAGGGAGTTAGAATACAATTTTGTTTACTCAAAATATAGGTTTCCAGCTCGTTATATTATAGTCAGCCATTTGAACACCACGTTGTGGTCCAATTGTGGCTGTACCTTGTTTCGCCTGGAATTAATTTGGCTCTTTAATGAAGTTGCCGATGTGCACCGTTGAGCATTTGGCGACAGATTTTTATTATAAATAATATCTATGTGAAATAAACTTAAATATTAAAATGTACATAGAATTAGCATACGATTTTTAGTGTGAGTGATGCATGTTGTGATTTTTTGTGATGCATGATTGGGCACAACGATATTCACAATTAACTAAATTAATTGTTCACTCGATTAACTGGTTTGATAAACTTAATCTAGTTAATACAACTTAGCCTCTTATGAAAAATCCAGCGATATCACATCCCGTAAAAAACAAAGACTTACAATCTACAATGACTGATTAATGATTCAGGGGAAAATAAACTTTAGTGTTACCGTCCAAGGTTGATTATCGCATAAACTATTACAGCAAGTTATACCCTACCCTACTAGGTGGCGAGGCTGTCTAGGCAGGCGGGCGAGGAGGGCGCGGAGAGGAGACGGGTGGAGGAGGAAAAGAAAGAGATGCAAGACAAACTAGTCAACATGGCAGCTGAGTTAGACAAGGCCAGACAGAATCTGATGAATAGTGAAGCTAAGGTATACATTTCATCTATTATTGTGAATGGCTTGAACCGTATATTTATTGTGTTTAGAAAAGATAATTTTATTTCTTTTATAGTCCTATTGTGTCTAAATCGAATGACTTCATATTTTCATATTTGAAAATTTCATATTTCTTGTCGTATTGTTTATGATTATTGACGTATATTCCACAAGTATATACAAAAAATGCTTTAAAATACAGAAAAACTTACAAAAAACCGATTATTGTGTACATATTTCAAGTTTCATATGTAAAATATACTGGCAAATTAAGGTGCATGGTAGTGCGCCCGCCAAGACGTAAGACGTGCGTTTTTGAGTATGTAGCTTAGCTTAAGCCTTCAGCTAAATTTTAACTTTTAGGATTAGATGCTAATATCAGTTATTGTATTGATGAATCTCTAAAAAACTGTGGTGTATGGTATACCAACAATAGAATTAACTCTTCCTTATTTCTATCTCTTTCTCATGCATGTTGCATGTCTAATATTATAAAAAAAACTTTGCTTCATGTAGCTCTCTACAACTAAAAAAGCCTGTGATACGTTTATTACATACATAAAATATTCATATGTTGTAGGATTATTGTTATCAATATCAATGTAATATGATATGTTATCCCCAAAACGAGTTAATAATTACAATAATAGATAAATATTAAAACACAAGTAACTGTCACTTACTTTACTTATAGAGCCAGACTTTCGAATTAATCTCTTATGTCCTGTATTTTTGTACTATTCGAAAGTTTAGGTCAAAAGGTTTTTTTTTATTTTTATTACTCCGATTTCGAGAGTTCGATCAGCCAAGGCACAGTCGAGCAAATATCTGGTCAGAATTATGGGCGAGCGTCTGAGGTATATATATACATATCTATATAAAGTGAATTAAAGTGTTATACAATCAACCTTAACATAAACATACTCTGATAAATTTTGTTCCACACCAGCTTCCATGTAATGATCTAAATATATAACTATAAATCAAAGGTGACTGACTAACTGACATAGTGATCTATCAACGCACAGCCGAAACCCTGGACAGATCAGGCTGAAATTTAGCATGCAAATATATGTTATGACGTAACTACAGCTAGGCAAGGCTTTCTGGAAATGCCACTTTTAAATGGGTGAAATAGGGAATGCAAGTTTAGCTTCTTAATGCGAGCAAAGCCGCGAGCACCTCCTAGTTTAAGTATAAAGTAGCACTAACAGTGTGGTCCGGCGCCGCTAGGTGGCGCGGCTGAACCAGGAGGCGCACTCCCTGGCCATGGAGGTGAAGGCGCTGCGCAGCTCCGCGAGCCACGCCGGCGTGAGTGCCACCCTGTACACCATATAGTTGTACACGTGTACTTTGTGTACAAGTGCTAACACACAGACCATGTGCACATATGGTTTAGAGTACATAGGGTTACCTAAAAACAACAGCAACCCCGCAGGATAGTTAGCAGGCAGGTAGCTAACAGAACAAACAAGTAAATGAATGACTTATGACATTTAATCTAGTTAAAAAAACTTCTATAAATAGGTACAGAGAGTTCATAGCGCCGAAATATATGCTAATTCCAATTTTTTTTTCAAATTTTAAACAGATATTGTTGTACATTATGTTAGCTATCTGATCCTGCGAGGTAGCTGGTATTTTTCAGGTAACTCTCCATCTTTCTCTCTCACATTTTTGCTCTGAGATACAATACAATGTTTCGATTGAAACTGGAAAAAACTGGACAACTGTGTCAAATGGTTTGGTGCTGAAATTGGTCAGCACCAAACCAAATCTGGTGGTGTGCTAGCACTTTCAAGCCTAACGCATATTGGCTACTGTCGATAAATAGTATTACATGAAATAAATTTGGATAAGATTGAAAACAAACAGAGTCAAAACTTAATATTGCACTTTACTTAGTGCCAAATATATTTTGGAACAGCGATAGAAGCCAGGGTGCAAATTCTACTCAGAGCAAGTTTTTCATTCAGGTTATAAGCAGCTATTATGCATAGATGTAATTATACTACATTTAACTTCTTTTATTGTACACAAAACATGAGAAACTAGCTCTGTGTCGACATGAAATTAAACCTACACTTTTGCCTTTGTATTAGCACCTTAGATTTAATCGAGTATCAATTTATAAAATGATTAGTACATTCCAGCGGTACAATATGCATCTCTGTATATGTAATGCATAGATGTAAGCTTTTTAGTTGCCATGAATCTACATACTGTAATAACATTAGCAACCCAAATTGAGTTATAAGGCTTATTTACTTTTTGGTCAACGTAATCTCGCGTTAGAAGCAAATTTTATATCTAAACTCTAAGCGAACTTTAGAATATAGCGTTAAAGCAATGAAAGCCTTATCGTGACACATCGTATTATTCTCAAGCCTTTACTTAATTAAAAATTAAGTTGGTTAAATATATGTTGGTTATTATATTACTTTTACACTTTTTAAATTGTTTTTCCCGTAGCTAAAGTCGCAGTTTTAGATTGATATATTATTTTGAAACAATAAATCTAGACGTAGTATTGTATCGTGCGTCATCGCCGATGTTTGCTTTCAGACTGTTTGCATTTACGATTATGTATTGTTGACGTTGTAACCTATTGATGTATTTATAGTAAATGTACTTAATTTTGTGCAAGTTGAATTAGATTAGAACAAGAATATAGATAAAATACTTTAGCTACACGTTTTTATCCTATAGCCTTTGTCATTCAGGTGACGTATATAATTTTGAATATAAATATGCAAATCGTGGTCGATGACTTTGAAATAAACTGACTTACAAAATAAATATTAAAAACACAACGAACATGTAAGTGGAATAACAAGTTATGTAATATTAATTTTATATGTCATTTTAATGCAGGCTTGTCTGGAATAAACCAAACACAAAAACCGGAAATTTCAACATAATTACATCACGTGGAAAATCTTTTTATGACAGAAATGAATTAATTATGAACCTATTATAAGAATAATCTGAGACCGACCAAGTTACCGAATACCAGATGAGCCTGCATTCAAAAACAGTTTCCATCAAGGTTTTATTTTATATATTTTTGTGAGATTTGATATTTATATGCTTTTAAAGTTTATTGTTTTATTTGACACACTATGCCTTATTATCAAGCATATAGGATTCACATTCGCTTATTACAAGCACTGCACCTATGGTCTATCTATGCGTTCATTACTCGTATTTCAGTAAGAATACAAAACGCCACATTCCTGTTTTTGCAATGAGGCATGAATGAAACAAAATATTTGTCAAATGCACGACGCTCCACTCGGGACAAAGTTTTACTCTTTTCTATTATGCATAACGTAATCATTTACAAAACATTAATAACCCGTCGCGTCTGACTCAAAAATTTCCGTCTACTATTACGTAATAGACCCGCTCGATGCAAATTTTTGTTTCATTTGTTGTCAACCGCATCAAACTAGAAACACGCATTCGCCGAACAATTACGTTTGCTACTCACAGTTTTGTTACTGGTCAAATTTTATCAGCACGCGTTCTTACTGCCTTTATTTATATGGTATTTTTATCTGAAAGATAAATTGATAACGTGCTGAGCACGTGATGTTGTCTAAACTAGATTAGTTGGCTTGTTGATGCTGACGTGAGTTGAGAAGTTAGTGCAGTGCTCTTTGTGCTCCTAATACCCAGCTACTTTCACATTCCGAGTAAGTTTTTTTGTTATTTCTGTTATAATTTTATGATTGTAAAAAGGCAGCTGTATAAGATGAAAGTCCTTTCAGATTACACTTACAAGGTTTTTCATATTTTTTCTCATATATTTTATGACTGAGTCATGTATTTATTGTTGTTTTTCATTTAAGGAAAGTACGCTTTGTACAGCGTAATATTATTTGAGCTCGTTAGTAAGATTATTGTTACAAGAAACGTTTGTTTTGTATTATTTACAATATCTAGATATTTATTTCTTCTGAATGTACCGAAGCACGAACTATTTTCATTTTTTAATAAATTGTATTTTTTAGGAAATTTTCTTTTTATTTTTTCCCGAGAGTTGCATGGTAGAGCTGCTAACCGCTTCGCTAAAACTCTGAAAGGTAATTTTCTTTGCATGTTCTTGTTTACTAATTTTGTGTGACTAATTGAGTTATACAGCTTTGTGTGAGTGTCTTTTGTGTCGATACATTGTGTTTTGTTGCACGTTGGTTACCTTGGCTTTAGTTTGTTGTTTATTCTCGTTTTTTTACTGCGACTGTTGGAGGTTACGGAAAATCAGTTTAGTTTTACGTCGTTTTTTATAAAATGGTCTTCATACACCTCAAAGATGAGACTACACACATTGCTGTGGCTTATAACTGGAGTGGATCTTTAACGAGTGAAATTGGTCACGGTTGGCAGAGCACATCACAGCACCGTTAAAGTAGAACATTTCTTTGCCACTACCGATTGAAACTCGCTCGGATATTACAAGACACGCACGCTGCAATGCTCTTGAAATATTTTTTAATTGAATTAATAACTATGTATACACGGCTTATGTACATTGTCTAGTGATTTGTGCGCTGCCAAGTTATTTTATAGCTAGAGTAAATAATGACTAGTGACTCTTCGAATTAAATACAAAATTAAGTGTTTAGCTCTTGCTTTGTGTATAAATAAAGTGAATATATAATGTGTGTGCTATTAGTGTAGTGTAAATGTTTTGCGAGAGACTAAGAAATCTGCCGCTCCTAGTATTTCCTGTAAAAGGAAGAGAAATAGTAAGTCCAGTGTTGCTAACTGTAGTTTTTCCTCTAATGATGTCATACCGTTTAAGATAAAACATTTTCACGTGGTTTAAAGATTGTTTATCAATGAGTAACAGTCGGCGATAAAAGTTATATATGGCTAGTGTATAAAAATTATCAATAGCCACGCACCTACGTATTTTATGACTTACCTTATTTCTGACATTATTCGTAATTCAATTGTTAGGTATAGAGTTGTCTAAGTCACACAAATCACAAAAAATACACTACACAGACTGAAGTTTCAAAGCCACTTTTTTGTTTATTGTACAAAGTTGTAATGTAACGATATCATGTACCTAATAATAGGTATACCTACCACGAAAAATCAAGTATCAATTTTAGTTTGCGACGATTCTTTATTAATAATATGCTTATCATTATTTTTACATAACATGTTGAATGAGCCAAACCACCATACATCTCAAAACACAACGGTTACCTGTATGTACCTAATGACATTTTATGTCAAACATCTAAAATTCTCTTCCCTCAATTTCAGGAGAAGAGTATGGATCTCCAGACTCAAATAGACGAACTGACAGAAGAGAACAAGACCCTCGCCGAAGCGTTGGAGAATGAAAGAACATTGGTGAAGATCCTGCGAGAGAAGGTGGACAAGTCGAACCGGCTGTATGACGAACAGAAGGCGGAGGTACATCACCTGAACTCGGTGGTCAATGAGATGCAACACGACTTTGTTGATATGCAGCGGACTATTGAGAAGTGAGTTATTTGTATATACAAAAAAAGTATATAAGTATTATATCCGTTATCTAGTACCTACGACACAAGCGTTTGCTTAGTGTGGGGCTAGATGGCGCTGTGTGATATGTCCTGAAATATTTATTATTATTATTTTATTGTGTCGTGGGTACTAGATAACGGATATAATACTTATATACTTTTCTTTTGTAAATACATACTTATTATACATAAAAACGACCAGACTCAACACAAGTAATTATAAATTTTAAAGCACATAAATACTTGTGTCATGCGGGAATCGAACCCGCGACCTCTAGATTAGAAGGCAGAGCCACTACCAACTAAGCTAACAGGCCAGTAAAAATAGTATTTGCTATTTGCACACAAAGGTAAAAAACATGGTGGATACATAGAGATTTCGTATGTTCTACAAACACATGATAATTAATTATAATCGGGTCTTTTTTTACACGAGATAGGCTCACGCTTGACTACAACTTGTCTGATGTTAAGCAACGTTATAATCTACGATCTAGCGCGCTTGCCTAGAAGAAACTGGTTTACTCTCGACTTGAAGACCGTCAATTTATAGTTGAAGGGGAATAGAGATTCGGGCAGGGAGTTCTACAGTTTGGCTGTTTTGTTTGTTTCCAAGGAACTTTGCCTTTTTTAAATCGTATAACTAAAAACCGTTCTAGATGCGGTCGCTTGCTTTTTTTTTGGAAAAATACTTTCAGCTTCCTCAAAGGACGCCCATTAAGTTTAATCTTCCATATATTAAAAAAAGTCGTTGCCAAAAATATGTATTGTGTACTCCTAATTTGCCATTAACTGTATATTATGTATTTTTTCTGTGTATTTCTTTTCTGCATATATCTTTTGTTTAAAGCATGTATTTGTGTATTCTGTAAGTAATTATCTTAAAATTGTTAGTTAGGTCTGCTTCAAGAGGGCTTTAAGTGCTCGTAATTTTTTATTTTCTATTACATTATGTGTGTTTTAGCTTAGTGCCTGTTTTGTAGACTAATAATAATAAATTAATTAATTAATATTTGCAGAGAGAAGCGCGAGAAAGACGAGGCGCTGCTCCGCAACGCGCACATGTCGCTGTCGGTGGAGATGTCGCAGAGTGACGCGCGCTACCACCAGGCGGAGGCGGCCGAGCTCAGGGCCCGGCTGGAAGAGCTGGACACCATCCTGGCGCAGCATAAAGAGGTTCTTTTACTTTGTATAGTCTGTATACTGTCAAGTACTTCACCACTAAACTAAAAGACTCCCTGAGATTAAGAAACATAATGAAACCTAGAATGTGCAATTAAAATTGAGTATAATTTTTTGTACGTAAAACTAACACGACTCCCTGCCGAAATGTTCTCCAAATTATTACCGACGGCGACTCGTAGAATAATCATTAAATTGAAACTAGGAATATATCTAACATTGAACCGTTACAACAAAACATTTGTTGATTTATTCCCATTATATAATCTACTTTAAAATAAAATAAAAACTTAAGAAGTTCAAAATACTCATGTATTTTCTCTATATTTTCCAGAACCAAGCAGCATGCATGTTAATAAAGGAGACGGAGGAATCTAGAAAGGCTGAAATAAATGAACTGAAGCAGCGCATCGAGCAACTAGTCGCGAGCGAGGACACGCTCAAGAAGGCTATCGTAGACTTAGAAACTGAAATCTGTGATAAAAATAAGGTAACGTTTTCTCATTCTTATTACACATAGTTGTCTGAACGGCAACTTCGTTCAAATGTAACGTCAAATTTGCTTCCATGTTTAACCGACTTCAATAAAAAGAGTCTTCTGAAAGTTTTTTTCCACATCTCTTTCAATTACCAATATGCTGTCATGCTTGCTCAAGTTCCGTATCGAACAATTTCCAAATAATCATTTTCTGGTTTTGCGAAAAAAAATATCATATTTTTTATTACTGTATTATAGTTCCCGTAAGGCATGATTAAAAGAAAAATAATAAATTGATTAGTTAGATTTTAATGATTATTTTGATTTTGTTTTTAGCTAATTTTTCGACATAATTATTGACGTAAGTGCTAGCCGGTTATTACAACTAAACATATTCTTGTATCATTACAGAAAATTAAAACGTTAGACAACCGGATAGCAGACATGAAGAAGACATTGCAGAGGGAGCTGCAGAGCAGCAAGTCTGACCTCACCACCGCAGAGGAACAGGATATTAGCAGAAGGTGTGTACACTTATTTCTATTTCTCGTACTTTACTTTTATAGGTGAATTAGAAACTGCTTATTTACTTAAATCATCATTTTCATCTAGTCTGTAATTATGTTGTCCTTGTTTAACGTTGTTGTTTGTGTGTTTGTTAGACAGAGCATACAGTACCAGTTAGGTACTGTATTCTCTGTCTAACTCAGGTTTTTGAAATAATTAATGGCACTCATTTTGTTCAAGCTGCGTACACTCATCTGAGGAATTTGTTTTGGTTGAAAACCAGTGTTGAATGTGTATTTGGCTTATTTATGAACTCATTCTGTTTTGTGTACCGTTATAAATAAATATTTTTTTTACTTGTATCATTCAAGTGCATAATAATAACTGCAACGGATAGCCGCCGTTTTTCATACTTATTAAAAACTCTTTTATAAAATCTAACAACTTTTTAGTACATATTCAAAACTCTTTTACATCGTGTTCCAGATACCTGAAGCACGTGGTGCTCCGGTTCCTCACGGCTCGCGAGCTGGAAGCCCGCCAGCTGACCCGCGCCCTCTCCGTGCTCCTCCGCCTCTCCGCTCATGAGGAGGCCCTTCTCCGAGCAGCGCTCCCGCCCCGCACCGGCATCTCCTCCTGGTTCCCCTCACTCACCAACAATACTTGATGAGCTGGCCACATGTTGGTTTGTGTTTGATAATCTGTTTTTTTACACTTTACAACCACGCATTAGACCACTAAGTCACCTGAAACGATACAGGCACAAGCAAACATTGTGGAACCAAGGTGGAGCAAGCCTGTATTGTAATTGAAAAAAAAAGGTTTGGTCTGGTATAAAGTAACTCCGTTTCACAAAATATGTCCCTCGGTAAAGAAACTATTTCGTGATAATAACATCTAACAACTGTAAAATGACACACTTCTCCGTGGGACTTATTTCAAGAATTGCTCTTTGTAGTTCGCACGGCGGAAAGTTATCATCCGAAAACGAACGCTCCAAATAAGTTTGTTTTTTTTTTCAAATCGATATTGACAATGATGTCTTATCATCGTTCATTTTCGAATGAACTTGCTGGTCCGTGTGATATTAAAAAAAATGTATGAATATTTAGTTCTAGTTGGAGAGACCACAGTTCATTGTTTAGTATGTTCATTGTTCATATTTTGTTGTCTTTGTTAATACAATATTGCGAAAAACAAGTACTTAAGTCGTAAGATACGATTAAAATAATGACATGAACACTATATCAAGTTGTATCCACATCGCAGCCGTTTTCCTAGTGCGGTATTGGGCTAGATGGTAATGTCCTCAGATATATATTTATTTCGAAACAAACATAATCCACATACCTCATCGTACCGACTGCAACTATAATTTATATTTATATAAATACAGGGTGGCGCAATAGAACGTGCATATTTGAAATATTGATTAAAAAATAAATACAAAAGGTATAGTTAAAATAAAACTGAGGTATTATTAAGAAATAACTGGAGTTTATTTTTTAAAAATAACATCGTCTAAATGATGACCCTCTCTTTGACGACACTCCTCTAATCGCAAACGGAAGTTATTGAAAACTTTCTTCAGTAATGCTGGTGTAATTGCTGCCATTTCACCACGGATATTCTCCTTGAGCTGATCGATGTTTTTCGGATTATTGCTGTAGACTTTGTTCTTGAGGTATCCCCACAAAAAAAAGTCAGGAGGCGTCATGTCTGGACTACGTGGGGGCCATGGGATATCACCTCTTATCGAAATCAGTCTGCCAGGGAACATCTGTTTCACAACCGCCATGGAGTCATTTGAAGTGTGACAGGTAGCTCCGTCTTGTTGAAACCAAGTCCTAGAATTCACTATTCTTGAATTTTCAAGCTCTGGAGCCAAAAAATCTTCCAACATCGCAACATAGCGTTCGGTATTAACAGTGACGTTTTGCCCCCGCGCATTTTCAAAGAAAAACGGTCCAATTATTCCTCTACCAGAGATTGCTGCCCATACTGTCACTTTAGGACTATGCAGTGGTTTCTGGCGCTTGAGTTTGGGATTCTGACTGTTCCAGTAACGACAATTTTGACGATTTACGAACCCATTGATATGGAAGTGGGCCTCATCTGAGAAAAGGATATTGTCAAAATTGGAAAATCGATTAAGCATTTCATTAGCAAATGCGAGCCTTGCTCCGAAGTCAGACTCTTTCAATTCTTGTGTTAACTGCAGCTTGTAAGGATGCAGTTTAAGATCCAAGTTTAAAATTCGTTGCAAACTTCGTCGCGATAAGTGTAAGATAGACGATCTCTTGCGAGTAGACATTTGTGGATCTCCTCGTACAGACTGCATAACTCTCTCAATATTGTCGTCGGTCCTAGATGTTCTTGGACGACCTTTTGCTAGTTGTTTAAACGTTGAACCAGTCTCTTCAAAACGCTGTACCCATATTTTAATTAAATTAGCACTCGGAGCTTCACTAATTTGCCGTAGTCCATATTCAGAACAATATAAACGCCTAGTAACGATGTATGAACGAGAGTTCTCGTAAAATGCGCGCACGCAAAATGCGCGACGCTTCCCGTCGAAGTGACTCATAGTGACTAAAACTCCATGAGCCCGCCTACCCAACGATGCAGGCTCCCCCCGCCCGCACACTTTCTACCCCGCGAAAAAAGATGATGCAATATGCACGTTCTATTGCGCCACCCTGTACTTGTTGCTGGTTATTATTGTTTCAAAGTAATTCAGGAGTTGCAGTTATTATTGAGGTTCGAGTGCACTTAAATGTTAAGCTAGCTTTATGTGCTATAGCTTAGCTATGGATAAGTAACGAGCTTAACCAATAAAATAGCACATTTAAATTGTCCTAAACAATAAGGGTTAAACACTGCCTAGCGAGTCTGATCTGTAAACTCTAGAGTTAAAAATAATCACATACCTAAATAAACTCCCACATTATATACCGTACTAGTGGGTGCTCGCGGCTTCGCTCGCAGGATTTTTGGAAATGCCTTAACGGGGTGAAATATCACCCCGTTAAGGCATTTCCAAAAATCCTTTCTTAGCGGATGCCTACATCTTAAAATCTACCTTCATTCCAAATTTCAGCCCAATCCATCCAGTGGTTTGGGCTGTGTGTTGATAGATCACTATATCAGTCAGTCAGTCACCTTTGTTTTATATATATATATATATATATATGTATATAGATTATTGAATGTTTTTGGTACTATTTAATAAGTAATGAATGATTTCCTGATCAGAGCTCTTCATAAAGTTTTGTAATTTGAAAGCACTGCAAGCGTCAATTTACGAATGTTCCATCCAAACCAATATAACGTCTCAATAATAACTATTACTCCTTTTTTGTAAACCAACATATACATACTGCTTAATATTTGCTGGCGGACGGCAAAATTCATGATTGAAATTAAATGAAGTACATTGAATTTACCTAAAGTACATACGATTTGTAAAATGTATTATTATATTGGCTTTATTTAATCACATTTCCTTCCATGGACTGATATGATTATCTTGTTGGTGTCCAGAGTTGTATTTTGTGATAGGCATCTATACCTTTTTTTATTAATTTAGGTAATTATTGGAATCATAATATTTCGTTATATTACTTTTTATTTTATTCCTCTGTTAGTTAATTATTACTCTACACATGAAAAGTTGATGGTACTTAATTTATATGAATAAGGTTATTTGTTAAGGCCCTGCATAGTATTATGCAAGTATATAAGTATGATCATAGAACAATCAATATTTATTGCTAATTGAGGTTGCCTTAATAGCTGCTAGTCAGAGTTATTTGTACCTTTGTATAAACATTGTTTTGTGTGCCCAGAGCTTTGTGGAAAATCGTGTTTTTGAAGTTTGTAGGGATTTTTAAACAAGTTTAGTAGATTATGTATTATGTACAATATTATGTATCATTATTGTAAATTAAAAATATAACTGAAGGTAATTAGTACATACACGTTACAATTTAGTAATCTCATTGTAGAAAGTGTGAATAAATTAAGATGGCGGCGAATTTATTGTTTCTTTTTTAACTTACCCATGCTAGCTCCAGACACTCGCTTGTGTATCCATTCAATGCAGGAAAGAGAACACTTTTACCCGGCGTTTAAATTTTAACTACATACAATGGACTGCTCCGTTAGCTTAGTTGGTAGTCAAGTGGCTCTGGCTTCTAATCTAGGGGTACGGTTCGATTCCCGCATAACACAAGTATGTAATTATGAATATTAAAATTTGTAAATAGGTACTTGTGTTGAGTCTGGTCGTTTCTATGTATAATAAGTATGTATTTACAAAAGAAAAGCATATATGTATTATATCCGTTATCTAGTAGCCATGATACAAGCGTAACCTTAGTTTGGGGCTAGATGGCGCTGTGTGATAAGTCGTGTTTTTTTTAATTATTGACCACCTTTCAATACTTTAAAATATAAGAATATGTATCGATCAATGTGATCAATGTATCTTATTATTAATCAACAACCTACATTGTTATGTAATATGTATATCAAAAAAAAAACGCAGCATGTATTTATCATACTTTATTTACAATTCACCTTACAATTTGGTTTGGGAGCGGTTGAAAAGCTCTAACTTCTATTTTATGCTAGTTTAGCGGATCGTGATTCAAGGCACAAAATCTAATACAATCTACATCCATACGGCAGAAACTAAAACATTACATATTATAATTCTCGATAAATATTACAGCACTATTAACTAAAACTGTATTTTAAAATATAAATAAAACTTTTTCAGTATTTAGCGCCGTATATGAACGTGATTCAATTTATATATTCTCCTATTTTCACATATTATTTATATTTATTTATTCAATAAATGGGTTTTTTAATAGACCTGTTTTTATATGATACCTGTACAAGACAGTACTAGCATCGTATATAAATATAGTATTTCAATCATACATATGTTACTTTAGGCATACAACGAACTAAATTGGAACTCGGATTAATTTTAGTAGATTTTATGCTTTAAAAATCAATTGCTTAGACTAGGTGATGTGGAATGTAAACTATAATATGTATGTATGGCTGTATGTAATGTTATGGACATTATGTACGTAAACATCTGTCTACCTACGAATTGCAAGTCCTACGTACAAGTATATATGTATATCGGTAATAGTGGGACACTTTACACCAAAAACTTACTAAATGATATAACCATAAACGATAAATTAATGAAAACGGCTTCAACACTCAACATAACGTTTCCATGCTTGTAAAATTCCATGTAACTACAAACAATTGTCAATCAAGGAAAATATAAAAGCTTCAATAATAAAACATTTCACATTTATACCACAATATCTCCCACAGGACATTTACTAAAATATTTTTATAACGTAGAAAATTTAACTAACATTAAACTACCATATTGTGATACCCACCACATAAACTAATGTCCGATCGCTGAGCAGTAAGAATTTGTCGTCACTTTCGTACTAGTTCTGTCACAACTGAGTGAGCGTGACAACAATATACGAACGTGTCGTACAAAAATTCTTCAAACTTTGCGACCGGACACTAGGTACAAATATGTCCAAACCATTGACATCTATTGCTTTAAGTTTCGTTGATTGTACATGTCCAGTTTCAAACAGATCACGCATTTTCATCTCACTTTTACGATTATTATCTGATCCATTAAATTCTAATATTATATATCACTAGACTTGCACGGAGACTATGATTTTAAACGTATTTAGGTATTGGTACAAGTTTGGAAATTAGCCTCAAAACGCTTTGAGTTGATTTAAAACTGTGACAGTAATATTACTTTTACCTGATGATTAGGTACTATTCGTGTTACGAAGAACGTGAGAGATAATTTTAAAAATAACCATAAAGATTATTTAGAAAATATATGAATTTTAGAGCAGTGGTTCCCCACAGGTTTGAGCCGAGTCGATACTAAGTCCTGATAACAGAACCTGTCATGTTAGTGCGTTATCACAGTTACCTTTTGACTTTATTAATTACCGCTTTAAGCTTGATTAACATTAGCCTGGCCTTATACTATATAACTAGAGATAGATTTTTAAGACTAGAGTGGTCGATGATATATTCAAAGTATTCCACTATGCAACTTGCAAATTAATGATGCTTCTAAGTTATTCAAGTTAAACTCTTTGGTCAATGTGATAGCACTACATTTTTTTTACAAGAAATGGGTTAATAAAGTACAGTGTGAAGTGAAACTAACTTGTGTATTAAACTGTTACTTTCTCATAACTTCAAATCACTATAGTTTATTCGCTGAAAAAAATAAAACAGTACTTACTGAAATACTTAAAGTCAAACTATATTTATATTGGGTTCCACTTAAAACAGTGAGCCAAATAAATCGATAAATCTTTCTTCAAATAAAGTTATCACAATTGTCAATTAGAATAGAATGGACTTTGCTATTACTGCAATACCAAACTCAACCTCTCAGTGAACAAACTATAGAGACATTCTTTAAGTACTTCCTTATCTAGTTAAATTTACTACAACTCCATCAATATTTGAACGTTCAACATTTCACCGCTAGGGGCGCTTCATTAATTTATTTATAGGTACATTTTAAACTCGATCAACCAATGTCAAATCGACTACAAATTTCTTTGCCTCATAAATAAAATAAATAGATCCGAAGCACCCCTGTCACATCGATCTGTCTTCACCAATCATACGCATTCATTGTAAGATTTAAGAACAAATCCAACCATTATGAATATTCACTAACAATTTAGTCTTGGCGGCGGGTCGTGCCTACAGTTTGACCCTGCCGTGGCAGATGTCGCTGTAGAGCTGCGTGGTGACGGGCACGAAGTGTGCGCCCGCGCGGAAGTAGAGCGGCTCCTTGATCACGTCGGGGTCGAAGCCCTCCTTCTGGTACTGCAGCTTCTTCAGCTTGAACGTGCCTGCAACGTACAGATTGCGACATTTAAAACTATATTGGGGTTATGCATCCGTAACCGAGGAGATACTCGTATCATCCAGCATCGCCATTGTCGGACAGTGACGCGCAGTAATATTTCTGGCTATACCTACAACTATCCACAGAAGACGAATGCTCACCAACCGGCTTTCTCAAATGACTTATGACACTTATCAAAAATACGATTGCTTAGTATATAGGTACTTGCATATTTTCGCTAGATTGGTTGGAGTTGCTTCCAGATTGTTATAACATAGCATGTCACCGGTGATCTTGAGATCCTGCACCATGTAGGACTCAGATTGCGCGAACAAGTCCGCTATAAAGCTACAGGGAGTGATGTCGACAATACCCTCACCTGTGATCTCGAGGTCCTGCATGATGCGCAGGAACAGTGGGCGCGCGTAGGAGGGCAGCGAGTCGTCCAGCTCCTGCGCCAGCCGCGCCAGGTCCAGGCTGCGCGCCGGGTCCGCCACCGCCGCCATGCCGGCGCGACCCTCCGTCGCGGGGATCTGGGGGGACATATTCATTGACCAACGAGGCACAAGTAACTGAGCAAAAACATGTACACAATTAAAAAGCTGCCCCTTTTTCATTGTGTTTCTTTTAAAGACTTTTCCTTCAGATTGGCTAGGCACTTTGGCTTATGATTATTATTATGCCACTTCCGCCAGAAAAAAATTGAAAACTGAATCATTAGAGGGAAAAAAGGTATCTATCAAGCCAGACTGACCGAGACTCCGTAGACGACACAGGCGCGCTGGCCCAGCGAGGGCGCCAGTGCGTCCTCCACCTCCGCCGTGGCCACGTTCTCCCCCTTCCACTTGTAGGTGTCCCCCGTGCGGTCCCTGAAGTACAGGTACCCCAGCTCGTCCGCCACCAGGATGTCCCCGGACACGAAGGCCGCGTCGCCCTTGCAGAATATGTCGCGCTCTAGCTTCTTGTTGCTGTCTTTCTGCAATGCGCGCAATAAACAACTTTTAGCATTCCATCTTTAAGGCATATCTATAACGAATTTGTCAAGTTTTTGCAAATCATCAACTGATGTATCCATTTATAGTTTGCCCCTTGATCCCTGCCAGATTGGTTACCTGGAAGAGATCGCTTTGAGCGATATGGTCGCCCAACAGGACACTAAGATACTTTAACTTTTGTGTGTTTGTGTTTTTAATGTTTGTTAGTGTTTTTAATAAACTGTTATCTAAGTCTTACCTTATCAACATATCCGTGGTACTCCCTGGACGCGTTGCCCTGCGCTATGAGGCCGATGAACATGCCCGGCTCGTCTGAAATCACCAACAAATAACATTTTAGCAAAAGATTTCGTCACACACTTTTTTTGAAACATTTAATTATGCTTAAAAAGTATGCAATTTTAAAGTTAGTTAATCTATCAACCTTTTTGTCTTCATTTCAGCACAGGCTTATGATCGAAGACACAGTAATCTACATCCCCAACGCAACGGCCGCGGCGCTTGTGCGAATATCGCATCAGCTGATCTTGTGGTAAGATGCATGAAAGTTGTGCCAGGAGCATAAGGCGATATTTGCTTATCTGCATATGCGATCTTTCTGCATATGCAGAGAAGATACTATTCACATAGTATCACGTACAACACGTAGCATTAAGTATATAAGATGTTAGTCTTAATAAGAACACATTGATTCGCATACATATTGATAATATACAAGTCACAATATACTTTGAAACATCCCAAGATGTAAGTGTTTAAATTATCCCATCACCCTTGCCGCTCTGGCAAAAAAGTCATCAGACAGTCAAGCGAGTAAATAAAAACTTTCAGAAGAATTGATTCTTTTTTAAGTTGGTTAAAACTAAACTGGTTGCAACTCACTAGGCTGGCATCGTATGCAGAGTCCGTCGGGCCCGCGCAGCAGCGCGCCGTGCTCGTCCGCCCGCACCAGCGCGATGGGGTGCAGGCGCGTCGGCACCAGCTTGGGCAGGAAACCCACTGCGCCTACCGTGTTGTCCACGTTTACTGGGGAAAATAAGTCCGTATGAGAGTGGCCAACTCTGGTGACAGAGTTTAATTATTTATTATATTATGTGTGTTTTAGCTTAGTGCCTGTTTTGTAGACTAATAATAAATAAATAAATAAACCGCCCTTAGGGCCTCTGACATGGCTTAACGACTGTCGTACTATGACAAACGGCCCGGACATACAATCTAATGTATTGGAACATATAAAGAAACCGTTATATAGAAACTAAAATAATGCTAGTTGGTCTGTTTTTTCAACGAAGTGGCAGATTATTGTGATTCTTGGTAGTAGGTAGTACCTACTTAAACTACTCAGAACCTTTGTTCCAGGAAATACATAGGTTACTTTGTATTCCGAAAAATATGATCCCGTGTGTAAGTATATATGATCATTGATTGCCGAGTGTTAGATTGGTTGCAGATTAAATTTTCCCCTCTCATAAAATCTACAATCACGCACGTGATGATGATGGTGAATACGAGCACGTACTATATTTTTCATACATTTCAATAATGCGTCTAAAGCCATATCTGATCATAAGTTAACTGATTTTTCAGGGCTTCCAGAATGTAAGTTTTCCTTTCAGAGTAGAAAATCATTTCCACTCTGAAAGAAAAATCTATTGGTATTCTTAATTTATACAGAATAGAGCAAAGCAAGTAAGCAATATTTCTTTATTTTATGCTTTAGGCATGAACATGTCCATACAAGGTAACAATTTTAGAACTTATTCTAAAAAAATGCCATAGAATAAAAAAATAATAAAAATAAATATTTCTGGACAATTCGCACAGCACATTTTAGTCCCATACAGGGTTACTCATAACTAACTCATAACCATTTAATGGTAGCTTTAGTACGCCAAAAGAATAGTTCAGGACATACCACACAGCGCCGTCTAGCCCCATACTAAGCTTACGCTTGTATCATGGGTACTAGATAACGGATATAATACATAAGTATATACTGTTCTTTTGTAAATACATACTTATTATAATATAGAAACGACCAGACTCAACACATACACATGTAGTTTAATAATACATTTTAAATAGTCGTAAAACGAAGTTTTGTTTTGACGTACTAAATCCGCCCCTAAAAGCGTATGCGTTAGTTGCTAGAAACCCTGTAAAGTAGTATGTATACATTTTTTTGTAAATACATACCTACTTGTTATACTTACATAGGCGATCACTAACGATCAGGCTCAAATCAGACAAATAATTGCAAATGGATATTTAAGTACTTGTTGGTCTAACAATTTCAGACAGCCTGGCGACAAAAAAATTAATTGTATTTACTGGGAATTATTCAATGTTAGTTGGATGCTAATTAATAGATGCTTTGATAGAGATTGGTTAAAAAGCGGTTAAGTAACAATACCCAGAACTCATCTCTTTGTCGATATCTTTGTTGAACATATATAAAAGAGAGAATATTATGCCTTATGCATTATGCCTGTACACAGCACTACTTACTTTAACTCTATTTGGACGCCTGCCAGCAGATATGTTAAACTTTTTCATATACTTATGTACATATATAGATACTTAAGTACTAATTGACCTGCTTTAAAGTAATGCATGTAAACTACTTATGAATTAAAATTTTAAATTCCTACGAGTAAATTCATTTTTCTTTCTCGTGAAGTACCTAGTTACATAAAAGGAGATCAGTAGTTAATATTTGTTCACAAGCTAATCAATGTTTACAAACCACTACTTAATTAATTACTGCACGGTTAAATAAATACCTACCAAGCCAGACTACAAAAGGGCTCAGTATTTATACAGTGTTACAATGATGATAAACATTGTAACAATAAGGATAAATTAGTTAATAATATGTGTATATTGAGCATGATATGTCTGTTATCAACTCACTTATGTTAGCATTCCCTTCGGTCGCTCCGTAAATTTCGTTTATCTGGGGCACTTTGAACCTGCGGAATAAACATTTTATAACAATTAATGCACTCATTCATTAATTAGAAAGAAAACAATAGCCACTTGTGTGGTAGGTATCTTCGAGGTTATCGTGTTATGTATTGTGATTAGTCATTTTTTGGTTCTGCATAATGAAACTATTGAGCTGCATTATGTTTATTAGATACTTTTATTAATACCTGTATTTGTAAAAGTTTGTACAAAGGTCCTACAACAGAGACTTTATTTTCAAGTTGTGTCTACGGTTACTCGCTTAGAGATGAAGGAAAACATCGAGGACATGTGACTTTCGTAGGCTTGGTAGACCTGGGCACCCACCGGGATGTACCTAGTATCTGCTCTAGAAAAGAGATGGAATTGAATCTGCTGTGCAGTCGATACTCGGAACATGACTCAAAAATCAAGCAATACAAAGCATACCGCGGCGAGAAATACTGTAGCTCTGCAACACAAGGTCCTAGTGATACTTAGTGAAGAGCCCAGAAACATTACCAACGTACCTCAGAATGTACTAGTTTTTCATCACATTTTAGTTATTTTAGAAGTACCTACGTTTACACTTCGTAATACATACATAAATAAACTATATTATTATATTCATAGAAGGTTATACGGTAGTTAGCAGTAGCCCCGTGCAATGTGTTACCTGTCGACTATCTGCTGCCAGATGGCGGGGCGCATGCCGTTCCCGACCATGATGCGCACGCGGTGCTGCGTGTCGTGCGCGCGCGCCGGCTGCGCCAGCAGGTAGCGGCACATCTCGCCGATGTACTGCGCCACCTGCAGGTCAACATCGCACCAATATTACAGCAGGTGTACAAGTTAGCTTGCATGAGTGTTCCTATTTGCCGTGGAAGTGGAAAAGGTAAAGTACCTACCACATAATTCTATATACCGTCCATCCAAAGGTTGGAAGAAATCGCCCGATAAATAAAGATAAAGCCGTCCAATATACATAAAATTAGTTTTAGTTTCTTAAAGGTTTTACTATTGTTTGGTGAGCATTTAAGATATATCTATCTATAATATCGAGTTATTTTATTTAACCAGCAGATAGCGTGAAGGCACTAGTGGATACAGATCTATAGCAATGTTTACGGTAAAATTACGGGGCTTCATACGCAGACAATATATGATTGATGCAGTCTGGCAATGATGTACCTATACATAAGTACCTACATTTGTATAATATATCTATGTATGTAGTCAGATGTAGACGCACCGTGCACTTGTATCGGATGCAGTCGCTCCAGTAGTTGGAGGCGGAGAACTTGGCGCGCAGCACGGAGGGGATGCCGTCGACGAGCGCGGCGCCCGTGCCCACCACGCCGCCCGCCGTGTGGTACAGCGGCAGCGCGTTGTACATCACGTCCGACGAGGACAGGCCCAGCATGTGCACCGTCGCCACCACCACCAGCAGGTATCTGGAGGACGAAATAACGGGAATCAAATCTCCATATTCCAGTCGGTAAGGTTGGGACACGAATAAATCTCCTTTCGTTTTTGTCATTCGTACATACGAGTATAGGAAGGTACTCTTTACACTAAGATTTATTGGGCTTTGTTGCCAAGAGCTCTATTTCGTAGTTATGGTGCTTGTATGCCTGCCCCTTTCAACAGCACCCGATAAATTATTTCGTGTAAAGAGTTCCTCAAGATATATGTATCTAAAACCATTTAGGAGATATTCATCTGAAGGTGTTCCATTGCTTAGAATATATAGACAGTTAGGTATTTAGTACGAATCTCTGGACAATACATAGCTGGTAAATATAATATTTAAGGAAACAGGAACAATACAGAATAATTAGCAGGGATTTACGTTATGAAGTTTCCGAGTACAAAAAACAGGATAGTTTTAAGGAAATTGACATGATAGTTATTATAGGTAGGTACCACATTAATATATATTGCGTCAATTGCGTCAGAGATACAAAATTATAAATAATAAGAAACCACAACAAACATATTTCCTTCCATCATCATCCTTGATTGGTTCATCCTTGTTCCTGGCTAACATATTATTATAATAATTCAGACGGAAAAATCATAAACCTTATTAGTCTTCCATCACGCCGTAAAGGGCAATTCCTTAAGAAATTACTTATCCTGAGGATAGATAACACGACCAAAAACAAAAAGAAACCTAGCTGATATTACGTTAATGTCAAAATCACAAAGCAGATCATCATCCAACTTGCTACAAACAAACATACCTACATAGCAAGTTACTCACTTGGAATTAGGCAGAACAGCCGCTTTCGGCATTCCCGTAGTACCAGAAGTATAAATATACAGCAGGGTGTCCTTATATCTGGGCTTGTCAGTGACCAGGGGGTATTCCTTGGACTTGGTCTCCATCTCGGCGCCGAGGTCCAGCGCGTCCAGCGCGGGCGCGCCGTACAGCTGGAACAGCTTCAGCTCGGGGGGCAGCTGGTCGCGGATCTCGTTGATGGCTGGAAGAAGAAAGGTAATATAAGAAATACTTTTATTGTTTCACGTGACTTGCGAAATAAGAGTACGTAATAGTTACTATTTCAGTCCGTCCAGATATGCTCTTAAGACCAGATTTCTTTACACTATAGGGCTATTTCTATTCTATTGAAATGCTTCATAGTGAAAGGAGAAGAAAAAATGGTTAGGAAGGGCATTGCTTAGAATCACTTGACCATATCCTGGAATAACTCCGTGCGAGAAATTTGTACTGACCTGTAAGTACATATCACACATAACACTCTAGTACTGTTATAAGTAAATCTGTAGCCGGGCACCTGCGGCACAAGTGACATACTTAGTGCAGGGCTCGCAAGTACATTTATTTTAACCTTTTAGTATAATAAGTTATTTTAACACTGTAGTTATGATTATGTTTAAGGTTACATTGTTATCTCTTTTTGGCTAATAAACGAATTTGAATTTGAATATCTTAGCCTAATTTTTTGTTTCATGTAAAATATAAAAATAGTTCTTTTTCGGTGATTCAAAATAACTTTACTCGCAGTAATACCTACTGTGATCTATTATAGTTCAGACCATTGTGTTCTAGTGAACTCTCGCTGCATTTTAAAAGCTAATGAATCACAAATTGGGACATCCGTTCCGTGCCGTCCTGGATAAAGGTACGCATTACAATATTCCATTTCAACGGCGAATCATTTAGGGCCTATTGTCATTTTAGGGCTCCATACGAATTGTATCCGATAAATTATAGGTATTATCAAAGAATACAGAAGTACATCTATTTACATAGATGTAGATAGCAACGGATACTAGACGAAACAGACTTCGTATATCCTACTAATATTTTAAAGGCGAAAGTGTATATCAAATCAAATCAAATCAAATCAAATATACTTTATTGTACACCAAATAAAGAAGAACATATTTAACATAAAGGTGGAAGGTAACCAGGGACATTGGGCGACCTTATCACTAAAGTGATCTCTTCCAGGTAACCTAGTTTGGACAACACTAGAGGAAATCCGTAAAGCTGGCGTACTTAACACAATATTAAATAATTTAAAAATAAAACACAGTAACAAATATAACATTCAAAGTAAACAATATACAAACATACGTACTTACACACAAAACTACATATTATTGATATTTAAAGGAAATATATACATTGAAGGAAATCACACAAAAATAAAAGAAAACAGAACATATTTCAAGTAAAAAGACTTACACACACCAACTAACATCACAAAGTAGAAATGTAATGATTAAAAACCAAGCTCTGAAATATGGGCAAGGATTTAGCCTGCTTGATATTAAGTGGCAGGTCATTCCACAAGCGAACAGCTTGCACAGTGAAAGAGGAGTGATAGTAGAGATTGGGATGGCTAAACTCAGGAAATTTCAAGTGAAGGAAACGAGAAGAGCGCTGAGAATCGGAATGGGAGGCAGTGACAAAGGAAAACCTTTCTTTTAGGTACAGAGGTGTGTAAGGATTGAAGAGGATTTTGTACAAGAGTGAGAGGATGTGTGCATTACGGCGAAGACGGATTGGTAACCATTTGAGCTTTCTTCGAAACTCAGAAATGTGGTCATATTTACGTAAACCAAATATAAACCTAATGCAGAAATTTTGAAGACGCTCGAGTTTAACGAGCTGCTCATTGGTTACGTCTAGGTAGCAAGCGTCTGCATAGTCGAGTATAGGTAAAAGAAGGGATTGAACAAGGGCTATCTTGGTAGTATTAGGCAGAAAATTACGCAATCTCCTCAGAGAAGCAGATGAAGCAAAAATTTTACGACTGACTTCTGCTAATTGAGGTGCCCACGTAAGTTGACTATCGAACATAATACCGAGATTTTTTACTGAGTCACTAAATTTAATGGGAACACCGTCAAACATAACTGACTGGAGGCATGACCAGTCTATTCTAGAAACTAAGCGTGAACTACCAATTACTATGACTTGTGTCTTAGACGGGTTTATCAGCAGTCCATAAGATCGACTCCAATCTCGAATCCGTTGCAGGTCAATGTTAATTGTTGCAATTGCTTCATCTAGGCGGTCTAGAGATGCTTGGGCGTATATTTGCAAATCGTCTGCATAGAGGTGATAGGAAGAAGAAAGGTTATGAGATATTGAATTTATAAAAATAGCAAACAGAAGAGGTGATAGCACGCCGCCCTGTGGTACGCCAGCTACAGTACTGCACCAAGACGAGTATTGATCGTCGCGGCGAACACACGGTATGTTCGAAACCACCCTATTGCCGTTGGAGATATGTTAAGAGAGGAGAGAATGCTGAGGAGGATATCAAAATCAACATTTAAAAATGCGTTGCTGAAATCTAGTAGACAAAGAACAGTGAGATGATAATTACCCATGCCATTCCTAATATCGTCCGTGATTTTAATCAAGGCAGTAGAGGTGCTGTGACCGGGTCGGAAGCCAGATTGGAGAGGATTAAAAAGATGGTTTTTTGAAAGGAAGAAGGAGAGCTGTTCATGTATCAACTTTTCAAGAGCCTTAGATAGGAAAGAAAGGATTGAAATAGGACGGTACTCAGTGAAGGTTTTAGGATTGGATCTCTTAGGAAGAGGGATAATTTGAGCATCTTTCCATACAGTAGGGAAACTACCCGATGAAACGGATAAATTAAAGATAAACTGAACGACAGGGGTAATCTCATCAATGACTAGTAGCAGCATTTTGCGACTTATGCCGTCACTGCCGACAGCATTTGAAGATATCGATTCAAGAGCCTTCTTAACATCACAAGCGGCAAAGGGTACAAAGTCAAAAGGGTCAATATCAGGGGGAGATAAGTTAGATAAGTGCCGTAACGTAGCTGACTTCATAGACGGATCAAACTGAGGAGAAGAAGAGAAATGTTGATTTAATTGATTAATGTCTAAATTGTCAGGAATAGTTTCAGAACGAGTTTTACCAATACCTAACGTTTTTAAAAATTTCCAAACTTTTGCCGGGTCTTCATTATTTACGGAATCATGGATGTAAAGGCGTTGTGCGTCCCTACACGCTCTATTGCAGACGTTGCGATGCCAGATATATTTTTGCTTATTATCGTCATTTGGACGACGTTTATACTTGGCTTTTGCGACTAGCTTTTTACGCATAAGAGCACGGATTTCAGCTGTGAGCCAGGGTGCTGGTATATGTTTCATCCTAACCGCTTTGATAGGGGCATGAACGTCGTACAATTTGGTTAAGATGGCATTGAATTCTACCACTGCATCGTCTATGTTTCGAGCGTCAATCACTGATGACCAGTCCATATTTTGAGCATCTTTACGCAATTTTTCAACCTTCAGACCAGCAAAATTGCGCTGAAAAATTATGTTAGGCCTCACTTTAGGCGGACGGACTTTGTACGATAGAAATATCAAGTCATGATGTGAGATAAGGTCCGCCGCACATTGACCATGCTTGGCAACGTGCTGAGGCGAAGAGATGAGCATTAAGTCAAGAAGAGAGGGATCAAAATTAGGTGGATTATGCGTAGCACTTAAAGGAAGAATTGTTAGATTACACGCATTGGCTAAGGATAGCAAGTTTTTAGATCGGTGATCACGCTTAAGAAGGCACGTGTTGAAATCGCCCATGAGTATGGTATGATCATGTGACGCAGAAATATTAAGAAGCAAATTTTCAAGAGAAGAAAAGTAATTAACGTTAAGATTGGGGGGATAGTAAACACCAAGAAGTATTTTCGTGTGATGCAGGGTCAACTCGACAAAAAGATGCTCACCGGCGTCAGAGGGAGGCGGTTGCGACGATACACTAATAACCGAGAAAGGAATGTGAGATCTTAGGTATATTGCAACACCGCCAGCTCTTTGACCGATGCGATCATTTCTAATTAAGTGAAACCCTGGCAATGACACGCAGGAAGAAGAAAGAGCTGGTTTTAGCCAGGATTCCGAAACTAGAATAGCGTGTACATTAGGGTTTGCAAAAGACGCTAGCATTTCAGGATAGTGTGCCATAATGCTTTGGGCATTTGTGTGGAATACATTAAAGTTTTTAGGAACATCGGATACAAAGTTTTCGATAGAATCTGCTAGGGTAGGCAAACTACAGAAACTATCTAGACTCTCACTTGAGGATGGACAGGAAAGATATTCAGAGACTTGGCTGTCAACATCACTATTGCATGACATATAGGTAAGTACAATTTTACAGTTTACTTTAAATATACACTTATATTCAATAGTAAGTCTATGTTGGTATGTTTATGAAGTTATATTATTGTGTTAAAAAAAACTAACCTAATTAATATACTAAAAGTTACAACCACTAACTACCTACTAACCAGTGTTCAACACATTTAATAAGACATAAATGAAATTATAAGTAGTAAAAACTAACATCAGTAATGAATAAAAATTAAATAAACAGTGAATACTGTTCTAGAAATACCTACTAACTACACATTTTCTGCATTTATATAACTGCACTTCCCACAGTAATAACTTTAAATTTACATTTAGAAAAAAAAAACAAAGTCATAGAAGTATATTATTAAATCATAATATGTGAATGATGGCTAAATGACTTGTAGGTACGTTACCAAATACGACAGCCATCAACCGTCAAATGCACAAATACAATTTATGTCACTGCCAAACAATGACGTGACAGACAGCAAAAGTAAAAATAATTCGCCAAAAAACTAAACAATAGATAGAAATACATACCTATGTATGTACAGTTGTACAGTTATTTTATCAATAAAAAAAGATGGTAGGATCATAAAAAAATTACATATATGTGAAGACAATAGAAGGTAATTAAAATGTGACAGAATAGCATCACTTCTTTGTTCTCTTAGACTTCGATTTCGGGGTGACGGGTTCCTTGGCTACAGACCTCGGCTTAGAAATCTTGGCTGCCGGAGCCTCGGTTGCTTCCACCTCTTGTATGGCAGCAAAATCAGCCTTGCAATTCACCCGATGTCGGGTACCGTCGGCCCCGAGGACGAATATGTTGCCCTCCCTCGTCCAGCATTTCGAGATACCGAAGCGCTGTCGAGCCGCGACAAAGACGTCGTGACGAGCCTTCGTCAGGAATTCAGACATAGTTATGCCTGAACCCTTGAGGCTCGTCTTTCCCGCCCATATCTTGTCACGGAGGGCAACATCACGGAGCTTGTATAATATAGGCCGTGGCCTATCAGAAGCAGCGCGGCCCATTCTGTGGCATCTACTTATATCAGCAGGTGTAAAACTAGAAATCTTAAGCCGTTCCACCATAACTTTTGCTATCACTTGACCTGTGTTTTCATTTTCAGCTTCCTTGACGCCATGGAGGAGTAAAATCTTGCGTCGAGAGCGCATCTCACCCTGTTCGACTTGATAAGATAACAGGGCAATTTGACTTTGGAGCGCTCTGAAGTTTGCCAACACAAAAACCTTGAATGTAGCCAACTCTTCAGCAACACTTCCAGGGCTACCTGGTTGGGATGAAGCCACCTGGTCCGGGATCACATCGAGGCGCTTCAGGAACACCTCCATCATGTCAGCCATAGACTGTTTCATAGCATCCATTGTTAAACTTTTAGGTTATGTGAAGTGATAACAAAAATAGTGTTCAGTGAAGTACTTCAACTGTTTTATTGAAAGGAGAAACACTGTTAAGTAAGCAGACTACTTTACAACATGTTTGCACACATTTACCTGGTGAGTTGTTCTATTTTTACGATTATTATTGAATAAAAATTGGAGTTAATTAAAAACGCGTGTTTACTTTCTGACTACCGCCAGCCGAAAAAAAGTATATCTAAGTGTGTTTACTTTTTATTTCAGACTAAAGCGAGTAATATCGTAGTACCACCACTATTACATTGTGGCCAAATTGGTATACATAATAAATCCCAACCTATATCCTAGTTACATATACAATGTGTAGGTACCTGAGAATGTTATGTTATTGAAAATCAATGAGGTATAGAAGGCAATACTAGGTAGGTACTCCTATAGTATTGCCGTCAGGTGCTTAAGTGGAGTATTTCTCACGATTCCCAGACATGTGGTTATTAATACGTTTCTATCGATAAGCCCAATGTCAAATTAGGTTCATATAAGAAAATCAATGAAACATTTCTCAACATTGTACCTACATAATACATACATAGGTACGAATAGATGAAGGTACGTTATTTATGTGGGCTGATCCATACACGATAAAATCCTTACCTAAGTAATTACCAATTGACTTTTAATTTTTATTCCTTAGTTGTCAGTTAGATATATTTTCCCCCTCGACATTAATATTTTGTTTACGTGTTGTTATTTACTATGGAAGTGTTTAGAGGCTGGACATGCTGCTGTAACACGACTGACAACAATAAAGACGTTTATTGTTGGTAGTTTCGAGTAGGTATATAAAATCATAATATTTTATGGCCTAACAAGTTCACGACGACGTACAAGTTACTTAAATCTAATCATAAAACACAAATAAGCAGGTACATAAAATTTTCAAAGTTAATTATTAAAAAATATATATAAAAAAGTGTCTAATAGTCTTGTACATATTCCATAGTAAATGATGTGTTATATGTGTAGGTAATCTACTACTACTAGTACTATCACTAATCTGTCTGATCATCGATCTTAAATACCTTACGTACCTACTTAAAAAAAAGTAGGTAAATATAGACCATAATTTGTAACAATGACTTTGAAGTGTTCAACCCAATCCTTACAACCTATTTCTACTAAGTACATAATTGTTATCAATCAACGTTATGAAAATTGTTCAGTAATTTGTATTTACTTGTATCTCAAGATACTCGTAATTGCTGATTCTATAACCACCATGACTTGGATATAACTGGTATATATCTGCTGGAAAATTGGTTCGAGATGAGCTCTTTGAATGTGCAGCGACGGTACCTAAGTATTAATCAGCGCAGAAAAGCCTTCATGTATAATCATGCAAACCCATTTCCGCATTATCTTGGTGCAGCTTGGCATGACACGCATATCATATAAGTACCTGCGCGTTAGCCTAGTTCAACACTTCCTTCTCATATATCATAACGACTCAAATAAAAGTATATAAGTATGTACTTACAGTGAGCCAAGGAGTCCGAGAAGACGATGGCTTTAGCCTTGGCAGCCAGGATGCAGTGCAGCAGCGGCTTGTAGCGCAAGTTGCTGTTGATGAGCGCGGAGACAGCCCCCACCTTGGCCATGCCCAGCCAGGTCCACACGAACTCGGCGCAGTTTGGCATGAAAACACACACCACATCGCCGCGCGTCAGCCCGATGTGGTCCTGCATCACTCGAGCCACTTGGTTGGATTTTGCAGCCATCTACAATAGAATACAATATTAATGTACATCAAAACAAAAGCATTAGTTAATTGTATTAGCCAATTTTTCCTAGGTAGCCTTTTAACTTGTAACTAATCTGTACTGGAATTAAGAACTGTAAGCTCATCTAAGTAATAGCAAAACTTAGTTTACGTTACGTGTAGATTTAAAATCCTTTATAAGTATACTTACATAACTAAAGCACCGCAATATGTTAAAATCAATCATAGACAGAGATAGATACATGCATAGGTTTGTGTGTATGACCACCACAACATTATTATCAAGCAATGGAATTACAGAAATCAATAGGAACGTAGGTGGTAGCCCTCGATCGTGACGTCAAAACTAGGTTTCTAGAAACTTATTCAATTCAATTCCAGTAATATACTTATGTAGGTTCTACCAATCCTTGCTCGGGTTTATCCTGTAAATAGCAGTACTTAGCAAATAATCCGTTTGTGGTTTGCGTGAGGCTTAACATTTTAGAAGGATCTGGATAACGATGCCTAAGGCGCGTGGAAAGCTTTTAGCCCGACCATCATAAAGTAAAGGATAAACGAGCCTCTTTTAGAACTAATTCAATTCAGTCAACTGTAGTGTTCATTCAAAGTAAAAATAACTATATACATCTAGACTTATCCAAATTGATTCTTGACTGGAATCTTATTTACGCGCAACGACGTAAGTTGAAATTTCAATATTGAATTTTCAGACTGACTAGAATGATCTAGAACTATACAACTTACAAAGCGAGTAATTTGGTAAAATACAGGACTATCATGTACTTATAACAAAAAATCATGTAATAAGTGCACTAGTTTTGCTCGGGGGGTTGTCTTGCTACAAAAAAAGTTTAGTTCTAGCAATAAAGGTACAGTCAAGAAGGCGTAAGCTGAGCTTTGCATTTGTGTGAGTGATCACCAAAAGTACACTCAGACAATAAAATCCTAAAACAAATTTTATTTATATTATTTAATACAAAATTCACAAATAAAAAATATATTACCAATTCTTTTACAGCGGAAATTGCACCGTCATAATTTTCCTTATCACAATCGTTTTAATTTTCACTCTCGTCTTATGTGTCGTTTGTGTTAATAATGAATCGTTATATTATTATTATCAACAGCGGCGTCGTATCCATGAAACTTTTTTTCCTTCTTTTATTGCGTGGTCACATACATATTTCCATTCTTTTATAGTGATAGTTTCATTTTTTTTCTTTCGCTAACCTCATTATTGTATCCATATTCATTGATACGTTTTTTTCGCTACGTATTGAATTTATATTTTTTTGACTTTTATTTTGTTTAATTAGGTATTTAAAATGAAACACGTAACGGTGCTATCAGTACAAGAGGTGAAGTATGGCAGGTGGGCGGGGGAGTGAGATGGCGCTATCGCACGATGGAGAAGCCGGTTGTCTCACCTACACTATCTATGTACACCCACACAAATGCAAAGCTCAGCTTACGCCTTCTTGACTGTACCTAATATCAGATAGGCACAAACTTACCCAAAGTTAAAATTTATTTACGTCGGGATGCTGGAGCACACAGTGGGTAAACAGCAGCACAGAACTGCAGGGCAGGGACATAGTGGCGAAGATGTCGTCTGATTATATCTTGATCAAGCCCATAATGACACGGATCCATAGATGAGTGACTCACCTCGCCGAAGGTCCAGGTCCTGTCCCCCACGACGATGAAGCAAGGCGCGTCCGGGTTCCTGAGCGCGCGCTGCGTGAACAGCGAGGCCACGGTGGCGTCCTGCCGGCCCCACACCTTCGACCGGATCATGCCATGTGCGTAGCGCCATAGGAATCTGCACCGACGAGAAACTAACTGTTAATAACATATATTGTTGTTGTGCCTGGAAGAGATCGCTCTACGCAAGCCCGCCCAATGTACCTAGGTTAAGTAACATTTCTGTAAACTGTTTTGTATTTTTGTTTTCTGGTGTACAATAAAGCTATATTGATTGATTAATTGTTCCGTAACTGACCTTCTAGTTTTCCATTACGTAAATGTGACCATTTTCTTGATAAAATATTGTTTGACGAAGTTCGTGTGTAGCTTCAATGTATGCACAAATTGCTAAAAAAATATCGCATGTGTATAGATGTCGTATAAGGAGGTCAAGGAATTGGCAGAAGACCGGAAAGGATGGCGCATACTCCACAGACAAGGGCCCGGCCCTTAAATTTATGATGATGATGATGATGATAGAATTACGACAAGTACTTTGAAATAACCTGATTATCGTTTTTTAGTGGAATATTAAATCTATACTTGTTTATGTTAACTGAATTTGCCTTGTTTTAAGTTTATAACAGTATCAGTATACTTAACTAACTCTCACATTCTTACATTTATAACAATTTGCGGGAAAATGTTACCTTCCACTCTTTACTATATACATCCCTTAAATTATATCCCGTTTTTCTAATTTTCACAATTCCTTATCACCGAAGTCATGAAACTGTGTGAACTGTGAAGCCATAAACAGCATTGCGGCGTGGGCAGGCGGCGGGCGGCAGGCGGCAGGCGTCACGCGACCCACCGACCAGGCTCTGAGCCTATAATGCCATTACCACAAGAAAACTGCAGATGTAGCCTTGACGGTGGTAACAGGATAGATATTATACATTTACTTTAAACCCCGCACCCGCAACAGTTGCAGTAGACAGAACTCGCCTTTTACGCTTTTTCGAAAACCCAAATAGAATTACCTAATACTTACAGAAGAACAGGTAGTCACAACAAAGTGAAACCCACTCTAAGTTTAGGGACTACTTACTCCCGTAAATTAATTTATGTTTTATTTGTACAATAAAGAATTTTATTATTGACTGATTGATTGATTAATACAAGTATGACTAACGTAAGTAGGTTGGTTGACCTACTTACATATGTGTATAAAACTAGTATATTAACATTTAAACATGTATTTTTATGTAATTATTTAATAATTAATTAAGTTATTACAATAATTTTCCTTCCCTACCATAAGTATAATTATTATAAATAGGATAAAGGGTTAGTTCTTGATGGAGAAGTACTTCCATACTTAGAAACTATAAAATAAATACGAAAATGCTTGTTTATATAGTTCAACTAATATTTTCCTCGTAAATTTTACTTCTGTGTTTTCCACATTAGTGAAGTAAGAAAATAACAAATAAATATCAATCTACATAGTTTACCCGTTAAACTCTTATATTTCGTTGTCAGAAAAGTTAAATGAGATACGAACTCTGCTAGTATTCATACATCACAAACTTGGGCTAATCTGACGGGAACGAGGAATTGTTTGGACGTGAAGTGAGGCCAATAAAGTTAGGAGTGACATTGAAGCACAAGATTACGTAATCATGAAGCCAATAATTGGGACTCACAACTCGGGAGATTTGGCATTCACCCCACTAAGAGCCTAATGATTAAGACGACGCAGTGGCGAACTATAAATCTGAAATTGTAGGTCCAAGCGCCCTGCACCGCCGAACAGGCGCGGGAGGCAAGTATCGCTAAAACCCCACTTATTCCGAAAGGGCGCAAGCGACAAAATGGTTTTGATCGTTTATTTCAAAAACCACGAATTTGTTTCAAATAATCTATTCACAAATCAAAGTGATTGTGTTAATTAACATGACGGAAAATTTTAATGCTCTAATCCAAAACCAACGCCTACATAATCGATATACTCAACTTTATAGAGATCTTTTTGATTAATTATTTTGTGTTACAAAAATTGGCCGTTGGTGTTATGATATTCGTAAAATATAGTAATTGAAATGATGAATCTTGAACATAAAATTTTAGTTTAGTTGCTTTTGTCCATGTCGAGTAAAATACGAATTCTTGCTACCAAATTCTCAGGGCGTCCTCTTAACCTGCAGTACCAAATTACCCGCATTTGCGGAGTAATCGAAAATTAATTAGATAGGTCATAGGTACCGGAGTAGATTACCTAGAAATTGTTGCTATGGATAGTCCTTGTAAGCATTCTTGCTTAGTATAGTTATGTTATCATTGGCTTGATATTTGTAGAAGATATCGTCAAGTTTATGTAGATAAATGCTTATTTTTAATTAATTTTATTTGACCTTAGGGTAAATCATCATGATGAAATGAGCAAATGATGCTGATGACGAGATTCATCATCAACACTTCGCCAGATTCAATTGGAAACTAACCCTTCGCCAGATTCAATTGGAAACTAACCACTAGTATTACGTATTACAAAGGTAGGAGAGTTGCAAAGCTATAATTAAATCGGATGTATCGACACCATGATGTATTCGATATAGCTCAGTTCCAACCAAAAATAAGTGGTTGCAAGTTCCAACACACATTGTATTTACTAATGGCAGGGCATGTGTCGCAGCGAGTCTACATACTTTGGATGCTGGTCGATGTTAAAGGTCAAACGCTCATGCATATCCAATATTTAAAACCTTAAAATTTGCCTACGACGTGTAGGTACCTAATGTGTAATCAGGAGATCACGTTAGAGCACAGAGTGCAGAAGGCTGGAGGTCCTAATAGGTTTATTATAAAAGAAAAAAGTAAGTATGTAAGTCAAGGTAATAGAAAGAAAATAAGTAACTAAAGTAAGGTGCAAAATATTTTTGCGTGCGACTACATTTAGACTATTTTAGTGTGTTTTAGAAGAGTTCCTTCCACCAAGCAGTCTGTTTCTGTTCAGTTTTAGCGGCCGTGATCGTTACTACGGAATCGGAAACAAACAGTTAGTAGCACAAGGTTCAGCCCTTGCTACATGCGAATAGAAAGAAACCACGGATTTATCTCAAATTAATCGTCTTTGTATTTGTATGCTTTAATATATGCATTTGTGCCTGGTTTAAACGTCTGTTTCCTACTTAATATACTTCAATAGGAAAAAACTACCATTTAAATACGTATAAAAACATGTTTTATCAATGAGTACTACCTACATAGGTACGTAATTAACATTCCAAATTTGATCTAAATAAACTGTTGATAAATTAATAGTGATGACACAAAAATGTAGAGCGTTATTTTTTCTTATTGTGTAATTATATTGAGCGTTGAACAAGGACCATTTACAAACTATTTTCCTGAACACAATCGAGTACCTAGTTGTTATAACACGAGTATAAAGTAAACGATATTGCTCCTAGTATTATACGCGTGAGAGTATTGGAACCATAACAAAGTATTATACTCGAAAAATAATAGCTATTATTCGGAGCAGATCAAATACAACATATCATATGCGCTTATTTTATCGCGGCAATTAGGTGGGTACAGCGGAAGTGAACTTTGTATCGTTTAATAAGGGATAACCTTTACAAAAGTCTTGATATCCCCGAATTCTGTTCAATAACAAATCTTAGATTATTTTCGTTTGATTGTTTGGGTTTGTTCTGGGTAGTTTTATGGAATTTCCCTTCAAGTTAACTCTAGGCAAAAACATTTATAGTATCCCTAAATATCTAAAGGGTATTTTTATACAATAGGTACCTACTGATCCAATAGACGAGCATGACTCGTGCCCGATGGTAAGCATCACACAAACTCCCATAAGTACCTAACTTTGTGCGCTAAGTGCCAACTCATTCTAGCCAAAAATGGCTGCAGTGACACCCAGAGATTTAAATTTTAAAACCTAGCATGTCAATACTGATACATTCAGTGAATAATCTGATTTATGATAATGTAGGTCATTTTTATCATGCCTCTCAACTTTTTTATCGAAAATTCATTGCATGTATCCTCTTCACACGTAAAAGATCAAAGATAACACAATATATACCTACCTATATGTACCAAATAGGTACAACATTAGTTTTATTGGTAAGTCACGGTTGTCGTAAATTTAAATCGTTTCGTATAGGAACATTGGAACGTGCTCAGTATTTTGAATAACTATTAGTTATGCTAAGTTATTGGTGGTCTGAAGTCTTTCTTTGGCATGGTCAGGAACTTGCTCGACTGATTACTTACGTATAGCCCTATAACATACCTACCTATTTAGGTGCCATATAATGAGTGGAAATAAAAGGACCGAATGATATTCAGGCAAAAGGATATTCGGTTCTTACTGGGTAAGCACGTTCCATCCTAGACCGTAATGATTGCTTACCATCAGGCGAATTACGGTCAAGTGCAAACCCATTGCTTGTAAAAAAAAATTGCAAGGCAAATTGGTTTTATAAATTTCTAAAACTTTTTAAAGTATGTATGAAACCTACTTAATTACTTTAACTTAAGCGTTTTAATAAAAATAACATACTTATACAATAGTCACGTAGGTAGATGTAGGTATTCGAACTAAATTACAATATTAAAGTATAGTCAGCAATTTTAGTCTAAGTCAACAATTTTTGTAAAATATTTGAGCCTACTTTACAATTACCCAGATTTTCCCAACTTATAAATAACTCTCTGTTATATTAACAGCTATATGTATTTTGAAAACATATTGCAGCTGCATATAGTACCTAAGTAATATGCACAAGGAAACATATAAACCGATTAATTAAATTATGACACTGAAGTAATGTACCTAAGTTTAATTGTATTGTGAATTTCATTGATCTTGCGGTTTCATTACGTTTGTAAAATTTGTATAGTAATATTATGAGATTAATATTTTTAGATCTGAATACAATGACTATAGCAAACATCAAGATCCCTTTCCGTCAACACACACAGCTGTTATTCCGTGAAAGGGATAAACTCGGAACCCTATTTAGTATCGGCTGCTAGGTGACGAGGGCTCCGTCCACCAACTACTATTCACGTCGATACGATAATATTACCGTGTCGATACACTGCGCACCTGCTCGCGTGAGGTACACGTAAGCCGCACAACTTTTAATTGCTCTACTGTTTATAAATAAACAAAAACCGTTAGATAAAGAAAAAACAAGTAACAAAAATGTGACTTACTTGGAATCCCTCGGAAGGGTCTTGATAAACACGTAGATGAGTTTCCTGTAGCGGTAGATACACGGTGCGATCGCAAGGAGGGCGAAAATCGCCGCTTTGGAAAGCGTACTGAGCACGGCGGCCATCGCAGCCGCAAGGGCCATGAGAGCGACCAGCGCCGCGAGTAGCGCGTCCATGTTGGCTGCGAGCCCACTAGGACGCTCCTATAATCAGCCGGCGGAGCGCGCGCCGCCGCTCAGTGCCCACGGACGACTGCCGAGCGCGCACATGCGCCGCAGCCCACAGCTGTTTGCACCGGACCCTCGCCTCGTCCCGCAACGCTACACCATCGCACACCTCACCCTAAAATATTAAAAACACCCAAAATATTGCACGTAAGTATCCCGAAGATTTAGCGCATTTTAGATTTGTGACAGTTTGCCGAACTTTTTTGTGCGTCATTTGGTGTTCATTGACGTTTGTGTCGTAAAAAGTTTTCTGTACCTAAGTAAGCATGAAGGTTTTACACAGATTTTTTTAAAGAGGTATTATTCATGTATGGATATAACGTTTTTATTGCAATACTGCTAGGCTCCATGTAGAATTAACTAACTAAATAGTAAGTAGGTAGACTTGTCGTATTGTAGGTACTCGTAGGCAACGACATTAATAATACTTACCTCGTATGGTGTTTTCCTACTAATCTCGACATACTCGTCATTATCGTTTTCTTTTATAGTTTGTTCACGAAACTCTGTGGCATGTAGAGTCTATTATGGCCATTGAGCTATAATGTACTTACGTACTAGAGGAGCTATCCAAGCCAAAAGTCATGCTCCATTTTGTTAAGAATTTCACCTAAAGTTCGCTTCAGCAATGAAACAATAATTGGTCGTCTAACCAGCCAGTATAAACACGCAGCGCTAGAACGCTTTAAGATTTAGTTTTCTTGCGACCAAAAGGTCGAAAGCGCCGTGATTTTTCAAGGCGCTTACGCGTTTCGTTCGATGTTTTGCATCAACTTGTGTATATTCTATGATGTTCACGCAATGGCGGCGCGTCGATGTAAACTCAAGCTTTGTCAAACAATAATCTTAAACCATTGAGGTTAATGTATCTTAAACAAATAAAATGATTACTTACCGATGATATGTTACACCGCTATCTTTGTTTTTTGTTCTCGAATGGTTTGTGCACGTTTTTAAGACACAGTTCGGCATTTTGATTGAAATTGCGTATTTGTATAACACGTTCGCGCGTCACAGGCGTTTGACCCGGACTAAGTTCACTGCAGTCACGTGGACTGCAAGGCGCCCCGCATATTATTACTTGGTGCTGTCATCTCTAGTACGTAAGTACATTATAGCTCAATGATTATGGCAGTAAATTCTATTAGATTTTTTTCCGTTTATTTATTTATTATAATATTATTATTACAATGCAATAATAGCATTTGCATAAACAATTTTCACTAACTTTAATGACGTGGGTCGGATGACACGTTTAACGCAGGTCCCGGCTGTTTGTCTTGTACGGCTGTCCATGTCAGAGGCCCATAGGGCGGTTTGAAAACTCTCGACACCAGAGTTGGCCATTCTCATTCGATAAGAAGAAGACTAACTTTATTGTACTTTTAAAGCTTTAAACTTGTTTGTGTAACTGAGTGTATGAAAGACAGGACAGGCAGGCAATATTAAACTTATCGACTGACACTATTACCGCCGTAAAAACAATAAATAGCCTAATTATGTATCAATTGGGAATAGAATAAAAAAGTAATCCCTCCTTAGTGGGTATTTCTTGGTATAATTAGTTTCTACTTGGTATTTAATCATTGCAATCAACGGAACAACAAATCAACGGACCTAAAATGTAGGTAGATATTTTATAGAAGTCCAAAAATTTCCTGCTATGAACTCAGAGCTAGCGCCATCTATTAGCAACAGAATTTACTAACATTATACTTGATTAGAATTACTGGAAAATCGCTCATATCAAAGCTAATAACACCCTAGTGAAATAAAAATCAATTTCGTATGTAGTCAAAATACCATTTTTTATTAATATTTCTTTTAACCAACTTACAGCGTTGCCCATACCATTAATTAAAAATAAAATATAATATAAATAAATATGCTCAGTCTTAAATACTTAGACTGCATTATTCGCGCATGGAAGATAACAAATTGAGAATTCATAGTTTGTGTGAGTAAGCTGCATAAAACATTAGATATTTTTGTATCTTACAATAACTATGTAAAAACCCATCTGTTCCAACTACTAGGTTTTTACCTATCGCCGTTATGATATCAAATCCGTAAATACAATTTTCAGAAAAATTGGAACCGCTCTCTTTTTGAAGTCAGCCAAAAAAAGGGCGGAATTTAATCAATAATTAATAAATGGGACAGATCTATAGCGAAGATATGCTGTGTGTTTCGAATATGATGAAACTCACATTGACTTACGTTGATTATTTTAGTGACTTACATAATACAAATACAAACTTAGGAATGATTTAACGAATCATGGTAATTTGAAAAGATGTTGTTTATTATGACCAATTTAATACGTTTTTAAAATAATAACTTTATTCAAAATAAAATTTACATAAATTCCAACGTTTTGTATAAGAATGTATTGATGTAAATGTATTGAATTTTAGTATGAAGAATATTTGGTGGAAGATGTCATTATATTTACGATATTCAAAGTATTCATATTCAACGGCCTCAATCAGCCTCAAGTGGTTCTGGAATTACCGTCACCTATAAAACGAAAAGATATCTAGCATTATCCATCACTTACACAAACCATTGAGCTAGGATTATAGTCATACACGCTCGTAAAAAATGTCCGAGCCAAAACTTTGCCCACGCTACCTAGTTGAGCAGACTTTTGGATTACCTATCTCTTTTGCACGTTCTAAAAATATGTAAGAGCAAAAGAGACAAGCAGTCTTTTGTTTGCGCTCGCTGACGATTTTAGCGTTCGGACACTTTCCTGCGCTTTTTAGTTTGAGGTTGTGTCTGTATAATCCTAGCTTAATGACACAAACACATAATTATGTTATTCTATCAAATAAAGGACTGCTTTGAGCATCTAATTGCATTGTTTAATTAATTATCGCATTACACACATAGAAACAAAAAAGTATACAATGTTTTAATATTAATAAGTATTCAGGGACAATACTTTCAATTCACATAATACCATCTATCCCCAAATTATAATAAATAATAACCTTATAAATACAATATATATTCAACATATATGCTAATTGAAGATTAAACGTTACTTGTAATTATCGGGAATCAAACGTGCCACCGCTTCATCAGAGCGTAGAAGATATTCATATAACATCTGAGCCAAAAGGCCACTCTGAGATAATACAAAGATAAGAGATAAATCCAGCTACTTACTATGATACTGCAGCCAAAATACAATAAAAACTATAAAGTTAGCTTTTACGTGCCCGCGGTAAAAAAAACAAAGATTTTTTACATTCGAAATGATCTCAATCACATGTATTCTCGTTAGTATACAATATACATACATTCAAGCTTTGACGAAACACGTTTTAATTGTATTAAGTACTTACTTGGAAAAATAAAAAGCTCAGCACGAGTTTTATAACTTTACACCCCGTATTTACCTATTTATGAAAAACATAATATTCTAGACTTATCCTCTAGTTTAAAAGAACTAGAGAAATACAACTTTTATCGCTTGCATGTTTTCAGCACATTTAAAGTTTAAGCAACACAAAATGCATAGTTTGGAAATGTGGACGCTCATAATGCCAAGCAATTGCGGCGCCGTTTAATCTATTTAATTTACAATATCATTAAAACCACATGCACCAACCAGATCTAAAATTTAATACCTAATTTTGCCACAATATATGTACCTATAAATTTATTTCATAGTACTACTTTATTTCCTCTTATTAAAATATGTTATGTACATAACATTTACCTATGTATAACTTTATTGCAGAAATTCGAGCAACAAACAATACCTACATAACGTATTATTTATTATTTTATGTAATCACAGTCTAATTTTACCGTCGATGATGTTTTTATATTCTTCAACGCCCAGTGGAAGGTACTTGCCGAGCTTTAGATCTAAATAGTAGAGTTTATCTTTCTTCACCAGCTCCGGGTTGAAACCTTCCTTTTGTAGATCAGTCTTCTTCATCTTGAATGTACCTGGAATCAAATGTAAAAAAATCTCATGAATCGCAAGCGAAAGTTTATGAATATACTTATAAATGTATCGTGGACACACAATTAACAAATTAGTTGCTTTTTGGCTCAGATTACACTAAATAGCAAAGAAGTGACCGCCGACTTCCTCAATTCATTTATTTACTTTTCTGCTTTGATCCCCAGTTTCTAGAACTACCTTACCAAGAAGACATATGTAAGTCAGCGCATCAAACTTAATGAAATTGATGGAAATGGAAGCATTAAACTGACCATCTTTTAAGAAATAACGAGTCCTTTTTATTTATGGGCAAACATGGTACAATCTTTCCATCAGGCGAAGTTTACTTACAAACATTGGGCCATAAATTGTTAAGACAAAAAGTTCTCACCCGTCATATCCATAGCCGACATGACCCTCATGAAGGTAGGTCGCGCGTAGGGAGGCAGGTCCCGCGCCAGGTCTGAAGCGAGCTCGTCCAGGTTCAAAGTACCGTCCGCGTCCACTATGCCACACATGCCCGCGCGACCTTCCATGTTGGCCACCTGAGAATTAAGTTATACTTATAAGTAAATGTTAAATGTATAGAGAGTCACTGGTAACAACGCCAGAGAATATGAAGGCAATTTAAAACGCAACCAACATGCCAAATTCTTTATAATTTCTACTTTTCAAAACTTGACTTGAAAGTCGATGACATTTTGTTTGCTAACGTTTTGTTTTTTTTTTGTTTTAGGGAACGTACCTACCTTGATTTTATGAATTATGAATAAGAAATGCAAAATATATTAACCTCAACTCCATACACGACAGCGTCCCTCTGCTGCGCCACGCGTGAGATGGCTGCCTCCACCTCGGTGGTGGACACGTTCTCTCCGCGCCACCGGAACGTGTCTCCCGTGCGGTCGCGGAAGTACAGGTAGCCCAGCTCGTCTGCCACCAGGATATCACCTGCAAAGAAATGTACACAGATTATCTCTTGTTGGTACAAAAACTGCATTGGTCAAAACTTCTTTGAGCGAGTGAGACCTTTTTAATTATCATGTAATAAAACTAGTAACGGAAACGGAAATATGCAACTGACTAGTTTAAAATTAATTACAGCGCCATCTATTGTCGAGCAGTAAAAGCAGTAAGCGGATGTATAAAAACTTTTTCGAGCCACCACTTTGCCGCGAATCAAGGTAGCAACGTAAACTTTGCTAGAGTGCTAAATCTATTTATTCATTATGATTTGGGAAAAAGGAGATATAGTAACGATTACATACCAGATATGAAAGCTGCGTCGCCATGTTCGAACACGTCCCTGACGACCTTCTTGTCGGAGGCTGCCTTGTCGACGTACCCGAGGAACTGCCGCGCGGGGTTGTTCGCTTGGATCTTGCCGATGAACACGCCGGGCTCGTTGGGTTGCGCCAGCTGGAATTAAAGGGAAATGTTTTGAGGTTATGATTACTATTTGTGAGCAATTATTTGATTATGTGATTCCTATAGTCTTGATAATACTTTTTGAATTCGATTAGGTATTCGTAGGTTTTTCCAATATCATGTCAGTATGTAGTTTGTGAGAGATATTAAACAAGGTAGTATTTGTTTTTTACATAGCTCTAATCCAAACTCATTTTATGTCTAATATTAAACGACAACTGTCGCGATACATAATTTGATTTTGAATTTGAAGATTCTACTTACTTCACTATATTATGGTAGAAACAGGAGGGTAGAAAGAAACCAATTCTCCCTCGAAAATAGTAGGAAGTTCTAAATTCAAATGAAGGTTTTTTTTCTATTTTCTTAATAATATATATAATATATTACTAGTGGGCGCCCGCGGCTTCGCTCGCCTTATTTCAGGATAAAAAGACCGCTGCCGGTAAAAATAAAAATCCGCTCAGTAATTTTTGCGTGATGAGCGTTTAAATAAATAGACGAGATAAACAGACAAAATTTCTAGAAATTGTTGGAAACTGTTCTGCTATCAACTCGAAGTATCTTTAAACATTTTTTAATATCTTTAATGTGCAGACTTTCGACTCGCTTTATTATATGTATAGATAACATGTCAGTTACCTGACAGAGTCCCCTGGCGTCCCGCACGGGCTCCCCGCTCTCCTGGTCCACCTTGATGATGGCGATGGGGTACACCTTCGGGAATACTCGGGACACGAACCCGATCGCACCCGGCGTGCCGTCCGTGTTCGCTGCAAGATGATTATAAAATAATTAACTTTACATAATCATTTAAAGTAATGTTTTTTTTTATAATGAATAAGTTTGCACTTGACCGTAATTCGGCTGATGGTAAGCAATCATTACGGTCTAGGATGGAGCGTGATGATTCCTTGGAGCAACAGTCAACACAACTGTTTTTGAAACCATATTTTATTTATAGTCTACATCAAAAAATAGGACGGTCTCATTTTTCTGAATGGTTTGTCATTAATTTTTATGTTGTATAGATAATCTTGTTTATACTTGTCCATTAGTTAGGTTGTAAACCAAATACTTGCCAATGTTAGCATTTCCTTCTGTCGCTCCGTAAAATTCAGTCACCTCTTTGATGTTGAATCTCGTCACGAAATCATTCCAGATCTGAAATATTTCAATCAATTTAAAGTTACCTACTTACCATCTTTTATATAAATCAGTGTCCACGAAAAAAATATTCTTAAAATGTTTTGTAAGATTTTTATTAAATGACTAGTCGCTATAACCTTAGCAACCTTGTAAAAAATACTCACATTGTATGCTAATATACAAAGTTGAAATGTGAGCAAAGTCTACTTGTAATTACTTAAGTTTTTTTTCTTTGGATCATTTCTAAAGTAAGGTTCGTATATTTTTTTATTACTTATGACTTGTTGACAAGACGTGTTTTGCATCTCAGTTTTGACTCTTGTTTTCGTCTTTCATCGAAATATATACGCTTCCGTGGCTTTAATGGCTAAGTTTCAATGGCTTTTAAGATAAGCGTTAAGTTTATGAGTAAAAACGGGTTTTGTGAAGCATCTAGCAGAGTTTATAACTCTTCTACGAACTCAGCAGCACAGAAAAACATGCAAGATACGTTTATATAAATAAATTGTCTATAATAATTAATTATATCAAATACAAATTATGGTTGAAATCTACCCTAGTTATCTTTGTCTGTTTATGTTATTCATTCCTTGTATCAAAAAAAGTAAATCTTTTTTTTATTGGTGTCTCTACCCACCTGTGGTCGGAGTCCGTTTCCGAAGACGATGCGCACGTTGTGGTTGGTGTCGGCCGGCGAGGGCTTCGTGGCGAGGATGTAGCGACACATCTCACCGATGTAGTGCGCCGCCTGGGATGTTAATAGCAACTTGTTACTAACAGTTCGATACAAACAGATATAGTATAACATAAAATGGTAGTAGTCTATCTTGCTTAGTTCACCTAGGAACGGTCATAGAAATTAATATGTATTATAAATATAACTATAAGTTATTGTGACTATATCTAGCTTATGTGGCGTCCGAGACTGCAGCTTTAGATTGGCATACATATTATAGTCTTCTTTTTAACAATTTCCTTCTCACCGTGGCGTTATACTTGGCGCAGTCTGGGAAGTACTGCGAGGCGGAGAACTTGTGCTTGAGTGCGACCGTGCAGCCCAGCACCAGCGCCTGCCCCACGCTGATGACCCCGCCCGCCGTGTGGTACAGCGGCAGCGGGCAGTACACCACGTCGCTGCGACGCAGCCCCAGGTAGTGCAGCCCGGTCGTCATGAACACGAACCTGGGGCAGGGAAATTAAATATCCTCGTAGTAACAGGATGTTTTTTTCATTATAGCTAATTGAGAAATCGAATTAAGTTAAATTAACAATCAATTTTGCTAACTTTAATTTTATTTTTTTAAGGTTATACTTATAAGGTATACTTATATCGGAATGACAAATGTCATATTAGTATAGATCTACCCCCTTACATTTAAGTAGTTACTAATTGTTATTTAATATCTACCCGCTATATAAAATAAAGCAGTCTCAATACAGATGGCGTTTGATTGCAACGTAGGATCCCTTTTCACGGATAAACCAATATGTTATACCTTATTATATATATATCTTTAAGTAGCTATGGGCACTCACCGCGAAGTAAGTATTTGGCTAACGAATCAATTGTGCCGGGGTAATAGTAGTGACCCTCACTCATGAGGAATACAAATCAAGTGTAGAAATTTCGATCAATGTTGATTTTTCATTCGTAAGGCCCAGTTGATGTATATCACAAAATCTTTACTTTGCAAAAAGCTCGATTTTTATAATGTTGACTTTGGACCAAAATGGCTGTGCTAATGCATATAAGCCCGAAAAATATGAAGCACACAAACCTTGCGTTAGAAATAACAGCAGCCTTCGGCAGCCCGGTAGTTCCAGAAGTGTAGATGTACAGCAGTTTTCCTTCGAAGCCATCTCCATTGGCCTACAAAGAGAAAAGAAACTTTATTACATATGTATTTCCAAATTCACAATTCCAATTTTCCAAATTTCCAAATTCACAGCACAAACATGAGAAGTTTATTTTCATGTCATTAAAGCAAATATGTAGATACATAGGTACACACATACTTATGTTAATGACATTTCTAATTTAAATAATATCAATAATTATAAAACTAATTTTTAATTCATGAGGTGTTAATAATTTTACATACATGTAGTATTTTAATAAATTTAATAATATTAGATATATTGCATGTCACAACTTTATCATATCAAGGTAGATTTATCATATTCATACCATCGTTTGATATAAACGCAAAAATGAATTGTCTTGATCTGTCTGTTCCTTATCCACGCTGCAACGGGGTAACCGTAGTAATTTTTGCTATGATGGTAGTATGTACATATATGGGCCAAAATTTTCCTTTCATACCAAACGATCACTTAGTGACCTATCATTAATATTTTTTGGTATGGTGGTAGGTAGTATATGGTAACGAATTCATTCTGCGGAGAAGTCACCCTCAGTCATGAAGAAATATTATACTTACGACTTTATACTTTGACTGCCCTGTTACCTTAGTTGGTAGTGGCTCTGCCTTCTTATCTAAGGGTGCGGGTTCGATTGCCGCATAACACAGGTAATAATGAATTTAAAAGATGTGTAATTACTTGTGTTGAGTCTGGCAATCTGGTCGTTCCTATGAATATTAAATTCTTGTATTTACGAAAGTAAAGTCTATAATGATGTATTATATCCGTTAACTAGTACCCATGACACAAGCGTAAGCTTAGTATGGGGCTAGATGGCGCTTACGATATGTCTTGTAATATTTATTTATATGTACACACTAGTATTCTAAAACATCTCAGTAATGTTCCACTGGAAGACCTTGCCTTCTGCAACACAGTTGTAAACTAAAGCAGAAGGCAGAGCCTTAATTTCTATGTACAATGAAAAGTTTTTGCAATAAATATGTTTATGTTTATGTAGTATTCATTTTTCAGTTACCTTGGCCCATGGCGCAGGGGGCGTGGCCTCCACCAGCTGGTTGATGTCCTGCACTCCAGGGGTGGTGCTAGGTTCCGCCAGCGCGGGGCTGTTCGGAGCTCGATGGTTGAACTTGAACAGCTTGATGGCGGGGTTCAATTCGTTCCTCACGTCTTGCACGGCTGGGGAATTACAAAATAAGTATAGTAGGTATTTAGTTACATTTTTAGTTGTTTTAAGTCTATTATAAGGTTTAGTTTTTAATTAGTTACTATTCCCTATGTGTGGTTGAATAAAGATTATAAATAAGTATATAAGGTATTTATAACAACTGCATTATATCTTTGTTTTGTATATATCATCACATATTTAAGGGCGAGCCCTTGTCTGTGGAGGCGCCATCCTTTCTGATCTTCTGCCAATTCTTTGACCTCGTTATACGAATTGACTTTTTATTTTATTTTTTAAACTTTTAGACCATGTAGGTATGTTGTTTAAGTTAGTGTACTACATACTAGCAGTGCCCTTGTGGTGTTACCCGCGTTATTCCAGGATAAAAAAATACCCGGTGTTGATGTGATATGGGTGTGGGATGGAAGTGCACTTAGCCATAATTCAACAAGATATCATTATTGTCTGGGATAGTTTATGTCAGCTATGTTGTATCATTTATCTATATGTATGGCTTATTGACTGTATAGGTATGTATGTACATATAGGTCATTGTATTCGATACACAGATAACACAATTTTCCTCACATTTATACATAATTTTTAAATGTTACAGTATAAAACAATCATACTGAATTTTATGCGCGTTTTCGTTTTGTATTGAGATTAAATATCCGATTGAAACACAATTTTCTAAGAGAAAGGGGTGCGTGGCATGTGCCGCGAAGTGTGCCGTTTATGTGAAGAAAAACTTGCATCCCCTATTTCACCCCTTTAAAAGTGGCATTTCCAAAAATCCTTTCTTAGCGGATGCCTACGTCATAATATCTACCTTCAATCCAAATTTCAGCCCGATCCGTCCAGTGGTTTGGGCAGTGCGTTGATAGATCACTATATCAGTCAGTTAGTCAATCAGTCAGTCACCTTTGAGTTTTATATATATATAGATAGAGTGCCCGCGACTTCGCTCGCGTAAATTAATTACAAACTTGCAAACCATACATCAACCCATATTAAAAAAATAGAAGTTGTCTATATCGTAGTTACTATATGCATACCAATTTACAGCCCGATCAGCCCAGGTGTTTGGGATATGCGTAAATAGATCAATCAGTCAACTTTGACGTAATTAAACAAGTAACGACTAAAGTTTCTAGATTAAAAAACGATTCATTAAAATTGTTCAATACGTCAAGTACAAAGTTCAACTAAAATCTACATACGCAGTATTATGTGAAGTGATATTAACATAACTGACAAATAGCTAGGTAGGTATATATAGGTAGTTATAATTAGCAATGGAGTAATAGTGGTCTCCATTAGCGGGCTGAGTGTTGGACAAACAATGTGTCAGTCACCTTAATCTTCATATCGCTAGATAAACAAGCAAAAGGAAAATAAATACTTACTATTCTCAGCAAGTGATAAATGCATAGATCTAATTTGTTAGAATCTCATAATGCAATGAGTAATATTATTGTTCTGAAGGTTACTTTAACCTATTTAGTTAAAACAGTATACTTGCAGTGTGTAGGCAAAATAATGCATACTGGAGTTCCAGTAGCAGACGCCGAGGGTATACCTTCAGGTCAACCCATCAAGTCCAGCGGTAAGGTCTCATCATGACTAACATAACGAGCCCAAACTCGGTACACTTAGCTCTATTCGTCCCGGAGTTCCAGTAGCAGACACCGAGGGTATATCTTCATCAGGTCACTCTGTCAAGTTCAGAGGTAAAGTCTCCTTTAAAGATTTCATATTGTATTTTATTAAAAATGCTCGAAAAATAAGTTGATCATGTTTTATTTTTTGTTTTACTGTATATCGGAGTCAGTAGTTCAATTTGATAATTCCAAATAGTTCGATCCGTCAGTATAGTTTGCGCAAAACTTTATGAGCTCTCGGAACACGCACGCTAGTGGCTGCGCAGTACGCATATTATAGGTATCCGAGGGACGGGACAGGGCGTCGGGGAGGGCACCGGCCCCCGCGCCCCGCGCCGTATCCACGCTCGCGTCCTGTTGCGCCGTGCCTTAGTGTGAGTGCTACGTTCGTACACAATACATGCGCGCGTTGTAGACGAAAGTACAGTCGAGTGCAACAATTCATTTTCATTGCTATTGTAATTTTTTTTTACTGTTATTTTTTTCGTTATTTTTATTTGTTTCTGTTATTGTTGTTGTTAAGTTTTGTCACCGTTATATTGTATTTGTTATTTGTTTGTTCTATTACTGTGGTTTCTTACTGTTATCGAACTTTTTGGTTTAATTAAATATGCCTCGCGGACGCTTTAATGTGCTACGTCGCCAAACACGTAAAATGAGAGAGTAGATGAGAGCTATGATAACGCTTCTTCAGATGAAGATGTCCTTTCTACTAGCCGGTAAGAAATGTATATGAAAGGTGTAGCTCCGTTATAAATAAATAAATGCACAAGTTTTATATAAAAGCTTTTAATTTACCTTAATAAATACCTACCTGTTTGTTCTAATATCTTACTGCACGTAAAAAATACCTAAAATCTAAATACTTTTTGATGCCTACGCCTAAATGTACTATGTTTTTTTTTTAAATCTTACAATAATGATTGTGCGCTCAACTGTACCATGCGCGGTTACGTACTCGGGCCTAACTTCAGAGAGCTCATAAAGTTTTGCGTGAACTGTATAACAAATTGGAACAAAAAAATCCAACTAGTTCGACCATCGAACTACTTGGAATAAAAATTTCCAACTAGTTCGACAGCCGAACTACTTGTAATAAAAATTTCCAAGTAGTTCGATAGTCGAACTACTTGGAACAAAACCTTCCAAACAGTTCGACTATCGAACTACTGGTAGGACTAGTTGGAATAAACCAAAATAACGTTAAACAGGTCAACGGCTATACTTTAGTCAAACGAGTAATTATTTAATCCTACGGTCAAGGTAATTAAAAATACAATATTTAAATATAGTTTGCAAGGTAAACCACACATCAAAACTGAATGTAAAGTTTGTATAAAATAAGGCATTGTCATTGTTTACGTAAATTACTGTTATAATTACGAGGTGTTTGTACGATACATCATAGAATTGCAATGCCTTATTGGTTCACTAACCGTAGGTAACGATAGCGTGTAATTAATCATTATTTAATCAGTTATTGGTCAATTACATTTACCAATTTTGCGTATAACTTTACTAACTAAGCATTTAATCGCCTGGCCAATGCATTATTGTTTCGGGCAATGTTTATATTGTTCGCATGTTTAATTTAATGTATTGAGATATGATTAATCGTTTCTAATAAAGGAGTGGCTTGTCTTATTGGAGACACTTTACTATTAAATCAATATGATTTTTTTTATAAAATGAAGCATTTCGTAGTCTTAAATTCAGGATAGTCATAAACGTCCATTTTAGACAAACAAAATAAGATAAGAGATGGTATGTTACACGACACGTTTTAAAGCAATTGTTCATGATAAATGTATGTGTCTATGCCTATATGTATCTAAACATAACTTTTAGTTAAACGGGTAAAAAACATGTACCTATCTAATCAACTTTTCACCTAGGAATTATATACCATACATACTCAATTTATTTATTTGTAGTTAGCAATGATGTTGTATGCGTTGTTTGTCTCAAACATTCTGTATAGTTTTTTTTTTATATTTAGTAGATAGGTAGGTAATATTTAACTAATGCTGAACACGTGCAACTATGGCATCTCTGTACCGATCAACTGTGAATTCACTGCAAGCAAGCACAGAATAAAAACATTATACCAGCTTAGCGTAACCTTGATCTTGCACGTTTAGACTATGAATATGTAGATAGTTTTTTACTGCAATCTCATATCAATACCTTTCCAAAAATATAATAAATCCGTCGTACAAGCCATAGCGGCAATGTTGCATTGCATTTTAATTTATTTATAACATTTTTTAGACGCCAAAAGCGTTCCATATTTCATTAAATTTTGATATGCTCAGAGATTTTACAAAGATAACTTGCAGCATGCGTGTAGTACATAAACAAACATTTCTGAATCGGATACTTTCTCCCGGTGGAGTGAGTGAAGCGATTGAGGTTACGTAATCATAATGAGTGATATTTTACAAGTACTTCGCTCGACTCACTCTCTGCGGCTGACAACTTTCACGTTTCATGCACTCGAAAACTTGCAACAATAATGTTGCAGCGAAAAGACCCAAACTTGTTTTTTTTAGGACAGGATGTCAGTGCAAATGGAATGAACCAGCTTGGTATTTAATGGTTATCATCCAACTTATTAATCATAGTAATGCTCATCATATCATTATTCATATTAATAGTTTCAGGTTCAGGCCTAATTGAATTTGTTATTTTTCTATAAATAAATTACCAAAATTTATTTATTTTATTTCTATGAGTTAAAAGACTGAAGAGATGTTAGTTCCAATCGTGATAGGTATATCAAGAATGGGGCTAGTTTTGAATGAGTGTCGGAAACACTGGCATAGTAACACGATGAACTTAAATAATGAATTATGTATTTGTGACTACTGACTGCGTAAACGTTTTAACATCATTAGTTCAGTATTTCGAAATTATTCTAAGGCAATTTGATTCATCTTTTAACGTTTTAAACTACGTATCAAGTTTATATTAATTTCGAACAGTAACTATGCCATAACCGTACTTATGAGTACATATACAATATATTGACGCGATGCTAATTAAGTAGGAACTGTGTAGTTAATTTTCGTACCTATATATATAGGTACGAAAATTAACTACACAGTTTCATTCTCATGCAGACAGACAGTTCAAATTTATAAGATACACATGCACATACCTGTCAGAAACTCCTCTGAGAATATCAAGTAATCACACTTGGCCACATTGATGGAGTGCACGAGCGCCTTCCCCCGCTGGTTGGTGTTGATGAGGGGGCTGACTCCTCCGAGGCGGCCTGTGCCCAGCCACATGCAGGGCAGCTCGGGGCAGTTGTTGAGTAACAGACCCACGATGTCGCCCTTCTTCACGCCCTGCGCCTTCAGCACCGCTGACACGCGCAAACTGTAGTCTTCCACCTAAGGGGAATATTATTTTATTTTGATGGTATATTAAATTAAACTTTTATTGGAAAATGAGCGAAAATAATCACGACCGGCAGGATTGATGGTATATTTGAGCTAACTACATTGAAATATGTAACTATGTTGATTTCAGCTGGAACTATGCATGTGTGGTGGACTTTTAATGTAAGATTACTTTATTTCTTTTCTATTTGACAGGTTTTAGTTACTTATGAACATGTGCAACAAGATTGTAAGTATCTTTTATGATTACAGATTCTAAACAGATAAACCTGTTTTTACATATTTTAATATAATTGTAAAACAAGTACCTACTACAATGTTAGTTGCTATGTATATTCCCTTATATGGTATGAGATAAGATAACATCTAAGTCTCAATAATTATTCTCTGTATGTTCTTACTACCTAATAATAATAATAAAGCCTTTATTCTCTGACCATAATTTTACAGTTTTAACTTATTACCCTAACATAGAAAATATAAAAATATGATAAAATAAAATTTGAAGTAAGATTCATCAGCAACCAGTTTGTTGGTCAGGTTGTCCTTTGACATAGGCCTCCCTCTTTCTCTTCCACTCTTCTCTATTCCGAGCTAATCTTCTCCATCCTTTCGGTAAATCATCCTCCCATCTTTTAATTTGACGCCCTTTTAGCAGTTTCCTATTTCTAGGGTACCACTCCATTACATCCTTCGTCCAATTCTCTTTGTTGGTTCTCATGATGTGACCAGTCCAGTTCCATTTGAGTTTTCTTATTTTTTGTAAGACATCGCTAACCTTAGTTCTTTTCCTTATTTTTTAAGTCGTCCATTTGTCCTTTAGCCTTATGTTTAGCATGCTTCGTTCCATATTGCGTTGGCAAACTGCTAGTTTTTGGTTGTTTTTGCTCGTAGAAGGCCAAGTTTGACACCCATAAGTGAGACACGGTAGAATGCATGTGTTGTAAAGCTTGTTTTTCACAAACATTGGCATTTTATCATTTTTAAATATCTCTTTAAATGACCAATAGCGTTTCCAAGAGTTGCTTATTCTTATATCGATTTCTTTAGTTAGAGTATTGATCTTTAACTGATATCAACTGTCCTAAATATAAGAATTCATCTACATATTCAATTACCTCTTCTCTTATTTCGATAGTTTCTTTTAATGTATTCGTCATCACTTTAGTCTTTGTTGGATTCATAGACAGCCCCGCTTTCCTGCTTTCATAATCTAATTAGTCTAATTGTTCTAACATAGTTCGCAGTATATCTGGTTTTTCAGCGAATATCACGATATCGTCAGCGAATCTTAGATGATTTAGCCTTACTCCATTTATATTTATTCCAAGTCCTACTACCTACACTACCTGCTTAATCTGATTACATCTTTATACTATTTTATACCATTATATTATTTTTTGCGTTTTTATTAATTATAATTACTTGTGTTGAGTCTGGTCGTTTGTATGTACCTATAATAAGTATGTACTTACAAAAGAATTATGTCCGTTATCCATTTACTACGACACAAGTGTTTACTTAGCGTGGGGCTAGATGGCGCTGTGTGCAACGTCCTGGTATATTTATTTATAAAATTTCTATTAAAGGGTTTGTAAAAAGCAAATAGCTTTATATTTTTCTCTCACATGTCTTGTAGGTTACTAAAAACGAACATTATTGCTATTTTATCCTTTTATTTTTTATTTCTCACTGACCAACCAAAGAACAATTAAAATACCTCGTATCAGAAATAATGAGTTAGATAACAACAGCGTTGCTAAGTTTGGTCATACTGACGTGACTCTATTTGCATTTAATACGGAAGGTTGCTGTGTAAAGCCACAAGTGATTTTATCGTAAATTGTATGCCAATACGTAAATTGGTTCATTGTGGGTCATATTGTGTGAAGATTCAACTTTAACTATTTGTGTGATGCTGGATACAATTTATCTATAACTAGTGGACGCTCGCGGCTTCGCTCGTATTATTTCAGGATAAAATGTAGCCTATTACACTAAGATCTCATACTACCTACATAATAAAAATCATGATGATATGTTAAGCCGTTCTTGCGTGGTGAGCATTTAAATAAACAGACAAACAGAGACACAGATAAACATACAAACAAATTTCTAGAAATTGTTGGAACATGTTCTACAATCAATTCTAAGTATGCCCAAACATTTTTTTTTAAATATCTTCAATGTTCAGACTTTCAACCCTCTTCAGCTTTATTATATGTATGTACCTACATAGATAGTTGAAAAATTAAGATAACTAATTTTGTTTTTTTTTCTGTATGGACTTCATTGTAATAGATCAGATAATAGCTAGTGTATATCGGAAAACAGCCCCAAGTCCAGGCTATTTATAAAGTCTTTAGCAACACACTATTCATTATTGTAATCATCTACCTAAAATAATACCTACATAAAGAATGGTCAACACTTTGATCACATAAAATAAACCTCCTTTATTATATACATTGTTATTAAATTTGTAAATTGGTAAAAATTAAATCTATTTAAAATAAAAACAACAGGAACTTTTAACAATAAGATCAAACAATAAGAACACAAATTTAAAGTATTGATTGTGTATTTCTCTTCTTGCTTTGTTTTAATTGTTCATCTATTTATCTAACACAACTTTATGATTTAACTAATAAACTTACCTCTTGGAAAGTCCATGTTTCATCCAAGAACAAGAAACAAGGTTTGTTTGGATGGCGCTGCACCACTTCATGGAATATGTCTGGTATCGTAAGATCTAGCTTACTGAATGTCCGAGTTGTCCACAGGATTTGGACATACCCATACAATGCCCTGGAAAAAAATGGAATCATTTCTTGTAAAAAAACCAAAAGAAGTGAAACAATATATACAAAATTATTATTTTTGTGTACAACCATGTTTCTGTAATTTTATATCTTACATGTTCATAGTATGCATTTATTAAATGTTTAGATAAAAAAAACTCTTTAATGAAGCATAATTTAATAGTTTTTCACACCATGATTGTGTAATTTACAGTACAATATATTTATTTATATTATGTACTGCTTCTTGAAGTAAAATATCATTTCCATAATAGGTAAATGAAATGGCGTTGAGCTCCCAAGTCAAGCATATACAATATCTTGTTATAAATTTATAATTGAATTATACAATCGCAAATGTACATCTAATAATATCAAAATTATCTTTATACTAGTTACTATAGTACATTTGTATGACAGTACAAAATAGCTAAAATAGTAGATAGATAGATACAATATTCTTTATTGTAACACATGAAATAAAAATAAAATACAAAGAAAGAGATTAAAAATAACTTATGCTAGTGCCAAAAGTGGCGGACTTTACAGTAAATGTGATCTCTTCCAGGCAATCATTAGATGGAGAGAAATGAATAAAGGATTATAATGGAGGATGTGGTTCAGTAATGAAGATGAGTGGTCAGGAAATGTTGTTCAGTAATTATTATTATTTTCTTTATTTCACTTCACAGATTCTCGGGCCTTACACCCGGTATTTTTAAGGCATCAGTGGGGCCGTAGCCAACACTGAGAGGCCTTTTACAATGTTATACTTAAAATTAAGTAAAAAATACAGATAGAGGATGTTAGGTATATAAAGTAACTATTGCAGACATGGTATTAATGTTAGAGGCTATTGTGTTGAGTTGTTCATTGACTTAATTAAACTGGTCTATTGTACGAGGAACGGCACCCGCCAGTTATGCCTCATTCATAAAAAATATAGCGGGTGATGACTTGCCACTCACTAAATGGGCCCTCCACAGAAGGCAGCCTAAGATGACGCCGGAAGGGCAACATTGGTGTGAGTGGCTTAGGGTGTCGAGAGGTGTGCTGCGCGTTCTCTGAGCGGTACTAGCGGCGTTATGCCCTTTAACACTTCCACCCTGGAGCTTAGGTACTTAGCTCTTGCGTCTTCCACTCCCGGACGGCCAATCAAGGCAAGCCGGGAGGCAGGGGGTCTCATTTAGCCCCCAGGGAATCGGGGTCCGCGGTGACGCCACTCACCGACGACTCGCCATAAAGTCGCCCCTGCGGTTATTATTATTATTAAGAGCCTAAAGTGTCCCATTGTTGGGCAAAGGCCTCCCTACCCTTGTTCAGTAATTACACAAATAAAAACATTTTAGCTAACTTTCTTTACATTGTTGTGGGGTAATAACAGTGTGGTTTGAGTAAGCTTTCTATAAATACCAGCATCTTTCAAAAACCACTGAGTAATAAAAGTAGTAAAAGTTGGTCAAAAGTCAAACCATGCATAAAAGATAGAGTAAGTAGGTACTTACCTCAAATCTCTCTTTGATGTTCTCAGGGCCACATAGCACCATCTTGCATGGAACACCAGTAGGTAGGCGGCAGTGAATATTAATGCTGCTACGATTGTGCAAAGTAATCCTTGGTAAATCCACACAGCGACGCAAGCGGCCGCGAGCGCGAGTAGTGCGAGCGTCATAGCGACTGCCTTTCGCCACGAGAAGCGGCTGACTGCTGAGCGACGGAACAACACCGTGCCCGCGCGTTGCTACGACACACTTCAACAAGTTCAAACGACCAGCTGACGTAGTCAGTCCCTTCAAATGCACGCAAATTATATGTACGAGAATAATAGCTCCAACGAATGGCAAAAACACTCAAGAATCAGTCAAGAAATCACTTCATTCACACGTAGTTAGGTATATGTATTACGAAAACAAATAATACTTATAAGAAATGCAAAATAAATTCGCAAGAAGGACTAATCCAGAGTAATTGACACTAGATTGAATCACGGATTTGCATGTCTTAGGATAACTTTACAGCTTTACGAAAGTTAAATCTCATGGAGAATAAATAACAGTAATTTTAGCCCAGGTTTTTGTGTGAAATAACTAGAGCATAGGGCCAGCGATCGATTGCTGTTCACCAAATAGTATAGATATAATCTAAGTACTTATAATCAACCAGTAATTATAAACAAACAAGATCAGATTTTGTATATAGAATAATGATAACAAGTAATTGGTAAGTTGTTAATGTTGTTATTTACAATTATTTTTTCGGACCGATTATTCATACACAGTATCGTACATTCGCGAATGAACATGTTCATAATAACGTTCATTCTGTTCATTCTATACAGATAACAAATATACGGTTTAGTTCATTCATTCATAGAAACAATGAAAATATCTATTATCTGTACTACTATTTCCGTAGAAGTCGCAAACTCGAATACATGTCTTTAATTTGATTGAACGCTAATATTTTCTGTATTCTGGCAATATCCCTTTTCTTTGAAAAAATATAAAATTTTCGTTGTGTGAGTAGAAATTCTGTCAATGTGTTTAGGTTTTTATCAATGTAGTAAACTGCGTGAAGCCATGGAATAAGTAATAGTTTGTTTGTTTTGGCTATTCTCACGCAGTACCAATCTGGCAAGAGCTATCGTACCTACTTACTTACTTAAAAACAGGGGTCTAGATCTACTGGGAGCTTGTTTGCTTGTAGGAGTGTTTAAAATTTTCTTAATTTTTGTGTACGGATAGGACATCGTGTACATACACGATTTAGTTTTGGATTTGTTTTGATTTGGTTACGCCATCTTTATTCGCAACTCGAACGCGTAGGTTAGGTTGATTTCTCTACCTAGTCTGCGTTACAAACAAAATCAATTTGGATTGGAACCTGATGCAGCGATATAATGAATGATAGGTAATACCAATTTATCCATGGTAATCCTTATGACGCGTTGTTAGATTTCGTGTGGTGCTAACTAAAGTACATAACTGCTGTATTGAGTTTGATATTCGGAGTACCTAGGTACATAAGTGATATCATCAAATACCTATTCCTCTTCAAATAACCTCAAAGAAAGGCAAGGATGGTGGCTAAACGATAAAAGTAGATATAGCACTGGTAGGTACTTACAATTATTGTATGCTATGTTCAAGCAGAATGCGCTGATAATGATGACCACTTCTAACCCTTCTAGTCAGTTCTTGCACTGTATGTAGCCAACATTGTTATCAAGAATGAGATCATTTACAATGTTAGGTACCTACTTATATGTTATTTTGCCAAAATCTAGGTGAGTACCTATGTTCTACATAAATAACGTTGAGTCTAATAGATAGCTTCTACCTTCATGTACCTAGGTACATACATAGTCTGTCCACCAAAGCAGAGCAGAAAAACTAGGAAAAATAAACCAACTAGCATTGATGACAGGCAGAATTTTATTTGATAAACTCCTTATCTTGTTTAGGTAGTACCTTTTCTGTATTCTGAGGTCTACTTCCTACCTACTTCAAATGAAACATTACTTATTTAGTAGGTATCTACCTACAGAATAATGTCACACTAAGGAAACTTGAAAATCCATGGAAGCCTGCTTCTGGTTACCTAACTGTGTCTCACCATCTATACCCAGGCTTCGGTCGTGGTCCACCTGCTTAGTTCTACCTACCTACTGATGTATGTTCCTGCCTGACTGAACATTCTCCAGCTCACCTCAACTTTCAAGAGAGTTAATTCTGAGAACAATACTGGACTGATTATCTATTACTATGGTAGTAAATACATTTTTATTTAAGTAAGTATATATGTTACGGTAAATGTGGATAATCGGGAATTATGCATAATTCCCAACGCACACGGTAAATGTAGTGAATTATCCATATTTACCGGTAATTATATATAATTACCATACCCCTTTGGTAAATGTAGAAAATAATGAAATCAAACTTCAGAATCAATATATTATTAGAATAAATACATTTATTTATTTATTTAATTTACAAATTGTCCAACGGACACAGACACACAATAGCAAATAATGATATAAACAAAAATCCAATTAGAGGACAACACGGACAACATGTACAAATAAAATAAATAAATTGCACGAGTAGAGGATCAAGAGCTCAAACCTTCTGTTTGGTGTTTGGTTGGCAAAACATAAAATAAAAATAATAAAGTAAAGTAAAGAAGAAACCAGTTTGCTTTCGCCTTGAAGACCGACAAATTATAATTCAGTGCGGTGCCTCCTTGCCTGTTTTGTTTTTTGCCATGTTTGATTTCATTATTTACTACATTTACCAAAGGGGTATGGTTATTATGTATAATTACCGGTAAATGTGATTAATTCGAATGTTTTTCTCACTTTTACCAAGAGCACTGGTAATTATGCATAATTCCCGGGATTATGCATAATTCCCGCATTATCCACATTCGCCGCAACATATACATACCTATTACTTATTATTTATCTAATAAAGTGTTCTCATAAACTAATCTCTTAATATTGTTTGTTTTTATACTTAACCTATGTACCTAGGTACTTACCTAATTATAATTTTCTAATAATCTTATAATTAATCAGTAAATACAGTAGGTAGTTAAGTACCTAATTATTTATATACCTACCTACCTGTTGTGGACTGTGCCCAGGGGTAGGTTTAAATCAAAGAATGAATTTCCATAACTAGACTTTTTTTCAGAATCTGTAACTTCACAATAAAATAGGTAGGTAGGTACCTAGATAACCAACAATTAGATTGAAATTAAATTGATATGGTAATTGGTAGGTAAGTACCTACCTATTGATGACGATAATGATCTTTTGAATTTCTTGGCTTCTTCGAGAACTTTCCCGTTGCCTGGTCACATCGCCTGGAAAAAAAGCATAGTTAGATGCTGTAAGTACATATCAATTTTGGTTGAATTGTAAACCAAGGGATATCGCAACATTTGTAGGTTACTATTACCTACCTAAGCCTATAATACCTAGACATTTCCAAAGATGATTATTGAAATACTTAACTGTAGGTAATTTATTTTTAGTTTTATTTAGTCATACCTAACTACCTATTTACTTAATTGTATGCCCAAGTAGGATTTATTAACTTCTTATGTTCCTACCTATACCTACTTATCTTTTTATTTGCTATAGGTAAATACTGAATGCTAAGTATGGATAAGCTAGGTAAGTACCTACATATTGTACTTAGGTTAAGCCTAGTAATAGGTAAGTACCTAATAACTCTGAGCTTAAGTTATTAAATTATCATATACTTAGGGCTTTGTGATTTCTTAGTAGGTAGGTAGTGCCTATCTATACCTACCTATGAGGTCAAATCTCTGATTAAAAGTTCACACTTAATACCTACTTATCTGAGTTTTAAGACATTGAGAGGATATACTTATATATTCAAAAAACATTCATTTTACCAAGAAAGTATTAGGTAAGTACCTATCTATTGAGTGTTATTCATTAATGTAGGTACCTATTTAAGATGTGCCTGTAACAATGATCTTCTATATAAACTGAGGTATAATATAATTATAGATGCGTTATACCCCGTTCTGTGTGGCGAACTCAAACAAGGCTAAGTAACCAGTTTCGGCTCAGTCGCCTCGACTCGAAGCAACGCGCGGCGACGCACGTTGTCGGCGCGACTTTTTATCATATCATACATCACTGGTAAATTATATTATGGCGAATAAAAAAATTCTATTTCTAAAGCCATATATACGACCGAAACAGGTTTTACTTATGCTGCCCTGATAAATCAAAATGCAGTAATCGACAAATGGCGGTTTTGAGAAAAACGCTGACACATTTTGAGTGATCTAGACATCAAATACCTACATGTTTTATAACTATGAAATTGTACCTACCTACCTTAAAATCAAGCTTTCTATTGGTAGGTACCTATGCAAATTTATTAACTTTTCTGTATCATTAGGATAAAATGTTTTTCATTTCCGTCTAACGTTTGGTCTAGCGAGCATAACAAGATTGCTAAGACCAAGTTCAGTATATGTGTCGATTATACTAAGTTATAGCCTAGCACGTGTTTGATACTGCTTTTTTAGTTAGTATCGTTACCTATATTGTTATCAACCCCAAATGAAACAAGGGTTGATAATATAAATAATATATTATCCAAAAGTAGTTATACAGTAACAAGGGTAAAATGAGGCTCTATTGAAGGCTTTAGCGGAAGGCTTTATGGTCGCGTGTGTCGTCACTCGGGCGCTCTCAGGGACTGCCGCCTGGAGGTGCCGGCCGGCGGGCCGCGCCCTGCTCCTAGCGACGCCAGGTACTTCCCCTCGTAGCCGCTAACAATATTTTGGATGCAATAAATAAGTAATAAGCTGATCTTAGGCTGTTTGTTGGGTGGCTAAGAAAAAATATATTTTAAGACGAATTTGTTTTGAAATTTTAATAATACTCTTAATAACCAAATCTGTAGGTACTTACCTACATTTAAAAAAACAGTAACTCATCTGTTTTTGTACATGACAAATAATTTATATAAAGATAAAATAAATAAATAAAAATGTTTATTGGACACACAAATTCTTATAAAATAAAATACCTAAATCTAGTAGAAAACAAAATGGCCGAGGGTGTTATTCGAGGTTCAGCAAGACTTTTATTTTCTAGCGACACAATAGCACCTGACAACAAGGATACGTTATTGGCGCTTCAAGACAAACATCCGCATTCACCAACACCTCACTAATCAGGGGAACCAGAGGAGGAGTCCTTAGTGGTGACACCTGATGACGTTGCCACCGCTCTCAGCACGTTCCCTAGTGGGTCGGCAGGTGGGCTCGACGTTCTCACACCACACGATCTCTCAGTAGCACGCTGAAACTAGCACACGTCGATTAATGCAGATTGCATTAGCATAAGTGATGTTTTAATGCAAGTACTGCGTTTTATACAGAGTAAAAACTATTTGTGCTATTGTAACTATTTCTATCATTAATTAAAACACACAAAATTAAACTATACAATAAAAACTTAAACTACTTCTAAAACTAAAATATTACTACTAATATTTTAGTATAGATTAGCCTCATAGGATGCCATTTTTGCAAAAAAGTAAAAACCCCTAAAATGACGATTACTGCATTTTGAGTTATGAGGGCAGTATGTTGTAGTAGCTACCTACTGGAATCGGACCTACTAATAGTATACTTACATCCGAAAGTTTGTGAGAATGTAAGTATGGATGTTTGTTACCTACTCTTTCATGCTACGTTCTAGTATTACCTATTGAGAAAAAGTAGTTAAGATTTTTTACTTTACCTGTAAAGTTTGGACGCGTTTATTTGTCTCTTTCCAAACTCTCAAACTTAGTTATGGAATCAAACTTTATTATATACAATACAATACATTTATTCATAATTCCATTATTACATAAATACTAAGGGGCTGACCACCTAACGAATAGCTAAGTCTAGGAAATCCCTTTTGTTTGTGACCATGTGATAGTTATATGGTAGGTACTGCTTAGGGAGATAACTAGTCCTAGAATTCATCATTACTGTTCGTTTGGTGGTCCCGTTATTAATTACTGGACCGGCGCGCCGATTCAGGAATGACAACGGAGAGACTTAGAGGTACATACCATTTATAGTAGGTATGTGTACAATTCTGTCAATATTACATAAAAACACAAACAAATTATCTAGAAAATATTTTCACAAACTTTGTGCCTTCCTCCTTTATCCGGGCTTAGGACCGGCATCATTAATGTTACAAATCACAAAAAGATTTTTTTAATCAATATTATACATAATTAATACCAGATGATTTTATACATAGATTATCTATCATCTAGAATTAATTTTGCCATTTTTATAATGAATAAAAAAAATTAAGAATATAATTAATTATTAGTAAAAAAACTTTTGTGTATTAACATAAATTGAGGCGGAGTTACACAAACATTCATCCTTTCAGCTATATACAACCACACATTTGTCTGTTAGAAAATCATCATGCCATGCCATCACATACTTGAATCAAACTGAAAAATATTCACATTCATAAATTACATAATGCAATACACACTTAGAAAGGAAGAGTAGCAGTAAAGTAATAACTCGAAAAGCAGACACGAGCAACAACATTAAGTTTAGCATTTTCATTGAATAGAGGCAGGTTGGTGTAGTATTTCTTGAGCATTTCTGTCACATCTGTCTTTATGATTGTGACTGATAGAGAAAGATAAAAATAACAGAATTAGAACCTCTTATGATGTGTCTATCTAATCAAACTAGTAAGCATTAAATAATTAATGGCAAATGAGTTGTGATAGATTTATTGAAAGAATAACAAACATTACATCTACTAAGCATATTATTTCAATCAGATGTTATTTATTTATGCACAACTTTGCAAACTGTCGAGTGACAATAGGCCATTTAGGTTATAATAGCAACAAAAAAGATTTAGGTTGAGAATTGCGATACTTTACCTCAATTTTTCTAACTCTCCTCTTGTCATAAGTATCATAGTCTTTTAGAAATGTCCAAAATGGTTCAACCTCTGGAACTGGTTCCTGTAAGTAATCTTCATTGTCTGAGAATAAGTCTGGAGATCTCACTCCACTGTCAAAAGATGCCTCAAATGAGGAATGGCTCTGGTCCAAGTTCCATTTAGTGGTGCTTGCTTCGTCACTCACAGGATCCTCTTTCCTGACTATAACCTCTTCATACTGGGAGTCGCCAGTACTCTCAGAGGTTTTTTCTACTCTATTAATATAACTCACACTCACATCCTCAGAGGTTTCATTAAACTTGTGACCACAACTCTTGTAATCTGTGTCCAAGGATGTGCCATCGCTGCTTCCTGCCTGAGACTCTCTGTCATCTGATTTTTCATTCAAGTTTAGTTTGTTTGAGCTCATGGCTGAGATGGGGTCCACAATCGGTGTTAGTTTCTGCACATGCTTGATGGTGCCGTTGAAGGAGAGCTCACTGATGGGCAGCTTGAACACGCTCTCGTCGCGGCGCACGTCGTGGAACTTGATCACACTGTCCACTGCATTGTTGCTATTTTCCATAGTAGAGGTTATGAATATGGGCTGCTTGAAACTCTCTCGTTTAATTGCCATATATTTTTTTTTTAAATCGCTAGATGTTTTCCACATACCCAGACAGAAGCTGCCAGCTTCTATCAGGAACAATTCACAGGATTTTTTACGTAGGTCACAACTATAGGCTATGAATTTAAGTTATGTTTGTTGTCCAATTTAATATGGTCTACAGCACGAGGGTTATTAAGATCTCCGAACAATATACCTCGTGAGTCCTTACATGTATGCAGAACCACCTTAAAAATATAACATAATTTCTTATAATAACTATATACCCAGGGATAGATATTCAAAGCAGGATTTGGATGTTTATTAGTAAAAATGGTAGGTATTTAATACATAAGAAAAAGTAGCTAAATATAGCATTTCAAGCAGATACAGACAACAAACCTATTTTTTTAAAACCATCTATTCACAATTTCATGTCTTCAAAAAGAATGAACGAAGTACGGTTTATTGAATTTTTATATGGTATACGTATGCGTAATACCATGAACAAAAATAAGGAAAATCATCTATTGCCATATAAAAAAATCCATATATTTGGTGTTGCCAGGTATAAAAATATTATTTTTTACATATGGTAACCCCAATTCCACTGCGTGAAAATAGCCCTTGCCTTATTTTTTCACAAACAAGTAGCAGTAGCACACAAAATGCAAAGGAGTCAATAGGATGAAGTTGACACTTGACACTGACAACAAGTGACGTTGATAGCTTATTTTTTTCTACGATGAAAAAAAAACAAAGTTTTAAACTAAATGTACAGCCAAACATTTAATACGTTTGCTAATTCAAGCGCCATCTATTGGCGAGTAGAAAAAACTAGTAACGAACCGGAAACGGAAATTTAAATCACTCTATATCTTTGAAATTAGTATGTTTGGTACATAATTTCTATTTACAAGGTTTTTTTATTGGAAGAATTTTTACTATTTTTTTAGATATATTTTATCCACCTTAGGATATTACAATCAGATTTTAGAATTAAAAAATGTGACATCTATATTTAGGCAATAAGAGTTACACTCATAAACTTTTAAATATAAATATTCACACAGCTAGCTCTATGCTGCAGCCTGATAAGCCCATACTAAGTAAACACTTGTGCCATAGATACCTACGCGATAACGAATAGGTATATTATAAATATATGCATATTTTTTATTCTTAAACGACCAGACATACAATCACATAAGTAGGTACAAAAAAAAACTATATGGATCGGTATCATTACAAACCTAGTGTTTTATATGCATCTCTTAATAAAATTTTGAGTCTATAATTTCCTATCTACTAATCACTATCCTGTCGTTTATAATAAAATTCAACTTTAATGCTAGTTCTTTAAATAGGATGGAATAAAACTGCTATAGGTATATGTTGTACATATGTAGTATATTTCAGAATCTATACTTACTAGATTTCTAGTTACCGGTTTATTCATTTTCGCTTATAAATAAGTACAAAAAAATCTAATATATCTTACTTAACATGTTTGTTCACATCCAAAATAAATAACGATAAGGCAGTTAGTATCTTTATACATTTCGTTGCCTTGATTTTTACTTTATAGTAAATTTCCCTTTATATGTAGCTATATGGAAAAGGCACCGTACCTACCTAATGAGCTGTAGCCTAATAGAACGTATATCTAACCCACACTATTTATATACCTACTTCTTACAGGCAAGGCAAACATTATTTTTTATACACAACAGACAAAATACAGCCTTACACAAAGAATATTGAGCAGTCAACAGTACCTTTCATTTTAGAATAAAGACATTTAAGGCTCCATTTATAAGGCACCAAAAATCAGGAACAATAAAATTTCCATGTAACAAATTGTCTGTACAAAGTTACACCAATCTTAAATTATTATTATTCATAACAGCTCATACGTTTACAACGTTTATCACATAATTATATTTAAATCCGTTGATAGAAAAGGAATTAATCATAATTATCTTAATATTAATCACAGTCTAATTTGTCCCGATACAATTTTGTCGTATTCTTCGACACCTAAAGGCACATATTTGTCTAATTTAGCTTCCAAGTAGTACAGCTTATCTTTCACTATGTTAGGATTGTATGACTCCTTTTGAAGATCCACTTTTCTCAGCTTGAAGGTACCTGAAATTCACAATAAAATATGAATATGATAATAATTCACATTAAGGATTAGCTTTTTCATTTATTTATCCTTGGTACATTCTGTTATGTTTTGCTATTTGATAAAAAACATTACCTAGTTAATTTTTAAGTGCCATACTAAGTCTAATCGGGATCAGGTTAATTGTCATTGGAAATAAACTTTGTTGTTAATACTGTTTAACTAATCGCTTTTGCTACACCAAAAAATCCAAAAAATAAATATAAAGATGCAGACGTATCCTGTGGATGATGCAGAATATACATACCAGTCATATCCACGGAAGTCATGAGCCTGATGAAGACAGGTCGCGCGTACTTGGGCAGGTCCTTGGACATGTCCATGACGAGCTGGTCGAGGTCCAGCGAGCCCTCCACGTCCAGGATACCGCACATGCCCGCGCGACCTTCTACGTTCGGGATCTGCGGGACAAGATAGATGCATAATTAGATAATTTAGTCATAGTTTTGTTTTTATATTAACCAAATCTATCTGAATTCCAAATAAGTCTTTTTTAAGTTTAAATAACACTTGTCTCTGATTGTGTTGCCTTTATTTGGTAAGTAGTATAATAAAAACTTTGAGAAACCTCTTTCGATGTGAAAATTTCAACTACCTATTCATAATTTTCAGTAGTGTGGTAATTGCCACTGCGTAAGTAATTCTACTTAGAATAAATATTACCCATTTAGCCAAACCTCCAAATCAGTAACAGAAGTCCGGTTTAGTGCTTATTCGTTCCTGAATCCAATCTTATTTTAAACCATTACAGATTACATCTGAGGCAGGCTAGATAACTAGTTCCCTCAACTCCATACACGACAGCGACCCTCTGCTGCGCCACGCGTGAGATGGCTGCCTCCACCTCGGAGGTGGACACGTTCTCTAAAAGACTAGTTACCTGAACTCCATACTCGACAGCGTCCCTCTGCTGCGCCACGCGTGAGATGGCTGCCTCCACCTCGGAGGTGGACATGTTCTCTAAAAGACTAGTTACCTCAACTCCATACGCGACAGCGTCCCTCTGCTGCGCCACGCGTGAGATGGCTGCCTCCACCTCGGAGGTGGACATGTTCTCTAAAAGACTAGTTACCTCAACTCCATACACGACAGCGTCCCTCTGCTGCGCCACGCGTGAGATGGCTGCCTCCACCTCGGTGGTGGACACGTTCTCTCCGCGCCACCGGAACGTGTCTCCCGTGCGGTCGCGGAAGTACAGGTAGCCCAGCTCGTCTGCCACCAGGATGTCACCTGGAATGGACAGGAAATACATGACACATACAGCAAAAGTAGTTTAAATTCTGAGGTTAGCTTTTTTATTTCTACTTCGGGTACAACAAAAAGATATGAAAAATGTTATTGTTGCTAAGTCGCGCGACCAGTTTGCACGTCCGTTTTGCCGTTACAATCTTGCTCACCTATAGATGACACAGAAATGGCATTTACTTATCCTTGCGATGCATAATTTACTTAATGTCATGACTCTTTCGAATGTAATGAGATTGTTTACGTTGCCCTGTTTTAATTATATATTTAATTACATTAACGATCATCCACCTAGTCTATGTATACATATAGTAAACATACCGGATATAAAGGCAGAGTCTCCATGTGCGAACACATCCCGCACCACCTTCTTGTCGGACGCCTCCTTGTCCACGTACCCGAGGAAGGCCCGCGAGGGGTTGTTGGGCTTTATCTTGCCGATAAACACGCCGGGCTCGTTGGGTTGCGCTAGCTGGAATGAACAATAAGATTAACCATGTTATCTATTTAAATGCTTTGAACATGAGTTTTATACATTATTATATTAATTTTGAAAGTTCATTTTCAACTGTATACCAGCAAACTCAAATTGCAAAATTACACGTTTGTTTCACCAATGACCAAAGTCAGGATGCGGAAAAAGTAGATTTTTGTTAGTGTAACAGTGAGAGCGTGATGGTGGTCTAACGCATTCTTTAAGTGATTGGGCTCAGATTTTACACTGGCAGGAACCAAATCAAATCAAAGAGCATTATATTTAAAAGTAGATAAATTTATACTTTATACACATACCTGACACAATCCCTTAGAGTTCCGTATAGGCTCCCCGGTCTCCTGGTCCACCTTGAGGATAGCGATGGGGTACACAGCCGGGATGATGCGAGAAACGAACCCGATAGCGCCTGTCTTGTTGTCGATGTTCACTGGAATTAACGATATTTTAAAATATTAATTTCGTTATTTTTTTCAATTTCAATTTCTTTATTAGCATAAATGTATTTACCCTGTTAAGAGAGGAATTAGGGCGTAGCTAAAATTAAAACTAAATATTTTATTTACTACGCTGGCTGGTTCCTTGCGCAAAGGAACCAGCCAGCGTAGTTTAGATTTATACGTAGCTATAGATTTCTATAGCAATCCCACGCTGGATTGCTATAGAAATCTATAGCAATCCAGCGTGGGAATGCAGCCAGCGTTCTTAGTTCCATACCACATGTAGATTGTTTAAATTTAGTTTAGAAGTAAATACTCTTTTTTAGTTCTATTAGTGTTAATATGTGTAAATATTGTTTCTTATTATTGAATAAATTCATTTAATAAATAAAATACACAAAACGTAATTCGCTTTTTCAGTGATAATGTAATTTTTCTACCTATCGTCAGATTAAAATAAAAACTGATAAACATCATTATGAATGCATTACCTATGTTTGCGTTTCCTTCAGTAGCGCCGTAAAATTCTACAACCTTTTTGATATTGAAGCGTTTCACAAATGGTGTCCAAATCTGTGGAATAAAAGTAAAATTACGCTAGACGTTAAATATGCTGTAAGATAAGATTAGCTAGTCTCATTTGTGTATGTGCAAAATGTGTTTGTCTTACTTTCCTGAATGTGTCTGTATGTAATTTCATGTCACAAAATAAATAATTGTCATTCATTTCATCCCTGACTAAGAGAGACAACTTGCTTACTGTTTGCTTACTATAATGATAATAACATGCCAGCTAAAACACACCTGAATTATCGTATTTTGATTTACGTAACCTAGCAAGCTATGTCCGGTGTAATAAAATTCGACGTTCGACGACGACGACGTTAGGAATTAGTAAAATGTCTGTATCTCAATTTATAAAATTATAAGTTTGTATATCTGTATTCCTTCCTAAATGTTATGATCGCTTACCATCAGGTTAATTATAGTCAAAGTCATTTTCCCTTTTCATTCAAAATAAGTAAATCAAAACAATCCATTGTTCAGAAAGCCGATAAATTTAGTAAAGTTTGAAGTGAGTATACATATGTAACATATACACTTACAGTAGGCCTCATCCCGTTCCCGTAGACAGTCCGCACCCTGTGCTGGGTGTCGGTGGCGGCTGGCTTGGTGGCCAGCACGTAGCGACACATCTCGCCGATGTAGTGCGCCGCCTGCAGACAAGTGTACAAGAATTGTCAGGGATGTAGGTACTCAAACAAATACAAGACAAATCTTTAAAATAATAGAGAAAACCATTCAAAACAAATATTAGTTATTTGTCATACAAGAGTGCAATGTCTTCATCACTGTACCTAGTTATCAATGTATCTACATCTACCACGCATCGCTCTCACAGCAACACATAATATCTAGCTAATTAGTAAAGAATTAAGTAATCAGATAACGAAACTTATCTTAGTTAGTTATTATTACAAGGGTCAACCATTTATTTTTATTCCGGATCTTCTCACCTTTGCTTATTTTCATAATAAGCTTTTTTATATTTCTGGTGTAAGTATTTTCAAATCACACTTCTGACGGTCAAGTACCTACCTCTATATGTAATTTATAAATGCCATTCAAGTTAATTGAATATACAAAAAATATAAAGGTGACCTTTATATTGAGACGTCATGCACGTTATACATAACAACACGTAAACGTATTACATACTAAATTGATAATACATACGTACCTTGTATTCAAAACATTATTTTCAATGTCAATGAACTGAGCGTTAACTTGCAGTTTACTTGGTTGTATTGTTTTCAAATGCAATTCACTAAGTCCATCGACTTATCAATTTTTGGTTTTAGAAAATATGTTAGCGATATTGCAATGCCATATAGTAATAAGTAACAATGGATTCAAACGGGCACTTTCCCCATGTCATAAGCATTAAGCACCCATACGTTGCATTGATTTGCTCTTGACTTCACTTTTACCGAAGATTTATAACTTTAGATTCAGCAGTAGAGAACCATCGTTTACGTAGAAACGGCTTTTTTACAAAGTCTTGTAAATATAGACTTGTATTTAATTTTAAATGCTTTTTAATATAAGGCAAAGTTAGTGTTTAAGTAGATTTTTATAAATTCTATGCCCTAAACTTTCCAGGAGACAAGGTCACACATGTAATTTTTTTAGAATACGTTCTAAAATTGTTAGGTTTTGTATTTCATGCATTGGTTTGTGTATTGCATGAATAAAAAAATATAACAATAATTAAACTTAAATTTAACATTAACGAATTAATATTTTCGATCATAGATTAAAGTCAGGTAAGTTTTAATTCAAAATTACGGGGTATTATAAGATATGTACTGCGCAATCGTGATGCTTACCATCAGACATAAATTCAGTCCTTTGCAATAAAGAAAAAAAAATATTGTGGATCTATAGAGTTGTATCTTTGCAGTGTATTCTTTGTATTTGGCAAACAACATCACATGAGATGGGCTTTCACATTGTGCCGCCTTTCTCCCACATCTCTCATAAAATCACATTGTTTATTGAACAATAACGCTTTTATCTTATGATATGCTATATTTACATCGTTAGTGCTTAGATATGTACTAAGAAAGTTATGTGAAGTTTTGCATCAATTCAAATTTTTGGTTTAATTCACTGATAAATCATATAAAACATTGTTAGTATTTAAAACAGTTTAAATACTTACACTGTCAGAAACTGTTCGTAGTTCAACATGTTAATACGTTTAGTTTGATCATATTATACTTACATACATTATCATATTCACTTGGTAATTCATGCAAAATAAATTGTTTTTATAGCTTAAAATCAAATTCCAAAAAAGCTGGCTTAGCAACATATAACGAATATAAAGCAAACACACACAAAAGCACACTTACATCCAGACACACGTGACCTCGGCGGTGACTTCATATTCATTTTTATGGAAATGCATTAATTAGATAAAATATTTATGTAATAAAAATAAGAGTACCCAGAAATGTCAAATGATTAAAAAGGTATGTTCTGGAAGCTATGCGCTCAAACTAGCCAATAAAATGGAAATGATACTGGCAGGGCAAATGGCAAGTGTAAATGTAAAGAGCAATTAGTAATGTCAAATTATAAAATAATAAATCCGGTTTCTTCTAGGAGAGCGCGCTAGAACGTAGATTATAACGTTGCTTAACATCAGGCAAGTTGTAGTCAAGCGTGAGCCTATCTCTATGTAGAAAAAGGTGTTTTCTGGAAGTTATGCGCTCAAACTGGACAATAAAATGGAAATGATATTGGCCTGGGCTTCGTCAAATCAATCAGCGGGTAGACAATACGCAATATAGTTCTGCTTTCACTTCAATGTGGTTTCGTGTGTCTGTTCCGTAAGATATTTCATACGTCGAATCGCAATCGTAGAAAATATTACCTATGTTATGATAGGGGAAGGTTGCTATGGATTTATTATGATTCTATTTTATTAACGCTCAATGTGCCTGTATGCCATGGGAAAGAGAAGTAGGTAATAAATCCTAACCATGTTCTATTCTGTGCCATGTTCTCTCTTGTATAGTTATCTCTTTTTCATGTGGTGAGCTAACTACATTGCCAAAATTTTATGTTTTATTTCCATATTAAACTAAGCTCTACATTTATAAAAAACGTCTGATAATTATTGATATAATTTACATGGTTCTGTCATAATCAAGTAACATGAATTTTGCTAGAGTTAATTTATCTTTTTCAAGATATACGTTGCTAGCGAGAAGTATTTATTAATGTCTCGTAATCCATTGTAATCATTAGTTCCTACCTACCTCTATTGTCTAGATATGTAGGTACTGATTTAGCTATTGATCTTTGATATTCGTTCTGCGTAGTTAGATAACAATTATGAATGTAAACAAACTAAACTATTGTTGCTGCAACTTGTTACCAGCTGCAATGCATTTTAGTTTCAATTGGATATCGATTTCAGGATTAGTGTAAACTTGAATGGAATCACTGTTCTTGGCTTTAGTTACGCCGATGATAATGATGAATTTGAAGCAGCCTAACCTTTTCTGTCTTAGAACGTTTAAGGGTATTTATTGTAAGCGTATACATGGTCCAAACAGTAAGTTCATCAGTTCAATGCAAATTAACACAAAATATATTTACACCTGCCATTTGCCCTGCCACTCTGACTTCCTCATAATGACGGCAATAATCATTAAGCTGATTACCATTTTTTATACGACCGCCAGTTTTTGCGATCAGACTTCTCTATCAATTATGCTAGCTCCTAACTCTATTGACGCATTTTTAGTAAGCATAGGTCTGCCTGGTCATTATATTCCAAGGTTAATCATTTATTTTGTACTTGGTAATTAAATACAAGCGGATTCAAGATAACGTATAAATCTGATTTTCTCAGCGTGTACGGCTGTGTTTATTACTACATACATGATACGTCCTCGTAAAATGACTTCATTAATTGTCGTAAATCGTCACTATCGTCTTGACATCAAAATTCTTATAAATAAAGTGTTTCCTAGACTCGACGATCCGGTTAGTTGTGAATGAAACTAATGACTAAATGAACGTATATGTATGTATGTATGTATGTATGTATGTATGTATGTATGTATGTATGTATGTATGTACGTCTAGTGTTGCACATATCAAGTTTAGTAAGTGGTAATATCTATCTCGATAATGAAATAGGCAGCGCTGAATGAATTATGAGTTCATTCAAAAACAAATATCGTGCGTGTCGTATCGTAATTGTTTTGCAAGATATCGAGGCAAGCCAAGCAACAGACTCTCTTCTAATTACGCTATGGCTAAACAAATTATGAGACGCAATCAAAAGTTAAAATCCTTTATAAAAGGATTATTATGCATTTAACGTCGAAATTACCTACGTAGTAAAAATGGTTTTATATGTTTTAGATTTGTCGTACCTACATTCGGGCCTATGTCATTGTAAAAATGACATAGGCCAGAATGTGTTGTGTGTGTGATAGTGTTATGATAAAGTTGAACCAAAATAAACCACGCTGGCCAGTCAAGATGGAAGGGATGTCAGAAGACAATGGTTATTATGATGATAACATTTGATGTGATGGACAAAATAATACCATAACATCACGATAATGAATCTGTGGTTGTGTTATACCTACCTAGTAGGTATCTACGAGTACCTAATGACCATCATCTAATCTCGTAACATCGTGTTGTGACTTTTATGAGCCAGTGACGACAGTCAGATGTACCTGCCGAGTGTCTCATTATTGAAAAAACAACCGCTAATTATCGGTATAGGTACTATTGATATTGATTTTAGTGAAACATGTTTAAAACTTCGTATGTGGAGTATGACATATAAACATAAGTACTGACAGAATGAAAGACAATTTTGCTTGATGATGCTGAGGCGATTATCTCGTGCGATCTATAGTAAAATTCTTTACCCAGATAAGCCTCAGGCATAGAAATATTATGAGCAGGGCCCCAGCATTTAGTTGACGGTTGAGAGCTATTGCAACCATCAGTCAGCGGAGCGGTTACATAGATGGCGAAATATGGCGTTACATTCAAAACATTGTATACAGTTATACATGTGCCAACAACCATAAAGATAACTACCATACGCAAGCAAAACTGATAGTTTAGGCAAATTGCACAGAATTAGCTGCGGTATGCAAGACATAGTTACAATACAAGGTCAAATTGAAACGATTCACAATGATTTTAAATATTTGTATATCGTGATGTGGTGATTTATCATGGATGTTCCCATCCATCACTGATTCTATAGACTTGTAATCTAGATGCTTTCTCTTAGGCCACAATTTGCGGGGAAATGTCAAGCCTAGATTAGTTTACTCCCTATAGGTTTCTCGAGGAGTACGTTACCTTTACATCATCAGCAATTTTATTCTGGATTTGTGAAATCGTGAAGGCGCAACAAATATCATCAGTAATTATGTGATTATATTAGTAGGTCTCGGTTTTTGTCATATACTGTACGACAGTCCTTAATACTTGTCAGAAACACTTAGGGCAAATTGAAAACCCTCAACCCCAGAGTTGGGCACTCTCTTTGATAAGAAGATAACAAATGTACTCACAGTAGCATTATACTTGATGCAATCGGGGAAGTAAGCGGAGGCGGAGAACTTGTTCCTTATAGCGATGGTGCAGCCGAAGATGAAGGCCTGTCCGATGGTGATACAGCCTCCGGCGGAGTGGTACAGAGGCATGGGGCAGTAGATGACGTCACTCGTGCGCAGGCTGCCCAGGTAGTGGACGCCTGACGCCATGAACACCATCCTGTGGGAATAAAATATTATTATAAATGGGTTTGTATTTATTATTTGTTAGATCATACGCGATCATTATTGGCTACGAAGCTGCTATGCTTAGGTACATTGTAAAAAAACGATTCTCTGTAGCTTACAAGAAACTCGTGCCTTATGTCATTTTATGAAATTCGCCTGTCTCACTTGAAATCAAGCGTCACATCATCGCATGTGAAATATTTTATTTGTCCAATCATATTTACAAATCAGCATTGCATAATTTGTTTGAAAACAGCGAAAGCGTAATGTACGCTCTCTTCAAGTAATAACGATTGTGCATATTGAAAGCTCGAATAATCTTAATTTCTAAAGGTTCTCCGTAACGTAAGTTAGTTTAAGTTTAATACCTCTTGGCTTTCACATTTTCTCATTTTATAAAGACACTATTCACAACAGCAATAAAATGTTAAACACCTCAATAAACACTGAGAACTAACTGCGTACTCAAGCTTTAATTTTCTTTAGTGTTTAAAATGTGAAAGTTAGAACCTAAGTTTATAATAAATACTATTATTATTTTATAAACATGTCCACAATTAAAAACGATTTCTACAACACCAGTTACAATTTATGGATACGTCGTGAAATATTGGTACGGACGATGAAAATCGAAAAAATATTCACTCATTATTGAATGCAATTTTTAATCGTGTTGTGAATTACTCGTATCTTCCGGGAAGATCTGAAATCCGATCCGAAAAATTTAAATTATACACAAAAGTAGTTTTTTTAGTGATTGTGATATCGTGATTTTATAATGTGATTTTTTGCTTAAATGACATAAGTCGTAACACCACAGGTAACAAACACATTGTACATATTTATTCACCTATTGTTCAGAGATTTTATCACTTTTTCACACAGCGACGTCAATAGTAGATACATATTTAAAAGTTGAGTCAAGGAGAAAGAGGTACTCTTTATATCTATCTATGTATGAAGTAGGTATGTATATGATAATAATATGTACCTTTATATAATTTTTCAACCAAAAACTTTCAAACCTTTTCTTACAGGTATATTTTTTTTTGTGGGTAATCTTTTTTTACAGGTAGTCGAAGTGATGCAAGTTACTCGAAATTACATGAAAAATGGATCTGATTTTAGTGCTACAAAAAGAAAACTTGTATGAATTATCGTCATTAAAGTGTGTAGATCCTACAATTGCATCGAAGAGGAGGAGCCACAATAAAAGAAGGAAACCATTTGCAAAGGAAGTTTTAGAAATGCTGGAAAATCCTTCAATAGAAAACGTCATCATCAATAGAAATGACGACGATAGTGACGAAGATGATGACGGTGAAAATGTAGATGATGATGAGGCGTTCTGATTATTAATGATTGTAAAGTAGGTACCCCTACATAAGTACCTCCCAATATTTGATTGTATTATGTGTAGTGAAATATACTTACATTTTTCTTTACTGAATTCATATTTTTATTAATTTTTACATTTATTACTTTCCCTTTTTAGCTAGGAAGGTATGTTGTGTAGTTAATTAGGTAAGTACATAGATGTAAAAGTGATGTGGGCTATAGGTACACACGGGTGCTTCCCGAGTGCCCAGCCATTCTTATATCTTTTTATCATTGATATAGTATTGATCAGGAACCCTAAAACGTACATATTTTTTTTTTTCAAATCTTTTACTTTTGTCCCCCTAAAGTAGTCATTTTGCCGTGTGTGCGCTGGTTCTATCGTCACGAAGTAATAACGGGTAATTTACCCATTTTCAATATCCGTCCGAGAAATTCCACGTCGCAGGAAACGTTGTAAAGAGGCCAGTCTCAAAAAAATTAAATTAGGTACCTTTATAGATTCTTACCTAGAAGAAGATATAACGGCTGCTTTCGGCAAGCCAGTGGTTCCAGAAGTGTATATGTAGAGCAGCTTGCCGTTGAAGCCGGCGCCATCTGACGGCGTCCACGGCGCCGGCGCGGTCGTCTCCAACAAAGATGTGAAGTCGTTGGGAGAGTCCACCACTTTCACAGAGTTGCCTGTGTTGAGAGGACGTCTCGTGAACACGTAAAGCTTGATGGCAGGGTTCATTTCCTTAGATATGCCTTGGAATGCTGTGAAAAAAATTAAGTTTATGCTTACTCGATGCCTACGTAATAACTGTCTTTGTAGGTTAATGACACATATCTTTAGATTTTAGATAACTTTAATTACGTATAATATGAGGACATAGGAGGCTACTCTCGCGAAGAATGTTGAATATCGCGGTATACATCTATTGACGAATGTACATGTTAGCTTAAGCATCATATTATTTAGTCGTAAAAATTAACTTTACGATCGAGCTCTAAAATGTCGGTTATCATTCCTAGTAACCGGTTAAATACTGGTTAGTAACCGGTAAGTCAGGTTACTAGGGTTCCTCAAGTTCAGCCTGTGTCGCGTTTCTTTCATCGGAAAGTGAAGGTTTGCCGTGACACTTGTATTACGTATTCTGTGGTTACGTGACACCGTGACACCGTGACATATAAATCATAACATTGTCTTTAATTTGAGCGCGCAATTTACATGAGGGTACGAATTATGTTAATTTCGGTGATTAAAGAGAATTGAGGCCACCGGAATGATTATATTAATTACTTTCCATATTTTTTGGTAAATATTTATCGGGTCACGTAACGCGTGCGTTAATCACTTATTAACAATGTGAGTATTATGTATGAGCACTTGTTTTGATACTCATTTTTAAACAAAGTGGTACCTAAGTGCACAAAAGAAGGAGTGAAGTGTCATTTGTAGCCTAATTTGTGCACTATGTGGTGCAGAAAGATCCGTAAAACTTTTGATTTTTAATTTTATTCTGTATTCGACGCGTCATTTAGTATTTTTTAAGTTATTATTTAATGATCTTATTTTTTGTTATCTTTTGCTTCCATATACATATGTATACAACATCTACATAAATATATAGGGAAATATTAATTAATTTAGTGACCTAAATTGAATTTGCTCACCTTCCTCGAACTCCTTGCCATAAATGACGACGTCGCACTTGGCAATGTTGACGGAGTGCAGCAGAGTGTTGCCAGCCTGGTTGGTGTTGATGAGCGGGCACACGCCCCCGATCCTGGCCGCCCCGCACCAGATGGCGGCCAGCTCGGGGCAGTTGTTCAGCATGATGCCCACAGTGTCTCCCTTCTTCACACCCTTGGCCTTCAGGACAGCTGACACCCGCAAACTGAATTGTTCCACCTAAATCAAAATAGAGATGTATTTGTTAACATATGTGTTACATGTTCAAGTAGACTTAACTAAAAATAGCCCAATAGTAAGGGCATTCTGGCGTTTCCATGAAGATGCGGGTTTCAATCCTGCCGCTCATTATTATTAGGTATTGTTTATTTCAAATAAATTAATGATTAAAACCTTACTGAGTGTTTAGTTTATAAGACTTCAAATACATAAAATCGCTCAAAAAATTAAAGCTCTCTTACTCTGGAACGACCTGCCTTTAAATATCAGGCAGGCTAAATCTCTGTCGATTTTCCATAGTATGGTATACAGCTATTACATCTCTACGTTGTAAACTATCAATCGCGTGTATTGGTGTTAAATGTGTGTGTTCATAGTTTATTAATTTATTATTATTTGTAACATGTAAATTAGTTTGATTTTCTTTTATTTTCTCTGTTTAGTTATAGGTTTAATTTTTAAGTATTGTTTATTTATTTGTACGCCACCGACCAAACTGATTTCTGTCACCGTTTTCTTGCTAAGGTTGCCTGGAAAAGATCACTCAAGGTGATAAGGCCGCCCACTTGTGCATTCTTTTATAGTTTAAGCTCATTTCATATTGTAATTTATTTTTGGTGTGCATAATAAAGTTATATTGTATTGTATTGTAATCGATACATTAATGTTAGTTTCTTTAAGCCCAATAAGTAATTATTACAGGCTAGTTCCTCTGTAAATCACATAAATATTCTAATTTCAGGTACCGAAGTGGTCACACACGTGATACGACTCGTCAACATTTTAAAGTTCTTCACAATCGACCTTGTGACCTAGGTACCAAGATAAATATTTACAGTTAAGCCAATTAAAATTTCTGTAATAAAAAGCCCATAAAATGCAAATTCGAAACGATTAAAACTGTAATAAATCATACAATAGATATCTATACTTCAAAGGCTATAAATATATAATTCTCTTTAGGGGTATATTTCAGTGTCTGTTCATTTGGTACAATAAATAAGTATACGTATAGTACTCATATTCAAAGTACAAATGTCTTACCAATTATAATCAAGTCATTGTTCGATCAAATTTAAAACCGGAGCGTTACTCGTACGCACGTGTTTGGTTCGCATAATTTGGCATGAATTATATTGAACCTTTAAGAACCATAAATCAAAAACACGTTATTCAGTCACGTGCATACAACAACGTATTGGAATTAGGAAATTAAGTAACTTTTGTGACGTTTTAAAAATTAAAAGTAGTGTTCGAAATGATCAAACTTGCTAATCATATAGCAGGAAAAAATAAACACTAAGTAAATGCCATAAAAACATAATGTATTTCGTTACCACTTTTTGGGGCTAATGTTATTTGCACTTAAATAAAAACAAAACAAAAATACAGCTATGGAAAGAGAGATACAAGAGGATACAGCTGAATAAAACACACGGGTGGAGAGTTCAGAGTTGTTTTTTGTTTTTACTAAAACGGGTTTGACTTTGATCACAATTTGAAAAATTCGCAGTCATCATAAATAAGAAACAAAATGCTTTAAGTTTTATAAATATGTACTTAGTAGTTACTTACTTAAATATATTATTGAAGAAGGTTCTTTAACACAGTATCACTACACTAAAATGTTGCCAAAAAAACCCCAGCGATCGAGTTCAAACGCTCTTTGTTCATACTTTACTGATGTTTTTCAGGTAACCCTGTAAGTATTCAGATTATGAAAAAAAAAATTTACCTGTTCAAACGTCCAAGTTTCGTCCTCGTATAAGAAACACGCTTTGTGCGGGTGTTTCTTCACCATCTGATGGAAGATGTCGGGCATTGACCAGTTCTTGCTGGTGAACGTCCTCGTCAGCCTTAGGATCTTTATGTAGCACCATAACGCCCTGGGGACCAAGAATATATGCCGTGTTACAAGATTACTTTTTTTTTATTTGGAAAGGAGTAAAGCTGGTTCCAAAGTGCGACCATTGCTGCGTCACCGGACGATGGACACTGGGGCTGAGGGTGTCCGGGCCTACATACTAGACTAGAATGTCTAGAAACTTCGCCCTATCGTCACATGATGACAATCTTCACAAAGAGACCGAGACGGAATCTTCCGCGCACCTACCTAAGTATAAGGTATGCGAAAGAAACTAGTTTTTCCAAAAGCATATTTTCAAATTTTGTAAATATATTTTGTAATATATTTTTTTAGCGAACTATACATTAGGAAAACAAAACAAAATAATAAGGTTCAATATGGATTATAAACTAGCATGTTTTACATAAAATCGTTGATTTAGTGTAGAATACCATTGTTTTAATTAAAGAATTTACATGCGTATCGCATGCAATAATTCAATCTTTAGGTCAAGGCTTCGACTATATCGTAGGTACACCAATTACCTATAATATATTACAAATCTACGTAATGTTGTAGGTAAATGATCACAAAATATAAGATCTCATGAGATAAGATCGCCAAATTATAGTTTCCGGATGGTTATTAGTTTTCTTACTCAGTTAGCGTCATAACAATCTGAGCTATGTAATGGTACAAAGTTGCTAAGTCTATATTCACAGTAAGATAAATGCATTAGCGTGGAAATAAAACATAACAAGAAGGATAGGTATCATAAAAAGCGGGTATTTGACTTAGGATTATGATGGACAAGTCAAGTGCAAGTGTAAATAAGACTACGAAACCAAATTGTCATGCTTTAAATTGCTATTAACATGGCTGGGTAGTGTAGCTTTTATTATAGGGACCACTTTATATTACATAACCTTATTATTTTGATCGTCCATTGTAATAACAGCTTAGGTGCATACATTTTATAAAAATAACATCAATATTTTCTATTGAATTCGTTTTAATTTACTCTAGTAAAATTAGCAATGTACTTAAATATATTTTAATATGTATCCGTTTCAACATATACCTACTAGCAACAATACACAGCACTTTCATACATGTTACATATAATATTTATATGTAGATCATAACAGAAGCATAACTCACGAGAAGTCTCTAGGCGCAGTCCTGGCTGCAATGTACAGCCATCTCCAGTAGAAGGCAATGAGATAGACGAAGAGGAAGATGGCCAGCACGATGAGGCTGGTCTGCCAGTCCTGGAAGACCCAGGCGACGGCGCAGGCAGCCACCAGCACGCCCAGCGCCGCCACCATGATGAGGACCTTGCTCCACGGGATACTGCTGGAGGAGGCCACGCGATTGCCCTTCTCTATGTCGGCGCTCTTGTGGGTGAACTAGAACAGAAATTTATAAGTTACTAGAATATAGAGGAAGTAAGAGACTATGATGATTTAAGGTTTAAAGGCTTTATTAATTCACACAAAGTTCAAACTAATCAATAACGGCAGAACATAAGTAAAATTAAACACATATTTTAAAATAAATCATTTACAAATCTATGCCGATTTAATTATGATTATGACCAACAGACAATACAGTTTTCTAAATCGGAGTAGGGGTGCGCTCTATCATAGTAACGCAAAATTATTTTGTCAAGGTACTCTTGGTTGTTTCGCAATCGGATGGTTACGGTTAATATATAGCAAAACCTATCATACGTAAAATTTTAATAATTTAATGTACCTATAATAAACTACAGTTTACATGATTATACAATCCGATTGTTTAAAAGGCTAAACAATTGTTTTTGTTTTTATGCCCGCGTTTTCGCCGTTTCTAGATAAAAAATAACTTAAATCACTTTCTTGACATTGATAATGATGTAATATGATGGAAATCCGTCGCACCGTTGAGGTGTTTGTAGAACATACACAAACAAATGAACTAACTCACTTTCGCTCTAATACGAAATTGTGTCTATAAATAGAACGTGTTCATTAAAATATGGAAATATTAGAAACAATCGTTGCTCTTAAAGTCCAGTTCGATACTGCGGCCGAATTATCGGTGAATCAGAATCTTTAACCCCTGGTTGATAAGCTTGATAAGCATTTAGTAGTTGTCGGCTAGCGACTGATCAACGTAGGCAGAAAGTGCTTGTGAGTAATGGTCAACCTTAGGGCTGTGCTTAGGGATGGGAGATTGAATATTTCAACACATTTTTCAATGTTTGACAAAATTAACGTTAATTCATATTAAATATTGGTTTAAAGGTGTATAAGCAAATACTTAGTTCGAGCTCGGCTTGCGTACCTTATTAGTACGGTGTTTTTATTAACATACCAATTATTGTTAAGTACACATTGAAATGTAATCTTTTATTTATTATAGTTTGAGATTTATTTTGTTCGACAGTAGTATTTCTACAACTTAAAAAAAAAACAAATAGTATCTCATTGCTTATAATCTTTTTGCGTATTATAGTTAATTAGTAGGTAAAGAAACAAAAAATACTTCGTAATTAATTTATTTTAAAGGAATAATGAACTGGTTTTAAATAAGATACGAATTGTATAAAGGTCCATTAAAACATAGTATGAAATAAATGTTTTTTCAACCTCCAAAAAATATCTTGAATGATTTAAATATTAATCAATTAAAGCAAGTTAGCGTAATTAAACTTTAAAATGTATACAGGTAAGCAATTATGTACTTACTAAGTAGGTTGTAGTAGGTACTTACTTATGTAAGTAAGCAACTATGGTATAGTAACGTAATTGCGCAGATACAGTTTAAATTATTTTAGCCTAAATATTTTCTTGGTAGACTTTAGAACTATTGCCACAGATTAAAGAAGTATTGCTTTTAGTAACTAGGTGCGGTATTCTGAATGTTTCTTGTATCATGGCAACAAATTGTGAGTTGACTTTCATTAACTAGGAAAATGTAAGTAAATAATAATATACCTACAAACAAATAAAATAACTTATAAATGTCACTCTGTATTAGTACAAAATGAGTACAATCCAAAATCCTACATACACGAACATCTTTGCAAAGAGGTACTAAACAGAACATAAAAAAAATATTTAAATGAAGTATGTTTGAAATTAAATACACATAATTAAATATATTATTGACAAGTGACACTTGTTCAAATAGGCTTCTAATCAAATACACGCATAACGTTTCCTGATGTAAAAATTGAGGAAATTGTGTGAAAAACCTCGTTTTGTGAGATTCCTCTAAAACTATGCACAAACACACACACACATATTAGAAAGAACACTTTTAAAAACAAGCTTTTAAAAAAACGCACGGTCGTAGGTATATGATTCAACCAATTTTATGATGTAAATTTCCTGGATACAAGAATTCCTATTGATTGTTGTCCTTATTTAACTGGTGTGTCATATTCACATCGTTCTGACATTATTATACAATATTAAGTTACGGTAATATTTGTTTTATTTTTTTACTTCTTTTTTAAGTTAGATACTGTATTTTTTTTCTAATCTATATATATAAAACTCAAAGGTGACTGACTGATTGACTGACTGATATAGTGATCTATCAACGCACAGCCCAAACCACTGAACGGATTTGGCTGAAATTTGGCATGCAGGTAGATGTTATGACCTAGGCATCCGCTAAGAAAGGATTTTTGGAAAAGCCACTTTTAAAGGGGTGAAATAGGGGATGCAAATTTTACTTCTTAATGCGAGCCAAGCCGCGAGCACACACCAGTAGCAAATAAAAGTAAATATTTTTTCATAAATATTTTAATGTACTCACCTAGGTGTTTTGTTCAAAGTAAGACCGTACCGTGATTTATATTAAAAATGTAGCAGTATAATTTCCTTGCCTACGTTTGTTTCAGTAAATTATTACGATATTTACCTCGACTTTGAGCCCGTTGGTTTCATTCTTGTTGTTGTTCATGTTATTATCTACGTTCACTTCTACAGCAGACATCTTTTATCTCTTTGTTTCAACAACTCCTTTGTCAAATGAAATCTAGTGAAATGATTCCAGAAGCATTTTCAGGTGCGGGTCAACGTCATGTTCCTGTAACAAAACAAATATTATATAATATTTGTTATATGATATGCAACATAAAATTCTTATACTCTTAAAATCTTTCTACATAGTTTGAGAGCAAAGTTTATCAAATAAATCTTGTGTCATAAACAAAATTGATACATAAATTTCAGCAAGCAACAAATTAGACATGACATTATAGACAAAGTTGGTGTTAATGGATCTTTCTTCATAACTTATAAAACATAAATTAACTGACTAATAGTATATATTTACAAGTCTTAAACATAATATTAAAATATATAATATACCTTAAATAAAATATGAAGTAAAATAAAACAAACAAAAATTAATCAAAGAGCCCACCCCGGATCGCTCCCGTTGCAAAGGTTCCCATTACGCTCGCCGCGTTGCCACGTTGAATCGCGATAGCTAACCTTTGCACCAAAAATGATCCAAAGCGGGTGTCTCCCGTCTTCTCGTTAATTTTTCGGCCTAACTCCCTGACGAAATCTTTAGCGTCACCACTCCAACTGCCCATGGTCTCTACGGCAACCGGAACAAAATGATGGAGCGTTTCCAAGGCAGTATATTTCTGCTTTTTGCTTCTGCAGGCGTCCTCGGCAGCAGCTGACGGTGAGTGAATGGTACGACTCAGGTGACTGGCGGCAAAAGTGCAGACACAAGTTGCGTCCCAAATTAGGCACTTGCCGTTCTTCCAGGGCACCAGAGTCAGCCCGTCCGGTCTCTTGCCATCAGATCTGCTCAGCCCCACAGGCTCGAGGACACACGGAATATTTGCAGAATTGAGAGCTCTACGAACTATGTCGTTTAGAGCATCTCCGAGAGCCGCGAGAATCCCCCTGAGCAACGTCGGCAACTCAATGCGTGATGGCCATCAGCTCCCACCATGGTGCCACAAGTGCATAGGTACGTGGGGTACACACACCTTGCAGCCCAGGCGGAGAGCCACCGCCACACGCAGAGAGTCGTCGTCAAGAAAAGTGCCCAGGTGTGGAGACGGTAGTGCATGTAGCTAAGCACCGGACTCTGGTTGCGACACAGCTCGTAGTCTGGCTCTATCAACTTCCACAGCATCCTCCAACAACTGCTCATGGAAACGCTTCACACCAACATCATCCCACACCCGCTGTACGTGCTTCGCTTCTGGACACGGTACGCCTGAGTTGAGGAATGACCAAGCTGACATAGCATCAGACACAAAAGGAACAAAATATATATTATATAAAATGATACATATCAGGGAGATCATATAATAACTACTATCGGGGAAAATAAAAACTAGGATATATACACACACTTGTAAGGAAGGACATATTAACATTATTTACAAGTCTTTACAAGTAATTTTTAATTTTAAATAGTTTCCGTATGTAATTGATACTTGTCAAAAACCTTATCTTCAGCATTAAACAGAAATAAACGGATATAATTCATATTCATCTACGATGCCCTCTTTCTTTGGTAATAAATCTGCACCGGTTACGTTTCCTTTAGAGCCCCGTTTAATATGGAGGTGGCAAGTTTATCAGCATTCTATCTAAATTACGACCTCGATGCGTAATTACAAAGGCTCACAAATTCACGAAAAGAAACTCTATTTCTTTTTATAGGTTGATGGGTTATTGTACCTTAAAATGTTCACCTTTCCACCCATACATAAACATTCTAAATAATATTACATGACCAAATAAAGCTTAGCCAAATCAAGTAAGGTCATTTTCAAAGGTAAGAGACAAATAGGGGAACAAGACCACTAAATTTTTGAGGATGGAAAATGAAAATGGGCAAAAACCGAATCTCATTGGGAAATTAAGACAAAGTACATCGGGTAACTGTTACATGATCATACAACCCTAGGCTTTTTAATTTTTTTTTGCAATATGTAAAAAGAAAATAAACAGACGCTATGTTCATCACTGATTTACCGCAGCATAGAAAATAAAGGTGCTAAGTACAAAAATATTTGGTATGGAAATCACATAGTAAGTATATTGGTTTAGTATGTATATTATATTCGTAATTCAGTGAAATGTGTCGCGTCAGGTCGTGGTCGTCTGTCTGTAACCTTTCACATTAACGAGCTGAAACCAGGTTGTTTGAAACCCAGCACACGCGAGAACTAACTTACTGCCACTCCAAACTATATTCATAAACTGAGAGTCATTGAACTGTAATCGAGAGTCGAAGAAAGTAAGAAATACGCAGAAAATCGCAAGCCACAATAAATAACCACAAGTTGGCAATGATACTGCAACCGCGTGCATAGGTGATCAATCACACCTTCATCTTTGTTTTTGTACGATTTCACACAATAGATATTATTATTCCTTGACAACTTTGTTTACGAGAATAAATCATAAGGAAAATGTACAGATTTCAGTTCTGTGGAAAAATATGACAGGTAACAGACAATCAAAGGTTTGGTTGTAACGATATATGTGTTGTATTGTTCGCGTACCTACTCGTAGGTTTGGTACATAGTACATAAGTCAACATGAAGGTACAGCGGACCTTTGTTACAAAATAAACTTAAAAAATGTTTGCTGTTTCAAAAGTAAACTTGTCTTTAGTAACAACAACAAGGCTATCGAAGATGTTGATTTTAAAGAGGATGTACCGGTCGAGTGTTTGCTTTTTTTCTTCTTTAAGTATTATTTTATGCTACATAGTATCAATATTGAAAACTACAGAATATATGGACTGTGCAGGACTTGCGGAGTATTCCATTCATTAAAAAAGATATTAGTGTTTATTCATGACACAATATTTATCATTCTTATTTGTACTATGTACTATTAAGAATTTAACACCTAGAATATTGTATGTTTCTATGTATAATAAGTAGATATGTATTTACTTATCTAGTACCCATGACACAAGCGTTTGCTTAGTGTGGGGCTAGATGGCGCTGTGTGCAATATCCCGGAATATTCATTTTTTTATCTTCTATTTTATAAATTTAATCCAGCATTATTTTGGCCAGGATACAAAAATAGAATACTAAAATAGGTGAACCCCCTTAGCGAAGTAATTAGATATGCGCCATTTTATAATAGCTAAGTCAATAATTATTTTTCTGTTCCGTGTCAATAATGGTAATGGATTTAGATTTATATTTGACCACAAATATTTTTTTATAATGCTACGCCAATTCAAACAAAGGCTCGCACTAAAGATGTGTAAAATAAATAAATCTTTATGCTTCATTAAAGTATCCTAGCACTCAAGTGGGCACTAAACAATAAAAGTGTTGATTTATGTAAAACAAAATTATTTGCGCGAATGCTGTGTAAAGTAAAGAAGTCACTCATACACAAAGAAGAAAAACACGTAACGTTAAGTAGCATGTAAGTAACGTTTTAAATGACCCATAGTTACTATTCAATATTTGACATGTAGCCATCACTTGATAAATTAGCATTCATTAGCTTTTTAAATTTTTTTATAGCTTTAAATTACCTTACGATGACTGACTGTATGATGAATAATAATATAATTACGTTTCATAGAATACGTAGTACAAAAATGCGCATTGATGCTGAAGCAGGCCCGGTATCAAAAATACATTACAAATATCATTGGACTGCGAGAAAGTAAAATTTCCACCAGTGAAAGTGTACAGATTTTGGAATGCGGTACGCACTGATGATTAAAATGGTAAGTAGGTTGTTTCAATAAAGGTTGGTGTAGTACGTATTTCATTTGATAGTCATTAAGAAGAACCAAACAGTAAAATGCAGTCATTTTACTGTTAAGTATATACTTAGATACACTTATAGATTTGCCCGAGATAAAAATATAACATGAGTAGGTACATGTGTATACTATTCGTCTACTTATGTCAATTTTAAACATAAATAACTGTATTATTTTTCTTATCAGTCCACATATAAACAAAAAATAACTTGAACTATTAAAAATATCTTGAAAATCTGTGATCGTTAAAATGTGTACAAAACAATCAGTTCAGTAACTCCACTATAACTGTGAAGTAATGACAGTTAGTATTGCAAAATGAAAGATTAGTCACATACAGTGAGCGGCGGGTGCTTTATATGCAGGCGGCTCGTCGAGTCAAAGACATCTCTTGACGGCGATAGTAATTTATGTGTCATGGACGCGGTCACGTTAGGGTTTTGAACTTGGTGGGATAGCGCTAAGTTCACTAAACACAATAAAAAAAACTCTAGGATAGATTGGGGAAAATTAATTGACTTCGTGGCCTTGGCACTTACATTTCTCGAATATATGTATATCTCGAAACCCATAAGCTACTGTTGATTAAACTTACATTATTCGAAAATAGTATATTAAATTGAAGTTTACTACTTATACCTAATCTGATACAAAGACATAAGTACATATATATTGATACCCTCATATTTTTGAAAAGCCCGTACACCTTACAAGTATTCAAATTATTTTTTAAAGCAAGCATTTAGAAGCCTTAATAGATCATCATATCCACTGATTACTAACTAACGCTATACTTATGTACTGAAATGGCCCTTAAAATACACAATAGCTAGACTTATACATTTACCACACATATTTGTACCACATATATTTTCAGATTGTTTCTATTTTATAAGTTTTCGTTTGCGAGTTGTTTTTGTGTCTATTATGAATAAATAATAAAAGGTTGTGTGTTAATTTCCAGTCACCCTGTATACAATTCGAATTAATAACTTTTTTTTAAATAGTCAGTAAGTAAGATAAATTAGACTCATGTAATTTGTGTTAGGTTCTAGTACTAGATCGATTGTAACAACCTTATCCACCAGGCACAGAAATCTAAATAAACAGTTACCTGTTTATTTAGATTTCTGTGCCACCAGGCGTCTCATGCACCAACAGCAACGTCTATTTAGCGTTTGCTTAGTGTGGGGCTAGATGGCGCTGTGTGCAATGTCCCGGAATATTTATTTATTTATTTATTTATTGTAGATGCATAAATAGCCTGATTGTGTTAACCACATGAAGATTATGTAATTATCAAAATCAGGTATCAGGTAGGTATGTTTATGCAGTTAATTTAATGCTGATAAATATTATATCGTCCTCATCGTGAGCTCAAGGTTCAGAGCTGAGTAAATATGAATTAAATTAGCGCTTGAATCGGGTAAATAATTAATAGTCTAGGAAATAGTTAATCCACATTCCTACAATCAATGCGCTTCCGATTTCAAGTTTATTGCACGTTCTCATAGATAATTTTATTTAAATGTGCTATTGAAAAAACGTCAATCAAACTACTACCTGTTTTATCTAATCTCGATAATTTTAAAATTTTAATTTGGTAATATATTTTATGGCACATCTTTATGGGTTCGCATTAGGTGGGAATAACAAATTGAAGTAAGAAATTTACAACGACATATTATATTCAAATCTCAAATGACAAATAAATAGGTACCTAAGTACCTACAACTGAAAACATTTAAACAATTAGTTTTCCTTGCGTTAAGTTTAAGTTTTTTTACGGACATTTCTGTTTAGGTACTAGCGACTAAGCCCAATATAACAGAAATGGTCAATAAATAAGATTGTGATTATGAAAACATACACAGATGAGATATAAATCTGACCCTACGCGAGGTACTTTAAACGTTTTGCTGATTTATCAGCAACATATTTCAAAATCTGCACAGAGTTGTGACAGAGAAATCGTGCTTGAATTTCGGTAAACTTTTAGCAGTTAAATTTAAGGACGTAATGTAGTTTTGAACAATTAGAAGATTCCACTGCAACACATGTTTTACATATTAGGTATACCTTACATAGTATTAATTTAGTTGATTTCTATTCTATGTTAATAGGAAAATGCGAAAATGTATTATTAGTTGTAAACAAAACATACAAATTAGTCCATTAATCGATCAAACTGTATGCCTTGGACAGTATGTAAAAATTTAATCAATGATGAGTTAGGAAGTGGAAGTTCCTAGATATGTGATGGCTTCAGGTTAAACTAGTTCCAAGGCGGCGAACCTACGTAATAAACTTAAACGTGTTTTTTTTATCTTAAATCATCGTAACACTTTGAACTTGATAGAATCATGCCGAAACACGTGATCTATAAACTAGTACATAATAAATTGTAAGCGCAAAAAATATGCATAATCATCTAACATTTCATAATACTACGATATAATATCAAGAAAGGCAAGTAAAAAATTAAAGAGTATCCTTGTAGTTCTCAATTCACGATACGGGTAAGTATAATGAGATGTTCTCATTCAAGAAACTGTGGACAATTTTAAACGAATAAATAATGTGTAAAGAAAGAAATTTTGTATCAATGAACATCAAGTACTTATCGTAATTATTTGTACCATGAATGAGTTTAAACTCATTGAATAAGGCCCTGTAAGTTTTAAAACTTACAGGGCTTATTTTCATCCCTCTCTTCCATATTAAAAAACGTGGTTTAAATATTAGTCCAAGTCCGTTTTAGTTGTTCGAAAATTATTATTGTCTGTCTGCTGTCATAATAATCAAAATGTCAAAATGAACCAATGTTAAATCAAAGATTGAAATTGACATTTTGATTGCTTGCATATGATGTTTGATCAACCAGAACCGACTTTTTATTTTCAAAGTCCTAGACTAACATTTAATCCTCGTTTTGTAATAAGACGTACAATATTTACTAATCTACCCAAAACGCCTCATAAGCCACGCAAACAGCATCAATTTTTGCAATTTACAGAAAGTGGCCAAGGCTACATTTGACAACGTGAGAAACTCGCACGACAAATATTCGTTAGTAACAGAACACCTTTGAAAACATACACAGGCTAAACTCACTTACTAATGGTTATTTTTGAAGAGCTAATTTATGTATGCGCTAGGCATTCAAGGTAAATACCTTTTTATTCTTTCTTCGATAATGAGTTATAGCTGTGGCCGGGCTTTGTTTAGCGTTGTCATTGGCTGAGGGACGTATAAGGCTGAAGTAATGGACTCATCACGAGCGCCGGTGGTATTTACCACTTGATACTCATTGTCAGTCCCCGGTGCCCTACTGTCGTCTATTCTGTGCCGTCACCTTGACACTACTCTATTGGCGATGATCGCCGCTAGAGTCACCTCAATTGGTAACTGTAGTAAGGAATCATATGAATTATCATATTGGTTTATTGACCACTTAGACGTTTAACAAGCAATTCGACTGGTTAATACGAGTTCGATAGATTAATTTAATCGGTGTTTTAATTATTCTCTTACAGATAAAATACCCATGTAGTGATAACAAAGACAACAATTAATCTGCCTGTAATACTCGCAATATCGTATTAATTAATGCTAGTTACAACCATTTTAATTACCGCTAACTGTATTATGCATGAGCATCCCAAAGGAAGAGGAACTTGCAACTACCTGGGCTATTATAATCACATTCACAACAGATAGAAAATATTTGTTCCGTCCTGATACGAAGTAATAACCCTTTGCTTTTGAAAATATACATAAAAACAGTCACGTTATGAACAAAAAATGATTGAATATTGGCGTAGACCCTCTACAAGCGTAGCCCCATTGTCATTTTTGCTTAAAAGTCCTTTAAGCTTCCTTGCAAATCTGTACCCAGGAGATCGTGAAACATCGATATTCCTGTAGTAATTGTACACTTCCACAGAAACAATCTGTATCTTTAATGTAGAATGCAGTTTACAGATTTTACAGTAAGTAAAACCAGATTCAATAAAAATTCAATGTAGTAAATCAGTCACAGGCCTAAAATTTATTTCGAATCGATTTCACTATTAGGTATGCTTATGTATCTTTACCTACTAATTTATGCATATTGTATGTTGTTGTGAATCTAGAAATTTTCGTAAAATGGATGTGGCTTACAAGGAAAAAAGCGTGCGCGAAAGGTTCGCTACTTTGATTCCTTTTTTGTTCCGAATCTCAGAAGCACCGGTTTCTGATGGCCATTGCACTTTCATACATAATTTATTTCCTTTTTATTCCAGAGTTATGTATTTGTCAAACTTTTTTATTATCTTAAAACCTGTTTACCTATAAAATTACGGCACATGCGCAAGCAGATTATGATAAATAATTGATTAATGCGACTTAAATAAATATCGAAAAGAGATTAACTTTTGCAAATGCTAGTCTGATAGGGGGCATCGCTATCTGATAATGGGTTCTTACTAGATAATTGTGTATGTACCTACTCGTAGATGCAAATCACTGTACTCATAAATTTTGAGTTCTTTTATATCTTACCTGCAAGATAAAATTGAAATTCCTTAGATTCATTTTATTCAGCACGTGTGCCTACTTTTAATTCAGTTCTTTTGAAAGTAAAACGTGGGATTCGATACTGCTCGGATACACTCTACTTACATATCACAGAGTCGGAAAAATATTTTTAGTCTTTTATCTATACATATTACATATAATTACATATAAGCGACTGTGGCTCAGTGGTTCCAGTGTCTGCTTTTCATCCAGACGCATCCTGGTTCGAATCCGCCCTACACCAATGACTTGTATTTTTAAGTTATGTGTGGATTTGCACTCGCTTAACGGTGAAGGAAAACATCGTGAGGAAACCGACATGTTTGAGGACCACAATATCCTAGGACATGCGTCTTCCGTGGAAGGACCTGGGCGCCCACCACGATGTATCTGCCCAAGAAAACTCCCCTAATGAATTAATTCTGCGGGGAGTCACGACCCTCAGGCATGAGGAAATACGACTCGAAGAGAGAGAGATCTATACATATAATAAAGCTGAAGAGGGTAAAAAATCTGAACATAAAAGATATTAGAAAAAAATATATTTGGCTATACTTTAAATCGATAATAAAACAAGTTTTTATATTTTTGTCTGTTTATCTGTTTGTCTGTTTATTTAAACGCTTATCACGCAAAAACGATAATCATGATTTTTGTTATGTCTCCTAAGACCTCATACTAATGAGGTCTTAGTCTCATCGTACTTCTTATCCTGAAATATTGCAAGCGAAGCCGCGACCTTCGACTAGTATTATTATAAATTTCGTAATAATAGTGAATATATGAATTAGGTATCTAGATAATAGTCCAGATTCCTAAGTTGTATTACCCAGTTCTATCTGACGTCTTAATGAGGGCATTCAGTGACCAGACACTAGATTTTTATGTGTTTTTAGAAATCTATGGTAGGTGGTTTATGTTAATATCGAATTTAAGGAAAATCTCTCTGGTATTTTGGTCAACAAAATTAAATAGCGATCTTACGGTTCAGAACGTTAGAAACTAGTAACAATAACAAAATATTGATTCTGTTTTTCTGTGCGATTGTTATTATTTTTGACAATTTCGGAGTTGTCCTAAACAAATATAATATTCGATAGGTATGTTATGTTATTCTATCGCAAATACTAATATCTTTTGATTATAAATCTTCACTTAGATAATCAAAGTATCTGCAGTTTATTATCTTAGTGATAAATATAAACTTGTGATTGAGTTCTACAATTTATTATTTTTTGAGCATTACTTTTTCTGTATAATTGGGCATGAGACATTCCACATCTGATATCGTGGTTTACGGAAAACAGACAAAGTTATTCTTTTTGCGGTTATTTGTAAAAGATAAAAATTACCATATTATGCATTCACGCGGCCAAAACATTATTTCTATTTCTGCAACAATGACGCACTAATATGCATTCTGGATCAGAAATTCGACGAAATGTCATCCAGTAGAAGCTAATTATAATACCTGATACAGTTCTAGCAAGGTAGTGCATGCATGACTTGCACCAACCACACTAGTAACATTTCCTGGTTCTAATAGTCTTTTTAAAATACCGTTCCTCTAGATATTTTGTCACACACTTATCTTTTTCCGATGATGTGTAAGTGTGATTAGCTATTTATTTTTGAGTTAACTATTAAAAATATATTAATCTAATACCTCTTTGGGTCGTGTATGTGTGTTAGGGGCAATATATAAATTCAGCGAGGGGGTTCAGGACCCTCAGTCATGCGGAGTCAAGAAGTGCCCACTTCTTGGGGCAGATACATCGTGGTGGGCGCCCAGGTCCTTCCACGGAAGACCACATGTCCACAGATTTTGTGGTCGTCAAACATTTCGGTTTCACCGTTAAGCGAGTGCAAATCCACACATTACTCAAAATTCAAGTCTTTAATACAAATCAAGTCAGTCCAGTTGGCGCAGACCGGAGTTAAACGAGGGTGCATCAGGATGAAAAGCAGACGCTTATAAACTGCTGAGTCTCACTCACATCTAATCTACTTAGCCAAAACTAAAATTGTGTTTAAAGGAATACTTATGCTTTTGAATTGGGTATGCGAAGACTTAGTTGTTGATCAATATATCTATGAATGCAATATGTACTCGTATGTATATCACAATCAGTACAGTCCAATCCATGATCCTATCAAGATACCGCACATCCGATAATATTTTTGCTAATAACCACGCAGTGTTATCACATTCGGCACTAATCATTTACGTAAATACTGTCACCTTCAGATAGAGCATAGATTAATACATATGTTATATACCTACTAAAAACAATAATCATAATTAAATTCCTAGATAAAGGCACTTATAATGAACAATGTCATTTTTTTGGTTCACTTATTAAATTTTGGTCACTAGTTTTAGAAACAGAGTAGTCGTAAATAAACATGCAAATAATAGGTATTTCGCAACTTATGAGATTTATGAGCGGACTTTAAAAACGGCAAAAAAATATAAAAATTGATAGGCTTTAATTTCATAAACGCGCGTGCAATTACTACATAGTTTCCGCTAGTTATGTAGTTTTTTTTTACGTGGGGTAGGTTTACGTTTGACTACAGCCTGCCTGATGTTAAGCATTGCTACAGCCTGGGGTGTAACACAGTTATCTAAACTATTCATTATTCTCTATATATAAAAGGGGGGGAGATATATAGGTATTGTTTGCTACAACATTGTGGATAATGTTGCCATTGTATTTATATTAAGATTTATATCATTTTTAAATCGCTTTCAAAATATTTTCATGTTACAGACGAAACATCATAAGTTATCTTCAACAAATCATTCCACAACGTGTGCATCCTAATATTTTGAAAACAAAATGTATTGGTTATTGTATTCATAGTATTATTTTTAAAACTATAAGAGCCACGTGTAAATATTAAAGTATACTGACAGCATATCTTCTCTGATAAGACAAATTAGTTTAACGGGATCAGTTTTTTGTTAATTATCTATGAGTCTCATTACATATTGTATGAAATTGGTAGTTGTATGTACAGAATGTTTTTCAACAAAGGAGTGACTGCAAATATATTAATTACTTAGGAATTCTAATGCGAATATGAATATGAATTTCTATACTTTTCTAAGTTAAAAAAGTATGTTATTTTTAAGTAAATAATGACGATGAAGTTCGTTTGAAAGAGTTAAATTTGTAGGACAACGTATGAATATTTTGTAATTAGATTTTCAGATTTGTTATTCCAAAAGTATGTATTACGAAAAATTTCATTATCTTAGATTGCAGAAAGATTGCCCTATATGCAACTGCAAATTGTTATAATCTATTGTGGTCATATTAAAATTTATTGGTTATGTAATATAATTAAAACAAGATTACACCGTTTTTTGGGTCGGTAGTCTGTGGTGTGGAAAGGTTTTATTTTACGACCGACAATATTTTATTTTAGAGTTTGCACAGGTGAATGAAATAAATTTAACTTAAAACGAAAACTCACTAATTGATTAGTCACAATATAATTTGTTAATTACGTACGTACACGTTAATGTTAATTAGCTACGTACCTAAATAAATTAAGGTTATGTAACTTCAAAAAAAGAAGGGTGTTCACAATGTGACTTTAAGGTTTTTAATATAGGTTTAGTTCAGAATTCTATTTTTTTAATAAAATGCTTCTTTACCTAATATATTCTGCATTAAGTATAACATTGATCACAGTTTGTGTTCAAAAAATACGTAGCTGCCTACAACCTAAAGTAAAAAAAGGCTTTCATCATCACAACTTATTAACACCATGGTTTTACACCGTGAACCTACTTAGTCAGAGCCCTATGGTATCAGCAATTAGAATGAAATAATAACGAATATAAACTCACCGCTTTCTCCAAAAAAAGAAAAGCTTCGGCAGATTTCACTGTTCAATTTCGTTGTGTTATGTTCTGTGTATTTACAATCAATTTTTAATACTTAAGATTTATTAATGTATTTTTTTTCATTCGTGTGATCGCGCGTATTTCGGCGAGGCCAATCCGACAAAAGACGCGCGCTCGCGACCCAACACCGACCACTAGTGAAGTGAACACAGCATAGAGAGCGAAAGCCACCGCGGGATGCCGCTTGCCGGCGCGGTGCCGCGAGTAATGCTATAATCCACCTGTGACTGTTGATATCAACACGCAATAACTGTTATACCTACTTGTATCTCTCAATGTTCGTCACGTACTTATACTATCTACTTTATTAAAACCAAGTGAGTGATAGGAGTGGGAACATCATTTGATAAATTAATGTGCTACAGTATCTGCGCACATTAATCCATCTGAGTTTTACAGGTACCTACCTACCTATACCTGTAAAACGCAGAGATGAAATGTAAAGAAAAGCAAACCACCTGTGATTGTTAAATATCAACACGCACTAACTGACAAGATATATAACACTAGCTGTGCCAGCGATTTCGTCCGCATGGAATAGTTATTACCATAAAACGGTTCTAGTGAGTTAATCTTAAAAGATAGACATATACTGTTGCAGACATTTTGTTAGATCATTTCAAAAGGAATAATTCTTTATTACATATTTTTTTGATATCTTGAACCATTCTCGCAGCACACACAACGGAAGCCCTCAAAGATGAATAATTTCCCCCGTTTTTTTCACATTTTCCATTGTTTCTTCGCTCATATTAGTTGCAGCGTTATGTTATATAACTTAAAGCCTTCCTTGATAAATGGTCTATCCAACACAAAAATATTTTTTCAATTCGCACCAGTAGTTCCTGAGATTAGCGCGTTCAAACAAACAAACAAACTCTTCAGCTTCATAATTTTATAAGTACCTATATATAGGTAGATAAGTTTAGATTATTCTTAAAAGATAGACATATACTGTTGCAGAAATTTTGTTAGATCATTTCAAGAGGAATAATTCTTTCATACATGTTTTTTTGATATCTTGAACCATTTTCGCAGCACACGCAACGGAAGCCCTCAAAGATGAATAATTTCCCCCGTTTTTTCACATTTTCCATTGTTTCTTCGCTCATATTAGTTGCAGCGTGATGTTATATAGCTTAAAGCCTTCCTCGATAAATGGTCTATCCAACACAGAATTTTTTTTTCAATTCGCACCAGTAGTTCATGAGATTAGCGCGTTCAAACAAACAAACAAACTATCTATACTAATATTAAAAAGCTGAAGTTTTAATATTAGTATAGATATCTTTGAACGTTCTGTGCGTGTACTATCTTCTTTATTAACAACCAGTGCTAACATCATCGTTTGATAAAGTGCCAATAATTTGCGGAGATGAACGGTGGCTACATTCAGTTCTATCCTGTACCCTGTACTAGGTAAGATTATTTGATCGTAGAAACACTAGATAGTTAATCAATGGAAAATATGCAAAACAATAACAATAATACGCAGAGATTGCCTAACGATAGCTACATTCAGTCATAGGTTTACTTAGATTTTTAGCTCTATTATAGCGGTCTCTTTTTCCTATGACAGACACACAATATAATCCACCTACTGGCGTTTGATGAAGAGGGGCTGAAATAATGCTAGTTATAGATGCCTATGCTATGTAAAGGTGCACAGTATGCCGTGGGATATGTTCGGGTCACACGCCTGCGGTGCTAACAATTTAGACCTGAATAACTGTTAAACGGCTGCACCGGTTTTGATAATAAAAATAACACAAATAGCTATGTTTCATATTACTCGATTTAAGTAATTACCTACTCACCACATTTGTTAGGCCATTCTCTTGAGTAGATAGGTAGGTACATCGTGATGGGTGCCCAGGGTCCTTCCATGGATAAATATAGACTACTTATACTAGGTATATCATAATTTGGAAAAATAACTAGATAAAACTAATTGTTTAGAAGATTAAAGAATTTGGAAGAAGTGGGTAATGATTTGGAAAAAATAATTGACTTTATTGTATATTATTTATTGTATATATATCCGACTAATAACTATTAAAAAGGCGAAATTTACGTAAATGTGTGTGTGTGTGTATGTTACTTCATTATACAGGACCGATTTTGATGAAATTTGGTAAGTAGGTACCTAACTTAGATTAACACATAGGTACATGTAGACCCGCCTCTTTTTTGTATAAGTTGGTTGAAAATATGATGTATAATCAGCATCATAATGAAGGCAGGTTATTAGTGCAACTTACCTGAAGTAAAAGCTACGAAACAAAGGCTAGAAAGTGTGATCTCACGACACATCAATAGGCGAATATCATTATACCTACCACTATCAGATGGCAGTTATTGCGAGACAGTATATGTGTTGATTATCTCACGATTGCATTTCTTCCGAGAAGACTTGGTGTGATGCAATGCTAGAAATAAGTAGTGGTAAAAACTTAATGACAAAATCACAATGCATAAGTAAGTACCTACTTACCTACCTACTTGATGATTGTATGCAAGTACGAGGTGATTTTCACCCAGGGATGACAATGAATGTAAGCACCAAGCTTTTTCGGTTCTCCGTGCGTTACCATATGAAAACTCATTCCAACGCCGCTACATAAAGCTTTTTTTTTAGAATACTACTTTTTCTACTCACCAAGAGATGGCGTAAAACAAACATTTGAATATGAATGAAACAGCTGTATATTTGTATCTCAAGTACCTATAACTTAATTGGAATTTCAAATGCTTTTGGTCGTACAAATCACAAAGAAACAATACGTTTTCAATATTATGTCATTGTCTGTGTCAAGTCGACTTTATGTCTAGTCAGATTTTGCAATTTTGGTTTCTTTGCAATTTATTTGCGTAGGCAATTTGCCTCTTCATACGGCTTTGTTTGGCCTGGCAAGTCAAATTTGAATTAATTTTATCAGAGGTAGAGCTAGTTGTTGCTGGCTCCTCCCGGCGTGATTATTGTATTGAATTGAGAGCTTCATCTTCTGGGCGGCTGTACTAGAGATAAGAAGCACAAATTGATTCATAATACAAAGTTTTACTCTACAAACATGTCTCATTTTAAGTTGATTTCTTCCACAAAGGCTTCTGATGTGATTCCTGTAAATAAATATGTGTCGGAGAAGACTGGAATAACCGTTGTCATCGGTGAAGTAGAAGGTCCTATTGTGAACGGGTTTTTCTGCTTAGGTGAGTGCTCTACCCACAAGTAAATTATAACCCTATATCAACCTACCCGCCAATTTATCTGTATTGAATTTAAAAATATCTACTTATATTTGTTAACATCAACAATACAAAATTGTATGTTCTTTAGTAGGTACTAAGTTTGTTCCATAAATTTTGGAACAAAGGTTTATTCAATGTTTTTGGTATACTGATTTTTTGTTTTATTTAGCAACTGAGGCTCATGATGATGATGGACTACCCCACACTCTTGAGCACCTCATCTTCCTTGGGTCCCAAAGGTACCCTTACAAAGGTATTCTGGACCTGTTGGCCAACCGCTGCATGGCCCACGGCACCAATGCTTGGACTGACACTGACCACACTTGTTATACCGTGTACACGGCGGGAGATGAAGGCATGTTGACCCTGCTGCCTATCTATCTGGACCATATACTGTTCCCAACCCTGACAGAAGAAGGATTTATCACTGAAGTCCACCATATTGATGGGGAAGGTGAAGATGCAGGAGTGGTTTACTGTGAGATGCAAGGACGGGAGAATTCTGCTGATAGCAGGTGGTGTACCAGTCTTGAGAAATAATTATTTATCAGTGTGTATCTATACAGTAATTATAATACTTTGTATGTTTCTAGATGCCATATTAAGATGATAAGAGCTATGTACCCCAACAGTGGGTACTCTTCAGAAACTGGTGGCATTATGAAGAACTTGAGAGAATCCACCACTAATGAGAAAGTAAGATAATTTGAATATTCCTAGGCTGTTAAAGAGTAATCAGTCTGTATAGTCTGTAATTTCTATCATTCATTATATAGACTTTATAAGTTATGTAGATATAGCCGGATCCAGATGGAGCCCTGTAATGTAGAAACAGTAGTAACAACATATTAAAATAGCCACTGATAAAATTATAGACAGTTTTCTAGTGAATGTTATAAAAGTCCCACATTTAGATAAGCTGTGGCACAAGATTTTTTGACTGAGTTTAGCAAAAGCAACTTTTTTTTGGAAAGTGTGTACTAAATTGGGAAACTACTTGGTGCTGAAACTAAATCATATATGTAGTCATATTTTCTTTTATTTTAGGTAAGAAATTTCCACAAGAAGTTCTACCGGCCTGAAAACCTCACTATCATCTTGACTGGCCAGATAAAAGCTGAGGATGTTTTTAATGCCCTATCTGTTGTGGAGGATGACATCATTGCGAAGGTTAGTTGAATGCTCAATTGATTTAACTGTTCATTGTAAAACATATTTACTACTCCAAAGGTGGTTAAGTTAAATTTAGGTATAACAACTGGCTACCACTTAAGTCAATACTTAAATGTTTAATACAACACTTAAATTTAATCAAGCCTTACGGGATCTTTGGTACAGTGTTAGTATGCAGTAAAATGATAGAGAACTAGATTTACTCAGCAGACAGAAAAACATATGAACAAAACCTGATGTGAGTAATTTAACCTACAGCATTTGCTAATCAATCCAAATCTATGTAGGAGTTGAAATTAGTCTGGGTTATATCAATGTTATACTGTTAGGTTGTATACTACATTTTGTTATACAGACATTGTAAGGTGACTTTACAACCATGTAATTTTCTAGCTTGTGGTGTTTTTTTTTTACACTGAATAGGCCAACGTTTGACTACAGCCTGCCTAATGTTCAGCACCACTGTAGTTACAGGTTAATTTAGCATTCTTCCCACTTAAATATGCATAGAAGAGATATAGATTGTAGTCTATTGTAGATTTGGCTTATTTATTTTATTGTAATATTGTAACCACCAGTGTTGCTATACACCATGATCCTGGACCAAAAGCATGTACTAATTTGTCTTTACAACAAATTGCATTCAATTCAGTTCAACTGAAAGAATGCTAAAAAGTAATGCAAGTTTTATAAGCTACAAAAAAACTGTTATTATTACATTAAATAAGACAAGATATATCTTTAATACACAGCAAAAAAATTGCATAATCAAAGAAATTAAAAACTAACTGAATTCAAATTGGGCGGCCTTTTCACCTTAGGTGATTTCTTCCAGGCAACCTTTGAATGGACAGGATTTAGAATTATAATGATAAGTGAAAGAACTCAATACAAACTCAGATAAAAAATACAATAAAATAAATACTGGTTGATATCACATTTCTTATAAAATACAGAAATAGTATTGTGTTTTCCGTAGCGTGCCTCCGAGCCGGCGGAGACGTGGGTGCGTCCGTGGCAGGTGCTGCCGCCGGCGCCCGAGCTCGGTGACCACACCGAGCGCTGGCCCGCCGACACGGAGGACTGCGGACAGGTACGAAGAAGATACTGATAGATGATTTGCATGTTCTTCTAAACAAGATTTTTAAATCAAACAGATTCAAGGATCATACTACTCTACACGACGAAAGATTAACCTTAGATGAAAGAGTATGCATAATGCAATGTTTTTAGGGATAGCTTTAGTATACCTACTATATTTTAGCAAATTGTGTTCAAATACATTTGAAAATCAGCTGTTCCATACTGAAAAGTCTGTAGACTAACCTATATTCAATTTTCCCTACATTGTAAGTTTTGATATTCAGAAGCTTCCCTTAAATATTGTAACGCTGATTATTCTGTACAATGTACAATTTCTGTAATGATACATCATTAAAATAATGTGTATCTTGTCTGTAGAATCAGATAAAGCCATTATCCCAGTATTCGTTGCATTAAAGATGTATAACACAAGTGCATGGTTGCAGGTGTTGTTCGCGTGGCGCGGCCCGTCCCTGGTGGAGGCGCGCGCGCTGCGGGAGCTGACCGCGTGCGCCATCCTGCTGCGCTACCTGTGCGAGCTGGCCGTGGCGCCGCTGCAGCGCTGCCTCGTCGAGCGGGAGGACGCGCTGGCCGGAGATGTGAGCGCCGCCGATATTGTATCCACTTACTTGTATAGGGGCTCTTATGCGCGGACATTACAGTCATACATTTCATTGCTATATATTCAGGATGAAACAATTTTATACTTGCTTGTCTTTTTTTATATTTCTGGGTATGTTATGTTGCAAAGTTTGGAGATAAAAAATCATAAGATCAACCCAGAAATATATATTACCTATTTAAAACATTCCAAAAAATCATAATCGTCAGTAAATCATAAAAACAGCCGAAAGTTAATTATAATTTGTTCGTATGATATTTGCAGGTATCATACAATCTCACCGAGAACTTGGTGTCGTGTATCAAGATTGAGCTGGACAACGTGCCCGTGGATAAACTGGACCTAGCCAAGGAAGAGGCCAAGAAGTGTCTGCGGAATGTACGCGAGGGAAGCGAGGTATAGTATCATTATTTGATTGAACACTACTATCAAAGTTTTAAATTAGCTTGAGAAAACGTAAATATAAAATTACAAAAAATCCTGCATAATTATGTATAATAACTATAACATACTAAAATTTACGGAAAAATTAAGTATTTGATAGTAGAAAAAAATTATGTCCTTACCTACCTTCACAGTGTCTTAGTAAAATATGCCTTATATCTGTGTGGCAGCCTATCGACCTGGAGCGCATCACGCGCCTGCTGAGGAAGCAGCTGCGCGAGAGCAACGTGTCGCTGGAGTCCGACCCGCACCACGTCATCGCCTTCCGAGCCATCGGGGACGCGCTCTACTCGCAGAACGAACAGGACGTACGTACACCTGCCCCCATTCAACCAGGATACCAAGTTGCAAGTCTAAAACAAATACAAGAGTTGACCAACTACCGCCAGCGCGGTTGAGTTGGTAGACGTGCGTGCGAGCGAGGGCGTAGTGCGCGTGCAGTGTGTGGGAGAAGGATGAAAGATGCATGGATCTTCAGAGCGATAAATGCTCGGAGTTTCTAGGTATGGTTTATTCGTAGTAGTCCGGTCAAAATAGACATTGAAGGTTACATTAATTCGCACCTTGCTAAAAATTGGCATGAATGTTGGGAGCCCTATTATACACAATTTGTCAATTATCCACATCAATCCGAAGTGTGGAAAAAAAAATATTCAAGGTCAAAGATTGCAAAAATCGATTTTTTGAGTTTTCCAGCTAAACGGTAAGTTTTATAATAAAAGTAGTAAGAAAAAATTATTCATCATGCAATTATCTATAAAAACTGTTCATACACTTTTTTTCCTAAGAATCACCATTTCGGAGATACAGCGATAAAAATGTTGAAAAGTTGTATTCTTCATAATATGCATGTCAATTACCGTAATATACGTTGATTGTGCTGACGTTTTCAAAGAAAGTACCTCTACTCCACAAGCTGTCTGAATTCGCTTTCTTCTTTCAATTTAGGGAGCTCCAAAAAAAATTACGTGCTTAGATAAGTTTCGATACTTATCTTTTGCAAAAATACGTATAAAAAGAAACAAGTACAATTAGCTTGTCTTCCTCCAAGCTCTGCTTCTGCTCATCAACATAATATTTCAGGTATATTATCAAGATCAAGTATGGCTTGGTAATAAACTAAACTTAGAAGACTGGGGTTGGAAGTTAATTGACAATATATTGGAACCAGTTCAGATTTTACTCCCTCCTGCACCGGAAAAACACCTCAATTCAATTTCCAATTGCAATACGTGGTGTAATGCTAAATACGGCTGTAAAAATGTAAAAAAAAGTAAAAATACATTTATTGGGACACGAAACAAGAGATACAGAATGCAAGATATAAACAAGTAGGTACACACGTTTCATGTCACAATCCGGCCCCAACTCAGCATGTGCTGGATGCAAGCATCCAGCGCTGGTCTTCCGTTGGAACCGGCAGGTGACGTGAGGTGAGGTGAAATGTTGGTTTGTTTTGTTCATTAGCATGTATCAGTTGGCCAATCGTGCTCCAATTTTGAATCGCCAGTAGAAGAGGATTCTTACGATATAGGCGAGAAGACAGCTGATGCATCGCTCTTTGAACAATTTATTTGTACCCAGCAGGAAGAAGAAGAAGAAGGAGAAGAAGAGCAAGACAGTATGGATTATGTTCCATTTCAAGTTTCAGTTCCATAGAAGAGTATCGATCAGACGAATAATTTTCTCAATTTACGCATTACTTACACCTCTTGTTATTTACAATAGTACCATTTTCAATTTAATACAACAGCTTTTTAACTCAACAGAAGCACAATAGATCGTGGAATAGGCCTACCGGGGAAACCACGTAAAAAAACGCGCCATGTACACTAACTACCTCACGGGTGGCGCGGAAACGTGTGCATATTATGAAGAATACAACTTTTTCAATATTTTGCATCGCTGTATCTCCGAAATGGTGATTCTTAGGAAAAAAAGTGTATGAACAATTTATATAGATAATTGCATGATAAATATTTTTTTTCTACCTATTATTATTATAAAACTTACCGATTAGCTGGAAAACTCAAAAAACCGATTTTTGCAATCTTTGACCTTGAATATTTTTTTTTCCACACTTCGGATTGATGTGGATAATTGACAAATTGTGTATAATAGGGCTCCCAACATTCATGCCAATTTTTAGCAAGGTGCGAATTAATGTAACCTTACCCCTGTTTTTGATGCTAACTTGACCGGACTATAGCCTGCATCTTCCGTGTGTTATTTACCCGAATGAAAGTGTCTGAGCGCGCGTTGAAGTGCAGAAATAACTATTTCACTTGAATGGTTTAATGATGTAACATATTATTCTATTTCTTAGGCCATAGCCTTTGCTTGCTATCAGGTAAACTACGACCAAGTGCAAACCCGTTCAAGTTAAAAAATAATCTGTTAAAAATTTACAGTATCACTTTTACAGAAATACAAAATTGTTAAAACTATACCTATAAAGTAGATTTAATCATGATAATGTATCGCTTTCTCCTAGTTCTTCTCCCGCATGAACCCGCAAGTGGACATCGCGGCGCTGATGGCGGAGCCCTGCGGCTACTGGGCCGGCGTGCTGCAGAAGTACTTCACGGAGGACCTCATCTCCGTGGTGGGTAGCCCCAGCATCCAGCTGCAGACGCAGTAAGTACTCACCACACTAAAGATAAAAAGCCAAAGATAAAAAAAAATATTGAAAGGTAAATGTGATACAATTTAGTGTTGTTCTACCTTCTACTGTAGTGTTGTCTGTGTTGTAGAAGGCAGGAACTTCCAAGGGATCAATTTGTTAAAAATTAAAATATATTATACTAGTGGATGCTCGCGGCTTCGCTCGCATTAAGAAGTAAAACTCGCATCCCCTATTTCACCCCTTTAAAAATGGCATTTCCAAAAATCCTTTCTTAGCGGATTCCTACGTCATAACATCTACCTTCATTCCAAATTTCAGCCCGATCCGTCCAGTGGTTTGGGCTGTGCGTTGATAGATCACTATATCAGTCAGTCACCTTTGAGTTATATATATATAGACTAGACATGCTATACAAATACATGTGGCTATACTTAGCTAAATTAGCCTAAATATAGGTACATAGTATCACTAAGTTTAGAAAACAAATTAAATTAAAAAAAGTTATCCTAATACAGTATTAAATTTTGGTATAACACCGCCTACCACTAACGTCAAAAACGATTCGGACCACAATGAAATGATTAGAGAAAGTTAGTCAATACTCGTTATTTTCAGAATGGCCGAAGAAGAAAAGAAGAGAATAGAAGAACAAAGAAACAAGCTAGGTGAAACCGGAATACAAGAGAAAAGCAGATTGCTTCAAGAGGCCATAGAATTCAATGAGGTAAATACTTTCTTTCTTTTTCTTTCTTTCTTTCATTTCATTTATCATATAAATGAAAAACGACTTGTTGAGATATTAAGTGACCTAAGATGTTGAAATCTAGCAGGTTAGTGGAGCCATTATTGTTGAGTTGTTAAAAAAAATGAATTGCAAGTCGCGCGTCGCGGTGTGATCGTTTCTACTACTATTATAATAATGTAGTAATTAAACTTGAAGAATCGTTTCAATGGTATGTTGTGTTCCAGAGGCCGCCGGTGGCCGGCACGCTGGCGTCAGTCCCCGTCCCGTCGTGCGACAACCTGAAGTGCCACACCATCGCGTCGTGGAGCTCGGGGGGCGCCGCCTGCCCGCACATAGACCTGCGGGACCTGCCCTTCTACGCCAGGGTGCACAGCATCAAGACCAACTTTGTTTACGTGAGTGACCTGCTGCTGTTTGTAATGCTTAGCTAAAATATACAATTTGAAATAAATAAATAAATATTCCGGGACATTTCTACACAGCGCCATCTAGCCCCACGCTAAGCAAAAGCTTGTGTAAAATCATTAGTACATTTATCACTGTCATCTAGTCCTGTACTAAGAAAACGCTTCTAAGGATTTAGAACATAAGAAATTGATATTTCATCATTTTTTTTAGTCTGCTGGACTGTCATTTGGTTTTAAATCTGAAAATCTGGATATCAGACACTTATGTGAAGATTACAATAAAAACCGGCTTTTGTTCCTTGATTTAAACTTAGTATAGTGAGAACTACTATTATTTTCCAGCTTATACTCCCCTAAAGGTAATCCTTTCATCACACATTTGCTAGATATAAAAAATACATGTCTAACAATCATTCTCGTATTTCCCACAGATCAATCTTATCCTAGACACGAGCTCAGTGGAGCAGTCAGTCCGCAAGTGGATCCCCATCCACAACAACGCGTTCGGCGAGTGTCCCGTGCGGCGCGGAGACACGCTCCTCTCACATGAGGAGGTGATATCCACTGCTGAGGAGATCACAGCCTCCTTGGGCTCTGAGGTCGGGTTCGATAGACCTGGGAACTTCTCGGTTGGATCTTTTGGCAACTATGTGCATATTGAAGCGAGGGTAAGTTCTTTCCAATGATTTGTGTTAAGTGTTGTCATCAGTTTGCTAGCCAGTTTAAGTTGATGATCCATTACGTTCAATATTTGTTTGTAAATGGGTCTGTCTAATCTTGCTAAAGTTTAATATTTAGACAATCTTACACTAGTAAGTATATAATTGGCTCCTTATCCCCAGTGCGAGCCGGAGTACTACCCGCGCGTGGTGTCGTACCTGCACGAGATCCTGTTCGCCGCCGAGCTCACCAAGGAGAGGCTGCTGGTGTTCGCGCAGAGGATGATCAACGACGTCGCACAGGTATGTTGCCTTTTCATGACTTTTGATGCGTTACTCGGTACCAAACGGCCATGGTTTTATAGTTTTTTTAAAATAAAGTACTCGTAATTATTCCCGAGCGTGGCTAACTTTTAAACTAGTCTCATATTGTCATCCATTTTTTTAATATTCTAAATGTTTGGTAACTTCTATGACAATACAAATGATTCCAGATCCGCCGCAACGGCAACAAGATGGTGTACGACTCCCTGCGCGACTCCATCTACAGTGCGGACAGCAACCAGCACTGGTGCTCCGTGCTGAGGCAGCAGAAGTTCCTCAAGGAGCTGATAGAGACGCTCGCAGCCGGGGGTGACTCCGCGCAGGCCGCCATCGAGGAGGCTAAAGTGGCCTTCGCCAAGATCGCGCAGAACTTGTGGCTCCATCTAGCGACAGACTTTGACAGGTACAGTTAGTTCTTCCTGCAATTTATTATACAGGCTGAATTAAATCCGTAAACTTTCCGATACGACACCACCTCCTATCCACCAAACAAGTCAAATACGAGTATATTGTTGGTTGATTTCACTATAATTTTTTCATATGTCTGTTGTATCTCTAGCGGCACATTCAGACACAAGCAAATAGTTACTCTCACTACTCGTAATTATCCATATTAATTGTTTATTTATTTTTCCACAGGTACAAGCTCTCGACGGAACCATGGAAGAAATTCGTCCAAGACAACACAATAGTGCCTCAAACGTAAGTGCTCCCACCAGTAAAGCTTTGGTTTCCTAGGAAAGCGGTGCCATCGTATAGCGGCCGTAATACAGCGTTGAATGACGTCGCTGGAACGTTGTCTATGTAAACAAAATCGCGCGGTTTCCTAGAGAGCGGTAACTAACACCGTAAAATCAAAAAGCGGTGCTGCCATTTGCATGACGGCCGTGTTGTCGGTGTCAGATGGTTTGGTGAACGTTTTATTGATAGCGGTGAAATTGTTCAAAAAAACAAACAAACTCTTCAGCTATATAATATTAGTATAGATAATGTCTGACGGTGTGTTAAAACGGCCGTGGAACTTTCCACATGTCATCACCGTAAAGACGGCCATCTATTTGTGTCCGTAGTATTACGGCCGCTATACGATGGCACCGCTTTCCTAGGAAACCAAAGTTAACAGTCAGCAAATTTTCAGTCAATTTTTCCCACAAGATGAATTTGTCATAATTGAGTATTTCCTAACAGTGTTTAAACCAAACATACACTACATACCTCTGTGATCCAATCGTAATCAGCACTTTATCGTTCCGATTTCTTCAGGCCACCGAGTAGATCGATCACTATAACTAGAATGTATAAATGTTGCAGGCCCAAGTTGTACTGGGACGCAGAGCTGCAGACGGCGCTCCCGGGCGGCGGGTTCGTGGTGGGGGTGGGGGGGCTGGAGTCCTCGTTCCTGGCGCAGGTGTCGCGCGCGCCGCTCGGGTACGCGCTCGGGGACATCGCGCCGCTCTCCGTGGCGCTCAACTACTTCACGCAACTCGAGGTGCGGACAACGCTGTTAAGAATATCATATAGAAGATATACCAAATAAAAAGATATGAGGATATGAGATTGTGCCGCACAATGCCGCTATTGACAGTGTTAAAAAGTTGCGTTTGCTACGCTAGTTTAGTTGTCACCCATTGTGGTTGATTATCTTAATAGTGTTATCAGCAAAAATTACTACTCGCTTTGCTCACGTTTAAGTTTCCCTATGTTTGTCTATCTCGACAGAATGTTACAATAAACAAATGCGTTCGCTTCGTTCTTGATTGCATGTCCCAATGTAGATAGATCTCGTCAGTATTAAAACGAAAAATATTTACACAATTTTAGCAACAAATTAATGTTTTAGAATTGTTGCAAATAGAACTGAAGATGCAATTTTATAACACTAGCAGTAGTAATAGTTGTATGGTGGTGCAGGGTCCCATGTGGCGCCTGATCCGCGGCTGCGGGCTGTCGTACAGCTACGGGCTGCGCGTGGCGCACAACGAGGCCGTGCTGGTGTTCTCGCTGTACCGCGCCACCAACGCCATCGCCGCATACTCCAAGGCCAAGGCTATTCTGGTGAGTACTCACATCCACAGGTGATGTGTGCGTTTGGCGCTACATGGCGCTGTTTGTGTTTTGCTTTTAATTTTTTTAAGATAGCATAATATATTATATCCGTAACGTAATTATTTGAAATTTTGTTGTTTTTCATAATGCGAGAGGGGCATTTTTGTGTGTAAGTGTGTTTATGTATGATTGTTACTGCCTCATGCTCAAACGTCTGAACCGTTTTTTATGAAATTTGATTTTTGATATTGAAATTTGATCATTAGGTATATGTGATATTTTAATCCCGGATTACCGCGCGTTAACCACGACGCGCCACTATAAGTATGTATTATGGTACAAAAACATGTGTAAGTACAGCTTAATTTTATTCACATATTTGTGTAACAGGAGGAGTACCTGGCTAACCCCACGTTCGACGAGGACCTGTTCCAGTCCGCGCGGAGCACGGCGCTGTTTGAGGTGGTGGAGAACGAGAAGTGTCCCGCCGACGTGGTGAAGCAGTCGCTGCTCTACTACCTGCAGAGGGTCGAGCCACACTTCCTCAGGTCAGCACGCCAAGGTGGCACGAGTCAGTGTCGGAAACGGGTGGCTTTGTTGCTTGATCAAAGTAACTGACAAAGCGGACCCGAAACGATGTATATTAATGTGTTTATATCATCTTATATTAACGTTATTCAAAACAAAAATGACACAGTTACGATATACACCGTTAGAAGCGCTCCCCACTTCCGGGCAGTTTGACGTTCAGTTATTTATTTGTATTGTACATGTGTGGTGAAATGTGAACAATCACCCTGATGAGTACGAAGGTCTTATAAGGTCTGTTGATTTAGTGTCAATAAAGCCTCACCCTTAAATGTATGAGGGTAGTTTAAATTATTTTTTTATTTGAAACATGAGGGAAATATTTCGCAGGGAGCTGGTATGCGCGATATCAGCCGTGACCCCCGAGAGTGCGAGCGCGGCGCTGGCGCGATGGTTACCCGGCGTGCTGGAGCCCGGCGCGGCCACGCTCGCCGTCGTCTGCCATCCCAGCAAGGTCGGCGACATGCAGGCTTCGTTCGACAAGTGAGTCTTTATATTTACTTCTCCTATATATAAAATACAAACTGAACTGTCGCTAAATATATAAGCTCCACTTGATATCAGTCTAAACTTACGTAATTTCGCGCTTACCACGAATCTTGTAGTATATTGTGAGCCTATTATTATATTAAATAACTTGACCGTTATTTAAAACTTAATAAATTGAGAGTGGCAACCGTGTTTTCCGCTTCCTTTTTCCCTCTCTTTCGAACTTTGTGCACTTTTATCGTTCTGTCTCGCTCGCACACCCCCACCAACAGGCGACCGAACCATGGAGGTGGAAATGGTTCGACCTCTTTTCATTGGCGTCGAGTTTTCCGCTGCGACAAGTCGCTAGTCTTGGAGCAAAAGTGGAATATTAATTTTTTATTGAAATTCTAAATTTCAATTTGTAAGTGTGCCTTTTCCAATGGAAAGCAGTAAGTTTAATTCCACTTGACTTTATTTTATTGGTAAAGTGATTTTTAACGGTGTTACCGTTCGACTTTACCATTTGACTTGTTTCCTTTTATTATAAATAATTTTATTACCCTCAATTTTCTTGCATGATCTATTTCTTTTTGCTTGACTTTAATATTGTGTACTTGAAAACTGAATTATACAATTTTCTTTAATATCTACCCTCAGAATATATTTAATCAATAATTTTTAACGTAATGTTCAAAATTATTTGTGGTTTGCATTTCAGTTATTTTAATACTTGTATGTGTATTGTGTATGTACCCCGTACATAGGACGTAGCTAATACTGTGTTTTACAAGTAAAATGATATTCACGAGGGATCAAACTAGAATTTCAATTCGATGAATCACGAATATGCTCCGTCGCTGAGGTAAAAAAAGGGGGGGCGAGTATGCATCATAGTTAAAAACGATCTGCTAGATAACTTCACAAGATATGAACCTCGCAGGTTCACGCAGTATTTTTCTAATGCAGATAAATGATGTTCTAATACAATAGAGTAACCGGCATGTCTTTTTTTTTTACATCTAAATTTAATATTGTTAATTGACTTTGCTTACAATTCAATAATTTTATTGAGTCCATAATTTAAGAATCTGTGATAGATACGAGTTAAATTTGTAACATTACAAAATACATATATTATGTGATAATATAGCTAAGAACCGTGAATACGGATAAAAATGGAACCAATGGTTTTGTCTCTCTTATTTTTTTTTGTTCGATTCTTATGTTCGATTTAATTAATAGTTTACGTTATTATATCAATTGACTCAGGAGTCTGCGCGTCGCAGACCCGGGAGTAGCGAAACTCGCGCCGTGCGCGGTGGTTGTGTCCGTGACAAACCAGCACTCGAGGAGTTGTAAAGATCGCGCCGTGCGCGGTGGATGTGTCCGTGGCACACCAGAACTTCTCCAAGTACCAAGGTCGCGCCGTGCGCGTCGGTAGTGTCCGTGACACCCAATACTGCAGAGTCCGTGACTCTGGAAAACACCAGGAATTTATATAGCGGGACATGCGTACATAAAATCTTCGGTATTATAGTGGTAAGTATCCCCGCCTGTCACGCGGGAGACCGGAGTTCGATTCCCCGCCGGAGAGCCAACATGCTGTGGTCTGTACCCAGCCCTCGCAGGGCTGTGGTCATAACGGCCCCTATACAAAGCTTTCCCAGCCAGGGATCTTGTATAACATATTGTGCTGTGATGCATTGTAAATCTATTCGTAAGCCCTCAGGGGCTCATTATGTAGGACCCTCGCAGGGTACCCTAAAGACTTGCTGTGGTCTGTACCCAGCCCTCGCAGGGCTGTGGTCATAACGGCCCCTATACAAAGCTTTCCCAGCCAGGGATCTTGTATAACATATTGTGCTGTGATGCACTGTAAATCTATTCGTAAACCCTCAGGGGCTCATTATGTAGGACCCTCGCAGGGTACCCTAAAGACATGCTGTGGTCTGTACCCAGCCCTCGCAGGGCTGTGGTCATAACGGCCCCTATACAAAGCTTTCCCAGCCAGGGATCTTGTATAACATATTGTGCTGTGATGCACTGTAAATCTATTCGTAAGCCCTCAAGGGCTCATTATGTAGGACCCTCGCAGGGTACCCTAAAGACATGATGTGGTCTGTACCCAGCCCTCGCAGGGCTGTGGTCATAACGGCCCCTATACAAAGCTTTCCCAGCCAGGGATCTTGTATAACATATTGTGCTGTGATGCACTGTAAATCTATTCGTAAGCCCTCAGGGGCTCTGTTCGTAAGCCCTCAGGGGCTCTAATCGTAAGCCCTCAGGGGCTCTATTCGTAAGCCCTCAGGGGCTCTATTCGTAAGCCCTCAGGGGCTCATTATGTAGGACCCTCGCAGGGTACTCTAAAGACATGCTGTGGTCTGTACCCAGCCCTCGCAGGGCTGTGGTCATAACGGCCCTATACAAAGCTTTCCCACGCAGGGATCTTGTGTAACACATTGTGCTGTGATGCACTGTAAATCTATTCGTAAGCCCTCACAAAGGGAGGCTCATTATGTAGAACCCTCGCAGGGTACGTAGCCTCTAACAAAGACAAGCTAATCATACCGGACCCTCGTAGGGTATTTTGAAGACATGCTGTGGTCTGGACCTAGCCCTCGCAGGGCTGTGGTCATAACGACCCCTATGCAGAGCCATCCCTCGCAGGGATCTGGTAACAACTCAAAGTTATTCGCATTTCTAATCATATCTATTATCTATATTCAGCGCAGAGCTAAACCTTTAGCAACGTTAATTACCTATTATTGCAATACATGACAAACTGCTGGTTAAGTATAAAGATATATTATGACAATATCTTTGCAGGCCAGCTTAAATATCTTGTCAGCCGATAGCATGAAGTGGAAGCATACGCTTAACCTAGTGCTAAAATATGACATTGTTTCAAAACCCCAAAGGCCTATGCCGACCAAACGATTTAAATCTATAGAATCTAAAGCAATATCGCAGAATAGTTTTGTCGTCACAAAACTGATAAATACTGATACATGAAACATACTGATAAATGTATACGTGTAGGTACTGTCTTTACCTACCTGACAGTTACAAAGATCTAACAGACGGTTTCTAAGGCTAATTTAGCTAATAACTAAATCTCGCAAAGCTGCCTTCCGTTTTGCTCTCAACCTGATTTTCAAAGATGTGACATCACTAATGAAATAGAACTTAATACATATATCCGTAAAATTAAATGGCAAGAAGGTAAGTAAATTAATATTTGTGACCTGGATATACGCCTTATACGAGTAATACATAGTATTACATACGTAATAGACACCATGAACGTCAGGTGTGGCAAGCAAGGAAAATCTAATTTCGTATTCAAGTTTCTTCCTCCTGCGTTGTCTTGTATTTCTGGGAATAACCCGTAGAATATGAATATTCAAAATTAATGTTCTCTGCCTTATGGTGATATAATTGTTCAAAGAGTTTCTTAACTACCTGTTAAGCTTAGTCTTAGTCTAGACTCAGTAAATGAAACTCCTGATAAACACTCTTGTTCTCAATACTGTTTACAAGAAATATCTTTCTGCGTTTTCACATTTGTCACTGAGGTTCTTCTTTTCGTAATCCTTCCCAGTCGCATTATGTGTCCTCAGAGGTTTCGATTTTGACTTGGGTCCTCGACTCAAACGTATTATCAGTCTGGACACGAGTCACGGTGTCTTCACCGCGAACAATAGAAATGGACGATAAACCGTATCCATAGGCACGATCATCGTCAAAGTTTATGTATCTGAACAGTGCTTGTAAATTGCTGCCTTAATGCAAATAAACATACAGGCTTTTGATTCATTTGTATTAAACTTGACAGTGTATATACAGATCACCTATAACTAGCTAGGTCATCATAATCATTATCCTGATAGCACCTATATCCAAAAAGGACTAAAGAGATCTAATGCTCAGTCTAAATAGTGATCATCTTTATGTCACCGGACTAGATCGATTTGATATTGATACCATTTGGGTAACATTTGATTTGATTTGAACATTCTTGCGGACGCGAATGTACATATATCAACCCTGGTGTGGGTATATCCGTCACCCTTTTGTAGTTACGAAAATGTTTCAACCGACAACATCTCAACTTAGAGCCTAAATACTAATTACTATCTACCTGTCAGAATACAGAATATAACGCTAGCTTGGCAAAATGTTAAGTTGATTAGACAAAATCACAACTGGAAAAAACCTGGCGTAAAATGGCACGAGGTATTTAATATGAGCTGATGATAATAACATTTTTCCATTTGTACCAAAATTGGCAGGCTTATTTTTTTAATAACAGATTTATTCAAATTACATGCTACATTTTGTTATAAATCCGTGGTACCTATATGGACTAATGTATTAATGTAACATCGTAGGCACGATATTACCGTGTCGTAGGCCCATAGAAATTGAGCTTATTTACCAGTATGTCATCATACCCAATACATCCAACTATCGCATTATAATATAGACTCTCTACGACACAGTTTTTTACTAATGGCAGTGCAATTTGTAAAATGTAACATATTGTCTATTTACAATAAATTTATCTTATCTTAGTTTGAAAACCTCCATGACTTGGTATTGGTTTTTAAAATATTTTCGACATTACATTCCTCACAAAATCATTGCATTTATTACTTTGCTCGAGTCGCAAGAGTTAGCCTTCATAGCTGAGTACCTACTCTTAACATTTAATCCAAGAATAACTGTTGTGTCCATACTAGTCGTAGTAAAAACTGACACAACTAAGTAGCTATAGACAATCAGGACGAGAATTGTCTTAAAATCCTACTACTTAGCTTCATCACTGTTTTTGTGTAAAGCATAACTTTTCTTCATGTAAGCCATAGTATTATGACTCATATTAGTATTATGACCAAATCTATTTATTGATTTCACAAATCAATAAGAGCAGCTTTCTGGAGAGATGTTATATCAGGTTCAAATTCATACCGTCGGAAGTAGTAGTATTCAAGTAGGTCCGACAAATTACTTCTGATTAAAGCCTGGTCAGGGTTGATTGGTCTCCATCCCAAAGTAAAGATTTAAAATAATACTTCTGTGATTATATTATTTAACTGATAAATTATTATTATTTTATAATAATAGCCTCAGTTCTCTTACAGTCAACCCGATATAAGCTGTTATTTCTAGTCTGTCTAGTACTGCTAGTACTTTTGATTACTTAGCTACTTCAACAAAAGTAGTTATATTAGCTCTGAATAAAATGTGATTACATCACTTTCTGTCTCTCGCACATTGGTTGGTTTTATGTATGTATCTAAGGTACACCTACCTTACCCTTTACCTATGTACATATACCTTCCCAGTACTTAAGTATCTATTACTTCTGTACATGTTCACATTGGCGTCTTTTACCCACCAGGCGATAACAGACACGTCTCAATTTATTAAGTTTTAAATAACGGTCAAGTTATTTAATAACGATGTTTTACCTGAAATAAAACATATATTAAATACTTACCTTATTTAAAACTTACATTTTATTTCTGCCTGGTGTAAATTTCGACTCAATGAAAAGAGGTCGAACCATTTCCACCTCCATGGTTCGGTCGCCTGTTGGTGGGGGTGTGCGAGCGAGACAGAACGATAAAAGTGCACAAAGTTCGAAAGAGAGGGAAAAAGGAAGCGGAAAACACGGTTGCCACTCTCAATTTATTAAGTTTTAAATAAGGTAAGTATTTAATATATGTTTTATTTCAGGTAAAACATCGTTATTAATATTGTAGCAAGGTCATTAGCTATTTACAATTTTCAGGTCTAAACTTGTGAGTAAAAAGATTTCAAAGGAATGTTTTACTTTTCAGGGTGGGAGTAAAGCTAGAAGCATTCGAATCCATGGAAGCTTCGCATTTCAACAAATAAGCACAAAAATACGCGTAAATATAAGCATTTACATAACATTTATGTTTTTTTATTGTCTTTTGCTACAGAGTAAATACACATGATCTGCAAAATATATTTTACTAACTTGCTTGGCTGTGCCTTACGAAATATTTTATAATCCAGTGTTAATCTTATGTAATTATGCATTTATGATTGAAATACAGTTATGATAAAAGTGCATTTGTTTTATTTATACTGTTCGTAAAAGATAAATAACATCAGGCTACAAAAAAAAATGCGCACAGGTAGTAGGTAATGCATATATTATTTTTATTGCCTTCATACATAGGAAAAAGAATATATATGAAAAAAATATTTCATTTTCCTTTTAAAAATCCAATTAAAAGTCCAATTGCAAAAAAACCCTATTTATTTCTGATATGTTTAAAGGGATTTTATCTTATTTGAGCCCAAATATAGTTCTCCATCATATCTGTATTGAAGCATTTCCCTTTCTTTCCTAACAAACTTTTTAATATCAGCATCTTTAGAAGCATTCTACATCCAATGACAGAAAAGTTGGCATTCATGTGTGAACAACTTGACATCATTTTCAGCACTAGTTTCCAGAAAAATCAAAGATTTTCATTAAAACTGTGTCTGGATTATTTGCTCTCATCAGTAACTTCAGGAAAATAATACAATCCATTGTGTTAACATCAAAATTCAATTTATACCTACTACAATTTATACAATAAAACACACACACCTAAATATGAACCTTAAAAAAATGTATTTGTAATATAATCTTATAATAAGTTAGATGGCGTCAGCGGCGACCACTATCCATTTATTTTTGGTTACTAAGTTACTCTGTACCGATGTTCGAAAACAGGCCTTGCAGCCTTAGAGAGACATCGTACTGTGCAGGTGTTTACACTTTGATAAAAAATACTTAATACTTGAAAGTCTTTGCTTCCATCCTTGGGGAAGATCTCCAGTATCCGACACACAAGCTTCAGCTTAGTTCGGGGCTGAGGGTCAACCTCTGGGATGTATCCACTGATGTTTCATGAACAAATTATTTTTTGTATCACCTGCAGATTGTTTTATGTAAACTTAAAAAAATAAAGAATTTTGTATTTAAAAAAAACCATTTGGTTTGTTAGTCCTCGATTGAATCATTGAAGGCTTCTTTGTAGCAGGTCTACACATAAAACACGATAATGTTTAGTGATAATAATTTTAATCACCATTTATCTTAAAGCTATGTCTATACAAAAAATATAACTTAAATTTAATCAGATAATTAGTGAACATCGTTATAAATCATCTCACAACCTCTGCAACATCTCCGACATATATTTCAAATCCATCCATAGAATATCAATGCTCAACATTATTCCATAACAGAAATACTGGTTTCTTTTTGTAACAATTTCCAATGAACGTACTGACACTTCCACCTTACAATACAATAAAACATGCTACGTTACTTGTAGACAATCAACAGATACAATTGAGCTCACCATCCTAATATTCCCGCGACCAAATGTGTAAACTATTCCCATGTCAAGTTCATCTGTTTTATAATAATTTGTTCTGAATACAGTCCGTGCGTGTTCTATGTCACCAATTAATACTGAAATAATGTGTACATGAGTGGACACTGGACAGCATGTATATGCGTACATAAATCAAGGTACAAAAATAACGTGGCCCGTGCACATGCAGTAGGTACAGTCGCTAGGCCTGCCCGCTCTCTCCCGCACCTCTCCGCTGGTGAGGTATATATTAAATATGTTATATCTCTAGAACCATAATTAAATTTAGATTGTACATGCAAAGATAATATTTACAACGTTAACCGTCTACAACTACGTCCGTAGAGAATATTATGTCGTAACAATAAATTTTCAAGTTTGCATATTTGATATGCACATAAATGAATGTTAAAGCACCAACGTGTAATATTTTGGAAACATCTGAAGCATATTTCGAACTGGGATAACATTCTAACTCTTCAGTTAAATCGTCGTAAACATCGAAGATCATTAAAGTTACTATAATTAGCGCTTCGAAGAGAGATTTGGTAAAATGTTTATTAACGTAACGCATTACTTAGTCTTAACATTATGTTAATAAGCTACAGACGTCTACTCGAATAATTCCCTAATACGTGAACTTCTAATAATATACTACGTAATATTAAAGAGGCGGCCCCATTTACGCTAACATGGAGGGAGCGGCCCTCGGACTGTACTTGTACTAACTCTAGTCCGGAGCCGCGCCCGCTATAATATAACAGGTGGCGCCACCACCGACACGGCTGCCACTCGCCAGCACTGCCGCTCTACCACCGAGCTCGATGACACATCTGTACATGCCCATATTTTACAATATCCGAACATGTAGCGCGTACCGATAATATAAACCCGCCTCACTATTACGAATGTTATTTCGTTACAATTATAGGTACGCTCAGCATCCTCTGTATCCAGTCTTTTGTCATAAAAATAAAGTATTTCTCTATCGAGCTGACGTATCGCGTCCGCACTATGTATATTGGGGCATTAAAATTAATGTGGAATCAAGTGTTGTAGCGTCGTTTCACCGCACTAGTGGCTCCGGCCGACACCCGCTCGGTATGGTTGCGACGCGACACGCTTTCCGTGGATAACTAAAACGTCGAAACTTATTAGCGTCCGTCGTTTCCTGTTTCGTAGTCGTCGATATTGATGATCGTCAGATCTCCCGGAGGCCCGCCTCGAGCCGGCGCGGCGCTCAGCAGGCGGCTGCTCAGAGCATGGTGGTGTCGATGGTGGCCACGTGGTTGCGCAGCGCCTCGCGGATGTAGCCGCTGATGCTGGCGTCGGCCACGAGGTGGAAGAAGAACAGGTGCTCGAAGCTCTTGAGCGAGATGGAGCGCAGCGCCGGCAGCCGCAGCAGCAGCGACGCGAACCTGCCCTCCTCCGAGCTGTGCGCGCGCCGCGAGTACTCGTCCAGGCACGAGAACATCTGCAGCACAGGGCACTACATTGTAATACTTGCTACGTTCACATTATGTATCATAGCTAATGCACTTACAATAAAAGTTAAAAGTTTAATTTATGAAAAGCAGATCCGAAACTAGTGATTTAGTAGTTACTCTCAAATAATACATAACCAGAGCATTCGTAAACTATTTAGAATGAATAGACTCGCATCCGATCTACATATACAAAATAATCGTTAGTTAGTCGTTAGTCATTATAGTTCACATTTTTAACTTAGACAATGAAATTTCTATTTCAACGAATTTCACAAATAACATAAATTAATAAAAAGTTGGGAAGTATATTACCTTTTCTCGGAGAACTTCGACTTCTGCTTTATTTTTGAGTCCTTTAATATCTGAAAATAGTTAAAATAAATTTAAGTCACACGGGTTTTAAAATTTAAAAATAATATCTAAAGATTTCAGTAGGACACTTTTAAAAATCTTGATAATACCAATTTACGGGGAAAAAATATCTGCCATTAAAAAAACTGATCATGGATTAAAAAACATGTACTATGTATGAGAGTGTCCAAGTATGGTGTTTTTTCAAAGAGTTTTCAAAGTAGTGGAGGGCCTCCTGGCATGGTAAGGTGGTGGTCACGAAATAGAGAAAACAATGGAAGTGCCCTTATAACTACTTAGTACGGGTACCGGCAGGGGGGGGGGGGGGGTGAAACTTAGAACAAAATACAAATATAGAAACACAGTGCTGCTAATCTATATTTCTTGACCGCAAATGAAATAGTAGATGTCGCTTTAGTAAAAAAAAACATACCTACAAAGTTAAAGCCAAAGAAGAAAAAAAAAGTCAGTCACAAGTGACACTGGCTGACGTTTAAAGAAATCTAAATATTTTTTGAAAACTTCAGTTGAAAAATCAAAGATCTTGTGCAATTTTTTTGTTTTATTTTGTGATTTCTTCATATTCATATCAACAATTAGTGTGCTACAGTAACTTTTAATGTGATAATATACTGTTGGTGTCCAATGTTAGCCGGGAAAATACTATAATGTGATGGTGACGATACAATCAATATGTCGGTGCAAAGTTAATACTAAAATAATATTCTGCGTTTTATTTCAACTTCTAACATATATATTATATAAGGAGCAAGATGTAGGAAGGTGTTGTATTTATATTTTAGGCTATAGGATATATACGTAAGTATTACTAGGTATATATATATATACAATATTCGTTTTGGTCAAGAAATGCAGAGGGCGCTTCAATTTGATTGGCATTAAAATTGCACAAGATGGCTCTCTATTCCTGGTATATTATATTACTCTATGGGTACCAGTGTCGCCAAACACACATATAAGTAGAACAAAATATACATCTCCACTTGATCAATTAAGCTAAGCACGACTAATCATGGCCACCGCGAATGTTGCGATATTCTGCTTAATTGTGGCACAGGCAGGAGATACGAGGACCACTTCCATTGTTATCTCTGTTCTGTGGTGGTGGTAACTGACCCGGGTTGAGCAGGATGATGGCCTTGAGCGCCACGTACTCGGACTGGTCCATGTTGAGCGCGCGCATCTTCAGCGACAGCTCGGCCAGCACGCGGTCGAAGATCTGCCCCACGCCCGCCTGCTGCGCAGAGTTGCGGTGCAGCGTCATGCCTGGAACGCAACACGGATGCACTTATTAAACATATTCCAATATCCATGGACTATATAACTAGCCATTTACAATCAATCAATCATTTCATCTATTGACATAAAATATAAAGACACCAGTATTTGTGAGACACTGGCTTCTGAACTATATAGATAAAATCTGTGTTTCTAAAACCATGGATACACAAATACTCAGAATGCACGAGGCCAGTTTTTCAAGCTAGGACAGCAAGCCAGTGCCAGGAAGCTAATGTTTCTGGCGTCGTTAATACACAACCCGATTGTGGATTGGATTGTGGCACGAAACGTGTACCTGTATCTATATATCTTTATATTTTATTGTGTTCTGTATCTCTTGTTGTTTCGTGTCCCAATAAATTGATTTTACTCTTACAACCTACCTATCCATGCCTTACAGTACATTTCAAAGTATCTTTCTGCGAAAAGCTATCGCTCAATACTTGTAAAATTAAGAATTCATAAACTCATAACTATCATTTAGTATCGCTCAACACTACTAAGATTACAACTTAAATTTAATATTAGTTAAAAGCAAACAATCGGAGCTATGTTTAAACAGTGAAGGTCGAATCGAGACGAAGTTGTGAAAATGTTGTCCATGTTAATTTTACAAGTTACATTGTTTTAACAAACCCTCCGACAGTCAACTAACATCATTCCAAACTTGAGATAACATGTTTAGAAGCTTGTTATAACTTTTTATGACTCATAAAATTATGTGAATAAGTTTGTATACCTACTCAAGCTATTAGACTAGACTTTGTACGAGAAAAAAAAAAATAATGGTGATTTAGTAAATAAATAACTAGAGGCGCCCCGCGGCTTCACCTGCACTAATCTGGGATAAAGAATGGTTATTATTTATCCCAGATTAGCACAGGTGAGCATGTGATAATCCAGAGTATCCATGTGATAATCCAGAGCTAACATTGCTATTGTTGCTCGCAATCAATTTTAATTTCTTAATCGTTTCTTTGTTCGTTCGTTTGCGTTTCTTTGAGCGAACAAGGAAAGCACTAATTCGCAAACTTTCGCCTTTATATTAGTGTGCTTTTTAATTCACAAAACAACGTGTACTCATTCATTAAACAATGGACAAATCACGTTTTTGGATAGTTACAAAGACAAACAGATTGTAGACAACGAACAAATAACAAACTTGGATCTCAAGTAGTTAGTTACTTTTGGCATTGATCAACCTTCAGGCAGGCGTGGTGACGCGAGCCGGTGTTGTTCGTCATTTAGCAAATAAATTGAGCTGTGATGCGATGTGAGGCGGACGCGGTCAATTCATAAATTGCTGCCTTTACAGCGCATCGTCTTGTGATTGGAACCGCTTCATTAAATACCGCATCGATATGGAACCCGAGAATGCTACTGCCTGATTGGATACATATAAATATTATATATATATATATTATATAAATATTTTTTAAGGACAGTAAATAAGAACTTCTTAGTTTTTACGCAAGATGATGCACAAATATTATATTGACGTGCAATCTTGTGACCACAAGTACGTATACTATTCATTTCAATTAGACAATAAATATAAAAAATTGAATAAATGCAACGCATCTCCTGTTAAGGTGATAGTGCAATTTTTTTTTATCTTTTATTCAATTTTATAATTGTAATGTCTGGCACTTTACAACAATAAATGATTATTAAAACCTGTTTAATAATTCGCCTAGATTGATAAAATATTTTCTCTTATGTGGAAATTCCCAATTGAACAGGTAAAATGACTTGTATGACTTGTTAATTTACTTTTTGGTAAACAATATTACAAAACTTCATAGTCATAGAATGTAATGGTAGATTATAACGTCATATATCAGTAATCTTCAAACTAAAAGATGACTTTTATAAAATAGTCGCGATCATTCAAACAAATACAATATCGCTAAAATGAACTTATGGAAATTTCGATATTTTGTTACAGCCATTTTGTAAGTTATTTTATATACCTACCTACTGCATTGAAATTGCCTGACAAGATTAACTATAAACAAACAGATTTTAAATTCGTTCCTACAACTTAGTAATAGTGTTAACCCACTTACTATTCCACTGTTTTTTTTACATGATATAGGCTTACGCTTGACTACAACTTGCCTGATGTTAAGTTTATAATCTACGGTTTAGCGCGCATGCCTAGAAGAAACCGGTTTACTCTCGATAAATTTGTTGTAAGTTAAATGTAATTAATTAAAATTTGTTCCAAAGTTTAAAGATCTGAAGAAGAGATTTTCTAACTTATAATTATAATAATTAAACAAAACATATTTACCGGGCATAAGACACATGAGTTGGGGCGGCGAGCTATTCCGGGAGTCGTCAGTCAGGTACTGAAAAACATTAAATATTCCAATTAACCTTCATAGTTCAAAACCTAATGTTTAACATATTAAGAAATCTAAAATAACAGAAAGTATCCTAAGTAAGAAAATAACTATCTAATTGTATGAAAACATCTATAGTAGCAACATACAAAGGCCAGTTAGTACCTATGTATAAATATATAGTTCTACGGTGTTTATCGTTTACTTCTATTGGCGGAGTCGTCGCGTCGAAATTACTGATGAACACACTAGATGGCGCTAGTAGCTTACTCACGCACACAAAATTAAAAACATTTAATTTATTTGGTAAATCTGGAATAGGTAGGTATTTATTCTAAATTTTACGTATTTAAAAAAAATTAAACCCACACTATTACACGACACTGAAAATCTTTATAAGTATGCATTTTTCTATCGTTTACATTAACACAATGAGATTGATTTCATATTGCTTGATTTCAGTTTAGTCATATACTTGACTTCGATCGATCACGAGTTAGGGTCAATTCAATGTATGTGTGTGGACACCCATTATGCACATCTCAAAAACACTGGACTTATTTTGTTCCTTTTTTAAGTTTGAAAAATATAGGTAGGTATGTACGCAATCATCTCAATGTAAACCTTACTTTCTGTGAAATTCATGACCAACTTTGACGTCACTAAGGACATTTTAACTGACGTGTTCATCTTAAATGTAGTTGTACTCCAATGTTGATCAATTACTGCAATATCACATATAAAGCTCCTAGATAGATTTGAAAACTCGTGACACCTGATTTGGCTACTCTCATACAAACTCACTTTTCTTCTTCTTATTGAATGAGAGTGGCCAACTCTGGTGTCGAGAGTCTATCAAGCCGCGCTAAGGGCCTCTGCAATGGCTTAACGACTGCCGTACTAGACAAACAGCCGGGACGTACAATTTAATTTACTTTTTATCACATACATCTATAACATAAGTCGATGGAAATAAGTACTTCCTTTTCTTAGAAGTCTGTTATTAAATAAGCAGTGCATGCGTACCTCCATGGAGCGCCATGCGATGGCAAAGAGCAGCAGCTCGTTCCAGGATCCCTTGATGAGCAGCACCTGGTCCTCCAGGTCCAGCTGGCTGAAGTGCGGGATGTCCCGCGCCCATATCACCAGCGCCGCTATCTGCTTGTTGCCTGCAACCACCACCATGTACCACTCAGAACAGACCACTTAAAATGGAGTTTAATTATAAGTTTGAAACGCAAAAATATAAAACTCAAAGGTGATTGACTGACCGATAGTGACTTATCAACACACAGCCCAAACCACTGGACGGATTGGGCAGAAATTTGGAATGAAGGTAGATGTTATGACGTAGGCATCCGCTAAAAACGATTTTTGGAAATGTCACTTTTAAAGGGGGTGAAATAGGGGATGAAAGTTTTACTTCTTAATGCGAGCGAAGCCGCGAGCACCCACTAGTTAACTAATACATATTTACAAATGACGAGGAGAGCGCACACTTGGTAGGAGCTATTGCTACTACTATTGTATCACACCACAGGACCATACTCATTGTCATCAAACTTATTTGACCATATCAATCCAACTTTTAACGCTCGCTGGGGGAGTTAAAAATATGTTCAAGTAATTAATTTTTACTATGCCCGACATATAAAATGTTAAATTTCTTCAACCAAACCAAAAAGAAACGAAATTTAAAATAATCATGAACAATTCCTATAAATAAGGTTCTTGGAAAATTTGTGTAGGAAAATGGATTGGTTTCGATAAGAAACAAAGTTCAAGTAGAGATTAAGTACGACCAGCCTTGGGAATATCCGTTCTGTGCTTTTCACCTTGAGGTCGCGCTGCTGTTAAACTTTATTACTCGCATACAATCTATTAATAGCATTAATTGTCCTTGTCGTGGAGCTACTCTTGGATGATTATACATATAAGATATTTTATACATATGTATACCTATTTAATACTATTTCGTAGTGGTTCCAGTGGTTCGCTGAGAGTATGCATGAGTCATGATATATAAACATAATGAAAATAAAATCAATTCAATATTGTAAAAGAGTTGACCCTGGGTCACGCACCTATGATGTTACCGCCGAAAAATGGTTTACAATTAATTCACCATATTAATTTAGATTCTGCTTTGCTGCCGCTGTAATTTGTTTTTTTACTAGCGGCAACGCAAGGGCGGATAATTAAAAGCAATTAAGCGGTACTCAAATGTTAAAATACTTACTAGGGGACTTCGATGTCTGTACATTTTCCTTCCAAGAAATAATGGAAGGTTTTTTAAACATTTTCTTTCTTTTAGGAAACTCCAACATATTTTATATACACGAGTTTCAGACCTATTTCTATTTGGCTATAACCTTCAAGGCATTTTCAGGAGCGTAATTTTTACTATACTTTGCCTGTTTCAAATAACGGCTTGATAAAAACACGCAAGTTTAAGAACAGCTAAGCTTAATATACAACATAAATTGTTCAGTATTGTAGAACTATTGCTTGTACCTGTATTGTGTATATAACTCCACGAATACATTTCAATCTACCGAAAATGATTGCCGTCTCGTGGGCATTGATCCTACTATAATAAATTAACTAAAAGTCACATCGAGCTTGCAATCTACTGAGTTGGTTTATTTATGATGCCAGGACTTAATAAATGCGCACTGCAGATACTTTATGAGTATGACCTAGATTTTAGATTTATAATGTGACTTCAAGTATATGGATGGTCTACTTCTTGTACTGCATTTAATTGACACATGCAGCACGACGTTCATGCAATGAACTTGAGCTTTGACAACAACCAGGATAACGGTCTGATGTAGGTAATATTTACGAGACAATTCAGCTTGTTTTTAAGTGCTTATCAAAGAAGAGAATTATGGAAAAGTTTTAATCGGATTTGATACACTTGTTCCAAAGTTCTCATAAAAAAATTGCGAAACAGTGGTAAACGTAAATGCACAGACCAATAAATGATTCATTATTTTGAATTATGCTTGTTTGCCATCAATTGCATCGTTAGTGTTCTAAAACAAATTAATCTCACAAACGGTCAGGCGTAATGTGAATTACACAATAATTATAATCCCATCTAAAATAGTGAAACATCACCTGTTTGATTCAAGTGTTCATACTCGTGCGAGCGCACAGAGATAACAAGCCTTTGTGCGAGTCCTTCCACAAGGACGAAGTAAACACGTATCTCCAGTGAAGATAATTAAGTTTATGTGTAATAGGTACCATTATGTACCATGTATGAAACAAAGGAGAAAACTTAGACTTGATAATTTCAGACAGTAAATATGCACATGGTGAGCGATTCATGCTTTTGTTTCTGGCTTCACAGGAAATACGAAGAAACACTATTAAATGCATTTATAATATAACATACACGTATCTGATAAATCTAACGAGAATACGCCTTAATCGGCATTACAATAATATCTTGATACAATCAAAAATACATAAGTTATGATATATTGCTTATTCTGTAAATATTCTTAAATTTCTGAAGTACCATTTTCCCAACAACGTTACACTCTTATTTAATCTCAATAAATCAATAAGCCGTAAATAATCTCAACACAATATTGCTCAGAAAATACACAGAGGCGCCTTTACAAAAATAGCAAAGAAAATAAGTAAACAAGTTGAAATAACGTCCTACTGGGGCTCGGCAACTTGTACTTATTCTGTGGGCGCGGAGGCTGAGGCGCGGTGGGGAAGGAAAAGTTATTCCCAGTAAACCGGCGACGCAAAAAATATTGTTCACAACAACATACATATATAGGCATCTCTTATCCATACAATGATATGTAAACCTCGAGGTTTCATATGCTGTGAATAGTGATACGGACTGAATATTTGTGCTGGATATACATTTTTAGTCTCTTAAGACTCCATGGTTATGTTAAAAGTTTACATTAATCGGTATTTAATACGTGTTTACGTGCGTTGTAGTTTTAATTTGAACTATAAATTCAAAGTTGTGCCTTATATTTTGTGCTGTACAGGTTGAAGACGATTTAATCAGTATTCAGCCAAGCATGTTGCAACAGATAAGTTTATATCACTTAAAAAACAATGCAGAATTCGACCTACATGATAAAAAGAAAGTCACACTATCAGCGGATTGATAAAAATATGTACATGTAAAACAACTTTGAGCAACTGTAGAGATAAACAAGTTCCAATAACACATAACATTATATTCATGATGGAAAAATTCTTTACTTTTATATTTATTTAAATGCCGTTCTAGTATTACTAATATGTTTTATTGCCGCGTCATAATACAAAACAAGTGAACTAGCACATACTAACAAAAACAGTGAACAGCCATACATATCAAATACTCGAATTTTCTACAAGCAATGTACATTCTTAGCATATAATGCCCAAGAAGCGGGCGGTGTTATTACAATACCTAACTAGGAAATAAATAAAAACTAGCGTTACTAGTACTGCTAGCTGAACCATTACACTTTCCAATAGAATAACTTTTATATCAGACATTTCTGTCCCATTTAGATAAATATTTAATGTTCAAATGCGGTTTTTACAACTCGCTACATTTTACCTTCCATAAAAATAATGGACATGACAAAGTTGGCATCCGTTTGTGGTATATACTTCGCTATAAATATGCATGTCTCGGTACCTTTTCTCAGTGAAAACTGAATACAATTCCTTTGTTATAATAAGAGAGTGTATTCATTTTAAATGCGATAAAGTGCTAACACATACAACTTCTTTCCATAGAGCAAACGAAACAAACGACGCAATTTTAAAAGTTTTAAGCCAGTTTCGTATTAAGTATGCCATGGTTATAATGTATTTATGTAAATAAATACATTTGTACATGCCAAACTTTTTGTGAGGTGCCATGAAGGATTTTGTATACCTACTGCCCAATAAGCCCACGATACCTAAAATAATAGATATGCATATAATTTGCAATGTTAATGTTATGTCCATTATGTTAACACGCGGGTACATAATTTATCTTTGTACCGATAACATGGCTTGGGTGGTACATTTTTGGCTTGAATCATTTTTCATAGGGCATATTTGGAGTTCGAGCGTATATCGCTGTTAACACTACCATTAGGTACCTACTTTGTCAAATAATCTTGCGTAGATCATCAGACCAGTTATAATTTGTCGTGAACTTACCGTGTATTTGTGGAAGAGGCGATGCGAAGAAGAAGAGGAAGCTTACATACTACTTAACAACTTTACCATAAATCAATGTGAACAGTCAGTAAATCCACATAATATTCACTTTAGCCTTTTAACTGACATCAAACAGAGGAGGGGGTCTTGTTTTTCATACAATGAGTGTGATATGAGTATTAGCAATGAATAGTAATGTCAAGTGCAAGGTGAGTGCATAGTTACCTATCTGGCAGAGGCTGGAGACGGGCGCGCGGTACTTGGGCGGCACGTTGCTGTCGGGCCCCACGCGCAGGAACTGGAACTCCTCGCTGGGGTCCGCCACCAGCGCCTCCATCTCCAGCAGCCGCTCGATCGACAACTCCTGGACATGTAACCATCAATACAAGTCAGCAACGCTGTACTACTCACACGACGCGCCTTAAAATAATAGTTTATCAATTCAAACAGTGTATATGCAGGTTGCATTTCGGAGAGTGTGCGGAGGAATTGCATAATTTAATTCCTGCAGCCCCATTTCACCATCGTACGAGTAGGGGTTTGGCAAGGAGGCACCGTTATACAGTTGAGGTTCCAAAGACTCGCACCAAGCGCTTTGCTTCGACTTTCATCGTGCGAACAGCCCAACTGTGGAACTCCTTGCCCGAATCTCTATTCCCCTGAAACTACAATTTGTCGGTCTTCAAGTCAAGAGTAAACCGGTTTCTTCTGGGGAAGCGCGCTACATCGTAAACTATAAGATTGCTTACCATCAGGCAAGTTGTAGTCAAGCGTAAGCCTATCTCATGTAAAAAAAAATATGATAGTAACAAAATTGGATCAAATTTAATTATCTATTCAAGCTTTTAAGCTTTTAAGAGGCCTTAATTTCGTAACTGTATGTTTGTTTGCGAATAATTTGGAAACTAAAAGTAAGTAAGTAATCGAGTTTATTTGCATTTTCGTATCTTTGAGGTACAAAATATGAAGAAGATCGAAATATTTAAGTCTAGCAAGTAAGTTTTAAAAATCCGTATCAGAATTAACGTTGGCCATATATTATGTTGTTTCCCACATTGAGCCACACAGAAAAAATAAAACTTTGTACTCCCATCTCGGTATTAAGTCCGTATACCTATATAATGTTTTGCACATAAATTACTTACCTATATTATGCAGACTCTCCTTGAATATTTTTCTTATCTAAGTTCCATCAATAACAAATTACAAAAGTTAAAAATGACGTAGATTAACTATAGCTAAAGAACAAGACCTACGGCTGTGCGTCAGCCTCGTGATTGATAAATACTATGGTGACATCATGGCGCGGAGATGACATACCAACATATCTGGCTCCTATAAATATTGCTGCCAGGCTCGACACTGTCGTCGTCGCCGGAGATCGTCTACTCCTGGCTTACCGGCTCATGTACGAACTTAAATAAGACAACAGGTATCTCAACTACTAAGTTGTCTTCAGACAAACAAATGTTTGTAACGCTGTTTAGTTACAATAACTTTAAATAAACGTTGTATTTTATTAAAGTTAAATTGAAGTATTGTTTGAATAACTGTCAGTGGCTATTAAAATGAGACGAACGCTTAATACCAAAAGATACGACTTCTAAAACTGGCATTTAAAAGTTAAACGAGCATAACGATTAATGTTTTAGCAGTTTACTTTGTACGAGTGACTAACCTTAATACTTTGCTCGGTCAAAGGTCGACAAGAGACGAAATTGCTTTTGCCAAATTTGACCCTTAGCTTGGCTATAAAGGCTACACACAAATACATGCGTTCTAGGATTCCGTTTCTCCAAAGAAACCTAGCGAGCGCTACATCTTTGTTATTTCAATTAATCACAGCCGAGCCATGTCTTGCAAGACCATTCCCAGTGCTATGATTAGACATGATACTCGTAGCGTCAAATTTCACTTATTGTATTGCTTTCACGTAGGTAGATACTAATGTCTTAAGATTTGCTCGCGTACAAAGTTCCCAACAAACAAAATAAAGATTATTTTCGCACGACTATAACAAACCAGTGTATTGTGATTTCACTGTGACGTTTATTTTGGCAATCGTTATCTTACAAGTGTTCAGATAAGAACCATGACAACGTAACGGTGGTTGCGTTGCGGCACAATGTTTATTAAGTTGGAAAGTTTCAATGAGTTTTGGAAAATCTGCATAACTATTTAGTTTTGGACAGTTGTACGAACCAAATTAATGGAATTAATACGAGTGTATAATATTCATCTCCCTCAGGACTGCTCCCAACAGCACAGAATACATAATACAACCAGCAGATTTATTTTTTACACTTTATAGGCTCACCGTATTATTATCACTTTTACAGTAATAGTTATTGTTATGCAACATGTTACCACGTCTAAACGCAAAGCTAGATAATATTTTTTTACTTTATGCGACATTAGAAAAATTTGTATCACACTTTTTGAAAGTTATTGAGTACTCACATAAATTAGTACTGACATAATGTCGTAAATTTAATTTTACGTACATACTACATTATAAATTATGTTTGTACCTAATACGCTTTTTCCTAGCCAATGGATGGCGTTCAGTGCAACGAAGGCTTAGTACGGGCATGTTTTAACATACTTGATAATGAATGTAGGTGGTACTCTGTTAATCATAGCAGGAAGCCACGGTAGGCTGGCCCTTGTATCGTCCGCGGGGAAATATGCGGACACAAAGTTAAGTTACAACGTCTAAAATTATTTAACTATTTCGCCTCGCGGTTTAACACGCGATGCCATAAGACCATAACTGGCGAATTTCCTTAGCTATGTATATTTGGAAAATAGGTAAATGTGTTGTGCTATGTGATATTGATGACACATTGAAGCGAGATGATTTGTTTCTTGCCTCTTAAACTAATAGTTATAGCACAAATCCATAGAAATTGAGCAAAAATGTACAAAATGCTTGATGAAAGTGCCACAAATAAGAAATTAAACCGTTATAAATAGAAATTAGGTAGGGACCTTGGTCTCGTCTCTCCCTTTATTAAATTCTCTGAATCTTTTACAAAGTAATGCAAATATCTGTTTCAAAATCGAAATACGGGCGTCATCACGTTTGCCAAACAAGTCGAACGAAACAAGATCGATAGGCGAGCCATAAACAAAGAAGAAAGAAATCTGCTCCGAGGCGCGTCCTCGCCGGCTTTATTTATAGAGACGCACTTTTAATTAATTTTCGCCACCACGGCTCTCGGGCGGCGCTCGCTATTAAATTGAAAGGCATTCGAAAACTAATCTACGCTAAATTAAAATTAGCCAAAGTGAAATCTATCGCCTTGATAAGGAGCAACCGAGGACGTTTTCAGGGTGACCGCTCACATGGCACCGGACAGAACCCCGCTTATGAAAAAACGATGCTAAATAAATGTGCAAACATGCATCGTGATCCGTGAATCACTGAGCTAAAATATCGCTTTCAGATCGCTGTTTTGCAAACCGATTCGGCTTCGAATTCTTTAGCATCGCCACGTGGAAAATAGAAGCAAGGTTTGCGGATTTTAGACGTGGGTCTCGAGCCGGCGATTATTTCTGCGTAAACGGCGGCGATTTGTTGGAATCTTGGGATACCGAGATGGAACCTTAATTGCCCGATTTGTCATCTCCAGAATCGGCCGCTTGTTCAACAATTCTCGTCTGATTTGGATAATGACAGTGACAGATCGCTTTGATTCTTTTGCCGATAAAGGGGAGGAAAACTTTCTGTTGATCGTGTCTAGAGCATTTCCGGCTAAATATTGAGGAAAACAACAAGCCAATTACGAAAAACAACAACAATTATGAAAGTTCCCTTCAGGATAAAGAGTTCCTGTTTCATTAAAATGGAAAGGTATGACGATAAGGTAACAAATACAAACAACTTTATAAGTTGCATTAACTGATTCAAAGCGTCACTACAACGTAAACACTACGTGTAAAAAGTTGCGATTTTTTGCGATACTTATTCCTTTACATGATAGATAATTTTGCATTGATGCATTTTTACAGTACTTACATATGTATATACCTAATGATTGTAATCAGTGAATTTTGGTGGATTTCTTTTCTTTATTTCGGGCCTTGTTTCCATAATATACCATAACTGATTTAACGTAGTCTTGGTAAATTTTTTTTTCTACCAAACTACTATACAATGTAATATGGTTTAACGACTGCCGTACTAGAAGAGGCCCTTAGGGCAGCTTGATAAACTCTCGACACCAGAGTTGGCCAAACTCATACGATAAGAAGAAGAATGTACCTAATATGAAAAGGAAAAGAGGGGATAAAGGAAAGGAGGAAAGATGTTGAACAATATCTACCTGCACGGAGCTGCTGGGGTGCGCGTCCTCAGCGCCGCGCTGCGCCCGCTGGCGCTCCTCCTGCACCGCCTCGCGCTTCATGCCGCACGCGAGGCATTTCTGGTAGCGGCAGTACTGACACCGGTTCCGCTGCCGCTTGTCGATGATACAGTTGCGATCCTCGCGACACGCGTACGTCAGGTCTTTCCGCACCGTCCGCTTGAAGAAACCTTTGCAACCTTCGCAACTGAAACGAAACAAGTCTCGTTACAATACTTATCTATACAACTGTTGAATTAGGGCTGCTGATGATTGAAACAAAAAACATATATTTTTACGTTAACATTAAAGTGTGCGAGTTGTAATTAATAGGGTAATTGTAGGACCTATCTATTGTATACTTCCTCCGCTCTCTCTCGTTCCTTCATTGTACTCGTAAACTGAGTATAGGCTCATATGTTGAATACAGATGTTCTTCTTTATTATTGACGGATATTCGTTGTGATAAATTAAACCCGAGGTTATAAAAGCCTTAAAATATAGACAATGACAAACGAGCACCATCCGTGACGTGTGGGACCTTAGCTCGGCAATTTTCTAGCCCCTTAACGAACCACTGATGGCCGGTTGACAAGCTAATTTACCGGCGCACAGAGAAAGGCGCTAATCAAATATGCTACCCAGTTGTTAGGAAAAATCAGTTGTTGAAAGGGTTGACAGGAGTAATTATAGCAAGTGGCAATTTAAAAATTAACCGATTTTACCTAAGAACCATGCGCCATTCCATAAATGAGAAGGTTTTGATGACATTCGGGCGCCTTTTCCTAAGTTGGAATAATCGCGTCATCTCTTTTACTTTTAATAAAAATTTTGAAAAAATTCAGCTCTTGTGTTACGATGAAAAATATCATACTCAAATTTTACCGAATTCTACATTCATACGAGTACATCATACAGGACAAATAATACATTACAATTAATCGTTTACATATTGTGTGTTACTGGAGGTTCACGTCGGGCAAGTAAGTCATATTATTTTGTTCTCTATCTTTAATAATGTTACAGACATTTCTGTCGCATGTATAGGCTGGTCGCAGTCTCGCAGCTCCTGGCAGGCTTTCACCCGCCATCTTGCAAGCTTACGCAGGATCATCCATCATTAGGCATCTTTTGTGTTTGGACGTTTTATCGTCTGCTAATATAAATGAAAGGGGGTAAGTCTGTTTTTCACAGCGTCTAGTTTCTATATACTTAGTATGTATCGCATCTATAAACAAATTATTTCTAGTCAATTTATTGTTATGGCCACTTAACTTTTTTAAATGATTATTTTTGTATTACAGTTACACAACCAAGTACCTAGCATTTTGTTGAAAGAACTAAGTTTATAATAAACTTCATCGTTAAAAAAACATGTACAGGACGCACCCAGCCAACCTAAGTGTATTTTAATTGACACCTCATGCGAAATATGTGTCATACAGCCTTCGGCACATATTTCGTAAATCTTACATGTTATTGAGAAATTACGCTTTCACTTTCATCTCGCACGGATACAGGACCTGAGTCAATGCAACCATTTCGTTTTTACAACTTTGTAAAGATTTCGCTTTCAATTTTGTACAGAAGTGCGTTATTATCGTTACCCTCTTGGTATTAAATCTTTAGGTTAGGTTCCTAATTAACATACAGTAGACGCTCTAACGCATTTGCATTGCGCTAAAATTTAAAACAATAACGTCGGTACCTACCTACTGTAGACATTGATATGTTATACTTGATTAGATATTTCTTCTGGTATTTGTGCGGAATGAGAGCTACTCTGCTCCATGGACAGATTTTCTTTGGCATGATCTCGGGCAAAGTAATACCGACAAAATAAATCACTACTAATTAGGTTTTGAAACCCCAGATAAGTTTTAGTTAGAGCGCCGAGACACAATGTCTAGACAACCTAGTCAGTATGTGGGGTCTGTCACCGGCGTCACCGCCCGTGCTCGTCAACCGATGTTGTTTTCCACGTCACGCTCGTTTATCACAAGATATGTGCTTATCGCGCTAATCTATGCAAGTATGCACCGATGCCAAATCCCTGCCTTAAATCTTGACTCATACAACATTAAACCAATAGCACTTTAAGAGGCCGTCAATAAATTACACAGGTAAGTATATTTTACACTATGGAATTAGCGAGGTCGTCTTCTTAGTGGGGTTTTATGGCTAATGTTATTGTTATAAAACGACGAATTAGAAGTTTTTGTTAAAATACTGATCATTAACATGTCAATGACTGGCTGTAACTTTGCTTTATGAGCTATTTAACATGGCGCAATTAAGAACATTCTATAGATATTAATTTCGATACGTTTGATTGCTGTCAAGGGATTGTAGCATCAGTACTCAAGTCACATCAGTGAGTGTTTATAATGCGCTTTGTTCTTCGATGAGATCTGTCCTGGACAAGCGCGTAATTCATCCATGTCAACTATTAAAATTCTTGATATGAAAACTATTTTAAGTACTGTAAGGGAGTGTCCATATAATCGGTGACGTAAAATGATCAAAATTAGGAATATACAAGAATTAATCATTAAAAAAGAATAATTATACATAGCATACTTTATCTGGCCAGCTTTATTTAATTTTGGTACAATAAACAGAACGACAATGGCAATTTCCACAATTTAAACGTGTATTTTGGCAAAGTGCTTGACCTAGAGACATACTTTAACAGGGTTCAATCCGAGGAAGTGTGTATTTGCGCGTACATGTGAAGGCAGTAATAAGGTAACTTTAAACTTAAACTGGCGAATTAGAGTTGCTTGTATTTATTTATCTCTTGTTATAGATTATGTATCTTTTACATTCTAAAGCGTCTAATTCTTCTAGTTTGGTAAGAAAGACTATATTCATTCATGCGTACCAGGAACTACAGTATTATGAGTAGAATAAAGTATAATATTTACTGACTAATGAAACGTGTGTTCAAGGCTGTCACGTAGGTATGACAAATTACTTTGCTATAAAAATACAAAAACATTGGCTTAGTATTTGTTTAGCCAACACTTTGATGTGCGCATAAATCAATTCATTAATCCTAGATTAAAGTGGCAATATGATAAATGCAGAGTGTAAAATAAAATTTATATTTATTTTTTAACCAAAACCGTCGGATTTATATTTAAATTTGAAACTGCTGTATTGTTATTTTTAAGGTCTTTGAATGATAGTATTGGTAATAAGACGGTAAAGCAAATATCAATGATGGCAGGTTGGCACTTTAACTTTACAGGAATTATCAATAAGTTCGTAATAAACGGTCTAGGAACCGGCGCTCGGTACGTGATTAGGTCATCAGAGAATCGTTGGGCAGATACCCTCATCCTATAATGTAATTCACAAAAAAGCTTACGATAAAAATAGAAGCACACGCCGCGCCGCGTAGGTACTGTACCTACCTCATTTGCCAGAAAACAAGTTTGCACCGTGTACAATGTACATCTCGTCATGACAGAATCATTCGTTTGGCCATTCGAAGCGAAAATAAATAATGTTTATGTTCGGTTAAACGACGCATTACTGCAGTTTGAATTACATGAAGCAGCTCGCTACTCGGCACTATCGTTATCTTGCGCGCAGTGTAAAATACTGTTTATCTACATTCACGATCGTCGTATTAAAATGAATTACAACAACGCAGCCTATTGTGCCTCCGCTGCTCAACGTTAAAACGATTTAAAAGTAAAACGAGATATGAGCCTTGAATCGCGATGCTTTTTCTACAACTACTTTACTTTCTGATATTTTTTATGCTCACACGAACGTGCGGATATCGTATAATATTCAGAATTTTCGTTGAATACGTGAATTTCAAAATGAATGTAAAATTGTGAAAAATACCTGCCTGCCCTCGGCAACGTGATTGTCAAGTCAACATATAAAATCTCAAGGTGAAAAAAAACTCTCGAATGACATTACCGTGGAGTCGGCTACCGATCGATAGAATTGTAAATCGGTTTACATATTATTTTTTAGACGAATGAAATGTATTCTATAAACTAACTTATCTATGAGGTACAATACATGTATCTTGGAACGAGGAAATATAAAGTGCCGTCACACGCGACCAGACTAGGCCAATTAAACGGCTATAACAATAATAAGGAGGTGTAAAATCTTTAATTTTGCGCATGCCATAACATAATATTCATTTCACACGCAACCAATAAAGTTGTTCAAGCAATATATGGAGATGTTTTCATAGGTAAACTATACAATAAATGGTACGACCCTCACTCCTAATCAGTATATGTACTTATATTTCAAATTAGCAAATTATCTAAAAATGAATATTTATTACCATTTATAATCAAAATAACGTTAAAAATTACGGAGGTGTAGTTACATTATGTATGAAAACCACATTGCAATATTCAGTGTAGAATGTAGCTAGAGTTTAGCATGTACGACTAGGTATTGTACCTGGTCTGTCTAGACTGGCGCAGACAGCCCGCCAGATACCTGCACTACAAAATATAATAACACTGAAGTAAAAAACGAAACGACGCGACGGCAGCAATGATTCAATTTCGCATCACTAATTTACTAAGAAATTAATGACCGTTAATTGTTTTTATTGTCTAAACCACATACGAACCTACTCACTAAAAATCCAATTTTATTATTCCAAATGTATATTATATATATATATATGTACAAAGTAGCAATCGTAATTAAAAGTTTAATCAAAAGAATATATAAAAATACTTAAACTATACAGCTTTAATTAAAATACTGAAACAGACACCCCCGCGCGATTCTCGATAAATCAATATTCTGTGTACGCGTCGAATAAAACTCGAGTAGCTCGCATTATTCATAATTGTGTCAAAATATTTACAAAGGCATTTCTATTAGCGATTCAGGGGATGTACGCTTACTTTATAACCGACGATATTTTGCTTTTTATAAGGGCGCTGACAACGATCCCTTCTTCAGCTCGGGTTGGTGGTATGCACCTGACCATTTATATATCTGGCACAACGATTACGCGAGCAAAAAATCGGGACAAAAAGTTAACGCGTATATTTTCCATTTGTCGGAACATCTGGCCCAAGGTTGGGAGCTGGGAGTGAGGCAGCGCGGCAATCTGGGACCACCTTCTCTGTTCGCTGCATTTAATTTACGATTATGAGTAAACGCTCTGTATAAATGTGATTACTCGCAATTGAGAACACGAGGACTTGCTCGTAAATTACAGATACACGTTCCAGTTAGCTCATAAAAGATGAAAACGTAGTTTATGCGGATGGCATCATATTAATACACGTCTTTTTTTTTCCCATGAGCTTTATCTATTTTCATTACAAAAATTACAAGAGCGATATGTACGTATAAGTTCTAGTGCAATAATTATTTATGTCTTAATTCCGCCGTGAGCACAGGATTGCCTTGATATTATACTATAGATGGGAATTCTAATGTAGAGGTTGCGTTTTAGTGTCACATCTGAGGTATACGTAACTTCTTCAATATTAAGGTAGGTTTCGAGCAAAATCTTATAAGTTTGTTATCCATACCTGTAAACACCGTAATGTTTCCCCGACGCCCTGTCGCCGCAAATAGAGCAGAGGTGTTTGGAGCCACTGAGGGGGTGGTTGGGCGGGTAGTTCTTGAAGGCGGGCGGGGGCGTGGAGTCGTCTCGCAGCCCGTCCAGCATGGCCGTGTCGGGCTTCAGGTCCGGCGGCGACATTGGCGACATGAACCCCGAGTCTAGCCCTGCAACAAAGGACCCGTCACTCTCGCTACAATACAAACTTACTTTATCCTTTATCCTTCTTAGCAATATCATATCAATTTACAGACGCCACGGCAAGACAGACTACTTAGCAAAGCCGTCAATAGAGCGTCAGTAACTGAAATACGGTTTTATTTTTGGACACATATTTTTCATCAGAAAATGGATATAATATCAATTTTCAAGATGACTATAAAATATTAAGTGTTTGTTGATGGAGCTCGAAATTAGAATGAAATGTACGCAAACGAATCTGATTCTAAGAACAAAATCTACAAATCAATTTGGGTTGATAAATAAATATTGGAATTGAATATTGATGTCCAATTTACATGAAAAAGTAGACGACAATAAAGATTTGAGCTGGTGGGTACGCGAGTAACAAATATAAATGGTGGCCGTTTGAAAAACCTACGAAACCGGTCCATTACTCTGAGAGTCTCCAAGCTTCAGGACCAGACACAAAATGAAATAAAACACACCCTCTTTTGCGCCTTACTAAACTTCGAAACTGAATTCTTACAGTTTGCGTTTCGTTTATAATGTCAATTGGAACGAGCAAAAGCATTCTAAATCATCGACTGAATTGATTTTTAATATTAATAATTAATAACGTAGTCAAGGTCTGTGTTAAGATTATTTCACAGAAAATGGATGACAAAATGTCATAAAATCACATTTATAAACTTATCTTTCTCTAATTTGGCTAAGGACTAGTTACATAGCAATTTTCTTTCACTATTTTAAAGACAACATCGATTTGCTCATTGTAAAACTTTCTCTATAAGAAGGTACAATGATATTAAAATTGAAACAGAATGTTTATACAATCGCTGGAATGTTCTATTCAGGTGTTGTTTTTATAGCTCAATCAAATAATGTATAATGAGAAACGTCGTCATGACTCCACTATGATCATGTTGCACAAATATGCGACTGTTCGACAGTGTGTGTGCATTCTGCTACTAGCCTGTGGTTTTGCTTGAATTTTATTGGATAGTGATAAACACGCCACGCCCACTATACATTGGAAAATGACATCAGTGGCTAATATAAGATCATAATTAAAACTTAATATATGTATTTCCAAGGATGATTTTGTCAATAATATAAAAAGTAACAGGAAAAGCTACGAGATGTATGACCCAAGTTAGTTCATCAACATTACACGTAGCTTATGTCTTACGGGTAAAAGTGCCGTGGTAAACACGAGTTTACCTGGGTTATATTAGACACAGACGTCTTAGGTAAAGTCTAAAATATAAGTCATTACAATTGTGGTAAGTATCACCTACTTATTTACTCTACACACCTAAGTATGCTGGGAGTACCCGGGTAACTTATGTTTACCACAGCACCTAGTTTTGTAACATAATTATTGTTACAAGTAAAATTGGGTGATGTAGCCGCAGTAGTAGTTATATTGTTTTATAGCATGCCGGGTAAAGGGCGGTCCGAGTGTAATCAAACTGATATTAATAACAAACATTATGAGAAGAGTTTTCCTAAAAGTATTTGACTGAAAGATTTTCTAAAGGTGCTGCAAATATTGAATGCCAACATTTGGGCAGGCTGGGTCCTATCCCACGTAAACATTACGATCGAAGTGGAAACGTTAAGTGCTGTGCTGATGTTAAACTACTTTGGATTCTTTAAAGCGAGAGTGAATCGGTTCTTACTGGGTAAGCACGCTCTATCCTAGACGGTACCTGATTACAGTACGGTATATGATTGCTTACCATCAGGCGAATTACGGTCAAATGCAAACCCAATCTTTGTTATAAAAAAAATACGGTATTCAATTGTAGAATATTATGCATCAATTCGCAACAGAAAGAACGAATCCACACTGGAGAAATCAAAACCCAAACTAAACGCGAAACGAATTCATCACGTGACAAACATATTTTAGTATGTTACCAATCACATAAAAATACATACAATCAAAGACATACACATTTAATTTCCTTTTGATATTACATGTAATAAAATAAGCCAACTCAAGTTTCATTTGAAAAGAAACATTTGTATGTACATATGTAATGTGCTCTTCCTACGCTTTCCTTGAAATTATAGAATACTAGTGGACGCCCGAGGCTTCGCTCGCATTATTTCGGAAAAAAAAGTAGCCTGTGTCACTTCTAGGACCTCACACTACCTACATACCAAAAATCATTAAGATCCGATCAGTCGTTTTTATGGGATGCGCAACCAAAAGAAGAGACATTTTTTTAATTCTGCTGAAACGTGTTTTGTTATAGATTTTAAGCCACCCAAACATATTTTATTATTAACTTCTATTAGTACAGATTTTCGAACCCCTTTAGCTTTACTACATGTATAGATTTCTTTCAGAACTTTTAACATCGAAAATCGAAGATGTTCTGCTTCGTAAAGTAAGTACCTCTTATTCGTGGTCTGTTTTCAATGTATGTTTGAACTAGTGGAAGATTTATCGACTGGTTAAATAAATTGATACCTAATATTAATAATAATTATTTAACGATAATTCGGTTTTAAATTTTAAACATAAAATCATTCGAACAGTCTTGAGATTTGGTATACAGACCGTTATTCATTGCTAACAAATATTGAAAATTCGCTAAATTACATTACACATTACAATATAATTACAGATCAGAACAGTTAGGCCAATTTAGGTCTAATAATTTTAAGCTATAAAATAAACACAATGACATTTTCATAATTTGTGGAAAACATGGGAAACCATTGGAAACCCTATCAAACCAAGGGAATGAATGATCGCTATTGGTTTATTTGTATATTATATTTTCAATGTTACATACGAACCGTACTTATTTATGTGCAATTACTTTTATAATTAAAAACTCGTATCGCTCTATCGATAAACAACAAATACTTAACAACAAAGAAACGAACAAGCTGATAACAGCTGTGGCAATGCGCAATTATTTTATTGAAGGGAAGGTCAGTAAAGGTCTCATAAAACAAAATCAATACTTTCACAAGATATGAACTGCTTGAATGTCATGAGCTGATATGATAAATATGCAGATACAGGTATAGCTATGTAAACAGATACCCAATATTGGAACTCGATGACACTCCGTGCAATAAATATGTTCTACAAAATGAAATACTCAACATAGTTATTTACTCTGTACGATATGATTTCATTTTGATACCAAATCTCTCTTCTTAAGATCATACAACCCCATACTCTATAGTTCATACATAACTCATTACTGAAGTCTGTAGTCATTAGTTTAATCTCTAATTTAAATGTTTTCGCAAATATTGTTCCCAGCTACAAACTGTGTTGAAACTTCACAATCCAGACTAATTTGAGAGTGGTTTTCATGCGAGCAATCACTGTTTTCACTCTCGCGAAACGAACGAGATACGTCGCGCAATTACACGTTTATCTGCGAAATTAACTAAAATCACTGGAAATGAAAGATTAAGACATCCACAGCATAAAGAAGGATCGCAATCAGTACTGTTTAAATTATATGGACGACTACTTTATGACAACCTGTGGAGGTAAAATACTCAAGCTCATGTGACTTTAGGCTTAGCAAAACAGACACTTCGTACCCTTCATTGGCATGGGTGGTGTGGTATTATAGCAGTAGAATGTATAATTACATTGTATATCCAGATAGTCGTTGTTGGGCAGGCTGGACGGCGTCGGCAGAAAGTTGTTGGGTTGCACCGGCATCATCGGCGTCTGCGGCTGCGGCGTCTGAGGCATCGGCCGCGCCCAGTTATTGGGGTTGTTTATCAGCGCCGTCACCGCTATCGACGGCTTATCCTTCTTCGCCAAACTCGACATCATTATCACGCACGAGGATCCTCACATCACTAGTATCACTGCACTTCAATATCGTCCTCGAAACTGCACAATTGAAGCGAGCGCGCGAGCCAGTCCGATCAACACTGCGAATTATGGCTATAGCTCCTGAATAATATGTGAGAATGTAGTGAGCGTGCGAGATACAGCTCGCAGTGGGCCGCGTCAGTGCCGCCGGTGACAGAGCAGACGGCGTAGTGACATTGTGATAGCGGCTGTTATTGCACCCGCGCGATATGGCGCTGCACCGCCGGCACACTGCGCTGCGCCACGAGCGACGCTGCTAAACGAGTGACTAATGCGCACTAAACTCAACGAGCTCGAATCGAATTTGACAAAAAATTACCCGTCAACTTCCGCGCGGTTACCGGCCCGGCGAAGGTCTCACTCGGAGCGCTCAAGGTCCGCATACAATCCATACGTGAATAAATCTCAATATACCTTCGAAAACGAGTCGTCCACGATCACACTTTTTATCCTTCGAGCTTCGACACGAATCTATATAAAACTAGATGATTTAAAATATTTTATGGTCATATGTTAAAATGGAATCATCAAAATAATTGTAGTTGTTAGCCGTTGGCCTTCGTGATCGTGGCTGCGGCGCGTTTCTGTAATTAAGTTTTACGTCACTCATAGACCGAACTCCCTGCGATAGCCTCTACCATATAAAATTCGCTATGTCACTTCACGCAGCGGAACAAACTGCCAAAACCAAGACTTATACAAAATCGAGTAACTATCGCGTTAATTTTTACCACGTGCCTTTACATATCAATTGCAGATGTGATAACAATTTAGAAAACAAATAAATCTACTAAAGTAGTGGAATTCCACAGTGCCAATATCAGAGCATTATTTGCAAAACACAAATGTATGAAAGAGACCGTTGATTCCGATCACGGCGCTGAGTTTGTTTGTTGGAAGACATGTGTGCGGCCTTGGATAGGATAACTTTGGGGACGCTCCTTGCACGTGTCCTGTTCGCCAGTCGTACAAGCAACAAAAACACATCCGGTGATTCAAAAATAAGTTTCAGAATCTTCACAATTAATCGTATGTTCATAATGTAGGACTAATTATAATACAAATTCAATAATTTATTTTGTATATTTATCACCTCCATAGTGTACATATTTATTCTGTGATGAGAGGGGGTAAATAACATTATCATTGTTGTGGTATCGTACATGTCAGTTACGTGTCGACATCCATTACTCCGAAATAAGATAACCACTTTCAGAATCGGGGAATTCATAATAATAAAACTGTTTTATTAACTTAGTTCGGCTCCACAAGGGACGCAACGTGAGTTGTAGTACGTAAATATGATTTGCCAGGACGGTGTACCTAGAGATAACTCATGTTATTATTGAATTACTCCTTGACAAGCTGCTGGGACAAAGGTAATTTAGTTTCTATTATGGATAATGTAATAAGCTTAAATTCATTTCTTGCGAATCAAATCAAACGAGTTTTTGTAGAGCAAAGCATAACATGACAAAAAATTTATATAGGTATACCACAAACAAAAGATCTGATAATTTTGTATTTCAGCAACAGCTAGATTTTTACCTCATTGTATTGGTATGATGTTTATTTCTCGCATATCATAAAGCTCAGACAGCTATTAAGGGAGTGTAAAGAAATCTTATTTACGGCGTAGGCGGCTGGATATTATTCACGCCCAATTCAAAAGAAATCATCCAAGCGAGAATCCATCCATATCCTTTTACGCTTGGTTTAGGGTGTTGATACATTACAGGGTTACAATACCCGTCCATGTCAATCAAGCGATACACTTGACGAGCCCCAACTCTATGTAATTGATAGCTTTTCGAAATACACAAGATTTCGCCAAAGTAAATCAAAATAAAAGGGTTGAGCAAAAATATGCCATGTAACGCGACCGATCAATATGCAAGAAGAAGAACCATTAGGAATAATAGCTTGAGCTAACGCTATCAAGCAAGCCCCAGTACGACGTGAAACGAATGAATTGAGCCATTTTCAAACTGCCGGGATTGATGTGCTACACAATGGGAAACGACTCAACAATGACTAAGCGGACACCACTACCGGCAACACAGTTAACAAAGGACACGATTCATAATGTTAACTACATATGCGCGAGTCTAGCTTGACATTTGCATCAATACAGGTTCTCAAACAATCGATGCTATTTCCAATCACGACGAGAAACAGAACGCTTTACTAATAAGAATAAGTACAAATGCAAATGTGACATCGAATGCATTTTAAAGGTGATATAAATGCAAAATTAGATAAGCGCGATTTATTTTGTAGCTTGTAGCGCTCGCTCAGACGGAATAGGCGAGCGGCGTTATCAAGGAATGTTTCCACTTTCCTAGACTTTCTTGCAGCGGCATGACGTGCATACGTGCATGTCGCGGAGACGGAGCCGCTGCCGGCGGCGGCTGCCCCTCTCCGCGCCACTATCGATTTGCGCCGACCTTGACTGAGGCGCGCCGCCAGCCGCAATTAACATTGACAATAGCGACGCGCGCGCAACGCTCCATCCGACTCACACACACTTTCCTTTTCATTATGTTTAACAACACTGAGCAAGCTTCGCACCATACAGGCGAGATCGATAGATAGTTATGTCCTGCCATCTGCAATAACCAATGTTTTTTTATCAACACTGGAGACGGCTCCAATGTCCTGCCGCGCTGTCGGTTCCCGACCCACACATGTGCACGCTGTCCCTTTTTGTACGCAGGTAGTATTGTAACTAAGTTTAGTTTTAAGTATTGTTTTGTAAGTTAGTATTAGCGTAGCCATGTAGGCGAATAAACGTCCTTGGTTCCTATAAAAATGTTTCATTTTTGGAACCCCTGCTTCTACCAGCTCAGCTGAACCGTGCGTACCTGTCTGGCGCGGCCGGTGCGGATAAAAGGAAGTCCAGACTTCTTTAGTGACATCATCAGCCGGTGTATGTCACGAAGTTCTGGAACCTGAATCCGCGAACCAAACAAATACGACTCCTGGACGCGTGTGCAGCTGTAGAAGAAACTGGTTCGAGGTTGGAGCAGAGGACGGCGCCGGCAGCTATACTCATGGAGGGTTTGCGACGGCATGTGAGTAGTACCCATCACTAATCCCATGACCTCCTACCTATTCCGCGAACTCTGTAAGTGGGACAAACATCGCTTGCTTACGAGTTGTCGCTGCATTCTGCACTAGAATCGGCAGAATCAATAGCGACTTAGATAGATCTTAGGCTAGGGAGCTTGTAACTGAGACTAGCATCGCTCGTGTTACAAGTTGTCACTGCATACTGCACAAAAATCGGCGGGATGCATAGTGACTTAGGTAAGTTTAGACTAGGTAACTTGGGAGTGAGACAAGCATCGCTTGCTTACAAGTTGTCACTGCATACTGCACAAAAATCGGCGGGATGCATAGTGACTTATGTAAGTTTAGACTAGGTAACTTGGGAGTGAGACAAGCATCGCTTGCTTACAAGTTGTCGCTGCACTCTGCACTAGAAATCGGCGGAGTCAATAGCGACTTAGCTAAGTAGAATTAAGCTCTAGCATTAGATGAGGCTACAAAATCTAGCCACCTTAGTTAAGTTATAATGAGTAATGTAATTTTGTGTGTTAGGTATTAATTTAGTTACATACTACTAATTTCAGTTAATAATTTCAATATTTCTGCTAGGTTTGAGATCATTTTAATTACTTAGATGGTTGTCCCATACCGTAATACAGTTTATGTTCCTAAAACCTATCCAATCCTATCCTCAAAGTGATGCAGGTAGCTCTGCCTGTCGCCTTCATGATGAAGTATCAGGAGACCCTGATACTTCAACGAAGTTCCAGCTCTGGTGGCGGTTGAAACTGCCCTACATAAAAGTGTTTGTGCAAGCCGTTAAATTAAAACTAGTGAAATATTTTATCTACAACAGTGAAATCCCAATCAGTGCCGTACTTTGAAAACGTATTTGTGATAACGTTACTGGAGTGATGAAACAACGTTACATAAGAGTGAAAAAAAATGCGGAACAGACAATGGACAATTATAACAGGTTTTTGTATTATATACCTATAAAACTTTAAATGTAAATTTAGTTTAACTATTTAATTTTCTCCGTAATTGCATTGCCTATGTGTTTATTCGCATATCCATGTAAAAACAATCATTTGTTGTTCTATAAAATGGCCCCATAAAATGTTGAATGCAGTTTCTAGCAAGTAACTTATAATTGAATGTAAAATCTGCCCAAACCTGTTTATAAATTATAGACTGCTTCACTTGCTCTAATTATTTTTACATTTGCATTGAAATATTTTATATACAATGTACTACTAACTTTTTGTTTATTATAACAGGTCACATTCATCTAACATTCCTACATGTAAAACTTTGTATAATTTTACTTTATGTGTAATTCTATTAAAATCGTTAAAGTTATACCAATAACAATCTTTCATAGGTAACAATTTTAAGTTTTATTACGTTGATTTATTCATTGCAACCACCGAAGTGAAACTATGTAATTGATAATAAGTTGTAACAAAAAATGTTATATTACCGCGATCTGTTAACACACATACCATTATAATGTAGTAGATATTCAATTTCTAAACTAATTATAAAAAAATCTTATCACACATCCTAATTCTATTTTTTAATTTTAAAATATGTAAAAGGCATTTTAACTTGAGAAAAAAGAAACACATTTTTTTATTAATAATTTAATTTTAATTCGTCTGCTGAAGCATTATCTTTTGATTTGTTGCCCCAAAGTGCGTACGTGTCATAATGTAACGACCACATAAAATAAAATATGAACAAAAAGCGTAACTTTGTAAAAAGGAAATATAAAGACAATCAAATTTAATATTAATTAATAACATTTATTGCTTGTGTAATAGAAAGAATTTAATCATGTTTGTCCATATTATTTGTGATCTGACTATTTTTGCAATATTTATATTATTACCTGCTGTGAATTTGTTATTCTAAATCCATACTAAATAGCATAATATTTATTAATATGTATTTTAAATAATAGTAACATTACCTATCATAATACTTTAAAAACGCTACTTATGATTTCCATTAATAGTCTATACTTCAATTGTTTATTTATACCTATCTACCATAATTATTTTGCAATTATGTTGTCTAAAATTAATTCAGAAAATCACATTATATTTAGTTGAATTTAATCAATTGTTTTGTCTCAAACTAATGGTAAATTTTAATTGAGTTCTTCATGTTTTGATAAAAGTCTGTGCATTTTCACTAATATGTAACTTAAATGTTTTTACTTAATGTATTTTTTATCCTTTGCACTTATCCATATAAATTTTATTATTGTCTTTCTAAACCCAAATGTAATTTTCCTCTGATTTATTCATCATCGTAAAATTTCATTCTTATGGACGGAGGAGTTATGTCCTGCCATCTGCAATAACCAATGTTTTTTTATCAACACTGGAGACGGCTCCAATGTCCTGCCGCGCTGTCGGTTCCCGACCCACACATGTGCACGCTGTCCCTTTTTGTACGCAGGTAGTATTGTAACTAAGTTTAGTTTTAAGTATTGTTTTGTAAGTTAGTATTAGCGTAGCCATGTAGGCGAATAAACGTCCTTGGTTCCTATAAAAATGTTTCATTTTTGGAACCCCTGCTTCTACCAGCTCAGCTGAACCGTGCGTACCTGTCTAGATATAGGCCAGAGAATGTTTGCGTGCATTCCGGCAGCGATGCGCGTGGCCCAGTGCGAGCGGTGCAGCGGGGCAGGGCAGGCGGTGAGTCAGGCGCGGGCGGGGCGGAGACGTGCACTCGCCGCGAGATATGGGTAAACGGAACGCAAAGGAGCGCGCCGCGGGGGCCTGCGACCTTGGCGATTCGCTGACGACTACAGGTGTTTTTTGTTTGTGCACGAGATCGCCGAGCAATGCTAGCCTTGCCGGCCACTCGGCACTAGGCGAGCCGCGCGGCGCGGCGGCGCGGGGAGACCAACCGGAACTCACCGCGAAACAATGCTCATTCCCGATACAGAGATGCGCTCATATCATACAATACAATACTAATAATACTATGCAAAAAGAATAGATATCGCAGTTGCACTCTCATATTAATATTTACGATTAAAATCGACGATTCTGATTTTGAAGTCTGGGAAAAACCTGATATGACTAAATATAGCGCTGCATCACATTGCATCAATATCGATTGCCTCATTAGTTTTTCCCAATTAGGTACATTACATACCTACTCCTAGAAAAGTAAACTGTTGTAAAACAAAAATAAGGCAAACACATCGAAATTATACATCGTACGCTTACAATTTTAGAGGTAATTTTGCAATATAGCAAATACTTTGATCCATAGATCAAGAGTAAGTACACAAGAATGGCCAACGATATGTTTGTTTTGGTAAAGATAAACGCCAAGTATCGCGTTTTATCACTTTATCGGTGGATTGCGTAACAGCTCGCGGCGCAGTGTGACGCCGAGACCTTGGCCGTGACCAAGCCAACGAGTAGGCAACGCTTCCCGCGCCGACACTCGGCCGGCCGGCCGCCCCGCCATCGCCATTCCACACTCAACATTAGCCACACGCTATACAATGTTCCGTTCAAGCCAAAAAATGTAACATTATTCCCCAACACTCCTATAAATTTTACCCGACAAGCTTGATAACAAAATCTATAATTAAACAACAATCAATAAAGGTTTAACTACATCGACACACCTACCAGTTTTAGTTGGAACGAGCCAATTATTGGCTCTAACAATAGAGTGAAACCAAACAACGATTCAAGAACATTTCAATGCCCTGTAACAAAACAAAACCTTTGTGCGAAAACCTACAATAAATTTGTAACAATTCGCTGTTTTGTGATGTATGTGGCTCGTGCTGAAATTCTCTCTGTACTTTTGAAAACCCACATATTTCGAATGTATTCGATTTCAAGAAAAGTTTACAAACAATCTACTTACATAAATAATTTAAATAATGTAAAATATTATCGATATGAGAAAACAGAATGTAAGATACTATTGTAAGTAAAGATAAAACACATGCAAAAGAAGAAAATCAAAAGATTACTACTTACTTAAATGATCATTAAAAATCTAAGGATTATTTTAACTAGGACTTAAATATGTACTACCAAACAGAATTTCAGAGATTTTAATGGTAGGTACCAAATGGAGATACGGTTGTTTAAATAAATAAAAAAACACAAGAATAGACATTTGCTGATCAACGTTGCTGAATTAACTAGTGTAATTGCTCATTCCGAAACGAAACAAAAACAAGGAAATGTGTTATCGTGAATTCACATTAACAAAAAGTTAAATAAGGTATTAGTATTCCAAGAGTGAGTTAGCATGAAGGCGGCTACGAATTCTAATAGAGTAGAAGACCTTGACAATGATACAATCGTTTTGTTAACCACGCTATCAAATAATAAGCCTTTACAAATTCATTAACACTTGCAATAAGCTAGTACATACATAAATAGTTTGATACAATGTCGGTTCCAATACTTCCAATCTACTGAACAGAATAAATCAGGGATACAAATAAAAATATCAAATCAGAAGCAATCCCTGAATCAAACGCATAATTTTATCGTGTGTAAGATATTAAAATTGATGTTCCTAATTTACATCAGGAAAAAATTTAATTGCAAATCGTTAAGATTGGTTATTATTTTATTAGCACGTTCGTAATGTCAGGGATATCTGTTAAAAGTAGTAGAATGTGTACAGTAGGTACAGTGGCCGGTGTACGTACCTACTCGTAGGTATAACAAGGGAAGGAACCTCGCTATCATGTCCTCAATTAAAGGAGGATCGACACTAGTTATTTATTAATAAACAGTCGGTTCTGTAGATCTATTTTTGTAGTTTTGTTGAAACCATGAAATAGATATGGAACAATAGCTAAGTGGCATGTAAAGCGAAAGAAAATCGATAAGTAGTACTAAATAAATGACCGGCAAACGACGACTCGGTCGGCCAAATAGTTATTATTTCACAGAAGCAATTTGAGGCTATCGATTCGATTTCATTTTCAATTTGCTTCACGCCTGTATGAAGCGGACTTTTCAATCAATGCTTTGAAAGTGGTTTGCACTTCGAGTGCCGATTGTGATGTATGTATTAGGGAGTGTAAATACATGTCCAAGTTTCTATATCGGAATGCCAATAATAACAGCTATAACTATATGAGCAATTAATTTTCCCATCATAAAGAGCTGACGCTGCTGTGATTCAAGTATTTTTCTAATTTCTGAGCTGACAGACAAATAGAAAGACAAGAAAAATACGTAGGTATACTTAGACTTTTTTGCCTGGGCTGGTTTAAAATGTTCTCTAACATGGTCATATTTCGAGACGAAGGAAGAGTGACGAGCTGTCTATCTCATCACAGCTGAGCTTGGCACGATCTCGCCGCTGGGTTACATCACTCTGACGTAAAACTATCAAACGAGGAAAGTTGTTATCTCCAGAAGGGAGCCTTTGTGTGCAATGCGAATGGAAATGCAACCGCTAGAGCCATAGAGCACAAGATAAATTTATTCAAAACATAGAGTCAATACACTTGCAACCTTGCAACGCTCTTTACGACTCGCGTCAGATAAAGACATAAGGGTATTAAAATATTACAACTTTATATTTCTATAGCTGCATATATATTGCTTTACTGTAATGTACACTTGCATGGAGGTTCTTGGAAATATTTAATACGTTGGGGTCCTGACATATCCTACGTCAAAGCTTGCTATTCAGCTCTATATATTTGCAAGCAAGGTACTATAACTACCTATGACTTACATTTTGTTTGTTGTGCTAACAGTATTTGCTCTACAAATAAACTAGAGCTGATAGTTAATTATTGCAATAATAAGTCCTTCAATTTCAAACTTTTGCAAACTTCAAAGATTTATCTAAAAATGTATGTTTGTTTATGTTGAGATAATTGTAATTCTCCAGAGATATTGCAGGTTTTTATTGATATATTAGTATAATGTGTACTAATATGCTAAATTCATAAGCAAATGAATTTAGCATACGTAGATATACAGGTTTTTCTCCACAACGTCCAGGCGAATTCATTCCAAATGACATTTCCAATCATACAACATACTAGCGAGCTTTCAGACGGAGCAGTGCAAAACAAGTTGAAGTATAAAAAATCTAGGATCCGAGAGCGCTCCGCACGTACAAAAGTTGACAGGAAAGTCGCGGGACAGCCCTAAGGAGACGCGCGCGATGCACCATCACCGGGCCCGAGGCACATGGGGCTGCACGTCACAAAGAGTGTTGTGAGATTTACGTGTGTAGATATTTATATTGATGCCGGTCGCGGATCGTGCATCGATTTTCGTGTGGGTCGCGCGCGGCGGCGGAGTCGCGGCCGGAGCGGGCGGCGTCGCTGCTATGACTGGCGCGCCGTCCCCGGCCCCGCCAACCCCGCGCCACCGTTTGTTTTGCTGTATTTTCGTTGTTAATCATTCTCCTTGACCTTGTGCGACGTGGAGTGGTCCACTGCACACGACTGCGCACCCCGCGGCCCGCCCCCCGCGCCGGCCACACGTGCTCGCCCGCCGCTCCATGCACTGCGCTCACTGCGTCCACACCACAACACACGACCTTCCTTGCATATCCACATTCGCTTCTCACTTCTCAATCACACCAACTTGTTATCCCCTTTAGCTATTCTAAATGAGAATTGCTTTGTAATCATATTTATTTGACGTAATCATAGAATTTGTATTATGAATTTAGACTACAGTGGTGCTTAACATCATGTAAAAACAAACAAAAAGGACCTAACAAAATTAATTTCTAGTTAAATGTACTAGAAATTAATTATTATTGTTACGATTTTTTATTGTAAGTACAATCAGTTTTACTAATGAAAATAATTTGAGTTATAGAATACCACATATAAATTGAACATACATATTTTCAAATCTGATTCCTCAATACAGACAGAGTCAGATTTAATCTCTCATTATTTTCTCAGACAGCATGTTGTTTTACATCAAATAAACATAATCATGGACCCAAGTTTACAAAACCTATTCATGAAAGTAATTCCAACATTTCTAGGTAATAAAACCCTATACACCCCACTATCATTTTCACTCTTAGATGTACTTACATATTTTTTTTAAAAAATCTAAGCAATACAGCTGTTACTCTATGCAGTTTTTTTCCTAGAGTATTTTAGAATTCTGTCTTAAGCAGTAAGTAGTAGCAGACCTAATATGTTAGATTTTATTTTATTTCAGAAATAAAAAATGTCACTAGTGTTTTAATTTGTACTAAGTAAAGGAATATTACAGGACTGATATTGAGAACCAATACAGATCTGAATTCATTATTTTTTTTTAAATAGTATGATAGATATAAATGCACAGAGTATGGTACTCCAATTGTAATTTGGTTTATGTGTTGTATTGTCGGAGTCTCGTATAAAAACATGTCACGCCATCTAGTTCAACTTTATGGAACTATGTGACTCCATGCAAGAAACTTGCTTGTAGAATTTTGTAAAATATATTTAAAAACAAGAAATTCAGTGTGATTTATATAATTTTGTGTATTGTTAGTCAAATATGAACCAAAAATTAAAAAATACTTAATAATTAGTAATCAATTTTTTTCATTTTTTCTTTACATTTCAAAGGTTCTCAGAACAGTCATATTTTTTTAACTTTTTCATTTATAACATATGGACCTAAAATAGGTAGGTACATATTATGTGATATCATATTTAAATTTATCTTATCTTCAAATCAGTCACTAGTTATCATTTTCACACAGAGGTTTTAAGGTCAGTTGGTTATAACAAAATAGGCTACAGATAATCTAGATTACACTGTTCTTCATAACAATACAGCGTCTTATAGGTATGTAGATAGAGATGTCTTAAGAATGAGACTATAACTACCTACATTAAACAATATCATATTGTTAAGTCAAATTCAGCAACAATAAGAATCCAGCTGAATTCATGAGATAATAAATGATTATATGAAATTTCTTTGAAGACAAGTTTTATAGGAACTAAATGAACATGCTTTATCTTTGGTTATAAACCAATCAAATACCTACTGCTATGATATATGCAACCTGAAGAAATAATACAATTTTAGATTCAAAGACTAAGTTACTCACAGTAAAAATATATTGGTTTGATTTTTTTTTATTTTTGAAAGCAGAAAATGGCTTACTTTTTAATATGTATCAAGAGGCCAGAGTAGGCATGTGACCAGGCAATATATAATTAGTTAAGTTCTATATTGTGTGTTAGGATTTAGGTCCAAGCAACAGATTTTATTTATAACTTGAGCTGCATATGTTGTAGGCTAATATGGCATATTTATATAAAAGAAATATACTTAATATTACTTATTCATGTGTCAAAAATACTAGGTGCAAACCACATAATTACAATACTGTTAGTTTTAAATAAGTGTGTAGAGTGAGGATTATTTTTTGTTTTTGTGTGTATTATTTATTCTGTAATTATGGACTGTAGGTGCAGGTGCTATGGGAAATAAAAAACCAAGGAAGAAACAAAAGAGCACGTGTGTGTGTGTGTGTGTGTGTAACAAGCAAAGCAAGCAAGCAGAGTGAATACTGGCTGAAAATGTTTATACATAATACTAACACCAATATTTAATTACAGATCTTTTGAGGTTAGGGTGTTATGAATGGTTTGGTAAATTGAGTCAGCAACTGGTGTCTTCATTTATTTATATTTAGGTCAAATGCTTCAACTGTAATATTTTATTTGAGGATATTGTATTATATACATTGTTAGATAAGGTTTTTGTTCTATGCTTAGTAGTTTTGTGTGTATTTATCCGGTCGTATTTATCACTTGGATGAAGGAGATACATATACCTACAAAGCTCATGAATACTCATCAGGGAGGATGCTAAGCAGTGAGTACTCAGTGTGGGAAACTACAGGCGTTTGTTACCATGACGCTGCTGTCTCGGATGTTTGTATTAAGTACAAATCAAATAAACTTTAGATGTAGCATTGAATGTGTTGTTTGTCGTACTGACCTGGTTCTCTCGATGGCTCCATCATTTGTAAATCTTTAACAATCGTTTACGATACACCACTTTCATAGAACAGTTCAGTAGCTGGCGATATGAACCTGTCAGTAACAAGGTCGTTGAACTAAATATACCTATAGATGAACAGTACACCCGTTACAGTAGGTAAACCAACACTTTTGCAAGTTTTATATAAAACACGACATTAACGTACTTATTGTCACAAATCAAGCTGTTATTACAGGTATTTCCTGGTGGATAAATACAATTTTGTCCCAATTTTCAGAATTTCAAGAATTGACAATCATTTGACATAAAAGTAAAACAACGCGTCACGTCATAAAAAGTTTCGTTCAAAATTTGAACTTTAAGCTTTTTATAATACCATAGCACAGCATTAACTATTTTTAAAAAGCTGTATAATTGACGCATTACATTATTTTATAGTCAGGTAATTTTTCAATAGTAAAATATATACAAATTACTTTTGAATAAAAATTTTGGACAACTAATTAAATTTAAAAAAATTACTAATTTCAATGTCATCCAATGTCATCGACATTCAGTTCGTTCTTCTTTACACACTTGAAAAAATTAAAGGAAGCTCGATTAACATATTTGTCATTGGTTATAAAATGTTTTCAAATTATCGTGCGACTTCGGCTCAGCCAATGAAAGGATGGGTATTTATTTGACCTTGGAGAGTTTCTCAATAGGAAACAAAACAGACGAGTTACTTTTTATCCTTACAAGTATTCAGATTTACAAAAATCTAATTATTCGATAGGTCATTGTAATTTATTGGTGTTTGATAATTATTGATAACAGTGTTTATAAGTGGCTAGTGGCAAAGAGAATATGGCTAGTGGTAAGCTTACCTTTCAAACAAGTTCTTCAAGCCGCGAGCGAGCGTGGACGCCGGACATGATGGAAAATAAAACTGATTTTCAGTATCTCCATACTTTTGTCCTTCTTGGCGCTTCTGGTGATTTAGCAAAAAAGAAGATTTACCCTACAATTTGGTATCTTTACCGCGATAACTTGCTGCCGAAGAACACAAAATTTATTGGTTATGCGCGTACCAAACAGACATTGGCAGAGGTGCGAGAAAAATCTAAAAAATATTTAAAAGTTCGTCCTGGTGAAGAAGAGAAGTTGGAGAAGTTTTGGGAGGCTAACGAGTACTTTGCGGGTTCGTATGATAAGCGAGTAGATTATGAATTGCTCAACCAGACTATTAACAAATTTGAGAAAGGGCCAGTGGCTAATAGAATTTTCTACTTGGCTGTGCCTCCAACAGTTTTTGAAGATGTGACAGTGAACATCAGAAATGCTTGTGTATCTATAAAAGGTTACACCAGGGTTATTATTGAGAAGCCATTTGGAAGGGATGACAAAAGCTCAGACAAGCTTAGCAATCATCTAGCTGGACTGTTCAAAGAAGAGCAAATTTATAGAATTGATCACTACCTTGGAAAGGAAATGGTTCAAAATCTCATGACTATTAGATTTGCCAATCAAATTTTCAATCCCTCATGGAACAGAGAAAATATAGCTTCAGTGCTGATCTCCTTCAAGGAGCCGTTTGGTACAGAAGGTCGCGGTGGCTACTTTGATGACTTTGGAATGATCCGAGATGTGATGCAGAACCACCTGCTTCAGATTTTGTCTCTAGTGGCCATGGAGAAACCTGTCACTTTGAACCCTAATGACATTCGAGATGAAAAAGTGAAAGTTTTGAGACACATCAAACCTATCGAACTGGATGATGTGTTAGTAGGGCAATATGAAGGTAACCCTGAAGGACAAGGTGAAGAGAAACTGGGCTATTTGGATGACCCAACAGTTCCAGCAGGCTCTGTCACTCCAACTTATGCTCTTGCTGCTCTTTGGATCTCAAATGCCAGATGGCAAGGAGTACCCTTCATTCTAAGATGTGGCAAAGCTCTTAATGAGAGGAAAGCAGAAGTGAGGATTCAGTATAAAGATGTACCTGGTGACATCTTTGGTGGACATGCTAAGAGAAACGAGCTGGTCATCCGAGTGCAACCAGGGGAGGCTTTGTACTTGAAGATGATGAGCAAATCTCCAGGAATGAAGTTTGACTTGGTGGAAACGGAGCTGGACCTGACATACAGCATGAGATATAGAGGAGCTGATGTACCTGATGCATATGAGAGATTGATCCTTGATGTATTCACAGGCACACAAATGCATTTTGTTCGTGCTGACGAGTTGAAAGAAGCTTGGCGCATTTTCACACCAATTCTGAACAAACTGGAAGACAATAAGATTAAGCCACTGCCTTATGTGTATGGCTCTAGAGGGCCCATAGAAGCTGACAAAAAGCTGAACGACTATGGATTCAAGTTTTCAGGTTCATACAAATGGAAGAAACCTGAGGAGTAAAAACGTCTGATAAATCTCTCTTTTAAATGTGGTGATGGTTGCTTCTGTTTGGTGTTATAAGTGCAAGGTTTGGTGCTCAATTATAAGAAACAAGTATTAAGAACACTTGGCATTATGACATTCCAAATTTGTTCCGCTCAGTACATGAAAAGTACTTTATATGTATAAGGTCATTTTAAGGTTAAATAGTCTGTTACGTAAATTAATCTAATCAGCATTCCCGGTAGGTATATATGGTAAGTTTTCAGTGAGTTTATGACAATGTATTACTTTGCAGTTTTCTGCTCACTTCCTCTATTTATATTTTTTTATCTCAATAAATTATATTCTAAAAGATGTAAAATAACTAAGTAAAGAAAACTAAAAGTGCATTCTTGATAGATATTGTTCTTGTAATTCCAATCAACATTTTATTTACCTACATAAATTATTATTTATATGTATACAGATAATGAACATGTGTTCTGTCATAATGATGATTCAATTTCTATTTATTTTTTCTATTAAAGATGACGAGCAAATCTACATAGCAAACTTTAGACAAGGGTTGGGTATATATAGTGCCTTTTGCAACAAATTGAATGCATAATTTACTGACATAGTAACACAAGAAAAGGGAAAAACTGTGATAGTCACGTGATTGATGAAAGTTTAAATGATTATACAGAACAGAGGTCAAACTATATCACCTTATTTACTTAGGTACCTACATTTACATGCATATAGGTGAATATACATTTATACATACAGATTGGACTAAATGTTTACTCATATTGAATAGCCTAAAATAGTTTTTTGAAGTTTTACATGGTTACTGTTCTTGTTGAATCCTTGTAAGCTTGTTTTGATATTGTTATTAAACCCTTTTTGATATAAATTTATGAAAATATAAGATTTTTATAATAATAAATACAACAACTAATGAAACTACTTGTGTATTGATTAAATCTTTGTCTGGTACCTCTTTATATCAAATCTACATACATATACTATGGTAGATGCCACAATTGAATTCTTACAAATTGCAGTTTAGTACATATTCAATATCAAACATGTAGTATGCTACACTATTAAGTACACCGAATTATAAAACCGCAATCCTATTTACTGACTGACTTGATATGATCAGTTTCTATTTGCATACATAAAAAGATTTAAAAAATAACTGTTTTGCACCGAATCAAATTATGTAGATTTCTGATTGGCTTATTGATATATAATTGACTAATGAACATGCATCCAGCTGGGCACACATAATTGCAAACAAATAAAACAAAGTACAATCTAGGTACATTTTCCCCACTAGCTGTACCCGCGACTTCGTCAGCGTAGAATAGTTATTTTGGTCATCATATTTATTTTTGCAAATAACCTCTTCAGCTTTATAAATTATAGCTATTACCCACGACTTGAACCGTTTTCGCAGCGCACGCAACGGAAGCCCTCAAAGATGAATAATTTTCCTACATTTTAGTCGCATCTTCCATTGTTTCTTCGCTACTATTAGTTGCAGCGTGATGTTATATAGCTTTTAAAGCCTTCCTGGATAAATGGTCTATTCAACACAAAAATATTTTTTCAATTCGCACCAGTAGTTCCTGAGATTAGCGCGTTCAAACAAACAAACAAACTCTTCAGCTTTATAATATTAGTATAGATTTTTTTGTAGCGTAAATTCAAACTCCTTAATAATAATGTATCAAAAGCAGTAAACTAAAAGATTGTTTTCCTTATTGTATTGTATACATACCTACTTACCTACATATTGGTATATTTGGACTGTCCTGACTTTTATCCCCGCTTAAACCCTAATGAATAAACAAATATTAGTAAACTCGTCAGTTGGTTTATTCTAGTCCAGATCAACGATATTTACACGACTGCTACTCAAAGAATATGCTGCTACTGCACTAGCTAGAGTATTCAAGGAAATTCGTATCATCAAGTTCAACATTTGAGAATACCTACATGTGAATTCACTAGGTACCTATCGCTTGTACCTACTTTTAGGCATTCCATACCGACATCCTTCAGTTGTATAATAGCAGGTAAACTATACTTCCCTATTTGCTATGTACTACATACCTTACCTACCTACCTATGTACCATAATTTCAAAGTTGTGATTAGTGGTTTTCAAGTTTATCTAACTGCCTTGTCATAGTAATAATGATAACATTGTATTATTTGAAGGTCTGTTCATAACTGATTAGTCAATAGATAGTTATGACAAGCAAGTAAACGTAAATTGCAAACATCTAGGGCCGACAACATACGAAAAACTGCATAATAACGCAGGGAGTATCTGGATTCGATCTGCGCATGACCGGATCGAGTAGTATACTTGAAGAGAGGCTTATGCTCAGCAGCGGACGATAACGGATGATAAATAATTTATTCATTTTCCGACTGCGGAAAAGCTTTCCTGCTAGTGAGAAACGCGTATTTCTTACTGGGAAAATGTATAGGGCAGTATTATTATGTAGGTACCTAGTACCTATGTTACGTTTGGTGGTATAAATAAAAATTAGCCTCATAACCGCCGAACACATATAGGTTCATAGTAATTTTCCACACAGGTACGTAGTAACCAAGCATGGTTGAAGGATACAATACAATACAATACAATACATTTATTCATAATTCCATAATTATAGGTCAATATATTAATATTAAGTCAATGGTAATTCAACAATCATAGTTTAAACAAACGACAAATTCAATTATACAATGTATGTAAATAAAGAAGATAATATAAATGCACTTATTACAACTAAAACAATACATCTACAATGTCACATAATCAGAACTTCCGGGTGGAATACACGTATCAAAAACAGTCTTTGATTTTAAAGTAATCTTCAACGTCATAAAATGCGTGCATCAGCAGCCACGCTCTCAACTTGGTCTTAAAGACCGCGGTAGAGGCTGCATCACGGATGGAGACTGGTATTCGGTTGTAAATCGCGGGCCCTATTATGTACACCGACCTTTCCGATTTAGCAAGACGGTGCCTCGGGACACTCAATTGAGCTTTTTTTACATTACTCCGCAAGTTCATTGTCTTGTGGACGCCCCTGCGATGAAATGCATCAAGATGTGTGCGTGTGAACAGTGCCACCTGGTAAATGAGCTCACACGGCAGCGGCAGTATTTGGAGCTCCCGAAACAACTCCACACAGGAGACGTCATCCTGGACACTGCAAATGGCACGTATGGCTCGCTTCTGCATTAAAAATGCTCTATTTCGATCGGCCGCCCGGCCCCACAGCTCCAGTCCGTATGTGAGAACACTATGGACGGTAGCGAAGTAGCAGGAACGCACGACGTCGCGGGTAGCGGTGCTCGCAAGACGCCGGAGAGCGAAACACGAGCTCGCTAGCTTTCCGCATAGTTCGTCTATGTGCGTCCCCCACGTCAGCGCACTATCCACGTGAAACCCAAGTAGTTTAGTGCACTGCACTTGCTGGAGCGCGGTTTGACCAATCGCTACCGAGTACGATGTTGTAGCGTGCCCGTTAAGCTTAAATACCATGTAACATGTTTTATCCTTGTTCAGCGCTAATCCATTTGACCTGAACCAGTTATCGAGTCTGTTCACCACAGAGTACAGTTTCGCTTCTAACTCTACATGTGTTGGTGCTGAAATAACTGCGGCTACGTCGTCGGCATACATGTAGAGCTCTGCCTCTGTGGTAACATCCGGCAGGTCGTTCAGGAGCAGGCTGAACAAGGTGTTCGACAGGCATGATCCCTGTGGAACGCCCATTAGGTTCTTTTGCTCCGACGACATAGCTCGACCTCTATCGCCAACCACAACTTGAGTCCGGTTCGACATAAAAGAGGTAAGTACGGCCAAGGCCGGGCCGCTGATCCCGTAAAATTGCAGCTTATTAGCAATGAGGCTGGAATCAGCTGTATCGAACGCGCGGGAGAGGTCGCAGCAAAGTAAAGCCACCTGCTGCTTCGACTCTCGCGCGCTCAACACCTTCCACAGCACCTCACGCACCAAGTCTGTGGTCGCGCGGCCGGCCCTGTATGCATACTGCCTTTCGGACAGAAATTCGCGGTCAGTTATATAGTTTAAGACTCTTCTGTTAAGGCCTACCTCAAACACCTTACTCACAGCAGGGACGAGAGATATGGGACGGTATGACTTCGGGTCTGACTTCTTACCCTTGCCTTTATACAAAGGGCATATCTTTACTCTTTTCAGTGCTGTAGGAAATACTCCCTCCTTCAGACATAGACTGAACAAGACGCTCAAGACGGTGGCTATAGGCTCTATCGCTTCTTTCAGTACACCCGCAGATAGCCCGTACATATCTGTGCTATTTTTTGGCGCGATGCGTTTCCTAGCGATAGTAACCACTTCAGAATGGGAGAAGGGCTCCATCCTAATCGACACGTCGCTCGCACATCTCTCAAATCCGAGTGCTGCAAGGGCGCTCACATTATTCGCTGCAGGAGCTCCGCACCTACTCGCCGCACTAATGAACTCTACATTGAGTGCGTCGACTACATCCTGCTTCGTCGCAAAACTAAAGCCGTTTTTGTCACGTATTAAGTTCGTAAAATCCGCTCTCTCGCGCGTCCCACGGCCTAGCTCAGTGTTGATCACACTCCACATAGGTACGTCGCGGATTACCCTGAATAATGCTTGAGTAGTGCTTAACTCTCTTATTCTTTAGCAATGAATGGTACGCAGTTTTTAATTCATCGCACTTTGTCCGTAATAAGTCATCCGCCGGGAATATTTTTTTCAGTCTCAACGCGTCATTCAGTAGGTACTTGAAATTATGGACATCTGCGTCTACCCAGTGCTTCCTACCGACGAGCTTATTCCTCTCGGGAAAACATGTCCGAAACGAATTAGCCAGTATGTTAATAATACTCACTGCTAGGGAGTGACAGCATCCATTACTCCTAACCACTACACCGCCCCAGTCAACCGCCTCAAGCGTATTTATAAAGTTAAGCTCATTCGCTTCCGTAAACGATCGTCCCGGGCGGTGCAAAGGTGCAGGTGCTACTGCTCTACAACCTCCTAGCGTGAGGCGTTGTGCTTTATGATCGCTTAAAGGACACGTATCTATGTTCGCGATATTGAGTACGCGTTTGGAAGACATATTTGTATAAACGTGGTCCAACAGCGACTTGCGACCCGAAACAACATCCTCACGCGTGTATTCACCGACCACTTGAATCAACTTGAAGCTGTCGAGCATTTCTATTAACGTTTTCTGCGCGGTAGAGTCAATTAGCAGGTCAATGTTCGCGTCTCCCATTATAACACAATCTATCTTCTCGTCAATTATTTTGCATAACAGACCTTCAAACAGCTCTAGGTATCTATCATGGCTCGTCCCATTAGAATGATAAACTGCCACTACCAGGATATTCTCCTCCAATATGTGCACGGCGCACACGTCAAAGAGCTGCTCTTGAGACAAATCACAGTAATCCTGTCGATTCACAACCAACATACCCTTCCTCACGTAGATGCAGCTTCCACCGTGTGCAATACGGTCCCTACAACTAAACGACAATAAATCAAAATTACATAATGTAACTGACATTAGTTCATGCTTTCGTAACCAATGCTCGGTAATAACAATTAAGTCGCAGGCAAGATCCTTTGTCATTAAAACTTGATGAAACATCTCTAAACAAAGTAAGTAATCATTATATTGTTTTCATTAACTATCAAAGCAAACATATTCCTTGGCTTACTTGTAGTCTAATATTGTTATATGATCTACGATATATGTATGTAGGTAGGTACATACACAGACTAATAACCTATTCTGTGATTGTTTTACAATCATTTATATGATAAGTAGGTCCATAATGTTAAATTAAGTTGCATGTTGTATACTTATTTTAATATCAAAGATTAAGGAATATTTTATCAATATAAACATTATTTATACTCATCCTAGAGAGTCACAAAAGTAACTACAAAAATACTAGTACCTAAGTACTTAGGTACTAGGTATATAAAAATAGTAGTAGGTAGGGTAATTTTACCTAAGATTTACCATCTATCTAAAATAAGTATGTATTCGCGTTAAAAAAGAACTAGGGTAAATATACACATGCCGTCTTATTACAAAACCCGGTTTAAATATTAATCCAGAACTTTGAAAATAAAAAGTGGGTCCTTGTTGTTCAGACATCAAATACAAGCAATCAAAGCAAAATGTCAACAAAATATTGGACGAGAGTTGAAGTAAACACAATTTTCGAACAACTAAAACGGACTTGGTCTTGACTCGTATATAAACCACGTTTTGTAATAAGGCCTTATATCTATTTATTTATTTATTTATTTATAACGGTACACATAACAGAATGAGTTCATATATAAGCCAAATACACATTCAAAACTGGTTTTGAACCAGAACAAATTCCTCAGGTGAGTGTACACAGCTTGAACAATATGAATTTGATTATTATTTTCAAAAACCTGTGTTAAACAGAGAATACAGTACCTAACTGGTACTGTATTCTCTGTCTAACAAACAACAACGATAAACAAGGACAACATAATTACAGACTAAATTTTATCTTACAATTAGTGATCATGCATAGCTTTGCATTAAAATAGCTAGAACATTACGCTTGAATGTGGATAACACAGAATTAAATACATCCAGTGACTGATGGTGGTTCGCTAGGATACTATTGTATTGGCGACACATTCTAACTAATGGGTTGTATAGAGATGTATTATTTTTATAAACACTGAGAGAGAATATATTTTGGGGCCTGCGCGAATTAGGGTTTATATTAATGTTGATGTTGATACAAGACAGGAGTGAGGGTGAGTCAATTTGGGCATGAATAATTTTAAATAAATATATGTAATCGGAGTATTTGCGGCGATCTTCAAGAGACATTAATTTAATTCGCTTTAATCTATTGACATACCTAGGACCGGACTTGTCGATTCCAGCCTAGTCTGAAAAAGAGCATATTTAAACATTTAGACTGAACACGTTCAATGCGGTTTATGTGCACCTTGTAATAGGGTGACCAAATGACTGAGTTGTATTCTAGAACGCTTCGAACAAGTGAAAAATATAATGTTAATAAACAGTACGGATTTTTAAAGCTTTTTGATGTTCTGGAGATAAAACCCAAAAGTTTGTTACCTCTATCTATAATGTAATCATAATGATCTAATACTATATTTTTTGTAAAAACTTGGGTATTTTATCATTCGGCGTGTCGCCGACAAACAAATAGACTTAAAAACACCGAATATTAAACACTGATTTACCTTCCTACCTACGTTTATGAAAAATACAGCGCGTCATGCTCATGAGTCTAATTATTTATTTATTTACTTGTCATCTAGCTACATGCGAACATTATGAGTATCATTCTGTAATCGACGTCAATAGAATGACACAAATAATGACTATCATACTAATAATCCTGGACTCTAGATAGTGCTCAGTCATCAATGACTATTAACCTAATATCCTATATATAATAAGGATTAAGGTCCAAATAACTACGAGACGTTTATATAGAAAGAAAGTAAATGTTTAATTTTAACACTTGGTACCCTTGTGTAGGTACAATGATACTGCAGGATCACGATCAATTACAAGTTCAATATTATCTTTAGGACTCACAGAATATTACAAATCGTAGATATCTGTAATATCTTTTTAATTTTAAAGTATGTAATATTTTTTATATTAGTAAAATAAGTTACCTTAGTTAACTTAATTTATTAATATAAACTTAGTTAACTTACTGTAGTCGTATTTGTATACTGTTTTTTTACTAATAAATGAGTTACTTATGTGTTATCCATGGAAATCGCTTCGCTTCTCTTAACTCCTCGCGTCGTGTTGCTTATTACCGAGTAGGTAGATGATGATGATGGACGCCTTCGGATCTCTTTCAGGTTGAAACACAAAGAACTTTTTTGAATTTACCGCACCGCTATATTTTTCTATTGTACAACCATTGTTAGAATGTGTAATAGTACAACCAATATAAAAATAAAGTTTTGTTTTTTTTCCAGAAATTACTTGCGTAATAAAAATATTGGCTGTACAATAGTCACAAAGCTAAAAAAAATAAACTTTTGTAAAATTTTAAACTTGTCAAAGTCTAAAGAAGATGAGTTGTTCTTGTTCATTCATTCTGACTGCACTCGTAGGTACTCCGTGCCTCAGCTCCGTGCTGTGCCGGATTCCATTCTATTTTGCAGTTTATTCACGTAGAATCCATATGGTGTCTTTCTCCTGACAGCAGAAATAAAACTGTGTCTAGAAGATTCCAAGGAAATAAGACAAATTCGTGCACTGCTGTCGGGGTGTTACGATTTATTCAACTCTAAATAGGCCGTCATAATCTTGTGAGTTGTCTCCTTTATTTTTACACATTTTAATGTTTAAATATTGATTACTCAAGTATTTATATACTCAACGTAATTGATGACTTATCCATATGGTAGGCAACTTATGTGTTAAGTCTTTCAATTTATACAATAACCTCATTCTATACGTCATACCTACTCTAAAAATGATGCAATATTGTTACTATTGCTACGTCCACAAATATTTTTGTGTTCATATATTATGGTTGTATGGACTGTTGACATAGATAACATTTATACATATTTTTTTTATTCAATTGAAATTATGGGCTTTAAACTAAATATGTATGCCAGCCCAATCATAGATTAATAAGATAATATATATATATATATACATAATTTTGCTACTTTCACATGTGAGAAGTGCATCTTTTCTAATATAAACATGTAAATTATTGCAGATCTCAAAAGATGGATACCTCAATGACAGCCAAACAAATAAGGCAGGCCTATATAGATTTCTTTAAGAGCAAAGGCCATACTTATGTTCACTCGTCTTCGACTATACCTTTGGATGATCCAACTTTACTATTTACCAATGCTGGTATGAACCAATTCAAACCTATTTTCTTAGGCTCTGTTGATCCCAACTCAGATATGGCTCAATATGTGAGAGCGGTTAATACTCAGAAGTGTATCAGAGCCGGGGGCAAACATAATGATTTGGATGATGTTGGGAAAGATGTGTATCATCACACCTTCTTTGAAATGATGGGAAATTGGTCTTTTGGTGACTATTTCAAGAAGGAAGTGTGTGCCTGGGCCTGGGAGCTTCTAACTGAAATATTAAAACTAGAAAAAAGTCGGCTTTATGTGACTTACTTTGGAGGTGATACAAAATCAGGCCTTGAACCCGACTTGGAATGTAAAAATATTTGGCTGAGCCTCGGTCTCCCTGAGACAAATATTCTCCCTGGAAGCATGAAAGATAACTTTTGGGAGATGGGCGAGAGCGGCCCTTGTGGACCTTGCTCAGAGCTGCACTATGACCGTATTGGAGGCCGCAATGCGGCTCATCTTGTCAACATGGATGACCCAGATGTGCTGGAAATTTGGAACTTGGTGTTCATTCAATTTAATCGAGAATCTGATGGTTCACTGAAGCCACTTCCCAAAAAACATATTGATTGTGGCTTAGGATTGGAGAGACTAGTATCAGTCATACAAGACAAAAGAGCCAACTATGATACTGACCTTTTCATGCCTCTGTTTAAAGCTATTGAGGATGGTACTGGAGTGAGACCCTACTCGGGTAAAGTGGGAGACGAAGATGTTGATGGGATTGATATGGCTTACAGAGTGCTAGCCGACCATGCAAGGACCCTCACCATTGCCCTCAGTGATGGAGGACATCCTGACAACACGGGCAGAGGTTATGTTCTTAGAAGAATTCTAAGGAGAGCTGTTAGATATTCTACTGAAAAACTCAATGGAAAGCCTGGCTTTTTCAGCACCTTAGTTCATACAGTTGTTGAGATATTGGGAGATGTTTTTCCTGAGATAACTAAAGATCCAGAATCTGTTATTCAAATCATCAATGAAGAGGAAACACAGTTCCTTAAAACTCTTACGAGAGGAAGAGGTTTACTTAACAGGACAATTGAGAAACTTGGTGATTCCAAGACAATTCCAGGAGATGTGGCATGGAGACTGTATGATACATATGGGTTCCCCATTGACCTGACACAATTGATGTGTGAAGAAAAAGGTCTGAGTATTGACATGGAAGCTTATGAATCAGCTAGAAAAGAATCTCAATTAATTTCCCAAGGGAAAGCTGCAGGCCAAGAGGACCTTTTGGCTCTAGACATACATGCCATTGGCCACCTACAAGCTACTGCTGTCCCTGTGACTGACGATACTCCAAAATATAACTATGAGTTTGCTTCTGCCTCTGACAAGGATGTAGAATATAAGTTTGCACCCTGCGAGGCAACCATTTTGGCTTTGAGAAGCAACAAACAGTTTGTGACTGAAGTCACATCTGGTCAGGAGTGTGGCATAATACTAAACAAGTCAAGCTTTTATGCTGAACAAGGTGGTCAAATCTTTGATGAGGGTTATATGGTAAAAACTGATGATGAAAGTGTTGAATTTACTGTGAAGAATGTTCAGGTTAAAGGAGGATATGTGCTTCATGTGGGTAAAGTGGAAGGCACCCTTAGAGTGGGAGATAAACTCTCTCTGCACATTGACACTGAGAGACGGAGATTGGTCATGAACAACCACACTGGCACTCATGTACTTAATAATGTATTGAGGAAGGTTCTTGGAAATGATTCAGATCAGAGAGGATCTCTTGTAATGCCGGATAGGCTAAGATTTGACTTCACTAACAAAGGCCCGATGACTGTAGCTCAAATTAAGGATGCTGAAGATCAAATTAGAGATATAATTAACAAAAATAAAACTGTCTACGCTAAATACACCAGCTTGAGTGATGCTAAAAAGATAAATGGGTTGAGAGCTATGTTTGATGAGCACTACCCGGACCCAGTCCGTGTAGTGTCAGTTGGTATTCCAGTTGAAGAATTGGAAAAGAACCCAGAAGGACCCAATGGGTTTGAAACATCAGTGGAATTTTGTGGTGGATCTCACTTGCACCGCACCGGCCACATTGGTGAATATGTCATTGTTAGTGAGGAAGGCATTGCAAAAGGAATAAGAAGAATTGTTGCACTCACTGGGCCAGAAGCTGTAAAAGCCATTATCAAGCTCAGTTTCTTGGAAAATGAAGTCAACAATATTGCCAGTTACATCAAAGAACAAGGTGAATCCATTAATCAAAAGGAAATAGTAAAAAAGATTGTTGACCTTACAAATGATATATCTCATGCCCAGATATCTTACTGGAAGAAAGATGAACTAAGAAACATGTTAAAGAATTTGAAAAAACAACTTGATGATAAAGAGAGAGCAGCTAAAGCCGCAAATATCACTAAAGTAGCTGAGAGAGCAAAAGAAATATGCATTCAGAACAAAGACTCTAAAGTAATTGTGTGTGAGCTGAAAGCTTACAGCAACACTAAAGCGTTGGATGGAGCTCTGAAGCAGGTGAAGCAGCTGTGTCCTGACACTGCAGCCATGTTCTTCTCCGTGGATGAGGAAACTAATAAAATATTTTGTCTTGCTGCAGTCCCCAAGACTGCCAATGAGAAGGGGTTATTGGCTTCAGAATGGGTCCAGTCTGTAGTGCCAATCATCGGAGGCAAGGGAGGTGGCAAGGCTGAGTCTGCTCAAGCCTCCGGAAGCACCCCCGATGGCCTTAAAAAGGCTATCACTACCGCTGAAGAATTCGCCAATGCGCGACTATCGTAAATCCTCATTTTATGTTAAGTTTGCCAAGTACCACAGCAGAAGATTTTTTTGCGAAGTTTGCTTACTTTATTTATACTTTTTAATACATATGATTTCGTCAATACAAGTTACATAAGTTGTTTGATTTTACCAATACTATAGTTTTAACATTAGATTGTAGTAGTATTCTTAGCAAAGGGTATAGCTATGTTGGGTGATTGTTAGTTAGGTTTAGGTAGTGTGCATGACCAGTGACAGATCAGTAAAAGTAAACCAGAGTAAAGCCGGTTTCTTGCTCTAGTTTGCCTTCATAAATCTACTTTCACTTTCTACACAGAATACCTAATAGTAGCGGAACAATAAATGAGAACATGTATGTGGGGCTCATAGTGAATACAAATGTACCATTTCAAATTATTTTATTCAACTTTATAGACATACTTTTCATTAAATATATGTAGTTCAAACAAATACATCTTATACGTACAACTGCCCGTTCACTAATGATATCTACAAAATAATAAGGTGTTAAATATTACAAAATATGAATAATATTATTTGGTTGGTCTTTATTACATTACAGCACCAATTCGATTGGTGAAGGTGTCCTCGGGGAGAGGCGGTGCAATAAATGTGATAGAAAGTAATAATTTACAATAATTTGCTAAAGCTAGTAGTACAAGTCATTCCTGGCCGAAGCCCTCGGTCTCCTCGATGGCGTAGTTGAGCTTCTCGCAGAGCTGCTCGTAGCTCTTGTAGGGCGGCAGGTCCAGGCGGTTGAAGCACGTGTGCGAGCGCGGCAGCCACGTGTCCTTGCCCACCTGCGCAACACTCGCTCACATTGTATCAGGCTGGCTAGAGACATGCTCACATATCACAAGTATTACAGCTATTATCAAAGAAACAAGGTGAAATACTGGGTATTGCGGTATTACATCTATATGTTGCAGGCATCTGGTTGAATCTGCTATTCGATTGAGTGACTAGCGCGTTCATTGAACGACGACTTTCCATTGAATGCCTAAAGGACAACACGTGAAGTCGTTGAATGTGATATAAGTAGCCGACTTTGTAATGTTTGGTTAGGTTAAACATTAACAATCAGCTTATCTGGATTTTGTTGTTCGTCACTATTTTATAACAAACAACGCCCTTTATAGCTTACTTTATCGAAAAAAAACTGTCGTCATTCAATGAACGCGCTAGTCGTTTAATCACTTCACTGATTTTATGTACGCTCTATACAAAGAGCTATGTTAAAATACGCTAACTAGTTGGACGTTTAGTGACGATTGTTCAATCAACGTTCGGCCGAAGTCATTCAATAGAATGTCGTCGTTCAATGAACGCGCTAGTCATTCAATCGAATAGCAAATCCAACCAGATGCCTGCGACATATATATATATATAGCTCTAGTCTAGTGATGTATTCCCATACCAAGCAATGACCCTGTTTTGAAATTCAAAACTTATGGTGATACTACATCTGGATTAGGAAAGTTTAATGTAACCCAGTCTTTTGTTGTTATACTTGCTCAACCATCATTTATTCATAATAATTTGAATAAAAAATATACTTCAGGCATTTTAGTAAATAAATACAAATTCAGAAATAATATGTGGTACTCATTATTTTCTTTTGTATTAGATATAATGTCACGCATGACAGCGTGTTTTATTACTATTTTAAGAAATCGATTAAAGAACAACATTTACCTTTTCTATACAGAATCTCTGCGGGCCGTTGGAGCCCATGAGCTCGGCGAAGCCCCCGACCGGCACCCGGCACGTGCCCGTCACGAACTGCAGCAGCCGCGCGCGCTTCTCGTTGTCCATTTGACGCACGAACTGACAATAAACATGAAAATTGCAATCAATCAACTCTGTGAAACATTTATAGATCCTGAATATCTAGAGTCAGACCAGAATCTAGTATAGTAATTATAGATGTAGTCTTGTAGAGCGTTATGTATATTTGTCTATCTATAGAGATAGTTGAACTATTTTGCTCCTAATACTTAGTTATTTTTTTGGACGCCTGCGGCTTCGCTAACATTATTTATGGATAAAAAGTAGCTTCCCAGACATAATGACACTTCTACGATCTCATACCTACTTACATACCAACAGTCTTAAAAGTAGATAGAAACAATCAAACTTAACAAAAAGACTGGCATATTATGTAACAGGTGTTTGAGTATACTAGACGTGGAGGAGGGAAAATAGGGTATATGCATGGAACTGAAATTTGATTTTTGTAAATAAACCATAAAAAATATACCAAAATACTAAACGAGCTGTGCAAACCCCCCCATTTATATCCACGGAAAAACAAAGAAGTTTTGACCAGTTGAAGATTTCATTCCATCTCTTTCTTAGTTATTTTTACAGATTTTTTCGGCGGGATAATGATTATCGGTATTCGTGTCGGTAGATGGGTACGTACCTGCCAGAACCACAGCACCTGCTTGCTGGTGCGCGTGTAGTGTCGGTAGATGGTGTTCCGCTGCCAGTCGTCCACATCCACCTCCTGCATGCCGCACAGCATCAGCTCCAGCTCGCGCTCGTCGAAGTACTTGAGCCACTCCAGCGGCACCACCTGGTACACAAATATACATTGTAGACAAGATAATGTAAGTTTGTTGATTGTTTTTTTTTTTCTATGCAACCTGCGATGCGAGGGACAGTTCTATGTGTTTATTTTGACATTGATTCAGAATATAGTTGCCGTAACCTATCACGGAAAGCTTTTTCAAAGGAAGCAAGAAAACCCCGTCGTCAAAAACTTATAATAAAAACTAGTACATGAACCAGTTATACGAAACGCATATTACATAACTTTTCTTTTGTGAGGAAGTGAGTAAAGTCAAGCCCATCCAATAGTCATCCAAATCTATTCAGCTGGTTTTTGGCCCTGAATGTAACGTATAAACGTATATCAGTCAAGATATAGATGTTATCAAGTGTACGCAATTATACACAATATTTGTTAAATGTGTTTGTACAGTTGATATAAGTGATATTAATGCTCGCAGTCGTCTAAGGATATAACAACAAAAGAACAATATACTGTGTAGTTACATCAGAATAATATAAACAAAATATTTCACAATTTATGTCACACCTACGTAATCTCGTAATTATATGTATATCACTAGATACCCTGCCAGGCTTTCCACGGTCACTTATTAAGCACGACATATTATTATGTATACTTAAATATCGTCCTCTTAAACTGTAAAAAAAACACATCAAAACCCGTTGCGTACTTTTGGAGATCTAAGTATGTAAATCTGTTAGTCTTTGAAAATACTCATCTAAATCATATGCTGTAATAGGCCGTTTATATCTGTATTAAATCAGCATTGTATTTAAAGTATCAAATTGGATAAGAATTTTAATATTAAAACTTTCGTGAGACATTTTATCAAAAGATTAACTAAACGGTTTTCACTCACGTGTAAATCGCGTAAATCGTTTACGCGTTTCGGATGTTATGACATCCATCTTCAGAACGTTCGTTCTGTAAACGATTTACGCGATTTACACGTGAGTGAAAACCGTTTAGTTAATCTTTTGGATAAGAATTGATGCTGTATTGGTTAAAATCGCTTCGTATATAAGCCATTATTTCTCGTTAAAAAGAGATGTAAAATAGTTGTTGTGGGTTATCCCTAATAGATAAACATACCATCGCGGATTTTTGTAGACCTTTTTAAGATATGCAATACATAGTACATTATTTTGATCTATCTCGTACAGTACAGCCAGCGTTTGCAATGTAGTAAAAAATGTGTTTATTTACGACTTCACATTACAAATCTTAAAATTACCAGTGGTTCTCTAATAGGTATATTAAGCATGTTGTTTTACATACAAATTGAACCTCTTGAATCAATCTAACTCTTAAAAAGTGCATCAAAATCCGTTGTGTAGTTTTAAAGATCTAATCATACATATAAACGTATTACGTACACACATTACAGTCAGACGCGAGAAGCGACTTTGCTTGTAGTGATCATCAGCGGGCCATTTACTCAATGTGGTAAACATTTGACTCAGGGATCATCCCCTTTAGTAGCCAAAGCGAGAGTTATAACAACTCCTAATAACTTGTTAAGTAATTTCAGCCTAAATAAACTCTGGAGAAAAATATGTAGTGATTTTCCGCTGCGACTGATTCTTAACCGGCTTCAAACAACAAACTTCATGGTTTCATTTACAATGGATTTCCGAAAAGTAGCGCCTGATTTAATATCTTTTATAATTTCAGGCTGTCAGCAGACATTGAGTTTTCTTTTTGTGTGTGGCCGTAACCACTATACAATTTCTCTTTATCTATGAGTATCTCACTGAAATGCTACAAAAAGTTAGTAATTTAATCATTACAGCTGTGTTTCCAACATCAAATTACTCGTGTTACTACCTTAGAAACGCAATTCGGTGTGATAAAAAAAAATAACACTAAAAGAAAGTAAAGACTTGATTCAGTAAAGAATTGATTCAGGTGAATTAACCTCGCAGGGCATACGTTACACATCTCGTGGCTTTCGCCATTCATATTTCGCCATTCAATAGAATATTTACCTCATTAAATCCGTCGAGAAAAGCCGATGTTTGCTCCTCGATCCCTCGCGTCATGCGCCACTGCGTCACCAGTTGTAAATATTGCTCTTTGTTCGCCTGCAAGTCAAAATTAAATGTGGCAGTCATTGTAAAAATCAGTAAAACATATGTTGGATCTACAACCTTTGAGTTTCATGTTATGTAATTTTATAAAAAAAAACCAGAGCTATAAATTCATAAAATCTATGTGATTAACTGTCAGGAGGTTTGCTGTTTGTTTGTCATTTTTCATGACGGTTAGTTGGGAGTTGGCCCCTGTCATACTAACTTCGTTTACTTTATAAATTGAATTATTCTAATTTGAAGTGTGGGGATGAGTCGTGCCCTGACAATCCGTTTGGGGGGTATTGTGCATTTACACCGTAACAGAACAAACAATCAATGTTGGGTTTGAGCTCGTGGTGGATGACCTGTGTGTGTGTGAGTAAGACAGCCTACCTCTGTGACGCGCTCCTTGTCCCCGTTGGGTTTGAGCTCGTGGTGGATGACCTGTGTGTGTGTGTGTGTAAGACAGCCTACCTCCGTGACGCGCTCCTTGTCCCCGTTGGGTTTGAGCTCGTGGTGGATGACCTGTGTGTGTGTGTGTGTGTGTGTGTGTGTGTAAGACAGCCTACCTCTGTGACGCGCTCCTTGTCCCCGTTGGGTTTGAGCTCGTGGTGGATGACCTGTGTGTGTGTATGTAATACTGCCTACCTCCGTGACGCGCTCCTTGTCCCGGTTGGGTTTGAGCTCGTGGTGGATGACCTGTGTGTGTATGTAATACTGCCTACCTCCGTGACGCGCTCCTTGTCCCGGTTGGGTTTGAGCTCGTGGTGGATGACCTGTGTGTGTATGTAAGACTGCCTACTTCCGTGACGCGCTCCTTGTCCCCGTTGGGTTTGAGCTCGTGGTGGATGACCTGTGTGTGTGTGTGTGTATGACTGCCTACCTCCGTGACGCGCTCCTTGTCCCCGTTAGGTTTGAGCTCGTGGTGGATGACCTGTGTGTGTGTGTGTGTAAGACAGCCTACCTCTGTGACGCGCTCCTTGTCCCCGTTGGGTTTGAGCTCGTGGTGGATGACCTGTGTGTGTGTGTGTAAGATAGCCTACCTCTGTGACGCGCTCCTTGTCCCCGTTGGGTTTGAGCTTGTGGTGGATGACCTGTGTGTGTGTATGTAATACTGCCTACCTCCGTGACGCGCTCCTTGTCCCGGTTGGGTTTGAGCTCGTGGTGGATGACCTGTGTGTGTGTGTATGTAATACTGCCTACCTCCGTGACGCGCTCCTTGTCCCGGTTGGGTTTGAGCTCGTGGTGGATGACCTGTGTGTGTATGTAAGACTGCCTACTTCCGTGACGCGCTCCTTGTCCCCGTTGGGTTTGAGCTCGTGGTGGATGACCTGTGTGTGTGTGTGTGTGTATGACTGCCTACCTCCGTGACGCGCTCCTTGTCCCCGTTAGGTTTGAGCTCGTGGTGGATGACCTGTGTGTGTGTATGTATGTAAGACTGCCTACCTCCGTGACGCGCTCCTTGTCCCCGTTGGGTTTGAGCTCGTGGTGGATGACCTGTGTGTGTGTGTGTGTGTGTGCGTGCGTGCAAGACAGCCTACCTCTGTGACGCGCTCCTTGTCCCCGTTAGGTTTGAGCTCGTGGTGGATGACCTGGCCGAGCACCTCGAAGTCCACGCTGAACCACATCTCGAGGCCGCAGTCGTCGATGTCGTTGTCCTTGATCCACACGAGCGAGTTGTAGAACTCGGGGTCGATGCTCTCGATGTCCTTCATGGCCAGCTTCTTGTTGAGCATGCGCTTGTAGAAGGGCATGGTGAAGCCGGAGTAGATGAAGCGGCCGTGGTACAGCGCCATGGCGATGAAGCGGCCGATGAACTTGAAGTAGAGCAGGTGGTCGGGGTTCACGTAGCTGGCGGGGTTGATCTGCAGGCTGTAGTTGTTCTTGTTGGCGTACTCGAACAGGCAGTACATGGGGTTGAGCACCTCGTGCGACACCAGGAAGAACCACTCGCGCGACACGCCGCCGTAGTCCAGCCCCTCCTCGCCGCGGAAGATGATGTACAGCCGCCGCCGCAGCTCGTACGCCGGGAGACGCATTATCTGGTAATATACAGGGTTCAAACAATGTTTGAAAATTGTATTATCATATTGTACTTGAGTTCATTCAGAATGTAATCGGTCTTCGCTTGACATTTTCTATTTCAATTAGGTCCATATCAGTTGCGTTGCGTGGCTGATTTAGCCCATTTTAAGATTTTTTCGAGGAAAGTTTCCGCATCCAATTGGCTCGATTGATGTTTGGCCACATAGTTAAGCTCAAATATTTGATATACCTACTACAGGCAAAATAATACTGAATATATTAGTGACTAAGTAGAGTTCTATAAAAATTTGGGTATATGTATTATCTTAATTCAATATCGACAATCCACATCCATAAGAAGTCGCAAATAAGATACAACAATACAACTTTATTTTTACACACTAAACAAAAGTGCCACTTACTAAATCTGTACAGAAGTATGAACTGACCTGGTGGTAGGAATCCTCGAAGAGTGTTTGTCGGGAGAGCGTGATTTTGATATGACTGGGGAGCGCGTTACTCTGGCACAGGTACCTGTGGGAAACCATTCGATTGTATTCACATATTTCCCAAATTCTTACGAATAAACGATACTATAGCACGGTGTAGTTTCTTCGTAGTCATATACAAAGAAATGTTTCCGTTAGATGAATTAATTTGTTTCTGTTTTTCAGTAAAAGTAGGTTACTGTGTATGGTACATAAAAAAATATGCAGCTTGAGAGGGTTTCAACTGCATTATCACACCACAAGTCTTGGATGGCAATCCTAGTGTGGTAAGACAGAAAACCTAGTAAATTAATCTCTTGTACATTTGATATTGGCTTAATTATAAAAAATAATGTTTTTATTTCGGATAACAATAGATGAACCTAAATATATCGTAACTTAGTAAGATATTTTAACTAGATATTGATTGTTTTATGAATGTGAATGAGCGATGTAAGTACCTAAATTGACTAAGCTTCCAGCGGAAGGAGCGCTCGTAGGCGCGTGGGACCCCGTAGGCGCCCTGCGGCCCCTTGGGCGCGCCGGGCCGCGGGTCCTGGAATGTGGTGGTGCGCGTGTTGTGGTCCACGAAGTAGCGCGTGCCCTCCTCCGTGAACCTGATCTCCCAGCCCGGCGGCAGCGCCTCCTCCAGCGCGCTCACCTCCTGGCCCTGCCCCCACAACATTGTACAATACTTACAACAACAGTCACACTACACTAATAAAAATACATTCAGAAGAATCGAGAACCTCCTTCTTTAAAGTCGGTTAAATAAGTGTTGAATTTACCCAAACAGGGCTCCAAAACCGCAATTTGTTGGTTGTTTGAGGACAACCAGCTCTACAATTGTTCGTTTGTCACAAGACATCCTCGGGACATGTTGACTTCACGGACCAATGTTCGTGAGGTCAAGACGTCCGAAGGAAATGTGTAGTGGAGAGGCTAAACACGTGTCGGCGAGATCATCTTGCCGAAGGCAGACGACGCAGCTGCAATGTACGAGATGGTACCTGCGTGCGCGGGTCCTCCCACTGCGTGGTGCGGTTCTTGTGGTTGACGTAGTAGACGCGTCCGTCGGGCTGCACGCGGCGCTCCCAGCCCGCCGGCAGCGCGCCCAGCGAGTCGTCGGAGCCCGTGCCCGCCGCCGCGCCCGCGCCCGCCGCCGTACTGCTGCTCGCCGCGCTGCTGCTCGCTGGAACGTCACGTGCAAATATATTATTACCTGAACTATGTCATACATTAGTTTGTTTACTACTCTTTATTTCAAAATAATATAATATAATAGTTTGATTGTAAATGATATTGAGTTGAGTTCTTGATAAAAATAGGTATAACTTTTATTGGCAAATGAGCGGAAATAATCACGTCCGGCAGGAATCGAACCTGCGCATTTCTGATCACCGCCTAGAACGGCTTAACCAACTAGGCTACGGTCTACTATCTGCCAGGCGCGAAAATCCACACTCATTTCCAATCACTTCAGACTAAGCCAGACCATAGTACGGGTTTAGCACTTGACAAAATTAATTTATAATAATAGGTATGTATTTCTAATATACATACAAGAGTGATAAAGGTCACTTTTTATCCCATAAAAGCATAGGAATTTATGAAAAACATCATTGAAGGAAAATTGGAAACTCGAAGAGGAAGAGGAAGGCCGAGAAGGTCATACATGGACCAAGTAAAAGAAAAGGCGGGTGTCATGTCGTATAACGAGGTCAAGGAATTGGCAGAAGATCGGGAAGGATGACGCATGCTCCACAGACAAGGGCCTTGCCCTTAAATTTGTGATGATGATGATGAGAAAAATGGGCGACTATCAGCTACTGGTCTGGGCAGTAAGAAAAAATATATTTGTTACGACGTGACAAATTTGTGTTAGTGAATAGAATTATAATTATAGACAAAATCTTCATAAACAACCAGTAAATGTTACGAAATCTGCTTTTTGAAATTGATATCTGCAGCAATCAAAGTAGTGGTACTATATTATAGAGACAACAAGAAAAAACGTCCGCCGAAGGTTAACATTGATTCGCTGAACCGTAATTAAGTAGGTATTTAGGTACCTATATAAGCCAGTAGATTGTGTTCAGTGAAATGGAGGAAACATTTAAAAGACCCTGAAACAAAGTGAAGCCTTAGAACGTTATGTGCACCTTTTTAACACGATAAAGTTTTATATTACAACTAGTGGAGGCCCGCGGATTCGCTCACGTTATTCAAGGATGAAAAGTAGCCACTCTTGGGACACTACTACTAGCACCCTACAAAAACAGGATGATCCATAGCTTCACTGCGGCATTAAAGCGGAGCAAACCAACCAACATCCAACATTCAAATTTATAAAATAAGGCAAGATAAAAAAATAATGAACTTCTAAAGACAAATAATTGCATTTTTGTTCTAAATATTATAAAGAAAGTATTACTAGTTAGTACTGTCCAAGTGGCATTTATTATATCATTAAAACTCGCACGTACATAATATCGAGACAACGTAAGCAAAACGGAATTAGGAAGATAAGATTGTTTCTGTTTCAGTAGATAACGCAATCGAGCGCTCGGAGGTGCACATTTTACGAAGGATACATTTATTACATACCTACATATATGTAGGTATGATACATTTATAGAAATACATATTATGGGAACATTAATTAAATAAGACAGGTCTATGCCCAGCAATGGGATAGAGAAGGCTGTAGATGATGATGATATTCCGTCATATTTGTAAGTTTGGACTGACCCATGACTAAAATGACCAGATTTTTATAAAGCCACAAAACACATCTTGTCGTGAGTTTCATACATTGTTACTCATTTACCATTTTATGCGGCAGCTATGAATTTGAATATTGATATCTATGTGACGCCGCATATTATGTAGGTATGTATAAATACGTAGATATATAACAGGATGTGTGATCTTCCTGTCTGAGTCATGTGTGTTACTGTAATCTGACACTATACTCGCACATCTTGCACATAATATGCACTTAAGAATACAGTACGATATGATTTATAGGTAGGTGATATATCAGAGCTGGAGATATTTGTATCTAAATATGTAATATGATACATAAAAGGAATTAATTAAAATAACTGATTTTATCAAATACACATGTATCTAGAAAATGCCTTTTCAGTTTCGTTATTTCAACGCGCACCATAAATGAATTCGATACTCGGAAATTAATTCGACACACGATTAGTATAAATGGTATCCAGCTACTAATAAATAATATTTCTACTGTATTATTTATAGAGCTTCGATGAAAGTTATAGACTTGTAACACATTTGGTGTGCTTTTTCCGACCAGACAGAGAACTTCTTGTGGTTTATGATTACGAAGGTTTAATATTTCATTGTGAATGAACCAAATATTTTCATTGCATCAGCTCAAAAAAAAATGTTCAAGATGGGGCCTCAGCATTGGATATCGTTCCTAGAAGTAGCAGATGTTGTACCTGCGGGTGGTGCCGGCGCGGGTGTGGCGGGCGTGGCGGGCGCGGCAGGCGTGGCGGCAGGCGCGGCGGTCGGCGCGGCGTCGGCGTCGGGCGGCTGCGGGTGCGGGTACAGGAAGCGCTGGTTGCCCTGCGCCACAACGTGGCGGCGCTCGCCGCGCCAGTGCTGGAAGCGCGCCAGGCGCTCCGTGTCGGGCCGCTGCCACGTCGTGGTGCGCGTGTTGTGGTCCACGTAGTAGACGCGGCCGCGGGCGTCGCGCCGCACCTCCCAGCCCGCCGGCAGCGGCTGCGGCCGCTCCCACGACGTCGACCGCGTGTTGTGGTCCACGTAATACCTGCGCACACCACACACAGATCGATTCAGCCCACGTCCTGGTACAAGGCAATTTCAAGGCAATTCAATGTTCACTGTGGGGTTGTTCGTATCCATATTGCATTTATCATATACTTACGATCTCTTTTTTGAGACTGAATAATTAGTTAGTATGTTGGTTAAAAGGAAAATTACTTTTCATAATATAATTAAGAAATTATATTCTGATATATATAGACACTTCGGATAGACGCGAGGATGAAACAGTATACCTGTTTAGAAAATATCAGGTGGTTGTGTAGGAGTTATGTAGAATTTCATTAGTCTATTAAAATATGGATAGGTTACAGTTGCTTTTCAAGATCTTAGAAAAAGTATAAAGAGACCACAAAGACAACATTACGATTAACAATATAGAAAACAACCTGCCCGGATTTTCTTTTCTATCAAATTATGTCAAATTGTTTGGCTACAACGTATATGTATGTACTTCTAGTATGGCCAACAATACTGACCGTCGTCCGTAGACATCGTATCGCATCTCCCAGCCAGCGGGCAGCGGCTCGTCAGCGGCGGGCGGCGCCGGCGCGGGCGCGGGCTCGGCGGCGGCGGGCGGCGGCGACGCGGCGTGCGACGGGCCCGCCTCCGCGCCCGCCGACACGCACGCCACCGAGCCGTTGTGCAGCGGCGGCGGGCCTGGCGGGGGCTGCACAGACACACACACATAAATAATTCAATCGCTATCCATCAACTCAAAGGAATCACTATAAGGATAGGTAATGAATAATTCGTGCTTACCCGGTTCTTATCGGGGAAAGCACGCTCCATCTTAGCTTTAGCTTAGCTTTTTCGCTTTGGGCCTTTGCTTGCTATCAGGTAAATTATGGCCAAATGCAAACCCGTTAAGTAAAAAAAAAACATATGAGGAACACCTTGTCTGTTTAGTCCCTTTATATACTAGGATGATAATTATAAAGGTTTTACAGTATATTATTTTGACAAATCTTTACCTACAATTAGAAAAAGAAAATTTGGGTTGGGGAGAATTCTTTGAATTTAAAATTAGTAATTATGTCAGATGTAATGTACAGTTGCTCTTGATACTAAGATAAGATTAAAATCAGTGTTTTCCTAATACATGAATTCAATATCAAATTATGTTTTTCTCTTATAACCAAGCATGCATCAAGTAATGCTAAACAATGATGAACTATTGAATGAAGGTATGTACTCACTCTCAATTCTCTTTGGGAGCGTAGCATAGAGCGGAGTGCTTCAGGGTTGTTCCGCATGCGGACCCTGGCGCGGACTCCCTCGCTGAGCGCGCCGTGGCCGGCGGCCGCCTCGCCCAGCAGCTCGCGCGACTGACTCAGGATGGACGGGTCAATTCTCAGGCCATCTAAAAATATCACTAACTCGGCTGATTTTGTTTCCGTAGTTGAACTGGATGAGTTTTCTTGGGACACAGCTTTCATCAAATCTGAAAAGATGAAATTCAGTGGTTATTCATACAATTTATTTATTTATTAAGTTCTTATTGATCAGTGTATTTTTGTAGCAGTGGTGTCAGTATACAATTTGTCAGTATTTGACGATATGGCTATAAGCTGAGGTTATAACAACACTATCTCTGTCACTACATGGTTGATGACAACTACAAAATGTAACACCAACACACATTTTTGGTTTATAATTATATAATCTGTTTATTATCCTCCTTCAAGTTGTATTTATTACTTAGAGTCGGGCAAATAATTTTTTTGGTATTCATCCTGGGCAGATACATTGAGTTTTCTTTCTTTCACTAATGACTCTTATCCTATATCTATGAGACCTCAGATGTTGTCCTCAGATTTTTTTTTGATTATTCCAAAATAAGTGAAAATACAGCTTAGTATACAGCTTACTTACCAATTGACAATTCCACATTTTCACATTTTCCATTAAAAAATAGTAATATTTTGAGTAGGTTGACTCTTTTCTCTCCAATAATATTGTCTTTTCTAAAGCTATGGTAGTCGGCGAGGCGGAACAGGAGCTGCGACTGCGGCGTCACCAGCACTGTGAGGTCTTCCTTCCATTTTGGGTGCAGAGTATTTCTGATGACTTCAGTCCGTCGTGTTATCTTGTCATCTATTATTACTTGTAGGTATGGATTTGGTTTAAATAGTCCTGAATTCTTTATGTTCGCTGATTCAACTAAAATAAAATAAAAATTACAATGAATTACTGCAGGTAAAGTTGTTAACCCTTTCTCTACTAAACTTTGTTTGCTAATAAACTTACGAGAATAATACCTTACCTACATAATTATAATCATCATAGAGTTTAATATTTACCAAACATTAATATAGATGATGACAGGTAGGGATGATGATGACAATCATCATCAGTATATTCACAAAATATTCAATAACATTCATTAAAGAATGTTCTCACTCAAACATAAATAAACTCACAGGATGTTATTGTTTATATCTTCTGTGCCTATACAGCTCATATTTATAAGATCATATTAAACTGTATAAAAAATGACATGAAATATCAGTATTTATGTAATACAGATTTAACATGTTCCACCTATGTATATGTTAAATGTAGACATCAGTGGATATATCCACTTTGTAAACAGATACAGGTTGTTGGTAGTGATATATGACATTACTTAATAGTGTAGTTAGTGGCACCTTGCAATGTTGCCTCAGTTGATCAGTACCTATGTGTAAATCTTAGGTGTAATCTGTATAAATATTAAATACCACCTTCATCCAAATGGACTGAGCTGTTTGGTCATGAAGATGGAGCAAACATATACATATTTAGAAATATATCTGTATAATATCAGTAACAAGTGTGCCATTACCTGTGAGACTCAGTTGATGATATGTGGCGAGGGAGATGGGAGCCGTGAGGCTCTGAATGTTTTCAGTCATAGTGAATCCTTTATTTCAATTCATAATAAGGCCTAATAGTAGGTTCACTGGAACCAATTTCCCTGAAAAAAAAACCATTAAGGAAAAATAATAAGTAATTATTCTAATTATATATTAAAACATTGCTAAATATAAATAAGGATATTAATATCCTTTATCAAAGATATCCATTTTGTATTTGCTACATTATGCTGTTGCTTGACTGTTATCAGTAGGTATATAAAATTTAATCACCTTTGTAGATAGAACATTCAAGATTTTACATTATTAAATACAATAAATAGACTTGTTTAGCATTTAGTAAGATAGGCAGAATATATATGTAGATATATATTGAAAAATTAACTTGTTTAATTCTTGAAAAATTACTCTTATTGAGAAAGTTATTGTAAGAGATGATTCATATATACTTAAGTAGTTATATACAAACTAGATATAAGTTATTTTGTAAGTGATTTATTAGTCCAATTTAAAAGATAAGAAATTAGCTTATCCATGAGGTACACAAATGTAACAGATTCAAATCAGTTTAGTCTATTCCAGTAAAGTTAAATTAATTAGGTAGCCATTTTAAGTATTTCACAGGCAATATATAAGACTGTTATGAGGTCATGGGTTGTATTTAATACAATGAATAAATATGACATTGAAAAATTTAAGCATCAAGTAAGGCAACAGTCTGTATCTTACAAAACATTAGCATTCTATAAAATCTATATAACTGTTTTATTTCTAAGGCTGTTAAAGTTGCATGGTACATATTAGCTTTATAAGGTTTCAGAAAAAGTTATCAGTGATTGTTGTATGAACTAAGGCTGCACATAAAAGCATTCATGAAGGAAACACCCTGATGCGTTAGGGTATGGAAGTGATGAGTAAGACATGTCAAATTTAATTAAGTCTAATGAATTTGATTATTATATCAATAGTCATTTTATTTTTCATGACTCGAACTTAACAAACTCTAGAAATAATCTCACTTACTTCTTATCTTCTACAAGGAAGCAGGCAAATAACACTGCATTGCATCGCAATACGCGCACTTAAATGTTTCGTTAACAGAGGCACACGTTGTAGTAATTTTAAGCCTACTAGGTTTCTTAAGGGAGGAAATCAGTTATTTTTAGTAAATTATTGCTATAACACCCGATAAACTAATTTATTTCATTGATTTCGAGTTCACAAATTGCTTCAGATTACACAGAAAAGAAACATGAAACGAAATTGTCTAACTGACGTTGACAGTGAAATAAAAATGTCAAACGAAGAAAATATTGTACACACAAAATAACTTATTACCTACTGGAAAATCGCTCATTTACTCCAGTAAATCTAATTTCCAGTTTCCAAACTAAAACTTTTGTAAATTTAGGGGAAATAAAATGGAAAATACAAATTTTGTATGTATTTCAGACCGCGAATTTATTATTTTTTTGTTTATTTAGATATATATAAAAAATATATCACAGCCAAAAAAGTTGACAATTCATCCAGCTGACGATTGTCAAAAAATTGTTTTTCTAGTTCTACTCCTTCAGGGTTGGATTTTGTACTATAATTATAGTATTTGTACCATAATTTCGCCCTTTGTACTATATACTATCCACATCTAAGGATAGTACGCTAAAATACTATAATTTTAAGTTTTTCCCGAATGCTTAGTTTTACGTTATTATAAATATTTCTATCGTGCGTGAATTCTGATCTTGCGATATTTTCTGTGTCGATGGTCAGGGATTCCCCGATTAGAAGAGGAGTAAATTTTGCCATACCTGGTGTTGATTTTAATGGCTACAAAATAAGTTAAATTAAAAATAATGAAAGTGTACTATAATTTTTTGTAAAATACTATCCTTTTCATTTTTTTGTACTATCTTTTTCAACATACCTAAATCCAACCCTGTACTCCTTCCTCCTTACTCTTTGTATTCCTTCGATTGTATCTGAGGATTGTATCATGATGATTGTACGTTAGTATCCTTAGTAGTCTGTGGATTGTATTCACTATTCAGTAATCAAATCAGTATTGATTTTTGTTTTGCTACACAAGTTTTCTGTTGGAACCAATTTCACAGGTGTTAAATCCATGTTTACGCTTCAAATGTAAGTATTCAATCATACAGATCAATACATATATGTTTAATAATATACCTATACTAGTGTGCAAATATTTGATCAAATACATCCCTGGATAATGCAATAGAAATCCACCATTTTGCATCCTTTGATAAATGTATTTTGTAAGTTTATATCATTATAATACGAAATGGAAAAGTTCCGTCTGAATACACATAGCGTATAAGGGATATCTACTAAATTAATTATATCTGCCTTGGTTTCTTGAGCGACATTACATCAGCCTTGAGAGGCATATTGCGACAGTATGTGGGTGTGTAATTCAACCTTGAAGAATTTCGTGTATTTCAATACATCATCATAGTGTCCACAGTGGCAGCGGACTTCACCTTGATCTGCCATCAGGTGCATCACTTGTCAATAAAAATGCCATGATTATAAATTGACTTAATAGCTAGGAAGTTATTATCAATTGCTGCTTCTTGGTCTCGGTCTTCATACTCATATGAGCACCTTTAAAATAATACCAAGTATATATTAGATTACAGTAAATTATATTTAATGCCTACATAATCATTGTGTGACATAAAACTGATAAAACAGTTTATTGGTAGTGTTTACAATTACATGTCATTCATTTGAATGTTACTTATACAATTGTTTCACATAATTCCTTCACTTTCACCATTTATATTTAGGTAGGACTTCTTGTAGGTAGAAAAATAGTAAATAGTATAAAAAGTTTGTTGAACAAGCCACTTCTTCAGTTTAATTTTAAATACATTATCACTTAAAGCATTAGTGATATCAGTCGGAAGACAGGCCTCCGGTCCTTGTACATGAAAATTTAATAATATTTATGGTTTTTGTATTTTATCTTGCAGCATATAACATGAGCCCCGTGGAGAGTGTGCCAGTGGCTGTGCTGAACAGTGTAGATGACTATGTGGAACTGCTGTATGATGATATCCCAGAAAAAATAAAGGGATCTGCTTTAATTCTACAACTAGCCAGAAATCCTGATAACTTGCTGGAATTGGCAAGAAATGGTAAACTTGGTTTAATATTTGGATCTGTATTCATTGCTTGTTTTATTCCAAATTATAATTTTATTGAAATCCATTTACCCAACTACTAGAAGTAGCATTTTTTTTATTTGTACCTGTGTAATGTAAATAAAGTTCTCTAAAACTGTGACAAAATTGATTTAAGCTATTAAAATGAATATTCTGATATATAACCAGTTTAATGATTTACTTTACAGAAGCATTACTCAGTGCTCTCTCCCGAGTTCTCAGAGAAGAATGGAAAAGAAGCATAGAGTTGAGCACAAACATTGTTTACACATTCTTCTGCTTCTCCACCTACAATGAGTTCCATCCCGTCATCATTCAGTACAAGATAGGCTCCTTGTGTATGGATGTTATTGATTATGAACTGAAGAGATATGACCAGTGGAAGGAAAAAGTTGAAGGCAAGAAACAAGTACTCACTCCTGATAAGGTTTGTAAACTTATTTCATTTTACAGATTTTTGTATGCAATGTATTTGTATCTGTCTATGATATTATTTCTAGCAACACTCTGAAGCTTTAAACTTACACTTTAAAGGCTCGAAAAAAGGTTGATACCCATTTTTAAATTCGTGTGTTAAATTACATTAAAAAACACACAATAAACATTGCACCAGTGGACTGTATAAATTTGAACTTTGTGTGGACTATATAAAACAATTTTGACACAGTGTGATATGGGCACATCAGCAATTTGCTGCTCGCCCATTAATCAAATAAATAAACCTTTTTTTTATTTAATACAACAAGATTATTTTTTCCAGAGTGAATTGCCTAAAAGTCGCATACCAGAACCAAAGCGTCGTCCAAAGTCAGGAACATGGGCAGTGGCTGATGTGACGATGCAGAAGTCTCGCTCCCTAGTATCCAGCTACCATGAAGACTTGTGCAGCGCGTCAGACGACTGCATGGCCAAGAATGACGAGGAACAGATGAAGAGGAAGCTGAAAACATTGTCCAAGAGACAGGAACAGTTGCTGCGAGTGGCTTTCTACATGCTACTCAATATAGCAGACAATGTCAAAGTAGAAGAGAAAATGCACAGAAAAGACATTGTAGGCCTCCTCATTGGGGCCATGGAGCGCCACTCCAACATTGATCTCCTGATACTCATTGTCTCATTCCTGCAGAAGCTTTCCATCTTTGTAGAGAACAAAAACAATATGGCTTCCAGAGGGATCATTGAGAAACTAGCACCACTGCTGGACTCTTCTAATGCTGATCTTGTTAATGTCACTCTCAAATTGTTATTCAATCTAACTTTTGACACTAAGCTGCGAAACAAAATGATTAAAATTGGGCTCTTGCCCAAGTTTATCCAGTTTACTAGTAAGTCCTCTTTCTAATTAAGTTGTTATCTAAATATCTTGTACATTCAGAGCTTTTAATTGATTAATAAAATGTTTCAGGTGATGACAAACACATAAACTTGGCTATGAAGATCTTGTACCACCTCAGCATGGATGATAGAGTGAAACTCATGTTCACACAATCAGACTGTGTCAAACTGGTAAGTTGGTAACATACTGGTTCTTGTAATAATAATATATGTACATAAAATATGTGTATTACATATAAACTCTCCAATTTTATTATATCCTTATTTTTATTTAATCACTGAAATTCACTCAAAATATTAGTTATGTGAATCTACTACAAAAACATGATGATCTGCAATGTTATAGTACCTAGCTGACATCATAGTGGATCATATAAAAATACTGATGTGCATTGGGTTTCTCATAAAACTAATCTTGTATGAGAGAGGAATCTGCAGAGATAAAAGACAATTTAATGTTTGCAAATGAAGTAACATATAATACATTTAGTCTAAATTTGAGAAAGGGAGAATGTGTATTGATGAGTGGTCACATTGTGTATGTGTGCAGCTGACGGACATGCTGCTGCTGAACGTGTCCGGGGGGGGCGGGGGCGGGGCGGGCAGCTCGGAGGTGCTGGTGGCGCTGTGCGTGAACCTGGCGTGGTGCCCGCGCGCCGCGCACCACATGGCGGCGGAGGGCCGGCTGCGCGAGCTGCTGGCGCGCGCGCTGCGCCAGCGCCACGCGCCGCTCGCCAAGCTGGTGCGCAACCTCTCGCACCACGCGCAGAACAAGCCGCTCTTCGTGGTGAGCGCGCTGCATCTAGCTCACTATTTCTTGAGTCAATAAAAGATGAAAAATAAATTTGTATATTAAATTTAAAGAATCGAAAAACGAAAGAAACTAGAAAAACTTTACTGCCTCGCAAGATTTACAAAGTAGAATATTAATCTTGTAGTAAAATTTTATGTAAATACTTATTTGACATTGTTGAATCCTTAGCTGCTCTCGGGATAACATTAGGTATCAACCCTCACTTCGCCCTAGTACCCGTTGACTTGGCTCGTACGACGCGATATCGTGATGTTAATAAACATTACAATACATCGCAGGAGTTCGTGGGCGACATCGCGGGCGCGGCGAGCAGCCCCGACACGCCGGAGGAGTTCCTGGCGGAGTGGCTCGGCACGCTCAGCAACATCCTGCAGCCCGACACAGTGGACGTGCACGCGGTGGTGGAGCGCTACCGGCTCGTCGATTGCATCATGAACATACTCGACCCAGGTACAAACAGCAGCTACCAACTAATAAGAATATCTCAACCTAATTTGGACCTTTCACTGCCATTTGCTAAGAACATATAGAAATTTAAGGTGTAAATTAAATGCTTGCGCTTTAGAACCCCCAGAAAGTACCAGCGACGCATGTTCGTTTTAACATTCCTGTAATTTAAACAATCCTAACAATCAGTCTAGTTAGTAATGAAATCCAAAATAAACGAAATACTAAATCTAAGTAAACCACTACCTAAACTAAAAAAGATTTATTGAATACGCATGCAGTGTCTGTAGTAGGTAGGACATGCGGCTTTGTTTGTAACCATTAACTGTACTGTAACTTGTATGTTTGCTATGCTGTCCAGTTTACAGACCTAAATAATAATAAAAAACTACATAAATAAATATTTTAGGACATATCACACAGCGCCATCTAGCCCCATACTAAGTTTACACTTGTATCATAGGTACTAGATTACGGATATAATGCACTTTTTTTTTAGTACTTATAAAAATACTTACACTAGTTGTTAATGGTCGCAGAGAAGTGCGCGGAGCCGGCCCTGTCGCTGGAGGGCGTGGTGCTGGCGGGCGCGATTTGCGCGGAGGCGCGCGGGGCGGCGGCGCTGGCGGCGGCGGGCGGCGGCGCGGCGCTGGTGGCGCTGCTGCGCGCGCGCCAGGCCGACGACGAGCACGTGCTGCAGACCGTGTACGCCTTCCGCCAGATGCTGGCGCACCCCGCCGCCGCGCAGCACCTCGTCGACTGCACCGGTACACTACCTACTATTTCCTCTTATCGAAAGAGAGTGCTCAACTCTGGCTTCAGAGTTTTTTTTTAAACAAGATACTCACGCTTGACTAAAACTCGCCTGATGTTAAGCTACGTTGTAATCTACGATCTAGCGCGCTAGCCTAGAAGAAACCGATTCACTCGTTTTCAAACCGCCCTAAGGGCCTCTAACATGGCTTTACGACTGCCGTACTATGTCAGACAGCCGGGACCTACTATTTAACGTGTCATCCCCTACGGAAGCGCTCAAATATTCTAGATACTGAACCTACCCTATAAAATAAATACATTTTGTGTTGAAGACCTTAATCTGATACTTAAACTGACGTTTACAGAAGCCCCCGCGTACCTCATCGATTTGATGCAAGACAAGAATGTGGAAATTAGGAAAATGTGTGACTCCTGCCTCGACATCGTCTCGCAGATGCAAAACGAGTGGGCGTTGAGGATCAAGGTAACTTCATCCATTTCCATTCATTCTATATCTCGTCCAATTGTATTTAACACATTTTAGTTTTAATGAAATTTTGCAAGGTACAATCCACCATTTTAATCAAAATAATGTAAAGTTTTAATTTTAAAATCATGTAGAACATGAATACAAACTAGTCAACTTCTTCGTATGAGAGTGGCCAACTCTCTGGTTTTGAGAATTTTCAATTCTTCCACCTAAAGGGCCTCTGACATGGCACATATACAATAAGTCAAGTTTCATAAATGTAAGGTGTATGTTGTGTGCAGGTGGAGCGGTTCCGCTGCCACAATGGACAGTGGCTGGCGGTGGTGGAGACGCTGGGCGCGGAGGGCGGCGCGGGGGACGCGCCCGACGACCTGCCGCCCTACCTCTCCGCGGAGTACCTCACCACGCACAGACTCACCACTTCCGGTACGCATCTCACTCAATTTATTTTATTTTACACTAGTGAGTAGGCTCGCTCGCATTAAGAAGTAAAACTTGCATCCCCTATTTCACCCCTTTAAATTGGCATTTCCCAAAACCCTTTCTTAGCGGGTGCCTACGTCATAACGTCTACCTACATTCCAAATTTCAGCCCAATCCGTCCAGTGGTTTGGGATATGTGTTGATAGATCACTATATCACTATATTAAGTTATATAAATGATTACTGTATTATATGACGTACCTATTGTAGCGCAATGTTATAAGGTCAATAAATATCTTTGAATCTTTGAATCTTTATCTGTCAGTCCTTTGAGTTTTATATGTAGAGATTTTACATTATACATAATGTTTCCATGGAAGGACCCGAGCGCCCAAGTATGGTACATATCTTGCTGAGAGAACTCCCCTAACGTATTAGTTTCAGAATATGCGACTCAAGAGATACATAATTGGAATTTGTTCTGGGTAGAAACCAGCATTAAATGTATATTAATAAATAATAAATAAATATTCCGGGACATTGCACACAGCGCCATCTAGCCCCATACTAAGCAAACGCTTGTGTTGTGGGTACTAGCAGGCCTACCTAACAAAAAACAAAATGGCGCGACGCAACCGAATTATATACCTACTGCTCTATCCGTAACCCACGCGCAAGCCAAATTGAAACTTAACGTTTCGTGTTAAAGTTCACATTGCGCTGAATACCGTCCGAAACTCGCCCAATGGTCATGGATGTCACATGAAATGAATGTGGGCTAATAATATTTTCGTGTTATGCCTAGGTACTCATTGGTGAAACGTTTGTCCACAGTGATATATGTCATCAATGACTTTGTTTCATTGCTTTGTTTGATATAATATTACAATAAAATATCTTAGATACTAGGTACCTACTTGTTACAACTCGAATTGAAATAAAATAAAATAGCTCATTCAGGTACCTACATATTTACCGCGGCCCGCCCGTTGTCAGTCAATGACCTTTGCCATTATTCTAAGATTTGTATGTTGGAAATAAATAGCGTAGTTACTTTTTATCGAAAATAATAAAGTAAATTCCTTGACCATAGAATACAGACAGTACCTATGGCCTACCAAAACTAAAACAATAGATACCTACATTGTGTTTTTTCGTAAGTTTTACTAAGAATTTATGAAGCAATTGAATTCTTTTGATATTGGAACTGAAATTTACGTACCTACTGATGGATTAGCAAAACAATAACAATCCACAAAACAAATACCTAGTACCTGCTCTACTAAATCTACAAAACTAGTTAAGTAACTATCTAGGTACAAACTAATCTTGACACACTGTCCAAACAGAGTACTCGGTTCGGCGGGCTGTGGTTGCGCGGCGAGAAACTAGATGGCGCTAGTGGTCATTTTAGCACGCGCAAAAGCGATTTTTTGAGATTTGTAAGCAAATTGTCGAGTCAAGTATTGTTTGAGTTTAAAAAGAGTTTTAAAGAGTTTAAAAAGTGTTATCAAAGAAGTTCTTTCAATAGTGTATTAATATAAGTGAATTGTGTAGTGTAAATAAATAGTGCAGTGTGATAAAGTGTTTCATTGAAGTGATCTCCCCCAACATAATGGTGCCGAAACCCGTGGAATGGACTAAGGACATAGTGAAATCGTGAGTAAAGTGAACAGTGCAAAAAGACTTAGAAAAAAATCACGTTCGATTCTTGAAAATTTTACAAGTGTTAAATTCTCAAACACTTAGAATATTTCGCATCAAAACTTCTGGGACTTAGAAAAATCGATGTTCAAATCCCGAAAAAAATAAAAATTACAAGTGTCAAAATTTCAAACACTTAGAATATTTTGCATCCAAACATTTGGGACTTAAAAAAATCCGAAGTTTAGTATTGAAAATTTCACAAGTGTCGGATAGAAATTACAATGGCTGAAACTTTGAAGTCACGCCTTCGCAGACTGGAAGATTTGGTTGATCGCGTAATTAAGGCCCACACTAATCATAAAAAGTCGCCTAGAGAGAGAATTACCACAAATTATGTAGAAACCAAATTAGAATCCCTGGATCAATTGTGGAACGCCTTTTTGGATGGCCACAACGAGATAGCGTCGTCATTAGAGAAGTTGGATAAAATCAAACTCGAATATTTTTCTGAAGACATATACTCAAAATTGGAAGAGATTTACGCGGAATATAAAACAAAGCTCAAGGATGACTTACAAGTACGCAAGCTACCTACCGTTGCTCCTTGCCTCTGTGGTACGTGTCTCACTACTTCTCCTGCGAGAACAACGTGTGAAGTCAAGCTGCCGCAAATCCATCTGCCTAAATTCTCCAGTGGTTACGAAGATTGGCAAACCTTTCATGGCATGTTCGAGTCCCTCATACATAAGAATGCGAGTTTGAGCGCAGTGCAAAAGTTGCATTACTTGAAGAGCTGCTTGACGGGCGAAGCGGAAGTCCTGCTAAAGAACCTGTCGACAACAGAACTCAATTATCAAGAAGCATGGAGTATGCTAGTTCGGAGATATAACAACAAGCGCTTCAACGCGAACGAGATTATGAAACGTCTGTTTACGCAGAAAGCTATTACTACTGAGTCACCGACAGCTTTGAAGCAGATACTTGATACAACATCTGCTTGTCTAAAGGCCTTAGAGAACATTGAAGTCAATACAACCTCTTGGGATACAATCATCAATTTCTTAGTTGTGTCAAAATTAGACACAGAGTCACGAAAGTTATGGGAGTTAGAGGTGAGCCGAGAAAGTGACGAGTCCGCAGATAATCTACCTACCTGGTCTCAACTTAAAAGGTTCTTAGAAATGCGATTCAGAACCCTCGAGATGATTGAACCAACCGTTAAATCTACACCCAGAGCACAACCACAAAACAATACAAACAAACCGAGCGTAAAAGCGAGATCATTTCATTCATCCATTCAGGAAGAGAAGAAGAATTCCAACTGCATCATGTGTTCAGGACAACATGCGCTGTACCAGTGTAAGCAATTTGCAACGCAGACCCCGGAGAAGAGAACTGAGTATATACAATCAACGGGTCTGTGCTTCAACTGCTTGTCCTCCACGCACTCTGTAAAGAATTGTCGCACATCTTCATCTTGCCGTCGCTGCGGCAAGAGACATCATTCGCTACTGCACTTTGAGCGAACTTCTATTCAAGATTCAGCTACTGTTGAGTCTACGAGACCTATATCTACAAATACTTCTACTGGAGTATCTGAGTCGAGTAAGCAACAAGAGATGAAAGTTGTAGCTCATCTTTCAAGAGAGAGTTTTCGATACAACAAGGGACTACTAGCTACTGCTATGGTCAAAATCAAATCGCCTACTGGCTATTCACAAATCGCCCGAGCACTTATCGACCCAGGATCCGAGGGCTCATTTATAAGAGAAACTACTGCACAAGCTCTCCGCCTGAAAGGCTTAGCGGCGAAAGGCACAGTTTCGAGAATCGGAGACAAAGAAACTGAGATAACAAAAATAGTGACATTTGAGTTAGGGTCTCTACACAACCCTGACTATTCTGTGCCAGTTGAGGCATTTGCAATGAAAAACGTAACCTCATTTCAACTGTGTCAAGATAGTTCACCACCAGACTGGCCAGAAATTCAACACTTACCTTTGGCTGATCCAAACTACAGAGAACCTGGAATTATAGATGTTGTATTAGGATCGGAAGTACACGGAGAGATCATTAAGAATGGTATCATCAAACATCCTTCGATGAGTGGTCATGTTGCATCCAACACGGAGCTTGGCTGGATAATTTCTGGAAAAATAAGCAAAGGGTTATCCAATCAACATAAAATAACTAACATGCACATACACATAAAGGAAGATCAACTTCTGAAAAAGTTTTGGGAAATAGAAAGAGAACCTGATAGCATCGTAAAACCAATGACAAAGGAAGAAATACGATGCGAAGAGATATATGAAGAAACTACAAGAAGAAATGAAGAAGGACGTTACGTCGTGAGATTACCTTTCAAGACTTCCAATCCAGAATGCTTACACAGCCAGTCAAAGGAGATCGCCTTAAAGAGGCTCACATCACTTGAGAAGAAACTAATACGAGATCCACATTTACAAGAGGAGTATAAGAACGTAATCGAAGATTATGTCAATCAAAATCACTTACAACCCATCACAGATTCCAAGGAGTTAGATGATCAACAAGTTGTCTACTTACCACACCACTCGGTTGTCAGAACAGACAAAGAAACAAGCAAAGTAAGAGTGGTCTTCGATGCTTCTAGTAAAGGCTTGAACAATGTGTCGTTGAATGACAATTTACTTGTAGGCCCAAAACTACAATGTGACTTGCGGCATCTACTGATGCGATGGAGAAGGCATGCAATCAGTATTGTAGCAGACTTGGTTCAAATGTACCGCCAAGTTGTAGTTGACGAAAGAGACACAGATTTTCAAAGAATTCTATGGAGATCTAATCCACAAGATGAAATTCAACATTACAGACTATTGAGACTTACGTTTGGAACATCCTGTGCGCCATACTTGGCCGTGAAGACTCTGCAACAGCTAGCAAAGGATGAGTATGAAAACTATCCTATAGCTGCAGAAATAACACTTAAAGACTACTTACTACATGGATGATTTACTTACAGGATGTGACACAGCAGAACAAGCTATTGAGATCTATGAGCAGATGAGTAAATTAATGAATGCAGGAGGCTTTCAAGTTCAAAAGTGGTGCAGCAACAGTCGCAAATTGCTTGATTACATCAGCAAAGAGAATCAGAGACCTGACCAACTGAAGAGCTTCAAATCTGATGAGAACATGAAGGTGCTAGGTATATCCTGGAACAAAACAAACGATCAATTTGAGTATCATTTTCACTTACCTGAACATGATGAGACGAGAAGAGGAATCACAAAACGCAAGGTACTATCGGAGATAGCCCGGCTATACGATCCTATGGGATGGATTTCACCGATCATCATAACCGCCAAAATTTTCATACAAAAATTGTGGAAGTCAAAGTTATCATGGGATGAGGAACTTACCCCACAACTCTTACTAGAATGGGAAAAGTTCAGATCTGACTTACCAAACATTGTGAAGATAACTATCAGCCGATGGCTTCAGACAAGAAGTGACGACGATGTAGAGCTTCATACCTTCGCTGATGCATCTCAATCCGCATATGCAGCAGCTGTGTATCTGAAATCGACGAGTCACGACGGTAGCACCGCAGTCCATCTAATCACTGCTAAAACCAAGGTGGCCCCTGTGGAAAAAGAAATATCAATTCCTCGCATGGAATTATGTGCAGCATTACTGGCTACAAAACTAGTGTACGAAGTTTCACAGATCATGGAAATACCTACGAGCAAGATCTATGCGTGGTCTGATAGTACGGTTGTTCTAGCATGGATAGCAGGAAAGCCCAGTCGTTGGAAAACATTTGTGGCTAACAGAACATCAGAAATACTTACCATGTTAGACCGCGACCAGTGGAGACACGTTCCAACGGATCAGAATCCAGCAGATTGTGCATCGAGAGGACCTCGTATTCCAGAGCTGAAGGATCATCGATTATGGTGGCATTGACCAGAATGGCTAAAGCGAGATGAGTACAGACAAAATTCGGGTTACATTTACGACACATCGGAAGAAACAAGATCAATCAAAGTGCTTACCACCACAGGTCGCCATTTTGTGCTGCGACCTGTCAAAAGCGTTTGACGTTTCTGATCACGATGTTCTCGTTGGTAAGCTGAGCCATTATGGAATCACCAGCTCCGCAAATAGCTTGCTGAACAGCTTCCTTAGGAACAGATCTCAAATTGTGGTTGGAAACAACAGCAAAGTCAGATCTGACCCTTTGGAGTCGACTATGGGGGTTGCTCAAGGGTCATCCGTGTCAAACCTGCTGTTCTCGTTGCTGCTAAATGACTTGCCGGACGCAGTGACAGCAGCAGACATACTTATGTATGCTGATGACGTTGCCGCCATTGTGGCGGCAAGCTCGGTTGATGAGCTCGAACATCAGCTCAATGAGACAGCTCAGCAGCTGTCGAGATGGTTCTCCATAAATGGTTTAGCTCTTAATTTAAAAAAAACTCACTATTTCCACTTCGACCTTTCCGGCCGTAACCGCAGACCACTGACGGTTCGAGTTCAAGGCACCGAGCTTAATCAGACCCAGTGCACCACTTTTCTGGGATTTGAGCTGGACTCTGCCCTGATGTGGGATCAGCATGTCTACAAAATATGCGGAAAATTGAGTGGGGCGTGTTTTGCGCTACGACGAGTTTCTCGCCTGGTATCGGTCGAAGTGGCCAGAGCCTGCTACTTCGCCACCATTCACTCTCTGCTCCAGTACGGGGCGGAGATCTGGGGTCAGTGCGCTGAAAAGGAAAGAGCGTTCCGCCTCCAGAAATGTGCAGTTCGATCTATCATGCAGGTACCATTTGATACTCCCGCAAGACCGCTTTTCAAAAAACTCGGCATCCTCACCCTGCCTGCAATTATAATATTGCAAGTAGCTCTATACATGAGGACTAACTTAGATTCTTATGCTACCTATGACGACACTCACGCCTACAGTACACGAAAAGCTAATAAACTGAAGAGTATAAAGTGCTCACTCGCCAAGTCGACTAAACTCACCCATGTGATGGGCCCGGCGGTGTATAACAGGCTGCCGGCATCCATCACTAGCGCCCCAACTACCAGTAGCTTTAAAACTCGCTTGCAGAAGTTGTTAATCGAGCACTCCTTCTACACTATTAAGGAATTCATGAATTTTAAAATATCAAATGATGAAGAATAGTTGTAATTTATTTCAACTTTTGATCGTTTAATATTATTTTTTAAATTATTAACTTATTGGAATAAAATTATTATATCAATATTTTTAATTTTGACATTTATATACACACTTTGACATGTAATTTTTATGTTTCTTCATAAGTAATTATGTTCTTTGTTATTATGTAACAATTGCATATGAATATGTACCAATATGACGTGTAAATCGGCTTTACCAATAAATTGATTATGATTATGATTAACGAGAAAGAAGATTTCATATGGTCAAGATTTTCCAACCTAGCAAAAATGTTGAGAGTTCTTGCATACTGCAAGAAATTTTTACTACTGAGACAACCTAAAGAACAACGTGAAACATCATTCAAAACCGTGAGTCGAGAAGAAGTTGAGATAACTCTCCAATTCTGCATAAAAGAGACCCAGTCTTTGCACTTCAAGAATGAGATTCACCGTTTAACATCTGGTCAGAACGTTTCCAACAAGAGCCAGCTCCTAACACTTCACCCAATTCTGGACGAGAAGGGAATTTAAGAGTAGGGGGCAGGATACGCGAAGCTGAAGTAGAAAGTGACAAGCGACATCCTGTGATTTTACCTAGTGACAGTCATCTTACTAGGCTAATAGTTCTGGACGCTCACATCAAAACGCTTCACGGAGGACCACAACTGATGTTAAACTACGTGAGGTCAAAATACTGGATAATTCGAGCACGAAATCTGGTAAAGAAATGCTATAAAACCTGCGTGACATGTCTGAGATATTCCCAACAAAATAATCAACAACTAATGGGACAAATTCCTGCAGACAGACTAAAGCCAACGAGACCTTTCAAAATCAGCGGTGTTGACTTTACAGGGCACATCAATATCAGATTTTCACCAGGACGAGGAGCCAAATCTTACAAAGGCTACATTTGTGTATTTGTGTGCTTCTTCACCAAGGCTATACACCTGGAAGCGGTATCAGACTTGACATCATCAGGCTTCATAGCAGCATTTCGGAGATTCGTTTCAAGGAGAGGACATTGTCAAATCTTATATTCTGACAATGGCACTAATTTCACTGGAGCTGACAAAGAGTTGCGAGAGATGTTCGAGAAATCAAAAGCAAACCCGCTTCATCATCTACTTGCCAACGAGGGTACGACGTGGAAGTTTATCCCACCCTATTCACCAAACTTTGGAGGTCTATGGGAAGCTGGAGTCCGGTCTACAAAAAACCATCTAAAACGTATTATTGGAGACTCAACTCTCACCTATGAGGAGCTGTCAACGGTATTAAGTCAAATTGAGGCCTGTTTGAACTCCAGACCGTTATCCTACACCAGCAACGATCCTGACGATCCAATGCCCCTAACGCCTGGACATTTCTTAGTGGGCGAACCACTGACAATAATACCAGACGAGACATTTCACGAGGAACAGCCGATTTCAAATTTGAGGCGATGGCAATATTGCCAAAAATTAATGAGTCAGTTCTGGTAACAAATGGTCCAACGAATATCTGACCACTTTAAACCAGCGTTATAAGTGGGCCAACAAAAAAGAACCGGAACCTGGGATTGGCACCGTTGTGGTTATCCGAGACAAAAACATACCACCGGCCAAGTGGTTAATGGGACGAATAATTGAGAAGTTCCCCGGAAAGGACAACCTTACACGAGTCGTGTCCATCCAGACCAAAGGAGGGATTATTCGAAGACCCTGCAATAAATTATGCTTCTTAATCAGGGATACGTAGTTTACATGTTAATTTCGTTATAGGTTTTGTATTTTTATACCTACTAGTGCCATCTATCTTTTCATTCATTAAATTTGTGTTGTTTTACTTTTGAGACGTTCCCCTCATGGTGGGCGGTAGCAGTCAATTACATACTTTATTTTCTTACAATTCACTTAACTCTCCTCATTTTTCGGAATATAAAAAAAGGATACATTTGGGTTCTCCGTATTTTGTTTTCTTAGGCACCCAGAAACGCAACAGTCCCTATTATATTTTTGTTTATTGTATTTTTTGCTCATTTTGTCACGCGGTGTACGAGCGGTTGGATCGCCGTCTGACACACGACTGTCGAGCGTACTTTACTGTGCCCTCCGCGCGCCGCGCGTTACTAACGGGGAGATAGGTTTCTGTACTACTTCTTTATTCTGTGGTACTAGATAAGGGATATAATACTTAAGTAAATACTTTTCTTTTGTAAATTCATACTTATTATATATACAAACGACCAGACTCAATACAAGTAATAATAACATTCAGTTCATTTAAGAACTCATTCTGTTTTGTCTACCATTATAAAATAAATAATGTGACAAAACCAGCATTTTACAGAGGTTCAAAATCTTAGTCAAGTTTCATTCAAGGAAAGATTTAGGCATACAACATAACATAAATTATCCAGCTAAAAGAACTCTATCAAGGATTTAATGAAATTTTTTTTAGTACAAAGTGTCTAAATTCTTGCATTTATGTGTTAACTCTCTTTTTTTCAGACTCACAAACATCACTTAACGACGATTCTGATAGCTTTTCTGGAGATGCTGACATCAATGGATCGAAAAGGTAACATAATTATAATTTGAACAGTTTTTATTCTGCAATAATATGCAGGTAAGTACTAGATTCTTGTTTGGATTTAATAAAGTTAATCATTATTACAAAAATTTCATTAAAACTAATATTGAGCAGAACGTGATATGTAGCAGTAAACTCTCCAAACAGTAAACATTATCAGTAAATAGATACATTATTTCAACTGTATATTTCATTTCAGAAACGTCAATGGTCTTGGATTGGAGCTTTATACATCGACAGATTCTTCGAACGGTAAAGCCGCAGATAACGACTGCTTTAACAATGATCTCGCTATTTATTAGTCGCTTTGTAAACCACAATAGTATTAAAATGTACCCTATATAAGTATTTGTAGAACAATGAGTGCCTAATTTCGCATTCTAAACTATTTGTAATGAACACAAAATCTTTGTTAGTACATAGCTGTCACAGTAATAACAAAAATACCAAATATGTATAAGTGATCACTTATGAGCGCTACACCATATACTTATTATTAGAAATCTATAGGCGTTAGGTATGTATCAAGATATCAAGAGCTGTATTTTACTTGATTTATATCACTATTCAGTAGAAACCATTCATAAAAGTGTTTTTAGTTACTTGATGTAATGAAAAGCATTTAAATCAAATTTATTTCATACAAAAACGTCGTTTTCTTTTTTATTCACTTCCCGCAACACAAACCCATCTATGGGACTTACTTATTACTTTGTGCTGCTACCTGTACTAATGTACATAAATCTAAGTAGTAACTGTCTTTATTCTGGCATAATAAAAGAATTTGTGTTTATATTATGGCCCGTCAATTAGTTTCTCAAATTTAATAATTCGGTATACTCGCATTTGTATATGCCAATTTTTATGACATACAGGCCTACAAGCGATGTGAGCGTCTGAACATGGAGCATGGAGCTAATCATATTGGCTAACAATTGTTTCATGTTCACTTTTGAATGTTCATATTTTGTTGAATACCTACCTACTAATGTTATGAGTAGAAAGTAGTACAAATCAAAAATATGACCAGACCAAGGCGATAGCTAAATAGTACATAATGTGGGTATTATATCAAAGAATACTGTTACCCTTTTATAGGTGTATAAAAACGTAAAAAAATGCTACTTTCATTTGCAAACTATTAGAGATATCCTATTATAATAGACATTTTGAATAGATATCACTTGTGACTAGCGTTTCAATTACTACTAATGATTACAGAAATAAAAAATTGTTTTACGAGTGTATGTTTATTGGTTGTACAATACTGTAAAAGGCAATTTGACAAGACATAAAAAAAGATTAGTGACATTGACATATTATTACAATTTAGTTGTATGTCACTGTTAACCAATAAATTGTTTATCCTGCAATCAATGTCAGATGAAAAAAAAAAAACACCCTTGTGGGTTGATTTTTATCTGGAAATTCAAATCTACTCCGCATTACATACAAATTTTTTTAGAAGAAAACCATGATGAGCAATTCTCTTATAACGCGGTTTACACCGCTGAGATCCATTTTATACAGAAGCAGTCCTACGGTGATGAGTCGTTTCATGTCTAACGGGGTAGAAGATACCATCACTCACACTGGTCAAGTAAGTATCTCATACTCGAATATTTGGATATAAAATACAAACTATAGCTCTACTGAAGACTCACATTAATTCAACGTAGTAGTTAGTGGATTTATCCCGCTGTAGCAAGACGCCAGTTTCTTACGTAATCGGTTCATAAATTTGTTGTTCAGATTGACGCAAATCTGGAACGCAACTTACAAATACATCAAGCTCTGAAGTTATTTATATGCCCAATCATGTTATGTTACATTTACATTGTTACAAACCCTAATTAATAAATTCATAAATCCCAATCAATTGATATTCTTTTGAAATGTTAATTTTTACTAAGTACCTACCTATATTAAATTATGTACCTTAACCATTCAATTAAATCAAAATTTATATAAATGCTCATTTGTTATATTTTTTTAGAAATGGGATCATGATGACTACAGACTGGCTCGCTTTATGAATGCTCCCAAGCAAGTGAATCCCAGCTGGGCTGTTAACTTGGTTGCTGAAGTGCCCCCTAAAGAAGTGACAGAGCGTGTTGTGTGGTGTGATGGAGGCAGTGGCCCCGAAGGTCACCCTAGAGTCTTCATCAATTTGGTAATCATAATTTTTTTGCCTGACTCTCTTAAAGTTTTACACTTTTCTTTGACACTAACTATTAACATTTCAATTCTTTACAGGACAAGCCAGGAGATCACTCGTGTGGATACTGTGGTCTCCGTTTCATAAAGAAAGATCATCACTAGAACAAATGTGTGAAATACATACCTAGTTGTATTTATTTGTTAAAAGAATAAATATATTAAAAATAAATAATAAGTGTCCCTTTCATTAAAACTTGAAAATCAAGTACCTATGTTAAAATTCTCATATGGTCATTATTACCATCATAAGTTATTTCATGATTATTTATTATGTTAGGGATTAGAAAAGGTTTGTTCAAATTTAATATTAAAACTGCAGTCATATAATAGTTATGTATTTATTTTTATTTAGATATTATTAGTGTCATACAATAATTAGTTAAATCTAACAATCATTAAGCTTACTGTGTTCCTATACTGAATGACAAAAGTGATCTTTTTCACATGGAATTATATACAAACATGGTTTACTGAAAATATTAATCAATCACCTCAAGAAATGACAGTTTTATTTTTGCTCCAGATGCATGAGTCCTGAAATAAATAATATGTAATAACAGTTATCACATTATATCTAAGGATAATAACATTACAACAGCCAGCTAAGGTGGATCTAGTGCCAAGCTCAGATATTGAGAACATGACTAAGAGAACAAAAGTAATGATAATACGAAGCAATGTTGAATTTATTTCTTTGGTTCAGTTTCCATGTTATTTTCATTTTGCATCTGTTGTCTGATATCAATATTTGACTGCAGGAGTTGTTTCAACTGTGCATGGATATTATCATTCTTCTGCTCCAAGTAATCCAGGGCTGTGTTTAGTTCATCAAGTTTGGAGTCCAGTGAACCATATTCTGAAATTAGAAAAACAAATATTGTTAACATGACTGCTCTAACTAAACTGATGTTGTAAATAATGCATAAATGTAATGTATAAGGTGTGGTATAAAAACAACACAGCTATTCTAGCAGCAGCAAATTGGATATCACTATGCATAGCTTAAGGTGAATTTCTGGCATACCTGATAACCCTAAGATCTCGCATATATCTTTGTAAATGGCTATCAATTTTTAGTTATTAATCATACCATTCGAAAGTAAATTAAATTTTGCGTATAATTGTGGTCCTTACCTTCTACAGCATTTTCGTCTTCGGTTTGATTGTCAGGATCGGTTCCATTTTTTATGTTGTCATCTTCACCCTGCAAGTTTTGATTATGTCCAGCCATTATTTTTGTTATTTTCATCAATAATACTGCCAAATTATAAATCCCAAAAAGCAAGCCCAAAACAGAAGCCGAAACAGAAACAAAAATAACTGTAAACCTTCGAGAATAAATCTGACCGTAAGTATAAGTAAACATACAGTTTGACAGATTAGATTAGTAATACCATCAAGAAATATAAAAAAGAGCCAAAATAGTCGCGGTGCTCCCTTTGCCCTTTGCAGAGCGATTTTCCAGTACCAAATAAATTTTTAGTAACAAAATGTGATAAGAGATGGCGCCACCCAAGCGCACTGGACTTTAGCCCCTCGCGCACAAAATTTTCTCGGACTTATTCACTGCCAGCGGCACTTAAGTGTGCTTTATTGTACTAAATATTTTTTTTAAACTTGGAAATCTGAAAATCGCTCAATTTTATAGGATGATAATTTTGACAGCCATCATCGAAAAAGCATCGTAATCGTTCTTGGTTGGTCGGTCGTTTGGTTTATAATAGTAAGACTTACACAATCATGAAATCACAAGTACAAGTAAGGTACTCTAACAAAAACTTCTTGGACATGAACATTGTCGCTTATCAATTTGTTTTAGACACGAAGAATAATATATAAATCAAAAACTGGCTAAGAGCGAGTCATACACACTAACGAAGGGTATCGTACTGTAATGTTATTCAAACAAACACGTTTTATGTATGAGATTTATGCCCTCGAGTGTATTATTATTCCATGCATGCCTCTCATGACTGTTTTGAGATTTAATTAATTTTATTTTTACCCGACTGATCAAAGCAAACTATGTTGGGCTACAATTCGTCCTCCATAGTCGTATACCTCATTACTGAGGGTCGTGATCCCCCTCAGAATTAAATCGATGGAGGAGTTCTCATAGACGTATATTATATCGTGGTGGGCGCTCAGATCCTTATTAACAATCTTGGTTTTTAAGAGATACAGCATGAATTGCAAACGCATGAATGTAGATAATTTGCGCAAGGATGCTAAGGAACTAGATTGGTCATCAGTAATCAATGGCGGAGATATGGTTATCAAAGTTAATGAATTTAACCGCATCTTAACTCAGCTATTTGATATTCATGCTCCTATTCGTGCTATATAGATGAAGCATGCTCCTGCACCTTGGCTAAATGATGAAATCCGTACGCTAATGCGTGAGAAGTTAGTGGCGAAGGTTAAGCTGCAGTGCGCTGAATCTGAAGCTAATATTAAGAAGTATGTAGAGAGACGCAACGTCTGCAATAGAACGTGTAGGGACGCACAACGCCGACACATCTATAATTCTGTCCAGGAGGATACCCAGCGAAAGTGTGGAAATTCTTACGGTCAATGGGAGTTGGCAAGTCCCGTCAGGACGCCATTCCCAATAATATTAACCTACATAATTTAAATCAGCATTTTTCCTATTCTTCTAAATTTGATGGACCACTTAAAGCCAATACTTTAAATAATCTTCTTTCTGGTTGTCTTCCTGACACTGTAATCTTTGACTTTCATCAATTTGCTGCTGGTGATGTTAGGATGTGTATATTATCCGTGACGTCTAATGCTGTTGGCAGTGACAGTATCAGTAGAAGGATGATTGTACCTGTTCTTGATGAAATCCTTACCATTATCCAGTATATGCTTAACTTTTCTATCTCCTCAGGAACCTTTCCCACAGTGTGGAAAGAGGCTCAAGTCACACCACTTCCTAAAAAACCGAAACCCTCTTCCTTTTCTGAGTTTCGTCCTATCTCCATTCTTCCCTTCCTCTCCAAAATTTTAGAAAAACTGGTGTATCGACACATTATCCTCATACCTCTTTAAAAACTCCCTTTTAAACCCATACCAATCTGGTTTTCGCTCTGGGCATAGTACCACAACTGCCTTGACAAAAATTACTGACGACATCAGAGTTGGTTTGGGAAACTGTCATCTTACTGTGCTGTCACTGCTAGATTTTAGCAATGCCTTCAATAATGTGGATTTTGATATTCTGTTGGGATTATTACGATCTCTTAATCTATCACCAGCGGCAATTGCATGGTTTCATAGTTACCTGTTTGGTCGCCGGCAGAGAGTGCGCGTAGATGATAATTATTCGTCTTGGTGTAATATCTCTGCTGGTGTGCCACAGAGCGGCGTGCTATCTGCTCTTCTTTTTGCTATATTTATTAACTCTATCTCTTCTTATTTGACTTCTTCCTACCACCTCTATGCAGACGATTTGCAAATATACACCCAATCACCGCTATTAGATTTACATGATGCCATAGCTAGTACGAAGTCCGACCTTCAACGCATTCGAGACTGGAGTAGATCATTTGGTCTCACCATCAACCCTGCTAAGACGCAAACAATTATAATAGGTAGTTCCCGGATGATCTCCAAGATTGACTGGTTTCGATTGCCACAGTTTATCTTTGATGGATTTCCAATTACAATTAGCGATACCGTTAAAAATCTAGGCATTATCTTTGATAAGCAATTCTCCTGGGGTCCACAGATTGCGGAAGTAAGCAGAAAGATTTTTGCTTCATCTGCATCTCTTAGGCGCCTTCGTAACTTTCTACCGATTTCTACCAAACTGCACTCGTCCAATCCCTTCTGCTTCCAATATTAGACTACGCTGACGCTTGTTATCTCGACTTAACCAGGCCTACCTAACAAAAAACAAAATGGCGCGACGCAACCGAATTATATACCTACTGCTCTATCCGTAACCCACGCGCAAGCCAAATTGAAACTTAACGTTTCGTGTTAAAGTTCACATTGCGCTGAATACCGTCCGAAACTCGCCCAATGGTCATGGATGTCACATGAAATGAATGTGGGCTAATAATATTTTCGTGTTATGCCTAGGTACTCATTGGTGAAACGTTTGTCCACAGTGATATATGTCATCAATGACTTTGTTTCATTGCTTTGTTTGATATAATATTACAATAAAATATCTTAGATACTAGGTACCTACTTGTTACAACTCGAATTGAAATAAAATAAAATAGCTCATTCAGGTACCTACATATTTACCGCGGCCCGCCCGTTGTCAGTCAATGACCTTTGCCATTATTCTAAGATTTGTATGTTGGAAATAAATAGCGTAGTTAGTTTTTATCGAAAATAATAAAGTAAATTCCTTGACCATAGAATACAGACAGTACCTATGGCATACAAAACTAAAACAATAGATACCTACATTGTGTTTTTTCGTAAGTTTTACTAAGAATTTATGAAGCAATTGAATTCTTTTCATATTGGAACTGAAATTTACGTACCTACTGATGGATTAGCAAAACAATAACAATCTACAAGACAAATACCTAGTACCTGCTCTACTAAATCTACAAAACTAGTTAAGTAACTATCTAGGTACTGTTACATCTACGTCGGGCGTGCGAATCAAACACCAGTTAGCGTTGAACTCATTTATTGTATCGCCCGAGCGGCGAGCACAGCGCAACTTACAACTACCCTACAAAACATATAATTGCGCATACGTAACATCCCTCCACAACATAGTTTCAAAAGAACTTTTTGTAATTGACTTTCCTTCGACTACGCTTAGCTGTGACGGAGGGATCACTCTCCCCTTCCCCTTGAACGTTGCCGGGGATGACGCTATGAGGCGAGCTGGCTACAGACGAGGCGCTCGCGGAGCCGGCGGGGCTGCGGCGCGGCGAGCTGTCGCGGGCGGGGCTGTCGCGCGGCGGGCTGGCGGGGCCGGCGCGGGGCGAGCTGGCGGGGCCGGCGCGGAGCGGGCTGACTGAGTCAGTGCTTGTTGGGCTAGCTATGCCGGCGCGCGGAGATGCACTCGACGAGCACGCTTTTGGCAGTGGAGACTGGCAAGGCGTGCCGAAATCAGCTTCAGTTTCGTCGTCGCATTCTACGATGTTTGGATTAAAATCCAGGGGGAATGCATCGTGCGCAACACCTGTTTTCTCTAGCCTTGATCTTAGCTGATTCTTATGTTTTCTGACTTCAGCACGAAGCTCTGGAACCGACACCAAATATACCACCTTGCCCAACTGCTTCTTAATTATTCCTTTGATCCAATTAAATTTGCCGTTTTGTAGGTTTCTCTTAACCCACACTAAGTCATTCGGGTTAAAATCGGGGCGCTTGGTGCCTCCGTAGTGCTTAGCCTGTGAGAACTGTTTACGTTTAACTTCGAGGTCGGTGGAGGTTGGCGCGATGACGTCACGCGTGCTTACAACATCGAGCCTATCTCGCAGCGGCCGACCGTACACTAACTCGGCCGGTGATTTACCGGTGGTGGAGTGTTTCGAGTTGCGATAGTCAAACAAAAATTTGAAAATTTTTTCGTCCGAGGCGTTTTCTTTTTTGCATGAGAGAACAATAGATTTTATGCCATTTTTAACCACTTTGACCATCGATTCGGCTTGTCCGTTACTAGCCGGATTGAACGGTGGGGAAAAAACTTGAGAAATGTTATTGTTTGAGCAAAAATCCCTAAACTCCCTGGACGTGAAAGAACTCCCGTTGTCACTCACTAAAACGTTCGGGACCCCTACTCGTGACATGAATTCTATTAGTTTATTTATAACTGCTCTGGATCCATAGTTCGCGTTCATATTAAAACATTCAACCCATTTTGAATAAGCATCAACTATTATCAGGTACATTTTATTGCACAATGGGCCTAAAAAATCCACGTGGATTCTATAAAAAGAATGTGGTGGGTGTGGCCAGGGCGCGCGGGGCGCAGCTGCGCGCACACCGCGCACGCGGCCACGAGCTGCGTGAGGTGAGCGTCGATGCCGGGGAACCAGAACCGCGCGCGCGCTGCTGCTTTCAATTTTACTACACCGAAATGCGAACTATGCAGCTCTTCGCAAATCTTCGCACGCAACCGAGCCGGGATAACCACTTTATGACCGCGCATAACGCAATCGTTCTCCCACGACAACTCCGAACGGCATAATTGAAAAGGTTTCAGTTCCGGGTCGCTTATTTTATTAGGCCAGCCTTTACAAATATAAAATTGTACCTTCGACAGCACTGGGTCTAGCTTTGTTTCTGCTTGTAAGTCCTTTAAAGAAATCGATGGCGACCCGTCTAATACGAAATTTACGTACGTCGCTTTATCAGGTTCCTGAGCAGCCGCGGGGGGAGGCACGCTCGCGACAAATAATCTGCGTTGTTATCTGCACTCTTGATGTACTCGATCGTGTAATTGTACGCGCCGAGAAAGATCGCGTATCGTTGCAATCTGTTAGCAGACATCTCGGGGACGCCTTTGTGTGGACCGAATATCGATATGAGAGGTTTGTGATCGCAACGAAGGACGAACGGTTCTAGCATTTCGTTCGGAGCATTTAAAATGGCAGACACTTTTTCGTCTGACTTGCGAATGCCCCGCGCGTCAATAACATGGCCGAGATATGTAATTTCTTGTTTCAAGAATTCGCACTTATTTTTTTGCACGGATAGCCCGGCCTCTTGCAAACGTTTTAAAACAGCGCGAACTCTGTTCAAATTTTCGGCTTCGGAGACCCCAGAAATTAGCACATCGTCTAAAAAAATTTGCACTCCCTCCATATTAGACAACACACTCTCCATCATTCTCTGGAAGATCGCTGCTGCGCTAGACAGACCGAATACGAGGCGCGTAAACACAAACAAGCCCCGGTGCGTATTGATGCACGTATATTTTTGTGAATCCTCTGATATACGGATTTGCGAGTACGCGCGCGAGAGATCTAACTTAGAGTAGTATTTACCACCATGTAGTTTTGAAAACAACTCTTCGACCGTTGGCAGCGGATATTTTTCTACGATCAGCTGTTTGTTAATAGATACCGAAAAATCTGCGCACGGCCTAACATTTCCGTCGCGCTTGAGTACCGGTACCACGGGTGACGCATACTCCGAATACTCAACCAGTTTCAGGACGCCCATTGAAACTAAACGATCTAGCTCTTTATCGACTTTTTCTTTTAAGGCAAAAGCGACCGGCCTCGCTTTAAAATACTTAGGTGTTGAATCCGCCTTAAGGTGCAGTTTGGCCTCAAATTTTTTGAAACACCCTAACTTTTCTGAAAAAACGTCAGGGAATTCCGAGACTAAGTTGGTGATGTTAGACTTTTCCGCCAAATCGCAAAATTTAACATCCGAACTCGCGGCCGCGGGCGCGATTTCTAAGCCGAACGCACATATAAAGCTGCGCCCTAAAAGCGGCGGCCCGCCTCCGCGTACCACGTATATATCGAGCACGCGAGTGACACCGCGGTACGTGACAGGGGCGCGGAAACAACCTATGACGTCCAATCTATCGCCGGTATAACTATTAAATTTTTTATTCGTAGGTGACAACGGGAGATGACTGAAAAAATCTTCGTATGTGTCATCCGAAACTGAATTGATTGGGGAGCCACTATCGACCTCGAACTCGAAACACACTCCGTCAACATCGACAAAATCCGTCATTGGACTGTCTCCCGAGCACCGAATATTATCGAATGACTCACCATCATCGCCAACATCCACCTCACCTTCTTCCTGCGATGCCTCAACGCGCTTCACCCGCGAATTAAACGCACACATTTTACCTAAATGGCCCACGCGGCCGCACTTTTTACACTTGTAAGCTTTGAACCTACATTCGCCACTTTTGTGGTTACTATAACCGCATACACGACACTTTCCGCTTTCTTTAAGCACGTTAAAAACGCCATCCTGCTGCCGAGGGGCTTGCGAAATGGCGGCCGAGCTCGGCCCGAGGGGCGCTGCCGCGGCTCCCTCGCGAGCGCACCGCACACTTTCTGCCAGCTGAACCGCCTTGCTGAGGGTGAGCTCCTGGATGTCCTTGGCAAACCGCATGTCCCGCTCGGGTCCCGGGGACATTCCCATCACGAAGCGGTCGAGCAGAGCTTCTTCCATACTTGCGAAACCACAGTGAGCGGCCAGGCCTCTGATCCTTGCGGCCCACTGCTGGTGGCTTTCTCCCAGGTTATGCGCTGACGAGTAGAAACGGTGACGCTCCGCAAATCCGCAGCGCTTCGGCGTGAAGTGATCATCAAATAGTTTTAGCACGGCTTCAAAATTAAGCTCTGCCACGTCCTTTGGCAGCGCTAAGTCCTTCGCTAGCCTGAAGGAACCTTCATTCAAGGCGCTCAATGTGATTGCCTTGCGACGCGTGCCGGCCTTGTCACTATCTTCATTAAGATTGTTCGCAATAAAAAACTGCGATAGCCGGCTCCGGTATGTCGACCACTCGTTGACAGTATGGTCGAATGAGTCCAACACACCAAAAATGCCCGACTGCATTTTGGTTCGCCTCGTCGCCAGTTAGCGTTGAACTCATTTATTGTATCGCCCGAGCGGCGAGCACAGCGCAACTTACAACTACCCTACAAAACATATAATTGCGCATACGTAACAGGTACAAACTAATCTTGACACACTACAATTCACTTACCTCTCCTCATTTTTTGGATTATAAAAAAAGGATAAATTTGGGTTCTCCGTATTTTGTTTTCTTAGGCACCCAGAAACGCAACAGTACCTGTTATATTTTTGTTTATTGTATTTTTTGCTCATTTTGTCACGCGGTGTACGAGCGGTTGGATCGCCGTCTGACACACGACTGTCGAGCGTACTTTACTGTGCCCTCCGCGCGCCGCGCGTTACTAACGGGGAGATAGGTTTCTGTACTACTTCTTTATTCTGTGACTTAACCGAGGAGAAGCTCGACAAACTCGATCGTCTTCAAATTTCTGCGTACGTTTTATATTTGGACTGCGCAAGTACGATCACGTCTTTGAATATCGGCAGAAGCTCAAATGGTTGCCCATACGTCCTCCAGGTCTTCGCCGCAATTCTCATATCCTAACCCTTCTTTACAAAATCCTATTCTTCCCCTCCACTCCATATTATTTAAAGGAACGTTTTGCATTTGTGACCGCCTCCCACTCCAGCTCCCTGCGCTCGTCCCGGTCCTTTCTCCTCGAGATTCCTTCTACCTCATCGTACTCCAACTACAATCATTCCTTCACCATCCAAGCCATCCAATTGTGGAACATGTTGCCATTGCCTGTTAGGCAAGCTAAGTCTATAAGCATTTTCCAAAAGCTAGTGTATCATTATTATTTATCATCCATATAGTATTATGTATTGTATTGTTTATTATTATTTATTAGTATTAGTGTACCTAGTTAAAAGTCGGGAACGCACGAAAGTCTTTTTAAAAACTAATTAATTAAACACTACGTCTGTTCAGACTAAAGATTTTATTTAGACTGCCCTTATTCTAACATGCAATCTTATTTTATACCTAACACCTAAGCCGAGCCTTATCGGCCGGATGCTGAGTTGGCGACATGTAACCTGATCCGCGTGGTACGAGGATCGTTGGGTGGTCTACGAATGTTATGACCATTGTGTGCGAGTACCAGGAACATAACGCCTTCCCCCTCAGACTCGAAATTATCGGAAAAGGATTTTCCGAGAATTTCGGTTTACATACATACATTTTCTTATTCTATATCTTAAGACTATTGCTGCTTGCAATACCAGGTCCTGCTCGGAGGGGTTTGTAGAGGCAGCGAACTTATGCGAATAACATTCTTAACTTACAAGTAAAATCGGATTTTCATTTACATTTTCATGTTCAATTACAGGGGTTGAGGGTGTCTCATAGATTTTCCGGATATAAGGTATAATTTTTAACTGTAATGTGTATACAAAAAACACCAATAAGATTATATAGAGCACAATTGTGGCAATGCCAAGGCTTTTCACTTCACTTGAATTTTGAACACTTTTCACACTTTTCTTCAACATATAATTGAGGTGTTGCACGTCATCTAGGTTAACTCGTTGCAGGTTTATGGGTTCCATATTTTCCATTTTGTTTTCTGATAGATCAGGTAAGTTTACAATAGGTATGCGGTTATAAGAATTTCCCAATTCATGGAAACGGTTTGCACGGAGTCGCAGAGTGCCAATGGTGACATCGCATGGTTTCTGGATAGTGAGAATGTATGTACCTCTCAGTGGCTCCTGTATGACGTCGTCGCTGCATTGCTGCGTAAGCACCTTTTTAAATTTGGAGAAGATAATCCAAACGTTATCAGAGATTTTCTGTGTCTTTAATTCTTCTGTAATGACCTTGTGCTTACTACATTTTGGTAGATGTGCTCGGTATTTCATTAACTGTTCCACACAGGTTTCTGCGAAATAAGGCGCGATGCTGCTTTCAGAGCACAGGTACTCTTTGGCGGTTATCTCTTTACACTTTTGGGCAAGTGGGCGGTAGCTTTTCTCATCCTGGAGTAAATAGGGATATTCAGGAATTATGGTAAAGGTATCGGCGGTGGTATGGTTAAGCATGGGCAGTGGGTACAATTTATAATATACATAACATTCATTTTCAACTAATGGAACATCAATTATAAACCTAACATAACTGTCTTTAAGGTATGCTTTAACAGAGAATGTCTCTTCTAAATTTATTAGGTTTTGATTATTTACAGGATACATAAGCTTACCATATGTACTTATTTCTTTCAGCAATGTTATAATCTCTACAGAATCTATTACAGTTTTATGGAGTACAGACACTTTACTAAGGGCTAAAGCCGTCTCTACATCGCCGAGTTTAATGGAAATGGTGCGGAAATTACTAATAAAGAGGTTGAATACATTTATAATATGGAAAGTTAGAAGTTCCTCGAAATTATCATGTGATCTTAGGTAAAATTCTATTTTATTAACTCTATCATTCAGAAGCTTTGTGTTTTCATTTACAATTTCACTTGAGTTTACGATGTGATCCAGCATTTCGGTAATAATAGTGATTTTATTGGAAACGGCTTGCTCACGGGTTTGTGTGTCAGTTAATAATTGTTCGAAATGAATAGCGTCATCGTTATCTAGATTTCCTGTTATTACTTTGATCAAAGAACCTAGAGGGTTGATAAGACCTCGTTTTACGCGTTTGCTAGGTACTAACTTCTGTAGTTTTTCTGTAGCCTCATCACGGATGTATTCAATTTGAGACTGAAAGTCTTTAAATTTAATCATGAGGGAGGAAACATTTTTAGAGGCTAATATAACCTTGTTACAAAACTTTGAATATTGTTGCGAATGAAATTGCAAGTCGGAGGAGATACCTGTTAAATCTATAGTTTTTATTATAGACCAACTATCGTACTGTAGCGAGGCACGACCTTGCTTAACTGGGAGGAGGCCTGGATTTTCATTAATTTCTTGAAGTTGAAGGCCCTGGCTCTGGAGACCTTGGGCATGGACGCACGTCACCATCACCAGGAGGAAGCACCACCTGCGGAGGGCGTTTTACATTTTTAATTGGGACCTTGGTGTCTCTGTCCTTGATTTTTATGGGTACGACGTTTTGTTTAGCTTCACCAGTTATTATAGCTTTTTGGTACCTAGGTTTGTCCTTGGATTGTCTTTTGTTTACTGCCTTCGCATATAATGCCTGTCCTTCCGTGAACGGCGGTACTATTTCTCCACCGCGTTTATGCTTCACCTTTTCTTTGTCTTTTCGCAGTTTTTCCGAGATGAATTTATATAATTCATTAGTTCGTTTCTTATGATCTTTTATCAGTTGTTGTTTATAAGCTTTGTCAAATTGTACGTCAAAAGAGGAATTTAATTCTGTGTGTCCAAATACAACTTCGAATGGTGTTAAATCTGTAGCGCTATGTATGGTATTATTGTATGCCATTATAGCATAGGTCATTATATTTGCTGCGTCTGTGTATTTCTTTTCGTATTTGGCTAGGCGATAAATTTCAATTATGGTGGAATGGAAACGCTCTACTATGCCGACAGAATTCGGGTTATTTGGTGTAGTTATGTGCAGTGTTATTTTGTGTAATTGTGTAAGTTCTCGGAGTAGGTCGTTATTAAATTCGGTACCGGGGTCGCAGCTTATTTTTCGCGGAATGCCATAGAAACTGAAGTATTTAAGGAGTGCTCTTACTACCTCGGGCGTTGACCGTGATGGTATCTCTATTGCCTGTGCTAGCTTGCTGAACGCGTCTACTATCGTGAGGTAGGATTTGGAGTCGATGGAAAATATATCCATGAATAATTCTTGGAATGGGGCATCCTGTGTTTCAGTGAGTTGTAATACTGGTTTGATTGGTTTTCGGTCATACTTGGCGATCCTGCATTGGTCGCACGAGTTAATTACTGCAGAGACCGTTTCTTGCATGTCGGGCCAATAATAAGATCGCTTTATTCTTTTAATTGTTTCTGTTATACCTCTGTGGCATGTTTTTCCTTCGTGTATCTTTTTGATTATCAATTTCTGCTCGTCTTCATTTTCAACGTTAATCACTCTCTCGGTGCATTCATGAAAATTGATAGTGCCTTGTTTGAACATGGAAATCACAACGTTGCTAAATTCTCGTCGGTGCTGTGTGGTCTCGAAGTAAACGAAGTATTTGTTCTTGGGTTTAATGTATTTCTTTAGGAATTCACATATAAGGTCTGGTTTGCCGTGAGGTAAGAAAACCTCTAGAATTTTTTGATGTTTCGTAGATATATCGGTTACTTGTAGTCCGTCAGTGAATTTTTGAAACACGAGTATTTGGTTTGGTTTTGTGTCCACAGCTTCATGTAATATAGGTATACCTAGAGATTCTAAGTCTCTGCCTGAATGAATCGTTTCTGTAGCGCTGGAACTTGTCTCCGATGGTACGAGACATTCGGGTTCCTTACTCAAAATTTGGTCTATGGAATCTGTGTCTGAGATAGTTATAGGACTGTTGGTTGCCGTTCTCTCTGAGTCGGATATAGATATGGTGTCAGATTGCTGAGAAGGATTATCTAGATTGACAATCATTGATATATCGTCAGGTTCTTCTGCTGTAGTCAATGCATTAAGTTTGAGACGTGATAGTGCGTCAGCATTTGCATTTAGTTGTCCATTTTTGTGTTTTATGTCAAAATCGTATTCTTGAAGTCGTAAACGCCAACGTGTTAACTTACTGCCCGGCTCTTTTAGTTGATATAGCCAGAGCAAGGGTTTGTGGTCGGTTACAATGTCAAATTTCCTTCCGTATAAGTACGGCCGGAAGTGTTTTGTGGCCCAAATTATTGCCAATAGCTCTCTTTCGATGGCACTGTACTTTCTTTCTGTGTCCGATAAAGTTCGACTGGCGTATGCAATAGGTCGGTCGGAGCCAATTGTCCCTTGGGATAACACGGCTCCTATTGCCACTTCCGAAGCGTCGGTGGTCAATATGAAGGGCTTGTTTATGTCCGGGTATTGAAGTATCGGGGCGTTGATTAACAGCTCTTTACACTTTTGAAAGGCTTCGATGTATTTTTCCGATTTTTCAACAGTTTTTCCTTTCCTTAAACAAGCTGTTAACGGTTGTGTTATTTTTGAAAAATCTTTGATAAATCTTCGATAGTAGCCAATAAATCCCAGGAATCTTTTTATTTCTGTCTGAGTCTCTGGAATTGGGTAGTCAATCACCACTTGGATTTTGTCATTATTTGGTCGGAGTCCGTCTTTAGTTAGTGTGTGACCAAGATATTGAACTTCTCTCCGTAGGAATTCTGATTTGTCTAGTTGGACCTTGAGGTTGGTGAGTCTGAGCCTATCAAAGACTGCGCGTAACTTCTCCAGATGCTCGCGGAGTCCGTTAGAATATATAAGTATATCATCTAGATATACCAAACAGTGTATACCTTGCAGCCCTCTTAGTACGTTGTCCATGGCACGTTGGAAGGTTGCTGGGGCCGTTTTTAAGCCAAATGGCATGCGAAGGAATTCATAATGACCATTTTGGGTAGAAAACGCTGTCTTTTGTCTGTCCTCTTCTGCTATCTCGATCTGATGATAACCGGAAGCAAGATCCAGTGTTGTGAAATAATTGCTTTTACCTAATTTGTCGAAAAGGTCACAGATGTTCGGTAGAGGGTAGCGATCGTCCGTCGTTATTTCGTTAAGGCGCCTATAATCGACTACCATTCGGTATTTTACTTGTCCGGAAGCGTCAAGCTTTTTAGGGACGAGGTGCACCGGAGCGCTCCAAGGTGAGTGTGATTCTTGTACCACGTCGTCCTTGAGCAGCTTTTCTACTTGATTTTTAATTTCTTCAGCTTGGGCTGGAGCCTGTCTATACGGCTTTATGTATATAGGGTTGTCGCTTGTTGTTCTGATTTGGTGTTTAACCTGATTCGTGAAGGTAAGGGGTAGGTCTTCACAGTAGAATATGTCTTTATATTCTATACATAAGTCATGTATAGCTTTTCTTTCTTCCGAGCTAAGGTGGTCTAAGCGTAGCTTTGCTAGGTTTTCCTTGAGTAGCTGATCAATTTCTACTTCAGTAGATTCCGTTATGTAATTCAGGTCACATGCTATTACGTCATCGTTTCGGACTGGCCGTACAACAAAGGGTTTCTTTATAGTCATGCCTACTTCATTTTCAGATGCATTTTGAATAACTGTGGTGGCATAAAAATTTTCACACTTCACAATAGCGGCGGGCATCCTGACATTTTCACAAAATTGTTTGTATTCGATAATTGCATCTCCGTTTTCTACGGACACTGGTATCTTTACCCGAGTTTCTGACCTTGGTTCTAGGGTCACCGAATGATCCTTGTCATAATATATTGGGATGGTTGCGTTTTGTGTTTTGAAAGTTCTGTCGTCTAGATCAATTTTGGCTTTCAATTTAAGCATTAGGTCCCATCCAATGACTCCATCATATTTGGGGTCTACGTCGTATACGAAAAACTTGTGGTCCATTTCTTCGTTGAATTCTTTGAATAAGGGTATGTCCACCACATGATTATGTGAACTGGATGCGTGAGTACTTGTTACCTCGAAGGGTTCATTTCTTTTGTATTGCTGGTAATGAGTGTCTGCCTTCCTTGGGCTGATAAAACATCTGCTGCTTCCTGAGTCTAGCATAAATTTTGCATTTATATCGTTGAATTTTACATAGGGTAGTTTTCGGGTGGCGTCGTAGTTGAGCTCAATTACCTCGGGGGGTTTGAGCTCAGGGTTAAGCAAAAATTTTCCACTGTATCGTCCTTGGTCTCTTCTTCATTGATTTGTTCTTCAGTGTATTCAACCATGGGGTCGTAGTACAAGTTAGGGTCCTCATAGTAACCATAACCTTGTTCCTCATAATTAGGGTTGAAGTCGTCGGCCTGTTCCTGTGTTATGTTTATTTCATTCAGGGGTACCTGCCTTGGTTGTACCGTTCTCATGGTGACGTCACTGGTAAATGGCACTGGTGGTTTGTAGCCTTGATGTTGGGGTTGCTGGTAACCAAACTGTCCCGGTTGTGGACGAAAGCCTTGAGGCTGTGGCGGCCTGTATCCGAATTGTCCTGCTTGAGGGCGATACCCTCCTTGGTTAAATGGCTGAGGTGGGTGGTACCCAAAGGGGGTCATTTGAGGTCGCGGTATGTTTGTTTGAGTTGGGAAATTTGGCTTGTAACCAAACTGCATAGGAGGTCTGTAATTATTGTTAATATTAAATGGAGGTCGGATAGGCTGTGGTCTGAATGGAATTGGGGCTTGATTAGGGATACCGAATTTGAATTGTTGTTGTTGCATTACCGGAAGAGGTGGAGGTTTTGGTACTGTCAAGTGCTGTAGCATTTTTGATCTCAATTGGTATTGATCCTGGAAGTTGACTTCCTCCAGGACATGTTTAAGGGCATCTTCTAGAGTTAGGGGTTGTTTCAGCCGAATCACCCTAACCATGTGTTCAGGTAGGTTGTAGAGAAAGACGTTCAAAGCCGTGTTATTATGAATTATTTTCTTCGCCTGTTTCACGTCTTCACTATTTGCCGAATTTTGGTGAATTTTCGAAAATAATATTGCGCGCATGTCCTGCACACGTCCGCAGAAATCTAGATAGGACTCTCCGCTTTTCAATTTAAGAGATTCTAGTTCAAACGCTACTGACTCTTCACTACGCGGGTCTCCGAAATGTTGGATCAATAATGCCCTGAGGTCGTCATAACTTGTGAAGTCACCTCGCTCACTGATTAGGGCGGCAGCTTTTCCAACGAGTTTGCTGGTGAGACATTGCATAAGGAATTCATTTCTTTGGGTGGTACCTTGAAAGTACTGAATGACATACTCGCATTTTTTAAGGAAAAGCGTCAAAGTTTTAGTGTTGCCGTCGTAATCAGGGACCAGTTTTAGCATGTCCCTAAGAAGGGGCGGTGCTATGGTAGCTGCTGTGGCTGCATCCACCATTTTTACAACTATCTATCACTATTCCTTCTAAATTAAAATATTATTTACTTAATTATAATTATCTGTGCAATTTTCGTCACAATTTACCTAATTTAACCTATTGCGCAATTTTAATCGCGTATATATCTAAATTAATCTATGTTGTGCAGTTTTAGTCACAGTTACCCTAAATTATCCTAAATTGTGCAATTTTAATCACAATATAACTAAATTTACTTAAATTGTGCAATTTCAATCACAATAAAATAGGCTTAAACTAGAAAACAATTTTCGTGGATGGGGATGGGGTAAGCAGGAGGATTTTACTCCAGAGGATGCTACTCTATGTACTTACATGCCCAGCGCCATCGTAGTCCGCTTTAACAAATTTGTTTGGTTCGGGGATACCGGTGTCAGCTTCCGATGCTAGGGTGCTGGCACACTGCTGCCGCTCGAGGATCGCGGAATTCACGCGAATATTCACACGCGCTGGCTAGCAACTGATATCCGGCCCGGCTGCGCCAGTTAAAAGTCGGGAACGCACGAAAGTCTTTTTAAAAACTAATTAATTAAACACTACGTCTGTTCAGACTAAAGATTTTATTTAGACTGCCCTTATTCTAACATGCAATCTTATTTTATACCTAACACCTAAGCCGAGCCTTATCGGCCGGATGCTGAGTTGGCGACATGTAACCTGATCCGCGTGGTACGAGGATCGTTGGGTGGTCTACGAATGTTATGACCATTGTGTGCGAGTACCAGGAACATAACGACCTATTATCTGTGTTTGTATTGTGTTCTTTCAATTATTTATTTATTTTACGTATTCTTGTACACCGCCTATTTAAGATTCTAAATCCTGTCCATCCAAAGGTTGCCTGGAAGAAATCACCTAAGGCGATAAGGCCGCCCAATGTGCATTAAATTAGTTTTTAAATTTCTTTTTATTATGTAATTTAATATTATTAAATATGCCTAAAATTAATTAATTATTATATTTTAATATTATTAATAATAGGCTTAAGTTAATATTATTTTTGTGAATTTCTGTATTGTGCTGGTGTTTTAATAAAGTGTATATCTATCTATCTATCTATCTAATTTCTTTGGTGTGCATTAAAGACATATCTTATCTTATCTTATGAATGGGTGGACAGTGATATCTTATCTAGTAATAGGGCTCCCGGTTTACGCTGTATAATTAGATGTGGAACTCAAAAATCTGCAACTGACTGTATTTAGAAATAAACTATGTTAGTTGAAGTCACTGCTGCATACTGATCGCTGGATATTGATAAATATTTTATTTTAGAATTTTGGTTATAACTTTGCTAGACCTAGGTAATTTTAGTTTGATCTTGTAACCCTTTTGAATTGACACTTAGAATTTGACGCAAGTCACAGGATAAAATTCTATTGCCTATGGTTTAGAGTCGGCTAGTTTCTAGTTTACACAACAAAACAAACTACTATGGAGAGTCTACTTGTTTCATTGGCGAGTTAGTTCTTAGTTGTTTTTATCAACTAGTATAATAAGATAAAAAACCACGGTGCTTAAATAAATAAAACACGGGTTTAAGAGTGTGTAAGTTTAGTAACTGAAATATTTTTTTAAACACGGGATAAAAAAAATTTCAGTTACTAAACTTGATTAGTAGATAGGTACTAATGATAAGATATTTCTTTAATGCACACCAAAGAAATTACATGATGAAAGAAATTTAAAAACTAATTTAATGCACATTTAGTGGCCTTATCGCCTTAGGCGATTTCTTCCAGGCAACCTTTGGATGGACAGGATTTAGAATTATAAATAGGCGGTGTACAAGAATACGTAAAATAAATAAATAAGTGAAAGAACACAATACAAACTCAGATAATACACTAATAAATAATAAACAGAGACACCACTACCTTTAACTTCATGGACACCATTTAAGTCAAAACGTTCCGTTTTACGTTTGTTTACTTATATGCCTTAAAAAGTTACAATACATGGGATTACTGCGTGAATTGAACTGTTATAGAGTAATGACGTTTCGTAAGATTAATTCTTTGAAGTGGTGGATTTTATTTTGAGGAACGCAAAAACTCAAGATATTCTAAAAGTTCTACCTTATTTGGGCTTGTTTTGCATTTAATACACAAGTGGTAAATATGTCGCTACGTTAATACATCAATAATATTTCGAAAAGTTAAGAAGCACTAGCAAAATTCCTCAAAGGAAAACACTGTTTTGTGCACAATACCATTATTCATTTACTCATTCGAAGTTCCTTGTTTTGCTTCTATTGATTGTTTATAACGGTACGGTGACACTCCAAGACATTTATCGAAACAAATAAAAAATATGATCGGAAATCAGCACGGTTATTGTTGGTGACTCATCAGGATATATAAAACCATTGTTTTTTGTTAGTATTCTCTTCAGTGTAAAAACCCAGTTACACCCCTTGGGTGGAATAGGCAACAAAATATGTCTGTAGTGATAATGTTGCATTAGATCCCTGTAAATAGTGCCTACTTAACATAGATCAATGTGTTTATATGTGATGAACCATATCCAAGTGTTTTTAATAACTAGATTATTTTTTATTTCCAGTTACAAGATGACTTCAGGTCCCTACAACTACTCTTATATATTTAAGTACATAATAATAGGTGATATGGGTGTAGGAAAGTCATGCTTGTTGCACCAGTTTACTGATAAAAAGTGTAAGTATTATTACTGTTTTATTATAACATACTTTCAAATTAGACAATCACTCATGTTCCATACTAGATGTGTTCCATATGTTATTCTGGGATAGGTAAGAGCCTATGTGACAATCCAGAGTCTAATCTAATCTACGATAGGTATGTATTTTCAGTTGGTTCAGCTGTTTGAGTGTGAATGGAACAAACATAATATCTCACTCACATTTTTCACTTTCAATCATAATATGGTATGGTAATAAAATATACCATAACAAAAAAAATATATTTATGTATATTTACAGAGATAAAACACAATTTGTAGCTAAAATTAGGTAAACTAATATCACAGTTCACAAAAAATATACCACCCAATATTTAGTTACATAGATGTCAAATATATTGATTTGTATTAGAAATAGTTAATTATATTACATATCCACATAAACACAGTATGTCATGCTTTCTAGTTATGGCTGATTGTCCCCACACTATTGGAGTAGAGTTTGGGACCCGCATCATAGAAGTGGCTGGACAGAAAATCAAACTTCAAATTTGGGATACAGCTGGTCAGGAGAGGTTTAGGGCGGTCACTCGCTCCTACTACAGAGGTGCTGCAGGGGCACTCATGGTCTATGACATTACAAGAAGGCAAGTACTTACTTTGACTTGTAAAGTAAGGAGGTTATCAATCTAATTTATGTGTATTTGTGTGTAACATTGCCAAATTTTGTGTCTTTGTTTGTAGTATATTTGTCCACAAATTTCAAGGTAAATAAGGTGATGAAGTTGGTGTTAGTTATATCATAGGTATTTTTACAGATTTGTTAATTATATTTTTCAGATCTACATATAACCACCTCAGCAGCTGGCTCACAGACACCCGTAATTTGACAAACCCTAGTACTGTGATATTTTTAATTGGTAACAAGTCAGATCTGGACGGTCAGAGAGATGTCACATATGAAGAAGCCAAACAGTTTGCTGATGAAAATGGATTGATGTTTGTCGAAGCAAGTGCCAAAACGTGTGTATAATATTTTTAATTTTTATTGTGTGATGGACTTCTCAATTTATGTACATTTGGAATTATTTTGTATCCAGAGGCCAAAACGTGGAGGAGGCGTTCTTGGAGACGGCCAAGAAGATCTACCAGAGCATCCAGGACGGGCGCCTGGACCTGAACGCGGCGGAGTCGGGCGTGCAGCACAAGCCCGCGTCGCCGGGCCGCCCGCTCGCCGCGCCGCCCGCCGCGCGCGACAACTGCGCCTGCTAACTGCACCACACATCTACATTATCATAAAACGACTATTGTTTAAGTATTAAATCTAATTATCGTAAATTATATTTTGTTTCACATAATTTATATCTATTTATGTAATGTATAGTGTACATTCCATGTAAACGATCAAGGATGTATGATATTGGATAAGGTGTTAGCGTAATCGTAACTGATGTGGGGGTAATTTGTATACACTATTTTATATACATAATATTTATAATTTCCTACAAATATTCTCACTAAAGAATTATTTTAATCTTAATTTTAGGCAGCACTATCACATATTATTATGTTGTTTCTGTTGATGTTGTATTTTCCTTATCAGCTTGTGTCTAATTATTTATCTATGTATGTTAGCTATAATGAATGTAGTGTAATTTAATCAGTATTGTATGGATCGCGTCGCGCTGTGTTGTTATGATCTTGTTACTGAAACTTTTAAATTCTGTCTGTGAAGTTGACATCGTACATTTTAATCGCGGTCCATACATTTTACAGATATTACTATTTGTGGTGGAAATGCTTTGACAAAGCTGGAAGTAATGAGTAGCTTTGTCTATTTGAAGATTGGAGGGCTTATCTGAAGTACACTAAGCTATCATATTTCTATGGATGGTATAAAACAGGCAATACAATCAAATACAAGATGAAATTAATATAGAAATAGATTTTTATTGAATAAAAAAACATGAGTATAAAAAGGTATTTCTTAATTCAAAGCAATGTAACATGGATATAATACCTCCACCTAGATTATAAATAACTAAAAATAAAGTGATACATACAAATATGAAGTTAGTAAAAAATATAGGAAATACATTCATTTAAGAACACTCAATCACAGTCTTGGTCACATTAGGTAAAATACATTATACAAACGTTTACATAATAAATCCCTAAGCAGTCGCGAATTTGTAAGTCTTACTAACGTAATTAAATGCTAGTGTCTTGTCAATATTTACCTCACTACTAGTCAGAACTACCTCCGCAGGTATTGTAGTAGGAATTTCAATGTTACACTGTTGCCATGGCAACTCCTAACAGACTAGAATGGCAACTGCCTTCCATTCATATCACAAGCATAGTACCTCAACAAGTACATATTATTGGGTCCAGTTGGATAGGTTCACACACAGGTTTACACATCACATGTAAAAATTGGAAACTGACCAGCAAAGACCAAATTATGTTCTGAAGCCTAAGCGAGAGTAGGTTCTAATACAGGCAAGACCTTGGAAACGACATAAGTTGCAGAACGCTAAATAAAGAGATTATACAAGATCAAGCTGCTGCTATTTATACCTACATATTTGTTAAATCTTATTTCATTATGTATTCAGAAGGTAGTAATGCAATGTTTGTAGACAAAAGGTAGGCAAACTGTCGCAAATAACTTGCTTAGAGAAGTTGTTGTTTAGCTTGCAACTTGTACTAAAAGGAGGCGTAGAGAGGTAAGGCGGTCTGCGCAGACGTTTGTAGGACCAGATAATTGTAGTAACTTTCTGTAGCCGCGTGTTTCCAAGAAGTCCTCTACAGTTTGGCTTGTGCGTTGACGAGTAATAGGTCATGTCGTTCATAGAAGCTTTAAGCGCTTCACGATAGTCACTACGAGCGCTTTTGGCGTTGTATTTGTAGGTCGAATTACTAAAATTGTCATTGTTATAGTTTCGAAAGCTGTTCGTTCCAAGTGTGGTCTACAGCTTGGCTTGTACGTTGGCGAGCAGCAGGTCGTGCATGTCCTTCATGGAGTCCTCGAGCGCGGCGCGGTAGTCGCTGCAGGCGGTGGCTGCGTTGTGGTTGAAGGCGGAGGTGGCGAAGTTGACGTCGTTGTCGCGCGGGTTGTAGCAGGTCGCGTACCCGTCCGCCACCAGCGGCCCGTAGCACATGAACCCGTCGCACTTGCACGCCACCTGCACGACACACTCGGTGAACTATTGCGGAAATCACACCCGTAATCTTGAACGTAAGTCGAATACATGTCGAGGTACGTTTAAGAATACGGGTGTTAGACCTGAAGAAGACTTTTAGCAGAAATTGTCAAAAAATATATTTATAGCATACATTTCCTTATCACACGCTATACTGTTTTGTCAAGTGGCAGAAATAATTTTATTAAGGCTGTACATAAACCACATTTGAGGAGAAGAGATTCATTTGAAGTGAAACCTGCACACAAGCAAACACTGGCCCAAGGTGGATCCACATTCCACGGAAGTTAGGTAAGTACATGTTCTCGGATTTTTTTATTCTTATCCATAAGAAGAGAAGGAAGGAGTGGCGTCTCTCTGTGTCTGAAGCCAGGGTCTGTGTCGCAGCGCCCACGCAGGTAGTCATGCAGGTAGTGCCCTCACCTGGCTGGTGGATATCCGCATGTGCGCGCTGCGCGAGTAGGCGGGGTCTGCGTAGAGCGCGGGCAGCTGCAGCCCGAGCTGCTGCGCCGCCAGCTTCAGCCCCAGCAGGTGCCGGTCCACGCCCAGCCCTTGCAGCGCCTGGGGATTAGTGCGTGATTTATGTAGTACATAGAAAATATACCAAGATCAGCCCATAAAAAATGTGGTAGTATCAATTAAATCGTCTTATTCCAGCACTCTTATTATAAGTAAGATGGGTTTCTAGAATTATGTCTTTATTTGGTTAGATATCTATGTACAATTAGAGATATACGAGTAATTATTATCTACTCATTGTTTTTTAGTCTAAGTATGAGTCTCACTATATAACCACAGTTTTTTTTAATAACCCACAAGTCAATGCACGTTAAAACACAATAAGGTTCTTTTCAGAAGCTAAATAAGTACTATTATACCGTACCTACCTGAACAGTGTAGTCCTTATGTCCCTTGATAGCCTTGTGCAGCGCGGCCAGCCTGTCCCGCGCGGGGCAGGCGGGGTCCAGCATGGCGCGCGCGAACTGCACGGACTCCACGGAGCACGAGCGGATGGTCTCCGTGCGTCCGCCCACGTACATGCGCGTCGCCGCCGACTCGTAGTGCGCGCCCGGCGTCTTGTGCAGTCTGGGCAAAACTTCGCAGTGAACAACACATTCAGACGAATTGAGAACTTCTTTTTTTGAAGTCAGTTTAAAAAAGGTATGGCACTTTCTGGAATTTCTTAAGATATTAATGCTCCATGAATACTGACAGTGATACCTATTAATCAGTAATCATATAAGTTCAGGGCTTAGAATGATTGGCATCATTGGATTATGATGAGAAATATAACTACAACTGTATACTTATTTATTTACCCTCTAAACAAAGCTTTGTTAGTTACTTGTTACACATCCACGCTGCCTGCATTTCGCCGACGTAGCTTCGGTTCCCACCGGTTGCACAACATCGCATGTCGCGGAATGTCAACGCTGCAGTTTCACGTTACCAGCGTCCGGCGATTTAGACATAGGACACACTTCATTCTTACATCGAAGAAGACAGTCAAATTAATTATAGTTAATTGTAACTTTAATTTTAAATATATAATTTTTAAGTAATCTTTTGCATTTTTTTTGCAAACTCCGGCCGCAGCCTCCGTAATTAACTTACACACATTTCTGTAACATGTATGTACCTATATCGAATGTTACCTGTAGAACGCAAACTGCATGGCCATCTGCAGGTAGCTGTCGGGGCTCAGCTTCTGAGACTTGATGAAGTTCTTGCCATATTTGTCATACTGGAAGCAATTCAACTCCAAGTTGTTGGCCAGTCTGCAAACAAAATATGGCTTTATAAATTTAATTAAGAAATAAGCAGGGCACATCCCAATTTATCGTTAAGTGGACCTCATGGTCTAATTATATCTAAAGATGATGGAGATGATTTATTTTAGTAGAGAGATTAATTTTTCTTTATATACAATACTTTTAAATTTTTATTAAGTTTACTATTGTAAACAATACATGTACATGTATTCTGACTTGTAACTATGGAGTTATAAATAAATAATTTGTATTTGATGAGTCTTTATCATAAAAAATAAATTCATATGGGTTTATTCGACTATAACGAGTAACGGTTTACTAAATAATTAATTTTGCTATATTTCATTTTGTGCATACTGTAAGTAATATTAGTAGACAAGTTTAAGGCTTTGTACTATAGCTTAACAGCTTTTACTTTCTCCCACCGCGGCATCGCTTCAAAAACAGAGAAAATAATCTAGATGTTTTAGTTTTATTAATTAAAACATCAAGATTATTTTCCGGCTGCCGAAACACACCGGCGCTTGGCAACAGCATTATTTCAAATGAAGCTACAATTTTATGCGTATAAATGCCACGCCCCAAGGTCCTCCGATCTCGTTAACAACTACATACTTTACAATGGCAAATAAGGTAGTAAAACTCACTTGTCCAAATTATCAGCAGCTTGCTTGATCAATCCTTTCACTTCTGTGTTCACATTGAATTTCAAAAGCTCTGGCTCTTTGGGCTTTGATGATGGAGACTGCTTCCCACCTTTTCCTTGGTCACTGTAAAACAAATACATATGTAGGTATGTACATAGAACTAAACATAATAACGAATTAGATCACTTTGGGTAAAGATCCTTTCTTTTTGGTCAGAATTATGGCTTATCACCAGGTGAGTTGTAGTAAAATATAATCCCATTAGTTTAATACTGCACTAGTGGATGCCCGCGACTTGTTGTTACGGGATAAAAAGTAAGCTATGTATGTTACGCCCAAGACCGTATACAATCACTATGCCGAAAATCACGATGATCCGTCGCTCCGTTACAGCGTCAAAGCGGAACAAAGAAACAAACAAACATTTATATTATACTCTTAGTATGAACTTGACGAATTCATATCATTCACTTTCATATATCTATAAACTTTAAGACTTTTTTAACAATACATTGTAACCAAAGTTATACACAATAGTTAGACTTATAAATGTTTCTATTTTATTATAAGTTTTAGTTTGCAAGTTGTTTTTGTGTCTATTATGAATAAAAAAATACTGCAAGTACATTTTACGATATATATACTCATATGTTGGTGATGAAATGAATGATGGTTTGATGTAATAAGTACTCACATGTAGTTGATGATGTAGTCGGTCATGACGGCGATGGGCTGTCCCTCGGCGGGCGAGTGCTCGTACGTGAGCCCCGTCACACCGTCCGCGCCCACTATGAACTGATACACACACAAAAAAAACTTTCAGAAGACTATTTCCTCAATCAAGTCATTTACTATAAATGTTATCTGCTAATATAATTGCTAATTAAGCACGAGTCAAGTCAAGCTGTTATTGACTTTTTTTGATCCTCAACACAAGATACAATTTATTTTATCCAACTTCAAAAAAAGGGATTCTTTATTCTTCTGAATTTTGTTATAGTTGCTTTCCATGTAGAGGATCAAGGATAGCTTAAGTTACAGTCTATGACTACTTGTCTTGGTACCTGTATGGTCTTGTCGAACCAGCGGTTCCCTCCGTTGGCGGCGCTGCCAGCGCCGTGTATGGTGTGCGCGGCGGCGAGCGTGCGGCGCGCATCCGCGGTGGGGCAGGCGGCCAGCCCCGCCGCACTGTCCAGGCACAGCACCGCCAGGCTGCGCTCCACGTCACGCAGGGATGCCGCGCTCACCGGGTCTGCACAACAACACAACCATACCTTACCAAGAGGGTAATAGAGTATGCTCGTTCGTTTGTGTAATTTGACTTAATTATTAATTGATGAAAATGTAGCTATATGATGTTTGACGGGTTGGTATGAATAAAAAAATTGTTATGTTATCAAGAATAATTAAAATGAGTAGTACCTATCATAACATTATATGTATAAAAGCGCAAATGTTTGTTGGTCTGTTTGGTCTGGTTTCACGCCACAAAGGAGCGACGCATCATCGTGATTTTAGATATTGTAATTCCTTCAAGTAGCAACCTCAGTGCAGTGCACTTATGAATGTTACTTGACACACATTATAACTTAGTAGTATGTGATAGGATAGTATAGATAGTAAATAACATAGGCTACTTGTTGTCTCAATTGAACACCAGCAAACCCTGACAATAGTTTGTTCAACTATTTATAGTATTGCCCACCTTGAACAAGAATATTGTAAGCTTTCGCCCAGTTGTCTCGGTTCTCGGATGTTAGAATGCCGATAGATTCACTTGTGCGGGATTTAGACATATCAACAATTTTCTTAAGTTGCTGTATTATCTGGTCCTCGCTTAGAGGCTTATTATCTTCGCCCCAAAGATCCAAACGGAATATCTGTAATGATGACAAAGTTTACAAAGGTATCAATTTCAAAGCCTGAACTTGCAGTGGACCTATCGGTATTCAAGTGTGGATAATCTTATCATTTAATTCTAGGCAAAGTTCAAATTTTGTGAAAAACAACAATTTGTATGAATATTTCTGTTCCTAAACAACAATATATAGTTATTAGTTACTCTTATTCAATAAAACTGTGCATTTTTACTAAGAGGTATTTTTGTAAACTCACATGATTATTGTGTATAACAGTGATATGTTTACTGTCTCCATTAAAGGACAGGGAGTCCCTCTTTACACCGGGGATTCTGCAGGTTCCAAAAATCTTCTTGTACTGTGCCATGTCCAGTTGAGCTTTCCCCATCATTTCAACGGGAATTTTATTGCTAAAAATAGTAAAAATGCAGTTTAACACAGTATATATTGAATGTCTATGACATAAACTGAAAAAAAAATGAATAATTTTTATACAGTCAATTAAAATACGAAATAAGTCAATTAAAATAATAATATAATAATAAAACTATATGTTTACTTTGCTTACCATGTGGCAAATTATGGTGAAGTGCAAACCCGTTCCTTGGCAAAAAAAACTTACTTGTCTATCAAACTTTTGTAATCAAGTGCTGCCAATAATGTCTTGGCAGCATATTGCAGCTGAGCTTGTTGGTTGTTAAACTTGCGGAACGGGAAGACCAAGCCAGGGCTTGAGTACACTACAACAGGATCCCTGTATTCTAAATAAGCAGTGTTGAGCCACCATTCTTCTAGCCAGTTTAAATGTTTCTCTGCTCTTTGTTCCAGCAAGCTCTACAACATTACAAGAAAAAGAACATTAATAAATACACAATATACAAACAAATGGTGACAAGAATAAGTTACATAATTTGTCATTTAAGCAATTATTACCATTTATCAGTTATTTAGGTTTTCTCTAATTAAACAGTAACTTACTTGTAGTTTTTGTCCAATACCATCTTTACCTACAAAGTCCTGAGCCAGCTTTGTAGTGGTAGCAAACTCTGTTTCACTCAAATGTGGTTTTACAGTCTTCAGGTATTTCTGCAGAGTGTCCTCCAGTTTGGGAACTGGTAGTCTCGGCAGATTTTGAGCATTAGTATTTGTTTTGGCCATGGTGTAATTACAAGACAACTTATATGATGCCAAGTGACACTGCAGGAGGTTTCTGGAGCTGTTCTAAAATCAAGAAAAAACAAATATGATGTCACTATGTACAACTTGTCTTACATGAATATGTTAGTGATAAATAATGAGTTTTATGCAGTAGCTCATATTTTATTATACATACCTAAATATTACACTAGTGTGAGTACTTGAGTTATCAACATTCAGACAACAGATAGTATGAATATATTATGGACTTACAAGTTTCTGAAGCCCTCGTAACATGATTTCTTTATTTAATAGAATTAGTTAATTTATAAATCTGTAACAATATTTTGGTATTCTTAGTTACACTTACTTACTTTATAGAATATATATGTATCAATATGAGTATTATGTATTAAATAAATACATATAAATGTGTGTAAGGTAATATATAGTAATATGACACTTATAAAGTTTTGTCAGGCATGTACTGCTTTATTGGAAGGTACCTACTCGACTACTTTCTAAATAAAAACGTAATCAATTCGAGCGCTAGAACCGGTTATCACGGATAAATATACTCAAGGCAAAGTGATATGATGTATTATTATATATGTAAAATTAAATTTATGCATTTATTTATTGAAACCTACTAGATTGTACCATGAACCCAGATCTCCGAACTTTGATCACTGAAATGAAACACCAACCAATCACCCTAGTTTTCCCGTCAACTCACAAACACAGATTCAAAAATTTATAAAATGTAATAAAGATAAAAAATTCTGAATATTATACGAATTACTTCCTATACTATACATATATGAGTTTTTAGTAAAATTAAACTATTAGCAAACAATTTAAATTTATAAATTGAATTCGTTTCTGCTGAACTGAAGTCTGAAACTACTATTTCTGATATGTACAACCAATATACAGTTCATACCCGTGATGGATGATAAATGTACAACCCATAGAAATATATGTACTACAAGCTCTAATGATGATGTACAAAGGCGGTACATACTAACATTCAGCGCGCCAGATCGGTGTCAGACGTCCGCCGAAGACTCTTCAGATGCGTCCGCGGCTTTTGTCCGACAGTTGACATGGCTCGCCGGATATTTATACTCTAAATAGCGTTATAATTTTTCTTGAAATTCAATATAATCTTAATTAGTTTAGCCATATGTATGACGAGTGAGCGAATAAATATACACTAAAAAGTTACACCTGAATAATAGACCGAGAAAAAAACTTATTCTCTGCAGTAAAAAACTGTACCTATACTGCTTTCAAGAGAATAAGAATGTGTTCTCTTCTCAGCCTTATTATAGGTACAAAAAATAAAAATCGCAAATTTGCCATTTTGGCTACTAAAGAAATTGAACATTTGTAGATTTTAGATTTATTTTCCTTTTCTCTATTTATTTTATATATTTTCCTGAATCCTGAATTACTTCAGAGATTAGAACTAATTTAGGAAAATTAATACAAGTCATAAGAGTAAAGTTATTTACTTGCTACAGTTAATTTTTGATATTTTACATTTCATCCATCAACAAAGTAATCACACATAAGTATAATTATTCTAATAGGTAGGCACCTCTAATCTACACATTGGAATATTTTAATGTAGTAGTTTAAAAAGGAATGTTAGGTATTCATCATGTTTATTTTAAAGATGTATATTATAATTCATATTTAGCATCATATTTGAAGCTATTTATGTAAAGTATGTCCAAAATTTAGTCAAACTTTTCCACTTTATATGTGTTTATTTCGTACATTTAGAAATTACAACTAACAAGTAATCTTAGTAGAAATCTAAAGCCACTGATTTAAGGTTGTGGTCATTAACAAATTTGAAAAATACCTAACACAGAATGATTTGACATGAAGGTAATTAGGTACATTAAATTTCTTACTTTACTAAGCAGGATTAATCCTGAAAAACTTCTTGTCTGACAATCTAAGAAAAATTGTCAATAAATTTAATTGTCCTTAACTTACATTTAGATTAAAACTGAATTACTTAAATATCATCAACTGTAGGTAACCAAAATGCCATATTAGTGCATGCGGATGCCAGCATCATGAACTTGGGATTGAACTGCACGCACTGGATGGGAGCGGGGTGGTCTCCGTTCAGGACACACACTTTGTAGCCCGTGTCAGCATTCCACACGTGCACCCGGCCATCTGTGGACCCGCTGAATATGTACTGAGAATCTGGACTGAACGAAGCTTCAATAGGTATGCCTTTGTTGTTCAGGTGCCCGGTGAATGTTTGCAGTGGAGTGCCATGGTATGCATCTACTAGTCTGATTATGGAGCCATTAGTGCTTATCAACATTGTTTTGCCGTCACGTGAAAACTTTAGTCCTGTCCAATCACATTCCTTCTCCTGGTTCAATTTGAATGTAACAAATGGACCTTTGTCAAATGAACGCAAGTCATACAGTTTGATACTCTCTGAGTTAACGCCAGCGGCAAAGATAAGACCTTCCGGATCATATGCAGCGACTGGTCTTCCTGACAGATGCATTAATCCTTGACAATTAGGTGACCTGAGATCCCACAAGCGAAGGGTTTTGTCCAGGGATCCTGATAAGAAAGTATCTTCTACAGGTGACAAACATAATGTTACGACTTTCTTAGTGTGTCCAGGGAAGTATCTGATATACTTATTGTCGTGAAGTGACAGATATCGTATGGTGTCGTCAACCTTGGTGGAACTGTGGATTGCAGTGTTCTTGGCATGAGTGAAGTGTATTAAATCAACCCCATACTTTTTGCTGTTGACGGTAATTACTTGTGATCCTTTCTCACAATCGTATATAACGATTTGATCATCCTCGCTGCACGATATCAACGTTTCCCCACTTGGGGAAAAGTCTATACTGTTTATTTTGTCCGTGTTTTCTCGAAACACTTTAGCAACTTTGAAGCTACGCACAACTTGATCTACTAGCTTCATCATCAGGATTTGTTAACGCAAGCTCTTTATTGTAATTTACGGCAATTGTAGATAATTTATAATGAAAATAATGAAAAAGCAGACAAAAACATTCGTCGCTTGATCGCCGCCACGAGAAACGATAATTCTAACCAAACAAATGCACTACCATTATAAATGTGTTATGTACGACACACAGCCAATTAATGCTCAGCCATTAAAAAGTCTTGTTATTGTCCTATAGTTATTGTCCATTCATTCTATAGGTTGCATTTTTTTGTAACGCTATAATTGTTTCTGCTGTACATATGACGACGCGGGCGGCGACGCTTAGCACTGTTTGTTCTGTGGTTTAGGGTTGGGGTTTATCTTGACCTTGTCTTATGTATTCGATTATACCTGACAGAAAAGCAAAATAGATTTGTACTTTTGTAGTTTTGTGAATAAATGGCCAGCTTCACATAAAACGAAGTTTTTTATCGATTAATTTATGGGACTCGAAGACAATTTTACAAAGTGGTCTTATTATTATTAAATAATTTTTTTTTTTTTTTTTTGAAAGGACTATGCAGCTGGTTGCTAGTAGCTACCTTTGCTGCGTCACCGGACGATGGCTGGGCACTGATGGTGCCCGGGCCTATGTACTAGTTAGGGGCGACTGGCACAAGGGCGCCTCTGAGGCACGAACCTCGGCTTGGACCGTCGCCAGAAGGGGGAGACCGGGTTGCCCTGTTCATCCCTGAAGAGGAGTGAGCTAAGGCCCTATCAGTGGTTGTGTCTGGGTGATTATTTGGAGATAAACGAGTTGACCTGAGGGGTCGGGGTCTACCGCCTCGCCGGCGAGCACGGAATCGGGGACGTGCACTGGAACCTACACTGGGAGATGGGCGTTGGTAACCTGGACCAATTCCGAAGACGGGGAGCCTACTGGCTGAGACACCGCCTGCTGGGGTGGTGGAAGGAGGGGAGCCCAACGCTGCCGAGACCACGACGGCGATTGGGTCATCCGGATCGACCAGAACATGCTTCGGGCGACGACGGAGGGGCTCGGGATCAACCGGATCTGTGGAATAAGAAGACGCTTGGACGACAAGCGGGTTCGGATGATGCGGTGCGGCGTCAAAGTAGCGGCGAGAGGTGAACTTCATCCATTGACGGATGGAGGGCAGCTCGAGGTCGACGTGCAGGTCTGCGTTGCGCTGGAACCACTGAGCACCTGTGCTCTTGCGGACGAATCGATTCTGGATCAGCTGTAATGGAGACAAAACAGTGTCGTTCTGGTGGGCGAACACTACGGAGGCGTAAGTCATGACGGGGCGGATGCAAGTCTTGTAAATTGTCAGCTTATTTCTAAGAGACATTTTACTCTTGCTGCAAAGAAGGGGATGAAGACGCCCTAGAAAGAAGGCCGCCCTGTTGCGGACAGTGGATATGTGCTTGGTGAATGTCAGGTGGTTGTCGAGGGTGACGCCTAGGTACTTGGTGGACTTGACCCAGGGTACCACCGTACCGTGAATAGTGGGAGGGTTCTTGAGGTCTTTATGGTAACGCGGAGTAAAGAGCATGGCTGCGCTTTTCTCCGGGTTAACCGTAATCCCCCAGAGTCGGAACCAGCGGGAGAGGCTCGTGAGAGCCTTTTGGACGGCATTTCTAGCATGTAAGGGATTCCAGGATCTGGAGTAGATCGCGGTGTCATCTGCAAATAGGGCTAATTCTACTTTGGGAGTACGCGGAATGTCACTCGTATAGAGAGTAAAAAGGAGAGGAGCTAGCACAGAGCCCTGTGGGACGCCAGCCAGCACTCTCCTCGGCGAATAGAGGTCACCTTCGACCTTGTAGCGAAAGCTGCGGGCGCGAAGGTAGTCCGAGATAATGAGGACGATTTGATCTGGGAAACCGAGCTTGTATAACTTGTACACAAGCCCATTGTGCCAGACCTTGTCGAACGCTTTGGCAACGTCCAGGAAGACTGCACAGGTCATCTGGGAGCTGCGAAAGCCGCGAGGGATGTTGTTGAAGCCCTCCAGTATGTATTCCGTGATGCGGTGAACCTGCTGGGGGCATGAATGTCTGGGGCGGAAGCCAAACTGCTCGTCGGGGAGGAGGTGGTTTTCGTGGATGTGGGACCATAAGCGCCTTAGAAGAAGCCGCTCATAGACTTTCCCCAAAGTACTGAGGAGACTGATGGGTCGGTAGCTGGAAGGCTCGCTAGCCTTTTTGCCCGGTTTGTGGATTCCGATGACGTTGGCGGACTTCCAAGCGTCAGGGAACATGCATAGGCTAATAGCGGCATTGAAGATGCTTACCAGAAGGTGTAGGAGAGGTGAGGAAAAGTGTTTGAGCACTTTGTTACTGATGCCGTCGGCGCCGGGCGCCTTCCGCTCACGGAGCTTCCTTATCACTAGGACGACTTCAGAAGTCGACACCGGTTCAAGGGAAGGTTCCGGCAGCGGATTGCAGGAACGGTGTTCGATCTCTCTGTCCACCATATCCAGGTGGGCAGGGTCGATTAAGCCTAGTGAGGGGGAGCACTGTGCCTCGAGGCTGTCGGCCAGACACTCGGCCTTTTCCTCGTCGGTGAACGCAGGCTGAAGATTGTCGGGTCGGTTGAGGGGCGGCATGGAGGCCTGAGTGTCGCACGACTTGTGACAGTGTGATCGTGCCAACGTCCAGAAAGCCTGGTGCGAAGGCTTGATCGCCGATAGAGTGTCCTCCCACCTCTGATTACGGAGTTCACTCATACGCTTTTTTACGAGACGCTCGTAACGGCGCAGAGTGGCTCTGTTCTCTTCGGTGCGAGTCCAGTCGTAAGCCCTAATGGCGGCGTTCTTAGCTGTCAGGAGTGCCCTATCCTCCTCTGAAAGAGCCCAGCGTCGGGAGTCCTCGGCCGGTACTCTCCTCGAGGAACTGCCCATATTAAATAAATGATTGTGCGTGCAGTTTATATTTATTTATTTACTCAATGCACTACGCGTAATAGTTTATTTAGTGAAACGTTACATAACAGGTAGTACACCCAGGCTATGTTAAGTATAGGAGGCAGCACTGAGTTACTCATTAACCCAGTGCTTGCCCTGTTTAGTATAGTAATATAGCCAATATAATATGTATATGTATACAGAATAGCCAAGAAACTACCGACTATCTGACAGGTTGGCAATATACACAAAACTACTTTGCATTATACTGACTTTGAGTTTTAATAATAACGATGTTTTACCTGAAATAAAACATATATTAAATACTTACCTTATTTAAAACTTAATACCTAAATTGAGAGTGGCAACCGTGTTTTCCGCTTCCTTTTTCCCTCTCTTTCGATCTTTGTGCACTTTTATCGTTCTGTCTCGCTCGCACACCCCCACCAACAGGCGACCGAACCATGAAGGCGAAGATGGTCCGACCTCTTTTCATTGAGTCGAAATTTACACCAGGCAGAAATAAAGAATAGTTAATAAAAGTTTTAAATAAGGTAAGTATTTAATATATGTTTTATTTCAGGTAAAACATCGTTATTAAATAACTTGACCGTTATTTAAAACTTAATAAATTGAGACGTGTCTGTTATCGCCTGGTGGGTAAAAGACGCCAATGTGAACATGTACAGAAGTAATAGATATTTGGGACGCCTTGCGGTGTAGTAATGAAAGTCATTGGTAGGTATAGTCACAACATTATTTTATTCACTAGGTACACAACACAAAACGTCTCCATTATTATATAAGACTTAAAGACTTATATTAGCTTAGAAAGCTACGATAAACATTTCCGCGAGTGCGTTGGCGTGGCGCGGGAGCGGGGAGCTTCGGTGAAGGTCTCGGACCGACTCTTGTGCGTGTGCGACCGCAATGACCGCGTGTCCTGCGTGATATTGAAGCGCGGTGTTACCCCCGCGCCCCCTTCCCGCTCATGTGCGTGGGTCTATATGTTTTGAGGTGGCGCGACGATCGCCACACCACCCCCCCACGGAGAAAGGTAAACCGAGCGTTAACAAATAAAAACTTAAAACTGAACTTACATTAACCGACCTTAAAGTGTATACATATCTACAAAAAACATTACACATCCACCGGAAGCTTAAAGCGGACGCGACGTCCGGATCGGGTGACGTACTTAGCTGGAGGGTCGGTAGGTAAGGGATTGGGTGATTGTGGTTGTGATCTAGGTGATGGTCCTGGCGAAAAAGTAGTGCTAGGAACTGGCAGTGCTGCGTTTGGCTGTACCGATCTGTCTGCAGTGGATGCAGGAATAGACGTTGGCGCCGTTTGACTCGATGTTGGTTCCATTTGAGGAGCTATGTAAGCTGGCTTAGTTCTGTCGATGCTAACTTGAACGCTCCTACCAGGCATTTGAATAGTGAGTGTCTTGTCTGTGCGATTAAGAACTTTATAGGGCCCTGTGTAAGGGGGTTGAAGTGCGCGGCGTACCGTGTCATCTCGTAAGAAGATGTGTGAAGCGTCGCTCAAATTTTTGAATACAAAAGTTTTGGGCTCCGTGTGTCGGGACGCCGGTGCTGGACGTACTTTGGCCATTGTGCTCTGTAGCCGGGCCATGAAGTCATCGCTTGTATGCTGTGGTGTGCCACTAGGTACCAGGAGCTCGCCCGGTAAGCGTAGTGGTTCACCGTATACAAGGTCTGCAGAGGAACAGCGTAGATCCTCTTTAAGTGCTGATCTGATGCCGAGAAGAACGAGCGGTAAAGCTTTGTGCCAGGATTGTGAATGACACATGATAGCGGCCTTGAGATGCCGGTGGAAGCGTTCCACCATACCGTTAGCCTGTGGGTGGTAGCTAGTTGTTCTCGCTCTTCTGGTAGCTCCTAGATCCATTAGTTTGTTGAATAACGTGGATTCGAATTGACGTCCTTGGTCAGTAGTGACGGTGGTGGGGACGCCAAAACGAGCAATCCAACCGTGAAGAAATTGGTCAGCAACTTCTTCGGCTGTTATATTTGTCATTGGCCAAGCCTCTGGCCATCTTGTAAAACGGTCAATTGCCGTAAGGCAGTAGGTGTAACCGTTGGAGGACGGAAGTGGTCCTATGATATCCAGATGGACGTGTTTGAATCGTCCAGATGGAGTAGGAAAATCAGCGAGCGGGGCTGATACATGTCGTGTGACTTTGCATTTCTGGCATGCGAGGCACTCGCGTGACCAGTTGCGACAGTCTTTTTTAATGCCGGGCCATACGTAGCGATCAGCCACAAGGCGCGTAGTTGCACGCACCCCAGGGTGACTCAAATTGTGAAGTCGATCGAAGGCTGCACGGCGATGTTGCGGTGGCAAGTATGGCCGTGGTTTCCCGGTCGTGTCATCGCAAAGAATGGTGATATCGGACCCGGGAACTAATGTAGGCACTAATTTTAAAGAGGAGTTGTTGCGAATATTTTCGAGGTCATCGTCCTCTGCTTGTGCTCGAGCGAGCGAAGCAAAATCGTCACCAAGTGAAATTTGTTCCACTCGTGACATGGTGTCGGCGACAACATTGTCAACACCTTTAACATGCTTGACATCCGTCGTGAATTGACTGATGAAGCTAAGTTGGTTCAGTTGTATTGGTGGGAGCTTCTCTCGTTTTTGGCTGAAAGCATATATGAGAGGCTTGTGGTCGGTGTAGATTGTCGCGTGTTGTGCCTCAAGAATATGTCGAAAGTGCTGTACACTTTCGTATACTCCAAGGAGTTCGCGATAGTAGGCGGGCCATTGGCTTTGTTTATCTGTTAGTTTCTTGCTGAAAAATGCCAATGGTTGCCATTGATTAGACACCTTTTGTTGTAGGCAAGCTCCCACGTAAGTTGATGACGCGTCTGTAAACAGACCTAATGGCGCGTCACTGTTTGGGTGAGCAAGCAGAGTCACGCTCACCAGGGCGTCTTTACACCTTTGGAATGCCAATTCAAGTTCTGGCGTCCAGGGCACTGGTTTAGCACCTTTGAGTTTGGATGAGGCTAAGACGTTGATGAGTGGCGCTTGTGTTTCTGCTGCTTTTGGGAGGAATCGGCGATAAAAGTTAATCATGCCGAGGAAGCGGCGAAGACCTTGCACTGTTTTAGGTAAGGGATAGCTCCGCAACGCTTCAATCCTCTCTGTTGGAGGGCGAGTTCCATCTTTGTTGATGGAGTACCCTAAGAATGTTAATTCTTCGGCACCGAAAACGCACTTGGATGCGTTCACTACGACGCCGTAGTCTGCCAGGCGTTGGAATAAGGTACGTAGATGTTCCTTGTGCTCCTGGTGTGACCGTGAGAATACAATTATGTCGTCAATGTACGTATAGCAGAAGTCGAGTCCCCTCACGACTTCATCCATAAACCGTTGAAAAGTTTGTCCAGCATTTCGTAAGCCGAAAGTCATGAACGGAAACTCGAATAGCCCGAACGGTGTGGTGATGGCAGTCTTGCAAATGTCTGGTTGGTGTACTGGCACCTGCTGGAATGCTTTGACCAGGTCAATGGTGCTGAATATTGTTGAACCAGAGATGTTGTGCGTAAAATCGGCGATGTGCCTGACGGGATACCGGTCTGGAACAGTACGAGCGTTCAGAGCGCGGTAGTCTCCACAAGGTCGCCATCCTTCCTGACCCTTTTTAGCCATGTGTAGCGGTGATGCCCAAGGACTGTCAGATGGTCGAGCTGTTCCACATGTGACCATGTCTTCAAATTCCTTTTTAGCTGCAGCTAGTTTCTGAGGGGCCAGGCGACGTGGGCGGGAGGAAACTGGAGGTCCATCGGTCGTGATGATGTGATGTACCGTATTGTGTTTCACTTGTCGTGGTAGACCTGGAGGTCGCGTGAGGTCAGGAAACTCCAATAGAAGATTCGAGTAAAGTGAGGTCGATTGAGCAGACACGGATCTTACACTGACTTGGCTCACATTGGCAATCGATGCTTGGGTAGATAGTTTGGTGTTTCCGTCGATAATTCTCTTGTTTCGAAGGTCAGGTAGTAAGTTGTAATGACTTAAGAAATCCGCACCTATTATTGGCGTATCTACGTCAGCGATGATAAAATGCCAGTGAAAATCTCGACGCAGGCCTAAATTCAGGTGTAACGAGATAGTCCCGTATGTCTTTATTGAGCTGCCGTTAGCCGCAGCTAGTTGATAGCCGGTTGCTTGTATCGCGCGACCCTTGCATAATTTTCTCGGGTAGCAACAGATGTCGCTGCCGGTATCGATGAGAAATTTGTAACACGTCGTTTTATCGACAGCGAATAACCGGCGGCTTGTTATATCTGAATGATCAGTCGCCGCGACTACTGATCGTGAAGTGAGTTTTTCCGACTTCCACGAGCACGGTTTCGTGCATTTACGTGCCTCATGTCCGTAGGTACAATGAAACCAGCACAGGTGCGAAGCTGAACTTGACCTCTCTGACCTTGCTGATCTCGCGCTGAGGGCATCTACGCAATTTGTAAGTACCTCGACTAGGCGAGCAAGTTGAGTTAACTTATTATTCTGTTCCGCCGTCATGTTGAGTTGCGGAAAGGGAGAAGTCGAAAGAGATAAGGACAATAGGTATGTCAGTAAGTATATAGATATATATACGTCACACGAACCGAAAGTAACAACCGCTGTCAGTACCGGAATAATAAATAACAAATTATAATCAGTACTAAAAAATAACGGTTGTACTTAATATCTATAATTATTTACATTATTACAAAACAAATACAAGAGAAAATAAAATCAATTTAAACATATAAAAAATATTATAATAAATGTTAAGCGGTAAGTACATAAAATAAGTTAACCAGCAGTGAGTGTGTTAACCAAAAACAAAAAAAAATACAATAATCGGACGGCGGGCGGTGTGCAATGGGTTAAAATAAGTAGGTAAAATCCGGCCGCCGTGAACGTGTTTATAAATACATGATTAGCTCACGTAAATGGGTGCCTAGACTGCCTAGGTAAGTTGAGAGTATCACAAATTCTTAACGTAATCTATAGTCAATATGCCTGTTCACGATCACTTAGTTGGTAATTTGCCTTTAAAGACTTATATTGTATTCAACCTTCATACCATATCTAAAGTTTTGTGTTTTACTGGTAGACTAATATTATGACTGTCAAATAAACTAATGTTTATTAGTAGTTTTATTAACATTATTGATAAATACACAAAAAACCACTTAAGTAGGTTTTTTTCAGTTAACGATCACTTTTCGTTGGTATACGATCACTGATTTATCCTTTTTACGATCATTAAAAACTATACAAAAATGAACTCTAAGTGAATGGTCATAAAGTTTAAATTCTTTTTCGCGATCTTATCTAACACATTTATGGAAAAGTTTGAAAATTTGGGAAAACTTTGGTACTCTATCAAGGTCCAAAATCTAAACCAATTTAGATAAAATTTGGTATATAGGTAGATAAAACGAAAGAAATCCAAAATATCCCTCAGAAAGGAAAAAATCGGATTCTGAGGAATATTTTGGCTATTTTTGTATCAAATATTTCAGTCATGGAAAAGAGGAAACAAAATGAAAGCCAAAGAAACATTATTATTTATTTATTACTTAATTAAATCTTACAATTTATACACTCATAAGTAGAGATTGCTGCCTCCTCGTAGGCTTTCTCCCGTAATTCGGTACACTTCAAGTGAAACCAGCGTACACATTTGTCACAACCTATATTTTTCTCCTGGTCATCTTCAATGTCACTTATTAGTTCATCATCACATTTACTACATTTCAAGTTGTCTCGTTTCACACTTTTTTTTGTCAAAACTTTCTTTTTCTTCTTTCTTTTCTCCTTTTCTACAATTTTTTTTTCTTTTTCTAACATCCTCAGTTCTTGTTTTCGTTTTTTTTTCTAATATTACATTTTCTTTTTCCTCTTCTTTTTTTTATAATGGTCTCGCCAAGCTTGAGACGATATGGCACTTGGCAATTTAGGTCTATTAGTATTTTGTTTTTCCGTTTTCAGGGCAGGCGTCGACTCCGGAAAATGTAGATGTTTTTGAAAGACATCGTCGAAGGATAGTTTTTCTTTTGGAATTTGATCGTCTTCTTTTGCATATTCTGGGATGGGGACGTCCGCTATTACCATCACATTGCTTTGATTTTGTTCGTTGGTATAATGGTTTGGTTCTAGCAGGTCTATTTCATCAAGGGGAATTACTGAAATATTGTTTAATGATATGAATGAACCTGTTCGGATATTTTCGGGGAAACTAATATTTTCATCAATACTATTGAGCAAGTCGAGGTTTACCTGAAGGGGTGCACTATCACGTACAGTGATTGTTTCAGGTTGATCAGTAGTTAAGTTTTCGGGAGTTAGATCTTTATCCAAATTCAAAATTGAAGTGCTTAAATTATTTTTTATGACATACAAGTTATTGAATCCTTTCGGTCCCAAAACTTTTCCAGTTTTTGGGCACAGGGAAAATCCAGTTTCATCTCCATTAAAAATTCTTGTTGCATCCTCAAATATCTCCGTAGCGTTAATGGAAGATACGTATGCCTTTAACTCTTGGAACCATTGCCTGATACGGCCTTCGGTTATAGCAGCTCTTGCGTTGTTTATACCCTCTGGTTCTCTAACACTTATTTCAGGATGTCTTTTTAAAAAAAAATTGTACCATGTCTCTCCTGGTACTCCATCTTTAAACGGATTTTTCAATCCGCTTTCTGATATTAGTTTAGAAACACTTTCTAACAAGCTTTGTTTACTGAGAGGAAATCCACATTTAGCCATATCAAGGACCCATTTACTCAGTTTTTCCTCGCCCTGCACGCCTAACACAGGGTCTGGACCCACTTTAGGCTTTTTATCAATCCTTATTTTACCACTCAGGCGATCGTGCACAGTAGAAAATGGAACTCCATAAAACCGACATGCTTCTCTATAGCCCATAGATTTTGATTTTATAGATTCCAGTGCATTTACTAAATCAGCTTCATTGTACGTAAAAAGACGTCTGCCCTTCTTTTTCGATACTTCCACCTGGAGGATAAAAAAACGATATTAGAATATTAATTTCATACAAAACAATGGAAATAGCACTGTGTGTGTGTGTGTGTGAGTGAGTGTGTGTATTTGTGTGTTTGTGGGTGGGTGGGTGTGAGGATGTGCGTGGGTATTTTATACATTATTTAACATATAAAATTTTATAATATTATCTTAGTATGACCATTTTTTCTCTTTCTTTATTCGTTCTTCTATTACTTTCTTTGATTTCGGTACTGGAGCCATCTGAAAAAAACAACACACACCAAATCCCAAGTTAGTCAAAATATCTAGTGAGGGTTAATTAAAGGAAATAGCAATATCAAAGTCCAAATACTAGCACCATACGATCAAAACAAGTCTAATTCCTCTCTTGAAAGCATAAAAATGAGAAACCGCTGTAATATGATCGCTTGAAAAGGAAATATATCATATTATGAAATAAACCTGACAACAGACCCTTTTCCGGTCACTGATTTTCACACTGTTTCGAGAAAGAACCGGTTTTCGATCATAGCTGCACTTATTATGTTAGATGTGATCGTGAAACAGTCATATGACGATCTCCAAAATAGTTCTCAACTCAGCATGATCGCGAATTGGTCAGATAACGATCATGTACAAGTGGTGTTTTTGTAGGGAAAAACGATAAAAATCGGCAATAGGTCAGTTCTCGATCACCCATTTTTTACCATTAAAATACGGTAGTTTTTCGAGTCAATAGTCATCTTTAGTTGATCGTCATCTGACTTGCCAATTAAGCATGTTATTATGTATGAAACCAAGTATCAATATAACCGAAAACATTATCTAGAACACCAGCAAAGATTAGTAAAGATATGACCAAAACAGCCCTTTTACGATCGGGTGATCGCAAACTGAAAAGAGCACTGTTTAACATTGCCCATTGCCGATCACCTAATATTTAAATAATATAAGCATAAAATACAGTCAATTCAGGTGGTAAACCCAAATATCAATATTTTTCAACACCACTAACACAACAGAAACCCATAATCTATACAGAAACACTTTTTACTTACGATTGAATGATTGCTTCCCACTATTTTTTTCTCAACAAAAATCACGTATTCGAACGCTAGCGCACCGGGTGAAGTTTGTCGGCTTACTGTTCGGACATTAGCGAAGTTGCCGGCAAAAGCAAGAACGTGAAAGAAAGGGATAGATAGTTCTTACCTTTTTATGCCAAATTATGACTTAAGACGTCGTAATAACGCTATTACAGACGATTTTCGCGGAAGTGATCGTGAACGGGTAGTGATCGGTAAACAGGCACATTGACCCTACATAAGCACAAAGAAATTTTATAAGTACGTAGATACATCCTATAAATAATTAGAACTAAGGTAACAACGAAAATTCACTTCACTTGTTTCGAGTTCTAATGTTTTAGGTAGGTATGCACTGTAACTATTATGTTGACGATATTTTGATTGAGTAGGTATTTAGCTAATACTAAAGTTCGCTCACCAAATGTCTGTAGGTACCTATAATCTTGTGCTGGCACGAAGGGAGTGACGGAGGTGTTTCCATCTCCTGGCTCTGCTACTTAGATGTAGGTACGGTTGAAGCGGGTTCGGCGAGGATGCTCGCAGATCTCGTCGTTTCGTATACTCCTTGAACTGAGCGTGGTTGATTCGCTACCGCATAGCAACAGGGTGAAACCATATGGATTTGTGCTTGCTAGGCGCGGGCGACGTTGCTACCGAGCAACATGGTGTCACGGTAATATTACCGTGATGGCGTAGCCACGTAGCTCGTAGGTAGGTATTGGCTGAGCGCGGTTTGTGAGGCCACGGGTGAGGCGGCGCGCTTTGTAGGTACGTTGCGTTGCGTGTTTTTCGTGGCGGCGCGCTTTGATTGATGTTTGCCGCGCTATGCCCACTTGTAGACGCGACGCGTTGCTTGCATTGCAGCGTTATGACGCCTATGTTATCGGCGGTTTGACGCAGTATGAGTTACTAAGTGCGCCGATGTTTATTGCGATTTTAAGCACTGTGTTGTCGTAGGTAACTGAAGCACTTGATAAGTAACATAGTCTCGCACTGAAAACGGAAAGTTTTTGCACCGGGGTCACCATTTTGGGACGCCTTGTGGTGTAGTAATGAAAGTCACTGTTAAAGTCACAACATTCTTTTATTCACTAGGTACACAACACAAAACGTCTCCATTATTATATAAGACTTAAAGACTTATATTAGCTTAGAAAGCTACGATAAACATTTCCGCGAGTGCGTTGGCGTGGCGCGGGAGCGGGGAGCTTCGGTGAAGGTCTCGGACCGACTCTTGTGCGTGTGCGCGGCGCGACCGCAATGTCCTGTGTGATATTGAAGCGCGGTGTTACCCCCGCGCCCCCTTCCCGCTCATGTGCGTGGGTCTATATGTTTTGAGGTGGCGCGACGATCGCCACAGATACTTAAGTACCTACTGGGAAGGTATATGTACATAGGTAAAGGGTAAGGTAGGTGTACCTTAGATACATACATAAAACCAACCAATGTGCGAGAGACAGAAAGTGATGTAATCACATTTTATTCAGAGCTAATATACGTAACTACTTTTGTTGAAGTAACTAAGTAATCAAAAGTACTAGCAGTACTAGACAGACTAGAAATAACAGCTTATATCGGGTTGACTGTAAGAGAACTGAGGCTATTATTATAAAATAATAATAATTTATCAGTTAAATAATATAATCACAGAAGTATTATTTTAAATCTTTACTTTGGGATGGAGACCAATCTACCCTGACCAGGCTTTAATCAGAAGTAATTTGTCAGACCTACTTGAATACTACTACTTCCGACGGTATGAATTTGAACCTGATATAACATCTCTCCAGAAAGCTGCTCTTATTGATTTGTGAAATCAATAAATAGATTTGGTCATAATACTAATATGAGTCATAATACTATGGCTTACATGAAGAAAAGTTATGCTTTACACAAAAACAGTGATGAAGCTAAGTAGTAGGATTTTAAGACAATTCTCGTCCTGATTGTCTATAGCTACTTAATTGTGTCAGTTTTTACTACGACTAGTATGGACACAACAGTTATTCTTGGATTAAATGTTAAGAGTACTCTATCAAGTACTGCTATCAAGGCTAACTCTTGCGACTCGAGCAAAGTAATAAATGCCATGATTTTGTGATGAATGTAATGTCGAAAATATTTAAAAAAAAAAACAATACCAAGTCATGGAGGTTTTTAAACTAAGATAAGATAAATTTATTGTAAATAGACAATATGTTACATTTTACAAATTGCACTGCCATTAGTAAAAAAAAAAAAAAGAACTGTGTCGTAGAGAGTTTATATTATAATGCGATAGTTGGATGTATTGGGTATGATGACATACTGGTACATAAGCTCAATTTCTATGGGCCTACGACACGGTAATATCGTGCCTACGATGTTACATTAATACATTAGTCCATATAGGTACCACGGATTTATAACAAAATGTAGCATGTAATTTGAATAAATCTGTTATTAAAAAAATAAGCCTGCCAATTTTGGTACAAATGGAAAAATGTTATTATCATCAGCTCATATTAAATACCTCGTGCCATTTTACGCCAGGTTTTTTCCAGTTGTGATTTTGTCTAATCAACTTAACATTTTGCCAAGCTAGCGTTATATTCTGTATTCTGACAGGTAGATAGTAACTAGTATTTAGGCTCTAAGTTGAGATGTTGTCGGTTGAAACATTTTCGTAACTACAAAAGGGTGACGGATATACCCACACCAGGGTTGATATATGTACATTCGCGTCCGCAAGAATGTTCAAATCAAATCAATGTTACCCAAATGGTATCAATATCAAATCGATCTAGTCCGGTGACATAAAGATGATCACTATTTAGACTGAGCATTAGATCTCTTTAGTCCTTATAGGTGCTATCAGGATAATGATTATGATGACCTAGCTAGTTATAGGTGATCTGTATGGCACTGTTGTGTTTCCATAGAATGAATTACACTGTCAAGTTTAATCAATTGAATACAAATGAATCAAAAGCCTGTATGCTTCTTTGCATTAAGACAGCAATTTACAAGCACTGTTCAGATACATAAACTTTGATGATGATCGTGCCTATGGATACGGTTTATCGTCCATTTCTATTGTTCGCGGTGAAGACACCGTGACTCGTGTCCAGACTGATAATACGTTTGAGTCGAGGACCCAAGTCAAAATCGACACCTCTGAGGACAAATAATGCGACAGGGAAGGATTACGAAAAGAAGAACCTCAGTGACAAATGTGAAAATGCAGAAAGATATTTCTTGTAAACAGTATTGAGAACAAGAGTGTTTATCAGGAGTTTCATTTACTGAGTCTAGACTAAGACTAAACTTAACAGGTAGTTAAGAAACTCTTTGAACAAGTATATCACCATAAGGCAGAGAACATTAATTTTGAATATTCATATTCTACGGGTTATTCCCAGAAATACAAGAAAACGCAGGAGGAAGAAACTTGAATACGAATTAGATTTTTCTCGCTTGCCACACCTGACGTTCATGGTGTCTATTACGTATGTAATACTATGTATTACACGTATAAGGCGTATATCCAGGTCACAAATATTAATTTACTTACCTTCTTGCCATTTAATTTTACGGATATAAGTATTAAGTTCTATTTCATTAGTGATGTCACATCTTTGAAAATCAGGTTGAGAGCAAAACGGAAGGCAGCTTTGCGAGATTTAGTTATTAGCTTAGATAATTAACCTGTCTAGATAGAGCTTGGCGCTGCAACGGTAACAAAAACAAATGGCCAGGCCGGGAACGCATGTAGTAGTGTTCACGCACACAGATGAATTGCCTTACACTGTAATTACTAGCGCGCTGAGTCCCATGTTTGTGTGCGTAATGTTGCCAGCATTTAAAGAATTTCCACAATGTTGACCAAAAACTGCTGTGATGTGAATTGTGATTCAATGTGAAATAATTTGAATAACCGGCCAAGTGCGAGTTAGACTTAAAAATGAAGGGTTACGTACCACCACGTAGAACCGAAGTGCTTTGATTGCTTATAAATAGATTTTTACTCGTTATGGGGTATATGATATTAAAAAGAATATGTACTTTGTTACAATTTATTTATTTACATAATTCAGAATCAGTTGTCTGGTTCCTATAGTACAAACTATGCTTAGTTCACCAAATTAATATTTGGTGAACTTTAATGACCTTCTCTTTGTATTTGTTTTTTAAATAATTTACGTTTCGATTTTACATCATGGCTTATGTTGTTTGTTTTAGTTTCATGATAATAGCGCAAGTCCAAATATTTTTCAACAATTAATCTCATAAGATTGGTCTGGTGGAGAAAGCCACAAACGTGATTTGTTTTCACTGAGAAATAATTTCGCCCTCCAACAAATAGTTTCATTGTACAAGAAACAATTTTCGAGTAGTTCAAGGGGGTCATTCGGAAATCTTGTCTTATAAATTTTCGAATGACGCTTTCAGTAGCTCTGCAAACAGAATATACATCCTGAGATGCATAGACAAGTCCGCCCTCGTCTCTCATCATTACAAGTTTTTGATATTTTGATTTTTCGGTTGTTGTTAAGCTGTCGAGACAGTCAATACATTTAATTTTTCTACGCAAAGATCTTACAACAAAACCTGCAATGTAGCCAACAATTTGTTGTATGTATTCAGATGTTTGCATACAATCTAATAATTGTCCGATTGCGATATCTTCATCTTCGTTACAGTTTTCCGTATCGTCTTCGCTTTCTTCATCGTCTTTTCTGAAGGAGGGAACGGTTTCATTGATGCATTTTAATGATGAAGAGCAGGATAGAACACTGATATTTTCAAGTGGAACACAATTTCCCGATGATGCTGATTTGAGCTCCATGTGGCATAGCAATTTTTTATAAATGCCTTTCAACTGGCGAGCGTTGGGGTTATCATTATATCCCCCATGCATCCGTACTGCACCAAAGAACAATTCTATGTGATCTTGACTGATGCGGTATGTGGTCAGATATTTTAATTTTCTGGAATCTATAAGCTTTTCATATAAATACTGGACGCTTTCTAGGCAGATAAGAACGCCAAGAAATCCCGTGAAAGATTGTGTTTTTAAAACTGGTACATAGCATTTTGTGACCAATTTTTTCGATTTTTCACGATCGTGAAAAGTTCTTTTTCTCGAAACTTTTAGGCTAAGGTTCAGCATCAAATCTTTTGCATCTTTCAATACAGTAAATATTTCTTCTTTATTGCCGGGAAACAAAGGATGTTTGCACCCGTGTGCTTTTAAATTTCTTGAATTAAATATGTCAAACATATTGTTCATGGTCATGATAAATTTTTCTGTGGCTTCACTTCCCACGAATTCGGGCAGCTTTAGCTCTTCTCGACAAAATTTAATTGCCAAGGCCACACTTCTGCTAAGTAGCTGGGTCGCTAATTTGACATTCATTATTGAATTTCTGAATTCAATATGTCTTTTGGTAAGTCGGTTGGCAAGATGCAATCCGGTCTCATCTTGTAATTCGGCTAACTTTTTAACGAAATCCCACTTTATTTCGTCTTCTTTGTATAAAAACACCTCTTTTGATTCAAAGTGGTTTCTTATTAATTTCAGCATGTGGCAGAAGTCTAAAAATACTGCCACTTCATATTCAGCACATGGGTGCTTAAATGTGGTTTTAAGGTCTTTTGAGTTTTTATATTTGCAACCCAACACTTCCATAGCGGATAAATTTGAGCTATGGCCATCAAAAGTTAGCGATACGACATCCACGCCTACTTCATGGCATTTAAGCAATATTGTTTTTATAATATTGGCTTTCTGTTCTCCATTCATACCATGTATTAAAAAATACCCCACAGGCAATTTCCATGACTCATTAAGACTTACGAGTAAAAACAAATATGCCTCTGACGCTTTCACTGTTGTATTTTCAGTGGGGCCATTACCAAAATCAATAAGACCTTCGTCCTGCATAGTCTTGCGATTAAAACATTTTTGCTGTCTAATAGCCATTTCGTCCGCGATCAATCCGCATATCATATTTTGATCAGATTCATTTCTTTTGGCTTGTAGAATTTTAAATGAATCTTCTGTCAGACCCGGTGAGCCATCAATGTTTGCATACCATTTTGACAATGTTTTAGGATGCGGGAGACAAGTCTCGAATTTGCTTCTGACGTAACTATACGCCTTCGGTGATAGAAAATGCAATGTCAAGCAAAATTTTCTAAACTCGGGCTTATATTTTTTAACAGGTCTCTTGGAACCAGAGCACTTCTTTTTCATGTTTGAGTAAAGGTCTGCTGCAAATATATTACTACTCAAAATGTTATGCATATCATTATCGATATATCTTTCTTTTTTTAAAGCCTGAATAATTTGTTTTAAAGAAGCTACCTTTTTTTTTAGTCGTAGATTTTGTCTCCTCAATGATTGGATTTTCAGCGTATGTTTCTTTTGAAGTATTGTTTTTCTTCGCAATTCTTTCCGCATTTTTGATTTTCTAGGTGTGTCAAAAATGGACTCCAGATCAGAAAAATCTTCTATGGCATTGCTTGTATTATTGTCTGAAGTTTGTGCATTTGGCGAAGGGATGTTTGCGATACCAGATAGTTCTTCATTGTTAGATCCAGATGGTCTCTAAAAGTAAAAAACAATAAGTGTAAATTTACGAGTATATACAGGACACGGCACAGCAAATTAGGCAGGTTGTGAATAAATAAAATAATTGGGTCATGTACGAGAGAATACATTTTACCATTTCATCTAGACAAGTTGTTTTGCAATCGCTGTCTTTTCCTGTGTTTTCGAGTGAATTATCATCACTTTCCTCTTCGTTTGTTTCTACACCCGTCAAGAACAATGCCTAAAAATATAAACATGTATTATTCTAGGTGTTCTTATTAAAATACAATTATTATCAACCCCAGTAAATTACATAATTAGCAACAAAATCTAAAAGTTTTTAATATAATAAGTATACATCTAAAAAATAAATTACAATAACAGAAACCACCGACTTCAAGTGCCAAGCGTTGTATATGGGAAAATTAATAGAGAATGTAATCTTATTCCAGGTAAAATTTAATCACGTCACTAGGTAGTCATACTCCTAGTGTTCGCTACAAAATTAACCATACTAGGAAGCTCTTCAAAATGCTTGAGATATCAGGTAAAACACATAAAACCTATTAACCGACAAATTTGGGAAACTTGATAAACTGCTCCTTTTTTGACAGTTAAGTTGGGTGAAATTTGATAAAAAAAATACGCACCTTGCATGGAATCGATCCTTTTTTTAATCTACGACGACCTTGGTTGTTTGCTAAATACAAATCCTTGGAACGAAAATGATCCGAACAGATGACTGTAGATGCAACCGGTTGCCAGAGATCTTCGCCACGGCTTTTTCTTATTATATTTAGCCACTTGCTCTTTAAAATCGGATCTGTGGGTATTCTGCAACCAAATTATAATAAAAAGTTACCACTCAATATTATGCATGCCTCAACAATTACCAACATAAGCAGCTTATTCATAAGCATTAACAGTATTTCAGCAAATTTCTTGTATTTACGGAACATTAAACATCAATCGAAAAAATACATACATTTCACACCTCTAAATCTTCTTAGAAAAAGAGGTAGAAAACATGTCTACAAAATTTGGGTAAAATTCAATTCGAAAGCTGGCAACTAATGTCACAGATTCCATAGGAGTATGTTACCGATGGTTCTATTCACTAATTCTCTCTAATTATACAAGATAATAGTCGTTTCAAATGTACTTACCGGTGATAAGAGATAGTTTCAGGTGTTTTCAAACGTCTTTTGTAGTTGCGGCACAGTTTTATAGCACAATACGCCATATTTTCGCCAGCAAAACAGAGAAAAACAATACGTGTTACGCGCGCAGAGTCTCAGGCGTCACTGAGTGACGCGGACGCGGTTAGCGTGTAGCAGCTACATGCTATTTTTGTTGGCGCTTATGGTGCGTTACTATATATCTAGACAGGTTAATTATCTAAGGTTATTAGCTAAATTAGCCTTAGAAACCGTCTGTTAGATCTTTGTAACTGTCAGGTAGGTAAAGACAGTACCTACACGTATACATTTATCAGTATGTTTCATGTATCAGTTTTTATCAGTTTTGTGACGACAAAACTATTCTGCGATATTGCTTTAGATTCTATAGATTTAAATCGTTTGGTCGGCATAGGCCTTTGGGGTTTTGAAACAATGTCATATTTTAGCACTAGGTTAAGCGTATGCTTCCACTTCATGCTATCTGCTGACAAGATATTTAAGCTGACCTGCAAAGATATTGTCATAATATATCTTTATACTTAACCAGCAGTTTGTCATGTATTGCAATAATAGGTAATTAACGTTGCTGGAAGTTTAGCTCTGCGCTGAATATAGATAATAGATATGATTAGAAATGCGAATAACTTTGAGTTGTTACCAGATCCCTGCGAGGGATGGCTCTGCATAGGGGTCGTTATGACCACAGCCCTGCGAGGGCTAGGTCCAGACCACATCATGTTTTCAAAATACCCTACGAGGGTCCGGTATGATTAGCTTGTCTTTGTTAGAGGCTACGTACCCTGCGAGGGTTCTACATAATGAGCCTCCCTTTGTGAAGGCTTACGAATAGATTTACAGTGCATCACAGCACAATGTGTTACACAAGATCCCTACGTGGGAAAGCTTTGTATAGGGCCGTTATGACCACAGCCCTGCGAGGGCTGGGTACAGACCACAGCATGTCTTTAGAGTACCCTGCGAGGGTCCTACATAATGAGCCCCTGAGGGCGTACGAATAGATTTACAGTGCATCACAGCACAATATGTTATACAAGATCCCTGGCTGGGAAAGCTTTGTATAGGGGCCGTTATGACCACAGCCCTGCGAGGGCTGGGTACAGACCACAGCATGTCTTTAGAGTACCCTGCGAGGGTCCTACATAATGAGCCCCTGAGGGCTTACGAATAGATTTACAGTGCATCACAGCACAATATGTTATACAAGATCCCTGGCTGGGAAAGCTTTGTATAGGGGCCGTTATGACCATAGCCCTGCGAGGGCTGGGTACAGACCACAGCCTTATGTACGCATGTCCCGCTATATAAATTTCTGGTGTTTTCCAGAGTCACGGACTCTGAAGTATTGGGTGTCACGGACACTACCGACGCGCACGGCGCGACCTTGGTACTTGGAGAAGTTCTGGTGTGCCACGGACACATCCACCGCGCACGGCGCGATCTTTACAACTCCTCGAGTGCTGGTTTGTCACGGACACAACCACCGCGCACGGCGCGAGTTTCGCTACTCCCGGGTCTGCGACGCGCAGACTCCTACGTCAATTCCGGCGGGGAATCGAACCCCGGTCTCCCGCGTGACAAGCGGGGATACTTACCACTATACTACCGAAGAATTAATTAAATCGAACATAAGAATCGAACAAAAAATAAGAGAGACAAAACCATTGGTTCCATTTTTATCCATATTCACGGTTCTTAGCTATATTATCACATAATATATGTATTTTGTAATGTTACCAATTTAACTCGTATCTATCACAGATTCTTAAAATATGGACTCAATAAAATTATTGAATTGTAAGCAAAATAAATTAACACTATTAAATTTAGATGTAAAAAAAAAGACATGTCGGTTACTCTATTGTATTAGAACATCATTTATCTGCATTAGAAAAATACTGCGTGAACCTGCGAGGTTCATATCTTGCGAAGTTATCTAGCAGATCGTTTTTAACAATGATGCATACTCGCCCCCCCTTTTTTTTAAACTCAGCGACGGCGCATATTCGTGATTCATCGAATTGAAATTCTAGTTTGATCACTCGTGAATATCATTTTACTTGTAAAACACAGTATTAGCTACGTCCTATGTACGGGGTACATACACAATACACATACAAGTATTAAAATTACTGAAATGCAATCCACAAATAATTTTGAACATTACGTTAAAAATCATTGATTAAATATATTCTGAGGGTAGATATTAAAGAAAAATTGTATAATTCAGTTTCCAAGTACACAATATTTAAAGTCAAGCAAAAGAAATAGATCATGCAAGAAAATTGAGGGTAATAAAACTATTTATAATAAAAGGAAACAAGTCAAATGGTAAAGTCGAACGGTAACACCGTTAAAAATCACTTTACCAATAAAATAAAGTCAAGTGGAATTAAACTTACTGCTTTCCATTGGAAAAGGCACACTTACAAATTGAAATTTAGAATTTCAATAAAAAATTAATATTCCACTTTTGCTCCAAGACTAGCGACTTGTCGCAGCGGAAAACTCGACGCCAATGAAAAGAGGTCGGACCATCTTCGCCTTCATGGTTCGGTCGCCTGTTGGTGGGGGTGTGCGAGCGAGACAGAACGATAAAAGTGCACAAAGATCGAAAGAGAGGGAAAAAAGAAGCGGAAAACACGGTTGCCACTCTCAATTTATTAAGTTTTAAATAACGGTCAAGTTATTTAATATGATAATTATATTGTGTTATGTACCATTTATTTTACTTAGACGATTATAATACGACTTATTTTCGTACCTAATAAAATTGTAACAGTGTTATCGTCAGTATAAGTAACAGACAGAGAAAAAAAGAGAGAGAGAGAGAGAGAGAAAGACCAAGGGATAACATTACTCGAAGTGATATGTAGAATTAATTATCATAAAATATACCTATAGTATTTGTGAATCGATATCGTACCGTACCGCATAATCTCTGCGATATTATTCGATGATATTATATCTGTTTTTATTAATCAATCGATTTATATTGATTAACAGAATATTGTTGGTACATCCCTAAAAATCATTTTTTGAGAATTTGTGAAACAAAATGGACGGAGTGTGATTGCGTAGCTTGTAACTAATTCTCTATTGTGAAAATATGCGTATAATTGTTAATTTTAGCCCTGAATCTCACTAGGCTATTGTTACAGGCCTACTATAAGTAACTTATTAAAGGGTTATCTCTAATTACATGTATTATCACAAAAATTGATGGACCGAGTTATCTGGAGTATGGTATCCATTTTGTGAACTACTTTGTGTGGCGTTATTTGGTAAGTATGTACTTACATTTAATTTTCTTCTTCGTACCTAATACCTAGCCTACTTATGAGGGATTAGAATTAGATATAGGTATCTTGCATAACATTTAAATTAATACGTTAATACGAAGACTACTATTGCTAAGTTCATTGAACGGTAATGGCATTTGTAAGTAAAATATGAGAATTATGTACATCCCCTCACTTTCATTGCTCTTCTCACAATAGAAAGCTATAATTTCTTCTTTTACTAGGTATGTAGTGATTGTTTTTGTATGTGCAGAAATATGAAATGGAACAAATTATGGTCGCGATTGAATTTATACCTATGTATGTAGCTATATATTCCTTTCAACCTTATACTAATACACTCATGTGACACTATAAAACTTTCTCTTTTATGATATAAGTATGAAAGTAAAGAAAGATACGATAGTTTCAAAAGACAATTTAACTTCATGTTGTGGAGTACATTGTACTGTTACATTCTATTATGTTTTAACATATGTCAAGTCCATGTGTGTGAGTTGCACTGCACTTACATAAGTCATGTCAATATTATTGATTTTGTGATTGTATTGTACCTATCTGTAATTATGCCAATGGAAAGATAATTATTCAAATCTAACCTTACTAAAAAAGACCTTGCATAAACACATGTTTCAATACCAAGCCAATGTTATTGAGATTGATAAAGCTGAGACTCCAAAAAATGCATTCATTAGTATAATGTTTGCTGCTCACTGTAGTCATTCATAAAAAATATTTTATAGGAAGCTATTAATATTGTTCTTAGTATCACATAGCATTTTACATTAACTTGATATTATCTCTATGTGTTAAGTGTTGTGTAGCCTATTCTGTATTGGTTCCTCTTGAGTATGTAGAACATTTTATATTTGGAAGGAATGACATGAAATTGGTGGTATTCATTTACAATAGCTCAAAAATAAAATTTAACAGTAAAGACTGTATTTATATATGTATATGTTTTTTATAACCTTGTCTTCTATAAAGTGTTTATTACAGAATTTTTATTTGCAATTGTACATTTATATATAAAAAAATAATGTTTAAGTGTAAAAAGTAAAATAAATAGAAAATAAATAGATGTATGGGCTTTGTAACTTAGTAGTTAATCCAATCTTCTTGCCTATAGTTATCCCCTTGTGGATATAGGGCTCACCAAGACACACCACTTAGCTCAATTCAATATTTTGGGACATGTCATTCAGCACCAGACATGAATATTTATTTTTCATGAAAAATATTTATTTTTGTAAAAAAAAACACACTAGGCTCATATTTTAACAACCCAATGTAAGCATAAATCTTGTGAGTTTGACTTATACACTCCTTCATGTACAAGTTAAACTCACATTCCACACAACAATTGTGTGGGCTCTAACAAAAATATCTTGGCTACCTGTAAATATTTTCCTGTTTTAAATATTGGTTGTTAAATCCGTAAACTATAATATGAAAAGTAACTTATCAAATTTTTTACATTCAATATACATATTATTAAAAATGCATGGTCCTTTAAGTTTCATTACATTAAGTGAGCACTGTACATATTTAAACAATATCCATTAAAAAAAGTGACTTCCTCCAACTATTAAGATTTATAACAAAATAGTCTAAAAAACAAAAAATAAGCTCATTTTGAAAGAAATGAAGAAGACCCAGTGAAGAAAGAAGACAGAAGAAATGGAGCTGTGTAACTAACGGGAAAAGTTGTATTGCTTTATGTTAATACATTATGGTCATAAGCGTATAGCTTTTCCCCTTGGTTGTACATGCAAATTCAACAGAATATTCTCATTTTATATCGAGCCCTGTCTAGATTACAATTTTTAATAATAGCGTAATGTTTGTCAATAAATATTAACATAGCTATGTAACAAAATAATTGAGTTTGGGTGATAAAATAATTATGTATACACACTTACAAATGTTATTTCAGTGCATTATGTAAATTGTGTGATATGTTTATTTTTGTAACAATAGCTACCCCTAATATTATGATTGACTATGAGATAGAGATAAAAATCTGTGACAAACATCCACACACAACATTTGGCATAGGCACAGGGTTAGATAGATCATCATACTCAAATTTCATATCATTCTGACAATATTACAAATTGGTAACCTAAATTGGGAAAGCTCTGGCATCAGTAATAAATACAATTTCAACACTAACACACAAGCATCCAGAAGTACAACACACATTATATGCACTGTACTTACTTTTTAACCATTATTGTTTACAGATTAAAATGGGCTTAATACATTTTCGTTTGACAAACTTTGATTGGAAAATTATAATTAATATTCACTCTTAATTGAGTGATGGACTCATATAACTTATTTGGTGATGATGGCAGCGGAATGTTGGAAGGACTCACTGATCTCGGTGGATCAGATAGTTTCGCCGGCGGCTCGGCTTCAGGAGTGGCGGGAGAGAACAAAGACACAACTGATAATAGGTGACTTGACTCAATAGCTATTACTTAAATACAATCAGTACCTACATGCCATTTTGGTTTTTTTATTAATCAAAATGAATATTGCAGCTACAGGCAGCAGTACAGTCAGCCAAATGTACCTCAAGAGGGCTCAATACAGAAATTGGCGCCATTCGTCGGTCCACCCGGCGGCTTGAGCAGTAACAGCCAGCCCGTGCAGGGCGCAGGGAGCGGGCCGCCGGCCGCAGAGTACCACGAGTATGGCGCGTACCCGCCGAGGCCGCGCGTGCCGCAGCCGCCGCACGGGCCGCTACACCCGCCGCACCACGTGCACCCCTCGCACTACCCTGGCTACCACCCTGGCCCTGACCCCATGTACAGTGTGCCAGATCAGCCAGGTATACATGCCTCCATAATATTTTCCAACTATAGTTAACATAAATTCAGTCCTAAGAATACTAAGTACTTAGTTCAATTCATATTATGTGGTTAAGTTGGGATAAAATTGTTATGCATTTAGAATGGGTTTTTAGTCTTTCTTTACTATAGCAGTTTAAGTGACTTTGTTTATTTATAGGGCTTGGAGATATGGGAGGATGGCCACCTGGTTCGAATAGATATGCCCCTGTAACTCCAAATTATCGGCATTCTTATGAACATCAGCAAAAAATTCATCAATATTCTCCACAACAGGTAAATGGAATGTGTTATTGTTATATAACATTATTGTGCATTGTTCTTCATTTGATTTGTTTTGGTTGCAACAACACATGTTATCTCTTTGTTGTAATTTTTATTGAGTGACTAAAAATCCAATAAGCACATTTATTGTCCATAACCAATTTCAGTCATGTCCTAACAAAATTAGATATGTATACATGTTATTTTAGAGTATGTGTGTAATTTTATGTTTGGTTATTTGTTAGATCAAGTATTCATTAACATGTTTTGTATTTTACTTTCAGGGAGGTGGAATCGGGTTACAGCCACAAAATGCACCATACCTTCCTAGACAGCCTCATTTTTCCCAACCTTCAAGTCAGCAGCTATATGGACAACAACAGGTTAGTGTATAACACATTAGTGTCAGTTATTGGCGTAATTATGATACCATTTTAATATATTTTGTGTATTTTCAGAATTATCCCAATTATACACAAATGCACCCACCAAGTGCATCCCGAATTAATCAGCATCCTACTTATCATCAACAACTAGACGTGAATCCGCATCAGTATGGGCTTCCACACGGGCAGCAAGGTCATGGCACTATTCCTCAGCATCAACCCCACCAGAATATGCCGAGCCATCCGGGTGGAATCGGATCAGGAATTCAAAGTCATCCAAATGTACATCTTCATCACGCTGGCGCACCACCGCTGCATCACGTGCCGCGACAGTCGCCAGTGCCGCCTTCCTCTGTGGCGCCGTCACATCCAGTACCAAACCAAATGCCGTATGCTTCTGCACACCACTCTGTGCCAATGAATTATCAATCTCACCAAATACAACACCCTCTAGATGTCAATGTCTCGAGCCAATACAGAGAAGTAAAGCCTGCTGGGATGGAAGGCAGCCCTCAGTACAGGCCTCCCTTTCCTCAGCTCTCTCCACAAATGTCACCAAGAGCGCAGATATCTCCGCGGCAGCAGGCACAATCCCAGCTGTCTCCTAGGCCTGTAATGTCTCCTATTAAAGGCCCTAGTGCTTCTCCACACGGGGGAAGTAGGAACTTGGTGCCACCTGCACCAACGTCGAGCGCCAGCCCGGTGCCGCCATCATTTACTTCACAAAACACTCTACAAGCTCTGGAGCAAATGGTAGTACCTTCAGGAGCTGAATATTCTTACCAACGTAATCCAGCATCACCCGCTATTGGACATGTTTCTTCACCATCACAATGGATGGCAAACAAGCTACCAGCACCTGTTGGCAGCTCTTTGGCTTCTTTAGAGAGTAATGAACAAAATTCTAAGCCCAAAGAGTCATTAATGTCTTCTCAGTCAATGAAAGTGGATGCTCCCAAAAACTTACCTATGGCAATGAACATTGAAAAACCAGGTGAGAAGACGAATATTGAAATCGAGAAAGCCCCTGACAATACACCTCATCCATTTATACAACCGAGTAATCTAAATATGCAAGCACCAAAAGAAAGTATAACAAATACTCCAACTACAATGACTGGGCCGGTTATGCATACACCAGTTCCGCCAGTTGAAAGTTTAGAGAAAAATGTTCCAGATAAACCAGCTAATGACGCAACTTCAGAACTAATCACTACTAAAACTGAAGATAAAGTGGAAAGCAATCCAATTCCTACTTATGATAGTAACAAAGTAGAAAAACCTAGTGGCCAAGAACAAGTCGCTCAATCTGTGTCTGCACCAGTACCAGTGACTTCAAATGCAAATACGAATATTGATAAAACACAATTACCTATTAGCCAATCACTTCCGACCAATACCAATTCACAATTTGAGAACCTCAGTTCTATGAATGTAAACAGGGGTCAACTTTTTCAAAACAACAGTGGAGGTGGTACAGTCCCACCTATTATTGCCCCACCAGGAATTTCCCCGACTGTTACACAGAATGTGCCTTCACCAATGCAAGCAAACTCTGTCGGCAATCTAGCTAGTTATCAAAGCACTCCTGGATCGCCTGCTATGCCAGCAATGCAGCAAAATATACAGCCTGTTCATAAAATACAGCATCCTGGAATAGGCAATACTGTGTCATCTAGTGTGGCAACGCACAGTCCACAAAGTAATTTAAATTGTGTGCCAGCAGCGATGCCTTCCATTGCTGGAAGTTTACCAGCAGGCATGGCTCCTGTCCCAGTTCCTGCCAGTGTCCCTGGGCAACCTAACCCAACACAAAATATCCCCAATGTCACTGTTCCAAGTGGAGTGCCAATGAACATGCAGAATATGCATCCAAACATGTCTGGTAATTCAATGTTACCCAGCATGCCACACAATGTTGGGCCAAATATGATGATGATGGGATCTCCGATGCCTCATCCCAGTATGCCGAATATGTACGGTACTTCTCATCACCAAGAGAGAATGGCTTTGCAACAACAGGTACAAGAACTTTATAATTTACCTGCATCAAATGAAAATCAAGAAAAAGTACGTTGTCTACAAGAAAGGCTTTCTTTATTGCAACAACACGAGACAAATGATAAATGTAGTGGAGGTCCAAATTGCTTGTTACAGAATCCAGTTTATGGCTCAAAGATGGTAGAAAGCCCTCAGGTCACAAGTACCACAGGACGAGGTCGCGGAAAAGGACCATCCAAACCCAGAAAACCAAGAGCAAAGAAAGAAAAGAATGTTGCTCAACCCCTTGATCAACTGCCAGTTTCAGAAGACTGTGTGACTGCTGGAACCGGTCTTCAAAATAATTCTGAGATTGATTTAGAATTGGGTGAAGATATTACTAACTTAGATAGCAGCGCACTTTCCGTTGATGAAGCGAATGGTGGACGAGCTAAAGGCAAAAGAGCCCCACGGAAAAGTAAAGAAAGAAAACCTCGTACGCCTAAAGAACCCAAGGTTGTAGGGGATAAACCAGTAAAAGAGCGAAAAAAACGAGAACCTAAAGATCCCAACGCACCTAAAAAGAAAAGAGGGTCCAAGAAAGATGCTTCTGAAGTCCAGGCTGATACAACAACTTGTTATGATTTCGTAGAACATGAAAAAGAATTGAAAGCAGCTGAAACATCACTATCCAACAGCACTTTTAACGCAGACTTAACAAAAAATATTTCAGAACATTCTTTGGACGATTCCAACGTCACTGATTTTGACGATATTCCCGTTTCTAAAATTGCAATTAAAGATTTACTAGAAGAAGCAGAGGCAAAAAGAGAATTGGAAGATGATGATACAGATTCTATTACCCCAAGAAAAAGGCCAGGCAAGAAAAGAGGCTCATCAAGTGGTAGCTGTAAGAAGACGTCAAAGAGGTTACCTGGTGGAAGAAAAAAGAAACGCGGTGGTATTGTTCCAGATTCTGACGGAGAGCCAGATGATATGATGTCGACACCACCACCTTCACCCCCGCCTGAAGCGGATGACAGTCTTAAAAGACGATCAGCTAGAAACACACAACGGAAAAAATATACAGACGATGTGATGTTACGCTTGTCTGATGAAGAATTTCCACTTGTTGCACCTAAAATAGAAAAGGAGAAAAAAGTTGAAGATCTCGGAGAAGAAATCAAAGTAGAGGCTGGTAAATCTGAAGGAACCCCTAAACCAAATTACATGTATGTCAATACCACTGAAGAGGATTCTATGATAGTGCAGCACGTATTAGCAGCCCGTATGGGAAAAAGAGAGATGAAAATTGAACCAAAATTACCTGATCCGGTAAAAAAAGAAGATACAGATGAACCAACACCTAATCCGTCTGAAGATCCAATTGAAAAACCAACTGAAGATGAACAGGAAGAAACACCCAAAGAGCCAACTGAAGATACTCCCACTGTGAGTAAGGAAGAAGACAAAAAAGAAAAGGAAGAAATACCCGAAAAACTTGAAGAAGGCGAAAAACTAGAGAACATTGAAGATAAAAAAGAAAATGACGTACCATTAGAAACGAAAACTGTAATTGTTGATGTAGAAGAATATTTTGTTAAGTACCGAAACTTCTCTTATTTGCATTGTGAATGGAAAACCGAAGAAGAGCTTTACAAAGGTGACAAAAGAATATTCTCAAAAATAAAGCGGTTCAAACAGAAACAAGCCCAGCAAATGAACATATTTGAACTCTTAGATGATGAACCATTCAATCCTGATTATATTGAAGTGGAAAGAATATTGGACATGTCAGAAAATGAAGATCCGGCTAACAACACTGTTGTCAAGCATTATTTGGTGAAATGGAAGAGCTTACAATATGAAGATAGCACATGGGAGCTAGAAGAAGATATAGATGTCGATAAAATTACGCAGTACAAAATATTCAGTGAAATTCCACCCAAAGAGAAATGGAAGTACAAGAGAAGGCCATCGGCTGATCAGTGGGTGCAGTTGAAAGATTCTCCTTTGTACAAAGGTGGAAATACATTGAGAAACTACCAGCTTGAGGGCTTGAATTGGTTGCTATTTTCATGGCATAATAACAGGAACTGCATTTTGGCAGATGAAATGGGACTCGGCAAAACAATTCAAAGTCTTACATTTGTAAATTCTGTGTGGGAATATGGAGTAAGAGGTCCATTTCTAATCATTGCTCCACTATCTACTATCCCTAACTGGCAAAGAGAGTTTGAGGGCTGGACTGATATGAATGTAATAGTTTATCATGGATCACAACAGAGCAAGAGTATGCTACAAGAATATGAGTTTTATTACAAAAACGAAAAAGGTGAACCCATTAAAGAAATAACTAAATTCAATGTATTGATTACAACATTTGAAATTATAGTGACTGATTTCCAAGAACTCAAATCATTCAACTGGAGAATCTGTGTTATAGATGAAGCACATAGACTGAAAAACAGAAATTGTAAGCTTCTTGAAGGTCTACGGCAGCTACATTTAGAGCATCGGGTACTACTGTCGGGAACTCCATTGCAGAACAATGTAAATGAATTGTTCTCTTTACTTAACTTTTTGGAACCGTCTCAATTTGCTAGTAGTGAAGCATTCTTGAACGAATTCGGCCAACTCAAATCAGAATCGGAAGTAGTAAAATTGCAAGCTCTTCTAAAACCTATGATGCTGAGAAGGCTGAAGGAAGATGTGGAGAAAACACTAGCTCCAAAAGAAGAAACTATAATTGAAGTTGAACTAACCAACATACAGAAAAAGTATTACAGAGCTATTTTGGAAAGGAATTTCAGTTTCCTACAAAAAGGCACAGCTTCTGCTGCCAATATACCAAACTTAATGAACACGATGATGGAATTGAGAAAATGCTGTATACATCCTTACCTACTAAACGGAGCCGAGGATCAGATCCAATTTGACTACAAACAGTCTTATGGAGAAGACAAGGAGGCCTATTATAAGGCGCTGATTCAATCTTCTGGTAAAATGGTCCTGGTTGACAAATTACTACCTAAATTGAAAGCTGGCGGACATCGTGTTTTGATATTCAGTCAGATGGTGCGCTGCTTGGATATACTGGAAGATTATCTTCTGTATCGGAAGTACCCATTCGAACGGATCGATGGGCGTATACGCGGTAATCTCAGGCAAGAAGCTATCGACAGATTCTCGAAACCAGATTCTGACCGTTTTGTATTCCTGCTATGTACTAAAGCTGGAGGCTTGGGTATTAATCTGACAGCAGCTGATACCGTCATAATATACGACAGCGATTGGAACCCGCAGAACGACCTCCAGGCACAAGCGCGTTGCCATCGTATAGGACAGCAAAAAATGGTCAAAATATACAGATTGATATGTCGCAACACATATGAGCGCGAAATGTTCGACAAAGCGTCTCTGAAATTGGGACTTGACAAAGCCATTTTGCAAAGTATGAATACCTCTCAAGGGAAAGAAGCCGGTCTAAAGCAATTATCCAAAAAAGAAATTGAAGACTTATTAAAGAAAGGAGCTTATGGTGCGGTAATGGACGAAGACAATGCTGGAGACAAGTTTTGCGAAGAAGATATCGAAATGATATTAGCGAGGAGAACACTGGTCATTCAAATGGAATCAGAGAAAGGCTCGACCTTCTCGAAAGCTAGCTTTGCGGCTAACGATCAGAGATCGGACATTGATATCCGCGATCCTGATTTTTGGAACAAGTGGGCAAAGAAAGCCGAAATCGATACTACAGAGAAGAAAGAAGACGAAGTTCTCATTGTGACTGAACCCAGAAAACGTACAATGATCAAAAGGTATGGACATGACGATGGTCCTATGGAAATGTCTGATATGGAAGTCACTCCTGATTCTGAAGAGGATGAAGATGGTTAGTAGTCCAGGTCCTGAGTATATTTAATAGTAATTTAATATATTTATTTTAATATTTTTTGTTTATTTACAGGAATAAGTCTACGTAGTAAGCGCAAGAAGGATAAATTTGGAAAGAAAGGTAGAAAATACGCGAGTGACGATTACATACCTCGTCATGAAGGAATTCCGATCGATGAAGAAGTTGTTTATGGCTCGTGGACTCGCTCGGAATGCTTTAAAATCGAAAGAGGGTTACTCACGTTTGGGTAAGATATTGCTTTTATTTATTGTAGCTGAGCTCGTGTTACTTATGTATGTATTACTCAAAGCTTTTTATTAACCTTTCCGTTCTTTTCAGTTGGGCACGGTGGGAGGAGACTGTTGATAAAAACCAACTCAGGAAAGGCTGGACGTTACCTGTTATTGAAGACTGCGCTCGAATTATCGTAAAAATAATAATTTTCTACATGTTGTTATTTGTTACAGTCAGAATCAGAACAGAAAAGAATTAGAAAGTATTATTATTAAAGACAGTAACTGATACAAAATCAACAAATTGCTTATGTTCAGAGATCTGACTAGTCACAATAAATCTATATGATGACTTAGCCATGCTAATACCGAGGAAGTTTTAGATTTTCACTGAGTTAACTGCTACAACTGATATCATTCATTTTGTTTCATTACATCCTAGCATATTTATGATGATTTATAATATTGATATTTTTTGCCAGGTATTATTCTGTCTGCGACATTATAAGGGCGATGAAAAAATCAGAAACTTCATATGGGATCTAATTGAACCATGTGAAAACGGCGAGGTTACAATATCCAGAAATCATAGTGGCCTACATAATCCTGTGCCTCGTGGAAGAAATGCTAAAAAGAAGAATAGGCCCAAAGATATTCCAAAACTGTCAGACATTCAGAAATGGGAAGACGCGAATCACTGGAGCTCGGCTGAAAAATACGACTGTGATGCTTATCTTGAGAGCAGTTACAAGAAGCATCTGTACAGACACGCTAACAAGTCAGTTACTGATTTCTTAAAAGTGAGAAATAGTTGGTTTTCTTCTGACGCTGAAATTTTATTTATGCTTTTATCTTGCAGAGTTTTATTGAGAGTCAGGATGATGTATTACATCAAGCATGAAGTAATTGGCGACTATGCAGCTCAAATTGAGAAGGGAACACACGCAAGGTTCGTAAATCATATTTGCTATACCTACTTGTACTAGTTTAGTGAAGATTCTCTTATTCTCTGGTTTATTCCCTCTATTTCGTTGATTCAATAATATTTACCTCAGTACAATAAATATCAGGGAATATGCGTTAGTAAGAGTTTCAATAAAATAACACTCGTCCAGGCGAATAAACAACATTTGACTCGAAGCGACTCCACATAAGCAACACTGTCGTCCTATAGAAAATTATAAGTTGCGTGATACCTTAGCCTAAAAGAAGCGAGTGTAACATTAAGTTTAAGTTCCTTATACCGTTTGTGTGCAGCTCACTGGGCATGCGCGTGCCGCGCGGCGTGGACAGCGCGCCGCCGCGGCTGTGGTGGGACAGCGAGTGCGACGTATCGCTGCTGGTGGGCACGTACGTGCACGGTTACGAGAACTATCTGGCCATGCGCTCCGACCCGCAGCTGTGCTTCGTGGACAAGCTCGGCCCGCCCGACGACGCAGAGTGCACCGACATCAAGTGAGTGCCTGCCACCTTGCGGACCTGCCTCTCAACTAGGCACGTGTGCTGCGGTGCACAGTCAGAATAGAAAATCATACTTACGTTTACAAGAAATGAAATCCTGTCTCCGTTACAATTATAGCTATTTTATAAATTCTTCAGAACAAAATTACGCTTGGTTTAGATTCTAAATATAATAAGTATGTATTTACAATATATAAGTATAAAAACCGTTAACTAGTACCTACAATACTAGCGTTTGCTTAGTGTGTGGCTAGATGGCGCTGCGTGCAATGTCCCGGAATCTTTATATTAGTTATGTGTATGGTAGCATATAAGGGCAACTTCATGCTGTGAACACTACGTTGACCGCCAGGAGCGAGGAGCGCGCGGTGCGCGGCAGCGGCGCGGGCGACGAGGACTGCACGGACGAGGTGTCGAGCGGCGCGGGCGCCACGTCCCCCGCCGCCTCGCCGCGTCCCGACGAGGACGGGCTGGCCGCCTCGCACCTGTGGCCCTCCATGCAGGACCTCAACACGCGCCTGCGCCGCCTCATCACCGCCTACCAGCGCAACTACAAGCGCGAGGAACTCAAGATGCAGCAGAAGGCTAAGGTATGATACATAATCCTAGTGGTATTGTCTGCCGTCCGATCAGGCCCGCACATTGCATTATTAATGGGTTGAATATAAAAGGTTGGACATTAACAATGTCAACTTAAGTTTATATGCCATATCTAAAAAACAAATAAAAAGCTCCATTTTAGGCTATCCTTTACTAACACTCAAACTGGGGTCAAGTGTCACCTCATTTTTGTAAAAATGTTATTATAAAAATGCAAATGGTAACATTATTGTGTGCTCGCTCCGATATTGTAAGACAGTATTTGGTCCAGAAGATGGAGCGGCGCGAGCGCATGGAGGCGGTGGCTCGCGACGAGGTGTCGCAGTGGCGCTGGTCGCGCGCCGACGAGGAGGCGTTCCGCCGCACCGTGGCCTCGTACGGCGTGGAGTTCGACCCCGCCACCAAGAGCCTGCGCTGGGGCCGCTTCCGCACGCTCGCGCGCCTCGACGCCAAGAGCGACGACGCGCTCACCGACTATCTCAAGGTATATCATAATATACATCATATCATCATAATAAAAAACCATCTACATCCAAAACATGTCCTATCTATTGTATAGATGCTATAAATCAGAAGAGGATAAAAATTTGGACATGAGTTATGTAAAATAAATTAAGAATGTTTCAATTAATGACATGTAATTATAAAATATAATACTTAGCTATAAATTGTTTTAAATCTGTTTTATTCGTCAATAACAAATTTGACGTTGTCATGCCTACATATGTATACTATAAAAGTTGTATAACAAAGAGTGTGATTGCTTATTGAATGCTTGGTTTCCCCGCAGGCGTTCATGGCAATGTGCAAGCGGCAGTGCGGGCTGTCGGTGGGCGAGGCGGAGCTGCCCACGCGGCCCGATCTCAAGGCCGAGCCCATCGGCGAGGAGCGCGCCATCGCCACCCTGGAGCGGTAAGACACCAGTGTGAAGGACCGGCGGGAACCAGCCACGGCTGGTTTTCACATAATTAAGTTATTGGGAAATGAAAATCTGGAGAAATATATAGTGTTTTCCAGAGTTTCATTTACAATGGATTTCCGCAAAGTAACGCCTGATTCAATATCTTAATTGGGAAAGTGTAAATTGTATTCGGTAATACATCAAATACAAATACAAATATTTTATTTATCGAAACACAGTGACAGTACATAATAAGATAAACAAGATAAACAATTTATTAATAATTTGTACAATTACATGTCAATTTAAAATAATTATAATAATAATTATTGTGATTTAAAATATAATAATATCACTTATTTCACACATATTCTACCATTAATGTTCAGGTAGCTTTTATTGGTGTTTAAAAATTCGTCAATCGTGTAAAAAGATTGTAAAACGAGCCAGTTCTTTAACTTATTTTTAAATATGCTGTCACTGCTGGTGTTAGTGATCTCAGCCGGAAGGCAATTATACACTTCCGGCCCTCTCACGTGTGTTAGATTCCCGGCGCGAGCGAGGCGCACATGCGGCGTGGCCAGCTTGTCTGCGCAGCGGAGATCCATGGTACCTGAGTACTGGTCTCCACGCGTCTTAAACAAGTTTAAATTAAGCCTAACATATAGGGCCCATTGATATACTACCATCGATGGTAAAGTCATAATACCTAATGACTTGAAAAGTGGTCTCACCGACGTGCGACGCGACACTTGCGATATTGCGCGTATCGCCCGCTTCTGCATTCTGAGAGCACGCAGTCTGTCGGCCGCGTGCCCCCAGAGTTCTGTCCCGTATTGCAATACAGAATGCACTGTAGCAAAATAGCAAGTACGAACCACATCGGCAGAAACCACTTTAGAAAGTCTTCCCAACGCGAAACAGGCGCTGCCTAGCTTAGTACAGAGCTTATCAATATGCGATGACCACGTAAGCCCGCGATCTAATTCAAAACCTAAAAAGGTTGTAGAGTCTACTTCGTCTATCTTGTTTCCTTCTATGACCACCTTCAGATTATCCTGAGATCGCCCTGATACAGAAAAGTAAATGAAATGGGTCTTTTTTAGGTTCAGCACAAGGCCGTTATGGTTAAACCACTTCGCCAGTTCACTCGCTGTCTTATTTAGGCAATCTTGCAATTCAGAGGAAGACTTCCCGGTTTCCCGGAAGAATTTTCTAAAATAGGCTTAGGTACATTCTTTGTGTTGGCGTACGTTCGACATAAACCCTGAGCTCCACGCTAAGTCCCATACGGAACTTGTGTTTGTGGAGCCACAGTATTCATCCCAATGTCAGTCCCAGTGTCACATAATTTTACTCATTTTTTTTTACACAATATCTTTACCTACTTTGCATCTAGTTTTACACAATTTGTTTATCTTTACTTTGTACAAATAATGTTGCCAGCATATAATAAAAAAGGCTAAATTGGAAATAAGTTAACAATATTTTGTTTTGGTTTATGTAGTTGCTAACATTTTCATAAACTATACATGTATTTAAATATGCTTTATATATATACGTATATATGTTTCATATGTGAAGTGTTTCTGAGTGTTAAGGTGTTGTAAATGTATGTAATATATTCGTGTATTCGTGTGATTGTTGTGGAAGTGGTGTATGTGGGGGCTTACAAGAAGTCATGGAAACATCAATCAAAATACTGTTACTTGAATCATGAGACCTGTGGTTGTGGTAGAACGTCAAACGTCATAGTTACATGTATTTACTTGCAGGTGCAGTTAGATACAACTGGCATTAAAATAATAAAATGTGGATATGTTGGTTGTGTTGTAGAATTGACTTGCTGCGTGTGTTGCGCGAGGAGGTGGCGCCGCACCCCGCGCTGGAGGCGCGCCTGGCGCTGTGCGAGCGCGCGCCCGACACGCCGCCCTGGTGGCAGCCCGCGGCGCACGACAAGCTGCTCGTGCTCGGCGTCTGCAAGTAAGTCACACCGATACGACAATATTAACAACCCCGACCGAAAGGCGGCACCACTTGCTCAATTTATTTGTCCTTTTCCTGCCGTTTACATCGGTTTTGATCACGAAAATATAAAGTAATCATATGTCTTAAATACCTTTTGTTTTCATTATAAATTTTGACAATATGCGTAATTATTTTAAAAAGAATCATTATCATTTGTAAGTAATTATCTTAAAATTGTAAGTTAGGTCTACATCTAGAGGGCATTAAGTGCTAGTATTTTTTTTTTCTATTCAATAAGTTTGTTATGTGTGTTTTAACTTAGTGCCTGTTTTGCAGACTATAAATAAATAAATAAATAAATAAATAAGAACTCAAAAATTGGTTCCGTTTCTACATTTCACTTAGTTTCACTCTATATAAGTTTTGATAAATGCTATATTTTTTATATCTATACTTAATCGATCTTGTTTTTATTTTGTAGACACGGGCTAGGCGATACTTATAACAAAATATTTTGCGACCCGAAATTACCTTTCGCGGAGTGCGCACGCAAACGGCTGGGCGGGCGCAGCGCGGCCAGCGCCAAGATCGAGTCGCGGCGCGCCTCCTCCGAGTCGGAGGCGGCGTCCGAGGCGGGGTCGGAGCGCGGGCCGGCGCGGCGCACGCGGCGAGCGGCCGCAGCGCAGCGAGACGACGACGACACGGACGCCCTGTCGGAGCTGGAGTCGCTGGCCAAGCTGGGCCGCGCCGACGAGCCGCCGCCGCCCGACGCCTGGTTCTCGGAGCGCGCGCTGGAGACGCGGCTGCACCACATCGCGCACGCCGTACAGAACCGCGAGTGGCCCGCGCCGTCCGCCGCGCAAGCCGCGCCCGCGCCCGCGCCCGACGCGCCCGACGAGCGCAAGCATCACAAGCGCCACATCGCCATCGACGTGGAGACGGAGCGCGCCAAGCTGCACGCGCTGCTGTCGTCCCCCGCGGCGCACGCCGGGGACGACCCGCCGCCGGCGCACCAGCGCGTGCCGCAGCCGCCGCCCGCCGCGCCCGTGGACCTGTCGGCGCCGCTCGACCTCAGCGAGGCCCAGGACTTCAGCGTGGGGCGCCGCACGCCGCACGCGCCCGACGCGCCCTCGCCCGCGCCCGCGCGCGGCAAGCTGGACGACACGCTGTCCAAGCTTATGAAGCGGAAGAATGTTGTAAGCATTATAACACCACCGCTTTCTGTATAGCTTTAGTCGAGTTGTCTATTTTGCTACTAAAAATATCTCAAAAAATGACAAATAACTAGGTGTTGATTGAATTTCAAACATTTTATCGCAATTACATGCCTCTATTGTATGTTGCAGACTTAAATGTTTTCATTCTTATTTCAGCCTGCACCTGAACAAATCGTTGGCAAGGAGAAGAAGAGGAAGAAGCTGGATGAAATAGTTCTGGGCTTATCGGCCGCTAAAGGTAAACCGCTCGGAGCCACATCCGCTCCAGAAGTTTCGCGCCCGAGGAGTTCCACTATATTGCCGGATGTGACCGTCACTCCGGCTTCGGCCTCGACTTCTTCGGGACCTCCTCCTCAAAAGCCGTTTTCGGTGACAGTGACCAACGTACCGTCGCCACAAGCTTCTGCGAAAGAATTGTCCTCCTTCCTACAACAATCTCTGGAACAGAGCAAGGGACAGAAGAGCGGGAGTGTAACCCCCGCCAAAGCGTACTCGCACGAGGCTAAGGTGAACAAGTGGCTGGCGGAGCAGGCGTCGGTGGAGAGGCGGCGCAGCGTGGCGCCGCGGCTGTCCCCCGACGAGCACGTGCCCGTGGTGCACCGCGTGTCCGGCAAGCGGCTCGTGGGCCACAAGGCGCCGCAGCTCAAGCACCTGGCGCAGTGGATCGCTGAGAACCCCATGTACGACATAGACTCCAAGTGGACGGAGGGCATCAAGGAGCACGTGAAGCTGCCGCAGGACGTGCGCTCGCAGCGCCACTCGCCCATGCAGCCCGCGCCCTCCATGGAGCGCAAGAAGGGCCGCCCGCCCACGCTGGACGCGGCCTCCTCTAGCGTGCTGAGCTCCAGCTCGCACCTCAACCAGAGTCTGTCCGGCTTAAATCCAGCGCTACTGGCCAGTCTCTCTAGTTTGAGCGCTTTTGATCCGAAAACTCTCGCTGCTACGCTGTCCAATTTAACTGGATTCGACCCAAAGCTGAATACTTTTGATCCCAAGTTGCTCTCGAGTTTGAGTGGCTTCGATCCAAAGAATAATCCTTTATTGAATTCGTTCAGCAGTATGCCGAACCTGCTAGGTAACATCGCCGGAGGAAATATATTCGCAAACTTAGCAGGTCTGGGCCTGCCCGGCTTTTCTTCATTGGACATGAGCAGCCTCGGAGGCGCTAATCTCGGCACCGATAAATCTAAATCTAGAAAACCTTCCGAGCCGGGAAATCCATCGACGTCGAAGTCTGCAAGCTCGCAATTTCCGTTCGCATTCCCAAATCCCAACATGTTATATCCCCAGCTAGGGTTGGGTGCCTTGGGTCCTTTCGGCATGCATTCGGGGGTTTCGTCGACGTATGATGCCTTGGGTCTTCTAAGTGGCAACATCGCCGCGAGTTCGTCGGGGCAAGGCACGAGCCACAGCTCGGCGCGCACCTCCACCAAGACGTCGACGCCGCGCTCGTCCACGGCGGTGAGCGGCTCGCCGGCTTCGCGCCAGCAGAAAGTCTCGGACCGGCAGCAGTCTAGCCAGATGCCACAAATCCACTTACCCCCAGATCCCTATATACTGGAATCGCTTTCCAAACAAGCGTTAAACTATGATGCGATGCTCAGACCCGACAAGAGATCTCGTGAGACTGAAAGTCATGAAGCCACGGCGACTGATTTATCCAAATCAGATAAAAAGAAAATGCCTTATGACTCTTTACGAACGCAGGTACCTCCAGAGTTCGCCGCCGTTCAAGAGAAATTATTAAAAGGAGACAAAAAAGATATAGATATAAGCAAAATGTTACTAGAGCAGATGGCTTCGGGGGCTCTTAGTGCCAGTCTCGTTAGCTCCAATGAAATCAAGAAAGTCAAAGATATTGAAAAGGAATCATATGATAAACTGAACAGAAGCTCGTCTGATTACATGTCACGGTCGCTAGCACCAGACGAGGGCGCTGCGGCTATTTCTCTAACTCATAAACGAACTCACGACGAGATATGTGAACCGGAAAACTTGGCCCTACATTCCTCAGAAATAAATCCGGCCAAAAAGAGTAAGGACTCTTCTGGAGAAACCGTGACAAATATCGAAAAACAACCAGACCATTCTTCTAATACGGGGGAAATGGATCTGGAAGATTTAATAGCTCCATCCACTGTTATCAAAACTGGCATGAAAGCCAGCGATTTTGATAACTCAGCGTCAAAATTGGCTCCGACAGATTTAACTGCAACTTCAACGTCAACCCCATCCAACATGAGCGTTGACAGAGAAGAGAAATCGCAGCCACTTATGTCGGCCCCTCACGACGAGCACGCAGACTTGCAAGCGGAAGGCGGGGACGACCTGCACACTGTGGACTTGACGAACAAGGGAGACAATGAAAATAATGACAATACTACGAACACTGACGACGCTAACGCCAGCGATGCGCCCGGAGACGGAGCTCGCAGGGGCAACCGGAAGAAATCCAGGAAGTCCTCTGAGGAAACGAACGCTTCGTGTCCGCGTCGGGAACTAAGGTCGAGTGCGGGCAGACAATCTACGGACGCTATGAACTAACTATGGAACGATATCTTACCTCTCGGTATATAGACGAATCGATTATTCAAAATATGGTATTTGCCTAAAAAACTTACATGTAAATAATAATAAAAATGGTTATTATATACAACACATAACTGAAATGAGTTGATTCCAATTTTGTGGGACGTTATAGTATTATTATTATAGGTGTTACAATATTTTGGTAAATCAGGACTAAAACGCAATAGGGCTTAGCTAGAAGAGTACGAAAGTGAAATACGATACGTAAATGTAAGAAAATTAAATAGCGCCCCAGGCGAGCATTACAGGATCCTGTCATACTTATTTTCTGATTCCTTAAATATTAGCTCTCTCGTACTTTGATCTGTTTGTATGAAATAATTTTCCGTAAAGAATATCTACGTTTATAAAACGTTTTACAGACTCTATGATTGACAGGTTAGCAAGCGGGTCAGCAATGGTCGGTTCATGGTATGACCAAGGTATTTTCTTGAATGACAAGACACATGTTCATGTTGGATTTTGCGTAGCTATTATATATTTCATTTGCACAATTCATATATAAAGATGTGCTAAACTTTTCAAAGCTGACAAGAAAATTTGTTATAATTAAATTTGCTTACGGATGAAATATGACAACCCGTATCTCCTAACTCCTCCGTTCAGCTCAGACATTTTATTTATTTATTTATTAGGCACACAACACAATACACAGAAAATACATGATTAACAACAAAACACATAAAAGGTAATGATCTATTCTGTGCATCAAACACATGTGTGCACAACATGATTATAAACAGTGACAAAGTTCAGTAAGTTAACTAAACTAAACTAAAACAATTAAAATAATTCATATATAACAATACTTATGGAAGTTACAGTTAATTGATAATATTAAACAAAATTATAAAAAAAATATATATATATAAAAACACGGCTAAGGTACAACAGGAATTTGTGTAGCAATCAAAACAAAACAATGTGAAATACAACATTATTATAATTATTATTATATTAAAACACCTTAAATAAATTATTTCTAAAAGAACTGAGACTAATTCCGAATATGTCTAGATCTTCATCATTGTTATCTGAGGCGTTACAACTCTCAAGTTCGTTATAGGACCGACACATTATATTATAAATCAATGCTCCTGAGTTTCCGCAACATATTATACCCACAATATAATACCTAAATACTCGATCAAATTAGTATGTAAGCGTAAGCAACCTAGATTATGTAAAAATGTTATGTTGGTTCCATTAATTGTCTTTCTGTGAAGATACTTTTTAATTCATAATTTTATATTAAATACAATTGTATTTAATATACATTAAACGCTTTAGGCTAGGCTCTTTATCGAGACATTTTCTTATTCACTTACATTTTATATAAAAAATAATCATGTATGTCTATTCAATTATTGTTGTTTTTATTTACTATATTTGATGGGCATTAAAGCTCATTATGGAAAATAAACGTTCTGAAAAGTAATGAAGTACTTCTTCATAGGCAGCAAACATTGTACGTGTAGTTGATAGATTGTAATGATGTAAAGCAACAATATCTATACATGCTATGCATTGCTATATATCACGTGGCGGTCTCGAAAACATTATGTATTTGTTATATTATTTTTTTAAACCATTTTTTCATATTCCAGAGATGTAAAAGAAAATTAAAATGCACTAAACACTTGAATACATAATATCGTTCTGTTTTACGTATGTATATCACAATAGATCGATATTTAATTTATGTGAGGCGAGATATCTAATGTATACCTATTCTCAGCAAAATGGAAAATGTAACAACATTATGGCTGCAGTTTGAAAGGAATTACATATAGATTACATCATGTCATGTGTATAACAATTTTATTTTTAATATCAAGAAAGTTGTAGGAAAAATGTCCGATACGTAAACTGAGTGTTAAAACATTAAGTTTGGACGAGCATTTATTAGGTTATTACCAGGTATTATTAGAACTCAAAATATTTTTAATGTTACAAAAGTTCTCAGTGGACGTGACTTCTCAGTCTCATGGGTAGTATCATTTTAAACTGAAGCACTGACTATGTTTTGTAGATAAAGAATACAATAAGAACACTAATTGTACGCCTGACTGATCCGATGCGATTATGAAAATAAGCGACTATTGATCTGTCCTTGAATAAGTAACCGAAAATAAACTTTTACTGTTACGTTGTTGTATCGATTATCCATAAAGCATAAAAACTGTATTATTTTTAGCTTTGTTGAAAATCGATACCAGAATTCGCATCTTGTCAATGATTTCGAGAATTTTTAAATCGTTATATATTTTTTTTTACCATTGGAGTAATTACTTATCATAATGAATCAGGATCCACGTGAATAATTAAATTGGAAACCAATAACTACACATTCTGTGTGGGACAGGCTACAAACATTTACCTACATTCAAGTTATAAAAAACGAATTTATTGGTTAAAATATTCCTTAGCAGGATAAAAATATTTTAATGCAAAGAATGTGTAGTTATTTGTTTGAAATAGGTATGATGTAGATATATGTAATTGTATTTTGTATTATAATCATGATATGTTTTACGCTATGATTGTCTGTGCCGCGCCACCAGGACTAAGCTGTCGCTCACAGCTGAGATGGAGAGAACGCTTAGCAAGAAGAATTCCATACATTTGGACAAAAGATCGAAACCAGAAGGTTCAACAAATTATGTAAACCTTCTAAACATTATTAAGGAAACTCAATGACCTAAATTATTATTATTTTATGTGCCGAAGTAAGGTGGCTAATTTTTAAAATGAAATATTTTTTTTGAAAATTTATTGAATTCTTTTAGAGATCTCGTTATTACTCTGTTTTTATTATATGTAGTTTTATTTTTAAAACATAATTTTTGCTCTTAGTCCTAAGATATCAATTGTATGTTATATGTAGGTGAGTAGACTAAGAATGCTTAACAATCGTACGATGCCTGTTATTTTCACCGTTTATTTGGATATAACAAACCACATATTTTACATGTTTCAATTGGACACTTGGATGTGATAAAATTATTTATTACAATGTATTTTTGTTCTGCAGTGTTGTAGTAACGTAATGTATTATAGGAAACAATGTGACAAATCTTGAATAAAATTAAAACTGATACGTATGCAATTCTATTGTATTTTTACTAGCTTAAACTCAAAAATTAATTATTAAGTTAAATTTCTTGATATTTTGGTAAACCTACATAATATAGGCAATCCAGAGTTGAGCTGCATGTATGTATACCCGACCCAAAGTATAAAAAATTATGACGGCGCCGCTTGTAGTACTTGTTCCTGTTGTGATCTTCAAAATAAGTTATCTATAATAATAGGCTTTTGTTTCGATAAGTATTTCAACCAAATGAGTGACTATTTGAAGATTAGTTCCTTTTCTAAACTTTGGTTTCACAGTACTGTAAAACCTTGTTGTACAACTTTTATACTGATAAGTAGAAATCTTTTAAGAAGTTTTTATCCTGCGCCCGTAGCTCAGCTAGCTTAGGTAATCACAAGTGATTACCGGGTGTAGAGCAAATATCGATGTGGTCAGTCATTGGATGGGTGGCCAATATGAAGCTTTCCATTTTGGGCGCCTTCGTTGAGTCCCGGCTGTTAGTCATACTGCGGCACTCGTGAAGCTTTGTCAGAGGCTCATAGGACGGTTAGTTGATAGGTAATAGTAAGAAAGCTCTCGACAACAGAAAGTGCTTCTGTCGGTCGGATGACATGTTAAATTGTAAGTCACGGCTGTTTGTCATAGTACGGCAGTCAAAGATTTCGGCGTTACATTTTTGAACACTCCTCTATTTCATAGTTAGTACAATTTTCAAGTGTTCTCATTTGCTATACCTGTTTCTTTTTATTAAGGTCAATAAACGTTATTATTATTATTATTACTCCTTAAGCTTTGGTTTCCTAGGAAAGCGGTGCCATCGTATAGCGCCCGTAATACAGCGTTGAATGTCGTCGCTGGAACGTTGTCTATGTAAACAAAATCGCGCGGTTTGCTAGAGAGCGGTAACTGACACCGTAAAACAAAGAATACTATTACCCTTTTAAAAAAAAGGGCCGTAAAATCAAAAAGCGGTGCTGCCATTTGCATGACGGCCGTGTTGTCGGTGTCAGATGGTTTGGTGAACGTTTTATTGATAGCGGTGAAGCTATTGATACTTTTTGTTTGACGTTTATTTAAAAACTAACTGTGCCTGCGATTTCGTCCGCGTGGAATAGTTATTTTGGGCAACCTTTTTAGCTTTATAAATTATATCTGTTACCAACGACGTTTTATATTTTAATGCTGTGTATATGGATTACTAGGTAAAATATATCTGTAAGGAAAAGTTAATGAAAAAGATTCAAAAGTATTTAATTACCAATGAATAGTGTTGATTAAATTGAACTACTTTATAACAAACAACGTCATAAAGAGTTTACTCTGTATTACAAAAAATAAAACTATATAACAAAAATGTACCAAATAACTTAACTAGTCTCTGAACAAACCCGCGCGGAATGGTGCAAAATTAAATTTAATTACATTCAAATAAAATGACGACAGACTGACGATATTATTGAAGGTTATTTATTTTTAATATTCTAATTCTAAATTATTTTTACACAAGTCATAAAAAAAATCTTATTTATGTTTGATACATCAGAAGGCCGTTTAATATTTTCCAACTTTATCTTATAGTAATATCGTAAGATCAAATTTTTTCCACAACTAATCTTAGCAAGTTAGGTTGATGCAAAAAACTGCAAACATGATCAGGTTTTACTTCAAAGTAATTAATATCTCCTACAAATTGTTTCATTACAGTGGATACAATTTGACACACAGGCAATACTACAGTGAAATGGCGGCAGCCAAATCTAGTTTATAAAATATATGTTGGATCGTGTTTTTTTTTCATATTAACTAACATTCATAAGGGTTTTTTTATTCAAAGAGCAAGCTACCCTTTAAACATGGCGTCGCATCTAATAACAACATTAAAATTGTATTAATTTAACGGTTTCTTTAGCTTAATCTAAATTCAAAGTTTACTTACCGATGATAAGTAACTTGTTTTCAATCATCATTTAATAATTCCTGCACACTTTTATTGTGCAAATTGACGTTTTTTAAGACGACAGAACGCGTGTTTACCGTACAACGACAGTGTCGCCACTGAGCGGGTGGGATGAGCTTATGAGCAAACTGTTGGCTGATATATTTTTGGCGTTTAGTCGTTCGAACTATCTATCTAGACAAGTAAATAATCTTAGCCTAATATGTAAATAACATGAACCTAGAAGTTCTGTCTACGGTAAATAAACAATGTAACTACCTAACATATTTTCCTATGTTTTTCGGAATAATTAGTAAATTAGAATGTAATTAATTTATTTCAGGAGTAATTTAAATTGATAATCCCTCCTCCTTGCGTCGTATTCCTCATATCTGAGGGTCGTGACTGCCACCATCCATGAGCCTGTCTCTGATGATCTTTCGCCACCTCTCTCTATCCTCAGCGTCATGCAGCGCTCCGTACACTGATGTATCGAGTGTGGTACGAATTTGGTCGGACCAACGTGTCGGGCTGCGGCCACGGGATCTCCTGCCTTCGACTTTTCCAGTGACCATTAGCTTTTCCAGGTTTCCACCATCTTTCCTAGCAATATGGCCGAAGTAGTCAAGGATTCGCTTAAGGCAGATGGTGGAAAGTCTTGTCTTTATAATAATGAAAATTGATAATAAATATGTACATACTCGGCTTAAGATACAGGATTGTTAGTACTCTCAGTTCAGATTTTAAACATCTTTATTTCACTATAAAAATACAATTGGTTTACTATGCTAGTGTACGAGTACATCTAAAAAAACCAGCAGAGCACGCCATAGCTATTACTTACTTACATGTTGTTTTGGAGTATTCAACTGTAATGAAACACTTTCGGCAATCTAAATGTAAACAAATAAAATTAACTTATGGAATTGAATGTAGAAAATCATCATCTAATAATTTTATACAAGCCTTAGAAACAGCTTATACATTTTATTTAATAGTACCTACATTTGAAAAGAAATAACCGGGATACATAGCGGTCTGCGGTAGGGATAATAAAGTAAGTAGGCATTGCGCGCCATGCGCTTGTTGGTACTCTGAAAGTAGCAAAGAGTTAATAATAACTAAAAGTTTTATAATTTAGCTACGTATCTTTTTTTATAATAACTGTAAAAAGCAAGGTCCAAACCAAGCGTAAACTGGGGTAACTTTGTGACAGTTTTTGAAGTTTTTTTGCAAATAACTTTTTTGTATTTTGTTGCATTTCATGACTTAATACGTTTTTACCATCTTGACGATTTAGTTAATCGATTTAGATATTTAGCATTAACTAAAACATCATTTTTCCCTGTGTTATAACCCTTCAAAGTATGGCACAACATTACCCCGGGTGTGGGGCTACTTTGTGACGCATCACTAAATGGTCTATAACATCATACTGAACAAACCCAGGCACAAATAAACCCCGTTCAGTTGTTTCTACAACATCTTAGAAAAGAATAAAAACATAAAAGTTGCCAGTTGTACTACAAAAAAAATATCTAAAATGAAAAAACTTTTTTTATGTTTATAAAAAAGACATTTATTTTTTACATTACAAAATCAGACAAATCTTGGCATTCTGGCACGTCATAATGGCCTCGTTTGGTCACCAGTTTCGGCTCCATAATTTTTTTTACCACCATGTTGGCTTGATACCATATCTCGTCACGTTTTTCGGGCCATTTCCAAAATTTGTTACCTTTGGTCATTGTGGAGATTAAAAAGGTGTTATTATCTTTTACTGTAATTTTTCCCGGGAAATATTGCCCTTCGTATTTGACAATAACATAATCGCCTTCTTTGTATGTATCTACCTCTTCTTCGCTCGAGCTTCCATTTTCATAAATCATCTCTCTAAGGGTCTTCAATTCAGGCTGATGGGGTAGCATATTCTCTAGATCTTCAATTTCATCCATTTCATTATATGGGCTGCAGCTGCTATCTCTGAGAGAAAAGTTATCTTCGCTTTCTGAAGATGATGAGTTCCTGGCAACTGGGATTCTTTGACGTTTCCTCCCTAAATTCTTTGCGTTTGAAGAACCAGCACTTATATTTGATGTTGAAGGTTGCTCCCCGACTTCTAAGTCCGTACAAGTAACGCTTTTGCCTGGGACGACATTAACAGCTTTGCGTTTTTGTCTTGGCTTAACCACGGTTTGAGTTTCTCTTGAACTTATCAGAAAATCTACAAACGATTCGCTGACATTCCCAATTTCTTGTAGACTGGTATCCAGAATATTTTTTGGAAGACGATCCAGAACCATACTCCTGTTAATTGGTCATATCCCACATTTACGAAACCCAGATTTTAGGTTTTCTTTATTTGATGGTTCTAACACTTCAGGAGTCTCGGAAAACAATCCTTGGGTATTGTGGGGCATCGGCTACCATGATGTGTTGCTTTCCAGTCTGATAAAATTTTTCGCCAATTGACTTTCATTGGTCGAAAGTAAGCCACATCAAGTGGCTGGAAGAGGTGTGTTGCGTTAGGTGGAAGACACACGAAAGAGATGTTGTTATCTTCGCAAGCTTTCACAACCTCCATGTTCAGATGAGAACTGAGGTTATCTCCGATCACGACTTTTTTACCCTCTTGCTTTTTTAGAATCGGAAGCATTAAATGTATGAACCAATCTTCGAAAGATTGTGTGTCGAACCATCCTGACTTGCTGCTGATGTAGCGAGCTCCTTCAGGGCCTCCCTCAATCCAAGTTTGCCAAAGTTTCTTTGCCTTGTAGTTAACATAAACTGGGGCAATATCACCTGCAGCATTCCCAGCAACCATTATAGACGTACATGCTTTAGTCGAGTTTCAAATGACTTCCGGATATTTACAGCCTCTTCTTACTATAACTTTTTTTGAACCGGGATCATCTACTAGATTAGTTTCATCATAATTCCATATGTTTGCAGCAGGCACGTCTTTCACCTCGTTTTCTAAGTGGTCGAAGAAATTGTTTACCACGTTAGCATCTATGGCAGCACGAGCGTTCTTAATGTTTTTGGCGAATCGGTGCGACAGTACTGATTTATGTCGCTTAATAAAGCTGTTAACCCAGTCAACACCAGGCAAATTTTCTTTGAAACAAGGGACGTTTTTGCCTATTCTGTTAAGGTATGATCGTACAATACATCTCAATTCAAAAGGGGTTACAGGAAAACCATAACTTGACATAGAAATTATGTGTTTCACAAATTCTGTTTCTTCTTCGGGGGTGAAAATAGTGGGACGTCCCGTCTAAGCACCTGAGTGTTTTCTTTTGATCTTGTTATGAAGAGTGTTGCGATGTATATTATATTTATCTTGCGCGCTTCTAAAAGATATTCCATTTTCTAGTATGTCCTTGATTGCTTCCTGTAATTTTTCTTTGGTGTAATTTTGGTAAGTACGCCCACCAATCTTTTTTTTGTACGAACGAGGCATAATTCATCGGAGAATTATTCCTGAGAAAAAGAAACGGGGTATGACTTTGTGACACACATACTTTTGGTACTAGGGTAATAGTATTAAATCTTAGGGTCTAACTTTGTGACAAACTGACAAACAACTTCGCCAGATTTTTTATATTTCAAATATAATATTACCGTATAATTAAAGACTAATCAAAATTTTACTACTTTGGGTCATTTGGGACTCACCTGGCAACACAATGAGAGTATTCAATTTTGGCACAAAGTTCCCCCTATATGTAGAGATTTTTTACAAATGTCGAAAAAACTCATTAAATATTTTAGCAATCAAAAACAATATTAGCATATCCTTTTCTTTTACAAATTTATCACAAGAAAAACATACCCGTAGTCCTGAACAGCGCTTAGTTTTTTCTTGACAGAACAAAGTTTGCAGACCTCACAGGATTCCGCGAAAACTTGTGTGGTGGCGGCGGTTGCCACTCTACCAGCTCCTACGTCACAAGGTAAGTATTCATGCGTAGATTGTAGAAGTAAAACGAAACTTGAAACTTTTATGCGAGTTGCTGCGAGCGGCGGATAGAGCCAGCGGGTGTGTGCATCGGATCGCGGTTATCAGCGGACTGGCCTCACCACAAGATGGCCGGCGCGCGGGAACGAGCTCGCGTGGCGTTGGGCGCGGGCGGTTCCCCCCGCGCCCCGCACCTCAAGTGCGACGTGGCTCCATCCGTGCTTGCTTTGCTTGCGTTTAATTAATAACAGAATACAATACAATAATAACAGAGTAGAACTTACGGCTACACTTGCTTGACAGTAAATTCATCACAGATACAAAAAATGCATAGACAACAAAACTGTACTATGTTTGAAAACGTTCACACGGTATTTTTATTTAAAAAAAATCGTTTGGACTCGTTCACAAGTAAAATTTAAAAAATAACTCAGATTATGTTCTGAAAAGTGGGTGCGTCACAAAGTTTGGCCTAAGGCACAAAGTAACACCAGTTTACGGTAGGTATAAAAACATTTATTATGTAACTCAACAGAAGAATATCTTTGCAGATTCAATCAACTTTTAAGATAATAATATGATACAGATGAAACCAATACAATAGTTAGAATGAGAAAGTCATTAGGTATAAGAAGTGGAGTGAACACCAAGTCGGGAGTCTCGCCAGCCATGAAACGAATGTTAGCTGAGATTGAAACCTTTTATCCGAATACAAAAAATTCTACTGACCGTACTTTGGTCAAAAACATTTGTTATCTTAAGTCCCAAATAGCATGATGTTTGGACTTAGTATGGTGTAAAATTGTTCAACTTTTCATCATCTTGAGCAACAGCAGTTGTGTAGATCGTGTTGGTATCTATATGATCAAATCACATGGGTAAAACTGTAAATGACTTATGAAGAAGTTTATATTATTACAATTCAATCGTTATTGTTACTAATAATGCTGTTCTTTTTCTTTAAACGTGCTAGTGGAATCTTTCCGCCAGCTATGAAGCTGGTAAAAAGTTTATCACTATTAGATGTCAAAAAACAACCGTTGCCTAGCAACTATTCGTAAAATTTTACGTACCTCAGGCTGAGAAACGCATGAAAAGAATTCGAAAGAAAAGTTTTGATCAAAAATTCAAAAATGTTCCTGCAAAATAATGGTTGCTAGGCAACGTCGCTGTTATTTGGTAAGATTTTGAATGATAACTTTTCATCCGAGCCTCTGAGAAACGCAAAATGACGTCATCATCGAAAAACTTTTCACTATCGATCGTTATCGGAACTGAGAAACAGGGCCCAGGGTGGTGAAGTGCTGGTGAAGAAAAATAGAAAATATACCTACACATAATTTGACTAGCCATTAAACTGTACCTACTATCTACGTCTATCGGCAAATATTTGATACAAAAAAATTATGTAACACCTATGTATGACAATGCAAATAATTAATAGGTAAATGAATTTGCCAATTTGGATTTGTTTTGGTTTCTGGATTGGATATTCGAAAAAAATTAGACTCTTCACTCTTAAAGGTACCTACATTAAAGTATAAACTCATACCATAGTCGTTGATTTCTTAGGCCGTACATTTAGGTGTCCAACGGAAGTCGATGAATTGTCTTGTCAAATATCATCATAAAATGGTAATCTGTGGTACCTATTACACTTTTTTAAATTTAAAAGATTTCTTTGATCATCAGCATCACTATTGAGCTATTAATTAATACATTACATATACTCTGTGATTATTTAACGCCATTTGGTAAATTTAGGAAATCATGTACCTATATTTAATGTAATTCTGTTTACTGTTTTGTTGAATAATGATTATTATTATGTGGTTCTATATTCATATTTTCGTTGGACTATAAAAGTATTGTGTGAGAGTTTCAAGCATGGATGACAGGGCAGCTAAACTGGCTCTGGCTAGAAAAAAAGTAAATATACATATTTATTTACTATCATAACTTTTCGTGTAAAAAAATAACGTGTTATTTGTTATTTAATATCGGGGAAAACATCGTGATGTTAGTATCAGCAGATAGGATATCTAACGCAACCAAAATTTTCATGTTGAAAAATCCTGACGTGGCGGTGCGTTACTGTTCCAATTCATACAATCGAAAAGGATAGTTGTGTTTATTGTAATTTTTAAACATACCTAACACCGTACCGGATAATTTTACTTGTAAAGTAACGCAACTTTTTTGTTTATGTTATTCAAGGGTTTAGTCCCCACTACATACCTACATAGGTAATTTAAAAAATGTAGGTATTCCATGTTATATTGTTTGTTTTTAGTTAAAAGACCACCAAGAAAAGAAACAACAGGATATCACTGTGCAAAAAGATGAATACAGAGTTCATAAAGCAGATCAAGGAAACATTAATCCACCAAGTACTGAATCTATCAATAATGGCACTCCCATAATGAGACCTGAACAGGTCTCTGAGAATACTTTCAAAAATGTAACAGAACTAAAACATGAAGAGAGTGGCATCAACAATAACACATCTGAGAGTGAACTTAATACAACAGAAATTCTCATATCAAGCAAGAGGATACTAGAGCAGCAAGTTAATAGCTTACAAACAAAGCTTTTAGATCTTGAAAATGCCTTGATGACAACTACACAACAGTATGATGAGTCTTGTCAGAGAATTGGCAATTTAGAAGTAGAATTAAAGAATAGTGCATATGAGTTTAGGGCTGTCTCTGAGCAACTTAAACTCAAAGACACATTAATAAAAGAACTGAATGATTTGAATTCAGCTCATTTGATTGAAAAGTCCACCTTACAGGAGCAATTAGACTTTACAAAGTCTATTTTGGCTGCAAAAGAAGCTGAAAATGGCTCATTACAGAGCAGGTTGTTGAATATACAGACAGAGCTGGACAGCACCCAACTGCAGCTCCAGCAGCTCTCCAGCGGGGGCAGCACCCAGCCGGCACACAATCACGCCACCTCTCTCAAAAATGAGAATGAAATACTAATGCAAAAAGTATCACACTTAGAGCAACAATTAAAAATCCAAATCAAAGATTACCAACAATTAAACAGCCATTATGAGCATTACGTGGCGGAATTGAATGATCAATTGAAAGAAGTTATGAAAAAAAATGAACAGATGTGTAAGGAAGTACAAAATTTGGCAAACAGAGAAAACAGTCTTGTAGATCAAATTAGTGACATGGAAATACGACTACAAAACTATAAAAAGGCTGAACCCATAAAATATGAGGAAATGGATGTCACCGATAGCCCTACATTCAAACAGCTACAGACTAGCTATGAACAGTCACAGGTGAGGTAGCTGACACTTTCAAAATTATGAATTAATCATCACAGGTGAACTATGCAAGTTACATGGTTAATCATTTTGAGAAAAAAAGTTGTCTTAATAAATGTGACTAAAGTTTTTATAGTACTACTGGTAAAGTATTTTAAATTATTATTATTTTTGCAGCAATATCTCCTTGATTCTCGTTCCAAATATGATGATCTTCAGAAGTTGTATGCGGAGAGTAGAGCAGAAATAGAAAAACTTATAAGTTCAAAAGAAACAGATACTGAAGAAGCTCGGGAGAATGTGAGCCTTTTGAAGTTGAATGCTGATATAGCCAGTGATAAAATTGCAGCCCAAAGAGCTACAGAACAAAATATAAAACTGAAGCAAGATATACATGGCCTAGAAGATGCATTTGTCAAAATGGTACTATTTTTATTATTTAAAATGAATGTATTCGACATCACTGGTAACTAAAAGCTACCTTCTAGTTGTAACTTTCATTAAGTTTTAAAATAAAAGTTGTTAGTTGAACATATATAGGTATATTAGAGATACTTCTGTACAATTTGTCAAACAGGTCCTTGAACCAGTATAATGTATGTATATATTTAGTCAATTAGATACAATGTAAATGTTATGTAATATACATGCTAGATACCACATACTCACATTAACTTTCATTTCAGACAAGGGACAAATTGGAGCTGACTGAAAAAATAACAGCTGAAAAGTTTCTTAATCGAGAATTGACCATCAAATTAGCAGAAATCGATGAAAAAGCCAGTGATATGCAAAGGAAATTGAAAGCCAAAGACGAAGAGATGATGAGACTTCAAACTAGCTACAGGGTCATTGAGGAAAAATATAATGAAATAGCACAACACCTCAAACATCTGGATGGAAAACCTGATCCCAATGAAAGAAGTCATTCTGAAACTGACAATGAAAATGGCGAAAACCAGGAAACAAACCTGCCAGTTATTGAATGTGATGGCCACACCCACAACAATGAAGCTGCGTGTGAACATAATGAAGAACATGCATTTTATGACAGCAATGGCAAGGAGAGATCAGGCATTCCAAAACATGATGCCATGGTAAAATTACAAGAGCGCTTCCTTAAAATAATGGATGAAGTTGCCGATTTGTCTGATGAAAAACACAGGCTGGAGCATATTATTACACAATTACAAAATGAAACTGACACAATTTGTGAATATGTGGCCCTGTACCAGCAACAGCGTTGTTTGCTAAAGAAAAGAGATGAAGAAAGAAGTGCTCAGATGAAGATGTTCCAGTCGGAGTGCAACCGGCTGCAGAGCCAGCTCGATGAGCTGACCGGGATCCTCACCAGGTTCGCCGAGGACACTCAGCTGGCGGCCTACTTCCAGGTGCAAACTAAACACGAAGATATTCAGAAAGTCATGAAGCTGCTCTCAAAGCTCAAAACTAACTCCCTCATAGACCCTCACAAATCAATGCAGTTCAATGATTTCTACCCATGTAGCTGCTGTTCTGGACAACTGATTGAAGTTTAATGTGCCTTCAAATCTGTATATGTATATAAAACAGCTGTGTAGATTGTAGATTTATCTAAGGGTTTAGACTTATCATAAAAACTCGAGTAAGGCACACTTGCGGTATACTTCCAGCAGTAGTCTAGTCAGAGCAGCAAATACTCACCAATGGGCTGCAAGACCACCATGTGTATGTCGGTGGCGAGGTGCAGACTGTCAGTATATTGCACTAATTGAGGCACTAATCTGTCTATTCAATTTTGGCCGATTTATTAGTTCCATATATTATTTGTTATTTGATGATGATAATGTGAAAGAGTGTGAATAATGTAATCATAATTATACTGTTTATAAAATATATTGGGGCATGTTAATCATGAGCCTAACTTCTTTTTTTCTTCTGTTAAAAACCATTGTAGTAATTTATAAATCTAAAAATGCCCCAAATTATTTTTTTGTATATGGTTCTAGGACCTGAGAGAGAATTCCGGGGAAAATAGGAGGTAAATTAGAACTAGGTATTAGAATTTAAACAAGCAATTCTATATCATTAAATAATTTATTACATGGAAAGTTCAACATAAATGTCAATACATTGAACACATTCTGAGGAATATCTAGGAACTAATTTAAAAATACATGTAATGTTGTATCACTGTACACCACAGGAAGTGGTTGGAATAGTGCCTCATGTGGTGTGAATATTTTCGGCACAGTAATTTTTTGCTCCTACAATAAGCATTTGAAAACATTAATTCGAATTGAGAACCTGTTCATTTTTTAAAGTCTGGTAAAAGCAATAATAATAATAGCCACATACAGCATCATTCTCCTTTCGAAGTCGGCTAGACAAGATTCATTTTTTGGATTATCTACTGGAAAATTTGCTCAGACTATTATCTGCGATCTCTATGAATTGCCTAAAAAGTAAAGAAGTATGAGCACAGAAGTTGCATTTATCGTAATATGTAGTTAAAGACTACATTAACTCAACGTATAGCTTACATTAGCTCATTAGATAGAATTGTTGGTACTTACTCTACCGTAATTATAAACACTCAAACACATTAATTACATACTTAGTTGTTTAATTATGCAAAATAATTAATTTTGCTGAAACAATATGTAAGTGCAGTCCAAATTAAGTAACGAGCATTTTTATTTTCTGGGACACATAAAACCCCACTACTTCGACTAGACGACCGATATAATTAGCCACCATTTTAATGATAACTAAAATTAATAAACAAATACACCAAAGCCCTAGCAGGGAGACTCCTTCCTCACTTCAATCTTGAGCAATTTCTGGAATTAATACCTACATAAATAATATCTGCCACACATACACAAGTAGGTTACATACAAAATGCTAACCAATCATTTATTTGTTGCTAAATTAGATTTAGGTACACAGAGTAGAAGTACATGAGCGATTTTCAAAAAGTGGTACCAAAACGCTCGCTAGATGGCGGTTATCGCCGCTAAACCAAGCAATGTTCTATTGTTAATTTTTCGGTAAAAGGTAAGTCGTAAAACCAAAGTTTTAGATTTATTAATTATTGTGAGAATATTATAAAATAGTTATCTGCAGGTTTATATTGTGCATGACATGCAATATTCAGCTCAGCTAAACCTAGCGCCATCTCTTAATAACAAAAGTCAAGAATCAATTTTTTAACGGAAAATCGCTCAAAAATCGTTACAAGTAGATTACCTTAACTACATTTACAAATAATTGGAACACTTGGTTACAAACATCTTTTAAATTTCAAAACCAGCCAAGCCTGCACTGAGCCATGCGTAACACCTTTTATAACAATACCGACAGGCGCAATCGTGTGTCATACTCTTAAAATGCTGTCGGAACTGGCCTGCAGTATATAAAGATGATGTATGTGTCGCAATAAATCTCGTCTTCATTAATATAGTTTTTTTTAAGTTCGTAAGACGAATAGATGGCGCTTTTTTAGATACAAAATTAAAAAGGCTTTTTGGTAACATTTTTATTTTATTTTTATTCTACGAAAAAGCGGTGACGGTCACTACGTGACCACAGCTTGTTGGGTATATATTTTACAACATATCATCAAGGGTGACAGCGTTAATCAAGAAAATATATTTCGAGTTCCACAAATAAACTAGTTATTAAACTGAACGGATTGTATTTTGTTTGTTATTATATACAAAATAGCGGTAACAGTTTTCTGTGACATCTGCCTGGGACCTTTACACATTACAAACATTTCCATGTGTTAGTAGAGGTGTGATATGATATGCGATGTACTTTTCTTACCTACAGTATTGTAAAGAGTTGAAAGTTACAATAAAAGACAGAAAAAACTGGCATGTGATCACTTATCGATTTAATTAACTATGTATATTGTACCTATGTATTTATTTTGGTTTGAACTCCTGTCCGAGTCCGCGTAAAATAACTAGCATGTGAGTGATAGGCAACACTATGCCTCTGCCACGTACTGGCCTTCATGTAACTATCATCATTTAGCGCTTTGAGTGCAATATATCGTACATACACCGGTTACAACTTTTTAGTTCCGATTCTAACCATGCTCTTATGTAGATATTTTGCGCGGACTCTATACACTATCTTAGTCTAGGTCATAGTTATTAGAAACAAACATGTGGCTTGCTAGGCTTGAAAACATTTCAACAAATATCTTTGGTATACAATAATAACATAACTTATTAGTTACTAGCGACCGAGCCCGGTTTCACACGGGGAATTTTATATTAATCTTTTAAACTAAGCTTTTCTTAAGAAAATTTCTATGAAGCCAAACAGAATAGCAGAAGTTGAGAGAGTTTTAGCTAATACCATACCATTATTTTAGTGTGTACCTACTATGTAAGGATAACACCAAAAGTGACTATTTCACAGAATGCAAATGTATTTAATTACTATGGCCTGCTCAGAATATAAACATAACTACATAGCTATACAATACGTAAACTATGTACTGCCATTCAACATTTAGCTTTAACTGACTTTTTCACAAGCCTTATAAGTAATAAACCTTATCTTTACACATACATACATGAATATAGTGTGACTGGTGTACAACTTAACAATATCTTCTCTCTAGACTTTTTCGAGCCCAGATAGTAAGCCGTTAGGTGTACTTAATAGAGTTAACAAACAGAAGTTATCTTCAATGGATAACATTTAATTTATCTATATCTTCGAAATTCGAGCAGACCTAGGGTCATATGTGGGATATAATATCCCAGTAATATCTTCACAGCACAGGAATAAACTTATCTAAAAATAAATAAAAAACTTATTAGGATAATGAAATTTTGACACCCTATCAAACACTCAGTGCGTTGTTTCTTCACACCCACAGTGCTCAACCGAATGTGAAGAAATTTGGTATCATCTCTGGTCTAGAGTAATATATAATATATGTATAATATGTACTACTATTTATCTGAGTAACGCGGGTAATACCGCAAGGCTCTGCTTGTACTAGATAAATATTTTGTACGAAAACAAATATGAGCTTCAAGTTTAGTATATAAAAAAAAAAACAATAAAGAATTCTGATTCTGATTTTTTAGTTAGGTATCACAATAATCAATCAATCAATCAATTCTTTATTGACAAAAATATACACAAGACACAAAAGGTTTCAAGTCTCTGGCTTCCGAACTAGAAAATTATCTGTGTCTCGGTGTGTGTGTGGTAATACTTACTTTAGTTCTGTTTCTTAGGGCTTTCTGATTCCTCATTTTTATTAGGCTGAAAAATAAGATATTCAATTAATTAAACCATTCTTTTTCTTAAAATAATTAAGAGTCAGTAACTCTGTTGTTGAGAATTTTAGATATCAGGGTCTCTAGACAAGGGAGCTGACGGTAACAATCAGCCGGGACTTACAAGTTAGTGAGTCATCCAACTCACAGAAGTGGTTCAATGGAATGCCAGTGCCTGGTAACCCATATCTAAGGACTAATCACATCAGTTGCTTAACATTGCTAAAATATGACTGTTAGCTGTTATCTACGTAGATTACTATGTCCGCCATTTTTACGCATGTTGAAAAGATAATCAGTTCAACACACTCTGGAAATTATTTTGTATAAAAAATATTATTTAGAGTATTAAAGGTTATCAAAATTGCTTATATCCGGCTAAGTGGCGTGATTTATTAATGTTCTGAAACTAATACTCATTACTTTATCAGCTAATAATTACATACTGAATGTATCTGTTATCACATGAAAATGACAGTTGAGAATACTTACCTCAAAGTAACGATGATATAACACAACTCCATACACACAACCAACTGAGACTAGAATCTGTATGACTAGCCATACAATGACGTTGCACACTTGTGCTTGCCCAAACAGCTCCTTCCCGTTCTTGATGCACAGCATGGACTCGGTCACCATGATGGCTCCGTACACCCAGCACTGGGTGCCCACTCGCTTGCAGTTGGGGTCCGTCACATATGTGTAGTATTGTCTGCAAACATCAAACACACACTAATAAAATAGTTTCACAAGAGGCAATAAAATAGTTTTGAATTGAAATTTTAGAAGTAGCGCAAAATATATAATACAATAGTGTACCACAATATGTAATTATATTTTACTGCATCTGCATAGCTGTTGTATGATAAAATCAGCACAAAACAGATAAAAATAGGGATAACTTTTTTACTTTATGAATAATTACTAGATAGTCAGTATGCATGTCTAGAAATCAAAAAGTCTACATGCCTAGAAATTGTTCTTAAATTATGCTTGAAGTTAATCTCAGGCTTTTTGGGAACAACAAAAGACAATAAATACCTGACTGATGGCGCGACAATGACGCCTACAAGACACAGGCGAGCGATGACTAGCGGGTGTGAGGGGGGCATCTCAAATATATGCTTCAGGAAGAACGTGTTCAGCTCCGAGATCTGCCAGAACACCACCAGCTGGCTGAGCGCGCAGAACCGCATGTACGGGCTGGTGGGGTCCAGCCACCGCACCGGCGTCCACGTCACTGGCGTGAACTGCAGGATAGCGCGCTTTATCTTACCAGTTGTGGAGGATATGTCTCTGAAAATATAACACATAGACTGCACTGTACTAACAATAAACAACGAGTAATAATAACATTATATCACATGACAATATTCATAGTTATTTATTTAAAATCAAAGTACTTTAATGCTTACCTTATGCTGACCCATTTATACTCTCTCATCTCCAGCACCTTACATATTTTCAGGCCACACCATATGCCAAAGCCGTTGCATACGAGAACATCCAACACTATAGAGTCCCACCAACATTCCAGGAAGTTGGGTAGCAAGTGAGCAAATGCAATTTCTGTGATTTCCCACATAATAGAGATGGCCCACAGTAATCCAGCATGTCGGAACAGAATTGCTTTGAACATCCATCCCAAGAAGTGACCCCATGCAAACACATCCACGTGGGACCAAACCTTTGCAAAACTTATATCAGAGCAGTTGACGGCATATTCCTAAAAAGTATAACAAAAATCATTGTCTCATATTGTGTCAACTCATCATTTCCTACAAATCTTCAAGCAACATTTATAAATGAAGATATATATAGATCAATTGAGGATAGATGAAATAAAAATAAGAACATGAATTATTAAGATAATTGCTTAGTCAAGTGTTTGTTAATGTAGCATACTGAATATTACTGTATACTACTTCAAATAGATACTTAATAATACATAAACTTGGTACTATGACATATATGTATATAAGATGGGCCTCTTAAAATTATTATACACAAAACATTAAAATAGAGATATTTATGCAAAAAATTATAAACATTATCATACCTTATCCATGTCAATGTGGAAATTCCTTAAATTTGGATCAATCCAGTACATAATCTCATACACTGTAGAGTAACTTTGAAAGAGTAGAAACAGGAGAGCAAGCAAGTAGAGTACAGACATGCCAAATACAATCCTCCAAACTGCAGGATGTGGCCGAGTGAATGGCCCATTGGGAAATGTGAGGACTGACACAATGAGGAAGAAGAACACCACACAGCATATTCCAGACCATATGTTGTCCTGGATGCTGGACTCATCTCTGGAAGCCAAACATTACTCAATTATTACCTACTTCACAACTGTACTAAGTAAGTTTCAGCTTATTTATATTGTAATAATTATATTAGTGTGCTTTTTACTGTCTCATTGTTTAGGAAAAATAATGAGCATATTTATGATTGTATGTAAGGGCTCAAATGTAACTGAAAACAACATAGGAAACTATGGTGCAATAATAATATCAATTTATGTATATAATCAGTTTCAGAGGCATTCAGTTGATTGTTGATTCATGTAAAGAAATAAGTACTGACTATGAGTTACAATTTATTTAAATTGGCTTAGTTAAGAGTGGCAACAATGACTATTATTAGACAGATAATATGGTTAGAGTTGAACCACATTGAAGGTAAAGTTGGGTTCAGATTACATCACGATCATTGTATTCAGGTAGGTGGTAATCATGGCAAATACACAGGGTACATACCTTACAAATGCAGTGTAGATAACAGAAGCTATAGATACAGCTAGAAGTGTTATCGTATGAGGTTTGTAGAAAAACTCAAGTGATATATCGTCCACCGGTCGTTCATTGATAGAACTAAAGGCATCCGCAAAATCATTTGAAAGCATGGAGCTGGTACTTCCTGACATCGCTCTTTCCTTTGAGTCTTTCATTTTGTAATATTATTAATTATTTTTCAGTGTCTCATTCATGTAATTCTTTTTGAAGAAATGGAAATTGAATTGAATTGATAAAAAAGCCATAAAATCTCGTGACAGGTAAGTTTATCTGTCAAACACACACGGCCAGTCACAGCCTCCTGACATGACAGCCGCACTAAATATACCTACTTTTTGTGGGTTGTAGAAAGATTATCTCTGATTGTACGTACACCAATTATGATTTTAATAGTACATGAATTATCGTTGGCCGATAACTTTTGTACATTACGCTAGTACTCGCTGACTCGCTGCGTCCTGCGAGGTCCTGCGTCCCTTTCAGGCTGTCAACGCTCTGTCACATATTTTCATTTGTCATTTCTGTAAATCAATGTTGTCTTGCCTTGCTTGACAATAACTTTTTCAGTTTCAGTTCAGAGTTGGTTTGGTTACAGAGAGTTCTGTAGACGGATTTTAATTTATGTAGTTTCCGATTCTGTAGTGTTTTATCAGTTAATTTCGGCCGATGATCGGCCAAATCTTTTCACAGTACGTTTGTGCACTTAAATATTATATATCTGTAATCTATATTATGTATACTACTTCGTCCGTTCAAATTTGTTGGTAATTGCTATTATTTGGCTAAAGCGATTATTTTTCGTTTGCTGTTACTCAAAATTATGGCTTTGCCTCTACCCATACCCCCCTGTGCTAAAAGAGATGGCATCAGTGGTTTGAGTTGTGAACGCTTCGAATACGCTAGTAGTATGGCAACGACATTATTAGCACCGGTTAAAACCGAACGACAGATCCTGGAGCATTCCATGTCGGAGGACGACCCCAACGCCAACACTCAGGTGCCCAGCGTGGTCGGCAAGCAGCCGCGGTGGGGCCCGCGCCACCGCGGCGCGCAAGAGCTGGCCGAGCTGTACAGCCCAGGTACGTGCCTGTCTCCGCGCCGAGACCACCACACATCAATCATATAGCCTGTCTGATAACAGATATTAACCTTGATAAATTTTGAATGACAACTTTTATCATACAAAGTGCTTGTAAGAAACAAAGTTAAGACTATATTTTTCATGTACATATTCACCCAGACTATGCTAATTGAGAACAGGTATAGTTCGCGCAAAACTTTATGAGCTCTCGGAACACGCACGCTAGTGGATGCGCAGTACGCATATTATAGGTATCGGAGGGACGGGACAGGGCACCGGCCCCCGCGCCCCGCGCCGTATCACCGCTCGCGTCCCGTTGCGCCGAGCTTTAGTGTGAGTGCTACGTTCGTACACAACACTTGCGCACGTTGTAGACGAAAGTACAGTCGAGTGCAACAATTAATTTTCATTCCTATTGTAATTTTTTTTACTGTTATTTGTTTTCGTTATTTTTATTTGTTTCTGTTATTGTTGTTGTTAAGTTTTGTCAACCGTTATATTGTATTTGTTATTTGTTTGTTCTATTACTATGGTTTCTTACTGTTATCGAACTTTTTGGTTTAATTAGATATGCCTCGCGGACGCTTTAATGTGCTACGTCGCCAAACATAAATAAATAAATGCACAAGTTTTATATTAAAGTTTTTAATTTACTTAAATATATACCTAAAATACTAATAATACTAATACCAGTTTGTTCTAATATCTTACTGCACGTAAAAATACCTAAAATCTAAATACTTTGTGATAGGCATAAATGTACCTACTATGTTTTTTTTTAAATCTTAAAATACCTAATGATTGTGCGCTCAACTGTACCATGCGCGGTTACGTACTCGGGCCTAACTTCAGAGAGCTCATAAAGTTTTGCGAGAACTGTATTGTACTTATTATTGTATATGCTAATCAGTGATTTGAATACAAATACTTAATTATGATAAAATTTGAATGGCTATTTCACTTGGTGGTGGTTGCAATCGCTGTTTCTCTGCAAAATATTTGCAAATAGTAATAAGTATGTATGTATCTAATATTTTATATTCATCTTATGCTACTGAGTTGATGGAAAACTAAATAAATAACAATTATATGGAAATATATATTCTATTCAGTAGAAGTACATAAATAATAAATACATAGTGTAATGTAACTTAATGAAAAACAGACATTATTAATAAAGAAAATAAAAACTCAATGACCCACAGCTTTTCTACTTTTATGACTCATTATTCCAGACAAAGAAATGATCCTTGCACATACAACAAAACCTGAACTTAAATGACAGTATAAATGATTTGGTTAATTAATATAATTTGTATCACATTATGTTATTATTCACACCAAGTACACAACTAATTATTATTAATAGAGTAGTATTTCATAGGACATTACTTACTTGGCTAGATCTTTAAGATAGAGGTTGTTAAGTTAGAGTAGAAGCTCAAAATAGAGTCCTTCAGATATTTCATGACTATCAGAAAGTGATTTAAACCTAGTCCTGTTATACCTGATACATAAATGATGGTTTTGGTTAACAGGCAAGAGACTGCAAGAGTTGGTTTGTGTGATTCTTTGTTGCACATTATGTGTGAGCGCTGGCATACTAATGGCACGGCATATCCGGGCGGATGCTTCACTGGTGTTAGCGGCGTTAGCGGGAGTGTTGACGGCCGACTTTGCCTCGGGAGTGGTTCACTGGGCTGCTGACACTTGGGGAGCCGTAGACTTACCTATTATAGGCAAGGTAATTAAGCATCAATTTCATAATTCCTAACTTAAAGTTCTTTGTTTTGTGGAACATTGCTAGTGAAGTTGTAACATACTCAACTTTGTTTGGTATTTTGGTGTGTGAAGTTAGGATAATATAGCTGACCACTTTAGTTACAAACGGAATTACTTTTGGTAGTGTTATATTACATCAGAATTTACATCAGCAATAATATCTATGCTATTGATTGATATTATTGCTATGCTTAGCAAAGTATCTAAAATTCTTAATAATATTATATGACATGTGCTTGTAGGTTTTCTTGTCATTAATAGTTGTACCTAACTCTATATATTTTACTGAAAACCAATAAGGTAAAATAAGATTACTCATACAAAAGTATATTGGCTTTATTGACTATAGGTGCTAATGTACTTGCAGTCTGATAAAAGTGTTAATGATAACTTTATAAAGGTAATTTCTTACTTGCTTGTTTACCTTCTTTCTATGCATTTTACTAACCAGACTAATAAACTAATACAAGTATACTTACTAAATGCTTTGCTTTATATGTACATTACCATAATATCCTGCCTGTCAATATGGTAATGTATTCAGAGGCAGAAATGGTGCCCTTAAAAAATAACCCATTATGACTGGAGTAAAGTTTCATTAGTTGCAAATTTCCATACATCTAAGTTTTCGGTCCAAAATCTTAGCGGGCATGCAGTTGGCAGTCACACTGATTTTGATTCCTACAATCTGTGGTTCAATTCATCAATTTACTTACTTTTAAAGTCATATAGTCCCAAAAGTTTGTATGAAAATACCCTGGTGGCTGCACCTTAAGTCTATCCCATACCCAAAGCCAATATACAAATACATATGTACAATGTACATAATATATATTCATCATCATCATGAAAATTACTTTATGTGACTTATCCAATCTTCTGCAAATAAATGACTAATTTATGAGAGTACTTGGATAATATTATTATTTAACATTTTTCCAAGAGTATGTAACAGTATTGAAATATTTCCAGAACTTTCTCCGTCCATTCCGGGAGCACCACATTGATCCGACTTCGATCACTCGCCACGACTTCGTGGAGACGAACGGCGATAACTTCGCCATAACGATCCCCGTGCTGGCGCGCATCGTGTGGCAGCTCACCACCTACAGCGACCAACAAATCGCACAACAGTTCCACTGGATCTCGTATTGGTACTTGTGTTGCATCTTCGTCGCGATGACTAATCAGGTAAGCCTTAAGCAGGATGTTACCTCTTAACAGCAGACCACATGTAGCTGGACTGTATTTGCTTGACAATACGGCTTACGATAACTGTCAGCCTTGTTGCATTCTCAATTGATGTGAATGTCCTGAGCTCTGGCTCGGAACTACCTTTCACAATGAATGTTATTAAATCTGTCTGAGTTGAACCGACCTGAACTGGAAATTTTTGGAACACAAAAACATTGTTTCAAATTTTGATACGAAAATTGCTAACTGGTAAAACCAAGTAACTAGCCTATGTAGTTATGATTACCAAGTTAGTGCTAGGCATATAATACGTATGTACGGTATATCTAATCATAGCCATAAGTATTTTTTTTAAAAACGATTAATTATTTTTCTGTTTTTCATATCATTTTAGTTTCTTAGGCCCAGTAATGCCAAGTATGTAATATAGATAGGTGACCTAGCGAAATTAATACCTACACTATTCTGAGATTCCATTGCAATCTGTTTAGTAGGATTTAGAAGACGTAGCGTCTTTAAGTTCGATAAAAGTTCATGGAGATGCTACAATACCAAAAAACGGATCTTATTTTTAACTACATATATGGTTAGACATTTGATCCCAGATCGCCTAGAGCTAGTGTCACACAAGCGATGTAGTGGAAGTTAAGGCATCGCATGGAGCAGAGCGAGGTGTGAGTGTGTGTCTGTCGGCAGATCCACAAGTGGTCGCACACGTACTTCGGGCTGCCGGGCTGGGTGGTGGCGCTGCAGGAGTGGCACGTGGTGCTGCCGCGCCGCCACCACCGCATCCACCACGTGGCGCCGCACGAGACTTACTTCTGCATCACCACGGGCTGGCTTAACTGGCCGCTGGAGAAGCTGCGCTTCTGGCCCGCGCTGGAGGCCTTCATCGAGGCGCTCACGGGCTGCAAGCCGCGCGCCGACGACCTCAAGTGGGCGCAGAAACGTTCCTAGAATGCCATCCACTTGTATACTATTGTACTGAGTACTTTCAATTATTAACTTAAGTCTCGAGAAAGACGGATTACGCAATGAGTTTGTATTCGCTTGTTGTACAAACAAGACTTTATGAAGACGAATTAAATGTGTACAAACGTCCAAAGTAATTTCTTTAAAAATGGGTTGGATCTTTTTTCTAATACAGGAATGACCTGACAGATATTAATGTAAATTACATTTTAAGTGGCCGTTTTATGTTAATTCTTCATAACTCTAGACTTGTATATTTGAAACACATTACTTGTCTTCATTAAAGCCTTCTTTTTCCTTGTAGGTGACAGGTATAATGGTGTGAAGCAAGCATAAGCAATTGTAAAATATTTTTATGTTTACATATACAGCAGGGTGAACTATTGTTTTGTTTATTATATTGTCAATTGAATAAGTTTAATACTTTGGTTGGGTTAGAGGTTGACTTTGCTTTGATATAAATATAATTCTATTTATTGTATCTATAAATAATTTAAGTATGACGAGATAAAAATCTGGAGAAAAATGAGACAACATCAAACAGTTGTCAGGGTACCTACATGTATGTACGTGCTTAAATAAGTTCACAGAACTAAACATTTGTAATTTCATAACGAATATTATTATTTTATCGTATCTTAGACAAGAAAGAACAAATGTTATACCTAGCAACAATCTCAAAGAGGTTCATCTTACACAACATCAACTTGTACGCTAACATACTTCAACTTTTTCGAATGAAATGCTATCAATATGTTTGTGTGTGTGTTGTCCTGCGCAGGCAGCTTTCATTAAACCTGTCCAGTCTTCGTTCAGAGTATATGTACATGATGTTGCGAGAGACAGGATAGCCCAAAATATTTACCACAAAGTGACAAAGTTTAGAGTTATTTTTTCAGCTATAAGATACCTATATTGAATTGATATTATGGAGTTAGAAACGTTATTTACTATGTCGTAGCAAGATGTCCCATAATGTATTTCATAATTTGGCACTAAAATGTAAATATAATTTGCATACCACTATAAAATGAAGGCAAAAACTGGCGACACGATATTGTATTGTGAACAATTGGCACCGTGTGCTGTGATTGTGATGTGAACTGATCTTGTGTCTTATTGGAAACAAATAATATTTTAGCTTTATTTAATTAGCCTAGAAATTGTGATGGATGACTTATGATTATAAATTGCACGGCACACAATTAGATGAGGTTCTAAATGCACGGTTATGAAAATGCAGAATATGAATGAACCCTGGAAGTACAAGGAGTGATAGGAAATGTATGGTTTGAAGCCAAACTATCCCGCTGTCCGGTAGGGCGGCGGCGGCGGTCGTGCGGGGAGACGACACTCACTCGGTACATTTCGGCCCTTGTCTAATTGCAATGATATTTCTCGTAACGCAATAGCTTGATGTAAGACAATATGCTATTTTTATACATTCATAGGAATAATTTTTAAGAACTTACAAAATCTATTAATGTTAATAAGACAAAGTGATAATTTATTATATACAAACATAATATACTAGTGATTACATTATTATTAAAATAAAATTTATAAATGTAACGAATTATATACCTATTGCTCTTTGTGCATTTCTAAACACAAATTAGTATTAATTTTCATGCTAGATAAGCAATGGATAAGTGCAATGCTTTAACAATAATATTGTTTTATTCTTTACACATTTTATTGTTATTTATGTTAGTAAAATGTGGGTAAGTTTTTAAAATGTATTTTATTTCCTTCCATTGATGAAAATTCCCAGAAAAAGTTCCAAATTAAGTTCCTAGTCTAAGAAGTAAAATAGCTTATAGACTTCTTTCTGTATTCTGAGCTTATAGATTATTTATTTCCTAGCTACCACAACAGATGGTGTCGATGCATGTTCGTCTATTGGTGGATGTGTCGTCGGTCAATCTAAATATAACACTGGCGCGCACGCGCAGATATAACGCGGATTTCATATTTCGACTAAGAAGCAAGCCGGGGTGGCTTTACGCTGCGCCCACGCACTTTACAAATAAATAACCATTTCAATATTATTGTATAAGTGCAAGTCTTTTTGCGAGCAGATCCGATATACTAAAGAAGCACTAATAAGTCAACTAAATGCCACGCTTATGTTGAAATTAGAGTGTGTTCGTTGCCGTTGGAAATCAATCAGTAAGTAAATATTTTGTGTCGTAAGAATAACTTCACTAGAAACCGAGCTGATGGATGATGGAACATTGGTTTCTGATTAAATTTCTACGTTAGCCTAAAGTCTTAACTATACTCCGATGCTAAATGATCTAATATCACCAACACAAGCCAAAAGATGAGGCCTGATATTCCAACCATATAAATAAATATTTAATCCGCTTCGTCCTTAACTACATAGGCTAGGTCAGGGGTTCCCGATTTATTTTAGGCAAGGAACCCTAATGGACTATACTTTTTCTAGCGGAACCCTACGTTGGTAACTGGGAATGGGAATTTACCTACCTTATAAAGGTTAACGTGTGTTTTGGTGTATAAATTGAGTTTGTTTTAGAAGTAGTTGTTTGTTTAACTGTTTATTGCAGTTCTATTGATATAATTTGGAAAATAGTTTAGGTTTTTGGAAATCATGAAAAACAATTATTTTTTTATGAAATATTTTTTGTACAGTTACCGTAAATATGTAGATTTTTATTATGGAATTTATTTTTATTATTTCTTACGGAACCCTTGCAGCCTTCCCATGGAACCCCAGGGTTCCGCGGACCACCTTTCGGGAACCGCTGGGCTAGGTTATAAGTATCTACTACCTACCTAAATAATTAATTAGAGACATAGGCATACCTACGCACCTATAAGTGCTTTATTTCGTGCTATATTTGTTAATGATTAAACATATTCCACATATGTACCTATACCTATGTACAGATATCATGTACCTAGATTCAAAAAAACTTATTCTTAGAGGACTTAATTTTTATTTAATGTAGGTAGGTATGTTTGTAATATTGTTGGAATATCTAGTTCCAAGAGGAAATCTGTAGGTATATACCTACCTGCCTATAAATAAACTACGAAGCAATAGGTCTACCTATGTAATTTAGTTACCTAAGTCTATTATTTACCTGCCTATAAATAAACTACGAAGTAATAGGTCTATCTATGTAATTTAGTTACCTATATAAGTCTATTATTTACCTCCCCACTGATGTTGTTCCAGGTGATATAAAAATGTCCAGATATAAACAACCAGATAAGCTTGAAAACTTGGCCATAATTAAGCTAGGGGACTGGCTAGCGTCTCAAGCTGAAAAGTTCATGAAACCAATATCTGCGCTCAACCAGCGGGACACGAGCGCCGCGCAGGCTGCGCTCGCTCAACAAATAGAAATAATAAAGAATTACATAGACTATAACATGCCCTGGATGCTGCACGATACCTTGGTGAAGGAAGCCATACGAGCGCTATCGGAACTGTTGGAGAAGACTAAAAAGTCGTTGGGATTCCGAGGAAGCGTCGGGACATTTGTCAGCCAAATGAATGTCGTCGTAAAAATGGCTGAAGCACTCTTTACTAAAAATTTAACATTTGTATCGATCGACGGCATACCCAAAATGCTCCGTGCGACGTTTTACTCCAAGCTGCACATGCTGCGCGGGCTCGAGCACCTCAACCTGGGCTCCCTCTCCGGCGGCTGGAAGACCGCCGACATGGAGACCGCAGTCATACACTCGCTCAAAGAGCTGCATCGCCTCAAGTACTTGTTCATCAACTACGACTGCACGGACAACATTCTACGATGCATTGCTAACAATTGTAAATTAATCGAGAAGTTGGACGTGTCCTGCTCCAAATGTATAACTAATGATAGCATAGATATATTGACTCAATTGGCTAACTTAAGGAGTGTTCAACTTTACAGAACGTTCGTGAACGTGGAAGGGTACAAGAACCTACTTCTGAATTGCAAAAGTATCGAAGACATCGGCAGATGTGACGACATAGGGAAAGTACTGGAATTCATCGATCTATGTTATGCCGAAAATAAAGTATTTAAACTAAAAACATATGTAAGTCGATATGCTACGTTAAATCAACTACAGCTGGCCGTACAGATGTGTCCTCAAATACAGAACATGACAGTATTCCACAACACTCTGCAGAGCGATTTGATGGTTCTGATAGGTTTGCAAGATTTGCGCGAGTTAAAGTTGTTGTCGTGCGATTTCTACGCAGACCAGATAAAGCAGGTGCTGCAAGTGAAGGGCTGCAACCTGGCGCACCTGCACCTGGAGCACGTGGACCAGATCGACCTGAACGCGCTCATGTACATGAGCCAGATGTGCCCGCTGCTGCGGAGCCTCACCTTGTACAACTGCACCCTCATCAAACATACGTCTCTATACACAAAAAAATTGGAAATTGCTCCTTTCAGGAATTTAAAGAAACTGACGTTTGTATCAGCCTGCACCGACGAGCAGTTGATATTCATGCTTTCCAATTGCTTGAACGTAGAATATATTCATATTGGAACAGCGGTACAGATCACGGATGATGTTTTGCTCAAGATTTTGGATAAAAACCCATTAATATATTTAAAAGAATTACGAGTTATGCAGTCCGATTTCTTAACAATGGTATCTGTAGACCGAATAATTCAGACCTGTATCAATTTGGAAGTACTGGTTGAGCTAGAAAGCTGGGCGCAGTTGTCAGAGACTGACCGCGAATATATAAAAAATTACATAAAAATCAATAATTTCAAAGTAGATATTGCTCCAGTACGAAGGTATGATATGGTGAATAATTAACGAAGTTTAATGATTTTAGGACAGAAAGGCAGGCGTTGCAAGGACCACGTAACGACGATCGATTACGTTAACCTACGCAACTTGAACTGTAAATTCAACTTTGTATTCGCAATGGCATTTGTATGCGTTTCTCACCATTTTTTTACTTACCCAAGAAAATATATTTATTTTGGTTACAATAAATAGATATGTAACAATGTACATAATTATTAAGTGTTAAAACATTTGAATTATTCCCGTTTTAGGCACTTTGGCCAAGGTAGAATGTATTCCCTGGCTGACAATATACTGATATACTCGACCACATCATAACTGGTGTGTAGGTAGGTACCTTCATAACCTTCACATATAAGATATCAATCCTCTAGGGCAACAAACAATATACGTAAGGCATTAATATATAGAACCGCACCTATTTAACCTTTAGGCAAATATCACGCAATGTTAGGTGGTAAACAAAATTTGTAAAATAGGTAGGTACCTTGAAATACAACTATATAATTCAGATGCTGGTGTACCATATTAATAATTCATTACGAACAATAATCATGTACTGTACTGCCAGCAAGTAGTCAAAAAACAATTTTGCTACATTTAAATACTTCCGAAAATGAGCAAAAAAATATTGATATCGCTATACTTTTGTGTTATTTTGTCATGATTCTCAATTCTTGATATTTTTTATTAATTAGGCTACGGACGACTAACAGCTAGACGCGAAAATTCATATCCTTTTTTAGGTTTCAGCCTTATCAGCACAGGGGGTGGCGCCACTAGTGCTGTTAAAATTCGTCTTTGTACAAGCACTCAATGATATGACGAAAAATAGATTGATTTGCTTGGTTGGTTTTGATTTTACCTCATTTTGTGTCTTTTTTGTACAAACTAAAAAATATATAAAAAACATATTAACAACTTCGCTGCCGACCCCGCATATTCGCGGAGTGCGGGGTGAGCGCGGGAGGCCAGCCCCGCATATTAGCGGAGTAGCGCCGCTCAGTTTTTTTTTTTTTTTTTTTTATTTCCTCCTCCACAAGTTTTAATCCCCTATATAGCGCCGCTCAGTTTGTATGCTTTAGCGGAAGGCGCCCGGCGCCGACGGCATCAGTAACAAAGTGCTCAAACACTTTTCCTCACCTCTCCTACACCTTCTGGTGAGCATCTTCAATGCCGCCATGAGCCTATGCATGTTCCCTGACGCTTGGAAGTCCGCCAACGTCATCGGAATCCACAAACCGGGCAAAAAGGCTAGCGAGCCTTCCAGCTACCGACCCATCAGTCTCCTCAGTACTTTGGGGAAAGTCTATGAGCGGCTTCTTCTAAGGCGCTTATGGTCCCACATCCACGAAAACCACCTCCTCCCCGACGAGCAGTTTGGCTTCCGCCCCAGACATTCATGCCCCCAGCAGGTTCACCGCATCACGGAATACATACTGGAGGGCTTCAACAACATCCCTCGCGGCTTTCGCAGCTCCCAGATGACCTGCGCAGTCTTCCTGGACGTTGCCAAAGCGTTCGACAAGGTCTGGCACAATGGGCTTGTGTACAAGTTATACAAGCTCGGTTTCCCAGATCAAATCGTCCTCATTATCTCGGACTACCTTCGCGCCCGCAGCTTTCGCTACAAGGTCGAAGGTGACCTCTCTTCGACGAGGAGAGTACTGGCTGGCGTCCCACAGGGCTCTGTGCTAGCTCCTCTCCTTTTTACTCTCTATACGAGTGACATTCCGCGTACTCCCAAAGTAGAGTTAGCCCTATTTGCAGATGACACCGCGATCTACTCTAGATCCTGGAATCCCTTACATGCTAGAAATGCCGTCCAAAAGGCTCTCACGAGCCTCTCCCGCTGGTTCCGACTCTGGGGGATTACGGTTAACCCGGAGAAAAGCGCAGCCATGCTCTTTACTCCGCGTTACCATAAAGACCTCAAGAACCCTCCCACTATTCACGGTACGGTGGTACCCTGGGTCAAGTCCACCAAGTACCTAGGCGTCACCCTCGACAACCACCTGACATTCACCAAGCACATATCCACTGTCCGCAACAGGGCGGCCTTCTTTCTAGGGCGTCTTCATCCCCTTCTTTGCAGCAAGAGTAAAATGTCTCTTAGAAATAAGCTGACAATTTACAAGACTTGCATCCGCCCCGTCATGACTTACGCCTCCGTAGTGTTCGCCCACCAGAACGACACTGTTTTGTCTCCATTACAGCTGATCCAGAATCGATTCGTCCGCAAGAGCACAGGTGCTCAGTGGTTCCAGCGCAACGCAGACCTGCACGTCGACCTCGAGCTGCCCTCCATCCGTCAATGGATGAAGTTCACCTCTCGCCGCTACTTTGACGCCGCACCGCATCATCCGAACCCGCTTGTCGTCCAAGCGTCTTCTTATTCCACAGATCCGGTTGATCCCGAGCCCCTCCGTCGTCGCCCGAAGCATGTTCTGGTCGATCCGGATGACCCAATCGCCGTCGTGGTCTCGGCAGCGTTGGGCTCCCCTCCTTCCACCACCTCAGCAGGCGGTGTCTCAGCCAGTAGGCTCTCCGTCTTCGGCATTGGTCCAGGTTACCAACGCCCATCTCCCAGTGTAGGTTCCAGTGCACGTCCCCGATTCCGTCCTCGCCGGCGAGGCGGTAGACCCCGACCCCTCAGGTCAACTCGTTTATCTCCAAATAATCACCCAGACACAACCACTGATAGGGCCTTAGCTCACTCCCCTTCAGGGATGAACAGGGCAACCCGGTCTCCCCCTTCTGGCGACGGTCCAAGCCGAGGTTCGTGCCTCAGAGGCGCCCTTGTGCCAGTCGCCCCTAACTAGTACATAGGCCCGGGCACCATCAGTGCCCAGCCATCGTCCGGTGACGCAGCAAAGGTAGCTACTAGCAACCAGCTGCATAGTCCTTTCAAAAAAAAAAAAAAAAAAATGCTTTAGTACTCGCCCGGCACCGGCACTGCGCTTGGCAACACGTTTATAGGTCGGCATTAAGGATGATTCACGCTACACCGTGCCGCGACCGGGCCGTGCCCCTGCCGTGCCCCGGCCGGGGCACGGCAGGGGCACGGCCCGGTCGCGACACGGTGTAGCGTGAATCATCCTTAACGCTCGAATATTTCAAAATTGTTGTACAAGTGTTGGTTTTTGAAAATTGAGTTTTATTTTAATGAGATAAGCGTTCAATTATGAGTGATCAACCTCGCGGCCTAAACGAACTAAAATAGCGCCAGTTTATAATGTTACAGATAGTGATATTGAAGAGCAGCTTTTAGAAAACGACTCTGATTGTGACTTCCAGTTTGAGGATATGTCATCGGATGATGATGATGAAGAGCAAATCGAGCAGCAGGATATAAGGAAAATTGCGGCTATGGATGTACAATTGGCGTCGCAACGTACACGTAGAAAATCATCATTTGAATCATTAGGCAAGCACCAGAAAGATCACCACCACCACCACCATCATCTGAAGAAGGATCTGCTTCATGAACAATGACAGGCGGGCTAATTGAACACGATTTCACTAAGTTTGAGTGTTTTGACGAATTCTATTTGTCTATCTAGATTTATTTAGATGCCAAAGCTGTCAATTACTTATAAGATATATAGTAAGAAGCGTTAGAATTTTTTTTAGAAGGTTTATTTTGTGTTTGAAGCTGTAGAAGAAGCTTTTCTGTTCAACTGTTTTTGTTAATTCAAATTTTATTTCGATTTTTACTCTATTTTTCTAAGCTATGTGTAAAACTCCTGCGATTCTTCACGGAAGCATTATAATTTAAGTAGGTTAAGTAATCTCGTGTCCAAACTACCTATATATACGATTATTCATAAAATAAACCACTCCGCTAATTTGCGGAACCGGCACAGGGATTGAAATTTTCAACCCCAGTGCCGGGCCCGCATATACCTATGCGGGATTTTGTATTTTGTTTTTTTGATAGTAAATCATAATAATATTAGTCAAACATGTTTTGTAATATGCTTAAGGTATGTGCCCAATGCATATTATGAAAAAAAAACATCGGATTTTCTCAAGCTACCCTCATAATCAGGCCGGCAGCGAAGGTGTTAAACAGTTTCAGTTGCTAATGGCTTTTCCCAGCTTAAATAAATGGAAGTACATAATTAACTAAACCTACCCTTTTTTATTTAAAACACAGCTTGAAGTTTTACTATATGGTGCCTAATATAATGTAGAAGCAGATTGAAATACTGATCAACCTTAACCTACTCTGGACGATAGACATTTATGTACTTTCAAAAAATAGTTTTTAGAGAATAAAAAAGACATTATTTAACAATCATCACATAATTTATTATATTTAATAATAATTAAAAAGTACTTACTGCTTGGCTCTGTAAGTACCATACATAGTGTGTTACAATGTTGAGCTGGATCTCAACCAGCCTTGTAGATACAGTAGTATAATATCTATGTTAGTGTTAACTGGTCTCCAGAACATTTGTAGTTTGGTCAGGCACTAGTGCAAACATGTACACAGGATATATGCCATTTGGAAAGTTAGTTTGCTTTGATTGTTTGATGATCTTCAAGTTACAATCTTTAAATATTTGTAGAAACTGCTTCAGAGATCTTGTTACTGATGAGTCTGTTTCATCAGTTTCGGGGCTGCCGGTTGATGTCACATTTTCTTTGACTACAATGATGCCATTTTCATTGAGTGCATTCCTGAAACAAATTAAAATGCACAATTTGAGAATTATTAAATTTATAATATTTGTTTTATTGACTTATCAATAACCCTTACATTATCATAATGTACATTCATTGCATCCTGTGTTATATTGGTTAAGTACATATTGATTAAGTTGTTTCTAGGAAATATACTCAGTTTTTAGAGGTAATAAGAAATGACGTCTCTATAGTCTGAAGATTCAATAAATATAGTACAATCCAATTAAGATGATCACATTTAATACAATTTCACATGTAGTACATCATTTATGTAGGACCCTTCAAGCATTTTTTTTAATATTTTTTCTTTTATGTTTATGTGTTTTTTTCTAGTTCCCCTAGAAATAGTCATCATCATCATCAGCCCACGGTCGTCCACTTCTGGACATAGGCCTCTCCCAAGGCACGCCACTCAGCCCGACTTTGTGCTTCTCGTCTCCACCTGTACCTAGAAATAGTACTGATAGAGATTATACAGTAAAATCAGATAAAAATTGTACTTGTCTACATTTGAATAAGTCAAGAATCACACAATAGAACACATGCTGACTTTCACACAGAAATAGTGACAGTAGTAGCAAATTAAAACTTAAGACCTTGGCTCCTCATACTAAGGTCTATTCAAGGTTGACATTATGATCTGGGTATTATTTAAACTGTATAATAAAAAAAAAATTAATAGATCTTTATTTACAATAATAAAATATAAAAACAAGGGAAGAAAAGTTACTGTATAATAAAATTGTAATTGCCCGTAGCTCAGCTAGCTGAGGCAATCACATGTGATTACTAATGTTAAGCAAATATTGTAAATAAGATTTGTTAACCAATTTTTGACATTATCAATCCAATATTGTGCAAGTGGAGATCATGTGGTAGTACATGCTCCTTCCTCACAATAATTAACAGAAGAATCAAGAAGAAAATCTCACCTGCAATGTTCCAGATAGCGAACTAAATCATTATCTGTGAGGTACCCCAACACCCACTGATTCCAAATAACATCAAACTTTCGAACTGGTATAAATTCTTGTAAGCCAATTTTGTATAAGTTGCATACTTTATCACAATTTTGTTCACCAACATAATTTCTAATTGCACTAATGAACTTTTCGTCTGGTTCTACTACGTCTACTTCAGCAAAGTATTTTATAAGAAGATCTTTAGTTATTCTTCCGATCCCTGCTCCACAATCAACCGCTACATCCTTCGCCGGTGGACTTTTCATAGCAAACAGAGATTCAAGAAATCGACATGAACCATCTATATCCACGTTTGATATAAAACCAAAGCCTCCAAGCACACCGTCGACGGTCGGCGGAATATCTGCCCAGTATTCTAAGGATTTTTCATAGTTAATACTATACTCATCACCATCACATGGCAGTGTAGTATTTATGCTTTGATTAGCCATAACTTCCGAAAGCGTTTTAGAGCTTTGTGGGTTATTAGCTAAACTTTAGCACTTTTTCGATTTTATTCATTTAATTTGGAACCCGGAAGAAAAGGTAATAAATGTGAATTCCTACATGAAAATTGAAAACAACTTGTGTCCAACCTGTGTCACGGTAATAATATCATACAGTATTCCAACTTCATATAAACGGGCGACGCGCGAGCTATACCCAGGGTTGGATTTAGGTATGTTGAAAAAGATAGTACAAAAAAATGAAAAGGATAGTATTTTACAAAAAATTATGGTACACTTTTGTAATTATTAATTTAACTTATTTTGTAGTCATTAAAATCAACACGGTATGGCAAAATTTACTCCTCTTCTAAGTTTATCAGTTCTTGAATATTATAACTTATTTTTTGGGGTGCATACTCCCGATCTATCGTCATTATCATGACCATCACTGCCACTGTCCATAAATCATATTATTCTAGTGATGTGCTAAATCGATTACTAATAATCGATTAATCGACTATTTAGTTAATCGACCGTAATCGATTATCATTGGAATGATCGATAGTTATCGATTTTTTCTGACAGTGACATTAAAAATTAGCTTTTATCGTTCAATCTATCCCAACCTTAAATAATAAATCTGTGAGAGGGACTTCCCAAGTAAAATACCATACGCTATACGGTTTATATTTACATTCAAAACGTTCAGTGGTAAAACTGGGGATTCCCCATATAAAATGCCTGCATTTTTCTTTTTTACTATAGGGACTTTCTTATATAAATGTTTCATTTCTATTAGGGGTTTTCCCAATCTACTTTTGAGTAGACAAATTCAAATTTTACAAGTTTATTTACCGCCAAACATAAGAAAGTCCTCGAGAGTGTTAGACGTGCGTAATATTAAAATTTATTTAAAGTGCTTAACGTTTATTTTGGAATGAAGCGACGTGAGAGTTCTAGTTACGTGTGGGCACATTTTACGAAATCGAATCAAGAAGCATCATGTAATCTGTGTAATAAGACTCTCAAATTCTGCGGGAACACGACAAATCTTCGTGAACACCTGAAACGCATTCATTTACTTGAAGATGAGAGGCCTTCCACAAGCAAAAATACCGACCAACCTGAAACGACGACGAAAGACGAAGTCGAGCCTAGGACCAAAAAGTTTAAACAATGTACATTGTCTACAACAATAGTCACAAGGCAACTTAGTCAGAATCAGAGAAATAATATTGACACTGCTCTTTTGCAAATGATTTGTGAAGATTTCCAACCACTGCAGATAGTAGAAAATACAGGATTTTTAAAATTTATAAAGACATTGCAAAAAGAAATTACTGGAGTTGATACAATTTACGAACCTCCAAGCAGAAAATGTTTGACTCAATCTATCTTGTGTAAATATTATGAAAAAGGATGTACACGAATAAAAGAAATTTTAAGTTCTATAGAATTCTTGGCTATCACAACAGACATATGGACATCTGATTCAAATAAGTCTTATATCACGGTCACTTGCCATTGCATCTACAATGATGAATTGCAGTCATTAGTCCTTGCTACAAGAGAACTTTTAAATCCGAATACTGGCGAAAACATTGCAGAAATTCTACAAGAAATATTTGAAGATTTTGGTGTTCAAGAAAAAATTGTAACCATTGTGTCCGATAACGGTGCCAACATGAAAAAAGCTATAAATCAAGTGCTTCGAAAACACCATCATCCGTGTATTGCACACACTCTGAATTTAAGCGTTAAAGAAGCTTTGAATGAAAATCATAGTCTTCAGAATATCATTCAGAAATGCAGACGAATAGTCGGTCACTTTCGTCATAGTGCCAAAAGTACTGCACATCTGTCCAAAATACAAGAAAATATGAATATGAAACTGCTGAAATTGAAACAAGACGTAGAAACAAGATGGAATAGTGTTAGTATTATGTTCGCAAGGTTATGTGAAGTTAAGGCAGCACTCACAGTTACTTTGAGTGAAATTAACAACGCTCCTGAAAATCTTGACTACAATGAATGGAAGGTATTAGCAGATTGTGTAATTCTGTTAAAAAATGTTGAAGAAATCACAGAACAATTATCCGGAGAAAAATATCCCACAATGGCATTGGTGATTCCACTGATACGAGGACTACAATATAATTTGAATTTGCCTAACGTCGAAACATCAATTGGAACGCAACTAAAAGAAACATTGCACGATGTGATACAGAGACGACTTGGTTCCTTAGAAAGCAATAAACATGTTGGAATTGCTTGTCTTTTGGATCCCCGTTTCAAGAAGGTCGGGTTCGGCTTAGATAGTAATGCCACCAGTGCTCAACAACGCTGCTTAGATGAACTCACCTTTCTTAGAAACAAAGCTGAAGAAACCAGTGAACCAGCAATAGAAGAGGAAGTACATCAGGAACAAACAAGAAAACAATCCATTTGGGACCATTTTGAGACAAAAAAATCAAACTTAGTCACAACTGCTTCAACGGAGAATATAATAACTTTACGTCAGTACCTAGAGTTGCCGTTACTTGATAGAAAAAGCAATCCTTTAATATATTGGAAAGGCATGAAAACGAATAATGACAATTTATACAAACTACACTTAAAATACTCCTGTATTCCAGCTACGTCAGTTCCATCGGAAAGGATATTCTCTAAAACCGGACAAGTGACAAATTTAAGGAGAAACCGGCTACTGCCCAAACATCTCGATTACATAATATTTTTAAACGCAAATTGGTCATTGCTGTAAAACTAAGTTACTAAATAAAATTATAAAATACTAGTGCTAATTTTTATTTTTTACTCGTACTAAGTATAGGTCAAGTTGATCATAGTTATCTCATTAATCATCATGTTATATTGCTAAATTTAAAAATAAATAAAAATAGGCATAATCGATTAGTAATCGATTAATAATCGATTATGTTCGGGCGCATAATCGATATATCGATTACTAAAATAATCGAATCGGCACATCACTATATTATTCTACACAAATATACAAAAGCGATTGTTGTCACTTTGATTGAATTTCGAATGGAATGGATGGAAGGAACGAGATTAGTGGAAAGAGAGAAGTGTACTGCGGAGGATAATCGGGGAATCCCCGACCATCGACACAGAAAACATCGCAAAATCAGAATTCACACACGATCGAAATATTTATAATAACGTAAATCTAAGCATTCGGGAAAAACTTTAAATTATAGTATTTTAGCGTACTATCCTTAGATGTGGATAGTATATAGTACAAAGGGCGAAATTATGGTACAAATACTATAATTATGGTACAAAATCCAACCCTGGCTATACCTAGTACTACGCGCTCGGGTCGTGGCATGCGCGCGGCAGGTTAGGGCTGCCAGACGTACGAGAAATCTCGTACCGTTACGAGATTTAGAGAGTCAGAACGAGATTCAAGTTTAACAAGAATCTCGTACACTTTTTTTTTCGTTAACTTTTTTAATTGTACCCGGCGATGATTTCGTGGAATATATAGAAAAAATGGAGAAAATATTCCGAACTTCATTATTTTCCAATAAAAGTTTAATTTAAAACAACCATAGTGCAGGTTTAGCACTTAATAAATTAACTCATACTTTCTATTCAATTCACAAAGTATTTTAGATTTGTAAGAAAAATCTAGCAGCAGTTGATATGGACTATGGATTATATATGTATGTATTACTCGTATTAAATTAAATATATTAGAGTATATATATTTATTTCAAAACAACAAAAAATAATAGTAACACTTCCAAATAATAATAAATAAATAAACATTATATATACATATTAAAAAAAATAAACTAATCTATATTTTCAAAAGGTAGCGTACCCAAAATGCTGGCTGCATTTCCCCGTTGAATAGCTAGACTAATCTTTTGGGCAAAGTACAAGCCAGCATTTTGGTCACGCGAAGCCTGTTTCAAACGCCCCGACAGATCCTGGTAGAGGTCAAGTGCGCTTTGACCCGGTGGTGAAAAAACATCTCTCTGAAACATCTTCCAAACAGGCTGGTGGTGCTGCTTCATCTGCAGAGCTCCTCAAACAGCGCAAATATTCTAAGTTAGACAAGGGCTATTTATTTGTACCGTTTGGGGTAGAAACTCTTGGGCCGTGGGGTCAGAGCGCACAAAGTATTTTATTTAGGTAATATTAATATTTTATATTGTTACTAAGTATCTGTGCTAATAAATAAATAAAAAGTAATAAATTTACAATCTCAAAACTAGATAGAAACTCAAAGTAGCCAGATGCAATTAATACGCTGTAGGTGGGCGACAGCGACAGCCCTATCTCATGTTTACGTACCGCGCGTAGGCACTTATTTCAAGGACACGCCCGAGTTACAATACTGTATGATATTATTACCGTGCCTGTGTCCCTTTTTACTTGAGAACTGGCACAATACAAAGTTATGGCCAAAAAAAAATTAAAATAAAAAATAACCTGTGTCCCGGTCTTTTCGGTTTTTTTTAATCATAATAGTATCCAAACAAAGTACGGCAGTAATCTTGGTTATTGCACCGAGATTATGTATGATAATTGTCCAATTCGGATTTGCACACATTTTCTTGGTAAACAAATATCATGACAGAATATTTTAAAAAGCCTTGTCTATGAAATTTTCATAGAGGGTTTGGTGCTACCATAATGTAAAAAATATTTGTATTTATACAATTTAATACTAAAGAAGCACGGGTAAGAAAGGAGGCGGTTACTTCGTTTATACCCCGACTAAAATGAAAAAGAAAGTGGCAGCGCCACTTGCACTACAAGTTCTATTTATTTTTCATCCCACCATCTCGGAAACAGTATTTTTGCTCTTCAATATCTGAGTGCAAAAGCCGTTTTTATTCTCTAGAGGATAAAGTAAATTGAATTAGAACATCGTGTGTTACAAGTTTTTGAATTAAAAAAATAATTAAACCTATTTACTGCCTTACCTCTATGGTGCCGAATATATCATACAACTTTTTTAAATTTGTTAAAATCTCAGACTCGGAACCTTCTTGGTGTTCTTTTTTTCAATTTGCTTTGTACGCGGTTCTTTACGCGGCATATTTTCACGTCATTGTTAAACCTTATATTAAAAACAAGAAACTTGAAAACCAGTGAAAAAACTAAAATGAGTGATTCTAGTGACGAGGAAGTTTGTTTGACGCCAACAGAATTGACTGAAACTGTTAATAATGCGCAAATGAGCTTTCTCCCTCATCAATCACGCGTTTTGCATTTAGTCATTTCCTCGCTGAGGTGGAATGAAAAGTTACGTGTTGCACTCGAGTGCAAAAATTTTTCACCTCGTGCTCTTTTAATTCCCTCGCTAACGCTCAGGATTCTAATTATGAATCACTCGCTGCGCTCGTGATTCAATTTTAGAATCCTTCGCTTGCTCGGTCATCAAAATTGAGCACGCGGTTAAAAAGCAACTTTGCACTCATGTATAACAAATAACTATTTCCATTTCCTGAAAACACATTGTGGTAAAAATAAAAGTACTTATTAATCTATAAATAAAAATTTATAATATTTAATTAACTTTGTATAATAATTAATTTTATTATAGAAAAAATATTAACAAATTAGTTCTGTTTCAATACATTTTGGTTTCATTGAAGTTTTGTATCATAATTAGTTATAATTTATACTTACATTTTAATTTAACATGATACTTTATAGCTCCTAATCTACAACTAAATTTGGGTAATTTGGTTTTTAATTATAAGTAAAGTAAGTTAAGGTTTTAGTTTGTATGTTAGTCAGTCTCTTACATAAAATTATTTTTTGTTTAGATAAAGTTTATAACTATTAAAATCTGGTAACACTGAGTTCAACTTTATTTTTTCTTTTCACAAACGTCAAATACCCGGTGTTGAACGTTTTCAATATGGTAGGTGCGAAATAGTAAATTAAATCTAAATTTACGTGTGAAATCTTGCCGAAATAAGTGAAAATATTATAGCCCTGACGTATTTGTGTATACACTTAGTTAAACTTTTATATTATTTTACGATCATAATAGTTTCTAAATTTTGTTTCAATCGATAGTGTCATACTGAAAACAAAACGTTAAAATGATTGAAACTAAAGTGTATTTGTTAATTTCATTGCATAAATATTCCCATACGGGTAAAAATCTATACTAAAGTTATTTGGTTCATAACTGAAAAAAGTGAAAATGTGAGGTTATCATGTTTGTTGTGAAGTGTAGTGATGGATTCATTTTACATTCCAGGGGAAGGTCAAGTGCTCCGAATTGCGGAACAAGGATAAGAAGGAGCTCTTCAAGCAACTTGAAGAGCTAAAAACTGAATTAACCAATCTGCGAGTTGCTAAAGTAACTGGCGGTGTTGCTTCCAAGTTATCCAAAATGTGAGTTGACATGCTTATATATAAAATCTAATCAAAGCATTTCAAAACAAATTCCATTCATAATACCCTGGTGCTGCATCGTTGTTATCATATTAAATCATAACTTTGTCCTAAATCAGTTCTTTTAAAAACATTCACCTACTTTTGAAGTTTGATTTCATAGCACAAAAAGTAGTAAAATTGATAATTTTACTAAAAAGTAGTAAAAGGTCAGTTCCATCAAATTAATTGAAATGCAGTATAGATTATGTTTGGCTGCAAAAGACACCTATTTTAAGTTATAAGTTTTTTAATTATAAGTTTTACTAGTGTTACGATTTGTATAAATAAATCACAATTTAATTTAGGTTCAAAACATTTAAGTTCAAATATAAGTTTTAAATACATTTACTAGCTGGATTGAGAAAATTTCATTATTAAATTATTCTAAAGTGAATGGGTCAAGCTTCAAAAGTCAGGGGTGATTATTACAAATGTCCCCATAATTAGTAAAATACATTTCTGATCTATATTAGCTATAATTAATTTCCAGTAATTATGTGTTCTTTTTCTCAACAATCAAGACTAAAACTATTGTATGTCCACTTTCAGCCGGGTTGTGAGGAAAGCGATTGCCCGTGTGTACATTGTGTACCACCAGAAGATGAAGGTGAACCTCAGAAATCACTACAAGAACAAGAAGTACAAGCCCTTGGACCTGAGAAGCAAGAAGACCCGAGCTATGCGCAAGGCCCTGACCAAGCATGAAGCTAAGATCAAAACTCAGAAGGAGATCAGAAAGAAGTCTCTCTTCCCCCCTAGAGTTTATGCTGTCAAAGCTTAATTATAATTAAGAAAAGAAATATGTTTGTTTCTTTGACCATATCTATTCATTTTATCAACTGCCTGTATACTGTAGTGTTTGTGGTTATCAAAGTTGAGCAAGTGATTCCATTGTCTGTCACTAGATGGGTGACTGCTAGAGACTGGTATTGACATGTGGGTGCTTTTATGGGTTGGATAAGGTCCTGGCTATTAAAGTACCTACTTACTACTGTTAGTACACCAAAGCAGAAGGAAGTGCTCTATGACACCTGAATTAGCTACTCATTAATAGGAATAACATCATCATCTACCAAAATTTCTGGATAAATTAAAAACTTAAGATAGGAAAATAATGTACCTACACTACAAGTAAATATGTTATCTATTTTAGGTACATTTAGAATACTTTATTCAGTTTTTGTCCTTTCTAATAGGTATAATTATAGATGCATACATGAAATAAACTTTTATGGAGAGATGAAAAAATCCTTCATTATTGAACTTATATAGCAGAAAAATATTTAACAATTTTGATTAATTGTACAGTATATACTTGTACACAGATTATTTATTTAATGCAATATATATCGAGGTTGGATACACAATATTTTGGTCGTACATTTCGTAAATTTTTATTTTCTTTTAGCGGTTTGTAATGTTTATTGTTTGTATGTCGCTTTGTCGTACGTTAGTATCCTTATCCTTAGTAGTCTGTGCTTTGTCGTAAAGTGTTTGATTTGTGTATCAATTATTGGTCTGTGTTTGATTTTCCGAAAAAATCTCTGGCACTGTTATTTCATATAGGTATACCTAATTTGATCAATGGATCTTTCGTAACATAAAATTTACAACATGTATGTTGTCATACGTAGTGTATTAAAAATGTACTCTATATATCTCTTGTGGATGTTTCTATCAGTGAATAATGCAGAAGAAAGTGAAGGTTATATCGCCTATTGCCCTTGCATGGGTAAGTAAAATATTTAAGGAATAAACGGTTCCCCCAAATTAAGGGAAAATGTACAATCGGTAATAAATTTATATTAGAGAAATAAAAAGGTGTCGAGTGATGTATCTTAAACATTAGATAAATAATCAAATAGTTTTATTGATCAAAAAAATATTTAAAAAACAATTTGGGAATTAAATGTTAGTAAAGTTAGTAATCATGTTATGCTGTGTCACACACCTAGTGAGTATGCAAAGTTGAACCAACTATAAAAATGAACTATGCTTAGTAGAGTTCTATTTTATTAATTGATAATAGGTATATGTAACTAAAAGTGAAATTTTTAACTAATTCAAAATGTGTAAATAATATAATATTCCACTATATGTACATTTTTCTACATCAATAAATAATTTAGTTTATTTTAAATTATGAATTCTCATTTTGTTTCAGGGAGATTTGGTAACCAAGCAGATCATTTTTTGGGTGCATTAGCTTTCAGCAAAGCAATAAATAGAACATTAATTTTACCACCTTGGGTTGAATATAGATATGGAGCACCAAAATCAATGCAAGTCCCATTTGATACATACTTTAATGTAGAAATTTTGCAACAATATCATAAGGTTATCACAATGGAAGATTTTATGAATCACCATGGGCTATTTATTTGGCCCCAAAATAAAAGAGTGTCATTTTGTTATACTCAAAGAACTGGTGAAATAGAGAAGAGCTGCAATGCCAAATCTGGTAATCCCTTTGGTCCATTCTGGGATACATTTAATATTGATTTTATTAAATCTGAATTTTATGGGCCACTAAATTATGATGCACAAAATGACATCATGATGACCAAATGGAAGCAAAAATATCCCACTGATGAATGGCCTGTTTTAGCTTTTACAGGTTAGTGGAACTGGTATAAGTACTACTAACTACTTTTGTCTTACAAAAATAAAAATTAAAGTTACTTTTATGTTTTACAGGAGCTCCTGCTAGTTTCCCTGTTCAAAAAGAAAATGTATACCTACAAAAGTATTTAATGTGGAACAATGATATATTGAACAAATCTAGAACTTTTATCAAAAAGAATATGTCTGGAGGTGGTTTTATTGGAATTCACCTAAGGAATGGACAAGATTGGGTGAAGGCTTGTCGCCATGTGCCTGACAGCCCCACACTGTTTGCTGCTCCTCAGTGTGTTGGCTACAAGAACGAACGAGGACCTCTCACATTGGCAATGTGCTTGCCACAACCTAGTGAAATAATAGTGTAAGTAACTCATAATCAAAACACAAATTATAGTTGTTTAACTAAATTTTACTCTTGAAAATCTAAGTATATGAGTTTATTAACTTCAACTTTTAGTTTAGTTTTATTAACAGCTCTTAAGTGTTTTTATAAATATAATATTTACTATATTATTTATATTTCTAACTTTAGTTTTCTCTCCAATGCGGAGATCGAATGGCATGGGCCTGAGCCAAGTGCTAAGATAGTGATAAAATTTTTCTAAGATTCCACAGTCTCTATTTTACCAGCCTGTTGTGGTATATTTTAATATACACTATGTATATTTTTTTATTTCAGCCAGATGAAACGAGCCATAAAGAAGCTTGAAGATATTAAATATGTGTTTGTTGCATCTGACTCAAACCATATGGTAGAGGAGCTCAGCAGAGCACTACAACCACTCACAGTTAACATTGTAAGATTACAAAATTCAGATCCAAATTTAGATTTGGCCATTTTAGGGCAAGCTAATTTTTTCATTGGTAATTGTGTGTCATCTTACACAGCGTTTGTGAAGAGAGAGAGGGATGCTAAGGGTTTGCCGTCAGAGTTTTGGTCTTTTCCACATAGGAAGAAAGCAAAACATGAGGATCTGTAATGTTCTTCAAACAAGGCATAATGTAGGTGCCTTGTGTCAATGATTATGTCTAGTTGTAATTAATTAGAATATGAAGTACCTAAAAGAATGTTGTGTGATACATTTAAATGATGCATTTCTGTCACAAATTTAAGATGTAGTTTTTAGCACAGAATACTGTTTTTAATTTTATTAATGGAGATTCGAATTCATCCAATTGATCTTACAAAATAGGCTAATATTTTTATATTATTTTTACATAATTGTTTTTAAGTGTATCATTAGATTCTTTATTTTATATTGATTTGGAGCTAAGCTATGACAATGGATTTCAATGAAAGTACAGTATTTTTAAATATATATTATATTAAATATTATTTTTTATCATTCCTGTTATCTTTCACAATAAAATAACCCCATATGTCCAAAATCATATACTTATATACCTAGTATAAACGTATTATTATTATTGTTGTGTTTTCAAGTTCAAAATAAAAGTAAATCGTTGATTTACACATTAATATGCAGATGAACAAGGGTGTCTCCATGTGGGGCAAATAGTGTACTCATAAAATACAACAATAAAAATTGACACTTTAGGGCTTAAACTAAACCAGAGAAAAAATCTGAGGCATTTTTAACACTGCTAGAAGGAAGGTTGTTTGATAGATCTTTCTTCTTATTCTGTTTCTTATTAACGTCAATAATGTCATCTATTGACTCAAAGTAGGAAATATTCCAGAACTTGACATCATTATCGTGTGAGCATGAAGCTATGTACTGGCCGTCGTGGCTGATGTCCAGGTGCTCCACGGGCAGCCGGTGCTGGCCCACCACTCCCAGCTGCCGCTGCGGGAACATGTGTGAGGCTCTCAGCACTCCATCCTCTCCAGACGTCACAACAATGTTTTGAGTAATTGGTACCATGCACTGAATTGAATGTTTGTGGCCCATGTATTCATCACTGTGCAAACCAAATTCTTTCCAATTAAACAAATATAGCTTCCCTTTAGATGATCCAACTAACAACTTGGTGTCAGTTCTGAATAAGCCCATGCATGTCAATTCCGATTCATATTCTTCTGAAGTTGTATATATTTTGCTGTAAAACATGGATAAATTGTTAAAAATATTTACTAGTATGCTTTATTGACACAAAAGTATAAATTCTTTGGTATTTTTTTTAGATAAGTTAATACAAGATTTCCATAATTTTACCTTCCCTTAAGATCTATTGAAGTGAGAGTGCCATCTCCTCCTGCACATACTAAGTATTTTTGAGCATCATTTGTGATCATATCAGCAACATATTCCTCCCCTATTTTAATTGTGAATATGGGATCTGGCTTTCTCATGTCCCACAATTTCACAGTCCCTCCGTCATCACCTGAAAGGTGTTAAATTACTGGCATTAAAATTTGCATCACATAACAGTGTATTTATAATATGCAATAAAATGTATTACTACTTGTATTACCTGTAACTATCTTGTTATTATTTAAACATATCATTCGGTACACAGGCTCATCATGGGCATTTTCAAAACAGTTTTTAAGTTTTCCTGTTTCTACATCTGTAGCCATAATAGCTTTGTCCTGAAAAGAATGGAGAATTTGAAGTTGTTAATGTGATTCTATGGTAACATGTATAACTATTTATAGAAGTTATGAACAAGTTGAAGGCTGAATGAAACCAATTATTGTTTTTATTACTACTGTTAAACAGCTGTTTGTTTGTCCCATGTAATAAAAATGTAACAAAGCAAAATGATAGGATAAAAGAGATTTTTCTTCTTTACCTTTGCTGTAGAATACATTGTGACACCATCATCATCAAACTCTACATCTCTGCATGCCTTTAGATGTAACTCAAAAGTGTTGACAAGTTTTGTTTCATCATTGGTATATTCATACAACTGGATATCACCCATAATGTTTGCTATTGCTATTAAGTTTTTAGAGGGATGGAAGCATATATCTACTATGAAGTCTTCACTTATTATAGCTGGTGGGTGGTCGCGAGGTTTGTTCTTTTCAGCTATGATTGCTTTCACTACTTCATCATCCTCATCCTCAGCATTCATTTGAGTTTCAGCTTCTTCATTTTGTTTTTCCTCTGTCTCATCCTCACTCATGTCTTCTTCATGGATGTCTGAAATATTGGAAGTATAACAACATTGGTGTGACTGAGATTTCATAACCATACTTTTGATATAAAAAGCAGATATTTGAATTGCCCATGGATCTATAATCATGCAATAAAATACGTTGTCTGCTGGAAACTAACCATTATCTTGTGGAAGATCTTCAGAGTCAGAGTTGCTAAAATCACTATCATCTTCATCTGAAGAGTTCTTATCAAACTCGCGGAAATTGTTAGTCATTTTAAGACCCTGTTAAGAAGAAATATAAGTTATTAGTATTCTACAATAAATATGATTGCCCAATAAATTAATTAAAAATATTACACAAATATACTAGTTTATTTTGTTATGATAGGAAGGAACACGTGAAAAGTTGACAGACTTTATATTTTTTTCTGGTGGTCAGTAAAAATAACAATAATATGCACAACCAATTACCAGTTCTAACTAGATAGTAGTATGTAACTTACCAAAATATTGGGCAAGAGCTATTTTCAGACAGTGGAAGTGAGGATACCATATTTAAAAAATAATATTTTTATACATGGCAACACCAAATATATGGATTTTTTTATATGGCAATAGATGATTTTTTGTATTTTGTTCATGGTATTACGCATACGTATACCATATAAAAAATTCAAAAAACCGTACTACGTTCATTCTTTTTGAAGACATGAAATGGTGAATAGATGGTAATAAAATATATATGTTGTCTATGATTTAATTCCTGAAGACAGAATCTAAAAAAGTAGCGTTGAAAATTATCTCGAAGACCAAAATTAAGTATGACTAATATACCAGGGCGTGGATAGTTACCATATGGCTGTGGACTTGGTACTTGGGACACAAAATAACACTAGGTCTAGGAAATCAGACTGCAGAGGTAGAAAGGCGTATATCCCAAGCCTGGTCAGCATTCTTCGGCGCAAATAACCAAATACGTGATCCTGGCCGAAACACATGAGTCCTTGCACAGTAGGACCACTCGACCAGGAGAGCAGGAAAATTGGCTTACATATGAACTTCAGCAAAACAAAGGTTATGACTAACGGAGAACAAACACCAGTAAAAAGAAACATATCTACCTTGGTATGTACAGGAATATCTACCTTGGTCAAATACAATCCTTTCAGTATACCACCACCAAAGAAGTAGACAGAAGAATAGCGACAGCTTGGAAGAAATATTGGGCTAATAAAGATGTATTTAAAAGTCGAGTCCCAGTACATCTTAAGAAGCGTCTCATGGACAATACCATCCTCCCGACTCTCCTGTACGGCTGCCAGACCTAGGCACTAAGTAAGGACATAGTTAGTAAAATTGCTAAGTTCAGCGTGCTACTGAGAGATCATGTGGTGTGAGACCATCAAGCCCACCTGCCGACCCACTAGGGAACGTGCTGAGAGCGGTAGCAACGTCATCAGGTGTCACCACAAAGGACTCCTCCTCTGGTTCCCCTGAGTAGTGAAGTCTTGGTGAATGCAGATGTTTGGCTTGTAGCGGCCCTTGGCCATTTTGTTTTCTACTAGATTTAGGTATTTTATTTTATAAGAATTTGTGTGTCCAATTATCATTTTTATTTATTTATTTTATTTTATCTCTGTATAAATTATTTGCCATGTACAAAAACCGATGAGTTACGGTTTTTTTAAATGTAGGTATAGATTTGGATATTAAGAGTATTATTAAAATTTCAAAACAAATTCGTCTAAAAATATTTTTTCTTCTCAGCCACCCAACAAACAGCCTAAGATCAGCTTATTACTTATTTATTGCATCCAAAATATAGGTAATGATACTACCTAACAAAAAACGCTGTATCAAACACGTGCTAGGCTATAACTCAGTATTCGACTCATATGCTGCACTTGGTCTTAGCAATCTTGTAATGCTCGCTAGATCAAACGTTAGACGGAAATGCAGTAGGTACCTACCTAGGTACTAAGCATTTTATCCTAATGATACAGAAAAGGTAGGTACCTAATAAATTTGAATAGGTACCAATAGTAAATTAAAAAATTATGTAAATAATGTAATTTATTATAGACATATGCCTAAATAAGAAAATTATTCAATCATCAAATTGACATGTAACTATATTTTGTTATCAATAAATTGCGTTTGCGTTTGAAAGCTTGATTTTTTTTCTTGATTTTAAGGTAGGTACAATTTAATAGTTATAAAACATGTAGGTATTTGATGTCTAGATCACTCAAAATGTGTTAACCGCGTTTTTCTCAAAACCGCCATTTAATAATTAATCGACAGTTATTGTCGATTACCTACTGCATTTTGATTTATCAGGGCAGCATAAGTAAAACCTGTTTCGGTCGTATATGGCTTTAGAAATAGAATTTTTTTATTCGCCATAATATAATTTACATTACAGGCCAATGAGGTTTTACAAATAGAGACGTTATACGAAAATGAAACGACACATCCTTCTTGCTTTTGGCATTCGTCCCAGTGTAATTATTGCACTTTCTAAACACATACCTACGATGGCATTGTGAATATTTTTTACTGATAAAAAGTCGCGCCGACAACGTGCGTCGCCGCGCTTTGCTTCGAGTCGAGGCGACTGAGCCGAAAAAGGTTACTTAGCCTTATTTGAGTTCGCCACACAGAACGGGGAATAACGCATCTATAATTATATTATAAGTACCTCAGTTTATATACAAGATCATTGTTACAGGCACATCTACATTAATGAATAATACTCAATAGATAGGTACCTACCTAATACTTTCATGGTAAAATGAATATTTTTTGAATTTATATATCCTTACAATGTCTTAAAACTCAGATAAGTAGGTATTAAGTGTGAACTTTTAATCAGAGATTTGACCTCATATGTACCTAGGTATAGATAGGCACTACCTACCTACTAAGTAATCACAAAGCCCTATATGATAATTTAATAACTTAAGCTCAGAGTTATTACCTACTAGGCTTAACCTAAGTACAATATGTAGGTACTTACCTAGCTTATCCATACTTAGCATTCAGTATTTATAGCAAATAAAAAGATAAGTAGGTAGGTAGGAACATAAGAAGAATAAATAGGTACTACATAAATCCTACTTGGGCATACAATTAAATAAGTAGGTATGACTAAATAAAACTAAAAATAAATCACCTACAGTTATTTGAATCTATCATCATCATCTTTGGAAATGTCTAGGTATTATTTAAGCTTAGGTAGGTACCTACTAGGTAATAGTAACCTACAAATGTTGCGATATCCCTTGGTTTACAATTCAACCAAAATTTATACAACATCTAACCTACCTATGCTTTTTTTCAGGCGATGTGACCAGGCAAAGGGAAAGTTCTCGAAGAAGCCAAGAAATTCAAAAGATCACATCATCAATACCTACCAATTACCATATCAATTTAATTTCAATCCAATTGTTGGTTATCTAGGTACCTAGGTAGGTACCTATTTTATTGTGAGTTACAGATTCTGAAAAAAAGTCTAGTTATGGAATTTCATTCTGTGTTTAACCTACCCCTGGGCAGGGCACAGTCCACAACTGTAGGTAGGCATATAAATAGTTAGGTACTTACCTACTTATTTACTGATTAATTAAAAGATTATTAGAAAATTATAATTAGGTACACAGGTTATAAAAAACAAACAATATAGAGATTAGTTTATGAGAACACTTTATTAGATAAATAATAAGCAATAGGTAGGTGAGTATATACTTAAATAGAAATGTATATACTTAATACATAATCAGTCCAGTATTGTTCTCAGAATTAACTCTCTTGAAAGTTGAGGTGAGCTGGAGAATGTTCAGTCAGGCAGGAACATACATCAGTAGGTATGTAGAACTAAGCAGGTGGACCACGACCGAAGCCTGGATATAGATGGTGAGTCACAGTTAGGTAACCAGAAGCAGGCTTCCATGGATTTTCAAGTTTCCTTAGTGTGACATTATTCTGAATGTACATAGGTACCTACTAAATAAGTACCTAATGTTTTATTTGAAGTAGGTAGGTACCTCAAAATACAGAAAAGGTACTACCTAAACAAGATAAGGAGTTTATCAAATAAAATTCTGCCTGTCATCAATGCTAGTTAGTTGGTTTATTTTTCCTAGTTTTACCTGCTCTGCTTTGGTGTACAAACTATGTATGTACCTAGGTACATGAAGGTAGAAGCTATCTATTAGACTCAACGTTATTTATGTAGAACATACCTAGATTTTGGCAAAAGAAAATATAACATTGTAAATGATCTCTTTCTTGATGACTACCTATGTTGGCTACATACAGTGCAAGAACTGACTAAAAGGGTTAGAAGTGATCATCATTATCAGCACATTCTGCTTGAACATTGTAATTGTAAGAAACTACCAGTGCTATATCTACTTTTATCGTTTAGCCACCATCCTTGCCTTTCTTTGAGGTTAGGTACCTATTTGAAGAGGAATAGGTATTCCTATGTACTCCGAATATCAAACTCAATACAGCAGTTATGTACTTTAGCACCACACGAAATCTAACAACGCGTCATAAGGATTACCATGGATAAATTGGTATTACCTATCATTCATTATATCGCTGCATCAGGTTCCAAATTGATTTTGTAACGCAGACAACCTAACCTATTATACGCGTTCGAGTTGCGAATAAAGATGGCGTAACCAAATCAAAATAAATCCAAAACTAAATCGTGTATGTACACGATGTCCTATCCGTACACAAAAATTAAGAAAATTTTAAACACTCCTACAAGCAAACAAGCTCCCAGTAGATCTAGACCCCTGTTTTTAAGTAAGTAAGTAGGTACGATAGCTCTTGCCAGATTGGTACTGCGTGAGAATAGCCAAAACAAACTAACTATTACTTATTCCATGGCTTCACGCAGTTTACAACATTGATAAAAACCTAAACACATTGACAGAATTTCTACTCACACACAGAAAATTTTATATTTTTTTCAAAGAAAAGGGATATTGCCAGATTTCAGAAAATATTAGCGTCCAATCAAATTAAAGACAAGTATTCGAGTTTTCGACTTCTACGGAAATAGTAGTACAGATAATAAATATTGTCGTTGTTTTTATGAATGAATGAACTAAACCATATATTTGTTATCTGTATAGAATGAACAGAATGAACGTTATTATGAACATGTTCATTCGCGAATGTACGATACTGTGTATGAATAATTGGTCCGGAATAATTGGTCCGAAAGTTTTTGCGTATGAAAGCTGTGGTGCCATTGTATCGATCGAATCGAGAGGAGTATTGACGATATACACAAACGTTGTCGTATTTTGCAAACATGTGGTAAGGGTACACTGAGTTCACGGTACAGGAGAAAAACCAAAGAAACACCATATGGATGTGATTGTGATATGACGTGTGACACTCAATTTGCTCGAAGGAGTACCTACCTTAATATCACATAAAGAGGACTCATACAGGAGACAAACCATATGAATGTGATAAGTATGTGTGATAAACAGTTTTCTCTTAAGAGTAACTTAATATCACATAAGAGGACTCATACAGGAGAAAGACCACATAATTGTGATATGTGTGACAAACAATTTGCTCGAAGGAGTACCTTAATATTACATAAAAGGATTCATACAGGAGAAAAACCATATGAATGTGATATGTGTGACACACAATTTGCACTAAAGGGTGCCTTAATATCACACAAGAGGACTCATACAGGAGACAAACCATATGAATGTGAATTGTGTGATAAACAGTTTGCTCTTAAGAGTACCTTAATATCACATAAGAGGACTCATACAGGAGAAAAACCATATAAATGTGATATGTGTGACACACAATTTGCACGAAAGAGTACCTTAATATCACATATAAGAATTCATACAGGAGAAAAACCATATGAATGTGATATGTGTGACACACAATTTGCAATAAAGGGTGCCTTAATATCACATAAGAGGACTCATACAGGAGACAAACCATATGAATGTGATATGTGTGACACACAATTTGCACAAAAGGGTTCCTTAATATCACATAAAAGGTCTCATACAGGAGAAAGACCACATAATTGTGATATGTGTGATAAACAGTTTTATTCAAAGGGTGCATTAACAAAACACAGAATAACTCATACAGGAGAAAAACCATATAAATGTGATATGTGTGATAAACAGTTTGCTCAAAAGAGTTCCTTAATATCACATAGAAGGACTCATACAGGAGAAAAACCATATAAATGTGATATGTGTGATAAACAGTTTGGTCATAAGAGTACCTTAATATCACATATGAGGACTCATACAGGAGAAAAACCATATGAATGTGATATGTGTGACACTCAATTTGCTCGAAGGAGTACCTTAATAACACATCAGATGACTCATACAGGAGAAAACCCATATAATTGTGATATGTGTGACAAACAGTTTGCTCTTAAGAGTAACTTAATATCACATAAGAGGACTCATACAGGAGAAAGACCACATAATTGTGATATGTGTGACAAACAATTTGCTCGAAGGAGTACCTTAATATTACATAAAAGGATTCATACAGGAGAAAAACCATATAAATGTGATATGTGTGACACACAATTTGCACAAAAGAGTCCCTTAATATCACATAGAAGGACTCATACAGGAGAAAAACCATATGAATGTGAATTGTGTGATAAACAGTTTGCTCTTAAGAGTACCTTAATATCACATAAGAGGACTCATACAGGAGAAAAACCATATAAATGTGATATGTGTGACACACAATTTGCACGAAAGAGTACCTTAAAATCACACAAGAGGACTCATACAGCTATTTTCAGTAGTGATGTGCTAAATCGATTACTAATAATCGATTAATCGACTATTTAGTTAATCGACCGTAATCGATTATCATTGGAATGATCGATAGTTATCGATTTTTTCTGACAGTGACATTAAAAATTAGCTTTTATCGTTCAATCTATCCCAACCTTAAATAATAAATCTGTGAGAGGGACTTCCCAAGTAAAATACCATACGCTATACGGTTTATATTTACATTCAAAACGTTCAGTGGTAAAACTGGGGATTCCCCATATAAAATGCCTGCATTTTTCTTTTTTACTATAGGGACTTTCTTATATAAATGTTTCATTTCTATTAGGGGTTTTCCCAATCTACTTTTGAGTAGACAAATTCAAATTTTACAAGTTTATTTACCGCCAAACATAAGAAAGTCCTCGAGAGTGTTAGACGTGCGTAATATTAAAATTTATTTAAAGTGCTTAACGTTTATTTTGGAATGAAGCGACGTGAGAGTTCTAGTTACGTGTGGGCACATTTTACGAAATCGAATCAAGAAGCATCATGTAATCTGTGTAATAAGACTCTCAAATTCTGCGGGAACACGACAAATCTTCGTGAACACCTGAAACGCATTCATTTACTTGAAGATGAGAGGCCTTCCACAAGCAAAAATACCGACCAACCTGAAACGACGACGAAAGACGAAGTCGAGCCTAGGACCAAAAAGTTTAAACAATGTACATTGTCTACAACAATAGTCACAAGGCAACTTAGTCAGAATCAGAGAAATAATATTGACACTGCTCTTTTGCAAATGATTTGTGAAGATTTCCAACCACTGCAGATAGTAGAAAATACAGGATTTTTAAAATTTATAAAGACATTGCAAAAAGAAATTACTGGAGTTGATACAATTTACGAACCTCCAAGCAGAAAATGTTTGACTCAATCTATCTTGTGTAAATATTATGAAAAAGGATGTACACGAATAAAAGAAATTTTAAGTTCTATAGAATTCTTGGCTATCACAACAGACATATGGACATCTGATTCAAATAAGTCTTATATCACGGTCACTTGCCATTGCATCTACAATGATGAATTGCAGTCATTAGTCCTTGCTACAAGAGAACTTTTAAATCCGAATACTGGCGAAAACATTGCAGAAATTCTACAAGAAATATTTGAAGATTTTGGTGTTCAAGAAAAAATTGTAACCATTGTGTCCGATAATGGTGCCAACATGAAAAAAGCTATAAATCAAGTGCTTCGAAAACACCATCATCCGTGTATTGCACACACTCTGAATTTAAGCGTTAAAGAAGCTTTGAATGAAAATCATAGTCTTCAGAATATCATTCAGAAATGCAGACGAATAGTCGGTCACTTTCGTCATAGTGCCAAAAGTACTGCACATCTGTCCAAAATACAAGAAAATATGAATATGAAACTGCTGAAATTGAAACAAGACGTAGAAACAAGATGGAATAGTGTTAGTATTATGTTCGCAAGGTTATGTGAAGTTAAGGCAGCACTCACAGTTACTTTGAGTGAAATTAACAACGCTCCTGAAAATCTTGACTACAATGAATGGAAGGTATTAGCAGATTGTGTAATTCTGTTAAAAAATGTTGAAGAAATCACAGAACAATTATCCGGAGAAAAATATCCCACAATGGCATTGGTGATTCCACTGATACGAGGACTACAATATAATTTGAATTTGCCTAACGTCGAAACATCAATTGGAACGCAACTAAAAGAAACATTGCACGATGTGATACAGAGACGACTTGGTTCCTTAGAAAGCAATAAACATGTTGGAATTGCTTGTCTTTTGGATCCCCGTTTCAAGAAGGTCGGGTTCGGCTTAGATAGTAATGCCACCAGTGCTCAACAACGCTGCTTAGATGAACTCACCTTTCTTAGAAACAAAGCTGAAGAAACCAGTGAACCAGCAATAGAAGAGGAAGTACATCAGGAACAAACAAGAAAACAATCCATTTGGGACCATTTTGAGACAAAAAAATCAAACTTAGTCACAACTGCTTCAACGGAGAATATAATAACTTTACGTCAGTACCTAGAGTTGCCGTTACTTGATAGAAAAAGCAATCCTTTAATATATTGGAAAGGCATGAAAACGAATAATGACAATTTATACAAACTACACTTAAAATACTCCTGTATTCCAGCTACGTCAGTTCCATCGGAAAGGATATTCTCTAAAACCGGACAAGTGACAAATTTAAGGAGAAACCGGCTACTGCCCAAACATCTCGATTACATAATATTTTTAAACGCAAATTGGTCATTGCTGTAAAACTAAGTTACTAAATAAAATTATAAAATACTAGTGCTAATTTTTATTTTTTACTCGTACTAAGTATAGGTCAAGTTGATCATAGTTATCTCATTAATCATCATGTTATATTGCTAAATTTAAAAATAAATAAAAATAGGCATAATCGATTAGTAATCGATTAATAATCGATTATGTTCGGGCGCATAATCGATATATCGATTACTAAAATAATCGAATCGGCACATCACTAATTTTCAGACAGTGGAAGTGAGGATACCATATTTAAAAAATAATATTTTTATACATGGCAACACCAAATATATGGATTTTTTTATATGGCAATAGATGATTTTTTGTATTTTGTTCATGGTATTACGCATACGTATACCATATAAAAAATTCAAAAAACCGTACTAGGTACGTTCATTCTTTTTGAAGACATGAAATGGTGAATAGATGGTAATAAAATATATATGTTGTCTATGATTTAATTCCTGAAGACAGAATCTAAAAAAGTAGCGTTGAAAATTATCTCGAAGACCAAAATTAAGTATGACTAATATACCAGGGCGTGGATAGTTACCATATGGCTGTGGACTTGGTACTTGGGACACAAAATAACACTAGGTCTAGGAAATCAGACTGCAGAGGTAGAAAGGCGTATATCCCAAGCCTGGTCAGCATTCTTCGGCGCAAACAACCAAATACTTCGCAACAAGAAGCTGTCTGTTAAACTGAAGGCCAAGGTATTCGAAGAATGTATCATCGAATGTACGACATCGTGATCCTGGCCGAAACACATGAGTCCTTGCACAGTAGGACCACTCGACCAGGAGAGCAGGAAAATTGGCTTACATATGAACTTCAGCAAAACAAAGGTTATGACTAACGGAGAACAAACACCAGTAAAAAGAAACATATCTACCTTGGTATGTACAGGAATATCTACCTTGGTCAAATACAATCCTTTCAGTATACCACCACCAAAGAAGTAGACAGAAGAATAGCGACAGCTTGGAAGAAATATTGGGCTAATAAAGATGTATTTAAAAGTCGAGTCCCAGTACATCTTAAGAAGCGTCTCATGGACAATACCATCCTCCCGAATCTCCTGTACGGCTGCCAGACCTGGGCACTAAGTAAGGACATAGTTAGTAAAATTGCTAAGTTCAGCGTGCTACTGAGAGATCATGTGGTGTGAGACCATCAAGCCCACCTGCCGACCCACTAGGGAACGTGCTGAGAGCGGTAGCAACGTCATCAGGTGTCACCACAAAGGACTCCTCCTCTGGTTCCCCTGAGTAGTGAAGTCTTGGTGAATGCAGATGTTTGGCTTGTAGCGGCCCTTGGCCATTTTGTTTTCTACTAGATTTAGGTATTTTATTTTATAAGAATTTGTGTGTCCAATTATCATTTTTATTTATTTATTTTATTTTATCTCTGTATAAATTATTTGCCATGTACAAAAACCGATGAGTTACGGTTTTTTTAAATGTAGGTATAGATTTGGATATTAAGAGTATTATTAAAATTTCAAAACAAATTCGTCTAAAAATATTTTGTCTTCTCAGCCACCCAACAAACAGCCTAAGATCAGCTTATTACTTATTTATTGCATCCAAAATATAGGTAATGATACTACCTAACAAAAAACGCTGTATCAAACACGTGCTAGGCTATAACTCAGTATTCGACTCATATGCTGCACTTGGTCTTAGCAATCTTGTAATGCTCGCTAGATCAAACGTTAGACGGAAATGCAGTAGGTACCTACCTAGGTACTAAGCATTTTATCCTAATGATACAGAAAAGGTAGGTACCTAATAAATTTGAATAGGTACCAATAGTAAATTAAAAAATTATGTAAATAATGTAATTTATTATAGACATATGCCTAAATAAGAAAATTATTCAATCATCAAATTGACATGTAACTATATTTTGTTATCAATAAATTGAGTTTGCGTTTGAAAGCTTGATTTTTTTTCTTGATTTTAAGGTAGGTACAATTTAATAGTTATAAAACATGTAGGTATTTGATGTCTAGATCACACAAAATGTGTTAACCGCGTTTTTCTCAAAACCGCCATTTAATAATTAATCGACAGTTATTGTCGATTACCTACTGCATTTTGATTTATCAGGGCAGCATAAGTAAAACCTGTTTCGGTCGTATATGGCTTTAGAAATAGAATTTTTTTATTCGCCATAATATAATTTACATTACAGGCCAATGAGGTTTTACAAATAGAGACGTTATACGAAAATGAAACGACACATCCTTCTTGCTTTTGGCATTCGTCCCAGTGTAATTATTGCACTTTCTAAACACATACCTACGATGGCATTGTGAATATTTTTTACTGATAAAAAGTCGCGCCGACAACGTGCGTCGCCGCGCTTTGCTTCGAGTCGAGGCGACTGAGCCGAAAAAGGTTACTTAGCCTTATTTGAGTTCGCCACACAGAACGGGGAATAACGCATCTATAATTATATTATAAGTACCTCAGTTTATATACAAGATCATTGTTACAGGCACATCTACATTAATGAATAATACTCAATAGATAGGTACCTACCTAATACTTTCATGGTAAAATGAATATTTTTTGAATTTATATATCCTTACAATGTCTTAAAACTCAGATAAGTAGGTATTAAGTGTGAACTTTTAATCAGAGATTTGACCTCATATGTACCTAGGTATAGATAGGCACTACCTACCTACTAAGTAATCACAAAGCCCTATATGATAATTTAATAACTTAAGCTCAGAGTTATTACCTACTAGGCTTAACCTAAGTACAATATGTAGGTACTTACCTAGCTTATCCATACTTAGCATTCAGTATTTATAGCAAATAAAAAGATAAGTAGGTAGGTAGGAACATAAGAAGAATAAATAGGTACTACATAAATCCTACTTGGGCATACAATTAAATAAGTAGGTATGACTAAATAAAACTAAAAATAAATCACCTACAGTTATTTGAATCTATCATCATCATCTTTGGAAATGTCTAGGTATTATTTAAGCTTAGGTAGGTACCTACTAGGTAATAGTAACCTACAAATGTTGCGATATCCCTTGGTTTACAATTCAACCAAAATTTATACAGCATCTAACCTACCTATGCTTTTTTTCAGGCGATGTGACCAGGCAAAGGGAAAGTTCTCGAAGAAGCCAAGAAATTCAAAAGATCACATCATCAATACCTACCAATTACCATATCAATTTAATTTCAATCCAATTGTTGGTTATCTAGGTACCTAGGTAGGTACCTATTTTATTGTGAGTTACAGATTCTGAAAAAAAGTCTAGTTATGGAATTTCATTCTGTGTTTAACCTACCCCTGGGCAGGGCACAGTCCACAACTGTAGGTAGGCATATAAATAGTTAGGTACTTACCTACTTATTTACTGATTAATTAAAAGATTATTAGAAAATTATAATTAGGTACACAGGTTATAAAAAACAAACAATATAGAGATTAGTTTATGAGAACACTTTATTAGATAAATAATAAGCAATAGGTAGGTGAGTATATACTTAAATAGAAATGTATATACTTAATACATAATCAGTCCAGTATTGTTCTCAGAATTAACTCTCTTGAAAGTTGAGGTGAGCTGGAGAATGTTCAGTCAGGCAGGAACATACATCAGTAGGTATGTAGAACTAAGCAGGTGGACCACGACCGAAGCCTGGATATAGATGGTGAGTCACAGTTAGGTAACCAGAAGCAGGCTTCCATGGATTTTCAAGTTTCCTTAGTGTGACATTATTCTGAATGTACATAGGTACCTACTAAATAAGTACCTAATGTTTTATTTGAAGTAGGTAGGTACCTCAAAATACAGAAAAGGTACTACCTAAACAAGATAAGGAGTTTATAAAATAAAATTCTGCCTGTCATCAATGCTAGTTAGTTGGTTTATTTTTCCTAGTTTTACCTGCTCTGCTTTGGTGTACAAACTATGTATGTACCTAGGTACATGAAGGTAGAAGCTATCTATTAGACTCAACGTTATTTATGTAGAACATACCTAGATTTTGGCAAAAGAAAATATAACATTGTAAATGATCTCTTTCTTGATGACTACCTATGTTGGCTACATACAGTGCAAGAACTGACTAAAAGGGTTAGAAGTGATCATCATTATCAGCACATTCTGCTTGAACATTGTAATTGTAAGAAACTACCAGTGCTATATCTACTTTTATCGTTTAGCCACCATCCTTGCCTTTCTTTGAGGTTAGGTACCTATTTGAAGAGGAATAGGTATTCCTATGTACTCCGAATATCAAACTCAATACAGCAGTTATGTACTTTAGCACCACACGAAATCTAACAACGCGTCATAAGGATTACCATGGATAAATTGGTATTACCTATCATTCATTATATCGCTGCATCAGGTTCCAAATTGATTTTGTAACGCAGACAACCTAACCTATTATACGCGTTCGAGTTGCGAATAAAGATGGCGTAACCAAATCAAAATAAATCCAAAACTAAATCGTGTATGTACACGATGTCCTATCCGTACACAAAAATTAAGAAAATTTTAAACACTCCTACAAGCAAACAAGCTCCCAGTAGATCTAGACCCCTGTTTTTAAGTAAGTAAGTAGGTACGATAGCTCTTGCCAGATTGGTACTGCGTGAGAATAGCCAAAACAAACTAACTATTACTTATTCCATGGCTTCACGCAGTTTACTACATTGATAAAAACCTAAACACATTGACAGAATTTCTACTCACACACAGAAAATTTTATATTTTTTTCAAAGAAAAGGGATATTGCCAGATTTCAGAAAATATTAGCGTCCAATCAAATTAAAGACAAGTATTCGAGTTTTCGACTTCTACGGAAATAGTAGTACAGATAATAAATATTGTCGTTGTTTTTATGAATGAATGAACTAAACCATATATTTGTTATCTGTATAGAATGAACAGAATGAACGTTATTATGAACATGTTCATTCGCGAATGTACGATACTGTGTATGAATAATTTGGTCCGAAAATATTGGTCGTGATAATTCTTTTAAGTGTACCAATACTTCAATTACTTATTTCGCTGTATTGGTTGTACATTTTATTGCACGCCTGTTCTGTTTCATCAGTTCAGTAATCTCAGTCACAGAGTACCTACTGCAGAGTACTTTTTTATTGATCTCAGTCACATCTCAGTACAGTACTATTTAATTTGTGATTAGAAGTAGATTTTGTGATTGTCGATTCCAAAACTTGAACTTCTACCTATTTGTTCATTGGATTTATGCGTTAGCTAAAGAAATTGCGTGCTTTATAAAAACGTCTCAAAGAATTAAGATCTTATTATGTTCTTATGCTGATCGCTGCCAGTTGATTTCCTTCTGTCAACATTGAATTCAGGGGTAACTAAAAAAGTAAGTTATCTTTTATTTTGTGCTTATTACTGTTACAATAAGGTTCAATTTATTTATTAAAAGCAACTACACCACAAGTAAAACTATTTTTTACCTTACCATCAACCATTGGTGTTTGGCAGTCCTGATATAATAGTTATTCAACAAATCCAGCAACATGATATATGCTGACTAGACTAGACAAACAAGTTATTGTAACAATTGTACATAGCTGGGCACCGTTAATCAAATAGTTAACTTCGTTAATCGTTAATCCGCTACAAAAAAAGTTAGCTTCGTTAAACGTTAAAGCGTTACATTTCGGAAGAATTAACGCAAGTTAACGTTAATCGTTAATCCGTTAATATGTGTAAAATTGCATCTTTATATCGTTGTGTTAGTGAACTTATAAAACCTGTTGGTTTAGGTTCCGGAAGTTAACAGGTTAGGAACAAAACAAAGACTTGTATAATTCAAATGTGTAATTTAACATTCATTTTCATGAACATTAACATGTTGAAGTTCTCGTCTGAAAGCGAGGCTCGTCTTTACACGTGGAAAAAAGACGTTCAACTGCAACACTTGAGGGTATAGCAGTATTGTATTTAATTAACAGATTTATGAATATCTGTTCCCCGAGGAATGCAATATCGTTGAACGAGTCTTTTGATTTCATGTCCAGCCACACTTTAACGAGACTGCGCTTTACTCTTTAAAGAGTTGGAGCTCTTAGGTTTGTCTATAGACTGAGTAATAGAATTAAAAAAGTCTTCATCGTCATCATCGTTGTTACTCGCAGTGCTCCCTCCGCCACTTAAACTATCTCTGTCTTTTGAATTTTCTGCTGCTTCTTATCGTAAGGCATCTTCTATTTTTTTTCCATGCACTTTTTTACTACATCCACTCTACTGCAGTCATACGATTCTCATCAGGACCGCTGGAATCCGATCCGATTCCATGTCTTCCAACATCCATGATATGGTTTTGTATTAATTAAACATAAACATTACACTGCACTCTTCTTTATAAATTATCAACACGCAAATGAACACTGGCGTACTTCAATTATATTATAATAACAATAAACAAACAAAACACTCGTCACTGTAAGCACTGACGCTAAGTAATGAAATAATTTAATTATCAAAAATACAAACGAAACGAATCTCTTCGCAGTTTTCTTTCTCACTCGCACGCGCTGACAAAATAAATCTAGTTTTGTTTTTGTTTCACGCGCGGCACGCACCAACCGGCACTTGTCGGTGCCGTGCGGTAACTATTATTAGGCATTGGATTAACGATTAACGGACTTCTGTATAACTAACGAAGGATTAACGGAAGTTAACGTGTCCGTTAACATTTTTAAAAGTTAACTTAAAAGTTAATCCGTTAATCAAAATGTTAACTTCGTTAATTAACGATTAACGGATTAACGAGTTAATGCCCAGCTATGCAATTGTAATCATAATTTTGGAAGTTTTTCATATCTTCCCTGTAAATATTGAGTTCGTACTACTGACTCATACTTATTACATTACAATCTACCTACTCTGTGTGGCATACATTACATATGGTGGCAATGTATATTGAATAGCAACAACTCTCTGAGACTGAGGGAGACTCCACATATTAATTGTTGATTTCCCTCCCCATACTACCTGTTCAAATCATACATTTTCTTAATTTTTCATGAGTTTTTATGAACCAGTGTTTAAAAAAATTGTGTGTCAGTCTTACTTTTTGATTATTCAATTGTTTTGTTTCTGTGGTAGCTGCATGATTAAGTTTATTTTGTGTTCGGTACCCAAAGGTGAATAACAAGATTTGTCTGTCTGTCTGTGATCAGGTTCACTCATGTTTCTCAGAACTATGAAAGCTATATTTTTATTCACATCTAGCAGAATTAAAAAGTTAAAAAAATATAGTACTTGTCTTAACATAATATTTCACTATAATAGCTTCTCTTAGATGATGTAGTTATTTTGATGTTCTATCAACAAACACTAACTGAATAAATTAGATATACCTATAAAGGTGTCTCCCACTTCAATCAAAAGATTCTTAAGACTATGATCTAGCACACTTGACTAAGAAACTAGTTTATGCTTGCTTTAACACCTATAAGTTATAGTTTTTATATACCAATGGCTTCACTCATTTAGTTTAAGGATTTAAAAAATCATATTATCAATCTACTAATAGTCATGATGTCTGTCACTTACTTTAAGGGTTACAAACAAACCAACTTTACTGTTTACTATTGTAATGTTTCAACTAGCCATTACATACAGTTTCATCATAATTCTTAGACACCCAAAGTAACTTCATAGCTGAAAGCTAAAATTAAAAGTGATAATGTCATACAATATACTCATACATGAAAAATACCATAATAGTCTCTGCATTAGTTTAAGCAAAGTCAAATGCCCTCTTATATGGATGTGTACATAGAGCAGTATAGATATAATATAAATCTAACATCCCTCCTCCACATACAGGATACAATAGGCTGTTTGACAATGCGAAAAATAAAGTGTCAATTGCTGACATCCGTATATAATATGAGTGTAAAAGTGGTTATTTATTACCGTTAGTTGAAAATAATAATTAATATATTAAAAAATCCATAAATTAAAATGCATATTTTTAAACGCTTGTCACGTGACACAAAACGCTCCTGATTGGTCGAGTTTATAATGACGTCACTAGCTTGTCAACATTGTTTGCCTACATGTGTATTATTATATTTCGAAACATATTTGATAAGATTTCATTATTTTGTGTGATTTGTTAGCGAAATTTTACAAATTCCATCAAGAACTTTTACCATGAACCACGATTTTGTAAAAACAGACAGCGGAAACCTGCCCCAAGTAGACGCAATCATGGTCGGATTATATTTCAAAAATAATTACGATTATTATGCTGCGGAGCTAAAAAATTTATAAACAGCAAAGTAATAACACCTAAATGGTAACTTAAATTCTATCATAAGGAAGTGAAATGATGATAAACTTCTTGCTAAAACGCTTTTTGTACTGATAGTAATTAATCATGTCATTTTCCATCTGTAAAAAACAAACAAGTTAGTCTGGAACCTTTAGTGCAATGCTTATTGAAATCATAATACTGTATGTAGCTACAATTTTTAAATAATATTATGCAAAACAGCGGAATAGAAATGAATAGAAATGTTCGAAGTGATTTAAGTGAGACATTTTGCAAACAACATATAAGTACATATTATAACCTCAAATCCATAAAAAGATAATAAATAAATAAATAATAAATATTCCGGGACATTGCACACAGCGCCATCTAGCCCCACACTAAGCAAACGCTTGTGTCGTGGGTACTAGATAACGGATATATTACTTATATAAGATTAACATTCAAAGTGTAATAAAGCATTTCAAAAGTACCTATCAATATTACGTTTACTTATGTACATCGAAATAGTCTTCATAGAAGAAAATATTTGTACTATTCCCTATGTCATTGTTATCCCTCCGAGAAAGTTGCAGCCACTTTCGGTGCACTTGGACATTCTTTTGAACACTTAGAAATAGTATGTTCGGAGTTTTTATTGACGTATATTTGTATATTTTGGAACTGCACACAATTTGTAACTAATTTTGTAGCACATTAATCACTAAATTCAATCGCACTTTAGTCATTTGTTTGCGTATTGTATGTGGATGATATGTGCCACAGATCTCAATACAGGTTAGTGACGTCACCGATTCGATTGCAGCGCCATATTGACAAAGTAGCGTTTTGGCGAACTATTTAAATATAGTATTTTTAATTTGATATTTTTCCGAAAATATGTACCAGAATTTAAAAATACACTTTAGACTAGGTTTCTTAACCCCTAAATAAAAATATGAAATGGATTTTAAAACCAGTCAAGGAGCGTATTAACTGTGTATAGGTACCTGCTAACACTAATCAAATTACACTCCCTATGCAATAAATACATTTACAAATGTATTCTAATACATCTGTCTGTATTCTAATAAGAAATAAATTAGATTTTTAATTATTTTGGTTTGGCGATTTTATATAAAATATAATACCTACACGAAATATCTTTGCAGAGTGCATTCAACTAATTTACAGATTCTTGATGATTCAGTCTATTATCTCTTGTATAGTATCACACCTATGACAAAATAAATTACTCCTTGAAGGGCAGTGAGGCGGTCGAAGTAGCGCGGCGCCGTTAGTGCGCGAGCCGCGAAGTCATAATGAGTGGGAGGGGAGGCGAGGGAGAGGGGGGCAGTGACGAGCGCCGCGCCTCCCGCCCGAGCGCCGCCGCCGCGCCGCCCGTGCGCCGCCGCCGCACGTGTACAGTCCACGCGACTCGCGTGAGCGTGACCTACTATTGCAGCCGCTCTCGAGGCTCACGTGGAGCGCTACTACCGAGCCAGCTCTCGCGCCGCGCGCAGCTATTAGCTATTATATACAGGCTATGCACAGCCTTCATGCTCTCTAAAATCACCACTTGTATCCTGATCTTCAAAGGGATGACAACCGAACACAGTGGTGTTTGCAGTGTTTATATTCAGAAAGTAAAAATATACATATCGAGGACCGTGTTTGTGCGCGATAAACTGATACCTGTTGGAAATTCCGGGAGAAATCCAGGAGTTAAACGGTAGGGCTACCGTTTCAATATCTGATCAGCTTATATTGTGTATACCTTTGTATAATTAAATATATTAAATGCAGCCAAGAATACATGAAACAGTGTTATTGTTGATGTAACAGCGCTGCTGCGTAGATTTGCCAAGATAGGTATTATTTATCAAGTCTATTGTTACGACGCGGTGACGCTGACACTCACCTTACCTTCCTTATAATATGTGTGTTTATATATGTATACCTACCCTCTAATGTTCAAGCTTTTTAATCGAACAATAACGAATTATGTTCCCAAGCCCAGGCACACATATAAGAGTACTTTATGTATGAGCATGTACCTTGTTTTTGAATTATGTTCCCAAGCCCAGGCACACATATAAGAGTACTGTATGTATGAGCATGTACCTAGTTTTTGAATTATGTTCCCAAGCCCAGGCACGCATATAAGAGTACTTACTTTATGTATGATCATGTACCTAGTTTTTGAATTATGTTCCCAAGCCCAGGCACACATATAAGAGTACTGTATGTATGATCATGTACCTAGTTTTTGAATTATGTTCCCAAGCCCAGGCACGCATACAAGAGTACTGTATGTGTGAGCATGTACCTGGTTTTTGAATTATGTTCCCAAGCCCAGGCACACATATAAGAGTACTTACTTTATGTATGATCATGTACCTAGTTTTTGAATTATGTTCCCAAGCCCAGGCACACATATAAGAGTACTTTATGTATGAGCATGTACCTGGTTTATGAATTATGTTCCCAAGCCCAGGCACACATATAAGAGTACTTACTTTATGTATGATCATGTACCTAGTTTTTGAATTATGTTCCCAAGCCCAGGCACACATATAAGAGTACTGTATGTATGATCATGTACCTAGTTTTTGAATTATGTTCCCAAGCCCAGGCACGCATACAAGAGTACTGTATGTGTGAGCATGTACCTGGTTTTTGAATTATGTTCCCAAGCCCAGGCACACATATAAGAGTACTTTATGTATGATCATGTACCTAGTTTTTGAATTATGTTCCCAAGCCCAGGCACACATATAAGAGTACTTTATGTATGAGCATGTACCTGGTTTTTGACAGAGTAGTCTGATTTTGAAAATTCTTGTGTCAGGGGGTAGAGTGGGACTTGGGATGGACCAATGTAAATTTTTAAAATAAATGCTACCTAAAGATTAGAAAAAATACCACTAGGATACATTAACACTGGTGCTTGTATATATATTGTAAATAATTATGCCTTAATAAAGATAATTGAAAATTAATTAAATTAATAAAGATTAGAAAACAGGAGATTACTTATTGATTGTACACCTGCTGATTATGCACCTGCTAATGCATGATCACACATATTTTTCTGCAGAGTAGAGGATATTTGAAAGTAAAGTAACTACACAATTGAATTATCACGTTACTTGCCTTGCATTTGTTGTTTCCGGGTATATAGGATTTCATATCGATGTAGAAAGATCCAACATCTAACAACGATGTTATTGGCTGACCTTTCGACTATTGAAATGAATTGCATTTAACTCGCCAGTAAAATGTGATCGCCGAGAGAAGTCGTTGTTCTTTCTTCAAAACCCTTGGTTACTTACAATTTTACCTTACATTTATATAATTTCTCGGAGGGAGTTAAGGTTTTGAAGAAAGAAAAAGGACTCTCGGCGATCACATTTTACTCGTCGCACGTGTTTGGGAACTTCAATTGTTCATAAATGTTAATCCAATTCTGACAATATTATATGAAAAAGAGTGGTCTACCAAAATATCTACAAATGGAACTAACTTCTTGGCTATTGTTTGTACATACATACATATACAGGTACTTTATAGATTGCTGTTTGCCGCTGCTAGTACGGCAGGCGTTAAACCGTGTCAGTTGTTCTTACGGTGGTTTGAAATCCCTCGACACCAGAATTGGCCACTCTCATACGGATTTACTTTTTAATTTATATATAATTTTTTGCGTTATCTAGTACCCTTGACACAAGCGTTTGCTTAGTATTGGGCTAGATGGCGCTGTGTGATATGTCCTAAAATAATTATTTGATCACATCAGTACATTTGTGATAAAATAAAAATTAAACAAAAACTAAAGTGAACAAGTACTATGAGTCGCGCCCCATTAATCTCTGCACTTTTTAAATCGGGTCTACCTACTTACTTACACACATGTCGAATTTATAAGCTGCTTTTTGACAAAGTCAGTTAAAAATAAATAGTGTCTGATAAATAATAAGTCCTAGAAATATTATTTTGTACTTAATATAATTACGTAGTTAAAACTGACGATTATATAACCAAGTACATGTGGTTTATGTTCAATTTTGTGTCAAAGTTCTAGGATATATAGTCTTATACCTACCTGACTACTGCTTGTCGAGTTAATGGGCTTCAGGCTTCTATTGTCACACTCTGTATTACAGGAATGGTCACGTTCTCTCAGATCGATTACGGGAAGCTTTATAGTTTTCACGTGTACAGCTCCAAGCTGATAAAACTGGAAACTTTCACGTCGGGAAATGAAATCATTATCCAACGGATGCTCTTCGTGATAAATACATTTTTTATTGTGTTTATCTTCTTGGCTGACTTAGTCTGCATTAAGGGTTGAATTTCTGTTATGATTGCATAAAACAAAACGATTTTAGACGTTTAATAGGGGTTAACGCTACAACGCCTTACGAATATTTAAATTATAGCTTGAAAGTTAGGCATTTTCCCAAAAAAAACCCTTCTACTTCTTTTAGGCTAGGGAAGCCAAAGTAAGTGTAGCAAGTTTAATAGGCTTCTCAGTTATTGTTGTGTATATTAGTGAAAACTCGTTTATGTATCGCAAACCCGACAAACTCCTAAAATGTGATCGTACTTTGAAACTTTTAAACTTTGACATTTGCTGCTATTCAATTCGTATACTTCCTTCGTATACTTCTCATGACTATGGTGAAGTATCTTTAGGTGAAGTTTGGACGTGGATGAGCTAACACTGACATAATATATAATCTAGTGATTTAATCTCGGTCATGTATAAGATGAGAAAAAAGATTTCATGTCCCTGAATGTACATAGGTTGGCTGGACTTCATTTTTTTTATTTAGTGCACAAACAGTGACGTACAGTTAAATATTCACTCTTAAAAATAACAATAAATTACAGTGAGTACATCACCTTAGACAGTGAACCTAACTTTCACATATAATCTATCACATATAACCTTCCTAACAATTAATACTTAAAAACTAAACATGCAATCTAACGAAGAACAGAGGGGAAAAAGGCACATTAACTAAATAAACATTTGCAATATCATCAATCTACTAGTTTAGACAGTTCAATTTTAAGATCTGGTAGTGACTTATTGGAGAATATATCAAATTTTAATCTAATGTTGTCATTATCATAAGTGTTACACATGCGATATGGGAGAGAAATGTAGCATACTTGTGCGTTGTCTATCAGGACAGAAACAATTTTTCCAATATACTCAAGCACACGGAAAAGGCACTCTGATGTTAAATTTGGATAAAATTCATGTCCCTGAATGTACATAGGTTGGCTGGATTTCATGTCCCTGAATGTACATAGGTTGGCTGGATGTCATGTCCCTGAATGTACATAGGTTGGCTGGATTTCATGTCCCTGAATGTACATAGGTTGGCTGGATTTCATGTCCCTGAATGTACATAGGTTGGCTGGATTTCAGTGTTTTGAAAATACTTCCATGCTCTTTGGAGTTTCTAGTTGGTATACCTACTAATGACTACCAATTTTATTATTCCTAGGAATAAACACAGTATTAAAATCTTACTGCCCTCTTTTTACTATTTGAGGCCATCTGCTAAAGAATGTAATAATTTTAATTGTATTGTTACAGATAGAATATGGAATGGGTACTCCGTAGTCCGCAGATCCATAGCATATTCAGCAATCTAGGCTATCTGCATGCTGACGGATATCACGTGAATGAAAACTGCAATGGTGAGTTCTGACTGTCTTCAAATTATCGTTGGATAAATTACATATGAACTGATGACATACGTACACAAACTTATCTACATTTATAATATGTTTTGCTATCTAATCGGCAGCCGCGCTGGAAGCCATCCTTCTTAATATACTGACCGAAGACAAGTACTTGCGCACTTACCGGCGGAGTATCAGCTTCGGAGAAAATATAAAGAAGGACCTGATTCCGTTGCTCATACATGCGAAGGAAGACAAGACCATAGAGTTGCTGACGAGAATATTGGTGAATCTGACCATTCCCATCGAATGCTTGCTGTCCGTCGACATCATATCCAAAAATGATTTCGGACGTCACACAATATTCGAAATTAACAATTTGCTCGCATCTACAAAAGTGGCATTTACGGACCACCGAGCCACCAGAGTAGTGATCGAGTTTATGAAAAAGAATGTGTACTCGGAGCAAAATAACAAGCTCCAGCCCGCGCAGTGCTCCAACGTGCAGAACAGCTTGCTGCTTCTGCGCAACATCCTGCACATCCCTGAGGAGCGGCCGGCGCAGGGCGCGCCCTACGCCGGGCCCGCGCACACCGTGCAGAATCAGATACTCTGGAACATTTTCAGCCAAAGCATTGACAAGATTCTAATTAAGTTGATGTCAATTCCCGATGCGGTAAGTGACTTTCTCATATTTGGTACGATAATAATTAATTCTATTAATTTCTATTTTTAACGAACATGCCTACTACTGGTATTAATCTGCAAGCTGCGGAATGTTCTAGATGCTAGCTGAGAGGGCGTGTGTTTAAGTGTTTGTTTCATTGTGCGCCCATCCATATCCATAAGTCCAAAAGTCCGAGCGAGGTACGAATTGTTTCTTTATAATATTTTGAATTCGTGTAGATAGATAGATAGATAGATTAACTCTTTATTGTTGACACATATTAAAAAAACAGTACATAGAACAAATTGCACCTTAACTAGTGCCACAAGCGGCGGCCTTATCGCTGAAAGCGATCTCTTCCAGGCAACCTTCAGCTGGAGAGAAATAAGCAAAAGAAATAAAGAAGAATGTGGTGTACAACAAAAAGGAAAAAAGAAATTTTACTAATATATATATATATACATATAAATACGCAATACACATACTTAATATAATAAAATAATAAAGAGTCGAGATGTGTGTTTTGTATTTTCTTCCCTTTCAGTGCAATTGGGGAGTGACGATGGTCCAACTCATAGCGCTGTTGTATAAGGACCAACATGTCGTGACTCTCCACAAACTACTGAACATGTGGCTCGAGACCTCTCTGTCAGAGAGCTCGGAGGACAACGAGAGCAACACTCCGCCCGACAGAGGTACTCGCTTTATTTCCAATGAGATAGACTCACGCTTGACAACAGCTTGCCTGATGACTATAGCTTCCATACTAATGTGTACCTACTATGTAGTCTCAACACGCGATGGCTATGTCATGTCTATATTTGGTGCTCCAATTTTAGGCAGCGACGATTCGTCTCCGATGTTGACATCGGACCTCACGTCGGACTCGTCAGACACAGGGGGCAAGAGTAACGACGAACCTAACTCCGTGAACATCGAGTGGGTGGCGGCCGCCGAGCCCGCCGCCGCCGCCTCCCACCCCACCTCGGACTCGTCCGACACGGGCGGCAAGAACCAACACGAGCCCAGCCCCGAGAGTAACGAGTGGCAAGCAGCGAGCGATACTACTCCCGCGCACCAACACGAACAAAAACAGATTTTCCACAATGAGAAGGAAGAAAAGCCAGCACAAGAAAACCAAGGAAGCGCAGCCGATGATCCCTTAAAATATGTCAATGTAAGACTATTTTTAATTATAATGTTTATCCGATTACATAATTGATTTAATTATTTAGATATCTTATTACTCTGTATGTTGATATAAGATAGATGATTCTTCGTTCGGTTAACACGGAATGATAGCTAATTATGTTTTATTCCAGGACACTGCCGTATCGTGTACGAGCGGAATTCAATCTGAGAAAAGCGATCCTGCAAAAAAGAAAAATGAGAAAAAGCCGGGTATTTCCGAAACGTCGGATTGCGGCTACGGAACGCAAATAGAAAACCAAGAGTCTCTATCGACGTCCAGCAACGAGGACGACCTTCCCTTTAAGAAGCCGGTGCATCAGAAGCCGCACAACCCCAAGCAGCGAGTTAACACCAAGGTGCGCACCGGAACTACTCTCCAGGAGCGCAAAAGGAAGAAAATCGTAAAAAGGGGAAAATCTAATATGTGAGTAATCGATTAGTATAATTATAGTCCACAATGAGCCCTTTTAATATGTGTATGTACGATTAGTAGACTGTGTCGTAACGCGTGTCGGTGTCGGCAGCATCAACGTGCACGGGCTGACGCACAAGACGCCCACGGACGACGACATCTCCAACGTGCTGAAGGAGTTCACGGTGGACTTCCTGCTGAAGGGCTACAACTCGCTGGTGTCGACGCTGCACCACGAGATCCTCACCAACCAGCAGCTGGAGATAGACACGTCGCACTTCTTCTGGCTGGTGACTTACTTCCTCAAGTTCGCCACGCAGATCGAGCTGGACCTGGAGAACGTGAGCTCGGTGCTGTCCTTCGACATCGTGTCCTACCTCACGGCCGAGGGGGTCAACCTGTGCGAGCAGTTCGAGCTCGGCATCAAGCTGGACGGACACGCGCTCACGCCCACCGCCCGCCGCCTGCATCTGGTGAGTACACGTCGCAACCACTCGCGTCTATTGCTTACAAAATACTTCATTCTTGATACAACTTACACTTTTACCAATCTATGAAAATAAAAATATAAAAATGATTTTAGGTGGTCACGGCTATAAGGGAGTTCGTGCAAGCCATAGAGGAGTATAAAAAGATATCGGGCAGTAACGAGGAGGTCCGAGAGAGCCTCATCAAACTGCAATTAAACATGTGTGAGACCGAGGAGCTGCGCGCCTTGCTGGTGCTCCTTATACGACATTACAACCCTAAATACCACTCTAAGCAGTATTTACAGGTACTTTCTTTTCTATTATTTTTCCATATTAGACAAATACTTAGGTGGACACTAAATTTATGTGGCTCGTTTCTTACAAAAACTTGCGAAGATCTACTAATTTGAAGCTATTTACTATTATCTAAACTTCCCCACGCATAGACAGAGAAACTCCAATCTCTATATTACATCTTTATTTAAGATATTTTATTAGGAACTCCAACGGGATTGTGTACGCGTCATTTCCCGAAACTTTATGATGAGTTGGCTGCCTGTGTACACAATCTCGTGGATGGTCCGCTATAACTTGTGTTCTGTATCTTAGGACCTCATTGTTACCAATCACATACTGTTGATTTTCCTGGATAACGTGATGAAGCTCCCCGAGTACAGCGGCTCCGCCAGCATGGTGGACCATCTGAGACAGTAAGCATAGTTTAATTATTGAGAGTGTGCTGCAGGTGCTGCTTATCAGTAGTATCACGCCATGTATTCTCTCCACTATTACTTGTCAATGCGCGCCATTACATGTACCTATCCTCACACAGTACAAGGATGCAAGTTGCACTCCGCGTATGTGGTTACATACGTCCTTATCGCACACGTAACATAGCACGGCATGCCAGGCTCACCGGCTCACCTTATGATTCCGTCTACACGCTTGGCAAACCGACTATAAACTGCCCGCTCTACCAACATGAGAGTTGACGGGGCTTTATTTGAAATACGCCTAAATGGTAAAGTAACCCCTAACAAACTAGTTTTCGGTTTGGAGAGCGTAAGTAAGTAAAATTATTGAGTTCGATTTAGCAAAGCGGTTTCGGAGTGCATTATAATATTTCACTAATATTTGTTCGGCCCAGTCATTCTTCTTATGGAATGACTCTCATTCCATACTTTACTTTATCAATAAAGATTCTTTATCTTTATATCTTTTATAAATGTTCGTGTACCTAAATAGGAAAGTATACAGAAACTTCCGCACTTGTGTAAGATGATTTATAAAATTACCCTAACAATGCTTAGCAAACAAATCAAAGACTGCAAACATTAACAATATGTATGGCAGAGAAGAGTAAAACAAATAAATTGTGCACTTAGTTCTTTTCGCAATTTATTTATAATGTTATATTTCGTTCACATAGGGCAACACCAGCTTTGTTTTTATTAACATTTTAATCGAAAGTTAGGACATCAGTTAGATACTTAAACTTTTATTGGAAAATGAGCGAAAATAAGTTGAGTTAAGTTAGTTGGTCAACGCATTCTGGACGGTTATCAGCAACACGCAGTTTCGAATCCTGCCACTTAACAAAATAACTCATAATCAGTTAGACACATTTATCTTTTATTTGTAAGCCTACTTATAAGTAGGTAGGTACATATATGATATATACAGTATGAATGCTCTGCCGGAGCTCGCGATATTGACGTCCCGCTGCACTCCAGGTTCGCGACTCCCGAGATCATGAACCAGTACGGCGTGCTGCTGGAGGACTTCAGCAGCAACGGGGAGTTCGTCAACGACTGCATCTTCACCGTCATGCACCACGTGGGCGGGGACCTGGACTCGCTGCAGACCATGTACCAGCCTCGGATACTGAAGACATTCACCTCCATCTGGAAGTCCGAGTATGAGATATGCGATGTAAGACTTCTTTGCCATTTACCGAAAGATTAATATGTTTTTTTTAGCTTGGTGCGCTAAAATCTAAATGGATTGATATAGAAATATATAACGAGCATTTTCATGACAAGCAATTCATTGAGATTAACCCCCTATATTCGATTGTAAAATGTATCATGCTATGCACACATAAATTTAAAATTTGCTCATGTCATTAATTTAAATGAATCATAATTATAGAGTAGGTACGTACCTACTCTACCACAAAATTTCACAATCCTCCCCGGAGAGTACCTGCGTACATGCTGCGTACTTTCCTGTGATTATTGTTAACTTTGATGTTGCAAGTCTTGTATTAAACGCGAGCTCGGTTGTCACGCGTTTGCATTGCGAGAAGAAGAGAAGCCGCGCGAGTGCCGCTCGCAGCGCGTCAACGTGTAACGACGTTGGCAGACACGATTTCGAAACATAGCCGCGCCGCGAACTTTTTACTGTTGACGTCAAATATTAGTTGCAAACAGCGTCGTACTTACCGTAGCACGTTTCCAGGACTGGACGGACCTGGTGGAGTACGTGCTGAACACGTTCACGAAGAAGCCCACTAACCTGCAGAGCGCCGCCAGCTTCCCGTTCGCGGCGGACACGTGCCACGACGACCTGCTCAAGCTCATCGGCATCGCGCCGCCGCAGACGCAGGAGCTCAACGAGGTCGAGGCCAAGAAGAAGCTCGTGCAGAAGGCGCCCAAGACCTCCACCAAAGAGAGGTTCATTTTTTGATAGTTTCCATTTCCGCTACGCGTTTGCTACATAAATGGCAGTTGATACGAAACGTGAAGCGTGCTGGTGGTGTATTCCAGGTGGACGGAGGACGAGGTGGCGTCGCTGAGATGGATGTACCTGCAGAGCAGCGCCGCCGCCGACGCCGTCGCGGAGGTGGTGAGGCTGTTCAAGGAGAACGAGGTCGTCAAGTCCAAGGAGGCCGTCATTCGGGAGCTGTACAAGCAGAACATCATCAACAAGGACGAGTACAAGAAGCTCATGCGCGGCGACAGCGAGCGCCGCGCCCGGCACGCCACCAAGGAGATGCGGGAGGACGACATCTCCAAGCTGTGCGCGCAGCTCGCGGAGGACGGCAAGAGCAATTTCCTGGACTGGGTGCAGAGAGTGTTACTCGAGACCTGCTACGCCAAAATTTATCTGGAGAAGAGGAAAATGGACGAGTCCTCCGGCGGAATGGATGAGGCGGATGACTCCGACATGCTCAACTTTGAGGTGTTCAAGAAGAAGGCGGACGACGTGCCCGTACTGTCGCCAGTATCCTACCATTCTCTCAGTAAGTAGGAGTTTACATCATTATTTGCATATCGTTATATTTCTTACGCATTTCGTATTGAATATGTGGGAGGAAGACAAAAAAGTGTTGTCGGAACTTTCATGAAGCGTTATTTAATTTAATAACAAAGCATTAAGTAAATGCGAGTAGCGTTGAGTACAATGTTTGCTTGCTGCTGTATATGTAGGGTGTCGTGCGTTGCAGACCTGAACCAGTCGGTGCCGCTGGTGCCGTGGAGCTGCCAGCAGGCGGACATCTGCAAGGACCTCAAGTTCCTGCAGCTGCTGCACAAGCTGGGCTTCCACATGCCTATGGACTCGGGCAAGGTGTTCATACGCATCCCGCATTTCTGGACCGCAGACTTCCTCTACGAGGTCGCCGCCAAAATATCACCCATCGATACTTGTGAGTGGAAACATATCAAATCAAACTTACTAGGTATATTTATGACGTTAATCATTTCCCTATTGAATTCTAATAAATACTTGACGCATCTCACAGTAGGTCTTCTCAACTTTTGAAGAAAAATGGTTATTTAAGTCTAGTATTTTGAAAACAATTAACGAGAGAGAAACACAAGAAACTGACCAAATTTGTAAGTATGGGACACATTTTGTGAAGTGAAAGTTCTAAAAATCCTTGGCAATTATTTTGCAGCTAAACTGAAATTCTCAGTGAATGAGTTCTCGGAGACCAGCGCCAGCATGCCCCCCGCGGAGGACTTGTTGTACGGCGACATGACTCGCCCCGCCACCATGCTCGAGACAGACAACTTCTACCAGGTTCACAAGCAGACCCACTTCGCGACCATGGTCAACTTCACTCCCATGTAAGTACACCACATACATACAGACACTCGTGAACTAATCTCCGAAATAAAAAATATGCAAATACATGGCTATGAGAAAAGTAAATATAAAATTTGTCTAAAATTATAAATTTCCAGATGGCAAAATATTTGGACGTCTAATGTGATCGAGTTTATACTCGATCACATCTTGCACATTCATTGCAGATATCTCTTTTCTTATCATCAAATATTGATCCTCCTTTGGTTCAATCTGATTGTCTTGTAATCGACCACCAGAGACTTTTTGCCGGTTTTTGGACCCGTTGCAATGTTCCCCGCTCCAGTGCAGCCTACATCAACCTAAACCGGAAGAGATTTGAGGGGATCACCAAAATGTACACATTGATAGTATCTTTAATTACCAAAATTATCTTTCTAAGTTGTATGCTTGTTTTCTTTGCGGTCACGCCGTAGAGAAAACCGCATTAGCTGACCTAGACTAATAACGTAAATAAACCAATTTGTTTGCATATCGTTTTGGTGGCGCTTCACGTTCCCTTGGCAGCCCAGTTTCGTTTGATGGCGGCCGGCGCGCCACGTCTGTTCCCGCTACTTGAACTGGGTGTTTCTTTTCTAGGCCTGGATGTTCTTACAACTCTGAAGCTAGTGAGATAGATCACAACTGGCTAAATGTGGTCCAAAAATCGCAAGAGTGCAAATTAGCTCTAAATCCGGAAAGGTAATTAGATATTTAATACGGAGCCAGCGCGAGTAGACAAACTGAGAACACGAGTTTAGTTGGGACACTAGCTGAGAAGTTATTCAACTAAATTAGCTCCATCAGTCATTTGTAAACAAGTTCACGTTTACTTATATGACGATTGCTTTCAAACTATTCAAGTTCAATTGTATGAATTCAATATCAAAGTGGCACGTTTATCGTACAAGTACTTACATATAAATTAACAAACCTCTGCGATAAGCTTTATCTAAAAAACGTAAAATTTCAAACACGTCGCTCTTCTTTCTTTCGAAGCTTGATTTGTCTATTCTCTCTGTGCTGTGTAAAGTGTAGTGTGATTGTCGCAGGCATGAATTGAAATAGGTACTCCGGCTTCATACACTGTGATATTTTTTGTCTGCTATTGTGGTATCTATAATGCACATAAAGAATTCAACAATGAATGAAAAGCGCGCATTTCTAGTTTCCTGTTGTCTGAGAGCCGCCGTATCTTCGGTGTATTTAGCAACATGATATCGATTTTTTTAATAAGCGTACATGTAACACGTTGCGAACTATCTGCCATCATCTATTTCGATCAGTCTGCGGTGAGTGTAGTATACCTACAGTATAGTGTTTATGCAAGCTCGTTGATTAAACTTTGTCGCGTGCCGTAAGACGTAGTAAGTAAGCTGTCACGTTGCGACTCAATGCTTGTGCCTCTGTGAGCGATGGGTGCTTATAAATAGAGCACGTGGGGCCGTCACTTGAAGGTACAGCTATTGTGTGGGATTATACTTACAAGACGGGGAGCTCGCGGTGATGTGACGTAGGCGTACATATTGTAGAATACGTATTGAAATACTATACTCAATGATATAATGTCAATGGATTTATGTACAATCAACAGAATTGTTTGTTTTACATTAAAACGATGTGGCAGTAGCAAAAATGTAAACTGATGATAATAAACTACAAATAACAATAATTTGGATGCCCATGGTCATGAGTTTCAATTTTTAACATTAGTTTGTATTCTAATTCTTCCTTGTTTGCTGCATTGCATGTTTGGACATATTTTCATGAAATTAGAAAGTAGAAAAAAATAAACGTTTAGAATATTAGATGTCGCCTGAATAGTTGCGTGCAATATAATAATGTATGTGCAGTCCCGAGGCGGAGCGTGCGAGCGAGCACCGCGTGGCGCAGGCGGCGGGCGTGGAGGCTCCGCCGGCCGCCCCGGCCGCGCCGCCGCCCGCCCGCCCCTACCTGGGCGCGCTGCTGCCGGGCGCCGCGCCGCTGCTCATGCCCACCATCATGACCGTCAAGCAGGAGGTGTCCACCTACAGCGTCACGCACGTCGACAACGAGTACTACAATAACAGGTACGCGTCTATCACGGCTAGTCAAATACGTAGCTATAAATATAACACAAGTAAACATACATTTTATTTTAACTGCGTAACACAAGACGTAGAATGACATAATTTAAGAAAAAAAATGCCCCTGTTACAATTGTTGTTCATGTGGATCTTAGTTTGTTTTCCTCGGCGCATGGCCGTGAGCTAATGTGTGTATTTGTCCGGCAGCGTGTGTGAGACGGCGTCGGTGGCGTCGGACCTGACGTGCATGTACGTGTCGGACGAGGACGAGAAGCCGGACGAGGGCCCGGAGGGGCGCCCCCCCGCGCGCCGCCCGCCCCTGGACGCTGACTGTGACCTGCTGGACATTGACTGTCTCCTGCGGGACACGGACTGTGATCTCCGGGACGCGGAGTGCGATATGCGCGTCACTGAGTGTGATATGCGCGTCACTGAGTGTGATATGCGTGTCACTGAGTGTGACATGCGCGACACGGAGTGCGAGTCGCGCGACACTACATGTGAAATACGCGACACTGAGTGCGAAGTGCGCGACCCGCGATGCTCGCCGCGAGCCGCCGAGCGCGAGGCGGAACCCGAGCGCGTTGTCGACGGGGCGCAGCCCTGCAAGCGGCCGCGCTTCTAGCGCGCTCTCCCGCCCGATATCATCAAATTCATGTTCAATATTTTAGTAACTTTTATAATTCATGTTTTGATTATGAAATAGCTCTAAGTTTTACGTTTTTTACAAATAGAAATTAATCGGCGGCGCTGTCACAAGTGTATGAATCAAATTACGATTGTGATAAAATCTAATTCCAGTTTTGTACCTATCGAGGTCTCGATGTTGTTTTTTGAACGGATTAGCCTCGTGATGTGATCTCGCTTCCCGCGGAGAATTTAATAGAATTTATGCGTTAATTATATTTATAAAGATTTATTGAATGTTTACAAGAGGATTATATAATTTGTATTCTTAGCTGATGATGTGTTACGGACCGTTAACCTGTCTGAGATTGGATCAATGGTAAGAAATAGAAACTTAATTTTAGTTACGATCGTTTTATTTGATTTATTAATAAATTATACAGTATTAACAACACTTAGGTACTTACATAACTACAGGTACACATCTAGTAACGAAAATAATCTTTAATACTGCTTCTTTAAGCGCCATTACGTCGTATGGCATTCTGAGTGACATGTCTAGTGATAGCTGTTGAAGGCGTGCTGGTGGCCGCTGGGCGGGAACTTGCTCAGGTACGCCTGGATGGCTTGGTCGTAGCTTCGTGTCTCGAACGACTCTCCGTCAGCGGCTTCTGGGGAGTTGGAGCTGCTGTAGTATGAATGCGAAGGAGCTTCGTACGAGCCGCCGGCTGGCCCTTCGCTAGAGGGGTATTCCTCCGCGAACGACTCTACGTTCTGTCCGTGTCCGCCCCCACTGTAGAAGTCCTCCTCGTGCGCCTGGGGCTGCGGCTGAGGCGCCTCCTGCACCTGGTAGGAGTGGCCCGCGTGGCCGCCGTCGTGCGCGAGCGCCTCGTGGCCGGCGGCCGCGTGCGCGTGCGAGGGCTGCGGGACCTTCACGATGTGCGGCACCGGCACGGGGTAGGGCTTCACGATGTGCACCGGGTAGGGCACCTTCTGCACTACCTTCACGGGGTACGGCACGGGCACTTTCACGGCGATGGTTTTCGTTATCTTAATGACTTTGACGGGCGTCTCGTGGTGGTCCACATGCTCGCCCAGGTCCTGCAGCTCCGTCTCATACCCCTCCACGGGGATCGTGTGCGAGTGCTGAGATGCGTAACTGTAGTAAATGCAGCCGAGAAAAAATAATAATTTCTGAAACAAAAGAGGCGACGCTGTCACAAAATGTAGAATAAGTACATACCCTAATAATAACAGTGCACTACTTTTTCCGGTCGCGGTTTACAAAAACAGGAAGTAGGTGATTGTTATTATGCAACAAATGACATAACTTCTGAGTTCGGACAAAAAACACAAGTTGCGATCGAAGCAGCGGCGCAAGGAAAAAAGAAGACTAAAAGGTGACCGAGATCTACTAACCGGCAGTCCCATTGTCGCGAGGTATGAGCGTCTACCTACTTACGGTGCAGTTGAAAAACTATCCAGCCACAAGTGTATCGAGGGGCTTTTATAAGGAACATTCTCTCTGAAGCGAGAGGCGGGCTTTTGGTTGGTGCGGTTACTTTCTTCACTCGAGTAGTGGCTGGCGGCGTCGATGCTAGCTGTTGCGCGCGGCGCCGCGCCATGCGAGGAGAAAGGAACATCATTTGTTATACAACTCCTCTTACCTACATACGAACCAGTCTAGACGTAGGGTTTTTTAGTTTTATGTACATAAGTAAGTAGGTGCCGCTAATCACTACTTTGATTAGATAATTAATTTAGTTTGCTTCTAGTTTTATTTGTAAGGTACCTAATTATACTGTTAGTTAGGTATTTGTAATAGGTTTATCTAAGAATCAAATATAGGTACTTGATGTATCATTTGTTTGAGTTGCATCCGTGTTTCGAAGACTCGTCAGGTGTAGGTACCTAAGTGAAATCAAAAAGTATAGAAAAAGAACTGATATTTTTTTTAAATACAAACACTATAATATCATAACTAGTAGCGTAACGCAGTGTTATGGCTCAGTACAGGACTAAAAGTGTGTTAATCCAGGGTCTTACCATTCTCCATACTAAATTTCAACCAAATCAGTTGAGCCGTTTGACCGTGAAATGTAACATACGAGTATGTACCTACCTACACACTCACGCATAAACTTCCATGCTTATAATATTAGTGTGGTGTTATTATACATGCTGTTTTTCTTATGTACAATAAAATTGTTGTATTCTAATGCTCGTAAACATAATTAATGAAGCAAAAGTTAGTTTTTTTTATTTGCGTCATCACATCATTAAATTGAACAAGTGCTATACGTGTGACCTCCAATTACTACATGGAGGTCAGTGAGACAAAAAATCAAAATATCCTCGATTTTATCAGACTGAGATAAGCTTCATCATAATCATAAATTTAAGGGCCGGGCCCTTGTCTGTGGAGTATGCGCCATCCTTCCCGGTCTTCTGCCAATTCCTTGACCTCCTTATACGACATGACACCCGCCTTTTCTTTTATTTGGTCCATGTATGATCTTCTCGGCCTTCCTCTTCCTCTTCGGGCTTCCAATTTTCCTTCCATGATGTTTCTTATAAATTAGTCATGTCGTATAATGTGGCCAACCATCTTCCCTGTTCTGTTTTCAATAGTTGCCATTATAGTACGATGTTCTTGGACCATGCTCAGCACTTCTTCATTGGTCTTTCTTTCTGTCCAACTAATATTCTCCATCCGCCGCCAGCACCACATTTCAAAAGCTTCTATTCGTTCTCTATCTCTTTGAGTCATGGTCCAAGTTTCGCTTCCATAAAGAGCAATACTCCATATGTAAGATTTTATGAGCTGTTTTCTTACGTGTTTTGCAATTTTGGATTTTAGTAAATGTTTCTTCCGGTTGAATGCTGTTTTTGCTATGGATAAGTAAGTATTCGGGTTATTATGTCTTGAGTGCATCTTGAGTCTACTGTTATTACGCTTCCTAAATATTTGAATGAATGTACTTGTTGTATTGGGTTATTGTGCAGTTTAATAGGATTTCTATTGTAGATTTGGTTTCTGGTGATTGTCATGGTTTTGGTCTTGTTTGATAAGTTTTTCCATCTCTCCTCTCCATTCTCGTCTCGTCCATTTGTTTGATAAGTTTTTCCAGTTCATTTCTATTGTCGGCTATAGCTGCAATGTCATCTGCGTAACGTATAAAGAAAATCCGCTCTCCATTCACTTTAATTCCACCGTTTTCTGATTCTATGATTTTGCTAATTGCATTTTCAATAAATACCTACCTATGTTGAAAATAGTTGGTGAAAGTGGGCATCCTTGTCTTACTCCTTGTCGTATTTTTGCTGTTGTGGTTTCAGTTCCTATGTCTATTGTGGTTTGCTGATTTTTATAAAGGTTGTATATTATTCTTCTATCTCTATAGTCTACTCCAATGTTTTTTAAAATCGTAAGCATCTTTTTCCAATTTACTTTGTCAAAAGCTTTTTGACAAAGTAAAGCAGGTCAATGAATGCAATATGTGTATCTATACCCAGATCTATTCGCTTGTTAGTGATGAGTCTAGTATTTTTGAAACATGTGATATGAGACTTAGTGTTCTATGTTCTTCGCATTTGTCTCGGAGGAAATATCACAATGGAGGGAGCCATAGAGACGTTGCCGCTCTTACGTCTGTGTGTAAAGCACTTGAGTGTGTCTTTGTCTTTCCTTCAGAATGAAGCTATACATAATAAAAATACACGTGCGGCGTTGCCAGCATGTAAATTTGCCATCTCTTTTACTCGTGTAAAAGAGATGGCAAATTTACATGCTGGCAACGCCGCACGTGTATTTTTATGACCGACGAGTAGGCCAAAACATTGCGTTTGTGCTTTAGAATTTTAAAGAATATCAAGTGATTTTACGGTGTTACAGATTTGTTTAAAGTTAAATGTAAAACTATGTCGTGCTCAGCAGTGTCATGTTCATCAAGAACTATAAAAGGAGGTGTAAAAGACCCGGATTTGTCATTTCATACGTAAGTTGGTGACAATGTTTAAGTCATTGTAAATGCTAAATTGATGATGTTTTTAGTCAAAATGCTATTGTACCATCATATTAACAATCTAGTTTATATACATCCATGTGATTTGGGTCAAGATAATGTCTAAAACTGTCTTAAAACAGCAAAAGTGTTAAAAGATAATTTAAGCATCAATTCTAGTGATGTACCATAGATTTTAGTTTTATCGATATATCGATAAAAGATATATCTTCCAATCTTGATAAAATTGTGCCTAAGAACATGTAATGTAATGTCATAACTAAATGTATTTTTTTACACTGAATTATGTACATATCGTTTCCTTTTTCTTTTAACGTACAACTAATTTTTAGATTTCCAAAATGTCCAGAAATGAGAAGTGAGTGGATCAAAGCTGTTAGGCGTGATAACTGGGAGCCAACAAAATATTCCAGACTGTGTTCGAATTATTTCGAAGAAACCTGTTTCATCACCGGATTACAGATAAAAAGTATCTAATATAATCTATTATGGATAAAGAGTCTTCAGATTTGTTGCGTACCATAGGCGGAAAAAAATCAAGATTTGCTTGTGAGATTAAAGCCTTTTAAGCCAGATTGCCAGATTACCTATCTTATAAAATAATTAATAAACAATTCATATAAAATACATGCATTTTTATTCACTTCACCAATATTCCATCGATAGACTTGATGGGAATGTCACATCACTAGTCACACACACTAATGCAAATCTGTAACTGCACACTAGCAAAAAGTGGCCACGCTCAAAATCTCTATGGCTCCCTCCATTGTGATATTTCCTCCGAGGCATTTGTGGGTGTTAAGTTTTTTGGGTAGAAGTACTGTTTTAGTGGTTTGAAAATCATTAAGAATGTTACCTGTTAAGTACCTACATTTCTTGGGTCAGTTTAAATATTTTATCTAAGAGAGGGTCGCATACCGCATATTTGATAAGTTCTATGTGAATTTGGTCTTCTCCTGCTGCTTTTCCATTTTGTATATTTTGTAGAGCTCTGTCAAATTCTTCTCGTACTATTGGTGGGCCTAAATCATCACAATCTATTGAATTTTCTTCTTCTAGATCTTCATCATCCAGTCCTGCTCCGTCGTATAATGTTCGTATGTAGTTTTTCCATTATTGTAGTTTTTATTTATTGTTAATTTAGTTTTTCCATCGTTGTACTATTTCTTTTTCGTCCAGTAGCATTTTTCCATCTGAGTCGAGGATTGCTGTGTCTTGTGTTTAAGGTAAATTTTCTTAATAAGACTATCTGCTTTATCTACTTTTCCTTCTTTCAGGTATTTTTCAATGAGTTGACAGTCTTCTTTTATTGCATTTTCTTTGGCTTTATTACATTTTAAAGTTATTTTGTTGGTTAAAGTTTTATATTTGCTTACACTTGTAGCATCAGTTTTATTTTTCAGCTTCCTGCGGTCAAGCATGAGGGTTATTATATCCTGTGTCAACCACCTTTTTTCTTGGGACTATTTTTACTTTGTTTATACATTCATTAGCACTAGTAGGTACGTATCGTGTTGCTAATATTTTTCCATCTTGTTTCTATGTCTATTGGACTAGAATTATTTAATTCTATGCTATTTATATACCGTGAAATATGCCAACTTTGCCATTAGAGGTATCTTTGCCCAAAACACTCCAAATAAGTCAAACTGGTTCTGTAGAAAAATATCCTTATATTATGGCAACATTAGTAACTTTGGAAGAAATTAGGTTTTACGTGTGGCATTACTGAGAATTGCATATCAAGCTAACGTCGTTTAGTATCATGTTGCGACTTGTTCAATGAGGTGGGTGTTTTAGCAGGCAAATTTTAGGAAAAATGTTTAACAAAAATTTTAGACATGGCAAAAACGAAGGTATGTTTGCATAATCATTATGATGTCGGAAACGAATTACAGTGTATTTTATTCTTAGTTTCAATGTTATACTAGGTTAATTAAAACAAAAGTTATGACAGTGGGCAATGTTATCCAGTAATGTTCCAAACTTATAATGACAACTTTGCCCAAGTTTGAAAAAGTCCTAGGGTTGTCACTTTGTACATTCAGAAGACTTGATAACTTCCTTTTTTCGAAGTCGGTTAAAAAGCTGTGACTATTTCGGCGTGACATAGTGATGAATTGATAATAAGAACAACACAAAATATTTCAATGGCAAGAGCTGAAAAAGGACCGCAGAAATAGCTGAGCATTTTGTCAACTTTGAAAGACATACGAACTGAAAATATTATCAATCTCGATGAAACAAACCTGTCAGACGACCCAGATTCTTCCAAAAGAAAAAAACATATTTAACTGTCTCTATTATCCTAACTCATTCTCGATCTCTCTTTATTTATTTCTCAATCTTGATTTTTTATCTAAAATAAGTTAATTTATAAGAGTTTCAGCCATTTGTATTTTCGAAGAAATTAATAAACATTAGTATATTACCACAGAATACACAATAAAAATATTACCTCCAATTTTGTTTTTTTGAACCTATTAAAAATATTTGCTTTTGGCAGCCCTAACATTTTGACATCGCAACTTTTGTCTTGTATGGATTATAGAAAAATATACAGGGCAACATTGCCAACTAACCTAATAGAGAAACTTAAATCATTATTTGTAAGATTTTTAGAGTTAACGACTTCATTGGCCGAATACTTTTTTTTTTTTTTTTTTAATTGGCCATAACTTTGTATTGTGCCAGTTCTCAAGTAAAAACGGGGAAACTTCATAACCCCCAAAAAAGCACGCGAAATTAACTATAAGTAGTATTAAGTGATCAGAAAGCTTTACATATATACAACCTAACAAATTAACTTAACACGTAACTACTATATTTACATTAAAAGGAAGGAATAACAAATTTACAATTTTTTTTTTTTTTTTTTTTTTAATTGGCCATAACTTTGTATTGTGCCAGTTCTCAAGTAAAAACGGGGAAACTTCATAACCCCCAAAAAAGCACGCGAAATTAACTATAAGTAGTATTAAGTGATCAGAAAGCTTTACATATATACAACCTAACAAATTAACTTAACACGTAACTACTATATTTACATTAAAAGGAAGGAATTACAAATTTACAATTTGAGGTCGTTATCTATGATTAACTTTGACAGTGCGCCATATACTGCTTTTGTTTTGTATGTTAAAAGGGAGGATACATTTATTGGAAACGGAATCTCCAGTTCTATTAAGCATTCGTAAAAATTGGTTACATCAGTTAGAGGGCATTCGAGTAGTAGATGATTGACATCAGCAACCGGTTCACCACACGAGCATGAAGGATTGTCTACGATTCTAAATTTATGAAGGTGTGCAGGACTACAAACATGTCCAACACGTAATCTTATTAAGGATGAAGTGGCCCTTTTTCCTAATAATATTTTAGAAAACCATGGTTTAATTTGCAAGTGACTTTGTATAGAATAATAATGTTTTCCAGTTAATATTGCAGACTTCTCCCATATATCTCTCCAGGCATTCTGGAGATATAATTTAGGTAAAGTTGCTATATCATGGCAATAATTGATGTATGGATACATATCTCCACACCCCGTAGCGTCATTAGCAATTTGATCAGCTCTCTCATTTCCTTTTATACCAGTGTGGCTCGGTACCCACAGGAACGTAACAGAATAACTCTTTTGATGACATTTGTACAAAATATCTCTGATATTCACAATTACAGGCATAGTTGCTTTTGATTTGAAAGGAAATCTTTCTAATGATTGCAAGGCGCTCTTGGAGTCTGAAATAATCAATGTTTTTGGTAATTTTGCCAGCAAAATATATTCTAATGCTTTATATATAGCGAAGCATTCACCAGTAAAAACAGACGTTTCTTGTGGTAGTTTGATTTTTTGGATAATGTTGAATTCCCGGTGAAACACTCCAACTCCTACCGTGTTATTAGCACCATGTTTCGATGCGTCACAATAAATATGATGCCAACCATCCCAGTTATCATGTATAATAGAATTAAAATTATTATTAGAGTTAATGTCACCTTTTTCTATATCTAGATCTACATGTATTTCCGGGCTTAAAATCAATGCTTCGTAGGGGACATTGTCAAACAGTGGGAGTTTCGTAGAGCGATAAGTAGGAGCTGATAATGATGTAAACCTATTAGCACTATTGACAAGACATGGCACTGTTTTATGTACCCAATAAGGTGAAGTAGAACAAAGATAAATCAACTGGGATAATTTATGAATTAGTGGATGATTGCAAAATTGAAAGGCTCGGCAAAAGAATCGATCCGCCAAAAATTGGCGTCGGATATTCAAAGGGGGTTCTGCGCACTCAACTTGAAGAGCATTAATAGGGCTTGATTTCATAGCACCAGCTATTATCCTGAGAGATTTATTTTGAATAGAATTAAATTTATTGATAACTGAAACTCTACAAGGTTCCAGGAGGAAACTTCCATAATCAAGAACGCTTCTGATAAGAGCATTATATGCCAATTTAAGGGAAAACGGATGGGCACCCCACCATACTCCTGCTAGACATCTTAGCATGTTAAGACGCTGTTCACACTTATATGAAACTAGTTCAGAATGAGGAATGCCAGAGAGTTTGGAGTCTAGAACTAGACCTAGGAATTTAGCTTCCTCTTTTTGGGGAATTAACTTGCCATCATATTTGATGTTTAAAAACGGGGGATTACGTAATCTAGAAAAAAGAACGGCAATGCTCTTTCCTACAGATAACTCTAAACCATGCCTATCTAGCCATGATTTAAGACTAATTAAAGATAGAGAAAGTTGGGTACACATATATTCAATTGAATTGTCAGAGCAATAGAACAGTAGATCGTCTGCATATTGAAGAACTTTAACTGAATCTAGTAAACAAAATTCTAAATCATATGTGTATATGCTATAAAGCAGAGGGCTTAATACAGACCCTTGTGGAAGGCCTTTCCAAAGAGTTCTGCATTCGTCTGATGAGTCGAGTCGGATTGTTCTGCCACTAAGAAGGTTGATGATAAAATTGGAAAGTATCAGTGGCACTTTCAATTTTTCTAGTTTAGTTTTCAGAACTGTAAGGAGAACATTGTCGTATGCTGATTTAATATCCAAAAATATACCAACCGTGGGTTTGTTGAGAGTGAGAGAAACACGAATATCAGTCACAAATATACTGATGCTATCCATGCAACTCTTTCCTCTCCTAAAACCGTACTGTGATTTTGCCAAAAGATTATTTGATTCAACGTACCATTCAAGGGGGGTAATGGGGGAGAACGGACTCAACATCTTTCCGGCCCCAATTGTCAACCTCACCTGCACGCGCGGACAACACTTCATCCGCGGCGGTATTCCCCCAATACCGTGGTCCCCCTGCTAGACAACGGACGAGGCAATGGCGACCGAACTGTGGCGGTATAACCATACTCCTGACCAGTGGTCAGAAGAGGTTTCAGGAACCTTGGGGTTCAAATAACCCCAAAAAGACTGGTGCAGAAGGCAACGGGAAACCACTGCAACTATATTCCCTAGTAATCAGCTCATATGGAAAAAGTTCATAAAGCAATGGCCCCGAGTGCCCGGCGTCACTTCAATGGGACAGGGGTGCGAAGAATCCCCGGGCGTAGTAATTTAAGAATTGCAACTTGGAATGTTAGAAGCCTCTTGAATCCTGCTAAATTAATCAACGTCAGAAAAGAAATGACACGATTAAACATAGATATATGTGGATTGAGTGATGTAAGATGGAAGGGTTCAGGGAAACATCAAATCGATAAGGACTATGTCCTATACTATTCTGGATCAGACGAATCCTCTAACAAACATGGAGTAGGCATTATTTGTACACAAAGCATCAGCACATCCGTTACCTTTGTGCCAGTATCCAATCGTACAATGATGATCCAAATACAAACTAAGCCAAGGAATATGAACATTATTCAAGCTTATGCACCAACACAAGATGGCGATGACGAAGAAGTGGAAAAATTTTATGCCGAAGTGGAGCAGTTGCTAAAAGTTACCAAAAGGCATGAAATCAACTTTGTCATGGGAGATTTTAATGCCAAAGTAGGAGAGGGTGAAGTCCAAGGAGTTGTGGAAAAATATGGATTAGGAGAAAGAAATGTAAGAGGAGAAAAGTTTGTGCAGTTTTGTCAAGAAAAAGAAATGGTCGTTACCAATACATACTTTCAACTACCTCCAAGGAGACTGTATACTTGGACATCTCCCAGGCACACACCGAACCATATAGTGAGAAACCAAATTGATTTCATCACTGTCAACAATCGATTTAGGAACTGTATAAAAGGCGTTAAAACCTATCCAGGGGCCGATATTAATTCAGACCATAATCCCGTTGTGGCTGACTTGTCATGTATCTTAAAGAAAATTAGAAGAAAGCAGAACATCCGCTTTGATATCCGAGCTCTTAATGACAACAAAATAAGACCTAAAGTAGCTAACGAGATTAATGGATGGGCTTTGGATAGAGTTGGAAATGATACAAGAACTGTAGATGACATGTGGGCTGATCTTAGAAGCAAGGTATCCGAAATCAGTAATGCACATCTGCGTCCGAAAAGTTGGGAAAGTAAACAAGTTTGGATGACTGATAAAATTTACAACCTCATGGAAGAAAGGCGATTACACAAAAACATACCTTCTAAATATGCATCTATCGACAAGCAAATACGGAGAGAAGTAAGATTTGCTTTAAACTCCTGGTACGAAAAGAAGTGTGAACACGTGGAAAACCTACACGCAAAACATGACGCATTCAACTTGCATAAAGAGATCAAAGCTATGGTAGGTCAGAAAACTCTCTCTCACCATCAGCTTGTAGATGAAAATCAAGTACCTATTTTGGACGTGGGTAGGAAAATGACTCTCTGGGAACAATACATACAAGATCTATTTTCAGACGATTCAAGAGAAACTGCTGAACCAGATGTAAACGTGGACGATAGCCGGATGTTCATGAAAGCTGAAATTACGAAAATGTTACGTCGCGCTAAATCTGGTAAAGCTGTAGGTCCTGACAACGTTCACATAGAGATTCTGAAGCTTATTGATGAGGAACATATTGCAGTTTTAGTAGACCTATTCAATCTGGTCTATAACACAGGCCACATTCCTCAGGACTGGCTTAAATCAACTTTTATCACATTGCCCAAAAAGAAAAACGCGAAAAAATGTGAAGAATTTCGAACAATTAGCCTCATGAGTCAAGTGCTAAAGCTGTTCCTATCAATAATCCATGAGCGTATAAGGCTTAAATGTGACGAACAGTTGAGTGACAGTCAATTCGGATTCCGATCTGGTGTAGGTACTCGGGAAGCCTTATTCGCTGTGCAGGTTTTAGTCCAAAAATGCCGCGATATGCAACAAAACGTCTTTCTTTGTTTTATAGACTACGAGAAAGCGTTCGATAAAGTGCAACATAATCGCCTTCTTGCATTATTGGACGATATCGGTTTGGACGAGAAAGACGTTCGCATTATACGTAACCTGTACTGGAATCAGCGTGCTACGGTGAGAATCGAGGGAACAGAATCTAAAGAAGTTAACATAAGAAGAGGTGTGAGGCAGGGCTGCATCTTGTCTCCAACACTTTTTAACATCTACTCGGAAGCGATCATGACGGAAGCTCTTGATGAACTGAACTGTGGTGTCAAGGTTAACGGTCGTCTCATTAACAACCTGAGGTACGCCGATGACACGGTACTCATAGGTTCAACTGAAACAGAGTTACAGAATATCATTGATCGTGTTAACGAATGCAGTGTCAAAGCTGGTCTGAAAATGAATGTCACGAAAACAAAGTTTATGGTCATTTCTAACAATCCCAATATTCAACCTAGCATATATGTGGCGGGCCAAAGGCTAGAGCAAGTGAATAAGTATAAGTATCTTGGCACATGGCTTACACAAAATTGGGATAGTGAGACTGAGATCAAGACACGCATAGAAATTGCACGTAGCGCCTTTGTAAAAATGAAAAAGGTCCTCTGCAACAAAAAGCTGAAACTCAAGCTACGGGTACGTCTCATCCACTGCTACATCTGGCCAATTCTTCTCTACGGATGTGAAGCCTGGACTATTAAGGAAGATATCAGCAAACGTATAGAGGCATTTGAAATGTGGACGTATCGACGTATGATGGCTATATCTTGGACTCTGAAAGTCACGAATGAGGAAGTTTTGCGGCGAGTTGGTCAAAAACGCAAACTTTTGCAGACCGTCAAACAACGCAAAGTTGCGTACTTGGGTCATGTGCTCAGGCACGATAGGTACGAACTTTTGCAACTTATAATGATGGGAAAAATTGCGGGGAGAAGACGAGTCGGTCGCAGAAAGAAGTCCTGGTTGCGGAACATTCGAGAATGGACCGGGATCAGAAGTGCCGCAGAATTGTTTCGTTTGGCAATGAACAAAATAAAGTATGCAGAGCTGACTGCCAGCCTTCACTAGTTGGAGAGGCACCATAAGAAGAAGACCATTCAAGCCTATTTTTAACCAGATGTTCAGCAATTTTGACTACAACATTAGACAATGCAATAGGTCGATATGAGGATACATCGGAAGGCTGTTTGTTTGGTTTTAAAATGGGTAACACTATTTGAGCTTTCCACGATTTTGGAATATGGCCTGATATCATGATGGTGTTTATCACGTCTAACAAATAGAACAAAGCTGAATCTCCAAAGTGTTTATAAAAAGAGTAAGGGAGACCATCCTCGCCTGGAGCAGAGTCTTTGGTGTTCATTAAAACGCTTTTCAGCTCTTGGAAAGTGAAAGGTGAGTTTAGTCCGGTAAGACTTGTAAGAGTATTAGGTACTATTTAAGTCAGTAACTAATTCCTTCTGGGGAGCGTATGAAGGTGCTAAATGATCAAGATATTGAGAAGATAATTGTTGTGGAAGAGAAAATGTTGGATTTGACAAAGTTGATTTGAATTTCCTGATATTTTGCCAAACTATCGATGATGGAGTCTGGGGAGATATTGAGGTACAATATCTTTTCCATCCAGTCTTACGCTTTTCTACAAGAATTTCTTTAGTTTCTTCTATTGTACTGACTAAAATGTCGTAATTTTCTGATGTCATGTTTAAATTATACTCTTTTTCTGCCAACTTTCTTTTTTTGACAGCTTCTGAACATTCTTTATCCCACCAAGCCGGAGAAGGTCTTCTATTTAGTGCGCTATTCTTTTTAGGGAATAGCTCTTCAGCAATGTTTGACATTGCATTTAACAAGCTTTCGATACAAATTTCTTCAGTGAATGTATTGGGTTGTTTAAGAGTTGGTATAATATTCTCTAGCTTTGATTTATAAGAATGCCAATCAGCATCGGCAAGTCTGTATTTCATACTAGGTGAAAATGGGTGAGGACGTGGTGGAACATTTTTATTGGCTAAACTAATGACTATGGGATAGTGGTCGCTGCCATGAGTGTAAGGACAAATGCACCATGTAAAATCCAGAGCGACATCTGGTGTGGATATGGATAAATCTACGGCACTCAAATTTTCTCCTGGTTTAGTCCTACGAGTAGGAGTTCCATCGTTTAGGACACATAAATTTAGGTCATCAAAAATATTTATAAGTTGGTTGCCATATGCATTAGAGATCGAACTGCCCTACGCTTGATGGTGACAATTGAAATCACCCAAAACTAAGAATGGTTTCGGAATATGCTGAAGAATTTCATGAATTTCATTTATTATAGAAGTAGAAGGATGAGGGATGTAGATAGATACAAAACTTATATTTAAAATCTTAGCACCAACAATGGAAAAACCATCGCCATGAGGGGGAAAAGACAAAGCAGTAAACAAAAGTGTGGAATGAATGAGTAGTACGACACCGCCATGGTTGTCGATTCTATTGTCATTGAGACAAAAATAGTTTTTAATTTTTAATATAGAGCCAGGTTTTAACCATGACTCTGACAGAGCAATAATAGAAGGATTGATTTTTGAAATTATATACAACAATTCAGTTTTTTTATGTTCTGCACTTCGGCAGTTCCACTGAACAATCGTGAGTAGATTGCCCAGCGGGAATGTATCGAAATGTTTTATTGTCGACGTTCATATTGTTATTGAGTTGTTCAATTAGAGGGGCAACGTTGTTCGGTAACATGATATTATTTTTCCTTAAAGTGTCTATCAGGGTTGACATTATCTGTTTGAGGGTTTCAATACTAAGTTGATCATTACTATTCGCTTTATTAAGGCCGCAACCATTACCAATACCAGACAGCATATCATAATCTTTAACTAATTCGCGATGTGCTCGGCGATCGTAGCCCTTAGCTTGTGTATTCGTTCTTACAGGTGAACCCGACTTGGACGTGCGAACAACAAACCCACCACGCGAGGGGCCAGCTGCAGACGGTCGTGGGCCAGGAGTTGTAAACATGATTGGTCTTTCAATTTTCGATATAGGAGGACTTGAAGACAGTACTTCAGAATAGGACTTGCCTATGGGCGCATGAAGTTTCGCCGCTTCTGCATATGAAATGCATTGTTCGGCCATAGAAAGCTTAATTTTTTTCTGTCTAACAAATTCCGGGCAGACTTTGTTCGATGCAAAATGAGATCCAGAGCAATGACAACAGGTAGCAGCATCTTCTTCTGTTTTGCATGAATCGCCAGAGTGATCCTGACCACACTTATAACAGCGGGGTTTCGACCTACACTGGTTTTTGGTATGTCCAAAGTGGCAACAGTTATAACACATTATTGTTGGAAAAGTGTAGAGCTCAACTTGAACTGAGTTATAGCAGACATAGACATGATTTGGAAGAAACTTTCCGTCGAAAGTCAGGACAACTGACTGCGATGGCTTCCATACTGGTGCACCATTAATAACAACCTTATAATTCAAGCGTCTGACTTTTAAAATTTTCCCACATCCAATTGAAACGTTTATGCTTTCAAGCACCTCTTCTTCGCTCCACTCAGATGGGATTCCTCGCACTATGCCCATGCGGGTAATTGTAAATGTCGGGATGAATGCCTTTAATTTTTCGGTGGCCAGGAATTGATTCGTTATAAAAATGTTGGCATCTTTGAAAGTCAAAAATGAAAGAGTTATTTTATTTCGACTGATACGTTTTAAACTTCCATTTACAACATTGGTAATTTTGTGTTTATGGAGGAACCTTCCAAATGTTATTGGGTGTAGAGTTGTGCCATCATTCTGATTATTGTTTTCTCGTATTACATGTACTGTATAGGGGCCGTTGTCCGTGCTAACGTATAAACTTCTTGCAACAGGGGCAGGAGCTGGCTTAGGTGATGAAGCCGGAGCCTTTATCGAATCACTACTACCATCAGAGATTTCATTAATTTTCCTTTTCTTTTTATTTTTTACTACTGGAATTTCCGTATCCATCTCGCAATTATTTGTTTTAATTGTTAGATACAAAACAAGCTGCCGGAGGAACAGGGTCCCACGGGTCGGGAGGCTCCTCCATGAAAAGAAATGTAAAAAGAACTTACCTAGATTACTTATATACACTTAAAAACTAATATTACACTAATTTTAAACACAAAGTAATAATACTTAGCTGATCTGATCACTTTTTATACAAATAATAATAAATAATATTTTCCCAGAAAAATACGCGCCCGCCTTGTTGAAAGTTTCCCGCGCTTTTTTTTCCCGAATACTTTAGCTAGTTCCTTTCTCGTTGACATACGCGCTAAATTTGAGCAAAAAAACCATGTGGGTAATGTTGGCTAAAAGTCTAGATAACTTTGCCCGCCATCAAAATCAATGAAATTGTCGAATAAATGTGGACTTTTTAAATATCTTACTAAGCCGATTTATACACATGACACTAGAAAAGCTATTAATAAAAGCAAATGCGTAAGTGTTCCTAGAAAAAACAAAAAATATTTATTATTTTCCTTAAAAAACGGGCAAAGTTGGCATGTTTCACGGTAATCTTTCAATTTATCTCCTAGCTTATTACTATATTGCACTGTTGTATTGCTCGTTTTATCCTTAATACTAGTGAGATCTATTTTCTTCGATTTAGTTTTTCTTTTGTTTTGTTGTAATTTCAGATTATGTTTGCTTATAGGTAAGTAAGTTGTGATCGGATTTTATATCAACGCCCGGTAAGGTTTTGCAATTTGTGACGGATCGTTTGTATTTTTCTTTTACTAATATGTAGGTACTTAGTCTATTTGATATCTCGCTGTGTCTCCCGGGTTTTTCCAAGTACTTATACAATCTTCTTTTGGGTTGTTTATAGTGTGTATTGAGAGGTACCTACCATATTATGTTCTTTACAAAATTGAACGAGTCTGTTTCCTCTCTCATTTCTTTTTCCTAAGCCAAACATTCCAACTATATTGTCTCCTGCTCCTTCGCCTAATACTGCGTTAAAGTCTCCCATAACGACTAGATAATCATTTTCGTGGACAATGTTATGGAGTCTATGTTATTATAGGTACCTACCTACATTTCTTCTACTTCGTCTATGTGGTGTCCGGTAGTGGGCATGTACACTTGTAGAATTACGATGTTTCTGTTTTCATTTTAACTGCTGTTAATCTATCGCTATGGTGTATGGTATTTGTTACTTTATCTCCCCATTTTTTAGTATTAGTGCTGTGCCGTTTTTTCCTTGAGTTTCTCCTGTATATATTACTCTGTGATCCCCGTTCCAGTAATCTCCACTTCCTCCCCAACGAGTCTCACCTATCCTACTATTACTACTACTAATCTTACTATATCTATCTTACAGTTATCCATTTCCATTAACAGATTCTCAAGTTTGCCTGCTGACAACATCGTTTTCGCATTGAACGTACCGATTGTACAGGGATTTCGCAGGATGACGACCCGGGTAGCCCTGTTACTACCCCTGCCGGACTCGGACCGCCACGGCATGTTACTTCGCGGAAGCCCGTTGTCAAGAACGTTTACTGTATTAGGCGACATTTTCCATTACTCCAAAATTGGGATAAGTAGTGCGGTGGTTTCCCACTTGCCTTCCGCACCGCGGTACAAGAGCTGGTTGCCCATCAGTTGCTATCCTGACCAGAACCCTTCCAGAGCCTTCCTCTTCGGCCTCTCGCCAGTACCGGTGTTACCGCTGCCTAACACAGGGGAAACGCTTATTTAATGGCGGCGTTTGATCGCCATGTCACAGAACCGTTGTTGGACCTTTTGCAGCACTTTATAGGTTAGCCCGCTCCACCAGACTACCCACTACGTCCTGATAGTTCCGCCGCTGTTGGTCGGGGACTGCTTACTGGTTATTCGCAGCTAACCACCATATCTGGTGGCCGTTCCACTATCCGCCACCCTTAGAAAATATGAATTAAGGTTTGACCAAATAATTTGACAATCATCGTTTTTGTAGATGGTTAGTTGTATATAAGTTATAAGTAACCTCCATTTTTAGATTAGCTACCTAATTTATTATTGCTAAGTGGTACTTAACAGGATTAGTTTACCTCATTTTCACAGAATTAGCTTCTGAATTTGAATAGAATCAACCCCACACAACTACATATTAAAATTAAATTAAAACAAAGTATGGCATTAATTAAAGCATATATTAATACAAACAATGGAATACAGAAAAAAATACAGTATTTATATTTTTTCAGTGTGTGCATTAGACTCGCATTCTGTCGGAGAGTACTCTGATGATGGAGCCATAGCCTCCTACGCTGAATGCTTTCTCATGCCAGAGGAGCAGGTGGCCGCTGGACCCCTCCGAGGGGCACTCAAACCCTCTGTAGATGTACTTCATGAGTATGTCTATGTCATCCAGGGACAAACTGGCGACTGCTTCCTCTATTTGCCCTGACTTGATTGCCAGCAAAACTTTAAGTGTGAGTGCCAAAGCATTGTCCTGTAAAAATAAAATAAGTCCAGAATAATATGTATTTGCAAAAGATATAGCTTAAATGAAAGTATTGGCTCTAATATACATTCATAACAAATTTTATCTCAATTGGTTCAGCTGATTGGAAGTGAAAGAGAAAAAAACATACATTTATTTTTACTCCATACACTTTGTTGCAGATCAATGAAATTACCAATTTACATAACACTACCAAATTTTTTATTATATTATGTGTTTACACCTTACTAAAGTACTACTGTTCTTGCAGTGCCATAACAACATTTATTGTATTCAGTTTTTTGATAGTGATTGAAGATTACATAATTTGTAGAATTGTTGCTGATGATATTAAGTACTAAAGTAAGAACATGGACGCTCACCAAGGAAACCATCGAAAAGATGAGAGTCGCACAAAGAGCAATGGAACGGTCCATGTTAGGCATTACGTTACGCGACAGGGTTCGTAATACTGAGATCCGAAAACGTACGAAGGTGGAAGACGTCGGGTCTCGTATTACGAAACTCAAGTGGCGATGGGCTGGACACTTGGCGAGACGTACTGACGGCAGATGGAGCAAAACAATAACTGAATGGTACCCACGGCTAGGTAAGCGAAGTGTAGGAAGAAATGTGCAACGGTGGCTGGATGATATTAGAAAGTTAGAAGGAAACATCTGGGCAAGAACAGCGCAAGACAGGGAGTATTGGCGTAAGAGGGTGGAGGCCTATGCCCTGCAGTGGGTCCCATTAGGCTGATGATGATGATGATGATGAAAGTAAGTACTTAGTTTACCTTAACTTGTTGATTAGATGATCCCATAGGAGCATTGCTTAAAACAAGCTGGAGCGCTTCAACATATCGGCCTGTGTTCAATGTTAAGGAAAATAATCATATCAGCAAAGTATTACCTATATAAATCAAGCCATAATGGCAACCATATAATAAGCTTACCAAAAAATGACATTCAGTTGAAACCAGAATCTCCTGATGTTGGAAAAAAAATGGTTAGTAAAATAATATTTAATACATATTCTAGAAGTGTACATTACATAATCTAAGTTTGTCTTAAATTGAAATAAGCCAATATTAATCAACATATAAAAGTGACAGGCCACATATTAGTGCTACAACTGCATTACTTAATATTGCAACTTGTTGCAAAACCATAACAAAACTAGTTTGAATTATTTTGTTAAGTGGTAAACCCACACTATGGTTGTTTAACATGTGGATTTTTACACTTGGCAGTAGTCAAGTGGTTTTAGGTGTTCTGGCTGGTAATCTACATATACTAATATTATAAAGCTGAAGAGTTTGTTTGTTTGTACGCGCTAATCTCAGGAACTACTGGTGTTAATTGAAAAATTATTTTTGTGTTGTAAAGACCATTTATCGAGGAAGGCTTTAGGCTATATAACATCACGCTGCAACTAATAGGAGCGAAGAAACAATGGAAAATGTGGAAAAAAAACTGGGAAAATTATTCATCTTTGAGGGCTTCCGTTGTGTGTACTGCAACAATGGATCAAAATTCAAAGAATTAATGCTCAAAATAACTATTCCATGCGTACTAATTCGCAGGCACAGCTAGTCAGATATATGCAGGTTTGAATCCTGCCGGTTGTGATTAAGTTCACTCATTTTCCAATAAAGTCTAAGCAAGACTTGCATGTTCTATGCTATACAAATATTGTGGGAAGTACACATGATGATATATATGATATGTTTTTATTTTTATAAATAGTGCCATCTGTGTAAAATATAAGAAGGAATCACTGAAAAATCTACTTATAAGCTCTAATAAAACATAAATCATAACAGAAATCTTAAGGAAAGCCTAATCATTAAAGTCTACCAGTGTTCTATGTTGATGGCAATGCCAATGCACTAACCCATTTTTTCACAGGAATGGACAAATAAAATAAATGGTGCTTTCTAAGTTGCACTTAGAAACCAGGTTACAGGAAATTAGAATAAGGAAATATTAATTGTAAAATTATAGGATATTATAATATAAAATATGTATTAGTCAATTCAAATTATGTGGCCAGAGTAATAAACATAATGACTCAGACTGATAATAGTGTAATGGCATGTGTAACAAATCAATCAGAATCCAATTTAAGGTATTGTATGGCAGTCTTAAGAGTAAACGAATATATTTTAACAGATTGACTCAAATAACATAATGTTTACGTGATAAAAGGATATTGATTCAATAATGCACAAACATCGCCTTCGTCAGGCCCAGTGGGTATAGCTTGATCGGCTTCATCATCTCTGAAATTGTCTTCATTATACTGGTCTATATCAATTTTTCTAAACGCTGAACTGAATGTGTTTTTAGCCATGATAAAGCTCAGCCTTTTATGATTTTATCCTTTATTTTATTTTGTATAAAGTAATATAGTACATACAATACGGCTGTTGATTTTAGAAATTCATTAATTCACACCAAAGAATACTATTATTACCCTTTTTAAAAAAAGATTCACACTTACAATAATTTGTCAGTGTCAATTTGTTTTGACGTAATTTTTTTTTTCTTTTTTGCCATAACTTTGTATTATGCCATTTTTTTTATTTATATAAAAAAAGATTATTTGATTTAATGTACGGCCTTATACGATACTGGCAAAATTGCAGCAATGCCGCAGAATAAACTTGATAATGTACGGCCAAATACTCGCCAACACTGTCATAGTGAATTAATATGCTGTTGTCACAGTCACTTTTCCACGAGTTTGTTTTTCTGTCAATCTTTTACTGCAGTGCAGCCAGCTGTCTGCTGTCAGTGCTGTCTCGAAAATATTTTTCTGCCTTGTTGTAATTAGGTTTCAAGAAACAAAATTCAGAAATTCATCCGTGCATTCAATTAAAATCCTCACCACCATGACAATGGGTGATGAACTACCTGTTACTTCTTTAGTTTTGCCAGTTCTCATACGTCCTGTTCTTACTCAGGTAAGATTTCACAACACAATACTTTCGAACAACATTAGTCGTACTACATTTTACATATTATCATTTCACATTCTTCTTTTAATTCATATTTATCTTTATTAGAGATGTAGAAAATCACTTAAATGAAAATTATATTGATATAAACATTCGCTTACTTGGCACTTGTGGTAATCAAGACCTTCACTTGCATATTCCCAGGGTTACAAAATACTTGTACAATTTTGTTACAGACTCATCTACTAAACATACATATATTGATTTACCCAATTTTCTAGTAAGTGAGCTCGTGTATATCTTCTGTATGTAATAGGTGTTGCTTATTGTTTTCAGCTAGAGAAATATGATTTGGGAGCATCTCAAACACTGCGCGCGGCCCTTACTAAGGCAGAGGCGTCAGTTCCTGGCCTCAACTATGACCTGGTGGCTGGCATCATGCGGAGAGCAGACATTCCAGTCAACATGAACGAGAGCCTGCTCCGCCTACAGGGATCACTTACAGATGCTGAATGTAAGATGTTTAATCTAGTTCTTACATACACACTTAGATAATATATGTTTTATGGATATTGTAATATCAATATGTATATTTTGTATATTAATAGCTACCTAAAAATACACTTGGGATAACTTATTACTATAGTCATTGATAACTACACCTACCTAACTTTAACAATGCACTATTGTGTTTGCATTTACTCATAAAATATACTGGTTTGTGAAATGCATTAAGTATTTATACAAGTTTTGTTTTGAAAACCACTCATTGTTATATTTAATCATTATGATTTCACAAATACAGAAATAATCGGTAGTAATAAAACAACAACAATTATAATTAGTAAAAAGAATAGGCAACCTTTGAAAATACATTAATTATGTTATATATAAGTATTTTAGAATAATCGAAAATAATAAATATATTATAATGATTGCTTTCCATGAAGTGAATAATGATCAAGTACAAACCCATTTACTTTACATGAAAAATAAAGGTATGTGTATGTCACTAGGTTCTTTTGTTAGTAGACTATATTTCTGTATTTTTGCAGGTGCTGATTTGAGACTGAACCGTTCGGAGGAGGCATTCCAAGAGCTGAACAAGAAATCTTCAGCTCTTAAGAAGATTCTAAGTCGCATCCCCGATGAAATCACAGACAGGAAGACATTCCTTGAAACCATCAAGTATGTTATTATTTACTAACTTTGTAATTGGTATCTATTTTAATAAACTTTTTCAACAAAAAAATATAATAATATGTGGTGTTTGTGTTGGTAGTGTTAATCAGAGAATACCAAGTGTAGTAGCGTCATTGGATTTTGAAGATTTAAAGCTGATAGGTATTGGAAAGCAATGAGCACATTGAATATATATTGTATGAATTTTTTTGTTGAGTGATGTAATAAAGTTTCAAACCTACTAATCAGATCTTCCTTTGAGCTCTTGGTTCAATTCCATTAAAATCCCCTTACTCTTATGATATGTTTGTCCATAGTTACATTAATTTGCCAATATACTGAAAGATGACCAATGTGATTTCCAGGGAGATAGCATCAGCCATAAAGAAGCTTTTGGACGCAGTGAATGAGGTGTCCACGTACACGCCGGGGCCCGGCAAGCAGGTGCTGGAGCAGAGGAAGCGGGAGTTTGTCAAGTACTCCAAGCGATTCTCCAACACTCTCAAGGAGTACTTCAAGGAGGGACAGTAAGTATAATACAGGCAAATTTAATCATTTGTTTACGGCCATCAGTGTTGATAAAGTAAAGTGATAATAATGGAATTCATAGTTGTAGCAAAATAGTTAAACATATTACACATGATGATGATGATGCATTCCAAGCCGATTTCCGCTACAGCGAACGTATTTCCTACGTGTAAGTTACGAGAGCCTGTACTACCACACCAAAAATTACGACAATCAGCTTTTTGTGGGGTGAATGAAGAAACCAAACACACTTTCGCTAATATATGATGGTGGGAATTATGATGATCTAGAACTGTTTTATGACTTTCCTGGATAGGTAATTCATACACTACACTAAATTATTACTTCCGTGGGTCGGATGACACGTTAAATTGTTGGTACGGCTGTTTGTCTAATATGGCAGTCATTAAGCCATGTCAGAGGCCCTTCAGGCGGCTTGATAAACTCTCGACACCAGAGGTGGCCACTCTTATTCGATAAGAAGATTAAATTACTACTGCTATCATTTTATCACAATATTGTATATTTACAGATATCTTAAATGATAAATACAACAACTTGTAACCTTGTTTCAGGGCCAACGCAGTGTTTGTGAGCGCTCTGTACCTGATCCATCAAACCAATCAAATTCTGTACACTGTCAAGAGCAAGACTGAATAAAGCAATATGTTGTAATCTCTGTGCAACAGAACTCACGGCGGTAATGCTGTGAGTATGTAAAATATTCAAGTATTTTTTCTTAAAAGATATAAATAAACCTTTTGGAATTTATTATGTTAGTTTTTTACAACGCAGCATTCACTGTCTGTATCCAAATCATTGCTTAAAATTTAAACATATATCAACCTGTAATTTGTAAAGTTGATAGCATTTCACATGCACAGAGATTATTTACTATCAACCAAATTCCAACATGGTCAAAGTATTACATTATAATGATTAGTCGAGTCTTTAGTTGTAATATTACTAATTATTAGTGTTAAATGGACGTCGAGAATGTAGAGAAATATTCCGCACAGAGCATTGTCTAGTGTTTAGATTCTAGTTTACTAACAGAGGTACATTATTATAGAACTAACGAATGACGCTCTTCAATGTATACTTAACAACTGATAATTTTATACACATTCCAAATTAGGCACAGGGCCTTTTAATTCATATGCCAAAAATATATTCAAACTGGAAAGATATACTTACTAAATTAAAAATATTGTTCTACTTTGTTCACTTTACATACATGTATTTTAAGATTTTTTAGAAAATTCCTAACTTAAAGATCTATTCCGTAATATTTGAAATGATTTGACTAAATCTGTTGTAATATATTGTATTTAGCTTAACTAGCATTAGGGTGGGTATTAATCAATATTATTTGTTGTAGTTGTTAATTATATTTTATGTTGAAGATGCTGTATTCTTAATTTTAATAAATCAATACAAAATACCACTAGTTATTTCTAATTAAATATACCTTAGTTCATAGGTGTGTAAATGTTGCATTAAATTCAATATAGATAACGAAGACAATAAATTTGAATCAGCTCGGTCTCCGGGGCTGTGACCGCACGTAGCCCTGAATCAGCTCGGTCTCCGGGGCTGTGACCGCACGTAGCCCTGAATTTATATCGCACTACTTTTATACTGCCTGTCAAAATTTGTAGCATTTAGTGTCGTAAAAATGATGATTATTATGCACTTGCGTAGGCCCACACGAGCGATATCATGTTTTATGAGCGAGCGCGGCATGCGGCCCGCGCGCTGGCGGTCACCCGCTCAAGTTTAACCAACTACTTTTTGTATTTTTGTAGTCTTCTTATATTTTTCGTGGGCAAAACGACGATTAGTTCTAGTTTCGATCGATTTTCGTGGGAAAAAATAAAAGTGGTATAGTGGCTAGCACTTGGTCGGCCAAGTGTCGTCCGGTGAAAGAGTGGCGGGATGGTATCGTGACCGCGTTAATGGGTCATGGCATGCGCGGCGGCCGGGGCTGCGGGAGTCGTGCGCTCGCACAATGCGCGGTCGTGCTCCCGCCCCGGCCCGTGACACTTGACACGGGAATCCACGACCTCCAAATATTTCCGCGTACAACTTTTTGTACAATTTTTTCTTTTACTTTACCCAGCGAGGTTTTAAACGAAACCATGAAAAGTTAAAACTCATCGCTACTGTCCTCTGAGCGCGGAATTACGTCACCATCATCACTGATTGGACAGGGCCTGCTCGGATGCTTTTCTCTGATTTTACGCCCTAAAAACTATAGTCAATAGTTACTGAAATGACTTTTTTGTTTATGAGATGCTAAAAGAAGATTGTATTCTGAAGAGTTTCTACCTACAAATTCGTAAATCTGACATTAAATTGTCTCCGAGTAGCTGTTTTCGTTCGCGTCTCAAATGCTTGTTCTGTCACCTAAACCTTTAAAGCGTACATCGTGTAACAATAGGTCACTTTCTTTCCGGGCCAAATACGACAACATACCTACTTATAATCGTACGAGTAAACCTCAACAATGAGTCAATCATACGGATCTCTTAAAATATTCATAGCTTTAGAACGGAGGTGTTATCGATTTTAAACTGGTAAATACGTTACTATTCATTCGTACATTTATATATAAACATAAGAAAAAAGCCTTTTGGTAGTGTTGAAGTAGAATTTGGTATAACTAGATAGCTAAACTACAACAGTCCCGTAGAGTAACGTAAAGAATTAACTAGAACTGTGCTTAATGTTGGATTTATTTAGCGTCGGGCGGCTAGATTGATAGACATCTTTACACCGAGAACGTTGGTCCGTTTGATTTAGTGAGGATCTACGAATGAATATTATTGACATGTATATGGAATACCATTAGTATAATGTAGATATATTTTTTTGAGTGTGACCATTTTTAATATTGTTTCTGTAGGTAGAGCTTTTTAGAAAAGCAGCTTTCTCCAACGTTACTAAGCCTAAGGCCGCTAGAGGTTGGTATGAATTCAAGTTTTTGCAAGAAATAAGTACACGTGTTGCCCACTGAAACATATTCAGATTTGATCAAGTGCTCTAGGTGTCCCATCTGTGATGAAAGCTAGCGATATGTACGCGTAGTGTTCAGCCTATCAAACCTACCAGTACTCGTGCGTGCATTCCTCGCGCTGTGTTGTATTGCTCACAACTGATTATAATCAGATTGGTTATATTGAACAAAAAGTAAAGAAAGAAAGAAATATATTTATTGAGGACACACAAACTTAAACTTATAGTACCTACTCAGCTTGAATAAGAATTTGCGTAAACATTCAATCAGGATTTAAATTTGATATCTTTTTAAAGAATTTAGCGTAAAAAAATATTGGGAATTGGGATGGAGCTAGTCAATATACTGAAAGAATTTTGAGATCGGCTTTGTGGTTTCAGTTTTTCACAACCTTTTTTTATTTTACAATAGGTGGAGTGTAGATCTAGAGTAGAAGTTTATAGTCTAAGAATAATTATGTTTCTTTCTATATTGTTTATAGAAATGATTAGAATTTAGTAAAACTTTAATAGGGACTGCCGTTTATAGTACATATGTCCAGTAAGTGGCTACATGCATATTTGAACTCTCTGAGGTCAGACACGTGTGGTGTCATTGAGTGCCTACTTCCGTCCGAATCTCGACAAAACATCTCCTTCTCTGATACTTCGCGAGAGCATCTATAAAATGTGCCTCATTTGATGTAGACCACTCACTCAACGTCGGACACAAAGTCAAATATAAAGTGGGACGATGGATGTGTCTGGTGCGTTCCATTTGTTTCCAAGCAGGATTAGCATCGCAAACCGCACAAAAAGCTAGTTGTGGATGCAACACATTTGCCATGCATGCTCCGGGAACATCCCGTAATTGTTGCACATCAATCTCCGCTTGTGCTCGCAAAAACAATACATTTGTTATTGAACATATTACCATTCGATAACCGAAACTGTTGCTCTGATTTATACAAGACGTTCCGAGTGCTATATTATGCGGGCCGAGCTGCATAAAGCGACGGGATGACTCGCTTAATTCACGACATTAATGTGTAAAGTGCGTAGGTGAATAAATAGACCCAGTGTTGTAGCTTTTTACATTTTGTGACTTCCGTTGGCATGTACCTAGGTACTTATTACAATGTATAAGAACGTGTATTTCAAGCACCGGCGTGAGGATCAATTTTAACGCAAATAATTTTGACTAGATAGTAGTAAAATAGTATTCATGAATAGTATGCATGGATGTATGTGAGGACACCTTGCAAAAACTCCGCAATTACCTAAATAAAAAAGCGAAATAATATGAATAGCTAATGTAAGTATGTGAATTAGATAATTTTATTTCTTGCACATTTGTTTATATCTTTGAAAACTATAAATCTAGGGCACGGCAGTGCCCCCGCCAAGTCGAGCGCGAAGCAAACACTGCCGTACCATCCTTTTCTCGAACCGTTTCGCCGCATTTTCAGCCCCCTATTTGAGAACCTCTGGATAGGATTAAAACGCTAAAATTAACTATAATAATAAATAAATCGTAGTAAGGAACCTTAGACTTGGCTTAACTAATTCTAGAGATCTCATTACTTTTTAGAGATAAACAAGCAGCTCTATCGAGACTTGGCAATTTTTTACAGAATGTTTTTGGTGGGATAATTATTGACTGCGTGACGAGAGGCTTAATTAGCTAATCATAGTATTTTTAGTAAGGATATATAAATAAATAAATAAACAGGCGTCTTATTGATGCATTTTTGAAACGTGACACAAGATGGCGGCTGCGGGTAAGATCCAGACGCATGAATGTATAATGTATGAGTGTGCGTCTAGGTTTCCTGTACGAATAGAACATCTAGGAAAATATTGATAGACACCATGAATTGTATATTTACGTAAATGTTATTTGTCAAATTAGCATGTTTCAGCAGACAGATGTGTCGAAATGGTTGATGGTATAGCAACGACTTGTGAACCGAGTTAAATGTTATGCGTGATACAATATTAATGGAGCATCTGGACGGACAGCGAGCGGGGCGGCGGCGCGGCGGCGGCGGCGCATATGCAATGTCTCCAGAGCACCAACACGACCCATGCTATTCCATCTCGCGCTGAATAATACGCTGTTTTGACGGGTCAAGTGTATATTATGTATCACGATTTATCTCCAGGACAAAGATATTTTTCAACGAATTGTTTGTGCGTTTCATGATTTTATAAAGCGCATATATCTCACGGCTGCAAACTGACGAATCTCTCTGAATTTCTACGACTTAGGTATTTGAGTGCAGAAGATGTATGTGCTCGTTGATATGCACTTATATTGATGACTAGCTGTGCCAGCGACTTCGTCCGCATGGAATAGTTATTACCATAAAAACGGTTCTAGTGAGTTAATCTTAAAAGATAGACATATACCGGTGCAGACATTTTGTTAGATAATTTCAAGAGAAATAATTCTTACATACATATTTTTTGATATCTTGAACCGTTTTCGCAGCACACGCAACAGAAGCCCTCATAGATGAATAATTTTCCATTGTTTCTTCGCTCATATTAGTTGCAGCGTGATGTTATAATAGCCTAAAGCCTTCCTCGAAAAATGGTCTATTCAACACAAAAATATTTTTTCATTTCGCACCAGTAGTTCTTGAGATTAGCGCGTTCAAACAAACAAACAAACAGACAAACTCTTCAGATTTATAATATTAGTATAGATTCAAGCTAGCAAGAATTGATTGTTTTTGAATTGAATTTACTTCACCTTCATCCGTATTTTAAAATTGTGGTTGGTTTTGTAGCAGCAACTCCCTCTACGTAATTTAATTACATCAATAAAGGAAGAGCAACAATACATTAATGCAAGTGACGTATCGGTTACAAAGAGCATTGTTCAATATTTGTACGAGTGGTTGTATTCCCATGGCGGGGTGTATTCCCACAGGTCCCACGAGGGTCACTGAGACAATATTGTGAGTGTCTGGTGGCTGTCGGCCGCCAGCCGCCCCGGCGCACTCGTGGGAGTGCTCGCCCCGCAGGATCGCACATCGCGTCAACAATAACACACAAATCACCCGATGACGGGCGCGCTCACCCCTCGGAAGCTGCGCTCGCGAAATAGGGTTGGCTGGCCTTCTTACCTATTTCATTGTCGATGTTCAACACACAACTAATTCATAATTTTGGTGGTTAATCCCAAACAAATATATGCATATTCTCAATATCCAATATCTGATGTTCAAAGGATATATATAAAATGTTTATAACATGTATGTAATGATATGATACAAACGTTAGCTTAGTATGGGGCTAAATGGAGCTGTGTGAAATGTCCTGAAATATTTATTTTATTTATGTGAATATTTCATCTCTTATTTTCTGAACTAACATTGGTCCGCAATTTTATCCGCGTAAATCCGGGATATAAAGCAGTCATCCATGTTAATCCAGGATCTTATATGTCCATGCCAAATATTGTCCAAATCGGTTCAGCCGATGAAGCGTGAAGAAGTAACGAACTTATACACACCCACCTAAACATGTACCTTGGATTTGTTATCGGGAAAATGCCTAATTTTTATAACATGCTAGTGAACGGTAACTTCTTAAACAAAAACAAATTGCACTCATACATAACGAAAAACATTTGAACTGCTGAGTTGCCTGTGATGAGTGTAGGCTACATTGGTAGTATTTTGAGTTGCCTGTGATGAGTGTAGGCTACATTGGTAGTATTTTGAGTTGCCTGTGATGAGTGTAGGCTACATTGGTAGTATTTTGAGTTGCCTGTGATGAGTGTAGGCTACATTTGAACTGCTGAGTTGCCTGTGATGAGTGTAGGCTTGCTGAGTTGCCTGTGATGAGTGTAGGCTTGCTGAGTTGCCTGTGATGAGTGTAGGCTACATTGGTAGTATTTTGAGTTGCCTGTGATGAGTGTGGGCTACATTGGTTAGTTGGTTGAATTATTATTAATTTCAAAATTTTCCAATTATTATCGACATCACGTCGTGAACAAGCACATCCCTAGACCTGTGGGAACCAGCCAATTAATAATATGATTCGCAAATCCCTATCGAATCTAAACAGTACTCGAGGCTATGGGGTGGCATAATGGCTGCGAGCGCTGACCGGAAGCACCGCCATCAATGCATCTCCGTTACTTGCAGCGGGTGCAACGGGTTTGATATCGCCCCTCTATTGTGTTTGTGTTCCTGAGATTTTTCCACGACACAGTTGCATGTATGTAGGCCGTAACTTGGACCTCTTACTTGATACAAAGGATTTTTTGCAATCTCTTCTAATCCCGTCCATGTTCGTATCAGTATAATAATAAGCAGTTTCTCGGTCATTGTGTTAGACAAAAATGGACCAAGTAACGTGAGATAGCCTTGCTAATTTCAAAAAGTTTTTTTTAATGTACATGAGATAATACGATGGAATATGGGTAGGAATAATACGGGTAGCAATTGATTAATTAATTTTAGCTCAGTTATCTCGTTGAAGTTAGTAAACATATGCCAGTAATTAATTCTGTTACCAAAAATATGCTACTCATAATATGGGATTCAATTTAGTAAATGACGTCACTCCCTTTACAGGCGAGAGATGGGGTACAACCACGAACAAAGTAACTGAGATACTCCCAACTATTTAATTTATCTATGCTTTTGTGTTAATTTTAAGCCATGAGCTATTTCTATTTAATTTATACAAACATAAAGTAAGTAGGTTCAAGCCATACATATTAAGCCCAATGCGTCCGCGTCCGCCTTAGCTTAAAATATAGGTTGAGCGTAATGCCATAAAACTTTTAAAGTAGGTAAGTTTATTGTAGTAAGGTTTGAATAATACTGAATGCTGATGACAGACCAATGTGTATCCAAACCCTTGTCTGCTTATATTTGTCGAACCCGTTTTTTTATATGGATTTATATCATAAGCCTATCGGTGTATTAACGCGTAAGTGAAAATTTTATGTTTATTTTTCCTTCTCGTTTAAACTTAGCACCAGATTATGGCAATTTTTGTGAGGAGTTAGACCACCTTTAATATCGACACAACGCGAGCGGAGCGGTGGGCATCTTCAAAGCGAGAGTGAATCGGTTCTTATAGGGTAAGCACGCTCCATCTTAGGCCATAGCACAGAATACATAATACAAGCCATAGCCTTTGCTTACCTTATTAGGCAAACTATGGCCAAGCGCAAATACGTATTATAAAAAAACACTGAGTTGTACATATCGCTCCACGGTGTAACCCGCGCTAATCCGAAATACCTATAAAGTGTTAATTCACTTCTAATTTACTTCCATACCAAATTTCATACAAATCGGTTCAGCCATTTGAGTGTAAACAAGTATCATACATACACACAAAGTTTCGCCTTTATATTAGTATGAAGGAAGTATGATAGGATAGGTGTGTCGTCTATTAGCGGTGGTTGGGCACCACCTGACGCAGGGCTGATGAGTGCGTGTCGCCTCGGTCTCGGTCACTACTCACCACCACCGCACATGGCCTCAATTAATTTACATTATTTGTGGGACTGCCCGGACGTGACCGATGGTTAACTAATCGGTGGTTGATGGGCTCATACGAGTCTCATCCTATTAAAGGTAGGTGTATCCTGAAAATACATACTCTTAAAAAATTGGAAGTGCTAATTTTGATCTTTAGTAATATCAAAGTTTTATGTCCGAGGATGCTATTACAGATGTGTGAATCACATGATATAGGTACACCCAATTTCTAAACATTATAAATGTCAATCCTAAGACACTTAAAATTTTTATTTTTAGGTTTATTATTTTGTGTTGGGGGATATAAGAAACATACTTGTAGTAAAAAACAAATTTTAAGCTACTGTATGAGTTATGACTTATGTCCCTATACCATCCCACGAAATTTAGACAGTTTATCAAAATACTAGTATGTTATTCTGAGAAATATCGTTTAGAACTTAAAATATTTAGCCTTAATATGTATTGCACAGACTGTATTTACAATCGTAGAATCATCCGTCGTATGGCATCAGCTAAATAAGTGTAGTGGTGGGTGTCACGGACCATAAGTTCCTCGATTAGATCGCGCGCGTGCGCCGCAGCAGTCGGCCCGGGGGTCGCGTGCCCGCTTAATAACCTCTTAATGAAATTAACGACTGCGGACCATACTGTTAGGGATGACCAACCAAATGTATAAAAACCCAACAATTACAAATTCCGTATGTTGTTTGATATGCTACCCTCGTTTCTGACGAATAAATTACGCCTAATGTTACCTGCATCGGTCGCATGTTACAACAGAAACGAAAACGTATTATCGCGTTTGCTGGCCCATAATTAGGATATTGTTTTCGAATTTTGATGACATCGTTAAATTTAATATTCGATAAATAATACAATTACATGATTGACGCAGTCATTCTGATGACGCAGTCACTCTGAGTCGATAATAATTAACTTCATCTTTATGTTTTGCCTTCTTCCATTAAGAATGCTACACACCGTGTCGTTGCATCGTTTGTAGAATTAACTAAGTAGGAGAAGATGAGTAAGTAATTTATTTTAGGATTATCTTAGGATTTGATTTGTTAATATTCCGCGGAACCCTAGAAATTGTACAGCATCCTAGATTTTCTGGTAAATTCATTAGGCATTCAGGCACATCCTGGTTTGTTTTTCGTTCACAATATTTACCAAATGGTCTCGTTTCTACACCTGAGCGGTTTAGTAAGCTGAACCATAATTTGGCATTTAAAACTGGTAGTTTATGATGGATGAGAGGACATATGGTCGGACCGTGGCAATGCACGGCTTATATTATGTGCTATTATGAATTATGGAACTTTGTTTTTGTGGCATTTTTTGTCTTAACCAGCAGAAGTGTACCACGGCCGTGACTGCTTGATTGACAGCCTAGCAAAAATCTTATGTATGTACATAATGATTTACTAAACAAGTTTAAAAAATGAGGATTTGAATGAAAATGTAATTTTACACAAACAACCGACTATCACTAGCACAATCAATTCATCATCATCATCATCCACAACATTTTTGCACACGCGAGCTAACGTTATCTAGTACTCAATCAGGTTTGCATCGATAAGAATTAAACATGTAAAAAAATACATTTTTGTTTGAATGTACTTACATAAAAAACCTAGGTACCTTCTAGGTAATCGTACCGGGCTACACCTAAACCTGGAGCTCAAGCTTATTTAATTTGTTTTTATCGTGATGTGTATGAACAATTACGAGGAAAAAACATAAGTAGGTATTAGATTTAAGTTAGCATCAGAAATCAGAGAATGTGAAAGTTGATCAAAAATATCATTGAACTTTGTAACATTGAGATAGTTATTCTATGACGTACTTGTCTTATTTGCACACATGAGTAAACAACTGGACTTACCCAGGCCTGGGGATAAAATATATGGAAATAAGTATAAGGATTTTCTTTGTAAACATTATCAATGGTGTGACATACATGAGGTGTTTACCTTTGGCTTGCTTAATGGAGTTTCTTCGCCCCTACGAGACATTTTATGTTGAAAGCAGTGTAAAAATAGAAGTAGGATAACTTATAATGTACTATTGTGGCTTTGTTAAGTCATATGTGTGCGTTAAAATGGATATTCTCATGCATTGTTGATGTAGGTATTATATTATGTTGTAACAAGTGTAGTTTTTTAAGAGTTTTCTGACAATATTGGATTCCAGACTTCACACAGACTACTCGAATACAAAATGAAAATGTGTAAATGAATACATGCACCTATATACCATATACATATGTATCTTAGGCCGTTATGTTGGAATAATAAGTTTTCTCATCAATTGGTAAGTACTAGGTAATTAATCCAACCCCTTTAGGAGCTGTTTCAGGACGATAAGTCAAACTTTAATTCAACGTTTAGTGGTAGTTTTTATTTGATTGTAATGATTGTTTTTTTAATAATTAATTTAAAACTTGCTTTCAAAAACTAAGACGTGAAATATTTGATCATGTTTTTTTTTCTAAAATAATATGTTTCACACGCTCAGTGTGTGTAGTGGTCCTACCTGTGTGGCTACCCTGTGTCGTGCATTGTGAACACGTGCGCGCGAGCAAACACATGTGTGTGCTGCGCGGGCGCACACCGGCTCTTTCAGAACCTGATTAGATAAGGCGGGCCCGGGGTAATTAGTTCACTAGATTAAAGTATCGATTACTATTAATAGCCTTATTGGAAAATCGATTAAATATTTTGCTGCGAACTGTTTATTGCCTCATTCTAAACTAGATGCCTGTGAGCTTGTAAGTTATTTGTTTACGCTGTAGCTTTTCTTTTATTTGCAAGTATTATAATATATGATACGTACATATGTCCGTTAAGTACATTCATTGATATGTAGAGTTTGTACAGATTAACCTTATAGTACTGAGATAATCATAATCACGAATCTTAACGTTCACGTTCTATTGTTTTTTTTTATGTAAGTTGAAGCTAAACAGAGTAAAAATAATATATAAATTTAATTTAAACAAAAATTTAGGAACAAGAAAAATTTACTGTGCATGCATTTTGAAACCAGTTAACAAAGTAGTCAGAAACTATAGCTATCCATTCATGTTAAAACATTGTGTGTACTTATATTTGTTAGAACGTTATTCTATTTAAATCAGAAGGGGAAGTTTACTATATTTAACCACTTAGTATGTTTGGGGTGGTATGTAAATGAGTATTATGTGCTTAGCTTGTTCATGTTACGAGCACGTGGGTACTCACTGAAATATTTTAACATTATAGAAACAAAAACATCTAGATACTATAGAGAAGACTGTAATATTTTAAAATTATTGCTAATACCCAATAGTACCTACCTACTAACTCCCCGTCTAGTTTACAAAAAGCAAGATACGATTATAAAATTGAAAGGTTAAAAAAGATACGAAATGCAAACTAATATATTCCAAACGACGTAGGTATAGTAAGTAGGTCAGATCGACTTAAACAGGGGAATTTCCACTGGGCATCTATTTATCTATCGTTTCGTCGACCCTATCTAAATACGTTACGCGGAACAAAGACGTTGTTATACTTACATCCAGTAGGCACTGAGTGGATAAAAACTTCGTGAGAACGTTTTTTTTTATCGAAAAATGAATATTCAGTGCAGGTGATTTATTGAATATTGTAGATAATGATGAATATGTAACAGTAAAGTGCAGTAGCTAGGAGCAAGGATCGGCCGCACCTGCACTGCTTCCTACTAGTATTTCCACGGCTCGGCCGCTCCGTAACGTTCATTCTGACAAACACAATTGAATACTGGTTTATAATTAATTCCGTGATAAATATGCACTAGTTCGTTGATCCGGTTACTTTTGTTCATCTACCGACAAACCGACCGATCGAATTATATTAGCAGCATTCAATAAATGTCGTTTTGAATAATAAAGAGAGTAATATTTTACGATGTCAGATTAGTTGTCACGTGAGAATATGCTCGATATCGGATAATATACATAATTTATTTTAAACTTATTTCTCAATCTGTTGAGTTCGTCAAATTTTTGTATAAATCTATTTGTAATTCAATGTTGCTCTATAACAATGGCTTGATAACTGTTATTCAGAAACATTGTCTCGAAAATTCTAGAAGACAGGATTCATACATAACATAAGACTGTGTTGTTACAGTGTTTAGCTAATACCGTTTTTGGATTTTGAAAAAAACTTCATGGCTAGATAGAAGCTCTTCATTTGTGTTAGTCATATTGAATTATTTAGATGATCCACCGTACCGGGCGATAAGTCCAGGCGCAATGTGGGGCAGATCACGTTGCTAAGTCAACATCCAGTCGGAAGTCCCGGGCAGGTGTGTTAACAGATACTCCAGTGGTCACATCACGCCACTCGGTTATCTCTCCACAATGACCCTCCAGTCTTCCATATGAATGTATCCGCGGCGTACGTAACTATGCAAATAAAATCAACTTGTGAGCTACATTAGGCGAGTCGCCCGCGCCCGCGCCGCCGCCGGTGCCCGGATGTGAGGACTTCAAATACAAATCGTATTTACCCAAGAATCGAGGGTACATATAACACGTGCTCCGCACATACATGTTCAGGTAAAGGGGGAGCTTACAGCTGTCTCCACTGAGTAACTTTAGACCACGCCTGAACCGCCTTGTGCAACAGAACTTAACGAATCTTGTCGATACGGAATGTTGATAAACGCCGAGATAAAATCCCGAGCGTTTACCATTAGTTAAACACTGTGAACTATTGCAAATATTTCTGATTAGAGAATTATTCAAATGAATCGATGAACTTGGACAAGTAGTTGGAATTTTACGACGATTACTTATAAAGAGTCAAATTACTTATAACTGTAAATAATTTGACAGTTTATGTACCTTAATATTTAAGTTTGTTCGTATCCACGATAATAATACCTTTGCGTGGTGAACACTGAGTCAGTGAAGTGCCTTCACCGTTTCTCATAAACCCTAATTCTTTTGTCTGGAATGGGTCGTCAATGTGTTGGTTGGTTCCGGCAAACAATGGGCCATGCAGCCCGGCCTGTATGGATGGAAGGTGGATTTCTTTGAAAGTGAGATCATTCCGCGGCCGGTCACAACCTGCAAGATCCCATTGTTGGGGCGCAGCTGCCGCTCGCCACGCATCACTTGCGCAACCTTTCTTATATGATGCCACTCTGCAAATATGTGCAGATACTATCGCAGCATCTGTAACGATTCACATTATATCACAAGCTAAATGAATTTGATATCGTTATGAGAAAGCCACATGACTAAATCAACTGTTAACATATAAAACTTTCGGGAGAGTTAGACATTAACTGCGTATAAATAGAACGGTTAAATACATACATACGTGACTCAAAACCTTTGTTTATACAAGTATATATACTAAAGTAGTAATGCTTGCACAAATGCACATATCTGACCTAAAGTAGGGTACTAATCCTTTTTTACGTGTGATATTAAGTGAAAGATTTAAAACACATACCAACTTTTATTGAAATAATTAGGAAAAAAAACAATAAGTATTAGACCACAATACGTAACGTCTTTTCTCTAACCATCGCGCGTCGGAATTTCAAACATAATTTCATTGAGGCCCGAGAATGAATGAAGGTTGTGATGATTTTACGTCATTTTTTGTGTTTCTTGTGAATTTCGGTATAGAAACGGCTTTTATTTTGTTGTATAAAAAATGATATGTCATTGTCGCATGGATCTACCTGTGGACGAGCACATGCCAGTTTTTGTGCGAATAGTTTGAGGGGCTGTGAAGTCGCCGACACGTCGTTAAGACGATTCTAGATTCCTGCGCAGTTTACGGTAACTGATTGAATTAATTAAAGGTCAGTGAAGCAAGTGAAAAGAGAATTTGTTTTCTCTTATTAACATGAAGTTGCGCAAACGCGGTGCGATAGCTAGCGCGATACGGCGCCGGCAGCGGGCCCTGAACCCAGTCACCTAATTGACAAGCGGCTCCGCACACATCATCCATCAACCTGACCACCTCACAATCGACTTACGAAATTCACATTCGTCTAGATATTGATCCTGTACAATTACCGTAGCGGCCGGATCGGAGCCGGCCCAGTTCTATTTCATTGCGCGGAAACATTCGGTAGGTACCTTTCAGTTTCGATCGAGACCGACTCGACTTGTCTTCTGGGCGCAAGAACAAAGCGGTCCGCAACATACTCCTGGGCCAATTTTTGTTCACCTGTCAATGATTTTGTACTCGAGTACAGTCATGCTTCAAGTGGGGGTTGTTCGTGTCCATTTATCTTGGTCAGAAACAATAGAGAAGCAGCGGGTTCTCCGCGGGTAAATGAATAGAAGCCCCGCGAGAAGGCTGGATATGGATAGTATTTCCGCAATTTTGCACGGATTGCGAACAATAGAACAAGTGGCAGGCGGCGGCGGCGCGGCGCAGGCGTTGTATGAGGTACACTAACTAGTTATTAGTGCGCGTGCGCTCGCGCCGCCGGACTGGTTTGTGTGTCAATTTTTCATGAGCCACATTAGTGTCTCGGCTCCTGCGAGATATACCGGACCGGTAGTACGTCACGAGCGTGCTCTGATTGGAATGCTGAGAGCTAATAACTCATACTGGTTATAACTGTGCGAGCTCATTGTACAATTACATATTTATTTTTAACAGCCTTAAAATTCGCCTGTGGTAAGTTTAAATTCAATTTATGAGACATCATTTTGCTCAAATTTTTATATTTTATTTAGTGATTTATTTACAATACTTGTCAGCATTATTCTTATTGGATTTATAATTTTCATAAAATTGTCTTCTGAACCAAAATATGCCTGCCAACTAGGCCACGTAGGTATTTGTGTATAAAATTAAAAGGGGTTGGTCTCATTATTAGGTTCGACTGCTTCAGCCCAGTATACATCTCCGGCAGGTCTCGACAGCACATTATGTTGATGGCGATGGCAGCAGACAGGGCGCGCGTCAGCCGCGTGTCGTGGACAGCAGAACAATCGCCATGCGCCGGACTCATCGGCGGCGGAGGATGCGGCGCAAGTTACGAGTACTACTCATATGTAGACTCTACTAGTACTACCTTCCAAATTTAGACTACATTTCGATGGCACGTGCTTACTGAACTAACAGAACCTGAACTATGTAGTAAGGCTCATTTACTCGAGATGTATGTATGTTGGTACTTAATTGGATAACATTTAAAAAATTTAAAAATCGTATCCGTGTTTTCGTCCTCAATGATTAAATAATTTCATTGTCTCCTGCTTACGATTGCAACTGCCTTAATTGAACGTTATTGTCTAACAGCCGTTTATCATAATAATAGCGTGGAACAGTTCTTATATCTTGTGGCACATTTCGAGCGCCACAGTATTGCATAAAATGGTTTTGTACACGCAATGGCCGGGTATTATCCGTACATCATTATTTCTCGTTACTGACAGCCGAGATACCCGAGTAGAGATGTGAGCTGGCGCCTGCTTGTTACAGATATTGTATAAATAAACAAACGTTTACCATTATCTACTTAGCGGTACTCCACAGGCTTTTTTGTAGCGTTTAAAGTTGGCTCGTGCCGCCTACTAGCGGTTCTTGAGTAGCGAGAAATTCTGTGCTTTCATCAACCATTTAAGTTTCTAACTAATTAACTGTTAAGGTAATTGTGGAGATTGCAGAACCTTATGCGACCCGCGGCACTCAGATGGTATTTAGATAGTTACGTAGATATCTAAGTAGCCGTGCAGTTTGCAGAAATGAAATTGGTGTGGAAACGAGCAGGTGCGAGTGTTATGTAAATCTGGTATGAATTGCAATATTATTTGTCTGTTCGTGTTGTCTGGGCGAGTTAATTGCGCGTGCGCCGGTCGGCCGGAGCGGTCAGATCTGGCTATCGACAGATAGTGCCTGTAAACACGTCGCCTGTATCGCAACAATCTATTTATAATCACCGCCGCCGGACCACTGTGCGTTAAATGTCTGATATATACGATTACGGCCTGAGACGCCGGCCCTAGGGACGCTAATGCCCGGACCTTAGGAATTAAACTTTATCGATAAAATGCAAAAAGTTTAGGTTACAATATTTTTTTCGATATGCTTCGGTTCAGCTTTAGTTAAATGCTATTAGGTTAATGGTAATATAGCTATGACTTGTGTAATATTTTAAAAATATCATTGCATCTTCGTAGTAGCGATGCTCGCGTTGATGTCTTTTGGTCGTAGCGTGCAGTCTACGGCGTAGGCTGGCTACGAGGTGATAGTTTCATTATGATTACAGTGTTTGTGTTATTGCGCTCGGCGATCTATCGACAGCGAGCAGCTCTAGCGGCGGCGATTAGCGCGCCCGCCCCGCCCCGCAGCGCCCGCGTCTGCACCCGCGCACGTGCGCGTGAGTAAGCGCGCAGACACCCGACCTGCGACACCAGGTACCTACATACATTTTATCGAGACTTGCTCTTGATCTAGTAAATTTGGTCAAAAATAAACTATAAATATGAAATATTTTGTAAATTAATATTATAAAGCTAGTAAGTCACACATCCAGATAGTAGCAAGCGTGTGTAAGAATTAATTTACTTGTTTTGATAAGTTTTGATAAGATAAGTTATTATGATTATGACGTGCAATGCATCTTCGAGATTTCGCGACCACAATGACGTAAGTTTTGATAAACGCAACACCATGAGGCCGGCTGTTCAAAACCGTTATAAAATAAATTGTATACAATGAATCAAATTTGATCCCGAAAAAAGCGAAGTATACAGTTGTTGTTGTCGCAGAGGCGTAGTGTTCGTCACCTGCGGGCGGCACGTGCACATCTGGCCGGCTGTGATTGTGACGCCTCTCGCCAAACACATACCTACACATGAGAGAGCTTCACAAAAGCTATAAATAAGCAGAGGTGCGTGTGTGCGTTTCAGCTGAATGAGCAGGGGAGTACCTGCGCGGCGCGCGGCGGCCGCGGGGTACATCGCATTATCTACGCTCATCACATCACTGCGCCGACCACCCCTTCGTTGCGCCTCCTGCTGCCTGCGACTACTCATTAATTTCCATTAACCAAACTCTATTTAATTTTAATTCCACATTCGACAATGATTCTGTGATGATTCTACGATATTTGATTAAAATTAGTTCTTCGAATTGATACGTTTATTTTTTATCCTTTCAGAAGCTGGGAATTGGCATTGTGAAATGAAGCAATTATCTCGTTTCTCGATACGACTATTAAATGCCCCTTGTAGAGCGATTTATTTATTTTTTACATTATTTTCTTCGCTGAATGAATGGAGAGGTCGTTATTTGTAATGTAACCATTATTTCTCGGCTTCAAAGTACTTGTGTTGGTTTTCAATGATTACAGAGTCGGTCGCTAAAGCGCTTAATATCGTTTGTTCAAACAAACTGAATGTAAAAATAACCCGTTATTATATTTGAGCAACGTATTAGGGGACAAAAGAATATTAAAATAACAATAAGGAAATGTGAATGTTCCCACAGAGCGAGCACTTTCCCGATTGCTCTATTTCGTTTCACTGGTGAGGGTCATTAGTGATCGGCAAAACACTCCCTTGGTTTGGGACGAATTCACACTGAACCCGCTCATTACTGTATTGTGATGCAAACTGTGATTATTCACGAGTGATTTGGTTCCAATATACGCTACCGTTGTATGCATATTTACGTACAACTATAGCAGAACCAGAAAAATGAGAGCAGAGTTTATGCCTTATTATATTTTTTTATTATCTACCCATTTATAACATTTTTTTAATACGTGGGAATACGAATGACCGGAAAGTCAAGCTTCCGAGGTCGTACTATAATCATAATACATATAATGAACACAGTAAAGTAGTAAAACTAATCGAACCCAATAATTTGTGGCTTGTAAAAGCATTCGCGTACTCGCTATAAGTATAAAACGCGTTGAAAATGTCGCAGGTATTCCGTACAAGTGCGTGATGTTTATCGGGTTTTAATGAAATTCTGTGCGTTGCACAAATGGCAATTACCAGGCTCTTTGTCAGGCAGATAAAGCGGCGGCGACACTAAATAAAAGATAGAAAGTTGCTTTATTTCAGTACAAGAATAGATTCAAGGAGCTCGCCGCTGCATTTCTAATTGAGTCGGCGCTAGTTCGGAGCCGCCGCGCCGGTCGGGTCAAGTATCCTTGACTCCGGGATACGACTCACTCCTGCGTGGGTGTTTACATGAAATATGTGTTTTATGGTCATATATACTATTTGCAAAATTCATGCTTATTGTATTCAATTGGTAGAGTTATTGACGGTATATGAAGGTACATACTTATACCGGCTATTAGAAATTAAAATGGAGAAATCCATTACAATTTTATATTAGAATTAATTGGATATCATAAATACTTAAGGTTACATTATTTTGAATATTAGTATTTTATTGAGCAATATTTTGGAACATATGCATGTGTTACACGTATTTATAATACTTTTTGTAAATGATATGCGTAACCAAACTGCCACTATTCTAAAAGTGGTTGTGTGAACTTCATTATTTATTTTCAAGACCAACCTGTTTTCGTAATTCCTACCAAAAAAATATAAAATTGTTGGTCTGAGCGCACGTAATGGACGAGTGGCACGCGAGATGACTTCTTTATTGATAAAGAGCGTAAAGTAAGCTCTAAACGAGCTTCGATATCTTTGACGAGTTAATCCCGCCCACTCATTATGTTGTCACTGCTTAAAAAATCACGGTTTTGCGCATTTAGCAAAACATTCAATCTGATGTTTTTAAATTAAGACTTTTTAACTTTCAAACTCTCTCTGTATTTCATTGTAGATATATTTTATTTGTGTTGGATTAAAGCGCATGTATTGTGTAGTGTTGTCAGTTGTGCAGGAGTGTGGCGGCAGGCGCTGCGACGCGATAAAGCGCGCGCCAAGTCAGCGCTAAGTGAGCCCCGATAGCGCTGACGAGTCACTCGCGCCCACGCACGCTGGCCGCCTGGCCGCCGACATATACCTTCTTCAAGCAAATAACTCGCAGACATTGCACTTTCAATTTGTTTGGTATGTGATGTACTGAATATTTTGAAAAATACGTTAAAAATTAATGCAAATATAGTAATTATATACGAAACTTTTTCGTTTGGTACCCGGTATAGCTGCGTGTTCGTATTGGTAAGTGATAAACGTCTTTATTTACACAGAACCGATTTTAAATAAGGATATTTTGCTGTTCAGCGATTCCATAACTTGATGCAGTAAATCACGGGGCGCAGGTTGTTCACTAGCACTGGCTCCTAAATTATTGAGCCTCTTTAGATATTCTTTTACCCGCAGTGTGTGCACACAAAAGAGAAATGCAAACGCGATTACACGTTGAATGCGCTTATGGCGGCAAAGGAGCCGCCCGGCGCGCGTAGGAGCCCTAATGCAGTGTCTGTGTAGCGGATAGCCGCGAGCTATCTGCGCCCGCGCCGCCGCCGCCGCTACTCGCGCTGCATTACAATCGATAACGCACCGGAGGATGCTTAAAGGTCTCATTTAAAAGCTCCACTAATCAGCTCCTCCGGCGTGCTCGCTCAGCCTTGTTTTACATTAAATAATTGAATCAATACTATTCATGCCGACGTTCGAATAGATTCTCTATTAACGTCGAAACAATTGCATAAAGAGGGCCCTCTTCGCCGAGCCGTTGTTTCACAACTGGCTGATAGGCAACGCATTGTGCGCCGGAGTGGGTGCCTTCGCATTCGATAATTGAAAACGAAGTAACTCGGCGTTTGGCAATCGCGCGGAGCCACAATTATCTCGTCACAGTTCCGAGATCAATCAAACCATATCACGGTATGTGGGTCATTAATTACTGTAAACAGTAATTACTTTAATTATTCCTGACAGTCTTTGTGTCAAGTCGTGAAGTGGCCGCACGCCGCCGAAGGCCGGAGCGGTGCGCGGTGTCTGTTACAAAGAGGAGTTGAGAAAGGCGTTCGGTATGATCGCGTCAAATTCCATGGATGGCGATTTCTTAAAGAACATTGCAAATCTAATTAGTACCTGCCTTATAGGAACCTTATTGTTACCGCTAGTGCCGCGCCGCTGCAACGTCTGGTTAAACGGCACATGATTGAATGCGAGCGAAGAGCTTCAAAGCGGTTCAAAATTTAACCGGAAACTTTTTATTTCCTTACGCTATCAAGGAAAAGTTTTTTCATAGCAAATTACTACCCAAGATGATTGCTGTAATTTAGCCAATTTCAAATCATAAGTATAACAAGGTGTTAAAATGGATGCTTCCTACCGAGTTAATAGCGTTAAGTTATAATATTTCTTAAACAAAAAAGGAACATAATTTTTAAACCACATTAAGATAGTGTTTCAAACTGTTACGCACGTCAGCTGATTAGATGATATTCATTTCTAGTTCACAATCAGTTACTTCACGATTCAAAAGCTATTGTTCTAGCAATGCAATGATCCGGGTGCTCCAGTCGTATGACGTATTCTGGCTATGATCGATGCTCTAGAAGCGGAGTACAAGTTGCGAGACACTAGAAGTGACCCAGTGCGGAGTAGAGCCAGCGTGTGTGCGGTGCTGGTGTCAACATCGCGGCAGCGTCAGGTGAGCGCCGTGACTCAACAGTCCGCTAACGAACCGGCGGCGCGGCGCGGCGGCGTCGCAGCGCGGCCTGCTCGGGCGCGGCGCGGCGCGGCGGCGTCGCAGCGCGGCCTGCTCGGGCGCGGCGCGGCGCGGCGGCGTCGCAGCGCGGCCTGCTCGGGCGCGGCGCGGCGCGGCGGCGTCGCAGCGCGGCCTGCTCGGGCGCGTGCGGCATTGTCTTCCATTATCTATCATTATCTCGCTTAGCCTACATACAGACCTATTCAATAACGCATGTACGCAATATCAAATGTAAAACAATAAACTTTTAATAAAGAGAATGCTTACCGCAACTTCTCGTATTGAACCGGATTAATGGGTTGTGCAATTCCAATAGCTCGTCATGGAAGGTTGTCGAACGTTCCTACGGGTCAATGTTACGATATCCAGCGTTTTGTCTCTTTGTTTGACGAAATTTTAATTACGCAAATAATTTAAAGCGCTCGACGGTGAGTCACGAAAGTCACGAAACGGATGTGATTAGATATTGTAGGGAGTCGCGAGCTATGTGGCGAGCCAGGGCCAAATGTTACTTATAGGTACTCTGCTACGTTAGCAGTTGTTACAAATAGCTTTTGAATACCGAAATATAAGAAACAAGAGACTAAGTATTTATTGGCACTCGAACAAACACTGAGGCTTGAAATTTAAACACTAAATATTAAATTTAACAACTTTTGAATCCTAACTACGTTAAGTTGTTATTAACTAATTTAATTAAAAAATTAACTAATTTATTAACTTAACCCTGATTTGTAATTTTACTATATAGCTACATAACAAAATAACATGCATAACGGAAAGACGTTGGTATCCGGGATACAGATATTTCTCGTCCGGATGCCAACACACCGCGTGCAACTTTGTAATTAGATATAAATATATCTTTTCTTAGTTGTTAAGTATTGTATGAAACCAATAAAAAAAATTGAGTTTGAGTTTGAGTTTTTTGAGCTTTTGTCCCGTGCGATTTCGATAACGTTAAATTAGCGTGCAGTTATCATATGCCTTTAAAGTCTCACTCAAGTCGGGGGCAGGCGCCGCGGCGCGCGGCGGCGATGCCGGCCTGGCCGCGTCACCGTATCAGGCCAGATACGGTGGCCGTACAAGTCCGCAGCAGGTGGAAATAAATCACCGGTACAGATTACAGATACGCGCCTAGTCCGAGTTAAACGTTTACGGGCCTTGATTAATTCCATTATGTTCAGTTTACGATACTTATCGACAGTTATTATGTTTCATTAACGATGTAAAGTATGTGTGTCGGTCGATCCATCAAGGTGTTAACTGGCTCGGCGCGATGCCCATCGATCGTCTATTTATTAAAGTCAAACTGTACCACCTGCCGTATCGTAACCTATGAGGTGCTGGCGTATTCATCGCCTCGGTAAATCAACGCCGCGTCTACAGGATGATCACTAAAATAATTAAATATGTAAATGATAGATAGATAGATAGATTAACTCTTTATTGTTTACATATTAAAAAAACAGTACATAAAAAAAAATTGCATCTTAACTAGTGCCACAAGCGGCGGCCTTATCGCTGAAAGCGATCTCTTCCAGGCAACCTTCGGCTAGAGAGAAATAAGCCTTGAAATGACTTATTTATATTTAATTTTTACCTGTAAATATTACCTAATGCGTAAGACATTAAATTATTCATTTAAAAATCCAATCAAATACTTAGCGAATGAAAAAAAAACACAACACGTGAAACACTGAAGTCAAAACCCGACTCCGCTTTTAATCTGTGAAACTTTATCACCCAAATTTAATATTTAGCAAATAATATAAAAACATTTTTCCAAAGATACCTACAATATTTAGGCTAGCATATAATAAAAAAACACCTTTTTAAGTATCTAGGAAAACACAAAAACAAAGTTAAAATGTGGATCGGGCAATGTATAGCTTATTAGACCTATTTTTGTTAGAAAACATTCTGTATAGTTGTAAGTTTCGAGCAATATCATGACGTGATGAGATTTCGATTTTGATGGTGGATATTAGTCATAGAGATAAACCAAGTATCAATTTAAATAAATATTAAACGCACAGTTACTCTTTTCATTCGTTTGTGGAAACAGACCCACAGATTGACGTTGGCTTATTTTGAATATGAGTTTGACGTCAGTATATTTTGTAAGCATTTCAATGGTTTGTATATCCATATAATTATTATAAAACTCTATATCTTTGGGTGATTTCAAGTAATATGGAAGCCTGTGTTCCCAGGCAGGGGTTGTGCAAGCAGCTCGCGTGACGTGGCGCGTGGCTGTGAAGGCCCCACGTCCCCTCCGATCGCCGCGACATTTGAAAGCTTCACTGCGCAAATGGTTGCTCCAGAATTAATCTGCCGCTCAACCTCCGCTCGAGTAAACGATGGACCGAAAACGCTAGTCACGATCGCGAGATTAATAATTTGTTTTTATGCGATGTCGCAGTCGTTATCGAGACTGCGACGTGCCTTTTTCACAACACTGCACGTACCGGTACCGACGAAGGAGGCTAAGTTCACCATCACGACGTCGCTACTCAACTTTCGAGCGCTGTCGATTAGGAATCACTTGCGACAACCGGCTGATCGATGTAGCCCTTGGCATTCGTGAGACATAACTGTCCGGAGCACACTCGCTACAAACAAACACACAGATGACACAGATACGCGACACGGTCACCGCGCGATTGTGCGGCTAGTGGCTCGCTTGTGTGCAGCTATTTAAATCATCGCGGCCGGAGTAGGCTCGCCAGGAATACTAGGCGACAGAAACGTACGCAGACAGGTAGTTAACCGGAATCCTCGGATACTTTTACCCAGATGCCATATAAATCTGCAACGAGAAGTTATTTTTTGTCCTCAACAACCGTAAAACGAGTAGCCTCTTCTTAATAGGCTTAACATGAGAACGGGTTGAGGCGACCGCACGTGGATAACCGCAGCGGTCGGTAACATCAAAGCAAACACTCGTTTAAGCCAATTGTGCGTGCCGGCGCGCGCGCAACTACAACATGTAATTATACGGTTAGAGGGCGCACCCCCGCGCCGGCCGGAGCCGGGCCTGCCGGGCCGGGGCTCGCCGGGCCCGCGTACTGCACCCGCAGCCGGTAAAAAAACCACCATCTGTTGAACCACGAGCGGGATGACGCCCGCTGCGGCAGTAATTGACCGCCGACACACTGTTTTCTAAATTAACTTTTTTATAACCTCGGAGTAAATAATTAAGTTAAAATAGGTTAATAGCCAATTTATATGATTTTTAAATATCAATAGTAGATATATTTGATCACTTTATTTTTCATATTCTAATCCTGATTTATGGCCATTATAAAACTACGTATGTGTCTAAAATATATTTTTTTATTTACCGGCCATATCAACATTTTAACTGTCTTTTATTGCCTTTTACCTTCTCATATTTGCTGAAATCTATTGTATTGCATGTGATCGTTATCAAGTCATATTATGTATTACATAAAACATAGACACGTTTCAATATATAGGTACATACCTATACATATGTTTTCCATTTTAAATTGTTAAACTACTACTAAATAAACAAATCATAAATCACTAAATATTAGAGCGAACCTCAAAAATCAAATATCTATTATTTTTAAATCAATAAAACTAAGCGGAACCTATTATTACTCGACCTAAATAACAGGATTTTGAAGAAATGTTTAAAAGGAGTGACCCAAAAAATGTGTTTCCTTCTGTATCATAATATTAATGTAATTAATAGTGTAATTTAAATCAATTTCCGCCGCGGCGCGGGCTAACCCTTTAGCCGGGGCGTTACAAGCATTTATTATTTCATAATGGTGTGTAATCGGGCCCATAGAGCCAGCTGTGATAGCGGCGCAGGCGCGGGCGCGGGGCTAGGTCCACCTTGATTCACTTTACGAACCGTGGTAATTAACAAATAGGCAATGATGATGCGCATCATTGTAGAAACCGTTGTGGCCTTCTGTAGGCTCCGGCTGATCATCTTAGTTGATTTATATTATACATACCTGATGGATCTTACTAAAACGATCGTTTTATGTTTTTTTCTCAATGATAATTTTTAAACCATATAAATGTCTATAGGAATAATTACAAATTGCAAAATCACATTCTGACGACAGATATAAATTAATGGCAGCATTGTCGTTCTTTCTTCTCAAATACAAATTGTTGACTAGCGTCACCAAAATATTCCGGAAATTAACAAACCACATGGCAGAGACGTTCTTAAATACCGTACCGTTTTAAAACTATTACATCCTTTGTCGTGAAGGAAGTAAAAAATTTCGTGAGAACGACAAAGTTTGTTGTCTTCATAGATGCGTTTTAGAAACAATCAGGGTAATTTAAATCAGGTGTTTATGAAAAGGGATGTTTGTCCCACGTGCTCGGCCTACAATGGATGGAAGTTCAGTGGTCGTTGGTCTCATTGTTGCGGGTGTAAAGCACCGCACAGGCGGCACAGGTGGCGCGCAGACCTCGCCGACTAATGGACTTCGCGATTGTTTGAGCTTTACGGTTATTACTCCAACACCCGAGTACGACTCATCTCTAACAACCTGCCGCGTCCGTGGGAACATTCCAGGCGGAAATTAATACAAGACATTTACATAGATCTACCAAACAAAAAATTAAACAATTCACGATCGACCCCACCTATATTCGTATCTAATGAGAAGATGACACAGTAACATTGTTAAGCTGGCGGTCTCAGCTATTACCATCTATTACGTGTTTAACTATTAATAATTCTTGGACCATCAATCACTTTAAGGTCAAAACTACAAGCAGAAACAAAATGGTCAATCTTAGCAGTTTTTTATGAATTGTTTTTAGATATCATTAAGGAATCGGGCCTCGTTGGTGGGCCGAGTGACGGGGCCCAACATCGGGGCTAGCGGATCACTCGGAGCGAGTGTTGGCACCGCGAGGTCGCGAGTGCACGGCGCGGATGGAATCTACTCCTTTGTCATAGCAACCTGTTCGGGAATCACGAGCACAATGAAACGTAGCGGACCACCTGATTAACCGCCACTCCGCCCAGACTATGCAGATATCGAGCACCGCGCCGCGCCGCGCGCCGCTCACATCTCCGATCGTATTTATTTCAAATGATAGATTGCTTTTATATCGTTAAAGCCTTATTATGATACAGATAAGAGCATCAAGGTTAGTGAACTTTCCATCGCTTTAGAGGCGGTCATAATAGTGTTTGTGTGCCCACGACGATGCTGCTTTGATCGATTAAGCACTGTGGGAACGGAGTCCCAAGTGCGAGCCTCGAGGGGGTTTTGTCAGATCATACTCTCATAACCATACACACAGTTTACGTCTCTCTTCCTTTATGCGTTTTTGTCATAAGTTTTTCTGATTGCGTGAAGCAGGTGTAGAGAACAGAAATATCACACGACTTGAGGGTTAAGGTACTGAAATAAGAAATCTACTTTCATATTATTGGTAGTTCAGTAAATGTTTGGTGACGATATGTTTACACTAAAATGATTTTTATATTATGGATGTTATGGATTTTGTATCGTCAGATACATTGTTTGGGACAGTAAGCAATATGTTTGGATAAAACTCGTAAACTTGACGTGTCAGAACTTATAGCAACTTAAACAATAACAAGTGAAGCCAACCCAATATCTAGGTATATGAGAACCACAAGTAAAGCAAGCGGATATGTATGTTTACAAATCCTACCGTGACTGTCACTTTAATTCGGTGTTTGTTTTTTTACCGATCTAATAATAGATCGATCTGTCCCTTGCAGACGCTGGATGTTGGCTCCCATTTCATCAATATGTAACACTTGTAAAAAACAGGGCACCTTTCGCAACATCCGCCGCTCGAGGAGTCGATTCTCATGAGACAGGTAGCTGCTTCCGCTCACATCTCTTTAACACATGAATTGGGATAATTATTACAATGTGTTTAATTCATCTTCCTCCGGCGCAGGTAGTGCTTCACTTCTTGGGAATCGTATCAAGAGGCAGGTAACCCGTTATATGCAAACGAGGCATTGTCATGCTAAATATTAATAACGCACGAATATTTTTTGCAAATTAGAGCGCATGCATAGTAATTTGAAGGTGGGATTCATGAAATATGTATATTGTAAATATTGATGAGGTAAGTTTGGGTGGAAACAAAACGAGAAGTTACGTATTGAATTAGAATTCATTATTTGTGCGTAAATATCTAGCATGTGTTCTTTACGTATTTTTCTACAGACTTCTAAAAATGGAGGTTATCAACCCTTCTAAAAGTTTTTTCTAAATTAATACAATGTTGTGTCGAACCTACAGCTAATTAAAAAAAAACCTGGTGAAGACTTATAAAATGTTATTAGATTTTTATTCATTACTTATCGAAATATTAACTTACGATATCTCATCACATGCTTTTTACATTTGGTAGATATACACGACACACTCACTGTATATACGAGTACATATATCAATTGTACTTTAGGTAAAGTTCAAATTATATTGCCACATTTTATAACAAAAGCTTGGTAAAAAAGCATGATGCCTACCCTGACGCTATGTAAAAATAATAAAATATCCCAACCCGGATAGAGGATCTGTGAGAACCTGCTCAATAATCATAATGCAATTCCGACAAAAACTGTAACAAACTCGTCTCTTGAATTTCATTAGGAATTTGAAATGTAAATATTGGGCTAGTGCAGTATCATGCAAAATGTTTGCATGAGTAATGTAGGCAGCATTCGACAGGTTATGTGAGGGCAAGTTGAGCGACGGGTTCACAGTAACGCAGGAAGGGGCCTGTGCTGTACGTGCTGGGCTCGGAGAGGATCGGCCGCTGTGACATGTAATATTCATTACTAGGAAGCTGAATACTGTTATGTTTACTGTTTGGCTATACACATAGGGCACGGTTTTAAGTAAAAAATAAAACAAACTGATCGAGCATTTATGGCTTACTAGTGTTTCTATAGTTTCTGTCATTTGTACAATGACAATTTTTATTAGCAACCAAACTAATTAACACAACGGAAATACATTAGCAGGATGTCACATAGGCCAATACTAGTGACGTTGACGTTGGTCCGGTACTTGCAACCCTCAGTGCGGTGTATTGTGCGCTGTGAGTGCGCGCGGAGCGTTCACAACACCGGCGTGAGAATGTACCACACTCAGAACTATACTGTGCTATCGAGAATTGATGTGATCACAATGACAGATAGTGTCAGATAGACAGATTTGTATGACGACACACAGAATTGTAGAAGAATCACATATGTAAGAAGGCCATTAGTAGGACAAATATTTCAGGACAAATCACAAAGCACCAACCTGTCCCATACTGAGCTAACGCTTTTATAATGGGTACTATCTAGCTCTATGATAAACATGCTCCATTTCGTACAATAAAGTTGAAACAGATTCCTGCACCGTGGATTACGGATGAATTAAGGGCACTTATGCATAAGAAAGCTATGTCTAAGACTAATTACAAAATTACACCTTCTGAAAAAAATCATGAAAAATATGTTCAGGCCCGAAATCGCTGCAATAGGTTGTGTAGAGACGCCTTACGCCGACACATTCATGGTTCCATTGAAGACAGCAATCCAGCCCAAGTCTGGAATTTCCTTAGGTCTTTGGGAATTGGCAAGACTAAAACTTCTACTCCGAACAATATTAACATTGATTCCATCAATCAACATTTTTCATCTTCTTCCGTATCCGCTTTGACTGATTCGGATAAAATTGCTACTATTTCTAATCTATCTACTATTCTCACTCCCGGCTTTCCTTCGTTTACTTTTAATCTGATCACCGAATGTGATGTTAAGAAGTGCGTTCTAGCCATTACGTCCAATGCCATCGGAGGTGACTCTATTAGTCGGAACATGCTTTTGCCCATCCTTGACTCCATACTTCCTATCCTGTGTGTTATTTTCAACAACTCCATTTCCTGCTCCGAGTTCCCTGCCACCTGGAAAGATGCGCAGATAATTCCTTTACCCAAGAAACCGAATCCTAAATCTTTTTCTGACTACCGTCCTATTTCGATCCTTCCATTCCTCTCCAAAGTCCTTGAGCGTCTTGTTCACCAACAACTTTCTCGTTTCCTTACTCGACATGATTTGCTCAACCCTCTACAATCCGGTTTTCGTCCCGGGCATAGCACTGTGTCTGCGCTGGTTAAGATCACGGATGACATACGTGAGGGTATCGACGACGGTCAGCTTACTGTTCTAGCTCTGCTAGATTTCAGTAACGCTTTTAATACCGTTGATTTCGATATTCTGCTTGCGTTGCTTCGATCAATTAACATATCTCCATCGGTGGTCGATTGGTTTCACAGTTACCTGTTTGGGCGTCGGCAACGGGTTCGCCTTGAAGATGCATTTTCTTCTTGGTGCAACACGTCAGCTGGTGTCCCACAGGGCGGCGTACTATCTCCTCTTCTTTTCACACTTTTTATTAACTCTATATCTCTATCTCTTTCTTCGTCCTACCACCTATATGCAGACGATCTCCAAATCTACACTCGATCTCCTTTAGCTAATTTAGACACTGCCATTAACTTCATAAACACAGACCTAGGACATATCAGTCAATGGAGTACATCATATGGTCTCAAAGTGAATCCATCGAAAACACAAGTAATCATCATCGGTAGTTCCCGAATGATCTCAAGGATCGATTGGGATGCTTTGCCTCAGGTTGTTTTTGATGGAGTCACCATACCTTTCAGTGATTCTGTAAAAAAATTGGGTATTATGATGGATCGCACACTTAGCTGGGATACCCACATTACTTACATTAGCAATAGATTATTTGCGTCTGGCGCTTCATTGAGGCGTCTACGTAACTTTTTACCCACTGCCACTAAGGTTTCGCTCGCACAATCTCTTCTTCTTCCTATTTTAGACTACGCTGACGCCTGCTATCTAGATCTTCGGGAGGATCAGCTAGATAAGCTTGAGCGCCTTCAAAATTTCTGCATAAGATTCATATTTGGCTTACGCAAATATGATCACGTTTCCCACTTTCGTGCTAAGCTCAAGTGGCTGCCCATTCGCCTTCGTCGGAATGCTCATATACTCTCTTTGCTCTATAATATACTCTTTAATCCCTCCTCTCCGCGCTACCTAAAAGAGCGATTTTGCTACGCTCACGATTGTCACTCCCTCAACTTGCGGTCATCAGTAAACCTAAAACTCGCGACTCCGACACACAAAAAAGTTTCGTATGGTAGTTCTTTCTCTGTGCACGCCGTGAAACTATGGAACGCTTTGCCGCTAGATATTAGAAAAGCACCATCACTAGATGTCTTCAAACACAATGTAAAGAAATTGTATTTATCTTCTTTGGTTCTGACATAAGTTGCTATATTTGTTATTATTTTTTTTGTCTCTTGTATTATGCTATTATGTATGTATGTATGTATGTATATATGTATATATTATTGTTATATTTGTTTATGTTTATTCATATAAGAAGTATCAACATTTGCTCTATTTTTCATTATTTTATTTAATATCTAAAACACCTCGTCCTACTCGTTTCGTTTCAAAAATATATCCCTGCCAGATTGGTTGCCTGGAAGAGATCGCTCTTAGCGATAAGGCCGCCAATTAAGACGCTGATTTTAATTTGTATGTTTTTTTTTGTGTGTTGTTTCGTTTGTGGTGTTTTAATAAAGTATTTATCTATCTATCTATCTATCTACTATATAACGAAAAACATTTTTAATTTTCTTTCAATAGTAGCTATCTAAACCAGAGTATATTAAAACAGCTTCAATAAAGCAAAGCATCTGTTTTTGCCGTAAATAAATTTCGAGCGTGATACATAACTGCTTCGAATATAAATAAATACATAGTAGTTATCGATAATGTTGACTTTTTTATTTCTCTGTGTCAGTAATTTCTTCTTTTCTCCCTAACCCTGTACACGTAGCCAGCTTCATTAGGATCGATCGCTATCGAGTTACTCACCGGCCGCCGCTTTGTTGGTCCGACAATTGATTTCGGCCACCATTTTTATTTTTTAATTCATCGAGTATTGCCAATGTGTTTTTATTATTCTACTTGATACGGGTTCATTTTAGACATTAGATGAGTGTGAGAAAATGTGGACAGAAACCGTGATTTAAGCTTTAACTGTATTGGTTCTTATTTGTCAATTGAAATATGACCTTGGATTGGCTGTTTTTTAACTGCCGTTTAGACTGCGCCTACAGATACAAAGAGGTTATTATAGTAAAGAATGTTTATATAGAAGAAGAAGACACACTCTGGATTCATTATTTGTTTATTTGTGCTTGCAGCAACTCATCTGTAACTGTACAATGATTTTAGACCGATAATATTTTTATTTTTGTTATTTATTTTGGCTTAACATTGGTAATGACATTGATACATTTATGTTACACTAGTATTTTTTTTATATATAACCTTTTAAAGCTAAGCACAGCATGCACAAATTTATTATTACTATAGTACTTTTCTAGACCACAGACAAGGGCACGGCCCTTAAATTTATGATGATGATGATGATGACTTTTCTACTACTACTACAAGGTTTAACATCGATTGACCTTTTCTTCGTATTTGTGACGCCAACGCTGCGATCTAAACCAAACGTTCTGTTATTGATTGTACCTGTTCTAGACCTTACATCAGCAGCTATAAATCTCGACAGGCTACTCGGGCGCTATCACATGAATATGCACAAGACCCAGCAATCTAGATATACATATACCTACAGTACATAGTTAATAGGCTGTATGAGCTTTTTCGGACTTTCAAGGAGATGGCGTTTCTCTTATATCTAAACTTGTTAGCGTATGATTATTTGTTCAATGTTTGTTATTTATTAAAAACAACAATATTTTAAACACGTGTGGAAGGAAGCATGCAAAGACATAACAATAGCTGTCTTACTTAAAAAAAAATAAGTATACAACTGTATTTTTTGGGTTGTGTTTTTTAAAAGTACTTTTCATTACTATCAATGTGAGACAAAAACAGATCATATATCAAGCCACTCGTTGATTTCACACTCGCATTTACTTATAGATAAGTATAAAAAACAAGAATTACATTACATAAGCACTAACACTGCAGTATAGCACATGATACCCTATATATTTATGTGCTTGTCTAAATACATACACTTAAACCAAAATAAACAAAAGTAGTTTTTCTTATTTACCAGCCAAGTGATGTTAAAATCGATTAGGAAGCACATAATATAAGTTGTATTCTGTATTATGTGATATAAGAAAGTATCTCAAAAGTGAAGTTACAGTGCAGTACATTACATCGTACGTCAAAGTAGGGCTAAATTGGCGAAGGGTCAGGGTCCCAGGTGCTTACTGGGTGTCGCGCGGTGATGGAGCGGCCGGGCTGGTGGCGCCGCGCGCTTGCAACATGCGCGGGCGCCGCCGAGCCTAGCAGCCTCTGACTCACGCTACTGGACTCCTGGGGGATACCAAAAGCTACATCATTTTTTACATGAAATGGATTTACATTTATTTGTCGTCGGATTTGAGTCTAAAACTCCCAATCCTAGAGTTAACGGCCTAATGGTAATTTCGTACATTCTTCTTTCTTTTTCTGTATAGCTGTTTGTCCTTGACGCAAATATTACATCATCAGGGTGGGTAATAAACTATTCGAGTACCTGAGAATACTGTGTATATACCCACGCACCAAGTTATTTGTACATACTAGGTTCGTGGGTTATATAATGCCATACTATATGACGAGTAGGTAAATATAAAGATTATGCTATGACAATATATTTGGAAACTTATGGTAACCACCGCAGCTGGACGCAGACATTCCTACTTTTACATTTAGATATCTGCCTGGATACTGCGATCAATTTCAAGTTTGAACTCATAGAATAGAGCTACTAAAAGAATTATACTTATGTAAGTCAATATCAAATCCATACGTACTAATAACAAATGCAAACATATAATTGGATTGCTCCATTCTTGCAAATTATTCTATATTCTAAATACATGAAATGGATTGGTTGTTACCTTTTTACAGACAGAACTTAGAATACTGTTAAATACTTTGTAACCATAAAGTACCTATACATACATATCAGCTATCAGTTATATCACAACCTAGCTATAAACAAGTGGATTATTGTGAATATAAATTAATCAGCGAAAAAATAGTCCTCTCACATAGACAGATACATACATATGTATATACTCGTATAGCATTCTGAGTAATCACAGATATGATCGCGGAGTCAAACTAGTTTAGTTAGTTTTAACTATTCGGTTCCAGTCACCTCACCGTTTCCATAACATAATGTCCAACCGATCTGCCAACGCATTGTCTTTGAACTTACTTCCCGACGATAAACGTCTCAAGTGATTTACCGCCTGATTTAAGTACGTACTTTGGGACCTTTACTGTAAGATTTGTCATAGTAAAGATACTGTATCTATGACGACTACTCAAACGGAATAAGTAGATATATTTTTAAGACTCAATATGTAATTAGAAATGTCTATACTTACAAGATTTTTAAGATGAAAATTGCTACGTAGCGTAGTACATTGTAGCGCTTCCGTGGTGCTACGAATTTGTGTAAAAAACTAAGAGTTATATATTTTTAATTTAAAACAATGAGCCAGTCTATTAGTGTCATTGCATACACTTTATTATTTAGTACATGAATTATAGTATTTATTACTAATATACCTGTTCATGAAATTATTAAAAAAATCTTTACATTCATAGAAATTATAAGATAAATCAGCCAAGTGCACACCTATAGAATGAAACAGCTTTCCGTAATAGCTAATACAATTAATTTTATATTGTAGTACCTAGTATCAGTGAGGTCGGATCGTTAACCGGTACCCGGCAGGGGCAACCCACACTCTGGTTTGTAAATGTCGATTGCTTCTGTTCCGCGCGCGAGTCATGATTCCACGCTACTGTTCATTTGTAACCATTAAAACTATTCGCACCTTTGGCGTTGTATTTGTTTATGTCAGTGATATGGTCTCGTATGAAATATAATGTATGGATGGATGTTTGTCGGCGCTGTGACCGTGGGGCGTTACTCGCGTCACTGGCTGCGCGTACCGACTGTACTGTACCGATTTTATTGCTATCTTGATTAATATTTATGATCGATTCTTCGTCCGCCCGGCGAGTTCATATAGTGCTGGTCAAGTAGTGATAAATCGGTTGGAGCCAAACTTTTAAGTACTTTATTACTTTGATTCGTGATGCTTTTCAACCGCTAATGTAGGTACGCGAGAAATGCAAAACCGACGTGAATCACAATTATCATCTGCAATTTAATAACAACAAAACTTACTGCAAGTTATTTGCCATTAACGCTCGAATAGCCCATAATTTAAGCTTATTTACTCGTGTTGAAATGTGTAAGGGGACATAAATCATGGTGTATTACTTACCTAATCTAACCAATAAAACACTTGCAATGATTACTCTATCATTGTGAATATTTAGTTCTGTGATATGAATGAATGTCTGGAGAGTATGTTTATTTCCTGTCTCTGCACGAGGTGACTAAAACAAATGAGTGCAAATTACTCATAAGCATATTTGGTGCACGCTTATCTGCCGGCGAGATCCTCTACCCTCAATCCATTGATATGAAAGTGACAATCGAGGAGGCGGCTTTAGCGCGCTCAGCCCACCCACTGCAATAGAACAACTTTCTACGTTATTTTTTTGTTCAATTTCAAAGGGTAATCTGACATGCACGAATGATTTGCGACAATTGTCAATCATGTAAGTACTTAGAAGCAAATCTGAGATTCGAATAATTACCTAAATACTTATGCAAATTGTGGTGCACGTGTGCGTTCTATTAGAAAGCTGCTCGTGAAAAAGATGTGATGATAGACGAGCGAGCGGCGCGGACAGGTCGCCTGGCAGTGATGGCAGCCACTGCCGGCCAGTGGAAGATGTGGCTGCCGCGGCGCTCGTCCGCTGTCACAAACAAACGCTCCTGTGTGACAGATACGATCTGCGCCCGCGCACGGCCGGCCGCTGACAGCGCGCCGCTCTGTTGTGACACCTACCTACTGTGCCAAAAAGAAAACTGACACAGTTACTAACTCGTACGAGTACCTAATGTACTTGCTTGATCATATCAGACGTACTAATTTCTAATCAGTGATTAGTCACTAGTGGCACTCCACGAAATTGATTTGGGGGTAAAGGTTGATTGTTTACCTGTATCTACCTAGGTAATAATTTCTAATCATTTAAACTAAATCGGTTTAGCCGTTTGGGCCACATAAATACAATATAGTTCATAAACATGTGTATCCAAATTAAGGTTGCAAAACAACATAATATTATTTCGGACATAAATTAGACTTGGTCCGTTTGTATTTGTTATTTTATCAGACGTCAGTAACCGACGATTTTTTTACGATTAGAATGAACGCGGACACCTATTTAATAAATTTAATTAAATAAAGCCGTGACATTTACAATGATTTATCTTATCTGGTGTTTAATGCGGAGAGTTATTTTTAATTAACAATGGCAGCAAGTGGGTACATTGATACATAAAGCGAGCCAGCGGCCCGTTACTCCGCTACCTATGAATTGATCGGCTGCCGGCGCGCGGCGCGGTGACGAAAGCAAACCACTTCGTGATCAACGGTGCTCCCAAATCAATGCTAAACACAGTTGTCTCAGGCTTATCTTACCAACTGGATTCTGTACCTACAATGGAATTTTAATTCGGCATAAATTCTTAAGCAACGGTAAATCGTCGACTCGTGAATAGGTAAGTGAGTCGGGCATAAAAAATACAATTTTGCAGGTTCGCTTTGTTACATTTTTTGGTTAAATTAGATCCATCAATTAAATATGTTTTGTAATAGTTTTAGCTTCCATGTGCCTGCAGTTGTGGGTATGTGAGGTGAAACGTAAGCCGCATTCGTTGTCGGTTCAGGAGAGCTGCATAACGAGGCGGCACAGGCTTGATATATTCAGGTACGATATGTGCCCAAAGCGCATGTTTTATGGCCGCCGCACACTACATTATTGCTGATCATATGATACCCCGGCTCGGTCTTTATCTTTATTGCCTTTCTATCTGTGTTCATGTTTGCTTTCTATCTGTGTGTCAATTTCAAATCAAAATATACGCACTTAGATCGAATCAATTGTATGGCGATCGTATTATTACTTTGTGGCTCGACTTCCGTTGGCCCTTATCGCGCACATTGTTCTTTAATTAAATATCGTTTGACATTTGAACGCTGTACCTGGTTCGAATGTATCGCGCGGTGAGAATGGATTCAGGAGGAAGGTAGTGTAGGTACACACGAGGCGGCCCAGTGAGTCGCCACACTCGCATCGGTCACGCACGTCGCATCTCGCCTCGAATATCTCCTCGTGCGTGGACAAAAAAATGGAAAGGAGTAGCCGAATATTGCGTGAGGGATGCTCGCGCACGGTCAGCGATTTACATTCCTCGCCGGGTCGGAGCGGGTCGGGTCGACTCCATTATCACGTGTGAGACCATAAAAAATAATCGTGACAAAACAAATCATTTGGAATTCAGGAAATTCGAATGTTTTTATTGTTAAGGCGTTTTTTGCAACGCGGTCAGTGGAGAGCGTGAGGAGCGGTCCCGTTCTGGTAATCAGATGAGGGCACCAGTTTAACGAATAGCTGGCGGGTGCGGGGTGCGGGGCGCGGGGTGCGGAGGGCCCGGCCAGAGGTCGCGCGCCCTGCTAGATTACCAGCGAGCGCGCCCGCCGGGAACACGGCTACTGAATGATAACAATACCATTGTACTAGCTACATACACTGCACTACCTAGACCTAGGACGAACCTATTTTATTTAGAGATTTTTAGAAGTTTGTTATTTGCTCAGATATTTGTTACTGGCCTGTTAGCTTAGTTGGTAGTGCCTCTGCCTTCTAATCTAGGGGTTGCGGCTTCGATTCCCGCGTGACAAGTATTTATGCATTTTAAAATGTATGATTACAGGTGTTGAGTCTGGTCGTTTGTATGTATAATAAGTATGTATTTACAAAAAAAAGTATATTTAGTATTATATACGTTATCTAGTACCCACGACACAAGCGTTTGCATAGTGTGGGGCTAGATGGCGCTGTGTACAATATCCCGGAATATTTATTTTATTTATTTATTAAAATTAGGCGATTCGAGAAAGCATGTCAAAAATACATACGGAATAAAAATTATAACAAATCATAAAACGAAATAAACTACTAACTTACCTAATAAATCATTTTATTATTTCTATTTGTTAAACAAAAGTGATATTTATTACAAAAGCACTACTTACTTATTTACTTGTCTAGAGAAAAGTATAAATTTTGTAATACCCAGACTACACAATAACATATACCCACCTACCTTGTAAACAAAAATAACCTAAGTAAATGCCTTTTTAGACTTAAAACTAATTTATACTAATAATAAAACATATCCATAAGTTCGATTCCCTATACGCAACAAAACTTACAGCAAAATGAAGTAACCTAAGTTAGACAAAACTTATGCTCCAGGTGAGGCTCGAACTCACAACCCCGGCATTGCTCACGAACACTGTCTTATAAGTACCGTGCGCTAACCAATTGCGCCACTGGAGCGATGAGCTGAGCGTCGAAATTATGCTACGGCTGACTCACGCTCCGGCGCCCCCCTCCCACTTCGCCCTTCGTCCCTCACTCGCCCGTAGTTAATAGATGACGTCATTATTTAGATTCGCATGCTTTGAGGATGATAAAGCGTCTTTGTAGCTAGTTATAGTGTAAATTCTGAATGTAATTATTTAAAGTTAACTTAATAATGTTCATTACTAACTTGTAGATAAAACGTAACTATAATTTAGGTTACCGATAAGGAAGACAGGTTTAATTAGCATTTGATATGTGTTATCATGAATTAAACATTAGTTATTGTGATTGTTTAATTGTGGATGGCTACTTAGTAAGTATTTACTCATTATTGCATAGTAATACAGCACAAAATTACTCCTGAAAATCCTACAAACTTGATAAAACCATTGAAAAATAATTTAGTAAATTCCTATCTGAAACATCATTGTTTGTGTAAGCACTGAATATCACACTACAAACATATCCTTCAATCATCTCACTCAATACTCAACTCTAACGAAATACTTTCCTAAAGCATATCCAAATGGTCGCTAATACTAACACTAAACGTGTACTTGACCCATATAAGTTGCCGTTCACATTAAATAATCAAGCGCAACAAACGTCCATTAATTCTGTTATCAGTTGATACGGGGCGCGAGCTTCGCCTCCAGCGCTGTAAATGATACGTTACGGGCAGCTCAGGAAATATTACTCACTAACTATATCACGTGGCTTTACTCTCACTTGCAGATACTCGTAAATATGTAAATAAATTAATAATAAACATTCCGGGACGCACATCGCCATCTAGCCCCACACCACCCACACTAAGCAAACGCATATGTCTTGGGTACTAGATGATACGAGTAGAAATAGCGAGCTTATCTGTTCTGTGACGTTTTTAACGAATTCGGAAAGTCTTTACTTCAATCCGAAACGCCAAAAAACAAGTTTTATCTGATCCTCCAAGCATACTCATCAGATCCTCACCCATAGCCGCCAATAAAGACGCTAATTTTAATTTCTATGTTTTTTTGTATAGTTTTTATACTTTTTATATATGTGGTGTTTTAATAAAGAATTTATCTATCTATCTATCATAGGTCCATGTCTCAACCGCGTCTATTGTAAGCGTTTTGATTACAAGTAAAAACTTTTCGGTATTGTGTACACCATGCTGATATTCTAACTAGTGTAGTATTCGTAGAACAAGCAGCTCAACAGATAGTGTCCCGTGCGTGGAGATGAAGGACGTATAAGAAGCCGATCGTGCAGCAAACATCTTGTAATAGCTGTACGTTTCCTTTGTTTAGGTATATTGTAAATTGACCATTTCTACTATAACCAGATATATTTCTGTAGATATTTCAATATTTTTCAGAAAGTGTAAGTTTTTGTTATAAACATGTTCATATTTACCTATTTTTTTCTTTTTTTTTGGCCATAACTTTGTATTGTGCCAGTTCTCAAGTAAAAATTTACCTATATTCTGCAATAAATATTCTAGAGACTTTAGACTTTGATGTTATAATCTGTCTTACAGTTACATTGACAGTTTATCAACATACAAACAAACTAAAATGCATACTTTAATGTAGATATCGTTGTATATGGGTGTATTGTTATAGGCTTGTTCCGGCCTGCAAAGTAGGCCTAGCCACAGTAGGTACCTGTTCCTTGCCCTGGGCAGAGGGAAAAGTAGCGATCTGCAGCCAAGATACGGTGCCGGTGGAAATTACTGCGCGCTTTGTGCTCTATTCAATTCTGTAGAACATTTTAATCTAGTTGCTTAAACGAAAGTACGTTTATGGTGCTTGAAACATGTACCTATTTCTTCTTCGTTCATATTTGGATGAAACACTACTTTAAGTTTTAATTGTATCTACTAATAAATTGTTAGGGGAAATTGGGCATAAGCTTAGAGTTACGACCGGTGACCCCCGCTCTGGTTCGTTTCTGGTGCAACGGCTATCTATTGCCATCCAGCGCGGAAACGCAGCGAGCTTGATGGGCACATTTGCACCAGGAACGATTAGGGGCGGGTTATTTAGCTAACTTTATATTATTTGTAAGGTTGTATATATTTTAGATTATAAAGTTGTTAATTTATTATTTTTTAAGTTTATTATAAATTGTTTATCTGTTTAATCTTCCGAAAGTGTATTCAAATATCCAAATATTTCACTTTTGTAAAGAACGCTAAACATTTATCTAAAGCTAATTGTAATAATGTCTAATCAATTAATTAAACTCTCTTGTATCTCATTTGATTGTATTAATTACTATTATCTTATTTTCATTAAGTCTGCAAGCTAAATCTCTCCAGCTAAAGGCGCAGTAATGGGTCTTGTCTCTGTGAGGAACATAAGTAAAGCGCGACCGAAAGTTAATTGATAACATAAACAAGTAGAAGTAGACGGAGCAGGATTGATGCAAGAGCTCGAGCTGCGTCTGCGCCACAAATGAACCGTGTTTGGTTAGTCTATCTCACCGCCGCGAGGTACATCGGGCGGCGGCTAACTGACTGATCAGCCCGATTGAACAGGACAATTGCCCCTAATGAAAGTAATTAACACGACGCGATCGGCCGATACCGATAGCGGCTCCGCGCAACCGGACACCACAATATCAGCCTAAATCAACCTACACACCCGCCTTAATTAGAGCATAAATCTATCTCTCCGATTTATTTCTCCGCCGGCGATGACAAGCGCGCAAGCACCGCGCTACAAAAAATCTTGCGTCATGAGAAAACTTCGCACATGCGTATAAAGTTGCCGGGAATAATCTCCTGAGAAACTTTCACGCAATGTGGACACAACCTTCGCAATAATAACAGGTAGATTTTGTAAAGCAAGCCTTTAGTTTTTTTGGAGACCATTCTAATATAATACGTGTCTGTAGAATGTTCAAATCAGCTGATGCAGGTAAACAAATGAATGCATCCTTTGAGAAGACATGAAAGATGTGCTGCGTGTATAGGTGGGTAGGTACGTGAGAATTGGTCGATGGGAAAGTGAGCCGGTGTAAGTAAATGCGTATAATATTCAAGGTGAAAATACTGATTGGCTGCTCAAACACGTGATTCGAGGAAAGAGCCGATATCGGTGCTCACCAGCGCGCCTTTATTTGCCTACGTTCCCAGTAAAGATGTGTAGATCAAGGTTACGGCTGCATTTATCTTTTATGGGCACTGTAAATCAAGAACAAATTTCATCGATAACATGGTATAAAGCTAACAGTGCGACTTGTTGGTATATTTGTTTATGATATTTCACAGATATCTATGATTATGTAAATAGTTGACGGTAAACATCTACTATCTCGTCCGAATTATTCAAGGTTAATTCACTGCTCCGCTGATCCAACTTTGGGATTTCAGGAAAAGTGTTTACTTCAAATATGATAAGTCGAGCATTCGTTATTTTTTTCAGGCGATATCGTTTGCTTTAAGACATTCCATGATTTAGACGATACTAAATTACTCATATTTATGAAGGAAAGTTTATCTATTGCTCGCAGATAAGCTTAATTTTACTCCTGGCTTTAACGCTTTTTTTATTTTTCAGAACTAAATATGTATTGTCTTATGTAGATAAACATATCATCAACTATATACTCTACTATGTCCTAGCATTCCAATCTGAGTAAACCTAATAACAAATAATATATATTTTTAATCTATATAGAGTAGGTAGTCGTCTAGGAATGTGTCAGGTAGCAACAATGCAGCGGTGGCAGTGCACCGTGCAGTCAGTATGTGGGCCACGCCGCGACAATGTCCTCCGTGAAATGCTGAAACCAGCGCATTCAAGGCAGCCAGGGTCAAGTAGCTTTTATTTCATAACAAGTATGTTTGTATGGAACTTGAACTGAGTGGCAGTTATTATGCATTTGATTTCTTGCTGCGAAAAAATGTGAGTAAAAACGATAAGGATAATTCTTTAAAATGAAAAACTTTACTTTCTATTATATATAATAATAATTTTAGTTCATGGGAGGGTTGCACGGTGGCTGGATGATATTAGAAAATTAGAAGGAAACATCTGGGCATGAACAGCGCAAGATAGGAAGTATTGGCGTAAGAGGGAGGAGGCCTTTAACCTGCAGTGGGTCTCATTAGGCTGATGATGATGATGAATTTTAGTTCTCTGTAGGCTTTTTTGATATAGTAATACTTTCATAATGTTATATAATATGTACTCTGCTTTCCTACTTTCTAAGGAATTTTATAAATTATGGCAAAATATTGTCACGTGGCCAGTTTAAACCAAGGAATTGAAATGTTTATGTATAGTTAGCATAACTAGGAGGTTAAGTCACGTGTTGAACTCTGCAATATATGCTGCGTAGGTTGATTGAGCTCTTTGCTATGCTGACTGCGGTAGGTTATGATATAATTTTACTAAAAGTAGGTACCTGTAACTAAGCAAAATACCTCTACTGTGCTGTAACTGTGCATGTCACAATAATGCTGAGTTTCTTTTTTATGCATGATGGTAACACTTATCTTAAAAGTTATAATATACCTATAATGTAACATATACAATGCGAGTACAATGTACATATGTTTCGATATTTATAAGTTCGGGGTGTTGCTAAGAATATAGGTAGCAGATTAATCTGTACTTAGTCTACGTTTTATAAATAACTTTGTGTTTTCTTTAACTAAAACAGGTTTTACACTTGACCATAGTTTGCCCGATGGCAAGCAATATCTATAGTTAGTATTGTATAATATATAGTAGGTACATAACTTACCTACGTCATCGTTATGATTTAACGAAGAAAGTCGGCTGTACCTACATGGCTATACGATCTTATAAGAGTGCGAAAGCGGGGGAGGACAATAAAAATGAGATCGAGTTCGATCAATAAACATAAAAGCATTCCTGAGCGAAGGATGAATGAATCGAGGCTCGTCTGAAGAAGGTTTAGTAGTGTTTAGTATTCTGTGAGTTGGTTTTGTTTGCTTGTAGGTGGATAATGAAAAAGCTCGGCTGGTTGAGGTGCGCACCTGTGCGAGTGCGCAGGCGCCGCGGCCGTGGGACCGCGGCCGCAGGTACTCGCTGCAAAAACAACATAATGCCCGCATTGTACGTGCTCATGTGAATCTGGATTGACCGAATAACTTCGCGGAATACTTCATTGTATGTCTCGATCTTGAGTTGTGTTATACAACCCGACGCAGTGCCATCATTCTGGATCCATTCAATGTATGCACAGATGCTATTCGATAACTTATTTGGTACAGTGAACCTGTAGTGTATCTGAACCAAGCCGCTCATGTTATTGATGTTTCTATCACTAAACCGATCATTTATTCTGTGCCACATTTTATTATCTTTAGGCAAGAAATTAGAAAGCAAACTTCTATTGGCGAGATTATGAAAATTGATATTGTATAAATTGAAAGTTTTGATAATAACCAGTAAGGTATTCAGATCGTCGGCCAGATTTTATTTTCCTCTCCATACCGGGGAGAAACATAAAGAAAGCACGAACGAAACGCTTTATGTGTAGGCTGAGGCCCACTCAGATATGTGCGTTCCGTGTTTCAGTTTTTGCCCATATCTGGCGGCGGTGGTGTGCCGCGCGTGTATACAGATGCAGATATGCTAAGAACGTGCAGGTCGCCGCCGGCCGCAGCCGTAGGCGGCGACACTGAGCTTTGCCACTTCCCGCGCCACAGATTTATGCACATGTCTTCTAACACCACTCCGCACCTACCGCCGATACCGCACTACATTAAACCCACTGCGATTTGCAGAACACGCACCCGCCCACGCACCGCCGCTTGCCTGCGCCGCGCACGCCACCACCGCTGCCTGCACTCCACTGTCTAACTCGATGCTAAATCCTTTTACAAAAACACTTCTCACCGCGTAAACCCCTCGAGGCGTAAATATTCTTTTTACGAAACTATTGAAATCGGGATGTGTGATTTAGTGCGTTGTTGATTTTATCCACATTCCGCGCCGTTGTACAATGCGCCGGCCGACGCATTGCGAAATTCCATTAAACATTTTGAATACGAATAAAAGGAGATTTTGGAAAAATACTGTCGAAGTTATCTTCGACATTCATTGTTCAGCTTTCTGGCTTACAGACGAACAATCACACTGTTTTGTTTGCAGCTAACCATGACAAACCGTGTTGTATGGTTTACCTGTGCATGTTTTCTTTGTTGCTTTCCTCATTGCATAATGCACAAAGGCAATGTAGAGTAGTGATACCTACTCTGACAGTGCTCAGTTTTCTTTACAAGTCGAGAGGTCGAAGAGCGATTGAACTCTAAATAGGCAATACGTCTGCGAAGTACTCACGTGTGCTGTTTGTTTGATATCTGCAAAGTTATCTGCTTAACTTGCGGTGCCTCATTCGTTATGCTGAACCAGGGTCTAAGCTAAGTCACCACTATGCAACACCACGTTGTCGGCGCACGTGCTTATGTATAATATTCTTATTTTCTAAAAATAATTAGATAACGATAATAATGGCAAACATACATCTTTAATCGTAATGCATCGTAACATTACTTACATAAACATAATGCGAAACAACCGCGCTCAATAATGTCTATCAGTTACTGTTGTAGAAGGTACTAAAACTATGAAAAATAAATAACAAAGAGAAATATCTGAACCGTGCAGAGGTGCGTGAGATAAAATAAGTATGTGTTATTCGGACAGCGCACGTAAGTTCGCGCGTTCTGAGGCTCGCAGGATGTCCGACCACGAGATAAGGCAACCTGTCCACTATCTTGGAGCCTTAGGTCTGTCAACAGAACCTATGCACATACACATCTGATAAGTTTTTCGATGCGCCTCAATCGTTACATAACACTTACATAAATAACATTGAATACACAACCATATCAAGGTTACTAGGTTCTTTATAAATCGTCCTAAAAGTGGGATGAGAAAAATGTCTGGCCTGCAATTGAATGATCTTTCCATATAATAGACAAAAATATATTAGATAATTGTAGTATGTTAATATTTTTAGTTAAATTATACATACTTATTACATATTTCTCTATAAATTTATAAGCTTAAAAAACTTACATCACGCTTTTTTTACTGCACTAAAAAACAAAACGAAATAAATTATTTTAAACTGAAAAAACGTGTTGAAAAGTAGGTACATCAGTTTTAAAAAGCATGTCACTGTTTTTGAGATCGAAGTCAGCCAATTCAACCCGAAGATAAAACAAACAAGGAAAACGTGGCTGGAGTTTGTCAACGAGTTGTAAATCGTGGCTCAATTTGTTTATAGCGGTTACTGCTTTCAGTGGCAGCCATTGGCAATGACATTGGACTTTACATTGCCCAACAAATAACAAATGACCAACTTTTCCCGTAAAAATCTTGTATAATGGTATTTGATGTTGCATAAGTTTTAGTGACCATGAAGGGGTCAGCGGAAGGCGTTTGTGGCAGTATATAAAGCTTAAATGATTTGCATTTACGAGTCCTGAAGCATGTAAGCTAAATTGTCTTAGGTATGATATTTATATTGAAAGAAAAACTTAGCCATATTTTTGTTGTTTTTTTTACAATAATTACGCGAGAATGTAGGTATATTGTTGGTTGTAGAAAGTTTGTTTTGGATTCCGGTGGGATTGGGGTGATTTATAAATATGAGCGAAGGTCGCATAAATGGTGGCTGGAGGCGCTTCCGGCGCCGGCACGTGCGCCGCAGGACGCACCCTTCCGTGTACATATATATAAATGCATCTCCGTAAACAACCCATTTAATTAATGCCACATGATGCCACGAGAACGGCTTTAAAATCAATACGCATGCAAATAAAGTATTCTTAAAGACATCCCAACATCCTTGTCGGTTTGGACTTCCTCGTCGCGGCGCAGGGGTCACGGATGATATATTCATGAACGTTTCTATTTTGGGACAAAAGATAGTCGTAAAATATTACAATTTACAATTGAAACACGTTACGACAGCGCAACATAAGAAGGAGTAATTCTTTCCGCGTGTGATAAATGGCGACATTCATGAAGGTGAAGAAAAAAAATTAATTCGTGAATTCCTTAAGTTATTGGCACAAAAAGGGAAAATTTAAGACGTGTCGAGTCAGACAATGCGGAGTGGTGTTAATCTTGCTGCGATCAATAAACTCTCTGATTACACATTCATGGAATACTTTGTGGCTTGCGCCCGCGCAGGTATTGTGCATTCGCGACTACTTTGTAAACTTCATAGCGCTTTTTTAAGTACCTACACATGTATTTAATTTTCGAAATTCTTGCCTTTTTTACGAGGACAACATTGTGTGGGACACCGACAGTTTAATATTTAAATTCAATTGTTTGCGTAAAATATTGGGTGCCTACGAACGGGTCTTTATTATAAGGATTGTGATTTTATTATTCCGTATTCACATTCAGATTTGATTACCTTTTGTGATAATACCTGTTTATGGGATGGACTTCCGTGATTTTATTTATGATTTTCCTAATTATTTAATGTTAAGGTAAAGGTGTTTGTTAAAGATAACTGTTTAACGAATAAATATAAATAACATATTCTCTCAGTAGTGCACTGTGTTATCGATACTCGTAACGTCCGAGACATATGGGTCAGCAGACGTTTAAAAGATGGGCATCGGGAAAAAAATATGCCAGCTGACCGTTTGAATAGATTGACGTAGTTAATAGGTAACGGGGAGGTGAGGTGACACGGGCTATATGGGCACATCTGTTGGAGCCCGCTGTAGCCGCCGCCGCCCGCGCCCGCGCGGTGCCACGCAGCGTCATCTGCGCCAGATTAGACGATGCTTACCATTTTATTATGCCATTCGTTTAATTTTATTACAACCACCGCCCAATTAAAATTTAGAAATAGCTCAAAGCGAAAACAATGCACGTGATAGCTAATCTAAATCATATTTTAATTTGTCTCAGGTGTTGACGATTTTATTTGTAACTTGTTTCACACAAACAAAGCCGTATGGTGTGTGGGAAATCAAACCGTAGACTGACATTATCATAATAATTGAAGAATAGATTGAACAAGATACGGTTTAAGGAAATCAATGGAGGCAGAACTTCCATTCATATGCGTTTGTGATTTGAATTAAGTTTAATAAGCTTTTATTCGGATGCGTGTCCACGGCGAGCCTCGGCGATCACACGGAGTGACAAACTGAACCTTTCCTTTTAGGCTAAGAGATTGTAAGCCAGGTAAGAAAGGTATGGAGTATAGAAACAGTATACTCGCACTGTTTCGTTGATTTCGTGAAATTTAACAATACTTACATTAATACTAATGTCTTTTGATATTTATAATCAAAATTGTCGAAGAACGTCTGAATCTGTTGTATGCGTTCAGAGGACAGGTTTATATATGTTTTTTTTAGTTAGTAAAATAGTTCTACACACATTACATTGAGCTATGCTTAATGACATTTACGTAATATTTTGATTATAGGCGTTTTGGGTGGTTATTTATTAAATCATGTTTCTGAAGTAATGCAGGCCTCTCACCTCTTCGACTATAAAGGGCCTAAACACGTTCATTTGACATCTTTGTATTAAAATCTTATGCATCGTTCGGCCGTCTCATTTGAACGATAGTAATCTCCAAAGGTATTTTATGGTTTTATTGAGTCACTTCCGAAATACACCTCAATTTAATCTATAATTTTGGGACGTTTTTAGTATTTTGAGGCTACGCTTTGGTTTGTAACAAATACAATAATACAAACAACGAAGAAAATAATAATGATAAATTGTTATGATTACATTAATGAAAATAGTTTATCATCATTCCTTCCTTCATTACCTATATTTTAAGCCAATTCTAAGCTATTCGTTTCTAGTAAAATTTTACTCATACATTTTCCGGCTAAATAGTCAAACGCAGGATTACAATATTTTTTTATGAAATGTAGAAGATTATAAAAATGTAATATAAATATAGAGCTTCAATTTATTTAAAAAGTTCTAGCTTTATCACAAGGTAATCGCCAAGAGAGATCCATTTTATGTCCTTCACAAATACTCACTAACTTCCTTTAGAGCCCGTCTCCAAATGTTTTCAATCGGAGGTGATAATTCCAGCTTGATTTACAAGGTGACCGAGAGATTGTTGATTAGATAACTTTTTGTGGTTAAGACTATTATTATCGAACAATCATTTCACGCTCAAGTGAGACTTTTCTACGTTTATGATCGGTCAGGTTGGCACAGTTTAAAAAAGGAACCGAGTGGTTTTTATAGGTAAATTTTTTATATTTAAGCAGAAATAAATATTGATGAGTATTAAATGAATATTTCCTCCTGCGAAAGTCACTTAGCACATGTTTGATTATGTACTATAGGTTTATTTTTCATTTAGTTAGTCTTTATTCTGACTGTGTCGACGTCCGTCCAAGTGATGGGCCGCTCGCTCCAGGCACACCTGCTGCACCAATCCATTCAGGCCTCCAAACAGCGAACACAATAGGGCCTATTCAAATCTTAAACAAAAATGGCGTTCGATAGACAGCAGCACTATATTGAATTATCTCGAAGGCGGAACAATGGTTTACATCGATATAACCCGCTTTCTTTTGGAGAAAGACAACAAGGTTGTCGTTGTGAGGACGCTGACAAGTCCCGAAACACAAAGCCCGCGGTCGAGCGCACGGCGCGGGCGCACAAAGGTCAGCGCGCGAGATCACCTTACACCGCGCGTCGTGAGCGCTCTGGAGACTTTTGTGAGTCGACGACGAGCACTATCGCGACATCTGGGAGCGGAGATGCTCCTCATAATGCGCCCAGATAACGCTCGCTTTGTGTCGTGTGCTCTATAACAATATTCCATGAAAGGAGCGCGCAACGCAACAGGTACATGCTCCTGCGATTATCTTCTAGTTTAGGTGACGCGTGGTCGCCTCCTTTCAATCCCTCACTCGAGTCTGCTCTTTGTGCTTATGTACTGCGTGCGCTGTATGATCCAACATGTTTACATTGCGATATAATTAGAATGATGTAACGTGGCCGAGTACATAAGCTCGCATGCACAATATGGATCGGTTGTTGTGGCTGCGCGTGCGCCTGCGTCTCGAGACACGTTTAGAAGCACTGAATTAAACAATCACGGCTGACTCATAGTACCGGTTCACTATAGAGACAACTGAAATTATCTCTGTCTAGTTTATTTCGTAGACAAAACGCCATGTTACTACGATAGCATAATTCACTATTGTTTTATCTCTACTGGATACATAGCTATTTCTTAAACAACATTATTGCTGATTCATGGCACAGTAGGTAAATTCAGCAAGTTGCTTTACGATTAAGCTTAATGGCGTTCCTCTGAGATTTGTGTTTTGGAAATTGGAAGTCAGGCAACAACCTGGGCAATATTAACAATATGAAATGTGTTTGGTACACCGAGTAAATGGGCCTTTGGCTAGGGAACTTTGATAACCAAAACCCACAACCTATTAGTGACACGAATCATTCGTTTTTTATAAAGATATATGTTAGTCATGCGACAGGTGGCACAGATTTGTGAACAGTAAGTAATCTCTTACCCAAACAGACATGTGAGCGGAGCAAATTGCACAAATGCATTGTGTGCATGTTTGGTGGTAGTGTGTAGCAAGCTGTGGCTGGGGAGGTAGTGTAGGTATAGTGTGTGCGGCGTACCTGCGCGTGGAGCCCACCCAGGCGGCGGCTGCACGCATTCACGCGATCTGCACTCCAGCCCTAATAAGTCACCTCCCGGCCGCTGCCGGGGCCTGTCCGCCGCCGCAGCGCTACTTGTTTACTGGCCCGACTGCCCCGCCACCCCCCGCGATACTCGCCAAACTATAATGTTACATTATGACTGGGAGATGCTGAGATAACAAAATGAGCCTGTTATAATCGCTACACGCGAGGCCGTATCTCCTACATGTTCGGAATTTATTTGATAGCTCGCTATATGGGAGTCATAAACACGATGCGGAGATTGTAGCAGTGTCTCAATTAGTGCATTATCTTCAGTAGTAATTGCCCGTCCTGGCTCACTTTATCGCTTCCAAGCGCGGCATTATCGATTTAAGGCTCATATTCATACATACCTCGCCGGACTTACATGGAGTTCAGATCGTACATTGTAAGTGGACTTCGACCACGCAAAGCGATTTCGTCAAACGTATTCACTCAACACGTTGCCACAGTATGCAGTCACATCGCTCCACTTATTGCATCGTATATAAATTTAATTGACAAGATATTTATCTAATTATCCATAATGCGTTCAGCGAGTGAGCCGCTCGAGGCGTATTGGAGTGATTGAATGTGACATGCAAATAATGTAGGTTTGTATACACTTGTAGCTGCCAAGTGGCGAGAAATTGCGCAGCGACTGGAAGCAGGCCACCGGGCCCGCTCTGTGTGGCGCAAATATATCACATGATGTGTGCTCTGTATGTACCAGGGCAGGGCCGTGGTGTTCCACGCCGGGAGCCGCTTCTGCAAGCTTCCAACATCTTACTCAGCCTGCACCCCTTCACGTCCCCTCATTCCACAACCCAAACATCTTATTAGCTGTCGTAAAAATGTGCCACTTATTTTTATGGTCGCTTCCCGTCGTCGGCGCTCGGCAATAAGTTTTATGTTCAGCCAAAGTAGAGAGTAAACATTCTCAGGCAATTAGCGGATTGTTTCCTAAAGTTGAGATGTCACGGAATGTAGAGCGGTGGATGCTGTAACTGATGGCCGGCGAGCATTGATTTCACCGCGAGCGATGATTGCGTTGCGCAAGAGGCTGGCGGTGCAGCGTGCTGCCGGCCGGCGCCGGTCACCGCCGCAACCTCCCCGCCTGGCAGCGAGCAGGCGGTGCAGCGTGCTGCCGGCCGGCGCCGGTCACCTCCGCGACCTCCCCGCCCGGCAGCGAGCAAGCGGCTGGCCGGCACCGTGACCCCGCCGCCCCGCGCCCGTGCCCGATGCGGCCACTGTGCAAATCCGTCCAATTATGCAAGTGACTCGATTAGAAAATGAGATGGCCTGTGCGATATTTGAACTCGATTGATTCGCTTGCGTAATCGGTGCCGGAAATAATGACGCCGCTCTATATTCCACCGATCGAAACGTAAATAATTGATTTGTTAAAAATGGATCCAATAACAGGTCCGCCGGCTATTAATTAGCAAAGTGTATTGACACTTTAACGTGAGGCTTGTCTATGAAGTTCTACTTGATTTAGGCTGTAAATGATTCGGACAAGTTAATTGATTTCATCGATGTTAAATACATAGCTGCAGAATAAGTACAGGTAATTTGAGTATAACTAATACGTGTAATAAGTAGCTAGCATACACATTAATATTATGGATGCTATTAATTAAAACTGGCACGGTAATTTGTCTCGAGTGCAACCGGTCGTGCCGGCCGTGCGCCGAGTCACGCCGGCGAGCTGGGTTCCGTACCGAGCCTCACTTCTATTACAGCTCATCACAAATATAAATAATGCTCAATTGGCCGCGGGCTAATAATAATGTTCATTTCCATATCGCAGCATCAATAGAAGGATGTGCACGTTGTTGCTGTGAAAAAATGCTGTTCCAATTTGTGATCACGATCGTGACCTTACGGACCCCTAAGAACTAGTTCAATTGGCTGATAAAATTGAGATGTACGACCACCATTACTTTAATCAACAAATTATAGTGTAATGTTTCAATTCCAAACTTACTCTATCTGTGGGTGTCCATGTGAAGAAGTCAATTGGAAATGATAGATTTGTTGCAATTGGACAATTACAGAGACTCACAGCTGGGCTGGTGTAACTATGCAATTAAGGTACGTAATATTTTCATGTGAAGAATACCACTTCGACATTATTGAAGTTGTTTGTTCAATTGATGACTTATTATTAATTTTGAAATTAGCAGGAAGACATACTGACACGTATTATGTACGATATGATATTGATGCAGAAAGAAAAAAATGACATCACGTCTTCATACAAAACCTTTTATTTACAGTTCTCAGTCAAATCGTCTGCAGAAAAAATTGTCCGATTTTTATTATTCTTTTATTTTGGTGTATACATTAAAGATCTATTATATTTTAAATTTTACAAAGAAGTTACTCTTGCCTAGATAACCAGACAATAAGTTGAATGAAAAACAATAAATGAGACCACAATCGCTGCCGCCGTTAAGTTCCCAATCACATCTGTACTTCCTCTAAGCTCACGATTATTCATCCCCCTGTTGCCATGTGATCGCGATCGGAAGAGAACATTACTCTAAGCTCAGAAAAAAAGTATGAGGAAGGTCAAGAACATATGGTTCCGATATTTTTGAATTTGGTGAGGGGAGCAAGCTGCGGCGGGGTCATTGTCCTGGAGGTAAAGGTGAGGACTGCGGAGTATTCTGTGGCGGCGAGGGTTGTCGCCGAGAGTGGGCTGAGAAGGTACATAGATGTGTGAGTGTCGCCGCGCTCCGGGAAGCGTCTGCGCAGGTGACGTCTTGTCAGCTCCGTGTGTACCGCTCCCTCTCGATTTGATGCTCTCGCGGCTATTAACGAGAGATGCTGGCCTTAACAAGGGTGCACCTATAAGTGGGCTTTATTTTCTGAAACAAAATATATTTGTAATTTAACTGACTGATTTTTTACTGAAGATGTTATGAATAGGTACAAATGTCTAGTACACAAATCTAGTAGGCATCGCATTGGTGCTGTAAACCGAAATTTGATGCCACATTCTTAATGATACAAAGGGAATTAATTACATAGGTAACAAACCAACGAATTCAATCCATTCTTAAGCTAATTAATAACTTATTAATACCAACAAATTGATTGTTTAATGTTAAAGAATTCGATAATGTAACTTTTAATTACGGTTTAACTAATTTATTGATATGTTGAGAAGAGATGATCAACAATTATGGCCCGATAGTATCTGGCCACGTTGTGTAGTATTACCATCTACAATATTATATTTTATTGCGTCCATTGACAGGGTTATGATGATGATTTATCGCAATTTCACGTTTTACGATATGTATTGATGTCCTATCCGATCGGAGAGACACCGGCAGTTAAATAAACAATAAACCCTACGATGTAAGCTTAGACCGACGAGGCCATCTTTGTGATCTGTGATGTAGTAACTCTTACTATTCTGATAATGGTTCAAGTCAGACCTGTTGAATAGGCTCAATCAGCGCAGAATGGCCGGTGAATAGTTGGTGCTGAAGCCATCGATTTGGAAAATGTTATTGATAGTTGAAGGGAGCGGCGGCGGCGGCTGGTTGCGTCTGCTGGCCCTCGGCAAGTGGCGCACCCTGCTTGTCTCATGCCGACGCCATAATCTGCGCTTCACTGATCTTTATAATAGCTCCGTATTGTTTCCGACTCCATTATATTGTCAAGATATGCTCCTTCGATAAATTTAGTCGTCGTTGAGCAATATCTCGTTCGATTGTGCGGAACGGGACGCCTTCTCAATTTCCTGGGTTTCTTTGTGATCGCTTCGACCGAGTTCGCTCATCGTGTGACTCACGTCGTGTCGCATATCGAAGGTCACGAGCGATACGCGGAGAAAGATTATTTCATAATCGGCCGTCGAGGAAGTGTATTTATGGAGTGGAAAGTTGTAACATCACGTACGGAGATACAGGCGATTCGTTACATCAAACATAATCCAATTATGTTCATGGAAGGACACCGCGGCGACATAAGCGAGCGCGAGTTGTCGTGCCGGTATTGTGGCGCGGTGGCAGGCGTCCCGGCGCGGGCGCAGGCTTCGTGATGGAGCGGGCTATCGGCGGCGCTCCGGGTGACAGTAATTGACAGGTCGGCGGGCGCAGGACACTTGACGCACGTGCGAGAGCCGCCTCGGCCCCCGCGCGCACCAGGATGTCTTTAAATAGACTAAATGCCTTTGTGGAGGCCTGCCCTTCGAAGGGTGGCGGCATCCGGCTCCGATCGCGCACAAGATTCGCTTCCAAGACGGAAACTTATAAATAACTTGTTCGATTATTCTGGAGCAATGAAGTATAACACGAAATGTTGATTGCACATGAGTCACGCGGCATGCCCGGTAGCGGCGCGCGCGCAGCCTGGACGAGCTACTGCGAGCTTATCTCTCATCTCGCCGACACAGTATTTCAAGGTGTGCCTATTGTTTGATTAATAGCCCGAGTGCAATTGTGTTAAACTAGTGCAAACTATTTCCCATTTACTATTAGTAACTTTAGTTTAAATCTAGCTGTCAATAACTCTTGAACTTTGTTTTAGTTTCAGGGCCATTTCATACAATAATACAAATATTACATAATATCGGAGCTTTACGACGCGCCCTAGCTTGAACGTAGGTGACCATCGAAGTCAAGCAATAGAAAAACGCGTCAGCACTGCCGTCCAACGTGGTAATGCGGCCAGAATCCTCTGACCTCTGGCAGCGTGACCAGCTAGGCTTACCTTCACATTTTTTTGAGTAGGTACTAATTGTTGTAGTGAAGAGTAATATCTATTGATGTGTTTGTTTTTTTGTCTATGTTCGTTCCGTGACAATTGTGACCTATTATTTCTCAGCAAACAAATTGTATCTCAAGTAGAGGAAAGCATACAAAATGATTAGCATACATGAATATTTTGAATAGAAGAAAGGAAGTAACTACGCAATAGTTGGAACATAATTCCGTAACTAGGCACAAAGTAGAGGGACTCAGTACGTCTCCTTTTGAAAACTGTTGAACCTGTAGGTGCCTGAAGGAACCCAGCTACGGGAGCACAATAAAGCCCTCGTAAGATCAGCGACGCAGTAGAATCCGGTTGTTTGAATGGATGAGGTACAAGTGTGTAAGTACATGGTCTCAGAGGTGCACGTGTTCAACGGAAGGGTCCGTCGCTACTCACTGAGATACTGAAGTCTTTCTCATGTACAATTGAGTAGGGTTGCCATCCAAGAGAACAGCTCGGGGATAAGATTAGAGAATTGTCTACATATATCTTTGCTATGGATGGTTTTTATTTTAATTGCAACATAATAACTGCTGTCATGCTGTCTATTTTTTCAATGAATAATTCTATCATGTTAATTAGATTTAGTTTTTGTGAAAATAAACACATTTTGCGTTTGTTCTGTATCCACTGTTTTATAATTATAAATGACACACTCACATATTATTTTCAACAATATATAAAAAAGTGTTTTCTGAACTGCTTAACCCCTTTCTTCTGTTTTATGTTATTTATTATCGTAATCTTACTACTATCTTACTACTACCATTTTGCCACTAATCACGGGCAAGGACCATAACATTCTCCAACTTTCCGTTTCATTGACACCCTAGTGGATGGGAACTTACCTACGTACAGAGATGGGAGTACAAACAAGTGTTTCCGGTCAGGGCACATCACATCCGCCGCATTGAGCTACCTTCGGATTAATTCATACGTGAGCTACCGACTTGCGCTAAATAAAAAGTAATTTGTATGTTTGTATAAAATGCAATCCTAAAATTGCTGTAGAATCTTAATTAGACGTAGCTTAAGGGTTTTTTTTTCAGAACTTATACGACATAAAAATGAAAATGTATATAAAGTAAATTTGAATCTATTACTGGCAATAATGCTGCTCTTCTTAGTCGTAATCTAATGAATCGTCGAGCCTAGATCTTTCCACAGATAAAAATAGGATTGATTCTGGTTCTCAAACATGTCGGTTTTTTTTACATGTTTTCCTTCACTACAGCATAATCCAACCTGCTCTAAAAATAGAGTTCATTACTCTTGTATTTTAGTAGATATTGCACGAATTTGATCCCATTTCCGTTACGTAATGCAGTTTTGAAGATTCAGCGAATGTGTGTAAAAGATCGGGTTCGGGTTGACAACCTCGACCAACAAGTGTTTATTACGTAAAGTTATGAAATAATAAATTGCCGTTTGTGACAAATAATGCCTTCTAATACTGGTCACATATTTAAAAGATGGTGTAATAATCGTTTATAGCTACTTTTTGTTAATAAAGTAATGAAAAATTTGGTTTTATTTCATTTTCATGAAACATGGAAATAGTTTTTTATCTTTGCAGATCTGTTGATTCGGTGGTGTCAATAGATAATAAGATACCTTGATGCTTTGCTGGCATTCATATAATTAACTTCTTACATACATTGTAGGTTTTATGATTGTAAAACCGGTTAGAGAGCACAAAGAGTTCAGAAGAGTTTTCACGGATTGAATAGGTAATGGGGCGCGTTGGTTCTTGGGCCGGCGCGGCGTGGCGCGGCATTCAGCCACAGCACGCCATAATAACAACAAGTTCTGCAGGTGACGACCGCCTGAATAGCGCTGATTACACCTCCATTCAACCCGAGCCGTACCGCCAACCTGTTCCATTTCAATATCAACTCGTACGCAACTAATGTTCCAATACGATTTTAATTGAAATCGTTACCGGTTTGCTCCAGACGTTGTAATACTTGCACTTGCTCGGGTAAAGAGCTCACTTTTCAACAACGTACGTGACTCTCATGCTCTATTTTTATACTCTATCACTTTTGACAAAATATTTTGGTACATTAGTGAAAACTGATTGTATCATATTATTCTTGCTGTGAGAATGAGGATCGGCTGAATCCTCATGTGTTTTACGAATGTAATTTTCTCTGTAGTAATTTTTACTGTTGAATCGAATGAACTTATTTCCAGACGAGTAGGTAGCATAAAATAATATGCAAACATTGAAGGGTTTTAGCTGAAAAAATAATAAATAATTAAACATATATTATTTTTCTTAAAATTTAAGATTTTAATAAATCACTTCCGTAACAAAATGTCCGTAATAAGTAACAAAACATATTATTTTTCTACGATAATAATACCAGTGACTGTAACCCCTCTAAATGCACAGATTCAAATATAAGTGCAAGTTATGTTCGTAAGTGTTACTTTACATACATATTCAGTCGCTTGCGTTGAATCGTATCCGTTTCCGAGTTTTTGTCCGCGCACGAGCCGCCCGCCGTCCTCTCCTTCCGCTGCTCTTGTCACCATTCAACTAAGTATAACCTATTCAATATATTTTTATCACAACTCTTACTGTAATTGTAGCCCACTAAATAATAATAAACTGGCTACACTGTCATTTTAATCGCGCACTAGGAAGTGGACTGTTTATTTATCCGATACGGTGTATTATAAACATAAACTAAATGGTCAAGTATACGTTGAAACTGTTTCACAGAATATTTTGGTTAGGGCAAAAACAGTTAAGTTTGTTAGAGTTCTTTGAAAAAGAAGGTAAGTATCGGTTTCTTCAAAAATGGTAGTTAGGTAATTTTTTTGCATTTAAACACGTTAACATCATAAAGAGATAGTCATGTCAATGACTATGACAATGACATGAGATACATAGAACAAACCATCCGAAGTAATAAATACGAATTACATTACAAATAGGTACATTCATTAATTTCAATGCGTTCTTGTAGTTGAAATAAACATTTTCATAAATCACCGACGTCTCGGCAACAAAGGGAAGACATTTATATGCACTAGGCGAGTCTATCCGAGCGAGTCAAGTGGCAATGCGTAAGTGCGCCTGCGCCCGCGCCGCGCCCGCCATTGTCTCCCATGTCATTAGGGCTATTGTACTTGCTTGTTCATCCGTGCTTTTATCGTTTGTTATTATAACTCTGATCAGAAGCTGACATCTTCATAATCATTCTTAAATCATTGTTTTATCGCGAACAATAGCCATCATCACAATGCCAATAATTACCGACAGATTCATTCGAATCTAATGATTTCTTAACACAATTGAAAGCGTCATGTAGGAAGTGAAACGAAAGTACGTAGGTTTAATTGTACTTTCTATTGTATATACTATTCCATTAATTAACCGAGATAGCGTACCAAATATGTAGTCAGTACGCGTGGAACGTAAACCTTTTATCAAACGGTTGTGTGTAGATAAACACTGCCACCAAATATGTCAATGAAAACGCGATTGCACTTCTACGGTACAATGTCTCACTATGTAAATAATGTTGCGTAATCATAAAGGACTGACTCATCAATATGTTGTAGGTAAAATTAGTTACAATAACAAGACTTATAGGAAAAATCCATCACAAGTTTGGCATCATTTGTAATAATTTACTAATTTATTCTGCGAATTAAAATCCCTGAATTGAAAAAAAATCATGAGGTCAATGACAAAATATTGCGTAATATATATATTTATTAACTTGTGTTAACATATTTCTCATTGGCACATATTAGGTAGGTACATGCCGTTCAATGGGTCTTTAGAAGAAATACGAATGTTCTTCTTCTAAAAGCTATAATAAATTTTACTACAATTTGACCGAATTAATTTGTAGTGACGTGTCTATTAAATATACTTTGTGGTCGCCGCCCAAGTTCAAGTCCTCATCAAATCACGAATTTAAGTTCAAGACACGTCAAAGTGATTTACTTTTCTTTGGCACTTAAAATTCGAAGGCCATTAAACGGAACGAGATTTCGACTCAGACGATGGCCCGTAAAAGTTTCGCAAGAGTCGGCCGTAAGTCGTAACCCATTTCGGTTATAACGCGCCGTGACGAGGCGAGCTTTTACACGACCAGCGAGGAAAATAGGGAGACGGCCAGCGCCGAAAACAACAAAGAGGTACTGTTACCATAATGACACTTTACGAGCGCAAACATCGGGCACGACGGGCCGCGGCCGCGGTGCACGAATGTGCTCGCATTGTTTCCTGCAAGGAGGACGACGTTGATGCTCGCACAAAGGCGGCCCTTGCACCGAGCCTTGCTTGCTGCAGGCGACCTTTGCTCGCGTGACCAGCTCGCGAGACCACTCTCATTGCTGGACTTGTCATGCGCATGTCAGGTAGATGTCAGTCGAAGCAAATATCTGCAAATCCACCCAGTCCTATTTAAAACAGTTAGAACCGGGTTTGTTTATTATGATATATCCGGAACTTACAATTTACTGGTGAAGGTGAAAGTTAATCATGATGATATTAAAATTTGTACAAAAAGTTACCGCTCAATTTTTCGTACCATCACACGTCTGCGGTGTCAACCCAGCTCACGTCCTGCAATGAAGTTGTAAATAAACGTTACATAGCCACAAAATTAGAAGTTTTACATGTCTAATAGCCATGTCAACGGTAAGAGGACGGAATTAAGATATCGACTTTCTTTCGAGTTCCTTGTATCTGTCGCCATTAATGACTTTGTGGTATTCATAGTAGGTCACAGTGTACATGGTCGGGACGGTGTTTTAGGTGAAGAATGCGTACGACCTATGCCGTTGGTATGTTCAAAGAATCGACTGGAGCCTGTGGGCGGTCGATAGGATGATGTAAACGAGGCACTTCCATGTCCTGTGCCAGCTCGGCGCATAGCACGCGATGCTCGCGGCATGCTTTGCTTTACATTGTTAGCCATACGTAGATATATTTTTGTAGGTAGTCTTCTCAATGAGTGATAGGAAATTGAACTTTGAGTCAATGTTACAAGCGTCTTGACCAGCTGAATGAAAGAAACAGAGTGTTTTTGAGTAAGCCTGCAAGTTTAGTTGTAAGTTGCGCGCCGCCGGCCGGCGTGTGGTCCGGCGAGCATCGCAATTGAGTGCGCCTCCCCGACGGCTACTGTATTACGAGCTGTACTGTAAATACTGTACACTGTCGGATATAGCTAGCTATAGTACAGTTAACATGAGCCGATTAAGGACGTTAAAGAGACGAAAAGAAATTCTACTGAACAAGGTTTACGAAAAAATATATTAAGAAGCGTATACTATTATGTTAAATTAAACTGATTGTATCTTTTGAAATATGGAATTGTAACACATGTGAACAATGCAAAGGAAGTAACTGTAACCCTAGCCGTTAAGTACGAATTGAAATTATAATATTTTGAATGGTAAATAATGATACGGTAAAGTATGTACATACATTAGAGTGACAATAGATGAGTCGCGCGCATATCGCAAGCGGAGTGTGCGCGGCCAGGTGCGGTGCTGCGCGCACCCTCGCTGCGCTTTTAATAAATTTCTATACATCATAAAAAAGGATCTATCAAAAGATGGCAACGGCATGAACCGGTGTGCAGTACTGTGTAGTGTGCAGGCCCCGGGTGCAAGGCAGCACTCGCCGCTGCCCCCGACTGGCGCTGGGTGTGCAAACAAGTTCTGATTTAATGAAAGGTGTCCCGGAACGGGTGTGCCCACCGTTTACTCTAAGTAATTACGTTTGTTTGATATCTGTACATAGACTCGTGAATAGTAAATTACACTCCTTTTAGAGTAATTGTGGCCGAGATTGTTGGCACCTGCTATGATCGTTGCACTAATATGAAAACGCAACTATCTCCAGATTGTATACCTTAAATTCATATAAACTGTTACAAACTGGAAACATAGAAAACTATAAAAATGTTATAGCTAAAGGTATTATTCATATTGGTAAAAATAAAAAGCTTCAACGCGTTTCATATTTTATTGTCCCATGTTGATTTTTATTTATTTTGGTAATTTATAATAGGTTCTTTGAATAAATTAACAATATGCATGCGAAAACTGAGTCACACTGTTTGGCTGAAGTCATAACAGTACCTAACTACGGTATCTCTTCTATAAACGTTTTACATGTTACATTACATCAGGTAGTTTTGATTGATAACAATGTATTTTTTGTTCTATATGTATAGGTACGATGGCAAAAAAACATGAAACCGTTATTCGTCACTTACGGTTGTGTTAATCCGGTACGGAACGATCTACTTGTTGAGCTCGCTGGATGCAGCTGCCCTCGCGACCCCAGATCCAGTCCCCTTCATGCCGTAACACTATAAATACATTCCAAAACTGAGAATGCAAAAAATATCCCAATAACGGTGAGATTCTCCAAAAAAATGTGGGAAACGAACGGTTCTCTTTTCCCTAGATCGCCAGCTTGTTGCGCTCGTAACTCTCTCCTCCGTGACCCGGATTAGTGCCCTATCTGCGCCCAAATATCTGTCTGCGACTACAGTTCCTCGAACGGCGAGCGTTTCGCATTCTTGTTTCTTTTCCAGCTAAGAAATCTAATATTGCTAAATCGGTCCGCGTCAGAAATGCATGTTATCTGTTGTTCAGAAACTCGGATTGTTTGGAGTTAATGGTCAAAATAGAGAGCCGCAAATCCTGTCAAGTTAGGTAGGGTTTACGAGAGCGGCCAGCGGAGAGCGGGCCCGGCGTCAGGTTACCGAGGTGTCCACGCAGAGGGCGCCGCCGTCGCAGAGGTGGTCCTCCTAACTAAATTGTCACTAGTTCTTCTCATAAGAGCAAGATTTGTAAACTTATATCATTTATAACAATTTACGATAAAGACACCAATTTTGATAATCGTAAGAATTTTCTGAATTTTCACACATTTGATCGGAAAGATCAAGAGTAATGATTATCCCTTTCGCATATTTACATATTTACAAGTACCTACATTACATACCTTATATAATATCACCCGTATATGAGTCCTCATTACTTTCGTCACTGACAAATCCATCAATGGAGCCAAGTCAAGGAGCCAGCGAGAGCAGTGTCACAACCTAAGTAGTATCTATAGTATAGTCTAGATCTAGCCGAGTTCAGCCGCAGGTTAACAGTAAGTCGGAACTAACGAGCTCGGTCACGGTGCAATGCTGTCGCGGCGGATTACAGTCGCCGAGTAATTGCTGTAATTAATTGTTAGAAATCTTTTATCGGACACGTAATTGAGTTAATTTGAATAGTGGCCATTTGCTTTATTACTCGGAATATAACTTGGGAGATGCAAGAATTAGTATAGAGATTCCTTATGGCCAACTTTTTCCATAGTTTGGAAGCAAATCACGTAGAACAAGTACATGACAATATTTAAACCTATTTGAATATAGGTAGAAAAGAAAACTTCTAACACAAATTTCTTTGTAGATAAAGTAAGTAGCTTACTATGCACTAATTACAATGAAAATCATCAAAAAGCCCCATAGAAAGTAATATCAATGTAAAACGACCATGTCTAAGACAACTACATCGCATTTTCTTCTAAAACAATTGTTATGGATTAATTCCAAATTATTTAAAGAGATACTTTAGTAAAATTATGATTTTGATAAGAAACGTGTATGCAAAAAGTTTATACCTAACCCGTCAATACATAAAAAAAAATATTTTGACCAATATAAAACTTATAAATCATTACATTATCAAGTTTAGCTATTTTTCGATCTTAAACATAACCAAGAAACATAGCCCTAACTTCCAAAACGATTAAAACTATATCTGCCTAAACTTGATAAATGAAACACATATGTACTAGCACACAATGTACATACATACATGATCCGCGGTGCAGCGCGGCGGTGTGTCGAGGGGTGAAAGGTGGTGACGCACCGGCCGCGTAGCGTGTGCCCAAATCTCAGCTGTTGCTGCCTCGGGGTATACAGGCTGCTCTATTTGCTGACGTTGTTCACAGAAATATGTATTTTCGTGCAAAAATATGTATTTTCTAGATCTTTCTTTGAATTTATTTAAATAGAAGGATATATGAATAGATCTGTTCAGATCTTAGTGAAAACTTACAAGTTACCAGTGCAGGCTAATGCTATGCTTAGTTAATGTAAGACATAATATATGTGGTTACACCATTTTTAATATGACTTAATTAAACACTATGATATGAATCCGCTTTTTATGTGGATAATACGAGTACATCTGTTATGATTTTAGTAACACTCCTCCTCTCCTCCTCCTCAGGCGATAGCTCAATGCTGAGCATCGTGATGACCCCGACCAAAATTATGGACCATTAGACGCCATTTGTCACGATCGGTAGCTTCGTGTATGGCAGCACTTGCTTTGGCGCGAATGTGTTCAGCCACCTGATCGGACCATCTTGTAGGGCTTCGACCTCTGGATCTCGTTCCTGCCATTTTTCCAGTCACTATGAGCTTCTCCAAATTGTCCGCTGGTTTCCGTGCAATATGCCCAAAGTACTGTAGTACTCGCTTCAGACATACGGTGGACATGCGTTGCTTTATGTTAGTAACACTATGATGTAAGAATATTCGTAGCACACCAATTTGCTGTTACGACAAAAATAACTACACATACATAAAGACTATCCATTAGTTGCTGGCAGCTTACGTAACTTTACGGACACTCTGTATAAGAACCCAATCCATCTGTATTAAAAGTGTTTATAAAAGCGTTGAATGGCTGTGCGCTTTATATAGAAACTCTACAGCTATGCCATTATTTAAAATTAAACTACTCACCTACCTGCCGGTTAAAGTTTACTTCTCGAAAAGAACGTATCTCCAATTTTATTTCACTTGAAAAACAAACCTTATGTGGAGAGATGGAATTGCGCAATTCAGTACAAAGTTAATATTAGGAGGGTTGTAAAGCTGTTCTATACTCTTCGTGGTGTATGGCGATGTAACCGAAATAAAATCGTTGCATTGAAAGCGAAATGACGTAGACCGCTTTCCAGGGTTAGTAGTTACGACGTTACGTTTGTGAGCGTTGAGAACAATGAATGGGGGAGACCCTAATCGTGTTGCGTAGAACTGGAAGGTATTATGTTGGTGTAGGATGTATTGGAGTTTCGTAGGGTTGGTGTGGTGCTTGTGACGTTTGGTTTGTGTGCCGGGGTCGGTGCAGATGTGCGATTCGGGTACAGACATGTGATTCTGCACGCGCAGCCAGCTGCCGGCATAGCTGTGCACTGATTCAATACAACGCAGGGTCCGACTCGCTCGTGGGTGCCTTTGTACCGCCATGTGGAGGTAGGCTCCACAAACAATGATACAAATCCACACGACAATACGGCGGATCAGCTCAGGTGTGCCCTAATCTTTTTGTCGTAGGATCAAAATAATAATACCTAGTTGATAGCAGAAGTTTCTAATATTATCGTCACTAGAAAAAATGATAATAAAAACATTAGGTACGGAAGACCGTTCGTTCACTTTATTTGTATGATTAGAATGTAGGTTTAAATTGAATAAATTTGTTTTTGACTTATTAGAATATTATAGGTAGGATAAAAACATAACAAGTACACGCATCCTTTTAAATTCTTGTAAAAACGAAATCAAAAATAATTAAAACATGCGTATTTATGCATCCCTCAGCTATTTTATTTATAACACACCAAATAAAGTCACACATATGGCTGGAATAAACCGCGGTTGCAGGGCTTGTACTTCCAATTTCATCATTAACTTCACCAAGATAATAAAAACAAACGAGTGACAATTGCGACCGTATACCTTTGTAATAACGACTACTTTCGCAGCTAGTCAGTTTCAGTTACACACATATTTTCGTTTTAACAAATAAATATATGAGCTGTAATCGCAAGCCTTACTGCTCTGTAATAAGGTATACATTCGCAGTTCGTATAAATGAGTTACGTATACAAAGTGTCATGGTAAGGGTGCGGTGCGACATTGAGCGCGGCGCACCTGCCCGGCGCCCCTGTCCATCGCTATGCTATTTCCGCCATCCTCCATAGCGCACGGCCCCTGCGCCTGCGCCCGTGCCACGACCGTTACGCACGCGCCCGACACCACCTGGCCGGCCACTAGGGTTCACACCCCCGTGTATGTATATAGCTTGTGAAAACATATCACGATGTCGCTATGTGCAGCAATATAATGTGTAGGTGGAATATGGAATTTTATAATGTAGAAAGAGATAGTTTTCTGAATGTTTTGTTTTTCAATCTAAATAAAAAAGACAATGTTTCTTACTTATTATTATTATAATTAATAAAAAATTATGGTATTTTTTATTAATAATAAATAAAAATTAGTCTATTTGAGAACAAACTAAGTGTACTAGATTTGATTTTAAATTATGTAATTAATGCAAGAACTGAATGCTAATCACATTTACAAAATGTATGCAAGTATTCTGATTTTTTTCAACATTTTAGTGACTGACTTTTGCTTAGATACATAGGATATACCGGTTGTTGGAGTACCGTCAAAATAACTGTAACGCGTAGGTAGCTGTACATTTCGTGTGTCAGCCCTAGCGGCACCCCGTGGCAGCCGCTCACACATCACACTTGCATGATAACTACGTTGCGATGACACCCTGTATACGCCATTAGCCCCGCTGGCTGCTAAGTACCTCGCCTGGCTACCGTGACTCCTCACACATTCTACCAATTTGAATCCTACTAAATTATAACAAACACTTATTAATATAGTCAAAGGAAAAATAATCCTTACATAACATACGTAGGTATAAAGATTTTGTAGTTAGTGTACTTCTCTCTTTCAATTCCGAAAGTTACATTAATGATTTGACACGAAGTAGTAAAATATATGAGCATTTCTTTGAAGTTATCATTATAAGTACTTGTTTTGTAAACCATTGGTTCGGTGAATAATAAAAACAATCCTCAATTACCTAATCACTCATTGAGGTTGTTATCAGAACGTCATTCAATTCGATAGAATGATTTGTCTAATGTTATTTACCATCAGCACTCACTGATTTGTTTACATTTCTCAGGACCCAATTCGAGATAAGTGTTCATTCACATTCCCAAGGTAATTAGGTAACGATAAACACTTTGTTTGTTTGAGACTTTCAGTACTGTCTACTTATTAAGGCGTCGAAAGATACAACTGACCTGGGATATTGAATTACGGCATGAATAATATAATCGTCCGCTTGACCATCGATCTGGATGATTAGTCACAGTTTGCTAAGTATAATCGAGCAATCGATGTCAATTATGTGTCAAGCCCTTGGCGCACTCGCAGCCTGACTCATGTAAATTTCTCCATACAACGGCTCGTCATCGCGATCAGATCTACGGGCGAGCTTTGAACTTGCTGAGACCGCTATTAAACTGCAATCGCCATGTAATACACGCTTGCTTTATTATCCAAATGACTAATCAATGTAAATCAATATATTTCTTCATAAAGTAGGGCAGCATTGAGCGGCATTCAGGCGAGTCGCAATAATGAGGACTTGTATGCCTGCGAATGGACTTGTTCTGTGAGAAAACCTAAATGTCCCTGCGAACAGCGTGACCTGTGGGAATTAGCGCTGTTCGCATAAAAAATCTAACAAAAGAACTTAGCCGTCACGTTTCCGCGTTGGGAAGGGGTTGCGACAATACTGGTATCTTGTTTGGTTTGATACACAAGGAAGTCTTTTTGTTCGTGTTCCGCGGCACTGTAAACGGGTTTCGCAACCTTCCGGTTACAAATTCGTGTACTATTATTACTAGATGCGAATAATCGTCCGTTGTGAACGTGAGACAGCTAGGAGACAGTTGCCAGTTTCATCTGGACTCGCTTTTCTCTGCAGATGGCCTGAATTTGATACTGTATAAATTCGATCATTTATTTTCTTACTAAATGTTACTTTCTCATCTGCATAATATTGCTTTAACAAGCTCATTACAAAAATCTCTCCGAGCTAATTTTATTTACACATACATATGGATAGGTACATGTTCTAAACAGGCACAGTTAGCACAACAACAGTAGTGCCTCCGTGTTCATTCTCCGAACGAGCTATCAGTAACCTTATATTGGCTACTGACATATTAATCAAGTGACAGTTCCATTATCGGCCGTGATTCACGATAGCGAAGAAAGACAAAGGTAGGCATTGAAATGGCACGTTCTATAGGAGCAGAGCGATATGGACGTGCGGAGAAATTAGCGCTGATCTGGCTTACACTTGCATTACTCATTCACTCACATACTCACCTACCTAAATTACCCGCTACTTGGAACTGTTCAAGTTCAAACCTTTGTTTGTTATTCCTATACGTACGAAGATTGATTTATGATATACAATAAAGTATATTTGATTTGATTCGAAGATTGATTCGTTTTGTTTGAGTGGACGAGTTTGATCAAGATGTTTTTTTCTGTAACGATATTTAAAAGTGATCTTAGATACTTCTGAATGTCTCTTCTACAACATATTCGTAAAGCTGCTAAAGTCGTAGAAAGTAAAGATTGTTAGTAAGTAAGTACGTAGCAGTTTAAACTTTAAGATGAATATAATATTTTTATTATTCTTAAAAATCACATGAGCACTCGAAATCTTGTTATTTCTTTTTATACGTTTATTCATGAATGTTCTATGGATATACCTACTTGTTATAAAAGCTATAAAAGTAGGTACATAAGTTATGTAGGTACACAGGAAGAAGGACAAGGTCAGGTGAAAAGATAACATACATATATCCTGTTATAATATATGATACGTACTACATACTCGAGAAATCACAAATGTTATTATTACAGTGTCCTCATAGTTTCGGGTAACAACTGTATACGGCTATGTGGGTCAAGCAACCTAACTATTGGTTGTATTATATTTATTTTGTTTTTATGTTATCTTTTACACTACCATTAATTTATTAGGGATAGTGATTAACAAAATACCTAGTGTTTTTGCTAAACATTGAAAAAAATGTGTGTGCAATGAAATATGATATACTTTAAGTAGGTAGGTACATATGTGCGTTGCTGTTGCCCAGTTACGGTAATTTACAAAAGAATCAGAAATCATAACTCGGTAATAATAAAATTCATTGGATGTCCAGCTGTTGCTTTCGATCCAAACTACAACAAATGGAAAACGAACAAAGATGTCGAGACCATTTCAAAAAGAAGAAAGAAATGGCTCAGTTCAAAGGTGCTTAACCCCGAGAGTTGTGCAAAAAATTGGTTTAATTTGCAGAGGCTGCGGCCGGTGGTGGGTGCGGGGCCGCATATCGCACTGGAGGCAGCGGTTCCGGCGGCTGCGGAGGCGCAGGTGCCGCCGCCCCGCCCGCCCGCCATTGGCCGGAGCGGGGCGCGCTCCGCCGATTGGGCCCGGCGCACGTGCGCGGCCGTCCCGCGCGCCACCTGGCCGCCCGCCGCCCGGAGCGCTTATAAGCCTCTCCTTCCCCTTGCCTCACCACTCGAGCCCCGGACGACGACGAGTGAACACGCACGTCGCTGCGTCCCCGACACCGACTCCGGCGCATCTCGCTTTGGACTGTATCATCTGTGAACTTGTGATAAAACATACGAACTCGTTTGAACTTTTTCGTTTTTTGTGATTGTGAAAATTGTGTTTGGAAAAACATGCTCGTGGAGGACAATTCCCGAGTGATGATGTCGAAGAAGTACGCGCACTGTCCGCTGAAGAAGCGGCCGGTGCTGGTGCGGGAGGAGCGGCCTGCGACGCCGCCCACCTCGCCGCCGCTGCCCGCCCATACTGCCACCGCGCTCTACTATCATTATCATTGTAAGTATTACAACTTTTAACAAATTATTACTAATGTTGTTTCAAATTTTGAAATTCTAATACTTTTTACTGAGGCACAATTTTGTAACATACCGTTTTTGATTGTTGGTGCACATCTGTTTACGATCTGAGTATCAAATTTCAAATATCAATACTACATATCTCATTTTCAAAAGACTGGAATATTTAATTTATTAAGTATAATTTTTGTAGTTATTTATTTACGATTGATAAAAATATATTTAAATAATGGGCAGCTTCTAATTATGTGAAACTTTGAATTAAATTGTTGTTTCTTTTGTCCGTAGGTGATACACATAACGATGAGCCAGAAAATCTGAGCACTAAGCCTGAAGACCTATCGAAAACTGGTAACTACCCAAGCAAGGCGTCCTCCCCCGTGGCTGCGAGCGCCGTGAAGACAGAGCCCCGCGCGTGGAGCCCGCAACTGGAGCAGCTGGAGTACCTGGCGGCGTGCCGCGCACGCCTGGAGCCTGCACCCGAGCTGGCGCGCCCCACGCCGCACTACCCATACCTGCCCTCGCTGTACGCGCCCTACGCGCCGCTGGACGACCTGTACCCGGCGGCGCCCGCGCTCTCTCCGCCCACTCACCCGCAGATGTACGCGCGCTACTCGCCAGCCTCGCCACCCTCTTCCGTCTCGCCGCCGCCTTGCCCGGAAGACCTCCGATCACCAGGATCAGTCTCTTCAGATTCGGGAGTATCCGTCTCTGCGCCCAGAAGACCTCGTTACCAGTGCCCAGACTGTGCCAAATCCTACTCCACATACTCCGGCCTGTCCAAGCACCAGCAGTACCACTGCGCGGCCGCCGAAGGAAGCCTCGCGAGAAAGAGCTTCAGCTGCAAGTACTGCGCTAAGGTGTACACCTCCCTGGGCGCGCTGAAGATGCACATCCGCACGCACACGCTGCCGTGCAAGTGCCACCTGTGCGGCAAGGCGTTCTCGCGGCCGTGGCTGCTGCAGGGCCACATCCGCACACACACGGGCGAGAAGCCATTCTCGTGTCACCACTGCCGGCGCGCCTTCGCCGACCGCTCCAACCTGCGCGCGCACCTCCAGACCCACTCCGACGTGAAGAAGTACTCGTGCTCCGGCTGCGGGAAGACATTCTCCCGCATGTCCCTGCTAAGCAAGCACCTGGAAGGCGGGTGCGGCGCGCCGGGGGCCCCGGCCGCGCCCTACGAGTACCGGCCCGAGGGCCTGCCTGCGCACGCTCACCACCAGCTGCCACCCGCCTCCATACATGCCTACTGAAAAGACTGAGCTTTCGCAGAATCCTCGATCTCCATAAAAATTGTAACTGAAACATTTCGATTTGCCGTAATTTTAGGTCGAAACTTAAATTATTAATGTAAATATTTTGGAAATATTTTTGTGTGTGTAACGTATACTAGCCTACTAGCTACTAGACTTGCGTGTAGGTATAAGTAAGCATAGATGTAATGTAGTCGTACAAGATCGCTTTAGTTAGCGATTCTCCTAGTCATATGGCATTTGCCAAGTGTTTTACACGATTAAAGCATATAACTCTAAGCTCCGAGCTCATCAAAGATTTAACGAGAGATAAAACATCTATTTTAAAATTGTATGTTAATATATTTGATGAACTCGCGGCTAAGCCGTGTACAAAGTGCCTTAGTATGTATAAAATGATTAATATATTCTTCGAAAATTTACAGTTAAAGACTTGTAATATATTTTTAGATTGTACCTATTGAAGAGGCTATATGTGGATGACCCAATCGCCCAATCGCGTTCCTTATTGTTACCTCCGTTACGAAAAGAATAAAACAAGATTGATTTGATAGAATAAAATAGTGTTATTGAATCCCTCTATTTTTAAGATAAGCCTACCCTATAAATTAATATTTCAGGACATATCACACAGCGCCATCTAAGCCCCATACTAAGCTTACGCTTGTATCATGGGTACTAGATTACGAATATAATACATATATACTTTTTTGTAAATACATATTTATTATACATAGAAACAACCAGACTCAACACAAGTAATTACACATTTTTAATATGCATAATTAGTTGTGTTATATGCGGAAATCGAACCCACAAACCTAGATTAGAAGGCAGAGACACTACCACCTAAGCTAACAGAGCAGGCACCTTAGAACAACAGGTTTTTTTATTTTTTTATATTAATAAAAATATACCTGCCGGTAAAAAATATTGGCCAAATTTTACGCACAGTATATGTACACCGTCACGGATAGTGAGAGATAAAATGTAGGAGACACAATGGAAGTTTTTGCTCTAAAACTATTAAATTTATTCATCCAAACGACTAAGAAAGAATATACAGTGGCGGGGTGTAAAACGAATAAATCTAAATAATAAAAGCAATACCTTTTCAATTTATTGTTCATTTCATATCATGTAAAATAATAATAATGGATGTTTAGTTAACGGAATAAGTTTTACCTACGCTACGTTAAATTGTTAAACAAAATAAGAAACATACCTACTATCTATGTGTTGTATTGGTACTTTTCAACAACGTAAATAAAATGGCTTACTCAATGAAAAAACATACTTACAAACATTATTTTTCAAAACTAATTAAAATAGAACCATTAAACTTCTAACGCGTGCATTCATATAGGTATATCACAAAATGAGTATCACCGCGGGTCATTCAATTAAAACATTACATTGTACATAAGGCTTGCAACTCCAAGTTATTAAGCTACAGCTTAGGTAGCAGTGGGTAGGTGCGGAGACAATGGGTCGCGGGTCACTAGTGGGTCGAGCGGTGGGCGCCGGGCGGTCACCCGGCCACCGGGTCACCACACTGTGCACTGTAGCTGCTCGACTTTAATACCACTGCCAATTCATTTATTTATTCTAACCTTAAAAATTTATAACTCACAAAACTATTTACATGCAAAAAATTACACAAATATTACTAGGACCGATTCGGCTAGAAAAAATAATAATGACATATGTTTTGCCGTTTGTTATTCACGTTCTATAGTAGGTACCTAAACTGCGCTGATTTCCTACTACTATTTATATCATTCACTTCTGAACTAAACAATCATGTTGCAGGTAGATAAACAATACTTAGTCACCTTTATTACCTACTATTTCTAACAAACAAAATGTAAAATGGTTACTACGTAGGCTTAGCTCGGGCACGCAGGTGTGAATTTGTTCGTTCATTTATCAAACACAAACATCAACTGTGAATATTCAACAACATGTCAAATACAAGTAGTAAGTAGCCTATAAATCCGGCGTCATAAACCCGTCTAGGTACAGAATTATCTGCGAGCAAAGTTTAGAGTAGTTACGAGGCTGACTCAGCAAGTGAGTAAGTATTTATGTAATTGCTTGACAATGTAATCCAATAGGGTTTATACAAACGCAACGCTACTATCGTGGCACGGGCTAATAGGAAAGTTGTCCAATAAGATAAACATCTAACTGTTAACCTCCGACCCTGTCAGACAAGTGCACGTTTCTCAAAAGATACCGAACGACTATTGGCACTTTTTATCGAATTGTTTTCAATGGAATTAAGATATTATCGATTGTGGGTTGCGCAATGGACATAAAGAGATCAGCTGACCTAAAAAGCTAATAAGACTTATCTTATAACCCTGTGAAATACTAGCCCACTCAATAACGACGATAATATCGATCGCCATTCAACAACACCGATGATCATCTAGATCGCCTGCGCCAATGAGCTAATTAAGATAAGTTTGAGACAAGCCGGTTAATGGCAACGGCTCAGGTAACGATAAAGAAGTATAGCACTGGCGGTGATGCAACACGTTTAATTGCAGTCGGATAACGCACATCAGCCTACACAAGTGCCAATTAGTGGCGGAAGGTGAGGATGTGTGAGCCGGTGCGTGCGCGCGATTGGGCGGGCGGAGCGCGCGCGCGCCGGCCGCGCAGGCCAATCCAATGCATTCTCATTAATTCATTCTGTTCCTATTTGCATCGTGATTATCTAATCCGATATCGATCGCCGATATTGCGGTACCAATTAGAGTTCACACCTAACGGTCTAATAGAACTTTGAACTTTTCTATTACTTCTAAACGATCGCCTTATTGATAACGGAAACTGGTTTCGACATTAATTTGACCTCGTTCGAGAAGAGCTTTGTTGTTGTTATATTTAATTATTAATGTCTTTTAAATGAATGAAACATTATTGCATTATGGAGATCATCGGCGATAAAATTAAAACTAGAGCAGAGAATAAGTAGGTGCCTAAATATAATATGTTAATATGCTACTCGGGTGTTTACACACACTAGTATAGAAGGTTTTATAGGTATATTGTACTGTGGATGCTGTTTTTCCTTTGTTGTACGAAGTGATAAAGAAATGCGCAGGAAAATATCCAGATGCGAGCAGATTTAGAGCTGGTGGAGGCAATGGAGTGCGTCGTGGCGGCGATAAGCATGATTTGTAACGTCGCGTCGCCGGCGCGTGCGCACAAACAAATGTGATATCAATGCGCACCTCTCAATAAATTACCTAACCCACTCTTGATATGACAGCGCGAGATTTACTATGTCTTCACATATTCGGAGATAGAAATTGCATTTCCTGAGCTTGCAATATGGCATCTGCCAATAGCAATAAATATGGGGCCGAACTGTCCCGGCGCTATTTCGTATAAATAAAGCCGGTATCATAATGTATCATAAAGAAGCAGCAGTTTAATGCGCCGTATACATGAGACGCGTGCTCAGTTAAAGATATTATTAACAACGGTGATAACAATTTCCTTGCATATCTTTATAATTGAATATATATTTGACGTAGTAGAATGAGCCGCGCAATAAATGGTTTTGGTTTATGTCCGGCGATTGGTTTAAAATGTTAATTAAATGTGGAATGTAGATATGTACGTATGTCGCGAAGTTAATACTCGTAAACATGGGCGATAAACTGCGTAGCTGTCACATGCTCTAATCACATTTATATAAATTACGGCGAGGGAACAGCGCGCGGCCTAAGCACTGCATTAACTAGCCTGGCCTGTGGCCGCTAAACTTGTGCTTATTTCAATACACTTCTGTTAACAAATACAAATTATTTATTCATAACTCCATATAGTTACAAGTCAGAAGTAGATACATGTACATGTATTGTTTACAATAGTAAACTTAATAAAAATTTAAAAGTATTGTTCCTATATAAAGAAAAAATAATTATTAAATACAATGCAATATAGATTATGTCAAAATTATAAATGTCAATAATATCAAATATATGTCAAAAGAATCTTTAGGTACCTATGCATATATCTCTCACGGTGGCGGGCAGCCGGTTATACACCGCGGGCCCGAGTATGTATACCATCCTCTCTGACTTCACTAGGCGGGCGATGTGACGGCGTTACAAGTAGGTCAGCTTTTACGTCGCTACGCAATTCCCATGTTCCCTGGACACCCCTGCGTTGGTAAATCTCCAGATGCTCGTGTGTGAAAAGTGCAATCCGATAGATTAATTCACAAGGTAGAGGCAATATCTGACTCTCTCGGAACATATCGACGCACGACACGATATCTGACTTCCCAAAAATGGCTCTGACGGCTCGTTAACATGTGGTGTGTTGTGTCATAGCTATTCATACTATTATTATGCAGGTTTAGTAAGGCAAAATATTAATAATAATAGATACTACGATGTACACTAATTATTATAATGAGTGATAAAGTTTGCATGGTACATAATTAAATAAGTACATATACAATTAATTTAAAAGATCAACAAACTGCTAATTGTACAAACGACGCTTAGGTACTGATCAGAATTAACGATTATTTAATTCAAAACTACTCAATAGAATACAACCAGAAACATAAATAATATTTACACATATTAACACTAATAGAACTAAAAAAGAGTATTTACATCTAAACTAAATTTAAACAATCTACATGTGGTATGGAGCCAAGAACGCTGGCTGCATTCCCACGCTGGATTGCTATAGAAATCCTTTGCGCAAGGAACCAGCCAGCGTTCTTGTCTCTAGTGATGTCAATCAACATTTCATTTTATTTAATTTTTTTATAAAAGACTTCGTGCTTTTTCCCCACGGACCAAAAGTTTCGAAGCCAAGCGGTACGAAAATATAATCAGTCGATAATGATGTATATTTTCGCCGCTTGGCTTCTTCTGCTGCGTCCGCCGCGGCTCCTGCCGCTTGTACTGTTCCACTGAGGCGAGAAGGAGCTAGTGTATCGACGCAAGTTGCGTCCCATACAAGAGCTTTTCCCCGCTCCCAGGGAATCAGTGTGAGGCCATCGGGGCGCTTACCATCGTCACGGACCATGCCAATCGGTTCAAGAACTGATGGTACGTTGACAGTGGCAAGTGCCCGTCTCACTATATCATTCAGCGAGCCGTGGCGGGAGAATCTGCCTGCACTGCGAAGGCATGAAAGTCCGTGGAGGCCCTTCCTATCGACATCGCTACCACATGTGCAACTGTGTTGTTCGACAATAGCAGCTCCAATTCGCAAGCCGATAGCGATTCTGAAACTGCCATTGTCGAAAAGTGTACCGAGGTTGGCAGAAGGGAGGGCATGTAGCCATTGGCCAGATTCGTGTTGAGACACTGCTTGAAGCCTTGCGCGATCGTTGTCACCTATTAAATTTTGTTTTAAAGAGTTAAATTGCTTCTGTACCAATGGAGCATCCCAAAGTTTTTGGCAGAATGGTTCCTTAGGGATGTCAACATTGGTACAGAGAGATGTCCACTCTCTCACTGCCTCTGCCGCACAATTTATCTCAACTGACGATGATTTCAAAATAGATGAACAAAGTTGAGATACGCCATGCACAGAAGACAGAAAGGCAGGAAGTGCAACACTAGAAATTTTGCGAATGCCGATACCACCCGTTCTAATAGGTAAAGTTGCTTGTGTCCAAGAGTTCGATGCGAGGTTCAAATTTAGAATTTTTTCCAATGCTGTTTTTAGCGTGGTATCTAAGTCTTGTAAAACATCTAAATGTTTCCAGATTGGGCAAGCTCTTAAAGCGTAAGTAAATTTTGGTACAAAAAGGCAAGATTTAAGTATGGTGTATGCAATGTGTGAATTTAGATAACCCAATCTGTGAATATTTTCCGAAAGCAACTTCAATTTATTTTCTAAAAAGGGCCCGATACTATCCTCGCAAGGGAAAATAAATCAATAATAATAATAATTTCTATCCTCTACTATTAATTTAATAACTTTTTATTTAATTTTAAAACGTTATTAAATATTATGGTATATTTAAATTGTGTTAGCAAAAACCATCATAATGCCTCAGTAATACAATCTATGATTTTTATACATGCACTTAGATTCATGGTTTAACAATAGCCTGGACTCCACAGATTGAGAGCCCCTGTCCTGGGGTACATAAATACTTCTCAATACGAGAACAAGCCGATGTATAACTGTACAGCTACATGTAGTGCGGACATACTCACGTCAAGACATTATTAATTGTTTGTTGTCGGCAGGAATTTGTGACAGTGGAACAGTAGTCGATACAAATATTAGCTTTTAAACAATCAATTGTAATAAGCGTAAATAATTTATGACTTAGGATACTTACAGTTAATTTATATCTACTTAAGTGCTAACAGTTAATGTGCCGGAATAGATAACAGAATACAGGAGTCATCTCATCACTGTTACTAAGTTTCTATCACAAACTGGAACTGCAAAAGAAAATATTATATAATTTTACTAAAGAAGTAGCTGCAATTTTTTTATTGACAATCTAGTTTTATGTCAAATATAACAGAAACTAAAAAAAACAAATATTTTACAGCTGAAAAATAATATCTATTGGCAGCAAACATTTGCAACACACTAATCTAGAAATATGAATGATTAAAGTGAAATAATATCAAGTAAAAGCAGGGCGTGTACCGTAACTGTGAGGTAGGACTAGTGTTGCTATAAATAATAATTGAGTACCACAAACAGACATAATTATTGGCTCGCTATGGCCACCCAGCCGATACGTCCAACATTTACTTTTGCTTTATTACGAGCACCAACTTACCACTAATATTGTAGCTGTACAAGTATGACATTACTGTTTATTATTACAAGTTATATATTGCTTGTTATGCCCTTTCAATAGAACACCTTATGTTTTAAATTAAAAAGGGAAAATTGAATTACAATGCGTTGCGATGAAATCAGCTGCATGGGAATAATTAATTTTTATTTTCATTGTAATACTAATCATAAAAACCTTTCGGACGAATTGAGACCATTCTCTTTTTTGAAGTCGGTTAAAATAAGCAATGTGTACTTGTCATATCAAATCTACATGCTTATACCTACGTAGGTTTCTGCTAGTATAGGCAGGTCTGAAATTGTATATTAGTAAGCTAATTTTCCCAAAGCATAGAGCAAATTATACAAGTCGAGTGTAGGAAGACTGATAACCTTTAGCCATACACAGTTAGCTTAAGTGCCGTCATAAAGTTCTGGCGTCTAGGAAGGAAATATCAATAGGCACAATAGCACGAGCATATTGGCAAGATCAAATAGATGCCAGCTAGATCCGACAAGATATACAGATGTCGTGAAGACCTAATGAGATATTATGGAAATTCTACTAAATGCTTGCATTTACATCGATTTTAATCAGTTGTGTTAGGAAAGGATCATAAAACCCATGATAACAGAAACGTTGTAAGGTTTTTAAATCAGGATTCAAATCAAATCATATGAAAACGTCCGTCTGTCTGTCTTGTACACGGATATATGTGATTGAAATAGCAAGCTTAGCACGAGTCAGTTCTAGCAGCACAGTGTTTGATGTCTGAGCGGCCGCGCCGGGTCGGTGCCGGCCGGGACCATAAATCTCCGGATCCAGTGCCAATAGTGCGACAGCGGCGGCTGAGGGACGGCCGCGGCCGCACCGCTGCGTAGGCGCCGACGACGCGCTTCAACAACTCTCAAAAGATTATTTCCCTGGTAGCGGAGCCGCGTAAATGGATTTCGATGCTTTATATCCCCGAGCTCTCTGCCCAGATTGTGTAATCTCTCCTTTGTAATGTGATAAGTCGGAAGAATAAACCAAATATTTATTGCCGTGAAAAGTTACGCCTGACAAGTATTCCTTTGTAGTTCGTAATGGTTACAGGTTTTTGTATTTACTACAATGTCCTGAATAGCAACTAACCAGACTACTAACTAACCATGTTTACCCTGACAAGACGATTATTAACATTTACTACACGAGTCAGTAATCACGAATTCCCTTCAGAGTAGCAAAGTTGAAATTAAGTTTTTTTTAAATTAATTTACACTTTTCTAGTCACTTAACACAAATTACACGGGATATAGTAATATAAAAATATAAAGCTTACTTAAAGTAAAAATATCTAGTTTCTAGTTAAAGTGTGATTTCGTAGTCGCGCGTAGAGCCAGCGCGGTGTCACCAACAAAAGACATCAACGGGGGCGCGCGCCGCACACGCAGTTTTAACTACAACAAATAATTAATTAAATTGATCTTAATTTTTTGAATCATCATAATAAAAAATCGTGTTTTGTATATAATTTTTTTTCTTAGGTTTTTCATAAACATCATTATTTATGATCTTTATTTACAATAATAAAACATAAAAACATAGGAATCAAAACTAAACATACTACTTCTTAACTAGAAGGACACTTAGAAAATCTTGATTGAGTAAAAATCTGATTACTTTGACTGCTTGCAATCTCTGTATCAAACTGTCTATTTATTAACACTCATTTTATAGTTTAAAATGGTTTAATTATCTCACTGCATTGTGTATGGCCAAGCGTAATTTCGCAGTAGATTAATTTGACCGAGGGAGTCAAATCTCTCGGAAATGAGGAATACGACTAAGGAGGAGGACTAAGTTAGCATATTTCGAGTATGTACTATAATATTGTGCACAAATGTGAATAATAGTCTGCAAACAAAATAAAAAATGCTTAAGCGTTGAATTACTTTAAAACATTACATAGTGATATGATTAAAAGTGTAGGAAGACCTGTGCAACGGGGGTTGGATGATATTAGAAGGAAACATCTGCGGGCAAGAAAAGCTCAAGTCAGGGAGTATTGGCGTAAGAGGGAGGAGGGCTATACCCTGTAGTCGGTGCCATTAGGCTGATGATGATGATGATTAAAAGATCTACACTCTTGGACAAATTATTTGGTTATGTGTGGTTAAATGTTTCTGGATATCCGACAGAAGTTAGAGTCTATCCCTAGATTTCTATGCACCTATTATTTGACAAAAACATTCAAGCGACAAGCGCGTGTAGGTGGGCTGTCATGAGTCACTGAGCATTTCAAGCAATACAATCAAAACATAGTTAAGTGAGTCTCGAGTCGACACCGAGCAGGCGGCATTAGCATCCCATGTTAATTACGCACCGCCGTGTCACCGCATAAACTGGCACCAGACAATAACCGCATAACTTACCATGCTAATTGTGTTTACGAGACTGTGTAACACTTTACTGCAACACTATGTATACGCCATCAAATGTGTAACACTTCAATTTTAACACCTACCTTAATTGGCCGCTAGCATAATCTGTACCTGTAAATCAAACATTATTGTGCAGTAGGTACCTCACCGCCTTGTCGCTTTGCAAACACATTTCATGTTGCGGTCGGGTTCTGCCCGCTATTATAAAAGAATTAAAATCTCAATATGCGGACCTTCACATTCCTCGAGCGCAAATGATGTTATTTTAACGTTTTATGCGTCCGAAGACAGTTAGGTATCCCCGAGAGGAGGTACGAGGATGATTCGATAAAAACTGGCTTTGTTTCGGCGATATTTCCTCGTACGATGTTCGAGGGCGCGGGCGTTAATACAATAATCTCGTGTCTGCATAAAAATGAACCGGTGCCGGAGTAACGGGACCGCGCGTAGGAGGCGCGTGCGGCGCGCGGCTCACCTCCGACCTGCGCCCGCGCCCGCGACCGGGATCTATGGAGCGAGATATATCGCTTTTTAATCATACACATATTGCACACGATCGATTGCTCGATAAACTGTAACACCTGCCTACACGCACCGACTGCCGCGATCAATCAAATCCGCAAACAGAGCTTTTATGACATGTTTTCACAACAGCATTAATTACGAATAAAAAGGATCATCAATATTAAGAGGATGAAGAACATTTATTACAAGAAAGTTAAACATTAATGGATAAATTCTCTTTTACTTTCATTTTTACATTGTGTATCTGGAGTGAGGGAACATTAAAATGTGAATGATGTGAATGCAGCGGCGGCCGAGGTGGACAACACACGTGCGGTGGCGAGGAGAAATCGTGCGCAGATACACTCTCGTCATTAAAGCCATTCGTTAAAACCTCCAGACAGTAAAATCTGTAACAAGCAACGTAATAAATGCAATAACAATGAATAAAATCGCAATAATAGCAGGTGAAATCGCGACAGGTCCGGGTCTCGGGTCGTCGCCCGTAATTATAAATAAAATACGGCAACCGTGCGTCCGCCGCCCCCGCATCGCCTGCGCTGCGCCGCGCCGCGCAGCTCAAACTACAACCAACTCATTTTTATATTACCCCATTTGCCACTTTTAGAAGCACAATGACTACTTAAATTCATTTAAGGTTTTTATCCATAAAGTCCAAAGGCAATGCTCGATACGGCAAGCTGTAGCTTTTTGCATTATATTTATCACAACGATAGTCCAAGTGAACTATTTACATTTTCGTTTGGTCTTGTACACTGCCAGTGCATATTAATGGCAAATGGTTTATTATGTGTACCTATATTACTTTACTAAACGTTATTTACTTACGTTGTTAGGTATATATGATGCAGTTATATTGATGCTCTCCCATCACTCTTACGGCAAAGTAAAGTAATATTTTTTTAATGCAGTGTACTTGTTCATTTATTTGTACATACATGTAGTGTGCTGAACAACTATGAAGGCCAATAAAACTTCATTGTTTCTCTATCTAATTGGATAAACGAATACATTTCTTTCGGTAAATAATTACGGACTCAGTTACGGTAAACAAAGTAATGTGTACCTTATGAGTGAATAGCTTTAATTGGGCACGCGTCCATTGCCGTCAGTCGTTGTTTTAATTACACGGGTTTGTTAACATGAAATAAATTGTGCTATCTTCAATGTGCAACTGTCGTGCACATGACGGTTAGAAGAGTGTTAGTTGTGTTGTAGTAAAAAGTGGTAATGTTGCAGGATAGGGGTAGAGGGTGTAGAGCAGTAGAGCGTAGCAGCGCACGCGCCGGCAGGCGCGCGGCACGCTCCTCGTACATATTCATATAGACACTCGATTCATAACGTTTTCTTTACAAACAAAAAGATACAACATTATGCAATACACACTTTATGCGAGTGCCGTCATCGGAATGAGATGCCGTGACAAATTCCCCATTGTCTGTCGCTTCAAATGGTATTAGCTTAGCACGCTCCTAGTCAGCGTGAGCTTTTAAAATTAATACGGGCTCCTTAATATGAAATGGATTTTATGGCTGGTTAGCTTAATCAATATGAAGCACTTTCTATTCTATTAAAGCTTACTCAAGCATTTTTAAATGGGATTACTGCTAAAAAGTAAGTATGAGAACGAGTATGACAAGAAAAACATTGCAAGATCTAATAGAAAGAGGATATGGTTATACCCAGCGTCAGATAAGTTTTAACTTACGTAATATCTTTTGCACGGTCTCTGATAACCTTTGGCTTGAAGTTGGAGCGTAGGCGATCTAGTTGTTTATTCACCGCCGGCCACCCAGTGTGTTCTTATCCTTCATATTTTCATATCTTTCACTCACTGATGTGTCGCTATATGTAGTTTGATATTGTTTAAAATGCATCTGTTATTTTATGGCGTTCTGTTGCATAAACTGGATTTCTTTAAGACTGGGCTTTCGAAATCAGATCATTGGAACCTACCAATAAATTTAGAGGATACGATGACAAAACATGCGTGTTTAAAATATGTAAGCGAATTTGTTATTCCTTTGCTAAAAAATAATAATAATGTATATTTGTAATGTATCTCTTCTAATCCATGTTGTATGTTTTGGTGAAATAGTCTGTAAGTACAGCATGTAACTACAATAAATAAATGAAAAATTAAAACTACATATTTGCTGGAGTACCAGAATATATCACTTAAGCATATTTAATTTGTTTAATAGAGCGTATTTTCCTTATTCATCAATCGATATTAACTCTTATTACAGCGTTTGATAATAACACTTATGGATTATTTTATGTCTCCAGCCCGGAATAGATGAACATCAAATATAAAATGACTGGCCAGTGCTTGTGTGATTATCAACCGTTTAAATAACTGACTTTGCGTAGGAATTCAATGGATTTCAATTTCAAATTTGCATAGTCCACGATATTAAATAAAAAAAGTTAAATAAATATCAAATAGACGCAGTAGCAACTTTTAAAATAATTCGTTTTGATCACGATTACGTAATCTTGACTTGAGATTTATAAATCTGATTTGCTATACACACGTATGCGTTCTATTTAGTTATACATATGTAAAGTGCATACGACTCTGAGGATAAAACTGGTTAAGTCGTAAAAGTTACATATTTTTATTGATTTTCTTTGCTCACGTGCCTAAGTATAGTAGTTTTTTTATAAGATACCTGCATGAATCGCAGACAGGTGGAGGGAGCCGACAGGTCCTGCGCCCGCATGATTTCATAATGTGATTAGCAAACACCATCCACATCACACACTACTCAATTATTGACAGCGAACTCCATCCAACTCCTTACTTAGTAAATCATAGGTTGACTGCAAAAAAGTGGTAAATTACAGACCCTGATTACAAGACGTTTTATGATATCAGATGCGCTTAGATCTATCTAAGTGAATGTTAATCTGGAGTAGGTAAATAGATTGCATGCACAGGTGGGTTATGTCCGGTATGTATTCTAGCGATTTCAATAACATAGTTGTTGTGTGGTTCAGTTGTTAGGGTCGTATCTTTAAATCGTTCAAATCTTTGGCTATTATGAGGTAGTTTATGGTCCATTACACATAAAAACTAAACACATACGAGTACATGTGTACACCAAAAGTATTCAGGAAGTCATTCAACATACAATTACGGAACAAATGAATAATTGAGAGCTCTCCGCAGCTGGCAACAGTGGCGGTAGCGACGCACGAAGCGGCCAAGACAGTGAAGTCCAAACAAACATTAATGTCATAGCAACGAGGCTAGCAGCACATAGCGCGTCAGGTGCTGCCGCCACGGTGCGGTGCGCGGCGCGGGCGCAGGCGGGCGCAGCAAGTGCAGCGCCACGCTCGAGCCGCGCCGGCAGTTGGCACGCGCCCTCGACAGGTGGACGTCACGCGCCGTTACATGCCCGGACATGCCGCCACCCGACCACCACACCTCACGTAACGACCGAGGTGACCCCGGCCAACATTACCCGTACCTAGCTCGCCGCCGCCTAGAGGATACTCTCGAGCATATCCCATGGACCGCTCCACTGACGCCCAGCCCGACCGCTCCACTGACACCCAGCCCAATCAAACCCAGCCGATGAAACTGGTAATGCACGCACGCGTATTCGTTTTGATAAATGATGCCACCTTTTCGTTAATGCCACTCGTAAATATCACATCTCCAGTAAAGTAGATCACTCGTGATATCTGTCTTGACAAATGTCTGCGATATTTCATATTTGACGGCAAATTAAATTCATCAAGTAACGTTCGCGGCCGTGAAAAAATGATCAAAGAAACTGATTCGAGGGCGCACGCACATCCAATAATAATTTCAGGCTTTATCGCCTGTTATTATTGTTAATAACGCGGCATACAAGTATCGCGACAACGCATTAACCTCATCAAAATTCGTGACTTTTATCATCCTACAATTTTGTGCAGAAATCCTGAGCCGTGAGAAGGAAGCGAGTGAAATGTTTTCGATAAACCTATTCAGCGCTCGGGTACTATAGATCATCATTAAATTTTTAAACGTTTTCGGAATGCCGACATAAATCGCGCGCCCATGAAGAATGCTTCGTGGAAAATACGCTGAGAGAAAATACGCATCTCCGATGAGCGCGGCGCGATCTCGAGGTGGTGTATCTCGCCCGTACATCTCGGATCTTCAGATTAAGATCCTGTCTGTTTACAAAGATTTTGAATTCCACGGATCGAAAAGGCTTTTTAAAACTCATTACATCACCGTTATGGGCCCGATAAGAGCGTGAAATTTTGGTAATCGGTAATATTCAGGTAACTGACCGTTTTCAGATTAATATTTCGTACAAAATGAAGTCAGTAATAAAGTAAATTTATGAATAAAATACCAGTTTACATATTTCACAAGGTAAGTATGAATAATATATTAAATTGATTACTCGTGTGTCTGCCGTTTGACTTTCTTTTATGTTTGGTCATGGGGCTATTGCTAAAGGTTATTTGTACAAATTAGGAGTATAAACAAACAAAACCACAGGATAAAGTTAAGTATGGCTTTAGTCGATGCAATACTAGTAATTAATAAAGCTTTTTATTCTTCTTCGTATAAGAGTAGTCATCTTTAGTGCCGAGATTAAATAAGATTTATAAAATTTATTAAGATTTAATTAGATTTAGTAAGAGATTTTGAGCTAATTCTTTTACTTAATTAGTCGAAAGGCTACGAAAATATCTACTGGCTCTACGCTGTTAAAATAAATTTGTCACTATTGTTAGTACGCACAAGTAGTAAACAGGCAAAAAGAGTCAGCAAAGTACAAAAAAGAGAAAAGAGAGATTATGAAATGAAATAAATAATGACAAATCTTAAAAATATGTACCTATACGAGTAGACTTCATCATTATCACCACTGTGCGTAGGAATCTCTTGTCAACCTAATTTTGCTTACCTTAGCCCTTACCTATACAATGTCCTCACTCAACCTGGTTATTAGACGTAACTACAATACCTTCAAATGTATTATCATATACCATATATATTATACCATAGCTGATACGGACAGTCAGACAGCAGTTATTGTCGCAGATCTTGGCCGCGATCATTTCAAGGTATTTAAAATACCGTATTGAGCGATTCCCCGGCAGGCGTCAGTGTCCATTACGCAGTAATCAATCATCGTACACGTTCAGGTTTCAATCTGCGCCCGCGCCCGCGCCGGTCCGGCCGCGCGAGCCTTTCGACACGGGCGCAATCAATATGGGAGATAAGAGATAACATCCGAGCAGGCTCGCGGGGCTCCGACTCGCGCCACACCACTCTGACATCTTCATCCTGTGCAATTTGTAGGAAGTCTCGCACTATGTGAAGTAAAAGTACTTATTTTATTGACAGCATCTACTAAAATTCTAGATTTAGATATTGTAAGTGATTTTTAATACTAAAAACAATATCATTAGCTAATGTTTTACTAAAAACAATATGATGACTTATTATTAAGTTCAAAGCAGCAATTACTGCTGTTCCGTGAGTCGACATTTTAAAAACATATTCCAGCGAGCCGTAAGTGCATGTCGGTAGCGCGTGCGCAGTAATCTGAAGTGCCCTTAACGACTTAAGTGTTGATGTACGGGAGTGGTAGCATTTATTATTTTATCGAATGATTGGATCTTGTTTTTGATTCAATTCGGGTTACTGACGGATCAGATTTAATTCTTGAAACATGTTGTGGAGAATTTGAGTAAATACTCACCCATAAACTTTCTTCATTGTATTAAGATTAAAATATCCTTAGTTACTATTACTTTTAACTACTATTACTTTTTATGATTGCTATTTATTAAAAAACGTCTTTAGAGAAAAATGTAAACATCGCTAGATGTGTGTGATTGCAACGATGCGTGGCGCTGCATGCGCGGAGCATGCGGGCACAGGTGGCGCGGCGCGGGCGCAGGTAGCCTCCGCTGACCAACATCGCTAAAACTAAACGCATGCTCCTTTAAAAAGTAATAGCCCCAACACATGTCGCTGATTAACACTTTCGATCTGCGGGCGCTAGAAAAACTGGTGATCATTATCTTTTATGGGCCGCGAGGATCTCCATTTTAACGTTCCCGACGACCACTTATCATTGTTTCGAAACGAAACTACAAGTAGAGAAGTGAACCCGGACTAACACCGCCCGAGATATCATTTGGCCAAATGAGATAATTAGGTGCTCGGCTCTTAAATCACAATGAGAAATGTTTGAAGCGGATTAGTAATGGAAACTATCCATTAATGAGCGACATGCGACGGCGCGGCGGCTATCGGCGTCCGTAACTTAAACTAGCATTAGTAAGGAACTAATTGCGGAGGCGGGCACATTTCCATCGAGTGCTGAAGCAATTAATAGCAACAACGTGATCAACTGTCGCTTCGATTGCTCCTCCGCGCCTTATATGTACGACTAGCGACAAACCAAATATCTATACTTTAAGCTGTGCTAGGTTTTCATAGAACTTGTTCAATAATGATAAAAGAGTATTACGTGTAAGAACACATTCAATTACACACATATATAATAGTCGGTCGTCGATGGATTTAAATAAGTAAGTGCATGTGTAATTGCAATTTATATCTTCGCGGTTCGTCTTCTTACAATTTTGCCACCTTCGCAATTCTCCGCGTGATGCCTCGCCCCAAGTATCATTTATAAAACCGTTCGTTTTAATAAAAAAGAAGATACAGGAACTAAGGTGATGAGATGACTTGACACATTATTTAAATTTGAAGCAGGTTGGCACGTCCGATTTTTTTAACCACCGTTATTGGATTGTTGTGTCGGTTTAATATTTTCGGATCGTTTTTGTTTTGCAACTTTACAAAAAAGATTGCACCATATGGGGTCTTATCGCCGCTGAAAGAGGCTGGTTAATGAACAACGCTACGAAAACATATGGCCAATTTATTTGCTAGCTCTACTAAATGGCCGCAGTTGGAACAAATTCGAAACTGCAATAAAAACACGGACCTGCACCGCCCCAAGGCCCGCGCGATTAATTGTTTCATTAATTAGTTGTAGATAGCATGACCAGTATCAAAATGCAAGTTGAGACTACGACTTGCAAGCTTGCGATCCACAAGAAAGAGATGAGCCGCATGTATGAGTAAATCTCTTGACGTGCTTGTAAGCAGGCACGAAGAGTCGCCTAGGTGGTAGAAATCGAGTCATTGTTGTCCTGATTTGGTAAGGCACTCGTAGTTGGTCGCGATTAATGTGTTTGTTATTCAATTTTCTCCACATTCAAAAGCGCAAATGCATATGCGTGGTAAGTCACAACCTGCTCAAAGCGGGTTTCTCGACACGTCGAGGCGACCATCTGGTGGGCGAGAGCTTTTTTTTATTTTCCAAACGTGTCGTCTTGGATTCTCGTTTTTTGCACTGGCTGGCGCTCGCTCCTTTTCTTTTTTATATTGCCAAGTTGCAGTTAACAGGTGGGTCGCCGCTGCACCTGAGACCTGAGATTTTAACTCGCGTCAGGTTCATATTAGTGTGAAAAATTACGCATTCTGCCTACCGTGTTCCCAGATTGTGGTAACCGGATACCAAGATTTAAAAGGACTTTAAATTAGTGGTTAAACACGAGGTTTGGTTACCTACTGGGATACATTTTATATTTTTTATTATTTAAATGATTTAACAAAAAAGCCCAAGTGAGTATTTGAAACAATATGTTTAAATTGAATAATTTAGCTTCTAAGAATGAATCTATTGGTCTAAGAATGAATTCAAATTTTTCTTTGAATAGTTACTGTTTGTTTGTATTAGAGGCTATTGAAATCAATAGTTAATATTTCTCTTTATTTGCTGAGTATGTATGGCACTGTATAAATTGTCCTGGAATCATCATTTTATTTTATTATAATTATAGATACATTTTTATTTGTATATTTTTTACGTTTGCTAAGCCACCTATTAATAATAAATTCGTGTAGAAGTACATAGAACTACACAAGTAATTAAAATGCCCTCACAGAGTTGAGGTTAAAGTTCAAACGTATTTGGCGTTTAAATGTATCAAATGCACAAACACAAGCACGACTTGAAATGTCAACTTCACATACTTGCCTATGCGTACGTAATTAACGAGCACTCTAATGAAACAAGAGTTAGCTTTAATTGGGAAGCTATTCAGACAATAATACGTGTTTTGGCTTAACAGGTAACAGGTATTAGAGATTAGAGGTACAGTATTAGAGAACACTTACTTATGTGAAAGCTTGAAAAATTGTGGCTATTACAGAGAGCGTCTCAATAGGCCGCAGACCTGCACCGTTACACTCCAGATCACGACGCAGCGGATTATTAGAGAACACAAAGAGATCGAGCGCCGAGCCCCGGACAGGCACAATCACTCATAGAGCGGGTTTGTCATAGAGCGCTGTCACCGGCCGACACGCCACGTCAGCCTGCTCCGATTTGTAGAGGCAGCGCCGGCCGACAGGCGTGCGTAAACATCTTAGCCCAATAAACCCTGTACGCCGCACTAATATGAATCTACGGCCCCGAGCCAGGCCCGCCTCTGCGGATGATGCGTGCGACAAGTGCACTGACCCGCGACAGGTCTGCGCGAGACCGATATGACTGGCTGAATACCAAACTAAATCGTTTCATATTTATCATCGAGACGAAACGAAAGGTATTATAACTCGAACAAAGGTTAAACAAGGAAAAGCAGACGGACACAATTGTCGGACGGATTTCGTAACAATTTCAGAAAACTTTCTAAAGAACAGCCGTAGTATTCGTTCTGATTGTCCGCAAGAAAGCTGTAAAAATCGTTCACCCATAAAGTGAAATATAGGTTAAGATTCTCAAAAATCGTTCGAGGTACCGTAATCTGGTCCTTTTATTTTGTAATTTCTTCTTACCACCAATTTTGAGCAGTCGTTTAACATTTTAGGGCTCATTTTATGGGCTCGAGTCTGATGAACATCCTCTTTTATGTTTTGACTGCTCGCATTCGAGTGCGGGTCGCTATGCAATTCTGTATTTATGTGACAAGTGTTGCTCTCCAAGCGACTCTTCTCCGCATATACTCAGATCACAGTTCAACCCTCATTTTAACACAGGTGTGACATTAAAGAAAGATATTATGTAAGTAGAAGCAAATACAGTGATCCAGCGCAGCACAATGAAGTGAATAAACAATAGATGTAGTTAGTGAGTGCACGCGGCAGGAGGAGGCAGGCGGAGTATTGTCGGGGCGGAGTACGGGAGCCGGCCGCGGCGGCGCCCACGCCACCATGTCCGTGTCAACGGTACAGCGCCAGCGCTCCACCGCTTAAATATCTTACTTTCACAATTGTAATAAGCCACGTCAAGAAGTCATCATGTCGAACAACAATAAGGCACGCGTCCCCCCGCGCAGACATGTTGCCGAGAGCGCAGAGCGGGTCTTATGCCGTGATCTCGTTACCTACAACTGTCGTGATTCATTATTTTTATGGATCATCGCAGATACCTTTACTTTAACTAAGTTGATGCATAAAACGTGCGCACTTTGTAATTATTGATACGATACTATCCTAATTGGTGATTAAAGCCAGAATTTCTCATCGATATAATCTTACCGATTGAGTTATTATGGCCAGTATTGTTATCTTCTGCTATTTTTTATTTAGACGTTATATGTTCGGTTGAATGTGAATATTTCCTGTAGCCTTCATTATCATACTGGAACGTTTCCATTTGACAATCTCTACATTCAATATAAAAGCAATAAAAATCATAGTTTTATTTATAACAAAAATATAGAGATATATGATTTGTCATAAAATATTTGAAGGCAGTAATAATAAAATATAACACATGAAGGTAGGTCGGTGATGGCCGCCTGATAACCGGAGCGTTTAAGATATGCAAATAAAAACTTTCATTCGGTCGCGCGAACAATGGCGCTGAATTCGCGGGGGTTTGTCTAGTTAACAGCAGATAATGTTGTGATGAATAATAATAGTGTGAAAGCTCATTCAACAGTCATTTATAGTTTATTATCGGCGATAACTTCCATCTCGAAAGCTTCGATTGTTTCATGTCTGTATGCACCCATACATCTTGCATGTTTTAATTTCAGACCGAGCGTAGGAGACGTTGTAATTCTCCTATCGCTCAATAAAGTATAGCTTTATCTCGATGAGTATGTTCTGAAACAAATACTTGCATCGGTAAGTAATTAAACTCGGTATTGTTTTCTAGAGTCTAGTCAGACATCGCCCCTCGCTTCGCTCCTCCTACTTCCTTCGAGCTGATGCACTAATGAATCTTGTCCACATATCAATGCTGTTGCTCTGTTATCCAAATGTGGAAGTTATTATCCTCGTACACATACAAAAAGAAAACCATCAAACTCATTCACTCGTGACATAACATGAAGACGAAACATATTCTTGATTGCATGTTCCTTACTAGCCGTAGTTCTATTAACAATGATTTTTCTAGGGACTACCTTAAGCCGAATAAGATTTTCGCCACAAATATTCATAACATCTCCAATATCGTCTTCCATACATATTTATACATATTTACAAAGGTTAACATCGTAACTTGATAAAACTTTCGTCTGTTGATGAAGACATTACGAACATAAGTGCATCTTCCATTATGAAGCGAGATAAGTAAAGAGGAGGGAAGTGGGCCCGAGTGGAGGATCGAGTCGTCGAGATTGCAAATGAGTGCGGAGGTCGTACAGTTCGCCCGAGACTTGAATGACTCATAAACACCTAGATTTACCGAGCTCACCTGACATTTGTCGGGTATTTATTCAGCTAGCTGACCGGAACACGAGTGTTTCCAGCCTACGAGGAGGCTACGTTTACACTCAATTACAGCATGTTATTAATGTGCGGGATTAGTTGGCGCGCATCAATATTCAAACAATACTTTTACACGCGGCCGACGTCGCGGCCGCGTCGGCCCATGGGTGGCACGAGCTCTCCCCCGATACACATAAAAAACTCTTATCTTTATTATCTCATTGAGGAACGAATTCGAGTAGGTAATACATCTATAAAAAAGACAGTATTTATGACCGTGATTTATGGTTGAATTTCTTTTGGTGTCATACTTTTGTAATCCGTCGTAAATGTGTTTAGATGTCGAGTCCCATTCGTTTGGCCATCATAACACAGGTGACGGGTGCTCTTGTAAATTCCAACGGTAATGAAATATAGGTATTACCACTGTTTTTATAACTTTCTTGTGAGTATGATACATGAAACTACGTCTATAAAATTTATTAGCATGCGCTCGATTAGTTGTAAGCTTGCATGACAAAATTACTTAAATTCTTCTAACTATAGAAGTAGGTATAAAGCTTATATGCTTCTAAGATATAAAATTTAGTGCAAGTTGTAAAGTTTGATATTGTTTTCTAGGTTTATTTTGATCAAAATCAATATTATACTGTGGCTTCGATCTTATCTAATTTCACGGATCTCTCTATTCACATTTTACGGTACATCTGCACACGCTGCATTATATTGAGTTTTGTTAAACCTCCTGTAATTTAATTCAGCTCAGAACGAAATCGAATGATTAATTTGATTGGAGGCAAGCCGCAAATCAGAGAGCGAACATTGTAGAGGTTGTAGCGAGCCGGCCGCGGCCATTGCCTCGAGCCCGACACCATTTAGTCCTCTTATTGTCGTCACTGCTTTACTTTGCAACATTTTTACTCGCCATCAATCTACATTAATGTATTGGCATCTAACTTTCCTCTAGTCCGTTATCCGGCTAATTAATTGAGAAGGTGCTCTACTAAATATTAACTGGACTGATTTACAAGCGCCTGTTACCATTAACCAACCCGCTAGGCGGACTTAACAATGTTGTTTTACTTATGTTTCATTGGAATACTTATCATGTATACCCGGATGTGAGAATAACTAAATTAATTGTGAGCTGGAATAATATGTGTAAAAAACGCTTCTTTCACTTATTTGTAAGTTGGTTTGTGAATAACCCAATGACATTACAGGCATATCACAACAGTTTCGCTGTGGGAGTGTCGCTTCAGGCAAAATCAGTGTCAATTGTAAAAAAAAAACGTAAATATATGTCGGATTTTATTTTAACAAAAGTGGCTCAACTATTGCAAGAGTTGATATGAATTATTGCACTGCCTTCATATCAATATCATTTGTCATTGTGTCTGTGTGTTGAACTTTATCCACACAATTAAGTGGTTACAAGATGAACTTGTGAATTATGCAATGTTTTCTCTCGGTGCATCATGTCGCATCGGGCCGTGATGCAACATTGTTATTGCGTTAAATATCAATGGATGCCTTACATCTCCGGATAAAAATGCACATAAATTAATATACATATTTTCCCTTTAATAACCGTGTGATTAATTATGATGGATCGCAGCATTAATCACAAACACTGAGTGTTGCCTTCGAATACGTGAAATGTAGGAGCAGGATGTGACGTCACGTGTTATCCTGTAACAGACGAACAGCAAAGATATCACTAAAACGGAGTCTCCAAACCATAAATCTTAAGCCACTCCCTAATATTTGATTTCATTAATAATTTAGATCGACAATTCAAAAAACTAGCTGAACTCGCGGCGTTGCTCGCATTTAGCAAATTGTTTTCGAATACATATTTTAATATGTATGTTAAAGCCAAATTAAAAAGATTCGAAATAGAAAGAAATATCTTTGTTACGAAGTGTTTTTTTGTTAATTTTCTCATCAAATCCTTTCGTTATAACCATGTAAGGCAATGCTACATGTGATTTGAAATAGGAGCAGGCCTCAAGAAGGCAGGCATTCGTTAGTTTGTGAGATGGCTTCGTTTGATACTCGAATATTTGTTAGTTATTCAAAAATATTCGCCCTCCATATTGATTGGAGCGACGCGAGCGGCGTGAGCCATTATTGCTGCAGTTGCTACAGGAATTCCATACAGGACTAATATGAACCTACACTCTTTGTAATAATCAATTGAGTATATCTGAATTAAGGGTATTTTTATATAATTTATTTTATTTATACTCTAATATCTGGAGGCATGATAGATAAAAAATTCAATTCCGTTACACTAGGCGAGGCGTAGACGGACGCAAATAATTATAGAGTAAAACTAAATCATTAATTACAATAATTTATATATGTACTTACTTTAAAAAAATTCATGAGGGTTTGTTTACTTGTTGTTTAATTGGGGATTTTACTTAGTCATTAGTTTATTAGTTAGCTTAGTGTGGGGCTAGATGGCGCCGTGTGTAATGTCCCGAAATATTAATTTCTTTATTTTTATTTTATTATTTATTCACTCACTCACTTTATTAGTAAGTAGGTTTAGTTTAAGAGTGTGTGAGATAAATGCAGATCATCATTTCCACACGTTTAAAACGATTGTTCGCTTCGATGAGAAGTGTGAAACATAATGCTTCAACCCTACACTTCATATATTTATATATGTATGTCAGTGACATAATTTAAGATATCTAGCGATATTATGGAAGAAGACATGTTTCCTTCTAAAGTTGATGAAACATGTATCAACACTAACCCTGTATAACAATGTGTAAGAATCTCAGCCAAGAGCGCCATATATCTGTACTGGTTAAGTAATGGACTTCTACAACTAGTTTCTAACTCAGAATATTGACAACAGGACATTGCGATGTTTCAGTTAGATATGAATACTGTTTTTAATACATATATTGACGTAATCTACTACATCCAATGAAGTACAAAAAGACATGTCTGTGTTCTCAATAATAATTTAAATTCGAAGTGCATTCGAGACGTCACATTGCTCAGAACTGGATCATAAAATCCATCGATTATCGCATGTTTATTCTTGACTTTATTTACTTCGTCCATAAATAGATAATTTATCTGCGATATATATAAGCATATATTGTTATTAGTATGATGAACCGAGTACTCCATGTCACCGGGCTTTTTTACCTTCTTTGCTTTGGCGAAAGCTTTGCGCTAACTTATACAACTTTATAGTTGTTAATGATAGTAATAAACAAAGATGGTAAAATATTAAAAAAATACATCCATTATTTAAATAATTTCAAACCATTTACTTATTATTATTCGATTCATATGTTTAGCTGCGTTGCTAATGTATATGTTAACTAGAGTCTAAATACTTTTTGCAAATATTATTTTTTTCAAATCAAGGAAAAATATTATTAATTTATTACTAATGGATTCTATATACGTATGTACTGTATATTTTTTTAAAGTATTGTACATGGGAGAGTGCGGCGGCGGCCATAAAGGCCGTTCCAATGATGAACCGATGACGTTGATGTCGTCCGGAGCGCTAGAATCCTGCTCGCTGATGTTTATGGAGCCCTACGTTTGGATTAGCAACATTACCGAGCCAGCGTGAGGCCGCGCCACTGCGCTTCATTCAGGGTTACTTGTGCAAGTGAATACAGGTATACGTGATGATCGATGTTTCTGGCATTTAAGAAGAATAGCTGATACTTATAATATTGAGGTGGATGGTTCGTGTATTTTAGCAAAAACTAACTCATTCGCTCACCTTAGAAGTAAAAATAAACTCATTTATATATTTCATCAACCTGTAAACATAAAACAAGGTCAAGACGCACACAGTTCAAAAACAAACAAATCTGTAAAAATGTAGTTAATTAAAGTAAATTAAACTTATCTCAATTGGCACTGTATTGTTTTTGTTATATGACACATCATATTATTTTCTTAAATTAAACTTTTATTGGAAAATGAGCGATAATAATCACGACCGGCAGGATTCGAACCTGCGTATTTCTGCTACCGTCAGAACGCCTTAACCACTAGGCTACGGTCTACTAACTGCCAGGCGCGAAAATCCACACTCATTTCCATACACTTCAGACTAAGCGGCTGATGGCGCCGGCTGACTTGTGCTGTCAGAATATGTCTAACAAGCACTCATATCGATGTACTATGGACACCTGATATGGCGAGAAATGGGCCTTTCGCGTTTTTAAAACAACCATAGTGCAGGTTAGCACTTAATAAATTAACTCATAATATTATTTTCTTGTTTCATTTTGCATAAGTTTTTAAGTTAGTTGTGTGGTTGGTTATAAAGCATTCCAAATAACCCTGTTGACGGAGAGGTATTAATTTAACATCGAACATTGTGTAAACAGTAATTTTAGTGCAGAAAGTTACTTATATAATGGCGGTATAATTTAATATAGAAACGGCGCTATAATTTTCTTACGTAAGTAAACTATTTTTAAGTATCTGTCATTTTACTCGTATTGTAGTACTTAGCTATACATATTTAGTTTAGGGTCTCCTGGCTGAAATTAAGTTATTAATTAATCACCTTATTCATTATACCAATGGTTCATTAGTAGGACAGGTAGAAATATTTAATATTTTTACTAACGAATTATATGCGAAATCTTCGCTCACTGTGAGACAGACCACCCTCACGATAGCTTTCCATACTAAACACTAAACTGGTGTATAAATACTAGATTCAACCGCAACATTCACATGTGGTTCTGATGTAGTCTTACCGTTTTCAGCGACCTGATAGCTGAGGCCTGGAGAAAGCAGTGCGGTGTGGCCGCGCTCGGCCGCAGTGTGCGACCCTACCCCGAGCGCGCGATTAGTGTAGGGTGTCCGCAACCGCAGCCCAGTGGAGGGGTATGACGGTGACTGCCGAAATCAAATTTAATTTACATATTTTCGTATCAGCACTGCCCTCTGGTAGTGGGCTGGAGCACTTAGATTATCTTTAGGCTTTTTTAAGTTTTTTTTAGCAGTTAGAAGTAGTATGTTTAGTTTTTCTTCCCTTGTATATTTACAATAATAGTCATATTTGTAATAAAAAAATTCAATAAAGAAATAAGAGTTAGTTGTTTAGTTATACATTGTTTTGCCTTTTATCTGATTTGTAATTTTGTCATGCAGCATAAACTCTTTGAATTAATATTACTTATTACATATATTTCTATGAATTTACCTTTTTGATGAAATGGAAATGATTTTTTTAATTACTATAGAAAACCTTAACTAAATAATGTTCAATTTCTGGTGGTCGCCTAACTAGGCTGTACTGTATCTAGGCATCCTAGGTATAGTTATAATAATTATATAGCAAAAGGTATTTTATCTCGTATTTATTGTACGATAAGTATTATACTTAAATTACTAAAATAGCCACCGTAGGCCCCCGGCATGCGGCGCGAGCCGGAACGTAACTCGACCTGCGGCCGCTACTTGGTTAGTTACACACCTCACTGGACGACACTACACCCTTCCGGACTCTGACTATTTCATAGTGCCTGTATACTGGATGTAATTATTAAAAAAATATATGGAAATTTAGTAAAATATTGAAATGTATACAAAACTTTAGGTTGTTTAGTGGCGCGACACTGCACACGGTCGAACGAGATGGGTTCATTATTTACGTGTCGGAAGATAGAATGTAATTCGGGTCACCGTCCCAACCTAGTAATTTAGTTTATCTACACTAATGTTGTAACATTCTACTTATGTTTCCAATACTTGACTTATAATTACTACTGTTATAGCACAGACAACAAAACACTCAATTTAAGCAATTTCACATGATGGTATAATATCCACATCGATATCGTAATAGCTCATTATAACATCAATAAAGCGCGACCAACCTGATTGCAGGGCCAATCAGGCTGGTCGCGCTTTATAAATGGTTAGATTTTAATGGCGGCAAAATCACTGTGACAATACACGTACGCGTGAATTTAATGTTTCGCAATGTGTTTTGTTATTTAAATACAAATTAAAAGTTAAAAATGGATAGCGACGATGATATTTGCACGCCTCCGGATATTCTAGAATTGGCAACAAAAGTAACTCACAATATTTTGCCAGAAAAATCTAGAAAATTATATGAAAAATTAACTATTGTCAGCTTTTACTCTTGTTGTTTGACCAATTGCATTAGTGAAGATAAAGTAGTGTATGCAACTGCATATAACACGGGTATTAAAACACTCGTTACTATTATGAAACTGTTCTTCATTATATGACAGTTGCATAAACTACTATAATAACAACTTATATATTGTAAAACTTTAAAACATTTACTAAATATAGTTACGTAACGTCAATCAGTCAGTACTCGATAAGTACCGAAAATCTAACAATGTAATAGCTATTCCTTATTGTAAGAACTGTTATGTTCGCTGTTAACCTTTGCAACGATCGCTATCACTCAGCTAAGTACCTGCGCGTGGAAACGATAACATTATCAGGAAGTACATCTTAACGAGATCAAAACAAGCTCCGCTAAAGTTCAGCGATTCATTAACGCTTCATAAAAGCTCATTAAATCATATTTAGAATTAATGGCGTACACAAATGAGTTATGGTTGGTGAAGTACAACTCTTTTGTATCAAAACCGTGTATCGTGTCAAGTAAGAGTTGGGTAAGTCACGTTTAGCTTTATCGATATAACATCGCGAAAATTACGTAAGACCAAAACAATCATGGACCGATTGCTGGAGAAGACGAAACGTAAGGGAAACCGATTGATTTCCGGCAAGAATCTTTTTGTAATCTAATAAGAAAGGGTTTTCCTATAAAAATGTGATATCGGGTGTATGTGAGTATGTCAAATATTAAGTTTTCTATAACAGGAATTTAGTGGTAATTTAATTTGATACTTTTGTTTTAGAAATCAAAAGAAAGCTGATGGAAAGTGATTGCAGCCAACTATTAATTCCTGGACATCTGTCGCTGTAGGTAACATGACGTTCAAATGCCTAACTGTTCCTACAGTATGAGAGTAAAATAAACATTCAATCTAATTGAAAACCTCCCCCTCTTTTTGAAGTCGGTTACTAAAGATTGAGTTGCTAAATTTGATTATTCATCAAATCAACATAATTGGCACTCGTATAAGTACACCAATCAATCTTCAAAACGAGCTTACCTTCAGGCGAAGTTTGGTCAAGTGCAAGTTCTAAAAAAATAGTATAAAATGGTATGGGATTGCCTTTGTAGATGTCTACTAAGTTCACATAAAAACTAATACAGCAAATAAATCAATAATTTATATTTTTTTGTTTTTTTTTTAACTCAATTTTTTTCTTTGTTACAGTTAGTTTTAGTTTGTTAGTATTATACAATCACGAGTGTTTACTGGAACCCTGTATCTGAATGCCATTCAGTAATCACGATTCAAATTGCAGTGTTTGTGCACTTAAAGTTGTATATTCGTAATCAGATGGCTTTTACAACATAATTATGAGCGTTTAGTGGCCGACGCCGAATGCGAGCAATAAATGCGTCGTACGGAGATATCGCTCCAGACGTATTTGGTTACTGTTAGCTGGTGCTTTATTACTGATACGTGGGGACAGGGAAACTGTGGAGATGTTGAAGGAGCCCAGTTATTCCAGTACAGGTGAAAAGTTGTGGATGCCCAGATTAAATATTGAAAGACGTTTCTTTTTCGTTAGGTTCCAAATTACCACAACTAAAAGCTAAAAAATAACTACTTGCTTGCTTTAAAATATTTATTTTTGTTGTAAAAATGTTAAAATATGTGTGTTTTAACATTTAAAAAGAAATGAAATAATCGCTTAGTTCGACATGTATGTAACTGTTTAGTAAAATTATTTTCGTATAATTTATTTTAAAATGTTAGCCGGCTAGTAGCATATTATTTCAAAAGTTTGAAGCAGTAATAACTACACTTATAGTGGATGAGCGAGTTAATAATTAGTTTTTATTCAAAGTATTTTTAACCATCTAAATTTAAATTTTGTGTTATGATTAGTTTGCGACTCCACGGTTTCATAATGCTTTCCACATAGTTGGAGGTCCGCAAGAAGAAATCCAAGGCGGTTCGGCATCGGCATAAATCGTGGGAAGATCTACATTACCGGCGCAGACGCAAACACTGACCTGTAACTAATACTATCTATCGTCTAGTCTAGCATATAGCGCTTTGGACAACATTGTTATAATAGCATTATGTAGTAATAAAAAAAATATTTCGGTCAATGAGGCAAACTCAATATTTTTGCTAAACGACATTTATAAACAAACCACTTCGTATCTTTGTACGTAATTGATAGACAGGAACAATGTCATTCTAAATACAGAGCGAGTTGGCGCGTGTTCCTTTGACTCAGGCTGGTTGACGTGACTCATTCGATTGTGCACCTGAATTTTAACCGATTACAAAATTAGACTAGTTCCTAGCTGCATATCGATTGCCAGACAGACAGGCCAAAACACCAGCATAACTACAGGTATACCATATACATACACGGTAATAAACGTATCTGAGTCAAAACAAGTAGGTAGCGCCCGATCAATTCGTTATACTAATCGGAGCGATAAAATAAAGTGACCATTTACATAAACGCGTTAAGTTTTATTTTATAAAAGGACTCTCACGTAAATCACCGATGTTGGACCTGTTTCCGACTCTGAGAATCCATATTAATTATAAATCCTATGTTGCGTAGAAATTCGACGAATCGTAAGCCAGAGTCGGCAATACAGTGAGCTTCGGCACCTTTGAAATGACGCTCCTTAAATATTTCCTACAGATATTTTATAATGAGCCACATTAAAACCTACTACGACGATTGTAATTCTTCTATTAGTGAAAAAATGTCATAGACAGTATAATACATATCTAGGTATAGACAAAGTTCTATGAAAACCAAACCAAGTTGCAAATATAGGTTAGATGTCTACTATGATGTAAGAGCTAGTTCTTTGTCTGAGTTCTTGGAAGCGCGATCTATCTAATGTGTCGTATATTGGAATAGTTTGCGATTTAAAGTTGTTAATTTGTATTCGACTGTCAAACGCGTTAATTAATGGGTGTTTTTAAAATTCCATTTAATTTGCATTCTAGCCTCATTTGTATAGATTTATATTTTTCAAGACACCTTTTTGAAAGACGGCCATTTGAATTCATACAAAATTACGAGTACACAGAGCAAAGTATAGTGTAGTAAAGAGCAGTCAAAGATGAAGTTCTCGCGGCGTCACAACGACCTGCAGAATCACTACAATAATTCGTAAGCAGCTATGTCGTGGTGGGAATCTTCTACGGAAGACACGCATGCATATCCTTGGAAATTTGGCCTGTTGAAAGAAAGTAACCATGCAGGTTTTTTAGAAACTAAGAGGATATAATCGTGTGCCGGTCCCCGGCCGCGGGGCGGGCAGCGCCGCACGCGCACGACTGTCGCGCGCCCGCGGCTGCGGTCGTGCTCTGCAACTCTACTTATTACAACTGCCATTACTTGCTCTCTCCTATCACCATCTTCCAAAATTCATGAGAGACCATTGTTTTTTTCTGTACAAATGTACAAAATGTGCATGCACACGTTATATTGATTGATTCTGATAATTCAAGTTCAAGTTCAAGTTCAAGTTCATTTATTCATAATATTAATTACATGTCACAAACTCAATATAAATAATTGCTAGTACATTTGATGTACGAAAAATATACAAGTACATTAAGTTATCATAAATGTAAGCAATTGTTGAATTAGGTATATCCCAACAATTTAAGTTCTTTGATTTGTCAAATATATAAGTGTACGAACGAGTGTGTCAAAATCAAGCTTTCTAAATCATTAAAATCATAGTTACAACGTTTATCAATAAAATCCAAGTAAAGAAAACGTAGCAATTTCCAAATTGCCGCTAACGTTGTTGAAAACGGAGTTTAATGGTGAAAGTGCATTTTTAAATTTAAAAAGTGTAAAACGATTTCATGCTGACCTTTCCTATTGTTCGTGTTGTGAAACAAAGAGATCGATGCGGAGAAGATACAGGCGGCAATTAGTGATTTCTAATGTTGTAATTTATACGTTTCCATTTGAAGCATCTCGTTTGGGTCATTCCCTTAAACTCTTTAAGATGATATCTGGTTTATTATGTTTCGACGAACGCTCATTTGGAAGATAATTTATTGGCACGAAATATTAAAATGTTTTAGAGCTTTTGTTATGTAAGTTAATTAGTCGGTTCGGTTGTTATGTTAATAAGTAATTATGTAATTACTTATTAACATAACAACCGAACCGACTAATAATTAATATAATAATTAATAATAATTAATTTAGCCGTGGTAGGTATGTACCTACCACGGCTAAATTAAACGGAACGGGCCACGAGCAATAATTACCGATGCGAATGATGGATATCAAAATTACCGATACTTTGACATAAGCACCAACCTGCCACACGGGTTAAGAAGATGGAAAACATGCGAGTACAATACGCTTTATGATGAAACATAATAATTGCCTATTTCATCCAAATGTCCGTCTAAGGTGTCCAAATGTAATTACCAAAAGTCAAAACGGTCCCGCCCACGAGTGCTCTCTCGCGTGAGGTCACCTCTGACAACCTGCTCACAAAGCAAATTACACCACTATACTTAGTGGGCCGCTTTTTGGCTATTATCTTTATTATAGGTTCGAGCTGTAATGGCTCATTTTTGTTAGCATTGCCAATAGACATCATCGTACGCGACGTGTGGACTTGCTAAACATTTTACCACTCTTATACAGATATGTCGTGGAGCGATTTAGCAGACTAATGTTAAATCTGTTTAGTTTTCTTGTAAAAACAAAATTACGTAGTGTTCGTGTTTAGATTCAGCTTGACAGTTACGAGAACTAATGTTTATGTCACTATTTTGGTAGGTCCGCGCAAGTCTTCGTAACTTCCCAATCACTTTGTTGCAACGTCCGCTGATTTGAAACGATTACTATCAATAAGTCGTAAACCTAACGCGACGGATTAGGTAAATAAAAGTCTGCCTAATACGAATAACAACGAACCATTTGATTGTCAGAGTCTTCCGGATATGCATAGGTAGATGTACGACAACAGATCTCACATAAAGCTGTGTTCCGGGTGGATAGAGCGCGTAACTCCGGGAGAGTGACAAGACAATAATTGTCGTACAAGGCATGGCCGGAGCACGATGCGCTACGTAAATCTACGTAGACAAATTTACGTTAGCACTGATGATAGACAAACAATTCCGCTACGGACCATCGCTGCGAGACTCGGAGACTAATAAAACTTCATTTGTCGCGACACGAACACATTTTTCTTTCTGACGAGATGGAATCTTTGCTGGAGATCTGATAAGAACATACGCTACGCAAAATCATTCGTGTTTTTAAGATTTTTAACTTCTTATTCAAAATAGGAAAAGAAAACACATTGTTACAGAGGTTTTTTTTGGTTTGCGGCATGAGTTTACCAAAATTCTATCCATATATTCCAACAATTATGTACATTTACTTACTAGTCATAATGGGATAATGATGACAAGTACCTACTAATCTGAGGTCCGTTAAAACATTCTAAACGTTTAAACATAATAATAGGTAACATTAGTCCCTCATCGCAGCGAAGGTAATAAAACACGCAAATTATTATTTATCGTTCTATTTACATACGAGTATGCATTAGTTACAGTTAGCATTATGAGTTTTATGCACTTATACATATATATATCTACGTATAGTACACATTAGTATGTAGTAGCTATGTATATAGTAGCTATGCATGATCACTAATTGTAAGATAAAATTTAGTCTGTAATTATGTTGTCCTTGTTTATCGTTGTTGTTTGTTAGACAGAGAATACAGTACCAGTTAGGTACTGTATTCTCTGTCTAACACAGGTTTTTGAAAATAATAATCAAATTCATATTGTTCAAGCTGTGTACACTCACCTGAGGAATTTGTTTTGGTTCAAAACCAGTTTTGAATGTGTATTTGGCTTATATATGAACTCATTCTGTTATGTGTACCGTTATAAATAAATAAATAAATAAATTAGTTTAAGCCAAATATTTAAAGCGTTTTATCCTAGATAAAAAAATAAGTATGTAATTTTTTTTATTAATGTTTGAGTAGCTGCTTACCAGAATTAATTATCACATGAAATTTTAATGGTGATTTAGAATAAGAAAGATAACCAACAACTTTAATTCAGTTGAATGCTTGAAACAATAGTATTTGGTTATAACGGACTAAATCCGCCAGTAACCCTCTAGAAGCATGTATTTTTTCGCCAAACTAAAGCTCCATAACTTTACCACATTTAATATTTAAGAGGTCACATCGTAGAAATAATTCCACTTAGTCTCACTATTGTATGTTTGTATAGGATACCAAAAAGTAACAATGTCACTACTTTCCTTAAAAACTTAAAACTGCTGCTAAACAAACTCTTGAAGACTGGCAATGAAAGAATTATATTATGTGGTGATTGGAACATAAATATGTTAAAGGATACTGATCATTCTAGAACCTTAACAGCCATATTAAAAAATCATAATATTACGAACCACATTACTGAGCCCACACGCAAAGGTAAAACATGTTTGGATTTAATTGCTAGCAATTTAGAAGATATCACCGCTGATGTCCGAATACTTGCTCTCTCGGATCATGAAACTGGTCAAACTCTAAATATAAATTTAGAACTAGACAAAAGTAAAGCAATCAAACTACCACGATCGTTTTGGTTTGAACATAAGAGGGATTTTAGTCAGAAAAATATTAATAAATTTATCTCGAGTTTATCGTCCCTATCATTCTCAGATATTTATGAAATAGAACATTTAAACCCAGCTTTTGACTCTTTTCATGACATCTTACTGCTTTTCTATAATCTCTGCTTCCCTTTATTAAAAGTAAAAATTACAAATAAGCCAATAAAAAATAGATGGCTTACGAGAGGTATAAAGAAATCTGCCATTGTTAAGCGAACACTGTACATAAAATATCATTTATCAGCAAGTAACAAACGTAAAAATAAGTCGGCATATACACAATACAGTAAAATTTTCAAAAAATGTGTAGAAAACTCTCAAAGACTTAATAATTCTAAGTACATAACTAAAGCCAAAAATAGCTGTAAAGCATCATGGAATATAATTAGGAAAACCTCCGGAAAAGTTGATGAAATCTCTAATATTGACTCTATACAGGTAAATGACATTTCGTATGATAATCCAGAAGACATAGCTCAATTATTTAATGACTTTTTTATAAATTTGACTTCTAAAAATGACAATAACGACGAAGCATCTGCTGATAATACTAATGACTATCCTTATACAATTTCAACAAATTCTAATTCAATTTTTTTAACTCCAATTGACGAACTAGATATTTACAAAGTAATAATGTCTTTAAATAACACTAATGCAACTGGTTTTGACAATCTAAATACAAAAATGCTAAAAGCTTGTGCAAAATTCATTTCAGGCCCTTTAAGTCATATTATAAATTTATCTTTTGAACAAGGGTTGTTTCCAACTCGCCTGAAACAATCAGTAGTTAAACCTTTATATAAAAAAGAAGCTAAACACAATATGAACAACTATCGCCCTATCACACTAATCCCCGTCATCTCGAAGGTGTTCGAAAAGGTCATGCACACAAAGATATCAAGCTTCTTAACTAAGTATGACATACTAAAAGAGGAACAGTACGGTTTCAGGAAAAATATGTCCACAGCTCTTGCATGCTTTTCTCTCATAAAAATAATAACAGATTGCTTTGACAATAAAAAGTCCATTGTCTCAGTATTCCTTGATATGTCAAAAGCTTTTGATTTCGTGAGACATAGACTACTTCTTTACAAATTAGAAAAATATGGCATAAGAGGTAGAGCGCTAGAGTGGTTAGAAAGTTATTTATCAAATAGGACTCAGTGTGTTGAAATAACTTCTCTAATGGGCAAAACAAAAACCACCCACAAATCCTCTTATAAACTAAATAAACATGGAGTTCCACAAGGAAGTATACTTGGTCTTCTACTTTTCCTGCTCTACATTAATGATCTCCCTGATATAATTAATCATAGGTGTGTCCTCTATGCAGATGATACCACCCTAATGATAGAAGGGTCCAACAAAGACATAAATAAATTCGAACATGACATTAAAAAAGCTATTGAGACTGTAATTGTATGGCTGAAACAAAACAATCTATTCATTAATCTTAATAAAACTAAAATAATCCAATTTTTGACTTATAACAAAAAACCTGTTCCATTAAATATCTCATACCAAAGTACTCCCCTCGAACTAGTAGACTCAGCAACTTTTTTAGGTTTGGTTATTGACAAAAATTGCAATTGGAAAGAGCACATCAAAAAAGTTTGCTGTAAATTACAGAGGTTTGTATATGTTCTAGGGCGTCTTCATCGTACTGCCACCTTACAAGCGACCCTTAGTGCCTACCACGGTTATGTATCTTCCACTTTGCGCTACGGTTTAATAATGTGGGGAAATTCAGTAAATTGTGAAGATGCTTTTAAGGTTCAAAAGAAATGCATCAGGGCTTTAAGCGGCGCGCATTATCTTGCACCCTGCACACCCTTATTCAAGAAACATAAAATACTTCCATTGCCATGTCTCTATATATATGAAATTTGTTTGTTCGTAAGAAGACATAAAAGCCTGTTTCAATCAAATAGTGATGTATCTGGTAGGGACAGGGGCAAACGTCGGCAAAATATACTAACAAATCCAAAGCGACGATTGCAAGTCACCTCTAACAATGTAAACTGCATAGCCATCACTATATATAACCAAATTCCTAATGAATTCAAAGACCTGAACTGGTATAGTTTCAAGAAAAAATTGTTTGAATACCTACTAAACAAATGTTATTATAAAGTAAATGACTTTGTTGAAGAAAAAAAGAAAATATACATATAAATTGACTAGCCATAAAACTGACATTTGTACGCCTATCGGCAGAATATTTGATACAACAAATTTATGTAACAACTACTATGTAAGACAATATTCGTGCAAATAAATGAATTTTGATTTTGATTTGATTTTTAGACACATCTTGTTTTTTGAAACTGCGCAATAAATCGGTTAATGGTAATGGTGGCCTAAAACATCAACCAATCGCTTTTTGTAGATCACAGCCTAAAAGTTTAAAACATCACGACATTGTCTTGAAAAGTAGATGGTATCTGGGCGAGAGCCGCTTGCCGCTTCTGCGCCCGCGCCGGGCGACAAGTGAACGTAATCACTAATTGAATCAGTCGCCAGTCATCGCCACTACCATTAGCTGTAGGCTCTCCAATCATCTCTAAACTGTATTTGGGAAACAAACCATTCAACGATGATAAACATGGGAAAATCCGGTACATTGCTATGACTCAACTACCCACAATCAATTTAATAGAGTAAAACGTTAGCTATTAAGTTTAGCTTGTTTGTTAGTTACTGTTGATCATTACTGTCAACCAACTAAGGCCCATAAAAACATGTTAATCTGAAGGACTTACAGACAAGCGGATATTTTGCCAAGTAAATAAAAAGTATCGTGCAATATACATAAAGTATATAAGTATAGTTTATATAAAATATCGACAAGAATATAGAAAGTATGGAGTTACAGTGGTTCTCTAATTATTTATTAAGATATATGTATATAAGTGCGGGACAATTTACTGAAAATTTAAGTATTAATTTCATATTGACTGGATATCTGTGTTGTCTCAGTAATACTGATGTGTATGGTCAAAAATTCTGGCGCAAGCATGGACACCCTATCATCATATCACTTAGTTGACGAAATTATGATTTCTTCCGCGTTATCGCACCGACAGATTTCAAGGAATCCCCGATGAAACCGCGATACGGCTCTCTGCGCTTAAGCATGAATGCCCGAGCCGGTCCATAGACACTCGATAACTATGAGATTATCAACCGGAGCAAATAACTCGACTACTTTCGGAAGTCGATAGCGGCCCAATATTGGCGCGTATCTACCTAAGAAGCTTTCAGAGATAAGCTCGCACTTCCATCGCCTCACTACACTATTGTTGGCTTTATGAAAGTGACAGCGTGACTATGACGCCGCCTGTCAGTGCCGAGGAAGGGACGACGTGATGTAACCGGATACAAGTCGAATAAATATACCGGATTTGGTACCAAACAACATGTAATTGAAGAATCTTTCAGGTGCGTGTGACGCTAATAGAAGCAACATGCCATTGTTTTTATGAATGGGGACCGACTTACTCAGTGGCAATAGATCGCAGGTGTCCCTCTCCTGTGCCCAACAAACAGTTTCATTTAATTCTATTCCAGTTGAGAACGGGAAGGCATTAGCATACAAACCCACACTTCATTTGAGTTGATAAGTAGGTAGGAGCGAACACACTCGTGGATTTGTTACAAGCCGGTGATAATTATTATTGGCCGACAAATCTTCACTTAAGGGAACCGTTACTCGTGTTTTGTTGCAGTGAAAACATTCATTACTTCATTTGCATACAATGGCGCGCTGCCAAAAAATATTGGACTGTAAACGCTTACCACGAACGTGTTTATGAAAGTTCTCTCTCCATTTATTATTATTTTAATATCTATGTTTAAGTTATTTGAACGCGGATGTAAGGTTTTGTTTATTGAAATGACGATTTGCAAAAACGGGTTCTTTATCGTAGTAGCAATAAAGCGCTCGTAGTCGAAGTTATTAATATGTACAATTTAAATAAACAGTAAACTCACGAGATAAATAAAACATTTACAATAATAAAATATAAAAACAAGTGAAGGAAAACTAAACATACTACTTCTAACTACTACAAAAAGGGGCACTTAGAAAATCTTTAGAAAAGCCTAAAGATAATCTAAGTGCTCCAGCCCACTACCAGAGGGCAGCGTACCCAGCATGCTGGCCGCATTACCACGCTGGATGGCAATGCCGATACGTTGAGCCAGAAAAAGGCCAGCATTTTGGTCACGCGTCGCGTCAACCAAGCGCTCCGAGAGGTTTTGGAAAATAGTATGGGCTCGCGGACCCCACGGCCCCAAAGTCTCGACTCCAAAAGGCTCAAAGATGTAACCTCGGCCGAGGTTAGCATATTTGCGTCTCTTGTGATGCTCGGCAATAATAGCCGCCGCTCCAGCCCGACACCGTGTCAAAGACAGATGAGACGGCGCTAATGTGTCGACGCAAGTTGCGTCCCACACAAGGGGCCGACCCAACTTCCATGGCACAAGAGTCATACCGTCAGGTCTTTTTCCATCGTCACGTGCTAGGCCGCTCGGTTCGAGCATAGCTGCAACATTGGCAGTGGAAAAAGCCCGGCGAATGATGTCGTTCAGACTAGCGTGGCGGCTAATTCTACCAGCACCTATCGAACATGAGAGGCCGTGGTGCCCGAGCTGGTCGACATCAGTACCACACTGGCAGCGATGCGGTTAAAAAAAAAATAATTAAAAATAAAAAAATAGTTAAATAAAACATTTATCTTTAAAATATATTCAAGACATTAGACACAAAGCTTCATCCCGAAGCGCAGTTAAATCATCTAGTTTAGAATGAAAGTAGAGTACACGCTTGGCATTTAAATGTCACTGGAAAGTACCTGAGTATAAGAGTGAGGTGGCCGCTGACGGCTCCGACGGCCCTCTCGAAGACCTGCTATTAATTCATACAAAAAATGAACCGTAATTAAATCGACCATTGTGATTCCTACATGTGTATGCAAATGTGGCTTTTATAAATCTGCCTCGATAACACAACGTGGAGAGCGACTCATTGTAAACTATTACGAATCTAAACGATCCGAACGACCCGCCCACGCGCACATTTCTACATTGTAATCTATAAAAATGATATCTAAACTTCGTATTTGCATAATTAAATGACAAATCACTTAATGGACTCATAAATATTTTACGATATCATTTTTTAACATTAAGGCGTTAATTTTGTCACGCTCCACTATTCTTGTTGTCTAAATGCTAGCACTAATAGCCTCATCTATTTACAACATAGCGATCATTATTTTTAATAATCATACCTGCTAAGAAAAGGTTTACAGGTTTCTTCTAGACAAGCGCGCTAGATCGTAGATTATAACGTTGCTTAACATCAGGCAAGTTGTAGTCAAGCGTGAGCCTATTTCTTATAAAAAAAAAAGATTTTATCTGTGAGTATCATTACAAAAGAAGCATAATAACTTCAATATTTAAACCGTATATGAATAAGGCTGCTATGCTGTTTACGTGCGTATGCGTGTAGGAGCTGCCTCCATACTTTCATAGCAAACTGTTAGGACTTTCATGTGTTCGATCCGGCGATGGCCGATAAACATATTTCGGCTTCGGCGCTCGACGCAGATCGAGTGAACTAACGGAGCTTTTGTTTTAAACTATTAATTGTACCGATAGTGGCAGGAAACAATGCACGCACTAACTAACAATGAAACCGGAAAAATCGCTGCACTGATGTAAGGTTTCGTAGCCTCTTTCGAGATAAATTTCGGCTCGTGAGATTCTTTCTGCACTTCCTTTTATGTATAGCAGACAATGTGTGTTAGAAGTCAGGTAAATTAATGGAACCGAACGTAGATTTTCACATAAATATTTCAAGAGATTGAAAGGAGTGGGTAGTTTGTGTGAGCGCTGCTACTCGCGTGCACTTGGTCGCGCACGACCGCTGCCATAAAAGTCTAAAGTGAATCTCGAGAAAACAATGTGTGATCTATTCATGTCGTACATACCTAGTTAACTAGCCGAATTTAGTAGTTCATATCAGATTACATTCGTAACCAGCTTACAATTGTTATGACAAATCGTACCCGTCCTGCGGCACAACCATTAATATTCGTCGTAAAGGTAGCATCGTACAATTTATAATGCGTGAATAAACTTTTATTAGTGTTATGAAATTGGTCGGTATATGATGATAAGTGGAACAATCAGCTCAGCGATGTCTGCTGTGCGTGATCTGTGGACAGCGGTAGTTGATGACGGTGCTATATGCTCCATAATATACATAAGTACTCTTTGACGATTCTCAGTTCTTAGCGCTTCACCGCTAGGATTTTAGATAAAAAACCAAAAGAATAAAAGTTTAAGCAGACATACATATGCACGGATGTGGGGTTTATTTGACTAGTCAAATAAACCCCACATCCGTGCATATGTATATAATCGTTGTTATGACAACGATAATTAATTTGGCTTTAATATGCATCATTTAATTTTAATGAAAAACATCGAGCCTAGTGCCTACAGCTTGCAAAAAGTGCAGAGATCCCAGATGATGTGTCGTGGTGCGCGATGGTTTCGCGAGCGGAAACGAGCGCGCCCACGCGCGGTCGGAGCAGTGACCCCGGGGCAGGGTCACCTCCTCGCCGGGAGTACTTCCACCGCTACCACCTCGATACCACCAACTACTGGTAATAGCACTGTAATGCCCGTAACCACTAATCATAAATAATCACCATTATTGGTGAACGGTAGCAAGGCTGTTGGATATGTTGTGAATGACAAAATTATAGATTGTGTTTTGTATAAGCGTGTTAAGTTTTTCTAATGGTTTCTTAAGTAAAAACCCTTGAAAATTATTTTGTATCAGATAAGGCAAGCAAGGAACTACAATTTAACGTATCAGCCGAGCTATGAAATCTCTTATACGGATATAAATGTCATTGTATGTTATATTTTATTAATTAGAAAAAAATGTGAACATCTAAGACAAGGACCGCCAATAATATGGATCGATATGAATCTATGGATAATACATATTGATATATCTAAACGGGTTACAAATAGTTAAAGAATGGTACTACCTTCTCTGTAATTCCGTAGATGGCAGCCCTCGGGTGCTCCTCGGTCCCATTGTCCCGCGGGCGCCGGCCACGGGTCACATCTCCGATCTTCATTCACAAGCGATGAACAAACATTTCATTTATCCAGCATCCATCCACTCATCTCAGCTAACTTTCATTGTAATCGATTGATTACTATCATTTTGCAATTCAATATCGGTACTCTGTTACCAAACAATATAATGTTTGATACAGTATCTCGTTTACTATTCCCGCGTTCATCAGACAAAGGGGTTTATATCTATATTTGGAGGACACATTAATATAACAGTAAATCTTAAAAGGTCATAAGGTAACCATCGATAGCAACATAGATCTTGTTTCGAGAGATTGTGCTTCCAGTGGACCGATACGAGCATGCAACACTGTTCCATTAGTCGAGAACAAATTACTCGAGTAGTAGTAACACTGATCCCAGTGGACCGATTGTAGATATTCTCGGAGCCAGAGCGATACATAGAGCGGTTAAATTAACTTTAGTAATTAGAAACACCAATAAGGCAGAACGCCCATCGCAACACAAATTACACCTGCGTTACTAATTATGTCCGACGCGGATATTTCTTCTCGTATATATAAATTCTTCACACGTAACCGTGTTAAAATTGTATTTATTAGGTCCATCTGTCTCCGCGGTAATGACTACCGCTCTTGATACCGCCTAACGCATCGAACAATCAATTAGTCTGGGAAACCACACGAGCAGGTTTAATGGCCCCGCCAAAACTACACGCAAATGAGATCCTCCGACTTGTATAATTACGGTAAGACCCACTTTTGAATGCGGAGAAGAAACGATACAAATACATCACGTCACAAACAGGTGAAGAGAACGCCAATTGAAAAATGAATAACGTTTGATTAATCGTACCCGAAGGATGGGTTTCAATTATCGCCGCTTTTGTAATATTCGTGTGAGTTATACGTCGCAACTCCGCGATTTCCTCCTCGGGTCCTCAATCAGGCAGCTTTCAGATTCAATTAAACAGGGATTATAGGGCCGATGAACCGTTACATCATAAACTCTACTCGATGCAAAAATCAGTTACCCGTAAGTTGTAAGCGCGTAAACCAGGGCATTACAATCAATATTTTCGTATAAGCTACAGTTGAGATCTTGATTTATGTGTGTGCGGTTCATACTCGCGGTATTATTAACAAGTTGTAAATCATCCATCGGAATTAAGACCGCGGTGAATCGGCTCCTCGAGATTTGTTGACGAAGTCCTTAATAATAGTCGGAGATTGTGCGCCTCACGACACTCGCACTTACGATTTACGATGCGTGTGCTTATAAAGTAAGGTTCGTTTTATTCGTATAAGTAAAGTAGCCATAAAAACAAACTATTCCGTAGTGTGGGAGTAAAAATATCGTCAGGTGTGTTGATGTTATTGACCGAGCATCCCGGGGGCATTTAGGAAAACACGGTAGGTACCTACGCAGTAGGTAGACTCAATCAGGACTACGCGTGTTAGCTATATCTAGTGCGTCATTTTCCTCCTATATTACCATGGGTCACATTTAGCATTGGAAATTGTGTTGCTGAAGATGATATCTCACTTAAGGGCTGCTCTGTATGGTGTAATATTTTTTAGGAGATAATAGGTACGTATTAACTAGGTGAAAACTCAAATGAAGAGCAGCTTGCCTCAACCCACAGCTGGATAAAAGCTTTCTCTACAGTCTACAGCCCGCCATGCATACTTACAAACTTTCAGGCTTTGGCGGCATCAGGGTCAGTTTTGTTCCTGTATTGCGGCCATGGGCTTCCGCTACAGTTAATTACCAGAACTAAAACCTGTAAAAAAAACATGTCAAATACTCAGATATTTCACTAACACCCTCGGTTAATCAATTTGGCCGATGTCTAATTTCTCAAATTTAATTACATTCGTTACTTACTTAATAAATTATACCTAGTTTCTAAATGAATTTAAATGTGTTAAAAGTAATAAATACATAAATCGGCCTTTCTTTACTTGGTATTTTTATAGAGGATCATAACTGCCAGGAGCTTAAAAAAGTATGAAAAATACAATAGCGGAAGTAGGAGTAGGAACATATAACGGAAGACCAGCGCTGATTGCTTCCAGTAATCAGCATTATGCTGAGTTGGGGCAGACTTATTTATTTATTGTATATATGTGTGTGTATGTTTTGTAGTCTGTCTCAATAAATGTTTTTCTATTGCTATTTTCCATATTGTGAAACTAACTTCATAATAACTTTTAGAATTAAGACCAAATTGAATATTAATTTGTAACAGGTAGCTTTGTAACAGCCGACTTTCTAATTAACAAAGCAACATGTTTGTATTAGAAATCGCAGCTATTAGTCACAATTACGTACACCTGCACTAGCTCGGTGTTTCGACAGCCCTGAAAGCCTACCTGCCATGGTAAACAATATTGTTATGTAAGTTGGCTACAGTTGTTTATGTGCCTCGGCTTAATACATTATTTATCGTAGGCAACTCGAGCATATCCTGTTGTGAAGTTCGCAAGAATGTTGTTTACGTCGAGGTGATAACAAAATCACTACGCACCCATTCATATTTAAACTTAACTGTCGCAGAAAGTCGTTGGCAGTGAGAGTGAATAATTTAATAGCAAATTTTACTACCAATGCCACTACGACTGCATAGCTTAGTTGTAGTATATCTATCCTGAGTACATATCCGATCTAGAAATGCCGCTTGAGAGAATAACTATGCTTCTTTGGATACGCTGTTTCCTGGCCAGAATATCATTTTGCCTACATTTATTCGATTAGGATTTATATAACGACAAGCAGTCACAAACCCAGATCTAACATGACTTGATATTGGCATCCACAGCATCTATTTAGCATCATAACAGCAACAATGGAAGGTGTATGCGAAATCAGCAATGATTTAGTTGTGTTTGAGTGTGCAGAGCGCGGGTATCGGCCGAGGGTGGGCGGCGAATGCATCACGCGCGATAATGAACCGACTCGTGTGCACGACTGTGCGCTTGCGCACTCACACGTACACCGCCACCAACATATACATACACCTGGCTGAATTACACAACTAACATTTTCTAACAAACTTACTCTATTTCTCTCACAAAACACGAATGTGGCGCCAGACTCAGTTCTAAGATAAGTTAGCACGTCATCCACTATCCGCAGCTCGGAGTCGTGCAGTGCAGCACTCACCGTTTGCCATATACAACAACAAACACTACCTTATGATATTCGGCGGTGTGAACGTTACCTAGTTGGTAATTCTAGTATATGCGGAATTCTCGTTCTCATAACATTATTTTCGCCGTACCTAATATATATCTAGACAAAGTGCTATTACCATATTTGCTTATGACTTAGGTTAACTCTCACTATGCTTACAGTCTCTAAGATATAGATTCATTATGATATGTAATCGAAATAAATTTATTCACTTTTCTATAGCACTTGCTCAGTCAAAAGCCATCGTATGAGGTAAAGTGGAACATATTTCCATAAAGTATCAGACCCGCGCAGTACTTAAGGCACGTCCAGGACAAAGTTGCAGTTAAAATAGACGCCATTTGTGAACCAGACAGGATCTCGGGTTTCTTAAAGTGGCACCTCCCACGTGGTGTCTTGTGCCCTTAACCTTTCCGGCGGTTTATGCGCCTTATAATGCGCTCTCCATACACGCCTTAACGGCCGCGGCTTTTGTCTACATTTGGAGCAATAGCTACTTCCACACAATTAAGGAAAAATGCACCCTAAGGTTCTAAACTAAGCAGATCAAAAGGTGGAGTTCAATGCCCAAAACAGAAAACTATTGGCTATTGTGCACTCATCAGACACGGTTAAATTAGAAGTTAGATACTGTGTATTATACCAAGTACTTGCTATATGGGAACAATTACGTTACTTTAAATACGCTTAATTTTCTAAGTGTTTAATCTAGGTAACATGATCATTCCTAGAAACAGATCGTAAAACAATAACCGGGCGATAAATCTAAGGACATTCAAGATAAATGGTCGGCAATTTTACAAGCAATCAATTGCAATAGCGCAAAACACAAGTGTTCGCAGTTTGATCTCGTTATTTAGGTTTAATGCGGGCGGTGTCGGGCCGGCCAGCCACCTGCGCCGGCGCCGCCACCGACGCACTTTCAAAAAAGGCTACCAGCCTCACTAGCCCTGTAAGCTAACACTACGTTACGCTGCTGGCCTCAATATGTCCCAATGCCACTTTAGGACATTACGCGTATTTGACCGTAAACCATACGACATTTTGGATCTATGTTCAAATTCGGATTCTGAATGAAAATTGTATTCAAATTGAAATCAGGCAGTTTTATTACGGTTGTACCATTGTATATTTACATCATCGGGCTGTATAGAATAGTACAAATCAGCGTATAAATGAAAACTTAAAATGTGTGCTAGTCTGGTATTTAGACCCGATAGATAATTTAGTGGGAACAAATTTTACTTAGTCAAATAGCTAAGGAGATACACTTATCCATGTTATTGTATTAGAAACAGACACATTTAACATGTAGCAATGTAATTGAATAATAAAAGCAGTAGAACCAGTGTAAAACCCATAAATATTTAACACAAACAGGCCATTTCACCCACTTTTATTAGTGCGACAAGATTAACAATTGCAGTGATAATATGGAATATTTTATTTGTTCGTGTTGAGTCTCCCACGCCATTGGATTCAATTATGGAGTAAAGGCAGATAGGTCGGCGCGAGAGGTCCGTCGTGACCCGTAAATTGGAACGGTCGAGCAGCCGAGCGCGGCGCGGCGTGGTGCGGCGGCGCGGCGCGGCGGCGTGGCGTGGACCTCCATACTGCCGCCTCTGCTCTACAAGGTGCAATACATATTGTAACGGCACCCAAATCGACCGCCACATATCGGGCACTGCCTCACGCACGGCCAATTTAAGAGCTCGGTGCAAGTGTACACGCTCCTTTTCTGGACAGAGCCCTATATTGGATTCTATTGGAAACGTTGAAATTCAGGAAGACAGTGCCGCCGTAGTACAGACAGCAGATCCTCGATACGGGCATGTTTATGTTAGCACCTAGTTGTTTTTAATGGTCTGTATGATTATTTTTGCAAGTTTTTGATAACTTAATAAATTAAGAATATCCTAGAAGGACAAACGACTTCAATTATATGACATGAAACAGACGAAAGTATAAATACATTATAATGTAGGTAGGTACACATACAAGCAAAAATGTTGGTGATATGTTACGTGCCTCACCGCAGCCACATCTCATCATATCCTGGATGCAAACATGCAGCGCTGGGTGATGGCTGGCTGAATCAAATTAGTAGGTAGCAAACGAGCAGAAACAGTACTTACATATAAAATAATCTAATTAAGCATGTATGCTGACCCTACCGCCCTTCTCTGTTAAATCGGGCCGCGGTAGTGCCAGAAGGCCCAGGCTTTCTCGCTTAACTAAGTAAACTAGTCATACATTTATTAAAGTAGCTGAATAAAGTGGGTTAAGTTAGTAAGCTATCGGATAGCGTTAACAGGTGTGCTGTTGGCCCCTTAAGGCCTCAAACAATGGCCGGTTGGAGCCCGCGCTTAACTACATTCAAATCATAACCGTTGTTAAAATAAACGAGTGTTCGGATTTGTTGCCGATGGAATATCAGATAATAATGTCATAGCTCTCATGTAAATGAATGTTACACAGAATAAATCATAGTATTTTATACAAAAGACATTCTGTGTATCTCTTACTGTTACAGCAAGAGAGCGATTCGGATTAAATTCGCACGGATGAATTTTAATGAAAATTCTTTGCGTGGTTTAGAAACTGAGAACTGGACTGGACAGGGGGTAAGTTAGTTTAATTTATACCAGTAATGACCTTTAGTTTTATATATATAATATGTATTACATTAGGTACTAATGAGATGCCTACTAATACCTAATCATAATGACTTAATGTGAATTTTACCCTGAATTTATAGTAGGTACCTACCTAAACAACTTTAAGGGGTTAAAACGAGTTTTCTTTACAATTCGAAATAAATGATGATGGTAAATAACATATCTCTACAACACGACACAAAAACAACACGATAATGATGATACTTAACATTTAATCTAAGATTATTCGTACCTGGTCAAATAGAGGTAGTAAATTCAGAAGCAACATTAAGGTTTCTCTCCTAAATAGCAAAAGCAATGTAGAGTAGCTTAATGAGTGCATTAACAAAGGAAAGCTATCTCTAATCTCATTGTTTTATCGTCAATTAGCCAAACATAACTTGGTGTTAAGTATTTAGCTTGAAGAGATAAGATCTCGCCTTTAACACTATGAGTGGAAGACCTTAACGCAGAAAGCTAAAGTGCGCAGACGTAGGAGCTCTTATAATGTTTTATACATACGAGTAGGTCGTAGCAAATACAAGCGATGTAAGGAACTTGTACGAGAATTTTCTTGCAAAAAAGCAGGATACTTTTCTTTTAAGCTGTTTTTTTTATTCCTATAAATCTTTACATTTGCAACAGAGAGGAATACGGGCCTTGAAACATGTGTTCTAGCTCGAAGCTCCGGTATCTACTTACTGCCCACGTAGCTAAGAGGTGATAAAACGGTAGCCGTACTTTTCCAAGCCGAGTATTTACGGAAACGTCGTCGCTTGATTATTATTATGGTGTTTAAATGCCCGTATTAAGGTTTAAGTAGACATTATTCTCGTTTTGTTTAAGAATTATGATTGCTTTAATTGCGAGCGCGGACGGGCCGAGCGGCATGGTTCTTAGCTAATTTTCCAAGTACGCTAATCGGCGTAGATTAAGTGAGAATGCGTCAGGTCTGTGGTTGCACCGCCGTCGGGAATAGAGACTCCATTCCGTTGATTCGCTGAATTCATCCCAACGATATGAGTAGAACATTACAACGAGTTACTGGAATTTCATCAGGAAAATGCACATTCGCCGAGGCCATTTTCCATACTTGCTACTTTTGTGCTTCAGCATAATGTCGTCATAAATTTTATCGACTAAGCATGTCTTTAAAAGACAAAACTTTAAAAGCCTTTGTTACTATCGACAATCAAAGTTAATAGTTGTCTCATAAGAGAAGTTAAACCGTTTTTAACCACTCTATTGTTATGTCTAGTGGACAATCGGGCGACAGCAGAGTACCAACACCAGTATTAAGCTCTAAAGTATGCAATAAAATACAAACAGCTCCACACAAGTTGATTGTAAAATGGTTGTTAAATGTGGACCAAGTCACAAGTTATTTTATGCTAGAGAGTAGCAGACTAAAAAGCTTTATATGTTATATTAAGTTAACTTATTTTATCTAAAAAGTTGAAACCATGGAACAAAAGTTTAATAATGATAATGCAAATACTTAAAAAGTAGGTATTTATTGACCTAGCGTACATATGTACATATTTCATCAGTATTTTGTGTGTCTTCACATATAGACATATTGTAAAATTATTTGTGTTTAGTAACTTTACCTCAAACATAGGTGCCATTAGCTACACACATATTTTTTAAGTTTTAGAGTTTATGACATTAATTTCCAATCCAATAATATAAAGCTGCGGCTACATCAACAAGCCAAGGCCGCCGCTCGCGTGCGCGGGCGCAATTAACTCGCTGCTACCGCTACAGATCTCAGGAAAGTGTAAACAATTAAGACCCTTTTAAGAGAACACTCTATTTGTTTCCTCGATAATAGCAGACTAGTTTATTGGAAAGTGAAATCGGAAACATAAATAGGTCTGCGTCTAGACGAGACCCTAGCTTAGTACCCCGATTTCACGCGAATAAAATAAAAGGCAATGGATAAAAAGGCGAAACCAAATGGCACGGGACAGTTCAACGTATTGTATTCAGGAAATAAGGTATGTCTGAAAAATATTATTGGACACTTGTTGTTACTTCTTTCAACATGAGTAGACATTTCCTTTTCCTCAACATATGATTTACTTTCATTGTCTATTCCAATAGCAAAATAAAAAAACAATCCAGATAGTTTAATCAGCTAGAAAGTTTAACTAGAAATGCGACTAAGCTGACATATAAGTAAGTGTATCATGTAAGCACCTACAATATACTTCTTATAAGAATTGTCTTTGTGAGGCGCCGACAATCGCTGCATAAATTATGTGAGCCGCAAATCATACAAATATTTTAAAGGATTTTTGTTTGTGAGTTTATAAATATGTATTTTTTTCTTTTCTCGTTAATAAGTAAACTAAAAAAAAGTACAGGCAGCGAGACATGTACTAAATAGCTAATTTAAAATATTAGAAATATCGAATGTTTTAAATTTTGAAGAAAGTGCTCATGGTATGTAATGTATAGTATTTATATCAATATTTAGCTTAGTTAATAGCACCTAAAACGTTTATGGAAACCTAAGCTACATCTTATCCATGATGAAAGCAGGTAACAGCAAGGGGCGTCGCTAGTGGATAGTGTCGGTAGAAAACACTAGCGAAGTCGAACGAAGCTGCATAATAAGCCGTCTGTGTCTTAATTATGTTATCATTCAATGACGAGGCAACCAAAGGGGTCGCATTCATACATATTTAATAGGTATTCAGTGTGACCAGGATAACATGCTGTATCTTAAAAATAAAACTTTTATTAATGATTTTTTATTCTCCTTTATAATATTTCGTAACATTGACGTTGTTACAAATGTTTTTTTGAACGGGTTTGCACTTGGCCTTAGTTTACCTGATAGTAAGCAAAGGCTATGGCCTAAGATGGAGCGTGCTTACCCGATAAGAACCGCTTCACTCTCGCTTTGAAGATCGCTGGATTATAGTGCGTGGGGAACAGAGAGTCATGTAGGGAGTTCCACAACCTTGCGGTACGAACAATAAAGAAGCGTAACGTTTCGTGCGGGTCTTAGGAACTTCCACCAATTAAATTTTATAAATTCTAGCAATACAAACATATTACACGAATTAGTCAATATAAAAAAAATATGATGACATTAAGAAAATCTGTATCTTTTCGATATTCACTTGTAAAATTGTATCATTGACTCATTAAACAAAAGACATACATAATTTTCACACACGCAGAAAATGAAATGAAATAAAAAATATGACCAAGTATTATGTAGGTACCGTAGTTAATAAAAATAATCTATATCTAAGTACCTATCTATAAATATAATAAAGATAAAGAGGGTCAAATGTCTGAACATTGATACGAGCGAAGACGCGGGCGTCCAGTAGTAATAAAATATGGATCTATTTTATTAGGCGAATAAATTATTTATTTCTTATTATTTTTCTTATTTGATGATAGTGGTCACAATGAGCCTCGTACATGTGAGCCGTCAAGTTGTTCGCGGAAAGCGGCGGGCGTGGCACATCCAGTGTAGATACGTGGACCCGGACCATTGTTCCTGCTCTGGCCTCCTATCACTTATACTTGGATGATTCTAATACACAACAAGTTTGAAAATATATATTTATAAATAACGAAATTGGGGGAGACCTTTGCCCAGTCTTGGGACACTGAACACTATAGGTTAAATATTAATAACTTTACTGTCTTTACATCTCTATCTGTCTATCTTATGTGCATCTTTTTGTATAATACAACACAGACCCTTACGAAGTAGAACACAAACTACAGTACGACCCCGGAACGATGTCTCATTAGTTTGCGCCTGCAATAAACTTCAATTATCATTTTAAGAGTAAAATCAATACAAACTCATTTTTAAGGTCATTTATATGTATCTTTAGATGATTTAAAATGTGAAACAGCGGGGTTTAGGTTTTTTCTCATATGTGTTAATGTTTAATTAGCCCTAGCTGTTTCTTTATTTCATGTTTTATTTATCTACAACCCAAAAGTGAATAAATATAAAATCGCTAAAATATTTCACTAACACCTCCAAATATGTCATGTAAGGCTGCATAAATTAAAAGATTAAGAAAATAAATGAAGAAGTATGCGGTAATTGAAAGTAAATGTTACTCAAAATATGTAACTTACATTACAACGCATATTGTCAAAATAAAGGATTATTTATGGAGTCGAGACACGAATAATAAATGAATCGACGCAATAAAAAATTATTCACATCGTCAGCTTTCCCTTAAATGCCCGTGTCGAACATAAATATTTAAAAATATGCATGTTGCTTATTCACAGCATTTTTAGGGAAAAGATTCTTCAAAAAATCAGAGCCTTTGTAAATGTTTCGTAACAATGTCCAAGAACACTTCGTATTAAAATCTAAGCAGGTAGGTATCTACTGCTCGTATGCTAACTAGTATATTATAAAGTAAAATTAACAAAATATGTAACTCATAGCATGTAGGTGGCATGTAAGATCCTCGAAACATAATGTTACAAAGATTTATTTTGGAACGAATATTATTGCACAAACGCTTGCATTCACGAGGTCCTGTTCGCAGAACTACTACCGAGTTGTTTATTGTGTCGAAGTCTAAGATTGATCGCACTCGATAACAGAATTCATTCGAATAAAAAATGCGAAATATCTGATGCTCCATTATGGTCTGGTACATAGATCTCAGTCAAATAATTGAAAATGGTAACGGTGTGATTTATGCAAATCGATACTTTGACGTTCAATTTAAACTGTGAGGCACGCTGCGCCGGCGGCGGCCGCCATTAGACGCCTCGCAGGACTCGCGGCCGCGGCCGGCCGGCTATCTCACTCCCGCTGGCCGCCGAGCACTCGCTGCGCTCGCGAAGCGACCCCGCATCATACCATTCATCTTTTATATTTATTTCCGAAATAAATTTAATTGACGTTTTAAAGTCATTATTGTACGCTATTTTTTCCCGAATTTACAGAAAAACTAAATAATCACTGTATTATAGTTCCCGTAAGGCATGATTTAATTTAGTTGTATTAACCGGCTAGCACTTACGTCAAAAATTACGTCGAAAAATTAGCTCGACAAGTTTCGGAAATCTGAGGTTTCCTTCATCAGGAGGACGAGTCAGCACGCGCGTCCCGGTTGGCCGCCTCGTCCAGACGGTGTCCGGACATGTCGAGCTAATTTTTCGACGTAATTTTTGACGTAAGTGCTAGCCGGTTAATACAACTAAATTAAAACTAAATAATATTGAAAAAAAAGGTGTTTTTAAACGTCACGTAATATTTTTAAAGGATTTATTTAAAAATCGAAGGTATGAAACAAACAAAACCATTGGTTAGTTTACGTAATTTATATTTTACTACTTAGGTACAACATTGTAGCAAATTGCATAGATTAAAAGCTCGGCTAAGCTTTCGTTTGTGCGTTGGCTGTCAAATACTTATTGGAATAGTGCAATGATAGAATGAATCATCAGGTCGGGTGAAAGTCCCATTCAAGCGCTAAAGCTTCGATCGAGACACTAAAATCGATACCACCTGACAATGTACAATAAGTCACACAGATAGGCACACACCTATACCTAGCCTTCATCTACATAAGAACTAGGTGCAACCTACAATAAAATCGAAATCAGAGATTTGAGACACTTCCTACGCAAGCTATGAATTTAAGCAAAGATCCGAGACACTGGCTTGCTGATAGTTATGAAAATAATTTACAGTTATCAGCCGGTATTATTTGCCTTTCTAAACAATGCATTATGTGCAACAGACTCGTAATACAATTTGGATAGACATCTCTGGTAACCAAATTAGTCAATAGATACGTAGCCATGGCTAGTACGGCTTTATGTCCTTTGTAAGGTATAGAATGCAGAGAAGCACTCGGCGAGAGCACTTACTTAGTGTGGAACAACACTCGAGTCAAAGATCTGACACTTGGCTGCATCGAACACAATGCTCTATTTGGTGACTCGCACGTGGACAAAAGGTTAAGTGTTATCGAAACCCACATCGAGTTCAAACACAGTTCAGTCTGTGATACGGTTACTTATTTCAAAAGTCAAGGCATATTTTGACGTGAAAAGCGTTTCTGTGAAGTGTTTAACTTGAAAAGAAAAACAATGGCCGTTTATTAATCGGCTCATCGATCAATCATAAGAACTTCTGTCGACAGCTAAAAAAAAATAGTATCAATATATGCACGATTGCACAACCAATTTTGAATTCCTTTAACAAATTTCAACACTATCGGCGAACAAAAAGCTTACTTGTATGGCCATTTACAATAGCAGTTAATAGGGCACCTTACAATCAACATGTGAGTGCTTTCTATGAGTCTGTCAGTAGTGCGACCTTGCTTGTTTAATTGAGCGCTACTTACGAGCAGATATTGGGATACTGTCGATACCGCCTTGACACCGCTACAGGGGTCACCTCACTTTTTGCCGAGACATAGATATCTCAAGCCTGACTGCTATAAAATCATACCAGCGCTCACCTTTGATCTTTATAGAATGTGAATGATAGACTTTTTCTTTATATCGATAGCCTTAACATAAAAATATATTTCATCAATTTCATAAAGCATCGACTGTTCTTAACAACTTGTCGACCTGACAAAGCTCAGTTAATTATTTTTTGGTACGAGTATGATGTTAAAGCCAGCTAAGATTTAATTAAGTGTTTACACAATATTAACGGTTACCAAATAACAGATGGATAAATTTGTTTAGATATCTTAAACTCTTAGCTCGTGTGTACGCTTTTGTCTTTTTATGAATCAGCGAAGCTAATTTCGTCATATATCATACAAATACAGAAATGACTATACACAGACATGTGCTGCGTTTGAAGCACGCAGGTAGTCGTATACAATTGCGACACTCGCACATCACAACTTGAATTACCGTTTTCAATGAACCTCATTACCTTTTTGGCGCCGAGTTACTGACAAGTTCTAGGCTAGATGTCAATCTCGTCCACAATAAACAAAATCTTGTGAAACTTGCAAAGTTGCGAAGTCTTTTATTGCCTCAGAGCAAAAATAACTTTTGATTAACATGACTGCGCGTGGAAAATTAAAAATTGGACTTCTGATTCTTATTAGGCACTCTATTGTAAGTATACGTCATGTAGGATGCATCATAGACTATATCTATTTTGAAAACTTATTAAATTGAGACAGATATAATAATTTCTATTTGTTAATTAATGTATTTTATAGATACTTAGTATTTACTTCCATTAAATGTATTAAAATAATACGAGTGTGCCACTGAACGACTTTTGTCGATATGAAGCTTTCAAATTAGCTAAGTATTTATGTAAAGTTAATGTTATGAATCACAATCATACTTTAGCACTTAACTTTTTCTGTTAAAGTCGACATCACTGAACAGCTTTTCTCGAAGTTGAGCTTTCAAATTACCTAAGTATTTATCTAAAATCAATAAGTATATGTAGATACACTAGAAATCAGCAACATTTTTGTAAAACCTGACTCATTATTTATTTAAAAAATTCATGAGCCACCATGAATTTGAGTACCAATTAGTCTGTGCATCGAAGTAAGCGACAGTGTTTTGAGGCTCATTAGATCTCAACGCGTGCGCACCGGCCGCGGCCGCATTCTGCCGTCCCGGCGGGTGCTCCGCCCTGAGAGCTGATTGGAACTGACGCGTAGCCAGGACAGCGTTAGGGCACGTCACGCGTCTCTACACTAGAACCTAGACTAGATCTAGTATGGACTAGCATAGCCTAGAAATTAGGTATTTATTAGAAAGTACAGTCACATCATACAAGAGCTTGAACACTAGCCAGAGTTTCGAAAATAAATATAACAGGGGTGCGATATTAAAATAAATACATATTATGTTTGTAATGGACACGAGGGATTGCCTCCGCTGGTATAGCTTCCGCTCGGTTCAACTAGTTCAATAAATATGCAGCATCTCATAGATCGTCGCGATCATAGATTTCAAGACTTACTTGATTTCTGGTAGATCTGTTTGCACCGCATTGTAATTGGAGAGGTGCAGTACACATGGCTTGGCCGCCACCCGGCCGCTTCGTGTCGCCGCTATCGCTTCCACGTCGTGGTTATCGGCGCGCTGATAATCTGCATAGTGCGAACCGTTATTGAAAGCCACGGTACTAGTCTGTGCGTGAAGGCTACAATAGCGGCACTTTAATCTGATATTTATTGACCGAGAGATCGAATGAGACTGCTCCGAGAGGTGGCCTAAATCTGGAAGCTAATGTGTGCAGATAGGAACCGAGAAACAAAGCGCGATCAAACCTAGTTCGGCTCGATTATATTGAAACTTAATGGAAACGCTGCACTTTTCATAAAAATAAAGTAATAATGTGGAACAATAAGAGGTAGCCCTAAAGCTAGAAAATTAAAAAAAAGAGTTTCCACTAATAGGTACATGTATTTCCACACATACATATAACAATATGTACCCACAAGTTGAAACACAACCGCCTCATCATGTTGAGAAGTTGAATTCTTGAAAAGGCTGTTATTAAAATTGACTGTCAATTTATGGTACAGAGTTGTTGAAATTAAAAAGATTTAAACATTTGCTCTGGGCGTGGGCCGGTGGGGCGGCGGCGGTGGCCGGCGAGGGCGCAGGACGCGCGCCTCCTACTATCAGTGATCAGTTTTGGTTCCGGGGAGATTATCTTTTGATCGGAGTAATTTCTCTTCGGCCTTGTTCTCGATAACATCGAGAGAACAACGGTATGCATCGTTCTGCATAATTATAAACCGAGAATTTAATCCGCCACTTTGCGATATGACTATGGCTAACTTTTCTCGTGAAAGATAAAAGATTAATAAGATTTATATAGGCGGCGAGGTAACTGCGCACGCGGACGTGCCTTTTGTTAATAGTATTTCAGATTGGGTAATCGATGGAAAACGAGCAACGAGATAGAAACGAGGACGCGGATCCCAAGAAGGCGAGTGGTGCGAGTAGAGAGCGAAGCAATCACAAACAATTTTCTATTAGTATTTCTCGTTGGACATATTCCGACAACAAACACGATCGTCCCGAGCCGTGGGAATGCCCCACTCGAGTAACGGCCGGCCGGACAAATGATGCCCCGATCTATGGCCTGTAATTGATGACGACCATTGTGCGTCTCTCAATGCGCCACGAATGTTTGTCTTCTTTCTGTTACCTTCTGTTTGTTTGTTGCTATTGTCACTTTGAACTTGTCGCCTTAATTCGCGCGGCCATTATACTAATAAATGCTCGTAGACGTAAGATTAATTCTTTCTGTTGTAGTAACAGTTGGCATTCTCAGGTGCCGTTAATCCACTTGACACAGTAAACATGCCTCAATTCGTTGTGTAACTGACTCCGGATACTTCATTTATCTTTAGCTCTAAGTACCTATCCAGTTCTCGTGAAATTGGTTTTATTGTTTGCAAAATCGTATTAGATAGGCATCTAACTATCTAGGACTTTAGGTAAGAATATATTTATTAAGTGCTAACCTGCACTATGATTGTTTTAAATTAAACTTTTATTGGAAAATGAGCGAAAATAATCACGACCGGCAGGATTCGAACCTGCGTATTTCTGCTACCGTCAGAACGCTTTAACCACTAGGCTACGGTCTACTAACTGCCAGGCGCGAAAATCCACACTCATTTCCATACACTTCAGACTGAGCGGCTGATGGCGCCATTTGTGCTGTCAGAATATGTCTAACAAGCACTCATATCGATGTACTATGGACACCTGATATGACGAGAAATGGGCCTTTCGCGTTTTTAATGAGTGTGGATTTTCGCGCCTGGCAGTTAGTAGACCGTAGCCTAGTGGTTAAGGCGTTCTGACGGTAGCAGAAATACGCAGGTTCGAATCCTGCCGGTCGTGATTATTTTCGCTCATTTTCCAATAAAAGTTTAATTTAAGAATATATTTATTTAATTTGTACGGATTTGATGAATGCCTATTAGTATATACCTAGTAGGTATCCATGTATTCAATCAAACAATGATTTGACAGATTAAAATAGATATTTACGACGATAAACTGTGGCCAATTCATGAGCTTTTCCACTTTAATACAAATACATAGTTTAAATTTGGGTACGTAACTTGATAGAATATAATAGCTTACGGTAACTTGTGCAGAAATCAGTAGGTACAGTAATATATATATATATAGGTATCAAACCTGGATAAAGCTTCAATAATCTTTGCATACGCCAACAAACCTATGTAGATACTAGGTAGGTAGGTACACCTCACGGTATAGTGTGTAACAGCGGAATAATGAAGTGATCAATAATAGTAGCGCTAGACAGCGGCTCGAGTGAAAATTGCGTAGTAGGCTTTAGTTTAATTCAAGTGTGGTGCGAATGGAGGCGATAAATATAGCAAATAGAGGTGGGCGCCGGCGCCGCTCTATCGGACAGGGATCTGCGGCGGCGGCAGGACCACCGGCCGCGACGACACCCGCCTTCCTGCGCGGCGGCCGCACCAGCCTGCACTATCTACACATCATGTACAGGTATGAGCTACCAACAAACTCTCTGCGAGCTTCTGTGTCTTTGATCACGAGTGCTCAAACTTTCTCATTAGTCCTCCAAGCAGATATTATTTGTCCTAAGCTTAAGAGTTTACTTCAGTATACATACGCGTGTGTACTGCTAGCTCAAACATAAAATAGTACGACAAATGCAATACCCAGTAATTAAATTTGTCTTACCAACCTACGTTAGTGACGTTGAAATTTTATGCGGTTTTCCTTCTTTTCTATGTGTGTAGTTTAATGAACTGAAAGAGTGCATCTTCTACTTGAAGTTACTTTTGTTACTTTACCAACTGCAAATAAAATTACATGTATCGTATACTGCTTTAGCCATATAAAGAAAAACAGTTTTAAGTAGGTACATCCAACATTAAGTTTTTATCCAACTCACCTATTTTGTGCTTAAGTGTCGTTTCAAATAATATTGGACCAGAGTTTGAGCATCCCTGGTTCTTACAATAGTACATCGGCTACATCAGCTAGGGGCTAAATCTAAGATGGAGAGATACGTTTAGGTTACCGGCGAGATAAAAATTGTTCATTAAATGAGACTATTCAAATGATTGTAAGTACTATTATATACCTGAAATATGAAACTAGCTCTAAATTTTGCCGATGTCATATATAACATCGATGTCATATATAACATCGATGCTTAACGTTCTAGTCTTTTTAACTCTTTCTAACACAATAATTCTTTTTATATATGTACCTACATATATTTTGTGGGTAAAAAAACGAAATTTTGTTGGATTAATTTATTTCTCGTAACAACTTAATTCTCAAAGCAATATGATCGTCCTGTGTAATGTTATTTTATTGGAATGTCTTAATTAGAATTTGATAACAATTTACCACTAATAACAAAATTTACAACAATGTACAAATGTAGGTATATTCTAAAAAATACAGTTGTTGCTGGCATTAGTCGACACAATTGCGAAATATAAAATAAAACACACTATTTTGGTTATGTGCAAATATGGACATTCGGAAATACAATCGTACACATTTTCAACATGATCAATAAACAGTAGTTAGTAATATACCAAACAGGAATTACATAAGCAGCTATAAATATATTAAAAAGTCTCAAAAACAAATAATAAATGCGTCTTGAAATAAGTTCAATTAACAGTTTGATTGTTATTCGCGCGATACGATCTGGCTACAAGCCGAAAGTTATGCGCGCGCGCCTCGGGCCGGGCGCCGACCATTTATTGTGCAGTGTAAATATTACACCAATAATATGTGATTGCTACTTTTCACAACATCCCATTTAATTTAATATGCAATAATTTATTGATTCGAAGCTCGACTTGTCTGCCGTTTACTTTAAAATTTAAAGTTTAAATTAATACGCAAATTATTAAACTTACAGTCATACCTACGCTTCATACCAGACCACAATGATCGCTTACCATTCAGCGAATTATAGTCAAGTGAAAGCCCAATATAAAAAACCCAAATCACTCGAATCAACCAACCAGTGATCAGTGTATTGTACCAACTTCTTAGAAAATGACGTAGGTACTTAAAATTTTATGAATCAATATAAATTTTATGTGCTATGCCATGTACCAGTGTTTTTGTCAAAATAAATATCTTTATTTTTATATAATAATACAATTATATAAATATGATAATTTATTAAAAATCTTTTACGAAAATTTTGCAATTTTGTAAGTCATTTGGCATTTTGTATGTCAAAGCAAATATGTAATTGCAACATACTTTGCTATGTCAATAATAGCGATGATAAATTAACTAAATATTTGTTAATAGGTATTAGTAAAATCTCGTAAGTAAAGGGGGTGTGCAGAGGAAAGCTTATTTCTAATACTTAAAAGCTAAATTATAACACTTGTAGAATGTATCACATAAAAGTTACAATGAGCTTTCATCAAATAAAATACATACTAATTAATCCAAGTAATCATAAAAGTAATGCGTTTTCTAATCACACATTTAATCAGGTCTCTGCAATAAGTTAATTGAATGTTATTATTATCAAACTTCTACATATTCCTATGTAAATGACTTCCACAGGATATAACTTAATAAAATGGACGGCCTATTTACACAACCAAAATCACCAGCCTGTAGATATAGCATTATTATTTATGTTAGGTTTAAAATAAAAGAAGGAGTAACACAAGGAAGAAGAAGATATACAGATATTTTATAACGAGATTTCAGAAGAGCAGCCTCGGTCGAAAGCCAGTGCATTCCAGTACAGATATGCTCCACCTTAGGTCACAGTCGCATATGCTGATTTCACTTTATGTGAACTGATGGTTCCTGACTCTCTTGTGTAAAATATAAGATAGTATAAAGTAATGCAATGAAAGTATCCAATAACATGAAATATAAGGTGGCTTAGAACCAGGAGACAGACATAGGACACTTTTTATCCCGATTTTTTTTTAATTGAATTTAATAAAATCCAAAATATGCCTATTTATTTCATCTCAGGCGGAACAGAGTTCGCCGGGTCAGCTAGTGAAATATAAAAGCCTAATAAACCTTATTTTATACCAGTATTAAAATTCCCATTAGAATTTCAATTTTTTCTTTTAAATTCACACCCGATCTGCCGAAATACGGAAGAGCATTCCGCAAAGATTACAGTGATGTATTCGTAGTAAATCGGGGCCCATTTCTCGTTGACCTGTCAATAACTCAAGCAGGCCGGCCCGTAGTTCGGCCGCCATTTATCTGCGTGTGCGAGCTACAATTACGCTGAAACCGACTGATACAATTAAACTAGCGGTGCATTCGACGATACATGCACCAGATTGTAGCCATGTACGCGCTCATTTGTCACTACTTGTAGTACTGTGAGGATGTATGTATAAATATGTAATAATGCATAATAAAAGAAAGTTGCGCATAAAAAATGTTTAGGGTATTGTTTTTATCAGATCACATAGCATATAAATACTTTGATCAACATTTTATTAGAACTCGAACATTCGCGTACCCAATATTATACCTATATTATAATAAGATTGTTTGTATACGTATATTCCGCATAATATTATTAAGTAACTCCCATGACAGTAAGAAATGGAGAAACTAGCCATTTTAGGATCACAAAGTCAGATTACGGCTAAGGAATGTATGGAGATTCATTCAATTAATAAATACGTAAAAAATACCAACTTACATTAAGTACCATCTCTAGGCCCATAGATTACTTGATATCACATTGCATTGTACTACACATTTCCCGTAGTCTATAATTCATCGTGTTGGTGTTTGGATGTAGCGAGGAACTGTTGGAAGTGTGTGTGTTCCCGGACATGTCGCACGCACGCCAGCACGAGGCGCACGAACTCGCGCACGTCGAACGAGTAGTTGGTGAACTTGGCGTGCGAGCCGCCGCCGGGACCGTGGCCCTGGAAATATGTTTTTTATTTTACAAAAAGTGACCGAGTTTTTTTTTATACTGTAGGTACTTAACTAAAAGCCACATGACCAGGAGTTCTGTGGGAGAGTTGCAACTCTTAGTAATTAGAAATATTTATTACTCAAAAAGGAGGACCTTAACGAAAGTAAACCGTTTGTACAATTAAAAATTACCTCATCTTGTTGCACCAGCTTATCTTTATTTTCCCACGTCACATATTTGACACCACGGAGCCGGGACAGGTCTTTGTAGCAGTTAGGGTCCTCACAGTTATACCTGGAGACAGAAAAATGTATACATTTATTTTTAGACTTTATATCATATAATTTTTAAACAAAAAACTATTGTTTTGCTTATTATAAAATTACTTACTAATACTTAAACTTGTTGGAAAATGAGCGAAAATAATCACGACCGGCAGGAAAAGTTAAACAACCATAGTGCGGGTTTAGCCCTTGACAAAAATAACTCATACTTATTGATACTACCTATACTATACATTTATGTAATGAAATATAACTTAAAAGCGACTGTACCAAATCGTTGTTTTAAATTATAGACGCTTACTTTTTGCAACATAGTTTCAAACTAGCGCAAAAGGTAGAAACATCTTATTTTGTACACATTACGTAGTTTTGCAATATAAAAAATACTTCTTTAGGTACTTCACTTACACTTCAAATACGGCCGCCCAATCAGGCAAGAACATCAAATGCGTCAACCCAGCTCCATGCATGCCTATAAACACGTCTGAATTGTGTGTCGTCTCCAATTGCTTCACGAACGGCACTTTTCTATCATAAACAACTCTTTGTACATCGATTCCTTCGATTTTGTTTAAAGCTTCCAATATTTCCTTCTCGTTGAGTATTCCTCTGTAAGTAGTGCCTCGTGATAGGAGAGTGACTTTCACTCGGTCGTCTTTCCTGTAGTGTAGTGGTATTCTCAGAGAGTGTAGCATGTGGTGAGAAAACGCATGGAATAGACCACTCTTTTCACAGCCATATATCTGAAACATTAAGTGGACTAAAGTTAGAAAGATCGTCAGTTATTATGATAATGAAGACACATAATATAATCTCTATATAGTATGGATATCCTAAAGCCAATCTACCTGCTTTATCATGTAACATTTTCCACTTTAAATTACCGTCAGGCATATTTTTAATATGATTGTTTGATATTCAATTCATTCAGGCGCCACACGATTGAATTTAAATATGATTTAAATTGCGTTTATCAACAATGTTTATTAAATCTTAGTAGCCAATAACCAGAGGCATGCTACGCAATGTATATAAATGTAACTATGTATGTACTTACCAAAGGAGTGTTATAATACAGTCCAAAGATCATTCTAGGCAGCAGTGGTAGCACTAGATTTTTGAAACACACTGTTTTGCCTCGAAAAGTTTTCAAATCCCAAATGGGATTAACAGTGAATGCTTTGAAGGCGTCTTTGAACAGAGATTCATATGTGAAAGTCTCCCAGACCAGGATGTGGTTGTCTCGTGAGAATATGCTCGGGTGGGTTGAGTTCACGTGCAGGGATGCATACAGGTTGAAGAAGTCACAGAAGTGGTGGTACATGTTCACAGCTGGAATGGGAGGAAAGTAAACATATTAATAGTAGCTTTGTTGAGCTCAAACATGCAATATTTGATTAACTTGGTACATGAAGATCTTTTATGGGATTTAATTTTATTATTGTTGTTATTACAAAAAAAAAACAGACAAATGACACCATTATTTTCTCTTTTTTCATACTAACAAACAAGTTTGTTCTTACTATGAATAGTTTCCTTTTATATACATAAGTACCTACTCATTATCTAATACTCTTAAGAATAGTTATTTCTTAGTATAAGGCTAGATGGCACTGTGTAGTATGTCCCAGAATTTTATTCATTAATATCAACTAACTGGCATCAATTTTCATGATATAAGTAGGTTTGTCCACCACAACATCACACAGTCCATCCACTATGGGCCTCTGTGGCGTGTCCACAAAGTGCACCAGCTCCGGCGCCCAGGACTGCAGGGGACTCATGTGCTCTGCTTCAGCCAGCAGCCTCTCTGAGTGGAAGAGGCAATGTCCACCTGAAACACACAGTTTAATATTAAATTAGTAATTAGTTAAATATTAAGTAAAACTATCCCACATAAAACGAAAAACGAAACTGGCAGCGCTTGGAGGAGGCCTTCACCCTAATTTGGGTGCCCAATATAAATCTAAACTAAAATCTAATCTAAACTTAATTTAAAATGAAAAATGTGTTACTAATGTAAACCCCATAACCACAAAATGTTAATTAAGTTACTGGGAATAAATGGCTTTATTTATTTATTTATTTTATCCCACGTAAAAAAAGAAAAGGTATAATATTTTAATATTTATACATTTTAACCAGATACCAGAGACTTTATATACTTTTAACCAAATTTGCAGTCAAAAGTACTAATAACCAATATTTTTTAGTCAAAAGTCTTTTATACTGGTTTAGACCTTACAAGCGACCCTTAGTGCCTACCACGGTTATGTATCTTCCACTTTGCGCTACGGTTTAATAATGTGGGGAAATTCAGTAAATTGTGAAGATGCTTTTAAGGTTCAAAAGAAATGCATTAGGGCTTTAAGCGGCGCGCATTATCTTGCACCCTGCACACCCTTATTCAAGAAACATAAAATACTTCCATTGCCATGTCTCTATATATATGAAATTTGTTTGTTCGTAAGAAGACATAAAAGCCTGTTTCAATCAAATAGTGATGTATCTGGTAGGGACAGGGGCAAACGTCGGCAAAATATACTAACAAATCCAAAGCGACGATTGCAAGTCACCTCTAACAATGTAAACTGCATAGCCATCACTATATATAACCAAATTCCTAATGAATTCAAAGACCTGAACTGGTATAGTTTCAAGAAAAAATTGTTTGAATACCTACTAAACAAATGTTATTATAAAGTAAATGACTTTGTTGAAGAAAAAAAGAAAATATACATATAAATTGACTAGCCATAAAACTGACATTTGTACGCCTATCGGCAGAATATTTGATACAACAAATTTATGTAACAACTACTATGTAAGACAATATTCGTGCAAATAAATGAATTTTGATTTTTTTTTTTTATTTTTAGAGTTTTGACTGAAACATATTATATCTCATAGGCTCCCAATGTGTCAGGTTAGTTTGTTTTGTAATATTTTGGTGTGAATTAAAGACACCTATATCTATCTTGTACATTGAGTAATAACAACCAAGAAGCATACATCTTTTTCTAGATATTGATTTAAATATATTTCCAATCAGATTTCCACTAATTTTCCAATTCATGCATTTTCAATAACCATGGTACTTCTGCCATGTAGCTCACATGTGCAACAATTTATATATTATAAGGTATCCCTTTTGAGTATTAAGAGTACAACTATGTTGAATATAAATTCTATAATAATTTATTAGTACAGGCATGTAGATATTCAAGCCCACCTATTTGTCCCGGGCCAAGTATGTCCATCTTATAGCGCAAGTTGTTTCCTCGGCCAATCAGACCAGTGAAGTTCAGCATCATGTTTCTGCCTCTGCAGAATCTGGAATATTATAAATAGAATAGTTAGAGATAACACATTATGTTTTATACTTTTTCATAAACATTACTTACACAAACTTTTTGATTAATGTTAATCCAGAGTACACAAATTTAACTCTGGACACACTGCTCTTTCACATCTAAACCTACACACTTCAATAATTTATTAGTAATTATTTCAATTACATCATTAAGTGCATGATCTGAGTATACAATAAGATTAAACAAAATTGTGCTAAAGGTGTTTTAAAAACACTGGTTCCTTTACCTTAAATATTTTGAACATTCTAGAGATGTATCATCTGGATATGAAGCTTCACACATTACCATCAATTCCTGTATTTGTTCTTTTACATAGCCTGGAATATAATTTAAAAAATCAGTTAGAATGGTTAAAATTTTGATAAAAACGACATTACTCTTTGTCAATACCCAAATATTCATTGTCTGGTTTGCAATCAAGCGAGCTTAGATTGTGCATAAATTAAACCTACGTAAATTATAAGTATCTAACAACTTACCGAAATCGGCTTGAGTGTAAAATGTGTCATATTGTGCTTGTTTGGTCTTCACCCAACCTCTATGGTCTCCTGGACACGTGGGTCTGACCTCATACGATATATTGGCTTTACAGCCATCTTCATAGCCCCAACAAGCATTTACATCAAGTAAATCTAGATACGGACACTGAGGATCTTCGGCACACGACTTTGCAAGTTCCTCAAAGTTGCTAAACAAATATTTGATATGCTGACGAGGTACATCAATATCTTTGAGAGATATTGATGCTACATGATTTATTAGTAGACAAGTACTTATGAAAACTAGTTTAAGACACATGTTTATACAGAATTAGTTTTTTTTTCTAAGTTTATTTTTTCCCCATCAATCGAATTCAACTTCAACTTTTTTTATTATGGCTTCTGCAGCGTTACCGCAATTTTGCCAATGTCACGTAACGGATAAGCTAAAAAACAAACACTGAAAGGTTCGGTCGATAAAATAAAACCAAAAGCAAAAATTTTAAAAAGCAAGCTTATTACGTTATACATATTAAAGTTATAAAAGAAACGGTCATATTATGACTATGAAAACTTAAATAGAAGCTTCCAAAGCTAACCAAAATAAACTAAAAGCACGTTTAAGCGACAGTAACAAAGGGAAATATTTTACAACTTAATATTATTAATTAACATAAATTTGTTTAGAATATAAACAAAAGGAGTATATACAAGAGGGAGAAGATTAGCAAAGTTGGTAGGGCGAGGCAAATCGTCAGGGATCATATCATACAGGGAGCAGCGGAGCCTAGGGCAATCAAAGAAAATGTGATCCGGGGAACCAATATCAATTCCACACTCGCACAAGGAGTGGTCACGAACTCTGATCCGGGCCAAAAATACAGGAGTACAAGCATGTCCCAAACGAAGTCGGCATAAAGTAGAAGTTGCTCTTTTGTTGAGTTTCTTAAATTTCATGAACCAAGGTTTTGTAGGAATAGAATTTTGTAATTGACCGTAAAACTTTCCTGTAACTAATTTAGAACGCTGCCAAAGGCGGTCCCAGGACGCGAAAAGATCTGACTTGCAAACCAAAGAAAGGTCGTGGCAAGATACCTGGTAATGATCAAAGCTACCAGACGAGGAAGCATTTTTTGCGCATAAGTCAGCAGTTTCGTTTCCTGGGATGCCAACATGCCCCGGAATCCAAGCAAGCACGACTTCGAAACCTTGAGAGTGGCATTTATATAACTCTTCCCTGATTCGCAAAATTATAGGAAATTTGTTTCTGGATCTAAATAAATTGGATGCAATTCCTTGAAGGCAACTTTGAGAATCAGAAAATATTATTGATTTGCGGATTTTGTGTGCAGAAACGAATAAGATGGCTTCTAGAAGGGCAACAGCTTCCCCGGTAAACACCGAGGCGAGCGGAGGACTTTTATGACTCAGAATAACATTATACTTTGGAATCCACACGGCAGACCCAACGTCATAATTACTGCCAAGTTTGGAGGCATCAGTATACACCGCGAGCCAATCTCTCCAGTTCTTGTCAATACATTGTGAGAACTGGATTGAAGGCTCCAACGAATTTTTATCAACGCCGAAGTTCAAGATAATAGATGGATGAAACATAAGAGCAGAGTAGTTCGAAATAAATAAGGGATTACCAGGGGACCTGAAAATTTCGTATGGGATGCTATACCAAAACTTAGTGAATCCCTTGACAATACACGGGATATGGCATGGATTAGGCTTGCCGTATATAACATTATGTAGTTTTTCTAGACAGAACAGCAAGGGATGTTTGGAATTTTGAAAGACTCTGCACAGAAATTTATTACATAAAAATTGCCTACGTAAATGGAGAGGGGGTTCCCCACTCTCAACCTGCATGGCATTAATAGGAGAAGATTTCATGGCTCCCAGAATTATTCTGAGACATTTAGATTGAATCTTTGATAATCTTGATAGAGGAATATTGTTCTCGTGATCTAAGAGAAATGTTCCGTAGTCTAGCTGGCTCCGAATTATAGCATTATACAGAAGTTTTTGAGAAACTGGGTGGGACCCCCACCATACACCTGAAAGGGCACGAATTATATTGATATTTTTTTCACACTTTTTAACTACATAGTCAAAATGGGGAACACCAGTGAGTTTAGAGTCCAGCCAGACTCCTAAAAATTTTACCGTATAACTCTGAGGAATAAATTCATCCCCATATTCAACAATGATACTAGGTATAACCCTCTTTCTAGTAAAAACGACAACACTACTCTTAGAAGTCGCAATTGAAAATCCATGATCACTTAGCCAGGTATTCAGGTATACAAGAGCATTGTTAATGTTATCCTCAGCAACAGAAATATTCCTGGACGAAGCATAAAGCACAAGGTCATCCGCATATTGCAATGTACTACAATAAGGGCTTACGGAGTCATCTAGGTCAACGGTATACAGGCTAAACAGAAGAGGACTAAGAACTGAGCCTTGGGGCAAACCTTTCCAGATGGTTCTGGTTATTGGTTGCAAAGAAGGTATCCGAATATTAATGTATCTTTCCATTAAAAAACAACAAATGAAGTTAATTAGTTTTGGCGAGATCCCAAGTTGCAATAGTTTGCTTCTTAGGATGGATAGAATAACATTGTCATAGGCAGACTCGATATCCAGGAAAACAGCTATAAGGAAATCTTTATTTAAATGGGAAAGCCTTATGTCAGTAGTAAGAATGCTGAGGCTATCCATGGTGCTAAGTCCTTTTCTGAAACCAAACTGTGATTTGGCTAGAATGTCCGAGTTTTCCACAAACCACTCTAATCTATTTTTAATGAGAATTTCCGTCACTTTTGCCAGAACGCATGAAAGAGCTATTGGACGGTGAGAGTTAGCGTCGGACGGGTTTTTGCCAGGTTTTGGAATAGGGACTACGATTTGTGTTTTCCAGGCATCCGGAATAAAATTGTTTTCAAAAAAGTTATTTATTAATGATAGGAAGTATTTTTTAACATTCAAACTAGCTTTGGAAATAAAAGAATATGGGATGCCATCGACTCCTGGGGCTGAATCCGATAGCCCATTCAGGGAGGTCTGTAATTCATCGAAAGAGAAAGGCATATCAAAATGGTATGAAGATGAACAAGAGAAAATAGGTAGTGGTGAGGGACACTGCGGGACATGAGAGGGAGCCAGCTTGTTTGCAAAATCCTCCAGCCACACTGAGGGATCATTTGAAGACACATCGGAATACCTGAAGGATCCTCGAAACCTGCGAATTTGGTTCCATACTACATAGGATGGAGTAGACGGAGAAAGAGATTCACAGAAGTTCTGCCAACCAGATTTCTTTTTTACCGAAAGCATTCTTCTACACTTTGCAGCAGCTCTCTGAAAGGATACGAAATTGTTAACAGTCATTGATTTATTATAAGCTAACTCAGCAATGTTGCGATCCTTAACTGCCCGTGAGCATTCGGCATTCCACCAAGGGGGGGAAGAAACATTTTGACGAGGGTTCTTTAAAGGGATCGATGCATCAGCGGCGTACAAAATAGAATCAACTAGTTTATTGTATTTAGATAACGAGGATTCATCAGGATAACACGAAATAGCACACAGTTTTATATCCAAGGTAGAAGCGTATGAGTCCCAGTTAGCACCAGAAAGCCTATATTTTAGAAGAGGAGAGGGAGGTGGAGGCAATGACACACCGAGTGATAAATCAATTTGAATAGGGAAATGGTCGCTACCATAAGAAAGTGCGTGTATATTCCAAGAAAGAGACGGAAATAGGCACGGAGAACATAAAGACAAATCCACAACGGAATTTGGGTTTTGGTTTGGATATACCCTACGAGTTGGGGTTCCATCGTTCAAAACACAGAGATCAAGATCAGAGAACAGATCAAATAAGAGGTTGCCAAAGGAATTGGTATCATGTGAACCCCATGATGTATGGTGGGCATTAAAGTCTCCCAGCAAAATGACAGGAGGAGGAATAGATGATAGAAGCGAACGGATGAAAGAAATATACGATGAATCGGGATGAGGGATATATATACAAATGAATGAAATATTAAAAGCACGGACAGCCACAGCGTTAATTCCTGGACTGAACGTGGGCAGAGGAATCTGCGAAAAAGTTGTATTACGTTTAATAAATATTGCACATCCAGCAGCCCCGTCCTGGCGGTCGTCCCGAAGACACGAGAAGCCTGGAATTCTGTACCGAACACCAGGCACAAACCATGTCTCCGTGACAGCCACCAGTACGGGGTTGCACTTACGGATGAGGTAAAGAAGTTCAGAAATCTTCTTACGAAGACTTCTACTATTCCATTGGAGAATGGGAATCAGATCCATTGTCGGAAAGAAAAGAAGTAAGTTGTGAAATCAAATGGGCAACGTGGGGCGGTAACTGTGAATTTTGAGAAATTATACCAGAAATAATGGAGAGCAGCTGAACAAGAAGGACATTCTGGGAGTTGGAGGTAGGTGAGGATCTGGATTGAAGGGCACAACCATTGGGAAGAGATGACTGAGGCGTAGTTGTAATAGACTGATGAGTCGATTTATCATAAGATTTACCCAGAGGGGCACGTGGTGAAGAAAAATGGGCTACAGTCTTCCTATGAGAAACAGAAGAGGATGCAACAGAGGAATAGGATGCTGAAGTTGAAGGAAGGGGGGCAGATGGGACAGATTTAGCAACCTCGCTGAATGATTTTGAGGGGCGACACAATTCCTGAGCATCTTGATAGGAAAGCCCATCCCGGGACATAACGACTTTGATTTGTTTCTGGCGAGCATGTTCTGGGCAAGATTTGCTAGTAGCAACATGTTGTCCAGAACAGGACAAGCAAGTAACCTTCACAACATTGCATTCCTCACCTAAATGAGGCTGGGCGCATTTGAAGCATCTTGGCTTAGAACGGCATTGAGCTTTGACGTGACCGAACCGGCAGCACGCCAAGCACTGAATTGTAGGGAACTCGTACGCTTCCACACTCAGAGCGTTATAAAAACTGTAAATTTTCTGGGGTAACACTTGACCCCTAAAAGTTAAAACAACTGTTTGTGTCGGCTGCCATGATGTTTTCACGTTATCTGGATCCCTAACTTTTCTGTTCAGTCGTCGCGCTTTTAATACATAAGTCATGTCCCTTGGAATCTCTAATGAGTCCACAAAATCTCCCATGGACCAATCCACAGGGATTCCGCGGACCACACCCATACGGGTGACATTGTAGTTAGGGATGGAGGCCTCGTACTTGTACTTGGCCAGAACCGAATTAGACAGGAATTTATTGGCCCCATCAGCAGATTTAAATTCTATGGACATTTTATTTCTGCCTAAACGCTTGACGCCATCGCGACTGATGTCAGAAATTTTGTTTTGGAATAAAAACTGTCCAAATTTGATGGGCCGAAAGGTCGTGCCCGAATTGGGTTCTTCAGCTTTAATTACATGAACTATGAATGGGCCCGGATCAGCCCTCGAGTATTCCCTAATACCCATTATGGAGTATGAGGGATGTAAGTAAACCGTGGAAACAGAGGCAACCCCTGCTTCCCTATCTTCTACGACCGTGACTTTGCCTCGAGGGGCTGGCCCCTCATCGAGAGGAGCATGGCGCTTCCCTGAAACTTTAAAGATAGAGGACGAAGATGGAGAGGGTGTGAGATCGGGAGGGACAGGCGGATCGGGGGGAATGGGCTCCATTACCCCCGAATTTAAATTATATATACTGTTACCCACACCAGATAATCGAAATAATAACAAAATAAGCTATGAAAAATAGAAATATAAAATATTGAAAGAAAAAATTTTTCCACGAACCAAACAGACGTGTATCCCCTAGCAACCGCTACTCGAGAATCCATCAATCGAATTATTTCTCCTCAAAGTTTTTCAAGTTTGACACTTTTGACTTTTGTGACTTAACTTTTGTCTATATTGATTGACATGTTAACTTTTTCTTGCACATACTGTTGTGATTTTGGCAAGACAATTAATCTTAATAATTAAACTATAATTAAAATCTAGAGTAAAATATTTTTATACAGAAATATCGCCCTTTTTCCTCTCTAATAAATGAAACTTGTAAAACTGCCTAATCCACAAAAGCATTTCTTGTCGTAAAAAAATATTCCATACATGTACAATATGTACATACATAGTGTGAAGATAATCTATGTCCTTCTTGATTTAATGAGCGGTGACCTTTTCTGTAAACATATTTCCCGCCTTTCATTCATTTCGATACTTCCGGTTGAGTCACAGATAATAAATCGAAATATTTTGACAAGTAGACGTACCACGTGAACGGAATTTGAACCAATCAAATTCGTTTCATCAGCTGGTAAACCTTGAAGCGCGCCATAATTCTGATTCTCATCTACAATTTTATTTTCCTTGTTATATGTATTGTTATTAGCCGAAAATTAACTTAACATCTTTATTATCCATTAAACAGTGAATACTATTAGTGATATAAGAGCTTTTAAAGTGGTAAAAGTTTTTGAATTTCCAAAATAACGCCAAGTTATGTCGCCATTTTGACCCTGTGATTTAGTAACTTTTATTATCAGTAGGTATTCTAATTCAAATTTGGACAATAACCAATTTGTGTAGTTGTTCTAATGCACTAATAAATGGATAAAAGATATAGACAAACTCGGAGGAAATGTCTCAGACAGATAGTACATTAAATTTCATTATCCATGACGCCAATGGTTAGTAGTGACGCTACTTGCTACTTGTGGTATACGCAATAGTTTATGTACATTTTCTTTAACTTATTATTATAGCAACGCTAGATTCTATTTGAGTAAAGCTACAGGCCTTGCACGTCAATCTGTTTTTCAATATTGAAGTGAAACTCTCAAGACGAGGTTAAGTTTTGTTTCGGCGCGGCGGGCGGGTCTCGCCCAGTGCCGGATGTAAATAACGCATAAAAATCATATGGAATGGTTTATAGCCACATGTAGCCCGTCTTTCATGTTCCTAGAAGCTTTAATAGACCCTCTAAATAATCAGGGGTTTGTAGAAGTAGCTGATAATAGTAGAACCTTTTTGTTAAATTCCTCAATAGTTTAGGGTTATAGAATCACCATATTATCAGGTTTTGCTGTTATTATCATCTGTGTCCATGTTTTAGGCCAGCCACAAGTGGTAAAAGTTGTGCAAAGTACAAGTCAAGCAGTTCCTCAATTTAAACTCAAACCAAATCCTGTAAAGGTTGTAAGACTACCAGCACCTCAAGAAGGACAAGGGCAGGTAGGCTACTCACTGAATTACTATTTACATTACGTACTTATATTATTTCAATACATGCAATTTGATTTTCTAATCAATAATATGACCATGATGTCAGGTAAGTATGTTGTGGTTTTACCCCCCAAGGTGTGCTTATAATAGGTAAGTGATTAATGACTCTGATTCTTCTATAAATAGAAAGTTGTAATTAGGATATATAATTGTCTTTACTTTCCTGGGGTTTACTGTAATGTACATATATCAGCTTCCAAATGGACAATCTAGAAAATGCAAAAAAAAAGTTCTGTTTTGCTATAGGATCTCCTGTGTTTACTATGAATTACAAATCATGATTATTGATGATGATACCTGGTTAACATAAAATTTTATAGTTTACTGATATCAGGAATTTACTTGCAGCAGATGCAATACTGGATATTGAAGTTTTCATTGGTTTTAGTTAGTTTTTACCTAACAGAATGATTACCTGTGTCTCTAAAGTACTCTTTTTCTATGTGGGATATGTTTATGGTTGACTACAGTCTGTCTGATGTTAGTCATTGCTGCTGCCTAGGGTGTACTAAAAAGTACTCATGGCTTAACCATTACTTGTTGTGTCATACTATGGTGTACACTTCTTCCCAATGGACTAACAGGCTGGGCAGCACTTTTGATTCCTATAACACATGACATACATGTGTGATGCCTACATGCATTAAAATTTGGAATTCAAAGACCCCTCTTTGTATTCCAAATTTAAAAGCATGTATTCAAAATAGTCCTCTGAAAAAGAGGACTGTGAAAATGATAATATAACATATAAAAACAATATTATCGATAAAAATTATTGAATATTTGACTGTGATAGAACTAACATGCAAAAATATGCATGCTTCACTATCACTACATAGTATGAAGCAATGTTGCTTCCCGTGTTTGTCCCTATGTATGTATGTTTAGATTTTGATGCTGATTTTTTTATAGATAGAGTGATCCAAAAGGAAGATTTATATGTGCACTGCCTAAAACTAGTCTAATAATAATGATTTGATGATACCTGCTAAATTTCAAGATTACAAGAGACATTTACATCTCATTACTTAACACTGTTTTTGTTAATGAAGTGAATGTTATTCTATTACAGGCTCCAGTATACAGAACAGTCAAGTTAAGCAGTCTCAAAAGTGGACTAAGTAAGTGTGGCATTTTAAACCAATTTTCAATAAAAAAAAAATATAGTGTTTGTGTTATTCTTCCATGCAAATTATATACTCAGGAAATATACTTTTTATCGTAGGGATTTATTAAAAAGTATCTTTTTATTGCAAAATTAGTAAAAATCTATGCAGCGGTGTATATTCTTTTGTCACTTTATTATCCTAGCGAGTAAAATATCAACTCTAGTGTTATTAGATTCATACTGAAGTAATTTTTCTTTTTGTTCTTCACAAATTTGAATTGCTTGCATGTGTAGACTCTTGTTAATATGTATCATAGATAATCATATGATTAGTTGTCTAATGTTGTGTTTATTGTTCTTGTAAATCAATCCTGATTATATCTGTTTAACTCTATAACATTCTAACATATGTAGTCTGTTTGCACTGTAGTTTGTTTATTACTCAAGACTATAGCTGATACATATGTATTATGTACTAACATTCTTAATTTAAATTACAAATTAAAAGTAATTATTGTATAGTTATCTTAAGTATTGCAGACGGTTGTATAATATCTTACAAATTTTTTGCACATATCACAATAGAATTCAAAGTACTAAGGTCTTAATAAAAATCTTTTCAGAACTTGGACAAGCTGAATCCACGAATAAATTGATTCCAATTGTACCAAAAACAGAGCCTAGTGAGCAAGAAGTGAATGAAGTAAGTGATTTCTGAATCAACAATTCATACAATTAAATACTCTTGTAATATTTGACTCCTGCATAATATCCTATATTGTGTTATATCTATAGATGGTGTGTGTTACTTCAGCCTAACCAAAAAAAACTATTATTACACTTAATAGACTTACCTCTGACTACCTGATGTTAAGCTCCACTTAACTGATTCCCTCAGCTCCCTTTTATAACCGAACAAGCAGAAAGTCCGCAGGTAGACATCGTTTTATGGTGGAAGTGCCGAAGTGTCGAACGCAGCGCTTTGCTTCTACGTTTATTGTACGGACGGCAAAGCTCTGGAACACTTTACCAGAAGCTGTGTTTCCTGCGAACTACAATCCAGGGGTTTTCAAATCTAGAGTTAATAGGTATCTTCTAGGTAAACGTGTTACACAGGCAGGCTGTAGTCAAACGTAAACCTATCACAAGTAAAAAAAAAAAAAAAAAAACTTTAGTTAAAAATTAAACACACTTGCCATGAATACATATTTTATGAAAACACATGTACTAGATGGTAATTCTTAGGAAATAAGGACCTTTGTAAAGAGATCTGCTGTCCTTACTATCAATCATACAAACTTTTCTCTAGGTGTGTAAGCCATTATTTTTACCTCAAAATAACATCATTTAATAAATGCATTTCCCAAGTGAATTTTCAGTGCACTCATCACCACCACAAGAATTAAGAATAATTTAATGCATAACTTTACAAGACTCTCATTGACAGACTCTTTTCTCAGCAATAAGTTTTCCCCATGACATTATACTGGTTTAGTTTAAAACTTACAGGCCCATGGTGTTACCCATGTTAATGTGGCATAAAAAGTTGCATATTTTAATCCAGACACAAACATACAATCAAATTTATCGAAATTGGTCCAGCTGTTTGAGCATAATGAATATAAAACACACACACACAAACTTTTGCCTTTATTATATTAGTTGGATCAGGTGAAATATGATGATAACACCAAGCTCTCTTTATCTAACATGGGTGTGTTGTAAACATTGCAGTCTGAAGAAATAGAATTTGTGGAGCCAAGCTACATCACCCCTGTAAAGTCTGCCGGTGAGGTTGTGGTGACCAGCGGCAGCACATCCAGCACCAGGGTGCTCCACAGCAGCACTGCAGCATTGAGCATGTCACATGGCACGCGGCGGCGACATGACTCCGATAACGAACCTCCCAGGCAATAGTAAGTATAAATGCTATAGTGAAGATTTGTATCTATTCTGTATAAATTATTATGTTAGCTAACACAGTAAAACTTGTTTTATGATGTTTCAATTGGATTTAAGCCAACATTACCAACTCTGAAATTATAATAGGAACTGCTACTTATAAGTGCAATTTATCATCATTATTATAGTCAGAAAAATCAGGACACTTGAATGAACTGGACGAGATCACATTTAGCCAATCAGAAAACACTAATTGTAGGTGTTGTGTTTCATTGTGGAATCGTGCTTGTATTTTGGTGTAATAGAGCGTTAATCTATGGCTTTTACTTTATTACAGCACAACGAAAAGGCGTAAGCATGCAGACAAAGTTGGCAAAGGTCTTAGACATTTCTCTATGAAAGTATGTGAGAAAGTGAGGAACAAAGGTTTCACATCTTACAATGAAGTGGCAGATGAGCTGGTCCTGGAGTTTGCAGCTGGAATGCATGGATCTGCTGATAGTCAGGTATATATGAATAGCGTTATCAAAATATCTTACTTCAATTTGGTTATAATATGTTCACAGAATAACAGGACTGCCATGCATGGAATATAGGTACTGTCTGGCAAAATAGCATAGTTGTGTTGTGAGACTTACAAAAGGCTTATGAGGCTTATGAAATTTGAATGCATAACCACGGATTCACTTGCTTTGTTGACTTTTTTAATAAACCTATGTCAGTCACATCATCATACTAAATCTCTGTTGAGCTGTAAAAGCTTATTTCAGCATTTATGTGTAAATTTCAATTTACAGCATTATGATCAGAAGAATATTCGCAGAAGAGTATATGATGCACTAAATGTTCTCATGGCAATGAATATAATATCTAAGGAGAAGAAAGAGATAAGATGGCTCGGGCTTCCAACTAACAGTGTGCAAGAATGCAATGCTCTTGAAAAAGAGAAACAGAACAAATTAGACCAGATACAGAAAAAGACGCAGCAGTTACAAGAATTAATATTGCAGGTAAATTTATAATATTATTTTAAAATTAATTAATCCAATTCACTTTATTAATTGTAACTATGGCCTAAAAACTAAAAAAATAGATGCAGAAGTCATATTAAGATCAAATAAATAATTTTAGTGTATGTTTTGTAGTATATCTACCAGATTACTTATTGTTATTGATAAGTTAGAACTCTAAACTTGATTAATGTAACATCTCACCTACCAATTGGATAATTCCATGTTATAGGTCTAAAGACCAGACTGTCAGAGAAAAGACTGTCTCTATGTTTAAGAAGTGGTATTCTGCCAAGTCGGATATCTGGAAAAAAATCTAAAACCTGGGGACAGATTGATTGTCTATATCACCTGGATATTTTATCATTCATGATGACTAACTTAATAATGAAATTGTAATGCAATATATTGTTAAATAATTGTACTTGTTGGCCTTTTCCAGCATGTCTCATTCAAGAGTTTGATACAGAGAAACAAGGATGCAGAAGAGAAAGGGATCAAGCCCTCTCCTTCGTCAGCTATCCATTTGCCATTCATTGTGGTGAACACTAGTGATAAGGCATTAATTGACTGCAGTATTTCTAATGATAAGTAAGTGTTATGGTTACTCCACTGATATGATAATATATATGTAGCTTGATGAAAATGAACCTTTCCATAATGAGCTTTAGCTACCTCTTTTGGCAGATTATTTCTACATGCCCTCTTTTTAAATTTCAAACTAGGAAGCGTATTGAAAATGTACAAGATGTGTGTCATTGGTATATCTTTATTGTCTCGAAAACACAGAGATGTCATTGGCAATCAATATGCTAGGCTATTATTACTATTGGAATTAAATTAACTTATACTATTATGTTAAATGTGGACTTTATTACAAATTGGCATATATTTTTGTTTTGCAGGACAGAATATATGTTCAATTTCAACAAAAGATTCCAGATTCACGATGATATTGATATATTAAAAAGGATGGGATTGTTGTATGGTAAGTTATAAGCATTCATTTACTAATATTGATTTTTAAGACAGACAATGTAACTAATTAGAAATAAATAAAGTGATACATTACGATGAGTACTTTGTAAATTTAATTTTCTCTTTGTGTCAGGTTTGGACAAAGGCGAATGTTCACAGGAAGATATAGAGAGAGTGAAATCAATGGTTCCCAAGTCATTAGAAACATATGTTGAGCGTAAGTATACATAAATTCTTTCATAAAGCACATATGTAAATAGTTTAAGATAAATGATTCTTCGAAGGTGTCAAATTCAACAAAGAAAATATATTTATCGAACCAGTTCATATCAATGTTTGTCAGTAGGTACACATTAATTTAAAAGCTGACTAAACCTAACAATGATAATGAAACTTTCAGAAATGGCCAAAGGGGACCTCAACAACATGTCAATGTTGGAAGAACAACTTGAAGAAGAGGAAGGTGAAGAAGATAACTTAGATGACACTGAGGAGGCAGATGATGAACCAGAAGACCAGGAAGGCAATGAATATAGCGATGACAGCTCAGACGTAGATGTGTAGCAGAATGGAACACCTTACTATTAGGCTTTGCACATACTGTGGTAACATATCAGCACCAAATCGTCAAATTCAAGCTAAATGCTGCACCAAGTTATGTGCTGAAACATGTGTGTGCATTGGTACTAATTTTGAATGAATAGAAACATCACTTGTGCATACCACATGTCTTTTGAATCTAAAGTAATTTGATTACACCAAAAGCCTTAACCTTTTGAATACTTACTTTTGACCAGCACCTGTGCCAACAAGCACAAGCCAATAAGCTTGGGCACAGTTGTGTCTGAGGTGTGACATTCAAAAAGTTAAAGCGGGTCTCAACATTTATTACCATACATAAGCAGCTGCCCCACTAAGTGCAATAACGTCGCAGTAAAAGAGTGAATGGCATAGTCCATAAAATGCATATTTTTCTAAAATAATAATGGCCATAATCCTACTTTTTTTTATCAATACATGACTTGCACTTAGTGTGAGTTGGTGTGGTTAATGATTGGAATATTTTTGCTTTGATATTTTTTACTTTACCACATAAACGGTCATTTTTGAAAGACAATGTGTAGCAGCCTGAGCAGCACAGCCTTAATAACTATTTGTATTTCTTATTTGATTATGTGCTCTCCAGTTATATTAAGTTTATTATAGTAGGTAGAATATTTTACTTATTACTAGTACCTATAGTATTTAAGAAACTCACTAATATTATGATCTCTCTATTTGAGAAGGTTGTCATTCACTTATTATTAAATGCTGTTTTGCAAGTGCAATATAATTAAATACAGTGATTCCAATATTGCAAAAGTTAACTTAGAAACAAGATAACTTCTTTGCAGTAATGGAATCCCATAAAATATGTCCAGAATTTAAAAGCAATAAATAAAATTATAGTGAATGTTGTACATACATTAACTATTTGTTTTGGGTGCAATGGTCCATCACTATAATTTCCAGAATCTTACATTTTTTTGAGACCCTGGTAAGGATATAAAATCAAAATTACTTTACTTTAAGAAAGAACATTTAAGTGGATGTAAAGAGATAAATAAAAATATTGAAAAATTAACTTAAGCCTTTATTATTTAAAAATCACAGGTATTTTTTAACCCAAACTTAATAACTGTTTTCATTTCAAATCATCATCATCAAATAAATCTTCAAAATCTGAAACAAATAGATTAAGATTATGAAATAGTTTTCATAACAGGAGTACAGGTTTTTGCCAGTGTTTGAAGGCAGATAGATTTATTTATTTATTTAATTTACAAGTTGTCCAACGGACACAGACACAATAGCAAATAATGATATAAACAAAAATCCAATTAGAGGACAACACAGGTAACAACACAATATATAGGTATACATAAAACTATGAACACAAAAACACTACACCTACATCAACAACACAAATACTCACAAACCTACACTGAACTTACTTAAAACAGAATAAACCTATACAATTTCATAGTTAATAACAAACACACAAATCAAACAAAGAACTCGCTGCTCAGCCGCCGCCTCAACGAAGCCAAGCTACACCTGTATGGATCTAGCCCCACACTAAGCAAACGCTTGTGTCGTGGGTACTAGATAATGGATATAATACTTATATACTTTTTTTTTTTTGTCAGCAGCATTGTAACTCACATTTAGGTACTATTAATTTCTGTTATCAACACAAGGTGCTAACTACTTTTAGTCATGTTTTTAACTTCACTAGGTACATAGTATAAAGCAAAGTTGATTCCCATGTCTGTCTGCTTGCTTAGATTTTTAAAACTACACAACAGACTTTGATGCAGTTTTTTAATAGATAGAGTGATTCAAGGGGAAGGTTCTATCACACATAGAATACTGAAGATTTTGTTTTGGTCTGAGTAAAAACATCTTTGCAATGAATGATATTAAATTTCTTAGGTATAGATAAGCCTCACAGGATGCCATTTTGGCCTAAAATGTTGATAACTGCATTTTCAATTAGCAGGGCAGATGTAAAATAATGTGTGAAGCCACACGTAAAAGCTAGTAAATTAAAATAGGAAAAATAATTAGTTTGTAGCATAGAAGACCACAAATAAATTGCCAGATTATTCAAGGCTTCAAATGTAATGTGAATCATAAAATGTTACCATTGAAGAAATCGGCATGGACAGCTTTTTCATTGGCTGCTAGATCCATCAATAGGTTTGTGGGCCCTCCAGCCTGAAAAGTAAATATAAAACTGTAACTAGGGCCACAGTTGCTAGGTCCCTAAACCTAACAAGAGGAAAAACCAACCAGTTCAGCCATATATTTTGATAGAAATTAATAAATTGTTTGTTGCTATGTTTGCCTTAATTTTTACTATAGGTACCTATTTAGTGTTATCAAAACATTGTCAGTCAGATTGAAATGGAGATGTTGTTTAGAGCTACACATTACACTACTAAGCATTGTATTCGTATTATGAATAGGTTAGGTTCTCATGGAAGAGAAATAAACGTCGAGGACCTATGGTATTCGCCTACCATTTGAATTTATGGGACATATAATTCACTCTTATGTGTACATTGTTAATATAAACGATTTATGCATATAATTGCCTACCTCTTCCAAATCCATGTAAGGACCTACACCTTCGGGAAACATTTCATCAGCAGCTACAGTTGGCTTCATTGTGATACCGTCAAAAGAAGACAAGGTTGTATTATACGTCCTCACAGTATATATTAGAAAACTCTAACTTCTAAACTAAATTTGCTCTATTACAAAAAACAATGGTTTTCAAATAATCTTATTCAACATAAAAGAGATGCAACCTACCTATGAACAAATTTCTACTAAAAAGAAACTTTTTTTTTTGGGGCCATAACTTTGTATTGTGCCACTTCTCTTCTCAAGTAAAAACGGGGAAACTTCATATCCCCCAAAAAAGCACGCGAAATTAACTATATTAGTAAGTATTAAGTGATCAGAAAGCTTTACATATATACAACCTAACAAATTAACTTAACACGTAACTACTATATTTACATTAAAAGGAAGGGAATAAATTTACAATTTGAGGTCGTTATCTATGATTAACTTTGACAGTGCGCCATATACTGCTTTTGTTTTGTATGTTAAAAGGGAGGATACATTTATTGGAAACGGAATCTCCAGTTCTATTAAGCTTTCGTAAAAATTGGTTACATCAGTTAGAGGGTATTCGAGTAGTAGATGATTGACATCAGCGACCGGTTCACCGCACGAGCATGAAGGATTGTCTACGATTCTAAATTTATGAAGGTGTGCAGGACTACAAACATGTCCAACACGTAATCTTATTAAGGATGAAGTGGCCCTTTTTCCTAATAATATTTTAGAAAACCATGGTTTAATTTGCAAGTGACTTTGTATAGAATAATAATGTTTTCCAGTTAATATTGCAGACTTCTCCCATATATCTCTCCAGGCATTCTGGAGATATAATTTAGGTAAAGTTGCTATATCATGGCAATAATTGATGTATGGATACATATCTCCACACCCTGTAGCGTCATTAGCAATTTGATCAGCTCTCTCATTTCCTTTTATACCACTGTGGCTCGGTACCCACAGGAACGTAACAGAATAACTCTTTTGATGACATTTGTACAAAATATCTCTGATATTCACAATTACAGGCATAGTTGCTATTGATTTGAAAGGAAATCTTTGTAATGATTGCAAGGCGCTATTGGAGTCTGAAATAATCAATGTTTTTGGTAATTTTGCCAGCAAAATATATTCTAATGCTTTATATACAGCGAAGCATTCACCAGTAAAAACAGACGTTTCTTGTGGTAGTTTGATTTTTTGGATAATGTTGAATTCCCGGTGAAACACTCCAACTCCTACCGTGTTATTAGCACCATGTTTCGATGCGTCACAATACATATGATGCCAACCATCCCAGTTATCATGTATAATAGAATTGAAATTATTATTAGAGTTAATGTCACCTTTTTCTATATCTAGATCTACATGTATTTCCGGGCTTAAAATCAATGCTTCGTAGGGGACATTGTCAAACAGTGGGAGTTTCGTAGAGCGATAAGTAGGAGCTGATAATTATGTAAACCTATTAGCACTATTGACAAGACATGGCACTGTTCTATGTACCCAATAAGGTGAAGTAGAACAAAGATAAATCAACTGGGATAATTTATGAATTAGTGGATGATTGCAAAATTGAAAGGCTCGGCAAAAGAATCGATCCGCCAAGAATTGGCGTCGGATATTCAAAGGGGGTTCTGCGCACTCAACTTGAAGAGCATTAATAGGGCTTGATTTCATAGCACCAGCTATTATTATTGATTTATTTTGAATAGAATTAAATTTATTGATAACTGAAACTCTACAAGGTTCCAGGAGGAAACTTCCATAATCAAGAACGCTTCTGATAAGAGCTTTATATGCCAATTTAAGGGAGAACGGATGGGCACCCCACCATACTCCTGCTAGACATCTAATTATAATTACAACCTTATAATTCAAGCGTCTGACTTTTAAAAATTTCCCACATCCAATTGAAACGTTTATGCTTTCAAGCACCTCTTCTTCGCTCCACTCAGATGGGATTCCTCGCACTAAGCCCATGCGGTTTATTGTAAATGTCGGGATGAATGCCTTTAATTTTTCGGTGGCCAGGAATTGATTCGTTATAAAAATGTTGGCATCTTTGAAAGTCAAAAAAGAAAGAGTTATTTTATTTCGACCGATACGTTTTAAACTTCCATTTACAAAATTAGTAATTTTGTGTTTATAGAGGAACCTGCCAAATGTTATTGGGTGTAGAGTTGTGCCATCATACTGATTATTGTTTTCTCGTATTACATGTACTGTATAGGGGCCGTTGTCCGTGCTAACGTACAAACTTCTTACAACAGGGGCAGGAGCTGGCTTAGGTGGTGAAGCCGGAGCCTTTATCGAATCACTACTACAATCAAGTATTTCATTAATTTTCCTTTTCTTTTTATTTTTTACTACTGGAATTTCCGTATCCATCTCGCAATTATTTGTTTTAATTGTTACAAAACAAGCTGCCGGAGGAATAGGGTCCCCCGGCTCCTCCATGAAAAGAAATGTAAAAAGAACTTACCTAGATTACTTATATACACTTAAAAACTAATATTACACTAATTTTAAACACAAAGTAATAATACTTAGCTTATCTGATCACTTTTTATACAAATAATAATAAATTATATTTTCCCAGAAAAATACGCGCACGCCTTGTTGAAAGTTTCCCGCGCTTCTAAAAAGAAACAGCTGGCTGATGCATTTATGACTTTGGCAGATTTAAAAAAAATAAAAAAAGTATTAGGTAAATAGGCACATTAAATTTACTTGAAAAATTAAAATACGAACACAAAGCTGTATGTTATTTACATATATTTTAGTTTTCTTATAGAGCGTAACACAAAAACAAATGTTTTCATCTTAACATTTCTAACTTTTCGCATCACGGTATGTATATCGATCGTTATTGTACATCGATTATCGTATCATCGAACTAAACTAAAAAACTAATCACATGTCGACCTTCGATTCTTTGTTTTCAGTGTCACAGTCACGTTATGTCAAAGTCATATTGTTTTATGACACGAGAGCACGTTTTTGTGATTTTAGGTCCAGGTCCTGCCTGTGTGTTTATAAAGTTTAATTCATGTATTAAAGTTATTTTACGACAATGATAGACTACAAAAATAAGTTGATTCTTGCACCAATGGTGCGTATTGGCACCTTACCAATGCGACTACTTGCACTTCGATACGGTGCAGATATTGTTTATACAGAAGAACTAATCGACTGGAAATTCTTAAGGTCGAAACGACGGATTAATGGTTGGTAATTTGATAATATTATCTTAGATAACATCGTGCGTTAATTAATCAATTACATAAACACCTACATCTGAGTTTTCATTTATTTCTACAACTTTACCATGTTATTGCGTGTGTGCAAACATTACCAGCCTCTTCAAAACACAACCACAACAAACCTACTGTAGGTAATATCAAAGTGTTATTTATTTGCATATTACATAAATATACACTAAAAAGAGTATTGAAGTAAATAAAGTTTTGTTTTATTTATTTTTCAGACATACTGAACACCATTGACTACGTTGATCAAACTGATGGCACTATTGTATTCCGAACATGTGCAGAAGAAAAAGATAAAGTAGTACTTCAACTAGGAACCTGTGATCCAGAGCGAGCACTTAAAGTGGCTAAATTGGTGTAAATCTCTTATAAATATATTTTTTGTTGCAATGAATTGTTGTATCCATTTATGGAATGTAAAAAAAATATCTTAAGTTTTTTTAATCGATTACAAAATATATACAAATAATGTAGGCAGTTGAAATAACATTGAATTCCTTTGCAGAGAAAATGATGTAGTAGCCATTGACATCAATATGGGATGCCCTAAAGAGTTTTCAATTAAAGGAGGAATGGGTGTAGCACTCATGGGGCAACCAGAAAAAGCTTGTAACATTCTCAAGACATTAGTAACAAATGTTACTATACCTGTGAGTTGTAAAATAAGAATACTGAATACTCCAGAAGAAACCCTTAGCCTTGCAGAGAAGCTGGTTAGTACTGGAATAAAGGCAATTGCAATTCATGGCAGGACCCGGGATGAACGACCTCAGCATGCTGTACATACAGACTTCATCAAATACGTAGCAGAGAGGATATCTATACCTGTAATAGCAAAGTATGGATCCGGTATTGTTAAAAATTCAATTATTTTTCATGATTCATTACTAACGTCACTTCCATATTTCAGTGGGGGATCTAAAGAAATAGAGAAATATAATGATATTGGCAAGTTTAAAACACTAACTGGTTGCTCTAGTGTCATGCTGGCCCGAGCAGCAGAATGGAACTGCTCCATCTTCAGAAAGGAAGGAATGTTACCAATGGACACAGTCATACAAGAATATTTGAAGTTGGCTGTTGACTATGACAACTCACCATCAAATACCAAATATTGCATTCAGAATATTTTAAGGGAACTACAAGATACACCAAGAGGAAGGCAATTTTTGGATTGTCAGACTTTAGAACAGATATGGTAATATATTCCAGGATATTTCACACTGCACTATCCTATGCAAATGCTTGTGTTGTCTTCCTGATAAGCTCTGAACTTTATCACTTAACAATACTGTTATTGAACTTTGTCAAGCTATATACCAATTTTACCTAAAATTTTATCAAAATATATGTAGATACTACTTTGATTAAATATTTTGTTTATCAAGTAAAATAAGTAATAAAACAAAATTCCTCAGTGATATATGGGACCTAGGAGAGTATTGCAACAAGAAACAATCACATTATCAGAGTATGGGAATACAAGGCAGGTGGCAAGTCACTCCTGATGGCCTCGAGCCTCCTCGGAAAAAAAGCAAACTGGCTGAAACTGACCTTGTTGATGTCACCCAAATGAAGGTAAAGTGCATTTATTTTTATATTTTCAAATACTTTTATTACAAAATATAATTGTTATGATTCTTGCCCTAATGAGTATGCATTATACAATTATACATATTTCTTTTCCTAGGTATGCTTTATTAGAGCAAACTTTAATGATCTTTCTTTGCCAAAAGCAAGACTTCATGCATGGGCAGGGAAAAATGGAAAAAAGCTTCCAACTTATGAAACACAACAAATAGAAAAACTTTTCCGAACTATAATTACTTTTTGTGGCAATAAATACACATCTTCATTCTGCGAAAAAAACAAAAAGTTTGCTGAACAAGGTGCTGCATTGGTGTGCTTGTTTCATATTGGATTAGTGACAGAGGATGAACTAGTTAAATTAGGAAGTATAATAAAATAATTATGTTACATAAATATTTTATTTTTAAAACCCAAGTCCTATAATCTATGTGGAAGATACATCAATCCTTAGTAGAAGCTTGTGCTTTTAAGTTGGCTATATTTTCAACCAACTTTTCATTTAATTCTTCCAGCTTACATTTCAGATCTTTTTGGATACACATATCTTGTTCTAATTTCTTCAAATTTAGAAAACAGGAGTATGCTTGAGTAAGTTGTTCATCATCCAAAGAAAGGTTCCTAGGATATCCATGAGAATTGAATGCTGGATCTGTAATGTCCTCAAGAATATTTTTTATGCTTGGCAATGTTGGAATAGGTCTCTTTTCCATGTTTTTATTAAAATATGCTTTATAGACTTTTAATATAAAAATGTAAGAAAGCAGGTTTCTTTTTTTTTTTTTTTTTTTTTTTTAATAATGGACTCTGCGGCACCGCCGCAATTTTGCCAATGTCACGTCACAAGGGAGACAACTGCTGATTACCCAGTAAAAATAATTAACATTTGATCGGTGCGGAATTACTATTAACTTATTTGAAATTTATTGAGCTTATTTGAGTGTTAACATAATATATATATACAAGCATAATTACAATTTAATTTTATTAGAGACAATAAAATGATACAAAATAAATACAAAAGGAGAATATACAAGGGGAAGAAGATTGGAGAAGTTACAAGGACGAGGGACAGCATCTGGGATTTTATCATACAGTGAGTAGCGCAACCTTGGACAGCTAAAGAAAATATGATCAGTGGATCCTTCCTCTAAACCACATTCACATAAAGAGTGGTCACGAACTTTGATTTTGGAGAGAAAGACGGGGGTACAAGCATGACCCAACCGTAGGCGACATATTGTGGAGGTGGCTTGTTTATTTAAATTTTTGAATTTTGAAAACCAGGGCCTGATAGGGATTTCTGGTTGTAATTGTCTGTAAAATTTGCCAATAGAAGATGGATTGTGCCAGAGAGTTTGCCAAGAATGGAGAAGTTGAGTTTTGCAAGATGTTGAGAGGTCATGACTAAAAATTTGATAGTGATCTGTATTGCCTAGGGATGAAGCTTGTTTGGCAAAAGAATCAGCATTTTCGTTGCCAGGGATACCAATGTGACCCGGGATCCAGGCAAGAGCTACTTGAATACCTAACAAATGACATTCAAACAGTTTTTCTTTAATTTGAAATATGATTGGGAATCTTGACTTGGAGCGAAAGGGGTTAGATTTAATAGCTTGTAAGCAGCTATGTGAGTCTGTCAATATTAGGGCTTTAGTAATATTATGCGAGATTACATATGAGATGGCCTCGAGGATGGCAGTTGCCTCTCCGGTGAATACTGAAGTAGTTGGAGGGCATTTTTGACTTAAGGCAATTTTGTACCTAGGGATCCAGACAGCAGTTCCAACATCATTGCTTTCATTAAATTTGGATGCATCAGTAAATAGCATAAGCCAGCCTTGCCAAGACTTTTCAATGAGGCATGAGAATAATTTACCTGGTTCCAAAGTGTCCTTATTAATGCCAAAATTTAGGATTATTGTTGGCTCAAAAATTAGAGCTTTATATCTAGTGAGGAACAAGGGATTAATGGGAAATTGGGCTACAGGAGAGGAGAGAGAGTACCAATATTTGGAGAAGCAGTGAACAATTGAGGGAATACTATTAAGTCGTTGATTATGATCCGAATAAATAAGGTTGTGAAGTTTTTCTAGAGAGAAGAAGAGGGGATGATTGGAGTTTTGTATAATACGAGTGAAAAATCTGTCTGCTAAATATTGTCTGCGTAAATGAAGGGGGGGTTCACCACACTCTACTTGCATGGCATTAATTGGAGAGCTTTTCATGGCACCTAGGATGATGCGGAGACATTTAGATTGTATTTTGGATAATTTAGCAAGAGATGATTTGGATCCAGAAGAGAACAGGAAAGAAGCGTAATCTAAATGACTCCAGGATTCTTTCTAGTAGGAATAAGACACGAGTCACGACACGGTTTTGTTTACATTTTTGACCTTGACAACTCAACCCCATGACGGTATAATGAATGAACTAAATTGTATTTATCACAGATATTAAATATTAGAGATGAGGATTCTAGTATTGTGTGTTTATTCGTTATGATAGATGGCGTTACTTGAAATTAGTGCTACTACTCAACTATAGATGGCGTATATAGCCCCTGAGAGCTTTGCAATGATTTTTTTTACATTAAATAGGCATATGTTTGACTATAGCCTGCCTGATGTTTAGCACCACTATAGTCTAAGATGTAGCACGCTTGCCTAGAAGAAACTTATTTACTCTAGATTTTAAGACCCCTGGGTTAAAATTTTCTGGGAACAGGGCTGTAGGTAGAGATGTCCATAGTCTCGCAGTCCTTACTATGAAGGTAGAATCAAAGCGCTTAATTAATGTGTAGGAATAATATTGCTCATACATATCGCTCATACATATCGCTAGCTCAGTATTAGAGGGTTCTATGCATAAAGTATAATATACCGGAAATAGAGAGCCCTCTCTGGTTCTATGTAAAAAAAAATAAAATTTTTAAGTTATGAATACCATAAGATTCTATATATTACAAGTGGGTACCCGCAGCTTCGCTCGCGTTAAGTATTATTATTACATAGGTATATAACCTATAAATTAGTTACATACGAACTTGCAACCTCCTTTCAACGAGAAGTGGAATTTCAAAAAACCCTTAGTAGGTAGTGGATGCCATCATAGTAACTGCTACTACTATTATAGGTACTTATTATAACTTCTACTATCTGCATGCCAATTACAACCGGATCAGCGCAGTGGTTTAGGTTGTGCGTTGATGGATCAGTCAATCACTATTGCGTTTTATATAAGATTTATTAGCTACTAAGTACCTTGCAAATAGTCAGTCAGTCACTATTGCGTTTTATATAGGACTAGTGGGTGCTCGCGGCTTCGCTCGCATAAAGAAGTAAAACTTGCATCCCCAATTTCACCCCTTTGGCATTTCCAAAAATCCTTTCTTAGCGGATGCCTACGTCATAGCATCTACCTTCATTCCAAATTTCAGCCCAATCCGTCCAGTGGTTTGGGCTGTGCGTTGATAGATCACTATATCAGTCAGTCAATCAGTCAGTCAGTCACCTTTGAGTTTTGTATACAAAGATTTATTAGCTAGTAAGTACTTTGCAAATATGTACGAATAAATGGTAGCACTTAACAGAGAACCGTAATAGTACGCATAAAATGACTGAAGTCACTTTCGCTTGTTAATCGGAGTTTATTGGAGCCACTGTATCCCACATCCGCAGTACGTGTGTGAAGCCACTGTGAAGTGGAAAATGTGGCAGTGATACGCCACGTGTGTGGTCGCCGATACCACGAGCACCCAATACCGAACACTGTAACACTCGGGTTACAGATCGGATCGAATTAATGTCAACATCTTCACAGATACAGATGAGTGAAGATGTGGAAGTTATTACAATCTAAAATACTACCATCAAATAACATTTATTGTACAAGATTTACGGACATTGAATAGGTACTTAGCCCCAACTCAGCATAATGCTGGTTACTTAAAAGCAATCAGCGCTTTCGATACCGTATCTATAGCAAAATACTCTATATATCACGTTGCAACAACGGAACAAACACCAACACACTCACCATAGCGTCACAGCCAGTCCTAACGGCAGCCCAGTGCTGATTGCTTTCAAGTAACCAGCATTATCTAGTGTCTATATCACCGTTATCTAGTACCTTCCCACGACACAAGCATTTGCTTAGATGACGATTTCTATTTACCTACCTACTATTTTACAGAAAACTTTAAAAAATCCTGTACCTAAATGTGAAATATTAAACACTTATATAACTATCAAATGTAAAATTTTATTGATTTGGTAAACATCCTTAAATGCAGGCATAGCAATCCAATCCACTTTAAAACTCACCAGAGAAACTGCTTTTTACAGTTTTCCCTAAGAAAAATCGTCCTAGAAAGAAAGTTTTCAGGTCAAATTTTCATAAAGATGCAGGGGTGCATCGTCGACGGTTTCTTTTGATGTTGTATCTATATTGCAAAGGGAGTAAAGAACCAGCATATTTTAAGTATCATTTGATTTCTGAATGTTACTTTGTATATGCGGTGATGACATCTCGAGCCATGAAGGTGGATGAACTAATGAGTTTTTATGATTTACAACCGCATTCCGTCTTTCGTAATGTCCGCGTGTTGAAAACCGCGAAATTACTTCAAACACCGGCCATGGCTCTCATAGCCACAGAAAACGTAGCAGTAAGGGACTACAATGGCCGCAAAAATTCTCTAAATTTTTCAAATAGTTCGATTTGCCTTCGTTTAACTAGTCAAATACAAAAATCACATGAAAAATATACAAATAAGATAGACAACTTCTTTTTTTATTTTTTTTTATTCGATTAACCAAGACTGACAATAAATTTCTTTTATCTAACTATAAGGCTTCAAAGGGTTATAAAATAAATGTACTTTATATTCAGAAGAAATTAAAAATATTACAAGGTATCGTGACACGGTATAACAATACATTGGTTTTCGAAAATGATTTCTGAATTCGTGTATTTTGTGAAGTGTCAGCGCTAGCCCCCCAGTAAGGACGCCTGACCGCGACGCCTGCGCAGCGGATGAACAAACCACAACCTATTCTGAGCCGTGTCTTGGAAATGCTGATGGACCCGCATAAAAAGCTGTTGCGCAGACCAGATATCTCGAATTTATTCTTTTATTTCAGTTTTCTCTAAAAATAAAATTTCTGTTCGCTCACGAGATTGCCACCGATCATAGTTTAAAAAAAACTGACTATCATAAGAAGAAAGAAGAAGCAATATTAGGTACTTACAGTTTTTTATTCATATGTAGGTACCTACTAATTTTATAAAATCAGGGTTGTACTTATGTATGATTCGTTTGCGACTGTTAGGATTTCAAAATGTGCTAAATGTTACTAAAACTAATAAAAAAACTCTAACACCATTTTAAAACTTTCATTCCAAACACTCATGTGAAGAAGTTTCCGTCCAAATCTGCATTGAAAATGGCTTGTCACGATGTGTCACCGCGTTTTTTATTCAAATTACAAGCAATGTGACACTCGATTGACGTGCGATGCATATTGCGACAATTCAATGGACACTCGACTGGAGCATCTCATTACCGAGGGTCGAGACAAATCCAATTGAAAAGTTTTAGCGATGCTCCTGTTTACACTTGAAAAATGAATTTAATCGCTCGGATAGGGTTCGCATAATATGACCGTGATTCAATTTTATACCCACCCCTCCCAATATCGAGACTACTCTAATAGCTGGTCTTGATTTCAGAACAGAATTCTACAATTTCAATCCCAAGCCTGCAATTTCAAGCAATATCTCTGAAATTTCATCATCTGCATCATTCGAAACATCTTAAATAAACAAAACAAAGAAGAACGACAATAAACAAATCAATAGCACCGATTAGCCTTAATAAACCGTTCCAAACAACACTATAAAAGAGATGCAAAACAGCGATACCGGAGCGATGGCTCTATTAAGGACTGCAGCTATTGAGAGCTATTATATCCGAGGCTCGTGTCGAGGCATAATCAGTTGATCTCGTAAATAAGTCGGGAGCTTCGGTACAAAAACAAAAGGGGGTTAAGTTATTAGTGAGGACGGAAGGGAGCGCGCGCGGGTGGCGCGGCCTGCAGACCCGGCACGATAAATCACTCGGAGGACCGGCAGCGACGATAGAATGCTGTTTTTGTCTCTGATGCTATTTCAGACGTTCGCATTACATGCATTTTGGAACATTTGGAACTACATATTTATAAAAAAGTAATGGACTAAAACTTAGCTTCATAGATAGCACATTCCCGTTACAACGATCAAAAAATGATAGATACCCTAACTGGTTTTCAGTTCCATTAATCAAATGCCTAAAAGAAAAAGCAAAATATCATTTAAAATATAAAATGTATGGGAATTTGCAGGACCAGTTGGCGTACTCTGATGCACGCAAACGTAGTGATAAATTACTAAGGGAATGTTTTAATACTTTTAAAAGCAATACATCAATTCATCTTCGTAAGGATCCTAAATTCATATGGCGCTATGTTAAAAACTTGAAGGGAAATAATTCTACATTACCTAACCAAATGACACTTTCAGATAAATTAGGAACCGGGGGACAGGAAATCTGCAATTTATTTTCTGAACATTTTAATTCTATTTATGAGCTGTCAATGCCTGATGCTATTAGGACTGAATCAGAACTAGACGAGGTATTTATTAACCATAATACATTGGGAGCAGTCTCATTGACCAGCAGCGAAGTCTTGAAAGCCTTGCTTTTACTTGACAGAAGTAAAGGAGCTGGTCCCGATACACTGCCAGCAGTGGTTTTAAATGAGTGCGCTGTTCACTTGGCTCCTCCACTTACAATTATTTTTAACCAATCTCTCAAAACGGGCGTGTTTCCAGCAAAGTGGAAGAGGGCTAATATAACGCCTATACACAAAAAAGGTGACTTAGGGCATATCGAAAATTATAGACCGGTTTCTATCCTTTCAGGTGTAGGCAAGGTTTTAGAAAGTCTGGTGGTAAAAAAGGTTTATTGGCATGTTTCACAATTGCTTAATTGTAATCAGCATGGTTTTAGACCTAAAAAGTCAACTTGCACTAACCTAGTGAGTTACGTTACTGATATTTTGGAAACTCTAGATCTGGGAGGTGAAGTACATGCAGTTTATACAGATTTCAGTAAAGCATTTGACAGGGTCCAATACGGTTTGCTAATAAAGAAGTTGCAGGGGTTCGGCATTCATGGATCTTTACTTCGGTGGTTTGAGTCTTACTTGAGAAACAGATCTCAATTAGTTGTCGTGAAGGGATTCAAATCAGATGAGACAATTGTTCCATCTGGTGTACCACAGGGTTCACATCTGGGTCCACTTCTCTTTTTGATATTTATAAATGATTTGACTGATATTATTAGGTCTGAAGTTAGGCAATTCGCCGATGACCTAAAAGTATATAGGCGAATTAAGAGTGAAAGAGATGTGAGATACTTACAGGAGGACATTGATAGGATTAGTTTATGGTGTTTGCATAATAAAATGAACTTAAATGAATCGAAATGTTTTTATATTAAGTTCACAAGAAAGCGACAACCATTTCCAGCAAATTACAATATAAATGGAGTAATACTGAAAGAAGTAAACTCCATTAGAGATTTAGGAGTAATTATAGATTCTAAACTAGATTTTAGAGAGCATATTACATCCATATCAAATAAAGCCAGGAGAATTTGTGGCTTTATAACTAGGCAGGGTAAGATATTTAAAAACAAAGAACTGTCTATAACGCTATTCAATAGTTTAGTGCGTAGTATACTGGAATATTGCTCAGTTGTGTGGAATCCGGGGTATAAAACCCATTCAGAGGTATTAGAGAAGGTCCAAAAATGTTTTTTGTATCACCTATCATTTATGGAAAATAAATGCAAAACACTCCGATCCTATCAATCAAGAGTTAATCACTATAAATTAAAAACCCTTCATGCTCGTCGCGAGATGGCAGATCTGTTGATGCTTTATAAAATATTAAACGGATATATAGACTGCCCGGAAATTTTATCCAAATTTAACATCAGAGTGCCTTTTCCGTGTGCTAGACTATATTGGAAAAATTGTTTCTGTCCTGATAGACAACGCACAAATATGCTACATTTCTCTCCCATAGTTCGCATGTGTAACACTTATGATAAAGACAACTTTAGATTAAAATTTGATATATTCTCCAATAAGTCACTACCAGCTGTTAAAATTGAACTGTCTAAATTAGTAGATTGATGATATTGTAAATGTTTATTTAGTTAATGTGCCTTGTTCCCCTCTGTTCTTCGATAGATTGCATGTTTAGTTTTTAAGTAAGTATTAATTGTTAGGAAGGTTATATGTGATAGATTATATGTGAAAGTTAGGTTTACTGTCTAAGGTGATGTACACACTGTAATTTATTGTTATTTTTAAGAGTGAATATATAACTGTACGTCACTGTTTGTAAACTAATAAAAAAAAAAAAAAAAAAAAAAAAAAAAAAAAAAAAAAAAAAAAAAAAAAAATTCCATTCAATTCAAAACGTTTATTCCCGAGTAACACAGATTCACACACCTTAGGAAATATTTACGGTTTTGTATAAAATTAAATCAAAATAATGCCTGTTTTATTTATCTCTAACAGAGTATTTATTATATTCTAATAACTCAGTAGGTACTATACTTATCATAAATATACAGGCCCACAAAGGTTTTCAAAGGGTATATAACGACAAAATTACCTACTTATGAAAAAAATGCTAAATGTCTATGAGAGTCGTTGCAAAAATGGACCTTAAAATAAACTGTATTGTACGACTTAGGTGTACAAGTAGTATTTTCAGCAAGCACAAGCACACACGATGATAAGTGACCGCAGAAGTCGAGATAACGTGACACCGACCGCGCGGCTTCCTGCCAGTCCTAAATTTATACCATCTTATCTATGAGAACCATATGTATTAGACAATGGAGATAAAGGAACAATTAATGCGAATATACATACAAAAAAACTATTAATTACTTCATTAATGAATAAAGTATCTATTTTTTTACTAAGTTGATAATACTTACATCTAGTTTGTTAATTAATTCAGATGTATGCACCTGCACCTGCAAGTCTTCTTCATAATACCTTTGATCTGTTTGTGTCCTGCAGTATACTGAATCAAAAATATAAGGCACAACCACTCCTCCATTTTCGGCATTTACGGCACATTTATTTTTTGATAATAAGAAGCATAATTCGTTTATTTATAGCTGATTAAATAAAGTTTTAAAAGTAGCCAAGTAATAACTCGTAACTTAGGCCTAATTGAATTTTGTATAGCATATTATTTTATGCAATCGTATCGGCAGTAAGATCGCAAACTAACGAACATAGGTACAAACATTGCCTTAAAATATTATAAATTATGTTACTGTAAAAGCCCGGATTGTGGTAAATCTTAGGTTTTACCGGCTCTCAGTGGTAAAAGTCCGAAATGTCCAAATACAACGAACACAACTCTTGCCATTCCAAAAAGAAATGACTGCCAGCTTAACACGATCCAAAGCGCTTTTAATTTAAGTGAAAATATAAAATATGTCACGGAGGATTCTGTTTGGACAGTTTAAAACTGATTGATATACGTTTAACGACGACAGGAGCCAACTGTCGACTGTTTGTTGAAATTTACGAGCGCTCGAACACGGCAAATACATTTGTTAATAGACACATTAGTCGTTAAATGCGCCGGCGCAGGCTCTTAATTGCCGGCACATTGTAGTGCGCCGAACGGCTAGAGCAATTGGTTTGATGTTAACATTAATTTGTAGCTAATTTGGAGATCGAATGAAGTGATACGTGCGTAGAAGTGATACTGTGTTTAGCTTTCATGATTGTTCTGTTCTTTTTAGCTTCAACACTAAGCTTCCGCAACTAGGCAAAATCCATTGTTATGAATTAAGTTGTGATTGTAAAGAGTCTGGATTATTTTCATGAGTACTACAGAATAAGCAGTAAGGTCGGTATTTTGACTGAATTTTAGAATCGTTTAGAATAACATAAATGTGCCGTTTTAATTAATTCCCAAACATGTGCGGCACGCGTACTATTCAAGCATACAGTAAACAATACTCGCGTGCAATTAGCATAATGGCAACGTACGGTTGTATTGTTTTAGTGCATTGTAGTGCCGCGGTGCTTGGCGCTGCTGTAGTGCCACGCTAACGAGCTAGGCGGGGAGCTGCGGGATGGTCGTGTTACAAGTATTAGATATTATGAGTTAATTTATTAAGTGCTAACCTGCACTATGGTTGTTTTAAATTAAACTTTTATTGGAAAATGAGCGAAAATAATCACGACCGGCAGGATTCGAACCTGCGTATTTCTGCTACCGTCAGAACGCCTTAACCACTAGGCTACGGTCTACTAACTGCCAGGTGCGAAAATCCACACTCATTTCCATACACTTCAGACTGAGCGGCTGATGGCGCCACTTGTGCTGTTAGAATATGTCTAACAAGCACTCATATCGATGTACTATGGACACCTGTTATGACGAGAAATGGTCGTGATTATTTTCGCTCATTTTCCAATAAAAGTTTAATTTAAGTATTAGATATGTTCAAACGTTATTATTTTTTAACATATAAATCGAAATGAACAGCTACTTTGTACTTCTGTGGTTTTCAAAGTAGGTACCTAGTAATATACTCATTAGTAGCTGTACCTACTGTCATTTAAAACTATGTGCACAATTTTTCCAAGCCTGGTTCCCAGAAAAGTTTAACTTGAATCATAAGTTTCCAAGATATCCTATAACTAACCTAGCTGCGTGACCCGCGTTTATTCGCTATAAAAAATAACGCATGTGTCAATCAGGAACACAGAACATATAAGTCAGGCTCTGGGCTTATAAATTCTTTCTTTATAATATTTAATCTAAATCTAAATAACATAAAACACACTCTGTCACACAAAAACTTTTGCAAGAATATTATTGTGATCGCTAAATAATGTAGTGTATATACGTATTGTTACGGGATAGGGGGCTGTTTTTAAGGAAAAACAGAATGCCTTAATTTATTGCCTTTAATTCGACGATGTTTTCACACACAAGTACGTAGAGTACTACGAAAAACACTAAGCACACACGTTCACTACACAGTACTTCACTTAGCACTTTCACACTCGTAATATCGCTTCGGTATCGCTTGACTGTTCGCTTCGATCGCTTGATTGAAACTGTCCTCTGGCCCGAGCTGCGCCCGTTTATATATCGGTAAGAAACTTCTCGAATGCTTTTGTATTACTTGGATCAAAACACAACCATAAAACCATTGTTATGCAAATTAGTTTCTTTTGTGTTACACTTAACAATGATGAATGTCGAACAATCTGGAACGCAATTAAAATGAGGTAAACAACTTGTTTACGTGTATGTGTACGCGCAGGTAGGCCAGTGGTAGCGTGAAACTTCGAGAATCGTCGCGGCGCGACACTACCCCCTCCTTAGACGTGCTCGTCCCGAGCACCATTGTCTCCATGGTATCTCGCCAGCCGGTCCACGTGAACGATCTTAGGTCTACCTCGCTAACCCTTCTGTACCCGGAATGTGATGTCGTTGATCTTGGTCACCACACTATACGGTCCGTCCCATTTAGCTTGCAATTTCGGTCATAACGAGTTTTCATTTTCTCAGACGATTGTTGGCCAGAGTCTCGAATTTGTTCATTGATGTCATTTATCTTGCTCCGAATATGCGAGCCTTTCACTGACGCACAACTGGTACAATTTTTAACCCATTCTTCCACATCGTCTCTGCAGTTGATCCAGTAAAATCGTTCTCGTATTTTCAACAGGGTCCTTTTACCCCAAGATGTCCTCCTGAGTATCCTTCATGGTAAAGTCGCAAGATGTCAGGCACTCTCACTTTGGGAACAATCATTTGTAGATGGCAGTGATTTCCACGAGCGTTTTCCCATTTTCGGCACAATACATCTTGGTGAATAACGAGACTGTTCCATTGTGTCCATAAGCCCTTTGTCACTACGCTCATTCCAGCATCGTCACTCCATGTCGGTTTAGTGGCTCCAGATTCCATCCAGTTTAGAATTAGTTTGATGTCGGCGTCCTCTTGCTGCGCTGCCTGGATCGTCTCCTTCCATTCGTCGCTTAGGTCTATCTTCAGCATTTTAACTGGTATGGTCTCCTTTATCTCCTCCTCATATAGTCGGTCTTCCTCAGGTGGTCTTCTCGAAACGGCGTCCACATTTCCGTCCTTCGCTTGCGAGCTCGATGTAACCAAGACCTTGGGGACTTTATCAGAACCTGCCAGCCCTTGTTCCATAGTCCTGGTGCTCACTCGTTCCTCTGTCACTGGTTTACGCCACGATCCATCACGCTCCATCCGTACATCTGGAATTTGGGGCAATTGCGGCTCAAATGTCCCCTAACCTGGCAATGGTAGCATTTGGGAGCTCCTCTATTGTAATACGTCGGCGAATACTTGGGAACTCCTCGATTGTAGTACGTCGGCGTTGTCACTTTCAATTCCCTCAGGTGCTCAAAGCGATGGTCCTTTCGTACAGCCTCAACCTCCAGCTTATGTACCAGGGCATTCTTCAAGGTCTGGTGGTGCCCAAGTGTCACGATAGATTTCACTTCTGGATCTCGAATACCACTGATAAACTCCTGTACCAGAAGTGTATCCACCAGCTCTGGCACGGACTGGTAGGCCTTGCGCACTATCTTCTCGATTTCTAGAGCCCACTCCTGCAGGGTCTCTTCGCGCCGTTGTACTCGATCCTTCAGCTGAGCACGGTATACGTGTTCCAGATGCGCATCACCGTAACGACGCTCCAGCGCCTCGAGAAGAGTGTCATATGTAACGTCTTCGCCCAGGGCTTCCAGAACTGACAGCGCCTGGTCACGAAGGCCTACTATTAGTGCAGTCATCGCTTGCTCTTTATTCCAGCCGTTGGCTCTCACTATGGCGTCGAATTGTATCTTGTAAGCGGCCCAAGATGACATCCCGTCGAATGGGGTGATCTTGAAGCCGCTGGGCGCTGAGACAGGAGCAGCAGCACATATTGATCCCTTTTCAGTTTTGATAACCTGAAGCGACCGTTGAACGTTTGCAATCTGCAGCTCTGTCTCGTTCAACCTCTCTTCGTGTTGGTCCAACTTCAGGTTTATCTTCTTCAGGTCCTTTCCCAGCAGCTCCTGTATTTCTTCTAAGCGTCTCGCTTGTTCTTCTTGCTGCTGAGCTTGTTCTGCTCGAATTGATTGCAGCATACTCTCCTGGCGTTTTGCTTGTTCTTCTAGCTGCTGCGTTTGTTCTGTCCGAATTGTTTGTAGCATGCTCATCAGTATCGACAAGTCCACGGGAGCAGATGCAGCAGGGCGGGCAGCCGGAGTCTCAGTTGCGTTCTCTGATGAAGGCTCTGCCATCTCCTCGCCAGGCAGATCACGCCTGCTGTCCATACTCTCGCGGCGGCGCGTCTGTTCCTCGGCCCGACGAGCTTCTTCCCGACGTTGGTTCCTGGTGCGCACCGAGTCGTCATCCAGAGGCAAGAGAGGCATTTTGCTTCCTTATCCCACTTCTGACACCAAATGTTACGGGATAGGGGGCTGTTTTTAAGGAAAAACAGAATGCCTTAATTTATTGCCTTTAATTCGACGATGTTTTCACACACAAGTACGTAGAGTACTACGAAAAACACTAAGCACACACGTTCACTACACAGTACTTCACTTAGCACTTTCACACTCGTAATATCGCTTCGGTATCGCTTGACTGTTCGCTTCGATCGCTTGATTGAAACTGTCCTCTGGCCCGATTTTTTTTTTTTTTGAAAGGACTATGCAGCTGGTTGCTAGTAGCTACCTTTGCTGCGTCACCGGACGATGGCTGGGCACTGATGGTGCCCGGGCCTATGTACTAGTTAGGGGCGACTGGCACAAGGGCGCCTCTGAGGCACGAACCTCGGCTTGGACCGTCGCCAGAAGGGGGAGACCGGGTTGCCCTGTTCATCCCTGAAGGGGAGTGAGCTAAGGCCCTATCAGTGGTTGTGTCTGGGTGATTATTTGGAGATAAATGAGTTGACCTGAGGGGTCGGGGTCTACCGCCTCGCCGGCGAGGACGGAATCGGGGACGTGCACTGGAACCTACACTGGGAGATGGACGTTGGTAACCTGGACCAATGCCGAAGACGGAGAGCCTACTGGCTGAGACACCGCCTGCTGAGGTGGTGGAAGGAGGGGAGCCCAACGCTGCCGAGACCACGACGGCGATTGGGTCATCCGGATCGACCAGAACATGCTTCGGGCGACGACGGAGGGGCTCGGGATCAACCGGATCTGTGGAATAAGAAGACGCTTGGACGACAAGCGGGTTCGGATGATGCGGTGCGGCGTCAAAGTAGCGGCGAGAGGTGAACTTCATCCACTGACGGATGGAGGGCAGCTCGAGGTCAACGTGCAGGTCTGCGTTGCGCTGGAACCACTGAGCACCTGTGCTCTTGCGGACGAATCGATTCTGGATCAGCTGTAATGGAGACAAAACAGTGTCGTTCTGGTGGGCGAACACTACGGAGGCGTAAGTCATGACGGGGCGGATGCAAGTCTTGTAAATTGTCAGCTTATTTCTAAGAGACATTTTACTCTTGCTGCAAAGAAGGGGATGAAGACGCCCTAGAAAGAAGGCCGCCCTGTTGCGGACAGTGGATATGTGCTTGGTGAATGTCAGGTGGTTGTCGAGGGTGACGCCTAGGTACTTGGTGGACTTGACCCAGGGTACCACCGTACCGTGAATAGTGGGAGGGTTCTTGAGGTCTTTATGGTAACGCGGAGTAAAGAGCATGGCTGCGCTTTTCTCCGGGTTAACCGTAATCCCCCAGAGTCGGAACCAGCGGGAGAGGCTCGTGAGAGCCTTTTGGACGGCATTTCTAGCATGTAAGGGATTCCAGGATCTAGAGTAGATCGCGGTGTCATCTGCAAATAGGGCTAACTCTACTTTGGGAGTACGCGGAATGTCACTCGTATAGAGAGTAAAAAGGAGAGGAGCTAGCACAGAGCCCTGTGGGACGCCAGCCAACACTCTCCTCGACGAAGAGAGGTCACCTTCGACCTTGTAGCGAAAGCTGCGGGCGCGAAGGTAGTCCGAGATAATGAGTACGATTTGATCTGGGAAACCGAGCTTGTATAACTTGTACACAAGCCCATTGTGCCAGACCTTGTCGAACGCTTTGGCAACGTCCAGGAAGACTGCGCAGGTCATCTGGGAGCTGCGAAAGCCGCGAGGGATGTTGTTGAAGCCCTCCAGTATGTATTCCGTGATGCGGTGAACCTGCTGGGGGCATGAATGTCTGGGGCGGAAGCCAAAATGCTCGTCGGGGCCTCTGGCCCGAGCTGCGCCCGTTTATATATCGGTAAGAAACTTCTCGAATGCTTTTGTATTACTTGGATCAAAACACAACCATAAAACCATTGTTATGCAAATTAGTTTCTTTTGTGTTACACTTAACAATGATGAATGTCGAACAATCTGGAACGCAATTAAAATGAGGTAAACAACTTGTTTACGTGTATGTGTACGCGCAGGTAGGCCAGTGGTAGAGTGAAACTTCGAGAATCGTCGCGGCGCGACAGTATGTATACTACCGGTTTCTTGTACTTGTTTCATTTATGAGTGTAATCGTACAATTCCTAATCTCCTCGCCTACCCGGTACTAGCTCCGCGGGCGCGTGCGCGGCGTGCCCCGTCTGCGCCCTTTGTCCCTCCCTCCCTCACCCTCCCTCGCTCTGTCACTACACGTCGCCTTTGATTCCCACTCAAAGCCGGTAAAAGCTTTAGGGCACGTCAACGGAGGGAGAATGTTGCGATTTCATAAGATGGTTCCATTTTGTTTTATTTCTTTTTAATATGGGTTCCTATTGTAAAAAAGGTATTTAATTATCTAGCGCCACATAAACTAACATAAATGTGTAACTCACCTTGGAAAGTCCACAGTGCCCATTTGGAATCAGTTTTCTTCATTCCAAATTCTTTTACCGTAAAGACTCCTTAGAAGAACTTTCCTCCTCGATAGATAGATATGATGCTGCGATACAATTTGTATTATTGCAACAATCGAACCATTGTCGACCAATTACTTGATATTGAACTTAACAAGGAGCAATCCCTTTACCGAAGCCTTAATCTTTTTATTCCTCTGCTTTGGAGGAAACTCGAACATTCGGTAAGAAAGGGCCGACGTCGTGATGTCTGCCGGACTGGTAACGCACGGTAGAATGCACTCGATTGAGATGCAGATAAATACGTTCACAATGATGCTACAATGGTGTTACAATGAGTGTACCTTTCATTCATTGTTGAGTAAAAGCTAGCTAGTAGAATGGCGAGGACATTGAAGAGAAGCTATCGAAGGACCACCGGAGAAGGCGGCAACTTTGCTCGCTCGACCGTGATTGTTCTATGTACGAGCTTCATGTTCATTGGTGTTTAATAGCCTCTTTTTTTCTGATGCGTAATTTTCAATGTGTTACCCAACGAAGTCGAGGTCGAGGTCTCACAACGAATGTCCGATTAATCGCCAAAGAAGGTATAATATATATGTATACTTTAAAGAGACATTACTGTTCTTATTTCTAAAAAAATGTTTATAAACTGACTCGGTACAATATTATAATTATTCTAATGTTTGATGTATTTAATATCTTAATGTTCAACAAATACAAGAACTTAAAAGTATTCGTAAACATTGTTTTAAAAAATCTCTAACATTTTTACCAGCAAAACATATCCGCGCATGAGCTTCAGTTCGCATTGTCAGGGCTCCATTCACGTCACTATTCAATACCGATCAATACTTGTCTGGAGATCTCTTGTTCACGCATACTTTAACAAACAACAAACAATATTGCAACTCTCGCATCGCACCTCAATCCCTGCATTCTATCCCCTAAAGTACAACATTTAACAACTTAATCTTATGTCGTTTTAATAAAGTTCAAAATGCGTTAGTGTAGTTTTGAAATGGAGGCGGCATATCATAACACAAGGTAATGTTACATCTCTATTCTTAGCTAATCTATTGTACAAGTTCAAGTTTTTACAAAAAGTTATATTGAAATGTTTGGCTCTATGTCAGTAATTCGATCAAAGAAAATCTTCCAGTTTGAATACATTCTACAATAATGGCTCCTTTTACTAAATGGAATTGTGAATCGCAACGTTATTCAGGTTTTAATAGGCATATTTGCTTTTAGAAATGTTGAATTTATACTTTTTAATTTATATTTCATACTTACTCGTAGTTACTTTTATCTGGATCTAGTTTGAATAAAAAAAAAAAAAAAATATATTTTTTACGAACACACAGTAAATGATAATTTAAATTATTTAATAAGGAGTGTCAGTGCAGCTAAAGTTACTAATCGTGGTTGTCAGACACATAAATATTTCTAGACTCATCACCAGTTGTATTTAAATACCAGACTAAAATTATATTCCATTACAGAAAACATTATCGCAGTTACACAAAAAGTGCAATAATGTTCGACTTCTCATATTTTATTCGGCTGCCAGTTTACGCTTTATTTATACTAGCTTTGCTTGGCGGTTCCACTTGCTTTACTGATGTTTCTAATTTTTTTATTATTACATATTTATTTTGTTATTTTTAACACGCAACAATGATAACCACCTATTCCTGCCCCGTTGCCGGCGGCATCACTAGTTTTAAGTTTTTTATGATATGTATTTGTTTTTTTTATACATATATTGTAAAAAAATAAAAATAGTTGTAAATAAATGAATACCAAATATACCTAACCACCCATTTACGGTTATTATGTAAAGATCTACTTACAGCGCATGACTAATTATTAATTTGTAAATTTATTAGACTGTTCTAGGTCCTAACTACTAGTGCTTTTATACATTTAAAAGCTGAAGTTTTAAGCGATCCTAATTTTATTCATATTTAGAGTCACTTAAAATTCATGGTCCATAGTTTTGCTATGATTGTGACGACCAGACGAACAGGCACAAGCTGCCCAATATACTTCATAAGATTTATTTTTATCTGAGTTCTTAAAGGGTAATTGTAAGCAATACAAAACGTGATGTTCCAGAATAAACAGCAGTTGTGGAGACAGCGGAGCCCCCGGGCTCCGCCCCCTCACGTCTGCAGACGACTGCGCTGCTCCTAGCTTCGTCTGTGTAGCTGCAAAACAGTGACTAAGCTTTAAAAATTAGTTAGTCTCGTAAGGATACGGTGATAATCATCATAGTCGCCATCAGTTCGATTAATATGAGTAAGATTATATTTTCGTACCGCTTGGCTTCGAAACTTTTGGTCCGTGGGAAAAAGCACGAAGTCTTTTATAAAAAAATTAAATAAAATGTTGATTGACATCACTAGAGACAAGAACGCTGGCTGGTTCCTTGCGCAAAGGATTTCTATAGCAATCCAGCGTGGGAATGCAGCCAGCGTTCTTGGCTCCATACCACATGTAGATTGTTTAAATTTAGTTTAGATGTAAATACTCTTTTTTAGTTCTATTAGTGTTAATATGTGTAAATATTGTTTCTTATTATTTTAATAAATCAATCAAATATAAGTACATATTTTTTACTGATATCGTTAAGCTGCAAATAATTCAAAATAAGATGAAAAGTAATGTGATTTTTTATGCGCGAATATTTGGAGCATTTTCTGTATGTTTTTTAATTACAAAATATAAAAAAAACCAATCGTGTTTGCTGTATGTTTTACTATTGTATCAGTACGTACTTGTAAGTACGTACTGATACAATTATAAAACATACGAAAACGAAAACTAAACTACAAACTAGTGAAAAGATATTACTGTCATTCGGTTACGGTACTGCCACAATTTTTTACTTATTATGTATCAACGTTTAACTTGTTTGTAAACTGTCATGTTAAAAATATGTGGTAGGAAATTCGAAGCTCTGTAACTGGGTCCCACTGCTCTCCCGGCTTCTGTTATTCGTCCAGACATACATATTACCACAACATTACCTGTAATACCATCGCGCTGGAAATTAACTTCCACTACCTACTATTGTTTGTAAATTGAAATTGTTTTCTTTTAAATCTTTTCGGGGATTGGTTTCTGAAAATGTTTTGATTTTACTTACCCGTTTATGCTTATTGATATCACAACTTATAATGTCGATGGATGACGCTCCACCAAATCGATAAATTTGTGAAACAGTATCAGTAGGAAAACAACAGACGTTTAATTTTATTGTTTTGAATCATTTGAGCCGGAAACAAAAGTTTTGTAAACTTAATTGCGAGCGTCATATGTTAACAATTTAATAAATAAGCTAACAGAGTCATTAAAGATCGCTTAACCCGTCTCCGGGCGCGCGCGGTCCCGGAGGCCCGCGGCCCGCCCTCGCAACCCGTCTGCAGGACTCCACTATATCATCGAATCGGTCACGCGCGCCTTGTTCCAATTTTATCCCTCCATAAAAAGGCACAACAACAGGAAGGGTTGGATTTTAATTACGATATTTTTCTATTATTTCCTTCGCTGTCTTAGTATCGGGGCAAGGGTCGTGAGATGTAATAAATTCCGCTTTTTATGAGGTCACGGTTAACCCTCTTGATAACGTTTATCGCACATCTGGTGAAAATAAAAAAGCGATTGTTGGACATGCATTAATTTATTGCCTATTCCATTTTCCATCATAAATTTATCTATAACATGGAAGTTTTCCTTGCGCAAGCGCTAGCCAGATAAACTGACTACAATAACTTTCTGCTTGTTTAGTCTTGTATTCCATTAAAAAAAACTGACACCTTTGCAAATCTACTGGTGAATTGACACCAACGTGATCGAGATCCGTTGCGACGCGAAGTATGAATGACAGGTGCAATGAGCCGTGGTCTGTCAGACCCGCGCGCATGTCACCGTGTCACACGAGAACACGTCACAGACGCGCTGCCTCGTCGCGCGTGAAACGAACCACCGCTTTAACATTTTACATCCACAATATTAGTAATTACATTAACCGAGCAATTATAAACTCTATTCCAATGCATTTAAGATACAACGTACAAGTAAATATTGGTAGCATCACAGTACTTTAACATTTACACGCGATTTCATACGAGAAGCGTGAGCGCAGATCATTTTATTGATCACCTAATACGCATGCTTGTCTAAATTCAATAAAAAAGGGCAATTGAAAAGGGTTAATTGTCTTTTCGCATTGTACTTTTAATTCAATTATTAAAGGCGTTGTTGAAAATAAGTATGGTGTAAATGAAATATAGATATCTTTGTTATTCCAACCAATAAAAAGTAACCTTTGTCAGTATAACAGAATATAGTTAAATTTAGCCATTTATGATGATACATATAATTCAGGATTATAACTCGTTCGTTTGTTGCTTTTTCTTGGTGTTATAACTATGTTATTGTTAATTGCAAATATTGAATTACGAGACTATTTCATGTATACTTAATAAGATAATTAGGTTGTGATTAATAAAAAAAAACTTACTACGCTAACGATTGAATGATTGAAGGACATGGTTTAAAAGAAGGTTGTAAAAATAGCTAAAATAGTTCAGATAATAATCGTATCGCTAACACGATGTATCGAATAGGCTCGCAGTAAATCAGCATCAGACATATGCAAACACGGGCGCGGATAGGAAAGGATTGCGCTGTCGCCTATGAATAATTATAATTCGTTAGCACCGAGAATGGATTTGTATACTTAAACGATTAAAGTTATTTGAATACGGCTTTGTATCAATCGCGAGAGTGGGAGCGCGATACGCAAATACAGATGTTCACACTTACTCGGAGGGATCAGGGTATGCAGTATAGTAGTGTAGCCCGTAGCCAGCTCGATGTAAGCTCACTAAGCCAGCACGGATACAATCTAATGGCATGATTAAATATTCACTGTAGCACTTGTGCAATGCAATAGCATAGATCGAAAAACAAGTGAATAACAATTTACGTTATTTGGATCACAGAACTTATATCTAAAGTTAAATACTGATATTCTGTGATCTGGATAGAGTGAAGAATTATTTTATATGTTTTAATCTACTTACATATGTATAATTTAAAATACATGAAGAAGCCAAGCGGCGAAAATATACATCATTATCGACTGATTATATTTTCGTACCGCTTGGCTTCGAAACTTTTGGTCCGTGGGGTAAAAGCACGAAGTCTTTATTAAAAAAATTAAATAAAATGTTGATTGACATCACTAGAGACAAGAACGCTGGCTGGTTCCTTGCGCAAAGGATTTCTATAGCAATCCAGCGTGGGAATGCAGCCAGCGTTCTTGGCTCCATACCACATGTAGATTGTTTAAATTTAGTTTAGATGTAAATACTTTTTTTTAGTTCTATTAGTGTTAATATGTGTAAATATTGTTTCTTATTATTGAATAAATTCAAATTTTATTTTAAATACAAATATAATGATTGATTCACACATAAGTTTAATGTATTTACATATTAAATGTCAGTTTTGCTTAAATGGACACACCTAACAAGCATGTTTTATACATTGATTACTCGAATAAAAGATAAACGCTCAAATGCTATACTGATCGATTCGATGTAAAACACATAGTGATCGATCACTCGCCACGTGCATCTGACCCGAGCTGTTTTTTCGATAAAAAACTTCAATTTCACATCAAAAAAGTTCCTCCCATTTTACACAAAAGCCCATAGATCGCGATAAAAGTAGGTAAGTAAAAGATAAACAAATATTTGTGCGAGGGCGTAGTGGAGCACGAAAATAGCGAACAAAGGCATTATCCTGGATTAGGACAGGCATTAATGTTATTTGATTACTTAAACACATACACATGATATCAGTACACTATAGATGTGGAAGACAGATCCTTTTTTCTGATACAAAAGAAGCATATTTTCGTTAAGAGGATTTGAGTGTGTTGAGACGACCTAAACAAATATTGTTGAGCAAGTTTTGGAAGAGTATTCATGCATGCAGGAAGCTAATAAAATCATTGATATCTAAAATATTTGAAGTGTTATGTTTCGTAGCAAATTAGAAAAAAAAATGTATAGGAAAGCGGTTGCTACAACATGTAGGTACTCCTAGCTACGACGCTCGTAGATAGGGTTGTATCACGCATGCGTGCTACAGAGTTTTATAAATCAATACCGTATCATTCCTTCGGCCGTGCTCTAACTTTCATGCAACTAGCGACATTTCAATTTGCAAATTATATATTCACTTTTTTGTTTAGCTACGTTAGTTAAAGGTAAAGAAGCGATAGATCATGTTCTTATGTACATACATATGTATTTTTATATTTACCAATGTGCAAATGACACACATACGAGTATGTATTTTATATATTTAGAAGCAAAAATTATAGCGGAGGTGCGTAAAGCATTTGTCGACGCGGTTAGTTCTTAGATGGGTGTCGAAAAGTGACATTCGATGGGAAGCTTCCGTGGGTCGGATGACACAATAAATTGTAGGTCTTGGCTGTGTAACAGTTGCTAAGACGCCTCAGATGCACCGAAGATGGTTCAATATCTCTCAACATTAGCTCTCACATACGATAAATTCGTACTCACGCAGGAAACCTGAAAGTACATATGTATATTTTAAAATGGTTACAGAATAAAATAAGTATGACCGAGGGGAACAGCAAGTCTTAGTATTAATAAAACAGAAAACATTTCCCTTTATTTTATGTATTCATACATACACGCTCGATTTGCGACACGTGTCCTTTGCAAATTTAAATATTTTAATCAGCTTTAAATGTTATCATAACATATTCATCTATGTCCAAATTAACCCCTCTATTGTGGGCAAAAATAATTCCATCATTAACCAAATACTTGAAAATGTATTGAGAAATAAATCTTTTATCAATTTGCTCAAGCAATGATGTTTTTTATCTGACTTAGGCACTATACACTTTTACAATTGAATATAACTTTCGACAACAAAAGCAATATCTCTGTTTAAGCTAGGCACTAAGCCGTGTTCACACGTATTAAAGGGATGGCATAAAAGAACATCGAACTAAATCGGTAAAATATGGAGCGATAAGACCTCGCCATTAATCATCAGACGCGCGTGAAATCAAATTATCGTCTACCAGTCACAGCCTAAACGAAAGGGTTGCTATCGCCCTGTGCGATGCTCAAATCCCACAGCACAACTTTATCTATCCCTCTTACACACAGCGCGACCACCGTATGTCAGAAAGAGATAGACAAAACTGCATAATAAAGACATCCACCGCAAATCAAGAATTGTGCAAATCGAAAACGCAAACAAATTCGGACATGAAATTGGTTTTGTGTGGGCATAAATATGGGACATTATACGAAATGAAAATGTCACACCATGGCCCACTGAAACTATGGTCCCTTTAGTAAATATAGAACTGGAACGCAATAAAGTTGTTTGATATTTGGGTCAAATCGGGTCAAATATATATCTGTGGGAAAACTTTTGAGTATGTAAAACCTTGACATTATTTTACCTGCCTAACACTGTATTCGTATGTTGTGTGTTTGGAGTGCATTTCATAACAGATTCACGTTTCATCATTTAATAGCAAATTTCAAATTCTGCCATAAAATATTTTTTATGGACTGACATCGTAATAGCCAGATTTGAGCAGATCCATATCAAACACAAAAGTGCAATCTAAAACGGTCCTTTCACGTCAAACATTAATCCTGCGATTGACTTTTGTGTTGAAGGGCTCCGAAACTCCATTTTTAATTAGGGCAAATGGTCGAAAGCGGAGGCGGACGTGCTGCACAATGCTGCCTCTACGTGATTGACACAAATTACTGGTAATCGAGGGCCGGCACAAACGAGCCCATAACTATAAATACGAACCATTACCGAACCAATTTGCCGCAATAAATCGATGCGAACACCTTTTGCGAGATGATCTGTTTAGGATATATTTAAAAGAGCGCGTTGAAGTCTTTCGTTCAGCAAACTGTAAAAGGGTTAGAAAACATCATTGTGCTCAGTTTAAAAATAAATTTTGATTGTATTTTAATCCGAGCGATAAACGTCAATCAAGTGAGTCCTGTGACTGCGATACATGTACCGAGAGAGCTCAGGGCGACGCGTCGCGCCCCCGACGCCATTCAAAACGGATTTCGAGCAAGGGTGAAATTAAAATGTCAAAATAGTAGCGACGTAGTGCGAGGTATTTGTCTCCGGCTTTATCAGACGCCATTGTGTGATCTCTATTCTTTACAGTTTGCTTGAAAAACGATACCGTTTGAGCCCTTTATTCATTAAAAATGTAAACTGTTAGACAACATCTTTTGACTACCTGCTTGGGTTGTATGCTCTGACAGTTGTATCTTAAAAGACATTTCCTGCTTATCTAGTTTTAACATATTTTAGCACTGACTGTAGAAATGTATAAATAGTAAAAGTTTATCGTTTTTACGAGTATTAAGGATGTTAGTAATAATAGTAAGTTTGATTAAGACATAATTACTCACAAATATTTAAGAGCACATTCCTTGAATCTTTTTCTCCTATTGTCCGAGTGTAGTGTTCTTTTCATTTATTTGTTTGGTTGTTGGGTCCTGGAGAGGTGCGAGGGCTGCGAGGGCAAATAAATAATTACACGCATTCTGCAGATATTTGCGCCGCCGAGGGCGCGACCCCGGCCTCTACAATACGACCAGGGAGCGGGGGTTGCGCAATGTGCTTTGATATCACTGAATTCCAAATATTTTTTCTCTCTTCTCAATCTGTTTTTAAACTTTAATTAAATTGTTGTTATGCCACATTGAATTCAACATAGTAAATATTTTTGAGATATACACAAAATGATATTGCTATGTTTATACTCTATTTAGCGAGATTTTTACTAAGTATGTATTCTCTAACATCCAAGAAGGACAAAGAATAAAAAATATAAGGACAAGGGATCTATAAAAATTAATCTTAGTGATTGATTCAAAAAAATGTAACGTATGGAGAGGCGTTATCGAAAACATTGGCAGAAAATTGAAGGGCAGGAAAATAAGCGCTTTTGTACGAGTTGACGTATTTTAGTGTGTCAATTAGAGTTCTGTATGGCGACGCCGCAGCAGGAGCGCGCCGCCGCGCCGCGGGCTCGCAGCGCCGCGCCGCCAGCACGACAAATTATGCGCCTTGTTTTCAAATGAAAATTGTTTGCAAATGTATGCCGATGCATTGTTTGCTTGTGCCCATATGTTTGGCAAAACTAACACGTTTCCATTTTTTTATTTGAGTCGCTCGTTTTTGTAATGTTTTTTGCGCTGTCCATAAATAATAGGTAGCCACTAGCTAGCCATGTATCTATGTATGTTAGTTAGAAACAGCTACAGCTGTAATCCGTTGCGCAGGTGTAACAAAAACTCATGTATAGATTTTTGCAAATAGTGGATTTTCTTTTTAGTGTTGTAAGATTAAGAAGAAAAAGAGTACGAGCTAATGTCAAATTATTCAGCATCCTGTTTCGTTAAGTAATTATGTTCTTTGCTTTTTATTAGTGCTACAACAAAAGGTGTTCACGTTTTCAAAGAGCTTTTTATAGCGTACACCTATGGACGGATCGGCAATTATGATTTAGTTCACAGTCGCTACTTTGGCCCGAGCTACCTGCTGCGTCGCTCTATAATTACGCCATGAGTGACATTTCTAAAGCTATTGAAAACGATAACGCGGAAGCTGCTACGAAAACTTAAAAAACTGAGTTGGTATTGTTACAGTAATGCATTTGGGAGTAAATATTGAGTAGGCACAAAGCCGGGCCCGACAACCCTTGAATGCAGTCCGCGGGGTGCCATTACGCCGGCTCAAAGAGTTGGGTGTCGCCGCCAGAGCGCGGACTCGACTTTGTAAATCTAATTAAAATATCAATATGTTCGCCGTAGTCCGCGGTGACAATTTGATTTCACGCCTCGCCATCAGACATGGGGTCTGCTTCATCATCACCATGTGAAATTGTTTGAATATTTTAAATTCGAGCTGCCACGGCTCGCTTTACACGTAGTAAGAGTGCTCGTCCGTAGCTACAAAAATGATAGAAAATAGAACGAATTAAAGAATTCTGCGAATGAGCATCGATTACCCGGCCGTCATGATATGTTTAGGGACACAAAGAAGTCAACGACTCGTCCATGAAACTGTCATATATTCTCGTAGTGAAGCGCAAAAGGCCGTGACTGTCGACGCTACCCGTCGCACCCTTATTTTTTTTTGATACGAGATCCAGGTAGCAATGCAAACATCGATAAAAACGTGACATATCAATTGATTTTTTGTAATGTCGCAAATTCGCGCAAATCAAACATTGAAGTGTTAAAAATGTTCGATAACAATACGGTTTGAAGACGCTCGGCGCGGCGGGAGCTACGTGCTTTGTGTCACGGGATCATTAGTTAGCGAATGTCAAGCTCGCCTATGGCGCGGCTACCGAGCTCAAACATTTGCCTTTCATTTACAACAAGCTAAACTGCACAGCAAACAACCTACGTCTTGATTTATGGCTTCCCTTTTGCTCTGTTTGGGGCTCGAGACGAAATTTATTTGTATTACACCTGACCGTATTATGGAATTGCGACTTTTGTGTGAATTGGTTATTTATTTGATGTGTTAATCTTTACTTGGAAACATGTGAAGTATTTCGCCGTTGTAATATTTTGTTATACTTTTTACGACTGCTAGTCCAAGCACCCATTTATTTTGTTCAATGCAATTCCTGCTATTAATACAATTTATTCACACGTAGAGTCAATCATAAAGAACAAATGTTGCAATGCACGGCTGGCGCAATATTTCATCGCGTCGCAAAAAGGAACCCTTTTTGTTTTCTATTCTATTACAATTGTCACCCTTTCACTTCCATTTCAATTAAATAATGTCTGGTCATTTGGGGCGGGAGCGGGGCTGTGTTCGCGCCTTGACGGCCCTGCGCGGCCCGGGCGCGACGCGAGTGCGCGTCATCCTGCGAGCACATTAATCACCTCCATTATTAAACTTGTTATTGTGCCATTCGAAGATAACGTTTTATAAACGGTGCCGTCCGCTCCTAACAAAATAAGCTTCTGTAATATCGTGTAAGCGACCCGCCTGGAGAGCTATTAAAAAGAGTTGATTAATGATATTTCTGTTCAACGGCTAACGAAACAGCAAATCCGCTTACTATGTGATTTATGGAAAATTTAAACTAGTTAATTTTTTTAGATGGGTGGTGCTAAAAAGTGAGCGTTGGAAAACCCTATAGCCCGAAAAAAGGCGTGAAAGGCTGATTGATGTTTATTTGTACTGTGTCGGAAAAGCCGAAGCTTGTTTGACGAGTGGTGACCGACGCGGGCCGTGGTCGCGGCGCCTGCGCGGGCGCAACGCGTAGTCACGATCAGGTATTTCCGATGTGGACTTGACGTAACTACGCCGAGGTCTGGCGGAGGCTTGGCGCAACGCTTCTCAGAACTAAGCGTCAGCCTCAGGCTGTGTTTTCCTTATTTGATTCTACAAAAAATACTTTTAGGTATCTTACGTCGTCGTATGTTAATCCTGATATGTTGATTAGCTTAATTGAATTTGATATTATAAATAGAGTGCTATGAATAGCACTCGCGTATTTGGAAATTCCATATTTTAAACTCATCTAACGTTTATACTTGTTAGTACTGTGTAATCGTAGAATTTATAGATTTTCTTCCAAAGTGGATGTAGGAACATTAATAAGTAGGACTCTGCTTCCATATCGTTTAACATAACTGTGTAAACAATTCCTTACTATTGCTAAAACACACCACAAACCAAAGTTGTATTCAAGTAGACGTATTTTCCCAAGGCTTGATCAAGCAGCGGCTGGTATTCCCTACGTTTCGAAATCACTCACATACAAATCGGACATATTTGTAAAAGACAGTTATGGAAAATCTCGGATATAATTGACCTAGTAAACCTTCCAACCGCCTACGTGTTATAGGACACGCATGATGCAACTTCATTCAATCAAATTATACACATATTATATTTTTATCGGTTGGCTAATTTTGAGATCTGTAAATATCATATTATGTATGAAATAGACTAAGGAAAAAACCTGGTGACTTTCGCTCTGGAGGCTGGCCATTCAACGTGGCAACGCGTCGAGCGTAATGGGCACCTATGAGCCGGGAGCGGTCCGGGTTGGTTATTTAGTACATAATGTCATTTGATTTTGGGTTACCTATATGATTTTGACATTGACTATTAGTATAGTCGTCATAAATAAAAATTATCTTCTTTTAAATCCTATGAGAAACATACTTATACCTATAGAAATAAATTAGATTGGATTGATATTATGTATACATTGGTATTTTCTCAAAATACTGTGTGTGTATGCATAACATTTTGACGAGATAGGTTAGTACTTATTCTGAAATCACTAGTTCCAAATAATCAAAATTCATTGCTACGACCAAAGTCAAGGAATCACCAGAGTGATGTAGATATTATGTGTGAGTTATACTGAGAATTTAACCACACAAGCTTATGGTCCGAAAGTGAAAGTGTGCAAAGCTCAACAATTTGATATTTCTCATTAGTAAACAACACACATCCACTTGGTAAGATCGTTGACTCATGAGCGTATAATATGTCATTGGCACGATGAGTAAGCGTTACCTACATTTTATGAGGAAATACCTGTTGCCTACTAGCCAAGCCATAGTAGTTACTACAAAACCACATATCGTAGAATACGTGACAGTTAATATTACGGATTACCATGACCGGGCGTTTTTTCTCCAAAATATTGCTGCTTCATCCTACTTACAAGATGCTTTGTTTACCTTTAGTTGTGTATTATCAGCTATTTGACATGTTTCACCAGTTTTGCGGTGTAACACCCGTCTTAATGTTTTTTCTTAAAACAAACTTGCCAAATTTTCCTTATACCTGTGCAGACGAAAAGGCGACAAAAAAAGTATTTTTGTATGCAAACGAGTACTCAAGATACTAAAGATTACCTATACTAACAAAAAGAGGAGCCTAACAAAAAGTTTTGCAGTGTGTTCAAGAGATAGGTAAAGGTAAGATACGGAGAAGGTAAGTTCCCGCGAGGCGGCACTCGGCAGCAGCCACGCGACTGTCGTCACCTCCACCACTCTCTGACGTCAATCCACATCCAACCGGTTCCAATCACGGCATTATTATGGCATTATCAATACATTATTATTCTACATCGAATTCGAACGTAGTCGCCGTCACTTGACTATATTCTGTGGCGCGCTCGCGTCTATCCAACGGGAAATACGTTCCATCTATGTATGTGCGCAAAATTAAATCTTTGAATTATTGCAAATAAGTCTATTCGAATCTATAAATTAAAACATTTCTATTGTAAATGTACCTTTTTTTACACTGAATAGGCCAACATTTGACTACAGCCTGCCTAATGTTTAGCACCACTGTAGTCTAAGATGTTGCACGTTTGCCTAGGAGAACTACTATGTTTAGTAAAATATTTGTGTCTATGTTCATTTGTAAAATTCAACTGTCACAAGCTAATATAAACTGTATCTAGTATTGCACTAATTTTAAAACTCGTAGATGTATGAAATTGAAAGAGTCCTACTCCTGCGTAACGTGCCCTGAGTCATAAAAACCTTTCTACCCAAATGCTTTAGCATTATTATAGTAGGTAGTTATAATATATATAATAATAGTTGGCTTAATGTACGTGTTGGCTTAAGCTGTTAGTACATAAGTAATAAAATAAATAAATAAATAAATAAATAAAACTAACTACATAGGTACTTCCAAATTCATTGCAACTTTAGTTACGCTTCCGAAGTTTTATCTCGGTCATAAATTCCTATTCACTTGTCGGTATTTGTTGCGAGTATATAATCCTTTGACAGAAAACATCGTCCATACAAAAATATTACAAACAAAACTTCCCGCTAGCTGTTGTTACTAGCCATTACATCACACAATAGCTGAATAGCAATAACGCCCATAAAACAATGGTGCTGTATCTTTATGAAAAGTCTGTGTCGGCAGGCCGGCCTTACTGTCTACAGGTCGGACGTTTACAATTCTAAATGTAACAAAAGCTAATTTTGTTGCATTTTATTGCCGGGGAATAGGATCAGCAGTCATTAGGGCCTTTTTTGCCACGCCTTTTATTAGGGTGTCGTGCGAAGGCCGCGCGGCGAAAGACAAAGCGATGTCCGGAATTGGTCGCATAAACAACGTTTGACGGCTATCCGCTGCCTCTTTGTTTACGGGGCTTAGCCACTTTTGCAAACGGCCGACTTTAAATTGCACATGTTCTAAAATGAAACTCATTTAGGGCGACCGTTTACATTTTGTAGTACAACCACCAAAAATTCTTGTGAAACATCACAGAAACCGACAAAAGAATTCTAACCGGTAAAATGACCTTACTGTTGTAAATTAACTGATAGGAACTTTGTAGTTTCCTGTTTAGGTGTTTGTAATGAGAATTCTAAAATAGTGTGACATAGTAAGAGAGAACATTTTGTTTAATATAGGTGTAAAGATTAATTTAAACTTGTACGTAGGTACTAAGGAGCTAAGAGGAATTATGTAACGTTTTCTCCTAAATATTTCAGACATCAAATTTTAAAACTAGTTTAGCGACGTCACAAAAACATGTTAACAAATGGCTGCACTGCCCAAGCCTATTTAAACGGGAACATATTGTCACATTTGTAACCCTTTCTTTATGCTCACTTTTATTGTTTTATTCGGGGGTCAATGTGTGCTATTTGCTCCAACATTATGAAAAGGTTTATGCGTCAATTAATTACACGTCTGCACGGTCATTGTCGCTGAGCAAATATGGTAATGTGTTGGATATAACAATGCTGTGATTTATTGAGTGGCAAAAAAACAAGGTGAGAATCGTGGATTGTTTATGACGTCTGTAGTAAGTGAACAATGCACGATGTATGGTGACATAGAAAAACTAATAGTATTGCTGTACGGCACAATGGTGTTGGCCTACTTAGCGATTGCGATTCTCTGCTAACCTACATTAATTATGGTCCTATTACCGATACCATAAGTATACGACACTATTATATCATGGTATGTACGTACACTTATCAATGTACGGAATTTAACACTTAAATTATTAAGTTAAGAGAACCTTTTATGACATTTCAATTATTTGTACAATTACAATTCTAGATATAAAATAACAGCCATAATACATATTACAAAAAAATCTGAACATAGAAGATATTAGAAAAAAGTTTGGGTTTACATTAAATCGATAACAGAACCAGTTTCATCATGTTTTTTTTGGTATGAAGGTAGTATGAGGTCTGAGAAATGTCATAGGCTACTTTTTATCTGAAAATAATGCGTGTCAAGCCGTGGGCGTCGACAGTATACCAATATAATATTTTGAAACACATAGTTTAAAAGCATATTGACTTGTTTCCTGGGTTCCAATTACATACCAACTGACTAGCTATCACAGGGATGTGGTTTTGATTCGATAACTTTCCACATCCAGGGTTTCGGAATTCACGAAGAAATGATTATATCATTATGATTTTTCACAATTAAAGAATATTTATTCATAACTTATAAAACATATAGTAACTGACTAATAGTATATATTTACAAGTCCTAAACATAATATTTAAATATATAATATACCTAAAATAAAATATGTAGTAAAATAAAACAAACAAAAATTAATCAAAGAGCCCACCCCGGATCGCTCCCGGCGCAAAGGTTCCCATTACGCTCGCCGCGTTGCCACGTTGAATCGCGATGGCTAACCTTTGCACCAAAAATGATCCAGAGCGGGTGTCTCCCGTCTTCTCGTTAATTCTTCGGCCTAACTCCCTGACGAAATCTTTAGCGTCACCACTCCAACTGCCCATGGTCTCTACGGCAACCGGAACTAAATGATGGAGCGTTTCCAAGGCAGTATATTTCTGCTTTTTGCTTCTGCAGGCGTCCTCAGGCAGGCAGCAGCTGACGGTGAGTGAATGGTACGACTCAGGTGACTGGCGGCAAAAGTGCAGACACAAGTTGCGTCCCAAATTATTATCATTATGATTATAACTAATATCAAAACTCAATCAAAAGACTACAGAATAATGAATAGATACTTGTCATATATTTTCATTTTCTCTTAAAAACAACGTAAATACCCAAAATGTTTCCTTGGTAAAGTAACAGAATGTTGTACATAATCGTACATTATATAATTTAGTTACAAATTAAAAATCAAAAAGGTAGTGGGACCTACGTAAGTTTAGTGTGATAAAAATGCAGGTTTCAAGATAGCTTGAAAGCTGCATTTTTAACCGACTTCAAAAAGGAGGTTACCAAGTCTTCTGAAAGTTTTTTTTGTGGGTATTTTACGTTGTTACTCCATTATTTATGAACCTATTTCAAAAAATATTTTTTTATTCGACAGGGATAGTTTCCAAAATGGTCTCATATTTTTTTTACATTTTGTTCAGTACTTTCTAAGAAAAAACCAATAAACCAACGAATTGATAAGGTTTATGCAAAATAATTTTAACTATATTTCCAAAACGAGGTTTAATTGGTGCATCTTTTAAGCTATGTACTACGGTGACAAATCACCAGGGGGCGCTGCTGTATACATTATATCTTCTGAATTACCAGCCCGATTTTGATGCGGTTTTCTCTAATAGGCTTAGATTTGTTTATCATCATCATAAATTTAAGGGCCAGGCCCTTGTCTGTGGAGTATGCGCCATCTTTCCCGGTCTTCTGCCAATTCCTTAACCTCCTTATACGACATGACACCCGCCTTCAGATTTGTTTAGTAAATGAATTTATTAATGTGATTCGTTGATTACTCACTAGAGGGCGCTCGTACATACATTTGTTAGCGCCTAAAATTAAGAGTGCTAGACCGATTCTGATGCTGATTTCAACATTGAGTTTGTTGGTGATCGGGGACTACCCCGATCACCAACAAACTCAATAAGAACCTTAGAATAAAAAAAATCATAAAATAATTGCGCTCGCGTCGCTCGTGCCTGGCTCGCTTCGCTCGCCTACTCTTGCTAGCCCTACTGATCTAATATGGATACTACTTTCAACATTGACTTTATTGTTGATCGTGTTAGTATGGTTCACTAGAATATTAAAGGCCATAAAAATGTTCACTAATATGGATGCAACTTTCAATATTGAGTTTATTATTGATCTAGAATATTAAAAGTCATAAAAAATTTCGCGCTCGCTTCGCTCGCGCCTGTCTCGCTCCGCTCGCCCACTTTTGTTCTATATTCCTATAATTTTAATCAGATTACAAGACATTTCCTTTATTTTACCGAGTGTGATGGGCCACCAGCAAATATCCAGTCATACAAACATATTGAGCTTGCTTCACTCGCGCATAGTTGTATGAAAACTCTTACAATTGCTACAAGTTTAAATTTTTCAATTCAGAAAAACATTGTCCGCCTATACCTTAGAGTAGGTATGTATACGAAATGAAACTAAAAAGAAGAAAATAAAATTTATTTCAAAAAAATTCAAAGTGAAGTCGGTTTTTGATTTTTTTTTAAATAAATTTTATTTACAAATTGTGATAGCACGGTTTATGAGAAAGCCTGATGATAGACAGACGGAGGCTTAGCAATAGGATTCCGTTTATACTTTTTACTTACGGAACCTTAAAAAGAACCGTTGTTACATAAGGGAAAATTAATAGTAAGTACATTTATGTAACTTTCAAATTCAAAGAGGTACAAATTTGTTTTTTTTGCTTACCAATGGATGAAGAACCCTACTTGTAAATTTTTTACTACTTACGTAGTTTTATTTTTAACAGGAGCAAAAAGTTGTTTACTACAAAGTCGATGTGAATATTGTAATCACTGATTAGTGTGTGGGTGTGGGAGAATACAATGTGTGTGAACTGGTGGCACTTATCTACAACACTCGCCAGCTCTAACGTGTCCGTACAGGCCTACTTTAATTGTGTTAGGCACTAAATACAAATAATGTGATATAGTTTCTTTGAACAAAAATGAAGAGAGCAATAAAGTAAATACATACATAATAATATATTAACTTAGTTATCATTCATTTCATTTAAAATTTAGTACACGTGTTCGAGTATTAATAACAGTTTTTATGTAATAAAACGCTTCTTTCTTATTACGTATCTGGATTTCATTTTGTACGGTTTATTACATAATTTCTAAATCATCAAGCTTCATTTGCTACAAAAAATACCACGATATCATATCAGAAAAGACGTATCTAAATGAAGATTACATACTCTATATGGTAAACAAGAAGCAAATTAAAAAAATAAACTATCGAATCCACAATCTTGCTGCGGGCAAAAGCTAGACTAAATACAAAAAGAACCATGTCGAAATCGCTTATAGTATCAAGAAACGGCGAACAAACATACATAGATACAAACATACACTCATATAAGTTTGCACAGGTTTGGAATGTTACATTGAGCAACATAGAATGTCACTGTACTCCAAAAGACAGAAATTACTCAATATAAAATAGACTTAAATATTTTAAAGTTCTGCACATTGGGCGGCCTTATCGCCTCAGGCGATTTCTTCCAGGCAACCTTTTGGATGGATATAACTTAGAACATACTGTTTTTTTTGACAATATCACATTTATACGGGTTATCCGAAAGCATCGGTAATAAAAACCTCGTCGTTACAAATAATTTGAATGCCTATCAAAGTGGTTTAAAATGAATTATTATGAAAAATAAATAATAATTGTATAAAATAACAAAAAAAAAGTCGCTCTTATAAAGCTACGTGATATATGAAAATTGTATCACTTTTCTTTCACACTAGTAATATTGTAAGCAGAGGGTAGAGGGCGCATGTGTGTGTGTATGTGTGTGTGTGTGTGTATCAGCCACTGCAGGGAGGACAACCCTCTTCTGAAGATCAAACGGCAGCACATGCTGACACGTGTGCATTTCTGCGATGTTAAAAATTATACGTGACATCGCAAATAATGAAAATTTAATGTGTCCGATAGTTTTATTTCCCGATTGACGAAAGAAAACTGTTGTTAAAGAAGGTTTATTAGAGTTGCAATCCAAACCTAAAGGGCAAAACCGGGCACTTTATTATATTGCTAAGACTCCGCTGTCCGTCTGTTGGTTACAAGACAGTTGTGGGTATGTTGTCAGCTAAAATTTTGATGTCTTTCTGTTATATTGCTCCCAAACAATTTAGTAAACTGCAAGGAACATTTCGTGCTCAAGTTCAGCATTTATTTGACCTATTTCTCACAATATTCAGTTAACTTTAAAAAAAATTGTGATCAGTCACCAAGTAGCCTGAAACTGTATTTAAATAAAAAACACAGTAGTCATAGATCAAGCTTACAGACTTGGCATTGCCATATTTAGATAAATATACTGGTTTTTCTGACAACTGCACTATTAAATATGTAGTTAGCTATGCATTTCGTCAATATATTATGCATAAAAGATACAGATTAGCACCTAAAAAAATTATGTACTTGGCATTTTTCAGTGTTAGAGATCACTACAAATTAGACCGCGCCATAAATGAAGAATTTACGAAATATTTAATTTGATCGCCTGGCGTGGCTTGGCGCAGAACGAGCGGAACGGAACAAATTATTGCAAATTAAACTCTTATAAGCACTGAAACGTTGATCGCTTGAATTTGACTGTATTTAGGAGTACTGCAAAAGGACTTCGGATCGTGCGTTTAGCTCAGTTAATTACGCTGTCTCGCACAAACTCTGTTAGTGTCATCCGAGAAGTTTATCAGCGAACACTTGTATGAAAAAGCGGCTATTTATAAGGACAGTTTCTCAAATGTAACGACAATGGCGTCACCTAACAGCTGTTATCGATACGATCTGCTTTTAACAACACTTGATACATTTCACAAGACGTCGCCGCGTTTTGTTCACAATAGAACATCATGGTGTAGCACTGATGAATTGGACTGTTTCTCTGTATTGATAATGGGCTCAACTCGAGATGCTATCAGCTAATTGATGGATTGGTGCTTTGTGTCTCGGCTTTTTGTAGGAATTTGTGATATATTCTGTCTATGAAACGCAAACTAGGCTTGATAAAGGACGTACACATATGTATGTGTAGTGACAATACATATGTGTAGATTTTGATCACAGAATAAATTAATTTGATGTCCCTACAATAAAAACAGGATTGATTTCAGACACTCCAGTGCACAATCTCAAGTTTTGAATGAAATGGCGTTTGTGGTTTTAGATAAAAATACACACATGGACATTAAATATGACATATCTTAGTTTAAAAAGTAAAATAAACACTTACCGAAAAATTTACTACCTATTTATTTTAAAGCATTTTTTACAAGAAACAATATTCCATGAGTGTGCTTTTTTTTGATCATATGAATAAGATTTTTTTAAACATTTTTTGAACACGTCTGCACTTACAACCAAGTATGTTTATACTCGCTCCCCTTGCATCATATCGATTACAAAATGTCGGCTCTGTACAGTTTTCAGCGTATTAATAATAATGAGGACGCAGGCACCCTTGTATTGAGATTTATGTGATGGAATACAATTAAACTGGTTACCAGCTCTACGTCCAATAAAGCAGCTTTCAAGGCGCACAAAAATATCGCGTTTCAATCGCAACATCGCATCCTGGCTCCCCTTTATAAAACTAACACATAACGTACATTTATCTCGTCACAAAGGAACAAAAGCTGCGATACAAGTACATAAAACACTTCAAACGTCAAAAGAGGATAATGCCCATCATTATACATTCATGTGCTTTGTCGTTTACAGTATTTATTTTGAAACATTTCGAGGGGGAACCCTCTTTACGGGCGAAGGCTCCCGAAGCGGGCGGAGGCGGTCGGGCGGGCGGCGCGGGCCTGCGCCATTGGATGCGAGCTCCCCTCCACGCGCTGGCCCCGCCCTGGTGGAGCCTGGCCCCTGGCTGGCGGCTGCTCGGCCGAGCATTCAGTTGGCAATCGGCAGCGAGGCAGGTAGTCGCGTCGTCCGTTGTGTAGTATCCTTGTAGACGCACGTAGTGAATCAGCGCTGAGTCAGTGTCGCGAGTGATGGTGCTTGCTGGCCGCTGAGTGAATGCGATGCACGCGATGAGTGACCCAGCGGCGCTCGCTGGCATGCTGCCCTTCGACTCCATCGGACTGTACGAGCAACCCAAGCAGAGGTTCATCTTCAAGATGCCGAGAGTGGTGCCTGACCAGAAGGGGAAGTTCGAATCTGACGATCTCTTCAAAAGACTGAGCAGAGAAAGTGAGGTAAGTCGGGACATATTTGATTTTTTCCTTTCTATGTGTCTATTTGTTGTTGTTTTTACTTAACGTTATATCTAAATACTTATATTAATTTGTATGCGTTAAAACCAACATTCTTTATTTATTTTTTCTCAAAGAGCCAGATTTTTTTCTTATTAAGTGTTAGATGTTACATGATCGAGTATAAAATAACATTTTATTCCTTTAAATGATTACTGGAATATTTGTTATGAACACTCAACAGGATAATATTTATAATATTTACTTGTTCTGTATTGTTATTGGGTCCTCGGCTATTGTCAATAGATTGGAAACGTTTCAGGAAAATTGTATGTGTCGTTTAATTGTAAATGATCTTGAATGAATATATCAATATGATATTAATAAATAATAAAATGGTTATCAAACCAAAATAATTATTAACGGATACGTTTTCAATCATAATCCAACTATGGGGGGATCAAAAAGCACCTGTAGTAGGTATGTATATGAAATAATAAAAGTAATCTTTGTGATGATAATACCTACAGGGTCTTGTTTTATGTTACTCGTAATCAGGGTTTAGACTAGATCATCTAACCTGATGTCTTCACAATCGTCTGTACCAAATACCTATCATCTAAATAGCTTCAGTCCTTTTCGGCGTAAAAGAGGAGCGATCATTTATTTTTAATTTAATATTCCTGTTGTTTAAGTAACATGTACCTCTTGTAGGCACGCTATTGTTTAGGTGCACAACATTATCAACCGTAATATATTACTTACATACTTTCTTAGTAAGCGCATTAGATCCTAGTCATTTTTCCGTGGAGGAAATGCATTTACGCATCCCCGCACACCTTCCCCAGGGCTGGGGCAGCGGGGTATATCGGGCTCGGAGCTAACGAGGCTCCACTACCGAGTAAAACCTACCACGATGCCCCTTCGTTTCGGAAAGGGCTGGTTTCGCGGGCAAGCGAGCAATGATACTCCGCAATTCCCGCGCAATAGATCCTAGACTGTAACAATTTTGTTGGAAACCTAATAATAAATAAATAAATACTTCATGTCATATCACTCAGCGCCATCTAGCACCATAATAAGCGTACTAGGTAACGGATATAATACATATATACTTCTTTTGTAAATATTACATACCTATTATACACAGAAACGACTAGACTCAAAACAAGCAATAACAAATATTAAAATATTATAATTACTTGTTTTATGCGGTAATCGAACCCGCACTCCTAGATTAGAATTCAGAGCCACAACCAGCAGTGAAACATAATACAGCAACATGTACATATTTCCTTCTGCATTGTCCCAGGTGAGGTACACAGGATACCGCGACCGTCCGCCGGAGGAGCGGCAGATGCGGTTCACGAGCGGGTGCCGCGAGGGCCACACGGAGATCGCCTTCACCGCCACCGGCACCAACCTGCAGCTCGTGTTCGACCACTCGCCCTATAACAACAGGGGCTGCGACTTCCAGAAGGAGAACGGAAAGGTAATTTGGTTTCTCTTTGTTTTGACACTTGAAGATATTGAATCAGGCGTTACTTTGCGGAAATCCATTTTAAATGAAACTCTGGAAAATATGTGGTGTGTTAGTGTTTTGTCGCAGCGGATAAACACTTCTAAATATTTAACCAGTTTCATTTAATTGTCACTTGTCGTTTGAGCGGTTTTATACCCCTTGGCATCAGATTAGGCCACTCTGATCCGAACGCCCTTTTAATCCCAAGTTAATAGTTTAGCTAGTTAGTAAAAAAATCTCATCATAATAAATTTATTATTTACAGAATTAAATTCAATACAGCTGTATGTATGTTGCACAGAACAGGATACATCTGTAATTTGAGTTCATATTTTGCTGAATAAATTTTGTCTAAAAATCTAAAATTATGCAAGAGATATGGTTAATAATACGTTCTCAATATGAGTACATACATAAATCTATATTTATAAAACTCAAAGGTGACTGATATTGACTGACTGATATAGTGATCTATCAACGCACAGCCCAAACCACTGGACGGATTGGGCTGAAATTTGGAATGAAGGTAGATGTTATGACGTAGGTATCCGCTAAGAAAGGATTTTGATGAATTCTACCCCTAAAGGGATAAAATGGGGGATGAAAGTTTGTATGAAACTCTGTCAATTTTAAACCGATCAGGCTGAGACTTTGCATGCATAAAGCTACTATGACGTAGGCGCTCGCTATGAAAAGGTTTTGATAATTTTCGCCCCTAAAGGAGATAAAATTAAGGATAAAAGTTTGTATTTTTTTTTTTAGATTTTCCCATTTTTGTCTAGCCGAAGGGAAAAATAGCTCTTACAACAGAACTATTTGCATGCGCATCGCAATATAGTGGAAGCCATTATATTAAATGGGTGTGCGAAAGGGGAAACTGTATTTATACCACGAATCCCATTAATACCTAATGATATCCCGTTCGAATTTAAACGATTGCAGTTTCCCCTAAAAGTCTGCTTTGCCATGACAATAAATAAGTCTCAAGGGCAAACTCTCAAATTTGCAGGTATTGACTTGAGAGAACATTGCTTCTCTCATGGACAGTTTTATGTTGCTTGCTCACGAGTAAGTTCATCCAATAGCTTGATAATTTTTAGCGCCTACTGACAGATTAGTTAAAAATATTGTGCACAAAGAAGTTTTGTAGGTCCTAATTTTTGACACACGCTAAACAAAAGTATTTGCGACTTTGGTTTACTAACTAAATATACCTAGGTACCTAATTAATAAGAATACTTCTTAACGCGAGCGAAGCGGCGGGCAAAAGCTAGTAAATAAATAAACGCGTAGGTATAATTGAATATATGACGCAATTTTGTACTTTTTTAACGATTTAAGAGCCAAAACTAGTCAATTAATCAATTAAATATCACGTTAATATAGCCTTATATTTGCATATGTCATGCTGGTGATAGTATTATATATTCTTGAGTGACATTTGCACTTTTTAAACCGAAACCGCGGGCATTCGATTTTATTCAGTACATCGAAGTTCAAACAATTGAAACCCAAAATATTTCACTAACAATGAGGCAAACAAGGAAAATCTCAACAATAAATACGAAGAACTTAATGTTGTAATGCAAATTGACTTCGAATCGACATTTCCTTTCACTTCGCAACCTGTTAAGCGGTTTTATAAAATGTTACGAAATCATTACTATCGATTACCAATAGGCACTAATATTGATGAACGATTGCTTAGCAAAAATATTTTTTTTTCTTCTTTGGCCATAAGATTTCGTTGATACGATTCATAAAAAAAATCAAAGCAAAAAGTTTGCAACACACTTTCACATATAATGCCGTAAAAAGGCTGTAAGTAGCTATTTACATATAGTCACGTACCTATTTACAAAACAGATGTAATTTACATATACCTATACGTTCATATTAAGATTTTTCTACGCGACGTTAAGTTAAAATTACTGGGATATAAATGAATAAATCTACCTATCATTTAATTTATGTTCTAAGTACGAATATATCCACGAGCAGATCCGGATAGAGTCTGCGAAGTGTGACGTAAATAGTAAAACCCAAACATGTAAGAACAATTAATCTCGGTCAAGTCCGTACTATTTTGTATTTATTTATTTATTTATTTATTTATAACGGTACACATAACAGAATGAGTTCATATATAAGCCAAATACACATTCAAAACTGGTTTTGAACCAGAACAAATTCCTCAGGTGAGTGTACACAGCTTGAACAATATGAATTTGATTATTATTTTCAAAAACCTGTGTTAAACAGAGAATACAGTACTACTACAGTATTACTATACCAATTTACCATGACGTCACCAAATACAACGTCATGGCTTAAACCACTTTTCCTTGTCACTTGACGTTACATATGTACATGTTTATTTACAACTTGGTAAAATGTTTTAACACTCCATATTCATAGTTTTATATTTAACTACTTTTTCAACTCTAATCAAGTATCACCGATCACTTTTTTATAAAATTCAATAGAAAAAGACTCAGATGTTAGGTACTTAATCGTATTTTGTCATGATCTAAAAATCAACTGATACATCGTTAGGTTATTTTGGCCACTATAACTTGAATGTGATTATTCTCTATCATCATAGTACTATTAACGTATCCGGCCCACATTTTCATAAAGAAAATTAAGACATCAATAACTTGTAGCTTCTAATGACACACAATTGAGACTTCAACTGTAGCCGAAGACAATATATTCCGGAGACTTATTATGTAAAATAAAATACAGTTTTTTTCATTGCCGTGTAAAAATCAGCAATACCTGCAATATTGCTGATTATTCTAGTATCATGTGGGTACGTTTGTTCATGTTGTAAGAGGAAGATTAGATATATTTTAATGTAAGTATATTTTTATCCTCTATATTGCAGCACTTATATTTATGTCTATTTTTTGCTGTTTAATTTCTATGTTTTGGTGTACATTAATCTATTGTTTACACAAACCTTTTCGCCAATCATGTCTCATCGATCAGTATGCAAAAACCGGTTTACTTTTTTGTAAATGGTCTATACTTATATCATTGATAACATTTTCGAAGTAATTCTGACACTCTAATTATTAATTTGTCCGAAAGAGGCGTCTTGTTATGATGTCGTTGAAAGTAGCGAGACATGTTCCTAACGTGCTGGTCACGCTCTGCCTTAGATTAATGCAATGTGTTGAGTGAATGACAACTTTTTCTATAACATTATACATTTATTATTCGGTCTAATGCTCTCTTCTTTCTTTCTAATGTTCACTGGCCATCAATGAGCGGCTTCAAACATGCTGGTGCATTAATTTGAAAGGCGTTCTTTCTAAAAACCGAAACTAATAGGTGTTTTAGATGACCATTGCGTAGAGTTGTCAGTTGTCTAATTTAAAGAAAATAAACGAAAAAATAACGAAGATTGATTCCATTTTCTGTTAGGAAATCACTTCGTAAAATACGGTCCGATATACGCAAGTCAATACACCTTTCGCATCAGTTTGTAACCACCTTAAGTTTTCATTGTTCTACAACTTTCGGAAAATTGAGTAAAAGTTTACAAATTGTCAACAAAATGTAAAAGAGCCCGGACTTACATGTTAAAAAACAAGGTATAGAGTGAAATAAAAAACTCTTTATAAAAATGAAGGCAGCCATTTTATATTCAGTGACTTGTTTCAATTATAACGGCAAAATTCCGTTTTCACGCCTTCTAAAAGCGTATCAAGCATACAAGGAGGCAGTTTTATTGAATTTGCCCCTCGCCTGTCGCCTGCTGTGCTCCCGTATTAATACTTATATTTATTTACATACGCTTCATTTAACAATGCGCTTGAGCGCACTCGAGCGCTCATCTTGTAATACTTTATTTTATAGCGACTCAACAAGCTGCAACTGCGCCCATTCTGAATGACTTTTAGGATCGCGTCCAGACAGACTTTAATAAATTTATTTCTGGTAGTTGATATCCAAAGATACATATGGGTTAGTAACATAGAGGCGTAGTCGTGTCAGTGTTTATGTTTACATTTTTATCAAACCGTACTAGATTTAGTTATTTCCTTGGTTGGTATCTTCTTTGCATACCTATAATAAAACTGAAGTGTGGCGAAAGTCTAAACATTGAAGATATAAAAAAAATGTTTAATCTGTGTCTCTGTTTATATAAACGCTCATTTCGAAAAAACGGCTTAACGGATCTTCATAATTTGGTGTGTAGGTCTTAGAAGTGTCATATGCTACTTTTCATCCTCGAATAATGCGAGTAAAGTCTCGGGCGTCCACTAGTAGGTACTTACTATTTGCTTAGCTTTATAAAGTAGTCAATCAAATTATACCTTCTGTATCGAGTTGGTTCAAAAAGCTCCCTTCACATGCACACAGGATTATACCAGAGTAGATTTCCATAGCAAAGAGGGGAAAATGGGTATAATTTCCCCTGTTTTCCCCCGGGATCGATAGGGAAAAGCGTCTGCTATTGGAGGGCGTCTCCCGACAACAAACATGGCTGCCGGCGGGACTGCCTTCCCTCTCCCTCTGAAATAATTGGATTTATGAAAGTAGGTACATTGGTAGCGAGCGTCATTAATATTAATCTGAACGTTAATATGCTATGTGAGATAGATGTTGGTGCGCGCAGTTATTAGCTGTGTAGCGAACACAACCATCTCTATTAGCATGTAGTATGGAGAAAGTACTAAGTACCTATTTGGTACTTTTGACAAATCAAAATTAATAAATTAATTCGTGTATTATTATGTTTGTAAAAAGCTATGTTATAGTTTTACATTGAGCGAGAATCAGACACATACATTTTTTTTTTTTTTTTAACGTGAAATAGGCTTACGCTTGACTACAACTTGCCTTTTATGAACAATTTCCAATCCATACCAATAACAAAACCAAAAACTAGAGTCAAGGAGTGTGAGGAAGTTCAATATCTTCTTACATTCGCTGTTTTCAAAGACTGCCGCGAATTGGAAAGCGCAGCATACGGCAGGCGCGTTTTGCGGTGAATACAAAAACTCTAAAGGTTCCTTTCAAGGGGGTTATTACTGAAATTGCAGCCGCATAGTGTCTGGAGCCCTAATTAAAGGCCCTGGAAGGATGCCGGAACAAAGCGCACGCGATCTCAGCGCCTGGCGGCCTGACGCGTCGCCCGGCGGCCGCCTGTCGCCGTATGCTGCACCAATTAGCTACGAATCAACTAACTTTACTTTTAATTTTCTTGAAATTTTGGATGGAAAAAAAATTATTTATATCTGTAGATAAAAGCACAAAAGAGTCACTACTAGCACGCAACACAACATAGAGCAGTCTTTATATTGTCTGTCGTTCATGTCATAAATAAATAATATGTTTCTTTTATAAAAAAATTAAAAAAAATGTTGATTGACATCACTAGAGACAAGAACGCTGGCTGGTTCCTTGCGCAAAGGATTTCTATAGCAATCCAGCGTGGGAATGCAGCCAGCGTTCTTGGCTCCATACCACATGTAGATTGTTTAAATTTAGTTTAGATGTAAATACTCTTTTTTAGTTCTATTAGTGTTAATATGTGTAAATATTGTTTCTTATTATTTTAATAAATATTTCTATAGACTGATTAATGTGACTTCCATAATAAAAAAAAAAAAAATGGATAAAAAAATAAAAAAAATTATGGATCAATTAATGAAACCAACTTACTTATATGTTTCTGTTCCCTAAAAATTGTATCCCTATAAACAATGAACATAGATAAATACGTATTTAATACAGAGGTACATATATATTGTAGCATTTATCAGTAAAAGTCCGCTGGTAATATCATAAAGTACCTATTATTAGTTGTTGCTTGTTCGACTACTTATCTCCTAATATCTCCTAATTCATTGTGTGTAGGTAATGCTTGTTGTGATACTAAACTATGCTGCAGGATAATTAATAAATTCCTTGACCCTCATCTATCAAGTCATCTACCTGCTCTAGAAAGATTACTTCCGTGCCATGTGTCATCTGAAAAATGGCTTTTATCTTTGCCACCAACAGCGCGGATACTCCGGTTTTTTTCTTGAGTCGATAGTCCATTTGCAACAAAAAATATATGTATTGCTCAAATATTCCTCTGAGGAACTTTGTTGGTTGGTTGTTAACATTTTTTTTTTAACATGAATAAGATAAAAGGCATAATAACTTGCAGTATAAATACATCTGCCAATAAATAAGCTACACACGATTTAACCATTTTAAGATTCACATGTGCGCTCTAGGTATAATTATAATTAAACAATTCTGTTTCAATCATACGATTCTAAAAGGACGTAACATTACTTTAAAAAAAATAACATCCGTTCTCTTTTGTTCTCAGGCTCACATAGTATCCCGGTTCATAATGAACGGAGTCTGCGTGCGGTGGCGAGGCTGGATCGACCTGGAGAGGCTCGACGGAGCGGGCTGCTTGGAGTACGATGAGGAACGAGCTGCTGTGGAGGACGCAGCACTACGCGACCAGATCGACAGATACAACCAACGGTTACGGGACTTTGAGGACAAGCAGCGAGCGTACAGAGAGCACGGGGATGAGCTGAGGCATTCTCACGTGCACCAGCGCTGCCACCAGCCACGACAGGCGCCGCACCAGCCACACGCGGCACATCCACACCCCACACACCCCGTCCACATCAAGCCACACACGCAAGGTGCTCTCATCTCATAATTTGATGTCATCTGTGAAAACCTCCTTTATCAAAACTATGCGTAGCAATGCTACGAGCTACGACACTCCTACGCGTGACAAAGACATGAACGCGTGTAAAAACAAAATGGTGAAAATTAAGATGAAGATAATTAACCCGATGATGGGTTACTCAAAATAATAAGCCAAGTTTCATACATTTGTCTATGGAATTATTTTCACGTCAATGGCGCTGGGTTAATAATTACCTAATGTGTTTGTGATTTACCAGCATTTTGTATTATTTACGAAATATATATTATTCTGGAAGATATTTGTAGAAGTAACCAAAATAATACTCTCGCCAAATAGGTTTTGTAAGTAGATTAGATGTATCTATACTCAATCGTAGATGTTGTACCGTTTTGGTTGCAATATTATTAAATTATTAGGGATAAGTGTAGGGTTGCACACTTTCCTGGCATCGACAAAATGTTAACTACTTAATTTTAGTTTTATTTTGTCGATGCCAGCAAGTAAAAGTGTGCAACGAATGCTCTATTTTGATATATCTACTTAACACAAATAGGCCTAAGTAACGGAGGCATAATTTTAATAATATATATTATAATTATTTGTGTACATCAAACTTTTAAAATATCACATCAATAACGATAGTGCAATACATACTAAGCTCTATAATTTTCATAATTTGATTGCTTTTGCGTTATACAACCAGTAAGTAATCAGTAATACTACAGTAAGTACATATATGTAATGTGCACTCTACCTACTTACGATAAATATTTTTAAAAAATATGTAACTTTTTCTGTAGTATCACTACGTACAATATATTATAAGTGGTGAAATTTCACTATTTCCTTTCAAAACCTCTACTTAGGCCAACGTCAAGTATTCAATAGCTATTATGTTATCAGTAGGTATAATTAAATAGGTAATTTGTTTGGTGCAATCGAACTAGGCGTAATTAATATCAACATTATCTAGAACCTGTTATTACAAATCCACTAACTCATTTAAAAATAAGTATTGCTAAGTATATCTTAGGTAACGACAACCAAAAACTATTTTAATATTAAAACTTGACAAATCATACACACCTACATTTATGAATATTTTGTCTTGTAAGATTTTCACATAAAGGGTCTCCATAAGAAAAATATGCCGTTATGATGTCAAAGAATAACCATAAGAACATAAATTTTTGCCTAAAATTTGCCCGTATAAAATCGACAGTAAAATTAAATAAAAAAACAACCTACCTGTACCTTCATCTCCTTTTAAAACGAATCTCACATAAAAGTGTTAATTATTTATAAGTTTTATTATTTTATGTGTCAAATGATTAAGTATTCATTCAAATTACAATGTGATAGTAAATGTAAATAAATCTTAATGTTCTTTATAATACGTGACTTTTATTTAATGATATACGAGTAAGTTGACTTGCCTGTACAATACTAAAAAGGTAACCTTAAATAATTAAGAGCCCTGTTTGTTAGTTAATTTAATAAATAAAAATAATTATTTAGTCATCATACACAAGGACAAAATGCTTTATAGGTATATAATAGTAAGTATGTGGTCTTTTTATCCCTGTTTTAACGCCTGTGGAGTAGACTAGTCGACAAACATTTTAATTACGTCACAAACGCATACTCGTTACGTTATACAGCGGGCACACATTGTAAAAAAAAACTTTCAGAAGACTTGATAACCTTCTTTTTTAAGGCGGCTAATAAATAAATGATATCGTATAAAAAACATATTTCCGTTCCTTTTTAATCTATTGTCGTGTGCTGCGAGTTTCAGAAACTTTTCAGTTTCTTCTGTAATAATCGTACCAGTACACTTCAAAGAAATGTGTGCAATTTTATGTGTAGGTTCGGGGTCCTTTTATTCATTTTGTTTCAAAAAAATGTTTCGATCAGGATGTGTGCTAACTGAGCGAACTGACTTCAAAATAAGTGTTGCTTGATATCAGAAAATATCTGTTCCATTTGGTACAGGTTCAATAAAAGTGTCTTTAGTGTAGGTGACGCTTCAGGTGACTAGTAGCTAAAAAACTGGCAGTTTAATTTATAAAAGGGTTTCAAAATCAAACCAATTTAGTTACTTATTTTTCGTATGAAAATGGCAACTCTGTTGTCGAGAGTTAATCAAACCACCCTAGGGACCTCTGACATCACTTTACGACTGTTGTACAAAACCTGAAGCTGAGATCCAAAATTTTATTTAGTAACTCAAAATACACACAAATTTATGAAAATTAACATCAGTTAGACACCAATACCTTTGTGACTATTAAGCCACCCGTTCAAACGAAAGGTTTCGACGCAATGAACTGTGTAACAGGAGGGTGGCTCCCTCTTTAATAATGGTCATTATAGTAAAATTAAATGTAATTACCTGTCCTTTGCATGTCCTTGTTTAACGCACTAGTTGATATGAGCTGTACGAAGCGATACATGTAAAGTACATAGTGTGACAGTAGGCAAAGTTGTTGAGTTACAAAATTATTTATCAACTTAGGCGGTTCTAAAAATATAAGTAAAGTACTTAATTGCGAAAAACTGTATTGCATACCGATGGCTAAAATATCTTCATTATCATCCTCAGTTCTTGGTATCCTACTGTTGGGTATAGGCCTCCCTTTGTATGTGCCATCTGCGTCGGTCTTGTACAGACCTCAGTTGGAAATATGAAGTTCTTAATTTTTTTGTAAGATCTTAGATACTCGATGTTTCGCAAACAAATAGTATGCTGTGAGTGGGGTCTGTGTATCCTGAAATATAATCTGTGAATGATTTCGTAACGGACAGAACTGCAGAATACTATTAACACTATATACACATACTACACACGTTACTGCTGCATGCTACTTTTTACCATATAGTAAGTAGATTTGTTGACCTGCATAAACAATTAATTAGAGAATACTTACTATTAAATGTCCTATGAAATTCATTTGATATATTTTGTTCCCTTACTGTTTTTAAAAGAACATCGCAGTAAGTCGTCCACGCGCGGCGCACCTGTGTCCGCGCCTGCGCCGCCCTCGCCCGCCCTCGCTCATTACACGCAATTTGCCGAAAGGAAACGCTCAAAGCTCGCTCGCTGGACACGGCGCCTGATTGCCGGCGTGTTGGAAACTTTACAACTAATCATCCGTCTGTAACCTTTACATTGTAGTGTGACTAGTATATTGGTGATTGTGATTCGAATGCGTATTAGCGTGTGTACACTCATGTATTTCGGTACCTCCTCCTACACGATTTTGATACAATTTAGAATAATAGTGACATGTATGTATGCATATAGCTATTAAGTAGGTATATACGCGCGTGTAAACCGCCCTGACGTTCGCCAGGTAGCGGGAGGAGCGAGACATGTGTGAAACCAGTAATAAAGAAACTACAAGGGTAATATGGCGTTTCATTGTTAAAATCTAAGAACTTAGCAAATTGGTATTAAATTAGGACTAGAATCAATTAGTTTAAGGCCCTGATTAACACGGAGTTGATATCTACTAGCACAGCGGAATTATTGTTGAAGTAAATAGCTATGAATAAAGTTATATGATTAATACTTATAACACGTCAGATAGATACTATCTCCGCTAGCTTGGCCCGTAGCTCAGCTAGCGGAGGCAATCGCATGCGGTTACCAATGTTAAGCAAAGGTCGACGCGGTCAGTCCTTGAATGAGTGACCAAAAAATGGCATTCCATTTTGGGCGCTTCCGTGGGTCAGATGATACGTTAAAATGTAGGTCCCGGCTGTTTGTCTAGTACCGCAGTCGTTGAGCCATGTCAGAAGCCCTCAGGGCGCCTTGATAAACTCTCGACACCAGAGTTGGCCACTCTCATTCGATTAGAAGAAGAAACTACTTAAAAACGACGCCAAACGAAATTATTTTTACGAAAATGATACAACACGTAAAATATTAACATCAGTCACAATCGCGAAAAAAGCCGCGCTCCGCACAAAACCCTTCTTTTGATATTCCTGTAACCTATCTCTTATCAACATCACTAAGGATATGATTTCTTATGCGGAACTGAGCATTATGCGACCCGACCCGATGCTATCTCGCTTTTTATTGTGACAAACGGCACCTTGACCGTCAAAATCGAGCAGGTATAGGTGCATTATTGGACATCGTCTGCAAAAAACGGCTTACAATGCACATATCGTCGATCAGCATCCATCCATCCAGATTACAAAGAGCCTGTGATTTATCTGAGCATTCTTTTTGCGCAAAAAGCGCAGGTCAATGTAGTCGAAGCACCAAAAGGGCATTTCGTGTAATCCGCGCGCAGCGTGGGAACGACGCCGGCCGGGACCTCTGATACGCAGGCATTTTTATATCGACACAAAATACATGTATAGACTGAGATAACAAAACTTTTACATTAGTTACATATTGTAAAATAGATCCACCTATTTGTTATGAAAAACAGTCTAATTTTTAAGTACAAATCAGATTGCAAACCAAAATAGGCCACTTATGATACACACTCACAATCTAAGTTAGATTTGTAAATACATAACACTTTCTACAGTTGTAATGAAAGAAATTTATTAGTATGACATGATACGGCCAATGATCTACTTTTATGTACATAAATATGCCTATTACATATTAGGAACAAGAATGTAAGCTCCAGAAGAATCTATAATTATAATTACTCTCTCAACAGTTTCTTTTTGGCAAGCTTACCACATCTTTGACTGCATCAGATGGGCTGTATTCTAAACGTGTTAAAAAAGAACAAAGAAATTTTAAAAAAAGTAAAACGGCCATCTATCTATCCCACGGTTAATAAGGCTTCCCTGGGACATATGAGCTCGGCTCACACCTGACTGCCTCAAGGCGCATGCGTCAGGCTTCATGAAGGCTCTCTCGATACACTAATGACAGGTAAGGAGGTAGCTAATGAACGCGCTTCAGCCATATTTTATTTAGGCGCTTTAAACTTATGTACGTCTGCTACAGCCGTGCTAATTAATCACCAACAATAATCAGGTACGTAGATACCTAGATGGTACTTTACAATAACATACTAGAAAAGATCAAAGTAAGAAATAGGTAATGATTTTTTTAGTAGTGCAAGTGGTAACCTACTTATACTTACTTACTTATAGTTCCAAGCCAGGTAAGTATTCTCTTATCAATAAGATTTGTGATTAAGTAAAAAATATACAGTTAATTAAATATTATTACCACAGGTAGGTAATCACAAACATAATTAAACACAACTCTGAATAACTAATTGAGATACGATCGGCGCGGCGACCCGTCTAAATTAATTTTCAGTAAAGCAACGCAGACAGAAAAAAATAAATAGGACATCATTTTAATTACAGCAAATTGTAAAACAAATAGAGCTGTTTGTTTACACAGGCTGGCTTAATCGCTGGACTGGCAGATACATCAAAATGCTGAGTTTTATGAGCAGGCGCGCGGCACTTTGAAACCGAGGAGCGCCATTACACCCATATGCTTCCTTGAATTTACGTCTGTTTTCTACGAACAAAACGGCTGTCATAAAACTCGTTATACATGCTCCCTACATAAAAACGTTATTGACTGTTTGTTTATAATAAAAGAACATAGGTTTTATCCGCTCCGCTGCAAGTAGCCGCGCTCGGCGTGAGTTTTGACGCCACAAAGGAAAATATGGAACTCTTGTTTATTTATTTGTTTACTACATTCATACTTATCAAATATGCTAAATACAGACAATTGACATCAAAAATTAGTATACAAACAGACAACGAACAAAACATCACTTCCCGCGCGCGGAACTGAATGTCCCCAGTACACTGGCAGCGTTTCCTCGCTGAATAGTGATGGAAACGCGTTGTGCCAAGTAAGAAGAAACTTGGATATTAAATACATAAAGGAAAGAGTTTTCGAGATTTTTTTCCATCTGAATAGGTAATTTCACCGTCAACATGGCCTTCAAGTAGGAACAAAGCAGTAAGTAAGTAACTATGTGCGTTCGTATGAGGCCGGCCAACTACTGTATCGAGAGTTTTCAAATTACCATAAAAGATCGCTGTAAGTCATAGGAACACCGCTTGTAGCGCTAACTAAAGGTTTGTCGTGCGTTTTAAGCAGGTTTTTTCACCATTTATTTTTTTAAATAGTAAAAAACGACAGTGGCGCTTTTCAAACGTAGGTACAGTCAAGAAGGCGTAAGCTGAGCTTTGCATTTGTGTGGGTGTACATAGATAGCGTAGGTGAGACAATCGGCTTCTCCATCGTGCGATAGCGCCATCTCACTCCCCCGCCCACCTGCCATACTTCACCCACACAAATGCAAAGCTCAGCTTACGCCTTCTTGACTGTACCTACCTCCATACATCCAGCCTTAATTTTGTGTCAACAATCAACGACATTAATAAATTCAAATTCAAATAGGTATGTCGTTGTCAACAATACAGCTTTTTACCTAACTATCAGCCTGAATTAACGAATGCCATACAAAGAGCAAGAACCTATGATTTATCGCCCGACTCACGGAAGCGCCCATATGGAATGTAGCATCAGCTTGGCGGCTGAATAATGTGTGATACTTCCCTATATGATCCCCGCATATCACAGGCACACCGAGTTTCGTTGGGACAACTTTTGTAAAAAAAGCTTCTGCAAATAGAGCACAGTAGTCGAACCTGGAGATTCCTCCTCCTCCTCCGTTGACCTACAAAAGCACCTATGTACTTAACTTGTTTACTGTACATTTATAATTAGCACAGGAATAAATTAATTTCTTATTGTTTTATAGTAGGTAGGTATACCTATGCGCGCGTGTACGTACCTACTTATGACAAAAATGTTAAAATTATGTTGGCATATAAAATCAATATAACCATATAAATAACCTGATACAAATCAATATTAGTCATTCAACTGCAGTCCTATCCAAGAGTGTATTGGAATAGATTGCGAAATAATCCCGGGCCACGTGTGGGATAATCCGGGCTAATTGCGAGCGCGCGCCGCTCATCCCGGGATCAGCAGGTGCTCATCCTCGCGCCCCACGCACTCCTGTAATCTCGGGAATAACCCCCCGCTTATCTATTTGAAACATTTAAATGAAGAGGTTTTATGGGAAGCATTAATAATTTCATGTAGGGATAGTAATGTAGATAGATTTTCTTCAGCATTACCATTCAATATAATAAAGTTGTTGCATGAATATAAGTCTTTTTAATAATTTTACCCTGCCATCTATGGGCAAGTACTTAAACAAATAGTACGCTCTAGTTAAGCACGCTTGCTACTTACTAGTAGATGGCGCTGTAAGAAAATTAATCGAATAAATGTCTCACTGTGAAAGAATAGAAAATAAGTTCATTCATCTATTTTTTTCTGTAGTAATTTTTGACATTGGCAACATTGACTAATGTCATTCTTAGCAATACATGAATACAATAAACTTCAGTTTTTCTTTGAAAAGAGATTTTGTTATTTTTATTTTTTGTTGGTTTTCTTCTATACTTTCAGGCAAAATGAGTGACGATACCAGTAGTAATATAAAAGAAAACAGAGAGCTTTATACAATGTATCGCCAAGAGTACATAATTATGGCAGAGTAGTAAGTAGCGACTGAAGGCATAAACCTAAAAACTTATAGTTTCCTGAATGTAAAGCATATTTCCAAGTTATATTTTTCCTTTTTAGCCGTATGTTGCAGACAGAAAACTTGGAAGGCATTTATACAATACCATCATATGAAAACTCATTTTGTAAGTACAAAGATGCACAAGGTTACTACTTTCTCTGTTATTGAGTCACTTCCTGCTATTATAACATTATTATAACATGGGCCTTGTTATGGAATAGTAGTTTATGCAACTGTCATATTATTAAGTCGTTACTATTATGAAACTCGCTGCGCTCGTTTCATAAACTCACACTCGTGTTTTAATACCCGTGTTATATGCAGTTGCATACACTACTTTATCTTCACTAATGCATTGATAATTTATTAAAATAAATTCACGCGTACGTGTATTGTCACAGTGATTTTGCCGCCATTAAAATCTAACCAACGAGCGAGAGTGCAGCGCGACCAACCTGATTGGCCTTGCAATCAGGTTGGTCACGCTTTTTCGATGTTATAATGACCTATTACGATATCGATGTGGATATTATAACATCATGTGAAATTGCTTAAATTGAGTGTTTTGTTGTCTGCGCTATAACAGTAGTAATTATAAGTCAAGTATTGGAAACATAAGTAGAATGTTACAACATTAGTGTAGATAAATATACTTACACAAGTCATATACTTTTTTGTTGCAGTATGGTATGGAGTAATATTTGTACGTTCAGGATATTATGAAGGGGGAATATTTAGATTCACACTGAACCTGCCAGAAAAGTTCCCAGATGATGAAGTGCCTGTAAGTATTACAAGAACTGAGTGTGACACTGAGGTTTATGTTTGCAAATATGCAAATAAAAGTAAAGTCTTGATAAGGTTAAGTACTAGTTTAACTAAAAAAAATATTTGTTTTCAGGTATTGACATTCAGCTCCCACCTATACCACCCCGCTGTAGACAGTAACACCGGTGTCCTGAATCTGAGTGAAGTATTTCCACAATGGGACAGGAAGAAAGACCACATATGGCAAATATTCAAATACTTACTCTGTGTGTTTCACAATGCTAATGTCAAAGTGCCTGTAAATACTGAAGCTTCAGTTGCGTAAGTTATTGTGTAAATATTAGCTTCATATGTGCCTCAAGAAAATGACTATTAGAAATGATTCTTTCAAGCTGTTCATGTTATTTGAAATTTTTCACATTTTATGTACATTCAAATAATAGGAAATATGCACAACTTTTTTATTATTACTTCAATGAAAGCTTTTGAATAGACAATCAGCATAGTGAAATTATTTTTCAATTAGCTTTAACAATAGCGCAGTTATACACGTTTTTAGTTAACAATTAGACAGAGAGAACTGACGTGTTCATGAACACATGACACTAACACCATACAAAATACATAAAAAAATTCTGTTTTGAAAGAAAGAGATGGAATGAAATCTTCAATTGGTCATAGCTTCTTTATTTTTCAGTGGATATAAATGTGGTTTGCACAGCTTGCTTAGTATTTTGGTATATTTTTATAGTTTATTTACAAAAATCAAATTCCATTTCCATGCATATTCCCTATTACTACTATTAAAAGCTAGGAGAATAAATGTTACTGCTATGATTTTAATTATGAGTTGTGTTGTTAGTATTGATTACATAAATGTATTATTTTTTCAGGTATAAAAGTAACAAAAAGCTTTTTATGGAAAAAGTAAGAGAGTGTATAGTAGCTAGTATTGATCATATCTATGATGACCCGCCCACTGATGACAAACATTACATCACATTCAAGCCATATGATCCCAGTGTCCATGACACTGCCAAGGAAATGATGTTGAACCCTCCCAAAACCGAAGGAATGAACCAAGGAACATCATGGGTGCAGCCCGGCTCATACCAACCCTTCTCTAAAGATGAAACTGCCACATAACAGTATAATATTGTAGGCTTCTAAAGTTATTTAGGTTGACCTAATAACATGACACAATCATACATTATAAGAAATTATTCATAAGGATACTACTTATCAATATTTAACAAACTATAAAGTTAACAATATGTTAAGAAATAATAATCTAGGGACAGTAAAAATCATATTTTGATTTGATGTCTATAAGTTGTTGCAATAGAAACTATAGTAGCTATGTAATATTGTGATTGTTAAAGTATTTTGCTATCCTTATAAAGTATTTTCCTAAAAATATTCCCAGTACAAAAAGTTAAAATTAATAGTTTTAGTGGTTTAAGTTATGTTTGATTAAGAAAACGTATGTTCTGCCATATTTATTTTATTGATATTTATAGTCTATTTATCTGTACATCACATCTTATGTTTCTACTTTCTCTCTTTGTACTTTTGCAGTACAAAATTAACTATAAATAAATCTAGTGACTATGTCACATATTATTCACATGTTGTGTTTATTTTCAGACTAAATGTTTTAACCTTTTCATTGAACCATTTCTGGTCTAATTCATATTTTTCATTTTTCCATGTAAAATGGGTAGGAGCTTCTGCTTCGCTATTCAAAAACTCGAAATTTTTACTAAGTTCTATAGCTAGTTTAGATTTAATTAATCCTACACCACCATATTTATCATCAGCTGGATGGTACACTCTGCCAGTCAATGGTAGCATGTAAATTTTCCCAGGCAAAAAGGGTGCAGATAAGAGTTCACCTGCATATCCATAACTTAAATGAGTATCATCATTATTTACTATAAGATTAGTGAACACTATTGGCACATCATCACATCTTATAAAGTTTCTCTCTCTACCACATAGAGAAAGAAATGGGAACTCCTCTTGATATCTGCCTGAATTATTAAGACGGATCCTCTTGAAAAAGAATTCTAAAAATTTCTTCTCCTTGAAGCATGAAGTAAAGTTTTTCATTCTAGCATCATCTAAGAATAGCTGAAATGTTATATTGACAAGAATTAGTATTCTTTATAGTTAACATAATGCATTGAAATATAAAGATTTTTAATAGAATAGTTAACTAATAGGACTCACCATTCCTTGATGATCAATATAATAAAAATATTCTCTTATTTTAGGTTCAGGTTCTTGTCCTTGAACATAATGTAATCTCCTTGTTAACTTAACATTGCATGGTGTCACAAATTTTGTTTGTAATCTAATGAGGCTATTGCAGTAATATCTCAGTAACATTTTCGTCTCATTGATATAACTTTGACTCAGGACAGGACTATACTTCTTTGTCTTTGAACCAAAACAAGATTAGTAAAGATAATATTTGTAAACAATCTTGAATATCGCAGTTGGTTCATTCGAGTTTTATTTCGTTCATTCGTTCACTTTTTTCATATTTGACACTGACATTATTTGACAGTTTGATTACAGCTGAACACGAGAATTTTTGTTCAATCCAATCTCAATCCATCCAATTTGATATACAAAAAAATACAAAACAAACAAACCAATTTTATTTTATTTATAGGCCACTGGCCAGTGCAGAAACCAGTCTTGTGAATTAAATGTGTCCTTAAAAATCAAATTAGTATATTCAATTCAATTGTAATCCTATAAAGTGATTATAGAGATTAACATCATAAGGAACGCAAGGTTGTGCATACCCTACATGGCAAAAAATACATGAACAAGGTTCATAATGGAAAGCATTCGGAGATCATGGAAATTACGTACGTTTTCTTCATACATATATAATTTTGCTGATATAAGTTCAGTTATGAACTTAAACCATCCCATGTGTTTTGTTACAGAGGAGTTTGTTGCTCACAAGTCCAATGTGAACTGCCTTGCAATGGGACAAAAGTCCCATCAAGTCCTGGCTACAGGAGGAGACGACAAAAAAGTTAACTTATGGGCCATTGGAAGACAAAACTGCTTGATGGTGAGTCCTAAAGCAATCCTCACTTGTGAACCTGTCTTAGTGATATTGGAAAAATTTGCATACACTGTTTTCAAGGTTTCCCATACTCCTTCATAAATAATTCAATCTACAAATGTGTGTAATCGAGACAATCGATTGTGACCTTAGCCATCCTTTTAAAGATTCAATATAACATTCATTTGTCAGTTATATCTGTTTAATTAAGATACAAATTATTGCAGAGCTTAAGTGGGCACACAACACCTGTAGAATTTGTATGCTTCAATCATTCAGAAGATTTGGTCTGTGCTGGCTCACAAACAGGAGCATTGAAAATTTGGGATTTGGAAGCTGCAAAATTACTGAGAACATTCACAGGACACAAGGGTGCTATAAAATGTATGGACTTCCACCCCTATGGGGACTACTTGACGACAGGCTCCTGTGACAGTACTGTGAAGCTCTGGGACACTAGAAAGAGGGGGTGTATTGTCACCTATTCAAGTCATAGACTTGCTGTCAACAGTCTGCAGTTTAGTCCAGATGGGCAGTGGATTGCATCTGCTTGTGAGGATGGTAAGTAACATTTCTCTACCAATAGACAGTACCATGTTCATTACATTTGTTTAATCCAAGAATATAGTTATGATTATGTACACCTACTATATACTATAACAGTACATAGTATAAGTCATTATATAAACATATACATTAAGTAACAGTAACTAGATTTCTTGTCATATTTTATTATTATGTCAAGTACAGTTCGCGCAAAACTTTATGAGCTCTCTGAAGTTAGGCCCGAGTACGTAACCACGCATGGTACAGTTGAGCGCACAATCATTATTGTAAGATTTAAAAAAAAAACATAGTACATTTATGCCTATCACAAAGTATTTAGATTTTAGGTATTTTACGTGCAGTAAGATATTAGAACAAACTGGTAGGTATTTATTTAAGTAAATTAAAAACTTTAATATAAAACTTGTGCATTTATTTATTTATGTTTGGCGACGTAGCACATTAAAGCGTCCGCGAGGCATATCTAATTAAACCAAAAAGTTCGATAACAGTAAGAAACCACAGTAATAGAACAAACAAATAACAAATACAATATAACGGTGACAAAACTTAACAATAACAGAAACAAATAAAAATAACGAAAACAAATAACAGTAAAAAAAATTACAATATGAATGAAAATTAATTGTTGCACTCGACTGTACTTTCGTCTACAACGTGCGCAAGTGTTGTGTACGAACATAGCACTCACACTAAGGCACGGCGCAACGGGACGCGAGCGGTGATACGGCGCGGGGCGCGGGGGCCGGTGCCCTCCCCGACGCCCTGTCCCGTCCCTCGGATACCTATAATATGCGTACTGCGCAGCCACTAGCGTGCGTGTTCCGAGAGCTCATAAAGTTTTGCGCGAACTATACATTCTTATAAAATATTTTACATTATTTTCTATGAAGTATATCTATTTCAAAGTAGATATTAAATACACATACAATACCTATTTCCAGGAATAGTCAAAGTTTGGGATGTGAGAGTGGGCAAAGTGCTGCAAGAGTTCTTTGAGCACACGGCAGCAGTGACCTGTGTTAAGTTTCACCCGCATGAGTTCCTGCTGGCCAGCTGTGGCAGTGACAGGACAGTCAACTTCTGGGACATGGAGAAATTCCAGCTGGTATCCAAGTTTGACAAAGATAATACTTCTATAAGGTAATTCTGCCTTAAGTATAAGTTGGATGATTTCTTTCTTTCTTAAATAGTATTATGATGATTAAAGATTTAGAAGGATACATTGCCAACTTTTGTGTCATAACATAATTTGTATGATAAAATGCCTGTGTATTTTTACTAGGACAATCTAGACATTATGATGAATGAAGTAGTAGTTATTGTAATGACAACTCTTGAATAGCAGACTATCAGTTTCAACTCCTGTTGTGTTGCCTCTTATTTTCATTACTCTACCAAAAATCAAGATAATCAAGTTGATATTCCAGCATAAAGACCAAAAACTAAAACAGCAAATAATCTTTTACTCTTATATGATGCTTTTGATTCTTGCTTACATTACTTACATGCAACTCACAAGTGTATCCCTCCTTTCCAGACACATGATATTCAGCGACGACGGCGCGACGCTTCTGGGGTGCGCCAACGACGGTCTGCACGTGGTGGGGTGGGAGCCGGCGCGCGTGCTGGACACGGTGCCCGCGCACTGGGGGCAGATACACGACAGCACCGTGGCGCACACGCAGCTCGTGAGTAGTGTACATGATACAGATGAGATGGAATAAAGGAATCCGTTTCTTTTAACCCACACTTACGTAAAATCAAAACACGGTAGAAACCAGTTCATTAAACGTAACTTTTATAAAGAGCGGTGAAAATCAGTCCATCCTTTTCACACAATAAAGCTCCATCAGTACGAAAAGAATGGCATATTTTTTTCTGCTCCTTAATGTGTTGTTCAATGCAATGAACCAGGTCTGTTTTGATTTTACCAACAGGCTGAGTAGACTCTAGCAAGTTTAGCTAGCTGATAATTTGCGAAAACTTAATTGTAAATTTGATCTGTGATAGTTTTTTTAATATATTTTTTTACTGAGCATTTCTTTCTGTTTCAGATTGCAGGCTCGTTCCACTCGACATATGTAGTCCTCTCCGTGGTGGACCTCAGCAAGGTGCACCCGTTCGGAGGCCCACCACCAGCCACTCCGACCCTGGTCCGAGACCTCTCCCCTTTCCAGAAGGGACACTCCGTCCGCAAGAGCTTCTCCAAAGAAAAACCACCGAAAGAAGGTAATTGCGATGAAGAGGTGACGATAACAAGATGGCCTTTTAGAATTGGTATACGTACGTATATTCAATTGTCAACACAAATGTAGATGTAGCTACACATCTTTAAATTATTAGATCTATTATTAGCATTTTTCTGTATGACTTTGAGGGAGGGATTTGGTATAATTCCCAATTTTTTGCTGCATCCTGCATTGTCCGCGTATGTTATAAACCGCAAGGAGCGCGAATCATATTTGCTTGATGTTATACACTACCGCAATCTAAGATGTGCCACACTTACCTACAATAAACCTTTTTACTCTAGATTTGAAGACCCCTGGATTGTAATTTTCATGAAACAGGCTCCTGGTGGAAATCATTTCATCATTTTGGAAGATACAACATCTTCATACAATTTTTTTACCAAAATAAATATACTTTATTCTTTTTGAGGTCCTAATAATACAATCTTCATACATATTTATTACTAAATAAACATGAAGATGTACATTTGTGTTGTGTCAGTGCTGCACCGGCGCACGCTGCTGGACGAGAAGACGGCGGAAGAGTCCACGTCGGGCACTGAGGCGGACGAGGACGCAGGTGCCGTTATATCAAATATTAATGACTACACTGAAATATTCCAACCTTCCCGAGCATGTAAGTAGAGCACTGGACACCGCGCGTATACACCCTAACATAACATCGTATAAACATCTAACGATATTATATATGTACAATATGTCGCAGTGATCTGGTTGAATCTGCTAATCGATTGAATGACTAGCGCGTTCATATAATGACGACATTTAATTTGATGACTACGCCGAACGTTGATTGAACAATCGTCACTAAACGTCCAACTAGTTAGCGTATTATAACATAGCTCTTTGAACAGAGTGGACAGAAAATCAGTGAAGTGATTCAATTAAATGTCGTCATTATATGAACGCGCTAGTCATTCAATCGAATAGCAGATTCAACCAGATCACTGCGACATATGTATTGTGAGCCGGACTTACCTAGTGATCAGTCTTATGTTCTCACTTTCATGTTTTTAAACGAAGATGAGAAAACTCTGATCACGTAAGTCAAAGTCAGATTGTAAAAGAACATAATTTTACACTTTTTTCTACTCATATATTTTCTACTCTGATATATCGTAGATAGCAGTAGATCCCAAATTTTAACAAACACTACTCTGCTTAGACATACGTACATATTTATCGGTTAACCATCTGTTAGAGTTAACTACATTACAGTTGATTATAGTAATACCCCTACTGATTCGTATTATGTCACATTCTCGCTGTTATTTATTAGCTTATTGCTTCAAATAATCAGCTGATGATAAATGCTCTCACATTGCAGTAAATCGCACGCCGCCTCCGATTACCAGTCTGTCTTCAGAAGATTATTCACTCTCAAGTAAGTCACATGGAACACATACTAACAGTACTGTTCAAAGCATAATGTTCTGGCTCTCTTTATAGTTTTTGAGGCATCTTATGTATGACAATATATTTTTTGATCGAGATAAATGTCTTCACTTCGGTCGTCTTACTGCTCATGAGCAGTAAGACGCGGTGTTAAGTAAAATGCTGTGTAAAACTCAAGTCACTGCATCTTATCACACCAATCACATGCCAGAACCTTACAAATACGATGATCCAGGGCGCTCTATCGTGGAGTGAAACAAGACAATTTCACTTTTTTATAATAGTTTGTGTATTCTGCCAAGTCAGACGTCATGAAACTGGAACATAGCTTAGAAAGACAACCAACAACACGATTTATTTCAAAGAATAATAATAAAAAGTGTTTATTGAACACGAAATTCTTAAAATACTGACACGTATTAGAATAATAGACTAATAACTATTTGAAACCCCACCAGCTCAAGAGTCCGACAAGCCCCCCGGCATCCCGGATAGCACGTCGCTCCGCGAGCTGCTGTCGGAGGAGCCCCCGCGGCCCGCGCCGCAGCCCTCGCCGCCGCAGCGCCAGCGGGACTACTCCCGCATACCCACCTCCACCAAGGAACACTACACCATGCCGGAGAAGAAGCAGGAAGTGTTCAGTGAGTGCTTTAAAAAACATACATTCACATATTCATACTGTTATTTAGCCTTTTCCTACTTTAGAACAAAGTTTTTAAATGTTCAAATATTCATTCCATGGTTTTGCACTCTATTTAGTTTAGCATCATGCAAAATATATGTTCATATATTTATAATGTTGTCTGTGGTAGGTTTGTGATGCTGTGGTTAAAGACATTCACGCACATTTGTAAGCATATTACGTTCATTTAGGTATTCATATTTGATAATAAGTGTTGAAATAATAAATAGAAACATCAGGTTGATACTAAATGATGTGATATCTTAAATTTTTAAAGGCGTGGGTAAAAGGGAACATATAGTCAACACCTTGACAAAGACGGATACTAACTTAAATGTCATAATACTGATGTCATGTGTAATGTTTGTATCTGTGTTTATCTTAAATGTACCTACCTGACCTACATAGAGATTTAGGTTTAACCTAAAGTTTAACCACAAGACCTAAGACCGATAGCTACCCAAACATCTACTTGTATAACTATCATTCGTTTCTTAGTGTAAAACACAGATACAATTCATCCATATAATCTCAAAAATGGCTTGTCGCTTGGTGGCGGTCAGTAACCCCCTCCCTCCCCGCAGCCGCCATGTCGGTGGTGCGCGACTACTCCGCCAGCCCGCACGCGCCCGCGCTCAACCGACACAACTCGTACAAGGAGACCAAGTCTACCACCGATATAAGTGAGTATTGCTTCTAATGGTTTTAGGGTGGAAAGACAAATTGGTAAACATGTTAGCTACATATGTCGGTTTATTGCTGTAAAATTTATAGAGGATAGCCGGAAACATTTCTATTGGATTCGTCTTAGAAATTATTATTATTTTATGTAAACAATGAATGTCCGCTGAGATGTGCAAACTGTCGATGCGACCTATGAGTGAACATACGTGTACATACAAGTAACTATGTTACGTACAGTTACTCGTATGTAACCTGCACTACTCAGTCAGAGCCAAAGGACGAGGTCTATAGTTTATTTCCATCTTCGACGCATATGCATTTGAATTGGTTTTGGAATAGAAAGATAAGATAGATAGTAGATTATAACGTTGCTTAACATCAGGCAAGTTGTAGTCAAGCGTGAGCCTATTTCATGAAAAAAAAGTCATAAGATCAATTAGTAACGCCAAAAATATAACTATGCTATGCTGCACTTGCTGTAAAAAATTCGCTACTCTTTAGACTCGTCGAATTTCAGAGGCTTCATTAAATATTAAGATTATTAAAAATACTTTTTATGTAAAATTAATGATAATGTTTAATCAAAAGAGGAGATTAGTTTTTTTTGTTGTTATATACCATTGGTAAAAATATAGAATTTATTTGTGTATAATTTGTGTTGCAGCGACGAGTAATCTCCGACTAAGCAACAGCGAAGTATCTCTCGGGCCGCCGTCACTGGGACCCCGCTCTCTGTCCTTCACGCGCACACCAGAAACTGCAAGGTATTTTGCATTTCATATTCTCGTATATAAAATACTTTATTAATTTGCCATTAATTTGACCATGTCTTTAAAATTTAAATGCATGACTTTGGTGAATTTCTGCAGTGTTACTCGCATTGTTTTGGGACTCTGTACCAAAAATTGTGATAATCCGTCGCTTTCTTGCCGCGTAAAAGAGGAACAAGCAGACCAATAAACTAACAATGTTATGTTCTTCTTCTTATCGAATGAGAGGGGCTAACTCTAGCGTCGAGAGATTTCAAACCTCCCTAAGGGCCTCTGACATGGCTTAACGACTGCCGTACTAGACAAACAGCCGAGACCACTGACCTCCATCAGTACCTGCGTACCTGTAGGTACTGATGGAGGTCAGTGGCCGAGACCTACAATTTATCGTGTCATCCGACCGACCGAAAATGGAATACCACTTTTCGGTCACCCATCCAAGTACTGACCGCGTCGACCTTTGCTTAACTTTGGTAATCGTATGCGATGTGATGTGAAATGATTTCTTAATTCGTGTTGTTTTCCAGGAGAAGAGTAGAGTCGAGCGGCGGCGGCGGCGGCGCGGGCGTGGTGCCGGGGCGCGAGGTGGCCGTCAACCGCAGCGTGGACGCCACCGAGCCTGAGCCCGAGTTCGTGCCGTGCCTCACCGACAGACCCGTGGGACTCGACCTCGACGAGTTCTTGCCGGTCAGTCTACTTTTACTCGCCCTTACCCGGCTTGATGAACTCTCGACACCAGAGTTGGCCACTCTCATTCGATAAGAAGAAGTCTACGGTTATACTACTTGTGTAGGTCAACTATAATCACATTAGTGACAAATACGAAGAAAGAAGAAAAAAAACTTGTGTAGGTTGCAGTAGTTGTGAGTGCGAGATGCTGGTATTTACGCAGTCAATGAATTCAATATTTCGGTAAAAACGTAGTGGATAATATTGGTTACTTACTTGCCTTTTATGTCAGTTTGCTCAATTTGTCTGTAAGCGTTACAGTGATGGTTAATATTTAGGAAAAACTAAATCCTGTACATTGATTTAAATTTTTATAAATATTAACCATAAAATACCTAAGTATCGCTACACACAGACAGAAATGGACCCATATGAATCGGTCGTACCTTAAATGGCGAAGAAATCACATGACCGTATACTTTGTAAAAAAACCTGCTACATTTTTAAAGTAAATTTTAATCAATTTTGTTTGTTACAGCGCGGCGCGTTCCCCGGGCTGGCGGGGCGCGGGGGGCGCGGCGCGGGCGCGGAGCCCAGCGAGCAGGAGGTGCTCGGCGTCATCATGCGCGGACACGACTCCATGATGGCCGTGCTCGCCGCACGCCAGCGCGCGCTGCACGTCAGTAACACATAGCTTGCTTATATTCCTAGCAGCACTTTATTGTTGTTATTGTATTAGAAATCTCAGAATAGAATAGAAATTAGAATCTTTTATCTTTATGTGTATTATTCTGATGATAATGATTTAATTTGCACATAAGCAGGGTTGGGCAGTATTTGTATTACTTGTAATTAAAATACGTAATTGAAATACAAATACGTATTTAGTATTTCAATTACTTCCTTACAATGTAATTTGTAATTCGTATTTCAAATACCTGACGCCGAGGTATTTTGTAATTAGTATTTCAAATACCTGCGGCTTCAAAATACATTTTAACATTAAAATACATTTTTTTATAGTATGAGTGCGAGGCGAGAGTGTAGTGATGGTAAAGCAGCTATGAGTTGGCAAAACTTCACCTGTTTTACCAACAAACAAAACGCAAACAAATTACGTCAAATTGACAATGTCAAGATAAGATGTCAAATCAAATAACGGTTTCGGTTTGTTTTTAGCGGTTTTTAGCTAGGATTTTGTCCAATATGGAGTTAGAGTTGGTTAGCTTCCTGAATGATAGATGCAAAGAGCTTTCAATTCTTGAGCACTATCCAAATATAAAAAAATGTGTTCATACAATTTAACACAAGTTTGTGCTCATCAGGACCTGTAGAAAGATTGTTTTCTTTAGCAGGTTTTATTCACTCTCCAACAAGAGGCTGTTTGTCTGACAGCACATTTAAAAATCTCGTGTTTATGAAAGGAAACTCTTGTTTTACTGATTAATTAATCTAGTATTCCTCTACTTTTCACCCCGTGCTAGATTACTATCTAGACCAGCACGGGTTGAAAAGTATTTTGTATTTCAATTAAAAATAGCTAAAATACTGTATTTTGTATTTATATTTCAAATACCTTACTTAAAAGTATTTTGTATTTTAATTACCTGTGATACAGTATTTTGTATTTCAATTAAAGCAAAGCATGTATTTTGCCCAGCCCTGCACATAAGTGCAATAAATGATTTTAATTTTGATAAACATTTTCAGATATTCCATTCCGTGCGTGTGAACAAAAACCTCAAAACTGCCTTAGAATCTGTGATCGAATTAGAAGATACGTCAGTCATATTGGATATTTTAAATGTGATGGCGCATAAACCGTAAGTTTCTTATTAAAGGGTGTTTATTTATTTTACTATGTACGTACATGTTTTTAATGTGTTTCACTATGTTTCAGATCGTTATGGAACTTAGACATATGTTTGTTAATGCTGCCGAAAATCTATGAACTATTGCAGAGCAAATACGAATCGTAAGTATTACCATGTTGACCTAGTATTAGATACACCTTTTTTATGTTTATAATTACTTATAATAATTTTGATGGTTGAATGAAAATCAAGTGCTTTGCCATTTCTAAAATTTTATAAATTTCCAGTTACATGCAGTGCGGCTGCAACGCGCTAAGACTGATCGTGCGCAACTTCTCGTCGGTGGTGCGCGCCAACGTGAGCGCGCCGGTGCGCACGCTGGGCGTCGACATCCCGCGCGAGGAGCGCTACGCCAAGTGCGCGCAGATACACCGCCTGCTACTCGACGTGCGCGCCTTCCTGCTCAAGAGACAGACCCTCCAGGGGCGCCTCGGAGCCGCCTTCAGAGATCTACACAACCTCATGCAACAAGGGCTCGACTGACAACCATAAACATTGTCTATCATATCTAAATACCAGATTGTGTACTTAAAAAAATATAGAAATTATCTTATATACATAAACCTAACATTATAATTGAGAACTGATAAATTATTTAATATGTTATTAATATTTTTTTACACACTAATGTTGAATTAAGTCAATGATTCTCACATTTTATTACAAGTGTTTAGATCTAAAAGTAACAATAAATTATTTGAGAAACACCTATTACAATGTATTTCAATTTTATTTCTCAAATTCATGTGCTAGGTGTTACTAACTAATTATACCTGCTATGTTATCTCATATAGGTAGTTTTGAGACATGGCTTAAGGGTTTCTTAAGCATGATTTCTCATAATAAAAAAGCAATATTAATTTGTATCACAGTATATTTTCATACGTGAAAATAAATCAATCAAACAAAAATAAATTATTACTAAATACATTTTGACATTAAACCAATTGTAACTCTATGTTAGTTAAAATTACAACTGATCTTCAGATCGGGATAGTGAGGTATTGAAATGTCCCTAGCAAGTAGTAAACATCAGGAAAATATGCCTTAAATTTCTTGTTAGGGTTATATGCTTTAACCTTTATGCAATATCATACATAATAGTAGTAGTATGCTTCTTATTGTATACCTACATGTTACTTAAAATTTGTATCATGTTGAACTTCAACTTAACTATTATCATCCAACCTAAACAATATTTTTAAACCTATTCACATTTATTAAGCTCAAATGTAAACATTATTTTTTCTTCTTAGCCATGTGGTTGTTAGGACTACTGTAGGGGCGTTTTCGTTTGTGGAAAGCTGCCATTTTCTTAGCTAGTATTTCATCAGGGACATCTTTTTGCATTTCACCACTCTCATTTCCTTCTTCACCTTTTTCTAATTCCATTAATCGTTCTATCTCTGGATTCATTCCTTTGAATGAGACCCTACCCTCTATTAGCTCTTCGCAAAATATAAAACTATCTTCGGATAAATAATTGCCAGTAGCATTTCTCATCTCTTTAGTAATCTCTTCGGCATACAGTGTCCCGTGATTTTCAGTGTTTGCCTTTTCTTTTTGTAGCCGTTCTCTTGTTTTCTTCATGAATTTCATGTCTAGGACTGCTTTTGGCAGCTGGGGCCTCCTCGTTACTCCAGCCATGGTTGAAGTGACTACACACTGGTAATCTGCTGAAGTGGGTAAAATGCTTTAGAACTATTAAATGTATGAATTCGGGAAAATACTTATATATTTTGTGTTTTATTTACTTACGTACGATATGTTTCTCTATATAATATTTTACTTTTTCACATGGAATTATAATTCTACCAGACGACGAGACGTAAACACAAACGTAACCTAAAAATTATAATGTCATGTCAACCAATACGGATTTCACGGAAACATTTGATTCCACAATTGTACGGCATAAAAAAGTTGTGGTTACTTTGGCCAATTTTTTTTTACTTATGGTTTGATGAGCTGTGATCTTTGTCAAGTGTCAATGTCACTGTCTAAATCCGAAAGGAAAACATTGTTTTCGTGTGTTGTGTTATTATTTCGTGATATTGAATGCATTTCAATTTTGCTTATTTATTTGTTCTTATAAATTTTATCCAAGATGCAAGTATCAGAAATAGACAATGTAAAGATATACAACCTTAGTGTGGGCAAATCATTACCAGATGTAAGTTCAGCATACTTCATAACCTCAAATTTTAATATATAAACGCTATTTCATGTATATAATACGATTAATTCAATCAATTTACTACTAAATATAACTATTTTTGTATTCTAGTGGTTGTCCGAAAGGAAGAAAAAGTCATTACTAAAGAAAAATGTAGATTTGAGAAGAAGAATAGAACTCATTCAGGAGTTTGACATGCCTGGCGTGAGCACCAGCATTCGAGTGTCCAAAGACGGCCAATACATCATGGCCACAGGCATATATAAGCCAAGAGTCAAGTGTTACGATGTCAACAACTTATCATTAAAGTTTGAGCGATGTTTAGATTCTGAGGTGGTAACATTTGAAGTACTGAGTGATGATTATACTAAGGTAAGCAGCATTCTACTGATAAATATTACTATTTATTATTCTTTAAATTTTATGGTTTTATGGGTATTCTGTAATTCTGTTGGTAATGTGATGTACTATGTATATTTTATTGTTAGATGGTGTTTCTACAATGTGACCGCTATGTAGAGTTCCATGTGGGCCATGGTCGCCACTATCGCCTCCGAGTGCCTCGGTTTGGACGAGATATATCTTACCATAAGCCATCCTGTGATCTGTTTGTAGTGGGAGCTTCTTCAGTAAGTAGTATTAATTATAACTATTTTATTTTAGTTTTTTTTTAACTAATATGGGTTTGCACTTGGCCATAGTTTGCCTGGTGATAAGCAAAGGCTATGATAATATTTGGCCTAAGATGGAGCATGCTTACCCGATAAGAACCAATTCACTCTCCCTTTTTAATATTTTTTTTATTTATACATAGTCTAGCTGTACCAGCTAACTTGGAAAGCTAGCTTTCATTCCAGGCATCCAGGGAAAACAAAATTCCTAGCATCTTTCCCGGGTTGCACTGATATGTTACACCCAAAATTAGCTAAACCATTTCAGTTATTGTCAAAACTAACAAACAGCCATTTATTTTAGATAAGATTTTTTAACTTTCAGGAAGTATACAGATTAAATTTAGAGCTAGGTCAGTTCCTAGCACCATATGTGACAAAAGCCCATGAAATAAACTGCTGTGCTGTGAGTGAGGAGCATGGTTTGCTGATACTTGGCACTGAGGCGGGGCACATTGAAGCATGGGACCCTCGGACAAAGTCTAGGCAGGGTGTGTTAGACTGTGCCATGCACTGTACAGACTCTGAATACAAGTAAGTATTTTTGTACCTACTGTATAATTCACCAGTAACAATGTATATGTTACTGTTAATGCCTGTATTTCGTTAGATTTTTTTCTTCAGTTAATTAAAACTAAATTTTACTGTAGGTATGCCTTTACACAAACTAGTTACCAAAAACTAAATATCAGTAATATCATTTAAAACTAGTTAACTAGGAAAAACTTTAAATATGTGTGTTTTAACAAAAACATGATTGATAGGTAAACCCCATTTTTTATTAGAACATGTTTAATTTAGATAGATCTAGTTTGTACAAAGGCACTCAATAAAAACTAATTCTTACTAGAAAAAATGGGTTTTAACAAAGAACAGGTTTTCACAGTTACTTATACAAATAATATGAATGGAAATGACATATTATAAAGTGTCATCACTAACATATATATAACTTAGAGCTGCTGAGAGAGATAAATTTGATTTTCTATATTTTTTTAATGTTCCTGGAATTCTTTGCATCATAAGTACTATTTTTTCTCCTTTCTCATACTACTACTACTGATAAGAAACAACACAAAGCTGCTGGTGTACTATTTTGTTGGTATATTTTTCAGAAATGAAGGCTTGCCTTCTATAACAGCTGTAAAGTTTGATGGAGCTCTGAGGATGGGTGTGGGCACATCCACCGGGCATGTCCTGCTGTATGACATTAGATCCAGCAAACCACTACTAGTCAAAGACCACATGAATGAACTTCCAATTAAATCACTGCAGTTCCACAACCAAATGAACTATGTATATTCTATGGATGCATCTGTTGTCAAGATATGGGACAAAAATACTGTAAGTATTATTTTTTTAGCTTTCATATAGTAAATATTTATAGTAAAGTTAAATTTGTTTAAGGATTATGTACAAACTCAAAAATGTATTTTGATTAAGCAAAGATATTAGAAGTAATTGCTGGAATAGGCATTTAATAACTTAATTTGTTTTATTTTTATTATAGGGGAAACAATATACAAGTATAGAATCTTCTGCAGATTTGAATGATCTGTGTGTGGTGCCGGGCACAGGATTAAATATGATGGCAGTTGAAGATCAGAAAATGCAGATTTATTATGTTCCTTCATTAGGTAAGAAGTGATCATCATCATCCACAGCCCTTGGGATCCCACTGCTGGGTATAGGCCTCCCTTTGTATGTGCCATCTGTGTCAATCTTGTGCAGAGCTCATCCAGGTTGGACCCTCGACTTTGACGAGGTCGAAGGGTAAGAAGTATATAATGTTATTATAATGTTTATTGTCATTATAAGTAAGAAACCATCACAGATACTATAATTCATAATGTAAGTTATGCCTCAGCAATTTTATTACCACAAGCTTTAGAGTGGACTGAGGTCTAAACTATCCTATGTTGCATCTAAGCGAAGTAATAAAATACGAGTCAATAAATATGTATTTATAGTAAGTAGGTAAGCAACTTATGTGCTTACTTACATGAAATATTTTATCATTTCCAGACCCTGCATAATTTTTTTAACTTTATTTACAAAACACATATTACAAAATGTCATTGCTATGTTTCTGTAGGTCCCGCCCCAAGATGGTGTGCGTTCCTGGACAACCTGACGGAAGAGCTGGAGAGCTCCGCCTCACAGACTGTGTACGATGACTACAAATTCATCACGAAACAAGAGCTGGAGTCACTCGGCCTCGATCACCTGCTCGGCACTAATCTGTTGAGAGCTTATATGCATGGGTAAGGCTTCTCAATTATTTATACCCGTTTCTACTAAACACTTATAGTCTTCTTCTTCTAGTCGAATGAGAGTGGCCAACTCTGGTGTCGAGATTAAATAGTGGTGACAGTATAAGAGTGGTGTTGCTTATGACTATAAGCAACTCTTATACTGTGTGTTAATCTCATTGCAGATAGATGAAAGAAAACAACAACAAAAAATGTTTCTACTATACGAAAATTTGGCAAAATAGTAGATTAGGGTGACTGTTTGGATAGTGTGCATTTGCTGTACAACAACTAGAATAAAAGACTTTAAATAAAATCTAAGTGATGTCTTAAATTGTCATAACGAAATACGCAAAAAAACATTTCCCACATAGTCATCACGTGAAATCATCAATTTACCATTTAGGTAGATTGGTCATAGAATGGTTTCTACAAGATACATATTTTCAGATACTTCGTGGATGTGCGTTTGTACAAGCGAGCCAAATCGATAGCGGATCCGTTCGCCTTCGATCAATACAAGAAAAAGAAGATCAGAGAAAGGATCGAACTGGACAGACCTTCCAGGATAAAGGTTGACGACAACCTGCCTAAGGTTAACAAAGACCTAGCTTCCAAACTCATGGACACTGGAGGCAAAAAGAAGAAATCTGGCGCAGATCTACTCAAGGATGATCGGTTTAAGGTATACGTTTTTTCTAAGAAAAGTTAACTATCAACTTTTAAATTGTTTATAAATTTTATTATAATTATTCAATCTCAATAATCAATGAAACCAACACTATTGGTCTAAATATAATAATATTACATGTACATAAAACACACCGTTTGTTTACTAGTTATCAGTGTCTTCAATTATTGGTTATATTGTTAAAATATGTTGTTTTGTGATTCTTACCATACATTCTTATATACAGGCCTTATTCGAAAACCCGGACTTCGAAGTGGACAGAGAAGCGGCTGAATACCGCCTCCTCAACCCAGTACTGTCGAGATTGGACAAAGGAAAAGACACAAAGAAAGCAGAGCCCAGTCTTATGGAGGTAAACGACGTACATATATTGATATGATATTTTTAAAGTTTAATGTTACATCTTTGACAATACATATGACTTTAATATTGTATTTTATCAGGTGGAAGACCAAGAAGATAAGGACTCTGACGCAGAACTGTATGCATCTAGCGAAGAAGAAGAAAGCACTGACGACGAGAGGTCGTGGGTGAAAGAAGTGAAGAAACAACACAAAATCATCAGAAACAAAAAGCGGGCAGAAGATGCAGCCGAGAATGATAATGAAGAACAAGTTTATGAACTCGACAAAGCCCCCAAACATACAAATATCATCAAGAGTGTTACAAGAGTGAGCAAAGCAAGTTTAGGCGACAGATTGAATAAAGAGGGCTTCACAACCATGGTCACCGGGACGGGAGGTAATCGAGAAATGAAGTTTTCAATGAGGGGCAAGAAATCAGAATCAGATAACTTTAGAAAAATGAAAAAGCACCACCAAGAAAGGAAACAAATAGCCAGAAAAACAGGATTCCTCATGAAAAAGAAAATGCCGAAAAGATTATGATAAGTACACTTTGTAGAATAAACTGTTTATCTATAGCTGGTATTTTACTTTTCAGCGGAGCTTTAATCCTTTTCCGTTGGTATTGCAGTATTCATTTCTTAGATACATAACATTACTTACTGCATTACTTTTTATTCAGGCGTTGCCTACATATAAATATGTAATTGCTACATATATACCTACCTACTTTGAATTATAGAGTTCGGCAATATAATAATGAGCACTTTAAAGACATCTGTGTTGTGATTCTCCTATGGATATTATTTTGTAATAATATCGCAATTATTACAAAATAATATCCATAGGAGAATCCCCACGAACACACATTGATAAAAAAGACGAGTGTGATATATGGCAATGTATAGGTAGTTATCTTTACGAGCTATATATACGACTTCCAATACAGATATCTACCTACAGAGAATGTTTTGATGTACCCTGAATGTACTTTCGAATAGCAGTGGCCGCTTATCTCCAGCTGACGCGACCACTGCATTTTTAGTAAAAGCATTTTTAATCAGGCCAGACGTAATATTAGTCAACTAAAAGAATGCAAACGAAACAGTGATATATAAAAACATACCTAAATGCAAAAATATTGTAAAATGCAAAATGACAACGGGTCGTACGGTAGCGGTGAGTGATAAATTGTTATATTTTTTTCAATTAACTACCGCCTTTATTTAGTTGTTTGTTATTGAGCGTTTCAACGTACTATTTATTAATGTTATCGTCTGTTATAACGTGATTAATGGCAACTATCGTGTAGATATGGGCAATAAACTGGTTAATGTGAATTTTTTCAATGATTTTGTAGCCAGTGATTTACTGGACAGCCATGTTCTGTGCAACGACAAGCTGTGCGAGCCAGCGATGGAGAGATCGAACCGCTCCAGCCTCGACGCTAACAGTGTTGATGTGAGTTTAGCTTTTATTATCATTTGAATCTATCAAGTCACTATAATAAAGCTAATAGATAAAGATTTCATGCATGTAACGCAAGTTGCAGGCAATCGGTGCGCAAGCGCAGCCTGCCCTTGCAACTTGGCCTTTTTCCAGTTGTCAGAAATCTGTGTCCTGTTCTACTATTAATTCATGTACTTATTTAGAAAAAAGTGTTTGTATTTATTGGTAAGATAGCTTCGAAATTTACAACGCTATGAGTGGAACTGAACCAATGAGTGACTTATAGATCAGATGCTTACTTCCACTCTCTATCTAGATTAAATTTCAGATTTATAAGAAATGTGGATGGTTTTTTATATAGTTTTAGAAGTAAGTAGCCTAAGAACTGAACTGCGGCAATATTTTCAGATTGGAGAAATAACTGAATCTCCAGACACCGAATACATGAGTACTTCAGCTATTCTACACTACTGTAAATCTAAGGTAAGGGACTGACGACAATCTTTCCTATTTTCATTAATATTTATGGTTCTTTGATAGGTAGGTACCTATCAAAGAACCATAAAATCTATATATATATAATAGATAGGTATCTAATGTGCAATTCTGAACCACATATTATGTATATGGCTTTCTTTAGTAATATGTAGGCAGGTACGTTCTTTACGTCGCTCATCGATATTTCCGTAAATAAAATCATTTGATATTATAAAAATATTAAACAATTGTCGACGCGGTCAGTCTTTGGATGAATGATCAAAAGTGTAATTCCGTTTGGGCGTTTCTGTGGGTCGGAAGACACATAAATTGTTATTTTCCAGCTGTTTATAGCATAGTAAGTAGTCGTAGTCACGTCAGAGGCCCCTGGGCCGATTGAATGCTCTTGACACCAGATTTGGCCACTGTTATTCAAACTTGCTTCATATACCTGTGTCGTGTGTGAAACCGGGACGTGCGTGCTGACTCATCCTGCTGATGAAGGAGCCCGAACTACCCGAAACATATCCAGCTAACATTTTACTTAACTATTAACGCAAGTCACTGTATTATAGTTCCCGTAAGGCATGATTAAATAACGCGTTTTAGTTTAGACGTAAGTGCTCAAACTCAAACTCAAATTTTTTTATTGGTTTCATACAATACTTAAAAACTAAGAAAAGATGTATTTATATCTAATTACAAAGTTAAGTGCTAGCCGGTTATTACAACTAAATTAATTAGTAACGCAAGTGTTAGACGGTTGTTATAAAGAAGGCACCGTTATACAGTTGAGGTTCCAAAGACTCGCACCAAGCGGTTTGCTTCGACAATCACAGTGCGAACAGCCAAACTGTGGAACTCCTTGTCCGAATCTCTATTCCCCTTGAACTATAATTTGTCGGTCTTCAAGTCGAGAGTAAACCGGTTTCTTCTAGGCAAGCGCGCTAGATCGTAGATTATAACGTTGCTTAACATCAGGCAAGTTGTAGTCAAGCACCTATCTCATGAAAAAAAAATGTAACTGTGTTCAGATACTACTCCCGTACCTGAAGCTGCTGACCATAATGGGTCTGCGGCCGGTGCTGGACGCCTCCACCTCGTCTCGCTGGGCCGTGTGCTGCTCGCACCTGCACTCGGCGCAGGTAGCCGCGCTCATGCTGCTGGGGTACATCCTGCAGTACATGGCTTGCTTCAGGTAATGCAAAATTTATACATTCATTACCATAACTGTTTTAAAGGATATTATTAAGTATTTAGCCATGTAAGTAACTAAATTAGTAATATAAGTAAAATAATAGTGTTTAAGTTGATATTGTAAGTAAAGTGCAATGCCCTAAACTTCAAACAAGCAACAGGGTCACACAATTCATTTTTTTAGAATTAGTTCTAAAATGTAATTTTGTATTGTGTATAGCATATTTATAAATAAATAACTTTTACGTGTAGTTGTTTTTGTCTTTGCCTGCCACCTATTTGTACCATTATAGTTTTTACTATTAGGTTACCTGAAGGTCCAAAGCGAAGCATAGGTATCTTTGATAGACTGATGGCTTTTAGTAACCAGAAATCATTTTTTTGTTTACACACAGCATGATTTTTAAGCAACATTCCTTATTAAAACCATTATTTGAACACTTCTCATTTTGGCATTCCAGACGCGACCGGGGCTTCTGTTACAAGCTGGTGCCCCTTGCTTTGACTTCATCCCTGGAGTACGACGCCTACAAGCAAGTCTGCTACGGGAACGTGGCCTTCACGTACATCGGACCCGGGGTTCTGCACTTCGTAGGGTTCCTATACGCCCTCTATCTGTTCAGGATATCGGATAACGAGCAGTTGCAGCATTTGATGGAGAAGGTAAGTTATGATTCTTACTTAATCCGATAGATTAATACTTGTGTAATGTTATCTCTGGAATTCAGAATTTGATGGAGAGGGTACGTTATGGTCTGTACTAGGCAAGGCACTAAAACTCATGTGATGATAAGTCTTTTCTTGATAAAAACTAGCCAGACAAAAAGTTAAATAATCCCTTTAAAAAGAGTAAAATTACCCCTATAATAAGACATCGTAACGCAGAGGTACATTGCATTTCGGTTTGGAGCACTGCATTCGTCGGTTTTATACGTCCTTTGGCAGTTGCAGAACTTAAAGAAAGCAATAGTACCTATTTTCTTAGCTAGTTCACCCAAATATAGCTTGTTAGGTAGTTAGTTAGTTAATTTAATTACCAGCTAATTTTTATTTCAGTTTCATTCCAATATTATATTCGTTTGGTTATTTGCGATGTGTGGAATGTCATGGAATATTTGTTTATGATTACTCTGGTTGAATTCCAGGTGTTCCTCCTGTCCTCGTACGCTCCGCAGGGCGCGGCCACCAACAAGCCCAAGCGGCTGCTCCGCATGCTGTGGTTCTTCATCATCGTCAGCATCGTGTGGATGAGCCTGTCTCTCTGCTCCGTCAACCTCATGATGGCTAAAGGAAATGTCATGTTTCGCTGGCTCGAGAATGGGTAGGTATACTACTTCTTTCATTTATAAGATATTGAATCAGGCGTTACTTTGCAGAAATCCATTGTAACTGAAACTCTGGAGAAATATGTAGTCTTTTTCCGCTGCGACTGCTCCTTAACCGACTTCAAACAACAAACATGATGGTTTTTGGGTGTGTTCCGCCATATACCACCGCCACACCTCACCTCCTAACCAGCGTGGCCTCCGTTGACTCCTCGAACGTCGGTCCGAAAGACTTTCACTTTCGGACAACACGTCCTGAGGATACCTTGTGGAAAGGCGAAACACGTGTCAACGAGAATACATATCTTGCCGAAGGAGGACTACAAAGCTTGAAGACACAAGGTGCGGTGTTGGTAAGATCTTGAGAACCACGGATTTAAAAAGGGTAATAGGATTCTTTGACCACGGAGGCCACGTTGGGTAGGAGGTGAAGTGTGGCGGTGGTATATGGAGGAATCCACCTAAACTAAACGGTTTTTACTCACGTGTAACTCGCGTAAGTTGTTTACGCGTTTCGGATGTTATGACATCCATCTTCAGAACGTATGTTCTGGGACCGCGGCAGCACGCAGACACTACTTTTTTGCTCATTACTTTTTTATTGTATTCCCCAGTTCCTATTCGGTCAACCTGGCCCTGAAGATCCTACTGATCCTGTGCACTCTGACGCACGACATGGTGCAGGCCACCATCATCACCAGCTACTGCCTGCAGGCGCAGCTGCTGCAGGCGCACCTCATGTTCCTCAAGGAGCGCCTCATCAACCGCACCATCACGCCGCTCACCTGGATGCGGGTACGATCTTAAAAACATTATTATCATTATATTATAAACCTCATACCATTGTACAGTTATACACAATTGTCGGTATAAATGTTCAAAGTGTGTTTGTTGCTTTGCTTAACCCTCTTTCGCGAAGCAATGGATTGACGCGATGGAACATGTGGTTCTTGGCATGGGAGTTGTATAGAATCTACTTTTTATAACAACAAAACGCGAGATAAAGTTGAGGTATTTACCTACTAGTATAAATTACTTTCATTAGGCTGCGTTTTTGTTTATTAAACTTTCCATATATACAGAAATGGGTAAACATCCAGATATTAAAGTAATTTGGCTCCGCGTTTAAACTCTATCATCTCAACTCTATTTGATGCTTCGGAAAACTCGAATTCAGTAAACTGGATATCATTGCACTTATTTTTCAATTTGCATAGAGATTTGGACCTATATTTATTTATTTATAACGGTACACAAAACTGAATGTGTTCATAAATAAGCCAAATACACATTAAAAACTGGTTTTGAACCAGAACAAATTCCTCAGGTGAGTGTACACAGCTTGAACAATATGTATGTGATTAATAATTTCAAAAACCTGACTGATAGCACCTGTTTATAGCACTGATATAGCAACATTCTTAGTTCTTTAAAACATTCAAGACCTTTAAACTGGTTTAGTTCTTTAACTATACTAACATAACACTAATGTAATTTCCAGGAAATATCCGAGTTCCACAAGCTCCTGTCGTACCTAAACGACGACCTGGCTCCAGCGGTGTGTATGTTCACGATAGTGAATATATCGTGGGCCGTGTCTGGGGTGCTGTGGCTGCTGAACCTGGACAACGTGGATAAGGAGACGGAGCCGATATTTGGCATCAGCGTGCTGAATCAGATGCTCTGGGTCTCTGCTGTCATCGTGCCTTTTGTACAAGTATGTACCTATTGTTTTATTTTTAACATACGTTTAGCATAAGATGTAGATGAGTTTTGAATTAATATCGCATGTATTGGTAATAGTTTCAGTAGGTGATGTTCTTCTTCTTATCGATTGAGAGTGGCCAACTCTGGTGTCGAGAGTTTATCAAGCCGCCCTATGGGCCTCTGATAGGTGATGTATAAAACTACCTTTTTTATATACATATTTACTGGTATGTGCTCAATACAAAAGTTTTTCGACGCCAATTGGCAAAGTCAATCTTTTGTCTAGATAAATGCACTGTACTTTTTCCAGATGCTGTGACTAGTTTTGTTTTGCACAAAATTAAATCTACAATTATTTGTTTTTGACCATACTAAGACCGCGATTATTTTGTTCCGCGGCAAAGTCAAAAAACCCTTTCAATTGCACCTAACTGTACTATTTATACGTGAGTTATGAAATCACAGCGCAATATTTGTTGGCAGGCCGCCCGTTTATCCCGCGAGTGCCGCAAGACCCAGTCCGTGGGCCACGAGCTGTGCGTGCGCCCCTTCCTGCACCAGGACACCTCCCAGGAGGACATCTCCACCATCCTCCTGTACTCCTCCACGCTGCAGCTCCACGCCAAGCTGTTCCAGTACCCCGTGCAGGGCCGGTACCTGTGCCTAGTACTAACACTGTCGGTCATTGTATTATTCTCGTTGGGAATGTGCCATTATTTACAATAGGAACTGATGTTGTGATTGGTAGATGTTAATTGTATATAAAATTGTGATTGAATGATTAATTATGATATTTTGAGTAATGCCAATGTTTATTTAGTATAAATTCTGTATTGTGATAAGATAAGATGACTGGGTTAAAAGCCATAAGTTTTTCATCTATGTTTATTCTTTTAGGAATTTATATTGATTGAAATATAAAATTATTAATTAATTAATTGATTCGATAGGTAGTGTAATTGAGATTTCATATTTTTTAATTGTAGTAAAAGATACGACAGACAAGATAGAATTTGTAAGATGCCATGTTTTATTCTAATACGCGTTTATTAGAATTAAAATATAGTGTAATTATTAATTGTAAATTGTAATTAGAGAATGAAATAAATTGAATGATTATTGAGTAATACTTACTTTTATTTTCTTTTAATAATAACTTACTAGACTCAAGACATGATGTATGTATGTTTATACTACCCAGAAAAAGAATTATTAAATGAATGAATAAAAAAATTGATTAATTAAAAAACACGTTTATTAATCAACATTCATATTTCCATACATCTTTGGCACTACCTTTCGTAACCGACGCACGACACAAATGTATATCAACATCTATACGATGCACTGATCAAACTTGGGGCTTAGGCCGAATAAAATTGTACATCTACATAACAAAATGGTATACAATAAAATAACTATAAAATATAGGACTTGACTATAATCACACGAAACGGATTTATTTGTGCGATATCTGTATTTTACTTATAATCGAAAGATACGATTTCAAACTCTGTCTATACCGCTTTAACTTATATTTCTATCGGCTTTTTTTGACTGGCACAGACCGGTGGTCTTAGTGTCGAGGACCGCAAGGAGATATGGAAGAGCAAAGAGCTGCACGGGAGGTTCTACCAGGCCCTTACTGGGCCGGATGTGAATCTCTTGGCATCGGTGAACTGGCTACGCTTCGGAGACCTCTTTGGGAAAACTGAAAGTTTTGCTTGTGCAATTGCTGACGAAGAACAATAATTACTCTATCACGAGAGTCGCGCTAACACTCATGTTGTGGTAGGTATCAACTAATCCATACTGATACTAGAATAATATTTAGGTAACGTAAGACACAAATGTAGGTAAGTTGCCTTTAATCGAATCGGGTCGAATGTATATTCGACCCATAAAGTTATTGATCACCACATTTAGCTGATTTGGGCATTAAATGGGTGAAGTACCTACCTAGACCTTAGCCCAGAAATGAGACAGAAAAAACCATATCCTCGGTACTTTGTGTTCAGTCGAAGTCGTGTTTGTCGTGCGTGGAGAGCTGCGCGCCCCACCAAGAGTGCACGTCGTGCAGCGCCGCGTGCTCGCGCGCGCACGGCGCCGCGTGCGACGTGCGATTGGTCTTCACGCCCGCTGGGGAACAACATGTTTGTTAAGTACCTACTATAGCCGATTTTATGGAATATAGAGTTGAGACAAAAGAAGGTCGTTAAGTGAAATAGGGGTACCATTAATGTAATTATTTTATTTATTAAATAGGCTACCTGTTGAAAACTTAAAAAAAAACGCGTCAAACTAAAAACTTGAATGAATGAATGAATGAATGAATGAATGCATTTATTGTCCGAAAAACTAGGTATAGTACAGGTCTTAAATAATGTTGATAGAATAAACATTTTACATTTAGCACGCTAGTTTTTACCGTGTTAGGTTTACAGACATAAGATATACTTAAAATTGTATTAAAAGAATCTGTCAATATAACATTTGAAAAGAAAAAATATTATAACTAATGTCAAAAACTTATAACATAGGTATTTCACAAATTATGATATTATAATAAAAATGTCAACGATTATATGATGAAATAATTACCTACATTACAAATAAAATGTCATTACACAATACTTAGACTTAAAACTACTCATACATTTACATTATGTGTTGATCTTTGAGAAACTCATCAACGGTGTAGTATGCCTTTGAAATCAGAAATTTGTGTAGATCGTGTTTAAACTTGTTTATATCATTAGTGAGGCGAATCGACTTAGGTAGTTTATTAAACACAGTGGGTAACATACAAATAATACTATTTCCTAAATAAGCGGTACTACAAGTTGGCGTTTTCAGTTTTCCAGCATGTCTGGAGTTTTCAGGGAACCATCTGAAGAGCTCAGAGTTAGTTTTAGCAAATATTGCTACTTGACTTATGTATAAACAAGGCACAGTTAAGATTTCAAGTTTTACGAAACGCTTTCTACATGAAGTTGTTTTACTAATTCTACAAATTGATCGAATGCAGCGCTTTTGAGCCCTGAGTACTTTCATCCTGTCAGTTGAGTTGCCCCAGTACATAATACCATAACGCAATATAGATGCTACGTGACCGTGATAAGCTGTTAATAAAGTTTTATCATTTGCAACTTTACGTAATTGGTATAGTGCATAAGCGAATTTGTGTACCCGCTTACAGAGGCCATCAATATGCTCCTTCCAATCTAGCTTATGATCAATGTTCACTCCTAGAAAACGGGCAACCTTTACTTCTGTTACTTTTTCATTCTCATGGTAAATTTCCAGTTCAGAGTTTTCATTGTGTCTATTTCTGAAGTACATTATGTTCGTCTTATTTATATTAATTTGAAGATTATTATTTAATAGCCAGTTAATAAGTGATGTCAAAGTAAAATTAATGTCATATTCTATATTTCTAAGTTTGTCATTTGAAAATAAAATTGTGCAGTCGTCAGCCCATAGTGTTATATGATTTTTGGTAATATTTGGCATGTCATTTATATATATTAAAAACAACAATGGTCCCAATACACTTCCTTGTGGGACGCCATATTTCACTAGCTTTGTTTCAGAAGCATATGACACCATTGTTGTAGTCTTAGTACACAAGCTATTTAAATGTGTAACTTGAAGCCTGTTACTAAGATATGACTTAATCAATGAGTGTGCATTTCCCCTGACCCCGTATTTATATAATTTATCTAAAAGAATATCATGGTGAACATTATCAAAAGCTTTAGACATATCCATATATAATGCTATAACTTTCTTTTTTTTATCAACATCTGTCAGTACCCTATTTAAAAAGTCAAAGATTGCCATGTTTATAGTTTTATCTCTCCTGAATCCATATTGGTGTTTCGTAAAAAGTTTATTATATTCAAAATAATTATACAGTTTGTTATATATTACTTTCTCAAAAATTTTTGAAAAGACAGGGATTAATGCTACTGGTCGATAGTTACTGACATTAGATCTTTCACCTTTTTTATATAGTGGCTTTACTATTGATATTTTCATCTTATCAGGATACATACCAGATTGCATACACACGTGTGGCGAACGTCGCGCCACCTCAAAACATATCTATAGACTCACGCACATGAGCGGGAAGGGGGCGCGGGGATAACACCGCGCTTCTATATCACACAGGACATTGCGGTCGCGCCGCGCACACGCACAGGAGTCGGTCCGAGACCTTCACCGAAGCTCCCCGCTCCCGCGCCACGCCAACGCACTCGCGGAAATGTTTATCGTAGCTTTCTAAGCTAATATAAGTCTTTAAGTCTTATATAATAATGGAGACGTTTTGTGTTGTGTACCTAGTGAATAAAAGAATGTTGTGACTATACCTACCAATGACTTTCATTACTACACCGCAAGGCGTCCCAAAATGGTGACCCCGGTGCAAAAACTTTCCGTGTTCAGTGCGAGACTATGTTACTTATCAAGTGCTTCAGTTACCTACGACAACACAGTGCTTAAAATCGCAATAAACATCGGCGCACTTAGTAACTCATACTGCGTCAAACCGCCGATAACATAGGCGTCATAACGCTGCAATGCAAACAACGCGTCGCGTCTACAAGTGGGCATAGCGCGGCAAACATCAAACAAAGCGCGCCGCCACGAAAAACACGCAACGCATCGTACCTACAAAGCGCGCTGCCTCACCCGTGGCCTCACAAACCGCGCTCAGCAACTAACTACCTACGAGCTACGTGGCCACGCCATCACGGTAATATTACCGTGACACCATGTTGCTCGGTAGCAACGTCGCCCGCGCCTAGCAAGCACAAATCCACGTGGTTTCACCCTGTTGCTATGCGGTAGCGAATCAACCACGCTCAGTTCAAGGAGTATACGAAACGACGAGATCTGCGAGCATCCTCGCCGAACCCGCTTCAACCGTACCTACATCTAAGTAGCAGAGCCAGGAGATGGAAACACCTCCGTCACTCCCTTCGTGCCAGCACAAGAGTATAGGTACCTACAGACATTTGGTGAGCGAACTTTAGTAAGTATTAGCTAAATACCCAATCGTTCAAAACTTCGTCAACATAATAGTTACAGTGCATACCTAACTAAAACATTAGAACTCGAAACAACAGTGAAGTGAATTTTCGTAGTTACCTTAGTTCTAATTATTTATAGGATGTATCTACGTACTTATAAAATTTCTTTGTGCTTATGTATAGATTACGTTAAGAATTTGTGATACTCTCAACTTACCTAGGCACACATTTACGTGAGCGAATCATGTATTTATTATAGACACGTTCACGGCGGCCGGATATTACCTACCTATTTTAACCCATTACGCACCGCCCGCCGTCCGATTATTGTTATTTTAACCCATTGCGCACCGCCCGCCATCCGATTATAGTATTTTTTTTTTTTTTGTTAACACACTCTCTGCCGGTTAACTTATTTTATGTACTGGTTAACATTTATTATAATAATTTTTATGTTTAAATTGATTTTTGTTTTCTCTTGTATTTGTTTTATAATAATGTAAATAATTATAGATATTAAGTACAACCGTTATTTTTTAGTACTGATTATAATTTGTTATTTATTATTCCGGTACTGAAAGCGGTTGTTACTTTCGGTTCGTGTGACGTATATATCTATATACTTACTGACATACCTACCTATTATCCTTATCTCTTTCGACTTCTCCCTTTCCGCAACTCAACATGACGGCGGAACAGAATAATAAGTTAACTCAAATTGCTCGCCTAGTCGAGGTACTTACAAATTGCGTAGATGCCCTCAGCGCGAGATCAGCAAGGTCAAAGAGGTCAAGTTCAGCTTCGCACCTGTGCTGGTTTCATTGTACCTACGGACATGAGGCACGTAAATGCACGAAACCGTGCTCGTGGAAGTCGGAAAAACTCACTTCACGATCAGTAGTCGCGGCGACTGATCATTCAGATATAACAAGCCGCCGGTTATTCGCTGTCGATAAAACGACGTGTTACCAATTTCTCATCGATACCGGCAGCGACATCTGTTGCTACCCGAGAAAATTATGCAAGGGTCGCGCGATACAAGCAACCGGCTATCAACTAGCTGCGGCTAACGGCAGCTCAATAAAGACATACGGGACTATCTCTTTACACCTGAATTTAGGCCTGCGTCGAGATTTTCACTGGCATTTTATCATCGCTGACGTAGATACGCCAATAATAGGTGCGGATTTCTTAAGTCATTACAACTTACTACCTGACCTTCGAAACAAGAGAATTATCGATGGAAACACCAAACTATCTACCCAAGCATCGATTGCCAATGTGAGCCAAGTCAGTGTAAGATCCGTGTCTGCTCAATCGACCTCACTTTACTCGAATCTTCTATTGGAGTTTCCTGACCTCACGCGACCTCCAGGTCTACCACGACAAGTGAAACACAATACGGTACATCACATCATCACGACCGATGGACCTCCAGTTTCCTCCCGCCCACGTCGCCTGGCCCCTCAGAAACTAGCTGCAGCTAAAAAGGAATTTGAAGACATGGTCACTTGTGGAACAGCTCGACCATCTGACAGTCCTTGGGCATCACCGCTACACATGGCTAAAAAGGGTCAGGAAGGATGGCGACCTTGTGGAGACTACCGCGCTCTGAACGCTCGTACTGTTCCAGACCGGTATCCCGTCAGGCACATCGCCGATTTTACGCACAACATCTCTGGTTCAACAATATTCAGCACCATTGACCTGGTCAAAGCATTCCAGCAGGTGCCAGTACACCAACCAGACATTTGCAAGACTGCCATCACCACACCGTTCGGGCTATTCGAGTTTCCGTTCATGACTTTCGGCTTACGAAATGCTGGACAAACTTTTCAACGGTTTATGGATGAAGTCGTGAGGGGACTCGACTTCTGCTATACGTACATTGACGACATAATTGTATTCTCACGGTCACACCAGGAGCACAAGGAACATCTACGTACCTTATTCCAACGCCTGGCAGACTACGGCGTCGTAGTGAACGCATCCAAGTGCGTTTTCGGTGCCGAAGAAGTAACATTCTTAGGGTACTCCATCAACAAAGATGGAACTCGCCCTCCAACAGAGAGGATTGAAGCGTTGCGGAGCTATCCCTTACCTAAAACAGTGCAAGGTCTTCGCCGCTTCCTCGGCATGATTAACTTTTATCGCCGATTCCTCCCAAAAGCAGCAGAAACACAAGCGCCACTCATCAACGTCTTAGCCTCATCCAAACTCAAAGGTGCTAAACCAGTGCCCTGGACGCCAGAACTTGAATTGGCATTCCAAAGGTGTAAAGACGCCCTGGTGAGCGTGACTCTGCTTGCTCACCCAAACAGTGACGCGCCATTAGGTCTGTTTACAGACGCGTCATCAACTTACGTGGGAGCTTGCCTACAACAAAAGGTGTCTAATCAATGGCGACCATTGGCATTTTTCAGCAAGAAACTAACAGATAAACAAAGCCAATGGCCCGCCTACTATCGCGAACTCCTTGGAGTATACGAAAGTGTACAGCACTTTCGACATATTCTTGAGGCACAACACGCGACAATCTACACCGACCACAAGCCTCTCATATATGCTTTCAGCCAAAAACGAGAGAAGCTCCCACCAATACAACTGAACCAACTTAGCTTCATCAGTCAATTCACGACGGATGTCAAGCATGTTAAAGGTGTTGACAATGTTGTCGCCGACACCATGTCACGAGTGGAACAAATTTCACTTGGTGACGATTTTGCTTCGCTCGCTCGAGCACAAGCAGAGGACGATGAGCTCGAAAATATTCGCAACAACTCCTCTTTAAAACTAGTGCCTACATTAGTTCCCGGGTCCGATATCACCATTCTTTGCGATGACACGACCGGGAAACCACGGCCATACTTGCCACCGCAACATCGTCGTGCAGCCTTTGATCGACTTCACAATTTGAGTCACCCTGGGGTGCGTGCAACTACGCGCCTTGTGGCTGATCGCTACGTATGGCCCGGCATTAAAAAAGACTGTCGCAACTGGTCACGCGAGTGCCTCGCATGCCAGAAATGCAAAGTCACACGACATGTATCAGCCCCGCTCGCTGATTTTCCTACTCCATCTGGACGATTCAAACACGTCCATCTGGATATCATAGGACCACTTCCGTCCTCCAACGGTTACACCTACTGCCTTACGGCAATTGACCGTTTTACAAGATGGCCAGAGGCTTGGCCAATGACAAATATAACAGCCGAAGAAGTTGCTGACCAATTTCTTCACGGTTGGATTGCTCGTTTTGGCGTCCCCACCACCGTCACTACTGACCAAGGACGTCAATTCGAATCCACGTTATTCAACAAACTAATGGATCTAGGAGCTACCAGAAGAGCGAGAACAACTAGCTACCACCCACAGGCTAACGGTATGGTGGAACGCTTCCACCGGCATCTCAAGGCCGCTATCAGGTGTCATTCACAATCCTGGCACAAAGCTTTACCGCTCGTTCTTCTCGGCATCAGATCAGCACTTAAAGAGGATCTACGCTGTTCCTCTGCAGACCTTGTATACGGTGAACCACTACGCTTACCGGGCGAGCTCCTGGTACCTAGTGGCACACCACAACATACAAGCGATGACTTCATGGCCCGGCTACAGAGCACAATGGCCAAAGTACGTCCAGCACCGGCGTCCCGACACACGGAGCCCAAAACTTTTGTATTCAAAAATTTGAGCGACGCTTCACACATCTTCTTACGAGATGACACGGTACGCCGCGCACTTCAACCCCCTTACACAGGGCCCTATAAAGTTCTTAATCGCACAGACAAGACACTCACTATTCAAATGCCTGGTAGGAGCGTTCAAGTTAGCATCGACAGAACTAAGCCAGCTTACATAGCTCCTCAAATGGAACCAACATCGAGTCAAACGGTGCCAACGTCTGTTCCTGCATCCACTGCAGACAGATCGGTACAGCCAAACGCAGCACTGCCAGTTCCTAGCACTACTTTTTCGCCAGGACCAACACCTAGATCACAACCACAATCACCCAATCCCTTACCTACCGACCCTCCAGCTAAATACGTCACCCGATCCGGACGTCGCGTCCGCTTTAAGCTTCCGGTGGATGTGTAATATTTTTTTTTGTAATTATGTATACACCTTAAGGTCGGTTAATGTAAGTTCGGTTGTAAGTTTTTATTTGTTAATGCTCGGTTTACCTTTCTCCGTGGGGGGGTGGTGTGGCGAACGTCGCGCCACCTCAAAACATATCTATAGACTCACGCACATGAGCGGGAAGGGGGCGCGGGGATAACACCGCGCTTCTATATCACACAGGACATTGCGGTCGCGCCGCGCACACGCACAGGAGTCGGTCCGAGACCTTCACCGAAGCTCCCCGCTCCCGCGCCACGCCAACGCACTCGCGGAAATGTTTATCGTAGCTTTCTAAGCTAATATAAGTCTTTAAGTCTTATATAATAATGGAGACGTTTTGTGTTGTGTACCTAGTGAATAAAAGAATGTTGTGACTATACCTACCAATGACTTTCATTACTACACCGCAAGGCGTCCCAAACACGTTTATAATATGACTAAGTGCAGGGGCTATATATACGCAAACATTTTTAATTATATATGTACGAATACCATCATATCCAAAACTAGTCGTATTTTTAAGTGCATTAATAATTTTACATATATCCTGAGGTATTGTAGGAGTGAGAAACAATGATTTTGTCAAGTCTATACCATTTAATGTTTCGTGTCTACCTTTAGTTTTATTTAGATGACATTGACCAACACTCAGAAAATAGTTATTAAAATGATTTGCCATGTCATTAGGTTCACTTATTTTTTTACCCTCACTTGTAATAATGCAAGATATCGTCTCATTCGGAAATTGTAATTTTTGATTATTTATAACGTCCCATGTCGCTTTTGATTTATTCGTCGCATTCTGGATGTGGTAGTTATTTTGCGCTTTCTGTGTAAGCTTAATAACTTTTTTGAATCTCTTTGTGTAAGTTTTTAAGGTGTTTTTAGCATTAATTGTCTTTTTCCTTCTATAGTGCCACAAGAGATCAATTTTTTTCCTAGCGCATCTTTTTATGCCTTTTGATACCCAGGGAAGCTTTTTGGTATTTGAGCATTTGACTTTTATTTTAGGAAAACACATGTCATATAAAAGTACAAACATTCCATGAAAGTTATTGAAAGCTATGTTTGGATCATCACTCATGAACACGTCCTGAAAGCTAAGACTACTAATGGCCTCTATGAACTTGTTTCTATTTTCGTTACTGTATTCTCTTTTAGTGATGTACCATGACTTTATACGACAGCTCTTTTTTACGGGGCATTTAAAGTATTGACCAGAGTGGTCCGAAACTCCCAGTTCAAGTATTTCCCCTGTACCGCCTCTTACGTTATGAATTACGTTATCGATACACGTGCCACTACGGATTCTAGTGGGAACGTTAAATTGAAACTTAAGGTTATATTTAGCCACTAATTTTCCGAAATCTTTAGGCCGAGGAGTTTGTTCCAATAAATTTATATTAAAATCACCGCACACTATTACTTTGTATCCCGGTTTTAGTCCTAATTTATCCAAAATTGATCTAAGCTGAATAAAAAACTGTTCAACAGTATCTTTTTTCTTTTTTACTGATCTATAAACACAAATAATATGTATACTATGTTCTGGTAACTCTATAGCGCAGCATTCCATCACATTTGGTTTGGCATAGAGCCGATCGATTTCATCAATAGTTTTGTAAGTTAAATTATTTTTTACTAAAATGCATGCACCACCATATCTCTGAGCTCTACAAGATAATGAAGCCAATTTATAATTCGGTAACACTAACTGATCTGAGTCTTCTCGTTTCATGTTGTGTTCCGTTATACATATTATATCAACATCTTTTCCTTTAGATTCTAAATTCTCTATAGCAACTGATACCTGATTGGCTTTGTTTATCAATCCATCTATATTTTGATGTAATACGTTGATAGATTTATACACGAAATAAGTTTTTTTTAATTGAGCTGTTGTTTCGGGGTACATCAGTAGTATCTACGCTTATGTCAACGCTCCCCGGTACTCTAATACTATTGCTAAATGGTGTTTCATTATTACCGGCTGTTAATTGATGAACAAAGCTCTCAGTCTGGGTGGATTTATCATCCCTTTGAGTTTTATGTAGCAAATCTCTTTTAACAGTTTCCATATACTTTTCATATTGCATCTTATGGTTTAGCCTTAATATTTCTCTTAGTATACCTTGACACATGTGCATATTCATGTGACGCTTTAGTGGACGATGCCTCGAAAAATTCATGTCGAGATAGGATACGTTGCCATATTTGCCACATATAAATTTAAGTTCATAATTTAATTTGTTCTCATTCAAGTATTTATTAAATGGAATTTCTACAATTATGGTGTTGGTATTTTTCGTATATTGAAACCAGTGATTTAAATGTAGTTGAAAATTGTATGGGTTGTGGTCATTAGTACCGCCTATCACTATCACATAATCTTCTTTACTATAGTTCTTGACTTCGCTTGCAGTTGATTCAAATATGTCACCGATTGTGGCTCCTGGTTTTCTAATGCTTTTCACGCTATAATCCTTGCCTAACAGTTTTTGCAGTACATGTCTGATATTCCGTCCCTGCTGGTCAGCTACAATTAGAACTTTTTTAGAAAGTTGGCTAGTTTTATCATTCGGCGCAGTTTTTTGTGTTGTATAAACAGTTTTATTGTTCCTTCCTTCATATGGCTCAGATTGTGTGTTTTTTGGACAGACTGTGATAGTACCACTATTTTGATTATTATTATGTTCCTGTGTGTCATGCAAATTATGTGACGGATCCTCTTGTTGTTGTATTTGTGTGTTGGAATTAGTCTGATTTGAATTTAAAACCTCATCGGCGACAATTGACATATCTTGCCGGGTACTATCAAATATTGCATTGCGCAACTTCCTTTTCTTCGAATTAGTCATGGGTGAAGGTGAGTAAGTAAATCCTGTTTGTTTATATGTGGCCCACAAATATTTGTACTTTTGCAGTTCAACTTTCAACGAATTATTTTCACTCAACAAGTTTTCTATTTCCACATGAGCTGATGATAATTCTACCTTGAGTTTTTCAACTTCATCATTTTGATTATCTACTCGACTATCATTCATTGAGCTATTGGGAAAGTGGTTTATTGTGGCGTCTAAAAAAGACGAATCTGATAGATTTGTGCATGATTGTGACCTTTGCTGTCGAAAAGTAATATGATCGGAGTTATGACTCTGGTCAGCATTATTCTGCATAATTATAATACAAGTTATGGGATTTACATTAAATAGTAATGATATATTTACTTAATGATTTTATTTTCCAATATAAAATTGATGTCCTGTCCTCTATGCTCAACTTTATGCTTGATTCTTGGAACACTCGTCTATGATGTCTAATGTCACATTATCTATGTTCAGTTGTCATTGTCAATCTATTGTCAAAGTTGATGTTTATTTTGTTCAAAGACCGGTCGTGGTTTTCTGAATGTTTGTAGTGCATTAAAATGATTGCCAAATCTCAAAATTTGCATAGAAATAACGGCGGTTATATTGAATATCAATGTTGTGATGATTTTAAAATGCAAATTGAGTGAAAATATGGGCTCACCAGTGTTTGTAATTCAGTTGGTCAGATGACTAGGTTATGTTTGTCACTGTTGATATCATGTAAGTCTTGAGATAAGCACTTGTAGTTATTTTATTAATTAAAATTCGCCAGAGAACTTGACTTGAACTGTTTACTAGACCGGGGCTGCCAGCCGAAAAAACTTACGCGAGGGTTTCTTGTTGAGCGCGGGGTGTGGGTCACTCAGTGTCGGCTGCAGGTACTTCTTTACTGGACTCTCGGGCCTGAAAATAGGACTTCTTAAAAGTCTCCAACTTGGAAAAATTGCAATAACTACGAATACAGTAACTCACAAACTACGTGAAATATTTTGAGTCCTGAGCAGTTTTGTCTGTTGTTTAGGTTATTTAATCTTAACTTGTGCTAAATTCACTTCGAGAGCTTTAATACCTAAGTTAGTGTTTAAATTTACCTCGGAATAGTGACAGAAGGGAGGCCAGGCTTCTTGAATGGAGTTTTCGTGGACGATCTTTTGGTTTGCGAATCGAATGACGAAGAAATATCTGTGGTAGAAAAATAATTTTAGATATACATATATATTAATTTACAATAGAATATTGGGAAAACAGGTGCTACTTACTTGATATCACAGGCTGGGAAGTCGATTCTGTGATTTCCGTCCTTCCAAGGTTTGCTATTGATTGCTACAATAAGGAGAAATAACTCGTTAAAATTATAACTCGCTATATTTTTAGATAACGACACAATACAATGGCATTGTGTCTAGTCAATATCTAGACATTAAAAAAATACTTATGTACCTGTACTTCAGATTCCAGTTTTTCTTTCTCAGTTTTCTCAGGACCCACATCGACCGGTTGTTCGTTAGTTTTCCTCAGGCCGGCGATCAGACTGGTCTGTTGTTTCTGCAATAATCATAATTAACATATAGAATGGAGATGGTAAAATAAAGAGAGGGTCAAAGTTAATATTATTGTATTTATCACTAAAAATTCTGTTTTTCTACTGTAATCTCTGTTCTGGTGAGTTTATTAAATTGCTCAAAGGCCTTAAAAACAGCCGAGATTACCACGAGCTTTCCAACAAACTAAAGCTCAAGTATTATCACACAAGCAAAAACCAACCGTACACACTGCTACATAAGATCGATAATTGCATAGTAATACTCACACTGCTATTAGCACGTATCTTCTTAAGACAGCCTTCGAGCCAGGTGCGTATGGTCTGCTTGGCCACCTCCTCCTCGATGAGGAACTCGAACTCCTCCCGCGCGAGGAGCTCCTCCATCTGCAGGGACTTGCGGATGTCCACCGTGCGGTACGATAGCATGCTGGAAAGAGAATATTATTATAATGATTACTATCTTCGGACGAAACATTCGTTTAATTCGATAGAACTTCATGTACTTACAGATAAGTTCGTCCAATCATTAATTATCTTTTCCACTTCTAAACATAGGCGAGACACATAAGGTAAGGTTCAAAGTATTCACTAGCTGTGTAAGTTTGACTTGCCTTATCTTAAAATAAGGGTCAATTTTTTTTTATGTGATCAGTGTTTGTTGGACAAAATCTCCGACTTTAATGTAGGTGTATGTTGGTGGATTGATCGACGAACATAAAAAAATAAGGGTTGATTGGCAAACTCTTTAGTCGAGGGTTTGAAAAGGGCATTGGAACTATCTACCAATAAAATGCGACTGTTATGCCGTAACAAAAAATTCTAGTCAAGAGTCTGCAATTTAACGTGTTATTGATGGTCTTTTTTTTATTTTGAAAAAAAAAACTGGTGTCGGGAGTTCATCAAGCCACCCTAAGGGCCTCTGACATGGCTTAACGACTGCCGTACTAGACAAACATCCGGGACCTACAATTTATGAGCTGTGTGGCCAGTATCAAAGTACATATATTGCTTACTTGATGACGTCATGGAAGGTGACGTCCTCCCCGTTGTGCAGGCGCTCCAGCTCGTAGCACATGTACTTGAACAACAGCCGCTCCTTGTGCGTGTCGCACTCCAGCCGCCCCTTCAGCAGCCGCAGGATGAACTTCACCTGAGGAACGAGTTCCATGAGGATAACTATAGGTCTATGAATAAAAATGCAAAGAATGCCTATTAAGGAGAACCGGATTGGAAAGGACGAAACCGAAATTTCGAAAACGAATCTCGACGGATATGTATCACTACAGTAACAAAGTGGGTTTTTTTTAAACATGGTCTTATTCCATAGCTATGTCGTGCCATGTCTTAAAAATGCAAAAAGACGTTATCTAAATATATAAAACTCAAAGGTGACTGACTGACTGATATACCTAGTGATCTATCAACACACAGCCCAAACCACTGGACGGATTGGGCTGAAATTTGGATTGAAGGTAGATGTTATGACGTGGGCATCCACTAAGAAAGGATTTTAGGAAATACTACTCTTTAAGGGGTGAAATAGGGGGTTTGTCTTGCTCACCTTCCTGACAGGTATGACTCCCTTCTGGTGCACGTCCACGATGTTCCAGGTGTTCTGGAAGTTCCTGATGTCTGCGTACGAGAGCAGCGCGTCCTCTTCGTTCGAGTAGAATAACGAGAAATTCTCCATGATGATAGCTGCAACAATCAGTTAATGTTAAAGTTTTATTATACTTTCGATAAAAAAATAGTTTAGCATAATAACCCTGGGAAATGTTTAATAACATCACTTTCTCTTTCTCTTTTTAGTATTTTATAGAACTGGTGAAGATCGAGATTCGTTTAACTCTCTGTTTGAGTCGTATTTCCTCATAAATGAGGATCGTGACTCCCCCGCAGAATTAATTAGTTAGTGGCGTTCTCTTGAGCATATACATCTTAGTGGGCGCTCAGATCCTTCCACGGTAGACACATGTCCTTGGATTTTGTGTTCCTCAAGCATGTCGGTTTCCTCACGATGTTTTCCTACACCGTTAAGCGAGTGCAAATCCATACTTTACTTGAAAATACAAGTCATTGTGTAGGACCGTATTCCAACCAGGGTGCGTCTGGATGTAAAGCAGACACTGGAACCGCTGAGCCACACTCTCTCCGTTCAACTAGTCTTCATTGAAATGTGTGAACTTACCCACAAGTAAATTAAGCACGATGTACGTAATAATGACGTAGAAGGTGCAGAAGTACGCCAGAGACGCCGTGAAGTTGCCACAGTCGGTCTCCCAGTAGTTGTCGGCGGGGGTGCAGTAGGGGGGCGCCACCATACAGTCGTGCATTATTTTGTTCCAGTCTTCTCCGGTCACTATACGGAATAGCATCGCTACGCTGTGGATGGGGGAGTTGAAGTTTGCTCGTCTGAAATACAAAAAAAAATGTTTCCTTTTAAGTTTCACAAAGAGTTTTAAATATTTCACTGTCACATTTTGTTCATTCTAACTACTGAAGTGATATTCGTTCGCCACTGCGTGCAGAAACATTCGATTGAATCTAGCCAATAAAGACTCTCATAAAATAATTGAAATGAAAATGATCAAGTTATTTAAGTAGCCAATAGCTAATGTTTTATTGTTGCGTGATTTTCACTTGGACAATGTCGGTAATACCTATTTGTAATATGAGAATTTGTCATTATAAATTTATTCTCTTTCATTCTTTTAAAAACAATAGCTTACCTCCCAATTCCTTCTCCATACTTGACGTTTCCAAACACGATGGTCCCGGCGAGCGCGTAGAAGAACACCAGCAGGAACATGCCGAATATGATGAAGAAGCTCTTGCAGACAGACACTCCCACCGTCAGCATCAACATCTTCAGCGTGGTGTGCTTGCCGGTGATGGTGAAGAAACGGAGGATCACCACCATGAAGCCCACGAAGTAGGACAGGTCGTTCTGATGATGAGAGAAAAGAAAGTCAAACGTAAACCTATCCCACGTAAAAAAAAGTTAGAATACGTCATTGTATAGGTACAAATCATACCGTCACTAGGATATAAACCTGTTAAACGCCGAATTCACCAACTATATTCGACTAGCACGCGTGCATAGCATGTGTGCTCTGTGAGTCAAATGCATCCATATTTGATAAAGAGCAACTTATAACATGTGACATACAGAGCACGGTAGCAGCTGAGGCGTAGTGATAACACGCCGAATTGTAGAGGCGGCTCCAATGACAACGAATGAATGAATTTGGACTAGTGGAAGGAAGGTAGCAATACCTACATTATTACAAGGGAAAAAATTGCCTTGTTAAATTTAGGGCCATAATCACGCACTTATGTACCTACACTATGTTATGAATAAAACGTTAGATTATCTCTATTTTAAAACAAACTGTTTTATTGGCAAATTTCACCGTTCCTTACCTTGAGAGTAAAATGCATGAATATCCAGATGCAGCCCGCCACGGTGACGAGCAGGTCGTATCTGTTCCGGCGCGACTGCCAGTAGCCGCGCGGCGTGAACGCGATGGTCTTCAGCAGCACTTCCACCACGAACACAAGAGTTAGGAGCGCGGAGGTCAGAGCTAGCTTCTCCGTGTGCGGGGAGTATTTGGACCACTGGGAAAGGAAATGATCATCATTTGTAATGTTTTGCAGGGTTAGTACCTAATATGTATAACTAAATGAGGATTTTTTTAAGGTTGAAAGGATTTGACTAGGAAGGTAACACAAATCTAGTTAGTAACGTTAAATTGTAGGTCTTGGCTGTTTGCCGTAGTAAACGCATGTAAGAGGGCCCTAAGGCGGTTTGAAAACTCTTACTCCCTAGTTGCCCACTGTCATACTAACTAGCCTTGTTCGATTAATCCATGAAAAAAAAGATACAGCTATACTGGAGAAGAAATTGCAAGTGGGCGTGACCAGCCTGGCGAGAATATAATTATTGTCCGTTGGACATATTTTCAGTAAAGAATTTACTTTAGGTATACCTAATGTAAATTCTTTACTGAAAATATGTCCAAAAGGTTACAGAGACTATTAAAAAAACAATATTGATACTCACAGTGACAGCCAGCAGGCCGCTATTGACGAGCACCACGATGGCTATGACGCGCTTGAAGGTGAGGTTCTGCGTGACGTCATACGCGAAGGCGCGCACCTTGCGCTTGTTGGGGCGCGGCGGCAGGTGCAGCGGCTGGGCGATCTTCAACCTCTTCTTCAGGTCACACCTGCGTAAAATAGTTAACAGTATTTATACATGTTTTACCTGCGCTTCTATTTACTCTAGGTAGGTATTATACAAAAAAACTGTAAGTAACATAAGAAAAACCGCAAGGAGCACCTGGATTCAATCTACACCGGAGCGGGAAGAGTGACGTACTAGAAGACAGGCCTATGCTCAGAGATAACAGGCTGAAGATGATGAGGTATTATACTCGTAATTAGTATCTAGATTAAGCTTCTATTCGAAAGATCTATAATTTGTCGGTCTTCAAGTCGAGAGTAAACCGGTTTCTTCTAGGCAAGCGCGCTAGATCGTAGATTATAACGTTGCTTAACATCTGGCAAGTTGTAGTCAAGCGTGAGCCTATTTCATGTAAAAAAAAAAGATCAATATTACCCATGACCGTAGCATTTTGGCAAATAGCAAATATACACGCAATTTGGAGAAAAAAACAGTATCAAGACATCGCAAGAGGTGCCGGGACTAAATAGTTATAGGAATAAATGACACGGACATACATTTATGCAGAAAATTTACTTGGATCCTAAACTACAAGGAATGGCGGTTTGTACTAATAAATTCTAAAGTGAGTTAGCGGGTTATATCATAAGCCGCTGCATCGCATAACATGAAATAAGTTGTTGTCTATCGTGGGAAGTCGTCTGAAGAAGACTATCTGTTAAATAAACTACTTATTATAGGATACTCACCACCGGCGCTGGTCGACAGTGAGCAGAGCCGTGCCCTTGTTCTCGGAGTAGTTGGCGATGACCACACCCACGAACAAAGTCAGACCGATCATGCAGCCCAAGAATATGTACACGTGGATGTAGATCGCGTGCATCTGCACAAAAAACACATTTTATTATATTCAAGATACAACAATGAGGCCCTTAGGGCGGTTTTGAAAACTCTCGACACCAGAATTGGCCACTCTCATTCCATAAGAAGAAGTAGAACAATAAGAAGGTTTAGAAATTAAAACACATATTTTTTAAACATCTTGTAATAAAATTTCTGGACATTCTATACCTCCTTGATTTCGATAATATAATCAAATAAATATCTGACCTGTAATTTAGATAGTAGTTTAAGGAAACTTACCGGTCCCAATGCTTTGATCAAGACATCTCTAACATCCAACCAGCCCTTGAACGACAGTACCTCGAATAGTGTGAGCAAAGCGTCGCCTATGTTGTCAAAGTTGAACCGTTTTGGGTTTGCCCTGAAAAAAATAAATATTTAAAAACCATTTTTCATATTATTATGTAATACAGATTGATTGGGCAGATTGGGATATCGTGGTGGGAGCCCAGGTCCTTCCACGAAAAGACACATGTACCCAGATTTTACATGTACTCAGTAAATAGTAGAATAATATTGATTCTTGAAGCTATAATTCCTGGGCAGACGCCCTCCATTCTAGACGCTCCATAAAGATCGCTTAACATTACGCGAATTATGGTTGAGTGCAAACCCAATTCACGTAAAAAATAAATCTATATATAACACTCAAAGGTGACTGACTGACTGAGTGATCTATCAACGCACATCCTAAACCACTGGACGGATTGGGCTGAAATTTGGAACGAAGGTAGATGGTATGACGTAGTCATCCGCTAAGAAAGGATTTTTGGAAATGCCACTTTTAAAGGGGTGAAATAGGGAATGCAAGTTTTACTTCTTAAAGCAAGCGAAACCTCGAGCACCCACTAGTTAAAAATTTAAACTCACCAGACCCTCGGCACGAGCATGGAGGGGAAGGTCTCGTTCTGTCCGGGGCGCAGCTTCATCTTGGTGACGAACACGCGCCGCATGAACACGCCTACGCAGTCCTCGCGCCGCGCGATCGTGGGGTCGTTGCAGCGGGCGAGTCTGGAATACATAGTGATATTTATGATTTCGACATATTTTAATTAAATATTTAATTTCGTTTGAAAATATAGAAACTCCCTAGGAAATTGTAGTTCTTTTAATTATATTTTTTGTCGACATGAAATACTTTTTTATGAATAAAGATGATTATGATTATTTTTCACTATCGTAGTAAAGCTAAACTATGGAGCTGTGTCATAAACGCTTTGACTGCTCATAGCGTGTCTTTGCGTTTTCGGAGAATTAACGACATGCCCGGAACGCAAGAATGCGTTTTCAATACGCTTCGTAAATTGAAATTGCGAATGCGTTAATGAGACAAATAAATGTATTTATTAGATATTTTATTTTTACCAGAAAATAGTATTGTATGTTATCCATTATATTCACATAACACGAAGATATTAGACATCAGATTTTATTTTTAAATCAGAACTTGTTTTCCCTCAATGATGTTTAACTGTAAGCACGAAGAGAAAAAGGAAGGCCGAGAAGGTCATACGTATATGGACCAAAGGCGGGCGTCACGTCGTATAAGGAGATCAAGGAACTGGCAGAAGATCGGGAAGGATGGCACATGCTCCATATACAAGGGCCTTGCCCTTAAATTTGTGACGATGAGAACTTGTTATAGAAATGAGATATGATATTTACCTTCCACCATAAAGTTGAACACCATAACTTGCGAACACGAACATCAACAGTATCAGCAATGTCGATACCTAAAACATAACAAGTATGATAATTACAACGATGCTTTGAAATGAAAAAAAAAGAATGCTTAAAATTTAGCATAGTGGTCGTTCGCTTCTGTTTTCCAATAAAAACAAGCTACATATTTTCTTCTCTGTGACCGTCGCCAAATGATAAAGACGTGATGGCGTTTCCAGAAAGACGCAGATTCAAATCCAGTCTTGAGGGGGTGACGCCTGAGGATCTTGACGCCCCCGCAGAATTAATTCGTTAGGGGAGTTCTCTTAGGCAGATACATTGTAGTGGGCGCCCAGGTTTCCACGGCAGACCTATCTCCTCGGATATTGTATAACACAATATCCGAGGAAAATCAAACTTCACCGAAAATGAAATTCTATAGCCACTAGTTCATATAGTCACCAGTAGTATCTCCTTGAAGCCGCGGCACAGCTCGTAGACCACCTTGCGCATGTGCGGCACCAGCGTGAAGATGCGCAGCGGGCGCACGCAGCGCAGGATCATCAGCATCTGCGCGCCCGAGCCCGGCGGCACGCGCACCGGCATCCAGCACAGGAACGTGAGCGACACCTGCGATACAAACAACAATCTTATCTAAATATGTATATAAAACTCAAAGGTAACTGACTGACTGACTGATATAGTGGTCTATCAACGCACAGCCCAAACCACTCGACGGATTGGGCTGAAATTTGGAATGAAGGTAGATGTTATGACGTAGGCATCCGCTAAGAAAGAGTTTTTGGAAATGCCACTTTTGAAGGGGTGCAAGTTTTACTTCTTAACGGAAGCGAAGCCGCGAGCACCCACTAGTTGGTATATAAAATGTAATCATATGTTGGTATATAAGTGTAATCATTTAATGCCAACATGTCAAGTCATATACTACACAACCTTTAATTATTAAAATTAGAAGAATCACATTCCAAATTGGTTACGTCAAAATTTGTATACCTACTAAATAAATTTGGAAAGAATTGATGGACTAAATTGAAGCGAGCTCTGGTGTTGAAATTTCTACTCCAGAGGCTGTTGGGCTGCCGGACATTACGTCAGTAGGGGTAATATATCCAAAGATGTATTTCTAGTGCGACAATGAAAAACCACTGTAAGTTGAAAGGACTACTATGTAGGTTTATCAGAAAAACCAAGGAGTAAAATTGATAAAATAATAATTACCACTAACCACTCCAAAGCGTTTAGGTATTGATGTGTGATTAAATAAATACCAACAGTTTGCTACGTAAAAAAAAAACAACTATACTTACAATATAAATAAAGACATCCAAAACTGCGGCCGCATCTTTCAGATAAGCTTTAGGAGTGAAGAACAATCCATCCGACAGTATTTTGAGCGCTAACTCCAGACTCATGAATATCACGAATCCATACTCGGCAATCTGAAAATAAAAGTGAATCTAAGTACTTACATGGGAATATTAGAATATTTAGCTTAGTTTTTATTTCGCTTAGTTATTTTTTTTTATTATTGATTTATTGTTTGACATGCCTGCTATGTAAGAATTTTAATTTAATTTTATCAATTTCACTAAGTGCAATTTTATTTTGGTATAAAGTGTTGTTTTTCAAGTTTAATTTTGATCTGATATGACATTTTGAAATTTGTTTGGACTAAAGGTCTAAAATAAATGGTTTTATTTTATTTATTAGAAGCAAACAGCTATTAATAACAGAAACTTAAATATTATGTCGATTTAGCTACATACGTAACCCATTGTAGTCTCATACAATATCGAATCTGAACGAAGTTAACTGATAGGTACTGAGTTTGTTTTCGGATGGGAGACCAAATAGTGGATATCTAAGTTAGATACTTCTAAGATTTGAGGAAATTTTAATTGTTGAGTCTAAGGATCTGTTATTTAGTACATTTACTAGTTAAATAGTGAGTACCTGTAGTACGAAATTCTCCATGACTCTGTAGGTGGGTGTCTCGAACATCATGGAGAGGCAGGACAGCGTGGTCACCATGATCATCACCCAGTCCATGTACGTCACCAGGCCCAGGAAGTTGCTGGAAATGTATATGGAATAATAAAATAATGTTTTATTTTAACCACGATAATCAGCAGCGCTAGAATGGCCCAAGAACACACTACTACACTTAAGGATTTTCGTATCTCCGACATTCGTCGAAATTTGTTTCGCAATAAAGAGCAGCCTATAATGCCTGCATAAAAATCTCGGTGAGTCGTTGCTTCGTTACGACACGAAGGAGAACTCTCTCATACAAATCAACAAACCCACTCAAGGTTTTAAGCCGTTTATATAATGGAATGACTTACTGGAAGCTCTTATAGTGCACCTTCCTCTCGTTCCCAGTAACAGGGTCCCGCAGTCGCGCGTCATATCGTGCTTCCACTATAGCGCGGCAAATCTTGCGGAAACGAGACTCGCGCGGAACTATCAGTAGAGGAGTGTCAAATAGAGGGTGGTTCTCGCGCAGATCTTCCTCGCGTTGGTTCCTGGAAATAACATTGTTTCAAAACGTAAGTGACACAAACAAAATGGATACCCGTAGGATTTTGGAACGTGTTACTGCAAATGTACCTAATGCTGAACACAATACTTTCCATTTTAGATTAGGTATAACGACAACTCGCCATTAAGTTTTCCAACAAAATATGTTCGGGAACGAAACTGTACTAACGGCGACGTTTTAGTTCTGACATTGACTGATGATTCTTCAATCGGTTTAATTGCAACTGCAAAATCTTTTACTGTATTTTAATTACTCCTATAACTGATTTTTTTACCCCGAAATAATAAGTTTCAAGAATAATTACACAATTACCTCCTCATTTCAGCCTGTTGCCTTTTAGCCTGCAAGAGTCGTATGTCTAGATAGGGCGGTCTCGCGCGAGAAGACGGCACCACTCTAGAAGCGGCGCCGATGTCTCCGTTCTCTAACAGATGTTCGTATGTCTGTTTCAGCTTTATAGAGCCGCTGCGGACGGAGCGACGGATGGAACGGGAACCGAATCTGGGAAACAATAACAAAGTAAGTAAGCAAGTATGGTTTCAAATTGGGCACCAGCCAAGCTCACATTGCGACCAACTTCAAAAAAGGAGCATATTTACGATTTAGTTGCATAAACTATCTTAGGTTGGTTAGGGTACGACTCAACAAACGAGAGAAAAAAAAGAAAACAAGAAAGAAACGCACTTTTATTAAGTTGTAGTACCATGAATGTAAGAAGTACCTACAAGTAGGTATACATATATACGTACTTTTTCTGATCCACTCGGAGTTGTTTAGCGCTGGATATAGTTCCTTGCGGCTTGAGACCTTTCCCGCCAGTGGCCAGCATTGCGGAGTCTCCTAGCAAAGGACGGTGGTTGTTGGAATCCCTGGGAAACAACATTTTAAAGTATTTAGTCAGATAGTTCTTGTCTGTGATGAAATAAGACAAAAACAAAAGAAATAAACCTTTTACAACGTGGCGATGGATGGAACACAAAAATCTGGAAACAAAAAAAATATATCAACAAAATCAAATTAAAATGAATTCACGTAAAATTAAAAATATTTCAAACATCCACAAAAAGCGTTACTAAAACTATACTAACTCGATAATAGAGCTGACAACATGTCTCCGGAGCGCGGAGCTGGGCCGCTGCGACGGTGGCGCAACCATGAGCGTGTTGACGAGACACCGCTTGCGGTACGGGAAGGAGATCTTGGCCTGGCCGATGTATTCGAACGCGCGCCGAGACACGTCTCCGGCCGAGCGAGCCGCGCCCTCCTCTTCGCCCTCTACTTCGCATACGAACTGGCGCATGAAGGATTCGCGGACCTAGACACAATAATAAATTAATATCCATAGTACAACATACAATTTTAGTGTTATATGAGAACGAGTGAGAAGTATGTTAGATTCAGTCAGGCACAGATCGTGATTTTTGCATAATACCTACTAATGTAATGTTGGTTTTTCATAAGTGTCAGGCACAGAGGTTTGTTCGAACGAAAAACAGCGTAAATAAATATACTTACTTATCAAATTTTCTAATCCATTTTGTTCTCCTAAATAAGAAAAAATAGTTTTCACAAATGAATCATAGTACTTATCATTCATGCTCTGTCATTTTTTCTTTGGTTTTTGCAATTCCTGTTAAAACAACATGTGTACCTACTATGTCTAAAATACAACACCAGATCACAAGTATTTTTGTCATATTTCTAAGCTACAATATGCTACCTACAGATGGGATATATTGATGAGTCAGATATGCATCATACCTTAGGCAGGTTAAAGTCCCCGGGCACTTTATGCAGCCGTGTCATCTGCGGGCTGTCTGGGAACTTCTCAAAGATCCTCAGCCGGAAGGGGAGGCTCTCCTTGATCTCCGCGCTCTGCTGTCTGTACCGCAGCTGCTTCAGCTTCTTTATATCCTCGTCCAGCTCCAGATTGTCCAGGATTACTGCTACGAAGAGGGAGAGCACGATCTGCGGATAGGATGTGAGATTGTCATTTATGAGGATGACAGAACGAATTTATAGTAGAAGTATTAGTATATTAACATTAGTAGTCAATTTTGCTAAGCATTAGTACGACACTAGGCGAAAGCGTACGACTTCGTTCGGGATAGTAAATATCTAACTTTTGTCACATTTAGGATTCCCCACACTACTGTCATACCAAAAGTAACAATGATTCACATCGCTTCGTTGCGGCTTTTAAAAACATCACCAATGAACCAATTACCATTTATAAAATGGTATGATTTTGTTGAATGCCACGGCTGCTTCATATTCTAAAACATAGCCAAACGACGTCATTTACTATAGGCTTTAAACTAGGATGTTCTAGTGGCTAGTTTAGCTAGTTGGCTGTTCAGGGTAAGCTATCTTACCAAGGTGACGAACAAGTGATAGAATATGAAGTAGACCGCCACGAGCTGCGTGAGGGTCTGGCTCGTGCGCACCATGGTATCGTCCATCTATCTGTAGGCCAGCTTAACAAGGTGATGAACAAGTGGTAGGATATGAAATAGACTGCCACGAGCGGCGTGAAGGTCTGGCTCGTGCGCACCATGGTCTCGTCCATCTATCTGTAGGCCATCTTACCAAGGTGACGAACAAGTGGTAGGATATGAAGTAGACCGCCACAAGCGGCGTGAGGGTCTGGCTCGTGCGCACCATGGTCTCGTCCATCTATCTGTAGGCCATCTTACCAAGGTGACGAACAAGTGGTAGGATATGAAGTAGACCGCCACGAGCGGCGTGAGGGTCTGGCTCGTGCGCACCATGGTCTCGTCCATCTATCTGTAGGCCATCTTACCAAGGCGACGAACAAGTGGTAGGATATGAAGTAGACCGCCACGAGCGGCGTTAGGGTCTGGGTCGTGCGCACCATGGTCTCGTCCATCTATCTGTAGCCCATCTTACCAAGGTGACGAACAAGTGGTAGGATATGAAGTAGACCGCCACGAGCGGCGTGAGGGTCTGGCTCGTGCGCACCATGGTCTCGTCCATCACCTCCACCCACGCCTCCTGCGTCAGGATTTGGAACATGGACATGAAGGCCTGCAACAGAGAGAGAGTAAAGTTTATAAGGAATAAAGAATAAAATACATTTATTGGGATACGAAACAACAAGAGATACAGAACACAAGAAAATATAAAGATATATAGGTACAAGTACACGTTTCGTGCCACAGGCGCGTGAAGCGAGTGCATCTTCCTGTAAAATCTGGTCGGAAATTCAATGAAAATTCACGGTGTAAGTATATTTTTATGGCTCTTTTTGTTGCTACTACACTTACATATGAGATAAACTTTGATAAAATAATGATGTAATGATCTAATAGAAACTATGTAACATTTTAGTCGTAACGACGCACGCTCAAAAGATCATGGGTTATTTTGTAAAGTGCTAAGCCCGCACTATTGTTGTTTAACTTAAACTGCCGATCGGAGGATCGGCAGTTTAAGAAATTGGCCGTGTTTATTCATAATAAAAAGTTCAAGATCAAAAAATCGTTGTACACATCACTTCAGAGATATTGTAATTGCCATAAAATATATGGATTTGTAAATCATATTTTTCCTCTTTCATATATAAAACAATAATCCTAGAATGCTGTCAACTATTGGTCATCTAAGTTAATAGTCAATAGCTAGGTATCATCCTTACCTCATCAAAAGTCTCAAACTTGGTGAACTCGCAGAGGAAGCAGAACAGCTGCATGGATATTGAGGAGCTGATGATGAGCAGGCACATGGTGAAGATGATCAGGCTGCCGAGCTTCTTGCCCGGACCGAAGATCTTGTACACGAACCCTTCCAGCAGCGGGGACGCCTTGATCAGACGAACTATGCGCAGCACCTGCAAGTGACGTCAACATACTGAGTTTAGATAGATAGATATTTTTTTATTGTCACACACATATAAAACAAAATTAATTACATTACCACTACAAGTGGTGCCACAAGTGGTGGTGAGAGTTTCTTTTTTTTAACTTTAACGGGTTTGCACTTGGCCATAGTTTACTTGATAGCAAGCAAAGGCTATGTATGGCCTAAGATGGAGTGTGCTTACCCGGTAAGAACCGATTCACTCTAGCTTTGTTTCTCCGAGAATTGCGATCTTCAAAGCGAGAGTGAATCGGTTCTCACTGGGTAAGGCCGTTCCCTCCTAGACCGTAATGATTGCTTACTATCAGGCGAATTACGGTCAAGCTCAAACCCATTCATTGTAAAAAAGGAAAATTTCAAAAAAATTGTGTATAGATCCGCATTCAATTAAATAAATAAATATTCAGGGACATTACACACAGCGCCATCTAGCCCCACACTAAGCAAACGCTTAATTGCAACAAAATATGTGATTGCAATAAAGACATTGGATTGAACTCTAGCGGCTAGTTGCGGAACTATAGTTTGAATTGCTTTACACTTTTGTTGTTTTAATACATCTTTTTTTTAATAAGCTATGTTTTTGTGGCCAGTTTAAAGATTACGAGATTTTTTTAATTAGATATAGTTTGACATCAAGAAAAAAACAACTACTTAGAGATGTTTAGGGAATAAATTTTAACAATTAATCTAAAATTCAAACAAGACATAAAAAGAAATTGCAGAAAAACGTATGAAAGTAAAAAAAAATATTAGAATTAACTTACTTGAAAGTATGTGAAGCCAGACATATAAAACTGCGGTATGATGTGTATGGTCGTTCCGATTGCCAGCAGTAGCTCGAACTTGTGAACTGAATGTTTGAAATATCCCTTCAGGCCGAGGCACCAGATTTTTATCAACGCTTCTAGGTCCAGGAAAATTGTGAAGGCAATCTGAAATAAAAGATAAAAATTAGGAAAAATATTTTTTTAATTACAGAAACGTGACAATAACAGCACACAGTTTTACTAACTTTAAATCATTTGGAGTAGTGATAAAAATAAAATAATAGTCATACACGAAGCAACTTCGATCAATCTATACTATCTACCTATATACTAATATTATACAGCTGAAGAGTTTGTTTGTTTGTTTGTTTGAACGCACTAATCTCAGGAACTACTGGTGCGAATTGAAAAAATATTTTTGTGTTGAATAGACCATTTATTGAGGAAGGCTTTAGGCTATATTATATCACGCTGCAACTAATAGGAGCGAAGAAACAATGGAAAATGTGGAAAAAACGGGGAAAATATTCATCTTTGCGAGCTTCCGTTGCGGGACCTGCAAAAACGGTTCAAGTCGTGGGTAACAGCTATAATTTTTAAAGCTAAAGAGGTAGTTTGCAAAAATAAATACGATGCCCAAAATTACTATTCCACGCGGTCGAAGTCGCGCGCACAGCTAGTATTTTATATGCTCTCAGATGTTAGAGCAAATCGCACTGTAGGCCGCTAATGCAACATACAACTTGCTTCACTATATGATAGACTGTACCTGTGCAGTTTGATTCCCACCTTATGTCTTGGGCAGATACAAGTGTTTCCTCACGATGTTTTCCTTTACCGCTTAGCGAGTGCATCTCTACACATCATTTGAAAAGCAAGTCTTTGGTGGACCTGCTATAGGATGGGTAAAGTAAAGGTAAAGATATAATAAAATAAAATATAACTTTAATGTACACCATAAAACACAGAAATTACAAAAAAGAAAAAAATATACTTGAATTTAAATTAAAAGGGCGGCCTTATCGCCTTAGGCGATTTCTTCCAGGCAACCTTTTGGATGGACTCATATTGAAACTCAATGTGATATAGTACCTCAATATAGTAGTATTTCTGGTAGAAGAACTGGCGCGGGTTCCCGTCGTGCTTGAAATTCATGGTGGCGGTGATGATGCCGTTGGCGAGCACCACCCCCATCACCAGCAGCCGGAAGTACGCCGAGCGGAGCATCTTGTGAAAGATCTCGGGGGCACTGCCTGGAAACAACATCATCATTATCTACAACCGGTTTATGTCTTCTACCTACATGCTTATTGGATTAGACTTAGGTACTTCCGGATGTATGTCTTCCACCTGACATGCTTATTGTATCAGACTTTATGAGCAACATGATTATTGTAAGACAAAAGACACGTTCAAATTTCGTCTCGAGTCACCGAGCAAAGTTTGTCATGCATGGAACATCTGATTTCATTTCTTTGAATTGATAGAAACACAATTTGTAAGTGTATTTTTAAAGCAATATTTAAAAGGTTTCGCGTAAGTTTATCAATTACGCTGCACATTTCTGTGATAATGTTACGTCTCCTTACGAATACGACTTTAGATAATTCTGAGATTTTTTGCACCAGTAGAAAATCCAATGCTACAAGTCTCTCTCTCTGAGTCACATTTCCTCATAACTGAGGGTTGTTACACCCCCACAGAACTAATTCATCAGGGCACTTCTCTATGTGTCAATGTTATATGTACCTGAGTGTTTATTCTCATCAATAGTGACCAGTTTCCACCCGTTATCGTCTCCCGTGAAGAACTGCGTGGTGCTCCCCTTGGTGATGGGGTTCCTGACGCCCCACATCTGCTGGAACTGCACCCGGATCTCGTTGAAGGTCTCCGTGATGACGGCTATGAACACGTTCTTGACCAGCCACGCCAGGAAGAAGATCATTGTACTGGAAAGGAAGTTTGTTTGTTGTACTTCAATTATTTATAGGATCCACGAAAAAATAAGTTCTCCCTATATTTTGTCAAGAGGCGATTAACAACTTATACATTTTTTGCGAATTTTCAACAAAAACTAATGTTGCAGAACAAAAGATGTTTGGACCAAAAGTCACAGAACAACGATCGGGCCCCCGCGCGAGCGCTCGATATAATGTATATGTAGTTTCTGCCTTTATGGAAATGTTTCTGGATTATGGTTTTTATTTAACACATACTTCATTTACAGATTTCCAAAAAATCCAGTGTTAAAAAATAAATGGATATTGGCGACCGGTAGATACAACTGGTTTCCTCATAAAAATGCCAGAATATGTCCAGTCATTTTGAAGATGATTTGATAATTTGGTATAGAGATAGTTTCAGTCCCGGGTAAGGACATAGGATAGTTTTTATCCCACGGGATAAAAACGTTTTTACAGCGGATAACACCGCGGGCCATAGCTAGTTAACTATAATTTTTACTTAAATAATATAGTTATACTAAAGACATATATTTCCATCTTCGAAGTAAATGTGTAAATAATCGATAAAAAAATATCGACATTGCACAGCCGATGAAGTTGAAGCGTACTGTGTACATGAACATCTCGTGCGTCGTAGTGTGCGTGCCGAAAGTGTGTTAGTCTTAGTAAATGGTGACACTTGTTTTGTATCGAATAAAGAAAGAATTCGCCTCTAGTCACAGGGCGACAAGCATGGACTTCAAAGCTCTGTGACCAATAGTAGTGAATGTGCATGTCATCGTTTGTGTTTTTTTTAAATAAAAGAACCTCGACGTTATGTCGTTGCACAGCATTAAAAAGGAACTTACAGACTACCAAACCCACAAATAAATAAATAAAAATAAAATAAAATAGCCTTTATTGCCAATTTACAAATAATATAAGAACTTAATAATAGTAGGTACCTAGTTTATGCAACTGTCATATAATGAAGTGAAGATCTTCACTAATGCAATTAATCAAACAACAAGAGTAAAAGCTGACAATAGTTTATCGCGTACGTGTATTGTCACAGTGATTTTGCCGCCATTAAAATCTAACCAATGAGAGCGCAGCTGCGCGCATCAATAAAACGCGACCAACCTGATTAGCCCTGCAATCAGGTTGGTCGCGTTTTATTGATGTTATAATGAGATATTACGATATCGATGTGGATATTATACTATCATGTGAAATTGCTTAAATTGAGTGTTTTGTTGTCTGTGCTATAACAGTAGTAATTATAAGTCAAGTATTGGAAACATAAGTAGAATGTTACAACATTAGTGTAGATAAAATAATTTTGAATTAAGTAAACTATTAACAAACCCACAAACAGACTTTTAATTTACATATTGATTTATTATAGAAGTACAGATGTTTAGAGATATACCTGAAATAGAGTGCAGATCGCCATGTCGGTAAGGAGTCGATAGCTCGGTACATGATGAACACCCAGCCTTCTTGAGAGGATGCTTGGTAGACCGTGAAGATACTTGTGGCTGAAATAATAATAGGACTTTCACAAATATATTTTGTGAACTAATATTTGCCGCTCAAATTTACTACAATTTCTAAGAAAACAAAAAACTATTAGTCAAGTATTTTAATATATGTATGTATGTGTATTTTATTTTACACTAGCTTTTGCCTATGGCTTCACACACATTATATGAATGAACCTTTCTCTTTAAATACTCTATCTATTCAAAAACCTGCATCAAAATCTGTTGTGCAGTTTTAAAGATCTAAGCATACATATTACATATATGTAAAGTAAGTATACATATTACATACAGACATAGGGACAGACATGGGAAGCAACCTTGCTTTTATACTTTGTAATGATGTATTCTTGAGTCCTGTCATTTTAATATATTAATTTATACTTACAGAATTCTTCAAACCCATTGAATCCCATTATGTACTTAGATAGGTTGAGCTTCATGCACTTCATTCCCGGAGGGCACTGGTATCCAGAGTCAGGGTCCGGGGAACAGAATGTATCTGGGATGGCCAGGGAGTTGATTGTTATCTCACTGAAATAAATGAACAACACAAATTCTTAGTATTTTATTACTGAGTAACATAATAAAAGGTGGGTTTTTAAAAGTCAACCTATTTTGTTATCATAAATAGTTTATTTTAATTTTTAAATTAAATTTTTTAGATAACTACTTATTTAAGAAATTTTTAATATTTTATCTTTGTACTCTGTTTACTTTGTTAATCTGATATATATATTACTATTACCATTCCTATAAGTTCTTTATATGCTAGATTCTTCTTCATTCAAAACATTAAATTTTACTTAGTGGCTCACACAAATACAGTAAATGAATAGATGGCAATTTTATTTTATTTCTTATACTTACCCAGGGTTTGTAGTATTCCGAACACAATGATGTGTAAGTTCACCAAAGAATTGGACTCCAAGTAAACTGTACAGTGACATAAAAAACAGGAAGAACAGAGTGACATTGTATATTTGTTGACTTGAACGCCTGTGGAAGAAAGAACACATAATATAATGTGGCTAAACATATCTTTTATCACGTGCTCCATCTTCGACTATAGTGGTGCTTAACATCAAGCAGGCTTTAGTCAAATGTAAGCCTATTTAGTGTTAAAAAATTAAAAGAGAATACTTTAACTAATGTTCTTTTATAAACAACTTACTTGAAAATCTGGTTGATCCTCGACTTTGGCATTGAAAATTTGAGGAAGACTCTAAGAAACCTTATCATAATTAAAGGTCTCGGGGCTCTCAGTATACTAAGGTAGCTGTATCTTGGCACTATCCCAGTCAACTCAAACATCTGAAGCAGTACGGAGACCCACAGGAAGAACACCATGGACGCATCAAACTGACACCAATGGTCTTTTAGGTAGGCTGCTTCGCCCTGAAACGTCATCTGAACATTAAAGGCAGGTAAACACTTATTAATCATTCATTCTTTATTAGAAAACAAGACAAAATAAGACAAATAGCTCTTTATAAGTACCAACCTTTAGAATCCCCCTAATGTGCATCTTGGCTATCATTTCTGCAGTAAATAGAAGAGTAACACAGCAGTCCACAACAAAAGTAACGGTTTGCAGGTAAGGATACTTCTCAAAAGATTTTGGTGTGTTCAAAGAAACTGATAGCAAACTTAAAAGGGCGCAAAGTCTTAAAATCCGTCTAACCCATAGCTGAAACCAATATTGTTTATTAGAAACTGGTTAGATTAATTTAGGAAATGTAGATTAGATATTTTCATCTTCTTACCTTATTGACCCACTCTATATCGGCGCTCTCATTTAGCGACTCTTCAGGGCCATAGTCTGCAAGCACTTGTTCTCCTTTCAGGCTTTGCTTTCGCCCCAACATTCTAATGCGTTTAAACAGAATTTTTGAAACGAATTTGTCCAGGTTTGTGTGAATAATTTACCAGCACCAGCTGATGCTGATACGGTCCAGAGATGTATTCCAGACATGTGAAGCCTCTTCGGACGTGTTGTTTTCTGTCGACGTAAGCCTAATTGAGGTACGAACACCCAGCAAAAGTAACATAACCAAATATTAAACAGAATTCTTTTCAAATGTGTATTGAACAATCTTCGCAAAACTTACGAATGTCGAATGTATTGATTTTTCAATTCGCTACTTTTTCGCGCACCACAGACCAATAAGAGATGTCGCGCACGGCGCAATGGGCCTGCGCAAATCCACAAATTAAAAATAATTTCTATCTGTCGCAATCATGTCACAATGCTACTGCCAATGTCATTGATTTGCGTTTGAATACTTTCCATTTTCGTCTCTGAAAAAAAAACTCGTCCTGTTTCGTCATGCAATGAGAAAAAGAGAGAGAATCCCATACCCATATAATGTTTCAAAGTTTTCGAACGCACTTGTAGGCATGGTTTCCGTTTTTCCAAACAAAACATAAACAAACAAATAATGAAAAAGTAAAGAGAAAGACACCGAAATGTAAAATACTTGCAATTAAAGTAAAAGTTTAATTAATTTTGTGTAAAATAAGAGCAAAAAGTGTAACATTCATACAAAAATGTTTATTTATATGAGCAAAAAGGTACGTCGGTTCTAGTTTCGCACATCCGATCCACCGCCTTTTCTGTTATTTAAAATTTTTATGACTTTATCACTTAATTTTTGCAGATTGCTATTCCAAAACAGTCTAATGTATCTTGTTTATCATGGAATCACTCATCTGGCTATATTGCACTTGGTGGAGAAGATGGGATGCTCAAAGTTTTAAAACTTGAATCAGGTAAAGCAAACTTTTTATAAGAATTGCTCAAATATAAGTAATTGAATCAGCATCTTATTTTGTGCCATAACGATTTTAGTAAATATCAAATTCAAATTTCAAATTCAAAATTCAAATTCAAAATATATATTGCGGAATATAGGTTACACAGTTGTTAAAATATTACATAATGGACCTCTATACTCCCACCCATAGGGCACGCAATTTACAGACAACAAAATAAAAATATAAAAAATACAAAAGAAATCTTTCATTTAGAACATTAAGATTGTTTTTTAAATTTTATAACATTTTCACAATCGCAAATTTCAGCTGGTAATTTATTCAGAGCATTCAGTCAATTATATGTTACAATCATTAAAGTCTTATATCAATACCTAAATCTTTGTCCGAAATAAATTCATCTACCGTATAATATGCTTTGCCTACAAGAAAGTCGTTGAGTTGTCTTTTAAATATATTAACATTGGTTTGTGATCTAATGTCAATGGGTATTTTGTTGTATATTAGAGGAGCAATACCAAACACACTTCTATTATAGGAGGCTGTTCTTCTATTGTGGGCATATATCATTCCCTCACGTCTACTACCCGTTTCAGTCATTTTGAAAAGGTCCGGGTTTGTTTTTATGAACATGGCAACTTCACTTATATATATTCCGGGGACGGTGAGTAATTTTAATCTACTAAAATGATTTTTACATGACTGTGTTTTTTTCAGGCCGCATATAGCGCGAATACAACGTTTCTGCGCCAGTAGCGCTTTTGAGTTTAATTCTTTTGTCGAGTAGCCCCAAAAAATAATGCCATATCGTAGGATTGAGGCAGCATGACCATGGTATGCAGTTAACATCGTGTTTTCGCTCACTACCTTACGCATCTGATACAAAGCATACGCTGCTTGGTGCAGCCGATTGCATACAACTTCAATATGATACTTCCAACCCAATTTGTTGTCAATATTGATGCCTAAGAATCGTGTCATATTGGTTTCTTCTACTTTCTGTCCGTTATAGTCTATGTCCAGATTAGCCGTATCATTGTGTTTAAGTCTAAAATACATAAATTTGGTTTTGTCAATATTTATCTCTAAATTATTGTTATTGAGCCAGGTTACTACTGTTGTCAATGTATCGTTAATGTCAGATTGTATGTCATTTAAATTTGAATTTGTAAACAGAATTGTACTGTCATCGGCGAACAATGTCAAATGGTGATTCGTTACATTTGGTAAGTCGTTTATGTATATGAGGAACAAGAGCGGACCCAGCACACTTCCTTGCGGAACACCATATTTCACCTCGCGTATATTTGAATTGAATTTCATTATTTTCATTGATTTATTACAAAGTCTACTTATTTCTGTAACTTGTAGCCGATTGCATAGGTATGATTTTATAAGGGTGTGTACATTGCCTCTTACGCCGTATTTCCACAGTTTATCTAGTAGTATTCCGTGATGGACTTTGTCAAAAGCTTTTGACATGTCCATATATATAGCTATTGCACATCTTTTTTTGTCTAGGGCTGTCATGACCTTACTCAAAAAATTGTACACTGCCATATTTATACTCTTATTTTTTCTAAATCCATACTGGTTGTGTGCCAAAATGCCCTTACTTTCGAAGTAGTTATATAAGCGGTTGCTTATTACTTTTTCAAAGACTTTTGACAGTACGGGTATGAGTGCTACTGGGCGATAGTTCCCTACTATGGATATATCTCCTTTCTTATGAATTGGTTTAACAATCGATGTTTTCAGATCCTTCGGAAATATTCCTTTTGCTATGCACTTGTCAATAATATAACTTAGGACTGAGGCTATAGCTGCACTGACGTCTTTAAGAACAGACGTAGTAATACCATCTGTCCCAACACTAATAGTGTTCTTTAAGTGGGTTATTATGTTGTATATCTCTACTGGGGTTGTAGGCACAAAAAATATTGAGTTATTTTGAGACACTTGCGAATACGACTGATAGCTATTGTTTTTATTGCTAGTTTCTGTTGCCATGTTAATGAAATAATCATTGAAACAATTTGCTATATCAGTAGGGTCTGTCGATATATTGTCATTTCCTGTTTTGATGTAAGTAATGGGTACGTTTGGGTAATTTTCTTTTTGTCTATTTATCACATCCCAAGTCGCTTTTCCTTTGTTAGTAGAGTTTTTTATATAATAATCATTTTGTGCACGCTGTGTTAACTTAATTATTTTTTTATATCTCTTTGAATATTTGATGTAGGCTTCCCTGGATGTGTTGGTTTTTGATTTTCTATAATTCCATAAAAGTGTAATTTTCTTCCTAGCGCATCTTTGAATGCCCTTAGATACCCATTTGGGGCGCTTTATGTGAGAGCATTTAATTTTGGTAATCGGAAAGCAAAGTTCATAGAAGAGTAAGAGTGTTTGATGGAATTCTCGAAAAGCCAACTCAGGGTCGTCGTTATTGTATACTTCCTGAAATGTAAGACTACTTATGCATTCATTGAATTTACGTTTATTATCTCTACTATAGTCTCTCTTCATTATGTACCACCATTTGATTCTACAACTTTTTTTTACTGGGAATGTGAACAATTGTGCTGTATGGTCTGATATAGCAGGTTCCATTATTTTACCTGTCGCCCCTCTGATATTGTGGAAAACATGGTCCAGACTAGTGCCACTGCAAAGTCCAAAGTCAAAATATCCAGATAAAAATGAGACTTAAAATAATATTGTTCTTATAAAAGCCATAATAAACTATGCCATAGAAACATAACAAATTAGTTCTGCGGGGAGTTACGACCCTCAGTTATGAGGAAATATCACTCAAAGAGAGAGATAGAAACATTAGTAAGAAAAAAAATGTTTCCACTGGTTGAGTTGAATTCAATCAACAATCTTTCTTTCTCATGTTCTCTGTACAGATTTTTGACCCGTTTGTAGTTGATATGTGATAGGTAATGGTTATAGTTATTCATAGTTAAGTTTGATTTGCTTGCAGGTGGCGGTGGAAACCTGTCGATGAACCTTGGACTGGAAGGTCACACTGGCCAGGTGTGTGTGGCCGTGTGGAATGAGGTGTTCCAGAAGCTGACTACCAGCGATGAACATGGAGTCATCATAGTTTGGATGCTTTATAAGGTATAACAAAAAATATAACTTTTTCAATACTTATTAGGTGAGACCATTCTGGCTTAAAAAGTACTTAACATCTTGTGACATCTTAGACCTGAGGACAGTGCTCATAATGTAATATGCCGAAATGTGAATTGGGTAAGACATAGACAGAGAGAGATAGACGAGCTAAGTAAGTGAGAGCATTCTTACTAAAAAAACTTTCAGAAGAATTGTTAAGATAAAAAAGAAGACTTGAACCTATTTGATGGAATATGTCCCCAGCGAGACTTTATGCCATCAATTGACTATTTGAAGTTTATTTAAAAAAGAAACAGCAATATCTTAAAGAGTCCTAAATTGTAAGTAGTTTCAATTTCTAGGTATTGAAGATTATATTCCTATTGAAATTGTATTAAATAAATTACATAGCCAAGCTTGTGTTAAAAAGTATCACATTTTGTATGTTATAAGATTATCCTCATCAGATTAATTTCACAAAATAACTACATACTTTAATTGCAGGGCTCATGGTATGAAGAGATGATAAACAACCGAAACAAGTCAACTGTCACTAGTATGGCTTGGGGCTCAGATGGACAGAAAATTTGTATTGCATATGAAGATGGTAAATAACTTGAAACATTTCAATTTTTTCGATATTAACTGTTATTTTCAAGATGTTAGTTTTGTAACTTTTAACAAAAATGAGAACAGAAATACACAACTTCCATAAACAATAATATACATATATTGTAATAGACTAAGTTATATTTTTAAACATTATTTAAGTATTGTTATTTTTCTTAAATGGTTCAAATCAAAGAGACACTTTGAAGTTTCTCTAAACTTATTTAAATTTTCTTAATGGTCTGATATAGCTTAACAACTGCCATACTATGACATACATCTGGGATCTACAATATAATACAAAAATACAAATAAATAAATACAAATACAATTTTATTACAATAACAATATTTAATATATTCCAGGAGCAGTGATAGTGGGATCAGTGGATGGGTCTCGAGTGTGGGGCAAAGACATCAAGGGCCCTGGTCTGGCCGCCGTGCAGTGGTCTCCGGACAATGCAATGCTGCTGTTTTCACTCACCAATGGAGACCTACATCTCTATGATGATCAGGGGAATTTCACAGTATGTATATAATCACTTGTTATTATAATACTTAATGCCAGGAAAAATAAATTTGATTGTTTATATATGAATGACAGACCACTATGACTACTGTACCTATGTCATCATAAGGAGCTAGTATAGATGGTGAGAATAAAAGAAGAAATCATAAAAATAGAAATGCAGGCAATTAAAAACTATATTAGTTTAATTTTTGTCTGATAGTTTGTTTATTTTTTGCAATATGCATTACCTACACGAAAACGGCTTAATGGATCCCAATGATTTTTGGTACAAATACAAATACAAATTATTTATTAATAATACCACAAATTACATAAATTACATGGTATGTATGTAGTAGGTATCAGGTCCTGAGAGTGACACTTGACTACGTTTTATTTCCGACATAAAGCTAGCGATGCCGCAGGCGTCCACTAGTATGTACTCTCTCTTAGTAGTATCACTCACTGCTGAGGATTGCGACTCTGATTGTGTGTACTAGTTGTCGCCATTAGTATGTACATATATCTCAATAAATAGATGTAATGTATATCTCCAGATGCCAGTGTCTGTGCACGGCGTATCGAGCGCCCTGGAGGTGATCTCCATGGACTGGTTCGCCGGCGCCGCGCCCGCCAGCCGGCCCGTGCTCGCCATCTGCTACAGGAGCGGCATCGTGCTGCTCATGAAGAACTGTATTGAGGAAGGTACATGCCACTTTATATTACACTTCTTCTTTGTCTTATCGAATGAGAGTGGCCAACTCTGGTGTCGAAAGTTAATCAAGCAACCCGTAGAGCCACTGACATGGCTTAATAATATGACAAACAGCCGAGACCTACCTAATTAACGTATCATCTGACCCACAGAAGCGCCCAAAAATGTAAAACAACTTTTTGGTCACCCATCCAAAGAATGACCTATTTTTTTATTCTATGGCTACATTTCATAGTTGCAACATAATAATATGCAACATACATATATGTCTAGTATATAGTTCTATACATAGGTTTTTATTTAAGACCTATATCCGTTTTCCGTGACGACATTTCATAGATACAATGTAATAATATGCAACATACATATATGTCTAGTATATAGTTCTATACATAGGTTTTTATTTAAGACCTATATCCGTTTTCCGTGACGACATTTCATAGATACAATGTAATAATATGCAACATACATATATGTCTAGTATATAGTTCTATACATAGATTTTTATTTAAGACCTATATCCGTTTTCCGTGACGACATTTCATAGATTCAATGTAATAATATGCAACATACATATATGTGTATAGCTCTATACATAGATTTTAATTTACTCCAGACAGCGTAGTGGTAGAGAGCAACATGACAGCAATAGACGCTCACTGGAACCACAACGGCACAGTGCTGGCGGTCGCCGGGTGCACCAACGAGAAGACTAACGTCGTGCAGTTCTTCAGCGCTTATGGAGAGGTAGGAAGGAAACTAATTTAACTATGTCTACCTAGGTCAGGAAGCGAGTGTGGCTCAGCGGTTCCAGAGTCTCCTTTTCATCCAGATGCACCTTGGTTCGAATCCAGCCCTACACCAATGACTTGTATTTAAAAGTTAAAGTGGATATGCAAACGCTTAACGGTGAAGGAAAACATCGTGAGGAAACCGAGATGTTTGAGGACCACAATATCAAAGGACATGTGTCATCCGCGGAAGACCTGGGCGCTCATCACGATGTGTCTGCCCAAGAGAACTCACCTAACAAATTAATTCTGCGAGGAAGTCACGACCCTCAGTCATGAGGAAATATGGCTCAAAGAGAGACCTAGGTTACTGGCATCTAAAAGTTAACTTTACATAGTGTCCAAATTAGTTTCAGTAACTATGATTTAAGCCTGAAATAAATGTATTTTATTTATTTATAAGGGCGCCTTTCTTAAATCAAAAGTAACAACTTTTGTTCAACATGAATGAAAATTTGTATCAATAATGTAAAAAAAAATTACATTCATCAAGAAGTGGTAAAACTCTCAATACTAGCCTTGGCCACTTTCACTGAATAGAAGAAAGAGACTTTTTAACTTAGACTTCAATTATAAAAAATGACTGTATTTATTTCATAGTAGGTAGCTATCTCCATGGTTAATGTGTATCGTTCCCAGCACATCCGAACCCTGCGCGTGCCGGGCGGCTCCATGAAGGCGCTCTCGTGGGAGAAGCGCTCCCTCCGCCTCGCCATAGCTATAGACTCCTTCATATACTTCGCCAACGTGAAGCCGGACCACAAGTACGCCTTCTATGGAAATACGCTGGCGTTCGTGTCCGGTACTGAGACGGTGACGTTTTGGGACACTGTCACTCATCAAGTAAGTACAAATTATACTACCTAGGTACCTAGTCATCGAAATATATCGGGCTCGGAGCTAATGAAACTCCACTACCGAATATTTTTTTAATTTTTTTTTACTTGTGATAGGTTTACGTTTGATTACAGCCTGCCGCATTGAATATATCACGATGTCCCTTCGAATTCGTCTCGGAAAAGGCGGGTTTCGCAGGCAAGCGAGTAATAGAAAGAATTAACAAAGACACAAGAAATAATTAAAAGAGTAAAGAATAAACCTAATCATTATTTTTTGGTAAACTTCATATTTGTGATAAACACACACTACGTTTCTTTTACATAAAATGAGTAACTATTAAGTAAAAAATATGAGCATAACGCTCGCATTTGAGTCACTCAATAATACCTATTATTCCATGTTTATATAATTCCAGAGTTGGATAAACCACATTCCCGACGTGATTGACATGTGCGGCGTGGATGAATATTGTATCATTGCAACACTTTCGAATCTTATCATATCCAACCAGCAAGGAATACAATGTGATGGTAAGTATTTAAAAATATGTATGATAGCTTGTTCATCCTTTTTTAAAACTTAAAGATTTGTAAGTTACATAAACGTAATAAATTCTTCTAAGCTGTAGACAATTTAAAACAAAGCAGTATAAAAAATGTGGATTTTTGAGGGTATAAAGTAGCGTATGACACTCCTAAGACCTCATACTACCTACATACCAAAAATCATGATGATCCGCTGAGCCGTTTTTGTGTGATGAGCGTTTAAATAAACAGCGACACAGACAAAAAATCTAGAAATTGTTGGAATGTGTTCTGCTATTCGAAGTATATACAGTCATTTTTTTGTTAAATAACTTTAATATTTTTTTAAGTATATTCCACCAACGTCCCTGGTGCTACCCAAGGTTCTTTATTAAATATTTTCTGACTAATTATAGACTTTCCATCCTCTTCATCCTTATTATATTTGTGTAGATAAATTTAACATTTTAAATGTACCTATACAAAATACGAGTGTCCCATATTTAATTTTCAGCAAAATCAGTCTCCATCCCTGTGGTGTATGTCTCTATAAACAGCAAGGCGATAGTGGTGGGGGCTTCCAAAGAGTCTTTCTTGATTTGGAAGTTCGCTACTCCTTCGAGACCACGTAAGTATGAAATAAGGACAAGTATTTTATTTTGTAAATATAGTATTTATTTTTTAGGTAAAAATTAGGTATATAACAAATTCTTTCATCTTAATAGAACACCCTATAAATAGCGCTCTATTTACCTAAAATACAAAACTTATCACATAATTAATCAGGTGAATTGTGGTTAGTCCAAAGTTTATTTAATCAAAATATTCGCTACTAAATCTTTCCTAATCAGCCGTCTGATTCTCAGCAATAAGAAGAAAATCTATTGAAGTTCTTAGCAGTTTGTCATATTACAGCTGCCAGTCGTAAAGCCATATCAGAAGCCTCTTAGGCGGTGAGCAAACTATACCGGACTTGGTTTTTCCAGTATACCTCAGTGTTAGAAAGAAGGCTATACTCAGCAGTGGCTAGATAAAGACTGAAATGCCATTATCTTCAAATATCTTTCAATTTGACTGAATGACGATATTCAATTCTCCAGGTTCAACGGAGCAGTTTTTCCACGCCGACGGCTCACCGATGTCCTCCAATGACGCTGGTTTCCAAGATGACACCATCTGCAGCATCACGTGCTCGGACACCCATCTCCTGGTCGGCCGCGACTCCGGCGCCATCCTGCTGTTCTCGCTCGTACACTTCAAGAAGATCAACTCCATCAATATGAACTCGAAACCTTACAGGATGGGGCTCAATTCTAATTCTAGGTAAGTAAATAGTAATCAAATCATTATTTATATTGATACAGCTCGAAATAATATGTAGTTAGAAAATGAACGTTCATCAATTCTATGTACAGATATTTTTATTACATTATGTTGTGCTGTAATACGCAAAACAGTAGGTACTTATCGTAAAATTCGGAACTTAGCATAGGCACCTACCTATATAATCAAACTTAGGATTTATTGATCTACTTAATCCATTTCAAATTTTATGTACCTATATGTCTTGTCTATCTTTGTGAAATCGTTGTTATCGGTGTGTTCTTCCTGTTAAAACTGCCATAATAGATGTTTCATTCTTACTTCTTTCCAAACACTGAGTACTTGACAAACTGAACATTTTCCCTTCCACAGTAAATTCTACGTGATTGACCAACCCGGCTCGCTCTACCTGCTCGACACCGACATGTCGAACAACATCAGTATTGGCCAAGCACTCCGCAAGGACGTGTGGAGCGCGCTGTGGGCGAGCGACAACCCGCACATGCTGGCGGCGGCGGAGAAGGCGCGCCTCTACGTGATGCGCGACACGGAGCCCGAGGAGCCGCTCCCCATGCAGGGGTACCTCTGCAGGTTCAAGGTGAGTTTAAACCTACACGCACACTCGCCGTCACGTGACAACGGTGATAGAACACACTATAAAACATACGCGCGCTACAAAGAAAGTAGCGAGGCGCTGTCGCTGTGCGTGACCTGAGCTCTTTTTGAGATGGCTCTTACATGAGAAAGGAATCCGGCAAAAAACAAAACATGAATGTGAGAAATACATATGTAAGTCATGGTCAGCAATGTAGTTATTTATTACGCTGTACACTTACTTCTGTGTTATCGACTCACCTGATCAAGAAGCTCTGAACCCTTCGTTACGCGTCGTATAAGTTTTGACGTGGAAAATTAAGTAGGTAAGATTCCACCGTAATAAAAAGCTATTTGTAGAAACATATGACTGTCGTATAACAGGTTTAAAAAAATGTCTGAGAAATGAACGCGTTTAAAGACACCCTGCCTATAATTCCAGGAGCTGGAGATCACCACAGCGCTGCTGGACTCGATGACAGACAAGTGCGGGGCGCAGCACATCGTGCGCGTGGAGGTGAAGTCGCTGCGGGACACCAGGCAGCTCATCGAGAAGGTGGGGCTCAAGGAGGCTGAGGACTTCATCAAGGACAACCCGCATCCGCAGCTGTGGTGAGTCACATACATAACTAATTAGTTATTTATCAATCAATCAAATATACTTTATTGTACACCAAAAAAAGAACATAATTAACATAAAGGTGGAAGGTAATCAGGGACATTGGACGACTTATCACTAAAGTGATCTCTTCCAGGTAACCTAGTTTGGACAACACTAGAGGAAATTAGACGGAATTAGATTTATGGTTTATGTGTGCGTTTTATGTTTTCCTATTACTAATGCCAGATAAATTATTGAAAAACACCTACCTATAGCTATATACAGTACAAAGCTAATACATGTTTTATTCCCTGGAGAACATATAATATGTCAATATTAGGGCACATGTAGAACTTTGAACTGGCCGCTCAAGACATACACAAGTTAGTAGTGCTATGAACCCATCTATAAACAAGTGTTTATTTCAAGCTCAACAACATTTTTTCTAATAAATTGGCCTGGCTTACTAAAGAATTAAATCTAATCAAAATCAATATTAATTCAGTGCTCCAAGGCACAACTTACGGTTTTTTTAAGTCGGAAAAACACAAGGTCTATAAGAAAAATCACAATATCTTATGTATTTTTCAGGCTGTTACTAGCAGAAGCAGCTTTAAAAAGCTTCGAAACAGAATCCGCCCTAGAGACAGCCGAAGCGGCCTTCGTGAGACGGAGCGACTACGCGGGAATTAGATTCGTATCTCGCCTGAATGCGCTACATTCCAACGCACTGAAGAAAGCTGAAATATTGGCATATTTCAAGGACTTCGATGCGGCTGAACAGATATACCATGATGAGGATAGGCGGTGAGTTTATAAAGAATCATGCACATTGTTACAAATGTGCATGATTCTTTATAAAACTTCAAAAAAAGGAGGTTATCAAGTCTTCTGAAAGTTTTTTTCATATTTCTATTTAATGATGAAGATTGAAGAATGAAAAGATGTGGTACAAAAAAATATTTCATGCAATTTAACTTTAGTTACTGTCTAATGCTGTGAGTATAGCTCCCCTATCCAGCGCGCTACCAAAAATATGCATCAACTGTTCAGAGCTAAATCCAAACAAAACAAACCTAGATATGCTGAGACGGAATCGATCCATAAACGAGGCTGTTGAATGATATCGTTAGGCGTGATTTTAACATTTGACGGTGCTAACCAGGCGGGTACCAATAAATCTCCTACCATGCATGATTTTATAGTTTTTGTAATATGATTTGTTGCCATTATTTTATGTATTTGTTTACAAGCATTTGCTAACTGCGGGGCTAGATGGCGCTGTGTGCAATTTCCTGGCTTTATTTTTATTTTCTCCCCAGAGACCTAGCCATAGCGCTCCGCAAGCGGCTGGGGCACTGTTTCCGCGTGCTGGAGCTGCTGAAGATGTCGCCCGCCACCACGGAGGCGCAGGTGCGGCAGGCCTACTCGCACTGCGGGGACTACTACATCGACCGCCAGAACTGGTACCTAAGATCTTAATACGATAAGATAATCATTTATTGATTAATAGAAATTAATGTCCACCTTATGTACTGAAAGTTAGCGGTTCTTATGTCTCATCTTACAAAAAATATATTTATGTCAGTAAAAAGATTTTATACATGTCGAAACTATACTAAGCAGTAGAGCAGACCACCTGCTAATATATTTAGCTATGAATCAGACGTTACTTTGCGGAAATCCACTGTAGATTTTCACATAATCCGCTATCGCACTTTCACTACTAAAATTGGCTATATAAGATAATATAAGCCATAGAACATGTCATCCAAGCACAAATAAATTTAACATCTCCAAATATTCAGAAAACAGTCGCCATAGTCGTGTGGTAAGGATTATGTTGTTATTACTGAGAAATTCGCAAGAACCCTAACTGATGAAAAGCTTCGCTTGCGCGCACATTATCTCGGAATGAAAAACATTCCGAAATAAAGTGCGCGTAAGCGAAGTTTACCACGAAAGAAACGCCTTTAATAATGTATCCATAGCCTTTGCTTGCTATCAGGTATACTATGGCCAAGTGGCAAGTGCAAACCCGCTCAAATTAAAAAAAAAACATATCCTTTTATTACCGTTCTGAGGAAATTTTAGCCAACTTTTAATGTAACATTCGGTATATCCACTTCACTTTGTCGTGTTATCCAGGACAGGTGCCGTGGAATACTACTCGCTGTCAAACAACGTTGAAGGCCTGAAGAAATGCTACATGGCGCTGGAAGACAACGACGCTCTGGCCAAGCTGTGTACCGGAGTGTCACCCAGACAGACTAAGGTATCTTATAAATGTCTTCAAAAATTAATGTCCTTAATTAAACTTTTATACTTATAGGTATGTCATATAGTGATTGAATTGGATAAAATTTGAGTTAAATGTTAAGTTTTGCAAATTTATGTTCGGCAATGAATGAACGAAAGCTGATGATGATATTAAAATGATTACGTTTTATTTGGATTAAGTGTGTTTTAACGCTAAACGGGAACTGTTTATTTTACCTCAAAATTGTTTCAATAGTTTTGTACATTGGATATCTGCTCATTTTTGAAGGAGATTGTCTAATTGGGATATTGAAGTCGGATATGTTTTTTCAATGGCCATCTATTATTTTGATGTAAGTACCTAATCTAAGCTGAGTTGTTGTAATGTTACAGGATACTGCTAAACAAAACGCCGTAGAAGAGTTGAGTGATTTAAGTCTCCAGACGCCCTCTGTGCAAGGCATAATGCAACTGAAAGAGAACGGACGGATCACGCAAGCAGCCGCCATGGCATTTCAGGTCACTTGGTTTCAATATTTATTCTATAAATTTGGCAGACAGAAGAAACGCTACTCCTATACTGGAATAGAACTGGCTCTCATACGAGACTGTCGAAGTATGTTTGACAACAGATTTCATTTTGAAAACACTATTTTGCCAATCCAATAAAGAAAAACAATAGAAAACAAACAATAAATAACATCCAATAGTTGCCTGGAAGAGATCGCTAAGGCCGCCACTTGTGGCACTAGTATAAGTTATGTTTAGGTCATCTATTTCTTTGTATTTAATTTTTATTTCGTGTGTTACAATAAAGAATATTCTATCTATCTATTTGAAGCATCTGCTCTTTATTTTATTTAACTTTAGGATAAAATAGACGAAAAGAAAAGGTTATCACTATTTGTGGTATCATTCTAATTCCATAATTCCGTATTATGTGTAAAAGAGAAACAATGAGACCTAATAATATTATACAACAAAAATCATAATAGGATATTATTTTTTCCAGTTGGCCAATATTGAGGCATCGAAAGCGTCGTCGCCCACAAAAATAATGAAACTCTACATACTTGCGGGTCACTTGTACAGTCAAAACGCTGTCGGTAAGTCATGGGTTCGTTTTAGAACTGTAACAAAATAAACGAATATGTATGTACATACAACATATTCGCTTCGTAGGTACATCTATGAATAAGTTTAAGACAGGATTAAGTTATATTATGATTTTGTCAGTGGTTTTGGTAATCGTATTTATAATAACATAATCATCGTTCATCTGATGTTGTACGCAATAATGTCGCTTGATTTGTTTTAGAACCATCTTCTTCTTGAGTCGTATTTCCTCATGACTGAGGGTCGTGACTCCCCCGCAGAATTAATTCGTTAGGGGAGTTTTCTTGGGCAGATACATCGTGGTGGGCGCCCAGGTCCTTCCACGGAAGACACATGTCCTCGGATATTGTGGTCCTCAAACATGTCGGTTTCCTCACGATGTTTTCCTTCACCGTTAAGCGAGTGCAAATCCACACATAACTTGAAAATACAAGAACCATAGCAGGAAACAAAAACGAATATGTATCTGTACTGTTTTAAATACGACTCATATACCGGATTACTGGTAACTAACGCACAGCCTTTTAAGGGTGGCTATCTACAGCAAAGCGAGTGTGGCTCAGCGGTTCCAGTGTCTGCTTTTCATCCAGACGCACCCTGGTTCGAATCCGCCCTACACCAATGACTTGTATTTTCAAGTTATGTGTGGATTTGCACTCGCTTAACGGTGAAGGAAAACATCGTGAGGAAACCGACATGTTTGAGGACCACAACATCCGAGGACATGTGTCTTCCGTGGAAGGACCTGGGCGCCCACCACGATGTATCTGCCCAAGAAAACTCCCCTAACGAATTAATTCTGTGGGGGAGTCACGACCCTCAGTCATGAGGAAATACGACTCAAAAGAGAGATCTACAGCAACGAATATTGTTCTTAAACGACTGTAATAATCTATAATTGATCAATAGATAATCGTCTGTATCCGTATTTACCTTTAGGAAATTCACAAAAAAATATACCTACCTAAATTTTGTAAGGAGCGAGCGATGTACTTTTTGTATGGAACAGTTGATGTTTTTTTCGCGTAGTCATACTATAGATAGTTTTTTTTTATAAATTGAAATTCCAACTTAAGAACTAAATGTTACAGAAATATCTCGTCATTTTACAATCATTCATACCTATATGTATAAAATTATAGAGTATAAATAAAAATTACACAACAGTTTACTTAAGAATACGCTTGGCCTTGCTTCCCCAGAGCCCCGAGGCGGGTCACGCGCGGCGCGGTGCTGGCGCGCGGCGGGCGCGGCGGCGTGGCTGGCGCGCGCGGCGGCGCGGGCGCGTGCTCGCCCCGCCCGCGCTGACGCCGCGCTGCGCGCCGCCGCGCGCCTGCACGAACACGTCGACCTGCTGCACGCCGCGCAACACACGCAGGCAAGGAACTAAATAAACACATCATCATATTACCAGTTTACCGGTTGCCTGGAAGAGAACACTTCAAGTGATAAGGCCGCCCTCTGTCCTAATACTATGTTCTAAGTTTCTTTATGCTTATGTTATTGGTGTACAATAAATAATTTTGATTTGATTGAATTAGCCTCATCTGCAGCGTGTTACACGGTACGGTCTCCAGCCTACCTAATCCAGCTCCAACAGGCTTAGAAATGTAATCCGACCGTAATAAATGTTACAGGACATTGCATACAGCGCCCTCTAGACCCATATTAAGAAATCTCCCACACTAGGTTGCCCTGTGTCGTGGGAAACATGCTCATCCATCGGATTTATATATATTTAACAGTTTACTAGAATGAGTTTAAATTTTAGATAAAGTGACAATATTTACTTATATCTAAGTACCTTAGAGATAAGCTCTGTCACAGAATACAACTGTGTTGCATTGATTAGATTTAATATCAAAGTATACATTTTTTTAACTGTGCGTGCTTGATAGATTATTCGTAACTTGTATATCTTGTTTGCAGGCGTGGTGTACGATCGCATCTATAGCTATTCAAGCTCGGGCGTTTGAGTTGTGTTCTAAAGCGTTTATCAAACTGGAAGCTTCGAATGTAAGTATTATACAGACGAATATAAATCTAGAATTTACCTGTTTAAACTTTACCATCATACTCTCGGTTTATTTATTCCTTATTTTTCATTAAATCATAAAAATGAATTTGAAACAAATAGTCCGAGGCCATAAATCTGCCAAATATACAACAGTATTACTACTACTATTACTAGTACTATTTACTACTGTTATTTTCTTTGTTATGCTTGGTTTTTAATAAATCTTAATTATTATTAAAAATCTTTGTTACAGCCTGAAGTATTTGTCAGTTTAGCTGTAGAAGTATTTACCAGATACAAACCTAAAGATGTAAAAGGGAATCGAGTTGAGTGTCCTCATTGTGAACTTAGTATACCAGAATGGTAAGTATTGTTTGGCGAAATACCAATTCCTAGCATACAATTATCATACAGTGCATAAACCTTTTATTTTGGACACTTGTTTATATAACAGACCAGCAGCGCTATTAGGTATATTACGCTCTATATTCCAGACTATAAAAAATAGCCGCTGTGTTAATCTGGGATCTAGTCCACTTCCATACCAAATTTTGCAAATTAATTCATCTGCGTTGTTTCAGTGTTCGAACTAACATACATCCACTATCACAAATTGTCACCATAGACCTTTTTTTTTAAACAAGATAGGCTCAGGCTTGTCTATAACTCGCCTGATGTTAAGCATCGTTGTAATCTACGATCTATTGCGCTAAGAAGAAATTTATGTCATGTTTTTCTCTATCAGGTCGTCTTCGTGCCCGGGCTGCAGCGCGGAGTTCCCCACGTGCTCGGTGTCGGGGCGCGCGCTGCTGGCCCCGCACGCGGTGTGGGCGTGCGCGGCGTGCGGCGCGCGCGCCTCGCACCACGAGTTGGTGCTGCGCCACGCCTGCCCCCTGTGCCATGCACAACTCTCTACTTAGTTAACCTCAGAGAGTGATGTACTGTAGTAGGTACATTTTTTATACTGGGCTACAATGCATCCAGGTGTCATGACGCAAAATCAAATTTCAGAAATGTAATTGTGTGCACTACTGTAGAAGCAGCCCTCTCACTGGCTAATGTCTTAGGATAAAAAATAATGCTATATCAATTTTATTTTACACAAGACTGAGTATGCAAGCTCTCATGCCTCAGGCAAAATACCTGACCTACAAAATATAAATAGTACATAACTATAACAGTTTGTAGTATCCTATCACAAGCCTAGATTTAATATTGGAATCATGAAGTGATCACTTTGTGTTGTATAAGTTCTAACCTATCTAGATAAATAAGTATGTAGCATTTTAAGCTTAGCTTAGGTATATTTTATCTGTCCTATTAAACTTATTCCGTCCAAACTTATGTGCTTGTTTTATTAAACAAATAACATTTCTTGTCCTTTAGACATAATTTTTTATATCATACTCTTTTCCGAGAAACTATTGAAATATCTTATCAGTGGGTATCCTTATTGCAAACAAGATGAAAATTTGTTTACATAACTTTATTTGAAATCAGAGGGTTTCACAAAAATACTGTGACATCTTTTTGAATGCTATGTGTGTGACTAGATGCTAAAATATTAGTCCTATGAAATTTAACATGTATATTTTGATTATAATTTATTATTGTGAGGGAAAGTAAGTAAGACTATGAAGGAAATTAAAGCCTGAAATATTTGTCCAGTGTAAGGTGAGTTTAAAAAAAAGTGAAAAAACATTCAAATAGGTCACAAAACTACACACAACTTTCACAAAGAAAGATTTAAGTAAACACATGAAACCAATGCTCGTTGACATTGCAGAAACCAAACTAAATGCATAGCAATTCTTATGAGTAATTTCTTTGTATATTTTATCCTATTAAAACTATAAACCTCCATCCCACTAAATGTAACACCTCAACACCTTATTGGGCAAAGTTGTTTGTTGGCAAATCCATCTTTGAAAACTGTAGGGTGTTATCAATGATCTGGAATAGCTCAGGGGGCTGTGGGATTCTGCCGGTGTCCAGTTTGGACCACAGAGGGATGTTGTTTAGAGATATTTCAAAGGCTCCGGACGAGACCAGTTGACCTTCAATCATGTTGGCCAAGAAGAACATCATCATGCAAGCATAGAGCTTGTTCTCCAGGCACCAGCTCCACCAGGATGGCTGTGGCTTGTTCAACCAGGCAAAGATATTCACACCACTCAAGATGCACATGATCAAGATCATCTTGCCAAAGCCCTGTAAACATACATAAGTTTTTAAAATAACAAACTTATTAAGTAAACTTTAGAAAAGCTTTAGAAACATTCACAGCCCACTTTGATTTTTTTTAACATTATTACTGAATGTATATCATAAGCAGATAAGATACACACTTTGTTTCATGAGGAGCCTACATAAATGGGCATAGAATTACAATTAGCAGAACAAATCTTTCATAACAAATAAAATAGAGGCAATAATGTTGTAGTATACAAGAAAGACTTGTATATACTTACAATTAGACGAGACATATACATATTCAAACCAGGAGGATCATAATTAGCTCCAATCACTGAAATTTCTGGGTACTTCTGTTGGATGATTCCAGCATAGTCTTCAAATACTTTTCTGTATCCACATGAATAACTGAAATAAGAGTATAGTGCTGATATGGTAATAAAAAAGTAATGTGACCTTATTGAAAATAAATATGTAGGTATAATAGGCACAAATGATCATAATTAACTCAAGGTGGTTACCAATTGTGAAGTCTTAGTGACAGTCAATATTATATTAACCAGATTATACATGACCTCCAAGCAAAGCAGGCAAGGCAACATTATACTATAATAAATAAAACACAACTAGATGGAGCTGGGAAGGTTATAGTCTTAATAAATTTTGAAACGGGGAAAACCTTACCAATAATAAATATTCATGATATGCCCTACACCTTGGCCAATTTTACTGATGCTTTCACCTTCATTTTCACTGGCTTTTACCAGGTTATCAGCCGATAACACGAAACAAGTAAGAATAACTGCGAATAAGCTTATCGCTAAACAGTAGTTAGTGGACAAAGACATATTATTTATTTTATCCAGGGAGTCCTGCTTGTTTGTAATCAAAATTGGAATCTGATAAGAGACCAACTTTATGAGATGTCGATATATTATCCTCGTGGAAACGGGGGATTCAAGAGTTCACTTCACTGTTTTCGCCAGGGCTTGGGAGAAGACATTTGACAAAATGAAAGAATGAGTATTGAAATCGCAAGAAAGCTGGCTGCGATTTGCTTTTCGTACTGTCATCCATCAAAAATCACGATTGTGCGTTCAATAGCAGGAAATATTTGTCAAGGGTAGTTATCACGGTAGGCTTGTCTTTGTCTAATACCACAAACAAGAAAGGGACAGCTTATGTCAAAATATATTTTTCTAATATTTTTTTTACTTGTCGAACGCATTTTATTTCCATTGCCAAAAGAAAAATAAAGATGGATATGTCACTGTCAATTGTCACTTTTCCATCAGCTGAGCGCTTGAACCTCAGACTAAGGAAAAAAACAACAATTTCAATTTCTTTTTTCCTATTGTCTGTGGCTTGAACCAGTGTTGCTGATTTTATCACAAATATTTTGTTATTTAGTTGTTTGATAGAAAATTAATTGTTCACAGTTAAAATCTTAGATAATAGATATCTACAAATAGTTTAATTCTTATATACCTACCTCATCTTTTTCTTTGGCATCTGTAAAAATTTCAGTAGCATAAAAATGCCTAATCATCATCACTGTCACGGTGGTGGTCACCACTGCTGCGACCACAGCTCCAACGAAGAAGAACTGGGACTACAATACAACCTCTATGAAAAAATTGATAAGGATAATTTAACATGTCTGAACGAAACTGTGGAGGGATCAGGAAAAACTGTCTTTAAGCCCTGGGATAAGAGAATGGACATAACTCAGGTAAAATAAAAACTTAAAAACTACTGTAACTACTTGATAGCCGCACCTGAGTTAATTCTACAGATTTAGAGCGCTAGGTACCTCTCAAAAGTTTCTAAGACTAGACTTTGGTAATTTTGCTGTCATCCTTACAGTGGCGTAGCATGCCTTGGCAGAGCCCCGTATAAAAATTTGTTTGGGGGCCCTTAGGAAGGGTAAAGATTTCTCACAAAAGAAAAAAAAATGTTTGCATAAAATTACAAGAAATATTTATTCATAATTATCTATGTCACTTTTTCCAAAAAATTTACAAATAATTCAAATTAAATAGGTATACACTTTCCTTGCCTTTTTTTCGGCAAACTGATTTATTATATATTTGATTTTTGTCATTAATTTTTGCTTACACCATTGGGGGCCCTGTATAAACCCTGGGCCCTGTAGATACCGTGTTAGCTACACCCCTGCTGATCCTTATCAGATTGAACTTGCTTTTAGCAGTTTTCCAGGAAGATTTCTTTATTCAAATCTAAATATATGAAACTCAAAGGTGACTGACTGACTGATATAGTGATCTATCAACACACAGCCCAAATAACTGGACGGATCGGGCTGAAATTTGGAATGAAGTTATAATGATAATGTTATAGATGTTATGACAGGTATCTGCCAAGAAATAATTTTTAGAAATGCCACTTTTAAAGGGGTGAAATTGGAGATGCAAGTTTTACTTCTTAAAGCGAGTGAAGCCGTGGGCAACCACTAGTCATTAATGAATTATTATCAGTGTATCCCATACCTTGTAAATAAGGTTTATATGTAGCTGATAAGTAACCAAACAGAAACAAACAGTCATTGGATATGCTATGTTTCCAAACCACTTTATAAGTAACCATCAAGCAAACTATGGTCAAATGCAGACCTGGTTTAGTTAGGCAATAAAAAAAACTGAGGAGGATGTGGGCACCCACCACAATGATCCCAAGAAAGCTTCCTCAATAATTTGATTAGACAGTAATGTCTTGAAGAGAGATAATATCTCTCTTACTTATCAGTACTTATATATTATTATGTATATAAGTACTGATAAGTTTTCTTAACAGTTTGTAGAGAGTGATGCAGATGAAGAACTTCTATTCAATATTCCATTCACTGGTAACATCAAATTAAAGGGAATAAAGATTCTATCTGAGGACTCTGATGTGCACCCTTCCAAATTAAGGCTGTAAGTAATAAATCAAAGCAGATTTAAAGAATTAAAAAATAAATTACCTAGAATGCCAAAGTGTTGTTGAATAAATCTAAAACTACTGTAGGTATACTCGTAATAATATACACATGTTTATTTTTTATTTTGTAACTTCTTAACACTTCATTCTCCTTATCGAGAGTAAGTGTTAACCAATTTTTAACCCTAACAAACAAAAAACCTAGTTCATATTGTGCTGTTTTTTAAATTGATTTTAAGCTATATAAAATTATTCAAAAAAAATATTATTTGGATTAATTTAATTCCTACTATATTATTGTTTCTAAATTACAGCTTTAAGAACAAGCCTAATATGACTTTCGATGATGTGGCAATGGATCCTGACCAGACATTTGAACTGCAACGAGACTGCGAAGGAGTAATGGAATACTGCCCCAAGTAAGTTGCAATTAAAAATGAATCACACAACTATTATATTATAAAGTGGGAAAGATAAAAGTTAATGTGTATGCATATTCCTTCTTCACATATTTATATGGCTTGTACCTACCTGTTTGTATGAAATTTATTAGTCTTTTTTTCTGTGGCATTGCTTGTCAATAATAAAGATAAAGAGAAATTACATGTAAAGAGAGAATGCACAAAATGCCCCAAGCGTGATGTCCTTTCCATGACAGGACTCGGAATTTGAATTAGATTATGTAAAGGATCTTCCTTCAGTACCTCTCCAGTGATAGAGGTTGACTGTTAGTTCAGCAAACTTGTCCCTATTTAGCCGTATGAAGAATTCTTCCAATAATTTTTAACCCCCATAAGCACAATATTTTTCTTCTTCAAGCCTTACTATTTTGCCCATCATGTCTAAGGGAATACATTTCTAATTTCAGGATAGTAACATTCTCATCAGTGACACACTTAACAATGCACTTTCCGAGTAATTTTGGTGCTGACAACACAAAGATATACTACATAGGATTGAAGGGAGAGTGGACTCCTGCCCATAGACATGGAGTGACCATATGCACATATGAATCTAGGCCCATGCTAGGTGACCACGAGGTGAAACATTTAGAAAATGTTACTAAACACATAGACTGATCAGACATTGGAATGTCAGTGAGTTGGTGCTATGTATAATAAATAGACTTTATAAATGCAGTTCATGCTCATACATTTTGTAAGTACTTTCTACGACCAACAGTTTTTTGTTTTGTTTGTCAACCAGCAGCCTTGGGTAAAAAGCTGACTGATGCTCGAGTTATATAATGTTTATATTTGGCTGTCTAGTCTAAGCATTTGGAATAAATGACTCTAGCATCTTATCACATTTTTATTTCTTTTATGTATTAATGTTCTGATGATATATGCATTTGACCTTGTAATCTTAGGTTATTATAACAAATCATTTTTATAGACAAGTTCCTTTTAACATATCTGCTAATTATAAAAAATAACCTGGTTGGGAATACATAATTATTATTTGCATTATAGAGTTACATGAAAATAGGATTTATAATTAGAAATCCTAGATGTGGAAATGAAACTCTATATTACCATTTTTAATTTCTTTTAATTAAGTATTTCTTACACTTTATTTACATTATAATTACTATAAATTGCAACTAACATCTGTAATGGTCAATATTAAGTATTAACATGTAATGACTATTGATAGATGTAGCACTGCCATGATCTGATGGCACAGACACAGTTGTTCTTAAATTATTTATTTCTTTGGTAGGAAAGTAATTTATCTATACATGTGTGTATTTATGCGAAAAGATACTAAGTGGAACCAGTGAAGAAATTTAAAAAAAACCTGAACAAGTAAGCTCCTTGAGATCTCACTAATTCGGAACTTAATGTAGGTAAATAGATATTTATATGAAGTAAGTTATTATTATGTCATATATCTACTTTTATTAACAGTGCATTTAATGCTGTCACTAAAAATATAGATTTCTTATTACTATCCATAGGTATGACAAATATTCGACATAAGTTATTTAATGTACTTGATAATATTTCGATCTATCGATTCCTCTAATACATAAATTAATATCATAGTTACAACATTAGTCGACGATCAACATGTATATTCGAATTTCTTTTTATATACTAGTATGGCAGTGAGCTAACTCTTTGAAAGTTTCCAGGATGTTTCAATTCGACATAATATATTGTCGCTGTCTGTGGCAACATAATAAAGAATCAGGGGAAATGAGCCTGCTGCCTACATACTACATTTTAAAAATGATGAATAGTTTAGTTTGCGTTGAGGGATTTTATAAACTTTTGGAAGTAAGTACTATAATTGGTGTGGTGGAAACTTTCTTTTGTATGACTGGGTTCTATGGATTACTGTCGGCGGCGGCCGCGCACGATGCGCTGCCCGCGCTGGTAGGGGTAGCGCGGGTAGCCGGGGCGGCGCGGGCGGTACACGGGGCGGCGCACCACCTCGCGCGGCACGGCGCTCAGGTCGCCGCCCGGGTACTGCGGGGAGCTGGCGCCCGCCCAGCGGCGCATGCACACCGCACATCTGCACAAGCAATCTCATGTTGTACAAATAAATATTAAGCTGATTTCGTTGTTTTAGATTCATGTTCTTCTGTCATGCCGAATTAAGTAACCGACAGGTGTTTCTTTTTTTGGATAGATAAAGTAAGTTCGTTTTTTTTTACATTAAATAGGCTCACGCTTGACTACAACTTGCCTGATGTTAATTAATGATTAATTAATTAATTTCGTATGATTTAATGTAAGATTTGTAAAGCTTCCTCGGTTAAGATTGAAGTGATCGACATACCTGCTGACTTTGGACACTTGATCAGCTTTCAGGGTCTGCTGCTGCGGCTTGCTGAACATGCTGTTGCTGTCGATGGTGGCTAGCCAGTAGGAGACGGCGGTCGCGAAGTAGTTGCAGCGGCCGAGCCCGTTGCACTCGATGAAGGGCTTGGGCCGGAACTCCTTGAGACACGAGCCCGGCGACACCAGGCTCTGGCCCGCGGCGTCCGCGCCGGCCGTGTGCTGCAAGTAGGCACGTGAGTGTTAGTTCTACTGTACACGACATTTTAAGCACCCATATTAAAGTAAGTAGGTAACATACAACATGCTTAACTATACCTACCATAAGGGTCTTATTCATAAACGTATTTTAGCAATTGTATAGTTAAAGATAAAGATAATAAAGATATATTTATTTGCAAGATGTAGTTTGATAATACAGATGTTGTGTAAGTGCTAAAAATTTGGAATCATACATCTTAACCATTACTGGTATAAATGTTATAAATGTTCTGTCTCTTTCTCCCGTTTTCAAAACTAAGTATTAATGTTATAGAGATAGATCACTTTTTAACTAGGTACCTAAACAGTTGGTAACATACGTTCATAAATAGAAGCGTAACTCTTTAACTGCTGAGCGGTACATAACACCACATCAATCGCCAAAAATAAAAATCCAACAGTAACAAGTTTAGACAAAACGATATTTATCTTTTGACATAGTGACTCACCATTAAGAAACTGTATCCAATCCATAATTGGTCCCATCCCTGAGGGCAATCAGGTACTTCACTGCTTTGGCTGTGCAAGGCGATTGTTCTAGTTGGAGCCTCACACACTTGGCATCTGTTTAATTAAAAAATATATATTAAATTGATTGGTTGTCCGCATTGTAACTTTGTATTAAAGCTTTTGAATGTTCATATATTACCTTGATATGTATGTTCGTACATCAGTCGCTTGTATGGGCGTCATCGCCATAGGCATAGGCTCATTTGTTGATAGCCAAAAACTGTAGTCTTCGCGCTGCGCAAAATCACATACATTGTTCAAGTTACAGAACATGTATGGCATTGTAGAAAACCTTTGCAGACAGCTACCAGCCGCACCTGCAGTGATTTAACTGTCATAAAGAAATTGCCTACTTACATAAAGCAAATAGCAGTTATTAAATAAACTATTAGCTTACCCAAGTCTTGTCCGTGTGCTTTTCCATTGGCGACAATGTGGATTAGAGAGAAGCCATCCCAAAGTGAAGAAGTTCCGCTAGGACAAGACGGGACGATTCTTGATTGAGAGTGAACGCTAAAGTAAAAACCTCTAGATTTTGGAGGCGGTGGGGGAGATGCTGGTATACCAGGTAATCCTCGGGTTCCCTTAGCACCTTCATATCCTTGAAGACCAACGATTCCTTTCAGCCCCTGCATGCCTTGGGGTCCCTCTGGCCCCATTGGGCCTGCATAGCCTCTGTCACCCATTTCTCCTTTTCTTCCTTGCAATCCGTTGCGTCCATCGCGTCCTGGATTACCCGGTACACCTGGCATGCCTTCAAATCCGGCTAAACCTATTTCTCCTCTCATACCGGGGAAGATTTGCGATGGGAGCAAAGCATCACCTGCTTGTCCTTTGAAACCTTTTAATCCTTTCAAGCCAATATTGCCTTCTATGCCTTCGTCACCTATATTACCTTTGAGACCTTGTAATCCCGGTGGTCCAGGACGACCGTTTATGCCAAACGCGCCCATTTCTCCTTTCTCTCCTTTAGCACCAACTATGCCTTCCCAACCTCTATCACCAACTAGACCTCTTGGACTTATAGAGTCACCAAAAACTCCTACTTCTCCTGTAGACCCGACAAGGCCAGGAAGTCCTTCCATTCCAGGGGCTCCAGGTGTGCCTGCGTATCCTTTTCTTCCAGGGAATCCAAAATCACCTTTGATACCCTTAGGTCCTTGGAATACTAAGCCTGGTTGGCCATCTTGCCCTGCCGGACCCTCTATTCCATATTCTCCGGGGGCACCTTTTTGACCCATGGCGCCATGCCAGCCTGGAAGGCCATCCGTGCCAGATCTTCCTTTTTGTCCCTGTGCAGGCAGTCCGGCAGTTCCAGGAAATCCAGGCTGTCCTTGATCTCCATCATAACCTCTTGGGCCAGGAAAACCTCTATCACCTTGAAAACCTTTTTCGCCCTCATCACCACGCATTCCACGATTGCCTTTGAAACCCATTAGCCCTTGATCTCCAGTTTGACCGCGGGGACCTGGTAGTCCATCCATACCAATTTCACCCATGTCACCAGATGTAGCAGGCATGAATACGCTAGGGCCGATTTCACCTCTAGCTCCCTTTCGTCCAGTGAATCCTCTAAGACCTTCTGGTCCTTGGAAACCTGGCTCACCAGGAATGCCAGGGTCACCAATTCTTCCTGGGAAGCCTTCTATGCCTGCATCTCCTTTGCTTCCATTTAGACCAGGTACTCCTCTGAATCCCCGATTTCCTTTAAGACCGCTCTTACCCGGAACACCTGGGAAACCAACCCTTCCAGGGAATCCTTTATCTCCTGTTTCACCAGGTGATCCAATCGGACCTGTATCTCCACTTGGCCCTTTTTTACCAAACTGACCATTTCTTCCTGCTACGCCCATTTCCCCTTGTTCACCTTTGAAACCAGGTGGTCCTACTACGTCTACTCCTTTGTCTCCTGTATCACCTTTAACCCCTCTCCGTCCGTCAATTCCAGAAGATCCAGAAACTCCGATCAGTCCGGGCTCGCCTTGGTCTCCCTTCATGCCGCTAATGGCATTGTCACCAGGTAATCCGATAGGCCCAGTAAATCCTCTGTCTCCTCCTTCTCCTTTTCGTCCAACCCATCCATCTACACCTGGGTACCCGTCCAGGCCCGGTGTTCCACGGTCTCCTTTTAGACCTACGGGACCCACTGACCCGGGTGTGCCAGGCGCTCCTGGATAACCTGGCGCTCCGGTTTCGCCGCGATCTCCCCACTCGCCGGCTGTTCCTACTTTACCCACTAATCCTTGGAATCCTCTTCTTCCCGCATATCCAAAAACTCCAATGAAACCTCGATTACCGATACGGCCTACTTCTCCTTTGCTTCCCTTCTGTCCTTCGTCTCCTGGAAAACCGCTCTGTCCTTGTGGTCCATTTTCGCCTAGAAGTCCGGGTGCTCCTGGGTTACCTGGTAGACCCGCCATTCCTGGAGCGCCTCTGAGAGATATTCCCGGAAAACCTTTGCGACCCTGTTGAATAAAATCATTTCGGTCAATATAAGCTCTACTAGCGGTGCGTCGTAGTGTGTTAATTTCATAAGTCCTAATGTATCATCATACCAAATATTAGCGTGAACAAACATACACGCACAAATTTTCGCCTATAGAAACTCTTATTTCGTAATATACCTGTCTTGCCATAAATATTGTTACGAAGAAAAATATTTTTTTTTTATTGAAAACATCATTTATAACTTTTACAGTGTTTTAGTTTAATACATAAATATAAAAAGCTTATTCGAAGTGGTCTCCATAACCCCGCGAACTCCGTTTTGCAACCAGATGGCTTCGTTTTTTTTTGTAAACCTCACGGCGTCCGAGACCTTTCCAACGAATGCAAAAACGCGAAAATCGGTTCGTGCGTTCTGGAGTTATAGCGTCAGGAAGGAAAAACCGACTTATTTTTATATAGTAGACTGCAATAAAGTCCTTTAAACCTTGAGGCCAGTTATTAATAGAAGCACGCACTCTTTCCATGGGAAAATTCTTCACTGCCAATCGTATGGATTGTTTTAGAGACTTCAAATTATCATGGCGCTTAGAGCAAGCCGTACTCTCTAAAACTGACCATAAATCATAATCCAGCGGATTAAGATCGGGACTAGACGACGGCCAGTCTTCAGCTCTGGTGAAGTCCGAAACGTTCGCTTCCAACCAAGACTGCGTGGCGGTCCACGCAGTCTTGGTTGGAAGCTTTAGCTTTATGACCCGGTGCTGAGTTTTGCTGGAAGGACCATACTTGGTTATTGAACATTGTGTTGTTAAGGGGCTTAACTACCTCCTCAAGAATGGTATTTTGATACACTTGTGCCGATGTTTTGATACCTTTTTCAGAAAAATATGGCTCAGTCACTCCTTCATAGCTAACCTAACACCCCATCAAATCATCACTGAAGACGGATAATGCCCACGTTGCACTCTGTCGACTGATTGGGACGCTTCCTTAGAGCTTTGAGCATAAATACGGTCATTTTGTTTGTTAAAATGTTGCTCAATTGTAAAAAAAAACATCTGTAAACAAATTTTTTCTCTGACCTCCCTTTGCATACCGCTTCAGTAGTTGTTTCGATTTTACCACCCTATTCTTTTTTGAATTACCAGTTAAGAAATGACCAGTGCGTCTCTTATAGGCAGCAAGTCCTAAGTCATCTTTTAAAATACGCGACATGGTTCTAGCTAGCATGGCATAGTTCATCTCCCGCGATAAATTCTTATGCTTTCGGACAGGATTTCTTCGATTTTTTCCCTTACTGCTTTGACCACCTTTTTCGTACTAACACTACGTGTAGGGCCAGGTCTTTTTCTGTCACACACACAGGAGGTCTCATTGTACCTATTAATAGCCCGGTACACTATTTTTTGACTAAAACCAAGTTTATGGAGAGTTTTAAAAATTGCTTTTGGCTGCATACCTACTTTGTGTATTACACTATTGTATTGTGTACTACACAGCAATTCGGTTCTCTTTATCACCCCACTCCATTTTAATCAAAGAATACTATTACCATTTTAAAAAAGGGTAATAGTATTGTAGTTGATTTTAATATCGCAAAATATTGTACAATGTATTGGCGCTAAAACGAGAAACACAATAAACAATCGTATAAAAATGACAGATTCCAAATTCAGATGTAATATTTTTATATTTTTAATAGTAACAGTATTTATGGCCAGACTAAGTGTTTATACATGTGGGCCACAGAACCTACGAAGCTGCAAAGCAAACGATTAAGTTATTTATTTAAATACAAAACTAAGATACATTTCATTTGGATTGGTATATCTGAAGTACGATATAGAACATGACATTAATTCACAGATGATGTTCACTATATGTCTTACACTTATATTTTGCAATATGCGATTATTTGAATACTTACAGCAGGTCCCATGGGTCCATCGGGTCCAAGTTCTCCCGGTTCACCATCGCGACCTTTGATCCCGATATTGCCAGCACGTCCAGAAATTCCCGGGAAGCCTGCTTCTCCGTCGTCTCCCGGAGGTCCTACTGTGCCTTCTATTCCTCTCTCTCCGTATATGGCGGACACACCGATGTCACCGCGAGATCCCTTAACGCCTTTGCCTGCAGGAAAACCTTTGAGACCCATCTCGCCGTCTGCACCGTGCTCTCCGAAAGGACCAACATCACCCTTCTCTCCGGGATAACCTTTGTAACCTCTTGGCCCCTGTACGCTTGTGCCATCAATTCCAACGTCTCCTCTGAAACCAGGAAGACCGTCGTCCCCTTCATCGCCGCGGTAGCCCTTGGGGCCTGTGAAACCTGTGAATATAATGGTTTTGTAGATACACACAATACACCACAATCTGTTGTTTAATAATTGAGTAGATTGTTATATTAGTAAAAATATCTTACCTCTGGGTCCAACTGGGCCGGGAAAACCCTTGTCTCCCTTGACATTATACTCGTGGTCTAAGGCTTCGCCTATCTCACCAGGAAGACCTGGTTCTCCTACTTCTCCGGGGAATCCCCTAAAATAATGTAATAATAATTATTATCTACAATTGTTATTTATTTGTAAACTAATATTTTGCCGGAACTGTTAAGAGTTTCTGGTATTTATGGTAAAATTTAAGTAGGTATAAAATCTAAGTTAAAATAATTGAAATTAAGTTACGACGGGCCATTCACATACTTTAAACCTGCTTCTCCTTTTTGTCCGTAGAGAAAGTTATACGGGATATCAGCATTAGCGCCGGGCCGGCCTGGCCATCCGTTTCGCCCCCTCGTGCCGTTTCTACCCGGATAACCGGGCCGCCCGAAGTCTCCCGTCTTCCCCTTCATACCGCGCTCGCCATTGTCGCCCGGGGAACCCGGCCAACCAGAGTCACCGATAACCCCTTGGACACCTCGGAAGCCTGGTAAGTAAACAATAAGTATTTAAGGCTATTTCACATTGTAGAGCCTTGTCGCCTATAATTACCATATCCACAGAACTCATAAGTACTGACATATCTCAAAAACTACTGAACCTATTTTAATATAACTTGCCCTATTTGTTACGCGATGTAGTATTTCTTAACAAGCAACTAATTCTTTACAAAGAAAGTCATAGCGATATCTATCCTTTATCGTTTCCTAGCAATCATACGAGTACTCAGTACAACCATTATTCAGTTTTTCGTAGCACCGATAGAAATATATACATACGATACGAGTACACTTTGAAAACAATTTAAAGTTATTTTATTAAACTAATGTAAGTAAGACCTTTCGTCTTGCTTAATGAGCACATACAACACATACGTAGTGTGACCAACGCTCTGTGTACAGTCGTCATTTATGCACTAAATTATGAGCGAGTCATAATTACGTACTGACCTATATCACCAGGAGGTCCTCTCTCAGCAATTGTTAGCGCTTCTGGCGGAGGTTGTAGTCTTCCGGCTGAACCTTTCGCACCCTCCGGGCCCGCCATTCCAGACGGTCCTTTAATTCCTTTAGGTCCTTTTGGTCCAGGTATGCCATCGTTGCCACGTTCTCCTTTTACGCCAGTTCTTCCTCTGGCTCCTTCTCTTCCAGGGAATCCTCTGATACCCGAAAATCCGTCATCACCTCGTTGTCCCTTAGATCCAGGTCTTCCTGAAATTATGCATTTATTTATGTAAAGGGATTTAAAACAATAATCTATACTTCTATACTAATATATAAAGCAGGAGAGTTTGTTTGTTTGTATGTTTGTTTGTTTGAACGCGCTAATCTCAGGAACTACTGGTCCGATTTGCAAAATTCTTTTTGTGTTTGATAGACCATTCATCGAGGAAAACTTTAGGCTATATAACATCACGCTTCAACTAATAGGAACGAAGAAATGATGGAAAATGTGGAAAAAACGTGGGAAATTATTCATCTTTGAGGGCTTCCGTTGCATGCGCTGAGAAAACGGTTAAAGATATCACAAAATTATGTATAAAAGAATGATTTGTCATAAAATAATCTAACAAAATATATATCTATACTAATATATAAAGCTGGAGAGTTTGTTTGTTTGTATGTTTGTTTGTTTGAACGCGCTAATCTCAGGAACTACTAGCACGATTTGAAAAAATCTTTTTGTGTTTGGTAGACCATTCATCGAGGAAGGCTTTAGGCTATATAACATCACGCTACAACTAATAGGAGCGAAGAAATGATGGAAAATGTGGAAAAAACGGGGAAAATTATTCATCTTTGAGGGCTTCCTTTGCGTGCGCTGCGAAAACGGTTCAAGATATCAAAAAAATATGTGATAAAGAATTATTTCCCTTGAAATGATCTAACAAAATGTATGCAACAGTATATGTCTATCTTTTAAGGTTAACTCCTATTGAGTTACCCGTTTTTATGGTAATAACTATTCCACGCGGACGAAGTCGCGGAAACCAGCTAGTATCTGATATGACAGAACTGTGGAAAATTTTACCCAGTATTTTTTCTGCTAATAGATATGTATGTATTACGTACCGTCTGGACAGAAAGGACAGTCATCGCCTCGATAGCCTTTAGGACCTGGCCTTCCGGGCATACCAGGGTATCCTGGATCTCCATTTAATCCAGGGGATCCAGGAGTACCGTCGTCTCCTGGAGGTCCAGCTCCGCGAACACCTTTTCCGGGGTATCCAGGTGGACCTTGAAACCCGCTATCACCTCTGTCACCTTGCAATCCGGGCATGCCATCAGTACCAGGCGTACCATCTTCACCCACAGGGCCAATCACGGTGTCTCCCTTAAAACCTTTGGCACCCATTACTCCTGTTATTCCTGATGTTCCCGGTGGACCTCGTAATCCAGGGATACCCTTGAATCCTGGACTTCCTGGTTCTCCTTTTGGTGAGATACCAGGATTTCCGTCTCTTCCTGGATAACCCTTAGGACCTGGTAATCCAGTCGGGCCTTGATAGCCAGGCAGCCCTTGCTCTCCATCTAAACCAGATTCGCCCACTGGGCCACGTGACCCTTCTGGTCCTTGTGGTCCCTGTGATCCTGGTAAGAGAGGTTCGTTTAATGTTTCGTCAAATATTCCCGGAGCTCCTTGCGGTCCCTGGGGTCCAGGGTTACCGGGCCGTCCATCTTCTCCTGGTTCGCCGTCCAGTCCATCAGCGCCGTCCAAACCTGCGTAACCAGGCGCGCCTTTATCGTTCTTCGGTCCCGGTGGGCCTATGGGTCCTCGGTGGCCCGGTTTTCCTCTTGGACCTTCACCGCCTTGTTCGCCTTTGTAACCTTGAGCACCATTCTCTCCATATGGACCCTACAATATAATTAGTTTTTAACCTTACATACTTAATTGAAATGTCTATAATAACGTCTTGTTACTAAAAGGTAGACTAATAACTTTGCAGTGGGTAACTGTAAAACTTGTATAAGATTTACAGAACCCGTGGAACATTTCGTACAAAGTAGTTTTTACTTACAACTTGGCCTTCCGATCCTCGTTCTCCCTTGATTCCTTTGACTCCTTGTGCGCCGCGCGGGCCGCGCTCTCCTTTATTTCCCTTAGTAATAACGGACAGGTTGCCCTGTACTTCGTTGATGATGTAGATAGAGGCCGGCCGCCCTGGCTCACCCCGCACTCCTTGGTTACCCTTCTCTCCCGGCGGTCCCACGGTGGAGTCTCCGATGTCTCCTCTGTAGCCCGGCTCGCCACGGGGCCCAACAGGACCCTACAAGTGAAACAGTACAATTAAAAAAATTACAAGTTTCAGCTTCTTGATGTGTAAAATTATGTGTTGTTGTTTGACCTGAAAAATTATGATATAAAAAAATAATATTTATTCTGAATTAAGTATGTCATTTCACTATGCAGAGGTAATGGAAAAAAATTAAAAGCCATAAAACAAAAGTTGTAGCTATTGCTGTATTAAAGCCACTCAAGGTATATAATTTCCATTAACCGTACATCATAAATTAATAAAAAATATTTGTCATATTTTCAAACTATCTAGTTCTATCTAGGTAGTGAGTACAGTACCTGGTCTCCTTGTTCCCCGTGCGCCCCGCCGTCCCCCTCGTACCCGATGGAGCCGGTGATGCCGGGCGGCCCGGGCCGTCCCAGCTCCCCGCTGTCTCCCTTAGCTCCCCTGGAGTTCACTCCGCCCTCTCCCGCTTGTCCTTGCATCCCCTTGAAGCCGGCCTCTCCGGGAGATCCTCTCAGACCCGGTATTCCAACATAACCGGGCGGTCCCTGCGACCCGTCTAAACCGCTGCATCCGTCCAGACCATCCTCGCCTCGCTCCCCTTGGCGACCTTGCGATCCCTACAATAAAAATAAAAGTAAATTCGTATGATAGTGGCCAATTGTGGTGTCGGAGTTTTTTAACCGTCCCAAAGGCCTCTGGCATGGCTTATCGACTGCCGTACTATGACAAACACAATTCCGGGTCCTACAATTTAATTTTATTCAAGCGTCCAATAACATAATACCACTTGGTCAGCCATTTAAGATTGACCGCGTCAACAGTAGCTTAACGTTGCCGGCGATTGCCTCCGCGAGCTTAGCTACGGGCACTTTAAAACAAAAGTTAATTGCCTACTCAATATATTCCTAGTCAAACTAGTGTTGTTCACTTTATTTTACCTGTGGTCCTTGACTTCCTCTACGCCCGTATGGTCCTTCGGCTCCCTGAAATAAGAATAAAGTTCCGATGTCAGTAACAGGATTGAAAGCAAACAATGTTACTTAATTGTTTCATCAACTAATAAATTAGTAATTCTTCCCTTGTCATTCTTTCTTTGGTAGTAAGTATTCTAAAAAAATTTACAAATAAATATGTACGTGTGTTCATATTACATTATGTGAAATCTGTGTGTAGCTGAAATTGGAGTCTTTAGTTTAAAACCTTTTGTTGAGTGATTCATAAGTAATTTATCACCTTCTGCGACGTATATACGTAGTCTGTACCTAATGAAATAAAATAAAATCAATATATTTTTTATAAAGATTAAGGCAAAATGACTAACCCCTTGTCCTTTGTCGCCGATGTCTCCTCGCTCGCCGAAGTCCCCGAACTCACCGACGACGCCGATGGGTCCCTCAGGTCCGTCGTCTCCGTAGTCGCCCTGCTGGCCGGGTATACCCGGGTAGCCGCGCTCGCCCGGGTCGCCCTTCAATCCTTCGCAGTTGCATGTCTGGTTGCACACTACCTGTAACAAGAAAAAAAAATAGTTTAGTTCAAATTTAGTAAGAATATAATCAAAAAAATCATTTACACATCACTCTCGAACAAAAAAAAATACCTAATATAATTAAGGAATAATGACGAATTAGTAAGACCTTCGAGATTTTGAGATATTTTATTTTATTTTATTTAGTTTGGTGAGATGATTGGTATGTAGGCATAATTTCATATCTTTATTATAGAAACCGAAATTCTGCTTATGCTGTACTTTTGTTATTCTTATCGAGTCGCAATGGACTGACCGATCATCGAGAATTTTAGTTTGGCGGTGGAAAGAAGTCCTGAGAGTGACATAGACTGCATTTTGTCTTGATACGGCGAGCAAAGCTGCGGGCTTACGCAAGTTTGTAAATATATTTTTTATGATGATGATAAAAGTAAAACTAACTATTAATATGTATATAAACTCCTTTATTTTTTAATTATGATACAATAAAATATATGTATTTAAATACCCATTCCAAGCGTAACAATGCATCCAATTTTCAGTTCCGCGTTGTAAAAAGAATCGTTGTTAAGCAATTAGATCAGGGTATTAAAGTGTCGGCAGTAACAACGGGCGTGCCTTATCACCGGGACCTCTGACACACTTACAGGAGAAGCCAGACCATTTCCCTTTTCCCCTACATTATACGGTACGTCATTTGATAAAAATTACTTACTAGCTGTTCGTATATTGTATTTATTAACCCCTGTTAATCCGGGATAAAAAATAGCATATGTGTTAATGTCATAAGAACAGAGGTTGCCCACCAATAAGGTGGGTTGACGACATTAGAAAAACCGCAGGGATCGTACAAGAAGAGAGGCCTATGCTTAGCAGTGGGCGATAACAGGCTCATGATTATGATGATGATGTGTTAATCCAAGATCTTTTTTATTTCCATACCAAATTGGTTCTATGGTTTATCTTGAAAAAGTAGAATAACAAACAAACTCGCACACGCACAAAATTTCGCCTATATAATATTAGTGGGGTGGGATTATACATCCTGTCTTTCACAGTACTTGTGAAATCATTGTGTTCAGTGTGTATATAAGGCAGAAATTAATGTTTTAAGTTTTTTTGTAACGATCATAAAACTTGACAAAGTTTCTTGTCCAGCAAGAGGAGGCAGAAATACTATAAAAAAAACGATGTCGAAAAAGGTTATTTAATCACTTCTTAAATAAAAGTGTTTATATCAGTTCCACTTGTAGATTGTAGTTGACACGTGATATTTTCAGAATTGAACAAAACTTAAGTGTAAAGATTTGTTTACTTTCCAACATTTGCTAAATTCCGTATGTGTAAGTTTCATCGAAACCGGCTCAGTAGTTTACAAAAAGGATGAATAAATATGTGATCGTCAAAAAATACGACACGGGATAGAGATTAATATCAAACTTTGAAAAAATAATTAGTTCACCGAGCACAATTAACTAACTGAAATGGATTTTGCAGAATGTCTTTATGGGATGATGTCAGACTGTTGCATCATCTCATGCTTTACAACTTTAAATATTTTATACCTACTTATCAATAATGGACAATGCACATGGACTTTAGAGAGCCAAGGACAAACGATAAGATCATCAGTATGTCACCAGCAATGTCTAATTCTACTTGCTCTAGTATTTGTGCCTACATTATTGCTAAAATCGCCCTTTTAGTTTACTCCATTTTTTACACTCGACAGTCAAGTTTTGGCCACCAGGCTCATTGTAACGAAATCCGCACAAAAAAAAACCGTGGTTCGAGTAAAGTTTACCTGTATTCGAATGGAACTGGCTCTATAACGAATCTGTCGGAAGGACAGATTTTACATGTGAGGTTGGAGCTAGCCATAGTGGTTATTGTTATTTAACATAAACATACAACGCGTTTATTTCAACATTCAAAAGGGTTTTACAGTAAAGTTCATTGAACATAAGGGATTGTATAAATTAAGGCTTTGTGTATTACTGTACACTAATAGGCAAACCCTGGATATCACACTAGGTCTATTCCTGTGTTGTCACATCCAGTTTTTGTTATTTTGAAAGTAACATAGCACTAAATTAAGTATTTAGTAGATAGGTACGTTGTATACAACTTCAGTCTTGATTCTTGATTTATTATAGCGTCAATGGATTAGGGAAGATATGTTATGTATGTATTTAATAGTAATATGTATGTGGGTATGTTTTCCACATTCTTCCAAAGCGTCTTGTTGTCTAACATGACATGAGTGATGAAAAGTCTAGGTATTTCATAAGCTCTATGGTAAAGCACATGCTCACTATGGCATGTGGTCACTCACAGTAACATACAATACAACCTACCTAATCTGCACTACGCCGGTGGTTACAAGAATGTATGTTTACTAAAACTTTCCATATAAGTCCGCTCAAATACTCGGAATCAGAAATGCGCAACGGAGACTTCGTCGCGACTTATTAAGACGCTTTGCCATTTGAAACTGTAACTATAATATACGTATCAATTTTGCAGTTGACAGCATTGCTAAATTTGCATGACGACGCATTGCAATCCAGCCCCAGTAGCTACACCGACTCATGGTGGCCGACTTGAGAATTAATAATAGTTTATCACCTTGACCACTATTATGCCTTGTTAATTTTTATAGAGAACATAAATTGGGACATACATCATCTTGTAAACACTGGTGCTAATGCGACCAGTTTAGAATATTTATTTGTTTACGCTAGACTTATGTGTGACAGTATGTTATAGCTTGTGAAGCGAGTGTGGCTCGGCGGTTTCAACGTCTGCTTTTCATCCTGACATACCCTGGTTCGTATCCGGCCCTACGCCAATGACTTGTATTTCAAGTCATGTGTGGATTTGCACCGCTTAACGGTGAATGAAAACGTGAGGAAACCGACATGTTTGAGGACCTCAATATGGGCGCCTACCACAATGCATCTGCGTATGAGAACTTTACTTAACCCTTAATCATGAGGATAGCTTGATGTTAACCCCATCTCTTGATACGTTTGTTGTTTGTATGTTGGTTGGTTGTTCTGTACATATATCCAATGGTGCAATTATACGAGGTACATAGCTTTCAAAAACATGTATAATAATGATATATCAGTTTTTTATGTTGACACAATCAAGAGTGGTGCCTTAATTACATTTGCGGTTTTATAGCTACACATATATAGTTTATTCTTAGACTACACACATGGAGACGTATATGAATTGCCAATAGTAAACCATTTCCTTGAAAATCTACAATCAGACAGACAAACTTTAGGTATTTTCGGCTTACTTTTAGATATTTCCGGCTTACCATACCCTTTCCTGATAACTGTATAGTTCATTCTTAGACTACATACATAGAGACGTACTATTTGCCAAAAGTGAACGATTTCCTTGAAAATCTACAATCAGACAGACAAACAGGAAAGGTCAAGCACCCCTCTTTCTCGCAGGAGCAAAAGTTCATGCAACAGATAAACAAATCATGTCAATCGTTATTTTATTTATGGGCACGGTTGTAGTGACCAAATGAACGCTACAATGAGTCAGGTTCATTACTACTAACTATTATAAAACATTATATCACTAGACATCTGTAGATGTTATCTGAAAACAGTTTATTGAAGAAACGGCGTTGACCTATTTTGATGTATGCTACAAATGTATCTAGATTTTCAGGACTTACTAGATAAATGTGTAGTTGTTAAACGGGTCAAAAATTGCAATGTTGTAATTTATAAAAGTAGTGAGCGCCCGTGGCTTCGCTCGCTTTATTTCAGGATAAAAAGTAGCCTATGACATTCATAAAACCTCATACAACCTTACATACCAAAAATCATGATGATCCGTTCGGCTGTTTTTGCGTGATGAGTTGTTAAATAATCAGACAAACAGAGACACAGATAAACAGACACAATTTCTAGAAATAGGCTGTTTGACAATGCGAAAAATAAAGTGTCAATTGCTGACATCCGTATATAATGTGAGTGTAAAAGTGGTTATTTATTACCGTTAGTTGAAAATAATAAATAATATATTAAAAAATCCATAAATTAAAATGCATATTTTTAAACGCTTGTCACGTGACACAAAACGCTCCTGATTGGTCGAGTTTATAATGACGTCACTAGCTTGTTAACATTGTTTGCCTACATGTGTATTATTATATTTCGAAACATATTTGATATGATTTCATTTTTTTGTGTGATTTGTTAGCGAAATTTTACAAATTCCATCAAGAACTTTTACCATGAACCACGATTTTGTAAAAACAGACAGCGGAAACCTGCCCCAAGTAGACGCAATCATGGTCGGATTATATTTCAAAAATAATTACGACTATTATGCTGCGGAGCTAAAAAATTTATAAACAGCAAAGTAATAACACCTAAATGGTAACTTAAATTCTATCATAAGGAAGTGAAATGATGATAAACTTTTTGCTAAAACGCTTTTTGTACTGATAGTAATTAACCATGTCATTTTTCATCTGTAAAAAACAAACAAGTTAGTCTGGAACCTTTAGTGCAATGCTTATTGAAATCTTAAGACTGTATGTAGCTACAATTTTTAAATAATATTATGCAAAACAGCGGAATAGAAATGAATAGAAATGTTCGAAGTGATTTAAGTGAGACATTTTGCAAACAACATATAAGTACATATTATAACCTCAAATCCATAAAAAAGATTAACATTCTAAGTGTAATAAAGCATTTCAAAAGTACCTATCAATATTACGTTTACTTATGTACATCGAAATAGTCTTCATAGAAGAAAATATTTGTACTATTCCCTATGTCATTGTTATCCCTCCGAGAAAGTTGCAGCCACTTTCGGTGCACTTGGACATTCTTTTGAACACTTAGAAATAGTTTGTTCGGAGTTTTTATTGACGTATTTGTATATTTTGGAACTGCACACAATTTGTAACTAATTTTGTAGCACGTTTATCACTAAATTCAATCGCACTTTCGTCATTTGTTTGCGTATTGTATGTGGATGATATGTGCCACAGATCTCAATACAGGTTAGTGACGTCACCGATTCGATTGCAGCGCCATATTGACAAAGTAGCGTTTTGGCAAACTATTTAAATATAGTATTTTTAATTTGATATTTTTCCGAAAATATGTACCAGAATTTAAAAATACACTTTAGACTAGGTTTCTTAACCCCTAAATAAAAATATGAAATGGATTTTAAAACCAGTCAAGGAGCGTATTGTTGGGACGTGTTCGGCTATTAATTCGAAGTGTCTCCAAATATTTTTTTTTAATCTTGAATGTTCAGACTTTTGACCCTCTTCGGCTATATCATATGTATAGATAGATAAATATGTAGATTAAAAAGTGTCTACCCTTAGGACTAAAGCTACTTCGCTACACTTTCACTATAAACATTGTACGATCATGTTTTTTATATTAGTGATTGATTCCGTTTGGCATGATCTAATGTGTGGTAACAAACGATTATAGAGCGAGTGAGTCATTAGTGCAATTCAAGGAACAGGCTGGATAAACAATCATTGCAGTGTCCAAGGCGATAACAGCCATTCGCACATCCCGCGACACCCGCCCGCACCCCGCACTCCGCACCCCGCACCCTGCGCCCGCGCAATCACACCCCCGCACCACGTGCTACATACATACATTATTTATAAGCAAGAAATTAAAGTTTATCGATTACATATGGATAAAATGCTGCGCAGAAATAATGTCATCGATATTAATAATCTTCTGTGAGAGAAAATCATGAACATATAATTATAACATAATATATTAGAATTAATGCAATGGAGTTTATGTATAAACAAACCAACCACCACAACCACTGCTCAGGCATAACTCGTCTACAACGAACTTAATCAAAACTAACATTACTTAAATAGGTTATTTATTTATAATAATTTAAATAAATGCAATAAACACCTGATTTTCACCTTAAATTTTTTTAGGGTTTGGTATATAATTACTATTTATCCAAGGTATGATTTGCTATCCTATATGTAATTGAGTGATATATTTATTTTTTTGTATGAGACAATGTATTTATTTTCCCTTTGCATATATTGTTAGTTTTTTTTGGGCTTTCCTAGCAATAATTTTGTGCTTGGTATGTTTGTTTGTTAAGGTATCTGTTATGTTGTTGTTTGTACGCCACCGACTTTTACATGTTTCTTTCCTAGCGATCTTTACTAAGGTTGCCTGGAAGAGATCGCTCTACGTGATAAGGCCGCTCACTATACCTAGGTTAAGTAATTTTACTGTAAATTGTTTTGTATTTTTGTTTTCTAGTGTACAATAAAGCTATATTGATTGATTGATTTTGTAAGGTATTGATAAAGAGAATATTTACAACTCTAAAAACTTTACTACTGCCTGGATTAATCTTTTGTAACTAGCTGTGCCTGCGACTTCGTCTGCGTGGAATAGTTATTTTGGCCATTAATTCTTTGAATTTTGAACCGTTTTCGCAGTGAACGCAACGAAAGCCTACAAAGATGAATAATTTTCTCCGTTTTTTCCACATTTTCCATTATTTTATTTCCAGCGTGATGTTATATAGCCTAAAGCCTTCCTCGATAAATGGTCTATTTAACACAAAAGGAATTTTTCAATTCGCACCAGTAGTTCCTGAGATTAGCGCGTTCAAACAAACAATCTCTTCAGCTTTATAATATTAGTATAGATATAGGTAATCTATTTCTGTAGGTTATTGTATCGGTGTCAAAATTAAAAAAAAATATGGAACACAGTGTGCGATGTGCGTATTTACGACATTTACCGGAATCCGGTGACCCCGGCGAATCGTAAACGTGTTCCCGATATATGAGCGAGCGTCTTCCATGCATTCGGTCTCGCCGCCTGCCGCCAGGGCTACCAACTTAAAGAAACCAATCTACTTCTAAAGAGAGCAAAGAGTAGTTGCCTGATCAAAGTTTGAAACTGTCCGAAAGACAGGCGAGGCACTTGACCAACAGCCAGAACTCGATAACTGTGTTCTTTCAATCGCGTAAGTGTAAAAATTTCAAGTTTCAAATTTATAAAAAAAAATGTTCAGTGATGCTTCGAATCGATAGCAGAACACATTCCAACAATTTCTAAAAAATTTGTCTGTTAATCTGTGCTTGCGTTTGTCTGTTTATTTAAACGCTCATTATGAAAAAACGGCTGAACGGATCATTTTCATCACAGATTTTTGGTATGTAGATAGTATGATGTCTTGGGAGTGTCAAAGGCTTTTTATCCTGAAATAGTGCGAGCGAAGCCGCGGGCGTCCACTAGTATCTCTATGAATTTGCGTGTGTAAGTTACATACTGTATTTTGTTTTTCAAATTCGACAAAGATGTCGTAACTTCAAACTGTTAGATTTTCAAAAGCAGAGATAGGTCGTTTAAAACACAATGCCAACCCTGCACTCCAGCTAAGCTTTGACATGACGTCAACCCCTCGTTAACATGTTGGTTTAATATTTTCGCTGTTTTGTTTTTAGGGTTCCGTACCTCAAAACGAAAAAACGGAACCCTTATAGGATCACTTTGTTGTCCGTCTGTCCGTCCGTCCGTCCGTCTGTCAAGACCCTTTTTCTCAGGAACGCGTAGAGGTATGAAGCTGAAATTTATATCAATTACTCAGGTCTACTGTCCCTTGAAGCTGTGAAAAAATCAAACTTCTAAGCCAACGCAATCAAAAGATACAGCCATTTATGCCGCAAATTTTCGACACTTGCAAGGGAATCAAAACCTACAGGGTGCTTCCCGTGAACTCAGAATCTTGAAATTTGGTACGAAGCAACGTCTTATAGTTATAGCATAGATAAAGGAAAAATTACGAAAACCATAAATTTTTAGTTACATCACAAAATATTTTTTTTTTAATAATCTTAAACTTACTACCCATTTCCTCATAAACTCTTTGTAAACCTTGCAGGTTTGTACGGAACCCTCGGTGCGCGAGTCCGACTCGCACTTGGCCGGTTTTTTTAACTATTTAGTTGGTTTCAAGGAATACGGGTTATTAGCAAGTCGCGGTCTGTGAATTTTTGACCGGATTAAGAACAAATGTTTGAAGGAAGCTTTATAAATAGCGAGTTTCATCTTTTCAGTGTTTTTAAAGCTTTACAGAGCTTTTAAGCAATATCACAGGCGTTTATTTAAGCTATTAAAATTCATTCAAAATGTATTTATTTGATGGGAAACATAACATAGGTATTTAAGAAGTTACCATTAGTTAATATGTAATTAGAAGAGTTTGTTAAGTTTCCATCCACGGGGCGTGCAAATTATAGATAAATATTACTACTTAAAAAATTATGACCCATCAATTTATTCGAAACAATACACTATATTAGCACATGTTGTTTAGTGAGGGATGCGACGCTAGCAAAATTCCTGCTTCATTCTACACCTAGCAGAGCATCGAGCCGATATCACGTTTCACATGCCATTGAAGGTATCGGAATATATCGCACACAGGCCGAAGTACACTTGGACATAGTGCTGAGTTTTCATTTTCAACAATCACCAGTCAGCGACCTGCACTAAATATAGAGGAGCGTAATAGCCGTTCAACTAACTGGCTTTTGTTGCCGCACTGAAACTATTGACCTATTTCACTTTACTGTGGAAGTAAGCAATAACTTTCAGTGCATTGCTCGCGACCATAAAACCGCCTGCGAGTGACCGACTCCTGGCCGCGGTGCGCTGTGCGAAGTATGCTCGCACTTCACGCAATGCTCTATTTGCAATACTCAAACTTCAATTTTCATGATCTATATCGGAGCATGAAACGACGTGCGTTCGAGACAACGAATCTCTGTGCGATACCAACAGAACAATCTAGGTTATTAATAAACAAAATGAAATGCGACGAGACGTTGATAAAGCGTAAAAATTGAGGAACATTGAGTATACTTCCTCTATGGGTTCAATGTTCTGTATACGTCAGGGCGATAAAACAGCGACTCATGAATGACTCGTGCATTGACAGGGCGACTCACCCCGGAATAACGAGCCGACCACTGCGCGCGCGCACCTAGCTACTTGTGTTTACCAAATGATAAACATGACATAATGTCATTTCCGATAGAGAAAGAACTGTAAAAACTGAAAACTAATAACCAGAGGTACCATTAAATATTACAGAAAACTAAGCTTTTGGTTTCATATCCTTGTTTTAGCAAGAAGTACTTACCAAATGAATACCCACGATGAGACACATAGGTACATTTTCATTATAATTATATCCAAACTAACAATGTCAAATCAAACCGACAAAATCCGTTTATATCCGCCTGATATTAGTTTCTGGTAGATAGGCAAGTTATCATTCCGAGCCTTATATCGCATTCAGATTCAAAGCCGTGGGAGTTGTAATTATTTCGGCAACAATTGCAAAAATTGTGTTATGTACCTAACGACAAGTTGATAGCGGCTTCCTGCAGCGGCGATAAGGCGCTACTGATGTGGCGCGACCCCGTTTACAGAGCTTGCTCGGTGGAAGCTGATTTTGACCCAATTCATCGCAGAATGATCACATCGCTCTTAATTCTCGCGGTACATTGTGTTCCCGGATACAGAGGACGGAAGCTCGTGTTCCATGAAGCTGAATCACGTTTCAGGCTGGTCCTGAACTCAATTGTAATTTAAGCCCTATAATGCCCATGATTTAGTTCCAAATACTCACAAACGGACAAATTAAAAGCCTACCAACAATACATTGTGTTGGTCCTAAACCCCCGCTATCCAGTCTTCCCTAAACTTGTTCGCCTAAACCTGTTTCGAGTTGCCGTGAATTTGTTCACAATTGTGAAAAAAAAGAAAGAATCAGAAGAATGTCCAATGAGCTTTTACCATCTCGTGCCAATTTAGATGGGATGAAACAAACTTTCCCAAACTTGAGGAATCATTGCTGGTCCAATAGTAGGTATATTGTCTAATACCGTGGTATTATTTACCAGGTAATGGTCACATTGACGGCCACGTGCTCTATTATCAATAAGTAGGTCGCAATATTATATCAATGAATAGGACTTCCAATTAATCGACCGTCATTCATCCAAGTTTATCTTAGGTTATAACCTTTCAAAAATTGGTTTAATTATACAAATGTGTATACTGGTATTGATAAGATTGGAGCAATTCGCCGAAATCAGTGTTTTACAGTACATGTGTATAAATTGTAAATCTAAACATTGTTATAAGACAAGGCCTCTACAGAAGATAACTGGACTTATAAATGTAATTAATTACATATTATAGACCTTATATTGAATTTTTAGCGTCTTGATAATATAGGTATCGTGTTAGTATTTACTGGTGGTTTTCTCAAGTTGTTGCTTAGTTAAATTAGTGCCTTTCTAAACATAAGTTTTCTACCCTGACTTTTTTAAACTGGGTATCATTTTTATATCATATTTAGGTAACTCAAATGAAAAATATAATTACCGGGTCACGTTTTAGATTTATAACATCATAAACTAATTGGTAGGTGGTCTGTGTTATTTTTATAAGAAAATCGTAAAGCATTTTTGGGTCACGAGGCTACTGAATGATAACATATTGTTGTTGCCTGTCGATATAATGTACCAAATAAAAACTTATATGATAATAGTGCAAAGGTTAGCGTAACACTTGATACTAGTCCTGTTTCAGCAATAGTTATGTTTTATGTAATATAAGACACAACTCCAACAAGTACGAATAATGTTCACATACCAAGGGTTCCGTAAAAGCTTAATTATGTCTCGTACGTATCTGACTGTTGTTTAATATAATTGAATTCATATTTTGACGGAACCGCAATGAAAACTATTGTTTTGTTTATCTTTTATTTGTATAACTTACCAGTTCTATGTCTATGGCTTTTTTACACTTTACATTTAGGCATTTATCTTTTTTATATTAGGTAGATCATCTGAAGCGACACACGCCCAAGCGAACTCTGTAGCTCAAGGTGGAACATGCATTAGAGAGATTAGAATTGGCTCTCAAATGGGGATGCTGGCTTTTATTTTTCCATGGCATGCAGATATTATAAAATGTAGCATTAAATTAAAGCTTGCTTAAAACGTACGAGTTTAACGATTCATTTCTAACTCTTTAATCAACTAGGTATAACATTTAATTTTTTTAACAAATCTTTTAAAGTTTAAGTCAAAACCCAATTTCTTATCCATGTTCTTATATTAGCCCTAGCAAGGCTATTTTCGTAATTTATTCATCGTTACGGATTGGGATGACCAATAGAGATAGCTTATTGGCCTTCATTTCAACAAATACCTACATACGTATAATTTTTTGTTACTATACGGGTCGGATAACTCGTTAATTTGTAGATTTCAACTATACTTCATAATACAAAAGAGACCTTTTCACGAAAAAGTTTGAAATTACTCGTATATTTAAACTATATGTTCACGCAACAGGTCCTGAAGAATGTTTTTCGTGAAATGAGCTTTACGCTAGGTAAACAACGTCAGGGACCCCTTAATCAGTGATATATTCATCTCTGAATAATTTTATGCACTAGTTATCCGATAAATTTTCCGTAGTTGGTACCTACTTGTATGACGCAATTTTTAAGATAAAGATAAGGTTTCTGGCTGGCAGCAGCTGTGAAATTTGTTTATTTATACTACATACATATGTATCTAGTTTATGTTTGAATCAAAGAATTCGAAGTTTCAATTAATTAGTATTATATTATACTTCTAAAGACAAAAATCGACAAATATATCATTGCGTTGGTATAGTCCGCTCTAGACCAACTTCGTCACATATCCTTTTTCTCTAAAGTGGGAACATGAACATGAACATGAACATAGGTACCACACCCAGCCAGGACAAGCCTGCTCCGGTCAAACCGGCATACCAGGGGGCACAAGGTTTTGGAGCGTGGTTTTGTGCTAACGCTCCGGGATGGTAGTCGACCGGCTATGCAGCCAGACGCCGATTTGGAAAAGGTTGTTATTAAGGATAGGGATAAGCGTTAGTAAAAAGTGGTGTTCGTTGATTATTGAGTTGACCCATCTTGGGGTTTGTTAGTGTTTGGCTTTGCAAGCACTATCTTAATACGTTCGCTGTGTAATGTTGGTTCTATTGTGAGTAATCATAACCGCGTCGGGTGTAGTAGGTGGATCTTTAATGTGGGTCGAATAGATCCTATGTCGCTAAGGGATTGTTCTTGTGTCCTCTGACTCTTGCCCTAGATCTGTCGGGTCTTCATCGCTCAGTACGTCAGTAAACGACCCCTCTGTAAGGTCAAGTTCTTTTTCCCACTTGGAAATCGGAATGAATGTGTTTTTGACCCGTCTTCTTTCCTTCTGTTTGTGCCTTCTATAGAAGTCATAGGTGATCCTCATCCTTTTTGATGGGTGTGTTTTTGCTAGACCGCTGAAAAAAACTGCGGCATTCTTGTTGGTCTTCCGTTGCTTCGGTCTCTTGCAAACGGCGCCGGCACTCTTTAAGTGTATTTCTAGCCTCTATATCTTGAGGATGATGCTTATAATGGAACTTCGCCTTCTGTAGGTTTGTAATTGCTTCTTCTCTAGCCTTAGAGTACCTTCTTTCATATTTGATAGTCTTATTGGCCGCCATCTTCATGACGTTTGTTATCACTTCCCACGATAGCGGCTCTTTTCGGTTTTCGCAGTTCCTGCTCTTTTTGGTTTCCTCTGATAAAGTTTCTTGGTATTTTTCTCGAGTGGTGGTACTTTGAAGCATCTCGTAGTTTAGGGTTTTGTAGTCAAACTCGTTCGCAACGTTGGCCCTGGCTAGTCTTATTGGAGGTCTCGTAGAGTCCCTATTGGAATTTAATGTGAGGGGCTTTACGTTTCCCCATATGATTCTGTGGTCAGATAGGATAGTTTTTTGGCCTTTGATGTAATTAAAAATCTGGTTGTTTTTGGCATCTGTCATTATGTGGTCTATTTGCGACGTTTTGTTCCCCGACGTCCAAGTCGTTTTACAGCTGCGCCGGCCGAATGATGTGTCCAATCGGAGATTTTCCCGTGCAATTAGATCTAATAAGATGTCTCCGTTGTCGTTACTTGTTTGGTGTAAGAGATTTTTGCCTATTTGATTTTTATCGCGAAGTTCGTGTGTATCTGTGAGTCCTATGTGGGCGTTGAAGTCACCTAGTATGATTGTTATTGAGTTCCCTGGTTTGTTCTTGGTCAGTTGTAGTAGCCGAGTCGCGTCGTTTGCTGCTGATGACGTTGCATTGAACCAGTGCGTTGTAGTAATGAATAGAGAGGCTCCACTGCTTGTATGTATTGAAGCAACCATATTGTTTGTGTTTGCTTTAGTCCAGTTCAGCCTTAGGCCGCTGTTTTTTCTTATGAGAATAGCTAGGCCTCTTTTGTTGTTGTTTCCGCTTAGGTGCCACGTATAGTGACTAGATTCGTAGGTCCCGGATTTTAAGTGAGTTTCCTGTAGGCAGGCAATATGGATAGATTTTCCGTCTAGAAACTCGTCGATCTCTCGTTTTTTAGTCAACGTTGCGGCGCCTCTAATATTCCATGTGGCAATGTTTATGTTTTCATTTACTACCTGTTTTTTGTTTTTTTGGTGTGGCCTGGGGCGGGCAAGTCGGTATCCGGACTCATCTGGTATCTCCTCTGGGGTGCTAGTTCCAAGGGTTAGACTAAGGTCATTTTGCGTGGTGTTTGTACTTATTACTCCTAGGTGATTTTCAAAGCAATCAAAGTGGTTCCCCGTAAATATTAGACCTATGCTACCTGCGGCATCGTTTGGTTCCTTAGGAGAGAAGCATACTGTTTCTTGTAGCGGGGTTTTTTGAAAGATTTTCACGTTAATACTATAATATTCCGCTGCCGCTATAAGTATGTCTGTGCCGCCCCATGTACCATCTTGGTATTGTGATAGAATGTAGTTCCTGATTTGTTCGCTTTGTGCTGAGCTATCTAGATTACTTCTGATCGCTAGGTACATTTGTGGATCGTTTTGGTTTTCTTCTACGTGGCGTGCGAGGTCTCGTCGAATGTGTTGGTGGTCGAAGGCCATACAAATCGTTAATTTGGTGGGCTATAGCGCGATACAAGCAGTTGCCGTCTCCTGGTATTTTTACGATAGAGTTCCCTATTTCCATATCTGTTTTGTGCCTTACCGTGATGGTATCGCAAACGACGGGGTGCCGTGGCTAGCTCGTGATATCTTTCTGGTATGCGCGTGATCCTTTTTGTTGAGGTTTGTTGCGAGGCTGTGAAGGAAGCTTATATACTATGTACGTATTTGTATTATAAAACTGGTGTATCATGCGCTATACTAGTTCCCCTTTGCCTTTAACGTAGAAGGGGAGTAAGTAGTACTCGAGTGGGTACTTGGGTCTCGTCTATCAACTCTAGGTACGGGGCATTTGTTAGGTGAATGTTAGGATACTTGCACTTAGTATCTGCTGTTTTTCCCTAGGCTATCTATGGGATCTTAACGAACCCTTTCGTCCGGCGGCAGGCGAAGTTCGTTACTTTAGTTCTAGCGTGGTGTCCAGGTGAGTTAGGGCTAATTATTTGGAATCGTACCTACCTACCATTATTTTGGTACTAAAAAAATACATGTAAGTTATAGCGGTACTGGTGAACTACAACTATTTATCAAATATCAAGCTATTTATCAGGTTTTACAACGATTATAGTCAACGAAAAACCTACGCTTTTTGTACTAAGTGTTTTATGTGTATAAAATAAACGTCTGGGCTTTATTTTACGTAGCAAAACTGAGATAAAAAAAAGGGATCATGACCCGACCATATTGCCTCGCAGCTGTGTCGGAAATTTGCGGGTGGTTTTTAGCTGAACCTATTGTTAATGTTCTGATTTATTGTTTAGTTTTACGTTTCGTGTTTGTTTTGGGAATGAATAGCTGTTGTTTAAGTAATATTTCTATTTGGTTATGTCTTAGGTTATTGTCCAAACGGACCTGCAGATGTGCGTAGTTTTTGTATTTAAGTATAATTCGTATTTAGGCTTTTTTGTTTGCTTTGGGAAAGTAGATTGTCTTATGGCGGGGTTTACCTGCTTTTTTTGTATGTGGGTTATTTCTGGGGGTTCTTTTGTTGTTACAAAAGTCTACAACTGTAAAATAAATAAACAATAGATGTTTTCTTTCTTTCTTTCTTCTTTCTTTAAAACCTATCCGCTTTTTAGATAGTGTAGGGTAAGTAGTTATCTATATATTTATCGTGGAAATTTTAGGGAATCCCGATGTATATTATATCTACTTACAACAGCCAGTGTTTACGCATTCGTTACGAGTAATTACAGCCGTGGTATGGGATCGCGTAATCTAGTCTATCCTGGTGGATTTAGCATGCCCTAGGTCGGGATCCTAAGTCCTAAAAGAGTAATTAGAGATGGTAGAAATTGCTTTTAGGACCAATTGAAGTCAATATGTTTTGGCCAGATTGTCTGAGCTTTGCCAGATCGAAAGATTTTATTTAGGGGGAATAGCAGCAACGAAGTATTACTGGAGGTTTGCGTGATCTAACGTAGTTGAGAGTAGGTGGACTTGCTATGGTACAATCTAATTTATTCTACCTGGCATTATTTGCTCTAGTTATCTAAGTGATATGTCGTATTCTAAGTTAGTTTAGCGTAATTGGTAGTAGTAACCGCACTGTTTGTGGTGCTAGGAATGGTATAGTAAGGTCTAGCTAATGCAATCGGTTTAGTACTTAGTATATGGCGCCCTATATACGGTGTTGGTTGCTGATGTGGGCTGCTTGAGTACAGACCTGTCCCTCGTGGCAGACGTCCAGTCAACATCCTAGGATGTTGAGGTAGGAGAGACAGGAGAAAAGGGGTTTAGACCGCGTGCGACTAATATGGAACAAGCTCACCGAGTTTTCCTTTTGCTGGAGTGCGCTACCCCGCGCCGGGCGCTGTCACCGCTGTTATCGGTGGCCTCTGATGCCAATGGCGCGGGTCACTTACACTGGTTGTCCCACACTGATACGATACATGTAAAGATTACACACACGCGTTGCACGGCACCTGGTTGTTAGGCACTTTTCGCGGGCCAGAGAATTTACCTACGCTAGGGACCGTCAAGCTTTGTTCGCAGCGATTGTGCCAGCTGCTGGCAGATGTTGCGCCCATTGTTTAACGGATCAATTGTATTTACGAGGCTCTACTGATATTTCCCGAAAGCGACCGCTCGGCACGGCGTCCAGGACGCTACTCTCCCTTTTTCTCTAAAGTGGGAATCAAAAATATACCTACATATGTAGGTACAATGTACATAATTCATCTTCGCTAGATATAGGGTTCATAATAAATAGAAAAAAAATCTTATAACAGTGGATCTTCAAAATGAAGGTTCTAATTGGACAACCATAGAATTTAAAATACTTTTAATGCCCTGTCTCATTAAAATCAGGCTTGTTACAGTTTAGGTGATAATCTGAGTTTTATCTAAATTAGTTCAGTAAGTTTTAAAATACACATCTTTTTACGTGTGATAGGTTGCGTTTACTTATAGGCCGCCTGATGTTAAGCATTGCTGCCTTAAATATGAGTAAGTAAATAACTGCCGATCGAGATTATTTTCGCTCATTTTGATTTAAGTCTGTGAGGTACAGAAGTTATATTTTTTAAATGACCACTCGTATGTCTTTATACAACTCTTAAATTATAATAAGAGTTAACTGACACAAAAGAAAGTCATAAAATGCAATATACTCGTGCATGTTATTACGTGATGTAGACGACTACAGCTTAATTATTCTATGTCAAAAACTAGTGGGTGCTCGCGGCTTCGCTCGCGTTAAGAAGTAAAACTTGCATCCCCTATTTCACCCCTTTAAAAGTGGCATTTCCGAAAATCCTTTCTTAGCGGATGCATACGCCATAACATCTACCATCATTCCAAATTTCAGCCCAATCCGTCCAGTGGTTTGGGTTGTGCGTTGATAGATCACTATATCAGTCAGTCAGTCACCTTTGAGTTTTTTATATTTCGATATTCTAACCAAGAAATAAAATACTTATCGTGCTGTCCAATTAATAAAATCAATAGAACATAAAGCACTTGAAAGATTACTTGCAAAACATACATCGTTGTCCAAGTGCTCTACACTACAGTCTGTGATCTAGCGATACTAAATATACTTTCTTTGTAAAATTCTCGTCAAACCCATGAAACCGTTATACATTAAACTTCCTCTGAAATATTTGAATTGCGTCCACAATGACATCAATGTTTTTATAAACGATAGCCTTTGTATCCAAGTAGGTAACAATATGTGTATGTACCTAGCTTATCTAAATTTAAGAAACGACCATTTTTTGTTGGGATGTGGTTAATCGGACCGGGAGGTCAAATGATTATTTCGCTTCGTATCTCTCTAAAAGTAGAATGATGAACGTTGGAGAATCTTTGTTTTATGTTTTTAATGAATCTGGGTTACACAATTAAAATGGCACAGCTCGATAAAGTAAACTCGAAGCTAAATGTGAGTGCGAGGAAGATAATAGTAGTGTCCATTCGTCTCGATAATAATTATGTTGGTCATTCGATTCTCATCAATTTTCGCCTGGCTCTACCAAACAATCTTAATCTTTTATAGTTTTTAGGACATTGAATCTATACATATAAAGTTAAAGAGTGTGGAATGTTTGTACTTATAGAAAATATAAAAAAATATATTAAAATAGAAGATACTTACTTAAAATTTACGAAAGAACAAGAACTGGTTTCAACGGTATTTAAATTTTATCTCTTTGTCTGTTTTGTTACCGTTTTTAATATTGAGCAAAAAAAATACGATAAAAACACGTTTATTGTATGGGGCCCTTAATATTTTATTATTTTTATTTTTTAGTATCTGTTGTTATAGCGGCAGTTTATGAGATTCTGCCTGGTGACAGACAGACAACGGAGGCTTAGTAATAGGGTCCCATTTTACCCTTTTGGGTACGGAACCCTAAAAATAGCAATTCATAAAATTAAATTAAATTATAAATTGTCAACATCAAATTACTTTGTTTCTAGGTTTTTTTTATTAAAATGGTCATAAAACATGTGTAGCTGTGTGTAAATATACAGATAAACAGTCAAAAATTATATAAACTGCTGCAACGTGTTTTATTATCGAGTTAAAGTAAACCCAAACATTTTTTTTCCAATATCTTCTTTGTTCTGACTTTCGATCGTCTTCAGCTTTATTATATGTATAGATTTCAAACGTTAGAATAGTTCACAAATCGTTCGATAAATCAGATATGCTGTGGTTATAACAACGATAAGACAAACCATCTAATCAAATTATTCCTCTTTTTGGAGGTCCGTACAAGTGTTTAGTATGGTTGTTTGCCGGCTGTTTTGGATTGAACACAAAAGGTAAAAATTGTAGCTTGGTCATTTAAAACAAACTATACATACAGGATAATATGTATGTTCAAAAGGTCTATGAATTACAGAACAAATATACCCATAGTATAAACTAATGTAGAAAACCATGGGTGTAGGTATTTACAGCTTATCAGCTGATGGATAACAACACATGGACTTATTTAACCGGCTTCTTAATAAAAGAGGTTATAGAGACCCGTAAATATGTGATATTATCTAATTAAATATTAATAATAAATTAAATTATGTTTCTAATACGTGGGCTTTTTAACCGATTCCAAAAAAATGAGGTTATCAAGCCAAGAGTAAGAGTGGTAGTCAAGAGGTGAGTTTTAGTGGGTAACAAAAAACAACTTTCAGAAGGTTACGCGATTACTCCGTTATTTATAAACCGATATCAAAAATTATTTTTTATACAATGGGGATTGTTTCCGAAACTGTCCCATATTTTTTTTTCATTCGGTCCTGTACTTTTTGAGTAAAAACCAATAATCCAACAAATTGATAAAGTTTTTGTATGTGTGTGTCTATAGTTTTATCGAGAATTTTTAGTGATATCTAATATAAATCCAAATATACTTATATAAAACTCAAAGGTGACTGACTGATTGACTGACTGACTGCCTGATATAGTGATCTATCAACGCACAGCCCAAACCACTGGACGGATTGGGCTGAAATATGGAATGAAGGTAGATATAATGACGTAGGCATCCGCTAAGTAAGGATTTTTGGAAATGCCACTTTTAAAGGGGTGAAATAGGGAGTGCAAGTTTTACTTCTTAATGCGAGCGAAGCCGCGAGCACCCACTAGTAACTGATAAATTAACTAAGCAATACAAAGTTCGGTTATTTAATTCAAAGACAAAAGTTTTTTTAACAAATAAACCAAATACAATATCGCAGAAATTTAACCTTTCTTAAAAGTTTGCTGGAAACCGACTGCAAAGAAGTCAGAAGAGATAGGAGAAGGTTCTCAATTCGATTTAATCCTAACTTTTAACGACTAGGTCCTACTGATAACGTAAATGTAAATATGAATCAACATTTATTATGGGTGTTTCGTATAGTTACGGGCTACGGCTAATGTTAGATGTAAACGTAAACTTAAGCTTAGCCGGCTAATATGCACATGAACCGAAATTTAACGGCTAAAATATATATCTTTCTCTACCCAAATCTGCTTAAATAATGGCAACTTTGTTATTGGAAAACAACGACAAAAAAATCTAAAACTCTAATATAAGCTAAATTATTAGTTTATAAATAGGTGTATGGTGTATGCAATAAAGCATCCTTTAGAGTAGTTTAGAGTCACACATCTCTTTTACACATATCGTCTCAATATCATTCATAAAAGCATAAGAAAGTTGGAAACCCAACACTAACAAAAAAAAAGATGAGGAAGTAAGGCAACAGTATGAAGCATAGAAAGGCAAAAGGTACCTAGAATTATATTATTATTAGGAATTATTAGGTATGTGCTAAAATTTGTATAAGTAAATGATAAAGGTATATAGGGCCCTTGATGTTGTCCGGGGTTACAAATAAAAATAAGAAAAATACACAATAATAATTACATGTAAGACCTTTTCGTTTGTCATTTACAATAAGAATAATTTACATAATTCATTTTCACAATTCACATAATGAATATATATATTCAGATAACATAACTAAACAGTGACTCCAAGCCGTTATATTAATTGTAAATTTAAGTTAAATTGAAGCGAAACTTTACTTCATGTTTATACCCATCATACTTGTAAGTATGATCTTCTTTAAAACTTTTCAACATTCTACGATTTTTGAAAGTTCCTGATGTAAATCATCCCCTGATATCAGCTGTAAATTACAAAAAAATACGTTAGGCTCGCGACTTGTATGGGAAATCTCACAAATTTCCAAAATTGTTGTTGTAGCTGTCGATGGTATTTTTTAAGTTTTGTGTATTTCCACAAAACCTTATATACTTAACTTACATTTAATTAAACTTTTTTCTCAACGTATCAGCATTGCCATCCAGCGTGGTAGTGCCATGTGGGCTGGAGCACTTAGACTATCTTTTGGCTTTTCTAAATATATTCTTAGTGCCCCCCTTTTTGATGCTACAGTTAAAAGTAGTATGTTTATTTTTTCTTTTCTTGTTTTTATGTATTATTATTGTAAAGAAAGTCATTAAACTTTTTGTGAATTGTGTATGTTATAAATGGATTGATAATACTTTTTATTCTTTAAAAAATAAATAAAGTCGTGTGCACAAAAGGAAAGCATGCCCATTCTTTCTGTCGCCAGACCTGAAGCTTTCTTAATATTTCCAATTTATTTATTTCATTATGAACTCAAATAATTTAATATACATTATGATTTATTTCAATCACATCAAAGTTTGTATAGCATACATAGTAGGTTTGCACGATGTCACGCATGTCATATCTGGTCACAAAAGCTTATGAATATATATTATATTTGTACATAATTTGCAATACAATATAACTTTATTGCACACCAAATACAAATAAACATAATAAAAAGACTTAAACTATAGATGTATGTACAAGAGGGCGCCTTATCACCTTGAGTGATCTCTTCCAGGCTTAGAATATCTACCTATATACTAGTATTAGATATTTTTTCAAAATATTTTCCGTTAAATAAATAGCCCTCCTATGTTGCTCGCAACATAGCATCGCAACAAAGCGAGCTTTTAAAAAGCTCCTACTATAACATCAGTCAAAAATATTTGTTCGAATCAACACAAACACTTGAAACTTGTATACTTGTACTGAAGATTCAATCTTATCTAGTTATCAATATATTGAAATGTTAGAAGTACTTTACTAATCTAATGAAGCTCAAATAAATAAGACTAGGTTTTCGTTACATACACTATAATAAAGTTACATTGAGCAAGCAAACGTTCAAGTTGAGTTTCTTAGACATTTATCTTGTTGCATTATAATAAAAATATATATACATATGTATATGATGCGAGTAAATAAATACATATTATTGTAACTAAGCATTTAAGTGATATAAAGTGTAGAGACTATGTTTATAGTATGTGCCTTTGTTCAATGTTATCATTCGAAATCTTATCTGGTCCTTTTTATTTGAAATAAAACTATTTTCCGTCCAAAGCTCTAGGGGAAGCGCGTTGATGTCTTTTGTACCGGAAAAGCGGAGAGGAGAAGACGGTCGTGATGTATGTGTTTTAGCATGTTATTGTGTGTGCAGACTTACAGCTGAGGCAGGTGGGAGCAGGGTAGCCAGCAGCAGCAGGGCGGCGGGCAGGAGAGTTGGCGCTCGGAGGCGCGCGCGCGCCGGACCCGTCATGATGCGCCGCGCTACTGGCGCGCGCCGCGGCGCGAGCCCCCGGGGCCGCGCCCGGCGGGCGGGGGAGGGCGCGCGCGCTCCCGCCGGCCGCGGGCCGCCGCGCCAGCCGCCAGTATCCCGGCATTGACGGCGCGCGCGCACGGGACTCAGGCGCAGCGCGCACCGTGCCATGGCGCCCCACGTACTATGGTAAGCTGCGCCACATGTCACTCACAATTATAAACTTACAACTAAATTACTGAAAAAAATATACATTTTATTCTTCTACTTTTTAAGCCAAAGAGTTTTTTTTTATCATTTTCTAGAACTTAGGTCTCTGAAGATTATTTTAATAAAAATATTTAATTCACAAATTAAGTTTCAGAGCTTTCTATGCCTAATAATTTTTTTTCTTTATCTAACAGGTTGGTAGCAGCGTTGGCGCCACTCATAGGAGTTAATTCGGTGAGATTTTTTTATTTCATTTGTTTTGTGAAATAGTTGAAAAATATTTTGTTACACTTATTTATTTTTTTAGATTTTTGCCAAGTGTTATTTTGACTTAATTTCACAAGAAATTGTAGCTCGAGTCAGTGGTAGTGCGTTGCGTGGAGTGCCGCCGGGCGCTGGACGCAGGGTGACCCGTCGACCGCCGCTCGCACTCCTCTTTTTGCAATTTCTCCAAACTCGAAATTTGCCATTTATTACCATCGAAGACAATAGAATGTGATCAATTTCGGGGAACTATTTATATTGTAAGAATATTCGTTTTGATAGCATCAGTATAAATTAGCCTTAGTTTTCAGTATTAGGTAATATTATTATTTTTATAAATTTAATATTAGTAAGTAGTAGTCGCATTCGATAAGTGTGAGTATGTAGTGGTAAATAGTGTAGCTATATAGAGACAGTGAGTCGGTCCCTCTGCTACAGATGACCGACAAAGTTTATCGCCGTTCGGATGTAATGTCGGCATTGCGCAAACCTACTTCAACAGACAATATTATTATTTAAAACTGAGACGCTTTTACATAAATAAAGTCAAAATAAAATATGTATTTTGAATACCACAGAATGATATTATGAGCGCGTTACCATTTATGAATCATTTTTTATAAATATTTTTAGAAATACGTTAATATGTAGAGTTCTAAGTACATGTTAATTTTTCACAATTAAGTATATGCACAATTTATGGCGTCAGTTTCCTATATCTTATTAGTCATACACAAAATGATTGCATCGGATCATCGTTTAGAAAAAAACAGACTAACTGATCTATTATACATAATTATAATAAAGCTGAAGAGGGTCAATACTCTGTACATAGTAGATATTAGAAAAAAAAAATTTGGGTGTACTTTAAATCCAAAATAGAACATGTTTCATCAGTTTTTAGAATTTTCGTCTGTTTATCTGTTTATTTAACGTAAAAACGGCTGAACGGATCATCATGATTTTAGGTACCTACATATGTACTCGTGTGTCATAGTATGAGGTCTCAGAAGTGTCATAGGCTACTTTTTATCTCAAAATAATGCGAGCGAAGCCGCGGGCGTCCACTAGTAAATATATATTTTTAATTAACACTACCTCAGACTCGTAATTTAACTAAATAACGAACGTAAATTTCTTTAGCGATTTTTACAAGTTAATTCAACATAATCTCTGAAGCATTTTACAAAATAAAAACCGCTAACCGCGTTTAACCAATACTTTTAATCGACTTCAATGTTACTAGAATGTTTGGGTTTTTTTATAAAAACAGGCTACAGTACACGAAAGAATTACAACAGTAATTTTTTTTCGTGGCACTATTTTACCTACACACCAAAAAATGACAATTTTATTATTGTTGCTCCGTGGTCGAGTAAAAATAGATCAACTTTTGATTCATCTATTTTCACGTAGTGTAGTTCATTTTTCATGGTTTATTTTTTCGTTAAAAGTTTATTTAATTGAAAGAAATGCAATCCACTTAAACAATTTGTTGACTGAATCTATATATAATATTTTTTTAAATAAATAATGTTTATGTAGTCATGTTTGCGACTAGTTCAACATATTATTCTAAAAAGCTTCAAACATAATATTAATTATTATGTGACGTATTAAAAAAACTAGCCGCCTTAACTCTAATGGTGAATTACACCTAATTCAAATAGTATGTACACAAATGGAGGAAAAAAGAAAAGTAAACTAAATAAATTCTCCTTGACAAGATTTTGTTTCAGTTTTCAGTAACTCTACATTTGTTATCGTTTATATTTAGTGCTGAAGACAATGGGTACAAACTTTTTAAACAAAATCGATTTATATTTTCGCAGAGCGACAATTAATTTATTGTGTTAATTTTCAATTTACAATAAGAATGCAGAAAAGTAAAAACTAATTTAATAAGCATTAGCGCTTTAATACAAAAATATTTCGATACATTAGGTATTCTAAATACAATGTACAAAAATTTATAATAACGTTTTTGTTACGTATGTTTGTCTATGCTGAATCAAGCCAAAGCGGTTATAAGGTGAGATAAACTAGGCATTACGAGTATCTATTTATTCATTTAATAAAGCTGATGAGGGTCAAAAATCTGAACATTAAGATATTAAAAAAAAACATATTTGGGTATGGGTACTTTAAAACGATAGTAAAACACGTTTCAGCAGTTATTATAATTTTTGTCTGTTTATCTGTTTCTATTTGTCTGTTTTTTAAACGCTCATCACCCAAAAACGGTTGAACGCATCACAATTTTAGTATGTAGGTAGCATGAGGTCTTAGGAGTGCCATAGACTATTATCCTGAAATAATGCAAGCGAAGCCGCGGCGTGCACTAGTATAAATCAAAAAAATAGTTAAAAAAATAGTCAAGTTTTTTCTATATTTTTTTACATGAGATGGGCAACGGTTGACTACAACTTGCCTGATGTTAAGCAACGTTGTAATCTACGATCTAGCGCGCTTGCCTAGAAGAAACCGTAATTCAATCTTTAGCTCAATAACATATACAATACATACCTATGTATGTAGACAGCGTCTATTTTATTTACAGGTACGATTTATTCAACCAAATTATTGTCTTACTAATACATAGCTGAGTGCAAGAACTTAGTTCCTAACCTAACTAGGAACGTATCGTGTTTCATAAAATACGAACGCTGCGTTAATTGTGTGACGCTCTATTACGTATCTGCTGCCGTTCAATTCTATAAAACTAATTTACCAGTTTAACTTCTTAGAATTGTACATTAACGTTGCATTTTAAGAATTAATTTGTTCACATGGAATGATAAGAACACAAATAGGTATTGAATCATACTATCACACTAATATTAATAGAAAGTTTGTGGGTGAGTGTGTACGTGTGTATGTTCACGCTCAAACTGAACTGAACGACTCCAGCTGAACCGATTTCGATGAAATTTGGTATGGAGATAGGTTAAGCCCTGGATTATCACATAGGTTACTCTTTATCCTGGATTACCGCTGTTTAAACCGCGGGTCTTTCATAAAATACCTACTAACGTTCATGAATTAGAGAGAACATTGACCTTATTTTTATCCGACTTCGAAAAAAGGAGGTTATCAAGTCTGTTGAAAGATTTTTTTATTTAATTTTACATTACTCTCCTCCAATTACGTTATTAATCATTCCCACTGAAATACGATATTAAAGCTAAAAATTGTAACCTATGGGGTAGGTACATGTTATATTTTTATTTTCAAGGACAAAAAGCATTAAATTAATTTTTGCATGGAAAATTATTAATATCAGCATTAAAAGCCTGAATACCTATAGTGAATAGTGAATAATAATAATAATAATAACGTGAATAGTCATATATTTGTGATGGCAGAATTTATTACACCAAATTTATTACGATCCATTTTGGTAGGTATTTTTATGGATTTGATGTTTGATTTTACTTCGAAAACGGAAGTAACGAGCGGCCAACCACTCGTTACCATCAATGATCATCAATATTGATAGATGATCAATGTCTCTTTTTACAATGTTTTCAGGTTAGAATGCTGACGAAATCATTATTAAAATTAGTAACGGGACGTAGGTTTGTTGAATATTTAACCATCTAAGACACAAGTGTGTGCATTCACCGCTAAGAAAACACCTTTTGTTGTAGCGCCACGTTTTCAAGGTGTTTCCCTCACGGTATCCAAGAACTTGGAAATCCTTGGGATGGATATATCGAGCGAGGTCCAATTTAGGGGACACATCGAGGCTAAGGCAAAATTAGCCTCTAAAAAACTCGGTGTACTTAACAAGGCGAAACGTTACTTCACGCCGGGTCAACGGCTTCTACTTTATAAAGCACAAGTGCGCCCTCACGTGGAGTACTGTTCGCACTTGTGGAATGGTGCACCGAAATATCAACTAGATCCCCTAGATTCTATGCAGCGGAGAGCCGTCCGAATTGTCCATGATCCCAAGCTGACAAAAAAGTTGGAGCCGTTGAGTCTCCGTAGGGATGTGGGATCCCTCTGTATCTTTTATAGGCTCTTTTTTGGGGAGTGTTCTAAAGAGCTTTTTAATTTAATTCCGGCAAATCATTTTCATCACCGGACTGCTCGGCACCGTGAAAGAGCTCATCCTCACATCTTGCAAAATTGGAGCTCCCACACAGTCCGTTTCATGCGCTCGTTTCTTCCGCGAACTTGCAAGATGTGGAACGATCTACCCCCTGAGGTCTTTCCACGGAGCTACAATATGGGGAGATTTAAAAAGGGTATTCACAAACACCTCTCTAAGCTGGCAAAGTCCTGCAGCACCTCTGGAGTTGCAAGTGTCCATAGGCGACGATGATTGCTTACCATCAGGCAGATCGTCTGCCTTTTTGCCACTTTTTTTTATAAAAAAAAAAAAAAAAAAAAAATATTTGAGTTACGTAATGTAGATTTAATAATACTGGTCAGTATCGTACCTATCCGTCTTTTATGACGCTGGTCCCATCGTCACCGCCCTTAGATACAGGATATAGGTAATTTTAAGTAGAGGCTACAATACTTAGATGTTGCATGCATATTATATTTTAAAATATTTGGGAAAACATGTAGGTAATAAAATATATTTATAAGTTTATTCTTGTGTCACTTTGTGGTTTCGTTAAGATTTTAATTAAAAACTTGTTTATTTACGTAGTGATTAGTTTAGCTCAATATATCTATCTATACATATAATAAAGCTGAAAAGGGTATAAAGTCTGAACATTGAAGATATATAAAAAAATGTTTGGAAATACTCCGAATTGATAGCAAAACACGTTCCAACAATTTCAAGAAATTTTGTCTGTCTATCTGTTTATTTAAACGCCCATAACGCAAAAACGGATCATCATGATTTTTGGTATGTAGGTAGTATGAAGTCTTAGAAAGCTGTCATAGGCATCTCAAAATGACGCGTGCGAAGACGCGGGCGTTCACTAGTAAGTTTATAATTCAATAATGTTAAAAAACTGATTACTAAATCGTATTTCTCTTTTATTTACAGCAAGATGACTACATGTACAACAACAATGTAAATCCCAACCCCTGGGACCCCTCCACTTCGCGGCCTGCGTATTACGGCAACGCGCGTGAATACGGCCTAGGAAGAGGACAGGTGCTGCCATCGTCGAGAGACGGCAGTTCTCGCTCGGGATACTACGGCTCCTCATACAGCTCCGGCTCGAGAGGCGCAGGGTACCCTGGCAGCCCCTACGCGGCTGGCAGCTACTCCGACAACTCCAACGCTGACCCCGCGTCCAGCTACGGTGGCAACGGAGACTCCGGTTATGGATATGAGGAAAACTCGAGAGGAGACATAGCTGGGCTTGACGGCTCTGGTAGAGATGCCTCTCAGTCTGGAGGATATGGTGATGGTTCAAATAGTGACCCGTCTCGCACGGATTACAATTACGGATCGAGCGACCCCTCGCGCCCTGGATACGGGGACAGTTCCAACAGTGACCCGTCACGGCCAGGATACGGGGATAGTTCCATCAGCGACTCTTCGCGCTCCGGCTATGGAGACAGATCCAACAGTGACCCTTCCCGTACTGGATACGGGGTCAGTTCCAACAATGATCCTTCTCGCCCAGGCTACGGGGCTAGTTCCAACAGCGACCCCTCGCGTCCTGGATACGGAGACAGTTCCAACAGTGACCCCTCGCGTCCTGGGTACGGAGACAGTTCCAACAGTGACCCCTCACGTCCTGGATACGGAGACAGTTCCAACAGCGACCCCTCGCGTCCTGGATACGGAGACAGTTCCAACAGCGATCCTTCACGTCCTGGGTACGGATACAGTTCCAACAGCGATCCCTCGCGTCCTGGGTACGGAGACAGTTCCAACAGTGACCCCTCACGTCCTGGGTACGGAGACAGTTCCAACAGCGACCCCTCTCGCCCCGGATATAGTTATAGCTCCAGCAGTGACCCATCACGCACTAGATATAACTACAACTTGAACAGCGACTCATCCCGTACTTACGGCTCAGGTTCTAATGGCGATCCTTACAGCTCCGCTGGTTCTAATGGAGGTTACCAGGACAACAGCAACAACGACCCGTCACGGCCTGGATATACCGGTAACTCGATTGGAGATTCTTCTCGTCCAGGCTATTCTTATGGCGCAGACGGTGGTACATCTCGCCCTGGTTATTACAACTCCGGAGACTCGGCCCAATCAGGAAGTGCATATGACCCCAATGGAGACGCTTCTCGCGCAGGTTACGATGACGGATCTACCGACGAGCCCTCTCGTGCGGGATACGACGCTTCTGCAGACGGAGACCGCTCGCGATACGGCTCTTCTGGAGGTTCTTATAGAGCTGGCTACTCCGGTGGCGCTTACGGTGTTTCTGGAGGATCAGGCCCATCACAACCAGATCAGGACTCCACTTCTGGTTATTCCTACAATTCATACGGGGGTGTGGCTTCGGGAAGTACAGGTGGAGGAGGATCCGTGGCTGGATCTGGAGTATCTGGTGGTTCTGGTGGATCTGGTGGCGATGCCTACGGAGCCATCTCTCCAGCAGAGTCCGGAGCTGGATACTCTAGCAACACATACGGTTTATCCGGCAGACCAGATGTGCCATCTCTTACGACTTCTCGTCAGTACCAATCAAGAGGACAGATATTCACGGTTTATGACCCAGTAACAAAGCAACGCTTGTCTCCATCGGAACGCAACTGCACCGCTCCTGGGTGCTGTCAGCCTAAATGTTTCGCTGAAAAAGGATATCGGGTACGGGTTTGTTTATATCTGTAATAAAATAAATCATGACTACATGTCTTGCAATGTATTTAATGTTATTTTATGTTTCAGGGACCACCAGGTTCGCCAGGTCCATCAGGCCCCAAAGGCGGACAAGGGCATGAAGGTCCAGAGGGACCGCAAGGTCCTAAAGGTCAGAAGGGTCAAATGGGTCCCCAAGGTCCGCGAGGACCGAAGGGTGAGCGTGGTAAGCCAGGTGAACCGGGTTATGCTGGCATGACAGGCCCCACTGGAGCTCCGGGAGAGCCAGGTCTGCCTGGTATCCCTGGACGTGATGGATGCAATGGTACTGATGTAAGTGTTTCTCCGTTTGTTGCCTAAAATATTACATGATTTTCCTGTACTTTAAATATTCTATCACTGATTCAGTCTCACGTTTTCTTATAACATTAATTTTACAGCTGTAATCTACGTTAATATGAAGCAAATTTGACGTAAAATGATCATAACTGGCAAAGTCATGTTCAAATACAGTTCTCGTTATAAATTGCAATAAAAAACTTTATTGATGTTGATATATTTGCAGGGTATTCCTGGGCCTCCGGGTCCGCAAGGTAACCCCGGTCCCCCGGGTATTCGAGGACCTCGAGGTGACAAGGGAGACAAGGGTGAGGCGGCACACATTGGTTACTACCCTAAGGGTCAGAAGGGAGAACCCGGCGCGGACGGTATGCAAGGTCTCCCAGGTCCCGTAGGACCTCCTGGTTTGGTGGGGAAGGAGGGCAGCAAGGGACAGACTGGACCTTTGGTAAGATTTGTTCCAGCCAAGTAACATGCACTAACTGTACTTTTTATTTGCACAATTAATTGTGAAAATATTTCAAATTTATATCAGTAGCCATGGACTTTCTTCAGTGCACCATTCTATATGCGCACGTTAATTTTCTTGAATCTTTCTCGAAAATTATACCTATTATACTTTGCAATATTACTTTCATACTTCATTTTTAACAGGCTTATACTTCCCTACTAAAAAGCGAGTGTGGCTCAGCGGTTCCAGTGTCTGCTTTTCATCCAGACGCACCCTGGTTCGAATCCGCCCTACACCAATGACTTGTATTATCAAGTTATGTGTGGATTTGCACTGGCTTAACGGTGAAGGAAAACATCGTGAGGAAATCGACATGTTTGAGGACCACAATATCCGAGGACATGTGTCTTCCGTGGAAGGACCTGGGCGCCCACCACGATGTATCTGCCCAAGAAAACTCCCCTAACGAATTAATTCTGCGGGGGAGTCACGACCCTCAATCATGAGGAAATACGACTCAAAAGAGAGATACTTCCCTACACGTTATGTAAATATTCTTCTTTTCCAGGGACCTGTGGGCCCGAAAGGTGACAAGGGATCTAAGGGAACCAAAGGAGACGCGATCCAGGGCGACAAGGGAGACCGCGGAGATCAGGGCGACCGGGGCCCGAGCTGCCCGCCGGCCACACTCAACACCGGGGACAATGGAAACGCAATCAAGGGCACTCAGGGAGATTTAGGAGACAGAGGTACATTTTTGCACAAGCCTCTTTTTAAAAAATCAAATTCTAAATAGTTTATTTCCAGTAGTAAAGTATACAAATTAATGTTTTTTTTTAAACAAAGTGCAGGGGACCTGTGTTTTGGAGAGTAGTTCATTCATGTTATTTTATTGTTATTATCCGTTTAGTCCGAAAACTAAAAAAAATGATTTTAAACCCCGACATTAAAGTATATGTCACCTTAGTATATGATAATTTTGACGTGTCTTTTTTCCAAATACAAGTTTTGCTGTTTTTTTTCAAAATTAGTTATGCGATTTGAAAGTTATATCTCTTAAAACAGATGGCTATATTATATGTATGTACCATACGCACTATAGATTCGATTGGACGTGTTCTGTGCGTTTTATACCTATTATACGCAAGAGGTAGTCTTAGTACTTAGTCTTAGTGGATTCTAGTCTTTCAGCTACATTATTAGACATCTGCTGCAATCATCTGAAATCTATAGGATAACGTAATAGACACCAAACTAGATAAAGTTCATTTAGTAGTTTCTTTTTTTAACTAATACTGGTTTGCACTTGGCCATAGTTTACCTGATGGTAAGCAAAGACCTAAGATGGAGCATGCTAAACAGTAAGTTAATAAGATATAATTTTGGCTATCTCTGCCTTCTACTGTGGACTGTGATTAACAAGGCAAGATCTTCCAGGGGGTCAATTTGTTTACAATTAAACTAAACTATCGAATAATATTTCCCTCGACAGGTCAAAAGGGTGAGCCTGGTCGTGCTGGTGAGAAAGGAGACATGGGTATCACTGGACCGCAGGGCCTGGCTGGACAGATGGGCATTAAGGGAGAGAAGGGCATCCTGGGCATCCCCGGCCCGAGGGTACGTGGACACTTCTATAGCCTACCAACGTTGTTAACATACTCAATATGTTGAGAGTAATAGGTACTCAAAAATAAAGCAACACTTACTTGTAGTGTTTTAAACAAAGACTTCGCCATCAGACAACCAACCGCACAAGTTATACTTTTTTTAGTTTTAGCAAAAAACATATTTTATGGAAATATATCTTTTACATAAGCAGTTTATGTGAAATTAAACGCAGGACACTAGACGTTAAATAGTCATTGATACATGTATCAAGATTTTCATTATGCTGAATACAATGTTTTAGGGCCGAGACGGTATGTACGGCGCACCTGGTCCGATGGGCCAGAAAGGAGACCGCGGAGAGCAGGGTATACCCGGATTATCAGGACGCCCGGGAGCTAAGGGAGAGCCTGGTAGAGACGGAAAAACCGGACCTCTGGGTCTCAAGGGTATACAAGGTCCTCCTGGAGGACGCAGTGGATCCCGAGGACCCCCTGGTCCTATCGGTCCCAGAGGTTACATGGGCGCTCCTGGACCTAAAGGCACAGACGGCAGGCCCGGCGACAGAGGCTTCACAGGACCCATGGGCCCGACCGGAGGGCAAGGCGAGCCTGGCAACCCCGGCCGAGAGGGCCCTGCAGGACGCAAGGGAGAGAAGGGAGAGATGGGTCGGGAAGGAGTACAAGGCAACATCGGACCCCGGGGGTACGACGGACCTCAGGGGCCCCAGGGACCGAGAGGACCCAAGGGAGAAGAAGGCTTAACCATTCCTGTAAGTTTGATCACTACTACTACCATTTACAATTAGTATGTTAATTTGAAACTATGAATACTTGTAGTGAACACACTAAGGATGAAATGTCATGTTTCTGTGACTGCAAATACTTATACCAGAATATAGATTTGTACCTACATCAAATAAATAAAAACCAAATTGTGAAAAAAAACATAACCAAATTAATTTAGTTTAATTCATCTGTCCATTTTAATACAGTTATAATACAATACTCACCTATATGTACATGTAAATATTTTAACAATCAAACGCAGCAGAAGCAGATACCTATATCTTATCCGAATAATAAAATACGTTATGTTACAGGGTGAGCGAGGTAACCCGGGTAACTTCGGTTTGCCCGGCGACAAGGGTCAGAAAGGAGAGCGTGGTTATACAGGAGTGCGGGGAGCGCCCGGCAACTCCAGCCTCGGCACCCCGGGCATCCCGGGGGAGGTGGGCGCGCCGGGGGAGAAGGGACATAAGGGCAACCCCGGACACGACGGACGACCAGGCACGCCCGGGGAAAAGGTACGTTAACTAATTTCCTTTTTATATTCGGCATAAATGTAAAAAAAAACTGCTCTGAGTGAAAGATTTTATTTATTTGATTAATGGGCGAGCAGCAAATTGCTGATGTGCCCATATCACACTGTGTCAACATTATTTTATATAGTCCACACAGCGTTCAAAAGTATACATACAGTCCACTGGTGCAATGATCACAAGTTAACAAGAGATTTTTTGGTTTTCTGTAACCAGTCATCAAGCCGGTTCTTAAAGTTGTTTACAGATGTTGCACTGACCATCTCTTTTGGCAACCTGTTCCAGTTATGAACCACTCTGTTGCTATTTACCTGAACGAATTCAACCGAACTTTCTAAAAGCCTTATCTTTCTAAACTTACCAAAACCTTGGTTGGATAATATCTATTATTGCGGAAATCATTTCTGATTCTGAATCATTGAACCTGAGTTAGCAAGTGACGTTCTAATATATACTGCTAGAACGATATTTTATCTTATTTGTGCAGGGTGACATCGGCGGACGGTGTCGGGAGTGCTACCCCGGGTCGGCTGGTCCGAAGGGCGAGCGGGGCACGGACGGACTGCCCGGCGCGCGCGGAGACCCTGGCCCGCCCGGCCCCACCGGCCTGCCCGGCGAGCGCGGCTCCGACGGCGCCAACGGCTTGCCCGGCGGGGCTGGCGCACCCGTCAGTACACACTTACATATATCGCTTACATACCTTAAATACAATGTAGTTAAATACTAATTAAATACAATGTAGTCCTATAATGGTCAAGTTACAAATGCTTGCAAACTGCAAACGAAAACCTTAACTTTGTCTAAAAACCTGTGTGTGTTTTCCTAATCCTATTTCATCACCTCAGGGCGACAGAGGAGATGACGGTCCTGCTGGAGCGCCGGGTGCCAGAGGAGCTGACGCGATAATTCCTGGCAACCTCGTGCGAGGACCTCCTGGAGAGAAGGGCAACACCGGACCCCAAGGCTTAAGAGGTCCCAAGGGAGAGAGAGGATTCGACGGACCTAAAGGAGAACGCGGACATATCGGCATGCCCGGCCAGAAAGGAGACCAAGGGCCGCAAGGTCAACCCGGCCTTGACGGAAACCCCGGAATAGACGGTACGCCTGGTACTCCAGGTACAAAGGGAATGTCCGTGAAAGGAGAAAAGGGTCTGCCTGGAGATCGAGGACTGTCGGGTGACAAAGGTTTCCCAGGCAGAGCCGGTATCAAGGGAGAGCCCGGACAGTGCCCTGCGAACCTCGCCGAGTTGACCCGGGGAGACCGGGGCGAGCCCGGCATGCAGGGAGCGCCTGGACTTACAGGTGAACATTACACACTATTAAAATACGATAGAAGTATATTTTTATTCGTTAAACTGTCGTTGATAGGAATTTACCATGTACTGCTGACATAAGCCGCGGCCTTGTGGTTATTGTTAAGCTTCACCGGCAAAACTTATTTTTTATGATCACACCTAACTTTATCTGCAACATACTATCTTCATATTATGTATATAATATCTAGTTATGTTATAAATTCCAGAAATGAAATAAATAATAATTATTTTTTATTTCATTTCTGGCATCTTAGCATCCGAACCCATAAACCTAACTGATTTAAATTATTTTATTCAGTCTAGTAAAATAATCCTGTATCTAATAAGCGTTTGTTAAATTTAAAGGTGATCGAGGAGAAAAGGGAGACAAAGGATCAGCCGGTCGTCCAGGAGACAAGGGAGATCAAGGTTTCCAAGGGAGACAGGGACCAGTAGGACCTCGTGGGTTGCCTGGCCCCCGCGGAGACAAGGGCGGCGTCGGACCTATTGGAGGCGTCGGCATGAGCGGTGCTCCGGGCCCGCGGGGCTGGCCCGGCACTCCTGGCTTCAAGGGAGACAAGGGAGAGATGGGACCTGCCATGCCCGGCCCGCCTGGACCACCCGGCTTGGAAGGACGCAAAGGTGATCGAGGGCTCAGAGGAACCCCTGGCCAGCCTGGACAAGACGGACCGCCTGGGTACGCCGGCTTACCTGGAGAAAAAGGCAACCCGGGATTAGTCGGACGCCCTGGCGTACCTGGACCTCAAGGTCAAAAAGGAGATGCAGGTCCGGTTGGACCGCCAGGAGTATCAGGAGCACCAGGAATTCCCGGCAGAGATGGACCAAAGGGACAGCAAGGATTCCCTGGACTACAAGGAAAGCCCGGTGTTATCGGATTGCCAGGACACAAAGGAGAACCAGGCACTCAGGGACCAGACGGACCAAAAGGTTTCCCGGGTAGACCGGGCCGTCCGGGACCTCCCGGACCGTCAGGTATCGACGGATCACGTGGTGACAAGGGAGAGAAAGGTGTGCCTGGTTTCACAGGAGAGCCGGGCCAGCCAGGGCAACAAGGAGTCCCAGGACCGATCGGAGCGCGCGGAGAAAAAGGAGACCAAGGCTTTTCGGGACAACCTGGAGCTCCTGGTAAAACGGGTATGCAAGGTGAAAAGGGTGACCGTGGAATCACTGGTTTTATGGGACCCAAAGGAGAACCAGGTCTAGCCTCTGATAAAGGACAAAAAGGAGAGCCCGGTCAATCAGGTCTGCATGGTGCAGACGGGCGTCACGGTCGTGACGGCGAAAAAGGTGACAAGGGTGAAACTGGTCAGTCTGGATATAGCATACCTGGCAAAGACGGGGAAAAGGGTAACGTAGGAATGCCGGGATTAGAAGGTTTCCCGGGATCAGACGGTCCAAAGGGAGACCGAGGTTATCCAGGACAGCGTGGTCAGAAGGGTGAAAGAGGACTACAGGGACAACCTGGGCCATTCGGTGCACCCGGAGTAGATGGAACTCCAGGTCAACCGGGAGAAATCGGCATTCCTGGCGTCGACGGGGCTAAAGGAGACAAGGGTAACGCTGGCCTACCAGGAAGGGACGGGCTTGATGGGCTTCCAGGACAGAGAGGGCCAATAGGACCGCAGGGTCCACAGGGACCGGTCGGGTATAATGGACAAAAGGGAGATAGAGGTTTACCGGGTGTATCTCTAAATATCAAGGGAGATAAGGGTAATATTGGACCCCCGGGTATCACCGGAAGAGAAGGCCAGAAAGGAGACCGAGGGTTGATGGGGCTCCAGGGAATTGAAGGAGAAAAGGGCGAAAGAGGTTTTACAGGAGCTAAGGGAGACCGAGGTTACACTGGAGTGTCCGGAGAAAAAGGCGAGTTCAATTTGTTTATTTATTTAATATTCATATTATTCATTCATAAGTAAGTTTAAAGTTAAATAATAATGATTACTAGTCTAGTTGATTGCTTGGAGTTCCATGCAGTAATGTGCATGTGCAGTATTTTCATACAACTTCGATAAAATTAAATAAAAATTGACGCATGTCATTCCTGTTTACAGGTAACACAGGTCCAATGGGTCCCGTTGGTCAACCAGGTGTAACCGGCATATGTGAAAAAGGACTTCCCGGTAGTCCGGGCAAACACGGGCGACCAGGGCCTCCAGGCTCCTCGGGAGAGAAGGGCGAGCAGGGTTTACCAGGTCTACCCGGATCCAGCGGCCGCGACGGCATACCCGGCGTGGCCGGACCGCGCGGGCTCAAGGGAGACCGCGGCATGGAAGGTGTCGCTGGCCCGCCAGGAGACAACGGCTTCCCCGGCGCTACCGGACCAAGGGGAGTGCCCGGAGCTAAAGGAGACAAGGGAGACAAAGGTGCTATCGGTTATGGCCGACCAGGAGATAAAGGTGACCAAGGCCCTCAGGGTGTGCCCGGTCGCCAAGGAGAAAAGGGAGACCAGGGTGAACGCGGAAGAGACGGTTTCGACGGTCAGCAAGGAATTCAAGGTGTGGTCGGTTTTAAGGGAGATCGAGGCTTGCCTGGAAGAATGGGACTGACTGGCGTGCCCGGTGATAAAGGAGACAAGGGTGAATCGGCACAGTTCGTGTACGGACCTAAAGGAGAGCCGGGACCGGCCGGTGCTACGGGACGACCAGGTCAACCGGGTAGGGATGGAGCTCCGGGACAACCGGGAATGGACGGTCCGCCCGGCGAGAAGGGTGACCGCGGCTTCCCCGGCCCGGCCGGACCTCGCGGACCCATAGGCCTGCAGGGCTTGCAAGGGCTGCAGGGCGAGCGCGGAGAGATCGGTCTCACAGGCCGCACCGGCGAGCCCGGCGTTCCCGGCGCCGCCTGCGCTCACATCGACTATCTCACCGGCATCCTGCTCGTGCGCCACAGTCAGAGGGAAGTGGTGCCCGAGTGTGAGCCGGGACACATCAAGCTGTGGGACGGCTACTCCTTGCTTTACATCGACGGAAACGAAAAAGCGCACAACCAAGACCTGGGTTACGCAGGATCGTGCGTGCGCAAGTTCAGCACGATGCCGTTTATGTTCTGCGATCTGAACGACGTATGCAACTACGCCAGCCGCAACGACCGCAGTTACTGGTTGTCCACCGGCCAGCCCGTGCCCATGATGCCGGTGGAGGGCTACGAGATCGAGAAGTACATCTCCCGCTGCGTGGTGTGCGAGGCGCCGGCCAACGTCATCGCCGTGCACAGCCAGACTCTCAGCGTGCCCACCTGCCCCGGCGGCTGGTCCATGCTCTGGATTGGATACAGTTTCGTCATGGTATGTTCGCATTCACTATTTTTAGAATAGAATGTAATTTATTTGCAACGTAGTAGTTACAGCTAGGCGATTGATATCTAATGATAGAATCGTACATCATAACTATCAACTTGTAGTTTGTATTTCTTTTAAAGTAGCAAACAACCATGTGATCTAGTCATGGTAAGCAAGCAGTCATCGTGTATAGACGCTTATTCTGTATGTTTTTCAAAACGTTGCAGTTACTAAACTAAACGTTGTGTGTTGCAGCACACGGGCGCGGGCGGGCAGGGCGGCGGGCAGGCGCTGGCCAGCCCCGGCTCCTGCTTGGAAGACTTCCGCGCCATCCCCTTCATCGAGTGCAACGGCGAGGGAGGCACGTGCCACCACTTCGCCAACAAGCTCAGCTTCTGGCTCACCACCATAGAAGACGACCAACAGTTCCAGGTGCCTCACAGACAGACGCTCAAGGCCGGATCTCTACTCGAAAAGGTGTCTCGGTGCGCCGTATGTATCAAAAACGTATAGTTAAGTCGACTTAGTTTTCACTGTGAAGGAAGTGAAGTCACAGTCTATTTAATTTAAACTAAATATCGACTAGCAATTTACATCCGAATACTTAAAATATCTATACAAGTTATGTTGTACAATATACGAATCAAAGTGTCTGACATATTTTGACAATCGACATTATAATTTGGAAGTAAATATAGTTTTCAGTTCGAGTTCCTGAATAGTCCAAACTAGTATATGTATATCACACCAAAGCCATAAATAAATATAAGGTCTACGTATTTAATTAATTAATATTCTTAGACGATAATTCAAATGGGCATCTTAAAGAGATGTTTAACTTTTCTTCAATTACTTAAATGTACTTATTAGCCCAAATAAGGTCATGTCTTAACTGGATCACTCCATAACATTTATACTGTCCAGTCCACCAGCCAGTGAATAATTTCAATTTATACAGGCGCCAAATATTAAAAAACCTGTTTAAATTTGATATAGTAAGTAGGTTTAGCCATAACTAGTCAGTAAAGCGCGCCTCCTATATGACCTCTGACAATAAAATCCTTGAGAAATAGCCAGCCTTTGTTGCAAACTGTTTGTGATAGGTAAGTGTGCTATTGTATATAAAATACTTTACCTATATTGAATACTAGGTTTATTTAAATGTGTAATAGGCAGAATACTGACAAATATAATATATACCTGGCTAGACTAGACTAGTTATTTAGTTTTCAGTATAACTTTCTGAATGTACCTCCCATCCATCTGCCTGTAATATATTTAGAAAATAGCGTGTATCTAGAATGAATGCAAATTACTTACTATACACTGCCAATGTAGATAATGTTAATAAATCTTTAAGGAAAATTAAATTAATGTGTTTTATTTATTAAACCTTAATGTAACTAGGTATGCTAGATTAACGCCATCAAACTGTCTTGTAACTTTGGTTTTTTGTAGATATGTGTTGCACTCAATAATAAGTATCTACTGTTACCTTCTTTATGAAAGGGGGTTGCACTATTTATATACACATTATTTACTTATGTGTTGAATAAGAGGGCGCCACTGTCGAAATTTAATATAAATTTTATATTACATTCCAGCTGCCAACCACCAGTCATATTACCCTTAGAGAATACATAACTAAAGTACTTTAGTTATGTATTCTCGAAGTATATTACCCCTGCCCCATTTAAACTTTGTGTTTGTGACTATAAACTACCATGTTGTGAATATTATATCTTCGCATGAGGCTTTATACTCATATAATATTGATCGAACTTCACTTTTGCAAGTTCGTTTAATCATATAGTATCGTATCGTCTGAGGTACGTAATAGCACCACATTTTTTTTAAATTTTCTGTCGCAAAGTTTTGAACAAGTTAACCAAAAAATGTTGATAGTAATGGACACTTATATGTAGTAGTTTAAAGGGTATATTTTAATATTTTCCGAGGTTAAGCTTTTAAGATTAAGCAAATAAAAAATAATTCTCGTGCTAAAAATGTTGAAATAAAACTAAATTTCTTTTCTACACTAGGTGCTAATATTAATTACGAATGTTGTTATAATTTTTATCTACACTAATGTTGTAACATTCTACTTATGTTTCTAATACTTGACTTATAATTACTACTGTTATAGCATAGACAACAAAACACTCAATTTAAGCAATTTCACATGATGTTATAATATCCACATCGATATCGTAATAGCTCATTATAACATCATATCATAATAGCTCATTGCAGGGCCAATCTGGTTGGTCGCGCTGCACTCTCGTTGGTTAGATTTTAATGGCGGCAAAATCACTGTGACAATACACGTACGCGTGAATTTAATGTTCCGCAATGTGTTTTGTTTTTTTAAATACAAATTAAAAGTTAAAAATCGTGGTATCTAATATACTGTGCCAAAAAGGCAAGAGAAATTTGATCATACGAAAAACGATTAAACTTTTTTAAAATAGATAAAATCATTGATAGGCATATAAAAGCGGATCTATTATTACTCCACAAAATTATACATAACAAAGTAAACTGTCCCATTCTTTCATCAAAATTTAGACTCAGAGTGCCATACTGTTACCCACGTAAACCTGGTAAATTTACATCATTTGCACCAGTCCTTCGTAGAACTGTCTTAAGTGCCAATTCACCAGTGCCTAGAATGGTTAATTTAGCCAATAGATACCACTGTAATGTAAGTGACCTAGATATATTTTGTGAATCTGTATCCAAATTCAAAATGCATGTGATTTCTGCGCTGAGGGCCGGTGAGGCCCACACCTAAAACTAAACTATTTTGTTTATAAAAACAGATAATTTCTTGTATATTTGCTAAATGTACTGTAGCCAAATTTTCATATTAAGCTTCTTGATGTAACCTTGGTATCATACTAAATCATTGAGCTATAATGTACTTACGTACTAGAGGAGCTATCCAAGCCAAAAGTCATGCTCCATTTTGTTAAGAATTTCACCTAAAGTTCGCTTCAGCAATGAAACAATAATTGGTCGTCTAACCAGCCAGTATAAACACGCAGCGCTAGAACGCTTTAAGATTTAGTTTTCTTGCGACCAAAAGGTCGAAAGCGCCGTGATTTTTCAAGGCGCTTACGCGTTTCGTTCGATGTTTTGCATCAACTTGTGTATATTCTATGATGTTCACGCAATGGCGGCGCGTCGATGTAAACTCAAGCTTTGTCAAACAATAATCTTAAACCATTGAGGTTAATGTATCTTAAACAAATAAAATGATTACTTACCGATGATATGTTACACCGCTATCTTTGTTTTTTGTTCTCGAATGGTTTGTGCACGTTTTTAAGACACAGTTCGGCATTTTGATTGAAATTGCGTATTTGTATAACACGTTCGCGCGTCACAGGCGTTTGACCCGGACTAAGTTCACTGCAGTCACGTGGACTGCAAGGCGCCCCGCATATTATTACTTGGTGCTGTCATCTCTAGTACGTAAGTACATTATAGCTCAATGTACTAAATATATTTTATTGATGCATAAATTTCAAATCCATGACTTGTTGAGTTCCTAAGCAACAATGCTTTCTACCTATTGTTTTCAACTAGGATTAGTTTGTAAATATATTTTCATTATCTTTATGTATTGTAATAAAAATAAAATTGTGCATGCTGTGCTTAGCTTTAATAGGTAATACATTTTGTTTTTATATAAAAATACTTATTATACAATAATTGTATTGATGTTATTACCAATGTTAAGCCGAAATAAATAAAATAAAAAATGGATACATAGCGACGATGATATTTGTACGCCTCCGGATATTCTAGAATTGGCAACAAAAGTAACTCACAATCTTTTGCAAGAAAAATCTAGAAAATTATATGAAAAATTAACTATTGTCAGCTTTTACTTTTGTTGTTTGATTAATTGCATTAGTGAAGATAAAGTATGTAGTGCATGCAACTGCATATAACACGGGTATTATATGACAGTTGCATAAACTACTAATAGTGTTGTTCAAGTAGTTTCGTAAGGACATTATGTCATTGATCATGCATATAATCAAAGATATAAACTAATTTTCTAGTAGGTAGGTACTAAGTTTATTTAACCAAGTTCAGTTCTATCAAGATGGCGCCAGTAAATAAAAAGTTAGTAGGTAAGTAAGTTCATTTAAAGGTAGCATGTAGCACTAAGAGTATGAGCGCCATGTAGTATTTTAACCGTCTTCAAAAAAGGTTGTTACCAAGTATAGCCCTGTCGGGGGCTATAATAACTGATTGGATTCAAACACAATAGTGTCGTCATGTCGCGTATATTAGTTAAAATCCAACAATTTACAGTTTTTATAGAGAAGGGCGCGCGCCTCGCTTAAGCCGTAGAGCAGAGTGATTGACAGATGTCTTTTTAATGGCGGATGGTTGTACCGAATTTGGGCAGCTTAAGCTAATAAAGCCATACCGCCACACCACCCCCCTACGGAGAAAAGAGGTCCGCAGAAAAATAAAATTCCAAAAAAAAATTACACATACAAATTTCAAATACAAGTGCATACATTGCAAGTACATGTGCATACATTATAAGTTACAAATACAAGTACATCCATTACAAGTACAAGTACATACATTATAAGTTACAAATACAAGTACATACATTACAAATCAAAAGGTTTAGAAAAAAAAAATGTACTCTACGTCCAGACCGAGTTGTGTAGTGTTGGGATTGGGTTGTAACAGGGGGGGGGGGTGCGATGATCGGACTACCTTCACGTTGGGTAAGCCCAACTAATTTCATCTCTCCATATGGGGATTTGGTGTTAGTTGGGGAAACCTAGTGCACCCCGTCCACAGGTTAGTAACTTCCACCTTCCGGTAGATCTTGCTAGCCTGTGTCCAAACGTTCGATCGAGTGGGGGCCCTCGCCTATACCTCCCCTTCGAGAGGGCTGGTTGTAGGGCCCGAGGCGTGGAGCTCGCCGCACCTCGCGGTGTAGGTGGAGCTGGGTGCTCTTTAAGAGCACCCGAGGTGGTCGCCGAGAGGCGAGAGGAGTTTGGTGTACCGGCCGAGTAGCGGCGACACGGGAACCGAACTCCGTGCGCAGAGGGCGCATTGGAGGAGGGCGGCCGCGTTGGCATGCGACCGCCTAACTCCTGGGGGCTCTGGGTGGCAGGTCGGGGAACCTGTTGCCCTAGAGCGAGTCCCCACAGGATGCACGACGTGTCCCGTGTTCTGACACGTCGTCCATTGAGGGTTGAGCTGGAGCTCCCCGAGGCGGGGCCCGTTACGGGCCAGCATCACCAGGGCTGCGGATGAATGCACTGCGCTCTCGCGGCCCTGGACCATCGATGCGGAGGTGGAACACCCCAGGTTTTTAGTGGGTATGCCGCTCTTATGGAATGGGGCGGAGACTCCCACATAACCATCCGCCCTCCTCGGGGTTTTTTTGGGTGGTACATGTAATAGGTTTTCCTGGGTCAAAAAAAAAAAAAAAAATGGGTTGTAACAGGAGGTATTGGAAGAGATGTGGTTGAGTGCCCGGAGTGTAGTTGCACAGGTTGAGGCACAGATACCTTTTGTGGTGGCGCTGCTGGTGGAGCAGATGTCTCAACAAAAGCAGGTTTCAGTCTGTCTATGCTGACGGTCATCAGTTTGCCTTTTACCTCAATTGTCACAGTCTTGTTATCTTCGGATCTGTGGAGAACTTGATGTGGACCAGAATATGGTGGTTGAAGTGATCTACGAGCAGAGTCATCTCGTAGCATGACATAAGTGCTAGTTGCCAAATCTTTGAAGAGAAATGGTGAAGGCCGTGAATGCTGGGAGCCTGGTGTTGGTCGAAGTTTGGATATGTGTTGACGTAGCTTGAAAACCAGATCAGTGGTGTCTTCCCAGTTTGTTGCTGTTGCTGGAGCTACCAAAAATTCCCCAGGGAGTGTAAGGTTCTCTCCATACAACAGTTCTGCTGCTGTTGTGTTAAGGTCTTCTTTAAAGGCAGAACGCATTCCGAGCAAAACTAGGGGTAACGCCGATGTCCATGCACTATCATGACACATCAGTGCCGCCTTCAGTTGCCTGTGCATGCGCTCTACCAGCCCGTTGGCGCATGGGTGGTAACTTGTGGTACGAATACGTTTGGTACCACAAAGGTCAGTCAGTCTACTGAAAAGGTGGGATTCGAACTGGCGACCCTGGTCAGTTGTTATGACCGCAGGTACGCCAAATCGGGAGACCCAGCCAGCTACAAATGTATTTACTACCTCCTCTGCCGAGTTCAGTTCAAATCAGAAGGTTGCGTGTTCAAATCACGTCGGGGTCACCAATTATAGCCCTGTCGGGAGCTATAATAACTGATTGGATTCAAACAACAAATAGTGTCATATAATAGTGTCGTCATGTCGCGTATATTAGTTAAAATCCAACAATTTACAGTTTTTATTAGTGATGTGCTAAATCGATTACTAATAATCGATTAATCGACTATTTAGTTAATCGACCGTAATCGATTATCATTGGAATGATCGATAGTTATCGATTTTTTCTGACAGTGACATTAAAAATTAGCTTTTATCGTTCAATCTATCCCAACCTTAAATAATAAATCTGTGAGAGGGACTTCCCAAGTAAAATACCATACGCTATACGGTTTATATTTACATTCAAAACGTTCAGTGGTAAAACTGGGGATTCCCCATATAAAATGCCTGCATTTTTCTTTTTTACTATAGGGACTTTCTTATATAAATGTTTCATTTCTATTAGGGGTTTTCCCAATCTACTTTTGAGTAGACAAATTCAAATTTTACAAGTTTATTTACCGCCAAACATAAGAAAGTCCTCGAGAGTGTTAGACGTGCGTAATATTAAAATTTATTTAAAGTGCTTAACGTTTATTTTGGAATGAAGCGACGTGAGAGTTCTAGTTACGTGTGGGCACATTTTACGAAATCGAATCAAGAAGCATCATGTAATCTGTGTAATAAGACTCTCAAATTCTGCGGGAACACGACAAATCTTCGTGAACACCTGAAACGCATTCATTTACTTGAAGATGAGAGGCCTTCCACAAGCAAAAATACCGACCAACCTGAAACGACGACGAAAGACGAAGTCGAGCCTAGGACCAAAAAGTTTAAACAATGTACATTGTCTACAACAATAGTCACAAGGCAACTTAGTCAGAATCAGAGAAATAATATTGACACTGCTCTTTTGCAAATGATTTGTGAAGATTTCCAACCACTGCAGATAGTAGAAAATACAGGATTTTTAAAATTTATAAAGACATTGCAAAAAGAAATTACTGGAGTTGATACAATTTACGAACCTCCAAGCAGAAAATGTTTGACTCAATCTATCTTGTGTAAATATTATGAAAAAGGATGTACACGAATAAAAGAAATTTTAAGTTCTATAGAATTCTTGGCTATCACAACAGACATATGGACATCTGATTCAAATAAGTCTTATATCACGGTCACTTGCCATTGCATCTACAATGATGAATTGCAGTCATTAGTCCTTGCTACAAGAGAACTTTTAAATCCGAATACTGGCGAAAACATTGCAGAAATTCTACAAGAAATATTTGAAGATTTTGGTGTTCAAGAAAAAATTGTAACCATTGTGTCCGATAACGGTGCCAACATGAAAAAAGCTATAAATCAAGTGCTTCGAAAACACCATCATCCGTGTATTGCACACACTCTGAATTTAAGCGTTAAAGAAGCTTTGAATGAAAATCATAGTCTTCAGAATATCATTCAGAAATGCAGACGAATAGTCGGTCACTTTCGTCATAGTGCCAAAAGTACTGCACATCTGTCCAAAATACAAGAAAATATGAATATGAAACTGCTGAAATTGAAACAAGACGTAGAAACAAGATGGAATAGTGTTAGTATTATGTTCGCAAGGTTATGTGAAGTTAAGGCAGCACTCACAGTTACTTTGAGTGAAATTAACAACGCTCCTGAAAATCTTGACTACAATGAATGGAAGGTATTAGCAGATTGTGTAATTCTGTTAAAAAATGTTGAAGAAATCACAGAACAATTATCCGGAGAAAAATATCCCACAATGGCATTGGTGATTCCACTGATACGAGGACTACAATATAATTTGAATTTGCCTAACGTCGAAACATCAATTGGAACGCAACTAAAAGAAACATTGCACGATGTGATACAGAGACGACTTGGTTCCTTAGAAAGCAATAAACATGTTGGAATTGCTTGTCTTTTGGATCCCCGTTTCAAGAAGGTCGGGTTCGGCTTAGATAGTAATGCCACCAGTGCTCAACAACGCTGCTTAGATGAACTCACCTTTCTTAGAAACAAAGCTGAAGAAACCAGTGAACCAGCAATAGAAGAGGAAGTACATCAGGAACAAACAAGAAAACAATCCATTTGGGACCATTTTGAGACAAAAAAATCAAACTTAGTCACAACTGCTTCAACGGAGAATATAATAACTTTACGTCAGTACCTAGAGTTGCCGTTACTTGATAGAAAAAGCAATCCTTTAATATATTGGAAAGGCATGAAAACGAATAATGACAATTTATACAAACTACACTTAAAATACTCCTGTATTCCAGCTACGTCAGTTCCATCGGAAAGGATATTCTCTAAAACCGGACAAGTGACAAATTTAAGGAGAAACCGGCTACTGCCCAAACATCTCGATTACATAATATTTTTAAACGCAAATTGGTCATTGCTGTAAAACTAAGTTACTAAATAAAATTATAAAATACTAGTGCTAATTTTTATTTTTTACTCGTACTAAGTATAGGTCAAGTTGATCATAGTTATCTCATTAATCATCATGTTATATTGCTAAATTTAAAAATAAATAAAAATAGGCCTTTTTATAGAAAAGGGCGCGCGCCTCGCTTCAGCCGTAGCAGAGTGATTGACAGATGTCTTTTTAATGGCGGGTGGTTGTACCGAATTTGGGCAGCTGAAGCTAATAAAGCCATACCGCCACACCAGTATTCTTTGAAAGGCTTTTTGTACTAAGTACTTTTTTGGAATCTGAGATCGGAAAGTCACTCATAATTAAAGAATGGCCAATTTTCAAACATCGGCATAAGTCCGACAGATTGCACGTATGGATTAGATCACAGATATATGAGGGACAAACAGGGAGTTAAGATTCTTTTGTTCCTACTACTATATTTTGTGATGAGCCGCTACTGTAATAGGCGTAAATTGTATTCTGTGTTAGAGGCAAGGAATTTGTATGCCATTTTTTTCTCTCATGCTCAAAGATAGACGCGACGCGATCACAGACCAATAAGAGATACACGTAACACGTATGACGCGATGGCGCGAAACTTTTGAGAATGAACGAGAAACGAGTCTGGCCTTGGTTTGACACTTGACAGCTAAAAGTTGACAATGGTGACATCTATCAAATCGTGGGAACGAAAAAACGGAATCATCGATATTATTTCACTTCTCGGAGGAAGGACAAGCCTGGAGATATAGTAATAAGTTGAAGTGTGGCGCACTATCGGAACCTCTCTTTTTAATGAATGTTTTTAGTGTGCTAAAAAGAGACAACTATATACAATCTGTTCGGCCCTTTACGTTAGTGAAGCCGGTTTTTCTAGCTCGAGTAACCAATTTGGATACTAGCTGTGGATTTGGATTTTTGGCGAATATACCGTGAATCTTTGGAATATTTGGTTAAATGAGTTTGTTTGAGAAGTGTTTTCTACTGAAGAACAAATGGCGTGCGTTGCCTATGGCTGTAAGAGCCATGCTTCGAAGAAAAGTGACGAAATCCAGAGCTTGTCATTTCACAGGTTAGAGTTTTTTATCATTTTCCACAAAACAATACAAAACTGAATCAAAATATTAAAATATAACAAATTTCTACTCTTTTAGAACCTCATTTTGGAGGAAAACAATTAAATTTTGCCATTATATGTTAAAAATACGCAAAAGTTTGGTTTATAGTGTTGTGCACAATTGTTCTGAATTCGGTTAAAATCGGGTCTCAAAATCGAACTTATATTTCGAAACCAGTCAATCCAGCATGTTTATGTCCGTCATAAATATATTTATTCGTAGATCTATCGTTATATAGAAATCTACTCATAAAAGCCATAGCCGAGACATACTTAAAAACGAAAATTCATTATATGACTAAGCAACTTATACAACCACAAGATAAAGTACGTAATTTTTTAAATAAAACTGTATTGTTTAAGGGTCAGTAAATAAAAACCTACAAAGTTATCTGAGTTATTTATTTATTTCGAACTACACAATCCTTTTCCAGGTTTTCTCACCTAGTTCTAACTATGCCTAAAAGATCGATTTTGAAAACATGTTACAATTACTTACGTCACTTTAATATGGTTTAGTTAGCGAAACTACTAGAATAATCGTTAACGTGACAGAACAGAATGTATGTTTCGGTTCGGTTTCGGTTTTTTATTTCGTACGTCGTAGGCACATCACTAAATTGAGGTATTAAAAAACGGCTACACTGTCATTTGAAGGTGATCTATATAGTAACTAGTTATCTCTTTCTTCCGCGTTGGTGCGCACATAAGTCGAAAGAGTGCAGACATACAGAACACGTTCAATTTATTACTATGACTCCAGGCTTGTCCTTCCTCCGAGATTTCACTTAAAATTTCTCAGTTTTTGATGGCCTATCTTCCCACTTGACATTGGCAGAATTGCGAAGTCATATCTTCGCAAAAGCCATAACAAAAAAAAGAAACGGAATTAATCAAATTCCAATGTTACACATTGGCGAAATAGCGGCAGAGCCGCAGAGGCCATTAAAAAAAAAAAAAAAACCAATGTTTCCACGGTTTCCCTTTCCACAACCATTCTTTAGCTATCATTCATACCACCTCTGTTTCACGAGAAAATAAATTTTCTTCCTTTGATCTCGCTTTATAAATCAAGTCTGAAATAAAAATAATCAATTTCGCTCCGGTGGTCATAGTGAATGTTTCAATGCAAATAACGTTTGTGTATAAGTAAAATGTTAGAGTTGTAAACGCTTTCATTTTATTAATTAGCTATCTATAATGTTTGAGTGGGCATACAGTGGTGCAAATAGAGCAGTGCCTAGAAATGTTGGTCCTGAGTGTGCCTACTTTTTATCGCCTGCAAGGCAAATAATAGAAACTGTAATTGTAATATCTATGTGCGTCTACGTTTTGGTAAGAATATTGATTATAATAATTAAACTGTAATTTGACTTACCTACTATGATACCTACATGTTATGGTATAGTTGTGGAGCTACAATCATGTAATCTAATTATGTGTCTTTAATCTGAACAACCCATATTAGTTACTGCATTTACACGAATTATTACTAATGAAATTACTCATTTGTTGCAGATAAAAACTTACCCAAAACTAAAAATTCCTGATGATACAAACTATGTTAAAAATGACAGGGGTGGTAAACGCTTGCTTGTTATTCTGATAGCACTACTATGGGGCATGGAAATTGGTTTTAAATTTGCTTCGCGTACAGTCATTTATCTCTTAAATCCTTGCCATGTTACTACATTAATACAAGTAAGTATTTATTTGAATATCTAAATCATAAACAAAAAAATATAAACATTCTTTTCATTTCTATTTTATGTATTTTCAGATATATTTGTTAGCAGCGCCACCCAGCAAGACCGTAACGGCTTTGTTCCGTATTCATTTGAATTTACTAAATGGACCATTACTTGCTTTCTTATTTCCTGAAACTGCTTCAAGACAGGTGAGAATTTGAATTTATGTAATTTTTGATGTGGGTATGTTACATGATTAATCTGTTATTTATGAACAGATTTAAATAATAATTTTTTTATTCAATGGAGATTGTTTCTGAGATGGTCCCATAAAAAATATTTTTTCGTAATTAATATTATATATGCACTAGCTTTATTTCTCTCTCTTTAGTCTTATTTCCTCAAGACAAGAGGGTGATGACTCCCCCGCAAAATTAATTTGTCACAAGAGTTCTCTTGGGCAGATACATCGTGTATGGTGCCCAGGTTCTTCCACAGAATACACATGTGCGCGGATATTGTGATCCTTAAACATGTCAGTTTCGTCACGATGTTTTCCTTATTTATTTATTTATTTCCTTCACTGTAAGTGCAGATCCACACATAACTTAAAAATACAAGTCATTGGTGTAAGGCCAGATTTAAACCTGGGTGTGTCAAGATGCAAAGCAGGCACTGAAACTGCTGAGCCACTCTTGCTTTAGCTTTAATTGAAACATTCTAATATTTTAAAATTTCATAACATTCTTTCAAAAAAAAGTTTTCCCACCATTGGTAGGTAACAACAAGAAATAGTATTTGTTTCCTTAAACATATCAGTTTCCTCACAATGTTTTCCTTCACTATAAGTGTTGATCCACACATACATAACTTAAAAGTACAAGTCATTGGTGTAGGGCTAGATTCAAACCAGGGTGTGTCAAGATGCAAAGCAGGCACTGAAACTGCTGAGAGACTCCCTTTAGCTTAATTTGAAACATTCTAATTTCTTGAAATCTCATAACATTCTTTCAAAAACAGTTTTCCCACCATTGATTGGTAGGTAGGTAACAACAAAGAAATAGTGGAAAGTATAATAAACCATTTTTTGTACAGATTTGGGCAGAGGCTGCCTTGTACTGGATCCAACATGGCATGATGTTTGTGATACCATATTACCTGCTGAGACTTGGAGGTAGGTACAAACCTTAAATGAGGTTGTATGCATTAATTTACATGCCCAAACATAAGTTTTAATCATAGTGTTTTTACAACAAAAAAACAAGAGGTAAAATTCTATATTTACCACAGTTTTTTATTACAAAGGACTTTAGTTTCCCATGTCCCTTTTGATCTCTTTGTTTGTTTTTTCATAAATATATTCTTGAGGTTGTATGCATTAATTTACATGCCCAAACATAAGTTAAAATCATAGTCTTTTTACAAAAAAAAAACAACAGGTAAAATTCTATATTTACCACAGTTTTTTATTACAAAGGACTTTAGTTTCCCATGTCCCTTTTGATCTCTTTGTTTGTTTTTTCATAAATATAAAATGAGATAATAATCTTGCATTATTTACCAAAAAAATAATAATAAAAAGCCATTTTTATTAGATTAATACTTTGTTTTTTTTTATGAGAATTAATGATTTTTATCATTATGTATTGTTTGCAGTTGTTACGTATTGTTTTGTAAATATGGTTTAATAAATATTGTAGATATGTGTGTAATCTGCACAACTGTTGCAAATTATTTTTCAAGCTCTGTACACAGTCAAACAATAGACAATATTCTAATTCCGAGTATTTTGAAGAACTACCTCAATAAGCCACAGAGAATCTTTAAATAATAATGTGACATTTACATAAATTAAAAATTAAAATTGTTAAATTTTTATGTTTATTTAGAATATAGAGAACTCTTCTGCAACTGAGTGAAATATCAGACTATAGAAAATCTTGCTAGTTAGAAACTTGTAATCCTCCTTAGTTACTAGTTCAAAGCAATTTTTTCACAATGGATACTTATGAATATATGTGGTATTTTTCCAGGTGTGTACAATGTAGCGCCTCTGAGAGACTTCAACTGGGAAATATTCAGCTACTGCCTGAATATGATTTACCACTTCATCATACTACAAATAATTGCAATTGTAAGTATTCAATCAAATTATGCTTGTACCAAACCTTCTTTCTTCTTTTGAGTCGTATTTCCTCATGACTGAGGGTCGTGACTCCCCCGCAGAATTAATTCGTTAGGGGAGTTTTCTTGGGCAGATACATCGTGGTGGGCGCCCAGGTCCTTCCACGGAAGACGCATGTCCTCGGATATTGTGGTCCTCAAACATGTCGGTTTCCTCACGATGTTTTCCTTCACCGTTAAGCGAGTGCAAATCCACACATAACTTGAAAATACAAGTCATTGGTGTAGGGCGGATTCGAACCAGGGTGCGTCTGGATGAAAAGCAGACACTGGAACCGCTGAGCCACACTCGCTGACCTTAAAAATATATAAACCTTCTTTGCACTCATCCAAAATCTATATTTCTTATTATCAATAAGGCTTAAAGTGCAAACTTATTACTTTTATATGTACCCTACCTACATAAATTAAGTGTTGATTGTATGGTTTGTATCTCTTCCACGCTTAATGGAGTGACTGATCATTGTGATTTCTGTTATTGTGATAGTATATGAAACATAAATTGATATTCCGAAACTAAACGGACGAACCCACAGTCATCTACGCATACTAGTTAATTTTCTTTATAATGAGGCATTATGCTAATGACACTGTTCGTAAAGGAGTTAATTATATGCAGTGAAGTTTAAAATACGTATTCAAAGTGGTCTAAATACATTTTAAATGCTTTTTTGGAAAACAATAAATAATACCAATCACAGCTATCATTGTTTTCAGTTACTTTGTTAAGGTTTGTAGTAGTTCAATGAACTCAAACCAATGTCTGAAATAAATGATTTTGAATTTGAATTAAAGTCAGTAATCTAAAATCAAATATGTATAGGTATCTTCACGCTGTATAGGTACAGAAGTTTGTTCAGGTGGCTTAAAGCGATATCTACGTTTCTGTCGATATCGCTTTAGGCCACCTGAACAAACTTCTGTACCTACACAATGTGAATTTATCTACAATTTGTTGAAGGTGGAACTTATCTGTACACTAACTTACTTGACTGGCCTGTTAGCTTAGTTGGTAGTGGCTCTGCCTTCTAATCTAGGGGTTGCGGGTTCGATTCCCGTGTGACACAAGTACTTATTTAATTTTACTTACTTACTTCATTTTAACATTTATAATTACTTGTCTTGAGTCTGGTCGTTTGATAAGTATATATTTACAAAAGAAAAGTATATAAATATTATATCCGTTATCTAGTACCCACGACACAAGCGTTTGCTTAGTGTGGGGCTAGATGGTGATGTGTGCAATGTCCTGGAATATTTATTTTATTTATTTATTTATAACTATAAATCATCATGCCCAAATTCAATCAAATGCTAACAATATTACAAACATCGAATAGATGTTAAATGACGTTGCTTATGAAGTCTGTTAAACATAGTTCGCTCCACTCACCGCCGTGTCCATCATGCATGTGTGTTGTTCCAGCCAGCGCAGGTGAACCTTAACCACATGCTGTGCCCCGCCATCCTGGACCCGTTCGACGGCCCCTGGTACCGCGTGGCGGCCGTGTCGCACCAGGCGCTGCTGTGCCCGCTGCTCTGCAAGTGCTTCTGCCTGGCCGCGGACTTCTGCCTCACCAAGTTCCCGCCAACCAAGGTGAAGGGCTCCCTCCGCGACAGCCTCCCCGGCGCCGAGAGCAAGCTCGAACACCTCCACTAGTACACCGCTGCACCTCTTCACGGCTGTCATCCCTCTCAGGGTAGTAGAATATATTCTAGTGAATATAACGTCATCGCGTCCATTTGGTTTGAGTGGTTAATTAGCGTCTAACGTTAAGGGTTTATAGAATAAGGCACTCGTTTCGTTTAACGCATTCGACTCGAATTCGTTGTAGGTTCGTTCTGCTAGTTTATAGGTACCTACTGACGATCACTTTTCGTCCGCTTCGATATTTGACGCAAAGGAAGACCTTTTCTTCGATCATAATTTTAAAATACTTTACTAGTCAATTTTCCTTAAATCTTTGTATATCTAGCACTAACTAATGTATCGAAACTTACTCGACGTACGATATAAGAGGTTCGCTTGTACATAAGTGTAGGTACCCAGAAACAAGTATTATGAGTAAATAAGTCTTAACATAATATAGTAACACCAATTAATAATGAATAATTATAGGAAACCAAATAATAAAATCTGCTCCTATCCTAACTCCAAAGGAGCGCAAGCGGCGGCGCCATCTTCTCATGCTATATGAGTTCTGTATACTGTTGTTACCTTTATCAAGTATATAGTAAACCTGCCGGCAAACATCGTATATGCTGGAAATTCTCAACAATATATGTCTTACTAGTGATGGAAGTTTGGCATGCTCTGCTCATTATGATCTGAACAAAAAATATGTAAACTTTATAAATCGCTCAAGTAGTGTAGGCTTTGAGAGGGAATAATAAAACGAGGACAGAACAGTCGGCACTTATGAATAAAACTTTGGGGTAATATTAATCAGCATTTACTATGTACTACATACTCGTATGCATCTTTAACAAGTGGAAACGGGTAATAATCTCTTCATACCAGAGACGGATCAAGTAGGTATACCTAAGTATATTTATCTGGTGGGCGTCAATTCACTTCTTAAATTTTACCGTCCTCGTTTCTACATTGTGGGACATGCATTTATAGCAACGCCCACAATTATTGTTGACCAAAATAAAATAAATAATGCTAAGTGGTTCAATTAATTTCTAAACAAGACGACATTGCGACGCCAGCGCATAGAATACAACCCATGAATTCACTATTTTAATTCTTCTACAACACTTCTTTGTACTTCATCGAAACCGAACAATTTCACAATCATGAATGCACCTTATTGCCTACTATATAATTATTATATGTATTGTATTTGTGAATGTATTGATTGCATATACATACCACCGCAGATAGTAACTGAATCTTGTTGACAACTACATCGTAACCAATGCAAATGAAACCAATGACAAGTTTTGTATACCTACACCTAAATTAGACAAATATGAATAATGTGATACTAAAGTTATTATTTATGCATTGTGATAATATTAGCAATAATGAAGTTACGCCTAATTAGAAATATGTAACTATGTACCAGTTACTTCAAGATGTGCTTTGATATGATATGTTAGCGTTGCGGTCTCCAGGCTCTACTGATTCAGCGTGCTCGCGGTGACTGCTTATTGCTGGGAACATACACATAATTATTCGATCACACTAATGCTATAAAAGCTAAAGTGAACATGTGTTTTTTGACTTCTTCTTTCTTGAACGGTTGAACCGAAGTTAAAATTGGGCTGCCTTATGTGCCCCAGCTCTCGCTCGCTTAGCGGTGAAGGATAACATCGTGAGGAAATCGAGATGTTCGAGATGAGGACAATATCCAAGGACATGTGTCTTCCGTGGAAGGACCTGGGCGCCCACCACGATGTGTCTGCCCAAAAGAACTCCCCTAACGAATTAATTCTGCAGGGGAATCACGACCCTCAGTCATGAGGAAACACGACTTACAGAGAGTTGTGCCCCAGAGCACGGATATCGTCGCGGGGCTCCGCTATTGTCAACATTTGAGCCTCTTTAGGTCATTTTTCCAGCAATAAGTGATCACAGTCATGTTCGCATAGCTGATCCGCACTAAGTGCAAGCGGTGCGGTCATTTAACTTGTCTTTGCACTCATACAGTAAATAATAGAAAAGTGTGTACATTGCTTCTTAATAAATCATTACAAATGTGTTAGTGGCTCACGAACTGAACTCGAAACCAAATTATTTAACTTGTAAGTGTTATATATGTACTACTGTACTTATTCTTACTATGTAAGAATCGCGTCTATAAAATTGGCGAAGAAGCCTATGTAATGATTTGATAAGAGAGCTATTTCGATTACTAAACAAAGTATGTATTATATATATATATATAGTATATTATTGTTTATGTTACTCTAAAATTACATTGTCAATTTTAATTTATAAAGATCATAAAATAATGTGTAAAGTATTTAAAATGTTTTATGAGGTTCCAAAATAGAAAAGCAAATGAAATGTAGGGGTTGTGTGGTATATCGTAATGAGCTCATTCATAAAAATCTTACTTAAGAGTTATGACCTATATAAATGTTGGATATGGATCTGAGAAATAAAACAATAAATATTACAAGTAATTAACAAAAGAGTTTTATTTATGTGTATATAACTTAACAACAAATACAATACAGTCGTAACTTCTATCTAATACCATGCGAACACATACATACTTTTAAATAAACCAAAAGAAGGTAGGTGATATAAGAGATGCTCTCCACATGATTTATTTTCAGGTAGCACGAAATTTTGCCATAGTTTCACCACTATATTCCCAATTAATTCTTCAGCCCCGTTAGACAAGAGTCGTATTTTAGTGAGCGTACTGACCCTCACTTATGGAGCAATGTATGGGATGTCCCATACATTTGCCTTTCTATTCCATAAGTGAGCGTCAGTACGCTCACTAAAATACGCCTCTTGTTTAAGGGGGCAGATCAGTTAGCAAGCAATTGAAGCATTTGAAGGTAATCTCTTGTTTAATAATCTCTTGATCTTGAACAATATCTTGATTATCTATCACTTAAAGTTCATGCTACCATGATGGTAAAATACACATACAATTTATTCAAACTAATAAAAACATTAAATAAACATAATCAAATATAAAATTGATAAAATAATCAGATTGACTACATTAAAAAAAAAATAACTATTACTAGGATGTAAGGCAAGAAGCATTCCTGACTTAGCACAAATTCATCTACACTATTTACAAGTTAGAGAAAGTTAGTGAGTTTGTTTGGTCGAGACATAAACCTTGCAGTATAATATTGACTAGCTAAGTGTTTCCGATACCATATCTACGCTACATTTCAGTCTAACTAATAGATTTTTCATTATAACAGAGGCGGAACCGATTTGAATTTCGGGGTAAGGTGTTAACTTCTTGATAGAAAATCGTGTATTTATACTTTTCTCATTTCAGATAAACTACACAAGGCATTTTTTTAGTAGGAAAATCGTGTGAGTGAACTGTGTGACTGACACCAGAGGGCGCTTTGAGTCATAAAATAAATAAGTCAAAATATTCAATTGGCGACTGTGAAAACTTATCATCGAACTAAGCTTCTTATCGGATTCATTAAAATAACGTGTATTTATTAAAATGAAATGTATAGTGATTAGGAATGTTTAAAATATTTTTAGAATGACATAGGACCCTTATCTTGCATTATTGCGTTAAACAATTTAAATAATGTCATACATAGTGTTAATTAATGTATTGTATGTTGTATGGTTTGCATGAATTTACACATACCCTTTTGAAATTCATAAAGGTGACGAGATCAAGATACTATTAAATGTCCAAATGTGCATAATTTAGTACATATTTTCACTTGCTACGTACAAAACATTACGAAAAATACGTCAAGTTCACCTTTGGTAACAAACATATCAGTAAGGAAAATCAATATATACCTACTTATTATATTCATAATTATAATTTAATATTGCAGTTCATAATTATTAACACAGACTACTGCGATTTGTCTGTGTTTTAAATTAATCTCACACCAAATTATCAAAATCTAAGCATAAATTACATTTTAAAATTAATGATGATTGCATCCATGTGTGTCAAATTATCAAACAACAAGGATGCAAATTATTTTAAAAGTTACAGTAGTTTCCGTTACATAATATACATAATTTGTACCTAAGTGTGTAACAGCAAGCTCCCTATACAACTGTCTACTATATATTATCATTGTATATTGGTATAGTATTTGATTAATAAAAATATAATTTCTCATTCAGAACTAACAACAAGATGTGTGTTGCCACTAACAAAAAAATATGCAAAAATAAGTAACTAAGCCACTAAAACAAAGTCAATGGGTTAAATATAAACAGAACCTAGTTTAAAATATACATCTATTTGGGTTAAGTTTCATTTGTGTTGCAAGCCTTTTGTTTGTCGTCCTAAATTAAACATTACCATAAATGAATTGACTATAAGATATTAACATCTCTAGTAAATATGAGACAATTCCATTCATATCCTTTTATTGTTAGTTATTTTAATCCGAAGCTTGTTAGTGTGTAATAGGTAACATATAATTAATGACATAAAAAAATTATGGTACTTATCACATTATTATGTTAATGTTACCATTAAAACTCCTTTTTCGTCAGAACGCGTTTTCCCTAGTTTTTACTACATGTTTTTGTCTTCTTCTTATCGAATGAGAGTGGCCAACTCTGGCGTCGAAAGTTTTCAAACCGCCATGAGAGCCTCTGACATGGCTTAACGACTGCCATACTAGCCTAACAGCCGGGAACTACAATTTAATGTGTCGTCCGATCCAAGGATGTGCCCAAAATGGAATGCCACTTTTCGGGCACCCATCCGCGTACTTCCCGCGTCGACCCTTGCTTAACATTGGTAATCGCATGCGGTTGCCTCTGCTAGCTGAGCTGGGGGCGCTTTTTTGTAAAACTAGTTCTAATTGAACGTCAGTAGTTGTAATGGTAACATTGACGAAAAATACATGAACTTTGTAGACACGGCGAGTCTCAGCCGTCCATCGGCGCCCCGAGGTACACCATGGACACTTCAGTGTTCCCATACACTGCTGACACTGTTGGGTATAGTTTTTTGTTAGGAAGGCCTGAAACACAAAAATAAATTTTATACTTTTTTAACTTGAGTTTAAGAGTACAAAAAATGGCAATACCTATTGAGAATATATGACACGGGTGAGCCCAAACCACCCTGTTTATCTTGGTGGGTGCATCACCATGCAATAAAAATAAATTGAGTACATTCTTATAGTAGTATAGTATGAATAACAAATAAAGACTTATTTGTTATTCATAGAGAAGATACTTTTAAGAGAAAAAGTGGTTAAATCTCATGTATTCAAGTTCATACAATACAGATATATGTACAAATGTTATAAATTACTATGAAAAATCTTGGCCATAGATTTTGAGTAACCAGCGGACATACACATCTTTTTATTCTTTCTCATTTCACTGTTGTCAGAGTGATTGTCATGATGAGGTATTCACAGACACAAACACACACACACAATTCAATTTTGATAATATCACATATGTACATGTGAGTCAAATTGTTAATCTCTTAATCTAGAAGTTGTTAAATAATACATTGTTATTATCACCTCTGAATGCAACACCTAAAAATTCATAATTTCTTTCAAAATATAATATTTTGCTTTCACAATCTAGTATAACTCTTATCCGCTCTCCAACCTGAAACAGAATATTTATACCATATAATCATAAACAAATTATTACACAGTATAATTATAACTGGGAGTCTAACATTCATATAATTCAAACACTCTTCAGTAAATTTAAAGAAAATATATAACTACTTAGGTAGTTTTTTTTATCATGAAATAGGCTTTTGTTTGACTACAGCCTGCCTGATGTTAAGCACCACTGTAGTCTAGTAGAAGTTATCTTGAGCTGGAAAAAGGTTCTTTGTTTGCGATTGTTTTAGTATCGGAATGTTTGTATGTATGTAAGATATAAAAACCTGTAATGCTATTTATTTATTATTTACATTATTAAAACGAACAATAAAAAAGGGGAAATTATTTACCGAGCAGATGAATAAACAAAGCAAACAGTGCAAGCAATATGTTCTAACATGTCTCTGACATTCATCGTCGGAGGAAGTGTAGACAGAAAAAAAAAGTTATCTTGAGTGTAACCACAGGTTGTGTTCGAATATTTATCAAATTTAAACAATAATAAATAAATCTATTATAGTTTTAACTTGTGTGTATATTGTATATAAAGGTATAAAACATTAAATTACAATGATAGTAGCCATATGCAGCTCTTAGACAAGGTGTTTTCACTACCTTAAGAAAATTATGATGTATGATGACACCACCAATATGTGTTATTTAGGCAAATCATATATCATCTTTGTTGAGGGTGCAAATTGAAAAAACAACCAGTTTTGTTTTAATAGTATTCTTCTCAGGTCATGGAAGATATGTTATAAGATTTTCATATTGCACAATGTATTGTACATTAGTGGGCACAACTTTGGTGTCTCCATGACAGTTGCCTCTCAAGCTGCAAGCCCTATAAGCCTGAGAGTAAATCAGGTCCTCACTATATCATCATCATCATCAGCCTAATGAGATTTTGCAGGAGGGTATAGGTATATCCTCTCTATATGCTCTCACTAAATATTCAGCAATACATGAAGAAGGTACCAGCTATATGTGTTAAGATTTCACACAATACAGTCTGGGAATATATAATTGTCAATCAACAAAAACATTATCAGTAATGTTTTTATTGTTTGCAAATCTGCCTACATAATTACAAGATAAAAGATAAACAAATAAAGTATAAAGTCATAAAGCATTTAAATAATGTATGAGATATCAAGTACCAAAGTCATTGGATATTTAAAAAAATATTATAAACAAGCTTGTAATAAAATTGATGAAAGTGAAAATTATTTACTTACAATATGGTTTACAAATTTAAATTTTATTTACTAGAAAAACATGTTCTATGTGTTTGTAATAAATAAGCAAAAATAAACTTAATATTACTTAGTATAGTAGTAGTACTCACTACTAGCCAAATTGTTTGGTATTAAAATAGCTGAAACATTACTCACTTGGTATTTAAGACAGTTATTTTGCTTTGGATATTGTCCCTGGGTATCTCCATTGTGTAATAAGTTGTTATCTACAAGGTTCCAGCCCCAGCTCTGTTGGTCGGAGCCGAGCAAGCCAACATACCCGTTACATTGTAAGGGAGCTTCTTTAGTAGATATGCCCACTACAGCTACAGTCCCCAGGGGACCTTCCCATACTACTTCCCATGCATGGCGCCCGTGACGGAAACCTAACTTGGCTCTGCATGCATCAGTGCTCTGTGCCACAGGATTCCTGGAATGATAATAATATCAAGGTACTACTAGCCACGTTTACTCAGTCTCAAATTGATAGCCATTGTAATGAAACATAAAGCAAAATTGTTCAAAATAAATGGTGTTTACTTCCCAACCAATACAATATACTTAATAGATCTATAACGTCATGACATTAACAAATAGCAAAATACCTGTGAAGCGTAAATCCATTAGATTTTATGTATATGTTTCTGGAACAGTCGTGTGGGTTCCATGCGTGATAGAAAGCTCGAAGCTTGGCTTTGTACGTAGAAACTGAAGACAACAAATCCGACTTTATCACTTCTTCCTGCAGTCGTTTCATACAATGAACTCTCCAAACGTCGTTGTTTTCGTCACGGATGATCCTGCACCATGATTTGCACACCACAGAACAGTTCCTGAGATCGGCTAGATCGAGATAAGAAAATATATTTTCTAATACATGATCAGGAACGAGTTCAGCAATAACATAGCGTTTGCGTGCACGACGTTCATTCATTTTATAATAAATCCGCATTGAAACGTTAACAACATTTACAAAGTATATTTATTAGAAAAACATTTATTAAATTAATTTGTACACAGCACAGCTGCAAGACTTCAACTTCAACTGCAAGAACTCTCGCTTTGGATTTTGTATTTGATTTGATATGATTGAATGTCAAAAAATGTGACAGTGACATTGAAAAAAAAAAAACATATTTTTTTTCAACCTTACATCACTCAACTTTAGGCCAGCTTTAGAAAAATGTAGATGTCTTATTCTATAATTATGCCAAAGTCAAAATGTCAAATACAATGAAAATTGACGGACTGTCAAAGTTAATCATAGATAACGACCTCAAATTGTAAATTTGTAATTCCTTCCTTTTAATGTAAATATAGTAGTTACGTGTTAAGTTAATTTGTTAGGTTGTATATATGTATAGCTTTCTGATCACTTAATACTACTTATAGTTAATTTCGCGTGCTTTTTTGGGGGTTATGAAGTTTCCCCGTTTTTACTTGAGAACTGGCACAATACAAAGTTATGGCCAATAAAAAAAAAAAAAAAAAAATTGACTGCCAAACAAAAAAAAAAATGAAAAAGATGCCGACAAAATAAAATTTTGTTTGGGATTTTGTTTGTTTGCCTGGTAAATTAATTACTCTTTTGCTGTACTAAAATTCTTCCTGATTAAAATAAACGCAACGAGGTGAAATGCCAGGAATAGAAGATAGTTTAAGTGATGAAGATTACATAATTGCAAGAGCCAAAGATGCTCAGAAAGAAAATTTACACTCGGCCAAAGCATGGATGCTAACAGCAAAAACTCTATTTCCTGCCAATTTTAAGATTCAATTTGAAGCTTACTTAATGGAGAAACAATCTGGAAATGTGCAAGAAGCTGCAGAGTGTTTTAGTTCCCTTATGCTCTCTAGACAACATATGTCTACATTGCTTCCTGAAATATCAGCTATTGCAAACGCTCTTCGGACTGCCGAAGGAAGTTTTCTGAGTCAAATGTTCGATAATATAACTCCCGATATTCAACTTACTATATTGAAAACGAGTGTGGAAAACAGTGATGATACATTAGAACACTGCAAGCTCATTGTTTTATTGCTTAAAAAGTTCCCTCAACTGGGAGTAGATAGTCTTGTAAAAACACTAATTAATGACGATAAATTTGTATATGATAATCAGTATGCGCGATTACTGGTTGTTGAAATATTGCCTCTTTTGAGTTCATTAGAATCACCGAGGTTGCTGCAGCGTCTTTTAGTGAAGGCAATTGATTTTTACAATTCATATGTATATGATGAAACTGACCATGAAATAACAGATCCATGGCAAAGATTATATGGAGTATTGGATTCAATGGGAAGACAACTTGGATGGGACTCTTTTCTTGTTAGCTATAACAACAGCTCAAATAAAGAAGCATATTTTCAGAAACTCCTGAGCCTTAGAAATGTAGAGGACTGTCGACAGTTGCTATACTGTGGCACAACTTTTTTTTTGAGAGCTTTATATGAGCAAAAGTCACTCAAAGCAAACCTAATCTTGGTGGAAGCCTTAGCAGATCCAGATTTGCCTCTATCAAAACGCAGAAAAGGTGAGATAGAAGTGACTGGACTTTCAGCTATACATTTCCAAATGGCTGCTAATTGCTGGGAGCTCCTACACAGCAATGAAGTAATATCTAGAGAGTTTACCAAACTTGCCAGCCAGCTGCAGGTGAAGCCTTGGGTGGAAGGATTTACTAATGAAATGGGAATGTATAGAGGTAGATACGAAGAAATAAACCTATCAGGAATTGAGAACAGTTTGTTTGCAAATGTGGTAAGGGCATCTATAAACTACCATCAGAAAAACAAGCCAGCATGCATTGAGAACATATTGGCCGCTTTGCCACATCTGCCTAACACAGAAGGGGCATTGGATCCAGAACTCATTGTTGGCGGGAAGCACAGGCACTTGCACTTTCTGCCTGTCACCAAAGTGGCCATCATGCATTATTTCTGTACATTACTGATACGGATATTACTGAATACAGGCAACACTTCTGATGTTACTTACGGACACTTACTGGTTTTGATGCAGCTGGGTTGGCCTCAAGAAGAATCTGTTTTCATTCACATCATGGATGTCATAAGACAAAAGGGAGCATTCCATTACCCTATGTTTTCAAACTATGTGATTCATATAGACATTCTAGAGGAGCTCAGCTATATGTGGAACGAGCAAGACAACAATATAGCATTAGACATTCTGCCAAATAATCAACAGCTTATTGGTCAGAGGAGGATGGGCACCCGTGGGGCTGACAAGGGTGTCAAAGAAGACTTCAAACAGGCTATGAAAGCTCAACTCGGAAAAAGCAATGAATCAATCCTCAATTTAATGATACAGTTCATAACTGCAGAGAGATCATATTTCCACCAAATAATGTAACATATATTTAATTGATAAATAAATCAGATGTACAAACTTCTGGCTTTGTTTCACTATTAGAGAATATTTTTATCTCATAGATTAGCTATGTAAAGATTCAATAAAAAAATATATTTATTTTCAGATGAGTTTTAACTCCATAATTTTATTTGTCAAACTATACCTTACATATTTATGTTTGAAATTCATTAACGGAAACAGTCATTTATCTTACGACACATTCACGCCTTTCCCTGCATTTATACTATCAAGCACTTCCTTCATAAGAGCCGACAGCCAATAGCAGATTACGTCTTGTGAAATGCAATCCTTTGATTGGCGAGTTTTTGGTTGCAAAGGAGCGCAGTAGAAACTTGTCTTCTTTCTGAGTGGTGTTGCTTGCGGCCTCTTCGCCCGAGCCTTCATCTGTGATCGCCGTGAAGTCCCACAGCCTTATATTGCAGTCGAGGGAACCTACGGAAATAAAATGCATGTTTTGAACGATCTTAATGACTAAGTGATTGATACATGTTGTTACTATTTTTTAATTGTCTAGCGCTACACAGATATTACTGGTAATAACGTTATTAAAATCTTCGAAACAGTACTTGAAACATTTGAAAAACTGAAATAAATAAATACTTATTTAGTGACATTTCACGTAGCGCAAACTAGCCCCATACTAAGCAAACGCTTAAAAACTCGCTTTTGCTTTTTAGATAGGTTTTTTTTACAACTTTTAGTATGTATGGAACAGAAGCTTATTTTTTTCCCATTTCTATAAGTTATACAACAAATTTAGTAGCTTTGACCATATCAATGTTAGGTACCATTAAAAGGTTGTGCGATAATTACAAGTAGCTTTTTGTACCTGATGCGAGTATGGTTCCATCTCTGGAGACAGCGAGCGCGGCGCAGGCGGCGGGGGCGGGCGCGGGCAGGCAGGCGGCGGGCGCGCCCGTCGACAGATCCCACACCAGCACGGCGCCGCACGCGCCGCCCGTTGCCAGCCAGCGCCCGCACACAGAGAAACACAGCGTGTACACTGCCGACTGGACAAACCAATAGGTACACATTCATTTACTAATCATGCACCTAATGCTCATTTTTTAAATGTTTAAAAATGCATAAAATGTGAGTGTGCACATATATTGTATAGGTAGGTGAACACACATTTACCCGATTTTGTTTCACATGAAACTTTACAGACTTGAAACCAAAAAAGGTTCAATCTTTCGGTTTATTCGACGCGAGTAAGTTTGCAAAGTTTGGATAAATGAGCGTTCACTTTAAAGTGGAAGTTCATTCAAGCCAAACTAGATCGAAAATATACAAAAATCAAGTATCATACCTTATGTCCAGTCATGATGCGCACCTGCACGCCGGTGAGACAGTCCCAGAGGCGCACGGTGCGGTCGCTCGAGCCCGTCGCCACGTAGTTTGAGTTCGGGTGGAACTGCACGCACTAGGACATTCAATCTATTTAGTCTGTGTATTTTTACTTTTTTTTATAAAAAAACTGGCAAAACTATAAAAAAAAGCAGACGATCTGCCTAATGGTAAGCAGTCATCGTCGCCTAAAGACACTTGCAACTTCAGAGGTGCTGCAGCACTTGTCCAGCTTAAGGCCTGTTCACACGCAGCGAAGTAAGGTGGCGAGTTAACTTGCGTCACGGAGTGTGTTAAGTTCATAACACGTGTAAACGGCAAACGCAAGTTAAGTAGCAACTTGTCAAATAAGTACAGTAGGATAGAGCGCGGTTCTATTTTCCGGCTAGTTCAAGTGATAAGTCGCCCCTCCCTCGCGTCTCCTTCACCCCGTCAACTTAACTTGCCAGTGTTTAGACCGTGTAGACGGATGAAATTATAGTTTAGTTAAGCACAATAGTGCCAATTTGCTGAATATGATTGACAACTACATATTTATTTATTTATTTTATAATAGCACACAAATCAGAATGTGTTCTTAAATGAACTAAATAAGTATACATTTAAAACTGGTTTTGATCCAGAACAAATTCCAAAATATGTGTACACAGCTTCATCTACATAAATGTGATTAATAATTACAAAAATATGAGTTAGAGAGAGAATACAGTATTAGTTACACATAAACAATAATGATACACAAAGACAACATATTAACAGATTAAATTTTATCTAACAATTAGTGATTATTTAGAGTTTTTACATGATGTATAAGTATTACTTTTTCTTTGGCTGCTCACAACTTAACTTATCCCCGTGTGGACGCTACTTACTATATCAACTTATTAATTAGAACATGACGCAAGTTAACTAGTTACTGTACTTCGCTGCGTGTGAACAGGCCTTTAGAGAGGTGTTTGAGAATACTCTTTTTAAATCTCCCCATATTGTAGCTCTTTTGTTAACTGTTTTTCTTTTTAACTAGAAAGGGTCTGCACTAGGCCATAGTTTGCCTGATGCTAAGGAAAGGCTATGGCCGAAGATGGAGCGTGCTTACCCGATATGAACTGATTCACTCTCGCTTTGAAGATCGCTGGATTAAATGATTATAGAAGTTATGCTCACTTAACGAACGTTTTGTATTTTTTTTCGTTATTGCAATACAACACACAACACAATAATTACAATTAATTTTTAAAGAACAGTATAACAGGTAGTTGTTACTTGTGATTGATCAACAACTTTTGGAAATTAATTTTATTGATGTATCAAATTAAATCGACATAGGCACCGACATTTAGTATAACAGTGAGAATGATTGAACCAAGAATCGTTATGGGAGTGACCTCACTTAGACAAACTTCTCTTTAAAAATAGATTAAAAGTAATCATACATCTACATCAGAGAGGTGTCCCGCGAAGATCCTGAGCGGCTGGTGGTGGTCGGTGGCCCAGAGGCGCGCCGTGCGGTCGTGGCCGGCGCTGGCGAAGTAGTGCCCGTGCGGGGACCAGCGCGCCTCCCACACCGGCCACGAGTGCCCGCGGTACACCACCAGGCACGTCCAGGACTGCAGCGACCACACGCGGACTGACAGTAACAAAGCGATAAACAATTAACAAACATATTTGGAGATTAGCAAATCTAAATATATAAAACTCAAAGGTGACTGACTGACTGTTATAGTGATCTATCAACGCACAGCCCAAACTACTGGATGGATCGGGCTGAAATTTGGCATACAGGTAGCTGTTATGACCTAGGCATCCGCTAGGACAGGATTTTTGAGAATGCCACTTTTAAAGGGGTGAAATGGGGATGCAAGTTTTACTTCTTAATGCGAGCGAAGCCGCGAGCTCGCACTAGTTGATATATACAACACGGACAATGCCCTCACTCTATCAAGATTTGCAATTATTGTAAAAAAACAAGGTTGTTAAGACACTAACAAATTTATCAATGTTCATCACAATTATACGCTAAAATGACTAAACTCTGAAGACAAGAATTTTCAAAACCAAAGCAACTGAACTGAGTAATATGAATGATGTTATTTATAAGAAAAATATATAACAGAACGATAAAAAATACTGTTTACATGGATAACTCATTTGTATAATGTACTTACTAGTAGAATCTTCCGAGCACGAGAGAAGCATATTCTTGAATGGATCGAAGGAGACTTTGTACACCGGCCCAGAGTGGCCGTACAGGGTGCGGAATGTGTCTCGGTCCTTCTCTTCCATCATTCTCACCAGCACATCACCTACAAGTATTACACATTTATCAGAATTAACTTACCTTAATCTAGGGAAAACAATATAGGATGATCATTTGAGGAAGTTTGAAGCGCTCGTAGCTCAGCTAGAGGAGGCAATCGCATGCGATTACCAATGTTAAGCAAAGGTCGACGCGGTCTGTCCTTGGATGGCTGACCGATAAGTGGCATTCCATTTTGGGCGCTTTCGTGGGTCGGATTACACTTTAAACTGTAGGTTCCGGCGGTTTGTCTTGTACGGCACTCGTAAAGCCATGTCAGAAGCCTTTAGGGCGGCATGATAAACTCTCGACACCAGAGTTGGCCACTCTCATTCAATAAGATGAGGAAGATTTGAGGAATACCGCTAATATGTTTAATAGTTTGTATAAGTGTGTTTTTTTAACGTGAAGTACATTTAACTAAGTTTTTTTACATTTTGTGTGTGTATTTGTGAGTACTTTTTCAGGCTCAAGACGAAACTTAGTATAAAGACAAGTTAGACTTTGAATTTATTAACGCATAGGCTACTTTTTATTCTTTTTTATATTTTTTTATTTGACGGTAACACCAGTCAGAATCGGAGCAGTAAAAATAAGTAAGAACTGACCTGCTTCTCTATCAATATCCTGCAATTTTTCGGCCGATTTCATTCCTCGCAATTTTACTGGAGTTAGGGTCCATACCTGAGGAAAAAAATTATTAGAGATCATTAAAAAAGTTTGGTTTAGAGTCATGTAACAAAATTTCAGTTTCGGCTGGATTATAATATTATAAGAGGTTAGAGTAAATACTTATTTTACAGACTCTCTATGTAATAACCTCCCTAAAGATAATTTTATAAGAGTGACTATGTAAATTATTGAACAATATACCACAAGGTTGTGGAACTCCCTGCCTGACTCTCTGTTCCCCACGCACTATAATCCAGCAATCTTCAAAGTGAAGTCAAAATCAAAGTGAATCTTATCAGGTAAGCACACTCGATCTTAAGCCCATAGCCTTTGCTTGCTATCAGGCAAACTATGGCCAAGTGCAAAGTGCCAAGTGCAACATTTTTGTTTCATTAAATAATTTCAACAAATGAAAATGTGAAGTGATAATTACATACTAAAACATAACAAAAGAAAAGTTTACCTTAATAATAGAGTTACTGAATCCAACAGCCAGCAATGTGGAGTCGTCACATATATCGCTACAGAGTGCTGTGTTGCCACTGTTCAGTAGTGTATAGAAACAGATAGATGGCAAGCTCTCAGGGCCCAACGGAACCCGCTTGGAAGCCTCTCTCAATGCCTTGCCTTTCTCCATTTTGTCTGTTTCTTTCCTACAAAAGATAAAATATGTTAATTTTTAATCCAACTTTCAAAATAAAGAAAACTCAGTCAATTCTGTTCTATGTCTATTTTTTATCTTGATTTGGAAATTATTTTGGATTTTCATAGAAAAACAAAACATTTCATCTGCAAAGTCCACATAACATGAGTGTTCAGCAACATAAGAAAAATAACTTGCTCAGACTTATTATTTTAAAAAAGAAAAATTATAGATAAATATATTAGAAAAACATTAATTGAGACAGATTTACATTTTTAGATTATAGAACAAACAAGAACACCATTATGCTGTATACAGTGGGTGGTCTCCTCATATGAGCTTGTCCAGGCAAGGCCAATTGTCTACACAAATGTATCTCACACTTCTACCAATTTTTTTGTATAATTCTTTAAAATTTTCTTATTTATGTATTTAAGCAAATTAATATATTGTTATGAGTGTTTTATGTTCAAACCATTTAGTGTCTGTAGTAAGTAGGACTGGCGTCTTTATCTGTATCTGGTAATTTCTTCTGTCCAGTGTCTGTAAGACATAAATAAAAGAAAACTATTAAATCTACTTGTGCTGTCAAATCACTTACAATTCAGGTAAAGGAATCCTGTCATTAGGTGGTGCATTGGGGTCAGACTTGGGTTTCTTCATGAAGATGTTGTCCTTTTTGGCCTTTTTCTTCTTGGGTTTGTCAGGAGTCTCCTCCACTTCTTCCTCATCTTCCACCGGTTGTGGTAGCACTTGTATGTCGGGCTCTTTCAACAACCCATAGTATACCTTGGCTCGGTTCTCTGAAAAGGCAAGAAAATCATGTGAAATTAATATACATAAATCATATAAATAAATTAAATGTACATAGATTCACATCTTAAAACAAATTCACAATTTTTAATGCATAATGGCAACTGACAAAATGAACCTTTGAAAATAAACCAACACAAGCTCCTCCTTTAGTTAGCTACAATGCTATAAACTGATATACATACAAGTTTAAAAATATACAAAGTTGTATGTCTGGGATTTGAAATATTAATACACAAGATTATACCATTTTTAGTAGCTTCTCCAAGCAGGCCTCCAGCCGTGGCCCGTACTTGTGCCTGTGTGCGCCCCGGCCCGTCATGCACATCTATCTGGATGTGATTGTTGATGATGTTGATGATCACGGTAGAACTCTTCTGCTCCTGCAGGTAGCGCTTGAGCTGGGCCGAGGCATCACGCGATAGCTGGACCACAAATTTGTTGGTGCTGAAATATTAATTAGGCTTATTATTTAGTCATGCATTTAAAGACCAAATAAAATATATGAGGTAATGTATTGAATACAGGAATTAATGTAGACCATTTTTACTATTTTATTGTTTAGAAAAATATTTTTTTAGTCTTGATTAAGAATTTTAAAAACTAGAGCCATGAATTATGTTGTGAGAAATCAGCTTTATAGCATCTAGGAGGATTTATTAATTTAGCAATTACAATAAAAAAATATTACCTGTATATTTCAGCTAATTCATTTCCTTTAATTTGATCCTTGTGTTTGACAATGGCCAAGCGATTCAAGTCTTCTTGACAGTAGTCTTCCTGCTCTGGCCCAAACTTTTCAATAAAATTCAGAGCATGTTCATAGTGGTCATACAATATCAAGCTGAGGTACATATGCACAAACACAGGATACAGAAGTGTGGACAATTCAAACTGAAATAAGAAAAAAAGGTGTAATCACAATTTAATGCTTCAGATAACACCAATTTTGGTATCAGTTATCATCTTGATCTTACCTTATACACATCCAAAGAATTTTCAACAAACTTTTTCAGATTATCGTAAGCAAATTCATAGCTATATGGGTCACTTTCGGCATGGTGTGAAGTGAGAATGCTGGCCAATTCAACCTCGGGAAGATCCAAGTTCTCATACTCTACATCTCCTAAGCTAGCCTCCTTCCTCAATATATCTTCAGTTCCCTGAATAAAACAAGCGTTGGTTAGAAAATACTTCAATAATTTCCAAAATGTTACGAATTTCGTTTGAAAATATATTTACCTTTAGGTTATATTTTCGAAGTAGTTGTAATACCGCTAAAAGCGGGGTAGATTTTTCTCCCATTTCGACGTCCTATATTCAGTAATTTTAAGGACGAACTATTTAATTTATTTATTTACCACCACCAACAACAAAACAACCAACAAATTGAGTTGTAAATGTTTGACAGTGACTGTTGATTTAACAGTGGCGCACACTTTGCTTTTGCCACTTACTAAATAATTATAAAGCTTATACAGCCAGCTGTTGCTTCTTGAAGTTGGGATACAGTTTCTGTAAATAAATATAAAAAATAGATATAAATTTTATATACACTTTAATTTAAATAAATATATTTTTGCGTAATTTGAGAGATTAAAGTAACATTGGTAAAAACACTAACTGTTACGTTTTTACCAATATTATGAAAAAAAAAATAACCCGCATAAAAGAAAAAAAAAACAAATCAATAAACATTGAATGAAATCAAAAAATATTTTTAAAACTTTTTGTTTGCGAAAGCGATAGCTTTCTACAATTATTGCAGTTCAATAAATAATAGGAACACACCTTAAAGTTTTAGTAGTATGGAAAAAACTTTGGAGGAGCATCTATTGCATGCCATAAGAACAGAACATCTTGATACCATATCTGATCATCTTTCTAAAGGTAATAAAAAATCTTTAGTAAGTACCGTACCCAAAGTAAAGAACTCGTATGGGGTAACTTTACTAAGCAATTCTAATAAGAATTCTCATTCAATGATTTTGTAAATAATATCTCTACCAAAAATATCAATGTTATTTGATTTCTTATTCTGTTTCTTTTTCTAACTTATTATTATTTTGTACAGGTGCTAATCCAAATAAGACAGTAAGCAGCGGAAAGACATGTTTAGGTGAAGCTGCAAACATGGGCAATATGGAGATATTGAAACTCCTTTTAGCTGCCAGTAAAAATTGCCACTCCACCTTAAAATATACCCCAATAACTTGGAGTGGCAAGCGTTCTAAAACTCACAAGAGAAAGCTTTACGAACCAGACTGCTTAAGTGTAGAGTGTAATGTAAAGAGTAAGAATTTGAATGAGAGACACAAGGACCAATCAAAGTGCATGAGACCTGATAGAAATCAAGGATACTTTGTGTTTACACACAATGAAGGTTCTGGCAGTGAAGAAGGTAGAATACCAGGTTTAAATCCCTTGAGTCCATTGTGTCTGACTCCATCTCCAGCCGAGCTGGAGTGGGATGAGGATATAGGCAATGTGGCTCCTACTACTAGTGAAGATGAGACCTGGTCTTTTATGTACAAGTTAGTATTTACAGCTGTATATGTTCATATACAATTATTGTTATAGTTTTACAGCCTTTATTCCTACTTGCTCTATGTATATATACTTACAATCTATAGTGTAGAATTAATCTGGAATATTTTATATAATAGTGGTTTTTATATATATAATGGAAAGCTTTAAATTCCTGTATATATACATATATGTTGTCAAGAAGATTAAAATAAGGTGTTTCTTGCTTCCCAAATTATTACAAAAAAAAATAGTAATCTTATATTGATATTTTGACCTATGTATTAAATGTTTTGTCATTGTAATTATTTTATTATTAAAGAAGGTAAAATATTTAAGTTTCTATGACACACATTTCTTGCCAATTACTCATCCCCAGATGGTATGCAGCTATACTGGAGAACTCTGGGGCAGCGATAGCAGCAGCCTCGCAGGTCACCAATGGCATTGACCAGCAGGATGCCTTCTCCAGGACTGCGGTCCATTATGCAGCTGATAATGGATATGTGGATGTTCTCAAGTTGTTGATAGAAGCAGGTATATAATGTATTTGAAATTTAAATTTTATACTTACATAGACATTTATACAAATAATGTACTTAAATAACCTACATAAATTCTATACATAGACATAAGGAAGTTTCATAATTCTGTCAAATAAAAAAATATTTGAAATATGCATACCTACTGTTCTATTGTGATTATACTTCGATCAATAATGCACTATTGATCGAAGTGATTGTATCAAGAAAAGTAGGTGCTTTAGTGCATTTGAAAACCTCATGTTGCATTCAAATTGTTACATTGTAATAAACTAACTAAATAACTCAAATGTGAAAATAGCATCCATATATTCCCTGTTAAAATAATATTGCATCTTTGTAGAAACATTCAACAATTTTAGAGTGAGTTGCCCTGGTCCATGGTAAAGTAGTATACTATGCATACAATACATCTTAAGTTATTTCACAAATAAACTATTACAATAAAAATCATGTTTATTTCTAGTAACTAAGTTCTTATGAGATTGACCAACTTTGTTCTTAGAGTTTCCAAACTAACCTAAGGACCTCTGACATATGATGAACAGCCAAGACCTACAATTTAGAGACTCATCTAACCAACGAAGGCATCCAAAATGAAACGAATTTTAATTCCTAAATACCTACATCTTTTTTCATTACCCAGGTTGTAAACTAGACACTCCGGCTGGCAATGGTTTGACAGCTCTCCATGCAGCGGTGGTCAAGAATCACCTGGAAGTGGTGAAATTACTCCTGGACGGCGGCAGCAACGTCAACTGCAGAACACACGACAAAATGTCAGCCTTACATTATGCTGCCGGCGCGGGGAACTTGGAAATGGTAAACAATTTACATTTTCTCAAAAAAAGTCTCATAACGTAAATTAAACTGAAACTAGCACAGTTTGCTATTGATTGGCAATTTAACGTGTCATCGAGCTATGGATGTGCTGAAATGGAATACACATAACTTTATGGTCACCCATCTAAAGGAATGAAGATGTCAAGTCATGGATTTAAGTACAGTTAACAACTTATTAAAACTACTACTTTTTGACCCAATACAACTAGCTATACTAGCTAGCGAGATTAAACATGAAAAAGGAGATCGAAAAAATACAGATATTAAACTAGTATTTTCTGTTCATATGAACCAGAACAAGAAAAGACTGGTGCATATTTTTGTGTATTTTTTTTTATTTTTACTATCTTAGACGTAATTTTAGTTAACTTGGCCTTTACAGTGTCCAAATTAGTTTTAGTAGGTAAGTAAGTATGGGTTAAACCTGAAATAAGTGTCATACATTTATCTTTTAACATTCTAGGTAAAGCTGCTAACAAAGCGAGGGGCGCAGGTAGAGGCGCGGGACTCGAGCGAGCGCACGCCGCTGTACCAGGCGGCCGGGCGCGGACACACGACCGTGGTCGCGCACCTCATAGCCTGCGGGGCCAACGTCAACGGGGAGGACATACACGGTGAGAGCAGCTGGACAATATATCTACAGATAGATCAACGTCTTAAACCTTTAATAGACACCATCAGATCACGATACATCAAATAATAATAAGAATCGTCGGGAGCAATGACTTCCTTACTCAACGTTCTTTGGCAAAACATGAAGTAAGTAGATACCTCAAGAAAATAGAAAAAAATAGGAGAGATTAAGTAACATCAAACAAAAAATACATTCAGTAGATTAAGGACAATATCTCCTCCTTTTTTTAAAGTTGGTAAAAATGATGAATTCAATTCTGGTCTGTATGTATCTATTCCTGGTTTCTGACTGGCCAGTTAGCTTAGTTGGTAGTGGCTCTGCCTTCTAATCTAGGGGTTGCGGGTTCGATTCCCGCTTTTCACAAGTATTTATGAAATTTAAAAATTTATAATTACTTGTGTTGAGTCTGGTCGTTTGTATGTATAATAAGTATGTATTTACAAAAGAAAAGTATATAAGTATTATATCCGTTATCTAGTACCCACGAAACAAGCGTTTGCTTAGTGTGGGGCTAGATGGCGCTGTGTGCAATGTCCCGGAATATTTATTCATTTTTATTTATTATTTTACGTATATTCTTAAATTTATCTGAATCGTATTAGTTAGAAATTCGAGCGTAAATAAAAGTGTTTTTAGCCCATAAAATAGATGCAGTCTCGCCTTAGTCGATAATTTTGGATTTTAGTAGCATAATGATACTTTTGAAATTGGTTGGTACAGGACCGAGTTGACTGGCATGAAAGGAGAGAGGCCTTTACCTCAGTAGGACAAACCCGGCTTTAGGCTGTTTTTTTTCTTTGGCCATAGCTTTGTATTGTGCCAGTTCTCAAGCAAATAATATTACCTTAATAGCCGTGTGTTTTTTTCTCTTCAATCTAGTTTATTTGCAGGCTACACCCCGCTGTGCGAGGCGGTGTGGGAGAAGTACTCCTCCGTGGTGGAGGTGCTGCTGCGGTGCGGCGCGCGCGTCACGCACTCGCACCGCCTGCTGCACCACGCCATACTGCACAAACAGGTAAATGCTAAACTAATGTAGGTACCTACTTACTTTACTACACGTGGGCTAGCCTAGTACCACTTTCTCGTTTTACTTTAGCTGAGTAGCGGAGGCCGCGAGAATACTAGATCTTGGTTTCCTAAAAAAAAGTTATGTATTTACTTTACTTTTAAGTGGTATTAGTTTTTGTAAGTACGCCAGCGTTACTGTTTTTTACATCGTTATTTTCCAAGGTAGGTTGCCTGGAAGAGATCACTTCAAGTGATAAGGCCGCCCTCTGTCCCAATCCTATGTTCCAAATTTACTTGTACTTGTGTTCTTTAGTTATTGGTGTACAATAAAGTATTTTGATTTGATTTACTTCAGCTGACGCTGCGAGCCAACTAGATCCTGACCTCTGAAAAAAATAACGGGATAAACAGAATTACGAACATGAAGTATTTTATGTTCCTAGAAACGGATGAAAAGTGTCGTGTACAACCCACACGACACTTTTCTCGATTCTTGTAGTACCTAAGTAGGTATAAAGTGTCTGTTGGCAGTCACAGTTGTACCGTTAACAAATGAGTATCGGACATCGTCAGGACGCCGTGATTAATTATATTATCGAAATACAGTAAACAGCCATACCAAAAAGTAACACACTTCACCGTTACTTTTAGGGCACTGCTGTAAGTAATTTTAATATTTAATAAAAGTATAAGGATAAAGATTCTGTTGATAAATTTGGGTTTTATTGAGTACCTAAATGGTATCTATAATATTACCCCGATGGAACATTACAACAATAGTAAATTCTTATTACTAACTCTACTAAAAACTAACTAATACTGCACTCCTTTACTGAGCTGTAACATAGGTACTTGATATCCTTAATGTATTGTGGTGTAAGTTGGCAATGATTTCCATTGCAGGAGGAGATAGTAAAATTGCTGGTGAGTCACGGCGGCGGCATCAACCTGCACAACGAGTGCGGGGACACGCCGCTGCTGTCCGCCGTGAAGAGCTCGCTGCACCACGTCGCCAGGATACTGCTGGAACATGGTACGTTTGCATAACTTCACCTACTTAGGTACTACTACTGTAAGGTACTACTACTATCGTTATTTTCCAACCTAGGTAGCCTGGAAGAGATTACTCCAAGTGATAAGGCTGCCCTCTGTTGGGACAGAGGACCAAATTTCCTTCTACTTGTGTTCTTTTGTACTTGGTGTACAATAAAGTATTTTGAATTGAATTGAATTGAATTGGACTTCATTGAATCATTGTCTCGTACATGACGTCACAGCCAGCCCCAACGAAAGACCAACGATTGCTTCCAGTAATATCTAAGCATTATGTTGAGTCGGGGCTGTGTTAGGGCAGACTTATTTATTTATTGTATGTATTGTGTGTGTGTGTGTGTGTGTGTACGTGGGACACTCAGAAAGTTTTGCGAAACAGAAAAAAAATGTTCTATGGGAAAATATATTTTTATTAAATCTTTTCAAAGTACCTACTCTCAACTAGCATCTATACAAAGTTTCATGCGTCTGAACCAATTTTCGAAACACTTTTTCCAGTCCGCCGCAGACACCTCGTTTACGGCCTGCTCGAACGCTGACAGCGCATTTTCCGGTGACGAAAATTGTATCCCTTTGAGCTGATTTTTTATTTTTGGGAATAAAAAGAAGTCACACGGTGCTAGGTCCGGGCTGTAAGGAGGGTGACCCAGGAGTTTGACCGGCGTGCTGTCCAGGAAGTCCCTCGTTTTGAGCGTGGTGTGCGCGGGCGCGTTATCATGATGGAGCAGTAGCCCACGAAGCCCTGTGTTTGGTCGCTTGTTGCTCACAACAGAGAAAACTTCTGGCAAGCATTTATTCATATACCATTCGCCGTTGATGCTTCTTTAGTTTTGTAAAGGAATGGACACCTAGTAGCCAGTCAAATTGAAAAAGCTCGCGATCAAAATTTTCCCCCCGCTTCTAGATCGCTTCACTTTGGTAGGCGTTGCTTCGTTTTGAAACACCCAAACTGTCGACTGGCGCTTCGTTTCTGGATCGTTTTGATATATCCAGGACTCGTCGCCTGTAATGATGTCATAAACACGCCGAGCCGAACCTGCTTCAAATTTGTTAAGCATATCACGGCAACATTCCACCCGGGCCTGTTTCTGAGCACCGGTGAGGTTGTGCGACACCCAGCGTGAAACTATCCTCCTCACGCGAAGATGTAACTCCTGGTATGTAACTCGCCTATTGTCTTGGATTAAATTTTTCACTGCTAGCACGTTTTCTTCCGTAACAGCCGTCGAAGGGCGACCACTTCTTTCTTCATCCCCCAAAGTTAGTCGACCGCGCCGAAATTCATTATACTTACCCTACTAACTATCTGCTCGGTTCCCTCGGGTACAACTCCCTAGAAGTGCGGAGGTCATACGACCAGATGGTTATGATGGTTAAAATTTTGCGAGGCAAGGTGGATGCATCTGATCTCAGTAACAGCTTGTGTCGTTTATTTGTACCCAGCCACTACTTGCGGGCCAGGAGCCACAAACTATTTTCAGTCCCGTGGAGTAGTACAGTTGCTCACACAATGTCCCCGATACCGCGCTCCCTAGGCGCATTTAACGAGCTTATTGGCGCTAACTCAGATGTGGTGAGTCCTCTTCCACCCTGCTACTCCTTTATACCTAAAAAATCTCTTTTCCTTTGTATCTGCTACCCACTCTACTTCTTTACGTCCTTCCCGTACCCTCTGTTAACAATTTCCCGTTTTCCGTCATTCCAACGTTTTCTATCATTCTTCCTTCACTGTAAAAGCGGTCCTTCTTTGGAATGACTTGCCCCTTCACATCCGGCAAGCCAAATCTCTTTCAGTTTTCCAGGATTTGGTATATAATTACTATTTATCCAAGGTATGATTTGCTATCCTATATTTAATTGAGTGATATATTTATTCTTTTTTATGAGACAATGTATTTATTTTCCCTTTGCTTACATTGTTAGTTGTTTGTTTGTTTTTTTTTATGTGTATTCCTAGCAATAAATTAGTGTTTAGTATGTTTGTTTCTTAAGGTATCTGTTATGTTGTTGTTTGTACGCCACCGACTTTTACATGTTTCTTTCCTAGCGATCTTTACTAAGGTTGCCTGGAAGAGATCGCTCTACGCGATAAGGCCGCCCAATGTACCTAGGTTAAGTAATTTTACTATAAATTGTTTCTGTATTTTGTTTTCTGGTGTACAATAAAGTTATATTGATTGATTGGTTGATTGATGTGGACATTTTCAGTGATGCTTGGAGAGAATTATTGGGAAAATGTTTGCTCTATAGTGAAAAAGCATGCTATCGGGAGTCAACTGTAGCCATTTAATAACTTGATATTTGCGTATTTTTTATTTTATTTTTTAATTTGAATTTTTAATTTGATACTATGTATATTTATTGACTTTTAGTTTTATTTTTAAATTCAAATTCATTTATTCATTGCGAAATATAGGTAGGTATACAAAGGTGGTATTATGTACATATGAGTGCGCTATATTTCCACCCACAGGGCGTGCAAATATAATTAACAATTTAGTTTTTAGAATATTACACTTATATCAAATTATTTAAATATGTCAATAAAAATACTACACACATTTCAAATTGTCTTATCGTCCAAAAATAATTTTATTGAGTAGTAAACCTTATCTAATAAAAATGATTTGAGTCTATTCTTAAACACACCAAGTAAGTTAGCTTCTTTTATTGACGGTGGAAGCTTGTTGTAAATTTGTATGCTCTTATATTAAATATACTCTTGCTGTAATGAGTATAGTTCTGTGTTTATTCGTACATATTCGAGTTTCATGCCTAGCGCTTTTCATCTTATCATATTTATTTAGTTCGCTTTTAATCCAAAGAGATGCCTCGTATATATATACTGATGGAAGCGTTAATATTTTAAGATTCTTGAAATGGTTTACACAAGTATCAGTTTGGCGAAGTCCACAAATCGCACGTATACATTTTTTTTGGGCTTTAAAAGCTGCTTCTTTTTCTGTAGCGTTACCCCAGAATAAAATGCCGTATTTTATCGTGGCGCCTGCATATGCGTGATAGGCAGTTAACAATGTTTGCATGTTTGCTACTTTTCTGAGTAGGTATAATGCATACGCGTATTGGTTGAGTTTGCTGCACACATTTCCTATATGGGTCGTCCATGACAAGGTGGAATCAATATGGATACCTAAGAATTTTGTCGAATCTGTTTCTTTTATCGTTTCATTTTCAAAATGTATATTAAGAGGTGCTGGCTTAGAATTTTTATATTTAAACGTCATATAGATTGTTTTCCCTATATTTATCTTGAGATTATCACTTAGCCATTTAATAATGTCTTCGAGTACCCTATTTATTTCATTTTCTTGAGCATTTTTGTTAGAAGTAAAAAGTGCGGTACTATCATCGGCGAAAAGGACCATAGGGTAAGTAGTAACATATTTTTGTATTGTATAATGATTTAATTTGTACTTTGTTAAGTCACTTTTAGAATTGACTTTATTATTATGATTAGATTATTTATCATTAGAGTAATTCGCTTCAAGCGGTTCTAATTGTGAGAATAAATAAATAAATAAATAAGGATACACGGTTGCCTTAGAAGGGCCTTCATCCATCAAAGCTATTTGAAGTCTAAAGTTAGTAAGATTCTTCCGGTTTCAGGCGGCACTTGAAATCGTATAAAATCATAGTGCGAGAATGTTCCCGGTGCAGATCCATTTTTTACTGAGACACGATAACTTAAATTAGCTTGCAAAAAATGTGGAGGGAAAATTTGAAATTGGAATGTGCCTATTTTTACTTATAAATAATCATATTTTAAAAATAGGTTTAAACTGGCCAGTCTCTCATTCATAAAAACTTTATTCGCAAAATTTTCTGAGTGGTCTGGTAGGTACCTATATATTTTTTAAATCTGTCGCAATAAATGTTTTTCTATTTCTTTAACTTTTCTAAGGTTGCCTGAGAGAAATTGCTCTTGCTTGGTTAAGCTCCTGTAATAAATCTCTCTCTTGAGTCGTATATCCTCATGACTGAGGGTCTAGACTCCCCTGCAGAATTAATTCGTTAGTTAGAGGAGTTCTCTTAGGCAGATACATCGAGGTGGGCGCTCAGGTCCTTTCACGGATATATACTTATGTACATAGCATGAAAACAACTGTCTTAATTCCAGTAAATAAGAAAGAAAACTTAATTTTTAGTAAACAGACATAACTACCTTATGTATTTGGTTTTCGAACTGTACCTACTTACCTAAATGTTATATTTTATTTAGCCATATTGTTAATGGCCCGATTTATAATACTGTTTCTCTATGTTTTCTAGGTTGTTAGGTCTAAATACAATATTAATTACTTAATTTCCATATAAATATATTTTGTAAGACGTGACAATAGAATTACTAACTTTTAGATCATAAGTTGGGTATTTCTATTGATGAATAAATGATTATCTCATCACAATTCCAGGTGCCAACGTGAACTCAATGAACAGCACGACCAGCCTGAACGCGCTCCACATGGCCGTGGAGAGGGTGACAGATCCAGCTGCGTTCGAGGAGCTGTTCCTCTGTCTCGTGCACTACAATGTGGATCTGAACGCCACCTCGCTGGTCGGAGACACGCCGCTCAACTGGGCGCTGCTGTTGCACAAGTAAGTTTAAAGTCAACCTTTAATATGCATAGTAGTGAATAATAGCACATGTGTGCAATGTCCCGGAATATTTATTTATTTAGTGTATGCCTGCGGCTATGCTCGCGTTGTAGTTGAAGTAGCCTGTGTCATTCTCAGAGCGCTTTACTATCACTATACCAAAAATCATGACGATCCGTCGCTCCGTGACAACGCGTGAAATCGAAACAAACAGACCAACAAACACACTTTCGCTTTTATACATACGCTCGTATGATGGTATAATTCAGGGGTCGGCAACCATTTGCTATAGCAGGGCCAGATATTTTGCCAGAGTAATAGTGCGGGCCGCACTTATGTATAATTTTTTTAATATATGAAATAAAACGCATATATATTCATACAATCATGTATTTTTAAATTAAATTACTATACTAACATAAAAGTAATAACTAGTGAGATTTTTGCGGCTGCATTTGACTTGCAAGTTTTTTAACGTATATTTTATCTTCCAACATAGTTACTGTAACAATTGTCTTATTGTAGTTACTAATTGTCCCCAACGGAAGACCAGCGCTGATTGCTTCCAGTAATCAGCATTATGCTGAGTTGGAGCAGACTTATTTATTGTATGTATGTGTGAGTGTATATGTTACGGTAAATGTGGATAATCGGGAATTATGCATAATTCCCGTAGTGAATTATCCATATTTACCGGTAATTATATATAATTACCATACCCCTTTGGTAAATGTAGAAAATAATGAAATCAAACATCAGAATCAATATATTATTAGAATAAATACATGTACAAATAAAATAAATAAATCGCACGAGTAGAGGATCAAGAGCTCAAACCTTCTGTTTGGTGTTTGGTTGGCAAAACATAAAATAAAAAGAGTAGAGTAGAGTACAGTAGAGTAGAGTACAGTAGAGTAGAGTACAGTAGAGTAGAGTAGAGTAGAGTAGAGTACAGTAGAGTAGAGTAGAGTAAAGAAGAAACCAGTTTGCTTTCGCCTTGAAGACCGACAAATTATAATTCAGTGCGGTGCCTCCTTGCCTGTTTTGTTTTTTGCCATGTTTGATTTCATTATTTACTACATTTACCAAAGGGGTATGGTTATTATGTATAATTACCGGTAAATGTGATTAATTCGAATGTTTTTCTCACTTTTACCAAGAGCACTGGTAATTATGCATAATTCCCGGGCATTATGCATAATTCCCGCATTATCCACATTCGCCGCAACATATATTTATAAATCTGTCTCAATAAATGTTCAATTTCTATTTATTTCCAGGGACTACGCAGCGACACTCCTAATCCGCCACGGCGCGGACGTGCACGCCTGCAACCTGCACGCGTGCGGGCTCGACAACCTGTCCGCGGCCAGCAGGAGGAAGACCAGCACCATGGCCAGGATGCTGCTGAAAGCTGGCCACCACCCCATACACATCGACCCAGCAGTGCTGGACAAACCAGACTGCACGGTCAAATGGCTCTATCACGCCTGCCGACGGCCCTTAGACCTAGAAGACCTCTGCAGGATCAGAATACGAAGAATGTACACAGGTAGACAACTAAGCGGGTATATTCATAGCTTACCCTTACCGGTAAGCTTGAAAAGGTTCCTTATGATGGAAGATGAGGGTTGAATTACGTTGGGAAGTCGGTTGGGTTTCGATAGAAAACGATGCTTGATAGAATGTCAAATGATAAGGCAACTTTTGCTAACTCTCAATGCGTTAGAGCTTTATTCCAGTGGAATTGAAGCTGAACTGATTTTGTTTTTTTTTGCCAAGTGACAATTATTGAGAGTTGCTAGTCATGAGATAAAATTAATCTGAGTTGCAGAATCACCTAGCATACACTAGCAAGTCTAGAAAATTTAGAAGTACCTACCTAGGCGCGAGCTGGAACTACATACGCTCAATTACACTTGTTGTGTATATTTCACATATTTGCTTTCTGGGTAGTTGAAGGCTCATAAAATTTAGCGCTTATTATATTTTGATTCAATATAAAGATATAAGTTTAACTCAAGATGAATCTTTGTGGGAACCAAGGTAACTTTTTAACTATTTTAACAAATTGTCGTCCTACATAAATCAATTTGAACGGTACGAGTGATCAGTGTTGTCTTTTATTAGACTGCTGTACTATAAAAAAAACAGCTGGTACCTACAATTTAACGTATCATGCGACCAACGAAAGCGTCCAAAATTTAATGCCAAATTTTGGTCACCCATCCAAGGACTGACTTTCACATCTAATCACTCGTTTCTTCGGCTTTATGAGTAAGACAGATAATGTTGTTGCATAGTCCTAAGACAAGAAGGAAGTAATAAGTAAATAAAAATACGATTTACACGAATCAATATTTATTTGAATATAATAAAGATACATCGTAGTACAAAGGTGTATGTGAACAAGTCATATAAAATATCTCGTGTCTCTTAAACTCTAGTAAAGACTTTGAAATGGAGTTTGAAAAGTTTTTAAGACTAGTTCAATAGTATGATTGGTATGAATATATGTTAACTATTGTATAGAAAGGCGATGGAGTTTTTAATGAGAATTTATAGGCAGGCAAGATGTATATGTAACTCGCGCTTGCCCATTCTAGCTGCAATACAATAACACCAAGGGCCTTATTACAAAACGTGGTTTAAATATAAGTCTAGACCAAGTACGTTTTAGTTGTTCGAAAATTGTCTGTCTACTGTCATAATTGTCAAACTGTCAAAATGTACAAATGTTAAATCAAAGTTCAAATTTTTTGTTGACATTTTGATTGCTTGTATGTGATGTCTGAACCACATGAACCAACTTTTTATTTTCAAAGTCCTGGACTAATATTTAAAACACGTTTTGTAATAAGACGGCAAGAGTTTTCCCAATTGTTAACTCAAAAAAAAAGTTTAAGTTACTGCATAGTTCTTATCATTGCGAAACTGCTAATGGAACAAATTCACTATTACCTGGAAATGAAAAGCCTGTAGTGTGTATATTGTTTCCAATTTAAATCTAGCATTTTTAATGTAAGTCTGGTGTACAAAAAAAATTACAACATTTAGGTTGCATGTATTGGAAAAGTACTTATTAAACTGATCAATATATTAGCTTAAGCAACAAAACAATATAATTAAATGCAAACAATCGTGGAAATGTCACAAAAGCGAATATTATGCTCAAATAAATTACATTTAACTTAAAGAACATTAAAATTAAATCTTTCAAAACAAAAGAGCCAGTTGCCAGCGCTTGTTGTAATTCTAGATGATAAGAATACTGTAATATTTCATCTGCAAGTACTGTTTATAGTTATAGTAACTACTCACTACAGGAAATCATATAAGTTACTATAATTAACAATAATAAAATATACGTAGAAAACATAAATGATATGCGACTATGTTGCACTTATGCCTATGTACACAGGGTAAGTTAAATCATGTACCTACATATTAAATTATGTACTAACTAAAAAGTCTGGCCGCGAAACAAGAAGAATTTTTCGTATATCGCTTGTAAATTGATGTCAATTGGCGTATCGAAAAATTCTTATTGTTCCGTGACGGAATTATAGTGAAATATAAAAAGAATACAAAACTGGAACGACTTTTTATCTGTTAACATCAACACGAGTAGAATTCTAGAAAGAACAGACCTAGCCTACAAAAATAAATTAGTGATATATTAATCTTCTATACACATTCATGTAACATTAATAGTCAGTGCTCACATATTAAATTAGATCAGCTACGCCTTATTCGAGGCGAAATTTTACCAAGTAAAAAACTCTTTTCCAAAAATGATTCTCATTCAACAAAAAAGTATCTTTGTGTATATGGTTAATTCAGAACTAAATACCATATCTGACAGTCTTCTATGATCACATAAATTATATTCTCTGATCATAAGTATCAAGTGTGAGCACTATTACATTTGATATTATAAATTAAATTTGAAAACAGTGCAAATCTTTGCTGACATCTTGTTTATCTTGTACACATTACAACTTTGCCAACAAAGTGCCTGATTCATTCAATACATGTACTTCAAAGCATCCAAAAGTTGTCAAAAACACTAAACTGAGATATTCTTTCCCATAAACCAATGTTAGCTTGGTATTTTTGTTTATATCTGCCATGTTTTAGGCAGCAACTGTTCTAAGCTTTAACCAATAGACGGCAGGCGACCTTTGTTGTCAGCTATAGTTTGAAGACTGGGACAAGCCTTGAGAAAGATGTCAATTAATTCAGACCTTTTGTTTTGTATTGCCTTGTGAAGAACTGTCTCGCCGTCGACGTCCTGCGCGTCTACTCGAGCCCCATTGTTTATCAACCAGTTGACAGTTGAAATTTTTCCTGAAAAGAAAACAATACATTGAATTAGATTTAAGATCTCTAACCAAATACCTGTCAGAAGAACTTGAGATTGATCCCGAAATTAATTTGTGATCCCACTTCTAAAATGTAGTTGATAACTTAAACTCGCTTTCAAAGTTTTTGGTCAAACCAAAAGGACAAACTGATATGGCTGGTATTTTCTTTAAAAAGCCTACTAAATGTATTTTCTTAAATTACCTGAAGCAGCTGCTTTATGAAGAGGTGTCGCGTTACTTTTTGTAACAGCGTTAATATCGGCGCCATTTTGCAGCAGTAGCTTGCAGATGTCAACATATCCATTCCTCGCTGCGTAGTGCATTGCAGTGTAGCCTGCATTATCAGGGGCTGATACTTCTTCTCTGGGGTTCCTTGATCTGTCAATCAATGACTGGACTTTGTCTAGGTCTCCATTGAAAGCTGTAAAAAAGTAACAATATGTAATTTTTTGCTGCATTCTACACTTTATACTGCATATGATTGACAAAATTAAATGATAATGATGAAAAATAATCTGCCTCATCAAGATTACATAATAAAGACTTGTAACAGTCTATTTGAAAGACATTATATACCTGCATTCCATATTCCTCTCTCCCAATCCATTTCAGACAGTGTTTGCATAACAGAAGCATTAGTACTGGCAGCGCCAGAGCAGTTGCAGTGGTCACAATCTTGTGCATGGGCCATGATTAAAAAAAGTGACTTCAAATAAATAAATAACAGATTTATATTTCACACTGCATGGTCCAAGTAATTTCCGACTCGCCAGTGCTTGAGATTATCTTATACCCAAGCTGCACCAGAGCATTCAGTACAATCATTACATTAGTTTTGAATGCATCTCCATTAACAATGACAGATCTGGTAAACTTCGACTCGAGAGCTCGGACTTCTTCCTGTTTCAGTCCAAATATGGCACAGTCATAAGCATGTAGAGATCCTTTGACGGCAATGTAATGTACAATACTGTCTTCTTTATCTCCAACTACTACGAGGTTGGTTGCAGACGTGTTGGCACTGCCCTTCACATCCATAGTATATGTGTTAGTAAAGATTGTAATTAGATGTTGTCTTCCTTATTCTGATGCTGATAGTTGCCCAGGTGCATAGCCTCCTTGCTGAAGTTGTTGATATTATCTTGCTCCACAATGATTGATGGTTCAGGCTCGGAAAAATCTTTTCTCATAGTCCACATGTACTCATTGTAATCTTGTTTCACTGCAGTGGAACTTGAGGCAACTACTTTGTAACCTAAAACCTGCAAATTATTTAAAAAAGAGGCTAAATGTAAAAATATACACAGCAAAATATAAAGTAAGTCAAAATTAAGGGTTACAGTCTAAAAAGTTGTTTGTGTCTACAATTGATATTCAAAATATTGTAAATCATCATGTAATAATAATGAAACAATGCAATAAACTTCATTTTTAGTACATGTATGTATGATGAAATCTGATGAAAAGTTATGAGATTGAATCCCTAGGCCAGATTCAATTAGGCCATGAAATGCACTATTATCCACTTGAAACAATTGAAGCACTAGTGCTAAACGAAGTATTAAGTATTCTGACCTCAAGCGCACTAAGTATCACACAGGGATGCTGTAAGTAAACTATTGTTGAGTCGTCACAGTAACCTCCACATGCAAATCTCTTCAGCTGCTCAATGTCACCCGCTGTTAAATTAACAATTACTTATTAAGAATATAGTTAAACAATCAAGTAGTCAGGCTCACAATTTGTTAGTGCCTCATGCATTACTCAAGAATCAATATTGACAAATATCAACAGCCTTATCTGTAGCAGTTACGCGTTTTTAAAGATATGGTTAGATATCAAAGCACACTGATAGAACACAAAACAATTTAAAATGTTATCGATGTAACTACGCAGAATATCACCTATTTAGGACGAGCTATAGCAGAGCAGGTACAAATAAACATTTACCTTTGAGACCCGACACTAGCACTCGCCAAGGGTTCTTATGTCCGTATGATGCGAGATTCCCTCTTATCAAAATGTATGGCATTGATTACGGATAAAAATTACCGCTCTTGTTGTAAGAACTTGAGAAACGTTTCCAATTATTTTCTTAAATGAAATGAAAACGAAGATGAATCACACACAAACACGAACGCTTCAAATTGGAGTTGACATTATTGACAGCTTACCTTCTTTTTTTGACGTTGACAATAACATCTCTGTAAAAAATGACAGCGTTTTGATACTACTTTACATTCATTTCCGTTTCCTAACAAAACGACGGGCATCCTATGGTGGGATTATTTAAAAACTTTTTATAGGTAGGTACCGAAATATGTGTTTTCTAAATGAAAGATTCTAAATTTTTCACCATGTCCGTCAAGCAAATATTATAATAAACAAAAGGAACTAAAAGTGGAAAATTTATCGAATACAATAAAGCTCCTCACCATAAGATAGTAGTTTCTATGCCTATATAGTAGCAAGTTGTGGACAAGAAATTATTAAATGAAATGCAGATGATATAATTTTGTACCAACTATTTAATTTCATACTCACTCGACGGTAGTGCGCTTCAAGCGAAGGAAGTACAAACAAGGGACATAGGTACGTACTAAAAAGCTTAAATTTATTATTTTCTACAAACCTAATAATACTTCCTATGAGAAAAATAACATAGAAAACATCTTAAAGAAGTTAGTACAGTACTAAGAGAAGTTAGTACAGCATAAAAGTTAGTTAAAACTTTAACTGTAGATATGTATTAAATGTTTTATATATATACCAATTCAGTAAATAGGTAGTATATAGATTTAGCGTATAAAAGGACAAGCAAGTATTTAACGTGCTGCAACCCGAACGTTTTTTTGTACAAACAGTTGTATATTTTTTTAATTTTAATTCAGTTTGTATGACTCAATACGCTCGGGACACTTCACATTATCACCCCTATAAGGAATAATAAACACATCTTAAGATATTTTAGAAAGCACATTTAGTTAATAATTTTAATCCTAAATTGTAGCAATACTTACTTATTTTAATCTGAAACGTTTCAGTCTTAAGATCCGTCTATTATTACAGTGAACATAAAATAATAACAAATGGAACTTATGAATATCTTTGGCTAAGGCTAATTAATTTAAATCTATAAAATATATATGGTAAACTAACTTATAAATATCATTGGCTCTACGGTTTTACAATCTCTTATTTATTTGCCACAAAAATCTGGTTACAATATAATAAAATTTGCGCATTGGAATCATACAGCGGCAGTCAAAACTCGTGGCTTTTAAATTGTTAATATTTTGCAACATCATGAATGTTCATGATTTAGTCGAAAAATGATTCGTGCCTTGAAATTAACAAATATATCAATCGAAATGTTTAGTCTTTTATATTTTTACCAGATTAATAATATTTTTTGTTAAAGTATATTAATATTTTGGCGTGAGGAAGCCTTCGACCGGGAGGACGCACCGGGACGCAAGGAGGGAGTTGGGGGAGACCTTTGCCCAGGAGTGGTACAGTATAGGTTATAAAAAATAAATAAAAAAATATATTAAATAATGCTGAATTTCCATGAGTGAGTACTTTGCTTTTACCACCGGTGTGGGTAGATACATAGGTATACCACAGAAAGGTACTGATCCACGATGTGTCCCTACTTACCTAAGTAAATATTAGCTGCGCCCCGTGTCCTGTGGTTGCCTTTTCCGGTTTCACGGGAATAGCTACACATTTTCCGGAATAAAATTATATGACATGCTTTAAAACCCACACACAGGCCGTATCAAATGATTTTTATGCAAGTTTGTCTTCGGAAGTGATAATGCCTGAATTTTATTAAAAGTTGTTCAAAAATGACGATTAAAATAGTCAAAATAAAAATGCCTTCTTCTTCGTTCTTTCGTTTCTTATTTAGTTATACTTATTTGAATGATTTCAGTTCTCGGATTCGTGTAAAGGTACTCCCAAAGACATATTTGAACTTTAGCTGCCTTTGAAAGTGCCACAATTTAAATTGACAACATGAATTTCAAACTAGTGTTTACATTATGCGTCAGTTGATTAAGAAGTCGATGGTGCGGGCGAGTTGTACGATTGTGCGTGTGTGAGTGACTGCCTACATTGCTTGCCTACACTGTTTGTTGTCATACCACTTGAATTTATACACAAATTGAGGGTAGTTAGATATTAAAACAAAATAAAAAAATTGTTTGTGTAACCTAGCTCATAAGACGTTATTATAATTAAATTATGAACATACTGGGAGATGACTCTGGCCTCGTAACACAGCCTAACGGCTACCACGAGGTCAGAGGATTCGAAACATTTTGTGAAAAATATCTTTGCAAAATAAATGATTTTGTATTTGTATTTGTATTTGAATATTTATTACATCCTTTTCTAGCGGAACTTTTTGTGCAATTCAGTTAACTTTGGTGAATTTTTACAAAATATTAACTTGGTCCAAATTGTTGGTTGGGATATGACAAAAGCAATTTAAAATAGTAAAATATCTAATCAATTAAATGCTAACTCTTTTTTTAAATTACTAGATTAAAACGTTTACGCAGTCGAGAAGTTAGTCATTTCATAGGATAGGGTACCCACATTATTCTAGGTTCATCTACATCTAAGGTAAATTTTTATTGGTCGTCCGTAAATTACAATAATATTATTTTAATACATAAATAAGTACTTGTAATTGAAGCCCAAAGTATATTGTTACTATTCTGGTTTTGTGTTCTGAACCAGTTAGTTGACAGGTATTATTAGATTGCTTATTAGTTGTCATGGCTATAAAAATTTAAATAATGTAGTATATAGTTGAATATAAAGAGATATCTACTCGAAATTTAATATGTAATATTCACGTTCATCTTTTTTTCTACTTACAAAAGTTATAAAATTACTGTAATCGGGTATTGCACTCTACTTTCCGTAGCTAAGGTATGTCTAAAGCAAGGGAGAAATTTTAAGAAATTTTAACATTAGATGTTAACAAGTGATATCTACAAAATATGTTAAGTAAGTAAATAACATATTATTAAAATTATAATATTGTAATAGATAACATTTTCTACTTAAACAAGACCTAACTTAGGTAAATAGAATTTTGATAATAAACTAAGGTTATTTCCCTAATTTACTCGTATTAAAGCTTGTTGGCACTGTAACAAGTCTGTTGTCCAACGTTCTTAGTAAGTACTATCATTTCACTATTTCAATTGATGTCGGTCTTCTTTAGTGGATATAACAAATCTTAGTCATTTGTAAGATATTTCCGCAAATAATATTATCATCAATGTTTCCGAAACACTATCTGAGATTAATGAAAGTGAAACTATATTCTCAATAATATTTTCTAGTATAAATATAATTCCAATCAAAATCGTTGGAACTATTAATATGGAAAACTTAAATCTTAAACATTTTGACTAACAGAAATGTCTTACATATATCCATTAAACATAGCCGGCTCAATTTTTCTGTAACTATTTTAACAATATCAATTTGACAATATTGTGAATTGTACAAACAATAACTCAGTTTAATTATTTATTGAATGTAAAATACGATCCTGAGTTTAAGTATAAGTCGGGCTGTTGATGACATCATTTGTTCGAATAATTACCGGATAAGTCTTTTGCTCCGATTTTTGAAGACAGTCGTCGCGTCGAGAGTCTTATGTTTCAGAGACGTACTTACAACCCCCTATATTTATAAGAGTCGACGTTTCTCTTATAAAATATTTCTCAGATTTTAGTCTACAATTTGACACAGTAATTAGCATCTATAAGTCTTGGCTGGAGCAGTTATGTGCGTCCAGGGATCGAGGCGGAACATCTTCGTAAGGCGAGACGTGGGCCGAGGCCAGCTCTTGCGAGACCTTCTCGGCGGCTTCCATTACTCGAAGGAGGTTCTGTCCCGCGAGCTTGCGGAGGTCCTCTATGCTCCAACCTTCTTCCATCAGCTCGGCGAACAGAAGCGGGTAGGAGGATACGTCTTCTAGGCCTTGTGGTGTGCTGAGGAAAAGGTTATACGTTGGAATTTCTCAAAAATGAACTCAAGTCTTAAAAAATGACTGTGTTGAATAGAAAAGTTAACAACAACTTTTAAAACTTAACTTGAATTTCAATTAAACTATTCTCTGTTTAAAAGCTTCACTAGAGAGACTGCTAAAGTCATTAACTAACGGAGCTGCAAAATAGTAAAGTGCGACTTACTAGTTGATTCCATCGTAGCCAGCTCCGAGGCCTACGCAGTCTACGCCCGCTACGTCACGGATGTGATTTATATGGGCTGTAAAACAACGCTGCCGTTAGCTAATAAAAACAAGATTGCCATGAAAACCCTTCGGAGTATGATAAAAATGAGGCCGGAATGAAAAAGTGTCGTAAACAAAGAAATACCATGATTAGCTGGTCTAAACACGTGGATACTACGAGCTACGCTATTTGTAGCATTTTCGTAGCACTTTTTGCTAGATTTAAGTAACTGTGGATAGTGTTCATGAGTATAGGTGTACTTGATATACTATGTGTGTATCTATGGTTATGTAAGGGATTTAAGTTAATTTAATTTTTTCAAAAAATTCACTACGTATGTTGTACTTTATTATGAGAGATATGTATATTGTATGTGTTCATTTTATATGACAATAAATAATTTTGAATTTTGCATTTTGAACTTCACGCACAATTGTTTATTTTATACTCAAACAGGTGTATGCGGAACATATGTGATACGAAACTCGTGGTAGGTACATTTAAAGTTTATCATAGTTTATTACAGTTTATTACGCCTACTCATTTAGAAAAAAAATCAAAGTTGCAGACAGACCAATTAGCGTTGCATGGTAAATAGCACAATTCAGTGAATTCTTCGTTCCTTAATTAATCATCTAACCAAGAAACTATTAGTTTTAGAAAACTTTTCCTTACCTATCTCTCTCTCTCTCTTGAGTCGTATTCCTCATGACTGAGGGTCGTGACTCCCCCGCGGGGGAGTTTTCTTGGGCAGATACATCGTGGTGGGCGCCCAGGACCTTCCACGGAAGACACATGTCCTCAGATATTGTGGTCTTCAAACATATCGGTTTCCTCAAGATGTTTTCCTTCACCGTTACGTGTGCAAATCCACACATAACTTGTTAATACAAGTCATTGGTGTAGGGCCATATTTGAACCAAGGTGCGTCTGGATGAAAAGCAGACACTGGAACCACTAAGCCTCTCTCGCTTTTCCTTACCTATAGCATCCTGAACAGTGGCCGTCTCTTTACACGTCAAGAAGGACGTGTAGAAGTTGACCATGATGAGCCCTTTGTTGGCCGCTAGCAGCCGCAGCACGGTGTCGGGCACGTTCCGCGTGACGTTGCACAGAGCGCGCGCGGACGAGTGGGAGAACAGCACGGGCGCGCGGGATACTGCCAGCGCGTCACGCATGGTGCGCTCTGATACGTGCGACAGGTCCACCAGCATGCCGAGACGGTTCATCTCTTTTATCACCACCTGGTAACATTTGTTTTCGTTAATGTATAAGTAATCACTAAAACGTTTTTACATTCCTAACTTTTCATTAGATATTTCTACCATTTGTTTCCTGTAACTCTTTAATAGTTTAAAGGGCAGGTCACATAATTTTTCCAAGACTACATACGTAAAATATATTCTTTGTAAAAATGATAAATTAGTTAATATTTTTTGTAGTCTATATTAGTAAATGTTTACTAATATAGACTACAAAATAATTCTAATAATTATATATTATAATAATTCAAATAATTCAATATAATTTCTGTAGTCTATATTAGTAAATGTTTACTAATATAGACTACAAAATCCAATTACTAGAAAAAGTATACGTGTGTCATTTGAACAGTCAGAATTAGTTTCATTGTTAGTTAGAAAAATATCAATTATTTGCTACTTGACTCTTGTTAAAATATTCTGAACAGAATCAAATTTAGATTCATCAAACAACATGTTTACAAAAGTGAACAACGTTCGACTAAAATTGTAGCTAGCAGTCGACATGCATCGGGTTGCCGGCGTGTCTAATTTGGTCAAAATCGAACTGACGAACTTGGCGAGTATGATTTCATGAATAGCATTGGCTACTTCGGGGGCCTTGTGTGAATTTTCGACTTATACCTAACCGGATTTGTTCACCAAAATCTCATAACATAGCAAAGACTGGTTCAGTGACTAGCGTACGCGACATATATAACGACTCACGTAACAATCTAATTACATTACATATTACACAATTACAAGGCAAGCTAATTTCGCCATATAGGTACTGAAGCTTTCGCTTTTAACATTAGTGCTAATATATGTTCAAGTGAAGAGTGAGGCATTAACGCAGCTCAGACAAACCCGGCCACTTAAACTTAATAACGCCTCTTTTGCGTCGGGGCTTAAATATTCAGGGGAGCAGAGAATCGGGAATCATTAAAAAGGCTTGGTTTGGTTTTATCGCCGCGGTCCGAGTATGAGTGTATTTGGAACACATTAGCATGCAGCGGGAGGACGCCACACCGCCAGCCCCGCTTTATGTTTTTGCAACCGAAGCGTAAAATGCGAATGAGTTTATTCAATACTGGAATGTCTGAACATTTCGCATTTCAGTATTCCCGTTGAAGTGTTGCTTAAGCAACACTTCAATTCATAGAATTCACAGAATTCATAGAATACACATACCACCAATGCAAATTTGCATTGGTGGTATGTGTATTCTATGCTTACGCTCTGTAAAGTCAGTTTTATTGGCTACTATTATTCGTAACGTATTTTTGTCTGTGTCTATAAAATCCCCCATTATCTAATGTGTTTTGTGCAGAATGTAGTGTTACAATTAAAAAACGATAAGAAGAAGAAAAAAAGCTACGAATTTTTTATTATATTTTTAATTTGAAGTATTTGGAAACTATTTTATTCGAAATTGTCCCGCAAATCTCTGCAAAATGAAGTGTCAACAATAGTGTTGTTTATATATTGCGCCGTGCACCGCGCGCGTTTGTGGCTACATAGTCTCGACCCGCCCCACTGGGACAACTTATTTTACAACAGGTAACAGCTGTAAATGACTGCTTTGCTAGATGATGCAATTTATTGCTACATTTTACGAGTTTAATGTGTCTGTTGCATATCACAACATAACACAACTTTAATATCTTAGATATGCAAATTGTGTTCAAATACATAGACCCATCTATCTTTTTAAAAACGCATTGATATAAGTCTCAATTACGCATAGCTGGGCATTAACTCGTTAATCCGTTAATCGTTAATTGACGAAGTTAACATTTTGATTAACGGATTAACTTTTAAGTTTTAAAAATGTTAACGGATACGTTAACTTCCGTTAATCCATCGTTAGTTATGCAGAAGTCCGTTAATCGTTAATCCAATGCCTAATAATAGTTACCGCAGGGCACCGACAAGTGCCGGGTGGCGCGTGCCGCGTGTGACACAAAAACAAAACTAGATATATTTTGTCAGCGCGTTTGTGTACAAATTTTAAAGTAACAGAAACAAAATTTGTCTATAAAATATTTCGTTACGCTTGTCACACATTTTTGAAGGCATGAAGAACACCTAGTTTTATTCGTATATTTAAAGAAATTGTGAAACAAAAACAAAACTTGCCTACAATGACTTAAAAACTACACACATTGTTTACTTCTAAAACAGAACAAAATCTTTTATTCCCATCTCGAGCAATCCAGCACGTAGGTTAATCTAGTGTGTTTAAGAATCGTTCCGACAGTCGCAATTGTTTACACAGCTGGAAAGTTTCCAGCTCGAAAAGAAAGTATAATATTTATTGTCGATTGAAAGTGGCCCGGATGTAGGTACACAGAGCCACTGCCGGCAAGTTGTTAATTAACTTAGACGGACCAATGAGTAACTTTTCCTCTGAACTCGGGCTTTCTCTCGTACCGCCACGCTAAGAGCAGCCGTGTACATACCTACGAGTACTCTACGTATATGTACGCTGAGTGTAGGTACATATATATCAGTCAGTGCTAGGTACACGTCATCTAGCGAATTTTATAGATTGCCGCAGAGTGGATTGCTCGGACGGATTATTGAATTTGATTAAAACCCTGAGTTTTAGAACGTCCAATAAAATCTACATATAACTCTGTCATAAAACCACAACAAACAGAAAATGTACGAGCAGGTTTATTATTTTTGAAAGCTGTTAACTTTTTTAACATAAAAATTGAATCCTATGTTTGGAATACTCAAGTACTTTTTTATGATGAGTACATATAATGTTTGAATAAAATATTTAGGTTTAGAATTTATTACGAGTACAATGGTATTTCTGAGCCTTTTGAATACTTTAGTGCAGTAAAAACTTTGAACCTAAGCTAATTCCCTGAATGGGAGCCGCCGAAGCGGCAGACGTCGGCAAAAACTCCAAAGAATGAACCATTGAAATGAACTGCAAACAAGGTTCCTGTCTCCTGTTTGAATATTTATTATAAAGACCTCTATTGTTCCAGCCGCTTTAGAAGGTAGCTCGAGTTTGTTTAATTAATTGCCAACTTGTGCGGAGCCCCAAGGATTGAGGGCTCGCGGCTGCGCCAGACAAATTTCGCACGAGATAAATTATTGCTATTAGTTTTATAATAGGAATCAGCGTCAATCACTACGGGAGGCGAAAGCTGAGGCGGCTCGGATTACTGACTGTTGAACGGGCCCGGAGCGCCGGCGTGACTCGCAGATAATGGAAGGTGCCCGTAATTTTCGAAGATAAATGTACGTATTTAGCAAACAATGGCGCGGCGGTAGTTTTCCTCCATCTCGGCTACACAAGTACGGCGCTTACGTGAGCCTGCGTTACACGCAGTGAGTGGTTTCAACAAAAGAAAATATTTCGAAAAGTATCGCTGGAGGTAAACAAAGAAGTGCACTAGCGAGCTGGCGGAGTTCATACAAAGCGAAATATTGCAGTGCGCCAGGATGTTTATGATTATAGCGTACTCAGTGCGACCGGCGGCGGCGACGTCTCAATCTTACGGCTTCCTTCTGTTTACTGCTTACACGTCTCGATATTAGTCGAACACGCTACATTCGGTCGCAACGAGCGCCCACACCTTACATTGTTGATCGGAAAAAGTCATTTAACAAAATGTTGCACTTTTGTACTGCATATAAATACGGACATACTTACAAAGCATCTTAATCAACCTAGCGGGAATTAACAGCTAAGCAACCGTTATATTTTTTTCTTCAGACTCAGGAAGCTGTGAGCCTAAGCCTTGATAAAATACCTCCAATTCGCTTGGGACGCTACTTTGTACAGAATCGTCTACGTAAAAGCTATGGCGATGAATCTAAACGAGTTGGATGTTTAAATAGATTAGGCACATTTCACGGAAACGCGTATCTTACAACCCTTTTTGTCCCGGAAACTTTGAAGGTCTTGTTTCTTTTTAATTTGCATTTTAAGATTTAAACCTTGCAAATAATCTGAAGGGGACGCAAAATAATGCTATGATATTTTCCTGTCCAAACAATACGGCGGAGGTACGCTACTAATAGCTATTGTTTGTGATGCTAACACTGACTTCTTTATTATATTGTAATAGTAAATATTAGATTCTGCTATGCGATATGACGTTATGAACGTCGAGTATGCTGTTTTTGCCATACAATAGGTATTATGGTAATTTACCCAAACTTGTTTATTTTTAAATAAATTATACATTCTATCAAGAGGTAACAACCATATCTATTGGTACTCTGGTGCGTAAACTACCGTCTAATTAATATAACATTAATACATGTACATAAACAGAGTCACTAATCTAATCATCTTAAAGTTACTGTATAATTTTGTTTATACCTTTCCAAAAGGCGTAAGTCCGCCCCGCAGCGCTGGCTCGACCCGATCTGCGCCGGCGCACTCGGCCCAGGGTGTGTCGCAGGTGGAGGTGAGGGTCAGGTAGCGCACCCCCACCTGGTACAGGGTCCGCAGCACCCCCAGCGAGCCTCCGATGGCATGCCCTCCTTCCACTCCCACCAGGGAGCACAGCCGGTGGTTCGCGTGCGCTGATATTATGTCTACGGACAATGAACAAACGTGAAATTGTGTTAGGTAACAGTTTGTGTGTACATAATTATAACTGACTGCATTAAATATAATGTGTTGATGACAATGATAATTTAAATAATAATATTGTACTTGTGATGCATACCTATATCCGAAATGTAGGTCTTTTTGTGTGTTTTTCAAAACTTCCATGTAAATTTATGCAACATACGAGGTGATAAGCACAGAGCAGTGAGAACATGATAATTATAATCAGACATTCCTTACACTCGTCACGTCACTTCTCGCAACACAGGGAATCCTAGTGCGAGAACTAGGGACCTCGGACTTACAAGAATTGTTAAAAAAAAAAAAAGGTTATAAACTTCGTATTAAATACCAAACATAGCAAACATACTTGCCTATACATACATTTGAATACATTCATAGTATGAAAAGCATACATTTTATTCCCATTAGCAATAGCAAGTTTCATGGAACGAAAGCTCTAGTTGAGCACAAACAAGTTCGTTTAAGATAACGTCGGGATTAAGAACACGTGAGATATGTAAGTAGGTAGAGTTAGCAGATTACACTCACAATGAGATCTCGGGGTTTCATAAGAAAGTAAGAATAACGAATAACATGGTCTCGGTCTGAAAAACATGCAGCTGTAGAGGTAATTCTTTGACTATGCACCGTTAATTGTACATAATGTAATTGGTTTTTAAATTTCTTTCATTATGTAATTTTTTTGGTGTGCATTAAACAAATATGTTATCTTATATTTGTTATAGTTTTATTGGGTTTCATAATTTTGAGAAGAGTTTTATGTTAAATAATGGTGATTTTTTGAATCAATATTGTATTTATTTAACTTTTGCAATTGCAAAAAAAAAAAACTATAGTAATTGCGTATATTATTTTGTCTAAGAAAACTCCCAAAATTTTATTCAGCCAGTGAACTGTACATATAGCTTACTGAAATACAATGTTGTATGTTGAAACAATATGCAGCCGTTTATTTTTTTTTACATCCCACATTACATTTTTACTGACCACAGGCTCCAATAGCTTCAATACCACAATCTATCAATGTCGGTTCTGAAAGAAAAGCTCATCAAAAGCCCGTCTTGTAGTACATCTATTATATTGTTCCGAATAGATTGAAGGAGGTGTGACGTGCTGCCGCTACCTCTCCACCTCGCTGTAGCTTTGTGTACGATACAATCCAATCCAAAGTGCTTTTGTCTATCCTTTGTATGAGGATGTTCCTTAACAGATTGCTTTGAAATTTGGTAGAAATGTTCTTATGAATAGAGAAGCGTTATAACAAACGCTTCTTCATACAACTGCTCGTATGGATACGGATTTTAACTTGATGAATAACACCTAAATTAATAATTTTGACTGTAAAATAACCAGAGCGCAGTGGAAATTTTTGTGTGATACCCAAAACTTGTTCCGCGCGGTAATTTACAGTTTAATATAAAATTTAAATTAAGCATATATACCGTAGCGCATAGCGTTTTGTGGTCTTTGTGTGTATAGTATGCTTACCAACATCACTGCTCGTTCTACTTATTCACTGGATAACTTATTTACCTTTACCATTAGGTATTGCTTAATTTAATTTTGGAATATACAGTCGTATACGAAAGCTGAATAATGTGTTGTAACCACAAATATCAGCTGAGTTGTTCTAAAAACCTAATTTAAATAACAAAAACAATCGAGGAAAAGAAAAAGCCTGCTTTTCGAATTAATTAAGTTAATTTTTAAAATCGCCAAGCCAAAACAACGACGTTTTCATGCAAATAGCTCGGATGTTTTGCATTCACTTCTTAGCAGATTTTTCTATGGCAATCTATGGCAAGTACATTAGTTAAAGTAAATTTGAGTTTAAAATGCATTTATAAAAGCTAATAACATGGTTTTAAATTTAAAAACAGACACTAAGTAAAACCAAAGCTAATACAAGTACACGATCATATTTTGTGGCGTAACACACATTATTTTCTATTTAAAATGCACATAGCTTACAAGGCGCAACCTGGCCGCCGCTTGACACCAGACTACACAACCAATTTGCATGAAAAATACACAACTATGTTTTCTAGTTATCTCACGAGTCGCTACATAAACTGAGGTGCACATAACCTAACTTTATGTTACCACCCTTGGGGGTTGCGAACACTTAGATAAAAAGCGAAATAGATGTAGCTGAGATTGATATGAGTTGAATAAAGCTCGATGGTTGAGCTTTCGTGTTATAAGCCAGTATGCCTGCAATGTGCTCGGGAACATATGTATTGTACACGATGTAGGTATACTTAAGTTAAGCGTTTAACATTTTTCAGAGTGTGCCCCTCGTTAAATATCTATATGGCTCTAATTAAAACAGATTGCAGGTACATGTGCTTTGAATTTTAAGCAAATATATTAAATTTATGTATAAATAGATTTATATGTAGGTTGTATCTTTATACATAAACACCTTTAAACGTGTATCAATAATTGTCATAATAAACTATATTCGTTTTTATGAGTTTATCATTTGTTGTACCATACATTAAAAATATTATGCGAGAAAATAATATTACTCCGTTATATTTTTTTATCAATAGCGATCCAATCTTCTTTTGTATAAAATCTAGTTAAATGCTTATTTCGCTCTAATAGTACAACAAAAAAGGATAGAAACGGATCATACAGGACTCTAGTCTCGCTGCTAATAAGAAAGTATAATTGGAGGATCGTTTTGATACGTTTCATCCCAATTATCACGCAACAAGGTCCGAGGATGTGAAAAGGTATTCAAGCTGTAGGGCCGCCCTCACCCTTATATAGTGCTATATATTATATGATTGTATTTATAAAGAGTTGCTGATAACTAACGCATAACCTTTTAAGGGCGGCTTCTGTAGACCTAAGTATATAAGCAATAAGTTTTGTTCAATGAGTTTTGGAAACTTGCGATAAAAATTTTTGATTCTTCGTTATATTTTGGCAGGAGGTGAAGAATTTTTTTTAGAACTAAAATTGCTGCATTTCACAACTGAAGTTGCCCTTAAAAGGTTATGCGTTAGTAACGAGTACCCTGGTATATAAACATACCTACATGTAATGCGTACATACAGTTGGAGGGTCAACATGACGTGGTTATAATTGATCACGTGTAGGAATGCCACCAACGCCACACAGACCGAAGTAGGCACATATATACAAACTAAGTTAACCCATAATTCAACCTGACTCAGCAGATCAAATACAATAACTGTAAAATTCGAGTTCGCAGTTAAAGCGAAGTGTTTGTACGCGCTTTCAAGTATTCGGTTTTCGCGTTTCCAGTGAGTTATTGAATCACCGTTGTTAAATAAACAGAACCTCGTGATATTGCTCGGCTGTCGGGAATGTTTGTATGAAATGTCACAGAGCGGAACCAAGAGCCCTCACCCTCGAGTTAAAAAAAAAACAAGTTACGAAAGCGTAAATAAATAGGCTACTACAGTTAATTTCCTGTCTCAGTACTTGTTAATATCAAAGTCACAAGACGGTCGTTAAATGTCTCCATTTTCATTTTTGTAGAAATAAAAATTAGGTACATTCTTACTTCATTACTTGTTGTTGAGGCAATATCATTAGGTACAGGGACCGCAAAACGAGCCGCGTTATTTCATCAGTTTGTATTTCATTTTAAATGCTGGAGGCTGTCTTATTTGTAATAATAATAATAATCTCTTTATTTCAGATACAAGATCCATACCTAGTAATATTTTTGTTTTGTTGATGGACATGACTATTCCACAATTAGGTATACCTATCGCAGAGTTTGTGTTGAAATCAACTAAAAAGTAGCCTTATCGTAATTGTTGTTGGTTCTTCATAGCCATGTAGTCAAAACGAAGGGTCAACTCCCGATCTACGTTATTCTATTGTAATTTAGGCAAAAAATGGGTATATACAGGTCGACATAATATAAGAAACAACGTATCGTTGCATGCAAACATGTTAAAACGAAACAAAAGAGGTTGCAAGCAGGATAAGCAGCATACTAACATCGGATAGCTTTCAAGAAATCTATTTACCTTCTGCGGACGTGCAGAGCGTGAGCTGCGGGTGGTACTTGTCAGTGAGTCGCTGGATGAGGTCGATCTGCTCGAACGTCAGCTGCACGGCGTCGCGGTGCTGCGAGTCGCACGGCACGTACGCCGCCCAGAACTGAACACATCAAACATGATTAAATATCACGCACGAACCGACTCCGCGGCGTGCCCGCGGAATATGAAACGCGCCCCACCTACTGAACTGCGCTCGCTCGACATAACTACGCTAAGTTTCACTCGCATGTGACAGCGCGCCGTAATCCAATATTAAAGTAACGCCTCGCTTTCTGTCATCTTTGTAATTATCGCGCCTAATTCGTAGCGCTTATGATATTCACGGCTCTGTCCCTCGTAATGATGAGTCGAGTCCAGGCACATGCTTATCGCCGCTGAGCGGATTTACGTTTAATTGATGATGTGGACTCTCCACCTTTATGGAATTTAATTTCCCCTACGTGTTCTTTACACAAACCTACGTACGCGCGGGTGTTTTTATCGTACTCTGGGGTAGATGTAGATATGCAATCAGATGTTCGCAGACAAATATAAATCTAAAACTCATCGCGAACGTGTCAGCGAGCAGTGCGACGGAGTTGAAACAATCCCGCCGCTATCAATCGGGTTCGGTTCATTGTACCGTATATCTCGGAGATAATTTCGTACCGTTGCCGCCGGTTACTTACTCATTAATCAACCAGAGAGCATCGGACGTCGGAATTTTAAATAACAGAAGATAAACGATTAAAACGTAGCTTACATCTCTCAAAGTAAACAGCGAGAGTTAATTGGCTCACCTGCGCGGAGACTCTGCCTTGTTTTAATCTCGGCAAGTCTGTGTGACTCCAAGAACTCGTGGCCCACGGCGATATAGTCCGCAAGTCTTCGTCGAAGCTAGAGCAAACAAATCCTTCATTAAATGAAGTCTGCGCACAAAAGCCGGTAGACGGCGACACTGTCATGCATCACACTACGGCCTTTTCTCGTTTACTTTTCAGCGCATTTGACTGCCGCTCTAGGATGCATCTGTGTCAGCTTTTACGACTGAAATTAGGTCTTTGTATAAAGCAGAACACCAGAAAATATAGTAAAACGTAGAAAACACTCATAACCGAATCGAATCCCGTCCCACACGCGCCGGAAACGACCTGGCTCGAGGCCAAAACGTCCGTCAACCGTTCAACATTAACCAAAAGTAGGAAACTATAATTTCTTTGTACTGACTGAGCTCCGAACGCCGGAGATTCTCTTTGTTGTTAATCTTACGTTTAAGACACCTGTTAGCTCGCGAGCTAGTTACAAATTGCGCACAGAACGCTTCTTTAAAATGTTCGCCTTCTTATTTTGTAGAGAAAAAATTGCAATTTTTGCTGAAAGGTATGAAAAATTATGCGATGGCTTTCAAAACAGGTAAGCGTATTTTAACGCGCAAGCTTCACAAATCTTAGGCATTGAGTTATGGCATAGAAATATAGAAAACGATATAAAGTGCAGAAAAAGAGTTTTATTTCGACGCCGAAGCTGTTTGATTCAATTCACTTTTTATTTGTGGCTTTAGGAAATCCTTGTTCGGTTTGTGTTTGACGTGAAATCAGAAGCTTTTTGATCTACAGGTGGATTGTGGATGGAAGACTAGTCCATACTGTAACTAGTTCCCGGAGATGATTCAAAATAAACAAGCTTTGACTCAAAGTTTACAAAGAGGGTAGAAGTGTACATGTATATCTGTATGGGTAACGGTAGGTATAGGTAATACAAATGTATCTATTTTCTTCATAACCTACTTATTACAAACATGTCTTTTCCATACGAGTATTCAAATCTAATCAAATATATCTATAAATGTTGCTAATGGACAACAAACTGCAAACAGTCCTGTTTTATAGTGCAGCCATGTTCAAAATTGCTTGTCAATTCTATTTCCACAATCGATACTATGTGTGTTGTAGCTTGAAGTAGCTACAACAACAGTCCAAAATCCGCAGCAACATTTTTCGTGATCGGAATATCCAGTGCCAATAAATTTGATTTTATACAGACACAAGATTTCCAAGTGGTCTCGCGGGACTTCTTTAGGATCGTTTTTGTCGAGCGACGGGAGCTCTGTGAACGATTCTCCCTCTAACGTAGTCATGACATAAGCATTATGTTTATGTAAGCAGTTTACTTTCCGTCTTGGGGTAAATTATTCGTAAACACGAGGTTTCCTTTATAAGCAAGGGTTCGATCCTAGTTCCGGCGCGGTTCAATCAACTGACATGATGAAAATAAATATGACCGCTCCGTAAGCTGAAAATAGAAGACGCGATTAGAATTTCTGAATCTTTTATGGATTTTTTGATTGATTTTTATGTTGCTGCCTTAGTTAAAGTAAAAATAATGTCTTGATTACCGTAAGCATTTATCAATCGAATAATTTTATTATTACGCACATGAAAGGAAAATAAAAAAAATATCAAAGATACTATATTATTTTGCGCTTCTTGGACGGACAAATACTATTCACTAAGATAAATGTTGTCTATAGAATACTTTAAGTATAAATTGTAGTCCTTACCTAAAATCCTTAATCTTATTGTGTAAAAACTTCCGTATGTTCCAAGGCAGGTCGTTGTGTCCGTCGACGAGCGGCGTGTCGTGCAGCAGGCGCTCGGCGAGGCGCAGGCGCTCCTGCAGCGGAGCCCCGGGCGGCGCGCGCAGCGCCAGCGGGCCCGCCACGCACGCCGAGCCCGCCACCAACACCAGCACCGCCACGCAGCACCAGCGCCGGCGCCACACTGTGAAACCTGGCCAAGTGGGCGCTTGGTAGAGAATAGCTTCATAACCAGGAGGGCGCTTGGTAGAGAATAGCTTCATAACGAGTAGGACATGAGTAGTGGCAAAAGTATATGAATGAACTTTGTACTTAAGGGCTTTAGTACATCTTCAAGTCTTGTACGAAAATTTTTCGTTATTTGGGAAAATTAAGATGAATCATTGAAAAAAATCATCATTATTTAAATTAAAGCATTATGAAAATTGCGTTACCAGTCATTTTATATGGGTACTAAATATACAAACTGCATCTATAAATAACTAACAAACTAAGTAATTTTTTTTGTAATGGCGCCTTCTTTCCGAAATGTAACCGTGCCCATCACCGACCATCTAGAGTTGCTAGGTGTCACTTTGACTCCGACCCTCAACTTTGGCTCCTGTATTGAGTCTAAAGCTCAACTTGCAGCCAAGAAGCTGGGTATCCTCTCCAAGGTGCGTCGATATTTCACTCCGGAGCAGCTGCTGACCTTGTATCAAGCGCAAGTTCGGTCGTGTATGGAGTATTGTTCGCACCTTTGGGATGGATCTGCCAAGTACCAGCTTGAGTCGATAGAGTTAATTGAGAAGCGGGCTAAAAAACTCATCGCGAAAGACTCACTCTGTAGCTCAAAATTACAAAGCCTTGAGCACCGCCGTAAGGTGGCCAGTCTTTCGGTTTTTTACAGGTTGCATTTCGGAGAGTGTGCGGAGGAATTGCATAATATAATTCCTGCAGCCCCATTTTACCATCGTACGAGTAGAGGTACGGCAAGAAGGCACCGTTATACAGTTGAGGTTCCAAAGACTCGCACCAAGCGGTTCGCTTCGACTTTTATCGTGCGAACAGCCAAACTGTGGAACTCCTTGCCCGAATCTCTATTCCCCTTGAACTATAATTTGTCGGTCTTCAAGTCGAGAGTAAACCGGTTTCTTCTAGGCAAGCGCGCTAGATCGTAGATTATAACGTTGCTTAACATCAGGCAAGTTGTAGTCAAGCGTGAGCCTATCTAATGTAAAAAAAAAAAAAAAAAAAAAAATACTCGTAGTTTAATTACAAAGGTGTGTTTGCACCTTTTGTTTTGATCCAACTTTTATTTTTCAATACTGAGATTACTTTGAATATTGCATCGCCGCCGCGCTGCGCGTTGTTGTAACGTAGGTATGTAGCAGTACTGTATGTAGCGTATACGCAGAGCTACGAGTATGTATACTTGTAAAGCCACCGCAATACGATGTAAGTCCCCACGCCCACTACGCGACTATGCGTCCACATGGACTACATTCCAGGCCTGGGTTAGTGTTACGTCTGTTCAGTGCTAGCTAATGTGCATTAATGTGGCCCACCGCAAGCTGTGATGCCGTATGCCGTCAGCTTCGCTGGTTAACTCTGTGGTCAACTCCGATACTATTTTACTTTAAATTATATTTTCACGCTACACTTCAAGTTTAGAGAGACTTATTCTAAAATTAATAACAAAACATCTAAGTACAAAGAGCCCACCATCAAAGTTTTATGCAGAATCTTACCACTGAGGACCTTGCAGATAACAAATTAGTTATTTATCTGACGATTTCCGTCTGATCAAAAGCTGGTAAAAGATACAGCACGCTCTCTTAATCATTTAAATTAAAACTGAGATCCTCGAGATTCCATCAAACGATGATAATAATAAATTAAGGCTCGGCTTACCTACAGGCTAAGTCGGGCATTATGTCGGGTTACCCTATGCTCTTTATCTGTTTCCAAACTTTTAGGAATTAGAGGGATCTCAGCCAGCCGACCCGTATGATTTTGTCAGTGATAAATTGATAAATAACGAATCTTAACGAGGAATTAGGAATTCGTAATATTTGGAATATTCATCGGGAAAGTTCTAGAACAAGTCGCGAAGTTGAAAGTACTAAGTAATGATAATTTGCAGAAAATTAAGTTATTCTAAACCTACATTAATCTGAATATTATCTAATAGGGCAGTAGTGTTTTACTCTCAAAAGATGTGTTAGAAACACATCTATACTAATATTATAAAGCTGAAGAGTTTGTTTGTTTGTTTGAACGCGCTAATCTCAGGAACTACTGGTGCGATTTGAAAAATTATTTTTGTGTTGAATAGAACCATTATTATTTTTTGTGTTGAATAGACCATTTATCGAGGAAGGCTTTAGGCTATATAACATCACGCTGCAACTAATAGGAGTGAAGAAACCATGGAAAATGTGAAAAAAATGTGGAAAATTATTCATCTTTGAGGGCTTCCGTTAATAACTATTCCACGCGGACGAAGTCGCTGGTACAGCTAGTGGTACAATAATGAATCTGAGTAACTTGTAACTATGGAGTTATCAATAAATGATTTGTATTTATAATATTGTATCGTGGTGGAACTCGTACGTTGGTTATAATGTGTGTCGATGTACAAACTCGTAAAAACAGCATGTTCCGCCGCGGGCGTTATGTCCATTCGATAATCTAGCTGTCAGGCGTACTTACTCGATCATCGCGGATACTGCAGCTTAGCGGGAATATTATGAAATATCCATTTTTACAAACATGGTTGTAATCCTTTCGTGTAACGCTGTTGTAAAATACTTTTAACACAAAAACTGGCTTTTTTTAACAAGAGTATATCACAGTGAAAAACTTCGCGTATCAATATTTGGACATAGATTTTCATTTGTACCTTTTGGTTGAATTTTAGCTTTATGTACGTTGGGAGCTTCTGTTTGATGTTGCTCGGTTTTCTGTTGTGCGTTATTGTTTTGTGAGATTTATTGAAAAATATTTGCTCGTGCCGTAGGCACCAAGCTCTGATTGTTGTTATGCTTCCGTTAAAGATGGCTGTTTTATTGTGCCTGCTTTATCAGATCTGATAAATACATACATACATAGAATGCTAAAAACATATATTAGTAATTTCATACAGGTTTAAGAATGCACCAAGTTATCAACCTAATTAAGTTGATACTAGACTTGTCTCATCGATTTTAGCTAAGACTTCCTAAGTAGCGCTTGATCGCAAGGGAGCCCAAGATTCTTGCTTCACTCTGGTTAGTTCGAGCGTTCCCCGATTAGTGTAGACGAATTTCAGGATGACTTTAGTACCTAGTGGAATAGTTTACTTCCTCGTAGACTGAAATTCGCGAGACTGTTATTCGCATGCCCATTCAGAAAGTTTATACGAACTTAGTGTTCGAGAGGAAGCTATGAACGTGACATTGCTGCGACCAGCCAATCAACGGATATCCGATATGAAAAAGTATTTGTTTCGTAAAAATGTACTTCCAGACTTCGATGTGATTTGTATTTATTTAGATTTAGTTGCAGTTTGGAATTAAGTTGTCAGAAGTGAATAATGTTAACACGTCTTATCATTTGTTTCTTAGTAGCATTATCACCTATGAATGGATCATGAAATAGTTTTAAAAATCTACTCGAACTACAACAATTTTACCTCATCCAACAGTAAAGACCTTTTCGCGAAACAAGACCCTCGGCACAACATTGGGCCTGATATTAACAATTAGTATATATGACGGTATAGAGCCGCGGGCTTGTTATGTGGAGAGGATTATAGCTTTTGATTATTTTCTTAATTTATTTCATCCGCAATGTTGTATATAGTTGAGTGGATGCTCGCGGCTTCGCTCGCATTAAGAAGTAAAACTTGCATCTCCTATTTCACCCCTTTAAAAGCGGCTTTTCCAAAAATCTTTTCTTAGCAGATGCCTACGTCATAACATCTACCTGCATGACAAATTTCAGCCCGATCCGTCCAGTGGTTTGGGCTGTGCGTTGATAGATCACTATATCAGTCAGTCAGTCAATCAGTCAGTCACACCTTTGAGTTTTATATATTTAGATTCACGAAGATTTATTTGAAGGTAGGATTGGTTCTGAAGGTCAAGTGGAATCAGTTCCCTGAGAACCACTATTGGTAATGTTATAATAATTCTGGTTATTTCCATGTATAATAGGTATATATTTACATAAAAAAACGTGTATTCATTTAATAAGTTCTTTCATAGCTGTATGTTCGCGAGAGTTTGGGTTATATAGGGCTTTTTGGCGCTTAATTGACTAAAAAATATATTTGACTAAGAAATGTCGACGACTTTTAAAACGAGTAATCTATTTAATGAGATCTGAATCGGGCCGCTTCTCACTTAGACATATTTGCATACCCTATCGGGGTGATACAGTTCCACATCTTGTTTGTGTAACTGTGTCCTTTTACAATTCGCAAATAAATGACTATGACTTTGACTATAATTAAAAATGTTGTTGATTTGACTTACGCGAGGAGTTCCCAGTCGCGCTGGAGCTGTGGCTGGTGGTTGACGTGGTGCCGGTGGGGACCCACTGCGGGGACTTGCAGGCGGCGCAGCCCCGGCCGCCTGCTACCTGCACCGGGCCGCTGCGCTCCGTCACGTCGGGCGCCGGAGGCATGCGGGGCTTCTTGCTCTACACACAATAAAATATTAATTTAATTTCTTTAAATCTAGAGCTAATAGGTATCTAGCGTTACACCCTAGGCATCAGGCAGGCTGTACCTAGTCAACCGTAAATCTATCCCACGTAAAAAAACTTGTATAAATTATTATATCATTATGTAAACATAAGAGAAAAAGTGTGTTTCTTGTCATGTTTGTTTCGCTAGAGAGCGAAGGTATGACGTGATTTGATGGTATGGTGATAGACGGTATAGACTCTAAAGCTAAGGACTCACGGAGCAGTTTTTTCCCGCGCCCGTAGCGGTGGCGGAATCGTGTTTATTTTCAAAACTCACAAAGTCGGAGTTTTGTGCGGCGCCGCTGCCGCCGCGGCTGCGTGAGTTTTGAAAATTAAACGCGATTCTGCGACCGCGGCTGGCGCGGGAAAAAACCGCTCCGTGAGTTCTTAGCGTTAAAGTTATATAGGCTTCTTCTTATCAATATCACGCTACACGGTGAAGCCATTGCAAAAGCAAACAAAGATTTTATCATACTCGTTTGCACCTAAATTACACTCGACCGACTTATATGTAGGTGTGTCTTCATCTTACCGAACTACCCTTCAAAGTGATAAAAGTGTAATCGTGTATAAACAGAAAATCCATTTCAATTATATTTTTTCTACCCTCAGTAATTTATTAATGTTATTAGATAGACCTTAATTGAAATATTTATTACAGCTAACAAGGGTTATTACATTTACGAAAGCAAACCTTTCTTAAGAAGGTCTGTTAATTACGAAGCTCGTGGGTATTTTATTAATCCCTCCCTTCCCATTTACTTCTCTTGGTTTAAGATCGATTATGTCATAAGTCCTGCTAGTACCTATCTCGTTCTTTTCTTATTTCTACGTGAATGGATTTAATTAATATCCGACCATAATCCATGCAGTGTTTGTTATGGGGATTTAGCGAGATCAAATACGAGCCGGCAAAAATTAAAAGCTTTATTTATTATATATTAATTTTAAGTGATTGCTGTTATGTACATTGTACATACATATGTATCAGTACTTGTATGAGTGACCCATGCAAATGAGAGAAAATTGGTCGGAGACATGTTAAAATACGGCGGTAGTTTTGTAGAACCTACTGTACTTCAAACTAACTAGGATAGTGTACTCACATGTGTGTCGTAGTAGAGCGTGTGCAGTCGCTCGGCGGCGCGCGGGTCGCAGGTGCAGCGCGCGCGCGGCGCGGCGCCGGCGCCCAGCACCACGTCCCCGTCCACGAAGGCGTCGTCGTCCAGCTGAGTGCGCCCCTCGCCCCCCTCCTCGCGGCCCCACACCTCGCCCCCCCGCTCCCGGTATCGCTCGCTCGGGAACTCGTTGTACGACATCTGCCTCCGTATACTCCTACACCGGCTCCGGTTATCCAAAGTAGAAAATTTCATCTCTAACGCGGGCGAATGTCTCCGTATCAAGTCGTCGTTGTTATCGAAACTGCGCATCTTTACCATCTTCGGGCCGGGCCGCCTCGACTCGCCGCTCGAGCTACAATCTCTCAGTCTATCGAAACATTGGTCTACGTTGCCGGAAAAGTTCGCGTAAGTCGAGACTGTATTTTTAACGTCCCCTTTTCCTTGTAAACCGGAGGAAAAAATACAAGTCTGACTGTTTACCCTCCGCTGCGGCTTGTCTGCTAGTGACAACATCGATAGTTTCTTTAGCGAGCTCGTCGAGCCCGATGTTATCTCGGCCAGTTGGACCGCGTTCTGATGCTTCTTCGATATCGCGTCTCCGCCCATCTTTTTTAAATTGGATAATTTCCTTTTTATTTTCTGAACGAGCGTGCTTCTCGGATCGTACGAAATCAACTGTTTCGAAATGTAGTTTGACACTCCGATGGTTTTGCTCTTATTGAATTTTCTGTCTAAGCTGCGATGCGAGCCGATGTCGAGCCTGCTGCGGCCGGTGTCCCGTTTGATCCTTTCCAAGTCGTATATGTTGAGCGTGTGCCCTCGCTGCGTGACGTCACGGTGGCAGTTGACGAAGTTGTTCTGCTGCACGTTGCAGTTGCAGACGAGGTCGAAGTCCTGGCCGGGCAGGCGGTCGTCGAGGCAGTGTCGCTGCGCGGCGAGCGCCAGGCACGCCTCGCAGTCCACACCCAGCAGCAGCTCGAGGCTGGTGTTGCGGATGAAGCCGTCGCTGAAAGTGCGCGAGCGGAAGTGCGTGTGGTGGCGCGGGTCCCACTCGGACGAGCAGCCGGGCTCCAGGGGCGCCCCCTCGGCCGCGCCCTCCACCATGGTGGCCACGTCCCGGTTAACCTGGATGACGCGCGGCTGCCGGCACACGCGGCTGTCGCTGCGCACCGAGCTGCGGGACGGCGACGGCGACGGCCGCTTGTAGCTCTCCACTTGAATCATACTTAATTGTGTGTACTAAAAATCTACAACAATAAAAACAACGTCGTTCATATTTTGGTCCATGTCTCAACATACAGTAACATATATAGGTAAACACACTCCTAATTATGTATCATGCGGAAGTTCGAGAGTGTGTAATGAGTTCGCAACATTATGGACGGATACTTATCGAGTATTAACAAAATTGTGAGATAATGTTTCCTTAATGCGAACGCGACCGAACTTTGTTTAAAGGCTTAGCCTTTATCGGGAGAACTTTGATCCAGAATATGCTGGCGTCTGAAGCGACGTTCAAACTCTCCAACAAAAGATTGATATCGTCGAGAATAACATCACATCGGGTCATAACTTTTGATGGACTGTGAAGATATCTGGAAGCGGATATTGGAAAGAGTTCATATTTATCGATAACCGTCTACCTTCAAAATTTTAACGATTCATTAAGATAAGATAAGATAAGATATTTCTTTAATGCACACCAAAAAATTACATAATGAAAGAAATTTAAAAACTAATCTAATGTACATTGGGCGGCCTTATCGCCTTAGGCGATTTCTTCCAGGCAACCTTTGGATGGACAGGATTTAGAATTATAAATAGGCGGTGTACAAGAATACGTAAATTAAATAAATAAGTGAAAGAACACAATACAAACTCAGATAATACACTAATAAATAATAATAAACAATACAATACATAATACTATATGGATGATAAGTAATGATGATACACTAGCTTTTGGAATATGCTTTATTAATTCATTAATTAAGTTAAAGCAAGTTTCATTACCGAAATGTTTCGTGCCTCGTTGTAGGCGTTTAACAATCGTAATCATTTATGTATTTTGCTAATTTTTCAACATTGTCGGTTTCAAAACGCCCATTTTGCGTCACCAATTAAGCCACACAGTTGCTGCAGTACTCACTTGATATAGCAATTACAGTCGCTACGGCAATTAGCCCTCTTGGGGTTATTAGTCGAGCGGCACACGGCAGAATTGCCATTTATGTATCAAAATATAAGCATGGCAATCAACCGCGAGAGTACGTTCTAAAGCGGGCTATTTCAAAGATTTCATTTTGATGAATACAGACACATTAATTTTCCATTCCCCACAAAGTAAAAGTGAAGCGACGTGAGTAATCCATGAGGTTGCGTGTAACTCAATACTGTTATTGAATCCGCCCATGGATCCGGAAATTCCCGTATCTACTAACCAGAAAGTGTTGTTCCAAGAATTGATACTTTGGCTTTGTAAGGAAGAGAATACGGAGCACGGGGATAATGGAGATTGAAGTCGGGTAATATCGATAAGAAATGTATACCGCAAATTTACTGCGAATCCAGAGTATGTTGATATTTTCTTTTTCTTTATAAAAATAATAATATATGACGGTAACGAAAATTCTTAAGGTATCCGTAGATACCTATTTTGTACTAGCTGTTCCCGCGACTTCGTCCGCATGGAATAGTTATTTTGGGCATCATATTTATTTGTGCAAACAACCTCTTCAGCTTTATAAATTATAACTGTTACCTACGAGTTGCACCGTTTTCGCAGCGCACGCAACGGAAGCCCTCAAAGATGAATAATTTTCCTCTTTTTTCCACATTTTTCATTGTTTTTTCGCTCCTATTAGTTGCAGCGTGATGTTATATAGCCTAATAGTTAAAGCCTTCCTCGATAAATGGTCTAAAACAAACTCTTCAGTTTTATAATATTAGTATAGATGAGCTAGACTATACCTGTCTACCTTTTTGGGTTGTTACTTAATACACCACGAGAATTAAATTAAAGCTTTGACCTAATGAAAATGTCTATTCTATTATTCCAGGGAATGTACCTTCATGTACAAGGGTCAACCGGCTCGCAACCCTTGCCGTCCCTCGCCAAAGCCCTAACTCTATTGGGAACATATGGCATTATCTTGTTTATAAGCAGTGCTGGTTGGTAATTTGTTTGTTTTTTATTGGAAACATCCCTGTGTGTTTTTTTGGAGCAGATATTTCGAAGTATAATTGGATTAGATTTTATATGTATCTAGTGGATGCCTACGGCGTTGTTCGCGTTTTTTATATACAAAAAGTAACTAGGTTGGAGAGTAATTGTTTGAGAACTTAAACAACCCGCATACCAAAAATCAAGATGTTCCATCGCTACTATTAGTAAAAGAGAAAAACATGAAGCAAATAAAATTTCTTTTTTATTTTAGGCTATGGTGTGATATGATGATAGATTTAATATTTTTACATAAAGAACGTAAATAGTATTATAAGAAACTCGATAGCTAAATATTCTTGTTAACTTAATTTTGCTTGCAAAAAGATTTTGTTACTTTACATTTCTCACTTAAGATTTGAAGCTAGGTTGTATGAAATATTCAGAACGCCAAGATACAATCTAGAAGAAAAAATCACTTAGAACAAAAAGTCACTTAAAATTGTAGTCTAGTTGAAAGAGACTCAACTAGGCCAAAAGATATACAAATAAAATAATCAACCCACGTAACTGCTGAGATATTTGTATTTATTTATGGAAGTAAATATAAGAGCTTGTATATATGTACATGTATTTACTTATGTAAAGCTCATTTGTTTTCTATAACGACGTCGACTACCAAACACAGTTTGCAAAAGGCAAAACAGTGCAAGCAATAATAGTCTGTATTGTATCTCAATAAAGTTCAGATATCACGTCAATATTGTCCCGCTGTGCTGTTTAACTGGAATAATGAGATGGGAGACAGTCAACTCTGATAGATACACGTCAGGAACAAATAACTGAGGTTCAGGGTTCGAGGAAAACTGACATGCGTAAGAAGATTACGTACCTACGTCATAAATCAAGTCACCAATTTGCTTGTTCAGTTGCTTTATGTACGAGACTGAACGAGAGAAAGAGATGAAATTCCTTGGACTATACTTTTTGTTTGATTGAATATATGTAGTTGATTTCTATATAATTTGCGTTTCGTAACTTTGAAATACTTTTCATTTTATTTACTCGTATATAATATATTTATTATATTATTTAAAAATCCATACATATGATAAAGCTAATGAGGATAAAAATTCTGAACTTAGAAGACATTAGAAAAATAAATGTTAAGGTAAATTTTAAATCGACAAAAGAACACCTTTCCTCAAATTTTACCATTTTTGTCTGTTTATCTGTGTTTATATTCGGCTGATCGGATCATCATGATTTTTGGTATAGGTAGTATGAGGTCTTAGGAGTTGTTACTTGCTTTTTATCGTTAAATAATACGAGCGAAGCCGCGGGCGTCCACTAGTATTTAAATATTTTAGGGGTTTTCACACATTGTTGTTAATAACGTCACTTTGGGAACTAATTAAAATATTTAAGCAATAAACAAAGCCTAAAGTACCAGTACCATACCGTAAGACCATTACTTCCATCTAGAATCACTTCACTAGATAAATGGCGGCGGCGACCCTTTATGACCTAAATAGATAGTGCAAGCCCTAACTTCCTACTTGGAGTTTGGGCACTAAAGCATACAGTGACCTATGTCGTAGGTAGCGTAGGCTATACAGCTTTGTGACATCAAACGGAGAATAGGCCGACCAGCATATATGTTACATTAAACTCTGGATAATATGACAATGCTTTGCGAAAGGTTAAATTTAAATATCTTTTGTCACTCGACGCAATTACTTTAATATTTCGGATATTGTATTTCGAAACCTTAGTAATGCCTAAGAGGTAGCACAAATCGTGGCGAGCATTTGGCGAAGTCTTCATTGTACGTCGTGCAATCCCAGTACAATACAGGCGCATCTAGCGGGCGCGGCGCGGCGCGGCGCTAGCGCGCGGGCCGATTCTGAATGAGCGTCTCCCGGAGCCGTCTCCGTGCCTCCACGGCGAGAATAAGCCATTTTTGTTTTATTATGTTTGTTTTGCCGCTCCGCTATGCCAATATAGCTTTTGTGTTGAATGCTCATTTCATATTTCATTATCGTCAGATTTACGAGAGCAGCAAGAAACTTAATGGCTCCGATATTGTCCGTTGTACGCGAGCAAAGAGCGGTCATTGTGTTGTCTTTGGCTGAGTTTTTACTGCATGCAGCGCTCTGAGATTATTTCATCTGAACTGTTGGAAAGTACCAACTTAGCGGAACCATTATATGAGGTTATTTGGGAAATTGCTTCGTTTAACCTGGTTATGGTACTAACTACGTGGTCGTAATGGTTGAGTTTTAATAAGAAATTAAGCGCTTTTTCAAACTCAGAGTTTTATTTATCTCAAGTTCTATCGTACTTACCCACGGTACGGTACGGTACGATAGATTTTCCGTTTATTTCTTTGTAGTCATTGCAGCTACAGCTCAGACAAGTTTTTTGGAGTAAATAAAATGGGATTATTCGATTCACTTCTCAACTGTAAATGGAAATGAACTTTTTTCCATTATCTGTTCTTTATTTAGTGAAACGAATATTTTCTCTCACGATCAAACAAAATAAAGGAATTATTTTTCGTGCCGCTTCGGAATCCTGTCTATCCATTACACCCGTTTAACTTCTGACAGTTTGACTCACAGATAAATGTATTAAAGAAGAGAGATTTAATAGTTACTTATGAGAAATCGACCGACTGTAATTTCAAAAGGCAGATTATAAGGTAAAGGGAGATGAAAGCTTTCTCATTACATAGGTAAACGGACCGTGAAGTGTGTACCTACATAATGTCTGCCTCCTACCTATCTCGCGGCCGAGTGGTCGAAAGCTTAACTGATATCGCTAAGTGAGGCTAAATTTCATGGAAATGATGTGATGTTTACATAATTTTTGTGTTTGCAAAAAGTTCACGAACTGGGATTCACGAACGTATCAAATAACATATAGTTAAACATATAAAAAAATATAGTTTTGAACCTTGAAATATCTTTATAAACAACAAAAAATACAGAAACAGTACCATAGTTTGTTATTACTTCAAGCCACTTTCTAGTCTATAAATAGATTGTGTATATTTATATATTTCTTACCGAAAAAGTTATCACACCACAAATAGTAAACACCTATCCGTATACCAATATACTACACGGACACCACACGCAACGCAAAAAAGGAAAAGATTAGCAAAATTGCCAATAAATCTGCTCATGAAGCGAAAAGATTCCGAAGGGAAAGAACGATGTCCAGGAAAATGATTTAATTAAGGAGTCTTGTCGGCTATTATATGGGCCATTGCGGGCGCAAGCACTCGATACCGAGGGACTAGAGCAATCAATCAAACGGCCCAGATCCGATTGGAGGAATTCACATGTCTCCGATTTTATTCCACAATCGGGCAAGTAATAAATCCGGACAAAACTCTTAAAGAACCTTCGTAAATGTTCCGTAAACAGCTAACATGGTTTGAATAATGTGGGTGAAATTCGGTCGTTTCTCTTTTGAACGTGTATGGGAAGTAATTTGAAGGACACAATGTTGTTGTTGAATACCGGAGGTTGTTGTTACACATGAGAGGTAGAGAAAAAAACTTGTTCAATGAACATCTGCGTGAAAACTAAAATTGTTACATCAACAAAAACAATTCTTCACCTCTTAAGAATCTTTTTTTTTGCATTTAATTCATAAGTATATATCTGTGCATTGTCTATTTTAAACTTACCCTACGTTCACGAAAACATAACGTAGGTAGATGAGTGGCCAAAAACTCTCAACCACTATATAAGCACTACTTAATCTGAACAAATACTTTTGTGAGTGAATGTACATTGTACGCAGCCAAGACTGATTCCACGCTTTCCCAGATGAATGAATGGGTTTGCTCTCAAGGGGCTGTTACTGCCAGTTACTCATAGAATAAATAAAATAAATAAATATAAATATTTCAGGACATATCACACAGCGCCATCTAGCCCCATACTAAGCTTACGCTTGTATCATGGATACTAGATAACGGATATAATACATATATACTTTTCTTTTGTAAATACATACTTATTATACATAGAAACGACCAGACTCAACACAAATAATTACACATTTAAATGTTCGTAATTATTTGTGTCATGCGGGAATCGAACCCACATCCCTAGATTAGAAGGCAGAGCCACTACCAACTAAGCTAACAGAGCAGTCCAGTAAGGCCGTGATGTGCTGTGAACAGCTAGGGGAACATCAGATGACTTTTGTTATGGTCTTGTGTTGTTTTTCAATAAATTTTGGCCATATTTGCATAGTTCAAATATTGAATATATATAAGATCTAATGCTGACGGAGTCTACGACATCACAATTAAAAAAAAAACATGTATATATTTATATATGTATACACGAGTATGTATGGTTTTTTTAAATTAACCTTATACCTAATACCAACAATTTTAAAAGAACACATACACGCATTTATAAAAAACAATGAATTATTGGAAAATGATCTACTACGTCCATAAATATAGATGCCTAGTCTATGTAATTAATGTTGTGGATCATATTGAAATGAATAAAGTTTGTCATACCATAATAAAATTGATAAAAAATCAGATGCCCGTATGAGTCAAATAAATGTAACGATGTGTCGAAGCAACTGCAGTGGTATGTTAATAAAAGTATAATAACTTGATAATGTTTATTATCCAAAGCATTTGGATATTTTAGAGATGATTTAAATTGAATAAATCAAGTTAACACAAAAATTGCTTTGATGAAACTAATATCTATCTATAAATCCTCTAATTCAATAACGTTTTTGTGACAAAAGGTAACTAGATAAATCCACGTACGATACAAATATATCTTCCTTCATATATGCTTACTTTGTTCGAGGATTTCTGAACACCGTTCCATTAACGGAATAATGGAAATATCTGCAGGAGGGAAAAATAAAACGTAGAAGAAAGATTTCAGTACCTAAGCGGTCATTTGTAAGCGGCCGAGAAAAATGCTCGCTCGTCCAGAAAAAATAATCGAGAGAGCGGCGGCGGCGAGCGGCGTATAGTATCCAGTAGTATACCAGGCGAGAGTAGCCAGCCGACAGTACAGCTAGCCGGCAGTACAGCTAGCCGGTATGCGGCACTCTCCCGCTCCAATGCCGCCCTTTGATCGCCGATTTCCGGATACAATTCTTTACAAAGAGACAGCTATAATAATAAGTCAAATTCTTCGGGAGGACTCTATAATCTTCTCAGGGAGTGTTTTATTGCGGTTGCTTTTATTTAAAAAATGTTCCGCTTTCTCTCAGCTCCGGAGGCGGGCCAGAGTTGAAATGATTTATGACTCAGTTCATGAGTTTGGTATTTCGCGTGATTTATATGAGTAGCGATATTATAATACGTAAAGTAGTAATTAATTATTAGTAAACTTTATGGCCTGAAATGGAATATTTGACTAACAATTTAAGTAGATCACAGAAGTTTTTAGGGTATCGTACCTTTAAGGAAAATCTTTGGAGAGTAAGTATTATTTCATTGATTTATGTCAAGATCTTTCTCCATGTGAACTCGAAGATAGATAGATAGAAATTAATGTCTATGGCCTCTTTTATCTGTGAAATATCAAGTTGTAAGTCAATGCGATTAAAGTATATGTGGGTTATATTTGTGTTTATAATACTAGGCATGTTTATACCAAAAAAAATGTGATTTTTTTATACATAATTAGATTAAGCACTAATCAATTTATTAGGTACGAAGATGATGATACTCATAATATTCATAACTTAAATAACAAATGTATGTTCCCTAACTTGGAATATAACTTAGCGAAATAAAAGTATATGTAAGTAATCTGTGTACCGTTGCAAGTTCAAAAATAACAAAGCTTTTGTTCGTATAGATTTTTTATGACTATGTCTACAGGCTTTAAATAACATAATATATGATCCGTGAATTAATTTTGGCTTAGTCTTTCATAATACCCGTGTATAAAATAGACGATGAAAGTATAAGCAGAGTCTGGCGGTCGAGTTTGATTAATTTCTGCTTGATCCCATTAACTCGTTAGCGATTACGTTTTTAAGCCTGAATTTAGAAATTTGATTTTTCACACAAAATGTACAGCAAAAGCGAATCTAACATCTCTCATATTTATCGATGAAACACTTTGCATATTTGGTGTTGTTGTGAAACATTTTCAATATTATCTTGATTTTCAAATAGGGACCTATTTGACGACAAACCAATAAATTCTTGACACAGAAACTACGAGTAAATAGTACTCCAAAAATAGCGTTACAGCAAGATGAAGTGCATTACCAGTCATCAGGCGACTTTCAATAATGTATTGATTTTTATCTTAATGCGTTTGGTAGGTATCGATTATGCATTGTGTATGGCATATTTGTTTATGTCCTGTCTTGTGCTCGCGTATAATCGACATGTCATTAGTGCTGCAATAGAGATGAATGGCACATTAATGTCGCCGTGCTCTGGATCATAGGTAATGCACGCTAATTGATATGGAACTGGCATTCCAGGGCCATCACAATGTGCACAGCTTATAATAACACAGATTATCGCTACCAGGTAATCAGATAATGTCGTTACTGAATAATTGAATCAGCACAGCGATCACACGAGCCTTTCATATTTTGTAAAATTGTTCTCACGAAGTGGCTAAAGTCACTTTCCTACCAGGAAACAGAAATCTTGCTAAAAATTACCCGGTAGACACTATTATGTTTTCGTTTAGAATTATCCAAATTTTAAAAACTTCATTAACATAGCCAAATACACACAAACACATACACGCACACACAAGACACCCACAACGCCCCCACTCAATTCACCCAGACACATGAATGTACAATTTTCCTATGATTGTATAGTATAAATACCTAAGCTTTTCTGTATACCATTGATAAATAATTTGTCAGTATTATTTAGCTATAATTCAACTTACAAAATGATCTTTTAGTAGATTTTGCTTTGTTTTTAAAGTTCATCTATAAACTTTGTATTATAACAAAACGGCATCAACTTGTAATGAACATTTTATGAACTGTTAACTTAGATCTGTAAGACTAAAATTCTTATTCTTTTCACTAATTATTTGACCAAATACTTAACAATTTGACCTTTTCTGATGTCTGTAATGTAATGTTACTATATCTAATTTAATGAAAATGTGAACTGTTAAACTTAGATTTGTAAGACTATAATTCTAATTCTTTTCATTAATTATTTTGACTAAATACTTATCAATTTGACCTTTTCTTATGTTTGTAATTGTCCTATATTTTAATTTAATGTAATGTAATTTAAATTCTATTTTGTAAAAGTAAATATTTAAAACTTAAAATGTATACTCTCCAAAAATAAGACCCCGGAAGGAACTAATCTCCGTGACACAGACGCACCGGCGTCTAGTACGGTGCTTTAGTGATATTTAGTATGTGTGCATTTTTATGAAAATAAATAATTTTGAATTTGAATTTGAATTTGAATATATTGGATAAATTAAACGGCATCGATACTTCAATTTTCATTTACAGACAAGAAATATACGAAACGAGGTGAGTAAATCTGATGCATTCGAGGAAAATATTTAAATTACGTTTTTTTCTCACAGGAAACATCGCGCTGTAAAAATATTCATGAGCTACGGTTCAGACAGCTGCTCCGCTCAATCAAAATGCAAGCATCACGACCATAAACCAAATCTGGCCACGTTCCTTCACTAAAACTTTTAAAACAAATTAAAACTTCAAAAAACACCGCCACAGTTCGGCTATTTAACTTAAAACAAAAGTTAGTTCTAACTTTTACAACAAATACTTACACATAAGTAACATAAACCGTGAAAGTCACATGAATATAACACTCATAATGATCGCCTCACAGGTGCTATTCACGATATTTAAAGGTGACATTAGTCCCGTGACTCGCACACAACACCCGTATTAATGGCATGCTTTTAATAGCGTAGCGGTGCTACGGCGAAAGGTTGGTTTGTAGCGCGAGTGAGCGAGCTACGAGCGCGTGCTACGCGGCCGCTACGGGCGCGGGACGTCGGGCCGGGCGGCGCGCGTGGCTCGCACTGCCTCCGCTCCGCTCGCCGCGAATAATCCATACCAGCCGAGAGGCGGGAGGCTGTATTTACCGGACCGAAGGGCGGCCGGTCGAGCTCGCGCCCGGAGCGCCCGGCCGCCGCCGCCGCCGCGCTCGCTGCAACCTACGCTCCATCATGTTGACACAATTTTAAATAGCGCCTCATAATTTGAGGTCCCCGCGCTGATTGCACCTCGTAACCGTCTCGCGAATGCTTTTACTGTCGATCGATGATAACTGCATTTAAGTGACGATGTCATTTGTTGGTGCTCATACGTAAAAGTTAGAGCGCAATAAAAACAGATCGTAACTTGTTTATTTTTGCGAAAAAAGTGTTTCGTGAGCATAAGGTTGGCCGTAAGACATTACATTAAAATGGCCGTAAACTCAATATCAAAGCTGTAAAACGATATTATTCTTGTTGGAAAAGAGTCCACAAAGAACTGAACTGGAAATGTAACAAAAATGTTTGACACGACTAAGAAAACTTGTTACGAAACTTTGCTTTTCCGCATGAGTATTTTCGATGTGAAATATGAGCAAAAGTGCTTTGGGTTTATTTGATATGATTTTTGTTGAGGGTAGTTGTTGATTGTCGAATAGTTTTTTACGGTGGTAAATGAGCATAATTAAATTTCCTGCGACCGTTACGCGTTCACCAGCTTTTGCCACCAAACAATTACATAGCGCTAATAACTCATAGGTTTTGTTCTCCGATCCTCATTTGTTTCTGTCAGGATAACGTTTTCAGAACACTATTGTGTCATTAATTTTCACATGAGTGGTTATTCTATGAATTTTTACTAACATTTCTGGGAAGACGAATCATGAGTTGTGAATTCTTCCAGAATAGGAGTTTACTTCATTTATTTTCTCTTCATTGAGGTGAAAACATTGTCTTTATTCAGAAACAATATTAAGGACTTCGTATAGAGTACATCTTAAAAAAGTAAAAGATTAAAGAGGCAGTGGACGTGAGTCGGTTGTTCTTTGTTGTTGTTATAACAATAAATAACGTTGACGTGACCGGTTTATTAGTGGCAGCATTAGGCGAGGTAGGTGGGCTCTACCAAGAAAATGAGATTTCGGATTTCGGACGCGGTTTCGCAGATAAAGGTCCTTAAATAAGCCATCGGAAAATACTCCGACAAAATACTACGATATATAAATTGTGCGCTCAGTTAGCCGGCTGCGATCGCAGCTATCAGTGGCGACTCCTGTTTGTTTATTGACCATATCCTTTGTGTCCGAATGGCTTTCCGGGATGATTTAATGCGCGCACTCTCGGAACCGCGCTCCGCTTCCTACCATTTTTATTCATAACCGCCCACAATAACACCGTTTTACGAAATCTAAAATGTTCATTAGGCGTAAAATAAAATGTTTACCCGGAGAGAGGTCGTGTAAAAATTGGGATGAAGTATCGGCGATGTATCGTAAAGCGTAAGTTTTTATTGGCGATGCGAGAAAATATGAGAAACGCGTGTTGTGGCGATTCTGGCGAGAAAGGAAAAGGGCGGAAAGGTAAGAAGCGGATGACACAGGGCAGCGGCGCCTCTCGAGGCCTGAAAGAAGTTCGGGCCGAAACTGACGTGTTCGCTTATGAATGCTTCGCACCCTTTTCAGTTCGGGCACACAAAGATTTTACACGATGATAGCGGCCGTAACTAGAAGCTATTGTTACCATAACACTTTTTTCTCGTATTTCGTCTTTTGTACCATAATGCATACATTTTAGGATAAGTATTTATTGAAGTAGATATTATTTTATTTTAACTATAAAAAATAGAAACATTATTTGAGCAGAAATAATCAGAATAAAAAGATTAGAGAGAAGAATTCTTATTCTTTTTGTAAAGGTATGAGCTCGTTTTGTCTTTGGCATTTGATAATTTCCTAAAGTTATTAAATAAGATTTATTCTCAACTGAAGCTTGTCAGCAGGTTCAATAATTTATGGCTCCTCAAAAAAAGGTAACATGTATATTTCAATAAAATTTCTAACTCAGCCATGTTACCTTTGTGGGTATTCTAAAATAAATGAAAATACTTATGTCAAATATAGCAATCTAAATTGTTACGTACCCACGTGTACATACAATAATATCATTTAATTATATCACTGGTACAGTCGAGTGAAGCACATGATCCACAATATCACAAACATTTGCTAATGAAAGTGGGAAGCCGCAACCACCAAGTAGGTGTTGGAGGCCACCGACAGCACCGGTATTTGACAAACACGTGCGCGTTAAATACAAAGCAACTCTATTACTCAGCCTTTCATGAAGTAGGTATAGTTAACCTTAATCTTCCCTAAGCCTACCTAACAGTAAATTTACCAGGAGAATATGTTTAACACTCAGCAAAGGTTGTGTGCTCGCTGCTTCCTGCCTTCCAGTAAACACAAGTTACGCCATCCCCATGTGAGTATAGGACTTAATATCGAAAGTTAATTTTGCGGTCTCCCACAGAGACATACGGTATTGTGAATCAACGAACAACTTCCTATTAATTCTCATATGATGGGCGTGTTTGCACCTACCTTAATTAATATAGGGACGCCGATATTAACATGTCATTTAGTAAATCGCACGTGCTTGCAAGCCCGCTATATTTAATATATAAGTAGTCTACACACACTCCAAATAGGTACTTATTGGCAGGAATATAAAACGAGTTTTACGCGCGAGAGAGGTGGAAACGATCCGCATTTTATAGCGTAAAGGACTTTCTCAGTGAAATAAAAATCTTAATGGCATTACCTGGGAGGTATTGCGTTATTACAGTGTAAGGCTGTTAATTGTTTCACGACAGGGTCGAACTGCAATAACGATATAACGGAGCGCTTGTTTTATGTTCTCCAACATTGTAAGTTCGGCGCTGTTTTGAGGGGGACATTTTACTGAGAACTTTTTACGTTTCAACATGAGGAAAACAACCTTTGCTAATAGGAATTCCTTCGTATACTGTAATGGAAAGACGTGCTGGCGAGACTGTTATCTGGACTCATAATATTTTCTCGGACTTACACCGCCCGCGCCGGCTTTGCGCGGAACCTGTTTTTATGAAGGTATTAGACTGAGTATGAAAGGTATCTATACTCCTACATATAGTACTTACTGTAATGCTATGAAAGTTTTTATATTATGCTGATAATATATAGGGACACTGTTTACCTGATAGCCTGTTTCAGTAGTAACAATTTATCTTATAAATTTTCATCTAGCTTAAAATATGAAAGATAGATTTACCCTGGCTTATTTCTAGAAGAAGAATAAAAAACTCAGAAACTTTCTCCTTATTCTAGGAATCGTTATATCTATTTATTTTGTATTTTTTTCCTAGTAACGCATAGATTGAAACTTTTCACCGAACACGACACATTGAAAATGTTCACCGAATGTTATCAAAATTATTCGAATAGTTCACAGAAATTGCCAACCGTGCTAAATTTAAAGGCAGCCAATACAATATAAATCGCGCAAATTATAGCGGAGCAATATTTGTGGGGAGCGTTAGCGCCACTGATCGATGTCGAACAATTTATACAGAGCATTCAATGCAAACTCATTCCTACGTGTCGGCCGAAATAACAACGCGTTTCAACGTAGATCGAGTTTCAACTGAGTAGTGTTTTCCTCCGCCAACCGTGATTCAATTTAGATTGATGATCGTTGCCCGGAACCAACATAATACCGGCCGGGATGGAGGCCGCTCGAGCCGAGCTACTGGAAAATAATAATTTACCCTAATGACAGGCTGCAGCGCGCTGCGACTCCGCTCCGACCTTTTTATCCTAATTACTTTGCAATCGAATTAAATATTTCCACACTGAAAGTAATCCATTACAGCGCCACGCTCTTAACTCTTAACCACTTTCCCCTATATTAAAACCGTAAACTTTAAACCGACTTATAGCGACCGTCTGTCTCATATTTCCAGAGCACCGATATGCAAAACTCTCAAAGTAAAATACTGTGTTATCCAGTCTCCACCTGTAATACGATGAATAAAAGCTTTCTATTGAAAAATAACCTTATTTGTTGACGTCTAGTATGCTTGAGAGGAAAATAAATTTGTTCTGGTGGATATAGAGAGCCCCGGGCGAGCTAGCCGTGCTAGCCACTCGCCAGCTCCGTCTTATTTGCATGCAACTTTATAAGCTCGTATCTACCGGTGCCCATCTATAGTTCTGTTATCGACTCGCACCAATTTATTTTAAAATAATGAAAATATACTTTAAATTGCAACGATCCAGATTACCCACACAATACTAACAACTGCTGACAAAACAAACGTACGCGGAAAACAAACCAAAACGCAACAGAGTATTTTGTGAAATAAACCTGAAAGCTACGTAACTTGCCATATTTTATTTTGTTCGTTTGCAAATTACTCTCGTGAACTGATTTACTGTATTTTAGCCGACGGTTGGAAAATATTTAACGTTTTCCTCGTAAGTCAGTAAAACTGTTATACTACTTTACCGAAGTCCAAGGAAAAGCCATTCTTTATTTCCCGAAGGTAGTTCCGTTGATTGAGTTGCAGTTTTTTCACGGAACCAATTGTGATTTTATGTGGGTTTATTTTGACACGTGTTCATTTCATTTTATCATGCAAGATTAATTAGTTGATTCTTAAGTTGTTTTTGATATCGATAATAACTTAATAAGATACTCGTACGAGTGGTAATGTAAAATTACTTTTAAAATTTACATATGAGGAAGAAATGTAACTTTACAAGAGCCAACAACTTGAAATTTTATAATTAACGTACCAGGAAGCAAGAATGCGGCAAGTACACGAGAATTACAAACGTGAAACAAATTTATGCACATTTGGGGGTATGTTCCATGTTCATAGCTAAATGCTAAGCTCAGCGTACATATTCTAGATTCTCCTTAGGTACGTTTAATGCCGTTCTTCACTTGGATTTTAAACCAATTACACGAAGCTTGACATATTGTAGGAGGTTAAATTTCTGAATTTTGTAAGATTATGGTTCTCCGTTATCTGAAATGCGCATTTTATTTATTTGATATAATGCTGTTTCCACAAAACTGTAGTAAACCTCGACTAAACTACGCGACTACGATAGGTGAAGATTTATTATACAGACCACTTTTTACTCTGCGAGTCTAAATATATAGCCTAAATGGCAGGTTGGTTTATGCTCTATACTTTCGTAGATATATTTTGCGCAGAATCTATATAGATCAGAACATAACAAACACACTTACCTGCTTAGGTAATGTAATGCAATATTTTATTTAAGGGGTGAGTAGGTAAGGTATGGCGCGTAGATAATTGATTTATTGGTAGATCGGGACTTCGCCATCCCTTCCCACGTTACTCACTAAAACATAGAACCACAATGGGAGCGGCGGAAATAGGAATGTATGCCAGAAATTGGTATGAGACCCGAGGACCAATGTGCAGTATATCTTATTTATGTATTTAACTTATTTGGCACAGATTGACTATTCATACGAAAAGATTATAATATAAAATTAATTTGTGGAGGTATATGTGTGTTTTAAAGAGCCGGTATAGTACATACTTATGGCCATAAAAATAAACATATTAACCTTAGGTAGCTTGGGTCCTGCCCTGCTGCCGGCGGCACCACTAGTTTTAAGTTTTTATGATATTTGTTTTATGTTATGTACATACATATATTGTAAAAAAAATAAAAAAGAGTTGTAAATAAATTAATCGGAAATAACATGGTAAATATAAAACATTTAAGTAAAGTATAAATAAGTACAACAGTTTTTCTGTAATTTATACACAAAGGTTACTTTGACAATAAATAAATAGCAAGTTAAAAACATAATGATTTGTGAATTATATTTTTCTTTGTAGTACAAACAAGGACATTCAAAGAAAACTGGCCGCTAGCGATGTTATAACTACAAAAGTTTAGAGCTTTGTTTCCAGCAATCACGGCGAGCTCAATAGACATCTCACTATGCCGAATGAAAAAAAGTCACACAAAATATATAAATATACGTGATGTCAAAAATTTATGCATACAATTAAGCTGAAGAAGGTATAAAAATTAGAGAAAAAGAATGTTTGGGTATGCTTTAAAACGATAATAAAACACATGTCAGCAGTTTTTATAATATTTGTCTTTTTATCTGGGTGTCCGTTTTTCTGTTAATAAATACCTACGGTTAATTATTTAGGCATCTCCAGGTTATACAGTGTATGATTTCCAGCTACTATCACCGTCATTAAACTTTGTAACAAACGAAAAGTTTCGGCGAACGGTCTCCACTCTCTACTCTCTATCTACGTCGCTGAATCAATGGAAATTCGATGTTTCAACTTCACAAACTTACCTGTGGTAGTTTGGTAGGACTAGACTCGGTGTTGCCAATTGGCATGAAAAATAATGATGAACTTAAACTAATAAATTAGATCTACGAAAACTAAGGAAGAACACATTAAAATCTTGATAAATTAAAAGTTACAAAATTTAGTAATTGTATTTCACATAAGACATGGGATGTATTTTTAAAGATGCTACCCTAATTATACAACTACTTTACTTTAAATGCTTACCCTACACTAAAGTTTCCTCCATATCATAATAATAAAACATAAAAATATATTTAAAATTGAAATAATATATTCAAGTTTTTATGATGTTTGTTTATTTTAAATATTCATAGATATATTGTAAGAAAATTAAAAATCGTTGTAAATAAATGAAAATGGAATAAAGTAGAACATAAATTGCAATTTCCTACGCAACTTTTTCTCTACAGGCAATACCTTATAGTTTCACATGAGCAATGTGTCGAAGTTTCCCAACAGGCGGGTTGTTTGGGCAAACTAGGCACATAGATGGCCACTCCTTGAGCGAGGTTAATAGAATACGATGTCACCCTTGTAACTTTTTATGTTCGTATTTATATGACATTTAGCGAACTTTTTCTCCATCATGAACCATTTCCGCAGCCGTAGAGGTTGCGACTTGTTGTGTTATGACGAAGTTGGGTGCTCAGATGAATTTATAGTAAGAATAAGATCCATAACATCACATATTATGATGTTGTGCATTAATGATGAATGGAAAAACATACTCACATATGTATGTATACACAGACTGTATCTTTTTCCAATATAAGTGTGCTTTCTAGTTCAATATTTAGTTCTTAATTCACTATAGGTTAGTACCTACTTCTCTTCGACTTGTCAATAGAATCAGAAGGAGTCACGATCCTCAGCAATGAGGGATGCGAGTAAGAAGAGAAGAGGGAAGTACCTACTCGCTAAAGTGTATATCTCTAAACATAAAAAGCACATACCGTCAACATTTTAATAATACCATTTTATTTTCAACAGGTCCCAAATCTTTTATTAATCAAAGTTCATCATCAAACCTCCTCGCGTCTTGTATATAAGATTCCCCTTTCTTGCCGTCCAAGCCGAGCCGTTTTATAATTTCCTCGCAGTGTGTTTCTGTGAGCGGCATGTTGTCCATCCTAGCAAGGGCGTAGGCAGTGAGGTCCTCACAGCACATCATGCCGATGTAGTTACCCACCATCTTCAAGCGGACGTCAGCTAGTTTCATCAGAGGGGGCGGTAGAGGACGCACTGAAAGATAGATTTGCTCTTTATTGTACCATGCATGGTTTTTTTTTCGTATAATAAGAACGTATATCTAGTGCCACAACTGACGGCCTTATCGCTCAAATTTTTTTAGGGAATTTTAGGATGTAGAAGAGCTATAAGAAGATTACAAAAACAGGTGTTAAAAAAATAAAAGCACAAAAATTATTTAGTGATTAAAGATTATTTATTTACTTTCAAGCTTACACTACAGTTTTCAAAACATCCAAATTCTTACGTTTTTACTAGGTAACTTTATCTCGATCGGTCAACTTTTTCTAACACAAAAAGAGACGTGGCGCAGCGTACGCCTGTGTATCACAGATTTAGTGAAACGAAAATATCCATTCTGTTATTGCAAGTTCGGGAACGGTCGTCATGCCTAGGTTTAGGTATATTCAGTTTACCGCATAGAGTCTGCAATTTCCCTCCGCGGAGTAAAGAAGTAAAAAGTTTTGTTCGAGTTAAGAGAACACACATTTATCTGATAGCCCGACGAAGCCTCCGCTAAGTTTACACATCCATCGCAAGGAGCGAGCTCTTTGATATCGGGTTACCCGCGCTTGTAAACAATATATTGTTGGGAGTATACATGTTTTCTTTGTACATAATCCTCGTAATACTGGTAATACTCCTAAAGTCTACAAACCAGGAACTTATATAATATTGTATGAATTTGTACATGGGTAAATAATATCATGTTTGTATGCTACAAAATTGGTGATTCAAAACTAATGTGAAATCATGGTGATGGAGTGACTTCGGGTTCCTGCTAGGCTAGCCATGGTCAAATAGAAATCTGTCCCTAAGTACTTAATTCTGTATTTTGGCTGCTTTGTTTCCAGATCCATACAAAACCAAGCTCAAATGACAGACGATCCAATGTAAAACAAAAAAAACTTTATTCCGACCAGATCAACATATTACATATATTATCCACATTTTTACATCAAATATTCGCTTAGCGACATCGACGATGAAGCGTTACAATAAATAAATTCCTGTAAAGCCATAAATCACCGCCAACGACAAAACAAATCTATGTCGACATTTCTTTTTATAAAAAGCCTCGCTGCTACGGGCAAAAAGCCGAAACAGTTAATAAAACATAAGGTGAAAATCGCAGTCCCATTTAACAAGGTGTTTAATGTTTAATGGGTAAAGCTGTGAAGGTCATTAAGGAAGAGCCGTGAAAATAGGAAAAAGTTGGTTAAAATGCGACCTGTTTATTATCATTACGAGTCAAGTCGGGCGGTAAGTTAGGGCAGGAAATGGTGCGGGAGGGGCGTGGGAACTTCTACCGTACACTCACTCGCAGTACCTCATTTACAGGCTGCAGAACGTGCTAGGAAATTAGAAGGCAATCACTTGGGCAGTGAGGTACGAACAATGAAACAACTTAGATTATATGTATGTATATAGGTTTGAGGCAAAAAAAAAATCATGTTGCATGGCTAGCCAAGCAAGCCATACCATCAGGTAGACATGAGTAAAATAAATGTGTGTATTTTATGCCAAAATTGAAATAACGACAAATTAATTATGTAAGAAAGTTTGAATAACCTTCTCTCTTAAAGATGTTATTTTTCAGTGATGTCTAACTTTTGTTATTCAATATGAGCTCGTTGTAAAATGAGTGTCAATAAATTTTAGTAGCTTTACAAGAGCGTCCAGAAGTGGACATTTTCTGCTACTGATGAAGCAAAGCTGAGCGACTGAAATTTGCGAGTCACACCTTTATTATATGCCGCCAATGCTGTTCTTTTACGACGGGAAGCAACTCTGGAGGCACTAGAAGTGTTATACATACCTACTCGCAGTTATTATACCTAGAGCTTGCTATATGGAGGACTCAGTTTCGACGACCTAAGGCTCAGCTCGGTTTCTACCCGCTGAAGTCTTATGCTTTAGCTTCAATCTTACTTTAAGCCTCTTTTATAGATCTTTTAAAAAAGGCCAAGATTTTACAAAATTTAAGGTAGGTTTGTTGGTTTGGTCCTGCTTCACGATGTATCATTTAAATTTTTGAGAAGGATACATATATCTTTCTAAGACGAATACGGGCTGATTAATGCGTGCTACAGCTTGGGTATTCATAATTTTCAAATTCAAATATTCTATTTACAATCGACACTCGCATAACATTGGTGAACATCATGTGAATATCTCAAATTGCTTAGTTACGGGCGAATAAGCGTTATTAAGTTTTTTATGCATCTTGAACTATATCATCAGTATCAGTCTGCCTTTTCCCTTGACATCAAGAGAGTTATAGCTAACCCCTAGCCTCTTGCATAAAAAGAGTAAACTTACCGTTCTTTTCCCGCCGTTCCTTCATGATAAGAGCCCGGAACGCCCCTGGAGTCCCCGCGTAGAAGAACAGCACAGATGTCCCAGGTCGAGGGTTCATGAAGAACACTGCCTGCTCCCACTCCACCTCCAGCCCGGGCTCGATGGAGTTCAGGTCTTCTTTTATCTTTTGTAATCTCTATAAAGATTATAAGTTCTTAATTTACTTATACATATTCTAGTTTAATGAATAGCCCAGAATAGAATAAAAACATAAAAATGTTGCCTGCACCTTTCATTTGTCTGCATATTAGATATAGTTTTGTTTATAAATTTTATTTCGAGTTACTTTCATATTTTTTACTCGTAATCACTTACATTTTTTTGAATATGTAACGTGAAACTTGTTTAAATAGTAAACTGAAAATTACTGATGAAAATCAAATGTATCACAGAATAATCAAATAAATGTTAAATGCTTGTTTATGAAAGCTTATTTAAGCATACTATGTAAACAGAAAATTACGGGAAAATGAAGTTAGCTATATAGTGTAGAAAATTCAGTCAGGTACAACTAATCTTTATTGGGGTTGGGTACGAAATAGGAAAGTAATGGATTGATATTACCAATAGAATAGGTATTTTACAATCCCTACATAATTGAATCGATATCCACCATGTTTATGAATATTGAAACATGAACTACATGTAGAGCAAATGTAATAATTTAGCTATGAAATCGATACACTAGTAATTTACAAGTTCGACTAATGGGTACTAATGGATCGTAAATAATATATTCAATTCAATTCAATTCAATTCAATTCAATTCAATTCAATTCAATTCAATTCAATTCAATTCAATTCAATTCAATTCAATTCAATTCAATTCAATTCAATTCAATTCAATTCAATTCAATTCAATTCAATTCAGGTCAATTCAATTCAATTCAATTCAATTCAAATATACTTTATTGTACACCAAATAAAAAAGAAAATATTTAACATAAAGGTGGAAGGTAACCAGGGACATTGGGCGACCTTATCACTAAAGTGATAAGGTCATAAGGTAAGGAATATATTGTGTAATTTAAGATGGGTAATTTTAAAAAGAAAGGAATACCGTGGATAGGCTCATGTTTATAACCTTGCTCGATGTTAAGCAAGGTCTTGTTATTGCACTTGGTATGAATATTGTAGAAATAGGTTTCGTGCTACATCTTAGAAAACAGTGATGTCTAACTCGGGCAAACTGTAACTAATGTAGTTAAATATGAGACTATTTAGTTTTAAATAAAGGCTTATATTCTGTGGTAAGTGATTTTCTACAAATAGTCTCTCACCTTCTTAGCAGCGAGTGCAAATATGATGGGATATATTTCCGTATGCTCTCCCCAGAAGTAGAAGATCTTCCACATGGAGTCGATGACCTGGTAGGGGTTGAAGCGCGCGCCTCGCTCGAACTGCTCGCACGTGAAGTTGGGGCTGTTGCCGGAGCCACGCCCCGCCGACATCCACAAAACAATCCCGAATATCCACATCCAAGTAAACATTCTCCACTTGCCGTTCGGTTAGTAATTTCACTCCCTTGTTTTCAAACACGCGACCTTATATGCCCGGCTCTGCCAAAGATTCGGTAATTGTACAGAATATACAGCGTCATAACTCTCATTTAGAATGGGCACGAGCGCTCATTTAGTCATAACGACATTTTAATAGGCGCCCAAGTAAGCGAATAATTAAACTCAACGTGTCACCTTTGAGTGCTGGGTAAGTGACAGGTTGCTCCCCTCCGCGCTCGGATAACATTTAATTAATGTTTTATGAAAATTGATAGAGGGTTATTGTACTACCGGCGCAGTCCAGCGGTTCAATTATATTAGGCCCGTGACGAGGGTACCCTGGACTACGCAGATCCTAGCTTACGGAGTAATGGGCCTTTCACTAAATACTCAAACATTACTTAGTTTACTACCGTCATATAATACGAATCACAGACTCCGGTGATAGCTGTTAATTAATTGTTCACTTTACGTGTACTATCAAAACATTTATGTTAAGCATAAATTGCCATAGGTATAGAATCAGAAAGTTGCTCCTCTTTTTTATTCTTTGCCAATATGCTTTTGTGTTTTTACCAATCCGAAATTCAATACCGACAATATCAAATCGCTTGTGTAAACAATAAATAACGCATACGCACAGTAACAGATCGGTTCAAATTTAAATGTATGTAATAACGTTATGAGGCAATGGAGCACTCTAACAGCATTGTAGCAAGATTTATTGCAAAGGTTTCCCGCGGGGCCGCAAATATAGGTAGCTTGAGCATAAGCCGCTGTAAACTTTGTGGTACCTACAAGTACTCACACGTGATGGTTTACATTTTTAGCATTCACCACAAGCATATACATAGTTATACTTATGTACATAACACACATCAACATGAAGTTAGAGTTGTGGTGTCGAGATGAGAAAGCTGCGGCAGATGTAATTTTATAGTGTGTGTTTATCACGGTTGCAGCGAAATGGTTTCTGCGCAATTTGCACTAGAGATTCCTCGTCGGATGCACATCGTAAAGCATGTCGCCTAGTCCCGAGGCGGCGCTGCGGCCCCACGCTCGAGCCGCGACTCTGAGGATTCGCTCACAACCACACAAAAATATTTCACCATATGCTACATGAAAACAAGGGAAGAAAAACTAAACATACTACTTCTAACTACAACAAAAAAAGGGGGGCACTTAGAAAAGCCTAAAGATAACAATATGCTTGTTTGTTTCTTCATTGACATCCAAATACCTGGATTGGATTTATAGAGCCCCATTACGAAGATTCACGATGTTTGCAAGGAAGTGGCAGTTTGACAAACTCTCCTCGATCTTTTCAAAGTTAATCGTAGTTCGATCTCGGTGGAAACGAAATAGGAGTTCGTCAGCTCGCAACTTTTGTAAAGATTCCATGATAGAATCAAAACAAGCTTCAGTATACTGGCTAACAATACGAACTTTGCGAATATTTTCTAGTTTTAGAAACATGCAGCTATGCTACTACTATATAGGATACATACATACATATAGGCACGTGCGCAGTAGGCATGTTATGTTCCGAGATATAGAGAAACGACACTCGCACTGCACCGAGCGCAGCGCTCTGGGATTACCGGCTACATTCCTCCAATCACCATCCTAAATAATATATATTATTCACCACCTACTCCACACTATCTATAATAAACATATACCACCTTCACCTACATTCCCAAGGCCTAGCTTATATTCCTCGAAAAGATTTTTGCAGCGCATTCTCAATATTCAATTTCAATGTTTAAACAAAGAAATTGGATTGTACGAATGCTAATACCCAGCGCAGCAAATCTGGAATCTAGGTTGGTTAATGGAGGAAAGAGCACTCATTTGTATTAATTTAATTCAGTATCCGATGGGAAAATTATTACGCTAACGCGCTCGTTTTTTGCTGGAAGTTCATTAAAGTCTATGATATTTTATTAGGCAGTATAAAATACTTTAATGCACAATTTTTATTTAGCTAGTAAACAAATTATGGGATTCATAATTTATAGAACGGTTAGGTTTTAAAATGAGATTTCATACACAGATTAGTTTCGGGTCGAGATATACTTTAGTTGGCGTTATTCTGGTGAAATACTGAGAGGTACACATTTACAAATCACCCCATATTAACTTTTTCTTTCTTGAGATTCGTTTGACTTTGCAAATAAATATCAAAGTTTACTCAAATATATTTATTGAATTTGAAATCTCAAATTTTCTATAATAACTACGTTTTATAGAGATGTATTTTATCTTACTGACTTTTAATCTAATTTTTATGTTTGCATAAATAAAAACCTTTTAAAAATCTGTAATCTTCACAAAAAGCTTTTACTTAGGAATGACTGGTGCTCTAAATATTCTGTTTCTTATAATTTATTCTAAATTACTTGAGCACTTACCCTTTCTACGAATCAAAGGCCTAGTTAAAGTTCCCAGAGTCAAAGTTGAGAGCTACAAAATAGTCAAAAATAGTCATTATTGGATATAGAAATAAAAATAACAATAGTATCTCTATCGGCGAATTTCTTAGTTTCTCCAATTAAAATCTATAAGCAGACTTCGTCCAATAGATATATCAATGTTCTTCTTACAAGGGTATATAGCATATAACATATTGTATTATCTGCAACGAGTATATCTATGTGACATGTTGCTCTCTCGATAGCGTCCTATTTAAGGAGCGCTGATAGCCGAGGAGCCGGCTGGCGGGCTCATATCTTGTATCTGTCCACCCACTTCACCCACCCCGGAGATAACACAATTGAATTTTAATTCAATTCTGCCTCGGCTTAATCGTGTTTAATAGTTTTGGTCTAACTGTAACTCCCCCCGTACCGAATTCATATTGTATCAGAAGCTTCAGATAACTAACTAGGCGGCAGATAGACGTAATTGACTTGCTTGAGACAGCAATTGTGATTTCGGCTGCAGAAGCGAATAACAAAATTATTTTATTTACCTTCGATGTTTGGTTTCTGGGGCACGGCCGCGATCTCGCTTCAAGTTTGACGGCGAAGGTTATCTGATGTAAAGCGATAACTAGAACTTATATTATGATACTACATTAGAATTAGTAGTATAGAATTAGTATATACTATGCTATTCTTCTCTTAACATTTTTATTAAGTATGTGGGAAAAAAGGATCACAATGTATTACACACTTTAGAAAGCAAGCTAAACACATACCTCGATTTAACGAAAATACTACCCCACAACACAATAAATAAATAAAGATGTATCCCTAGGTTTATCGGCATTATCCTGAACTGAAACTGTACTGCACCAAACTAAACAGTGTATTCTAGCGCAGACTCGTGTCCTGTTTATCTGCAAACTCCGTAAACTTGCGTAATCCTTATAAAAGTTGCTTTGGCACAATAAATGGCCGTCGCTTAGTCCTGGCGCGCTAACCATATGGTAATTGAGAACATTTGTAACAATAACTACACTCGAAATTGGGTCAATTTTCATCTTGAATATTGCATCTTGAAGTTTGTGCAAGGATCGAGAGTTGAGAGGTTGCCAAGTAATGTTATTATTACGGGCTATACTCTGCACGCTGTGATTTTTGAAACGTACGAGAGTTTCGGCCGGCCTCGGGCGAATGACCGATAACTGCTATTCGGCTATTTTTTACCTCATCACGTGGCTACCTCGTGGCAGTACTCGTTAATAACCTTGTAAATGATAATAATTCAATGCTACTCTTGTTGCTGCAGCGCATTTATCGCTTCTGCAAATATAATTATTCGATAAATTGGTTTTAAAAATATTTAAGTAAAATATTTTGTGAAAATGATCTCGTTAAATTGGTTTAAAAATACTTTAACAAAAGTTTGTGAAAAAGATCTCATTTGAGAATTTGTAGAATGCATCTGAGCTTAGCATGCATCAAGGCTATCTAGAAGTGTTTTAGCTTTCAGATAAAGACAATTTTATGTTATTATTCCAAAACAACGACAAATAAGACCTTGCGGACAATGTAGACAAGAAGCAAAATGAACAGTTTTTACTTATTGTAAGTATGAAAAATACATTTGAAGCGAACTTTTCACTGAAAACAAGCAAGTTAGTGGTGGCTCGTCTGTTTACTTTCAACATTGGGTCAGACTCTGTATTTAGGGTAATTCCAAGAAGATTTTAACGCGTTATTTGCTCCACAGTTGTGCTAATTGGTGTCCCTGTGTTCAGTTAATGAAGCAGAATTAGCGCGGACTGGACTATTTATTTGTGTCAGCTGGTCTGAGATGGACCAACATACTGCTTTTGTACATATGTACACATTACTAATGTCCATATATACAGAGCTACGAATACATATTTTGTACGTGTGAGAAGCTCATTCATTTTATTTTGCTTCGGTACACTTTTTAATTTAATAGGCGAGTGTTTTTTTGTTTTTTTAGAACTAGCGGATTTAGCTTCGTTAATCCGGGATAAATAGTAGCCTAATCCAGAATTTAACCTATCTCCTTGCCAAATCTCATTCAGATCGATTCAGCAGTTTAAGCGTAAATAAGTAAAAAACATACACACACATTTGCACTTAAGGGAAACCTCATCATCATCATCATTAACCTAATGAAACCCACTGCAGGGTATAGGTAGGCCTCCTACCTCTTACGCCAATACTCCCTGCCTTGCGCTGTTCTTGCCCAGATATTTCCTTCTAACTTTCTAATATCATCCAGCCACCGTTGTACAGGACTTCCTACATTTCCAAGAAACTTATGCCTTTGTAATATAAGTGTATGATGAAATGCGAAAGAAATATTTCATCCGCTGGCCATTATTTATGGACTTGTGACAATTTTTCCTCTACAGTTATAGATAATTTAAAAATCCGACAGCGACATTTGATTTATGCGCATTTGTAGACGCGTATTTGCATAGCTAAAGGATCAATTCTGCACCAATATTATTTAGTGGACTATTTAGCATTTTAGTTTTAAATTTCATACTAGGTATGATTTATTTTCTCGTTGTAACAAATTATAAGCGTTTGGTTTTGTAGTATTCTTTTTTACTGTTTTAATTAAACTTAGAGAAGGGTGAATAAAGGACAAGAAAGGCACAAGACCGACACCTATGACACTTTGGAGAGGATGCCTATACCCAGTAAAAGGGCGACAAGGACTGAAGATGATGATGATTTATAAAATATTTATGTAATTACGTTTTAAATAACTAAATAATTACTCCGGCACGTTTCACACAGTGCCATCTAGGACAATACTAACCAAACTAACTGACTAATGGTATAAAAGGAAAACTAAACAGAAAAATATGTATATATAGGTATATTAATCACTTGTTGTATTGGGTAGCAACAACGTTTCAATGCTATGATAATACTCAGAAAGCTATTATGTAATTAGGCACTTAGTTAATTATACACCTTACCATTGAGATAGCAGTCTGCTTGTTATAACTAACTTGTAAAATATATCTATACATATAATATAATAAAGCTAAAAAGGGTCAAAAGCCTGAACATTGAAGATATTAAAAAAAAAATTTGGTCTGAACGAATCATCGTGTTTTTTTATATGTAGGTAGTATGAAGCCCCGGAAGTTTCATGGGCTACTTTTTATCCCGAAATAACGCGAGCGAAGCCACGGGCGTCCACTAGTAATAGATATATACATACATACATCTGACTGCCAATCTATTCTTCCAATCAGCATGGATTTATGCTAGGTTGTTTATTGATAATATAAAGCAACCTATTTTAAATATATAACAATATGTTATGTGGTAAGGGGGTAAAAAAAAAATACATTATATGTACATACCTATAGGTATAATGTGTTACATGTATTAGAGTTTTTTCACTAAAATAAGTAGGTCAGTTCGTATAGCAGTGGCTGCTTCTGATGTCGAGAGTTCTCAAACCACCCTAGTAGTCTGAGTTATAGTTTAAAGGCTGACCATACGCGTCCAATAGTCGATATTTATTGTCCTACGGTAACGCAGCCCTGTAAGGTGTTGATTGACAATTTCCTAGCATCTGTAATCACATATAAATACTTCCGATGATAAAATTTATAAGCAATATTTTGGTGTCTAAATTTTGACATGTCATAGTATCTATCTATTCGGCCTATCTAAATCTGCGTCAAGCAGCATAAGAGTACCTTTTGATATTGCCTAAACACTCTAGATAACCTCTAATAGACTTGTAAGTTTCGTTGATAACACGTCATTGCAGACTCATCCAATGTTTGCATACTTGTGTTGCGAACAAAATTATAACAAGTGAGTTAAATACAAGACATCGTATCCAACAAAAATTACAAAGAACAAACTAAAATAATACGAAAATAAGTTTCATAAACATCTGTCTCTTGTTCAAATCTTTTTTCGTTGTAAAGGTAAGACAACAACAAAATACTTGATACATTTTATTCAAATATTGTTTTCTTCCATCGACATGAAACGATCTTTCGTTTTTGTTCCTCTCGAATCCATTTTTTCGTAAGTCTTCCTGTGTAATATAATTTAAGTGATTGAAATCTCCAGGGGCAGCTTGTTGCTTATAAAAAGCTCTCCAATCTTGTACAATAACCTAAAACACCAGTCATCGTGACAGAGCTACGTTCATTTAAGCTTTAGAAAACAGGACGGATAATAATAAACCCACGAACAGCAGCGGCGGGCGCTTATAGAAATAGTTTGTGAACGACGTTTAGTTCAAGATGTTGCGTCGCAAGATTTAAAAAATAGAGCGGTTGGATGATCATCATTGTGAAGTTAAATACTTTAGCAAAGAGAATAGGAATCATATTATAATTATTATTTTTTTACTTTTTCATCCGGCGACTTTAGTGAAGCGTGAGATTATTTATCATAAACATAACTTTATTTAGCAAAATTTAGGTTCTGAAATACAATTTTGATCGATTCACTCAACACTAGGGTGTACCTATGCGTAAAATATCACATATACATACATAAATAAATAGACAAATAGATAGAAATAAAGCGTAGGTACATTTTTACAATAAGAATTAAAAAAAAGCCAGACTATATTGCTACAACCCAAATAAAAATATATTAGTAAAATAGTGTTTTTACAACGTATCTGCGTAAAGCTACATATTCATGGACAGGATTATTTCAGTGTGCGCGTGCGCCGTCCGCCGCGCTGAGAGTGCGTTGCTCCGAACGTAGAAGCGTAGAACAAACTGCTACGTTGACTGTAATAGTGATAAATCTATAAATACATTTATATCTGTTTATTAACGCGCGGCAACAATAAAAAAAAGCAAAATCAATGTTTGAGCGAATAATTTGTAAGCAACAGACAAAGTTACTTTAGAAAGAACTTTCTAAGAAAACACCAAATATTGTAGTTTCATATTCTGCTGAGTGTCAACGAACTTTTTGCGAAACAAAGAGACCTGTTTTCTGTATAGTTGCTGCTTCAACAACCTACTATTCTTTTCTGCGGTGTAGCTTGAAATTTTCTTGATATCCAGAATTTAAGTTTTAAGTATGTAATGTGTACCTTTATAAAAGCATTAGAATTCATATATACGCAAAGTTATTAGTAGTAGGTAATACTAGCACGATCTAAATATATAAAACTCAAAGGTGACCGACTGACTGACTGATTGACATAGTGATCTTACAACGCACAGCCCAAACCACAGGACGGATTGGTCTGAAATTTAGCATACAGGTATGTGTTATGACGTAAGAATCCGCTATGAAAGGCTTTTTGGATATGCCAGTTTTAAAGGGGTGAAATAAGGGATGCAAGTTTTACTTCTAAAGAGACTGGTGGGTGTTTAAGGTTGAAATTACTTTGGCTTTTCGGGGAAACAAATGAAATGCGGGTTGTCACTGCAAAGATGTATTGGTGACTGGAGATTTGACTTATTGCTATGACAGATCTTATATTTTACACTTACTTGAGCATACTAGCCAACCAGAGACCCCACTAGTTTATTATAAAGCTGCTTCCAAATAATAAATATCTACGCATACATGTACATCACCGACATAGACACATTATATTGTAATTACAATTTAGTAAAAGTTAATAAAGTAAAATCACATGAAAAGGTAAATATGTAAAGGTTATCAAAAACACAACTGTCCCATCTTTAAAAAATGTGCGGTCATTTATTTATATTGCTGTTAATTTCCACTTACTACGTATATTTGAGTTCCAAAATGTTATTATTTTTTCTTTTATGATTTATCACAACAGTATCACAGCTTAGTACCGTAACCTTTGCTACCATTAGCTTAAAACAATAGCGATAGGGAGAAATAAGTTGATGTTACTTAGGCAAATATCTAATGACATTAATTTACATATCGGTGATTAAATATTTATTTATGTAAATGTAATCTCGATGCGACGCGTCCTGCGTGTTCAGTCGCCAGTGTTGTGGTAGACGCCAGGACGTGTGTTTATGTGACCTTTTGGAAATAATCAGTAATAAAGTAAGAGGCACTCGTAGATAGTGCGCGAGTTCAGCGTGCACGCGAGATAGTCGCCGCGAGCCGCGCCGTCGCACCACACTCCTACAGCGACATGATTTTATAAACAACACTCAATTCGCCGGCAAAATTAAATTAGTTTTGAATTTTTAAAGGACTACAACAGACACAAACACACAGTGAGTACACCGTTTTCATTGAATTATGCCTGCATTGTTTGTGTTTAATTAAGCGTTTATACATTTTACGATTATTCGAATATGAAAGCAAATTGTTTACGCCGAAGCAGCGTTGATTTTGTTACATTTTCCTTTTGTTTTAAATTTTCTAATCATAATATTTTTCGTTAACGGAAGACAAGTGTTTTATTTAAAAAAACACATGTTTTAGATACCGGGAAATTGTGTTGTGTACTAAACCTACTTTTATAGAGAACTTGAATATTAAATAACAACTACGTGTGTGCGGTTTGCATCATTAGGTCAGACTTTAGTAAACAATGCTTTAAATGATAAATATTTTTGACATCATTATTTCATTTCATATTTATTTATATAATGGAAATACAATGTATTTCCAATTTCATTCCGTCAAAATCCAGCAAGGTCAATATTTTTAGCAGCCAAAAGCAGGAAAACGAGAGGCACAGGCCAAAGCCACTCAATGTCCTCGCCGGGTCGCACTATATACCTATACACTGAATAGTAAACAGAACATGTTACTAAACTAACGCCGAGACTCTTAGCAAACATCTGTTAGCTAATAGTTGGCTCTAAGTAGTTAGATAAGTCTACATAATAAGAGAGTTCATCAAGATAACGCACAGATAAACAGTAAACAGAAAATAAAGATATACATGTATAGATAAAATACCTAGCGCACCGAGCGTATGTTATTATCTTTAGGTTACGAGTATGCTGTTGTGACCGCGGATTAACTCGCGTGGAAAATTCCACGGATTTTTTGGGGATAAAAAGAATTTGCCATTATCATGCTATAAAAAAATGTTGTCGGGTGTAAAGAGGAACATATTGAACTACAATTCTTGTTAGTAACGAAATTTATTAAAGTTTATAACTGAAATTGAAATACCTACTTATATAATTTGGGAAAATTAAGACATACATAAGAGTGAATATTTTTCCCAGTCTATTTAAGCAAATTAATCTCATCATTTATGCAACCACTGTTAAAATTTTTACAGCAAACAAATTTACATTTTCTGGTTGCAAAGATGTTATCAAAGTATTTTTTTTCTGTATGTATAAGATCAGGAATTGAATTTGATTAGAAAAGAATAGAAACTTAACTATAAGTAATGTGTATACGTTATAACTTTAATGTACACCATAAAAACACTAAAATTACAAACAGAAATAAGAATACATAAATTTGAAGTGCTTCTTTTTAAAAATACGCACCCAAGGTCTGTAACCTATGTTAGTTTACCAAAAATAGATTGTGGCCTTGTAACGCCCTACGCATCCCATTGTGATCATTATAACATATTAATGATAAATAGAATCAATTTTAGTGGGCGTATAATTTTTTATGATGTCTCAACAGAATTATATTTTTTATTTACTAAGAACGTTTGAGAAGGTTTAGACTTTTAATTTACATAAGTAGATAGTTTTTTTTATAGAAATGTCTTTAGTTTCCTTACTCATACATAGGCACAACAAAGAGCATACAAATGTTCATATATCATCGCTAAAAAACGTCTGGCTCAGGCTGCCATTAACCAAGAGTAAACAAAACGGTGGAAAGCAAAGTCTCTTGTCCAGCCAAAAGAGAAACGAATTATTTAAAAAAAACTGCCGGCTATGTTATACATATATATAGTTAAGACATGCAAACAGACACACAAAACGTGGTTAACAAAATATATTGTCCAGAAAGAGGAGAAAGGAATTAAACTAAATAACTGCCTGCTATGTTATACCAACAATAACTGTAACCGAGTGGACTATTGAATAGGGTAAGTTCGCCCTTTCGCGTCCATCGCCCAATTCGCGTCCATTTTACGGACCTGCTATTAAAAATACTCGAAAATAAGTATATTATCACACTAATGAACTGTTAAGTGATTATTGTCCATACCTCAATGTATAAGAAGCACGCACACATAAACTAATGTTCCGTGCGCCTACTCAACCTGTTTAAAAAAAATAGTTAGTTTCGGTTTTCATCTGCGGAGTGCGAACCTGTGGGATGTTAATAAAAAAAATAGTGTGCAGCGGCGCGTTTGACGGTAACTCTGGTTTTGATCTATGTGAATTTCAGGATATATAGCTGTTTCTAGACATGAATAATGAAAAAACGAACTATATTAAGTATGAATTTGCTTTTTTTGATCTATTAATTAGTTAAAATAAGGTGGACGCGAATTACTACACTGAATTTATAAAACTAGCACTTTGCGTCCACAGTGGACGCGATCTCGTCCATTTACGTTATAGTTATTTGTTTATTTTTATGTAATTAAAATATCAAAAGAAATTGGAATTCCGTTCATTTTGAAATTAGTATTACACGCTTGTAATACCCAATTTGCGTCCACATTATTATGAGTGTAGAAACACACAAAGATCTATAATAACACGTGGACGCAAACTATTCGTATGGGATATAATCTTGTAACAAATCGCGTCCATTTTATGAAATACAGATGATAAGATACAGTGGGAAGAGATTTCAATTAAATCTTGATTAAACTTTTTAATTTAAGATTCGTTACGAGTGTTGTTTGTCTATAGTTATATATTTTTTTCGCATTATAGATATAACAAGAATATTCGGACCTTTTAACTATCAATTTGGCTTGACGATAAAAATAGTTTGTAAATTTTATTATTCAACTTATGCTAAGCAGCTAACAAGCCGGTCATTGTTTGTATTCTGCTCGGGAAGCTATCAAACCGGCTTTAGATTTTACGACTTAGCAACAAGTATCAGTAGAGGAGACTTCATTTCAATATTTACATTATGTCCGATCTAATCATAATCACGGTGTAGTGATAACCTGATATGAGTTAACATTAGAATTGCCGAGGCTGTTGGCTAAATTTAGAATATTTTATATATGTGTGCGGTTGTCTAGCCGCTAAAAATGTAGGTAAAACGTTATCTTATCAGTCCATGATAATATAATCGAAAAAGAAACATGACATAGATACCTTAACTCGCGGCTTCTCCCGCATTGTTTTAGGATAAAAGAGTTCATGTTAGTCTCAGAATCGTATACTACCTCTGTGCATCCATATCAAAAATCACGATGATCAATCGCTAACAAATTCACTGTGATTTGGTGACGACTATTGCTTATTTCGATAAAATTGAATCGATCATTACTAAAAATAATGCAATTGGAAAATATTTAAACTCACACCAAAGTTCTGTCAATACAAAACATTGATTAATCACAAATCAAAGTCGAAAGGTCAAATGATTTATTATATTGACTCTAACCAATATTTAATTAAGATTTAAACTTTTACCTTTTTTTATTATCATAAATGCATATAATATATATATATATATATATATATATATATATATATATATATATATATATATATAGAAATATAATGTTGTAAATATTATAAACTCGTATTTGTACGAACAACTTTTCAATGCTTGAGTAATTTAATTATATACATTTATAACATTGTTTACTAGTAGTAATCTAGCATATAAATGAGAAACTATATACCTTATATACTCGTTACAGTCAGTAATATTTTTCTTAGTTATTTATTACAGTACGTTAACCTTTCTTACTCATCGAAAAGAGGGAGCTATGGGGTCGAAGCGATTTATTTTATTTTTATGATCTTAATTTCAATGTTTAAATGATATCTATCGGAATAAATACAAAAACGGTTTTAGTCGGTTCGAATAACAAAAATATTGTATTCGTATATTAAAATATTCACAGACTTATTTGTTGTACGTACTTCCCTAAATCTGGGTGAACTCAATCTTTTTGACATGTTTTCAATCTGCAGGCGTGGAATACAGGCCCCCGTGTTCTATACGTTATTACGGAGGACAATAATTCATTTCAACACGGTTCGAGCTCAGGTGTATGTCAAGACGCTTAAAATATTGTTGTCACCAAAAACGATATTTCTTCAGGAGCAAAAATGTCTCAACCGCTTATAAAGCAGGCGCCTGAGTTTTTCGGTGCGGTGATTTATGTTTAATTAGAGTGCCCTTCACATTTTTATGTCATTCTAAAACAAATTTAGAAGTTTCGAAGAGCGGGGCTCGAGGAAAGCCCGCGGACAACTTCGAAACAATTAAGAGTTCTCCGAGAAAACATTACAAACACGCAAATCTCCATTCCGAGGCAGCTTTACAAAGGCACACGACGTAGCCATCGCCGGCGTATTGTTGTTTAATGCGAGATAACAAACTTGTGTCATATCGGGATTCTGTGACCTCCCCTCGGAGTCGGTATCACGCACTGAAAGGTGGCAGGTCGCGGAGATTTATCACGACGACTCGCTCTGACCTGCACTCTTATATCAATATTGAACAATAGCGTCTGCAACTTACAAGTACCTACATGATATGTACGATCTTTTCTCGATACACGGAGTAATAACTGCCGCAGAAACTTGAGACGTGTTTTGATAAGGGTACGAGTAGGTACCTTACCTTTAATTAACCGCCTTTTCCTTTTCCGTGCAAAGCCTGCTCTCGGAGGCTTCCACTCCATTTCACCGAGCAGTAATGGTATCGATCTCTCGCCTGGAGGGAGCCGCGGCCGGACACATCTGCAATATTTGTCACGAATTAATTCCTGGTACAGCCACCTTGATATATTGGACTGAATATTAGACGCGAGATTACGCTAAGTAATCTACAGGAGATGATTATGAAACATAATTATCCGGTGCTTTGTGTTAGTCACTTGGCGTTAAATTGATGCATGCGGTGATGGAGTACTGAGCTGTAATAGCACCTTTGTGGTTTGGCCAATTAGATTTGCTAAACTTTGTTAACATTGAGTAGACAAACAACAAAAACGAATGCAATATAGTCAAGCGATAAACGCAATTTACTTGCTAAAATACATAAGTAAATCGTATTTGTTGTGTTCTATATGTAAATTATTTGAGCAGTACAATGAGGTATATTACAAACCTACCTATCATACCGTGATAATACTTGAAAGCTTATTCCTTCAAATCAACAGACGAAATCTCACTTTTCCCATCATAAATTAAAGTCTGCTACACTCCAGACACAAGTAAAATACACGTTGAAATCAGACGAGATAACAACAATGAAACAGTGGAGTTTAATTAAACAAGTTATCAAGCGAGGTGCAATTTACACGGGTGGCTTAGAGACGCCCACTTGTCATAAACCACGTCAATAGCCTCATTTGATACGGGTCATTAAGTCATTATTTCTGGGGCTCTTTTTATGGCCTTTTTTCGTGAGAAGATTTTTCCTGTGAAACCAATGCTAAGTGTGTCGGTGACATCGTAATTTTGGGGGAGGATTTAGATATACGTACATAGCTGTGTAGGTATAGCTTTATACTTACAGTTGAAGTTCTTTGAGCGACGGAATGAGGGTCACAATGATTGCGGGGGAATTATGACTTGTAGCGATCTCAGGAACAAAATGTAGGTACTGGTTTAATTTACAGTACTTTTACGGATTATGTTTGGATTGTTATTTGAATGATGTTATTGTGTACAATTGCTTCAAGGTTTTGACGTCTTCTTGCTTGAATTTAATAATCTCGACACAATTTTTCCTTTTTCCAATTAATCCGTGGCCAAATTGTGTTGAGTCTGGTCGTTTCTATGTTTAATAAGTATGTATTTAGGTACAATAGAAAAGTATATAAGCATTATATCCGTTATCTAGTACCAACGACACAAGCGTTTGCTGAGTGTGGGGCTAGATGGCGATGTGTGCAATGTCCCGGAATATTTATTCATTTTTATCTTTATTAAATAATACGACATTAAAATACATGTTTGGTTTGGACGCATATATAGATTTACTTACGTCGATTTGTTACCTTTATTTTTTTACTCGGTAAAAAAAAACAAAGACTTCCTTTCCAGTTGATCATGACGCCACCTTCAAGCGAGGGTCCGGAGCCGCCCCAGGTGGTGGTGCTGGACGGGGGCTTCTCCACGCAGCTGTCCTGCCACGTGGGGCACGTCATCGACGGAGACCCGCTGTGGAGCGCCAGGTTTCTGCACACCCATCCAGAGGAGGTTGTCAATACTCATCTAGATTTTCTGAGAGGTATGTTGTACTAAAGGACTTATTCATATTATTGTGTTGTTTATAATTTATTGTTACTATTGGGTATGCCAATTCCATAATTTAAAAAGAGGTTACCAGGCAGCGTTGGCGATACTGAGGATATAAAATAATGATTTTAAATACAATATACGTATATAAAATCAATATTTTTATCCTTCAATAATGATTAAAAGTTGTTATTGTTTATATTTTTTTAATTAAGTATAATAAACAATCGAAATGCACTACAGTAATGTAAAAGCCAAAATAATTGTATCTTAGTTCCTAAAAATGTTCTTTGAATTTGTGATGCATATACGAGCTATTGTACTTCGTACCTACTTGTCTCTACACGTGTCACTACACAATGCAATTATTACTCATCGATATACATAACTATTATATTGTATATGTAAGTATCTATGTTTATTTATTATGTTAGAATCGTTGAAATAGTTGCATATTATTAAAATTACCTAATATTGTATAAATTTATATTGATCAAAATTTTGTGAAAGATAAAATTATTTTGCAAAGTATGTAGATTTGTTAAGTGTCTAGTGCCTGTAGGTAAACCAAAAATGAAAGCTTACTTTATAACCCTACCAAACTATCAGGGTAAATAATATATAAGAAAGCATAAAATAAATACTCTCTATAAAAGATTACCTTTCCAATACTGATAGGCAATTAATCGAAGCAAGTCCGCGGAGCTTACGGCCAAGTTCCTCTATAACTGGCTAGATAGCTTGTTATACGTTACATAGATACCTATCATAATGCTATGTAACCTTTTCCACCGAGAAATAAGGTCGATGAGTTATTCAGTTGGAACCAGTCTTCCCACGCAAATACCTATTTTCTACCCATTACCATCATAACAAATCCGCTGGAAATGTTATAATTGTGAAGTGTTTAGAATCTAGTATGTTGTAATAGTATGTGGGTACTTGTAAGTTGAGGTTTAAGACTGTGAGACACATAAACTACAAATGGAATGCTGATGCTATTGCTGGCACGTGATTGACAAGCCTTTGTACGCCGCCTCATTAGTATTGCGCGGTGATAAGGCGGCACCTGCCTCCTCCACCTGCTATACTCGCCTATCTACAGACACGCGTGCTTTGACGAATTACACGTTAGCTCGCTTTAGCCCGCCATTTTCATGCATCTGACAGCGAGAGTGCGACCTCGTCTCGTGTCATCGTCCTCTGAAAGCGCTTTTCTTCGCCACAAAACGGACCGTTTCTTTTCATAAGGAAAAGCTGAAAAGTGTCTGCTAGCAAATAACTCCCTGGAGGGTAAAGCCTACTGCCTTGCTTTGCATCTCGTAGGAGACGTGATACGGAAAAATACAAAAATATTATGGCAAAGTATTTCGCGGGAACACAAAGCGTTTCTTTGACTTTTAAGCGCTTGGCACGCCGCGGAGCACGCCTGAGGCGCTGAGCTCGGGCGAATATTAAAACGTTTATTAACTTGCATAAAATCTTATCAAAAAGCTCATTGAGTGTAAAGTTGGCGACGCCGGGCCGCGCGGCCGCTCGGCAGCTCGGCGAGCCTCAGCTGCTCCGCCGTGATTATTATGATTGACGGCGCAGTAAGTTGCCGCGACGTCGCCATTTCTCCCTCATCCGCTAACTACTTCACATTTGCATAGTAGAGACGGGAGGAGGCGTACCTGCCTCTAATACTGGCGTTGTTACACGAACTAGAGCAGCGCTGTTGCCGCCATTAATCACCTTGTCTGTCTAATACCTTTCCATTCGCAGGCCCGAAGCCGTCTTCTATTTATTACATAATTATTTTGTTCGACGGGAAGCGGTTCCATTGCCGGGCTCACTTCCAACTATTGAACCGGCCGGCTTCTGTTGCATTACCAAGTTTTAATAACATCAAATTGTTTACGCTCCTTACCCGCACCCTGCTCGCTGTAAGTTAATAACGGAGGTAGAGTTCGGCAGTACTATATATCGGGCTAGTTTCCAAGTATTAGCCAGCGAGTACTCACCTCGCCTAAATTATTCCTTGAAAAGGCTCAAAGACACCATAAGCCGGTTAAAGGCATTAATCTTGGGATTCATTTGTTCTCATTAGATCCGCTGGTGGATGATTAATGTGCGTGAGCGAGGTTTGGAATTGATTGTGGGTATTTTTGCAGCGGGCGCTGATTTAATAATCACGAACACATACCAGGCGTCGGTGGAGGGCTTCGTGGAGCACCTGGGCGTGTCGCGCGAGCAAGCCTACGAGCTGATAGTGCGCGCCGTGGAGCTGGCCAAGCAGGCGCGCACGCTCTACTTGGAGGAGTTCGATGACTACGTACAGGACCGTAAGTACCCGACCTACTCCAAGAAGCATCTTTTCTACCCAATGGGCCCGCGACGACGCACATATTTCCTAAATGAATTTATGGCAGCCAGTGAGGGACTCGACACTAAGTGGAAGACTTCAAAAGGTCTAATAAAATTGACAAATGAGTTGCTCTCTAGCAAAATTAGATTTTTAGCGAACTGAGTACGTAAGAATTTTATCTTGTGCGATTTCGGAACTGTACGAGTATCTAAGAGTAGAGTCAACTATATATGTTTAAAGTTATTTTTGACTTTACTGAATTTTACGTAAAGTCGCGAATTAAAAGTATTTTCATGTTTCATGAACTTTCCCATCTTAATAACTTACTTACATACAAAAATAATAAACAAATTGAGTAAAAACAAATATGATTCAACTTCAATCATAATTATAAAATGCGTGGAATGTGTGTTTTACTGTAAACAAAGATTCTTGGGTAGGCCCGCAAGGGTCGGGTGCAAGCCCGCATTAATTACACTTTGCAAGGGTTGAAAGCAACTGACTAAATACCTGATAAACGTCACACTGTGGTAAAAATCAACAGACCATAATACTATGCCAAAATCTAAAGCCTTTTACAAGTTAACACTATCACAAAGTTGATTTGATTGGTCCATCGCCATGGATGCGTGATAGAGAATAGGAGTGCAGACTATTTCTAGTGAATACCTTCTGCTATGTAATAAAATGCCAAATCATTTCACTAAAAAAAACTTACCTATGTTAATTAAAATATCTCTTATGGAATGTCGGTTTTTTAATATAAATAAAACATATATTATGTGAAAATATATATATCTACGAGAAAATGCATGTCTTTTAACATTGAGGACATAGATGATAATTATATGTTTGTTACTAATATTGTCTGCGCTTGAAAGTATTGTGTGTCGCTGTGTAGCCTCCGGTGTCACGGCGGTGATATAAAGTTGGCATCATTTATTATTTCAGAACACATGCCATTGGTGGTGGGGTCCGTGGGGCCGTACGGGGCACATCTTCACGACGGCTCGGAGTACGATGGCAGCTACGCGGATACTACTTCTGTACAGGTACAGAAATATGATTACATTATTTAAAAAAAAATGAAAATACTGTGTTTTCTATTCTATTTCTTTCTTTGGTAGCCATTCAGTGAAGGTACATAAGTACAGGGTAAATGATAAATTTCGTTAAACTTTTTATACTTTTTTTTACATATTATAGGCTCACGCTTGACTACAACTTGTCTGATGTTAACCAACGTTATAATCTACGATCTAGCGCGCTTGCCTAGAAGAAACCGGTTTACTCTCGACTTGAAGACCGACAAATTATAGTTCAAGGGGAATAGAGATTATTATGTACTTTGGGCAAATTGAAAAACAGATTGTACTTGCTGTGATGCAGTTTCGGACTTATTCAAGTACTGCAGGTACCTAGTGATTATGATGGAAGGTTAACACAATTTCAGGTGAAACATGAGTTTAAAAATTCACCAAGCACTGCATTGCACTTGAATCGCTACAAAACCTCCGTAGCTAATGACCACTGTCCGCGCTATGTTTTTCCACTAGCCATAAAGCAGTTACTATTTCTGTTGCAACAGCTCTATTTCACCGATTTAACTCAGGTCAATTCCAGGTCGTGTTTTATTTAAATATAGCTGGACTGACTGGAAACCTCATTAGTATATCGTCTATTTCCATATACTGTGTCATCGGGTGCCATTACCGATTCCAACGTACCCAATTTCAAAGGTCAGCTTTTCTGCCTAAAGGTAGCTTATTCTAAGCCAGCTTGTTATTAATGCACTTAACTCGTACTTACGAGATTTCACGGTCCCTTTTAAAAATGTAAATTTTAATATCTATATTTAATATCGCTCCCAGGATGCTGTATTAAAAATACAGCCCCGCACCCCTAGGAAAGGTTAACTAGGGTGTTGGGGGTTTAATAAAGGTGTTAGAAGCTCCCTGCACTTTCCCCGACTTAAAAAGGAATGTTTATTAGCTAAACCTTATGTTATTAAATATTAATCTGGCGAGCTTAAAATGAAGGCTGGACGTCAAGCGGCTCAGACAAAGCGTCACAAATCATTAGTTCGCGATGGCATTACCCTAGGAGTTCCGTGAGGCAATATTACACGGGCCCTGAGACAGCCCGCTGAATGGGCCTACATCTATTTGTTTCACGGTAAAGAGGTTGCATGCCCGAGATCGCTCCTACAGAAGCGAGCGCCATGAATGCATAGCCTAATAAAGGCCATTGAAAGCGACGGCTAAATCGTAAAGAGGGCCGTAAAGTTGCCTGCAAATTAAAATTTACATCGGCAATATGAAAAACTCCCGGACCGTTTCTCTTGTTTTTTTTCTGTGCGAACAACATTTGACTGGGGTGGACAGTTAATTAACGAAACCTAGAACAAATGGCCATCTGAAACGAACGTGAAGTAACACAAATTTGCACGTAATTAATTCTGAGAAATCTTTTACGGCGTTGTTATTGTTGAGAACTCAAGAAATGATTAGAAATTCTATTATCTGAATCAATTTTTATTACAGAAAATCAATAAAAAAAAGTTTTTGTGAAATATTTGTCTGTATTATTTGAGATAAATCCCAAGAAAAAACTATTCATCTAGATACTTTGAAGCAGAAAAAATAGACATCTGCCTACACTAAAGAAACATGTAAGGTAAAAAGGTACTACTTCTTGAGAGAGTCCCTACTTGAGAGTTCATCCTGTTTCCAGGTCATGCGAGAGTGGCACCGGCCTCGGATCCAGGCGCTGGTGGAGGCTGGAGTAGACCTGCTGGCTCTGGAGACCATCCCTTGCCAGGAGGAGGCTGAGATGCTGTGTGATCTGCTGAGGGAGTTCCCTAACATTAAGGCTTGGCTCGTATTCAGTTGTAAGGTGAGACCAAATTTTATATATGTTTGAGAAGAAGTTTTGGAGAATATTTCCACCCTTTTATAGTAGTCTTAAAATGAGAATGTATGCATATTAATTTATATACTTGTTTCAGGATGATCAAAGCATAGCACACGGCGAAAGTTTCCAAAAAGTGGCGAAGAAATGCTGGGAATCGAACCCGGACCAGCTAGTTGCTGTGGGCGTCAACTGCTGCGCCCCATCCTTCGTCTCAAATCTAATGAAAGGCTTCAACGATGACAGACCCCACGCACCCATCCCACTTGTCGTATATCCTAACTCTGGAGAAAAATATAATCCTCAAATTGGGTAAGCGTTCAATCAATATATTTATTATTATATAAAAACAAAACCTTGTTGGTTTGTCTGTTCTGTTACCACGTTACTACATATCGACGGTCCATCATGATTTTTTATATATATATGATAGTACAAGATTTTGAGAATGGCATGGGCTACTTTGGTTCAGATACAACGTGAGTGAAGCCATGGGTATCCAGTCGTTATATAATAAAATCTCAAATCTTCTTTATTATCCAGCAATAGAATGAGAACGGGTCCGTTTTCTGATTTCGATTTGATTGAGATTAGACGGTGCACTGTTTTACGACTTACCTTTATTCTTGCTGCAGCTGGACATAAAGGAAATAGTGCACTCAACGCGCACGGAGGAAGAAATAATATGCAGCACTCTTGAAATCCTCGGATAGCCTACATAAATGTACTGAGGAAATGGGCGCTTGTTTATGCCGATAGCCTGCTTTTGGTGCTTGCTAGTTCTGTATTATTTTTTGATACGTATAATGTTTTTGAGAAAGCCGCATCCATTTTTCGTGTAGCGTAGTCGACCGCAACGTGGCAGGATAGGTGCTACGCTTTTAGGGCATCCACCCGCTTTAAAACGTTCGATTAGTTCGTCTGCGGGTAAAGGGTTTGTCTCAGTATATTGGCAGTAGGTACCTAACTAGTTTATCGGTCGATAGCATTGATAAACCGATCGCGATAAAGATAATTTGATTGACAGCGGTGAAGCTTCATGATACACACGTGATATGTTTATCTATGTATTTAATTTAACAAAAAACCAATGCCGGTATCGAATAGATCAATAATTACATCTAAGCTTTTCACTATACCTTGGTATCTATCGAGTCTCATCAAGAAATTAATAACGATTTACTTACGTATCGTATTCTTAAACTAAAACAACTTTATTACTTATAGCTAAGTATAAAACCGATGTCATCTCATTACAATGCAAAAGTCAATTCAAATTTCCTTCACGCATTCCTGACGAGAATCAACTCAATAAAAATAAAAGGTTAATTTGAACGCGTGTCAGCTAGAGTCTAGTTCTTCGAATCGCCTCAAGAGTCTGGTGGAGTGCCTGGAGCATTCAAAACCGTAAAACTTCGGATTAGAGTTTTGGGATATTGTTTTTTCAACTATAAATTGCAATGTTTACCCAAAAACCTAGCAGCTACCTTAGCAGGTTAAAACGTGGCGCGCCTAACATTAATTTTTATGTACATATATAACATCTATTGTGATACCCATGTTTTGCACAATTAAATAAATTGAAATAAATTGATATAAAAAAAAAAAATTGTGCACTCCATTTGCTTAAACTAAAACTAAACTTTTTATGTTAAAAATTATTTTGACACGCAGACTGCGCGCCGTTGCCTTTAGTTAACATATTAATACTTACTTTATAATTTATTGCCAACAGTTGGATAGACCGCGACAAGTGCGAGCCTGTGGAGGTCTTCATCCAAGAGTGGCTGGACCTGGGGGTGAGGTACGTGGGCGGCTGCTGCAGGACCTACGCCTCGGACGTGTCTCGCATCCTGAACCAGGTGCGCTGCTGGCGCGACCGGTACCGGTTCCGAGCTAAACAGAATGCTCACTAGACTTGCAAAGAATTCTCTACCGTATACTAAACATCTAGGTTACTTTAATATTGAAACTTTCGTGAGACATTTTATCAAAAGATTAACTAAAACGGTTTTCAAAAGTGTCTGCGTGTTGCCGCGGCCCAGGACGAACGTTATGAAGATGGGTGTCATGACATCCGAAACGCGTAAACCATTTACGCGATTTACACGTGAGTGAAAACCGTTTTAGTTAATCTTTTGATCTAGGTTACTTTTGTGATAAGCACTATACAAAAGCTTATACCTTTATAACTTTGTAATTTTGAAATATGATATGGATGTATAAAAACCATATAGGTACCTTTATAACTTGGTAATTACATATATATGGATCTATTGCCTGAAAATAAAGAACTTTTTTATAACATCATCATTATTGAACGTACATCTATGAGAGATGATCTATATTTGTGGTTCGTACTGTTGCAACAGCGTTCGTGGGTAAATAAGATAATGCTCTTTAATAAATGCCCGTTATATAAATGTAACTTTTGTGAAGCAATAAATAAAGAAAGGAATTTTTAAGGACTTTACTACCAAGAGCATGTATATTGTATAGACACCTATTACAAGGAGCCGAGAGATTATATTTTATAGACACTGTTATAGCGGTTATTCGAGTAAGAAGATCTAGCCAAGAATAAGTCTTACTTGTACAAAATGATAAATAGAACCAAAATTGCAGGTACAAAACAATATTCAGATAAAAAAAACCATTATAGTTTTTTTTATCAGAATATTGTTTTTATAATCTCAGTTAACAAAGTCATTACTCTAACTACGTTTTCCCCACATTTGTTGCGTATCTTCGTCCGTATTATGCTTACGATTTAAGTGTGAATTGGAAAAGTTTTAAAAAATAATCCGCAAGGAAGCTTTTGAAATAGAAAAGTTGGCGAAAATGAGCCGTTGCACACAAAAGTTTTCGCTTAAAACGCAAAAACTAGCGCCGGATTCAAACCTGATTGAACTGGTGGGCTCTGTTTTGGACTTTACCCAGCTGAAATATAGTGCATAAAGTTCGTCATAAAGCTGTGCTTCGTAGAGATTTACTGCGTATAAAAATTATATATTAGTGTTCACATGTGCCATTACCTACAGGCTACACGTAGCTGAAGCTATTAAGAAGTTTAGTCTCGTCTTTGTTGAATATTGCCTTGACTATTTATAACATTAAGATATTTCTAAGCACCTTTGTTGTATCCAAAGCTTAAAGCTAAGATTAATGTAAAGAATGTGTATGCCAAATGTAAAATGTTGTATAATTATTCAGTCTCAAGAAATATTATTTTGATTAAAATGGTTATTCTAAAGTGTATTTTGTACAGGTTTGTTTACGTAGCAATTATATAGTTACCAAAGTAAATACATATGTAATGTTATGTTATAAATTTTGTAATTCGTTGTGTATGTTACATTCAAATGAATATACGTAACTAAGTATGACTACCGGATCGGAAATAATCGTCCGTCCATATTAAAATATTTTCATAAAATGATTTTGTATTTATTCCCTACCTATATATTCAAGGTCCTATACATATTTAAAGGTACCATGAAATGGAAAACAAATAAGTTTGTTAAAATTCTCTTTTACAGAACCTTAAAAATTCAATAAATAGATGTAAAACTATTCTAAAAGCTAGATCTGGCACAATACAAAGTTATGACCCAAGAAGAAAAAAAACACATTTTAATATCAATTCCGCTACCACAAACTATAATCTAACCTTACCCGGGTTTAAATATTAAATTAATTAAATATTTCAACCAACTTTTGGTCCTGCATCAAATAATTTTACGGTCGTCTTTTGACCCTGGCTAGTAAAATTGCAGAAGACCACGTTTCTCTGTGCAGGTAGGATATTCAACTGAAATATCTGCGCCATTTTCTTACCGATGCTTCTCTTTCACTTTAAAATGAAATATTCTCTTAGCGGACGGTAATATTTGAGTAAGGAGAGAAATTACTTGTAGGTTGAAATAACTCAGGCTCGGAATTCTGCTATGTCGCTTGTAATTACAGTCTTGTAGGAACATTTATTTTGGGTAACTACTGTAGGAACATTTATTGCTTGCACTTGATATGTTTGCCTACATTTTAATTAGAACAAGGTAGGTGCTCTTTCCGTGTAAGATATTTACGGAAAGTTTCCGCTGATATTTTTTGGAAATATATCTCAGCATGCGCTTAAAGAAAGTTCTGACATAGAAGTATCTACAGACGATAGTAACTTACCCTCAGACGGCCCATTTTTATATAGTATGGTACGTATTCATAGTTAAAATTAAAAGTTTCTCGAAAGGTAACTCAAGTAAGCCTAGAAAGCAATTAATTAGAAATGTATTATAACGTTTCTTAATAGAATGTTAATTTGTAGTGTTGTAGATGCCAAAATTGTGTCAATAGATTTATGTGTAGATATGGATATTGTAAATCCATATTAGCATCGCTTAATATTGTCCGGTATAAAAATGCTATTTATGTGGTCATCCAATGTAACTCCATATCAAATGTCACTATCAAACCCACAAATCTACATAATATTACTCTGTAAGTTGACCATGGCGTAGCTTTTCTCGTAGCCATAATATGTAAGATTTATCACGTGACAAAAACGGTAGCTTCATTCCGTAGACCGTCTACGGAGCGTAGCAATTCACACTTTTTGTTGAGTAAAGAGCCATCCTTATAGCCTTAAGTTAGCGCTGCAAATGCAATTGTTATATGTTAAATTTATCCAGAAGTTTAGTTGCGCTTTATAGTGGCACAATTTTGTCCAAATTTAATACAGGTTCGGAAGTATCGGAGCTAGTGAACAATAGTTCCGTAGCAGGTTTATATCGGGTGCACACGGCGCAGCGTGGCCGTGAGGCGACGTTGCCTGAATGCGCGCCCATTCAACCGCGCGCACGCCCGCTTCATAACGCTGCCGGGACCGAATATACGGTCTAACTAGCTACTAACTCTGTGCAAAGAACACGCCTCAATGTAGGCCATGTAATAATCGAACTCATGTTACATAGACATTTCAAAAATATACAAGCTATACAACTTCTTTGATGTTGGTAGTAGGTAGATTCAAGAACATTTTGCTTTTATCTATTTAGCCGACGTTGTTTACAAATATTGAACGATCAAATTTCTGGCTACTTGTAGACTAGACGCCAAAGTACTTAATTAGTTTTATTTTATAACTCATGTATTAACACAGCTAATCTAAGAACTGCAAGAAATGAATGTGTAGGAAAAAATACCGCACTACGTACTTATAACCTGAATATATGCCGCTATAATTAAAGTGTAAGTAGGTACCTAAGCGAAACGGTGCCAAAATCTTAATGGTTCTAATTCTAAAGTTCTTCCTACATCTGGAAATCTTAAGTTTTACTCCTAAGTTGTAAAATTACACGACTCTTACTAGTATACCAAGAAATCCTATAACTAACGGTGGAAATAAATATACTACACTTATAACAGTGCATTGTTTGACGCAGATGTCAACCTCCCTCTCTGTAACATATGGCATTGTGTCGCGCGCTCTGCTTTTACCAATTAAACCAAGTCTAATACGCAACTAATAGGGAACACTGAACACTGGAAACGTAGCGAAATTTGTGCAGTTCTGATTGGTCAATTTTGGAGTACAATTTGTTGTATTGTACATCGCGTGGTAGGTACGCGACAAGTTTCACCGTTAACTAGGTTATACTGGTATGTTTAACTTGGCATGTGTTTCGAATAACTATTGAACTTGCTATTGGTTCCGATATGATGTGGTTACTAATACACCTTGCATTGGAATTTAAATGTATTAACTTGCTACTTACACATTACTTCACAACATAGAACCTCTATGCACCTAATTTTGTCTATCTCATATTCATTTAGGTAAGATAAATGAAACCAGTTGTGATTAATGCAGGCACATACGGCAATTTATTAATACTTGGCACGGTATACTAACATTTACTCTCCTTGACGTCCGCCAACATATGGTTGGTCTGTAACGCTGCGACGGCAAGCGCGCGCTCTTGCTTTTCTTCGCGCAGCTGAATTTGCAAGTTTTTCACGTCCAGTTTGAGGGTTTTTATTTCGTTCTGCAGTCTCATGACGATGGTCCAGAGGCTCGGGGAGCCGTGGCTGGCGGTAGAGTGTATGGGCAGCGAGGGAGACCGAGCCAGCGCCTCGATCGTACTTGAGCTCTCGTCGTCGCATTCTGAAACACAACCGGACACCGACGGGTGATATGCGCTCCTCTCCACTACCATCTCAACCCGATACACGTGATACCCACCTTTGAAAGCGACACCGTGCCTTTAGCCCTGCCCACGACGTAAAGCCATATTGAATATACAAAATACAAAACAAAGAGCTAGACACAACAACGAACAGCATCCCAAAGCTAGATATGAATTAGCACCCACAGTATTTTAAGCGTGACTAGACGAATGCATCAATTAAAATATAATTTAATTTAAAAGGTGTAACATCTACTATCCTATTATCTTTTTACTGAGCTGTTGTCGTTCGAATAAAGAAGAAACTAATTAACAGACAGACATGCTGTTTGCGTCTGAAAGAGAAATATTAGATTTTTCTCCAGAGCTTTCAGTGTAGTGGTTACAGATCCAATCTAAACATGCCAATCTGTAGTGTCGATGTTAGTGTATGAATAAAGCTACCAAGACATATTTCGATAGATATTGGGAGAGATAGCGTGACCCTTCCAGTGCCCGAGAGATTTACCACTACGCCGGAGGTCGTGACGGGAATATTGGCGAGGAGAGATTCAATATAGCATCATACATGATTACAGAAAAATTTATTTCATAATCTTCATCAATACATAACTACGATAAATTCGATACAAAAATAAATATTATAACACTCGCCTTACTATGAATATCAAAACGTTAATAAATCGCAATATAATGCATGATCAATAGATAACACAAGACTCATCTGTAAGTCGATACATATTTATATAGTTTATGGTTATTGTTAAAAAACATTTTCATAAGTACTTAATAAATAATTAAGAATTAAACAGTGGGAGTACAGTGCTCAAATATAGCTAACAATTTACATTAAATAATACAGTAAAGAGAAGAGACGATAAATCAGCTGATACTACTATTGATGATTGCTAATTTTCAGTACAGCGCGCTGAAATTCAGAACTGTACTCACACTGCATTTCTGCTCACAACAATTCTAGATAAACAAATATTGCAGTATTCTAAACCATGTTAATAATAAATACGTTAGAAATAAGAATAGAAAGTATGGAACATAGAATAAAGTACTTATACAATAATATTTAAAAAGAAGGCGCCATTGCGATTTATAAATATTTACAACTTAACTTTCCAGGTTTTTTTATTTAGAAGACATATTTTAGTAGCAAGTTAGAATAAAGTTCACAAATAAATAATGAATATGATTATTTAGTTAGTAGATTCTAAGATGTAAGCGTCATCCAAGTTAATGTTATTTACGAGTATCTGTTGAACTGAAATAATATTGGTGTACTTGGTATCTGAATATCGATTAAAATTATTGTATTTAATATTATATACATGATAATAAATTTTAATAATTAATAATACATTATACTCCACGTGTTACAGATATATATATGTATGTAGTTGTAAATACTAATTATTATTTGTTAAAAACTTTGGTTAATAAGATTTATAACTACGCCGTTGAATTTAAATATATATCATCTTGAGAACATAAAAACAATCCTTACAATCAATTCAATTGTTTTAATTTATTTTAATTGCGTTAACTTTTTATTAAATTAGAAAAGACAAGACGCGTGGTTAATCAATAGTCCGGCCTTTAGTCAAAAGAGGAATAGTAATATCTACGCATTGTCCAATGAATAAAATGCTCGAGCCGTTTAAACAGTTTTGAACCATGACGATAAAGTCTAGTTTAGTAAAATCAAATCGTTTAAAAGTCTCTCTCATCAGTATAAATAAAGAGCTGGCGGAGGTTGGTGCTTGATTTGCCGCGCGCCGCTGTCCGCAGCCTCCGTCGCTTACTTCTTTGTACCACAATATGTGGTCCGCTCTCGTTCGCTGTACATTTCTACCCCGACATTTCCGACACATCAGAAACATTCTTTCATTCACCATACTCGACCACAATTTTTATCAAAACAAAAATGACAATCTAAAATTTTCAAATAATCGTCCACTTCAAAAGTTTCGTCTGCTACTTTCAAAATAGATTTAATTTCGAACGTGAAAATAGTACGTTCATATTGGATTCGGTCGAGGAGAGCGCGAGCCTTTTTCGCATTTATCCCGTAGGCATTTTACTTTGCGCTGCCGACACAAATCAATAGTCGCATGTCAATGATCTCTGTGGCCTGGAACACTGCAATGTCAAAACATTTAGGCGGCGCGTTGCGAGCGGCCACCACCGCGCTCACTTCAATTGAGCACCGCCCTCATTTACACGCACGTTTTTATTTAATGTTATTAGAATCGCAAACGAGTAATGAAACTGCGAACCTCATGTAGGTAGTACGTCAGCCAGCGCCCCAGAGACCGACACGCCGACGTTGACAGTCGAATTTTACAGCTCAAATTATTTTCGTATTTCGAATCTCGTCATCGACACACATGCCGCATTAATTTGTAGAGGCGAATTTTAAAATTATTTCGATCACCGAAATCATAGTAATCGGCCGACGACGCGAGATTGCGATATTCGATGCGATTAATCAGCGTAGATGCTTACAGCTCGTTACGTTTCGTATGAAATATTTACGCGATAGATTTTCTGTAATGAACATTACCGAGATGTGATTTAATTAAAAGCAGGTGTTAACTGCGGCTCGCTAAAAATCTCAAGTTATTAACGCAGCAGTATTAGCTCCAGATTTATTGATACTGTTACGACGTCATAAAACGTACCTGCAAGGGCAGCGCCGATAGATTTCATGTTGTAAGAAAGGGCGAACGCCTTAAAAGCGAGTTTCGTTAAAAAGAATGCTGAGTAATAAAGATGGGATTTAATTAAAGTCTTATTTCATTGCGGCACGTAAAGAACTAATACGGCGAGAGGGTATTAAATTAATTAAGTGGGTGTGATTGTAAGGAAGTTGGGGCTAGTATTGTGTTTGGCACGGGCGGTGGGGCGCGGGCGGTGCGGCGGCGAGGCACGTCCGAGAATTGTAGCTTAGCTAAACATTGATGTAGAATGCATGCAGTGCAGCGATACGTGCATCAACACTGGATGAGTCCACGTGTGCACTGAGCTCGGTGCAGGCGGGGCCGCTCGCTCCCGCTGCGATTACTTCCGATCTAATAACTCGCCTCATTAACCCCCATTAGCTGTTGTGGGCGTTACAAGTGCTCTAACATGCCCTTTCATTATTGATTGGCGAAGACATTTTTGCTAATAACGAAAAACATATTGGAGGACTTGTGTACCGGCAACTTTGCTGGACATATCGAGTATTTCTATGTGGCAATAAAGAAATACACATTGCAGTAACTATTTTCAACATTAGATAGATAGATATGTACTTTAATGTTAGCCCAATCAATAAGATATTATTGATAAATTTACTTTCCGCAAACGTAAGACTTTTCTGCGCTTTAAAAAACGATAGTAATATTGCTTTCTATGATTCTAATAAACATAAGAAGCCTTCGAATAGACCGAAGCAGTTATTTGTCGGACATTTTAGATAGCTCTATGAAATCGTAGCAAGATAGTGTTGTTAGTGTGTAGTGTGGTGTAGCTGTCCACAATCCCCGGAGATTACTGGGGATCTAATAACACGGGTCACTTGCATCTATTAGCCTCGCACCAGCAGTTCGATTACCAACGTATCAACCATTGACGGACTTGGTTGAGTAAACCCTAGTATTTATTTAGTATACGTAAATATATGCACAAACTGTCAGCTTCGAAACAAAATGCACAACATTGGTTTTCAAAGTAACTTCAACGCTACATACCTACGCGTCGGAAAAAATGTGTTCAAAATTCATTATTTAGATATCAATCATGTCATGTGAGTAACCTAATTGCTTTGTGTCACCAATATTACAGGTCATATCCATTACCAGATTTATTTAATTAAAAGTTCCAAAGAGTTCACAAGTTCCTAAGAGAACAGATTGTTCGGTGCTATTTTTTTAATTTATTCATGAATGTGCCAATATAATTTACGACTCACAGTCCGGAGCTGCTGCACAATCGTTCATTGTGCCTGTTCAATGCAGCGAACAACACTTCAAACGCGATACTCGTAATATATTCGAAATTAATCGAATAAAAGTGATTTCATAGAGCAACCACTAACTGTTCTCTTGTTAAAGAATCTTCGTAGAATAGTTAAGGCAAGTTAAAGTGTCGAGAAACTTAAACAATAAGTTATGGTTAATAAAGTCGGTTTCTATAGCTATAAATTAACGGGCAGATACATGGGATCCGCGAGTGAATGTATGACCGAAGTTGAAACTAGTTGCGGGACTTTTGTAAATGTGAATAAGCATTAGTGGTGTTTGCGTACTTTGTGGAATAAATCCCTATGCGAGGCCGCATCTGGCGGCTCGCGTGAAACTTAAATTGCGCACAATTTAAGCCGCCGCGATTTATATTTGTAGGTACTTTTATACATGAAAATAAAATAAGCAGTAATTTTGCATTGAAACAATGACAGAACGCGGTGTTATTTTTAACGACGACGATGGAAGTAAATTGTGAATTGGCGGACTTTATGCTTTTATCGCGAGAGCAGCGAACGAGAGCGGGGAAAAGTGGAGAGAATCGAATAATCGCCGGCCACTAGTGATGTGCCGAGCTTACTCAAACGAAATTAGTCAATCTACTGGATTTTCGTCGAACATTTTTAAGGGCGTAACTTTATTAAGACTTGTTTTTTTAACGGGTTTACGCTTGACTACAGTTTGCAAGACGCTAAGCAATAATTATGGTCTAACATGGAGCGCACTATAAAACATCTATGTAGCTTTATTATTAAAAACTTTAACTTTCAAATAAGATATTTAGTTATTGGCATCTATATCGTAGCATTACTAATTTTCAACAAAGAACATTGTATAAGAAAGAGCATAACTAAAATAATACAATAAATTACACGACTTAAACATATTATGGTTAAATGACACGTTATTATAATTACAATAACATATTAAATATATATATTACACATACATAATACAAAGGAATTCATGATATTCCTAAGCACCATTTACTACATTTTCATAAAATATATTACACGTATAACGAAGGAGCATAAGCTGTTTATTTCTGTATAATTGTGTATAAATATGTAAAATTCGGTCAAGATAGTGATGTCTATTTTGGCTAGTGTAGTCCCATCTGCGATGAAGCTGGGAATACAAAACGACGCAATAATCGAGCTCATTCCATTTACATACGAGTACATTCACGTCACGCATTCTGTCGCCAAACGCGGGACTATTACATAAATACTATAATAAGTAGACATTTGCACTAGTTAACTCTATAATCACGTTACAATTACAATGTTAGGATTATTTTGGCGTATCGCGTTCGTTCAAAGCGAGCATTTCTAAATAAAATAAGTTATCCTTTTTAAGATAGTGTTGTTTCGCCAAGTAACTTGAATCGGCATGCTAATGTATAGGTACATACGTTTGTTAAAAAGGATATCTTTTTATTACCTTTAACCTTAATATAAAAGCCAAACTACATTGATTAAAAGTATTGACTGAATGCTCACTAGAACTAGTACGAAACTACCGCGTCACTACTAAAGCAGATTCATGCGTACTTAGCCCATTTACTTATGATAATAGGTTATATTATGCACCGATATTGTTTGTATACTTATGATTAACAAGCCATAAAATATTATGATCCTTCTATAAACTACATAATACTGCACGCATGCATCATACAACAATCTATGTTCACATAGATAACACACGTATAAGGCTCCGAACCGGCCTCCGTAAATGGCACTTGATTATATGTTTGTACAACTCTCCGAAACGAGACATCCAGTTTCAACACAAACTATACAATACACGTATACTATAAATTAGAAATGGATAAAAGCTACAAAAATATATGCAAAGTAACCGTTAATAAAACCAACAAAACGAGATGTTAGTCAATGGGATCAGCTTTGGTTAAAAGTCGAGTATGAACATAAGACGGCGTCCAGCGAACGTCCACAGCGGGGTGAGACGATGCAGCCAAGCTCGAACCGCAGCGGACCGATATGTACCACACACAGTAGGAACTAGAGTCATGGAGCAGGGCGCGGGGCCTAGCGGGGTCAGTCGAAGTGGTGCGACTTGGTGAGGTGCTTGACGAAGGTGCCGCAGCACCAGGTGGAAGAGCGCGCGGAGCGAGCGCGCGCAGGCGGCGGCGGCGCGCGCGGCGCCAGGCTGGGGTGCGAGCCGCTGCGGCGCTCGCGGCCCGCCAGCGCGCCCGCCGCCCCCAGCGCGGGGTTGGAGCGGTGCAGCTCGAGGCGGCGCGCGGGCGCGCGGTCAGCCGCGCCCGAGCTCTTGTTGCGCCGCACCTTGCCCTGCGCGCACCCCGCCGCCGCCGCCTCGGGCGTGGCGCTGCGCCCCGCCCGCGAGTACCCCGGGTTAGTGGCGGGTGCGTGATATTGTACTTTACCGATAGAATAGTGGGCGCAGTCCACTGCAGGTGCGATATAAAGGCGGCCGCATGTAACAAAATAGAAACATTCAGCCTCGCCGTGCCGTGGCAGCGGGGCGCCGCCGACCCCCGGCCGAGAGCTGTTAGTTACATACGTGCTCCCCAGGTGGCGGTTATCACGGGTGCAGAACAGATCGTTACGCATTAAAGGCGCACGTAGCCGTGTACGTCAAATGCAGCAGAAATATAGAGATTCTTCGTCGTATCTGACCATTATCCGGTCGACTGTACAACATTAAAACTAGTACCACTACCAAACGACTAGCTATTTTGTACTAAAATTGCATATTTAACAAATCAAAAATAAATAGTTATGATAATATCAACAAATCTACCGTTTACTTCGGCGTTGCGGCTAATGATTCAGATCTACGAGAAAACAATCACTAGTAATCGAAGAGTGATATTGTGAAGCATGCTGGGTTCATGCACTTAGAGACGAGAGGCGTTATATACCGAGTACAGCGGTACATGGAGTTACAGACAGCGACAGACGAGGTGCGTATTATGTACACCGACAACAGCAGATAAAGCGCTACACATATGTATAAGACTAGCGGAAAATTTGGTTTGATGTGAATACAGATGTTTCATTCTAGGAACCAACTGATAATTCTGTTTCTTGACTTCGCGTGCCTCCGCCGCGTCGACTCGAATATCTCCAGCGGAATATTGGGTACTGCATGATAAATACACGCGTGTTAGTGATACCTTGGCTGCACATGTTAATACGGACATTCCGGCTCGCAACAACACTAGCCGCTAGTGACGCAACCAATAACATTAACAGCAGCGACCTCACCCACAGGAGTAATAACTCGACATAATTAGAGATCTTATCGGGTGTTGCATTCGAGCTTGACAGTTTCACCGAGACTCCACTGCGAGCGAAGCACAAATAAATAGGAACAATTTTGGACAGAAACGAGACACCACAATTAAGCTTCCAACTAAAAATAATAAGCAAAGCTCTCCCATTCAGCCTAATTACCTTCGCTCACATTGGAAAGTAAGCTATCCCGAGTTGTATATGTAAAGTTCTTGTGTATTTATATCGTTTGTTGTGTTCGACATTTTTGAGAAATTGCATGCATAATTCCAATATACCCACAAACATGCAATTTTTTTGCATTATTTTTTCCAGAATTATGTCATATCGTACCGAACATATAATTTTTTTAATCTCATTTATATTACAACGCTATTTAAAACGTAAATGCTTGCAGAAAACGTTGCATATACAACTCCAATACCCCAGTCGGCCCAGCTAACTGTACCTTAACACCTATCTAAGTTTAATCTTCCAGTACTCACCGGAGCTGACAGCGTTCCTGCACCGCGCCGAGGTGCAATACGCCTCGATAACTTTGAGTATAAGTGCGTCTTCTTCGTAGGAGTTAGACTTCCTCTGGTGCGGTGCGTACGGGTGCGTGGGGCCGATGTTTTCGTCGGACCCCGCGGCGAACGACTGCGGCCGGAGCGGCGGCGCGGGCCGCAGGCAGGTTATACTCCAACCTGGGGATAGATGGAGTTGTAATTGACTGTAGATGATGATGGATTGATGGAAGAAGCGTAAGAGCCTGGTATAAATCGCCTTAAGCTATAAGGACAACTATTAGACTGTCTGTTTATACTGACTTACCATGTACAATGATTTAGTTAGTACTACAACAAATTTAGGAAAGAAAGGAGTTTGAGTTTTAACAACATAATGGCAAATTATAGATACCTTTAGTGCTGTAACTGGATCCCGCAGTATCGATGAAGTCAACAGATGAGAATTTCTTTCCAATAGCATGTTTAGCCGGCTTTGGTGATTGGTCCAATGAGTCACACGAGTTTAGAAGCCAGCCAGCCGACTGATTCTTCTGTTTATTACTTTTCTGAGATTGCTGCGTGTGCTGAGTGTAACTTTGATGATTGTTGAATGAATGTGACCTTTTGTGGTTGGTAAGGCCGGAAGATAAATCGGAATTATTGCTGTCGCTCGTGGCCATCTGTCGAGAGAGAAACCGTTCGTTACACCTAACTCATAAATCAACTCACACACCCTTGAGGAAATTCGCTTTGAAGTAAGCAATTACAAATTGCGCAAGTCACTTCCATCAGTTTACAAATATTTGACAGCTTCGCGCCCGTTCCGCCCCGTCTATAAAAGCTCGAGAATATAAAGCACGCGTAGTATTGTTTTACTGCGTAACGAGAATTGTGATGGAAGGCACTCGCCCGCTTCGACACAAATACAGTATTAATATTGCATAAATAGCCTACGCACACTTCATATTTATCCTCCGAAACTAGCATAATAGCTAATTGAACTCAAAGATACTCTAATACCCAGATCCGAATGGGTTTCAGAAATCACTCATTCCGTAGTTTCTTAGCGGGTTGATGGAAAGAAAGGTGAGCAAGCCTCTCCATGCGTTCGTACTTGTTAGTGTAAGAATGGAGTCTACTTGCGGTGGCTCGTAGAGTTAGTACATGAATAAACACAGGCAAGGATGATCGAGTAAAGCACTGCAACACTGGGGTCACTCTAATGACAATATTAATCTAACGGTTACAAACTTCAAGGCAATTATTATCTTCAAACCAGTGATACACAAAACAGTATCTCTTTACAAAAGAATAATCCTTGCCTGAGTCGTTGACCACGGTAATGGGTAACTTTGCTTTCATCCACCAGTGCGCATACAAGTCCGAGCGGTACACCACGAAGCCGCTCTGCGCCTCCGCCAGCCCCTTCTGCATCTTGGACAGGTCCTCGCTGCGAGAGCGCGCCTTGCGGGCCTCGGCGCTGTCGGGCGCCGTGCTCTGGCGCTTGTCGACCGCCGCGTCTCGGTTGCGCGGGGTGTCGTGTCGCGACTTCCTCTCAACGCTCTCTCCTTGAGGTGTCTCCCTGTATATACGCATGTGGTAGTGCAGGCTGGGCTTCGTACGCTCCGTGATGTTGAGTGTGCTCCACTGGCAAGCCTGTGGGTGGCGTACGTTCTTGGGTATCTCTAGGTGCGTGCTGGGTTTACGGTACACGCGTGGCGGCGGGTCGGGCTTCAGCTTTATTTCAGGGACGTATCGCTCAATATTCCTCCTGAGAGATGTCCTTTTGATTTGCGGAGACGTCAACGGCGGAGCGGCGGTAAAGGTGGGCGTGACGTTAGCAGTGGACATGTCCATGACGTCGAGGCTGGTCTCCGAGGTGACGCTGGTGACGCACGACGTGCGCGCCGTCGAGCCGAACGGTGACGTGCAGCGACACTGGTCTTCAAACCTGGCCGCCTCTATCTCGGACAGAGTGAGCTGCTTGCGAAGATCACTAGTAAACTTGTCTTGCGACAAGTGATCTGAAGATCTTTTGTCCTGACTGTCCGAGTCGTTCCCAGTGTTAGCCGAGCTGGAGTACTCGTGCATATTTAGTTCTGGCGATGCCAGGTTGCAGCTGCCGACTACTCCGGAGTCCGAGGACCTGGGGCTCGGGCACAACGACCTGTTACAACACTCGCATTTCTTATGACTTGCGTGGTTTTCGGACTGTGAACTCATCCTCTGCAAACGATTATCGTCTCCGCGGTTGAAGTTATCAGACTCCATCATGGATCGCGCTATAGACCGCCTGCTGAGCCGTTTGTCCGAGTTGAGCGAGTGCTTGCGAAACGGTACGTTGTTCAGATTCACGTTAATTATTTTCAAATCATCCTCTGTATTGCGGAACATTGGCGGGGGATCGATGATGATCGACTGAATGGGAGAGCGAAGACTCTGCCTCGGGGAGGGCGGCTCTAAGGCCGACAAAACATCTATTGTTAGCGGCGTCTCGGTCGGCATGTCACTGCTCTCTCGATTGTAATGTTCCTCAGTGGACTTCCAAAGCTTAGGCAAAGGATCGTTTTTCGTAGCCGTGTCAGGAAAACTCCGCCTAGTCGGCACAAAATCAGTGTCGTCGCATCCAAGCGTGCCCATTTGCGTATTCTGATCCATGTTGACCAAATCTTCGCAAGCCATGTAAGGTCTGACCTCAAAACTAGAATTGTCTGTGCTTTCGGAATGTAGAAAAAGTGGGTTATCGATGCCCAGCGAGGGCAACTGTATGTTGGTGTCGATGGTTTTAACATTGTGAGATATGTTTTGGAATATCTCTCTCGTGCAGTCACCTTTGACCAATGCCTGTGCGTCGTCCAAATGCAAGTCTGTGCCGTGATCGTAGCGCACGTAGCCAAAGTTACTGCCCCAGCTGCTGCAGGAGGAGGTGAGCTCGCGCGGCCCTTCGATGGCATTCTGCCGCATCACCTTGGAGCAGCTGAAAGGCTCTCCGTCCGTGCAACTGGAGCTCGTGTACGACTCTGTGGTGTCGGACTCCCGCTCGCTGTCACTGTCCGAGCCCTCTGTTTCAGTCCCGATAGTGCCATCATCCTCTATCCGGAGTCGAATGAGATTCTTGTGCCGCCGCATGACAGGCATGCCGGTCAGCTCGAAAGCCTTAGCCCAGGTGCGTTCGTGCAACAGTTTCCGCAGCATCTGTTTGGTTATGACCTTTTTCTTGACGAGTCTCGCGAAGTATTTGGTTAGTGAGTAGTATGGCGATGCAGAAGGGTAGCTGGGAGGCGGCAGAGTCACGTGATACAGACTCCGGCGGCTAGAGTTGATGCTACACAACGCCCCTTCGGAGGGAGAGCGGGTCAGCTATGTAACAACATCAAATATCTCAAGTTTAATAATACTTGCGCCAGGCAATACACCATCAAGATTAAAGGTCTGTGTTGAGGCAATATTGTTGTGATTTGATTGCATACTATAGTATAGAGAAAAATTACAAAGTACTCAAGGAGAAAGTCATTAAACAAAACCTTCTACTATAGCAATAGTCACAAAACAATAATCTCTAGTTCCGCGATCAATCACGTAAACAACTTTTATATCAACTGCAGCATACAACACAACACCATAATGTGACCCCAACATAATATACAATATCTCATGTACATGTATAATCCACACTTACATGAGGCAGCGAGTGCGGCTGTCCCGGCTCATGCGTGGGGCTGCTGATGTTGGAGTGTTTCTGCAGCAAGCTGACCCAGTTGTCGGCCTCGGCCCTGGTCTGACACACAGCGACGATCGTGTCTATCATCGGACCGCTGATCTCAAATGCATTCTTTCGTGATTCTGTGTCGTCCAGTTTGCAAACTGTTATGCCGGTTAGAGGAAGGCAACCCTGGAACAAATTATAGTGGGGTATTATTTAATTGCTCTTGTAATATGTCTTACGTGCCTAAGAAACGGCGAGATCGGCTGATTGAGGTAGGTATTCGTTAGATCGTATGTATTGTTCTTTACTAAGATGGCTAACTAATAATAAAAAAATAAAATAAGTCATTGTGTAATAATTAATGATAAGTTGTTGTGATTAGTTTATATAAGCATGGTTTATAAATAAGTATTGATGTACCCTGTGAATGTAGTCACCTTTCATCCATTACCAGCGTGGGACAATGGAATACCACCTTGTACTGCTTGATGTCATTTTTAAACTCTTGTACAATAATTTAAATCGAAGTACCGTAATAGTTTCATTATGCAGTTCTTGCATAATATAACAATTTGCATGTGTAATTTTAGCAGTACCTACAACATTTATTTTTCAATACAATATCAAAAGCTTACCTCATATACAAACGCAGACACCCGTTTGCTGACAGACAGTAGCAGCAGTGCCGAAGGGAACAGCACCAAGTATCTGTCCTGGTGCGAGGGCCCCACAGCCACACTGCCCATGTGGAGTACGTCTCCTAAGGCAGCCAGTTCACCTCCAGGCCAGCCGCGGACTTCCCCTGTCACTACTTGAAGTTCTAACTCCTTTTGACGCCGGAGAGCCGCGCAGCCACTCTGAAAATGAGAAAAGGTTCTGTTAGCTTTTAAACAAACACTTTCAGACTTAATTAAATTATATAATGAAGAATCAAATTAAATAATAAAGTAGCAGAAGGTAAAGTTAAGGAGTAAATATAAGTATGAATATAAGAGAGAAACTTTAGGAATACTCAAATTTGCAACCATAGCCAAAATCCATTAAATATTTAGTTATTTGATAGTGTTTCTAGACAAGTTCTAAAAGAAATAAACATACAAAACTTCAACTGTGTAAAGTTAATTATGGATATATTTTTGACAAGTTGTGTGTTCACATTTAAAAATAGTCTAAATATGTTTAGTAAGCAATCTCTAATTTTATGGTTGAAATAGCATATATATTTATTTTTAATGTGTTATACATTCCAGAAATCTAAAATTCTAAAGACATATCATCATTTCTCTTCATATTTCGTACAGCGGCCAAGATAAATACAAATAAGAATTCTTCGAGACAGAATTTGATGATTTAAAGACATATGGTTTCAATTAGCCAATATAAACTTTACGATAGCGACGAAAGAGCTATTTATTTTTGAGAAAATGCCATAGTCTCGTCATAATTATAGCCCACGACATGACTCATCTATTTATATAGTTTGTCAAGGTAAATCATGTTTGTTTATAAAGGCATGCCATGACCTGGAAAAACTGTCTTTCTTTCTAAAAATGTGTAGAAAACTATTATTATGATAGAAACATATGTATAACAATACATACATTTGATTTATATTTTTTCCAACATATCTCTGGTACCTATCACATTAGAATAAAAAAAACAAATCATATTAATGTTTTATTAGTTTAGATTATTTTATTTTGTTAGTTAGTTTAGAAGTTTGTTTGCTTTGTGCAGTCAGTGCAGTGTATTAAAATAAACAACTTCACACAAACTGTTTAGTGTAAAGGTAAATTCTTTTGATCTTCTTATTCTTATTGAATGAGAGTGGCCAACTCTGGTGTTGAGAGTTCAAGCCGTTCTAAGGGCCTCTGACATAATTGTTGTACTAGACAAACATTCTTTAGATTCAAACCAAACTAACAACAGTCCACTATTAACAGATCAATTAATTAAACACTTACAGCAATATCCTTATAAACGACTGATGCTCTATGAGTGTCGCCCCTGTCTGGGTGAGCCTCGTGCACGTGCCTGGCCAGCTCCTGCAGCATCGCCGGGTACTTCCCTAGCCTCCGGAAGGGTTTAGACAGCCCTGCAGTCAACACTAGCACTCCCGGTGTCACAGCACCAGCGTTCTCCATCCATGTGTTTAACTCCTCTCTGGAATGTTGGAAAGACTGAAAACTTGCTGAAACTGGTATGTATTTGAGTAGAAGACTTGTGTGCTGCAGCACTCAAAGTAAACTAATTTTTTAAAGAATAAAGACCATACTATGTTTATTAACTTTCATTGCAAAGTTAGCTTTTTCCTTCATATTATGCTAATAGCACAGCTGATAGATAGTTACTCCATGGTTTGTTATTGTCTGCCAAAGTTTTGCCAGCAACTATATTTTTTTTAACTTTTACTATTTTATATAATAATACTCGTAGTTATAGTTATACTTAATTAAATAAAAAATATTGACTTTGTACCTTTGATATATTCCTTATTAAATTACTAATGGCACCATTGCAGAATCATAAAATAAACATTGAGAAAAATGTTTAGGACATACATATGGTAGATACATCATGGTAGGTGGTGTGCTGTGAGTCCTCTATGTCCATAAAAAGTTTTCTGCATCCACATTAGTTCTTAGCATAATAAAACAAACTCACTTGTATTTATCAAGGATGCACACAGCTTTAGGATGGCCAGCACAGTATGTCTGGTGCACTGCCTTTATCTTGGGAGCCCACTGCAGGAACAGCCCTCCTACTCGTTGGTCCGGACCAGTTTTGGTGGCACAGTCTTCAAGTAGGGACAGGAACTGCTCATGGGTTTGTAGCACTTCTGCTATGTTGCCTGTCAGCTGTCTGAATTCATCTTTGGTGAGCCTGGAAATAATATTTTACAGTGTACTTAAAGAGATCAATTCTTCTTCTTATTGAATGAGAGTGGACAACTCTGGTGTCAAGAGTTAATCAAGCCGCCCCAAGGGCTCTGACAAGAGATCACTGGGGTTAGGCCACCCACTGTACCTAGATTTAAGAATTTGTTTTTAGTTATTTTATTTGTAAGATATTGAATCAGGCGTTACTTTGTGGAAATCCATTGTAACTGAAACTCTAGAGGAATATTTAGTGTTTTTATTTGTATAATTTTAAGTGTATTATAAAGATATATTGATTGATTAATTTATGAATGAAGCGGAATCAACATGTGATTCATTAATAAATTCTCTTTCCCATTGATAAATTTCAAGAAACACTTCTGAGAGAAAAGGTATTTATAAACTCATCAATTGTTCATAGAGAGTTGAGAGTTCATAGAGAGAGTTCATGGACATAAGATTCCAGATGTATTTATATAACGAAGAAATATCTAATGAAAATTTGTTTAAAATGTAATAAGTTTAATAAGTTTGAATTTTAATTAAAGTACTAACTGTTTGTTATTACTTAGTAGTTAGCTATTACCCAATTTTTTTTAAAACTCTACCCAAAGAGGTAATTGAAGCTTACAAGTCACTCTTTTCCAATGGCTGCAAGAAGTTGGAGACCAGTCCCTGCATCTCTGCCACATGGGCCTTCTCCGAGTCAATGATATCTTTGAGCACAACATTCCGGAAAGCTTGTATCTCTGATGCTGCCCTGATCGGAGATGTTGTGACTGACCCTGTTGGATCTATAACAATAATTAAACATAATTTATTGAATATGTATACAGGAAAATTTATTATTTATTAGTAATTAACAGTGTGTTGTCTTATGCTTTAATCTAGGATACAAAGAAGCCTATGTTTTAATTAAATGTCTATTTCTATCTCTACTTAATATATTGTATGGCTTTGGGTTTAGTATGTTTGTTTAGCTTGTTAGTACATAAATAACTTTAATTAGCAAAACAAAATAATTAATTATAAAAAATTCAATCAGTTCAGCCTTTAGACTGAAAAACTGACAAACTGTGCTTTTAAATACAAGTATGATTCAATTATCAAATGTATTTTGAATCAACTCTCACAATTTCTTAATACAATTTATTTTCTTAACAGAATTTGAGTTTGTGAAAGTACATTAAAAGTAAACTTATGTTATATTATCTAACAATAATGACATAAGTTTAGTTACAACATCTAACATACCAGTCCCAAACAAGGACAGTGTAAGTAGCACAATATACATCCACATTCAATAACTAGTTCCCACCCACTCAATTACCTATAAACAAAATTTATTTAAAGTCATGCATCTGTAGTGGCTATCATACCTTTATATTCCGTAACATAATTACTTGGAAACCACCCAGTGGTCTCCCCGAGGGTGCCTTCCCACCAGCCTCCTTCCTCCTTCTGACTCACAGTTATTATGTCGCCTTTCTTGAAACACAACTCGTCATTATTTTTGCCTTTAAAGGAGTATATTGCTTTCACTAAACAGCTTTCTGATGACATCTTATCTAAATTCTGGCACCATGTTATTTTTATTCTGTAAGGAGAGGTCACTATGTTTCATAAAAACAGTCATTACGAATTTCCTGTGTAGCACATTCCAGAAGGTAAAAGAGCGCAATTTACGCAAACCATAAGCTATGGGTGAATCACGCATTAGGACAGCCCAACGAGGTTCTTGAGTATGCCAGAGTAAGGGATTTATTCTTGGAAATATTACAATCCCCAAAAAGCATACAGGAAGACGAATGTATTCCCGAATCGGCACTTCTTCATTGTAACTTTTATTTGCTAATTTAATAACATATGAAAGTAAGGAACTACAAAACACCAAAAATACAATCTAATCTAATACGTACAAAATTAATTAAAAAGATATTCCAAATTTTGTCGAGAATTTCACGGTCTTCCAAAAATAAACATACCACAGATAATATACACGCGTGAAGTGTGAACTTCTCTTTGACCATCCATCCTGAACTTCTTTTGCTCTTGTCCACTTTGTGACGCTAAAGCTATTAGAGCCAGTCATCCTAAAAATGATTTTTGGTTACAAAATGCAATTTGTACGAGACATTGGTCTGTTGAGTGTTGGGCAAGCGAATATTAATATTATATTACTTTGAAACGTGCTTATCCGGGTACAAGTAATTAAATGTTGGTTTCTTAAAAGATCGCAGTTCGTATGATTTCATGCTGGATTTTTGGGAGTAGGTACCTCTACCTACATAGTTTTTGGAGCGATTTTCTAGTACCAAATTTATTTTAGTAACAAATGTTGCTAAGAGATGGCGCTACGCAAGCATACGGGTCACAGACAATAGGAAAAGAATGGACATGAAATACCTACGAAAAAAACGTGCATACCTAACGTGAGCCTGGCACAAAGATGGCGGCTTGCCGTAGGGATGCGCGCATTATAATATCGATAGTTGAATTGCACGGTGTTTGCAGAATTGAAAATTGTCGAAAATGAGTTTCGGTTACATTTCTTCAGTTTTATTTACGTGGAAATGCGACCTATAAAAACGCACACGCTCAGTGACATTTTATTTATGGCAGGGCACGTGGATACTGTACTGATGCCACTGCAATTTAATGAACATCCTCTTTATTCTGTACTTGTACATGTTCATAATAAAACGAATTTTACTATGGTATGTTTATCCCATTAATTACTCCCAGTTTCCACCGCTGCGATCACGAATAAAAACTGCAGCCTTGTGATAGCCGTGTACCTATATCTTACCTGTGGGCGTAGTATGCGACCGAAATTGGAATTAAGATTGAGTTTCGTGCGGACTGCCACTTACTGCGGCTCGTGCCGGGGCATATGTATAGGAGCCTTGAGTATCACTATTACTGATCAGCATACCACGCCTTCAATACCAACACGGTCTTTAAGTAATTAGTTACCAAAGAAAAGAATAAATAAATAGGTACTTACTAAATACAGATTTTTTTGCTTGAGCCGAGTGGGCTCTCACGTGATGACGGCAAGAGGCCAGACGGCGCTACTTTAGTACCGTGGTGTCTCGGCCGTCCTTTGGTCTGGGACGTCACGTGTGTAGACACCTTAGCGCCGTCTCACGTCAGTGCCACCGCTCGTAGCGTCGGGGCTGCAGCACTACAGGCCCAACTCGGGAAACAACGAAAATACTCGCAGATTAGCGCAAATTATGATTTTTTTGCGCTATCTGTTGAGACGTTGGGCCCGTGGTCTCCGGACACAAAATTATTTGTGAAACAGGTTAGCAAGCGTTTGGTCCTTGCCACAGGAGATCTCAGGGCTGGCAGCTATTTTTCTCAACGTTTGAGTCTTTGCATTCAAAGAGGAAATACTGCCAGCATCCTGGGTTCCCTGCCGCACAGCGACAACATGGACGGTGTGCTGAACTTTTTGTAAATATCTGTTTTGTATAAGTTTTCTGTATTTTTGAGTCATTTTTGTATTATACTTATAAATATACTTTTTTTCTCGTTTTGCAGAGTATACTTAATTTTATTAATTACTTAATACTTTATTTATACAACTTGGCACGATCATTCATAATAAAACGAAAATTACCATTTCACACAGGTTTATTAAAAACTATAATAGTTGTAAAACTGTAAAATTTGTATTTTTTAAATACAAAGGATATGTTTCAAATCGTGTTTCAAATAAGACCATGTTGAGCCCTCAATGACAGTCATTTTCAAGTTGTAAATAAAAATACAAATATACACATTAATCAACTATGAGCATGTTGAACCCTCAATCACAGTCATTTTCAAGTTCTAAAAATACAAACTATATACAAATATAGGTACACAATAATCAAATAAGAGCATATCGGACCCTAATAAAATTGCCAGTAATTTACTCATTACGGAATAATATGATTTTGTTAAAGTAATTGCGAAACGAAATCTTTTCTGTGGTTTTCTTACCATAGTATTTAAACCTCAGATCCATGTAAGTTTGGACTATATATTTAATAAGTAAAAGTCTGTGGGTCGTGTCATGTTCGGAATTCGATTTCAACAAATTGGATTCATCAAAATGTTCCATGAAAAATCGAAATGCATGCAGATAATACTGTTCAGACCGAAGCTGCTTTTGAAAAATACCTTTAAGGATTTTTTCAATTTTAATCAGAATATTCGTCACGTCTTTTGACGGGTAAACCAATCCACCCCTATTTTTCAGAGTTATTAAGCTTTTTTGTGCATCTCCAAATAACAAATTTGCGCAAATATCACATTTTACAGAGCGAGCCAACTTTCTAGATATGAAACCGGCAATATAAGTAACTACGCTTTCGGAGTAGTTGGGTAAGTTATTGTACATGCAGTGTATAAATTCTTCGAACAACTCACTATCATCCTCTGGCAATTCAACAAATGAATTCCTTTCTGTTAGTTCGTTTATGGCCGTGACTGGGTTTGTCTTACTAGAGCAGGTTAATATGTTAATTTGCTCTAGAGGAACGCAGTTGCCAATGCCCGCATCCCTAATTTCAGCTCTTATTAACAATCTTTTAAAAGCGGCCCTAAATTAAACCGCATTAGGGTTATTATTAAAGCCACCTCGAGCTCGGATGGCAGAAAAAAACAACTCGAGGTGGTCCTGGCTGACCTTGTACAGTGGCAGGTACTGTAAAAGTTTGGTACCGGCAATCAAATATTTATACAGTTGAATTGCACTGATCATGTCCACAATAAGTCCTACAAAGCCTGTTCTTCTTCTGGAATCGACGAGTTTCTGCCCAGATGGCAGTATCAGATTCTGAAGGTAGGTTGTGGCACCTTCGAATAAAGCTTCTACCAGACCAACATTTCCCGAAAATATAGCCTTTTTCCACCCCGGTGGTCTAATTGATCGGCTGTTTAAGACATCAAAAACGCTGTTTATTAACCTAATGAAGTTAATTGTGCCTTCACCTCCTTGAAATTCCGGGATTTTTAAATCAGCACAATGCTCCAAGGCATCTGCCACCGAGTCGCTAAGAAGCTGCGTGGCAAGTCGTACCTTCATTTTTTGTTTTTGATATTGTATGTGGGCCTTTGTTAATTTTGTGGCCATGTGCAGTCCTGCGGCTTCCTGCAAATTTAGTAGATGTTCCAGGTAGATGTAATCTATTTTCCTGCCATGCATATCGTAAAACACCCTCAATTCACCGAAAGCATTTCGGACTAGTTTGATAGCATGACAGGGATCAATAAAAGCGTGTATGATGCTGTTACTGTAAGTAAATGTTACCTGGCCTGAATTGAAATCACAGCCTAATGCTGAAAACATGCTTAAATTTGCAGCTGGACCATCGCAGGTCAAGCTCACAACTTTGACGCCGACTTCTTCACATTTATGGATGCATGTTTTAACTAGTACTGCTTTTTGTTCCCCAGACAAAGCCGTTATGAAAAAGTATCCCACAGGTAACTTCCAACTACCGTTTATACAGGTCAGCAGTAACACAAGACACTCATTGGCTACTTCTAATGAGTCCATATCGCAATCAATCCCAACGTTAACTCGTCCATAATAGGTTTTAGTTTGAGGATCCCAGCAAAGAGACTTTCTAATAGCCATTTCATCCAAAACCATAGCACATATCACTGGCATTTCACTTGTTTGAACTTTGTGTTTCAAAGCATTAAAAGCCTCTGTACAAAACCCAGGTTCAGCGTTTACATTCTGATACCACCTACTTAAAGTTCTTGGATGTGGCAAACAGGAACTGTACGTACGACGAACAAAGTTATAGGCCTTTGGAGATAAAAAGTGGAGTGTCAGTGCAAATTTTCGAATTTCTTCGCTGTATTGTCTTTCCAAAGGCATTCCTACCGATTTCGCAATTTGCCTTTTTAGAAAATCTTTGGGGCCTGCGCACTGCTCCAACACAGCCGCATGATCATCATTCACATAATTATTGTCTTTTAAATCTTTCATTACAGTTTTAAAATCTGCTATTTTCTTACTCTGTCTTCTCACTTTTTCATTTAATCTTTTTATTTTTTTTTTCTGATTTTCACATTTTAATTTTAATTTTTGAATAATTTCAAGCGCTTTTTCCTGAAACAAAAAAAAAAACACATTGACTTCTAGTTTTTTGCAACTTCGTACAAGTTTTTTGGCCTAAATTATTTTAAATTACCAGTTATGCTGCCCGCAGTACCTATAGTAACATAAAATAGAAGACTTACATCTGAATAGCTAGAAGTGCTGCAGATAGGCTCCTCTTCCAGTGCTTTGTGAGAAACAAACTGATGTTCCTGGCATTTATTCAATTGCGCTGGTAACTGTAAAGCAATATAACAATAATTTTTAATATTGAGTGTGTTTGTTTTCAAAAATCAAGATTGTATAATATGAAGTACGATACTTAACATTGTAAAAAGGATACTTACATCTGAATAGCTAGAAGTGCTGCAGATAGGCTCCCCTTCCAGTGCTTTGTGAGAAACAAATTGATGTTCCTGGCATTCATTAAATTGGGCTGGTAACTGTAAAGCAAAATAACAATAATTTTTAATATTGAGTGTGTTTGTTATTATTTGCGCTGGTATCTACACAAAAAAAACCTTATATGTTTAATAATATTTACATTGCCAATTTAATCACTAACACATGCACACATTTGTATAACTTGCATTTTAACACAGGTACATTTATCTATTTTGTTCTATGTACATTTAAATCTGAAACTTTTTATCAGTATTTCAACAATATAGAATTACTGCTGCTGACATGATTCTCGTCCCTTGTCATCAACTGGTTTAGTTCGATTACTTTGTCAGTAAGTAGGTAAACACTATAAACTTATCTGGTCTATTTTCAAAACTTACCAACAACTCACTTGAAGGTAAAGCATCATCGCGCAGTCTTGTTACATTTAAAGTTCGGTTCAAACATTTGTCTTCAAAATGCAGGGAACAAATAAAAATATGTTTGGTTGTAGTATTCAAATTTTCAATACCAAGTATATCCAGCCACTGTTCTTTTCTTTCTTTACATGTTGGCAATCTAAAATCAAATAAAAGAAATCGAGTTTAGATAATATTCACCTGTCGCTAAGTTATCGATACATTGAAAATGCCGTACCGCAACTCTATTTACTATGACGAATGATTTTCTTAAATAATCGCCTAATATTATTAGAAAAACAGTAAATGAATAGAGAAAAGCACGTTTATCTTTATAAACTTTCCCACAAACAGCAAAATATTTTAAAATAATAGAAAAGACAAGATATTTTGAATGAATTCGTTTACTTACCTGTGCAACGTTATTTTGGGATGTTTTGTGTTGCTTTTCATGCGGCAGCCTAACACACTGCACCTACCCATAATAAATGCAGTATTTTGCAAGTTCACACACTATAAACAAGCACAATTTTCGCTTAATATCACTAAATTTTCTTCAAAACTCTGTAATAAACAAGTTACGATGACAACTGATGTACTTGTTGTTGGCTGTGATAAAACATGGCGACCGGCCGCAGTGATACATTTTGTGACGTCATCAGCCATTGATAAAACTACTGTTGTGCTCTTTTACATTATGATTGCCCTCATAAGATAAAAAGAGATGCCGATATGTCAGTAACTACTGTTTGTTATGCCGAGTCCTTTCTTTCTTCTTTAGTCTGAGATACGGGTAACGGCGCGCTCTTTATTTCTAAAAAACAAAGAGCGCGCGAAACAGTTTTGTTTTCTTTGGTACTGGAAAATCGCTCATTAGATAATAATAATTATACATTGTCAAAAAGTGTAAAAATATGGAGGGACTTGTTCATTTTAGCTGTTTTTTACTGATGTTTATACTGTGTGTGTTTGTGTAAAAAGCGAATTCAGATATTCGTTCTGTTTAACTTGAAGTAAGTAGGTAGGTAAACCCTAATATCAGCCCTATCAGCTCACTTATAGAATAAAAAGAGCAATGTATGGGATTGACATCGCGACGATTGACATGATCCCATACATTGGTATTTCTATTCCTTAGGCGAGCGCCAGTACGCTCACTAAAATACGGCTCTTGTCTAAGGGGGCAGCATTACCGATAAGTATATTGGTTCTTACACACGTTTGGGTAATAGGTACCTTTCGGGTGGGCCACGAAGCTCCTAACACGTGGCGCACCAACATAAGACCCCGGCTCATTAATTGGGTCTTGCGGCTTTGCAGCCATCGCGGTATTGGTTACATATTGAATGGGGTTTACCAATAAGTAATTTGATATCTATTAATATCGAAATGTTGAGGAACACTTGAATGTTCTCTCGCATAGGTTGCGAAATGATGTAGCACTTTCATGGCTACCATGTGAGCTTTTATTTTAATTGTTGCTGAAGTATGCAAGCGGGTAAGTAGGTAATCACGGTTGAAACGTTCATATGTAGGTACCTATCTACTTATATGTGAATTTAAAAACGTAGGTAGGTACTTTAAGATTTCGTTTTGTATAGGCATAATAGTACTCTTTAGTAACGCTCCAGTTCGTTTTCAATACTTATTGGCATAATAGGTACCTACTCTGTAGTAACGCTCTAGATTTCGATACCTAGCACTATTTTAGGTACTTATCCATACCCTTATTATTTTCTGAGAATACTTGTGAGTTACATCGCCTCCTGACAAAATTCAAATTTTCATTCGTGGTTAGGGCTCCGCATTTAGTACTTTCACAAGTTTATAAATGTACTTTTGACTGCTCTGTTAGCTTAGTTGGTAGTGCCTCTGCCTTCTAATCTAAGGCTGCGGGTTCGATTCCCGCATAACGCAATGACTTATGTTGAGTCTGGCCGTTTCTATGTATAATAAGTATGTAGGTATTTACAAAAAAAAGTATATAAGTATTATATCCGTTATCTAGTATCCATGACACAAGCGTAAGCTTAGTATGGGGCTAGATGGCGCTGTGTGATGTGTCCTAAAAAAATTTTTTTTTTAGGTGAAGTTAATAACTTGAAAACTTTATAGGTATGTGCCGGGTTTACTAGTGATTTTAACAAAGCTATGCCAGCGCAAACATGGATCAGTAGGACTGAATCTTACTCAGTGACGTTCCAGCACAGGTTCCAGCATTCAAACTGGAAGGCTCCCCTACAGTCGCAGTACAACAGGGCCTCAGAGGTCGAAGGAAGCAAGTTCGCAGTCCAGCCGACGAACCATCGTGGCAGTCATCGCATTAGAGCCGGCGAACACGGTTTGACGACAGACGAGGTAAACACGCTGGTAAATGTGGCTATATACAAACGTATTCGTCTTTATACTTCATTTTTTTGTTCTTTATTCTTCCTTTTTTCATTATTTTATACAATATCATAAACACCTCGTCCTACTCATTTCATTTTAAGATTTTAATCCCTGCCAGATTGTTTGTCTGGAAAAGATCGTTCTAAGCGATAAGACCGCCAATTAAGACGCTAATTTTAATTTCTATGTTTTAAAGTATTTATCTATCTATCTATCTATCTTTATCTGCTGAATCTAAGACATTATACTTGTACATTTTCAGATTAAATCGCTATTTCTATTACCTCTCCATTTAACTTGGTATTTTAGTCTTGTTATCAGTCGCCTAAAAGTGTCTCTAAAAGTTCCCAGACAAGCCCTTACGTACCTATACAGTTCTAGAGACTCACCCTTAGGTATAACCCCTGTGCCAACGGCCCCCGTTTACCTTTTCCCACCTTTGTTTAATTTTCAACCAAACAATTCACCTTGTTAGACTACTTTATGCGCACGCTGTAAACATAATTCTAATGCAGATACGTATTTCAACAGATTATTACCAGGATACTACGAATGTAGGTGTTTTATTGGTCTGTTTATTTATGAAAGCGTGTTTTTCACCGAAAATATGCCAGACGTGCTCTGGATTTTTTTAGAAATTTACTGTACTTGGTAACTACGTTGTAATGGAGTACCTTTTGTATACCTATCTACGTACATACTTTAGCCACAAGCCTAGAAGGTTAAGAACCCATTCATTCTGTTTCTAAAGGTTGGAACACTGACCTTAATCAACCTAATATTAATCAGCTTCTCAAATGAAGTTCATAGTCCATTGAAATGTTACAATTTTAGGTCCGAATATTGCATTTCTTAGAGGACGCAATTTTATTTTTGGGGCATGTTTGAAGGGTCAATAGAAGCTTAACTTCAAGTTTGTGGGGTCGCCGCTCTTGTCTCCCGGCCGCCATCTTGGAAAAAGGGGTAAAAACGCTATTTTCGCTATATCTCGGAAATGAGCGTCTTAAAAAAAATTGTGCAGATATAATTTGTAGCAAAATGTTTTGCCTACAAATATGTTTATAAAACTTTTTGCCATAAATTAAAAATTAAAGTAGTTATAAGCAAAAAAGGGAATTAAAAAACCTTTGAGAACAAGCTCCAAAATGCTTTTTTTATTGTAAGTTGATGACGTACATTATATATTTTCCTCTTTATTTTCGAGTTTGTGTGCTGAAATTTTTATTTAGTTATAAACATTGCGACTTTTTTAAGTTTTAATCATGAGTGATTGTTTTATATGTAAACAACCTTTTGGGGACTTTAAAGTTCGAACTGTGAAAGCTAGAGGAGTGAAAACTTTGCTCGAGCGAGCAAGATTCAAAAATGTGTGTATGGATATTGAATTATTTTTACAAAGTGTTTCTGAAGTAACTGTCCATATTCCCTGCTATCATTATTATAGTGATAGTCGGAGAGATAATGTTGTTTTTAGTCGGCTCAGCTGTAGCAGGTCATAATCTTCAGTATCAGAAAATCTAGATACTGATTTCTATTTCTCAAATTATTGCTTTATTTGCGGCGAATTATTCAGGATCATAGTGACTTGCGTTAAAGCCGTAATGTATGTCATGAATTTACAAAAATAGCATTGTACCTGGTTCTCAAATGTATTTTTGTTTCTCTTTCTTTGCCTATAATTTCTTTAATTTTTAAGTTAGGGCAAATAGTTATATATACATATTTGTAGGCTACAAATTATGTTTCAACTTTTTTTTTGTAAGACGCATAGTTTCTTAGATAACGCGAAGAAAGCGTTTACACCACTTTTTCCAAGATGGCGGCCGGGGGACAAAAGTGGCGACCCCACAAACTTGAAGTTAAGCTTCTATTGACCCCCCAAACATGCTTCAAAAATAAAATTGCGTCCTCTAATAAATGCAAAGCTCATGTAACATTTCAATGGACTATCAACAAATTTGTAAGATTAATTACTTACTCCATAATCTTTGTAGCGGTTAATATTTTTTTATAATAAGAGTGGAAAATATTTATTAACTAGTGGACGACCGCGGTTTCACTCGCATTATTTTAAGATAAAAACAAGCCTATGACACTTTTAACAACTTATACTACCTAGGTACAAACCAAAAATCATGATGATCTGCTCAATCGTTATTGCGTTATGAGCGTTAAATTGATAAAAAACCGTAATTATTGCTTACCATCAGGCTAATTACGATCAAGTGCAAACCCATTCCTTGTAGAAAAAATATATATATACCTACCTCTTCAGCTTTATTATATCTATAGATACCGATAGTCAATTTAGAATACTTTTAGAAGTTACGTAGAACTCATGCATAGTGTAGTGTTACTTATCTATTAGGTATCATAAACTATACCTACTTGTATGGTACTAACATACATAATAATATTATACTATATAGGATATAGTCAAGTGCCTCAAATCACAATAAAACAATATTTTCATTACATAAATGATAAGTAGAAAGAAGTAGAAGGTAAGTATGTAAAGGAAAGTAAAGCAAGCAAATTGAAAAGTTGTAGGGAAGTTATAAAGACTAGAAACACTCAAGCTGTCGAGTTTTAAGTTGTAAGACATGTTCTCTCCGAGTGTGTTCTGAAACTTTGTGAGACGACATTTGGCAGTTCAGAGATAATTATTTTGCGTACATATGTTACAATTATTCAAATGCTCAATTACTCAAGGAGATCATTGGTATGTTTGTTTCCTTTTGTCTCAAATTTGTCATGACAAAGGATGAAAACTATACCTACACTCACTTTCACAAGCGATTGCTTAGTTTGGGCTTGGATCGCGCGGTGAGAAATTTACTGGAATATTTATTTACTTTATTGAATTGTGTGGTATTTGCTACGAATATACGATATTGTTATAGATATAAGAATTAGAAGTATTATATATGTTATCTAGTACCCATGATACAAGCGTAAGCTTAGTATGGGGCTAGACGGCGCTGTGGTATGTCCTGAAATATTTATATGTCATATTTGATACCCCGTACACATAATATATGACGAAGAGACGATTTGATCTACATTTCAGCACCAGAAACCTCAGAAGCAGCCCAAACAACCCTTGCAGAAGCAATGTTGTTATTTAAATTAGAAACATAAGTTAACAGAGATTAATTAGTTAAGATTTTCGGGGGAACCGGCTATAAATTAGCCAATTAATTCAAGATTATTTATAATTTATTATGAACTTAACTAAGACGGTGTTTTAAGTACCTGTATTAAATATTAACTGTCTTATTCCCTGTGAAAGCGCTATGCTAATTAAGAATAAGTAAGTTACTTAAATGGGCTGGACTGACAATATTCTGCCTGACTAAGTTACTATTATAATTTACATATACATTAATACTTATTAGTCAGATTGGGTTTTTCAAGATGGTCTGAAGAGATTCTGTAATTTTTACTTACATGTTCAACATTCGACATTAACTTGCTGTATCCAAACATAAGCTTTTTTTGCATAAAAAATTACATGATTTTTAATGATTTATTCCTTTTTTATTTATTACCATATTAACCTGATATGTGTAAATATGGTATAGTATGTTTGTTATCATATAACTGAATCTATGTAGACTAATTTTGTCATGGAGGTGGATTAGGCCCTCGTTAATAGAAAAACAAGAGTCATATGTTAGCTGTCAGTTTCATAATCGCACTAACTTCACCAGAAATTACCTAAATAACCTAAATAAATAGCTTAGCGTCCTGCCAATCAACCCATGGCCACGATTGAACGAACATTTATATTCATGTTCCAATAATAAATAATAATAAATGAATATTTCGGGACATTGCACACAGCGCCATCTAGCCCCACACTAAGCAAACGCTTGTGTCGTGGGTACTAGATAACGGATATATTACTTACATAATTTTCTTTTGTAAATACATACTTTTTATACATACAAACGACCAGACACAACACAAGTAATTATATATTTTTTTAAAGTACATAAATACTTGTGTCATGCGGGAATCGAACCCGCGACCTCTAGATTAGAAGGCAGAGCCACAACCAACTAAGCTGACAGGCCAGTCAACAAACAGGAATACATTATAGGTATTTGATCTCATGTAGTGATTTGCATACCGCAGGAACAGGCAGGGTTTGTAAAAAGGAGAGGAACTAGAGAGCAAATACTAAACATCCGACTCATTGTGGAAAAGTGTTACGAATATAACACCCCAACTTTCATGTGCTTCGTAGACTATCAAAAGGCTTTCGACTGCGTAAAGTGGGGAAAACTATGGCAAGTGCTGACCGAAATAGGAGTTCCCAAACACCTCGTAACGCTGATTCGTAGTCTGTATGAATCGGGGTATGGTACAGTCACTGTAGGAGAAGTAACATCAACTCAGTTCAAGTTCCAAAAAGGAGTTCGCCAAGGATGCGTTATATCTCCTATTTTATTTAATATATATGGAGAATATATAATGCGTCAAACTCTCGAAAACTGGCAAGGTGGTATTAAGATAAACGGAGTCAGAATATCCAATCTCCGGTATGCGGATGATACCAACCTCCTGGCGTCATCAGAAAGAGAAATGGCGGAACTGCTTAGTCGTCTCGAGGCGGTCAGTCTGCAAATGGGTCTTGCTATCAATAAAACCAAGACCAAACTCATGGTGATAGACCGTTTCGGAGCTATTCAACGTACCAACCTCCTACAAGAATACGAGACTATAGACCGATTTCAGTATCTAGGATCTACAATAACTAACAAAGGCAGTAGCGAACCCGAGATAAGAAGGCGCATTGGAATGGCCAGGACAGCAATGACCGAACTGAGTAAGGTGTGGAAAGACAGGAATATTACAAATCGAACCAAAATGCACCTTGTTCGCACACTCGTCTTTCCCATCGCCCTCTATGGTGTAGAAACGTGGACTATCAAGGTTGCCCTCAGGCAGAAAATTGACGCCTTCGAAATGTGGTGCTGGCGCAGGATGCTGAGGATACCATGGACAGCCTACCGCACAAACATTTCTATACTTAAAGAACTAAAAATAGAAAATACTCAGCGCCTGTCCACAGTCTGCTTGCAAAGGATTTTGCAGTTTTTAGGCCACATTGCTCGCAGAGATGCCGATAATCTGGAGCGCTTAATAGTTACTGGGAAAGTAGAAGGGAAAAGACCGAGAGGCCGGAGTCCCATACGGTGGTCTGACCAAGTAACAAAAGAGCTGGAGATACCTATAAATGTGGCAATGCACCAAGCAACAAAACGCAACAAATGGCGACAACTAGTACACAAAATCAGAAGGAGTCACGATCCTCAGCAGTGAGGGATACGACTAAGAAGAGAGAGAGAAGAGAGTGATTTGCATATAACACGCTGAAAAGCAGCCAATATTCCATAATATATTGCCGTAATGGAGAGCCTCTGGTCATAGTTCGAAGGCTAGCCAAATAATTCCTTAGAGAGGGGGCGGACGTGCTCCACTGCCGACCGAGTGTTCTATTACAATACCTAGGTAACTGTCGTAACCTATTGATAGATTAAGCACCCTTTAATAACAGTATCAACAACAGCAGCCGCAGCAGTTGGTAAGCCCCAACGGAAGACCAGCGCTGGTTGCTTCCATACAACCAGCATTATGCTGAGTTGGGGCTGTGTTGTGGCAGATTTTATGTTTGTTTATTATGTTTTCACTGCTGTGTGTTCTTCTGTGTGTGTTCTGTATAAATGTGTCTATAACATTTTCTCAACTTTACTCACCTAATCTTTGCCTATTTCGATTTTTATTGATATGGCTTGTTACTTGGTATTTTTCGGAAAAAATATTAAGAAACCACCAACATTTTCTTGGCACAGCACGTTTCCATCGCAATTCAGCGAGGAAACGCGGCCAGTGTACTAGGCTCTTTCGGTTCCGCGCTCGGGAAATAACGTTTTTTTGTGTATTGGCTTTTGCGAAGATTTGACTTTGCAATTCTGCCAATGTCAAGTGGGAAGATAGGCCATCAAACTGAGAAATTCAAAGTGAAAGTTGGTTGTACTGTTTGTGGGTATATTTCTTTTTTATTGTGTAAAATTTTGACTTGATAATTAATTAGACATACACATTATAAGTATTATATTGTTTGACATGTTAGTAATGTGGAATAAAACTAAATAAGTAATAAATAAATAAACCAATAATAGATACACTAGACGCGTAAAGATTGATTTTTCTTACTTTACGGATTTCCGCTAAATCCCGCGGGAGACTCGCAAAAGCTACGAACATTTTGACACCTACACATACATAATGTAAGTACCTATGTAATATTTAATAATTTAAGCAGATTTACGTTTGGTTGGCTATTTTTGTGTTTATTGATAAAATGTACGTAATAGAATAGAAAAACATTTACTGAAACAGATTTACAACAGACATATTATATACAACCAAATACCAAAATAAAAAATAATACCGAATTCAAAGATGGGTGTGTATACATTGTATAATGTTGGTTTATAAGCCTAAGCAAGAATACGTTACATAAAGATATTAACTTGTTTACGACCCGGGAGCGTTAAAATCTTTGAAGCACATTAAGGCTTTGAAGAGGCAATTAAGCCTTAAGTTACCTCGTAACATGCGCAAAGATTTTAATATCCGAAGCCACTTTAAATTTGCTACACGTGGTATCTTGTGGCGCGGCGATAATATTTTGATATTGATATATTTGTGAAGAGTTGCTATGTCCGTTTTGTTCAGATTTGTATCATCTTTAACCATCATAGTCGAAAAGCAGCTATTTTATGAAATATACCGATTTCTTTCCAAGTCTTTCCGCCTCCCGTTTGGTAATGATTGCTTGCTTTGGTTATCCATATCTCATAAATGACTTAGTTGGCTATTTTTTTTATAATAAATCAGAAGAGATTCCCAAACACATTTTAACTTAAACAACTTAACTTACTCCGAAGTTACTTTGTTTATAACTAAGTAAACCATTTTCTAGAACCACTATCCTAACATTTGTACAGGGCTTTATAAGTTTTGAAGTAAAACAGTAATATACATATTTCCGTGAATTAACCGCAAATGGCTCAACCTGGCGGCTTACTATAATAATGTAATAGCGAGAGTTAATAGATGATATTATCATACAATACTTTATATATATATATTTATATATATATATATATAATTTGAACGGGTTCGCACTTGGCCTTAGTTTACCTGACAGCAAGCAAAGTCTAAGATGGAGCGTGCTTACCCGATAAGAACCGATTCACTCTCGCTTTGAAGATCGCTGGATTATAGTGCGTGGGGAACAGAGAGTCAGGCAGGGAGTTCCACAACCTAGCGGTACGAACAATAAAGGTAGAAGCGTACCGTTTCGTGCGGGTCTTAGGAACTTCTTCTTTCTTATATGATATGATTTAAATGATTAATGTTCTTTACGATCAGTTAGCTAAATCCGATTTATTTTCTATCTGTACTTATAATAAAGCTGAAGAGGGTCAACAGTCTAAACGATGATGACAAAAAAAATATATTGGAGATACTTCGAATTGATAGCAGAATATGTACGTTTTAACAATTCCTAGAACTTTTGACTTCTTATCTGTTTCTATGTTTTTCTGTGTCTCTGTTTGTCTGTTTATTTAAACGCTCATCAAATAGAAATGTTTGAACGGATCATCATGTTTTTGTTATATAGGTAGTATGAGTTCTTAAGAGTGTCATAGGCTACTTTTATCCTGAAATAATGCGAGCGAAGCCGCGGGAAAGTAGAAATAACTCTATACTTATTTCAAAGCTACTTTTTATGGTTCTATCGGTAACAAAATGTCGACCCAGAAAGTAATACATTAGGGCAAGACAATTGAAATTTCTGCAGCTGATATCTTTTTTGTCTCTGCAACAACAAATATTACTAGAAACAGAACAAAAATTCATTAGGGCCTTAATACTTTCATTGCTTGTTATCATTTGAAACTTGACTTTTTCTTTTTTCATACGATGTATTTATTTAATTTAGCAAAACGGTACAAACTTAGGTTCGTTCAAACAACGGCACACACATATAGGCATCTCTTTTAGCATGTAATTTTGTCGTTACATACTTTTAATACTCGTTGTGCAAGCGCGTTTTAGTTAAAGTATCTGACTCAAACTGTGCATGTTTGCGGCCTGTTCGATGTCTTGACGTTGTATACCCATTTGTCGGACGTCTTCCAGGAATGTTATTTAAAATGGCTGTAGTTTTGATTAATGGCGATAATAATGAGCGGACGCGGGATGTTTGTGTTTTATACACTTTTAGACGCATTCTTGACCGTGACTCGGTTTTTCCTGGGCAGGTATCTACTAACAACTCTGAAACGCATTTAATGGTAAAATTGCATGGTATCAAAGGCTAAATGTTTCATTATAGAGCTTAATATAATGCCACAGTAAATTTAATCGAGTGAAGATTATTTAAATGATTTAAAAAAAATCACACTAAAATGATAATAATTACACTTTGAAATCTAAACACGCTTTGAAACGTGCGTCAATTGTGACGTTTTTTCTCGCTTTAAAGCGAAACAGTTTTTTTTTACTTTTAAGAGTAAAAAGAAACTGTTTATTTTTATCTGGCCTTGTGGACTCATTTCGTTAGAAATAAATAGATCAAATCTACAGTTCCACGTTTATAAAATATACTTTTTCACACAGGTTTTTGCTTTACATTTGTGTATAATAAGGATATGATATTTTTTCTTCGATATTAAATAAATAAAAGTTAGATCAGAAAAAAGTATCTACAAAAATAATCTTTACAGAGGATAATATATTAATATATGATAAGATATGTCTTTAATGCACACCAAAGAAATTACAAAATAAAAAGAAATTTAAAAACTAATTTAATGCACATATAATACCTATACTTATTTATTTATTTATTTATAGTCTGCAAAACAGGCACTAAGTTAAAACACACATAACAAACTTATTGAATAGAAAAAAAAAATACTAGCACTTAATGCCCTCTAGATGTAGACCTAACTTACAATTTTAAGATAATTACTTACAAATGAATACATATATTACATGCTACTTTAAACAATTAAGAAACAAAAATTACATAAATAAAGAGTACACCATGCATATTATTATAACTATATACCTATCTAAGCTTATAAAAAAATAATAATCATAATAAGATAACCAAAACATACAACAAACAAAAATTAATTATGATTCTATAATAATAATCCCATTGACACTAACTTATACAAATAAAATAATAAATTTATAGCAAACTACTTAATGATTTTTGTAACTGACTTTTTGAAAGAAAATAAAGACGATTTTAAGAATATATCGATATCGTCTTTAATTTTATTGTATGATTTACACATTCTGTAAACCGGTGAATGCCTTAGTAGATTTGTCCTGAATTTGGGCAAAACAAATGTGTCGCGGTTTATTAAAGTGCTTCCGGTTCTCGGAACTCTAAGTGACAACTTATTCAATGTTTCGGGTGAATCTGTGTAACCATTGATACACTTGAAGAGAGTTACAATGTCAGCGATTTCACGGCGCTTGGAGAGCGACATGATCCGATAGTGTTTCAGGCGCGACTTGTACGAATGCAATACCTTACATTTAAAGTCCATAAACGTTATATGATATAAGAAACGTTTTTGAACTGACTCAAGACGTTCAGAGTGGGATTTATAACTGGGACTCCATACTACACTACAGTATTCCAAAATACTCCTAACTAAACTATAATAGAGCGTAATGGATAGAGAAGGGTCCTTGAAGATTTTTGTTTGTCTAACCACGAATCCACCCATTTTAGAGGCAGATTTGACGACATTATCAATATGTTCCCTAAAGTCCAGCTTTTTGTCCATAGTGACACCGAGATCTCGAATTGAGTTGAGTTCAGTAAGGGGGACATGGTCAATAGAATACTGACCTGGGTGCGGAGATCGTTTGCGTGAGAATCTAATAAAAAAACATTTTGATGCATACTTATATATTTTATAATTTTTTTTTACCAATATTTTTTTTCGAAACCCATAATATGTATGATTGTGGTATAAAATATATTGTTAATACAATTGGCGTCTTAAAGCTGACATTTTCGTACAGTAATTTAAACCTGCAAAACGTAAAGCGAAAATATCAACTTTAAGATGTTTTTGATTAGGAATTCCTCGATATTTCTTTGAATCCTTTATACAGAATATTCAAAGGTAGTGGATTGAAGTAGGCCATTGAATGTACCTACCACGGTGTCCGATGTTTATACCGTATTGTGGAGTTATTGTAACATATTTTGGTAGATAGATAGATAAATTCTTTATTAAAACACCACATACATAAAAAGCAATACAAAAAAACATAGAAAATAAAATTTGCGTTTTAATTGGCGGCCTTATCGCTAGGAGCGATCTCTTCCAGGCAACCAATCTGGCAGGGATATATTCTTCGAAATAAGTGAGTAGGACGAGGTGTACCTACTTTGTTCTTCTTTTTTCTGTTATTACTTATATAATTTTACTGCCATGGGTCATTATATTAACTAGATCTATTTTAGATCTGGATAATAAAGCTAGTGTGAATGATCTTGATTATGTTTTATTTTTTTAATAAAACAAAATGTACGCCCCTTGTGCCGTTTGTGGCTACTTCCAGACAAATTTACTTAGTAACTGATCATGTTTGTGTTATAAAATTATTGTAAGTTAGTAGTTGGCAGGGTATCCAGATTTACGATCCATGTCAACCGACTAACAGAATGTATAGATGGTAATCTATTCTTGAAATAGGTATCATTATTACTAGATTTTATTTACCAACGACTTTAGTAAATATACGAGAAAATACGATATCATTAATTAATTTTAATGATGTGGTGTTGCTCAGTAGAAAGAACAACGGCTTCTTAGTAACGTAACCTGATTCGATCTCAACTTTACGCGAAGCATATTTCAAGTTGTGTGTGGATTCGCGATCGCTTAGTAGAGAAGGGAAACTTCATGAGAAAACCGACATGTTACCACCAAGCATGTTTGTAGATAAATCTTAATTAATTTCATCAGAAATTGTTTCACATTATTCGTAAATACTAACATGCTACTGGGAGAGTGTAGGTAGATCTGTGCAATTTGGGTTAGTCTTTTCCTGTAGTTTTGTTTGAGTACGATGCGTGGTCATCTTGAGAGTTTTCCAACCACCTGATGGGTTTTCTGACACTGCTTTATTGTTGTGTTTTATGCAATATAACATGTGAGTTTTCTCTTGTATCTTATTTTTAGAAGTTACTAGCATGATACGGTGGTTTGATCAGGTGTTACGACGGTTTTAGACCAAGGTGGACTGTAAAATGAGCGGATTCCACATTTTATAGCCCGCTTTAGACCATCAAATAGAAACTTGTCTACGAATAACGGATACTGTGGAAATGTAACTCAACCAAAAAAAGTTATTCCACTGGATGGTCAACCGCCGTCACCGCGGTTAAGTTTATTAAATTATTTATTTATTTATTGTCATAATTGGAACCGCTTAAAGCGAATTACTCTAATGATAAATATTGATATAAATTAAATTCTACTTCTACATAAAAAAGTCAAAATCAAATATTTATACAATACAAAAATAAAACTAAAAGTCAATAAATAGTAAAAGTTGGTGGTGTCTTTAGCGACCTAGCTTGCAGCAGTGTTCAGCTAATTCGGCATCGTAATCAATCACGAGCAAGGTTTGTGTGCGAGTTGTGTGTAGGATAGAGAAGACCATGTGGATGTAATTTCAACGCAATATGTGCATGTAAGAAGTTACAATTCCATATTATTAATTATTCGTAGTAATTAGTATACTAATGCGCAGTTTAATAGACTTATTAAAATTTTTAGCCTGTTTGTGAATTTATTCACATTGGATAAACTAAAAGATTAATTAGCATTTCGAATATAGTATTTATTTTAATTTTTAAAATCTAGTCCAGCTTTTTATTATTTTACGTTATAAGCTAACTGGATGAATAAAGCTTAAATATGCCTAGTTAGCTATCTACGCAGTAAACAATAGTAGATTGTATCATAAGGGAGCAAAATAATATTTTTACGGCGAGGGCGCTTTTTTGAATCCAGAGCGAAGTGAGGGATTCTAGAGTAGAATCCCGAGCGTAGCGAGGGATTCTTTAGTAGAATCCTGAACGTAGCGAGGGATTCAAAGTACGTCGCCCGAGCCAAAAATATATTTTACGCCCGAGTGATTCACTCTACTTTTCATCACCCACTATGAGAAAATAAAAGGCGCCTCATATTTTATTGTAATATTGATATTTAACTAAATTTAATTTAATTGAAACAGAGTAACAACTAAATTGAAATTAAGTAGTATCTAATAATAAAACAACTAAAAACTTAAATTTACATTTGAGACATTTTCACAATTTTGAAAATTAATTGTTATAGTTTTATTAGGAATAGAGATTGTTGTAGATTCAATTTTATTCTGCGTGTTTGAAATAATGTCAGAATGTGGCTCATTTTGAGGAAAATGTGACGGTGAATCTCTTTGTTTGGATGTAGATGGGCGCGGCGACAGTGGCATGGATGGATTAACTGAAGGTTGCAATTTAATGTTTTCCACGATGCGTTCACATGTTTTCGCCTTGTTCTCAATGGAATCTTCTATATATCCCTCTGCTACAGCACTCGACTTCCATCCTCCATGTCGCTTGAGAACAGTTAAGTCCGCTCCAGAATCTGCCAACAGGGTAGCAGAAGTGCGACGAAAACAATGTCCTGTATATAGCTTGATATCTGGTAACTTCAAATAAGTAGCGATTTCTTGTGGCATGTAAGAAATTTTATTTTTTCCCATAACTTGTTTGAAGCACTTGCCATTTTGATAACGGATGAAAAACCGATTGGTCTTTATATCAGCAGGACGCAGGTCCAGGTATTTCTGTACAATAGTTTTGTATTCTCCTCGGATTACGAAGGATCGGTCAATTTTTGTTTTTGTGTCTGTCAGCTTTACTAACAGTAAATTATCCGAGTGATTTTCGACATCATCAACAGTTATTTTTAAAAGTTCATTGCCACGACAAGCTCCATGTACTCCGAAAATTAAAGCCACCTGTAACAAAACCGAATGTGAATAAGACAAGTACCTATCTATCGAAGTACAGGTTACAATAAAATGCGCATTTTAAAACACTGGTTATACTTTACTAATCCACCATATATACATACATAGTTACTTACTTTTACGGCAAGAAAGATGTTGTCGGGTGCCTCATTAAGGAAAGTCTCCACGTTTTTGACTGAGAACACTTTGGATTTTTTAGGTTTAAATCCATCAGACATCCTCTTCAGATACGCTATTAATTTCGAATATGTGTCCAGTTTTACGTCGTTATTAGAACTGACTGTTGATTTTAGCATTGAGTAGGTACTCCAAAGTGTGGAAGGTTGTTTAGTTTTGGCTAAGTACTGGAAGTAGGCCAAAAACACAGATTCTGAAAAATTCTTGGCGCCTCTTGAATTTCTCCATTCAATAAAATTACCATAAGCTTTCATATATTTCTCCCGGGATTTTGCAGGTAGTAGATTATCCATCACATTTCTTGCGTCAGTTCTAATACTATCAGGAGTTAATTCTATACTTTCACTGTCACTTGAAGAACTCATTTTTCAAAACAAAATCATGAATTTCTATCAATCCGTGAAAATTGACGAAAACGCGGGCTATAGTTCGCGCGTTTTTAATTTTATTTCTTTTTTTTTTTGTATTCAGCCGGCGCGCGGCGCTATATACTATGGGCCGTCGCACCAGCCAGTCTTTATTCAAACAATATTTGCGTTCGATTTCTTGGGCCCTGAACACAAGATGTTCCAAATTCAAAAAGTGCGCGGCAAAGATAATTGCGGCGCACTTATAAAGAGGATTAAAAACTCATTACTGCCCGCTAAAAGTTTCTTATAGAAAACACCACCTTTGGGTGCACTTAAAGGCGAACCAAGTCGTCTTTTTCGAATAGGTGGGATGAAAAAGTGATTACAATGTGTCAAAATGACATATAACTTACGCATTATACTTTTCATTGATAAACGAATAAATAAATTATGTATTAATTTATTTATAGACACAGTATTAATAATAGTTTACCATACGTAACCAAAGTTTACAACAGATAAATTTAATTCCAGTATTATGACACTTTTTTTTCGTGGTGGAATTGCATTTACGCATCCCCGCACTCTCCCCCGGAAGGGGGGAGGGGAGCAGCGGGGTATGTCGGGCTCGGAGCTAATGGGACTCCACTACCGACTAAAACCTACCATAATGTCCCCAGTATTACTACCCTGTTGTAAACTCTGTACCTATTTAGCGTAATGTATAAACTTATCTAATAATATTATCTAATATTATTATAAACCCATTCTCAAAGAAAATTTTACTATTTTGACATAAATGTGAGATATAACACATTTATACCGAAACAACACAAACATACAAGCATACTATGAGTATATATATACTCCTAGTAATTCTACTATAAAAGCTCCCAATTTCTCCTATTGAACATTTTGATGAAGACCCGTACCGTGCCAATATTTATCAAATTCAAATTCAATCTCACAAAATTGGAAACTACGATAAGTTGATTTTATTGAACACTTGTGACTTGAGCTACTCTCAAAGCTTGATTATTACAAGACTTTAAAGACATAGACGCAATATTATGGTGAAAAAATCCGCTTCACACATGATAAATAAAACCACGTAGTACATTTTTGATTCGCTTTAATTGATTCGCCACCATAAAAAAAGATTATTTAGTAAGGTTTGAGATGCTGCGTTGATGCTCTGTAAATTAAAATAGAAATGGACAGGCCACATTGCCCGAGTGACTGACGGCCGGTGGAGTGAGCGCATCCTTCACTGGCACCCCCGAGACTCGATCCGCAGCAGAGGACGGCCCCGCGCCAGGTGGAGCGACGTCATCGAGCAGGTGGCGGGCGCTACCTGGACACGAGCGGCACAACAACGAGCGAGCTGGCAACACGAGGAGGAGGCCTATGCCATATATCCGCTTTTGGGTGCCTAGTTAATAACATATTTAAAGCGTTTCGTTGCGTAAAGTTACAAATTTTTCGGCAATAAAGGCTTTTTTAGGTCTCTAGGCTCTAGGTAAAATAGTCTACGGCTAAGCTCTATACCTAAGTGCTACACAGTTAGGTTACGGGCAAGGGACGCCTACGCCACCGCTGCTGTAGGTTCTACGCCGTAGGCAACGCTACGCCTGAGCCAACGCGATAATAACTTTTTGCTACGGGATCACTTGGAGTACTTTACGGTATACAAACAAAACCATTTATTTACTGCCTATAAAATGTTTTTTCAGATAGCCGTATAATACATAGATGATGTGTTCTCAATGATCGCAACCGTGGGATAGTTATGTTAGTTATAATTGTAAATATCAAGCGCGTTGTAGTCGAGCGACAATTAGAGAAATAGTATTCGCTAAAACCTTATTTTTTATTTTTATTTTTTCAGCGATTAGTTAAATCAGCCATAAAGTACTGAAGTAGAGTAAATTAATTACCCTGTACTGTACATATACAAAGCAACAGCCTTTATGGTTTGTATACAACCACCTACCAGCTAGAACTCATTTGTTAATGCATAATATATGTATATTATATACCATGCTTAATTGAAGCCGATTGAGTAGGTTTTCGATAGCTTTGTTCAAACATTAATTATTTAATCAACGCTTTAAAGCCAAAACATTAAACAAATAAGCACGGAAACATCAAAATTGTTTAATTCAGGCCTGTATCAATGAAAATTTAATTTATACAAACAATGGCCATGCACCATTAATTACAAGCAAACTATTATATTGATTATAAATTACGATTTACGGGATTTAACGACGTTTTTGCTATGCACATAGATGCTTATATTTGTAGCTTAAAGCTCTTTAATATATGGCAAAAATGCATTGAACTACATGTATCACCGAGTACTCGATACCTTTAGTGTCGAGTTTTTCATATTTCCTAAGTTTTCCTATTTTCCATAGTGTCATCGGAGACAACTTAACTAGTTCAATATTCGAATATTGAACTAGTTAAGTTGTCTCCGAACGATTCGGCCATTTTTTATTATGAATACTACATGAAATTTATTTGCATTATGGCTCTTTTCTACCTACTAACGTTTAACTCCATTACAGTAAGTTATTAATAATCTGAAATGCCTGTAAGTAAGCTCTGGATCTGTTATCGTACAAGCGGAAGAGCGTTCTCTACGGGCAGTATTCATTTAGCCCCCATCCAGTGCGGACGTGTGCGGCTGCGACGCGCCCGATATAAATATATGCGACATACATTTAGAACATAAAACTAATAAAAACAAGTTAAAAATAAACTTGATTGATTTAAAAATATATAGGTATATAATATTTTTCTCGGTGGAAAAGTGTTTTACGGCAACTTTGTGCAAATTAAACGTGAATGGTACTTGAATAAAAGTTTGGAACGATTGTTAACGTGACTTCTTTTTCAGGTAAGTGATTGTTAACAATGGGGTTAAAATATAGCTTTCGGTTTTGTTTTAATTCGTGATTTTTCTATTTTTTAAATAATGTTATAAATATCGAAACTCAAAATAAAATCCATAATTGCTATTTATAACACTTTTTGTAATAGCATAACAATCTTAAACCTCAAATTAATGTTACTTACTATTTATGTAACAAATAATTATTTAATTAGTAAACCAGACAAATAATTTTGTAAAGTCTTATAAACAGCCCAAAGATTCTACACATTAATTTACTTTTCAGAAATTTAAAACCATTCAAATGTCATTGTATTCTGTAATTTTAAGGTAATGCACAGTTACAAAAACGAAACCAAGCAGTATTACAATTACTCTAGTTTTGATAAGTTTTTGGGTTATATAATTGACATATACGCCCAATTAAAATTTTCCATTCACACGTTTCTTGGCAAAGATGGACAATCTTTGCCAAGAAACGTAGCTTCTATTCACGCCTCATTTCAAAGGCTCGAGGGAGGTGCAATTTCGTGAAGTAACTCAGCCGGAATCTACAAAGGTGTGACATTTGATTACATTGGATACGTTTAGATCTAAATTTAACACTATTTTTTGACAACAGGACCGTTTTGATTAGCCATATTTTGTTACAACTACCATTTGTCTGTAAAAGTGTCGAATGTTTACTGAAATAAAATACAAATTAAGTTGGTCTTTCCTAAACTTTACTAAAAAACACTTTTACTAAAATCAATATATATAAAACTCAAAGGTTGACTGATTGACTGACTGACTGATATAGTGATCTATCAACGCACAGCCCAAACCACTGCACGGATCAGGTTGAAATTTGGAATGAAGATAGATGTTAGGACGTAGGCATTCGCTAAGAAAGGATTTCTGGAAATGCCTCTTTTTAAAGGGGTAAAATAGGGGATGCAAGTTTTATTTCTTAATGCAAGCAAAGCCGCGAGCACCCACTAGTCTTAATTATAGTCTTGGGAATACTTCTTATAATAATATAGTAAGAAACAAAAACTAATAACTCACAAGTATGCATATAGGCATATTATTTAGTTAGTTATTGGTGAAGAAATAATTAATTTAATTATTACATGTACTACTTCTGACATTTGGGCGGCTGAAGCCATTTTTATTTTATTTTTTACTCATGTACCTTTTCTATACATTTCGACTTTTTAAAAATCCTTTTCAGCTGATTTTTTTTAAATCATGGCGTAGTTTTTGTACATGAAGCTTGACCAATGAAATTCAACCAAATTATTAAAAGTGAATCTATCATACACTGACTTCCATTACTACAAGTACGCAATGGAGGTCAGTGATCCTATATGATTCCTTCTTTCGAAATTAAGATTTTAAAAATGACTTTAAAATACTTCAAACATATAAATAAAACTTAAAAAAAATAACTGAATCCAAATACTTTATTTTTAAATATAAAACACGTTTCTTTGACCTTTCATTCAAAATGGAAAGAAAATCATTGTTAACTTCTAGTTGTAAAATTAGGTTAAATAAAAGGTCTATAAAAGCACCTATTTTATCTAAAGATAAAATGGAACCTTGAATAGGCCTGTTGATATGTCTAAATAAAGAAGCGGAAATTTTGTATTTATTTTATTTTGAAGTATTCATTTTTATTCATAAAAGAACTTCTTTCAGTAAAATACTGGCTATTTAAATATTTTTCCCATCTCCTCCACCACCAATCTATACTAATATTATAAAGCTGAAGAGTTGGTTTGTTTGTTTGAACGCGCTAATCTCAGGAACTACTGGTGCGAATTGAAAAATTCTTTTTGTGTTGAATAGACCATTTATCGAGGAAGGCTTTAGGTTATAGGAGCGAAGAAACAATTGAAAATGTGGAAGAAACGGGGGAAATTATTCATCTTTGAGGGCGTCCGTTGCGTGTGCTGCAAAATCAGTTCAAGATATTAATAAAATATGTATAAAAGAATTATTCCTCTTGAAATGATCTAACAAAATGTCTGCAACAGTATATGTCTATCTTTTAAGATTAACTCACTAGAACCGTTATTATGGCAATAACTATTCCATGCGGACGAAGTCGCTGGCACAGCTAGTGATTTGTAAAAAATATCTTGTTTTCAGTTCCTTGTACCTATTCATACAAACTTAATGTTAATTATTTTTTTGTCAGCGTAAGCCCGTCTTGTGATGTTTTAGAAGGAACCCATGTTCATCATTATACGATAATAATCAGTATGTATATTTCAGTAGTTAAAAACCTAGTGTAGCTCAGCGGTTCCAGTGTCTGCTTTTCATCCAGACGCACCCTGGTTCGAATCCGGTCCTACAACAATGCCGTGTATTTTCAAGTTATGTGTAGATTTGCACTCGTTTTAAACTGTAAAGGAAAACCAACATGTTTGAGGACCACCATATTCGAGGACATGGTGTCTTCCGTGGAAGGACCTGGACAACCACCACGATGTAGATGATGCACATGAGAACTAGCTAATTAATTCTGCGGGGGAGTCACGATCCTCAGTCATGAGGCAATACGATTAAAGAGAAGTTTCAGTATCAGTATGGTTGAATATTAAGATAAGCAAAATACAATAAGTATTAGTTATTCTTGCTAGTCATCTTAATTACATCGGTTTACTTAATAATGACAAAATTTCATTAAACAACAAGATAAACAAGGAATATACGTATAAAGTGTAGTTTGCCTGGGAGAATAAACCTGTTGTGAATTTTGAAACAAGATTTTAGAAGTCTTACAATTAATTAAAGAGTTTTAAGCCGCCGCAAGGTTGCCAGTTTGTCGGTTTTCTATCGGTTGCATTACGGAGAGTGTGTGGCGGAATTGTACGAACTTATTCTGCCTGCGCCCTCCTATCACCGGACGAGCAGAGATACTGCAGGACGACACCGGTTTCTGGTGGAAGTTCCTACGACTCCGAAGTGGTACGAGTACGCTTCTACCTTTATTGTTCGTACCGCAAAGTTTTGGAAGTCCCTGCCTGACTCCCTGTTCCCCACGCTCTATAATCCAGCGGTCTTCAAAGCGAGAGTGAATCGGTATTTTTTGGGTAATTCAATTGGATCAAAGGACTCGTTTATTAATTTAAGGTCACGCCACGGTTTCTCCGCTCGCGACCTTTTGAGGATTTTTCAAATAAATCTCTGTTGGGTGTCGACCAGGGTGCCAGGAAGCTTTTCAAAGTGTAGGTATGAGCCTATTTAAACAACTCAAATGATTCGGAGCCTTCTGACGCGGACGGGGGTTTGATGGGTATGTTTAACTAAGCAGCCATCGGTGGACAAATAAATTAGGTTACAACCTGACAACATACCTACCTATATAATGTATTGAGTACTACTATACATAATAAAGCTGGAGAGGGTCGAAAGACTTAACTTAGAATTTTGACAAACTTCGAATTGATAGCAGAACACGCTCGAATAATTTTTTAGATTTTTATGTTTGTCTGTTTATTTTAACGTTCTTCAGGCAAAAACAGCTGTACGGATGATCATGGTTTTTGGTATGTAATTTGTATGTGGTTTTAAAAGTGTCAGAGGCTACTTTTTATCCTAAAATATTGCGAGAGAAGCCGCGAGCGTCCACTACTTACTTTTTTTTTTTTTTGGAAGAAATTTTAGCCTTAGCTTGATTGCGCGAATTTTAAAGTTTTTGGTGACTATATATGATGTTTAAATAAAACATAAGAACAAGGGAAGAAAAACTAAACATACTACTTATGTTTAAGTTAATGTATATTCAACAGAGTCCAAAACGGATATCTTTACTTTCAAAATCTGGTTGCTATAGCATTTATTTACAGGCATAGGCTATACCGAATGATGTTACTGTCAACTATAAATTTGTGTACTCATGAAATTTGAAACACTTACTTGAATATTATTACGCTGTTGCTTTCAAACAACCAGCTTTATGCGAAATTGAGGTTGTGTTGTGGCAGATTTTATGTTTAATGATAGAATTGTTGTTGTTTTTGGTCTGAAAATCTGTCACAATAAATGTGTTCTTTATTTCCTTTTAATATTTGTACTTGTAAATAGGTTACGAATATCTTTACTATTAATATCAAATTCTATTCAATTCTGATACTCTTAAATTATGCTTATTTCATAGTAAACAGCAAAACTTTAAAACGCTCTACCAGTGTGATTCCTTAGAATTACAATCCAGAGTAAGTTACTATGTGTTTGGCCATCTCTGGTGTCAGAGTTTTCATAACGCTCTAAGGGTCTCTGACAGAGTAAATAGGATTAATAAGTAAGCGTGCTACATCTTAGTATAATATAGTGGTGTTTATGTAACATCAGGCAGGTTGTAGTCAATAGTAAGCCTAATGAGCGTTAAAAAAAGAGTTTTTTTTTATCACATGTAATTTGTGCTGTCTGGGAGTATATCATTGAAGCATATATGAGATGATCCAATTTAGAAAAATACAATTATATATGGTATGAGAGCTAAGAATCTTGTAATAGCCTATCATACCAAACTTTACCTCGTAAAAGACATTAAGTTAACCTAAAATTTGGGAATGTTATGATGAATAGTAATGAATTAAATTATTCCGTTTAATCAAGTCCATAACTTCATTTCCAATGGGCATAAATTCGATTTATCATCTCGTTCCTAAACTTTCCCATATTTAATGATATTTCGTTCGCTCTCCAAGTCACTTTGAAACTTTATGAAATTGATACTAAGCATTTTGATACTAATAAAAAGTATTTTTCCCGTTTAGGGGAGAAAATTACAAATTCTTAAACTAAAATGGTCAATTTCTTGGTAGTTTGCTATTATGAAAGTTAAAAATTATTTACTAAGGAAGTTTCATCACCTTTATAATAAAATAGCTATCTTCGCGAATTCTGACTCCTTGCTATCGTGATTACGAATATAATTCAAAATATTTTTAATCAAGGATGTAAATGTCTGTTAAAAATAAATTAAAATTATGTTAGCTCTATGTTAACATATTTCTCTTAAGGTAGCTAGGGGATAGACTTAATAAATCTGAGTTATTTAAAATGTTACAGCCACTTGTATACATTTTCCATTAAAATTTGATAAATAAAAAACTTTATGCAAATTCATCACCATCATCAGTCGGTTATCGCCCACTACTGAGCATAGGTTTCACTTCTTGTACGCCACATGTACCGGTCCTGCGCAGATTTAATCCAGGTGCTCTCTGCTGTTTTTCTAATGTCTTCAACCCACCGTTTTGTTGGGTGATCTCTGTCTCTATGACCAGTCATGAGTATCCAGTCTTTTAATGTTCTGGTCCACCTGCCGTCCTTCTGCCTCGCAATAATTATATATGCCAGCGACTTCGTCCGCATGGAATAGTTATTACCATAATAACGGTTCTAGTGAGTTAATCTTAAAAGATAGACATATACTGTATAGTGTCTATTCTATGATGAGGGCAGGTCTTGGCGGGTGGTTTTGGAAGGTGGGTATAACGTAGATACATAGATATAGGTAGATTATTAATTATTCGTTTAAATGTTTTTGTTTATACGCCTACATTTAAGTCTCGATTTATCAATAAATAATTTTCTTTCTTTCTTTCTTTCTAATATACTGTTGCAGACATTCTTTTAGACCATTTCAAGAGAAATAATTCTTTCATAAATATTTTTTTGATATCTTGAACCGTTTTCGCAGCACTCGCAACGGAAGATAGATAGATAGATAGATAGATAGATAAACTCTTTATTGTAACACACATTGACAAAAAAAGACAAACAGAAACACACAAGACTTAAAAAAAATATAGTGCCACAACTGGCGGCCTTATCGCTAATAGCGATTTCTTCCAGGCAACCGTAGGATGGACAGGAGTCGAAAGAAATATAAAGGATGGGGTGTTCAAAAAGAGAAAATATATACAAATAATAAAAATATTCAATAATATATATATATACATATACATACAATAACACATATTACATATACGTGCAAATAACTATAAATATATAAAACATATACATATTATACCCATATACTATAACGACAAAAGGAGACAACTATAAACACACGAATTCAACAGCAGATTATTGAGTCTAGGTACCAGTTTCTAACCTGAGTTTTGAAGGCCTCGAGAGTCTGAGCTTGCTTGATACACAAAGGCAAGGCGTTCCACAAATGAACAGCTCTTGCTGCGAAAGAATTTTTATAGAAAGAGGTGCTGGCCGTAGGAGTCTTAAGAATAAGCGTACCTGATGACCTCAGATTTAGGGAGTGGGAGTCATGCACATAGGAAAATTTACATTTTAAATAGGACGGGGTGGTGGGATTGAACAAAATGTTGTAAACTAAAGTAAGGATATGAGTATTCCGTCGTAGCTGAATGGGAAGCCACTTGAGCTTTGCGCGAAATTCGGATACTTGATCATATTTGCGTAACCCAAATATGAATCTAATACAGAAGTTTTGTAGGCGCTCAAGTCTGACAAGTTGATCAGCACGTAAGTCTAGAAAGCAGGCGTCAGCGTAATCTAGGATAGGTAGAAGAAGAGATTGAGCGAGCGCAACTTTGGTGGCAGTGGGTAAAAAATTTCTGAGACGTCGTAAAGACGCCCCGGACGCAAACATTCTACAACTAATAGCATCCAGATGGGCATCCCAACTCATGCACCGATCCATAGTAACGCCAAGATTTTTGACCGACTCGCTGTACGGAATACTAGTCCCATCAAAGATAACCGAAGGTAAAGTAGTCCAGTCAACCTTAGACAGCATACGTGAACTGCCCACAACGATGACCTGAGTCTTCAAAGTATTTAACTTCAAGCCAAAAGTTTGACTCCACTGCATGATTCGGCAAAGATCAGCGTTGGTAGCAGCCACCGCAGAATCAAGCTCATTGACACGTGCCTGGGTGTATATTTGGAGGTCATCCGCGTAGAGGTGGTAGGATGATGCAATGCAATGAGATATGGAGTTTATAAATACTGAGAACAGAAGAGGGGATAAAACGCCACCCTGAGGAACACCCGCAGTCGTGTTACACCAAGAAGAAAACTTATCTCCAAGGCGAACCCGCTGCCGGCGTCCAAAGAGGTAGCTGCGAAACCAGTCAATCACTAGCGGAGATACGTTAAGAGAGCGAAGTACCGCAAGGAGGATATCAAAATCTACGGAATTAAAAGCATTACTGTAATCTAACAATGTTAGAATAGTAAGCTTGCCGCTATCCATGCCTTCGCGTATATCATCGGTAATTTTGACCAAAGCCCTCAAAGATGAATAATTATCCCCGTTTTTTCCACAGTTTCCATTGTTTCTTCGCTCATATTAGTTGCAGCATGATGTTATATAGCCTAAAGTCTTCCTCGATAAATGGTCTATCCAACACAAAAAGAATTATTCAATTCGCACCAGTACTTCCTGAGATTAGCGCGTTCAAACAAACAAACAAACTCTTCAGCTTTATAATATCAGTATAGATAGTATTTATTTAACAGGTAAAGTGCCCTATTTACCTTATGAATAGGTCATAATTACCTTCGATTCAGTAAAACTTTTGTTTGGCCAAGTCGTGACGTTGTTTCAATAAAGCGAAGTATACAACAATCACTGAATTCATTCAGGTGGAAATAATAGAGATTGAAAACAAATATGGATGTAGGTTACTATTTGCATTTTAATATTTACTTGTTTCTATAGTCTCACAGCTCATATTGCTGCTTGAAATGGTAAATGACTGTCAAGTGGCATTTCATGTCACATGCCCCTAGGGTGGCTTGTAAACTCTGACACCAGGGTTGGTCACTCTCTTACGATCTTACTAACCGTGTTTTTTTTTAATACAAATACGATTTATATCTCATAACTTACCATGTTGCGATCTTTCTCGTGTACGAGTTAAATGTGAATTTTAGCTTTTTCAGTACTTATTAGTTTTTTACTTTTCGATAAAACTCTATATAAATAAACCTATGTTTTTAGTCTTCAAATAATATTTTTCTAAATTTAGAAAATGTACTGTTCTAAAACCCGACTTTTCTAGTTTAGTTAAGATCGTGATGATTGCTTACCATCAGGCGAATTAAGGTCAAGTGCAAACCCATTCCTTGTAAAAAAAGACGCCACGGAAGTCTAAGATCTAGTTCAAAATGAGACAGTCACCATCTAGTCTCTACCTACTTGAAACGGGTGAACTTGCGGAGCTTTTCAAGAACTTTCTTGTTAAACCGTCTGCAAAGACTTTTGGACCGTGCAGCGAATGAAATTGAAACTTAGTTTGTGCTTCAGCTAGGTACTGTTTTTAGTTCTTTGGGGAGAATTGAATAGGTGTGCAAAGTATGTATATAAGTAAAGGTGTTGTAAGTACCTCAAATCGTTGTGCCGGAACAAAAAAGCCATCATAATAGAAAAATATCCGCATAAGTTTTATGGTTTTGTCCCTTTCTCGCGTAGCATTCCTCATTACTGCGCGTTGTGACTCCCCCGCTGAATAAACACATTGGAGAAGTTTTGGACAAGTAAATATTGGTGGGCGTCCCAGATCCTTTCATGTATTATGGTTATACTGGTAAAAAGTTTCAAGTAAAAATACATTTTTATTATATACTAGCTGATGCGCGCGACTTCGTCCGCTTGGAATAGTTATTACCATAAAAACGGTTCTAGTGAGTTAACCTTAAAACATAGACATATACTGTTGCGGACATTTTGTAAGATTATTTCAAGAAAAATAATTCTTTTATACATATTTTTTTGATATCTTGAACCGTTTTTGCAGCGCATGCAACGAAAGCCCTCAAAGATGAATAATTTTCCCCGTTTTTTTCCACATTTTCCATTATTTCTTCGCTCCTTTTAGGTGCAGCGTGATGCTTATATATAGCCTAAAACCTTCCTCGATAAATGGTGTATTCAACACAAAAAGATTTTTTCGATTCGCACTAGTAGTTCCTGAGATTAGCGCGTTCAAACAAACAAGCAAACGAACAAACTTTTCAGCTTTATAATATTAGTATAAATGACTAACGGCAAGTACTTAGCTACTAATATATTCCTTCCCACCTTGTTTGTTATAAATTATGCCACTGACTCGTAAACATCTTGCATATTCTCGAAGTCACGAAGCCTTAATGCAATTTCACACTTGAATGCCTTCACAATATACATTTACATAGAAGATGTAGAAGAGAGTAGTTTAAATGTTACAAGTGGGTGTAACTTTGCTCGCGTTATTTTGGGTTATCATAGGCATGTCGCATAGTATTTTTTTCATTTTTCTTTGTATTTATTATCGTGTGTTGCAATAAAGAATCTTCTACTCTATTCTATGTCGCTCTTAAATTTTTTCTCAAGCTTCTCTTCTCTTCTGACTCTTTTTATTATCAAACTAAATAACTATACCAAAAATCACAATGATCTATATCTCCGTTGCACTGCGTAATTGGAAGATACAGGGCAACAAAAACATTGTTTTATATTACTCTAGCAGCGGCTAGCGGTGTCACCTGCAATAATCGGGAATAAAAAGTAGTCAAACCTCTCTCTATTCTAAATCTTATTCATATCGGCTTAGCTTTATCATATGACCGCTTACCATACGAGTTATGGTTAAGTTCAAATCCATTCTAGGTGAAGAAAAGCGTGTTGAAGTAACAGACAATTACTTAGAAAATAGATTAACATTAAGGTCTACTTTTATACTAGATTCACTTAGTATCCTAGATTAACGGGGGTAACACTGTGGGCCCTGCTAGTTATTCATCATCATCATCATCACAAATTTAAGAGCAAGGCCCTTGTCTGTGGAGCATGCGCCATCCTTCCCGATCTTCTGCCAATTCCTTGACTTCCTTATACGACATGACACCCGCCTTTCCTTTTATTTGGTCCATGTATGGCCTTCTCGGCCATTATTATTTAAGTTATTTATACGGTAACTAATTTTATGATTAGTGTATCGTTGAAAATAACGTATTTTTTAACATTTTCCTCTATTCAGGCTCGTTTCAGTTTTGCCAAACACCCTCTGGGAGAAACTAACAAAAAAGTGGCTCGATTACCCTTTCTCCAGATATCAGATATGTTGTTTTCTTTCAAAATGGAGTCGGTGTGTTGCGAACTGTTTCTAGAAATATTAAGAGAAAAAAATATAACAACATTATATTAAATTTTTTGTAACAATGTAATAGCAAAAGGAAAGAAAATCACTACTTAGCTACTTACTTAATCTTTTAAAGAAGTATTGAAGTTGAAGCGAGCGTTCTCGCTCACTTCAATTTCGAGGTTGAATAAAAACTACGTCAATCTTCGGACATTAATTGATCGCGAAGCCAAAACAGTGATAACCCACCGTGTCGCTCCGTTATGGTGTGAGAAACAAACAGATCAAAACATATTTGCGTTTTTATGTCTATTAAATCGAAATAATTAGATTATCGAGATAATTCAAATCCAAATAATATAATTAGCGATCAAATTTATTTCCAACTGGCCAAAACAATCATTATGTGTAGTAATTGCAAAAATTATCGCATGTTGCTTATACTAACATATTATATCATTAATTATCTAGTATATAAGTATTATATCCGTTATCTAGTACCCACGACACAAGCGTTTGCATATAGTGGGGCTAGATTGCACTGTGTGCATTGTCCCGGAATATTTATTTATTTATACTCAACGATTATAGAAACAATACAATACATTTATTTATTATTCCATAATTACAAGTAAATGATTCAAAAATATTAATTAATTCAACAACAATAAAAAAAAACCTTATTATCAAGCACGTAACCCACAGACATTTGATAATAATTAAACAACGTCAAAATTAATATACAATACAAATTAACATAATAATATAAACGCAATGTTAAAAAAACAATAGGTTTGCAATGTCACAAATTCAGAATATCAGGTCGAATATACATATCACAAACAGTCTTTGATTTTTAAGTACCTTTTCTTCAACATTATAAAATGCGTGGGTCAGATTACAGGTTAAATTGTAGGTCCCGGCTGTTTGTCTAGTGCGGCAGTTGTTAAATCATGTCAGAGGCCCTTATACCGGCTTGATGACCTCTCGACACCAGAGTTGGCCACTTCCATTCATAAGAAGAAGTAAAAGTAAAAGTAAAAATATGTTTATTTACTAATTGAAAAACTTAACCTATATAATATTACAATTTGTTTAACTTACAATACAACAATAGTGTTAACTGTAGACCCCAAACTAGGCGTTAGCCTGTATCTTGGTGGTCCAATTATAAAAGATCCTGTTTTCCAGTAAGAAGTTGACGCTAGTAAAAGAATAATTTCAATACTATCTAGAGATGTATAAAACAATAATAATCACGGCCATGTACATAGTTTAGTTACAGAAATGTTCATCCATAGTTTATAAAAAATCTTTTTAAATAAGATATCTGTAGTAAAACTTTGTCAAAAAGTTTAATACAATATTTATGATCACAAAAATTACATTTTGAAAATTGAAAATTGAAATCAGTTGATTGATGTTTACCGCATGAAGATGCTGCTTAAGCTTAGGTAGATTTATTATTAGGTACTATAGGTATGTTAAGCACTTTGGCCGGGTAAGATTGTGTGTTTGTGTGTGTGAGTGTGTATATGTGTGTATCCGTGTGTGTGTGTGTGTGTGTGTGTGTGTGTGTGAGTGTGTGTATTTTATATTGATGGGCTTCTGCCGTCAGACAATGAAGCTGTGGTGTCATCCCATCACCTTCTAAGTGTGCAGTGAGAAGTAAGTAATGGTTGTGATATAATGGTATCGCTTAAGGCTTCAGGCAATCAAAAGAGATCTTCCACCTGTATGTTCTCTCTGCCTGCTTGGTTGTATACTTTGACTAATTCTTCAACTTCTTGATATGACTTTGTTTGTAGCCAGTGTTTTATTTTACCACGCGCTTTCCTGTGTGTAATCTGTCTTACATCACAGCTATTTAGCACAGCTTTTAGCACAAAAAGATGAATATATGGCGGCAGGCGTGAGGCGAAAACTGTTCGGACTTCAGGTAATTGGACCTGTGCAGAGGTCTTATCTGTGTTTTCATTTTGGCCTTTATGTTGAGTTTGGCTCACCGCCTTCATTACAAACAATTGTCGCACTGTCAAAGCTTTGGCATCAAGATAAAGTTGTGAGGTTGGATAACGGCGCGGTTTTCCTAGTAGAACTTTTATGACAGCTCTTTGAGCTCGTTCTAAGGAAATCATGAATGATTTTGCTGCACCCCCCCAGGCATTTATGCAGTATTGAAGTAAGGACTGACACAGTGCCGTATATACTAGTCTTTTAACTGCTATGTTCATTACTGGTCTAAGCGTCTTCATCAGGTATATCTGTTTCCGGACTTTCTTGACTAGACTTGCAATGTGGGATTGGAATGTGAGTTTTTCATCTATTTCAACACCTAGGTATTTTATTGATGACACTCTCTTAATGTTTTGACATGGACAATTTCGCAGAAGAGGAAAGGAGATAACGGGGCATCCCTTTGTGTGAATTTTGATTGACTCCATATTAGGAACTGTGGCATTGGTTATGTGAAAGCCAATGAAACTAGTCTTTTTAATATTCAGGGTTAGAAGATTCATGTCGAGCCACTCAGAAATCCGTGACATTCCTCTTTCTGCAGCAGACTTTACAGCCGACCAGCTGCTAGCGTGGAACAAGGCTAGGGCATCGTCTGCATAACAGATTAGCCTAGAATTAGGGAGCTTAATCCTTAGGATACCATCCATGTAGATGGTAAAAAGAGTAGGCGAAAGGATGCTCCCCTGTGGTAGTCCGAAAGAAATTGTTTGTTCCTGGCTGATTATGTCTCCAATTTTCAAATGTTGTCTTCTGTTGGTCAGGTAGCTTGAGAACCACTCGAGAGCTATTCCGCGCACCCCATAATTTTCTAGCTTCCTTAACAGCATAATTGTTGAGACCGTATTGAAGGCTTTGGCGAGATCTAGGAACACTCCAACGCATCTCTCTCCATTATCCAGGTCTTTTGCTAAAGTTGAAGTGAGCAGATCTACCGCATCCTCTGTGCATTTCCCTCGTCTAAAGCCGAATTGCTGGTCTGACAGTAACTGCTGTTCTTCTAGAAAACGCACAAGCCGGTTATTTATTATTTTTTCCAGGATTTTGGAGAGAGCGGGCAAAAGAGAGATTGGACGGTAGTTATCTATATCGTCTTTTGAACCCGCTTTGTGGATTGGAATAACTGTCGCGGTCTTCCAGCACTCTGGAAAGATGCCTGTTTCTATGCTCAGATTGAAGATATGCGTGAGCGGAACAAGGATCGTAGGTTTGATGTGTTTCAGCAGCGCTGGAGTGATGCCGTCTTTGCCCGGGGCACTGTTACTTTTAAGGCCGGAAATTATACTATTTACCTCGAACAGGTCAGTGGGAGCCAGAAAAAAGGATCTAGGGGTGAGTGAATTTCCATTTAATATCATACTTAGAGAAACTTCTGTTTCATTAAGTTTTGTCAGGATAGCTGCTGCAAGGTCATCTCCTGTTTTTGCCAAGTGTTCGTTACATTCGTTAATTCTACATTGAGGAGAGGCTCCTTTTAAAAGTTCTGTGGGAATGTTCTTGGATTTTTTGATATCGCATATCTCTGTAATTGCTTTCCACAACTGTTTAGGATCTTTGTGTGTTTTGGTGATCCTCTGGTTATCATATTCCTCCTTTCTTTTCTGTAGTATAGAGTTACAAAAGTTTCTGTATCTGGTGTAAGTCTGTTTCAGGTTTACGTTTGTCGGTTGCTGCTTGACCTGGAGGTGTAGTTGATCCCTATGGCGCATACAGCGTATGAGACCTGGCGTAATCCACGCTTTCAAGCAGTGCTTTGTTCTGCTTGTTTTCCGGTTGTATGTGTGCTTCTGAATAAGAGTTAAAATGTAATTTGTGAAGGAATCCGCCGCTGTGTTGACGTCCTCTATTTCCAGTATATCTCTCCAATCCTTGTTTTTCAATTCTTCTAAAATAAGCGAGAAGTCAGTATTAGTTATATACCTACATGCCTTGCAGTTTTTAGGTTTGTTTTGGTCTATTTTGATACTAACCATCGTCATATCATGGTCCGTCACCGTGCATTGACACACAAAACCAGTGGCATTGTCAAAACCTCTCAAGAATATGTGATCTAGGCAGGTGTTGATTCTTGTTGGTAACGTGATGGCAGGTAGAAACCCATACTGATTTAGGACGCATTGGTATTTGTCGTTACTGCTATCTAGCGTGTCGTCAAGCATGTTGATGTTCATGTCACCAGCGACTATAACCTTTTTGTGGTGTTTAGTAGTATCAAGCAATGTTTCGAACGAATTTAAGAAAGCTGTTGTATTATCAGCGGGTGGTCTGTAAATGCCAATAATACAGGCTATATTGTCAACTTTTACCATAAGGCAGTTGGCATCATCGAGGGTAGGTTCCTCAGCATTTGCTGACCAGCTGCTTTTAACGTAAATGGCCACTCCGCTACATTTGTTTAACACTTTGGTTGTGTGAAAGAAAGTATATCCTGTAATGTTTGGTATGACTGGCTGTGGCATGTTAAACCAGCATTCAGTGAATACTAATACATCAAAATTTATGGCAAGGCGTTTCAGTACTATGTCAATCTGACCTAAATGTGCTTTGTTGCTTAGGCTTCTGATATTACACGAAAGGATATTAAAATTATGATCTGCTATATTACGTTTACATTCCTCTAGACTAAGTATAGAGTGACACTTTATACTCAGTGTTTCGTCTATGTCTTTGTAAATATCTAATTTATCCATATTCAGGGTAATAGTAATTTAATTCGAAGCCTGCTTTAAATACGCCTATGGTCACTCTGTGTGGAATGCTAGCTTTAAACGTGTAGTCCTGAAACTTACTTAGGGATTGTAGTGTATATTTTGGTACAACTAGCCAAAAGACAAAACATGGGTTTTGAATAGTGGCGTTGTTTTGAGATTTTGGGTGTATGAATGTGTGATTGTAAATGTGAGTGTGTGTTAAAAATGGTGGTAGGAAGAGAGATTTCTTTAACAGCAATACCAAAGTACAAAAATCTATACTCGTTTGAAAGCAGATTTTAACATATTTACTGAGATTTTTACGTTTTTGAATAAATAATTTAAAATATAACATACAAAATAACCGAATATTAATACCATGCCTATAGTTATATTTAATTGCGTTTGAAAATCTTATCGATGTCCTCTGTACAGTTGATAGAGATTGCTGGAGTCCCTTCTGCTCGTCGGACGAAAATTTTCCCATTGTTCGACCAGCAGTACCGGAATTCTTGATCTCTTGCTCGGGATCGTGCTTCACGAAACAACAGACGGTTCGCCTTGGTGAGATGCTCGTTAACATAGATTTTTCTTTGCGGCCCTGGTAAGTCAATATCCCCTGAGGAGATATTGCGGCGGGTTTTTGATCCTTTCAGCAACTCGTCTCTCTTAGTTCTCCTTGTCAGTCTTACAATAACCGGTCTGGGGGCAGTTATGTTAACTGAATGTTTTTCCCCGTTTCCGTTAGGTCTTTTTCTAGGTCCCGCTCGAGATACCCAGTCGATATCAGAGTCGTTCAATGTAACCCCTAGTTTAGACGCTATGAGTGTTGTGATGTGCACCAGGTTTTCATTTGCGCATTCCTCCATTCCCAATATTTCTAACTCGTTCCTAATCGAATATTGTGATTGCTGGGCCAGTTGATCTTGGAGCTGTGCTATTGTAGATTCCAGTACTGAGATAGTTGCTGCTTTTTCTTCTACTCTTTTGATTCGTTGTTCGTAACTATCCAGCCTGTCCATAAACTTATCCAGCCTCTCAGTAATTGACGCTTTGTGCTCTTGCGCTTCTTGCCGCAAGAGCCGTATTTCGGCGATGATAGCTAGATCATTATATTCGTCCGAAACCTGGGCGACTGGGCTTTCCGGGACGATTGGCGATCCTTCTGCGAACCGCTTTGAAGCACGTGGAGTCTCTGAGATGCCTAAACTAGCAGTCGCCGGCGCACAGCTGGGGGAGTCGGTCGCTCGCGGAAGTACGCTTGTTCGACATCTCGCGCACTGCCAGTTATTCATCTGCGTGGAATCCCCCGCCTTTATATTAACGCAGATAGGGTGAAAATAGGCCTGACATACCGTGCAGCACAAGTACCGGGATGCGGTAATATCCTGTTGACATTTGGAGCAAGTTTTTTTCATCTTGATTGTAAACCGAAAATGTGTAGTGCAAGTGTTAAAACAATCGATTGCTTCCTGTGCATGAAAGTGAGCGTGACAGGTCGATCGTACTGGCTGCGAGCGTGAGCGAGATGGTCGCGTAAGTTCAGCCGACGAGTCCAATTCAACAAGAAACTGGTTTGTAAATCAGTGTTATCTGCACTTGTTAGTGATATTTATTTCCGTACCTTGTAGTATAATCGTCCTCTTACTATCCAATCGCCACTAACTCGTGAATAATATCGTTTATACACTTTAAAACTATTTTTATTGCGGGTGTTCGTGACTTAGCAAGTTAACTCGATGAGCGTCAGGTAATTCTGTGTAAGTGGCCACGCTCTTAACTTGGTCTTAAAGACCGCGCTAGAGGCTGCATACTACAGCAACAATATAATTGAGGCTGAGTTCCAAACTTTGATGTTTTCATAATATGAGGCTCTATTTTCGTTGAGCGATACTCATCTCACTGTTTAGATGTTATAGTAGTAGTTTCCATAATAATTAATTCAAAACTAAACTTCCTAAAATAATAAGGCAATAAACGCAGCGAAGTGTTACTTCTAGACAAGTATGTAACATCGTTTATGACAGACACACAGGCATCTCTTGACAATATACGAATGTTTTTAACCGACTTCGAAAAAATGAGGTTATTAAATCTTCTGAAAGTTTTTGTTTCTCTTTTTTGTGGGTTCGATTACTCCGTTATTTATGAACCGATTTCACAAATTCTTTTTTTATTCGATGCGGATAGTTTCCGAAATGGTTCCATATTTTTTTTGTGTTAATACCATGTCAAGATTTATACACATATTATTCACTTTGTAACTTAGAAATTTTCGTAAACGAACTGAGGTAAGGTGTCTTTTTTTCCGTTTTGCGGTAGTCAATCAAAAACTATGTACCACTTATGATAATTTTAAGGTCACTTTACAAGGATTTATCGTCCATTATTGTTAAATGTCTGTTAAAAAGCTTTCATAACTACTTTTTATGTTTTGCGCGGGGGACTATTTATTGGCTAAGATTAACTCCAGCCTGCTTAATGTTAAGTTATGCTGTAGTTTTAGAGAGCTCGCGTACATAGAAGGTATAAAAATAAATAAAATAGCGCAATGTCCATACAGAACCTATTTCCACTTAACATGACGCTACGTTTTCTTATACACACTTACTATACATATAGATTTAGCTCAACACTGCCTAAAAGTTATACAATTTTAGTTCCAACATACCTTTAAGAAACTAGTTATAGTAATAATGTATAAATATATCCACATCTGTTTCACATTTCTGGATTCTGTAACGCAAATAAGATTGTAGAATTTATTACATCACACGTAAATTCAAGTATATTAAACTGCGCTCCCGACGTATTTCAACTTTCAAGATACATACTTACTATATCTATTTAAAAAAAAACGGAAAATCCTACCTGCCTGAATCCTACCGGCCGTGATTATTTTCCCTCATTTTCCCATAAAAAGTTTAAAGTTAAACAACCATAGTGCGGGTTTGGCTCTTGACAAAATGACTCATAGCATATTTAATCTTATTTCTTTTATATGATTAGTTAAAAGTCTGCTCCGATTGTACATTAACTCTCTGAACACATTTTATTTCTATTTCTTCTCTAGGTCTCTGAAACATTAAATAAAATAATAATAGGATACATTTGAAACCTTTTTCACAACAAAGGCGTTTCAAATGAAACACAGTTACAGGTGGCACATTGGTATTGTAACTCCATATGTAAGCTATCTCACACTAAAAGGGTAAAGCTATAAAAAGTGGAATACCAAATAGCTGTAAATATTTCAGTAACAGTAAATTTATATAGACCAACTCGCTTTTATCTATTTCTTAGGCCAATGGATGGGATATTTTGTGCCAAACACGAACATAATACTGCCAATACATCTTTTTCGTCTCAGATATTTTGCAGAGACTATTGCCAAGACCTTACCTTCGACAATTGTTCGGCGATGTAACGTAAGATTGTAGCGACTAACTTTGAATAAATTGTTGGGTTAGGGTACCTAGCGATAAGGTCGCCAGTTAAGACACTAGGCTTAAGTTTTAATATTATTTTTGTAAATTTCTGTATTGTGCTGGTGTTTTAATAAAGTGCTTATCTATCTGTCTATCTATCTAGCGAGATTTATGACCCGGATCTACTTGCCTGGTCGACCACGTACTGACTATTATTCATGATTGTGCCTGGTACAAACTGCAGGTTTTGAATTTTTTTAAGTTTCAAATTCCAGGTGTACAAAATACTATAAAGGCACTGTCAATTCTTAAGAGAAAGAAGCTCCGAAAAAGAAAAATAATAATACACGTGGGCAAGAATAACGCAAGACAGGAATTCATGACGTCAAAATAATATGGAGAAAGATTAAAAAAGCTTTTGGATGCCAGAATTTGTAATTTATTCCACATCTATTTATAAAGCTAATAAAACTTGCTCGTTCCGTATTACATGCTTATTACATTTTCAAGAAGTTTATCTTATATTTTCCAGATATACATACTAGGATCATAGAATAAATAATACAACAGAAACCTATCTCCCTGTTTCGAACACGCAGCGAGCGGAGGGCACAGTAAAGTACGCTCGACAGTCGTGTGTCAAACGGCACATCACTCGTTCGCTGGCTGCGCCGCCTAAGTATAAAAATGAATTCGAATTGTATCAGTAACTAGATCTAAGTACTTAAATAAGCAATTTAGAGTCAAATTCGAGAGAAACAGGCTTAATTTAGTAAAAATCTAAGAAAAAGGTTTGTAAATATTTTGTTATAATAACACATACAAAACAATTACTGATATAGTATTAATTTATTCAAGACACATTCGTAACAGAGCTTTAAATAATCATTTAAAATTAGAAATCTCGCGCTACTAGTGTTGTGAGTGAGTTAATTGTGAACTTAACCAGACCGGTTGCCTGTGTGAGTGTTATTGTACCGTTCTGATCACGGATTTTAATATAATTCACGATAATAATACTGTTTATCTGATATCGCGATATATTTTTTGTGTATAAAAGAGGGTAGGTACCTCTGGCCATTACTCACGGTGATCAAAATATAATTTGCTGTAAGGGCCATCTGCTGGGAATTCTCAACAATACCTGTTATAGAAATGGCTGTTAAATGCAAGGCGTGCGGAAAATTTACCACATATAGTGCTTCCGAGATCATTAAGTGTAGTAAATGTACGAATCTATTTCACAAAGCCTGTGTGAGTATAGCTAAAGACGCTAAGATATCTCCGCAGTGGCAGTGTCCGGATTGTAAAGTCCAGACGCCTCGCAAAGATAATTCAGAGGTTCCGGTGTCAGGAGAAAGTTCTCAGTTGGATATCACAGGAAGCAGCCCTATGGCAAGTGAAACCGTGTGCATGCAAATATTAAATGAAATCCGACAGCACAGGCAGGAATTCAAAGATATGAAAGAGGATTTTGTCACACTGAAGAAACACGTAGAGGATTTCAGTTTTAGATTGGGAATTGTAGAATCCAGACTAGGTTGTCTAGAAGAAAAATTCACCGAATTTCAATCCGCACAACCAGAATGCAACGCGGAAGTCGAATCGCTGCGGTCGACTATCGACAGGTTAAAAAATGAATTGAATGACCGTGATCAAGACGCTTTGTGCAACGACTTGGAGATAACGGGTGTTCCAGAAGAGCCGGGGGAGAACGCGGGGCGACTTTTTGGGCTTATTGCGGCTAAGTTAGGTGTGACATGCGCAGAAAGACATTGTATTTGTCGAACGCGTTGGTATGAAACGTGCGTCAGCGCCACCTGGCGGCACAGGCTCGAACGACAAAGTCGGCGCGCAGGCCGCGGTAAACCGGCCGCGGGCGCTGATTGTGCGCGTAGCGCGTAGGCAGCTGCGTGACTCAATTCTCCAGGCTGCACGAACGCGACGCACGGTGACGACAGAGGGCATGGCGCTCGCTGCCGCGACGACTCGTTTGTACATAAACGAACGCCTCACGAAAGGAAATAAGATGCTATTTTTCAAGACGCGCGAGTTGGCTCGTTCCCGTGGATGGAAATATGTATGGTCCCGACGCGGCCAAATTTTAGCGCGTCGCGAGACCGGGACTGCGTCTTTTCGTTTACGATCAGAGGAAGATTTGAAAAAGATTTTTGGCGATGTTTAAATTTGTTGATTAATGTATTATTAGTATGTTGTAAACAAACATATGTTTTGTTTAAATTAGTCGAAGTGTTTAACAATTGTATATGTAGGTATTTCAGACTTGGTGTTAAATTATTTATATTATGTGAATCTCAATGTATACATAAAAAGTTAGCGTCTATATATTATAGTAATTACGGTATTTATGTTTTATTTATTTTAGCTAAATATCAATCGCAACGTTCTTATATGAAATTGTTTTATGTATCAGAATATTACGTCATATTTTTTGTCAATGTTTTATGCACGGTGTCTGTGTTCAGTTTTGAAAATGAAGTTTTGCTTTTTATGTAATGGCGTCGAAATTTCTTAAGGTTGGCATATACAACGCAGGTTCCCTCGGCACGAATCACGACAGCACCATAGCGGCAGTAACCAGCAGTGGCGTGGATATACTCGCTGTCAATGAAACCTGGCTGCGGGAGAAGCAGGACTGCATCGCTCCCGTCATCCCCGGCTACAGGTTGAAGCACACTCCGAGGCCGCGCGGTCGTAAGTCGCGCGGCGGAGGAGTTGGTTTTTACTTGCGCCGGGGGGTGGCGGTGCGGCCCTGGCAGCACCCGGTTGATCCGGCGCATGCGGTTGTCGAGCAGATGTGGCTTTTAGCAAACATAAACGGTAAACGGTTGGCAATCGGTACGGCGTATAGACCTGATTGGGTAAATTGTGATATTTTCTTTGACGCAATTACGGATAGTGTAAGTGCACTTCAAAATTATGATCATTTAATTTTGGCTGGAGATTTTGATATAAACTTCTTAGATTTAGATGATTACAAAACGAAAAAGTTAATACGTTTTCTTTCCTGTTTCGAGCTGAGCCAAATAGTTTCTCAGCCAACGCATTTTTCATATACTGGCGGGACATTAATCGATGTTATATGTACAGATCTTTGTGCTAGAAACACCAAGTTGCGGCATGTAGGCACGTCTGTGGGACATTGTCTTGTGGTCACAGAGTTTTATATCAAGCGGCTGAAAGTGCCTCCTGCTGTTATTCAATATAGACCAATTAAAAATATTAACTCAGATCATTTTAAAAACGATTTGATGGCAATTAACTGGAATTTGATTTCACAATGTACCGATACTAATCAGATGGTAGATTTTTTTAATAATTCCGTCTTATATTTGTTTGATGTCCACGCCCCAATCCGAACCACTGTAATAAAGCAGTATTCTTATCCGTGGATCACAGACACAGTCAAACTGATGATGAGGCTGCGCGATGATGCTGCCGCTGATTATCATAAAACTGGCTTAGAGAGTAAGAAACAACTGTATAAAAGTTTAAAGACTACGGTAAATAAAGCTCTTTTTGAAGAGAAGAAGTCGTATTTTAAGCAAAACATTAATTCTAACTTACATGACCCTAAGTCACTCTGGAAAAATCTTAAAAAAGATCTAACACCTAAAATAGAAAATACGTTACCGGATTGTTTTAATGACCCTAACATTATAAACGTTCATTTTTTAAATATTTCAGCTTCCAAATTTACATCAATTTCACAGCTAACTTTCTTTGAACATCATAGGTACAGTAGCGCAGTTTTTAGCATTAATAATATAGGGTTGGATTGTCTCATAAATGTAATTCGTAGCCTAAAGTCAAATGCTGAAGGTTGCGACGCTATTAGCCTCAATATGTTATTATTAACATTCCCTGATAGCATAGATAGTATTCTTGGCATAGTAAATTCATCAATAGATACGTGCACATACCCAGATATCTGGAAGCTGGCGGTGGTGCGTCCCTTACCTAAAACTCAGCAGCCAACAGATCTGAAAGACCTTAGACCTATCAGTATTTTGCCTTGCCTTTCTAAAATTACGGAGAAAGCGGTCTGTCTGCAGCTAACTGACTTTCTGGAAAAGAATGCCATCTTACCAGCCGCTCAGTCAGGCTTTAGGAGGGGTCGCAGCACCACCAGCGCACTGCTTGATGTCACCGACAACATTCTGTGCGCTCAGGATAAGGGTATGTGCACAATATTGGTCCTTCTAGATTTTTCTAGAGCTTTTGATTCATTAAACTCTAATCTCTTGCTATCTAAGCTCAGTTACTATGGGTTTGACTCCGCAGCCTTACGTTGGTTTGACAGTTATCTGAGTAGTCGATATCAGCGCGTTAAGATCACTCGCAGTGATGGCTCGACTGTGCTATCGGACAAACTACCTGTAACCCGAGGAGTACCTCAAGGTTCCATTTTGGGGCCAATCTTATTCATTATGTACTCAGCAGATTTAATTACATGTATTAAGCATAGCAAGTATCATAAGTATGCAGATGATACCCAGATATATATGTCATGCAAGCCTAGCGATATTGATATAGCTATAGGAAAAATCAACGAAGATCTTGCCAATATAGCAGAATGGTCAGCGAAAAATTGCCTACTACTAAATCCAGCCAAAACAAAGTATATCGTTTTCGGTAGCAGGCATCAACTGGCCAGTCTCAAACCCTCGCAAAATGTAATGTTAATGGGTTTACCCGTTGAGCGCGTGCATGAAGTCAAGAACCTTGGTCTTATTATGGACAGCCATCTTCGTTTCGAGAAACATGTGGTCAACTGTCTAAAGGAATGTTTCTATAGGCTTAAGATATTATACCGCATGAGACCATTCCTCTCGACGGCTCTTCGGGTTCAACTTACACAATCGTTAGTTCTTTCTAAGCTTAATTACATGGACACTGTCTTCCACTCCCGCATCCTTGCCAAGACCAAAAAATTGGTGCAAAGGGTGCAGAATGCTTGTGCTCGTTTTTGTTTCACAATACCTCGGAGAGGTCACGTGACTCCGTTTTTGAACGAGCATGCTCTGCTCAGAATGCAGCATCGCCGTAAGCTTCACTTGGCATGCTTGCTTTTTGGAGTGATAAAGTTTCATGAGCCGTCCTACTTGTACGAGAAGCTAAGTTGGAAGCCGTCGCGGCAGTCGCACAGCCCTCGCTCGTGCACCGCTCCGCTGCTCACTGAGAGACACGCCACACAAGCGTTTAGGGGAAGCTTTCGTTATGCGGCGTCGAGGTGTTGGAACAACATCCCTCCGCCGATCAGGAACCTGCGCAGTATGTATAGTTTTAAAATAAGGCTCAAAACATTTATTATGGAACACCAGAAAAGGGAAGCTTCATTAGTCAATGACACCAGCGCTATCTAAATTTAACTGTGTATATATATATATATAGAGATATTGTATGTATATAACCGTAATATAAATTAAATAGTTGATACTGTGTACTCTTTTGTTGAAAATAGAATTGTTTTTCATCGTCTATCTTATTTGTATTTGTTATTGGTATTTATTAACTTGTCTAGGTATGTCTTTGTTGTTTCTGTTTAAAAATAATTCCATGTATGCGTTCGTGACGTCATCACCAACCCCAACGGAAGACCAGCGCTGGTTGCTATGCAGCCAGCATTATGCTGAGTTGGGGTTGTATTGTGGCAAATATGTATTTTATTTAAGTAGTTTTAAGTATAGGTTTATTTTTAAATTTATATATTTCTTGTTTGTACTTGTTTCATTATTATTTGCTACAATAAATGTTTTTCTTTCTTTCTTTCTTTCAAATTTATCAAAAAATAATTCACCGTTGATTGAGTAAAATAACACTAAAATAATAACACTAAAATAATTTAATTTTATTGTTGTACTAAAGCCACATTCATAATGGCAACCATGATGGCTTTGAGAGATTCGAACTGTATGCAGTGTAATATGAACTGTAAGTCGAAACGTATCAATTTGGCTTGCGCGTGGGTTACGAACGTCCGCTGCGAACGTATTTCGATAGCGTGGCGCGTTTTTGTTTAAAGATAGAATGCCCTGCCAGAATCACGGGTCTTACACCCGGGATTTTAAAAGCATCGGTGGGGCCGTATCTAACTCTGAGAGGTCTTTTGCAATGCAATACTTAAAATTAAGTTAAATATTACAGAAGTGGATGTAAGGGTATAAAAATAACTATTTCAGACATCGTATTATTTTGGGCTATTGTGTTGAGTAGATAATATATTATCTTAATTTAGTTGTTTACATGCGGGGTCCTCTAGAGTCACTTCAAAACCTATCAGTTTAGTTATTCGATATCTCCATCCGAAACCACCTGACTCCCCGGAACGAGGCTGAGACTTCCAGAATAATCTGCAGCTTTTCTGTCTTGTGCTGTAAAATTAGCTTGTTTAGTCCTCTTTTACAATAACCATAAAGAGTTGATCTGTCTATCTAGTAATCTATAGAAACTATCTCATTGATTACCTATATTGATTTGTGTATTTTTATATTTGTACTATATGGCCATACTACCTAAATATATAAAAGTCAATGCTGACTGACTGACTGACGTAATGATCTATCAACGCAGCCCAAACCACTCAACTAATCGGGCTAAAATTTGGCATATAAGTATCAGCAAAGAAAAGTTAAAAAAAAAATGCAAGTTTGACTTCTTAATACGAGTGAAGCCGCGAGCACCTACTAGCTATATAATATTGCCTAAGATAGACGTCGGCATCAAACATGTGACGTGTATTTTGGCGAGATAAGCAAGACAACAACAAATGTATCTCTGTTTTGACTAGGTATGATTAAACTGAACATAGTTGGAAATAGACAAGAGTTCTATTGTTATCTCAAAAGTCAGATAACCACGAATTATACAATCGACTAAGCGCAAAGAGACCCAAGTTTGATAATGAGATCTTCTTATCGAATGAGACTGGCCAACTCTGGTGTCGAGAGTTTATCAAGCCGCCCTGAGGGCCTCTTACATGGCTTAACGACTGCCGTATTAGACAAACAGCCGGGACCTATAATTTAACGTGTCATCCGACCCACGGAAGTGCCCAAAATGGAATGCCACTTTTCGGTCACCCATCCAAAGACTGACCGCGTCGACCTTTACTTAACATTGGTAATCGCATGCGATTGCCTCCGCCAGCTGAGCTACGGACATGCATTATGCATACTAATGGGTCGTTGTACCAGCTAGATAATAAGTGAGTTTCCAAACAGCAAGTGTGTTTATCTGTTTGTCTATTTATTTAAATGCTCATAACGAAAAAACGGCTCTACGGATCATCATGTTTTTTGGTCTTAAATCACTAGTGCTTGAAAATATGTCTAAATTTAGGCATTCTTTAAAAAGTACATTCCCAAAGGTAAAATATGTCATAATTATTTGTGTGTAGAGTAACTTACTTAAGAAGATACTAACATTATACCTATATATCCCCAGGGTTTTTTTACATTAACACATTTGAAACGAGGAATTTTCATATCAACTTACATACATATACACCCAGATATCAGATTCATCCAAATAAGGCATAGTTCTCAAATATCATCTAATCTAGATCAGTAGTTTTTTATGTGCATGTTTAATGGGTATCATTATGGCCCGCGGGGCACTACTAGTGCCAAAAATGTGGCATCTTGTGTATGATTTAGATATATATAAAATATAGATAGATAGATAGATTAACTCTTTATTGTTGACACATATTAAAAAACAGTACATAGAACAAATTGCACCTTAACTAGTGCCACAAGCGGCGGCCTTATCGCTGAAAGCGATCTCTTCCAGGCAACCTTCAGCTAGAGAGAAATAAGCAAAAAGAAAAAAAGAAGAATGTGGTGTACAACAAAAAGGAATTATACTAATATATATATATATATATATATATATATATATATATATATATATATATATATATATATAATAAAATATAAAAACAAGTGAAGGAAAACTAAACATACTACTTCTAACTACTACAAAAAGGGGCACTTAGAAAATCTTTAGAAAAGCCTAAAGATAATCTAAGTGCTCCAGCCCACTACCAGAGGGCAGCGTACCCAGCATGCTGGCCGCATTACCACGCTGGATGGCAATGCTGATACGTTGAGCCAGAAAAAGGCCAGCATTTTGGTCACGCGTCGCGTCAACCAAGCGCTCCGAGAGGTTTTGGAAAATAGTATGGGCTCCCGGACCCCACGGCCCCAAAGTCTCGACTCCAAAAGGCTCAAAGATGTAACCTCGGCCGAGGTTAGCATATTTGCGTCTCTATATATATATATATATATATATATTATCTTCTTAAAAGGGAATCACCCTTTTTTCAATGATAAATCCAAACAAACAAGAAAACAGTTTTAATATCAAAATCGGAACCGTGGTTAGTAACTCATATGTTTTAAAGCAGGTTTATAACAAAATGAACTGAAGTTAGTAATATAGATTAAAAATATTATTATCACCACACGGTACGTAAAATGATCATATTTATCAAATTGTTGTTATTATTTCTACTACTATCACCTTTAAATATTCTTTAAATATTCTATTATATGTATTTGTATATAAACATTATTTTTTTATATTAAGTATGTGTATTGCGCATAAATATTAATTTGAGAAACGCCAGGAAGTAAACAATTATAAACCATTTTAATCAAGGCCTCTCATTAATGCTCCGATTAAGTTAAGGGTTTGATAACACTTAACTAAAGGAAAAAAGAAATTATACTAATATATATCACATAATCTGATCACATTATATTCTGTTTGTAGCATAGTTTGGTGCTAAGTATTACATCATTTCTAAGAATTCTGTGTGGATTAAATAATGTTCCATTATGATCTTCCATGAGGAATCCATTGATATCTTTATTCTTACGGTACATTAGATTTTAAGAAAAGATTTGTCTCTAATAAATAAATAACTAGTACAACATTTAAGGTCGTTGTTGTTCTGGCGCCACTGAGCTAATAATATGGTTTGATAATGCACAGTTTGTCAAATATTTACGGTTTCTTGTTCAGCAAATAATTTTCTAGTTCATGTTCATGCTGGCCAGTGTATGTAAAATATCGTCAACACACTGTGTTTGTGAACTATCGCGGTGTTTGGGAACCAAATATAGTGAACATTGTGGAATATTGCCCTGTTTTGGATGGTAACTTTCATATAGCTACGTCTCGTAGCAGTGCTACGCAGATGCTACGCAAAGGAAATAGCTACGGCCGTAGGCATTTGCATATTTTGGGACAATGTTTATAGTATCGCAGGGCCCAGAAGATAGGCATTTGTGATATCTATTCGAGCTCACAATAAAAACGAATTGTGCTTTTTTGAACCCACATTATTATAATCCTCTTCTAAGAGTGGTCAACTCTGATGTCAAGAGTTTATCAAGCAGCCGTAAGGGCCTTTGACATGGTTTAACGAGTGGCGCACTATGATAAACACCCGGAACCTACTTTATGAGCCGTCCATCACAATTGCTTTTTTAACCTTTTTATATATCTTTTACTGATCACTCATTTTCTATCTACAAAAAATTATTATAACTGGTAACCTCTGAATTTGTAGTTTTACTAAATATTGTTCCACTATTTACCTAAACATTTTTTTTTTTAACTTGAACGGGTTTGCACTTGACCATAGTTTACCTGATAGCAAGTAAGGCTATGGCCTAAGATGGAGAGTGCTTACCCGATGAGAACCGATTCACTCTCGCTTTGAAGATCGCTGGATTAAAATTAATTTATTACGAAGCTGTCTAAAGCAGACTTCTTTTATAGATAAAGCGCTTATTATCTGAGTCAAATAAATAACTTATTAACTTGAAATAAAAATGATATGAAATGAAAATATTTATTAATAATTATGTTTTGATACATTCACAATCCAATAATTAATATAGAGGGAATATACATTTCAAAATTGGTATTGTTAAGATTTATAGAATTAATTTACAATAATGGTTTTAATAATATAGATTCTAATACAAAAAGCGGCTGAATAATAAAATATATAATGATGTAAATGGTGTTATCATGGTTGCCTTAACCAACCAAAAAAAACTAGATATAAAATTATTGTTGTTGCTTTTAAGAAGCTAAAAATGTCAAACTATTTTTCAGTTAATTAGTTCTATCTGTATGATTCATATCTATACATATAATAAAGCTGAAGAGGGCGAAATGTATCTGAAAACAGAAGATGTTAGAAGAAAAATGTTTAGGTATACTTTGAATCAATATAAAAACACGTTTCAGCATTTTTTAGAATGTTTGTCTGTTAATCTGTTTATCTTTGTCTCTTTATATAAAGTTGCGACCCAGTTTTTAATTAAAATAAGCGATTGCTGACCTTTAATTCATCTATAATTGCATACATACTCATTATTTGTTTGTTTCATTAATAAATTGAACCGATTTTTTTTATCACACTTACACAATACAGTAAAGTTGTGAAGTCTATTTTATTAGTTACGAATACTTTCGGATAAAAATAAACTAATATTTATATTTACTCTCTTTTCCTTTCCATCCTACTGTCCCCTGGAAGAAATAACTTTCAGAAATAAGGGTGTCGTTAGTGGCACTTGTTTTAAAAATTATTTACATTATGTATAAACAAAATTTGCCCACCCACGGAGGCACGAAAGTCCGTGGAGGCCCTTCCTGTCGACTTCGCTACTACATGTGCACCTGTGTTATTCGACAATAGCAGCTCCAATTCGCAGGCTGATAGCAATTCTGAACCGAGGTTGGCAGAAGAGAAGTTATGTAGCAATTGGCAAGATTCGTGTTCAGAAACTGCAAGAAGCCTTGTGCGATCGTAGTCACGTTTTATGTTTGTCACATTAAATGTTGTTGCAAAAAGTTAAATTGCTTAACTTTAAGTCATTAATATCCCAAAGTTATTGGCAGGATGGTTCCTTAGGGATGTCAACATAGGTTCAAAGAGAAGTCCACACTCTCACTGCCTCTTTCGCACGATTTATCTCAACTGGCGGTGATTTCAAAATAAAAAAAACAAAGTTGAGATACGCCATGCACAGACGACAGAAAGGCAGGAAGTGCAACACTAGACATTTTACGAATGCCGATGCCACCAGTTCTAATAGGTAAAGTTACTTTTGTCCAATAGGTCGTTGCGAGGTTCAAATTCAAATCTTTTTCCAAGGCTGTCTTAGTTTTAAATGTATTTTCTTTTCAAATTGTCAGATTAGACCATGCCGGTATGTGTGTTCTGTTGTATTTCCTTGTTGTTGTATTTTGCTTAGTATACATATCTATCTATATACATAGCTATCTATCTAGCTCTGCACTTATAAGCCTTTTAAGGCAATAATCAATATATGCGTTACCCGTATTTCATCTCAGATATTTTTTACAGATTCAGAAATATCTTAGATATTGTTTTGTTAGTTTTTCCTCGTAACTTTAGCTAATATTGAATCAGGACAATTACGATTCTAACCTTTAGATAGAGAAATGATCTATATGACAGTCCAAATAGTGATCAAATTGGTCTTAAATAAATTTTATTCTAGATAAACTTTGATTTAGAATTGATTAAAGATTTCGCTTCTGAAGGATCAGCCTATGAGTAAATGACATAGTTTTTATTTTTCATATATTTTATACATCTAAACAAAACTACATATAATTTGTTACCAACCCCAGCTATTTTTATTTTTAGTCAGAGTTCATGGAATAAGATTAGTTACCACAAAGTAATGTAATTTTTTCGTTTATTTGCTGCATCTAATGAAAGTTTTCAGCAAATATTTAGCGTCGCGTGACTATTGCTCATTTACTTTCACACAAATTAATGGCATGCATTAAAGGTGGATCTGTGTCTATAAAATTTTATTTGACATTATTTTTGGCGATCGAAACACTTAGGAATAACGACACAAAATTATATTTGCTTTCGTTAAAAATGAGTGTCGCAGAAAAATGCAACGTAAGCCATTTAATGAAAATAGGTTTCACGAGTCTCACGACACTTTACGTTTTATAGATCTCGGCTATTCATCGTAGTAAGAGTATGTTAGTCATAGCTTGTTAGAGGAATTTACTGATTTGAAAAGGAATAAATAAATATTTTGGGACATTGCACACAGCGCCATCTAGCCCCACACTAAGCAAGCGCTTAGTGACCCCAAACTCTTGAACATACTCTAGCTTCGACCTTTGTAGCACTATAAATGAATAAATAAGGTTTAATTTTTAATCATCGTAATATTTTAAAACTAAAGCACTTTGCAGCAAGATTTTAGATTACGAGGTACGTCAATATCTTGAATTTTACTAAGATTATTTTTATAAGGTTGAATAATGCTGTAAAAATAAAAATACCTACGAGAATAACTCAGAGAAAAAACGAAAATTCTTGTTTTTACAAAACTTTGAACTGCCTAGCCCCGTGGAGAATTAAAAGTTCGCTATTCGCAATACCTTTGCAGCAAAAATAATGCATATTAAAGTAAGGTTCAAGGTACTTCCAGGAATGAAATTCAAACTAAACTTTCTTATTTAAATCTATTGAGAGTAAACTGTGAAAATAAATCAACATAAACATTTTCAAATAAATAATTAATAAACTAAAATAATTAATTATAAAATTATAGGTATATATTTTTAAATTGTATAACATTAATCAAATTTGAAAACAAAAATAGCAAAATATTTATTAATGAATAAAGCGACGCTTCAGTGTCTCAATCAAATAACTAATTTTAAACAATTGCTTTAAATATGTTACCTTTCAAAAGTGCTTATTGTAGTCAACTCAGAGATCACACCAAAATAATTCCATCTACCTAACCTTTTCTTTTTGAAAGTCGTTGGAAGGGTCTTTTCACCATAATAACAATTACGAGTGTCCTCTAACAACGAAAGTGGCATAAACAGGCCACAAACAGTGTCATATGTCTACAAGTTTTCATTGGCCCATAAAAAGAACTCAGCAACCAAATTCGTGGAAAAATAAAAATGGCGGACGAATCGCGGATTATTGGCGTCAATCGCCTACGGAATTCCTGAGCTTCTGCTATTTACCGGCGTTTATTCAAGTGGTCGTAGTAAGGTTGAAGCAAGGGGGCAGCAATAACGGAAAATGTGGCAAGGTATTGATTACATTGGCATATTTTATTATGGCTATTCCTATAATTCATATTTTGCCATCACCGTTCCGATTGGGAAGGTAATTTAAAACTAAATTCATTACAAAATTGACGTCATTTAAACTGAAAAGGAGGTGAGTAAGCGGGATTAATCATTAAGCTCAAAAAAATTTGATGAAAAAACAAACCAATTCTATGACTAAGACTTATCTCATTAGCCATGTTTATAAATTTCATTATTTAAAGTTATTTGAGTTAAGTATATTACGTAGATATCATTAGTGTATACGGTACTAATTGGAATAAAGAATTTGAATCTGATGACCTAATTTGCCCATTTTAAATTACCTAATTCCGTCCTCGTCGATAAAATGGCCAGTTTACTGTGTTATCGCGCTGGTTCCACATGCGCCGTCGATTACAGGCTATTCTGGCCGTTTCGTGGGTTTGGTCTCGTAATGAAAGCATACTTGCGGTTAAAGTATTACCATTTCCGAACCGAAGTATGTAATTAGAAGAAAGTACGAACTAAGTCGCTGAGCATATGTGTTAAATGAAGACAAATCAATAGTTATAAACCGCTGGTTTCAGTATCAAACAATATTCAACGGATTTTAGTTACTGTCACGAAATAAACGCAATAATGTATTATCAAAGTTGTAATAAATTAATCTATTTCGTTAATAATTTTTAAATTCTTTATCTCTCATATCAATCTTTAAATTTAATTTTTAAATTCTTTAATAATCTTCATCTTATCGAATGAGAGTGGCCAACTCTGGTGTCAAGAGTTTATCAAGCGGCCTTAAGGGCCTCTGACATGGCTTAACGACTGCCGTACTAGACACACAGCTGGGACCTACAATTTGACGTGTCATCTGATCCACGGAAAAATTATTCATATTATAATTCTAGTATAGATAGATCGAAATGAAACAGAACAAAGGGTCGTTGAATTGAATTGCAACTGGTTAACGTTTTGAATTTTTGTAAGCTCATAGGAAATCAATATTCGAACACAGCTTTCATTTTTAAGATAGTAGCACTTTTACTAAAATCTAAATATATAAAACTCAAAGGTGACTGACTGATTGAATGACTGACTGATATAGTGATCTATCAACGCACAGCCCAAACCAATGGTCGAATCGGGCTGAAGTTTGGCTTGCTAGTAGATGTTATGACGTAGGCATGGATCTAAGAAAGGATTTTTGGAATGCCACTTTTAAAGGGGGAATTAGGGGATGCAAGTTTTACTTCTTAATGCGAGCGAAGCCGCGAGCACCCACTAGTTATTCATAAAACATAACTTTTCTCTATTCTTATTTTTGCATAATCACGTATTGAGTCATTCTTGTTTATTTCTTAGTAGGTAACACAGATGTTTTGATGAGCGCCAGACATTGCAGCAGCAGTAATAACAAAAACATTAGTAAAACCGTTTTTCTCATCGTTGCGTTCTGTGTACAATAAAAGTTAATGGCATGTACACTCGAGATGATCTATTCCTGTTCCGCATTACAACGCTGTTTATTTTCTTTGTTTCTTGGATTTTTTTTTTGTTGCCACTGCGACGCTAATGGGTTTTAAGAATAAAGGTATATGAGATGTGTTACGGAACCACATTCCTTAGTTATTGTGGTTTCTGAAATTCTATCACAATTTCACGATAAAAGCGATTTTATTAAATCCAATTTCTGTTACGCTGTACCAACTGTTTATTTGTTTTTAAAATAGGGACCTAGTAAAGTTGCAAGAAAATTCGAGTTTAATTAATGAAATTAATCAACTAATTGAATTACAAGAAAAGTGCCTAAAAATAATATGGCTATATATAATCTATTTCAAGAAATAAAGAGACACAATTGAGCAAAACTTGGAGGGACGTTTTGTTAAAAATAGCTGTTTGTTAATTAAATGAAAATCCAATGTAGCAAGTTTTGATAAACTGACACTTGACAACAATGAAACACATTTTTATATACGAGTACATACTTACTTAAAATAGCACATTCATACACATTCGGAGCGCTTGGTTGACGCGACGCATGACCAAAATGCTGACCTTTTTCTGGCTCAACGTATCAGCATTGCCATCCAGCGTGGTAATGCGGCCAGAATGCTGGGTGCGCTGCCCTCTGGTAGTGGGCTGGAGCACTTAGATTATCTTTCTCTCTTTGAGTCGTATTTCCTCATGACTGAGGGTCGTGACTCCCCCGCAGAATTAATTCGTTAGGGGAGTTTTCTTGGGCAGATACATCGTGGTGGGCGCCCAGGTCCTTCCACGGAAGACACATGTCCTCGGATATTGTGGTCCTCAAACATGTCGGTTTCCTCACGACGTTTTCCTTCACCGCTAAGCGAGTGCAAATCCACACATAACTTGAAAATACAAGTCATTGGTGTAGGGCGGATTCGAACCAGGTTGCGTCTGGATGAAAAGCAGACACTGGAACCGCTGAGCCACACTCGCTTTTTTCTTATCTTTAGGCTTTTCTAAAGATTTTCTAAGTGCCCCTTTTAGTAGTAGTTAGAAGTAGTATGTTTAGTTTTCCTTTACTTGTTTTTATATTTTATTATTTACAAACGTTGTAATATTAAATTACTTAGTTTTTCACAAGTGCATATTTGCTGCTTTATACAGTCTGTAGCAACTCTGTTAAGTGACTGCAATAAGTTGTAAGTTTTCACCGAGTTAAAGTTACTAAGGCGTTAAGTTAGTCTCACAACGCAGACTGGTGTGTTCTCTTCATGCATATTAGAGCTTCTTATGCAGGGCCGTATACAATGGGGTAGTGTCACTTCTTTGTATCATACCAGTTTATGTTTTTTGCTTTAATATATTTTGCACTAAGTTTTCAGACGCACCCTGGTTCGAATCCGGACCTACACTAATGACTTGTATTTTAAATTTAGGTGTGGATTTGCACTCGTTTAACGGTGAAGGAAAACATCGCGAGGAAACCGACATATTTGAGAGCCACAATATCCGAGGGCATGTGTCTTCAAGGACCTGGGCGTACCACGATGTATCCGCCCAAAAAATCACTTCTAACAAATTAATTCTGAGGGGGAGTCACGACCAGTCATGAGGAAAAACGGTTCAAGAGAGAACAAACGGCTGTAAAACATGTAATCAAATTTACGCATCAAACAATCGAAGCTATTAAATAAAGAACTTTTTTGGCAGATTACCATCAAACTAAAGATTGCTCTAGCTTTTATAAGGAACGGACAAAGGGCAAAGACGTACCTAGTTGCATGTAATAAGAAGTATTTAATCAGAAGCTTTTAGGTAGGTACTAAGTGAGATAATGGTAACATACAGTAGTGGAATTGCGACATTTCTTTGTAGAAGCCAAAATTAAGGGGTAAAGTTATGGCATGACGTAGGCGAAGAGATAGGACATGATTTTTCACTTTTACGGCTAGGGTTTCTTTTACCTTTGTTGGCGATTGATGTGACCTCTTTGAGGTAGGTAAGTAATAGACATGCTTTTTGACTGAAATTAACTTATGCTTTGTTTTGTAGTAAGTAAATGCGTACCGAATCAATCGCATATTTTCAATAATTCTAAAAATGCTTTTCTGTTTTCACGCTTTCTAAATTTTTAATATTATCCGTTTATGATAAACAAATTAATAACGGGTTTAATAGATGACACTTGGCACAAACTTAATTTTCGAATGTATTCCTTCGTCCTTAACGTGAAATTCATATACATCGCAACGTTCGTGGCACAAAGATTAATAATTAGGTTTGGAAAAACACTCCTGCTTTGAGTTATTCGTGACAAAAACATAATAACAAATCCAGATACGAATCAGCTGTAAAAAATAATACTACACGCATGCCTTTCGTTGAGAAATAATCAGAATAAAAATAACTTTGGATTGAAGTAACTCATATTTTTAACTAAGTAATTTGCTAACGTTTTATACATATGTATTAAACTATTTAAGAAAAACTATACATAGTACTTCTAACGTAAATAATCTTTGTGAATAACTAATGTCAAATTAACTAAATAATATAATAATTTGCTAACAGTCAAGAAATATTTTTGTATAATAAATATGTATTAATGTCTAACGCAATATAAGATGTGTTCAGGCAAATGACACTGTAATAAAATTCTTATTAAAAATAATAAGGTAAAAAAAAACGAGTTATAACCCTGTAATACGATTTAAGATCTCTATTTAACCTATTGACTCTTAAAGTTTATTTTAAAGATTTTTAAAAGTATACCTACTGTTACTTTTATTACCATATAAATCGATAATCGTAATGTAGACATAAAATAAAGCTGATGAAGGTAAAAAATCTGTATTAAAGATATTTGAAAAACAATGTTCGAGTATACTTAAAATCAGTAACAGAACATGTCTGTTTATTAAAACGCAAACCACGCAAAAACGCCCGAACGGACTTCATTGTTTTTTGGTATGTATGTAGTAGACTAGGTAGTATGAGGCTCTGGAAGAGGTACTTATACGCTACTTTTTTCCGGAAATAATGCGGGCGAAGCCGCGGGCGTTTACTATTACTCAAATATTATAAGAACTGCGTTCGCAACAAATTTCCTAAATCGCATACGTGCGTTATTCCACTGCTATAATGTAAAATAAGCAGCCCATTTATATTCCGTCGCAAGTCCCAGAATATTGCTGCAAATAATGGACAGGGTTTACCTCAAACTCTACAACTTCGCTTGTTTACACTTTGCCCCGAAAAGAAATTCTTGCTCCACTGTGTTGCTGACCGTACCCTTGTCGTGTTTATTCGGGACAACTTTTTTTGTTATTTTTGCTAAAAGTTTGTAAGATACTTAGCAAGGTTGGGCAGTGTTTATGAAGGTGCAAAACGAATAGCACTTTTTTTTAAATTGTAGATTTTTGAATGGCAAGGCATTAATTATAAATAGTGATAGTGATAAACCAACGCAAAGCACTGGATGGATCGGGCTGATTGACGGAAATTTGGCATGCAGGTAGATGTTACGATGTAGACCTCTGCCTTCGCTAAGAAAGGATTTTTGGAAATGCCACTTTTTAGGGGGTGAAATAGGTGAATTAAATTGAAATGACAATAGCTACATTATGCACTAATATGCAGAAATGCTAACAAAATGATATCACGTTTTACAAGATCTCTATTTACAATTCGCAAAGAAAAATACGAATTGAAATTGAGATAAACTATTCTAACATTGAATGAAAACCAGAAATACCAGTGTAATGTTGAATCCAGGCATTAATACTGTTGAATTCCAGCGACGTGCGATGTTTACATTCTATACATTCCATCAATCAAATATTGGCAAGACTGTAGTTTTCACATCATGTTTCGCAGAAGTGGAAAACGTCTGTTATTTTCAACGATTTATTGGCAAATAATTTGATATGTTTCTCTGCATCTGTAATAGTTTAGTTAGCTATACAAAAAATAAATCGTTTTATGAATCAACTAGTGGGTGCTCGCTGCTTCGCTCGTATTAAGAAGTAAAACTTGCATCACCTATAAAAGTGGCATTTCCAAAAATCCTTTCACAGCGGATGCCTTTGTCATAACATTTACCTTCATTCCAAATTTCAGTCTAATCCGTCCAGTGGTTTGGGTTGTACGTTGATAGATCACTATATCAGTCAGTCAGCCAGTCAGTCACCTTTGAGTTTTATATATATAGATACAGCAAGTATAATATACACATTACGCACATACATCTATTAAAAAAATCAACAACAGGTGTAGTTTTAAAGATCTAGAATACAAATAGACAGCCGCGGGAAGCGACTTTTAGTGATATTAAAATACTGTAAGTTGCAATTTTTTGAATAGTTATAGCCAATACCAAATAAACAAAGCTTTACTGAAATAAGTCAGACTACGTTTCAAGTTTGGAAGAGGTACATGTTGACCTTAATAGAACAATGAAGTAAAGTTACTGTTATCTGCAAACTTCAGTCTAGCAATCTTCAAACCGAGAGTAAACTAATTTTACTTGGATTGAACTGTATGATAAACTTGAATAAACACCAGTTATATATCATATTTTTTTATATCAGGCAAATAATGGTCAAGTAAAAACGCATTATAGTAAATACACAGAAATCTAAATAAAAAGGTAGTAAATAAAAACACTTGTTAGAATGTTTTTTATTTATAAGAAATTTGTTTGTTGGAAATGAAAGTTTAGTTTTCCATCTTGTTCATTAAAAGCTCTGTAAATAAAAATGGTAGAATGCTAATAATTACTTCATACTATCACTCAATCTAAAATACCTTGTTGGATTGACAGGATTAATTGGCTTTTACAGGAACGTACTGATGGATTCGCTGTCGGCATGTTTAGGCAAATATATTCAAAACATAAGCTTTAACGTCTCTCATTCAAACTAAAAGCAGAAACAAGATTAATAGCCAACCATTAGGTAAGTCAGCTATGAATATTGCCAAATGTTCGGCGTTTCATGAAAAAATATGAATTTGATTTACGTATGGAAAATATTTCGGTGATGGAAATGGTTATTGCAAACCGGATTTTATATACCTAAGTGCTAAGATTTACATAAATATACAAATTATCTCAGGTGGTTTTTCATAGGTCTACTAATAATACATACATATATTTTTCTTAACGCTTATTTTTTTTAAGGCTCATTGCTTTAACATAACTTAGGTGTCGAGTGCCTGGTTTTCAAACTACCCAAGGGGCCTCTGCTGTGGCTTAGCGAAAGCTGTTATATAACAAATGCAGAAACCTACGATTTATCTATCATCTTACTAACTAAAGCTTTAAAACAAAAAAAAATCTTTCAGTAGACTTGATAACCTTTTTTTTTGAAGTCGGCTAAAAACACATCTTCAATTCATTACATGTTTACGTTCGTTAATTTTACATTACAGCTTTAATTAAATTGTTATTCTGGAATTCTGTTATAACCTTCGCCTTGGTACATATAGTATGTTCATTGCAGTGTACTGTACATGTTGCAGGAGTTTTATTACTTGTACTCATCGACATATAACGGAAAAGGTCTGGTAGCACGCACTATCTTGTAAACATATAGACGTACATTCGTAGTTTCATACAAATTGAGAAAGTAGGTATCACCCTCACTTTTTCGGGTACCCACGGGGGCCAGTATAAGATAATCACTATAAGAAAATGGAAATATTTCCTGATGTTTCTGGCAGGTTGTTTAGTAAGTTAATGTTAGTTATTTAGTGAGGTTTGTACGAGTATTAACCATATTACTGAGCAAATTGTGTTCTGACGATATGTATGTATGATACATTTTATAAAGTTATATACGAGTATTATGAATATTAAAGACTGATTTTTTTAAGGAAATTTAATAGCATATCTATTACATTACTATGTCAATACTTGCACCACTAAAGCTAGCTCGAGCTAAATGCGACTCCCCCACTAACGGCCGGAAGTGGTTGTAGACGCGCATATTGTGGGAGCAGTGCTATAAACTGTGTCCTGGCAAGTTACCACATGGACAGGGAATATGTGCTCATTAGTACTCTGAGAACGTAGTATCTGAGTATTCGTAAAAGTTGCTTCCTTGATATCGAATCCATACCTTACCATTGATATAAACTGTGCTCAGCCGCCTTAGTAGACAAGATGCGTATTTTAGTGAGCGTACTGACGCATACTTATGGAATGGAAAGACCAATGTATGAGATTGACATCAAGATGAGCTCCGCGGGGGGAATTATGACGTCACTCATATACATTGGTCTTTCTATTCCATAAGTAAATAATAAAAATAAATAAATAAATATTTCAGGACATATCACACAGCGCCATCTAGCCCCATACTAAGCTTACGCTTGTATCATGGATACTAGATAACGGATATAATACATATATACTTTTCTTTTGTAAATACATACTTATTATACATAGAAACGACCAGACTCAACACAAATAATTACAAATTTAAATGTTCGTAATTATTTGTGTCATGCGGGAATCGAACCCGCACCCCTAGATTAGAAGGCAGAGCCACTACCAACTAAGCTAACAGAGCAGTCATAAGTATGTATGCGACTGTACGGTCACTAAAATACGCCTCTTGTTTAAGGGGGCTGGTAAGATAGGTTGTGGGCAGGGAATGTGTGCTCATTAGTTAGCTGAGAAATTTGATCGAAGGATGAGAACGTAACAGTATCTTAGTAGTACATAGTTTACGTTCATTCCTCGATATAGGATAGGGACGTGTTTTCATATTAATTTTTGTACACCTACAAGAAAATAAAATATTGGATTAAATTACACATAAATTTGAAGCTTATTCCCTAGCGTAATATAATATATATATATAGGTATATAATACTAGCGGGTGCGCGCGACTTCGTCCGCGTGGAATAGTTACTAATACCATAGACTAAGTATACTCATATACTTAGTCTATGCTAATACTATAAAAATGGTAGTTCCTGAGTCTAGCGCGTTCAAACAAACAAGCAAACAAACTTTTTAGCTTTATAATAGTATAGTATAGATTATAAATGGATATTGTACAATATACGCAGTTTTTTGTATGAATTTTTTGTGTGCAAAAATAATCTATACATAATATTAAAGCTGAAGAGGGTAGAAAGTCTGAACATTTAAGATATTAATAAAAAAAATGATTTGAGATATTTCGAATTGATATCACATTCCAACAAGTTTTTATTTGTAGTCTCTGTTTGTCTGTTTATTTAAATGCTCATCATGCAAAAAGAATGGAGCCAAAGCATTTGCTTTTTATCAGGTAAACTATGGCCTAGCGCAAACCCGTTCAAGTTAAAAAAAAGATACTGAACGGGTCATCATTTTTTGTATGTAGTATGAGGTCTTAAAATTTACGTTAACGATCAAACGTAAATATTTTCCTGCTAATGCTGTACCATTGACATAATAGTTATAGAGGTATCGTGGAACCCTGGGGTTTTATTATTTACCAATTATCCCAATTATCACTAACTCAGCATGGAACTGTTATTGTTATCATTTATTGGTCGTAGTTTTGGCAATAACATTACGACCCAACTAAAGTCGTACAAATGGGTCCTTCCGGATGTGGTTATTCTAATTCGGTAGCCTCTAACGGCTATGGGAAGTTCCGTGGCTCTAAATATAGTATAATTTATTAATATATGCTTTGGTTTTGCCTTTGTATGGTTATTTTAAAATGTTATGAGCATAATGTGCTATTTGCTTGTTAATTTATTTATATAATAAATATACTTCACTTCTGACTTTCAGCAAAAACTAGATGAAATTATTGCTAAAATTAAAATAAATGAGAGTAATATTATATCTCTCTTTCATTATGTTAAGCACATATTTTTTCATTAATATAATAACAAGACAATAACAGCAGGTTACCTTATGAAAAAAAAATCACCATTGAATACCTAACACATGGTTTTTCAGTATTATAATGTACCTATTTGTTTTCTTTCATTCCAAACACCCTGCAGAAAAAGTAGGTATAGAAATAGAAAACAAAATACCAAGCAAGACACAAATCTCGTCTCCATTCTTTATCCGTCAGTCTTACAACATTTGCAAGGAATGCCAATCTTGTTACTGAAATAAAACTTGGTTTTGTTCCTGAAATCTGAGATAAGCTTCCTTGATCCAATCCTTGGCAACATAGCGGTAGAAAAATACCTTGAAACGTCTTTGAGAGAGTGATTCCATTTACTATAGATTTTTTTTCTTCTTTATACATTGGATAAGTATTGTAGATCAAATCGAAGATTTCGGTAATATCATTGATTAATATATGGTAGAAAAAACGTTATTTGAATGGGCAACATCTTTTTTAACAAAAGCTATGGAAAAAGAAGAAGATAACATAATCTAGACTTATATATTTTTTTTACAATAAATGGGTTTGCACTTGACCGTAATTCGCCTGATGGTAAGCAATCATTACGGTGTAGGATGGAACGTGCTTACCCAGTGATAACCAATTCACTCTCGCTTTCTCAGCATGTATATGCTGTAAATGCTAAGAAACACAGGTAATTATCTAAAATTATAAAGCTCAAAGGTCGAGCTGACTGACTGACTGACATAGTGATCTATCAACGCACAATCTAACCCACTGGACGTGTCGGGCTGAAATTTGGCATGCAGGTAGATGTTATGGCGTAGGTATCCGCTAATATTTTTGGAAATCTTAATGCGAGCGAGCTAATCTCGAGCTAATCTCAGGAACTACTGGTGCGAATTGAAAAATTATTTTGTGTTGGATAGACCAGTTATCAAGGAAAGCAGGCTATATAACATCACGCTCCAACTAATAGGAGCGAAGAAACAATAGCAAATGTGGAAAAAAACGGGGAAAATTTTTCATCTTTGAGGGCTTCCGTTGCATGCGCTGCGAAAACGGTTCAAGATATCAAAAAAATGTGTATGAAAGAATTATTTTTCTTGAAATAATCTGACAAAATGTCCGCAACAGTATATGTCTATGTTTTAAGGTTAACTCACTAGAACCGTTTTATGGTAATAACTAATCCACGTGGACGAAGTGGCGCGCATCAGCTAGTTATGATTAAAGACCAATGCCAAATAATTATTTAGTAAATTAAATGAATGTACTTTCTGTGTTAGAAACTTGGATAAGTGTGGGCGCCTGAGAGCACTTACTTAATTTAAGCAAAGCTACTTACAAAGTTTACTTTAGTTACCTCGTGAAAACTTGAACAATATTTCGCTAAATTAAACCCTGGTAATAAAACTTATAGACATATGCATAGTTTACACGGAGCCAACACTGGCTGCCAATAAGACTGGCAGCCAGTGCTGGCTTGGTATTGGCCTTGTGTAAACAGTTTTTCAAGCCAAGCCAGCGCTGGCGGCCAGCGCTGGCGAGAATAGAGCGACCGTCTATTTTTCTAGCCAGGACCTCCGCCCGCATACCCCTCGACCCCCGCGCCAGCGTTGCGGACACGTGTAGACGAGTCTCGCCAGTCACTGGCGAACGTCCGTACGGTGTGTGTTCTTTGTTGTTTTATTTGGAATTTCTGCGACAAAATGCCGAGAAAATTCAACGAAGAGGATTTTTTGAAATTCGTACAACTTTATAGAGAGCACGAATGCTTGTGGGATAAGCGTTGCATAATAATTTAATCTTAGTTGTTTCAGCAACAAGGCAGAAGCTCCAGTTACAGGTCTATCGCTTAACCATTTTCTTATCCAAAGTCGTTTCGCTCCCTTTTTAGGGTTCCGTACCTCAAAAGGAAAAAACGGAACCCTTATAGGATCACTTTGTTGTCCGTCTGTCCGTCCGTCCGTCCGTCTGTCAAGACCCTTTTTCTCAGGAACGCGTAGAGGTATGAAGCTGAAATTTATATCAATTACTCAGGTCTACTGTCCCTTGAAGCTGTGAAAAAATCAAACTTCTAAGCCAACGCAATCAAAAGATACAGCCATTTATGCCGCAAATTTTCGACACTTGCAAGGGAATCAAAACCTACAGGGTGCTTCCCGTGAACTCAGAATCTTGAAATTTGGTACGAAGCAACGTCTTATAGCATAGATAAAGGAAAAATTACGAAAACCATTAATTTTTAGTTACATCACAAAATATTTAACCTTGCAGGTTTGTACGGAACCCTCGGTGCGCGAGTCCGACTCGCACTTGGCCGGTTTTTTTTTTGTAATATATCAATCAACTCTTCTCTTAATACTGCAGAGATTTTCCTTAAACATTTCTTTTTCAACAGCCTTTGCCGCGTATTTTTTCCAAACGTGTGCACACCAGAAAAAAAATCCGTGAATGATTGGCCGCGTCTAAACAACAAGGGCCAGGACAACGCTGGCTTGTCTGAAGACTGGCGCCAGCATTACTGGCTTCGTCTAAACTCTGCTTTAGGCGTTTAGGTTTTTGGAAACTATTTAACTAGTCTGACAAAAAATCTAACAAGATTTAGATTTTATAACTAAAACATTTTTTCTGTGTTTTACAAAATTATTTATTTGACTAATGGATACCCGCGGCTTTGCTCGCTTTGTTTCAGGATAAAAAGTAGCCTTTGATACTTCTAAGACTTCATACTACCTACATAACAAAAATCATGATGATCCGTTCAGCCGTTTCTATGTGATGAGCGTTTAAATGAACAGAGACACAGATAAACATAGAAACAGATAAAAGTTCTAGGAATTCTTGGAAAGTATTCTGCTATTAATTCGAAGTATATCCAAACATTTTTTTTAATGTCATCATTGTTAGGTAGTACGAGACTACCTACATACCATAATCATGATGATGTGTTCAGTCGTTTATGCGTGGTGAGCGTTTAAATAAACAGACAAACAGAGAAACAGATAAGCAGAAAAAAAATCTAAAAATTGTGAGAACGTGTTCTGCTATCAATTCAAAGTATCTCCAAATTTTTTTTTAATTATCTAGAATGTGCAGACTTTTGACCCTCTTCAGTTTTATTGTATGTATAGATACTCGTAGATAGACAACACCGGTATACGCTCACGTATTTGAAGGCTTATGTGGAAGCGCTTCGAGTCCTTAAGGCATTTATGTTTTGGTATAATTTATGTTAAATGTACATATACATATATAAAGGAAAATGTGTTACACATAAATCATTTTTATTTGGTTAGTACTATACACAACACAATCATAACAACAAAAAATTGTGGCTTTCTTTGCGCTAAAGTTAATGAAATTAAAGAAATGTAATAATTTTATGCATGCCTACATTCATAACTGAGTAGTGGAAAACAAACAGCCACCAAAAGCTTGACATGTCTCGCAAGCTTTTTGTCAAGAAAACTTGCAGGGTATCGACAGCATTTTATTTTGTGATAGGATTGGCTTCCCATTATCATTCTCGACGCCGCAGGCGAGGTCGCAAATATAGCAATGATACGTGTAATACAGTTGCCATGACACGAAACTGGATGCCGAAGCGAAAAAGAAATGCTAAAATTTGTTAACGCAGCATTCATGACATTTTTAATGATGGCGCTCTGCTTCCAATTCTGAAAGTTTTATTAAAATCATTATTATAGCGTTTTTATGCGCTCGAAATATATGCGTATGTGCTACAAGCTTAATTAATGTACCTACACTAGTAGTGTATCTATGTTCATGGATATACAATAATCTAGAGTTAATAGGTATCTTCTAGGTAAGCGTGTTACACCCTAGGCTGCAGCAATGCTTAACATCAGGCAGGCTGTAGTCAAAAGTAAACCTATCCCATGTAAAACAATAAATGAATTTTAAAATTAATTCACTTTTTGAAACAAGTTTGAAAAATGAACTGAAATGTATTCTTTCTGTGTGTGACTATCCTTAGCTTTTTATGTTTCTTGGATATATTGACAAGATGTCAGGACCATATACTACCTCCATATGTCATAGTGATCCTTTATTCTATTGAAGAATAAACAGGAACAAAATATCAACATGCCAACAACATTATTTTTATTTATTCCCAAAATAACTCATCATTAAATTGGAATTATTCTGTTTTATTATTGTCTACACAATTTCCTCGAGTTCAAACGACCGAACCGATAAAGTTTGGTATGGAGATGGATTATACCCTGGCTGGATGAACACGTTCTTTTTATCACAGATTAACGCAGACAGGACCGCAGGGCCCTGCTAGTACACAAACACGTCTCAACTATTTAAAAACTTAGTAAGCCCTGCCTACCACGCACGCCCGGCCTGGCCGACGCCACCTGTGTGTGATGGTGTTTAATATCAAAGCACCTATTTATGTTACAATACTGTTGTAAATCATATAACCTCTGTTGTGTTTATAAGCAAACTCTTTGGTAGGTTAGTGTAAACATTCTATTTTTGCAGCATTTGAATAGCGACTATCTTTTGTTAATTTTCGCTCTCTCGAATAAAATGTTTTGTGATGACAACATAATGATACTCCGATATTTATTAATACAATTATTTAATATTACAACAGGTACCACCCACATCATTGGTTTCTGTTGACTCAAAAGACCGCCTACGTATTGTTAACAGTAATTTATTATAGTAGCTTCCATAAGCATTACAATTTACATATAATTATTTACATATTATTTTTTACTTCCTGAATAGATGTGTTTATAGTGATTACAAATAAATACATCATACATTTACAACTCTTAAGTAAAATTATTTCAATTATATCTTAATATACGCAAAATCTTGAGTACATTATATAGCTCAATATACAATAAGAAAGATACAAAATGTTTCCTAAAATATTTCTGTTTCTTAAATGCTTATTTTTTGTTTGATATCTTATTGAAACTACGCCCACGTTATGGTTTATGATGAATGAGCAGATAAACCTTAAATTAATTACTTGTATGTTGTTACAAAAAATAAATAAAATTAAATCTAGAGTTTTCGTTTTCTTTCTTATTTATTTTTTTATTTACTGTGAATTTCAACATAGAGTTTATATTAATACTTACATATGTATATTAGATACTTACATATGTATATTAGCTGTACTTAACTAATTAGATATCATATTCGCGTCATTAACGGCTTTTAGGACATACTTACCCATGTTTACATAAAATATTATAACAACAGAATTAAAACAAAAGAATGACTTCATAATTTTTAATTATTGTTTACCAACGACAACGATTAACAATTTTATTGAACCAATATGTATTAGAGAACTTGTTTTATTTACTTCACACTTAGATCAAATTAAACCACGGAAAATTGAGTCTATTTACCTTACAGATATTATTTTTCAAAGCCTGAAGTAAGTGCTAACATTATGTCTATCAAACTCGGATCTACATCATTCGCAAGCTCACGAACCGGAGATTATCAGATATCAGATTTTTTTTTCTCAGAAGTAATACAGCGCTTCCAATTTTTCCGCGTTTTGCCACCATATTTGGTTTATATTTTTATCTGGTTACTTAACGTATGATTCTGTTACGTAGGTAACAAAAAATACTAGATTAAGCAAATGCCTATGCGAGCATTGCTTGGATGGGTGACCAAGCAAGTGGCATTCCATTTTGGGGTGCTTCCGTGGAACGGATGACACTTTCTGTTACGTAGTCTCTACTTTCTTTTTAGTAGTCTGTTAGGGGAAATTGTGCCACATCCTATAAATGCATCACAAAAAGCTTACTAAATAATAATAATAAAATTTAGAATGCAAATAAACCACCGTTAATATTCATTAATAGTTACTACAACTAAACGTAGATTATAACGTTGCTTAACATCAGGCAAGTTGTAGTCAAGTATAAGCCTATATCATGTAAAAAAAAACTAAATAAACTATCGGTCTGTGATAGATATATAGCATTGTTTATTAATTAGGTTGCCTAATTTTGTAGCCAATGTCACTTAAATTTAAGCGCATTACTGTTACTAATCTGATTGAACTTATGCATTATATTTTGATACAATCTACATACTAATACTGCAACATATCTATTAGGTATATAGTATTATAAAGCTGAAGAGTTTGTTTGTTTGTTTGAACGCGCTAATCTCAGGAACTACTGGTACGAATTGAAAAAATATTTTTGTGTTGAATAGATCATTTATCGAGGAAGGCTTTATGCTATATAACATTACGCTGCAACTAATAGGAGCGAAGAAACAATGGAAATTGTGGAGAAAACGGGGAAAATTATTCATCTTTGAGGGCTTCCGTTGCGTGCGCTGCGAAAACGGTTCAAGTCGTGGGTAACAGCTATAATTTATAAAGCTGATGATGTTGTTTGCAAAAATAAATATGATGCCCAAAATAGCTATTCCACACGGACGAAGTCGCAGGCACAGCTAGTATACCAATATACCTGCAATAAGCAAAAAGAAATGTTATGAATATGAAAACATAATAGTTACATACAATAACATTATTTACACGTAGTTGTCGGCTTTTACGTTCTTGTCGGTTTGAAATACTATTTCAAACCAAAACACTTAGTTGTTTTCACACTGAAATTTGGAAATATAATGATATAATATTATTCTTTTTCTCGGCGTTCAAGTATAATTTTGTGGAATGTCAAAATAAACTAATGATGCAACTTAAATATGCGATAAAAATCTTAAAGTATGAACGGAAAATAGATCCACAAACGGATGCACGTTCATAACCGATTTTATAACCGAATCAACGTGTCATCCGACCCACGGAAACGCCCAAAATGGAATGCCACTTTTGGTCACCCATCCGCGGCTGACTGTGCGCGTTGATAGTATAATACTAACAAAAGTTAATAAAAAAAACCCACATGCAAGCAATCTGTCGAATGTATGTAAAACCATTGTTTCATCTCAATTATTCGAATTCATTCGTTTTGTATTTTCATGTTACATTTTCCAAGGTTTGTGAATTTCATAAAGCTGGTAATAAAAAACCTTCAAAGCTTATTCGTTTGGACAAGTTGAGGTATGAAGCGGATTAATACGAACATGAAAAGGAACATTTTAGCTTAGCGCCCGAAAAGGTATTATCAGCTAGTCAGGCCGCTATAATGAACTATACGATTTATTATCACCAAAATGTGCTGGATTTTATGCTAGAATATTACTCGGTAGCTGCCACTCTCACTTGAAATACGCGCTGTCGCGTTGCGGTTTTAAATTCCCCGGATGAGTGGGTTAGCTAAAAAAGAATTGACGTTGTAGATGCTCATAGCGAAGCGATAGTTGAAAATTGAAAAGTGAGTTTTATATCTAAAACGTTACATTTTAAGTTAGATCACAATTTTATCAACATGGTAAGCGATAGTTTTGGTCTGCGATATCTCGTATACGTATTTATCTAGTAAGAGCTCGTTCACTCTCGCCTCTCAAATTACTAATTTGTAGTTTCCGAGACTTTTACACGCTTCCGCTACTTGAAGCATTTCAAAAACATGCATCTATTAAGAACCAGCTGCTATGTACCCACCCGCAGATGTTATTATTAATAGATAACGAAAATGTATGTATTTATTAGAGGTATTTTAATAAGAACATACAAAATAATGCAATGTCACAAAATTAATTCGAGTAGATATAGATATATAAGGTAAGGATTGTTACTCAAACTAGATATTTTTTTCTTCTATATTACGTCTTACGAGTTTAACTGTGATTAATTAACATTCATAAGAAATACATCATCATTTTATCATATTGTACAAAATATTTTAAAAAAATACTGCAACAATAATAATCACACACACTCGTCTGATTTTCCTATGGATTCAGGCACTATCGTCGTCTATTTTAGACCTAGCCAAAGGAATAAAACCCGAGACACCTAACTACTAGTATATAATTTTGATTTTAATTTGGACCACTTTGGACATACCACTGTGGACTGGTTTCTCAACCCAAAGCTAGTATTGCACCCGAATGTTGCGTATTTCAGAACGCTGTTTATCACTAGCCTAATCACTATTGATTTATATGAGTACATATAATATATCAATCAATGAATCAATATGTCTTTATTGTTCATAAGATATACTAAACTATGTAAACAAACTACACTATATGCTACGAATATACATACCTATAAATAGGTACGTTGTAGATGCGGTAAGAAGAACTGCAGGCCTACAATACAGGATTCGCTTGGATACCTAGTGTAGGTTTTGCAAACTCTAAAACTGTACATAGATTTAAGTTTATCATAAATATTTTTTTTATTTTATTTATAATAAATGTAGCCTAGGAAAATTACGCGTTCTCACCACTTTCAGTAATATCTTCCAAATAAAGCAATGACGGAAGGTACTGAAGGCGATGTGGATTTGCACTCGTTTAGCGGTGAATGAAAACATCGTGAGGAAACCGACATGTTTGAGAACCACAATATCCATGAACATGTGTCTTACTACCGTGGAAGGTTCTGGGCGCCCACCACGATTAGTTAGTAGATAACGAATTCGTTCTGTGGGGGAGTCACGACCCTCAGTCATGAGGAAATACGACTCAAAGAGAAAAATAAAATTAATTAAATAAAATAATATTTCAGAATAAATATATTATGAGACGTCTTGTTCTTTTATGTTGTCTAACAAACCATTCATCCTAATGCTGTTATCTCGGCACACAACACAATTACAAATAGCTGCCATATCAAGTTTCTAGAGCAATGAAGATTAAGTGCACTTTGGCGTAGTTTCAACAGATACGCAAACTTTGTAGACATGGCGGACCAAACGACTAGGTATTAGCATTCAATCACATCACGCAGATATCGAGCTTTAAATGTTTGAGTATGCATGTTATAGTTTGTAGACTAAATTAAGCTTTTGATAAAAATTGATTGATTAATTAAATCTTATGATATTTTGGTCAGGCCACCGAATCATAAAGAACATTGTGTACATTTAGATCATCACGACCAAAAAAGTATGGAAAAAAATATTAGTAGTAGGATAACGTTTCTTTTTTCAATATTTTATTTCCTATATTACCATGTACTTGATCTTAACTTCCTGTGTCTCAGAAATCACCTTGAAAACCTTGTACTACCAATCTTGTTCCTTCTTGGGCCGGAAGTGCGAAACCAATGATGTTATCAAGACGGGGAATGTCAACTTATAACGTAAATAGGGGCTTAAGGGTATTTTTATGAGCAATATGTGCGAGTTTTTTTTCATTTATTTATTTATAACGGTACACAAAACAGAATGAGTTCATAAATAGGCCAAATACACATTCAACACTGGTTTTGAACCAAAACAAATTCCTCAGATGAGTGTACACAGCTTGTACAATATGAATGTGATTAATAATTTCAAAAACCAAAAAAATTACTGGTAGTATCATATTTTCTCGTTCTTGTTTTTGCGTCTTTGTTTCCATGTTCTGTTTGTGATGTACAGAGTAACTGGTAAGTAAACTGGTGTACGAAAGTAAAGAAAGAAAGAGTGGCCTGTTACACAGCTTAGTTGGTAGTGACTCTGCCTTCTAATCTAGTGGTTGCGAGCTCGATTCCCACGTAACACAAGTATTTATGAATTTTAAAATAACTTGTGTTGGGTCTAGTCGTTTGTATGTGTAATAAGTATGTGAATATACAAAAGAAAAGTTTATAAGTATTATATCTGACACAGCGTTTGCTTAGTGTGATGCTAGATGGCACTGTGTGCAATGTCTCGAAATATTTACCTATTTATTTAGTTTTTTAAAGTCAGTTAGAAGCTGCGAGTAATACACTACATTGTATCACATTTACCTATTAACAAATAAAAATATTTTATCTATTCTAATAGGTTATGTATTGGTTAACAGAAACCTTATATAGTTCACATCTCTACAATTTATCAAGTTTTAAGCACTAACAAACTTACATAAGTAAATATTGACTCCATAAACCCAAAACTATATATGTACTATTTACTATTTATTTTGTTGCCCTCTGGCAGTGGGCTGGAGCACTTAGACTATCTCCAGGCTTTTCTAAAGACCTTCTAAGTGTCACTTTTATATGTTGTAGTAAGAAGGAATTTGTTTAGTTTTTCTTCCCTTGTTTTTGTGTATTATTATTAATAAAGTTTTCTCTTATTACTATTTAGGAGTAGTATCATGTTTGGTATTTAGGAAATGAAACTATAGAACACACGCCATGGAAACATGAAAACTGTATGTTTTTGTAATTTTGTTTATTTTATTCGCATAAAAATGAAGCCAGACAAGAGTTTCAATCGTAAATTAACATAATTTATAGGCTCGTATAAATCGATATTTGAAAAAAACTTGCACAGCTCGACCTGTTCTCTTCATAAATTAGTATTATCCACGTTTCTAAGGAAAGATTTTGCGGTTACAAGATTTATGTCAGCATGTCTGTGAATATAAAATACTTTATTAGAAAAAACCCAGAATCTTGGATTCAATCAAGATACATTTCTTCTCAATTTTCGGTTGTCATGGCGCGAGTTCTTATCAATTTTATTTGAAGAGACACAAGGTATTTGGAATCTGTAGAAAGAGATAAAAATCAGTTTATTGCTTGACTGAATTTACCAAGACAAAAAGGCAAAGTTCAACTAAGATTGATTACTATCAATGTTGAACCTTTGCTTATGGTCCAATGGTGCCTAAAATTTCTGTGTGTCACCACCAGTATACGTTTACATTGATGTATTGAGGTGTTTTGATCTACATATTCGTTAACCATTTTCTAGGTCATGACTGTAAACTGTACTGTAGACTGGCACCTGCAACAGCTGTACGGCTATTTTATTATTAAAACTATCGTGAGAAATTCTTATCAATAAGTTATGAATTCATCTGGAGATGCTAGGATGTTTCATTTCCAAAGTTAATGAACTTGTTACAGATTTTTGATTTTATACTTAAAATGCTATTATATATTTAAATGCAACTCATTAATAAACTTTAAAACGTTTGAGGAATTTAAATACAAAAAAGAAAAACAAATGAATGATTTACATGACATTTATCTCATCAAAATTGTTATCGTAATATAATCAAACGACACCCAATAAAACCAAACCTACACGTGTGAAAGACCCATCACCGACGGTTATCCCCCGGTAATAAAAGTTAGCGCGACCCTAAATCACTCACACGTTCTTAGCTAGCGATTAACGTTGTTTATTTCTATTGTTACAGAAAATGGGCCACCGTTTGTTTAGAAGAATTAATGATGCACCATGATCGCTACGTTCAAAAATATGCCCGTCATAAGGTTATTCATAGCAGCGGAGTACAAACAGAGTCTATGGGCAGTGAATAGGAGCGAGCCGGCAGAGGAGCCCGAGGGTATCTCCAACAAGACATCTTTCAATGACAGTGACTACCCATTTAGTGATGACGACTACATTTTCGACAGGACCGATGTCAGGGCTATTTTTATCACGTTGTACACGATCGTGTTCTGCTGCTGTTTTTTTGGTAAGTATCTCAACTATTTATACAATTGTTATTGTGTGTAAATTTATTCTGGAAATACGTGAGAAATTGGTAATTCTCGGTGGAAAATTTTCACAAACCAAACTATTATGACCATTGGCAGATATTATTTTAGGCATTCATCATAAAATGTAAATTTATTTTAGGAATACGTGTGGATTTGGTAATTCACGGTGGAAAGTTTTCACAAACCAAACTATTATGACCATTGGCAGATATTATTTTAGGCATTCATCATAAAATGTAAATTTATTTTAGGAATACGTGTGGATTTGGTAATTCACGGTGGAAAGTTTTCACAAACCAAACTATTATGACCATTGGCAGATATTATTTTAGGCATTCATCATAAAATGTAAATTTATTTTAGGAATACGTGTGGATTTGGTAATTGACGGTGGAAAGTTTTCACAAACCAAACTATTATGACCATTGGCAGATATTATTTTAGGCATTCATCATAAAATGTAAATTTATTTTAGGAATACGTGTGGATTTGGTAATTCACGGTGGAAAGTTTTCACAAACCAAACTATTATGACCATTGGCAGATATTATTTTAGGCATTCATCATAAAATGTAAATTTATTTTAGGAATACGTGTGGATTTGGTAATTCACGGTGGAAAGTTTTCACAAACCAAACTATTATGACCATTGGCAGATATTATTTTAGGCATTCATCATAAAATGTAAATTTATTTTAGGAATACGTGTGGATTTGGTAATTCACGGTGGAAAGTTTTCACAAACCAAACTATTATGACCATTGGCAGATATTATTTTAGGCATTCATCATAAAATGTAAATTTATTTTAGGAATACGTGTGGATTTGGTAATTCACGGTGGAAAGTTTTCACAAACCAAACTATTATGACCATTGGCAGATATTATTTTAGGCATTCATCATAAAATGTAAATTTATTTTAGGAATACGTGTGGATTTGGTAATTCACGGTGGAAAGTTTTCACAAACCAAACTATTATGACCATTGGCAGATATTATTTTAGACATTCATCATAAAATGTAAATTTATTTTAGGAATACGTGTGGATTTGGTAATTCACGGTGGAAAGTTTTCACAAACCAAACTATTATGACCATTGGCAGATATTATTTTAGGCATTCATCATAAAATGTAAATTTATTTTAGGAATACGTGTGGATTTGGTAATTCACGGTGGAAAGTTTTCACAAACCAAACTATTATGACCATTGGCAGATATTATTTTAGGCATTCATCATAAAATGTAAATTTATTTTAGGAATACGTGTGGATTTGGTAATTCACGGTGGAAAGTTTTCACAAACCAAACTATTATGACCATTGGCAGATATTATTTTAGGCATTCATCATAAAATGTAAATTTATTTTAGGAATACGTGTGGATTTGGTAATTCACGGTGGAAAGTTTTCACAAACCAAACTATTATGACCATTGGCAGATATTATTTTAGGCATTCATCATAAAATGTAAATTTATTTTAGGAATACGTGTGGATTTGGTAATTCACGGTGGAAAGTTTTCACAAACCAAACTATTATGACCATTGGCAGATATTATTTTAGGCATTCATCATAAAATGTAAATTTATTTTAGGAATACGTGTGGATTTGGTAATTCACGGTGGAAAGTTTTCACAAACCAAACTATTATGACGATTGGCAGATATTATTTTAGGCATTCATCATAAAATGTAAATTTATTTTAGGAATACGTGTGGATTTGGTAATTCACGGTGGAAAGTTTTCACAAACCAAACTATTATGACCATTGGCAGATATTATTTTAGGCATTCATCATAAAATGTAAATTTATTTTAGGAATACGTGTGGATTTGGTAATTCACGGTGGAAAGTTTTCACAAACCAAACTATTATGACCATTGGCAGATATTATTTTAGGCATTCATCATAAAATGTAAATTTATTTTAGGAATACGTGTGGATTTGGTAATTCACGGTGGAAAGTTTTCACAAACCAAACTATTATGACCATTGGCAGATATTATTTTAGGCATTCATCATAAAATGTAAATTTATTTTAGGAATACGTGTGGATTTGGTAATTCACGGTGGAAAGTTTTCACAAACCAAACTATTATGACCATTGGCAGATATTATTTTAGGCATTCATCATAAAATGTAAATTTATTTTAGGAATACGTGTGGATTTGGTAATTCACGGTGGAAAGTTTTCACAAACCAAACTATTATGACCATTGGCAGATATTATTTTAGGCATTCATCATAAAATGTAAATTTATTTTAGGAATACGTGTGGATTTGGTAATTCACGGTGGAAAGTTTTCACAAACCAAACTATTATGACCATTGGCAGATATTATTTTAGGCATTCATCATAAAATGTAAATTTATTTTAGGAATACGTGTGGATTTGGTAATTCACGGTGGAAAGTTTTCACAAATCAAACTATTATGACCATTGGCAGATATTATTTTAGGCATCCATCATAAAATGTAAATTTATTTTAGGAATACGTGTGGATTTGGTAATTCACGGTGGAAAGTTTTCACAAACCAAACTATTATGACCATTGGCAGATATTATTTTAGGCATTCATCATAAAATGTAAATTTATTTTAGGAATACGTGTGGATTTGGTAATTCACGGTGGAAAGTTTTCACAAACCAAACTATTATGACCATTGGCAGATATTATTTTAGGCATTCATCATAAAATGTAAATTTATTTTAGGAATACGTGTGGATTTGGTAATTGACGGTGGAAAGTTTTCACAAACCAAACTATTATGACCATTGGCAGATATTATTTTAGGCATTCATCATAAAATGTAAATTTATTTTAGGAATACGTGTGGATTTGGTAATTGACGGTGGAAAGTTTTCACAAACCAAACTATTATGACCATTGGCAGATATTATTTTAGGCATTCATCATAAAATGTAAATTTATTTTAGGAATACGTGTGGATTTGGTAATTGACGGTGGAAAGTTTTCACAAACCAAACTATTATGACCATTGGCAGATATTATTTTAGGCATTCATCATAAAATGTAAATTTATTTTAGGAATACGTGTGGATTTGGTAATTGACGGTGGAAAGTTTTCACAAACCAAACCATTATGACCATTGGCAGATATTATTTTAGGCATTCATCATAAAATGTAAATTTATTTTAGGAATACGTGTGGATTTGGTAATTGACGGTGGAAAGTTTTCACAAACCAAACTATTATGACCATTGGCAGATATTATTTTAGGCATTCATCATAAAATGTAAATTTATTTTAGGAATACGTGTGGATTTGGTAATTGACGGTGGAAAGTTTTCACAAACCAAACTATTATGACCATTGGCAGATATTATTTTAGGCATTCATCATAAAATGTAAATTTATTTTAGGAATACGTGTGGATTTGGTAATTGACGGTGGAAAGTTTTCACAAACCAAACTATTATGACCATTGGCAGATATTATTTTAGGCATTCATCATAAAATGTAAATTTATTTTAGGAATACGTGTGGATTTGGTAATTGACGGTGGAAAGTTTTCACAAACCAAACTATTATGACCATTGGCAGATATTATTTTAGGCATTCATCATAAAATGTAAATTTATTTTAGGAATACGTGTGGATTTGGTAATTGACGGTGGAAAGTTTTCACAAACCAAACTATTATGACCATTGGCAGATATTATTTTAGGCATTCATCATAAAATGTAAATTTATTTTAGGAATACGTGTGGATTTGGTAATTGACGGTGGAAAGTTTTCACAAACCAAACTATTATGACCATTGGCAGATATTATTTTAGGCATTCATCATAAAATGTAAATTTATTTTAGGAATACGTGTGGATTTGGTAATTGACGGTGGAAAGTTTTCACAAACCAAACTATTATGACCATTGGCAGATATTATTGGCATCTATCACAATAATGTAATTTTTTAAGCCTTTGTTTTCGTATGATAACTTATCATCGTGAGAATAGTTTTGATTGACTTCGATTAAGTTGGTACATTCGTTATATATGGTTTGTACGCTATTCTGACAGATATGGTGTTAATTATAGTTCAATACAAACATGGAGTCGAGATTTTTACATGCCTTTCGTAAATGACAGTTCCTTAGTAAAGCTGTTCTAGTTTTATAATAGCATTCAGCATTCTACCTACTTAACAATATTTCAATCCACTAGAATCAGCCAGCATAATTTGTGCACTCATTTGATTAAAACCAAACATTACCTTCGATCTATACTTGCCAGCATCTGCTTGTTGATATGTACATACATAGGTTGGTATATCTTAAATCAACCACGTAATACTAAGGAGAAAGTAGGCGTTATTAATGAAGAAGACGTGGCAGATCATTAATCAGTATTAATCTTACACGGGGGCACTTATAACCTAATGGTTCTGGTCATATTTTTCAATCATAAATATGAAAGTGAATATGTGTTTGTTGGTAGTATGTTGCAATATAAAGTGGCAAGAACCTGCTATTTCGCTACCATTCACTCCCTACTCCAGTATGGGGCAGAGATCTGGGGCCAGTGTTCGGAATGGAAGAGAGTGTTCCAGCTCCAAAAACGAGCCATCCGAGCAATTATGCAAGTACCATATGACACACCCGCACAGCCACTCTTCAAAATATTAGGGATCCTCACCCTGCCTGCAATAGTATTATTGCAAGTAGCCATGTACATGAGGAACAACCTGGAATCATACACTACACGTAATGCCACTCATACATACAGCACACGAAATGGCCAAAAACTCAAATTGTTACAGTGCTCGTTGGCTAAGTCTGCTAAACTCACTCATGTCATGGGTCCAGCCGCATACAATAAGTTACTAGTATCAATAACCAGCGCACCCAGTGTCAATAACTTTAAAACCCGCCTACAGCGGTGGCTGTTGGAGCACTCCTTCTGTTCTATCGAGGAGTTCATGAAGTTCACCTGACAATTTTGAATGTAACAAAGTTATTATCTATTAATTTAATTATGATTTGAATTGTATATTTATACTTACTCTTAAGTAATACAATTTAGTTTTTGACTTGTAAATTTACATATATTAAATAGTACTGTAATTATTATCTAGTATTTACAACTATACAATGTGACGTGTAAAATGGCTTTATGAATAAATGATGATTATGATTATGATTATGATTATGATTATGAATAAATGCCAATTCTTGTCCCAATACACCACGACAGAAGTTGCGGATTTACACTAGGTCTGTAGCAGAATGATATGGAGAAAACGAGCTATAGTCAAGCGTGAGCTTATTTTGCAATAAATGCCAATTCTTGTCCCAATACACCACGACAGAAGCCGCGGATTTACACTAGGTCTGTAGCAGAATGATATGGAGAAAACGAGCTATAGTCAAGCGTGAGCTTATTTTGCAATAAATGCCAATTCTTATTCCAATACACCACGACAGAAGCCGCGGATTTACACTAGGTCTGTAGCAGAATGATATGGAGAAAACGAGCTATAGTCAAGCGTGAGCTTATTTTGCAATAAATGCCAATTCTTGTCCCAATACACCACGACAGAAGTTGCGGATTTACACTAAGTCTGTAGCAGAATGATATGGAGAAAACGAGCTATAGTCAAGCGTGAGCTTATTTTGCAATAAATGCCAATTCTTGTCCCGATAAAACACGACAGAAGCCGCGGATTTACACTAGGTCTGTAGCAGAATGATATGGAGAAAACGAGCTATAGTCAAGCGTGAGCTTATTTTGCAATAAATGCCAATTCTTGTCCCAATACACCACGACAGAAGTTGCGGATTTACACTAGGTCTGTAGCAGAATGATATGGAGAAAACGAGCTATAGTCAAGCGTGAGCTTATTTTGCAATAAATGCCAATTCTTGTCCCGATAAAACACGACAGAAGCCGCGGATTTACACTAGGTCTGTAGCAGAATGATATGGAGAAAACGAGCTATAGTCAAGCGTGAGCTTATTTTGCAATAAATGCCAATTCTTGTCCCAATACACCACGACAGAAGTTGCGGATTTACACTAGGTCTGTAGCAGAATGATATGGAGAAAACGAGCTATAGTCAAGCGTGAGCTTATTTTGCAATAAATGCCAATTCTTGTCCCGATAAAACACGACAGAAGCCGCGGATTTACACTAGCTCTATAGTAGAATAATATGGATAAATTATGTTAAGATATTTGTGAATTTCTCACGCTCAAAATTGTTATTGTGAGTAAAACGGTCTTGTTCCGCTGTATTGGGGCGTGTAATCCTGGTGTTCAGTTTACATTTACAATGTTATAAGTGTATCATAAACATTTGTTTTTATTTTGTTTTCTGTTTCAAGATTGTTAAACGAATTTGTTTTGCAGGTTTACTTTTGTATATCCTGTGTTTAGTATTCTTTAAGATTCTATATACATATTAACGTGTTTGTTAAGCTTAAAATTATTGTATAACACTCTCATATCTTATACAGTTAAAGTAACTAGCAATAATCATGTAAAAAAAAAGTCAAAACCAACTACTTTAGATATACGATTTTTGGCTTTTCGTGAAATAGAACCAAACGTTTGATGGAAAAATTTCATCGTCCCATATTAATAACGAAATTTAATCTGTGCATTTTTTTTTATATTTTTTTCCAAAGTCGTAATACATACATACGTCCGTACTTAATCCCCCATCAAAATATTACACGTTTGTTACGAGTAACTCTTTATTTTTATCATCACCTTGCTTGACTATCCATCACTAAAGCATACAATGTTTCCCAATATCTCGTGCTCATAAACATTGTGTTAATGATGATGATTAACGCAGACAGCGAACACAGGCCAGCCCCGGATGTAAAACATAATTACCGGCTGGAAACTTCGCCAAGTTTTTTATATTCATGAAAATAATCACTGCAAAAACAGCGCCGGATTTTCCCAAAGTCATAAATTGAGTTTACCAATGTACTGAGAGAATAACTTTTGACATTCTGATTATAATTTTGAAGAATTTACGGGAATTTGAGGAAACAAACTAGTTAATAATAGACTGTTGATATTTGCTATCATGGTAGATATGATTCGTCTATTTGAATGTTCTATATGAAGAAACAAAGTTATAATGAGTAATTGTTTTATATTTATACACAATAATATAATTTTCATCTTTTATTTGCCTGGAATGGATCGTTTTCAGCAATAAGGCAGCCTGTTATGGAACCAGTTGTTTTTATTGATTTAATTACTGAAAATTCCAATGTTTTGCAATAACGCACTACTTATCTATCAATATGGAACATTATTATTTCTAGAAACTCTCGACATAATAATGTCGCGAAACTTTCAAGGATTTCTGAGCTTGTGGGTAGTTAATTTCTTGTATCGAAACTTAGAAAGTCGAAATTTATACTTTGATACAAATTGTTAAGACTTTACTTACGTTCTTAGTACATACTTTTAGTTAATAAAATGGCGTTAAGCTTCAGTATTTAGAAGTTTTAAGAGTTTAAAAATTGTACTACTATTAAGAAAAAATGGTCTGCAGCACTGGTTGCTCGAATCCAGCACATACCGAGTTGGGCCGGGTTATGACTGATGCCGTAACAAATGCTTGTATGTAAATTTTGTTCAGTATTTTGTCTTATATTGTAACTTTGTGTTTCTTTTTGTAATACATGTATTAAAATCATATTATATTTATACATATTTTCTATTAAGTAATTTGGAAAGCTTCGTCAGGTCTCGTCCTCCAGACCGCAAAACCTAAAGACGAAAGTCTGCAATCTGTACCAGTAATGACTTACGTTGCTGACATTTACAACAGGATTGGTTCACCGTTTCAAAGTTATTCAGCGTGCTATGAAAAGAACTATGCTTGGAGTTTCTCTCAGAGATCGAAATACTAAACTCGACACAGAACTAAAGCTATCGACATAGCCCAAGGCATAAGCACGCTAAGTGGCAATGGGCTTGTCATATTTATCGCAGAACTGACAACCGATGGAATAGGCGAGTTCTGGTGTAGAGACTGCGGCTCAGCAAGTAGTGTGTGTGTGTGTCTGCCACTAGGTGAATTGAGGACATAATTAAGGTAGCAGGGAATATGTAGTCAAGATAAGTACATAATCGGGCATAATAAGTGACGTGGCGTGGGAGAGGCCTATGTCCAGAAATAGACGACTGTAGGCTTATATTAAAAAATACGTTGGTCGCTTTCTTAAATTAAATATATAATAATAGAATACGCTGACGTCCATTATAAATTGCCAGACTTACATTTTAATTAGAGCAACATTTAATTATAAATAGCTTTGAAAACGATACTTCAATAGAAGGTCAAGCGAGGGTAGTCAAATATTAGTTATATGTTAAAATTAATATCCAAAAACTGTCTGAACACATGACATTGTGTTACCCATGTTGGTTCAAAATATATGAGTAGAATGTAACCTAAAAGTATAAAGTAATAAAGTGGCATTCCATTTTGGACGCTTCCGTGGGTGGTTAGTGCGACAGCCGTTAAGCCATGTCAGAGGCTCTTAGGGCGGTTTGAAACCTCTTAAATCAGAGTTAGCCACTCTTTTACGAACTTACTTCCTTTTTCACATAAACGCCTTATAAACAGATTTCCGACAGCCAATTCTTGAAACAACAACAACACTTATTAGATAATAACTGATAAAAATACTCACCTATACATTTCCTTCAATACATAATAAAAGGTGTTTTTCTGAGAGCTATTAGAACAATGTGTTATAAAAGGTTACGTACCACTGCTTGCTGGCAAAGAAACCCAATACGTTGGCGATATAATATAGAGGCCCCTATTTAACAGTCTATTCTGTAATCATATGTGTGCTTGTTTAGAGTTAATCAGCATACACAATTTCGTGCATAACTTAATATATATTTCGTAAAAAATAAATATGGGCCTATTACAGCAATTGGCGTTTCCTTTTTCTTCTTCGTCAATCGTTTTCGTCTCGAAATGTATGGAGATAACAATTCCGTTCAACTGTTAAAGTCTGACCTCACCACCTGACTCAATTACATTTATATTTTACGCCCAATGCGACTCAGCTGGAATTCAATTAACTCTTCCAGGCTAATAGACCAATAAGCCGACAGATCTATCGCGTGATAGGTACGAGTAACTGACCTATCACGAAGTTAAAGTCAAAGCATTTATTTGACGAGTACAGGTAAACAAGATGGTACATTGCATTAAATAAGAACACCATACTTTTCCCACAAGGTATGTAAATATACACATATTATAGTAAAATTAGCAAATAAAACCTACATATTTAAAGTATTGTGCTGTACCTCTTTTTCTCTTCTCTTCTTCTTTCTTAGCCTTTAAGGAGTCCATTTCTGAACATAGGCCTCTCCTATTTTTCTCCATAACTCGCGATCTGCTGCTCTAGCCATCCAGTTGTGACCCGCGTGCTTCCGGATGTCATCAACCCATCGTAACGGTGGGCGGCCTCGTGGTCTCCTGTCTGCCCATGGTCTCCACACTACTAGTCTTCGTGTCCATCGGTGACAGTCCATTCGAGCAATATGGACAGCCCATCTCCACTTTCTTCCCGTAATGACTTCTACTACGTCTTTTAGTTCCGTTTTTCGCCGTATCCACTCGTTTCCCCTTCTATCGCGCAAGGTGATTCCGAGCATAGCTCTTTCCATGGCACGTTGCGCGACTCTAAGTTTCTCAGCTGATCGTTCTGTGAGAGTCATAGCTGTACCTACTAATTTACAAATCGTCACTTAAGAAGTCTTTAAAAGCATAATACACCATACCTAACAGATTTCAACGAAGATTTGTTAATCATATGAGCGTCAGAATATTTTCACCATAATCGTTATAAGATGTCTAATGGTTATAATGCAGCTTCCTTGTAGACAAAGTCACGGTCGTTCTTTGCCATCTTTTGAAAGAATCACTTAGTAGGTTACTATACATGCTTGTATGATTGTTCATGGCTTCTTCAAAACATTAAACGTTGAAACGTTATTTTCCGTTTGATATCATATCTAATTTCTCCAGTTTTGTTATAAGATCTCATCGTGTTATTACGGGTATGAAATGTCAGTGCGCACAGAAGAGTTAGATCTGAGTATTTATAGTATAAAGACTTGTTACATTATTGTTTATTATTGTTAACTAGTGGACGCCCGCGGCTTTGCTTGCATTATTAAAGGTTAAATGTATCCTATGATACTCCTAAGACCATACTACCTACATACCAAAAATCATGTTGATCCGTTTAGCCGTTTTTTATGGAGTTTTTTTTTTAAATATCAGTTAATCAGGATTTTCACCTTCAGTTTCATTATATGTATAGATAGATCAAGTAGATTCTTTATAAAAGTTAGTATTAATTTATATCTTTGCTATAGTTGTTTTTTTTATACACCACAACCGAGAGACTGCCCAATTTATGGTTCTGTCAGGCATTGGACCACTTGTAATGACACCCAAGCCAACTCAGTGGCTCAAGGTGGAGAATGCCTGTGTTTGTGATTCCATTTCTATTTCAACTAATGAGAGAGAAATCCCGGGAGCTTAAAAAAACAAAATGACATCTTTTTTTTACATACAGCTAATCCAAACCAAATGATATGCGTCACACCACACCAACCTTATTTCGGTTACCTCAATCGAAACTAATTTCGCAAAGATAAAACAAACAGCAGATAACATTTCAAGCAAAGGGCAAATGATTTCCACAATCAGTCCCTTATTACTGCTAACCATGTGAAGTAGTTTTTGATAAAATATTGATAAAAGCGCCGGGAATTAGAAGTTGAGGGTAGAATCTGATAAATTGGTGATAATGGGCACTGGAATGAAAATGTCAGTCATCACTACTGTGATAAGGTTGGTTGACTCAGAATAATGAGCTTTGAAGAGGGTTTAGCAAAAGAGGTTCGTAATAACGGATTACATAACATTGGAGAGGCTAGGTTCGATGCTGATCCTAAATGATAGAGGTTAAAGGTACTTCCTAGATATTACAATTAAACCTGGCATTTTCTGAGATGTACCGTACCTATTATTGTTGATTTAGATAGATAGATAGATAATTATTTATATGACACACACATATAAAACAAAATTAATAATAATACTTACATAAACTACTCTAGTGCCACAAGTGGTGGCCTTACTGCTAAAAGCAATCTCTTACAGACAACCATTGAATGGAGAGGAATAAATAAAGAATTATAAAGGACGTGGTGTACCACAGAAATATTTGGTTTGTTACTTAGATGTTTATCGTTATTCAAATCAAGAGTAAACTGGCTTATTCTAGGCCAGCATGCTAGTAATACTCAACATCATTAACATAAAAACATATTCAAGTTCCTACTACATCTTGCAGAAAATGACATGTATGTACCTATGTATCTTATACTAGTGACAAAACATCTTAATTCCAGATGACATACCATTTATGTACCTAAGCTTCTTACGCCGTAATTACTATCTGTCATGCCAGATCGGGCTTACCACAACGTAATATTTGGACTCAAAGCGCACGTTTAACGTATGTATACTACATATATTATTAAAATAACTCGAAAAACTCTAAAAACGTGCTTCAGGTTAGTTGTCTTTTATTCTTTAGGGATTCCTTTTCAAATGGTCCATTGTAAAACAAATGGGCCCGGCGTTGTGCAATCCGTATTGCATTGAGAATTCTATTTGAATGCGAACTAACGGGCGATGTGTCAGATGCAAGTACCACACTATTATGCTCTCAGCTGCCATCGGCGTAATGCATTGTGAGGCGTGAATCTAAACGTGCACATTTGCAAACATTTTGTGCTGTAATCAGGCAGTTTAGCTAACTGCGATGGGAATGCGTTTAGTGTGAGTCGATGTTTTTTTATTATTGGTTAAAAGTATCTGCTTCATAGAAAAAAAATAGATTTATTGCAAACTATTTAGTTTGTAAATTTTTGCCATTATCATACAAACTTACTAACTTACTAGCCCTCTAACAAGGACCTGGGATCATATTAAAATCTGAATTCTGTAAGCTCAACTAGTTGGAAGCGAGTTTGAAATACTTTGGAATCTTTTAGGTACTCAGTTCAATTTGCGTACCATTTAATTTGATGTTGGTTTAAAAGCAAGTTTCAAACTTTCTTCGATACAATCAATTTGATACAAAGTTTTACAATATTACACAATGTGATGTAGAAAAATCATTGGATTTCGACATTAGATACTATTATACTCGTACAATAACTATAATGAGATAACTTTTAGTTCAACTAATAATAACATTATAATTATACAGTACGGTAGGTGCATAGTCAACAATTTTTATTCTACGATTTTTGGAAATAAAGTACTTTAAAATATCGCTATGGAGCCACGGGGTGATGAACCTTTTTTTAAACCACGAGGATATGCCAAAAATCATAGGAATTTATTTAAGACGCTGATAAAAAAATACGTCGACTAACAATAGCACTGCGTGGGAATGTTTTATTCCAACTTGGGATCAAAGTCTAAAACGGTTATCACTTGTCAGTTCCTCGTCCCAGCCAGTCCACATGCCTCGCTACACGGAGTGACAGAAAATCCTCGCACATTTGTGGAACTTATTCAGCATTTTCCTTCCTCATATTGCCTCATTGCGTATTCAACAGTTCCAGAACAACAGCCAAAAAAACAAAACGTCGAAATTAAAACGACTTCCACTTTATTATTGTTACTGTCATACGCTCTAAGTTTTACGAATAGGTACAATTCAAATTGCCTATCCAGCTTTTTACACGAGAATCTTCATTACATATGCATAACAATAACTTTGTAAGTAATAAATTTATATTTGTTTCAGGGAATTTGCTCGTGATACTCGTGGTAACGATGTCGAGGAGACTACGATCTATTACGAACTTTTTTTTGGCGAACCTCGCCGTGGCAGATTTATGTGTCGGAGTGTTCTGTGTCTTCCAAAACCTGACCATATATCTTATACCGAGGTGAGTGGTTTAATACGCATCTGTTCCTACTACACTAGTTGCCGAGCCAAATTATTTTTTTATTATCAAAACGAACGTAGGTACATATAAAAGTAATGTGTTTGTTTATGTTGTTTCAATGTTTATTTAAAAACGCAGCGTCAATATAAGCCAGATTATTAGATTTGCTGCAAGTTTTGCTGGTAAACGGTTCGTAAACCTTTTCAATATACTATGCATGCCCTTGGTCTATAAATCCTTTCCGTCCCAGTGCTCTCGACACGATTGTCTGTACACGTGGTTTGGGTTTATCTCGATTGACCCAGAACCTAATGGCACCGTATCCATCCGACACCGAAGCAAACAAAGACTAATGAGCCACTCATATGTATGTTTAATTAATCCGGGATGTGTTCAGTGTTTACATCGCACGATAAGAGTTACGATTTTTCGATCAATTGGGGGTAGGTAGCCTCTATAACGGTGGCTACTGAAATATTTTCAGTTTTATTTCGCCGCTTTATTCGCCCTCCGGGGGTAAGGGTGACTCGGTAAAGTTTACGAGTTACTGAGCCCTAATAAAATTGACGCCGCGACCGACGGAGCCCGGCCTTTGTTTTCGGCTAAATTACAATTTCACACACTATAAAGTAACTTTTGCGCAACAGTATGTAGGACTCAGTTTGTTAGAGTTTTGCGTTATAAACTGTGACAGATAAGTTTGAACTGCCATACATAATAATTAATAGATCCAATTAGATATATTAGCAAAGTTACAATGTTTCGAGATATTTGGTGTATACATTCACTTTGTATCTTGACCTTAGGTTGTTCCTGAAAGAACAATCGCTCATTCATCACACAGAATAAGTGTCCAGATGAAAATGGGTATTTGTTCAGTACAAATGGACAACAATGAACTCGGAAGAGCATATAACGAACTCAACAAAGGTTCTTATTCAGAAAGGAGAGTCATCAGTCCTCAATCCCAAGTGTTTATTCGAGTGTACTCTGGCAAACTTGGTTAGCCTTATTTGTACTTCAGAAGTAAGACGATTTTAAGACGATTTGCGTGAATTTAGGTGAAAATAACTGTGGAATCGGTCCGAAAACTTGTCTCAACTTTTACCGAATTCCGCTGAAATTTAAAAGCAATATTGCTTTCAATTCCGAAATTGTAGAGGAATATAGAGTTTCAAAAATTACGTTAATTTGAGAAGCACTCTATCCATTTAAAAGTCAATCAAAAAGAAGACGCGGAGTCAATATTTGTCGAGACTCGAATGTGCTACGATTGAATGCTACGTCGCTACGCTTTTCAAGGTTTGAATACGAGTACGTCCTTCGCTCTCTCAATGCTCGCGGCACAGACACGAATAGTTGGAATGACAAATTCACGTATGAGGTTTCTGTGCTGCGACATTTCTATTCATCGCATCATATTATTATGATAAATATTTTTGTACATGTACGCTATCGTTCTTAAATTATTTTCTTAGTGTGGGCGTAGTAATAGCCTAACTTAGTACTAATTTATCCATGTCTCGGATCTGAGTCTGGCATTGAAATTATTGATAGCTAAATAGTATCAAGGTACGTGTAAATTGGTGTTACTTTTATATATATTTTATGGATATTAATAGAGTTATTTCATCAAGCACACATACCATTTATCCATCGGTATAAATTACCTTTAAGGTTATTGTAGTTTTCATAAACAAGTCACGATTCCCGATTTCGTTACAAATGTATTCCAAAGTCAAGGAACAGATGTGTTTCTTTCACCTCCAGCTCCCATCACTGAGGTTATCGATCAATACGCGCGCCAGAGTGGCTCGCTGTTACGTGGTCTATTACCACATCAATGTATAAACATAAAAGAAAGTGGTGTTAGTTACACCATTTATAACTCAAGAACGGCTGAACGGATTTAGCTGAAAATTGTATTTTTTGACATCGTAATAACAAAGAGATCTGCACAAGATCGACGCTAATGGCACATACACAGGGAGGCCTATACACAGCAGTGGGATCCCAAGGGCTGTGGATGATGATGATTAACAAATGAACGATTGTAACGGACAGTCTGTTTCATATTCTATACCATAACTTAGAAGAAACAATGATTTTTGATAAAAATAGGAAATAAAGAATTACTGATTGTCAGCTAGCAACACCATGTAATAATATTTTAGTTATTCGTTAGTTCGGACGCATTGTTTAACAGGTGGCCAGCAAAAAATAAACATGAATGAAAGTTTTACACGAACATTTTTAGCTATTATCTATGCCGGAGTGATTTCACACTATTTCGAAACTTCAACAGACTCGAATTGAATTTTTTTACAAATTCGTGACAAATAATAATAATAATAATAAAACCGCAGGGGCGACTTTATGGCGAGTCGTCGGTGAGTGGCGTCACCGCGGACCCCGATTCCCTGGGGGCTAAATGAGACCCCCTGCCTCCCGGCTTGCCTTAATTGGCCGACCGGGAGTGGAAGACGCAAGAGCTAAGTACCTAAGCTCCAGGGTGGAAGTGTTAAAGGGCATAACGCCGCTAGTACCGCTCAAAGAACGCGCAGCACACCTCTCTACACCCTAAGCCACTCACATCAATGTTGCCCTTCCGGTGCCATCTTAGGCTGCCTTTTGTGGAGGGCCCATTTAGTGAGTGGCAAGTCATCACCCGCTATAATTTTTATGAATGAGGCGTAACTGGCGGGTGCCGTTCCTCGTACAATAGACCAGTTTAATTAAGTCAATGAACAACTCAACACAATAGCCTGTAACATTAATACCATGTCTGCAATAGTAATTTTATTAACCTAACATCCTCTTTCTGTAATTTTGTACTTAATTTTAAGTATAGTATTGCAAAAGGCCTCTCAGTGTTGGCTACGGCCCCACTGATGCCTTAAAAAAATATCGGGCGTAAGGCCCGAGAGTCTGTGAAGGAATTAAAGATAATAATAATAATTTATTTTGAGTCAAACACTTATGAACTATAACAATATGTTCACTGCACTCCACACTAGGATAACCTGTGTTGTGGAGGGCAGGCTATGTTATTTATAAATAAATGTACAGTTTACAAAAACACAAAATTATAAATTATAAATAAATGTACAGTTTACAGAAATTCAGGTTCCAATCCGGTAGTGATGATTTTTGCTCATTTTCCAATGAAAAGTTTAAATTAAAAACACTTAAGCACTTGATAAATAACTTATAGCAATATTAATTATATGCCACGCCAAAATATTCAGGAACAGTAGAAACTTCTATGTGTGTAGGTAATGTTAAACATTGTCAATCTCAGATATGAATAGGGTAAGAGTTGCTTGATTTTAAAATTCCATGGTTGTTTGAATTTCTACAATACACTGGTATCAGGCAAGGAATGGCCTAAATAAAATGTTATTTATATTTTACTACGAAACAGAAAGTAACTATATTTTTTTAACTTTATTTTAACGTAACGTTGCTAGGAAAGTATTATGATATTTACTCAAATACGAACTTGTTTACATTATATTTTACTTTTCCATGGATCATTTTAGTTTTAGCTTGCATCACACATATGTATATTGTATGTGTGTTCCTCGTTTCTAAGCCTTATTGAAAATTGATAAATAAATCAATACAATATGTGCATCTAGAGCAAGATATGTGTAATAATTATAAGGCGAGTTGTAGTCAAGCGTGAGCCTATCAAATGAAACAAAAATAAATGAAATCCGGAAAAAATATTATCGACATTAGTAGCGATAAAAGAATATAAATTAGAATCATAATGCTACTTAGGTATATACGTGTCTATTTTGCTACTCTCATATAAAATAAAAGAAAACTTGATTGCAATCATGAGTTTATTTTTATTTCTATGTTACAACACAGATTGTGGAAAACAGTAAAGAAATAAAGTTGATTCATGTTTTTTCCTACAAAGACGAAATAATAATATTTTCATTAGCCAGCCTGAAGGCAGACGCGGTATGAATTGGCAACAACTTTAGAATTAATGTTCATCTTTTTGCGCGTAATAAATAGAATTTAATAAGATTATATTTTACGTTCAAATCATATTCAAAACAAATAAAAGTAACGTCACGACAAATACGAATTTAAAATGGTTCTTAATTTCTATTTTTTTATTCATACAATAATTTGCAGAATAAAAAAGTAAAAATTTGAGCTCTAATTCTTAAATCATTTTTTTTTATTGTCGACAAAATGTGAGTGACCAAATTCATTCTTTCAAATATTCCAGTGAAGAAAGTAATATTTTAAACGCCCGAAAGAGACTTAAGCTTTTACACTACCCACGGGGCCACAAACACATAGCAAAGGAAAGAATACTAAGAAGATGGTTTGACAGTCACATTTGCACCATACATGAACATTATGACCTTCTGGTTTCGTAGCGCACAGGGCAATAAATGTCAACTTATGATATACAACTTTGTCCACGCTAGTTTTGACATAATATAATAAAACATATGGAGCAAATCCGAGTTGTTTTATTTTTTCTGCAATCAAAAGAAGATTTTTGTTTACATTCATTTGTTTTTAATTGACATTTTCAATGCAATGAAAAGTTAAATATAATTGGATTATTTATTTTTAAGAATTCCTTTATGGTATCTTCTATTATAAGGACAATGCTTTCGTTTCTCAACGTAAAAAAATATTAGCGTCCCTGTCAATAAGTATAAACTTTCTTTCTGAATGTCGTAAAGGCATTAGATTAGGAAAGTCGTAATTTTCTCGAATACATCAGGATTACATTACATGCTGTCTGATTCAATTGATGGTTGACGACAAATAACATATGAATTTGTTGGTAGATTGTACCTATAATTAACTACCAATGACGGAAGCAACAGCAGATATATTGAATTACTGATTTGACTCTGTGTTTACTGGACATTCATCAATATTTGATCATTATATACGGCTGATAATATGCGACGTATTATTTAAGCAGACAATTATCAGCGATGGAAAATAACAATTAAGTTCAGAATTTATTTAATTTTTTCATTTCGACTTATAATAATAGTAAAGAATTACAACAATAAAAGAAAAGTAATATAATTTACTATACATACAGCAAACTATTATACAAAATTATTAGTAAAAAAATTGGAAATTTTGCATGCTTGTATAAAAGCCCAATTCTTCAGTTACGAATTGTATTTTACTCTGTACTGTTATATATTTGACCAGTCACCTAAGCGATGTCCACAAAGGCGTACATAGTAATTGAGCGTTATAAAAAGCAAAGTAGCCTAGTGTGAAAAGTAAGCGAGTGTGGCTCAGCGATTCCAGTGTCTGCTTTTCATCCTGACGCACCCTGGTTCGAATACGGCCCTACACCAATGATTTGTATTTTCAAGTTATGTGTGGATTTGCACTTGCTTGACGGTGAAGGAAAACATCGTGAGGAGACCAACATGTTTGAGGACCACTACCTATATCCGAGGACATGTGTCTTCCGTGGAAGGACCTTGGCTCCCACCACGATGTATCTGCCCAATAGAACTCTCCTAGCGAATTCATTTTGATGGGGAGTCACGACCCTCAGTCATGAGGAAATACGACTCAAAGGAATGTAAAAACATGAATTTAGGCGTCAACATCAATATTTGCGTGGAGATGGTTTGTTTGCTCCAACAAGTAAATAGTCCCATGGAGTTTGAAGGAAGTAAACACGGATATACCTACGTATATCCGTGTTTTGGGGTAATTTCATTCAGATTTTTTTTATGTTTTACAGAATAATTTATTTGTCTTGTTTCATAATCATAATCAAAATTTTCATTTATTCATAAATACGTCAATTTCTTTACATATACAATACATACATACATACAATTCACTTTAATTACACGATCAATTTACCATTTAAAATTCAAAAATAAATTTAAAAATACGATAAACAAGTACAATGTACTCGAAAAACGTCTACAATGTAAAAAACTATATAATATATGTTGTTAATAAACCTAAAATAAAATATGAAGTAAAATAAAACAAACCAAAATTAATCAAAGAGCCCACCCCGGATCGCTCCCGGCGCAAAGGTTCCCATTACGCTCGCCGCGTTGCCACGTTGAAAAACTATATGTTGTCTATAAATAGAAAACATGTACAGGATTCTTCTTTAGTATAGAATACAGAAATGAAAATTTTTGCCCGGTATAGACCGGCACCCGCATAAAATACACCCGCATAAAAGCACCGAATACATAATTAGGATTTGGTCCAAAGTATGTTTTATACATTGCAAACGTACGAGTATATTGCTGTAACTGTCTTTCCTACATGCCACGAACGTGATTGCAAATTCTTTGTACCTGTTTAACGACTAAACCATAGAAAAGTGAAATAAGTAGATCTGACATCTAAATATAAAAACTCAAAGGTGACTGACTGACTGACATAGAAATCGATCAAAACACAGCCCAAACCACTGGACGGAGTGGGCTGAAATTTAACATGCAGGTAGATGTTATGACGTAGGCATCGTCTATGGAAGGATTTAAAAGCGTTAAATAGGGGATGCAAGTTTTATTTCTTAATGCTAGTGAACCCGCGAGCCCCCACTAGTCTGTCATAATTAGTATTAAGACAGTTGTCACCGAAATCTGGCACGAAATAAATTTGAGCTTTCTATCTTATTTACTATAAAATAAAGTTTTATTTTCTTAACCTGATTACAATTGTAACCTTTTAACCGATTTCAAAAAAGGAGACAATCAGTCTTCTCAAAGATTTAAAAAAATGCAAATTCTATATTAAAACTGAGTGCGACATATACCTACGTATTACTTCCTGTCCATAGCTGTATCATTCTTGGACTTCTTCTTCTTCTTATCGAATAAGAGTGGCCAACTCTGGTGTCGAGAGTTTATAGCCGCCCTAAGGACCTCTGACTGCCGTACTAAACAAACAGCCGGGACCTACAATTTAACGTGTCATCCGACCCACGGAAGCTCTTAAAATGGAATGCCTCTTTTCGGTCACCCATCCAAGGACTGACCGCGTTAACCTTTGCTCGCATGCGATTGCCTCCGCTAGGTGACCTATGGACTAAACCTATTTTTTTTTAATAGCTTTTTTATTTTCAGCTGGGTGTTTGGCAACTTCCTGTGCAAGATGTATCAATTCGTACATTCGTTGAGCTACACGGCGTCGATATTCATACTGGTTGTCATTTGCACGGAGAGATACTTTGCAATCATACATCCAATTACTTGTAAGCAGATATTAACTTCTACGAGGTTGAGGGTAAGTTAAGTATAAACTAGTCTCTTTCTCTCTCTCTCGCTTTATTTTGTAGTGGTTAAAAGTAGAATGCTTAGTTTCTTATCCCTACTTTTTATTGAATTTTCATTGTAAATAAAGTTTTTTATTAACTCTAAACGTTAAATTCATGCAAATAGAAATATTTCATATTTTTTCGTTGATAAACATAAGTCGAAAAACAGTTGCCCATAAATTAGTTGCCAGACCATTTATTTTTAAACTTAGGTATATTTAAATTGATTCGCTTGTGATATTTGCTCATTCTTATCTATCTATTTGAGCCTGAATGAGCCTTTTATTAATCACCTAAATTGTAATGCTGTATTGTTGTCATAGGCAGTCAATTAAAAAAGTGCCTTATCTTAAGAAAAAAATCGGTAACATAGTTGGCCACTTTCATCAGATAAAAGAATTACTCTTAAAGCTATCTTGAAGTTTTTCTAATCCCCACATCAGTCTTTACGTAAAACGTATTAGCAATCCATCCAGCGTGGTAATGCGGCCAGTATTCTGGGCACGCTGCCGTCTGGCAGTGGGCTGGAGCACTAAAACTAACTTTAGGCTTTTCTAAGTGCCCCCTTTTTTGTCGTAGTTAGAAGTGGTATGTTGACTGGCCTGTTAGCTTAGTTGGTAGTGGCTCTGCCTTCAAATCTAGGGGTTGCGGATTCGATTCCCGCGTGACACAAGTATTTATGCATTTTAAAAATGTATAATTAATTGTGTTGAGTCTGGTCGTTTGTATGTATAATAAGTATGTATTTACAAAAGAAAAGTACTTATATAAGTATTATATCCGTTACCTAGTACCCACGACACAAGCGTTTGCTTAGTGTGGGGCTAGATGGCGCTGTGTGCAATGTCCTGGAATATTTATTATTATTTTATGTTTAGTTTTTCTTCCCTTGTTTTTTATGTTTTATTATAGTAAATAAAGAGTGCAATTATTTATTTATGTAAACAATTAAGAACATCGCTGACTTTAATAAGTAGGTACCTGGAAATCTCAAATATTCCAACTTGGTAAAATATCTTGTACTTCACACCTGCGTGTACGGGGCGTCTTTAACGGTATTTTTCCTTTGGGAATATTCACAATTACATTCACAATATATTTCGTACTTATACTAATAGTTGACACTATAGAAATGTAACTGAGTTAAAAAGTAATTCCACGAGATGGTTAACTGGTCAACCGTCGCCGCTGCGGTTGAGTCAAGGCAGAGGCTTAATCCATTAACGACTAACTAAAACCAAGCATTCGGCAGCGTTCGGCTAATTATGAAATGTGGAAGCATTTTCAACGGGATTTTTGTGTGGAGTAACAAATCTATTGTAGCATTTATTCGTAGCCTTGCTCATATTTATATTGTTGTCGTGTCGTGCATTGTAGTCGGGTTCCATTCAAAACTCGTTCCACAACATCCCATGTGCCAAGCGGAAACGAAAAACCAGGTATGGCTACCTATATGAAAGAAATTAAATTCACTCCGCCGAAATTCTTCTCAACGACGCAACGTGTGCTTCTTTTGTCACTTTTTCTCTCATTATTTCCGCGCGAGCAAAGAATAAATTAAACAGTGTCGGTTACAAAAACAGTGGTAACTACTTAACTTAACTTAAGTCAATCACAAGGGAGGTAAAAACTAAAAGGTTCTAAGGGCACTTTGCTCTTTCATTCACTTGTTTAATTAGATGGTCCAATTCTATACCCAGTAGATATCGTTTTCTTGATTCCAATTGGATTATTTGTCATTTCCACTCCAGGGAATAAAATGGAAGCCACTCGTATGCGCAGCGCTATTCTCTCCAAGAAAAATCAATTTGTCCCAAGTGTTTTCCAGATTATTCTAATTCGATCGGGAAAAACTATTGCGATAAAAAAATAGTCATCTCCGGAACTCATTTTACATCGGTTCTCATTACCGCAGTCCATCAGAAATATTCCAAAGGCAGCCGAGGGCCCTCTAAATTTTAAAGATTAAATGTCATTGCTCCAGTGACGTCCATTTAAAGGTACTTTCGTCGTTTTTTGTGCGAGCGTAAATAATGGGAGTGCGTCATGAAATCGACCGTTCCAAGCGAGCAGCGGCATGGACATTATTACAGGCATTACTGAAACATTAATTTAAAGGGAGCGAATGTCAAGTAGTCAAAAACATGACGAAAAACTTCAGTTCGCTCGATTACCGAACGAAAATACCACTAGACTTGAGCTGTTTTCGTAAACAGAATGACCTGTCGATTTTCATTCAATCTATTTAAAACTACTATCAATGAGCAAACCAATTTATCGAATAAATAAACATACGGTTTCAGCAAAATCATAGAACAGCGTAGGAAAAGTTGGCGTAGAAATTAATTCAGCGCTCGCCATCTGCCGCGGTTCACGGAATCTCATTAAAATATTTACGTTACGTTTGATTGTAAATTTTGTTCGCAGCTGGTGATTCTCGGCGTGTGGATCACGAGCGCGGCGTACAGCGCCCCCAAGTTCATCTGGGTCGAGACGATAACTAACGACCTCGGAGACGGCCATATGGAGACGATCTGCATTCCGCATCGCAGGAAATATAACTCGGAGCTCTTCGACATGGTGAACTTCGGGCTCCTGTACGTGACTCCGCTGTGCGTTATGACTGTGAGTAAAATTAACTCCCAGACACCTAAATCCTCACGCGCCTACACGAAATGACACCTAACTCACGCGTGCTTCTATGAGATAAAGCTCGTAAGGTGTGTTTTATATCTCGACGCACCCTCGCGTTGGCGCTAAACTCACGGGAAGTCGAGGAGATGGCCACTAAACCTCAATATTATGACGATGAATGTTTATTGGACTTGAGGTGTTTTGTGGCTTTTTTTGTGGTAGGAAATATTCTGAGCTGCCATTCTATGGCTAATAGAAGGTTAAGAATACTATATCAGACGGTTTTTGTGGCCACAGAAAAGAAAGCTATGAAGGTTTACGCACAGATTTTGCGAAGCTTTTCTTGAAGGCGTGTAACGATAGCGTCTCAGTCGTTTTTATAACCAATCTGCTTATCATATTTTTCAACTTAAGTGAGATAGACAGTTAGACAGAATAATATTCTGAATCAGAATGAGGTTTAAGGAAGGAGAGGCGAATTTAGATAAGGGAATTATAAACCCTACCTGCCCATATAAACTAGATGTTTCCGAAGTTAATACCTAGCATATGTTTTTTATAGGCTAGGTTATTAAATATAAATTAAATGTATATCAGACTTTCTACCATTTAACAGTTAATAACGATTAGGTACTATTGAATCAAAAAATATACTGTTTCATATCATTTTAAACGGAATAAAATCTGTGTATTTTAATAATTGTTGTTCGCTTCTTGCGAATAGGTTTCTAATAATTCAAACACAACTGATATCACATATCTATTTCGTTTTATGTTGATTAAATTTCGTAGAATGTATGTACATACATATGTGTGTTTTAAGCGTAAATCTGAGAAGGTGAATCATCCTTTTTTAAATAAATAGGTAATAACAATATATATAAATTATAATTTATTCATGTCAAAACTTAATGTCTACGCACATACATACCTAAATAAATACAGAGTTTCTTGTGATGAAGAATGAAGAATGTTCTAAAATCGTTTACTGTTGCTACACTGACATAAAAAAAACCACAAATTAAGTAAATTAATTGTGAATGATCCTTATCAGTTTAGCAATAATCCTATAATTTTATTCATCTACTTACTCGTAACGTGAAATATTTATTTTTAAACAGTTTCTCTTTGAATCTTTCATTCATTCGTTTAATTCATAAGCTGATAAGTACTAACTTATTTCATCAAAAATTTCGCACCTAGCAGTCAGTCAACCGTGGTTGAGTAGTTTGGCATCCTGGCGTATTACCAGAATGTCACAAGTTCGAATCCCGTCGGTCGTGATTATTTTCGCTCATTTCAAACTCAGTTCGAACTATTATTATTCCTTACTGTAGGTACGTAATATATTATCAGCAATAGCTCATCATACCAACTACAATATCGACCGGTAAAATTTATGCGTAGCTTTCACAATAATGAGGTAGGTATATAAAATTTATGACAAATTTATGAGGGTGAAGGTTAGTTGTCTATCAGGATCATTACGTGCCGTCCCTTTGAATTTATAGCTCATTATCAGACTGCCTCTTGCAGGCAAGGAGGAATCAAAGATCAAGCAGGTAACGTAGATATAGCGTATCAACTTAATTTCTGACACTTATTTTCACGGTTGGTTCTTATTGGGTAACAACGATCCATCTTAGACCATAGTTATTGCTTACCATCAAGCAAACTATGACTTAAGTTAAAGCAACCATAGTGCGGGCTTAGCACTTGATAAAATAACTCATAGGCAAACTATGGTCAAGACAAACCTGGTTTATCAGGTTTCATAACGTACATTAATTTGTATAAGAGTGGTCAACTCTGGTGTCGAGATTTAAATCCACCCCAAGGGGTGACGTTGACAAGGCTAAACGTCTTTAATACAGAAACTAGCAACCAAAAACTTATAAGTAACTTGTAATCCGATTCCCACAAGCGTCTAAATGAAATGCCATTATTGCGATTCCCTTCCTAGCTTACCTACGAGTTCTTATAGAAATTAGTAAGTTAAGCGCATGGGGCAGCTTGTTGCAAATATAACAGTTTCTTATAATACATGTATATAGTGGTTCCATCGGATGCAGCGGTGTATTGAAGTGAATGGACCCTATTTTGAAAGGTTATAATAAAACAAAGAACTTTCCTTAGCTTTTGATTTTCTAAGAACTTTCAGTTTGACCCTCGTACCTTCCTACATAGAATAAGAATAAGAATAAAATAATTTTATTGTCACACGAAACATAAAATAGACACACAATAAAAAACAAGAGTACAAATAAGAAGTTTCATGTCACAATCCGGCCCCAACTCAGCATATGCTGGATGCAAGCATCCAGCGCTGATCTTCCGTTGGGACCGGCGGGTGACGTCACGCACGTAGATATATCATAATACACGTAATAAAATAATAACATAAACATAATACAGCGAAGTAGAAATACACACACAATATAATGAATACAGAAAAATATCACAAACAGATAGGCAATGAATTATAGTAGGTAACTATATATATATTGAGTGCATTAACAAATAAACGTATCAAAACAATAAATTAAAATACGTTAACTAAAGAAAAAAAACAAACAATCTACAAACTAATTATCCAAGTAATAATAATAAACAACTAGAAATTGGCCTCCACTGAACTACTAACTAGGTATTATGTGCAGGATAGGTAGCCAGCATGACAACACTGCCCTCATAACTCAAAATGCAGTAATCGACATTTTTGGGGTTTTTACTTTTTTGCAAAAATGGCATCCTATGAGGCTAATCTATACCTAAAAAAATTAATATCATAAATTTTTTAATTGTAAACATGTTTTTTACTCTGTACAAACCGCAGTACTTGCACAAAAACATTGCTTATACTAACGCAATCTGCAGTAATCGACGTGTGCTAGAACAAATTGCAGTACTTGCGTCGATTACTGCATTTTTATCTAGCATAACATTGTATGGCAACGAACGTATACTAAAACCAAACGCAGTATTCTACTGTATAATATGAGAAATACCTAATGTATTTCCTGAAAATTGCATAACCCAAAAAAGAAAATTAGGTTTAATAAGAATAGGTTATACTCCGTAAAAAAATCCGTTCTAGAAAAAAATCCTGTAAATAAATTATCATTTGATCAGCTAGAACATGAAGAGATTGAAAGAAAACTAATATATATAATATGTTTGGTTCTTATATAATATAACTTTTTTATAAAATAACTAGGTTTTTATAGAACTATAATATTGTGTTTTAGCAAAAATGCTGTTTGTTTGTTTTATATTTTTTAGATTACGTAGCAGTTTTAAGAACTGTACTACATATAAGAATTTTAAATAGATACAAAGAGAAAATAAGATGAAGTATATTAAATAAAACATAGCTCAGACGAATAAATATACTTAATATTATAGAATTAATTAATATATAGTTAGTATCAAAACTTTATTTTGGTTTTGAAAGGAGACTTTTGTTGGTATTAGCAGAATTGCTGTTTAGTTGGGTTGAACGTTCCAAAACCTACCTTAATTTAGTGTGATTATTATGACACAGTATTTTTTTGTCTGGTACATTGGTTGTAATAGCGTAGATTTCCAATTTACCAATGCCTAGTTAAACAAAAAGCTTAAAAGGAAATTTAAAAAATATATTACTTCCAGAAAAATCAAACTCCGCCTTAGTTACGCCTTGTGTGGTTAAAATAGCAATAACAGTTTAATTTATGAACTGATTGAAATAAAACAAAGATTTAATTTCTAGTAAAAAATATTACTACCTATTATTAAAAACCCCAACAAAATCGGTTGAGCCATTTCTGAAATAAGCACAAACACAGATAAACGGACAAACATTTTTTTTAAATTAGTATGTATTAGTTCGGCTGCATTGATGCTTTTTAATTGTAATTTCTATATAAAATTATCTGTAATGTACAAAAACCGATAAGTTACAGTTTTATTAAATGTAGGTATAGATTTGGATATTAAGAGTTATATTAAAATTTCAAAACAAAATCGTCCAAAAAAATATTTCGTCTTCTCAGCCACCCAACAACTGCCTAAGATCAGCTTATTACTTTTTTATTGCATCTAAAATATAGGTAACTATACTAACAAAAAACGCAGTACTAAACATTTGCTAGGCAATAACGCAGTAATCGACACATTTTGACACTTTGTCTTAGCAATCTTGTAATGCTCGCTAGGCCAGACGTTAGATGAAAATGCAGTACTAAGCATATTATCGTAATGATACAGAAAAATTAATAAATTTTGCATACCAATAGAAAGCTTGATTTTTTTCTTGATTTTTAGGTACAATTTAATAGTTATATAACATGTTTTTGATGTTTAGATCACTCAAAATGTTTTAACCGCGTTTTTCTCGAAACCGCCATTTGTCGATTACTGCATTTTGAGTTATGAGGGCAGCACTCTCGCCATAGTACAAGCGGCGACGGCAGGCCCTGCACTTAACACTCATTTTATCGATTAAGTATAAAAGAAGGGAGTGTAATTAATGGCGCACTAAGTTCAGTGATACGATGATAGTTCACGTAGAAATGCGAATGGTATCTACTCTCTTCTTGCTTTGGTAGTGAAAAAAAATACTGATAAACACTACGTATTTTGGTAACGAATTTAAAGAGTTTTATATGTGTCGTAGGATAATTCGATACTTCGAATCTTCGCGGAAATCCTAGGGGTTTTGCGAAAACGCGGATAATTAGACATAGGCGAAAAATTATCTGTCCTGTTGTAGAGCTAGTGTTGGACTCGAAGTCACTTGTCTGTGACAGAAGGTAGATTAGGTTCGTTAGGTTGCTTTCTACCACGCACATGCGACGACGAGCGAAGCGAGGAGGAGCCAAGTCCTGTTGTAGTGCAATTGGTGGGGCAAAAATCCTGACTTTGTCCAGTAAGATTTGATAATTTTTCGCCTATGTCTAATTATCCGCGTTTTCGCAAAACCCCTAGGATTTCCGCGAAGATTCGAAGTATCGAATTATCCTACGACATATGCACTAAAATAGCACTATTTATCAATAAAACAATGCCACACCATGTCAACAACGTTCTAGTTAACGTGCACTAACTGATCCCGGTATGTAAACAAAGTTATAGAATTTAGATGACGGAGCACAACAATATGCGTACTACGATATTGTCGTCCGTGACGTCACATACGTATGTATATGTATATACATAAAAAGTAACAGCACACGATATGCCGCGAAATCTATTTTTAAAACTTAACTAATTCCTATAATAGTATTACTGTTATGAAACAGGTTTAATAGAAAAAGAAATGGCGACAAAATAAAATTGAAACAGCGTTTTCATGTCCAGCCGATATACATATGTAACTTAATACCAGCTATAAAATATTAGGGGCAAAAAATTATGGCTACTAATGTTATGTGCAACTCTGCGATAAAAATATTTACAGCCTGCGTGCTTTCCACTTCTTTGTTATAACTGTGCATAGTTAATTTGAAAACTGGAACACATAAAGCTGAATAGGGTCAAAACTCTGAACATAGAAGATATTAGAAAAAAATACTTGCGTATGTTTTAATATGAATAGTAGAATAACTTCAACCAAATACAAACAATCACTGTTATCCACACATTCGTCACACACATACATACCTACACGCCCCACACCGGGTAACCCCCGGCTCTCGGGACTATCACCTACATGATACATACATACTATGCCATTATTAACCTAAGTACCACAGTCACTCTGTACTCGGTTAACAAAATTACGATTTCTAATTTAATAACTCAATATAATATTAATCATAATACAAAATTATCTTTCCTCTTAATGAAATATTATAATGATTTGCTGATATTATTATTATTATGGCCTAACATACTTACTATAATTCAATAGCCTAACTTACTTATAATAAACAATTAACATATAATACGAGTAGGTACCTACTTACATAACTAACAATCATTCTCACAACTCAATGCTGAAGTGAATTTAACTTGTAAGAACATTCATTTGAGTCTTCAACTGAAAACAACACAATTGTAATTTTTGTTCAACGGAAGAACCCTGGCACCGCGACACAGGGAATCCTACAGCGGTTGCCAGGGACACCTACAATGTTAACAAATGTATTAAGGCAAATAAAAATTCTTTTATCTTTTTATCTTTATCTTTTAAACCCATATCAGAAAACGTTTAAGCAGTTTTTAGAATTTATGTCCGTTTGTCTGATTATTTAAACGCTCATAACGCAAAAACGGCTTAACGAATCATCATGATTTTTTGTATGTAGTTAGGTCTTAGAAGTGTCATAGGCTACTTTATATCCCAAAATAATGTGAGTGAACCCGCGGGCGGCCACTAGTGAGAAAATATGTTTTGTGAAATATTAGCCTCAAACTTTTTGTTCATTTTACAAGAGAGTAGCCGAGTATGTTATTATATTGTTATTTTTTTACCCAAAAGGTCTTTGACATAAAGCGAAAAGATGTTACATTTCTTAGAATCAAACCAAAACAATGGTTAGTGTCAATACGCTCTTAGACATTGTTTACTACATAATCTGAGACAATAAAGACGATTTTTGTTCCTGTTTATTTAATACTTTGTTCCAATTCCTCTGTCCACTTTTGATCTTCCACCACTTTAGTAAAGTAAATTTGACAGCTATTTCCTTGTATAGATGAATTACATTTATAATTTGTACTTGAGAGATATAACATTTGAAGATGTTGTTTGATCTTGTGAATGGAATGCGAATTCCTAGTATCGACGCTTCCGGGATACAGATTATCGAAGTAGGTACTTATGTCTGATTCTATAACGATTCATGGAAACCTTGATGGTAGATACCTGATCTAAACCGTAGAAATACACGAATATAGGTGTATGTTAACTTGAAGTTTCCCATCAACACGAAACCTATTCATTATTTACTACCGATGGTGTCCCACGCTATTTCCGCTTTAATCCGGGATAAAAGTAGCTGTGTCCTAATAGATGATGTTTTATACTTTTAAAAATATGGCTTGATTCAAAAAGCTTTTCTTTTTGTTCGTTGTGATTCGGACTATGTATAGTAAAAAAAACTAATTAGCATATACATATCTACGCAAAAAATATGATTACACATACGTACATACATAGTATTGTCAGAATGTATAGTGAAACAAATAAGTTTTTCTTTAATATTTATTAATGATATAAAATGAATACATCAAAATACCTATGTACAGTGTGTATCATATTATAAAATCTCGTCAGTAGTATAATTCATAATTCCTTATCAATAATAATATTATTTGTATAATATTAAACAATAATAGTTAACTAAAAATCTAAGCAATTGCACAGCATATAACAATTATATTTTATAAGTATGTTCATTATTATTGGTATGTACAGGTACAGTTTCGTCAAAAGTCATGTGACAGTCATTATTGAAATATTCTTGTGTCTTATCGAGTAGAAGATTTTTTGTCGAATTGATGAATGTATTCTCATTTGTACTTTTTATATTCGTGTCTACACTGCTCAGTGTAATCGTCAGGAAATAGAAACATAAATTGAATAAGTATTTGAGGCCCTTAGGGCGGCTTGATCAACTCTCTACATCAGAGTTGGCCACTCTCATTCGATAAGAAGAAGAAGAAGAAGTGGCATCGCCACATTTTCTAGACTCGTAAGCTATATTACAATAATTGTTATTTGTTGCAACTCTACAAAATTGATTAAGTTATATTTTATGTATACATATATTTTTTTATAACTATACGCTCAGGTTACATCACCTTTAAGATAACAATTTTCGGAAATCCATATTGTGCTTGTAACTTAAGTAGCCAACACTTAGAAAACAGGTAAGTGAGGTTCGTCTTACACGTGTCTACATGTATGTTGTTTATTATGTGATGTATTCAATTCAGACAAACTAATACATAATACAATGAATTAAACATTGTCTCTGTATTCCGTTACGTTATCTTCAAACGGTAATTAAGTAAATACTGACCTTTTCATAGAGTTGTTGTGTGTTAAGTGTTATATACGCAGGAATCTATTTCCACCTACATTTTTTGCAATCCATGCGTGGTAATATGACCAGTATGCTAGTTTATTTTTCTTGAAATGATCTAACAAAATGTTCGCAACAGTATCCGTTTTATTACAAAACGCGGTTTAAATATTAGTCCAGGACTTTGAAAATATAAAGTGTGTTCTTATTGTTCATACATCACATTCAAGCAATCAATATGTTAACAAAAATTGGAACTTTGATATAACATTGGTACATTTTGGCAGTTTGATAATTATGGCAGAAGGCAGACAATTTTTGAACAACTAAAACGGACTTAGTATTGGCTTATATTTAAACCACGTTTTGTAATAAGGCCCTATATGTCTATCTTTTAAGATTAACTCACTAGAACCGTTATTATGATAATAACTATTCCATGCGGACGAAGTCGCTGGCACAGCTAGTTAGCTACATAAATATGAAAAAAGTCATTGTTTGTTAGCTTACGTGGGTAGGTACTGTCGATACGTTAGACTGGCCTGTTAGCGTTGGTAGTAGATTTGCCAACTAATCTAGGGTTGCGGGTTCGATCCCTGAATGACACAAGTAATTATGAACTTTAAAATCTATAATTATTTGTATTTAGTCTAGTCGTTTCTAGTTTTTTTATTTTTCCCAAAACCAGCTAGTCTTATCCAAATCTTTAATATTAGGAAAAGATCACCTTACCCTTTGAACAATGTAACATAATATGCATGAATCGATTGTGTTGCCCATTGCCCTTGTATCACAATAAGACCCTTTGTAGCTGGTAGCTGGCAGGCATTTATTCGGGCATTGTTTTCGAATAGGCAGCGAAAATGTTGGGTCTTTGTGTATTAGTTAGACTATTTTGAAATCAAATGATTGGCTTAAAATAGGTAGTTCCCCTTTATGTAAAATAGCTTCCGATTTCTACAACCGTTTTCGTTCTTGACGTAGTTACAGCTTGAATACCGTTTTCTTTTTGTTATATTATAATATTTACAGGATTTGCTAATTTTTTTTGTGTTTATGACAGGTAAGTAAATACTTTTCTCAGTTATTAGTTTGGTATCCTTTGTTCAATTATGATCCTTGAGTCGCAATTTTTTCCCCCATTTTTAAGATAGGGAAATGTAGGTGTTCCTTGTTTGTGTATTGTGTGTATAAATTTACTAAATTCAATCTCATAGGTTTCCCAAGTTAGAAGCAATGGGTTACAGTACAATTTATGACCGTTTTCTGCTGTGTGTCTACAATATTACATACCCTTCCTCGAAACGGGCAATGTCAAGGGATGACTGATCTTCAGGGAAAATACACACACTCTAAACAAATACAAATCATTTATTAATAACTCCATAGTTACAAGTCAATTTAAAGTACATTTGTTGTACATAAAAAAATGAAGATTTGTGGTATAAAAATTTAAGTTATCATAATTATACACAATGCGATATAGATTATGTCAAAATTATAAATGTCAAAACAATATTTACTTAAGTTTATAAATATTTCCGTGCTATAAGAATTATGTTACGATATTGGTATTTTAATAATGTATATTATTTATTCATTTTTAATCAATTTTATTGTAATATTACGATGGTATGCCTCAATCACTAACATCAAGTTTTAGGTAATCGTAAACTTATTAACGCAGAACTACAAATTTAAACAGTAACAAGATCATCCCTAAAATTAAGATCAATTAATAAAGGGTACAGCCAATTTGAAATCAAAAGGACCGCGTTGAAAACTTACTAAGTAAGAAGCTAATATAACGGTACTGTCATCCTACCGCGAAAAATTAAGATCTGAATTGGTATTAATTAAGTTAACGAAAATTTGTTCGGGTAGCGACGGTGGTTGTAAATTATATTTAAACTAGTGGATGCACGCGACTTCGCTCGCATTAAGAAGTAAGACTTGCATCTCCTATTTCACCTCTTTAAAACCGTTTTTTCCGAAAATTCTTTCTTAGCGGATGCCTACGTCAACATCTACCTGAATGCCAAATTTCAGCCCGATCCCTCCAGTGGTTTGGGCTGTGCGTTGATAGATCACTATATCAGTCAGTCAGTCAATCACCTTTGAGTTTTATATATTTAGATAGACGTATAGTTCTTTTTATTTTGTAAGTTTTCTAGGTTTTAGTTTATACTTGTGTTTAGATAGCCTTAAATTTTATAGTAGTAAGTATTTATTTTGAAGTACGATAAAGAATATTTGTTTATTTAAAGTTTCTTTTTTCAATTTATTGAGAAAATGAGATTGATTTTTGATTCGTATTTTTTTTCAGTAATTTTTGAATTTTTCCTTTATAGAAAGAACCAAATTGTTGATCAACTAACCATCATTTAATTTAACACCTTCGTAAAACGATATCGTAACTTTCTCCCGAATATAAATTGCCAATATTGCTCTCGAATTCTGTGAAGCTATCTATCAAAAAGTTATTTCAACTATTACAGCGAAATTGCTACGAAATAGGGGTTTAGGATTTAGTAAGGTCTACAGATTTTCAAGACCTATTCATGTGAAACTATTCAATTCTAAACTACATAATATGAAACTTTATCTATGACATTTACCTAATAAAAATGTACACAAATATTTTTGTTAACATATTTATGAATATAATTATATACATACACTAGTGGGGGCTCGCGGCTTCCCTCGCATTAAGAAGTAAAATTTGCATCCCCTATTTCACCCCTTTAAAAGTGGGTTTTTAAAAGTAAGTTTAATAACCGATGAGTGAACCGATAGAGTATGTAATACTTATTACCTGATAGGTAAAAAAAAATGTGGTAACGTTCAATAATTTACAGCGTTGGCAGTCATTGCCCTTGTTCATATATACGAGTATGTACATATATATGTATACTGGCATTTTTTAACTCGGACATGAGATTTACCTACATATTATACGTACTCGTATGTACACAGAGATCTCGTTTGATTGATAGTAAAGTAGTCGGGCGCAAATTAAAAACAATAAATACCTATAGAATTTGCGACTATGTTGGCCATTTTCCTACGAATTGACATGAATGAATTATTAATAACTTCATACATAAAGTAATGCTCTCTCCTGAGTCATAATTCCTCATGAATGAGGGTTGTGACTCCCCCACAGAATTAAGTCATTAGGGAAGTCTAAGGCAGATACATCGTGGTGGGTGCCCAGTTCTGCCACGGAAGACACCTTCGGTCCTTGGATGTCTCAAACATGGCAGTTTTCTCACAATGTTTTTCTTTACCGCTAAGCGAGTGCAAACCAAAACATAACTTGAAAATTCAAGTCATTGGTGTAGGGCTGGATGCGAACCACGGTGCATCTAGATGAAAAGCAGACACTGGAACCGTTGAAGCACATTCGCTTAATTAGAGTAATACAAATACATACAATAAGCAATTTTTTTTTACAACTGAATATGTGAACCGATAAAACTGTTGGAGGCCTAAATAAACTCGCAGATAAAACACACTCAAAGCTGTATCTATGTTGTCAAGAAGTCTAATATCTCACTACATATCAAGATACTGTAAATAATGATAACAACAGATTTCAGAATTCTGACAACAGAATAATAATGTTTAGTATAATGAATATGAAAAACACTATATCATTATTGCTTTGCTAAGAACGGTAATGGTGTATCTGCTTAGATATTTTAATAAATACCATTATTCCATTGCTTATTGAATATCCTTAGTTTTTTTCGGAGAATTAACACATATATTGTTTTAATGACATTCAACATACCCAGACGCTCTTTTCCTTATTTGATCCTATTTTGTTTAAATTAACAAAATAAGTATTGCTAAGATTTAAGCTATGTGCCCGACAACCAACTACTTACATTTTTTTTTTTAAAGGATCTCTCTCTCTCTAGTCATATTTTCTCATGATTGAGGGTCATGACTCCCCCGTAGAATTGATTCGTTAGGGGAGTTCTCTTGCAGATATGTACATGGTGGTGGGCGCCCAAGTCCTTCCACGGAAGACACATGTCCTCGGATATATATTGTGGTCCTCAAACATGTGGTCGGTTTCCTCACTATGTTTTTATAAATGATCTCTATATCGACAGTTATATCAAAAATATTTCTTCTCCTTTTACTAACACTACAACACCACAGAGACTATACAAAATTGATAACAAACTAATGAATTTCTTATTGTCGACAATTTTAATAATATCCTTTACAAACACCATTTTACATATTGATTACTAGGTAGTACATAACTATCTGTACACCCGTTTGTATTGAAACACGATCGTACCACTGCACACTAAGTATCCAATTTGTACCTATATAAAGATTCAAGTGTTATATCAATAGCAATAAGCTTAAATGCTTCTCGTAGATTCAATATAGCAGACTCTTGTTTATTGCGATTTTATTACGAACGCAACGCAACGAAACAATACCGACTGGTGGCTGAACCAATACTGCAATATTGGAACATTTATTTTTAGTAATACAAAGAATGTTTGGTAATAAATGGTTGGGGCAATAACCCGTGCAGACATCACTGGATAGATAGATAGACATACGCTTTTAAAAAAAAACACCAGCACAGTAATATACATGAAACATAAAAAAAACTGTTATTAATGTAAAAATGGAAATATAGATTTTATTGTGATATGTAGTAGGTGTAGGTAACTCCACATTTATTTATCACTTCTATGTAATATATTTTACTATATATATATTATTCTTAACATTTTCACATATTAAATATTTATTTCTATATTTATTTACATAGTATATCAACACTCCACATTCATTACTCACTTACATTCCACAAACATTCATACATCACACTAAACTTAATAAATATTATTTACACAAGCATAGCCGCGAGAAAACACTTGTATAACCATCGCTATTGTTCTCGCGGCTGTGTCGCGGAGATACCGAGCTCGAAACCGGTTTCGACGCGGGCGCGCCGGCCAGCGGCCGCCGCGCCCGCCGCCCGGCCACCAGTGCCTCACAGATCGTTCCGACGCACACTCGCGCTGCCTTCACATTTCGCATTCCGTATCGTTCTCTCTCGCCATTTTGTATTTGTGTTTATTTATTAATTGTGGATATTGAATAGACTGTTAAATAGTTATTTGGTGTTACTTATTTCATTCACCCACACCAAAACAGTAAAGTAGGTACATCCTGAGTTCAATCGACATTTGTTTTTTATCATTTCATCATTTGTTTTGTTTTTTATAAGTTTGTTTAGCATACTCGTCTGTCCTAAAAAAAAAACTCAAATTAATAAAAAAAAAACCTAGCTGGATAAATTTGTTCGAGTAAACCGGCAAAATATTTGAATGATTAGGTAACTTTGCGACCAACAAGAAACTTAAAACTTAAATCTCTTATTATTTGCTTATGCCTATCTACAATCTTTAGACAAGTTTATTAAGAACAGAGTCGTATAAAAATAGTATTGCATACTATACTGTCATATAATTAAGGGTATTAAAACACGAGTGTGAGTTTATGAAACGAGCGCAGCGAGTTTCATAATAGTAACGAGTGTCTTAATAAACTTGTCTTACTACTTTATCTTCACTAATGCAATTAATCAAACAACAACAGTGAAAGCTGACAATAGTTAATTTTTCATATAATGTTCTAGATTTTTCTGCCAAAAGATTGTGAGTTACTTTTGTTGCCAATTCTAGAATATCCGGAGGCGTACAAATATCATCGTCGCTATCCATTTTTAACTATTAATTTGTATTTAAAAAACAAAACACATTACGAAACATTAAATTCACGCGTACGTGTATAGTCACAGTGATTTTGCCGCCATTAAAATCTAACCAACGAGAGCGCAGCGCGACCAACCTGATTGCCCCTGCAATCAGGTTGGTCACGCTTTTTCGATGTTATAATGAGCTATTACGATATCGATGTGGATATTATAACATCATGTGAAATTGCTTAAATTGAGTGTTTTGTTGTCTGTGCTATAACAGTAGTAATTATAAGTCAAGTATTGGAAACATAAGTAGAATGTTACAACATTAGTGTAGATAAAATACCTATATATTATCTGTTCTCGCATGTATGTACATTGTACAATAATATAATTCATGTTATATCTATGCCCAGAAATCCCAAAATAAAATACGCAAGTAAGGTAAGTAATATGAGATCCGGGATAATCCATAATAATATCATTTTTACAGTGAATGACGACATAAAAAGCCTCACGCATTATTAACATTTCCTTGCTTGGGACGGATCAGAGTGTCAATTTGCCTGCCTCTGATTTATATGATTTGGGTCTACTTATATAATTCATCAGAATCAGTAATGAGTAAGGTAAGCTTACTTACAAAGGAGGGGTTCTAAATAATATCAATTATAATTGTTAATAGACATTGAGGCGTCTGACAGTTTATGAAAATCATTACCTTAAGCTTTGTAACAGCAAAGCTTTAGAGACTGATTTCTAAAGGTGTCTAGTTTAGGTACAAACTACCCTAATAGCACCTGACTTTGCTTAACGATTAACGAGTTGTCTTATCTTCGAAAGGCCATTTTCTGGAATTCCTTTTTTGGTATCTATACTTGCTAAAGTACAGGCGCTGAAAAAATAATGTAGTACCTTAATAAGTTAAGTACCCAAACAAATTTAACGGTCCTAAATTTCCGAATAATGTTTTTAGTTGGTCGTTTTAACTTTAGCGACTCCCAGGGTGCCTCTGGGAACGATATAACTTTTGATTTGAAAATTTTACTAAAACCCATACTTTACAAAGTTAAGAAAGTCCAACACCCATAAATTAGGTCAGCCGTGGAAATGTAATCGCTAAACAGTTCAGCAAAGAGTTACTTGATCTTTGTTAAGCTTATTTAGCTTCAAATTGAAAGCTCTTTCAATAATTGGTTACATGAATATTTGTAAGCTTTGCATTTATTCTTCCATACTTACTGTAACCGCGGCGTTGTTTGTTTTAACAGATTTGTTTTTATCTTATTTCTATTAAATTAATAAAACTAATTATTTGTAGAAATCGGTTCCATCAAGAGTTCTCTATAATAGTTGACAATAAAGTACTATAAGTGCACTTAGCTTTCAATGTCACAATATACATGTAGGTATGTATAATAATGCCAATAAACAAAAATAATATAATCAAAGAAGAACCTCACATACATTCTGTGAACCCATAAAAACGAGCCCATAAATCATAAACACCGCCAAAACAACACATATATATTTATTGCTTGTTTTTATTTGTTTATTGTCAAGAAGAGCAATGAGTTGAGATATTTTGTTGATAATACGTGGGTCAGGTGACACGTTAAATTGTAGGTCCCGGCTATTTGTCTAGTACGGCATTTGTTAAGCTATGTCCGAGGCCCTTAGGGTGGCTTAATGAACTCTCGACACCAGAGATGGCCACTTACATTCGATAAGAAGAAGTTAAGTTAATACTTTAGATGAGATTCTGAAAATGACTAGTTGTAAATATGTATTTAGTAATTACAATCTTAATAGTGATTTAGTACTCGTATATGTTTAAAGTTATATTATCAAGTACTTAACCCGCACTATAGTTGTTTAACTTTAATTGGAAAATGAGCGAAAATAATCACGACCGGCAGGATTTGAACCTGCGTATTTCTAATCACCGTCCAGAACGCCTTAACCAACTAGGCTACGGTCTACTAACTGCCAGGCGCGAAAACCCACACTCAATTCCTAACACTTCAGCTGATGGCGCCACTTGTGCTATTAGAATATATCTAGTATATGTTTATTTAAATTTTGGTGTTACTAACGTAATCCACAGGATTACAGATTGTGACTAGAACTCTGGGCAAAAAGGCTGCGTTTACCTACCAATAGAGATTTTTTCTTGTATGATTTCAGGAAATTAATAACTTTGTTTGGAAAATTGTATGTCAGTCTCTTTTGCTCCAGCACTAATACCTACATTATTCCGTAGCCCTCGAAAATATTTCGAGGGCTACGGAATTTACTACCAGAGAATGAAAATCGAAAACATATGTTTTCGAGTCTCAGCTAGAGTGTACACAGAATCTATACAATATATAAAAAAACTGAAGAGGGTCAAAAGTCTGAAAATTGAACATAATAAAAAAATGTTTGGAGATACATCCAATTGATAACAGAACACGAGCCAACAATTTCTAGAAATTTTATCTGTTTATCTGTGCCTCTATTTGTCTGTTTATTTAAACCCTCATCACGCAAAAATGGCTGAACGGCATCATGATTTTTGGTGTGTAGGTAGTAATCTTAGTAGTGTCATAGGCTATTATATCCTGAAATAATGCAAGCAAAGCCACGGGCGTCCACTAGTCTACATATATAAAACTCAAAGGTGACTGACTGACTGACTGATATAGTGATCTATCAACGCAGAGCCCAAACCACTGAACGGATTGGGCTGAAATTTGGAATGAAGGTAGATGTTATGACGTAGGCATCCGCTAAGAAAGGATTTTTGGAAATGCCACTTTTAAAGGGGTGAAATAAGGGATGCAAGTTTTACTGCTTTATGCGAGCGAAGCCGCGAGCTCCTACTAGTTGATAAGAAAGGTATGTACTGTACAGCTGACATGAGCAAAGTAGAACCAATTACAATCCACATCGCGTGATAACGTAAATTGTTCGTAGTACTGCGTATCACACAATACTGGGTCCGATCTAATGTAATGTTATTCCAAGGGCTTAAATATCTACGCAAAATATCTGACCATTAGTGGTCGGTACATTTGCTAGATGGGTAAAAGTAAGTATTACATCGAAGTAAGCAAGTATTGAAGTAGTCTTTCTAGTCTTTCGTTGGATTGGGTTTAGTGAGTAAAATTGGTTTAGTAGAGTCATTAGTTGTTTTAAACCATGTCACCCTTAGGGTGGTTTGAAAACTTACATTTTAGTTGATATAAACTACTTGTAAAAACTTGTTTACCAGTAATTTTATCCCCAAGAAGTAGGTAATAAACAAGCAATTCAAGGACATGAAAGACAAAAAAATATCACTAAAAGATATTATAACGTTTAGATTTTGATTTTTTCTAGAAGGAAATCAAATTTTTACACAATTAGACAGATCAGTCCCGTGATAATATTATGAAACAAAGTTATGTTGCTGGGAGTTTTTAATATAAATATATAAAATAATAAATATTTCTGGATAAAATATAACCTATTTTATTGAACTAGTGGAAAGAAAACAAACCATCCAATATTTTAATTAATATCAACACATAATTATATTCAATAGACAGAATATAATATCAAACATAAGCGAGTGTGGCTCAGCGGTTCCAGTGTCTGCTGTTTATCCAGACGCACCCATTTTTTCGCTATTCCCGGTTCGAATCCAGCCCTATACAAATATCTTGTATTTCCAAGTTATGTCTGGATTAGCACTCGCCTAGCGGTGAAGGAAAACATCGTGAAGAAACCGACATGTTTGAGGACCACAATATCCAAGGACATGTGAATCTGCCCAAGAGAACTTCCCTAACGAATTAATTCTGGGGGGAGTTACGACCCTCAGTCATGAAGAAAAACGACTCAAGAGAATATCAAACATAATATCTCAAATTCCCACAATTCATTTTTGCGTTCGCATAAAAGTTGCTGAGGTGTAATGGGTAATTTTACGCATGTATATTCGTTTCCTGGTTTGTGGATGCGTGCACAATTCGGACGTGTCCGGAATAAGTGAGTGCCGCTGGGATGTATTTACCGCTAATAGCTTCATCAGCGTAATGCACGCTCACCTGACATTAAATAAATGTACAAGTACATAAGTTATGTACGTTAGCTGTATAATACAGGTTTTACCATACACTCACAAACACTCTCTCTCTCACACACACACACACACCGCCAGACATACACACACACACACACACACACACAAATCCAAATGCAAATATACACAGCAGGACAAACATGTACATATATACAGATAAAAGTTATATATTCTTCTATGATGTATTATTATCTTATGATGTCCATAGTTTTAGTTTTATTTACTTTTAATTGTATTGTTGTCTTTTGCAACACAGTTCCAACTAAAGCAAAAGACAGAATCATGTAAATTATACAATAAGGTTGCTCAAATAAAAATTTACTATACTTTATCAGTTGTGTGGTAAAACGCTCTTTGTGTATAAAATAAAAATAAAATAACAACTAAAATAAAAATAAATAACAGCCTTTATTCCCTTAAAAAACTTGATATTTACAATATTTTCGATATGAGACCGTTTCAATTATTAAAATAAATTTTGAATATTATTATTGTGTTATAAGGGCACCCAAGTACGGGTATAGGCCTCCTCCATTACCTTTCAGTAGTGCGGTCTCTAGCTAGTCGCGGCCAAGTTACGCCTGCAACCTGGGTAATGTCATCTTTGTGTATGAATTTATTAAAACTGGATTGTTAAATAATTAAATGTATGTATAAGTACTAATAATATATTTCACTTACTTAGGTATACCTACTTTTTAAAATGACATGGAGCAAAAGTAAAATTGGTATTGATATGACTTATGCATTCACTTGAGGCGCCCTTTAAAGGTTTTGTGTATGTTAATAGTAGCCGTTATACGCCTTAAATTGTATGTTAACCGATCTTTACGCAAAGTTGGCTTTTTGTTATCATAAAGTAGCATTTTTATGCTACTGTTTGTGACTACGGTCATAGTTGGAAGCTCCCAAATAGACTGTCCAGCACGTAGTATTTGACTGTCCTCTAACCAAGTACGACGGACAAATGGAGGCTTTTAAAACCTTAACTGCAGATACGATTGCGTATTTAAAAACAATAAATTTATGAAGAAGAGATTTCAAAAAAATGCCATACGATAAATAAATAGTTGGAAATAAAACGAAACAGGCAAGAGCAATCAGAGAGATTGTGAACGGGGCATTATATATTTCCCCTTAGACATCCCCAACCAATCTCTTGTTGGACTGATTGCTGACGTTTGACTGCTCTGTAACGCCCTCACAAAGATTATGGAGTAAACCCATTATTGGAGTATTAGTTATTCATATGGTTTGAACGTTACGGAAATAAAAAAAAAGGAAAACGATGAGGTAAATACAGCGCTTTAAAACTCCGGAGCTACGTAATTTTATTGAGGTGGATTTACCGCGAAGATAAACGTTGCTATCTTGCTGTTTTTTTCAGCAACGAATGTCTAGGAAGGGATTTTGTTTTTATTTTCTAAAATGGAAGTTTACTTGTAACGACAATTTCTCCAAGGCATTTTTAAGTAATACATATTTTTGAAACTGAATGGCTGTAAAGTTTATTTAAAATATTTCTAGGATTCCATATAACGTTAATTTAGATATTTATATGCAAGTAACCTAATTATATACCTAATATATTTAAAGAAATAACCAAAGCCTATTTCTTTATATACTATTCTACAGTATCGATATAAGCAATACTAATTAACTAATAATACAATTAAATCATATGCACATCGCACACTCCCGTGTAAAGCATAACAAGCACCTAGAAATAGCGATCATCAAACAGAAATTGCAATGTTACAAACAGACACTATTATCAAATAACAAGAAAACATTATTTTAACCAAAAACCGGCCAAGTGCGAGTCGGACTCGCGCACCGAGGGTTCCGTACAAACCTGCAAGGTTAAATATTTTGTGATGTAACTAAAAATTTATGGTTTTCGTAATTTTTCCTTTATCTATGCTATAAGACGTTGCTTCGTACCAAATTTCAAGATTCTGAATTCACGGGAAGCACCCTGTAGGTTTTGATTCCCTTGCAAGTGTCGAAAATTTGCGGCATAAATGGCTGTATCTTTTGATTGCGTTGGCTTAGAAGTTTGATTTTTTCACAGCTTCAAGGGACAGTAGACCTGAGTAATTGATATAAATTTCAGCTTCATACCTTTACGCGTTCCTGAGAAAAAGGGTCTTGACAGACGGACGGACGGACGGACAGACGGACAACAAAGTGATCCTATAAGGGTTCCGTTTTTTCCTTTTGAGGTACGGAACCCTAAAAATCAATACAGACATTTCCATTTTCCTCAATTACTTGATGGTTTTTTTAACGTGTATTACCATGGTTTACTATTATTATTTAACGAGAAAAGATTTGCAGTAATCATTAAAATAATTTTGAAATTATCCAAATTAATGTATCACAAATGAAAGGCAATCATAATGGTGTTCCATCTAAATGGTTTGACATGAAGCGTCACAAATACCATTTAAGTGGTAGTCGGTACATAGTCGCGCTCCTCTCATAAACTTTATGTTCATTAATGGTAAACAGAGAACGGATTTCATTAGGGCCATAAAAGGTTAAATTCGCATTTCGAGGAGGCCCTTAAACGAAATTTCAACAACAACGCAGATTAAATTTAATGTAAAATGACATTTAATAGCTTTTAAAGCCATATCAAAGTTTAAGTTAGCATCAATGTTTTGTTTTTTGAAACTCAACTTTATCAGATATTAAATGATTGATCATTGGTTTTGCTTGTTTTGCCAATATTATCAGCTAGATTAGAATGAAGGGAAATGTTTAACATTATTAGAACTCCCAAGTCTATCTTGTTTGTACAATGGATTCGGGAAACAAAAGAGGAACTTGATACAATGTTGACGTAAACATTTGTATTTTATACCAAGATTTACTTAACATTTATAGGTAAAAAATTAAAATAAAGTTTACACGTCAATTATTCACAGTATACTGCCTTCTATTCTTCTACTCCCTTCTATTCTTCGTACGATTGAACTTTACGCAAACTTCAACAAAGATAAGATAAGTAAACTGACTTGTTTTTGCTACGGGTGAAAACATAATCTTTCAGTCTTGGTAGATTGTAGGTAGCTTATTGTTGTTATACTCGTGTTACGATTTGGTGAGAAAATATAATCTCTCAATCTTGGTCTAAAAGATTATGTTTTCACACCAAATGGTAACACGTGTAAAACTACAATAAGATACCTACAATAATAAGAATAGTAATAGCGTTGTTTTCTCCTGTGTGTACACTCAGGTACTCCATGACGTAGGTATATTTTTTTTAATGAATGAATGAACATTGAAGATTGAACTCCTATTTGACCTCCAGGGCCAGCACAAGCGACCGCTTTGCCTGTGTTCCGAGATGGGCAATGGGCATACCTGTATTGGAATTGAATTGACTCTCAAATGAGGCTACCGAAACAAATCGTTAACCATTTAGCGACATATTTTATTACGTAATATTTTAGGTGCTATCTTATGAATAGCATTTGAAGTACTAATAATTTTATCGTATTTTATTTATATTTTATTATTGTTAAACTCAAAATAAGCTTATGTAGATAAAAATAAACAGTTCTCACTACATACAAAACGACAATTATATTATTATTACTATCTACAAGCACTTTAAGGAATTCCTTCAAAAACCGTAGGTATTCTAATGGAATTGAATATTAAACTTTTATTGGAAAATGAGCGAAAATAATCACAAAATTTAAAAAAAAAAAATTGTTTTGCGAAAATTGTTTTAAAATCAAATTCTATTTTAAAGTTCCTTAGGCTTTTGTGAGAACATCACTAATTTAAGTGGATGAAATGGCAAAACTTGAATTCTTGGTAGAAAACTTTTGTTACTTAGCATGAAAACGTTCTAAAGTTTTAATGATAAAATGTAAGCGATAGCCTGAAGGTAGACCAACTTGCTAAAAAACTGCTTAGTGTCAAAAATAGTAGCTTCATGCCGTTTTAATTCATTTTTTCCTACTAAAACTAACCTGATGCTAAAAGTTGGCGTCGTTGAGCGAAAAATTACGTCCGTCATATTCTGGCTTTTGATGTGATTTAAGCCCTCCGTAAAAAAAGTGGTATAGGTATCATGGAATTGTACATTCTGTGTTTAAAAACAAACTAAGAACGCATTCTACTTTGAAACACTTAATGGTAGTAAAATTAATGATTGGCTTATTCAAATGTTTTTAGCCAGTACCTATATACGTATGTAATTAACTACTGCGACTTGTATTTATTAATGTCGTTGCTTGTATTTTCTTTCTCCTGACGAGATTAATAATCTTGTATTTCGGAAAGTTTTAATTTTATGTTTTTAAGAAAACGATTGATTATGAAAACTTTAAGTAAAGAGATTTTTTTTAACACAATATTATATGTTTTCACTATACTAGTCTGCAAAAAGAAGAAAACCACTATATTTCACTAGTCTGATTTCAGCAATCGTGTCCGCAAATTCCGCAAAAAAAAACACAGTAGTTAGTTCAAAGAACTTTTGACCAACAAAATGGTTTTAGTATTTATCCATGATGCAACCGCAAGCTTTTGATGTTGAACTTTACGTTTTAAATTCCCACTTTGCTGTGGTATATTGTTGCCATATTGATTATGAATCTTAAATTTCTATCGATAACAAATCTTCAAAGATCAATGATCAATTCAAACACTTGCTCCATCGAAACTGACTTATATACTTACTTAAACTTGACTGGCCTGTCAGCTTAGTTGGTTGTGGCTCTGCCTTCTAATCTAGAGGTCGCGGGTTCGATTCCCGCATGACACAAGTATTTATGTACTTTAAAAAAAATATAATTACTTGTGTTGTGTCTGGTCGTTTGTATGTATAATAAGTATGTATTTACAAAAGAAAATTATATAAGTAATATATCCGTTATCTAGTACCCACGACACAAGCGTTTGCTTAGTATGGGGCTAGATGGCGCTGTGTGCAATGTCCCGGAATATTTATTTATTTATTTTATCGATTTATATAGGTAAGTATATAAGTGCTTACGATTTTGGGCAAGAATTTGTCACGACCCTTTTTGACCCATTCGTGCACGAAAGGCGATATGGATTGGTTTTGTATTTTTTTGAATTGCTACTCCAAAAACGTAATCATTATCTTTTAACATTGTAATAACCCAAGAGTAAAATTTTCGTTTTTAGCACTTACTTTTTTCCTGCGTTGAAATCAGAACAAAGCATTATTCACGTCATTTTTGACTTTATTTTTATTCTCATAATCCGATTAACAGACATCAAGATCAACCGTATCTCTGGAGTGATTTAAGGAATGCATACGTAAAATGCATTCCTTAAATGTAATGAATGAATGTAATGATGCATTCATCCTAGTTAAACGTACCGTTTTATGCAAATACGGTCCCTAAAAGGTTGGTTCCGGACATTTGAGCTGACAGGAGAGGTTGGAAGTAGTGTTCTAGAGAAACGAGGATTATCCCGACCCTTGCCAGGGTTACAGGGTACTTGGCTTATCATGAATAAGTAAGTAATTTGGGCCGTAACAGGATACAATTCGTCAAAACAAGAAAATATAAAGTATTTAAATCTGGTTGACCTTCTTACCTGCACGCAAAAATAGCTCGCTAGATTGTTAATAATTTTCAGGCCTGCTGACAAAGACCAAGTGATGTTAGCCAAGCGAGATTTTATTAGTAGCAAGGAGCAAGTGAAGTTGGTGAAATGAAATTAAGTTTATTTTTACAAGGAATGGGTTTGCACTTGACCGTAATTCATTTAGTAAAATGTATCAAGCGCCCAGATCTTAACGGTTGATATAATATATACATTCTCGGATATTGTGTTTCTCAAACACACCAGTATCGTGTGTTATCTTTCAGTATTAATTGGGAGCAAATCCGCACTTGACTTGAAAAACAAGTCATTGGCCCAGATTCCAACCTGGGTTCGTCAGAATGTTAAGTAGATTTTATAACCACCAAGCCACACAGGCTTCTTCTGCTACGTTTTTCTGATTATTTTTACAATTCATTTCCCAGGTGCTATACACGAGGATAGCAGTGGGGCTGTGGCAGAGCTCCCACGCGCTGCAGCACCTCGGGCGCGTGCAGTGCTGCGCGTCGCAGTGCCCGCGCGTCGAGAAACCAGCGCCGCCGCCCTACGACGCGCAGAGGACTTTTATTGGCACAACTGAGGATAAGGTGAGTTAATAAATATAAATATAACTTCTTAAGTATGTACTTACAAAAAAAAAGTATATTATGTAAGTATTATCCGTTTTTTAGGACCCACGACACAAGCGTTTGCTTAGTGTGAGGCTGGATGGCGATGTGTGTAATGTCCCGGAATATTTTTTTTTCTTTTTCTTCTTCGTATGAGATAAGGCTTACTCTAGTACTCAAACATTTAGCTTGGAATGGGACTAGCACTAGAGGACCCTTTGTGTTACATATATATTTTATATGCAACACAAATTCTAATATCTCGCTGAGCTGAGCATAATAATTTAAAACACGAATACTTACTTGAAATGTTTACGTGTATCTTTTATCTCTCTCATAAAACAATTCGTGGATATCAATTTCTCAAAAACTTCTCAGCACTGATGAAATTCGAACTGTTCGCCAAATTGTAAAAGTAGCACACTTATGTACTTCGAAGCTTCTTTGTTATTTTCAATTATGACTAGGTATATTACATATGTACATACATACAGGTAAAAAAAAAGGTTTTATATTTTACTTGTTAAAGCAAAAAGCAAACAAAATAGAGGAAGTTATTTGGACTAGATGTAAAAGTTCAACAACGCAGGTGGCCTGCACACTAGACATGAGTACCAATTTGTTAGAAATTTTTGCTATTTCCTACTAGTGGTCGCTCGCATTATTCTGAGATAAAATGTAGCCTATGACATTTCTAAGACCTCATACTACTTAGGTACATACCAAAAATTATGATCATTCGTTCAGCCATTTTTGCGTTATGGGCGTTTAAATAAACAGACAAAAAACCTAAAAACTGCTGAAACGTGTTCTGTAAATGGATTTAAGGTAGGTACATATGCCTAAACAATTTTTTTTTTCTTATATCTTCTATGTTCAGATTTTTGACCCTCTTCAGCTTTATTATATGTATAGACTGTAGATTACTAGAGATGTTGACAAAATAAATTGCTTCAATGCCCGTCGGAATGTAAAGTGACCCTGTTTTAAATATATCTTTTTAAGGAACCTAATTCGTAAAATAGAAACAAAAACAAAATTCTGTTTGATTTACAAATGAAACACCGGAAATACTTCAAAGTGAGCTAAAAGAGTATGAGTATATCTGATGAATTTGATATTATGTATTTATTCCTCGATTTACAGAATTTCCTTTTTAATCAGTCATTCTGTTAGTATTATGTAACGAGGTTTAATGTGGTTGCGTTATGTTTTTTTAGGGATGGAAAGCTCTCTGCCACGGGGAGTGCATTAAAATTGAAAAGCTCACCCTATAGATAGCAGAGCCGGCGCTTGAACCGTTTGTGAAATATTTTTCCTATCAAATATACCTCCGCCGTGAATAAAAATATTCAATGAAGCCAGCATTGAACTGTGAACATCTTTTAGATTGATAACTAAATTAAATACCTACGCAGGGTTAGTTAAGTACTGATGAAATTCTGAGAGTAGTACTAGGTTCGTACTCGTAAAAATATGTGAGACGTTTCTACTACGAAGAGATGTAGTAGTGGATAGTAGTAGGTAGTAGTGTTGAGTATTGATCGCAATTTCATAATTTTTATGACCGCAGCTGAATGTTGACTTTTTCCATGCCAAAGGGTTTTGGCAAACTACTATTGCTAGGTTCCAATTGTTCTTGACTTCCTAACTAACATAAAAGTTTTCGAGTGTCAGATTGTTTTAAAAAAGCCGAAAAAGATAGAAATTGGCACAGAACAAGATTTAATGAGGAAAATGATTCATTTTATTACTGTCCGTTACATTTTAGTATGTGCCTACACTTTTTTATTAATAGGCTTATATTTGTGTTCTATTACATTAATTTTTAGATTTTCTTTAAGTATTATTAACTTAGTTTAACTTCTTTATTTTAATGTCACTAATCTTTTATTAATAAGCTTATTTTATGTGTTGTGTTATATTAATTTTATGATTTTAATTCAAGTATTTTTAACTTACTATTATTTAAGTGTTTTAATTTTGAAGTCACATCTGTAAGGACTACTTATTACGTTTACTTACTACGAATATTATTTTCCCATCAATTTATTTTACGACTATTCTATACCTACGTAAAAAGTAGTTTATCCTCATAATACCGTTGTATTTGTAGTCATGCTTTGGTTCAATATATATTTTTACGATTATCGTAGATCGTAAATGGTGTCGCTTATCACTGAAAGTAGATTGGGATGATGCCTCGAATAATGATGGGACGGATAAAAAGTATTTGAGCAAATTGCAGATTTTATAGACCATTATATTATACTTATGCTTGTTTTGAGCCGCCATCAGTATAATCTGTTTTTTTTTTGTTTAAAATAAAATAGTATTGGGCATATTATACATATTTTAGCTTTTGGTATTTTAAATCTTATATTGTTCCTAATTGCTGTTTGAATCCAAGTCAAACTTTTCAGTTAGCTAAGCTAATACTGATATACACTGTAACATATTTCCTAATGTAATGATATTTAATTTTTCAATAGTGTTTCTACTATCTGGCATTAACTGTTAACTATCACTTTCTATTAGGGCAGTTAGAAATATCTATGCCACAAACCATTGTTCAATAAAAAATCCATCTGGCCTATTTTCATTCTCTATATATGAAAAGATTAATGCTTTTGTTTGAGAGTGAAGTCGCAGAGGAGTCGATCGATTCCAATCTCTCACTCTATTTGTTATTGATAGTACAGTCAAGAAGGCGTAAGCTGAGCTTTGCATTTGTGTGGGTGTACATAGATAGTGTAGGTGAGACAATCGGCTTCTCCATCGTGCGATAGCGCCATCTCACTCCCCCGCCCACCTGCCATACTTCACCCACACAAATGCAAACCTCAGCTTACGCCTTCTCTCCATCGTGCGATAGCGCCATCTCACTCCCCCGCCCCTTCACCCACACAAATGCAAAGCTCAGCTTACGCCTTCTTGACTGTACGTATATACATAAATGTCGCACGCCCTCTTGAGAAGACTTTTTATAACAAGCGAGTAAAAGATAGAAATAACTTTTTAACAAATATTTTTATATAATAATTTAATATATTTATTCCATATAAAATTAATATTTTAATTTAATTATTTTTAATTTTAGTGTGGGGCTAGGTGGTGCTGTGTACAATGTCCCGGAACATTTATTTATTTATTAAAATTCATGCATAAATTTTCATTTCCATTTAGAACGAACCCTAGAAAGATTTTACAGCTTTGGGTCATTCAAATTTGCATATTGTTGACCTATCCAAAACGCTCTCACGTTGCAGGTCTCGCCCGAAATAAAAATAAAAATATTTGTACATTAATTTTTATGGAGATTTACAGCTAAACCTTTTATGAAACCTTTTTGCGGTAAAACACAATAGGCCTTATTACAAAACGTGGTTTAACTATTAGTCCAGACTTTGAAGATATGCAGTCCGTTTTAATAATAATAATAATCAAACTATCAAAATGTAACCAATGTTTAATCAACGTCCCAGGTTGAAGTTGATATTACTTGATTACTTGAATGTGATGTATGAACAACAAGAACCGACTTTTTATTTTCAAAGTTCAGGACTAATATACCTATATAAACCGCGTATTGTAATAAAACGGAACAATATCTGCTTACTTAGGTGCTTTATGAAAATGATTTTTGGCTTGTTTGACAAAAAAATAATGAAAGTGTTAAATTTCAACTGTTGCCTGTAATCAACACTTTAATTTCCTTCTGTAAACATTTACTCAGCCGCAGATCGTTCCTATAGGTAGGAAATTCAATTTGGATTGAATAATTCGTGCCTATTTTGGGGCCATTTCGTGACTGCAAAGCTGATCACAAAGACAGTACACATTATGTCATTATGTCATTATGTAGTCACTGGTCTTTATACTTCCGCGTGACAGAATCAAGTTAATTGAGGTCATTATCCTTGTAGTTTTTTCTTTAATGCTGATAATAATACAATATACATACTTTACGTGATAATATTGCTTACCAATAAATAAGTGAAATAACGATGTTGTAATTTGAAAGTAACATTTTTTGTTATTCAATTTGTTCCAATATTTAAATGGCTCACAAATGTATCAAAACTTATACTTATAAAAACATTATCAAAATGTGTTTAAATGTTTTTTTTTTTGTTATACAGAAAGCGCAACAGCCAATCGTGCCGAAGGTGAAGCCGGTGCAGCACCGCAACTGCCACCACCTGTCGCACTTGTCACGCAACGTGCTGCGCGCGCGCCGCGGCGTCGTGCGCATGCTCATCGTGGTCGTGCTCACCTTCGCCATTTGCAACCTGCCCTTCCACGCGCGCAAGATGTGGCAGTACTGGTCAAGCGGCTACGAGGGCTCCAGCGACTTCAGCACCCTCCTCACTCCTCTCACATTCCTCATCACCTACTTCAACTCCGGCATCAACCCGCTCCTCTACGCTTTCCTCTCGAAGAATTTTCGGAAAGGCATGAAAGAGCTATTGTTCTGCAATTGCCACGGGAAGCGGAAACAGGACAACATGATAGTGATGAACCCCGTGGGAGGAGTGGCGTTGCGGAGGAGCTCAACGCGGTCCACGCGCGCCAACTGCAGCACGGTCACCATGGCGCCCAACGGAGACTCATGAAACTTGCGACGACGTCGGTTCCTCTACAAGGTGGAGAATATCGACATTTCCTGATTGACGGAGAGCACTGACGAAGTGACTGACAGCAGTGGGTTCTACACTGTGTCCACCATATCCAAGAAAGACTTGTACGATTAGGCCACGTAGTCGGTGCTCGAAACAAATGAACGTTCTGAGAAAAACTCTTGATCGAAGTCGTGTTGCGAATCGGTGTAGTGTTCCAAGTTTGTTGGACGAATCTAGTTGGTCGGCGTGAAGCGAGTGATCTCAAGAGCTTAGTGTTTATAGCACTGTGTGAACAACCCGACAGATATATGCATCCACATATCTTTTTGTTTTTACATAATCATAAGAGTTACATACAAGTATAGCGTGCATGTTGAGCACTTTGGAATCGTATAGTTCATAACAAGGTAGGTATGTATAGTTGCATACACTGGCAGGTACAAAAATATCATTCTTCAATATTTCATGTTCCAAACTGAAACGGTTCTCGTAAGTTATTAGGAAAAGCTAGGGATAAAATTGTATTTTCGTGTATAAGATGTTATTTTGCCGAAACCGAAGAGGTTTTCTGCAGACTCACGTAGATATTTGAAAAGCAGCTTACAGCAATAAGTTGAAATTTTATGCAAAAGATATTTGCTTTATTTCTAAATATGGAAAACTTTTTGAAAAGACCAATCGTTTCAAGTGATGTATAAACTTTTTGAAGCCCACTTCTCTGAGATGGCCAAACTGCTACTTAGTACAAAAAAAACTGTCTTAAAAAGTTCCTGTTATTTAAATGGTTTAAAATATCTTCGAAGCTAATTCAAATTAAGTATTTATAAATCTATGTGTTGTTTTTTATTATTATAAAGCCATTATGAAAATCATCGATGTAGAATAATTTATATAGGAGATTGTTCTTGTTGTCATGGTTGTAAATAATCGTCATTATTATTGCAAATCAATAAAGTTACTAATAATTTTGTAAAGAAATTTGTATTTTTTGAACTATATAGGATACTAGTAGGTGCTCGCGGCTTCGCCCGCATTTAGAAGTAAAATTTGCAGTAAATCACCCCTTTGTGGCATTTCCAAAAATCCTTTCTTAGCGGATCATAACATCTACCTTCATTCCAGATTTCAGCCCGATCTGTCCAGTGGTTTGGGCTGTGCGTTGATAGATCACTATATCAGTCAGTCAATCACCTTTGAGTTTTATATATTTAGATTTAATATCACTATCTAATTACAGTGCCAGGTGGAGCTCAGACCTTGTGCAGCATCTTCCATATATAGTTCAGACAATTTAGACAAAACAGAGTACTACACTGATATATTTCATAGAAACATTTTCATTTCTATTTTTTACAGATTGTCTCAAAATACCGACAAAAATATATTAGATGAGTAAGTCATTCAAGGTCAAAGGTCACGAAAATGATAATTTGGTTCCTATTGCGATGTTATGGATTAATTATGATAGCATCCGATGATGATTATAAACTAAACACTACACAGAATTCGTGTTTTATAACATCACGATCAATGTTTGATTGATGATTTATAATACGACGCGCTATTCCAAGCTTTCAGAACTTCTTTAGATAAGGAACACACATGACCGCCGTTCTGTTGATAAGAAAATACTTAAAACATTTTATTTTCACACTAGTGGATGCCCGCGGCTTCGTTTGCATTATTTTGGGATTCAAATTAATCTAGGACACTGAGACCTCATACGATCAAAAATCATGATGATCCGTTCAGCCAATTCTGCGTGATTGGCGTTTAAATAAACAAACAGACAAAAAATCTAAAAACTGCTAAAGCGTGTTCTGTTAACGATTTAATATACACCCAAACATGTTTTTTTTCTAATATCTTCTTCGTACAAATATTTTGCCCTCTTCAGCTTCATGTATGGATTGAGAAAAATGAAAGCGCCATCGTATGGAGTAGGTAATCGATATTTATTGTTTACGGAAATATGGAGTAAGTATCGTTTATAATTATATCTTTAGATGTAAGGACCTTGTGGGTAAGTATGTAGTTTGACGAGGAAAATCATCATTTCCTTCAATCTTTTAGACGATTGATACTTCAATTATCAATTTCCTAAAGAGTTACAGGTCGGAAAAATTCAAGAATAACACTAGTATGTTATTGTTTGTGCATCAAACGCGCCTGTAGTTTTTTAGTGTACAACGTAATCATGAAAAACTAACAAATCTTATGATGATGGTCTAATGATAGTAAATTTATTAATTGCTTTTGTTCTAACTTGTGCGCTAAGCGTGTGTTGTTTGTTTATAAACTAAATAAACGTACTCGTATGTGAAACGATTAGTCGATAAAAACTAAAATCATTTATTAAAAAAACAATCTTTTTCAGGTAAAACTGATTAATTATTCATTATATCCACCCATCCTTGGCATTTTCTCTTGTATAAAAAACTCTCTAACTATTCAAACTCCCATCCGTATAAAAGTTACATTGTATTTAGAAGATTATACTGCGAAATGTTTTTACACAAAACTGAGGCTAAGTATAAACCAAAATTCAGGGAAATTTTTCGGAGTAAATAAGTGTCAAGAATATGGAGATCCACCGCCTACATACTGCCTTCCGAGCTAAAAAACTTTCGGATAATTCGAAGAAGAATTATTATACATACAAATACTTATTATTTTATTTTGCCAGAATAAATACAGTTAGTACTTAGATTTATGTATATTAGTACAGGAGTTTAAAACTTTAACTTATACTATATCTGTAAAGGTATGTATGTGCCCTTGTATTTTAAACTGCGTTTTCATAATATTTGCAGCAAAAATCATAAACTTGCGCGTGTGTGTTTCTTGATAATTTTCGTAATTCTTCACGCTCAATTGGTGGAACCTATATAAATGAAATTTGGTATTAACATGGATTTAAACCTGGATTAACATAGGATACTTTTCATCCCAATTTGACATTTGAAAGTGATTGCCGAGCCCTGCATTCATCGGTAAGCACGACTATAGTGTAATAGTAGCGACGCCTGTCTTGAAGATATCGATTCATACTCTGGATTTGAAGGCAAATCGATTCTCGATTGTAATTCTCACTAAAATATTAGTCAACACAGTATGTATCAGCTAGATATTTGTCAGTATGTATAAGCCATGTCAGAGGCCCTTAGGGCAGTTTGTAAACTCTCGACACCAGAGTTGGCCACTCTCATTCGATGGGAAGAAGAAGATATTTGTTTCCTTATCTTTCAGATTATACGAGAAATAATCACATAAAAATAGATATACATATATGAGCCCGACTCATATGCTGCAAGCATTTTCATGGAAATACCCATCAATGACGGCAATTTCAATTATATTGGAAAAGGTTTCCTCTTCCTAATACACGTGAATGCGTGACCAATAAAATGGCCATTTAAACCCTGCGTACATATTATTGGGCAATGCAAATAAATTACGGTAGCCTTTACGTAACGATGCCATTTAGGAATGATTTACTAGTGCTGTTCTTACGAAGTGAACGAATACCTCTACATAGAGTGTATTTTAGCTATTTGCTTCAAATTTCCATTCTGAACGTACTCTAGGGCATAGATAAACAAATACCGAAAAAATAAACAACAATACCTTTAAATTAATTTATCTCTACATATGTATGATTTTTTAGCCACAAAATATATAAGAGGATGTTTACAAATTTCACTCTTTACATATTATTATTATTTATTATTATTTTATTCTTGCCCAATGACATCAAATTGGATATGTTTTTGAATTTTCAGTCCAGTTCATGCGGTCTTTTTTCCGCGAACTTGCAAGATGTGGAACGATCTACCCCCTGAGGTCTTTCCACGGAGCTACAATATGGGGAGATTTAAAAAGGGTATTCTCAAACACCTCTCTAAGCTGGCAAAGTCCTGCAGCACCTCTGGAGTTGCAAGTGTCTATAGGCGACGATGACTGCTTACCATCAGGCAGATCATCTGCATTTTTGCTACTTTTTTATATAAAAAAATGTTTTCTTTGTATGTAAAATATTAAGCTTAATCTGCTCTCTTAATGTAGTTAAAGAGTTAAGTTTAGTATACTAGTTGTAAAATAAATAGTTTAGTATCGTGCAAACCATTTATGGAGAGTCAGAGCACATATAAAGGAAATCATCGTAAAGGTTTCATCACAGAAAGTGTTTACTCTGTGGTCGATCACAGAATCTATGTGAAAATTAGAAGAGATTTTTAGGTAAAGTTCAAACAATAGCTTTGTCGCCAAGGAGTAATCCAACTTCAGAAATTGCTATCTGTAAAGGTAAAATCACGGAAATACAATAGATTGTTTACAAACCAGGCTTGAATCGTACTATTTTCAAAGGCTTTCTTCCGATCCTTTGTGGGCGATCGCAGGAAATCTCAATCTAAGTTATTTACAGAAATAAAACAATCTAGAAAACAAATATTGTGTAAGGCAATGACGATAATAAAGCAATGAACTAGAACACACCGTTAACCGCATTGGAAGAAATACATAAATGTACACAGATAAAAAAATGCATGATCATTATTATTTATTCTTAGTGTGTATGCAATAAGGATGGTATTTAAAGATTTCTGGATTTAAACTGAGATTTAATTACTTTCTAGTCAATATTTAAAAACAAACGTAACAGATCTCGCACTATTACATAATATGTTATGTTATGACTAACTTGCATAAGTAGGTCTAAGCACTGGACGTTACACTTATCTGATTAATATGTATGTTGCTACGTGGAAAACTTATCATTCGTTGAATCAACTTTAGAAGCCAGACGATGAAAGGAAGTTGATATTTTTTTCAATATCCAAATTCTTTACAAAGTTTACGCAACGATCTTTGAAGAGGGAAACTTTTAAGTACCTACGTCGTAAAACACAGCCGCACTGAGGAGCCTTGCTTTTATTCACGTAATTTCTGGGGAAAACTTCTAGGGTACTTAGTTTCCGACTTTTATTTGTGCTAAATGATGATGACACAGTAAGTTGACGTTTATTTTCGCGCAGCCTACGCGTTACGTTTTCACAAATGATTTGCTTTAGCTTACGCAAATAATTTGATAAATCTGTCTTCCGTATTATTATTTTTTGTTGTCTGTTTGTAGAGCCTCCTCCAGATAATCCAGATGTAAGTAAACTTTTTTACCAGCTACTTTATTTATATTTACAAGGAATTGTTCATTAAAATAGGTGTTATTTATTGATAAAAATATAAATAAAAATAGAGATATAATTATAATTTTAATTTTTAGGCACGCTGCCCTTTGGTAGTGGGCTGGAGCACTTAGTTTATCTTTAGGCTTTTCTAAAGATTTTCTAAGTTCCCGTTTGTTTTAGTAGTTAGAAGTAGTATGTTAAGTTTTTCTTCCTTGTTTTATATTTTATTATTGTAAATAAAGTTTTAGAATAAAACTATAATTTGTAAATCTGTACAATATACATATTATAATAAAGTTGAAGAGGATCGAAAGTCTGTACAATGAAGATATTTAAATAAAATGTTTAGTGATACTTAGAATTGTTAACTGAACACGTTCCAACAATGTATGTAATTGTGTCTGTTTATCTGTTTCTCTGTAATTTGTGTTTATGTTTGTCTGTTTATTGCAACGCTCATAACGCAAAAACGGCTAGCGGGTCATCATGTGATTTTTGGTTTATAGGTAGTATGAGGTAAGAGTAGTGTCATAGGTTACATTTTATACTGAAATAATACGAGCGAAGCCGCGGGCGTCCACTAGTTGTAAATAAAAGTATGTTGCATATTGGAAGAATTTCTCAAATAAAAATATACTTTATCATTATACTAGCTAGTATACGGGTGGCCGTTATAACCATGTTTTATAACAACCCACTACTTTACTTTTTCATCCATCCCGTTCCGGCGTGATAATAGAAAAGTAAAGTAAATTATTATAAAACCGCAGTTAATTTTTCGGCAATTTCCTTAGACAGATAAAGTTTTTAATGTTTTAGTGATTGTTACCGACATTCAGGTTAGAAAGTCTCACCTGTTTTATAAACCGTGAAGAGTTCATGCTCCAGGGGAATCCATTACTTACGTAAAAGTTGAATACAAAGCAAAAAGAGGATTCTAATCATGATTGATCAACCCTCTTTTCGCCTCTGAAAACTCTCAGGTAACATTATTCTTGTAAAGATATATTCAATACCTATGGGAAAACTTCTCAGTGAGAAAAGCTTTTGATCGTTTGATTTAATGAACTACTTAATTTAATATCCATGAGCGCATACTGTTACAAAGTTGAACAAAAAAATCAATCATAACTTCATTGTTATAAAGTTACGCTCGAGCGCACGAAACGATTTCATAACACAGTTATTCAAGAGAGATAGATAGATAAATAGAAGTATGACTGCTCCGTTAGCTTAGTTGGTAGTGGCTCTGCCTTCTAATCTAGGGGTGCGAGTTCCGTTCCTGCATAACACAAGTAATTATTAATATTAAATTTGTAATTACTTGTGTTGAGTCTGGTTTCTATGTGTAATAAATATGTATTTACAAAAGAAAAGTATGTATGTATTATATCCGTTATCTAGTACCCATGATACAAGCGTAAGCTTAGTATGGGGCTAGATGGCGCTGTGTGATATGTCCTGAAATATTTATTTGTTTATTTAGTATTTATTGTCACACACATATGTATAAAAAAACTTCAGTGACTAGCCTAATTTTTATGTTCAGAGACTTATGCTCGAATCAAATGAATATAGGCCTGCTTATTATCTAAAAGAAGATGTAGCTCAACCGAAACTATCAAGTCAACTGTAACGTAGCTTCTTGGTATTAAAGGGATTGAAAGGCTCAAATGTACACTAAATTTATATGAAGATGACCAACTCTGGCAACAACCGCTCTAAAGGCCTTTGATATGGCTTAACGGTCCATGCTACGAAAAACAGCCGGAACGGAACCTACAATTTAACGTGTCATCTGTCCCACGAATGTACCCAAATGTCACTATACTTTAGACATAAAAATACGGTATACAAGTTAATTTTACTTCTGCATTTTAAAAGCTTAAGCTTGTTGGTAATCAGCTTCTGTACTTTCAATTTGATGCGTATGAAAAAGCTCTGTCACAAAGAGAGCTTTCATCGGTTTATCGGACAAGCTTTACAAAGTTAATAAACACTATTTTCGCTGCAATCTACCATCCTGCTAACGAAGCTAAAGCTGTTTGAAGCCTGAATATTGAACAAGAGAGTAAGGCTTGTGGTCAAAAGGGATGAGAGCAGGTTAAAAAAAAGTTGGATTTATTCTTACAATTTGAAAATGGTTATGAAAAATGTATAAGCTCACTTAAATTCACAAGTCCTTTTAATAAATTATATATCCTTTTCATAAAGTACCTGAAAAACTACTGGACCAATTTTAATGATATTAAAATTATTTTTAATTTAAGCAAACATGTATTCATCTGAACTGGAATAAATAGTCTCATAATAATTATTGTAGGGCCTTACACATTCATGGCCAAATATTTCCAACGATGGATTGCTTGAAAACCTAATCAATTATGGTGATTAGTCAAAATTTGAATCAATTGTAATAGTCACACAATCATCTTTTGTTAAAATCGGTCAAAAGTCTAAAAACTGTTTTTTTTTCCTTAGACGGCCCTACTCACGAAATCTGCTTCCGCGGTCAATTAGCCTCTAGCCTTAAACTTTTATGTGTTCATAACTGTTCACTGTTAGGTTTTTGGGATGTTTCCCAACAACCTAACAGTTCTAAACGCAATAACTAAATTATTTATGCTTTATGCTTCCAATGAAATGGGTTTTTAATTTAGCTTCAACACTTTTCAGGTTAGTTATATTTATAATACTACCTAGTATTACATTCAAAACATTGACGAAATTGTTCACAGGTTACAATTATCTATTACTGAATATATTTTGTCTATTCCGGTAGCGGTTCACAGAAAATAATCCAAATACCTATATAATATATAAACGATAAATACAGTAAAAATCTATTTTTATTCATTTACTTACTCGAAATTATTCAAAAATACACCGCGACTTTCAAATGGAAAAATGGATTTGAAATTCGCGGTGTATTTTTGACCGAGTTTTATTTAATTACTCAAAAGTTGTACATCAAATTGAAAAAGTGGTGGTGACTTAACTAAAACATAATTGTAGCTATTTTATACATAAAAAATAATGCGGGGTCATCGCTAATAATTTCGAGTAAAATGAATAAAAATAGATATTTTCTTTGGCATTTGTAGTTTTTTTTTTGCGGAAAACTCCGACCTATTTTCAAAATTCTATGCAGCTATTTGTCTTCTTTGGGATTATACCCATATTCCAATATTTTTTTCGTTGCAATGTTTATGTTTCTTAGCATCAAAGAGCGGCATCGAAAATACCTCTGTTTGCGTTTTGCTGGCATTAGGCCCCCTCTTAATGCCACATTGCAATATGGCACATGGCAGGGTCGCCATGCAGGGTGCCTAGTGGGCGATAATTGGAAACTACGTGTTGTCTGAACAAGCGTTCGATTTATTCTGCCCTAATACAATAAAATGCTAACTTAGCTAGTTTACTTACACACTACACAGCGGAGTGTTTCACACATTACGAAAGTTTTCATTCCAAAACGTAACGCTAATCATAAAAGTCGTTGAAACTTACATAATATGATTGGTTTCGGTTTCGAAGTCTTTAATCCGGTATTTGATTTCTAGTAAAACTTTTTCTAATTTGTACGTCACCCTGTTGAATGTCAATATATAATTAAAATAAATATAGATAAACATATATTTTGACATTACACAGAGCGCTATCTAGCCCCATACTAAGGATCCAAACCATCCCACATAAGAGTCACACATAACTGTGAATTTGCAACGCGTTGTTAATATCTGCAAGCTCGCACAAATGCACAATGCAATTCAATTCGCTGAGCGAGTTCTCTCGTTGCATCGCATTGCTCGGTCACCTAAATCAACGCACCAGTTACAATTTCAACTTTCCACTGTATGTTTCTACTGTGAGTCATGGCATTGTGTAAGAACCTTAACGTTTAGTTAGACACCGAGTAACAAAATTATTTTATTTTATTTTGAAACAGATACTTTTTTGGATCAAAGCAATTAAGTATATTTGGCACAAAAACTTAATTTCCTGTCACCATAGTAACTCGCTCTTATTTCTCTAACCTATAGAAGTTTCCTTTCTATTTACTATGACACAAAGTTTCCCATTTTAGGACCAAAGGGCTGAGTCTACAAACCAAACTCAGATACAGTGTCCCTAAGTCTATAGATCTGTCAAGTGTATTAAGTATAGGAAAAAAACTCAAAGCCTGTTGTGAGACATACACTTTTATGTGTAGGCTGTATTAACAAAATACACATACAAATTATAAAAAATATTTACTAACGTAATAAAAAAGCTGTAAGCCTATTTTGGGTTTCAAAAGTTTTTTTTTGTAGCTATGTTTTTATTCTCTATTTATATTAATTATATTATAATACATTATTAAATGCGAATAAATTACATTTGTTGTATAATATTTTTTATTTCATTTCCATTCATTTATTTTGGGGTAGTAGTCATGAAATTAATGTTGTATAGGTTTTTAATATCAAAATGTATCGTTTGTTGTGCCTTTTGGTTCCCGCATGGCTAACTACTGGGTACCAACTAGCCCTCAAAGCTATTCAAGACCACTCAATACTAAGATTAAAATACCAAGAGTAAAGAAAAGTCAGATCCAATAATCAACCTCAGAAGCCTCCGGCCGCGGCCTAGCGCCTCAAAATAAACATTTGCTAAATTGAAACTAGACGGGATGGCGGCGAAGTCTAACGGCGATAGACGTTTTAACACCTTTTCGGATTTTCACTTTATTATTTTATTTTTATTGCTTTAGCTAGACTTTGTGGGATTTTACAGGTATCGGTTTTTTTACCATGTACAATTAAATAGAAGTAGAACTATAAATAGGGTTCGGCTTTAGCTCAACAAATCGATCGAGGCTTGAGCTATTTACAATTGTTCAACAGATTTCATTTACCATAATATTAAACGAGGTCTACTGATTACAGAATAAATTTGTAGGTAAGTTTACCTATAGCGTCCAATCTATTTGCCCAAATGATAAATGTTCTGCCGAGGCTTTAAAATCGCGTGGCGATTATGCTTCGTTTAAATTGACCGTACCGACTAAGAATGTGGAAACTTATATGAAATCTGAGTACTGGGCCGAAGATGTATGCATTAAACCGTGGCGTAGTGGGTTTCGTAACTCAATGCAACAAGCGAGCCAGTAATCCGTATAAGACTTACTTAGTTTTTTATCAAAATGTTAGGGGTCTGCGTTCAAAATTGGACGAATGTAAAAAATAAATAATAGCCGAATCAGCGGATATTTTTGTGTTCACGGAAACATTTTTAATTAGTTCTGTACACGACTCTGAGTTGTTTCCCCCCGGCTACACGGTGCTGCGGCGAGACCGCGCGCGCGACGCCGGCTGGGGCGGCGTGCTGCTTGCCGTGCGCGACCCCTACGCCGTCAGGGAGATAGTAGATGTAGATGACTACAACTGCGATGTTGAAGTACTTGCCGGACTTGTTACTCTTAAATATAATAAAAAAATATGTTGTGCCGTGTATATTCCACCACGCTCAAGTGAAATAAAATATTGTAATACATTTAGTGTTCTAGAAAATTTAGTATCCAAATATAATAAATTAGATGTTTTGATTTTAGGCGATTTCAATTAGAATTCATGCAATGAAACTGTATTAATGCACTATGAATGTTTTTTAGAAACTTGTAAGTTGAAGCAACATAATGTAATAACCAATGATTATGGCGTTATTTTGGATCTGATTTTGAGCAACCTTGGCGATAGGTGGATCGATGTCAGCGGAGACACTGAGCCCATGGTAAAGAACAAGGTGGACGCGTACCACCCTCCTCTGGAGGTGTCGTTGCGGTGCGTGCGCCGCGCCCCGCGCCGCGCGCCCCCCGCGCCCTCGCCGTCCGCGCCCGGCGCTGGCGATGATTCACGCAGTGAATGGAATTTTCGAATTAGAACTTTTAAAATGGGACGATTTTTTTTTGCTGGCCGACGTAAACTCGGCGGCATATTTATTTTATAGTAAAATTTCTAAATGTCTTGATCGGAATGTTCCCAGGACAAACAATAAACTAAAACATTCATCGTATCAATATCCGACTTGGTTTACGTCTGAGATAATTATAACTTTAAAAAATAAGCACTTTCATCTTAAAAAATATAAGGAATTAGGACTGGAATTTAATCGCGAATTATTTAAATATTATCGGCAAAGTGCGAAGCTACTTATTGATCTAGCTTATTCTAATTACATAAGACGAACAGAGGCGAATATAAAAAGGGATCCAAAATCTTTTTGGTCTTTTACAAAAGAGCAACAGCAGTGTTCTAGCGGGACTTGTACGAAATTTGTTTATGAAGGTCAAGCTGTATCAGGTATAGATGCCGCAAACGCGTTTGCGCGGTATTTTAGTTCCGTTTTTTTGCCTCAGAGTCCAAAGTTATCTGCTGTCGATGCGGAGCGGGAAGCTGCATCTTCGCTGTGCTCGTACCGCATAGAGCTGAGGGAAGTTACTCCGGCTGACATTTCACTAGCTGTTCGACGTTTGAAGCAACACTCTTCTGCTGGGCCTGATGGCATTCCACCTTTTCTTGTTAAAGATTGTGTTTCTGTTATCATGGTCCCTCTTATGTACATACTAAATCTGTCCCTGAATACTGCCGTGTATCCTGATGTCTGGAAAACCTCGCGGGTAACTCCTATACCTAAGGGTGGCGACAGCATGCACGTAGAAAACTATAGACCCATAGCTGTTCTATCGGCATTTGCCAAAGTTTTTGAGTCTATCCTGAATCGACATATTACCAGGCAGGTGAAGTCTCAATTGTCCGACTGTCAGCATGGGTTCAGGGTAGGCAAATCAACAGTCACTAATTTAATAAACTTCGTCGATTATACTGTTACGGAAATGGATTGTAGAAAGCAGGTAGATGTGGCTTATTTTGATTACAAAAAAGCGTTCGATCGGGTCCACAATGATGTTTTATTAAAAAAAATTGCTGCTGTAGGGTTCACTCCTAGGTTACTGGAATTATTCGCGAGCTATTTCACTAATAGGATTCAGTATGTGCGTCTAGCTGGCGTCCAGTCAAATTCATATATTACTACTTCTGGGGTCAGCCAAGGTAGTACTTTGGGGCCGACCCAGTTTTTAATTATGATTAATGACCTGCCAAAGGTCATAAGGTCAGCAGAGTGTCTTCTTTTCGCCGATGACCTTAAGATATACCGGAGTATTGGTGCCATTGAGGACTGTGACGCGCTGCAGGCTGACATTGACAGGGTTGTGAGTTGGGCCGAGAGTAATTACTTGGAATTCAATAGTTCCAAGTGTAAGACTATGACTTTCACTAGACTACGTGATCCCCTCACTTACAACTACTGTGTGTCTGGTGTCAGTCTGGAGCGTGTCTCACGAATAAGAGATCTCGGTGTGACATTAGATACAGAGCTTAAATTTAATGTACATATTGACAATATATGCAATAGTGCTTTTAAAGCTCTTGGATTTGTCATACGGCAAACAGGACGATTTCATGACAGAGGGGCTATAATGGTACTGTATTACTCTTTGGTGCGCAGTAAACTAGAGTATAACGCCCTAATCTGGGATCCGCACGAAGAGAAGTACAAAGAAATGATTGAAAAAGTACAAAGAAAGTTTGCTAGATATTTGTACAAAAAGTTTTACGGCTTCTACCCTTTTCTGTATCCGTCTCTCTTCGTCTATGGTATGGTAGGTATGTATGCGTTGGAAGTAAGGCGAAAATGCAGTTTGCTATCGCATTACTTCCAGCTCTTGCGCGGATCCATCGACGATCCTAGTGTTCTATCCCGGTTGTCGCTGGCGGCGGGAGCGCGTGCGGCGCGCGCATGCTGCCCGCGCCGCCCGCTGGCTATGCCGTGCGGGGTGGTGCGCACCGCCACGGCGCGGTACGCTCCCACAACACATGCTGTCAGTCTGCTTAACGACATGCTTGCACAGATGCCAGATCTTGATATATTCCATTCGAAATTTAAATTTATATTACAATGTTGTAGTATATTTATTTGTAATAATATGAAAATTTACTATAAGTCTAGGTATAGGGATTAATTTTAATATAAGTATATATTTTTAAGGTTGGCCCACAGCACGCTTTGGGAAACTGTAAGTGCTGTGGGCAAGTGAACAATAAATAAATAAATAAATAAATAAATGTACCGAATCTATTTATGAAATAATCCGGGTATCTGTTAACTAAAGCCGCTCATCACAAGTTAATGTTGCTAAAGCTCTGAAGATTATTTTATCAGCGAAAATATAAAATTGAGTATATAGGATACGAATTTAAAATATTGGAGCCAGTATATAACTAGCTAATAAACATATTTACTCAATACATAATATAATGTGTTGACTCCTACTGACTCCTGAGCGAATTCACTTGTTGAATTGAAATCAGTATAGACCGATGGGAACTACCATGCCACAGATGGGCATACATACATATACACAAATACATTGACACGTACGCATGTAGTACGGTTTAGATTCTAAACCGTACTTCTACACTTTAGGAGATAGATAAAAGTAGTTACGGTAGATAGATCAAAGTATATACAAGTCTCTTCATAATTTGTTTGTCCTGTTTTATTATGGCACCTAGAGGAGGAGGAGGTTTCTACCATGCCACAGATGGGCATACATATACACAAATACATTGACACGTACGCATGTAGTACGGTTTAGATTCTAAACCGTACTTCTACACTTTAGAAGATTGATAAAAGTAGTTACGGTAGATAGATAAAAGTATATACAAGTCTCTTCATAATTTGTTTGTCCTGTTTTATTATGGCACCTAGAGGAGGAGGAGGTTTCTACCATGCCGCAGATGGGCATACATATACACAAATACCTATACATATCTGTATATTTGTTTTGGCAATTTAGTCAACAATGATTATATTTTCTTGATGACTTCAATTAGGTCCTCTGTTTTGTCAAAGTCTAGTGTTTGCAGATATTCATCAATTCTTTTATTGCAATCGATTTTTAGTGTATGTCCACGATTTTATTAACCTAGCAGTGGGTTGATAATACAAAGATAGGTACTTATTATTCCATGAATAAAGTTATACAATAGTCCTAATAATACATACTACACAGATAAATAACTACAACATTCTCGTTTATCTTCGTCAAGTTCCTGGTTGCGATAGACCTGGAGACTTTGAATATCCGATAATATGAATTATTTATTAAATCTAATAAGACCACTTCGCTCTCTGTAGCTAAGCAGATGATATACAATTAAATAAAATCAGCGAAGTGCGAATCTGACGATCATTTAAAGGTACCGTTTTCTGTATCAAAATACCAATATCATACCAATATCTACATTTTCTGAAATTATAGAAGCTGTTTCGTATTATTCTGTTTTAATTATTTATTGTTATTGAGCATAACTACTTTCAAAGAGAGGCCTATGCCCGGCAGTGGGATAGAGATGACTGTGGATGATGATAATGATGATTCAGCATAACGGTAAGTGGTAGAGTAGGCAGAGAACGCCTTAGAAAATAAAGATAGACTATGTGAATATGTGTATGAAAGAGGAGAGATTACGAAAGTGACGAGTGACAGAAAAAGGTGGAAAATAGATTCTATTTATAAATAATCTATTTTCCATCTTATCATGTGGTGGTCCAAAGTGTGATTCAAAGGGTTTCCTTTTACCGTCTGGCTGCGGAACCCAAAAATCGTGAACAGCAAATTTTATCATTTGTGTTTATTTTATTCAAGTTCTTAATTTAGCTGGACCACGAGATTTCTATTTCCGAATTCAATCATAAAATCGCTCATATAATATGAAAACGAAAGGTTGTGTGTAAGTGTGTGTGAAAGAATGAAACGAGTAAGTTTAAGACCTAACAATTTATTTTATAAAAGGAAAGTTAAATTTATTAAAATAATAAGAAACAATATTTACACATATTAACACTAATAGAACTAAAAAAGAGTATTTACATCTAAACTAAATTTAAACAATCTACATGTGGTATGGAACCAAGAACGCTGGCTGCATTCCCACGCTGGATTGCTATAGAAATCCTTTGCGCAAGGAACCAGCCAGCGTTCTTGTCTCTAGTGATGTCAATCAACATTTTATTTATTTTTTTTATAAAAGACTTCGTGCTTTTTCCCCACGGACCAAAAGTTTTGAAGCCAAGCGGTACGAAAATATAATCAGTCGATAATGATGTATATTTTCGCCGCTTGGCTTCTTAAGTATAAGTATATTTTTTCTTCATGCGCTAACAAAATAATTTGGATGATATTTGATAATAGATATTTTAGAATAACCTTTCGGTGGATGTACTACTACATACTGTACATTTAAGTAGTTAATTTTCAATGGTTTGAATTTTGTTTTAATTAATATCCCAACGTCGATGGAACAATATTGTACAAGTCTGTTTTTTTATACTTGGCAAACGGATCAAATGCCTGTCTCTGAACAGAAAAAAGCTTCAAGAGAAAAATATCAGCACAGAAATAAAAAAATCTAACGCTAATAAACATAATCACAGTTTACTTTTTACCGTTGATGTTAAATTCTTTGAACAATGCGGCGAATTGCTTTTCCCCTATAATAATAATTATTGGCAGATTTAATAAATTCCTATAACACCTTTAAATCTTGTCACCATCATTCTGGGAACTGTCGGCGGTGTAATCGCCTCGCAATAAAGAAACGGAGAATATATCATTATGTCTACATGAATATATATGTATGTGATTCGTTCTATCTTGTACGTGATCCTATCTGGAAATAGTGGCGTATAGTGAATGGGGCATGGCAGCATTGATAAGGGAAAAGGGCAAAAGTTGTCACTCTCAAAAATAAGCATTATGCCTATCTTCTTTGATATTATCAAATGACAGGGCGGAATATCAATTATAGGTATTTTGTCAAAGCAAGATGTATACGAGTATATGTTATTGAGTCATTTAATAACTGCAGGGGCGAATTTGTGACGTGTCGTCGGTGAGTGGTTGACCAGCGGACCCCGATTCCCTGGGGGCTAAATGAGACACCCTGCCTCCCGGCTTGCCTTGATTGGCCGTCTGGGAGTGGAAGACGCAAGAGCTAAGTACCTAAGTTCCAGGGTGGAAGTGTTTAAGGCCATAACGCCGCTAGTACCGCTTAGAGAACGCGCAGCACACCTCTCGACACCCTAAGCCAATGTTGCCCTTCCGGCGCAATCTTAGGCTACCTTTTGTGGAGGACCCATTAAGTGAGTGGCAAGTCATCACCCGCTATAATTTTTATGAATTAGGCATAACTGGCGGGTGCCTTTCTTGGTACAATAGACCAGTTTAGTTAAGATAACGAACTACTCAATAATAGCTTTAACAGCCACTCTTTGTACTTTTTTTACTTATTATTAAGTAGGTATTATATTGTAAAAGGCTTTTGAGTGTTGGTAACAAATACTCAGAAGGCTCCACTGTTGCCTTAAAAATACCGGGCGTAAGGCCCGAGAATTTGTAAAGAGAAATAATTACGGCCAAGTGCAAAACAATTTCTTGTAAAAAAAAATTGAGTCACATACACAGTACATACAGTATCATAAAAATAAAATATTTCTTTAGATACTTATAATATCAAATCATTAAAAAACATTAGTGACTGCCTTACTGGTTCATTCACTCATTTGTTACAGTAAATATAAATCTCAGACATAGCAATCTACTGTAGTCTGAAAAATAAATTGCGACCTGAAAAATGTCAGGCGTTTAGGATTTCAATAAATCTTTGTCCTACTAAGGGAAAGTAGGTACTATTAAGAACGGGAGAAAATGAATGTATCTACCTTAAAGTCTGTCGGTAAAAAATGTAGCTAGAATGAAGGGGACAAATCGCCATCTTCCAATTAAAAAGCTCTTTACGAAGTGCCTACCAATCTGTACCTAAAAATACAATTTTCAATAAATTTTGATCAAGAATTTTTAGGAAACCTCCTAATTTATACAAATTAAATACATAATAATATCTTTACGAATTTTACTAAGACATCTCTAGCAAATTCAAAAGTACCTACTGATAATAACCCTTAAGGCAATGTATTTCGAAAAAGTGATGAAAACTTGTCTCAGTTTATTTATTTTTTCTTATTGTGGCATACAGTATATTGTTGCCCAATATGCACCATATACATAAATAGAACTTTCCGTTAAAGGTCGTGGAAAGTTTTGCAATCATGTCAGAAACTTTTAACGATCGAACTTCTTTGTAACGTCAAGCTTCCCCATTTGTTTTGAGTAGGCCGTATTTGCATGCTTCAACTTTTGGAATATGGTAGTGAAAATAATACATATTGAGAGATCTAAAAATAAACAAATAAAAGGCTCAGATCTTACTCCTGAATGTACTCCTGCGTCGTTTGTTATGATTGTTTATCCAAATATAAAGACTAATGTTTCACCAGCTATAACTAAACAGATGCCCTTAAATTGTAGAAACATATAATGCCTTGGCTATATGAACAATTCCAACTAAGTTTCCTCATTAAACTTTACAGCTAAGGTGTATTGCTGTGGTTTTATCATAAAACTATGTCACACTTCAAAAGTTACCTAATGAAACCGCATAATAATTATAACTTAGCGGCAAACTTACTTGAGATGGTCAAATAACAACCAGAGGTATGTAAATAAACGAATTTGTTTTGTCCATAGATACAAGCTTAGTAAAAGGTAAATATGAAAATCATATTTTCTAAAGTTAATAAAAATAAACATTATATTATAATACAAAATCAAAAAGCCATTAAGATACCCAGGAAGAAACATCATTTTATAAATGGTAAAGTAATGTTTCTCCGCCATTTGAATTTCAAAAACAAATCAGATAATCTTAATGAGAAACACAATTTAAACAAAAAAAAAGCAATTTAGTCAGTTGATTGCCTTTACAGACAAAGTGTTTCATCTTCTTGAAATCCACTGGAATGCTTATTTACTTATTTCAGTTGTTATTTTAAAAATTAATTCAGATTTGTTTGTACACTCGTCTACATACACTGCAACCAACTTAAAAAATAATTATGCATGTTTGTGATCAATCGCTACTTACATACGTAGATAATAAACTAAAAAGTACCTACCGTGATGAGTATGATTATAATCAAACCAAGATAAAATCTTTAAGTTAAATGTTAGCCTATAGGTATGTTTTCACGGGATTTAGTCAAAGAGATAGCGGACTCTCTGAAAAACAGAGATAATTCAAAACACAATAACAACACAATCAACTCATAGTTGTAGTAAAAAATGTAAATCTATTTGTATAAATTTCAACGGTGACTGACTGACTGACTGATATAGAGATCTAACAACGCACAGCCCAAGCCACTGGACGGATTGGACTGAAATTTGGAATGAAGGTAGATGTTATGACGTAGGCATCCGCTAAAAAAGGATTTTCGGAAATCTTTTAAAGGGATGAAAAGGGGTTGCAAGTTTTACTTCTTAATGCGAGCGAAGCTTCGAGCACCCATAAATTGATAATAAAACACATTTTAGCAGTTTTTATGATTTTCTGTTTTTCTGTTTATTTAGACACAAGAACGGTATTCAGGTTGTATGAGGTCTCAGGAGTGTCATAGGCTACTTTTTATCTTGAAATCATGCGAGCGAAGCCGCTGGCGTCCACTAGTATAAAATGAAACGCTTATTCCTTATATAAGTCACATAATATATGTGACTTAGAATACATGCAAAGAGCTTGAAGTGGCAAGCGGAGGCTCAGAGCCAAGTGCTAACTCCCACTGGTTACTTTCCGCGACTTAATTTAAAATGAAATGAAAAAAGTTAGGGCGCGCTGCCCTGGTACATGGCGAGTGCTTGCACATGCTACTTGACCGCATTGTGAATGCGTCCTAACTCCACTCAGAAAACTTAGCCACTCCAGCTCGATTCAGTCCTCTAGAATGTAGAGAGTCTGGTTACATCTTTGTCTAGTTCCTTCTCCAGCCGCGCTCTGTTTCAATTAAACTTTGACTCGCAAATATCGCGACAAACGGCGCATCTGACTTTATAATGTGTAGTGCTGGACGTTGAAAGGTATAAAGGTAAAAATGTTTTAGTAACTTAAAATATGTCAAGTGTACTAACCTCTATTCATTTTACTCGAGTTTAATTTATCTTTCATCTGTAGAGAATTAAATTGAAGAATAGAATAATTTTCAATAGAAGTGAGATTTCAAACGATATTTTCTTTAAGTATGATAAAATTGTGTTGTAGAAAACTGGTTGGAGTAAGGTAAGCTTTCAATTCCACTCTCTGATTTACGTTTTCATTGCGGACGCTTCGGTTCTTCTGTGATTTATCTTTACAGTATTCAGGAAGACGTCTCAGACATCTTGTCCTAAATTTCAAAGCGCGATTCTTGTTATCAAAGGGGGCTATGACGGGAATACAACTTTAAATACCTGACATGTTTAATGAATATCTCTGAAACATTTGTTTCATTGCCATTTAATTTAATTAACAAGTAGGTGAATTTAGTTACTTACATTCACTGATTCCCTTTTAAGAATGTCATGTGTATATTTTTTTTTGTGTATATTTTGTACATATACTCGTAACATACAGGAATTGGATGAGATTATACATGAACTAATGGACATTCACAATACTGAATGTAAATTGTTGTATGTTTAAGATAGGACACACAGGACTAAGTATATAATGTACATAAATGTAGGTATGTCGGTTTTTGACAATATACGTGTAACATGGTAGATTTGAAGAAGTTTACGTATCTTTACAAAAATAAAAGGAATTTCTCTCTCTTTACATTTATTTTTATGTTTTTTCAAACACTGCGAGCTCAAACATTTCTTTGTAATAAAGTAACAATATACCTACGTAATAAGAACAACGTGGTAACCCCTCTAGAGACCCTGATAGCTTCTAGATGAACTCAAACAGACGTTCCAAATCTCTACATGATAATAAATTTTACTACCTATGTCCCTTATAGATACTAAACCGGTAACAAAATGATAGAGATAGACTGACTGACTTACCAAAATCTCTGAACATAATAATAATACCACCCGAAACTAAGCTTCGGAGAATAAACTGTAAGCTTAAACATTTATCATTAATCTTGGTCACTAATTGGACTAAAGTACCTACTCCTCTCCTCGTCATATTCGTAGGATGAATAATTTTAGAATTCTAGTCTTCGGGTAGTGACAAAAACAGTTCAAGAAATAGCTGTTGTTGTTCCTTACCTTTATAATGAAGTCGGCTCCCATTTTATCTTTTTATGGGGCTAGTTGGCGCTGTGTGATATGCCCTGAAATATTTATTTATTTTTTATTTATTTATGTGTATATTTGTTACTTTTTCTCGCTCGAAAGGCTGAATCGAGTATATGTAATTTGGCATAGCGATAGGTGAAACCATGGATTCACTCATATTATAAAACATTACACTGCATTACTATTTTTGACAAGGTCCTTTTACAGCCGGTTTTATATAGAACCTTAATTATTTAAACCATTACTGTTAATAATAAATTACCTGGATTAACGCGAGTAAGACCGTAGGGTGCCACTAGTTAACAATGTCATTGATAACGTCTGAATGAGACTCTTGTCTGCTATACAATGTCGTAATTAATTGGCATTGCTTCGCAATAGAACAAAAACATTAAGGCTTACACAAAGATTATTTCATGTCCTTAGACAATTGAATGTCTGAACTAAAGAACGTATGTACTGGAAACGTTAGACGGGGTGTATCGACTTGACATCTGACAACAAGTTTAACAGTAGAAATTACAGATTAAACAACGCAACAATTAATTAAAGGTAGTATGTCACAGGAAATGTTACAGTTTGCTATTTGTACAAATAATACCGTTATACAGTCGCTTTGTAATTGAGCAATTGCTCAAATTTATTACGAAATTCTTGGTTCAAACACAAATGTTTCACGATATAATAATATTTTCACGGTATTTCTGAAAACGAAGGTTTATTTTAAGGCAATAGGCATTTTATTCTAATTGTAGACATGCTTCATTAAACATTTCCTGCAAATTAAGACCTACAGAGCCTATAGTAACATTTTCACTTCGAATCAAAATATTAATCAAATACCTATATAGCTACTGATACCTACTCGTAATATACCAATCAAAGATTTTTTTATTATTTCTGGAGCGTTTCGTTTTCCAGTGTATATTTTATGAATGTGTGAGACACCCTGCTGAATAGAATATTAAAGTTTACAAACTAAATAAACTTACCTACCTTATAGAATAGTGAAGCAGAATTCCTGGCTACTAAAACATCTAGTTAATTATATATATATATATAAACGTATATCTATACAAACCTAAAACTCCAATGTTTTAAATAGCAGTTGTTTGTTTAACAACAAGGAGAATTTATTCTTACTTGTGTTTGTTGTACTCAAGATTGCTTATTAAGTAAAGATAGCAACAGTCTCAGGAACCTTAATTAATTATTAAATCCCGGATACTTGTAACATATTGTTGCTATAATTGTGTTTTTAGTACCTTAGTATTGTTAGTTTGTTACACTTCTTCTTATCGAATGAGAGTGGCCAACTCTGGTGTCGGCATGGCTCAACGACTGCCGTACTAGGCAAGCAGCCGGGGCCTACAATTCAACGTGTCATTCGATCCACGGAAGCGCCCAAAATGCCACTCTTCGGTCACCCATCCAAGGACTAACCGCGTCAACCTTTTTGTTCCCCTGAACAGTTTTTTTCGTACACTTAAGTGTAAGCGATATTTATATAAGCGATTCTTTGATTGAACGTTGATAAAGCAAGCTTGTTCTATGTATTGTAAATGGCTCGCACGATAACTGTGACAAATAGTGTTCAAACCAATTATGCCAGAATACAAATTGCTGTCCCGACTACGTCTTGACAGATAGTTGACCTTCGCCAATAAGAACTACATGTTTTAGGAGTAAGTATTCATCCAATACGAATACATTTCTTCACTTTCATCAAATAAGAACCTGTCGGATCGAAAGCAATATAAATAAATTTGAGGAAAAATTGCGACCAAATAACGTTTCGCACCTCACCTAAAGAACCTACCAAGCTCAGTTCACACAATACTGTTGAAAGCAAAGTTCCCGTTGAGTCGTCGCGCGCACTAGTCGTCCGTCACGTTGCAGGCCGCTCCCTCCCGTGAGGGTGCGTGCGCCGCGTGCTGCTGCTCCCGAGCGGGAGGTCGACGCGCCTGCATCACTCCAGGAACTACAGCCTGTCGTCCCGGCGTTATAGGAAAGCGCCGCAGCGACAGGCACATCGCCATCGGCACATCGCCACACATCACCACACCACTTCGAGCAACGCCGCCGCTGCTGGTGCGCCCCGCGGACTGGCGACTCGACGTCGTCCACGTGGAGCAACGCCGCCGCTGCTGGTACGCCGCGCGGACTGAGCGACTCGGCGTCGACGCGTCGAACAACGCCGACCGTCGCTGGTGCGCCGCCGGACAGAGCGACTCGTCGTGTGTGTGCGTGAACTTCCCCGGGGTCAGCGTACCCCGGCGCCCAGCCCCTCTAAAGAGCGCAAGCTCGCTGAGGACCTACCAGCTCCCCCTTGGGGACTGGCAGACGACCCACGACTGACCGACTGACTGTTGAAAGCATAGAAAATTATCTTGTTTCTCGCGTAGCGGACCAGAGTAACATTTATTTTTCCATGATTGAAATAAAGACTGTTTATATGAACTACTATGAAAGTAAACTATAATACTTAACACAAGTAAACTATAAGACGTAATAAAGGTAAGACTTAATTCCACTTTACATTCGCAAATTTCCAAAAGTCGAAGAACAAAATATGTGGAAATTTAAACGTTCCACAACTGAGCATTCTTGACTTGTGCCAAAGGTGTTGAGTTAATTTCCATAACTTTAAAAAATCCTGTAAAAAAGTAAAATGTACAATGGCAGTTCCTATAAATCTACGGCGTAAACTGCGATTCGTGTCATCGCTACATGGGACAAACGATTTCCCAGCGGTGACCTCATTCAATGCCGGAACTGTTTCGACCAAGTTTTAATGAGATATTTTTCCTGCTTTTGAGCCGCCTTTCAACTTTGACCGATTAAACTATTCTTTGTTTGCATGGATTTTTTATATATTGAGTTTTTTATCATCTCTAGTCATTGTACGCCCATTGTATTCCTTTTTACATTTATCGACTCCATGCATTAGTCCGGTCAAAATAGACATTCAAGGTTACATTAATTCGCACCTGGCTGAAAATTGGCATGAATGTTGGGAGCCCTATCATACACAATTTGTCAAAAATCCCCATCAATCCGAAGTGTGGAAAAAAATATTCAAGGTCAAAGGTTACAAAAATTGGTTTATTGAATTTTGCAGCTAAACGGTAAGTTTTATAATAAAAGTAAGTGAGAAAAAATTACTCATCAGGCAATTATCTATAAAAATTGTTCATACACTTTTTTTCCTAAGAATCACCATTTCGGAGATACAGCGATGCAAAATGTTGAAAAAGTTGTATTCTTCATAATATGCACACGTTTCCGCGCCACCCGTGAGGTAGTGACAATGGCGCGTTTTTGAATATTTTTTTTCCACTCTTCGGATCGATGGGGATTTTTGACAAATTGTGTATGATAGGGCTCCCAACATTCACACGTTTAAAAGAACTGCAAATTTACAAAATAAAATAATAAAAATGCTTTTTAACTATCACTATTTGACAGAAACAATTTACCAGGAAACAAAATTAATGAACATCAAACAATTATATAAATACAATATTTGCATATTTGTACGCAAAACACTGGACAATAAACTTCATACGAATTTGCGATTCACACGTAAAAAAGTTGGGCACCCCTGTACTCGACGCGCAAGCTATCTCGTTCTCCCGAAGTCCCGCACTAACTACGGTAAAACAATGGTCACTACCGAAGGTTCGAAAATGTTCAACCAGCTACCATCAGATTTAAAATATGTATGCCCGTTCACCGCATTCAAAAATAGGCTTTATCAACACGTTTTAAGAGACACCTCACTGCTATGAATGCGGTGGACGGACAGCGTCATACTTGTCTGTCGGGTAGTCACAAAAAAATTTTTACTTGACGACGAACGTAATATATGTTTATAATTTAAGTTATGTTTCACGCGTAAGTGATAAATGTACCTATCTTAGTGTGAAATAAAGTTCTTTAAACCTAACCAAACATTCATACCAATTTTCAGCCAGGTGCGAATTAATGTAACCTTACCCCTATTTTTGGTGCTAATTTGACCGGACTACATATAAGCATGCTTAATAAGCTTATGAGTTATTTTGACAAGTGCTAAACCCGCACTATGGTTGTCATCCATCAGCCATCAACCGTTTAGTTGAAGCGTTTGGAAATGAGTGTGGGTTTTCGCGCCTGGCAGTTGATAACCGTAGCCTAGTTGGTTAAGGCATTCTTTGGGCCTACCGCCTAAGAGTAAACTATATCAATTGCTATATTTTATGACGTCATTTGGTACCGCAAATGTTTTAAAAGACGTCATAAACGATAGCAAATGATATATGTAGTTTACTCTGGACGGTGATCAGAAATGCGCAGGTTTGAATCCTGCTGGTCTCTGCTGGAGATATAAGTAGGGTAAAGTGGAATTGATAAAATATTCATGTCCATCTGTGGCACTTTATTTACTTCACAAATCCATTATGTGTTGTGGACAAGGGTTCACTTTACCTTCATAATTATTACCTACCTACTGAGTCCTCGTAAAAATGTTTTACGAGCCAACTGAATGTATAAACACTATAACATGAGATGTGGTGGCAAGTTTAAAATTGGAGAACCATTTTTTTTCCAGAACACAATACACATTTAGAAACACTTCAAGTCAATAGATATAATTTGTTTTGGATTACTTTGATGTGTTCATAGGTATGTATATCTATCGTAAAATATCATATTGATTGTTAAAAATATCGCAATATTTAATATACGAGTATGTCTACGATTAATGCTGGTTGAATATTTTTACATCTTTTTAACGAATAAATTCCTTTATTATATTGAAACCTAGTACCTAACTAGGTTTTCATATTTAGTAGCCATCTTTTTATAAAAGTATCATCGCTCATTAGGCTCGTTTTTTAAGCTTTGAAAAAGAAGCGTCATTTATCTCAAAATTAATTTCATGGCTAGGGATGCTGTCGCCTTTTTTAGCCTAAGCTTAATAAAAATGAGCTTCAGTACCTTTTTCCGCCTTAATGGAGCTAAACAAACATTTTAACTCTGGACACCAATACCTTTCAGACGAAAGTAAAATAAGGTTTAAAAATTACGCGCAATTTTTTATAACTTTGTGGCACATAGGTAGTTTCAGTATGTTAGATAATACGTGTCAAAAACACGACCGGTTTCAACGAATATTATTTCGAAATCTCCAAATATTCGCTATTGCTAGAACTACATAATATCTACCAATATTTACCAAGGAGTAGGAATGTTTTAATCTCTAAATACTCGAAATTGAGTACAAGCTGAATGCAAGTATACAAAGAGAAATGTATATTTTGAAGAATTTCCCCGTTTTATTACAAAACGAGTCGTAATTTTAATACACCTAGGAGATAATTCTGTTGACACTCGCTATAAAATTGAAGATGTCAGGCGAGGGCAGGCCGTTTCTTGTTATTACTATTTTCTCGGCATAATTTTCTCATTGTGGCGCCACGCCTGAGGGGCATTAAGAGGGTTGAGATGAAAATAAAACTAGGAAAACTTAATATACATATTATTTTGTAAGGAAGAAAGGATGGTAGTTGGAGAAAATTGAGCATGTGTGTGTTGGTTACTGTTTCATGCTCACTTTAATTGAAATTTTGCTACAAAAGATGAAATTAGAACATTCGATTTTGTGTTCATACGAGTGCATAAGCTATTTTCAAACCCAAATTTAGGCAACTAACTCTACTAGATACTGTTAATTAAAAAAAACATTATTAATTGACTTCTTATCTTCTTCTATGCTTATTCTGGGTTCTTGTGAGACCGGCGCTGGCTACACAAATGTTTGGTTTTTTTTACATACGTTGGATAGGTTTACGTTTGAGTACAGCCTGCTTGATGTTAAGCATTGCTGTTGCCAAGGAGGAAACACGCTTATATAGAAGTTAATAACTCCAGATTTGAAGACCCCAGGATTGAAGTTCGAAGGAAATATTGCTTCCAGTAAAGTGTTCCAAAGCTTTGCTATCTGAAAAATATACGTAGAGGCAAAACGCTGTGTGTTTGTCCATTACTCCGTAGACAAACAAATAAATAATAATACAAGTGCCACGTTCGTAGACTGACACACACCAATAGAAATTACTAATTTCAGTTTCAATATAAATTTTCTGTCTGAAACAAACGCCTTGAAGTTACACAAAAGCAAAGAGTATGTACCAATTAATTCAGGCTTTATATCGTCAAATGTAATCTAATATATCGTACTTTCCATGCTTATCTCTTGTTCGCTAACGAGACAGCTTTTCAGTTGTTCAGTTTAATTATTGAGAAGGATCAACAGTAATCTCAACGTTGTTAACATTTTTTTTTATATATTCGTTTCATCAAGCTGGTAGCGGAGGAAATCGCATGCGATTGCCAATGTTAAGCAAAGGTCGACGTGGTCAGTCCTTGGATTGTTGACCGAAAAGTGGCATTCCATTTTGGGCGCTTAGGATCCTACATTAAATTGGAGGTCCCGGCTGTTTGTCTAGTAGGCAGTCGTTAAGCCATGTCAGAGGCCCTTAGGGCGGCTTGATAAACTCTCTACACCAGTTTTGGCCACTATCACTCGATAAGAAGAAGATCATGTCTGTTCCATGTTGTATCAAAAATAATATAGCAATACGCATCAACGAAACTTAAATAAGCGATCGTCGTTTTTAGATACGTAGGCTTCGATCAATACTTACGTAGGCAATGAAAAATAAAACAGTATTTAAATTATCTAGTATAAAATATACGTATGTATATGGCTCTAAGGACACATTGCGAGGTTTCAAAGGAAGGACGGCAGGTGAACCAAAAGGTTAAAGGACACCCATGACTGGCCATAGAAACAGAGGTCGCCCACCAATGCGGTGGGTTGACGACACTAGAATAACCACAGAGAGCACCTGGATTCCATCTGCGTAGGACCAGGATGAATGGCATAAAAGTAGAGAGGCCTATGCTCAGCAGTTGACGATAAAATGCTAATGATGATGGTGATGGTATAAGACGTTTGTATGTTAGATTGGCATCTATTTCTTTTCTTTAAATAATTATTACGTGTAAGCTAAGGTCTGGTAATAAAGCTGTGTTTATGATTATTACAAGTATCAAGACTAGAATATAAGTAAATCGAAGAAAGACATCAACGTATTTAAAACAGGACATAATAATTTACTCAATTCAAAAACCATTTAGGTGAAGACTAAAAGATCGCTCGCAAACCTCGTTACAGAGAAGTAGTTAAAAGTTATACTAAAAAAATCTAATTTAAAAAAACATCAAAGACTGTCTCAGTACCTAATTTGTAGCCTAACATTGTAAGCAGCGGCTAAATAACCTACAACCAAAATAAACGACAGACAGTATAAGTAAATATACGACACAACACTTATTACTTGGAAAATGTAACATCACAGAAAGTAGAGCAAATTTTCTCAGAATGAAACTTGTAGATTGATCCATGTTATAACGTCTTACACATTATTTTTCGAGAGTTGGCGGTGAAGAGGCAGTGGGGTGAGGTTTTTAATTACGCAGACCACACATATGACCGAAGACAATACCAGTGGAGAACTAGTTTTAAAGACAGACCTTTTAACAGTTAGACGAATTTATTTTAAAAACTTTAATAAATCAACATAAAAACTGCCCACTCGTATCAAGCGAGAAACGCCGCAAGGACATTGTAGTTAGATCTACAAAAACCAGGACTGCTTTTATTCAGGGCTTTCCAATTTTATAAGGTGGTTATATATATAACAAAATATCAAAAGAATTACCAATGAGACACTTAAATATGTTTAACCTAAAGAAATAATTAACAAAATATCTTAAAAAACTTCCATAAAAGGTTATTACTCCACACCCGCCCAAGTTACGTCCGGGATTCCTCAAGGTTCACATTTAGGGCCTTTAATTTTTGTTTTGTTTATCAATGACCTTGAAAAACGGATTCAAAGCGACTGTCTTTTTTACGCCGATGATTTAAAGATATAATAATAATAATAATAAAAACCGCAGGGGCGACTTTATGGCGAGTCGTCGGTGAGTAGCGTCACCGCGGACCCCGATTCCCTGGGGGCTAAATGAGACCCCCTGCCTCCCGGCTTGCCTTGATTGGCCGTCCGGGAGTGGAAGACGCAAGAGCTCAGTACCTAAGCTCCAGGGTGGAAGTGTTAAAGGGCATAACGCCGCTAGTACCGCTCAGAGAACGCGCAGCACACCTCTCGACACCCTAAGCCACTCACACCAATGTTGCCCTTCCGGCGTCATCTTAGGCTGCCTTTTGTGGAGGGCCCATTTAGTGAGTGGCAAGTCATCACCCGCTATATTTTATTATGAATGAGGCATAACTGGCGGGTGCCGTTCCTCGTACAATAGACCAGTTTAATTAAGTCAATGAACAACTCAACACAATAGCCTGTAACATTAATACCATGTCTGCAATAGTTACTTTATATACCTAACATCCTCTATCTGTAATTTTTACTTAATTTTAAGTATAATATTGTAAAAGGCCTCTCAGTGTTGGTTCCGGCCCCACTGATGCCTTAAAAATACCGGGCGTAAGGCCCGAGAGTCTGTGAAGAGAAATAAAGAATATAATAATAATAATTTATTAGATAAAGATATATAGATCAATAAGAAATATAAACGATTAAAGATATATAATAAAGATAAAGATATATAGATCAATAAGAAATATAAACTATTGTTGCATACTGCAGACAGACATTCAGACTGTAAATGATTGGTGCCATGAGAATAGAATGAGCCTAAATATAAATAAATGTTTTGTCCTTTCCTTTGTGACTAGACAACTCAAGCATAATTACAGTTACTCCATAAACGGAGCTAGCCTCGCTCGTAAAACGGAGGCCAGAGATCTAGGAGTTTTATTTGACTCGCAAATTTCATTCCGACAACATTACGACAATATTGTTAAAAAATGTCATCAACTCTTAGGGTTCACTCTCAGAATCACTAAACCCTTTAAAAATCCAAGCAGTCTACTTTACCTTTACAAAAGTTTGATTAGGCCCATCGCAGAATATGGAGCCGTAGTATGGTCACCCTACTATAAAACTCACACAAGTAACGTGGAGCGTATCCAGCGGCGCTGCCTGACCGCGCTGTGCCGCCGCCACGGCCTGCAGCGCAGGTACCCGGAGTACGAGGACCGCGTCACACACTTCAAACTGAGTCCGCTGTCCGTCCGGAGACAGGTCGCTGAGCTATTATATCTACATAGGATTATACACTCCACTGTAGATTGCCCTATCTTGCTTGCATCTGTTAAAATAAACTCAAAATATAATCTCAGACGCAGCTCATGTAATGTATTTTACACTAATGATATTTATAGAAATAATGTATCTAAAAATAGCCCTATGGTGCGTATGTTTCGGTCCTATAACGAACTTGAGAGTTGTAACGCCTCAGATAACAATGATGAAGATCTAGACATATTCGGAATTAGTCTCAGTTCTTTTAGAAATAATTTATTTAAGGTGTTTTAATATAATAATAATAATAATAATGTTGTATTTCACATTGTTTTGTTTTGATTGCTACACAAATTCCTGTTGTACCTTATCCGTGTTTTATATATATATTTTTTTTTATAATTTTGTTTAATATTATCAATTAACTGTAACTTCCATAAGTATTGTTATATATGAATTATTTTAATTGTTTTAGTTTAGTTTAGTTAACTTACTGAACTTTGTCACTGTTTATAATCATGTTGTGCACACATGTGTTTGATGCACAGAATAGATCATTACCTTTTATGTGTTTTGTTGTTAATCATGTATTTTCTGTGTATTGTGTTGTGTGCCTAATAAATAAATAAATAAATATGATGAGACAGAAAAACTATTAGTTGTTATTAAATAAAAATTTATATATTTATTTATACACACACACACACCCACCCACCCACGCACACACACACAATATATTTTCATTATCTAAATATACAAAACTCAAAGGTGACTGACTGACTGATTGACTGACTGATATAGTGATCTATCAACGCACAGCCCAAACCACTGGACGGATCGGGCTGAAATTTGGCATGCTATGTTATGACGTAGGCATCCGCTAAAAAAGGATTTTTGGAAAATCCGCTTTTAAAGGGGTGAAATAGGGGTGAAATGCAAGTTTTACTTCTTAATGCGAGCGAAGCCGCGAGCATCCATTAGTTATACTATAAAACCATATTTAAATAAGTTACTAAGCACTTGTAGTTAAATCGTATTAATTAATGTCAATACACATGGGGAAGTGGTGCCCCTGGGATACCTACAAGCCTAGCTTAGTTCAGAGGCACCAGTTCATAATGTTATTAAAATGTAGCACTTAAATTATATTAGTTGTAAGTTTGATTATCTACAAGTTTTGTAAATAGGTAGATTTAAGTTCATTTTTTTTTTATTTGATTTGAATTTTTAGTCGAGAGTGAACACTTCTAGGCAGGCGCTAGATCGGACATTACTATTGTAGATTACTTTTTCCAGGTTTATTAGGTTTTCTAGGTACCAGAGATGTGATAGGTATGTAAAATAATTATCTAATAGACGGACATGAAAATAATTTAAATGGATGACTTGTAATAATGGCAATATTAATAAAATTATTGCATTGTATTTTATTGTTTTACAACAAGTCAATTTATATTAAGCGCGAGCCAATCTAAGAAAAAAATGACATCACTAGAGACGAGAACGCTGGCTGGTTCCTTGGCAAAGGATTTTAATTGCAATCCAGCGTGGGAATGCACAGCCAGCGTTTTTGACCCCATACCACATGTGGATGTATTAAATTTAATTTAAAAATTTATTTAGGTACAACAATAATTACAGAAAATCAAGAAGGATAAAAACTAAACAATAACTAATTCCAACTACTACATAAAGAAAATAAAATTTGGTAAAATAAAGTGCTGCGCTTTCAGAATATAATTAAAATATAGGATGGTACATTAGCAACATCTGTTTAGAAATTATTATTTTGCAGAGTCGTCGGAAAATCTTCTCGAGACTGAAATGACTTTAACATTGCGAACTTCACCGCTGTGAGCCGTAATTTGATCATGTTATTAAATTAATATAAAATGGGTAATCCGAGTGTAAAGTGAAGCAATCTTATGTCGGTTATATTTCTAATCCTTTGTCTGCGGTTGCGGGTTCGATTCCGGCATGACACAACGAATTATGAATTGTAAAAATCTATAATTCCTTGTGTGTCTTAAATACAAAAAAAGTATGTAAGCATTTTTTATCCGTATATACCACCCCCGATACAAGCGTTTGCTTAGTGTGGGACTAGATGGCGCTGTGTGCAATGTCCCGGAATATTTTTTATTATTATTGTTATATATTTTATGAAGGAAAAAGTTATTAAATTTGTCTAAAAAAATAAAATGGAATTCCATAGGTATAGCAAACTTCTTATAGTACTTTTGAACTCACGCTGAGATTGTCGTCACGTCGAGTGTGCTAATGATATTTGTTTTGTTTTTTTCTTCCTTTATTCCTGGATATAGGTATTTCCAAATTGCTTTAATGATTGTTTAGTATTAAATCCTAGGAAATAAGGCCACGTGTAAATTCTTCCAAAGTTTCACTGTCTTAACTTAAGAAGAAATAGCAAAATTATATTAACGAGTTCCTAGAACTTAAACCGAGAAGCAGCGTGGCCCACTCGAGTTTCTGTTTGGTCGGTAACTTACGATTCCGCCTTGTCAAGAACCTAGACTACTTATTAAAATTTCATGAGTTAGTTTCAGGCATTTAGGCAGTGCGAACGTTGATCTCTGGATCAGTCAGTCACTCAAACTTTCTATAGATATCATAATTATGTATACCTATTCATATCACTGTATTACCTTTAGCCTTACTAAGATCTTTCAGTATTTATATTATTTTTTCAGTATAAGATATGATAAGCTTTCCTAAGAAAATTAGGACGCAAATGCCTAAGAAATGACGAGCTGACCTTTGACCACAACGAATGAGATATAATACAGTCTGATAGGAAATTGAACATCGACCCCTGAAATCGGACTATAAGACTTCCGGAAACTTTTCGTAGGATCAGCTTTAAGTGTCTGACGGCATTCATTTGTGCTGCTATTTGGTGCTAGTCTATCTATCTATAGATATAATAAAGCTGAAGAGAGTCGAAAGTCTGAACATTGAAGATATTTAAAAAAATGGATTTCGTATAAAACTAGATATTCTTAAGGCCTTGTCTTTGTGAATTCAATAAACATTGCGAAATGAAGAAGATCTGGCAGTATATAAATAAAATTATGCTTTTCCGACACAACACAAGAGTAGAGAGAGTGTCTATTCTTTTGAGATAAAAGTTACATTAAGCTAACAGTTACTTTAGTATTCTTAATTTAAAAATTGTTGTTAAAAAGTCTTCTTTTTCAGGATTAGATCAGCAAGATCAATAATTTCAATATAAACACACTAGAGAACTAAAAAGATATGGAATTTTAAAAATACACGAAAAAAGGGCCGAGCTCTACTGTCCTGTTGTTATGAAAATTCATTTTGCATTCACAGAGAGGTGCGGACGAGGGTCGAGTGGAATACACAATCCCTGCACCTAAAATTACATTGAAAAATGACCAGAATGTGGCAGGAACAGTTGCTGGGAATTGAATCAACAAATCACATAACGTTACTTAAGTTATTTATCAGAGTTTTGATTGTGTTGAAATTTTACGAACGGTCTTAGGGAGCTCGCATTTACCAACAGGTTTGCGGAAAGTAATTGCTCCAAAGTAAAAGGCCGCCAATTGTGACACTAGAATTAATGGATTTTCTGATGCCTGTATTATAAAGTTGTCTTAAAAGTTATGGCAGACAAAGAGACAGACTTAAAAGAAATGGCCACTCCGGCCATTTCATTTTATTCATTTCGTTTAACATTTACTACCATTGCATCGATGTGCAAAATATATTGAGTAATTTATTTGTCATTTGTAAAAGAGTGACGCTCAGTAGCTCTAGTGTCTGCTTTTTATCTAGACGTATCCTGGTTCGAATCTGGCCCTACACCAATGACTTGTAATTTCAAGTTACGTGTGGATTTGCACTCGCTTAAAACGGTGAAGGAAAACATCGTGAAGAAACCGACATGTTTGAGGATCACAATATCCCATTATTAAGATTTTGATTATATGCTTATTCTGTTGTATTTTATTCATATTTCAATTGTAATATGATGTATAGGAACTGAAATAAACGGACTATGATTACTTTTTCTTTGTTTGTAACAACTATAGATAGAATCAACAATAAAGAGTTTAGTTATCTGATTGATTGAAATTAAAAACGAACTGTACGTAAAACCAATCATTATCTTAACTAGTGCCACAAGCGGTGGCCTTATCGCTGAAAGCGATCTCTTTCAGGCAAGCTTTGGCTGGAGAGAAATAAACATACAGGAAAAAGAAGAATGTGTTGTACGTAAATAATAAAATATATAAAAAAACAATACATATACTTAATATGATAAAACATACATATATTATATGTATATATCAACGTATCTTCATTCAAGAGTTATGAACATGAAGTAATAAACGTTTTTCAACTTGTAAACCTGGAAGAGATTGCTTTTAGCAATAAGGCCGCCACTTGTGGCACTAGTATAAGTATTTTTTTCTTCTTTCCTTTTAATTTTATCGTGTGTTACAATAAAGAATTTTCTATCTATCTAAACCCTTCGCAATGTTAAATTACGTCATTACTGGAAGGCTTCTGGGAGTTTGTGATCGTTATCCAAATATGAGCCACTCGATCCAGCCGAGAATATTTTATACCTGCGCGCTAGGTCTTTTATGTACTTTTATCTATCTATACATATTATTATGTAATTGTTATGTAATTGTATAGATAAAATTATATATACATAATTGTAAAATGACGAGATATAATGTTAGGTATTACCAATTTTTGTAACATTTAGTAGTGCTCAAGTTGGAATATCAATTTATCAATAAATTATTATTTATCTATCCATCTCTTTAGTCTAGCTATTCAACGGGGCAATGCAGCCAGCATTTTGGGTACGCTACCTTTTGAAAATGTAGATTAGATTTTTTTTTTTGTTTTTATGATGTATACCTATATAATGTTTATTTTTTATTATTATTTGGAAGTGTTACTATTAATTTTTGTTGTTTTTATATATATAGATAGATCCATCTCATATAATAAAGCTGAAGAGGGTCGAAAGTCTGAACATTGAAATCTTTAAAAAAAATGATTTGGGGATACTCGAATTGATATAGCAGAACACGTTCCAACAATTTCTACAATTTTTGTCTGTTTACCTATTACTCTGTTCTTTAGGAAAATTCTGGAAAACTTATTTATAGCTAACCAACTTCACAGTTTGAAGTTCAGTAAGTTGTTTTTTGTTTGTAAGTTGGATTTATTCTAGATAACTTAGTGGCTGTTTATGTATTGCACAAATAGATTATACGATATTTTGTCATCGCATTGAAATTATGTGAATGACAATTTTATGATAACCGCACGAAAATTTAGTAAACATTCATGATTCATATTTATACATATACTTAGACATGAAAAAATGCAAGAAAAACACTGTTACGAGCATATAACCTTGCAGCGCCTCTGTGATGACGGTCGTCTCGTGGCAGTTTATTTTATCCATCCTAAGTGTTCATAAAAAAGTAGTTTAACCCAAAGGGAAAGGTATCTTTATTGACAGTCCCTTATGACGATGCAAAGAACCAAGTTTATTTATAATGTAACACAATTATGTACGCTGTCCCATTTCTGTTTGTGTGCGGTATATAAATAAATTTGTTTTTCAAATTATGTTTTGGACTGATACCTGTGTCATAAAATTCGCCTGAGATAGGCATGATGATGCTATTGTCCACATAAAACAAGCTGTTTGTAATGATTTATGTTCTGACTATTGTTGTTTAGGCAGTAATTAATTTCACGTGCCGTTACTTCGAGGAAGAACTGAATATAATTACTTACTCTTGATAGACAGACAATAATTGATGCGCGTAAAATAAATTACTTATGAATTCGAACCGTTTACTCGGATTGGTGGAGAATTGAGGAAGAAACTTTTCTATCGATTTATTACACTGAATACACACAAACTCAATAAAAGTTACTAATTTCAATTCAGAGCCGGTTGGTATCAGATCTTCAAAGTTGTTTCAAAACTTAATGATATTCTATATAATGTCAAAACTCCCATAAAATGTCAACGGAACGACATCCCAACACAACAACGGTCCTACAGCGGAAGGCACAATAAAAGTTAAATCTACGCTCCAGCAACCAGCTGAACTGATTAAATATATACCTACATAGTTGCAGATACAGGCTTTATCCACGCCATGACTCATGCGATGAAAAAGCAATCAATTGTCTAACCTTGAGAGTTCATGTTGTGAATCAAATAGCCCATAGCGGTGCGACTCGTCCCGCTGTCATTCGACTGAGAAGAACTCGACTCGACTATGTAAACACAACAATGCATGGTGCCAGTAGTCGAGAAAAGTAGTCTCTAGTCGTACCGACCGGCATTTTTAATGTGTTTAGTTGATAACCGCGGGCCGCGCGCGCCGCTCGTCCACGCACCACGCACGTCGTACGCGTCTTATCAACGGCAAAAAAACTCCGACACAGCCTTCGCTGGAATCCCAACTTTCAACTTTAACCAGTCGGAGAGTGCAAGTTTGGGTGAACTGCAGTGCTTGGAACCGGATTGACACCATTGAGAACACCACGGGACCGCGCTAAAAGAATCTTGCGCCTCGAGAATCGCCGATTGCGTTTCCCTCAAGGTACGTGCATCGAATAAGTTCACCTATCTATGATTTACACAAATGCATTATGTATCGGGGACAGGACGAGTGCAGTGCTCGAATATGAATGATGTTTGTAAACACCATCTCTGCCTACATTACCTCCCTACTCAGGTAAATGTGCATAAAAACATAGAAACAAATAGAACGTTCTATAGAGCGTTTGTATTAAACGGATACTAATTACACAATAATTATAACCTGCAGGTATTAAGCCATTTGTATTTAAATTATATGAAGTATGTGTTTTAGGTTGTGTGACTTCTAAAAGTCATTGTCATTTTCATCTGAATATTAAACACGGTCGTTAGCCGGTACTTATTTGCATAATCTGCGCGCACGCTGTTAGAAAATCATCTTCAGTAGACACATTAATCAGATGCAAAAATAATTCAAAACTCACTCAAATAACTAAGCAATTACTTTTACTTGGCCACACAAAATTTAACAATTTGCGAAAGTAAACATAAACTCGCCGTTTCATTTATTAATTTTCAAATGATAATGTCTTTTTTTATATAAAAAAAAACTATACTTTATTTACAATAATAAAATATAAAAACAAGGGATGAAAAACTAAACATACTACTTCTAACTACTACAAAAAAGGGGCACGTAGAAAATCTTTAGAAAAGCCAAAAGGTAATCTAAGTGCTCCAGCCCACTACTAGAGGGCAGCGTGCCCAGCATACTGGCCGCATTACCACGCTGGATGGCAATGCTGATACGTTGAGCCAGAAAAAGGCCAGCATTTTGGTCATGCGTCGCGTCAACCAAGCTAATAATGTCTATTGAAATAATAATTAACAGACATATTTCTTGAATATGCAAAACGATCATGGCTACAATGTTAATTCATTTATTTACCAAAAATGTCACCGCGTGAAATCGGGATGAGTTCGTTAAGTGACAACATATGTATGTATAAAATTAATATTACATGCGGTAACAATCTTTATTGACTCTATCCAAGAATAAAATTGTACAATATGTATTTATTTAAGTGCTTAGCTGTAGTTTAGTGTAGGATACAAAATTAAGATTTTAAGTGGAATCGTGATGAAATTAAATTTCACAGTAGAATTACTATCGTAGGTTCACTACTTACGAAAATTGTGAATGTAAATAATTTATATTAATATTTTTTAACATAAATATTAAGGCTTGGTAAATTGTATTTCGATAATAAAAAAGCTTAAATAAGGATAAAGCTTATGTCTCAAAAACCACAGAAGTAATTTTGAGGACATTTAAATAAATTTCATAAAAATGTGAAAATATATTTAAATCTTGGATGCTGCAAAACACTCGTGCCATTTCTTACTGGTAAAATATTACGAAAACTCTGAGCCTCCTTACGCCTTTACTTTTTTCCTTTTTTTACTGGCTTGTTTGCTTATATAGTAGTAGTGGCTCTGCCTTCTAATCTAGGGGTTCGATTCCCGCATGACACAAGTATTTATGAATTTTAAAATGTATAATTACTTGTGTTGAATCTGGTCGTTTGTATGTATAATTAGTATATATTTACAAAAAGAAAAGATTTTAAGTATTATATCAGTTATCTAGTATCCACGACATAAACCTTTAGCTTAGTTTGGCTAGATGGCGCTGTGTGCAATGTCCCGTAATATTTATTTATTAATAGTATTTTTGGTACACAATGAATATGCGACTGTCTTTTCATCCGTTATAGAGCAGTTCACTCAAAACACTCTATAAAACTACGCAAATAAGTACAAGGAAATACATACCTACATAGGTCTATGTAAACTTAAATGGTAATTTCTTTGCCTTAACCGGATAATGCTCAGCAAGATGACGTTTATGTCATGCAACGCATATGTAAATAAAGCCTTGTTTATGATACAATCTAGCATATTGATAGCAATTTGGAAACAATTTTTTAGTGTTCCACCAACAACCTATACTAAATAGTACCTATATTAGTATCAACCAGCCTTGAATTTGCAACGGATTTTTACATATTTGTTCAGTTAATTAGCTTTAAAAAAATACTGCCATATTTTTTCTGTTTTTCGCACTGACAAAAGAGTTTTTTAATCTGTATAAAAACGGTATCGAACTTTGTCGCCAAACACATTTCGAAACGTTTATGTTAATGTTTTCGGCCAAGTTTTTTGTTAGAACATGTTTAAATACGTTACTGTCACTTTTTTAATTAATAAATTATTGATTGAATCGATTTCTCAAGACAAATTTGTGTAAATTAGGCGGAGTAAAAAAACTTTAAAAAAACACTCTACGCTGTAGGTACTGACATGTACTTAGTAATATAATCACACGCCAAGAAACGTGTATTAAATAACATGCAATTGGCAAGATAAAGTTTTTATATCCGTTTAATGTTTGCTTAAGTGGCAAGTAACCTTTGGCTCAATCGCGGTAAAACAACACAAATGTTCATTGGGTTTTCCTGAATGTGGTATGGTTATTAGAACGCACATTTGAACGAATATTTTAGAGAGAATGAACATACATTGTTGATAACGCACGCATAGTTTACGTTCTTTGAAAAATCATTTTTTTATTCTGGGAAATCAGCCTGCAGCTTATTGGGGAAATACTCGTATGTTGCACAAATTACAATACTAGGTAATAATAACATAATAATAAATAACTATTTCGGGACATTGCACACAGCGCTATCTAGCCCCACACTAAGCAAACGCTTGTGTCGTGGGTACTAGATAACGGATATAATACGACTACATTTCAACACTTAAACTCACAGAATAATTTTACTAAATCTCTGACACATACGCATTCAGTCAGAAATATAGACACATTAACCTCACTAACAAATATCATACATATATAAAAAATGTTATAAAAGGCAAAAAGCAAAATGCTCCTATTAGCTAACCCAAAATAAACTAAAGCTAACGAAGTTTCGAAACAAAATCCGCTCCTTACCTAACGTACAAAGTTTGGAAGAAATGTACTGCAACCAAACATGGCAGTTCACAAAAAGTTAAAGACATGGAACTGACGGCATTTAGGTCAGTCCAGCGCGTTTTAATCTAAGAAGCCTTTCTACTGCGACGCGGAAATTGCAAGTTTACTACTCAGTAACTGCTATTTTGTCTGTGACACTAAATTCTTTTATATTACTTACTAGTCTCACGCCCGCGGCTTCGCTAGCATTATTTTGAGATAAAAAGTAGCCTATGACACTTCTCTGAGATGACTTTTTATGACACTCATACTACCTACATACCAAAAAGCATAATGATCATGAATAAACAGACGAAAAATCTAAAAACTGCTGTAACGTGTTTAGTAGTAAATGTAATTTTTTTTTTCATATATTTCTGTAATATTTTTTTTACCTTCTATGTAAAGAGACCACAGGTTATATTATATAATATTAAAACAATGTGTCTGTGACGTGTATCAATTAATAATGAATCACTAACTACTTTGAGCATATAGCCGACAGGGAAGTTGAGACAAAAGAGTGCTTTTTAAATGCAATCCATCCAGCATATAACTACACAATAACATTCTCTTGCATCGATGAATGGACCGATGAAACGATTGCGGCATATAACTTAAAAGGACTGTTAATATTTACTGATGGTAGTAAAATAGAGGGCAAGGTGGGGGTTGCAATCTCGTGGTGGAAGAACGATAAAGAGTTTAAAACAAAGAAACTGAAGCTAGAACCTTACTGTACAGTATTCCAAGCTGAGATGTACGCTCTCTTCTACGCAACAGAACAAGCACTAGACATGGAGGATACAGAAGTGTCAATACTCAGCGACTCCAGGTCATCACTACAACTTTTAAAAAATTCTGATACCTATCATCCCGTAGCATTTCATGTAAGGAAAAACATATTTCGACTAAGAGATCAAGGAAAGAACATACACCTTTACTGGGTTAAAACCCACGTTGGGATAGCGGGAAACGAACGTGTCGATGCACTAGCCAAAGAAGCTGCCCTCAAACTGAAAACTTCAGCTGACTATGATAAGTGCCCAATTTCATACATTATAAGAATTGTTAGAAAAGAAACTATAGAAAAATGGCAGTCAAGATATACGACCGGTAGCACCGCTGGTATAACTAAACTTTTCTTTCCTGATGTACAGGCTGCACACAAATTACTAAAATCGATAAAACTTACCCCAGAACTGGTACAGGCGTTCACAGGCCATGGAGGCTTCGCTGCTTTCTTACATACACGCAAACTGAAACCTACAGCTGGGTGTATCTGCGACCCTGAAGAAGAAGAAACCAGCATACACGCCATAGTTGACTGCCCTGCTAACATATTAAAGAGATCATTGATAGAAATTGAATTTGGCAAAGATATCAAACGCGATAATCTAGATGAGTGGCTGCAGAATGCTGAAGGGAGGGAACGATTCCTTGACTTTTGCATAAATGTAACTAGAATCTGTAACAGACGAAATAAATAATGTAAATAAAACATCTCCACCTACACCATTTTCAATAAACATACAACTTGTACATAACCTTGTAAAAATATAAACTAATATAAAAACATTGCACATAAAACTAATAAGATTTTGAAAACTATGTATTAAATGTATTTTGTACAATACATAACTAATACATAGGCATACACAGATTACAGCAACAAAATAAATAGATATGTATTAGGAATAGTCGATTTAAATATAGAAAAATGTGAAAGGGGAAATGAAATGAGAATACATGCTGAGCATGTAAGTCTCGCCTCACGTACCTTTTATATATTAACTGTACATTGTGTAGATAAATAAATAAAAATGTAAATATGTATATATAAAAAGAGGAAAAAAAAGAACAAGAAAAAAAAAAGAAAAAAAAAGATAAAAAAAAGAGCGGTGTGTATCGTGTTATATGAAAATTAGTACTGTAATTTATAATAAGAGTCCTTATCGTGTATCTATTGTATAATTTTTACGGTTCTTATTTTTGTAATCTTTTAATGTATAAGCATTCATTTTATTTTACACTGAAATACTTTATTCACAACATTTAAAATCAGTTCATTAGTATAAATTTTGCATGTGACGTTTTTAATAGACCGATTATAAAATTAATAACGCCTAAGCAAATGTTCAGCCAGAAAATGTCCTTGACTTATGTTGAGGGAAACAATGGTGGAACGACAAAAAAAAAATCACTAACTACGAGCTTAATATTAGTATTTGACTGGCCTGTTAGCTTAGTTGGTAGTGGCTCTGCATTCTAATCTAGGGGTTGCGGGTTCGATTCCCGCGTGGCACAAGTATTTATGCATTTCAAAAAAATATAATTACTTGTGTTGAATCTGGTCGTTTGAATGTATAATAATACAAGTATTATAACCGTTATCTAGTGCACACGACACAAGCGTTTGCTTAGTGTGGGGCTAGATGGCGCTGTGTGCAATGTCCCGGAATATTTATTTATTTATTAGTATCAATCAAGTTTGAGTCCCTTATAGGTACTCTTAAGTACCAAGTAAGTTATATGAAACGAAATACATAATAATTTTAGTAATACGTGTATATAGGAAGTCAAATTTCAAAAGGTACAACACAATTTTATTCATCTCTTCTCTGAAATACGAATTGTAATGTAACAAATCATCATTAGACGTGTAAAATACATAAAAAGGAGATCTGAATAAAATGAATGCAAAAATTAGGTTTTATTAAGTCTATGAATTTTCCCTAATTATGTGCTTCTAATGGTATCTGTTTTAATGTATATAAAATGGACTTCTCTTGGCATGCTTAAGATGAAAATGTCCTTATTAAGAGACAAAAGAGATTTAATAAGTACGTGTTTTATCTGACACAAAGTTCGTAATGCCACGCCAAATAAGGCTAATCTTTGAATGAATCACCAGAAGGCCGCTTTGTGCAATTTCATAACTTGTTTTCAACAAAGACGTTTGCAGCAAATTGAGTTATGCCCATACTGGACAAAACTGTGTTATGCAAATTGTGAGTGCTTATAAGAAGGTAATTATCTAATAATTTGTATAATGAACAGTTTTATCCTTACGTATTTATATAATTATAACTTATTATTATTGCCACTTTAAGAAGTAAAATAACGCCTCTTATCTTATCTCTTACAAGAACAGGCAGACGAGGCACGACGAGGAGTAGGTCGTCCGACAGCGAGATGGGTCGACGATATTGTACGAGACGCGGGTTCTTTATGGATGAGGTCTGCACAAGATCAACGCAGCTGGCACATTCAAAGAGAGGCCTATGCCCAGCTGTGGGATAGCAAAGGCTGTGGATGATGATGATGATGATCTTATCTTTATGGGGTTGTCTCTACATTTGTCAGAATACTTTTTACACAAAGGCAAGCGACTGCCATCACACCTCCGCAACCCCGAAGGGACATCTAATATTCGGTTGATAAGAATTGGTGTCGCATTTTGAAACCTTTTAAATTTTGATTCTTCAATAACACCTAGCAAATTCTGTCACTTTAATTTCCCTTTAAATAAATATATTTATTTTTATTTAAACAGCATTTCTGATAAAAAGTTTAAAAAAAAATTCTAATGAATGTAGCAGTCATGACGCATATAGCCTATAACGAACACATTTTACTAATGGCAGTGACATAAATATCATTAACTTTGAGAGGACAAACAATCAACGTACATATCTATACCTATCTAAATGTAATATTCTTGTCATCAGCAGATAGCAGTTCCGTACGCATTAACTCATGTACCTACAGCCTACACATACATTTACACACACACACACTTATCAACTTCCAGTGTACATGGACTGTGAATCTTATTCTCGTTGTCCAATCCAAACTTATTTATTCATGCGATATTTATCTTCACAGCAAGCAACACCCGACAACTAATATCTAAAAATGTTAATTCATATGCATATTTTCACTTTTTCCTATCTTTCAAGCTCACACAGTAGATAAAAAGATGGGTAACAAATCTGAAATATTAAAGAAAAAGAAATGTCCCTATAACAGAAAACGTTTCAGCAGTTTTAGTTTTTAATTTTTGTCTGTTAATCTTTTTCTCTGTTTATCTGTGACTCTGTTTATTTAAACGCTCATAACGTAAGAACGGATCATCATAATTTTTGGTACGCAGTATAAGGTCTTAGAAGTATCATAGGCTACTTTTATCTCAAAACAATGCGAGTGAAGCCGCGAGTGTCCACTAGTTATGTAAATGTATGAGTAACCATTCACCTTCAGTTCACATTAAATAAAATACTATAGAAAAAAAAATGAAACGTGTCCTTTTAAGCAAATTATTTTATTACATTATAACTGAGATTGAACAATTCACTTTATTTTATTATTATTTATTTATACGAGTATTTATGTATCTCTACTTACAATGCAATGTGTAAATTATACTTACCTACTTTTTGTAAATCGGCGTATTTTAATAATTTATACGACTATTTTTATTTGGATTAACTATTAATAATTCAATAATAAATGTGGCTTTGGCTATATATATTGTGTACTTTGAATAAACACTACGGATTATATATGTAAAATAAAAAAAACTGAAATCAAATCACTAAAGCAAACTTCAGAATATGCGCCTCGGCACCTCTTGCTGCGAGATTTCGTTTACGAGCTTCATTAAAAGGAAACACGTAAACAATTATCACATGAAACTGAGAACAAAGTCAGACATTATACAAATGAAAAAACAGACAAAACGTCGATTATAATTTCAGACATTAAATTTGAAACAACAGTAACATGGTTTGTAGTCAGAAACAAGAAATGCTTGTGCGTTTGCACATGTAAATTAGTTTATAACTTTACGTCAGCTAATTTTTACGTTTGTGTTTTTTTTAACATAATTATAACGAGCTTGTAAATTTGAAATAGCAGAAACGTGATGATTACAAGTGTTTTGTAGATACAAACAAAAAAACAATTGTTAAAATGGTTAATGATAGGAACGAAATGACGTAGGTACACATTAGATCGTTTTGCGTTTACTAAAGATCCATCTATGGAATGACATAGAACTGTGAACAGGGATATGAGTAACTTACTCAAAACCTTTTAAGGGCTTTCGGTCTTGAAAGGTTTTCGTATACGCTTGGTACGTTAATGGCGATCAAAAAAAGCAGTAAAGTTATTTATAAAGACAAATCATGTTAGGAAAAGTTTTGATGAAACCTTCCAATATAATACTTTGTTTTCGGAAAAAAACGTCAAAGAACGTTAAAAATAAATAATTGATGTATGTATATACATTGATGTATGTATACATCATAAAAAACATGACTTTGCTAAAACCGTAAAACTAAATATTATTTGATTGTACATATGTATGTAGTATTTCCATATAACTTGTTTGTGTAAGTTAACACTATTACTAACAACTCTGTATGGAATCATTATTTAGATAAAAATAGATTTGAAACAATCATTAGTTCTATGACGTGTTTTCTCACTTTTTTTCCATAATGCCGTAGTTCCTTCCATTGTCATTTACGGTTTTTGACCGGTTTACATTATCTGTTATGCCCGCTACAGTAGTATGACTATCCTCAATTTTCCAAGTCATCGACAATGAATTTGACTATTCGCATGAAGCTTCAATATTGATGAAAAAATAATAGTTATTTGGCCAATATAATAGGTACGAACATTATTTACAAATAACTGAAAAAATAAATGTAAATACATTATTATGTACATACAAAATGTCCTGTCACAAGTCGGCCTCAACTCACGACAAATTGTACGAGTATGTCTCTTGATTTAAAATATATTTTATAATTAAATTTATAATTCTTGCAGTAAAGTATACGCTTCACTTGGACTTCGCTTTTCCCGTCAAATTTTTCAACAGTTTCTTTTTTTTTTAATTTTTAGTCATTGGAAGTATGTACATGTTTTATTCTTATTTACGTGTATGCTTAGTAAAAAATCTCATATCTTTACTAAACACAGTATCTAAATTACAACTTTGTAGTACATAATGAGATTTCTCTCACCTATTTGATGACAACTATGTTTTTGCAATCCACTGTAGATGTTGAACCAACAGAAACAACAACCAAGTCTAATTTAACTTGAGTCCACAGTGAAGTTCTTAGCACGGACACAGCTACTCAATGACTGATTCACAGGAAGATTCATATCCGAGACAAAAAATCCAGATAAATTACAGGCTTTTTAAATTAGTTGATTCAAACTACAGGTATTAAATTGAATAAAGTTTTGTCACAATGATAAACGCATTTTCTTGTAACCTCAATATAGTAATAGAAATAACCTCGTGTACAGTTTATAAGTGTATGAAATGTATACAATAACCACATACAAGTACTAACACCTATTTTTAAAATTAAAGTTTTTGATCTTAATCGAAACCAAATGCAGAAAAAACCGGTAACATCTTTACATATAATAAAACTGAAGAGGGTCAAACATCTGTGCAGAGAAGATATTCAAAAAAACTTTGGGTATACTTTAAATCAATAGTAAAAATCTTTCGTCGTCGTTTGCTTTATCTTATCGTTTATCTGTGTCTCTCTTTGTTTAAACGCTCATCCCGCAAAAACGGCTGAACGGTTCGTCATATTTTTTGGTATGTAGGTTGTATAAGTTTTTAAAAGTATCACAGGCTACTTTTTATCATGAAATAATGCAAGCGAAGCTGCGGTCGTCGACTAGTTAATAATAAAAAATCACAAGAATGTCGGTTAAAAAATACAATTTAATATTGAATGAATAACAAACCCCTTCAAGTAGGCGTGCTAGCCTGCAGCCTTTTGGCATAGACTTGGAAATTACTTGGCGGACTTCATTCAGAACTACAAGGATCATTTGAGCAAATGACAGACTCGAAAATAATGAAGAGCGACCGAGATTCCTGAAGTAGTGGAGAATGCACCATTTGGAATTGTAACTTAACTATACAATGCAATAAAACCATTATTTTGAATGATAAGTAATAAAGAAAGACAAAAAGGAAAAACAGCAAGAGTTTAAACATAGTATAGAATACCTGAAAATTTGGTTTTCTTCAGTTTTCTGCAAGTAAGTTAAGTTTTCATTTATAATGTTATTAACTAAGTACTTAGAAGAACTGCTAATATAATGTCACTACTAAATTGAAATGTATTTACGTATTGACGTACATACTTGGTTTATAGAAATGTATGATTATTTAAGAGACATGCAAACTAATAATAATTTCCTGCACAGTACACAATAAACAAGATACAATCATAACATAACAAACAATTTAAGATTGCATATCTATTTACTTACCTCTATGTACAAATATAGAAACATAAATCATCTTAAATTAAGCCTTTACCTATGTTATTTGCAGAACGGAATATAATTTAATAATTATTTCAACTTGACATTGTGATTATATATTGTGCAGGCAAAATGTATACAAGGGTCATGTAAACTGAACTCTAATGCGGAAAGCTATTTATTTCTATACACATACTTACATATATATGAATTGTGTACCTATTGTGTACCTCAGGACGCAATATTGCTTTGTCTTCTATGCGAGTTAGGTTTATAGATGAATGCTTAACGGATAGTAAACATTTCAGTCAACAATTTTAGCACATTATCAAAAAAAAAACTAAATTTTAAGCAAATAAATTTACATAACAAAATAATGCCTATCGGATTTGCTTTAGTAGGTTAATTAGGTCATTCCATATAAGTATTCTATATTATAATTAACAATTTATTAGAATGTAATAGACACGCTATCATATTGTAATCAGTACTAAGCAAATCGGAGGTCTTTAGCTCCACATTTAGGCTTACAATGAAATACTTCGCCAATGAATTTGCCAGTAATTACAGCTATAATGAAACATTAACTACTTAGTTACTGCGTCTCTAATTAATCGCGCCTAATAGCGGCAATTGACGATGAGACCCACAAAAAATAATAAATTGTCGTCACTAGAGTTAATCGAGCCTTTATTGGTATCACTTGCGTCAAAAATAAACTCTTTGTTGCTATTTCACCGCTTACAAAAACTATTTTTAAGTCTGCTCTTTAATCTGTGCAGTGTTCGTAATTTTGATAAAGACACAACTACATAAAAATAAACAAAAGATAAACAAACTATAAGTGAAAAGTTGTAACGAACACCAAAAAGGAAGTGAAAAACCTTTCCTGAAATTCTATCCGCTCAATTAAAAACTGAACTCTATTACTATGAGTGATAGAGACTACAGTCGCAGTAATCGAAGTGACAGTGAGGACGAATGCCGATACGACAGTGATTCTTGCGAGAGTGATAACGAGATAAGGATTATCCGGGAATACAGGAATAAGTGCCAGGTATTTATTTATCTAATTAAAGTTTTTTACCGTTCTTATACTTGACAGTCTGAGATTTAACCTCTATATCATCAGAGGCTACTCTAGCATAATATGCACTATCGACTTTTTGGGAAATATAATATATAAATAAATATTCGGGGACATAGTACACAGCGCCATCTAGCCCCACACTAAGCAAACGCTTGTGTAATATTTTTTTTGTATATACATATTTATTATACCTACATAGAAACGACCAGACTCAACACGAGTAATTTTACATTAAGAACATGCATGTACATATGAATGAACGTGGCACTGAAACGTGGCTGCTGGATTATATTATTACTAGTTTGTCTACTGTTTCTCGCACTACCTAGTCAGGGGAAAATACCTACCTACCTCTGATCCACGTTTCTTTATCGACCATCTTAAACATTTTCACGAAAGCCTTAGGAACAAAATTAAATTATACGATATATTTAACCTGAAAAATAATTGGCTGCCGAAAAAGTACTCTTACAAAAATTTTCATAACTATAACAAAAATTGGGTAGTAACATACCTATTTGAGATAACGTATTTGAGATATATCGCTCAATAGTGACGTATTTATAAGCAGATACCTTAGAAGTGCTTAAGCCCAAATAATAAAGCTATCAAATATGTATTAGGAAATTTATATTAATAACTAGTGGGTGCTCGCAGCTTCGCTCGCATTAAGAAGTAAAACTTACATCTCCTATTTCACCCCTTTAAAAGTTGCATTTCCAAAAATCCTTTCTTAGCGGATGCCTACATCTTAAAATCTACCTTCATTTCAAATTTCAGCCCAATCCGTCCAGTGGTTTGAGCTGTGCGTTGATAGATCACTATATCAGTCAGTCACCTTTGAGTTTTATATATTTAGATTTGTACGTAATATATGGTATCTATTCCTATTAAGCCTAGACATTATATTAGAAGCGAGGAAAATTACAATGTATCTGTTTTCACTAATGTATTTTTATCGGTTTGAAAATGTCGACACTAGAGTTCGCCACTCATGATGAGAAAAAGTAAATGGTTGAAAAAGCTATATATCACGTTTGCAGGTTGCATCTTAGATATTGTTGGAACTAAAGGTGCGAAAGGTTCTGGAAAACGCTGAGATCACCAAGTCTTCTTAGCGTGTGAATTGTTTGTAGTGTAAACCGCCTGGGGAAGTACCGGTGCTTTGTAAATTATTCTACGGTCATAGGGTAACTTGCTAAATGCTTTTAGTTACAGAGCATAAACTTGATAAATATAATTAAAAATATGCACCGCTAGTATTTTCGATCGACATACATAATATATCTAATGTGGTTAAGAGTCCACTAAGGTAAAAAAAATATAATAAGAGTACCTGTTTATGAAAAAGCAAGTTAGTCAAAGATGTTCATGACAGCATTCTCAAATACAAAATAGGCCTAATTAAAATTTATCTCAGTATTACATTCCCACTGAGACACTGTTAAGAGAGAACTTGTTCTAATTTGCAAGATACATTGTACCGAAAGAAGGGCTTTACACAAAAAAAAATGGCCGCGACTGCGAGAAAATTTCGAGTGGGGTGGCAACTAAGGATACATTCTGGCGAAATCAATTTCAGGAATTTTAGAGAGGTAGAGGAACACTTACATAATTAATATTTTATTTCATACTTAGATATCATATGGATTTTTATAACGAAAAAATTTTGTGAATCGTATGTATTTTTATTAATTATAATTTCCCTATATGGTATATGGAAAAAATACTTTGAACTCCTTTTTGAATGCATATAATTATTGTACCTCATATTTGTTACCAATTTATTTTCTTTGAATATCATTAAATTTGGCATTTTAAAAACATTTATACAGATAACAACCAAATACAAAAAGCAATTAAGATAGCTAAGTAAACTATGAATATCCATGAAAGCAACTTTAAAAGCTTTTGCTAAGCTTTGCCGAAGTTTATTCTTTTATCAGTAACTACTTGAGCAAGTAAATAATTTACAGCAGCAGTCCCTGCAAATTCTTTTTAATTTCTTTGTTTCTAAAAGTTGGAATCGCTTCATCGAGTACTTTTGACAATTATTCCTTTTTTTTGAGAATATATATGTACATATATGATATGTTTATAACTATACTACTGCTTGTTGGTAATATATACACTTATTTTAAGTAAAGTATGTAATATTCCAATTAACCCTATTGCTTAGATACATATACATAAATTGTAAAAAAAAAAAAAAATTGTAAAATAATTTAATCAGCATTGCCATCTAGCGTGGTAATGCGGCCAGTATGCTGGGCACGCTGCCCTCTGGTAGTGGGCTGGAGCACTTAGATTATCTTTAGGCTTTTCTAAAGATTTTCTAAGTGCCCCTTTTTTGTAGTAGTTAGAAGTAGTATGTTCAGTTTCTCTTCCCTTGTTTTTATATTTTATTATTGTAAATAAAGACTTATTCGGTAAGTTAAAAATAATAAAATAAAAATTAATGTTATTACATTGAACTTTGTACGAACATACGAACCGATTTATTAGTGTATTGTTACAAATAATTTGGTATAATATCATGAGACGGGTACGTTACGTAGAACTAATTGGTTGGTAACAGACAGCTCTAGATATACGTAAACGTCTTATAAATCAGAGTATTAGCTTTCGTATTATGTATTCTGTGCTTTTGTTCACGTGATAGAAGCTCAGTTTGACACAAAGTCGTCTTTTACACGAACATATCCAGAACAGAAGCATTCTATTTATTATTCACATTCGATACGAACGCAAGAATTTACGTGAAACATTGCACACCATTCTTGTTAAAGTTTATTGTGTGGAAGATTTATGGCTATCTAGTGACATAAAGCAGATTTACTCGTGCAGTACCTAAACATAGCTATTGACCAAATACCATGAAATGTGTATACTTTATGTATATCATTGTGTACTACTTGCCAGATAGTTTGCATATTTTTACGTCAGAGTTGGTAAAATAAAAACAAATACATAATACCTATTATTGTAAATTATGCTACAGAATTGGCACAGTTGGAGTACATAATATTCGTTAGCGAGTTATTTTGGGGTCGAATAGAGACCAATACATAGGTACTTCAAAAAACGCAGATTATGTAGATGGGTTCGTTTCTAGGTAAACTGCGATAAGAACTATAGAACAAGCTTTTGGAAATAAATTCGTTTCCGTATCCAAAAAAATACAATTTATTTATTTTCCTAAATAGTCTGAGAGCTCGTGAAAGCTAGACTTCGGTAATTTTTTAAAGACTAAGTTTTGTTGCATGCACAATTTACAAGCGACCAAGTAAATACGAGTGTAGGCATATACTCATAAACAAAACTACATAAACCTCAACAATATTGGAGGTCAAGGTAACAAACAAAATGCACAGTAACTTTTGTACAGTCAGAAAAAAAATAACTGCTGTTCCATACATATGTATCATCCCACGACGAGAAGTATGAGAAGTGAATTTTATTCACAAATTTACAAAACTCTTAAAACACCTGTTGTTGTAGTATTACGATATTAGCTACTAGCCATGTCAGAGGCCCTTAGGGCGGCTTGATATACTCTCAACACCAGAGTTGGCCACTTTTATTCGATAATTAGATGAAGCCACTAACCCAGCAAAATAGCTGGTGTGCATCAGACAGTTCCGCACTGAGTAAGTTTAGAATTGTCTGATGATGTTCTGCAATAATCAATAAAAAATCAACAAGAGTTTATCATTTATGGCCTTTTGTCTATTTAATTATCCCGAATGAAATCTTTTGTATACTTTAGGACCTAGAACATCAGACAGACGTTTTTATGGCCTTCTGCCAAATTGGGTTCACAAGAGATTAGATACTAAGCATAGCCGTTCTTTTCTTACCAATTTGCGTTTGGCCTCGTTACTAATTGCAATCATTTAGATGGACGATACCTTTATAAATTGCCTGGGCTTTTGTTAAGTTTATGATACTTTTTTGTAGCATTGTTTGGCTTTGTAATTTATTTAAGCTTGGCAATCTGCATTTGTTATTAATTGTATTATGCTTTTTATACTCTTCTTTATTACTAAGTGCTTAAGAAGGTCTAAATAAGATTTAGGTTTACTTAAAGGTCGATGATCCTGGTTCATTGAGATGATGATTTCATCGCTTTGATGTCCTTTATTTATGTAGGTATATTTATTTTATTAGTAACATATACCCGACGCTTCTCCCGCATTGTCTCAATAAAAGAATTACCATATGTGACGTGTACCCCAATACATACTAAAAACTATACAACGTAATTTCCTACCACGAATGAATAGATGGCCGCTATTTGTCGGTACTAATAAATCACTCTCACGATATTCTATACATCAAGACATCATTCATAATAGACGTTCTCAATTCTAGCTCAAACAAACCTCAAAAGGTCACGTATACTCGTGACTATGTAAGTCTGTATACCTAAATGGGAATGCTTTTATGCCATTTCCATTCATCTTTTGCAGGATTCCATCCTTCGTTTTGTTATGGAGATGCCTAACATTATCACATCCTATTGTCCAATGAATAGTAAGCAAGTAATTTATTCTGTAGTGACAAAAGCCACACGACTCCGCTATTCAGTGTCTATTCTTAATTGTATTGATGCCTAGTACGTAGAGTAATTCATTGCGAGCGTGCCTTCTTTGTTGCTTTTTGCACAAATAAATAGTAGTTAAGAACTTCCTCGTTCAATGCAACAAAAAAGTTATCGGGACGAGTTGGTTTATTCAAATCACATAATTACTTTGTAAAAGTTAGATTTGGCATTAATCAAATAGAGTTTAATAATCAATGTTTTAAGAGGTAAATGTAATACGATTTTCAGCAAAATCATCGATTTACTCGGCAAAATTCAACTTAACCACTTAAAAAGTGGCAGGGTACGGCAATGCCTGGCTTATATTGTCAAAAAATTTATTGTAATAAAAAATGATTATGATGGCTAGTGAAAGGACCTTCATTTATTTCAAGCTGCCTTTGAAAACTCAATCCACTGATTCACACTAATTATTTTACGTAAAGATTAAAATCTGTAGTTCTAATTACTCCCTCTTCACATAAGACCTCTGGGTTGGCAATCAGTCAAGTAAATCTTATGAGATCACCTTCAACCTATCGAATTATATATTATTACTATTGATCAGTTTAGACCTAATAGTTCAAAGAGTAAACCTATATGTAAAGACATATTGGTCCTGTATTTTGTGCTTTCAATTATCTAATTGTGGTATTGGCTGTGCGTTGATAGATCACTATGTCAGTCAGTCAGTCAGACACCTTTGAGTTTTAAACATTTAGAAAACAGTTCAAATAGACAGTAAATGTACACAATATATATCTCACAATGATTTCAATTGAACATCATGATCCGGACGCTCTAAGAAATATTAGTTTAGAAGGTTAAATTAATATAATATTGATCCACATATGTATCGCAAACACCATAATGTCCCAGGACATTAGCTACCTCACTTGTGGGATAATGAAGGGAATAAATATATTGAGACAAATTGTATGATGTAGGTCATAATTGTATACTAGCGCGCCTCGCGGCGTGGCCCGTCTAAATCCAGGAGTACAGTGAACAACTTTTAATTCAATCTATAATTACATATTATAGCTGATGGGGGTCAACAATTAGAACATAGAAATTACAAAAAATATATTTTGTAGTTCACGTTGCAGCAGTATTTAGAATTTTCGTGTTTGTCTGTTTATTTAAACGCTCATAACGCAAAATGCCTGAACGGATCTTAATTTTTTTGGTATGTAGGTATTATACGGTGTTAGAAGTGTCATAGGCTAATTTTTATCTCAAAATAATGCGAGTAAAGCCGCGGACGTCCACCAGTTTGTTATATATCTGTATACATATGTCTATGTTTAAACAATTTCTTTGTACACAAAATAGAAGACACATAATTGTCACTTTTGTGTGTCACAGTGATATACACTGGTTACTAACAAATTTTAGTCGAATTTGTGACAGCGTTGCGAGTTACCAGAACCCCTGTATAAAGAACATTCGATACAAGTATCTACAGTAGAGTTACTCACAATATACACAGACTTTGATAAGTGTCCTTCATACATTGTGTAAAGAAATAGCATAAAATTTAGCAGGCACATAAAAAAACAAACAAAAAAGAAAATTGAGAGATAAGTACTTTACCGGACACGTGAAGTTTTTCTCAGTATTCACGGAATTCTCTCAACAATAAGTACATACAAGCCTATCTATTGATGTATTTTATCGTTTTTACAGCAGTCTTCTGGAATAACAAGAAAAACACACCACTATAGTTGTTATATTAGCATAGAATACTTATAATTATTAGCTGTAATATTTGTTATGTTTTTAAGTTTTTTTTTTCATACATACTTGGTACTTGGTGGTGGTTGGTTGGTTGGTAGTGGTTGGTTGAATTGAATGTATAATGAACATGAACATAATTATATGTAAAGAAATTTAGGTACGTATTTATGAATAAATGAATATTTTGATTATGATCAAGTTCGGTCGTGCATGGAGTACTGTTCGCATCTTTGGGATGGATCAGCCAAGTACCAACTTGAGGCACTAGAGGCAATTGAGAGATTATGATTACATCTAAGTATCTGCTTCTAAACAAAAATATACTTTAAAAGTGTAGAGATAGTCTAGTCTGTTCTAGTATGTATGTGACCTGTGTGATTTCTATGTGATCTAAAATCAAAGTGAGCGGTTGGCTTAATCAATGCCTAATTGGTAGACAATATACATACATCTGTATATATGTATTTGTCGCACCCATGCCCGCATCTGAAATTCACATCAATCGTCATCAATAATGATAAGCGATATTAATATATTTGTTATCGTTTGAGAAGAAGGTACTGGATCCAGTACTACGACCCAAGCGTTTGTGTGGGACTAGATGGCGCTGTGTGCAATGTTCCAGAATACTTATTTATTTATTTTTATTAAGTATTGAGAGTATCGCAAAACCGTAAAAGCAATCAAATTATTGGTATTTTTATTGCTTCCGCTACTGATATTTAAAGCCGAAATAAATTAATTCATACATTAATTAATAATTTTGACAAATTGGTGTAATTTATATTAAAGATATAGGTACCAGAATCTAATTCTCATGAAACCTGGTTCGCATAGACTGACAAAAAGAAAAGTTCCACTGTCTGTATACAGTCCACTGCAAGCTGCCAAAAAATGTACCTTTATGTTTCGTTGTTACACAAGACATTCCTACAGCGATGTAGCCTAAATCCACGTATACAATACTAGTAAATGCCCGCGGCTTCACTCGCATTATTTCGGAATTAAAAGTAGCCTGTGTCACTCCTAGGATCTCAAATTACCTACATACCAAAAATCATGATTATCCGTTCAGAAGTTTTTGTGTAATAAACAGACAAACAGAGACACAAATAAACAGAGAAAAAGGTAAACAATTTTTTTTGAAATAGAACGTGTTCTGCTTTTAAATTGAAATAACTCCAAACATTTTTTTAAACATCTTCCATATGCAGACATTCCGCCCTCTTTAGCTTTATTATATGTATAGATAGATATACATACATAGACATATATTAAGGTTTTATGAGCGTCCGAGATTGGTGCAGTGCGGGGTGGCCAGCTGTTGTGAATATCAGATGCAATCTGCATATTTTGATTGTCTGACGTAGGTATTATTATATTGCATCAACGTCGGGCCGAAGAGGCGCCGGCTTAATCAACTTATTAAGTGAAGGAACTTTTGCCTGCCTATCTGTACAGTCATTTGGTTATGTTTTGCAAGACAAGGTTTAACATTATATAATTATTTTAATAAAGTATTTTTAGGCGAAAAAGTAGTGTACTTCTCTCTCTGAGTCGTAATTTCTCATGACTGAGGGTCGTGACTCCCCCACAGAATTAATTAGTTAGGGGAGTTCTCTTGTGCAGTTAGATCGTGGTGGGCGCCCAGGTCCTTCCACGGAAAGAAAGTAGTGTATTACTACTATTGGTACTCAAATTTTGCTACTAGATTCTGCTTTTTTATTTAGTTTACAACTTAGACAAGTTGAATATACTCGTATAATGTAGGATTTCTTTCAGATCTTGGTGTAATGTTAATCTATGTATATAAAACTCAAAGGTGACTGACTGATTGACTGACTGACTGGCATAGTGATCTATCAACGCACAGCCCACCAACCACCGAACTAATGGACAGATCGGGCTGAAATTTGGCATGCAGGTAGATGTTATGACGTAGGCATCCGCCAAGAAAGATTTTTTGTAAATGTCGCTTTTAAAGGGGTGAAATAGTGGATGCAAATTTACTTATTAATGCGAGCGAAGCCGCGAGCACCCACTAGTTTACTATGTAACTGTTTACCCAGAAACGATACGAGTTTTACAAAGAAGATGATTAGATACTATCTTAGGGCTTATTGTGCCTTGGGTATGAATTAAATAAATAAATAAAATAAATAAATATTCCGGGACATTACACACAGTGCCATCTAGCCCCACACTAAGCAAACGCTTGTATCGTGGGTACTAGATAACGGATATAATACTTATATACTTTTTTTTGTAAATACATACTTATTATACATATAAACGACCAGACTCAACACAAGGAATTATAATTTTTTAAAGTACATAAATTCTTGTGTCATGCGGGAATCGAACCCGCGACCTCTAGATTAGAAGGCAGAACCACTTCTAACTAAGCTAACAGGCCAGTCAATTGATTTATTCCATGAATTGTGTATTTTAATTTTAATTTATTTTGCAAATTTCCTATTTTAATTTTTCTCTTAATACAAACATTTATGGAGAGTAATAAAATGAACGTAAGAATATTTTTCTGACTTTAATATTAAATAATTAAACTTTCTGAGAAGTAATTTTTGGAGCTGAAATATTCAAACGGCTATATTATCAAAAAGGTAGGTAACTAAATTCTACTGGTATATTTCCTATAGGCACATTTTTTATCTCAACTTTTATATGTTCGCTGGAATCTACATTCGACGGATTTTTCCGTAGCATTAAATCCCAAGCGAAGATAAAACCACATTTTTGTCATTAGCAACGCGTGTTATCGGTCATGTACATGCACTTACGGATATTATACATTTGTTGCTAACACCATCATGGATTTAATATTACTTTATCGACGCCTTGCCTTGGGAAGTTAGTATATCAAGTACAAAGTAAAAGCACACTACTATAAATTTTATTACTTACTATAATTTTCTAAACACACAAGCAATCAAAATCTTAATTATTATAATTCAAAGCTTTTATGGGGTTTAACTTAGGTAATATTAATCTAGTAAACAGTCAATATAAAAAAACTATTATGTATATAAATTGTACCTGAATCAATCTTCAAGTAAGTAGTAGGTACTAGATTTCAACATTGCTTCATATTAGGTAAGTTGTAGTCAAGCGTGAGCCCATTAAGTGTAAAAGAAATCCTAATCTACTCACTCTTACTACATATTTGCATACCCTATCAGGGTCATTGTTCAGTCTTTAAACCTTTACAATTTGCAAATAAATGCTATGACTATGACTATGACTCTTTCAAAGCAAATAGTCTAAACTTTACTCCTTGTGGGACTAGATGACGTATGAAATATACTGGAATACTATATATATTTCTTTATTTATAACCTAAAAATAAATATAAATGCAAGTATATAAAAAGACTTATAGTAACCCCCTGGTTCACCATACCGGGGCAAAGCCCTCGGCCCATTAACGGCTTTGCTGCGGTACTTCGATTGAAACCAATGAGGAATCCAATGGACACTTCGAGAATCCCAGAATTACACTCGTAAAGCACGAGTTTACAGTTATGAGCGCACTATGAATAGAAAATAAGATTGACTTTCTCTTAAAGTACTCTTTTCTATAGAGTGACTCAAATGTTGAGTTTGGAAGTGCCCACGTAAAGAATTTTATGTTTTACTTCGACTAGCTGGAAGTTTATATCGCTCTTAGAGTCAGTAAAGATTTGTTGTAAGTTCTCTCACGTATCTCAAATATTTTTAATAACATTTTATGTAGACAATCCCATGCAAAGAGAGCCAAGCAAATGTTAAGCAAATCAATCAATTTTATAATGAATTTCAGTTCAATCGTATTATATTTGAATGTACACACTCATACTCCTGTGAAGTGACACCATGTCATCCGCAAATCGGTACGAGTAATATAATCTACTAGCTTTTGCCCGCGGCTTCGCACGCGTTATCTATCTAAATATATAAAACTCAAAGGCGACTGACTGATATAGTGATCTATCAACGCACAGCCCAAACACTGGACGTATTGGGCTGAAATTTCAAATGAAGAAATATGTTATGGCGTAGGCATCCGCTAAGAAAGGATTTTTAGAAATGCAATTTTTAAAGAAGTAAAATAGTGGAAACAAGTTTTACTTTTTATTGCGAGCGAAGCCGCGAGGACCCACTAGTTATAGTATAATAGTATAAACCTTTCTCTTAAATCATTCTATCTATTAAAAAACAATGTATCAAAATCCGTGGCGTAGTTTAAAAGAACTAAGCATGCATACAGACAGACGCGAGAAGCGACTTTGCTATGTAGTGATCCATCTATTCTACTCACTTTAAATTTCATTACGGTCTCAACCAGCTCGGTCCGTGTATTCTCTCGATGCAAGTTGAAATGCTCGCCCACGACACGCGAGCATTCAATAGCATTCCCGATAAAGGGTCGGGACTTCGGGAGTACAAATCAAAGATGTCTCGCTCCCAATTGCTCGGTACCATCCTAAGAATAATTATAAAGTATAGAAATGTATCTGACCCAAAAAATGTTCCACGAGGAGGTCAAAATCCGTCACCTAAACCTGACACATGACAGGTTGAGACAGTTGAGCGGTGATGGCTGTTAAATACGAAGTCATAGTTGTTAATTTGCAAATTGTAAAGTGCTTACTTCTCAACTAAGATAACCTACGCGACCAACTGCACGCATGAACACGCATTCGGCTATTTCCGGCATCGTAAGGGCCCGTTCACACATGGGAGTCCATTTTACCGGTACGTTTTTAACGGATACGTCATAAATGTATGCTCTGTTCACACATAGGCACCGTATAACGTACAACGGATCCGTCATTACTGGACGCGATTTTCACACATAGGTAGGTATAATGTATACAGAATACTGTGCCATGTGTGAGGTCACTCATACAACTACATACGCCATTGACGAAAAAAAAGCGTACACGATAAAACGGAACAGTAAAACGGAGATACATATGTGTGAACCGACCGTAAGTGATCACGATTAGTAAGCTATGTGTGCGAGTGGCGTGTGAGAGAAAGATGAAATGTGGAAGCGTTTTCAATGCAACGTTTGTGAGGAGTTTTAATTCTATAGAATGAATTTATTCGTAGGGTCGGCCATCTCCGCTTGCAATTACTGACCAACAAAGTGAATCGTTCTCTTTCTGAAGGCCATGCATTCTTGCCGACTTCGCTAATATTTGTAGTTGGAAGTGACTCTAGGCATTACCGAGAAATTGTTGTTAGATGTTAGATAGAAGTAGTCAGTAAAATTAAATTCCTTTATTTTACACTAAAACAAATAAAACACAAGTATAAGGATATTTAGACCATTAGATTGGGACAGAGGACGGTCTTACCACTTGGAGTAATCTCTTCCAGGCAACAGTACAATTATATGAATAGGACTCAGATTTAATAATCATTTATGTTAAAATTTTGTGTATTGCGTCTTTTCTTTATTAAGCTGAAAAGTAGTACTACTGAGTAACCGTTTTTTATTGTATTTCTAAGCTTTAAAACCAAACTACCTGAGCATGAAAATTAAACATTAATAAACGTAAAATATTGCTACGAAAAATGCAATTTTAACGCGGTTAAAAGCGCTTTTATTATGTTACAGCGCGCTTTTTGCGAAGCCTTTGAGTAATAAAAAAATAACTCATGCTACAGCAGATTTTGGTGTCGGGTCGGTCCCATCCGCGGCATGACTTTATGAAAAATAATGGTTGAAAAAGATTATGATATTGCCCACTCCTGGGCAAAGGTCTCCCCCAACTCCCTCCATGCGTCCCGGTCGAAGGCCTCCTCCTTTGCCCAGGAGTGGAACAGTATAGGTTAATAAAAAAAACTTAAAAAGGTAAACTTGATCAACTAATAACTTGATTTACTTTGCCCAGGAGCGGAACAGTATAGGTTAATAAAAAAAAACAAATAGGTAAACGATCAATTTTTAATAATTTACATACCTACATTCCAAGTGTCCAAGTCCAATAGGCACTTAGGGTAATATATTCTGAGTTCTTCTCTACGGGATCGCGTTCATGCCTATAATAATATTTCCTGAGGCTGAGTAAATTTCCGTTGGAGAGAAATAGATGGCATTTGGAGCAAAATATGAAAAATCAATGAACCTGCGTAAAAATTGGATGTCGAGGTCTTATACTGAATGTTCTACCAAATATTTATTCAGAAAATTTTGATTTTCTTTTATACCTTTAAATGTACCTTTGTATTTAAGTAGAATATTTTTTAAGCATATCTGTTTATGTGAAATAATTATCAGAGGAAATGCGTCATATGAGGAAAGAGCATCACGATGTATCTGTCCAAGAGAACTCCTCCAGTGAATTGACTCAAGGGGAGACACGACCCTCAATATTGAGAAATAATGAGTAAATGAAATTATTGGAAGAACGTGTTAACATTCCAATTAATTCATTTACTTGATAATGATTGCTAAAAATGGTCACTACAAAAAAAAGATGTATACAAATACACCTGTAGTGAGACATATAATTTTTGTTTATGTGTGTCTGTTTTTGTGGTCACTGAAAAATAACGAGAAACAAAATAAAGGGTCGCGGGTCACTAATGATTTATTTGAAGGGAACCAATAAAAGTAATGGAGTTATCGTGTGTAAAATGAAAATTGTAATAAAATGGGACAATATTATTACGAATATTATTTATTGTGTGGTTTCTCGTAACTAATGGGCATTCGATGTTGTTTCTGAGCAAGTTAAATAGAAGCTACTATTGTCACCGAAAAAAAAAACTATGAATTGTATGACTAAAATAAAAACTATTTTGGTAACACCCAAAAAAATAGTACTGTTTACTTAATTATCTACTGTGTTTTATTTATTTATCAATTTTTTAGCTATGTATGTATGTCCACAGTTCTGGAATCCCATTACTATGTCAAGCAAAGGACCAGAAATAGCGATAAGCCTGCCGAGTAATAGAAATAAAACAATGTCAATCTAAACTTTGGAAAGATTTGTTTAAAGGCTTTTGTCAAAGCTGTAGTTAGGTACCCTTGTGGTCAGACCTGCCAATACCTTGACCCTTTAGCAATATTAATACCTATTCCAGTATAAATGAATCCTGTGCTATTTCCGTTAGTAAAGCGAGTGTGGCTCAGCGGTTCCAGTGTCTGCCTTTCATCCAGACGCATCCTGGTTCTAATCTAGCCCTACACCAATGTCTTGTATTTTCAAGTTATTTGTGGATTTGCACTCTCTTAGCGGTGAAGGAAAACATCGTGAGGAAATCGACATGTTTGAGAACCACAATATCCGAGGACATGTGTCTTCCGTGGAAGGGCCTGGGCGCCCACCGCGATGTATCTGCCCAAGAGAACTCCCCTATCGAATGAATTCTGCGAGGGAGTCACGACCCTCAGTCATGAGGAAATAATACACAAGAGAGAGAGAGATTTCCGTTTTAATTTTCTTCTGGAGAAATATTGAACGTTAACTACTTTGAGTGAACATGACACATTGAGGTTTCGTAGAAAAAAATATAGATAGGTATATTCTAGGTAACCTTGTTACACCCTACGCTTCAGCAATGCTAAACATCAGGCAGGCTGTAGTCAAACGCTCAATATTCAAATAATCCGAACAAGAACATTCACAAGTTTCAAAGTTCTCACATGTTTAATGTTTATATTGGAAACTGATTGCCAGAGAACTAATTTATATCCCAATAACTCAATTATGTCTAGATTATTATGTCAAGAACTTTAGATGTTGACTAGGGTTACACTAATGAAGGTAGGCGCTAATTACTCAGCTGATACCAAATATTCTGTATTGATTAATTTATGAAACTAGTTACTATTAATTTTTAATCTTACTTAAATCCTTAAAAATAACTTACAAAGCATCATAATCATCATCATCAGTCCGTTATCGACCACTGCTGAGCATAAGCCTCTCTTCTAGTACGCCACTCATCCATGGCCTGTGCAGATTTAATCCAGGTGCTCTTGCGGTTTTTCTAATGTTGTCAAACCGGGCGGCCTCTGTTTCTATGGCCAGTCATGGGTCTCCTGTCCGTTAACGTTACAAAACATTAATATAGTAGTTATCTAAAGCTAACTTACCTAGTATTAAAATGATATATAAATGAGTGCGAGCCTCATTTCAACGCTGCAATACGTATGTATTGCTACATTTCTAATCACAGTAAAAACCAGCATACTGGAAACCTGATACATCTTTGGCTCCAACATAAGTACATAATCTCTTTCTTTAAATCAAATCAAATCAAAAGCTTTTTATTGAACTTAACTTAACTTCTTGGCGGCTACCAGTCATAAACACACATAAAACTGATTTTATTATGACTTAACTATGTAAATCTGTGTATAACCCTAAATAAGAGCCTACACTCCACAATACAGGTGCATTACATCCTAGTGTGGAGTGTAGCGATCAAAATTGTATTAGAACCTAAGTTTTTAATCAAAAGTTATCTTTACAGTTCAACCACCTTTTTAAACCTAAAACGGCTCAACTATAAAGGATGTGGTTATCGATCTAATGCTATATTAGCCGCCATTTATAACTCAGTATCAAATAACGACTTTATCAGACGCCCATCGTTGATAATGATAACGACTAATGACAATGCAAAAGGTTTACTCCCTATATTGCTAAAATAATATTCCCCTCTAGTAGGCAATTTATTTTTACTGCCTTTAAATGGCATCTTCTTATTACATACTAGTGGACGCCCGTGGCTTCACTCGGAATATTTTGAGATAAAAAGTAGCCTCATGACACTTCTAAGACCTCATACTACTGACATATATTTTTATCTTTATCTTTTTATCTTTATTAGATTTTTGACCCTTTTCATAAAGATGAGCCTTCATCGATAAATGGTCTATTCAACACAAAAAGAATTTTTCAATTCGCACCATAGATAAAGATCTATACTAATATTATAAAGCTGAAGAGTTTGTTCGTTTGTTTGTTTGTTTGAACGCGCTAATCTCAGGTACGACTGTTGCGAATTGAAAAATTATTTTTGTGTTGAATAGACCATTTATCGAGGAAGGCTTTAGGCTATATAACATCACGCTGCAACTAATAGGAGCGAAGAAACAATGGAAAATGTGGAAAAAAACGGGGAAAATTATTCATCTTTGAGATTTCAAAAAAACGTGTATGAAAGAATTAATGCCCAAAATATCAATTCCACGCGGACGAAGTCGCGAGCACAGCTAGTTAGATATATGTACAGATTATGATCAATAACTTCACTAAGTACATACATACTTATGACTTATATAAGAAATTTGCTGAATCTAAAATATAAAAAAAACTTTTTGAATGCGCCCTGTTTTATTATAAATTTAATTTCAAAGCATTAGAAGTGCTCTGAAAAGTTTTCGTATAAAATATCAGTAAACCTATACAATCAAATAGAAGCCTAAGCTTAGCATTGTAAGGTTTTATGCACAGAAAGTAGAACTAAACAATCTGATTTTCTAAGCCATCTGATACCGTACCGAAAATGTATTCGGTTAGGTAGAAAAAATATGTTTCGATACAATTAGGATGTTAAGAAAACGTACCATTATTTTCTTTAGACTACCAAACATGCAATAATTTTTCTTCTTTCTTTTTTTTAACAATAAATTCATATTTAATTGTAATCAGGGATATAATGTTGTTTGTATGTATAATAACTATGTATTTACAAAAGAAAAGTATATAAGTATTATATCCGTTATCTAGTACCCACGACACAAGCGTTTGCTTAGTGTGGGGCTAGATGGCGCTGTGTGCAATGTCCCGAAATATTTATTTTTATTTTTATTTTAATATAATAATAATAATAATCAGGGATATAATAATCGTATAAACATTGCCATCCAGCGTGGTAATGCGGCCAGTATGCTGGGCACGCTGCCCTCTGGTAGTGGGCTGGAGCACTTAGATTATCTTTAGGCTTTTCTAAAGATTTTCTAAGTGCCCCTTTTTGGTAGTAGTTAGTAGTAGTATGTTTAGTTTTTTCCCTTGTTTTTATATTTTATAATTGTTAATCAGGGATATACAGAATATAAACACTAATTCTGTCGTGATTTATATTGAACCATTGTTCAAGCTCCATCAAAGGATAACAAAGTAGTACTTTAGAGAACACAATTTCACCTATTATACATCAAACCGGCGCCGGCGGAAAGTATCCATTAACCTTACCCATTGTGGTCAATAATACTGAAATACTATTTGTAAATAAACTAGAAGATGCTCTCGGCTTTGCCTGATATTTTAGGTAAAAACCCAATAACCCAGAACCGTCACAAAAATCACGACTATCCATCGTTCCATTGCAGCTTGAAATAAAGAAAAAACTGACCAACGAACACATTTTCACTTTTATATAATGACTAGCTGTGCCAGCGACTTCGTCCGCGTGAAATAGTTATCACTATAACGTTTCTAGTGAGTTAATCTTAAAAGATAGACATATACTGTTGCAGACATTTTGTTAGATCATTTCAAGAGGAATAATTCTTTATACAATTTTTTTTTATATCTTGAACCGTTTTCGCAGCACACCCAACGGAAGCCCTCAAATATGACTATTTTCCCCGCACGTTCAAACAAACAAACAAACTCTTTAGCATTATAATATTAGTATAGATATGATAAGAAATAGATAGACCCTTACATACGTGTATGCGGTAAAATCTGGCTGTGTTGACGCACTTTTTTAAGCCTGTGCAAACTCGGCCAAGATCGTACGATCCATATTAAGCCGAGGTGATTAATCAGGATTTGGTCCACTGAATATAATTTGTAAGACGGTCTTTATGCAAACAAATTTCGGGTTCGAATTAAACCACAATCTATTGTTAGGGTCCAAATTGTCTAAGCCCTCCGTCTCTTATTGATCTATTTACAAATACGACTCTTGATTAACATTTTGAGAACATTCCATGTGTTGAGAGAGTAACCTTAGTAAGCTTATTACAAACAAAGGATACCTACTTACTTGTTGAACACAAATTGAAAGTTTCTTGGTATCATGCACCAAAGAAACATTTTCTTTGAAGTTTTTTGAAAGGGAAGTAGTAAAAAAAACATTGCTACTTCGCCTGTGAAAGCCTGTTCTATAAAAAATTTGAGGATGATTCCAGTACTGATTCAGATAGCGAATAAATGTTTATGCTTATTTTTTTGTTTCATTTTTTAAATTCTATTGTTCAATTTGTTAAAATCGTTTTGTACACAAAATCATCAAATTTGCAATATAATATTCTATCCAGCGTGGTAATGCGGCCAGTATGCTGGGCACGCTGCCCTCTGGTAGTGGGCTGGAGCACTTAGATTATCCTTAGGCTTTTCTAAAGATTTTCTAAGTGCCCCTTTTTTGTAGTAGTTAGAAGTAGTATGTTTAGTTTTTCTTCCCTTGTTTTTATATTTGATTATTGTATATAAAGATTATTATATTCTAATATTGCGTTCAATCTCTGATAAATATTAAAATCATTATTATTTCTAGATGATAGCTTATCTTAGATTTACTGAGATAGATCAAGGAAGTTTATTGTTAGTACTGTACTTATTCTAAATTTTCTTCTGATCCACAATATATTCATAGCTAAAACTTTCACAATAGAGTATATTATTATTTATTAGATCTTAATTTGTTAGGGAAATGTAATGCTATCAGCAAGAGGATATCTTTATTTTAAAAAATATTATAACGGGTTAACAACAACTTATTCGTTTTGAACTATTTATAACAGATAATATGTTATTTCAAGCAGGCCGTCTTTAGATTTCAGGCAGTAAACTCTACGAACTGTGTAACCATTAGAAATATAGAGGTCCCAGTTGTGCCGATGAACCAAATAAAAAAGATGATTTTAGAATTGAAAGCCGGAGGTCTATAAAGTGAATAGGATTTCTAGACTTAAGGATGACTTAAGGTCATTAGGTTTACGACGATTTAAGGCATAAACTTCAGCTCGATAGTTTTTATTGAGTCGAATTTCGAATTTAACAACCATGAAATAATGTGTACCGTCTTCATATTTAACGACTATTACGACTATTTTTCCGAGTAATTTTAATATTGTGAATCCAGTCGCCGTTTATTGTCGTTGGTAGATGCCCTAATTATGTTTAGTCAGGAAGATTTTTGCTCTATCAATTTACTGATAAATCTCACGTAGATATAATGTATCACACAATATAAGCACTTCTGATTTTGATTGATTACAACGTAAGATTGCCAATTTTTTGAACACTCTTCCTCTTTTATAGGAATTACACTCTGGGATTTTCTGTTCTTGAGAAAATAATAGATAAAGAAAGATATCAGCAGATCGGTTGTTTACTTATCTCTACTAAAATTATGAAGTTTTACTACAGACACCAGATAAGCTTTACTCAAATAAATAATCATATTAGGTATTGCAGACTATTGAAAATAGAAGATAGAAGTTGGTTGGCCACCTTATACGACATGACGAGTTTATGAAAAACATCATTGAAGGAAAATTGGAAGCCCTAAGAGGAAGAGGAAGGCCGAGAAGGTCATACATGGACCAAGTAAAAGAAAAGGCGGGTGTTATATCGTATAAGGAGGTCAATGAATTGGCAGAAGATCGGGAAGGATGGCGTTTGCTCCACAGACAAGGGCCTTGCCTTTAAATTTGTGATGATGATGAATGTATTGCAAGAAAAATAACATCAAGAACATTCTAATTAATTCTAGAACAATACGTTAGAAATTATAATAATAACAATACAAAGGGATCTTCTTTCTCTGTGGTTGTAATAAAGGCACAAGTGAGCACAAACGCCCTTTTAATTAGGTTTGTCCGATGCTATCTGGCCCCTGATTGGTGTCTAGGTCAGGTAGTCATTTCCTCTAATTTGGTATTCTATGTGAGAGTTTATCAGTAACATTGGTCGGTTAAATTAGCATTAGTGACGCGGTGGTGTTCACGGTCGAACGGGGAGTGGATGTGTTCGTAAAGGGACATTTGACACCTGGCTGGCATTTTGATGCGTGTTGCAAGCCTGCTGTTTACATGATGGGATAACAGGAAAATATTTAAGATGTTTATTTTTTTTATACTAGCAGTGCCCCGCGATGTGCTTGCGTTAATCCGAATTAAAGTTGTCTGTACCTCTGTATTTTAATAAATTAAATTACCACAAACAATGTATTGAGATTTTTTTTATTTGTAAGTTAGTTGTAAAGAGGGCATATATGTATAAATCTTATACTTTAGACTGATTTTGCTAGTCAAAAGTACTTTTGACTGGTTAAGAGTTTTGACTGCAACATACGTACACAACAGAAACAGAACAGAATAGAAACCATTCCACCGTCGAACAAGCAGGAAGTCCGCAGGGCGTTACCGATTTATGGTAGAAGTTCCAAAGACTCGCACGAAGCGCTTTGCTTCTACCTTCATAGTAAGGACAGCGAGACTATGGAACTCTCTACCTGGAGCCCCGTTCCCAGAAAATTATAACCCAGGGGTCTTCAAATCTAGAGTAAATAGGTTTCTTCTGACTATAGTGGTGCTTAACATCAGGCAGGCTATAGTCAAACGTAAGCCTATTTAGTGTAAAAAAAAGAAACAATTCCCACGCATTATAGAACGAATGAACTAAATAGGTACTTCTAGGTTAGGAGATAGGTACATCTAGATTGTATTAGAAGAGAATAGACTATACATAAACCTGAGCACAGGTAAATGGTCTGAGAAAAACAATTCAGGGTGAGGTCGGCGCCTTCTCCATAAAATATGGATGGTGGGTAATAGAATATATTTACAACAGTGAATATATTACTACAGCATTATTATAGAATATATTCACTACAGTGAATATATTCTGAACTAGATAGGTACCAAAATTCTAACTTTTTCATTTAGGGTTGGCGATTTTAATTTTTTTAATTGAGAAAATTTCGTAATATTAAAACACATATACTAAGAAATATTTAGTGATTAAAATAAATTTATATGTTAAAATCTCCTAATTTTTGCATGTACCTACAAATTGATCCTGCTGCTCAACATGTATGCACATAAAATAGAATTTTACAATAATTTAATATTTCATAATCATATTTTTCACACTCTCTCCTCTAATCGTATTCCTCATTACTGGTCATTACCCCTCAGCGGAAACAATCCAAAGGAGAAATCCCGTAGCATCAAAAATACACATTTTATATCAAACATACCAAACCAAGATAAATGTGACTGCACATTTATCGACAGCAACGATGCATAAAATGAACACAGCTGATACTTCACCTGTATGATTGATTTTGCACGCTGCGGCCGACACGTGCGTTCCTGATAATGAAATTCAATTTCGTTACGGCATTATTTTATAATTGTTTTATTACGGCACTTGATATGTTGTAAAATGTTATCGAATCGTCATCGTCATTATCCACAGCCCTTGGGATCCCACTGCTGGGTATAGGCCTCCCTTTGTATGTGCCATCTGCGTCGATGAAGTATGTCTGGCTAAATGATTGTTTCTCCAGGACTGAATTAATGTGTTCTTTTGCAAACAAGTGTTTTAAAAAAATATCATTTGTCAAAGTCTGTAAATTGTAAATGAAGAAGTAACTAAAAAGTTAGTACACAACTTTCGCCTAAATAAATCAATGTGATAAATAAAACACAAAAAACTATAGAGAACTTAATTCCTCGACTTTGCTATTTTATCAAGTAGATCACTATGTTTTAATTTCAATTGTATAAGATGAAATTATACGTATGATACTTTTAAGTAAGTACTCGTAGTTTAAGATGTGACCTGTAATACCTATTATTATTAATAAATTGAACTTGAACTTGAACTTTTATTTAAAACTAGATAGGCTCAAGCTTGACTACAACTCGGCTGGTCTAGCGCGCTATATCTTCCCTTCAAACGACTGACCTAAAACCTATTCCTAGAAGACTCTGGATTGAGTTTTATAGTTTACTACCCACCACATTACACCGCCAATCAAAAACTTGCCAACAACTAAACTAATTTCGTCCCAATATTCGACTAATCTAATTTTACCCTTAGATGGATCGTCTTTTGTTTATTAGTTATTTAGGTTTCCAGGAACTATCTTTTTCCGGTAACACAACTTTACTAGTCACAACCAACTTCTGTGTGCGAACGGTATATGGCAGAGAGAGAAAATTCGGCAGCATTATCAACGCGACATTTCCAAGGAGTTACAATTCTATAATAACTCATTGGCCAAAACACAAACCCTTTCCAATCTAGTTCGAATATTCAAACTTATCAGGATAATTTATGATCCGAATCCGATTTGATCGACACCCTTATATCGGTACGGAAAAGTTTTTCCTTATCACAATGTCGATTCCTTTAACGATCTATACGACAGAACAATCGGAAACTTGCCCTGGACCAAAAGCTAGCGGATTCTTTTCCGTCAGTAATAAGGTTTACCTTTTTTTTTCATGATATACATCCCGATGTACACTTCATTATTTATTCATTAATTATTTTTATATCATTATTCATATCAATAATAATTAACATAATACAATTGGCATTCAAGTATATTTTTTGATTTTTACCTATCTTTACTCATTTCTAACATTTCGAATACGAGTCGATCAAATCATATCCGACTCCTTGTTTATCACCCTGCAGAAAGGGGTATGGTTGGTACCTACTTATTTCCCGATATAGTAACGGCTTTAATAATGGCCAATATGAGGATTGACCTCATTAAAGTTGTTCTTAGCAAAGTTTATATGGCTTGCCTTACTACCCGTCCCATGTAAATATAGAAGGAAAATACAGATTTATTTGTTCGGTTTGACATACCAAAGCCGTCTCTTCCATTATCTAGGAAGTATATACAATTTCATTCTACTTATTAAACTAAAAACTTGGATTTATACGGTTTTCAAAACAAATATCACTTTTCACAAGGTATGGTGCCAGTCATGGTTAGTAAAATTGCAAAGCACAGCTACTGAAATATAATCTTGGCTTTGTATTTTATTTATCCTAACCTATATATGAGATTTATACCTGAAATTTCGTTTCTAATTGCTCTGCGACAGACACGGTGTGTAAAAAAATTATAAGTCATACTTATAGATGAACACTGTAGGTGCTGTTAGCTAATTGACATCCTAAAATTATACTAATTAATATATGTACTAACTAATTCTTAGGTAAATAATTTTAAGCTCTCAAATATTTAAATCAGTTATAGTGTTAATAACACACTAAACTTAGGTAATTCGCCAATACCGCCGTATCAATTTAATAATTATGAATATTAAAATTTGTAATTACCTGTGTTGAGTCTGGTCGTTTCTATGAATAATAAGTATGTATTTACAAAAGTAAAGTACTCGTATATATGTATTATATCCATTTTCTTGTAGGTACCCATAATACAAGCGTAAGCTTAGTATGGCGCTAAATGGCGCATTGTTATAGGTATGTCCTGAAATATTTATTTTATTTATTATTTAATTAAGTAAATACGTATCCTTAACGCAATTATCAATAACGAGACTTTTGTACTACAAAATATATGTTGTAAGTAACGAAGATAATCCCTTGTTAATTTAACAAAATGGGATCGAGATAGGAACTAAGGATTCTATTTCCTCTAATTAATAACATGTTTTGTTTTGCTAATCTAATAAATGAACGGCATAAAGTGTGTATCATATTATGTGTTATTTAGTTTGTTCTTCTTCAGAATTCTGATTTATATTGTTTATTACGAAACTAAACAGATGTTTTTACTGCGAGCTCATTATGAACACGAGATAAGTTGTAGCTAGAATTGAACTTAGGTTCAATTCAAGTAATAACACAAATACACATAAATACCTAGCAATTCAAGTAAAAAATTATGTCTTTGTATAACGCTAAACGCCAAATGTAATTTTGACCGGTTAGGTCAAAATTAAGCGTAAAAGTCAAGATTAAACATTTAGCGTTAACGCTGCTAGGAAATAAAATAGTAATAGAGAATCTATTTTTGTCTATAGCAAAAGTATATTTTTGACATCTAGCTTAGGCAATAAACATTCATCTATGTATATCACACTAGATGCCTCTAATTTGCAGTTAAAAGCTTGTGTCTGTCACAGTCTAAGTAACAGTAAGGAGCACTTACTTAAAGCTTCACGCGAGAAAGCTGGAAGCTCAAGTGTTCGTCAAACAAGCTCCTCTCTTGCAGAAGTAGCTCACTAGTTGTAAATAGTCATTACTTAATGTAAGTACGCTCGGAGAGGAGGCTTGTTGACAGCTTCCTTCAGTTCATAGATTAAAAACATGCTGGACTAAATGGTAAAAGTGTAAGGGAAACCAAAATAAATTAGAAAATGTAAAAGTTCAGCCACTTACTCTGTCATCTCTACGACGGTTTGAAAACTTTGACACCAGAGTTGGCCACTTTCAAAAGAACTTCCTTAACTTTAACTTTTTATCAAACATACAATCTACCGAACAATAAAAATATAATCAAAATCGGTTCGTAGTTAATGGTTTAATCAAACACATTTAGTTGAATTGAGATTGTGCTGCTTCATAAAAGTAGGTTAAATAAACAAAGCAGCCAGTCTCCACAATGCGACGCAAAAGGAATATTAGAAACTTATTCATAGAAAACTTCTTTATTTTTATTGAACTCATAAAACCGATCTTGTGTCCCATATGCAACAGTAGTAAATTTTATTATATTTATACCTACCATTCCCTACTTGTATCTAATAAAAATGTTACTAATGATTCAACTGTTGTTTTTCGTTATCTTTATCGTTCAAAACAATTTAAACAAAGCAGCTCTAAAACTTTTTATAAACATATTGAAAATATCAAAACTTAAATCGATCCTATTTCAATAAGTTTGCAGCTTTGTATACAATGAAAAATAAAAAACTAAACGTAACAAAAAATATTTAGATTGAAAGAAACGTTCGGATTGCAAACTTTAAATGAACCTATTTGTGTGAAAACAACGCCAATGTTGATAACTTGCCAGGAAACTGTTTTTAACCTTTTTTATTGCTACAGACGATTAAATTAAAACGTATCTTTCATATTCTGTTTAATAAAATCATCTGTGTATCTTTTTTACATTCAAATGTTACTTGTAAAAGTTTAAAAATTAGGATAATGAAATGAAAATGAATGAATGATTCTAGAAAGTTTCTACATTACAGAATGGTAAATATATAGGTACAGTACACTATGATACTAATAACAGAATAAAAAAACAATTAGTAGGCCAAGGCTCTTATGGTCACTCTTTTAAGAACTTCAGATCCAGTTGTCAAACACCTCGTCTTAATACAATAACCGTCTTATTACAAAACGTGGCTTAAATATTAGTCCAGGACTTTAAAAAAAGTGGGTTCTTGTTGTTCAGACATCGCATACAAGCAATTAAAATATTAACAAAAAACTGGAACTTTAATTTAACATTGGTATATTTTGACAGTTTGATAATTATGACAGTAGACAGACAATTTTCGAACAGCTAAAACGGACTTGGTCTAGACTTATATTTAAACCACGTTTTGTAATAAGGCCCTAAGGGTTTTAATATAAGTAGGTAAACATTGTAGTACAACATTATAACATTTTATTATTTTACAACAGCTTTATAACGTTTTTTTTTATATTTGTATTAACAGTTATATATGTACACTCTCACCACATACATCTACTATTATTTTTTCTTATAAGTTATTATAATTAAGAACACTACTCGGTGATCAATCCCTGTCTTATAACACGGAACATGGCTATATATGGCATATGGCATGGCAGTCCTAGATATAAGATGTCGTCAAGTAGAAACGTGAAATACATTTTTTTTTACAAGACATTCGCTAAATGGACTCAGCGAATGGTGCCATAAATTGTAGCTTAGCCAAAAGAAGCTTTTTCGCACCTTTGGCTTTTTACCTTTGCACTTTGGGTGTTTTGGGCGTTTGCCAAGACCAGTCCAGACTCTCCATTACGAAAATGTATTTTAATAACCCCGCGAAGTTCATTTGGACTAAATTGCTTTTTAACAGTGTTAACGTAACTTTGGAGCTTTTTGGGTATAAGTTTCGGATTGTTTTAGGGTAGTGGGTTTATTGTTTTTACGATAACATTAAGAGCAAATTTAATATGGCGATAAATAAAGAAGAATATTTTCTGGAGCCCATATCCTACCGTTTATTTTTCATTTCATAATACTCGCAATATGGTGTCAGACGCCCAAAGGAGAGTTGTAAGGTATCCTTGTACCTTGTATCTAATTGTGGTTTGGGCGGATGGAAATTTAGTCTAGACAAGTCTTAGAACTATTATACGGGTCACGTACAAGCAACCGATTTGCTTATTCCGCAACATATTTTTTACCTCATACATTTGTAATGATTCATAAATTCAGTTGACATTTACGCTACCGCGGATTAGCATCCTATCGAACTCTGTTAACTACATACAAATAAACTTTTGATAGTGATATCTGTGGTTTTGGTCAACTCACAAGATTAAAAACCTCTGGGCCCATACAACTATTTTTACTCATTATCATTGGTAAGTAATTAAGTACCTCACATTTATTATTGGAATTGGAATGTCTTAACAAAAGTGCTTTCGAAGCAAAATCAGTAATATGTAGCACTCAAAGACTCGTAGCAACCTCGTAGCACAACTACGTTACTTACTACCTTATTCAAATCCATTTTACGAATTTTAATTCAATAATTTTACAAAAGACGTTTTTTACTTTTTTTGAACAGTAGCCTGATTATACAATTTGAATCGCTTCAACCAATGTGCAATCAGGAAATTTCCTTGATTGTTGAGGGCAGTTGTCTTTGTTAAGAAAGTTATTCGGTTACGACAAAAAAGAAAAAAAAACTACTTTACCTGAAAAGACATAATTGTTGTTGAAGAAGGTCGAAAGACTGAACATTGAGAAAAAAATAAAAATAGGTTTGGGGATATTTCGATTTGATAGCAGCAAAAGTTTCAACAATTTCTAGAAATTTTGTCTGTTTAACTGTTTCTCTAATTATCTGTGTTTCTGATTGTCAGTTAATTATAACGCCCATTGCGCAAAAACGGACGGATCATCATGATTTTTGGTATGTAGGTAGTGTGAGGTCTTAGAAGAATCATAGCCTACTTATTATCCTGAAACAGTGCGAGCGAAGCCGCGGGCGTCCACTAGTAATCTATATAATCTTAGTGAGACGAGCAATCCTGAAACCCTTCTTTATAGTCAAGGTATTCACAATTAACAGAATGCAGTAGGTAAGCTCAGCATAAATCTGTGTTGCTATCTCGGCTACACTAATTCTAATCTAGTTTCTTATTTCCATGCGTACCTATCCACTTACGAGAGGGTTAGCATGCCTACTTAAATTCATTGTTCTGTTGTTTTTTCTTGTCTTATCATTAAAATATTCCTCGTGACTCCCCCGCAGAATTAATTCGTTAGGAGAGCTCGCTTGGGCAGATACATCGTCCAGACAAGGCACATGTCTTCGGGTATTGTAGTTCTCAAATATTTCGGTTTCCTCACGATGTTTACCTTCACTGCTAAGCGAGTGCAAATCCACACATAACTTGAAAATAAAAGTCATTGGTGTAGGGCTGGATTCGAACCAAAGTGCGTCTGGATGAAAAGCAGACACTGGAACCGCTGTGAAAGTGTCTAAGAAAAGTGTGAAAGTATGTGGTTTAAGTGTAAAAGTTAAAAATGATTTTAAATTTCCACAATCAATCAGTCAGCTCATTTGAGCACGTAGTGGTAAAACATACACACTCACAAACTAACTTATTCAAGTAACTGTATTTTTTTGTTTAGTATCTAGTAAATACGTAAATTAATTATTATAAGAAAACATACAAGTTGTCGTACCGTATAAATAATATAATAACTATATTGTCAACGTATGTACTCAAAATATTATGTCATTTAATACTCTCATAAAACACATAAATAAACAACATATCCCAAATTATCGCACCAAGCGGTACGCATCTACGTTTATAGTACGTACCTACCTCTGAATTGTGGAACTCTCTGCCTGACTCCCTGTTCCCCACGAACTATAATCCAACGATTTTTAAGCCGAGAGCACAGAATAAGAGTGAACCGGTTCCTGTCTGGTAAGCACGACCCATCTTAGACCATAGCTAATGCTTGCCATCGGGCAAACTATGGTCAAGTGCTAACCTGTTTTAGTTAAAAGAAAAATAAAGAAAATGGGATTCATAGTGAACGTGCTAAGTCTGTTAGACATATGTGCGTGGTTTATAACAAAAACCTAGCGGTAAAGTCACTTGCGGGAATTAAACCAATCTGTTGTGTAAATTGAGGTTAGTAGTTTACGTAGCAGTACTAAGATATTGAATCTTGAAGCTTCAAGACACAAGGTGCGGTGTTGGGAAAAAAAACACTACATATTTCTCCAGAGTTTCAGTAACAATGGATTTCCGCAAAGTAACGCCTGATTCAATATCTTAGTACTGCTACTGCTACTTCAAGACACAAGGTGCGGTGTTGGGAAGAACTTGAGATCCACGGAGGCCACGTTGGTTAGGAGGTGAGGTGTGGCGGTGGTATATGGAGGAACACACCTAAAAACCATCAAGTTTGTTGTTTGATGTCGGTTAAGGAGCAGTCGCAGCGGAAAAACACTACATATTTCTCCAGAGTTTCAGTAGCAGTACTAGTTATTGTGGCAAAATACGCCTAGACAAAGCTAAAGCTTTGTCCTATAAATAGGACAACTTGAATATCATCCTCGTAAAGAAAAACTCAAAATTGTGATTTACCGTAGGTACAGTAGTTAAAATGGCAATGTTATGTGATAAGGTTTTCCTTAAAAGACAATAGAAAATTTGCCCTAAGGCACCGCATGTACATTTTTTTTACATGAGATAGACGCACGCTTGACTCTCAACTTGGCTGATGTTAAGCAACGTTATAATCTACGATCTAGCGCGCATGCCTAGAAGAAACCGGTTTAGTCTCGACTTGAAGACCGACAAATTATAGTTCAAGGGGAATAGAGATTCGGGCAAGGAGTTCCACAGTTTGTTTGTTATATAATATGCTTAAGGTTAAAAGATGTAGGTGATAAACTACTAAGGTTAAATTTATCTGCAAGGCGAGGGAATATTGTTTTTTTGTAATTTTTATACGTTGCATAAATTCACGCTTGCTTGAATAAGCGTCGCCTCGTTGTATAATAGCGTTAGATCTGGAGCGCTAGCCTAAAAGAAACTAGTTAATTTTGATTCAGTCTTGCAAAAAATGTGAAGACTGGCTTGGCTATCATAATATAGCCTAGCTATTATCTCTTGCTACGCCCTAATACCTCGGGACACGTTTTTTTTTTGGTAAATTGTATGTGTGCAAGTATGAATAATTAAAATAAAAGTTCATAACCTAATAGGACGGTAAATTCTAAAGTTCCTAACCTCCGTCCATTAAATAAATCCATTCAATCCTATTTATCCTCACCTCACCTGCTATAATCCTATTGATTTTACCTCGATGTTATCTCTCTAAGCAATATCTATTTTAGAACACATTTATATGTCATTGGATTCAAGATTAGGTAACGTAATTGCTATGCAGAAATTAAAGCAATTTTAAATACAAATGCTAAGCCGAAAAAACGAATGATGAAAATTCCTTACTTATTCATTATTATTCCATAGAAACGTGTGTATCTCAATTTTCTGTTAGGAAAATACGTATATCTTATATTGAAAGCTCAGATATTATTAGAATAAGTTGGCTTACATTTACGGCAAACATAAAAAATACGGGTAAAATAAATCCATTAAGGTGAATAACATTGATGGATTTATTTTTACCGTTGTTTTCATTATTACATAACATAGAATTCTCATAGACATAAGTATATATGTTGTATAAATCTTTTGCAGAGGTTTAAGGACAAATTTTATTTATAATTAAGATGTCTCTATATTTATAACTCTAAATAGGTATATTATGATTATTTTGTATATTAAAATATGTTTGACACAATGTTTTAAAAAAAAATCTTGGTCAGTATCCACCGACTGCCAGCCAGAAGCTATAAAATACAGCTGCATACAACAATCACTCTAATACATGTTTTTTTACAGATAGGGCCACAGACGGAGACAAAATGGCACCCAAGTGGAGTGAAGGCAGAGAACAACAACATAGCGATCCACGTGACTCCGCCAGACGGCGAGGAAGATGACGAATTCGCGCCGGCGCCAGCCTTGCGCCTGCGCAGGAAACTCAGCACCCCGCTCAGCGCACTGCCTAGCGTCGGCGATGGATTCATCGGCTTGCCAAGTAAGTAATTTGAGTGTTAGATCCATTCCAATATTGCTTTCTTACTCAATTGGATCCATAGATAAAGTTTAACATAAGAAGCTCCGTCTTTAATATCAGCGCTGGTGGTCCTGTGCCATCAGCATTAGGCTGAGTTGCGGCTGTATTGGGGCATCACATTCTTTAAATGTAAGTTTAGTAAGTAAATAAGTTTAAGTTTGTGTGTGTCTTAATAAACATATTTCTTAGAATTTTCTTCTTTTCATTTTCTTGAATATTTATGTAAGTTGTCGCTAAACACAAAGAGAAAATCCACTATAAAGTCTTATCGGTTAGGTACCTTGCAGATCAATTATTATTCTAAGCTTTATACATAGTCAGCTAATTTCCTATAAATAGAGTAAATACATTTTGTTATATATGTGTACATATCTATGTACTCTACGTATGAGCCTCTAAATACCGTAGATTCAAGCTCGTAAACGGATACATTTTTGCTTCACTTTGTAGACCCACCGAGTGGTTTTCTGCTCAACTTTGTGCGGTTTTCGCTCCACCCACGGGTGGAATGCGGGACTCTGTAAGAGGCCAAAAACGTACCTAATAGTGCGCGTCACGTTGACTTTATAACTCAGAGGTATCTATATCTACCCATATAATTATTTACTTTACAAAATGTTCCCGTATTTTCACTATACGAGTATTATACCATGCGCAGAGCGACTATATCGCTTATTAATAGCGAAGTATGTACTGTACCTAATGACATTAATGTAATATTTGATGCTTATATCTAACCTATCACAAATTACTTCGAATCGAAAAGTAACTATGCTAGTTTTCAAGCTCTAATTTGTACCTCAAATGCTAAAATAATGATAACCTGTTAATCAGCTACGTCGTATACCTAGAAGGAAGAAATATCAGTAATCCGTCAAACTCACATTCATTTTCCAAGCCGACATATTTTCTTCAACAATGTCTTTTAAAAATTCTTATATCTTCACTTAAAGGTTTTTTTTCACATCAGATAGACTCACGCTTGACAACAACTTACCTGATGTTAAGCAACGTCGTAATCCTAACCATTAAAAGGTTATGCGTTAGTTGCCAATTACCCTGTATAATGCTCGCATATGTCTACGAAATGTATCACTGTAATAAAGAGTCTATTAGGTATGGTGTAGTACCTAATAGTTTCCGTATTCGTGCCGGCGAAAAAATGTTTGGAAAACCATTCGCCAGCATACCCACCATACTTTTACTTCGTTCATTTAGTCGAATGGCCAAAGCACTCAATGAAACAATAGGTTTTTATCAAGCTTATTTTTTGTTGTTTGAACTTGGAATACGAAATTGAATCATCAATATTGTGGCCTTGAATACTAGAAATAATCAAACCTAACAGTATACATATGATAGATAGATAGATGGATAGATTAACTCTTTATTGTTGAGACATATTAAAAAAATAGTACATAAAACAAATGATGCACTTGTTTACAACATAAATAAAACACAGCTGTTTCACTTTCCCACGTGATGTTAAAATTAAATTAAGAAACGTATTTATAATACATAACTTTAAACAAAAGTTTCAAACGAGACTCAAAACTAATTTCTCTTTGCAACCGTAAGCTTTAGATAATTGCATTTTGACGTCATATTTTTTACTTTTTAGAAGACAAGGAAAAGAAAAACCTAGCGTCTTAGCAGACAACAACCGACCGGCCTAATTACGCATTGCGATGTTACTTGCGCTTATTTGAATATCCTATGTATTGATTGATACAGCCAGGATCACTGGCATATACATAAGTATCAAATAATATTTTTAAATGTTTTGTAAAGTATTATTTACATAATTTAGTTATTTACGGGCTAAGTAGGTATATTACGCGACCGACAAATGTACTCTGAAAGGGTTCAAACAATTATCGGTGAGAGGCACGTAATATAGTAAGCGAGTCCGTTAATTACTAAGTCATATAGTGTTTTTTTATTACATACAAACTTAATTATGTTACTCACATACCGTCTTATTATAAAACGTGGTTAAAATATTACTCTAGGGCCTTGAAAATAAAAAGTCAGTTCTTGTTGTTCAAACATCACAAATGAAAAAACAATCAAAACGTTAACTTCGAATTGGAACGTTGATTATCATTGGTCACAGTCAAATTTCAAACAACGAAAACAGACTGTAATTTCGAAATTTAGGACGAACAGTGAAGCCACGTTTTATAATAAGACACTTTATCTTCAAACTTGTCCAGGACGGTCATCACCAACCCGATCGCTGTCCCCGCTGGACCGCACCAAGCGGCGCTTCAGCACAATGGTGTCAAGTGCAGCGGCGGCTGCAGTGTCCCGCCGCCTGTCGGCTACCATCGGCTGGTGCCTGGCGACGCCCACGCAGGTCAAGCCGCAGATAGTGCGGCAAGGGCGCGCCCTGTGCCTACAGTTCATTAGGACTCAGATTCGAAGGTCTACAATTTGCGCTAAGAAAGTAAGTTTTAATTAAGAAATAATAATCTAAACTTACGTATATAAGCTAGTGTTTCCTAAATTCTAACTTAATGTCATTTTTATTAGATAAGCAAACATTATGATAGAAGACTCTTCTGGAGGTCTGTGTATGATGGTACAATCTTCCACCGTTCCACCGTCCTTAATCTATCTATGTATCTCGGCGGTACTTCACTCATAACGAGACGAGAGTTACCTAGTGATATCCGAGCATCGACATCTCAGGGGGAACCTACTTACCTGCTAAGGGCTAGACGCCCCCGCACCCGACACCCCAGTTCTACTACAAAAGACTCGCCCAATGACCTAGCCGTATTGTAAACAAAATCTTACCTACCTACAGTTGACATTAGCAATAATGCTATTAACAGCCTATTATATGTTTAACAAGACAAAATAAATCTTGAGCCGTTTGTGACGAATAAAATCCATCAAAGGCAAGGTCTGTGACAAAGGGAAAACAAGATTTGATTGTAGATACTCAATTATTTCTTTAGGCTTTGATAATATCTGCATAACCGGCTTTTGAATGTGCTTGTTTTGTTTTTAGCAAATAGTTATGAAACGTCTACAAAGAATGATCGAGACTGAATGCGGTGAAGAGGCTATTAATAACACTGAGAGTGGTGTCCTGACTGCTTTGAGGGCGCTGTGCGCTGCTCTGGAGAGGAAGAGACCTGATGCGTTCAGGCACGTGGCGAGGCAGGCCACGCGAGCACCCTCGGCCATGCTGCGGTCAGACACCGCGCTCGCGGAGCTCGCCCTGGCTCTGGCCAGGCGCATCACTAGAGAAAATATTACCTGGTCTAAGGTGAGACTTCGTCCTACGATTTAAGTGCTAATCCTATGCTAAGACCCAAAAAAGACTTTGTTATCAGACAAGTATAGAAATATACTGATATAAGTCTGCCAATCTAATTTGAACTGATTGTAACCACACAATTTCCGAATCATACCCCAGATAGCAAATTACTTATAGCAAACATAATTGATTTCTTGAATAATATCTACTTAGTCTATATAGTTATTATATAAGTATGTAGTTATTTTTATCCCAGATACATAGTAATACAATGTTCAAATTCGAGTTAGTACCTACCTACGTACATACCTATATAAAATCACTAACTGATAAACATAAAGGTCTGAAAGTTTCGATTTACCCGGGAAACAAAGAAAAATAAAAAGCAGCAAAACGTATTTTCCGCGATAAAACACGCCAGATTACAATTTTGCATTACACCACTTGTAAGCCGTTTTTAAGGTAAAGACTATTAAGAAAATTTAAATTAACTTCTGCATTAAGTAGGTACCTAATCTATCACAACACGATTTATTTTTAACGTAAGTTCCAAGCAGTTCAACAAAACGGTTCAGATTGAGTTCTAGTTAATCGATTCATTTACCAACACAGATACAACCAATTCTGAGTTTAATTAAAAAAGAAAATTAGGGAAACCTCACGTAGACCTATTTACCGAGAACTGTTGTCGGTGATTACATTCTAAACCAGGATGCTTTGGAAATTAGTTTATTAATTAACCACAGCCGCGTGCTTTGCATTTATGAACTTGCTTAAAATCTCGATATAATTGCGCGTTCGTGAAATTCATTGGAGACTGTGTAATTTTGCGTAGCTCGCGTTTGCAAAGTTTTAATTTGGAATTTAACCGAAGCGCTGTAACACATGGCCTCGCTAACTAAGTAAAGAGCTTTAGCAAGCCGATAGCTAACTCCGACAATAAGCCAATTAGGATTCACCGCTCGTACGCTCGCCAAATCGGGATAATTTGAGTAGTAGTTTTACTTGTTATGAATGGTTCGTGGTGTTGGTTTTCTCGTACCTTTTCATGGGAAAGATCTAATTTATAGTACTTACGTGTAATTAATGTTCGTAAAGCTTTTATGTTAGGTAAAGTTTTATGCAAATAAAAAACTTGCCATATATGTAGTAGTAAAAGTAAAATAAAATAGTAAAATCTTATATTTAAGGGCTTGTAATTTTTACAATTATTAAATTGTAAATTGTATAGTAATTGTCATCTTGTTGTTAATTACAATTTTTGCTAAGCTATTCTATACAAGAGTATTATTATTTTCTAAAAATAAAACAAAACTACCTATATATTGGTTCAAAAAGGTCTGCCACTAAGTATGAATTTTTGTTAGTTTATTTCTTGTTTTTTTTAATACAAACAATACGAATCGTGTTTTATTAACGGTTTATTTATTTACTCATACTTGCACACATACAATTTTCCAAAAACAAGTACATGTGCCCCAAGGTATTAATACCCGTACAAAATATATTTATAAAAATATGTACCTATCTATATGTTCCAGATAGCAGCAGTGTACTGCGTATGCGGTGCTTTAGCCAAAGAAGCTGCGGAGGCGGCGGATGGAGAACCTGCGTTGGAGCTGGTGGCGGCTCCAGCGGCAGCCATCGCCGACCTGCTACATGAAGACCCTGGCTCCTGGGTCGCCTCGCACGGAGGATGGGTAAATATATTTCATTACACGTTTTGCTAGAAAAAAGGTCTCATCCCATTTTTATTCTTCAAACTAGCTGGTGCCTGCAACTTAGTCCGCGTGGAATAGTTATTACCATAAAAACGGTTCTAGTGAGTTAATCTTAAAAGATAGACATATACTGTTGCGGACATTTGGTTAGATCATTTTAAGAGAAATAATTCTTTCGTACACATTTTTTCATAATAGTATAGGGTTCTCTCTTTATATGCCATTGGCTTCGATCTTTTATATAAGTACTGTGAGTAAGTTAACATAGTTATCAAAACTAGTACTGCGACTTTCGGAAATTATATATAATGTTTTTGTGTAGAACATTATTATTTAGATAACCTAAACTAAATCCTAAATTTCAACCTAAACTTAGAATACACGTACGTTCGTAATTGCATTTAATTAATTTCAATTGAAACACAAATCACTGCCAGTTTAGTTCCAATTAGTACGTTACCTAGGTCGGTGCTCATTAGTCTAAATTATTCCCTTCTGCAATTTATCTATCAGTCCCATAGCACAATCAATGTAATTCATTACCGAATTCAGAACTCTCAGAAGCGGTTCAATCTATTACGAGTATTGTATTAGTTGGTGCACCCGGCCGCTTGAGGTCAGGGGTCGCCTAAATCCGTAAATGGACGCCTCCGATCCGAAATCTATTCTCAATTTCTCATCCAACTTCTATGCTTGAGAGACGCTATGTCTAGTCTACCAACCAGATTATACTCCTAACTGAACTAGGTAGGTACATATGTATGTACCTATGCCTCAGAGTAATATATCGATATTGATCATAATGTACATGAATGGTGAATGCCTGTATGTTAAATACTAAAGATATTCCTATGATGACTTCGTAAAAATTCGAAAAATTAGGACTACCTAAATATTAAGACTTAAAAAAAATGTGGATATGTATAAATGGAAAAAATTACAATTTGAATATAAATTGTAATTCTATGAACTAGAAACACTTAGGTCAAAAGCGAGCATGCTAAGCTAACACTAATGATTAGGCTCAAACCAACTTCAGTTGCGTGTTTAATAATGAGTTTGCCAACAGTTTACCTTATCCGGTTGTGAACTCTCGTCAAATTTGTGTCGATGGTCGATCAACTAACAACGTAGGCTGATATTTTCACTGGCACATCACTGGCACATCACTGGCTGGTCAAATCGTCAAACTTTACCATAATGATCTATGACTCTCACCGATAACGATCTTATTAAACAAGCACGCTCCATATCTATACTAATATTATAAAGCTGAAGAGTTTGTTTGTATGTTTGTTTGTTTGAACGCGAACAGGAACTACTAGTCTGATCTGAAAAAATCTTTTTGTGTTGAAGAGACTATTTATCGAGGAAGGTTTTAGGCTATATAACATCACGCTGCAACTAATAGGAGCGAAGAAACAATAGAAAATGTAGAAAAAACGGGGAAAAATATTCATCTTTGAGGGCTTTCGTTGCGTTTGCTGCGAAAACGGTTCAAGATATCAAAAAAATGTGTATCAAAGAATTATTTCTCTTGAAATGATCTAACAAAATGTTCGAAATTGTATATGTCTATCTTTTAAGGTTAACTCACTAGAACCGTTTTTATGGTAATAACTATTCCACGCGGACGAAGTCACGCGCACCAGCTAGTTAAACCATAAAATGATTTGGAAAAGAAATGCTTACCTAAGTTCGTATGATAGTGATACCAACCCTAGTATATGAGTTTTCAAACCGCGCTAAGGGCCTTTGACATGGCTTAACAGTTTTCCGACAATCACTCGAGACATTCAACCCTCGACAGCACCCAAAATAGAATGAATGGAAAATTAATTAATCCCTTACTGATAGGCAAATTGTGGTCAAGAGCAAACGCGTTTGAGTTTAAAAGAAAATAGGGCTAGTCTGCCTTAAACCATAATTATTTTTAGATGACATCAAATAAATTGAAGTCAAGTGTAAACCTGTAAAAATGTATAGTTCGTATAAATAAGGTGGACGGATCATGAAATGGGTATCTCAAAATACGATTCGCCCAATGGTCGGCCCTCGACAGTCAAATGTACAATAACATGAAATTGCATCGTCATAAAACTGGCCAGCGATTTCACGTCATCAATCATAGTTTGTTCGAGCATGGTTTGGGTTCACAGAATTGATGGCCTAGTTCTTGCTGAAGAATTGTTTAGTTATCGGAAACTACGGAGATCGAAAAGACTGGATACTTTCACATACTTAATAACAACTTAACAATCAAATCAAATGACTTACATTAATAAATACCACAATTACAACAGTTTATTACTGTTGTATAATAGATATTATTAGATAATATTGATATTTTTTACTAAAAATCTTAGTACACGAGGAAAGGAGACACAAGGTTGATTATGACCTGCAATTTTATTCCAACTAGGTATCTATTTTTTTACTTTATAAGGATTTATTATCTAGAATTCTAGATATCCTACAACTCGTAACTCCTAACTGTTTTGTATAGACTAGACGCACACAAACATAGGTACATACCGATCTATTATATTCTAATGCTCGTTTGATTTAGCCATGGGTCAGCGCAGGGGGTCAGATGGGAACGACCCGATATTTCAAGCAAGAATTGACGGAATTGACCCAATAGGGGTCAGTTTTGATTAATGACACCGATATATTGGACCTCTTTTTTAATGCTTCATCACAAAAAAGGTTGTGCATGCAACTGCATTGGTTAGATGTCGTTTGCACTTGCTACCAAATTGGTACCGATCGTTTGTAGAAATATATAGGTGCTTATCGCCAGACTAACACAATATCTTTGCTCTCTGGACAGATCGAAGTGCGCTCGTCTTTTATTTCCTTCCAAACCAATAATCTACTCTACGAAGAGAGAGAGAGACTGATGTAATTCTTTAACTTTACGTGCCTACTGCCTTCTGCGACATTTGCATCTACCTACTCGTAGGTAAATAGATATACTCGTATATAGGTATATACCGTACCGTGGTACTGAATGGATACAAAAACCTTACGTGTAGGATTGACGAACAAATAGGTTCCTGCCATTCAAGAATTACTAGAGCGAAATATCATTTTATACGTGAGGTGCCGACTAAAGATTATACATATATATTAGACACTTACTATCGTATTATTGAAGTTTGGGTATTTTATTGTAGGCTTTATTTTTAGTAATTTTATGACTAGAGTGACGAATCAATATATCATTCGGCTCTTACTGGGTTAGCACGTTCCATCCTAGACCGTAATGATTGCTTACCATCAGGAGAATTACGGTCAAGTGCAAACCCATTCCTTGTAAAAAAAAAAGGTGGAAAATACGAAGTTAACGATCCATAACAGCAATAACCAAACTTACCAACGCAATCTACAGAGATATCTAAGTAATATATGTATAACTACGTAAAATGAGGTAAAAATTAAACTAAATATTATATTTCTTTTTCAGACGGGCCTGATAGAACGACTGCGAGCCAGCGAGCGCGACCAGCGTTCAGAAAAGAACCTCCGCGTGATTATATACTTCTTCGTAGTAGTTTGCATCTCCTTGCTCCTCTTCAGATGGGTGCTCCACGCGCATCCAGCCTACAGCAGCTATAACGATTAACTTGTATTATTCTAAGCGACTTTTATATAAACTGTTGTATTAATAAAAAAATCTTGTATAGAATAGAAAAATAGAAGATTTGTGAACCTCATTTTTGAAGTCGGTTAAAAATATTAGAAGCAGCTGTAACGATTGACTTGCAGTATTCTAAGCGACTTTTCATATAAACTGTTGTATTATTAAAAACCTCCTTTTTTGAAGTCGGTTAACAACATTAAAAGCAGCTGTAACGATTAAATTTCAGTACTTACATACTCTAAAGCGATTTTCATGTATACTATATGCATTAATAAAAATCTTGTATAGAAGAATAATGAACCTCCTTTTTGAAGTTGCTTAAAAACATTAAATAAATAAATATATAATGCAGCTATAACGATTAACGTTCAGTATTCCTTACGATTTTTGTGTAATAATATTATTAGGTACAGTCAAGAAGGCGTAAGCTGAGCTTTGCATTTGTGTGAGTGATCACCAAAAGTACACTCAGACAATAAAAGTGAAGTATGGCAGGTGGGCGGGGGAGTGAGATGGCGCTATCGCACGATGGAGAAGCCGGTTGTCTCACCTACACTATCTATGTACACCCACACAAATGCAAAGCTCAGCTTACGCCTTCTTGACTGTACCTACCTACTTATCGTGTTGTTTTCATAGCCATAATAAATTACAATACGTTATGGTGTATAATTTGAGAAAGTTGTTTTTTTCTTTTGTTTTTTACCAAAAAAAGTACCAGAAACGCTGTGCTATGAATGGTAGTATTTTAAATTACTTTAATACTACAATGTTCGAACCGTAAAACTAAAATTTTATGTTTCAATCTAGGGAGAACCAACTCTGCTTCTCTGCTCTGCTCTGCTTGAATTTGAGTTTACCGTTAACTAAACTAATATTAACTCATAATTAAATTTTAGTTTACCTTTACCTGTCAAATATCATAATATCGTAGACCGTGAGACTTGTTTAGTGACAAAAGAGCTTATAATAAGAGAGACGTAGGAATCTACTTATTCTTAGAACGATGGTAGGTACTCAAAATCCCATTAAATCCCGTTTTATGTATGTGCCCTACAAGTTATGGGTGCTTAGTTTAAGTTGCGTATATACTTAAGATAAATAAAGTTGAGGTTATATGCCTTTTCTATTAAGTGTCGTGGATGTATAAATAAATACAAAAATAAAAAATAAATGTATTTCTTTAATCCAAATGCCTTTTTTTTCATAATACCTACCTATCAATAAGTAGAGCCTGGAAGAGATTACTTCAGGTGATAAGGCCGCCCTCTTGAACATACATTTAAATTTTACGTTCTTTTGATATTGTTAGGTATTTATTTTAGTGTTATAAAGATATGTGTATTGAATTGAAGTGTACCAAAACGTCAAAGCTCAGAAAATATGGCTGCGCCATTTATAAAACTTGTTCTATTTCTTATTTATCCTTTTCCTAACGGTAATCATGCTGTGATCACATAAATATGAAGTAATCTTTAATATACTATAAAATTGGTCATCATTTCCAATGTTTTTTGGTCTAGAAAATGAACTAAGAAATTTGTCCCATTTCTATATCTTATGCTTTCACCGTATTATTCACCTGTCCTATCTTAGTACCAAGAAATTAATAAATAGTTCAATGATACAAAGTCCTATCCCAGATATCGTTAAAAATGAGAATTATTTTTCCAAGTAAGTATTGAAATAAACTACGATACAGCGAAAAAAAGAAAAAGAGTAGTAATGCCTCAAGCAACTTAAATTTCAATACTAAAAACTACGCTTGCATTCTACAAAAGTTAAAGTAGTACCTATAGATTACTATTTATTTTCGTGATAACAACAACAACAACAACTTTTAACTTGAGAATACAACGTTATACACTATACAAAACTATGGCCAAAAATAAAAGAAAAAAAATGATCTGTGATATAAATTGAACAAGTACGCACCATATTATAAGGCACATTATTTTCTTCACTTTACAAGACTCAGTATGCTTACTTGCTACTAACATAAGATTCACATTTTCTTCGACCGTTCGTGTTGTACTGGAAGCTTTTGGAAATAAAGTTTTCAAAATTCCCGCTGAAGTAACTTTGGCTGAATGAAAAACGCTGTTAAGCGTTCACAGAAAAACATTATATCCACAGATAATAGATTAGTAATACCAGCACAAAAAAGTTCCTTTCTTCAAAGGAATAAGTGAATTGTTCATAATAATATAATAATTTTAACAGCTCTCAACCACATTATACTTTCTCTAAATTTGACGTAACAGGCCCACTTTTACAAAGATTTATAAATTTCTTTATCGCCTAAATTACCTTGTAAAATAGAATTAAATGTATGTTGTGCTAGTGGGCCTTATAATATATGTATAGTACACAGTAAAAATATATGTAAGACATCCAGTAAATCTCGTCAAACGGTCTGAATGTAATAATAATCATGATTCATGACATCATATCAACTGTATCATTCATGAATCATACTGGTATACGAAAATGTTTTATGAAACTTAAGAGGGAAATGTTGTAACAAGGACTGGCAACATTTCATTGTATGGATGGCGAAAGTAGAATAAAAAAATAAGTGCTTGTTTGAAGTTCAAGTGCCTGAAACTTGATATAGTATTGAAATGATATCATTTATTAATTTGATAAAAGTAATATAGAATAAATACTATACGTTTGAGCCAAATATTAACACTAGGTAAGTAATTTTCATTGTATTTACCGTGTTTAGTATTTTGCATGAAGAGGATGCCATTAGTCAGTAAAACCTCTGGCGCTAGTTGATACGGACTTTTCAACGAGTTGGAAAGAGATAGTCATCTGTTATTTGTCAATGTCAGTGACTAGCCCATCATGATCACGACTGACTTGTCATAAAATCACAATTTTTATTTATAATTTTTATCGATACCGAGGCGTATTTATTGTATAAAAACATCAATATCGGTATATTATCCCGTTTCTTTCTATTAATTTCACAATTTCTTGGTTATAAAGGTTATCATTTCGGCGCTGTGTGAGATTTTTTATGGAGTGATAATTTCCATTGAATTCTCCTTTTTGTTCTAAATTTTTATCGAATGCTACTTTCAGATGTTAATGAAGGTAACAATGTGTTATCGGTGCAACAAATGAACTGTGAAGGATTATTGGATACAGATTTAGTATTTTGTTGGTGAGGAACAACTGCTATGATGAAAAGCACCCTACCAAAGGATAAACCTGGCAAGATGAGGATCAGGGCTTTTCCGGTAAGTTTATGGTTGCTCAGGCGAGTCACCGCGATAACGCTTCAATGCTGATAGTGAATGACAGGTTAAAGTTAGCTGGTGATGTGAATTGATCTCACTGTTACATATCAACACTACATAAAGGACACTATACATTACTGACTCTCATTATGTTAGCTACAAATGAATTAAAACCTAATTACCAAAGTATTGACTGAGGAAGTAAAGTTTTTGCATAAACATACATACATAATTTACTAATAAATAATAATTTCTATGTTTCATGGTTTTCAAATTCAAATTCATTTATTCATTGCGAAATATAGGTAGGTATACAAAGGTGGTATTATGTACATATGAGTGCGCTATATTTCCACCCACAGGGTGTGCAAATATAATTAACAATTTAGTTTTTAGAATATTACACTTATTCTTCACTTATGGTTTTCAATATGTTTATTTTAATTCTAATTGTTCCATCTATTGTACATATTTCCTGCTCTTGTATTATATTTTTTCAAATATAATAAACATTTTTGTTTAGAGCTAGCTTAAAATTATTGGATTTTCCAGTTAACCATTCTAATGGTGCAATACACATGTATGCCTATGAAGTTTTCTACTTACTGAAAAATAACTAAACCTAATATGACATCTTCTTAATCTATAAATATAGTAAATATACTTACTGAGCCATTTCTATATACCTAATACCAGTAACAAGGGAATACAAACAAGGCTTTGGTTGTTTTCTCTTATTGCTACATTAATTCCTACAAAAAAAAACATAGAACACATTTGTACATGGATGAAATTAACTTTTCACATGAGTATGATCATACTCCCCCAATCCATCCTCATCTAGTATAGTATCAGTGCTCAATCTTAGGTTAGTTGTACCACATCTACTCCTGATCCATGCTTAAACCTAACATACACTTGGATAAAGGTTTTTTAGCTAAGTCCACCAAAATCCCTGATTTTGGCAAGGCCCATGTTTACCTAATCAGGAAACACTAAACTTGGATAAAGGTCTTTTAGTCCACCAAAATCTCTGACTTTGGCAAGGTTCTTTTGTGTTTTTTTATCAATTCATTGGTCACATGGTTGTTTAAGAATAATTAGGTACCTATATTAATTTTCACATCTTTCAATAATTTTTGATAATCTGGACTATAAAGTTACTATACATTCTATAGCAATACATAGAGAGTATTATCTCATGGCTAGTGTTGAAGTGGTACTTAATATTAGCCAATAAAATACTTCAATAAATGTAAAACTGATAATATAGTTTCAGTTTAATTCATAATTATGAAACCTTTATAGTTAGTTGTAATGTGAAGAAAAACTCATTTGATCTTACAAAAAAGTGATGAATTAGTGACATTAATTTGTAAATAGAAACTCATAGCTTTAGTAAAGGTAAAAAAAATGTCTCAACCAATATGACACCATTGACAAGAGTGAAAATCAAAACATAAACACAATTTTACAATTTAATATCGCATTTTTGATGTTTTGGACTGTTTGTTTTGTTTCTTTACAATGTTTTAGTTGTAAAGTTGATTATTAAATTTGTCGGGATGACTAGAAAATTTCAGGTGTGGAATTATTCCGAGCCGTACTATCAAATGTATCCGGACACATGGGTTAGTCTTTTGCTAGTTCAATGACTGCTTCATAGTATTGTGGCTTTATCCAAGATTAAGTTGACTTGTAGCCTAATTAAACAAGCCACCATAATGTATCTGCCAACACTCTACAACTCTCAGTAATGAAAATGTCTCAATGATAGCATTTAAGGCATAGGAGCTAAATTAAAATAGTGGCTGGAAAGAATCATAATATCTCAATTTAGGGCAAACTTTTAACATGGTTTGGTTTACCATCAATACTGGATATTAGCTTATTGATATATAACTGAAACAAGTAGATAGGTACATGTGCAAATAACATTATTTATACAAAATAGCCAATGATAAATGAGGTCATGTTTTGTTTTTACATTTATTTAAATTAGGTAAATATTTTCAGTAACAATTTGCTTTAATTAACAATCTGAATTCATCAAACATAAAGCTGTTTTATATGGAACTAACAAGTTAATGCCTATGGTTTCATTTGTGTTGTGTCAGTTTACTATATGTTGCCTATTGTGGTTTGAAAGAAAAATATAGATACATCGGGATAATACTTTAGTATTTTAAAACAACTTGACCTGTCTCATTTCATGACAAAGTAACCTTTGTTGCTCTCAAGACCCTACTCTAAAATCATGCCAAAAATCACCTTGACCCATGGTGGTTGGTGAAAGGAAACCTAACAGACTAACAAACACACTAACTTGATTATTATGATATGATCTTTTTTTTTATAAGTAATATTTAATAGCAAGGTTACCTGTCATATGGAACTATCAATTGCAACTTCATTTCATTATTTCATGTGTCACAAAAAAAGTATATTAGTTTTTTTACAATAAATACTTATTTATTATTATTTATTAATTACAGATGACTATGGACGAGAAGTATGTGGAGAGTATATGGAGCCTGCTCAAGAATGCCATTCAGGAGATCCAGAAGAAGAACAACTCAGGCCTGTCATTTGAAGAGCTGTACCGGAACGCTTACACAATGGTCCTGCACAAGCACGGGGAGAGACTCTACACGGGGCTGAAGGAAGTTGTCACACAGCATCTTGAAACTAAGGTACTGTTATCTATTACCCACAACACAAGCATATGCTTAGTGTAGGGCTAGATGGTGTAGTGTTAAAACTTCTGTTATCTAGTACGTATGACACAAGTGTTTGCTTAGTGTGGGGCTAGATGGCACTGTGTGCAATGTCGCGGAATATTTTATGTATTTATCTGTGAGTGAAAGGCTACAGGAAGGAAAAAATGGCAGGAACAAGATCCAGAGGTCGAAGCCCTACAAGATGGTCCGATCAGGTGGCTGAACACATTGGCGCCAAAGCAAGTGCTGCCATACACGAAGCTACCGATCGTGACAAATGGCGTCTAATGGTCCATAATTTTGGTCGGGGTCATCATGATGCTCAGCATTGAGCTATCGCCTAGAGGAGGAGGAGGAAAGGCTACAGTCCGTCTTATGTTAAACACAACCATTGTTTGTTTTAGCACATTAGAAGTAAAGGGTATACATATGGCATAAATTGATATATTCTTGTAGACTGCAACATCAATATGTATATGTTCATTTGGTGTGATACTAACAATTTTACAAATCAACTAAAGTGCTTAATTATTAGTGCAGTATAGGTATGTTGCTTGTGTCGCTTCAGGTAACCTAGGGAGACTAGTCACTAGACTAAAAAAACTCAAACTATGTCACCGAGAAATTTATTGTTACTTGTACTATACTAGACTACAGCTACAGCTCTGTTTATTACTATAATGTTTTCATATAAATACCTAGTAGTAGTAGTGAAAGGTCCCACATCTCCAGGGTTCCATTGCACCCTAAAATCAGTACTACAATTGATAACAGTATACCTACAGTGTTGGTAAACATTCTTCTGTCATACAAAATAGGCTAGAAACATGTCTACTAAGAACTACTGGAGTCTATTTGTTTGTAGCTTTAGATATGAACAAGCTTGCTTTAAAATAAAAATAGGAAACCTAGCTTTTTTGTTTGTTTATCAACTATAATTTCTTTACCAGCCTTTTTGCATGAGAATTTTCAAACTTCTATTTTTAATGATTTGTTTCTGATATTCCAAAATTTTTTTACCACGATTCTGTATACACGGCCAGGTTCGCGAGGACGTGCTGCACTCCCTCCACAACGGCTTCCTGCAGACGCTGAACAACGCGTGGACCGACCACCAGACCAGCATGGTGATGATCCGGGACATACTTATGTACATGGACCGAGTCTATGTGCAGCAGAACGAGGTGGACAACGTGTACAACTTGGGACTCATTATATTTAGAGATCAGGTTCGTACTTGCAGTTCTTTTACATGCAATTTCTGAAACTCTAAAAAAAGTATTTAAATGTATTGTAATTGAATTACATTTTGTGAAAATTGTGGACCATGGATAGGATATGGACCACTGCTGTAGTTTGTTTTGTAAAATAAATCAAAGTAACAATTGCATCTTATGTATACTGTGTATAATAGTGTAGATGATAGTAAAAAGGAAAATATTGCAGTAGAAAAGAGACTAGTAATAATTTATTTATTTATTTGAATAATGGGCGAGCAGCAAATTGCTGATGTGCCCATATCACATGTGTCAAAATTGTTTTATATAGTCCACACAAAGTTCATAAATTATACAGTCTACTGGTGCAACTATCACAAGTTAACAAGAGATTAAGTATTTTTTACTTTAAACTGAGTGTAGGCCATTATATGTATACAGTTGGCAGGCATCCCCTATTAGTTACATATTGATAAGAATGTCTTACGATAGTTTTAAAAATAAATGTTCGTGTCCCCAGGTGGTGCGGTACGGCTGCATCCGCGACCACCTGCGGCAGACGCTGCTGGAGATGGTGGCGCGCGAGCGGCGCGGCGAGGTGGTGGATCGGCTCGCCATCCGCAACGCCTGCCAGATGCTCATGGTGCTCGGCATCAACTGCCGCGCCGTCTACGAGGAGGACTTCGAGAAACCGTTCCTGCACCAGTCCTCCGAGTTCTATAGAGTGAGGGCCCTTGCTAAATTAATTTAACCAGAAAACATCTCTCAATAACAGAGGGAACATCTGCAAGGTACCTTGAGTGATGGGATCCAGGCGGGTAGCTCCGTATATCTTCCAGCATCTTCGTCTTTATCCAACAGCCTTGTTTGAGCATTTCGGTACAAGTATGCTCCACTTTGGACCACAATTTCTTTGTGAGGGAACCGCGACAAGTGACTCGGTGGTCTAATGCTTTACTATCATTTAAAACAACTGTTCATGTTTCACAAATACAAATAATCATTGAATGCATGCGATCGCTAGTGACTTCTGATACTTTTTTCACCATGATGAAATAAAATGATTGCAGAAAAACACATATAGGCTGGGAGACGACTCTTACAGCGTAAATTTAGAGTTGCAGTCTGTGACTTGTCGTTATTTTATGTACAGCCAAATCTTTACCAACAATATGTGTACCTTCCAGATGGAATCTCAGAAGTTCCTGGCTGAGAACAGCGCGGCGGTGTACATCAACCGCGTGGAGGCGCGCATATCGGAGGAGGCGGAGCGCGCGCGGCACTACCTGGACGAGAGTACGGAGCCGCGCATCGTGGCCGTGCTCGAGCACGAGCTCATCGAGCGACACATGAAGACTATAGTCGAGGTATGTTGTATTGTAATGCAGTACAGGTGCTCCACCTTATTAATTTATTTGCTGATTGTATGATACAGATGTCACAGTATTATATCCAAAAGTGCACTACAATTAATAATTATAGGATAATAAGGTGTTAAAGTAATAAATTGATCAATTCCAGATGGAGAACAGCGGCGTGGTGCACATGTTGATGCACACCCGCACGCTGGAGCTGGCATGCGTGTACAAGCTGCTGTCGCGCGTGCAGGAGGGGCTGCGCACCGTGGCGGACGCGGTGTCGGCGCACCTGCGCGAGCAGGGCCGCGCGCTCGTCACTGACTCCGCGCACAACACCAACGCCATCGCCTTCGTGCAGGTATGTACACACACACACACCTGCGCGAGCATGGCCGCGCGCTCGTCACTGACTCCGCGCACAACACCTACGCCATCGCCTTCGTGCAGGTATGTAAACCCGGTTCATTCAATGTGGCATCTACAATATCTAAAAAACTTCCTAACATAACTGTAAAATCTCAAATATTGTTTGAGACGTAGCATTCTTGGTGGTACACTTATGTATTGAATTCTATATCCTTCATGATAAAAGCTGCAACAGAAAATTAGCTCAAAAGGCTTAAGTTGTATTTCAATACACAAGTACTTACATATATCTTTTCTCCCCCAGAACCTCCTGGACCTGAAGGACAGGTTCGACCACTTCCTGCAGAACTCGTTCAACAACGACAAGATATTCAAGCACATGATCGCCTCCGACTTTGAGTTCTTCCTGAACCTGAACAACAAGTCGCCCGAGTTCCTCTCGCTCTTCATTGATGGGAAGTTGAAGAAGGGAGAGAAAGGCGTAAGTTTTTATTGCTTTTACTGCTTTTACAAAACCAATAGTAGAGATAAAAAGCACTGATTTTGTTTGCCCTAATAAAATGTTTCATCAAGTTCAGTTATCAAGCCTGTAAATATTAAAAAAATATGTATATCACAATGATGTGTATAATAGTTGTATACTGTTAGACTCAGCACTATTGATCAGTTTTATTGCACTTTTCGACCTAAATTTATAGGTGATGTTGATCAGTCTTGTTCATTGCTGTCCTTGATTGTTTTGAAGATAATTAATTAAACCTTATCCAATCATTTAAGATTTAAAAACGATATAGAAAATCGTCAAATCATATACATACGCTCGAAATACAAAGTAAAGTTCGTATCAGAGTGGCCGCCTCTGGTGCTGGAGAGTTTAATCGAAAGCAATCTATGGGCTGGATGACACGTTAAATTTTAAGTCCTGTATGTTTATCATAGTACTAAACAAATGTCAGGGAAATAATAAATAAAAATTCATACACTAAAACATTTTTTTAAATAGATGAGCGAGCAAGAAATAGAAGCGGTGCTAGACAAGACAATGGTGCTTTTCCGTTTCCTACAAGAGAAGGACGTGTTCGAGCGATACTACAAGCAGCACCTCGCCAAGCGACTGCTGCTCAACAAGTCTGTGTCCGACGACAGCGAGAAGAATATGATCTCTAAACTCAAGGTAATAAGACTCTATTTGCTTTGACTGGCCTGTTAGCTTAGTTGGTAGTGGCTTTGCCTTCTAATATAGAGGTCGCGGGTTCGATTCCCGCATGACACAAGTATTTATGTACTTTAAACATTTATAATTACTTGTGTTGAGTCTGGCCGTTTGTATGTATATTAAGTATGTATTTACAAAAGGAAAGTATATAAGTATTATATCCGTTATCTAGTACCTGCGACACAAGCGTTTGCTTAGTGTGGGGGTAGATGGCGCTGTTTGCAATGTCCCGGAATATTTATTTATTTATTTGTCACTTTAGTATAAGCATGCTGTATCGATAATAATGTCGCTAACAATATGATCTCTTAACTGAAGGTACATAAGACTCAAATTGCATATCCACTCAAGCTCGTTCATGCTATATTATGCCTTTAAACACAGCGTTGTTTTTGAGGGTGTTTTGACAGTCGATTTAGTGGTTAGTCTTACTGTTGCCTACAAGTACACGTAAGAACGTTTCTACAAATACAAACTGCACCTCGTCAACTCTTACCTATTCCTTACAGTTCCTACATTTATAGATGCCTTATTTTTCACCGTACAAGCATAGGCTTATACAGAGCCATACATTGTGTTAAGTAACGTCTGCAAGTAGCTCATCACATAGGAAAAGATAATACTCGTAAATAAATTTTCCGGGACATTTTACACATCGCCATCTTACCCCATACTAGCAATACTGACTGTACTGTAAAAAAATACCCCATACTGATCCTTTCTTGCCATTTTCACGTCCCCAGAAAGAAGGTATGTTAAAAGACGTGGAGCCGCGCGACTTTCACTGCATTATCGGTGACGTGTCGCAGATAGAGAGCCCCCTCCTTGACTAGTGCCCCTCCCCCGTCCCGTCTGTCCGTCCCTCCGTCTGTCTATCTGCAAAATTCTTTACAAAACAACCAAGCATTTCCCTTCGTAAGTGGCCGATTGTCTTTCCCGGACAGTCTTGCTTAAAGTCTTGAAGTCGAACATTGACAAGATATTTGTTCCGTTATTGTGTTGAATCTATTTCGTGAGTGATTGTAAAGAATTTTGCAGATTTTCTTGAGACTTTAAGCAGGATTGTGCTGTTTCTGTGTAGCTAGCTATTGTAGTCTCAATGTCTTTGATTGATATAATTATTTGTGTAGTAGAAATGCTCAAATACAATCGTCGCGGTAATGTTCATGGAATCGTATCACTAGTATTTGTGTCTTACAACAGTAAAATGTTGCCATTCCTTTTCTATATTCCTTATCGGTGTAAGTATTGTATATACGTGTTACACAGTTTATTTATAACGTGTATAATGTGTTCTTTAATATTTATTTCCGTTGATCAGTCCCGCACTGCATACTATATTAACAAGCCCTGTATGGTTGCAGACTGAATGCGGGTGTCAGTTCACGTCGAAGCTGGAAGGCATGTTCAAGGACATGACGGTCTCCAACACCATCATGGAGGAGTTCAAGGAGCACGTGCTCTCTACGGGGGTCAGTACATTTTCTACACATATTCAAACTAAGCCGAAACATGTGGCTTTGTCGGGACACTGCAAGAAATGTCACCTGACTTGCGCTAGATGGCGTCGTAAACTATATACATACATAATGATTAATTGTCATTTTGAAACGAAATGAGTTTGCACCCATTAGCAATTCACCTGATGCTGAGCTATAGATTTTAATCTAGATTACTTTCTATTCTCGCATTAAAAATCGCTATATAACTAGTAAAGTAAGTTATGTACTAAAAATAAATAATAAGTAGGTACCTACTATATTCAGCATCATATTGTTAGAATGTAATCAACTGCAGGCACATCCACTGTACTGTAACATTTAACTTAACGTCATGTTATATCGTTATGTGCTAAAATGATTTGTTATAATCGCAGACGAATCTCCACGGCGTGGACCTGTCGGTGCGCGTGCTGACGACCGGGTTCTGGCCCACGCAGAGCGCCACGCCCAAGTGCAATATACCGGCCGCGCCGCGCAGCGCCTTCGATGTCTTTAGAAGGTAATACTGATATAAATAGCCGCATGTTCTTTCAAACGTATAATAAGTGACCACAACATTTTCACAACTGTTCTCAATTAGTTTTCAAGTAACGCTGAACGCGCGCCGACGCGCCAATCAATCGCGCAATCTCTAGAAGTTAATACTTTTTGATCAATGTGACTCTAAAACCATTTTGATTTGACATGATTTCACGGTCCTTTATAAAAGTCACGTTTAGTAATCCAACCATTATATACGCTCAAAGTTAATTTAACCGAGCGTTAAAAAAGATTTAGTTGATACTTTATTCTAGCTATATTTTGTGTGTAGTTTCTACCTTGCCAAGCACTCCGGGCGGCAGCTGTCCCTGCAGCCGCAGCTGGGCAGCGCGGACCTGACGGCCACGTTCCGCGGCGCGCTGGGTGGCTCCCCCCCGCGCTCTCCGCCCGCCGCGCCCGCGCCCCCCGCGCCGCCCCGCAGGCACATCATACAGGTCTCCACCTTCCAGATGTGCGTGCTGCTGCTCTTCAATAAGAGGGAGAAGCTTACCTATGAGGTAACGTTGCTTTTTTGTTTTCTGTTATATTGTCCAGTGAAGAACTGCCTTATTGTCTTTTGTCTCTGTTCTGTACACACTTAAAAGTACAAATCTTTATTCCTTCAAAATTATAGTGGCTGTACAATGTACTTGAAAAAATTATATGTTTCACTTACATAGACGATAACATTGTAATTGTGGAGTCCCAGCATCATATTAGATTAACGATATGCCATAATGTACGTACGTCTCGACGCTATTCGTTGCCGAAGACGAGTAATAGGTATTCGGTTTCAGACCGCCTTGGGGAAATTACGGTACTATAAATATATATTTAGAGTATATATTAGTATTTAGGGTAGCCTATGTATCTGTCGGGATTCTAAAGAAAGTAATAAACACGCTTTCGTTTTTCTACAATAGTGAACGTTTATCTAACAGGAGATCCTGAACGAGACCGACATCCCGGAGAAGGACCTGATCCGCGCGCTGCAGTCGCTGGCGATGGGCAAGGCCACGCAGCGAGTGCTCATCAAGCATCCCAAGACCAAGGAGATCGAGCCCTCCAACCAGTTCTACGTCAATGACTCGTTTACTTCTAAGTTACATAGGTATGTATATAACTATGTTGAATTAAACTTTCTGACTGACTTCAAAAAAACTAAAACACATTCCAAAGAGTTGGTCGTAGAGAATTGAAATTCTAAAAAACCCATTGTCACTTTAGTTCGTTTAATTATACCCATTAAGAAATTAGATATCGCAGCCTCGAAAACTAGAGTAGGAAGAGTAGGTGTATAACCCACTGTCTGCTAGTAGTAAGAAAAGGTTATTAGAAGTCTTACCCCTAATACGCGGCTGACTGCTACAGTTGTGAGGTGTGTACTCCATGCAAACATCCACCGCACGAAATTGCTTTTTGAATTTTTGAAATAATGGCCTGAGGACACGACACTTCCGGTAGTATGATTCTAGCTAGCAAAAGCATCATGCACGAGTACCGGAAATATAACGGTCCCAATTCTGCCTACTTACTAACACCAGCTTGCGTCGTGGGGTGAGAAAGCCACAATTGAGTGGGGGCGTGCACTTTCGAAGCGTAGTATTGTTATGTGTACGGTGGTATATTTATGAGTATAGTGACTTGAACCATGTACGTTATGTATTACAGAGTTAAGATACAAACGGTAGCAGCTAAGGGCGAGTCGGAGCCGGAGCGGCGCGAGACTCGCAACAAGGTGGACGAGGACCGCAAGCACGAGATCGAGGCAGCCATCGTGCGCATCATGAAGGCACGCAAGAAGATGGCGGTACGTAGCGACATGTGTATAACTGTGTATATAGCACACTAGCGGCCAGGGCGAGTGCAGCCGGGGCACGCAACAAGGTGGAAAATAACCAGTTACCCATAAGAATGTCGGAACTGTGGTTGTGCTTTCAAACGAATTTTGTGTGTCGAACACAGTGCTTTGCGTCTACGTTTCTTGTACGGACGGCAAAGCATTGAAACACTTTGCCAGAAGCTGTTTTTCCTGCGAACTACAATCCAGAGGTCTTCAAATCTAGATTTAATAGGTATCTTCTAGGTAAGCGTGTTGCACCCTAGGCTGCACCAATGTTTAACATCAGACAGGCTGTAGTCAAACGTGAACCTATCCCACGTAAAAAAAATATTTTTCTGGTTTAAAACACACGTGGTCTAAAATTTTCATTTTTCTATTGATTTTGAGCTCAACATCGATCATAGATTCCGTAAAAAATACAAATAATTGTACAATAGATGTAGATTAAAAAAATTTAATCCTCCCTTGCATTGTTCTCAGCACACGCTCCTGGTGGCGGAGGTGACGGAGCAGTTGCGCGCGCGCTTCCTGCCCTCGCCGGTGGTGATCAAGAAGCGCATCGAGGGCCTCATCGAGCGGGAGTACCTCGCGCGCACGCCCGACGACCGCAAGGTCTACACCTACGTCGCATAATGACGCCTGTTCGTATACACTACCTAATTTTGTCGAGGGCGCCAAATATCTCGTAGAGATCTTTGCGAGAGAGATATTTGTAAAGTCTTTGTTGATCTTACAAATATCTCTCTACAAAGATCTTACAAATATCTCTCTCTCACACAATAGAAATGGAGCGGGTACCGAATATCTCGGGAAATTGGTGGTTTGGAGTTTGTGGCTTGATTGTTTTAGCAGATATGTTTTCAGAACATCTATGACAGAAAGTACATTTTTTGCCATAAATGTACTGAAAAAATTAAAAAAAACTTTCAGTAGACTACTGATAACCTCCTCCTCCTTTTTTGTCTGTTAAAAATCAAGCTAAACTAAACAATGTTTTAACAGTGGTACAAGCCATAGCTTCTCGAAGGAAGATCGGTTGGTGTAGTAAATACCCTTAAATTATTCGTTTTGCGCTACCATTGCGCAAACATTTTACACCAATGTTAGTATAAATCCGTTAGTAAATGGGCTCGTTTGTCTCGCTGGTTCAAGACACGTAGTTATAGATTTTGAAACTATCTTCTGCTTAAGATACCATAATTATGTGAGAGAGATGAAACTATGAACAACATTATCTTCTCTATTATTCGGAGTTATTTGGCGCCCCCTATACTTACTTTGGCACTGAGAGCGTTACTTTGCGGCACGGTATTTGCGTGCCAATGAAAGTGAGTGAGTATTGATATATATGTATAACTATCCATACATCGTATAATGTGACGTCACTGCAGCGGCCTGAAGCGGCTTTTAAATGATTTGACTCGATGTAAATTAACGTGAGCTATGATTAAGTAATTATTAATAAAAATAATCTACCATTGGTATGCGTTGTCATCTCAATAGACTAGGAAAAGTCGCTTCGTCGAAACAACTTGTAGAAATGTCCATCCACTGGTATTTTTTATTACCTTGTACTCTCATGAAGTTTTTGAATTTTAACGTGACTCAAACCTTTAGCTTATCCATACATTCCATCTTATTTCGGAGGTTTGATGAAGCCAGTGTGAAATAAATTCGTGATTAAAGTTTGTGAGACGCCTCAGCGGACGTTTTGTCGCATTGTCACTTTATCTCGTGTATAAATATCTATTGTAAATACCATAATACATAGCTCTAGATGGTACCGTTTGATCTAATGATAGTGGTCTTGTCCCGAAACAAATGTATTAAAATTTTATTCTGTACCGACATGTTTTATTGCTTCTATAGCCTTCTATTGTGCTCTCTTGTAAATACTATTGTAATGATGATAATAAATAATGTTTATTTGGTTTGTCCCGAGTCTCAAGTGGGTTTTATTTCCAGGCCGACAGACCACACCGTATGTCCTTGAAGGGGATGCCAAGTTAGAATAACATAGAAGTAACAAAATTTAAAGTATATAAATTATTTCAAGGTAAATAAAAAACATTAGTTATAAACAAAAGTTATTTTATTTGCTGGAAATGATAGAAATCAAAAAAATTAAAATGAACACATTACATTTCAGGCTAGGAGATTCGTTACGGAATGGGTAGAAAAAATCATCGGGCAGATGAATGTTTAGACTAGGGTTTCTTTTTACGTGCTCAAAAACACTAGGATTCATTACGTCTATAAAATTAATATCAATAGTGATGACTGTTGATATATCATCCATGTTGAAAGTAACATTTTTGGCTGTCTGCGTGTAACTAGCTGATACGATCCTATTCATTCCATTCATCTGTGCATATCCGAACGTGATGGAGTATCTTGGGACGAAATTAAAACACAGCAGCTTTGAGGATTTTTCACGAACAGTCCCGTACAACATGCTTTGAGAAATATGTCTCTCAACAGATATCCAATTCTTATCTTCTATTTCTTTCGGATCCCCTAATGGTGATACCATTACATTTTCATTGAAATCTAAGAACCGGTTAATATTGTTTTGTATTCTCCTACATTCATCAGTGGCGTTATATAATTTGTCAATCTTGTGGTTGTAGCGACAATTTAGTCTTCTATTTCTTCCAAATAAAATGAAGTTTTCAGAATTATTCAGTAAATTACACAACCCATATTCATTCTCTGGTAATATCCAATATCTTTGCGTATTCGTATTGTTATAAAATGAATCTGTATAGTTGCTTTCTGCTTGAGAAAATATGACAGGGAAACCATCTAAATATCCAGGATTTCCACTCAACTTGAGAGCTTTATCTATAGAACTGTTTCCCACCACAAACTTAACTTGAATTTCTTGTGTAAGCAATGGTAAACTTAGGGTCATATTTTCTATATGAAACTTTATACTTGCATTTATAATTTTCATGTCATGGTAGTAGAAAGTGTAACCAAGTTTTAGGGCAAGATTAGTGCAGAGAGTCTCAGTGCATTCTGGTTCGTGTAAACTTTTGTTGTAGTTGGTACAGAGCAGGTTCTTGCAAATAACTATTGTCCAATTAACGCAGTGAAGTGTGGAGCAGTTCTGAAAAAAAAGCATAATTATATTGATTAATTATAATGAGTTATTAGGTAGGCAGGTCAAAATGTAAGTACAGCATTTGGTCTAAACCAGTTAAATTACAGATGTGTATTACATACAAACTGTTGATAAGATCATAAAGATGTTATCCAGCTGAAGCAAAGAACTATTTCTACATTCTACAGTACAAGTGCATAGGTTCCCTAATTTTAAATCATACTATCCAAAAATATGTATGGAAAATGTAAGCTTCAAATTTAATAGAACTAGTATTGACTGGCCTGTTAGCTTAGTTGGTAGTGGCTCTGCCTTCTAATCTAGGGGTTGCGGGTTCGATTCCCGCGTGACACAAGTATTTATGCATTTTAAAATGTATAATTACTTGGGTTGAGTCTGGTCGTTTGTATGTATAATAAGTATGTATTTACAAAAGAAAAGTATATAAGTATTATATCCGTTATCTAGTACCCACGACACAAGCGTTTGCTTAGTGTGGGACTAGATGGCGCTGTGTGCCGAAATATTTATTTTTATATTTTTTATTTTAGTATATTAGAAATATCAAATACCAAAACTGAACTGTTCATAGAAAGCGGAGTTGCACTAATAACTGACACATCTTCCAAACTCTTCATAATTTGCAACATTTCCAAATCTTGTATCTTGACATTGCATTTGTATGTTTCATCTTTCAGGAACTGCATTGCTTTTCTGCCTGCACAATAACTTGTTGCCGATGCTACTGGCAAATCTGAAACATATTATATTATTTAAATTTATATGCTAGTACCTATGTAGTTCCAATGATATAAAGTTAAGCATACCTGAATGATATATTGTTCCATTTCTGTTCAACCAAATTGGATCTCCATATTTGTACAAGGAATTAGAAAATTCATTTAAAACTTGAGACCTTTCATTACTCTTCCATGTCAAATAATTATTTATTGGTACCGGTTCAGTCTGAAATTCATTAAAAAAATAATTATTTAATTCTCACATTCATTCATGTCGACATGAATATAATTTTAAATTAAAATACCAGAAGTACCTTTTGGATAACTACTTTTTTATTTTCAGGCAGGTTGACTTTCACTTTGCAAAATAAACCATTTCCATAACCATAGTATGGCAGCTGAGGTAAACAATATTCTTGATTTCTGTCTGTTTTAGCTATTTTACTTTCCATACAGTTTGGGAATAATTTTATTTCGGCATCTATACAATCTGGATCACAGCAGCAGTTAATATCACACACCATAATCTGTAAGATAATAAAATTATTTATAATTTTGAAATTGGTACTTATTGGGTAAACACAATCCATCATAAACCCTATTGATTACAATCAGGCAAAGTATGGTTAAGTTATAATTGGTTTTAGTTAAAAAAAAATATATTGACATCAGTAGGTACATGATTTCTAGTTGTAATAAATGTTAGTTCTTACCAAAAAATTACAATCACATTTTTTAGTAGACTTCTTCATTGGTATTGTGTCTGTTTTAGTGGAACCATTTGTTTTTTCAAGGAAAGTTATTTCAGTAACATTATCAAATTCAGTGGTGGTGAACAGAGATTCTGTAGTGTAACTTTCATCAGTGCTTGTCGAATTTTCTTCATACATAACATCAAATACAGTAGTGGTCAGATCTGTTGTGACTAAAAACTCACTCAATGAGATATTGCTTATGAATTTTGCTGGAGTAACATACTTAATGCCTTTATCTTTGTTGCGATAGTAAAGCGCATGAGGTCTCACATCTTTTAAAACATCTCTCAACTGTCTTTTCTGGCTTACTCCTTTAGCATCCACTGGATTCTCATCTACTTTTAATCTCCCTTGGATAAAATCAATGACACTGAACTGAATGAATATGGACAGCAAAGTGAAACCCAAATAGGTAACAATCTGCATCTTTTACTTATATTCTACACCAAACTGGCTGAAATTCCTTAATATAATATCAATTTGTACTTTAACTATACCCTTAGACTGAGTTTTTAACTTAAATCTGAAAAAGATAAAAACAATTCAAGACAATGACTAACACACGGTACCTACATATCACACTAAAAAAGCAAAACTTGGTAAGTGTATGTGAGTTTGGTTCCTTTTCACAACTAAGCAAGAAATTCAGAACAGAGATAGAATACCTAGATCACAGAGTAACAGGCTACTTTTTGTCCTGGATTAACATGGGTAACAACACAATGTTAGTAATTAAGTCTTGTATTTTTTGTACTGCAATTAAATACCAACTCTATAATAATTAGTCTCACCTGTCTGCTCCTAAAGTAACAATATCACTCTGCACCAACTGATGAGAGCCCCCGAGGAAGTACTGCCGCAGTCTATCTGTCAGTGTGGTGGCTGTAGGGATCCAACAAGGCACTTGGAGTGTATGGAGACCCGGCACTGTCGGAATGTTGCAACACCCATACCCTACAGCCCAGGTACGACCTACTACGTCTATACAGTTCACTTGGAGAATCAATTTTGGCCAACCTACAAAAAATGAGCACAAAAATATAGCTTTCATAACTTAACACACTCATTAGCGCAACTGATTTATTGCTCATTTAACCCATAAAATATAATGTTAGCATACCTTGAATACCGCGGGTAATCAAATGTATGTCAAGAGGTTGTGACCAAATTATCGATTTATTGTAGTCAGGTTTACCAACAACAGTCTGTCCCTCAGGGCATCCTGATATCACTGTCCAATTAGGACCTGCAATATTTCATTCATAAATTATCTCTCGTAACACATAACTGCAGTAAAATATTCTGAAGAAAAATCTTACCTTGCTGAAAAGAATACCGACAACACAAGGAAGACTGTTCCTGGAAATTCGAAGCACCTTGTATCTGCCCTAAGATATGCAGCTCTGCCATGAGACGGGACACTAATTCATAATGCTGACGTACTGTCTGAAGTCAGTAATAAGTTTTATGAATTAATAATAACTAGGTATTTAGGGGAATTTTGTACGAAAATTGTTTTGAAAACCGTTGCTATAGCAACGAAGCTGACGCTTATCCTGGCAGTGACAGCTGTTACGAACTTGACAATGACATTTCTAAGCTGCTGTATTGATTTGCTATCATCATCATTCATCAATTTTCCGACTTTATTTGAGGTAGGGCACCAACCAAACAGGTTTTATGATCGTCCGTAAAATAATTAATAAATCGGAAAATTTCACTTAGCAATTTACGTATAATACGAATATTCGTACGAATGGAAATACGCAGCCCACAGCAGTATAATTACCAACAGCAGACGTGGACAAAACGTTCCTTCTTGGCAGATTTCCGGTGTTACATAAAAAAAAAAACAATAAATCGAAAAAGCATTTAGTTCTTATATTATGCATAGTAATCAATACAAAAATAATTATGAACAGGTACAAATAATAATATGTCCGCTTGGCGAGACATTACGACGTATCAATTTAATCCAATTATCAATATCAAATGTCCGGTTACAAAGGCATCACTATTTACCACAGATCACACATTGTTTTCATTTCATCAAAATTAAGAATATGAAATAATTGAAAATATGAAAATCGTTTCTAACGAAAATTACATTTAGAAAACTTAAAAACGTAAAGATTTAAAGCATAACATGTATGGCAACACATATAATCAAATATAAAAAGGTCATTATCAGATAATAATAAAAAAATAAACAACAAACAGCTACAGGCTATGTTCATACTGCCACATCTCACATTCTAGATTTACTTATCCAAACCAACAGTATAAAAGAGCCATTAATCACAATATGTATGTATTTTAATTATCAATTAAGAATCTCAAAGGCCATATTTATTGTATACAAAATCGAAACAGCTCAAAGTACTAGCTGTAATGTTACAAGTTTACAAACAATACAAATAACAATTCCAATTTGGGTTGCCAGTATGCTCACAACTTGTAACTATTTTACATCCCTATTTTTAATAAGTATATGTATAACCATCACATTTAAATAAAATAATTGCCCTGTTACATATCAATTACATTATTTCCTTCACATTCACTATTTCATACGTTTATCTCATAGTTTTGACCTGAATTCTCAAAGAATTAGATAGTTTCGATGTTGCCAGTGTACTAAGACTACAAGTAGGGTTGCCAGCCTGCAAACAGCTTGCATAGGTTGGCGGGGTCTGCCGCGGCGGTGAGAAGCCTGGCCACCTGCCCGGCGACCGCCACGCCACCTACCGCGCCGCCCTCCGTGCCGCTCAGCTTGCTGCTCACTGCGAGGAGGGCGCGCTCGGCCAAACCACTGTTACTGGTGTTACCTGGAAATGTGAATTTGGTGAATAATTATATGTGTATTCAACATTATTTTTCTTTTTATCGAACGAGAGTGGCCAAGTCTGTCGAGAGTTTATCGAGCCACCCTAAGGGCTTATAACATGGCTTAACGACTGCTGTACTAGATAAATACCGGGAAGAAGATCGCAATAGCGATAAAGAGCAAAACTATTTAGCTTCCATTTTATGAGAACAGTGAAAACCAATTTCAAGATGATCACAAAGAACGTACGAGATTTTTTTTCTGTATTTATAGTTTGGTATCTTTTTCAAGAAACTGAGCTTTTATATCTCGCATAGATAAAAGCTAGCTTTATGGAGTAGCATAGTTAGATCTATTTCCATTAAAGTAAGTTTACTAGTTATACAAGAAATTACTTTCAATACTCACCTTGCATACTAATGTTCCTACTCGGGTTCTGCTGCATTTTAACAGTCCAGCTGTAGAGAGGGTCACACAGCAGCACCTCCAATATTGTCAGGAGAGTTTCAGAGTTGTCGCGGAGTAACTGCATAGTTTTCTCACAGCAACTGAGACAATACAAGATAAATTATTGAGAAAAAAAAAATGATCCGTCGCTCTATTGCAGCGTTAAAGAGAAACAAGCGGTCTTTAAAAAAACTTTAGCTAAAATTGGATGATGAAATGCTGTCAAAATTTCATAAATTACACTGTAATTTTATATTTTTCTATTATATCCCTTATCTAGTACCCATGATACAAGCGTAAGGGCTAGATGGCGCTGTGTGATATGTCCTGAAATATTAAATATTTATGATTTATACACTTTAACATGTTTTCTTAATTTTGTAACTTCTATACGAGCTTATAAATTTACCATACTAAGTGATTGCGAAGTTCCAAGAATGTATAGTTTCATTTCAATCGTTATGATAATTAACGCCTGGATCACATACCTATAAATAAGAGATTGCAGTTGTACTGAAGCGACAAGAAAATATAATTGAGCTTATGGCAAAAAACTTGTTACTATAGTTTTATTTACCCTCTAAATATTCCCTCAACGCCGCTGGATCCGAAACCTGAGATGATGTCTTGCGTCAAGCGGAATGGTACAGTTTCCGGCGTGGTCAGTGTCTTGCCCTGGTCGAAAGCAATACCTGGAAAATAGAACATTGGCAGTTTTGTATGTTGATTTCATGCTACACGAGAAAATATGAGATTTTAATACCTAAGGAGATAATTATTGAACCTTTTATTGCTTTCCTCTCGCGGGTCTACTATTGTTTTTACGACATTTAATTCAAAATTAGCGTTATTTAATTCTTTGGACCGAATTTTCAAGATCACATTTTAATAACAAACTTACACTACATAAATTAGGTTATAATGTTTCTTACCAAAATCGATATGTATAACTTCAGCTGTCCGCTTGTCGATCAGTATGTTTTGCACGTGTCTGTCGCCCAGGCCGATGATGTGGCCCACCATTGAAGATGCTGCGACACTGGAAATAGAAAAGGCATCATCGTAAGTTATTTTCTAAAGAGCTAAATTCGCACTGAAGTTTTGTTCATTTGGCCGATATTTGGCAAATCCTGCCTGTCGTTGCATATGATGTCTCTGTCATATCGGTTGCTTAAGAGATCTCTTTTAGCGATAAGGCCACCAATTTTGAAGCAAATTTTAAGTTCTCACTGTGTATGTTAAGTGCGTATTGTGTCATTTTAAATAAATGATAATATATTTATGTTATTTTTTAAAACAAAACTAAACTCGATAATAGCTCTTATATATTCTTAATTACTCAAAATTGGGATAGTGAGACTGAGATCAAGACACGCATAGAAATTGCACGTAGCGCCTTTGTAAAAATGAAAAAGGTCCTCTGCAACAAAAAGCTGAAACTCAAGCTACGGGTACGTCTCATCCACTGCTACATCTGGCCAATTCTTCTCTACGGATGTGAAGCCTGGACTATTAAGGAAGATATCAGCAAACGTATAGAGGCATTTGAAATGTGGACGTATCGACGTATGATGGCTATATCTTGGACTCTGAAAGTCACGAATGAGGAAGTTTTGCGGCGAGTTGGTCAAAAACGCAAACTTTTGCAGACCGTCAAACAACGCAAAGTTGCGTACTTGGGTCATGTGCTCAGGCACGATAGGTACGAACTTTTGCAACTTATAATGATGGGAAAAATTGCGGGGAGAAGACGAGTCGGTCGCAGAAAGAAGTCCTGGTTGCGGAACATTCGAGAATGGACCGGGATCAGAAGTGCCGCAGAATTGTTTCGTTTGGCAATGAACAAAATAAAGTATGCAGAGCTGACTGCCAGCCTTCACTAGTTGGAGAGGCACCATAAGAAGAAGATATTCTTAATACTTTTCATCCGCCATCTTTCTCATGTAACAACGCAATAACTAACAAAACATGGGAACCATACCTCTTCGTATAGGCCAGCCTCCGCTCGTACCAGGTGACAGGATCCAGGTAGTGCTCCGTGAAGAAGTAGTGGAATACGGGCCGGAGCCCCCGCACTATCTTGTTGAACACCAACAACTTCTCCTTGTTGGTCTTCTTGGCGCACTTGGAGAACTCTTCGCGAGCCATTGCGCAGGACATGTCCTGGAAATTGTACAATGGGATTATAGCTTTTTTTTTAAGAATTCAAATAAATTCAAATTCATAACTCCTTTATTTATCCATTCAAGGTGTGCGTACATTTCTATTTACATTTGTATTACTGCAATTTGTGTTGTACGCTGAGGGTTTTCTGTACACCATACTAGCTATCTTTCGACTCTAAATTATGATGTACAGAAGTGGATTTATCAATATTTATTAATATTGGATCTTATAACGGCTTAACTTCTTCTTATCGAATGAGAGTGGCCAACTCTGGTGTCGAGAGTTTTTAACCCGCTCTAAGGGTCTCTAACATGGCTTTACGATTGCCGTACTAGACAAACAGCCGGGACCTGCAATTTAACGTGTCATCCGACCCACAGCTTAACAAAAAATATGATATTATATTACCTCAGGTCTGTACCGCGAGTGCGCGCCCATCTGCCTGTTCGGTACTCCGGCTAGATACAGCCCTATAGGCAAGGTCCCCACACACCATTCTAGCACTCCAGACTGCTTCGACATTGGCACCACCTGGAGGTAGAATATAAGGTTTTTTTTTTATATTTCAGGACATTGCACACAGCGCCATCTAGTCCCACACTAAGCAAACGTTTGTATCGTGGGTATACTAGATAACGGATATAATACTTATATACTTTTCTTTTGTAAATACATACTTATTATACATACAAACGACCAGTCTCAACACAAGTAATTATAATTTTTTAATGTAAATAATTACTTGTGTCATGCGGGAATCGAACCCGCGACCTCTATATTACAAGGCAGAGCCACTACCAACTAAGCTAACAGGCTAGTCAAAAAGTTCGTTTATTAAGTTGTGTTTAATCCAGCAGCGTGTTTCACAATGCGTCGGATACGAATCCAATTCGATTGAGACGGAAATCAATCGGTCGAACGGTCGGTTTTATTTAGGAGGTCTGACTTTATTGTTTGAATGGTGGAGAGTTCGTTCTATAGAAGATTTAATGTACATCTTTAACACTTAAAAACGACCAGATTGCAAATACAAATCGAGAACTGTTTTAGATGTATAGAAGTCAATAACAATGTAGCATATAGAATAGAATATCACATTAATGTACACCAAAAGACAGAAATTACACAATAGAAAATAGACTTTAATATTTTAAAGTGCTACACATTGGGCGGCCTTGTCGCCTATATGTAAATGTATGAAAACTTATCGTGGCCAACAAATAAAATGCTGACAATTTGGTCTGTTTTCTCATAGATGTTTTCTCCGTGGGAGTTATCTCACCGCTTCTTAACAAAATCTATTAATCTTTTTGATTGGGCTTATGATGATACCTTGTAAGTCCGAATGTGCAGTTTATTCCTGCTAGTAATGGGGTCATTCTCCAACAACGTGTTGACTATGTTGAACACTTGCTGCATCACCGCGTCCTGACGCATGTCGTCTTTGCCCTGGCAAACAGACATACATGTAATAAGAAACTTATTAAAACTTAATAAAGCTTATGATAAATAAGTTTTTTTCTTTCTAATAAGCTATAAATAAATATTTATTACTATAAAAAAAAAACTTTCATTCTCCATACATACACACACTTCCACACTGTCCACAACTCATGAAACCATAGATCACATTTAAAGTAATTTACATCTCTCATGTTCGGTAAGTAGGTCCTTATTACCCCCAAATGGGGCTTGTAAGTAACCAATTAGCGCTCTAGGGTAATAATGTAGCTAGAAAAGCCTTAGGGCGGTAAGTAATTAAAAAAAACTTTTCACTTTTTCAAAAAGTTCAAGTAGTAGACAAAGGAGGTCGCTTCGCTATTCAAACTCAAACTTCTTCGTATGAGTATAATAGTCATCAATTTTAAATATCGAACGGCAATGCTCAATTTCGTTCCTGACAAAAAAGATGAAAAAAGGCGGAAATAGAAAACTTTCATTTTAAATGTTGTTTGTTTTTGTTTTTTTTTTATAAATACGTGCTAATTAGGAAAAAACATGAGTTCTGCAAGTGATGACGATATATTATGTAAGCTGCGCTCCTGATTCAATGAAAATGGAAGCTGAAGTAGCCATTAACAATATTTTGCTTGAAAGTTCTAAAGAGAGATATTTGAAAACTTACGAGTTCATGAAGTGGCGAAAAGAAAAACGAGTAAGTTCTGATTTTGTGCGTGACCAGCAAATATCACAATCTCAAACTTTTAACATACCTACCCATAAAACACCTGTCCCTAAAATTTTTAAATTGTTCTCATTTCACTATAAATTTTAACCATTAAAATGTTTTATTCTTGTAATACGGGTTTTTTCTACTTACCTCACAATCGAGATGTAAAGCAGAGTAGTTAGCTCGGGTGTAAGCATCAATTGCACCCTCGAACTATAGGCGCCCTCGCTGCGCTCGTGCGCCTAACTATCTCGGGCTGCAATTGATGCCTTACAGCCCTCGGCTACTAATCTACTATTCACATCGCCTCTACCATGTCTAAGCTCTCATTCACAAGTGTACAAACTAACCTCTAATCAGAAGACTTGATAACCTCCTTTTTTGTAAGTCGGTTAAAAACGTATTATTTGTATACACATTAATGTATTAGTCTAAGGTTTCATGTAATTGGTTCTTTATGTAAATAAACAATTTGTATTTGTAGTATAATTTTGTATAAATAGCCTGTCATTACTCATACAAACACCACATCAAAAATTGCTCAGTTGTAAAACGTAGCTTGTTCCACACTCGAACTCTAACTACCGTTAATTAACTTCGGTATGAAAATAAACCAGACGTAGTATATACAATTGCCGGCAAACTTCTTGAGCCATGACCTTGAGTGCGCAGTAGACGATTTTAAGGTATCGTTGGTGGAAAGAGAGGTGCGCGGGGGCATTCTGTCGTCACGCGTCCCCGTAATTGGCCGATCAGTTGGCTCCTGTTCCCCGCGTTGCAAGCATGTTCTGCTAGCATCTGACTACACTTGCGTGCGGTGTCAATAGGCTATTTCGAGTTTAGAAATTTTGTTGTTAAAGTTTGTTTGTTATTGTATTATTGTTACTTTGTTTTTTTGTTATATTATGTTTATCTTTTTACCTACCAAGACAATGCCGCCAAAACGTAACACAGTTCTGAAGAGACAAGCTAGAAAAATGGTATATGATGTGTATTGCTTCATGAAGCAAGGATCTACAAAACAAAGAACAGAAACTATAAAAAGACTGCAGAAGCAACTAAAACGTCTGTCGGTCCCGTAAAACGAATCATAAAAGAAAGTAAAGACTCGGAGTTCCTTAATGTATTTAGGACACCAGGTAAAAAAAAGATCTGGTGCAAAATAGCTAGAATGATATATTTTACAAACGCCAACAATGACCAATAAAATATGTCCCGAAGTGTACATGCGCGAACTTACCCCCACTACGTCTACTTTGGCTCAAGAAGTTTGCCGGCTTGTATACTTGTTTTAAAAGCGTTATAACATTACCTTTACAAGCAGAACTCGTCTGTTTCCATTAGAATCCGTACAGGTCACTTTCTTCGGGAAGTTAATGCCGCCAACCAGTTCGAAATAATTCTCAAACGAATTCAGTTCTAAAATAAAACAAAATACTTAAATAAGAATCCTGAAAAGTTTTAGAGGCAGATATCATGAAGTGATATATAGCGAACTTTTCTTTTATGAAGTAATAACAAGAATAAGTATAGTTTTGGGAACACTGGAAAATCCAAAACTACATACATAATATCTAGTCAGGTCATAAATTCTGTCACATGTTTAATATAAAATAATTGTAACAACTTTATTCTTTATGTAACCATTTATATACCAAAATGAACTTAACAAAACATAGATTCTTATGACAATAAAGTTTATTCAAAATGACCTCCGTGATTTTGAATACAGGCCTTCAATCTGCGCGGCCAGTCGTCTATCGCTGCACGAACGAGGTCCATGCCAATATCGCCGGCTGCCTTAATCAAGGATGTCTTGAGTGACTCCAAATTGGGATGAGGCTTTGAGCACGCCTTTTCCTCCAAGTGTTGCCATATCTTGTAATCTAACGGATTCAAATCTGGACTGGAGGAGGGCCAGTCTTCGTGCCGGATGAAGTCGATTTCACGCGCCGCCAGCCAGTCTTGTGTGCTCTTCGCTCTATGAGCTGGCGCCGAACTTTTTATTTTATTTATTGTTATAAGTTCACTAAACTAAAAATGTACTAATACTAACTTAAAATAATAACATAGCTAAACTTACGGACGTACATTTCCTTCTAAAAGTGAATCTTGTTCAGCGTTGCCAGAACGTTACTTTTGTAACATTTTTCGTTACTTTTGACCCTGAAATGTTACTTCCATGTTACACGACACAAAATGTTACTTTTGCGTTACTTTTTAGATTTTCAAACAAATGGTGGGTGGACCGATGCGAAAGCAATATGCGATTTCTAGTCGCATTTATATCTGTCGAATAGATTTATTCATTCACTCGCGTGTATTTCTCTATCCTTCATCCCGTTTACCCATGCGACCAAGCGTTGGTTGTTTGTGTTGTGATCTCTCGCTCGCTCGGTTCGGTTTCGGTCCGGTAGGCTCGGCACTTTCTTCTGATTCGAAGTTTGTTTATATATTGTCTGTGTTGTTTGTTTTGTTAGAGTCTTTGATTTTAAGTGATTTGGCAAGTAATTACTTTGTTTTTTTCTGGAGTTTTAATAAATATGTAGGTAGGTAATAAAATAATCAGTAATTTAACAACCAGTCGTATTTGCAACTGAACTTAATATAACTATGCAACTTAATTTTGTGTTGTTATTTATGTTGCACGACTTGTACGATTTTTTACGTTTTATAAAAGCGTATTTAAATATTATTTTACAAATAAATTGCGATAGAAGGTAATGTATTTCACCAGTTTCCACATTAAAAAAAGGTAATGTTACTTTTTTCGACAAAATGTTACTTTTTGGTCAGTGTCGTGTTACTTTTGACTATCTGCCACTGGCAACACTAATCTTGTTGGAATACCCAGTGCTTTTTATTGAACATGATATGAGAAACAGGTTCCACAAGGTTCGTCAGGACTGTATTTTGATACACAACTGCATTCGTTTTTACACCTTTCTCACAAAAATGTACCTCTGTTAAGCCCCAATAAAAAACTCCCAACCATACCATGAGCGAGGATGGAAAATGACCTCGTTGGACACGCGGAATACGTTTGCTCGCTTCTTCACTACTGTGTGCGTACACCTTATCATTTTATTTGTTGTAGCTCTCTTCTACGGTAAAAATTTTTTCATCCGAAAAAAGAATTTCCCGATATTTTTTTCCCGCGTACCGCTTCAACAAAGCGCGGCATCTCTTCAGTCTCAGGTCCATTAGACGAGCATTCAAACGATGTCCTGTTTTTCTGCGATATGCCCGAAGCCCTAAGTCTTCATTTAACACCCTTTCACCGTGGTTCTGCTTAACCCCATCTGAAGGGCCAACAGTTTCTGCTTATGTTTGGGATTTCTTTGAATTCGCGCCTTCACAGCTTTTATCACTGCTGGAGTCCCAACAGACCGAGGGCGACCACTTCTTGACCTGTCATCTACACTAGAGTCTTCATTGTATCGTTTGATGGTACGATAAACGAATCTTTTGGTTATATTCAAATTTTTCAGTATGTCAAAAATTTGAATTGGCGCGTAACCGCAACGATGCACTGCAACACGGTCTTCTTTAAGCGTCCACTCCATATTTAAAAATGAGTAAAATTCTAAAATGTATACATTTTTATTTTCATGAACAATTCGAAATTCGAATTCAATAAACTTTTTTGTGGCCAGCATTCTAAAAGAAAAGTTTTTACTGTGTGACAATACTTATGACCTGACTAGGTATATCATTGCAGCACAAATCTGTTAGTGTGGTGCTGGTTTGATGATATATGAAAGATATCTACAAATTACACTTCAAACTTTTGCTGACTTACATAATATATTGTATCTGCTGCTGAAAGTATTTGAATTTTCTAGTTTTCTGGTTTTTTCTAGGTTTCTACTACATTTTTTATCTGCATCTTAAAAAAGCAACTTGGATTCGCAAAATTTATATATGAAGATAGCACCTGATGATGATGATGATGTCTACATTTTACTCTGTACCTACCCAACATAAGGCGGTCATTAGATGAACATAAAAAAAAACTTTCAGAAGACTTAATACCCTCCTTTTTTTGGAAATCGGCTAAAAAGTACGCCAATTTTGGTTTAAAAATGCTTTAGTCACACTTACTTGGGAACTCAGTATATTTGCAGTCATTTCTTACTGGTATTGTAACAGTGGGTATAGGAATTGCATCCAAGTTCTTCAATTTAGTTATTTGCTCCGCAGACGGGATTTTCTGCTTACACTCCTTCGTTTTAGGGTTGAAATTCGCTAAGCTTATGGTGGCTAGAAAGGAAAGAAAAAAAGTTTGATTCATATTTTACACAAATATCTCAGACATTATAAATATGTGGGTACCCAGCTTCCATACTTAATTCAACATGTCCACAACAATCAGTTTAAGCGAGCTTATAATGGCTATTTATTGCTTAATTTATCGGTAAACTCTAGGGTCGATAGTTTATAATCTGTTCTCAACATCTATAGATATTATATCTATATGTAATGTATATTAGCTCTCGTATATAGATACGAGAGCTAATATACATATGTACCTCAATATTATATAATATCTCGATACCTCTAAAAAAGCACTACAAGAAAATTCAAGTCACAGAACTCATATTATTATGTCACATTACTAGCGCCCCTAAAAAGTGTGCGTTAGTAACCGACAATCAATAGAAAATATTCTCAGAGCATCTTACCATCACAGATCATTTCCATCTGTTTAACAATAAGCGCCATCTGTTGAGTTTCCACCGCGAGCTGTTTGACAATCTCTCCCGCAGCTAATGTTCTAGGTTCTTGTACAGTTTGAGTGAGGCCTCCTTGTGTGGGCACCAGAGAGGCCGCGTTAGTAATCACGTTGTCCTTGTCGGCGTTCTTGAGTGCGAACAGGATGGGCAGAGTGTGGTGGGCATGCTCCATTGCGCAGCGTTCTGAAAATTATGGAAACGTTTTAACTTTTCCGCAATTTATGATTGAATTTGATTTCTGTCTGTGTACTTTTGTGACCTAGCTTTAAAACTTTTAAGGCCACGCCTCCAAAATCAGATTTTGGATCCGCAGAAAATTATACGTCAGACTTTTCCACTGAATAGTTTGAGCTTCTGAGAGCAGATATGGAAAGTTCCAATTGTAAAATATAACTTTACTAACTCTTGACATAGAAGCATACTTGGGGCAACCAAAAGAAAAATAAAATAACTTTTCCTTGGAATTAGCGCTATATAGACCATGTTCTATATTAAGCAAACACTTGTGCTATATGTACATACTACATAACATAGAAACAACAAGACTCAAGGCAAGTAATTGAATTTATCTCTCTCTCTTTGTGAGTCGTATTTTCTCATGACTGACTCTCCCGCAGAATTAATTCGTTAGGGGAGTTCTCTTGGGCAGATACACCGTTAAGCGAGTGCAAATCCACACTAACTTGAAAATACAAGTCATTGGTGTTGTGGTCACTAACCGAGTCATGGGTTTTAGGGAGGATGAATTTATCTAACCACTTACTTATAATCTTCCTCAAATTATCAGCATACGAGTTGTTTTCTAAGGTCAGTCGCGGCGCCAGCTGCGGCAGCACTGTAATGAACTTTCTAGAAGGTATCGCGTGCAAGAGGTCTTCAAATCTGCATCCATCTGCTTCAGTGAACTCGAAGTCAGGGTTGTTCAGCCAGAGGGATATCAGACGGAACACTGATAGGTTGTTTTCTTCGCACTCCTTTAGGGATAGCATGTAGTATCTGTAACAAGGAAGTGTAGCTATAAATGTGCATGTATGTATATAACATAAATTTAAAAAAAAAAATTATGTATAACTTAAACTTTTATTGGAAAATGAGCGAAAATAATCACGACCGACAGGATTCGAACCTGCGTATTTCTATAGCATTATTTTATGCGTTGTTTGGTTTTTACTATATCAGACTGCATTTGACCACAATTTGCCAAAAGGTTACTCTTAACTTTATACAGCATAAATTTGGCGTGGTGGTAGTATAGGCTAGTGTCCAGAATGTTATTATATTTTATCTACACTAATGTTGTAACATTCTACTTATGTTTCCAATCTCTCTCTCTTTGAGTCGTATTTCCTCATGACTGAGGGTCGTGACTCCCCCGCAGAATTAATTCGTTAGGGGAGTTTTCTTGGGCAGATACATCGTGGTGGGCGCCCAGGTCCTTCCACGGAAGACACATGTCCTCGGATATTATGGTCCTCAAACATGTCGGTTTCCTCACGATGTTTTCCTTCACCGTTAAGCGAGTGCAAATCCACACATAACTTGAAAATACAAGTCATTGGTGTAGGGCGGATTCGAACCAGGGTACGTCTGGATGAAAAGCAGACACTGGAACCGCTGAGCCACACTCGCTTTTCCACACTACACATGTTTCCAATACTTGACTTATAATTACTACTGTTATAGCACAGACAACAAAACACTCAATTTAAGCAATTTCACATGATGCTATAATATCCACATCGATATCGTAATAGCTCATTATAACATCGGTAAAGCGCGACCAACCTGATTGCAGGGCCAATCAGGTTGGTCGCGCTTTAGAGATAGTTAGATTTTAATGGTGGCAAAATTACTGTGACAATACACGTACGCGTGAATTTAATGTTTCGCAATGTGTTTTGTTTTTTTTAAATACAAATTAAAAGTTAAAAATGGATAGCGACGATGATATTTGTACGCCTCCGGATATTCTAGAATTGGCAACAAAATTAACTCACAATCTTTTGCCAGAAAAATCTAGAAAATTATATGAAAAATTAACTATTGTCAGCTTTTACTCTTGTTGTTTGATCAATTGCATTAGTGAAGATAAAGTAGTGTATGCAACTATTAAAACACTCGTTACTATTATGAAACTCGCTGCGCTCGTTTCATAAACTCACACTCGTGTTTTAATACCCTTCATTATATGACAGTTGCATAAACTACTATTTCTATCCCGAACCAAAACAAGCGAAACCACGGACATTCACTGGTAATTAAAACTAGTAAAAATACAATCTCACTACTTACCGTATAGCTAACCGTAGAAAGCTCTCCATATCGGCCCGAGTGTTGGCGATCTCTGACTCGTCCAAATCCTTCAGGCGCTCGTTTGTAATGTACGCCTTGCGGTCGTGACTGAAATATAGATGCACAAGTTTAAATATTAATTATAACAAAATTAAAATCATACGAATGTGTTACCGAGAAACATGTTCGGGATATGAAAATAGCATAAGTAGATTTAAAGTCACTCTTAAAAAAAGATTTCATTTATTTTTTTAGTAACGTTTTCTGTCCTATTTGAGCTCTGTTCCTTAAAATACTGTAAACAAAGGTCGTTAAATCGATAAATAATAATACTAAAAATAATCTATTTCCAGTACCCATTTAGGCAGATTTTCAAACACTTAATTTTACTTTTTTTTTTTTTTTTTTTTATAAAAAAAAGTGGCAAAAAGGCAGACGATCTGCCTGATGGTAAGCAATCATCGTCGCCTATGGACACTTGCAACTCCAGAGGTGCTGCAGGACTTTGCCAGCTTAGAGAGGTGTTTGAGAATACCCTTTTTAAATCTCCCCATATTGTAGCTCCGTGGAAAGACCTCAGGGGGTAGATCGTTCCACATCTTGCAAGTTCGCGGAAGAAACGAGCGCATGAAACGGACTGTGTGGGAGCTCCAATTTTGCAAGATGTGAGGATGAGCTCTTTCACGGTGCCGAGCAGTCCGGTGATGAAAATGATTTGCCGGAATTAAATTAAAAAGCTCTTTAGAACACTCCCCAAAAAAGAGCCTATAAAAGATACAGAGGGATCCCACATCCCTACGGAGACTCAACGGCTCCAACTTTTTTGTCAGCTTGGGATCATGGACAATTCGGACGGCTCTCCGCTACATAGAATCTAGGGGATCTAGTTGATATTTCGGTGCACCATTCCACAAGTGCGAACAGTACTCCACGTGAGGGCGCACTTGTGCTTTATAAAGTAGAAGCCGTTGACCCGACGTGAAGTAACGTTTCGCCTTGTTAAGTACACCGAGTTTTTTAGAGGCTAATTTTGCCTTAGCCTCGATGTGTCCCCTAAATTGGACCTCGCTCGATATATCCATCCCAAGGATTTCCAAGTTCTTGGATACCGTGAGGGAAACACCTTGAAAACGTGGCGCTACAACAAAAGGTGTTTTCTTAGCGGTGAATGCACACACTTGTGTCTTAGATGGGTTAAAATTGACTAAGTATATATCACCCCAGTGAGAGACTTTCTCCAGGGATGACTCAATGTCAGACACAAGCTTGCATCTGCTCTCTTCAACCTCTGAGCGCTTGTGGTTTACACGTCTACTTACCTTGTTAACAATTGTTGTGGAGTTGCCTTTATTGTAGTGGCCGTGTCTCGCATACTTTCCACGCATTTTATTTTGCTCTCAAATGTAGAAGAGTTTACGTAAGCAACCATCTGAAATAATGATTTATTTTTATGCTAAATAATCAGTAGGAGTCGCCTGTTGCTTATAGACACTTCATTTGGTTTTTGTAGTAAACACATTCGAATACTAAAATTCGCCGAAATATGAACGTTTCCATGGGTCAGATAATATGTTAGAATGTAGGTCCCGACTTCACACCAGGAGCCGGCAGTAGTTAGACGTTTGACACACTTCTAATATTTAGTAAGTACATATATGTACATATATAGTATATTTACCTATGTAATAGAACCATAATTTAAAAAAGCGAGTGTGGATCAGCGGTTCTAGCGTCTGCGTTCGAATCCGACCCTACACCAATGACCTGTATTTTCAAGTTATGTGTGGATTTGCACTCGCTTAGCGGTGAAGGAAAACATCGTGAGGAAACCGACATGTTTGAAGATCACAAAATCCGAGGACATGTGTCTTCCGTGGAAGGACCTGGACGCCCACCACGATGTATCTGCCCAAGAAAACTCCCCTAACGAATTAATTCTTCCTGGGAGTCACGACCCTCAGTCATGAGGAAATACGACTCAAAGAGAGTAATAGAACCATACTTGTTTATACTCAGCATCAGCTAGTTTAGCGATATCATGATACACTTTCAGCTTCGTGTCAACATGTCCTGTGTTCCTCACAGTCTTCAAACTTTGCAGCAAGTACTTGTTGATAATTTCTCGCGTATTGTCTCGCTTGGACTCCGCCATCCATAGGCCATATTGTCTGGAATGTTAAGAGTAAATTTTGTATTGAAAAGTGTTTAAAACATCGTGCCATAACGGATTTACAGTGCATGTGTTAATCTATAAAGCTAATGTTATCAAATACTGTAATTCAGCATTTTTGAACAGCTTACTGACTTACTTATAGTGAATATTAATCGAGGAACGCGTTATGTGAAGACAGCTTTGATTTTGTCTTAATTTCGCTAATTTTTCGAACATTTATGTGCGAAAAAAACCACTAATCAATTAGTAATGTAACTCCTTCATTATATACGTAATAACCTCCGAACCATATGAAGATGGTACAGATGATGATGATTGTCTTCAGACCAATTTAGCTTCCTGCTAAAAATACCACATCTTTTTCCTTCATTACGGCAAGTGTTTCACATGACCAAACCAAATTAATCTTTTAACTATCTCCTTACCTCAAAGAAATAGCCGCGAGATTCACATCCTTACTATCATCGGTGACAATGTTCCTCAGTAAGGAGAGCGCTATCTCCTTGTGTCCTTTAGCCCAGGATATCTCACTCTCGACCAGAGCCACCTCCTCTGAAGTGTGTGTCTTCTTCACCATGGCTAGGAGACGCTGCGACATGGGGATTCTGTTGTTGGATAAACCGAGCTCTGAAATAAAAAAAAATGTAGGGAATATATGTCAAAGCTATAAGATTTTAGTCGATTACAGCCTTTTAGGGCGGGTTGATTAACTCTCGACACCAGAGTTGGCCACTCGATAAGAAGAAAAAGTCGATTTTAGGCTTTCATGCGACCTGTTTTATTCGTTTATTTCCCTTTTAACAGATAGGAACGGTCAAAGATCTGCATCGATGCCTGTATACTAGAAACAGAATTAATTTTTTTGACTGGCCTGTTAGCTTAGTTGGTAGTGGCTCTGCCTTCTAATCTAGGGGTTGCGGGTTCGATTCCCGCCTGACACAAGTATTTATGCATTTTAAAAATGTATAATTTCTTGTGTTGAGTCTGGTTGTTTGTATGTATAATAAGTATGTATTTACAAAAGAAAAGTATATAAGTATTATATCCGTTATCTAGTACCCACGACACAAGCGTTTGCTTAGTGTGGGGCTAGATGGTGCTGTGTGCAATGTCCCGAAATATATATTTATTTATTTATAATTACTTTTGCGTCAAAGGACCGATAGACTATAGTCCTTTTTTAGCTTTAGGTTTTTATCGAGGCACTCAACAGCTTGATCAATTGATATTCCACAAACATTTATTTTGTTAATTTTTAATTTCATAAATAAGAACAATTTGACTGTATTTTTGTGTATCATTGATACTCTAACTCTACAATCACTTTTGCGTTGCTCAGCTCGTTGTGAAATCAACAAATACAGAAATTATGTTACATCTGTATATCATGAACACTTACTGGCATAATCAATCTGCAAAGACACGATTTCATTCTGCAAGCTGCTAAACGTTTTAGCCGCATGCTCTAGTATCGAAACTCGCTGCGATATCAAAGGCTCCATATGTTTAAAGTCCGTGAACACTGGCAAGTTATCCACCTTCCATTTGACGAGCAAATCTTTGGGCGAGACTTTGTTTATTCTGAGTGAGAAATACTCTTCAATGTCCGTGAATAAGTGGAGTTTTGATAGTACTTTGTACACACTCTGACAGTTTTCCATGTTGAGATTCTGACATAATCTTGAGATGGCTATTTTTGCCCTGTTCAGTGGTAGAATTAGTTTGTTATCGTGGTCTGTTATTTGAGCGTTTAGACATTCTCTGAGGCAAGCGTAGTGGAATGCTTTGATGGTGGCATGTGTGTTGCAGTTGTTCTGTTGAGATTTCTCTTCTAAATCCTTTGTGTCTACTATCTCGCTCCAGTCGCCTAAAAAATACGAGTAGTATGAGTAAATAGTGTTTGACTGAGTCATATGAGTATGGAGTAAAATTTCCTTAGGATAGCTGTATCTTAAAAGAACTTTGTGTTAGCTTTTTCCCTAATCAATAATCTTAACTAACCGTGAACATTTTAAAATACATAAGAAATTAAAACACGTGTGGTGAGTTTAAGGACCACATCAATTTTCCAAAAATTCTAAAACGGAATCGTATTGGTACTCACCGAGAAAAGACAGGCACTCATATTTAACATCATTCAGCTCGTCATTCTCTGGCAGAGACTTGATATACTGCAGAGCGAGGTGATGCATGCCAGACTTGTGAAGCGACCTGAAATGAAATAAAAATTTATTTATTTTTTAAAAAATAATGAATTTTGGAACAAGAAATTAGGTACGAACAAAATTTAGATATTAAAGAAAAAAACTCAGAACAAATACTTTACGTACAAGAAATTTCTTGTCACAAGTCGGCCTCAACTCAGCATGTGTTGACTGCAAACAGTCAGCGCTGGTCTTCCGTTGAGACCGACGGGGACGTGACACAAACGTGTAATAACACAAAAATGCATACAATATACGAACAAAAACCTAACAGCATGAGAATTTAAACCAACAGCGACATATTAAACGCACCTAACAACGCCTGCCTGTAGGTCGCGGTCTATCTGTCCGCCGCAGGATAGCGCTATGTCGTGGAGGAGGAGAGAGTCGCTGTATTGTCCTGTGTTGATGAGGTGTCTGCGTTTTTCGTTCTCTTTGGTCAAGTGCACGGTGCCGCAGCCGTCTATCGCGTCCATTTCGCCGATTGCTACGTAGCTCTGTAAGGAAAAGCGGATTTTTATGGATCAAAGAGCTGCAATGATGGAAATACACATTGTTTGAAACGAAATCTATAAAACCATTTAAAGACCAGTAAATAACAAATAATTTTCACGAGTTCGAACCACATGCATGTTACATAAAGCTCAAGTCTTTCAAATTTGCGTTGTGTGTATTAAATTTAGCGAGTACTACCCTCATCGACTTGCATTTCCTCATTTCTTAGGGTCACGACTCCCCCGCGAAGTTTTTTCGCCTTAATCCAACCGCGGATGACACAAGTTCTCGGATTTTGTAAGCCTTAAACGTGTCAGTCTTTTCACGATATTTTCCTTCGCCTTTGTTTACAAAGAACTTACCTTCCTGAATATCTGCTGCACATTCTCTCCCCCCTCCAAGCTGGTGGTGGCATCTGGCGAGGAGGGCGGGAACCCCTTGTTCTGCGCGACCGCCCACAGCTCGCCGTAGTAGATGGCGGCCAGGTGCTGGTCAGCCACTGTGGCCGCCCACGCCACCTTGTCGTACGACAGGCGGAGGTAGTTAAGCGATTCTACTGTGCGACTTGGGCTGGAATGTATAAGATATAAAAATTGAACTATACTTGTGAATTAAAAAAAAAGATAAAATATTTTTATTTGTAAACAGATAAATGGGATACAATATAGTGTTGCTCTGCTTTTTACTGTAGTGTTAACTGTGTTGTAGAAGGAAGGATCTTCGAGGGATCAATTTGTTTACAATAATGAATAAATAATAAAATAATAATAATAAATAAATATTCTGGGACATTGCACACAGCGCCATCTAGCCCCACACTAAGCAAACGCTTGTGTCGTGGGTACTAGGTAACGGATATATCACTTATATACTTTTCTTTTGTAAATACATACTTATTGTACATACAAACGACCAGACTCAACACAAGTAATTATATTTTTTTAAAATGCATAAATACTTGTGTCACGCGGGAATCGAACCCGCAACCCTTAGATTAGAAGGCAGAGCCACTACCGACTAAGCTAACAGGCCAGTCAAATCAATAAATGAAAAGAGTACATACATCATCATACCATTTATAAAAGTCATTGTGTGTGCGAATGAGTTTGTTTTTGGTGTTCTTTCCTTATTCAAGCCGCAGCGAAGCAACGTATAACGTGACACGAGATATTTGGTATGGAGGTAGTACACGTGTAGAGTTTTGGAAGTGAAGGGCTAGGCTATGTTTATCTCGATACCTCGCGGATGAAGCCGCAGTCATCCACTACTTTATATAAAAAACATCAATTTTATAAAAGACGTAAAGTATTTATTTCTATCATAGCTTGTATTTGTAAATACAAACTATGAAGCTGGATAGGTTCCCATAGCCTCGATTCAAGCTCACACACAATAGCGACTACTTTCATAATTTGCGTTACTCTACTATACATACATTGTCATACAAACATATCGTTTATGCAGTCAAAATAATTCTTACCGGGCCTTATAGTACTGTCTCTGCAGTCTCACAAAGTCCACAACGTCTAGCATGTATTGCACCACCATTTTCTGACCAACGTCCAGAACACTCGATCTAGAGTTGTTCTGTCCGATTTCGCTCGAACTTTCCATCTTGTCGTCAAACGTTTGCTCCCATATATGGTTGAAGAAGTTGTTTATCTGCTTGCTTAGAATGTCTTTGTGCATCTCTAATGACGAGTAAAGAAGCAAGCCTATGAGAGGTGGTAAGACTTGGCGGCATATGGTGGACTGAAACACGTGTAAATTAATAAGTTCATCATAATTATTATCGAGAGCCATGTAGTGTTTGTGTTTCATTGAATTATCAAGGGTACTCAAATAAAATAAACTCAATTTTGTTAACGATGTCATGGTGATATTCTAGTAGCGGAAAGCTTATCTTTGTCTACTTTTCATCGCATGATTTTGAAACAAGATTTACTCAACTTCAAGCAACCAGAGTTTACAGAATGGCCGAATTATCTCTATAACATATTTCATACAAATCAGTTGTACCGATATACATAACTTGGGAGAATAAAATGTAATTGAATCTAATGCAATCTAATCTGCAGCATTAATGCTGAGGTATGACCTTTTTTGACGCACGGGATACATCAATGTAACGTAATACCTTTCTATTCTATCTGTTGTTAACTTTTGTATGTATATATTGTTGTGTCCTGTGTGTCCAAATAAATGCTTTGAATTTTTAATGAATTGTAATAAATTATTATTATGGCTAGTCGATATTTACATACCTTTATCGCACAAACTTCAAGCAAATCACCAAAATAGCTGGAAGGCGAATCGATCAGCCTCAAAAGCACTGTTGTAACTTGCTTCAACCAGGTCCCATGATTCTTACTGTCATTGGTATTCCAGCTACTTGTCAGAGCCTTCAAGAATATTCCATCTGGATTCTGAGAGCAGTACTGATTGAATAAAGTCGGGTTTATTTTGACTTCTATTGATACGTTGGTATTGGAGCAAGTGAGAGGTCGTAGTATTTGTTTGTCTACTTGCTCTAATTCTGTAAATTAAATATTATTATTTTAATTCATTCTTATTTTTATAGTTTCATTTTAGTGCAGGTAATATGCTCCACCTCCGTTTATTTTCTTTATTTAATCATTTTTTAACTTAAACTTTTAATTGGAAAATGAGCTAAAATAATCACGACTGGCAGGATTCGAACCTGCGTATTTCTGATCACCGTCCAGAACGCCTTAACCAATTAGGCTACGGTCTACTAACTACCAGGCTTAAAAGTTTAAGTTAAACATTCATAGTGCAGGTTTAGCACTTGATAAAATAACTCATAATCATTTTTTATTGAAAAATGAGCGGAAATAATAATCGATGTTCCTTATTTTTAAATCTTGATATTTGAGTTTTACTAACTCTATAATGGCATCAAAATATCAAGACACTTATCATTACCTACTAGCGGAACACACCTACCATTATAATAAATAGGTAAATCCTAAAGGCAATTGACCGGAGCCCAAAAAGCATAATCAAACATGTAAAGTAAAATTACAAAGTAAATAATTAACATAAAAATGCGTCGTGTCATGTAGAATTCATTTATTCTGCTTCAAGTGTGACTCATTCGATTATTTTTATGTACTTGTGGCTTTTGTTTTCTAATCAGAATATATGTACATAATAATGCATACGTATAATACATGCCGACATATTATGGGAACTTTTAGTTTTAGATTAGTTAGTTAATTACAATAACAAAGGTCAAAAGGCTATCCGGTTTCAGACATGGGAATCGCGGGTTTGATTTTCGATTAGACAACAATGCTAGTTTTACATTGTCTTTTATATATAACCAGCACATATACTATGGTCTACTGCGGAACATACTGGTAGCTATAAGAACTGGCTTTCAAAAAAGACTATCGGTAACATTTGTAATGTCACAAATTTTTCGTCACCGCCAGCCGCAATAGAATATCAGCGCTGGTGGCTCTGTTCAGCATTAGGCTGAGTTGCGGCTGTATTGGGGCATCACAATCTTAACTTTTTTCGGGGACAACTGGAGAGTTTTTTTTTGACGTCTCACTGTCCCCGAACGGGGCCAGGGCGTTCGGGGACAGCGGGAATACAGGTGCGTGTCTCAATAAAGATATTTCTGTTTTTGGGGTTCCGTACCCAAAGGATAAAACGGGACCCTATTACTAAGCCTCCGCTGTCTGTCTGTATGTCTCCAGGCTGTATCTCATAAGCCGTGATAGTTAGAAAGCTGATTTTTATCTATTAATATTTATATAAATAACGAAATTTACACTTATGAGGATGGCTTGAGTTTTTTAGGTGAACTTATTACCACCAAAATATCACAAGCATTTACTACCACTACTGTCCATGTCAGGCAAACTATGGTCAAGGGCAAATCCATTTCGACCGGAAAAGCTAAGAACCAGAAAGTTCACGTCCATTTATTTTTAATATTCATGGTGATAATAATAAGTACTCTGCCACCACGCGAAGCCCCCACTTCCTAGGAAAACTTTTCAACTTACCCAAAGCCTCATTCCCTTCTCGACATTTGAGCAGGTTATTGAGCGTCTCAGCCACTTTCCCCGTCACTAGCGGGTCTTCATCGAACAGCACTCGAGAGAGCGCCTTCAACACCACACACGCAGTGTAGTTCCTAGGCCCGATGTCTACTATTCTTTCAGTGTTTATCGGCGGGACTGTTACTAGCGTGTTCAGGTCGTATGTCTCGATCTCTGATAGACAGTTGCAGGCTTCGATTTTTATCTAAAAACGTTAGTGTTTTGTTAGTTACTTTTTTAATATTTTTTAAAAGTAGGTATCTTTTGTTCGAGTAACAAAATATATACGAGACTGTTTAAAACTATATTCAACTGAAAACATGTATTAACAGTATAGCATTTGTAGTAGATATCACTATATAAATTGCTGATTTGTGCAGAAAGAAACATAAAAGAGACCTTAATATTTTTAAGTAATGGATGTTTTCAGATTCAGATATTTATTTATAACAAACAGCAGTTACATGCCAATATTTAAAAAAAAATTATTATCACATATTTAGCCATAATCAAAGCTTTAAAAAATTCAATGAATTACATATTTCATCCATTAATTAAAATTAATCCACAAGTGGTAGGTACTCATTGTGTGAATATAATGTCTGCTCTGTTAACCATTTTTTAACCCTTTTGCAGGTTTGTTTGTTTTAGAACCCAGTACAAGCATAATCATCCATTGAATTCGCGCAAGAGTCGCTGCAGGCAACCAGCTGATTAAATATCTGAGTTTGTTTGTATGTCTCTGTTTCTCTTTAGCTATTATCCCACGTGGTGGTGGGGACACCTTGATATCAGACAGTTAGTGTGTTTAAAAAAAAAGTTTAACTCACATTATCTCCGTGATATACAGACTTCAGTACACTGCTCAAGGCATGCACCAGTTGATGAATAATGCTAGATCTGCAGTCTTCAGAGAAACTTATTGCAGTCATCTCTTTACACAGTTTAGTCAAGTAGTGCTTGTTCTCAGATAGGAGGTTACGTAAGTTGGTCAGACCTTCCAAGCTAAAAAAGAAAAAAAAATAAAGAAAATATGTATTGATCTTGGGCACAACCGTTAAACAATGAATTGTTTGGAAATACATATAAAAGGACTGATTGAAAAAAATATAAATTACATCATCTGGTCACTTTTGAGGATTTGATTACTTACGGAAAAATCTTTTTAACTATTGTTGTACAAGTGGGTAGTTCCTATGTTTCTATGGCCTAAATAATACTTCAGAAACTTAGATATTATACACATACCTGGGACTTGCAAAACTTGTAATATGATGTTCAACATTCTCTTTGAACGCAGTTAACGTCGAACAGCTGGTATCTCTGCCGGTCTGAGGCAAAACACTCGTAAAATCTATAACATCTTCTCCATTTCCTTTCTCCCCATCTTTTTCTAGGTTTTCCTTCTGTTTTCCACTCAAAGCAGATACAAGCTCGTTAACAGACTGTCGAATGACTTCAGCATTATTCGGCAGTAAACATTCTAGAACGACTTTGACCGCCTTAGAATATGCTAACAACTCTTCAGAGTTGCGACAACTTTTTATTCCGTGAGTCAGACTCTTACATGTGAAATTGCCTACAAAAGCGTCCGTGGGAAGATTACGAGGAACGATGTCTAAGAAGGTCAGATATGCATGAAGAGCGATCATTTTGAATTCGATCACGCTTTCTTCCAGAACCACCTTCCACAGGCTGAAAAGCACTTGGAATATCGCCAGGGGTTGGTTTTCACATAGATACATCATTATGTTGCCGCCAGTGAGGTCCTGAAATAATTTATCAAGGTTTAAAAAGAAATGAATAAAATTATTCGTATAAAGGGACGCCCGCGGCTTGCATTATTTCGTGATAAAATGTAGCCTTTGTCACACTCGCATATAATTAATGCTCATGAGAAACCAACAGATCAACTAACCCAAAAAGCTGTCGTTTTTGTTTGTTTTGACTGGTTTTTTTAGTACCTATGAGAAAATATGATGTTCAAGCAAATATATGGGAACTTACCCCAAAGTACTCGAGTATTGACGTAAAAACCTCTTTGGTATAGCCATAAGGTTTAGTTTCCTTCGGTATGTTAGCAACAAACATGTCCATTGTGCCCTTCCGGTCCCAAAGCTGCGACGCTGTTATTAGAACTAACTCTCCGACATTTTCCACGAATAAATCTGTCCATTTCATGTTCTCAAGTATTTGTCCAGTCAGTCGGAAGAGTTTTTGAGCGCTCGCCGTGGACTTTCTGAAGTCTGTCCCTGCTTCGATGCCTCGGTAGCCGAGGGCGTATTTTTCTGTCACCATGTAGGGCAGGCACAGAACAAGGATCTCGGTGAAGCAAGTCTGAAATAAAATAATAAAATTACAACCGTCATTTTTGCCTATCAAGTATGTTACAGTACGACGGTCATTCTAATTACGTCAGAGGCCCCAAGGGCGATTTGAAAACTTCCCTCATTAGAGATGGATAGCCCCATTATTATTACTAAGAGCCTGTATTGTCTCATTGTTGGGCAAAGGCCTCCCTACCCATTCCATTTATTTCTATAGCCCCATACGATAAGTTATTTTCTTGTATGGGAGTAACATTATCTTGCTTTCTTTTTAATAATAGGAAAGTGTTAAAATACAAATCAAATAAAACACCCTAAAACACTAAAAAAGTCAAATCATTCAAATGACTCATCTTACCTCAACTAATTTCGCTACAGTGGGTGCATTCCTGTTTTCTCTGGCCTGTTTCAAGTAATCACAGCTATTGACATCGCCTCCCTTCCTCCACAGTATATCAGCTGATATCAACCACTTATTGTACTTTTCTTTAAACTCTTCCAAGCTCTCACACCCAAGCAAAAACACCGGCAAATCATCAATGTTGTGGTTCTTTGTAAACCAATAGTAGAGGATGGATACTATATTTCTGCTGACGTAGTTTTGGAAGTTAGAAATCCCTGCGCCGGTTACGATTTCGTTTAGGACTTTTTTGACTAGAGGGTTGTCGAGACATTTTTCCTTTTGCATGTTCAGTATTGCCATGACGAGGTGGTGGGTGAGAGCTTTCTTGGTCTGCGCCAGAGCTAAGTAACAGTGGAGTACTGTCAATGTTCTATTCCTCAATTCGTCTTTGAGAAAGAGTTGCTGGCCTTCAGCTACCTGCAATATGCATGCATATTTTTTTTATTTATTTGTCTTTTTAAAGTGTTTGAGTGTTTAGTCATGATATGTTTTTGCTTAGCAATTCTAAGTTAGATTAATTTATTGTACAACATTTATAAACTAAACTGCTAAACCATAAGACAATTAAAAAGATTCATAAGTTTAAACAATAGTGGAACAATAAATTCAAAAACCTCACTTTGATTTTAAATATATCCGTCAATTCTGATATAAGAAACTCCGTGTCTTCATCGCGGCAGTCCTTGACAAAATGTTTCAACAGATAGCAGCAATACACTCTAACACTATGTACATCGCCTTTGATTTTACCCGTTAGAGCGTTTTCGAAACTATTATCTACATCGAAGTTATGTTTGCGGTTCAACATTGCTGTCCTGGCAACACACTCGTAAACGAGTGCAGCCACGTGCGGCGGATAGTGTAGTTTTTCACATCTAGTGACATAACTCCTCATCATAATATGGCAGTTTTGCTTCATTTGACCTTCACTGGACCATACTGTTTCGAGCAATTTCATCAAGTTTTTGAGCAACAAACTGGACGCTTCCGGGTCCCGGTATAAGTCTTTGACCATGTACTGCATAACGGTGAATAGCAATTCTGAAAAAATGTGTGAAATCATTTCAATTGCCAAAAACAATATGGCACTTTATCTTATACCTACTAACAAAAAAACATACCTGAAGGTGGCTGTTGCACTTTTTCATCATTTAATAACTCAAAACATTCGAATAAGCAAGGCGCATCTACGCTGAAATCGTATATTTTCGGGTCAAGAATGTGTTTCAACAAATCCTGTCTGTAATCTGCTTCTTTGGTACAATACGCCGCTAAAAGTACAGTGCAACTGTGCTTCAAAGTAGTTAAAGTCATTTCCTTTTCATCTCCGGCATAAACTATCTCTTCATCATCAGACGTCACTTCTGTCATCAAAATCTTGTTAACACTTTGGAAGAATCGTTTGTGAACGCTTTCTCGTACCACACTACTCATAACTGGTCCCAAATCAGATAGCAACATGCTTTTAAGACCTTCCAAAATCTTCACTTTTGAAGGTACCTGATCGTCGCTGCTGAGAATGTTCTCTATAGATATGTAAATGTGCGCTAGAGATTTCTGTAACAAGTGATACACGTCTGTGCTTTGCAAAACTTCTTGCGTGTACGCGTTATTTTGCAGTGCGATGTCCATGTAAGACACAACAACATGTATGAATGTGATATACTCATTTAAAGTCACATCTTTGGCTTGTATTGAAGTAGCATAAGCAATCATACTTTGCTTAAAATGTTCGCGCATTTTATTTTCCAAGTAACTATTAATTTCGACCGCTTTCTTGGAGCTCTCATTGGTATCTTGTTTGTCATTTATTTCAAGTTCAAACTCACTGAATAAAATGCACTTTTCAGTAGATTTGAACAGTGTTTCATACAAATTATTCTGTGTCGATGCGTGTAATTTTGGTATGTTAATGTTTTCATTAGATAAAAGCCGTAGTAAGAGTTCTTTGGTACATGATACATCTGCGTTTGATACGTCAGCCAGCCAAGTAAAGCATTTAGCTCTTGTTTCATCGTAGCTATATTTACTGAAGAACTTATGAAACAATCTGTTCAGAGTTTTGACGCTTTCACACGTCACTGGCATACCTTTCTCCGTGTAAAACTTGAACAGCGAGTTTGCATTTTGGTAGTCAACGATGTCTAATGAAAGTATGCATCGCAATATGCTATGTACAGCTTTGTGGCTTGCGTTGTTTACTGTTGAATTTCTGAAATTAAAATGGCTCATTCAATAGAAAGTGACCAAAAACAACGACGACAGCAGGACTTGATACTGTGTATTCTGATAAAACAGGCAGAAATAATTAAACATTTTGGTTGATTTTGGGTTTCTACATAACATTACCTATGTAAATAAATACTCATTATAAGAAAGCAAATTGCGGACTATTAGAATCATTGATAACGTGATACAACCAAAAATGTGAATAAAATGAATGTATTTCCAATAGAAAAGATGAACTACTTGTAAAACTCTCGATATCGAAATATAGCGAATAGCGATACATTGTATCAGACGCCAAAACTCATTTCAAATCACTGCACCAGCGAAGTAAATAAATATAACTACTAGATTAAAATATATGTTTACCTGACACAGGAGTTCCACAAAGAGGAGACGACCACCTCAAATTCACTCTGCCTGCTGGTTGCCTTCCCCACATAGAACAGCACCAAGCTAGCCAGCTCTTCCATCATATCCCAGCAGATCACATTACCAGCGGTGACTAATTCCTGAATAACTTTTACGAGGCGTATATAGTCGTCGATTGATATAGAGTAGCCATAGTTTTTAACGTACATCAGTGTTATGCCAAGCCTGGAAAATGGAAACAATGATGGTATCATGATGGTTAAGTGTTCATTTTCTCGGTTCAGTGGTTCAAGGCATAGGTAAACTAGTCACTAAATTCGGTCTGTGTGACTTAGTTATATACGAATATCTTAGGCCTTAAGGAATTATAGCTAAATCAGTCCGTATCAAAAGGACGTAGGGCTTTCGGAAGCCAAGCAATAGGTTCTAATAATCAGATGTTGGTAAATTATTAAAGCAGAAGGTTAGCATACTGCATTAATTATGACAATAATAAAATGAGGAATATATGTATATAATGACGTAGAATCCCAACATACCATGGAATGTAGTTTTGGCGTAACTCGTCCACGAGATCATTGAAAGTTTTGTTTTTATTAAAACTTATTTTTTGTCTTTTGGATGAGCTTTCTATTTCATTCTCTGCAGACTCTGATAGGGTAAATATCTGAAAATAAATTAAGAAATTAAAGATTTTATGTTTATTAACCACACAGCCACATAAGCAAAAACCATCTGGAAAATAACAGTAAGTACCTACTATTTTCACACTTCTCTCTAACTAATCAAAGATAAAAACTAAAGGCAACTTCATTCTGGAAATACTGTAATATTTTTTATTTTTTTAAAGTTAGTACCGCAATTCCCGAAAGTACCGGGAAATGATTTTGCATTTCCCGGTTCTAGGCCACCACCGGAATTCCCGGGATTTTCAGTACCGGGATTTCCCGGTCTTATACCCAATAAAACATATACTCGAACTATACACGTCAAACTTAGAACGCACCTGAAAGTACACAGCAGCAGACAGCTGATAAAAGCTGTCATACTGCTTCAAGAGCTCCTCAGTGGGTTTCCTGATCTTTTGCAGCGCAGTCACTTCTGAACATATAACCTCTAGTATATTATGCAGTTGCTTGTTCCATACATCCCAGTCGTCAGCCAGACTGCCTTCCTCGGCGCGGTGCCGGCCCTGGGGGTGGTGGAGGGACACGTCGTGCAGCAGGAGTTGGAATAATGAGCACTGGAATTTTTATAAATAGTATGTTAATTTATAAGAAACATCTTGTAAGGTGCTACAATAGAACTAAAGCTAACGCGTGTGGGATCATCTTAGAAGCGGTAGTGTAGTGAGAGGTCTGTGAAAGGTCGAATGTTCTAATATTTACCAAACCTCACCAATTTGTCGCTAGTGTAGCGTAAAGTATTTTCAAAAGAACCATCATCTCCATATCTGGAGATATGCAATAATGTAATAAGAGACCGAGAGGCCGGAGTCACAAACGGTGGTCTGACCAAGTAACTAAAGAGCTGGAGATGCCAATACATGTTGCAATGCACCAAGCAACAGAACGAAACCGATGGCGACAACTAGTCAACAGTATCAGAAGGAGTCACGATCCTCAGCAGAGAGGGATACGACTAAGAAGAGAGAATGCAATAATGTATAATGGAAAACTGAACTGGTGGGTTAGATGTATAAGTACACATACCTTCTTCTTTTGTTCCAAATTGTGGTCATAAATCTTCAGGATTGGCGTCAGTATGCTTTCTATGAAGTGGCATAAGGACAGGCGGCATTCTCCAGACAACTGTAACAATGAGAATTGACTGAATTGGATCTATAACATTTTTATAATAATCATCATCATTACAAAGCATAAGTTAACATAATCTATATATATAAAACTCAAAGGTGACTGACTGACTGATATAGTGATCCATCAACACACAGCCCGAACCACTGGATGGATTGGGCTGAAATTTGGAATGAAGGTAGATGTTATGACGTAGGCATCCGCTAAGAAAGGATTTTAAGAAATGCCACTTTTAAACGGGTGAAATAGGGGATGCAAGTTTTACTTCTCAATGTGAGTGAAGCCGCGAGCACCCACTAGTTATACATAATTATGTATGTATACATTTTTCATAATTAAACAAAAAACTTTGGTTTTATAAATGGTCACAGAATAAAAAGTATATGCTAAGTATAGCCCTTCTATTTGTGTGAAAAGGATGCAACGCTTTTGGTCGCCATTTATAAAACTTATCTTTAATAAACCAGTTCTACATATGATAATCGATAACAATATTATTAATCAGTGCATGATTCCTGTATTTTAATAAAAAGTACACAAATACTTAATACTGAGACATGTACATTATTGTACATATACATACTGACTGTGTGTGTGATATGTCCTAATAATAATCATTTATTTACACTTAATAACTAGTTACAGATCTTAATGCTATGTACTTGTAAATGTAGGTACCTGCTTACAATATTTGACAAGATAATAATACTACAGAGGCATTAAGCACTGGATGCACCAGCTGTCCTGTATTATTGATTATTAATTAATTAATAATACTCAACTGTTTCCAGCAGCAATATGTTTATTTCCACCACAGCTTCATGTGTCTTCTTGTCACACACAACTCTCTGGAAGCATTTATTCCACTTGGGAAGACAGTCTCTAAGTGGGATGACAAATTGGCAGTAGTTTTTAGCACTCCTCATCACCAAGAGGACCAGCCTCAGCTTTGCGAAATCATCCAGTTTGGAGTAGTTGGATGAGCATGCTGATAAACAGACTTGCAAGATTTCTGTGAAAATAATTTGAAATAAATAAATAAATATTCAGGGACATTGCACACAGCGCCATCTAGCCTCACTCTAAGCTAACGCTTGTGTTATGGGTACTAGAAAATGCATATAATACTTATATATACGTTTTTTCTGCATATCACATTGTCAAATCACACTAACTAATAAAAATTATGGTTGGTGTTTCAATTTGCTCTTTATTCACATTCAAATAGCTAATTGATTTGATTGATTTTTGAAATGGAAATACATTTTAGATTGGCATGGCTTACTTCAATCCAGACTTACCATAGGAAATTCTGGGCTCCTATAATTTACTGCAATTTATAGAGTAGATGCATTTGTCTACTAGAGTGGCTTCAGATATTCTAAGCTGTCTAACCATCCACTAAATATATAACAAGTTTTTAAAAGTATCTTACAATGTCTGTAACACTCACATCCTATCTCACTAATATTATAAAGGCGTAAGTTTGCATGTTCCATACACTATAATGGCTGAACTGATTTGGATAAAATTTATATGGAGGTAGATTTGACCCTGCATTATCAAACCGTCTACTTTGTATTTAAGAATAACAAAGGAAAAACTGCAGGGTGGCGCTAGTAAAGCAATATTACAAATCATACCTTCCCATGTTGTAGGGACAATAAAGCCCAAGTAGTGTTCCTGTGGCAGTACATGTTTGTACAGTAAATTCAGATATGCATCCCCAATGCCTCGCTTCAGACGACTGTCGTTCAATATTAGTAAGCATGCTTCTGTTATCTTGTCACATTTGATGTATGCTTTCCCTGAAAACACGATAATTTACATAAAATATTTTGAATGAGGGACACAGAATTAATTCATCAGAGGACACTCTTGGGTCCTTCCATGGAACACACATGTTCTCGGATATTGTGTTCCTCAAACATATCAGTTTCCTCACAATGTTATAACTACAAAAACTTATTTGTTTACTCTAAAACCCATCATGCCACAACAGAAGCTAGCATATTGCATGTTTTTTTTTTGTATATTGTTCTGCGTTACTTTTTGACATACTTGGCCAAAAATCTGTTTTTTTAATCATGAACTATCCTAAGAAATAAAAAGCTGTGTTGCACCATGTAGTTTTAGTCTAAGGTACTAAAAGTTCGAGAAAATATATATTAGAATAACATTACAGTTATTAATTGCTGGCAATTAATAACTGTAATTATAAATATTTTCTACCATAAGAAATTGGTAAGGTTAATTAATCATCTGTGTTTCTCTGAAAAATCTCAAGATTAAACAGTTTGGGTTTTTGCAAACATAATCTAGAAAGTAATAAAAGGCCAGAGATTATAGTTTAATGACTACTGCATCAGCATATTAATCACTAGCTGTGCCTGCGACTTCGTCCACATGGAATAGTTATTTTGGGCAACCTCTTCAGCTTTATAAATTATAGCTGTTACCAACGACTTGAACAGAAGCCCTCAAAGATGAATTATTTTCCCCGTTTTTTCCAGATTTTCCATTGTTTTTTCGCTCCTATTATTTGCAGCGTGATGTTATATAGCCTAAAACCTTCCTCAATAAATGGTCTATTCAACACATAGACAATATTTCAATTTGCACCAGTAGTCCTGAGATTAGTGTGTTCAAACAAACAAACTTTTCAGCTTTATAATATTAGTATAGATTTTAAATAATTAATCCATACATGCATCATGGATTTTCCTGTCCTTATCACTAATGTTACAGAAGATAATATAGGTCTGCTCTCTTTATGTCATCCTTTGTTTAAGTATTTACAGCTTTTGTGGTATTAGTCTACATTTTTTCTATTTATCAAGGAAAAATAAAATGAATATTTCAGGACATCACTTAACTAATATTCCGCTTGCTATGAACATTTTATAAGCAAATGTTTGTAAATATGTAAGTTTGTAACTTGTAATTAATTTAGATGAAATTTGGTCTGGTGCAACCTGAATATTTTTTATGTTCCACTAGTGGATATAATAAATTCTAGCACTAAAAAATGACTCAATGATAGATAGATAGATAGATAGATAGATAGATTAACTCTTTATTGTTGACACATATTAAAAAAACAGTACATAGAACAAATTGCACCTTAACTAGTGCCACAAGCGGCGGCCTTATCGCTGAAAGCGATCTCTTCCAGGCAACCTTCAGCTGGAGAGAAATAAGCAAAAGAAAAAAAAGAAGAATGTGGTGTACAACAAAAAGGAAAAAAGAAATTTTACTAATATATATACACATATATATATATATACATATAAATACGCAATACACATACTTAATTTAATAAAATTAATGTTTATATACAAATACATATAATACACAACAAAATATTTAGAGGTGATAGTAGTAGAAATAATAACAGCAATTTTCACTGAAGGGAAGCGAGATAAAATTCCTTTACTTGTTTTTTAAAGGAATCAATTGTCTGAGCCTTTTGAATGTTGATAGGCAGAGAATTCCATAAAGTAACAGCTTGTACAGTAAATGATGAGCCATAAAAAGATTTCTTTTTGAATGTTGGATGTGCGAGTGTTAATTTATTTGTAGATCGAAGAGAAAGAGAGTGTGTAGTATGGACATACGCAAAACGAGAAACTAAGTAACGCGGGGTAGCAGGGTTAAATAAAATGTTATATACGAGAGAGAGGATGTGAGCATTCCGGCGAAGTCGAATAGGCAGCCACTTGAGCTTAACACGAAATTGAGATATATGATCGTACTTACGTAGACCAAATATAAACCTTATACAGTAATTTTGTAACCGCTCAAGCTTATCTAGCTGATCTTCCCGAAGATCGAGATAGCAGGCGTCCGCATAGTCCAGGATAGGAAGAAGAAGGGATTGCGCAAGCTCAACTTTAGTGGCAGTTGGCAAGAAGTTTCGAAGACGTCTTAGTGACCCACCAGACGAGAAAATTCTTGAGCTTAATGAATCCACATGAGCATCCCAACTGAGCGACTGATCCATTATCAGACCAAGGTTCTTGACTGTATCACTATATGGAACGATGATGCCTCCAAAAATAACTGGCGGAATACCCTCCCAGTCAATCCTTGAGATCAGATGAGAGCTTCCAATGATAATGACCTGCGTTTTTGAAGGATTCACTTTTAAACCAATGATCTGACTTGTATATTAAGGAAATAAATATTCTTTCATATTGTCTAATTAGAGTGGCCTTGACTTTTCAATCCACATTAGGCCTCTGACATAGCTTTGAAACTGAATACTATCTATTTCTTATTGAATGAGAGTGGCCAACTCTGGTGTCAAAGGTTAACAAGCCCTAAGGGTCTCTGACATGGCTTTACAACTGCTATACTAGACAAACAGCCGGGACCTACAATTTAACTGGATACCTACTATCAATGTATTATATATACCAAGTTGTAAAAACCTTACCCTTATTAGAGCCAGCAACACATAGATGCAGCAAGGTGGTACACAGGGGTGCAGTGACACTCTCAAATGTCTTGGAGGTTTCATACTTATCAGTTTCCTGAAATATAAAGTTGGGAAATTGTTTCAGGAAGTAGTTTGTTTGAGAACATAATCAATTAAAATTTTACAAAAACATTATTAGATCTTGTACTATCTGGTTACAAAAAATGTGATACTTACAGATAAAGAAATATTCCGTGACATTGCACACATCGCCATCTAGCCCCACACTAAGCAAACACTTGTGTTGTGGGTACTAGATCTTTATTAACCAAGTAGAGAATAAAAAGTGTGATACATGGGAGTACTTACCTTCAGAATATAATCATTTATATCATCAAACAGATCACTCCATGTATAACCTCTCCTTTTCAGAGTGTTCTCTGACAAGAGAGCAGGAACTGCATTCATGTTTAGAAAATCTTTTAGCTTCTCGCCGTTTTTCTTGCGGTCTGTGACTCTTGCTGATCTCAGGCCTTCACATATTTCTCTTAGAGAATTTTCCAATCCAATAGAATGAGCCATGATAGATTATTTTTTACTAATCGGTAACCTAATCCAAATTATTTTTTTATTTTATTCATAACATGGTTCCATCTTCCAGTGTACCCATTGTAGCATTATGATTTCTGTTTAAAATATAAAAACTACAACAGTAATTTACATGACTATCTCGGATATAGTTACAGCAAAACATGTTTAGAAATATGTTGCTTGAAACATTATACTTTTCATAATTCATTCATATCACAACAACAAAAACAAGCGGGAAAACTTTACTGACATGACATATGAATGACAGTGACAGTAGAATATTTCATGACCAATGACATTGATATTATTAAATGTACAGCTAGCTATACATCGTAAAGTAATATAAAACGTACAGCCAAGATAAAAGTAATTCTATAGTCTGCTAAATGTCACTTTTAATCGAACGTGACCAGAAATATGAGTTACAAAAATCTCTATGAAAAATAATCACATTATTTCCAGAGCAGCAAATTTTATTCTGCAAAATATATAAAACATTAGCAATCATTCTCTCGGTTCCATGACAACTGGCTATCAAAAGATATGCGCCTAGCCTCAAATACTTTTGTTGTTAGTTATAAGTTTTAAATGTTGGAAAGAAATACACTAACCATTTATGCATTTGCGCAATAACTTATATTGTCCAAAATTGTAATTGTACACACATTACTTCCTTAGGCCTGTTTTACATTATAATATGGCATTATCCGGGTATTGTGATTCATTCAAATATATTTAGAGATTATTGCAATGAATTGCGTAAACAGAGCATTCGCCTGTCCAACCAAACTTATACAAGTCAATTGCTGTACAGTGTCTATTATTAGGTAATAGGTATGTATTTTATTTGATGAGATAATGAATGAGAAATGTATTTATTCAATAATAATAAACAATATATATATGCATATACATATAAACTAAACTAAAAAAGAGTATGTACATTCAACCTAAATTTAAAACATCCACATATGGAATGGAGCCAAGAACGCTGGCTGCATTCCCACGCTGGATTGCTATGGAAATCCTTTGCGCAAGGAACCAGCCAGCGTTCTTGTCTCTAGTGATGTCATTCCACCTTTTTTTATTTTTTATAAAAGACTTCGTGGTTTGACCCCACGGACCAAAAGTTTCGAATCAATAATTATACATAATATTTAGCTTTATCTGCTCATATATTTACATCAATATTCTGCATAATTAATTAAAATCTATTATGGACTAATGATAATATTAATGTCACCCAACGAAATTCTAGCCGGATTATCCGGACAACTGGATATGTACAATGTGAACGCACCTTTGCTGTACAAAAGAAGAAGCTTGCTTGACTGCGTGTCACGTCCGTCAAGTTTGTATTGTACCTTGGCAAATCTATGTATCGCGTTCGATTTATTTTGCCAATTTTTATCGAACAGATGTTGTGTTGATAACTTTGATTGGTTTAATGCTTTTAGCTATCGAGTGTTGTCTAAATACTCGGTCTTCCAACAATAAAAATCACGCTATTCGGAGAGCGATACATAAACTTACTGTGGGTACTGTGCGACCGTGAAGGTTGAGAATGTTACGTCATTTTGCTTTTAGTGTGTGATATAGACTGGATTATTTTTCTCCTAAACAGAAAAGTGTATCTAACTCTATTAGTGTTCATTACTGTGTGTGTCAAAAAGCAATTGAAAACGTTTCAAATGAGCTGTATCGTAAATACACCGGCTACAACGAGATGCCGCCATGTTATTTAGGTTTCGCAGTTTTGCTGTCAACCACTGGTGGTCGCTGTTATCCCTGATAAACGAGCTCCTAGGAATTCAGTTTAGAATTAAAATCGGTAAGTTTCATCGCGTTATTATTCATTATTTTGCATCAACTTTGTATTGTTCCCTTGTAACATGCTTTAAATCCAAAACAGAAAGGGCAGTGTTTACTGTGGTTTATTGACTGTCAATGTTTTACATGACGTCATTTAAAAGCAAGATTGTGCCCTATCTACGCATTGAATACCGTAAAGAATAAAAAATAATGCAGAAATACACTAAATACAAATGTCCTAACATAGGTACAAAGGTTTCCTTTACTAAGTTCACATCTGGTACATTCCCTACATATTTTTCTATCATGGATATTCAAGGTCTCGATTTAGCCTTGATCACATCAGTGCTAGGTTATTTTTTGTACCCATAGCAAATTCAACAATCACCTAAGTTTATAATAACTCAGAATGTTTGTTGTATTGAACTTACATCAAAAATGTGTTCTTACATTAGGTAGGTAGATAATATAATTTGTCATGACAGCTATGTGTGCTTGTGTAAAGTAAAATAAACATAAGTTATATTGTAAACAACATTGAGTAGTAATTGGACTAATGTTTTTTCTCCCACCAAATAGGTATGTTTGTGTCATTTTTTTTAATTTATGGTTGTCAAATGTACACATTTTTTATAGATGAGTATCTACTTATACTTACTTAATTGTTTTTATTTCTAAAGTTTATTTGACGGAAAAGTGTTAGGTATCCACTAGTCTCACATGCAACAAGAAGAATAATGACAAAGAGAACTTAGTAACACAATTAACAACTTACAATTTTACTGATGGACTGAAAAAGTCTTGATTCTGATAGTGTTTGTTAAATAATTTTACAACAAATGATTTATGTTTGAGTTACAACTCTAGAGTACCTAAATAGGTATTGTTTAAGGCATATACTTACTTTAGAACTAGCATTGCTTGTCTTCAGGTGTTTCAAAATAAGTCAATATTATGTGTTAAAAATTTCAAGAACAAGTTTTATATATTACTAGCTGGTTCCCGCGACTTCGTCCGCGTGGAATAGTTATTACCATTAAAACGGGTCTATTGAGTTAACTTTAAAAGATAGACATATATACTGTTGCAGACATTTTGTTATATCATTTCAAGAGAAATAATTCTTTGATACATATTTTTTGATATCTTGAACCATTTTCGCAGCGCACACAAAAGACACCCTCAAAGATGAAAAATTTTCCCCTTTTTTTTCATATTTTCCATTGTTTTCTTCGCTCATATTAGTTGCAGCGTGATATTATATAGCCTAAAGCCTTCCTCGATAAATGGTCTACTAAACACAAAAATATTTTTTCAATTCGCATCAGTAGTTCCTGAGATTATCGCGTTCAAACAAACACACTCTTCAGCTTTATAATATTACTTAGTATAGATTTTATCTCCTTTAAGGGTAGAATTTATCAAAATCTTTTCATAGCAAGTGCCTACGTCATAGTAGTTTTATGCATGCAAAGTCTCAGCCCGATCGGTTTAAAATTGACAAAGTTTCATACAAGCTTTCATCCCCTATTTTATCCCCTTAGGGGTGGAATTCATCAAAATCTTTTCATAGCGAGCGCCTACGTCATAGTAGCTTTATGCATGCAAAGTTTCAGCCCGATCGGTTTAAAATTGACAAAGTTTCATACAAACTTTCATCCCCTATTTTATCCCCTTGGGGGTGGAATTTATCAAAATCTTTTTATAGCAAGCGCCTACGTCATATTAGCTTAATGCATGAAAAGTCTCAGCCCGATCGGTTTAAAATTGACAAAGTTTCATACAAATTTTCATCCCCTATTTTATCCCTTTAGGGGTGGAATTTATTAAAATCTTTTCATAGCGAGCGCCTACGTCATAGTAGCTTTATGCATGCAAAGTCTCAGCCCGATCGCTTTAAAATTGACAAAGTTTCATACTAACTTTCATCCCCTATTTTATGCCCTTAGGGGTAGAATTCATCAAAATCCTTTCTTAGCGGATGCCTACGTCATAACGTCTACCTTCATTCCAAATTTCAGCCCGATCCGTCCAGTGGTTTGGGCTGTCCGTTGATAGATCACTATATCAGTCAGTCAGTCAATAAATAAAATAAATAAAAATAAATATTTCAGGACATTGCACACAGCGCCATCTAGCCCCACACTAAACAAACGCTTGTGTCGTGGGTACTAGATAACGGATAAAATACTTTTCTTTTGTAAATACATACTTATTATACATACAAACAACCAGACTCAACACAAGTAACTATATATTTTAAAATGCATAAATACTTGTGTCATGCGGGAATCGAACCCGCAACTCCCAGATTAGAAGGTAGAGCCACTACCAACTAAGCTAACAGGCCAGTCAGTCACCTTTGAGTTTTATATATTTAGATATTACCCATATAAAATATTTTTATCGTTGCCTAACGGAGTTAGGGTTTAAGTAGTTAATGGCCACAAAAAAATAAAACAAAAAAAACATGGATAATCAAAAATCTGGATTACTTTGTGACCCTGATTTCAAAACACAAGAGCCTAACCATACTATTACTGTGATATAAGATCCTGGAAAAAATGAGTCAGTAATACACATTATCACAGAATGTGAAAGATTTGAGATAGAACAGAAAATCGACCAAAATATAAGAAAAGAAAATCTTGCAAACATAATATCGAATAAACACATAAGAAACATATTTCTAGAATTTTGTCTCAAAATAACAAAAAAAGTTATAAAACGTAACAAATAGTTATATAATAAACGTTGAATAAATATATAATACATGTATATTTATATCAACTAAAACCAGACCAGAAGAAAGTTATTCGTAAGAAGCAATCATGATGTCCCTTGATAAACATATTTATAATTTGACTCATCTTATGAAGAAGAATACCAAAAAAACATTATGTGTCGTACTAATGGATCAAGCTAGACAAGACCTTGGATAACGTCCAAGGAACACAGGAAAAAAAAAAACCATACTATTACAGATATTGACATACCACCTTTATGAGAAATATTCCAATTGGTGGGGCGCTTCATTTAATGTCAAAAATTATAGATCTGAAATAGCTAATGAAGAACCCTCAGCTGGTTTACTTAATAATAATAAAACTCCTAAAAAGAAAAATAATGGATATAATTGGGTGCTTCTCAGTTAAGAGGTAATTTCGGTGGTGGAGCTAAAAATTTACACTTTTTTCCAAAATGTGTGGTAAACAACACATTTATATTGTAAAATACTGCACCTACTATATTGGCAGTCAATTTTATTACTAAAATCGACATAGTTTTGTAGCAATCATATCTTAAGTGTCAAAATATTATCTACCCTGGCATGTCCCTTTTCCAATTTCTCAGTTTGTCATCCGTTCAAATAATAGTATAGCCAATGTACACTTCCATTTGAATAAGTTATAGAAACAAAAATAAACAACAAATAACATCGTATTATCGAAGTAATACTAAACGTATATTTTAATGTAAAAAAATGTATACAATATTTGTCCCTCACATTTTGACTCTCCTCCCCTGCCTCTTTTAAAATTCGCAAAACATTCAAAAGGTTACATTTTTCGGCGCGGAATCACATGACACATGTTCATTTAAGTGTGAAATTAGCAACAAACGACGCGGGAACAGACGAACGGCTCTCATTGGTTGTCAGTCGGGTCGCGCCACTCGGCCACGCGCTACGTGTTTCGATAAGGTGTTATCTACCCTGGTAAGTTTTATTTGGTGTTTGATTAGTTGTAACAGTTTATTTAGTATTCATTCTCATCTGAATTTATGCACGTTTTCCTGTGAATCCTTGATATTTCTAAAAATTCAGTACTCTTACGAAGAAATATTCTTTTTTTGAAAAAAAATTATCTCCCCTGCCTTATCTCCCCTGGCAAATCAAGTGCCAGGGGAGATAAGGCCCAGGGGAGGTGATGTAAATATCAAATACAGTTTTAAACAATCTTACATCACTTTATGTATTAAAAATATGTGTCCATTATATAAAATTAGGCCCGTGGTGAACTTTTTGTTGTAGTTTCGAACTAAATTGATATCAAATTAATATTTATCTTTGTAGATCATGGCACCTCAAAAAAAACAAACCAACGAAGAACGTCTCGAAAAAAAAGGATTGCAGAGAGGTTACGTTACCAAAGAATAAAAAATGACCCCGACAAGTACGCCCAGCAAAAAGAAAAAGAAAAAAAGAAGTACGAAAGTATAAAGGAAAAATTAAAACTGTAAATCAAATGACACCAAGAGAATATCGGAAAGCTAAACAGTTATGGCGTAAAAAGTATCAGAAACGAAAATTTCGTGCAGCTGCTCAAGTTGAAGTGACTCCTTACACAGATAATGAAGAGAGGCAGAATCAATCTACAAGCAACTCAAAAAAAAACACAAGAAGCAGCACTAAGGTCGGCGCGTGCGAGAAGGGCAAGGAATTTACTTATTCAAAAGCAGACACAACAAATTGAACAACTTCGAAAGACTGTAGAAAAGTACAAAAAACATACAAGCAGAATGAAAAATAAATTGGAAAGAAAAGAAAACCAAGACCTTACACCAAACAGCAAAGTAAACGAACTTATGGAGTCTCCGAAAACAGCAAGAGAGACAATAAAGAAAAAGCTTTTGTTTGGGGAAGTTATTTCGCAGCAGTTAAATCAAAATTACGCAAATCTTGAAACACAAAAAGAAAAGAGGCTTTTCCAAAGAGTTATAAGCGGTGAACTAGTGACAAAGTATGGAGTTTTACAAAACGAAAAAATATCAAACCATTGAAGAAGAAAACCACACTGCTGAATCTATCTGATCAAAAACGTCAGGCCCGAAAAAGATGCTTGAATTTGAAAAAAGGAATCGCACGTTTTATGGAGGATGACACCAATTGCAGGGTTTCTGCTGGGAAGAGAGATTTTATAGTCAGACAAGGCGACCGCAAGCAAAAGCGTGTAACGCTGGATACCTTACTAAACTTGCACAAAAGATTCGTGCAAAAGACTGGAATGAGTGTTTCCTACGCGGTGTTTTGTAAGCTCCGCCCGTTTTGGGTAATACAGCCACGATGCGACAAACGCGACACTTGCTTGTGTACAGCACATGCTAACATCGACCTTATCTTAAAATGTCTCTACCATGCAAAAATAACATCTGTGTCAAACCATGTTGGTCTCTTCAATTTGCTTTGTTGCAATAGATTCGACGAAAAGTGTCTGTCAAGAGAGTGCGACAGATGCAAATTGTAGTGCGTTTTTATAAAAATTAGCACTAATTGTTGTGTGATAACAAGAGACTGATTCAGTGTCATAAATACAGTTGATTGATGGAAAAAAAATCATGTTTCATTTAACAAAATTCTAAGATGATTTCCCTCCCCTGGCCACATTTTATCCGCTTACTACTCTCTCCCCTGGATGGATTATCTCCCCTGGCCTCTTATAAAACACTGAAAATTGGATACTTTGACTGGCCATCACGCAGGTGTGCATAAATTAGTTGTTTTAATACACTAGTACTGAAAAAAGCTGATTTACGTAACATTTTTGTCCCGCCGCAGCTCCCATACAACGAGTGACCTCTTAACTGAGAATCACCCAATTTACTCTAATTACTGGAGTAAGGTTTTAATATTGAACCATTAACTGATATACAAACCAATCAAGTAGGTAGTTACTTAGGTATTTAAAACTTATTTAAATTGAAAACTCGTTCTCCATTGCATACTTAAATAAATAAATATAAATATTCTAAAATCTAAATTGTTAATTTTAATTTGCATGCCCTGTGGGTGGAAATAATAGTGCACTCATAATATGTACCTTTGTAATTACCTATATTTCGCAATGAATAAATGAATTTTGAATTTTTTTTCGAACTGTTTTTCAAACAAATTTAATTTCACTGCCCACAGCCACTGTTTCAAAAGTGAGTTATTTTAGCAACCAAAAGATATAACTAATTGCTTGTATAAATTAATATTGAAAACACTATACACTTCATACAAAATATCATGTAGGTAAGTATTATGTGAAATCAAATTGTGGTTAAGTAAAGCAAGTCCAACTAGTTTATCTCATGTGAAAATAATAAATACCAAAACTTCATTGGAACACATTAGCTATGCCTTCCTAGTTGACCTAAACAGGGTAAAGCTTCAAAAAATACCCCAAACAGGATGTCTGTTCTCACATTATTTATATTTTTATTCGACTACAGCCTCCTGATGTTAAGCATTGCTGCAGCCTAGGGTGTAACACACTTACCTAAAAATACCTATTTACGCTAGTTTTGAAGACCCCTGGATTGTAGTTCACAGGAAACACAGCTTCTGGTAAAGCGTTCCAAAGCTTTGCAGTCCATACAATAAATGTAGATGCAAAGAGATGTGTTCACCACTTCGGCACTGCCACCATAATATGGTGTCTACCTGTGGACTTTCTGCTTGTTCGACTATAGAAAGGAGCTGAGGGAATCAGTTTATGAATTGAAGTTGTAGATTCTTTTAGCTATGTTCCCAATTTATGGGATTGTGTCCCAATCTTCCTGTATTGGCAGAATACCAGTTTTAATACAAGTGGCTATTATCAGACCCTCCATAACCATAACATTAACTTGAAGTGTTGATATATGTAGTTATGCTACCTTCTATACATAGGTACTTAGCTCAAACTTCTTAAAGTTAAAATAACAAAGTATTTTTAAGTACCTAGTAGTTATTGATTTGTTAGCCACTTTGTAATCCAGCATAAGAGTATGTAAGTAATCCATTTATACTATTCTTAAGTAATAGGGAAAGTTTGTATGTAAAATGAAACAGTTATTAATTAACTTGCTATTTCTTTATTCATGGCTTTCCATTGATTAAGTAAACTGATTTTGATGTCAGTTTTAATAAAAGTATTGTAGAATTCATAAAAGAAAGCTACCTAGTCTGTTTAACATTGTCTTCCATATATTTAGTTAATTAAACTCTCCACACCAGTAAATTTGATAAGAATAAGAAGAAGAAAAAGAAGAACTGAAGTAATTAATTTTTAAAGACTTGAAAAGTTATAAAACTTGCTTGTTTAAAAAATGATTAGTAGGCTACCAAATATTACCTAAGTGCCTACTTACTTACTCCATTGACATGTATTTTTAGCCAAAAAATTGTATTTAAGTAAACATGAATGACAACAACTATTTTATAGTAATAAATAATAATAATAATTCCTAAATATAAATGATAATTATTACTCTTAAGTACAAACTTTATATGTTTGACTTGAAATTAGTACATGTAACTATGTGTTACCAATATAGAAATACTTAAATCTGTTTTTTATGGTTTTAAATTTGCAATCCTATTCATTGAGGATTCTGGTCTAGAGTTTTCAAATATAGAGATATCTATAGGTTTCTTAGAGCAATTATATTCAATTTGAACCTTAAAAGCTGTTGTCAGTCGGACATAAACCTATTTTACGTTGAAACTTTTTTCTTCAATACTTAATAGGCTACCTACCTTAACTTTAGTAGTAGGTACCTACTTACGCTTATAAACAGTAACTATATCCAGCAAGATTATTAGACAAAGTAGGATACATAATTAATGTCTCAGAATTCCTAATACATTAGCACGAGATAGGCACTAGACAATGCTATCTTATATTAAATTAATGCTTATTAAAATGTGGTCTGCCTCGGATATGAGAATAAATTGTGTGCATTCAATTACTATCCTATGTTTTAAAGAATTCAATGTATTGACCTAACTACACTGCACCTATTAAACATAGACATATGCTGAAAAGCCTGACCAACAAATTTTCAAAACGGGCTAACTATATTTTGTGATTAAGTACATACCTACTTACACATTCAAATTTCCTGTGAGTAAAAAGACTAATCTATTTACTTAAAACCAGTTGTGGTCTTATGTGGGGTTGTGGCCCTTAATTTCTTTCATGCCATTTGGGTGTTTCTGTGGGTCCGATGACAGGTTAAATTGTAGGTCATGGCGGTTTGTAAATTTTGTAATTGTATAAAACTCGATAAGTCATGTCAGAAGCCGCTAGGGCAGTTTGAAAACTCTGGCAGAAGAATTACTCTTGTTTAAACTTGCACACCTTGTCTTTTTCTCGCTAAGTCCTAATAAGAAACTAAAGAAGATACTTCTCTCTATACATACATGCGGCCAGCATTGTGTTACCGTCCTTTCTTACGAGAAGTATATCACATATCTATACTAATATTATAAAGCTGAAGAGTTTGTTTGTTTGAACGCGCTAATCTCAGGAACTACTGGTTTGAATTGAAAAAATCTTTTTGTGTTGGATAGACCATTTATCGAGGAAGGCTTTAGGCTATATAACATCACGCTGCAACTAATATGAGCGAAGAAAACAATGGAAAATGTGAAAAAAAACGGGGAAAATTTATCCTTCTTTAAGGGCTTCCGTTGCGTGTGCTGCGAAAACGGTTCAAGATATCAAAAAAATATGTATGATAGAATTATTCCTCTTGAAATGATCTAACAAAATGTCCGCAACAGTATAATATGTCTATCTTTAAGGTTAACTCACAAGAACCGTTTTTATGGTAATGACTATTCCACGCGGACTAAGTCGCGGGCACCAGCTAGTAGTTGATACATCTTAATAAATGCCTTTAGTTAGTAATGTACTTTATTTTCTAAACTCATGAACGGAAGTGACGGAAAACAATCTCAATCGGAATCGACCTTGAGACTTCATGCATCTTCTCGCCAGGGTAACGGAAAGATGAATCCTGCTACACATGGTTTACTGGTGCCTAAGCAAGTATGTCATATTATTAGTTTACGAGTGTGGCTCAGCGGTTCCAGTGTCCGCTTTTCATCCAGACGCACCCTGGTACGAATCCAACCGTATTGATTTCAAGTTACCTATGTGTGGATTTGCACTCGCTTAGCGGTGAAGGAAAACATCGTGAGGAAACCGACATGTTTGAGGACCACAATATCCGAGAACATGTCTTGCCCAAGAGAAAACTCCCCTAACGAATTAATTCTGCAGGGGAGTCACGACTCTCAGTCATGAGGAAATACGACTCAAGAGAGTGCTTATTTGACACTTAGAAAACAGTGTAACGTCCTTCCTTTCTCTTGTTTCAGGAACTTCATAATAACACTGTCACAAATAGGATAACGCCACGGAGCGAAAGAAAACGGCGCTGACAAGCGCCATTGATGATATCAATGAATCATACATGCCAGTTTTGGCTATCGAAGATGCAAGGTATGTTGGTAGAGCCTGCAGGCTTGCTGGGATCTATTCATTTACTTGTACTTGTAACTTATGGAATCAAATAGTAGAATAAGATAACTATACCTGACATAAATAGAGAAGAATAAACTCTATTAAACTTTATTGGACATGATTGGAAATAATCCCTACCGGCAAGATTCGAACCGGCGTAAACAACCATAGTGCGGGATTAACTCTTGACAAAATATTCATAAAGAATAACTCCACAAATATCTGCCAGAGAATACTTGCACCTTGATCTCTACAGTTGCGAGAGCCTTTTGTGTTTTTAAAACTGCTTGCCATCAGGTATACCATCTACATTAGGTATAGCTTTTAAAATCTGAAGTTTTCGGGTTTGTTTCACTGTTCGTTTCTGCGAAAACCCTATATTCGCAAAGGATCCGTCGTAACAGACAAATTTCTATTGCTGGATTCTTGAGAAAGGTCTCGTAAAATATGTATGTCAATCATACCCATGAGAAATTTCATTTTATGCTATTACGACGTGTTAACTTTTTAATGGAAGCAGAACCATATTACTCAACTACTTGCAACTTATTTTATTTCCTTACAAGGTTAATGTGGCGACATTTAGTCTCAAATAGGGGAAACCGCTGTCAAAATTCAATCTAATGAATAAATGAGATAGTTAAATGAGTAGATCTGTACCTATTTAGTATTATAGTGCTTTAGTTTTTAAGCTACTTCGATTCGACATACCTATTGTTAATTAAAACCCGACAATTGACTTCCAAATCATATGGAGCATCTGAGGATTACTATCTAGCCTCGTGCCTGTACTTTAAACCTAGGGGCATCCTGGTATTTCAAGGGAGCTTACAGCCTACACTATGATATTTACGTAACACCATAATACCGCACGCCTGGCTTCTATTTAGATATAAAAAAGTAATCCCAGCATAGAAGCCAGCAATGGAGATCAAGACGAGAGTTATGAAACTGCTACGTGCAGCCCTACAGCTTTCTTAAAACCAAATTAACAAACCGAAATTCTGTTTTCATGCGCATTAAATACACGATAGAGAAAATCGACGTTCCTACGGCTTCGATAGGTTAAAAGGGGATTGATTGGAATATAGTAAGTGAATACCTTATGGGTATTGAATTACCGTACTAATCATGTAATCATGGCGACGAGCGGAGGAGGTTGGGTCGGGCACGGCGCGCGGCGGGCCGGCGGCAGCGGGCGGTCGCCATGGCGACGGGAGAGACGCCGCTCCGGCCGGGCCGGGCTGGCGGCGCCGATCAATCCCGCGCGAGCCCGCCTGCGCCCGCTCCGACCAACAACCCCGCAGCCACGCAACTACTCCTACTTTTACTTAAAGTTTTATAAGCTTCTTCTATCATTTATTTGTTATCGACTACTCCATTATCACACTTATTCGTTCCTTCATTAGTTACTCGAACGGCTTATTCCGCCATGTTTTAATCCGCTGTATCAAGGTTAGTTTAGTTACAGGTTAGAGGGTTGTTTTCGTAACGTGGCAATATTTTTATTTACTGACGCTCGATACTCGTGTGGGTGGCATCGAATATGTTTGTCACTTGAGTATTGATGAGAAATAAATACTTTGAATCAAGTACATTATGCTGGCAAAAAATAAATAGAAAAGTCTACGAACAAGAGCTGATTCTTAACCATAATTAATTTGAACTTATAAAATAAGTAACAAAAATCGTAACATCTGTTGTGTTCCTAAAAAAGTGTTGAACCGAAAAATACAGTAAACTGACTAATATTTTATAATATCTGCTAACACTATCTGGGTGGGTTTAGGATACTTGAGATTGAGAAGCAACGTGCGAAATATCAGATTTCGTTTCTAAAAGGACGCTCAGATTAGCGATTCGTTTGATTTCCTAGAAAACCTGTAGGGTGTCTCGCACGAATCTCACGATATAGAATTAGGCCCGTAAAGTTTTACAAGTTCACAGATAGTACGAGGATTGATAGAGACAGACGAGGTCGTCGACTGGCTATATCTGAACTCAAAGAAATTAAATCTATGCATGTTCACATGATATTTACATTTGGCAAAAGAGCTCACGGCGAAAGGCTAAGCCAGCCGCGAAAACACAAAAGTTTTATGAGCGCAGTGCGGCCGAATCCTCGCATTATTTAATGCCTGCCTCGTTGTCCCTAGTACAAACAATCTTTCGGTAGCAAGTAACGTGACCTTGACCCCAGAGCATAGGCCTAACCTGCCCCAAAAGCCACGAGTTAAAGTTGACGGTCGATAGAACAGAGTAGCGCCTTAGCGCAAGCGCCAACTGCGACGCCCACCCGATCGATCTGCCCGCGCGGCCACGTGACGCAACGAATTTGCGGGGATTCATGCGGACAAAATACTCCTTGCTCCTACCTCCTACAATGATATAACTTTATTAAAAAACAAACACGACCACTCCAATAACGCTGGACTCTAGGGCGTAATCGAGCGTCGTAACCTTTTACAAATATTTTCGTAGAATTCTTTGTCATGTCCTTGAAGACCACGGTCTTAATTTGATCAAACTCATTTACGTAATCACGTGTAATCATGTAAACGGCAGTCGTATATGTAAAGTCCTTGTTTATTTATCAAAGGGATATATTTGTCACTACTGGTGTTACGAAACGTTTAAGTAATTAGGCTCTACCAAAGATAGTGAACATATGAATTACCAATATTAGGCAAATTGGGCAAACATCACACACATTCAAGGAAGAACACATTACAAATATGAACTCCGCATACTGAAGCATAGCTTGATGTGTTGACAAAGGCGTAACTGAAAATATTTAAACACATAACCTGATTGCATACATTACTATACCATCCAAGTATGTTAAACATGTAGCACAGGTGAGAACCATCCAACGCGTAGAGTTCAGGGCAAATGTTCAATGTTCACCGTTGTATGTCTCCTCTATATTTGAGACTGAGAGTCCACACTGTCCACGGCTAGCACACTCAAGCTTCACGCCCGTACCTACTTGGATAATTGAGTTAGCACAACATGCAATGTCCACTTGACATGTGATTTTGTGATGACGTACTCCCAAAATGGATACTTAACGGAACTTCTCTGTGGCTTCGTTGCAAAAAAGTGTCATTTGTTCGAAACTAGCGGATCTTTAGAGAAACTCGCGCCGTCTAACTTGCGCAAGAGTTGCCTCTAGAATACACTTTGTAGACGCACATTTTTCGTAACTAATGGCAGATACATTTTAATACAAAGTGGTAGTGTACTTAGTAGTTATTATTTTCAATTTTATATCGTTTTTTAATATATCATAGATAAGGTAATTTTTACCGTGAAAATTTTAGACTGTAATTAATATAATAGTTTTCAGGTATATTAAGTAATCAAAACACGCCCCTATTTATTTATAATCCTACAAAATTTAAATCAACTAACTACAAAAACAGACATAAAATGTAATAAAAAATACAAATAGGAGCTGGAAGTAATTATTTTATAGCTCGTCTCAAAAATCATACAATTTAACTATTCATCCTTCCCTTTGTTGCAATTAAATCCGACAACCATTTTAAAAGTTTTATTACATTATATAGCCCCAGCATTGTACAATACAAACGCTATATATTTAATTGTGTTGCTAAGCAACCTTACAGTATAGTTATATAAGCTCGCAGTCACCTATCTGGCTACAAATCTAGCATACATAGCGTCACACAGTATGACGTAAACATTCACAAAAAAAACTTTCGCGTTAGTTACGAAAGTGAAAGCGAAAATGAAAGTTCAAAATCATGCGATATAGACCTATGCTAAAATAAAAATTAACACATCTATCTTACAGGAAAATGTAATTTTAAGATACCACTTCTATTAAGTATAAAAGGAAAAGTGAAAACTTATCTATCTTATATTAACTCCGGAAAATTTATGCATTCTCATATATAATAAAAAAGATTCATGGTAATATAATCACGTTATGTTTAAGGAAAATGAAATTTTTAGACTTCAGTTCAATATAAAAGGAAAATTGAAAAATAAAACATAAACATCTACGAAGATTTTTGCGTAAAATTTGTCGAAGATTTTGAATATTCGTCGAACAAGCTACTTATGTAACTACAAAGGTGTATTTTTTACTCTTATGAGTTTATAAACAAGTATATTGGTAAGTCTGCAATCTAATAACATAAACGCAAAAAAAATTACAATTGTGTATAAAATACATACAGCTTAAAATGTATATATAGTAATAAGTAATTACTTAAGATATTCAGAAAGTAAATCAACACAATATTCAGTATAAATATGCACTGTACTATAAATATGAATATTATTCGATAAACAGTAGATATTGTAGAATTTTATAAGAGTACCGATAAATACAATAATTACTCTTTACAAAATTAACACAATTTTCATAAGTGTGCTGAGTTTAAAAGCAAAAGTTTTCTACTTTATCCCGTTATACTTTTGTGTAGGTTTGATGGATCCTCTCAGTAACTTCTTTAAGGCAAACAATAAAGACACCGTTACTGGATTTACATTATTTGCGGCGAACAATAAGCAGCGACCACCTGAAATGACAGCTAACAGTAACTGAAATATGTTGCTAATTTAGCCGAACTGGGGGGAAATATCACACGCGTGATGTAGGCCGTAGGATCTCACCTCGTTACCTATATGCAAGTGCTTGTACCGATATTTTCGATACGTATTATGAGTTTCATAATGGAGAAACTCGATACGGCGACGACAGGGAGTAGAGCTCGTCCCCAACCAATATATAACGCCATTTATATTTCTCATTAGTTGTTTCATTTGATCAGATTACTTATGCTCCCTCGACGCACCGAGCCCATCATTTCTTGTAAACATCATTTTAGTTGAGTTTCATTCCGAGCTAACGGAGTGTAAAATCGTTTAGACGCGAAATGTCACCTCGGGACTTGAAACATAAAACTATTAAATAAATTGAAAAAGTAAAACAAACATTTTAAAATTTAAATCTTGTGAACGGGTAAATTTTAACCACCTTTATGTATATTTTGAACATTTTGTTTCGAAGAAACCATACGTTAAACAATTAAAATAAACGGCAATTACTCATCCAATATGAAGAAAAGGCCTTGGCATTCTTTAATTTATTATGAATTCTCTGTTTACTATATAAGAGATGACCCACTTATATTTCCTTTATTGATGATTTTCCTAAGAGGAAAATCCCACCTCGTCCATAGTTTCAACGAATTAATACGGTAACTAGAATGAGACCGTGTATTTCGTTCTTATATGAATCACTCGGTCAATGCCAACCGAGCAATACAAACGAATATGGGTGGCGAGAGATAGCGCCTCGTATGGGCTCGTTACTCAGCCAATGAAAAGAGAAATCAACGTCGGTCGCAGAAATGAAGTAGATTAATATGTGTATGAAACAAATAGTTAAATAGCAACGTGTGTACAGGCAGTAGAGGCACCGGGAGCTGAGAAGCGGAATTAGAATGAAGTGGCTGGCGCTGCGAGTCGCGGCGGCCGTGTGCGACGTCATTGCCGTGACCCACTGACACAGTTCCGCGGGGCCGCCTGCACCGATATCTGCACGCGCCGCGCTCTTCCTCTACTCCACTCGCCTCCGAGCCGACTCATTAAACCACACATATTTACATTCCTGCTCCTAGCTGCCGTTTTCGTAACTTCACACATTATACGAACACGTGAATCACTCTCTGAGAGTAAATGTTAACTCTTGTAAATCTATTTTTAAGTTTCCTCCGCATCCAATTCTTAAAATAGGTCATTTGATTTTGTTTTTGTTTTCGCCGACCACAAAGGGATATCTCCATATCTGCAATTGAAAGCGTCATTACAAGTCAATCGACGACGTTCAACAATTTCGCAACATTTATAGTATCTTTTTGCCAATTGCCTTACCCGCTACGTAATTTGGCTTAGATAGTTAGCACATTTTTATTGAATAATGCAACGAGTGACCTTGTTATCTAAATTGTGCACTTGACACGAATACTGTGCCATTTCACTTTCATGCGTATACGTCACAGTTACAGTGCAGTGGTTGGTGGGCTCGTGCGTCGCGCGCGATGCAGCGCTCGCCGCGCCGCTCTGAGCCATGTTGCTGTTACATGTGTACACTACACGCGTCTGTGTGTGCTCCAGACATTGGAAAAGCGGCTCAACTTGACTCACATTACATGTTTAGAAAATTAAATTAATAAATGCGTATTTTAAATCATACCTACTTTACATGAATGCGTTATTACTTTTGTTGCGAATTTTCAGGAAATTCATGAAAGTAACGGTTAATAAGTTAAAACTTAATGCAGTGAAAATTATTACATGAGAATATAGGAATACAAAAATGCAATATGTTAGTATAGGCACAGAACATATAATACAAAAGTTTGGATTGAACACAATAAAAGCCTCCGTATTTTATTTATATAGGCAATGTTTTGTAATAAGTTAAAATTAATGAAATAAAAATAATGTTCTTTGTCAATTTAAAAAATAAAGTAGGTACCTACTCTATATATTTCTGTTAAGACAAAAAAAGATCTCGTTATCCTTACAAAATATTTCCATACTAATGAATATTTGTTTTTGTATGCACGGTGTTTGCTCCGTTGTGTCCTGCTAAACTTTCTTGGATGATGTAGAGTTAGGAGTCCTAACATCCTCCCAGAAGATCGCGCCCACCCGATTGTTTATATTTTGCGCACAACAAATACCTGGCTAATGAAGTCGCAAAATCATTTTTTCTATTCATAAATAATTAGTGTTCGTATAATTTCGGCACCACAAGTTAGTTTTTATCTAGTCGAGTATATGAGCGAGAGGCAGCGCTCGGCGGGCGCGTGACGCGGGTGTGGGCGAGCGAGCGCGCGACGGGCCCGCGGCGCGCGCTTTCCACCGCCGGCCGACGCTGGCGCCCGCCGCCGCCACCCGCCCTGCGAGCAGCCGTCGCTGCTCTGCGTCGAGTCGCGCCGCGCCGCCCGCACCGCCGTGTTGATAATCATTTGTAAGCGGCGAACGAAAAGGATGTGTGTATATCTACGTCTCGTCTTTCAGTTGACTTTCATCGTCGTTTTGTAGCGAACGTTTCGCACGGCTATCGATAGGAAATTGCACTATCACTACGTAATAAAGTTATTGCTCGTTATTGCCGGAGGACATTACGTTTTTGAGACGCTCGGATACTGTGAAGTTGAATAGTGTTTGTGGATAAATTGTGGATCTAGGTGTCGCGCTAGTCTAGACGTCTATATTAAAAAATAGCGTCGCGACGACCGTGGCGCAATGCAGTGTATGTTTGGATGCGGATACGGAGTGTGTTGTTCCCCCCTGACCGGCGGAGAGGCTCGGGCGCGCAGCACTAGCAGGCTGTAGCCATGCTCCCCATGGTGCAGTCGGAGCCCGTGGTGTTCAAGTGCGGCGTGCAGTCGGCCGGCTCGGCGGTGTCGCCGCCGGGCACGCTGCCGCCCTCGCTCACCCCCGAGTCCGACGTGGACGAGCTGGTGGACATCTTCTTCGACGTGGATGTGGCCGCCACCTCCTACCCGAGGTAACGCACACACGCCTCGCTCAAGGTTAACCAACACCGACTGCTCGGAACGAGTCATGCGTATTGAGAGCTCATACCTCTACCTCACCTAATAATACGATTTAGAGGCGAGCTTTCCGGTTTTGCAGTCTCGGATTTTTAAGTAATCGTTATCTCACTATTCGCATGTGAAGCGACTACCCGTGGCTTAATTATGTCTCAACATCACTTCAATAAAATCATCATCACAATTTATTGGCATGCTATCAAACTGGTTCGTTCTATTGACATGTTCAGAGCTATTATCTACAAGTAATTAATCAGATAGAGTTTTTATAACACTGTAATTATTGGAGCTCCCAAAATTAGGTAGGTGTTCATTTAAAGTTACAGGTCGAGTGATAAAAATGGAATTTTCTATAACGTCTAATTTATGCTTAAGTTATGACTAATATGAACTAAATTTTAATATGCTTTAGGCATTGCTTATTACCTTATGAGTTTTATGTGTTCTGTAGCATATTATTCCGTTTAACTCACTCTTTTAGATGCTTCGAGCTTGTAAATATGGGCTTTCTGGTCTTTCTATTTCATCAACTGCATTATATTTCTTCTATTCACTAGACAATATTTCTATACAGGCACCTTTACCTTGTATATTACCTCCCATCTTTGCTTAATAGGGTCGTTCTGACGTGTTGATAATTTGATATCGTTAGTTTCGTTCCTGTCGTTTCTGTATGTTTCAATTACGCAGATTCTCTAATTAAACATGTAGAGTCCGTCTAGTTCTTGCATTACCTTGTTTTCTTGTACATATGTAACTACCTCTATGTCTACTATTGCCGTCTTTATGAAAATTGATTCAAGGAGTTATCTGTTGACCAGTGTCTCATTTATTTATGATAGCTTTGAGATCGACTGAAATACTGAAAGTTTTCACAAAAATTGGAAAGTTTTCTCTCTGAAAAACGAAATACAAATCTTCGCAAAAGCCATAACACAAAAAAAATATGATTGGGGTTTCGTTGACGAGTGAAAACTTTCTAAAGTTGTGAAACACCCTGAAATCTAATTCAAAGTTGATCCAGGCTTCGTTAGTGAACGTAGTCAAAAGAAACTACTGAAATAATAGGAATCTTTCTGTTTATACATATAGGTAATAAAAATAATAAATATTCCGGGACATTGCACACAGCGCCATCTAGCCCCACACTAAGCAAACGCTTGTGTCGTGGGTACTATATATGTATATCCGTATTATTTGAGCCAAAATTACAGGCTTGCATCATCACTTTGCCTGCAACATAGTCTAGGCTCCAACATTTTAGCGGCCATTTTCAAAAGTGCCTCCAAACAAGAAAGATTAATCTGCGCTTTATCGGCTCGATGTAACAAAACAGAACCAATGACATGAAACACTGACACTAAGAATGACTACAGGTCACTCAGCGCTGATAAAGTGAATAATACTGATAACGGCTACAATTTAAATCAACACTTGCAAATAATCCAGCAAGTTATTCGCAACTGCTTATATCATTCTCTTTGTGATGCAATTTATAAGTAACAATTTGAAAAATGCTTGTTTTTACTTCCAAAAACTATTTGATCGATTTTAGTCATATGTTGTTATTGATGTTCACTTTGTTTTCATTAAGAGGGGGCCTAATGCCAGCAAAACGCAAACAGAGGTATTTTCGATGCCGCTCTTTGATGCTAAGAAACATAAACATTGCAACAAAAAAAATTTTGGAATATGGGTATAATTGTAAAGAACACAAATAGCTGCATAGAAAGTCGGAGTTTGTCGCAAAAAAAACTACAAATGCCAAAGAAAAAATGAATTGATATTCATTTACTCGAAATTATCAGCGATGACCCCGAAATTATCAAAAATACACCGCGACATTCAAATGGAAAAATGGATTTGAAAGTCGCGGTGTATTTTTGACCGAGTTTTATTTAATTACTCAAAAGTTGTACATCAAATTGAAAAAGTAACTGGTGACTTAACTAAAACATAATTGTAGCTATTTTATACATAAAAAATAATGTGGGGTCATCGCTGATAATTTCGAGTAAATGAATAAAAATAGTTTTTTTCTTTGGCATTTGTAGTTTTTTCTTTGCGGAAAACTCCGACCTGTTTTCAAAATTCTATGCAGCTATATGTCTTCTTTACAATTATACCCATATTCCAATATTTTTCGTTGCAATGTTTATGTTTCTTAGCATCAAAGAGCGGCATCGAAAATACCTCTGTTTGCGTTTTGCTGGCATTAGGCCCCCTCTTAAGTACGTGAAACACTGAAAATATCATGATTGTTGTCCGTTTGTATGTAGGTATTATATAAAACGTAGAAATGCATAAATCGGAAAAGGTCTAAAACTGATTAGCATTTTAAATTTTCATCTAAAAACAGCGCGTAAAAACTGATTTGACGAGAGAAGTAAACTGACTGTTGTTCTGGAAACCGAGGCTTAGCCTGTTCCATACTTACCTGTTTGAAAGTATCATCATAAATGATATCAATTTTAGTTACTAGTAAATGTAACGTAAGTAAATACAGATTTGCTACACATAGATTGGAAGCTAAAAAAACATACTTTTTTGTTTCTTTTTTAGGTATATATTTTTTTGTCAAAATACAAACAAAAAACTTTATATATCTCACTCAACCGAAATTCAGTTTCACTACTGGTTTTCTATGAAATCGTCTGATGGTAATGTAAAACGAATGAATAAGCGCGCTTTAGGAATAATATTGTTACGAAACTCTAGCTAGACCAAATCGCTATGAATAACATTATACATTAAACTTATTAAAATAACCCAAGCATGTCTTGCATAATAACTTAGAATAAATATATTAAGTCCGTAAATACAATCGTATGTGTATAATATCAAATAATTGTTAAAATCCTAAATATAGTGTTAAGTTTCGCACTGATGCAAATACAGCATAACTTGTTCAACGTTATTTATGTCAAATTATATCATACGTGTAATGGAGACAATTCTTATGTATTTAAGTAACGACTAAATATAATGTAGAAACTAGAATATTACGACGCAAATGCTATTTTGAATAAATTATGCAAAATTTTATAAGTTTTAATATTACTGTACCCACGTGCTGGATCTAATGTTAGTTATTGTTTTCTCTGAAAATAATAAGAAAGTCTTCACACTGTGTATAATAATCGTACGCCATCTTCAATACATTTATAGGCGATAGTGTGCCCGCTAGAAACCTCGTTGGATGAAACCTGGATCGTCATTACCACCTACATTAACTTTCACTATAGAAACGAACAAAACAGTACCGTTGCTTCAAGCAGCGCGCATTGTGAAGACCCTAATGACTCCTGCATGAAATATTCTTTACATCTCTAAGTGACATTGGCAATGCCTATTTTGATGAAAACTAGGTTACGTGTGAGGAGACACAAAGTTTCAATGCAAAAGTTCAAATTCGGTAACACCCTGATCTACTACGTTGGCGTTGGCCTTTTGCCTGGAAAAACGTGTTTTAATTTAAAGCCAATGCAAGGTTTAAACTGTAATTTTATAGACTAACTACTTAGTGTGTTCTCGCGGCTTCGCTCGCATTAAGAAGTAAAACTTGCATCCCCTATTTTATCCCTTTAAAAGTGGCAATTCCAAAAATCCTTTCTTAGTGGATGCATACGTCATAACATTTACCTTCATTCCAAATTTCAGCCCAATGCATCCAGTGGTTTGGGCTGTGCGTTGATAGATCACCATATCAGTCAGTCAGTCAATCAGTCAGTCACCTTTGAGTTTTATATATATAGATTAAGAAAGCTAGTCAGATTTGCGTATTAAAGAAACGATCAAAACACTACCCGAATCTAAATTATTTAAAGAAAAATCTAAACATGACAAGTAAGTACTTATTAACTGGTTAGCAGCTGTAAATTTATAATTGAGAAACGTAAGAAAGAAGAATAATTACAGAATGATATTGAGCGGTTTTTTGTACATCTAAGTAACTGCGTCTTTGTTTTAATTTCTACTCAGTAAATGATAGATAGCCTGTAATTAGGTCAAATACTGATAAAGACTCGGCTGAAACTTAAACGAATTAGTTTCACTGGAAAACATGCTTTGACAAGAGTATGTATAAAATTAATAATCTCTAGACACGAAAATTCTCTACTTTATAAAAATAAGTCGGATTTTCCTTCCTGACGCTATAACAACGCACTAACCGATTTCCACGGTTTTGCATTCGTTGGAAAGGTCTCGGGCTCCGTAAAGTTTATAGCAAAGAAAATTCATGAAAATTTTCAACAGAAAAGCGGGAAAAAAGGGAAAAATATCATTTTTCACATACAGCGCTGTCTCATCTCTGATACATAACATGTACTACAAACTGGTAAAACGGAGTCGCCGGGTTTGCTAGTTATATATAAAAAATATAAACTATTTTTCTAAAGTAATTGTTTGACATGCTATTTGCTTACACTCGTATCTATCGCGCTTATCAATTCTTACTATCTTACAATAATTGTTCGATATTATGACTAATCTGGAATGCAATCATGATTTCTATTAATTATTTACCAACAGTAGTCTTTTTCAAGCCACAAAAGTGGACTAAAAGTACTAAATAAATATTTCTAGACATATCACATAGCGCCATCTAGCCTCATACTAAGCTTACGCTTGTATCATGGGTACTAGATAACGGATATAATACATATATACTACATTAAGTTTCACTTACCAGACTAGCTAGACTTTTGCCGAATCGAATCACATAAGGTTCTGAAAAACTAGCAACACCAATGTACTAACCGATCGACAAATGAATCGATCGCAACCAAAGGTACGTTTTATACATACATACTTTTCATTTTAATCGACTTCAAATAGATGTGATATTGTCAGAATTAGAGTAAAGTTGAGTATAATGAAACACGTTATTAAACACATTAAATTTCGTGAGTGTAAGTTTATAGGTGTATGTTCCTTGACAGTTTTTTTCGGAAACTGTTAGTAATATCGATATGATTCCTTTTGCATGAATTAGATACAGACATACATATGTTTCAATTTAAGAACCAGTGCAAGCTTCATGACATATGATTATGTAGGTTAGGTTTAGTAGGAATAGTTGAAGTATGTTTATTTTTTTTCCAAATTACCCTCTTGCTATAATGTCAGTTCGATACAGACCAAACTAGTTACCAATTTAATTAAGCACGTTCATTGACATATTGCAGAATTTTCCTTTTCATATTGTTGATGCAGAAACTAGATGACATTAGATATCCTAACATGGACGTTATGAACTGTATTGCCATTTCCAGAAACGATTTGGCGAGAAATTGCAATCAGATATGAGTGTCATTTGAATTTATATGAGGTTTTATAATTTTTATATACATCGTGAGACCCGCTGATTAGATATTATACATATATTTTAGACTACCTGGTGCGCGCGATTTCGTCCGCGTGGAATAGTTATTACCATAAAAACGGTTCTAGTGAGTGAACCTTAAAAGATAGACATATACTGTTGCGGACATTTTGTTAGATTATTTCAAGATAAATAATTATTTCATAAGTACACATTTTTTTATATCTTGAACCGTTTTCGCAGCGCACGCAAGGATGAATAATTTTCCCCCGTTTTTTTTTCACATTTTCCATTGTTTCTTCGCTCATATTAGTTGCAGCGTGATGTTATATAGCCTAAAGCCTTCCTCGATAAATGGTCTATCCAACACAACAATATTTTTTCAATTCGCACGTAGTTCCTGAGATTAGCGCGTTCAAACAAACAAACAAACTCTTCGGCTTTATAATATTAGTATAGATTATTAATGCACCTCGTTAAACAGAAATCGTTTGATAAATACATAAATTAAGTTAATAAATATAACTAATATGGTTTTCTATGGGTTAGCATCTTTTCATTGTCAATGTTAGCCTCATACGTGCTATGGCCTAAGATAGGATAGTAATTATCTACATCTAAAATATCTACACAATACTTTTTTTCTCCTGTTAACGCTAGATGGGACAAATCCTTAAAAGTATTTATTTAGCAATATTTTTAATGCCTGTGCCTATTCCTTATATAATTCCAAGATGAAAACATAACAATGTATACCTCTACCAGCAGTGCAATAAATTAAAAAAAAAAACATTTATTTCGGGTTACTAATACCCATATCGGAAAATCACATTAAATTCAATTTAAATCAACATAAAAAAAATTGCTCAGCAATGACGGGCTTTCCTTTTCTAAAAGGAGTTGTTAAATTAATTAACGTTTAATTTACTAATGTAACTCATGATTAAGAAATTAACGTGTATGCATACACTATGCGCTTATTAATAGAAATCCAATTATAACGAAACTTTAATACTTGGTATTTTAACGTTTTTGAATAAGACATAAAACTAACTGTTAAAACGGCAGGAATACTTGAACATTAAGCGTCCTCTTATGATCGTCATAAACACCAGTTTTGCTGCACTAGATCTACTTATACCATATAACTAAAGAAAATCAGTAATCCTCAAAACATACAAGATAAGCCTGATTATATTTGCAGAGGATTATATAATTCCGCGCACAGATAACATTTCTCACTGCCATTGGAAACTTATAACTAACTTTATCATATTGTCAAAAGTAGTCCACAGTTTTCCAAAGGCTTCAACTCCGTGACTGTATTGCCTATGATTATACGGATATGCTATTTGATGCAGTGATAAATGTTGTAAATGCCAGTGGTAAACTTCTTCTTTATTCTATATATTCTTAAAAGTAACCTACAGTTTCCGCTAGTTTCGACTGTCAACTGTGTGCACAGTGATTACGTTTTTCATTGTCAATAGTTTCTCTTAATATTGTTGAAATTAATTAATTCTATCGCCTTTATATCTACGCCTATCGTAACCAGGATTTTACTATTTCACGTGGTGTCACGGCCAATAGTGGCCAGTGTCAATGGCAAGTCCACATATTGTTGAATATCGTCTTCCATTTCCACTACCTTCAACTCTACACCCGTCTTACCCCACCTAAGACAAATAATTCCTGTGGATTATACTCTGTGACATGGTTCGGTATAACTTGTACAAGTATTCTCACTGCCAATAGTGGCAAGTGTCAATGGCAAGTCTACATATTGTTGAATATCAACTCTACGCCTGTCTTACCCCACCTAAGACCAATAATTCCTGTGGATTATACTCTGTGAAATGGTTCTGTATAACTTGTACAAGTATTCTCACCGCCAATAGTGGCAAGTGTCAATGGCAAGTCTACATATTGTTGAAAGTAGTCCACCGTTTCCACCGGCTCCGACTCAATGGAATTAGGCAAGTTGATCTGTTCATGAGTCACGGCGAGTTACCTGACGCGTTTCATTTTGCAAATGGTTTGCCGTGACGTAGCGTAGATCATCATCAAGCCGTTATCCATTCTGCCATTCTCTCCGGTCGCGGAGACATCTCTCGACACGTTACAACATACGGGCTGTACATTCTCACCAACTCTTTCTTTCAACTAGCGCTAGATAGAGAAGGACTGACTGCTCTTGGGCTGTATAGTGTGCAACTGTTTTGTGAAGTTCAGCGCTCAGCTCTTCAGTGCTTACTGAAGAGCTGAGCGCGATTTCTCTAATACGAATTTTTAAAGCAAATTGATTACGCAATTGGACATTAATGTACGGCGTTTCGATTTGAATTTTATCATCTTGAATTTATTCGCTTTATGCTAATTAAGATCTATATTCATTTAGCTAAATGCTACGATACTCGACTATGTCCTTAAGTTTAACTAGGTACTTCATTTATTTAAGCACATGCTGTTATCTCTGTATACTTACTTAAGTGTTCTTTTTGCAACATGCGGTTTTATATAACCTTTGGTAATGACTTTAGCCATGCATTAAATAAAGAATGTAAGTACTTAGTATCGCTAATAGCTCCTCTAAAAGTTATATGAAGGGTTTATAGCTTGTGAGTTTACCGTTTATGTAATATAACAAAATGGTTATTTTTATACATCCTCGAGGTTGCACAACCGGTGGTCATTACGGACACGTCATTGTGAATTGAAATTTTTAGTTTCGACTTGCCATACATTATTTCACACACAAGCCCGGTTTTTGCACACCTAGCTTGGTTACTGAATACCATCCCAGATCTGTTTGGAAAAATATTTCGCTCTGTAAAGTTAAATAACGACTTTTCATCTTACACTAAGCTTTTTAAAACGATACTAAGTCAACGTAGGTAGTAGGTACATAAATTTGAAGGTCATTTTATTTTACTACATCTATACTAATATTATATCTAGATAATTATGTACTTCTGTAACTGTAAAAATGACAACATATTTTAGTTCAAATAAATTATTTTTATCTTTTTATCTTTTTTTTTTATATATTATAAAGCTGAAGAGTTTGTTTGTTTGTTTGAACGCGCTAATCTCAGGAACTACTGGTACGATTTAAAAAAATCTTTTTGTGTTAAAGAGACCATTTATCGAGGAATGCTTTAGGCTATATATCATCACGTTGCAACTAATAGGAGCGAAGAAACAATAGAAAATGTAGAAAAAACGGGGAAAGTTATTCATCTCTGAGGGCTTCCGTTGCGTGTGCTGCGAAAACGGTTCAAGATATCATAAAAATGTGTATGAAAGAATTATTCCTTTTGAAAATGATCTAACAAAATGTCCGCAACAGTATATGGCTATCTTTTAAGGTTAACTCACTAGAACCGTTTTTATGGTAATAAGTAATTATTCCACGCGGACGAAGTCGCGCGCACCAGCTAGTAATAGATATAAATAACATGTTCTCCTCAGTTACCATGTTTTAAAAGGACATGTTGTCAGTCGTCCTCAACAAGCGTCGTCAAGCAAGTCCCCGATGATTGAATGAGCTACCGGAAACAATGTATAATTGATGATTTTAAGGTACTAGAAGCCTCTCGGCTTTTGGCATCGTTATTATTTTAAGATGATTCATTTAGTTTTTATAGAAATGACGCTAATACGATTTTTGATCATAGAAAATCTATCGCTCCTATTATGTTTTTTATTCCTTGACGGAATGCTTGACGCACCGATGTAATAGGCGATACAATACAATTGTACTTCATATACAAAAGAAAATAAATACTTACTTGAATATATATGTAAGAAATACAGTTGGCGGCTTCTGTTATAATCTAATCAAATCATAAGCGTTACTTTTACATACTGCTACTTTACTTATAGAGTAAACTTCGCTTCAAACTTTTTTGATGTGATCAGTGTTTGTTGGACAACATCTCCGACTTCTGTATGTTGGTGGATTGATCGACGAACATACAAAAAAAAAAACAAGCGTTTGTTATGCCTCATATTACTGAAGTTTTCCTTCATGTATCACATTAATTGAATTGCATAATTTAATTCCTGCGGCCCCATTTCACCATCGTACGAGTAGGGGTTCGGCAAAGAGGCACCGGTTATACAGTTGAGGTTCCAAAGACTCGCACCAAGCGCTTTGCTTCGACTTTCATCGTGCGAACAGCCAAACTGTGGAACTCCTTGCCCGAATCTCTATTCCCCTTGAACTATAATTTGTCGGTCTTCAAGTCGAGAGTAAACCGGTTTCTTCTAGGCAAGCGCGCTACATCGTAGACTATAACATTGCTTACCATCAGGCAAGTTGTAGTCAAGCGTAAGCCAATATCATGTAAAAAAAAAATAAAAAAAAATATGCGCAGCTACAAAGTTGTTTTTAAATTGCTCTGATACTCCGTAGCTAACAGTTTATATCAAAATCGTGTATGTCATTGAATTGATATGGTATATTCATCGCAGTTTGTATGGTATAGCCAAGGTTGTGCCAAAACGACAGTCATATACTTTAGTAGGCAACGTCGAAATTGTTTCCATCGCCCACATCAAGTTTTATTTATTTGTAAAATTTATCTTCCTCCGCTGTTTTAATGGACCAATCTATAAACGTCGTTGTTATGAGTAACTTTACAAAAGCACTGGAAGCTAGTAAAGCTGAAACTACAGTTGTCATTATTACATCATAAAACACCTGCACAGTGACGATATCATTTTATTCGATAAGTCTGAGCGGCTCTCAGATTTGCTATTAATTCAAGAAACACGCCCGTGTTTCGTAACACCTATGATTGGCATGAGGCGAATCGATCACACCGCGCTAAATCGGAATACCCAAGCAATTTAAAATTAATTGTGAAATATGTACGTTTCATACAAAACGATTCCGCATACGACCACCGAGTCACGTCACTACAGTTAAGATATATTTCAATACACAACTCGCCTCGATCGTACAAAAAATCAAGCTCTGTATAGTTACACAGAATTAGCAGTCTCGATGACGAATACCTGTTAAGTAACTATTGAAAAAGCGAAACCTTCGGTCGCGAAACGCTGACAATACTTACCAACTTTCACCTCTTGGATTCAAGTGTAAAATGAAAATATACAAGCCGGCAATAGAGACAAATACCGATGTGGCTGTAACACGATTATATGTATGCAGTTTGTTTACACACACGACGCTCACAGGAGCCTTATCGCAAATGGCTGCAAAAATATTGATAGATTATTATTAACTCCCTTCCATCAACCGTGTATAAGAGACGAGGCAGGATGTGGCCACTAGGAACTATGTAGATAGAGGCTTGAAACGTTTTAGAGAATTATATATTATAGTATTTCTGGTCACGGTTGTGGCGCGTTGTTGATATTCCGAACATTATTATTTCAAGGTTGCGCGGCCGAGGCAGTGAGGTTGCGTAGTGGGGCTCCGCGGTAGGCGGCGTTCCACTGCTATATCTGTCCCTCTTTTGCACTAAGGTTCAGCTCGCTTTGTACTTGGCATTCGATATCAGCGCTCGCTGCGAACGTAACTCCTCGTGATAGCCACCTCGTTACGATACCGTCTGAACGTCCTCACCTCACCTGGCGGTTTGATAATGTGTTCTAATGAATTACCTATTTAAAACCTGAATAAATAATTCCCCTGTATTGTGTACAGTACGCTCGCAGACGCCGAATGACTCATACGCGCGGGCAACTCTTAGACAAAATTGTTATTAGGTAATTGAGAAATGTAGCTTACTGCAAAGATTGCTTCCTTTGTTATAGATAGAACATTTTTAGTGAACATTCTTGAGTAGATCTTCAAATTAGATTTTCATCATCAGCTACGGTTCAATCGTTTATTTCAGCGGATAAATGTACCTGTTAGTTCCACGGTAGAGTAAATGACGGAAGATTTAGTTGGTCATCACTATTTTCCTTTGTTTATAATTTAGAAGCCATCCCACTTTATTAAAAGTTTATTTTGTTTGCTGCTTCTGTAGACTTGAATCCTGTGACCTCCAACTGGGAGACACATGGAGGGGGGTGCAAGGCAAGATGAGCGTGACTGCGCCGGATAAGAAGATTAGAAAAAAGTCAGATAAGCCGCAATCTCAAATGTACGTATGATGCGCTTGGAATGTTTTATTACGTGGAAGTTTTGCTCTGGTCTCCTTCTAATAAGACTCGGTTAAGTCACGAATACGATCAATGTATGTGAACTCGTTAACTATTTCTTGTTTAATTATAATTTCATAACTGGTATACCGTAGCATCCACAAAACAATTTCACCACCATTCCATCCATCATAAGCGTCCGTTCAGTGCTTTTACTGTATTTTTTTCTAATTGTTATCCACAAAAATATGTACCTATTACGCATCCTAAAACTGCCTACGTGAATTCTAGATCAAAGTACCAGTAGCTTAAACGGGACGAATACACGAAACCATGTCAATATCTTAGCATACTTTTCCAGTGTTCAGTGGGCAATTGTAGTTTGCAATGAAACAAACATCTTGTTATCCAAATTGTGATATTTACCGCGCAGTTTGAGCCGTCATCTCTCGTTGGGGCGCTCCGGTTACTTTATATTCTCGCGCCAAAAATCTCCGTTTATTGATTTCTTAAAATATGTCCGTTTTTTCTTATCTTTGTTGTGTAAAGCTTTGGTTTCCTAGGACAGCGGTGCCTTTATATAGCGGCTGTAATATTACGGACGCAAAAATAATTAAAGTAAATTACGGTGCAAGTTACCGCTCTCTAGGAAACCGCGCCATTACGTTTACATAGACAACGTTCATTCACCACTGTATTACGGCCGTTATATGTCGGAACCGCTTTCCTAGGAAATCCAAGCTTTATGTGGTTTATCGCATATCAACGTCGAGTACTTAGTCACGTATCCTTGACATCTGAAATTTGGCCAGTTTACAATTGAGTCTAACACAATTTTATAATAGGCGGCGCGTATAGGTTGGAGATTATGATAATATTTAGCTGATGATAGCGGGCGCTGACAACGCGGCGATACGAGATATCGATAAAGGCGTTTTCCGCAAGTTATTTGGCATGGGCCCTTGTAAAGGAGCTATTATGCGAAGCGCTCGGTAGGTTCGTGCCTCGGAAGTGCCCCATGACCTTCATACTTATCTCATTTATCATCAGACAGGCGTCTGTTTTGTTTGTCATGAATTTATTGTAATAGACAAATAAATAGAAACAAATATGTAACAAACTGGTTCTCGTTCATTTTACTGTCCTCAAGGTAATTAGAACCTTACGTGGAACTATAAGAACTAGGTTAAATTTTCATTTATTTAAACAATTCTTGGGCGCATCATTATTTACATTATGTGGTTTTTATCTACTTTCGAGATAAGCTTGAGTCTTTTATATGTATTTGATATTGAAACATAACTATGAATTTTAACTTTTTATTGTGTGTTCGTGTATTTTACTAAACATTTCTATTTTAAAGCGGTGATTTGTGTGTTGTTCTAGGTATATGTTTGAGCCTACCTGGTATTCTAGTTTCCCGTCATCATACTATCTCTGAAGCACCCCCACCTATATATGATGTACTTGCTCTTAAATTGTTGCGGTATTTTACTATCTGATTTGATTATTATTATTTAATCTACTTGAGCTGCTATATTTTCTGGTCATTTTCTAATAGGAATATGTTCAGGACCCAGGTTTATTCTAAAAATGTTAAACTACTTCAGATATTACATCTCTTCACTTAAGTTAATTCTGTCCGTCGATGCTGTTTTATTTAATTTTAACAACATTAATTATGTTACTGTAGAACCTGTAACTGTATATTATCGGTTACAAATAAGTCATAATATTGTTTTCCCTCAAAACCAATAATGAAAACAGTGCATTTGCATTTAAATTATGCATATAATTTGAACAAGGAATCAACTGAACTCTGCAAAAATAACAATATGGGTTATTTTAGAGTTATTTCTGTACAAAAAGGAACAACAAACCATTATATAATAATATCTTTGTGTGCATAAATTAATAACTACTTAGAACTCTCCTAAGAAATAAAGCTTTATTACTCTTTTTCTAAATACGTGCCTTCTGAACTCAAGCCGTGACCGTCAGCTATTTAGGCTGTGTGCTGTCTCTATATCGGTTCGTAAGTGTGCTAGGAAAATAATACATTTGTAAAAGTCAAAATAACTTTTTTCTAACGTGTACTTGATATTATAATTATTTTTATAAAAAGGTCTAGTCACATCAGTAATCATCATCATAAATAACACCATACTAACTCGGTGATGGTTTGCAGTTTAGACAAGTTATGGGAAACAAGGATGGCCAAAATGCGTCTGATTTCAGACGTTAGATGGAACCGGTTTCTTCGCGGCAATGTCGGCCACAGCTATGCATAGTATGCATCCTTGAATGAGGCTCTTGATTTGGACCACAGTCAAGATAGGTCTATATGTTTTAACTATAAATAAACAAGTATTTTTATTTTGAATTGAACAATCGTTACAAACGTTTGAAAATTCTATTGGTCACTGCTCTGTTAGATTACATATTCGTTAGTCGTGTATTGTTTTTCCACAAATTCAATAATGCTCTATTATAGCACCTGCATTGTTCTCGCCTTTATACATTGAAAATTATATGCATAAAATTCTAATTACATGTTTTACAGTCGTAATGGTTATAAAACTATGATATTTTGATTACCTTTTATATCAAAGTTGGTCAAGGTGTAGATAGACAATCATATGACAATTACAGTGTATGTATAATTACACCCTAAATCCTGAAACATCATTAGCTTCAAATATTATACGAGGTGATATTTGAATGAATATTTTTATGCTCCTAGATGGTTTTTGTTTATTTCGGAAGATTGATTTTTACTCCAATGTGTCTCGTGACATGCAATAATTATTTCCTATGTAAGACGCAGCTATGAATATATAACAAAGGCATATCCATTGTGTTTTCGCGAACATTTTGATTATTGCTCAATAAAACTATATTAAAAATGGATGAGTAATACGGAACTCCAAAAGCGCGACCGGCCGGCACAATCAAACCGGTTTCGGTTCATTACAAATACACAGGAACTCCATTTTATTGCATTTGTTAGAACAGAGCAAGCTTTAGGCACAGGTGTGCCTGTGTGCAGCATTCTGACGGACTCGACCAACGCTGAAAAAGTGCGCGCATTGAATGACGACTCGCTTAGAACCTTAGAAGGATGTCGATTGTTGAAACAACCTCGGACTCAATTCAATACACTTTTCGTCTTCATTCGCGTTTGACTCTCACTTGGTTTTGTGGTTTTGGCGGCTGGCTGGCTACCCATCATCCTCATTTTCATATCAAGATTCAACGAATACTATGTACATTTTACTAAATAGACACTCATCCTTGATGTTTCCTGTTGATTGTAAGTGCTGTAAGTACTATTGATGTTTCCGAGTGCGGAACTGTTAAAATGTGTTTTTGTTTCATTGTCCGACCAATTGTACAAGTTATCATGATTTATTTGAAATCGTGGAATTGACACGCGTAGGTCTTATAACAGTGACGAACGATAAAATGCTGATTTCGTTTCGAATACGACATTGTGCAATCGTTTGTTTGAAATTACACTAACATTATTGTATATACATGTCATTCTTCTTGTCTATTCAGTGTTAAGCATAATCCTACAAATGTTGCATTTAATTATGCAATAATTTTACAAAGACATGCAGTATTTTTTAACGAAAAATCAGTATTTAGTGCAATGCAAACGAATTTGGTGTTCACGGATACTTCAAGCTTTGTGAATGTTCGTACTCGCCGTCTCAATCTGCATGAGTGTTTGACATGAACTACGTGTTATGTGTCGTAAATTAATAAAAACTAATTATAGGTTCATGATTGTTCGGTGTCGTCACATCTGCCTGGTCGTTTAGGCGTAAGAGTCGAGACGAGGAGAAATATGATCGGAGAGCTGACGGTGGTGTTCGTCTTGAATTACAGAAATAAGTGCTACAACGAGAAGAGGCGTCGGGAGCAGGAGAACGAAACCATAAACCAGCTCGAAGAGCTCCTGGGCACGTGCCTGGCGGAGGTGCGGCAGCCGGACAAGAACGGCATCGTGCGGGAGGCCACGCTCCAGATCCAGAGGGTGCTGAAGCGGCGGCGCGAGTGCCCCGACGAGTGCCCGCAGCGCGCCGCGCAGGCGCTGTCGCCCGTGCAGGGCGGCGAGGTCAGCTCCACGCAGCCCAACCCGCTGTGCGCCGGCGTCTTCAGCTCCGAGATCACCGCGCTCATACAGGTACACACTACTTGTACATGTTACTTCGATACTAGTTACTTCATTATAATATACCTATGTATCTGATACTAAAATTACATTACTAGGTATGTACTTGTTTCTCCGACTTTCTGCCGCCTTCTAGTTCATGTGCAGTTTTCGGCTAGTGATGACGTGAATCACCAACTACCCCAGCTTAGGCGATATGGTCGCTCAGCGACAAAGCCTCTAACAAATAAATAAAAATAAACTACCCCTGCTAGTCACGTTGACGCTGTACTAATGATATCACTGTCATACATATTATCAATTTGTTGTATTATTTTGTTTAGTTTTATTTCATGTCAAGTACTAGTATAATTTATTCATTCTTTCCGACGTTAGTGTGCTGTTGGAAAAGTTCATTTTGTCGGTGTATTTTAGCTATAAAAATATACCTGAATCTAGAGCTTGACACACTTTTCCCGGAAAATTACACTCATTATAAATTGCAATTCAATGCCACCAAGAACAAAGGGTGTATTTAACACTGCCAAAAAATCTTCAAAGAAGCGTTGAAGTGCATGGAATGTACTTCAGACAAATTTGCCGCTTCAATAGATCTACCTGTTACTATGATTCTTGCCAAGAAAGTCAAAAGACCTCAGATGCAGTTAAGAGTTTCAAAAGCACACACGTACACTGTCAAATATTTTTAAAATATCAGATTCAATATATCAGTATATTAAATTGATTATTTTGCTCTTTTAGATTGTCAAGCACTATACTTCGCAGCTCGGGTGGATTCTTCTAGAACTAAACGCGAGAGGAGAAATCGAATTCGTTACAGAAAACATTAAAGAGCTCGTTCTGCGGGACAAAACGGAGCTTCATAAGAAGTCTATTTTCTCACTGATACATGGCAGCGACCATTCTAAACTGAAGCCAGTGTTGAGAAGCGCGAAGCATTTCAACTGGTCGACGGGGGACATTGACAAGTTTCAAGCGATACAGGCCGGCTTTGTCGTGAACAACTCTAATGGGACTGAAACCAGGTAAGTCACGTTCATACCTCATATCTATTCTACGAATTTTCGAATCGATTAATAAGTCTTCGGTTTAGAAGCCTTAGCCCATTTTTTATAATAAAAGTAAAGCATAATGTAGGTAGTTGTTAATTTCCTTGTCATTTGCTGCCCTTATCGTGCTACTAAATTTTACGGCCGCCATCAATTAATTGATAATTTTAAGCCCGATACCAAATAGATTTCCAGAATATAGGTAAATGATAGAATAAAGATAGCAGCTGTTCAATTGTTGTTACTGTAATGATAAATGGCGCGGTTTGATCGCGATAGTCTCTCGTGACGTTTGAACGATAACAGGCCGATTACACCTGCCTCCACATACACTGATGCAAAACTGTCATTTCTTACTGTTTTTACAATATTGAGTAATTACAACACATTATCACTCCTTGGCTAAACTCTTATTAGGCCATATCTCAAAATCTCAACACAGATTAAAAATAGTTAGCACATTATTAGAAAATGCAAAGACACGCGCGAGCTTGGTTAACAACAAGTTTTTTTTCTCTCGTTACATTAACCACAAACACTTTACAAGTACAATATTATGTGGAACAAAGTAACGTTTTAAAAACAAGAAGCATTACCAGGATTACTAGAAAAAATGCACACTAAAAACTGCTTGTATTTAATTGAAGGTCGGCACATTAGTGATAACATCTGGCTGAAGCCTTTATTATAATGATAAGCGTGTTGAAAGACGAGTAAGTCTATGAGTTGGGCAACATGGCCGTGTTTTACCTCAAAGCTTTGTATGTGTGTTTGTCACATGTCTAGCTACATCATGTTCTAGCGAATCAAGATATTATTGTCCTTGTTCAAATGTTTAGACTCCCGCTTATAATAGTTATGACCCTCTTTCGAAATTTGATACTTGATACTTTAAAATTGATACTTTTAGATTATGGATGAAGCCTAACTAGCACACCTATTGTAAACTCACCTGGGGGTGCGGTTCTCCTGAGACACAAGCATTCTTGCTTAGTTCAGAAGAACCGGTCCAATTCATTGCACAAAAAAAAAAATTGCATATGATACTACTGAGTTGATTGAAAACTGATGAGTTGACTAGTAGCGTCTCTCGGTACTTGTCGTGTCTAAAACAGCAAAAAACATGTGGTTAATCTAACGCCTAACAAACGCTTGTACGAACAACAAAATGTTTGAATTTTGCTATGTGAAGAAGCAATAGTAACTATTTAATGAACGCGCTATATACTCATAGCTTTAAAATATGTACAGAGTAGTTTGGAGTACATACACTTAACTCCTAATTAAGTGTATGTACTCTTAGTTAAGAATTAAGGTATGTACACCAAAAAGTAGTCAAGTATTCCTATTTTTATCTAGCTCTACCTTTTTGGTACATTTTTAAACTTTCATGAAAGCTCGTACAAAACTAAAACATTCAAAGAGATGTTACTTGTAAATGTGATTTTCACTTAAATACAAGCTTCAATAGAGTCTATTTGAAGATTTTCTCGAATTCAAAACTAGAATGTAAACGATTCACAACGAGCACGCACTTTAATACCACCTCTTTAGTACTGTAACAAGTGAATATGAAGACGTACAAGTGGATATAGCTGTCGGCAGCATTCAAGTGATGTGTGGACAACTCACAAGTTACAAGTGCCTCAGACACTATTGTGTGTTCTATTGGCGGGTTTAAATGCTTCAGCATTCAACTTGGTCGTAAACGAATTTCAATTAAATCTTAACTCAATACCTTCACGATTAATCTGAAATTCTTCACTTTATTCAATATGGGATTCTGATTGGTTTTCCATTTCAGAGCTGATTTTCGATATAACTTTAAAACTCAGCAATGTTAAGGTCATTCATTACGTAGGGTTGATTTTCGACGATTATTGTTCGCAATGAGCACTGCAGCCGCTTTATATACATATTAATTATGTAGTTACGTAACATTATTGTCACGCTCTTACAATAGAATTGCAGTTTAATGCTATTTCATATTTTATTATTATAAAGGTGAAGAACCTCTGGATACTTAGAACAAAGAACTCTGTGCAAGTATTTTTTGTGTTAGTATGAATAATGCTCGTTACGTTATATTGCCGTGGCGCTGTATGAAGGTCTGGGCCTAGCGCGATGTTAGCTCTCTATCTAATCTTGGTGCGAATTCTAGGGCGTTTTCCTTCATGTCGGTGACGATTGACCTCTTTGAGCTATCTATCTGCGAGCGTGTCATTGTGTACCACTATCTATGAAATGAGAATGAAGTGAGGTACTTGCGAGACTCCGCGACCTTAACCTTGGGGTGTTGATAAAAATCCCGTGACCTCAATGCGGTCTGTACGTGACCGGGAGTAGAATCTAATCGGGCCGGTGTCTTGGGCAAGGCGACGTTAGCGGCGCGGCTGCGGGCCGGACGGCGTACCGTACCTCTGTAATGTAACGCTGGTACAAGTGAGGTGGCTCGCAAGTGCTCGCGGTCATGCTTCGAACACGTTTGTGACGCTGCGCTCTACAATCCTACATAGTTATGCAACGTTACCGTCAGCTCTCATAAAACCAGATTGACTTGGAAAACGGATGTTGGTTACATACTGGAATAATACCCGATTTATTTATGAAATCGTGCAATATTTAATAAATGAGCTTGATTTTAAAGTTTACAATTAATTTAAAGTAATGTTTTTTGTAAGGTGCTTTATTTAGAGATTGATATGGATCGGTGGTTAACAAGCTGGCTCATAATTCTAGTTTCATAATTCGACGAAATATCACAACAAAACATTAAAATTTATCCGAATCATTCTTATACGTATTGATTTGCCTATTTAAAATGTACGGTCCAAAATGTAAACATTGGCAAGTTAATGCAGATTTTTTGTGACGCATAATTTAAAAAGTTGTTTTCCCGGTAATAGTCCTTTTTTCTGTCAATTGTTCATCCACCGCAAAGATGAGAAAACTTGGTTCCAACACCTCAGTACAGCATACGAGTGCACGTCATTTTCCTGTAGAAATGCAGGTGAGGCCGTTTGCTAAACTTAAACTTGATTCATTGTCTGCCGCGAGTGGTTCTGGTGTATATCGATGACTCGGCAGTATTGCACAATAGCAATCATGTCATGATCGGCGTTCCGACAAGCGGGAGATTACTATACAATCTCGACCATATTGGTCTTATTCTTATTTAAAAGCAGAAAAACATAACAAAAGACGCGTACAAGATACATCTCTCGATAGTTGATTCTGATAGTAGCCCCCTGGATGACGTAATGAGTCGAGTATGATATTGGCAGGGTTGCAGGTGCTTACTCCTATGTTTTTGTTTATATCCATAGAGCTGGTCTAATAAGTAATTTCAAGTGGGTAGATTTTTTTGCAGTCGTCGCGCTTGCACAATGTTGTTGCATCATTGTGAATCGCTTGAACGGTTTGACAATTCAAAAGCGCTCTGTCGTCGGTACCTACTTGGCATTGATAGAAGGAAATATTATGGATTGTTTGCTCTACGAATGCACAATTATTAGAGTATCGCAACATCTACATGGGCAAAACAAAAGTTAAAATTACAACTCGTAAACATTTACTCATTACAGTAACAAATCCCATGTGATGTATGAACACTTATAACCCTATCATAGGTGCCTAATAATTACTATCAATAATTATGTATGCACATTATATTTCTTAATGAAGATATAGAATAAGACCAAACTTCACTAAACGATGATCTCAATAAAGTCCTAAAATTAATGTCGAGCTTATTACAAAACCGTAATATAAAAAGTAGCTACTGTACCGACGTGATAAATAATCACTTCGTTGTGACTGCCACTTTAGGTCCCTCATCCAACAACTGATCTCAAATCACCATCGTATCGTTTCACCAAAGATAAAAGACTTATTGGTAATAGGCATGTCTCACTTAGCTTTCTTCGCGAAAATCCTCGTGACCCCTGAAGGTTCACGCGGGGGCGCTGCGTAGATCGAGAATTTATACGATTTGCTCTACTAATACTGCGCAGTTAGAACTTGCGTCTTACTTGTGAGGGCTCCATACATATAGGTATATATAAATTTGTTATTCTTTATGCATGATAATCTCAAGCTAGACTGCATGTTAAACAACGTTGCAGTCAGCGTCATAACACGCTTGCCTAAAAGAATTCGATTTTGGTCTAGACCTGAAAACTAAGTTTGTGGAAATACTATTCACGGTTTGGAACTGTTACACATTGGAAAACTTAGATATTATCTTTTTTTTTCATTGAGATAGGCTCACGCTTGACTACAACTTGCCTGGTGTTAAGCAACGTTATAATCTACGATTTAGCGCGCTTGCCTAGAAGAAACCGGTTTTCTCTTGACTTGAAGACCGACAAATTATAGTTCAAGGGGAATAGAGATCTTTAAGTGTAAAAGCGTAACTACCGGTTTTCGGTACAGCACCAGTGCCTTTTTGACACTGGGCAGTCTGACAGCCATCAGGTCATCTGAAGCCATATCCACGGAAGCGATACTGAGGACCAGGTGAAACATACCTATATTTGAACAGAACTGACTCTCAAACGAGGCGCTTGCTGTTCCTCTACTCATGAAGTGGAGAAATGGAACCTTGATTGGATCAGGATCAGGTTGTTTGTTGTTTAACTAGTCACAGTCCAGTGTGGTGGAGGCAGTGAATCACGCGTCGCCGATACGTCCTACTGTAACGGTGCTCTCTTGCCGTTTCTCTACTCTTGGGTTGGAAAACCGTTTGCTGTATTGTGTGTTATGTGTTTGTTTTCAGAGTGGTGGAGGCAGTGATCCACGCGGCGCCGGTGCGCGGCTCGGCGTCGGAGGAGTCCGGCTCCGTCATGTGCGTCATCCGGCGCTGCGAGGACGCGTCGGCCGCATACATCCCCGTCGCAGTCGCCGGCAGCGCGCCCCCCGTCGCCGCGGGCCGCACCGCTGACCATATCGTCTTCCGGCTCGACGGCAACTATACTATACTTTGTGAGTAACGTACAACTCTTACAGCATCAATATTGACCTTTCAACTACAGAAGAGCAGCTGGATTTTAGGGCAGTCGTCTCCGACAATCAACTTTTAAGGCTTCTTATCTACGACCCTAGAAAAAGGCAGAACTATTTGCTACCGGTAGTGCTTTGCAATTTTCTAAAAATTCTAGCTATTTAAGACTTGCAGTCTTGTATGCTGAATAATATTGTTCCTTTTACATGATTCCTTTCCAGTCGATCGCCATTATTGCTCGTGCAATAACGAAATGCCCATACTATTACCCTGTCTCTGATGTCGACGCGATTATCAGGTTTCCGGTTGGAAGACAATGATTTCCACAACTAAACGATTCCACGAATCGATTATTTGTTTGCTATTAATCTCATTGTCACTGTTTACTTGGGACTTCAGTTTTATTTGGATTTCATTCCGGCTAGGATCGAAAACAAGACTGCCGTTTGTTAAAGTTCATCTCATCTTCCACCTGTATAATATAAAGGATCTCATACTTATAAGAAAATAGATCTTGCTGTCTTGACCGAAACTATGTATGTATTTAAGAAGCCGTAATAAAATAGACATTGCTTATTTCAGCGTGTGATTTAAGTGGTGCGGAGAACTTTGTAAAGTGTCCAGTGACGTCGCCCGTGGGTAGTCGTTACCTGGAGCTCGTGGAGAGCGCGGACCGCAGCCTCGTGTCAGCGCACCTGGCGCTGGCGTCGTGCCTGCCTGTGCCGCCCACCGTCAGCGAGCCCTTCCGGTTGCGGCTGGCGCCTGACTTCCCGCCTCTACGTGTGGTCGCGCGCTCGCGCCTCTTCCGCGCCAAGCCCGGCTCCGGAGAGCCCGACTTCATCATGTCCACGCACAACGTGCTGTGCGACGACGACGCGCCCGAGCTGGCAGCCGGCGCGCCGCTCACGCCGGCGCCGCCCCCGCGCGCCAACGGAGACGAGGTGGAGCGCTACCGGCCGTCCGCCAGCCCCGCGCCCGGCCCCTTCTCTATGAACGACTTCGACCTAGACCCCTGGACGGCCACGCTGCTCGGCGACATGGCCGATGACTCCGAGGATCGTAAGGACAGCTCGGGCGGCGAGAGCTCGGCGCCGCGCACGCCCGCCACGCCCGCCGAGCCCGCGCACCACCTGCCGCGCCCCGTGCAGGTGGTACAGCCGCAGCCGCAGCACCACGCGCAGCACGAGGAGCCCACGCGGCTGCGCTCCATCCTCACCGGCAAGAACCACATCTTGATCGGAATCCTTCGGCAAGAGGATGAAGAGAACGGTGGCGCCGGCGGCAGCGGCAGTGGCGGCGGCACCAGCGCGGGCGACACGTCCGGGCCGCACACGCCGCACACCCCGCACACGCCCCAGACGCCGCACACGCCGGCGCCGGCGCAGTCCCCGGCGCACCGTGCGCCGCACGCCGCGCAGCACTCGCACGCCGGGCCCTCCTCGCATACGCATCAGCACCATAATTCGTTAGTGCGGGTGAGTCTCAAACATTCATTCTGCACACATCATAATCTTTTGTTCTTAAATATACAACATCTAAGTTACCGTTGTATCTTCAGATTTTAAACGACAACACCGATGAGGACAGCGAAGAGTCGCGGCGGAACAGCGGCAGCGGCAGCAGTCGCGGCGTGCATCACACGAGTGTGCTATCTCAGCTGCTGCAGCCGACCAACAACGGGCCCTCCAACAACGGCCGCGCCGACACGGCCGAGGCCTCGTACCTGGAGAAAATGACCGCACAGAAGCGGAAGTTCGAAGATGCCAAGGGCATGGCCACCAACGCTAAGAGAGCTACGCCTGAAAATCAACAGGTAAGTTTTTTTTAGTTTAGTTTCATATTTTTCGAATCATTTAACTTAAAGGTTGTTAAAATCACTAAAAAAGGAGAATGCTTCTGTAGATAAATTCATCATGTGTGTGTGATACCAGTTTTTGAACCTATTTTGTTCTTTGAATATATATGTCCATCACAACGCTAATTGACTACCCCGCAGGTGAGCTCGAGCGCCGTGCCGGTCGCGTCGAGCGTGGCTACGAGCGTGAGTCCGGCCACGAGCGGCGGCGGCATGTCGCCGCTGTGTCAGAAGAACCAGATCCTGGTGTCGCTGCTGGCGCGCGAGCAGAGCACGCCCACCACGCCGCCCGTGCTGAACAACCCCGGCGTGCGGCCCTTCCCCCCGCGCCGGCCGCAGATGATGCCGCAGCACGCGCCGCACCAGCTGCCGCCGCACATGCAGCACGCGCCCCGCCACAACTCGCCGCTGCAGGACATACTCACCGGGAACAACCAGTCAGTATTCTACTCTTCTTTTCTACTTTTTCAAGATATATTTCCTTTTTTTTGAGTCACGGCCCTCGTAACTGAGGGCTGTGACTCCCCGACAGAATTAATTCGTTCTTGCATAAAATATTAAATAAAAAGTTTTGTTTCAGTATTATCTTGTCTGTATGTCAGTACTCCAATTGTAATTCCAGTGGCGTTGGCCTTGTAACAAATTGCACACTACTGACTTAGTCACTCTTTTTCTTGAAGTTTTCTTCTTATTCTTATATTACTTACTCATGTTCTGTGTTAGTTACACACTTAGCAACTCGACTAGCTGTATATATTCCCTCAGCCGCATGAACGTGGTAAACGGCGGCGCGACGGGCGGCGCGGCGGCGGCGGGCGGTTCGCACCTGCAGATCATGCTGCAGCAGGGCGGAGCGCCCGCCGCGCGGTATCCCCCGCCGCACTACGCGCAGCGCCCCTACTCGCAGCCGCACCACCACCAGCAGCAGCAACAGCAACCGCAGCAACAGCATAGGTGAGACTAACATAAATAAATATAAAAAGTTATTTATTTAATAACATACTCTCCCAGCTAGTGCAGATCATGCTGCAGAAAGGATGGAGCGATATAACAATAGACAAGATTTTTTTTATTATTATTATATATAGGGCCACAATTTTATTACATTATGAAATTTCTCGTAATTTTTTATTTATTTATTCATTCATATAAGTGATAGTCCTAGTTACAAGATTCATTATTTTGGTGGCACTTCTGTTTGAAATTCATCCAAAATCGGATGATTCTTCAAGTTATTTCAAGTGTCGCCATTAAACACTCCTGTTTTCTAATTATCTAATGATCAAATTTTAGAAGACTGATTTGCTAATTTGGAAACATATATTCGTCCATAAGTCATTTATAAGGCGGTTGATAAAAGCATATCCATAAACAACACTGTGATATCACAGTATTATAGAATTTCAAATATGATTTTAAAGCATATCAATGAAAGGTTTAGGCACACCACATTCGTTTACATTGTATTGACACAATTGAATTTGCTCTCTTCCGTTGCAAGAATATCAATCTACGTTCGCGAAAGTGCTATTACGAAAGGTATTGCGCACTATTATGACGTACATGTAACGAATGAATTTCGATCGCGTGATGACTTAATTTTGTGCTCTGTGATACTGGGTTAGTGGATATAAAGGTGAAATATATTTTAAAAAAATATAAGTTGGTGTGGATGTAATTTTATTTACGGTTAATTACTGCTTTTGTCATTCATATTAGCTGTTTGCTTGAATAATAACAACTTCATTGTGAAATGCTATGGAAAAGATATATCTAAAAGTATGTACCTAATATTATTTATTTCTTTGACCTTTAAAGTAATAATTCTAGATTCCTTTAAAAAAAAACATATGTTTATCAAGAAACGTATAAAAGAAATAATATAAATATAAAGCGTTAGTTTTATGGATACTTGTACCTATCACACTGACGCCGAACCAGTATATTAATTTGAAAACAAATGTACCCTTACCATACGAAATATGCTGATAACAAATGTACCCCTACTATTAGCTAAACTTTAAGCATATAGTTTCCCACTACCCCTGTACACACATACAGCACACACGTCGATACGTTTTGATTGGCACCCGCGAGATGTTGACGCAGTGAATGTAGTTTTTACTCTCACAGCACCACATAGTTGGCAGATGGAACACTTTCTACTCGCATGCGACACGAACGCTCACACTTTTTACTACCACTAGCCTATTTACTTACTTGTTTTTATACAGAAAAGTAGATTAGTGGTTGAAGTTTTCTTGTGATTAGGTTTTCGTGTCGTTTTTGTTGTAATGGAATTTGTTAAAAATACTGTTCGCATTGCTGAATAATACAGATAGATTAATGCTGTTGAGCTAATTACCCACATTGCAATATAGGCCAATGAGAACGTATTTTTAATCTGCATTTTAGCGTGGAGCACACTTGGAGAAAATCATGAAACTTTACAATGCTCTTGTAAAATATAATGCGCTTTTTCGTAAATAAACCATAGCCAGGCTAATGTAAGTGTTGCTGCGGGCCTAGAAAAAACTGGTCCAGTAGACTGTTCGTATTGATTAAGAAAATCAGGGACTGCAAAGAGTTTTAGTATTTGTACTATTTTGGACGTTGTACGACTCTTCTATCGAGTGGAACCGTAAACACTGTCACAAAAATCAAATGAAATGACATTTATTCTCAGAAAACTAGATGGTAAAGATATACAATTTGAGAGCTTGTGATGCTCACGTCAGGTAGGTACTCCAGTTACTGCCCAAGTGGGCTTACAGACATTGTGCTCAAAATAAACATGAAAATATTTAGGTATAGCTTGTTCGGAACTCAATTACAATACAAGGACAAACAATAACATCCAAAAATTACAAATTCAAAATAACATTATGTCAATAAACAATATAAATTAATTGTCTAAGTAACTAAGAAGTCTATATCTATATTTCAATCTGTATAAGTATTAAAGATCAGTAGTAGTAGTAAAGGCTGCCTCCTGGTTCACGCATCAAAGTTTTTAATACTAATATTATGTGTATACTTTTACCTATAATGTTATATCCTTCATTTCCAGTGCGGCGCCCGGCGCGCGGCCGGCTGGCAGCGGCGACTGCGAGGTGCCTAATGATATCTCCCTCTCGGAGATTCTCGACGACCTCGCCAACATGCCCGACTCGGATCGTCCGCAGGAACTCAATCTGCGGCAACGACAGGTTAGCAACTCTTCCTCCTGGCGTCTTGTTACTCATTAATGGGGGTTGTTACTCGTCCGCTGAAGTAATTGATGTTGCGTGCCCTCCATTCGTTGCGATATTTTGCTAGTTAGCACCTCTATCTCCTCTACACGTAGTGTTTTCTGATGGTCGTGAATCATAATGCTAAATTTCTTGTACATTAATAATCTCTCTAAATTTTTACGTCATTTTACTAGGTCGGAAACTCAACTTCCTTCATGCATCGTATTCCTCATTATTGAGGGTCGTGAATCCCCCGCTGAATTATTTTTGCGTTAACAATCACCACTTGAAATAATCTATAGATGCTAAGACCTTGGAGACATTGTAAGTTTGAATCTATGAATGAGCTTTTATTAGGCCTTGTTATGTCTGTTAGCTTTTAAAAATATTATTACTCATGTGTTCTTTGAACTCTGTTGTTTTGACAGTTCAAAATGCATACAATTTGTCTATGACTGATAAAAAGACGTTGGCTTTGTGAAATTTATTGTCCGCTGATAACGCCCGTAATCGCAACACGGTAGGTACCTAGCTAATGGGGGTTTTCTTGGCTCATAAGCCTTTTAGTAACTGGTGGAATAAAACAACTGTAATAAATGGGAATTTAGACAACCAGGGTTTCCCGCGTCTATCCAGCATAAAAAGTAATCAATCCAGATTTTAGTATATCTGCAATCTTCTTACTAAATTTGATACAAATCGCTTCAGCTATTTCATTGTGACGAAATGAACAAAATCAATCCCACAAAAACTTCCTCTTTTATAATAATAATCAATAGCTTTATCTCTGCTAGCTAAAAATCATCATCATCATCGGGTGCCATAATCATATAGAAGTTTAGAGGTCAATTGGCAAAATTTTATGGAATCCCATGTTTCTTCTTTAAGATGCGGATTGCTCTGTTTTGTCCACTTTTTAATGTCGTCTAGCCACTTCATTCTCTGTCGGATGAAACTAAAAATGGATGCTCGTAAATGTCTGGACCTAACTGTATCTTTTCAAATTCAAATTCAAAATCATTTATTTCAGACATTGGTCCATATTCACAATACTATAATTCACTTTAAAATATTAAATTTATATTCAGTCACATGTCACAATCAATAAAAATAAAAACAATATTAAAATGTCAAAAATGTCCAAATTATATAATTATAATGTATCTACTATTTATGTTTATCCAGGAGATCGAGGAACGCAGCGCGGCCGTGAAGGCCATCACAGCGAGCCTCATGCTCTGTGAGAAGGTGACGAAGCACCCCGCCGTGTCGAGCCCGGGGACGCCGCCCGTCTACTCCGTGCAGAGCCCTGTCAGTACACAATTTTATCTACAACAATCCAACTTGTTTCTTACCTAGCTGCTGTCTAATAGGTTTCTCCTAGGCAAACATGCAGCATCTTAGACTACAGTGGTGCTTAACATCAGGCAGGCTGTAGTCAAACGTTGGCCTATTCAGTGTAAAAAAAAAACTGATTTGCCATCTCCCATGAAAAAACATGAATTTAAGAAATTATTTTTTTGTTTTCCTGACAGATTCTTCTCTGATCGCTCTTTGCTATGGAAAATGAGAATCGGCATTCATCTGTCTCATCAAAGAAATATGGTAGCAGTAGGACGAGCAACGATTTGTGTCCAATTAACGCACGACCCCTTGTATAGCTACCAATTTGATCTGAAATTTCTATAAAAAACCAGTCGAGTCAAAATTCACAGCGCCGTCCGCTACGTCTACGTTTACGGCATGATCTCTTTTTTGAACCGACTTCTAAACAAGGAGGTTATCAAGTCATCTGAAAGTTTTTTTAAAGGGCTATTCAGCTGGTATAGTGAAACACTGTGTCATGATTTTTGTTTTTTCTAATACAGTTACAGTTGAGGTTCCAAAGACTCGCACCAAGCGTTTTGCTTCGACTTTCATCGTGCGAACAGCCAAACTGTGGAACTCCTTGCCCGAATCTCTATTCCCCTTGAACTATAATTTGTCGGTCTTCAAGTCGAGAGTAAACCGGTTTCTTCTAGGCAAGCGCGCTACATCGTAGACTATAACGTTGCTTAACATCAGGCAAGTTGTAGTCAAGCGTAAGCCTATTTCATGTTAAAAAAATAAAATAAAAAAAAATAACTTATTCTCTCTATCCAGGTGGGTAGCGGCGGCGGGTGCTCGCTGGGCAGCGGGCTGGCGGGCGGCGCGATGTACGCAGGCGCACGCCCCCCGCCCTCCATCGCCGAGCACCACGCGCGCCTGCTCTCCATGCAGCGCTCGCAGCAGATGCTCGTCTCACCTGAAGTACGTACAGCCTCCTCCTTACTCACAACCCCCAGGGTCGTGATTGTAATATGAGTTTGTCTTACTTCTAAGACCTCTGAAACCCGCCCCGTTTGAGTAAGCTCATGGTTATGTTATGGTCGTTTGAGTATCCTCAATCATAAAGTTTGGTTTTGTAGAAACACTAGTGTTCCGTAAAGTCCAATGATATATCTCTGCTCAGACAACTGCCATGTTAGTTTAGAACTGACAAGGCCCTCACTACGATTTGGCGTAGCTGTGAGGTGCATTTATTGTAATGGTATAAATAAATAAAACTGTACGTGGTATGTTTGCAGGCAGCAGAGCAGCCCCAGTCGGACCTGGGGTCGACTATAAACGCCCTCTCGGAGACTCCGCCTAATGTGACCCTCCTGCCGCGGGGGGACTACCACCCTAATATATATCAGCCAAGTGAGTATTGTCTAGTGTCGTTACATTTTTACAAGGGATGTGTGATATCCCTTAGGCTGCAGAGGTACTTGACAAGCAGGCACTTGTAAAAAAATTATGGGTTTTTTAAATATAAAAATACTAGATTAAAACGAAATAATGACAGGATGAGAAAAATAGACAGAAGAGAGACTGTTTACCCTGTCCAATAAACCAGTCTTAAAAAATATAGGTTAAATTAGCGATGCATTGTTGCATGGCCGAGATCGAACCAAGTTACGTCAGGTTGTAAGGTGGACGCATTTTCCAGAGAGCTACACTCCCTTTATGCATTATTTCACCTTACATATTATTTTTTCTCGTTGCAGATCAAATGGGTTCAAACTATGGTACAATTAAGATAACTTCATCACAACAAAATCCTATGCTGAGTCGACAACTGAGCGTAAGTATTTTAAGTGTTTTTACAAACAAAAGATAACTTATGATGTCTATTTTATTAGCATTTTTATTTTCTTAGGTCAATCTTTTAGCGTAGGAAAGGACGAATGAAATATACGAATATAAAACGTGGCGCTATTTTGACGGCGGTGATTTTATTAGTTTTAATTGATTAATAGAAGAAAAATTTGATTATGATGTTTATTTATCTTATGATAACATAATGTATTTGTATGTAAGTGTACTAGCAATTATTTATACTAAGTGTGATATGTAATGAATATTATGAATAAATGAACTTGAAAATGACTGACTGACACCAACGTACAAAAACAGTCAACATAGAAAGTTGGTTCTTGAATTACGAAGACTAAAAACTAAGTTTTTATCTTAGTTCTATCTAACTAAGATTATTACTTTTGGTTAATGGTTTTCCTGAACTGTAGAGCAGAATCTACTCGAATCACGAGTGTTTTGATGTCAACTGCAAAATATGTATATTACGATAAGTTGAAAAAGTCTTTGAAAATAATATTTTGTTATAATTATAATAGCAATATTTTATTCGTAAAGGTAAAGGATAATGTCATTCATATCCTTCTATCAAATGTGTTTTATTGTTTTGTATTGTATTTTGGTGTCCAATATAGTGTTAATATATATATTTGTTATATGACTGGCCAGTTAGCTTAGTTGGTAGTAGCTCTGCCTTCTAATCTATGGGTTGCGGGTTCGATTCCCGACACAAGTATTTATGACTTTTATAATTACTTGTGTTGAGTCTGGTCGTTTGTGTTATAATAAGTTTGTATTTGCAAAAGAAAAATATATAAGTATTATATCCTTCATCTAGTACCCACGACGCAAGCGTTTGCTAGATGGCGATGTGTGCAATATCCCGGAATATATTTTTTTTCTATCTGTGTTCTACCTTCACCATCGCCACATCCCCTCTAACCAACCTCCATGTTCGTTCCAGGTGGGCGGGTCCGGCGGGTACGGGCACAGCGGCGCGGGCGTGACGCACACGGCCGTGCACACGCCCATGACCCCGCAGCCCTACCACCGCCCGCAGCGCCCGCATCTAGGTACCACACACACACTTGCATGATAGCATCATCATCATTACCATCTTCATACAGTATCACGTTGAATGTTGTCAGTCCTACCTACACATCTATTCATCGGCTAAAATTGGTATATTCCGTAATAATCGCTTACCATAACAGGAATGAAGGCTCCCGCTTGTGGGATCATCGCAAGAGACGCTAGTGTACTGTGAGGTCCAATTGTTCTCAAACGAATCAAACCTCACACATTTGCCGCTAGGATCGCTACTGGATCGTAAGGTTTGAAATGTCAAAAAACGGTAGCTTTCATTGTGGTCAAGTGCAAACCCATTCAGTGTAAAAAAGTCATGTTATTGTTCGCGTGGAAGCGAAGCTCAAATAGTTTAGTATATTACGTATATCTATAGAAATTCATGCAGACATTAGGTTAGTCGTCATAGCCTAAATATGGCCAGGAGGATTATTATTACAAATCTAAGTTTTTTTTAACATCGATAAGTTACATTATATTGAAAGAAAGAAAGAAGACTACAAGACATACATACACACACACATATATACAATAAATAAATAAAAAAAAAAAATGTCTGCCCCAATACAGCCCCAACCCAGCATACTGCTGATTACTAAGCAATCAGCGCTGGTCTTCCGTTGGGGCTGGCTGTGACGTCACGTACGAGACAATGATTGCGACCGCATCTTGGGCTCTCGCATTAGCTTCGTAGATGTAATAACGCCAATGATGTAATTTGAATTAAAAGATATTTGAATAGATATGCGCACATGTCGGTAAAAAATATAAAGTGCAGGGTCATTCAAACAATGTGAACATTATGCTGTGGTGAATATTTGTGTTGCTTGCTTTTCCTGTCGGGTAGAACACTTTTTTGTACGCGTTTGTACATCAAGTTTTTTGGTTTGTTTTCAGATAATTCTGAACCGATTACCGCAAATTTTATATGGGGCCACCACTACCACCACCTCTGAAATAACATGATCTATTTATTCAACAAACTTGAGATAGATTCATAATTGGCGAAGACATCGCGTAACGAAAAACTAAATTAAATTCTATTTAATTGAAAATCTTCGTTTTGAAGTCTTTGAAAGTCCAATGGATGATTCTCTTTTATGTAACACAGTTTCTAAATAGAGCTAAAGCCATTGTTTTTTTTATAATGTAATTGACCTGGTTCAAGTACTACTTATTTAACTGTTTTGACAATAAATTTACTTAGTTATGCTTTCGGTGATCCTACATTATTTTAATTAATGACAAGTTATGTACCTAATGTTAATATCATACGAATTGTTTATTGGTAGGACTGACAAACCTTTGACAAATCTTCCAAATTGGTCATTTTGTGATAGACATATACCTGAATTGTTATAATAATAAGTTATTGTGTATATATAATACGAGATTACCCCACATATTTGCGAGCCCTAAATTCATCGTTCATTTGACAACTAAGGTCCATGGTAACCTGACCTAAGATGTCATTTGGTGATTTAGGACTTGTTCCTCTGTAAATGATACTTTATGATCGTATAAATATAAATAATCTATTTAACACATGTCAGATAGTGCATGTGTGAGATACTTACAGTAGGACAGTATATAAGTTTCTTGTGAATATATCTCTATGCTTATATATTTCATAGCACTTATCGATAGTTATTTATATCTATTTATTTAGTAACTAGTACGATAATGATGATGAAGTACTTCAATACAACAACTTTGGTACTGTTACGAATGGTTTTGTATGGTATTTTCCGCTTTATCTCGAAAGTACTAAAGTTTCCCTCGTAAGGTAGAACTAGCCTAGAGCTCGGAGATAAAAGCATGCGCCCGCCGACCGATGTCAGCATGTGTGGTAGTCGGGCGGACGATACAGTAGCCGAACTAATCGCATGTGAACACTCTACGCACCGGTCTTATTGGAGTACGTATACTACATTATTAGTTATATAAGTTTTTTTTTAATTGGGCATTTAGATTTCGGTTACGGACTCATCATAGATGACCTACAAACGATAAAAACATTCGACTCCAACAGATCAGTGCGTACAGTACCTCCAATACGGCTTCTCTTTTTCCAATATAAAGTTCGCTAGCGCGTCGCTAGCACGTTTCGCGAGGGATTAGTGAGGTAGGCTGCGGGGTCAGTACTAACGCGGCGTGTGTGGCAGTGGGCGGATACTACGAGGACGGCTGCGGTGAGGGCGGGGAGTACGCGCGCTGCACGCCCCTGCACCACCTGCCGCACCCCTACCGCTCGCCCGGACACATGCAGTGTGAGTACTCGCTGACCACACACCACCCACTCACACTACAACACATGCCAGGTGCAAGGTATGCCGCCAGTGTCGAACTAGTATCCACGTGGCAGGTCACACCAGGAGTGAGTTGGATGTACCAAGCCACCAGTCTGGGTCGAATTTGATCCAGCGACCTGATGTAAGAAATCAACTGATGCATTTATAATGCGATTTTTTAGCCTTATTTTCATCAGCGTACAGACAACGGCGACGACATACCAAGTAAGTGGAGCCCATTCCCGCCTCGATCTCTCGAGCCCTGTATTGATCTATCGCTGTGCATGCCCCTCTCAGCATTCTGCGCTCGATAATCTTCGCTTCAGTATCAGTAGAGGCAAGGCGCGGCTCAACTCGCGACCGAGTACCCAGTATTTGCGCATCCTTTATTACTTACCCGCATGACGCGCATCAGTGAAGCCTATATTTTTATAGGCTATATAAATGTAAGGCTGAACGTGTGTAAGAGCGTGTGTTGCATTGCAGGTCCCGGTGCCGGCAGCCCCGGCGTGGCGGGCGGCGGCGGCACGTCCGAGTACGTGCGCAACGAGCTGCGCGCCGTGGTGGGGGCTCGCTCGGCGCGCCCCGACCTGCACCCGCTGCAGCCGCCCGACATGGACTCGCTCATGAGTTTCGACATAGCGCCGCCCGGTCAGTACCCCCCCACCCCCCCACCGGACCGCGGGACTAGAGGCGCTCCACGGGCGCGGGGCTCCACCACCCGACACCCCGCCCCGCTGGCTGACTGAATGAATGAATGTTTGATGTTCTCGTTGCTACACCAATGTATGATGTATTTTACGTGTAGTTGTAAACGTCGCGTTAACGGACACTGTACAGAGTCAGATAATTGCTGGATTGTTCTGAGCCGTGTACTGGTGTACCCCCTGCTCGGCGAGCGGTGCCACACAATGTATTGGTGTGCGTGTAGGTGCTGGCGCGGCGGCGGCGCGGCCGGCGGGCGCCGCCTGGGAGCCGCAGCAGGGCGCGCCGGTAAGCAAGCGCGCAAGCCCTGACACCATCTACCACTTCACTACCTTATCGGTTTCCATTATTTTTTGTAGACTACCTAAATACTACGTAATGAGTCTGCTCTGCTGCGTGTTGTCGAGTCGATCATCTTGATTCTTAGTCGCTGATTTGGAGAATCGTACCAAATACCGCCGTCGCTGTCTTCCGTTATCCTGGCTCGCTACGACCTAGTTCGGGGCACTTGTTCCGAACGTTGTTGAATGCGTTTGTTGACTTGAACTCGCGACATCATAATACTTGGCGTCAGCTGTATATTGGTACATTCCCGAATTTTGAAACGAGCTTTTGTGATGTGATGTCTAATATTTCTTACTAGTGGATACTATATCATAAGTATTGTATTGTATACGTTTCCTTAGCGAGCCGAGTGTCGGCTCTCGAGCGCGGGCTTGTAGGTCTTATATTTTGTGAACGATTCTGAAGCTTGTTTGAGAGACTTGGGGAAAAGTCGCATGCGCAAGACCCGAGTGCGGTGAAGGATTAGTGACGTAGTACTGCGATGACAGCGTTATGATCATTTTGCAATGGCTAGACCGCTTATTCGCTTCTACAATGTTGTCATAGACGAGTTTATTTCGATTATTCCGTTTTGTAGATATACGATTTAAAATAGGATGCATGGATAACTTTGCGACCTTTCCAGTAAGTTCTGAACGATAGAGCTCTTAACGAGCGGCGATCGAAGCGTTGATGTGATTTATTATGCACTGAGACAGCTTTAAAATAATAATAGCGACAAAAACAAGTCGCCAGCGGAATACATTGCGTCATGGCATTATCTGAATGTCAGATAGCCAATTTCCTGAGCTCATACATCAAACCGATCGGAAATAATCAACGTTTCGTTCGCTTCTCGTGGACCTTAGACGGGGAAAATTTTACTTTTCGCTTTTTGAAACGCAATTTGAAATGAACCTTGAAAACTAAAAAGCCACAAAATGTGTAGGTACATTTTATACAATACATACATGCATATCAAACTGCTATTCATGAGATATCTGCGTAAAACATGGTCCGTCATCTTGTATTGGGCTGGTTCTAACGACGCTTCCCGCGTTCAAATGTTTGGTGACACCCGTACCGCTTCTATTTCTGTCTCTATACTTTCGAACGTGAAATTTGTAGATTTCCATAGAACAGACATCCAATAAAATAGTAGCTTATCAAATTATTCGAACACATTTAAATATAATTTATGTTCATTTTAATGGATGTCAGTTCAACCCTGCGATTTTGATTCTCCTTTTAGCTAACTTAGCAAACTATTATGGATCGATATCTTAATTGGTCTCAATTAAGTTGTCGCTCCTTATCGTAAGGCTACTTGTTTACCAGAGAGCAATCGATTGGTAAACTACCACAGTACAAGACACCAACAGGAACATTGCTTCTAAACCTTGCGATCTTGTTGGTAGATTTTTCGTACACTGTTTTATTTTTGTATTACATTCTCTGGAAGACTAGCAGCATGACGCTAAGTTAGCGAGTGAGAATCAATGTGGAGTGGTATTCAGTTGTGAGGGTGGTGTGAGAACATGTGTTTCGATGTGCAGAGTACTACGGAGGCGGGCTCGGCGGAGGCGGCGGCGGGCGGTGATGCGCGCGCGGCGGGCGCGGGCGCGGGCGCGGGCGCGGCGGCTAAGGCCTCGCTGCTACAGAAGCTGCTGTCTCAGTGAGCCCCCCTTGCATTTATTTCTGCCGGCGACCTTCGCTCTACGTTGTACCTCTGCGGCTGTAACTCCCCCCGGAGACTACTGTACTACGCGTATTTATAAACCTCTATAGTCTAGTAGTGCTAGTGATACACTTTGAGTTGTAAAAATTGTTTCGTTGATATAATTCTAATTTAAGTTCGTCGGAGTCGTCTAGGATCGATCTTACGATAACTGTACTTTTACTATATTTTGAACGAGATACGATTCGATACGAAATTGGTCGGTAGCTTCCTATGTCGAGAATAGTTTATTGATGTGTGATAGACGCGTGCGCATAGTATACATCGTGTATAGAATATACCGCGTGCAATATTGTATATGTAGATATAAACACATATTTGGCGTTGTGAACGTTATGTATTATAGTATGAAAGTCAAATGTTACCTGTTATGACAAAGTAATTTGTATTATACTTAGTATATGATGGAGTGACGTCACGTCGAGTGTCTGCTGTCTCTTATGGAGAAATAATTATACGTGTACATATTATGTTGTTAAATTATATAGCTGTTGCTTTATTGTAAATATTTTGTTAAACTCCCTTTATTGTGTTAAATGTATGCTATATATTTGATTTTGAACCCATTTATTGATAAAACCGTTGTAAGTTGACTATATGTGTTGTCCAAACTTTTACCTTTATTTGCCGATTATATAATGCAGTGATTGTTAGAATTACAGACATGGATATGCATTCAATGTCTAACATATTGTCTGACTCTTGAAATCTAAAATTTGACATTTTTACTTTTTGACGATCATCCAGAATTTGATACCAAATGAACTCGAAATGAATTATTGAATTATACCGTTTATGCAATAAAAAATTGCTTCTGTGTCTGTGATATGTAACAAAGCGGAGTGTTTGAGAATTCGTGAATTCCCCCTTTTTGAAATGATCGTTTTACCTGTAACTTGATACTTGTATGTTCACGTTATTACCTCCTTGACGGTAACATCTGTCGCGGACTTAGCTTTAGGGAACTTTGCTTGGTAATATTAATTGATATTATAAACTCTAGAAACAATGCGTGTGATCAAAGTGTGCGAGAGATCTAATCTCGATCTAGTATGTAATGTGACTACTGTACACCAGAGGGCGCCACACACTATCGTTTCCTACTGAACAAGTTTATTTCTACTAATACTACGAGAAATTTATGAGAATCTCACCTTTCGCTCTTTAGGTGTTTGTCAGTGAACCCTAATAAAATAACTTAAAAATCCACTTTCCATAATGTATGGCCTATTTTCTGAGACAAATTAACTTACATCCTATTTACTTCATAAAAAAGTTAAGGTCTTGACACAGCAGTTCTACTACGTCATTATATTTAAAAAATATGTCACAGTTATCGTTGTACTATCTAAGCTCGCTGTGTCGGGACCTGTACCAGCCTCCAATGTAACAATATAGTCAAATTAATGTTGTAAGATCACTACGGCTAGTAAGAAAATAAACTACCTCGTATGATATAACTACCTCTGTCCAATGACAGAAGAAAACCAAGATCAACTGAATGTACTGTAGGAGCTCATTCTCAGCTATTTGTAGCTTTTCCTTTTAATCTAGAATTTTGATGTCAAAGTACCACACATACCCGTGTTTATAGCAAAATGTTCTAAATCCTAAAAGCGGATGTACTCTTCGATACTTCTCGAGAGTAGAGTGTTTTCTGTGTCTATAATATGTGTGAGACGAGACGAATGATAACTTTGTTTTTTCCTAACAAGTTATGTATAGTTCTCAACTATCTATGGATGGAAGTACTACTGTTGATAGGTCTCGCTGCAGTGTATGGTCGCTCTAAAGTTGATATAAGCCACTCTGAAACTAGTACGAAGTGAGGTCGCGAACTAATTGTAATCATTGTGTAAACGTTTGTAAACATCAATGTTATATGTCACCCTAGTAATGTACTCAAGTAGACACCACATACAATAATGAATTTTGACGCTATTTGGAACAGTTGAAAATGAAAATTTTCAGTAAATACATTCGTATAATAAATCCTTTTCGGATAGCTGTTCTTGCTAGCGTTGAAATTTGTTGTTTAAATATTTAAGATCTAGCATTGCACGTTATAAATTAATACTTAAATCTAATTAATGTGGTGTACGTTTAATCTAACTTTTGTAATACGTGTAATTTTGTAAGGATTGTATGAGATACGGTGTAAGTCGCTCCCAACTCTAGTAAATGGGACCACATACCGCGCCCGCAACTTGCGAGGTTTCCTACCCACACCTCTACTGTTATCATGGGACTTCTATAAATGAACACGTCCAACAAAGTATACATAACATGTAGCTATGTACCTGGCTTTATGAAGAGAGTGTGCTGACCTGAACGATTTACATGGCAACCCCTTTATCGACAAATTGTAGTACAGATCTCGTCATTTTATTTGTAATAATAATAATAATAACTTTTTATTGCAGACACTGTGAATGACTGTCAAAGTTGGGTATACCATTGAACTCTGGTGAAATGGCTCGGCACACTGTTTTCTTATAGCCCTGTATAAACACACAAACCAAAGTACCTTACATGTAGTAGCGAGTAACTAGTGAGACGTGGCAATAACTTAAGCGGATTTAAAGTACTTAAATATTCGGGGATTCACACACTTTAGACTAGATAACTAGATATCTCAGAAAGGTAAATAAATCTATTTTATTTTTCATAACAACTCCAAATACGATAAACACTTAAGAGTGATTGTGATGATTAATTTAACTTAGAAATAGAACGTACAAAATAATGATATAGTATAGAATTCCCAAACCGAGTTAGCTCGACTTACAAGTCCAGGACATGCGAGTGTAATATTTTTGTACCTACCATTTAAATAGTCGAAGCGTAGTCATTGACCAAATGGTTCTCGTCACCGTTATTCATAACTAGCAGACGTATAGTACTCCTCGACTCAGTTAACTATTAGTTAGTGAGATGTGAAGCTTGACAGTGCCCGATTATGTAGCAGTATGTGTATGATTCATTCCATTTGTATCGTTAGAGAGACGAGTCTTCAGTTGTAGAGATTCAAACCAAACAAGTACAAGTGATGGCCTTGATATGGAAACTAAAGCAAATAGTGGAGAGTAGTGAAGTCTTACTTACAGAGCAGGTACGTACACTAATGTACGGTACAGTGTACAGTGCGGTGCAGTGGAGCTCGTGTGACGCGCCGCCAGGCGGCGGCATGAGATGCAGGCGCGCTCTGCGAGGGTTCCGCGATGAAATGTACAACTCTAAAGAAATATTTTTTGCAGATTTACGATAAAAATTATAAATAACTAGATTATGTATGTAATCAGACTACGAATAAATGTTTGAAACACGTCCATTGCATGGTTACAATATATCGGAATTACCGTATTGTGTAAATAGAAATGCCGTAACAATGCATAGGTGCCTGAAATCATAGATACAAATATTTTTTCAAAGCCACCTTTTAAAAATGTGTTATAAAAATATGAAACTAAATAATATTGTCATAGACTTAGTAAAACGCGTAGACATGAAAAATAGCAGTTATTGTTAGTCAAGTCACTGTAAGAGATTCCACTATTATTAAATATTTGTTTCTAATTATCCCTGTATACCTAAATTCAATTGAGAATTGAATAAATTATTCTTATGCATTAAAGTAATGAATACGATACAAAGATAAACTAAGCTCCGGGTTGCCTTCGAAAGACGTTAAAATGAATCGAGTACCGTGTAACTAAAAGTAAGCCAAGGAACGTGACGTTCTCCTTCCACCTGTCAGGACTGCAATGCAACCCCTCGCCCACTCATGTAACATAGGTTAGACATCGTGCCATTGAGCTGTCAACACTTTCATGACGAGTCCTCCAATTGCTCAATTCTGTAACGTGAACGCTTTCTTTTAAGATAACAGAGATTCCAAGCGGATGGTTCTACCTCATTTTCTAAATGTGCGTTTGAAGGCATTAGCGTGATATCCCTGCGTTGCTCGGCCGAGAGATACGTCGTAGCTCGTCGGTACCGTGTGGAGCACTAGCTCGTACTGGCGCAAGCACCACCAAAGTTGACACTTTGCTTCAAAGTGTTTCAAACCTTGGCTCCTGCGTATGAATGTCTATCGATCTTTAATACCTTGATATCGCACTGCACGTTTGCGCTATAAAACTAAATATTCGACTGCTTGAAATCTAAAGTCTTTAAATCATCAACGAATAGTATTCCTAAAAATAAATATTTTGATAACTTAACCTTAAATTGGGCTTTTAATGGATAATAATTAAAATTGTACGCAAGTCGTTGATAATAAATATGCTAGAAATTGTATGATACCTATTCGTGTCGGTGTAATGGATTCCCTTCACTGTAATCTTTATCTGTTTTAAACTTAAAGAATTGTACAAATGCTACAAGATATTGGAGAAATGCTAGCGTGTGCGACCTTTCTATAGGTATTTTTCTATGTTTACTTTTAGATGTACGAATTGGGATGGCCGATTCTAAATAATTGTGTTAACTAAGAATTAACTTTTCGGGGTTAATGATAATGTCGAGCATATTATAAGAGCATGATAGATTGTACATGTATAACGAGTTCTGGAGAAATTGGTATATTATTAAAATGTTACGTATAACTTTGAATTCTATGTAAAAGTAAGAAGATAACGATTTAAGGATACATTGAATCAATGTCACAGAGTAACACGAGCAAAATTACATTTCAATTAAATAGGGTCCAAAATTCCATCCAATCTCAGAAAAATATATAATTGGACTGCTAACGAATGTGATAATAATTGTCAGTGTGTAATAGAAACTATTTTTGTACCATTGTGAGCTTACTCTGTGACGGCGAGCGTCACTTCGCATGGCGGCAAACTTGGATGCGTACGGGGTCTTAGTTTCCAAGGAAAACATAATTAGTTTGTCGTCTTTCCTTGTTTCGCTGGAGACATTTAACCATTATTATCATAGTTATTGTTGTTCCCACTTTCTCTAAAGGGGTGTACTAAAATTCCTCCCTCTCGAGGAGAGCATTCATGTGATAAAATATTTATTTATTATTATTGGATGACAGTCGCTAACACAACGAGGCATTCCCGTACAATTGATTTTATTTTTTGTATAAAATCGTGCCTTTTGTCTTGGCCTGTCGTCTAACAAGGGTATTTTATATCGTGTCCTAGGTTTAACGTTCTGTTATAGATTGTTATAAAAACTAATTATGTTTTTCTAAAATGCTGAAGTGATTTTTAGATATGGCCACTTGCAAAAATTGATGTTTGAGAAAATGTAAAGCAAATATGCGTCGCCACATGAATATGTCGACCGTCTCGGTACCTCTGCGAGGGATTTGAGAGGAATCTCTTTGAGAGTTCCTCTCGCGCCGCCTCATTCGCATTATCCGGCGAATAACAGCTTGTACAGCGAGGGACTCTCACCTCTAGCGACAATGTGAGCCACTAAAACAACTAGTCCTCACATCGGTTGTGCGGGTGGCCGTTATGTCTGTGTTATTAAGTTCTTCAGATATCTAGGTGATTAAGGCCTTTTGTGTTGCTGTGCATTTCTAAGCATTGTATGTATGTATGTTTATATATTGTAAATAGCTAAATACATTATATTTTTACGAATAGCATACACAACCAAAGTTGTTACGAAGTGATGGTTGATTTAATGATAAATTTAAATATAGGTCGTTATGTTTATTTTGGAAAGATACAAAACTAAATTGTATAGCTGTATTATTATGGGTACATCCGAACTTGTCAAAGCCTTACATAACCGCCCTGATATTAGCGAAGTCGAATTTATTGTTTTTGGCGAGGATTTGGATATTAGGAAATGATTGTTTGGCACTTGGCTCGGAGTCGAGTATCGGGGCTCTGCCCTCACGCTACGACTCCAGCTGTCCTCTCGTCGGTCAATTACTGAAGCCCACACCTCATCTACTAATTAATCTACGAGTTATTCGAAATGTAATGTTTTTATTCATCGAAAAATCAGGCGTTATGAGTACATAACATTTAAGTTGTATTTTTTGTACATTTTAGATTCGAAAATATATTAATATCAAATATTTCGTTGTTTTATTTTAAGATAGTTTCTTAAAATTAAGCAGGTAATATATAAGTAAGATAATGAATGTAGAATAGAATAGAAAATTCTTTATTGCAACACACGATAATAATTACAAAGAAAGGAGAAAAAAATACTTATACTAGTGCCACAAGTGGCGGCCTTATTGCTAAAAGCAATCTCTTCCAGGCAACCATTGGATGGAAAAGAATAAATAAGAGATAACAGAGAGAGGACGTGGTATACAATAAAAGTAGAAAATATTAGATTAAAAATACATACTACAAACCTACTTAATAAACTATACATATAAATCATATACCCTAATACATATAATAACAATATACCAAAAATAAAATAAATTAATACATATTGCTTGAATGTATGTAAGTAAATGCAAAGAATATACTTAAAATTCTATCTCAAATAACACGGTTCTAATCAATCGGAAAAGCTGCACTTACTTAGCTCGTTCCCAGACTGCATTCTATGCGGTCCAGCAACATGTTACTTGGTGGTGTTATGGCGAGGCCGGAACACTCGCTTTTTGTCCTTTCACTGGACATACAGAAGAAAAGAACGGTGAAACAACTCTACGAAAAAAATTGATGGTCCTGATTTTTCTTTAAAATCTTGTTTGATTGGTCTTAAAAATCCTTTGAAAATAATTATTTCAATGTATGAAATGATCTTTATATTTTGATGAGGTAGGTATATAATTAACCATAAATTAAAGGTACAAATATACATAATGTACTTATGTAAGTATTTTCTTTCGTATAACATTTAAGGTTGCGCTACATCTAGCTATTCTATGTTATAAGTTTAGTCACAACTACGGCTAAGTTACAGTTTCGTTAGTGACGGTTACGATGAAAAATGTTACCAACAAGTTTCATCTACAAAAACTTTCTCATATTCCGCTGTTCCCATTCGATGTTCGGATAGTGGTTCATTTAACATGTTTGTTAATTTACCTAAATTAGCAGCTCGCTCGTCTGCCAGTCTCACACCTCGTATCTACTTACTGCTGTATTGTAATATCGACATTGTTACGATGGGACCCGTACCGTACACACATTCTCGACCTTTCAAAAAACAACGAATTTGACCTCAACTTCCGAACATACCCCGAATTTATGAACGAACCCCGATGACTCGCGAGGAGATATTATGTTCCCTTCGATTTTACAGCTCATTCATGAAGAGTTAATAGAATATAGATCTTTAATAGCGTTTTTAGCAGTGGTGGTGCTATTTTATAGTTTTGTGAAAAAATATGCTTCGGACATGAAGTGGCCGTGGAAAAAGAAGCATAAGGAAATCGTATTGACGACTTTACCGGTAAGTCTTTTTTTATAAATGTATTTGTTTGTATGTATTCAAATAGGGAACTGATATTATATTTTTTTTATTATATCTGGCGTGAATAGATTCATAAATTATTATTAGATACATCGGGGTGACGGATGCGCTCACCAAATGTTTATCTAGCAAAAAATGAGTAGCGTACTAGTTAGGTCTTCGTAAATAAGAAGTAGGTAAATATTGTTTATTGATGTTGGCTTGCTTCGTTGAAATAAATTTTAATTGCTAGCGGCATCCGGCGGTTATTTTTGCATTAATTCGGGAAAGAAAGTAGTCTAAAACCCATGTCTTTTCTTTTTTCGTAGTAGTTTTTTCTATGCAAAATTTTATCCATATCTCTTCGCCTGAAAAAGGACACTTACAAACAACACACTCTTTCGCCCATATATTATTTATGTCAGAGGTTTAGCGTGGCTAATACACCATAGACCACAAGCAGTGCAACAATAGCACTACCATCAACTAGGCTGTAATCAAACGTAGATATAATAAAAAAAATGCTAATTGACATCTAGCCAATTGATTAAGACCACTATGATTAATAGACCGAGCCCGGAGCCAGTTTAGCCCACTCCGGGTGGATTTCCCTGACATCGGTCAAATCAGGTCAAATCGAGCACTTCTGAGTTGCCATAGTCTACAAACCTCACTTTCACCTTCCCTCTGGACTCGCTGTATTCCTTGATAGCAGCTCAGTACCACTGCTTGTCACGAGGGAAGAGAGCTATGCCAGCCTTGTTTAGTAAGACGCCATCAGTGTAACGCCTACAGTAAAGTCTCATCACTTATTTACATAGCCAGGAACTTGTAGGCACACTTGCGCCATCTTATTATTATCCGTATTTCATGTTAATTAAACATCAATTCTATCATACAAGTTCTAATTAAAACATGGAATATTTATCTAGAAGCTAATTAGTTACTATGAGGCATCGTCCTTAAAGGCCTATCTTTCGTAATTCGATTCAGGGTTATATAGGTACATACGTTACGGGTTACGTAAATGTTAATTCCTACTTAATTAGGACTACTGTAGCAGGCTGCTGGCAAATAGGTGAGGTCACACTGAAATTGCACTAAATTGCTCCGAATTTGGTTCGATTAGGTGGCATCATTATTAACACACACGCATATATCCTCAATGTAAGTAGGTAGGTACTTGCCTATTTACTGCATAATTAAGTAAAGTATTATGCGATCTAGCTCTGTAGAAATATGGCTCTGTGTCTCAGTGAAAGAAAATAAGTTTGTATCCAAAGCTTTAGGCATCTTTGAAAATAAAGAGGATTCCAATTCAATTTCAGGTATTTTAAAGTACGGTGCCATAATCCTGGTTTGCCTCTGTAAAAAACTTGATCTTGTTTGATATTTTTCTTGGAAATAAAATATTTTCATGAAATTTTCAGGCCAATCTAAAACATCAGACTTGTAATAACGACATTACAGCTGCCTAATGATTTTTTGTAAATAAATATTGAGCACCCAGATTCCCGGCCAATTAAATCGTAAAGCACATATGGAAACAATTAGATTGAACCATAATGAGAACACAACATCAACACCGGTCAAATAATAATGAAGCGAAACAAAGTCTACCAAACGGCTCGCATATTTCATTTGGATCGGTCTGATATTTATTTAAGTTAGTGGCGTTTTTTCGGCGCGCCTTTCCAGGCGGGGGGCGCACTCCGGTCGGGCGGCGAGTCCTGCAGGGCTCCGGGACACAGATGGAGTGACAGTTAGTAGGGAAATACGTCCCCGGGCCGGGTTCGGGACAGGCAGGACAGTAGTCCCCGAGCGTCGCGCGCTCCGCACGCATGCGTCTGCACGAGCCCTGTTGCACGTCTTCTCGCGCCGTCTCTCACGTGCGTTAATCACTCGACAAAAAGAACGACCCCGCGCGCTGGCTACTTGTCACGGCCAGTAATTAATGATTTCATTTGTCACTTACTCGGTCACATTTGTACGTTCTCAGTGAGTTAGTGCTAAAGTTATGTAGGAAGGTCAGACTGTAACATCGGAAGCATGCCCTGGAACTGCCCGTGGTCGCGCGACCGTCAGCGCTCGCCTGTGGTCAGCCCTCCGCTGCATGTGATAACGCAGGTCAGTCGCTAATTTGTTTATCAATTCTCGAGTTCATCTCGATTTTATTGCATGCGACTACTTTAAATGAATGTGTTTATTACGGCGAATAAAAATAGAGACGGGACTCTCAATGTCGTGACATTTTTAATACTGAGACCCATAGATATCGATAGTCAATGAACCCATTACAAAAAATCATAAGTGGCGGTCTGTCCGCTTAACCGATTGGAAAGTTATGGTAGGACAATCGTGCGATAAAGTTAGTAGCCCGATATAATCCCGAGATGTTTAATGGGCTTAAAGTGTCGTATCGCGTACATGCTGTTAATGTGGTGTCCATAAAACTGTGATATGAAATGAGTGCATCACGCACGAACCGAGAGACAATCCCGATCCAGATTACAGACATGTTAAAGATGCCGATGGAGCGTGCATTACTGGAATTCTGTTTAAGAATAACTTTAACTGGCCGATGGAAGTGAATAAGAGGGCCAGATTTACTTTGTAACGAGCACAATGCTAAGTAAAGCCACAAAACAAAACCGCCGAGGTGTTCGAAGCTGAATGAAATTATTTATGAGAGGTGCGTCGGAAGTGCCGAAAACGTGAGCTTTTGCCAACTTACTAGTTTGTATTGGTCTCACATATTCCGGTGTCGTTGAGCGATGGACTTTTTGTGGCACTTTTTTGAAGCTTTATTTTGACTGACGTAGTGTCTGCAGATATTTATAAAGTTACGCTCCAAATTTAATCTGGGTTTGTAATTTTAATATTGTATTTAGTATATCTGTAGGTCCTGTAAACTCCTGTGCTAATATATCGTAAACGTAGCTGATGTATCTACAAGCGCCTTACATCTAATGCTTAGAAAAAATATAATAGGTACCTAGCTAGATCGATAGCAAACGCAAATAGAATAAAAGATGAAACAGATCACAAATATCCAACTTAATTATAAAATCCATTGTATTTAATGAAGTGACGGCAGTGACGCATTACAAATGCATAACGTTACTTACGTAACTTAATTGACCTGTAGATAATTATTGGTGCAGATAAACCCACAATCGCGTCGCAAAACAAAATTGTAACAGTTTCAAATCTGAAACTGTTAAAATTTTGTATTTAATAAATATTTTCTGAACTCAAAAACAGTAAAAAACCTTCAAAAAGTTCGCAACGCTTGAATCGATACAATTTTCTGTCCAATCAAGACTTGTACTGTCGAGAAAATTTCAGCGCATTGAAATGAAAATCGAAATGTATTCAGCAAAGGTGAGCTGAGCCAAGGTGATGTTGGATGAAGGCAGCTGAGCCCAGTCTCGTGCTGACTGTGCCCCGCGCCGGCCGCGTCGCCGCGCCGCCTGGAGACATGTAACCGCGAAGTGATAATGTACTAATATGCCCTGGAACTGCCTGTGGGGGTACGAACCCCCGCCCCCGACCTGCAGGGTCAGTGGACCCCTGCACTTGGCACTGCAGGTAATTATGCAGGGATAAAGTTGGGATAAACAAGAGAAATATGTAATTATTCAGGGATTTTTGGGAATATTCTTTGAGTCTTTGTATAAAATCAGCAAATCGTATTGCTTATGTATGTTTATATTAGAAATAATAATAAAAAATAGCTCGGGATGCAGAAAAATATTAATAGCCCATTAATAATCTAGGCGTAATGAAAATGGGGGAAAACTTAGTTACGTTGTTTTTTTATTTACAAAATTTTAATTTGTAACTGTTTTATAATATATGAACTATCTTTATATTCATGCTATTGCATTCTAATACAACAACTGAAACCAATGGAAATACTGAACATATTAACTTCAACTAATTTCTGTAGATAACCTACCGAGAGCTAACGTGTAAACTAAGAAAACGTTTATATTATTTGCATGGATATTAATCTTGCAATAAACGTTCTCTGAAAATAAATTATTACATTGTTACGTAGGTTTTAATGCTTAGAATATTTTTTTATTTAATGCACCATAATGCATTTCATTCTCTACTTAGCTCATTACTCTTTGTACGTAGAGAAAAAGTTCCAGCGTGTGTTCTAGCTTGGAATTGAATTTCAAATAATGTTTCAGCTCTGAAATTTAACCCGCATATTTTGCGAGTTGCGGTTGCCTTCTCTACATATATTTTAATTCAAGTAGTTACTTTAGATAGATAAAGCGAAACCTTTTAGAAAGGCGCCTATTAGGAGGCACCTAATTAGAAGGGCATGAGAAATCTGTGTGCATGACACATGATCTTAATTCGTGAGGGAAAACTGGCGCTTTGACGTCTGCTTGATGGGAATGAGAGATGGGATGCAAATACGTACTCATTATGTGGTTGGATGCATCAGACGGGTCTTATTTGTAGCTTCAACTTGATAGGAATATAGGGTCCTACTTTAAAGAAGGTACGTATAATTTAAATTAAAATATTAAGTTTTCACTCTGAAACAATTTTACAATCATGTACTTAAAAAAAAAAAATGTTTTTGGACACATATGATTGTTTTTTTTACCTGGGATAGGTTGGTGTCACTATCATTGTTAAAAACATGTCAATAATAGCGGATGAGTATGCATATAATAACTTCTCGAAAACTCAACATTTGAGCGGACCTGTTGAGTTTTTTTTACACAAAAAAAAACATAGTTTCAACAATCACTCGGAACTATTTCCTAATTTATGTAATTGTATATGGATTGTGTTGCAGTTAGCTTTAATTGCCGCCAGTACCCTTACTAGAGGAGCCTATGGTAGATACGTATATAGGTAAAGAGTTAACCGAAGCAACCCAAATCCATTATCAGTCGTTAATTACAGCGAGCGGGTCTGATGTAGCATATTAATTAGAGTGATATCAGCGTCGAGTATTGTTTGCAGTGTAACTGTCGGCGCAGTTACACGGCTGCCTTGCTTGGAGGAGTTAACGGTAGAATGCTAATGTGGCGCGGCGAGCAGCATTGTCACATGTGTAGTGTAGGGCCCTAGCTTCCCAAACAGTTGCGCAAGAACAAGTGCCGCCCACGGGGCCCGCTCACTCGCCGGCCGGCGCGAGCAAATATCCCGCAAGTTCATTGTCACCCATTTCCGTAAAGACGCGTAAACATAGGAATTTGGAAAGTATGGCAGCTCGTAGACGAACCGGCGCAAAGCCGCGAGCTTAAAGGATCGCAACGTCTGCGAGCAAACAAGGACGCGAGCAATCAAGCGGCTTATTCCAATTAGATAAACGCCGGAATAATACATTCAATGCACGTTCGAGTACCTCCATCTTTGAGTTGAAGGGTTAATTGCGTACGGATACCGTGCGGGCTTCCAGGCCATTGCAATTGTTCTGGATTAAATGATTAATCTAGGCGGAGGATCTATGACCCATCAGCTGGCTTAGTTTATAGATGAAACGGCATGATTGTGCGTGTGCGTTCGCGTGCTATCAGCGTAGAACGCTTATAAGTTAATTAGGGGCATGTGGGGCTGCGCACGCGCATCTCGGACAACAAAACCTCTCAGCGGCGGCGCGCCTTTGAGCAGCGCCGGATAATAATTAACTCGGTTATGTTGCTTCTATCTGTTATTGTTCAGCGTGACTGGTCCCTATATCTTTATGGGCTCTACAAGACTACAAATGTCCTTAAAGTTATGGCCGCTCTCAACGAACATAAAGTTTTTCAATTTATTTGAGCTGGTAATCAAATAAATCGTTCCAAAACGGTTCTTGTTTGGCCGAGTCGTTTTCCAAACAATGCTATCTTGGTCGAAAATTAAAGCCGCATTGTTGTTCAGGTTTTGGGTAAACAAGTAGTAATAACCTTCAGTGATGTATACGCACTTACTATAAATAACACTATACCGTAAACGGTGTTAAGTAGGTACTCGCAGTGCGTCAGCAGTCAAGTAGCGCTAGAGTCGAGAATGACACAGAATAGGCTTCAGGATCATTCACTTGATATTTTTTAGTCGTTGAGTAACGCCTGTCTGACTTGTCAGCCCCTATCGAATTGAGAAAAGACACCGGTCTCGCACCACTGGACGCCATTTGAGATCGATATCAAATCTGTCCATTCGAGTTAGAAACATTTCATTAAAAGCTTTTGAGGCTACAGCCAAGGCCAGTTGGATTTAGCATACAGCTAAATCTTGCTATATCTGCCTAAGCTTTTGAATAAGTTTTTCAAATATACTTTAGGCTCTAAATATTAATCTGATATGTTATGTATCTCTTCAAGAATATCGATGCAAATTGTCATCTCTAGACCTTTCTCATGTCAGGTAAAGCAAACTTATAACATCTCTCACGACAGGACGTCGTGAATATCAAGTCTATCGCGACAGTAAAATGGAAATGACTAATAAGATAATGCTTTTAAACATAATGTAATAAATTTATAACGTGTGAACATATCAGTGTATAAATTAGTCTGGCAGACATGCGGGAAGACGTCAGATGGACTTAAGTACGGGGAGCATATAGTGTGGTTTCAGAGAGAGATTTATGACGCATTCCTGGTGGAGCTCCCATCAATGCGCCCGCGCCGATGGGAACAACATTGCTCTCACACGTTCAGCTGACAGACGAAGCTTTTTGTCAAGCAACATTGTTACTCACTTATTGCTTAGTCTGAGCCGAGAGGATTCGTCATCGCGCCTCAACATCAATAACGCTTTTAACTAAAGAGCTTATTGTGAGTGAACTGATTAACTCTTTAAGTATTCCTAAAAGTGTCGTTCGAACTTTTCTCTCGGCGTCTAATCCGCTAATTTATCGAGCGTACCTTCATTAGAATTTTCCCGAGCTCCGAATTCGCTTTTAAATTGCAAGTAATGACGCAGTAAAAAGTAACTCCAGTTCAAAGTTCTCCGCCTGTGAAATGAGCCAGTACAAGCTTTTGAAAGAGAAATGATATCAATCATTTCGTTCCTAATTTAAATTCATAATTCGGTTTGCGAGCGGATGCTTGCGCAATGGGCAGTGAGCGAGCAGCACGCGGGTAACTGAAGCGTTAGTTTGACCGGAAGTATGGTCCCGGAGGTAGCGGCCGGCCGCCTGCGCTGGCGCAGGTACTGTGATGATGCTTCTGTACAAGAAGGGCGCAGGGCTCGGTGCCGGCATGCGCAATACAACGAGGAATTAGGACAACCGACTACCATAATCGCTGGAGTGCGTTGCGCAAATGACGGAGAAAATCATACTCAACGCAAGTGTTTCAAGATAATTTACAGGATTTATGCACATAGTTACAATGATTTATGGTGGCCTATCTAATGATTACAGCAATATCGCTTACCTTGCTGTGATTTGTAACTTAGTCAGTTGCTGGCGGCTGATGACTGATCGATGGAATGTACTGTGTTCTCAGACACAGCTTTATTTAATGCCTAGGAATTGCTGTGAAGTTAAATAATCCAATCGAAAATTCAATTTTGCTTTTTTTAATTCGGCCACTGCGTTGTTTTTTTCGCGGAGAAAATATATACGTAGTAATTAAATCTACCTAGACACTTAATTAGATACCTATGTCCCTGTCTAACAGCAAGGTCACATTTCAACAAAGGCCGCGTCATGTTACCTGCACATATAAGTTTTCGTTGCTGAAATTTATACAGTCTTGCAAAACACGAGGCTTCAACAAAAACATTCACGCTTGGAAAAGCAACACAACGCAGCGCGCCAGCTGTATTCAGACTAAAAAACTGGTCAAGACTCAAAAACACGGAACTTTGTATACACACATTTTAAAGTCCTCTGGCCACACCGAGTACAATAAAAGTGACCGACACCCAAACATTAGATTTCACGATAACGGACCAGATTTTTATTTATTTAAAAACGCCTCTAACCCAATGCTCTCAGTTGTACTTGTATTTCACACTCCAGCTTTACGTGTTTAATTTTCAATGGTAACGCGACTGGATACATAAAATATTCTGACTGTTCCTGGCCATGAATCAAGTCCTGCATGAATGGAAGTCATAAAACAAATTTTATTCCCTTATTGGAAAGTACATAAACAGTAGTTTAAAATAGTTCCGACCACCTGGCGCACTCTCGACTTAACTTCAAGTGCGGGGAGCGTGATTTATGGGACCTAAACTATACACAATGCGACCGCAAAATAACCCTTGACTATTTTCTATGTAGTGAACAAATTGTCCCAAAGGCGGCTTTTGAAGTGGCTGCGGTGAGTAATACTGTTCTTATAAAAATACCTATTGATACAACCCCTGCAAAGTAAGAGCTATAAATTAATTTATCTGAGGAAAAAACTTTTATTCAAAGAGCGAGGGTAGCTCTTACTAAACAATGGTTTGTTGACATTATACCTAGAACTCCCGAAGCTTCCCTTCCACGATTTTGATTCATGGAGCCCTGGTAGGGCTTGTGCTTCTATTTATTCTTCGCCTGATAACGGTGAAATGAAACGTTATAATTTTATTGAAGTGTTTTGAAACGTTCCATCCATGCTACGGGAGACCAAGAATTTTGTGGTTTCCAAAGCTATCGACTTAAGTAAAGCGACTGGTTAGTTTAATTGTTCAGTATCTAAGTTATTCACGGTTGAACGGAGCCTAATTATCCCGAATAGTAAACGTATCCGCACTCGGTGGGAATGCAGACGGTGGCCGAGGGTATGCCCGCGACGTGGGAGGTCCACAAATATCAATATGGTCCGATCTTACTCAATAATATTGATTGAACGTTTAACCCAAAATATCTGCTGGGAGTTCAGAAGTAAATTACGTAATTTCATTGATAAATAATGCTACGCAGATAGCAATACTTGGCATGTCATTCAAGGCGCGAGCCCGGAATTATATTGAAATTCTGGTAACATTTCCACACGAATGGCTCATGCATTGAATGCACGTCTCACGGTTGATTTTACTCACAAATTTTACAATGAGCGCTTATGCGGCTAATCGTGTAAATTCAAATATCATCACGTTTCTTCATAGTAAATGAGATTTCGTTAGTAAAGAAAGAACCGATTCACCCATTATTTATTTACTTCGTTAGATATTTTATAACTTTAACAGTTAAAGTTTAGATGAATATTATGTTATGTACAAACTTAGCGGAATTCAAAGCGTTGAAATTTCCAGAGTTTTAACCAGAGCAACCTCGAAGCAAATGGCTAAAATACTAAACTTTCCTAGCTCAACTTTTGCCATTGACCTCCTGGGCGACCAACATGGAGTGGGTTTCATTAGGAGTTGGTATTATCGTACTTGTTTTACTTCACTAGTCTAGCTCAGATCGAGATAACATCTCGCGGGGGCGTCACATACGGCGGTGCAATTTACTAGGATGTGTTCATCGTTGAAAATGGCTAATGAGAACTTAAGTTTCTGTTATTAAACCATAAATTTGCCCATGTGGGCGTTGACAAAATTGTGCTCAACTTAGATTTACTGCCCAAAATTCAGAGGCTATTAAGAGAGGTAATAAATCTTTGGAACAGAACTCTACCAGATATATACCGACATTTTTTAAGGGAAAAAAGCGTGTTGTTTTAACGCGGTTAGGTACTTTGCAGATGGCTTTTTTTCGCTAAGTAATTGAAGTAAGGAATATTTGGTTTCGTATCGCTGCAACCACGAAGATATCCTTTTGTTTTTCTTAACTAGTCTGGTTATGAGTTCGCAGCAAACAACAAAAAATATTTCTTGTAGCAATTCGGTACCTAATGCGTTAGTTGAGTATTACCAACTAAGTAACGTATATAACCGTATTCAAACCTTATGTTATTATTAATTTACAATTCATCAACAAACGCGTTGCATGGTCACAGCCATAATATTTTCACACCTTTTTTAGCCGTCCCCTCAAAATCGGACCAGTTTATACAGCAGGCTAATTCATTAAAGTTACGTCGGTGGGTGGAATGAGTGACAGGAGTTTATGACGCGCGGGGGATCTCATACCCTACAGGGGACTCTCTTATACCCCTGAGGGGATCTCCTAGACCCCTCGTCAGGACCTTTCGGTGCTCACTTGTCGACATTTTAAGCTATTAAGTTGTCACTGTGTTACTTCAGAGGAAATTGCTGCGCCATAACAACACTCCGTACAATGTGAAACATCTTGTCCCAATTAGCGGTCACAATGTAGGGCTTGTTAAATACATTTACAATTATAAAAGGTATGGCCTTTTTGTGTTTGCATTTTAAACAAGAACTGCCTAATAAGTTTGGAATTACAGTTGGTTGGGTTGTCACAGTATTTGTTGCAATATATTTATTTAAGTGGAGAGATAACATTTTAAATAGTGATCGTTAGGATATATCGCTCTGCATTATTTTGAAACTACAAATGTAGACAAGATCAAAATCACTGTTACACGCTTGTTGCTTATCAAGAAGAAATCTGACCAAGTATGACTAAAATTAAAAAAAAACTTTTTATCAGTAAAGTAAACAATTTCAAAGTTGAGGGCCACGATATTTCACCCGAAAACGCTTTGCGCTTGGAAACATGCCTACAGTTGCTTTTTCGCATGCATGCATGAATCAAAATTATATAAACTGAAAAATTTTTAGCCCTAGCTTATATAAGGTACTTCTATTTTATTTGATTTTTATGAAATGTCGATTTAACATAGCAACCCGCGTTAATGACATTACACGTAAAACTCCTATTGTCACAAGCTAGGCAACATGATACAAAATGCTCTATTCTGGTAAAGTCTCATTGAGGTGTACCAATTAAGGTTGCGTAAAACATGTGAGTGTAGCAGAGTGACGTAACACAGGGCAAACAAAGCAACGCTGTGCTCATTTACAGAACAAACAACGAATATCATTCGGGAAAATTTACATTTGTCATTTATACCATTAATGCTGTAGAGGGCTGCTTTCAATATAAATGAAATTAATGGTCGGTTTTCAGTTTGCGGTTAAGTTACAGTGTTTTGTGTCGTCGGGTGTCTTTTGTCTAACGTTGTGTGTCTGGCGTTTTGTTTTGACTCTAAATTTGGAAGAGCATGTATAATGTAAATGTGCCAAGCGTAGCTAAGAAAACTACGAAAGGTTTACTAGATACAAAGAGATTTATACATTTTTTTAACAAACATGTACTCAAAGTTACTTAAAAAAACCGGCCAAGTGCGAGTCGGACTCGCGCACCGAGGGTTCCGTACAAACCTGCAAGGTTTACAAAGTTCGTTCATTACGACAATCGAGTCATAACTATGGTATTTTTATTGCAAAATGAAATTCATAACATTACAATGGGGAAAGATGGAGGAGCATAAATTTAAGACAAAGATCTCTTTATCGTTTAAGTAATCCTTTATAAAAAATTTATGGTTTTCGTAATTTTTCCTTTATCTATGCTATAAGACGTTGCTTCGTACCAAATTTCAAGATTCTGAGTTCACGGGAAGCACCCTGTAGGTTTTGATTCCCTTGCAAGTGTCGAAAATTTGCGGCATAAATGGCTGTATCTTTTGATTGCGTTGGCTTAGAAGTTTGATTTTTTCACAGCTTCAAGGGACAGTAGACCTGAGTAATTGATATAAATTTCAGCTTCATACCTCTACGCGTTCCTGAGAAAAAGGGTCTTGACAGACGGACGGACGGACGGACAGACGGACAACAAAGTGATCCTATAAGGGTTCCGTTTTTTCCTTTTGAGGTACGGAACCCTAAAAATGTACATTTGCGACCATTTTTTAACTGTTACGGTTGTTTCGTATGCACATCATTATTATATGCTTAAAGAGTTAAAATAGACTTATTGAAATTGTCTCAACATTTCTATTAGTACCATCATGGTGACCATCGCCCCTTTACTCCCATGGTTAAGATTTGATTTAATAGAAGACAGCCAGAGTTACTATTTAACTGAATTTAACAAGGATTTATAGATTCTAAATTGAATTTTTAAGTGAGTGAAAAGAGGTGAAATCATTTCACATGATGACGCATTGATAGATTTAATTTTAACCCGTAGAAAAATTAGACAACTGCAGTTTAAATCGTTAGTGTCCTTTTTTTGCAATAAAACGAAATGTATCGTTCATAAGTTAGGGACTTTAAGAAGGACTATGACATTGAATTGATTTGTCATATTTCAGTCTATATATTATTTAAACACACTGTATTATAGTTTCCGTAAGGCATGATTATATTTTGTTGTAAAACCGGCAAAAAATATTCCATGTCGAGCTAATTTTTGACATATTTTTGACCTAAGTGCTAGCCGGTTATTACGTCTAAATTTATATAAACTCATCATAAGTTTACCTTTTTGTATGTTAATTATTAGATCAATTCGTCCGTGACACAGCGGGCCGCCTCATGCGGGACTTAGCCCATATTTTAGGCAAGCCAGTTGGTGCTGGCAACACATGCCGTTGAACCTTTGTGTATAAAATGAAGCTATAGATAGAACTGTCATCATTATTCCCAACACGTATTTAAAGACTGGAAGAAATTTTTGGATTAACTTTTGTAATAGGGGCTAACTATTACTAACTTATCGTGGTCTGATGACACGTTAAATTGTAAGTCTTGTTTGTTTGTCTAGTACGGCAGTCGTTAAGCCATGTCATAGGGCGGCCCATAGGGCGGTTTGAAAACTCTGGATACCAGAGTTAGCCACTCTCATTCGATAAGAAGAAGAAGGGGCTACTCGTACGTGACGTTTATAAGTACTATTTTTATTAATAATATTGTATCACCCTAGTTAAAAATAATAATCAGTCTAAATAACCTGCGTCTGCTGATGATCATAATTGACCATAAAAGAACTTCACTGTAATAGAAAACGTCAATTTTAATCAGACACAAAAACTAGTTCAAACTCATGATGACAAACTGTGCTAAACAAATTAATGCAAACTACAGTGTTTATCAGGAGATAGCCGGGAAGTGCGAAAGGATCGGGTCAGGTCACAGGTCGAGAGATGGCCATAAGTTACTAGGATCCGGTCAGGATGCATAAGTCATACCTAGCTGGACTTCTTACCATGCTATCCTGGAAGTAAGTAGATACAACCAATACTAACTACGAGTAACTAATATAGGATGAATTGTGGTCAAGCGTAAGCTTATCATGAGATAAAAATATATTCATAAAATCAAAAAAGTACAAAAAACTACAAACTAAAAAAAAAACTTAAATTACATCTTATTTGAGAGTGGCTAACTCTAGTGTCTTTCTAACTGCCCTAACGGCTTCTGACATGACTTTACGATTGCCAATATCAAATTATATCAACCTCTTTCGTTTAAACCGTTCGTAAAACATTAAATTAGTTGTTGTTGATATATTTTTCTAAATGGCCAAAAAGCCTGAACTAAGTTTATTTGTTAATTTGTTTTGTTAAATCTGAACTTTTTAAAATAAAATATTCATCACAATCAAAATGTTAATGCCTTAGTTAGGACTAAGCAGTGATTTTATATGAATAGAAGTCCGCCGTAGGCTCGCTTAGCAGCATAAATATGAGAAACTCGAAGTCATCTGCATTAGGTCCGCGAGTGGGTGGTCTTGTGTGCCTTCTGCAAGTGTTAGAATTGCAATGAGAATGAGGAATTTCGTATATTTAGTAGTGATATGCCATACATTAGGTACTTTTAAGGTTAATGTTGAATGATTTATTTTCTCACCTTTCATGATATTAGATATGTGATTTGTTACGTTTTGACGTGTAATTTTTGATACCTATTATATAAGTACGTTGATATGCATGTCTTAAATAGGTATGTACCTAGTACACATTTTTTTGAGTCGTCTAAAAACTAATGCTACAATGTTACGTACGTCGTACAGTACTCGATAGTGCAGAAATCACACTCTTACTTATAAATAATCATCTATAGATACTTGTAGCTGCAATAATTTCTAGGATATTAATGTAGCAAATGTAACGGTATCGTAATGGTAGCTTTCTATGTGATATATCTCGCTTTGAAAATTCCGTCACATACAGTCACACCGCAAAACATGAATTATTGCAGTGACATATCGTGGCACATAATTAGATATAGCAACGATAGACATTATTATTGCAGACATTGATCCGATTTCCCGTAGCAAACTCGATTAAATGTTGCTGCGATTCGAATTGTAGTCGATTTGGGGAGCAACAACTATTCAATATTAACTATTATATTATAATTCTAAATAAATTCATAGACGTACAGTGAAATCAAACTGCAAAATGGACCTAATTTTTGTTTTTTTTTCTTCTCTAAAATTAATATCGCATGTTATCAAAATGTATATCTAGTGAAACAAATGTTTAAAATACATATTTTCCGTAGATCGGATGACACGTTAAATTGTAGGTCCCGGTTGTTGTCTAGTACGGCAGTCGTTAAGCCATGTCAGAGGCCCTTGAGAGGCGGCTTGAATAATTCTCAACACCAGAGTTGGCCACTCTCATTCGATAAGAAGAAGAGGAATATATAAGTTTCTTTTGTGATTACAACAGTGTTATCGTTAGGACATGGACAAGTAAATTACAGATTCAGATTCATTTATTTATTTGTATGTAAATGGGTACATAAAGATCACATTAAATATAGGTATATACCAATAAGGTACAAGTAGCGCCGACATATTTACTACACTTTTCGGGGTATATACTTAACCGCAAATTGCCGTGTTTCCTGCGAACAACAATCCAGGGGTCTTCATATCTAGAGTTAATAAATATCTTTTTTTTTTTTTTTTTTTACGTGTGATAGGTTTACGTTTGACTACAGCCTGCCTGCCTCTTCTAGGTAAGCGTTACATCCTAGGCATCAGGCAGGCTGTAGTCAAACGTAAACCTATCCCACGTAAAAAAAAGTTTGTTTATTTCTTCGCTACAAGTCTTCCATAAAATTGCAATCAGCTTTCATGAATGAGTCGGTCGGGCCCCCGTTACACGCCAGCGATGTATTTGTGTGATTGGATCTCGCTAATTGAATTACGTAATTAAATCGCAGCTTTTCGTAGATTGGACTAGCATTTATGTATTTAATAATATGTGCTAGTAGTTCTGTGAACAATGCTATATAAGTGGGAAAATAATTCAATTTTATTTTTAACGGCATTTCGAAATTTCAAATCTGTCAATAAAAATTACTTTATTTACAATAATAAAATATAAAAACAAGTGAAGGAAAACTAAACATACTACTTCTAACTACTACAAAAAGGGGCACTTAGAAAATCTTTAGAAAAGCCTAAAGATAATCTAAGTGCTCCAGCCCACTACCAGAGGGCAGCGTGCCCAGCATACTGGCCGCATTACCACGCTGGATGGCAATGCTGATACGTTGAGCCAGAAAAAGGCCAGCATTTTGGTCATGCGTCGCATCAACCAAGCGCTCCGTCAATAAATATATTTTGTATATGCATTGTAAAGTGCAATCAGAGTAACATCATTCTCTATAATTTTTCATAAGGTTATACGTTATTATTTTAGAAAAGTGTAAAAACAGATTACTATTTGGGTACAGCTAGTGATATATAGATCACAAATAAAATATTTTCCACATAAACAATCACCGGCTTTTCTTTGGAAAGGGAAATATTCTAATTTCTAAAAAAATTCACCCAATTCTAACTCCTAGAAAACGCCTGGCTCAAAAATCAGCAAACTCGTGCTGCTTTCTCCCCCCGTATTAGGCAGTTCACGCAGCACTTCCAGTGTCAGTCATGAAATGCTCAGTTCTTGCCATAAACTGGTGCAAATGTTGCCAGCATGCTTTGTTTCCCTCGCCTTTACAGTTTAATGAGCAATTTGTTGGTTTCAAGTGCTGATGGTATCTGTTATTTGTTTCTTTGGAGATAGCAATAGTTTTGTAGATTAAGATGACAAAATATTTCGATGTCTTTCCTAACCTAAGCAATATTAAAGAATGATACGTAGGTATACAAAGCGATTTTTATGTGTCATTCGGTTTCGGTCTTATTATAACGAATATTTCCAAACAATTTAGTTTCATAAGTTTTTGTAGTATGTGTAGAACTTCTACGCCGCCGCTACGAAAACATTAACATGTTTGGATAGCAATAAAATTATTTTCGCACTATATTCGTTTTGTTAAGTACTTCCATTCGACATAATATTCCAAAATAATTTTCTTACTGTAAAATTAAGTTCACTATGTAATAATATTTGACTTACACTACAAACCAACCAAAAATGTTTCATAGAAACCAGTTCACATTACAAACTTCAAAGTACAAACCAAAGTTATAGTCAAGGTGATTACACAGGAAATCATAAACAGGGCAGCAAATGAGGTTTCAAAGGATAGTTCTAACTACATGAGCCCACATCGTAAATGTGTTGTTTTGTAACACACAGTCGCTAATCGGCGGACAAACGGTAGGAAATTCGACAATTTGCGCTTTATTGTATAGGGGAGTGGGGCCGTACATTGTAAATAGATATCATGTGTACACGCACCTTTATATTTTAGACGCGACGCATATTGTTTAAAGAACGGGGTTTATCCGTTTTTTGGCATGGCAAGCGAAAATTAGATTAAATTTTGGGACGACCATAGGTTTTCGTTTACGCAGCAGCGAGTTAAATTTTTAAAGATAAGTATACGCTGGTTTTATAGCAATTTTCATTAATTTAAACCATCATTACTCATCTTATATTCTTACGTATGTTAAACGACCTTTACCATTCAAATTTAAATAGTGAGCCGCAAAAAATCTTTATACAAATAATGCCTACTAAGAAAAAATGGAACAAAATCATAATTCATACCAGTTCTTTACAATACAATAGAATTGCTTAGACAGTAGCGCCACAAAATCACCGAATTAACATAACAAACCTATTGCATAAACGAACAATAATATCTTGTCATTGGAATCATATCATTGTTGTTTATACAATGCACTTGGAAATACATTACATAGGTTAATAGTTTATCTACTGTTGCGCAATTTGACTAACTATGCTGTTTAATTGGTAATTCGGTCTTCAATTTTTGTAAGTGACTAGAGAAAAAATTGATGTTTTGATTTTGTACCCAAAGAATCGGAAATAAGACGAAAAAACTAGGGAATATATTGATTTGGTTCCATTCCTAATCAATCTTATAAATTATCGTTATGTACACTTCTATACTAATATTACATATACATATAGGTAGCTGAAGAGATTGTTCGTTTGAACGCGCTAATCTCACTAACTATTGGAGCAAATTGAAAAAATATTTTTGTGTTGAATAGACCATTTATCGAGGAAGGCTTTAGCTATATAACATCACGCTGCAACTAATAGGAGCGAAGAAACAATGGAAAATGTGGAAAAAACGGGGAAAATTATTCATCTCTGAGGGCTTCCGATGCGTGCGCTGCGAAAACGGTTCAAAATTCAACGAATTATTGCCCATAATAACTATTCCACGCGGACAATTTAGTTGCATAACGGTTTTCACCTTTCCCATTAGTTACCTATAATATTCACCCTACTAGGGGTGCTTCCCTTGTAAATAAGGGAGTGTCCGGTCATCATCATCAGGTAGGGTAAGACAATACGGTTTTATAACGCAATTCCACTTGCTCCATAAATCTAAAGTCACGCAAGCACGGACGTAATTTTTTAATCATAATTAATAGCTGAAGCCAATTTTCTATGCTGTTTTGAATGGAGAATGACTTGAAAACAAAAATGGAAATGCAAAAAGATAGATAGCAGAGCGTGGTTTCGATCCACGGACCTCTGGGTTATGGGCCCAGCACGCTTCCACTGCGCCACTCTGCTACGTTAGCAAGACGCGAAATTAGCTATGACTACATTATATCAACTTGCTAACAAAATATTATTAGTCGTATGATGTAATTGGTGTTTGCGTAAACGTACAAAAAGTCTTTTGCATAGAAATGAACTATTGTAAGTATGTAGGTATTAGGTTTTTACTTGCTTCACGCATGAAAAAAAATTGAAGTGTGTTATATAGTACATAATTTAAAGTGATATATAATAAGATATCTTCACCACAAAATATGTTCTTAGGTATATGTAAAATTACTAACATAAATAATTAATCTGGTTGGCAAACATTTTTTACAGAAAAACCAGTTTAACCATAAGGTTATACAATTTAATTCCACAAAGTACACTGTTGAATTAAACATGTACCTAGTACCTACTATGTACTTCACAAAAATTGCGCTATCACTTCGGGCGAAACGATTATAGCGCTAGAAGATCGCAAGATAACTGCAAACTGAGGGCAGCACTTGTAGGCTTTCATCTTGATATTCTGATAAGAATATTTTAGTTCCATTTTTATTTGCGCACAGTTATCTTCACTTGAATCTATATAGACATGGCAGCATTTGAAGCCTTTTTTTAACAAGGTATAGGTTTAGAAAAAAAGAGAGAAAGACATAGTTTTATTGAGACACACAAACTTACTTTTGACTACAACCCGCATGATGTTAAGCACCGCTCTTAAGATAAAGCACGCTTGGTAAGAAGAAAAAACCTTATTAAGATTTTTTTTTAATATTCCATCCAATAATATTTTAGTTCTATTTTTATCCGCTCGCAGTTATCTTCAGTTGCCTAGCCTGAATCGGATACCGTTCGCTTGTTTGAAGGGCCCTACATTAATTGGGCCTCGCAGTAATTAAAGTCATTGACCGGAGCCAAGCGGGAGTCCAAACAAAGATGCGATTAAATTTTATTTACCTACCCATTTTTCTTTACTCGAATAGGGTTTGCTGAAGTTTAGAGTTTGTTAAAACGTTGTTGTTGGTAAAAAATATTTGATTCAGTTTAAAAATTGGAGTGGCAAACATTGTTTTGATATAATATTTAGATTTATTTGAAAAATCAAGTTAATTATTATCGATAATTTCACTTAGATATTTTTTCGGAGTAATGAGAGAGGATTAGTGTTTTATATATAAAAAAAATTAGTTTTATCAGGATAACGAAGTAAGTAATTAATTTAATTACTTCGAAACGAAAACACAAAATGCTTACTAAAACGGATTTATCCGTTTTGTGTTTTCGCCGAATTGCCTCTCTAGTTAGAAAATGTAAACAATTAATGTTATATTGCAATTTTATCTGAGTATCGCGGCCATGTGCGCAAACAGCTATAAAGATAACCCTTTATAGATATGTATGTAGGTATAATTTTATAGGTATATTTATGCAGGTACTTATGTAGTTGAATAATAGCGTGTCCACGTGATCTGAAGGTTACATTCAAATGACTGAAATTTTTGCTGTAATAGCCTGAAAATTATTATAATAACGATTATAAAAAATGCATAGGAAAATAACTATGTGATTTATATGCAAGTATGTTGTGTATAAAAACTGTGATATAATAATTTATTTCAAGTACCTACTCGTACTGACAGTAGGTAGATTTATAAAATACTGATGATCCGTTCAGCCCTTTTTTGCGTTAGAGAGTTTAAATAAACTCAAAAACAGACAAACGGACAAAAATATTAAAAAAATACTTCTGAAACGTGTTTTATTATCGATTTTTATCTTTTTCTCTGTTCAGATTTTTAACCCTCTTCAGCTTTTTTATACCTAGGTATGTATAGATTAATTACATATTATTTAAGACGTTTTAGTAGATACGTCAAAAAACTCTCATACGAGCTTACTTAACACTCTTAAAAAGTTATAGTCATAAAACGATTTCACCGGAAATTTTACATAGAATTACAATGAAGACAATTTTTCTAGAAGCAATTTCTAATTGACAAGTAACTTAATTAATTTTGTTCACGAGTTAAAAATTAATGTACATATATACGTAAGTACGTAAGGTGATACTTAGAAACTATGTAAATGCAAGTGTTGGCTGCCAACTGCCGGGTTCGTGGCGTGAGACTATTCTATATCGCCTATAATATGTGGTGACGACAATGAGGTTTTACTAATTACATATATAGAAAATCAACATGTGGTGAAGAGTGTAAGTTTTACGTGACGTATTATGTACGTCGTGTATGTCGACTCACTGTGTGTAGAGAGAGCCCACTGTGCGTGACTGTGCCGAGAACTTTGTATAAGTTACCTTGGTAAATGATATAAGTAGCTTCTTCGCAGGATACTAAAATTGCTATTATTTATTCTGTGATTTAAAGGACATCAATCACAAGTAAATCTGACTCTTGCCATTTTGAGTGGAATACTAAGTATGTATATATTTTTCGATGGCATCTTTGGAAATATATTTAGTGTAGCGCCGCAGTTGTAATATAATTTTACAAAGTTATCATCTGAACTACATTTTCACAAAGTAACGAGTGATTAAAATTCTCATTTATTTTCATATAAATGCGCGTTTAGCGGTATGCCTGGTCGCACAAGCGAACACTAGCGGTATGCCTGGTCGCACAAGCGAACACTAGCGGTATGCCTGGTCGCACAAGCGAACACTAGCGGTATGCCTGGTCGCACAAGCGAACACATTTGAAGACATTCGCACTTGACTCTCTTGCCTCGTAATAAACGGATGTCACGTACATGCCCCGGGAAAGCATGATACTGTCCAGATGGTTAGCGGCACCCTAATAATATAGAATTCGAGAAATAGCATCAAGGACTCGACGATATGTGTAAAAAGTAGTACCTATTATATTATGTTCGTTGGTAAAAGGTAGGTACTCCAACTGGTATAAAGGTCCAATTTATTTCGACCTGAACGTTAATCTGTTTTTCAAAGAAGACCCGTAGGAAGGCCGGTTATTGGAATATTTTTGTAGCGGATTAAAATGTAGGTCGGTACTTCAATTTTCTTCTTTAATGAAAATTATTGAAATCCTTTCACATGTAAAAAAGTGCCATAAATTAATTTAAAGCATATGTGTGACTTACGTTTTGATCATAACACACCATAAAACAACACTATCAATAACAGAGTTAATCTCTAAAAACAAAAGTAGGAAAACGTTGGGAAACTTTCGTGAGCCAGTTACGAAAGATATGGACAAACAGATAACAGTGAAAATAGAGCGAACAGGCGTAACTACAATTACGGCCTTATCTACTCTGCTATACGTTTCCTGGGTATATAAACCGGGAGCTTAGATTGCACTAATGTACGCGGACTCGGCGGCAAAAGATGTCCGACTAAATACTCTGTGATGTGATCTCGTACGTATTGTTAGGATAAAATGCGAATGAAAGGACTATAAAATATAAAGCCCGAAAAATATAATATGTATGTAATAATTTTTATTTAATTTATGTTTACATTACATTACGCAATAATTATATGAAACTATAATGTATAAACTATGTATACACGTATGTATATGGATTGTTGTTATTTTATACATTTATTTAGATTTACCCAAAAGAGAGGGATGAAATAAAAAATCCTTGGATTTACCTAATCAATGACATGTAAGAATTTACTGACCAATAAATAACTTTGACTTTTGACTTTGACTTTGAAAAATAAGTTAATTTAGTAACTAAATTTGAAATCGAAATACCCGTGTATGTATATTTTTTACAACATTTTTACGTTGAATTTGTGCAAAACTTTATGGCAGACATATTTCATAACATATTGTTCGTTGCATTTTGTATAGAAACTCGGCCAGTTTACGGCTTTACCTAATTTGAAAACGTTCACATGCTAACCGGCAATTTTACCTCCGCGTTGTCATGAGGGAATTAAATAGTCTATCATTAATACGGGCAATTTCCGTGGATATTTCTACCTGTCCGATTTAAAACCATATCGTGACTGGTATAGCTCGAATGCAGCGCCACCTTGTGCATTGTTTTAACTCGACTATTTCATGCTTATCTGAATACATACATCACGACACGAGCCACATTCTATAGCAGTCTTTCGGTAAACATCGAGTATCTATTTATTCATTACAAAACAATAGAGGTTAATATCAAAGAATCGCCGTGGCTTGATTTATTGGTGGTTCCGTCCCGGGCCCTTTGTGTTCTTCCTCGATTCAATCATGTGGCGGCGAACAAAACCAGCTGTCCGACGTGAATATTAATTTTACTTTCTTTAATGCTGTACGAATAAGGTTTAATCAACCTCCAATCTACGGATGGCAGTACAATAACGGTTGGATGCAGATGCAGTTGCATTGTACTATTTTAATGAGCGCATATCATGCTACCTACCTACTAGTAGATGCTCCAACGCTTGCCTTTTACGTCTCAAAACATGTGAGTCTAATAAATAAAAGAATTCGACTAAGCGCTTTACCAGTGGAACCATCTCTTATTGTTCAGCGTCACATTAATCACATTGGTATTCGGATTACATTCACCTACTTACCAGTCCCGACTCTACCCTTACATTTTTTCCTCCACAAAAAAACACACGTAGAACTTGTGACGCGTCGGAAGGAATAATGTTAAGCCCTAAAAAGTCCCCAGAAAAAATAATGTGACAAAGCGTCAAGAGGAAGTTGAAATTACAGAGATTGTCACCACAATCACGACAAATGAGTTTTTTTTAATCTTCTGTAATGGCATTCGGGTTTAGTAGCACAAACAAAACGTAATTTAATATGCCGGTTTCATCCCCTTGTAATAACATTGCAGTAGCAAGGAGTGGTTGGTCTGACATGAAATACGAGTATCTTCTTGGATCCGCATATCTATACTATATTATAATATTATAAAGCTGAAGAGTTTGTTTGTTTGAACGCGCATCTCAGGAACTAGGTACTTACTGGTGCGAATTGAAAAAATATTTTTGTGTTGAATAGACCATTTATCGAGGAAGGCTTTAGGCTATATAACATCACGCTGCAACCAAAAGGAGCGAAAAAAAAACAATGGAAAATGTGAAAAAAAACGGGGAAAATTATTCATCTTTGAGGGTTTCCGTTGCGTGCGCTGCGAAAACAGTTCAAGTTGTGGGTAACAGAATTTATAAAGCTGAAGAGGTTGTTTGAAAAATAAATATAATGCCCAAAATATCTAGTCCACGCGGACGAAGTCGCTGGCACCGCTAGTATATAATATAAATAATTTAAATAATGAATTCATGCATGCATGCGACTCAAAAAACTAGTACTGTACTTAGTACCTTTTACTTACAGACAAAACTTTTTCATTTTAGACAATATCAGATTATCAATTGATGTGTCCCAATAATGATACCATCTCACTACGCATTGACCCTGGTTATGTAAATGTAGAGCTTTTAAAAGCTCTACATTTACAGTTTTATCGGATAGAGACATCTATTTGTCCGACAGTTGGCAGTCTCATTGTTTGAATGCGTCCAGCTGTTCAATGTCATTTGATTCAGTCACTTAATGGAGCGCATGTGATGGATTTCATTGTTGAAGTTTTCTATTAGGCTACTGTTGTATTGTAAAGTTTTTGTGGTGTTGGCACGGGCGCGGCTCAAGCTGCAACTTCACAGGAAAACTTTTTTTTACAAAATATGTAACTATTTTGTGAAATCCGCGCGTGTGTTCAGGGCTGTAGCATTCGACTAGTTCTGTAGTTTCTGTGTGATACGTATGCTCATATGGCACATTAGTTTGTCCTGCGACAGCCCTAATTCTTATGGCAGGGCCTTCTGCACTACGCAGGTGCATAGCCACGTGTGCGGACTTCCAAGTGTGCGTGTGTTTTTATAGATGCAGTCCGCATGTGAGACGTGATTTGTTATTGGAACCTACTTGTGCGCATTCTACAGATTTTTCGGAGTGTGGAGGTAAACAAAACCCGTTTCGGAGGCGAGGCGCCGCTTTACTCGCTTACAATGTTCGTAGATTGGTACTAGATACTGATTTTAGAACAGATAAGGTCACGTTGATAGCAAGAAATAAATGGCTGAATTAACTTCTACGAATAAGCTAATAAACAGAATTTAAAAAACCTATTCCAGGCGATAAAAATACCCACAGCTAATTGGCTGTGGGATTGTAGTATCTACTCTACTTACAAACTATCTCTGCTACTGTTATTACAAGCACTTGAACATGCGGTACGCTGGTGCGATAAGAAAAAGGGAGTGATTTATTTTAAACATCGATTTGGAGTACATCCATCTATCATGTGCGTGGCAAGTGTGGCGCCGAGCTGCGTGGAGCCAGGCGTCTGCGCAGGAACCTGTGACGTCATGCGACGTAACCAGGACAGCTCCCGCCGCACAAAGGCTATCCTATCGTAAATTGCACATGTGGCCGGCCGTCGCCCTCTGGGAACCGACTTGTGCGTTAAATACCAAGAGAAATGATCAAAGAAACGATAAAGCGAAATACGAAAGAGACGTTCCGCGCTATGCGAGCTTCGCTTCCTCTCACATCTACCGAGGAGTAACATAACGAGATCTGATTTATAGCTGTCAGTTACAATTTGCTAACGAGTGTAAAGCATGTCAGGGATCAGTGATAAGATCACGGCCCTCGAATCGCATTTATTGAATGCAAATTGCAACCAGGAACGACAGGCGACGCGCGCAAGATTGAATAGAAACTAATTATTTAGGTACTCACGCATTGTCCTGTCAACGACTACTCGCCGTGTTGAGATTGTAAATAGAAATCCTTTGCAATAGGTCAACTTGATGTAGTGCTGTCTCGGAGAGAGTTATGAAAGCATACCTACCTGCAGTCACTAATCTGTCCTTAGCCCACCTACGCTAACTCGAAATCCTGGAGTTCTGTTTTTGTTAACCAATAGTAATTTAACTAAAATAAGATTTGGAATCTGATAAAGGGCTCGGGTTTTTGTTCTAAAAAGCGCAGGTATGGCCTAAAAACGCGTGTAATTGTAGAAAAGGTGAGCGCGTGCTGTCGGCTTGAATGGGGTCGCCTCTAACACTGACCATTGTGAAGTAACTTTGAGAATGTAAAGGGAAGATGTGTGCGCAGGTACGAAGGCCGGTGGTCGGGCCATAAATCTCCGAAGCGCCTTTATTCGCTGGTTCTATCGCGTGATCCTTCGCTGCATCCTCTGGGATGAATTCTTCATGTCTCTGGACAATGGCTGTCAGATTCACGCGAGCTAAACGCTTTCTACTGCCCGGAGCTGTTTGTACGTTCTGTGAGAAAATAAATGAACTCCGCCAAACATGGACGCGCTAAACTCCGCGCCGTGGTTCGTGTCATGAACAGCAAATAGGTCGGAGCAAACTATGCACCTACGTGCATTTTGCATCAGGTCGGGCCAATTGATTTATTAAGGTTACTCGACATTAAGGCTTTGGGTCACTGCATTAATTAATGGCATAAACAAACTGCAGTTGGAGATGGACTGTATTAGTAATGCGATATGAATTGGTATGCATCTATGTAGGTATGCAGATTACTTAAAGAATCTTAGTTGAAGATATTAGTTGTCTATACTATAATATTATAAAGCTGAAGAGTTTGTTTGTTTGTTTGAACGCGCTAATCTCAGGAACTACTCGTGCGAATTGAAAAATTCTTTTTGTGTTTAATAGACCATTTATCGAGGAAGGCTTTAGGCTGTACAACATCACGCTGCAACTTATAGGAGCGAAGAAACAATGGAAAATGTGAAAAAAACGGGGAAAATTATTCATCTTTAAGGGTTTGCGTTGCGTGTGCTGCGAAAACGGTTCAAGATAACAAAAAAGTATGTATGAAACTATTAATGCCCAAAATAACTTATTCCACGCGGACGAAGTCGCAGGCACAGCTAGTAGAAATATATTTTCCTACTTACGCGTATTACATGCATACCTGCATTTAAACGCTTTTATTTGATTTCAATTATTTTATTTGTTTACAGAAGGAGGGCATCGGTCAGTCACACGCGTTCCGGAGCAAGTCGTTCAGGAAACCACGACCATGCCACTGGTGTCACCAGCCGGTCCAGAACCAGGGCTCCTGCTGCAGAGGTGGGTCTAAACATTTCAAATGTAATTAATGAGAATTTAATTGTTTTTCAGTTGAATGAATTTATTAGTAAAACAATAAATTCGGACCAAGTAATTTTAAAAATAACATTTGCAGTTTTCCGTAAGAGAGTAAGAGAAAATATTTAATGATACATACACCATTAATTATGTCCTTGTAATATTAAAAACTCCACCTTGCAGTTGGGTTAAAGGTCTGATGCTGAAGGGGACTTTTAATAAATACTTGCAATATAAATTGATCAAACTCTTTATTGTACACACAACAGACAAACAGAACCACAAAAGACTTAAAAATAGTGTCACAACTGGCGGCCTTATCGCTAACAGCGACGAGATAGTACGTTCTGAAACTTTACCTACTCGCAAAGCATGAGACAAGAAAACTCATTCGGTATGTACTATGAAACTATCCCAAACACATTGAAATTAATTTAAATTCATGCAACGAACTCTTGACGTCTAGCCTCTAGACATACCTAGGTAAGTAAGAAAGAACTAAGCGCTAGATTTATAACTTTGCTTCGACAGACACCAGAGGTCATCGACTACAAATTACTTTGGAAAATTATTTTGAACTACTCTGTGTCACTGACCATTATATTCTTAAGTACCTACTACATATTTTTGTAACGTAATGTTAAGTAGATTTACGTGATATAGTATTTAGGTTAGAAGTTTTGTTTTTTTTTACTGAATTATAGACTATAAAATTACAGCTATTTATAAAAAAAAACTAACAATTGAAAAGTCGTAATCCGATTTGCATTTTCTTACAAATCAATGCTGTTAAAGTATCAACAAGCAATACGAGTAGGTAGTTTTCTTATGGTTTTTTTTAAACTTAAGGTTTAAAATAGGGCTGAACAGATTTATTTTACTAACTCTAATGTTTTTTGTTACAGTGTGCAAATATGTCTGCCACACGACATGCGAGAGCAAGGTAAGTTTTCATAATTCATGACTTTAGTACCAAAGCTCATACAAATACACAAAAACATTCCATACATTTTATAAAACGTCTTTTGTTGACAAGTGGCGCCATCTGTCCGACGCGGCCTTATTTCAAGGCAATGATTCTTGTATCTCGAAGCATAGCACACAATCACGTATCATTGTGTCCAGCTTTTATAGATCACTACTAGATGGCGCTAAGTTGGCACTTTTAAGTTACGTTTAAGTTAAATTGATTTCAGAGTATAGTTAATTTTTTTTTAAATCATATCTTAATGTTATCTAATTTGAATTCTTAAAAAAAAATATATTTAACTATGTTATACTATGCATGTTACAATAAACTTTATGCACAAAAATCGTGAAAAAAAATACCCACTACGATCCAAGCTCTTGACTCCAAAAAGCTGTAGTTTCCAATTAGCAATGAGAGACCGCTCTATCAAATACCAGCGAGGAATCTGCTGCCAGTACAGATCGTAGGACTCGGAATAGCGTGAATTTTTAATGAAGGTAACTACTCACATTGCATTAACAAAAAAAGTATTAAAAACGTACCTACTCTCTCAAAATTTAATATAGTATCGCAGACCTATCACAATTATGTATTATATAAAATCAAAATGTTTTATCACAGACAAAAGATGGTGCGTACAAAATTAATATAAAAACAGAAATAATTATAGCCTTACTGAATAGACACGATTATGCATGTATGTATGGTATTTAACACAACTTATAAATTAACTAGTGGGTGGTCGCGGCTTTGCTCGCTTTTGAAGTAAAACTTGCATCCCCTATTTCACCCCTTTAAAAGTTATATTTCCAAAAAATCCTTTCTTAGCTGATGCCTACGTCATATCACCTACCTTCATTCCAAATTTCAGCCCAATCCGTCCAGTGGTTTGGGCTGTGCGTTGATAGATCACTATATCAGTCAGTCAGTCACCTTTGAGTTTTATATATTTAGATAGATAGATACAAATGTATGCATGTATCTATACTTGGACAACAAAGTAAGAAATACAAAGTTTCTTTGTGTAGTGTGTATCTATATCTACTAGGATCATTGTTATTCCATGTGTGAACATATTAGTTCACCCGCAGGATGATATCACTGATCCGACGATCGTGACATAAGCTATGCAACCGACGTACTTATATGTAGGTACTAATATGACTGAGATATTATATATTGGATTACTAAAAATGTAAAACAAATTTAGTTAATTACACTATAATACAGTGAATGTAAAACAAGTTTAAAACAATATACAATAACTGTTTTTACACCTTGATTGTATACTGTGTTAGTAGGGAAAAATAAAATATGTATAGATTTATTAAAAAACATGTATAGTACCTAATTGTTTTGTCTTCTTGACATCTTGTAATTAACAGCTTCTAAAACTATATATCGATAGTTAAGTTTTTATTACTTCAATTCGTAATTTTCATTTGACAGTACCTTTCATGAAAAATAAGAAATATGTGTGTTGTGTGTAAATTCTTGAAAATGAAATTACAAGTACCTAAGCTTTAGCTAACTTAGTAATCCAAACAGCATTTACATTTTCTTCAAAAATTCCTTTATTATTCTGATAGCTTATAAAACGTGGGTAAAAAGAACACGCCTCAGCCACAGTCGCGGCTACAAACGTATGTAAATAACCAACTCGAGCAATAATTCACTACAACTTTAAATATATTGTCGGTGAGTCGTACGTCTTCCGGATTGTCAACACCGGACCGGAATTATAATTTGATGAAAAAGTTTTGAGCTTCGAGAAACTTTCTTTGTTCGAAAATGAAAAATTAAAACTTGAATAAAAGATTTTTAAGGTGAGAATTCAAGTACCATCCATACAGCATGTGAGAACATGAATTGGTTGGTAACGTTTGCCTAAGTTTATTTTTATTGATAATATTGATACGGAAATTATTAAACATTCTGGCTTTCAAGAATGTTATATAAGACATTGCTGAGAATAATGAAACTGATAACATATACTTACTTAAAGAAAAAATATATTTTATAGTTTAATTTCAATCAAACTTTTTCTACTATGCACTTTAAAGTTGTAAAAGCTTGCATAACTATGTACCAACATATGCAGCGATGGCAATCATCACTCCCTGGTCACGCTCCCTTTGTTGGAGCGTCTCCCAAATTGGCCACTTTACCCAAACAATACCCACATTATGAGGATGTTTCATAACAAATTGCCCCTTAACCATTTACAATTTATGCTGTCAAATTCAATTAAAATCGTCAGATGTTAATCTTACAACTTGTGGCAGTTGCGCCTTTTCTCATTCCGTGCGAACTGCAAATATCTAAAAGTTTAAATATACATATTCGTCAGAGTCATGGTCAGATAAGACGAAAGTTAAGTTTTTTTGGCGATCCTGGCTTGGGTGGAGTGCTCCAGCATAGGGGCTCCTTTTATTTTAAATTAAGTATCAATTTTCATCTTATATTGGTAGTAGGTACTAACTTTAGTTATAAGTCCTATACTTAAGTTTTAACTAACAAAAATGGATCTATTTTAGTAAATAATTTTAGTAATTAATTTAATAACATTATTTTGTATTTGTGATATACACACTTTTGTATAACACTTATGTTACTCGCATTAATTAGAGATAATAAGTTTGAAATTCTAATCTACCCTATAGCAAATTTTAGACGTTTGAGCTGCTTGCTTATTTACAAAACACAATCTTACAATTAACAAGATGGTCTTGGAAAACATTTGTATAAAAACTTTTACGATCTAATTAGGTGGGTAGGTATTATCAACCCATTAGTTCATGTGATTGGGCAAACTGGTTGATCACCGAAATCAAATGATAGAAACATGTTCCGCTTCCCGTCGTTACTTTTTATGGCATTTTATATCTAATTAACATGACATCACGGTTTTATGATGAACATCATTAACCATGACCATGTAGAGTTTATATCTGTCATTTCATGCTGAGATGGCATATACTCGTACTACCTGAAAATGAATCAAGGTTAAAGGTTTTTAAAGAGTTCAGTTATAGGTATTGCTAACCTATAATTTCGCCTAAAGCCTATTGGAGATTTATATACGTACTCCGTGTCTGATTAGTTCTTATAATTTGTATGTATAGTATTTTGTAATGTATTTGTCAAAGCTTACTATGCTTCTAAAGTTGCAAACAAATCTATTTAAAATTAAAATAATTTCAGTCATCTGTGAGATATATGATTCCAAGGTTTAATTGCAATTGTGTTAATTGCAAGATAGTTCTTCAAAGAGGAGCATTATGAAAGTGCCCTACACAGTTCGAATAGACAATTTCTCTGAACGATGATTAGTTTTGATCACTTTTAACTGTTTTGGAGTAATTTGACATGCTCCGTTTATTTTTAATTTACAATCTGGAAGAGAGAACTTGCCTAGCAATTATTTTACACTACTCTATGATTTGAAAGCTGTTTCGGACTTAAAATTAATTAGTTGTGTATGACAAGTCGTTAGTCATTCAGTTTTAGTACACACTCAAGTGTCTTTAAACTAGGTGTTTCTGCGGTAAACTACCAATGAAAGCTCCATTCAAAGTTCCGTTCCGTTATAACCTGTAAAGCCTATTTGCCTATTATATCCTAACGGAGTACATTATCATAATTGGTTTATCTAAATCATGACGCTGAAATGCTTTAGTTAAAATACAGTGACAGAGGAAGTGCTATTTTATCTCTCACTATATAATCTAACAAGTAGAATTTTACTATATTACGTATGTATTTTCTTTTGCGACTTTATCAGTACAAAGACAAATAGAGCGATAAGGCAAAGTCAGGCAAGCCAGGCTGTATACGCGGTGTCAGCAACAAGCTGTGTCTATTCCCAGCTGCGGAACATTGTAAAGATGTTAATCAGAAAGTCCTTTATTCACGTAGAATGGGAAGCCGCGGGCCATCTCGCGCGGAAAGCAAGCTCAGTCGGAATGCTTCTCAGAGATTTCACAGCCGTTCATTTAATCGTGTTTCTTCTTTTATTGTCTTTTAAGACTTTAAATTGCTGTTTTTATTTCTTTTAAGGATTTATTGTGAGTGAGACGCTGAAACCGTTTGAACAATACACTTAACTGAAGCACTTTACTTTGATTTCCTTTTTTCCCGCACGACACAAGTATTTATGCACCTTAAAAATGTATAATTACTTGTGTTGAGTCTGGTCGTTTGTATGTATAATAAGTATGTATTTACAAAAGAAAAGTATATAAGTATTATATCCGTTATCTAGTACCCACGACACAAGCGTTTGCTTAGTGTGGGGCTAGATGGCGCTGTGTGCAATGTCCGGAATATTTATTTTATTTTTTATTTTTATTTAGAAGTTTGGAAGTAATCACATTTCACAGATGGGTTTGATGGTTCCTTCCTAAATAGGTGGTCGGAACTGTATAAAAGTGAGAGTGGAAAATAATCAAGCGTTTGTTTGCTTTCACATTAATTGCTACGGGAATTATTGCGTTGTCGTGTGGTCGTAAGTTGCCATAAACGAAACAGAGAGATCAATCGGAAACCGTTACGCGTGCTTTGAATGTAATTTATTCCGTAAAACACTCGTAAATTTAACTGCATCGCTGCGTAGGCGCCGAGCGCATGTAACGCACAAGAGCCGTCCAATACAAACGTATTGTAACCCGAAGAGGTATTGTGATTTGTGACAATAGATACGATATAAACCACATTGAATTTAAAGTGTCGATCGATGCCGGCTTTTGATCCGAGAGCACAAGTAAGCCGCTTTATTAACTGGAAGGTGTATCGCACAATCAGCAATATCAATACTTTTTTACGTTTACTTCGTGTACGGGCGTGCAGCGCCAGCCCGACACCCGGCCGAACATTGATTTCATCCGCGATACATTTTAATGAAATGTGAGAGTTTTTATGCGGGTGAACATACAAGTATTCGTAAAATATAAATAAATGTGTGCCCCTTGCGATTTGCCTACCAAAATCTTCATTCCCTGCCGTGTTATCGTAGGCCTTTGCATATTATATGACATTACGGTCCCATGACACTCGCAAAATGTTGCTGAAATTCATGAAAATCTTTGCTCGTTGTACCGCGGGCACTTTTACGATTTTACTCTCGGCGAGGGAAACTTTCATTCATGAATATCTAGGAGAAAACATCACAGAGTTTCAACTGGCATGGTTTGTAGCAGGCTGATGAATGCTGCTCGTTACCATAAAATCAGAGATTTATCGATGGTTCTCTCGTCGAGCTCGCACGTTCTATAGCGTGCGTAATTTCTTTTAATGTGTCTGTTAATTAACTGCATTTTAGCGCTCTCGATACCAAAACCAGTTTATATTTAACCCAAGAATTCCATGGAAAGATAAATAGGGTGCCGATAACGAATGATTAAATCGTCACCACGAATAAGTAACTTTATAACATGCAAATTCGAGCTTATTAAATACCGAGAATACATTGTAAATGTTGTGAATAAGATTTTTTATGTTCATGTCCAAATATAATATTCGGGAAATATTTATTTGTCATACAGAATTGCAAAATGCAAATATTAACATGTTTGTATTTTTTATTGGTGTCGGATTTGCTTTGTAAGATGGGTTCAGAGATGTTGACCTAAATTATCTCCAAAACTTAAGTAAATAAATGTCCGCTGCAGAAGGCAAGAGAGATATTTATGTACATTGAGTGTATTGATACAATTTGCGAACGTAACAAGCGGTCGTTTATCAAAAGGCGAAGAATAAGATCTTTGAGAGGTGCCGTTATATCGGTGTTGCCAGAGATCGGTCGGAGGGTGATGTCATCACTCATTGAAACAGTTGTAGAAACAAGCTTGTTTGTTCAGACACCCAATATTTGACGGCAGAGCGTCGCCAGCAGCAGCAGCTATGTAGGGCGCCACTTGCCCACTTATTGAATGGAGAAATGGTTTTGATTGAGACGTATGGCTCCTCCGTTAAACGGGTTTATGTTTTGACATAGTTTCTCGCAATTAGTATGTGGGTGAGCGCTCCGTGAGGCGATAGTTTAATGAGTGGATATAATAAACCGTGGAGCTGAGTGGTTGCAGAAAGCTTTGGCAGTTGTATTGTGGCGTGAGTGAAACGCCGCGCGCCGCCCGCTGCATGCAAATGACGCCGGGAGGCGCGCCACGCGCACCGGTCTCACCACTGTAGTACACTGTGTGCTGTGTACTAGGAACTCGACACTCCACCTCACTCCGGAAGCATAAATTACTCTTTTAAATCAGGTTTAAAGCTCGCCTTCGAAATAAGAATTCCACTCACAAGAACGCCAAAATTATTCTAAAAATGAAACGGGAAGGAGACTTGATTTAAATTCAAGTATGGCCAATGTAAATCTTGTACCTGTCTAGCTTTAAACGAACTGAAGAAGGAAAACTTCTGACTCGTAACTTTTCTGTACGCGAGGTAGGTATCTTATACCGCGGACAGGTTTTATCTATTCTGTTCACGGCGTAGTTCCTGGGGTTCCTTAAGGCTTTATTAGATAACGGATAACGTCGCTTCTATCACCAACAACTAACAAACAAGAACGGTTAACGATCAACAAGTCAGGCCATTAATACCCTGATCAAAGTTCTACGCGTAACTTACTATAAAGGATTCCGCGATAGTACGTGATATCACGTGCATAGGCGCGAGGAAATGTAAGGAAAAGCTTGCTTGGAGCTTACAGAGGAGCTTAATACGCTCGGCATGTGCGGAAAAGATTGATCAGGATGTGCCGCTTAAATAAGGGAAAATGTTTTGCGAGTAATATTTATCGTTGTCACACGAAGACATCAAAATCTATTGTATTTATACGTGCTTTGTCCATCCGTAAAATAAATAAAAAAACTAAGCTTACAGACTGGCTCTATCTTTTATAACATTTAAATCACTCGCAGAAAGCTCCATATTCTGAGAATTTGAAACAGGCGAGTGGTCAAGTGCAAGTCTATCAATCATAATAAAGCCTGTTTGAATAAAGCTCATCAAAGGCTCCACAGCTTGGGCAGGAGTGTCGTGTCCAGAGGCGGGTGGTGCGGGCCGCAGGTGCAACGGTCGCGAGAGCGCGCGAATCTGCGCGGGCGCAGTGCCGCCGCGCGCCTCGCCTCAGCCACGCGCACGCGAATACCACTTTTACCCAAACATTCGCGACCCCCCTTTCCTATTCCGAACTCCTTATACAGTAGCCTTCCTATAAATAGTCACGAACACGCAGCGGTGGCCGCACGTGAACCGCCGCCGAAACTGTGCGAATGTTCTATGCTGAATATAAACAAATTAAACCGAGTAAGGACTCTTAAGATTATATGTGAATGGTGATTATAAATGAAGTTGTTTTGATGTAATTTAGTGCGTACTCTTGCGTGACACTTTGAAGCGGTAAGGACTTGTTTAGGTAGATAGATTTATAGATTCAATGCAGTATCTTAATTTTCTTTCCGTCGTGTTTTGCGATATCAATTTTCCAACAATACAACAATAGATAACAAATTACATTAATAATTTGAACCGTTATTAAAATGCTCTTAGAAAGCTCCATCAATACAGCAAATTATGCAAACATTGCAAACTTTCGCTTAGTCCTTACTTCTGTTTTGGTTCAGCGAACTGCGAAGTTCCGTGATTCCGTCTCTTGTTCGGAAAATTGGATATATTTATTATTTATAGCTAGGTATATAGTGTAGCTGGGTGTATAGTGTAGCTGTGTAAATATTGCGGCTAGGTTTCTAAGGAAGAAGTTGATGTTTGATCCCTCGGCGCGACATTCGCCGCGGTATTGGCCTGCGGCGTGCGTACATTACAGTGCCAGCTTTGATTTACGTTCCTATTTCGCATTCCGATAGCTATGCAATTACGATTAAGGTTTATCGCAAATAGGTACACGTATACGGTGCATTGTAAATGTTTGGTATACTGGATTCTTTATACATATCTTTTACTTAGTTTAACTTAAAGTAAACGCTTTTGATTTAAACGATGTTTCTTTATTGAAATTTCAGATTTATAAATGAGGAAAATTAATTTGCATGTTTTTACAAACTTGTAACTTATCCTACCAAGTGATAGAAATTACAGTATCATAGATAATATATCAAATCGTACGAAGACAGTTAAAAAGCTCTAAATATTAAACTTCATCGCTATCAAACTTAAAAAAGCAATAGTTGAGGCAGCTAATTCTAAACATGTAAAAGTTAGAAAAAAATTAAGACGGCTAAATTTTACTCGATTTGTTTTTGTTTTTTAATCGGATTTTTTTTTAGTAAGCCTGTATCTATAGGTACATTCAGCGTACAGAATCATAAGATGACAGCCAAGGCCGACACTTGAACTAGACTGAGTCCACTGGACGCAGTATTCCGGTCTCATTGCCAAGTTTCTGTACAGTTCTTACAGCAGTTTGTCTAAAAAGGTCAATTCAATTTATAAATGCCACGAAAATAGGACACCAGATTATAAAATCATGCTCCAAGGTCACATTTTATCAGATAAATAATGTAATCAATTACTAATTTTTGTTTTGATAGCTTGCGTACAGGAATTAGATAAATAATTAAGGATTATAAACTACTTGATTGATCAAGGAAACGTGTTATGAAATTAATTCAACAAACATACACAAATACACATACCTACATTATGTAACTAATATACGTAGACATCTATATTGAGTTGCTTCTAATCTATTGTCAGATTTAATTGAATGTGCCTATCCTGGTCAATAGTACAACAATAGGTTTTACATCCAACGTTTTACATTCATTGAGCTATATAAGTAAGTAAGTACCATGCAAATACCTATTTAGGTATTGTGGGAAGTAAATGCTTACAATTGATATCATTATGTCATCAAATTGCGCGAGACCTCGAAATTAACCGTTCAAGGTGACAAAAATTTCGTTATCAAACAAAACTAGTATTCGAACGTTACCGCGAATGATTGTGGGTGATAAGTTGATAACAATGTTGTGTTTTAGCTTATCGATAAAGGGTCTTGAGTCACGTATGCCATTGCCTAACGGGCAGGTGTGGGCCGCGCTTCAGGCAGATTTAGTGCATACTTAACTTACGTAATTTGGAATAAGTTATTCGTTAAGCTTTTGATAGAGCTGAAAAATAAGACGGGACAAGATAAGAGCGCTTTACTGACCGTTTAGAGTGTAGAGATAGTGAGTTACTTGCTGCGCTAAGTAGGTATCAAGTTTCAACTCATGTTCAAGTGCATCAGCTTAGGAATGGATATTATGGTGGAGTGTGTAGTGTACTAATTATTGCTAAACGAAGAGAGCTGCACGAAAACTCACTAGTGTGTTAATAGACTATGTAAATATTGGATTCGTGGACAAAATAGTGAATTTTGTGAGCAATTTAATTCGAAATGCATCGAAGCAGCAGATTGGATAGCAGCAGCACTTCAACTTCTTCGGGCAGCTCAGATCTACGGGTAAATATCAGCTTTATTTTGTTCCATCTAAAGACCATTTTTCAAATATAAGTTGGTGGTATGAAGTATAAATTCACTTCGAAAGCATCGTATTTTACCCTTACTGATGCTAAATGTGTACATTTAGATTTGTATCGAGGAGTTAATAACGTCTTTAGGAATAAACCTGCGCGTATTATTTGTGAGAGATTGAATTTCCAATTAAATATTACAAGCTGTCTATTTGGGTTCCAGTTTATGCTGATTAGCACATTTTGTAGTTTGAGAGAAATTATTATTTGTGCGAAACTAACAGTCAATATAGTATATAGCATTGTTATGGAAATAAAATATCCAGCTACAATATAATTCATATCCAATCGCGAGCCTTATCGCTATGCAATGCGATATTTTACGGGCACGCTCTGACGTTAATATGCAGTATTTTTAAATTTAATGTATTGAATGTATGTTCAAGTGTATTGGTATGTACATTAGCCTATATTCGCAGTCAAATCGAGGCCACGTCTTGATTACTCGAAGACATGCTGTTCAGGTCAAAGATTCTCAGGCAATCAGGGTTTGGCTTCGTCTACGTATGTACTCCTCGTATTTCCAGTATATAAGTATTCATACATATATTAGATTTACCTAAATGTTTATTTTTTTTAGATAACACACAACAAATGACAGTACTATATCTAAGCAAACACCTATTTGTTAATCCCTTCAAAATATCCAGAAGCAAAAAAACTCACTAGAGATGGCTTTATTTATACTCGTAAAAAAAACAGTATACGTTTTCCACAAAATCTCTTAGTTCTTCGTTCTTCAATTGCAGTTATAAATATTTCCCTATAAAAATTTGTTTTGCCAATTCCACCTGGAATTCCTGAAGCTCAACAAAACTTGGCATAACTTTTCCCAGACTACCCTCATATTTACTCCGGAGTATGTATAGTTCTATACCTTGGCTCCGACTCCAATCCACTTTAACTTTAATACGATCTAGTTGGCGAATGCACTCGTTTATGCTTCTCTGACAATACTATATGATGTTGAAGCTTTTAGAATGAAGTCTCCTGCGATAATATGACGAAGCTTTTTGTTGTAAAGAAAGATATGAAAACAATTTTCTTTCGTGATAAGTGTTGGTCAACGAATGTAGCTTTTGCATTTAATTTTATTGAAATTGCTTAAGATAATCCAAGTAAAGTTTCAACTTGCTTTCATGGTCTTAGCAAGTATGGAAAGCTTTCAGAACTAATATTTATTTTCTAGCAGGAAACGGGAAATATTTCTTTCGAATACTTTATGAATGAGTCTCGCTAATATCTTTAAGTTAACGTGAAAATCGTTAACATGCCTGCATAATAATTATTTCCTAGTCTCGGCTGAAGTATTTTGCTAAAACAAATAAAACAAGCAAGTTGTCGAAGGCGGGTTTGCTTTGAAATGTGTGGGTCATTCTCGAACGTGGTCGGTCGCTTCATTTATCAAAAGCCAGCGAGCTTTTCAAGACGAGACGATATCCGAGAACTCTACACATGGGCAAGATTTTATGAAAAATGTATAGTATGCAATATATATTTTATGGCTAAGCTCGAGTTTATGGATAAGGCAAAAAATGTTTTGCTCTGTAAGTAAAGACATAAACTATTTCAAAGTAAGTAAAGTATACATACATGTATGTATAAGTATGTGTCTATGATTGAATGGAATTCCCAAGTTGTACTTACGTATAGACGGCAGAGGGCGTGCTCCGGCCAGCGCGGCGTGACGCAGCCCGCGGCGGCGCCGGCGCAGCCTGCCGGTGCAATACCGACGTTAAACGTGCATTATATCTCCATTTACCGCTGCACTAATAATCGGTTCAACTAACAATTTCAATGAATAATTACCGCCTTTCGAAATGTCTCGATACCACCATAAATCTGTGTTCGATTCGAGAATTCCTCGACGTACTTAATTGTGATAGGGACATAATAACCCCACTCCGACTTTGGGAGATATTAATGATACATTGTTGATATTAATTTATGATTTAAAATACATCATACCCACCGCGTCAGGCTGTGAGGTTAAATTATTTCTTGGAGGGTCTAAATTATTTTAAGTGGTGCACGCAATGATGCCTATTTAGCTGGTAGTTATGTAATTGTAGGACATGATTTATTTGATCTGTTTTAATAAGTGATAAGATTTTGTTATTTTGTTAGAACCTCTTTGTAGAATGAAGCTAGAATTAGTTTCTTTTTTATCAGACTTTTCTATATAATAGCCAATGTAAAATAGAAGCATCCCCTCCGGAAGCGTTTCTCCGGGAGATATAATATTTGGCGAACTGCTCCATCAATTTGGCAGACAGTAATGGCGGCTGTTTTGCCCAAATTGGGAGTTTCCGTCACACAGTTTGTATTCAATTTGTACGTACTTGGAACAAGGGTGTACCTACCTACTGTCAATAACAAAATTGAGGGGGAAAAACAAGTGTTTTATAACGTAGTTACATTGATCACAGTTAACCGAAAAGACTTACAAACAAGCTAATTAGTTTTTTATAAAAAAAATATAATAAGTAATTTTTACAAATTTGTCCGTTTGTTTTTTTTACGTGGGGTAGGTTTACGTTTGACTACAGCCTGCCTGATGTTAAGCATTGCTGCAGCCTAGAGTGTAACACGCTTACCTAGAAGATACCTCTTAACTCTAGATTTGAAAACCCCTGGACTGGAGTTCGCAGGAAACAGCTTCTTTCTTGTTTGTGTATTGGCGTTATGGACGGATTGATATAATTTTAGTATGAAAGTTATAGACAGGTTTCATACCAAATACATCTATTTAAACCGAAATAACTTAAGTCAAGCAGCTAAGTAAAATGACTACACACTACTACTTCTAAGAAATATTATCTCCTAAAAAATTAGATAAAATGTTTATAATTGAATTGCTCAGTGATACCTGTTGTTTATTTACTGTTTATGCTATGTTTCCAAGAACCCAGTCTGTTTACGAGTAAACGCTAAGTTATTGCATTCGTTTAGATTAGATAAACTTTCTACGCTGTCTAGGCACTATTTAGCGCGAGCATTTAACAGATATAAGGTCTGAACACGATTGAGTATTGGAATGGAAAGGCTTATAGCTGTCGAATTAGAAATTGATGGATTAGATCAAACTATTGGCAGTTAAATAACCTCGAGGGGCTACTATGAGATTGTTTCGTAGATTATAAAATTGTTACTACAGGTAAGCCACACATTTCATGCCACGAAAATGAAGGAAATGTATTGTGTTAATATCCACACCAATGATTTAAAAATAGGAATTAAGCGTAGATTATAAGTAAGGCCCAATAGGGGTGACATGGTCATGTCTGACCAAACCCTTTTCCAAATAAAGAATAAAAAAAAATGATTTAAAATGTCCATCGATTCTTGTAACTATGGCATTTTTAATTTTGTACAAGTTTACGTTTGACTACAGTTTGCCTGATGTTAAGCAATACTGCAGCCTAGGGTGATACATGCTAAACTAGAATGTACTTATTTATTATAAAATTGCTATTTACTTTAGTCTTGAAGAACTTGGACTCCATTCCAAGTAGCAAATTTATGTTCTTTATAATGCTGCCATTATATTTAATAGTAACCTCCGCCCATACAATAGCAGCTTATTGGCGGCGCGTAACTTTTACAACTTCCTTATTTGCAATCGTCTGTGATAAGCTTTCGCGTATGTATATTAGCGTCGAGGTAGATTGATTGACACTCGCGGAGAATGTGTCGGATTGCGTTACACACAGGCCTATGCCGCAAGATGGAGCTTACAAGTTAGCGCTAAGTGATAACTTGATGAGATACCTAAGTAAGTAAGAACCTAAGCGTTTTATTTTGCTCGGGGAGCGTACGGCATTTTTTTTATTTGTTATTTATTTGTGAAAGGTTACATAACTTAACGTTAAAATAATAGATATCAGACCATCACCTGATGATGGATTAATATCCATCATCATATACATGCTAAAGTCTCTGTTAACAATTCATTTAAGTTTTATATCTACTTCTGCCTCTTAGATTTCATGTAACTATTTTGAAATATCAGCGACCAAAATAAAATACCTACATACAAAGTAAGAATGCGGTATTTTTCACAAGCAACCTAATTGAGAAATAAAATAATGTTATTCCCAAAATATCTCATCATAACAAGACGAAATTCTGGCTAAATCTCTCTGAAATTGCGGACAAGGCTTCGCAGTGGGTGTTTGTTGAATCTAATACACCTTCCTGTAGGTCGGTGTCGGTCGATACTTTAAATGTCACCCGTTTCGGGCGCCAGCTTGCGAGCTCGCCAGATTAGTGCCCAAGAGACTGCGAGCTCCGTTGGTATTTACAACATTGAGCTAACCACATAATATCTTATTTACTAATTGTTGATGAAAAGAGAGAAACGAGTTAACAGACAAAATACTAATCAGTTAATCAGTCAAAGACGTTTAATGCTTTATAGATAGATTTTCTCCATGATGCGCGCTTCGACTTAGTCAATTGGCATCGTTTTCAGACTTAGGCAACTCTCAGATATAATAGCGAGACTGATATTATTATATCATATTCAAGATTTAAATACATATCTTTTTACGGCAGCAAAGCTTCGTAAGTACCCACATGAAGGCATAAAAGCACAATTCAGATAAAATATACAAAAAGGGCGTGAATAGCGTTCTATACAGACTCGGCCGGTGTCCATCTATAACGAGATCGCTGGTTATCCTGCGAAGGTAACGATTACATCACTCCTATTACCTTTTTATGGACATCTACTTATCTCAAGAGGTATTCCAACATACATACAGTAGGTACTTATACGAGTAGTATCACATCTCTGGGAAAATATAATATACCTATTAGATAGGCAGGTGCGATAAGCGTAACTTGATTTGAACACCTACTAGACTCGAAAATATAATGCTATTTGCATAATCAAATCATAGACAGTTTAATAGCGTTGACATCCGAATAAAAATGCAATAACAACATGTTCATAACATTCTGAGATATTGAATAATTTATCGTAATTAATTGACGTTATCGTGTAATAATAAGATAATATTCATGCAAAACATTTTTAGCTTTACAACCAGTTGGTTTGCCGAAGGCTATTTAAAGAGCTCAAAGTTACAGATTAAATTGTAACCAGTGAGTTACAAGAAATTAGCGAAAAAACATAGCTTTTGTCTCTTTTTGTAGCTTGGACGTCGCACAAAATATACGAACACGTACCGCAATAAAAGTAAATTGTCTGAATCTTTAGGATAGGGTTTTCTGGTGGAGCGTTAAGTTAGCAAACTTATAAAGTATCAAGTCCGCTTTGTTTGGAACTGTCCAAGCAAACAGATTTATTCAAAGGAACTTTGCTGCTCGAGGCCAAGTCACTCGCTGGTGGAAAAGAAATAGTTCCCGAGCTCGTGACGCGCTGAAACCTCCGTGCCATGTTCGTGCCACATTTATTTATCCTCTCGTGAAATATGAACCATTATTCGTTTAAACAGATATCTCTTATCCAATTTCATATCGAACGTATGCAATAACTCATGAGCAACGAGTCTGGAGCGGCAACAATGCAAGGTCGTTTCGGTTGTTTGCAGAATTTGGGAGACACCGCGCCGTGCCGTGAAATTGGAAGATAAGACATTACTGTATGTGGAATATGTGGATTCAGTTTACTTACACAAATAAAATTTAAAAGTGGCATTCAGAGAAAGTCAGACGAGTGAAACAGATACGAGACCATACATTTTTACAAGACAGATTTGCCAGATTTGTCGGTAAGATCTGGTAGACAGTCACATTTATTTATATCTGCCGGTATATGCCGGCCGCGGTATTCGCTGATTGTGTTGCTCTGTTTGCATCTCTTGCATGATTGCGGTGCCATGTTTACGGGCAACGGCCGCGCCGAATGTCTCTACATTGTTGGAATTTTTGCTAACTGCCGCTGAACTCTGCGGAATTTCACAGAAACCACAGTAGACGCGGTCGTCTAGCAACCTTTTTTGCCATCAAAGTTTTACAACTTAAACATTTTCCTGTTCATAAATTGACTTCATAAAAACCCTGTATTGTTGGTATTTTTGACAATGATTGTGTTTGCTCTTAGATCGTTGTTGGATAAAGCGATGGGTGTTGCTTACAGTTACCGCATAAATTGTAACAAGAGGTTAGTTACACCGGTCTGCCTGCGTAATAAACTACGTATCTTATTTCAAGCGATTGTTTGGTTCGTTTGTCTGCTGATTTTGCGTCGGTGGTTTAATTAAATTGAAGTTAGGGCTTTCTCTGTAGGTTTGTAGCTCATTAGCTGTTACTAGCCATGCTGTTAGCGGCTCGTGGCTCGCTCTAATGGTGAATAGCGGCCTGCTGCGTGTGGGTTTACCGAACTACCCACCTTTGTAAATAATAGACTATTGCTTAAATTGAACCAGCTCTCCATTCAATTGATCTGGGAACAGTTCAGGTCACGTCTGTGTTTTCAATTACATCATTGTGCAGCTGTTCCATAAGGAAATAATCTAGTTTATGTATCCAGCTCATTTCATTTAACAAATTCATTTACTTACATCTCGTAAAGTTTATTAGTTAGACGAATAGCATACAAGTAATTGTATATAGATGTAATAATAGGATTGGATACTATGATATCTGATCGTACTTTTTAGTTGGATACCATTTTAGATCTATCGTTGAGTTTATTCGCATTAAACAAAAAACTCAAGCATTGTTTCTCAATAAAGCCCGATTCTTATCTTTCGTTATCTCTCGACAAGAGTCTAGTTCGTAAATTGTATCTATTCGGCGGTTCGTGTCGCAATTAAAACTCGCACATAAAAACATCAATAGTTGCCGAAAGACCCGGAACTGGCAGTCAATCAGTCTCCGCAGACTGAAACGGCATACAAACATACAAATAAATAAATGTATGTATGTTTATGTATTGCTACATACTTACCGGCAGTCCGGTATCGCATGCCGACAGTTTGCTCGCTAACCGTCCGCTCCCAGCCTATGACTGGCGAATTTTTTCGCTAAATCACACCACTAACCAGCTAAACTCTAATCCGTCATCGTAAAGTTGAGAATGTTACAACGAATATTTACATCTCGTCAAGTAAATCTCGTTCGGACACGATATAATCTGAAAAAGTGATAATCGATTTCTTGTTAGCAACGTTTCAAGTTTTGTACAGCTTTTTATTTCTTTACAATCGTGACGAATTTCTTCGGTATCGACGTCTAATTGGATTTTGTCTTTAGCTTGTAGACTTCATTCGGTCATCAATTGTTATGATTATTGTGGCTAACGGTCGTTTCGTTTCGAATTATCTTCCTTATTACTATTTCTTTATTGAGTTACCGTAATAGCCACAAACAGTAGGCAGTCTTCTAAACGAGCTTTATAAACATTAACTGAAGCACTGGAGCGAAGTAAATTCAAGTAGATGTATGTTGCTGACGACGACGCGAGAAACAATGGGATTGCATCCATTTTAAACGTTTGCCTAATTTTTTCTTAACGCTGCGTTTTAACATAAAGGGTAAATAAATTTTACAAGATAAATTAGAGTAATCACAAGTAGCTCATCATTCTACAATTATCTTGATTCAGTATGTGTTGAATCATATTAATCAAAAATTCGAATGAAAGTTCACTAAAAAGGCGAATCTTCAAATCACTTGAAGTTAATTTACGTTAAAATGTTAAAACCATAGACAATGTCTATGGTTAAAACATTGCCGGTAGCAAACTGAATTTACTATACCAGGGTTTCCAAATAAATAGTAATGAAGACACTTATACCCGTCAGTCAGTAAGTGAATGTTCGAAAGCACCTCATCTCGGAGTCAGTTGATGTCATCTCATGAGATTGAGACCGCACGCTCTTGCCTGTCAGCCGCTGCAAAACAAGTTAAACACCCATTTTAATATCACGCATTTCCGTTTAAATTATATCGTAAATTGCACTTAAGTTTTGCCGGATGCCTTCAGCTGTCCGTGTGAATGTAATTTGGAATGTCTCGTGCCAGGAATTGGACTCGATTGAGACGAGAAATTGTGAGACATTCGTTTACAGATTTTGCCAAAAATGATACACAAAAAAAGCAATTCACACGTACGATATCACGCTCAGGAAATCAAAATGTCGAATATTGAAGATTTTGTCTGAATTAATTATACTTTATACCACTAAACACATTTTTATTTACGAAATATAATGAAATAAATAGCACATATTTTTACAAAACAAACAAAAGTTTATCTAATCAATTAAAATAAAGGACTATGCTATGATCCAATCTAACATATTCCTCTTAATGAATATTTGAGTTAGCAACAGGCTTCCTAATATACTAGTCCCTTGGTACCTACATTCCATAGGGCCAGTAATTTACAGCGTGCAGTTCTGCTAATTGAATATGCTTAGCATTCTAAAGCCAGCCATTAAATTTGCTAAATCTTGCAACAGTGTTAGACGTTGCTAAACGTTGTCTTCGAGCACTCATAACTATAATTAGTGTTCATGCATGGATGTAGGTCCATTATTGGAAATGCTAAGTACAAGCAGATATTTCAAAATGTTCTTCAGAACTCATAACACAGATTGTAGCAGTTTCCTTTGAGCGGAGACCACCTCGGTTTAATTAATGACTACGTACAAATTGCAGCGATCGTCTGTGATTGGATATAAACACAATCATGGTTGTAGAGTGATGGGTTCCAGCGTTTTCTTTTTCTTTGTTGCGTGTTTTTGTACAATTCTGATTTTGTAAGGAAACAAAATCTTTAAAACTTCTTGTAGATCGGAAGCCGACCCCACAAATAGGGTACCTATATGCAAAGGGCAAACATTTTCAAAGAAATATCTTTGTATAAGTAAGTAAACGCACGTAAGAACCGTGCATTTATGTAAGGAACATGTATCTCAAGATGTGGTCTTTTAATTGATTCATCATGACCAATCCACATCATGAAATAAAAATATTCGTCATCAAGTAGGTTTTATAAATAGGTATTTCTAAGATAACAATATAAACGTGTCGGTTTTATAGCAGTCATTGCTTCGCCATTTCCTGATCGACCTCATAAACGTGGCAGCGAGTTCTGGAGTGGATCAGATCTCACAAATGGGATTCCAGTAGACTCTACGCCGGGTAATTCTGGCTACGATCGGTGGCAGCATTCGTGATTGGGATTATGTAAAAGCGAAAGTGGTCTGTTTGATACTCTTTTAAGATGCCAGGGATCATTGAGATTGGTACGGGTACTTTTTATCGCAATACAATGCGAACGAAGCCGCGGGCATTCACTTTTATTTTCATATTGCGTATGACTTTGTACACTTGATAGTCAGGAATTTTCTTTTTCAACCGGTCACCTAAATCGACATTCGTAATTATTGGGAAGGAGGAGCATGCCTCTTCTGAGTAGGAGATGGATCACCGAGACTGCCAAAACACACAAATAAATTATCATGATATATTTGGAAGAACTTTTTAGTTTCAATTTTACCCATCCACAGTACTATCATGTACTGACTATAGAAGGCTACTGAGCTGCAGTTTATTTTTACAGCATTGCGGCACGTGGGTACTTGAGTAGCAAACCAAGCCAAGACGTAGTTTCCTTACGCTAACTTACTCCATTATTCAATTCCTGTAGGTAAGCGTACCTGCCGCGCGTAGCGCTCGCGCTGCTCCGACCATAAAAAGGTTGCTAAATAAATTAATAGTTTGAGACTGCATTGCATGCTGATATAACAATTAATTGTAGCAAATATAAATTACATACTTTTAAAGTAATGAAAAAACTATGTTTAGGTACATTAACAATTTCATTGCAGTGCTTATATGCAGTATGCTCCACCATAGACCAGTGTCCAATGTAAAATAAAAAATCTATCTGTTTATGTATACATGTTATAGACCAATAATATCGTAGCTTAGATCAAGCTTTCAAATAAAGGATTCCATATGAAATTGTCTAGACACTAAAAGGAAAGTGTGTACAGTCCAAAAATTAGGTCAACTAATCTATTCAAGCTTCGTATTTTTTCTCCCAAAATAAACGATTCGATAAGCGTGCAGCGTAATTTAAAGGTGTACAAATTAACTTCATTAATTTTAATTAAGCGTGAACAAGAACAATGGGCACTCCCGTTACGGGCACAACAGATACATTAACGAATGTCCACTATCCTGAACACATTAAAAATGTGGAGAATAGACAGGAGACTCATTATCATGCATAGACAATATAACATGGACAGATCTAATTATTTACTAGCCTTTCTTGTTTACAACAGTAGCTTTTGCCCGCGGCTTTGCGCCTTAATAACTTTTTTAACTATTAATAAAAAACTGCAAACACCCCAAAACTATAATGAATCAGGTAATTTCCTTTTTAAATAACAAATATAATGACGTCACAATGTATTCCTTACTAACACTGTTTAGACATTTTTGTTTATATCCGACAGATGAAATAACATTGTTAGCCAGTTGTGTGCTAAAAAAACCGAAAACGATTACTAGTGTCGCCCTTATTTTCAACATTTTTTGCCAACATGTAGCTGACTTGGCACCTAAATTTATTTGCTATACGATATAGTTGTCCTGTCCCATCATTAGTTATCTCCAAGGTGTGATGTCGTTATCACGGCATATGAAAAATGCCCGGAGCCTGTGACCGATGTCTTGCATTTGTTACCCAAAGACTGACAGACAGTCGGACGGACTTTACGGGCAATTTACCTCGTGTGTGATGAATTCCCGAAGCTAATGGAAACTAGAGCTCGAGCAAGGAAATTGCTCTCTATGTCGGCAGCACTTTTACTATAAGTAATCACTATTGGATTTATTCGTGATACATTTGATTGCTAAGAAGTTTTTCATCATCATCGGGTGCCATAATCATATAGAAGTTTGGAGGTCAATATTGGCATTTTTTACGATACTATGGCGTTCTTTTATATGCGGATAGCTTTCGTCTACTTCATTCTATGAAGTTCTGGGCTTCTTTTCCCCGGAATCTAGTCTTCGAGGGTCAACCTTAGAAGCTCTTAGAAGTTTTTAGTTTCAATTTTGTCCGCTCGCAGAATGATCAAACAAACTCTAATGGACGATGGGTTCGGCGCAGGAAATTAGCCTTATCATCAGAAAGGGTCACGCGCTATTTTACACTCCGGAAGCTTTTTAACCTCAATGGTGCATCGTTTATCGATTTTTTCGAGTGAAACGGCGGTGCTTTGATTACCACGTGACGTAATTTTTATTGCGTTGCTTTGTGACAATTTTTATTGCTTGTTGGTAAGAATAATAATAGTAATATACTTATATACTTTACACATGCACAAAAACATTTATATATCTTATCTACTATTTATACACCAAAAAACATAGATATATGTATAACCAAAACTTTTAATGATTCGACTATTTTAATTAGTTTAAAAACTAGTTTTTACACCATAAATCACAGTTTTACGACTTTATATAAACTAACGAAACTAACATATCATGCAACATCCTTACGACTGTTTATATATATATATATATATAATCATCTAAACAAAGGAAATTAAAGAAAGCAGTTAAAACGTAGGTTAGCGATGATTTTGAACGCTGTAATAAAATTTCTTTCTCTATGTCACCAGTCACGGTGGTCCACGTGCATATTACCATTTATGAATTCTGACCAGATTTGAAACTTGAAGTATTTATCACCTTTTGAATAAAACGAAGATTAATAAGCGTTGATGGGGATAGAGTCATAAAAAAAGAATTTCAAGAGTGATTTTTTATATAATATTGAATCAAATAGATCAAGGCCTAAGTAAGTAAACTACTGAAAAAAAAACTTTTTGTAACGTTAAGCGATTCCTTAGAAATCGAGATCGAATGGTTTTATTGTTATTTAATTAAAGAAAGCAAGGAACTGTAAAACGTGAGGTATTACGAAATTTCATGTATGGCTTCATTTGATATGCTCGAAGATGGTATTAAAATAATAATTCCTCGGCATGTGTCGTCGATGGAAGATTGTGTTGTCAGCTCGCTTCCCTATAATTTGGGACGTTGATTTCTCCTCACATATTAACCGAATGAAATATTACGTGTTACTTGCAGTTTTCTCCGCCATATTTGTATACATACATTCATTTGTTACATCATTTACCGTCAGATTTTGTCACATTTCTATTGGAAACAAAAGCAGGAATAACTTAAAATCTATTATTTTAATTTGCCTCTTGCGTAGTTAGAACTTGTTAAAACATCAGTAGAAGTCAAATTACCATACTCATATGTCGACATTTCGAACATAGTAAATACGTAGGTAAATGGCACGTATAACTTTAGTTACGAACGGTGAAAAACTATGTATGAATTTTAAGCAGGAGGTGCCCCGGTAAAGAAGGTCTTTTGAATCGAAGATGTCTTGTACCGTTTAACCTACAATACGTGCTATTCAATATTCATAAACATAAAGTTTCGCTGGAGGTACATATATACAGATTATGCAAAGCGTACACAATATTGTCAGCAACGTAAGCCTGCTCCGACACCTGCGAACACAAATAATTTATTCTGTATACAACTCCAGAAATCTCCCGCTGTCTGGGAGCTGCAGTCGCCGTGAATCACAAAGAGTTGAATGCATTGCGATCAAAATACTTGTTATTATCATAAAGTAAGCCGACGGGCACTTCAGGAAAGATAAGAGCCGCAGTTAGTTATTCCGAGAGCGGCCTGATATCCGAGTATTGTATGTTATTTTGCGCAATGGCTCTACATTTCATAGGCAGGCATTTTCTGATATTCCGGCGGCGCAAGCCCGTGACAAATGTGGGGATATCGCCGCGATAGACAATGGCCACAAATTGCGGCCTCGGGCCTCGAGCGGCCAGATCCGCACCTACTCACCGACAGCTCTACGTAAACAGATAAACTCGCTGCAATGCCCATTTATGAACTATTTCGCACTTTCACTCGACAAGCACCACTTATAGGGCTTTCCCTTGCTTTCAATTCGAACCGCCATAAAACTTGGCAGTTAGAGTATTCGCCCTGTATTGCCCACGAACTTCCAAACTGCTATGAAGTAAGACAAAATGAACGACGCAGTAACTTCACCCAAACCGATAAGTTTGTTGGAGTTTTATTTGAGTTTATTGAAGCGCTACGGTGAGGTTCCTTCCCGAGAGCATTGCAGCAAAAAGAGACACTTTTTCTCAGTTAGTGTATTACGCGTACATATTACGTTACGCAACCTTGTTTTTATTTCTGCGGAGGGGTTTATATTTTCCTCGAATGTTTAGGTATAAAAGGTAGACTGTCAAGTATGTTCTGGCAAGGTGAGGCGTATTCGCAAAATGCGGTCCAAGGTCGGGCGCCGCGGGCGGAGGCAATTCTTTCTATTGCCCGTACGTGAGGCAGATACAAGCCAGATTTCTATGAAGCCATCCCGCCGGCCTTGTCATAGCCGGCTATTGTCTCTATGTGATGTAACTTTCGTCAAAATCTTAGAGACAATGAAAAGTTAATTGTAGCTCTGGAACAGTCATCGTGATTGGATTCCAGGTTACAAATGTACCAATTATTGCTTACTCAGCGTTGATTCTTTTGTTTTAGAAAGTTACTCGAAATTTTAATTAATTTTTTTTTTTTTATTTAAGTCTGGAACAATGGGCTAGTTATTACAAACATAAATTATGCTTAGCAGCTACCTAATAACCAGCAGGTAAACTATGGTATGTTTCGTGGAAAACGAGTCCCTCCCTACCATTTACGTAGACCTTTCATAAATCCGGTGTGTTTGTCCCCTACTGCGGGATTAACAAGACGGCCTGATCGCGACATCCTGAGGGACCTATTGACCCACTTATATCTGTACAGGCGGCGAGGGGATGTTTCAGGCATTCAGCTTGGGAGCGGACCTAAGAATATTCATAGGGGTTTTATGCTACCTCTAGACTCGGAAAGGGTTAGGATTAAGTCCACAGTCTCCAGCAATATACATTATTTTCCCAGACAAATGTAAAAAAAAAACGTTTTAAATACAGAAAAAAACATGCCAGTATTATAGAATTAATTTTCTGCACAAAGTTGTGTGGAAAACGCTAGGCTTAAACTAAGTGTTATTAAAACTAAGTGCCAATGCGAGTTGGGGTGCATATTTTGTTACTTTTGTTGAACAGATGGTACCATTACAAAATTAAAATGACACTCTAATCTAACGGTTCTCCTAGTTTCTGATTGTGTGTTTGTGTTTATGTGAGTATGTATATTCCAGGTTGCGGGCGCGATCGAGCTGGCAGACCCGGCCAACACCGCGCAGTTGCTCGCACAGTTACAAAACTCGGTAAGTTTAAGTACCTTGTATTAAAGTCACGTCAGAAGCCCCTAGGGCGATTTAAACTCTTGCCATCAGAGTTACTCACTTACCTTGCTTTTCTTAGTAGTCTGAAATAACAAGCAAATTATGATAAGCCTAGCATAAGGCTGAATTGCGGATGTATTGGGGCATCACAATCTTAACTTGTATTGTGTGTGTCTCAACAAGGATATTTCTATTTCAATATTTTTTAAACCATTAAAATTGTAATCCTTTGACAAGCACCTAATGGAGTATTCTGGCAGCCTCCTTTGTGAGCTACTTCCATTTTTGCGCGAGCTTGCTGACTACCTACGTCCATAATATTGCTTTTGCGGCATTTAATATGTAGTTCTGAGTTCAATTGAAAAAAAAAACAATGTATAAAATAAACATAGTATCACAATAAGTTCTACTTGTGCAAGTTCTTCTTAGTATGAACTTCTATGAAGAAAGAAGCTTTTCGTATAGTTATAACACACTATACGAAAAGCTTAGATGTCGAGAGTTATCAAACTGCTTTAGGGGTCTCAACATGGTTCCTCTAAGTTAAAATTAAGTGCAGAGTTAGAACTCGCGACACATGTTTTGGTGATATGTATTGTATAGCAGCAACTCAACAACAGTTATTAAATAAATTGTATTAGGGCCCATACTAAAAGCAAATAAGTACATATGTACTTTTATTTGGAAATTGGAGCAAAATTAGTAATAATACACATTGATTCACCCTCTTAGCGATTAAAACACAAAAAGTCACGAGGATTGTTTATCAAACACAATCCCACATATGTTTCTAAGTAGGTAACGAAAGGATAGGTTTTACTCAAATATCTAGAAATAATGCATAAATCAAACGAAGTTTTACAAACAAGTTGATGCCTCTTTAGTAGAAATAGCATCTAAACTACATAATACTAGAACTTTACGCATATTTGGCTGTAAGAGTAGGTAAGCGTCGTGTTTAAATTATGCTTAGCTACGCCTACTCGGAAATTCCATTTCTCTCTGTCGAGACAACTATACTTACTAAGGAAAACTATTAGTTATTCTGTGCTGTTTTAGAACTTAAATAACAATGCTGAGAAATATTTAACATCTAAAATATTTACAAATCGACTTTCCAAAATAAGTACTTATTGATTACTCCGAAGTCGACCTTAACACATTTCAATCCGTAATAAAAATTAATATCAGGCATGTAAGGGTGATTTGAATGGCGTCAATAAGGCAGGCTAACCGATAATAACACTAAAATTAATTTTCAGTGATTTTACGTAGGTGCATTGCAAGAACGTGATCGTTAACTTTCGCAGGTCTCGTTTGAGCTGCGAGATATGGCATCTATAAGAGGCCGTTTCGATGGAAATTGATGGAATTACTTCCCATTATGATTATGGGAGGACAAGAAAGTGGCACGCCGGGGCACGCGGGTCGCGCGGCGTGTTCACGACGAATTTTCACGCTATTTTAACAAATTTTCGGGTCAGCGTACATCACAAGCCGTGATTTATCGACGCCTCGTTCCGATCACGATTCGAAAATGATGAGCCGGCACAACCGACCGCGGCGTTTCTATCGAATAAAAATAGCAGCGACGAATAGAAACAAAAAACATCTGCTGCACTCCATTGAACGGAATGCAGGAATGCAATAAAGAACGTCAAATGCTGAATTTATTTGGGTTGTTCCCAATTATTTATGAATGCTCTCAGGGTTTCGGTAAACAAAAGATTATTGTGGTTCCCAGTGGAGCGAGTGACCGCGGCCAGGCTCCGAGCGCTAACCACTCCACAAACAAGCACCCCACTCGCACCGTGGAGCTACATTCCAAGCTCTGCCTACATTCCTCTTCCTGTTACAATACAACAAACAAAACAGAAATGGTTCCTAACAATAACAATCTATTACGCAGAAGTTAAATTTGAATAAGATCCCGAGAACTCCAATTCGTTGGCAATATCAGAAGCTCGGCAGCTACTTGACTTCCGCTGTGTAATTCCGCAATGAACCCGCTGAAATTAATTTCCATGAGCCGAATACTCTCCCGGCGATAGTAATAAATGTTCTCATAATGGGTAAATGATGAAACAAGTGATACAAATGACTGTTTAGTACCGAGCTTAGATAATTAATTAATTATCTAAGGTACCGAGCAATAAACTTCGCAACTGATATTTACAGGCCACTGAAGTTTTATTTGATATTTAATTAGGTCAAACGAAGCCTCATTTTCAGTTAGGATTTGAGTCTTAATAATTGCTAATGTTTTTTTAATGACTATTCGTATTCGTAGTAGCTGATTTATTGAAATTGGTAAACATGAGTGGTTACTACTACTCGTAGTGCTTATGACTAATCTGTATACACTATACATCCATGAATGATTGGCGTGTAAGTCAAACAGTAGCTCTAGCCGGTTTTAGCTGAATGTTTACACTTACAGCGGATGCTGGCCAAGGTACCTGGGCACCGACTCACCTATTACGGGTCGAGACTTTGATCAAAAATATAGCCAATAGTTTTTGGAGCTAGTTTTTTATTAATAAATACTTATTACATTTTACCTGAAAGCCTATCATAGTAAATTTTTGCAGGGCTTTAATTCGATAAATTACGTAGATTACACCTATCTATCACGAACAAGGTGTGAAGGCGTGATACTTTTATGGGCTGTTCTATCTGAAGGGAGTTAATGGCCGGTGATGATGATTGATGGTGGAACATTGAGGGGCGGGCACTGTCGCCCTGAAGGTGAGGGCCGCAGCACGCTCGCCGCGGCACGGCGGCACGGCGGCACGGCGTGCAGTGCGAGGCGCGCGCGCGACCCGACCGCACAACCATGCGCAACCAACATTTCTAACTCGACTTTATGGCGCGAAAATAAAACAGCGTTTAGCGCAGTTTCCTCAAAAATCGCTACTAAACAAACAGTGCTGACTTTATAACATTCTTCTTTGGCTCAAAGAAAACAGTGTGATAATGTTTGGATTGCATACAAAGGAATAAAATGTTACAAGAGAGACGGTAGCCGGCGGCGAGCTGCGAGATGAAGCTGTTCAAAAGGAGGCTGTCTTTCAGCGCTGATAAGCAGAAACGCGCTCCGCCGGCCGACGATCCTTTTGAACACGAGGTACTTGCAACACACTTCTTGACTTTATTCACGATAAATCACACTTATTACATTCCTTGAGAAGTATTTTATTTTGCATTTCAATTCATAACCTATTATATACCACTGTGAAATATTGTACACGATTTATTAATATAAATCAAAGATTCTAATAGGATCGTAGAGTACAATTGAAATAGCAGACGTGCTTGTGGCCGAACGATCAATTAAAATAATCATCAGTTACATAAACTACGATTGCGGCAGACCTTGTTTCATGTTTGTTATATATTGATAACACATGACTTTGTTCTTGAGAAATGTGTCGTGTAAATGTTATAGAGTGATAAACGTGTATTAGCATATTTCGCGGAGTAGACAGTGGCTCGCTTTGCTTTGCAAATTGAAAGGCAAGGTTAGATATCTTATCAGGCGGGGGCCGCGGGTACTCTGCCTCTACTACATTCCACGTATATGACATAGGTATGTAATAAGTATGCGTTAAAGTTAGTTTTAAAGATCTACAAAATAATGTTACTCATATATTTCAGTCTGTCGATATACGGTGTAACAACTCTTGTAGGTAAATTTTATTTATATATTCATATCAGACCTTTTATAGAAATTTGAATTTTCCTCGTTTACTAATTAACCGTATCAAATATTTTGTGTGGTGCAAATAAAACGCATTAATTAATATTAAATTCATACTACATTATTTCATACTTTTATGCAGTTTCGTTAAATTAAATTGTGGTTTTGATAAGTTAAGTACATAACAATTGAAATAGTTAATAATTTAATTATTGTTACCAATAAACCTATATGTATACATATATCATAATTATTACTGATGTATATTACTGATGTATGTAGAACATGTATGTAATCTTACTTTACGGTGCACGAAGTTTTATATAAAACCATGTTCAATAGTTACTCGTAGGTATTTTACAACTATGAATGAATTTGCCAAAATTTCTGATATCGCTAACTTGTAAGTACGGCGTGGTACGGCTAAAATTCTACGTACCTTATGTTATCAGGAACCATACTCCATAAGTTTGAAACCTGAGCCTGTAAGAACCAGTAAGTGATAATAACAAGACTGTCGTAAGGCTTCTTGTATCCAATATCACATTCTGCGAGCTCACCGATGTGTTCATAAGAACATCCCCACATGGTAACTAAACTTCTTTGAAGATTCCAGTTTGGTACACTATTTATTTAGGATCGAAAGTAACGAGTCTTTACTTTTTACGAATCTATAAGGTTATGTTCCCGATGTCGATGATGATGATGAATAGTATAGTGTATATTCCATTCATACTGAAACTAATTTGAAATAACAAAAATATTGTCACAGAATACATAATACATAGTATCTGCCCTGGTCTAGGGATTCAGATGTCAAGGGTTCGATTCCTGCACAATGCAAATAATTATCCGTTTTCATAATGACCTGATTTTTTTTCTTCTAATTCGTACAGCCATGAAAAAAATGTAATTTATTGCAACAAGAATTCATAAGTGACACTTGACTATAGTTAGAAACATTGTGTTGTGAAGTAGCTATTATCTATTGAACTTTGACTTTGACCTTGGATTTAACTTGCCAAAACGAATAGGTAAATGAAGTAAACGTAAAATACGCCAAATATGTAGGTTCTTACAGTCAAAACCAGTTGCTACTATTAAAATATATGGTAATATTTAAATGTATTGGAATTATTATTTTACCTTACGTATATTAAAGAACTTGGCTTATCAGTGGTAAACTCCAAGTAGTTGCAAATGCTGGTAAATATAACTGCATATAATTACGGTTTTTTTATTCACAATATCTTAAGCTAAAGATATTCCAACTGCACTTCTCAGTGGAATTCTTTAAATAAAATTAAAAATAATATTGTTAAATTTACTTTGTTAATTTTTCTCTATTATTTAAGAAATAATCATGTTATTTTACATCATTGAACAATTACGCCTCTTGGTACAAAGAGTACGAATTACATTTCCGAGATATAAAAAAAGTTTTTATAAATGTAGTAGATACCTATCTATCATCTTTCTTCAATTACAAATACTTTGTCAAACCCATCGCCCCCACTATAAAGTACAACTAGTAAAATAGCTCTTATAGTTTAAAATACCTTTATATACTTACTAGCCCACTCAGGTGCTATCTAGTAATACTCAGAACATAACATGCTCATATCTTATCATAGCTTGGTAAGTTAAGAAAACTAACATCATTTAATCGGCATACATATATTGAGGTTATTCCAATAACATAATCATCACAAATATGATAAAAGCGAGAGTTTGTAAATTAGTAAAACGGTAAGGCTCATTTGAATCAATAAGTACAGCAATAAAAAATATTATTAATTTTATTTTATTTTTTATTTATATGTTTTATTTTATAATTTACAACAATACATACAATAAATTTATTTTTATCCTGTAATTTGGTTGAATAACCATAAATATAATAAGAAATTAAAAACCTATTGAAAGAAACATATTGTTATAGTTCATAAGTGTTTCACTTAAATTAATAATTATTATTATTTATTTATTTAATTATTTAACCCTGGAGGCAATATTTTTGAAACCAAGATCGAGAAACGCCAGAAGTTGGTACCTACATAACTCTACTATAGTAATAAGTACGTATTATTGGTTTATCTGTAACTTTACGTAACTATAACAAGGAAAATAAAATAAATCACGCTTTTATTGACGTTTGTGGTACGTCAGAAAGGAGCTACGGTATAACTTGTGACGTTTTTATAGATCATGAAAAACTAGTGCCACAAATAACGTCGGTTTTCAGATTGATACTATGTTATTAAAATATCCCGTCAAAAATAGGTTATGTATATTATTTATATAAATTTAAAATAGCACATAAGTTATGATAATTGCTTCACTATCTATATTTTACTAGAATAATTATACCTTGATATGATCGGTAATCGGTACAACAGTATAAGTACTATTATTTTATGTGTAAACAATCGTAAATATTCTGTAAGCTAGATATCGATATTCAGCAATCAGCATCAAGGCCACAGATATTTTTTTATACGAATACTTGGTTCCTATCATTAACCATCTTTGATCATTGTACTCACGTTTGCGTTAAATTCACAAGGAAGACATAAGTGCTATAATCGTTTGCTTTTAGCAAACACTCAATGCCAAAGGCTAATAAAATCCGTAGACTATACAAACATACCTACATAGTTAGTGAGCGAATATAGTCGTTGTTATATCCACAACAGTGATTAGACTACAGAATTATTCCACCGAGTCTAGGAATGTACGCTAATGTACTATAATGTACACTATACATTCGCAAACATGCAAGTCCCAAGACTCTAATGGTTTCAGCACGGTTTTAGTCTTCAGATGACATTAGGGATAAAAGAAACTGAAGGAGCGAGGAAAACACGCCAAGTATGTTCGCTATCTCTTTGTAGAAATCTTGTGCTAATCCCATACGCTGGTGCGCTCAGCGTTTTCTCCACTTGACCCTAATGTCCCCGATTTAGATTCTTATTTTTAAGACGGTGCTTGTCTCTTTTGCATAATTAGTGTGGTTAAACATTCGTACAGAGGATCGCAACTGCGTCTTATGATAGTAATTGTTGGCAATGTTACGCAATGCCATGTTTAAATGAAATACCTGCATAGTTACAAGTTATTTTACCTGGAATAGGTACTCGTATATAGGTTTGCATTTGACTACAGCCTGATTACTGCAGCCTAGGGTGTAACACACTTACCGATTGGATAAATAAATAAATAATTCAGTAACCTTTTTGTTGTAAACTTTTAAACTGCTCATATAGACACTTGAAAGATTTTTAATATCATACGCATCAGTACAAAGGTTTATTTTTAGTAGCATTGCAGCACAGCGCTCGTTTAGTAGTTTGACCGATTACTGTCCTTGCGATGCACTCTTGTAATTTATTTCTACCTTTGTACATATATTTCTATAATATGGTACGTGTGTGTGTGTGAATGACGTGATCCAATGCACTTAACTAAGTAGAGGTCTGCCATTAATTGAAGTCAACAAACATTGGATATAGAAGCTAGTGTGATCGTCATTTATCATATTCCATTTCAAGAACAAATGACAGTCTTCACCGATTTAGTTATTTATATGATATATTTTTTAGCTTTTTCTCTGTTAGTTAAGTAATAATAATAATAATGTTTATTTATTGGACAGCAAAAACCTTATAACTAAGTTACAACATTTGTTTGTTAGTACTATATTTATATTACTATGTTATGATCGTCGTGTGATAAGTGTCAAATAACACCACACTAATAAGCCAGTAGCAATGTTTTAATCAACTGGTCAGCATTGTTTAGGTACGTATTGTAGTAAAAGTCGATAAATGGCTGTAAACGAGTTTATGGTGTCGTGTCTTTATTAACACCTCGACGACGATAGCTGTTTTATTAGGTGGATACTTTTATTGACATAGAAAATCTGTTGGATTTATTTAATCGACGTATCTATTGAGTATATTATGAAGAAACCTACAAGTTGTAGTTCAGAGTATCTTAAACAGATTTTAAATAATTTCGTTTAAAAGTTATACCAACACGTTAGCCTAATTTCCTGTAAAAATCTTTAAATAAGTTAATAACATTTGATTAAGTTCCCAATAAGGACAAACTTATTGATTAAAACATAATGTCCCAACGACACCTTTATCCAAAGGTGAAACAACTTTATTAGCCATATCGCTTGTTGTGAGCGGCTCTCGATGCCCCTAGATAGCTTTATTAATTTCCTCGTAGTGGGTTATCTGAGAGATAGTGTGGAAAGTAACGAAAAGCTGAGTGCAGTCGCCCACGCGCCGGCACTTGTACCACAGAAACAGCCATAGTATCACACCTCGCTGCAACAACACGACCCAACAATGCCACGTGGGCCGTTTATTATCTTATCTACCTGATGGTTAATCCGCTGTGCTATTTTCACACAATGTGGACCGGAGATTTTGAAACTCAAACAGTTCTTATGGCGTCGTATATCCAACACCGTTTACAGGCCCGATCAAAACGGCAGCCACTTTTATTGGGGCATCAATTTCCTAAACCGCTCCGACTACGTGCACATGGCATTCTATATTTACTTATGTAAATGTAATGTGTATAATACACCATGAATTCTGAGATCATCGTCTAGCATAAGGTCACTGCTTTGATCTCTGCCCAGTTATTATCATTATTCCTCATAAACAAACACGTGTTAAAATAACCCGTTCTGAACATCTTATTTGGGGTTCAAATAGACAAGGAGCAGTTTATCAACGATCTCTATAATTTTCACTGGAGGTAACGTGTCAGTTATCATAGCCATCATTATTTAATTTTGGGCCAATTAGCTGAATCGGATCTTTGTGCGTTAGCTGGTGTAAATCAGTCGTATTCCTTTCTGCAGATGGCATCGAGATGAGTTGTGGTTATTGCTCGGGAGTTCCGTGACCTGGATCTAGCAATTAGAATTCTGATCGGACGCAGGATGGTGGCGCCGGCCTAGACACTAGAAATCGGCATCCTCTCGTATGTCCTAACTGTGTTACTAGGTTCCTACCGCCTGCCTAGCTCCTTTTTCGTGTAGTTATAGCCGATATCCTGTACCAATGCGGTTTGTATTACAAAGATGTCCAGCTGAGACACAGACTGCGTGATTAGAATTGAAGCCAGAATATATTACTGCGTCAATGTACATCGTATATCTTGATATTGAAACATTGCTTCTCATTCTTATAAATCGGTGTCATTATTGAGACAATGATTGTTACTTTAGGCAAAACTTTCATTTAAAATTTGTAAGTAAATTTCTCAGTGTGTAACAAAATAACTGAATAGCGTGTCAAAGGAATGTTATGTAAAAGAGACCGCAAAGAAGTCATTATCATTTAAAGCCGGATTTGCGCGGATGAGGCTTGCAGAATCGCTTTAACACCAGCACCTGGTAATGGCTTGGCTAATGGCGTGTTTCGCTAACACTAACTCAATTAGCAACAGAGAGAACATGAGTTTTGTTGTAACATGAGTTATCTCTAATGCGTTTTCTATGTCTAACGATAAATATTGTTAGCATCCGTGTTTTGGCCGATAAACTATTCGTAGATGCTTTTAGCTAATCTACCTGAAAACGTAATGTGATAAGTCATAAAACAACTGAATGCCCATAGCTCTGTTACTAAAAATACTGGAACAATTATAGAAATTATGGTTCATCGTTTTATTTCGTATACGAGTCAAATGGTACTATAATTTATATGAGTCTCAACTGGTTTTAGTCAGCACAAATTTTAAGTCTGACAGCAGATAGATACTTAACCTGCCTGATTAAAAATAACACGATACCTACTACCTGTATTCTGTGATATTACACACCAGTATTGAAGTTAACAAGATGAATGATTTCAATTAAAAGCAGATCATTTTGATAAAATTATTCTAGCCACTTTTATTAATTTTAATATTAAAACTTTCGTGAGACATTTTATCAAAAGATTAACTAAACGGTTTTCACTCACGTGTAAATCATAACATCCGAAACGCGTAAACGACTTACGCGATTTACACGTGAGTGAAAACCGTTTAGTTAATCTTTTGACTTTTATTAATGTTGTTATTTTCTCACTTAACTATTTGATATCTATCTTTCCAGGACCGAGCCAGGTTCTCAGACACCAGCTGGCAGATCCACCGCGCGTGGGCCCGCAACGGAGACCCGCTCCCGCTGTCGCCTCCGCCTGTGCGCTCGCTGCCCGCTGAGCCTGCCACCACGACCGCACCCCGCCCGGAGCAGAATGGCATCTATGACACCATCACAGTTACCGTAAGTGTTTTTTTACATATTTTATAAAGCAAGTTTTTATTATTTTTTCTTGATGTGCTTACCTATAACATATTTTTTTATTTATACCTCGTGATTCGGGGAGCTGTAAATTGATATGAATTTCATAGTGATTACGAACACAATACTTATAAGAAAAATGTGTAAATTGTGATTGCCTTAAAATTCACAAAATTAACTTAGTAAGTACTTAATATTGTCAGATACATGAAGAAAAACGGACTGCGTTTGCTAATCTAACTACGTTTAATTAGTAAAAATTAACTCTTGGTAGCTTACAAAATTAAATTAACTTTTAAAGTAGCCTAAATTTAAATTACAAAATGGTGTTTACCACACATACTCACATAATCAGTGGGCGATGTAAAGTAAACGAAGCACAACTAATGTAATTTGTGTGTCGTTGAACTCTTTTTTACTGCATTTTCGAGAAAATTGTGCAACACGTTGATGTCTTTCGTATGAAATTATTTTTATAATTTTATTCGATTTTATCAGTACTACACGCTGATCAATTAACATTTTTCCGTTTTTTTAATCAAAAGTATAAATTATCTACTTAGATAACCAGATACTAGAAAGATATGGTTTAATAAATAGGTAAAACGTACTTAGAAACGAATTATTTAAAACCTTTAGGAATTTACGATAAAATTCCTAAAGTAACCGTTTGCGCTATTAATTTCCTGATTACGTTTAATCTCTTACATTTGTTTAGTCCCATTTAATCCCAGATTCGATATCGACGTATTTATTCTAAACGGTTATTATCAGTTTATCTTATATGTGAAATCAATTTTCTGTGGACGTATCTGTTTCTTATCTCAGTAGGTATTATTTCTAAAGCGAGATGTCCATCAATATTTCTAACACTATTGAATGCGCTTGGTACTTACTTAAAATAGAAAAAAAAACACTTACATTAAATGACCATGATTTTTTTCGTATAACATAAACATATCTTTATTTTGCATCATATACAGTGTTTTTACTTAACTGTAACCCTGCCCTCTGCACTAGGCGCACCTGTGTCGCGGAGGGTAGTTGCTTAGCGACCGGACTGTAACTATCTATTTACATCAATTAGTATATTAGTAGTATATAAAGGTAAGTAACGGGCAACGTATAGCATACACATAAATACTTACACAAGTTGAATAGATTGTATGTATAGGCTGTAAACTGTAATTATTATTTTATTTTCTCAAACGTTCTGAGAAAAACAATTAATTCGGAGGTGGTCCAGGAAATGAATACGTGTAAATTAAACATTTACTTTGACAGCGTAATATTATGCTATCATGCGGGCCAGGTATCGGATTGATGTATGGGTGGGCAATCTTACAGGTAATTGAATGAAATAGCTGGAGAGAGGTATTAAAGTATTAACCCATCAGGTTTTGAATCGAGTTGCGTTCATTGCGTTCGCACCATCAACAAAATTATTAAAATTCAAAATTCTCGGCTGAAATTTGGTCGAGTTGTCAGAGAAAGACTGCATCGCCTCTCGAGCTATAGATTTGCATAAACTGCTCGTAAATCATATTCCCAGGGTTTCTAAGCTACAAGGTTGGCCGATGGTTCCTGTTGCGCCAGTAATGTTGCTTTGTGCTAGCACATAAACATAGGGTTAGTGTCCTGCACCGCAGCGCCGTGTTTTGTTCCTACGCGTGTGGTTCTACACGACTCTATATTTTAGTCTAGAGACGCACTTGTTCTAAACACGTTTTATTTAGTTTTCTTTAGTTATTTCCTTAAGAATTGAAATAGAGCATTATGTTTTGTATGTCAAGACATGTGTAAAACCGATCTCACTTATTCGGAACAGAGCTTAAATACAAAACGATATATACTTGAGATTTTAATGTTGTGGATGTCATGATAAGTTTAAAAATGATCCTAAGTATTATGTGTAATAGAGAGCATAAATACACAACCAGATTTACTTTACATTTACAATATGATTGCACAATATCAATTTAATATTCCTACTCATTGTCCGAAATCGAAATCCCATTTAGTCAGTTCAATTGATATGGGCATGGGCTACATTAATTTTGCTTAGTAAACGCAATGCACATTATTCTGATTTGTAGCAAATACTTGACCGCATTAAAGTGATTTACCCCTGGACAGAACTAACCAGTACTTTCAGAAATGTAATAGTGAGTATTGTAGAATGATTGATCAAGTTTCAAAGCGAAATAAATGCGTTTGTGCGGGGGTCGGCGGGACCGGATGTAAAAGCCATTTGCGCTCAGCTTGCTTCAAGCTATAGGAATACAGGGTTAACATAAATGGAAATAAAAGAAATGCATGTTCACAATATGTAGTAAAGTAACTGTTTAATTTAATATTTTTATCCGTTTATAATTGATTGACCCACATTTTTAGAAATGTATTTGGTACTAGTTATAACTTCCTCTGATAACAACCATGTCATTAATATTTCACGAAGATGTTAGTTTGTCTTTTTACAATATATTGGACGATAGTTTTTCACTTCAAACGCATTTTTAGACTGTAAAACACAAAGGAGGAGTTTCACAAGGCTCTGTAGAGCAATGGGGACCATAGAACTGCTATTTGTATTCCAATAAAGTGTAACACCCACGCTACCAGTTCTATAAGATTCCAACAGTTCCCTACGGACAGATTCTAGCTTTAGTTTAGTTTGTTTAAGCCAGAACGCTAGATTAGGGTAACTTTTTTCTTGGAAAGAAAATTGCTTCGCTTATTTACTTGTGTAATTTTCTGCCTTATTCCCCACGTGTATTGTGGAGTCTGTAATTTCTGTTGTGTGGAAAGTTTGTAAGTTTATTTGTTCAATCAGTATTCTTGAATATGTAGTAACAATAGATTATTCGGTTCGATACTGTATTGTACGTCAGAAGCCATTATAACCAAACCAAGTCAAATAAACGTACCCATACATACCTATTCTTGAGCATTCGTCCAAAATATTCAAAGTCCCAATGGTATAGTAGAGTCGCCACCCGCTGTTTTGAATAAAAAAAATCTTATAGCGTTCTTGCTGCTCTATTTCTTTTGTGGATCACTTTTACGGATCGGCTTCTCGAATTCGTTGAATTTGTTCTGCTATATCAATTGAAGGGAAAAAATTATAAAAACAGATATATGTACGTAGTATACTTCTGCAAATTGACTAAATCCTTGTCGTGTGAACCAATACACCAAAAATGCTTACGTTGCTTCGTTACAAGATACAATTGTGTCATTTTGAAAGGTCAAACGGTAAGGGTGGGCTGTCGTGGGGTCGTCACGACCTTATTTCCGATGGCGACGGAAGACCTCGGCTTCATCCTAATGGAGTAATTGTGCTACAAATTGATGGACCATTGGCACCCACTTCCGATGCTCTAATAGCTAGTTCTAAGGGTCATTGTAGATCAAAGTAATAGAAGGGCAATTTCACAAAATCAAGACTAAAATTTGGAACTTTTATTCCGGAATATACGTACCTATACGACAAAACCATAAAACTTATTGTATAATAGTAGTTTATGCAACTGTCATATAATTAAGTTAATTAAATTAATTAAAACACTCGTTACTATTATAAAACTCGCTGCGCTCGTTTCATAAACTCACACTCGTGTTTTAATACCCGTGTTATATGCAGTTGCATACACTACTTTATCTTCACTAATGCATTGATAATTTATTAAATTAAATTCACGCGTACGTGTATTGTCACAGTGATTTTGCCGCCATTAAAATCTAACCAACGAGAGTGCAGCGCGACCAACCTGATTGGCCCTGCAATCAGGTTGGTCACGCTATTTCGATGTTATAATGAGCTATTACGATATCGATGTGGATATTATAGCATCATGTGAAATTGCTTAAATTGAGTGTTTTGTTGTCTGTGCTATAACAGTAGTAATTATAAGTCAAGTATTGGAAACATAAGTAGAATGTTACAACATTAGTGTAGATAAATAATTTTATCACACTTTACATATATGACCCCAAATAAACTAGTAGATTATAGAAGTATATATAGATAGATTAGATGCTACACGTAAGCAAAAAAAAAAGTATTTAGACTAAAAAACAATGTCAAACTCTTTAATTAAATGGTTCTGGAAACTGTACGACACGATTTGTTGACTCTTTGGTCTCGGAGAAACAAATTAAATCGCGAAGAAAATCGCACCGTTTTCTCATGAATAATGCATACGTTCAAAGAAAGGGATACGCAGATGAAATCGTATTTCAGCTTTCGAAGGCAACATGAATAATTTAAAGTACCCTCGGCGACGAAGTGTTTAGATACAAAGGTGGTTTTGTCATCTTACTTAAATTTTAATCTGTAATTAATTTGTAATTTTAATTTTAATTTCAATCATTGACACATTGGAAGAACACTGGATACTGCAACACAGGGAATCCTAAAGCAGTAGACAGGACCCCAATTTCAATTTCAATTTGAACTGGAATAATTTAGATACTTTTATATAATGTAAAAATGATTTTAAGTATTTGTGTGTCCAATAAACATTTTTTATTATTATTTATTACTTTTGCCATAATACGTAGACAAAATAAAGAAATAAAATAAATTGTTCGTTGTATTATACGCTTCTTCAAACATATGCTACAAAAGTGATATTATATGTACTTATACATTCTGAAGCACTTTCTCTTGGGATCTAAAATAGAACAGCACCAATTCAAACTGTGTTAAAAGGAAGTGTTTCAACTTAATTGAAAAACTTTGCATGAATTTTCCATGCTAGATAGCTTGCAAAGGAGGCGCAGTTTCTATACATTTTAAATCCACATCTTTACATGGACGAGGCGTTTTAGTGTTTACAACATATGGACAGAGGTAGTTACGTAAACTGCAGTATTATCTATTCAACGTGAACGAGCGGTGCTAAAGCGATGTGTTTATAGAATTTTAATAGGTTTGTACGCGAAAGGACACGTTTTGCGATGTAAATAACAGAATGCCTTTGTATGGAGGTGTTATTATCCGTCTTTGGTACTTATAGTAGCTATTTTGTGTATTTATATTTGCCTAGACGTAACGATAGGTCACTTTAAATGTCTGCTTATTTATCGAACTACTGGAAAGGTCATAGCCGCTCCTCAAGTTTATGTAAATCATACTTGGAACATAACACTTTGTTTGTCGAAAAGAGCAAATACGATTTTTACATATATGTACCTATATTTATGTAAGTACCTACGTATATATATATAGCTTACATTATGCATATAGATAAATTATCAGTATATTTTAAGCATATAAATGTTTAGTTTACTCTGTCAACTTCGTTCACCTTTGCACTGATCAATTCATCGGACCATTGCCAACATGTCGACGGCATTTGTCGCATATACGTACTAAATAAGCACAGTTATAATATTGCGCAGGTCATAAAGTTTTAGCACCTACCAAATAATACTGCTGTACAGTTAGATTTATTGGCAGTCACATTATTTATTGATGTCGTCTGACGTAAACCAACACCATCCAGTAATATATGCCTAGGTATATAGTCGTATATAGACTCTTGTTGAGTTCGAGTATAAACTCATTTTTTGAATTCGCGACGCTCTGTGCTAACTACTCAAATGATGTAAACTTGCGTCAGAAGCAAGGAATGCTGCCTAGATTATATTGTGATGTCATCTTTCATTATAACCAGGTACCTTATACCTACTTCGTAGCAGGAGTTGATCAATATCGAAGTTCCTAAATCGAAATTTTACTTTTGTTCGATCACAATTTAGGGGCATCTAGACACCTCATTATATTCCATCTCGAAAGCAGATAATCCTTTTGGCAGAGGTCGGACCACCCGCCGGTGACGCGAGATAGCATCAGGTGTCGGGAGAGGAGAGGCCACGGGGCACGGGGCTGAGGCCGCGTCACCATAAATAACATTCGACACTTAGACAATGGCTGCGGCGGCAGGCGGCCCCGACCCGCGCCCCGAGATCCACCGATACCGGCAATCAAAACATTTCGAATTAGACAACCAGTCCCGGCTGCCGGTTGTAACACAACACCGCGGCTTTAACTTATCTCTGACATCCACTATTTATAATAATCGTACAAAGTCATATTGAATTATTATGCAGTTGACTGACGCGAGTAAGTTAAGCAGATAGGGCTCGTGTAAGCTGTGTAATTAATACAAATCGCTGGTGGCCATAAGCGGCAGTCAAAGAGACCGCAGGTCGGGGATTAATGTTAGATAACTGATTGGGCGGCGATCGCGAAAGTTTCTCACGATGGCGGGCGAGATAGACGGACGGAGCCGCGGGCGCGCGCCATATCGCGCCGCTGCGGGCCACACTGCACTACACGGCCACAGACTTACGATACTTCCCTACTACCCGCATTTGATCATAGTTATCGTGTAATTAATTACACCGCAATTTGTTCCTCGGCTAAACATTTATCTTACGGGAAAACCAGATCACGAATGCTCATGTGATGGTGAATGGCTCAATAATGAAACGCGAGTTTTTTATATTAGTATCTGCTTATTAGCACGCTGGTGAAACATGTCAGATTTTATTTAGTCCAAGGATATCTTGAACACATTTTGCTGCCGAAAAGCGTCAGATTTAATTTATTACTAGGTAGAATTGCATTTGAAATAATTTATTTCTTTAAGCTAAACAGTTCCAAACAGAGAGTTAATTCATTAGAAATGAAATGTTGTGTAAACACGGAGTTTGAGTAAATATTTGGGCAGGCCGGGAGCGGGGCACGGCGCATGCACGGCTTGCATTACTTGCTAGCTTTTAAACTACTTGATATTTACTTATCTAGTCACTTTCGTAGTTTGTTGTCATTTGCCCATTTACCCAGTCACTTACGCCGTACGTACTGTGAAATCTGTTTGCGCACGATTGAGTCATTTGTGTAAATATTCCGCAGTAGTCAAATTTAAGTATCACTACTTAGGCTGTTCAAAATCGATTCTATCTTAGAAGTATGAATATTCTAGAAGCAATGTGTATTAAGTCAATGTTTGTCTAGCCAGATCGTAAACAGAGGAAAGAATTATGCAAGAATTTAATTTTGTAATCTTAAAAACGAAGACCACTTTGGCTACCACTTTCCTAACTTTTCAGATGTTCTACCATGTTCTTCTTTAACTATTCACCTCCTAAGCTTGTTTGTTTTGCAATTGTAACGATGAGAAACACTATTTTTAGCAGGAGAGATTATTACTTACTGTTATTCAGACTGTTAACATAAAGTCCTGTACATATATTGGCCATGCATCCGTAGAAACAGTTAATGTAATCGGCAAGATTACGCGCACGAGTTGCTCCCTGTATGGACTGGCACTGTGGCGTGGGAATGTCGTCTTCTTTTCAGTGGGGTTACGATGAAGTCAATTATTTTTATTTAACATCCACCTAAACTGAAACTACAATGAATTTTGGAGTGCGTAGTTCCCAATCTAATAATATAATGAACCTATTTATATTTTTTTTAAATAATGTAATTTTGTATTTAACGGTACGTTATAACTCTTCAAAAATTATCATTTACGCTATCATTGTAAAATATTTTTTTATGGGGAGATGTTAGTTATTTATCTTGAGACTCAACATTTTTATAACAAATCGTGATCATATCTAAATAGAATGCAACTTGCAAATCAATACAAAATTACTGTTGCATTTCATTTATGTTGGAATCTCTCCTATTATACAATGTAAGTTCTAAAATCAACATCTATGTATACATCGAAGAGACTTTCTTAGGATTTACAGACTCTCTCTCTCTCTCTCTTTGAGTCCTATTTCCTCAGGACTGAGGGTCGTGACCCAATGAATGCCAACTGACACATGTCCTCGGATAATGTGGCCCTCAAATATGTCGTTTTCTTAACGATGTTAGTTTTCAGTTAACGATTCACCGTTAAGCGAGTACAAATCCATACTTAACTTGAAAATACAAGTCATTGATGTAGGGTCGGATTCGAACCAGGTTGCGTCTGGATGAAGCAGACACTGGAACCGCTGAGCCACACTGGCTTTTTAGGATTTACAGACAAACACTAGGTATTAAACCAATAATATTTTACATACCATGGTAACCCCAGATATAATCGCATCATATTTAGTACATGTGAGCTTTTAAGTCGACATGGGAAATTCGCCTGACATTCTTTATCGTATTACTGAGACATGTAAGCATTGCTATAACATACCTTAATAAGACTTTTATGGTTGGACAATTCCGATTACTCGTTCATAAATTAAGAGAAATTTTATTTATAGGTTTTGTTTTTCGTAAAATCCCTTTTGAGTATTTATGCTTCACATATCTATATTTTTCTTAAGTCATGGTATTTTTAGGGATAATAAGAAGCCTAAATCATTTTCATGATTTTATAAATACTATTATGATCAAAATGCAAAATCTACATGACCCGTCGCTGTGTCACGAAAAAAAATAACCATATCAACTCTTATCCGCTTGGTTGATTAAATTATTTTTCAGCATGCAATAAATGTAGGTACATTAAAATAGACTGAAGTAATTTAAATCCAGCCAAGACAGGAAGCTGGCTCACATCATAAAGGTGAGTGTCCGTTTACACTATCTTCACTGCACGTACTGCGCAATGTTTACGGAAGTGCAGCCGCCCGCCTTACACGCACGCCGCCCGCCCTGCCCCCGCCCGCCCTGCCCCCGCCCGCTTAAAGCTGAGAATGCCGCGTATGCATTCTCTTTAGAAACCATATGATGAAAAAATGTTGCTTTCGTGTAACCGTGCAATAATTTACTTTACTATGTAATATATATGAAGTCATCTTCATTATTTAAAAAAAATACGTGTAAAATAAAAGTATACTATTTTTTTAACCATATATGGTTGGTACCTATATGGTTAAATCTTCTAACTCTTCTTTCAATATTTAATGAACATAGATAAAATACTATAACTACTAATTGACTGAGCAGGATTTTTCAAAGAAAACTAAAGAAACATATAGATAGTTATATCTTTTTTTATTTATTTGTCACTCAAAACAATCTCTTCTTCATGACCTATTCTGAAATATGATTAAGAAAATAACGTCATGTTGAATCAGTGAAAAGTATAGCTCGCAGCAGTCCAATCCTTACCCCGCCCGCCCTCCGGCCAGTCTCGCGTGAACATGAATGGGCGTCTAATCACGCCGCTACTTTCCGACCTGTATTTACTGCGCGGTGTCTGCTGTCTGTTACGTAATCAACGGAAATAGTGTTTTACGTTTGATAGCGTAGTAGGTGCGTAAAAATACTATGCCTATACTGCCTACTCGAGATAAGTATATTTTTCTAAAAATAAAAATTAGCCACAACCGGCGGTGCATATAAGCGTTATCGTAGTGTAATAACTACCTATTATTTTATTGAATATAAAAGCTTAGAATATAATGCAATGATACATATATCGTCTGATTTACCAAACGGGATTTTGGACAACTAAACACGTTTACTTATTGTGAATGTTTATTTGTCGAATAAAAATCAATAAGTTACTAAAAATATCGGTGACACAATCCAGAGCAATCGTACAAAGTACTTCCGCAAGTTACCCCAATATTTACGAGCTATCATTACCTTACATCACCATCATCCCTTTTAAGGTGCCTCTACACTGAATACTTTTAAAACTCTTAAACAAGTTTCATAATAAAACAATGATTTTGGTAGATCATCACATTTTATATGAGTAAATTTTTGTTATTCCTGATTCTGTACATTCTACACTTTAATAAATTAAAATGTATTGTGAGGCTCTCGAGTGACAAGAAAAAACACTTTACAACAATAACGCAGACTTAATCAGTCCTAAGTCAGAAAGATAGTAATTAGCTAGCACATTTCTAAATTAGCTAGCACTAGGAAGTGTGCTACATCCTTTACGATGCACATTACCCAGCATACGCATCTAGGGTGCGTTGCCTAGCAACGGGCGTCGCCAGAAAGGCGACTGCGGAGCCGGGACGCTGCGGCGGCCCGGCGCCAGCAGTGCTCCTCTATGCGCCGTGCGTAGCGCTGCGGCAGACATCTTGCCAAACCCGGTCAAAATGCAGCAGACACGTGCCAAAAATTAAAAGAAAATCAGCCATCAACAAACCTTTTTCGTGCTAGTATTTTACCTCTTTTGTGACCAACTCTTTACAAAATACAAAAAAGTTTGTGATCGTGTAAAGTAAAAAGTATGCGGCCAGCTTAGTGTTTTGAGGTATTTTTTTGGTGATCTGTACAAACATTGGTGCGGGAAAGTGCCGTGAAAGTGGACGTTTTCTTTAAATATAATTTAAAATGCATATACATATATACATATGCATTATTCGTATGTACTTACTCGTATATTTGTCTCCAAATTTGTCTAGCTAAGCAGTGAAACGAAAAACTTTTACCGCAATGTTATTTTCCTTTTTTGAATAAAATAATATGCAATTTCAGTCTCATAGTTAGGCTGTGTTTTTAGATGCAAAATGCTATTTACAGTTCCATTTTAATCTCATTATCTGATAAGGTTTTCAGCGAATTTACTTTCTCTGATAAGAAATACATTCCATTGTTTTCAGTTGAATAAGAGCCTGAAACAATGCAATAGAGATGCGATTTAGATAACACTGAAAATTCAATTATAATAAACTTCTCCCCCTTTGCTGAAATTACTCAAGAGATATAGCAGACACATCGATTACAATAATACATTCTATTTCAACAGTCAATATATATAATATAATAATAATACGTTTGAATAACCTTGAAATTGTAACGAGACGTTTTAAAAATCAACTGTCACCGCTATATCCGCTTAGGCATGTCTATTGTAAATCTAGGATACCTACATATCAAACCACTCGTTTAAAACGACGTACCTAATGAAACCTTTACAAATTCATTGAATCTAATGCTAAAATGTGTCATAAAATCTGGCGCATTTTATGTAAAAATGATAATTTAATGAACAAATTTCAAGAATTTACTCACATACGAAAAAGATTAAAAATTTAAACTATAATTTAAATCAATAGCCGCTAATTAATCTTATCAATAACTTCAGAATGGTTTAAACCTAATTATTTAAATCAAACATTGTCGACAAACTTTTATTTTTGACACGTTTCTGGCCAAATAGTATGTTAATTTGGTTTAGTGTTAACAGTTGTGGAAGCTAGTTAATGGCCTCACTTGTGTGACGTTTTATTTAGACTGTTTAGACGAGTGCCACCCCCGGGTCTTTGACCCCGCGCGTCACAAAGGTCAGGGTTATGGCTCGCACCCTCTCACAAGATGCCAATAAAATGGGATCAGACGACTTTACGATGATGTCTATTATGGAGTTAGCGATGCTTCAAGTGGTTCGATGGCTGACATTTTGATTGAAGAGTTATAATTAATTTCACAGACTAATTGTTATACAAGTCTCATTTAAAATTATTTTAAAACAGGTGTAAGCAACAGGCTGTATAATTGAATTAATTAAAGCATAAATTTATAAGTATAATACAAAAATGACTTAAAAATACAGAAAACTTATACAAAACAGATATTTACAAAAAGTTCAGCACACCGTCCATGTTGTCGCTGTGCGGCAGGGAACCCAGGATGCTGGCAGTATTTCCTCTTTGAATGCAAAGACTCAAACGTTGAGAAAAATAGCTGCCAGCCCTGAGATCTCCTGTGGCAAGGACCAAACGCTTGCTAACCTGTTTCACAAATAATTTTGTGTCCGGAGACCAGACAGGCTGTTAGGAAAATGCTGCAATATTTTTAAATTAAAAACTTTTAATTTATATGTCAAACTCATTTGATTTTATTTGTCCAAAGAGTTCCTTATTTGAATTCAGAAGTTTTCTATGCAAGCAAGGAGTTTTATTTATAATGTATACTCATTTGATTTTATTTATCAAAAGAGGTCTATATTTAAAAAGTTTGCTAACCAAGGAGTTCTCTAAAAAAAGTTTTATACTCATTGTTTACATAGATTGGCGTAAGTGGCTTTAGGAGCAAATTAAAAATAATGCTTACCGCGCTTTTACACGTCAAATCAATGAAATTGTCAATAGGTTTCCGCGCACATTTTATTGAAAAATCAAGATTTTATAAGCCGCTTTAAATAATATTAAAATTTCGATCCATACTCTATCAAGGTAAGATTAAGATGTAAAAATGTAGAGCAGCTATTTATGTAACGCATCGTGTGTCGTCCTGCCACAGAGTGCTGCAGTGAGACGCAGCGCTGCGGGCGCCACTCAGTGCAATACCGCTTTTCAGGCCTTTCCACACAAGGCACGTCCCTGCACTATGAAAACGCCTTTTGTTTCCATAACACGTGACGACTATGAAGAGTATGAATAGTTATTTTCTGTAGATATGGGTATCTGCATCCTAAAATAATGCCGGACAAATAGAACTTTTACCTCTTTTGACGAAAATCCTTAAACTCTTTTTAAATTACTTTTCTTGCGTCTAAACACACCTATACACTTAGCGCTAGATATTTAAATATGGCCTCAACTCCCCGTTGTATAAAATATAGTCTAAGTTAACCTTCATGTTTTATTTTACCTCAAATCTGAAACTTGCGTTTAAAGCTTTGTTTCTAAGTTTTAGCTAACAAAACCATGATTATACTAATAATATGCTAACTGAACACATTTGCTAAGACAATATTTAGGCAATAGGTACATATATGTACTTGGTGACAGCTTACGTAACTAGTGAAAGCACGTCAATTTTCCAAGTTGAGTGAAAGTGTGATTACTGATGGGACATTACTCCAGAGACCGCGGGGCGGGGGCGTGCGCGTTACATTTCCGTTTTAATAACAGTTAATTGAGTGTTAGTTTTGTGTATGATGAGATTTGTAGTAGGCGGACGGAATTGGCACCAAATTAGTAGGTTATAGTCGGGAAAAATATGATAGATGATGGAAATGCTGCTCGTGGATTTCCATAGTGATCATACACGTTTAATTTGACTCATTTCTTGGCTATTTATTACGTTTGACTGGAGATATTTCCGTTCCGTCTTCTTCCAGACGTACTTAAATGAAAGGCTGCATTAAATTTCTTAAAATTTATTTTTCTTATTCGCAAGAAATTAAGGACACTAACTTAAAGCTTTTCTTATAAAGATATTTTATATAAGCTAGTTACAAACTTATAATGTACGTTATACTTACGTTACATGTAAAATAAGCGAAAGTGATGAAACGTTTTCAAGCAACAACAATCAGTGTAAAGTGAAGTAAGCTATAACTTGTCAATGGAACAATACTACTTATACTACGATGGTGGTGCGGGGGGTGGTGCGGGGGCGGGTGCGGTGCGCGGGGCAGGTGGATGCTGCGCGGGCGCTGCATCGCCTCGCCTTCGCGCTGTGGCGAGCTGTGTTCTATCTGCAGAAGGGACAGGCGAGAGCACGGAGGTCGAGAAGTTGGTGTTCCGGGCAGAGGAAGCGGTCTGTGGTTAGTATACAGTAAATATGTTCTTATGTTGTCTTTTTTCCTTTTTGTTGTACACCACATTCTTCTTTTTTTTCTTTTGCTTATTTCTCTCCAGCTGAAGGTTGCCTGGAAGAGATCGCTTTCAGCGATAAGGCCGCCGCTTGTGGCACTAGTTAAGGTGCAATTTGTTCTATGTACTGTTTTTTTAATATGTGTCAACAATAAAGAGTTAATCTATCTATCTATCTATCTATCTATCTATCTATATGTTAGGTCTATCGCATTATAATGAGCAATAGTGGCTGAAGATGGCAGTGCATCACTTCACCATCGCGCTGTGGAGGGCTGTGTTTTATCTGCAGAAGGGACAGGCGAGAGCACGGAGGTTGGGAAGTTGGTGTTCTGGGCAGAGGAAGCGGTCTGTGGTAAGTGTTGAGTGAGGTAAACTCTCTCATCAATTAAAGAATGTATGGTGGTGCTGCGATGGAGTTTTGCGTGTTATTAAGTTTCGCTTTGGCGCTGTGTTCTACTTACAGAAAGGCAGGAGTGAGCAAAACAGGCGAAAAATTGTAAACTTCGGGACTTTGTGGTCATAAGGTCCCTAAGATTTTTTTTTGTATCATTCACAATATAAAAAAGTAACCAAAACGTTAAACGGAAAATTTTTCGAGTGTTTATTATATTCTTGACAAACTTCTTTAAAAGCGAAAATTGATCAAAATTTACGATTGAATGAATCGAGGCTGGTAAATTTACTCAGTCAATATTTCCCTTCCAGTCTTCACTGTGTTTTAATCCCGACGGTATACGTCCTCACACTAAAGAACAAAGAGCAAGCATCGTCAGCTTAATACGTTTTCCAAAGACTTGCCTGCTTGCTCCGTATACATATTTAGGTACAAATTACATCTGCCCCGTTCTATCAAAGGTCTCATAAGACGCTTTGAGTGAAGGCAGCTAATTCTACGTGTATACGCCGACAAAAGCTGCAGTAATCACTTAGGCCACACCTAGTTCGGTCCTCATTTATCAGGTTTATTGGATCGCGATAGCCCCGTGGGACGACCATGGACGATACAACCCTTAGCCGATTCAATTAGCTCTAGAGATGATTGCGATCGCCGTGATCGTTCGAGCGCTAATAGACTAAACTGCTTCAGGTTTTTTGTTTAAACTTAGGAGTAGTAAAGTTATTGATTCAGACTGTGACCTAATATGAATCTTTAAAGAAAAAAACTGTGTTAAGTTACCTATACTAACCTACTTTTTTGAGATGCGAGGTATGCAAATTATGATTCATATAAATCACAACCTACTAAAATTAAACCATACAAACTAGTACAAGTATAAAGGACAGAATAACACTCAGTCAAACTGAAATCCTCCTTTTTTGAAATCGGTTTAAACATAGTTCTCTGTCCATCATAACAACAAACCTATCAGATCGTCTTTCAATGAAACTATTAAATAAAGGTTTGTAGCTGAATGGCCAGCATAATAGAATGTGTAATCTGATGTCTGTTTTTGTTACTGTATCATTACTATCGCTACTCGATCGGTGTAGATAGTGAAACCGAATGCATTTTTCAATGCCGACATTATGCTGCACCGTGGAACATTATCTCCGGAATGAAATCCCATCAGCCTCGGTCGAGCTGTCATTCGTAAAAAATGACGAGATTAAATATCAACTTTTGATTTCATTTTAATGACGGGACGACCTCGACTCGACTTCTTACGCTTTTTTTGCTATGCGAATAACGTGTTATTAATGAGATTGAATTATTATTCGTTAGTAGGAAATAGATAGTACATAGATAAGTAGATAATGAATATGTTTCAAGGTATTGTTTGTAATTGTTTCAGAGTCGAGCTGTGAGCGCGCCCGGCACTCCCGGCGTCACTACATTCGGCAGAGATGCCGTGAGTTACTTATTATTTACCTTCATTTTACGTAATATTTATAAGTGAACGAGCAACCGCAAATTACTTTCTGCGCAAGCGTGGTCAAACATAAGTGCGCAAGTCATGCGAGCCGTGGAAAATCAAAGGGGATTCGCTGGCAAAGTATCAGCAATTATGATAATGTTTGGGACGTGTAATTCCGCCGCCGTTTAGCATAAATTACTGTATTTATTTAAGCTTAATAGAGATTATATCCATTAACGTGAAGGAAAGCTAACACGGCGAGTAGAGTAATCGGATTACAGTCGTGGGCAAGAAACGCTTTCGTAGAGCATAGCTTTACTCGCCTGCCAACGCACTTTGTGACACTTTCCGAGCTATGCAGCGCCTACGACCTCTTGTTTGATCTGACATGAATACGCTAGGGCAAGGCAAATCAGGCCTTTTCTCTTTAACATACCGGGTCACCTTTGAAAATACGAGTGTTATTGACTTAAGCCACTACTTACGTAGTTAAGTAATACTATCATACTGAGATATTTATCATGACGAGTATCATATGAAAATGGTGGATATCATAGTTTTATAAATTATGTTTTTCTTTGGGTTGTAATCAAAACTAGTGATATTTGAAACCTGTTTCAAAGAAAACAGGATTTGGTCTATAATATATTTTGGGATGGGCACAATGCAGAAATTGCAGCTCTTTTATACCTAACTAGGGGTTTTCTCTAAAATAAGGTGTTTACATAAGCTTTTTTTGAGTAATTATTGTTTTTTCCAGAATGGTGGTCGTTCAGCCAGCTTCCCGGGCGGACCGGCGCGGCTGGACCTGTGCTACGTGGCGGAGCGCATGCTGGCGCTGCACCTGCCCGAGCGGGACGCGCACGCCGAGGCGCAGGCCGCGCACATGCTCACTAACAAGCATGGCGAACACTTCATGGTGAGTACAATGGCAAACAAAATGCTGAGTGGTCAGACAGCTCTATAATTCCAGATATATATATATCGCCTTTCTGATAAGAACACAGGTTGGTGACATTAAACATAATGCGGGTTCGATTCCCACATGACACAAATAATTATGAACATTTAAATTTGTAATTATTTATGTTGAGTCTGGTCGTTTCTATGTATAATAAGTATGTATTTACAAAAAAAAAAAAAGCATATATGTATTATATCCGTTACCTAGTACCCATGATACAAGCGTAAGCTTAGTATGGGGCTAGATGGCGCTGTGTGATATGTCCTGAAATATTTATTTATTTATTTATAACACTTCCCATGAGAGAGAGAAATCTCAAAAGTAAGACTTATATATAGATATATTATATATACTTATTTAAACTTATAGACCTAGCACAATATGGACATGGGCAATACAGGACATGATGTGTTAACTATCTTGTCATAAATAAAATATTTTATTGCCAATATCTCATTAATATCACGCCTCAGTCAAGAAGAGCCATGCGTTATTGTAAACATAATAACGATGATAGATGAGAAACTAATCGATCAATATACCAACATGACCTAACCGACCGCACTGCCTGATATATCGCCGGCACTTTCATCATATAAACTCTACTTGACTTAAGACCTAATAAAACGTCAATAAGTAAAGTAGGCACCTTGAGTAGGCACTTAACCAGTCATGCTTGGTCAAGGGACCGAGTTTGCAGAACGTAATATGATAGGTATATGCAAATAGGGTGTACGGCGGACCGTTAAATATCCGCCTTGTAAAGTTAATTCGATTCGCGCGATACTGGGAGCTCGTAAAATAAGTTAGATGGAAAATTAATTTAAACATCACATAAATAGACACACCATAAATCTACTACATCTGGTAATAAGGAAGCAAAGAGTTGATAGCCCTAACAAATAGAGGGAAGTATTTTATTCAAATCAGCATGTTCTATCGAGAACTGGAATATAATAAATGCTCTCCCATTTATTGGGTCCAATCCCGCTTACGTGATTGACTGTTCCATAATGTGGATTGAAAGGGTCTCAATTGGATTTGCTGGAATTTTCGTGACATTGAATAAAACTGGCATCGACATATTATACGTTTATTATTTTTTATCGTGAGTTTACTGAAATTATGACTTTTATATAAAATTTGATTTTGGATTTAAAACTTGACCTTTGGTCAGATAGTTCAAGCATCGCCATTAAGCATAGCCTCTGCCACTGCTAACCGCCTAGCTGCCTTTTGACCTGTTATCTTGTCCTGAGTACTTATAAAAAATCTTATTCGTTTATTCTCCATTTTCCAGGTGTTCGAGGTGAGTGGTGGTGACAGCAGCGACGGTCACACAGCACGGAGCGTGTTCGGTCGAGCGCGATCGCTCGGCTGGGCGGGGGACCTGGCACCTCCCTTGGAGAGACTCTGCGCCGCCTGCAAGCATATAGAGAGCTGGCTCGCTGCACATCCCAAGAATGTTGCTATTCTGTTGGCATGGTACGTTGAATTTGAATATCTGAAGAAAATTCTACTTGCAATTATTCTAATTTTCTCGATATGACTGGCCAAACGCTAGTAAATGTTATGTATCTCAGAACCAAGGTTTGAATTGTTTGTTTTCTTTTCATTTCATTCTTTTTTCCATTTTTATATCTGCCTGATTCAGTAATCAGTAAAAACTGCTGCACAGAACGATAAAGATAAGCTAATATTAAACTGTTCTGTAAATCAAAGAGTTAACTAACTTGTAATTAATCAAAAGTCAGCCAGGTAATTTACAAGCCAATAATTGGGGCACCAAATTAATAGGTAACAGCGAAACCGCTCCGAACATCATTAACGGTTAAAATTCTGTTAACGGAGGCTTGGGTTTTGCCAATTTACCCTCCGAATTTAACCGATACCCAAATCTAAACTGGGAATATTACTTTCAACAGTTTAACAGACTAGTTACAGGCCTCTCTGGAGACTTAATTTTCAGCGAAACTTGTGCTCGGCTAGCAATTAATTGGATAATTGAATTTGAGGTAGCAAAATTAAAGTTAAAAGGATGTCCTTTTGGAGAAATGAAAACGAATAATTGAGGTGAAAGGTCACAGCAAAAGGTGGGAAAATGGTTTTGTTTGGACGAACAAACGAACAAAAGCGAGTCCACCCAGTGTGACCCAGAATCCCTGAAGTGATCCTTAATTAAATGGAGCCGCTTGAATGGTTGTGCCCTCCTTTTTTCCGTGACGCGACTCGCGACAGAATTTAATCTCATCTCGTTATTTTTCGTCGGTTTAGAGGGGTGCCTGTGGTATTTATTTTTGCTAAATGCATATTTTATTTTGCGTTTTAATTTTCGTTTAGACAGAGTAGTAGATGCAAGAGGAAATTGAGTACAAAAAATGGGGAAACTGTTCATAATATGCGTACAAAAGTATTATTAGAATCATGGATGTAAACGTCATTTTTAGTCCCTATTTCCAATTCAATAATCCAAAAGCATCAACTCTTCAGTCGTGTCTGCAGGCCAATTACATTCTGCCTTATAACTATTTTACATTTTATAATTTACTTTGATTTTGAGGGATGGTATGCAGTAATTATTGTCTCAGATGAAGGTTGGATAGACGGTATTCCCATGAATATTAGCTGATGATTAATCAATTATTTCTCCTACTTTCCAGGGGCAACCGCGAACGCCTAGGGGTGTTAGTAGCAGCCTACATGCACTACTCAGCAATATGCGGGGCGCCGGAGAATGCACTCGACAGATACGCCATGCGGAGGTACCTGGATGACCGCGTGCCTGTCTTCCACCTGCCTTCTAATAAACGGTGAGTTAGTTTGTCAAAACGTTTGACACGTTTTTTTTCGTTTTAGTGTACCATTGTACAGAAAAGGAAAAAATAATACTCGTAAGCTGAATATATTAAATGCACACAGTTGGTCGTGGTATTCATAACCTTTTAACAATGATCGACGCGATTAGTTTGATATTATTATAGTTGATTAAAGATTCACCGATTTTCATTTCGGATCCATAATGGAAATAAGTCAACAATTATTATTATTAAATCCACTTCTGATTATGGACCTATTCTCCAACTTATCACCCATTACGATCAAATGCCAGTTTTAACCAGATATCCAAATCTCATTTACGACATACCTAATACAAATATCGCGCTGACAATCTACCAACTTTAGCACTTCTCTAGTCTACAAACCAGAGCAGACAGAATAATTTCTTACCCAGCTCTGCGCTTTCTTTCTTCTATCTATTGTACTACACACCAATATTGTAGGAAACACCTAATATAACAAAACTGTTTCTCTCCCCAGCTACATAGACACGTTCGCGGGTCTGCTGGCGGGGCAGATCCGCGTGAACTCGGCCCCGCTGCACCTGACGCACGTGAGCGTGGCGGGCTCGCTCGCACCGCCCACCTCGCCCACCATCGCCTTCCTCAAGATATATGAGAACCTCGTCTGTGTCTATACTTCAGGTGAGATCATTGTGAATGGAAGACGTTTTACCTCCATATTTTCTCAGCTGTATGTGGCTGTATATCTCTATATTTATCTGTTGGTAGAGTGTTCATGATCAACCTGTCAGCAAGATAATAAGTGAGCTTTCCTCTGTTATATAACGCTAGATGTAAAAATTACAAGACTTGATTAGAAATTCAATAAAATCATCTAAGCCAAATCTGTTGAGAACAGTTAAACAGAAAATCCAATGAAAAGATTTACAGTCAACAAATTTGAATAATTTCACATCAAGATTTCATATTACTTTCCGTGTCATACATAGCCTACTTAAAAAATCAGTTGGTTGAATTTTCAATGTGCATTTCACTTATTGGGTAGCACGCTCCTTCATAGATTACAAATTTCGTTATGCAAATACTAATAGTTATTCTGTCCCAGGTCTGTACATGGTGAGTGGCGGTGGCTGGACAGTGGGTGTGGGCCGGCTAGCACTGCGCGGCGACGTGCTGGTGCGCGCGTACCGGCGGCCGGCGCACGCGCACGCCGCGCAGAGACACCTGGTGTTCGCCTGCCAGTTCCACACCTGCGCGGTGGCGGACCATACGCTGTCTTTCACCAAGCAGCAACTGGATCATGCTGCTCACGGTAAGCTTGATCTAAATTTTAAGTAAAAAATTGTAAGTAAGTGCAAAAATAATAAGCACGTCGCTTAAAGATATTTGGGGTTCACCAGTCCCATACATTTGCTGTAACGATCCGTAGGAAGTATTGTAAAAGAGTCAAAGATGTTACGATTGTAAATAATATGCCTTTTGTTAAACTGCAGTTGGACTAAGCTTTTTATAGAACTTTTAAGAAATTACTTATACCTAATCTGTAAAGCATTGAAAAATGGCATAAACACGCACGATACATCGGCAACCTCTACTATTTACCTAATTGCCTATTTCCTTCAATAAAACGCCAGTATTTTGACAGCCAACTTTTATCAAAAACCACACATCAGCAAGTTTGAATTATCACAATCTAAAATTATTCTTCGTCCAACAGACCCATCATTCCCAAGTGACGGTGCTGTGGAGCTGGTGTTCGCTCGGGGCGAAGGCTCTGGGGGCGCAGCGCCCGCCCCGACGCCTGCAGCGCCGCTCCGCGCAGCGCCTGACGCATTAGCCAGAGCAGACTCCTTGGAACATCTGCGACCACTCTCAACACTTACTGATGACGATCCTGGTTAGTAAATATTTTGATTTATAAACCAATATGGACTGACTATAATGTTGATACACAAGAAGCCTGTTCCCAGAAAATAATACAAGCTTTAATCCATTTAGTTGCAAAAATCCTTCTCATCTTCGCGTCGTCTTCTTCATCACGTCGTGACTCCTCCGAAATTTATTATTATTTATTTATTTATTTTATTAGGCACACAACACAATACACAGAAAATACATGAGTGACATCATAACATTTTAAAGGTATTGCATTCTGTGCATCAAACACATGTGTGCACAACATTATTGGGGAAGTTTGACAGCAAAAATGCTAGGATATCTAAAAAGACGTTGATATCATCTTAGGTAATTGCTTTTTAAATAGGAAACTGGAAGCTGCCCAATATACCCTATCTATGATGTATGTTCCCTTGTAATATATTGTATGTCTGTTTCCGTAACACATATTTTTTTTGTATATTAAAGCGTAGCAAAATTAATCCCATGCAGAAAAAGGAATCAAGTATATACATTACCTAGGTTTCATTGTCATGGTTAAAATCTATTGCCAGGAAAAATAATATCAATGATAACTAAAGTCCAAAAATTAGGCGTCGGAGTAATTTGAGTAACAACATTTTATTTATAATGGTAAGTCTGAGTTATAGTCTAACCATATATGCTGTTGTGTAACCGTGAGAAGCACATAGCTGATCCATTGAAGTAGTAGTAAAGTAATAACCCAATGAGCTGATCACCTAAAACCACAACTATTTATAAGCTGTCCTGTATTATTAACCGGTCCGTAACATGAAACTTATTTCTTTTTTTATGTTTTATTAATGCTTATCGATTCATGTTACAAATTTATTCATATTTTAACGCCTGTCTTGGTTCTACAACATGTTCCATTAGGAAATTAAGACAACCATAGAATTACATATACTCATTCTTATGTTATTTATATAAACTATCTCATGTATTGTGTAGAGCCGTGACTCATTTTAAAATCAGATTTCATACAAATACGCTTAGATAAATGCACAATTTAATTCGGAATGATCCCGTTTTTTCTTGTCGTCTTGTATTTGGTTTAGGCACATTTGATTTTAAATATTTTTCTAGCATTAATTAGTAGGTATTTGTTACTCATTTTAGTAATTTAAACAAGCACTTACCAGCTGTATTCGTCGAAACCTAGTAACGAAGTATAAAACTAGTTCTCAAAGAAGCATCCGTAAACCATTATTAGCTACAATGTTGGTGCCAAGCACTTACAAACTTGCGAATCACCTACAGACAGAAATAGTGGGAATTTCAATAAGCTTTCACATCCTGTATGGCCCTTACACTTGGTTTCATGATATTTTAAAATCCTTTAAACCCTACTATTTCAAAATGAACTCTCCTTGTCTATTACATATTTAGGCCTAGTACATTTTCTTCTCCAATATTTCAGCTTTTATTTATTTTCCTTCTATTCAACGACTATGAGAAGAATTTATGTCAACAATGCGTGTATTCCGAAATCAGACTATTTCTTAATTTCAGATCAGAAAATAATATAGAATTGTATGAACAGATGGCATTTATATTGCTTCGGTGTTCAGTTCTAGACGGAAACACGTGTTAAAATAAATTATTATAGCGACTTTATTTCACAAAATCTGAAGCTTTTCTAACGGTAATAAAATTGTCTAAAATTAATCTGCAGCCACTTAATGTGTAACCGCTACTGTCTCTATTGTGTTCAATGAACTGGAGTAATAGTATTTCGGTTACGCGATAAAAATAGTGAGGGGATTCGTATTCACAGGAAGCTAATGAATGAGAGTTAGTTCGAATGTGTGACGAGTGTTGACAAAGCGTCGAACTAGAGCAGTTAGCGGACAGGTCGCGGTTTCTGTGGCGTTTCAGGTGTGGGTCTATTTCTGGGCACGTGTGCACTCGCCGGCGCCGCCCGCCCAGTCGGCCGCCGCCCTCGCGCCGGCTCGCGTCGCCACAACACACACGCACGACTAAATCACACTCACTTCTTACTCCCATCACTTGCAAGTTAAGTAAACTTACCAAACGAAGTTTACTTCTGTAAAACGAGGATATTCTCTAATCTGGGACGGCCGGATAAGCCGGGATTTGGGTAAGTGGAACAAGACAATATTTGATCTCGATAATGTCTCTTGTAATTTAATGAGCGTTCTTTTTTTGTTGCCGCTCTCGTTGTTTCTAATGAGATGTTGTTTTGTAATCCGTTAAACTAACGTCTCGTCGTCTGGACTTCTCTAATTTTGTGAGTTTTCTTTGAAAACGCAAAGTGAAATTCTAAACATGTTCTAAAAATTCAGTAGAAGAACATGATAAATGTGTCAACAAAACTGTGCTGTGATATTTTACGAGTACAAATTGGCCACGAACTTTCGTGCTTCACTTGAAGCCCTTCTAAAATATAAATGAGAAAACTTAAATAAAAGTGGATAGAATGTACGCGTGCCATAACAATACTCGTAGATGTTTTCTCGGAGCACAATGAGAGTACTTGTACCTTTTCATGAGTGCATCGAACAATGGGTTGTATTAGTGTCATCTACAAACGAGGTTCGCTCCGGTCGGCCGAGGCGCCTGTTAATTGACCGCCGTAGTGAATCGTTGATGGATGTCCACCGCTCTGCAACGACCAGCCGAGTCGGTACCGCACCAAAGGGATGTTATATAGGTGGCCCTTATTCTCTAATCCGACACACATCAACTTAATTCGATCCGAACGAATCGCCACCACTGACTCATGTATAGGCCTCCACAATGTAGCCCGATTGCAAGTCATGGGCCTGTCAAGTTACATTATGTTACCTATGCCATGACTCAGGTGTGGTAAAAGTTTTATAATAGGTATAAAGACTTCATAAAATAAACTCGAACCAAAAGCTTATTATTAATGTTCTTCGATTTACACTAAAATTAACAGGTGTCTATTATCTAACATATCAGACCTTGGCCATTTCCTTTTACCTATTCGCTGGCAGAGTTTGACTTTGATTAGCTTAGAATTAATTTGTATTTTTCCTCTTTTCGTATGGACAAAAACTGATGTTAATGAGATTACGATGGCGACGAGACGTAAGGCTTTCGGTGTTTTATTTTGAACGAGGCATCCGGTGCCGTGGCTAATGAATTTTTAGATTCTCACGCGAGGCAGTTTGTTCTGACGTCATATTGGCCGAGCAAAATACATTTTATGGTCCCACAGAACCCATCTTAAATTAATGTCAATCTTGGTTAGCGTGGCTAAAGCGAATAAGCCGTAATTAATGTATCTCGTATAGATAAACCGGCGTGTCCAATCCGCTTAGCCTAAGTTATATCCATAGAAGTTAAGTAGCCAATACATTGTCTTCCTTTTCGCACAACTTCCGTATTTTTGCAAAGAACGCGACGCTATCATTTCATTCATTTACCGTTATTCTACACACGTGCCGCAAGCCTTTACGCAGCGCTGTTTTCCTATTACTTATGGCGTTGTCTAGCTCACCCTGACATGTCAGTAGGTAGCTTTACCTGTACTCCTTCCCGCGCCCATGTATCTCGATATCAGCACTATTTTATCGCGAGCTTTCTTGGAGCTTGATGACAGCCAATACGGCAGTTGTATCTACTTGTCGCGGACGCGTGCTTGTGTCGCTCAATCGGATTATCAAGTGCTTTTTGTCGAGAGTTTTTAATGTGAGTGATTTATTCAAGAGCTTCATGTATAGCACCACAACGCCGGTTGATTTGCATGCGAATGAGGCACCTCTAAACGCGTAAAAAATTATAACGACCATAATAGCCGAATTCTTGGATACAAACAAAATAAAACGGCCAAAACTGGTTGCAATTTAGAGCTTAGTTTGAAATAACGAGCGATAGCCCGTCGGGCAGTGGAATAATAATGTGGAGAGCTCGTAGTTCGGGGAATCACGAGGTACAGCCGCGTGATGACATCACTGGGCGCGCGCCGCGCGTGGCCCGCACCGCTCACCTTCACACCCAGCACGTTACTTCAAACCAGCGTCTTAACACATGTCTGTGTTTCTTTAAAACACTAATACCGTTTAGTTAGTGAAATTAGTTTTCTGATTTCACCATTCTGTGTGCTGTATAGTGGGCGTGACGTGTGCGCGTCTGATTCTAATGCAGCGTCACGGTCACGCTCATCTTCATTGCTTAACGAACTATGGGCCTGTCGCATACAAACTATTGTGATGGGTGTGCTCGTTAAAAATGTTATATTTTAAAAAACATTCTAGACCATACGTAAACACGAGTATGGTTATGATTCCCCATAAAATTTAATAAGCGCCCTGGCCTTAATATGATCGTTAATTTATTGAACCCTCACAAGGAAACTGAATTATTAGACCATGGATGTCAAACGACATGCGTAGATTTTATATGCGTGACCGTTAATAAATCAAATTATTTCGTGAGTAACACAATTAAGCGAATGTTTGTGAAGCATAAATTGGGATGAAATGATGCATGCGCCGCTGCTACAGCCGGCTGCGCTCGCCGGTATGGACATCCTCTTCCTGCGGTGCACATTTCGTAACAGTAGCCCTCGCGCGTTATTTTCGTTGACATCACAGAAATAACCGCATCTTCCTTAACAGAGGCCGACGGTCACCAGACGCTGACGTTGATATCTTTACACTAATTGCGTTATTGACAAGCTCACATTTAGTACAGTTTCGAAACGAAACCGCGGTCCGAGCACCAGTCGCGCCAGATGAGTGCTTTCTCGCTAGTCGTGTGCGGACTTCCATCACACTATCTCGGAGCGCGAAAATTTGGCTCGTGAATTGTAGCGAACGTGTAACGCGTGTGCTTATTATGTGGCCGTTCTTCCTTATTTGCATCGACTATTTACACGGTTGAACAGTTTTAAACGTCTCGAGGCGTACAGTGTCACTCGCCGAATATGTTTTAAATACATAAAAGTGTGAACGTTAAACGAAATTTTACATGTGAGTGAACATAATATTTCGCCGCTAAAACAAGTGATAACTGAGTGTAATCGATTAATTATTATTCATTATGCCAGTCTTGATTAATTATGTCTTGACAGTTTTTGGAGCGTACCTACTCGTATTAATTAATTTGGAAATCATTTATCTTCTGATCTTATAGTCTGGTTTACATTACAGCGTCAATGATTCCTCATATCTATAATCAAAGGTCACTTCCTTCTTTGGCTTTTATTTACTTACCTTGAACCATCTTATGGAGGTTGTTGTAAAGAACAAATGTTATATTCATAATGTTCTTAGTACCTACCTACCTAAATGCAAACAAAAATATTACAAGTTAGCGTAGAATTACTTTTTTCTTATCTCTTCTACATATTGACCTCTTTCACATAAATGTTTTATTCATGTTAGGTGAACGACTCGAGAACAATTGTTGTTATATTTTTAGCTCATAGGAATCAAGTTCGTGGTATTGAGTGAAACAACGGTGTCATCCCGCAGCCGGGATAACGGGAAGCTATCCTAGCCCTTTTTAGGATGTGGCTGAACCACACTGGCGCGTAACCACTACCGGGTGCTAGAGCTGGGACTCGACATACATACGAGTACAGACGTCGTACTCCGATTGACTATTACATATGCAAAGAAAATATCTTGTACAGACTTGCTAGTAAGATCTGGCCTCGCACGGCGCTACATGAGCAGGAAGTACAGATTTCGTATGTAGCATTTTGAAGAGGAGCTGCGCTGTTTTATTAGACCGAGTCGAATTCAATTTAAAAGCAATTTGCAATTAAACCGCCCGCCGTCTCGCGAATCCGTATCTCCATGACTTAAAGAGAACACGATTTATAACCTAAATAAAATAGAGCAAAAGATCGGTGTTAATTAAAAGCAGTGTTTTTCGGCGCAGGCGATAACAACGGGAGCGCGGAGGGATCCGGCTCGGGAGGCGAGGGCGCGGAGGGAGCAGAGAGCGCGCACACGTTCGGGCCCCTCGACGGGTCCATCTACGCCACAGTGGTGCGTGGCAGCGGCGGCGGGCCCGCCTCGCCGCTCAGCGCCTCCATGGACTCGGGCATCTCGTCGGCGGGGCGGCGCGCCGCGCCCTCCCCGCCCGACGAGCTGGACGCGCTGCTGGGCGACATGCTGCGCACGGTGAGCGCGCTGCCCGACCCGCCCGCGCGCTCGCCCGCGCCCGCCGCCGCCGCCGCCGCGCACTCGCAGCCCGACCGTCCTCCGGACATACCGTACCACGCGCGCGCCGACTCGGCTCCCTTCACGTACGGCGCAGCGGGCGTGCGCCCCGGCATGCTGCGCGCGCCGCACCGCCTCGCCAGCCCCGAGCTGGTGCGCCGCGCGCTCGGCTCCGACCGCTCCTACCGCCCCATCGAGGACGACGACGAGGAGCCCCGCGCGCCCTCCACCCCGCGCACTGCACGCAAGTTCACGCATGAAGACCTCACCACCACCACCAGGCCGGTTCCGCCGCCAGCATCCCCCGTTACAAATGGAAGGTAAGCTGTTATTTTTTAAATATTTTAAAACTGGATCAGAATACATTTTACTTCAAATTGATTAAATTAAATAGTCGCATAAATGTCGGTAGTTACCTGTCTCACCGAACCAGTTTCTCTCGGAACGCTCACTTACTCAATTCAGCTAAATTGAGACGTTTCTCCGGCCGATATCGGAAGGGACATTTAACTCGTAATTCATTAGTAAATAACGAGCTGTAGTTAAGTACAGATGGTCCAGCTAGTTTCGTCCCATGGTTCTATCCCCAGTACTCATTTCCGGTCCCAGAGCCAGATTTACAATAAAACATTGACACGGAGTAATTAAAAGAGGGGGATCTGGTATGTAATGTAAACATGTGTTCCTGCACTATAGCGCGGAGGCCGCGCGCCTGCGCCGCCTACGTGACTGTGTTTACATATTCACAACCTCCACTAGCCACATATTTTTAGCAAATCGAGCTCACTTTCGATAAACATAATATCTGTAACCTTCGCACGGTAATGGTTTAAACGCAAACACTGTCGGAACCCCTTCCAAAACAAACGAAAGAGTGTGACCGAGTTACTCGGGAGAACAAAGCCGAAGAGACAGTTGTTCTATTAGCCACAGTATGAACAATCGGCACAACAAATTGGTTGACAAGTCGATCAACATAGCATTGTGCGACGTGCGCGAGTTCTTCATTTATTTAGTAGTGTTCCGCTCGACCCACTTCACCGTCAATGAAGGACCATAAAGTACCCGCACCAATCTCAGCATTACCACACGCATCACCATGCTCATTTAGTCTCATTATGTCCGTACACATTATCTACCTAGCATATCTGATTTCTCTAATAAATTAATTAATTAAATTGTTTCTCTTAAGAATGTAAGTAATGTTGGATAACATTAATGAAAGAAAAATCGTAGTCAAACCTTTAATATCATCAGAAATAGCAACAACGGATATGAGAATAATAAAGGTGTAATTAGCATTTCCATGAGCAAAACAATAATAGCTCTAAACACCTGAGTCACTTATTAGGAAAACATGCACGTTGCACCTACTTAGCTGATATGAAGCAGATATGTAAACATATAAACAGACACCACCTACTACTGAAATACGTATGTACACGAACTACATATACGCAGCATAGTTAGTAGATATTTGATGTCGCACGTATCAATGTAATTCCAACCAAAACAAATTCGATACTTCTACAGAATACAGAGTACAAATACTACTGAGGTAGGTCAGGATAAGAACTGATAGATAACCCAATTTCACCACTCCCAGGCATAAAAAAACTGCATCAGATCCAGATGAAGTGAATTAATTCGACATTGATCTCCATTATTTTTCTCGAAGTAACGATCTGGTTGATCAGCAAATTGTAGAGTGAAGCGTGGGAGCCATCGGACACTGGTCTTGTGGGTGTAATTGGGCGGATGAACTATACAGAAGTATCGCGATCATAACAAAAACCTGGGCCCGTTGAAACAAAGAAACTGCTACAGAAAAAGTAATTCTTTATTGTCACACACATATAAAACAAAATTAATAAAATTACTTACATAAACTACTCTAGTGTCACAAGTGGCGGCCTTATTGCTAAAAACAATCTCTTCCAGGCAACCATTGGATGGAGAGGAATAAATAAAGGATTATAAAGGACGTGGTGTACAACAAACTATCAAGAATTTATGGTTTAGAGTAGTGCAACAATATATTTGCACCTACGTAATATATGTATGTATATATCTTATAGCTTTCTTCTTTCACGGTTTTTACATAGTTTATTTTTAGCAGTAAATACGTTTTAGTTTTTTAAAGTAGAGTTATTAAACAAATTGCAAATGTGGCTAATAGCAATGTATTTTCTTCATTAGATAAAATTACACAGCTAAACTATCGTATTGCTTCTAGCTGGTAACTTGTTTTAAGTATTAGATAATAATATAGTCCATTGCCAACTCGACAATCTACCTAACAGGGTTTAAACTGCAGTTATTATGATAACGCAGCCTGTGTGTGGTAAATACCACCTAATAATTTACCGTAAGGTTGTGTAAGGTCATTACAATTTATTGTTTATTCACTTTTATCCTCGACAACTACTCAATGGCAGTAGAGAGGGCCCTTCTCAATGACTCTTTATTAAACATGCGTGAGCTAACATTCTTTGAATACGTAATTACGAGAATAGTATGCGTCGTTGTTTTCGTTTTAATGCAGTCTTTGTTTACAATTTACTTAAAGTACGCCTAGTCTTGTTATAATGAACCTATTTATAATTTACTTAGAAAATTATGGCACGACTCTATATTAGATCATACCTAATACTAGGATATTTTTTTACAAGAACAAAATAATAAATAAGAAACTACCCACTATAATGGGAGAGAAACTGTTCAATAAACTCCCCGCACACATTCAGTCTTTGAATAATGATCAGCAATTTTGCAATAGCGTCAAACAATTATTGTTAGATCAGACACTATACAGTTTTAAAGAATACTTTGAAAATGACTACAGTCAACTACCAATTGATTCTAATCTTGCTTAGAAATTATGTAATTAACTACTGAGTAAGGAGTGTGATGCCAAATTGTCATTTTAGCCCCTATACAGCTAAAGTGACATTACCAAGATTTATTTAAGTTGACATATTGTATGATTACATACCTATTATTATGTTTGACATGATTTTAATAACAAAAATTTTCATTGTTTTATTAATAAAACTAGACATATAAGATAAGATAAGATATTTCTTTAATGCACACCAAAAAATTACATAATGAAAGAAATTTTAAAAAAACTAATCTAATGTACATTGGGCGGCCTTATCGCCTTAGGCGATTTCTTCCAGGCAACCTTTGGATGGACAGGATTAACTTCTAAAATTTTATAAAAGCCTAATGTTATAAATTCAATTTGACGAGATATTGTAATTTGTGTAGCATATTCTGTGATATTAGTACTTATACCTATGTATGTTACAATTTTACATTATCAATAAAGATTCTTTATCTTTATCTTTATCTTTATCTTTATCTTTATCTTTATCTTTATCTTTATCTTTATCTTTATCTTTATCTTTATCTTTATCTTTATCTTTATCTTTATCTTTATCTTTATCTTTATCTTTATCTTTATCTTTATCTTTATCTTTATCTTTATCTTTATCTTTATCTTTATCTTTATCTTTATCTTTATCTTTATCTTTATCTTTATCTTTATCTTTATCTTTATCTTTATCTTTATCTTTATCTTTATCTTTATCTTTATCTTTATCTTTATCTTTATCTTTATCTTTATCTTTATCTTTATCTTTATCTTTAATGGAGAACAATTTAGACGTTGGCTTCATTTTCCTCCTATATCAAACAAATTGCGTGTGGAAAAAATCGATGGTTATCTTAACAGAATCAATGAAAAAAATATGCTCTATATTATTTAACTACCTACCAATCTTATGAAATCAAAGTAAATCTTCTTAAAATAACAGTTAACAGCTCTTATTGCTAAACAGAGACACATGCTACCCATCGAATCTACATAATCTCACGTCAATTTTGATCGGCATGAAGATAAATGGCACCACAGATATCTGTCAGATACCGGCCGTGTCAATCACATCACATTAATGCATTGTAATCGAGCCACTTATTGCGGAGCGGCTCTTTGTAGCGGTTAGCATTTAACAGCGTTAAAGCTCTGACATAAACGATCGAACATGTTATGATGACCTACTACTTCAATCAACGCGAAGAAAAAAGCTAAATCTGAAGAGGAAAAAACGAACAACGAAGCCAGTACCAGCAGGTACCAAAGCTGAGCTCAACAAACAATCCATGAAACGGAAGTATAAACGTCCTTAATTGAGTCGATAGGCGTGGGCCGGGAACGAACCCGGTACCTCCGAGTAGCGAGCCCGTTCCGCGACATTAGCCGCACACATGGAGACCACTATAAACCCAACTGTTGCAAATAGCAATGGCGCCTTCACTATGAATGGTTTCTTAAGTTACACTCAAATCACTGACTCGGCGCTACCATTCCAGGAACTAACTAGCGATAATTTATTGCCAGTAATGGTATCTGAAACGGCCTTTCTAAACCGCCATATTTGGTCTTAGATTGGTCGTAATAACTTTTTAAACTAACGGCTCTAATTTATCCATGTCGATCAAATGTGTCTAACGAGCGGTTACGTCGGTAGATAGATAGATAAATTCTTTATTAAAACACCACATACATAAAAAACAATACAAAAAAAACATAGAAAATAAAATTTGCGTTTTAATTGGCGGCCTTATCGCTAAGAGCGATCTCTTCCAGGCCTACCTATTACTTAGTATAGGCGGACATGTGTGATCTGTATCTCTCTGTTTAATTGGATAGGTGTTAGGCGCCAGCGAGCATTGAACAAATGAACGGTACATTTCCAATAGTTTTCTAGTCAACTACAAAGTAGTGGACATGCTACACGACTCGTATTGCATTACAAGTGGGCTTTGTGCAATAAGTCGGGAAGCGATGCCGAGTCGCGATTCCGAGATTGATTTGAAGCGATGGCGTGTGATTGCGTCGCGCCATGACCCAAACAAGTTACTATTTCGAGATAAACGCCGCCATAAACGGAGCTGCCGTCCGTCCGGGCCACGACTCTGGGACGCCGCGACACCAGCTGGACTACTGCACGTACTTTCAAATCAACCACGCTTTGTTACAGCATCGACACATTACATGTTTCTATTAACGGAAAGGACTACGTTAACCTATAATTAACAAGATAGCTTTTACTAGGCACATAGCACACACAAAAAGGCACAGAGTTTAAACCAAAGTCATTAATTTCCTGTGTCGCCTATAGGCTTTTAATTAGGTACTCCATAAACTTGTACGAATCTGATGTGTAGCTAGTTATTAAATGAAACAATGCGTAACAATTTTTAATCAAACGTAGGTAGAGTAGGTAATTATAGCTACTTGTTATATAAGCCAACATTCCATTCATCGACACCTTTTATTATTGTAATTAAGTAGTTTTGTAACATAACTCTTATCCGCACTAAACGCCTACAGTTTGAGGACGCGTGTTTGTTATTACAAGGTTTCCTTCGCCATAATAGGCTAGCATCTGAACCTTCGATTCCTACGCGCTACAAAAACTGAGATAACACTTGGGCAAACAGAGCAAAAAGATATACCTATAATACGTAGAAACATATCTTTGCATACGTAATGCTATTGAGTATAATTTACTGCGTCGTTCTCGCTGTAATGCATAAATGTATGACTATGAAATATGTATGTTTGTGGCAGATGGTTGAATGGCGAGGCGGAGTGGGTGGACCGGCCGCCGAGCAGCGCCAGCGGCAGGAAGAGCGTCCCGGCGGAGAACGGGACGTGGCGGTCTCACAGCACGCTAGGCTGGGCGGAGAGCGCCCGGGCCCGCGAGCCGCGCCGCTCCGAGTCGGCGCTGGAGGGCGGCGCCGGCCTCACCTGGCTGCAGCGCCAGCAGCAGAAGCTGCGCGAGCGCAGGGAAGCGCGGGAGCGGGTCGCGCGGCTGCCGCTCGAGTGGGACACCGCTACTTCCAGACATGTGCGCAGGTCCGCCAGCCATCGGTAAGCACAGGAATCTTACTTACTTATGTACTTTTTACCGTTACTTTAAAAGTAGGTATGAACATATTTTGACACATGGCATTGTTGGCTGAAGAACTGTTCAGAATAAATGCGGGATACGAGAACCGTAGGTATACAAGGATAAGATACAATTTTAAAAATATTGTGAAACGATTTGGATTTTTATATTTAGCGTCCTATTTGAAAGTAGAGTTAGTGATAAGAGAATAAATAATTCATTAGATGTCAATTAAGTCAGAATTTATTACTTTTTGCGAGTCTGGCTAGACTTATAACGCCCCGCTGTGAAAACGGGTGTGGCTTGTTAGGCACATGTCAATTATTATTTCAGTATATTTCCGTTCTACAATAATAACATAAAGATCGTCTATAGATGCTGACGTTAAGTAAATATAGGGCAGTAGTAGTAATAAAATGAGTACTTCGTTTATTTTGATATTAGAGACATTAATAAGGTGATTTTGATACCAGGGTTCGGGTTGCTTTACAAATTCTTAAACTTTTCACTCGGAAACGAACTTGGATTATTGCAATGGTCGTTTTCTTCTTACGTCTTTCCTTGACGATTCATTTTTAAAATAATATTTTGTGAAATAACCTCCGGGAAGAGGAAAAATTGCAAAATTTAATATTAAATAAAAGTAAATATCTAACTGGTCATTATTTTTGTTCACATTCCAGTGTGGACGGGTACACGAGTGACACGACTGCGTTCGCAGACGATGACGAGGACTTCAGCGTGCCTCTCCACGTGAACACGCGCACGCCGCTCCGGACAGACAGCATCAGCCCGCAGGCTCCAGACAGGTACACGTCATGTTTATCAACTTATACGGGGATTAGCACTCGCTTAGCGGTGAAGGAAAACAACGTGAAAAGTCAATGACCACAGCGTCAGTTTTGTTTTATATTATGAATCATACTAAATAATAATACTAATACAATTCTCAGAAAAAAAGAAAGAATATACTTGGGTACAATGTATTTGCAATATTTTTATAAATGAATCAAGTAGTTCCATCTATTGCTTACAACCACAAAATATGTACCGACCAAAAAAAAACAATTATAGAACAGAGACATTTAAGAGAAAGTAACATAATAACCAGATGTAAAAGAAGAACAAAATTTTCAAGTCACAACCCGTCTCCAACTTATATGTCGAAGCATGTAACAGATACCAACCAATGTTTTGAACTTGATATTTCTATACCCTATCCTTTTGTTCCAGAACCTCATCTCGTAAATTCATGTTTGAGAAGATGACGCTGCGCGAGTGGAGCGCGTCCAGCACGCCCACGCACACCGCGCCCGGTCTACTGTCGCTAGCCGAGCCGCCGCACACTGATACCGTTGTACGTATATACTTGGAAAATTCAGCACCATTGAGTTTCTGTAAAATGTCTCTAACATCAATAAAATTTAACGTATCGCACAAAAAAGCATTGACAGCAAAAAATATGCCAAGTATATATACAGAATCTACGAAAAGCAGCAGAAACATCTTGCATTTTAAGATTTTTTATCTACACTAATGTTGTAACATTCTACTTATGTTTCCAATACTTGACTTATAATTACTACTGTTATAGCACAGACAACAAAACACTCAATTTAGGCAATTTTACATGATGTTATAATATCCACATCGATATCGTAATAGCTCACACTCGTGTTTTAATACCCTTCATTATATGACAGTGGCATAAACTACTAATGTGTTGTACTTATAAATAAGCGAACCGTTAAAATATTGAAACAGTATAAGATCACTTGCTCCCCACAAGGAAAATCTAAATTATTACTTAGCCATGTGTGTCTTGTATTCCAGGATCGAGCAGAGTCCTGGTCCCGCGCGGAGTCCCGCACGGAGACCAGATCAGAGTCCCGCGCCGGCACGCCGCTGTTCCCCACACACCCTCGAACCCCCTACCCACCCACTCCGACACCCTCGCTCAGCGCGCGCCCACCACGTTCGCCTACAGTGTCCAGGTAATTTAAGTCACCAGTATTACTATTATTTGTTTGTATGTCTAGTATAATCTTGCCCATGTACCCAGCAGCTTGGGTCTATAGAAGTTCTCTAAGAAAGACCTCCCTTCTCATGAACGTAGATGTACAGACAGATCTGAAAAGAGGCAGTCAAATAATCTTAAAAAGCTAAACACCTATAACAATTTCAAACATATGTATGTACAAATTTTGTGATATTTGTTATGTCCAAAACAGTAATATCTAATAATTCCTACCTTACAATTGCAGGAAAGACCGCGAGAGCAGCCCTGAGTCCGAGTACCGCACACTCAATGGTATCGGTACACTGGGTCTCTCGCGACGATCGAGCGCGTCGTCCGGCGCTGAACCGCTGCACGTGGCTCCTGACCGGGAGCGGTTTGCCAGAGACACCAGCCACTACTGGTACAAGCCTAACATCTCCAGGGACGATGGTTAGTGTATTCTTTGAATGTCTCGTTAAATCAATAAATCCTTATTTTAGAAACTCTGAATTTCACGTGAATGTTCTCCCAATACTGTATACTATTTGACCAAGAATAGTTATATTTTTTAGTATTATATTTGCTGTAAAAAAAACTGTATACCTTCCTAATGCAAAAAGATAGCTAGTGATTACTTCAAATATACCATTCATACTTGAACTCTAGCCAATTAACTCAGATATAGAGGAAGGCCAGAAGAAAAAGATATAAGCCCTAAAATCACTCTCTAGCTAATAAACCTAAACCGCATTCACTTCAATAATTATTTCTTTATTTCCAGCAATATCAGCCCTCCTGCCGCTCGAAGAAGGCTCCTTCATAGTCCGGGACTCGAACTCGTTCCCCGGCGCGTTCGGTCTGGCCGTGCGCGCTGGGAACGGCGGCGTGAGGCACTTCCTCATCGAGCCAGCCGCGAGGGGCGTGAGACTGCGAGGCTGTGCTGACGAGCCTGTGTTCAGCTCGCTGTCAGCACTCGTGTACCAACACACTGTGACGCCGCTAGCACTGCCCGTACCACTCAGACTGCCTGACAGGTGAGGTTAACTGCCGTCTTAAATGTCAAATCTAGCGTAAATAGGTTTCTTCTAGGCAAGCTTGCTACATCTTAGACTATAGTGGTGCTTAACATCAGGCAGGCCATAGTCAAACTGAGCCTATTTCGTGTAAAAAAAATGTGAACTTACTTAGAGATACGAGTATTGAATTTTAATTCTTCTTAAAATATTTCACATTCAATTAGGGAGTCTTTCCTTATATTTCTACAGTAGTATTTCTCCGGCAGACCATATCGTGTTTTTTTTCAGAGCCGTGACCATCCAGCATCCAGTTTATTATGTGTATTGTAGATGTTCTGTCAAAGTTCAGAGTAAATTTATTTACGAGCTTCATAGCTTCAAAGTGTTCATCACAGATTCAAAGTCTTCATCACTACGCAGCTCCGTTAAATATCTACATCCTATACAGTTTACTAACTAACATATTTCTATTATTATCATTTTAGCCCCTATACAGCTAAAGTGACAGTAGGTACCTAGATTTATTTCAGTTGACATATTGTATGATTACATACCTATTATTATGTTTGACATGATTTTAATAACAAAAATTTTCATTATTTTATTAATAAAACTAGACATATGTAACTTCTAAAATTTTATAAAAGCTTAATGTTATAAATTCAATTTGACGAGATATTGTAATTTGTGTAGCATATTCTGTGATATTAGTACTTATACCTATGTATGTTACAATTTTACATTATCAATAAAGATTCTTTATCTTTATCTTTTATCTGCAGAGACCCCTGGTCTGGCGGCAACACCAACGCCGCCGCGCGCGCGCTGCTGGCGTCGGGCGCCGCGTGTCACGTGCTGCTGCTGGGGAGTGAGAACACAGAGGCACTCACTGGACCTGCTGCTGTCAAACGTGCTGTCGGCATACTGCTGCAGAAGAAGGTACTTATATGATTTTTGAGATTGTTATTTAATTTATGGGGATAAGCATGTATGGTATGATTAAATTAGCCAAATTACAATGCTCTGTCAACTAATCGTGTTAAATTGAATTTTGCGAAATTTTGTGCCTTGAACTATTAAATTTATTGCTGAAATTATTATAAGTAGATTAAGCATTCATTTATTGTTTATACGAGAATGTATGTATCTACAAATTCTAGGTTCATGTACAATTTTGTTTATTTACAAATCTACAAAATTTCATTATACTATTTTTCTGCTCTCCAGTCTCCCGCCCACGTGGTCCACTTCAAAGTGTTCGGTGGCGGCATCACCCTCACAGACGCGGCTCGCAAGTTGTTCTTCAGACGCCACTACCCTTCCAACGGCGTCTCCTACGCAGGACTGGACCCCGACGAGCGCCGGTACATGTATGTGGACAACGGCACCAAGAGCGAGAAGTAAGTCATTCATAGATATAAAAAAGTTTTTGGCCTGAAAAACCACCCTGTGGTAGTCTGTTTTAGGTTTTGCTTGTGCACTTTTGCTTTTCGTTTTCATTTAATTGTTTGAAATATTGAATAAACTTGTTTTGTTACAATGCAAAAGAATAGTATACCTATATATGTATGTATGTATGAATTCGTTTATAACTAGTAATCAATCAAAATATTGTATAAACAGTAACTAAAACTCAGCCGAAGATCGGTTTTTACTTGCATTAGTGAAGATTTCCTAGACAAATTGTGTGTGGTGTGACGTATTAGCAAATTTCTTTTAATCAACAAGTCTACAGTTAAGGAACTGAAGAGTGAAGATCTTTGCTTTTGCGAAACAATAAAGCAAGTTTACGAAGTTTAGGAATCACAAATCTAGTATTCGTTTCGTAATTCCACCTATTATGTGACTCACAAACAGTTTCATAAAGACACAACTAACCACCTAATATTTATTATTTTATTCCTTCCCCAGGAGAATATTCGCGTTCGTGGCGCGCTCGTCCTCCGGAGCAGACAACCAGTGCCACGTGTTCGCTGAGCTGGAACCGGAACAGCCCGCCACTGCCATCGTCAATTTCGTCAACAAGGTACTATTGCATTTATAACTTCTTAGATATTTTTATAAAAGCACCAAATGTTTGTGAGACTTGATTTTGACTTAACTTCTAATGTAGATTTATATTTTACTAGCAGAAAATGCGGCATCGTTCACGTTGTTACAGGATAATAAGTAGCCTACATATATTACGCCCAACATCGTATATATGGTATATACTTTACGGAAATCAGTATGATCCGTAGCTCTGTTACGGCGCGGAAACGGATTCACGTTAAACTGACAAAAATATTACAAATTTCATCATTATGTTATAATAGTACGACTTAACCTCAGGGTCATTGACGACTAAGTTCTCATTAATTGAATTGACTGATAATGAATGACATTTATTTATTGTTTTTATGTTTCTGCTTGAAAAAAAATGCCTTTTTTAATTATTTTATTTCTTGTTCCAGGCTCTACTCGGCAGCATACAGAAGAGAGACATCGTCTAAGTTCAATTTACAATCAAAAGCTATTTTACTTTCCATAACTGAAATACTCATCGGTTTATAACACATTTGTCGATTTGTTCATCATGAAGTACATCGTGTTTATATTATATGTATGTAAAACACGTTTATTTCATAATTTTACTTACGCTAATATCTTATGAGACACCTAATTTATGAATATTAAATTGTAACTTTCAAAGAATTTCTTTCAAATACGCTTCATTATCACCAAGTACAATTAACCATTTATCGTGTGCTAAGATTATAATTATGATAAAATAGTAAAATAAATTATAACTTAGGATAGAAACGAACTAACTAGTCTCATATTGGTTTAATATAGTGTAGTGATATTATGTGTGCCTAATATAGTAAGATAATCATTACTTGTACAAGACTCGGTGGTGCAAACATTATCCAGTCTACTGTTAACCTGAGCAATGGTACATTCATAGAGGTAACGAATTCATTCAAAGTACATCATATATTTTACATTCATTATTTTGATCTGTATATATAAAAAATAACCCGTCTCCATCAGGTACAACGAAAATACGATATAATGGCACAATTTACATGCTCTGTTGCATGTAGAGTTTTATTTTAGATTTTTATAAAGCTTGCTTACAAAATTTTTGTAATTTAAAAAACGTTTGCCTTAACAAATTATAGGTATCATAGAATGAAAATGTTAAATCAGAAATAATAAAGATAGGTTGAATGAAATAAGCCATTGACTGCAAATATAATGATGTTATACAGAAGTCGTTTATATCCCAGTTCATTAGAGATATTTAAAATAATATAACATTACCTATTGCAATGAAATAATTGTTGTAAAATGTATTTATTATAATATTACATTCATTTAAATATAATCTACGAAGTTTTTTATTTAATTTTCCTATTCCTACAGGATGCTTAAGATAAACAAGTTGTTTCATTATAGATCGTTTTAATGAATAATCTAATTAATTCTAAAAAAACAATTACGTATATGAAGTTATCAAAGCTAAGAAGATGGCAAATCTATTCATAAATTTTTCCTATTCCTACAGGATGCTTAAGAAAAACAAGATGTCTAATTATAGATTCTTTTAATGAATAATCCACTTAGGTAAGAACTTAATTCTAAAAAAAATTAAATAAGGTAAGTATATGAAGTTATCAAAGCTAAGAAGATGGCAAATTTATATATAAAATTTAAAAAAAAAAGTATAGGAACAGACATCATAAATCTACCAGCGAAGTTTTTAGCATCAAATACAATATCTACAATACCATCTAGTATCGACGTGCAACATATTCCAGCCTATACATTCCACGTCAACGAAGTAAAACTAAAGAAATTATAAGCATATTTCTAAGCTAACTAAAACAGTTTTCACTCACGTGTAATTCGCGTGTTGTTTACGCGTTTCGGATGTCATGACATCCATTTTCAGTACGTATGTTCTGGGACCGCGAGTCTGCGTGCTGCCGCGGTCCCAGAACATACCAACAACAAACAACATACGCGAATTACACGTGAGTGAAAACCGTTTTAGCTAACCTATTGATAAAAATGTCTCACGAAAGTTTTAATATTAAAATATTCATATGCCTTTAGCATGGCTTCCCGTCGGTCTGTCTGTGATGTCGCGCGGCTGGGGTCCGTGTGTGTCAGTCATCCGAGCGACCGAACCGGAGGTGGCCGTAGTCATCAAACACATCGTCGGCCCGGATCTGCCTGCTTCTAATCAAACCGTAGTCTCTATACATCGGCCGTAGTCTGAAGTCCTCATCATCGGGCATGTAGCGGAGACTGGCGGCGTCGCAGCATCGCAGGAGCAGCACCGTGAATAAAGTAGTCGCTAGAGCCACTGTTGTGATCGCTCGCATCTTGTTTGAACGAGTAGGTTCCCTGAAACAAATGAGTAACGTATTGAAACAACTGGCGGTTACGAAAATAATGAGTCATGTTGGGTAAATTTATTTATTTATTTTATAATGGCACACATAACAGAATGTGTTCCTAAATGAACTGAATATACATTTAAAGGTTTTGATCCAGAACAAATTCCAAAATATGTGTACACAGCTTGATCTACATAAATGTGATTAATAATTGTAAGGCGTAACACAAAATGTACAAATAAACACTGAAAAATGTGTAGAGATAATTAATTAAAATATGGCATCATGCGTAGGTATAATATATATGAAAGTAACTAAAAATAACACAGATGACATCTGCATAATTGTAAGTACCTACAACTAAAAGCAGATAGCAAATGATAACAAAAAAGGTACTTGTGTATGTATTAAATAGGAACGTAGTCCCTCGTCTTGTGAAATTATTTTAGAAAATGAGTAAGTACTATTTACTCCCAGGCTTCTTTAAAGAAAAGCAGAAATGCAAGATACTTACCGATCAAATGCAAAGCTGCGATAAGAATGGAGGTCCAAACCGATTAGAACTCCTTTTATATTCCAAGAACCTCCTTGGAAAAACATCACTCCCCCTGTTTTAATATTCCCCTCGCGGCCTGTCTGCTCCTGTGAGGGCACCATACAAATTGACACATTTCAATTTTTCCAACAGATCAAACAAATCTCATTACTCATTGATGTTAGCTATTATTGGAAATGGTTTAAAAGAAATAACATTTTGTTGTAGTTAAATCAAATAAGTATTTTTCCTGGCTAAATACTCTGTGCTAGAAACCTATAATTACATAAAAAAAGTTTGGATATATTCCCGCGCTTTTCTAACTTTTTCTGAATTCAAATTTGGAATGTCAAAATTCGATTAATTTTTCTGCAACAAAGATTGAGGGCGATCGCTCTTATTTCAGTTTAGTTAGCGTCACTCTTGCAAATTTTGTACCTATATTTTAGTTGAGTGATATCATACCATCAAGATGGGAGTTAACACTGAGTTTGAGTCCTTGGAGTACCAGTTCTTGGAACTTATTAGCGAATTTCGTTCATTAACCGTAAGTTTTTTACACATTAATATAACGACAATGGATAGAACATTTTATGTACCTATAAAATTAACAAGCATATAAATTCTTACTTAATAAGTACTTAACGCGTTGAAGTCTTTTGTTCTCATACGTACATATACTAATAATAATTATAAGTAGGTACATATAGGTAATATATAAACATGAGATTTTACGCATTTGTTTGATAATTGACGCAATGAACGTACTAAAATAAAATAGATACAAAATAGATTTTGGACCCAGGTAAATCATAACAGTATGTACATGATTACTGTCAACTGACACTAATGTAAAGATTGCCTTTAGTAACTCAAAAGCAACAATTTTTAGAGTACGACATTTAGGAATTCGCAAGAAAATAAAACGGTTTTCAATCCATTATGGCAAGAAGCAACTAGGTACTTTTTGTATAGAATATCTGATTTTTCTTTGAGAATTTAAATACGTCGCTATCGTAGCCACTTTTTACTAAAGCTACTAGCAAAAGTTTTGGGATGGCCAAATACTTATGACTGGTAATGTACCTTTAAAAGGATATTCGATAGTTACCAGCATATTAAAGAGAAATATATAAGAGAATACTAACGCGTTAACCAGTAAGTAATTAAATGTTGTAAATAATTTAGGCATCAGAAATCCGTCTCCGCGAAGCAGTGCGTACAGAAGCAAGCCGCGCGGAGTCCGCCGAGGCGGGGCTGGCGGCGGCTGAGCGCGCGGCGGCCGAGGCCCGCAGCGGAGCCGCCGCCGCCGCCGCCAGCGCCACCGCCGCCGCGCAGGAGCTGGCCGGCGCCTGCGACCAGCTGGCTGGGTACAAGATGCAAGTCGAGCTGGCGGTACTGATACTAATGCAATTAATAAATAGGAATAAACATTAATAACCTCCTTTTTTAAGTCGGTTAATAATAGGCAACATTTTTGTTTACTTATCATTTTGAAAGTGAAACTGGTATAGAGAAATTTTGAATATGTTTACATTTTAAAATTGTTAATTTAATTCACAACACTTAGGTACTTACATTTGACAACGATTTTATTTATAGATTAAATTATGAATAAGTAGTTTTATAAATTTATTAATATGTAGGTAAGTATGTGGTTTTCACTCACGTTTAATTTCTCGTATGTTGTTTCATCTTCAGAACGTTCGTTTTGGGACTGCGGCAGCGCGCAGATCATAGCTAGTTATAGATTTAGTTATGCTAGATGTATAATGCATTATAAGTTAGTAGAACGAGGAGCCAAAAAATATTTACTAACACAAATGCACATAACATCAACATATTTCCATAGGAGCGCCATCGTACCATCATAGAAGAGAAGTGCTCGGAGCTGAGTGGTCAAGTGAATGCCCTAGAAAGAGAGGTGCAGCAACTGAAGCCGCTACAAGCCGCGCACGCGTCGCTGCAGCGCCAGTACACTGAGCTGCAGGAGCGGGTCGTCACTGCTACTGAAGAGGCTAAAAGGTAACTCCTCAGTAAACTTACTAACTTCTAGCATGAAATTCTTGACAGAAACATTATTTAAGTTGAGTGTGCAAGTGCCCTTGAACGGGAAGTGCAGTAACTGAGGCCGCTAAAAGTTGCGCACACACTGATCTGCGGGAACGGGTTGTAACTGCTACTGAAGAGGTTAAAAGGTAGATACGAGTGTACCCTATACCTACTAGGAGTTTCAATACATCTAGCATATTATCAATCAATTTGCAATCGAGTCACAAGTATCATACCAATAGTAGATACCTACCAAATAAAAGTGGTTAAATTTATAACGTTCTACCCTCTGGTTCTACCCACATTTTACAACATGAATCAATCGTTGCAGTTATAGCTTCTACGAGTTTTACACTACTGTATTTTATTTTCTTAAATAAGGATAAGCTCGATAAATACCAGGAATATGTCCCATTTATCTTCGCAGAGAAGCCTCTCGCCTAGAGAGTGAGTTGCGTCGAGTGGAGCGGAGTGTCGCGGGGGGGACTGAGATCCGAGAGAGAGCCAGACTGGCCGCAGCAGCTCATGCGAGGGAGAGGCGCCTGGCTGCGGCCGAGCTACAGCATACTGTGCGGGAACTGCAACTTGCTAATTGTACGTGTCTTTACCCACATCTTGGCTGCCTACCTTGGGTTACAATCTTAAGGTCTTCAAAGATAAGACAGAACTGATTTCTACTAACCGAATAGGTACATAAGTATCCGTCAAGAATTATGTGTTTAGAATAGTTTAGATTTATTCTATAAAGGCCTTTTTAATATACTGAATTTCGCTTTGAATAACCGTGCTACATCATTGAACAAACCTATGAGTTAACATCTGACCACATAAAATCAATTGTAATTCATTGAACCAATTCTTAAAGTCCCATGTATTGACAGGTCTATAAAGTCGTAGATTATGTAAATGCGCAATTCACATAATTAATCTATACGATTAATCGTAATAGAAATGACACTGACCCGACTGCAATCCAGCTGGAACAGGTTTTCCAGGAACGGCGAGATTATACGAGTAACTGTTGGAACACATCTCGTGCGCTAATTGCATACAAGAAACAGTCATACATAGAAGAAATCATAGCTCTTTCACAGTTATTAATTTAACAAAAAAATAAATGAGCGAAAAATCTATAATTATCATTCTAAACAGAACAAACCATCCATTTGTGACATACATAAGTACTGGATTCTACTAGTAACCATTTTCCTAATGGGTAAACATAAACATAACTAAACATTTTATTTTACTTAGGTAATGTATCTTTTCTTTCACAGCCGAAATATCCAAACTCTCGTCACAAGTCGCTGAGTTACAACTTCACTTGGCTCAAGAAAACACTCCTAAAACTCAAACGATTCTTGATCCTGACACAGAATCCTTAGCAGAAGTCCGTTCCGCTTTGGAAGCTGAAAGAGCTGGCACCGAGAAGCTTGAAAAGGCTTTAGCAGCAGCTTTGGCTGATAATGCCGCTTTAGCAGCGCAAATTCATACTAAAGATGTCTCACTTAGTCAGATGCAACCAAATTCTTCGCCTGGACCTGCAGTTGCCACAAACATCTGCTCAATCGATTCTTTTTTGGCTGATTAAATTAGAATTAAAATAGAAAATTCAAAATAAGTCATTCTTTCAATAAATTAAAACATTAATTATTAAACATTACCTCCTAATTTTAAAATAACAATGTATTCTTGGTTAAGATTTCAACCCTGTGTAATACCGAACAAAACCTATGTTAATAAATTTTAGAAGAATGTATGTATTAATAAAACAATATATATATATACACAATACTAAGTCTTATTTTATTACCTTAAAAATATGTTTGAGTAACATATGTCAAACAAAAATATAAATTTTAGCTATCAGAAACAGCCAAATAAGATAATATTTCCCCGTAGAGCAAAATGACGGATGAGGAGAACCAGTTAATCTTTTTAGGAATTCAAAACAGGTTCGGATGGTGACTTTTGTCCAAAATAGAGGTCATAATGCTATTCAACCGACACGCTAAAATTCGTCCATACATCATCTTTGTACAACTTAGCCTTCTCAATGTTGCATAACTGCATCGGTATGTACAGAAGTAGGCAAGTAGGCGTGTTTCAATAAAGATTTGCAGAACCGTTGTACGAGTTTCTCTACACTGGGGTCTAGTTTATCTCCGCACAGTGCACATAAACTGTTAGGTTCAAAGACAAGCCGACCATTGTGCCGGATTGCTGGAACAGGTTCCTAGGAATGCACTCGCATCTCGTACGTAGGTATCTACCATCAGTATGTTCAACTACGATAAACAACCAGCACTATTACAACAGACTCATTACGCTACTTCTTGCCCGATGAAAGAAATCACGTCATAACCGGAATAATTTGAATAACTTTACTTTTTGTTCGTAATCGGTAACCACTGAAATAGTATTCATATTCATTATTATGTGAAGGCTGGCAAAAGTTATTTAGGTAGAGCATTTTTACATTAAATCTGACAATGCTCTTCTTGGAAAAAAGCCGAACCGTGCACTTCATTTAAATTTGTAAACAAATTAACCATTGAATCGAAGGTGAACACGACCGAGCAAACGGTTTTGCATAACGATGCGAATCGCGAGAATTTTCCTTTTGTTCCTTTTCTTGGTGGGGAATGATGTGATGCATTCCCATTCATAGAAAACCATTAAACAATCTAATGTAGGTATGTCGAGAACTTCATAGAATTATAATGGAATCATGTACCTTTACCCTTCATTATCTTAGAATTATTAAACTTCGCCTGCACAGACTAAGGGCTATAGGTTTTTTTTTGCTAAACATATATACCTACACATTGTTTTTGGTATTGATGTACCTACTCATTTAGCACTCGTACAAAAGAGATACTCTTTTGTTTAAGAATTGCACGGCCGCAGGTATTTGCCTGTTCGTCTGCATCAGGCTATAGTAGGAGGACAGGTAGTTGCGGCGATTTTCGCAAGGCTTTGCGGCGCCCCACCTGCCTGCGCCGGCGCACCCGCCAGTCAGACTCTCAACGCCGCGCGCGCGACCGTACCGCGGCCCCACGACTATGTGCACCCGAATGTAACGATCTGTGATATAGTGTTAAGTTTCAAAAAAGTGTTTTTATACAACTGAAGTGCGCAGGTGAGGTCAGCCTTACAGGTCGAGTTGTCATCTCGACTGTAACGTAATCTCTATTTTTAAATTGATGAAACAAGATTTATGTAAGTTTGTACATAAGTTATAATAACAAACAACATCTGTGTCTCTGTAACACTAATCTGTAGGAAGAGTTATTAAGTTTATTTACAATTGTAGTATAGAAAAATATTAAAGTTTTTCAACTTTTAGCGCAGTACGCAGCTAATAAGCAGGAAGGTATTCGCGCAGAATATTGAATGAAATCAAGCTACCGTGGTAGTGCAGAGATTGTTTTGTTGTGTTGTGGACTCCTTACGTACTCGACTCCGTGGTAGGTGCAGCGTTACAGAGAAAGTTCGTTACCACACTTTACTTGCTTCTGGTCGAGCTTTTGCGGTCGCATTTATTGATCTTAAACATTTATATTACAAAAAAGTGCCCGATTTTCTAGATCGCATTATTTTTTTAAATAGGATAAGGAGGCACAAAATTCTAAAGCAAGTCGTCTAAATATAAAACCTACGTAACTAAATTATATTCCTCAGAATGCCAATGTTGTTTGACCATATATTGATGCGAAAAGGCTGTTCCGCCTACGTGAAATGTTGACACACTGAGTCAGGCTACATAATGTACTTGCACAAGGACACCGGCGTACGTAAACATATGAATTCGATATACATAATGTATCACCCACGACTACAACAATGTGTGAATCGATTGCAAGGAATTTATTGTTCTGAATAGATTTGATCAAGAGATAAATAAATAAATAAAGACTTCAGGACATATGACACAGCACCATCTATAGCCCCATACTAAGCTTACGCTTGTATCATGGGTAGTAGATAACTGATATATATAGGTATAGGTAAACATGATATATTTTTAAAACAAAAATATCTTGTTGTAACTACAAACTTAACTTGTCTATGTAGGTACCTGTTTTTATGTAGTTAGGTAGGTACACTAACTAATAATGCTTAACATCAGGCAGGTTGTAGTCAAACGCAAACCTACCTAACAAACAAGTACCACATTGAAAATCTAATTCACCAACCTGAACTTGGCCAAACTATTGGTTTATCGCAATATTCTCTTCACTTGTATTAAAAGGGTTCGAATCCCAAATAAGGCCTTATCAAATGCTAACTATACGTATAGAGTATACTCATTCCTACCTCAAGCATTTGTTACAAAACTCGAACTTTCATATTTCGACACAATGCCGAAACAATATTAGTGCGTACATATTATATTCAACCACAACGGTCGTGGTGTTGTGTAATTTCGAAGATAGGTACAAAATATAGCTTTGCCACCATGTTAGATGTTATTCTGACTTATCACTCTCTTTCCTCTTACTTGATCTTATTTTATTGTTTTACCTACCTTCGCGGTGGTAGAAATTAAATCCATGCCGGTAAATATCCTTTAGTCAAACGTAATAATACTCGTATGTTCAACTGCAGTCTGTCTGATGTTAAATACCACTATAGACTTAAATAGGTACATTCATATTTATGTAATGTATAGTATCATAGAACCGTATGTGTGATATATACAACAGAGATAATATCAGGCTGTTTATTGACATCTTTAATAAAGGTTCTCTATCTTCAGTGAAATTGGAATTGAATAAGTTATTTAAATACTAGTTGATGTTATTTGTATTATATTTTTGTGTATGTCTATTTTACAGTGGTAGTAGGTTTTATTTTTGTCACTAATGTAAAATTAGCTAGGTTCATCGTTTAAGGAAGCGTACATATCGTTATATATTTGTGTATTTAGTTATAAGTTTTAATTGTAGAACAATTCTGTTGATGTACTAAATAAAAAAAAATAAAAGATATTAGAAAAAAAGGAAGATATAGGTAGTATGATAGCCTGGAAAAACACTTTTCCTGTTAAATCCATTCTTTAAGACCCGTGTAGAAATTCTCACTCAATTTGCCGTTTGCATATTATGTTTAAATAATTCAGTGCAGCGTACGAAACTTAATAGGTGTTATTTAGAGCATGACTATTACGGAGGCTGGTAAGCTTCCCTTCATTGAAACACTGGCAAACGTTGATTCCTGATATGATAAGTAAATAAGGAAGAATTTTCTAGCTAATCGCTTTGAGTGTTCCAATGCTTGACTCTATACTATTTGAAACCCGTGTCCAAGAGGTACATAAAGATGAGTGTTAAAGTTTATTTTTAATTTTGTTTCTCTATGGAAACTTTCTTATTTTGACCGAAAAGAAATAAAAAATAAAATAAATAAATAAATATTCCGGGACAATGCACACAGCGCCATCTAGCCCCACACTAAGCTAACGCTTGTGTCGTGGGTACTAGATAACGGATATAATACTTATTATATACTTTTCTTTTTTAAATACATACTTATTATAGATACAAACACTTAAATATACTCAATAAGTGATTGTTTTGATTTCAGAAAAATGTTTCACAAAATTGTTATTTGCTGTCTGATCATCACCATCCCATCGGCTATAAGGTAAGATTCTCACTATAATCTAACTAGTATTCGAATATGATTATTTTTTGCAAGTACGTTATACTTTAATTTTACAACATTGACTGTTTACAACAAATTAATCGTGGGTCATATGACACGTTAAATATAGATCTCGGCTGTTTGCTACACTATAACAGTTGTTAAGTCTCGTCAGAGGCCCCTGTGGAGATTACTCCACTACGAATATTTGCATCCAACTTAACAGTTGACAATAATTTAATCATCTAAAACATTCCCCAGTATATCAGTGGTGGGCCCCAAGATCCTGCGTCCATTCGGTTCGTACCGTGTGGCGCTGGCCGGGGGCTCCCGCGCGCACACTCTCTACGTGGCCGTGGAAGGAAGGAAGGCCAATGGGGAGCAGTTCAGCCAGGGCAGGGAGGTGCAGGTGCAGGCGGCTGCTTCCAGGATTATAGAACTTGAGGTACATAATTTGTTATAACTGAACGAAATTTTAACAGTGGATATATTACTGACTTTGGTTTAGAGAAAGAGTAAGCTAAACGTCGTCGGCATGAAGGCAAAAAGGCATAGGTGTAGGCGTATTATTTTCAACACACCCTTCACTCCATTCCAAATGAAGAAACCTCATCACAAACAATGCAGAGAAAAGTATGGTACTAAAATGTATGGTACTAAATGCAGTAAAAAAATATATAATAGTACCTAGGTACCTACTTAGTCTTTGATTTCACTTTTGGAACCACACTGTAACACAATGCAAAATATTCGTTGTTTGTACAAAGAAAGCACCAAGTTATGGTAGCGAAGATAAACAATTTGTCTAGAAAGCTCGCGCCCATAACCTGATTCTCAAATGGATCTAATAAATGTAAACCGCATAAATATGACTGCGGTGCGCAAATATTGCGGCAAATTGCAGATAAGTATAAAAATTAAACGAGAAAGCTTAGCCACAATGATGCTGTCTTATCTGTATATAGACAAGCACTTTTTCTGCGGATAGGTCCCTGTGGTTAAGAAGTAGTACTCTAACTGTAATTTTTCGAAATGAATTTCTTTCTAGATTCATCGGCCATCTTTACGACAAGGAGTTTCATAAAAAAGAGAACCAAGTTTGATACCAACATGGACCCTATGTTTTTTTAGTCTAATCCTTAGTTGGCCCTTAACAATGCTAATATTTCCAGATCGGTGACCCAGGTCCGGGCCAGTATGCGCTAGTAGCTCGCTCCACCTCGGGTCCTCAGTTCTCGTCATCAGCACCACTCGCCTACCAACCGAGGAGCTTCTGCATCTTCGTGCAGACAGACAAGCGGGTCTACCAGCCCAGCGACACCGTGCACTTCAGAGTCATCGCATTGGACAAGTAAGTTAAAGTTAAAAGAAAACTTATTAACGTATTATTTTCTTCCATAGGTACTGTTTTAATACTCTCGATAGTTAAAGTAAGAAGATTTTCTTGTTAAAGTTATAAGATCGTTATGGTTACTCGGAATAAAGAAGGCTGGCGACGCTCTTGTTTTCTTACCAACTGATAAACTTTCTATAAATAATTCAGGGATCAGTTTACTCAGTAAAGCTTTGATTTCCTAGGAAAGCGGTGCCTTCATATAGCGGCCGTAATACTGCGGTGAATGACGTCTCTAAAACGTTGTCTATGTAAACGAAATGGCGCGGTTTCCTAGAGAGCGGTAACTTGCAACGTAATTTACTTTAATTATTTTTGCGTCCGTAATATCACGGCCGCTATACGATGGCACCGCTTTCCTAGGAAACCAAAGCTTAAAGTAGCTGAGTTAATATTAAAAAAACACTTGTCTAATTTCTATTAGGTATACAAGCAAATATTCCACTTCAGGGTCGTTTCGTTAGCCGAGTTAATGATACACAGCTATAATTGCTTAAAGGACTTCATGGTTGAGCAGTTGGTCTAACGATACATGCACTTACTAATCCTAAGTAATTGCCAATTTATGACATCGTTCAAAGCTTGTTTTCATGGAAAAGTACATTGCTCACAACTCACAACCGTTGAGTCATATAGCATACTCGTAGTTGACATGTCGTAATGACTAATCTAAGATTAAAAGCCTTTGACTAAACTAGGCAACGCATCCTTCGCTCTGATTGCCTCAGCGTTGAGGAAAATGTCGCGACATCTGCTTCGACTGCTCGCTCTCTGCAGGTACTAGTAGTCTAAAGACACTTTCGATTTCGTTACCATCGCCGGTACGATTCGAGTTCGTGCGCGTGAGATTACGTGTGATTATGAGGAGGTCGTTCACCCCACTGCAACTCAGCATAGACGATTCACGTTACGCACCTCTCGACTACTGAGTCCGTGGGAAAGGCACGAAATGCAGAGATTGGGTGACAGTTCCAATTAGACAGGTACTGTTACAATACTGTCTAAAGCACCTTTATGGCATTGGGCATTCCTCGGACTAAGTGGGTCAGCTATAAAATTCAACAAGCACACAGTAACGGTTACTGGTATCACACAAAGCCCTTAGATCTCAAGCACGATTCTTTCAACTATTTCTTTTATATTTGTACCTATACTAGTCGATGCCTGTGACTTCGCTCACGTTGTACGATTAGAAACCTATGTCACTCCTATGGCCTCATACCACAATACCATACCACAAATTATGTTTTTTTTTATACACAGATAAACATACAAAAATCAAAAACTGTTGGAACGTGTTCAATACATTTTTTATTATTATCTTCCATGCACATACTTTCGTATTTCTTAAGCTTAAATAGAGAGAGAGAGAAGAGAGAGAGAGAGAGACCATGGGCAGTTGGAGTGGTGACGCTAAAGATTTCGTCAGGGAGTTAGGCCGAAGAATTAATGAGAAGACGGGAGACACCCGCTCTGGATCATTTTTGGTGCAAAGGTTAGCCATCGCGATTCAACGTGGCAACGCGGCGAGCGTAATGGGAACCTTTGCGCCGGGAGCGATCCGGGGTGGGCTCTTTGATTAATTTTTGTTTGTTTTATTTTACTTCATACTTTATTTTAGGTATATTATATATTTTAATATTATGTTTAGGACTTGTAAATATTAGTCAGTTACTTTATGTTTTATAAGTTATGAATAAATTTTTCTTAAGCTTTATAGAAGATATTAATTTCATGTTTCTCATCATCATCATCATCAAGTCTCGTCTCACAGCTGGGTACAGACCTTCCCTTTATCGATATTAAATAAAACTTCTTTACTCCCAGGTACCTCCTGCCGCTGTCTGGTGGAGTAGATGTGTCGGTGCAGGACGCTCGCGGGTCTCCCGTGCGCCAGTGGGCGGGCGCGGCCTTAGACAGAGGTCTTGTCACTGAAGAACTGGTCCTGGCTGACGAACCAGCTCTGGGAGAATGGACAATTCAGGTACATTTATGTACATACTTTTAGGACTTGTTCCTATTATAGCCATGTAATTTTTGAATAAGAGTTACCTACTAAAATGCTTTCATTTTATTATACGATTGTCAGAGGCCTCCACAGCGGTTTAAAAACCTTGAAACCAGAGTTCGACACTGTCCAACTAACTTATTTATCTTATGATTTTAATAAATTGAAAAGAAAAAAACATTTTCAAAAGAGTTAATCTGTTTGGATAGAGTTGACTTAAAACATTGTCTAGTTTTAGGTGTGTACCACGACAGAACGTAGGAACTTAACTATGTATATTTTTTATTTCATATTTTTGTACATCTAAACTGATAACTACAATAGCGGTTTAACCAAGCTTTTTGTTACACTTCCCTGAGAATATGTTCATAAAGATTGGCTTACGATAAGACAACTTCTTAGATTGTTTGTTGTCAGCGGCGAGCGACAGATGGTATGATATACCAAATGTCTATTACAAAGAACAAGTACCGGTATGTGAAACGTTTTATGAACATAACCAGAAAGTTGCAAAAAATAGAAAGAGATGTCAAAATGCTACATATTTTAATTTTATATAGGTACCTAATTGTAATCTAAATACGTATGTATGTACGAATGCTACGCTATACCTACTTATATTTTTCACTTGTATAGTATATTCGAATAAGGGTCTAAAATTAACTACCTACATAGTTTTTAATCAAACAAAAAACATTAATTGCGCATGTCGGAAACAAACTAACCTCGAATGGCTGCATAGATCTATTATACCTGTATATAGCCACCCACTATAAATGACCTCACTATTGTATAACTATTGGTTCTGTTTGCTTCTCAGGTGGAAGCGCGTGGGCAGACATACTCCAAAAAGATTCTTGTCGCAGATTATGTGTTGCCCAAGTTCCAAATGACGATGGACATGCCGAAGGAAATACTCTTCAAGGATGGACGGTTCAACATCAATGTTACGGCAAAGTGAGGTTTTACTGTCTTGTATGTACACGTGATTACTAGATCAGTGTCTTGTCCAAAAGAAAGAAAAAACATTTTATTATCTCATTCTTACGTTTACACTTCTAAACATCTTACATAACAGTCAAAATCGTAACCCTCCTTTTTCCTTTCCCGTAGTAGGGTAAAGACGAATGAAAAAGACAAATCTCTGATCTTCTAATGACTCGATTCTGTTCAGAAACTTTACATCGCAGTTGAATGGAGTAAGAAAGTTTTATGAGACCAGCCCCATAATAGGCAATAAAATAGTCATCGTGGACAAAAAACGCAATAAAGCAGAATAATAAAGTAAAATGGTAGCATTGAGGCGCGTGTACAGCGGAAATGAGAGAAAGATTTATGAAACTTTTATTGCTCGTACTCACACAATAACGAAGAACTGAGTTAGATAAATCATTATCTGAAAAAATAAATCACATGTTACGTGACGTCTCTATGTTTCTTGCCATTGAGTTACATAAATCTCTCAAGAAATCGCGTGTAAAACCAAACACCATTGTCATATCTATATCGACTCCCAGATGAATGAAAACTCTCGATTGCAAAACTATCAACTAAATGATTCCATGAAATGAATACGTAGAATAGCCTCATAAATATTGAAAGTCCAACACAATCGGCAGAAATCGCCAATCGTCAACATCCTTATTATAATTTCCTCATCGCCTCCGCGAAAGAACAATTTTCCGCGGGAAAGCTTATTTTTACCGAAGAAAACTCATTATTTAATTCCGATGGAATGTAATTACGCGTGGCGCAAAAACAAGGCTTTGTGGGCGTAGTCAAAGCCCTGTCAGTTGTTATTTTGTGTTTGCCGTCTACTGCGTAATCTAGAAATAATATTGATTGTATGAGAGATTAATGCGTTGGGAACAATCATGACTTCGCAAAACGAGACAACGATATATAAATAAGTTTTTTATTTGTTGTAGCTAAGCAAACTCATACGTACGAATAGATTAGATATTGTAATATTTTATACAAGAGACACAGCAAGTAAAAAGCAACCAAAAAAAACTTACGTAGTTATGCCTTAGATATCGATAGATTGGTTGGTATTAGCGTGCTTGAATGGCTCAATTGATATTTAATTACTTTTATTAAAAAAAACTGATTTCACAATTCGACCTTAAAATTACAGAAAACAAATTTTATATCCATATTCACAGACATTTCAACGGCTTACCAGTCCGCGGCGAGCTGACCATATCTTCGTACGCGGTCTTCTTCTCTGGTCTCCTGCAGCCTGTGGTGTCCAGCCCAGCTCGGAAGGTTGTAGACATCGACGGCCAGGCTGAGATCACCTTCGACCTCAAAACAGACCTTGACTTAGCAGAAGACGCTGCAAGACCCTTGGTTGTGGAAGCAGTATTAGAAGAAAAGGATACGTTGATAAGGCAGAATGTTTCTTCGAGAATTCTACTCTTGAGAACGCCTTACAGGTTGAAGGTTACAGCGCCGAGTAACTTTAAACCGACTTTGCCTTTCAATGTCCAGGTAAGTTTTTTTACTCTGTTAAGAAGATAAATGTGTGTATGTTTGTGCCCTTAAATATTAATCTCGGGAACTAATACAGCTCGATTATACTCATAACTCGACTTAAGTGGGCAGTTATGTTTTCCGGCTTACTCTGGCATGTAAATTAGTAATGCAAGAAACATCAAACCCATGTAACCAGTTTTCAATAAATTGTTTTGACAATAAGCAGTATAAGTATAACTACTGATGTAGGGTGTGTTTAGAAATTATAAAGTTTAGGTTACCTAAATATCAAAAAATTGGCCAACCTTTGTTGGCTCTAAACTTCAAATAAATTGAAACTATAAAAACATAACTGAGCCAAAAATCCAGGTAAGTAAGGTAAGGAGTTGCATTTCTACAGTATCGGTTATTCGTAGACTCTATCGGCCTAATTTGGAACAAGTTGCAACACCCATAACATTACGACGGTGTTCCGTTTAGTTCAATGTCTCGGTGGTAATTTGTATCTATTGGAAACAATGCTATCGTAAAACAATCATTGCTCGTAATTTAATGAACGGACGTGACTGAATAATCTATCATGATATCTACACTAGATTTATTACGGTGACTCAGATCAAACTTTATATAATAGACATGCAAAGGAACTTACGTTAAACATTGGTTTTATAAAAAAATATCTATTTTTAATTTGTTTAAAATCATGTTATTGCATAAAAGCGAGAGTGCTCGTTGGTTTATTCCATTTACACGCGCCGTGCCGTAACAGACCATTATGATTTTTGGTATTGTGGTGTGGAAGTAAAGGGTGTAATTTTATCTATTAAAATCACGAACAAAGCCGGCGGCCATCTACTAGCAATAATGTTGTTTGTTATGTTTTCGTTTAATTTGCTAGAAAAAAGAAAACGAGTTTTACCATAAAATGTTTCAGACTTGTAAAAAAGTCACACTCTAAAATATTCATCTTCACAGTTTCTCATACCATTTTTTTACTTTCAGATCGAAGTAGTAGACTCCTCTGGTAAAGTCATGGAAGAGTCTGGCGAAGTGACCGTGGAACGACTGTGGGACGACGGAGCGCCCGTCAACGTGACCACGCTCGCCTTGAAGAAAGGGCTCGCTACATACACCCTGGTACCTGATAGAGCTCATGTCAACTCTACGCTTAATCTAGTGGTAAGTAACAATCCTACTGGTTCTTCAAAAGATAACAAATTATAATAACTTACTTAATTTGTAACTTAAGCTGCCTGTATCAAATTCGATAAAATAATAAAAAAAATACATTTAAAATTTTCGAACTAATATGAGTTATTATGAATTACCTTCCTACCGATAATAATTTATAAGAGAAACATAGGTAGTATTTAATTAAAAACTATTAGGTACATATTTCCAACTTTACACACACCTTAATATCACCTCGGTTGGCAGGCTGTCAGAGACTAACCAGTATTTCAACACCCCTTTCAGATAAAATACAAAGAAGTGACGGAGCGCGTGGTGAACGTGCAACGCAGCGAGTACTCCAACGGCCAGTTCCTGACCGTGGAGATGCTGACAGCAGCCTCCAGCGGAGACGAGATGCGCGCCAGGATCACCGCCACAGAGCCCATGGACCTGGTGCACTATGTCGTCATAGGGAGGGGAGATATACTGTTTGCGAAGACTTTGGAAGTAAGGCATTTTCAATTTACTATGAAATGACGGTAGCTAATATTATAAAACCAAAAGTTTGTATCTGTCTGCACGCTCAAACAGCTGGATAGATGTGGATGTTGTTGGGTATTGTATTGTTGGGTATAATTGGTGTGGAAATAGTTTAGACTCTGAATTAACATACTTACAAGATATTTTTGATATCGGGTTAAAAATGTATCCCCACCCAAGTTCAATGTTAAACCGCACTAAACACACTAAAACTTACAGTTTTGCGGTTTAAAGTTTAAGCTGAAACTTACATAAAACATAGTAACAATGCGAATAATAGTGTATATGCGAATAGTCTTCTATGTAGATTTCACAGGCCTAGGTATACTCGTACAAAAGCAATCTCATTAGTTTCGAACTCCGTAACGTTTTCTCTTTATGGTAATTTATTACATATTTACTAATAAATATTTTAGGTACAGTCGTAGATGTTAGAACATCAGGTACCTAACGGAACGTATATATTTATTCGTAATACTTCTTCCAGCTAAGTCCAGCCCGTCGCAGTGTGGACATCACAATAGCCGTGACCCCTCGCATGGCGCCTGGCTGCGTGCTGCTAGCCTGGTACCCAACACTAGATGCTGCTCGGAACACATTGCTAGCGTCTGCGATATACGCACCGAACCACAATCTGCTGCAGAATAAGGTAATATAACTGCCTTAGATACCTCTGCATCAATAGTCTTTCAAACCAACAGATCGTTGATAAAATAAGTTCCTTTTTGGTAATTTATCGAATATTCTGAATATTACAATCCTATACATTTAACAACTGAAAAAATGCAGCTGAAAAAAATTTCGAACCGTTCTTGCCCACTCTGTATATTCATGCATTTTTTCGTCTTTCATATGATTGTAACTTTTAATGTTATAGATAACGCGAGTAGCCACTACTAACAGCAATATTAATACGACGATTTATTTACAATTTCTCCGTCCATTTCCAGATAAACTTAGCTCCAGTAGCAACTTCAGGGCCGAGTCCGAAGCCTAACAGCCTCGTGGAGCTCCGAGTGACTGGAGAGGCCGGCTCTGTGGTAGCAGTTCTTGGTGAAGATACCAACGCCATCGCGGCAGGGCTAGCGGGTACTGATGGACTGGGAAGCGGACTTGATATGCATATGGTGAGATAACTTAATGTATATCAGGCTTGATGCGATCTAAAGTGAACACACATGTCTGGACAATGGGGGCTATTGCGTGTGATATCATCGCTAGAGGCGCTAGTGTACAACTGTGAGATCCGAATGTCTTCATAATTAGCAAACTTTACCAGTTTGTCGCTAGGATCGCTAGTGTAGGAAAAATACACAAATTCCATCCAACTATTATTTCTATTTTTTTCTTTTTGCCTATTTAAAAAAGTGTATCTTCGAAATTTTAAGTTTATTCCGGATATACCTATGTACATTTTATTTAAAATCACATCTAACTTTTCAGATCGAACGAGAAGTGGAAAGTTTCAGCGGACTGATGCACTCCATGTTCAAGAACGAAGCTCATTTGCCTGACATGGGTATCGACTTGGGCGGCTACGCAGTTCCAGACGTCTTTAAAGTTAGACCAATCACTAAAATTTAAACTAATTTTCAACATAAAGAAGACTTTCAAGTTAGTCGTACGTATGGCAAGGCGCGAACAAACTAACGTTTATGTATTTTATTTTCCAGAACGCCGGAGTAGTAATCCTAACAGACGGAGTAGTCATAAAAAATGCTGAAGGTAAGAAAAAAAAAACAAATTTAATTCATACTAAGAAGACAACAAGATCTAAATAAACATGTACTTATACAAATAAAATACTACAAAAGCACTTCTATTGACATCTCTATTTTTAGGCGGACAGTCTGCAGAATCAGTGGAAATTGGAACCAGACCACCTCTGGCAGGCCCCTATGCGTTCAGCCGGCTGCCACCTCCGCCCTCTCCCAGATACTACCTGACTGTCGCACCACAACCCACTTGGATGCTCTCCAACTTTACTATCGAGTAAGATTTTTTTTTTATGTATGGCCTTCCTATACCTACACCTTTTTTTTCGTTTTTGTTACACCCGATAAACCAATGAACATAATGCACAAGAGTGACAAACCTATAACCTCAACATGTAGATTTATCTAGCAAAGTCCTAAGATTTTTACCACGCTTTTATATTTATCTTCCAGAAACAACGGTAAAGGCACAAAAGAGAAGTGGACTCCTACATCACCGTCAGAACTGACTGTTGGCGCTTTCGCAATTCATCCGACTCAAGGTCTCGGCATCGCTACACCCACAAAATTCACAACTACTGTCCCTCTATCTATCAGCGCGGAACTACCAGCTACCTTACAAAAAGGAGAGACGCTAGCAGCCATTGTGATATTGAAGAACAGTTTGTCAGTGGATACGTCTGTTGAAGTCACTTTCTATAACAACGACCAGTATTTCGAATTCGAACCTTTGGACAATAATTTGGATTCCGCTAAAAGTAAGTTTCTTCATACTTATTTTAGGTAAATTACTTACTAAGGAAATAGAGAAGAAGAATACCTAAAAAAAACTTTAAACAATAATTTTGTTCCAGAAATCGAAACATTCCGCCGGGAACGTGTGACCATTCCCGCTAAAGGATCCGCTAGTACTGCTTTCCTGGTGACAGTAGTTCGTGCTGGAGAAGCTTCAGTGATCGTGGAAGCAAGCGGCAATGGAGTCTCTGACTCACTATTTCGAACCATTGATGTCAAGGTGATTTTTTGTTTTAATATAGACGAAGTAAAAAGGCAAATATATTTTACAAATGTCTTCCGCTTGATCTTCTTGGTGTTACATTGTCCCCTACTCTTAATTTTGGCTCTCACATAGAGTCTAAAGCCGAAGTTGCAGCCAAAAAGTTGGGTATCCTCTCGAAGGTGCGAAAGTACTTCAAGCCGGAACAGCTGCTTACTTTGTATCAAGCACAAGTTCGGTCGTGCATGGAGTACAGTGGCGTAGCTACTAAGGGGCTAGGCGGGGCAGTGCCCCGGGGCCCTCAAGCTCAGGGGGCCCTCGAATCCTTACCAGAAAATCTCAATCGTACTCAACTTTTGAATATTTCTCCCATTTTCAAAATAAATATGACAGGTGGCAACTCGAGTTTAATCATGCACTGAAAAAAAGATTACTGCAGTCAAACGATTCTCGTTTGGCTCGAATCATCTATAGTTACGTTTGGATACGGCGAAATGCGCATGACCGTTAAACCAAGTACCACGTGTGTTTGAAAATGTTTCTTGAGTCAAGCGACATATTTTTGAATGAATAACTCCAATGACATTAAATTGTGTTCTATTTACTCTATTCTAATTCTCTATGACATTTGTTTTAAGTAATGTAAAAAGTTCATTAAAAATCACACTATTTCTTTCAAATAAAATTATGATTAAATGGAAATAAGTATAACATTGTAATTGTAATATAAAAATTATTTGAGACTCTTGAAAAAAAAACATTACTAGCTGTGGGAACCGAACCCATACCATATGTGCGATACGCCGACGCTCTACCAGACTCACATAATATATTTAAATAGATATACGCATAATATGAAATCTGGGGGCACGGCAGTGCCCCCGCCAAGTTATATTATACTCCTGAAACAACCTTATTATTATTATTATTATGTATCATATAAGTAACTAATAACTAATAACTAACAACTGAAAAACATTTTTGAATTGAGTATTTATTATAATTACTTCAATAATAACAAATATTTACAGTAAAACTATTTTTTAATTGTCTCAAATACTTGAAGATTATACAATAAATCGGCCAAACTCCTAAGGATGTCATAGATCGATGTGCGTTTTTGTGATTCGCGATTGTGAACTTCGAGTCAAGACTTTTTTCGAGAATGGTTAAAAAGCTTATGTATCAGGAGTAAGTAAGCGTATGTCAATACATTGTTTGTACTGGTCCATACAAAAGTTCAATTTTATTTGATAATAGTACGTATACATAGATACGTTCAGAAATCTATCGATTTCCGCTACTCACTATATAACGCAAAATACCGTGAAAAATACCGGGGCCGTCCATTTATTATTATAATCTGTGATGTTTTTTTGTCATTTTTTAAACCGTCAAATGTGGTAATACTGGTGGCGATAAAATGTTTGCAAAAAGAGCTGATGATAAAGTTGCTTAGCATTTTTAAAGTATTTGTATATTTAATGAAGATACTTCAAAAAACCTTACCAGTTTTGATACCAGGGGGCCCTATTTTTTTATTTGCCCCAGGGCCCTAGGTTACCTAGCTACGCCACTGATGGAGTACGAGTACCTACTGTTCGCATCTTTGGGATGGATCAGCCAAGTACCAACTTGAGGCACTAGAGGCAATTGAGAGTCGAGCCAAGAAGATCATTGGTAATAATAAACTGTGCCGAGCGAAACTTCAAAGTCTTGAACACCGTCGTAAAGTTGCCAGTTTGTCGGTTTTCTATCAGTTGCATTTCGGAGAGTGTGCCACGGAATTGCACGAACTAATTCCGCCCGCGCCCTTCTATCACCGGACGAGTAGAGGTACGGCAGGATGACACCGGTTTATAGTGGAAGTTCCTAAGACCCGCACGAAACGGTACGGTTCTACCTTTATTGTTCGTACCGCAAGGTTGTGGAACTCCCTGCCTGACTCTCTGTTCCCCACGCACTATAATCCAGCGATCTTCAAAGCGAGAGTGAATCGGTTCTTATCGGGTAAGCACGCTCCATCTTAGGCCATAGCTTTTGCTTGCTATCAGGTAAACTATAGTCAAGTGCTAACCCGTTCAAGTTAAAAAAAAAAGATTACATAATTAATAATTTATCCCTGTGTTTATAGGACGGCTATGAAGAGGATCTCTTCACATGGAACCTCCTAGACGCCCGCCGCGGCGTTGCTCGCGCTAACGTGACCTTGATTCCGCCTGCTGGCATCAAGCCTGGTCCCATATCTCTGCGCGCCACAGGTGACTTGCTGGCCAGCGCTATGTACGCAGCTAGACTCGCGCCTGCGGCAGCTGGGGACCCGCCTCATGCTGTGAGGCCACTGGCTTCTGGATGTGTGTTGCTGGATTATTTACAAGTAAGAATTTGTTTGAGTAACAACTGTTCTTTTATTGCGCTTTTCTTTCGTAAGTATACCGACGATGTTCTTCAGATGGTCATGATTTCTTCTTAAATGTATCCATATCCAATACATCCAGCATTAGTATAGGTCCTTTACTATTAGTCATATTCATGTGTTTTAAAATCTAATCAATCCCTTTTTTCCTCATTCAGGCCACTGGTCAAGAAGACGCGGCAATATCCAAGGAAGCTAGGGCACTGGCTGCTCTAGGTTTCCAACGTTTGATGGCATATCGTCGAGCTGACGGGTCATTTGCGCCTGATACTGACGAGGAATCTGAAGGAGACGTTTGGTAAGTTTAAATAATGAAAAACTGCACTGAGTAAAACAAAAATCTTCAATCATTGATAGTAAGTTTCATAACCTGTTTACTGACTATAACCCTTCTTGCTTGTAATACCCGGTCCACCGTAGTTAGTTTAAATAGTTAATACAATTTTATTTTCCAGGATGACATCAGTAGCTTTACGCTGGCTTTCTCGTTGCGCCCACTACGTGGAAGTATCTCCCATCGCCAGTACGAGTGCTGCAGCTTGGCTAGTGAAGATGCAGCGCGCTGATGGCGGTTGGAGCCCGCCGTCGCTAGGGAGTGCCCGGAATGATCCACGAGCACAGTCGCCGCTGCCACTAGCTGCGTATGCTCTAGTCGCTCTTATGCAAACGAAGGTACTTATCAAATGTCTCATTCCTCTGAGAGCGAAGGTTTTCATTTTTTTTCTTCAGTCTTTAGGATGGTAAGAGATGGTTGTTGGTCGTTATCATTATGTCATCATCATCTGGTACTCGATAATAATTTTAATATAATTAATTAAAATTTTATATAATTATAACATACATCCTATTATGTTCTTTTCGGTAACTTCGTCGTACGTTGTTGACTCACCATATTTTTACCTTCACAGGGAAGCGACACTCTTTACAAAGACAACATCCTCCGTGCTCAAGAGTTTATCACCAAAGACCTGTCTCCGAACCTGGATGCTTACACACTGGCCGTCATCAGCGGCGCGCTGGCTACTGCTAAGAACTCGCAGTCTTCGCTCGCATTGCAGATGATGGATAAATATGCTAATACATCTGGTAAATATACAGCACTCTTTTAGTTTTTTTTATGAGGAATAGGTTTGCGTTTAGCCCATCTGATGTTAAGCAATGCTGCAGCCTGAGTGTAATGAGCTTCGCTATTACCCAATTATACATTTAAAGATTTCTGGATTACAGTTCGCAGTATTACCAATACTACACTTAGCTTCTGCTAGTGTATTCCAAACTGGCCATCGACACACGTTATCAAGGCGTCAAGTTTCCTGGTTCAACAATTTTTGATTTGTGTGTGTTTCCAGGTTCCACATTATTCTGGCCTCGCCGCCTATCAGGCTCCGAGTGGCGCAACCCGTGGTTGAAGGGCAACAGCTTGGAAGCCACCACGGCCGCCTGGGCCCTGCGAGGGATGCTGGCCGCGAGACTCGTGGACGAGGCTGTGCCTGTTGTTAAATACCTGCTGGAGGCTTACAAACCTGTGGACCCCGACCCTGATGTGGTAAGTACGGTGACATGACTGTTAATTTTGTAGAGGATCAATTAAAAAAAAACATCAACATATTACTTTGGGTATGATGACCGAAGCCCTTTACAGCGAAATATTCTTCGTGATATTAATTCTTGATTGAGTCCGTGGCACGATGTTGCGCCTGTATCACGGCATCACTTTACTCAATATTACCTGCCTACTACCTTATAATCTTTGCTTATTTTTGTGCCTTAATAAAAAATTATCTATTTCTATTTGTCTTAGGTGGATGCTTTGGCTCAATTCGCCGAAACAATAAGAACCTCTACAAAACTGCGTGTATCATTCAACGTGACGGGTTCAGAAGAAACGAGACAGTTCCAGATTGGAGAAAACAACGCTCTGATTATTCACACTCAATCTGTAAGTCTTTTGTGGAAATTACACAATCATTAGTGTAGTTTTTGTCAAAATCTATTTTAATTTTCCACCATTTCGTTCCTTTCGGTGTTTGTGTCTGTGTCTTCATTAGAAACCTACCTTTCCATTTAATAATTGCCGAAAAAGATGACAGAATATGTTAGTTTCGGCGTATTTCAATAAATAATATCTATCTATCTATCATCCTTGTTCCAGGTGCGTAACAGTCGCTCAGCGAGCGTGGTGACGGAAGGTCGAGGAGTGGCGCTGGTGGGGCTCCGCGCGCAGGGCAGCACCAACGTGACGGCGCCCTGGCCGCGGTACACGCTGGACCCCAGGGTCGACCAGGTCTCCACCAGGGATAGGCTGCAGCTTTCTATCTGTTACGGGTTGGTATTTGAACTTGATATTCTAAGAGATTGAGAGTTGCTATTGTGTTAAAAGTTAAAAAACTGAAAAGTGTCAAAATTAGCTGGATAAGCCCATTCAGGTCGAGTTTTATTTCGTATCTCTCCATAATGCGCATAAAATGGCGCCAGTTGTTAATTTTCAGAAAACATTTCGTAGCCTTTCAAGTTCAAGTTGCTGATTTTTTTATGTTGTTTACCGAATTGCGAACTAAATTTTGTTTCAGTTATGTGGCGCTTGGCAACGAGACTGAAAGTGGTTTAGTGCTCCTGACAGTCCAGCTGCCGTCGGGCTACTTGGCTGATATCAACACTCTCACTGAACTAACAGTAAGTTTATTATAATATATTTAACGAGTACATAACAAAATCTCCTGTTTTAAAAATATGTCCAGAAATACGAAAATTGTTCGGCTTTAGTCCAGCCCCGTAAAAGGCCTTGGCCTAAGGCAAACTCTCACACAGAGGATGCGCTCAGCTGTCAGCAATCTTTTATCTTTTCTTGTTTTATTTGTTGACTGATTAATTGCTCCTTCTACCCAGGCGGTGCGTCACGTAGTATCAGCTCGACTGCAGCGCGGAGGCGCGCGCGTGGTGGCGTGGGTGCGGGCTGCAAGGGGCGAGAGGTGTGCCACCCTGGCGGCACCCAGAACCCTGCCCACGGCAAGACAACGACCCGGCTGGGCTACGCTAGAGGACCTATATGACTCCAGTAAGTAGAAACATCTTTATACTTCTGAACAACTTATAGCATCATCGCGAGAGGGTTTCTTTTATGGATTCGTAAGTTTGATCTTTAAAGGGAAAATTCCGCTAACGACAAGGACGCTAATCTTTGCATTGAAGTAGTTTTGAGTTATTTAGGTATATAAGTTTGAAAAACAAGTAGGTACCTATATAATTTGCAATTTCAGAAAATGTGATAGCTTGTACGAAACCCTTAATGTGTGACAGTTCCGACACGCCCTTGTAAGTTATATTCTCGTACTTGTAATTCTCCGCCATACTTCAAAGTCCTTCTATGTTTGCAGGTCACCGCGCCCGCCAGTTCTTTCAGCCGGTGGCGAGCTCTGCGTGCGACGTGTGCCGCCTGTGGGACTCCTGCTCCAAGGCTTGCGGAGCCGCCGCGCTGCAGCGGGCAGACGATAGGACTGCCAGGAGCCAAGGTAACTCACATTCTCAGTTATCAGTAGTCATACAAACCTATCACCAACATTACCTATAATGTTGTTTTTTTGAAGGTATGTACATGTATTGGATGACAAACAGACACACAGAAAAGGAACCTTGCTACAAAATAAAAATAACATATTTACCTACACTTGCATATCTTTGACATATGCGAACCCATTGATAAGATTTAAAAAACATATTTTTACGGTACTGCACCAAAGCACGATCGAACTAACGGGGACTAATTACACGATCGTACCAATGGCGTTATTAAAAGTTGTAAAATAATCAAAATACAGCCAAAATACATACTGACTAAAATACATCGTTTTTCAGGTGGAGCCACGTTCAGAACTGCGCCAGATGCGGCTGCTTCTCTCACCATAGCTCCAATATTATTAGCTGCGGCGGCGATCATCGCGATCTTATAGGTCTAAACATAATCTATTTCAACTCAAACTTCATAAGTTTAGACTTCGAAGTGTCGTAACGAAAGATTTTGTGAGGTTTCATTTTCAACAAATGATCGACGAACTTTATTTCAGCTTTTCTTTAAGGCTTTCGTTTTGATCAAAGTATCGTGTATATTTAACTTTATTAACACTAACTAGTCAAATTGCGCTATTATTTACTTTGTGATTTGCAAATTACTCAAGTCTTTAAATTTCTATTTATATTGTATCGAAGACCATCTTTCCTGAGGAGATTTCCTTCTAGACATTGTAAATGTAAATATTACGCAAAACAAAAACTCTAAATTATAGCTCAATCTTAAATATCAATATTTATCTTTAAGTTCGTTCATAAGATTAAAATAACTAGATAACACCAACATTCTGTCATTTTATTTTTACCTATTTCAGTTCATAGGATAAATTATTTTTTTCACATGAGTATTTTTGGCAACTCACAATTTCCATTAACATCCATAGACTACGATTAAGCAAATTTCAGTACGGTTCAAGCCAGTTCTAGTAAAAAAAAATACTTTAACAAAGTCAAACATTCTATGTATCCTAAAAAGTAAGGTCACTAAGATGTCATAATATGTAATAACAACAGCTTGATAAACAACTCACCTTTATTCCATGCACGTAATTACAAATCACAAGTTGACGTTTAAGATATCTCCAGCTTGCCCATCATCCAGTGGAAGAAGCCGAGGATGGAGAAGGACATCGTGAGAGGTACAGCCGACGCCTTTATCCACGCCCATAAACTGGAATACATTAAATAAATAAATATTCCAGGGCATTGCACACAGCGCCATCTAGCCCCACACTAAGCAAACGCTTGTGTCGCGGGTTCATTGAAATAAACATTAAAATATGCAACATATGGATTATGTCCTTTAAAAAAGTAGTTTCATACAAGTAGCAATTTGAACCGACGACGTGTTACATGCACGCTTCTGGAATGCCTAGATACCCATATCTCAAAAACTTCATGATTCATTTTGATGTAACGTTTGCTGTTCGTAGTTGGAACATAACTAATCTTTAATCTTCTCTAAAAAGCTTCTAAAGAATCACTTGGACATCACATATTTTTTTTGGGAAATCTTTGGAGAAACATACATCTGTACAAACACACAATTTGATGAAACAGATCATCGTGAACTGGTATAAGTTATAAGTACCTATAGGGTTCAGAAAGGATTCGAAACCCCGGACACAATTTTATTTTGTTTTCTGTGTTGTGTATTTTTTGCGTGGTATATTCAGAAATATTTATTTATAGGGGAGTTACGAAACTCATTATTGGTCATCTACATGACAAAGGCGAAAATTAAGCAGTAACTTACTCATAAGGATCATCGGAGATGTAGAAGGGCGCGGGCGTGGGCTCGAGCCCGCTGGCCGCGATGTACACGGGCACTGTGGGCCGGTCGTCCACGTCCGTGGGGGTGTGCTCCACCATGTGGATGATGTTCTGCCCTTCCACCACCTGAGGAATATAAATGAGCTCACAGTGAGCATAGTAATGTGTAAGTGAGCAGATGCAAAGTATTGAAACTGGAAGTGAGTACAGATTTTCGCGCATGGCAGTCTATCGACCTTGCCCTAGCGGTTAGGCGTCTTGGCGTGTTACCAGAATTACGCAAGTTTGAATCCTGCCGGTCGTGATTATTTTAGCTCATTTCCAATTGACTTTGTATGATGTAGAGTAAATAGGTTCCTTGTATGCAAGTGGGCTACATCTACACAGTGGCTACACTACAGAGACACTTTACCGGCGAAGTATAGTTAAAGTTAGTTATTGCACGGTTAGTGCACGGTTGCAATATATGTAACTGGAGCTAAAGTAAACAGCCTGGAGGATAAGTCCTGTTATAAAATCTAACCCAAATTCAATACAGTAATTATTTTGTCTAGAAATTCTACTAAAACGAAGTAGAAGAGTTTTGTGTATACCTTGCCTATAACTGTATGCAGATTGTCCAACCAAGGGGTTCCAGTTGTAGTGATCAGGAACTGACAACCATTTGTATTACTTCCTGTAAATTATTAAACATAGTTTTAATTCATATGTAAATATATGCCATTAAATAATAATTATAAGTACGAAAACGCTGTACAGAATCACATCATTACAGAAATTTGAAATTGGTTTTGCTGGTTAGTTCCTTATTCACCCCTCAGAGCAATGGATTTTCATGATATTCAGCAAGGAGCTAGTATAGGGTCTCTATACTTACATCTGCAGGCCACTTTTAATTAAGACAAGTAGGCTCCATGGTCAATAGTGCACAAAATAAATATGTACTCCAGTGGAAAAGTATGGAAATCCACTCGCCAGATGTTCACTATTCTATTTTCTATTACTACACACATCATGAAAATCAAATAGGAAAATAAGTAAAGAACAAAGAAATAAAACACTCCTACCTTTATTCGCCATAGAAACAAATCCCGCGCCAGTATGTTCAGTGTCCAAGTTCTCGTCCTCAAATGTTTCTCCATAAATGCTGATAGATCCACTTCCATCGTTGGACACCACATCACCTCCTGAAAATAGAGAACACGAGTTTGAGTCAGGGTATTTGAAATGATCACTAAGTAAGGGCTGGTTACAAATTTCAAACACTCACATTTTAGAAATTTAAGCAAAGCAGTAGACAATGTTGCTTACTATTGTTTTATGTTAGGTACAGATATAATTGACATAAAAATACAATAAACATGTACATAGATAAGAACTAACCTTGCACCATAAACCTTTTGATAATACGAGTGAAACCTGTCCCTTTATAAGACTTCCCCTTTATTCCTTTAGTAGCTAGAACTTTAAAGTTCTTCACAGCTTTAGGTGCCAGGTCTCCGAACAGGCCAATCACAACCCGGCCCAGGGCTTTGTCCTCTCTTTGAATGTCAAAATACACCTGGTCTGTGACACGAAACTGCCGCGCCTGTAATGATTTAATTAGATTATTAATACCTACTCAATAACTTTGTAAATTGCATAATGATATATATACATGTTTAATTATTTAATATGATCTTTATGGTGGTTTAGCAAAGTAACTAAGGTTTTATATTATTTAAAGTATTAATTAATGCATATTTGGTATTCAAACATAATATTTATCATATTAATAAATGATGTAATAAAATAGTTATGTAATACAGTAGCAAATAATATATAGTTTTTGTTCAGCTTTATTTATGTCACACATTTAAAGCATTTAACTCACATCTGTTATAAAAATGAGTGTTGAAACACAAACTATGAACAATACAGAACTGAACTTCATTTTAACTGAATAACAAGCAGAAGTGTATGTGACACAATAAGGAGTGCAAGTGACGAGGGATCTGTTGTTAATTTAATAAAGTGATGACGGGGAAGCCATATAAATGTTAGAAGTTGGCAGGTGACTGAGAAATAAAGAATATTTTTTCATTTTGGTAGTAGTCAGTTAGCAGGATTGGTGAAAGAGTATTCAAAAAGGCACATGCTTAAATACTATTTTGACAATACACCGGAACCAAGCTTTGTCAAAAAATCCATAACCACTTAATATCATTAACCACATTAGTTAATATTGCATGATATTGGCTATATAATAATATGTACCTTCTAGAAATCTTGCAGCTAAATAAACAGCTCATAGTATAAAACTGTTATCCATTACACTCATTAGTGTTACATATTATGTTGGATTGATTTCTCACATCAACATTTGTTTCCTCAGTATGACTTTTTACATGTAATTTGAGTTTGTCCTGTCGTGTAAACTCTTTCATACACCCTACTGTCTCTTTGTAAGGGCATTTATACAACTTGCTGCCTTGATGCAGTTTCATATGTCTCTGTAATAGATCACGCCTCATAAACATCCTTTTACAAACAATACATTTGAACTCTTTGCTTCCATGTTTCAGCATGTGGTTAGTCAAGTATTTCTTCATGTGAAAACTGCTGTTGCAAATGCTACACTGATATGGTTTAACTTTCCTGTGTGTTTGTAAATGTAGCCGGAGCCTCTTGTCACTTGCAAATGTCTTATTGCAATGAATGCATATCTTTTTATGATTCTCTGTCAGCATGTGGAGAGAGAGCTTCTCTGGTTTCTTGAACACAGCATCACATTGCATACATTTGTACTGCTCCACTGGTGTAATATCTGTTGAATAGTTACTGTGACTGAGCTGATGTGTAGCTATACTCTCCAGTGAGATATATGGTTTCTTGCAAATGTAACAGGAGTAGACAGGAGTGACATGGTCAGCACACACATGGTGCAACAGACTGTCAACTGTTTCAAAGAAATATATACAGTCACCCTGAATGCATTTGTATTTTTTCATTGCTTCATGATTTTTCAAGTGAGACCGGAAAATGTGATAGCTTGAAAATACTATTTTACAGTATGGACATGAGTAGCTCAAAAGCTCGTCATCCGATGACTTGGCAGTTGTTTCACTGAGGCTGTCTGGCCAAACTTTATGAGATAGAATATGACGCTGAAGATGTGAGTTCTGGTTGAAGCATCGGCCGCATACGAGACACTGGTATGGCTTTGTTTCATGAGATTTTACATGAACTTTCAGAGATTTAATACTTTTACAGGTTTTTCCACAATGAGTGCATTGTAAAGCAGTAGAAGATTCACAAAGCGATTCTTTTACATCTTGCTGCTGTGTAACTATTATGTTCTTCGAAGATGTAGCGGGGCTGTCTAAGGGCACAGGAAGACCACTTGACTTTTTGATTTCTTCTATAATTGGAGTACACTGTGATCTTTTATGGCAAAGAAAAAAATCCAAGGAGTTGAAGACGGATTTGCACAAACCGCAAACAAAAATATCTTGATTCAAGGAATCCAGAACGATTACGTGAGCCATGCTATTGTTATTCCTTTTATTTGAATGAGTATTTCTTGTGTCATGGGCGAAATTTAACTTTTTTCAAAATCACGACCTAGTCTCAACCTGTGGCCTCAACCAACTTCAAAACAAAATTCACCAACAAACAACCGTCAGTCAACCAACCCAACAAGCATTGACATTTTGACAAAACAACTAATCTCCCTCCGAGCAACTAATCCATCCTTTAACTTCATGAACTAATCATAGCAACTTTGACACTGGCTATTAGATGTTTGTTTCAATGTCAAATAATCGTGGAAAATCTTAGAAAATACTGCTTAATGTACGACCAAAGTAAAATAAATGATGAAAACATTTTCACATACCACAAACCATAGAGTAATATAATATACCAGGAATAGAGAGCCATCTAGTGCAATTTTAATGCCAATCAAATTGAAGCGCCCTCTGTATATCTTGACCAAAAACAATATATACCTAGTAACACTTACGTATATGTATATGTTACGGTAAATGTGGATAATCGGGAATTATGCATAATTCCCAACGCACACGGTAAATGTAGTGAATTATCCATATTTACCGGTAATTATATATAATTACCATACCCCTTTGGTAAATGTAGAAAATAATGAAATCAAACTTCAGAATCAATATATTATTAGAATAAATACATGTACAAATAAAATAAATAAATCGCACGAGTAGAGGATCAAGAGCTCAAACCTTCTGTTTGGTGTTTGGTTGCCAAAACATAAAGTAAAGTAAAGTAGAGTAGAGTGGAGTGGAGTGGAGTGGAGTGGAGTGGAGTGGAGTAGAGTAGAGTAGAGTAGAGTAAAGTAAAGAAGAAACCAGTTTGCTTTCGCCTTGAAGACCGACAAATTATAATTCAGTGCGGTGCCTCCTTGCCTGTTTTGTTTTTTGCCATGTTTGATTTCATTATTTACTACATTTACCAAAGGCGTATGGTTATTATGTATAATTACCGGTAAATGTGATTAACTAGAATGTTTTTCTCACTTTTACCAAGAGCACTGGTAATTATGCATAATTCCCGCATAATCCACATTCGCCGCAACATATATACTATAGCCTAAAATATAAATACAACACCTACCTACATCTTGCACCTTACCTCGGAGTAAATATCACAATGGAGGGAGCCATAGAGATTTTGAGCGTGGCCACTTTTTGCTAGTGTGCAGTTACAGATTTGCATTAGTGTGTGTGACTAGTGATGTGACATTCCCATCAAGTCTATCGATGGAAAATTGGTGAAGTGAATAAAAATGCATGTATTTTATATGAATTGTTTATTAATTATTTTCATAAGATAAGTAATCTGGCAATCTGGCTTAAAAGGTAGGTAATCTGGCATTATTTTGAGTTATTAATATGACGGCTAATGACCCTTAAACAGTATTAATATTGTGTATGTATTTTTTCGTTGCTATGTTTCCGCTTTAATCTCACAAGCAAATCTTGATTTTTTTCCGCCTATGCTACGCAACAAATCTGAAGACTCCGTTTCAATAAGTTTTTTTTCAGTTAAATCACTTATGATGTTTAATAATGTAGCATTCTTTTTTTCAAGTCTCCGTTTTTTCTCTCGTAACTTTTTAACTGTCCTCAGTCGTTTCAAAGCAACCGTCCGAGATCATGCTAAAGATGCTAACACTTTAACTGAACGTCTGGGTGTTGTAGGTATGTCTTCTGTATTTACACCACTTTCTTCAAATTTCTTTCGTTTCCTAGGAGTAATAGCACACTGAACTTCAGCTCTATGCAGAGGCGCTTTTCTTTTCCTCACAACCTGCCCAAGGCCAAGAATAATAAAAGTAAGCTTAGATAGATACAATTTATAATAATATATAATAAAACTCCTCTGATCAAGTTAGAGATTGTGCAAATTACAATAAAAAAGAGAAGTTTTTTTTATACACATGAACAAAAACTTACCGGTTGATAATATGATGGGTATTCTTCGAAAACGGTAGGTATTGCATCACTTTTGAGTTTTTTTATCTGTAATCCGGTGATGAAACAGGTTTCTTCGGAAATGTTTCGAACACAGTCTTGAATATTTTGTTGGCTCCCAGTTATCACGCCTAACAGCTTTGATCCACTCACTTCTCATTTCTGGACATTTTGGAAACCTAAAAATTAGTTGTACGTTAAAAGAAAAAAGAAAAGATATGTAGGTACATAATTCAGTGTAAAAAAATACATTTAGTTATGACATTACATTACATGTACTTAGGCACAGTTTTATCAAGATTAGAAGATATATCTTTTATCGATAAGTATATCGATAAAACTAAAATCTATGGTACGGACATCACTAGAATTGATGCTTAAATTATCTTTTAACACTTTTGCTGTTTTAAGACAGTTTTAGACATGAAAGATAAAGATAAAGAATCTTTATTGATAATGTAAAATTGTAACATACATAGGTATAAGTACTTTTGGGAAGGCAGAGCCGGGGTGTTGTCGCTCGAAGGGGCGCGGCGCCGATAGCGCCGTAGACTGGAACCTCGCTCGATGCTGGCGGCGTCCCCGGTTGTCTGCCCTCCCGATTTGTCGTGGTTGCTAAGCGTGCTGGCGCATGGACCTAACTTCGGGGTTACTCCGGGCACGTGGTCCGATAGGTAGACCGAATTATGAACACTCGTATTCGATAACAACAGTTTAATCTCACAGCTTATATACACTGGTATCACTATCACAATATCACAGAATATGCCACACAAATTACAATATCTCGTAAAATTGAATTTATAACATTTAACTTTTATAAAATTTTAGAAGTTACATGTCTAGTTTTATAAATAAAACTAGTAATTTTGGGCCGCGCATGCGGCCCGGTGTGTTCTTTTGCATTAAAAAAAAATGGCGCTAGTAAAAGGGTAATGAGATAAAATGAAGAAATTTTTGAAAATTTTATGACTTTTTTTGTATGAAAGCCAAAATTTTTTTGTATGATTAGTAACATGCAAGCTGTTCTCATCAAATTTAGTTCAAACACCAACCCGCTATCTCTTATAGTTTTCGAGATCCCCTGGGGTACTCCAGGGTCTGATCGGTCTGAAGGTCGGTCTCCAACCTCGCATCACCTTCACTGAGACGTCGCAAGTACTGCAATTCGGCCTTCGGCCTCACCGCAGTACTTGCTCCGTCGTTTTGTTCATCCCTAAGAATATGTATGGGATTTGTATGAAGAAAAAAAATGTTTGTATGAAAGCCAAAAATTTTTTGTATGATTCAAAACATGCATGCAGTTCTCTCAAATATTAGTTCAAACACCACCTCCTTATCTCTTATAGTTTCCGAGATCCCTTCGGTACTCCAAGGTCTGATGGTCAAAGTGGAGGTGATGCTCGGCCTGCGGCCTCGCATCCCCCTCACTTCGACGTCGCAAGTACTGCAGTTCGGCCTTCGGCCTCACTGCAGTACTTGCTCCGTCGTTTTGTTCATCCCTAGGGAAATGTATGGGATTTGTATGAAGAAAAAAAAATTTTGTATGAAAGCCAAAAATTTTTGGTATGATTGAAAACATGCATGCAGTTCTCTCCAACATTAGTTCAAGCATCATTCCCCTATCTCTTATAGTTTTCAAGATCCCTTTGGTACTCCAAGGTCAGTTCCACCTATCACCAACTTTTCATTTATTCTACAAATTCTGGACCCAAACGTATACATTGACACCAAAAACGTCAACCCTGCACCCCAGCAACATGGAGATCTACTCCCCACCCCCTCGAAATTTTCACATGTATGGCGGCCATCTTTATTTTTTGACATTTCGAAAATTCGATTACAGATATGGAATCTGCACCCCAAAATACCCCCGGATGCAAAAAATCAGCCCCCTGCGACCATTTTGAAAATCGGCCGCCATTTTGACGACGCCATCTTGGATTTTTGCAACCATTTCCAAACGTCCCCCACGGCCCTCTATGACATTTGGTCGAACACCCCCCACCTATCTCCAACCGTTCCAGAGTTACGAGCATTTGAAATTTGTATGGCGGCCATGTTTTTTTGTATGGCGGCCATCTTGATTTTTGGTTTTCCGTCACCTACAAGCAGTTCCTACAAATATTAGTTCGAGCACCCCCCATCTAAGTCTTACCACTTTTGAGATCCCCTACCCTACTCCATGACCAGTTCCACTTTCTCCAAGTTTCGGATTTTTCTCGTGGTCCCATGAACCATACCTATACGATGACATATGACACTTGCACCCCACTAAACTCCTTCCCGGAGAACTACTATGTCAGTGAGTCAGTGAGTGAGTGAATGGTAATCCAATTATATATAATAGTAACTAGTAATTTTGGGCCGCGCATGCGGCCCGGCGTGTTATTGGTAGTTTGGACTTGTATTATTAGTATTGCATTAAAAAAAATTGGCGCTAGTAATAGGGTAATGAGATAAAATGAAGAAATTTTTGAAAATTTTATGAAGACTATTTTTGTATGAAAGCCAAAATTTTTTTGAATGATTAGTAACATGCAAGCAAATCTCATCAAATTTTGTTCAAACACCAACCCGCTATCTCTTATAGTTTGCGAGATCCCCTGGGGCACTCCAGGGTCTGATCGGTCTGAAGGTCAGTCTCCAACCTCGCATCACCTTCACTGAGACGTCGCAAGTACTGCAGTTCGGCCTTCGGCCTCACCGCAGTACTTGCTCCGTCGTTTTGTTCATCCTTAGGAAAATGTATGGGATTTGTATAAAGAAAAAAAATTTTTGTATGAAAGCCCAAATTTTTTTGTATGATTGGTAACATGCAAGCAGTTCTTACCATATTTAGTTGAAACACCAACCCGCTATCTCTTATAGTTTTTGAGATCCCATGGGCTACTCCAAGGTCTGATGGTCAAAGTGGTGGTGATGCTCGACCTGCGGCCTCGCATCCCCCTCACTTTGACGTCGCAAGTACTGCAGTTCGGCCTTCGGCCTCACTGCAGTACTTGCTCCGTCGTTTTGTTCATCCCTAGGGAAATATATAGGATTTGTATGAAGAAAAAAATTTTTTGTATGAAAGCCAAAAAAATTTGGTATGATTGAAAACATGCATGCAGTTCTCTCCAACATTAGTTCAAGCATCATTCCCCTATCTCTTATAGATTTTGAGATCCCATGGGGTACTCCAAGGTCTGATGAACAATGTGGTGGTGATGCTCGGCCTCCGGCCTCACATCGCCATCACTTCGACGTCGCAAGTACTGCAGTTCGGCCTTCGGCCTCACCGCAGTACTTGCTCCGTCGTTTTGTTCATCCCTAGGAAAATGTATGGGATTTGTATGAAGAAAAAAAAATTTGTATGAAAGCCAAAAATTTTTGGTATGATTGAAAACATGCATGCAGTTCTCTCCAACATTAGTTCAAGCATCATTCCCCTATCTCTTATAGTTTTCGAGATCCCTTTGGTACTCCAAGGTCAGTTCCACCTATCACCAACTTTTCATTTATTCTATACATTTTGGACCCAAACGTATACATTGACACCAAAAACGTCAACCCTGCACCCCAGCAACATGGAGATCTACTCCCCACCCCCTCGAAATTTTCACATGTATGGCGGCCATCTTTATTTTTTGACATTTCGAAAATTTGATTACAGATATGGAATCTGCACCCCAAAATACCCCCGGATGCAAAAAATCAGCCCCCTGCGGCCATTTTGAAAATCGGCCGCCATTTTGACGACGCCATCTTGGATTTTTGCAACTATTTCCAAACGTCCCCCACGGCCCTCTATGACATTTGGTCGAACACCCCCCACCTATCTCCAACCGTTCCAGAGTTACGAGCATTTGAAATTTGTATGGCGGCCATGTTTTTTTGTATGGCGGCCATCTTGTTTTTTGGTTTTCCTTCACCTACAAGCAGTTCCTACCAAAATTAGTTCGAGCACCCCCCCACTATGTCTTACCACTTTTGAGATCCCCTACCCTACTCCATGACCAGTTCCACTTTCTCCAAGTTTCGGATTTTTCTCGTGGTCCCATGAACCATACCTATACGATGACATATGACACTTGTACCCCACGAAACTCCTTCTCGGAGAACTACTATGTCAGTCAGTCAGTGAGTGAGTGAATGGTAATCCAATTATATATAATAGTAACTAGTAATTTTGGGCCGCGCATGCGGCCCGGCGTGTTATTGGTAGTTTGGACTTTTAATTTTTTGTATAAGAAATAGTATTTGTAAGTATTAGTTATAAAAAAAAATTGGCGCTAGTAAAAGGGTAATGAGATAAAATGAAGAAATTTTTGAAAATTTTATGAAGACTATTTTTGTATGAAAGCCAAAATTTTTTTGTATGATTAGTAACATGCAAGCAGTTCTCATCAAATTTGGTTCAAACACCAACCCGCTAACTCTTATAGTTTTCGAGATCCCTGGGGTACTCCAGGGTCTGATCGGTCTGAAGGTCGGTCTCCAACCTCGCATCACCTTCACTGAGACGTCGCAAGTACTGCAGTTCGGCCTTCGGCCTCACCGCAGTACTTGCTCCGTCGTTTTGTTCATCCTTAGGAAAACGTATGGGATTTGTATAAAGAAAAAAAAATTTTGTATGAAAGCCAAAAATTTTTTGTATGATTCAAAACATGCATGCAGTTCTCTCAAATATTAGTTCAAACACCACCTCCCTATCTCTTATAGTTTCCGAGATCCCTTCAGTACTCCAAGGTCTGATGGTCAAAGTGGAGGTGATGCTCGGCCTGCGGCCTCGCATCCCCCTCACTTTGACGTCGCAAGTACTGCAGTTCGGCCTTCGGCCTCACTGCAGTACTTGCTCCGTCGTTTTGTTCATCCCTAGGAAAATGTATGGGATTTGTATGAAGAAAAAAAATTTTTGTATGAAAGCCAAAAATTTTTGGTATGATTGAAAACATGCATGCAGTTCTCTCCAACATTAGTTCAAGCATCATTCCCCTATCTCTTATAGTTTTCGAGATCCCTTTGGTACTCCAAGGTCAGTTCCACCTATCACCAACTTTTCATTTATTCTATACATTCTGGACCCAAACGTATACATTTGCACCAAAAACGTCAACCCTGCACCCCAGCAACATGGAGATCTACTCACCACCCCCTCGAAAATTTCACATGTATGGCGGCCATCTTTATTTTTTGACATTTCGAAAATTCGATTACAGATATGGAATCTGCACCCCAAAATACTCCCGGATGCAAAAAATCAGCCCCCTGCGGCCATTTTGAAAATCGGCCGCCATTTTGACGACGCCATCTTGGATTTTTGCAACCATTTCCAAACGTCCCCCACGGCCCTCTATGACATTTGGTCGAACACCCCCCACCTATCTCCAACCGTTCCAGAGTTACGACCATTTGAAATTTGTATGGCGGCCATGTTTTTTTGTATGGCGGCCATCTTGTTTTTTGGTTTTCCGTCACCTACAAGCAGTTCCTACAAATATTAGTTCGAGCACCCCCCATCTAAGTCTTACCACTTTCGAGATCCCCTACCCTACTCCATGACCAGTTCCACTTTCTCCAAGTTTCGGATTTTTCTCGTAGTCCCATGAACCATACCTATACGGTGACATATGACACATGCACCCCACGAAACTCCTTCATGGAGAACAATTATGTCAGTGAGTGAGTGAATGGTAATCCAATTATATATAATATTAATTAACTAGTAATTTTGGGCCGCGCATGCGGCCCGGCGTGTTATTGGTAGTTTGGACTTTTAATTTTTTGTATAAGAAATAGTATTTGTAAGTATTAGTTATAAAAAAAATTGGCGCTAGTAAAAGGGTAATGAGATAAAATGAAGAAATTTTTGAAAATTTTATGAAGACTATTTTTGTATGAAAGCCAAAATTTTTTTGTATGATTAGTAACATGCAAGCAGTTCTCATCAAATTTGGTTCAAACACCAACCCGCTAACTCTTATAGTTTTCGAGATCCCTGGGGTACTCCAGGGTCTGATCGGTCTGAAGGTCGGTCTCCAACCTCGCATCACCTTAGATGAGACGTCGCAAGTACTGCAGTTCGGCCTTCGGCCTCACCGCAGTACTTGCTCCGTCGTTTTGTTCATCCTTAGGAATATGTATGGGATTTGTATAAAGAAAAAAAATTTTTGTATGAAAGCCCAAAATTTTTTGTATGATTGGTAACATGCAAGCAGTTCTTACCATATTTAGTTGAAACACCAACCCGCTATCTCTTATAGTTTTTGAGATCCCATGGGGTACTCCAAGGTCTGATGGTCAAAGTGGTGGTGATGCTCGGCCTGCGGCCTCGCATCCCCCTCACTTTGACGTCGCAAGTACTGCAGTTCGGCCTTCGGCCTCACTGCAGTACTTGCTCCGTCGTTTTGTTCATCCCTAGGGAAATGTATGGGATTTGTATGAAGAAAAAAAATTTTTGTATGAAAGCCAAAAATTTTTGGTATGATTGAAAACATGCATGCAGTTCTCTCCAACATTAGTTCAAGCATCATTCCCCTATGTCTTATAGTTTTCGAGATCCCTTTGGTACTCCAAGGTCAGTTCCACCTACCACCAACTTTTCATTTATTCTGTAAATTCTGGACCCATACGTATACAATGGCACCAAAAACGTCAATCCTGCACCCCAGCAACATGGAGATCTACTCCCCACCCCCTCGAAATTTTCACATGTATGGCGGCCATCTTTATTTTTTGACATTTCGGAATTTCGATTTCAGATATGGAATCTGCACCTCAAAATACCCCCGGATGCAAAAAATCAGCCCCCTGCGGCCATTTTGAAAATCGGCCGCCATTTTGACGACGCCATCTTGGATTTTTGCAACCATTTCCAAACGTCCCCCACGGCCCTCTATGACATTTGGTCGAACACCCCCTACCTATCTCCATCCGTTCCAGAGTTATAAGCATTTGAAATTTGTATGGCGGCCATGTTTTTTTGCACGGCGGCCATCTTGTTTCCATATTTTCATCACCTACAAGCAGTTCCCTCCAAAGTTACTTTGAACACCTGGAGCCTACCTCGTCTGGTTTCGGAGATCCACCTACCTACTCCATGACCAGTTCCACTTTCTCCAAGTTTCGGATTTTTCTCGTGGTCCCATGAACCATACCTATACGATGACATATGACACTTGCACCCCACTAAACTCCTTCCCGGAGAACTACTATGTCAGTCAGTGAGTGAGTCGTAATCCAATTATATATAATAGTAACTAGTAATTTTGGGCCGCGCATGCGGCCCGGTGTGTTCTATTGCATTAAAAAAAAATGGCGCTAGTAAAAGGGTAATGAGATAAAATGAAGAAATATTTGAAAATTTTATGAAGACATTTTTTGTATGAAAGCCAAAATTTTTTTGTATGATTAGTAACATGCAAGCAGTTCTCATCAAATATGGTTCAAACACCAACCCGCTAACTCTTATAGTTTTCGAGATCCCTGGGGTACTCCAGGGTCTGATCGGTCTGAAGGTCGGTCTCCAACCTCGCATCACCTTAGATGAGACGTCGCAAGTACTGCATTTCGGCCTTCGGCCTCACCGCAGTACTTGCTCCGTCGTTTTGTACATCCCTAGAAAAATGTATGGAATTTGTATGAAGAAAAAATTTTTTTGTATGAAAGCCAAAAATGTTTTGTATGATTCAAAACATGCATGCAGTTCTCTCAAATATTAGTTCAAACACCACCTCCCTATCTCTTATAGTTTCCGAGAACCCTTCGGTACTCCAAGGTCTGATGGTCAAAATGGTGGTGATGCTCGGCCTGCGGCCTCGCATCTCCCTCACTTTGACGTCGCAAGTACTGCAGTTCGGCCTTCGGCCTCACTGCAGTACTTGCTCCGTCATTTTGTTCATCCCTAGGGAAATGTATGGGATTTGTATGAAGAAAAAAAATTTTTGTATGAAAGCCAAAAATTTTTGGTATGATTGAAAACATGCATGCAGTTCTCTCAAACATTAGTTCAAGCATCATTCCCCTATCTCTTATAGTTTTCGAGATCCCTTTGGTACTCCAAGGTCAGTTCCACCTATCACCAACTTTTCATTTATTCTACACATTCTGGACCCAAAGGTATACATTTGCACCAAAAACGTCAACCCTGCACCCCAGCAACATGGAGATCTACTCCCCACCCCCTCGAAAATTTCACATGTATGGCGGCCATCTTTATTTTTTGACATTTCGGAATTTCGATTTCAGATATGGAATCTGCACCCCAAAATACCCCCGGATGCAAAAAATCAGCCCCCTGCGGCCATTTTGAAAATCGGCCGCCATTTTGACGACGCCATCTTGGATTTTTGCAACCATTTCCAAACGTCCCCCACGGCCCTCTATGACATTTGGTCGAACACCCCCCACCTATCTCCAACCGTTCCAGAGAAATTCACATTTGAAATTTGTATGGCGGCCATGTTTTTTTGTATGGCGGCCATCTTGTTTTTTAGTTTTCTGGAACCTTCAAGCAGTTCCTACCAAAATTAGTTCAAGCACCCTACCTCCAAGTCTCATAGGTTCCGAGATCCCCTACCCTACTCCATGACCAGTTCCACTTTCTCCAAGTTTCGGATTTTTCCTCTTCTCATTGGAGCATCCTCTATACGACCGTATCCTTGAAATTTCCAAATTAAAACTCCTTCCCGGAGAACTACTATGTCAGTGTATATATGTATGTATGTATATATATATGAATGAATGGTAATCCAATTATATATAATAAGTAACTAGTAATTTTGGGCCGCGCATGCGGCCCGGAGTGTTTTTGGGACTGTGTTGGACTTAGTATTTTTTGTATAAGAAATAGAATAAGAATAAGTATTGCATTAAAAAAAAATTGGCGCTAGTAAAAGGGTAATGAGATAAAATGAAGAAATTTTTGAAAATTTTATGAAGACTATTTTTGTATGAAAGCCAAAATTTTTTTGTATGATTAGTAACATGCAAGCAGTTGTCATCAAATTTGGTTCAAACACCACCTCCCTATCTCTTATAGTTTCCGAGATCCCTTCGGTACTCCAAGGTCTGATGGTCAAAGTGGTGGTGATGCTCGGCCTGCGGCCTCGCATCCCCCTTACTTTGACGTCGCAAGTACTGCATTTCGGCCTTCGGCCTCACCGCAGTACTTGCTCCGTCGTTTTGTACATCCCTAGAAAAATGTATGGAATTTGTATGAAGAAAAAAAATTTTTGAACTGAAAAAAAACTAATATTTGAGAGAACTGCATGCACGTTTTGTACATCCCTAGAAAAATGTATGGAATTTGTATGAAGAAATTTTTTTTTGTATGAAAGCCAAAAATTTTTTGTATGATTCAAAACATGCATGCAGTTCTCTCAAATATTAGTTCAAACACCACCTCCCTATCTCTTATAGTTTCCGAGATCCCTTCGGTACTCCAAGGTCTGATGGTCAAAGTGGTGGTGATGCTCGGCCTGCGGCCTCGCATCCCCCTCACTTTGACGTCGCAAGTACTGCAGTTCGGCCTTCGGCCTCACTGCAGTACTTGCTCCGTCGTTTTGTTCATCCCTAGGGAAATGTATGGGATTTGTATGAAGAAAAAAAATTTTGTATGAAAGCCAAAAATTTTTGGTATGATTGAAAACATGCATGCAGTTCTCTCCAACATTAGTTCAAGCATCATTCCCCTATCTCTTATAGTTTTCGAGATCCCTTTGGTACTCCAAGGTCAGTTCCACCTATCACCAACTTTTCATTTATTCTATACATTCTGGACCCAAACGTATACAGTTGCACCAAAAACGTCAACCCTGCACCCCAGCAACATGGAGATCTACTCCCCACCCCCTCGAAATTTTCACATGTATGGCGGCCATCTTTATTTTTTGACATTTTGAAAATTTGATTTCTGTTATGGAATCTGCAACTCAAAATACCCCCGGATGCAAAAAATCAGCCCCCTGCGGCCATTTTGAAAATCGGCCGCCATTTTGACGACGCCATCTTGGATTTATGCAACTATTTTCAAACGTCCCCCTTGGCCCTCTATGACATTTGGTCGAACACCCCCCACCTATCTCCATCCGTTCCAGAGTTATAAGCATTTGAAATTTGTATGGCGGCCATGTTTTTTTGCACGGCGGCCATCTTGTTTCCATATTTTCATCACCTACAAGCAGTTCCCTCCAAAGTTACTTTGAACACTTGGAGCCTACCTCGTCTCGTTACGGAGATCCACCTACCTACTCCATGACCAGTTCCATTTTCTCCAAGTTTCGGATTTTTCTCGTGGTCCCATGAACCATACCTATACGATGACATATGACACTTGCACCCCACGAAACTCCTTCACGGAGAACAACTATGTCAGTCAGTCAGTGAATGGTAATCCAATTATATATAATAGTAACTAGTAATTTTGGGCCGCGCATGCGGCCCGGCGTGTTATTGGTAGTTTGGACTGTATTAGTTATAAAAAAAATTGGCGCTAGTAAAAGGGTAATGAGATAAAATGAAGAAATTTTTGAAAATTTTATGAAGACTATTTTTGCTTGCTCTTATACTTGCTCCGTCGTTTTGTTCATACTTAGGAAAACGTATGGGATTTGTATAAAGAAAAAAAAAATTTTGTATGAAAGCCAAAAATTTTTTGTATGATTCAAAACATGCATGCAGTTCTCTTAAATATTAGTTCAAACACCACCTCCCTATCTCTTATAGTTTCCGAGATCCCTTCGGTACTCCAAGGTCTGATGGTCAAAGTGGAGGTGATGCTCGGCCTGCGGCCTCGCATCCCCCTCACTTTGACGTCGCAAGTACTGCAGTTCGGCCTTCGGCCTCACTGCAGTACTTGCTCCGTCGTTTTGTTCATCCCTAGGGAAATGTATGGGATTTGTATGAAGAAAAAAAAATTTTGTATGAAAGCCAAAAATTTTTGGTATGATTGAAAACATGCATGCAGTTCTCTCCAACATTAGTTCAAGCATCATTCCCCTATGTCTTATAGTTTTCGAGATCCCTTTGGTACTCCAAGGTCAGTTCCACCTACCACCAACTTTTCATTTATTCTGTAAATTCTGGACCCATACGTATACAATGGCACCAAAAACGTCAATCCTGCACCCCAGCAACATGGAGATCTACTCCCCACCCCCTCGAAATTTTCACATGTATGGCGGCCATCTTTATTTTTTGACATTTTGAAAATTTGATTTCAGTTATGGAATCTGCACCCCAAAATACCCCCGGATGCAAAAAATCAGCCCCCTGCGGCCATTTTGAAAATCGGCCGCCATTTTGACGACGCCATCTTGGATTTTTGCAACCATTTCCAAACGTCCCCCACGGCCCTCTATGACATTTGGTCGAACACCCCCCACCTATCTCCAACCGTTCCAGAGTTACAAGCATTTGAAATTTGTATGGTGGCCATGTTTTTTTGTATGGCGGCCATCTTGTTTTTTTGGTTTTCCTTCACCTACAAGCAGTTCCTACCAAAATTAGTTCAAGCACCCCCCATCTAAGTCTTACCACTTTTGAGATCCCCTACCCTACTCCATGACCAGTTCCACTTTCTCCAAGTTTCGGATTTTTCTCGTGGTCCCATGAACCATACCTATACGATGACATATGACACATGCACCCCACGAAACTCCTTCCCGGAGAACTACTATGTCAGTCAGTGAGTGAGTGAATGGTAATCCAATTATATATAATAGTAACTAGTAATTTTGGGCCGCGCATGCGGCCCGGAGTGTTTTTGGGACTGTGTTGGACTTGTTATTTTTTGTATAAGAAATAGTATTTGTATTAGTTATTTAAAAAATTGGCGCTAGCGAAAGGGTAATGAAATAAAATGAAGAAATTTTTGAAAATTTTATGAAGACTTTTTTTGTATGAAAGCCAAATTTTTTTTGTATGATAAGTAACATGCAAGCAGTTCTCATCAAATTTAGTTCAAACACCAACCCGCTATCTCTTATAGTTTTCGAGATCCCCTGGGGTACTCCAGGGTCTGATCGGTCTGAAGGTCGGTCTCCAGCCTCGCATCACCTTAACTTAGACGTCGCAAGTACTGCGTTTCGGCCTTCGGCCTCACCGCAGTACTTGCTCCGTCGTTTTGTACATCCCTAGAAAAATGTATGGAATTTGTATGAAGAAAAAAAATTTTTGTATGAAAGCCAAAAATTTTTTGTATGATTGAAAATATGCATGCAGTTCTCTCAAATATTAGTTCAAACACCACCTCCCTATCTCTTATAGTTTCCGAGATCCCTTCGGCACTCCAAGGTCTGATGGTCAAAGTGGTGGTGACGCTCGGCCTGCGGCCTCGCATCCCCCTCACTTTGACGTCGCAAGTACTGCAGTTCGGCCTCCGGCCTCACTGCAGTACTTGCTCCGTCGTTTTGTTCATCCCTAGGGAAATGTATGGGACTTGTATGAAGAAAAAAAATTTTTGTATGAAAGCCAAAAATTTTTTGTATGATTGAAAATATGCATGCAGTTCTCTCAAATATTAGTTCAAACACCACCTCCCTATCTCTTATAGTTTCCGAGATCCCTTCGGTACTCCAAGGTCTGATGGTCAAAGTGGTGGTGATGCTCGGCCTGCGGCCTCGCATCCCCCTAACTTTGACGTCGCAAGTACTGCAGTTCGGCCTTCGGCCTCACTGCAGTACTTGCTCCGTCGTTTTGTTCATCCCTAGGAAAATGTATGGGATTTGTATGAAGAAAAAAAAATTTGTAAAAAAGCCAAATTTTTTTTGTATGATTTAAAACATGCATGCAGTTCTCTTCAACATTAGTTCAAGCATCATTCCCCTATCTCTTATAGTTTTCGAGATCCCTTTGGTACTCCAAGGTCAGTTCCACCTATCACCAACTTTTCATTTATTCTATACATTTTGGTCCCATCCCTATACATTGCCACCAAAAACGTTAACCCTGCACCCCAGCAACATGGAGATCTACTCCCCACCCCCTCTATATTTTCACATGTATGGCGGCCATCTTTATTTTTTGACATTTCGGAATTTCGATTTCATTTATGGAATCTGGACCCCAAAATACCCCGGGATGCAAAAAATCAGCCCCCTGCGGCCATTTTGAAAATCGGCCGCCATTTTGACGACGCCATCTTGGATTTTTGCAAATATTTCCAAACGTCCCCCTCGGCCCTCTATGACATTTGGTCGAACACCCCCCACCTATCTCCAACCGTTCCAGAGTTACGAGCATTTGAAATTTGTATGGCGGCCATGTTTTTTTGTATGGCGGCCATCTTGTTTTTTGGATTTCCGTCACCTACAAGCAGTTCCTACAAATATTAGTTTGAGCACCCCCCATCTAAGTCTTACCACTTTTGAGATCCCTTACCCTACTCCATGACCAGTTCCACTTTCTCCAAGTTTCGGATTTTTCTCGTGGTCCCATGAACCATACCTATACGATGACATATGACACATGCACCCCACGAAACTCCTTCCCGGAGAACTACTATGTCAGTCAGTGAATGGTAATCCAATTATATATAATATTAACTAGTAATTTTGGGCCGCGCATGCGGCCCGGAGTGTTTTTGGGACTGTGTTGGACTTAGTATTTTTTGTATAAGAAATAGTATTTGTATTAGTTATTTAAAAAATTGGCGCTAGCAAAAGGGTAATGAAATAAAATGAAGAAATTTTTGAAAATTTTATGAAGACTTTTTTTGTATGAAAGCCAAATTTTTTTGTATGATTAGTAACATGCAAGCAGTTCTCATCAAATTTAGTTCAAACACCAACCCGCTATCTCTTATAGTTTTCGAGATCCCCTGGGGTACTCCAGGGTCTGATCGGTCTGAAGGTCGGTCTCCAACCTCGCATCACCTTCACTGAGACGTCGCAAGTACTGCAGTTCGGCCTTCGGCCTCACCGCAGTACTTGCTCCGTCGTTTTGTTCGTCCCTAGGAAAATGTATGGGATATGTATGAAGAAAAATTTTTTTTGTATGAAAGCCAAAAATTTTTTGTATGATTCAAAACATGCATGCAGTTCTCTCAAATATTAGTTCAAACCCCACCTCCCTATCTCTTATAGTTTCCGAGATCCCTACGGTACTCCAAGGTCTGATGGTCAAAGTGGTGGTGATGCTCGGCCTGCGGCCTCGCATCCCCCTCACTTTGACGTCGCAAGTACTGCAGTTCGGCCTTCGGCCTCACCGCAGTACTTGCTCCGTCGTTTTATTCATCCCTAGAAAAATGTATGGGATTTGGATGAAGAAAAAAAAATTTTGTATGAAAGCCAAAAATTTTTTGCATGATTCAAAACATGCATGCAGTTCTCTCCAATATTAGTTCAAGCATCACCTCCCTATCTCTTATAGTTGCCGAGATCCCTTCGGTACTCCAAGGTCAGTTCCACCTATCACCAACTTTTCATTTATTCTATACATTCTGGACCCAAACATATACATTTGCACCAAAAACGTCAACCCTGCACCCCAGCAACATGGAGATCTACTCACCACCCCCTCGAAATTTTCACATGTATGGCGGCCATCTTTATTTTTTGACATTTCGGAATTCCTATTTTAGATATGGAATCTGCACCCCAAAATACCCCCGGATGCAAAAAATCAGCCCCCTGCGGCCATTTTGAAAATCGGCCGCCATTTTGACGACGCCATCTTGGATTTTTGTAACCATTTCCAAACGTCCCCTACGGCCCTCTATGACATTTGGTCGAACACCCCCCACCTATCTCCAACCGTTCCAGAGAAATTCACATTTGAAATTTGTATGGCGGCCATGTTTCTTTGTATGGCGGCCATCTTGTTTTTTGGTTTTCCTTCACCTACAAGCAGTTCCTACCAAAATTAGTTCAAGCACCCCCCCTCTAAGTCTTACCACTTTTGAGATCCCCTACCCTACTCCATGACCAGTTCCACTTTCTCCAAGTTTCGGATTTTTCTCGTGGTCCCATGAACCATACCTATACGGTGACATATGACACATGCACCCCACGAAACTCCTTCAAGGAGAACAACCATGTCAGTGAGTCAGTGAGTCAGTGAATGGTAATCCAATTATATATAATAGTAACTAGTAATTTTGGGCCGCGCATGCGGCCCGGAGTGTTTTTGGGACTGTGTTGGTTATAAGTATTGCATTAAAAAAAAATTGGCGCTAGTAAAAGGGTAATGAGATAAAATGAAGAAATTTTTGAAAATTTTATGTAAACTATTTTTGTATGAAAGCCAAAATTTTTTTGTATGATTAGTAACATGCAAGCAGTTCTCATCAAATTTGGTTCAAACACCAACCCGCTATCTCTTATAGTTTTCGAGATCCCCTGGGGTACTCCAGAGTCTGATCGGTCTGAAGGTCGGTCTCCTACCTCGCATCACCTTCACTGAGACGTCGCAAGTACTGCATTTCGGCCTTCGGCCTCACCGCAGTACTTGCTCCGTCGTTTTGTACAACCCTAGAAAAACGTATGGAATTTGTATGAAGAAAATTTTTTTTTGTATGAAAGCCAAAAATTTTTTGTATGATTCAAAACATGCATGCAGTTCTCTCAAATATTAGTTCAAACACCACCTTCCTATCTCTTATAGTTTCCGAGATCCCTTCGGTACTCCAAGGTCTGATGGTCAAAGTGGTGGTGATGCTCGGCCTGCGGCCTCGCATCCCCCTCACTTTGCTGTCGCAAGTACTGCAGTTCGGCCTTCGGCCTCACTGCAGTACTTGCTCCGTCGTTTTGTTCATCCCTAGGAAAATGTATGGGATTTGTATGAAGAAAAAAAAATTTTGTATGAAAGCCAAAAATTTTTGGTATGATTGAAAACATGCATGCAGTTCTCTCCAACATTAGTTCAAGCATCATTCCCCTATCTCTTATAGTTTTCGAGATCCCTTTGGTACTCCAAGGTCAGTTCCACCTATCACCAACTTTTCATTTATTCTATACATTCTGGACCCAAACGTATACATTTGCACCAAAAACGTCAACCCTGCACCCCAGCAACATGGAGATCTACTCCCCACCCCTTCGAAAATTTCACATGTATGGCGGCCATCTTTATTTTTTGACATTTTGGAATTTCGATTATAGATATGGAATCTGCACCCCAAAATACTCCCGGACGCAAAAAATCAGCCCCCTGCGGCCATTTTGAAAATCGGCCGCCATTTTGACGACGCCATCTTGGATTTTTGCAACCATTTCCAAACGTCCCCCTCGGCCCTCTATGACATTTGGTCGAACACCCCCCACCTATCTCCAACCGTTCCAGAGAAATTCACATTTGAAATTTGTATGGCGGCCATGTTTTTTTGTATGGCGGCCATCTTGTTTTTTGGATTTCCTTCACCTACAAGCAGTTCCTACAAATATTAGTTCGAGCACCCCCCATCTAAGTCTTACCACTTTCGAGATCCCCTACCCTACTCTATGACCAGTTCCACTTTCTCCAAGTTTCGGATTTTTCTCGTGGTCCCATGAACCATACCTATACGTTGACATATGACACATGCACCCTACGAAACTCCTTCATGGAGAACAATTATGTCAGTGAGTGAGTCAGTGAATGGTAATCCAATTATATATAATAGTAACTAGTAATTTTGGGCCGCGCATGCGGCCCGGAGTGTTATTGGTAGTTTGGACTTATAATTTTTTGTATAAGAAATAAAATAAGTATTGCATTAAAAAAAAATTGGCGCTAGTAAAAGGGTAATGAGATAAGATGAAGAAATTTTTGAAAATTTTATGACTTTTTTTGTATGAAAGCCAAAAATTTTTTGTATGATTAGTAACATGCAAGCAGTTCTCATCAAATTAATTTCAAACACCAACCTGCTATCTCTTATAGTTTTCGAGATCCCCTGGGGTACTCCAGGGTCTTATCGGTCTGAAGGTCGGTCTCCAACCTCGCATCACCTTCACTGAGACGTCGCAAGTACTGCAGTTCGGCCTTCGGCCTCACCGCAGTACTTGCTCCGTCGTTTTGTTCATCCTTAGGAAAATGTATGGGATTTGTATAATGAAAAAAAAATTTTGTATGAACGCCCAAAATTTTTTGTATGATTGGTAACATGCAAGCAGTTCTTACAATATTTAGTTGAAACACCAACCCGCTATCTCTTATAGTTTTTGAGATCTCATGGGGTACTCCAAGGTCTGATGAACAATGTGGTGGTGATGCTCGGCCTCCGGCCTCACATCGCCATCACTCAGACGTCGCAAGTACTGCAGTTCGGCCTTCGGCCTCACTGCAGTACTTGCTCCGTCGTTTTGTTCATCCCTAGGAAAATGTATGGGATTTGAATGAAGAAAAAAAATTTTTGTATGAAAGCCAAAATTTTTTTGTATGATTGAAAACATGCATGCAGTTCTCTCCAATAATAGTTCAAGCATCATCCCCCTATCTCTTATAGTTTTCAAGATCTCTTTGGTACTCCAAGGTCAGTTCCACCTATCACCAACTTTTCATTTATTCTATACATTCTGGTCCTATCCCTATACATTGGCACCAAAAACGTCGACCCTGCATCCCAGCAACATGGAGATCTACTCCCCACCCCCTCGAAATTTTCACATGTATGGCGGCCATCTTTATTTTTTGACATTTCGGAATTTCGATTTCATTTATGGAATCTGCACCCCAAAATACCCCCGGATGGAAAAAATCAGCCCCCTGCGGCCATTTTGAAAATCGGCCGCCATTTTGACGACGCCATCTTGGATTTTTGCAACCATTTCCAAACGTCCCCCACGGCCCTCTATGACATTTGGTCGAACACCCCCCACCTATCTCCAACCGTTCCAGAGTTACGAGCGTTTGAAATTTGTATGGCGGCCATGTTTTTTTGTATGGCGGCCATCTTGTTTTTTGGTTTTGCTTCACCTACAAGCAGTTCCTACCAAAATTAGTTCAAGCACCCCCCCTCCAAGTCTTACCACTTTTGAGATCCCCTACCCTACTCCATGACCAGTTTCACTTTCTCCAAGTTTCGGATTTTTCTCGTGGTCCCATGAACCATACCTATACGATGACATATGACACATGCACCCCACGAAACTCCTTCCTGGAGAACTACTATGTCAGTCAGTGAGTGAGTGAGTCGTAATCCAATTATATATAATAGTAACTAGTAATTTTGGGCCGCGCATGCGGCCCGGAGTGTTTTTGGGACTGTGTTGGACTTATAATTTTTTGTATAAGAAATTGTATTTGTATTAGTTATTTAAAAAATTGGCGCTAGCAAAAGGGTAATGAGATAAAATGAAGAAATTTTTGAAAATTTTATGAAGACTATTTTTGTATGAAAGCCAAAATTTTTTTGTATGATTTGTAACATGCAAGCAGTTCTCATCAAATTTGGTTCCAACACCAACCCGCTATCTCTTATAGTTTTCGAGATCCCTGGGGTACTCCAGGGTCTGATCGGTCTGAAGGTCGGTCTCCAACCTCGCATCACCTTAGATGAGACGTCGCAAGTACTGCAGTTCGGCCTTCGGCCTCACCGCAGTACTTGCTCCGTCGTTTTGTACATCCCTAGAAAAATGTATGGAATTTGTATGAAGAAAAAATTTTTTTGTATGAAAGCCAAAAATTTTTTGTATGATTCAAAACATGCATGCAGTTCTCTCAAATATTAGTTCAAACACCACCTCCCTATCTCTTATAGTTTCCGAGATCCCTTCGGTACTCCAAGGTCTGATGGTCAAAGTGGTGGTGATGCTCGGCCTGCGGCCTCGCATCCCCCTCACTTTGACGTCGCAAGTACTGCAGTTCGGCCTTCGGCCTCACTGCAGTACTTGCTCCGTCGTTTTGTTCATCCCTTGGGAAATGTATGGGATTTGTATGAAGAAAAAAAAATTTTGTATGAAAGCCAAAAATTTTTGGTTTGATTGAAAACATGCATGCAGTTCTCTCCAACATTAGTTGAAGCATCATTCCCCTATCTCTTATAGTTTTCGAGATCCCTTAGGTACTCCAGGGTCAATTCCACCTATCACCAACTTTTCATTTATTCTATACATTCTGGACCCATACGTATACACTGGCACCAAAAACGTCAACCCTGCACCCCAGCAACATGGAGATCTACTCCCCACCCCCTCGAAAATTTCACATGTATGGCGGCCATCTTTATTTTTGGACATTTCGAAAATTTGATTTCAGTTATGGAATCTGCTCCCCAAAGTACCCCCGGATGCAAAAAATCAGCCCCCTGCGGCCATTTTGAAAATCGGCCGCCATTTTGACGACGCCATCTTGGATTTTTGCAACCATTTCCAAACGTCCCCCACGGCCCTCTATGACATTTGGTCGAACACCCCCCACCTATCTCCAACCGTTCCAGAGTTACAAGCATTTGAAATTTGTATGGCGGCCATGTTTTTTTGTATGGCGGCCATCTTGTTTTTTGGTTTTCCTTCACCTACAAGCAGTTCCTACCAAAATTAGTTCAAGCACCTCACCTTTATGACCTACCACTTTCGAGATCCCCTACCCTACTCCATGACCAGTTCCACTTTCTCCAAGTTTCGGATTTTTCCTCTACTCATTGGAGCATTCTCTATACGATGACATATGACACATGCACCCCACGAAACTCCTTCCCGGAGAACTACTATGTCAATGAGTGTATGTATATATGTATATATATATGTATAGATGAATGAATGAATGGTAATCTAATTATATATAATAAGTAATAATAATAATGAAAATTTTTGTTATTAAAATCATGTCAAACATAATAATAGGTATGTAATCATACAATATGTCAACTTAAATAAATCTTGGTACTGTCACTTTAGCTGTATAGGGGCTAAAATGACAATTTGGCATCACACTCCTTACCTAGTAGTTAATTACATAATTTCTAAGCAAGATTAGAATCAATTGGTAGTTGACTGTAGTCATTTTCAAAGTATTCTTTAAAACTGTGTAGTGTCTGATCTAACAATAATTGTTTGACGCTATTGCAAAATTGCTGATCATTATTCAAAGACTGAATGTGTGCGGGGAGTTTATTGAACAGTTTCTCTCCCATTATAGTGGGTAGTTTCTTAGTCATACACAGCCTAGGCACAGTTGGTTTTAACAATACTCTGTTTATCTTGGTTATTTTATAAGTCTTAAGTTTAAACAAATGTGGATTTCTTTTTACAAACTTTATAATCTCTAATATATATTGCGACACTGACGTCAAAATCTTCAACTCTTTGAAATGGTTTCTACAAGACTCTCTATATCTACCTCCCACAAGTACTCTTATTGCTCGTTTCTGCATTATTAACACTCTTTCAAAGTCTGTCGCATTGCCCCATATACTTATGCCGTATGAAAGTATAGAGTGTATGTATGAATAATAAGTTTCCTTTAGGTGCTCTGGGCTTGTTATTGGTTTCAACTGTTTTAATGCATAAACCCCTTTTGCCATTTTTTTACAAGTATTATTAATATGTTCTTTCCATGTTAAGGAGGGATCTAAATCGAATCCTAATAGCTTAACATGCTTTGCGTATATACATTCAGTTCCATTCTCTAATATTAATGGAGCTTCTTTAAAGTTTGGTGATACAGCATTGAAGGACATTATATTCGTTTTATCAGTATTCAGTTTCAGACCATTCACCGTAAACCAGTTTTCTAACTCTCTTAAAGTTTTATTTATACATTTCTGAAGTTCTTCATGTGAGTCAGCGGTTATAATCACTGTCGTATCATCTGCATGCTGGATTATTATTTTATTATCTTGACCCAAATCACATGGATGTACTATATAAACTAGATTGTTAATATGATGGTACAATAGCATTTTGGCTAAAAACATCATCAATTTAGCATTTACAATGACTTAAACATTGTCACCAACTTACGTATGAAATGACAAATCCGGGTCTTTTACACCTCCTTTTGTAGTTCTTGATGAACATGACACTGCTGAGCACGAGATAGTTTTACATTTAACTTTAAACAAATCTGTAACACCGTAAAATAACTTGATATTCTTTAAAATTCTAAAGCACAAACGCAATGTTTTGGCCTACTCGTCGGTCATAAAAAGACACGGTGCGGCGTTGCCAGCATGTAAATTTGCTATCTCTTTTACTCGTAGCTTCATTCTGAAGGAAAGACAAAGACACACTTAAGTGCTTTACACACAGACGTAAGAGCGGCAACGTCTCTATGGCTCCCTCCATTGTGATATTTACTCCGAGCACCTTACATTATATATGTTAGAAGTTAAAATAAAACGCAGAATATTATTTTACTATTTTGTAATATTAATAATCATGCCTTTAGTAACAACTTTGCACCGACATTTTGATTGTATCGTCACCATCACATTATAGTATTTTCCCGGCTAACATTGGACACCAACTGTATATTATCACATAGTGAACGTGCATTTTATTTTATATTTATTTTTAAATTGACTCACCCCTATACAGTGTATTAATTTGAAGTAGTTTAAGTTTATGGGTGCAAGCCTGAAATAAATGACTTTTATTTTATATTTTTATTTATTAAAAGATACTGTAGCACACTAGTTGTTGATATAAGAAATCACAAAATAAAACACAAACAAATTCGCATAAGATCTTGGATTTTTCAACTGAAGTTTTCAAAAAATATTTTTTCAAACGTCAGTCAGTGTCACTTGTGATTGACTTTTTTTTCTTCTTTGGCTTTACCTTTGTATGTTTTTTTTTTACTAAAGCGACATCTAGGTACTATTTCATTTTCGGTCAAGAAATATAGATTAGCAGTACTGTGTTTCTATATTTGCATTTTGTTCTAACTTTCACCCCCTGCCACAAACTATCAAAAATGACTCAACATTTTTTTTTATTTTGTGAGTTTAAACTTGCTTGAGTAGGATATTAAATACATCATATTATCATATCTACAGCAGTCAATATGCTAAGATTACTTGGGTTGTGCAAATAGTTACTGTGCTAATGTAAAAAGCATTATGTCAATGTCAATTTTCAACTGTTGTTTGTTGTTTGGCAAGTATCGTTGTTTTGTGGTGGTTTTGTGCTAAATTTGTTTGGAGAGGTTTGCATTATATTTAGAGCAATTGCTTGATAATCAACAAGACTTTTCATACTTTCACAAAGAAATAACAATCGGACGCAACTGAAAAAATTTATGAGTATCTAGTTAGTATTATAAGTTTTATAAGTCCAAAACACCTGTGTTGATAATTCCTACTTGAAACTACATCTAACTATACACTGTTATACCTCTTCTAAAGATTAATTAATACAGATTATATTGTAGTATCAACTCCGGCGTTAGTTTTGTTCTGTAGGAGAGTTTTTCCACTTGATTGGCCATTCCAAGTTTTACAGTGCAAGGAGATGTTGCACATCTCCTTGCACTAAATTTGAAACCATCTAAGTTTGGCTATGCTTAAATATAGGAAATACATTAAGTATTGTACTGTTACTGTATATGTCTGTTTAATTATCCTAAAAAAATCACAAACACAAGTTAATCTTTTTATTACAGAAAAATGACTGTGAATAATACCATTGCTCATCAGCGCTTGGTTCTCAGTGGAGATCGTGAAAGGTGAGACATCAGTTTGATACAGTTTTAACTTGCAGTGTGTAATTGCATAATTGTAAGGCTTAATAGACATAAATCTTCAATCTAAACTTATAAGTATCCACTACTTACTATTCCCATACATAGTGTGAGGATTTTAAGTGATTAATATTTTCAGGACACATCACACAGCACCTTATAGTATTACTGTGATCTAGCCCCATAATAAGCTAACTTATTATTTGTTATAGATTCAAGGAGCTACTCAGGAGAAGACTCATAGAATGTGGTTGGAGAGATCAAGTCAGAGCACTGTGCAGAGATGTGGTCAAGGAAAATGAAAGCACCAATGTCACTTTTGATACATTAGTGACTAAAGTAACCCCAAAAGCTAGAGCACTAGTTCCTGATACTGTAAAAAAAGAACTATTACAAAAAATTAAAAGCCATCTTCTAAGCCAGAAAGAAAACTGACATAATTAGGATCTTTGATGTACTTAAGTTATTTCTAAGTTAAGCGCTATAACAATTCTTTTCATAAATGTATTTAGCACACATCTATTATGTTTCTGTGTAAGCACAAGGTCGAAACATTATGTACTTGAATTTTATAAGAACACACTGAGTAATTATGAAATAAAAAACTATGTTGTTATAACCAACAGTATACTTTATTTTATAAACATCTATACATTTTGTGTCAAACAAAAATACACATAGTTTTATATTGCTTATACATAATACTGCCTTTAGATTCCATTCTCAGAATGTCATGAGGATTATTCCACTATTGTCATGAAAATAACAGAATATTATTGCAAAATCTTGAGGCATGGCACAGTCAGTCGAACTTGGTAAAAAACTCAAATAAGCTAATAAAAAACATTTTGGAGTAAATGAAATAAAATCAATGTAAGAATTTGAGCAAGTAAATAATAATGCATAGCCTAGATTTGAAGAGTACACGTCGTTAAAAAAGATGTACCACATCAGCTTGTAAACCAACTTATACATATATTATATGTTATAATAATTGTTTCAAAAATATTTATAAAACTTATCATACAATAAATACTGAAAATATAATATTGAACATAGCATGTTTGACACACATTTTTACAAATGTTTACTCTTGTTTCAAATACAAAACATTGGTAGTGCTGGTGAATTAAATGCATTCAAAGTGAAAGTATAAAAAAGTAATAGTTTGAAAAGAAAGTTGTGAGCAAGTAATTTCTTAGTACAACATCTTTAAAGCTCTTTCATACAATATCCTGATCTAATATTTTTATTGATTTCTACATACATATTAGTTAAATACATTGTTTATATTTACAAAAATAATATTTTATGGAATGTAATTTGGACTTGGTTATACCTTTGATCAAGTATAATTTATAAAGTAAGTTAAATAGTAACATATTCAGTACTCTCTTAGTTACATTACGGTTAAAATTAAAACTACCTACCATTTATAATATAAAATATTTCCTACTTACACATGGAGTAATTGATCAATCCATTTACACAATACTGCTGTTCAAAATGAGCAATCAATAGTCAAGTATACATTGTTTACAATTTAATTTACTTAAAAATAATTGCTGCGAATATTCAGGACGAAAATTGACTTATTCAAATAGTTGTGGACTGATATAAATATGATTGACATCATCTGCTACCACCAATTTCATAAATAATACAGCAGTTGCTAGTAAAACACTTTAACAACTAATTACAAGAGATTCATACATAGGAACATAATATACATTTACAAATATTGTTCTAATAAATAAATCAGCTGAGAACAATGCTTCTAACTACATTTGCGTTAGACAAAATTCATAATGTGCGTAAATCTTAATAATAAAACATTTTCTAAAAATGATCAACATTGCATAATAAAATTTTGAAGTTAACAACAGAATATTTGTGGATAGTCACAACCAGCGTGTCAGTACGCGCAATTTTGATTCCTTTGGCTCTTTGCATTTGCAACCAGAAACAGATACAACCAGCTAAGGTACTACAAATAGCAGATCTTTGAATACATTGCATAAGTGGACTAATTAACCACTCAGTAACCAAAATATACATACGAAATAATATCAACAACACCCTAAGAGAAAATTATGATTACCCTATCTATATCAGTATGGCCTACTGTATTTAAATATGACAATCATGTATACTGTTCTTACAATATATAAACTATCGGCAGATCTGATCGCATATATTGTTTTAACTATGGCAGAGTACACATTAAATCTTACAACACAGCAGATTTTTAATATTCACACATATTTAATCGTAGTAGTCAGAGAGAGATAGTCAAGAAAATGTCTGCAGTTGAAATGTATCATTGTATGGTTAGTAAATGCTTGTGGCCTTCAAAACAAAAGGCCTAAAATGAAGATAAAATGTATAAATCTGAATTTATTCTTAAACTGAACACATACTTAAACTTATCTTAATAAAAATATTTATGTTGCTGTTGGTAATCATTTAAAACAACTCTTACATTCAGCCAATAGCAAATAAATTACGTTAAACATTATGACAGTGTTGTTTGTTATGAGATAATAACTAAACAATTAGTCAATTAGCTACCCATTTTACTTACGAGTTGTCATACAATTTCAAGTTAAATAGCTACCAAACGAATTAAAATAGATTACTTTTTAGTCTTGGAAGTCTCAAAAGGCAAGCTTTCGCAGAGAAATTGGAATGTTTCAGAAATAATACAAGTTTATATCTATAGAGATTGCTTTCTAAGCTTACAGCTAAAAAAATGGTCGTAGTCTTTACAAAATAACTCAACGTGTTTGCCAGATAAAGACTATAAACATTGAAGAAGAACATTTTAGTCACAAAGTTTTATTTTCAATTTCATCCACGCGAAGAGTTATCCTGCAAGAAGTCTACGGGTATCTACGGTCCAGACACACCATTGACGAGTCATATATTGTTTGTTATTTTCTTACTTTAACACATCCATACAAATCGACCCATTAAACGTCCCGCGTTAAACAGATCCATTTTCGCTACAAAACATTCTACATCACTTATTGTTGGCGAAGTGATGGAGTCATGCACCGGGAATGCTTATTTTACTCTTACGTTACCGTCACTGCTTACAAATCAAGAAGTGTAGTTGGAAATTAAACCTATTTATGAGTTGTAAAACAGAATTTTGTAATTTGTAATTACTAAGTTAGTTTAGTTAAAATTAGTGTCTGGCACAGTCAATGATTACAAATAAAGCTTTGATAGACCAACCTTTAATATCATCTTTGTCCGATTTTTTTAAATTCAAATCTACAACTCACGAAACTAGGTTTAATTTGCACCTGGTCCTGCACCATTACAAGAGCGTACTAGTGAGTACAGTGTTTACGTGTGCACGGCGAGGCGGGCGAGCGGCGGCTGGCGGCGCGGGCGCGGGCGCTGCGAGGGCGCGCGGGACACCAGCACCAGCGAGGAGGCCAGCGCCAGCCGCACCGGGGCGCGGGACCCGCCTGGCAACCTGGAACAATAAAAAAAACTTTCAGAAGACTTGATTGACCTCCTTTTGTTGAAGTCTGTTAATAAGTTTGCTTAGTGTTCGTTTAGTTTAAGTGTCCGTCGTACCGGCGGTGTAGTAGCACGTATCTACTGGCTGCTCTGTGATTATTTCTCAATTATTCTTGTAAATGTGTTAATTCTGCAATCAAACTGCTATATTTTGTTTGTACAAAGTGTTACAAGTTTAATTATGGTTGTTTCGTGAAAATTGGACTGGAAACAACGAAGATACAAGTGAATATTTCTCAGCTGATAAATATTATATCCATTTATTCGCCACGCCACGAGCGCTGAGTCACTGCGGTCCGTCGGTGTATCTCTGATTCCCAACCGTTTTCGTCTCCGGCCCGCTTCGCTTATTTGCCTCGACGAGTTGGATATCATTCAAGATAATGACCGCTAAATGCGCTGCGTGTTGCGGTAGTATAGAGGAAAAGGAGGAATTTTTACAATGTTCCGTCGCCGGTTGCAAGAAAAAATATCATCTGCTATGTGCCGGGAAAAATGTACCAACATGTCAACAAGCATCTTGGGTTTGCCCTGAATGCCGCTGTGTGTCTAAAAGAGGGGGAGACAATAGCTCTACTCCAGTAGGCGCATCTAAAATTTCTTGCGGCTCTTATGTCACCATGAGAAGCAAACAAGTTCCACCACCATGTATTGATGACAGTACCATGACCGTAGCTGATAATGATGAGACGAGACTGTCTATTATGGCTGAGGACGATGAGGTCAAGAAGTTGAGAGTTGAAATGCAGACGTTGAAGGGACAATTAAATCGGGCAATAACCCTAATGACAAGTTTTGAATCAGCTGCAAGCATGTATGCGTCTGAAGTCGGGCAACTCAGAACACAGTTAACTGAAGCTTTCGCCATTATAAAAAGCTTTATGGCGGCACAACATCAAACTAGCATGCTTAAACCTGCTGAAACATGCTGCCCAGTCATTGTGGGTACATCCCAAAGTCCTTCCAAAGAAGATTCGAGCCACGTGTCTGAAAGTTTACCTGCTGAAAATACGAGAGCAAAGCCTAAAGTGAGAAGGCAAAACCGACCCGCTAATAAGACTAAAGGATATGCTTCTGTGGTATCGGAAAGTCCCGCAAAATGCTCCAGTAAAAAACAAGAGCCAAATATTGTTTGTGTTGTTGAGACACCAGTGGAAACGCAGAAACCATCTGGGCAAACCGGAGCAGTAGTGAGTCAGTGGACAGAAGTCAGGAGAAAGGGTAGTCAAAGACCTCCATCTCTTTCAGGAACTGCAGGTCCATCTAAGACGACGCTAAAGGCTGTAGAACCGAAAAAATTTATCCATGTCTGGAATATGGAGTCTAGTGTGGACGAAGTCCGGGAGTATCTCAGCCAATTATGTCCCACCGGATCGTGCACGGTTCAGGAACTTAAGGCGAGAGGAAACTACAAGTCATACAAGATAGGAGTGCCCGTTGATGCCTACGACACCTTCTATTCCATTGACGCATGGCCTATTAATGCGCGTATTAAGCCTTGGATACCGTATCATAGACCTGCGGGGCATGCGCGTGGAGCTGGTGAAGGGGATGAAGCACTTAGATCAACTACTCCCAATACCAGACAGATCCAGCCCTTTCGGGGCCCTACACCAGCGTAACAACAATAGGATTGTTAATATTAGCATGTATTCACAGAACGTGCGAGGACTGAAAGGCAGCCTCAAGGAGCTGCGGAATGGTCTAGCAGTTACTGAATATGATATCGTGGCATTGACTGAGACTTTTCTTGACTATTCAGTAGAGGATTCGGAGGTTCTGACTGGAGATTGGGCGGTTCTTCGTCGAGATCGTCTTACCCCTCATGGAGGAGTAGCATTATTCACAAGGCCTCCAATTGTAGTTCAGAGACTGCAGCAACTAGAAACGGATGTTGGCGAAGACCTGTGGACCTCATTCTCTTGTCAAGGGCAAACTTTTTACTTGTGCGTGGTGTATATTCGTTCTCATGCTCCTAATGTTGAATACTTTAGATGGTTCGCGAAGGTTGAAAGCATAATACAGTCACTTAAACATCCAGTAATTATTGTTGGGGATCTTAATATAAAAGGGGCATCTGATAGTGTTAAGAATTATTATTGTTACTTCCTGACATATTGTAAACTTTGTGAGAAGAATGAGGTGATGAATGCATATGGTGGCATACTTGATGTTGTGTTGGTGCGAGAGAGCGGTGTAGTGCGAGGAGTTTTTGTTACTCCAACCAATAAGATTGTAGATAAGGTGGTTGACCTGTACCACCCACCTTTAAACATTGACTTTGAATTTGACATGACATGTCGTGATGAGTCTGTGGAGCCATCGAACATCAACACATCCACAGACTGGAACTTTAATAAATGTGACTTCAAAAGGCTGTATACATTATTGAAAGATTGTTCCTGGGATTCGGTATTAGAGACAACCGATGTTAATGCTGCTACAGATCGCTTATATAGAGTAATTTATAGTTGTTTCGATGAGAGTGTACCAAAGAAAAAGCGCATGAGTAAAAGGGTTAAGCGTTTCCCGATATGGTTTACAAACGATATTATCCGTGACACAAGAAAGAAAATCAGACTACATTTAATTTGGAAGCAGACAAAGACTGAGGACACATATCGTAAATTTTCAACTTTGAGAGCAGATTTAAAATCTCGCGTTGCAGCAGCTTATGACCTCTATGTTGGCAACGTTGAACAAAAGTTGAAATAAGACCCACGACAGTTTTGGCAACATATATCTAGTCTGCGTACCAAGGGTGGCTTTGAGGCTACAGTTAGGTATAAAAATGAGTCGTACTCAGGGGTTAAAGCGGCGGAGGCTTTCGCGGATTTTTTCGCGAGCGTATTTTTGCCGGAAGTACCGTCACTGAGTTCTGAGCTGGCGTATAAGACAGAAAATTGTACGAACAGTAATTATGTCAACATTTTTAAAATAACACACAGTGACGTTATTTTCGGCATAAATAAGCTGAAACCTAGAAGCTCCATAGGGCCAGACTGCATCCCTCCAGCTATATTAAAGGATTTGAAGAAGTACTTCTGTGTCCCGCTGTGTCACATCTTCAATGCTGCCCTAGAATCTGGCGTGTATCCACCGCAGTGGAAACTCTCTAGGGTCAGCCCTATTCCTAAGGGTTCCGACAGAGTGGGTGTGGAAGAGTTTAGGCCGATCGCGGTCTTGTCCTCCCCAGCCAAGGTGTTCGAGAGTATACTCCACAAGTATATCTACGACCAGGTGGACAAGTTCCTTTGCGACGCCCAGCATGGCTTCAGGCGGAAGAGATCGGTGGATACCAACCTCCTGACTATTGTGGATTATATTTCCACAAGCCTGGATCGCCACACTCAGGTCGACGTACTGTATTTTGATTACCGGAAGGCCTTCGATAGGGTAAACAATGATATACTGCTGACTAAGCTTGCTGTTTTAGGGTTCGCCCCTAAATTGTTACAGCTTCTTGCCGACTACATGCGAGATCGCCAACAGTTTGTAAGGCTTGGCCATTTTCAGTCTAAACCCTATCATACGCGTTCCGGAGTCAGCCAAGGCTCGATTCTTGGGCCCTTGCTTTTCTTATTGATGGTTAATGACATCCCTTCTGTCTTGCAGCGCGCACGCTGCTTGTTGTATGCGGATGACCTTAAACTGTATACAGAGGTCAAATCTAAGGCTGATTGTGATTCTCTACAGCAGGATGTCGATGCTGTAGTACAGTGGAGTCGCCTAAATGGCATGGAATTTAACGCCTCAAAGTGCCATGTCATGACTTTTGGTCGAATGTGGCATCCAATTATCTATGAATACAAGATAGGCGGTAGCACTCTGAACCGCACTGTCAATATGAAAGATTTGGGTGTCATGTTCGATCAAAAGTTAACCTTCCACGACCACATAAACGCGTTAGTTAAAGAGTCGTTTAGGCGACTCGGTTTTGTGCTCAGGAATTGTAAGGACTTCCACAGTCAACATGTCATCCGTTTACTTTACAGCACGTTGGTGCGTAGCAAATTAGAAGCGTCAATGTGTGTGTGGAACCCTCATGAAGGCAAATACATATTGCCTCTGGAGAAGGTGCAAAGAGCTTTCCTTCGATATGTATATAAGCGTTGTTTTGGATATTATCCGTTTATGTACCCTTCAAATTTTATCTTAGGTTGCCTGGGCTATAATTCGCTGCAGGTTAGAAGAGATAAGCAACAGCTTATTATAATGTGTAGGGTTCTACGTGGAGATGTTGATGCACCAGACTTGCACGATAAGTTGTGTCAACTTTTTGTACCGGATCAATATTTGCGTAGCAGGCGACACAAGCTTTTGGTTGAGCCCCACTGCCGCACGGTGGCTCGGGCCGCCTCCCCACTCCCGCGCACTCTCGCCGCACTCAACGCGCTGCTCGCTGCCAACCCGACGTGTGATTTGTTTACGGACGGATGGCCGGTAATAATGTTAGCGTGTTTGAGATTTTGCGAGCAAAAGAAGAAATGAATGAATGTGTGAATGTTTTAATGTAGATAATATATAAATTTTACTTGTTTGACTATATTATGATGATTATTATTTGTTTGTAGATTTGATTTGATTTGATTATGTGTTTGTAGAATAAGTATTGTTTTAATCAATTAATGTAATTGGCTTCAGCCGTTTTGATTGTTATTAAATAAATAAATAAATAGTGTGGGGCTAGATGGCAATGTGTGCAATGTCCCGGAATATTTATTTTATTTTTATTTAAGTATTAATTACTTAGTTCCAATATGTATAGAGACATTGAGTTAATTTATTAAGTGCTAACCTGCACTATGGTTGTTTTAAATTAAACTTTTATTGGAAAATGAGCGAAAATAATCACGACCGGCAGGATTCGAACCTGCGTATATCTGCTACCGTCAGAACGCCTTAACCACTAGCCTACGGTCTACTAACTGCCAGGCGCGAAAATCCACACTCATTTCCATACACTTCAGACTGAGCGGCTGATGGCGCCACTTGTGCTGTCAGAATATGTCTAACAAGCACTCATATCGATGTACTATGGACACCTGATATGACGAGAAATGGGCCTTTCGCGTTTTTAATTATGAGTTAATTTATTAAGTGCTAACCTGCACTATGGTTGTTTTAAATTAAACTGATGAGTGTGGATTTTCGCGCCTGGCAGTTAGTAGACCGTAGCCTAGTGGTTAAGGCGTTCTGACGGTAGCAGATATACGCAGGTTCGAATCCTGCCGGTCGTGATTATTTTCGCTCATTTTCCAATAAAAGTTTAATTTATAGAGACATTTCCAAAAATCATTAGTTTTGTCCACAGAAAAATACCACGTGGTCTCCCGAAATCCTCGTATGAGCCGCTGCTGTATGGCTATTAGAAAACAGCTAAATGCTTGGCAACAGTTTTACAGATTAAATAAATCCTTACGCCGATTTCGGCCATTGCAAATGTTTACAAGTTATTATTTGAGCTTGATGTTATATGAAAACGGTAAGGTAGCATGATCTTATATGATTTATGTACTTTACTTCGGCAGCGATAGTGCGATCGTAAATTATTTTTTATCGTTGTTGGCTTGTACCTGACGAGCACAGTGGTGACGGCGGCGCGCGCGTCAGCGGTGGGCTCGATGGCGACGGGGCGCAGGTCGGGCGCGCGCCGCCGCCGCCCCGCCGCGCCACCCGCCACGCTGCCGCACACCATCACCGTCACCGCCGCGAACGGACGCTTCGCCATGTGCAGCATCTGGCCGTTACAGAGACACTGGTCGTTAGTACAGTACTTAATAAATAAAAGTAATTTATTTCAGGCTTGCAGAAAATTCTGGGTCAGGACGATGTTTATAAAACACAACGTTAAAAAATTTCGTACGACATTCTAAACATTATGTAACTAATACGGTTTTCACTTACGTGTAATTTCGCGTATGTTGTAGTTAACGCGTTTCGAGTGTAATGAATAGATCTTCTGAACAAGAGGGCGGTCCCAGAACGTATGTACGTTCTGAAGATGGGTGTCATTACACCCAAAACGCGTAAACAACATATGAGAAATTACACGTGAGTGAAAACCGTAATAGTTACATATTCCAATTAAAAAAGAGTGTGGTAGAAAATCTTGAAAGATTTTACATTGACTGAACCACCAAAAATCAAGTTTGGACAACTGTTAATTCGTCTCAATATCAATTTCTGCTAGTTCGAGTGTGTAAACTCACCTCAACTACGTGTCTTCTCCGCGCTCTCCTGACGTCAGCCGCTTGCTTGGCTTTCCACGCGACCACACACGCCGCCAAGAACAAGAAGAAACACGAAAAGAACACCGAAAAGAACACGAACAGGTCTATATGCAGCTGATCTTGTCTGAAGAATATGATCCCCGCACTAGCCTGTCCGGTCACCGACGGCCGCGCACGAATTATTATAAAGAACTTCGTATGCGTCAAATCGTGGACATTCTGCGGCAACGTCAGCACTAAACGGTTCTTTATCTTCCTCACTCTAAGGACTATATTCCTGCGATCGACTGTAATATACGTGGCCAGATCTTTGGCGATGTAGTCTGCGAACGTGTACTCTGTTTTGTCAAAGTAAAGGGTCAGGCGTCGTTTTTCTGGGACTTGGTCGTCGAAAGTGGGCATTTTTCTGTACGGCTGCTTGTAGTAGGAGGGGTCTAGCTCGACCGTTTGTGCGCCGGAGCTGGAGTTGACTGACACCACGAAGGCGCTGTCGTTGGGGCTGAGGAACAGGTCCACTGCTCCTTGAGTGACGTCCACAATGACGCGGATGTCCACGTTCATGTAGCGAGGGTTCACGGCTACGAACACGGTCTGGCCGGGGTACAGCAGGCGGGGCTTGATCTTGCATTCGTCTGGAAAAATAGAAAAGATGTCAACACATCAAGTCAAATATCTACTAATTTTATAAACGTACACAGCCGTATATTCGGGTTTACTTAGACAAATTCACAAACATTTGTAAACATTCAAACACCAATCTTTGAAACAAGTTGGCATCTTGTAATGGCTTAACACATGGCCTCCTAGAAAATGATTGGCAGTGAAAACCAAAAAATTGCTGTCAATAACACTCACCAATAGACTTGCCGTCGAAGCACAGTTTGTTCTCTATATTGATAGTCTTGTAGCACTGGTGTCCGTTCCTGGGGTCTCCCATGTACAGGTCCTTGCACTTGACACACTGGTAGCGCCAGCACTCCTGCGCAGAGTTCTTGCTGTTGCCGCTGGTCTGACACGAGATGTCGCTTTCCGTGTTGTTACCGCAGTTGCACTTCTCGCCCGTTACCGGGTCGCAGGTATCGCCGTGACCGTGACATTCGCAACTGAGGAAAAAATTTGCTATGATAAGAATTATTAATATATTTATTTTTTAATTGTTTCGCAATGTTACCAACTTTAAAATGAACTAGAAATAACAATGAAAAATATTAGTTTGATTCACCTTTAAGCCAGAACTGGGAAATATTTTGTCATGAGCCGAAATTGGGCTTACCGACTATCAATTACATAGTACTTACGGTCGACATGGATCCCAAAAAATCTTCCAACATCCATCTATCCATCGATACACTTCTCACAGCGCGGCCCGTCCGTATTATTGGCACATCGGACACAGCGCACTTTGATCGCCGTTCCGAAGTAATCATCTACTTCAGGTGGTATAACGACGTTGACCATTTTTCTATTACTATAGCAACTATCACTATTTATCTACATCAATAAATAATTTTGAATTTGAATTTGAATCAGATCTAATAAAGAAATAATAATAATTAGCAGTACTCACGGTCGACACGGGTCCCGGAAATCCTCCGACCCCCTAAAATATCCATCGATACACTTCTCACAGCGCGGTCCGTCCGTATTATTGGCACATCGCACGCAGCGCGCCTTAGTGGCCGCTCCGAAGTAATCGTCCACTTCAGGTGGCACGGCGGCGCTGGAGGCTGCGTCCACATCGCTGGTGCAGATCGACGTGTGTCCGTGGCAGTACACGGAGCAAGGCACGCACTGCACGTTGTTGGTCGGGTCGCCCACGAAGTTAGGCTTGCACTTCTCGCATTGGTTGCCCTGTGAAATTAAAAATAAAGATAACAAATTTAATTTGTAAGAGTATAGGGTATCTATTTGAGTTTCACGATAAGTGTTCAATATCGACTAGGAAAAGTTTTAAATGTTTTCAAAGTATTTTGAGCTTATATTTACAGTTTCAATATGTGATAATGTGGGTGTAGACGAGTTCTATATATTTGTATTTTTTTAATTAAATATAAGGAGGAGGATATTTTTTTTTAATTAAATACAATACAGGAGTGTGTTGGGGGAGATCTTTGCCCAGGTGTGGGATAGTATAAGTTATTTAAGAAAAAAAAGTTGAATATATATGTAAGTAGAGGTTCAAATGAAATATTAAAGCAACTTACCATAGTGTTATTGAAACACTCGATACACTGATCTAGTTTGTCGGGTCCTTCGCAGTGTGAATGTCCGTTGCACTGGCACTGTATCGTACAGTTGGCGCCAACGTATCTGGAAACATAATAACATTTGTTAGCCTCTATGCTACTATATATATTATATATATTGTTGCTTTAGATGTTTCGAAGGTAAATTTTTATTTACATACTATTTAAGACATTTTATGAGTAACCTTCAATCAAGAAATGACAAATTCAATAAGATATACACGTGTATATATTTGAATTGATATTATTTGTGAATTATCTTTGCCGGTTTGTGTTATGTATATAAAATATTATCATTATCATATATTAATGACATAAAATGTATACATAAAAATACTTGAGGTAAGCACAATATGCATCATATTATGAAATCTCGCTAGGGTTGTCAATAAGCACGCTCACCCGAACTCGCAGCGGCACACGTCGGGCTGCACGCAGTGTCCGCGCACGCAGCCCTGCGAGCACACGGCCGCGCAGCCGCCGCCCGCCGCGCGCTTGTGCCCCGCGCCGCACAGGCACACGTAGCCCTCCGCCAGGTCGCGACACACCTGGCCACAAGGAACGTATATAAATAAAATAAACATAAAAGTCATTTACTTCAGGCATATTCAACCCAGAAATTAATACTAATAGAACACTGTAAAGGGGTGTTGTCAATTTAAAAAATATTATTACTTAAAGATATAACAATATGGGAACACTGGATAAGGATAATGATTCGATAACTTATTAAAGACAAGCTTGCCCAAACATTCGAAAATGCGTACGGACCAGTCGCAGTGTGTACTGTTGGAACATCACTATCAAAAAGGCTGGCAACATAACAACCGCGGACCAATGGGCGGGCTCTTCCTGCCTTCGTAAAAACGAGCAACAAATTTGTAAGTACTTTACTGTGAACTTTTACCAGTCAGTAAGTTTGCCTGTCGAGGGATATTTTAACTTGGTATACCTAATAGGTAAAGTAGCACCTACCTCTGACTCCGCCTTGCACTGGTGATGGTTATTCTCGCACTCGTTCTCAGGCGGGCAGCGCGTGTAGTGCCACGAGAAGGTATCGTTGGTGCCATTCGTCTGATGGACGGCGTCATACACGGCTGCACAAGTCGTCCGCGACGCATAATCTAATGGTGTGTCTATAGAACCCTCCGTGCAAACTCCTTCGCCGTTGGCTCCTTCGATAGCACACCATCCACAGTGCGAGTGATGCAAGCATTCCGAACATTGCTCGAAGGTCCCACAAGGCGCTGGACATTTGTTCTTGTCAGCTTTGTTGAGAACTAGACCACAAACACCTCCAGCGCAGTACACGGGTTGATATGCCGGAGATATACATTTTCCAAGATACGTTGCCCAATGGCATTCGGAAAATCCACCTTCAGCGCCTTCCGAGCTCAAACATGAAGCGCAGTCCTCGTACAGGTGGCATCGGCTCGGACATTCTTCCTTGGTTGTAGGTCTGAGACTGGTCCGACCTGGCTCTTCTATCAGAGCGCATGTCCAGTTGAACTGCTCTATGATCGCATCTTCGGATATTCTTGTCAGTTGTCCTGAAATAATATGAATTTTGTAAAATAGCCGTTATTGGTGAAGGATTGTAGAACCTTACTGTACAACACGTTGGGAAAAAAGCCACACATTCTTCACTTGACTTCTTTTTTTTTTATCATCTTTGGTTAAAGTTGAAGTAACCACACACCCAAACCTTTGATATTGAGTGATACAAACACAATAATGTAAGATGTATCTTACCTTCCCTACTAGCCTGGCGGGTCCACGTGCACTGGTTGGAGACACACTGGTCGCAGTCGGAGGCGACGCAGCGCAGCTCGGGGCAGTGGCCCGCGTCGCTGATGTACGTGGTGCCCGCGTTGCACTTCATGCTGTGGCACGACTCGTCCGTCGGCACGCACTCGCCTGGAGATATAGCTAATTAGAATACATTCAATAATGTGTTTGGTCGAGATCATAGTTTGTGTGTATGTGAGCGGATGGCACGTAAATACGCAGGCCATGATTGGATGGATTGGACCATTGGAAAAGGTCTATACGAGTATCCAAGAATGGATAAGAAATGTCTGAAGAAGAAAAAGATAGATACTTCAAGTAAGTTAATAGGAGACTAGAGATCTGATATACAATTAAAAAAAATCAGGCAAATATACGGAAGTGTTCAATAGATTTTTTTAGTTCTGTATAGGTACTGATCCAAAGAGAGAAGGGGACTAGTTTATCGAGGTATACTGACCCACAGCGGCGGCGCAGGACTCGCACCACCTGCACGCAGGCTTCTCCTCCGGGTAGAGCGGCCAGGCGGCCAGGCACGACGCGCACGTCGTGAAGTTCTCGCACGCGCGCCGAGCCACCAGCTCCGCGTCGCACGCCGAGCCCGAGTTGGTGGACACTCGGTCACTGGAATAGGATGGAAATGTTTATTTATGATGCAGTTGCTACATACAAAATAGTAGTTCTATATTTTAAAAAAATTGCAAACAACTCGTTAATTTTAATTTGTTGCTGGCGAACAAGGCTCACATATTTATGGCTCAGATATTTTATCATAAATAAGAAAGCATCACTTCCGGAATACAAAAAAAACAACGTCAGTTAAGCTATCAGCCACCAGTGTAAATAGATTCGTTACCTTATAATATGTACTTTGTTTTACAAATAATCTGCATTAATAATGTAAAAATGAAATCAAAAACATTTTAGCTATGTGTGATTATTGTGTAGTGTGTACTAGGATGGTGAATGGTGATTAACACTGATCTTTACCTGCCGTCTCATCCTGGTTTATCCACAGAATAGCACTTCGTATAATTCCCAGTGCTGGAAAAGCTGCATCCCATGTGACTTCTACACTCCAATTTACTAAAACTTCACGTATAGCACAGGTCTTCTTGCAAATATGAATATCTATAGGATATAATATACATATACCTATATGGCCTATACCCTGCAGTGGGTCCCATTAGGCTGATGATGATAGGATATATGGGTTACAATGATAGGTTGCACACACTCTTACCTGCCCTCACATCCCGGCTTATCCACTGAATAGCACTTGGTATAGTTCCCAGTGCTGCAGAAGCTGCATCCCATGTGACTCCTACACTCCAGCTTGCTCGAGCTCCACATATGGCACAGGTCCTCCGGCAGAGAGATGCGCGTGACCTGGCAGTGTGCGCTGCCGGTCCAGCCGCCGATGATGTAGATGTAGCCGTCGTTCTCGTTTTCCATGTCGATGGCCATCGCGTGCGCTATTGTGGGCGGTGGAGGGTGGCCTACCATGCTTACTCCTGCAATAAAAATTAAACATAGTATTAAACACATATTTCTACAACAAATTCACTTAAAAGATTAACTAAAACGATTTACACGTGAGTGAAAACCGTTTTAGTTAATCTTTTGATAAAATGTCTCACGAAAGTTTTAATATTAAAATTCACTTAGTTTAATTTACTCATATGAAAAGTTGTCTAGGAAAATACAATGTCTTACACGATTACATGAAACCGAATTACTATTCAACTGTACAATCTCTGCGTTGTTTTAGTATTAAGGGTGACCTTATTGGAAACAGCACTAGGATCACCACACATACTCACAGTGATAAGCATACGGGGTATTAATATCCGCATCTGCATCCACTGCAGCTGTTTCAAATGGTGTTTGGAGTGAGCAGGGAGCAAGAGTGTTTTTTCTCTATAAGATAGAATAAAAGAAGTAAATATATAACAGTATTATTTACCTTTAGCAAGTCTGACCCATTGGTTGCAGCTGTAGACATACGCGACCAGCGTGTCCGACCTTTGCTCGGGGTCCGTGCGGCCTCCGAACACTACCATGTAGTCATTCGTGGTCACAGCTGAGTGCAGGTATGTGGCCTGAGGCAGGTTGTCGAACAGATGATTCAAGTTGGGAAACGTTGCTAGTTCACTCCATTTCTTCGTCGGATAGTGGAAAGCAAAGAGCTTGTTTGATAGTGATGTTCCGTTGTAGGAATAGAGCACTCCGCCGTAAATGTATAAGCTCTGAGAAGGAGCGTGGTAAACGGTGCTGTGACCGATTATTCCAGCTGGAACAGCGCCTTCGCAGTTTAATTTAATCCATTTCTCGTTGTCCAAGTCAAACTCCCAAGTATCAGCCATGAAACCTCCTACCAGAGAGAAACCTCCAATTAAGACCAAACTCTCGTAATCCTGATATTTCTGTAATGTCAATGTATGTCCGGCTAAAGGAGGTGGATGGCTGTCTTTATTTTTTATGTTGCCCCATCTCTGATCCTTCAGACTGAACTGCCAAAAGTCGCCCAAAGTTTTGTTCTGGCCGCTCTTCTCTTGTAAGCTCAGACCACCATATATGTAAATGTTTTGTTTCGAGTGATATATTTCCGCGGCGTGGAAGTATCGCCCCTCAGGCATTTTAGCGTCAGGTGTTGCTTCTACTGTAACTTGCATCCATGTATTGTTTTTCGTGTCAAAAAATCGAATGTCGTTCAAAGGTCCGTGCGAGAGTGAATAACCACCGAACATCCAAAGTCCTCGTCTGTCGGCGACTAATGTGTGCCCGAATCTGGGCAATGTCTTCCTGAGATGGTCCAATCCATCAGATAAATATTCTGAATTGAATAGTTCTGTGAATACCAGCTGCGTTTTGTCAAGTCGGATGGAGCAGTCATCGCCCCCGAACCCTTCGTTACAGAGACAGCGTCCGTAACTGTTGTCGCAGACGCCTGCGTCCATCGCCTTGCTGCAGTTGTTTCTGCAGATCTCGGTCTCACAGCTGGGTCCGCCGTACCCTTCCCGACACACGCAGTGTCTGTTCTTGCAGACCCGCGGCCAGGTGCAGTACCCGTCGCAGGCGAGCACCTTGTACACCCCCTCGAAGCCCTGCTCGGGCTGGTTTTGTTTATAGTGCACAGTGAGGTTTCCGCTACGTGCTTCTACCACTCCAGAAGATGCTCCGTTACAGAAGACGCCGAGTAGTTGGCTCTGTTGGTTGTTGAGCAGATCGGGCACACCGCCCAGACCGTCGTACACGTACACCGCGTTTTCGTCGCAGGGGACGTCGAAGGTGGAAGAGTTGATCGTAAACTGTATTATAGCATCCTTGATCTCGTCGGCGGAGATGATCCAGAGGCACTCCTTAGAGGGCCCCACAGAGTCCAACGCAGGGTCTGTCTTGTAGGAGCCGATGCCCTGCGTGTGCGCAGCCATTAACATTCCACGCGGCTCGCAGCGGTAGTAGCAGCGGCCTCCGTGGCGCGGGTCTCCGTAGAACTCGGGTTGGCAACGCTCGCAGTTGCGTCCCTCCGTGTTGTCCTTGCACAGACACTCGCCGGTAGCCACATCGCACACACCACGCGCCTCATTACCGTGCTCGTTGCAGTCACAGCGACGGCAGCCTGCTCCCGCGGTAGCGTTACCATGGCTACCTGGCTTACAACGCTCGCAAAACTCGCCCTCTGTCCAGTCGTGGCACTCGTCGCAGCGACCCACGCCCCCGCGGCACGTAGAGTGCTCGTGGCAGCCGCAGTTGATGGAGCAGTCGGCCCCTGTCCAGCCCAGATCACAGTTGCACATATATTGCGGCGCGCCCAGGCAGTAGCCGTGAATGCAGCTGTTGAAGCACGTGCGCATGCAGCTCTTCTTGCCGTCGCCTATGTAACCTTGCTTGCAGCGACATGTGTACGACCCATGCGTGTTGTTACACTCTGCGTGCTCGTGGCAGTCGTCCAGCCCCAGGCCACACTCGTCGACGTCGGGACACTGCGCGTATGCCCAGCCGGCGTCTGCGGGCGAGGCGTCCACCAGCGCTGCGCAGTCAGCGTGCGCGCGCGTGAAGTCTCCCTCCGTGCACGCGCCTCGGATAGGGTTTGCACGCGAGTGGCACCAACCACAACCCATGGATCGCAGACAGGCGCCGCACGAGGTGTGTCGCGCACACGACTTGCACTGGCCACCGCGTCGCGCCTCGTCCGGTGCTGCCACGCTGGTGCCGGGTGCGGCGGGCGCCGCGGCGCGGTCGAGCCACTCCCGGCACATGCCGAACTGGTACTCGCTGGTGTAGACGCTGAAGCTGAAGCACTGGCGCGTGGCCTCGCACCACACGCAGCGGCCGCGCTCGTCGAGGCAGTCCTCGCAGTCGAGGCGCGTGCGGCAAGGTACGGGGCACTCGGCGACATCCAGCACGGCGCGCGCGGCGCGTCCCCGGCGGGCACAGCGCGCCTCGTCGGCCCACCACTCGCAGTGCGCGCCCGCCACGCAGCGCTCGCAGCTGATGTAGTTGGAGCAGTTGGGGCAGGCGGCGGGCTGCAGCGTGAGGTAGCGCCACTCCCCGTCCTGCGAGCACGCGGCGCGCTCGTCGGCCGCGCGCGCCTCGCAGCGCCCCGTGAGCTCACACCAGCCGCACGCCGCGTCAGCCAGGCACAGCAGGCAGTTGTCGTACTCGCCGCATCTGCCCGCAGAGAACGGTTCCAGGAACTCGAATGTGAACACCTGTAAAGTATGGACACCATTAAATCTACAGTCCAGATCATGTAAATTGAAAGAAATATTACACAATATATGTGATAGCACACATCTGTTATCATCGCAAATTTAAGGGCAAGGCCCTTGTCTATCGTAGCTATCTGTTGGTGAAATAATATTGGCAATAAGGTTGCTGTGATTCCTAAGATTTGCTCTAGCAAACAAATGCACAAACAACAAAGACAAACTTTTCCTTTTTTGTGTATATGTTACGGTAAATGTGGATAATCGGGAATTATGCATAATTCCCAACGCACACGGTAAATGTAGTGAATTATCCATATTTACCGGTAATTATATATAATTACCATACCCCTTTGGTAAATGTAGAAAATAATGAAATCAAACTTCAGAATCAATATATTATTAGAATAAATACATGTACAAATAAAATAAATAAATCGCACGAGTAGAGGATCAAGAGCTCAAACCTTCTGTTTGGTGTTTGGTTGCCAAAACATAAAATAAAAATAATAAAGTAAAGTAAAGTAGAGTGGACTGGAGTGGAGTGGAGTAGAGTAGAGTGGAGTAGAGTAGAGTAGAGTGGAGTAGAGTGGAGTAGAGTAGAGTGGAGTGGAGTAGAGTGGAGTAGAGTAGAGTAGAGTAGAGTAGAGTAGAGTAGAGTAAAGTAAAGAAGAAACCAGTTTGCTTTCGCCTTGAAGACCGACAAATTATAATTCAGTGTGGTGCCTCCTTGCCTGTTTTGTTTTTTGCCATGTTTGATTTCATTATTTACTACATTTACCAAAGGCGTATGGTTATTATGTATAATTACCGGTAAATGTGATTAATTCGAATGTTTTTCTCACTTTTACCAAGAGCACTGGTAATTATGCATAATTCCCGGGTATTATGCATAATTCCCGCATTATCCACATTCGCCGCAACATATACATATATATAGGTACAAGGTGTAACAGAAGGGTGTGACAATACTTATACTATACATACCTATGTATATATAGAATACAGCCCACTAGGTTTCAGAATTCTAAGTGTCATAGATTTCGAGTAATCATAAGTTGAACTTTCATTAAAACTTTAAGACTTGCAACCCTACATCTTATCATTTTGAGCGTTCATTGACTTTTCTTTCATTGACAAATGACACGGCGCGGCGGTGTCTCTCTGAGAGCGCGAGAGAGAGAGAAAACGTTGCGTTAAAACTAATGCTAGAACGGGATGAAAGAAGGTGTGCTTATTTCGGTTTCGTCACTCGCTAGGGCTGCCACGAAATCAAGTGAAAAATATTATCTAATTTTTGTAAGGTAAAAAATATATGCGATTTAATTTTTCATATTTTGGTATATGACTCCTTACATGATATATATGTATACTCTTTAATATTGTCACACCCTTCTGTTACATCTTGTATAGCATACCTTAGCGGTCTCCTGCGATTTATTATGCAGCAGTTCCATTTTCCCGTGATGGTGTGAGGGATACAGGCCGGCGTGGAGCGAGTCGTTCGCGTGCATGTCGACAGCGAGGCGGCCCGGGAGCAGCGCGGGCCAGTCCACGGGCGAGCAGGCAGACGTCTGCGCAGTCAGGTTGGCTACCACGCCGCCCTCGCCGAGAGCTAAAGATATGTTCGAGTATCCAGCACAGATGTGTAGTGTCTCGCCGGTGCCGTTCCATTGCTGCGGGATGTGAAGCCAGCCTCTCAGTCGTGCTTCGCTGGGTCCGTTGAAGATGTGATTGCTCCCGCCCCCGGTGCCCCAGTCCACGGTGGTAGCATTGACTACAGAGACTCCGTCGGGGTGGTTCCAGTCAGCAGGCTGCTGGTAGCGCAGGAAGGTGAGTCCAGGTCGTTTGTCCAGCGTCTTGCATTGCTCGGGGCTCGATACTTCGGTGCCGATAGCGCCCCACCAACCGGGGATCTCTGAAGGAGTGTCTTCTCCGCAAACGCCGCCGTAACTATCTGAAATATGAAATGAGGTGTTTGTAAAACCCAAAATTTCAATCAAATTCTGTTACAGATACTCGTATATGTTCAACCTGTCTGATGTGCTTGATAGTAAATGAATAACTATAATAAATATAACTATGAATTTCTCGAAACTAAACAGACATGATTTTCGCGACTTGTTTATGGCTTTAATTCTGCAAAATTACACTTACCATCTTTAAAATGACACCTCGCATTCTGAACACACCAGTTACACTGTTGCAAGCCTAGTTTAGAGCTGACAGATGGTAATGGAGTCCTAGTGCTGTTTATTTTAACAAGCGGCGGTCCGTGTATGAGGCAAGAGTGGCAGTCACCCAGGGCTGGACATATGCCCCCGCATCGGATGGATTGGAGATTCGTCGTGCAGTTGGACCCTATCGTTCTGCCATAGCATATCTAAAAGAAATACAGACAATGCATTAACAGAGAGAAGAATATTAAAATAGTCATAACATTCTAAAAATGTGATGAGCGATGTAGGGAAGGTGACACACATTTTTTGGATCTAACTGAAAACGAATGAATGTATTATGTAAATCAACCATTATGTACAATCTAATCGACATTAGCTATTTAATGCAAAAGGTAGATTAATACCATAACAAGTACATTCTTACATCGTCAGCAGAGCACCAGCCACACTCGGGGTCCGCCAAACACTCGGGCTGCGTGGAGTGTCTCTGGCAGGCAGACTCGGGGTGGTTGTTGGTGATACCAGCCTGCCAACTTGGCACTACGTAGGCTAGCAGGTCGCCTGGAATAGGAAATGTTGTATGAATAAAGACAGATTTTAATGCATCAGTGAAGAGGTAAGGAGTTAGGGGGAACAGCTCCTGAATTATTTAATATTAAATCCTGGGCAAATAAACTGGTCTAGAAATGAGAGGAAGATATTATACGTACATATAAGTCGACTGCATTATACATGTTTGCTGGTGGCTTACGCGAACTTTTTGAATATGGTGGTTTGTATGTGTTCAAAACTTTGAACTAACAACTTTAAATGTAGCATATTTGAAAATTTACGATAAAAAAAAATTATGTTCCATACAAAGGACCTACAACTCGCAATTGAATGTGCGAGAACTTTTTTTGCTAATTTGAGTCAGTTTTTTTACCATTTACGTTTCCGTGATAACCTCCCACGATGAGTAGAGTTGATGGTGGTTTCAGTGCTGCTGCATGCGCGAAAACTCCCTGCTTTTTCGGGTAATATTTGCGAGTTTTCCCCAACACGTCTAACGGTATCCAAGAATGGCAACCCAGGTGGTATATGTACATTTGGTAGTCGTAGCAGATTTCTTCTTTGTTATGACGATGAGAGTAGCCTCCGAAAACTACCAAATAGTTTCCTGTAAAAAAAAGTAGGATAATTTTAAAAAGCTATATTTTGCGGAATATACTGGTATTAGTAATTATTATGTAAAGACACAGTCACACAGAGTAAAGTCACATAGCTACGACATTATTTTTGGATCAAGTATCTACAAATCATCTTACTTTTCGCATTGAATAGTATTTATTTATTGAGTATTCTTCCAGCAATATTAAAGCAAATGAATCTACTATTTAATATAATATCAAATCAAATCAATCAATCAAATATACTTTATTGTACACCAAAAAAAAAGAACATATTTAACATAAAGGTGGCAGGACATTGGGCGACCTTATCACTAAAGTGATCTTGTACCAGAAATATTAATTCAAGTTGAAATATTTACCTATCACAGTGGACGTATGAAACGCCCTCTCTCTCGGCACATAGGACTCTCTGAGATGCGCTCGAGGGTAGTGGATCTCACTCCAGTGTTTGTAGTCGAGGTCAAACGCGAACATTCTATCTGATAGCTTGGAAAATCTGAAAGAAAAAATTCGACATATACCATAGTGGATTACATTATATCGTTAAATTTGTATATTGTGCTGGCTGTGGTGGTTTTTCCCGAAATCTTACTTCACATGACCTTTTCGGTACCTAGTGCAAGTTTTCGGGGTTACCTTACGAACATGATACTTGACTGCACCTGGAAAACTGTGTTCCCAATGAATGTACGTGTTAGAACAAGTATTTTTTGTCAATAAAAATTTTGTATATTAAATATATACACTTGCTTGCTAATAATAGTATTACACTCGTATTTACACTAGAGGATCCGACAGACTTCGTCCTTTCAAAACAGATTTGTAATGTGGCAATTTTAAACACCTACATTGCTTGGACAACAGTGAACTTTATACAATAGAAATAAAGCTCAAATCGACTAAACGTTTTAGTAAGATTACATACATAAACATATATGTATGTAATCTATTTGTCAGTCTTCAAGTAAGCCAAGAGAGTAAACCGGTTTCTTCTAGGCAAGCGCGCTAGATCGTAGATTATAACGTTGCTTAACATCAGGCAAGTTGTAGTCAAGCATGAGCCTATCTCATGTAAAAAAAGTCCCATAATATGAACTTAATCCCAGGTACAATAGACGACGGCGACGATAGACAATAACTTGGGATTTACTGTAATAAGATTAGACTAAATGAAAAAAAAAATGAACTCAAAGTAAATAAAATATAACTAAATTGTCACTTTGAGGCGTATGTGCTAAAATACGTATTATATATTCAAGTCAATTCACCTATCTAAATGCGTTTATGAGGCTCAAAACCTGTTCAAGACAATATTTATTACGTACAAAAAATAGGTCAGGCTGTATCAAACGTGACTAAAGAAGGCATAGCATTAATAATGGACTCATTTATAACACCGTTAAAAGCGAGGTGATGGTGTTTAAAGCGGGCTCTAAAACTTATAAGCTAGTCCCACCGATTCTTTTGAATGATACTCCTTTAAAATTTGTTACAAAATTTAAGTACCTAGGTCACTGGGTCAATGAGACGCTCACAGATGACCTTGATATGGAAAGGGAGCGCAGGGTGTTGTCAGTTAGAGCTAACATGCTGGCCCGTAGGTTTGCACGTTGCACCCCTCAGGTGAAAGCAACGCTCTTCAGAGCATTTTGCCAGTCCCTATACACGTGCAACCTATGGGTAAAGTATACGCAGAAGGCATACATCACCCTGCGTACCCAGTATAATAATGCCTACAGGGCGGTGATGAGGTTGCCGCCGTGGTGTAGCGCATCGGGGATGTTTGCCGAAGCGTATATAGACAGCTTTGCGGCAATAGTACGCCGGCGCGTGGCGTCCCTGGTGCGCCGCGTCCGTGCCAGCTCCAACACCTACCTGCAGCTGTTTGCCTCGAGGATGGACCTGGACTGCTCGATGATGCAACATTGGACCAAACTACATGTCGAGCACTCTGGCTTCACCCGCGGATATAGGCTAAGGTGATATTGTATTATATAGTTTGGATCTGATGATAATATGTGACTGATATATGATTATTTAATTAGTTAGCTGCATAAATTTTACTACACTATATTTAAATTTGGACATTTTTGACATTTTAATTTTAATATTGTTTTTATTTTTATTGATTTTGACATGTGACTGTATATAAATTTAATATTTTAAAGTGAATTATAGTATTGTGAATATGGACCAATGTCTGAAATAAATGAATTTGAATTAAGAACACGTGTGATCAATATTTATCTAAGCAAAAACAACAACATTAGTAAAATAGTAACTGACGTCAGTAGGTGCAGCACGAACTTGTCGTTAGTGTAATAGTAGGTAATAGACGTGTGACGATACTGTATCATTAGCCTAAAGATAATAGGTACAGAATACGTAAGTACTTTGGCTATACCCATGAAGAAAATTGTAATTTCAAAAGACGTGAAAGCAACGCAATTTATTTAGTATTTTATCTGTCCAATTGTTAAAATAAAAGCAAACCTGCCAGTACAGGCTAATTAGGCTTTTATAGACACATTAAAGAGTTAAAGTGGTCGGATTGCGATCATGGCAATAACGCCAATATACATATTGAATTTTGGTTACTGATGGCCACTTTCATTGCTAATAAATAAATATTCCTGGATATCACATACAGCATCTATCTTTATGTGTAGGTAAGCTGCTATAAATATCTGACTAGTCAAATTATCGGGGAATGTGAGTCACAACCAGTGTTATCTTATCATGGGGCTAGATGGCGCTGTCTGCAATGTCCCGGGATATATATTACGTTTGACTACAGTTTGCCTGATGTGAAGCAATGCTGCAGCCTAGGGTGTAAAACGCTTACCTAGAAGATACCTATTAACTCTAGATTTGAAGACCCCTGGATTGTGGTTGTTGGTGTTGTTTCTCTCTACTGACCTGGCAACACTGGCCACCACTCCTCCGTAGATGAGTATAGAGTTGGAATGGTCGTGGTACACCGCCGTGTGCGCCACCACTCGCACGTCCAGCTCCTTGCCACCTCGCACTTGTACCTTCTCCCACGATTCTAGAGTTGGGTCGCTCAGTTTTATCTTGTACATGCTGAAAAATATGTTTTATTAACAAAAGAATGGACTACATAAAAAAGGGTTGACATAATTATTTCTTTAGTGTGAACGAAGAAAAAAGAAGAAGCTAAACATATTGTTTACTTTCCGTTAATTTTCTTGTCAAATTGGAATCCACTCAAATCCACAATTTAAAAAATCATTCTAAAACTAGTATATAATAATAGCGATACAATGATGTATATAAAGAACACTAGTAAACTCTTAGAAGTTACTGATAAAGCCCTTACTATATGGTTATTGGGCATATTTCGTACTTAGCAGTCTAAACCACTCGAATATAAAATACATATTCTAATGAAAGTTTTATACAAAAAACAACAATGTGGGAATTAAATATAAAAAAAGATACAAATAAATATATAATACGCAGAACAATTACTCAGCTCTGAAAGAGATTATTTAAGCAAACCAATGTCAGACTCTATTAACTAGACAAACAAAACTCTAGTTATTTCGAGATAAATTACTGTAGACAGAGCATCTGACTAAGAATAGCTCGTGTTGACTAATATTTAAGATTTATGTATTATTTGCATTATAAAAGCTCTCATGCGAATTACATTGTGGCGTTGAACCACACTATCAATAAGTTTGCGTATAACTCACAAAGTTATATTAACAAATAAGACTATCTTGTTTGCTATCGTAAATCTTCATTTATTTTTATAATATGTACTACTATACAGATGCTTTGTCTTTAGAAGACAGAGATAACTTGCAGCGTTTTACTTATTAAACTAAATCAACGAGAACACAACTAAATGAACCTGTTTTATATGTTTTTCTCACGTTGATAGTTTTAAAATTAAGTGAAACAAAATACTTATGAAATAAGTTTTATAAGTGAGACTAGCTTTACTTAAAACGGTGTTGTTTGAAACAGTGTTACGATTACATTTACAGAGAAACTCAAAAGCATAGTATGGGAAATATTACCTTGATGAAAAGTCCCCTTCAAGAGTGCTGCCTCCAAACAGATACAGTTCATCCCTGACTGCTGTCAAGGTATGCCTGGTCAGACCAGGTGGAGTCAGCGTTGAATTTACAGCTCGAAGTGTCCAGCTATTCTCTGCTGCATCATATAACCATAGTTCTGAAGACAAACTTCCATCTGACAACTTCCCTCCATACAATACGAAACCAGCGCCGTACGCGCAAGCTGCGTGCCCATATCTAGGTTCAGGTTTGCTTCCATTAGACTTCAAAGCCCCGCTCAAAAACTCAGGCTGCTCCGTAAAATGTAAGTAGCTCTCGGAATATGGTGTGGACGAGTGAGTATACATGAGCGGTATAGGAGTCTTGTCGTTTTTCGAGAAGGACGATAATACTAAGTTAAAAAATGAACTCCGGTTCGAGATCTGCCAACTCCCGTCGTTGTTGCCCTGGAAATAATAAACAAAAACGTTTGCAGAAAGCTTGAAAAGGAAATGAGATTCTGCCTTCTTTCAAGAAAGACGAGATATAAAGATATCTCTTTTGTAGGATAGTATTTTGTAGTGACTTAAAAGAATAAGAGGTTATAGAGGTTTTTTTTCAGAAATAATATCTGTTTTAATTATTTTCTCTGGTCCATTATTTAAATAAGGTTATGGTAGCTTATTCAGAGTAATAATATACGAGTATGTAAGTACAAAGAGTTAAAGGAAGATAAACGAGATAAACGAAGCGACAAATCATTCATATTATAGCATGGTTTATTTTCCTTTCCTCAACTAATCAGCTAGTAGATCGTAAAACATGCAATAAACCGTGTCTAGGAAAAGCAATAGCATTCGTTACACCTAATTAAGAATAGATAAATTTAAGAGTGATCTTAATTGGGATTGTGGACAGCGCCTTTGACTCAGATTCTGCTTAATCAAGGTAATTGTGCGTAAAAATAGACTTTAATTGAAGGCAGCACGACTCACCTTGGTAAAAAGAGACAATACTGTTTCGTCGTTCTCCTCGAGAGTCGGATATCTGCGCAGAACTTTTCCATTTTCATCGTACCATTGACTAGTTGAGAATCTGCAATCAAATGATGTGTATAGGTAGTTCAAATAAAAAAAATTAGTAAGACTTATACATTTACAATTGTTTCACATATCCTATAAGATCAAGATAATAATTTATTATAAGTTTTAGTTTGTGGTTTTTGTATCTATTATGAATTAAAAATAAATGATGAGACTGATTAGGTATGTCATATGTTTCGTTAATTTAAATTTATTATTTGTCACATAATATTCATAAATTATATATTACAGTGGTCGTTCGATTAGATTAGTTTGTTTCATAAATTTTTCGTTACCTAAAAGAGTATAAACGTGTTAGCCTGTTCCTGTTTCCTGCATTGTAAAATATATTGCAAATCGACTGACATATTTACAATTCCTTTGTCCGTTGATTAATTAGCTACTGTTTGGCTTATAAATATCAAATTCGTATTTTTTTAAGTCCTTAAAAGAAGTCAAAGAAATAAGTTAAATTTTTATACGAAATCCGAGAGTTTAAATAAAAGATGCTTTTTCTCAATATACATTTCATAAAGAACAAAACCGTGTTGTGTAAATAGTCGTTCACAATATCCTGGTGCACACAAAAGACATTATAATTATATAAGGTGATCTCGAGTCTAGTGTTTGTTTATTCTACGTATTGTGTTATGTCAGGCATACTAATGTAATTACCGGCGCGTGGTTTATTACTAGCTTTGAAATTAACCAGCGTATTCTTGATCATTTAAACCATAATTAGCATGTGTAAAAACTTTATTAGGGTCTTATATTAGTATATAGAAAAAAATACAATGTATTATAAAGTCTTGGAGCTAATTATATTTTATAACTAGCAGCGCTCCGTGATGTTACAACTATCCGAATTAGTTCAGACGTTTTTGTAAGTGTAAAGAAAGACACACAGTTTCGTTTTAGTAATATTAGTAAAATTGCATATTAGAATCGCACCGACAAAGATATTATTGTATGGAAAGCGCTATAGTAGGTGCCGGCGATACAGGTATTCCAAGTGCAGGACACACCGGTACCTTAACACTATGTAATCCATAAAACTGTTAAACAATTAAGTTATAGTTATGTTTGTAATCGGTTTTATGAATAAATTTATTTGTATATTTGTAAAAAAAGAAAAAAATATATATTAGAAATCATAATTTGTGGTGATAAATCAGGTTATTATTGCGAGAGGAAACAACGACTTATTGAAAAATTTATTGTGATTTAATCTTACACAATAGAGAAATATCATTCATCAATTAGATGATGTTCCAATTTACCAATTTCCACTGAATAAGCGTGACTGATGGCAGATCAATTATTTACCTTGCATATTTAGAGAAAATCAATTCAAATCGAGCAATTTTTTTTTGTTCAAAATTGTCGAGTCAGTAAAACCTGTCAGATGAAAAGCACCACTGAGACATAACAAGTTTGGCAGGAATAAACTTATTTACTGAGGAATTGAAGCCCCAGATTGTGGTTCTCAAACTGAAGCCATTTTGTTATGCTATATAGGCTCACGCTTGACAACTACTCGACTGATGTTAAGCATCATAGTAGGCTACGATCTAGTGTGCTTGACTAAAAGAAACCATCTAACTCTAGATTTGAAGACTGCAAATTATAAAACTCTAGCAGCGCTTCGAGGGTGTTGCCAGGGTTGATCCGCGATTAAAAGTGGTATGGAGTTAATCCAGGGAATAATCTACATCCCTACTCTATTTATTTCATAATTTTAGTATGGACGTAGATTCAAATCTACGTCCATACTAAAATCCATATTAATTTTCATACAAAATTTTAAAAAGCATCTTTTAGGAAATCGGTACTGCCGTTTGAGTATAAAGAAAAAACAAACAGACTCACTCACGCACAAACTTTCGCCTTTATAAGCTTCTTATTGAATGAGAATGTCCAACTCTGTTGTCGAGAGTTTATCAAGGCGCCCTAAGGGCCACTGACATGGCTTAACGACTGCCGTACAAGACAGACAGCCGGGACCTACAATTTAACGTGTCATACGAGCCACGGAAGCGTCCAAAATGGAATGCCACTTTTCGGCCACCCATCCAAGGACTGACCCCGTCGACCTTTGCTTAACATTGTGGTTGGCTAATATGCCTAAGTAAGTGTATAATGTAAGATCTGTCATAGCGGTACCTAAGTCAAATCCCCAGTCACCAATACAGCTTTGCAGTGACAACCCGCATTTTATTTACTTCCCGTGATAGCCAAAGTAATTTCAACCTTATACACCCACCACATTGGTAATTGGTAATATTTTATAATATTGGATGTGATAATGCTTACCTATAAACCTCTAATAATCCTAAAACCTTATTCAGATCGTATCCCCCGAACACGTAGAGTGCGTCCGTGTGGTTCACATACACTGCGGAGTGCGCGGCGCGCTTCGTCATGCCGCTCTCCGTGTGAGACAGCCAGTGCCAACTGTTGCCGTCCTTGTCGTACTTCTTTAGGGAACAGGACTCGCCCGAGAATCTGGAAGAGAACTGTTTGTTAGAGAGCGATAGCTGTATAGTTATCTGAAAAAGTTAAATTAGTTTTGTTTAATTGAGACAAATAAATAAATAAATATTTTCAGGACATATCACACAGCGCCATTTAGCCCCATACTAAGCTTACCCTTGTATCAGGGGTACTAAATAACGGATATAATACAATACTTTTCTTTTGTAAATACATACTTATTAAGTTATTATACATAGAAAAGACCAGACTCAACACAAGTAATTACAAATTTTATTATACATAATTATTTGTGTTATGCGGGAATCGAACCCGCACCCCTAGATTAGAAGGCAGAGCCACTACCAACTAAGCTAACGGAGCAGTCAAAAACAAACAGTCCTCAGTGCAAAGGAAATTGTAATTTCGTATCGATTGACACTGCTGGATAGTTATCTAGACCGCTAAATACATATTTTTTATGCTCAACTGAACCAAGTTCTTAGATTGTTACTTAGTCTGGTGTCGTAAGGATCACAATTTTGCAGTCAAAAAACCTGCTCAATACTAAATAAAAAAAGAATTTTCTAAATCGGTTGATAAACAACGGAGTAATCGAGTAACATCCCCCACAAAAAAAATACTTTCAGAAGACTTGATAACCTCCTCTTTTGGAAGTCGGTTAAAAAGTAAATTCTTGACCTTACTCATCTAAATAGCTTATCATATCAGACATAGTCAATAAGCCTTAATTTAAATAATTAAGTCTTTATTGGGAAAAAAAGAGTAGATAATACGAAAGATAAGGTTTTCAAGAACAAATAAAGTTTGACCTCGGTTAGCCTTGAGGACGAAACTTGGACCAAACAAGTTTCTTTCAACGGAGTAAAAAATTTGAGCATTCATTTATTCAATAAATAAACAGGTTTCACGTTAGTAAACTTTGCAACATAAAGAATATAAAAAAGCCTTTATTTTTACCTCAGTTTGTATGCTTTTTATAAATGATTAAGTTTAATAATTGCTCAATATACATAAATCTTATAATTATTTGTATATTTGTGTCGCTCATAGATCACAATACTTAGGTAGGTATACATATAGTAAAAATAATATTACTTCTTCTTACATGTAAAAACTTTGCTGGAATACATAGGTAGTTAAACAAAACTTTGCAACATAGTAAATGATAAATATGTATGACTGATTGTAGGGCCATTTGCAAGTGCAATTTATACATAATGCTTGTGATATAATGTTTATTAATTTTATTCAATACTTTAATGACTAACCAAGTGCCAGTATATTGATAACAAATAGGTATTAAATTTCCTAGTTTTCAAGCCCACATTACTTAGTTCTGTTCTAGTACAGTTCTTTAAGTTCATATTAGTTACCTAAACTTAACAAAGCAACTTAGTAGTCTAATAGCAGGCATAAGTTTACTAAATAACCTGTTGCTGTAATCAGCAAATACAAAACCATTTGCTTACCATCAAGCAAATTGTGGTCAGGTTAAAAATAGTATTATTATTTAAAAATAACAATACAAAGTATGTGATCAAAATAAACAAACTGATAATATTTTTAAAATGATCTTCAAATACTACCAAAACTGATACAGAGCAGGATGTTGAACACAGTCCAAAAATGACCTTTGCTTAACCTAACAATTCAAATTATATGGGCAAACATTTGTAGTACCTATGTAGTATAGTGTGATTATATGTATTTGTAACAGCAGTCACATTATCTACACCAATCTGAACCAAATTATACCTATACTAATATCTGCAATTGCAAAAATATAAGTAGTATATAATTGTTGTACAATTATGTTCTACTTAGGGATTGTTTTAGTTAGCATTGTGCTTTTTGTTAAATGTATTCCAATGAGAAAGCTTTTGTTTTTAATACTGGAATACAGGGCTTTATCTTAGACAATACATTTTATTAAAAAAACTGTAAATTGTAAACAAAGAAAATTTTTGATATCCTACAAAAATAAATAAATATACTTATAAAAGAACTCAATTAAAGTAACAGATTTAAACTAAGTTAACTATTTTCAAAATTGAATTTCTTTTTAGCTATGAACTTAATATTATTATTTATTTTATTCTAGCTTAGTATTAAGAAAGCAAGTTGGCAACATACATCTCATTAGACAAAATAAAACTCATACATACCCTTTCTTACAAACACATCTGTCTCCCTTACACTCTCCATTCCCGGAGCACCCTCCAGGGCACAGCTCTACACTGCAGTCAGACCCTCCCCACTTGCCGGTGCAGAAGCACCGGTTAGTCATACATAGCCCTCGCCCTGTGCAGTTGTTTGGGCAGTTGTGTATAGCATATGCTGCTCGGAAACCATCCAATACATAGTTTGTATCACTGTACAGTAGAATCAACATCTGCAAATGAAATATAAGCAGATATTATGAATATAGACATATTGTTTACTAAGTTTAGGATAATAAAAAAAAACATTATTAACAATTACTCAATAATGTTAACAGTTAAGTTTTTATTTAATGAAAGTGGCATGTGTGAAACAAAAGTTATAGAGTGTTTTGGTACATGCCTCTTTACTTAATAGAGTAACCATTTAGAGATGAAGACAGCACAACAAAGCAGTTGAAATTGTGACTAAGACTCACCTAACAGAACCATGTCATAACAGACTCCAGTCTATTCTAAAGACTCACTATGTTCTACATTCACTAGACAAGGTTCAAAAAAATAATAGCAGCATTTACTTACTTAATATTATACAAATACAATGCCAAAATCTTTGTTATGAAAATGTTTTTGTACTCAAGATGCCATTGTTACAATTCCTTACAAATAAGAAGACAAAACTTGCATCTATAGGCATTGAAGGAAAAATGAGCCATCATTTTAAAAACTAAATTACCTGTGCTGTCTCACTACAGTAATTGAGTTAATATTTTCCTTGATAGGTTTTTTAAGTCTTTAAATCTAGTTTAAAGTATACTTACATATCCACTAGAAGCGGTGACATTTTGTGGTTCTGTTCTCCCACTGAAGCTGCCCAGAAGAGGGGCATCAAATGAGTCTCCATCATACACAAACACATAATCATATGAACATTCTGTGCCCATACGAGTAAAACTCAGTGTAATATACTGGCTTTTGTTAGCTGCCTTGATAAGCCATTCACAATGGGAGTCCTAAAATAAAAAATAAAGGAAGTAGATGAAATGATTCTTCACTGTGTTTGTTATTTGGGTGGTAAAGGAACTTACTTGCGTGTAGTTGGAGTTACTGGGTCCATCGGTGATGATGCCGCTGGGTTCAGTGAACACTCGGCGCGTCTTGTCGCAGGGCGCCGTCAGCGCAGCGCACAGCACGGCCAGGTAAGTCCAGCTGACGAACACTAAACCAGCACCTTTCTCCCGAATGCGTGGGTAATACATGCCTCTTCCGGATCGTTGTAAAACATAAGTCAAATATCAAAGCCATATAATCTTGAATAACAAACTAATTTCACTAAAATGTAAAATAAACAACACTCATGTAAGTTAATAGGTGACATCTACTTCAAGGCTAACCACTTAAAGGAATAATACCACGTTGATTTATTGAGCTCGGGCATTGATATTGTAAAGGACTAAATATACACATTAAACTGAGCTTATTATTTTCGTCGTAGGCTCGGATATACTTTCTAACGAGTTTTTTTTCTTACAAACAAACAAATTTACAGATCCATCACATTATTTTGACATTTGACGACTGAATTTTTTTGGTAGAAATTTTCCATAGACTATTTGCTTTATTTTATAATATTGCCACACGAGATGATTAAAAAACTACCATTACAAAAGATTCAGTTTTAAAATAAATTAGGAATGAAAAATATACATGAGTGGAAATATTAGACATAATTCAATAGAGCAATACAGGATACCTTCCAGGTAAATATTATTCTGGCGTAATGGATGTAACAACTCACAAGTAACAAGCCTCCACCTTGCTTTGCCATAGTCAGGTAGAGAGGCGAAAATATATACAATCAGACCATCAAAAAAATACAGTCCTTTATGTATTATATTGAGTTGGGTATGTGGATATTTATACTAAATTAAGACTTGAGTTATATTACTACCGTGAAGATACCCACGGTTTCGCCTGCGTTGTTTCGGCATAAAGTAAATAGCTTTTGTTATTTCTTGACTCTAGACTTACCATACAAAAAAATGCACGACGGTCTATCTCACCTCAGTGTCAAAGAACAACAAACATACAGACCAACAACCACTCATATTTTTTTATTTATATATTCATCATCATCATCATCATCAGCCTAATGGGACCCACTGCAGGGCATAGGCCTCCACCCTCTTACGCCAATACTCCCTGTCTTGCGCTGTTCTTGCCCAGATGTTTCCTTCTAACTTTCTTACATCATCCAGCCACCGTTGCACAGGTCTTCCTACACTTCGCTTACCTAGCCGTGGGTAGGTACCATTCAGTTATTGCTTTGCTCCATCTGCCGTCAGTACGTCTCGCCAAGTGTCCAGCCCATCGCCACTTGAGTTTCGTAATACGAGACCCGACGTCTTCCACCTTCGTACGTTTTCGGATCTCAGTATTACGAACCCTGTCGCGTAACGTAATGCCTAACATGGACCGTTCCATTGCTCTTTGTGCGACTCTCATCTTTTCGATGGTTTCCTTGGTGAGCGTCCATGTTTCGGCAGCATACGTCATTGTGGGCAGAACACATTGGTTGTAGAGTCGTGTCTTCAAGCATTGAGGCATTTTACGGTCTTTAAAAATATCGCTTAGTTTGCTAAATGCCGCCCATCCGAGTTGGATTCGTCTTTTGATCTCCTTGTATATATGCTCTCTGCCAAAGGACAAACAGTGTCCAAGGTAAGTGTATTGTTCCACTACTTCTAACTTTTCACCACCAATCTGGATAATTGGTTGTGAATCTCCAGAAGCGTTGGTCATCACCTTAGTTTTGGACATGTTCATCTTAAGGCCCACTCCAAGAGAGACATGGTGAAGGTCTTCTAACATCGTTCGGAGATCAGTTCTTATATATTATTTATATATTATTTATATATTATGGTAACCTAATTGTGTTTGCTGGCAATAATATTAACCAAAGACAATTTGTGAACTTTTTAATGGCGGTAAATTTTAAAAATATAGAGCGCAGGTTTTTTATTGTATATTTAATGAAAAGAAAAATAATCAAAGAAATAAAATTAATTAAGTACGTCGGTCACGAACAGAGCGAGTGTTTTCCAGTTTCACCTTATTTAAAAATCATATTATTCGTTGAAGGTAAAGTAAAACTCATCACATCACTCATAAAACAAAGCTTACATCTTTTTAGCTGACAAGGTAGTTGGTACGCACTTTGCAAACAAAACAATGAAATATTTGATTCTCTCTCTTACAGTACAAAATATGTAGATAAATTAATAAATAGTTTTTAATATCATCAACTTTTTTATGGTACCTAATTCTTTGCATTGCCATCCCGCGCGGCAATGCGGCCAGTTTGCGGGGCACGCTACCCTCTGGCAGTGGGCTGGAGCACTTGGACCATCTCAGTCTTTTTAAAGACTTTCTCAATGCTTTTTTAATTATTTTGTAGCAGTTAGGTATGTTTAAAAGATCGCGAGAAATATGCTTTTCCATTTAAAAGTTTCGTCGCTCCTAGAAAATAGGAATGTTGGATCTCTGAATGTAATGTAACAACCGTTATTTAGCCATCCTTAAAAGTCTATGCGTTAGTCACCACTAATCCTGTATTAACTAATAAAATCTCTTTTACTTGCTGCACTTAAAAATGTAATTAAAGTAAAGATAGTTATTAGATATATATATAGCCAAATTTGTAAAGATAGCATATTAGCCATTTTTTATATGTGCAAGTATTAATAAACAAAAAGCTATAAGAGATTCCTACAATCAAAGATACCTAACTTCATTTTCTAACAGTCATTTTTAAATCATTAGCCCGCAACATATTATGAAGGTGAAAATGAATAAATCAGAGAGGTGACGTGAGGCGCTGTTAAAGTTTTGTAAAGCGGAATGGAGTCAGTATTTTTTTCATATTATTGTTTCCAAAATTTGCCTAAATCGTTGCATTTGTGATACGAAAGCCACCCCTACAGAGTTATGCGCCCGTTACCACTAATCATGTAGGTACATTAATAACTGATACCTTGCTAATAGGTAACATTAACTCTGCTACCAATAGGTATAGTAGATACCTGCAATCAAAGATACCTAACTTCATTTTCCAACAGTCATTTTTAACTCATTAGCCCGCAACATATTATGAAGGTGAAAATGAATAAATCAGAGAGCACGTGAGGCGCGGTAAGAGGGCTGTTGAAGTTTTTCGAAGCGGAATGGAGTGATAACCGCTAATGACTGGAAACTGCGGCCTCATCGGCGCACCATCAGGATCTATTTAAATTAAGGTGCAGAGAGAAGTAGAATAATTATTTATGTAGGTAGCTAGTACGACACTTTAATATTTTTTGTTGAAGTCTTAATTTTGCGCAATTTGACGTTATTTTAAATATCTTTTTAGCAAAATCGTTTCAGAATAGTTTTATATGTAGTTCTCAAATAGTGTTTATTAGGCAAATACAACCGACTGTATATATATGTCCTGTATATATGTATACCGGCACACCATCAGAATATATTTAAATTAAGGTGGAGAGAAAGGTGGAATAATTATTTAGGTAGCGGTAAAGTTTAAGGTTTTTTTCTTAAAGTCTTCATTATACACATATGACTTTGTTTCAAATATCTTTTTAACAAAATAGTTTCATAGTAGTCTTATAGTTTTCAAAATACAACCGCCTCTACACTGTATATCTAACCTGAACCGTTGTTAGACTACCTAGGTTACCTAGATAGTAGTATTACCTTTTTTTTTACAAGAAATGGGTTTGCACTTGACCGTAATTCGCCTGATGGAAAGCTATCATTACGGTCTAGGATGGAACGTGCTTACCCAGTAAGAACCGATTCACTCTCGCTTTGAAGGTACCTAATGGTATATAGGTACAATAATGTAGTACATATACATTTGCTCTTGAATACCTACATATTACTATTGCTTTATGGATAAGGTATCGATTTTTTTCCTCTAATATTCGATTGTTGCATTTTATCCTATCTTTTTAATCAATCTCTACCATTACCTAATGATAGTAGGTACAACGTAACATAAATTTATTAACCAAGTACTTAAGTACCTAACCTAGTCAACGATTTAATACAAAAACCTTTAGTAACAATGCAAGTACCAGTAAATAGTAATCAAGCAATAAAAACGATCCGTGTAAATCTGTGACGTAAATCATCAAGGTCCTCGTAATTTCCGCGGTTTCCGAGAGAGCGGTTTTTTTTCTTGTGAGTGAGTGACCGAGCGTGCTCGCCCATTCTAAACGCACGTTTACTATGCAAATTAACTGACCTCCACCGCCGGTTTTTTTAAAAAAACATTTTTGAATAACAAACATTGGATTTGTTTGCACTGTCGCGGCTATAGTCACGTGCATATTGGTATGTTGTATAGGTATAATAGAAACTATAGGATTATTCATAGTAATCACACATTAACCATTTAAGTTCCCAAGTTATGAAACTTCTTGTACGTAAATCTTGCTTAGGGAGCAAAAGTAAACGCAACTCAGTTAATTAGATAGGCTGTTGACTTTAGCGTTGACGATAATGACACTAATATAATTATCGCCCGATATAAGAATCGCCTTAATTTTTAGGGCGAGAAACGTGGACCTTTTCGCCACTTTTAGCCGCAAGCAATTCATAAGGCAGCGTAGCTGACACGAGCAGCGATTGTGGCGTTACTTTCATGTGGACATTTGTCCGAGCCCCCGGGAGCTGCCATCACCATACAAATGGCACATTAGCGGAGCGCCTCACGCCGGACGCACCTTATCTGCCTCTCAAACTCTCAACTATATTTGTTCTGCACAGGATTACCAGAGATTTACCACGGTCACCCACCGTTAACAGCCGATTAAACGTCCTCTGCAAAGAGAGGTTAAATTTAATACTACGGCTTGACCCATTTGAATTTTAAAACATCTGTTCGGCCTGTATAAAATTTTCATAAACGGTGGCCGGTGCGTGTTTTCTGAATTTTGGACCGGACAACGTTCTAACTGGTCCTAATCTTTTCATGTAAATTTTAATATATGGCTTTCAGCTTCCATAGGATGGACAAAACCTATACTTACTTAGTAAGAGAAAGCATACAAATTTGTATACTAAAATACTAGGTATATCGACTCACACTAAAATAAAAAATACCATTTTGTCCCCTATTTGAAATTTTTATAGTTGACATTAGAATTAAACAATTTGTCCATATGACCCCTGAGTTTCGCTAGGCGCCGTAGTTCAATAGTGCAGTACAGCGAGCGATAAGGCCGCCATAAATCAGCGCTGTCGATGCGGGGCCGCCCCATGCAGCTCGCGGGTTGATTTGTCGCGTCCATCCTATACCGATGTTACTACTATAGTGTTGTGCCTTACTTAAACATATTTATTTTGTTACTATGGATGTATAGGTGATAAGAATAAAAATGCTTATTATAGTTATTAGAATACCTATTTAAGATTTTATTGCGTCCTTTTTAATAAAATCTTGATAGTCGGTAGGTAGGTAGTGTTTATAGAAAAAAATACACAAAAAAGATTTAAATGTTGTTATTTGACAGATAATAAACAACTTTATTACACGTTATACTTACTTGTTATGTGTCCACAATAATAAAATGCAAAAAAAAAATATTTTCTTTAGGCCGAGTTTGCTTGTCCTTACACCGCCTCACCCCCAAAATAATGATGAGTCTTCATATTTTATGGTATAAAAAGTTGTAAGTAAGTCAACTAACTTAAACAAAAAAAAAACACTTAATTTTCGGCTTTCTTCACTTGGCTTTCCCTTCCCTATCTGTACAAATAAAACGTTCAGCAAACTTCCCTATTCCGTATACGGTCAAGAATATCTTAACTATTGTGGCTTGCTTGCATAATCACTGTCGATTGATCCAATAAAACGATTGTAGTTATAGGGCGGTCTCTCCATTTGCTATTCTTGGAAACCCTTGTGAAACAATATTCTACGTTACTCTACTATAATATTATTCTTTCCTGTATATTTTGGCTCTATTGTGTTGTTTGGTATTAGTAATGTTAGGAAATTATTCTACTTATTAAGATGATCAAAAATTACTACAACAGCATAATATTATTGTATGTTCTTTTGAATCAGTACATAGTGTAAAGCAAAGCCGCTTCCCGCGTTTGTCTGTATGTCTGTATGCTTAAATCTTTAAAACTACCTAACCGATTTTGATGCATTATTTTTAATTGAAAGGTTGATTCAAGAGGAAAGTAATAACGTGTGCGAAGGCGAGGGCAAAATCTAGTTGCTTAATAATTAAAAGTATTGTTGTCCAACCATTACCAGTGACTCCTAACTCTTTCTTTGGAGTTTGCACTTGGCCAAAGATAAGTAACTATGCTATGATAAGGTAAGATGACGAATACCTAGTGGTAAGATTACCAATAAACTCTATACAAATAAACGATCTTAGAAAAGTATACGCCAATATTACAATAGGTAATCGTGCGAACCGCCAAACTGTGGAACTCCTTGCCCGAATCTCTATTCCCCTTGAACTGTAATTTGTCGGTCTTCAAGTCGAGAGTAAACCGGTTTCATTTAGGCAAGCGCGCTAGATCGTAACATCAGGCAAGTTGTAGTCAAGCGTGAGTCTATCTAATTTAAAAAAAAAAGGTAAACAATAGAGCACTGACCCTAACTTGACATTACGGTGTTAACTGCGACCTAATTTCAGATTAATACGCTTAGTCGGAAACCTCACTAAGTTGGTTCAAACGGCGCGCGGGAACTCGCAGCATTATAGTACGGCGAATGCTAAACGATCGTGCAGCTATGGGGTTTTGGTCAACTGTTAAATGCTGGTAGGCTACCAAAACCTAAAAAAATGAAATAAGTAAGGTATGTACGGTGAGGCTTATGTATGTTATGAATAGATAGATTATATAGATTTATAACAAAGTTTGATTACATTTTATGAGTTTGTAACTAAGTTATGTTGAGTTTGAGAAGAGTTTGTGAGCGCCAGATAAACATAGATTAGATCTTTAATTTAAATATAGGCACATAGTTTATAAACCAATACGCCCGTGATAACTATATGCATGTGACGATGGGGGCAAAATTAGTGTAATTAAACAGAGGGCAGTGAGTAAGTGTAGAATAGTTTCCGTACTTTTGCAGCGAATCGATTCTAATGTTTATTTGACTCGATACTAGTTTCCCTATTAAGCAAGTTTGGCGACTAAATAGATTTATCGGTTTCCGCCCCGTTCATTATACGTATTGAGACGCAGGCCGACGGACGCGGGCATAAATCTGAATGAAACAGTAAATAGCGTCCCGACTTGCAAACTTCCCTCAACTCCGGCCGGAGTTCCGAACTCCGTGGAGGTCAACTTATCAAACAGATGTTATGTTTGTCCGTGAGCAGTTATTGAAAACAGTTTTATGATTACTTTGTTTTCATGAGGCCTATTTATTTTGACGGACATATTTGAAGAAAAAAACAAAAAGTAGGGTACTGCGAATCTTTTTTCACGATCTATACAGACGTAAATGTATGGATATAGTTTCCCTTGAAGAAAATTGACTGCCATCATAAATATCCTAATTTTATTTACCCCAAACACAACGTACCTCGATATTCGCTAACGAATTCGACCACTGTCAATGGCCACCCCAATAAGGAGAAATATAGCGGAAACCATAACCCGTCCTGCAGGCAATTCTCTTAGTCCCGCTTCCTAAATATTCAGTTTTTCCTCTGTGTAGGCATTTTTCATGTAGTTAAGAAAAACAAGAGCGCTATAACTCTCGTGCCGGTTGATCAGATAGCCTCGTAATGGCTGTAATGTATCCTGGTCAGCGGCCCGCATGCAAATAAATCTGCGGCCCAATGCAATGATGTGTGGAAAATAGGGCTCACCCCTTGCCCGGCCGGAGCCCACGCGGTGTGCCCCTGCCCTAATGTCTTTATGGCACTACAATAAAATAATATCGTGTAGGTCAAGAAAACTTACATTTTTACGATAAATTTCGCTAATACCTAGATAAATTTAAAAAATAGACTTTAATATTATTAAGTTAAAACGATTGTTAAATATAATGACTTTGGGCACCCCACAGAACTGTTGCAGGCTGTCACCATTTATTTAATGTCTGAAATAAAATTTTGAATTTTAATTGAAAATTAAAGAGCCCATGTTTGAAATGATTTGAGGGCGACGCAACTAGACTTTAATAATTTTATTTATTTTTTAATATGATTGGTATAGTTGGTATCATAGCAGGTTGAGACTATTATGTATCCCTATACCGTAAAGATTGAGATGGATTCACGACCTCCCAAGCTAGGAAGTAAGTTATCGTACCTTATTGCAGCATTTGATCTGATTGTCTTCGGGTACCTGTCGTTGTTTTATCCGGGAAGTGGGCAGCGATAAAAGTCAGGGCAAATGGCAGTCAATAAAATAAATAGCGATGGCAGGGTGTTCTGTAAATAAGTCGGTGCCGGCTCGGGGCGACGATCGCCTTTTTTATTGGCGCCTCGATTGCTCTCGAAGTCTCGAAACAACGAGCGCGGCGCATATTGCAGTGTCGCTGACTCGCCAGATCACACACACAGATTACAAAATAGAAATTTCACGCTACGACATTGTGTGTACAAGATCACATTTTTGATAATGTTCTTGGCGCAACAATATTTCACACTTTATCTCTTTAAACATTTACTTTCAGTGCGTTGAAATTGACTCAATAAAATAAATTCCCATTTCATCCACTCACAGTCAATCCCAATAAAGAAGTGTATTAAGACGGGATAATAAAGTATTCCGCACGTATCGCGGTCGGTCGCGACTCGTTCACAGATAGATGTATTAATTTGTAAGAATTTGTCGTGGGACCCTCGCCCCTCGCTGAGGATTCCAATCACGCACTACAAGCTCCGTAATTGCACCTAATAATTTCTTTAAATAGATTCGCTATACCAACACCCGCCGTTCTATAGTGGCTATCGCGACAGAGGGAAATTTTTATCGACTGTAAAAAAGAAAAAAGCGCGCTGCACTTTACGAGGCACATCATCTGTAAAGAATAATAAAAGCAGGGCAGTTTCGTTAAGTTTTATGACGTCGCAGTAAATGACCTTTGGCTCTCGGTTTTTATTCTTTTTATTTATATTGGTGGGTGTTATTAGCGTCAGTGTCATCGCCGCGCCGCGGGCGCCGTGGGCCGGTGAGCGGGGGTCGGCTCCCGTGGGACTCGTCAGCGCACGACAAACCTAATCCAATCACGGATAATCGTAAGTACACACGCCTTCTACACGCTACGTGTGACGCTCCGGCGCATAGCAGTCATAAGCACCTTCACTGCTAGGACGAAAATTGAGAAAATATATATACCTATACACCGTCAGGGACTTTAATAAAAACCATTTTACAGAATTAACTAGATGTAGATAAACACCGTTGAAAAAATAATTAGAAAAGACTATATTCGTACATTGAATTTTTAAATATTAATAATAATTTCATTACATATTGTAGTTTTATAACCACAACAATTAAAATTATCTAGACATCAAAAATACCGCAAAATTTAATGAATTTCAATAAAAGCCAGATAACGCGAGAGCTACGCCCGTAGCCCGTCTACGAACGGTCGTAGAAGGAGCTTTCAAGTAATTTAACTAAGCACCTTACTGCTATCTGTTTTGCGCTCGCGCCGCGGATTATGTTAATGGTTACTTGTAATTCTGTTATCACTTTGTCTACGGCCACAATACAGTATTTAAACAATTACAATTAATGTTAATTAATGTGATCTTGACTGGAGCGGAATGATGAGTTGTTTATGACTAACGGTTGCTATTATAAAAAATAGAGATTCATTAATTTTAATATCACATAAATATATTTCACAATGATTTCACCGATCAATTAAGACACTATACAGCTCAATCAGGCCATTGCGGTAATGAAAAAGTCGATTAATAAATAATAATAAAATAGATAGACACACGCTTTAGAGATTTTTATTCTGGTTCATAGATTAATATAGTAGCTGCTGGCATAATTAGATTTTTTGTGAAGTTAACTAAGCATATAAATCATTTATTTATTTCGAAATACTTATATTATCCATAGTAAATCAATACAAAAATAATTATAAACTATATATACACATATATACACTAATAAAACTAAAAAAGAGTATGTACATTTAACCTAAATTTAAAACATCCACATTTGGTATGGAGCCAAGAACGCTGGCTGCATTCCCACGCTGGATTGCTATAAAAATCCTTTGCGCAAGGAACCAGCCAGCGTTCTTGTCTCTAGTGATGTCATTCAACCTTTTATTTATTTTTTTATAAAAGACTTCGTGCTTTAATTAAGCTATTTTTATTTGAAAATTTTAATAAGATATTTTTATGGTTTATATTTTCTGCTTTTAGTTTAGACCGCTTTCACAGTAAAAAAACATCATACAAGTAACAAAATAAAGAGAGAAAAATCCAATCAAACTTCTCTCACACAAACCGAACCGTCGGTAGACCGACGAAGTCGTCAAACATTGACAAAGTGACGTCCATAAGCGCACGCTTACAACGCCTACGGCCAATTAGTCACGGGACGAATAGCGAGCCAGCGGGGAATAATGAGGTGTATTAAAGCTATTATTGTGAAAGAACTGAAGCCAAAGGTACCGGGGGCCGGCCCAGCTATAACTCAACCTACTACTCCCTACATCACTGGCCGATAGCTGAATCAATGACTCTGTATGATACATGGGGCTAGCCACCGTTTATAGTTTTATCTCTGGACCAAATTAATACCCGGAAATTCCTGTGCCATTAATTTTTATGGCTGATTTTATTTGGTACAAATAGCTATAGGCTAGGATTGGGATTCAGATAACATTGATTTAGTATATTTTAGCATGTTTTTGTGTAAAGATAATACCAGGCATAAATGCTTAATTGATTAATTAGTGGGTGTAGATATTTAAAAAATGCATAACTGATAGGTATTAAGGTTCAAACTATGTATGCCCGTGGCTTCGTTTGCGCTGTTTTGGAATAAAATGTATATCTACTATACTACCATCATACCAAAAAACACAATCCGTCGCTCTAATGCGGCGTGAAACAAGAACTGATGCTATTATTGATGGTAACCGTAGCAGTTTAAAAAACAAAGACAGCCATTAGATAGGATCCTAATCATCTACTTCCATGGAACACAATAGAGTTTCCACTTCTAGTATTCTACCGGACAGGTGTCAACAGCATGGCTGTCAATTTTCATCCACATTTCAGTAAGGGTCTATCGGAGTGTTCTTAGGGAAGCCTGTTACTCCTGCTCAGGAAAGGAGTCCGCACATTACAGTGTATTGGATGCTGCGTTTTTAATGTACGATTTTATACTGCCAACCTGCCAAACTGTGGAACACCACAAGGTAGGGAAAAATGGGTTTGTATAGATTTACCTACATGTGTGCAAGATATACTTAATTACATAATAATATGTAAATACTAGCAGCGTTTTCGTTATTTTAATACATTTTTTTGTAATGCGCTTAATTATTTCATTTTTAATAATTGTAGCCTAAATATCATTTGTTACTTTCACCAAACTATATAGATAGATTTTTTATTTTTTGTATCACCTGCACATTGTTTTATGTAAACTTAAAGAAATAAAGATTTTTGTTGTATTTGTTTTTGTAGATATAGAATAAAATAAGATGTCGTAGTTAATAAAGCAGCCACTTGTTCACCCTGCATTGTACCGGGTCCGTTTCCCCGAACGTGCCGCGCCGCCGCCGGTAAACACGTGGGTAGATAACAATCTATTTGGATTGCCTCTATATTTCATTTTCCTCCTGTACCCCGCTAACTAGATAGAACGCGTCACACGAACAAAATACGGGCTCGTTTCTTTTCAAATACGAATTGATACTGCGATTGATGGTAAGTAGCATTACCCCATAGCATTAAGCAGGCAAATATTTTAACATGTTTCCCTTTTAGCCTGTTTTTGAGTTAGCGTGCGAGACGTTTGTTTGTGCAAAAGACATCAACGCACCAAGTAGGTAGAAATGTAATAGCAATTGCTATGATAATATTGTCAGTATCGTTTGTTAACTTCTGGAAACTTGATTAATTTTGTGAATGGCTTGAAGAGAATTATACTTTTTTATTTATTTAATCATTAGGGTATGGACTTGATACTATGTTTACTGCGTTTTATAGGCCTGCCTTAATAAGTCCTTATTTTTTAATATCTATACTTTGGTATTTAACTAGAAACGTATTTTAGAGTAACCTCTAAAATAAAGTCTCTAAAATAAAATGTATTTTAATCAAGTTTTCTTTTTATTTTCCTTCCTCTTATAACACGGTAGGTGAGAAGTGAATGTTCGGTTAGTTAGGCAGTGTTTACACTGCGGGTTGTCGCTGGTCAGCTGATGAGGTTAACAAATAGGACACACCCCTATATTGGTATTGTAATGCAATCACAGCTGTGGGACAAGATACGCGGACGGAATTGTAAAGCGTCTTGGGTTTGTTAGTGTTTAAGTAACTTGGTAGACATTTATTGTGAGTAGCTTGAGCATCAAGCTATAAGTCAAATTAAATGTTCCTAAAATATTTTTAGGATGAATATTTTGATTATTTTCAGCACTAGTGGTACTATTAAATAAGTTGATTAACTATATCTAGAGTTTGTAATTCATTTTCGACAACTTTTATTCGTCCATACTAAGTGGAACACTCTCTATTCTATTGTTCTTATGAAACAAAAAACATTCAAACGCAATAACAATATCACGTATAAACAGGTGTTAACCTACGCATATAGTAATTTTAAAGTAAGCTACCATTTCCGGCTCTGCAACATCCTCTTGAGAGCTCAATGAGACTTCAAACGCCAGTTACGGGCGCATTTCCTAAAAAACCGGCTTCAGTCACCGCTCTCTATACTGAAGGGGTTTTATTATTTTTAAAGTAGTCGCTCGTTTGCACGTGAATAGGCTACTTAACCACGGAGACAAGAACCCGATCTAGCTGGTGTATCTCCCATACTGGCAACATTAGCTATCTTTATGTGACGGATAATAGTATCTACCGCCACGCTTTTTACATGTTTTTCTGAAACACTCATAAAGTTGCCCGGTTGTAGAGACAAATATACGGCACCCAATAAAAGTATAATAGGTTTTGTCACAACAGGAATGGTTTGAGAGGTTAATAAAATCGACACGGGGGTTTACGAGAGGGGATTATTCGCGAATGACCAATGGGCATAGTGTGACTGGGTGCGAGACACGAACTGTAGTGCTAGAGACGTGACATGGATTTAATGTAACTTATTTTGTTTTACTGTAAAAAAGGTGAATCGAGGGCGAGGTAGTAAAATAAAGGAAAAGAAAAATTATGTGAATACAAGATTATCTAAAAAATACATTAAATCTTCAATCATAACATAACATAAAAATATAAATAGAGCTAGTATGTAACTTGTTACTTAAAAATGTTAAATCTTCAATCATAGCCAGACATGTTCCTATAATTGACTGGCAGGAGTCATAACAATAAGTATTATGGTTTAATTTATATTTATCAAGCGTTAAAATGCGAATTCGCAGCGGAATCACTAATTTGCAACCCCTCGGATGCGGTTTGCGGCGAGTTGCGAGCGCATTTTGATTCTTATTCATAGAGCAGGGGTCGCGACCGCAGCCTAACGATTTGATAATGTATTCACTTGATAATGCGGAAGGTGGTACTTCGCGAATGCCGCATTAAAAAACCAATTACACCGTGGCTAAATCGCGACGCCTCTCGAAGCTATTTGTCAGACTCCCCAGGGATAGACTATATTCTAAATTTAATTTCACGCAATTCAAAAATTGGGGGACAGAATGTAATTTTTTATTGGTGCCTTTATGAAGTTTATTATAAGAGTATTAAGTTTTGATTACTGTATAAATGACTTGAATCGGATAAATAGGGTGGTCTAATAAACAACTTTAAGATGTTTGTTTAATTTTTGTATTCTTCATCGTGGATATCTAGAATTGTTCATTTTATGAGTGCAGTGCGAATTTAGTAGTCAGATTTATGAGATCCCTAGGGAAGATTTCCTGTTTCCCCCTGTCGAATGCGATCCCTGTTTCAGCACTTACTTAATTACTGCTAATTATGCCATACTAAGCCCGCCCCGATATCTCATTCTCGCTGCAATCAAATAATGTTGTTTATGATTATTATGGTAATGTAAAAGTAGCAGCTTTGATTTGATAAAAGATAAAATTGTTAACCCAAATTTAAATGTATAAGTGGTTATTTTTTTATATTGTTTTACTCTAGCTGACTTAGAAGGTAAGCTTAATAGGCGCCTGTAGCCCAGTACGCAGTACATATTATACAAAAAATCTGTGACATTTGAAGGAATACCTTCAGTTTCCATCATTCTTATCTATCCCAGTATTCTCTTAGACACAGTATAAGGCGTCCCAGTAACAAACAGCATCCCTAATACAATAACGGGGAACAAACTGCGCTATAAAATATCACCAAAAAATAAATCAGTTTTGCCGAGATGCGCCCTACGTAGGTATACGTACCTCGTACTAGCAAGATTTATGGTCACACGGTATTATGTTGCAGATAAAATAATAATTGACTTGGCTTTTAAATGTTGGTTAGTTTTGTCTAGGTAAATTGATTTGCAGTAATTACGTATTTTTTTATGTGTTTGCAAGTATTCTTTAAAAATGTTTGCTTAAATTATGTGACCAATCGTCTTTGCCATACTACAGTTAATTCATTTACAGTACATAATATACTAGTAGGAGTTAAAAATCAAAATTATAAGAAAAAACACATTTTTCTCTCTACGCACTTTCTACACCTCCTACGCCACCGTATCGTAGACTTCTACGAAAAATCGTAGCGAACAAATTCTCGAAAGAGTGATTGCTACGCACCGCTACAGTTCAAAAAAACCTTATACATCAATGTAGTTGTGATTGTGCGCATCACGTAGGAAGCAACAAGCGTGAAACAACGACACGTCGCTTACCTCAACTCTCACCCAAGGAGGTTTTATTTCTCACTCTTACCTCTTTGCTCACTTCAAATTCACCCAAAGAGGTCTTACATCTCTCTCTACCTCTCACCCCAACACTGATTGAGCCGCGACAAGTTAAACCATTTGAAACAATTTAATAGAGATCAAAAATTCAGTACCCCACGGACGCCCGCACTAACTTTTGAAGTTTTTTCCCTCGCTAAAGGGATTATCGGCGAGCAGGGGGATATTTTATACATTTTGCGGATTTTGCTTTCATATTTCGCTAATAGTTATTGGATCGGAACTTGGGAGATAATTAAAACAAGCAATTAAGATGATACTTTTAAATCCTACTTGCATATTTCTGATCATTTTAGATAGCAGCATGTTTATGTATTAGAATCATTAACATATTCACTATACTACGCTTATAAACCAGGCTATGCCTATGAAATGATGTATGTATGTACAATGTACAAACTTTAAATCCATGGAAAAATGAGACAGGCTTTACTGGTATAAATAATTAAAAAAAATACAAAATCAAATTGTTTTACAACGAAAAAGCTTTCATATTACAAAGCTTAGTTCCCATACGTTTCATTTATCGAAGGAATAACACGGGCTTTAGGATATTATAGTCCCTGATCGAGTTCACGTATCTACTCCACTTCTTCGGGAGGCTATCAACGTAAATATCTGCAGATTTCCGCCGCTGCCAACCTTAGGGTTCTAGCACGCGCGATGCTATTGAAAATTGAGGCTTAATAGTATACAGATTAGAGTGAAAATTGTTTGTGAAAAATAGTTGTGGTTCTATGTCATAGTAAGATGGTTCCGATATACGATTGCGTTATGATAGGATCAGAGCTCACCGGAGCGTGGCCCGCGAGAGGCACGTCTCTCTATGACGCTAATGTCATTTTAAACGCGGCGAACTCTTTGTACCCTCACAATTCATATTTATAGTGATTGATTCTGACGTTACCCATATCAGTATTGGGAAAAAATTGTCAGGTGTTCCTTCCGGGTCTCTATTAAAAATATTCCAGAAATGTGAACGTTCTAGTTTTATCGGGCGTCACGTTTCATAGTTTAGAAGCTAGATCCTTCTAGAAGCATCTCAGAAGCTCGTTTCTCGGGAAGTCGAGGATTATTGCTCGGTATAATGGAGCAGAACGGCTTCCCCAATCGGTTCATCCGATAAGCACAGTCGACCGGAACGTGCTCCCCTAGCGCATCAATCGCATAGTGATTGCCAAAAACTTATAGCATTTCAATCATAATACAAGATGTATAGTTTAAATTTTATATTGTTTATACTGCTGAATCTATTTGTTCCCATACATAGTAATCGTTCCTAAGTTTTTAGGTTTTTACAAAATAGAACAGTTACTAAACTATATGGATTCATTAAAAAAAATCTAAAGCAATTTCGTCTGAGACTTCAATACTCGTCAAATAGTTTTAAAGGTAGATTCCGGCTGTATGTTTAAAGTGCGACAGTCGTTAAATCATATAAAAACTTTCAACATTAGACAAACCAATGCTCATACCAAGAAGAAAAAGGCAAATAAAACTGTGTTAACCTTATCAAGTACCTACCTTTAGCACCTTATTCAATGCATTAAGTAGGTACAATAATACATATTAACAAACCAATACGGTGAATCGCATTGTTTGTTCACAGTGGCAGGCGGGTGTCATGTTGCAATGCTCGGACAAGTCAGCATTTTGAGCCAGCTTCCTGTGGCGTGGTAGTATTACTAGGTATCCTATATCGGTATTTAACTACTTGCAAACTGATATGAAATTAATTTAATTAGTTTTTATTTGATGTACTTGCTGAGTGAATAGAAGAAATAACTAAACATTATTTATTTATTTTATAATGGCACACAAAACAGAATATGTTCATAAAACTTTATATACAATAATAAAATATTAAAACAAGGGAAGAAAAACTAAACATACTACTTCTAAATAAATAAACTAAATATATATATTTTTTAATTTTACTACTTAATATATAACAAAAACAGTGACCAAATCTACAAAAAAGCCTAAAAATAGTCTAAATACTCTAGTTTACACCAGAAGGCAACGTGCTCTGCATACTGGCTGCATTACCACGTTGGAAAGCTTTTAGTAAAAGGCCATCATTTTGGTATCGCATACTGAGAATGCTACTGGATTAGGACTACAACCAGCTTTGATATGCTTAATTTTATTTGTTTAACCAAAACCAAACCAAAATTATAAATTCCTTTTCACCGGTCACCGTCTAAATCAATTCAGAACCGTCCAAGTAAAATAATCCTCAGATTAATTTTCCAGAACTACTCCTTACCGATATTCAATTTCTGTAAAGTCCTTCAAAGACCTTTGGACATTTCTAATAACTGTCTTTGATGAATATCTTTTCAACGTTTTCAATTTAGAATTAAAGCTATGTATTGAGGATATAATGTTATGGTCGAAGTAACATCTTGTGGGATAATATTTTTATAAGACAACACAATCATGACTAATCGGATCTGGGCAAATAGCCGGTGATTTGGCGGAATGTCTGCTCGGGGAATGTCCGGTGGCTATCTAAAGTACTGAGATAATAGGTGCAGGGGCAAGGCGGGGGGGCAGAGGGAATAATGTAAGTGTCCGGGGCAACATTTGCGCCGAACTGCCGACGACCTCGCCTCTTACTTATGCGGTTTTTAATATTTTTATTGTAATGGCCGTGGTCACGTCCGAACTGGGGAGATGTGGAGTTGTGTTTGATTGGAGTGTTTTTTACTTAGATTTTTGAAGAACCAAGTCATGCCCTCGTTTGTTTTTAGTTCTGTTTCATCCAGTCTGAAAAATTATCTAATTCAATCTTAGTATTGAGGCAAGAATATTTTTAAACTACCTATATAGTCGCGCCCGATATTTTGCTACATACTTACTTTTTTTTCTGATACACCAACATATTTTACAAATTTCTCGGAATATAAAATCTAATCTAATCTCACCAAACAATTAACTGATATATTAAGTTTTTTATTCTTGTCCATCCAATCCAATCGACAGCTTCCTTCTTCGTCAAGTGCTACGCCTTATAATTCCTCCACAGTGAGGTAAAGGTTGCGGAAAACGTGTAAAAAACAGCTGCGGCGGTCACCCTCGTGGTCACCGTTATTGTCCTCGCCGACCGCCGTAAAAATACCCATAAAATCCATAAACCAGGACGTCGCGCCTTGTCCTGATACATATCGCCTCACTTATTGAAACTACCCATATCCGATATCAAATGAATTATAGCCATTGTATTGGTTTCCTCAATCTTCAAAACTTTCTATTAGGTATCACTTTTGAGTTGACTTTTTAGCTCACAGTGTAACATTATATCTACAACACATACCTACACTATATTTCATCATTGAACTTTCATAAAGATTACTGATTTACTGTCCTATCCTAAAAAGCAATTTTCTGCGTCTTACAGTCATATCCTTTTTATGAGCAACATAGAAAGCTCTATGACATGTTGAAGTAAATCTTGAGAGCTTTGAGAGCGTTTACCTATTCCGTACAGTTATACTTTCATACTGCTGATATTTTTTGTAGTGACTTATGAAAAAGTTCACGTGCTAAACCAGGCATAATATATGAGCTGAAATAAAATCTGTCAGTGACCATTTATAGCAAGGAGTCATGTTATTAAAATGTAGCGCAGGGCTGGCCGGTGGCGCGGGCGGGCGTCGCGGAGCCGGCTGCGACCGCGACACCATCTGATTTATGCCCCGACCAGCAGTATTTTATTCGACGGGCGCCTCAAGAAAACTATAAGTTTCCGTTCGGCAGGACCAGGGGAGTAGCCCACTAAATATTGTCTCCGCTCGCTGCATCGATACAAACAGATATCTGTATTTATGGCCCCGACGCAAGATAATTTCGTAATGGATTGGGATCATTAGATTCCTATTGCAAACAAATGTGTTTCGTATTCAAACTTGATTTAATATGCCTTTTAACGTTATTGGTTTTATTTTTCACCTTCAGGTTTCTGAATGGAGGAGAGCGATATGCGCAACGAAGGCAATTTGCTCGTCAGGCGTAACGGTGTGAGGCGCCCTTCGAACCCTTCTATGACACTATCAATTTAAACACCTTTTTGATTTTTTATTCCTACTTTATTATTTATTGTATATATTTATTGTTATATTTATTTATTTATTGTTATAATCCCAACAGTAGGTAAGGTAATTCAATTCAATTCAATTTCAAAATTTCTTTAAATAAGATTCACCTTAAGTAACAAGTCCTTCAACTTAAGTAAGTCACTTGTCAGTGTACATATATCCTAACAGTTACAACAAAATATGCTATAGATTAAGTTACTCAAAACATGTTTAGAAACATTGATAAGTGATCAAAGGAATTAATTTACACCAGTGGATGTCGGAGGCTTAATTCACGTTATTTTGAGATAAAAAGTAGCCTATGTAGTAAGTATCAGTTTGTACTAAAGAAACTGTACATTAAAAATCATGACAATCATTCTCTCCGTTGCAGCGCGAAAGAATAACAATCAGAATAAACACACCTTTGCTATCATATATAAATGTTATTATGATTTTATTAATACTTTCCTATCAAACCTATAATTCTAGCAACTGCGATCTCTCACCCGACTTACAAAAACCTTCTTCAACAGTAGATCGATGTCCCAACGAGCTGCGAATCAGGACATCTCGACGCTAATGACTCGTCAGTGTCATGGCTCCACGCCCCCACGACCCTCGCCAACTGACTGACACCACCAACTTGTACTCGTTAATTTACCTAATTATGTAATGGGTGGAACTGAAAAACTGATCTAATGATCTGACAATAAGATTGAATTGAAATGGAAAATGTAAGTTATAAATGTCTGGATTTTTGTAAGTTGTTGCTAACTAGTATTGATTTAAGGTTGTGCTCGCAAAAATACATAAAAGACTTTTTTGTTTTAAATATAGAAAAAAAAACGGCTTTAGGTTCTGCTTTATAATGTGACGATGAATGACTGCTTTTCCACTGTTTCATCACTGCTTGGTTTATGTCTATTTTTCATGTCAGTTCACCCAATGAGCCATGGATGCAAGAGAGACATAGGTAAACTACATTCGTAGGCAATGAGCGATTTTGCAGTGCCAAGTTGAGTTTTAATTACTTCTCTTGCTAAGAGATGACGCTAGCTATAGCTAAACTTAACATTGCATGTAATGCATAAAATGTAGCATGCACTATTCCTTTTTATGATTAAGTGTGACAGTCTACATAAAGCTACTTAATTAAATGTCATCAACCGATGAATGAATGTCAAGTAGGTACTTAGCTAAACCCTATTACGTGATTGGATTAGCCACCGTAGGGCGCGAGCTCGGCGCCTGCTAACTACTTATAGTGCTTATACTGGCTTATCGTTACGTCAAGTATCAATCATTCGTCATATAATAGTTGGACTAGTTCTGCAGTCGTAAAGCCATGTCAGAGGCGCTTAGGACGGCTTGATTAACTCTCGACACCAGGAGTTGGCCACTCTCATTCGATAAGAAGAAGAAGATCATATAATAGTAGTGTGTTTTAATTATTTCAGCATTTTTCACTAGGTTTGCAATCAAATTAATATCCCTGTTACAAAATTGGTGGTGCAACCAATTTTGTAACAGGGATATTAATTTAATTGCCTGTGGTTTTTGAAACAGGTGGACTGATTTTAATTCTTATTTCTAATTTCAATGAAAGGTGTTTTTAACATACATACCTTTTATCCGCGTATGCTATTAAATATGTAACAGTTCAAATGTATCGGCTTCCGAAGTAAAGTAGTGTACCAGACATACATAGTTTCTCTCAACTGTACTAGGCAATATTAAATGAAAGGGAAAATTTTTGTTTTGACAGGTTTAATCAAATTCATTATACCTATATATATTAACACACAACACGATGATACGCAGTAAGAAGGTAAATTCTTCAACAACACGTTCGTCTTTCCTGGGTGAATGTCCGAAAGGCACACTTACCTACTTTGTGGCATATTGCAATTTCCAAAACGCTAACTTGCAATATTTTTGCATGTCTTCAAAATAAAATACATACCTATGCGCCTGCTAATAAAATAAATATAAAGTTCACATTTGATTGAAGTAGATATTTGCAGTTGCAGGAGCTATTTTCAGCGAAGAAGGGCAACAAAATTTTGCACTATAAGTTTTACATAAATTGAATGAAATGTACTGTGTGTGTAATGTAATTGACTAATAAACAGATAAACCTACATACGTTTTAGTTAATTCCTTAGAGCCCCGTCGGATTATTCTCTTTTTAAGAAAGCGAATTTATATTTGCAGTTTGTTATGAGTTCTGCGACAATATTCAACATAAGAAGTAAAGATTAAATGTTGATATAGTCAGCCAATAAACAAGTACATCACACCCTACATATATGCTCGACGGGACCCCGTCGGATCATTAGAGATCGATTCTTGTTTAGTTTTGTGCTGACATTTAATGTTAAATTTGTATTGAGTATTGACTTATTTACCAACGATGATGACGATTCGATACTTTTTGTGTGATTATGAAAATTACAGTTTTCCCACTTATTGCGTTTATTAATCTGCAAGAATAAAAGACTCGAAAGTGTGAAGTTACAACCAGAAAACTATAAAATGCTACAATATAATTGGTACTTGAAGCCAATAAACAGGCACATATACACACCCTACATACATATAATATCGATAGAACCCGTCGGATCATTAGAGGTCGATTGTTTTGAGTTTTGCGCCGGCATTTAGCCTCCGAGCCCTCAGCCCGCTGCGATTATAGAAACCCTCGTCCGACCACACGTTGATTGAATGCTTGTTTCATCATCGATTGTCGTCGGAATTAAATTAATGTTAACATGGCTAAGCAGGGTTGTTGTTCAATATGCGAGTAATTCAATTCAATATAAATTTATTGCACACCAAAAATTATTACCATACACAATGAAAAGAATATATATTATATGTATTTTATGTACAAGTGGGCGGCATTATATCACCGTAAGTGATCTGCTGATTGTTGCCAAATAAAAATATAAGCAAGTACATACTATAACCAAACATACCTGATTTCTTTCTCCGAAAAAAATTGCAGATTCATCCAGATCTCCCAGAAGCCCCATGTATTCAGGAAAGGTACAGGTTACTGGTAAGGGTAACTAACGTTTTTAACTTAAATATTCTTAAACTTAAAAGTTATTTAATTGTGATTTCAGTGAATACCTACACAAAATAGTCAATGTTTTACGACTATTCGAAAGATTTAAGGTAACTGATTGAATGATAAAGTTTGTATAGTCAAAGGTAAGAAAGGTATAATAAAGCACTGAAAACCACAACAAAACTCAATTATTTAGACAAGTTACACAAATTTTAAAACCATTAATATTAGTATTTATTAACCACATAGTGGTTATTATACGTTCGGTGTATTTTACACTAGCTGGTGCGCGCGACATCGTCCGCGTGGAATAGTTATTATATTACCATAAAAACGGTTTACTTAACCTTAACCTTTAAAGGTAGACATATACTGTTGCGCACATTTTTTTAGATCATTTCAAAAGGAATAATTCTTTCATACACATTTTTTTGATATCTTGAACCGTTTTCGCAACGGAAGCCCTCAGAGAATAATTTTCCCCGTTTCTTCTACATTTTCTACTATTTCTTCGCTCCTATTAGTTGCAGCATGATGTTATATAGCTTAAAACCTTTCTCGATAAATAGTCTCTTTAACACAAAAAGATTTTTTCAAATCGGACCAGTAGTTCCTGAGATTAGCGCGCTCAAACAAACAAACAAACTCTTCAGCTTTATAATATTAAGTATAGATAGGAATAGATGATCACCAATAAACAGGTTCATACATACATTATATGACATAGAAATAGATGATTACCACTAAATTATTGACCAATAAATTATTTGTATAATGTACTTACAATATAAAGCAAAGATTCCATCGGTGTCAATGTATGTGAGCAACCTTGAGCTGCAACCTGACTCGGCGACATTGTTGCCCGAACAAGATACTGTTCAGGTGCACCGTGAGATTGTTTAAAGTAAGGTATGTGATTATCAAAACTAATATTTAATGATAATTTAGGCATGTGATTATTAAAACAAGATTGCGGTGAATAATTTGTACCGGTTTCATGATCAACAACTGAATCGAGTTGAATCATTGTGTGTATGTTTAACTATGACATGATGAATACATATATAAATACCTGTAGAAAGGAATAATAAAAAAAGAAAGTAACAAAAAAGACATTGAGTAGAAAAAAACATACGTATGTACTTTCTCTCTTTGAGTCGTATTTCCTCATGACTGAAGGTCGTGACTCCCCCGCAGAACTAATTCGTTAGGGGAGTTCTCTTGGGCAGATAAATCTTGGTGGGTCCAGGTCCTTCCACGGAAGACACATGTCCTCGGATATTGTAGTCCTCAAACATGTCGGTTTCCTCACGATGTTTTCCTTCACCGTTAAGCGTTTGCATATCCACACATAACTTGAAAATACAAGTCATTGGTGTAGGGCCGGATTCGAACCAGGGTGCGTCTGGTTGAAAAGCAGACACTGGAACCGTTGAGCCACACTCGCTTTAAATGTACTTTAATGATAGATAACTTCTCCGCAATCAGTTTTCATACCTTATTTTTCCAATAAAATTACATAATTTTAAATGCATTATTTGAATCAGAAATGACTGACATAACTATCTACATATATATTTTATGCCAATATTCACTTCTTTTAAAGCTTCAAACAATATGTAATACTGATTACAATGTTGCAAAGGTACCTACTACATTTCTACCAAGCAAAGGTTTCAAATATCTTTACATCCTGTCAACTATTCGCTACTGGGAACTGTGACGATAAGGCAGTTAGATTCATAATAAATACACGGTACATTGTTTAACAAATTGATATGGGAGTGTACCTGTTTTATCAATGAAATTAGATCTGCCTCATTACCATTACCTGGATATATAGGTATTAGAGTTTGCTACTTTAGTTATTAGAGAATGTCCGAGAATTTTCTCACGGTGTGTTGGTATAAAAAAGTAGCCTATAAAAAAAAATAAAAAATAATTTGTTTATTGTGCATAAAATACAGTGTTGTAGGTACAGCTTTGAGTAATAAAAATTTACATAAATTACGTCGGTGTCATACGTTGGTATGGTTAACTGAGTCTTGTACAAGGTACCTCAAGGGTCCTGAATTGCAAGACTGCAGTACCTCCCGCCGCAGCAGGCTTCTTTGCCTATATTTACACTGATTTTACGATTTTATAACATAATTATACTGTCCTAAATATAAATAAAAAGATTACAAAAATATGTATGTATTGCTAATTATTAACTAATTGTAAACAAACTTTTGGTCAGTGATACCAGCATTGAGGTAACAAATCCGTAGAATGTACATGGATTATCTGATTTACTGACCGTCAGTGTAAATTTTAAAAACTAAGCAAATTTTCAGCCTATTGCTAGATACTAGCATATTTAATGCGGCTGAGAACACGGTACTATGTGGTGTGTGTGTGTTAAAAGTTGTGATCTGATTGTGGGTGAGTAGGTATTGTGTGTAGTTCATATGTTTGCCTTGATGAGTGTTTGATGATTGTGTGATTTTTAATATTGTGTGTGTGTGTGTGTGTGAGTGTGTGTGTGCTATATTCTTCTAGACTCATGTATAATGCCTTTTCTTCTTTTTATTGTATACCACGTCCTCTGTTATCTCTTATTTATACCTTTCCATCCAATGGATGCCTGGAAGAGATTGCTTTTAGCAATAAGGCCGCCACTTGTGGCACTAGAATAAGTATTTTATTCTTCTTTCTTTGTAATTATTATCGTGTGTTGCAGTAAATAATTTTCTATTCTATTCTATTTATGATGCATACATCATAATAATAATACAAGAAATCACAATAATTGATAATTAGTCGCTTCGCTTTGTTGTGAAAGAAGAACAAGAAACAAACCAATCCACAAACGGATACACTTTCGTCATAGACATTGGTTTTTATCCAATGTCTATGACTTTCGTTTATAATATTGTTATAACGGCATACGTTTTATCTTTTCAAAATATCTATCTATCTATATAGGTATATCTATACATGCTGAAGAGGGTCAAAAGAATGAACATTGAAGATATTTAAGAAAAGTGTTAAACTTCGAATTGATAACAGAACACTTTCCAACAATTTCTAGAAATTTTGTCCGTGATCTATTTCTCTGTCTCTGTTTGTCTGTTTATTTAAACGCTCATAACGGAAGCAAAACGGGTCATCATGATTTTTATCTTGTAGATAGTATGAGGTCTTAGGCTACTTTTTATCCAGAAATAATGCGAGCGAAGTCGCGAGCGTCCACTGGTATGAAATAATATTATCTGAGTTACCTATTTTTTTTTTATTTGATGTTGTCACATACCAGATAGTTATATGTAGGTGTGTGTCTAGTATATGTATAGGTATAATGTGTAGACATGTGCTTAAATTACTATTGTATTAATATTGTGAGGTATTTTATTATTATGAATATGTCGAGAAGCCATTGGAAATACATTACTAACTATAACTGTTGACATTTCGGTGTCTTTGCTTTTAAGTTCTTGAATAAGATCCGCTGCTATTTATGGACTGTTTTGATATGCTACATAAGGTGACATATTGAATACTTGAGACATTTGTTAGAACTTCCTTAGAGTTTGTACTACAGTGGAGTCGGCGGAACAAAGGCTAGTTTCATGTTACATGGAAATCATTTTGGCGCCTTGAATTAATGATGTGTCTAAAGAAATAAATTGTTTGTAATTTCTTTCTATTGTTTCATTCTATATCATAATTTTGAGTTAAGAGTTTAAATTTTATATTAAGTTTCAGAATTTAAAATATTTAGTTTTAATTTTAGCTACGCCTTAATTTCCCTCTTAGCAGGGTAAATATAAATAGGTACATAATTATGCTAATAAAGGAATTGAAAGTGAAAATTTGTCTTAGTAAGTGGTTAAGATAAGCTTTCTTATTTAAGTTTGAAGGATTGACGAGTCAAGTTTATATATTGTTTTAAATTATCACCAAAGGACGATTTTCTTAGTAAAATACCTCTAAGTAGGGACAGAGGCGATGCGTGTATTAGTGCTTAACACAAAAAATACACTAGGTAAATAGAAAACATAAAATACTATACTTAAGGCTGGCTACACTATACATATTTACCTACGTAAAGACTTCGTCGGACTGAAAAACAAGAAAATTATCGTACGAAATGTTTTCATGTTTCGTTTGTTTTTATTCGAATAAAACAAAATCCAACCGCAAGTAGATCTCCCAGTATTGTACGAGTTGAGGTTGACAGGTGCGCGGTAACTGCATGAGTGTCGGTTCGTTTGTCGACAATCACGTCGCGGCGGCACCCGCGGCGCGCGGCGCCGACCACGCTCCGCCGCGTATCGCTCTTGCATGCTGGGCTGTACTAGTAAGGAGAAACGCCTATATATATATATAATATAATCGGTGACGATTTTAGACTGTTTTCAGTAAAATCGACATTCATTCGATTCTCTTAGCGATTCGATCCGCGAATAATCGCATTTTTTTACCGTGAGAACATTACTTTGTTGTTCGGATTTCTGATCCCGAATGATGATCTTCTTAGATCCAAGCGAGAATTATAGTAAACTAATGATCTCTGTGTGAACACTGAAATTTCTTAATATGATTTTAAATATGATGTTTAATAGGTATTTTAAATTACCTAATTTCCAAAACACAAGTTTTGTTTTTTAAGCTAGTGTATAATGTATTTTGTTTTTTCAATGCGTAGCACTTTCCATACCACCTAGCAGCGTGAAAAAGCAGTGTCTTTGATGCGTCTCCCGCGACGCGTTAAACAAGAGTCGAAAAACGCGGGGCGTCGCCACGGCTCGAGGGTGGCATAATTCACTTAAATCATGCTTAAATCGCGCCTCAACTACGCACGTATTCAAAGAGCTTCCCTCCGACACCCCTCAATAATACCTGCTTAACTTTACAATCCTCTCACGAAATTACCAACCTCAGCATTAATTTAATTAGACGACGCAACATAAACGGTTTCATAGCTACAAAAATGCCAAGGTTGAATCAAAACAGAGGGAAACAATCAGAAAAACAATTCAATACGACAATGAAATCGCAGGAGACATTCATAAGAAGGAGCCTGATCCAAAAATCCGGCAAATAAAATTCCAATAACCGGAGGAGCGGAATGACATATTCGGTTTGCTCAAATCCTTAAAACGTCATCCAGATATCCATTACATGTCTATTAAATCTTACGACATATATTTGCGCGGATCAGCAGAGTTCCCCTCGCAAACAGCGCGCCGATTACAGGCTCGGCCGACCGGAGTAAACGAATATAAAACACATGCGGGAAGACGAATGCAAAATGTACTCGTCAAGATTTTGCATAAGCAAACAGTGGAATCACCCCTTTAGCGGTACCGGGCACCCGCGCATTCAATATTTGGGGGTGATTGAAAATCATAGAAGTATTTTTCCTAGCTTCCTCTGGTGTAGGTAAAACTATAGGTAAAGCCGAACAATTCTCACTGTTTTTAATCTTATAAGCGTTATTCATATTTTTCATTAAATTCACATGGCTTCACAACAAACATGGTATGACGACAACTAGGTATAATTGGACCAAAACAAACTAAATTAGAATTGTTCATATACAAGTCCTAACTAATGAATCAATCAGAATCCAACGTATACTTACTCTCAACGAGATTATAACATATTATGTTCAAGCTTCTAAGAATAGTTAAGCTTATATTATTATGTCTATCAGTCCTTCCTAGAAAAACCTGTCGCCTACAAATCTAACTCCTATGAAACGTATAGAATGTCATGTGTATTATTCTCATTCACTGGCCACGTACGAAAGAGTGGGAGCGAAAGTCTGCTGATGCAGCATTCGTTGTATTTACGTTAGTGCAGGTCATTCTGTGAACTGTGATAAGATAGGACCTAAGACCAATTCTACGGAGTAATAAACACTTTAACAACAGGTTCAAATTTCTTTTCTACTGTAGATAGGTTACTGTTATTAATATTCGTGTCAGAATAACACTTGTACATTATCTATGTATGTAATTTTCGAATAAAAGTACACTACAAATCTACTTAATATTCTGATTCGCTCTTATAAAACCGCATTTGTTATCTATTTTCATCAACATCATCATCAGCTTACAATCGACAAATAAGCATAAATTGCCCCCTCATTACCTAAGTCATTCGTAAGGTAATCGGCTAATCTCAACCAAATTTTCTATGATATCTGATGGTACGCACCACTGTGAGTCTAAGATGAACCAACTTTACCATGAAACCTTTAATTACAATTTAACTATTTACAGTAGAAGTAAACGAAAGAAAGCAGCCGTGACAGTGTCAACATTGCCACGTGGAGACCGACGAAACCTGACCTACAAAGCTTATTTGAAGGACATCGAGAAAAGGAGAGTGACCTGACGTAGCAGCATCTAAAGTGATGAGTCGCGCGTGTCCGGCTGCCTGGGCGGCCGCCGCCCGGCCAGCTCAAGTAACGACCTATCGATTGGCAATAGTGCCTAGTTAGCAATACCGCCCGCCCGCGCCCGCCGCCCGCCGTCCCGCTCATCTAGATCTCGACGCAAAATGGAAGCTTTCTAATTTATTCATGAAGTTTCTATTTACGTTTAGTCTGTAGACGTTTGTGTGTATTAAATGAATTAGTTTGTATAACGTCTAGATAAGAATGTAAATATAACTAAAATGAACAGAATTTTTGGCTGCGGTTGCTTTGCTAAAGACGGGAACTGAGTTTTTTAGAATAGATATAGATAGCTCGCACTGTAACGTCGAATTGTTGTTTATTACATCATTGACTTATTAAAAACACTTTAAATAAATATAGTTATATAATTTAGGCTAAGTTATTTTATAGTATTGAGAACATTTCTTTACACCATACTAAGTAGACTAACACGTATAACATCACCGAGTGCTTTAATTTTAATTAATATGTTTTTCATATTTATTTACCCATACTTACATAGTTTTACGTTAGTCGTCAAGTTGCCCTGATCGGTACCAAGTTAGAGTGACGGGTAAACAGTCTGAGCCGTGACCCTGCTGCTGCAGAATTTAGAAGCTGCTTCATAAGCATCCGTCAGCATCACGTCAACAATGCCACGGTCATGCTGTTTCTGAGTGTTATAAGTTTTCAAACCAACTTTATCGTGTCATCCAACCCACGGATTGTATAGATGATGATTTTCTTCATAGTTCAATGAAAGTGAAAAAGTATTTACTTATGCTCTATTACTACAGAAACTAACACTATTTATCGAACGATTTGTTTTTTATTACAATTTTTATCTTGAGTAAAGGAAACTATTATTCTTCATCGTATTCTAAGAATCGTGTACTTATCATTATTCGACAATCAGAGCACACTTGCTCTTAAAAATGAGTATGATAAAAAATGTGAGAATACCAGCCGATCATCAACCCATTTTTTTTTAAAGCTTTGGCGACCTAAACTGGCTAAAATCGAAACTTATCTAAGCACGTACTTTTTTTTGGAGCTCCGTAAATTTAAAGATGAAAGCGAATTACGTTGATGATTACAGCTTGTGGACTAAAGGTACTTTCTTTGAAACGTCAGCAATCAACGTATATTACGGTAATTAACATGCATACAAGTATTATGAAGAATACAACCTTTTCAACATTTTGCATCGCTGTATCTCCGAAATGGTGATTCTTAGAAAAAAAAGTGTTAGAACAATTTTTATAGATAATTGCTTGATGAGTAATTTTTTCTCAACTACTTTTGTTATAAAACTTACCGTTTAGCTGCAAAACTCAATAAACCAATTTTTGTAACCTTTGACCTTGAATTTTTTTTTCCACACTTCGGATTGATGGGGATTTTTGAGAAATTGTGTATGATAGGGCTCCCAACATTCATGCCAATTTTTAAGCCAGGTGCGAATTAATGTAACCTTACCCCTATTTTTGGTGCTAATTTGACCGGACTAAACTGTTATTATTAGTTTTATTATTCATGTTACATAATAGCTATGACGTAATTTACCTTAGTACCTAGTATTATATTGGGAGATGACTCTGGCCTCGTAACACAGTCTAACGGCTACCACGAGGTCAGAGGATTCACACGTTATTGTATATTTACGTCAAATAAACGAATTTTGTATTTGTATTTTTGTATTTCTATCTGTTACCAAGATCCGCATCAGTCAGCATCCACCAGTCTACACAGTGTCAAGTAGCAGACAGGCGACCCTGCAGCGGCAGCAGATCAATCTGCCAAGTAAGCCTGCCTCAGCACCACGTCGACATTTCCACGGCTCAACTGTTGCTCGAGCAAGTTTTTACATTCGAAAACCTCTATAAGTATAGAAGCTACCGTAATATGGCTAGAAGGAAATGTAGCTGTTTATTGTTTCTTTTTTAACGCGGAATAGGTTGGAGTTAGCCCACAGTCGGACTAATGTTAATGTGATGTAATGTTGCATTGCTACAGTCTACTAAACTAGTAAGTACCTATCTAATTCTAGATTTGAATACTCTTGGATTGAAGTTAGCAGGAAACAATCTTATTTTTTATAAAAATGTGGAAAAAGGCAGACGATCTCCCTGATGGTAAGTAGTCATCGTCGCCTATGGATACTTGTACCTCCAGAGGTGCTGCAGCACTTTGCCAGCTTAGAGAGGAATCTATCTATATTCTTCCTTATTGTAAACAAACTGTTTATTCTCTTTCAAACTTGATAAAGCTGTACTGTGAATCTATACAGTGTCAAGTAGCAGGCAGGCGACCCTGCAACGGCAGCAGATCAATCTGCCAAGTAAGCCTGCCTCGGCACCACGTCGTCATTCCCACGGCGCAACTGTTGCTCGTGCTAGCTTTTATAAATCTTTTCTTTGTTTACATAATAGATATGGTTTTGACAACAAATGAACGTTTATATAGTTAGAGAATAAAACATTGAGTTATTTATCCAAAGGTAAAGTTACAAAAATTGAGATAATTTAGTATTAGCGTTTGCTTAGTGTGGGGCTAGATGGCGCTGTGTGCATTGTCCCGGAATATTTATTATTTTATTATTTATTTATATATATATATATAAAAGATTTTGTAGCAATTCCAAGTTAACAGGTGCGATACTTTGTTATTATGTAGGTATATCACAGAGAGAATATAACAGTGACTACGTATACTAGTGTAGTAGCCGTGTTTGCGTATGAATTATGATCTGATAGATAACATGATAATTTTAACATTATGTACCTACCTATGGATTGTTACATACAAAATTGAAGTAACTCTTCAATTTTGTATGTTAGAAAACTTGAGAGTAATAAAAAATGAAGACATATTTGTATACGTTAACGATGTGCTGATGGTAAAAAAGTATTCATTACAAGAAATGAGATAAGAACCTTTTTTTATAATCGCCAAATGGTTTTTGTTTCGCAAATCGAACCAAAAAATCCAATCATTACCACAAGTAACATCAATCCTTATTCATTTTTTCACTACAAAATTTCATAGATTTCACCTCAAACCCAATTTCCTGGCAGAATATTCCAGAACACCTGTTCAAGGGAGGCAGCGGGGCGGCGGCGCGCTGAGTCGGCGCTGGCTCAGCACAATCTGCGGGTCGATACTCCACGAGGCTCGGAGCCTACGCGCTCTTTGTTTGGACCGAGATGCTTTCGCGGAGAGGGTTTGTGTTTTGCGGGTTTTTTTTAAGCGTAGTTAGTTATTTAATGTATTCCCTTGTGTCCGTCTTCATAATTATTTATTAATAATTTATTTTTTCGTGATCTTATTTATTTATTATTAATTTATTCAATCCTTTTATCCAATATTATTAAAAAACAAAGCTATATTATGGATCGAGCGGGTTGTATAATGTTTTATGGGCATTAAGTACAACATATACCTATCATCAACATCTTGAATAGAGCTGTGAACTATCAAAGAAAATTACAAAAAAATACAATAACAATTAATATGCTATAAGCGTAAGCTTAGTATAATATGTCCTGAAATATTTATTTAAATCATAAGAAAATCACAAATGTAACTGTGTCCAAATAAAACTAATTGATTAAAGTAATTTTTGTTCAAATATTGTAAGTAATTATTTTAATAAAGTTAAATTACACGTGTAACTAATTAAACAACGTAATACATTTAAAGATGGCGAATATACGATATGAATTTGTGTCATATCAAATTTCTTTAAAATCAGCACATTTTTGTAAAGGCACTGAAAATTTGATTTATTGGGTAAGAAATAAGAAATTATTTATAAATGTATCCCAATTAGACATCTTATTATAGGTTACTAGGTATGGTAAAAATGCTAAACGTCATTTCCTAGCATTTGTATTCAGGAGTGTGAAGATATGTTATAATTAGCTCATAATGTAAATACTAAAAGGCAATTCTCGCACACTAAAGATTTTTTTTTCGGGATTTTCCTATAGTTATAATGTTACCATTATGTTGTAAATATTTGCATGTACCTACCGACATATGTAGCCCTAGCCTCAACACATATTTCTCAGAAAATGTGAATAAAATCAACAGTAGCATAAATGACATACATTTATTGCTGATGCTTCAGTTTAGTAAACGCTACTGCTACGTCAATGGTGAACCCAATATAGGCTTTGTAAGAAGGCACGTATATGCACATGCACAAACACCTAGTCTCGGTACCTACATGTTAGTGATAAAAAGCATATTTATTACTCTACAAAAACCTCCCAGAAATACTGAGTGCTCTAATTGTTTTTGCTCGGGTCTAATAGTGCAAAAGTAAATATCTCTAAAATCGTCTGAATGTTATCTATACTATATAGGTACTATAATATTATAAAGCTGAAGAGTTTGTTTGTTTGTTTGTTTGAACGCGCTAATCTCTGGAACTACTGGTGCAAATTGAAAAATTATTTTTGTGTTGAATGGACCATTTATCGAGGAAGGCTGTAGGCTATTATAACATCTCGCTGCAACTAATAGGAGCGAAGAAATAATGGAAAATGTGGAAAAAACGGGGAAAATTATTCATCTTTGAGGGCTTCCGTTGCGTGTGATACGAAAACGGTTCGAGATATCAAAAAAATATGCATGAAAGATTTAATGCCCAAAATAACTATTCCACGCGGACGAAGTCGCGAGCACAGCTAGTTTTTTTATAAAACTTAGCAAAGCGTGACAAAAAGATTTATCTTTTAGTCGCTTGATCGTGAAGATGGATCAAACAATAATATACAAATCATGACAAAAATTGTATTTAACTAATTTTGGTTTTGATAATACTCGTACATATATTGTATTATGCAGTTTTAAGCGATATTGAAACAAGCTTGCTCAAAAGAATCATATCAATCTCGTCTTTAAGATAACACTTTCAAAAATCAAATCACCTTTATTTCCAACAATTCCATTCAATTGGTCTACTTCTGGTATTTACTGAGGCTAGCAAATATTTTTAGAAACAGTCAAATACAGAATTCAAATCAAACTTTCCTCAGTTCCTCCAACAGTAAACAAAGGAACAGAAAACCGCAGAGTCTCCAGAAAGGAATCACCTGAGTGTTCAGAAAATGGAAAGTTCAGTGACGTCGAGCGACCTTGCCACTAGAAAAATGTGCCGCGTCGGTGCGGCGCCGTCATTGCGGGGGCTTATGTTCATCAACACAACATGCTGACTTTAGTGGGAAAAAATTTTAAACCATTTCATTTTTTCAAAACTTGTGTCAACCATAAAGTCTTTATGTAATGTATCTTTCTATTTTTTACACGGCGCAGTCAGCTATTTGATTATTATGTCACCTGAAGCAACATCCGCACAAGTGACATTGTGATCCAAGGCAGAGTATAACCTATATCGGTATTAAAAAGCAATAAACTTGGAACAAGAGTTGGCCACTCTCATTCGATAAAAAAGGAAGAAGCAATAAACTGAAATTTGACTACAACCTCCTAGTGTTAAGCACCTACCGGTGTGTTCGGGCACCACGGTTTGAGAGCCAGTACCATCCCACATTGGGCCACAGTGTCTTATTGCTATAGCTTATATAATATTGCTTCAGGTAATTTCCGATTTATCTTATTGTTATTCAGCCAAACGATACAACAATAGCTTATCCCTACTCAACGATTTCTTTAGAATAGTATATTGGACAGAATGATAATGATATCATTTTATTAAGTATAGGTATATCACACACCGGCACGGATAAATGATGTGAGAAAGAAGATATGCAAGTTATGTACTACTCGCATAATACAATTTTAGAGATACAATAATGCTAACATTCAGTATTATACAGATTCTTTTCTAGGCGTAGCCTTCAATGGATTACCTTATTTTACTTACTCATGTTCTAATTCAATTTGTGCCTACTACTACTATACATATCAAACAAAAATCGTACAACATAAACAAGCAAGAAAATATTGGGATTTGTTTATGAAATAGGAAACTTACTGCCCCATGCATAACCATGGAGCTGAAAGACTCATAACTTACAATGTACAAGAGTAGGTCTAGTATTTACATAGGCACACCATAAATCGCTGGTCAGAAATGCAGTGCAATGGCACAGCAGAAATAATTGTGCCATACATTATTATGATATACGTACACAAAATGGGCCATTTGAGTGCCGGGCCGCAGTAACAATGGCCATAATTCTCGTCGACTTCATTAACAGGCCTCCATTTGCATGACAACGTCGACTTATGTACAGCTATAGCTCGTAATAAGCGGCCAAGAGGATGGAGGTGGATGTACTCTGAATGTTCCACTAGAGCGTTAACAAAACCTCCTTTCAGGGCAAAAAGTATGGAATGGAGCAAAAGTAGTCCGTATTCCAAAGAGTTACAGAGCTCTTGGGTCGTAATTGTGTGAAAGAGGTTCGTGGTTGATGCTGCGAGCTCGGTAGGCGGCGCGGATTTCGTCTCGCTCTGATTGGGCGTGGCCTCGCTCGGCACGCCCCCCGCTTTGTGACGCGCCGCTCTCTCGTAGTCCTTGCTACGGGGTCTACGAAGGGTCTACGGTGGTGCTACGAAATGAAAATATAAAAAAATGGGCTGTTGTTCGAATTTTGGTTTATACCTAGTTAGTACATTTTTATGAGACATTATTGAATACAAATAATAATAAATAAATCTCATTAATTCCAAAGTAATATGAAAAATTAAGAACATGACATGCTAAATAAAATAACTGTTTTGTTAATATGAAATATATATTAAAAAAACGATTGAAATTATATTTTTTTGACTAAAATTTATCCCTAGGCAGTTTCAGGAATGAAACAGGTTTTCACATAGTGACTAAACATACCTTACTTAGCTCAGTACCACTCAGTTCTGATAGTACAACGTTAGTGTTTTATGCTAGCGTCATACATGACCATAGCTGATATACAACGATCTACAGCTCTTGTCTAGAAGAAACCAGAACTTATTATAAGTATATTCTATCAAAACTTACAAATATTTGAAACAATCATTTGTCCCAATCTTACAATACATTCAAACAATACCTAAAGTACTTACCGCGTTTACCGCATATTTGTGTTTCACCTTACAAAAATGTGATGCGGCAATACCAGGAGTCAGTTTCAATACAGAGAAATCATATCAAATAACTTGACATTCCGTATACCTAACTAAATATACAATACGTATGTGAATAGCAACATTGTATGCTTCCTGTTTAATGTTTATGAGTTAAGTACACAGATTAATTTCTTCTGCACTGGACCATGCACTTTGGCGTGATGTAATAAACTGAGATAAGAATTGACTCGTGTCAGATTACTTAAGTACTTAGCACCAAAACGTAGGTATGTGTTTATTTCGTGAGAAGTTATGATTTTAAGCATAACCATCTCAGTTGACATTAGTTTGAACGCTAGGATATATCTATTCTATATTATATATATCTGGCATTTTTTCTATAATAATTGTCTTGTTTGTTAATTAATTATAATTATTGTTTCTGTTTATGTAAGTATTGATCTATCTCTGGTACCCCTAGATACAAAATGTTGTTTTTTTTAATTAAAAACGTTTTTTCACTATGCATCATACCGGTCCAATATACTATGCCCAAAAACTCAGTATCATTATTACTGACTGACGTCAGTCAGGTTTTAAATCTAATGGTTATATTATATACCGTTGTTGCTTCTGTATGCTTTCAGATGACAAGATTTGGGTGTTAGGTATGGTAAAAATCTACTTATCATTTCAGTTGGATCTAAGATACAAATCTTAAAATTAGAAAACTTAACAAGTTACAGCATCGTAGGTATATAATCATCGTGTGACAAAGGTTTTCAAGTTTGATGTTCAGTCATTTTGTTAAAAGCTTTTTCTTTCAAACTGGCAACACAGAAATACTTTAAAACTACTGCTTGGCGGCAAAATAAAATTTAAAAGTGTGATACGTGTATATAATATATAAACCTAGAGAGTACAAGATGAGTGATATGCTTCGCTGGACGAATCTGCATAAGAAACCTACACCAAACTACAATGGATGTCCCAATAATCGAGTCTGTTTCAGCTTGTTTCTACGCTTGACATAGTGGAGTATTAAATTTTGTCTATCTACAGTACAGTAAGTTATACCTTGATACGTACATCAAAAGAGCGTTCCTCGAGAAAAGAGTTGTGTCCAGAAGGGAACAAACTCAAGCAGATATATATAAGTATATAAAAATTTAAACTAAGAATCAATCTATCAGTATTTTCCTAAACAATTACTGCGTAGTTAAACCAAGTAAACACATAAATGCACATACTTACTGAAACAATATAAACATCACGGTTGACTCCAATCGAGTCCAATGACTTTGCTTGAGGCGATTGTGAAACAGTTGACAATATGCTGATTGCAACACTTGCAAAAACCAGGTCGTTGCAGTTCTGAAGAAGAATAAACCTACCTGTAATATACCTACCTACAACGAGTAACAGAATTGAAATTTTTGTTATGACAGATTTAGGTACTGCGCCCGCGTCGTCACACATCTGGGAAAAAAGTAGTCGGGCATGTAACTTTTTAAATTTCATCCAAAGAAGTTGTCATGTCAAAACTGGACAAATACGCACACTCCTAAGCTTGCGTCTTTATACTGGGTTACTCGAAACAAACACATAACCTTGTACAGGTGACTTTAGTACGAGAAAAGCAACAACTTTTGTACTACGACTTTAGGAATTTCGAGAAAAAAGCAACTGGGCCATACAATAGTGCGACGTACCCTATCTAATTGTAAAGAGAAACGAAACGATATTTTAATACTGTTACGGATGCCAGTGGCGTCGATCACGTTGTTTCGAGATAAAGAGTAGGCTCTATATTACTAGCACCCTATACTATAACCACAACAAAAGTTACGATGATCTACTACTCTGCTACTAAAAGTGGTTTCTTATATTTTTATATGTTTATAGGTCGATTTGTATAAAGGCCATAAAAAGGTTTGAAATCATTTGACTATCTATACATATTAGTACCTGCTTCGGCAGTACATATACTATCTGTACATATACCTAACAATAAAGCTGAAGAAGGTCAAAAATCTGAACATAGAAAATATTAGAAAAAATGAATGTTTGGGTATACTTTGCATCGATAATAAAACACTTTTCAGCAGTTTTTATAATTTTTGTCTTTCTCTCTGTTTATCTGTGTCTCTGTTTATTTTAACGCTCATCACGCAAAAGCGGCCGAACAGAACTATGCTGTAGGCTATGTAGGTAGTATAAAGTTTTTATCCTGAAATAATGCGAGCGAAGCCGCGGCGTCCACTAGTGAGTAGATAAATTTATTTCGATATATATTTAAAGTAGTTACTTACTGTATTTTCCACAAATCATGATTATTTGTCGTTGGCAGTTTACCGTGGTGTCACCAGAAAGATAATTTGAGTTATTACAGGGCGTGATCTACCTTTAAAGCAAATTATCCAATTTGGTCCAGCCGTTATACATTGAAAATGAGACTCTTAAATTTTCGGCTGTTATTATTAAAAAATCAAACATATTGAGATTTAACAAAAACTCAATTAGAAACATCAGCTCTATACCATCTCAGATTGTTAAATTATGTAATATTCCTAGCTCAAAACTTTTATTTTCAAACTGTCTATAGGTACAGTCACCATAGCCAAATCAGCAAGGCGAATTTATCAATGTGGCGGACTTCGGTCATTTAGCGACATATTCTCGAAGCTACTTTTTAGATTCAGAAACAAACCTTTATGTACAAAAGCTGTTAATCGAGTCCTAAGTAGTAACAATGTAATAATGCATTAATGAACATGACTTACAATTCATGCTGGTTGCGCCAGTTAGGAATCATTTTACGATAATACGAATGTATAGGTACTCTACGGATAAAGGTGCCTAATTTAAATCTAATCCTAACTTATACGTGCCTAGTTAGTAACTTAAAAATCTGTTCTAATGTAAGTAATGTATGATATCCCTGCATCTGTTCAAGTTCAAAACGACTTAACTATAGTCCTACCTAATATTTCTAAACATTTAGTATGAGTAAAAAAAGAAAAATTATATTGCTTACATATATTTTATTAGGAAAACACAAATCTTCCTGTTTTAAGTAGATATAACTATTTATTTACAAAATACTCGATTAATGTTGTTTGAGTCATACAACTTACACATAAAATTTACTTTAGTAATACATAGAGTTAACGGAGCTAATCATATCTTATGACACAACCATACATTTAACACGGTGCTTACGGAGCCGGTCCCGGCGGGATCCTGGCCGAATCGTTCCACCATCGTAATAAAAACTATAAAACTGGAACCGATGATATCTTCAAACTTAACAAAAGCACGAGAGCGTCGTGTGGCGAGTGCGGGCGGCGGGCGCGGGCTTAGTAGCGCTGCCAGGCGCACGAGGCGGCGGCTCGCGGCGCCGCGCCCGACCGTCACAGCTCCGAGAAGAACTCCGGCGAGGAGTGCGGCGTGGGCGGCGCGTGCTGCGGCACGGCGTGCTCGCGCCCCACCAGCGCTAGCCGCTGCTTGAGCACGTCGCGCTCGTGCGTCACGCGCGCCACCTGTAGCTGCAGCACGTGCAGCTCGTCCTGCAGCGAGCGGTTGGTCAGCTCCAGCTCCTGCCGCTGCTGTAGTCGCTTGCTGCGGCAGTTCTGTGCGTAGCCGCGGTTCTTCAGCGTGCGCCGCTTCTGCTTGAGCCGCGTGACGTCCTCGCGCGGGAAGCCGTGAAGCCGCTTGTTGAGCTCGCGCACGCTCAGCGTCATGAGCAGGTCGTCGCTGATGAGGTCGTCGCCGCCGCACGACGACGGCTGGTAGGACTGGTGCGGGCCCCGAGGAGACATGGCCGAGCACGAGCTTTCGGGACGTAGCGCCGCCTGCTGCATGTGGTGTTCGTGCTCGCGCCAGTCGCGCCGGTCCCATTCCTCGAAGTTGCCACAAGGTACGGTGCGCATGTCAAGAGGCTCTCGCATATGCGGTAACCACAACACGTCGTCAACGAGCGCGGCGCGACAAGGGCTGCGGCCGGGCGGCGCGGGCGGTGTCTCGGGAGGGGTGCTGGGGTCTACGGCGATGGCGACGTGCGGCTGCGGGTAGGGTCCCGCGTCGGGCCACGGCCTGCAGGCGCGCGCGCACGCGGGAGGTGTCTCTACCAGCTCGTGCCATCCGGCGCGCAGCGGAGGCTCGCGCTTCACCAGGTGGTGGTCCTCGAGATGGTCGAGCTCAAAGTTCTGCACGTACTCGTCAGCGAGCTGGTCCTCGTCCGCCTCGCGGTGCGGCTGCGGGGGCAGGGTCTGCATGGCGCTCGCCTGGGAGCAGTCCGCGATCGTGTGCTCCACCATGGGGCCGTGCGCGGGGCACGGCGGCCGGGATGCGACTGCCGCTGCGCTCCGCCGCAGGGCGGGCGAGACTCCGCCCCCACCCGCTCGGAGCGCCGCGCCGCCGCCCGGGTGGGCTCTATGCTCACAGACATAAGTTCGCTAATATTTGGCTAGTAATACCACAACACGATATAATCACAACATGACACACATTACGAAACAACAACATACCTTAGTATATGTAAGTACCTACATAGCTAGTACCTACATCACTTTGGAGACTAGCTTATGTACGTAGTTACTTAGTATATGCATTAGGTATGCATAAATTCAACCGATAGAAATTTAAAGGTAAGGTAAGCTGAAATATTAATATTTCGAACAAATATTTTGTGTTTCGTGGTACGTAGCAGCTGCTACGAATATCGTAGCACCAACAAAATGCTAAAACTGTATCGGAAAGTTAATTAGGCAGTGTAGAGGCAAAGGTACATAGTAACGAGAAAAGATACGCTTTTTGCAATAAGATCGCTTCTATATTAGAATAAAATTAACTTTATTACCTATTTTGTAATATATGTGTTGCGTCTTACATTAAAGTACTAATATGTCGATCTCTACTTAAAAAGATTTAAATACCTACATACAAATCTTGAAACTTATCAATTTCGAGACAAGTGTAACAAACAATGATTTACGATTACAAGGTTGACATTTAATTAACCCTTGTAATAATCCTATAAATTACATAATATTCGGGCTGGAGTTGGCCAGAACAAAGTGATTTCACGGGTGACAGCGCGCGGGGTGGTGCCGGTATTACACATACACCGAGGGTTGCTAACCCTTTAACTCATTATTTAGCTAACAATAACTAAGATGCTTTTGTTGTGGGATAATTGGTAACTTACTGATACAGATATAGGTACTTACTTTTTTATTTTAAGTAACATAAGCAAGACTGAACCGGTTCTTTTTGAGTAAGCATCATCCATCTTAGACCATAGCTATTGCTTACCATCAGGCAAACAATGGTCAAGTGCAAACTTGTTTTAGTTGAAGAAAAAGTTAACGTAAATGTTAATTTGTATCTATCTATTAGTAAAATTTCTTTTTTCCTTTTTGTTGTACACCACATTCTTCTTTTTTTTTTCTTTTGCTTATTTCTCTCCAGCTGAAGGTTGCCTGGAAGAGATCGCTTTCAGCGATAAGGCCGCCGCTTGTGGCACTAGTTAAGGTGCAATTTGTTCTATGTACTGTTTTTTTAATATGTGTCAACAATAAAGAGTTAATCTATCTATCTATCTATCTATCGAAAATTCTTACATACGTTTATTAAAAAAAGAAAATTTTGAAATGAAAGTCGACGCGATCTTCCACTCATTCGAGGAAACCAAAAATTAATTACATTTGGGCGCTTTCGTAGGTCAAAAGACACGTTAAACTGTGTCCTTTTTGTTTGCCATATTACAGCAGTTGTTGAGCCGTGTCATAAGCCACGAATACCTACCATTGGAAGAAGACATAACAATTATTTTTTCAGCTAACTTCCGAAATCAAAGAGATTCTTATTTTGACTAAATGTTTGTTATGATTAGGCGGTTCGATTTCTCCGCTAATTATTTTATTGTACCTATGATGATTACAAAGGTTTTTTAAGTCCATTTTAACTAGATAACTCTTTGCATTCCAGTAGGTGGTAGGATAGGGTTGTGGTGCTCGCCGGGGCCTGACGCAGCGCCGCTGTTTGCCCGCGGTCAACATTGTTAGCGAGAGATGAACCAACATTATCCTGCAGTATTAGACATATAACCATTTTAAGGAAACAAGGCTCACGGCAATGGGAACTATGAAAAACTAACTATCAAAGTCTATTAATAGCAAAATCTATTAAACCACCGAGTCAGCAATATAATATTTCATAAATCACTTCAATATGTAGATATGTAGATATATGAAGGTGCATATAAAGGAGATTTGCCGTTTATGACCTACTATTTTTATTTCTACATCGTTCTCCTTTTCTAATGGCCAAATGGGATCAGATTAACAAAATCATTGATTTGAAATAAGGTATAAAAGCTGTAACACTATTCACACAAGAAGACTGACTTGTAAACTCACACCTTCTGTTAAGAAATCCAAATACAGTTTGCTAGTAAAAATATACCACCAAAAATAGTATTTTCTATGATACTGTGTTTAAGTATATTGTGACCACACCCCGCCCCCTTCTGCAGATATAACATGATTTCCGACCTCACGTACCGCAGCTTTGTTAATTGCTCGCCTCAAATGCGTAGGTACATCAATTATAACAAGTCAAATAAAACGGTATGCTTGTGCTTTTCGTACTTATCATTATGGTTAAAGCATAGATATGTAGTAGGTACTGCTATTTGTTGTAAAAATGGGTATCATTTTAAAAATACCACATGAAGCCGAGAGTTATTTTTCCTTTTTCAGCTGTATGTGAAAGTTAGGGATAAAATGAATGAATGCATTAATTATTGTCCGAAAACTAGGTATAGTACAGATGTTAAATAATGCTAATAGAATAGACAAAAAGGGAAGGGAAAAGAATAAGTTGTCACATCGTATTGAGCAGTTTTGAAATCGAAAGCAAAATGTATACTTACTGCTTGCTAATCGGTTTAATTGTTATACCATGTTGGTGATATCTATCCACGCTTTTTGATTTTTGTGTTTGAAAATAAGGACATAATTAGATTTTTTTTGAACACGAAATGGGTTTAAGTTTTACTACAGCCTACCTGATGTTAAGTAGGTGCCACATGAGTCTAAGATGTAGCACGAAAGAAGAATATATTGAAGTACCATTGAAATCTAAATTATATAAGTATCTTAGAAAAGTAGATTTAGTAGTATAGGTATGAGACAAGTTGCAAATCTAGTGCTTATGTCAGTACCTATTTTAGACCACATTTACTAGAAAAATGTGTTCAAGTACAAATCAATTCCGTTAAAAAAAACATTACAAAAGCTCATTATTCAGACAAATATCTCCCACAAAATTCAAATAGGTATAAAAAGCACCCCGTTCCTCCATTGTGTGCGACAATACAAAAACTTAAAAAAAATACAAAACAGCGATAAGGTACGTATAGAGCACGGAGCACGTCCGTTCGTATCGACTGCTCTTCATCAATTGATCGCGCTCTTGACACTGCGGTTAGGTCACGCTGCCGACGTACATTGTACGTACATACTGACTGTACGTAATGTATGTATGGGCACGGAGATTTCGGTGAATATGTTTAGGTTTAGAATGATGGGAATTGCATGAAGAAAAACTTTTTGAAGCGTGGATTAGGTTTAAATTTGGTAACAGCCCGCCTGATGTTTAGCACTTGTGTAGTCTATCAGCGGTTATATTCTCTTTCTAGTCTATGATGAAGAATTATAAATTAGAATTTATTTTAAAATTAGAATCTCCCTTCATAATATTATGTTTGTTTTTTTTATTTTGTGTCCCTTTTTAAAAGGGTAATAGTATTCTTTGTTTTGTGTTATGGCTTTTGCGAAATATTATTATGTTGTTATTAGGTATCTAAGTACATAGGTAATACCTACAGTAATGCCATCAAAAATATATTCATAGGTATAAATAAACTTCACAACTTTTTGAAAGGCAGAAGGGCCAAGCTCCTAACTCCACAAACTCGAAAACCACAATTTTCCCAAAATTAGCCCCACTTGTTTATTTGTTACTTACCTTATATTCAGTGAGAAGTATTAAACACCTACAAAACGGTACTCGCTAACAAAATTATAATTCTAACTTGGCTGTATAGAAGTAATATCAAGACAAACATACATATTGCTTGTCACCAACAAAACATACTCTCATTCAGAAAACAGCTTTCCCTATTTACAATACGTCCGCCTCGTGTCGAAGGCGATCTGATAACAGGTCGTTGACCCCTGCACAAGCCACGACCGGGGTCGAAGGTGGATCATTCGAGATCTCTCTTATCATAATCACCTTGCAGATTGTAGGTGTTGATTACTATGTTGCACTGAGAATAGGTTTGATATGTTAGTAACAGTTTTTTTTACATGATATAGGCTTACGCTTGACTACAACTTGCCTGATGGTAAGCAACGTTATAGTCTACGATGTAGCGCGCTTGCCTAGAAGAAACCGGTTTACTCTCGACTTGAAGACAAATTATAGTTCAAGGGGAATAGAGATTCGGGCAAGGAGTTCCACAGTTGGGCTGTCCGCACGATGAAAGTCGAAGCAAAGCGCTAAGTTTTGATAGAATGAGTCAGTGGCGATACGATTTTTTTAGGTTAGATTAGCATGTGGTGATCTGAGAATTTAAGTTCAATAAAGATTTTTTTTATTTGATTTGATTGATTTAAGAAAGATACACAACATGTATTTATTTATACTTGCACACATACAATTTAAAAAAAAATAGGTACATGTGCCCCGAGATATTGGGGCGTAGCATAGACTGATAAGCGCTTATAAGTTTATGTGAACACCTCCAATAATAATCATTAGCAAACACATGGTTTATCCATTGTATTAAATATAAAGTAAAAGTGTATTGAATACCTAGTGAATGAAGAAATGTGTATAATTTTTTTGTTTTGCTTTCTTATTAAAATACAAGAATGATAAGTCGTATTTCCTCATGAGTGAGGGTCGTGACTCCCCCGCAGAATTAATTCGGGGAATTCTCTTGTGCAGATACTTTGTGGTGGGCGCCCAGGTCCTTCCACAGAAGACGCATGTCCTGGGATATGGGGGTCAACAAACATGTCGGTTTCCTCGCGATGTTTTCCTTCACTTCTAAGAAAAGAATGAATGAATTCAAAAGAATTATATTTGTTTTTTTTTACTAAAAGATCTTAAACACTGCTCTACTGATTTACTTAGATGAAGCAAGCTAGCCTAGACACAATACAGAAATACCTAGACGAAACTTATTTACTCTGCCTTTGCAAACCATGAATATGAATGAATCTCTCTAGATTAGGTATTTATATTTTGGTTTTCAAATGCATGAAGTGACTCCTCATGACTAAGAGTCGTGACTCCCCGGCAGAATTTATTTATTAGGGATTCCGCGGAGTAAAAAATGAATTATAGAGAACTTTAAATAGTAGGTAACAAAATAAAATGTATTCAAAATAATTAATTATTAGTAATTTCATTCACATTTTCAATTCTTACACTAAACAACATATTTATATAAATATTAGTATCAAAGTATAAAATTATTGATGTAAAACACTACGACTTCCATTTTATAGCAACACAATACATCCTATGACATTGTATAGCCTTCAAACTATACCTACATAAAATAATAATTTCCCAGTAATTAATTACCATTTACTTAACAAGTATCAAAAATGCTTCGTTGCATGTAACTTGATCAAGTAATTTCATACAAAACTGCAGAATAAAATGCTTTTAAGCATTTTTTGTGATTTCTACATTTTGCATAATTATTTGAAAATAGTATTTTACTGTATGACTGTCACACAGTTTAGGTACATTAAATAAATTGTATTTTGTATATAAAAATATAAATTCAAACATTATAAAAGCCATGGTTTCGATATCACAAAAACTATATATATATATATGACGGTTGTAACATTCAGTCTTTATATAATCAAACAATACATTGTAAAATATATAAAATCATTCACATTTCACATATAAAAGAGCACGACTATTGACTATTTAAAACATTAAAATTAGTATAAATTTATATATTCTCCAAATTATACATAAAAATCTCAGAAAAGTAAAATTCATTTATTCTTAAATTAATCTCTACCTAAGCATAATTGCACTAATATTTTTAAAAAAATCTTTGTATGTTCCTAAGCTCGATTAAAAAAGTAGAATAGAGCCCCACTTAAAATTCTACAATAATTAACATCTCATATATAATACAATTTCATTAAAATTTCATACATTATAATTTAGTCCAAATTTCATACAGGGCTTTGTTTAATTTCAATAAAAATTTGATAAACTTACAAAAAACTTTCCCAAGTATTTGAGTATTATTCAACCAAGCTTGGGATCTACAAACTATAACAGAAACACATAACTAACTTATAGTTTGTGTGTGCTACATTATTTTTTGCCGATTTCGCACCTTCTCTTCTATATAGCACTTCAAATTTAATATAAAAGAAAATGCATCGCACCAATTTATAAAAAAAAACATTAATGGCTTTACAAACAAATAGCCATTAACATCGCTTAAGCCGAATTTTGCCTTTCTTATAATAACTTATTGTGATAGTTATGTTCTTAGTAACCTACTTACGATTTGTTGTATGGACAACTTTACCAATTTCGGTTGACAAAATCACAAGTGTGCTTAACGAATTTGCATACCTTACTCATCCTTTCCAATTTTTTCCGAACTATCTTTTGATATGTTATAAATCTTCACTTGTTTTGTCTTTATTTTTGTAAAAATAAAGGTATCTTTAGAAAGTGATCTGTTCGCTAAATTTTTATACACTTTTTCTTTCTTTAGACAGGCTGGCCAATCACGAGCGAGGTACACAAGATGATGTAACTAACCTCACGTCTTATCCTCTCGGAACCATCTTCTTAAAAGATATTTCTCTTATTGTTTGTTCCTTGATTTTCGGTAAAGTTATCTATATATAATCAGGTATCTTTAGATAGTGATCTATTCGCTGGATTTTTCTTTCTTTAGACGGTTATTTCCGGCTGGAACTGCGACAGCGCGTAGTCATGGTAATACATCATGATGCAGAGCGGCTGACCAATCACGAGCGAGCTCCACACGATGATGTTGCCCCAGCGGGGACCGAACTGCACCTCCACCACTCGGGAGATGATGGAGAGGGGCGGCTGAGCCATCATGCCCAGGAACGCCCAGATACGGAACATCTGGAGGGGTACGCTCACCTGGAATAAAGAAAAAAATGTTAAATAAAGTAGTAAAATGGTAATTCATGGTCATGATTTGAATGTCAAGCCTAAATAAATAAATTAGACTAACTTTTACCTAAGCTAGTCCTTGTACTTCGTATTTATTATGAAGCCTTTACTATGAAGCTACGAAGGCTAAAGATAGTGAGTTAATGAAAGCGCCATCTAACGGATTCTCTCAAAAACACGATCGCAGTGTAGTAGACACCTCACTTGGACAATCGGTGTCAGAATGTAAGGTTCGAACCTTTAACTTCATGGGTTCGAACTTCAGTTACTACAAAAGTTTCTTACCAGATACCTACTCATGAAACAACACCCTCACGAATATACCCAGTATACTAGCCAGCGCCTTGCTATAGTATATATCCGTAACAGGAAATCGTAATTTGACGTAATATTTATACGTCAAATTACGAATTTAATTAATAAAACCCTGCGAACTCCGTGTCGCCTACAGATGGCTTCGTTTTTTTCTTTTTTTTGACATCCTACGAATGTAAAACCGTGGAAATCAGTTCGTGCTTTCTGGAGTTATAGCGTCAGGAAGGAAAAACCGACTTATTTTTATATAGTAGAAGATTAACATTGAACAATCTATTAATACCTACGGATTTAGCAGTGTCCAAACTGGTATGATCCAAATACTTCAAAATGGTCAATACATTTCTAACCAAAATCTCACCAGATACTCATGAAAGAAGGCCGATACGAAGAACAGCAGTATACTGGCGAGCGCCTTACTGCACCCCATGTCTGTGACAGGGTATACAGGTGGCGCAGCGCTCACACGTGGATTGGTGTATTTTAAGTACTCCAAAGCAGAATCTCTCTTGAGTCGTATTTCGTCATGACTGAGGGTTGTGAATCCCCCGCACAATTAATTCGTTAGGGGAGTTCTCTTGGGCAAGTACACCGTGGTGGGCGCCCAGACCCTTCCACGGAAGACAATTGTCCTCGAATATTATAGTCCTCAAACATGTCGATTTCCTCACGATGTTTCACGATGTTTGACGGTTTTTGTTCCAGAGCAGAATATTATACATTTATTTATAAAAAAAACTCACCAGATACTCATGAAAGAATGCCGATACGAAGAACACCAGTATACTGGCTAGCGCCTTGCTGTACCCCATGTCTGTGACGGGTATGTACAGGTGGCGCAGCGCCCACACGTGCACGGGGGTGTTCCAGGTGCTCCAGAACACCTTCAGGTTGGTGGAGTTCCACCAGTCTCCGTAGAACTTGCGGTCGGAGAAGTGCAGGATCTCACCCATCAGGTTCAGGTACGAGTGGAACACCAGGTAGAAGAAGCACAGCCAGATTAAGTGGTTCGGTACCTGGAATGAGAAAAAGTGCATATTAACTTCGCTATTTCTTTTATTCAATGTTATGTTTATTCGTAAAATAATTAATGTAATGATTCACATAGAAGTGTTTATGATCCTTAGACCAGTATCGCTTCAGTCTACTTGCCTGATTGTCAAGTACATGGACATACAGTCAGTACCTACAATTTAACGTGTCATTCGAGCGACAGAAGCGCCCAAACGGAATATCACTTTTTGACACCGTTCAAGGGTACTGAGTCGAGAGTTGCTCAATATTGATAATCTTAAGCGATAGCCTCCGTTAGCTGAGCTAGCGCGCTAAGAATTAGGTTAGGTGTTTCTAATTTATAAATCTAAATATATAAAAACTCAAAGGTGACTGACTGACTGATATAGTGATCTATCAACGCACAGCCCAAACCACTGGACGGATTGGGCTGAAATTTGGAATGAAAGTTGATGTTACGACGTAGGCATCCGCTAAGAAAAGATTTTTGGAAATGACACTTTTAAATGGGTGAAACTACCCACCCAGTAGGGGTACCCACCCACTAGTGAAATATAAAATTGTACTTACAGCAAGTTTGAGCAGCCTCTCAGTGATCCGGACGAGGTCCATGCTGGAGAAGGTCTCCAGCGAGTTGGTGACGGAGGGCACCATCCACTGCTGCAGTAGCGCGAAGATCAAGTTGATGCCGAACACTAGCTCCAGCAGGCGGCGGACCACGAAGCGCTTGCGGATACTGAGGAATAGTGAGCAAAGAGATAAAGAGAAGAATTATATGTTATTTGTTTGTTGTTAAAAAGAAATAGAAAAAGGTGAGCAAAGATATATTTTCTTTTGTTATTAAAAAAAGTTTTTTTTTGCAGAATTCATAGGCTAATAATTTCTATCGGAACAATACTAGACATGTTTGTTTGTTTTGTAATAATGTACATTCTAGTATTTAAGTGTTTGTCGTGTATTATAATTCTGTAAGATGATAGTTATTTTAATGTTAATTAGCCATATGTCGGAATTGTGCACAGTGTTTATAGACAAGTACTCGAACATCAAAATAATTTCTTCGGATTTTGTGGTATCATAACATGTTGGCTTCCTATAATGTTTCTAACGTATCCACGCTTTAAGTAATGAGTATAAAGCCGGCGTACCATTGTCGTGAGATCAAGATTGCATGTTATACACCGATCCATACTCAACTCACTATAAATTAATAGACAGGCACACTAAATTAGCTCATGTCTAGCATTAATTCAAGTGGTCAAATGGATTAATTTTCGCAATGAAGCTGGTATCATATGCACGTCTGATGATGTCATACACAGACAAACTCATATTAGATTATTAGACCAGCATTTAAGATGTTGTAGCTACACAACCGCAATACCAATAATATTATTTATCGTATGGCTTTTTTTATCTCTACTTCATACATTTACCGTATAAAGATAGGTATATATTATAGTTTTAATTATTATAATTTATCGTAAATATTATAGTAGGTACTAACATTAGTTATAAGGCCTATACTTAAGTTTTACTAACAAATATGGATCTATTTTAGTTGTCCAATAAGGATTTTTTTTATTTTTTTTTTATCAATATGGAAGCTTGTAAGAAGTAGAGTTCTTTGTGTACTATAATCAAACTATAGTCCTTACCGAGTGTTCTTAGGGAAGTTCAACTCGTAACACAGAGTGGGGGCGAGCAAGAAATACGCGAGGTCTCGTAAAGTCAAGTTGTCCGGGTATTTGACCAACAGAGCAGCCGCTATATCACCGTTCTTGTCTTCGTCGAAACTCTCTGTAATACAGAAAGATATGGTTTAACAATATATTTAATATAGACCAGGCACTGTCCGTTAATTTACCATAAGCAGAAGTTAAAGTGCGAGAAAAAGATGTTTTTGTTGTGCGTGATTTAAAATGAAGTATTATTTTGATTGTTCTTCATAGTTGACAGCATTGTTTTGATAAAATGAATGTGATGCTGATACAAGGGAAAATCAACAAACTTGAGACAGATAACAAAATATATAAGAGTACTTACTATGTTTGAATGAAAATTATGAATCCGCCACCAACAACGCTTAAATCGAATTCGTCACAAGGAATTCTTATTTCATTATAGTTGATCTTAAATTAGATACTATGGCAAAGGGTAAGCAAAACACATCCAACTTATAACAGAGTATGGCACAGCAAATAAAAATCAAACAAAAAACTAAAACAAAAGACGGACGGAAAAAATAAGGAGCAAATGACTTATTGAATAAGCATAAATCAATGAAACCATAGTCCGTGAAAATCAAAAAAGACACAAAAAGAGTGAAAAGAGGACAGAAAATAAGAACAAGATACAAGTGCAAGCGAGAGAGTATAGTGCAAACAGTCATATCGTTGGTACACTTACGCTCCTGTTCTGCGTTCATTAGTTCATCTGGAAACGTAATACATTGAGATGATGATATATCTCGAGATGAATGAAGCGAAGACCTCGCGGTATCTTATGTACTTATATTATTAAATAAAATAAAAATTAACTTCAAACAAGCAACAGGGTCACACAATTCAATCTTTTATTTTAGAATTAGTTCTAAATTGTAATATTGTATTGTGTACAGCATAAATAAATAAATAAAATATATGTGTCCATATAAAAGTAATAATTTCTTCATTAAAACCGAATTTTATATTTTCTACTGACATTATTTGACTAATCTTGATTCTAAATTCTGGATTTGGTATGACACTCATATGTACAGTGTATTGTAAGCGAATCCGAGCCAAAATTAATTGCTTTATAATGCCAAGGCATAAATTACAGAACAGGTACAATATCTATACATTTTTGTACTACTCGTATATTTATCGCTGAAATAAGCTTGAAATTTGGCATTATACAACATTTTAGAATAACATGTAGAATAATTTTTAAACCTAACTATCATTGTTTGAACTCATTTGAAGAATATATCCCTGCCAGATTGGTTGCCTGGAAGAGATCGCTCTTAGCGATAAGGCCGCCAATTAAGACGCTGATTCTAATTTGTATGTTTTTTTTTGTATTGTTTCATTTGTGGTGTTTTAATAAAGTATTTATCTATCTATCTATCATTGTGTACAGATTAGCAGCACTAGTAAATAAATACATAAACTTTTCAAATTTAGCACTTATATCTACGACAATAAAGTCTAAACTCACTCCAATGAATGAGAAAGATAATAAGGGCTTCGAATTTGTCCGGGATTAGAATAAAAAAAAATACTCACTCCAATTGGGCGCGGAGAGGCTCTGCCGGCGCAGATTCTTGGCCATTTTCTTCTTGTTGGCGGCGCGGCACCAGTGGTTGGTCTGCACGTAGCTCCACAGCTTCAGGAACACCAGCAGGTAGATGAAGCAGATAAACGTCATGCCCACTGGGGAGCGGAAGATTTTTTTAATAAATGCTGCGTTGTGTGATACCCGTTGAATAAATGAGGCTATTTATTAAATCGTGTAATTCATACAATTTAAGCTTTTCACCCGTTCAATAGTAGTTCATTTTTTTACGACATTTACGAAATAAACGGAGTCGTATGACATCGCAATAGAAGGGAACCGATCGAGAGTTAATTTTTAAGCTACTAAAACCCAACATGTAAATTAGTATAATAGTAAATTATATCACATTTATTTATCTCATATCAAAAACAAATTAATTAGTGAACAGCTGTAACATATACATAATATATATTTTTGTACCTTGAGGAGAATGCACTCTCCTACAGGACGAGATCTCTCTGTGTAGGAGATGCGTGCCACATAATTGAAATGTATTAAATGTAAAATATTATAATTGTGTCCTTAAATATACATGGCTTCAACTATTAAGTAAATTAAGTTAGAATTAAGTTATATTTGACAAAGCACTTTGTTACATTTCTTGTGATGAAAATAAATGAAATTTGAATGTATTTATAGCTACAGGCCATAGCATGTTCACAAATACGGAAAATTTTGCACTCTTACCCGAAACACCGATCATAGAAGCCTGAAACTTCTATGATTGGTGGATCACTGTCGTTGGTGAAAATAAGGTATAGTTATCTGTAATTCGAATTTGTGGAACATCTAGTGGATGTTTTAAAAGGATTTGTAAGTGTTAAAGAAATTATCTATATGATAAACATTTCCTACTGAGTGTGAAAAATCAAATTAAATAACACAGTATACAAAGCAAGAAGATAAATGAAACGAATACTTACCCGAACTAAAGTCTCCTCCTTTGAAATGCAATGAAACAACAGGCAGAGTGATTACAAACAACATGTTGGCTATTTGCAACGTGAGACCAACCTTCTCTGGAATAATGTTCTAGAACAAACACAAGCTAACTAAATGCAGATAATCTAGTATAATATATGGTTTATGTTGATAAATAATTACAACATTGATAGAAGTCTACCAGCTAATAGATTGATTCACTGAATGGTAGACACTGAATGGGATATTTTGGGACACATACATATAAATAAGTACAGGCAAAAACTGTTTTCTTTTCATATGCTTATGTTAGCTATTAGCATTAATACCCGTAATTATCAAAAATGCAGTATTTATTATTACATTTCTACATAATATGTAACAATATAACTACACTAAAACTATGGTTTTTTTTATTGTTATAAAGGGTTGTTTTAATTAATCATTTAACTACAATCTGACATTCAACCATTTTTTTTTACAAGGGATGGGTTTTCGCTTGACCGTAATTCGCCTGATGGTAAGCAATCATTACGGTCTAGGATGGAACGGAACTATAGGAAAACATAAAATAAAATAAAAAACTATATAGGAATATTATCACAAAAATAATTCGTAAATGTCAAATGGCTGTTGTAATATAGATGACATACATACAAACATTACTTACCACTGATATCATTTTTTCTAATAACAAGGCAGCAACTACAGGTACAACAGCAACTGAAATTTATATGTACATACAATCTGTATACTGGTATTAAATAATATACGTAGATATATACATATGATTGTATTTCTTTGGGTGATGGTAAGCAATAATCAGAAATTCTTGAATTTAAAGTTTCAGATACCTTTTTTGTATCAAAATATTTAATTAGATAGATCGTAGAATAGATAGATAAACTCTTTATTGTTGACACATTAAAAATGAACAGTACATAAAACTAATTATTATCTTAACTAGTGCCACAAGCGGCGGCCTTATCGCTGAAAGCGATCTCTTCCAGGCAACCTTTGGCTTAACAGAATACACAGTTGCTTAACATCAGGCGAGTAGGCAAGTGTGAGCCTGCCACATTAGGAAAATAGCCTAGGCGTAAACGAAGCGATTTCCTGTGGGTATATTCATCGCGACTAGGGCAATAATCACTTGCGCTGTTTTCCATTTATTTTAGTGGAATAAGCACTATGCAAGTAAGCGGCGCTGAGAACAAAATTAATGAAATCTGCTGGTCGCAGTCGCTCGAAGACGCCGTACTATCCTGCCCCATTAGACAAGAGGCGTATTTTAGTGAGCGTACTGGCACATACCTACTTATGGAATAGAAATAATCCTATGGGAAGAAATATATGGGAATCCATCCGCGGGGGGAATTTTTACGTCACTCTCGCTGTTCATTGGTCTTTCTATTCCATAGGTATGAGTCAGTACACTCACTAAAATTACGCCACTTGTATAAGGGGGCTGGTTCAGCAGTTCAGCATGAACCTGGTTCCCCTGTCTATTGTAGACGACTAGACGGCAAAACAAGTCGTCCCCTTTGGGCCGAGGCTTACAGTACATCATTGGGTTTGCCTTTACTCCAATAATAACCAGATCAAACTTCAATATGTTAACTAAACGCTTTTCACTCACGTGTAATTCGCATAAGTTGTTTACGCGTTTCGGATGTTATGACATCCATCTTCAGAACGTATGTTCTGGGACCACGGCAGCACGCAGACACTGCGGTGTCAGCGTGCTGCCGTGCCTGTTTAGTTAGCATATAGATAAAATGTCTCACGAAAGTTTTAATATTAAAACAGATCAATGTTATTTAACCAGATGTTACAATACACAGGCATTGAACTAAGTATGTAAAAATAATACATATTACTTACATATAAAGAGAATCAGTGATGGAAACTGGTACTTGTCTCCTACATTGTAACCAGTCAGCACTATGATCCACTCAATTGGGTTCACACGGAAACCATACCTGAAAACAGGATTTTGTCATATGTTAATAAAAAAATTATATTTTGTATATAATACAATACAAAACACCAAGGGATCACCATCAAATGAAGGGACCAAGTAACTAGCGTTAGTAGATGCTTTAAATATGTATGGTACCTATATGTTTTTTTTAACTAATACGGGTTTGCTCTTGACCATAGTTCCCTTTATGCATTTGTTTGTATAGTAACTTTAGAGTTCAAATTCAAATTATTTACTTACATAAACGATTACATGAAACCTCAGAATAATACATAGCTGTGTGTAATAATAGTTCTAAAGCTAAACTAGAATTTATCTATTACTTCTGTGTCTCACAAATAAAATATATACAGGGTGTTTTGTAGAGGGTCCGACAAACCAAGTGAGCGTGTTCAGGTACATATTTAGAGAATACAAGTTGGCCAAATAACATCCCTGACCTATTTTTTTTAAGATTTTTTTGTAAATTTGTCGTTTTTCACCGAAATTGTACCTATTCACTCAAATAACATTACTAAAATCCGTTTCAGACTGGATCTTTTCATGTAATTATAATCTCAAATGCATGCTTAAACCACGAAAAGCAAAACTACATACAATCTGAACTACATAACTGATGTAGAACTCATAAAGTGAAAAAATAAGTTTAAGCTTGACATCGAAGTTCAACTTTCACAATGATTTAAAAAAAACACTAGCGATTCCAGAGGTAGTATGCATTAAAAAAGTTCTCCATTTATCACTTATTACAACGACATAAAAAAATGCTATGATACTTTCTTGCCACCAATTCTTCTTTTGTTATGATTTCGACCTCATACACCAACTCTTTAGCACATCCCCAGACATAGAAATCGAGCGGTGTAAGGTCTGGGGAACGTGCGGGCCATTCAATTGGGCCACGCCTCCTGATCCATGAATTGGAAAAGCAGTCATCTAAATAATCGCGTACAATGTTTCGGTAGCGTGCCGGGCAGCCGTCATTCTGAAATATGATTGCCCGGTCATCTTCAAAAATCGGCAGGTGGCTCATTAACTCCGGTAAGTCATTGATTAAAATTCTAGGTAATTTTCGCCATTTAGTGTATCTGGGAGATGATAGGCTGGTGTAATGTATAATATAACATCAATAAGCCATTGACTGATACCAGTGAACCTGATTTCTTCATACCAAAAGAATTTATATTGAACTCTTAAAACTTACTTACTTTAAATAGTTTTCCAAGGACAAGCGAACTCCTCCAATAGAGAGCATTAGAAAACCCCAGTTGACCAATCCTGTGAAGTTAGTGAATTCCGAGCTCCAAGTGAAAAGAGAATCTCTGGGCCGATGACATCTGAAATATAAGTAAATAAATAAATATTTCAGGACATATCACACAGCACCATCCATACTAAGTTTACGCTTGTATCATGGGTGCTAGATAACGGATTTAATACATATATACTTTTCTTTATTGATTTTTTAAATCATTGCAGACGTCAAGACATCAATTGTAAAATATCATATATAAGTTGAGATAGTGTTTGTTATTTCCTTTATTCTGATGTTTATGTATTATTGCTTTACACCACACCAGAGCCTAAGATCATTGTGATTTTTATCATACAGTTATTAAGGTAATCCATGTACATAGTATGGGATTTAAATCTCAACACAGCAAAACAACTGCTTAACTAGTATATTGCAAACTATACATACAGTATGCATATATATATAGTGGCTAGCAATATTATATGAAACACATCAATGCTACTTTTTAATGTCATGATTTAGATATTTTATTTGTGTCTAGTACTCTGTTCTCCGTAGTCAAAACCAGTAAGATATTTTGATGAAACCATAAAATTAAGTCAGTTAACTTGTATCCTATAATTTATAAGTCCATGATGAATGCAATAAACCTTCACCTCCATTTTTTACGTATTTTCCTTAAAACAATCAAGTACCTATTACAAAGGTAAATTGGTTGCATTGAAACTTTTCCTTATTAGTGCAGGCAAATAGGTTCATGAATGTCATCATTTACATAGGTATTTTTAAACACAGGTTCCCATAAAAATAAACAGTGTGGAGGTCATACCTAGCACTATTTATTTTACCAACTAACTACTTGACAGATAAATTGGTATATAATTATGAACTCAGTATACATTTAATTGTATAAGTCGGCAGAATGCTAGCTGAAACTGATTTAAAGAAAATTTCACATTTGTCCTAAGATTAATAGATTACTTTATGATCAAAGCAGATTACATTGTGCAAGCAACTGCTTAAAAAGAAATTATTTAAAATGAAGTTGATGCCCTATCAGATAAAATTCAAATTTCCACTGATATATTCCAGAGATTATTTCCTAGATTCCTCTCGAAGGTGCGAAAGTACTTCAAGCCGGAACAGCTGCTTACTTTGTATCAAGCACAAGTTCGGTTGTGCATGGAGTACTGTTCGCATCTTTGAGATGGATCAGCCAAGTACCAACTTGAGGCACTAGAGGCAATTGAGAGTCGAGCCTAGAAGATCATTGGTAATAATAAACTGTGCCGAGCGAAACTACAAAGTCTTGAACACCGTCGCAAAGTCGCCAGTTTGTCGGTTTTCTATCGGTTGCATTTCGGAGAGTGTGCCGCAGAATTGCACAAACTAATTCCGCGCGCGCCCTTCTATCACCGGACGAGTAGAGGTATGGCAGGACGACACCGGTTTATGGTGGAAGTTCCTAAGACCCGCACGAAACGGTACGCTTCTACCTTTATTGTTCGTACCGCAAGATTGTGGAACTCCCTGCCTGACTCTCTGTTCCCCACGCACTATAATCCAGCGATCTTCAAAGCGAGAGTGAATCGGTTCTTATCAGGTAAGCACGCTCCATCTTAGGCCATAGCCTTACTTGCTATCAGGTAAACTATGGTCAAGTGCAAACCCGTTCAAGTTAAAAAAAAAAAGATTAATTGACATTCCACTACACCCGATGTTTAAAGGTTGCATTTATACCTACAGTAGGTAGTGTATTTGTTTACTTACGGTTTGTCTGGTTGAGATTTCCGCGCCTTTTTCTCATTTTCTGTAATCTCTTCAGCTCTTGTAACACTCTGGGCTCTTCTGTAGCGAAGGGCCTTTTCTTCCGCTTCACTGGTCATTTTTTTAAATTCCACTTCAAATAGATCCTGGACTATTTAATATTTTCGTTATCACTGCACCTCATATCTACCTACAAATGGAGTGGATTAACCTCAGATAAGTTGGTCAGATAATAATAACTGATTAGTGGGTCTGTGAAGGTAAATAGCTAGAGGTATGATTAGAAAAGCGTTAAGCAATGCGCTTCGAATATAGATCCAATAATACGCCTCTTTATGACTGTGCCTTATTTTTCCTCCATTTAATTTCGACCCTTTTGACCCTCCGCCACAACTACCTGCTTTCATAAAACTACGTTATTATAAATGGGACGTGTACTAGACTTACAGGGGCTGATTTTGTAACAGTAAGGAAGCAATTTTATCTCCTTCTTTCCATATCAAGCAAGGTCATAAGGTTGACCGGCATCGCGCTACCGATTCCAAAAACTAACAGCTGATGATGACATAGGTACTAAACATGGAGTTATTTCTTACCTTACATAAAACTTAAATCTTATTTTATTTTTTTGGAAGTACCTAGTATTAAAGCTCTTGCTGCCTGTGTAAGGGAAATCAAGTAATTATTTCCTACTTGAAATAAACCCAACTTCTAAAACAATCTTTGATTGATGAACAATGACATATGCACACACACACACTGCTCTGCTGCACAGTCAACAGTGCACGGCACTTAAGTACAATAGTACAAACCCTTTTAAAAAAGGGAAAAAATACGTCTCTATGGAAATAAAATGCAATCAAAAATAGCGCCATCTTAGGAACGCTCAGTTAGTTACTTATAAAAAAAGCGGGAAATTCAAAATGACAGGCACCCATCCACGACGTCGCAATGAACTCCAAAATACTTATACCGGAAAACTGGCGCAAGTGCTGATTATTTCTCCAAGAACATGTTCGCAATGGTCAACTGCACCAGAACAAATTCTACAGCATTCGCACGTATTCCAAATAAGCATTTTGTATTTCATCAGCGGCCTGGATGGGCACCCATCATTTTGAATTTCCCCGTATTTGCTGAAAAACAATAACATATTTAAGTATAAAATAAAATATTTCAGCGTCATTTAGCCCCACCCATACTAAGATAAGGTTAGTATTAGTTTTAACAAACGTGCATACACACTTGCTGTACCCATTATAATATATGTGAAGTGGGATAGTTATCTTTATACATATAACAAAACTAGAGAGGGTCAGAATCTGTACAAAGAAGATATTCGACAAACATCATGGTTTTTGGTACCTACGTTGGTAGTATGAGGTCCTACTTTTTATTCTGAAATAATGCAAAGGAAACGTGGGCGTCCACGATTATTTCATAGCAATGAAATAAAATATGAAAACTTTTACATTCAGATTATTAAGTTTTTATTTTCGAATGTTGAAATTAAAATAAGGAATAAACTTTATAGTATTAAAGACGATATCGTCCTTGTTTACTAGTGTTTAACATGTGTAACCGTCACTCCCTTGCGAATGCCTCGCAAGGACACGAGCAACTATTGAAACTTGTATGAAGATACTCGTACGGAAACTTTACGTAGTTAATGATAAACGAAACACTTTTAATACTAAATGCTTTAATTTGCAGTACAACAGTTCTGAACGGGCAAGCAAGCAAGCGCATCCGATCAAGCTACGTTTTCCGTCATACCACCCTTAGATCCCCGCGAGTTCCCGCCAATAAATCTTTTCCGGTTCCTGTCAGTTTGAAGTACAAGTCAAACTGACAGCCAGCAAATAGTCATTTGGTGCAAAGAGGTTGAAGTCATTTGATGCAAAAAGGTTGGACTTAATTTTAATTCTAATTGATAAACATAGGTTATGGTATTTAGTATGTCGGTAACAGCTCGGCCATCCGCTTACTTACGAGTCCCTCGTAATACATTATACTTTTAGTAAACAATATAACACACTTAGGTAATACATACCTACTGATCCATAAAGTTGATCAGTGCCTAAGCTGGTGCAGACGTAGACCAGCGACCAGACTGATCCAAGACGTTGATCAGCCCCTAAGCTGGTGCAGTCGTAGACCAGCCACCTAGACTGATCCATGACGTTGATCAGTGCCCTAAGCTGGTGCATGACGTAGACCAGCGACCTAGACTGATCCATGACGTTGATCAGTGCCCTAAGCTGGTGCAGACGTAGACCAGCGACCTAGACTGATACATGACGTTGATCAGTGCCCTAAGCTGGTGCATGACGTAGACCAGCGACCTAGACTGATCCATGACGTTGATCAGTGCCTTAACCCTCTATCACTTATGAACTCCGATTTTTTTATTTTTTTGGATTTGAGACAAAATGATTAAAATAAAATAGTTACACGTATTTAGGGATTTTTAATTTTTATTATTAATTTTGAATGAAATCTAAGAAATAGGGAGTGTTGCCTTGAGGCAACACTGAATGAAGTGATCGAAATAATGTTCAATTGAAGATCAGCATCACTTGTTAGGAGAGGTGAAAGTTTCTGAAGCAATTCTTATTTTTCGTGTAGCATAAAGCTACTTCGCATTTTTCACACACATTGTGAGTAAATCCTGTGCATTTCGGAAACTTGCACCTAATTTTTTTTCAGACCATTGCGGCCAGTGCCCAATCTGGTCTTGACGGACTGCTTTTGGAGGGACATGCTGAGCAGGTCCTTTGTGCTTTTTGGCTTGAATCTCGTTCTCCAACGACCGCCGGCCGGACACACTAGGTTTTATACCCAATTTGCACAGAGTCACAGCAACCTCCAGACGAAAATCGGCTGATGCTAAGCGGCCTGACTCAGGGAAGTTTTTGTATTTAGCAACTCTTTTGTAAAGTAGCCATGCATTGGCCATTGTGAGGTCTAAATAATGATAAAACAGACGCATATGCCATCGTTTGCTTCGCAACCGGATCTTGTAAATTCCCATAATACTGTCGAGGAGGTCGACACCACCCATATGACGACTGTACTCTCCCACCACATTTGGACGCTTTATCATGATATACCTCGAGTTCTGTTTGTCTCATCTTCGAACATCGGTTTCAGGTTTTTGCCCAGCAAAGGTGCAAGCCAGATTGACAATTTTATTGTCCTTCCATGCGACAGTTGAGACGACAACTCCATTGACATCAGCTACATATTCCTCTGAATAACCTCGTTCTTTCTTCAAACGTATTCAACGTCATGGTTTCTTGTATTAGTGGAGTACCAACGTCATGGTTTCTTGTATTATAGGACTCCAATGGTTGGTTACTCTTGGTAATTGAATGAGAGACATTAGATAAACAACACCCATAAATTGCCTTACATTCATCTCACAAAAGAAAAGTATATAAGTATTATATCCGTTATCTAGTACCCACGACACAAGCGTTTGCTTAGTGTGGGGCTAGATGGCGCTGTGTGCAATGTCCCGAAATATTTATTATTATTTATTTATTTATTATCTTCATTTAATTCCAGATTCTTTTTTTCCCACCGTAAATTCAGTTTAGCAGGTTTTTTTTTTGTTGGCTTTTCATTAGCAGTTTTTGTTTGTTTACTTTGAGTTGGCGCAAGGTGTACAGAGCTTTGGTTTGATGAGACATTTTCCATGTTTGCAGAAGACCCTTCAGGATGTTCTTCTAGGATTTCTATTAGGGAATCAACATCAATATCTACCTCTGAGGTCTCATCTTGAAGTGTATCCAACTCAGGTATAAAATCAGGATCTGCGTGGCTGTCGTCATCATAATCTAGGCCATCTTCACTTTCTACACCATCATGCAGTGCAAAGACAATGTCTTCGTCACCAAGACAGCGCTTACGAGACATCCTGCAAACAAAATAAAGATTCAATGTCCTATACAGCTTTCAAACAAAACAACAACACTATTCGACTAATGTAAGCCCACAGGCAACAAACACTAATTTCAAAATAAAACAAAAATTAGGTACGTAAAATATTTTCGATGACAACGTTACACAATAAAGTTCAAACACTTACCTTTCCAATTTTCGAAGATAACACACTAAAAACACCCAAAACAATATTTAATAAATTTTTTAGTTAGCAAAATGTGCGCACTATTGGAAAACACCGGCCGTTCACATGTAAATTTCAATTTGTGACAAATAACGCCAGCTACCGAAATGGTTTGGTACTATTTCGCTACTTCTGAGTGTAGACCACGGGCCACAGTGCGTAAATTCGTTCGGAAATCAATCTTATGAATTTGGTAGAGGACCGAACAGTCTGTTGCCTACAGTCTACACTATGATACAGAGGGCTAAGCTGGTGCAGACGTAGACCAGCGACCTAGACTAATCCATACGTTGATCAGTGCCCTAAGCTGATCCATGACATTGATCAGCGTCTCAAACTGATCCATGACATTGACCAGTGTCTGAAATTTAAGTCCGGGCGTCCCCGCGTTCTCCAGACTAGTCCCCATTCGATGTACGTGGTTAGTTGATATGCTTCACTGGGTCTACTTCACATCACCTCGCTCTACTGCCGACTTCCTACCTTTACAAAAACTCCCAATATGAGAAGCAACAGAAGAAAACGTGCTCCACAGCGGTTCACTTCCCTCTCACTCAAAGTGCACCTCTCGAACATCAGAGGCCTGCACTCCAACATCGTTCCTGTCCACTATCACCTCGAGACAGAGAAGCCGCACCTGTTGTTTCTAACGGAGACCCAGATCAGATGTCCATCCGACGTGTCGTACCTTTCCTACCCAGGGTACACCCTGGAGCACAACTTTAAACCACGTGCGGGCGTATGCTTATACGCTCGCGATGACATTTGTTCTCGGCGTCTCCGTAAATTTGAGGACCCAAGCTTTTCGGTTTTATGGAACTTGGTGGACACTGGCATTGAGAAAATCCTCTATGCCTGTGTCTACCGCTCGCACACTGGAGATTCAGAGACGACCAGGCTCACTGACTACCTCAGCGAGATGGCGGATGAAGCTCAACAGGAGTACCCGTCGGCTCAACTAGTGTTACTTGGGGATTTTAATGGCCATCATCAAGATTGGCTCTATCCATACCGAGACACCGACCATGCGGGAAGAGCAACGAAGCGGCTTGCCCTTTCGTTAAATCTCACCCAACTAGTCCAGGGAGCCACTAGGGTACCGGATGTTGACTCCCACACACCTTATTGTCTAGACCTTCTGATGACAACCGATCCAGACAGATATTCGGTGGCGATTTCGTCGCCCCTAGGTAAATCCGATCACTGTTTGGTGAAATCTGTATCCGTTTACTCCCCGCCTGATCCCAGCCCCAGGGACTCGCGGCGGTTGTGGCGATACAAGTCAGCAGATTGGGATGAGATGCGGTCATTCTTTGCATCTTTCCCTTGGCAGTCAATTTGTTTTTCTTCGAGCGATCCCAGCGCCTGCGCTGAAGCTATTTCTGATGTGTTGCGTCAAGGAATGGAATACTTTATTCCATATTCAGATGTACCATCGACAAGCACAGCTCGCCCATGGTTTGGACCTGAATGTGCGCGCGCTGAGGCGAGCAAACATCAGGCATACCTTGCATGGGTTGACGCTCGACTGCAAAAGGCTTCTGACATACGTGAAAAGAAGAAAATTTTTTAACAAGACAGCCAAGTCCTGCAAGAAGGTGTTACAGAAGGCTCGTTTCGACCACGTTGGCCGAATAGGGACTAAACTTGCTTCGTACCCAGCGGGTAGTAAAGCGTTTTGGTCTCTAGCCAAGGCGGTTGAAGCTAACTTCTGCCGTCCCTCGCTGCCTCCACTGCAGAAACCAGATGGGTCTTTGGCTCACACCGCCAAAGAGAAAGCAAACTTGCTTGCGTCTCTGTTTGCGGAGTCTTCGCGTCTAGATGCTGGTAGTGCGACATCTCCAGTCTTACCCGGCAGTTCTGTGGCTATGCCTGAAATCCGGATTCGCCAAATGGAGGTTCGCAGAACACTACGCAATTTGGATGTGAATAAGGCTAGTGGCCCTGATGGTATTCCTGCAATAGTACTGAGGACGTGTGCGCCTGAGTTGTCTCCTGTATTGACACGTCTCTTCAGGCTCTCTCTTGAGACTGGTATAGTACCGAGTTCGTGGAAGCTTGCTAACGTGCAGCCTGTGCCCAAAAAAGGTAGTCGTGCTGACCCTGCAAACTACAGGCCCATTTCAGTCACGTCCATTCTCTGTAAGAGTATGGAACGCGTCCTGAACGGCAGGCTCCTGGCGTACCTAGAATCAAATGACCTCCTCAGTGATCGACAATATGGCTTTCGCCGGAATCGTTCAACTGGGGATCTTCTAGCGTATGCCACTCACATCTGGAGTGAGGCATTGGAGAAATTCGGAGAAGCACTGGCGGTTTCTCTTGACATTTCAAAAGCCTTTGACAGGGTATGGCACGATGGCCTTATTAGTAAGCTTTCCTCGTACGGTTTGCCCTCTGGTTTCTGTACGTGGATTTCAGACTTTTTGAGGGATCGGTCTATTCGGGTGGTCGTTGATGGCTGCTCGTCTGACCGGATGGCTGTTAATGCCGGAGTCCCCCAAGGGTCAGTACTGTCTGCAACCCTATTTTTGCTGCATATTAACGATCTGCTCAAACCCGGTATCTTTGGGTATGCAGACGACAGCACGGTTGTAGAGAGTTATGTGTCCACTGCACGAACTAGTGCGGCCGAAATCCATACACTCAGAGAGGCGATGGTCGAACGCATGAATCTTTCTCTTCAGGCAGTCTCCGATTGGGGCGATGCCAACCTGGTCAGATTCAATGCCACTAAGACGCAGCGTGTCTTTTCTCCGCCAAAAAGAGGCCGTTCCACCTGGCCCCTACTTTCCGGAATGTCTCGATTCCAATCACAAACCAGCTGGACCTACTTGGAGTCTCCCTTACCTCGTCATTAAATTTTGGGTCCTATATTGAGTCAAAGGCTCAATTGGCTGCCAAAAAGCTTGGTATCCTCTCGAAGGTGCGTCGGTACTTCCATCCGGAACAGTTGCTTACCTTGTATAAAGCACAAGTTCGGTCGTGCATGGAGTACTGCTCGCATCTTTGGGATGGATCAGCAAAATACCAGCTAGAAGCGTTGGATTCGATTGAAACGCGAGCTAAGAGGTTAGTAGGTAAAACCACCATTAAGAAGGCAAAACTCCAAAGTTTGGAACATCGCCGCAAGGTGGCCAGTCTGTCGGTCTTTTATCGAATACATTTCGGAGAGTGTGCAGAGGAGCTACATAAACTGATTCCCTCAGCTCCCTTTTATAACCGAACAAGCAGAAAGTCCGCAGGTAGACATCGTTTTATGGTGGAAGTGCCGAAGTGTCGAACGCAGCGCTTTGCTTCTACGTTTATTGTACGGACGGCAAAGCTCTGGAACACTTTACCAGAAGCTGTGTTTCCTGCGAACTACAATCCAGGGGTTTTCAAATCTAGAGTTAATAGGTATCTTCTAGGTAAACGTGTTACACCCTAGGCTGCAGCAATGCTTAACATCAGGCAGGCTGTAGTCAAACGTAAACCTATCACACGTAAAAAAAAAAAAAAAAAATAGCAAACGACGTTAATCACCTATCGACCTGCGAGCTAATAAAATTCATGTACGATTCGATATAACATCATAATCGTTAAATAATAATAATAGCTTGACACTTGGTTCATTTATCCATGACATTGATCTACAAATCTTACAGTATTACAACATTGAAATTAAACCATACAATCAACTCCATAAACGTGGTAATATCAAACAGCGCATACATAATTCGACTTGCAATTATTAACTCTTAATCATATTTTTTCGTTACAGTATTTAGATCGTGACAATTTCCCTGTTTGACCCCTACTCATTTGCTGGTACACTAATAGATTCAGCGTCAGAAGAAACGTCATCTTCAGATATCGGACGTGAAAAAGTGAGCCACTGAAATATCTAGTCGACAGCAATAACAGATTCATAACGCCAAGTGTGTTTTAGAATAGTGCGGTTGTACCGCTCTACTAGTATCTGTCCGTTCACGTGAGTGGTAGCGACGGCATTGTAAATATGTTTAATACCCGTTGATTTTATAAACGACTAGTGGGTGCTCACGGCTTCGCTCGCATTAAGAAGTAAAACTTGCAGCCCCTATTACATAAGTATAAGTATAAGTGGCTTTTCCAAAAATCCTTTCTTAGCGGATGCCTACGTCATAACATCTACCTGCATGCCAATACAAAGTTACATGGCACAATACAAACTTATGGCCAACGAAGAAAAAAAACTCTGTTGTCTGTGTCAATGTCAACTACTTTTGAATATGATTTAATAAAAAGTATTTTTTAGAAAAATGACTTCTTTTTATTTTATTTTATGTACAATATTTGACAAATATTCTTGCAAAATTTTGTATATGTAAGTAAAACCAAACAACAGTATATATGGTTTGGTTAAACATTTTCAGCGCCATCTCTGGATGCTTTGGAACATTAAACAATAGAAATTGTCAGGAGGATACGGTATAGAGGTCACATTTTTTTCACTATCAAACTTATTTTGAAGACGATACACCCTGCATAAGTACATAACACTACTAAAAGTACGCACAGTGTAATTTTGTTGTTTATGTACCTAGTATTTTTGACTGTAAATATGTATTTCCTCCGAGGTAAATATGGATATTAAACTATTGGTTGTACATATTTGGATTTTATGATTGAAGTTTCTCTATCAACAGAATTCTGTGTCAGACAATCAAAAGTGTCATGTGTCAAAATATTACCAAAAATCTGTCATTTGTAGTGAAGGCGAGTGAGGAAAGGGCGTGCTTGTAATGTGTGTGTGAAAAGAAATGATAAAATAATTTATAATCAAATGAGATTAGAGTTATCTCGCCAATTCTTTCCATAAATCGTAGAACTTAGAATTAATAATGAAGATTTGGACGTCCGAACACACTTTCAAGTGAGTAAAATGCTTATCCATTATGACGCAACTTGAGGAAGTAATGATCTTTTTTGGAAATTTTAATGTACCCTATAATTTTCGATTTTAGCCATCCATGGGAGACAGTAGCGCAAGCAGCTTGGCGCAAGTACCCCAACCCCATGAACCCTGCAGTCATCGGAACAGACGTGGTGGAAAGGAAGGTTGTAGATGGGGTTTTAGTTACACACAGACTTGTCAGTTCTAAATGGTTTTTTCCACGATGGGCCCAAGCTGTAAGTACACTCAATAATATCTAGTGCTTGGTTTAAACACAAATTGATCCTATTTCATGTTGTGAAAGTAATGGCTCTGATATGATAAGAATCGCACATTTTTCAAGGACAAAGGTCGTTGATTGTGATTGTATTTATTGCTACAAACTTATCAGTAGACATCAGTCTCACGTGTGCGCTAAAACGTGATTTGGAATGTTCTTTGTCTATATAAATAGACCAGTATTTAGGAATGATATGAAAATCACAAGCCAACAAGTGAAATACTAGTCACTACTCTTATATCATGTGACCTTGTCGAATACCTGTTACATGCATTCAATTAAAATTTAATAAGTAAAAGTATCCTGAGTAACTAATTGAGCATTTATATTGTTGATATTTCTTTGAATTTCCTTAAAATTTTGTTTATTAACTCATTAAGATTAGTATATAATTGCTCGTGTACACTTTTACACACAAAGCACTAGGTACACTGTTGTAAAATTAGTTATGGTTATTGATAAGAAAATTAATTGCTGTGTATGTCCTATTGAATTTTATAGTAGTATTCCATTTCTTACAGCTTATTGGAACAGCAAAAATCTGCTATGCCAGTGAAAAGTCTGAAGTGAATCCGAAACAGCGTCAAATGACTCTGAAAACCACAAACTTAACATTCTGCCGATACATAGCTGTTGATGAGTCTGTACGGTACATACCTCACCCCACAGACACATCCAAAACTCTCTTGAAACAAGAAGCTGTTGTCACAGTACAAGTATGTACCACTTTATATTATTTACACAAATTAATTATGTAATATAAAATAAAATATTTGGTCAGTATCCTGCTAAAATCCTCATTGTAATAATCTAATTGTTGTGTGAAATAAGCCACTAAACCAGGATACTATTGCCAAATCAGGCTTGGATACTTAATTATAATATGCTTTATAATTAAGTTTTCAATCAAATATCTCCTGTCCTAAGAATATACTTTTGGCAGATCCCCATGTTTGTATAGAAGATATAGATTGTTGTAATAAGCCAGCCAGTTGTGGCACTAGTCTTTTATATTACTCTTTTTTGTATTGTAATTGGGTGCAATAAAGACCTACCTATCTATCCTAAACTGCAGTAATGCTTAACATCAGGCAGGCAGGCTGTAGACAAATGTAAACCTATCCCACTTAAAAAAAAAACTTACTAGATCAACATCTTAAGAAACTAGTAGCACTCCCCCTTGACTCATTTTATGTTTCTTACAGGGTGTGCCACTCAGCAGTTACATGGAAGATCTATTAACCAATAGGATATCGCTGAATGCTGGCAAAGGTCGACAAGCCATTGAATGGGTCATAGGGAAATTTGACTCAGAATTCAAAGAACTAGCAAGCACTGCCTGTAAAAGCACCGATGAATTGTTAACACAAACGAAGAAATCACTTGACGATATCACAAACACAGCTCGGAGATCAATGGATGATATATCAACAAAAGCTAAAAGATCCCTCGATGATATAGAGAAGTTCACGAAGGCAAACGCTAATCAACGTAGCTGAAAAGAGGAGTGATTGTAAATGCCAGCTGCAAGACACTCAAATATTGTAATCCAAAGTGTTTACATATGGCTTTAGGAAAAGGATTAAAATAATATTATTTATGTTTATTTGAAAATGTTTATGAGCATTACTAGGATGTATTTTCTTTGTATAGTATGCTTGCTTGGTGAGCATGTTTTACAAAATTAAAAGCAATAGCACTGCTTTCTGTATCCCAGCTTTTGTATTTCACATTTGTGTAGATTGTTTCAATACAAGCTTTGCATAGATTTATATTTTGAAAACAATTTACAAACCATACTTAGGAAGTTTTTTAGCAATTACAAAGCAATTTATGTACATGACCACTTACTTATAATTATTTATTTATTTACATGAATGTGATGAAATTAAATTTCTAATTGTGACAAAGAATTTAATTTATTAATCTTTGTTAATGACTTGATTTACACTCATCAGGGTGACATGTAAATTTTCTAAATGATTACCTACAAACAATAATCAATGTAAATATATGATAGACCAGAGAAAGTCACAAAATTTAGTGTGAGAACCTAAATGAGAGCACCATTTGTAAGCATACACTAACCAGTGTTTTTTTATGATGCAGAAATTTTAATAAAACAGACAATAGAAGTGTTATATGAACACCAAATTACCTAAAAATGTTTTATACACTTCAAGCCAGTCTCTTCTGTATCTCCAGTCCTGTCACTAGATAAGATACTAAGATAATATTATGTAGATAAATAAAAGTAGATATTTTGTATTGTGTGATGTATTTTATATATAAGTTGCTTATTTATGTCTTATTGTATGGTGGATATTATATAAGTATTGTGAACAATAACTACTATGTATGTAATAATAAACTGCTGTGTACTAAAGATTCTAATCAAAACTAGCAAATGAAGATCACCATCGATCATAAGTTATTTATGTTTCATTCACAGGTAAGATAACAGTGCTATGGTTTAGTCAAAAATATTCTGGGATTTTGTATTCTTTAGAAATAAATTTTTGTTAAAGTATTTATACAAAGTTTTATTCCTATACTTTCACATAAAAATTAGTAAACTTATTTGGATATAATGGGTATAAGTCAATTTGTATCACTAAAAAAATTAAATTATTGATCATGTGCTGGTTCCTGATGACGTCATATTCCCGTTGGGAACACTGCCAGGCTGTGTTCTGTTACCAGCAGCTAAATGAGATGCCTTCAAGCGGTCCAGCTCATTGACCCATGAGCGTACATGCTCCAGCCTGTGCCACGCCATCTGCAGAACCTTCTGAGAAGCATATCCAGATCCTTCGTGAGGCTGCCCTGTAGACACTTGAGTGAGGTAGTTGATTTGTTCACTAAGCTTAGATTCCACTTGACTGAGTGTACGAAGAAATTGAGATGTGTTAGCTTCAGCTTGCTTTTGACCAGATTTTTCTTTGCTGAGCTCTAGAAGGGCTTGAGCTGAAACAAAAACAACTGGGTAAATTTTAAAACAAACACACATCTTACTAGAGTGGTGCTCAGACATAGGAGAAACATATTATATTTTAAAAAATGTAGATTAAACTTTTATTGGAAAATGAGCGAAAATAATCACGACCGGCAGGATTCGAACCTGCTCATTTTCCATCTTTTTGAATCTCATTTTCCAATAAAAGTTTAATTTAAAACAACCATAGTGCAGGTTAGCACTTAATAAATTAACTCATAAAAATGTAGATATTGGAAGTTACACTTGCAGCAATAAAAAGATGTAGAGGCAGTGTCTCTGATAAACAAATACTTAAAACTTACCAGCACATTGTAGACATGTTATGATATCTTTTTCTATGTCATCAAGAACTTGAATTCTTTCCATAGGTGCAGCCATTATTTACTATTTGATTGACAATAGTTGATGAAAATGATAAGAATTAGCGCACTAGCTATTCAAACCACAGAAAAATATACCTAGGTATACTAATTCAAACTACTATCCCTATCCTAAGGGTAATACCTATAGTATTCTTTGACTATCCCTGATTGACTTCGATCTATGCCAATCAATGCCTTGGGCTTCTACTGCAAACCTGAAATATATATCCGGCCGTGCCCACACTTTACTTTGATATGGATAGATAGACGTTTAATAATTTCTACACAAATGCGAGCACTATGCCCAAAAACTTTCTCGCTTGTATTCTTTTCTTGTATTGTAGAAAGATGCTTTCTACTTTCTTGCAATGCACAACACTATTTCATAAAAAACATTGTTCGACCAATATGATAATTAACTGATTGTACCTATTTTATTTAACTTAACTATGCCCTATCCTATTTCATGTATATAAAATTGTTAGCCGATATTATTTGTACCATACCATACAATGTACATTGTACAGAGATTATTAAAATAAAATTATTTTGGTGGTCTTCTCATGCGTCATGCTAACTATGCACATGTCAATGTCAATGAATGAGAATAAAAAATCATAGTTCATTCAGCAAGTCGTTCATTTTGACTTTTGTGGAGGGCAAATCCCAGACAGATGGTGGTAAATCCAGTTGTTGTTTGATTCAGATAATAAGTTCGTATGAGAGTGGCCAACTCTGGTTTCAGAGTTTTTAAACCATCGTAAAAGCCTTTGACTTGCCTTAAGGACTGCTGTTCTATAGCAAACAGTTATGACCTACAATTTAACGTGCCATCCGACCCACGGAAGTGCCTTAAATCAAATATAATATTTTGGTCCCCCATCCAAAAACTGATTGCGTTGACAACAATATTAGGTAACTACCTAATATTGGTAATATAGTATGCAATATATATGCAAATATATGCTTTCACTAGTTGAACTACGGACGCCTGACAAACAGATTCAAAATATTCGAGAGAGCAATTTACAAGTCAATGCTGACTTCATAATGGTTCTACTGACTTCTTGACATTGTTATTTTTCAGGTCAGCGTTGATTTCTCTAGAATTCTATTATTAATAAGTATAACAATAATATCCATTATTTTCGATGCATCCAGTCAGGTAATAATTTCAAATTAAAATGTTGAATGTCACTGTATAATTTAATTAAATGCTATTAAACTGGTAATTGTTATTGTTTAAAAAAATACCTATACATTTAACACATTGAACAATTAGTTTCAATATAAACTTTTTACTGGAAAAGGAGCATAAATAATCACGACAGGCATGATTCGAACCTGCGTATATCTGATTGCCATTTAGAATGCCAAACCTTTCAGCTTTGCTTGTTGAAGTACATTTAACGCCACAAGTATGTAGTAAGTCTATCAGAACAATTAGTTTTTCCATGTCCATAATATAATATTTTGAAGTAATGTTATAATTTATGTGAAAAAGAATGACATGTAACATAAGTATGTGCAATGAAGAAAAGTACTAGGTATGCCAAGTCACTTGCAATTATGTCTCAGTAAGACCTGTATGTATACAAATACGCTAGTTTTTGTTGCAATTAAAAATACCTAGTAGTTTTGATTTTATAGGCATTCAAAGTTTCCAAAAATATCCAATCCGACGGAGAGCCCCGTAACCGCTTGTGACGTCATACTACAGCGCGCCGTGGCGCGGCGCGCTTAGTATCAAGTCACCAGCGGTGATAGTAGGTGTAAAAGCTAGTATTTTGATGTGTTTTCTTTCGCGTAATAAGAAATATTATTCAATTCATTAAATTTATGAAGGATTTAAACAGAGGAATCGGATAATTTACCTAAAATAGATGGATTAATTATTAAAACGCATTATTTACTAACAAATATTTATATGCCGCTAAAATGCGAGGAATAAAAATGCAAGGTTAAGTAAACATTCCTTACTACTTGTGCTTAGTAGTTTATGTGATCTGAATATTGTTTTATCAAAACAAGATACCCAACTTATGTCACAATCACAATGAAAGAATGCGACTCAAATAGTAGAAGTACCTAACCTACCTACCATATTTTTTACGTTAACCAGAGCAAAATATGTATTAGTTTTGTAGCTATAGGTAGATACGTAAGTATATATGTATAATATAGGTACAACTATTCTTTTTGCCTTTTTAGGGTTCCGTACCCAAAGGGTAAAACGGGACCCTATTACTAAGCCTCCGCTGTCAGTTTATCTCCAGGCAGTATCTCATAAACCGTGATAGCTATAAAGCTGAAATTTTCACAAATGATGTATTTCCGTTGCCGCTATAACAAAAAATACTAAAAATTTAAAAAATCTATATTTTAAGGGGGTCCCCATACAATAAACGTGTTTTATTCGTATTTTATTGCTCAATATTTAAAACGCGTACAGGTAGATGCTTCAAACTTTCAAGGAATATTTACTTGTACGGTATATTACCTTTCAATATAAATAATTTAATAACAATAAAGTAAATATTATTATTACTTTACAAAAACGTTTTTTTTTTATATTTTTTGCTCCGTATTAAAAACGGTAACAGGAAGACACTGAAAAATGTCACATCTAAAATCTAAAACAAGAAAATTCTTACAAGCCATCTACACCTAGTCTACGCGAGTAGGCACAGTGATTTTAACTTATATAGAAAATAAAGGATTACACAAAACAGCTACATGTTTCTCAGGATATTATAACTGTAATACAATGTTAAAACGTAACGGAAAGTTCTGTATATAAATATATACTTATAAATAAATATAAACTACAAAAATATTTTAATAGTCTTAGGTATTCACGATCTCTGTAAACTATAATTAAACTATTTTAACCGGTATAATCGCGTACTTTTAAATAAACACACGATTAATCCTGTTAGAATTCATTATTATTACTTAGGTAATTAAATATGATTGAATGGTCTTCACAACAAAAATTATAGAACCATAGCACTTATCTCTCACACCAGCAAGGTACTCCTGCAAATCATCAACAATCGGCTCCGATACTTCCTAGATTGGCAAATTCCTCAAGAACAAGCAGGCTTTGTCAAAGGAAAAGGTACAAGAGAGCAGATACTTAACGTTAGACTGATTGTTGAAAAGTGCTATGAATTTAACACTCCAGCAGTGATGTGCTTCGTAGATTACCAGAAAGCTTTTGACTGCGTACAATGGGGTAATCTCTGGAAAGTGCTTAGTGAAATGGGAGTACCACGTCACCTCACACTACTTATTAGAAACCTATACGTCTCAGGCAGCGGTTCAGTGAAAATTGGCACAATATCTTCAAAAACTTTCAAATTTGAGAAAGGAGTGCGACAAGGCTGCATTATCTCACCCATCCTCTTTAACATATATGGCGAATACATAATACGTAGAGCGCTAGACGGTTGGGAGGGTGGTGTAGCCGTGGGTGGTACAAGGATTTCAAATTTGAGGTACGCGGATGATACCACGCTACTGGCAGCCACCGAAGAAGAGATGGCTGAACTATTACGTCGGTTAGAAGCAGTAAGTTTAGAGCTTGGCTTAAGGATTAACCGTGCTAAAACGAAGATCATGATCGTGGACAGAGCCAACGTCCTCCGAGGAAGTCCTGGACTCAGTGGGTACGACATAGTGCAGAACTTTACCTACCTGGGTTCAATTATAGCAAACAAAGGAGGATCGGAACTTGAAATCAGGCGACGAATTGGCATGGCAAAATCGGCGATGAGCCAATTGGACAAAGTATGGAGGGATCGGAATATTCTGAAATAGACCAAATTATACATGGTTAAGACACTGGTCTTTCCGATCTTTTTGTATGGGGCGGAATCGTGGGCTCTAAAAGAAACTGACCGACGCCGCGTAGACGCTTTTGAGATGTGGTGCTGGCGGCGAATGCTACGGATTCCATGGACCACGTTTCGGACAAATGCTTCCATCCTAAAAGAGCTTAACATAAAGCAACGCATGTCCGCCGTATGTCTGAAGCGAGTACTACAGTACTTTGGGCATATCGCACGGAAACCAGCGGACAATTTGGAGAAGCTCATAGTGACTGGAAAAATGGCAGGAACGAGATCCAGAGGTCGAAGCCCTACAAGATGGTCCGATCAGGTGGCTGAACACATTGGCGCCAAAGCAAGTGCTGCCATACACGAAGCTACCGATCGTGACAAATGGCGTCTAATGGTCCATAATTTTGGTCGGGGTCATCACGATGCTCAGCATTGAGCTATCGCCTAGAGGAGGAGGAGGTCTTCACAACAATTAACTATTCTTATATCTCCAAATGGATTAACCCTCTTCATAGCTTTTGTCCATTCTTTTTCCCATTTAAACGTCCTTTAAACTATAAAAAACAACTTTTCCGGTGAATTGGTAGTTGTATTTTTACATTCAGGCACAACACATGATTTCCTAGTATTCGAATTGGACATTTTAAAAGTATTTAATTAAAATTTAGACGCCACGAACGCGCGACGAGTGAGCCAGACTGAGCGTGCTGTATGATGACGTCACAGAATCACCGGCAGCCCGCGTCGTGCGTTTACAACTTGTTTTACTTATAAGTCGGAAACTAATTGACGTATCGAAGTAATTCTTTCACTAGTATTTATTATTTTTGATAGAGAAAAAGGAGTAATAAAAATCAAAATCAAATATCGATCTTCAGCATGAATACCTTTTCGTTGAGCCAATTTATTTATACGTATGTTTTGACACACGGAAGCACTGAAATGATAATATGTACCATTTATGATTGCCCATCCAAGTACTGATCGCATAACATCTGTGTTTAGTTTTGTTAATGCATCTTTAGACAATACACTAGCTGAGCTACAGGAAATTAAGTGAATTAATAGCTAGTGATGTAACTATCAATTGGAATTACCCATTTGAACCTAAATAGGTCATTCATTCGATACTTCACTCGCGAATCTTGCGATCGATTTGTAGTTCTCTTGGCTCCGTTCGTTCGTTCAACTCGGCCATTTTTGTTGCGACTGTTGAGAAAAATGGTTGGTTTTCTGACTGAATTATTAAATCCCACGTTTTCTATTGAATCTCACTTGAAAAGTAAATTTTGTTATAAAATAATTGTAGATTATTCCAATCTAAGATTTGCAGTGTTTATATTTTGTGTTGTGGTTATATGGTACTTTATGTGATCATAGTCGTACGTCCATTCCATATGCCGGAGATATTCTTACAAATGATGAGCAAAAAGTATATAATAAATAACGGTTAGAACCTGATTCTATGTGAAGATTGATACTAGGGCGGACTGATGTATTATCAAGTCCATCCAGAGTATCGCCACGTCGTTATCACGTTACTGAACGCATGTGATGTTTTCAGTCGCACAGGAAGTTCTCAGCGCCCCGACATGGGTCCATGGGGTTCTACCCCAAGAAGAGGTCCCGCCGTCATCGTGGTAAGGTGAAGGCTTTCCCCAAGGATGACGCCAGCAAGCCTGTGCATCTGACCGCCTTCATCGGTTACAAGGCGGGTATGACCCACGTGGTTCGTGAACCTGACCGTCCTGGATCAAGTGAGTAATATTTTGTTCATTAATTTCTATTCCATGTTGTAAACAATATCATAGTTAACCTCATGTTGTGGTCAATCTTATCAAAATTAACCTCAAAATGTTAAGCGTGTATCGATTCATAAACTTGTGAACGTGTTATTGATTACAATGTCGCGCTACGTTTCCAGAGATCAACAAGAAGGAGATCGTTGAAGCCGTTACGATCATCGAGACGCCCCCCATGGTGGCTGTCGGCGTGGTCGGCTACATCGAGACTCCTCACGGACTCCGCGCTCTGCTCACCATCTGGGCCGAGCACATGTCTGAAGACTGCCGTCGTAGATTCTACAAGAACTGGTAAGATTTCCAAAGAAGCATATGTAATGCTAGTGTTGCCTGTTGTTCTGATAAAGATTGTAAAAAAATAGCCTGTGTTGGTCCTAAAACAAGCAATGGGAATAAAATCATTCAGACTGGTTAGTCGTTCTGTTGCAATGACGTAATTTTCTATTTCATATATTTATTTGTAGTTGTTATTGAAGTTATTATCAACCTAAGTTTATTACAATGATTACTAATGTCCACGTGCAGCCCTCCTCTCACTGATAGAGGGCCTACTCTGAATATGCTTGAAGCATATAGTCACCAAGTGGTCTCCGCTCAACGATGAGGCCACTCGGTATCTCTTACAGCAGCCGCTGATGTGTGATCTAATAGGTACAAGTGCAAGAAGAAGGCATTCACCAAGTCTAGCAAGAAATGGCAGGATGAGCTCGGGAAGAAGTCCCTTGAGAAGGACTTCAAGAAGATGATCCGCTACTGCAGCGTGATCAGGGTCATCGCCCACACCCAGATGAAGCTGCTCAAGCAGCGCCAGAAGAAGGCCCACATCATGGAAATCCAGGTCAACGGTGGTACCATCGAAGACAAGGTCAAGTGGGCCAGGGAACACCTGGAGAAGCCTATTCCTATTGACTCTGTCTTTGCGCAGGATGAGATGATTGACTGCATTGGTGTCACCAAGGGCAAGGGATTCAAAGGTAATGATTTCAACATGTTATAGATCTGTATCTGTTTTATTAAACAATTTGATTACTTATGAATTGGATTTATAGACACAATTTTGTTTTAAATTTTGAAATATTGTACCTTATGTAAATACATTTTCAGAGTATTTAGCAATTTATTACGATATATTACTAAATGATAAACTCTATGTAGCCTTTAAATTTATATTATGTGCAACATGTTATAATATAGTTAATTTCCAGGTGTGACTTCCCGTTGGCACACAAAGAAGCTCCCCCGCAAGACACACAAGGGTCTGCGCAAGGTTGCCTGTATTGGAGCGTGGCATCCTTCAAGAGTGTCCTTCACTGTGGCCCGTGCTGGTCAGAAGGGCTACCACCACAGGACTGAGATGAATAAGAAGATCTACCGTATTGGACAAGGTAATAATAATAATACAATAACTTGGTTTAGTGTGAGGTCTATAGAAAGTTTTGTGTATATGAATTCTTATTGATTGAGACTGGCCAACTATGGTGTTGAGAGTTTATCAAGATGACCTACGGGCCTCTGATATGGCTAAATGAATTAGAAATTTGCTATTAATAAGTTCACTGGCCCTCCTGCTTCAAGTATTTAATACAGACTCTCTCTTGCATTTGGTTTAGTATTGGGTCAGTTCATCATGGGTTAACTGCCTTTATACAAACTGGTCACAAGATTTATCGCAGTTGCCACAGAGCCATCATAAAACGGAATTTTAATGAAAACCCTTTGTGATTGCTAGGTATCCACACCAAGGATGGCAAGGTGATCAAGAACAATGCCTCTACTGAGTATGATCTGTCTGAAAAGTCCATCACTCCCATGGGAGGTTTCCCCCACTATGGTGAGGTCAACAATGACTTCATCATGATCAAGGGATGCTGCATGGGACCCAAGAAGCGCGTCATCACCCTCAGAAAGGTATGTATAATTATCTTGTGTTACGTAGAATTATTAGGCATACAATTACCTAAAATTTGCCTGATGTTACACCATGTTGTAATGTACGGGTTAGTCCAACTAGTTATAGTATTAGTTGTAAAAAGTAAAAAGTTATTTATTTTACACCTACATGCAAAGAGGTTCTACGTCACAATATGTAGGTATAACTACATGGACAAACCTTATCAAATTCAATATTACAAAAAACAAAAGAGTTCCTACACCTTCATGCGAAGATGTTCTAACGTCACAATATGTAGGTATAACTACTTGGACAAACCTCTATTATTTTTATTGAATCCAATAAGTTATACCAGACAGTATAACTACTAAGACTTTTTTGTCCATTTTGTTATACTGTATAACTAATAGTATAACTAGTTGGACTAACCCTAATGTACGGATCTTGCATGCTAATTTGATGATTTTACCTTGCTAAATACAATATTTATAAGTTTTTATCCCTTTAATTATATTGTCACGTACAGAAAAACTTGTTAACCCAGTCTTTGTTTGTCTTAAATAAATTAATTAGGGGAATAGTTAAAACAAGGTATAATTATTACTTTTCCAGTCGCTGATCGTCCACACGAGGCGAGTGGCTCTCGAGAAGATCGCGCTGAAGTTCATCGACACGTCGTCCAAGTTCGGTCACGGTCGCTTCCAGACGCCTGCTGACAAGGCTGCCTTCATGGGCACGCTCAAGAAAGACCGCATCCGCGAGGAGACGGCCGCCACCGCCGCCCCAGCTGCCCCCGCGCAGTCCTAAATGTTATCTAAGGACAATAAACTGTAAAAAAATCTGTGGTAATTTTATTTATGAAAACTAGGCCTGAATAAGACACCTAGGTCGTAATATTGAATATGAAGTGAGTTTCTCAATATTTTTAAAGTTAGGTAGGCAGGTACCTACCTAATAAGTGTTAAGAATACCTAGTGAAGGATATTTTTGGGTTTATGGTAGGATACGTATAACACTTATGTAGAATACTGTATGGTTAGAGCATCGACAAGATTTAGGATAAAATTTATTAATTCCATACACATATACCACATTCCATTCCGTTGTACACGTGCGCGGAAAATTATGTTGTATTGTACTTTTATAGATATGATAGGTACCTACCTACTGATAGCTATAAAGGCATCGTAGTTTTTGTAATAAAGGTATGTAGGCTACCTAGATAGGTGTTCCCTATTTATTATACATCAGCAAGCTGAAGAGGCAACTGTCATGACCCAGAACTACAGCAGGGACCCAATTCGACATGGCGCTGTAGCAGCTGAAGTGGCAACTATCATGATCCAGTATGTAGGTAGGTACCTACTGCAGCAGGACATCATTGAGAATGTTGGTGAAGCCTAGCTTTGAGAACAGTGACTTGCTCAGTGCCCTTCGGTAGGTAGGTACCTATATTGGTACTACGCTTGCTATGGGAATTAACTGTAAATCAGACAAAATGAACAATTATTAAACAAGACCAATTAGTAAACTCATTCAAATTACCACATGTTCAAAACACCTTAGCACTGATGTTAGTGGTTACTCTTGATTGATTAGAGATGTACAGAGGATCTCCTGGGAACCGAAATCAAAAATTACTATCTAGAGAGATACTACAAATTGTTGTAAATTATAACAGAAGTGCTAGGAAAAAAAAACTGGTTTGAAAACTGACCCAGAATTGGCCACTCTAATATAAACTTACTTTAGTACCTACTAGAAAAACCACAGCTGAATCTTATAAATAGACATTTTATTCTTTCTTGTCGAAATAGTTGTTCCTCCGAATGTATCTGATGCACTGAAGCACTATATTCCGTTCTTGCTGCATTTCCTTAGCAAGCAATTTTTGTAGAAGAGTGGAAGGTAGTTTAGGTTTCCTGTGCTGATATGACTGGTTCCCTCTTCTTGCATTGTGTGTTCTTTTTCTTGCATCTTTTGGTCTAAAGTTTTCATTAACATGATGGTCTTCTTTCTTAGTTTCAGTTTTTACTTCATCTGGGCCACTATCACTGTCTTCCTCCATGGGTTTATTTATAGCTGGTCCTTTGATATTTTTCTCACATACTTGTGATGTGCTAGGCTTTTCTGCTACAGTATGAGGCTGTTGGTCTTGATCATTATCTTGACTAGTATCACAGATTAGAAGTGGTGTTGAAATTTTTGGCTCAATTTTTTCAGTTTGTATGACTACTTTAGATACATCTGTAGGATCTTTATCTTGTGGAATATTTACATTTATTTTAGTACTGTCATTTACATCAGCACATCGACCCACATTTTTCAAATCAGATGCCATTTGAGAATTATTAACTGAATTAGATGAATTATTATGAATAGCTAGCTCGCCATCATTATTAATTTTTTTCATATTGTCAATACTTGGTGGCTTTGTTGCTGATTTTGTGTCTGTTTGACCTCTTTCACCACTGTCTTCTTCATCAGAAGATCCATATTCACACATCAGGGTAGATAGAGCTCCACATACCACTGGCTCAGATTTATTATCAGCTGTATTTTCTATTTCTGAAGATTTCACTTCACCATCATCATCTTCAATAAGATCATTTTCATTTGTGCCAGTTTCAATCTCTTCATCATTATCCATTTGCATATTCAGAATGCCAGCAAATGGTTTGAGTTTGTAGTTATGTGTCTCATCACTTTGCACCTCTGGCTTTGACTTTGGTGTTTTGTTGTGGTTTTTGTCAGAGTTATTGTTTTTTCTAGCTTTAGGTCTCAGCTGATTTTCATTTCTAGTGTCTGATCTTCTTTTTAAACCTGGACCTGGAAACAAAACATAAATTATATTTCTTTAACTAATTAAATAAACAGACAATAACAATAAATAAAAATGAAGCCACGTGAGAGGCCCTTGATAAACTCTTGACACCAGAGTTGGCCACTCTCATTCCATAGGAAGAAGAATAAAAAAAATTGTGTATAGGTTTTTTTGTATTCAAAAAATTACAGGATCTAATATCTCAGTCTCAAGAGTTGTTAATATTTAATGATCTTACAACAGTAACTGACCTGATTTATTTTGTTCAAAGTTAGGTTTTTCTCGCTGTCTGCTTCCTCTATTCAGCCCCATTTTCTCTCCTCTTTCAATCTTTTCCTTTAGTTCTGCAGCCTTCTTATCAATGTTAGACTGGGTTGGGTATCTCTTTCGTCGCTCCTCTCGCCATTTTGCGATTTCTTCAGGATTTTTTAGATTTGCTATCTTCTTGTACAGACCAGTTGAATGCTGCATTTGAATATGCTTGGTGATAACTTTGGGATGGGCAATAAACTGACAACCATCTATGTTGCATTTCTGGAAATGTTTAAAGGAATGATTAAAGATAATACATTGGATTTAAATATTGGAGATAGTCTTGGAAAAATTTACTTAGTTTCGACTAGAAATTGGGAGTTTCTGTGTACCTGATGCTGTTGTTTATGTTTATTGAGAATATCTTCAGTCGGGAAGCCTCTGTCACAAGTTTCGCACCAGAAATTGTCATTAACCGGCTGGAACGGTTGCCTTGGTTGATGAAATCGTTGTCGCGGTCCGTGGAAAGAAGCACGAGGACCTCCAGGGTGTCTCCATTGAGGGTTAAGCGGAGGTCTCTGCTGTCCCCAACCCATGTGGGGCTGAGGCATTTGGGGACGAGGAGGTCTGTACATGGCTGGTAGACTGATTTGCGGTAGGTAAAGATTTTACTAACTGTACACTAAAATAATAGGTATATTTAAAAACGTGTTTAACAAAATCAAAACATACTTGAATTTTTAAATCAAACCAAAGAACAAGTAATCCAATTTTGTTTTGGACATATAAACTTCTTATGTACGGCCAACTTTTTGATTAATGTTGGCCGTTCATGGCTCGAAATTATTATAATTGGTCGTACAAAGACAATACTAAATATTTATATATATAAAAAATCGTTGAAAATATTTGGTAAAAATAAAATAATTTAAACCAAACCAATTATCTAGCTAAAGAAGTAAAGTAATTTACCTACATATTTCCATACTAATCTATAAAATGAATAACTCTGCTGCCAAAGTGAGTATTATGTGCTCTGAGAGCAAAAATTGTTGGTAAAATTTGTAAGTTTTCACTTTTCTTTGGATAGAAGATCAACAGACGACCAATTTTTATCAAAAGACTAACAGAACACCACCCTAAAACTTCAAACTTTTATGTTAAGTAAATTTTCACTCATTGTACATAGTTATATAGTAGAATAATTGTACACTTGGTGGATTTCAGGTTGGTGAAATATTTACTGAAGCTGGTGCAGCTTTCAACAAGTTGGCAGAACTGACTATGCAGCTACATCCAATGGCTGAGACATCACCTAGGTATGTAGATTATAGTACTTCTCTTGTGCTAGGACTAGCAGAGAAGTAATGTAATTGTAATACATCATTTCTCAATCTTAGCAAGAACAGCTGTGCTCCTGCAAAGGTAGCTATCACCTCTGGTTAAATTGGATATCAAAGGTGAACTTATACTTAAGTATGCTGAATGAAACATTCAAGGAAATGGTTTTGTTGTGTTGAATTTCCCAGAATAATTATTTATTTATTTTAACATCTAGACCTAAAGGACCTGTATCATTTGCTGATCATCTAACAATGATTTCTTAATCTAAACACAAGATTATGTTATATAGGCAAGTGTGCGAGGTTTTAAATGATTTCATGTAAAGATTTCTGATAAGAAGTGTGTCTCACTGATTTTGTACTGGGTTGTAATTATAATATTACAACATGTGCATAATTGTACTTGAAATTATTTTGAATGTATCTGGTAATTTAGACTATTCATGCATCATATCATGTATTCACTAAAAATACATGGTAGTTTCCAAACAACTAATGAGATTGTATATTGCCTATAAAAATTCATACATTAACTCAAATTCATCACTTATGCAGTAAAATGTTGACTTATTTGATTTCAGTTCACAAAAGACACCAGTCAAGAGAAAGATGGCCGAAGAAAAGTCTGCCTCCACAGCTGCTACTCCAACCACTCCTGCAAGCCACAATCCACCTTCTATTGCTCAGCAGGTAAATTATTAACTTTCATTGGTAAATACAAATTAGGAATTAATACAAGGCAACCTGAAGGTGGCTCCGATGACAGACAAATTCGAGAGAAGATGATCATCATGGTTAGGCATGTTGTGAGTAACTAGAGAAGAGAACCAAGTCTCACTGAAGAGTATAGGCCTGATGATAAGTGGCAGAATAGGTAGAGGACACTAGAAAGATTTGGATGACTTGTGTAAGTGAGAATATGTGTGCAAGAGGAGTGAATGTGGAGATGACAAAAACAATGAAATGGAAGAGAAGAACATGCTGTGCCATTAAATCTATAAAAAATACTGCATTTACAAAAGTACTGTCATATCAATTATTCTGTGCCATCAGACTATCTTTCTTAGTGTTTGAGTCTAACTATACAACAGTTTGTATGGAAATAGCACACAGGGACTGCTCCTTAAGACGGGGTGATATGTGAAACTGGTTGTTTTAAAATATTTTCACATTTTGTTCCCAAAAGTAGTACAGAAATTCAAACCAATTTAATTATATCTAAAAAGTAATGTTATTATTTAGAGGAGTAGAAAACTATAAATAGAATATCTGGCCTGATTTTATTCTGTCAAAAACGTCTGCAAATCTGCTCAAATTGTGCAAAATTGTTTGCGTGTTCGGACAAGACTCGTCGGCCGGAGTTATGCGCGCGATGCTCGCCCTTGCTGACATGTTAATACGGCGTGGAGTTGCATGCGAAAAGCAACTGTAGAATTTTTTCCAAGTGCAAAGCGTTTTCGGGTGAAATATCGTGGCCTTAAAGTGATGCTTACTGTATGTCGATGTAATCTGAGGAGAAATCTAGATTGCACTGTTCAAACGGCACGCATTCCCCGTGAACCCCATTCCGTTGAGTACACTTTTGGTTCCCTGAAAGAGAAATTTCATATGAGCGTGGACAACTCTGGTGTCAGTTTTTAAGCCACCCAAGGAGCCTCTGATATGGCTAACGGGACTGACAATAGTACACTGAAATAGTAAGTACTTAAATCTGCCACCAGAGTTAAGCATTCTCATACATACATATGAGAATGCTCAACTCTGGTGGCAGATTTTAATCATCATAGTCACCTAGGGTTCTCTTGTGCACTGAAAATTGTATACTTCATACAGTGGATCTCATGCAAACATTTGTGTTATGTTTGAAATTAATCTAAATATATAAAACTCAAAGGTGACTGACTGACTGACATAGTGATCTATCAACACATAGCCTGTGGTACTGTATTGTTGCCGAACTCCATTGCGATGCCTCGCAGGGATACCAGCAACTATTGATACTTGTATGAAGATACTCGTACGGAAACTTTACGTAGTTAAATGATAAAAGAAACACTTTTTATAGTAAATGCTTTAATTTGCAGTACAACAGTTCTGAACGGGCAAGCAAGCAAGCGCATCCGATCATCCGAGCTTAGCTCTTCTTTTCCCGCCAAAATCTCCAACCTTTTTCCGTTCCTGTCAGTTTGATGTACCAGTCAAACTGACAGCCAGCAAATACTCTTTTTGTGCAAAGAGGTTGAACTCATTGATGCAAAGAGGTTACTGTACTCATTTGATGTAAAAAGGTTGAACTAAATTTTAATTCTAATTGATAAACATAAGTTATAGTATTTAGTATGTCGGTAACAGCTCGGCCATCCGCTTACTTACGAGTCCCTCGTAATACATTATACTTTTAGTAAACATCATTACATATTTAGGTAATACTGATCCATGACGTTGATCAGTCCAAGCTGGTGCAGGCGTAGACCAGCGACCTAGACTGATCCATGACCTTGATCAGTCCCTAAGCTGGTGCAGGCGTAGACCAGCGACCTAGACTGATCCATGACCTTGATCAGTCCCTAAGCTGGTGCAGGCGTAGACCAGCGACCTAGACTGATCCATGACCTTGATCAGTCCCTAAGCTGGTGCAGGCGTAGACCAGCGACCTAGACTGATCGAAGACCTTGATCAGTCCCTAAGCTGGTGCAGGCGTAGACCAGCGACCTAGACTGATCGAAGACCTTGATCAGTCCCTAAGCTGGTGCAGGCGTAGACCAGCGACCTAGACTGATCCATGACCTTGATCAGTCCCTAAGCCGGTGCAGACGTAGACCAGCGACCTAGACTGATCCATGACCTTGATCAGTCCCTAAGCTGGTGCAGGCGTAGACCAGCGACCTAGACTGATCCATGACCTTGATCAGTCCCTAAGCCGGTGCAGACGTAGACCAGCGACCTAGACTGATCCATGACCTTGATCAGTCCCTAAGCTGATCCATGACGTTGATCAGCATCCCAAACTAATCCATGACAATGACAAGTATCTGAAATTAAACTAACAAACGATATTATTCAGCTATCGACCTCTGAGCTAATAAAAAAGCATGTACGATTCTATACAACAATTGGTATTTTCAATCTGCTAATCTTTACAGTAATCGTTAAAAATAATAATTACTTGACACTTGGTGCATTGATCCATGACATTGATCTACAAATTATACAGTATTATAACATTGAAATTAAATCACACGATCAATTCCATAAACGTGGTAATATATAGATAACAGCGTATACATTTCGATTCGAATTAGATTGTGACAATTTCCCTGTTTGACCCCTACTCATTTCCTGGTACACTAATAGATTCAGCATCAGAAGACACGTAATGTTTGGAAATCAGACGTGAAAAAGTGAGCAACGAAAATATCTTGTCATTAGCAATAACAGATTCATAACGCCAAGCTACTAAGCCACGAAGTAAAACTTGTCTTGATATTATCGGTTATACCTAATATGAGAGGCTTCAACGCGACAGACGGTGAATATGGTTTATCTGATCACACGGCACAAGTATTAGAGATTCTAGTCCAGAGAAGTTACTTGATTAGATATTATGTTTAAGTGGAAACGCGATTATAACCCAGACAATATATAAAAAAAATCACTGATTGTCTAAGTAGCCTATCATTCTTTTATGTTTGCAATGCTGATAATCCGAAATTAGCATTTTAATGAATTTATAGACATCTTTATTATTATTTTACGATCTCTGCTTTCCATTAGTAAGAGTTAAAGTTCCGTTATCTAACGCCCTAAATAGTTAAGTAAAGGTGTCCATGCATGCTCAAAACGTAAATGTCATCTCCTTTGGAAATACAGGCGCACTCTAGATATCACGGTTAGAAAACTTTTTAAAGAATATTCGGCTAGATAAAAAGGAATAATAAAACAAACTCAAAAGGCCCAGAATAACTACGAAATTGATAAATCAACTAATTTTGAATCTAACATTCATGAATCTCTTAGTATTATTGTTGACTGGTTGCATAATAGTAACAACCCTAAGATTAATTTAGATAAAACCCAAATAATGACATTTAAAACAATAAAAAAAATCTTCTACATTGAATATCAACTATCAAAGCAAAAATATCACTGAAGTTAAAAAGACATTATTTCTGGGAATACATATAGATTCTGACCTATCTTGTAATTCTCATATTGAGGATGTATGTACAAAGTTAAGTCAGTTCTCTTACATGCTCTTAATGTTGCGAAAGGTTGCCAACGACAAACACTACTTAGCTCCTACCATGCCTATGTTGGTTCTAAACTGCGATACGAGGTTTTGATTTGGGCCAACTCTACTCGGAAAGAAGCAGCTTTCAGAGCTCAAAAGAAGTGTATCTGAGCAATTTGTGGCCTGAGACAAACATGTAAGCCTTATTTTAAAAATACTAAATATAATGACTCTTCCCTCGACATATATCTATGAGTCTGCAGTCTAGTTAAGGAGGATATTAATAATTATGAAGTTGTAAAGAGTAGACGTCTTGACACTTAGAACACAATTCATATATCAAAATGTAGACTACAAATGTACAGTAAGAATAATTTTGTAATCAGGGTTGACATTTACAATAAACTTCCAATTTTTTTAAGGAGATTACAAACGCAAATGTTATCAAATATAAAATAAAGATATTGTTAATTGACAAAGGGTACTACACGATTGACGAATCTCTAAAGGACACAATACAATATAATGACATTTAATTCAAACAGACATAATCCAATCAGGCAATATTGATATTGTAATTTTTATTTAATTTTATTTTTGTTCCGACAATTTATTTATTTTTAATTAATACATGCATGTATGGGGTGGCAACGGCATTGTAAATACTTATGTTTGATAACCATAGATTTTATAAACGATTTAAAAGTATTGCTCGTAAACCTTGGTCGGTAATCAAGCGCACCGGTGTCCCAAAATAGCTAAAATGCTCCTTAACAACTCTGATGCTCGTTGGAGACTTAGTGTTCCTTACGTAACGAACCTTTTTTTTCCTAACATTTTCGTCAGAAGTTCTGTGTAGTTGTCACGAGAGGGAAAAGAATATCTAAATTTAAACTTCCATTCAGGCCATGAATAAAGCAAGGACGGTAACACCTAATACCAGGTTTTAGCTATGTACCCCACTTAACTTTGGCAAGGCGTAATGAAACATCTGTTTTTCGACCCAATTATAAATCTCCGCGTATTCTTCTATTTTGTGTAACCATGAATCGATGTTTTGCTTATTACAGAAAGGATCAAACTCGAGTATGACATTGTTAAGAACAGGAAACTTGTCACGCTCATTACTACCCTTATCTTTAATGCCTTGCATAGCACTAATAAACTCCGCAAATAACTGTTGCGGCATATCCACGTATCTCGCGTCAGCAGTGGCCCTGCCGTCGTCAGCTCGGGCTACAGCAGTCGTCTGCGTCGGAGGATCTCTGGCTCAGCTCGGCAGCTGCTCGACGCTCTGGAATACAGGCGGAGTGCACGCTCTCTGTGCTCCGAGATCGCCGCGACCTCGTAGACAGCCTGCGCTCGTTGCGATCACGATGTCGCGATCGCTGTCGGCTGCGATGTACGTCACGCGACGGCCTCGTACTGCGAGGCTGACTAGAGCCTAGCGAGGAGGCACTTCCAGTCGATTCATCCCTTCGCTTTCGTCTGGGCATTGTCGCGAACAACCTCGAACAAAACAACAGTATTGTATAAATATATATTTACAATTTGAACGTTTTACGTACATTATTCTTGCATAACATTCATACGACACCATATAATTGCAACAAACGGGAGCAGGAACGAAACAAAATAAAATAATAGCACGAACAAACAGGTAAATTCTCTATATTTTTTTTCAAGATAGGTAAATTCTCAGTATCATTTAATCCGTTTGGATATAAAAAAATTAAAAAAAACTGCGAAGTAAGATAAGTACATACGTTTTCTCTTTAAGCTGCTCGATGTGGGTGGGTGGGACCACACCGAGATATCAGAATAACTCAGCGCGATCCCACTTCTGAGATGTTGCCGAACTCCATTGCGATGCCTCGCAGGGATACCAGCAACTATTGATACTTGTATGAAGATACTCGTACGGAAACTTTACGTAGTTAAATGATAAAAGAAACACTTTTTATAGTAAATGCTTTAATTTGCAGTACAACAGTTCTGAACGGGCAAGCAAGCAAGCGCATCCGATCATCCGAGCTTAGCTCTTCTTTTCCCGCCAAAATCTCCAATCTTTTTCCGTTCCTGTCAGTTTGATGTACCAGTCAAACTGACAGCCAGCAAATACTCTTTTTGTGCAAAGAGGTTGAACTCATTGATGCAAAGAGGTTACTGTACTCATTTGATGTAAAAAGGTTGAACTAAATTTTAATTCTAATTGATAAACATAAGTTATAGTATTTAGTATGTCGGTAACAGTATGATCATATGACATAAGTATGTTTTGTTTAAGGTTCTTTTTTTCTAATTCCATGCCATGGAGTTGTGTGCTATGTTCCGGACTATTATCAAATACAATTACTGCAATAATCAAGTTGCAACATGAAACATTAATTTTTATTTGTAGGTACCTATTTACTCATGTACTGTTTCTAGTATTTGCAGCCTTATTTGCAATAGTTACTAGATGAATACCAAATTACATAAGATTCTTATAACATTTCAGGTGACCCTCAACATGTTGAATGCTCCGGAGGCAGAGATGGATGTGGACAATGTCGGCAGTAATGTCAAGTTAGAGTTTGAATCTAGCACTGAGGAGGTGGCTCCGTAAAAGTTTGTAACTCCTAAGTTTTTATGTTTGCTAGGTTCATAGGAGTAAATGTAAGGTTTATATAAATACTTTTTTATTAATTTTTTCTAACTTTCCAAACAGTCCAATATCAACCAATTTTTTAGTAGATAATTTAATCAACAATACCTTACATATATCAACATAATATTTGATACTCATATAAAGCAAAATTAGCCTTCAAATGTGATTATACAACCCCTGAGACTAATCTGATGAATCAGAGCATTCTCTTGTTTTCATTCATTTTGCAGTTTAATATGCCTTTATGGAGTATCCCATGTAATTCATACAATTACTGAAAGGTATAGCTAATTACAGTGTAAGTACATGGTGAAAAAATAATAACAACATGATATTTCTTACATATTTTACTATTTCTCTATACATCAATATTTCTGTGATAGCTGTGGATTTTTCGATTCCAAGAAGATTCTGTAGATTTATACAATCTTGTGAAGTTATTGTCTAACAATTTATTTCCAATCACAATGTCTACATCACTTCTTATCTTCAACTTTTCATAGTGGGGAAAACTGCTACCCGACCTCTTTAGTCTCCTCTGTGCTTCTCTGTAACACTTCCAAGGCTGTGGCTCTATTATAATTGTTCTAGAAATTTCTTGGATGTATTTTAAAAACTCTAGAAGTCCCTCATCACCATTATTTATATGAATCCACATTGTAACTGAAAAACAGAAAATCACATCAAACTTGGCTTGTTTGTGTGATGCTAAGTACTTTTCTACAACATCATGTTTTTCCATTATGTTTGCAGCCACAAATGTGATGTTTTCATTATCATTTGATTCTTGAGCTCTTTCTATTAATTTGGGATCTATATCTATACCAAGTATATAAATATTTTGGGTGGTATAAATAGTTTTCAAATACTGATATAGTTCTTTTGTTAGGTCTCCAGTGTTGCATCCTACATCCAAGCAAAATATGCTTTGTGATGAAGATTGAGGAAACATCACAGGATGCAATTTATTCGTCCTTTCTTGCACATTGTGGAAAGAATAATAGTTTATGAAGTTCCCAAACTTTACAGCTCCGGGGTCTGTTCCCAAAAATGACAATTCTTCGGTTTTTGCTTCTTCCTTCATAGTTGGACTTGATAGGTAGTTTGTAGATTAGTTTATGTGCAGAGTTGCAGTTAATAATACAGAAAACTTCGAATTTTAGCTTTTGTAAAACTTTCACCCGCATACATAAACACTAGGTAGTGACACAGAGAAATTAACAAGTAGTGACGTTCTTTGACGTTGACGTAATCTGCCATTGACAATGTCATTTGGAAATGTGTCATTTTTTTTGTTTACTTTATAAACGAGTTAATCATTTAGCATTCGGTATTATTAAAATCTATACTTGAGACGGAAGAGCTTTAATAATCACTAGATCTGTGCTATTTAGTTTAAAGTTTCCTTTTCATCTGAAATATTATTTCACTTCAATGGATTTGATTGGTTATACGCAGTTATTAAGGCCCATAAAATCAATTAATCTAAATTTATACTTCTTGTACTTGTCTGAATTATATATTACTATATTTACGATCGCAGAAACACGTGTTGTTTGTCAATTTTATCATTAATTTTGCATATAGCTGGGGGACACAGCTACTTATAACCGTATAAAAAACGCGTTTCCTTATATACTTACTTCAATTGCGATCAACAATTTTGAAATGAAAATGCATATAAATATTTCGGTGTAGGTATGTAGCTATTTGATGAACTAATAACAGGAAGAAATTCACTAGCAGGTAATTAAGTAATTTAATATACAGGTGCCTATTGAGTATTGTATAAGTTTATACTACTTTTTACTTTAAAACGAACTCTTGTGCGTGTTCGGCTACTAATATTACCTATATTTCCGTAGATATTTCCTTTACACGCATTGCACGTAAATATATCACATTCTGTTTCTTTCACTTTTTGTGTCATATCGGCTACGTAATTATCCGTAGCAACTTTGTAAGACTAAACCACGATTAATAAACGGTTTAAAAATTATGCAAGTTGGTACGTCCACGTAACATATACTTTTTATTTCAATATAGTATAATCTGAATTAATCTGCATAAGAAGCTGCGTCGTCAATTAATATAGGTATGAATAAAATCGGGTATAATAATAAGATGTGTACGCAGATATCATGTTAATGAAAATAAGAACTAAAATGAAATGAAAAATCGGGAAAATTTAATCTAACTCTGGTATAGGTGTTTGCGTATAAGTAGATAGTAGGTAATTGTATGGAGAATGTTTGTAGGGACTTTTATTTTCAGATTTGCTGAACAGGCACGGCTGTTTAGAAGCGTATGTTGGTATATTATATACTTACCAACTTATTGTACTACTACACTGGATGCCAACTAATATAATGAACTATAGTTTTTCTATTGATATCTACTATCGAACTGGACATATTATGTATGTATTAAACATCATTAGTACAAAACCACTAGAAGTGACTTGCATTAGCTATACCTAGCTTTAAAAACGATTATCCAATTATTGTCATAACAGGTCGATTATTGTCTTCTATTTAACAAATTATTAGACTCGGCCAGTGCTACTAAATACTAAAGCTAGATTTTCATTGTCTTGTCACTGCTGTGGTAATGGGTTAGATCCGCAGAAGACGCTTTACATCCGGCAATAGGAGATAAAAAAACCTTGTGTTGCACGCATATTTTTCACATGGAATAGTATAATTACAGTTTATCTGATGTTAAGACAGTACGATGTAGTTTTAGATGTGGCGCGCTTACTATTGTACTTCGGAATAAACCTTTACTTGGGATTTGATAATATCTGAATCATAAACAATCTGGTTAGTTTACTCTTCTTCGTTGCTCATAATGAATTACAAAGAGAAATGTTTTAATTTCCACCTTTCTCGACTTAAGATGGCACTAAGTTTGTAAGCATTCTTATAGGGTATATTTACACTGAATCCTTCATAATCCCGGTGTTTTGTTGAGAAAGTTTTACCCACATATGGCGAGAGAGGTGTCCCTCGCGGTCTACTAACTTCACGGGTTTTTACTCTGCTCATGCAAACTATGAATAAGATTCCTCGTCTGATGCTTTTTTGCTCCATTACGCACCATTGAGCATTTGGAGGTGTAAAGAAAGGGACGTAGATATGTGTTTAATTGCTAAATGAGCGATGCGAGCGGAAAATAGGCCGGTAAGTGATTAAACGGCGCTTTATGCGAAAAAGTTATCGCACCTCTAGTGTCTTTTGAGCGTCAGAAATGTGACATATACAATAAATATATACAGATATGATATCACCATGGCCAGTAATTCATCGGAAACGACAACCGCACTAGCGACACTGTGTTCCAAAGTGGACCATGTCTGACTAAAATGGTACTGTGACGACAGAAATACCTACATCTTTTGTAAACAAATCCGACAGTCAGATTTCTCTTAATTTATTTATTTGATCAACGACCGTGATGGACTCCAATCATAGAAGCCCAAGGACCTGCTCTTGTATAAGTTTTGGCTTGGCCTCCTCATTTGGTAGCTCAGTAGGTAGTATGCCTCCCTTCAGTGCCATGGGTTATGGGTTCGATTTCCGCACAACACAAATAATTGTACTTACATGTATTTACCATATGCTATTATTTGTGTTGAGACTGGTCGCATCTTTTTATAAGAATGCATGTATTTATAAAATAAAAAATAAAATAATATACTATGTATTATATCCGTTATCCCCGTGACACAAGCTTTTGCTTAGTATGGGGCTAGAAGGCGCTGTGTCCAATGTCCCAAAACATTAATTTATTTATTTATTTTCCTTCGTAAGAGCTACATCCGCGTATTTGATCATTATCAGAGTGTATTAAATTAAAGTATCTTTGCAATCGAGAGTGCATTTATATGGGTTTTACTTGTAAGCCTGCGTGTTTCATCTTAGATTACCATCGCTTTAAATTAGTTAAGATATAATCCAATGCAGACTATATTCCAGGAAGTCTAGCTCTGCTACGATTATGTTTTATAGATGTAGGTAATTTTGATGTTGTATTTGGTTTAGATCGAGACGTAGGTACTAGGTAGCCAACCACATTTTATATATATGATGCGCATATAATTATATCAACATAATTCCTCCGTCTCCATTCCACCGTCGAACAAGCAGGAAGTCAGCAGGGCGTCACCGGTCTTGGTGGAAGTTCCAACGACTCGCACGAAGCGCTTTGCTTCTACCTTCGTAGTAAGGAAGGCGAGACTATGGAACTCTCTACCTGGAGCCCTGTTCCCAGTTAATTATAACCCAGGGGTCTTCAAATCTAGAGTAAATAGGTTTCTTCTAGGCAAGCGTGCTACATCTTAGACTATAGCGGTGCTTAACATCAGGCAGGCTATAGTCAAACGTAAGCCTATTTGGTGTAAAAAAAACCTCGAGTGATGACCACCGAAGGCGTTAAGTTTTGATGATCAATATTTGGATTTATAGCGGTAACATTGCACAGGTATAACCAAGCATTCTGTCTTGGCTCTCAATAAAACAAAATTAATTTAGATCATTTATTAATAGACGCGTGTATGGTAGGTGTTAATTTAAATTAGTTAATTTATAAGTATGTTTGTTGTAGAGTATATAATAACACTATCATTAGTGTAAAACGTAACGGTTTAAGGGAAGCAATGAAGTTTGAATGTTCATGTAATGATTTGAGGTTTGCATTGGAATACATTCTGCCTGATGGCATTAGTGCAGTAAACAGTTATATTTTTGTTAGATCTTGCTGATAACTTACATTCTAATCTATACTATACTATATACTATACTATACTATAAAATTATAAAGCTAAAGAGTTTGTTTGTTTGAACGCGCTAATCTCAGGAACTACTGATTCGAATTGAAAAATTATTTTTGTATTGAATAGACCATTTATCGAGGAAGGCTTTAGGCTATATAACATCACGCTGCAACTAATAGGAGCGAAGGAACAATGGAAAATGTGAAAAAAACGGGGAAAATTCTTCATCTTATTCATCTTTGAGGGCTTCCGTTGCGTACGCTGCGAAAACGGTTCAAAATTCAAAAAACTAATGCGCAAAATAACTATTCCACGCGGATGAAGTCGCAGGCACAACTAGTTTGGTATAAAAAGCGCCTACCACATGGCAACAAAAACAATCTCCGTCTTCAAAATTACTTCAGGCTAAATATTTATAAGACCTGATCTTATTTGTAATAGTTGTCCCATAAAAGGTACGGTCGAAGTATATTGCGCACTTTCGTTAAATCTTTATATGAATGCCAAGTGTGTTGGTCACGGTACAATAGATTCTATCCAGTCTGTTTGTAACGTGAGGATTCTACTTTCTCCTACATGAACCTGATTCAAGTTCACTTTATTTATTTTATTTATTTTATTTCGTTATTTTGTTTCGCGTCGGCCAGTTCTGGCGTCCCCGAACTTGCAGAACGAATGAACCGCGCAATGCTGTCTCGCACGCTGCGCACGCGCCTTAACATTTCATACACTACTTTCGGATGCTAGTGCGCCAAGTCGACTGAAACGCAACCCGCCAAATGTAGAACTGAACCATCCTCGAGTACACGGAGTCCCGCCGCGACACACACACAAGTACACGACAACCTGGCGCGCACGACCACGGTGCAACTGGTAACAGATATGTGTCTCTCTTTTTGCCGTGCATTTTATCGGAGAAATTCACTTGGAAAATGGCTCTCGATCATTTTCAAGTTCAGTTACGTAAGTGCGCGTGCGGAGAATTAGTGCGGAATAGCGGATGTTTGGTGGTGCTCGACGGCGAAGTGGCGCGCGGTTATAAGCTCTCGCCCGCTCCACTGGGCGTCAGTCGCCGCTGGACCACCCTCATACACGTCGATTTTTAGTTTTAGTGCAGTGTGTGAAATCAATCAAAATGTGCACCGCATTCCGGATATACGTCGTGTCGGTGATCTGTGCGGTGGTGGTGTCGGGCCACGTGCACGGGCGCAGGAGTCGCCGCATGGACGCCGACGACTACGCGCAGAACGAGATCGACAGCGGGCGGGCCGACGAGTCCTGGTGGCCGTCCGCGGAGTTCTCCATCCTGCAGAAGGTGTACGACGACTGCAGCGCGCACAAACACGTGTCGATGTGTCTGAAGGGCAAGGCCTTGACGGCGCTCACGAGGGCAGTGGAGCAGGTGCGGCCAGTTCTTGAGAGCGCCGTGTTGTGTAGTGCGGTGGGAGTCTAATGTCATTGTTGTGTTGTCAGGAGAACGTCCAGCTCACCGACGGGTTGACGCTGGTGAAGCAGGCCGACGCACCCGCCGCGGTCGCGGAGCCGCGCTTCCTCCCTGGCATGTCCACCGAAGACAAGCTTGACACCATGTTGCGCACCAAGTTCGAGCAACTCATGAGCACACATACAGTCAGTATGGATCTTGCCACTGAGGGTAGAGGTAGAGGTCAGTATTATGTGTATTTACGTGACCGTTACATTTTTATTGGTCTTAAATGACTTTCTTATAATAATGACTTATTCCAGGCAAGAAGGTCCTACCCTACCTGCTGCTGGGGATCTTCACGACTATCAGCATCGTGGGAGGCATGGCGTTGAAGACCCTGGCAGCGATCGCGGGCAAGGCTCTCATCGCCAGCAAGGTGGCGCTCACCATCGCCGGTATCATCGCGCTCAAGAAGCTGTTCAGTCACGACAACGCGGCTGGAGAGACCACCTTCCAGGTCCACGCAGATGGACACCATAGGTAAACAACCCTCGTCGAAGCCTCCTCTGATGATGACCGATTGTTTGGCTATCGTGTTTGATTATAATCTTTTTTAATTCTAGTATTTAATTCGAAGGCGGAATCTGTATGTGGTGAGGCCAGCGAAACAAGGCGCGGTGGATCCGTACTCGTACGCCGGAGAGCCGACGGCTGCGACCGCGTAGCTGGCGCCCGGTCGGAGCCGGCGGAGCCGCGTGGCTCGTGCTGTGTAGTGCTGCGCCGTGCTGCCTCGTGCTGTCTCGTGCTGCCTCGGCCTGCCCCGCGCAGCCCCGCTCCGCTCCACGTGACCCGCCGCGCCAATACACAAAAAACCTCAAACCAAAGTTCTGTCCCCGTGGGCATCCTCCTCAGACGAACGGTCGTCCACTCTCGTTCTCAGATCTATGTCAGTAAATTATTTAATGTAATTTATTTATTTGTGACTACTGTTATTATGTTGTAAATTAATTTACTAAAGTGATGTAAGAGATAATAATAAAAAAAAACGTTACACTCGAATCTAGTTTCATTTTCATACATATTTTGAATAATAGTTATTAACCTACAATGAAAAATATGAGAAAATCATACCGGATACCGGATCTGTTAATGTAGGTGACTAACTCAGTAAATGCTCGTTAGACAGAGATCTTGGAGAAGAAAATTATTACGCATTATATGCACTTATAATTAGAGCAAGATCTGATAAGTTTGTAGTTTCACTAGGATGTAGATATGTGCAGGCTTCATGCCATGTTAGAATGTAATTATGAATAAGTATAATTTAAAACGTCGATAAATGAATCTTTTATTAAAATTAAATACCTTTAAGCTACTCGATTTGCTAATTGATTTACTGAGACCATCAATCATTTTATGTATTTGCTTTAGATGAGATCTAATATGGCCACATCCGAAAAAAACGTTTCTTAATGAGAATTGCAAATACGTAGTGCGTGTGTTTATTGAATAGTCATTGTTTTAATTACCGATACGAGCCGCTTTCTTTATTCGCTCTAGTGAAGGAGAGTCCGAGAAATGTGTCGAGATTTTCCGTTAATGCGAGCTAGGCCACGGTTATGCACGTGGAAAGTGGAAAGTTGTAGTCGATTCACTGCACATGCACGAATGATGCTACTACATGCCTAGGTCCACTTTGTGTGTTCTGACTGATTTTGCGATAAACTCTAGCTCTCGTATATCTCTGTCCTAACGATAAAGGTGCTAGATTAAATAATCAAGCAGGCAAGAGTATGCGTGCATTCGATGTTGGCGGTAAATCTCTTCCAGTTCGGAAGTCGGCGCTGTGCCACCGCACACGGAAACCTCAGCGGCTACATTTCTTGCTCATTTTCCGTCCAATCAAAATAGACGCAGGTAATTCTAATGAAACGTTAGATTGCACGTCGGCAAACTATGCAGACTGCGCCATTTTACAGAGGATCGGCGCACTGTGGCCGCCGTTTGTTGGGCCGGGAAGGTCAGCCCGTTGATTAGCCGTGCGCCGGTACAGGCCGACCACAGCCGCGTTTGTGAGGCCCCCAACGCTGTTTATAATGCAGATATGTGTTTGCTCAATCGCTGCACGCTAGACTGGCTATATGGCATCGTTAATGCGGCTGGCGTCTCTTTGCATACGCAAATATAGGGCGGGCGGACCGACGCTGATTAAGCGGTGCGCCGCCGCTGACGTCCGCTTCATTTCTGCGCTACCAATTGCGTGTCTGTTGATTAGTTTTCCGACTTTGTACACGGATGCCCGTTGGTTCCATTTCATTCTTTATGAATGTGTCTAGGAAGTATAATATTTGATTTAGTGTCGCTTAGAAACTATAATTTTGTGAACGTAGCCACGTTATTCCACTAGGTATAAGGCAGTCGGCTTGACTACTTATTTATGTCCATGTGTAGGCACTGTTGGCTACCCGTGGCAGGGCCGCTCCCACGGGACATGCCCGGGCCATCCAGCAGCTAAATTATCTCCTTACCATCTCGTCAGGTGTCGCGCCCGGCGTCAATACTTGATAGCTGTCTACGTCTCGAATTAGGCCACCTAGGACAGGCAGACCAGACCTGGATGGTAATGCTGTCTAGCTTTGAAGAAATGACTGCAGGATAACTTGATTAATAATCTCGATAATGTAAGTTGGATTAATTAGTTATAAATAACAGAAAATAAAATGTTATATAAGTATAGAATTATACTATGAATATTTTGCGAGTGTTTTTTTTAAATATGTCTTTATTTTTTCATGAAGTATCTAACGACAGCCAGCAACTTATTATTTACGTGCCTTTTAACAATTGCGATTCTACAATTCCGATAAAACCGCTAGTTTCAGCAGTCATTACGTATTACCGGAGCACACTACCTTTATAACGTAAAGAACATCAAGGAACAAACATATAGAACATCATACGTGACTCGTATAGGGAAGTTACTTTACGGGCGAACGGTCAAAGTATCGGACATAAACCTATTTTGTTCTCTTCTTATATTGGATGTGCCCCCTTCTTTGCCCGCCGGACCCTGGGATAGGGGTGTCTAAAAAGAAAACATGGGAAATTTTGAGAATTTCCAGCGGAGCAAGCGTTTTTTTATTTATAACTGTCCAACAGGACGCAAGGGTCCGCTGTAATGAAATTTTGTTAACCGAGTTTGCCATGCTTCTCGGTTTTCGTATGAGCGTTGTTTAGGTGTATACTGTGTACCTGCATGCCTGTGCTTATTTACGAAAGGCATAGTCTTGTTTCAATCGTCTATTTTTGTATGTTATTGTGTAAGCGAAATAATTATCATACAGTCCCAGAGACCCATTTATTTGCCCAGATACGAGTATATGTACCTACACTAGGCTTTATTTCATGAAAAAGTTTCTATATCATATCTTCGGACATTAACTAAGCGGTAAATATACATATACGTACATATAATGTCTTCATGAGTAACATTGTATATCTAAGTAGAATTACCGAGAAAAGTTGTTTCTTCATTCATTATATAAATGAGATTAATTAGTAAAGAAATGTATACGACATCGAACACTTACAAGCGATTAGTGTACATGATACCTCATTAGCTTTAACGTAAACGAATAATAAAAATCGACACTAGCCCAAATAATGTACTACATGAATTCGTAATATGCATTATGTGCATGAATTACTTATTAATTAAGCATAAGTAGGTACTCAAAGATTTAATGTTTCTTATGACTTGTTTCGGTACAAAAACTAGCTTACATAACGGAGCCATTTAGTAAAAAACCTATGTCTAAAATTATGTTAACCCCTAGTTCCTTTATGCCCTGTAAACTGTAAAAGGATCAATATGTCCCCAACATTCATGTTTTTTTTTCAGAAGTTTAAAATTAACATTGTTTTTAGATATTAATTATATAAATGTTTAAATTAACTACATATTTAATATAGTTATTTTGCCAACATGTGGAAATGTCCATTTCCTGACAAACACGAAAATCGAATAGAGATGATTCTAACTACAAAACATATTTTTAAATTCTGTAAACTTACATTGTGACAAATACATAAACTACAATCCATGGGTCTTCAAATCTAGAGTTAATAGGTAACTTCAAGGTAAGCGTGTTACACCCTAGGCTGCAGCAATGCTTAATATCAAGCAGGCTGTAATCAAAGGTAAACCTATTCCACTTATTAAAAAAAAGACAAAATATTGTCAGATGTTGATGAATTATTGCCCCACCTGTACAAGTATACTCCGGCGTACTACTACATACTAGTTGGCAGCCCTAGTGTTACCGTTATGTGAAGAACTTTCCGGACGTGCCAAATCCATTATTGCTGTGAGAAAAGTTCATCAATTTCATTTCTAGTCGCCCTCGTATTCTTGCACTTACATGTACCTTTAGCTAACTGTAGGTAATAGATAGATCGATAATTTGTTTATCACTAGTTACAAATAACATTCAAATGCTCGTGAAAAAAAAATTGCTAAACATTTAATCTTTTGAGTTTATTATATCCATTCCCAAAGGTGTGCTCTATCTTGTCACTTAGTAGTCTAGTACCCATTTTTAAAAGATTAATAGTATTCTTTGGTCTTAGGCCTGACTGTTAAAATTAAAAACGTGAGATTAGCGTAATTTATGTTACAAGCTTTTTAAATTTTGCATCTTTGCTACAGGTATTGCACGTGCACTTTGACTTTTATCAAGTTTTTCCTACAGTTTTCCTACAAATTTGTCAAATGCTATTAAAGACTAAAGTTTTGGCTTTTCCAAAATTATTACATACAATTTGAGCTATCACATAAACCATAATATACATTTTAATTTTACAGTCCTGTTAGTGAGCGAATTTGTCTGAATTACGGCATGGATAGATATATCCTCAGGCAAATACAATTTAAAGAAAACACAGAAGTACCTAAACATATCGTTAACATACCAAATCAGTGCTAACTAGTAAGAACTTTATGTTTCTACGAAAATCGTAATTTTCTTGTATTTTTGCGGAAACACGTAAAGCAATTTTTTACACGCTAATGGAGCTATTGCTATAATTATGCTGTAGTTAATATGGTTACGGTTCAGTTATATGTGATGTCTATTTGAGGGAAAAAACAGATTATATTATGACAAAATATATCTAAAGTTTATATAATATATAAACTTTAGATATATTTTGTCATAATATAATCTGTTTTTTGAAAAAGAACATATATAAAAAGAACATATGAATTTAATTACATATTATGTAATTAAATTCATATGTTCTTTTTAATTCAAATAAATAAATTGGTTGCTTCCACAAAACCAGCATTATGCTGAGTTGGGGCTGTGTTGTGGCAGGTTTTATGTTTGTTTGTTATATTTTTACTCCTATGTGTTCTTCTTTTAAATCTGTCACAATAAATGTTTTCTTTCTTTCTTTCTTTCTAAATAAATTAATTGTACAGCTATTATAATTCGTGCATTCAAAAATTGACATTTGATTTAAATTTCTATTTTGTAAAACTGGGACTAAAATATTATTTTGCTTACAAATTACTGGCCCTGGTATTGTAATCTTTATTTCTTATGTGTCTAATATACTTTGCTATCTGTAAATACTGATACTTCTATTAGATTTCATGCCTACCAATTTAAAAAAGTGTAGTTTTTTCATCTGTGCAGTCGCAGTGTCCAATTATCCACTGCAAAAGTCATAAAGTGAAAGTGTGTGGGCACGCGCAATGTTCCAACTAATAGAATTATTGAAATCAAGTGCATTTCTAATTGCAGCGCTGCACTTTCTAATTTTGTTTGCTGATAATAAAATGCGTGTGTTTGCTTCTTGCAATCATTTAAGTTATCTTCTTCTTATCTTATATATAGAAATGAATCGCAAAATGTGTTGGTAAGCGCATAACTCAACAATGCCTGGACCGATTTGACCGAAACCTTTTTTTTTAATATTCGTTGAAGTTCAAGGATGGTTTTTACGGCGAGAAAAAATCGAAAAACCGCCCTTTTCTTTTTCCCATATAAACGTATTCTAACTAACTAGGGAGTAAAAGAGTCAGACAGGACGAAGTCTGAATCTGTATGTAGATATGCCTGAACAAATGAAAAGTAAGATTCTGAAGATTTATTCTAGTAAAAACAAAAAAAAGTGTACAAAAACAAATGCAATGTGTTTTGTGAGCTTATAGGTTTCATGTTAAACTATAGGTATAGGTTATAGATTCTATTAAAATATCAATATTGTGTTATTGATTATAGAAGAAAATGGTAATTGATTCTATTTCGAATCTTTTTCTAATATTTTTTTTTATAAAAGTGTAAAACACAAATAAGTAAGTAAACTGAATGTCTCATTTTATGTTAGTTACTTATGCCTTTCTTAAGATAAGTTCCTACGTTCATAACTTTGAACCACTCTTAGAGCCTTACAATTCTACATTGACCCACAAAATCTATTAAAAATATATTACTACCTATCTACATGTCTTAAATGTACTTCTAGTGTAAATGTAATATTATGTACTTCCAAAATATCTTATAAAAGTAGATCTCCCAACATTTTCCCCTACATCCTAATACTCGATCTAGCCCAGCACAAGATCACTACCGGATCGTGAGTGGGGAATGATAACGAGCACATTCAGTGCATCCGAGCGGTCTGGTAACGCTATTACCCGTTATTTTCTGCGTACGCGCACACCACGTCTATAATTTAGAATCTAATCAGTGCACTGGGCCACGATCTACACCGGTGCACTAGGTGAACACTGAAATAACGGATAGGATAGTGTAAATAGAACCTTATTGAAAACTGGTTAAGAGTTAAATTGATTTCATTGGTTTTAAATCTATGGAGAACAATGAGGTCAATAAGGGAAACTGAGACGTACGAGCATAAGAAGTAAGGATTTGTTTACTTTATGCAATTTGAACTGGAAATGGTAGAAATCAGAAAATATTGGCCATTATGAAGAGGCATTCATCTCAGTCCAGATATGAGTCGACTAGAAACACAGATATCGCTGTAGGTGACCTAGTGCTATGCCTGAAAATCCAATGTAAAAAACTTAATCGTCTATATTCATATTTAAAAATAATTGCTTCTAGGGATAGTTAAGGATACGTGTACCTACTTATTACTGGCGTCTCTTTGTGTAGGAGGCAAGGATCCACTTTGGGTCGCAGAGCCACATCAGTAAATAAGTAAGTACCTACTTAATATGTCTTTTTCACAAGTTAATTAGTTTCAGCCATGAAAAAGTTAAAACTAAAAGTATCTAATTTTTCAAAAGCGTAACCTTTTGTCTAAAAAATAATAGTAGGAACACGACAATAACAAACCATTACAAAATGTGATTGTCTTAACGCAGTTCCAATTACTAAGTTGGGGTGGTCAGGTGGTCATCGCTGCACATGACCTCCCTGGATGGTCAGCCAACAGACCTTGACCGCGATGCATCTATAACATCCTTATCACCATTAAAATAAAGTTGAAATTAACTAAGATGTAGTATAAGTAAGGTTTGTCTATGTTCACCCTAAAGCGCTGTGTCCGGTCGTCATTATGTGTCATTAGTTTTGCGACGCTGACCAAATGACCAGGCTGCGATATCGGATGACTCATTGGGACTTGCCATTATAATCTTAGTTAAATAGTTAGGAGTAATATCTGTAGTTAAATGTGAGTTAGTAGCCATTTAAGATCATGTCTTAAAAATCTTTAATTAGCTAAGACAAATATGTATTTGGATTTGTTAGCATCGAAAATCGAATTTTTAGTTTTGTTTATAGTTAGGTATATTTTTTATCATTTTCATTTTATTTTCTTTCTTTTTAAAAATACGTAAAACATTGATTGTTGTATGTTGATGTTAATTTACCTAACCTATATGGTCCCATTTTTATTTTCATTTAGGTTATTTAAAGGAAATCTATTCGATTACTTCTACTAATAAAGTCTTACTTATCTTGTAGTAGGCATCTAGTAGTCTGGTTGATATAAATTCCTAAAACAGTAACGGAATGGCCTAAGCTAAGTCTACCTTATGTGATCAGCAGGCGCTGGGCCGCCCTAATATAGCGATAAATTTCACTTAGCGAGATTAATGAGATGTTATTGGAAATTTGCCATTACTTACAGCTAAAATATTGCAGGGCGAACACCCTCCGGAAAAACAGTTTTCCCGAAATTATAGGAAATAAAGGAGCTCGTCCGGTCTATTGGATCGAAAAGTTTTATAATGGGATCGTTTCCTAGATAACAATCATACGTGAGTTCTTGGACAATCCAAAGGTCATCAAGACCAGAGCAAATAAGTGTTTATGCAAGCCTGCTGCACTTAGGCTGCAATGGTGCTTACCATCAGGTGGACTGTAGACATAAATACTTGAACATTTATGCGTTGAAAAAGAGTTATTGTACAGTTTTAGTTCATATTAGTAGCTGTGTCTTAAAAATAACTCAAAGTACTCAACCTCAGCTTACCATATTGTTCTCAAACAAAAAGAGGAAGCCAAAAACGGACATGAAAATAGAAACACACTTATAGATTAGTACGTCTAATCAAAGCATTCCCTAAAAACAGTAGGCAATTACACGCACGGCTAACGAGAGCGAGCGCGGTCGGTGGGATTTATAGGTACCTCTCGATGTAATCTGTATATTCCATCTGAAGGAAAACGCTTCATTCCCGCCGGAATATAATCGTCCGCCGTAATTTATATTGTCTGATGCAGAGGCGAGTCCCGCTGCACATTCATTTATTTTATGTGCCATTTACAATTTGTCGGTCGATGGTCAAGGGAGGCGAGGGCCATTATAAAACCGAGCGGTCATCTAACCATTCCAAGGTATTTGTAATAGGTCCGCATGAATTGTGACCACCGCGCATGGGTTCGGGATAACTAATGGTTTATTTATAAGATTAATTTGGACCACTTCCGTATACGGACCTTGGGTTTTGTGAATGTAAAATGATCCCGGGAGAGGTTTCAATGCTTTATTGTTGCTTAAAACTGAAGTTGGCCCGCAAAGTTTTAGAGAAAGGATTGTGTAATGATATCATCAAATTAATGATTTATGCTTGAAACTCAGTACAGTATAATGCGACATCAAGCAAACCTTGCATTTTCCAAAAATACAAATTCACAATTGTGCAAAATTAACTCAAATAAGACAAAATTGACCCTCGTCCTTCCCTACAATTTTAATTGTCAGCTGTTGCATTTTTTGCATCAAAGTCGAAACGAAGAACCTCGGGAGGCTGAGTGGCTGTATTCTTTTGTTTTTTAATTATAACGCCAGTGAGGGGGCGGTGGGAGGTGGCGCCCCCTGCCAACTTCTGGTGGAGGTGCTTTCTTGTTAAGCGCGCCGGCTTCTACCTCCTACGTGCCACGGCCATTCATTTCGTAGAACTTATAACCTGACCGGCGTACTTATGAGCGTCGCCAATAAATATTGCGATGACCGGAGGTGGTGGCGTCCCTGTCCCGCGCGCGGGTCGGGCGTGGGTCGGAGTGGGACGGCGCGCGGCAGGTCGCGGCGAAGCATTGTTAGCTAAATATCTAGGTGGTCAGTTGGGCGGGCGGCGGGTGGCGGGCCCGGGCGCGGGCGCGGGCGGCTACAAGACGGGGGCGGACGTGCCCGGCGCCGCCGATGTATTGAGCGCGTATTGCAGACGCGGTCACGCGCTGCAATATTGCGTTCGCTCCGATATTGCCCCTCGGTAACTCAATTTGATAAATTGTGCAAAGTTCGCTCGCTCCGCAATGCCATCAGCTTCGTCGATGTATTGCATGCCATACCTATACAGCGCGTCTAATGGCCGACTTTAATTGCTTTCACTGCTACTTTGAATCGATTGTTATGGAATTTAATGCTTTTAATTTGGCTTTAAATAGTTAGATTCAATTTAGATTTGCTGTGTATTACTATAATTTAATAGACATGAGATTTAATTAGATCCAGCCTTATTATTTATGCTTGTACAGAAATGTTAGTAAAATGAGGACGAGAGGCGGGAAAATGAAATAACTTTGAGCAAAAGCAAAGAGAATCCGAGCAGAGAGCGGAAATGTGGTCGAAATATGTGCGTTCGCAAAGCACACCACAATATAGTGTCTTTTGTATGCGGAATAAAATGTTCTGCATTTATGTAGACCGTTAATTTTTGAATGAATCTGCTACATACGAGCTTGAATCTAAATGTCTAGAGTTTTTTCATTACACGTGTTTTGTTATTATAATCTAAATATATAAAACTCAAAGGTGACTGACTGACTGATTGACTGACTGATGTAGTGATCTATCAACGCACAGCCCAAACCACTGAATGGATCGGGAATGAAGGTAGATGTTATGACGTAGGCATCCGCTAAGAAAGGATTTTGATGAATTCTACCCCTAAGGGGATAAAATAGGGGATGAAAGTTTGTATGAAACTTTGTCAATTTTAAACCGATCGGGCTGAGACTTTGAATGCATAAAGATACAATGACGTAGGCGCTCGCTATGGAAAGATTTTGATAATTTCAACCCCTAAAGGAGATAAAATCTATACTAATATTATAAAGCTGAAGAGTTTGTTTGTTTGTTTGTTTGAACGCGCTAATCTCAGGAACTGGTCAGGATACTGGTGCGAATTGAATTTTTTTTTGGGTTTAGTAGACCATTTATCGAGGAAGGCTTTAGGCTATATAACATCACGCTGCAACTAATGGGAGCGAAGAAATAGTGGAAAATGTGGAAAAAACGGGAAAATTTATTCATCTTTGAGGGCGTCTTTTGCGCGCGCTGCGAAAACGGTTCAAGATATAAAAAAATATGTATCAAAGAATTATTTCTCTTGAAATAATATAACAAAATGTCTGCAACAGTATATGTCTATCTTTTAAGATTAACTCAATAAACCCGTTTTTATGGTAATAACTATTCCACGCGGACGAAGTCGCGGGAACTAGCTAGTACATTATAATAACTTATAAATAACCTTTAAAAGTCTGTATACAAAAAAAAGATCATAAATCGTATTTGTTTACTACTAGATCGATTGAATATTTGTGGTTTATTTCTGAAAGTAACTAAAGTATCCACAATAATATATGTTGCGATACAATACAACCTTACATATGTAGCATTACTTACAGCAATCACTCTGAAGTGTAACAAATATCAATTTTGTTTCTCGATACATTACTTTAATTGCCAGTAAATGTCTCCCGTACAAAGCAAACGGGAAATTGCAAAAATAAATCAATTAAGAAGCCGTCACCATCTTTCTTCCTCATTAAATCCTCTGGAGATAAATAAAGCTTGCTTTTACTTTTTTATTAATAAGACAATCTTAAAGATTAAACTACGAATAGCTAAAAACCAAGTCAAAATATTAATTTTATCACAATAATCTAACCACCCATGCTAAAAATCATGTTAACAATGTAATCTTATAATAATAGTCATATATCATACTTTATCCCTTATTCCTTCCGTCAATATTCTTTTTTATTGCAATTTCTTTATAGTATCTATGAGACTATAGTACCTAACTATCCAATTTCTACGCCGACTTCTAAATGAAATATGTACTACAGATTAAAAAGCTCGTATAAAGACGTGAACACACCGGAGCCCGGGCGCTGACCGCGGGAGGCTGGTGCGGTCACCGCGCCGCCCGAGCGCCGAGAAAATGATTTATATTGTTTGTGTAGCGGGCGGAGGGGGGCGCTTTCTCAAGCAGATCCAGTCCACTGCAGATATGGCCGAGTATTATTATCGATCCGGCTCCGGCGGCCACTTCCGACCGCTCATATTGCCCGCCCGCCGCCGCCCGTATATTTATTGAGGTCGACGTAAAACCTGTTATGACGCCGCTATATAGCCTTAGTGCACTCACCTTTAACGCGAGGGGAGCCGCCCTGGCCCCTCGCCCAATCGCAGCTCGTTATGATATTATATCATCTCATATCGGCCAATCCCCGCTCGTTATGATATTTAGGGCGGGCGGCTCGCGCCTCGTAGGGCGGGCGGGCTTAATATAATATTTTGATATGATTATAATGGAGAGTGCTGGATAACTGTTGCTCATCCTTATGTACTTGCACTTGTATATGAATTATGGATTTAGATGATTTTTAAATCAGGTTTTTCTTTACATTCGGTTTAAAAGACTTATACTTTTTTATTTATTATATGGAAGCAAGCGTATATTGCCATTTGAGTACAGTATATTTATTTTCTAAATGAAATTAGCTAACCTAAAATAACATTACTCGTAACGTAATTTTAGTAAATGTTTCTGCCAAATAATTTGATTTCTTTCTACATTTTTGCGAGACGTTGAGGTTGGATCCTTCTCAACTCTTTGTAGCTAAAAATAAAAGCCACCTGAAAGCTACAAAGAACGGCGACGTCGCAAAATAACAAATGTGTCCCGATCGAATGAGAGCGTCTTATGATGACATTTGAGCGCTTTCTATCCAATATCACATTTTCCATTTCGGCTGCGAATGGCGGAACGTTTGATTTTATTTTCGTCGATTTTGCTGAATCGTGACCTGAAACTCAAGGATTTGTTGCGCAACTTTCATCTGTGTCTCTCGAACCTACCAAATTTTGATTTACGAGCGGTCGTTCCGCCCTTTTCCATTAGGGCTTATTGTAGCGATAGCAGACTTGTCTTAGCCTGGCTGGGATTAAACGAATGCGTAACTATTGTGTTTGTACCGCACTGGAGCAGTTTCAGTTAAAGAAAAGTGTTTACATGTTTCATGAATCTTAACAAAAGTTGTAATTTGTTCGTACATATAGAAGAATTATTAATTACCATAACAGGAAACTCACCTACAAAAATTAAAGTGAACTCGTCATACACGAGTTCACTGAACAATTTTTGACGATTCAATTGAATGCAGTTTACGTCGCTACTAAGACAGAGAGTTCTGGTATAGTTCTGAATTACTAGAAAGGTGAACGACATCTAAACCGCCTCGCGTTACAAGCATCCCAAAATAAATGAATACCATAAACATAGCTTCAATTAAACGAACGTTTAACGTATTGAATTAAACGGCGTCCTTGTTCGGCGAATGAGTTGATAATAAAAGGATAATAAACAAGGGCCTTTGTAACAAACTATAACAGATCGGTAATTGCTTCCACGATACCTCCTCGCGTTATTACGCCTTTTACGACGCAGTATGGGGCGAATAAAACAATTTTACGAGCGGCCATGGCGATATAATACATACTCGTATACCTATACTATATGTGCGATACATTATAAGGGACTGCGATATACTTACCTAGTTATACTTATATTTTGTTTCATATACCTATGTTGTATAGGGTAGCAAGGTTTGGGTTACGTAGTTGTTATAACCAGACCTATTAGTTTTTTTAATAAATGTATTTGATCGTAGTTGAAAATAATAGAACAGGAGAAATTCAATATTTAAATAGTGATATTAATGTATTGAGTAAATTTGGAAACATAAATTCATAGTTTGTTTAAAACACATTGTTTATTCCTTTACCGTTCACAGTAAAATATTTCTTCAAATATGTAGTTATAGATACCACTCAATATTGATCGTACACTTTCCCATCTATTTCCATGACACAAAAAGGACCAACATCAAATACGAACTATCTCACAAACAGGGTTACGAATAATGCAATATCGTTAAAGAAAATAGCAAATGTCGCAAAACTATGAGATTAGGAAGTTTCCTCAAAGTTATTTTATCACAGTCAGATAATTCAATATAGATAGAGGCGAGTAGGAAGTAGTAGCTATTCCCCCGGCGCGGCTCGCGGCGGGTCACTCAGATAGATTGCGTCATACAGGCCCCCACGGCTCTAAACAATTATACACGGAATGAATAAAGCATCACTCTTCCTTGGGCCTCGCGCCGCTCTCCTTTGTAATCCACCTCCCGCCGTAATGTAACATTTGTTGAGCGAAGATACAATTTTATACACATTTTTTGTATTTTTTCACTCCAGGGACAGTTTTCGACCCTCGTCCGAGCGGTCTCTTTGAAAAGTGGACATCGGAACGCGGGGAAGCAGCCCCCGAGGACTTCGGACAGAAAATGCGTTGTAAACATTGCGACTACATTCAATTTCCCGTCATTTTTCAAACTGATAAATAATTCTGTCATCGAACGCTCGGACAGGGGTCGCTATGAAGTGATTGCCGATGGAAGGACGCCGCCGCCGTAAAAAATAGTGGCCGATGAGGCTGGCCCTACTCGTGTGCTCGCGATAAATTTCTTTTTTATTATCAGATATCGAGGGACTCGGGAATCGAATAAAGCGCTCATATTTAATTCATAAGATACCGGCCATATAGCACCGGCCCGACTATTTTATTTAAGATGTTGAAAGATTACTAACACTGGGCTCATACTTATTTCTGGACTATTGACTTAAGCCTTTTGTTTTGCCAATCTACTTTTGGCTCAGTTCGATATGTCAGTAACTATACACGGCTAGCTTAGATTTACTGTACAAAAGAGTATATTTATTTTGTAGATTTATTCTACAAAATAAAGATACTCTTTTGTACAGTAAATATTAAGTAAAAGACAATATTAAGTATTACAAGACAGAGTAATGTAATCACAATGTCATACTTTGATGTTTGTAATTACCATACATGCCAAAATATGTTTGATGTGCTTATGTTTAATTTATTACTGAACTCGAAATTTAAAAGACATAAGCGACCTACATTAAAACTGCAAAGCAATCAACCACATCCGATTAATCTCCATCAAAATGGTTGCGCAGACGCGTCTCATCTCCCCGTGTCATGTACAATCGGGATTCATTTAAATTCTCGTATTTATTGCTTTTTGTGTAGTTGCGAGTGTCCGGAGTGTCCGGCAGATGTGCTCAATACATTTACAGCGTAAGAACCGGCCGGGGGTCAGTCGCAGTATTAAATAACTCTGCGACAGCTAAATGAGTAGGGGACGCGGGACGCGCGGCCCTATTCTAGACGCGCGCTGAATCGGTTATCAGTTTTCTTTTGTTTTTCTTTGGGAAAATGTCTCAGTGAGATATCCGTAAATGTTGGCAAGGTAGGGTCTCGGGGTCGTGGGGCTGTCGCTACGCTGTTCGTGGATGGACTCGAGCAAATGAAAACACGTGTAGATAGATATTATAGCGGCGTGTGTACATGGGGAGCGGGAAACATAAAGTTATTCAAGGAAGACGGTTTTTAAATCATTAATCTAATATCATGTTTTTTACTACTACCATAATTATGACTATTGATTTGTAAGGTTTAAGTCATTAGTAAAATAAAATGGAAAGAAATCAGTAATAGTTTCTTATCAATATAATGTTATGTTACAGATAAATTCTGTAATCAAATTATATTACATATTTTTAAAGTTCATTTATTCATATAACTCAATAATACTTTAATTGACTACTTTAATTAAGTATATCGAATAAAAACCACTTTCCAATACAACGCGATTTACTGTCAAAGTACCTATTTCATAAAAACAATTCACAGAATAGTACTACAAGTTGTTACTGCCGTCGCGGTAAGGCACAATAAAGAAAATTACGATAGCCACATACCTATACCTAGCATATACCGCACGTTTATTGGTGGCATGTGCTTTATTGGGGTTATTTTTAGTTTTAGTGCTGACAACACTAACGAGAATGTTGAGAAATACGCTCGTGTCGTCCATTTTGTGGCTAGATTTAGGATATGAAGACTTAGTTCTTTTAAGTAGATGCTAAGTGCCTTTATCAGGTATTTGTGCTTGGATTTAAGGTAGTTGTTGAAGATATAGCAAGATAAGAAGTACCTATAGAAGTATTAAATTTAGTTCTCGTATTCTATAGATATATTTTCAATGTAACTGTATCTCCATATTTATGGTCGCAGCGCCGAGAAATCCTCAAAAGTCCATAGACGATAGCGCTACACGCCTGATAGGATCTCAGTTTATATTTTATTCATACATTGTATTGTTGGAATATCAATTGGCTCGCCCGCCGGTAGGTAAAGGGTACATTTCCAATCCGCACGGGATTCACTTAGATTTGAAGGAAAATAGATTTCGATTTCCAAAGCTGCGACAAAGCAATCCGATATATTTTTCAGACAGATATTGCTAGCGATTTCTTTTGAGCTTTGAAATATAAGGGAGGGAATTTAAAAAGATCCTGTGTATTTTCGTTTCTGCATAGAGTGGGGCACTTTTGTGGAGTTCGGCTCGGGTGTACTATAAAAGTGTTTTGCTACGTACTTAGGTGCGAGTTTTAGATCGTTACGCTACTTAGGAAATGTGGAAACTTTTATGGTTTTCTCAGAGTGTCCGCGTCTTTTGTTTTCCGAATGTGGCAGTGCTGTCGCGGCACTGTCTTTGTTCCGTTATAGCTGCGCCCCAGTTATAAATACTCATACCGAAGTTTACAAACAAATTCTCGGATCCAGTGACGTCACAGGACGTGTTTCCAGACAAAATACTAAAATGCAAACGAAAAAGGTCATCAAAGTCGTTAACTGGGAGACGGCCAGTTTCCTCTTTTTAATTCTGGCAGCCAGACAATGCACTAAGGAAAACATTCAAAGGGGAGACCGACCCTTTCTGGGGTGATTAATTTATTATTATCCTTTGTTTCTGTTTTGATTTTGGTATCGTAAAAATAATTGAGGAACACAATGGCTGTATGTTTGTTTAAGTAATTAGAAAGCCAACATTAAGTTTATAAATGTTAATTATGTGTAATGATAGGTTTTTTCAGGCGAGCTAGAGCTTCAGTGTTTATTTTAATGTAAATACGGTTGACTTTTTGTAGTCACAAAAACACTGAATTTACTTATTTCAATCTTGTTTTCGTGTAATTTGTACTTTCAGGTAACTCCATTTCAGTATCGGAGCCTACGGCCCAGCCATAAAGGCAGGCATAAGTTATGTATCAAACCCTAAAAGTATCACTCGTGCAATATAAAAGTTAACGACACAAGAAAACGCGTTTTCCACAACATTAAAGATAACAACAATACGGGGGCGAGCAAGTGTAGAGCCTCCCGCGGGGTGGGAGGGGACGAGAAAAATTCAATATTAATATGAAGGAGGTGCGAGCGAGAGGCACGCGCCGTCCTGCTCCCGCGGCCAATGGCGAGCGCGCCCGCCGCCGCGATATGATGAATTTATGGATGTAATAAAAGCGAGGTACGCGATTGGAGGAGCACGGCCAGGGAGAGCTTATTTTCTTTATTTTCATATCTGGAGTGTTGGTCTCGAGTCGCTTGCACCGGCTTATGAACGTTGGACGTTTGTTTTCTGGAGTTATGAAGGAATAACACCACTCCCTCCTCGTTATATGCGCTTTTATGTTTAGTTATAATAACGTTTACATACACACTAGGTACGAGGTTATGAGGATGCTAGCAAGCTTGAATAATAATAAAGCAGTGTCTCCTTAACCTTTAGCAAATAAAGGTAGTGGCACTGGTTGTGTAGTTTGCCAGATGGAGTCAACGTTTGTAAATGGGAGTTTGTGTGGTGAGGTGGAGGGCCCTCGGTACAAAGGCCGTAACTGGCTGTTGATTGAGCCGTGAACGAGCTTCGGCCGCTGGCGGGTTTCTTTCTTGATTTGAGACTCGAGTGGCCGAAAACGACACTTGTATTTGCATGAGCCGCTCCGAGGAATTTTGTTTTACATTTCAAGGAGGTCTAGACAAGACTTGGATGCGAATGTTTCTACTTTATCTGGAGGGTACGTGGTGGCTACTCAGTCGAGCTTTCGGAGTGGAGACGACTGCTTGCTACGTCTTAAGACGAATATATTGAAGTGACTCTACGTTTTACGCTGAATAAATATACACTATCTAAAGCAAGTTTAAATAAGGGTAAATTTGATTAAATATCAGCACTTCCTTGATTACAATATCTATCTCATTTCTAAAAAAAGGAAACACACCAATAACAAACATAAACACTAGCAGGGTTATAAGTAATCGCCTCTGATCTCGACGTATGTCTGAAAAATAAGGCGCTTACTCCGCTGAACCTCGGCAGCAAATTGATGTGTTCAATATAACGCGTCAGAAGGAGCGGGGAGCTGGAGCACTGACAGCCGGGAAACAACGGAGACGAAATAAAACACGCGGTGGGTTGCCAGGATAGTGGGGAAAATATCGGTTCATAACTTTGTTAAGACAATAATATTTTATTAAAGTTTATGAATATGGGTTTGTGTTTTTTTCCGTTAACTAATCAGTATAATATTATGTACTTGGATATTTTGAAAGTTTATAGAAATAGGGTGATAGAATAGAGACCATTTTCGTAGGTTAGCATTATAAACTAATATATTTCCGCTTATCTTATTCTTTAAATAAGTAGCTCCTAAGTCTGGTAAATAATGAAGATTCTGCAATGTTTGACGAATGAATGCACGAATTGAATGTTTTTTAAACGATACCTATTTTTAATTAATTATAAATTAATCTATTCATACATTGCATACTAATCAAGTCAATTAATCGAGGCTACTGTCAAGCAAATCAGTTTTTGGATTTATCTCAAATATTGTGGTGAGCAATTTTTGAAAGCTAGCAACACCGGTAAGGCAGCAAGTCAGCAGAGTGGAAGAATTGGGGATCTGCCGCGAGCTCGCAGTTTTGAAGTCCAATTACATATCGCAGGTGGCGAGATCTGGCGGCGACGTCGTGAACCCTGAGGCAATGATACCGGCTTTGCCAGTCTCTAAGAACGCTTACACGGCTGAAATGGCATTCAAGATCCATTTTTGAAATCGTGATTTTAATCTTACATGGAAGAAGGTATATACAAGGTTACTTATGATACGCTTTAAATTTTTAGGAAAAAGTGACCGAAGTTATTTTTTCGTGAAGTTTTCAGCTTTTTTATTAATATAAATGTACTAAATCATCACGTAAAAAGTTTATCATCTATGTTTTATACTTGTTGTTATTTTAAAATTGCTTCAGATTATCCGGTTAGCTGTATTAATTAAACCAGAAAACCATATTTTTCGACAATTATATCTTCAATTATAAAAGGTACAATCAAAACCATGTTCCCACGTTACCTAGCCGTTATGTACAACTGTATTTACTTCCCAACTTATGTGGCTATAAATATGTATGTGTACCGCACTCCACCGTGCCAGCACAACACAAAGGCGAAGTTTCTCCGCAGCCAGATTCCTTTTTCTTTGTTTGGTGTATTTATTGTAAATCTACTCATAGCTCCGCAACGTTAGAAGTATTTCACATAACTTTTGCCTGAAGTACCGTTTGTTTGAACCGCTCGGTTCGGTTTTGTTTTTCTTTGTGAGGCTGCGGTACAGTAAATGGATATGAGGATAATTATAGATGACGATATTTCATAAGGCTGTCGTAAATAGGGTTTTTGATTTGTTTGAACAACTTTTTTGTCAAATAATATTAATTCTGTAAACCTTTACAGCAGCAATTTTATAGTTTATAATATTATTCATAATTTATCAATTTATGATTTTCTCTGAAAGATTTTGCTTTGCTTTCGATTTTAACTTTTAACGAGGTTGGAGATGTAGGTATCATAATGCAACTGTAAGCTGCATTTTTTACATCTTTTTATTTCACGTATTGTGTACAATTTCTGCAAGGCTTGCAAGCGAGGCTCGCATAGTTAACTAGCTAGTTTGCGAATTAGCAGAGGGACAGTACGTCAGGCAGCAGCGCTGCGCTTGTTATATAGACAAAGTATTTCTGAGACTCCTAACTACCATATGACTTATACATTGAAATCAGTACACAGATATTACCAAACAGGGATAGCTCTACATCAATAGGTCTACCTACATTGAAAGCGGTACACAGATAGCGCCACACCGGGATAGGTCTACATCGATAGCTCTACTTTGGTAGCGATACATAAATAACTCTATTTTGAAAATGCTACCTAAACAGCTTAGAATACATTGTACAGCGGTACACTGATAGCTTGGGTGACGCGTGAAATGTAAGTCCCGGTTGTAGTTTATTTGTAGGTATAAACAATAAAAACTAAATTTAAATTGTTCGAAATCAAAACGCCAAATGCGAGCAACGCCGCGGATTTAGCGAGCTAATAAATATAGATGTACAATGTACATACTTGTTAATGAAGAGGTGTCTTCTATGTACAAAGTTGTAGGTTTGTTAATATGATTTGCGCTCGGGCGGCGCTCGCTGCGCTCGATGGCGAGCTTAATAAACTGCCAGCGTCGGGCTCTAATTCCACTGTGCAGGACACGTACCGCTATGAAATTGGAAATGGACGGTTAAATGCTATTTCTTGGGAGCAAGGTGAAATATAGCAGATGGTATCTGCTATTTTTCAGATCGTTCACGTTTTGTTTTGAATGTTATTGAGTGTCATTGTTAAGTTGGTTTAGTTTTCTGTATGAGGTGTTCGGAGTTAAATGATACGGTTTTGAAGTCAAAAAAATATTTCATAATTTTATTGTCAAATAGTGTTAATTTGTAAAATATATCGTCTACATTCGAAATATATACATATTTGAGCTACATTTTTACGTAAATCATATACATTGAAAGACTGACGTTTAAATAACGTTCTTTTAGTAAAACTTCTAAACGTTAAAACGTTCTAAAACGTTACAATTTTAATCTCTTTCCATCTTTGTACGTAACCGTATAAATCTTTACGTGTTATATTATGAAGCGTGTCTTTACAACATAACGTAAAGGCCCATTAGAGTCCGGCGCGGCCACGGGAAGTGCTACAGAAGACGTGTAGTGGGCAGGGGGGCAGGGGGGGTGTCCAGTCTTCAAGATACTTAAGAGGGAGGCCACCCCCCTCCTCCCAAGGCGCCGGACGACTTGCTTATTCTATCAAGCGTGGACGCACACATGCGATGAAACAATATGACGTGATGACAGTATGGTGGTTGATGACATTTCTATTATGTAATATTTGGTTTGTACAACATACAAAATATAAAAACGAATTAATATCAAATCGAAGCTTCTAACCTATCGAACTAGATAAAGAATACTTGAGTAAACGAATGAGTATCCTTAGAGTTAACCAGTTACATCTGTGAGTAGAGTTACTAAGCCCTGCACTAGGGATACCGTGGATTTTGTTTTACATGACTGTAGTTATTTAGTAGCATTTTTTTTACTTGTACCTGTGTATACTACGTTCAACTAAAACAATTTAAAAAATTGAAAAAACTATTTCATAAAAGCAAAGTGAGTATGGTAGATAGTTTTTCATTTATCTATGTCAAATACTACTTATATACTACAGAAATTTTAAATTAGCGTCTTAATTGGCGGCTTTATTGGCAAAATCTTTCAAACATTTAAATAACAACCTGTTCCGAACCTCTCATACTGCATATTTGCCACCACATGGACAATACCCACACAGTGAAGCGGCATTATACGTCCGGCCGCCACTCCACTGTGTCAATACAATACGCTCTCTTCGACTGGACTTAGATTATTTAGAAAGCACTTGTAACACTCATATAAGACGCTAAGGAAGACGCATTCCACGTCACAATGGCCGCTACGTGTCGGCAGAGCCCCCTCCCGGATACACGGGAAAGATTAGGATCCTAAAAAAACAGTCTCGTGAATATATCTAATATCCTTTCAGCGATTGATTTAGGTTGCTGGAGTGTTGCGTTTTGTGTGGGCCAGAGAGTTCAATGTTTCGTATGAATTGGAATAAATTATTTTTAGTACCCACGGCTACCTACAACATGTACCTAATAACAGACTTACCTTATGTTATTTTAAAAAGTTGCTGCTTTGTTTGTTGCACAACACAAGTTTAATGAAATAACTGTAACAAAAGTTATCAAATAAGGTCGCTGTTCTTTCCGAGTTGTTCCCAATTTCTTGACCATTACTCGAGATTCTAGATCAAGCTGAAAAACGGCAACCATTTAGACCTCTGAAACAAAATGCGATTGCGAATCGCGATTAATTTTAAAAATGGCAAGCCGTATTTGATTGCCTGAACTGACAATCTGAACTTGACTCCATGAATCCACTGAACTGAATCAGTCTATACTCGCATACGGTATCAGCGAGTCACCCTGTATATTTGACTATACAAGTCCCTACATATGACAAGAAAGGTCCATCAGGGCATAGGCAGAGAATAAATAAAAGTACACATTATGGGGTGGCCGTGGGATTGTACCGCTGGCCACGGATTATCTGCTACGCGGCTACGGCGTAGCAATGCGGCTACGACCGTAGCAAGCGCGGACGCTACGAGTTGTGGTCTACGAACCTTCGGTACGGATATGGATCTACGTAGTTTTATGATTTTAATTTTCAATACTGTTTTTTATTGATCAGTTGAAATAATAACACTAATTGTAGTGTAATGATGATTGAATATGTTTTTGTTACCTCCTACTGACTTCGTGATCCTCTATATCCGTTGTATGTGTTTGTATTCTAGGTTAGTTTTACTAACCTTAATCTGTATTATTTACAAAGTTGAAAATGACTCCGAACTATAATCTCTTCTTAACACTGATCACAGGATCACATAACCGATCATTAGTTACGTAGTCAAACTTCGCCAAAGCAAAATTCGATTATAAACCACCAACTATCTAAGTTGCTCTTAAATTTAATGACCCTTTAAATTAATAAGTGTCGAAGTTTAGAGACGACGCGTGTGCTCGTGTGAGTGTGTTTGTACACGAAATATGTGTATGTGTGTGTTTAAGAGACACCTTCACATGTGTGGGTACTTTCATAAATCTGTTCGGAGATATATGAGCGCGCAATTTCCGGTATCCGGCCATTAGCGCCGAGCTTTTATAAGCTTAAAGCTTAGGTTAAAGATTTTCTGGGTAGTTTAATGCGAATCTTGTAATAGGTACGATAAATTTTGTATAAAGTATGTGATTGCATATTAGGTGTCGATTCGGGAACTTTTAATGTGTGTAAGTTGCTTAATGTCTGTTTGGAGCTTCAACCTGTAGGCGTGACGGTGGGGGTATAACAATAGCTTGGTCTTCGAAAATGAATTGGTTTTCATTTCCTTAATGGTTAACATTAAAAATATGTAAAGGATTAAACAGTAGAGATGTACCCGTATAATTGACTTCCGTGTTTCATCCATGTTGACCTGTATGTGTACGACATATATGTAGGTAGGTATATTATAACGTAAATGATGCTATAAATAAATATGTATGTGACAAGGAAAAATGAGCGGTGGCTGGTGGGCGGGAGCTGGCAGGGGCGTGTGTGTGGGCGAAGAGGGGGGAGTGAGACCGGCGACTTATTATTTTTATCGACCGTAAAAAGGTGCCGGACCTCGCGTGGTCCCTTCCACTCTTCTGGGGAGATTTCAATTATTTACGGATATTTTGTTCCAAATCCCGAAAAATACTGACCAATAAAAAGGCTTCGTAGGCACTTACTTATGCCATGCTTGGTTAAATTTGCCCCTTTGAATATTCTCTTGCGCTGGAGCTAAACAAGAGAGTATGTATTTTATCTTTTACAAGATAGATAAATAAACTGTTTTTTTAACTTTAAATGCAATACAAAAAAAATATATATTTAGTGCCTCAAACATGAAACCAATTAGCATAAGTCCATAACACACTAGTATTATAAAAATAAAACGAAACTGAAGTTTGTGAGTTGAGATGTATTAGTACAAGTGTGTGTCTTTTCATGCTCCCACAGTTGAACTAATTTGCATGAACAATTTTGAGGAGAACACATACATAAGCTAAAATTAACACAACCTATTTTGTTTCGGATTTATGCGGGTAACAACGCATATCCGTTAGTACATGAATAAAAGCGCTACTTAATTCAATCTTATCGAATGAGAGTGGTCAACTCTGATGTCGAGAGTTTATCAAGCCGCCATAAGGGCTCTGACATGGCTTGAAAAACAGCCAGGAGCTATAATTTAACGTATCGTAGCAAGTGTGGCTCAGCGGTTACAGTGTCTGCTTTTAATCCAGACGCACCCTGGTTCAAATCCGGCCCTACACCAATGACTTGTATTTTCAAGTTATGTTTGAATTTTCATCTGATTTGATCTCGCTTAGCGTTGAAGGAAAACATCGTGAGGAAACCGTCATTTTTGAGGAACACAATATCTAGGAACATGTGTCTTCTGTGGAAGGAAGAGAAAACTCCCCTAACGATTTAATGCTGCGGCGGAGTCATGACTCTCAGTCATGAGAAAATACGATTCAAGAGATCTAAGGGTATTTGCTTAACATTGGTAATTGCTTGTGATTGCCACCGCTAATTCAGCTACGGGCGCCCTCTTGATGCAGACCTAACTACTAATTATTAAACATGTTGTAAGTTTATCTAAATAATTGACTTAGATAATGAGTAAAAATTGCGGCCATTTGTTCCGCTTGTCGGTGCAGTATGACAGTAATGATTGCAGCTGCACTCGCCCCTCAGCGTCACCATGTCTACTCAATAATGCAACGACTACCACTGACCTTTTTGCAGTGGACTTTAAAAAAAGACGGTTAAAATTTTAGAGAGAGTTTGAAAAAAATTAAGCTGTCTGTTCGACTGTTATTCACTGGCGATATTCATACTCATAATTTTAGCTTTCAGTGCAGCAAGGTTTTCAAAAGCGAGATCGTTGTTAAAATACCGAAAATTTTAATCATCATTTTTTTTCCTATATTGTAAGTGACAACAGTATGCATAATATACCTTCATAAGATATATTTTTTTAATTTCTAAGTTAATTTATTTATATTTTTTGGGCACTTCCCTGGGTCTGACATGACAGACACAGACATGAAATGGTGGATGACAAGTTAAATTGAAGGTCCCAGCTATTTCGTCATAGTACGTCAGTCGTTAAGCCATGTCAGAGGCCCTTAAGGCAGCTTGATTAACTCTCGACACCAGAGTTGGCCACTCTCATTCGATATGAAGAAGAATATATGTAAGTTAAAAGAAACCTTTTCCAATTTGTTATAAATATATATTAAAGAAGTCCCATGTGTAGTAAAAACCAAATACTAATATGTACTTTAATATGACGTGATACAAGTGGTAAACATTCAATTTAAATGCCATTGCCTGTAGAACTTTCTTTGCAGAAAATTAATAAGCTTACCACAGTAACACGAAAACTTACCCACCCTCTTATACTTTGTCGAATCGCATCGGAGAAAAAAATCTTTTTACAATTAAGACGACAATCTTCATAAATCAATTTCCCTCGAATTGAATGTCAATAAGTAGGGACGTTGTTAAACGACGCGCCGTGAAATAAAACTTTCCGGAGGGTGGAAAAGTTCCAGTAAAAAGAATATTTACATTAATTCTCTTCATTATGTTTTGAAGAATAATCATGGCCACCGTCTCCCATTCTACTCCCTCGATCGAGTTTTTATTTGAATATTTTTTGTCCGCCTGAAGTTCGTCTCTGCCCGACAAAAGGAAGTTTTTATTAGCATCTTAATGATTTTACGGCGAGTCCCCGTTACAACAGCCTTTATGTCCTCAGATTTTCTTAAGTATTTTTTGTCGAGTTTTTTGCATCTTACATTATTAAAGTTTTCATTCCGTCGCTTAATGAAGCTCATTTTTTCTGTTCGCCCGGGCCTTGATTGCCTTTGTTTTGCATAAATGCAAGATTTCTATAGGTTTCTTTCTAGTGAATCGAGTAACTTCGAAGACTTGAAATTTGTTCTCGGAAAAAGGCAATTAATTCAGCTTCCTTTAACGTAGTTTTCTTATATTGCTGTTTTAAATTTATTTGATAGTTTATAAAAAGAGTATAACAACATAGTTCATTTTAAAGTGTCCAGTTGTTAGAAATTTACATATTATTGATGTTGTTATTATGTTTCCAAACAGTTGTTGGTGATTTGTTGCCGCACAGCGCGAGATGCCGATTGACTCCTAGTGCAAGTTAATTACATTTTTTTCTTCTTCAGACTGATTCATGTCGCCCTCTTCGCTCGCCTCCGGTCTCAGTTCTGCCATTAACTACTTTTCCGGGCCTATCTTACGCACCACAAAATGATAATCGTCCGGAAAATCGACGCAGGCTGTATGTAATGTTATGAGAGGAAGGCCGGCCGTTTTTCTCGGGTCGCAATCGAGTCCGAGGTCTTGCTTTCTTTTTAATTTCCCTGCGGCCCCCTAATGAGGTCCCGCCGGCGGGCCGCAGTTATCTATGATATTCTTGAGGTTGATGCTTATTGTGCGTGTCACTGATGGCTTCCCTTTTTATTATCCTCTCGAACACAATTCTGAGGCCGCCCAAATGAGTTCTTCTCATTTGCTTTGCTCTCTTTATTTCTCTAGGCGGCAGTTTGTCTTGTGTCGCGACTTAACTTTCTTTTAATTTTAATGAAACGGCCACAATTTCGTCTCGGATTCTTTTTATTTAATTTTGCTTCGAGACACATCGTCGGTGGCGTAACGACGTAGGTCGTATTAATATTTAGTTAGTGTTAAATAAACAGAGCGGGAGCGTCGGGTAACAAATCACGCGGCTCCGCCTCCACTTATCTATTAAAATGAGAGATTATAGTGGGTTGAAAGGTCGGCTGGCGCCATGAGGCCGGTGTTATTTTCACCGGATTGTCCAATATTGTGTAGATCTCCGAGGAAGGGCAATAAGAGTGGTGTCACGCGTGGCGGCCGCGTGGCGACACTGTGCTCCCTTCATTACTGTGTAATGTTTGTACTGCGCACGACACACCCGGATAACGATATCTTTAAATAAAAATCCGGCTCGCTATCACCCGTTGCAATCATAAAATATAACCAGCTCGTAAAGTTGACTCTGACTAGATAATGCAACATTCAAAATATATGGATTTGGTATTTTTTTTACAGATTGATATGTATGAGAAGTTGTTCGAATTAACATAAACTTTCAATACATATGTATGTATGTGTACGTTGTAATTGCATATTTATTACAGAGCAATAAATGTTTATACTATTATTGAGACGCATTAATCTAAATATTTAATGTAATGAAACAACAACGTAGAAATTTTAAATGATAAACGTCTCAAAGTCTTACATCGACTTAGTACGAATTAATATACGAAATTGCAACTGAAAAATGTGGGTATTAAGGAAATCCCCGTTGAGGAATTTACTTCATTTAAATATCGCATTTTTCTTGAAGATTATACCTTACGACAGCCATAAAAGAAAACAGGAGTCCCGCCCCTCGATAATGCGACGAGCCCAAGGAATTTTTATTCCGCTCAAATCTCTCCTGACATAGGTATATTTTTGTGAGATCGCCTGGAGATTTTAATACCCGATTTTATTTAAATTCGTTTAGGCGGTGCGGGTGACTGCGCCCCCAGACATTTATGGCGGAGGCGTGATTGTGTTTATAAGCAGAAGACATCTTGGCACCGGCTCTTGTGCTACTTCAAAAAGCTCGATATTTTTTCGAGAGTGTGAGATAATCTTTTGAAAATGTTTTTTAAAAAAGGGATCCCCTATAATCGCGGGGTATCCCCATATGATTCGTCTTTATCGTGTTTTTTGGCTCATCCATCTTTTTGAACCGACATTCGATAATCTAACGGCCCATTCGGTATCATAATGTATTTTGGTTCTGCACCTGTTATGTCAGATTTAAATGAAATAGGGGACGAATTACGCATTTAGGATAATGTGCGTTGTATCAGTATTTCAGGTAGTTACTTTGGTCTATAGAAAGTGATAATATAAGATAATTGATTTATTCGATACACACTAGCTTTTTATTTCGTTTATCTTTTAAGTTTTAATTGTTCTTAGACAAGAGTAATTCTTAAAATTAAATAAGTACCAAGATAGTTATGGTGAGATGCAGTAGAACCTGTTCAACTTCTTAGCAGTGTATAAACACTAATATGTGTGTGGAGTTGCGCAGAGTCATCATTCACTTAGTGCGACGTGTCATACCTCCTGCTGCACCCACCCCGCGCCCGCACCCCGCACCCCCGCACCCCCGCTGGATGCACCGAGGTGATCAGTCTTCATTTGTTCCATCTTCCGTCTCGATCATCCACTTGACCGCAGACGCAGCCCCATTACTATATTAGCTACGAAGCGTCTTTGATAAATAGCTGGAAACTCAACAATTTGTCCATCCCACACCGGCCACTAATATTTTAATGACCTCCTTTATTTTCACTTTCATCACGATTGTCGTTACCCGAGCCGGAGAAATGACCGCAATTTTTCGTCCCGTTTTTGCTCGAATGAATTGCCACCAAAATTTTCCTTGCCATTTGTTTCCATCGCACAAGATCTTAGTATGAGGCGAGTTCTGAGTTAATATATGTGCCCGGAATACCGTGGCCATATATTACGCCGACCTCTGGCGGACCGGACATAACAATCCTCGATTTGCTATAATATCGGTGCTGCGTCCCGCTCGGGTCGGGCGCGAGTGCGCGCGAGCGAGCGGGCGCGCGCCGGGCGCGGGGTGGCGGACGTGCCGCGTATAATAAGCATTTCATGCACGGGGCGCAGGGCGGCGGTACCTACTCGCCGTAAGTCGTCTACCTAACCGGACCGTACATTACGGCCGAGGGTCAGCGCGGCGAGCGCCGTCTCTGTCCCGCCCGCCCTCCAGCGCTCCCCGAGCATAATTTCGTGTGATATATCGCACACGCTTGGCTCGCCGTGATGGACCTCTATGAAAATCCTAACATTTCGCAGCGGACTCGGCCCATGTAATTAGAAGGAAACAGACTCGCACCGAGCACTATTTTATGTTCAGGTTTTATTTCCTTCATTTCCATTTTACGGGGCGAATAATAAGTTATTTATACGCAGTAAATAAATATGTAAAGGTATCGCCGACAAAATGTGCGATATAAAAGGAGCGGTCGCCGTAGCACGGAATTCATCTTCTATCTGTACGATTTATACACGAGGAGGCCGTAAAACGGAACAATAAAAACCCAAAACAGCAATAAATTTCAAGCAATAGAGGCAAAGGTTCGAGCGCCTTATCAATTCCCTCCACGCATGGGACTCGAAACGCACAATAAACTTATGACGCAGGCTATAGTTATACGTAGGCGGCATAGTTAGCAGTCCTTCGCCGCCCAACCTTCCATGCGGGAGGCTCGAGCGGCGGCCGGCTGCAGGGCGGCATTAATAACGTATCTTCATTAATTGGAGAAATGTAAACTTGAGCCGGACTACTGCCTACTTATTCAAACAAGACACGCTGTTTACAAGCAATCAACACTTAGTGGACAATTGTGAGAGGGTCTCAGGTAGGCAAAACAAATAGTGGCCGAGATCGCCTCCTCCAGGGGAGGGTCATCTTGGAGGACAGCACTGCGGTCAGCGTAGACATACCTTGTCTTTATGCATTAATAATGCTATCTAATTGAAACAGAATTACGCTGTCCGCCATCGCCGCTGATCTGAAATTCAAAGCACTTTGTAGGCACAATAAGCATAATATAAGATGTCACGGACGGCGAAGGGCGGCCGCCGACATTGTTCCTAATATATATTTAAGATTACGAAATCCGCATTTAATGGCCGAGCCAGTATCGTATGTGCGGCTATTAATAGTTAGTGAGTGCGGTCCGGTGCTCTTACAGCTACGATTCATTATCGTTACGGTCTCGGCCCGACGGAGATCTACGATATAGCTCCCTGATTGACCCCGCATTAAAAATTACATACAAACAGATAGAGGAAGCGGTCGCTAATAACGAAGCCGTGCGCTTTCTTTGTTTCGATTCTTTTCCGAGACCTATCAAAAATGTATAAGCGGTGCGATCGATCGGGCTTGCGAGTTCATAACGTGATTGTACGTTAGAAACGTTCAGGTGGTGTTTAATGGCTCCTTTGATTCGTTAGGTTAATTCGGCGAGGGGCGAGGGCCGCGGCGGTCGCCGGAGGGTCGAATAAATATGTCCCAAAGAGTTAAGTGGGAGCGAAGTAGGAGCGGAGACCGCGTCCGACGTTTGCTCTTCCACTCGTGTTGTTGCACCACTTATTACACACGAAGTTCTGGCAAAGTTTCGTCCGACACTCGAGCGTGAGTTTAATTTACTCGATAGTGTAAATAAAGCGGGCGGAGTGGGAAGTTGTGCGGCGGCCCGCGGCGCTGCGGACTCCGGATAATAACGTCGCTGCTGCCGCCTTATTAATCGAGAACGACACATTTTAACGACAAGAATTAATGAATCTTGTTACACGGGTTAATCCCCCCTCGTAAAGCGTGCGCGACTTACCTGAGACTCGGGACAATAACCACACATCTGCACACGACATTATTGTATTTGATAATACGACTTAATTTTATGTTCCATTTAATTAATTTGATGCAATGAAAAATTTTCTATGCTTGTTGTTGTTATTTTAATTAATTTAAGCTGTTAAGGTTCACTCTCGTTTTTAAAATCAAAGCTGTAGATAGTGTACATATTTGCATTACACCAAACGTTAATACTTTACATAGTTTGTCATGAGCATGTGACATTACAATGCGGTGAAGATGAAACAAGGGCGAGCGGTGCTTTGACGAGGGAATCCAAGATATACCGTCCAGTTAACGACCATGTGCGAATGGAACTTTATTGTAATTGCCTTTTGTAAGATCGGGCCGGGTCATTACGGACCGTCCTTACAAGCCGACCTCCCGTTTTGCAAAACTTTCCTTGAGTGTGTTCATTTGCTGCCCGAGACCCTCCGACGCTTTGAGGTTTAAAATAAATATCTGTCGCCCAACTAGAGCTAAGAAAATAAATCGTGCGCGCGATCTACATTAATACGTGTGATGGAATTTAATTCGCAGCCATGTTATTGAATTGAATCAGCGAGCGTGTGTGTGTGAGTGTATCCTATTCATCAGATGAAGAGCACATTAGGGGGCTGAGGCGGCCTCAAAGCCAGAAGACTGATTATGTCTATCCGCAATTTCTCTCCGGCCCTATTCTCGCGAACGAAAACTAGCGAGTTTTACACCGCGCTATTAAGCGGTCGCTTTCACATTTGTCCTTATAATGGAAAATGTGCTACTAATTAATTTAGAGCGAAACTCATTTATGTCGAAATGCGTGTCTATTAAAGCGATGATGGGATGAGCGCTCAGAACGCCTTTCGGTTAACACGTATCTGTTTACACGCCGCGCTGTAATTATTTTTCCTGTTGTGGAAATTATACGATGTCCAGTTACAGGCGTTCACCCCATTAAGTAGAGACGAGCTCATTCTCAGTAAGACTAATCAAATAACAGTCTCCCCCTGCCCCCTCCCCCGCCGCCCCGCGGGCAGTGGTCATCTCTGTTATCGATTGTGGTGGAATTCGTGCACAGAATGCGATATTTCCCAGCGATCGCCACACGTTGTAAGATACAAACCAAGTCGGGAAATATCGCCTTGATTTTGGGGTTTCCTTTGTTATGTGCCACCTTTTGAAATTTCTTTACAATGTTTTATCTAGGCGTCGGATAGAAATAGCTGTACTTAAACTGAGAGAAGAAAATAAGATAAAATCCTGGCATGTGTAAAGGCACGTTTACGAGAGGCTAGTATCATTTAGCTAGGTTATTTAGCCGGCCATGTCGCCTGGTCGCTCATGAATTTTGATGTGTTTCAGCTTTGGTCAGTTTAGCCGCGCTAGATAGCCTACTTGACACATTTTATTGGGCATTTCAGATTCCTAGAAAATTAAATGCCTATTGTACCTTAGTAGATGGACTTTCATTCAATGTTTCGGATAAAATACTAATCAATGTATGAGGAGCTTAAATTAAATGTTTTTCTTTTAGTCGGTCAGTTATTTTTCTATTATAGCCAAAAAAACTTGTCATGACACTTTGCTAGAGAAAAATTGTGTAATTATAATTTCGTTCACAGTTCTGTGAAACTTTTCCAAAGGTAAATATTTAGTTTATTTCGAGTATTAAAAGTACTATTAAAGTAAGAAGCTAAGATGCAGCACAACCAAATTCATGGTATGCATAAGCTCTTTAATATGCAGAATGTCAATGTCCACTGGATGATTCCATTACCACGTCCATGATCTGAGTAAAGCCCCGTGCCTCGTGCCGTGCCGTGCCGTGGCCGCACCGTCACCGCACCGGTAGCCGGCCCGTTCCGCCATGTAATTCTAATGAGTATTAGTGTCCTCCACCGGTTTCGTCCACTCTGACGACCGGACGATCGTTGCACCTCCTATTTCGGCGACGATAATACGATTGTGTAAGTGCGGCTTAAAATGGACGGCCGCTTATGGCTGGATGCGGACGAAACGATAGAAAGCAGGTAGTGAGAGCTCTGTTTATGGTAATGTTCTATGTACGGGTCTAGATTGGCAGCTTTGAGTGCAATTACGAGTACAATATGTTTACATATCTAATTCTACTGGTGCTGGAGATTGGGCGGAAACAGCTTAGAGTCTTTCTCATTACTCACACTCTGAAAGTAGGTGTGAAGTTGCCTGAGGAGCGGGTTGAAAGTAGTACTTTTCATCCCTAGGGAGAATCGCTTTCAACTGACAGCTGTCAAATTATAAAAAAAATAGTTAATTTTCACATATCTCTTGAACCATGTTCCAACTTTCTATACAGCCACGATGTAAAATTGAAATAACTTAAAGTTAAGTATTGATTACAGAATAAATATTTTTAAATAACTTTATTATAATTTAGTTCCAACAATTTCTTTAAATAACTTAGATTTCGGTAAAATATTTACCATTTTTTCAATGATGAAAATAAAAAATAATGACTAAAAAAGTGAATAGCTGGCCGGCCACAGAAAAAAAAACAAATAGGCGGGAAAGCGGTAGTTCGATTTTTTTTTCTTTGGCCATAACTTTGTATTGTGCCATTATTTTTTCGATTTGAAGACTTGTTTATACGTATAAAATGAGCATCTGATTCTGATATGAATTTAACGCTTGATTTTATAAGAGAAGAAACTAAAGCGGCAGTGGAAAATCGTCATACGATTTTAGGTATATTTGTTTTGATTTGGGTGGTACAATAAAATTTACTTATATTTTCTTTAGCTAATTCATGTTTTTATTTATGCTTTCCTCGTATTTGTAATGAAAAGCACAGTGTTTACCTTGGGTTAAAGACTTATTTAGTCCCTCGAACTATTAACGCCCTCACTACGTTCGGGCGCCAAACCCCGTCTCGGGACTAAATAAGTTACTTTCACCTCTAGGGTAACAATGTACTATTTTCTGACAAATGAGTTTGATCGGACACCACGTGAAATGAGAACATGGTAGTAAAAAGCTGGTGCAACCACTGAGTTCTTGTTAGATTTTAACGGCATTGTGCCTTATAAAACAAATGAAAAACAAACTAACCTATATTAGGAAAATCTTAATATAAAAAAATACGCTTTGAAATATTTTGAAACCATTGATAATTTATAGCAAAGCATATACAAAACAGTGTCAAAATCAAATATTTACTCCAACTGAAATTTCAATCAAGTAGTTTGCGACGCTACAAAATGATTTGCCAATCCTGCACATATATGTACACATAGTGTAGGTATACACACACTAAGCGGCTGCTCTCCAGCTCTCCGCTGGACTGTGAAAATGATTTTGATTTGACCCTTTGAAGGGTGGCTGTACCGCAAAATTACATTTCCATATGTGGATCTGGCTGCGTCTATTTGACACCCTATAACGTATACTGAAAGGAGACTGTTAGTAAAGATAATCTATTAAATAGATTGAAACACGCGTGTTTGTTTTCAAATGAATGCGAATAAGATGAATTAGAGAAGAAGTTTCTGATGATAGCCATCATACATGTATCTAAAATGAGTTAGGTACATAATGTATACACTCGCACGTATTAATAAAGTACTTTTAGTAGTATTTACTTGAGTATGCAAATAATAATAACCTTTACACGTGGCTTATCTTTATCTTAAACGCAGTTTCCCACGTACCCGCGGCATGCTGAAAAATCTGTATATTTCATTGAAATCCCTGGCCGGGCGCGGGCGGGCGCAGCGCGAGGGCGTCAAAGCGTGCCTCTTTATCTGCAAATGTGGCGCCCGCGGTACATAATTTTATTCTGAGAGTATCTCTCTACTGCTGATATATTCAACGGAATATTCCCATATGTGCGTAATTCTGCGGAATGGCAAAAAAGGTCTGTTTGAGGGGTGAAATATGTAAATTTATTGTCTTGGGCGGCTCGGGGGGCCCCCCGCGTCATACAGCGACACGGAGGATAAAGGAAATGTTAATGCTCGCCAATTTATGTGCTTTTCTATGATTTTGCTGAATCGAAACTGACGCTCCCCCTTTATAGCTGCGTTTTGAACGGTTCTCTTTCGAAACACTCTTATTTTACCTTTGTTTTCGACGAAGTTTATACACCAAGAAGAGAAAAGCATGTTTTTATCCACAAAATTATACATGTTATTATGGTAGGTACAGAAAAATACGTCGTTAAAATACATATATCTTGTTGGTTAAACAATTAACAATGCATTCCTATACACTTAATAGTCTAAATATTTTATTTAGATTTCAGCATTGTTTCTAAAAAAGTCTCTCATAATTAACATTAACATACATCTATCTTTCAAAGACACAAAATCCAATCTGTGACAATCTTAAGTCCTCCCATCTGGTCATTCATTACCCGAGTTGTCGAGCCACTCAAATCTAAATTGCTTTATTATACAGAGTAATAAATCCATACATCGGACTTGCGAGTTAACATTGCTGATAACCCACCCCATCGCTGCGACGCGACTAATTCACAAAGGCCAAATGTGACATAATACCGGCATAATTCAATGTTTTGCTCACCATATTGTATTTTATTTATGAGTTATGCTCTGTTGGATTTGCTCCCTCTCTGTCTGGCTTGACGGGTTATTGTATTGGTGTCCCTGTCTGGTTCATAGCGAGGGTGTTTCATATCCAGTGTGAACGGATGGTTAAATAGTACGAGTTAACTTGCACCGCATCCGCTACGCGTCATTTGGGGGTGCTCGGGACGGTGTTATGCAAGCAAGTACAATTAAATTACATTTTACTTATACTTAATGTACTGATAAAACTGTTGAATCAAACTCTAGTTGAGTCTAGTATAAAATAGTAGTAGAGTACAATACTGGACGTTTATGTAAGTGTTTAATTGGTTTTATAATGAATTAGGCTTCTTTTGTGTTGTAACAGTTTTTTTTAACATTATCACTCCCCAAAACGTTAGCGAGTAAAATTCTTAGTTCAAGACACATTCAATGAAATTTCAATGTTTTATTATCTAAAAACAATATAAACAGTTTTTAAATATCAAAGTATCCAAGTAAATATTATGTAGAAAAACAAGTTAAACTCATAATGAAGTATGCATTAAAGAGCACTTAAATAATGTATCTAAAGATATCAACTCTTTATTTTATTATTTTCTTGCTACCCTTCTCCATGAACTCATCATAACAGATAGCGCTTCAATTAGAAAACGTCGTAACTGCGGAACAAACTCTACGAAAGGGCGACATTTTTCCCCTGAGCTGTGGCAAAACATTTTTCAGATGTGCGCTCATTTAATTTAGGAGGGTAGTCTGTCGATATTTAAATTTTTAAACGTCGCCCAGACAGAGGGACGTTGAACCAATTTGTTTTTACAAATTCGCCGCCGTATTGTACCCTGGCTATGATTGGTATGATCGATGGCTTTCTTCTTCGTTGCTTTCATTTTGAACACGAGTTTAGTTGCTTGGCTTATTTTTTTGTTGTCCTTTTTATGTGCTTTTGTGCGAACGAATAAATATAGAATAACTAATGTAGTTACTTCTTTTTTTTTAAATAATAATGATCGGAGTGGTAAACGAGTTATCATTGCTTAATTTGTATGCTAATTACCCACATATATCCTTGCAAATAGTTACACAATTCCATTTTTTTTAACTGACTAACGAAACATTCTCAAACTTTGATGTAAATTTACTTACCACATGCTACAATATTTTCTATAATAAAATATCATGATAATAAAACCTCAACAAAGCACACACTACAAACAAGTGTTGAAAGACATAAGAGCCACATGCCAATGTTGTATAAGTATGAAATTAATAAATCTGACAAAACGGCGCGTTTAGCGGCGCGCGCGCAGCATGACGTCATTAGGGGATGTGATGTGGGGTTGGTTGATGATATTTGAGATTTGTAAAACACATTGTTGTAACTTTTGCAACTTTTTTATACTTATGGACCTTTATGTTTGAACAGTTACAAAAATCATAAATAAGGTTAGTTTTGTAATTCTCATAAAATTTTAGATAAATGTATCTTTGTCTTTATTCACTTTTCATAAGATTTGGAAAACAATTGATGAATAATAAAAGTTCGTGCTGTTCGTGACTTATTTGAAATGTACTGATTTACGCACTTTTTTGAAATATTGAGCATATTTTTGTTATAATTGTCAAATAATTATATATCCTAAGTACGAGTCATAACATAGTCCTAAGTACATGTCATAATTACCTGCACAAAATGACGCGGACGAGAGCGGTCGTCCCGCGCTATGACGCGCTGCATCCCTGCTGGGGTGTGAATGCAAATTGTGGCTTAGCTGTTATGCCGATTGCTATCTGCCGCCGGCGGCTTTACTACCTCATGATTTATCTCCTAAAACACAAAATCTGCTAATATGCACACACAATACTCGAATTAATACAATGTGGCCAACAATGGTTGAAATATAGTAAAGTAACACAAAAATACTCGTATACGCGTAGGTTTTCATATTTAATACACTCAACTCGGAAGTTTTGTTACTTCTCATTCAACCCTTAGAACAAATTCAATTTGACAAAGGTCGATATCCCATTTCCGCCATTTCACCGGCCATTCCAGAAAGAGTAATGAAGTCCAAAAGATAAGCAAGGAAACCCTTTTCATGCGACCGCCCCAAACTCATTTCATGCATCCAACAAAATATCAGCAATGTTTTCGCATAAATAAATAATTAAGGAAGTTGGTAAATAAGCGTGCGGCCTCATTTATTATTCTTTATAAGGAAACAAAGGCGAGGGTTAGCCGTAATAAGGCTCCGCCACCTCGCCGGCTTATCTTTATTGCCTCCAACCCACGTAGAATAATAAATCGTTTTCATCAAAAACAAATACTCGACAGTTTTTGTCGGAGTCGAGCGAGCGGGAGGGGAGGGTGGCAATTTTCCACCCCCATAATACAATATTTTCCGACATTTTCCACGGGAATACAGCTTCGAATCGCTCGCTCGCAGCGGCAGGTTCCTTTAATGTGTATTTTTCGTCCAATCAGAGGACGGCGAGAGTCTCGATATTACCTCAACTGTCACATATAAAGTGGAAAATATGGTCGGCGTTGGGGGGCAGCGGGGCGGGCGCGGGGCGCGGGGGCGGCTCGCTTGGCAGTCGGCGCGCGTGCCGCCACTGCCGCCGGAAGAATCGCGCCGAGCAGGTTTATAGCTTTTCTTTCAGGTACGGCCGTATCATAACAGGGAATAGCGCGCGTGATGTGAACCCGTGATAAAATAAACGTCGAGATAGGCTTATGTATTGTACTGTTTATCTTAATAATGGCCGCCGCGAGATTTTCTTCGGGAAAACTTTCGATTAAACTTTTCTCCCTCGTTTTATTTTGTTATTCTTTTAACATTACTTGAAAGGGTTGTTTTAAGAGAATTGTCAGATAAGAACTTGCTTTATGATCGTAGTTAAGAGTCGTTACCAAGTAAGCTAGTTATAATTTTTTCAGTTTGGAAACTTGTTTGTTATTCGTACTTGACTTGTTCTATAAGTTTAACGTAAACAATAATGTATGTAACCTAAAAAAATTTTGGCAAATAAATACAATAATATCTATAATTATGAAAATAATATAACGTAGTAAATAATTCACAACACTAAGCAATCTTATAGTTTAGGAAGAGACACACTTTACTAGAATTTATGAAGCAGGTAGACGCAATAAGCCTAGTCTTACAAATTAACATAACTCAACACCTAAATAAATCGCACAGCGAGTCGTCATTGCGGGTAGACCCCCCCACAGGGGGTGGAACTGCGGGAATTGCCGTCGGATATAAATCGCGATTCATTTCTCATCGTAACTTTTTGTAGGTTCTTATCTGTTAGACTTCACTTTTCATCATCCGAAGGGATTTATGTAATGCCTAGTCATTTCTCGGCGTCGGGACGCGGCTTATCGGAGGAGCGCGACATCCCTTGATTGATGAGCGCGCAAAAATAAATGTTCAGTTAAATTATTCGATAAGTTGGAAACGGAAGTTAAACGGGAATTATCTTTGTCTTGCCCCCGAAGATTTCACGGTTGTAAGTGTTATGCGCAGTGATTGATCGATTGCAGCCTTACTTTACACTTGCCTGCGCTCGGCGCTTGTGATTTATTGAAGCTAATCTTTGGACATGACGTATAGCCAATCATCGTTAGGGAACTATTAGGAATCTTGTTTCGGTTCAAGAGATAGACGGATGAAAGACTGATGATTCAGAAAAGGTTTACGTAGCACATTTGACACCATATTTTTCGCCTTTAAATTAAGGTATTCTGAATATACAGGTATGCGTATATTCAGTAACTTCATGATGCTTTATTCTATCTCTTACATAAGAAAACTGTTTATTATATCACGAATTCACATCAATTCAACTAACGTCGTTAACCCCTAGAGCCCTCTAATAAATCCACATGCCGAATTAATCAACTTCACCGCAAGAAAAGGCAGTAATAACCGGCGATACAAAATTAGGCATGAAAGCTAATGCCATAATTGAGGCCAATCAGCACCCTCCCTATGATTTATTAGCTTCCGCCCCCGGCTGCGCCTGTTTCTTCGTGGTACGTTTATTGCTCTGGCGATTGGTTACATTTGTAATCTTGGTAAAAATCAAGGACAGAACATAAAAGTGTACATTTGTATGACATTTCACTGACGCTCTTGTAAAATATAAAAAAATGTACCTATGTTTATACCTCGTATGATTTGAAAACACATTTTTGCAAATATCATCATTTGTATAGTTTCTAATAAACGATTTACGCATAATTTGTACATAATACATTTTATATAATTACATATAACATTACACTCTTACATGTGATGCGCACGTGAGTAAACGTAAACATAATTATCGCTGATGTCATATTTAAATACCTTATAATCCACAACAGGACTTAACCAGTCTAAATTATTGCATACTTAAGTAAAAGTCCCGGAATTCAAAAAGTTGAACAGGAACTTGTTCAAAAGAAAATGTAGGTAGCTGAATTTGGGGAAACAAACGTTGATTGCGTTCTGATTACTTGGGCACGTTGTAATGATGCTCTACTGTCGATCTGTGGGCGGCGAGCTGTTTGTTCTCTTCTTTATACCTTCCACGTCAAATGCCGCCGAGTTTATTCAAATTGAATTTAAAAAACGCAAGTTTCGAGGGTTAAGTTACAGGTTTTCGTTGTAGTTTTGTGTATGAGTGAAGTTAGGCATTTTAATTTTTGTTTCATATGATCTCGGTATGGCTTAGCACTTATATATTTTTAGTAAACCTGAAAAGACTGCAAGGCTGTGTATGCGTGCATAGTGATGCAACATCCTGAATTTTAGATATAAAATCTCAGCGCACTCATACCCGCGATTTATGGGTATTTAACCATCATCAATCATCAGGCAATATACGGATGTCATAAAAACCCTACAATACATTTTTGATTGAGAAATGAAATCAATGAATTTTCCAATAAGGTAACAGAGGAAATTGAACGAAACAAATAGGAAGCAACTCCCACTGTTTGCCTTCTAAAACGTTAGGTGAGTGAGTAATTGTCGAAACTGTGTTTCAGGTTCTTAAATTGCATGCGGGACTGCAGTCGGTCCACTTAAAAAGAGCATTGCGGCTAATCTCCAGCGACACATGTACAAACAAAGTTTAATTGTGAGCGCGCCGCCCCGCGCGCCCCGCCTTCCCCGCGCGCCCCGGGGCAAAACCGATTACAGTCTTAGAGCGCTCACCTTCGATTCCACCTCCCCCACCCCCACATATTCAATTCCAATCAATCCCACGCCACATATTTATATGTAGAGGCATGTTTTTATTGCGGCCTGCATCGGATGACGGCCGCAAACATTGCGTCCGCCTCCCTCGCTGAAAAAACCTTTTATTTTTAATTTCGATTTTGATTTTTTCCGAGCGCACCGTGTCGCTCTACTTTTATTTTGTTTCATTTCATAGCGCGGGGTGGGCGCGCGACAGATCGGAATTTCAGATATGTACAATTTAAAATGGTGTAAGTACGGTCAGCATGCGGCGTCGAGGCGAGACCGGGGGGCGCGGGCGGCGCAGGGCCTTCGCTAGACTGACGCCTGTCGGTTTGTTTTCTTTGCTTTTTTACGAATTCTATTTTCATTTGAATGCATTTGAATTTCCGCCGCCAATATCCGCTAACTAAACACGATTAATGCGGAGCGGAGACGGACAGCCGGCCGGGAGCGGGCCGGGAGCGGGCCGTGACGCTGGCGGGTTTTGTCGTTTTATATTAGAAGCCAGCTAATTTATTGCAAACTGCGCTACGGGAATCCTCTTAAAACATTGAAGGCGACTTGGTATTACTGACATTATTTACACAGCTCCGATTCGGAATATTAATGAATAAGTAATGGGTCTGCGAGCGTCTTCCGAGACTACATAACTTACAACCTGAGAAGCTCGAGAAGTCAAGTCGAGAGTTTCAAACAGGTAAGCTATTCGAGACTTACTTAATAGCTTGTAAGCTTTTGGAGACAGTTTAAACTTATGTAAACTAAACTTACGATTATTGATGATCACTTGAATGTGGCTCGCAAGCTATTAACCAAGCACAACGATAATGCACTACTCTTAGTTATCCCATGTCATTTATGGCATTTGTCAAGCTTCATGTACATTATGTACATAAAAAAAGAAATGGGAAAGAAAAAGTATTGTGATCGCATATAATGGTGAAATTTTTAAACTTAGACTTACTTTCAGTCTAGGTAAAAAAAATATTTGGTTTTAATATACATATGTAAAACATAAAGTAACTGACTAATATTTACAAGTCCTAAACATAATATTAAAATATATAATATACCTAAAATAAAATATGAAGTAAAATAAAACAAACAAAAATTAATCAAAGAGCCCACCCCGGATCGCTCCCGGCGCAAAGGTTCCCATTACGCTCGCCGCGTTGCCACGTTGAATCGCGATGGCTAACCTTTGCACCAAAAATGATCCAGAGCGGGTGTCTCCCGTCTTCTCATTAATTACATATGTAAAAAACGCATACATACCTACAGATTATAACGAAGCGTCGCAAATTGATCTATACATACCTAGTGTTTCTGAAACATATGCACACGTATGTGTAGGTTAGGTACTTCCGCCCGTTGGAGGTAACCAAATTTAAGCAACTGCCGCCGTGGTCAGTTCTTGGATGGGTGACCGTTGCAAAAAAGACAAACTGTAATTTAAATCTAGGTACTTCCATGGGTTGAATAGCTTGTAAGTAGGTCCTAGGTAGTCATAGTACACGCCAGTAGTTCAACCATATCAGAAGCCCTTCGGTTCAAAACCATCTTCTTATCCAAATTATTTATTTACACAATTAAAACGGTTACAACCAATTACATTAATTATCAACACACTTAAGTAGCAAATTAATTAGTTATCTTTAAAATTAAAATTAATATGTATTTCGTTGACAAAAGGATAACAATATATTATAAATTATTAATGTCATTTATGTTCAGATTTTTGACCCTCTTCAGCTTTATTATATGTAAAGATAGAAGGTACCTATATCCATCGTGTCTATGTATTCTCATAAAGAACAAGCAGCACAGTAACACGCGCTCGGCCGGCGCCCGGATCGATGCCGGCTCGGTCCGATATTGAAGAACTTCTCCACAACAGGCCCCTTGATTAAAAGTATGCAAATTTTATTACATCCACAGGGAACTCTCCTCTATTGGGATCAAATAAATTTCTATAATGTAAATAATTGGCCGTAATACGAAACTTTCACGGCCGGCGCGTGTTAAACTGACGCTGAGATTTTTTATAGCTTAGTTTGATGAATATGTGAACTTTATTTGGACTTTTCGGGTAGCTATGCATAGTAACACAACACATATAAAGTAACTGAAACAATATTTCAATAAAATATTAAAAATAACGGTTCATAAGCGCGATTGTAAAATTATATGTATGAGAATTTAAACCACGAAATGTACCACACCAAAGTTAAATGTTCTGTATATAAGCCAGCAAATTACTGTTATTTTCAGCAATTTCTATTGCGTTCAATTGCAACGATCCCCGATAGGTGCGCTGTCCAATCCGCATTTGTAATAAATAATTCCGAACAACATTGGGGCTTTGTTTTTGTCAAATTGTAATTTATCGGTCGGTTGTCTCGACTAGGATATTGCTGCGGGGCTCCGCCCCCTGCCACTACTTCGATGAAAATTTTATATCACCGCGTCGTTACGTCACGGAAACGCTATACGTACATTTATATGATCAGACATTGAACAGAACAGACTTGTGCCGTAGCGAACAAAAAAAAACAACTGACTGACTGCGCAGACGTTGATTACACGTAGCCTACTAGGAGCAGTCTGTCATGAGACATATCTGGCACGCTCGATATCTGAAGATATAAATCTACCTTCATAGTGTTACGTCTCGTCATGCTAACTTTTTTCTCCGGCTAAGCGCTCTTTTGATTAAATTAGGGGGAATTTTTACTTGATGGATAGGTTGACACAGCGTTTTAAAGAACAACGCCGGAATTTATATTGGCTATAAGTGATTGAGCGTAAATTTAGCATTGGTATAATTTATACAGTTAATAAATATCGGCTTTGACCTCGCTTCGATCAATCAGGCGGGGAATCTGCTGTTTGAATATCGCTGGTTTTATTTTATGGCCGACGACGGATTTAATTTAGTACTAACTATGGAACGCGACTATTGCGAGTTGTTCATTTTGAATTACGGTAGCATACAACGTATTAGTTACTTGGGTAACAGTGCAAATAAATAAATTTTACTAAGTTGGCCTTATCGTGGAAACATACATGAAATTTTCGGGTATGTTAACTATTTTAATTTATTGACACGGAATGCAATGCTTGAAATATTCGTCTGCATGTAGTTTTTTTGTCATTATTCACAACCACATAAAAAGAAATATAAATCTTATATCAGTGAGTTTTATTAACATAGTCCCTGATTTGAACCGCGACAGTTTTTTGTTTGTTTGGTGTTTTCGTACAAGCTATCCACATGTTGCATTATTGGCCATCATTGTTGTGTATAATAGATAGGCAGCTTCCCTTGCACCCAAATATTTGGACTCTGGGGGTCACAACCCCTGCACCCTACACTGCACTAGTGTGAAAATGCACCCCAATATAATTTGCATTTTTTGTCACGCATCTTAGTAACAATAAACCTTTCATACAGTAATTTGTTTTTAGATTTAGCTTCTTGTTCGGTTAAGTGCTTTTGGCTATTAATATTTGGCAAATGTTTATTTCATTACTCACGACTGTAGCATTTCGTAACATTTTATTACTATACAATTGTTGCACAGTAGGTATATAAGTTCGGTAAGAAAGAATCTTACCTACTTTGAGTTCTAATTTCCTAATGATATAAGTAAGATCATGAGAATTAATATGCTGAATAAATTTATATAAACGTTGCAAAAAAAGTTAACGTAAGCTCCTTGTCGTTGTTTCCAAAAATTTGAAGGCAAAGGTTTGGTTCAATGGTGTGTTATTTGTAAGAGTGAGAGAGTATGTCCAGGCGAACAATTGGACGCATTGTGTCGACAACGACGTTATATTTTTTACCCGAAGTGACCCACGGGTCGCTACTCCGCTGATAAGCAGTAAATTGCTTTTCTTTCCATTTCTTAAATAACCAACCTTCCTCCCCCTCCCCTCTCCTCAACCCCCATCTCCCCGCTCCGTGAGGTGCCTCACATCTCACAATATTCTTTTACAACTCCAAGCAGAAGTTTAATTACAAACCTGCTCAAAAGGGAGAAGTCGCGTTATGTTCTAATTATTGTAGCAACAATAAAAATACGCAAACGAGTGTATTATACAATTAGACACTCTCCCTGATCGTTAAAAGGGAAATTTAAATGGAATTTTTATGTCCAGCAATTAAGGATAACGTTGGCGTACTAGACATTTTTGTAATTACAAAAATAAGATTCTTGAAATGTAGCGTGAAAAAGAATTAGGGTAAAATGCGCGGAAAATGCTTTGGACGCTGACGACAGGCCGGGCAACTGAGCAATACTTAAACTTGTCAGGTATTTTATGTTAATGCCGCCATAAAATGTCACAGTTGTTTTGTTGTGCATTCCCATTAACAATGCACGTATTTAAAGTACAATTTAATTAACTTGCTCAAGAATATACTCTTCATTCAAAAGCTGAGCGTATAACTATGTGATTCATTAGCGTTAAATGTAAAGAACATAATTAACATGACTTTCTTAAAATTTTGTTGGTGAATAATAAATACACTCTAGAAAATGACTTGATTTTCAGGGAGGTGTTGCGCGGTCAGTACTTAAAGCCCGGTACAATTTCAGTAACTGGCTCAGCGCTATGTATGCAGGTATACATACAGGCGAGTGTGTCGGTGGGCCCCGGCCGGCGCGCGGCGTGCCTACATGAAGATGGAAAACGGTTAAGAAGCCCGAGGGAGCCGCGGATTTATCGCGCTTGCCGCCGCGCCGCGCCCGCGCTGATTTATACAGCGCAATCTCGCAAAACTTACTTCACATTTAAATTTCCAAACTGTCTAAGCTGAACTTAACGTCGACCATATTATCTCATTCGATCGCCTATAAATTTTATGAGCTGACTCGCCTTTGTCGCATTTTAGCATTGACTCGAATGAATAGCCCGCGGGGAGCGCATACTTTTGTTTTTATGGCGGATTTTCTATTTCCAGCCAGTAAACGACACTTTTCAAAGTTATAAGTCTATTTACTCTTCTGTCGTCGAAGTTACGGTAGACCAACAAAAGTTTTCTCATAACTGTTTCGCGTGCCGAGTATCTTACTGTTATATTGCTGGGATTTACGAAATGAGCAGACCCGATGCCTGTTATGAATATGTAATTTGAATTTGGCATTCCGAGAGTGGCGCCGATGTTTGTTGAAGTGTCTCGAGTAAACATCGAGGTCGGTACCACGGAACTTTCCCGCGAGGACGTCGCGAGATTGACTCGCGCGAACATTCCTCTACTTCACCCCTTGATTAAATCTTGGTGACAATCTTGGTGCGGAGTCCATCGGCGTAACCCCTCCCATAATTTGGTTTGAAACTTTTTAATTAGCTTTATATTTGTGTTTGCGGATTGAGACTTCGCCTCTCAGTGAGCCACTCGGAGTGCGGCGCTAAATTTATATTAATAATGTTCTCTGATGACTTTGATGTTTTAATTGTATTTATTTAGGGACTTATTGGGGTTCTTAATAGTGGATTTTTAGAGTCCTATATTTTTGTATCTAAAGAAAGCAATGCGCGTAAACCTCTATAATTTATTAGTTCCCATTAAATGCTTAAAATTGTTGTCATAAAACAACTTTTTTTATTTTAAATAATTATTTAATTATTTTTTTTCTGCCTTCGCAGTGCAGGCAGATTCTCCCGCCACGGCTCGCTGAATTATATAGTGAGACGGGCACTTGCCACTGTCAACGTACCATCGGTTCTTGAACCGATTGGCATGGTCCGTGACGATGGTAAGCGCCCCGATGGCCTCACGCTGATTCCCTGGGAGCGGGGAAAAGCTCTTGTATGGGACGCAACTTGCGTCGATATACTAGCTCCTTCTCGCCTCAGTGGAACAGTACAAGCGGCAGGAGCCGCGGCGGTCGCAGCAGAAGAAGCCAAGCGGCGAAAATATACATCATTATCGACTGATTATATTTTCGTACCGCTTGGCTTCGAAACTTTTGGTCCGTGGGATAAAAGCACTAAGTCTTTTAAAAAAAAAAAAATGTTGATTGACATCACTAGAGACAAGAACGCTGGCTGGTTCCTTGCGCAAAGGATTTCTATAGCAATCCAGCGTGGGAATGCAGCCAGCGTTCTTGGTTCCATACCACATGTAGATTGTTTAAATTTAGTTTAGATGTAAATACTCTTTTTTAGTTCTATTAGTGTTAATATGATAAATATTGTTTCTTATTATTGAATAAATTCCATAGTGTATTATTTATTGATTTTATTGTACTTAGTCCAATTAGATTCTGTCGACACACCACAATGACCACTAACTTTTAAACATTTAACCAATAAATTCATAATATGATTTCACATTTTCATACAACAGTATATGAATGCAATTACAGTTCATAAATAGATATATACCTAATACTTGAAATGTTCTTTGCAGCAATGCTCTATTTTTTGGGACTGGCTTCCAATCTACCTGATTTACCAGAATATACTCGTCAAATGAGATAATCAAATAGGCACCTGTCAACAGCAATCTGTCTAAAGGCACCTTAGCTCCCGAACCCGGCATGACTTGAATTTGAGTGAAGCTAAATTTCATCAGCAGGCAAACAAATATAACCTAGCTTGTTACGTTACCTTGTAGTAATGTGATTTAAGACGGTATACTCAAATAGGTAACTTTGGCCAAATATTGGAATACGTCTTGTCGGTTTCTCTGGAATCTAATTAGGTAGGCCTGGACTTCGGATGTGAATGGTAATGAAACCAAGGCTGTCCTATTGGAACGAGGATCTGATTTGAAACCGTAAGTCGGCTAAAATAATAGGCTAAAATCTTGCCGTGAAACTTTTAAATGGTAAAAAAATATAATTTATTTATGTATACAGAAAACCTTGGAAATTTTCAAATATCTAAGACTTTCTGATAACAACCAGAAAAGGTGGTTAGTAACACTAACCTTCAAGGTAATAATACAAGGCATACCTACTCATAAAATACATTTTATTACACTAATATTTTGTATTACAGCTATGTTATTTTTCATTATTGATTTTAAATCTATTTATATCTGTCTATGCTTTATTGAATACAATAAACTAACAATATACACAAAGTAATGGTAACGTATACTGTATATGTCACCAAATCACCTATGCAAGGGTGCGGGGTATCATATACAGTTTGATTGATGCGCGATTGTTTGCACAGCACGGCGGATCATGCCATGCTGTCACTGAGGGAGTTGTGCGTGAAATTGAGGCCTTTATTTAGATAGTTTGTATTTCTACTTGTGGAACGAATTGTTAGAAAAAGATGTCATGCGATGATGGGTACTGCCGTGACTTGATTTTAATATGTGATTAAAACTATAGAGTTGTCATTCTTTGTACCTACTCACTGTAGTGGGATGGCTGTATGGGACGTTTTTTTGTTGCATACGACGCAATAAAAGTAAGTTAAGTAAAATAATAAGTTTTGTGTGTCTCTCAATAAATAATTTTTTCTTTCTTCTTCTTTCTAAAAAATAGTATTTACATATTACTTTTTTTGTTTATTATTTATTGCTTACCTACAATTATTTATACGCGTACAACACAAATAAAAAAAATCATAACAACAAAGATTTGTAAAAAATATCTACCTAAATATCTGTGCTTACTTGTGACCGATATATTAATTCTTAACTTTGTTAAATTTATCATCAATTTAAATAGGTAGGTATATGATCTAATCAATTAAATCAATCATCTTTTTTGCTTACATTACACACTAAATGAAGTTGATACTTAAATTACATACTCGTAATAGTCACCGAATACGTTTAAGTGACTTATTAATTAATTATTAGTAATCCACTTTATTTGCAGAATTTTTGTTGCACCTGCAGTTATAACAATAGCAAATAACTAAAGATGATTGCTGCAAGAAAACAATGGAGTTTGATCTTATAGTTATTGGGTTAGAGATACCATGTCTTTTTTCTTTTTTGCTTTTTTGGTGTAGTTTTGTAAATATTGCTGTAAGAAAATTAAGTGTTTTAACTTGCCACAAATCCAAATTCCTGTTAATGTTCCATAGAATTTTGTTATACCTGCCTACTTTGTATAAAATTCAAGAGATAGCATTCTTGGCCCTTTCTTGCAATTAAACCTCTGCCCATACCATTAACTTTCAGCTTCTGTAAATAACAATTTACACTACGAACAATTAAGCATTCCAAGTACCAAAGTATTGGATGAAATTAATCGAAGTTCGGATTAAGTACGGCTTAATCTGCTCCGAGTGTATCTGTGCGCGGACTTGTTATCTGCTTAATGTCTGGTAAACAACGGGATCAAGGGATAAGGAGCGTCCTTTCATACGGCTGGCCCTCCGGCTGGGATTATGCGAGTTCCGAGGAAGATTGCAGCTCACGTACGTCCCTTGTTCCGCTGATGGATTCTGGTCTTGTCTATCATATGGGATTTGCACTTGAATGTACTGGAATTAAGGGCGCTGTTTATCTTAATAATTGAGGAAACACTGTCTTTTGTTTGTGGTGATTAATCCGGTGGGTATTCGGGTGAGCTATTAAGTTGACCGCAGGACCAAATAAAGTTTAAGCAATACATATAACATACAGCCACAATGAAGAATAGGTATCTTCTAGGTAAACGTGTTACACCCTAGGCTGCAGCAATGCTTAACATCAGGCAGGCTGTAGTCAAACGTAAACCTATCACACGTAAAAAAAAAAGAATCATTGGTAAAATAACAAGAAAAACCACTCACTTTAAATGAGTTTTTGTTACAGCTCATAAAGTCTTCAACGTCGATTAAAACTGTGTCGTGAATTAACCACCATTTCCCATTCTCAACGCAAAGCAGGTGGCAGGTGCCCGCGGCGAATGGAACATGAAGATAATCGTCCCAAAGTGTCTCAATTCCACCAGTTTGTAAAGCCATTACCGTCCATCGAATGAGTGAAGCGAGCGCCACGGCTCCATCGTCGCCGACTTAAGACGCCATGCAAATTCAATTTCGTGCCCAGGCAATCCCGCACGTAAGGCCAACCGAACATATTATTGCTGGATTTATCTTTATTGCCACCGTAGAACACTCCAACTAACTTCGACTGTCGAACTTGCGCCATTAGTGAAGACACCGAGATACAGGATTGTTTTGCTAGGGGCGGACTTGTAAGTCTTATTGCTTTTACTACTCCAGGGCTGCTTGCTTAATCTAAGGTGGCTTTCAATTATTTATTTTTCGGCGAGCTGGATCTTGGGCTTCAAACTATTCGTGACTTGTGTTATTAGTTTGTCGAGCTGTAGACATAACTTTACGTATTCAATTTAACTGCTTACCTACTTATTTTGTACACCTATTTTTCTGACGTAGGTATATGTAAGAACTTATTTACCAAAGCTTCGATAAATACGGATAAGTATCTTCTTTTAATCGCGTTATGGAAGGACCCCTTCAAAATTGTAATCAAGAATAAGTAGATAAATACCAACTGCCTATATTATTAAATATTGCACAAAAGGCAGGATGTTTACAGGGATTGTCAACGAAGGATTCAATTTAGAATAAAATGGGACGACAAAGAGGAGACAAGTACTTGTCTGTTATGACATAATACGCGCAATACCAGACCATAATACTCGGGATGGATAAAAAGACATCGCTGCCGGCTCCTTCACAAAAGCGGACGTCACGGGTTAATCCTACCGTAAATTGTCCCAAAACCGGTACAAAAAGCGTCCGACAAGAGTGTTGTTGTATGAACGTAAAATGAAATTTAATAAACGTTACACAATGGGTAGTGTTGTAGAAGGAACGTCGCAGATCCGGAGATAAGCTGGCAAAAGGTCCGCGCATGTTTGATGTCGCCTCTCGTCGGCGGAGCGTGAGCGCTCAGCAACAAAATTGCAGCAATGCCAGTGGCATCTGTTAACTGCACTTAGCACAAATAGATACTTTTAATTTTGCAGATGGAATGCCATTGAACGATGTTAGGGTTTTGAATACAGTATTTTGATAACGGATCTTTGAAATTTCATTGTGCGGGCATATTGCATAGGTTTTAAATAGTAATATATTCCCTGGTGAAGTTAAACAGGAATAACTATGACAATGAAAGTTTTCAAAGCAATTAAGCAAATTATTTTTCAACATGTGTTTTGTTATGGTATTAGAAAAGCTTTGATAACATAACTTATACACTAATATCGCAACGACCAATGGATTGATTAGTGTCACTAAATAAATACCTCACTCGTTGCAAATTAAATTGAAGTAGGCTTATATCAAAATACGATAAATAACGAATCTATTTACTTTTAATCGACTCGCTTAAAACCAGCTACATAATTATTTAGATCCGGGGAAATAATTAATTTCGTCTAAATCGTGCAATCATCCCAGAAGTTATTAGGAGATAAGTATCAAACGTTTCTATTTAACTTCTCTCTGAGGCGGAAATTCCCCAAGCGCTATATTGAAATGTTTATAATTAAATTACATAAAGACGAAGAAAATTAATTTCTCTGTGCCAAAGTGGCGAGCGTCGCTCTCGCGAACAAAAGCGGACGCGAGCCTCAAAGAGGGCGCAAGCTCCGCACTGCGAATTTAATTTTCAAAATGTTTTGGAAATAGCGGGTAGAACTTGAATAATCACGTTATAACTTAACGGTATTAAATTTTATACGTTAAAGTGTTAATATTTCATTTCCAAGTTTAATTTAATTAATTCCAAAGTTAAGACTCGCGGAATGAGGAACACGTAGATAGATTTTCGGGGACTTGTCGTGAGATTTCTCTTTACGAGTTCATGATTTAGTTCTTGGCTTTCCGGTATGTGACAATTTAAGCAATATTTTTTTATTAAATATTATTAAACGTCGGAAAATTTGCCAGGAGTCTTGACTAATCTTTTCTGTTGACTAACTTTATGTTAATTTAAATTAATATGATGTTTTGACTACCGTTATCTCTTAAAAACTCTTGTACGAAGTAAGTTAATCTGACACAGATTGAATTGATTATTTCATTTCTGTTTTGTAGTTGAGTATTATGGCAATAACACATAGTAAATGCACTGTTTATTTCAAACCTAATAATATAAGAGGCGACAAAATTTGTAGAGCATAGTTTTTCTTACATAATTTGCTACAAAACATCTCACAACCTATCCTCCGACCTCTCACCGTGTGCTCCCGGCCCCGAAGGCAGCAGCGCCGAGTAGAGCGACGAAACAAATTGATGTACCCAAATAATTATTAATGCCTCACGAAATTTAATTGGAAAAGTTGAATTTGTATCGCGCTCACGGCGTAGGTGAGCGATTTGAGCGCGCTCGCTCCGAATGTTTACGAGATAATTAATCTCAAAGTATTTACTGCTTTAATCGAGTCCCGCTGGGGAGGGAGTATAACTCTCGTATGTAATATCGTCGCCTCGTGCTAATGTCGATACGCGCCAATTTGCGACTCTATGAGTGGGCGTGATGAGTTTCTCGTGTGTGGAAAATTTCACGTGTGAACATTAGCTTCTTGGTAGAAGGCGTTATTTAATTTTACACGTCTTATCAGGTTCCCAAAATCATCATTCGCTCTTAGTTTTGTCTGAAAAAAGGCCCGCTCTTGATAACACAGCAGCTTCATCAATATTATTGAACTGTCAAAAGAAAACGCTATAATATTAAAAAAAATATTTCTGCCACAAAACATGTCAAGAGAAAAACGCTAATAGTTAGTTATAACGCGTAATAGAAAAAAAATATCTCCCTTTATAGAATTTGTTTATTTTTAAATGAAGTGTATGTATTTAGAAAATAACACGTAAAAAACTTAGATAATGAAATCGTAGAAAAGTTTTACCGGTTCCGCTATTCACCAATAGATGTCGCTACCAGTATTTTCAGACGAACACGCGAAGCGTACACCTTACGGACAGTTTAATTCCATTCTTTGCCACGTATGGTAACGGCGCCACATACTCTTCGCACTAGCGTAACTAGGAGTAAAATGTATTGTAAGACCATAGAAAAGCCTTTACAAGTGTTGGCACGTATTATAAAACAAGTAAGCGTAGTTTCCACTTATTCGATATCGAGATGGGCCGGCAGCCCGTGGTTCGCTTAAGCTAATTAACAATAGATCGAACCGAGCAGCAACAATGAAAAACGAAGAATAAAATGTCAATTTCACAAACGACGAGGAGGGTTCGGCTTAAATCGAATTCAGTTTAATAATAGTTTGAGTTGAACGCACTGAATACTGCAAGTTTATTGTGTTGGACTGTTAGACGTTTATGACTGCTGTGTTACGAGTCATGTTAGTCATTCGATCGATTGGTGTGGTCGGTCATTTCTAGAAAGATTTCGCTGATAGAACCAATATCACTAAAAAAATTGCCCGTGTTAAGCACCCACTTCTTCTTCTTATCGAATGAGAGTGGCCAACTCTGGTGTCGAGAGTTTTCAAGCCGCTCTAAGGGCCTCTGACATGGCATTTTAATTATTGATAAAACAAAATATCATACATCAACATGACTTAAAGTATAGATGGCAGCACCCACGCTATCTTACTGAAGCTCCAAGCAAAGGCGAGACATATAAGAAACATTAAAGTTAACACGTTCGCTGCGAGAATAATTATCAGGGCCGAGGGGTATGTGGCTCGCTCGAATGACCTCAGTACTTTGATAAAGTATAGCAAGGCTGGATATGGCTTGCAACGAAAAACGTTTGGACCGCTGTGTGTTCTGTGGTGTAGTGCTACTCGTAACTTGCTTGCTTCGCAATCTATTAACAACATAATAATCTATTATCAATCATATTTTTGTAATTATTAATCACATTTATGTGGATCAAGCTGTGTACACATATTTTGGAATTTGTTCTGGATATAAACCAGCTTAGAATGTATACTCAGTTCATTTAAGAACACATTCCGTTTTATGTACCATTATAAAATAAATAAATAAATCTGGAGGGCGAAAGTTCGATTTCACTGCATTATGACATACTGTAACATATTAACAAATAACTCTGTACATGAAATGTTTGTTTAAGTAAATTATTTATTTATTTATTATTCAATCAATCAATCAATCAATCAGTTCTTTATTGACAAAAATATACACAAGACACAAAATGTTTATTATTTATTATTCCTGCGGTGTGACTGTTATTCGTGTTCTAATAATAATAAATTGTTCTTGGTCAAATTCCAGAGCTTCGGAGATTTTTTTATAATAACGCAGTAAGAGATCATAACGAAACGTGATGGTAAATATCAAGCTGATTCATTTTAATCGCAATGGCTCACTTAGTTTTAAATACAGGACATGTAACTGCACACTGCACTGTCCCTATAACAACATATGACACTTTTCAGGTCAATTTATTTGTTTTACCTAGTATTTTCTGGGGAACTGACTAAAATCTTAAAAAAAATCCTTGCATTTCTCTTGCATTCTATTACATTTTCATTTACTTCAATATTTTTGTTGGACAAATTGACTGTAAACTAATGAAGATGTTCTAAAGGATTCTATAACATTTTCTACTGTTTGGGATGTGATAGTTGTAAACATGCATGTGATTGTTTCAATGATATTCTTTTTCCATCATGTTTACAAGCAAATGATTAAGTATTGACATTATTGGATGTAGAAATATGTTACATCCAGCATCATACCTCCTCCCGGCTCAGTATGAGGAACGGCCCCACCCCCCACCCCGCTGACCACTGCCCCCCGTTGCCTAGCAACGACCCGCCACCTAATCATCATAAACAGATAACCCGCCATCTTTGCTAATGTTACAATGAAAATACGTTCATTCATTATGTTTTAGAACGAGTTTGAGTTATGCTAACGACTCGGCTAGTTGCTGTAAATACTAAATACTACCTCAGTCTGGAAACACGCCATGTTGTGTTGGGGATGGTCAGTGGAATTTGTGGTTTAAATAGACTTACTGTTGTAATTAGTACTGATTTTTCTTTTGTTTGTTATTTTTCATGTAAGTATAAAGTATGAATTTCGTTATCTTAATGATGAGATCAAATTATCGATATTGTACTTTACAAGTAAGATGTGGAACGGAACATAATCCGTACACAGATTTCGCAAACCATTTTCATAACAAAGGCATTTTCCCCACAGATTTGCAATTCATAAGATAATCCAAATTCGTTTATGATATAAGGCAATCCTTTCACTTGATCCTTTAACCCCTCGTTTAAAGTTAAATCCGGCTGAATATTTAATAAATTTCAAAGAGATGTCAATCGAGTGTTTTATTTTGCATAGGGCTGAGCGCAAGGGTGTGGGAGTACGTTTCTATGTTAGTCATTTGTTTAGTTCTCCCTCTTGCCGGCGAGGTGCACATATTGCACTACTGTGGAATATCAATGTTAGTCTAATGGCAAACGTCAGATTAGGGGGTTACGATGACTGCGTATATAGTGACGAAACAAAAGATGAGTTTTAGATGATGTTACTGGTAGTCTTATAGGAAAAATGGATCGTTAGAAGAGGTTGTTACTAAGTATTACACACTTTCCAAACAAAATAAGCCCCCGCAACAGCGCTGAGCAATTCCAAGCTTTAACAGTTATTGCCGTAATTACAAAACTACACGACATGGCAAAGTGACGTGATCGCAATACAAAACAATGTTTACGCGTCGATCGAGCCCGTATCGTTCATTATCCAGCTCTATTCAAAGGGCATCAGTCAGTTACAGGCTTAAAAAGGGTAATAGATGCATGTCTTGTAGGCTATTGTCTTAGCCGGGGTAATCGCTTCCGTGAGACCATCGGTCCAGCCATCAGCGATCGGCCAATCTGACAGCTTCAATTTGTATGCTCCCCGTACCTGACCCGATCAATGTCTATGCCCACCCCTTGCGTTCTCACGGCTTATACATTTTGACTAATTATTATTTTACCTTTTTAACTAGTTACGTGGTTGTATTTAAGCATCGCGAGGCGTGATTGTCGTACAAATAGGGTCGTGCTGCCTTTCTAATGTCGCGCTAGCATTCAGCCGCTGTCCTGGCATGTCATGTATTGGTTAATTAATGAAATGATGTTACCTGCCTCAACGTGCATTAAGCAGGTACTCTATGTTGACATATTTTCGTAATGTGCATATACTGTGCGTACACATGAGCGTGAAGATGTCCTTACCTTACATATCACTGTATTATATCGACTAACCAGTCTGTGTCCGCTTAAATTAACTTTTTATTTCATTTGTAGTGTTCTTATTACCATTGCTTACCAACCTCTTATATTATCAAACCATACAATGTTAAAAGCTTCTTACTGAAAGTTAAAAAGCTACTCAATCCCTTGAATCACTGTAGTGTCCAGATGCTGAGATATAAATAAGTGGATGAATGAAGGAATATGCGCGTGGTATGGAGCAGGCACGCACAGTCGGGTGCATCCGGATGTGTCGTTAAGGCTCGGTTCTAATGACGGCCTCCCGATCTGGAGGCTCTCACTCGCTGCTTTTTGCAGGCTTTCTTGCGAGACACGATCCAGCACCAAACGGTATGTCATATAACGGATGCTGCTTTGTAATCATAATCTATTTAACTTTTTGCGGCATTCGATTTGCTATATCTGATTGTGATTGATAAATATGGCGGATGCTACATTGTTAACTTTATGAAGCACATTGTGTGCCCGAGATCGGTTCGAGCATGATAAGTACATTCGAGTCCCAAATATTCTAAATTATTGCTGCGTTCGTAAACATTAATTGCATATTTCGCAGTCGATTTAAATGTCGGTACCCAAGTTGGATCGAATTCAGGTTTCGTTTAAGGCTTTAATCTCTATCGGTCCCTATTTGAGTGTTCGATAATTAATTATCCATCTATAATCACGGCGAGTATTCGTCGACGTACGATAAAATATTAAAACGACTCGACGCATATGCATATACGTGTTACTCATTAAAATATTCCGCTTACTTATGCAAACATAAACGGGGATACATAAACGTATATTGCAAGAATCACATTAGCAGCATTAAAATCTTTCTTGCATCGGTCGCTGGCTCTTTGTATGGCAAAATATGCGCTCGGACTGGCTCGGCCCGAGGTCCGTATGATTTTCAGAAAAGGCTGTGCTTATAGGCAAGGATACAATATTTTTATGCACCGCGTTTTTCCTTAGTGGTTGTTTTTACGGCCATTAACGTGTCTAAAGTAGGAAAATCGCTCGAGATGCTACATTCTAATGATGGCTCGCGGGCGCGCGCGTGCGCCGGTACTTGCTCGCTGCGTAGGGCTGCCACATACATTCCTTTACATGTTTTTTTTCTTCAAATTATTAAATTTAAATAGACATACACCTAAAATAATTAACTACATGTATAGAAGAAATAAAGTTTTACCTAATGAAGAGCTAATGCAACTTAATTTACATATTATTATTTGCTTAAGCTATAGTTAACAATATCCAAAGATTTTTGAAGTAGATAGATAACATTAAAAAAGTCCAATAGAAATTTAATTCATATTAGAAAACTCATTAAAAATGTATCAATTTTATATCGACTATGTCAACTAGGAAGAACTTTCCTATACATATTCGTATCTATAGGAGAATCATTTGAGTTTTTGTATCTGTTAGAGATGTAGCAACCCTAAAGTCCGCTGCCGCACCTAGAAATATAGCACATAGTACAAATGACACAAGCCATCGAGAATGGTGTTGTATATCAATATTAATGGCAACACTCATAGTTTGCGCCTCCAATAACTCCAACCTGCCTGAATAACATCATTAGCTAGGATTAGTTCAACGTATCATTTATTCTAAACATGGATCTATAATATTGCCAAGAATATAAACTGGTACATAACGTTTTGGAAACGGCATTTTGTTTTCAGGCGACTAATTCGCGATGAGGAAAACGGAAAGGAAAGTTTACTATGAGTACCTACTTATGCTATTTAAATTATATTTGTAGGTACACGTGTTCTATTCTTTTTTAAATTAATAATTTCATTTTCTAGTTTTCTAGTACAAGTTATTAAAAATGATTAAATTATTCTCTCTGAGTCGTATTTCCTCATGGCTGAGGGTCGTGACTCCCCCGCAGAATTAATTCGTTAGAGGAGTTTTCTTAGGCATATAGCTTAGATACATCGTGGTGGGGGCCCAGGTCCATCCACGGAAAACATATGTCCTCAGATATTGTGGTCATCAAACATGTCGGTTTCCTCACGATGTTTTCCTTCACCGCTAAGCGAATGCAAATCTACTCGTAACTTAAAAATACAAGTCATTGGTGTGGGGTTTGTTTACACTTATCACATACAAATATAATTTCGAATTGTTTCTCTCATTAGTCTTCCACTACAAGTACCTAAATAACTATGTACTCGTATGTCTAAAATATAAGTAGGGCTTAGTAATTAGATCATAAAATTAACATACGAGTATGACAGTAAAACAATGTTTATACTAATTACTATGTATTTGTGCTCGTATCAAATGGCTGCGTGTTTAACAAACCACACACCGACGTCCCGCCGCCGCCGCATCTGATGACGCCGCCATTTAACTAAAACAGCTGACGGCTGCAGCAATCGTTATTTAATAACTAAGTTTTGTATGCATCAATATGACTGTGCTTTTACATATTGTTATTTGAATGAGAGAAAGAAAGATGGGATATTTTATTGGTGTCATAGAAGATAACACTTCCATATAGGTAATCAGACAGGCCTGGAACAAATCGCTGTTAGCGATAAGGCCTCCAGTTGTGGCACTATTTTTAAGTCTTCAGTGTTTCTGTTTGTCTTTTTTTTCTGTGTGTTTTACAATAAAGAGTTTTATCTATCTATCTCAGATACTAATGAAATACTGAAAAGGAAGCTACATCATAAAATCTCATAAATAAATAGAAAATGGCACCGGTATTCTATCTAATTGTGTAAATAAATTGCAACAAAACAAAACGGAGAGCGTTTACTGCGCTAATTTGAAGGAGTCTTGTAGTGTCGCGGCGCGATGGCATCTTCACGGCTTACAATAGTAAACAAATGTGTTGCTCGGCGCAATTACACCGTCCGGCAGCGTCGGGCGGCGCGGGCGCAGCGTCACGGCGGACGATCGCGCGCATCACGCTCGCCCGGACTTATGCTAATGGCCACCTTGCCGCGTAAATTGGAGTGCGCTTGCTGCAAAACAAAATGGTCCCGCCTCTTTATCTTATTACTCTCCTCCAGGAACCTAAGCGAGAAATGTGCCTTATCCGCCGGCCTCATAGCGCACTTTGCATCACTCCACACCCGGCTCCTGTCCGCATCCAGCCCGCAGATTGGCGAAGTGAAATCCGAATACAAAAACTAGCGCGGGAACGAACGTGGAACCGATTAAAAGGCCACATCACGATTTTGTATGCACTTTGCACTCATTTTATCCCGACTGGAAAGCACTGGCCTCTCCGCAGATACTTTGATTTCTGTGTTTTGTATAGATTAGTCCAAAGCGCCTTATAATTAACGTGCTTTTGTTCTGTGCTTAATTCCTCTTTATTCGATTTAAAGTTTAAAGCAAACATTAACGTTTTTGTCGAGATACGGTTACAGAATGTTCCATTTATCTTTGTGTCGAGTTTTCTCGTTACGGTTTAGAGATATTCCAATCAAACGGTCATAATGTTATAACTAGGTTTGAAATGCTGTGACTAATGGTATGTTTTTCGGGTGCCGAGAGCCGGGCGTCGAAGTGAGGTAGCATGATGATTGAATATTCATCCGTGGATCAACAATAATAGATCCCATCAGAGGCCGGTATGTGGTATCACATTTAATATAATAAGAGCTCAATACGTCTCACCGTGAAATGTGTCGATACAAAAACTTAACTAACTATAACCGCTAACGTGTGAATCGTATTAAAAAGCTGTTTAGTCATTCGGTTCATAAATAGGTGGCATTCGATTTGTCGTGATTAAATTTCATCCATTAGGAGTCCGTTATATTGATCAGTGAAACGGATGAATAATGTGTCTAATAATCCGGCAAATAGAGTTTCGATGCCTACTAAAACAGTAGTCAAAAACTACATGGACTCGTACATAGCTACATATGTAATAGAGTAACGTTTAGAAACACTGTTATCACATAGACAGCTGTTGTTACGTTTGGCAGGAAAATAAATAACTATTATCTACACTAATGTTTTAACATTCTACTTCGTTTATATTCGTTTCCAATACTTGCCTTATAATTACTACTGTTATAGCGCAGACAACAAAACACTCAATTTAAGCAATTTCACATGATGGTATAATATCCACATCGATATCGTAAAACCTCATTATAACATCAATAAAACGCGACCAACCTGATTGCAGGGCCAATCAGGTTGGTCGCGTTTTATTGATGCGCGCAGCTGCGCTCTCATTGGTTAGATTTTAATGGCGGCAAAATCACTGTGACAATACACGCACGCGTGAATTTAATGTTTCGCAATGTGTTTTGTTTTTAAAATACAAATTAAAAGTTAAAAATGGATAGCGACGATGATATTTGTACGCCTCCGGATATTCTAGAATTGGCAACAAAAGTAACTCACAATCTTTTGCCAGAAAAATCTAGAAAATTATATGAAAAATTAACTATTGTCAGCTTTTACTCTTGTTCTTTGATTAATTGCATTAGTGAAGATAAAGTAGTATATGCAACTGCATATAACACGGGTATTAAAACACTCGTTACTATTATGAAACGAGCGCTCACACTCGTGTTTTAATACCCTTCATTATATTATGACAGTTGCATAAAATACTATTATTACAATTGAAATAAACAAGCACTGTGATATTGTTGTGCATCAATCAAATGATGTACATAATTTTACTTATTGTTTTCTTACCCTACTATAAACTCATATGTTTGCTACCAATATTGTAATACTACTGTGTACCGCATCCAAATTGGTTGAATTGATACCTCCGAGTAATCATGACTAGAATAAAAAATGTAGGTACCTATTCAAATCTCATAAACAACTTTCCCAAAGATAGAAAAGTATGATTCACAGTTTGCACAGTTAGTTGAACAAAAGTAACAAAACAGATGGTCCCGTTAAACTGTCAAGTAATTCAGTCGATTGTCTTGCAAAACAGACTGACTCAATGAACAATAGCTAATATTCAATGGACGGAAATGTCTGTCTAGAAAATTAGCTCGGAAACAAGGGAAAAGCTTTTAAAACTACGCCGTTTATAATATTAAAGTGTTTTTAAATTGAAGAAAGGCACAGTCCAGTGCATTGACTAATGCGCTTTGCATGTTTCGCTTAGAGATTTAATAAGTGATTCTCGTTTTTATGATTCTTTGTTTTTTAAGAAAGTGGACGACAGTTTGTTTACACAACTTTATGTCCCACTATGGATGCCCGCGTCTTCGCTCGCATTATTTTGGAAAAAAAGTAGCCTATGACACTTCTAAGACCTCATACTACCTATATGCCAAAAATCATGATTTTCCGGTCAGCCACTCTTGAGGTATGAGCGTTTAAATAAACAGACAAACAGAGACACAGATAAACAAACAAATAGACAAAGTATTAAAGTTCCCGTAAGGCATGATTTAATTTAGTTGTATTAACCGGCTAGCACTTACGTCAAAAATTACGTCGAAAAATTAGCTCGACAAGTTTCGGAAATCTGAGGTTTCCATCATCAGGAGGACGAGTCAGCACGCGCGTCCCGGTTGGCCGCCTCGTCCAGACTGGAAATAGACAAAGTTTCTAGAAATTATTGAAACGTGTTCTGCTATCAAGTCAAATTATCTCCAAAAATTTATTTTTTAAATACCTATCTTCATTGTTCAGACTAATAATAAAGCTGAATAAGGTCGAAACCTTATTCAGCTGTATTATTAGTATAATTAGATGGATATATTACAGTAAGGTAGCTATATATTACTAACGTAAGTCGTCAAGAATATAGTTGCAAAGTCTCTCCAACATCACAAATATCAAACAAAAAAGTTTATAGCCGCGGAATCTCCGCTAGACGATAAATTCCGCATCGAATCCTATTTCAAAACTCATTTCACATACAAATACCTAATTTCGAAGTAAAGTGAGCACATTATACAGGCGGGTTCGCGTTTAAATTATTCCAGTGGATCGTTTATAGGCCATAACCGAATTTGGGAATTAGCAATAAAACAACATTTGATACGGGCGGGCGCGGGTTTGCAATTTGAATGTTGGGGCCGAATCGACCTCATTGGCTTGCGGAGCACGTGCGGTGTTATCTATCTCTGGCGTAATGCAAACATCAGCCCAGCCACTGCCAGCCAGGTGTCGGCGACACCCTCGTCTACATCCTGCTCAATGTATTCAAAACTGATCGTCAGGTACAACAACAACAAATGAATATGATTATTTCACGGTTGAAACCCAATGATATTCTGTATAAACTGAGGTAGATGCGTTATACCCCGTTCTGTGCAGCGAACTCAAATCAGGCTACGTAGCATGTTTCGGCTCAGTCGCCTCGAAGCAACGCGCGGCGACGCACGTTGACGGCGCGACTTTTTATCAGTAAAAAATATTCACAATGCCATCGTATGTGTTTAGAAAATGCAATAATTACACTGGGACGAGTGCCAAAAGCAAGAACGATGTGTCGTTTCATTTGTAATTATTGTTTATCCTTTTAAAATGCAAATTATTACTATAAATCAACCAGTGACGCGTTGCCACTTCGCCATCTACACAAAAGAGACAAATTCACTCACGATACACGATTGACGGCTCACGTAGCTGTGAACATACGTTTATCTCTTTCTCACAACGGGGCTTTATATATCTCTGATCACTTTTACTTTCCTGAATGATGTAAACAACGCTGCGTATATATACTACCTAAATAGCTATAGCATAATTTCGCCACACGCTAGGGCGATTTTTAATGGGTATAACGTCTCTATTTGTATAACCTCATTGTTGAAACCTTGTTGAAACTGACAGCAAAGTCAAATACGCGTAGTAACAAATGAATCGTCAAATATTTCGAATAAAGCAAATTGTTGCACTGAATAGGATCATATCATGATGGTGTCTTAATCTTATAATTTTATGTAAATTTACAAGGGAAAAACATTGCAAATAAGGTTTAAATATAAACTCTAATACATACTAATGCCGAAGAGATTTCTATAATTCTAATACCGTGACAATTTTTTCCTACGGGAACGCATCCGTATTTTACCTCAATTCTGTCTTATATTATTAATTTTATTACAATACAACTTACGTAATTGTATTGTTATAAAGATAATATAAAGATACTATAAATATTCATTCAGTTAACTATGAGAATAGACTGGCTTTATTTGCAACAGCCACGAATTAAAAATAAATATAATTAAGCGTCGTGACTACTCTGAGAATTTACAGTAAGCGTTTGCAAAATGGTTTTAAGGAAACTATCCGATGCAATTTAAATTCCATTACAATGAATATAAAATGCCAATTTGAAGCGAACAACTTCTCGCCCTAGAGGCTGGGTCGATAATTTCTTTTAACTATTAAACTGCCCAGATATGGAGAAGCAACTTTATTGGTGTCTCGGGAAAGGGATTAGAATTTCAAATTCAATTTAAGTTGAGCGAATTTAAAGCACTTGGTACAGATAGGCTATTGATTTTATTAAAATGAATAGTATTAACATTTTTTTGATTTGCGGGTCATAATCTCGAAACGTTATCATAGAAACCACCCGAAGCAGAAACAACACAGAAAAGCCAGGCATAAAGACAATACATAATAAGTTAACGTGTAAGATAGTAATGATAGAAATGTAAGACATTGTATTTAGATTAAAAATAAATATTATGCTATAAAAGCACATACATGCACACCTATTTACTGGTGACTACTTTTTATTCACGTGAGCGTGACTCACTCGAGTTTCAAATTGCTTTTAGAGCCGATAGCATAGTTAAACTATACATATACCTATTTTATATTTTAGGTCGACGCGGTCAGTCCTTAGATGGGTGACCGAAATGTGGCATTCCATTTTGGGCGTTTCCGTGGTCAGATGACACGTTAAATTGTAGGTCCCGACTGTTTGTCTGGTACGGCAGTTTTTAAGCCAGAGGCCCCCAGAGCGGCTTGATAAACTGTCGACACCAGAGTTGGCCACTCTCATTCAATATAAAGAAGAAGACATATTTTATAAGCAAAATGTTTATAAAGTTATGTTAACACTATAAAGATTAAACACTACTATTGCGAACTGAAATTACTTGTAGTTGTTTATTTCCTGCGATTGAGCTAGCCCGAGGCAACGTCAGTCAAACTGCATCCGATACAGGACGGGTGTCAGTTGTATTGCACACTTACATAGGCTATTTTAAATAAAAAAAAGGCATTTATCTTAAAAGGTGACGCCGATCTATTGATCGACTCAAACACACTGCATTTTTAACTGACTTAGAATAATAGAGGTTATCAAGTCTTCTGAAAGTTATTTTTATGTAAATGGTGTTTTTTACAGATTCGTATAAACTTGGTCTCATACTGCGTCTTTTAAGATTATATTTTTTTGTCATCTACCATTAATCACACGACAAAACAATGGTTAAAAAGTTAGTACACGTTTTAATTTTTTCTATGGGTTATTAAACATAGGAACAATCTTCATAATCTCCTCAAATTTTCTTCACGGTTTCGTCATTCTATCTTCATAGATTTCCTGCAATGATAAAATAAAGTTGTAATGATTTTTTACATACATATTGCAAGATGTTACACAAAAAAAACGTACTATAAAAATAAATAAATATAATAAGCAAATTTTTGCATTTTAGTAGCCGTTAATTTAATTACACCAAATGAACACAAAGCTCAGTTTGCTTAATTTTATAATTGGTTTGCTAAATGCAGTTATTAATCTTGAATTTTGATTGACAGGAATTTGCCAGACTTGATATTAGCAGCTGCGTTACCTGGGGCTAAATATCCTGCCAGTTATTATATATTCAAAATAATCTTTGGACTGTTACTTTTAGTTTTTAGCTGAAATTGACAATATAATCATCATCACCATCAACAGCCAGTTTTTCCCCACTGCTGGGTATAGGCCTCTGTCTTGTCATGCCAACAGTCTTGGTCCTATATTAACAATAGAAGAAGAAAATAGTTTTATGATTTTAATCATGAAATAATTTTTCAAGCAATTCTCTTATTTCGAAAGTAATATGAAGTTTTTTTCCTTTTGTGTTTTTTATAAGTATAGTTACACAAAATTAAGATATCAATTTTATCATTCTGTCTAACGCCTTAGACCGAGTCACAAAACTATGACAAACAAAATAATGACACGGAGCAGGTTAATTTACCTATATATACGGTAAGACAAAATTCTTAGCCAAGAATACCACCAAATTGTATCTTGAAAATAGATATTCGGACTAAGTTAGTCCGTTTTTACTAAAAATCGTATTTTTTTACCAATAAAAACAAATTTCTTATAAATTTACACTAAAATAGGATATTTACAATAAACACATTTTACTTTGCAAATTATATAAAAACGAAATACATATTCGTATTTAAATAGTTGTTGTAAGTTTCGACTGTTATTAATTAATCGTTTCAGAAACAGATTCATTTTATAACAACCTTGTTAGTTTGCCGATGGAAAATACCATCGACCATATTACCATCAAGTTGCGTAAAGAATCAAAGATAAAACAAGTGGAATTGTGGATTAACGACGTGATGAAAACGATGACCAAATCGCACGTGCATAGAATACTTTTTAATATACAATACCTCTTGTGTACTTAGCAACTGTGGAAATATTGTAATATTATTAAGTGATGTGTAAACAATTACTCAATATTAATCTTTATAATCCTCTTTCTCCGATAATTTCTAAACACAGCTTATCTGATGTTTAACAACTGTTGACCTAATTTAATATTTCATAACTTGAAAGGTATATAAAAGGAGGCAGATCATATCAGTGTTATCTGTTATTATTTATTCTGTGTTAAGAATCTATCGCCCGAAGAAAATGTTTAAAATACTATCTGTTGCTTTGTTAATAGCGTCAGGTTTTCAGCCTAACAGTGCCAATGTTATACCTTATGATGTTATTTCCTTTCTACTAAATCCATTGAATGCAGCAGATGTTCAACCAATGCCTGAATTATCTCCACAATGGGAGAGACATGTGAACGATTTTATAGAACTTGTTGACACTGACAAACTCCTGGCTGTGATCATGGGATATTTGACAGACCCTGAAGTACAAAATTTTATCACTTTCATATTTAGCGATGACTTCAAGAAACTTGTGTGGGATTTTGAATCGATTGCTGAATTTAAAGAGGTAAGCTTAATAGAATTTATTTCGTTTCATTCTTTAAACAATATGCTATAGGTATTTTAGAGTGTCGAGAGTTTTATAGATTAGAGACCTTACCTTTTTATCATAGGAATACGTGAAATGTTTAAATACATAAAGCTGCCAAATGTATATTAACTTTTTTATTTCATATATTAATAGTTTTTAATAAGTTGTTTATTTTTTACGTTCCAGGCTTTTCAATTGTTAGCAGACAAAGGATATGATGTAGGTTCAATTATGGATACCCTCAATAAGGCGTTGGAATTGCCTCCTTTTGAAAAACCAACAATTAATATTGCTAGAAAAGGTACAGGAATGGCTGGACTCATAGAAGATTTAATAGCTGCATTACCTATGGAAGAGTTCAAGCAATTATTCGAAAGCAAACTTGAGACAAATCCTGAAGTAGCAGAGCTATTTGCGACTATTAATTCTCCTGAATTCATGGACATTATGAAGAGGATGTCGAAGGATTCAGAATTTCAAAGAATTAAGGACATTTTCAAAGGTTTTGGCGTCGATTTCAAATACATTTGCCATTTTGCCAAAGAGTTTTTCGGCGAATATTATCAAGGTGTGTTTTGTGAAACCAATTGATTACTAACACTTAGACTTGCATTATACGTACCTATCCAAATTATTTTATTATGAGATTTTGAAATATATTTTTTTAATAATTCACCTGTTTATTTTTACTTAAAATTTCTTAATCGCATTAATAATTAAATCAGTATTACAATTAGTTAAGTACTTATTCTATAACATAGTAGATATAACTAGTGAAAATAGAAGTTTTTTCTCTGTTTACTTCATAAGGCATCTTGGAGCTGAAATAGCAAATTGGCTACCTATGTCAGGTGTAGTTAGTAGTTTGGTGAACTTATTACAGAAGTCGTTTATATAACACAGGAGTGCACTCGGCGCTCTGTGCTTGCATGAAATCAGTTATGTTCTCTTGCATTAACTTTAATGCTTGCCTCGTGCTTGAATTACTTACTTACTGAATAAGATTTCACTATGAAGCTTGGAAGGTTACTTAATTTAACTTTTGTATAGTGCAGTATTTTTGTAGTGTGTAGTTGATTTTATTTATTTGGCATATGCCGAAGTAAACATCAATTTGGAATATAATTGAATATAAACAAAACAATATGTGGATTAGTATTCAGGTCAAAGTTTTGCTTATTTTTTATTTATGTTTTTAATCTTTTCATACACAGAGATACGACTAAATCATAAAAATAATGTTCTTAAGCAAATTAATGTCTTACTTATGATAGTGATCAAATAGTTAACCCTTCAAACAGTACCATAATAAGTAAAACTTGTAACTTGTCAAGGAACATCAAACTCCATTTCCTTTCCAACCCCAACGATCGTTTGACTTGAAATTAATTTTCCGAGCACGCGATGTTACCACCGACTGGTTTAATACGTAGGTAAAATTACTCAGAGACTACTTATTTACTGTTAAGTACCTGTATGTATAGTAGGTACAGAGGCACATGCGACATGGCGAGAGACCTATTTTTCCACTTATTTTTATATTCTTCGGGCTACTTCGGGCGATACAGCCGTCAAAGAAAGAATACCTGAAGATTGAACTAAAATGAAAGTGGCTGGATGAAGTGGTGGTTGGTTGCTTGGCGTCAAGATTTTTACATTAAAGGATGGAAGTGAGCCATGTACCAACAAATATCCAACCACCATGTAAGTCATCAACGGCTTTTAGTGTCTTCCAAAGCATAGGATCAAGCATGGTCCAATAGACATATGACATGGTAACCAAACATTTTTTATCGGATTATTTTTGACCAAAATTAAGGTGTCTATAGAATGTGATGTCGATTCTTTGAAATGACTTGTTAACCGCAAGTGGAATCATAACCACTTTAACCACTTCTGTGGTTATTTGTCAGTTTTCATTATTTGATCTGTTATCGCCCGGGTTAGATTCGAATCTTTAATTTGTATGAAGTTAACGGTATAAACAAATGGTGGATTTTGGTAAATAATTTTATTGGTAGGTTGTATATTATAATTTTATTTATGTTGTTAAATACATTTGAAAGTGAGGTAATTTTATTATCATAGCATACGGGAATAGTTGTGAAATAAGATTAATTTTGCATATCTGACCCTCTAAAATAGCACTATGTAATGTAATATGTACACTGTTAAATAAATAAATATTTTTTCCGGGACATTTTGTCTGATATCAGAGAAAATTTATAACGTGTTTTCATTGAAAAAGAAAAGTGGTAATTCATCGTAATATTTAAGTCACGTATTTTTTTCTCCAAATCATTTCAAGACCATTAGGTACACTGATCAATTTCTCTTCCGGACAAATCTCGCGCAACGTTATCAGCACCAATATTTTACGCAAATATGACATAACGTCGGGCAATTTCACATCCCCCGCGGAGATAAGTGAAGGCGTCGCGTTTACGGGAAGTGGGCTCGTCCGGCGCCGTGCGTCGCTTCCGACTGTCGTCACTTCCGGTTCCGCTTTCCTTCTCACGAACATGACGTATACGCCCCTAAGCTATATATTACAGCCTCTATGAGCTTTGATCACGCGATTTATTTGCTTGTCAAATCCAGGAAAAGGCCACGCGACTCGAATGGCGGCGCTGGGATGGCTTAATAAGTCGAGCATGCCAATATGCATGATTGGGTAGTTTTCTTAGGTTGAGGTGAAGCCAAATCTAATGGGAAAGATAGAGGTTTCGGAAATTTTCTTATGATGGTAAAAGCACTTGTTAGTAAAAACGTTTCTTTACCATTTAGGTTTACCAATAGTTCACCTAATGCAGACGAGGCATTTACGAGTATGACATTTTTCGTTAAAATGAATAATTAGTATTAAACTGATTATAATTAGAACTAGGTATAAAGTACGAGTAGAAACACCAAATTTCTAGCTCACAACAACTGAACTATATTATTAACAAAAATGATGAGCCAAAAATCAGATAACTCATTTGACACATTAGAGATGAACCTACATGGACAGTCCGAAGGCCGAGTGATTTGATGCTGGCTGATAAGCTGATCGTTCGACCCGCGCGGCGCTCCGGGCACAACATGTGGACAATCTTTCACGCTCATGTGTGGACTCACCCTTTTATTGGCAGCGAGATGACGGGGACTAGTATGGACAATCTTTTATAACTTATCTACGCCTATTGTGTATTAACCTGCGCTTATTTTATCAGTTTATGTTTATATTCTTTTGTTTTAAAACATTTTGTTTGATTTAATATCATATAATAATGTATGTTCTAGTTATAATATTCTTTAGCACAATATAAAACTTTTCTACTTTGTGTATTATTTGTATAATTTCGTTTTAATTCGGCAAAACGTTCTATGAAAACGATCAACATATTTCAATATAGCGAAACATGGTAGAGCTTCATATTTTTACATCAATGTAACCAGTTGAGGTCACTTCAGGTGCTTCAGTTAAGAAGTCTTCGCATTGTAAGATATACGACATTTTTCAAATCAAGTTTAATCTACGTAGTTAATTCTTGCGTCAACTTTTTAAAGGACCCAAAATTCGCAACACTCAAATTTAGAACAGTTACTGTTGGTGTCATATCCACATAACGGTAGCGCTCCGTTGATTAGTCCATAGTGTGGGGTCCGGGGAAGAGACCGTGAAATTGTCTGCTCACTTCTGTAAATATAATTTCGGCGACAAAAGGACTATAAATGATATACTCAGGGTCGCAGTGCAAGTGCGCCTTGTTACACGAGTTTTAAAAATTATCCCCTCTGTGTGTTCTCGCCTAAGGGTGGCAAAATACCGTCTTGATTATATTTAATGTCATGTTGCTGGTGTATATTTTAACGCGTGTTTGAAAATTTTAATAACTTTACGTTTATTTTCTAACACAAAACGATATAGTTTGTGTACATGTAACTACGTATTACTTATTTATCATGTGGTTTTATATGCCTAAGTGAGTGTCCAAGTAAAATGAATATTACCATTTTACATAGGATTATTTACTGTTTAGAAAAAGACTCAATATTTTATTTTCTAAGTTATGAAGAAAAGCTCGGTACTTGATTAATGATAATCGCAGAATGTCAAGTTGGAAAATTCGCATTCCCCATCAGTCTCGACTTAATGCATTAATTATTGAATTAATGCATTAGCTCGTGACTAATGGAATCACGGAACAAATAAAATTTAAATGTAAATAGTGGAACGGTGAAATGCTAATAATAAATTTCTCCATTTTAATAACTGTAACTGTTGGCGAGGGGAGCCTTTGGCCTGTTAAGTCAATATAACACTTCCATTACTCCAAATTAAATTCCTCGGGGAGTGAGATGAAGTTTTTATTTCGTGCAGACAAAGGGCCGGAAGAAAGTAGCCTGCAATGAAGGAAACTGTGCTCAACTAGCGATATTGCACTTTATAAACCAATACACAACCAGTGTTGTTTAGTAATTAAACGCATAAGATATATGACCTGCGTGAGTACATGGGTCAGCACGGAAATTCACTATATATTATTATTATTATCAATTCATTATTCATTCATTCAAATATTCACATTCCTGGATCGTAATGATTGCTTACCATCAGGCGAATTACGGTCAAGTGCAAACCCATTAATGTCATTAGCATATTTTCCTTCAGTAAGTACTTAATTTGTTTCGTAAAATTTTTGAGGCACATTTGCAATTGCTGCCTCATAATAAAAAGCAATCCTTTTAGATAAAGCCCAGTAAAGCTGTTAAATCTGGCCCGTGATGCGGCATCATTTTGCGCGGCCGGCTGCATGTCAGCGAGCGCAACAAGCCGACATATCGCAGTAAACAAAAGCGCACTTGCGTTAAAATTTCAATAAGCCCTTTATAAAAGAATCGCAAGTGTGCATCGCGGGTGTGATGTGTATTAATATTTCACGGAATTAATCATTATAATCCTTCTGGCAAACAAGTCGCCCCCGGGGCGCAGAACAATATAATGAAGTTGTCATTTTTTAGCCTACACGGGGGAGGCTGGAGGAAATCCAAATTGAATCATGCGGCGAGGGAATTGTGCTATTATGTTATTAAACAGGCGAGGGCAGGACCCCGGCGAGCTTTTTTGTGAGGAGGGCGTCGCGGAGACAGTTAACAGTTTGCACAATGGAATTATGATATAATTTGACACAACGTGCAGTGCGAGGCGACATAATCTAATGCAACCTACTCTAGCGAACTCGACGCTTCTGTTGCGTGTAATAGATGTTTCCAATCTGTTTGTAATTATACATTCTTGTGTCATACTATATTTTAATATTCTGTTGTATACCATTTATTAGTAAAAGTAAAGTAAAAATATGTTTATTTGCCATTTCAAAACTTAACCTACATATTACAATATTTATATTTTGTTTAACTTACAATACAATAATAGTGTTAACTGTACACCCCAAACTAGGCGTTAGTCTGTATCTTGGTGGTCCAATTATAAAAGATCCTGTTTTCCAGAAAGAAGTTGACGCTAGTAAAATAATAATTTCAATACTATCTAGAGATGTATAAAACAATAATAATCACGGTCATATACATAGTTTAGTTACAGAAATGTTCATCCAAAAATCTTTTTAAATAAGATATCTGTAGTAAAACCTTGTCAAAAAGTTTAATACAATATTTATGATCACAAAAATTACATTTTAAAAATTGAAATCAGTTGATTGATGTTTACCGCATGAAGATGCTGCTTAAGCTTAGGTAGATTTATTATTAGGTACTATAGGTATGTTAAGCACTTTGGCCGGAATTACCGAAAATGTATTTGCGTTTATGTTTTTAACATCAGGTAGGTTTTCACGTCATCAAATTTATTTCCAACCACATGTTCGTACAGAACACGTGTAAAATCTTACTCCTTCGCAAAAGTAGCTAAATTATTTTAATCAAACAAAATGAATGTGAAGTGCGCACATTATTTCATTTATATACCTCATCTGCTAAGTACTTCACACTCAAAAGAGCCGAGAGTGAAATGAAAGCTTTTATCCATATGTCAGAGAGAGTACTTACAGCGGCTTATTGTCACCCCCGCTGGAGAATTTGATAAAGCGTGTGCGAATATTAACAAAAGGAATATCTTGTTAAATTGATATAGCGGGAACTTCACGCGAATTTCGACCTTACATCCTCGAAATTACGAACTCATTAAACCCATAATTGATTGCGCCGAGCACTGCGCTTAGCACGTTTCGATGGAGCCACCGTGAAATTGTCTCCGTTGGAAAGTGTATAATTCAAAGGGGAAGATTAAAATATTATCCATGTTAAGTAAATATTCAAATGAATATTTCCCGTGTTAGACAACAATGCCGCTGGAGGGCGGGCGGCGTCGTAATTTGATAGATACCTATCTACAAAACGGTATATTCGTTAAGGGACCTCCCTGTTATTATAAATTATAAGCGCGATTTGGGAATTCTCTAGAATTAAACGGTTCTTAGAGAAAGGGGAGGAGTCGGTCTGATTACATCTTGTGTAAATTCTAAATAACTTTATAGCGGTATTATTATAGCAATCCTATCCAAACAGGTTTGGTAATTTAATTTAGAAGCCTTATGATAATAAACTGATAAGCTATTACTAAGCTGATGTTTTGATTTGAGAAACTCTGATACAACAACGTATGAAATGATGTTTATTTATGAATGTAATGAGATTTTCCTAATACTTCGGTAACTTATATAGAAAGCGATAGAACTGTCATTTGAAGTTTTTTTAAACATACTTACTCATATTTTATATAACACTTCTATAAACAGTGTTTTCTCTTTACTATACAATTAGCTATTTCTTTTTACATTAGCCATAAGGAATTTAATAATGAACGTTCTAACAAAATCACTCTCAAACTCCAATCAATTAACTAAAAGATGCAAAGCCTTGAATGAGTTATCGATTCGTGAACTAATGTACGTAGCGTTGGAGTGCATTTGTGACAATGTGTCATGTAAATTACTCACTTGCTCCGACCCTGCCTCTGGGACTTGAGCTATTGTTATAATAAAATGACATCTCAGTGGAAGTATGAGCACAGGGTGAACTGGATCATGTTGTGGATATTAAGAGAAATAGATTATTTTACAATATTTTAATATTAAAACTTTTGTGAGACATTTTATGAACGTCCCAGAAAGCACGTTCATTACATCCGAAACGCTTAAACAACACATTTGAATTACACGTGAGTGAAAACCGTTTAGTTAACATATTTCACAATATGGACTTGTCTGATATGAAAATTAATAAGATGAGGAGATATCTCAACATTGTCAATAATATGGGTTACGGTTTTTATTTAACCTCAATAAAATATAAATATTTCCACATTTAACTTCATTACCACTTAAAAGCATCGCATTTAAGTACATTTTTGTAAAATTTAGAATTTAAATACATATCCCCCGAAAAAAAACATATGTATAGAGACTTAGGTGATATGACAAATATAAGATTTTATTATTGTCTTTTTATTTAGGCTTTCATTGAATATTTTTAATAATACACACTAAGTTCTACATCCAAAGAAAATCGAATACAACCAACAAGTGTACTATGAGGGTGTAGCATGTTTATATGTTTATTTTAATACGCGTGTCGCGCGTATAATACGGAATTTATTACGGACCTACCCCCGTGCGGATTAATGCGATACGGAAGATTTGAATCCAGAGCATTAACTTGGATTGAGAATAGCGCCATCTAGGGTGAGGTGTTTGTTTACATATTTGCCGATATTTTCTACTATTAGGGGTTATTTTAGGTACCTAGCGTAAAATCGATAATGCTTAATGTGTTATTAATTTAATACGTCATTGATCTAAACTGAACACTGAAGTTGGGTCGCCCTCAATTCTTTAAGAAAAACCAAGGTTTCCAATGAAGAATCTTCTTTTTTGGGAGTGCGTTAATTTTTGTTACAAAATTTAAGTTAATAAAACAAAAAAAATGATCAGAATTGAGATGAGATGAAATTTTAGACAATGCCGTTGGCTTATTTCACTTCAGATCTTATTTTGAGGATCGGTTGTTACGGATGGGCAATGATTTATGGCCCCTAATAACGGGAAAAACTGGCTATAATCTATTTTCATTTGTATACAAATCGGTCGAACAGAAAACCATTAAACGCGCCACACAAAGAATCTTTATGTAAACATTACAAACATAAAGTGCGTTATATCTGTTGTTTTAACTCATTTCGAAAGTCATTCATTACCATACATTCGTATTCTTGTTACAAAGTTTATGTTATTTATCTTTATGTAACGTGAACGGTATGTAAACGTGACGTAGGTACTGACGCTATTTATTTCTACCGCCCACACTTTCTTGACAACATATGTATACATATATTATGTATACCTTTCCTAACTTTTCTACAAGTACCTATGTAAAGTCTGTTGTAAATGATTATATGCTTCTTTAACGCTACTACGGAACGACTGGTCTTGGTTATTTTTATCATGGAGGTAGTATATGATGTCCCGAAAATTATATAAACACAAATTGGCTAATAAACAAAAATAAACAGATCAACTTCAGTCATTTCGAATAAAAATCAATGGCGACTGCCTTTTGAGCGAGCACCCTGAGCGATCCCACCTCCGAACATAAACAAAATGAGCAAAATAAAAACAATTAAAAGCCAGTTGGCGACTTTGTTTCGGACAGCAAATTTAATTAACATTCGCTTATTTCCCGCCTGATCCGAGAGAGACAAATAGTCTAAGTAAAATTTATGTATCGGAATCAAATTCAATTTCGTCTTTGCATTTTTTACACGATTTTTAGGACTGTTTTACATTGGCGCGCTACCTATGGATAGCGTAGTATGGATGAGCCTATTTACTAGAAAATTGAGTAATCACATTCATGTCAAAATGTTGTTTTAATGTTTATATTTTTTTGGTAAATTTAGACTCAAAGCTTAAAAGATTTAACATAATGCTTATTTAAACATAAATTGTAAATCAAAGTATTTCCATCAAGAATCGAAACTAGGACATGTTTGAAAATGATGTCATCATTACTTTCTATCCGGCATAAGACTTCTCTCTTTAGAAATTCATATAAAAGTGATTGTTATTCAAGAATAACAGTAACGACATAGAACATAAACGTGAACAAAATTAACTCGGCGGCACACTTCCATTCTCTTCGATCTTGTGAAATTTGTTTTCTTACAGGATTTTTCTAATCTTCTTTAGCATCGTTTATATTGATTATGGCGCTCCTCCTGCCTAATTTATATTCAGCTAGTGTTTTTTCATCACGCCCTGTGCTTAATATCGCTATTTGTACCGTAGTTGGCGTAAGCCGAGGGGACCTGTCACCTTTACTCTCGGACCGTCTCTCCTGAATGCCTATTTTATTACTCGCTTACACATAAACAAGTAAACTTTACGACCGTTTTTACATTCAGCAATGGGTAATAAACTAATTATTAAATGAAGATTGAGGACCTACGTCTGGTAAATAAGAATGATTATGAATCGGCCCCGTTGTCTGATTTATGGGTCGGGTGATGTCCGATGACAAAATTATGTGTGCGTCATAAACGTTGGCCGTATCGGATGGCATCCATGATAATGGTTGGTTTTTGTGGTTGATGTCGCCTGCCGTCTGCGCCGCGCCCGCCGCCGGCTCGCGAGGGCTGCGGCTATACCACGCTGCACATCATAAAATGCTTACGCCAATAACAATCATGGAAGTACTCACACTTACAGCCGTGCGGAGCATTATTGATTCGGTACAAGACGATTTTTACGACATTTTAGCTCCATTTAGTTAAGATTGTTGTTTAGTTGTATTGTATAGTACGCGTAATTTTCTCGAATATAGTCTATCAATTTCAATATAGATTTTTATTCATAAAAGGTAGAACACATTTGGTACTTGGCATAACGTTTTTTCAAAACCTATATGAAGCACACTTCTGTGCACCATTTGTGTACACCCTGAGCATCGATAAAGTTTTAACAACTATGTTATACACAAGTAAAAGAATGGCCATACATAATTACCTATAACCTATGTCTCAATTTCGTCTACGAGCATTCCGATCCGACGGACGACCAAAAACCGTGGCGCCGAACATCAATTAGTTCCAAGTAATACACAAAGCAAATACGTCTGTTATGAAAAGAATTCGGCTGCGGGCAGATTTCTTTTGCAGCATCAATCAAAATCATACTGATAATGAAATCATCATTTGGGTGGCCATAGACTGTCCAGCTTCCGAGAATCCCGTCTCGGGACCTTCTGAGATGTGCATCGGCTCATTAACACATTCCTGATTTATTAATTAGATGTTAGACGTTAGTCAACAATCGATAATAATGCAACAAAGAGATCAGGCTCATCTCGCTGAAAGAAAATGGCGCTGACAACGCAAATAGCGTTGTAAATAATCAAATTTGCGCTATTATGTGAAGCGAAGATAAACAAGTATAAACAAATTATTTTTATTCTAAATATTTACAAAAAAGTAGTAAGTTAACTTCTGCTGGGCTACACTTAGATAGTGTAAGGTAGATAGTAAATTGGTAGAAATATAATTTTACATGAGTATTGTACAAAGTCATTTGTGCCTACCAATTTATAAGTGAAACATTTGAAACAAATTTTGATACCATAATTACAAAATTATCTTTGCAAAAGGCCGTAAGAATTTTATATTCCGAATAAAATTTTAATAGGCACAGGCAAGTAGTATATAAAATTATAAATTATATGGTTAATTGAAATTCACACATTAGTACTGCAATAAAAGTGTAGGTATATGTTTCGCCTCCGACCCTGTCATTGAAAAAGATGAGATGTACAATGTACGTCAAAATTATTTTAATATGTACATTAATAGTGGCATCTATGGCTTTTGAAGACGGTATGTGAAAAAGTTTTGCTATGTTGAACAGTAATACTATCTCGTCTTAAGCAATATTAAATTATGATGGCCGCTTTGTTTCTAGGGAAAAATGAAACAGACTCGTCAAGAAAACATTATGGCTTGAGTTTCAACAACGGATGTGGAGATTATCCTACAGTGTTCAAATGTATGTCAACATGCAAAAGCTTGTCGTACAAAATCTATAGAGTTGACTTTCAGTGTAGGTGCTCTTGCCACGACATGAAGACAACTTCTGTCGTTCCCCATTTCCGTTGGAAAACGAACGGAACCAGAAGACGACGTCCGAAAACCTTCAGTCCCGGACAGTACTCAGTAATAGGAAGCTTGTCACCTTCACCAGACGATGGATTGACAAATGCTACTGTCGACGAATGTGCAAAGCGTATAGCTAAGCTCATGAATTCTACTGCTTCGGTAGCAAATGCTACTGAGAACGATAATACGACTGCTGCGATTAAATTCATGCATGGCAGGCACCAGGATATAGATGATCATATTGATCATGAATCAGTTGAATCTGAAACAGAGGCCATGGAAGCCGAGGCAGCCCCCGCGGCGGAGCCCGACGCACCTCCGAAGCCCGGTGCACCCTCCGAAGCTCCCAAACCCCCCGCTCTACCTGAAAACGATAATCCGGAAAACAACCGTGGGTGATACGAAACCACCTTCATTTGTTACGAATAAAGTCTTGTGATTGTGCTCATGAGTTGTATTCATTTAATCTTGTAACAAATACAGAGACATAAATCATGTAACCGATTCACGAATGCTCTCTATTGAAGATGCCATGGTATAAAATCGATTCATCAAAAAATATGTGATCAAGCTTGATATTATAGTATTTTGCTAATACGTTTTAGTTAAGTCAGGTCGTATGAAGCATCCTCACCTACTTACGTTGGTATTGTGGAAATAATAAATTAATAGCCACGCATTGTACCTACTATGTAGTTATTATTTATGTTAAAAGCCGCGTTACACGTGAAAGTAAGTAGGTACTTATTTTACGTAACCTACTTGCCTGTAATTAACAGTATAATACACATGTGAGGCATCTAAGTATTGATTAGGTACAATTTACAAATAAAACATGCCTGTTTTATTTGTATTTTCTAATTAATACTTTAATGTCTTTATGGATATTAAGAATTTTAAATTGTAATTTTACTGCCCACCAAAGACTATTTACGAACTCAAAACCAAGTATAACGAACGACAACATATATATAATATTTGACTACAATGACAAAAAAACGAGTTTTGAGTACCATACTTTCTTTGGCGTTTTTCTTATGTGCTAAAGCAACTAAATTAGTGTTAAATGGTTAGTTTTCATATAACGAGGATAAAATAACTCAGTATTGAATCGTAAATTTTATTTCATAATATTTGTTTATAGCGATCAATCAATAATAATAAGTGTTTATAACGTTACAGAAACGGATTCCATTCAAATTTCTCTTCTACCAGAGGCTGAACACTCGACATTTGAAATTAACGCCACGGAAAGTAAGTAAAAAACCGTTTTTAAATTACCTGCTTGCATAGCACATTGATATAAACATTCAAGAATACTCGTACTTACAACTATAAAACTTAGTTTCAGAAAATGACAAATCTATCCTTCGATACGGATTTCACAACACTTACGAGTGCCACATATTTGAGAAAGCATTTCTTTGCATCAGGAAATGCTTGGATTTAAATTATCAAATCGCGCATTCGGACAAATCTTGCGTGTGTACGTGTCACAAGAACGACATTTTGGCTAAGTATAAGAAGCCGATCGATACAGCGTCGACTTTGTGGAAACTTGGGGCTCCTACGACAAGCAAGCCGGCTTGGGCTGGTCCTCCTGACGAGGAGCCGCAAGATTATGAAATTAATGCAGATGATGATGATTTTCTTGGAGAGACTGAAGCAGAAGAGAACGCGGCTACGACTGATGATCCAGAGGAAGAGGGTGAGGGGCAAGAAGAAGAGGAAGGTACAGGAGGCACCGCGGACCCAGCAGGGGACGCCACTGGGGAACCCACGGAGGCTGCCGCGGCACCGGCAGAGGAACAAGGGGTAGAGTAGTAGACATTCAATAAATAAAAACATAAAATACCTACACTATTATAATTGATTTTTATCTATACCACTGGGAACTCTGTAAAAGTTTTATTTGTTTTTATTTCGAAAATTTTTATATTTAGTTAGGTTTTTTTTTATTTACGTGTCTTTGCATTTATATAAAATTAACATATTTACGTTTATTAAAATATAAAAATAAGGGAAGAAATACTAAACATACTGCTTCGAACTACAACACAAAAAGAGGCACTTATAAAATCTTTAGAAAAGCCTAAAGATAATCTAAGTGCTTCAGCCCACTACCAGAAGGCAGCGTGCCCAGCATACTGGCCGCATTACCACGCTGGATGGCAATTCTGATACGTTAAGCCAAAAAAAGCCAGCATTTTGGGTTTACGTTTATTGCAAGTGAAATTGCATAGTGACAAAATCTGTTTCATCTCCTTTCATTTTCTATCTTGTCGGGCGGTTGAAATAACTTAACATTGTATTTACAATAACAAGCAGCGGGGAATTAAAACGGAATATGACATCCATCTAACAGAAACATCTACATGCTAATATGATAATGTTACTTTTGGCCACCCATCCAAAGGAATGGACTGCATCGAAAACCAAAACATGAAAATAAAACAAATATAAGGAAAACCCAAGCGGAGATAACTTGCAATGCGTGTTGAATATTAAAGCCACTCTACCAGTAATAATTATCGATATATTTTGGTAACGACCACATTAGGGAAATAACTACCTTCAGCTTATTAATAATTTATTCGAAAGCATCGTTGAATAAAAATTCGGCTAGTACCTGCTACATAGAGTAGCTATATTTATGGTAGAATTTAATACCTATTTAGATATTTTATGGCTGGACATCATCATCATCGTACATATGGATAAGGGATTTTTCTTTTTTAAACTAGACGGAGATATTATATCCGTTTATTCTCTATAATTTAGCAAGATATAGATATATCCATCTGTCCATTCAGTGGGATCTCAAACACTTATTTCCGAATCCCAAAGGGATGTTCTGTCAATACCTAATATGATGTGACGATACTTGATCGAGCACTCTTATTCATTCACATTTGACAAAGTTTGAGCTAAAATAGTTTTAAAGCATTTATCATTCACGACAATTCTATTTTTTTTATTTAATAATAACTTGCCATTTTTATTAAAATAGCATCGATTAATGTGAGAGAAAAAAGGATGTGATCCGTTTAGAGATAAACAATATTTTTCTGCAATGATGTAGATTGTGTTCTGAAAATAAGCTTTTTTAAAATGTAAAAAGTAAGAAAAGTATCATAGTATGCACATACATTAGTAACGGATTATTATTAAATTAATTAAAAACTAATGCATACACAAATTGTTTACTTTCCTTTATTCAAAACAGTTTTTTTTACTGACCAGTATTTGTATTTGCGCATGATTTTATGCCAATGTTTTTGTCACTAGTATGAAAGTGCAAAAACTTTTCACGGCCTCTCTAGGGGCTATCCGATAGATTGACAGCTATGATGTATAGGAAAGATTTTTTACCAAACACATTGAACATATTTTTGCTTTTACATCAATATCAATTTCCTTTATGCTTACACAATTTTCAGACACATTTGTGATGTGGGTCTTTATTTTCTTTCAAAGTTGTAAAAGAATAACTAATATACTGCTGCAACAGTTTTACAGGAAATAACTTACTATAATATTTATTTTAAAATTAATAGTTAAAAGCTCTATATAGAATGCAGATTTTGCATTATATCGGGTGAACAGTAATCAAGCGTGAGTCTGTACCGTCTGTACCTTATAAATATAACAATTTTGTTGAATGAAAGTCTTTCAAGAATTGATTTTCGTAAAACGAAAAACTTACCCGCGTTGGCAGCCGCGATATGGACAATATTTGTTATTTATCAAAGCGTCACATTTGATGAAGAAGACAGTTCATAACGTAAGGGTCGCTATACATCACGATGACCCCTGCTTGAGATAAAACATATGATTTTGTGACAAATAGGGAAGGATTATGTTATACATCTTCTTTTTAGAATAACGATGGCTGGCTTGATTTAGAAAACTAACACAAAAGTATATTAACATTGGTCTGATGTTAGTAAACATGTTATTCACAACCAGTACAATAAAAAAAAAGATGTTTGACGTAGATTCTTAGTACTTATCTTGTAATACTCAACAAACCTGTTAGTTTGTTTGAGTTTGTCAGACACAGAAGACCCAATAATAACTCAGCTAATCCAAACAGGTTCTTTGATTAAAGATTGATTTATTTGTAATAAAACGCTTCTGGGATCTCTTTTATCTGTCCGCACACAATAGAAGGCGAAACAAGAGAGGAAAGCAAACAATAAATCCACCTACATAAAAATTGCAACAACTTTGTTCATAATGCCGATGGAGGCATCATCAAAAGTTGGTTCGATTCGCACCCTCGCGCCCATTCGTGCAGAGATTACCAATAAATCCAATACGGGATAATTGGCCGGCTTAATTCTGTTCTATCTTTCTACTTAGTTCAGTCGTCAGAATGTGCCAGATCAGGTCCCGAGGGAGCGGCCAGTCGAGAACAAACACTGGCCGGGAGTCGGACGAAACTGGCCTCTCGCACCTTCACCTACGACTTCATTCTACTTGACTTCATGGACCAGCCAGCTTCTCCGGCAAATGAAGAAAATGGCACAGTTAATGAGGTATTTTTAGTTTTCTATACTTAGCGATAATGTAGTTGAGTGGGGCGAATCGTATCTTACTTATGCTTCTATTATGAGTTTTGACGTTGTTTTGACGTGCCGAGTTGTGCCAGAGGAGTGAGTGACGCGGCATGTCCTGTAATGGATGCGAGTAGTGCAAGGGGTGGCGGCGATTTGATATTCGCATCAGCGGCGGCCCCGGGGAGCGGTGTGACGTGATTCAATAGCAATGCCCTCACATCGACGTTTTTATAAGCACTCATATATGGGAAATGCACTCGGATAAATCGATTATCTGTTTTTGTCAAAGTCGGAGACCGAGATTCTTGAGGGGTAACAAATCGTGAAGAAAATAATACGTTGATTTTTCCTTTCATGTAAAAGTTATTGGTTACGTTTGATACGATTCAACCTTTATATTGACGTTTTATTAAACTGTAGCTAGATTAAAAAATGTGTATAAGTACCATTCAAATCCATTCCCAACAACCGGGAGAGCTCGGGAGAAGTTAGAATTAAAACGTCAGTCAAAGCGGAAAAATCCCGTTCCGAAAAATTAGCCAACAGAATTCCAACAAATAATTAATCTGGAATAATCATACAAAACGAGCGGGATGCCGGCCATTATTACCATTCATTTCAAATCAGCCGTGCGGAGGTCGAGGGGCGGAGGGGGGAGGGCTGAATAAGCATACATTTTCCAATCAGGCCACGTATCATTTAACTCGCTATTAAATTCGACTTCTTCCCCTCGAATTATTAACATGTCTGAAAGATGCTCGGATAATTATAGGTAGCTCCATAGTTACGAATATACAAGTAACTATATATCATTAAGGTGATATTGGCGGTAGTGATTTGTTTTTAAGCTATCAATAAATTAGTTGAGAAATAATGTTGTAATAAAAACATGTCAAGTTTTTTGCAAATTTTAGAGTAAAAATGTATATAAATAACTGAAAAAAAAAACTAAATTGTAATATTTATGCAAAAGTTTGTTTCGGCTTTATTGAGAATACCGGAAAACAGCGGGAAAACCGCAGCCGTGCCTAGTTTTCTATGAAGAATCTCTGATTTATTGTGTGGTAAGCATTCAAAGAGGTTGAAAGAAATTTCGTCTGCTCAAATACTTTTCATAAACACCGTCATAACATTCATGCTTAAGACCTTTTAAGGTAATTACTAGGCAGCAGCGTGGGGTGAATTAGAGAATTAAATTTTTATGAAAGAAGTCTTGGTAATTTCTTACAGTTGTATGTTATGCCTAAATAGGTTTGCTTCTGAATAAACCTTTTTAAGCTTTTGAAGGTGATAGAAATTGTTAAATTGAATTAAAATTTTGAGTAATTCTAGATAGTAGTAAACACGTGTGTGTGTATTTTTACATGTATGTGACTTTTATTTAACTAGTAACGTCTTTTGGTTTTACACGTGTAAATAAAATTAGACTTTTATTTAGGCCGAGTTTTTTTTTGTTTTTCACCAGAGCCAAGGAAATGGGTCAAGTTTATTTTGCAAGTTTTGATTACAAATCGACACTCAGCCTCAACAGATTAAAATTAAAAAAGAACATCAAAGGAGGATGCTTATGCCATGCAGTGGGTTCGGTCAGCTGACGATGATGATGATCAAAAACATACACCAACCTCATACTTTTTATAGTCAGTTAAAAATACCATAAACCCCAGATGGCAGTGAAACTTGTCAGTCATCGGCACGCGCCTCCGCACCTGACTCCGGCCCTTATTAAATTAATAACTCGAACACTCATTACCCTTCTAATTGGAGGGCGATGAGCACCGTAGCTTAAACGCTTAACGCCACTTTTATGAACTGGATAATTAATATTTTCTTTACGCGTGTAAGTATATACGTGGGAGAGAAGGCAAGTGTTTTTATGAGTAAAAATTAAAATGTTATGTAGAAGGTTTAGTTATGAAGTTGTATTAAAGGTTTTGTACTCATGCACCTATTTGTTTACGCTGCTGTGTAAGTGTGTAATATGCATGTGTGTTTACAGAAGGCAATTTTTTAGGTAAAATGTTATGTGCGGTTATTTGGTTATGATTATATTTTGAAGGGTTTAAACTGCTTGTTTTAAGCAGTTTAGTTAGTGAGTACAGTATAAATGTAATTTCTGCAGTATTTTTGTATTTTAGTTTGTAAGTGGTGAGTGATTATCATAAATTACAATCTAATGTTTGCTAACAAAACATGATTTGAACAATTCCCTAAATTTTGAGATGGTTCACATTGTTACTGGAAGTTTTAAAAATATAATGACGTAATTAAACGTATAATCACCCGTTCGTGTAACGGTAATATTGTCGTGTTTACAAACATATCATTTTGCTGCCTCCTCGACGCTTTAGGCTAAATTTTACTTAGAAATTCAAGAGATATAATTAAGAATTTCGCTGAGCGCCAATAATTTAGGGATCTGCTAATGAATGATATCAAGTTTCGCGTAATTATCGCCGAGGGCTGATTTTGTATTTTTGTTATTGATTATAAATATTTTGCCTACGCCGTTACTTAACCCTTGCTCGACCTTAAATTTGATTTTATGTTGAACGTTAATCTTTAATCGCAGAGAGTTTTTTTCTACGAAAAAATGTCTCCGTTTATATTAAGATACGATACTCATACTTATGGAATGTTATAGCCATTTGTTTAGAAATAATTACTTTAGAATCTAAACAAAATAAATTATATATATATCTCGCCAATGACTTTCGTTCTTGACTGTTAATTACCACGTTGTGTGTCCGTTACTTTACTAGGTTATAATTAAATTCAAATGTAATCATATCAGCTTCATGTTATTAATTCTGTTTACTCTTCATCTATTTACTCTTTTTACTTCTTTTTATATTTGTTAACTTTCTTATTTAACTCTTGCCCCCGCGCGTCTCAAAGGGTCATACCTGAAAATCAGCGCTGCAGAGCAATCTGCAGCATTAATGCTGAGGTATGACCTTTTTTGACGCACGGGATACATCAATGTAACGTAATACCTTTCTATTCTATCTGTTGTTAACTTTTGTATGTATATATTGTTGTGTCCTGTGTGTCCAAATAAATGCTTTGAATTTGAATATAAGTAGTAAGGTAAACGCAAACCTAGCATGAGTAAACAAACTATTTACTGTAGGTATTCTTGTAAGGCAATAAGGTACATAAGTCAAATATAAATTAGAGTTTTATTTCACTGTGGGCTCCGTTTTACTATTAACAATGTATTACATTACAGCTTATAATACTAAAAACTTTAAGTATATTAATTTAGTCCACATATCTTTAAATTTATAAACATTAAATGTGCCTACATATTATATCGTATTAACATGTGATGATAGAGAAGACCTTGTACCGGTGTATGTTTCGCTGTAGCATACATTGAGGCCTTACAATCGCAAGCGTGATACAAATGTATAATTTTAATGCCGGGGTGAAGCATTAAAAGTCACGGATCAAATGCCTATAATACTTGTACTGGTAGTAGAAAACCGTGGAGTCAAGTTGCTTTATTATAATTAGGGAATTAGTTTCATGGAAGTATTTTTGGTAGATTTTATTTGAATGGCGGTTTTAGAGGTGTTTGATGTACGGTGTAGGTAAGTACAGTGCTGGGTGAAGCCTTGAACACAATGTTCAAGTTTTTAATAGAAAAGTTATGATTTTAAATACCCAATCCATCCTTGCTTAAAAACAGTTGTCCAAATAATTATTTGTACGATGAAATTTTAATATATTATGTAATTATGAATCTACAGTTTAAATGAATATTTGTGTCTAATCAAGTAAAATTTACACACAAAGTTTTAGCTTAGTGACAAAATTGAGATAAAATTACTGTCAAAGCAAAGTTTCTATTAAATAATAATAATTACTATACAATCCTATTCGTCAAAACTACACTAAATGTTTGAAACTCTAAACCCGGTAAAGGTCGAAGGCATTTAAGTAGAGGGGGCACGCGACTGTCGTGTAGTAATCTCTTCTCATGTTCACTCTATATAAATACTATGTATGTTTGTCGGTGTGTAATATTTAGTAATGCAACCTTAAGGGCTTTTATTATGTAGATTCAAGGCCATTTTTGTAGTATTCTTTGTTTTACAAATTACATAACAGGTTGTTGTATAATATTCGTAACAACTTAGCAAAAGTGCGATTAAGCCGCCGTCTGATATGATATCTTTTAAAGATACCGAAATTGAAATGTTAATCAACAGAAACATAGATGTTATTGTACGTGAATACGCATTTCCGGTACAAGATTGAAGCTATTATCGATCATCAACCAGTCAGCCTCGACCTAACATGTTACGCATTCGTCAATAGGGTCTGATCCGTCACCCTTTTAATTTAGACTTGGACGAGGGGTCATTAAACAATAAAGTGTTGATTAAAAGCCCCTATACGCGGGTTGCGAATAATGCTGCATCGCTTCCTGGCGAGGAGCCATTATTTTATCACCGATGATTGGCACGGGCTGCCACTTGACACCGCTGCCCTCCGCCTCCCGGCCTTCAATCAAGGTCAATCTGATGCCTCCTGATTGAATAGTTGCCTGCATCCGGACTAACTCAGGTGTCATACCTATACAGCAAATTGAAACCAGATAATCACGCCCGTGCCGGCGAGGATAATCTAAATGAACGAGGATTATCGAAATTGCGTATCATTAAAATATTCGTTAGCGCAAATACGGTGTGTGCAGGTTCATTCTTTAGTACGAGTATGAACTGAACCGTTCCCGCGAGATAATTGCTTCAGAGAGATAATACCTGCAGGGAGGAACGACCGATGCTGCTGCGAAGGGGATTTCAGTTTCATTCCCACTATTTATCCCTCATATCATTGTTCGCGTTCACCGCCAGTCCTAGACAAGAGGTCTCATTTCGACGCGGAGCGTTATACCTTGTTACGCGGAATGTATTCTGAATACCGAGATAATCTGGAAAACCATTTATGGAAATTGTATACCAATCGTTAAAAAGAGAACCGTCCTGTTAACAGATTTTAAATCATTGCCGTCACCGGCCGCCATTGTGACGTCAAGTTAGTTCAAAAGCGGTCGCTCCAGTCGAACAAAATGATCTTCGCGGGATCGGAGCGCGAGTTCCACACCTCGCGGATCAATAGATCTCGCTCAAATAATAATAAGGAGTTATAGATCAGGGCTGAGTGGCGCTGTCGGCGGCTGACGCGCGATGTGCTGCGCCCGCGCACCTTTGTGCTCGGCTCCTCTACGCATTTGAGTATGGAAATGGATATTTATTTCATGTGTCGGCTGAGCGAGCCGTCCGCGGTGATCGCCGAACATGATAACGCCTCGATTTATATATTTCTCTCGATGATCGGTAGCGCTGCTTACCATACAACTGACAAAGGCGGCCGTTACTGCTTATATCCATAGCATATACAGGGCGTTAAACTGGCTTTGCTTATAATTCTAACGATTAGTAAAATAGGTTTATAGTATTTGTTATTAGCTACTGACTTTTATGCTATTCATTAATTATCGAAATAACTAAGATAAATGAAAAAAAAAACCCTCTAACACCCAAAATTCTTTAAGTTTTCTAAGCTTTTTTGAAAGGAAAAGGTCAATTACCAAGGTTATTATTGTAAGTTACAATTACAAACAGTAATATGTAGCTCTCTTCAAAAGGACACGTCAGCCTGTATTGAACCTGATATCGCATGCAAACTCTAGCTGCCATAAAGCCCGTCCCTCGCTATGGATGAGGGATCGACGACATAAAGAAAAGCAATGCGTCGTCACTTTAAAAGGAACGTTTAAATCGATTACCATCTAATACTGGAGCTGGCGTATTTTGCATCTGTTATGGAAGTTTGATAGATGCCCAGTTTACCCAGGTCTACTTTAAAACAGGGTTACAAGTAAATGATGAAATAGTATAATATTTGAGGGTGATTGAAGTTTATCAAAAACAAAACTGTAAAAAGATTTTTAGGTGTGGAAAGAATTAGATTCCACATACGCTATGAGGTGCGACATAAAAGTTTCAATTGATAGTACGTATGTATATACAGCTGATTTTGTCGTAAAGTCGTATAATATTATACTCGTTTATATGGAAGTAGGTACTGTATGAATAAAGCTTCTATAATAGTTACCAGTGAGCCAGTATAATAATTAAAAAACATTAAAATAAAAAGAAATGTGAAGGCTCACTGGGAGGACTTTAATTGGTACTCGAAGCTTTATGTTTCCATGAAGTCTTGCCTTTAGACGACTATAACTACTTTTAGGTATATTATTAGTTGTCTATGAATAAAGTTGACTTCATGTATAAAAATATTGGAAGATTTTTTTCTGCAATTGTTACCATTTCTTACGATTTCTGGACAAAACAAAAATAAATGATTTTGTACCAATAGAATAAAAATAATACTTGCATAAACTAAGATGAACCAAATAGAGTTATTGTGTTACTTCAAATGCCTCGACATTTTTCTTTGTAGCACAAAAAATATCGAGCTTTTTAAATAACGCAAACGAAACACTATGTAGGCCCCTAAATTCGACAAATAAATACATACTATGTATTGTTTATGAGTACATACCAAAATCAATAAATATGTTTTATTACTTTTCACGTTACGTTCATGAATTTTACATATGGAAAACTACATTTATGAAATGTTTGGACTGATAGTAAAAAAATACGAAAATTCTAACTATATAAGGGTATTTGGAGAAACCCCGACCAAAGTCCTACCCAGGGCGATACAAATTAAAATATAACAATAATTCATTACGAAAATATAAATATCTGTAAAAATAATAATTTAGTTCAGCCCAAAATAGTTTAAATTTTCATTACACACTTTCAAGTATTTTTCAACAGCCTCATACAAAATACTCTGGATCTTTAATTGGTATGCTATTGTCGGCCATAAACCGCTTTGGATAAATAAGGCTTCTCGTTCGTTTTGTTCTCACTCGCAATATTTATTTTTGTCCGTGGTTGCGTTAAGAGATTTAAAATTTATAATGCAGGGTCGTCACGTCTTGGTTAATTAGACGCTGGCGGGTCGAGGCATGCGCTCGCTCCTATTTTTTTCACTATTGCATACTGTGCTCGAAACATCGGCTACTGTGGACTTGTAAGAGTCAAAGGTTTAAACCCTGTGAATAGGCTTTAGGCGTCTTGGTTCAGCATTTTTTAAACACGTAGTAGGCTTACTTGTTTTGAGTACAGCCTGCCTGTTGTGTGTGTATGTTGTGGTAAACACTGTGATCTAACATGTAATTTGACGATGTGACCTATTTTAATAGCGTCTATGGATAATGGTATGAAAGTATATTGTGTGTAACACAGACTTATGACTATGTACTTATTGTATGTCATGTGTAACAACACAGTACCAGCTAATACAGATTTTTTACATTTAGTTTGTCTATCACAGTTTATTCTTTGACAGGTAGCCCAACGTGTATACAATAGGATGCCTAATTACATTTTTATTTTTTAGGCAATTTATACTCAGCACTGACTGATACCAACACTTTGTTTGACTTTTATTTCGAACTTAAAATAGTGCGTAAAACGTATTCGAACCTCGGTAACTGCGATCCAGTTACATCGAGCTGGAGGTATAAAATTATGGAGCCTCTTTGCCGCCTTTACACACATTTTGCATACTTACTCCTCAGATAAAAGTAGATATTTTATTGAAATGTCTGTAATGCTCCGCGTTAAGATTTTTAATGAGAGTTTAGTGTTGCGAACAGATTTAGAAGCGATTGTTGAAACCAGGCTTATCAGATATCTATAACTTATTCGTGGACTTGCGTTTTAACGGGAAATTTTGTTGCTCTGCAACTTTGATTTCGGTGATATCGTTTTGTTTTGGTGTAGATGAGGGTTTGTCTGTTTTATGAATGGTTGTTTCCAGTTAATATGTAATGTGAAACGGGCCTAAAGCATATTTTATACAAGTGGTTAATCTATATATATAAAACTCAAAGGTGGCTGACTGACTGATTGACTGACTGATATAGTGATCTAACAACGCACAGCCCAAACCACTGGACGGATTGGGCTGGAATTTGGAATGAAGGTAGATGTTATGACGTAGGCAACCGCTAAGAAAGGATTTTTGGAAATGCCACTTTTAAAGGGGTGAAATAGGGGATGCAAGTTTTACTTCTTAATGCGAGCGAAGCCGCGAGCACCCCCTAGTTAAGTTAGTTTTATTTCATATAAAAAAACCAAGAATTTCACATCGGCCTGAACCACAAATCGCAATATGAGTTAAAAGCCACCTTATCTGAAACACATCCCGGCGATTAAGCGAATCTTATAAAATATGCTTTACAACTGTTACACATTAAAGTTGATTTAACTTCGCCGATAAGACGCGCATTATGAAAGGTTAATAAAACACTGCGCGCACGCATATTTCCAACATTAATTGGAATATTGCGATAAGTGCTGAGGTTCTTCATCATTAAGATAATATGCAAATGTATGGGAGATGCAATAAATTGCTGGATGGGGCAACTTGATTGATACCCTGATGATAAGTGGAGTAGACGGACGCTGGTAATCCCTGTTTCTTGCTGGTAAGCTATTAATATGGGAGAAGAGATGGGTAGAAGTAAAGAAATAAGAAGGAAAGTGGTGATTAAACGCTTACCTGTAGGTATAGGTATAAAAACAAACTTTGTATCTTTGCTATACAGAAACGCTTTATTTTTTTTTATTTTATTTAACTTGAACGGGTTTGCACTTGACCATAGTTTACCTGATAGCAAGTAAGGCTATGGCCTAAGATGGAGCGTGCTTACCCGATAAGAACCGATTCACTCTCGCTTTGAAGATCGCTGGATTATAGTGCGTGGGGAACAGAGAGCGGATTTATAGTAGGTACTACTACCTACTTGTGAGTATCTATTGCATGAAACTAATTAGACATCTCAACAAAAGGGCACGTCAAGGAGTATTGATGTATGAGGGAAGAGGCGTATGCATAGTGCACTCTAAGAGGCTCTAAGAGCTGTTGATGATGATGACAGATGTGAACAGAATTATATCGTTGCACGTTCGTGTAAGTACCGAGATTTCACATCCAGGACAGCAGACAGACAGTCCAATTCGCGCAAAATATTAAACATGTGTTTGGCGCTATCACAGCGCACCTTCATAATAAGCAACGTATAATTGACAGCATAGAATAGAAACGTAACTGAACCAAAAATATAACTCCACGAAATCGTCAACCACCGCTTTCATGGTTCAGCTGGTGGGCGGGGTTGACCCTTTAGCGACCAATCGCGACCAATCAGACGACAGAATTCGGCTATTTCCGTCAACGTAACAAACCATGAGCTATCTTTGTGTGCGAGTGGTGTGTGACAGAAAGATGAAATGTAGAAGGTGTTGATTTTCGACGCAACATTAATAAAATACCTTCTTTCATCTTTCTCCTTTCTTTCAGGAGTTACAATTCTATATTATCAACTATTCGTATAAAATAAGTAATGCAACACGCGTGCATGAATAAACCATGAACCAAACTGTTTGAGCGGTCATGCGCTGCTCTAGATGTATATGCTATTGTTGGACACGATTGCTATCGCGATTTTCTCATCGAATCATATTGAGAAAGTTTCTTACAAGTATTTCCTTATTTCTTGCTAAATTATTTTGGGAAGCTGACGAAAATATCAAGTTGCCTCAAACTTTGATGTTAGTGTTTTATAATACTTCATCTGGAAGGCATTGCTTAAAACTCACTAAGCATATTTTGCACGTATGTAAAACAAAACGCCCATAGCAAATATATACGAATGATAGACCTTATTACTTAGTATTAATTGTATACTTAAATCTAACTTAATGTTTGATTAAAACGTAGCACTCTTCTTAATACGAACTTTATTTACTTACTATCAAAGCACGGTATATTTCTGCCACATGTTCCTTAGTGAGAGAACATAGCTGCATATTACCATAATTTTGCGGAGCATCTGAACATCTCTCGCGCAATGCGGCAGCCTGCGCCGACCCCTGCTCTTGCGCACATTTACACCTAGATCGCCCTTAAATCATGAAATTACTGCGGATTTATATTTATAAAGGTGGTTGTACATGCGATTTGTGCTTTCGGTGTGAGATGTCTTGGTGCTGCCATATAGTTATGTCTAATGTACATCTAAAATGCGAGAAAAATCGATTTAAATATGTATTGAAAAAGAAGTAAGTGGAGTTTCGTATATATAATTATTTATATGAAGTTTTTTATTAAGCATCATTCACTCATACTCTCTCATGAGTCGTATTTCCTCATGAGGGTCGTGACTCCCCCGCAGAATAAAATCGTTAGGGGAGTTCTCATGTTCTTCTTGTTCCTTTCTTGAGTTCTTTTTCTTCTTCTAGTTCTTCACTCTTTCTAGGAAAGTCAAATATCACCAAATAAGTAGAAATTGCAAAAAAAATGCCAAAATTAAAAACACTAACCTTTTCCCCCGTGTGTGTTACCCGTACACTAACTAACTCTAACTAGCTGTTCGCGCCTCCAATCTATTGTACGGAAATGTGTCGCACGAAACAATTCTGGCGTACCTATTTACCGTAATATCTGCATACAAATGTTTGGGAACCGCGGCTCTAACACCTATGTAGCTGGTATGCTCGTACACCTTAACATAATGCAGCCATAAATATAGCTTCATAGTTTATCGGAACGCGGACTTATGCCAATGCGGTTTACATAAGCGACTTTGTATTGCTTGCTATCGAAACTTGTGAAGGTATTGTTTTATTGGCAACCAGCGAGGTTGATATTTGGGAACTGGTTTTCATTATTGATGTTTGAGAGACTGAGCCTAATAAATAGATATTAAATCCGGATAAGACATAATTATTCTGCTAATATTATGCAATTCACGACAAAATATTATACGATAGCTGTACTTTAATATATCACACTATTTAAAGAGAGTGTACGATTATTTTAGTCATTGGTAGGTTTTTACACTAACAAAATCACTTTTTGAATGATTTTTATTGATTTTTTTTTCATACCATGAACCGTGAAATAAACGTAGTCATCATAAAGAGTAAATAGAAAATACACTATAGAATGTCGATCTTTATTAACATACACATTCGATCGGTGTCTGCGAATGATTAGAAAATAAGACAGAGGGTGTACAAAATTGTTGTTACCTACACGTGAAACGCCTGTCTCCTGACAGAAACAGACGGCAAAATTTGTCATTGGAAAGCATGTGATGTAAATTCTATTATTACGGGCTTTTATTTTTCAATTACGAACCCCTGTTCCGAAGGCGCCTCGGGGTTAACTTTGCAAAACTCTGAGATATATTCTATTGTATATTATTGGTGGCGTTCTTTCGAATGTTGCTTAGGATCTTTAAAAATTTATAAAGGAAAGTTATTTATTGAAATAGAAACCAACTACACAAATCATTCTATACAGTCTTTTGAAATGACAGGTAATTCATGCAAATCTATCCCTACAACTTTTACTGATCACAAAAACTGAATCATACTCTGTAACTGTCTTATTAGCTACCAAGGAAAACCCGCTCAAGTCTTTCTATGGACGGAAATATCACATTACCCACTGTGCTACCGATACTAATTCAATACAGACTACCAATTAACCATTTGACATGAAGTTGTCGGTATCTCATTAATTTAGTTCTTATTGAAACGGTCTGCTATTGATACATAATTATGCATGTGTCATTTCCTGTGTTCTTAAGTTTTATCCATAAAATTGACGCCCTAGTTGTAATAAATCATATGTGGAGTAAGTAGCAGTGTTTGAATTAGTTCGGTAGCACTCCATTAAGTCAACTTGAAGTCACGCGATGCTCAGTGATGACAAACGATGGTGGTGCGGTATACTTATATTGCCTTGTCGAGGTAGAAGGGACCCCTTAGACACTCGCCGACAAAATTAAATCATTTCTATTTCGTTTGTGATTGTACACACGCGATATTTTTGTCGAACTAATGTGGATAAGACTGGAAATGGATGGGGTTACAGTTCACCGACTATTGATTGTCCACGATTTTCGCGATCATCTTACCGTGTCTGAGAAAACTAAAAAGTCTTTGGGTAACATGCTAAGTACATGCGTACAACGTTTTTGTCAAGTAACTAGATATCATACATCTATTCAACATTCTTAACTAATACCAAATGCAAACAAAAACGTTTTGGATTTCAAAGAAATTGCTTATGTTCTCTTATGGCAAGCTCTGATTATGGCTTGTCCCCATAAATAGCGAGCGCCAAAAGTAATGATTTATAAGTTTAGTGAGCAATTAAGTTTATAAGCCATCAACCGACTGTTTTAAAAATACTAGAGAAGTTTATAGGGCCGCGTAGCGCCATGCCAGTCGTTTGCCTCGCGTTATTTCTGCTTGAGTTAGATGCATCTAACGTTGATTTATCTTTTAATCATCAGCTTTTATTTATAGCTCCTAGCCACAGGGCCATTAAAATTTATGATGTAAGCATGTTTTATTTTTTGTTGAGCCTTGCATAGAATGGCAAATGAGTCATGTCCTCCGTCAGCTCGACGGACTTGTCAATATTTTGATATGAAGCAATAGCACCACATTTCATGCGGTGCGGAACTCATCAACTTGTCGTGTTTGATAGCTATAAAGTTATAAACGGAGTTCCCACTCGGTGTAATAAACTGCAACACTCCAGCCCATGCTTCGACAGCTATAACTCCACTCATACTCGTCCTGGTGCCGCGGCTTTGTTTTGATTCTTTTAGTTTTAGAGAGTTCGGTGCCAGTAGCGGTCCATAGCCACACTGCTGTAAGACAGAGGGAAATAGATCAAGTGATCCGTCGCGTATCAAGCATAAATCTAAACGCAGCGAGAACATAAAATGTTATTGGAAACGACCACTTGTTAACGCATGTTACCCGTGTGTCGCACAATTTCACAACGAGTCGCCGCGCCGGATCACGTACTCTGAAATCCTCGATCAGAGCATTAACTATTTACCAACTATTCAATATTCAATACGCGATTGCAAAATACGCCAAATTATTGCATTAGTAGCGAACAGGGATTCCCGATATTGTGGTTCAGCGATCGGCAGTCGGCGCACCGTGTTATGCGGCATAAATAATTTAATAATTCGCAATACGGAATTTACCATACGATGTGTCGTACCGTTTGTCTGATTCGTATTCAATATGAGTATTTGATTCTCATACCGGTGTCGCATTGGGCAACCTGCGAGCGCCGCCATTTCACCGAGCGAGTGTGAGGCTTGCGCGCTGCGAGCAAGGTCGCTATTGTGCGCCAGCTCTCTGCGCTCACATCTTTTCAAACATGTGTTCATATGTAGGTGAATAAAGCACGTCTGTACATTTAAATATCGGGAACATCCGTGTTATACGCGTGACCTTGCAAATCACAGCCTGCTTTCTAAACGACTTCAGAGAACCCTCGATCGGCGTCTGTATTGCGCGACAATTCAACATGTTTATAGAATATTTTATTAGCTCGTTACTTGTCCAGCTGTTGAGGCGATGTCATCTCGTCCGCAACAGAATTATTAAAGCATATCTTTTTTATTCAGTAAACGTAGCGTTTGCAATATGTGAACTATTTATGGCTTGAAGTCATGGGAAACTATTGACTAATGGGATGCTGAACCTTGGTATGTGCAGAAACCGTGTAAACTTTGTATGATTTTACATACTAATATGTCAGAGCACACGTAGGACTTAGATAGGTACTAAAAAATATAAAACATATATGTTTTGCCAAGTTAACCGAAGTGTTTTTGTTCCAATCTTTCTTCTTTGTCTTTGATTCCAATACTTTTAACTGAGAAACCAAATTACTATTCAGTATACATCATATCGTTTAGCGTTAGGTCCCTGGTACTACACTACACTGGGGTGTCCAACTGTCGCCGGTAACAATTCCCAGGACCATAAAATAAATCGTGATAATAATATGGTGTGTGTGCCAGATTTGTCCACTGATCGATGTCGATTATTTCATCCTCTGCATAATGATTTTGTACACTTTGGAGTTCGGACATTCTCTGGAAACACTACGCTCTCAAAACGTCACCTCTGCTATTCCGTGCGGATTTTGATATGGTTAAATAGTTATCCACAAACTATTTGACGAATTTATCTTATTGATGTGTGTACTTCTAAAAGATATATTAGTGAATTTGGGTGGGGACGCTATAAAGTTTTTTTTTCATTCATCGGTCAATACAAACGATAGATAACGTAATATTATTTTATTGTATAAAAGGATACATACATAATTCAGGCTATTTATTATTCCGATAAAACAGGATTTCGTTAAAAGCTTTTATATGAAATCATATCTTAATTACTGTAATAAAAATATACTTCTCTAAAAACCTCATAACTTCTCCAATATAAAACGGGAAACAAAAAAGAAACAATCATAAAGGATAGAGGACAGACGGACAAATTGACCAATGCTTATGTTACGGCCAATAGAGACCGCACCAAGAGACAGGTAACATGTAGATAGCGTAAACCTTTAATAAATTATGCACTTTAATACATTTTTAAAGCTTCATCTTTTCTTCCACTCAGCTCCATAGTTTTAGAGATAAAAAGCGAACGCGGAAAAAATATTTTAATGGGTGCATTCCATCTGTAGGAGAGTAACGAAGTTAGATGTCGTGCTAACCCTCTTAACCCTCGACAAAGAGTGAATATAATTATCGCAGTAGTGGTAGCTGTGAGCCATTATGTGAATATCTGGACAAAAGCACTGTATTGGTGAGGCATAATACGGTAGCAGGTAGGACGTAGCAATTCTCACGGTGAAAAGTTTTTTCTCGGTAACGAAACTGCCAAAATACGCCCTTTGACTTTAATATCATTGTAACCAATCAACATCTGTAAATTTAGGATCCTTGGTTAGTGGATTGGGTTTTTTATATATACATCTTCTCGGTGAGAACAGTCTTAAGGTCGAGGAACGACGCGCGGGCGCGGGTCGCAGTCGCCTAATGAGGGCGCTTGCTTCTTTTATTTATGTGACAAATGTAAATTGCCGGGTGATTCTTTCGCGAATATTTAGTGCGAGAACGGTCTGCTACACGCCACACATCCTCAATTAGCGAGCACTTTTCTAATCGCGGATACATTGTTGCGTATGCGCAATAAAATGTCATAGATACATTTACCGAATGCTTAAATGTTTTATCTGTGCCATCGTGTTAAATTTTAAGACCGTTATTTTTTTGTACCAGATAGATTCACGCTTTACTACAATCTCCCTGATTTTAAGCAACGCTGCAATCGATGACGTAACGCGATAAGTAAAACAGAAAAATAGAAAAAGAGTTCCACAGTTTGGCAGTGTTCACTAAAGATGGTTGGACCATCTTGCCCGTTTCATATAAATCTGCGAATATCGGTAACGGTCACGTGTTGTACCCGGTGGCGGGATTATAAATTTTATCTTTTACGGGCCGCGTACATGTATACGTGCATAGAGTTTACAAGTTTAGATCGTGTACACGAAAATTTATGTTTGAAAGATTTGTTCGCCACAAATAAGGTTGTCAGCGTGCGTTATCTAAAGGATCGTTAATTAATTAGAGAAATTGAACGAGCGCTGCGGCGCAGGGGACCAATAACTCGGCCGGGTCGTATCATAGCTTCGCTAGCTTTTATTTATTTTCACCACTCACGTGAGCAAAATTGAATTTGAATTCGACGGGGACGCGTTCATGCGGACTGTAGCAGCGCCCTTTTGTTGGAGGAAAAAAATCAGAACTTGAAGTATACGCCCGCGAACCGCCCGGACGCTTTGGCAGAATACAATTTCAGTATTTCGGAATTCCATTCTACCTTGAATGTACCTTGATTACCATTCCTAAAACGGCCAATTGTCGGTATACATATATCGGTCGAATAAATTTACTATAGTAGCAATTAATGTAATAAGTAAAATTATAAAGTTGGGTTATTAAATATCAAGAAACAAATTAGTCCATTCAGTATAAACCCATCCCTCCCATAGGGCTGTCACACACTGACGAGGCGTGACATTGTGAACATGCCCTTATCACTACAATCGGCTACTATTAAAATGTTAATTAACTTGTTTTGTCAAAGAAATTTATCGTGTCGTCACTTTACGCCTACTAGCTTTGATGCATGGTCCCAGAACGGACAGTTATGTACATTCACAGTGTTTGTTTGCTACTGTAATTAAAAATAAAAATTTAGATAAGCCAGAATAATATCATTGCAAAGGTCTGTAGATTTTATTTGTATTTACATAAGGGCCTATATGAATACTAGCACGTTCTTGAGATTTGTAAAAAATGCACTTATAAACACTTGAAAATATGCAATAGGTATACTTAGCACGGAACCGGCGGCACACTTCATGGAAAGTGGCCGTGTCCATGTAAGGGCGGGCACACTGGCCCACTACCGAATACGATGACTGGCCGGCACGTGCACTCCTCGACCATGTAGTTATGCGATGATCACCAGCTTTTTCTGACCTTCAGACTTTACAAGTGGTGCTTGCGTGGTTCGCCTTTGAAGTAGATTCTCTCAAAGATTGAGCGTTGTTTAGGATTAGAAACAATTGACGCCTATTTGCACTAACAGATTAATCTATACCTTGGTGTTAAAAGACAGCGAATCTAGGCCAAATCTAGCCGTAAGCTATTTTCAGATGTTCGCCGGCGCCGTTAACTCCCTAATAACTCTTCAATTGGCAATCAAAGCGCTTTAGATCTAATTGCGACCAGACAATTGACATACGACGGCAACTATTTGCAAAGACATGAGCAGAGATGTTTCTCGATCGCCGACTCCGTCACAGAGACAACAAAATGGCTCAATAAAATGGCGGAGCATAGACAAAACGCTACAATAACATCAGAACGGGAACCAATCGCGCAGTTTACGACATGGGCACAACGACCGAGTGCTCTACAAATGAATAAGCCATCTGTTCTAATGGCCACAATTAAACATGGTCGTCCGGCGGCCGTGTGGACCTTGCTCAACATTCGGCTTTAAGATCAATAATCTAATCTGGCTATTGCCGATCTGCATTGTTCCGCCTGAACGAGGCTGCAACAAATGTAGCGCCTTCAATGCACTTCTAACTCCATGATTTCTAACTTATTCATAAGTATTCAACAGAAGATTTAGTGGCTAATTATTAGGAAAATAACTATTATTTTCTTTTAGTAGTTCAATTATTACCTTTTGTTACATTTACGATGTTAATCACGGCTGGTGGACAGAACAAACGATCCGAGAGCTGGAGCTTACCTCGGTCAACGCTTAAGTTTGGCGATTCATCGAGGTAACACCGCCAGCATTTTAGGCACCTTGCCCGCAGATTCCGATTTAAGTTTAATATATTATATGTAAGGTTGTATATATTCTAGTTTATATAGTTGATAATTTATAGTATTTTTAAGCTTATTATAAGGTTTAGTTTTTAATTAGTTACGATTATTTCTCTATGTGTTTTGTAAGTTGTTTTGAATAAATTTAATTGTATTAATTCAAATTATGACTTATATAGTTCGTGTTTATTCGTTTAATTGCATAATGAAATAGGACTGAAATGCATATAAATGAATAGTAGAACATTAACGTTGCAATTAAAAACACAGAGTCAGCGTCAATGCAACAGAATGAGTTTAAAGTAAACACGTTATCTCATTCACTTATCAAAGTCGTTAACATCACCATGTCTAAGATAATGTTCAATAAATATTTTTTATTCTCCGTGAAGTCGCTCTATATAAAAGGATCTTGAAGACGAATGCTAGTTTTTTGAGTCCGGTGCCCGCTTGCGGCCGCTAACCATTCATATAAGGCAAACTGTCATAATTAAAGTTCATAATGAGCCACGATGATAGTTTTTGTTGATAAAGACTTGTCATAACTTAATGTCGAGTCGGAGCAGCACATATTGGGTATTGTAATTGCCTGTTATTAAAATTACCGTGAAGTCAATCGCGTTTAATAAATATGGTAATTTAAATGATGAATACAATGAACATCAACATTGTAATTTTAATAAATGAAGAATAATTGAATTCGATAAATTTACACATTCTCATAAAAACCAGTATGTACTACATACCACTACTACTACTATACTACTACTAGTATACTAGTTCCATACTTGTGCGGTTCTCGAAAAAGTTTTTTGTAGCTTTATGATATAACACTACACAATTTAGCAATGTTAGGAAATTAATACCAAAGATGGTCGATAAATTTGTCGCAATATATATAAGTATAGATATGTAGTATCTGTATCTACTGACATATACCTGAGAGATTTTATCCTCGAGAGCCGGCAATCGGGCCCGACAGTGCACCGTAATTGTCCAGTATTTTATTACACTATCTCAGAAGTTTTATGTCATTCAATCCGCGACTCTTAATTGAATAAGCGACATGAAATTTACAATCGTCATGGCTTACCCGTCTTACTGTGGCGTTGCGTACGACCAATGAATTATATCTGCTATCTAGTACCCAAGACACAGGCGTTTGCTTAGTATGGAGCTAGATGGCGCTGTGTGGTACGTCCTAATTTATTTATATTTTCGCAAAATAAAATGATTTGTTGAACAAGGTACTCCCGAAAGATAGTAATTAATCGTCCATAGCTAATACTGTCCTCTATATAATCCTCCCCATCCAGTGGTAGCCTGGAAGAGAATACATTAGCAATAAAGCCGACACTTGTGACACTACGATAAGTTTGTTTTTCTTTCTTTGTAATTTATTTGTCATGTATTTCAATAACTGTTTGATCATCTATCTATTGTAAACATTTATGTAACTGTACGACTGTTTTTATGTATGTAGAAGGATAAGAACTTATGTACACATACAATTATATTTCATAAGGCAGGTAATGTAAAGGAAAAAAATACAGGGCACACAGTAAAAATCAGTAAAAAATTAATAAATATTGTGGTTTACAATTTATTAAGACTTTCCTGAAAGTTTACTTAAATTTTCTTATTCAAATATAACGTTTCGATTCATATTTTCCTTAACAATACCAAACAAGCCAGATTCCCTGCCATGGCTTGAGTTTGCAAAGTTGTGTAAAAAGACTGGAATGCCGAGGTATGAGTACCAACACCAAAGGTAACCGATACCCTACTGGGTTCATCTCGATTGCCACTATATTTGGTGTCAATTAATTTTTCACAGAAATTGTTTTCTTCCTGATTTACAACATCTTTTGGATATAATTATTTGTGTACACGATTTATATCTAGTATTGAATACTCATAAAGAGATGGATAGAAAAATATTTAAGTTCCTAAGAGAAAATATTTCTCTAGTTAATAATTATGTAAGTACAATAAGTGTGTATCAAACGGTTTAGTGGTTGCCCGACGGTATTTTTTTTTACATGGTATAGGCTTACGCTTGACTACAACTTGCCTGATGGTAAGCAACGTTAAGTCTACGATCTAGCGCGCTTGCCTTGAAGAAACCGGTTTACTCTCGACTTGAAGACCGACAAATTGTAGTTCAAGGGGAATAGAGATTCGGGCAAGGAGTTCCACAGTTGGGCGGTTCGCACGATATTGTTGTTCTTCTTCTTCTTCTCGAATGAAAGTGGACAAATCTGTTGTCGAGAGTTTATCAAGCCTTAGGAATAGCTTTACGACTGCCATACTAGACAAACAGCCGGGACCTACAATTTAACGAATCATCCGACCCAATGACAATGATAATGTCTGACGGTCAAAATGTATTTCAACATAACTTTATATGTTCGCCCTATTATTGATACTGTTTTGATTAATTAACTTTTAGTTGGTAACAAGTAATTAAAAAAACAGCATAGTTCCATAATATAATATATGATCAATACTGGGCATTGTGTAACTAAGTATACTATATTTGAATGAACATTAGGCAATGTTTCACGTTAGTAATTTTCTTGACAGACATAAATGATGATTGACATCGATAGATAGCCGATGTCCAGCCGATAAGAAAAACGTCCGATTTATTCTACTTTTCTTGTATTAAATGCTTATAAATATTTATGTTAATTACAAATAAGTTACATCGAGGCTACCAGCTGCAAGGTTTAATAATGGTTTACAATGTAACCACTGCAAAACAATTTGTTTGAAAGTTTTCCAGAACGTTGTCAGATTAAATGAATCAGATATAGTCTGAAAGCATTATTACAAATTGCAACCATAAATAATAATAATAAGTTATTGTTAACTTTACAAAGAGAGGGCTATACCCAGCAGTGGAATAAGGCAAGCTGTTATGATGATAATGATTAACATATAATATAGCTTCATTTCGCAAGCCTCTTAAGTAGTGGCCATTTCTTGTTCGCTGAAATATAAAAATCCATCTTTATTTAGTGCTAATCTCCGATCTCTGCCGGCGTATGACAGTTGTGCCCAAGTTCTCCCTATAAAGGGCCGGAGTCGAAAGGAGCTTTGCCCGCGCCGGCCCGTTCACCCAATTAAAGATGAATCTCCCGCGGATCATGTGACAACAAGCCTTGATGAAATATAACCGAGCTTTGGAAACGACGAACAACATGTTTTGATAGTGTGGATCTTCGGAACTTATATTGTAGGGTTTTACAATATAATTAGAATATTTTTTTACAGTTGAATTCGTTTAAAAGTGCCCCAAATGTGGCTGAGAAAGCAACGAGTTATTTATTAATACTTATTTTTAACAATCCTATCAAGTAATTTATCGAAATATAATAAGTGATAAAGGTGTTGTATCGGCAGCTTAGACAAAAAAAGGAAGTGTTTTGGTAAGAAAAATATTACAACAATATAATATTCTATCATTAATTTCGTCTCCACCAAGTATCAAGCCAGTTTAATTCTAAGCAATATTCAACTGTTCCAAAATGAGGCTGACACACGAATGAAGGCTACATGTGGATACCTACGTATTTATTAACAATATATTCCAACATGACCTATCGCATTTTTATTATAATGAGCATTTAGAGTGGCTCCTGTGTCCCAAAAAGGCTGAATATTTGATGGCTCGCCTCATATTTTACTCTTCTCCAGGACGGAGGCAGACAAATAAATCAAAGGCATGTTTGCAAAGAAGGCGACCGCTCGGCACGTCTTCGTAATTGCAGCAAAAACACACATTGTGTTATTTTCGAAGAGGATGGCAAATTTCCGAATAATTCCCGAGCTGGCCGTTAAGATTTTGCTGCATGCGATCAAATGTTAGTATCGATCTAAAAAATACGGCCTGCTATTTTCCAATAGCATTATTTTCCGCGAACGGTACAATAAAGAAATGTCAGAGATAAGTAACGTTGTTGGTCGGCAACTGATTAGGCAGGCCGGCGGATCTCTCAATGGTTCCATGGCCCGCTCGTTCCTCGGGTGCGTCATAAATTTCCATTGATTGGATTAATCTGATTTGGATGTCAATTTTGCATGGAAAGTACAGGTTCTTATAAGAAAATACAATCACGGACCGTCTCTGGTTTATTCCTTTCTTGATGCATAATCTCGAACTTATTTTAACTTTGACTGAATAAAGATAGGATGTTTACTTGTTTGCCTCAAGCCGTGTGGTAAGGTTTGCATGCTTTACTTTTTTATTGTTTTAACCATTAGTGAAAAATAACTTCCCTTTTGTGTTGACGTTTTTTTATACTCGTATGGCAAATATTTAAGTGAAATAATTACATTATGTAAAACAAACTACGCTGTACTTCTAAGTACATTGGTTACCTAAGTTACCGAATTAGGCATAAAACTAGTATGTGGCATTAGCGTAGGCTAATGACTAACGGTACTGCTCCATATATAAAAGTATCGAACATTTCCTTTACAAATGATATGCAATCCATAATTATTCTAGGCAAGTATTAAAGAGGCAAAGAAGCGAGTGAATGCGGCTCGTGGAGCTTGTAAAAAGCGGGTATTAAAACAGGAAGGCAGGGCCGCACCGTTGACATCCCGTATGTACCCGGACACTGCATACTGCACCTACCTGGCCGCTTTGCTTTTCCACTTATTATGACACGTTCATTACCATTAGCGAACCGCTTTTTGCTGTCACTCACCTTATGATATATCGCTCGCGGTCCAACGGTAACCGAATAAAGTGAACGTCACTCAGCGCAGCTTTGATTATGATTGAATTATGCATAGTCCTTCGCTAGAACAGCGCTATAATTCATTGCAGAATTTATAGGCATCAATCGCTAGCCCTCACCCACAAACGAGCATATTTCCCACGTCAGCTTTGATTGCGATATCATAGTGAGCGATGACATTTGAGTACGCACTAATTTAATCCTGCGAGCGCTCGCGAGGTGCGCTATCTACAGATACAGGGCAGATACCGCCGCGAGAGGAATCTCTCCTTATAATTCCACGCCCCAGGGTCCATTTTTCAAGCGGCGACTACAAGAGGTAATCACGCAGGCCTCTTAGCGTTGAGTAAACAAATCTTCGACATTGTATCTTCGCTTTAACTCTCTTTATTCAAAGGAACATTGTCAAGAGAAACGTACGATTATTGTAGTGTTTCTTATGGATTGTGTTACGAAAATACATAACTCGTCGACCACGCTAGGGAGGGCCCACTATCTTTGATTTCATGTAGTTTATCAATGCGAACAAGGCGATAGACATATTTGCGCTGTATGCCTAATCTGTGTCTGCGGTTACTAGATTAACAATTACTGTGACGTGAAGACACAAGCAGATTGTGATCTAGGGTTGTACCTCGCAGTTATACATCTACATTCAATATTCACTTTGTATAATAACAGTCTTGCATTAAATGGGAATCAAATTATTCTAAACGCAGCGAGCAGTCGGACCCAGACGGCAATAAATCAGCACAATCATACAGTCAGTCATCTTTCTTTGTTATCATATTTTATTAAGGGGCCGGCATTCCATAGATCGATGTAATTATGCAAAAAGCCGGACCCTGGCCGGGCCGCGGCTGCCCTTTGACAACCGCATCATTACTGTTGACATAATATGAGACTTATGCGATTATTTTATCAAGAAATATGTTAAAGTTCATGGAATAAATATCTTAGATTTATGCTTATCAAGAACTTAAAACAATTATTATTATTTTTAAATTTAACAAACATTTTGCAATATAGATAAAAGTATCGGTGAAATGTCGGCCAAGCGATAGCAAACGAATGCGTAATTCGGCGAACAGTGGTTAAATTAGCGGGCGATGCGGGCGTCTTTATAGTCCTTAAATTGGCAAAAAATGGAGACAAGTCTCGACTGACACCGATCGCGGAGGCATCGCCGAAACAGGTGTTATCATAAACATACATTTTGAGATAAAAACAAAATAATTTCCAGCATGAGTGGCCGGTAGGCGCGAACTGCCGCCGACACAATGGCGATTTTATATTTTTTTTATTCGGTCCGTTCGTCGGCATAAAAGCCGACGATATTAAATTTAGTAAGCGGAGAGGTGTCCGAAATCTCACGCAGACGTGCGATCCGCCACACATATTTCCATCCGCACAAAAAGCGGAACTATAGCCATAAATATGTCCAAATAAACATTAGTCGAGGACGGCCGAATGAGGCTTCGTAGGGTTCTGTCTCATCGACAATTAAATAGCCGATGTTATTTGTCGCACGACGCAATAATATAGCGTACAAAAATATTATTATCGACGCAATAACCGTCGTCATACCCTTCGTCGGCTTATCTGCAGTTACATATTTTGGCGTCGCGTTAATCGGTGATATTTTTTCCGTTTATTACGTCGCGATAGGCGGAAAAGCGACTGCAATATCAGGTTGCACTTTAATAAATGCGAAATAGCTCATACTTTTTCTTTATTATTGGTACACGCGTTGGAAACATAAATGGGAATATAAAAAGGTGTGAAGTGGCCGGGATAATGGTGACGGGTTCAGAGGAGTTAGCATTGTGCTCGCTAACAACCCGCGCTGTCTCGGCCCGCTGACAGCCGCGCCGCCCGATAATATGTGTACATATGTAACATTAAACTGGAAAAATAAACGACACTTTCACACTACATGGGTTCAAGAACAAGTTTTTCCATAACACAAAAGACGACACTGAATAGTTATAGCTGCTTCGCGGCCTCGTCGCATAATCCAATAAAACAATGCGAGGAATGTACCGTCAGGACACGCTCGCCCAATTATCTATTAATGCACTAGTTAGTTAGTGTGCGAGGTAAGTTACACTCATTTATTTTGGTAGCACCTGGAAAATACTGCATCCAAATGAGATTAGCACTTGTTTACGTCTATAAGTATTCTCGGTCAGCAGGTAAACATAGGTAGGTAGATTATATTATTGTTTAGGTCCTATTTCTTTATTCTAACACAATGAAGTTATAATGCTGCACGTATTTTTATTTGTATGAATATATTTCAGTAACTATAGTGCTAATCTTTTCGATAAAACCGTTACGTACTATTTAGCACTTAAATTATAAGACACGCACTATAAAAAGCCTTCAATATTTCCTTCGATATTCCTTCATCTATTAATTTTCTATCTGCATTATTTTGCTATCGGTACACATGAAATTGGCAACTGAATCTCAAAATATATGAATTTGATTCAATGGAAAGGCAAGCGGCTTCTTTCTGTTCCAAGGGCTACCACCAACGCTCGGTCGCTGTTTTTTTATTTATTTTTAATATTTCATGGATAATGTAAATCTTTCAAAAATTATGCAGTCATTCTGGCGGAGGCTAAAAATCTGAATGTCTTTTGCGTTGATGCTATCAGTACTGGACACATTGTCTTTTACGAAAGGAGAGGTATAATATTTATAAAATGAAGTGACTCAGCCCAAGTATGATATAAAATTATTCTTCAAAACAGTAAAATTTACTTTCTTGCCATATTCGATACGTGAAGATAGACTTAAGTTTATACATATGCTTTTGCCGCCGTACTTATAAACCAATATCATAAAAACTAAAGTTGCTCAACTTATTTTTTTTAGCTTGGTTCTTAGTTAAATTATATATATGAAAAGTGTTGATAGCTATTGATTGAAAAACAATGTGTAATGCATTTGTTGTGTAAGGCCTAACTTACATTTACATCCACTGCTGGACGTAAACCTCTCTATTCTTGTTCTACTTTACACACTGCAAGTTTGGTTTGAGGGCAATATATAAATTAATATTAATAAGATATATACTAACTAGTACATATATTATTAGTAGTGCTGTAGCCCTGGCTTGTTATAAGCTCTTCGTGGATAACACGTGTAGCGGCCGGCGACACCTCGCAGGCTTTGTCCGTAATTGTACCGATACCCGCGCTTACACGGCATTCATACACTAGTTCAACTAGAACTAAATCTATGGCCAATAAAGCTACTTTTAAGTATATTCTTTGTTATAAGTTTAGTGTAAATGTTGTCATTCCTGTTAAGTGTTCCCAATTTCAGATAGGTAAATGTTTATCCATGCGTTTTTGACACAACAGCAGGCCAAAAGTCTGAGTTTCTATTTCTTTTTTCCGTAAATGCTAGTATTTGGGCCTAATATCTACTGGCAAGTGTTATCAAATTATTATTGGGAAATTTAAATCTTACAAGGTAATTTACTATGTCTAGTTGCCTAATACTTTCAAGCTAATCTCATCTCAACAGGAAAGACTTAGTAGTTGTTGTCATTCTTTCGCAACTATTATATGTAGTGAAAATTGCCATCAAAACCATCAAATCAATTCCAAATATATTGTATTCCCATCCCGTAGACGCGCCGCTTGCTGGGATTTGTCTCTGGTTCTCTTTTATTTTATTTCACACCGTTCGTCGACGTTTGCCCTTTCCTTTTGTCAAACATAAGTTTCCATTGTAAAGGGCTGTCGTTGTTATGCCACCACGGCGACGCGTCTGCCAGATATTTCTTCAGAATCGTGTTTGTTAACTTTGAGAACTTGTAAGGAAAAGTTATAGGTCCCTACACGGAAAAGTAGAAAGAAATAGTATTAACTTTTCACCATTTCGTAGGTAGGTACTAAGAAAGCACTAAATTAAATTTTTGCTCAGTCATTTAGTAAGTAAAGTCATTCAGAAATGTTTCAGACCAGTACTACCATTCATGTAACAGGACTGTTAAGAAACAGTTTCATTCATAAGATCGCGTGTTTGATCGCCGGCAAAAATCTCGTCAAGTACAATTCTCGTTTCTGTCTCAAGATGGCAATTAACGAGTTCAATTAACGATTTCTGTGTTGAGGCATTTTCACGGTTGTTCCCTGAATAAAGACGAGCCTCCTGAGAAGCGCTCGAGAGATTCCGCCCGGTGCTGAGGTTGGAGTGAGATGACTGGTTAATTGCGGCGTACGCAGCGCACGTATACCGCACTGACATGTCACAAGACGTCTGCCACCGGCAGCGGCGATCCCTCAACGAATTCCGATGGACAAGAGCGAAAAAGACACGAGCCGAGCATGCAGTTGTAAAAAGTGGTGCGGCGGGAGCGTCTCCGCGGGAGGCAGCCGCGCGCCGCCGCGACCGCCGCGCCAGCGCGACTAATGCTCGCGCTACTGAATCGCACGATTAAAACGTCCACCGGCCACTACGCAATACATCTCGCGAGCTTTTATCAATCTCACAAACGAACCTCATTCATGAGCCGTCTTTATAAGGCTTATCGCTCCTATGATCTCCGAGCTGATCCGTCATACGCTTGTAGATCATGTTTAATCATTATCCGCTATCTACATCGCTTATCTGATCCGATAGACATTACGCGTTTACGTGAATAAATTGATGGTTTTTGCAATCTTGTTTAATTTGCCCGGGGCACGGGTAGGTATGCATAGCAGATGAAAATGTCCTAGTTCTCAGTATTGTCGGTGGGTCAGAAGAATGGTCGGCGAAGGGCCGGCAGCGGCGCGCGACGCGACTCGCAAAAACAGAGCCGTCTGGTTGCGGCCGTCGCGAGCACGCGTCCCCAGCAAATGCAGCACACTTCGGATATACTCGTAATGAGCATTCGCGCAATAACGACATATCATCGCGACGTGTCAAGCGAGAAACTAAATACGTGCAGTACATAATCTACCACACAACTAATAAACATGTGATATACAACGGTAGCGCTCTGGTTTCAGCATAATTCGTCAATCATGAATTTGCGTAACGTTTGTACGAATAAGGTAAATGTCCCAGCGAGAGAGCGGCGGCGGCATAGCAATGTGCGCCGGCGCAGGAGCCCGCAGACGCTCGCGTCATACGAATGATGCGATATAACGGACCGACCCGATTATTTCTGTCCATTTCACGACTGTTTAATAGCAATGTTAAACTCAGCGAAAGCAAACACACACGCCCTGTTTATCGAATATTTTACGATTTCATAGATTCATTTTAAAATGTTAATCCTTGCAGAAGCGGCTGAAAGATGGTTCCATTTAGCGGCGCCGGTTTCTCTATTTCTGATATTATTCAGTTACTCATTTACCTGCGCGTTTGTTTACTCAGATCCGTATGTTTATGATAGTCTGAAGCGTTGTATCAAATAAGATTTACCGTTTTGTGAAATAATTTGGCATTTAACATCTGGATTTGCTTAGTTCTTTCGTTAAAGCACATAAGCAAAAGTGTGAGCTCGCGGTGAGATTTATTTCATCACCTTGTGATCTGTCAATTTTCATATTGCGTTAAAGTTTTTTTATTTACAATTAAATCTACAGAATAGTCAATGACACTCAAAGAAAATAATCTAGACATAATTTAATACATATAGGTACTTCATGCATACCTATTGGTAATCCAAGTGTAACGAAAACTCAGTTTGGGTGTAAATTAAAACCTACATACTTGGTTATATTGCCCAATTGGTTATTAATATACTACCCAACCCAAGTACCTAAAGTATGTACTTATACAAATATTTTAGTAAAAAAAAAACTCAATTATTTTGTATCCTCAAAAAACACGATTACTGAAATAATTAATTCCCTTATTTGTTGATGGTTATTTGTCATGAGTCCATTAGAATAATTTTGATAAAATGGCTACCAGTGACAAGTCTAATGTGGTTCTTGTGTCACTTTTCCACTTCCTCGCAGGTGTCACTTAGATGCTATCAGCAATAAAACGACATATTTTGACACTTTACTTGAACGCAGTGTGAAAGTTATCATTATAATTAGTATACAGTTTCATTAACATGTCAAGAGGGAGTGGGTCACATGAGCACATTTTATAAAACCAAATTTACATTACATATAGATAATTTAGATATTGCAGTCACTTTGCTAAGTTACTGTGTCAAATGGTCGTATCTTTCTAAATAAATACCAAATAAAATGATGCAAAAGTAACAGGTAAGCTTAAAACCTAGAATGCATTTCAAACTACTAAAATACAGTTTAATATATTTTACATTAAATCGTATAATACTATTTCTAAAATATCATCATGAATAGGAAGAAAACAGAATTCTTGGTAAGTAATACTTGCACCATGTCAGGCAAATAAATAACCATATGATAAAATTATATTGTTCTTTTATGTAAATTTATTGATGCATTCAAAAGTACCCACAATGTAAACAAATTTACAAAAATGCTAGTCAATAACTAACGGCTTTAAGGACATTTATTTCTAAAATAATGGTGTTATAGATAACATGCAGTGGGGTGTTACAATTCTACCTGCCATTTGTAAAATTAGCATAAAGTTACGGATATCGTAGCGTTTGTAAATAATTAATTTGTTCTACTTTATCTTATCTGGCCAGTGAATATGAAATTAAGTTAAAGCATATGGCTGTGAAATTACGGTAACTTAGAGCCAATATGCAAAAGAATTTGTAGTATAGATCGTATATGTATACTCAAACGCTTGCACGCCAAGAATTTAATCAAAATTGAATGTTTCATATATATTTTTTTCAATTAATCCAAGCAAGTACCATTACCATTGTCAAGAAGAGAAAAAAATGCAACGGCCACTTAGCGATTGAACTCTCTACTACACAAGACCGTAGACTATAACGTTGCTTAAAATCAGGAGAGTTGTAGTCTAGTGTTAAACTTTCAATGAAAGAAACCCATATTTTGGAATTTGTTCTGGATGAATACCAGTTTTAAATGTATATTTAGTTCATTTAAGAACACATTGTGTTTTGTGTGCCATTATGAAATAAATAAATAAATAAACAGGCATACCTACACTATTATTACATTTTATCCTACAATATTACAAGCAACACCACATGACGTAACTAGTATACGTACTACCTAAAGGTATCTAAATTACTTGCTATACATTAATGTAGGACAAAGCAGGTCGTTCGTGCATCCTCCATTCAAACGATTGTCATGTTAATTATAACCGATATAAATTCCGCTATTTATGCACTGCGTTTAAAATCATACATCATACACCTATTTATGTTAAAAATCTAAGTTTGTTGGTTTGTCTGTTCATTTTGAAGCTGTTATCAAGGGCATCATATTTTTATTTATTTAGGTACATACCTTTACCTACCACAGTTCTAAATTTTGTGATAAAAGTAAGTAATCGTATGAGAGTGGTCAAGTCTGGTTTCAGAATTACTAACCGCCTTATGGGCCTCTGACATGGCTTAATGATAAATTAATAATTATTGAAAATGTATATAGGAGATTCTTATTGGTTATTTAATATTATTTTACTCGAAAAATAACGGGTGGAACCGCAGGGAAACAATAGTATCGATTAATTATCACCCAGTTCTGATTATGAGGACCGATTTGATTAAATTTTATGAATAATTTAGTTCTCATTTGTTCCGGAAATCCCAACAATGGTGCTCCTTCCGTTTTATAAACGCCCTGCTTTTGTTAAACGTCACTGTTATTATAAAAAATATGCAAATCGATAGCACGACCGGATGTTCGCTTTATATTGTAATAAAGTAGTATTTGCATGTAAATTTTATTGTAATGGTTTCCGTGGATGTTACAATTACAAGTTGTGACATCGTTATGTTATGATAATATTTTTGGTGTTTTCATTTCTTGTTTAAAATTTTTGGAAACGTTGAAATAAACTGCTAAAATTGTGTGCATTTATGTACTCAGCTTGGAAAATTTCCTTATTGCTTTGGTATAGAAAAAAATAAATGGGGTACTTAAAAAAAAATTACATGTTGGATAAGAGCCCGATGTAAAATGTTTTTTTTTACTAGTTATATTTCTATAATTCACAGGTACTTTAAAATTTCGAAAATTAAAGTGATCTAAAACCGATTTTAACATGCTAAAATTAAGTTCAAGCTAGTAGACTTTATTTACAATAATAAAATAAAAGACAAGGGAAGAAAAACTAAACATACTATACTACTTCTAACTACTACATAAAAAGGGGAACTTAGAAAATCTTTAGAAAAGCCTAAAGATAATCTAAAGTTAAAGCTTGTCTATAATTTTAATAATAACTAGACAACAATGTATATACCCTATATTACAAAGTTTTACATTATGTATGTTGTATAAAAATGAAGGTTATTCATTCGTAAATGAAGAAATTGCTTGAAAAGAATCTGTAGTTCCGCTACCAGCTCATAGATGGCGCTAGTTGTCAACTTTATTCGTGCTATCCAGTTTACCGTCACTATTTTGTCATAACTTTGTAAACAATGAAAAACTAAAAAAGTTCTCAATTCGACGCCCTTTTACTTTTATTTATTTACATTTTTTTTATTTACTTTTTAACTTTTCACTTACAAATGTAATTTTTTTCGAAATATTAGATTTCAAAATAAATCTCAAAATGAAATGACTCAAAAAGAAAGAAAAATGTGATTGGAAAAAATCTGTTGCTACATCTATACAAATAAACTTGCATAAGGTTTAATAAAAAAAAACTTGTACACTAGAAAAAGAACATACAAGCTTACAAATAAATCTCATTTGCATGCATTTTTCTAACCGCTATCGGTTTAAGGCAATGTAGCATTAAATATGAAGGCTTCTTAAGGCAGTCATAAGCGGCTCTGGCTGCAGCGGCAGGCTACGTAGATATGAAGGCTGTTGCAGCTTGCAAGGCGGTCAGGCGAGCTGCACGCCCCCGCCCCGCCCAACCCCGCGCCCCGCGCCCCGCGCGCCTGCTAAGCCTTCTTTATAACTAACGAACGTTTAGGTGGATGTGTGAAGGAAATCTGTGAAATCGTTTGCTCACTTTGCAAAATTGGTACAATCCTTTCCAGTATAGATGTACTTTATAGTAGACTACAATATTACTTGTGTTAATGTCGGTTCAGGTGACTTGGTGTTCAGATGTACAAAAATATATTCGTTTTATCCTAAGTTATATGTAACTTACAGACATTAAAAATTAGCATAGCAGTATGATTTTCATAGGTAGTTAGCAATTAATTATGTCAATTGATCATCAAGAAACATTAACTTTGGTATCAATTTACAAAATTTCATCTTGTCGAAAGTAGATTGAAATAAATAATAGAAAGTAAATGAATATTATAAAATAATGTTATAAATTTAATAAACAATAACATTCTTATAAGTGATTCCATTAAATCTTTGCGTCGCATTATATCTGTAACTTTAAAGCTAAGCCCAAAATCGTCGCTTGTAAAGGCGCCTCCACTTGTTTTGATGTAAGGTGTAGTTTATGCAAAGTCCTTCGCACTCGACGGACCGCGCTAGATGCTCATGTACCGGCCGGGCTGGTGTCGGGTGGCCAGTTATGTCACGCCTATTGCACTGGCACTAAAGCCTATACGTTAATCCTTTAATATTATAAATTTCGTGTAAAAAAGTACATCAGCTTTTAAACTACATAGTACAAAAAAACATAGTACAGTTTAATCTAAAAGAAGGTAGTTCTTGGTTAGTATCGAACCTAATATTTTACTGAAAGAGCAAACCGATATACATAGATACTCTACTAGATACATTAAAATTATCATTTATGTATGATCTTATATTATACATATTTTTAATATCAGATTAGCTGGTAAACTGTCGACCATTAGTCGAACAAAACATGTTATACTTAAGTTAACAGAACAAGCTAACTAGCTGTAGGTTCTTTTATTATGTATTTCATAGATTAGATTTGGAATAATAAGTAGGTAGGTAAAGCGGCCAAAGTAGCGGTTATTTTGGTAAAGCACAATAAGACAAAACAAACAAAACATAAGGCACGTGATGTTTAAACAGATAGATCTGCCGACCTCGCACGTATCTATAGCTTTTTCTCCATAACGGTTTCCACGGTTTCGTTTTTAAATATTTTTCCAAATAATAGCTGCCAAGATCGTGACATTAGATAAAAAGTGCGCTCTTATTTTTCTGAAATTCCCTTTATCTGTGTTTAGCTGAAATAATTGAGGAAAATAGTACATATTTTTCTTACTTTCCCAGAACAATTCACTTGTAAATTTACAATACGGTCTACCTACATATAGTTTATGATGACAAATTAGAAGTTTTTCTTTTAGGGGTTAACTAGAAAAAAACACAAAATCTCTAAACGATTGTCGTCAGTTAATTTTTGCCTGTTCAGAGGTACGGCGATATTTAATTTTGAAATAATAATATATGGCAAAAATACATTAACTTAATTTATGACCTGATGCCATAGAAAACAATACAGGTAAGATAACAAAAATATGGTTTAGTTAAAGTATGCAGAAATGATTATTTATAAAAAGTACAATACATGGCGTACCTTACTCCTGTGAGGCAAGTTTTCACGTCTGCTAATAACACGACAGAAATCTGCCCATAAAATTTGTCCAAACCTTCAGAATGATCAGAAACCACACGGACAAATTCAAAAGAAACGGAAATGTATTCGAATATGCAGAAATGACAATGTACGGGCGTGTTTTTGAAGAATTAATTACCCATTTAAATGACTCGGTATTGCATTGTCTGAGCCACGCTGTCACGCTTTAATGTACTAATTTTACAGTACCTAAAGTTTACAAATAGAATAATATATTTTTTGTAATTTTTTTTTGTAAAATAATCTTAAGACTATATGTACCTATCAGAGGCGATTCAATTCAAGTTCTCTAAACAAAACTATTATGTACAAAACAAACAATAGTACTGTTTAATTAAATCACAAGCAGCAGAATCAAAACTTATAGCTTTGAACGGATTTATGAGTAAAACTTTGATCTAAATGCGACGTACCTAAACAATTAAAATTATTTTGGAACCTAAATAACTGAATGTTTCTGTACCGAAACTCCAACTGCGCCGAAATCCAGGAACGACCTTCTACAAAACCTGTTGGTGCAAAAAATTGCTTAATTGATTTCGTTAGTTTTGTAGTCATACTAATTCGCTGATAAATATTAAACAACGATCGTTTCGGCTCTTTGTTGCACATGGCATGACTTTGTGGGGCTGGGACAAATCAACATTTTATGGTTCCGGTTGCATAGAAAAATAAATTTAGAAACATTGTGTATTGCCATTTTATTTAGGTAAAGATTAAAAACAGTATTTGATGAAAAATATATAATTAGGAATATAATGTATGTGTGAACTGAATATGGGATAGTATCAGGTCTAGAAAACTATTTCTTGTTTACGCGCGGTTCTGCAAAAACGAAAGCGCGTCGCGTAATAAATAGTCTTATGAAATGTAATAGGCTCATAGTCAGCATCAATGCAGCACAAAACCAAGGCATGCCCAGCGTGGCAGCAGCACACATTCCGTTACAGTACATGAGTAATTTAATAAACGAGTAAATCCGGTGTAGAAATTAGTTTTTACCGAGTCCGTCCGCTCGCGGCGCGCGGCGGGTGGCGCAAAGGCAGGCGTACATGTTTCATAATTAGCCTCGCTGGTTATGAATTTTATAAATGTTTCATGCGAGTACACGCCGATACACGGCCGCCGACAATTAATTAAGTCCCGCACAACGCTTACATTCATTAGCTGAGACTTGTCATGTACAATCATACATTAAACATACGACCGCGACCATTACCACAATTTATTAATATGACGTTTGGTTTCAATAATTCAAGCCGAATAAAACTTAAATTGGACCACCCTCGAGATGTTTTATTCCCAATAATTCGCGGGGCTTTTACCTAATTAATGCTTATGATTATTTTATACCGGTGTCTAGGCGGTTGATGGAGGTATAAATTGGTCGGTCCAAGAAATTCATTATTGTCCAGTTATTATCTCGATGATTAGTTTAATGATGCTTAATTCGTGACCGTCTAGCGGTGGGAGTTTTATTTAGATGGAATTGTATTATGATTTGTTGGTGTTTATGATGTACGTCTCGTTAATGACATGCTACTGCCTCCTAGCGGCCAGTCGCGGAGAAACTGGACTGGTCTAGGCACCTGATTAATTTCCTACCCACTCAGTTTCATGGCGTCGACAGGTTTTTTTACACCTTCATTAAGCATCTGATGAAAATGGATTCACATTCGATTTACAGCCGCCATATCTATCGGTCGATCGTCTATGAATGGATTATTTTATCAAACGTCCAATTAGTGAGATGAACTGGTCTTCTAATCCTCTACAGTTATAAGTATTAACTGTTTATTTTTTAAATAGGCCGTAATAGTATTGTTTTTACAATGGCAATAAATCCGAGTCTTGTCCAATCTCGGTAAGAATATGATTAACGCTGGACTTCAGCGTTCAATTATAGTGGTGTTACGAGTTCAAAGAAATCTCTGAGATACCATCTCTGGCATAAACCTGGAGACAGATAAACAACGCAATATTTATTTAATGCTCATTATATTGCGGTCCAATAAATGGCAGACATTAATAAATAATCAAAGAGGAATATTTCATTAAGACAGTAGAGACCCAATAAGTTTTACGGCTTATTTTTTAAGTTTTATAGCTTAATTGCCATCGCAAACTATAACGCGATCTTCTTTTATGGGCGCCCTTGAAAGGGTCTAGAGATTTGATACTCATATTCTTTATTAGTGTCATAATTTCACGGATGAAAAAGAACAAAAGAACTCAGATTTTGCATTCAGGCTTAAAAAAGATTCAAAATGAATCATCTAAAATAATTTGTCATTTTAATGCACCACCAAACACAAATCTCTCATCATAGCCAAATTACTTTGCTCAAATAAAAAAATATCTGCGATTTCTTTCTAAGACTTTTGTTGAAAATTTCATTTACGTAGGTATTACAAACATGTAAGGCGTATGTAAGTTTCTTTCACAAATTTTAACAGTTAGGTACTCATTAAAAAAAATCTTAGCATTTCTAACTGACAAACTAAATGTTATGATCAAGTGTGATAGTAGAAATATGTTTTAGGTAACTCTTCCAACTATTAATCCTATTTAAAGCGTTGCTAACTTAAAATTTACAACTGCATTTTGCTTGGTCTAACGCTACCTGATAGTTTCACATTCACATTTTGCAATAATGCAAATGCAAAATTACTCCCGCTTCTAATATCCTCGACGCATGTTAGGAGCTTCATCTAAGGATGGATGTTAGTCCCGTATCAATGAAATCTGCGGTTCTCGGAACGACATGCAATATTGCGAGGACACAATGGACCTGTGCGTTGATAACGCGACCCTGCGGAGAGAGCCACGGTCTAGTCGCCTACTGTTAGGGTAACCATAGCATCACTAAATCTTCATCATCTTCAACATCCCGTTATCGTCCACTGCTGAGCATAGGCCTCTTTTCTAGTACGCTATTCATTCAGGTCCTATGCAGATTGAATCCAGATACCATTCTTAAATTGCCCTCATCACTGAGGGTCGTGACTCCTCAGCGGAATGTTTTTTTTAACACGGAATAGGCTAATGTTTGACTGCACATCAGGCGGACGCTTGATGTGCATTGCTACATTTAATATTTATTTGCAATACAGAGCAAATGCTATGCCTAGATTAATTTATATAAAATAAAAATAAAAACAGGCACAAGCCGACCCCAACTCTGCTTCCTTTCTGTAACCTATAGCTACTCGTCGTTTTTAAGCATCCGATTATATAATGGTAAGTCCACACACATGAACCAGCAAGGCCGTATTTTAATTTTGTATCCTGGCTTTAATAAAAAATATATATTCTCCCTACACGTCGGATACTTTCCCATGATCAAGAATGCCACCACTGTTGTACATCATGCTTCAGAATAAGTACCCAACTACCCGTACCTACCGACTACAAAGTTTCAGGTACAACTATGAAGTTAAATACCAGCAAAAGGAAGTGGAAACCTGATGAAAGCCGCAATCAAACAAGCTACGTCTTACTGAATTAGGGCTACGGATCTCTAAAAACAATTGAAGCGCCCGGAAAAGTTAGAATTCTACTTAGCAATTAAAAAGTGGAAAAAGCTGTTCCGTCGACAGATAATGGAACTTCAAACAAAGTCATTACGGTTCAAAATAGCGTTATAACGAAGCTGTTTGCTCAAAGATATATTTGTTTTGTAAGTAAGAAAGGCTTCCACCTATTCAGTGAAAATAAAATGAGAGAAAAAAGGCGGATGTTTTAAAGAAAATTAAAAACAAGGAAGTTTTGCCGATCGCGCCTGGTACCTAATCTACTCCGTGTAAAGAAGAAATTAAAACAACTTTCTTGGATATTTATTACGCTACTTTTATTACCTTCTTGCCTTTGTTTAACGGAGGCGAATTTTAAAATAAGAAACGCTGAACATTAATGAATTTACGCAAATAGGCAAATTTGTTGATTTTGATATCCTCCTCAGCATTCTCTCCTCTCTTAACATATCTCCAACGGCAATAGGGTGGTTTCGAACATACCTGTTTGGTCGCCGGCAGCGTGTTCGCCGCGACGATCAATACTCGTCTTGGTGCAGTACTGTAGCTGGCGTACCACAGGGCGGCGTGCTATCACCTCTTCTGTTTGCTATTTTTATAAATTCAATATCTCATAACCTTTCTTCTTCCTATCACCTCTATGCAGACGATTTGCAAATATACGCCCAAGCATCTCTAGACCGCCTAGATGAAGCAATTGCAACAATTAACATTGACCTGCAACGGATTCGAGATTGGAGTCGATCTAATGGACTGCTGATAAACCCGTCTAAGACACAAGTCATAGTAATTGGTAGTTCACGCTTAGTTTCTAGAATAGACTGGTCATGCCTACAGTCAGTTATGTTTGACGGTGTTCCCATTAAATTTAGTGACTCAGTAAAAAATCTCGGTGTTATGTTCGATAGTCAACTTACGTGGGCACCTCAATTAGCAGAAGTCAGTCGTAAAATTTTTGCTTCATCTGCTTCTCTGAGGAGATTGCGTAATTTTCTGCCTAATACTACCAAGATAGCCCTTGTTCAATCCCTTCTTTTACCTATACTCGACTATGCAGACGCTTGCTACCTAGACGTAACCAATGAGCAGCTCGTTAAACTCGAGCGTCTTCAAAATTTCTGCATTAGGTTTATATTTGGTTTACGTAAATATGACCACATTTCTGAGTTTCGAAAAAAGCTCAAATGGTTACCAATCCGTCTTCGCCGTAATGCACACATCCTCTCACTCTTGTACAAAATCCTCTTCAATCCTTACACTCCTCTGTACCTAAAAGAAAGGTTTTCCTTTGTCACTGCCTCCCATTCCGATTCTCAGCGCTCTTCTCGTTTCCTTCACTTGAAATTTCCTGAGTTTAGCCATCCCAATATCTACTATCACTCCTCTTTCACTGTGCAAGCTGTTCGCTTGTGGAATGACCTGCCTCTTAATATCAAGCAGGCTAAATCCTTGCCCATATTTCAGAGCTTGGTTTTTAATCATTACATTTCTACTTTGTGATGTTAGTTGGTGTGTGTAAGTCTTTTTACATGAAATATGTTCTGCTTTCTTTTATTTTTGTGTGATTTCCTTCAATGTATATATTATTTCCTTTAAATATCAATAATATGTAGTTTTGTGTGTAAGTAGGTATGTTTGTATATTGTTTACTTTGAATGTTATATTTGTTATTGTGTTTTATTTTTAAATTATTTAATATTGTGTTAAGTACGCCAGCTTTAAGGATTTCCTGTAGTGTTGTCCAAACTAGGTTACCTGGAAGAGATCACTTTAGTGATAAGGTCGCCCAATGTCCCTGGTTACCTTCCACCTTTATGTTAAATATGTTCTTTTTTATTTGGTGTACAATAAAGTATATTTGATTGATTGATTGAAATAGGCTGACGTTAAGACTTTAAGCGTTAGGGCGTATTCGAACGAGGTCGAAAACAAAAGAGCTTCCACACATTGTACAAATGCCATTTTTGTCTGATTTATGACTATCTCATTGCTGCTGCTTATAATATTTTTTTTCTTCTGGGTCATATACATATACATGTCATATATATGTATACTAAGTTGAAGTATCATATCATATACAATCATATACCTAATTAATATGTATAAAATATAGTAGTGATCGTTCACTAGTCCAGCTGGTTTACTAAGATAATGTTTAATTTTTTACTTTATATAGATACAAAATGTGTACCAATATGGCGCAGGTAGTATTTTTATATTAAAAAAATAATAATGTTACTATTAAACAAATAAAAAATTTAACGAAAATATTCCTTGGCTCGTCTGCGTGAATCCAAAGTTAATTAATTGTAATTACTACATCGGCTCATTATGTAGCTGAATTGCAAATGAAACCAGAATAATGCGTATAAATTCGCCCACCACAATTATATTTTGCATACGATGTTTTATTATTTTCTCTACGTAAGCAACTCGGTAAAAACTGGCTAGAACTGCACTGTATGGCGTTCTAGAGAGGAGGCCTATACACAGCAGTAGGTAGTTCTTGTATGGAGCGCTGCATGACGCTGAGGATAGAGAAAGGTGGCGGAGGATCATCAGAGACAGGCTCATGGATGGTGGCAGTCACGACCCTCAGATATGAGGAATACGACGCAAGAAGGAGGAGGTAGTTCTTAGAATACATTTTTTTTTCTGTACCATGAAGGGTAGAATACAATACAATACAATAACAATACAAAACGTTTATTGTGTTCAAAAATACTAACATCTAGGTTCACTATATTAATACATATAAAAACAAGAGTAATCTCTTATAATAGTGTGTTGTCACCCGGACGAGATGTTTCTGTTTCCTGGGTGACAACGTCTTCGTATGAACTCGATGATGCGATTGAAGACAAACAGTGATTGGTTCATCAATTATATTATATTAACTCATACAGTCGTGTTATTTTTTTCGTTTTATTGGTGTATCTTTGATTTTACGTAAATTAATTTCACTTAACCTATAAAGCCACCAGCTGCGACATCGCACTATCTTGGTCATATCAGACTGAGCTAAATGTGTATGTCCAATGTTTCAACATCTGTTCGTAAACGTAATTAATTTATGTGTAAACGAGGATCGCCGTCGAGCCATTTTTGGTGTTAAAACTGATACAATTTATGCCTGCAGTGCCGAGCCGTCGATTTTATGATTACAATCTAGAGATCGAGAGGAAAGCTGTAAGATCAATGAAGACGGGCCTTATCCATAAAATAGACGTTTCAAGACCGCCCACTGAGGTTTTGACAGGTAACAGGTAGGTCGATCTAGGATGACTCGAATTTTATGCGATTTGATGCAGATACGTCCGATTTGCTGGAGAAGAAATTAGCGTTGCATTTTTTAAGCCCATAAGGACCTCTTACAGTTATAACAGAGCAAGATTTTTTTTAATCTTGTGTTTGATTACAGATTATAATGTTGAATGTAAAATTTCAGATAAAATCAAATTAAATAAAAATTTAATGCTGCTTATTGTAAATACCTACATGAAACATATAAAAATTGAATAGCAACAAAAAATAATTACCTGTAACGAAGTTTGAATACTCCGATAACAAGCTACACATAGCAAGTACGTAAACAGTTAGCGCGTTATTTAAACTGCTATAAAACTTTCAAAATATAGCTACTATATACATTAGCATTTTAATTGCGATTGATATCATGTCATAAACGGGTGTTGAGGCGTCGGTATGGTTTACTGCTCGCTTCCTGTCGCGTTTATCACTTCATACTGCGCTAGACGAACTTATAGCACGAATATAGGTATTTTGAAAACTTCAGATTCGTGTAAGGTACCTTACACGACAACAATTTAGACGTAAAATAATCAAAAGTCAAAATTTGTTCAGTAAGATGGTAGTATACCAAAATTATAGTCTATCTTAGTTAATTAGTACTTTAGTTAGGTTGCATGTTTTTACTCTCGTGATATTCAGATTTCTATGCATGCATAATAAATTGCGAGATATGATTTCTGTCTTTTATGGAGAATCGTATCGTTTTAGAACATATAATCACTTAATATCCGGCAAATTGTGGTCAATTGTATGCAAAATTTGACATAGTCATACAGAGATAAACTGCAGATAGATGTAGATCCTAATTATTTAAATTATCTATACTAGTCTTAAAAACTTAACAAATCTTTATAAATGTATCGTGACGTCCTTATAAGGAAGGTATAAATTACTACGAAGAGTCGAAACATCACGAAAGTCTTATAATAATTTGAGCATCCAAAATTGTACATTTGAACGTTCTCTCTCATCGACAGAGATCGTATAGATTTATATCACAACGTTATTTCAATGAAGCACACATTTAAAACAGATTTTCGTTGAGGCCGTGTCGACTGTTTTGATTATTTATCAACCCGGGACTACCATAAAACTAAAGATGCCTTTAAAAATCAGATTATAAAACAAGTTCTTTGTTTCTAAGTAAAAAAACGTCGAGATGACGGTCCTTTGAAAGGCTATAATGAGTATTGATTTAAATTATTCGGATTAAAAAATCTGGGAAAAATTATAACTAGAGGATGCCGCCATGTGTTTGTTGGAATAGGGACAGAGAAATGTGGACATGACTCAATATTTAATACACATAGTTAATATGGAATACATGTTTAATAGGATTGAAGTTTATCAAATAAAAAAATAAAATTTATAATTAGTGTCGTTCTTTGTTCTAAGTGTTCATAGTTTCAGTAAATTAATTAACATATTGCTTTAATTACAAGTAAGTAGGTATCATTCAATATCCATAGGCTAATCCACAATTTTTTTCGTATGATTTGTGCATAATTTATAAAAAATCTTATATCTATTTAGAAATCACATCTATACTAAACCTTCCTTCATTTTTTCAAAGAATAATGAAGCAGACATTTTTATAACAAAGGTCCTTGGCCGTGCATCTTGATCTTAATGTTATCTCTAATAGGCCAATAAATAAGCAGCTACGTGCGAGCTTCGGCGACACATACACGCCGAGCCTTATTAAATAAAAAATAATGAATACGATCGCTGTTCCCACCGCAACACTGTCTCTTATATTCATATTTTAATGGCTCACCTCACTCATTAAATTCTTACTCCAAAGGACATAAAATACTACACCAGTATCGCGCCTCACGTAGGCGTAAACACGCGGAATATTCGCATGCCCTCAACCGTTATCAATTTGCAGAAATGTGAAATATTCCGGCGAGCTTATCGCGAACAGTTATTACGGGGTTCGAATGCTTAGAAAATAAACGTCGCGCTCGATAGCGGGGAATCGACGGGAATTACAAAAGCAATATAAAGTTACGTTTTACGATAGGACAATCGGGCTTATGAATGAAATGTAAACAGGCGCAATGAAATGATATAATAAATGATAGTGGTGGAGGTCCGGGCGCTGCGGCCGCGGGCAATCTGGCCGCGGCATCTCGACCTCCGAGCCCGGCCGTCCGCTTTATGATGTTTCTTTTATTTAGATATTTGTACGGCTCCCCTCATTTTTATTCACACGAAAACATTGTTATGCATAAATAAGTACTCTTTTATTTTATTCCCATCGTTATTTTAATACTGAGTTGGCTTCGTCACCTTCGCCTCGCGCCTGAGATGTGGAGACCATATTTAACAGATGCAGAGATAAGGCCTCTTTAGAGCGGTTCGATGTAACTCGATACTGGGATAGGTATCTGTTATGTTTTATGGGCAGGATGTGAAGTCAATATTCCTCATACTAGACATAAATTATTTCTTTTATCAATTTTGAGGACAGCGCAAAGATTGTACAATGCCTAAAATTTCCACTCGGGTGGTCAGGATAAGATTTATCGAAATTATCATCTACGTGTACTTATATTGATATTTTTCTCCAAACTATAAAAAACATTAAATAAATATTTCAGGACATATCACAATATCAATGGCCACTGTAACCACGGTCACGTTATGTTACTAGAAATATTGTCAAATAACTACATAAATCATACAGACCCCAAAAGGAAGTTTATTTAGGCACGAGTCACAGTTAACCATTTTTCACAGCACTGCAAGGTGTGAGTCGCACCGGGGTCGAGCATAACAATTAGTGCGCCCGACGCCGCCTGTCCGAACCTCGCAGACAATTTTGTATGCCATTGAAGGCAGCACTTTCTTCTATAACGATACAAATTCACACTTTAAACACTATAGTCAGTCATTTTATATTTTTAAACGATTTTGTCGGGGTCACTGGTTTTGCTTATAATTTAATTTTAATTGTAATATATGAAAGAAAAGTAGACACAGTTCGCTGTTGATTTGAAAAACATTATAATAATTGTTAATCAGAAATTTGCATAATTTATCAAATTACTTATCAATGTCTGAATTGTCATACATTGGTGTAATTTTGGCAGATGCTAACGTTGGCTGCCAAATTCAAACCGGTTGACGATACATACCTAGTTGTTACAAACTCTTATGATTAAAAAAATATTAATTTATCAAATTATATGTTAAGAAAATGGTATCGATTTTATCGTACATCCATTAAAAGGATATAATTTTACAGTATGTTTTAGTTCCGCCTTTATCCGTTTCTAAAGTTAAGTTACTCAAACTGTACTGGGCTGCAGTAGCGCTCCCCGCTGTGCCCCCCGCCGGGACACGCGCCTCTCCGCCTCCAAAACGCAATATTTAATATCTTAATAACATTTTAGGCTATTTATTATGCACTTTGAATAATTATCCACTCACTTTGTACAGATTATCTCGGGTTGCTGATTGATGGAACTGACGCGAGGCGAATGAAGCTAATATGGGACTAGTACCAGAATGCTAGTGAAAACAAATAATGATTGTACTAATATTTACATCCATGTATTATGTTTATCATAATATGAGTAATATTTTTGAATATTATCACAATTTAAAAAAAGCTTGAAAGATGGATGTAAATAAATATCAGAGGTGTAAGTAGTAAGTACGTTGTATATTGATTTAATGAACGTTGTGTTAATTGATAAAATTTCCTTGTAATCTGTAATTACCCTTTAATAAAGAAATATACTTGTTATTGATAAATATTAAACTATTTTTTTTTGGTATAATTGCATATTTGAAACTCCTTGTTGGCTTCTACAAAAGTTCGTAGCACACCACTTATTTTCTTAACAAAGACAATAACGCGTTACGCCTACGACACTAAAAAAAATCATGACCTAATTAATCAATTCACTATATTATGATTATAATACTAATACCGTCTGAGGAATTTTATGTATTTCTCTTACATGAAGACTATTCAATGACATCTAATACAAATCTGAATGAACTAGAGGTGCGCTGAGGACATGTTACATATTTATCAAAAAACTTTAAAATAACTTAACAAATTTTACTATCTAAATATATAAAACTCAAAGGTGACTGACTGACTGATATAGTGATCTATCAACGCACAGCCCAAACCACTGGACGGAACGGGCTGAAATTTGGCATGCAGGTAGATGTTATGACGTAGGTAAGTATTCGATAAGAAAGGATTTTTGGAAAAACCGCTTTTAAAGGAGTGAAATAGGGGATGCAAGTTTTACTTCTGAATGCGAGCGAAGCCGCGAGCACCCACTAGTATATTATAAACTTAGGTCTGTGATATACTCGACTGTCAGTACCTAACATCCTTATTAGTCAAGTAGTAGGTTTTTTCATTAATAAAAAAAAAACTGATTGTAGTAGTTCCATCCCATATATGCATTGGGACAGCATACAGACTATGAAATATGAGCCGTATATCAGTATTGATCAAATATAAAGTTAGTTAAAATTGTAATTTTAACCTATGAAATGAATATTAAGATTCCATTCTTCACGATGTAACTCTGAAATATCAAATGTTTGTCGTAGGGGGTCGTTAATGGCTGAAAATGTCAATAATGCACATTCACAACGAAAGGAGGGTTGGCACTTCGAAAGTATGTTCTGGTTTAGTTTAAAACAAACAAGTCAAGGTAGCAAGATATTTGACACACGGCCTCTTTTAATTTTAAAGCCATATTTTTGTTTATTAATAATGCATCTATATCACACTCTCTATTTTATACTTGTTTATGAACAACCAGTTAAGTCACCTAAACCATTATTCATTTTACACTTAGGTATTACAATTCTTTTTACACGCGAGTGCTCGGAAATCTTGTTCCCAAAACTCATCACCAAGTCAGATGCGATGATCTAGTCGCCAGCCCTAGCGGCAACACAGGCAGAGCCGCGGGCGCGGACATGCTCTCGTTCAGTTATTGAGCTCGATTTAGGCAAGCGCTCTCAATGCGCCTGATTTACGAGAGGAACGTGTGCCCTTTGTCCTCACTGACTAATGGACAGACGCTCACGGACGTTTATGTAGATTGATTGTATGAATTTTATTCACAATGTTAATACACTAACAGATTTAGATGTCATTTAGAAATGGCGCTCTAAAGTTGTGCAATTTAGGCCGTGAATAATGGATGACGAATGGACGCGCTGTATAGACTCGTGCCGAGGTGGGGCCGATTGTACCAACATGTTGGTCAATACGCATAGATAGAGGCGGCTATAAATCAGCCACCATCCCAATGGCCATGATACATTTAGACCATTAACAACTAACTACATCAAAACTGATGCTACTGTTGCTAACCTACGCACTACTTATTCCGTCCACTTAAACAGATCCTCATAACTTCTATTTATCTCTCACCATGACAAGCTACCGAAGCTATTGAGAAAATTCCTCACAACAAAAAACTTATTAGACGCCGAAAGTAAAAGGAACTAGGGCTGCATTCCTGATAATACAGGATAATATCTATACCTAATAACTACAGGGGGTAGTAAAAAATGTACCTGTACAAAGCGTTTAGTAACGCCTCGGAGGAAAAGGACAATATCAGGGGACTTGCAAGTCATCTTATCGACACGGATCAAACGTTGTTAATCAAAAATTTTAATGACCATACTTCGGAAAATAATAACTTCTCCGCAGCTATCGATACACAAACTAGGATGGAATCGATTTGATACTTTACTTCAAGTCAGGCGTACTGTAATTAAATCTTTATATTATTTTCTACTGTGAAATACGAGATAATAATATTTCACAGCTCATAAACTCTATAACTTAACGAAACAAAAGCAAATCTATATTGGCCAGCTTTATAAAAACAATATAATACCAATTTGTTCTACAAGTTGCATATTGATAAAAATAAGAATGTAAACTTCCATAAACTTAATCAATCTAGATTCAAACATTATTTATGTCAGAGGAACCATATTAAAACACAGCGTCATCAATTTATACGACAATGTATTTATTTTTAAAATGTAAGTAAAAGTATCAATTCTACTAGTCAGCAGTTACCTACCGGTCACGCGTAGTGGCGACGCGAGACATTTCGGCATTCACTCATTGTGATGATGTTATTGAGTGGCTCGATGCGCTCCTCAGACCGTCCTTTACGTGCTTCTGTTTGACAACTCAGCTTCCATTCCACTCGTAATCTCCCAATCAGAACCACAACTGGAACGTGGAAATACTTTATCGGCAAAAAATATTAATCTACAACAGATACCTACTGAAAGTGACAAAACATTAATCGCAAAGGAATTAAAGGCTCCATAAAAACAGATCACATAAAGAACACTAATCAACCGCTTCCTTGACTAAAAACTATTGCTTATGATCTGAGAACGTATTTACCACCCAGCGACATAAAAATGCAAAATATTCGAATTTTGGAACGTTAGTTTTTAGAATGTTATCCGTAAAATAAATAAATCTTACAAATTGTCGAGCAATATTTTGCAGAGTCCGGGTGGCTGACCCATAAAACAAAACAAAATGACATAAACGTGTCAGAAGTATATTTTATTCATATCCCACGCACGGAATATAATAAAAATATTGGAAAAGAGAAATCGAATGGTAATTTAATTATCTGTTTATAACAAAAGGGCTGTTAAGGCAGTAATCGAAACATTCCAATGCATCAGGAATGGCGATAAGTAATTGTTCGAGTCGATATTAAATTTTTAAGTATCGATAGCTGAAGAAAACTTCAGAATAACTACAGCCTGTACACAAAGAATTTAAGATCTAATGTCTGTACTCATAAGATTGATTTTATGTTAGTGCTTTTAAACCTCGTAAGAAAACCTGCGGATCCACAGTAGCGCGGTGTAATCGATTAGGCACGGATTAATATCGACTTCATTTCGATTATGTGTGAACAACAGACACTCGATAAGTTAATTTTAAATTTAAAGCGTTGAGGCTTCGTATAAATATATCGATATCAAATCAAGTTCATATGTTTTTTTTTAAGTTTTAAAAGCTGTAAAACACAATAATTATCTAAGCGTCTTACTTAGATAAGTACCTATGTAATTAAATATTGGATTATTTGCACTTTTGTTTCTTCTTATTTGACTGTAATTGAAATAGAACATTAACTACTTCCAGGTACGTGACGATGACAGCTTCAATCATGTTCAATTGTGAACCTGTTCCACAGAATATTATCACGAACAAATCGTTCAACTAAAAAAAAAAAAACCGGCCAAGTGCGAGTCGGACTCGCGCACCGAGGGTTCCGTACAAACCTGCAAGGTTAAATATTTTGTGATGTAACTATAAATTTATGGTTTTCGTAATTTTTCCTTTATCTATGCTACAAGACGTTGCTTCGTACCAAATTTCAAGATTCTGAGTTCACGGGAAGCACCTGTAGGTTTTGATTCCCTTGCAAGTGTCGAAAATTTGCGACTTAATGGCTGTATCTTTTGATTGCGTTGGCTTAGAAGTTTGATTTTTTCACAGCTTCAAGGGACAGTAGACCTGAGTAATTGATATAAATTTCAGCTTCATACCTCTACGTGTTCCTGAGAAAAAGGGTCTTGACAGACGGACGGACGGACGGACAGACGGACAACAAAGTGATCCTATAAGGGTTCCGTTTTTTCCTTTTGAGGTACGGAACCCTAAAAAACAGTATCACGTACAACACGACTTTATGAAGCAAGTCAATGGATCACTTTAGAAAATATTTAAAAAGTTGCTCATCTAGGGTAAAGTGGGTAAAACGGACATCTTTAGTCGATCGAGAGACGTCTTTTATTTTGAAACCTACCCATCCAATAAATGAATGTAAAATTAAGCACGCTCTTATTTTGAGGCGGCTGGTGAAATTTGAGTCATGACTGGCAAAATATAAAATTAGATTTGTTGTACATAATTAAAGGCACAGCTATGATTGAGTGTGGATGTTGTCATGCTTTGAATAGTCGATTTGATTTTGGTTTTGATGTAGTAATACGGCGGCGGAGGAGCGGCCGCCGCGCTCCGGCGCTCGCATTGTGTTCTACAATAAATGGCAACAACAGGTGAATAACTAATTTCACTCATAAAATTAGCTCTCCATGGGTGGAGTGCAATATTTATCTGTGGACAGCATCCGCCGGTTATTATGTAGCTATGGAGCATTGCTGTGACGGATCCATTTTAATTCTATTGTGATCGTGACTCAACCTTTGTCAGAGGAACGCTTGCCGTACATTAATATTGTTAGTGACAGATTTATCTCAACAGTTAAATTAAATCAACTCGATGACGAAGTAAACTGCGATTGATGTGTGATGAATACGTTACGAGAGATATCTATTTCATTACATTTCGAAATCGTAAATTGCGAAGTCGCTCGGTAGGCGTCACAAAAATAAACCTGTAAATATCCTGAAACATTGTCTGTGTCGGTATTAAATATGCAAAACTGGGAATGAAATATTTGATGCGGTCGCTGGCATTACATAACTGGAATTATTCATGGAGCCAGACGGCGGAAAAAGCCAGTGAAATTCGACAATTCATTTGTTTATGCGACTGTTGTGGCTTGATCGTCGTTTGATGTGACTCTGTATTAAATATTTCTGACCATTTTTGGAGCCCCGATAATTGGGTTAACGATATGTGTCAGCCAATTTGCCGAATTCACTTTATTGAAGCTGTTTGGTACCGAGTAAAAACATTTAGCTATGTTATGGTGGAGGCTAAAATTAGTCAAGGGTTTGGCATTAAATTAGTTTTTATTGACAGACAGGTTGCGGGCCAACCACTATTTTTAGATGATAAAATTGGCGATCAAATTATTTTAACTTTACAGTTTGTGTTGTTTTTCCGGATGAATGACATATTTTGTCAAGCTTCTTCATACATAACTAACTGCTGTTAACCATATGTACCACAACTAACTACATAAATATAGAATTTAGATATAGCATGTATATCTGACGTGGTGACACTTATGAAATTAGCTACAAACGTATGCTAATATCTCCCCGCATGCAGCGGTGGCGCCCCCACACGTTCAAAGCGGGCGGAACGACTAGTCAACCCTTTGCCGCGCACTCGCTCGTGAAATCACTCAAATACTGAATATTTTAATCTGAACAGATAACGAGCTCGCAATTCTATTAGATGAAACATAGCTGCGTGAGGTTAAACACGGGAGACTCGCCACCCCTACGCGAGCAGGGAACTTACAGGATATTGGCGTTAGTCTTGTATACCTAGTACAGATAGTTTGATGAAATACTAGTACTGATGGTCAAAAGTTTGATTAATTTTGGTGATATAAGTTATAAATAATCCTACCCTTACCATACATAGAAGTTAATAAAAATAACAGCAATCACATAAAAGACACAACCTTAGCCAATTTTCCCTTGCACAACACAATAAAATATCTCATTGTCCCAAAAACAATCACAACCGTAAAACCATTTCCCAACATTGAATAGCAATATTGAAACCCCAAGTCTGACTTCTCAGTTCACTTTATTTTAAAAGCATGTATAAATATATCACGCCGAGCAATAAAGCTATCAAATATTTACTAATCTGAAGCGGTGAGAGCGTACCCCTTCTGTGCGAGGGGCTCATAAAATAAATTGAAATAGTCGCGCCTCCCCCCAAATTAAAATATTCAAATGGGACGCACGCGCAAGAAAATTGAAAATTGTCGTCTATCGTCCACAAATGAAACCTATAACTCGTCACGTACACCTCCGGCCGAATGAACTGACACGCATTCTCGGATTATAATATTATATTATCGAATTATAATGCGGTCTGTCCTTCTGATATTATCGATGGACGTGCTTCGAATGCTTTTTATGATAGTCAAATATTAAAACAACATTACTTTCTTTTTAGTTTCCGGATGTGTTGTTTTATTGGGTATAATATCCTTGCTTGAATTAAAAACAAAAACCATAACTATAAAGCTACTTAATATTTCTACGAAATAACATGAGTAATCCATCTAGAAGAATTATGATATTTTTTTATAAAATTTGTATGCATATGACGTGCCCTTATTTGGCCTGTCATTGTATCCTAAACCAGTAAGCACCAGTTTCGATATGCCTTCAAATAATGCCATAAATGGTGTTCATTTTTATTGCTGCAATTTGGTCTTGAAACAGAATTAGTGTTTGTTTTATGCAAGACTGCATTTAATAGATAGACTGTAATAAAAGATTTATGATCGAATTATGTTTTATTGTATGCAAAGTAGAAGGGTTATTTTGATAAATGTGTGACTGTGAATGTCTTTAAGTATTATTTTGGTATGCTTTTGAAAAAAAAATTGTTTGTCATATCAGGATTGAAGATTTTAGAGTATTAATAAATATAGCTACACGAAAACAAAAAAAAAACATAAGAGCAGAAGCTAAACTATCAATAGGCTTTTTGAAATATACATAAATCGAAGTTTTTTTAGTAGTAATTATTTAATTGTTCTTTAATTTTATTGCGGTAAACAAAACTTGTTCCTTTTAAATTAGACGGTACAATTTGACATCACTAATGAGCAGCAAATCCTAAGTACGTACATATGGATAAGCTATAGCTGTAACTAAGTACCTACATAAGTAAATATAAGTGACAAATAGTTCGTGAGAGCGTAGGGTCCTTCGCAGTGGCTTCCGTTGTTTTGCGGCCGCGCTGATTTTGCGGTTACATTTCGCGTAACCTGATAGAGATATGGTCTTGCACATCCTTGTAGCGCTTTATTGGCAGGGATAGGACTGGGGTAAGTGGTGTCGATAGTTTTGTATCGATGTTATATTAATCGTATAGCCTAGATGTCTATTCAAAGTTATTTAGATCTGTATTTACAACAATAATTAAAGAAAATCGGGGAAAAATCTAAATTTACTAGGTACTTCTGACCATTACAAAACAAAAAATACACTCTCGAATCTTTTGAAAAACCTTAAAGATTTAATAGCAATTAAATTTAATTTAATTTAATTTCCATAGCACTGTGGAGTGTGAATTATCCGTGCCGTTATGTGCTATAATAAAATGTTATTATTAAGCGTAAAAAAAAAATGATTAAAAAGTTATAAACAGTTGTAAGAGAACTGACAATATTGTATATTAGCTGTCGTACTAGATTGAAATTGAAAAATATCAATAAAGTAAATTGAACAAATACTTGAAGTACAATTGAAGTTCTGACGTATCGAGCAATGATTTAGATGTATGCGGAAATAGATTTTTTAGTAATTTTTCTTCATGCCAGTATAACAGGTTAGCATATAATATAATCAAATCGATAACGTTGATCATTCAAACTATCGACACATATACAACGTGCTATTTACAATCGATAGTGCAAGACGCCGTGTGACTGAGGGATACGACCGTTTGCAGTACAAACCAGCGTCCGGCGTCCGCGCCATCGACACCCTGGGAACGGCGGCCCTTCCGCCCGCGGCTCGTCCGTTTACTACATTTACCCTTACACCACGCTACACCACCTCCGACTCCTCACCAGCCATAACAGCACACCACATCGCCATCCGATATACCCACTTACAATACTGGTTATATCGTAGCATCCCATTACCTTTTAGCACCTACAACTCGACCTCGATTGACCCCCACAATACTTTTTATTCATTTCATCTGACAAACCATTTGCTTCCATTCATAAAATTATTAATGTGATCGTAAAATTGGGCAAATTTTATTGTCTCGAAGGCATAATGGGAAACTAATGTAGCGTGTTATTATTCAGTTCGGTTGTAGCCGTAAAATGCGGGTATTTGTGCTGAGAGAGCGATGTTCCCAGCGCCCGCGCCGGAAGGACCTTCTCCTATTTGAATATCAAACGCTGCGCTCATAATTCATCGCAACAGTTATGATATTCTTCCTCCAACGGCAATTACGTGCCTTAACTATAAAATACCAACACAGTATGCTAATGTCTGGTCAAAGTTTCAAAATTGGAACCATGATATTTACCTACCTACTACCTACTCGAAGTTACATTAAAATTAGAATAAATTACCCATAAATAAAATTAAACGCATGATAGAATAAGTTCATTAGACCTGTTTATCATTTTACCAACTACCTAACTTAGTTTTGAATAAAATATAAGACGTCATGTCAGGTCAAATCCAAAAACAAAATGTCAGTCCCTGTCCTGTTTCTCGTGAGGCAATATGGTGTTGGTTATAATTTTATGAGTAAGAAATAACTTGACTCCGTCTGTGGTTTCCGAGATGGTATCGTAGGGTTCACAGAAGCGCACAGAGGGCCACTTGTTTCGCTGTGAACGGTCACTGAGCATATCTGGTCAGGCGAATATGAAATATCATAACCACATGTCGTATACGTTTACCAGGAAACTTGATGGCCTTTGAACGATTTCGCCGAACAAGTATTTTTTATTTACTCGATATTTATACATTTTGACCCTGGTAATTATTTCCTTATCATACCGTAATACATCGACAAGCGTTCGAAACATTTGGGATTCTTTCCATTGCGTTGCAAATCTTATTGTCTCGCAATTAACGTAAAGTTTCCGAGATAAAGAGCCGAACATCTCGTATAGGAAGCGAGTCATGTACGAGAGTGCGCTTAATTTAGTGTTAAATATCGGCGGCATCCCACCGGCTGAAGTATTTTGGAAACGGCTAATAAATATTAATAAAACAACGCGATTGTCATTCTTTTCTCGACCAAACGGGCGAGGGGAGAGAAGACAATATGCTTTTGTTTTTCTTTATTGTAATTGCCGTAAACCATTTTGCGGGCAGCGTCGGCAATAAAACACGATATTTTGTGTGACAAAACGTCGCGCTTCATGAGAAAATATTGACCCGCAGATAGTGGCATAAGCGAATTATTGCTGATACTCATCACGGAAAGAAACCAGCAGTAGACTCGGTCAGTGTCGACATTACATTCTTTTTTATTTTGTTACGTTTGCGGGATTCTGGGTCACTTAATCGGATCTTGATTTATGTTAAAGTAATTATTATTATGGATGATTTTGACACAAAAATACGAGTAGGTAGGAAAAAACTCACGTGAGTTAAAAAATATAAAGATATTGAAATTATGCAAGTATCTACCTAAAATTGCTGAGCAAAAAAATATTTTTGTTGTATTTACTCGTACACCAATATGAAAGACTTTTTTTCAAAAACGGCGTATAGGTACTAATAACAATAATACGAATCCGCTGTAAAAATGTACTTACCTTCGTTTATTCGATTTTATTAGCTTGGTTCATTCTAACATAAGTCGAGTATATTATCATAATACATGTACGTTAAATTGGTGGCTAATAAGATAATTGCTTGCCTTCTATACCCACGTAAATCAACAATCGGAAACAGTTGGAAATACAGGGCATATCTGTTTTGTGGGGAAAATAACGTATGATAATTTTATTTATTCTGACATCTGTGTTATTAAAACGTGCGGGTAGGTATAAGGAATTTGATGTCTTACTGAAAAATACTGTTTGGTATTTTTTTAATACTGATTTAAGCTTACGTTTGTCTACATCCTGCCTGAAGTTAAGCACCACTGTTATCTAAGGTGTAGTACGCTTGCGTAGAAGAAACCCATTCTACCTATGTAATATGGCAGAATTTTCATCTCTAAATGATGAAACTATTAGTAAAATCGTAGCAGTTAACTATGTACCTTTCAATAGTTACTTACATTATATTACATTGATTTAAAAGTAGAACAATAGCACTTTAACCATTAGAAATACCATTTGGAAGTCATTTTGCGTTTCAACACAATTATCGCTAAAAGAAAAACATTTTATTTAATGCATGTAGGTGATTAAATGAATGATGTAATACAAAGGTGACCTATGTAATTGTGGTTGCATTCAGACGTCCTAACGATGAATATGTTTATTTTTCGGTTGGCAACGCCACTGTTTTCGTTATTTATTTGATTTGATGTGTCAATGTGTGAAAGCCACACTACTCTGAAGCGATAAATTCTTTTGTTAATTGTTGAAAGCAGCGGTACATCAATTACTTTTGCGTGAAAAGTATTTTTTTGAAATACGTTTTTATGAGGTTTTTTTTTTATTTCAATATATATAATCTTTATTTTAAAAACGTCTAATTTTAAGACACTGAAATGTTTTATTAATATCCTAGCTTAAACACTTTTTGTTATTTTTTTCTTACAATGGTTTGTAAAAGACGCCACTTTGCAAGCACCCTGTATGTTCTCACAGTATACAGTATGATTCACATCATTGTTCTTAGTTTTGGTTCCATTCCGAGTAAAATGGAAGTAAACAATCAATTACACTCGAATTACGGCCGGCCAATAATAGAGGTTATTTATAGTCATTGGAACATTTTATAACCATTTTATTAATTTAATTGTTATTGATGAGCACTGGCGGGGACTGTGTGGGCTTGTAAATTCATTTTCCGTAGGAGGAGAGCCTTTGTTTTAAACGACAAGTGACCTCCATTTTGATTTGATGAGAAAATGTTTACGGTGTTTTTTTATTATTGTTTCAGTGTTATCCGGAGGCGATGGATAAGACTACATAAATGAGGCTCGTGGCAATGGAAAACATAGATTGTTTCATATTGTGTAACAACTTTTTCACAGTAAGCAGTCAAATTTTACGAAAAACTAGGAATTAAGATTATGTATTTTTTTACATGAAACCGCATGCATGAAGTTCCAACATACATCGTTACGCATCTATTTGCGACGCACCGATACCATCTACGTTCAGCATTATTTGTCAACGCTCCACTGCGCCACACAAATGCTTTTTAGGTCAACAGTTGATTGGGAAACGATCTGTCCATGTAGTAAAATATAAATAATTTGTTTGAACGAAATGAGGGCTGTTTAGAAACATGAGGGTAATAAAACTAGTGCGTGTCATGTTAACTCGGTCGCAGAGCTCCGGACGCAGCAGCCAGCGTACCTAGGTCTCTGCGATCACTTCGAGTGTACTTAATTTAGTAAGTTAGAGAAAGGTATAAGAGGTCTCAGTAAGTGGTCGCAACGGTAGGTTCGTCGATACGTCAACGAAATGTACCATGATTAGGATTCTAGGCACAATCGCTCATACGTGAGCTGTGGGCCTCATACAGTCAACAATAATATCCTTGTTTGCGTCATAACGTGATGTTATTACAATTCTTTGGAATTAATAAATATTTAAATTGAACTATTTGGGGTTCCCGCGGAGCTGGTAATATTTACCTGTTTTTGGGTGTTTGTTGATATTTAATATGCTGAGCGGTGATACGTTTGTCACTCGTTTGGGAAATCTTGTGGGAATATTTCATGTCTACCTCACTGCCTATCAATATTTCCTTTATTCCTTGTGGAATTGTTGTAGTAGGTAATTGAACTTTAGGTCGTATTTTTTATTTTGCATGTCATCGCGATGTTTTTATAGATAATAAAAAAGAAAACTACTCAAAAACTCTTGTTTCAAAATTTGGTTATAAACACGTATCTAATAAGTAGTTAATACACTAAACATTTAATCTTACCATTCTATCAATATAATTAAGAACACGTACGGTAACTAGAATTTCTTCTGCTTATTGCATTGTATAGTTCCGAAATTCAGTTTGCTTTTTTCGATCGAAAATGTTGTAAAGTCCGACAGTCGGAACAACAGCTTGAATCTTTAATTAAATAGCGATACTACATCCGGAATGTGTTTAATAATTTATTCGCGCTGGAAATAGTCATGGAAAAAATCAACTCATGGTGATTTAAATTAAAACTTTTAATAAAGGACGCGTTTGCTCGCCTGTCCGAGCTGGCTGATTCATTCACGTCAATTGAAAATTAATTGCAGTTTGTTGCAATCTGTTGGTGATTACGTATTAATTCATAAAATTTTGAATTTTTATACTTCCGTTTCACGGCTTTATAATGAAAAGACAAGTTTGGTTGACCAAGAAATAATGTAGAAATACAAAAAAACAACATACTTACACAAATCTTTTTTAATGTTAAATAAAATAAAGTCACGCATAAAGTCATAGTGCTAGTTAAAAACAACGTGATTATAAATTCATTAGATGCGTTAACCTAATCGACCATGTAATTGTAACATTAACACAGGCGTTAACAAACAAAAAAACAACCCACGTCTACTCACTATGTATATATTTATGTACATATGTATGTAGGGCAAGGCATATCTTAGTATGCCACTATGAATTTCTACTTTCACGTAGGTACTTATTTATACGTGTGCTATTGTAACCGTGATGCAGCCCAATTTACCTTTCAAATATCGAACCCTGAAAATATGCAAATTCCGAGATACCGCTATTACGAACATGCATTTTGTATGAATAACCTTCAGCTACGACTATTGAAAAGTAAAATTGGATTGATATGAATTTCTGACGAGCTGGGACACGTTCACACCATGTGACATATTGTTACGAAATCACGATACAAAATCATATTTATTACGCATCCCAAATGGGGCACTATTACCATATGGATGGGACTTCTTCGTAAAAACATTGTTATGTTTGTATATGGAATGAATTAAATATCAATAAGCACGCGTTTGTTTAACCTGCCATGGAATATATTTATTCGATCTTCCATTTTTTCTTGTCCATCCCATTTATTTTAAATCAATCTATATCACAGTAACATATTTCGCTCATATAAAACGGAATGTTAACTACTAAGGTACCAAGTAACATTAGATCACAAACAATCTGCTATCACAGAGAAAATCTTGCTGAGCAATCTGCGTATTTTAATATTATCTTTGAAGTAAACGGCTGTAAGCGATAAAACTCAAAATTAACGAACTACAAGTTTCATAAACCGTACAAGTAGAACAGAAATTATGAGCAAAGAGCTACATAAATCTACCGGCGGCCGTGTATCATTGTCCATGCATTCTGTCGCTAATTAATTTAACGCTTTCTTTTTCATAGGGGAGCGAATGAAATTCCAAAAAAGCTTAATAAGACTTGTAGCGTATAAGTTATTAAGCGCAGTGGCATTCCTGGATGTCAATCATAGCTGAGCTATACTCGGTAAGATGTTTACTGACTATACAGGGTGCGTATATATGTTTATATATGTATATACCGTCGTGAAAAACTCCGTGTCAACCTGTTAACGTCATCTTCATATTTTATTCATTTCAGTATCAAGGCCAGATATGTTTCAAAAGAAATAACAAGAATTAATGAATAGATAAGCATGAAAATAGCAATGAATTAAACAAAAACTGCGCAGTGAGTGGCGCGCACATTGTTGTTCTAATCATGTTTGTAAGGCTGCCTTGTTTTGCACAGCATATTTACATTAATTGTATAATAAGCTTTACTAAAATTTAAACGGTATAAAACTATGACAGTACCAAGTTTCTTTCAGTTTCATGATGTTACTGTTATCATCTTCAGAAATACATCGAAACTATGTTCAATAGATAAAAGTTTTGAAATAAAACACGCATAACTGCTGGAAGTCCAATGTGGAAACCAACACGAAATGATAATTTAGGAAATGAGATCGAAATAATTTCAGCGGTCGGAATCTTGTAGGTGGAGGAAACAATTTTAAACGAATTCCTTTGTTTGAAAATGAGAAATGCGGAATAAAGTTATTCATTCTCGTCTAATACCATTATTTTAGCTGGTTTTCGTTTTTGAGCGCTGCATAGTTAATTCAGAATTATTTTTCAGTTGTTACTATGGTAATCGCGGATGTTGCAATAATTAAATAAATCAAATAGGTAAATATATATTCCTGGACTTTAAACACAGTGCGATACTACGCAAAAGATCAGATAATAGGTCAGGTACTCAAAACATATTCAAAACAAAACCGTTCGGTTTCTTTATTTGATTTTTGTAGGTACGGTGACTTTATTGAGAGCTATAGGCACTCCTACTACAATAAACGATTTAAACTAAAGTTTTCCCATGAATGTGTCTGTATCCCTTGTAGCATCGCCCTATGAAGGCGGCCGCGTATGACGGCTGGTTAGTCCGGGCACTGTCATCTCATGATATACCGCCCCACCACCACATTGTGTGGTAATTTCCCCAGTTTAATTGCCGAGCCACTGTGGTCCGACGCACGACGGATTAATTTATTGAGACACCTTGGATATGCCTCAGTTTAAAATATAATTTATCATCATTAGAGACGAATATGTCATGGGATAGAGATGTGGCGCTCAAATAACTTGCTAAAAATAAATCCACTTATATCCCATTCGCCTGTCTCAAATATATGGATGGATAGAGAAAACAATTTGGATCAAATGAAAATACCTAGTTCCGGCGGCTAAAACAATATTCTCGGCCGATCGTTAATCTGAACTATAAATCAAGCTATAAAATAAAGTGGATTCTGACAACAAAAGTCGCCTCAAATATGAAATGAATTAAATCGATGCTAACAGCATAATGCGAGCTTTTAGATTTTTTGTTGACACGGCGCTGCGGTATTTCCTGATATCACCACGACCAAAAAAGTACGTGCAAAATCCAACTCAATATCACAGACATAGAGTTCAAATTGAAGAAACGCTGAAAACAATACACAGTTTTCAGTAAAATGGTGATTAATTGTGTTATAAAGACTTTTATATTTCTGTTGTTCGAGCGGCGTCATTTCGAAAACACGACAATAGTTTTCATGTGGCACGCATTTAGCATATTTTGTCGCTATATATATTTTATTCAAAGGTCATTGAAGTTCAGTTCAATTAGTCTAATTTTAGCAATACTGTTACTACATGCCTACAATTCTGTTCCTATGCAAATAAAGTTTAGGTATCCATATACATATATCTTATGCATGTATATGTACATATGTACATTATTGTGCTTCAAACCTGTATCAAAGTGTATTAATAGAGAAATACAACCGAAATACGAATACATGTCCTACCCAGACACACGTAGATTTATTATTACGAAAATCTACTAAAAAGCAAATAAAATCAACAAGAATGACCAATTCTGGTATCAGAAGCCCCTAGTGCAGTTTAAACTTACAGAACTCACAGAACCAACTTCAATGTATTTTTTTTACGTAATTTGAGTTTGACTACAGACTCTCAATAACAATCATGTAATTACAAACGAGTCATCATAGATTAAAAAAAAAAGTGAAACATTCGTCATAAGTACTTATTTATTTATGTTTTGTACTTATTATCCAAGATATACAATATTCCCCGGAGTTAATAGAATCAAACTCCCAGATATCATTGAATACACTACCTTTCAAAGTCACAGACAGAGCTATATCACGGAAATGACCAATTAGCCTGCCAGCTGGCGCTGCAATGCGATAATACCTCTCATCGGTGTCTGCGCCGATATCGGGGGATGTAGCGGCTATCAGATCTGCGAGCGGACGGCCCGCCGACCACCACGTGAGAAAGTATCTACTATAGATCGCTTGTATTGACTCTTTATTTATGTCCGATGGAAGATTCATGTAGGAACGCTCGTTTTGAAGTTGAAAATCATATCAACATGAAAATATTAGTAAGCAAAAGTGTTTTTTTTTTGTCTGTTTATTTCGCTTTCACGACGCAACGAAACGACGGGTCAGGGTGATGATTGATGCAGTTACAGGGTCCTGAATACTGGCTGAGAGCTACTTTTTAACCCGAAACAATGCGAGCGAAGGCGCGAGCATCGACTTGTTCGATTATATTTTTGAGTGTACGCAGATAAAAATAAGATTTTAATTATCAAAGAAACGTCTTGCGATGTTGAATAAAAAGAGATATGACCACATTGTACCTATGTGAGTTACTTGTAATTTTGTGCGAACTCATCTGCAAAAATAAAAAAGAATGCGATGAATTCGATAGATAACAGTTAAAGTGGTGGTGTTGTCCAGAGAACGTGGTGCAGGCTGCCTCGTTCCACTTATTGCTAAACCAGTTGGCTGACAGATTTGGACAAACATGTAGGTATTTGAGATCAAAAGAAACCTGCCAAATACAGAATCATTACAGAAGGAACATGTTTTAATACACGCCTCTTGTTTTGTGTGGGCATCGCCTTACCAAAATAAAGCATTGTAAACAATCGCATTAAACTAACTAAACATCCGAATAATTTGTGTTTACAACGAGAAACATACAATTATGCTAATTTTTACTGCCATTTACGGAGAGTATCGGCTTTTAAAGAACCAAACGGGCGAACCATTCTAGCTTCATATTTAACAACTATAAAAACGTATATGGAGCAATATGTGCATAAATGTCAATATTTATCCGACGAGTCCCTGCGCGAAGAAGTTATGCGCCGCGCTCAGTTCCTCAGCGCAGCGGCGGCACAGCGGTGCGCCTCCGGTTATAACGTCCAGCATCGTAATTGTCAATTAATTATATCCATTTCAATAAAACATACACCATACACATGAAATTGTATAATTTTAGACGATAAAACGTCTCTAATAAGGCATAACTGCTGCTGGTCCCGACGAAAATTATTCTAAAGCACGCACGTAAAAACTATACTCTGTTTCGAATTTATAGACTCGGAATTACACATGTATGTATGAGCAACTATAAAAATATATCTGTGTACTTCGCCTCCTACGTCATTTAAATTTTAAAAAGTCCGGTTAACGTACTCGGCCATCTTTAATCGGGTGTTCGCAATTTGACTCTTGACACAAGCTTGCTTTGAGATTCATTTGGTTGAACATTAAGCGTATGTAAATTTTCCGGTCACCTCGACTAGATCAGCTCACTTGGTACCGAGACACGGGCTCCTAAGTATGTGAAAGTAGGTATAATAGTACAATACCGGTGTAAATAAGTTATTTATGTGTTCATTAATGCATGCTTGTGTTATTAAAGACACATCACGTCGTCGGTTCACAAGCGTCCAGGATCGAGCCACATTAGTATGCAGCGTGTGAACCCGTGGCGTTTAGATTTGGATTATATTTGGTCATTGTCATTCCGATAACGGTCACAAAAGTTTGTTTCATTTGGGAAAACAATAATACAACAATTTAAATGTAATGACAATTGATTGGGCGTTGCACATTCATTGGAACAAATTGTTTTCTGTTGGCCCCTAAATGCTTACATATAGTACTCGTAAATTAGCCAATTTTCTTACATTTGACCGTTGAAATGTTGAAATAAAATACATTTAGCCGAGGAGCTACCATAACTTCATAACAGAACTTAATTAATTCTTAGTTATAAAAATTCTTCATATTAAACATCAAACGAATTGTTAAGACACTTATCAATTTTATAGTCATATGTCAGTGAAGTTTTTTTTATAATTACTCTAACACCTCCAATAAATCATCAAAAAAGTAGAAAAGCTCACTTTGCTATTAAAGCTGTATATGGCGCACAAAATGACAACACTAAAGACAAATGTGTACAACTGACAAATTATTATAATAGGGCACACCTGCTATTCTTTTGATCCGACATTTCTCTCATTTATGATGTTAATGGAGCGGAATGCTCTGGTGTTAACATAGTTTTGTCCCCAACAAAGCGCCGCACACAGACAATGATCCACTTTACTCATATTTTTTGTATCAGCCACAAAATTCTCTTTCATCTCTCTTAATTTTAGATCAAACTATAGTGCATACATTTAGAACATGTCATTATTGTCTCTGCTGACAATAATAGTGGAACATAATGGTATCATAACGACGGCGTGGATCGCGCGAATGAAGACTTTAACGATACGACGATAGGAGAGACATCGCTTTGTGTCCGACAGATATGCGTTTGATTAAGTTGGTATTGTGCGTTGATAAATAATAAGCGGTGATGGTTACAAGAGGGCTATGGCAGTCGCGAGAGCCGCGCCAGTGTCGCGGGTCGAATTAGTGAATCGTGGCTGCGTACGCGCAGGCGGTAGGTTTTGTCTAGCCGCGCTCGATCCCTCTCGCACATTAATCTCCGGGCCCGAGATGAAGCGATATGCATTTGTCATCGTGTCCGCGATTAACTCTCGAGAAACTCTTGCCATTGTGTTGAATCAATTCGATTATTATTAAAGCTTTGATATTGAGCAATAGGGACTATTCACATGAAATAATTTGATAGAATTCGTTTAATGCCAATTACGAAGTGTTCCGAGGGGTCATTAGGAGCGAGGTCTAGACGTTGGCGAATAAATTAGTCGGTCGTTAGTCGGCAACCATCTCGGGGAAATATTACGTGCATGAATAGCATTCCGTGTGACGGACAGCAGAAAGGGCCGCCCTTATACTTACCTTGTATTATTTTGTTATTATTAAATTCTTCTGTCAGGGCTCGGTCTCATTTCTCCCTAAGAAAATATTGTATGCAAAATTATATGACATTTGAATGAGCATAAAAACGTCCTATCGTGATTTGTTTACAACGGGAGACAACGTTTTGTTTGGTCGCTATTGCTCGAAAACTATAATTGTAGACAAGGAGATGTTGGTTAAGCGTTCTTTTGTCCGCAGATTTTCTGCTAGATCGAGCACCTAATGAGATAAATCAATTCGCCAATAGTAACAATACCACGTTCAATAAAAATAATTCACCCGTCGATGGCCCTCAAGACTGTTGAGTATCTACTGGTTCGGCGGTAATAGTGCAAAATGAGTGAAATGAAGTGAGATACGAGAGCAGCAACACGCTTGAAGGAGGCAATCAGGGGCCCACGAGTGGCTGTCAGGACTCAGAGTAGGCCTCAACAAGCCACAAAATGAAATTTCTCTATGCCGTCAATCATTTTCCCCTCGCTACGGCTCGTCTCTAGCAAGAAGGTGGGGTCTTATGTACAAGAAATAAGCGAAGCAGTTGTAAGCGATTAATGTTAGCGTGCGTTTGTATATCTATATTTTTTAAAGGAGAGACAATAAAATAGATTTTAAATGTGGTTATTGTATATATTGTATGATATTATATTGTTGTCGAGGGCCCAACCTGGATGAGGTCTGCACCTCGATCGACGCAGATGGCACATGCAAAGGGAGGCCTATACCCAGCAGTGGGATCCCAAAGGCTGTGGATGATAATGATGATGAAAATGTTGATTTGTTTAAACATTTAATTTCAAGCAATAGTAATGCCGTTATTCTATGAACAATATTAAAGTAGGTTGTATGAAAAATTGTAAAGTAGCTAGTAAGAAAGCGTAGATTAGGTTCCCCCATAAACCGCCTGGGGAGTTAGATGTATTCACATAATAAAAAAAAAAAAAATCCAGTCTAGTTCAGTAAAAATATCATACCGAATGACCAAATCAATGTTTAATTGCATTTCCCTTTGCCCGTCATTAAAATACTTCGTGTGGTATGTACCTAACTATGCAAATAGTATCAAAATAGCATACTGACGAAAACAATCACAATCATGTCAGTCTATTTAAGCTAATCTAAAACAATCTGGTTAAAAACCTCATACATTAGACCACACACAGTCGCTGGCAATCGAGACATTATCCGGTGAGTAAGTCCCATCCACCCGTTCGGAGACGTTACTTGGAAACTATTATGTCTTCTAACCCTTATGATTTATGGCTGTTTGTCATCGACTGTCTCAATGTGTCATCTAGTAAGTCGGCCTCATGACAACTTATAGGCTATTTTAGAGGAGATAAAAATGAAAAATTATTCGCGATGTTTTTGTTTTTTTTTATAACAGAATTACTCTATTACAAAAAAAAAAAAAATCTTCGGGTGGGTGATATGAGTCGTCGTTTTTATAATGAATTGTTCTTTTGGAATCGTGTTTAACTTTTTGAATAGGTAGGTAATTTAAATTGAAAGTTCTAAAATCTCAATAATAATCTTTTTAATATAACTGGTTTTAGTACGTTATTAACTTTTTTTTATAATTACAAGATTTACATAAGTAACTTCGAAAGACATTCAAGAGTCTCAGCAGCCGTAGACTGAAAAATATTTCGGAATTGAGATTGATGTCGCACGCATGTGCAGACGGGCGTCCGTACGCAAAACAACGCGACCAAATATAGAACTAATTTATGTTCATACACAGCGATTATGCTCACAAAAATAGCACCCGCTCCGTTTACTGCTCATAATTTATTCATTTCTTTGCGTGCTTACATTGACTACTAGACATTCTGTGGTGCTAAGCAAAATATAGCGTGCGAAGTTAAGATCTGCGTCTGATTTACAGCTGATCATATCGGTGTCGTCAATCTTGCTGTGCGGCCTGATTAATAGATAAAGGCACCGTAATTTAAATACTTTAGTGAGATGCTAATGAATGTGTGCATAAATATCGACGTAAAGTGTATACTGATCTCCACGAGATGAAGGCTGGGGTAATATGAGACCTACAGTAATGACTTAAAACAAGTACAGATTGGGACCATGTAGTCTTGAAACGTATTTACATATCGCCACCAAAAAATAATCTTAATTTTGGAGTGTAAACTTTACTAATAAATAATTAAAATAAATCCCATTTAAGGGAGGCTCCCACGCGATAAGCGCGTTATTTATATACCCTCATCTCACAAAGGCACCGCTGCCGAATATCAACACATAAATATTGGTCTGAGGTGTAATTTTTCACATACCACGTCCTCGAGCGTCGCACCTTTAAAATAAATGCAAACAAAATTTAATAGGGAGAGATGCGCAGAACCGCGGACTTCAGGTAAAAATAAACGATATCGGAACTCGCATCCAATCGTTTGAGGATATTTTATATCGCTGCCTCGGACTCTATTATCCTGTTTTTTTAGTCGTTGGTGATAGTTGCTTTCTTGATAGTGACTTGACTTAATTATCTAGTCAGACAGTATTCGCTACTATTTTGGAGGTCAAGCTATTCTGCAGTTTACGAGAAGACTCCAAATAGCAACCTGCGTCGATATAAAACTACTCGTATCATTCAACCACGGCTATCCCCTCACGCCCAAACTTTGCGCGCAATCCAAGCGGAAAGTTCGCGATTTCGTTTATAATTTCGCTGAGTTATGTCCGCTCAGTGCGGCGCGGATCGGATGCTTATTTACGGTTATTGGTTATGGACAGGGAAGTTCCCGGGGGAGTCGTAACGTGGACTCGGGCTGGACTCCGCGCCGAGGGTGCCCGCTGCCCGCCTGACGGATATATCCGTCTTCAGGGATGAGAGGAATAACAACAAGGAGTTATGAATAGATTTACGGGAATAAGAAAACGCTGAGTTTAGTCGTCTCGCTGTTTGGTTAAGTTGTCTGATCTTAAAATGTGATCTGTCTAAAATATGGTCAATAAGTCAATCGAAGAACTAAAATTAAACTATTGTACATGGTGAGTCATCATTTTGTATGTGTGAACTCATAGAATGTAATGCCTAAAAAATAAAGACAAAGCACTATTAAAAACTTCATATCTCCCATCCAATGTCCGCGACTTATCAAAAACAGCAATAACAGAAAACAACCAATAAAACAGCTCCTATCTGTATTTGTCACAAAATAAGAATTCCATCAAATAATTCGATGCCAATAAAAAACGGAGAGAGACATCGCACGCATCCGTAATAAAAGTCTGCTCGTAAATAACGTTCATGAAATATAATACACCTGCAATCTTCGGAAAATGGGAAAATCTTTTTGTAAGGGTGCGGTCGCCGTAATATTGTTATAAATGTAGTTTTCTCGGGGCATAAATAATAATGCTGGCCGAGCGGGCAGTGCCACTCCGAGTGGTTAAGGCGGCATGTGCAAAATTGTTAGTTCTGTAAATCAATTATTTTAGGTTTCTTTCCAGGAATTATTTTAGGATTACTAAAATATCATGATATTATGTGATTTTCCATAAGGATAGAAAAACTGAAAGTTTAATGATTTCATTGTTAAAATATTTATAGTATTTACTAAATGGAAAAAGTTAGGCGGATATGTAGGTATATATTATTAATAAAGTTATGGCTAAATGTAGCTACTAATAAAAATATATTTTTTAAATGATGATATATATAATATAACTATAGGATGAACCAGGGTCAAATATGCCATATAACATTACATACACACGTGTATATACATGCATTCTTAACCATTATATACATAAACTCTGTAATTTTAGTTTTCATTCCATACCATATCAATTAAATTAGCTAGAGATTTTTTTGTTTTATAGAAATTAGAATTAGTAGATAATATTATAGTTTAAAATATTCTTCCTATGACTATAATAAGGCACTGTCGTTTCAGTATATTAAATTATTTTAACCTTTTTTTCCATTTTCTCATCCACCAGCATTCCGAGTACAACTTCGTTCTTCTATTTATCAGTTACGACAATCCCGCCGCATCTGTCCGAGGCGTGGCGCGCCTCTGGGAGTCATTTCACTCCGACAGCCTGTAAATTCTCCATTACGCGATATGAAATATGCCGCTACGCCCTTCCACGAGCTATATGACCCACAGATGGACTTACTTTGGTTTGCTTTAGCGAAAACGTAAAGCGTGATAGGTTTTCAGTATATATATATATATAGTGTAATTATGTTGTGATAAAGGTAGCAAAGAACCAATTTTATAAGCATTTATGATATTAGACGTTTTAAGTCCATACAAACCTAAGAAAACATCCTTAACGAATTAATTCTGCGGGAGAGTAACGACCCTCAGTCATTAGGAAATACGACTCACAGAGAGAGGAGTCCATACAAAATTAACTAGGTTAATATAATGCCTTGGAAAAATCTTGCATACGAATATCTGCCTGAACTAAATGATTTTTTGAATAAAGTTTAAAATAAGTTCCCAGTGGCCAAGATTTTATTGTCTTGTTTACAGCGCCGATACAATGGAATGAAATAATTTTGATCTCGCCAGATAATAAAGTTCTTAAATGAAAGCTCTCAGGTGAGCTTTGGCAATCAAACGTTATTATTATAAATCCAGCGACTCCTTTAGAATGAGTCAGCTATACCAGGTTACTGGTAGTTTATGCAAAATTTTTAGGTAGATTTAGTGTGTCAACACCTGCCTTCTACAACACAGTCAATACTACAGTAAAAGGCGGAGCAACACTAAATTGTACCTATCACATATACCTGTAACAAATAAAAAAAAAAAATTGTCACTACCAACTTTAATTCATATTTTTTTAAATCTGCGAAATTTACTCATACCAAACACTTTTTGTCAATTAATTGAAATATTATCTTAACGGGGTCAATGAACTATTGGTATGAAACTATTTCTAAAACGTCTTATGTCAAAGTGGTTAACACTGGTGTACCTACAAAAACAGCCACCTAGTTTAAATATAGAAAAGAAACGTTACTAATAATCCTGTAAAAAAGAAAAATCATAATTTCGATCTACGAGCGCTTACTTCGGTCAACGTTTAAGTTTGGCAATTCAGCGAGGTAACACCGCCAGCATATTAGCACCTCGCCTGCGGATTCTGCTTAATTGTTAGTTTATTATTTGTAAGATAGTATATATATTAGATAATACATAGATAATGATATTGTTGTCCCAATATTATGGTTTACATTTTTTTCTTTTTACTTGTGTTTTCTTGATATATTGGTGTACTACAATAAAGAATTTTGGATTTGATTTGATTGTTTTATTTTTCGTAAGTTGTATTTACGAGTAATAACCCAGTATAATTATACCTATACACGAGACCGATATTCGCATTACAATATATCGCGGTTTCAACACGAAATTTGGCTTTTGTTCTCGCTCCGTAATGTCTTTATGCGACCACTAAAAGCAATATTATTTCAATTAAGAGCTTGATTTAGATCCGAAGGAAAAACTCAAAACAATGAGCTGTCGAGAATTCTCTTATATTCTCCGCAATACTCGAAAATAATGCGCAATGAAACGTGTGATTTGTGTGAGTGTACACTAAAACGCTCTTGGAAATAAGATAGAGCAATTATACCAGGTACGGGCGACTCGATTGTTTTTAAATAATCGAGCAAAAATTTACAAACTAATGCATAGCTGGTAGCTGGAAATAGATCTTTGAGAGCATCTGTGCATTGATGTGAGTATTTAAGTAGATATTAGTTTATTAATATTATGTATCGGGAGCCCACACTATTTTCCAAAACTTCTCGGAGCGCTAGGTTGACATCGACGCGTCACGACACTCGCGACGCGACCAAAATGCTGACCTTTTTCTAGCTCAACCTATCAGCATTGTCATCCCGTGTGGTAGTGCGGCCAGTGTGCTAGGCACGCTGCCTTCTGGTAGTGGGCTGGAGTACTTAGATTATCTTTAGGATTTTCTAATGATTTTCTAAGTTCCCTCCTTTTTTGTTGTAGTTAGAAGTAGTATAATTTGTTTTCTACCTTTGTTTTAATGTATAATTATTGTAAATAAATATTATGTTTTGTAAATGATACGAGTTAATGACTCTGTTTCGATCCCAATCTATAAAACATCAACTTTCAGAAAAAAAATCAAAATTGATTATGAAAATTTCACTCGTTTCCTATGAAAAATGAGACCGTCATTAACAGATAACTTATTCGTTAGCACAGCCATCAAACTTGTGTTACGAATATAAATAATATTCTCTTGAAAACTGCTGTGACTAAGAATAGATAGGTATTAAGAAGCACGTCTCAACAATTAAACACGTCGTCAGTTGTCTTGTAAGACATCAAAATAAAATCACTACTATTTATGTATCAGAGAGCATATTAACGGCAGACTGTCTCTCGCTCTTATAATGCCATAAATCGTCTGGGAAATATAACTGTTAACACTCTGTCATACTCGTATGCATCGCCGGGGCCCGACGGACCGACACATTTCCTGAACTAATAATCATAACAGGATTAAAATATTATGCTAATAGAGTCATCCTGATATAAATTATTTCTTAATGTTTTTGCTTATAGTTAATTTACTGATTATTTTCACATTCGAGCAACATAACTTCACGCTTGACTACAGTACAACTATTTTTTGTTTTGAATAATAAAGAATGATATGATTTATCATACTCTTTTCGATCTATTAAATTGATATGTTTATTTCATCAGCATTTATTCATCTGACTATGTTTGGCAACACAGTCAAATGCTTTTAAATTATTGTATCAATATACATTCTAAAAATAGGAAATACATCAACATAATTTTTTTGAAATTTCTCTGCTAAGTAGAGTTCGTGGTGGTAACAAAAGCATTCTAACAACTATAGCTGATAAATATGACTGTCCCATCCAAAGACACTGGGTGAAATCATTAATCTAATATGTTGTTTAAATTAAAAGAAATATGTTATTTAAAATAAAGGTTACTTATTATAATAGTTTATGTTTCATGTAATTGTACTTTTATGGATCTTGTATCTGAAATAAAGAGATTATTATTATTATTAAACTATTTACAAACAATCAGATCTCTTCTATTTATCTTACGAAAGTGTGTTTGAGTAATAAATCTCAAAGTGAGCGAGCTTCAAGCATATCATATTGAAGCTTCATTTTAATGGGCAACTACTCAACGGAAGCTCACCAAGTGTTATGACGTGTTAATAGTCACTTGTTTTATAAACAAATCGACCCTTCATAGCACACAGCCAACGGAGTATTAAAATGATTAATGACTCGGATAAAACATGGGGCTTTATGATCGTGTCAAACATATTAATTGAAAACATTCATATATCTACTTTAATTAAGATAACACTATTGATATAGCAATTGCATGCAATTACCAATGTTAAGCAAAGGTCGACGCGGTCAGTCCTTGGATGGGTGACCAAATCATTTTGGGTGCTTCCGTGGTTCGGACCACGTTAATTATCCCTTATTAATTATTTATTATTGGTCCCGGCTGTTTGTCATAGTTACAGATAGTCACGTCAGTCGTTAAGCCATGTCAGAGGCACTTACGGCAGCTTGATTAACTCTCGACACCAGAGTTGTCCATTCTCATTCGATAAGAAGAAGATTATGGAAAAAAAAATATGTTTGGCATGAAGTACTTTTTACGGTTGGCTTCAGTCACACCAATATTATTAAGGTAGAAGTTTATGTTAGTGTCTGCTTGTGGCTTCTTCGCGTTTACACGGCTGAACTGATTAGGATAAAATTTAGTTTAGACATGCATTAGATCTTAGACATGGTATTATTATATGTTTGGAACTAGCACATACACAACAGTAGCACACTAGGGTGCGATTAATATTTTTAATATAAACTATATATATTATATTATATACGGCTTTTAAAAACTCGCTAAAATTATCCATTACGATAGCTACAATAAAGCCAGCGTAATAAAAACTCTTCCAGGAAATTAAAACTCCTTTGGAAATAAATAAAAAATTGACACATTTTGTAATATGTCACATATCACTGAAAAGTCATTCATGACAGTCATTCTGATGCTTTTAAGTTATTACTCTGAGATTTTTGCAATAGCATAATTATTTTAAATGATTTAAAATTTTAATTATCTCTTGCCAGAAACCACAAAATGAAGAAAATAAAAAAGAAATTTGAGTCATGTCCCCCGATAGCTTCGATACATGATTTTTTCCCGAGAGTCAGAACTTTTCTTTTATTCATATCTTTGAAATGGGGATGTATAATTATTGGGATACTGTGTATAGTAAGTATGGATACATTTTTCCACTAGTTTTCATTCATTATTAAGTAATTTATTTAGCAAAATATGAACTTTAACATTAATTACAATAATAAAATATAAAAACAAGGGAAGAAAAACTAAACATACTACTTCTAACTACTACAAAAAAGGGGCACTTAGAAAATCTTTAGACAAGCCTAAAGATAATCTAAGTGCTCCAGCCCACTACCAGAGGGCAGCGTGCCCAGCATACTGGCCGCATTACCACGCTGAACTTTAACTAATTTACAGTTTAGACATGTATCCTGTACATAAGGTGTTGATAGTAGTATAGCCAATAGTATTTTTACCGGAATATAATTAGTTTAGGCTATTACCACATTATTCATTAAACTAAGCCGAGGGGTAAAAAAAATAGAAATAATGAGTACTTATCCAATTGCTTACTGTTTACTGGTTTTGTAGTTTTATGCCTTTAAAACAATTTTCTTTTATTATGTACCTTGTATTACAGAAGAAAGGCATGTAAACAGTTATATAGCAAGGTTGTGAACAATAATGACAAGTGATAGTATTAGAATAATCGCAGGGAGCACCTGCATTCAATCTGCGCAGGACCGGGACGAAAGGTACAAGAAGAGAGGCCTATGCTCAGCAGTCGGCGATAACAGGCTGATGATGATAGTATGAAGAACATCCCTTACTGCTACCTTCGTAAATAAATTTTTTCTTCATTCTTCATGAGAGTTGTCATTCATATAAGCTACGAGAGTTTTCAATCCACCATTAGCGCTTCTGATATGGAGCATTTTGTACATAAAAAATATAATGTTTATTCCTCTAACCAACAACCATGAAACTGATTTCGATGAAACTCAGACATGTTTCAATTTTTTTTTTAACTTGAACAGGTTTGCACTTGGCCATAGTTTACCTGATAGCAAGCAAAGTAAAAAAAAAGGCAAAGAAAAGACCAAAGACGGAGCGTGCAAAAAAAAAATGAAACATACCAGTTAGAAAACAAAATGTAAAGATATCGGTTACAAATTATGAAAATATTTTAACCATTCATTTTTATCTAGTACTCACGACACAAGCGTTTGCTTAGTGTGGGGGGCTAGATGGCGCTGTGTGCTGTGCATGTCCTGGAATATTTATTTATTCTTTATATAATAAATAAATAAATATTCCGTGACATTGCAAACAGCCCCACACTAAGCAAACGCTTGTGTCGTGGGTACTAGATAACGGATAAAATACTTATATACTTTTTTCTTTCTTTTTTTTAATATATTACTACTAACTCGTTTATGTGGTTTCTGACGCTTTGTTTTTTTATATTATTTTCCCAGGTACATTGCTACTTACACCTGACTGATATAAAGGACAGAGATTATCGTGATAGTAGTAATAAAAAGACGCTTACAAGTCTGTGGGTCTATATATTTTATGGGGCGGATGTATTGTTGGCGGTTTTTGGATTCTTATTAATCATCGCTGTCAAATGGGTAAATATTTATTTGATAATATAATGTAAAGCAGAAATGCATCACAATCTAATAAACACAAAAAAACACTTTTTACTAAACTACAAATACAAATACAAAATCATTTATTTTCCAAAGATATTTTTCACAAAATGTTTCGAATCCTCTGACCTCGTGGTAGCCGTTAGGCTGTGTTACGAGGCCAGAGTCATCTCCAAGTATGTTCATAATTCAATTATAATAACGTCTTATGAGCTAGGTTACACAAACAATTTTTTTATTTTGTTTCAATATCTAACTACCCTCAATTTGTAGTACTTTTTTTGTAAAACTGTAGGTACTTTTCATGTATGACTGTTAAGTTGTCGATTAAATATTTCTTTTTAACTAAAACAGGTTTGAACTTGTCCATAGTTTGCCTGATGGTAAGCAAGAGCTATGGTCAAAGATAGATCGTGCTTACCCAATAAGAACCGGTTCACTCTCACTTTAAAGATCGTAGGAGTATATTTCGTGGGGAACAAGGAGTCAGGCAGTGAGTTTCATAACTCAGCATTTTTTACACGAAGCCGGTACGTTACGGTGCGTACGTACAATATACGTAGACGCGTGCACCGCTTCGTGTGACACTTAAGAAAAAAACACTATGTATGTACATAATTATAATCTTAATTATATTTAATACTAGCTGTGCGCGCGATTTCGTCCGCGTGGAATAGCTATTTTGGGCATCATATTTATTTTTACAAACGGAAGCCCTCAAAAATGAATAAATTTCCCCGTTTTTTCCACATTTTCCAATGTTTCTTTGCTCCTATTAGTTGCAGTTGCATGTTATATAGCCTATAGCCTTCCTCGATAAATGGTCTATTCAACACAAAACTATTTTTTTAATTCGCACCAGTAGTTCCTGAGATTAGCGCGTTCAAACAAACAAACAAACTCTTCAGCTTTATAATATTAGTATAGATTTCTCATAACATCTGTTTCAGGGGATACGACTACTAGCAACATTATGGATATTTGCAGCTTTACAGAATGCAATATTCGCTCTAGTCTTTGAATACTTTGCTAGCCCTCTCCATTACGAAGAGAAGGACTCAAAAGAGGCTTTAGAGGACTGGCCCAAAACATTACTCCACTGCATTATACCATTTGGTACGTACATATTTTTACCCGACTTCGAAAAAAGAGGTACTCAATTCGTCTGTATGTTTTTTTCGTATGTTACTCGATTACGCCGCTGTTCATGGACTGGTTTTAATTATTCTGATTCTAGTACCTAGCTATATATTCAGGTTGCCTCGTTAGAAGGCCAGATTCATTCCAGTACTGCAGTTATGACCTAACTTTGATCACAGAGTAAATAAAACGCATATCGTTTCATGACATTATGGAAGTTATGGCACGAGAACCAAATTAACCGGACATCGAAACAAACAAATGTTATTTTATAGAAACTATAATTTGACAAAATCAGGCAGCCACATATGAACTGAATCCAATTGTGCTTATTTTGTATCACACACGAGTATACAATAATTACATCTAATTGCTTTTCTTTTTAGTAATACTTTATTGTATCTACGTGGTTAACAGCTGGTATATCGAATGCCCGAAAAAACAGAAAAAGCCGCCAATAGTAAGTCATTCAGTATTATAGTAATAATAATAAGAGTAGTGAGTGAGTTGGTTTGTTGATGTTTATTTCTTCACGGTACAACGGAGCAATGGGTCACCAAGATTTCTGGTATAGGAGGTAGCATTAGACCCCTAAAGTGGCATAAACTACTTTTCATAACGTAAAACCGCAAGCAAAACCACAGGCTCTCACTAGTACCACTAGTTTATAAATAATTTTTATCACATCTGATTGTTATCCTTTTTTCATTTCAGTGTAAGATTCCAATGACTGACTTCAAGTAAGAAGCCTTGTTATGATTGTGTTTTTGTGATGCAATCAAGTCAAAGTCAAGTCAAAGACCTCGAGCAATGCAACTATTCTTTTACCATTCATCACCGTACAAAGAAGAAGTAGAACAATTTTCAAAAAAGTATTGATTTTATAAACTTATTTGGATATGTTCGAAAATAATCACGCACGGCAGGATTCAAACCTGCATCTCTATGAAAACGCCAAGATGGCTTAGTCATTAGAGCATTATGAATGATCGTGGCATCCTGGGGATGCAAAAAATTGCAGATTCAAATTCTACCGGCCGTGATTATTGTAAATAAGTTTATTAGTAAACCAAGATAAAATCTTTGTGCGGGTGTAGTACAATAAACTAATGAATATAGAGCTGTTGAGAAAACACCAGTAAGGCATACTGCAAAGCTGTGAATGACAATAATATAGCTGGTGGTCGTAACTTACGTAAAAAGATATTTTGCAAGAACAGAAGTTAGAAAAGAAATACGTGTAAAAATTTTAATTTTTGATTCCATTATCATACAGAATTTTTAAGTCTACTATAAAAATAATATGCATTGAAGATTTTGTGATTTGATGTATACGTATGAAAATGAAATTTAATTCGTGTTTGAAATAGTTTTTTCACACATTTTAACTACACAGTGACATATATATTTTATTTTGGAAACCCTAGCTTTCATACTATCATGTGTATTTATTTAAGTCTTGGAAAACATATTAAAATTTATATCGGAAAACGCAACGGAGATATTTTTAGAATTACTATGATTGGAAAATTGCCTCTTTTATAGGGTTCGATGTTAATTTGATTTGAAATTATGTTAGAAATAAGATGTATATAAATATATTAAGTTATTATAGATATAGGTACCTACAGGAATATGAACTTAGTTAATAATGTAAAATTGTACATTGTTTTTATATTTTTAATTTCAAAGTTACTGATGAGTAACAATTAATTACATTACAGACAACAAAAATTGTTAACGTCTTTTGTAAATTAGATGAATAGAATGTATGATTGTTTTTAATCACAATTTCTAGCAGAATTAGATAAAAATAGGTATATTACATGTAATTGAAGAAATAATAATATATAACTGTTTTCTATATATTGTATGGTAAGTGTAATATAGGTAAATATATCGCTGATACTGTTATTGCATGGTGGTTTTTCGTTTTACATAATTTAAGATTATTTATTTTTTCTCAAATTCACAACTTCAATACAATACAATCGTTGGTGATATGTAAATAAGTATTGAATGGCACTCATCCTTGATTAACTTAAATATTCTCGAATTAACTACTTGGCATTCATCTGGACATAAAAACTATTGATAAACTTATCAAGTATTTATTTAAATTTCGTTATAATAGTCGTTACAGCTAATTGTTAATTTATTAAAGTGACTAACTATCATTTAATTATAACGTTCTAGAAAATATAGCAATAAAACTAAAATCGCAATAGCTCGAATTAGTCATTCTGGCACCGAGTCAATGGTAAGCAAATTAAATTATCGCTTTGTTTTAATATGAGACTATTGTTGCAGAATAATTATCAAAACCACGTATGTGTCGTTCGTTGGGAATTAGAAAGTCGCCTACTGACACATTGTGTATTTTGAAGGCGCACGACTGAAAATTTTAATTTTGAACAATTTGTTGAGATTAAGATCTCGTTGAAAAATATTATGTTGTTAACATTCCGTCTGCGATGATGATTTTTGGCACACGAGAAAATTTTATGTGTGGCAATTTTATAGCCTTCAAGACACTAGAGTCATATTTTGAGCAAGTGTAATTGATTAGTGCGACAGCTGCTGCGGCTTCTCATTAACCACTTTACATTGTTCTACGAAAATAAATGCACACGCATTTAGCACATGAATGATAGCCACATATTAACATTTAACCACATTAAATGGATATTTCAACGTGACAATAGTAGGTAAGATAGATGCTATGCAGTATTTAATAGGCAAGTGATTCAGAATCTAAGAAATAATGCTTGTTAAGTTCCGTTAGGCATCCATACTATAAGACGAGACGTATGACATATCAAATTCCTCCGGCAGATAATAAAAATTTATAAAACCGCGGTTATCGTAAACAGAACAAATAGCAAAGTTTACGAGCCATTTCGCGCTTTTCCATTTGCATGATACGAGTGTGACACTGGATCGAGCGCAGACGAGGTTATAGCCGCCCCTAGGTCATCACAAGATATTATTTATTTGCACTCCCGAGTTTTACTGCGGCCATCGAAACATCGGTCAAAAGGTCGTGAGCGCTGGAATAGAACAGATATCAATCGACTCCATATCATGTTACTAACATCACTCACCATTCCTCTTCCTCCATAAACAAAGTGTGAACTATCATAAAAATAACAAAGAAACAATATAACTGCCCAACTCGGCGTATAACTAACGAAAATTCCCGACAGACATATTTAGAGCTGTTAGCGCTTCTTCATTATAAAAACATCTAACAAAGGCCTTGTAAAAAGTGAAGTCATAACAGGAAACGTGATACAGTGGCCGGCCGGTCCCGAGTACCGCTTTCATCATAAAGACGCGGTAAGCAACCAGCTGGCGCTTCACTTTATGTGGTTTCTTGACGGCTCCTCTTTAATAATCGTGTTTATTTTCGAAAACGGAACACCCATAACTTTCCCGAGTGCTTCTTCAGATTCCTATGAAGATGTGTCATTGACTGCCGGTATCAATTACACTGCTCTCATCTGCCACCGCTATTAATAAAATACTCAACGAACGGAGTGCCGTCTTTGTCACAAACGGAACGAGAGCAGACTTCATCAAGTTTGTAGCTAGGCGATATTAGCTAAGCACACATATACGCGAACAAGAGAGGAACAGTGCAATAAGCTGCCTCGGCTAATAACAACAGCGGCATCGCCGGCGATATCTCAATATCGTAGGTGCGAGCAGTAAGCAGTTAATTAACACATGACGGTTGTCGTGGAAATAGAATTCCTGTAAGCGAGTGCGGGGTGCGCTCGCGCCCGGCCCGCGCCCCGGGGCACGCACGCTCTAGCCCGCTGTTTGTTTACAAGCAACGAGACTTCATTACGCCGCTGGCTAATGTATTCAGCTTCAGCCTCCACGTTAACAGCGACACTTCTCGGAATCAATATGCTCCTTGTATGTTTTGATTGGCTGCCGGCTCAGCTCGCGCCCGAAAGCGGCCCTAATACCTCGCACCCCTGAACACAATTTCCTCTAACTCCGCACCGATACTTTAATGACGCTGAATACAACGAACAGATTACAGTGTTAATACTCGCCGAGGATAAATTTCCAATAGTGGTAACGACCTCTGCATTGAACTTGTCCAATTTTAGGGTAAAGCGCATTAATTTGGTTTATTAACGTCTTTAAATGTTTAACGTTTCCTGTTCATGTTCTGTTACTCGTCCCGTTGTCTATTGTTGTGATTCTCGGTAATAAAATAAAATGAAATTATTTTCCGAAGCCGACCATAAACAAGTCGAAACTGAGCCACATATCTGTTTGATAAGGCAAGAAGCGACGTTGCCAAAATCCATCGCGGCAACTCTTGATCCTTCCGACCCCAAAAATAATAATGTTTCATCTTATAAAAATATTTCCCTTACGACTGTCGCTCGGTATATCACGGTATTTGTCACAGAGGATCACCCTTTATGTTCGTTTCCAGTCAAACCCCTTAGATAAGCGAGCCTTTTATATGCCAAATATAATATATTATGGTTTACAATTCTTGCTAGGGCATAACGTGGATATTCCTGTACTGCGGAACATTCCACCTCGGCAGTAATACATCCTATGTAGGTTATATACTCGTGTAGTGTGTTCGTTTCGCAATCAAGACTCGCTCGCTTTATGCGGCAGGTGTAGTTTACACAGCCTCTGCGGTTCTATGACTGAATTCATTTTCGCTGTAACTCAACGCTCGTGTTATAATAATGGTCCTATGTTATGATCGTAGGTAACAATAGATACAATAGAAGCTGGTAGTAAGACATGAATATAATAAACTTCTTTTCTTTGCTATTTTGTCAAATCTATAATGTCATTGAATTAATCTAAATATTCATAAAAAAACTTCTGTTGTTTCAACAGCGTATATTATTTGGCATATCTAGAACAGTCTAGCAGACACGAGCCATTACTTCCAACATATGAGCAACGCAAAAATATCAGCGTATTATGGTAGTATGGGTTATCAGAGCAGAGTCGCGGAGGCATTCACGAGACTCGCTTTAATGGATTACTTCTTTCATATTCCGCAACGTACAATGTTTGCGCTCCTATGATCACGGATAGTGATTTAATTCTCTGTGTTCCCTTCACTTTATCGTCGCCAAAATTCCAACTATTCACTCTAGACAGGCAAAAATAAAATTTACATTTCATCGTAATAGCATTTCCCGATACAAAAGCTTTGAGAGCTCGCTTGTCACCCATCTGTTTGCACGTCTGTAGCTCCCCTTTCATATGAAAGACGAAAACAAACAGCGAATGTGCCAAATAGCAAACAATATTATACGGAATGCACAATAATATCAGTTCCGATGGGGCGGTGCGGGGTGTTTGCTTCCGCGAATAAATATGAAATTGGAGTCTCGCCTCGGCCTCAGACGAGCAAATATTATGGAAAGTTTGCTTTGGTAAAATGATAACCGACGAGATTGAAAGTCGGGCTTAGCCGCGAGGCAGGGAGCACTACCGAACAAACGAATGGAAAATTCTTATCCTGACAAGAGCTTCTCATATTAAACTTGTGAGCAAACTACTTATTTGTTTGCTTTGCCAGCTTTATTTTTTCTGGCCAGACCAATATTGCAGAGATTTTTTTAAATAGTATTCAATTGGAGCCATGTTTCGTTTTTGTATTTTGTTGTGTTAGTTTTGAATGTAACGTAAGTCATTTGAGAAAAAAAATGTGAGTTATACAATACACAGTTATGACTGTTGCGATAATATGTAATATTTCTAATTTTCAACATCGTCAAACGTTTTCTTGAGAAGTGCGAAGTTACTAAAATATTCAAATCACTTGAATCGTAATAAAACAAAACTTATAGAAAACAAATCTATGAAATATATTAAAGTGTGTGATATATATTTGACATAAAAATATGATTATAAAATGTGTATAAATTTTAATTCGAACAGTAAATAAAATATAGAAATGACTTACTTCTTACACATCCATGATACAAGCGTTAGATTAGTATGGGGCTAGATGGCGCTGTGTGATACATATGACCTGAATTATGTTTTTATTTAAACCCAAACAAACATTACCAAATTCAAGATCTGCCTAAAAAATCTCAGCAAGTATAGATAGAATGTAAAGTAGACGCAAGTTGCATACATCCCAGGCCGGCCATCAAGCGCTGAAGCATCCGAACCTTGATCCCACCTTATCATCCCGTGAGAATAACTCCTAGATTTATGGTGCACGTAAAACTTTATGTCGTGTTTTGTTCTGTACTATTGGAACACTGGTTTATTATGAACACGTTTCTGTTTATTGGGTATCGATTTGAATTTGGAATTAAAAACTGCATTTTTTGTTTGCGGTGTGATGAGAATAGTGGTAGTTTCTGTTGAAAAAAAAAACAGTCAAGTTTTTTTTGTACATCATATTAGTCACATCTATTAAACACTAAACTAAATACATTTTCAGAATAATACCTACTTCTTACAATTCACATTTGTTTAGAAATTTCTGGTCTTTTGATAAACAAATACCTAACTCTTAAAAATACTTAAGTAAAGTTACCTTTATGAATAAATAAATAAATTCAGTGACAAAAAAACAAAGAATACAAAGTATTTATCGGCTATTTGATTAGGTAAGTTATAAAACATTAAAATATTAGAAGTCACCTTCAGAAGGAACAATGTAAAAACTGTATGAATAATGAAGGAAGCTATATGCTAATACTAATTTCATAAACATGGAATAGCATCATTCATTCAATTTAAATGAAGAATATATAGGACCTAGTTCAAAGGTCTCGAGACTGGATTTACATTTTTGTATTAGGAATATTAATATAATGAGGACCTATTGTTAATTAAAGTGGAAAGTCACCTATTAACGAGCTCTGACGTAAATGCAAAGAATACATGATTCTGAAATGAAACTATTTCAATAGGCTGTTGACAATGATTAACTGATTAACATTAGATTTCATTAATATGTAGTTTTTTTACATAAAATTGTTTACTATCGTAAAAAAATGACCAAACTGAACCGGTTGGGATCGGACACGTTAAATTGTAGGTCCCTGCTGTTTGTCACAATACGGCAGTTGTTAAGTCATGCCAGAGCTTAAAAACTCTCGACACTTGAGTAGGACACTCTCATAAGTCACAAGCGCAAAGAAAATCAACGGCCAAACACAAAGAAAACGAAAAACCAACGCACCTATTTCATCTTCAACTTCGTTCCAAAAAGGTTTTCGTTTACCATACACGAAAAATACCCGAATCGTTCACTGAATGCTGACCTCACGGCTTCCAAATCCAAAAATCACCGCTTCCAAAATCCGATGGACAAGCGGCCACATGATTGGCGATTGGAAAAATTCTGGTTATAGACTCGAGGTAAGCCCCCGAGAGCTTCGGTAATAGAAGCGTCTTTACGAGGCAAGCACTTGACACATCAACACTACATTGACTGTAGAGCTGAGAGGATGGTTATGTATAGAGATGCTCGCAGGTATGATAAGGAAAGTTTGGGTGTGTTTTGTGAAAATTTAAATTTGTTTTTTTTTTGTTTAAGAGGAGATTTGCTTAAAGTATAAAGTTGAGTAAGCGTTTGGTAGACTATTCTAAACGTATATTATTAACGTTAAATAATTGCGTAGATGTAAAAGACGAGAATACTTTGTTATTTAGTAATTTATTTATTTATACAAATTAGGTATTTACCTATATAATTGGTTTGTATTACAGGAAGCTTGTTTATAACCGACCGCTAGTCTACCTACTTAGAAGGTAAGTCACTCAGACTACTGTAAGCAGTGTAAGCATATGCTTAGTAGTGGAGTACCTGGAGCATTCAAAACCGTAAAGCCTCGGACTAGAGATATAGTTAATGAATTAATATGATCGATGTGGGAAATTGTTTGTTAAACTATAAATTGCAATGTTTACCCAAAAAATTTTTGTGCACTCCATTATTTCATTGTTTAAACAAATTATTATGAAAAAATTATGTTTGACCATATATAGGTATTTTATAGAAACAATAAAAAAATATAAATTATTAAAATCTCAATAACAGCTCTGTCTGTATCGAAGCTCGCCCGCCACTTTCTGCAATGTCATCGTTGCATATAAAAAGTTATGACCGCTGGCAATATTTTCGAGTCGGCCTCTCTCGTCGGAAACGATATGCAGTAAACGGTCGGGCGTGAGTCTCCTGGGCCCTCGGACCCCACCGGGCTGACCCGCGGACTTTATGCCAATTTTCATAAAAATAAATCTGAGCGCGTTGATTGAACCGGCCGCCCAACCTCCTCAGATCGACTTTCTATTTTATTGTTATTAGCTCACTCGCTAGGGTACGAATTATTGTTTTGCCATTTGTTCCCGAAAAATAGAAATGTCTGTCGGTCCGACGCGGGTATAAGTTTATGTGACAAGTTTGATACGACGATAGCGATGGGTTCCCTCCGCGGAGGAATATTGTTTCCTCGGAGCGGGGCCGTGTATCAAAGGAAGCGGTGGGTTGTGTGTTTGTTTATGTGGACCTTTTACTCAGAGTATTTTATTATGCTAACCAGGCTCAAACGAAACTTGCTGTAACCGGAAATATTAGTCAATAATCGTTACAATAAAATTTTGCTCTATTATAAACGCTATTGCAAGTAATCATTGACGTCAATGAAACTAAATATTCCGAATTATACTAGTCCAAAATAAAATGCAGAATAAATACTTGCAAGTAGCCTCCAGCCAAGACAAATTTAACATTACACCTTTAATGAGCTCTCAAATACATTTGTGGCAAAGAAAATCAAGAACATCCCATACTTCGTAGAGGAATAAATAACGCCAATTTACAGTTGAAATTAATGCAGGAGCTGCAAAAAGTGTCGGAGAAGCGACCAATATGGTTCATGGCTAACCTGCAAACAGTGTAGCGGTTCGTACAAAAGTTACAAGATGACACTTGTTATCGATGTGATCTGATGGATCAAGGTGTGGCACTACGCATAGTATTTTACCCTCCCGTAGTAGAAGTGCGATGGCTATCGAAGACCCCACACGGCCAGGCACTCCCGACGCATAACTAGCCACAGCTACCGCCGCCAATTTGCGACACTTTTACGCTCATAACAGCATCAGATACCATTTATGTCTCGCTACTGCCATTTCCAACCTTGTTTACTTCAAACTCGCCTTATTGAATGCGATAAACAGCTCCCATTTAGCATAAAACTGTCCACTTAGACGTACTTAGTTACAAAATGAAATACAAGATTATAACGTCCGCTGAGAAGCAGAGTGTGGAAGGAGCGAGGCCGCCCTGATTTATCGTCGGCCACTTTTGAATATTAAATAATGTTTAATGGGAGCGCATGATTGGCCCATTAGCCGACGTTCCTTTCACGTTTAATAAAGAGTCATTTAAGTATAAGGCCGCGACGCTTTTCCCTTATCTGCGTCGAGTATGTCGTACGGTTGAGAAGTGCCGCCCTATCGGGATTAATTCATAATTTTATCCATGTACGTAGGTGTGTTCGATGGTTTTAAAGTCAGAATGGTCACAATTAAATACCTCAATTCAATTACCATACGCTCACGATATTCCTTACGTCGAGAATGCTTTATGAAGCGCTTTACCTGCTGATAGCTGAGGTGAAGCCGTGACGGTCCCGAACGGTTCAATTCCCATGCCAAGTAACACCTCGTAGAATCATTATGAAATTAGCTCCTTCCCTTGTGTTGAAACCCTTCGGTTGAGTCTAATGTCATCTTTCCTTTAGAACCGAGAATACCAATATCAAATTGACGCACAATTATTTGTCCATAAGAACTTCAGCATAAAGTTTTACTTCAAACCGCACCTAAGTGGTGTTACAGCTTTTAAAATCTTCTTTAATGACGCTTAATAATTCTCAAAGAACACTCATAACTTACAGCTTGTATCGCGCTAAATCGACACTTCGCACGTCGGCATGATAGAACGATGTACTGTTCAAGTCGATAAAACCGCTTGTTAAACGAAAAAGTGTACGTTATTACGATTGCATTCCGTACTTAGTCCCAGGATGCGTAATTATGAAGATGTATTTCCTCCATAAGCCTCGGGTAACATAAGTGGAGGGCGCTGCGGCTGCCGGTACAGACTTCCTAATGACACTTCGATCTCGCGGCAGGCTCATTATCGCGAATCATGCGATCGGCTCCCGGGAGTTATTCCTCTTAATATCTCGGCGGCGGGATGAGAGCGGGATATCGTCACGTATGCGCGCTCGCGGCCACCGCCGTAATTATATCGACGCAATTAAACCCGACTAATATATTATAATCGTTCGGTTAGCATCGGCAGTTTTTGCAAGAGGCGCGGGAGCCGACATCGGACGTTTAGCCGCGTCGCGTTCACACAGCATCCCGTAGCACCCTATTACGGTCTTCTGTGATTGGTAATCTTCTGCGAATCTCGAAATCGAGACATTGTAATTGCTTACTTTTAAGGACTTGAACTCTTAAACGATTTGTCCCGATAAAGCTTCTAAAAAGCGCTCTCATCGTCTGCCGAAGAACGCAATGTAAATTACTGCTACGAACGTATTACAAAATACACAATGCGGGCACGATAAAGCTTAAGGAAATCTGCAGTAGAATTACTTACATAATGGCCTGCCTATAATTTGCGTTGTAAACGTAACATAGGTCCGTATACATTAGGCAGTCACGTCAATGTGACTGCCTAATAAACGGCTCGGGCAGTTTGATTTCCTCGCGAATCATGAGAAAATTATTCTGCTCGCCGAGCGAGGGCGCTTTGAGAACATCCGACGGATAAGAATAATTACTTACATTGATTGAACCCTTATAATCCGTTTATTTAATAGTCGACAGATGTTAATCGGTGCACTGGCTATAATTACGCTTCGATTCCTGACAAGAAAAACGCTAAAGCGCGCTTCTAACGCGCGCGGCAGATTTATGGCGAGCGAGTGAGAACATCGGCCTCGGGATGTGGGAACTCATATCGTTCTCTATTTACGCAACATATTATATCGAAACTAAGTGATTGCATTCATTTATTTCAAACACAATTCTGAAACGCTTCGGCGAGATTAACATGGGAAATAAAATTCAAACGGTAACAGTTCACAGGCAATAAATTCAGCCGAAAATTAACACATCGTGAAATAAGGAGTTACAAAACGGCATTCAAAGTGATATAGTTGTTTTAATTAGCGTTCATAGTGGTATCCGCTCCACGGAGTTTTTAACTAAAATTTTCCATTGTATGCAAAGCAGAAGCAGAGTTCATCCATCACTTCATATTTGCGTCTGCTGACGGCGGAGTGGCCGCGCTGCCCTACTCCTGCACGCTAATTGGGATCTACTGTTCAAAACAACATTAATTATCATACAAAAACCGATTGTCATCTGTCGTAGTTTGTGATAATCTGGAATCTTTGACACAGAACTCGCCCTGACTTCGTTAATATCTGGCCATATGCCGCTTTACTAACCGGCCGGCTTATTAACGGCAGATCGACAAGACGAATTAAGCAAAAGTTACAAGTTCTTGTAGACATTTTCTAGAAAATCAAGTAAAAGTAGAAATTGATTAAAACCGAACTCAAGCATTCAGAACAGGAAAATGTCACGCCATATCCGATGCAGGCTCAACCTTTTACTATGCAGCAGCCATTGAATAGTTGGCAAGATGGAGTGAGTTCAGTATTTAAATATCAAAGTCATAAATGCCATACGCGTGCTTGTTAACGCGCGCATGTAAATTCTAATCCTTGTTGCATTTAGAACGGGGCGGCCTAGTAATTATGTGCTTTCATTTGTCTGTTCCGAGGAACAAACGAGCGCGGTGTAAGCTCGCTCCATGTAAAGCAGTTAGCAGTACTCTAATCTCGCGCTCGCATTAAATTAAAGAATAAGTCTGCGTACACTTTACCAACAACGTCGAAACACAATTCTCCTTCACATTTTCTTATTTGCATATTAAAATAATTTCGAGTAAACGCAATACGTAAAGTCGCTTGTACTGCGCGCGGGCGTTTCCCAAACAGCCTACGTGGCTTTTGTTGGCGTCCCCAAAATAAGCTTTATGCTTGACGTGGTTTAATACAATATCCCGCTAAGCTCCGCGGACGAGGTGCTCGTATAGAACTCGGGAGTGAGCCACGATGACAGATAAAGGCGGGCTGTGCGCCCAAATAGATAAACTAGTGTGGAAATTAATGTCTACATTTACTGGTGCATGAAGTTTGTACTTAATTATAGTTTTATAGCTGTTCGCTTTTTAAATGTGTATTAACCGCAAAGAGCGCGCATTATCGTAACAAAGGAAGTGTATAAATTATCCGCGGTAAAGTGGGCTTTATCGCGACACCCACAAATATTTATCAAAGTGAATAGTTTTCCACGAACCATGAAATTGTATTGCAGTAGATAACCGATGATACATGTATGTTGTAAGATGGCGCATAATTTGTGGTGCACCTTTAATTAAACACTGAATTTATGCAACCAACCTTGCTGCCGTGTCTTGAAATTATGGAGCAAGCTTTATAGCTGAATACTGTATTCTAATATAATTACATAGAATGTTAGATACTGTAAATTTGTTGGTATTGGTATGATTATATGCTAAAGACTTACAAAGAAGCTGTAATTAGGTAAGTAAAATTCTATATGTAAATATAATATTGTATGTGAAAATTCTACAAAGTAAACCTATGTAGATAGATAGATAGAATAACTCTTTATTGTTGACACATATTTAAAAAAAGTACATAAAACAAATTGTATTTGACACACAACTAGACAAACAAACTAGTGCCACAAGCGGCGGCCTTATCGCTGAAAGCGATCTCTTCCAGGCAACCTTCGGCTGGAGAGAAATAAGCAAAAAGAAAAAAAGAAGAATGTGGTGTACAACAAAGAGGAAATAAGAAATATTACTAATATACCTATGTATTTCTTTGTTATAATAATGAAACAATTTATATTATGTCTAGGTTCATACGCGCTAGGCATGTATTGGTCAACTTGGGTCACTAAATATAAATAAAAGATTTTTTGTGTTTGTAAGTTTCAGGCACGATTATAAAAGCAACAGTTAATGGATATATAAATTAAATACTGAATATACATAAACATTTTAATTAAAATTTAAAGTAACAGTAGGTATATTTACGTACTTAGAATAAAACATGGGCACATGCGTTAAGCATTCCGAGCTTACAAATACAAGTTGCCAGTATTTAAGTAAATTAATAAATTAGAGGGGCGTAAACCTACAAGGTTTCGTTTACTGATACACCATCTAAATACAACAACGTTATGAATAAGTAATTTTATGATTATGACGCTCATTTCACGCTGTAATTAAGTGTTATAATTTTATGAGACGTTTAACAACTTTACACTTTCACTCACGCGATTGCAACGTGAAATAACATTTGATATTGTTACTAGATAAAATTGTATTTGTATACTGATATTGGTTTTATTAAGTTCTTTTTATGTATACTTAACATCAGATCACTTACAATTACTTTGTACCTAAGCTACATAAGTAGTCGAATATGTATATAATTTAAATAATCTTTAATTATGGTTTTGCTTTCAAATTGGCGCGCGCGCATAGAAGAGGCCTGCACCAAATTTTGCGTGCCCTAAAGATATACTGAAGAAACGATTTATTTTATGTAAATAGTTTACTTAATTTAAAATTATCTTATAAGTTCTTATATCATTTGTAAATGGACAATAAAGGCTATTTTAATTAATTTTATCAAACTGGCAAAAAAAGCATATTTATCATGAAAATCTTTTTTGATTTTTGAGTGCAACGGCTAGGCTAGCTATAGTTAATAACACGTATATTTGATTTTTATTGATATTTCAAGCTTGCAACACACACTAATTTTGGTTTATCTAGAAAATCTTGCATTAAAAAGCCATAGTCAAATCTTTTCTTGTATTTTTTTTTTCAATTACATTATTAAGTTTTGTTGCAGATCTTATGCATAAATAGGTAGTTCAAAAAACACAATATACCCACAAACAGCAAACGTATCAATAACAGAAACAGCTTTCCTTACGGTTTCCCATAACTAATGGAAGAACCCTATTATCGGCATGTAATTTGAAATATGGCCCCTTTCTTTGCAACCCTACGACGCCACACTTCACTAGCTTCGACGTTTGTAGCATCAATTAATTAAAGAATAACGGTGATATCCAGCCTGTGAATAATAAACGTCGATTTGTTGCTACGATATCAATGGATATAATATCAGTAGTGGTGCTTTTTTCACACATTCCTTGCAGGCGCGTGTACGAGTTTCATAGATAGTAAAATTTATAGATACCTAATTTGTTGTCAAACCTTGATTCACTCAATATTGTATGGTTTCCAATGGACCCTACCCACACTGAAGATTATTTGTTAGTATTTGTAACAATATGCATTTTATAACAATGTGATACCTAATAGATTTATATAATCTTAGCATGCGTTCCTGATATTGAATCAATTAGCATGCACACTTCAAATGTATCTTATTATAAGTATATAAACTGACAAGATAACGTGAGTTTATTAAAATATTTTGTGTTTGGGCGGCCTTATCGCGTAAAGTGATCTCTTCCAAGTATACATACCTATATAGGATATTTTGTACTGTTATAGAAATTGTACCGCTAAAATATTATGATATAGGTAGTCGTAGAGGAATCTTAGAAACCTTCCCGTAAAGGATACGTCCGCTGTACCCGAAATCGGGTTGGAATGCATCATTATCATATTTTGTATTGGAATTTTTGGTCATACATCTACTGGGTGTGATGCAGAGGGCTTTACTCCCGCTCAGTACGAAGCGTGAAATTATTATCATATAATACGCCCGCTCTTCAGCAAGGCTCGATTATTTAAATGCTCATCGCAGCCGTTCCTCCCGCCGCCCTTCGCGCATTCCTGAATGGGTATTTCACACCGTTTTCTGCTAAAACTTGTCAAATATATTCATGTTTAATGCACGAGACTTGTCATGTGAGCGATAAGCAAATGACACAAAATGTTATGTAAATTCTAAGGAGCCATAATCCTCCGTACACTTAATAATGTGAAACCGTGGGGGATGCAGGCGTGAGTTATACCAACGGATAAGGCAGCTTTGTCTAAACAAAGAGTTTTTATACTCAAAAATTTTGTACATATTCAAATTCAATACAGGGTTAATCAATAAATATACCAAGTTGACAAGACTACTTTTAACTGACTTCCAAAAAAGGAGGTTATCAAGTCTTCTGAAAGTTTTTCTTATAACATAGAGTAATTAATTTCCCACACGCCTTGTCACGGACGATTTCTGTTTAAATTTTTTTTTATACTGCTGTTTTCTTACAATAAAATACATAATTATGATTAATGTTATAAACCTATCACAAAATGTTTGTTAATTGAATATTTCTTACCCTGTATTGCTAGTGATAATCTAAATGTACTAGTATGTATAGTCAATAGTCAATAGACGTCATGCAGAGTTCAAAGTAAAGTCGTTCTAGCTCGCTTAGTTATAGAACGGATGGATACCCGGTGAAGTACTTATTATGTAGGTATATTTTTAAATTATTATTCAATAGTTTTAAAAATGCAAACTGTTGTATTATTACTACCTAGAATAATACAATATACAACATTATATAGCGATATTTATAAATGCACATTATAATGTTATAACGTAGGTACTGCCTCAGCTATGCATACTAAATAATATAATTTTTTGCTTATACATATATTACTATCATGCCAACTTTTACTTGGGTAACGTGCACATATTATTTTGACACCGGTGGTGAAAATATATATTTTTTTAAATATAACCTACACGCAGGAAAAAAATACTTTTACATGAAAATATTTCGTGTACGACGCGTGAATGATTGAATGTATCAAAACTATTTTGGCAGCCATTTTTTTTCACCAGAGTATTATTTATTGTTATATAAAATATAGGTATTATTAAAAAGTGAAACATCATGAAACAACCAACAAAATCTTAAAATTACAATTCCATTTATCCATTACCTAATCAACAAATGATGTGTCAAAATAAATATGTGGTAGGAATCAGAACTAAGTTCATTGAAGCCAAGCTAAACAAATGCAAATTAAGTTAAATGCTTGGTTAAATTTAGAAATTTAAAGTTGAACTGCTATTTTCGTCGTTATTAGTGACAAAGAGGTCAGGGGAAAATCTGATAAAATGTATTTTATAACCGTTTGTTGTTCGTATAAGGCGGTGGGCCCATCAATCTGCTAGAATGTGAGCTAGCGGGGTTGTTTTCCATTGCTACGTTATTTTTCTGTGCTATTGTTGTTGGCACTGACTTGTGTTATATTGCCGAATATTCAACAAAGTTTATTTTTCATGCCCTTTGACTACACAATTTTATATCAGTACATTTATACATTAAATATAAAACGTAACTCTTGCCAATACGCTTCGTATTAATCCGGTTTCACTCACATCTACTAATAGACCCTAATATTTTTTTCTGTCTATGTATCTATATAATATAATATTAGTGCACATTTTGTTTCTGTTAAATATATAATACTGCAAAATATATTACATATTTACATAATATAACATATATAAAATACTGCAAAAGTTACAAAGACGAATCTTGGTCCCTATGTGTAACTGTACATCTGTAAATAGCGAAACTTAGTAGATGGCCGTCTTCTAAACTTTATCGTTGTATCATAACAGCGTTCGAGGCTAAATTAATTGACTGAAGAGATTTTCCTTGAACCCCGTAAAGTACCGAAACACCCACTGACTCGATTATAAAGCGAAAATTTAATTACAAAATAGTAGTAAAGTTAAATAAAGTTGCGAGTTTACCCTCGGGCCGAGTCCGAAGTAGACAAGTGGAAACAAGCCCGACGGTGTTATCTTGAAGTATATTTTGCTTCGGACGCTTTATGAGTTCCAAACGAGATCCGTCACGCGACGTTAAGTTTATACAAAATAGATGTGATAAAGTGTCCGCTAATCTGTCCTATTCGAGGCACACTTAGTACACTTTATTAATCACAAAGCTTACAAATTACAGTGTAGTTCCTGCGGCGTGCGTCTCGCTTTCGACTATGTTAATTTTATTGTCGAGTCCATTGGACGATTCGGACACCGTGACACCTTTTGTGAGGGTCGAATGTCTGAGTAAACTATTTAAAGTTCTCTCTTTGTTGGAATTTAACGAGTTGCTCGTGGAGTTAGATCAAGGATTGTTGTTGTGCTCTCATTTTTCATAAGTGTTTTGGACTAGACTTAGGCTAGAATTGAATAGAATGAGCGTACAAAAAATTACTGCGAGTAGGTACTTATCGTAATAACATATATTCTTAGATACTGCTTGAATGTTTCAGATATTGGCTAAATTTTATCAATTTTTAATGAGGCTTTTGTGTTGCCTAAATTGGAATAATAACTACCCATAGCTGTAATAAATTTAAAGAATATGTAATGTCTACTAAAATTGTAATGAAGATAACGCGAGGCGACATTTATTAACAATTTTATTAACTACAGCTCCTTAAGTCATTATTAACGAACCAGTTTCAGGCACGTGTAACTGAAAATGACAGTTAATACTTTAATCACAAAATTTACACATGCGGTACTTGCCATGACACCTTATGCAAAGCAGGTGCTACTCGATACGTGGGCACGCCTGCAGTCAGAAACGTAACAAGTTTGGGTGGGAAGTACAATACAATCTACGCAATTTGAACCATTCCTTCTAGGTATTACATTTCTTTTTTCCACAGCACGTTTTGAATCAGCAATCACTGTGCTGTGACCAAAATTAAAGACTTTAAAACGCAGGCTTTAAAACTTATGCCAGTTACGAATACGCCACGGGTTTTCGGCGTTGCCCTTTAGGCCGTTTCGACCGGAGGCGATAATCAGGCGACTATCGCGTTACGCCATCATAAAACGGTCATATCAGGGTGGAAACTCACCGAGGCGTATAAAAATAAAACCACCGTGTAGGTAGTACAAGTACTTACTTATTAGTATTTGGAGATAAAATGAAGTTGGCCCGCTTAGGGCAATTTATTGGGGTAAGTTATGGGCGGCGCGCGGGTTGGAGCGACTAATTTATTCGCCGTGCACATAAATTACTTGATTATGAATTCAAGTTAGCTACACTGAATTGTTTGTCTGTTGTTGTAAGCAGCGCTTTTGTGTAACAAACAAGGATATTAGAATTTGCCTGGTTCTGTGTTGCCGTTGCATAAATTTCCTACGCTATGTTACTGGAATGAATTAAGACGCTAGGTGATTTGCAGATTTACGTGCGAACGGGTTTATTACCTTACTATCGCTATAGACGTCAATTCCTATTTATCCTTCTCGGTTCTATACCAGTTCTATATATCTAGGTTTTCTTTGTTTAAAAATTTGTCATTCGTCATGTATCACTCCCACGAGCTTTTTTTTAACAAAGTAAAGTGCAAGTGCCTGTTCCTGAATGTGTAATTCTGTGGCTGATTATAAACAGTTATCGTACCATCAGTCCCCGATGGCACCATCTCAACTCGTGTCTTATGAAAGAGTTTAATTCGCCCAAAAGAGCGATTAAGGCGCGAACGTAGACGCAATCCAATAAAAAGCAATAGTAGGGATTATGTAGAACAGCGATGGTAATGCTTGTTGTTTCCGAGGCAGCACTAACGCAAGCCGCTGCAGCGCGGAATAATCGCGGATACCCATAAAAGATGTAATTTCAGATAAGCTGAAACAGACGAGCCGTCCTCCCGCCCCCCTGAACCACCCACCTGCCCCTCGCTGCCTACTTTCTAATGACTAATTATTATGCTGTGCGTTGCGAGCTTTAACATCAGGCCTACCTGCTTATACTTGCGCCGAGTTCGTGGCAGACCATCCATCTGAACATTGTACTGGGGAACTTAAGTAGCGCGCTTCTAAGTTTTTGCACGTTTGATTTTATGGTGTTACTTTATGAGGAAAATCTTTTGGGTTAGAGTAATTATGGGTTTGATTATTACATTGTTTTTACATAAGTAACTACTTTTTATTCGAAAAGTAGTGGATGAACATGTTGTGTAGAACCAAAGTGTAAAAACAATAGCTTAAATACTGCCACAAACACGACATTAATATGCCCTTCAATAATGTCATTTATACAGTTTTTCACATCAAACTACACACACACACATATTAATACCTACTACACACAATGAGTACCACCTAGAATGCGGGTGCTCCGCCGGCGCCCGATGGACGATACAGGCGCCGGCGACACCTCGATGTGTGATACCAGTAGGTACCACATTACCATACAGCTCGCCGATTATAGGACTTATGCCACCTGCTAATGTGACGCTGCACGTGATAGGGCCGTCTTAGACCTACTGCTTCGTGAAATTATACGTAAGACAGTTGTAATATCAAAACACTACACTTCATTCTACCAGGCCATGGAAAACACAGGCAACAGCTACAATCACGTGTTACAAGTAGCACGTTAAACAGAAATTATCCTTAAAAAATGATCTCAATATTAAAAATATATACATCATACTTTTTGGTTTTTGGCCAACTCTTCTAATCTAGGAGTTTTGCAGATGCAGAGACCCCAGGATCTTAGAATCTTTGTCTTTACTTGCTGCAGGAAGTTCTGCTGATGTGTCGTCGTGATAGTTTCCAGTTTATTTTAGTTTATTATATTTTTAGTTTGATTAAAAACATTGTATTTATTACCTATGGCTTGAAGTATTTATGACTGCATGCTTCTGTGGATCAATGGCGCCAGCATCGGTCGATGTATGATACCACATTAGCATACGGCGCGCAACTTGCGATTACACCTGCTAATGTGGCACGGCACGTGATGTGGCCGTCATAGGCCCACGGAGTGAACTTGTAGTTTGACGTAGTTTATTTTTCTGAGATATGATTTGACAAAATGATTAGAAAAGTATTTTTTTATCCGACCACTGGAAACCAACTACTGACGCATGTGTAACTTTGTTTTTTAATTAAACTTGTATTGTGTTACAAGCTCAAACTAGAATGCTAGATTCATGAAAACAAATTAACTCACACGGTAATTTGTCTTACTTTTATAGCACTTATGCTTTCATGAGTCATGTAACATGTAAAAATTAAAAAGTCTTGTTTGTGTGACGTTGTGCATTATGTTCTGAGCTTATTTATGACAAATTAATAAGGTTAATTAAAAGTAATTTAAGATTTACATTCATAAAACACACAATAATATAGAAAAAATATCATTTTTAGAATCTACCCACATTTATTTATATAACCTTCCAATCTAAATACAAATTCCCATACACTATCTCTAAAAGAAACGTTCAAGCAACAAACCACGGCCTATCTTATCACTACACCCTCTTCATAGAATAGAAGCCCTAGATACTAGATAACAGAACCAATTAATATGCAACGCCGAGGCGCCATAGTATGTGTATGCATTTGTAGGTAAGCAAAATGCACTGTATACTACTACCGTAAACTACTCTTACATATGCCAATAATATATATCTAAAAAAATCAAGGTTACACTTATCCATTTGATCCTATCATTTAAAGAGGCAGACTTGTAATTTAATAAAATTAATAAATAATAAATAAGCCTTTATTTCTGGTTTACCATAATTGCGTTATCTTTACGTAAGTAAGCATTATTTTTTAAGAACTCCTTAGCTTGTCTTCCGACAATATAGGCGTATAGTTTAGGCTGATCCAAATTGGTAAAATTTTGTCTAAATAAGCTGAGGTTATGTTGGAAGCAAGCTTTTACACTGCTGTCTTTTCCTCTAACCAGAAATAGCAACCCCAACCCCCCACCCTTTACTCCTACTACCGTAGAATAGCCGATTCAGAGATAGCAGTAGCAATTAATATGCAGAACCTTGGCTGCCGTAAACTACTCCAACATATGCCAATATACCGACGCAGTTAGACACCGGCTATTTGTACCGCTCGGACGATTTACTTGCGTGTACTAGCTGTGGTACGGGGATTCACTTGTGGTATATGTTGGTAGTGTAAGTTTAATTGGAGTCATTGCTAATAAATAGCACTATTTACACAACAAATAGGTGATTAATTAATAGGGCCAATAGGAAATAGGTGGAGACGAGAAGCACAAAATCTGGCTGAGTGGCGTGCCTTGGGAGAGCCCTAGCTATGTCCAGAAGTGGACGACTGTGGGCTGATGATAATGATGATAGGATATTTAGTTTCATATGATACATCATATAGAAACTCCCCTAACGAATTAATTATGCGGAGAAGTCATGAGGAAATATTTAAAAAAAAATATAAATTTTACTTATTTATTCTCAATTAACTGAGGATAAGTAATCTGACCAGTATACTTAATCTAAGGAAAGCTTACTAAATCATTTCTAAATTCGACTAATCGCTTTTAATATTTTAAAAGTAAATAAGTAAAAATAAAAACTGCATAACAAGACAAGGTTTTATTAATGAATGATCATTTGAATACCATTACAACATATGTATAGCTAAAATTTACCATGAATGCAGAGTGGGTTGTAAGTATATTAATTATATTTTATTTATTTTGTAGAAGGTATCTCTTGAATTTTAAGTAAGTAAGATTCTACGCAATCGATTTATTCGAGAACACATGGATTCACATTTACTTACTCGAGTAAGAAATGAATAAAGCACACTAGTACATATAAACAACAAAGTGTACATATTTCCCGACCGGCTCCATACTTATCAACCCCTGCAAATCTAGCTTCACTAACTTCACTTATTAATTGCGATCGGACGAAAGGCTTACATGAGACAACATGACAGCCCATGCATTGCAGCTATCTACTGCGTAGCAACCAACGACTTCATTGTTTAGACTCCTAAATGATGTCCTATTCTGTATACAATCGGTTTAAGAAATCGTCTGAAGTTTGGCTAGAGAATAGGCTTTTTTTAACATGATATAGGCTTACGCTTGACTACAACTTGCCTGATGTTAAGCTACCATTAAGTATTCAATGATAGTATACAACGATAATGAGCCAAAAATAAAAACGGTTAAAAGCTGGTGGATCGGTCCAAAAGCGTTCAGCATTCAGCCAATTCGTATCTAACACTATATGTGTATTTGACAGTTTTGTGTGTTGTCGCAGAAGGTACTATTTGGCTTTTTTAACTGTGTGAGAAGATTGAACCGACAACTTAAAAAGCTGTGGTAGATAATTAAGTTTATCCTCTTTTATTAACCTGTAAATGTGAAACCTGCGACTTTTCGGAGAAAAGTAAAGTGGCAATATAGTATCGGTATATCTCATTATTTTCACAATAATTACTTGTTTATATTTATTCACGTCGTTCGCAGCTATCTACTGCCTCACTACCACTTATCTACTTGCCAACTACACTCGTCACTCGCCTCCAGCACTGGTGCCAGTGCACTCGCCCAATCCCAACGCAGATAGACTAGCGCAGTCTAATATGCAAATGTATTTAAATGCTAAGCCCTCTTCATTACGACGGTATCGATCTAAGATACACAATTTGTAACCCGATAGGTACGTCTTAACGAATCTGTTGCTAATACTGCTTAATTGGTCGAGGAAAATTCTGTGAATCATGGGAAATAATTTAATGGAATATTTATGGGCTTTAAATTATAGGTACTAGAAGATGGTTTATGTGAAATGGTGTGATCAAATTTCAGTTGGAATGGCGATTAAGTTTGTACAGTACAAACTGCAGATTTTAGTAGTGATTTTGGAAATAAAACACTAATTAGGTTTCACTTTACTTTAATACCATAACAGATGAAACTTAGAAACGTTTTGAGAATTAAGAAACGTTTTTTTTATGAAAAAACAAAGCAATATACCAATTTCGATACAAATATGTTCTTACTATATAAATACTTAAAGCCGAAAGTTTTTACCCAGTACTTCACTATTACTTATAGGTCAGCCTCAAAATAAATCACATCGTAAAAATGACAAGGTGCTATAACTAAGTCAAGTAACAATATTCTGCTCTTTGCAAATCTGGGACCTTTACAAAGTAGTTATATGTAGCAAAGTAATGGCAAGCTTCATAAATTCATTAGCGCTAGCACTTACAAACTGAACTATCTAATCTATGCAGGGATATAAGTAAATAGAACACTCAGCAAAAAGTAGATAGAAAAAAATCACAGCCCGTGAGATCCCACTGCTGGGTATAGGCCTCCCGTTTACAAGCCATCTGCGTTGATACCGTGCTGACATCTCTCATTTGATATTTATAAAATCTCCAATACACAACAATATGACAAATAGAACTTAATTAAAATGGCGTTCTCTTTGTTGGATTCCTTACTTTGTCCTGTGTTGAGACTTGCTATGAAGGACATGGAAATAAGTTAAACTTATGAACCCTCTTTTAGTGAAACCAAAACTTTGATATGTCTCTGTCTCCAGTCGTATGTCCCCATGACTGAGGGACGTGACTCCCCGCAGAATTAAATCGTTAGGGGAGTTTTCTTAGGCAGATACATCGTGGTGGCCCAGGTCCTTCCACGGAAGACACATGTCCTCGGATATTTGTGGTCCTCAAACATGTCGGCTTCCTCACGATGTTTTCCTTCACCGTAAAGCGAGTGCAAATCTACTCTAACTTGGAAAAAACAAAGTCATTGGTGTAGAGCCGGATTCGAACCAGGGTGCGTCTGGATGAAAAGCAGACACTGGAACCGCTGAGCCACACTCGCTTTGTATTTTTATATAAGTACTTACTTACTAGATTTCAATTAACCTTGTACAATTAGACAGCGTTTTACAAGCTACAGCATTTCTCGAGCATCGTTAGTATTCATACAAGCCTCAGTTCCAATCAGATTAATCTTAAATATTTATTGCACATAGTGCATGGCGACTGCAGTCTTGCTGAATTAGTATGACGACGGTCACACTGATGCAGGAGAAATGTTAGAACTCACAACCGTGGGTGGCCTACACTTGATAAGGACTTGATGAATATTAATTCCCAGGCTTCTATTCAGGCTCTATTACTAACTTTGATTGCAATAAGTTTCCGAGAATATTGAGATCCAGATATAATGACTCGAAATACTGAGAACTCAATCTGCATCCGGAATCTGTGGCTATTTATTTTACTTGTCAAAGTATTGTGGCTTCATTTTACATTGATACTGACTTATGGATATAATGTGAATCGGTTCTTACTGGGTAAGCACGTTCCATCCTAGACCGTAATGATTGCTTACCATCAGGCTAATTACGGTCAAGTGCAAACCCATACCTTGTAAAAAAAAAGAAAAAATATTAGTTGGGATTGGTAAAAGGTGCAGACGAGATGAATGAACTGTAAAAATTAGGATTTGTGAGTCAGAGAAATAGGTAAATGAATTTTTGAGACTTGAATGTATCTTCATTGCGATCTTCAAAGCGAGAGTGAATCGGTTGTTACTGGGTAAGCACGTTCCATTCTAAGCCGTAATGATTGCTTACCATCAGGCGAATAACGGTCAAGAGCAAACAAATTCTTTGTAAAAAAAAGTGTAAAAGGACACTTGACGCTGTGCTGGCGTAAGGATAAATAAATTAAACTTGATAGAAATGCACTCATATTTTTGGGTCACAGTACCTGAGTAAACATATATTGAGTATGCTAATACAAAAATCTATGTTTCGAAATGACCCTTAAATTATGCGCCTAGATAACAACAGCCAACCATTACAAACACAATAAAACACTTGCCCTTCCGTATGTGAATCGATTAGTTCCCAGGTTCCCTAACCTACAGCGAAGTTAAAACGACCACGGAGCTCCACCTGTCGAATCTGATAAAAGTGTTTTATTTAAATTTCTTCGGTTGGCGATCCAAAAACGAGCACAAAGTCGCATTTGTGTCTTATTAAATGAAATTTATAGTTGGGATATAGTCGCTGATTGACCTCGGTCACTGCAAGGATAACAGGTTCGCATGAATGCTAAAAATGAGACATTCTATGAGACCTGAGCGTCTGCAGGCCTTCGCAAGCTTCGGTGCGATTGTTGCGAGTTTGCATATCAGACGGGGAGGTCGCTCTTGGAAATCTACAGGTAAAATAAAATAAATTTGAATGTACCCGTTGTTGATTTCCGAAACCCCTAAACAAATGAACAAACCTTACTGTCAAACTTATACGAGGCACATTCAAATTAACATAAGTAAATACACCCATTACGCTTATAAAGTACTACTTCTTATTCATATCACTTAAATTTTAAATGATAAAACTTATTACTGAAGTAAAACACATATTTACAACTTAATACGTGAGAAACACGATGGTCACCGGCATTAAGGCGACCTCGTAAAAACTTAAGTGTTAGTCGTTTGTTCCTCAAAAATGTACTAAGGTGTGTAGTTATCACCAATAAACAAGTGAAATAGGCCAATACAACATCTTATAAATAAAATACCACTTAATTTTACGTTTACAAACGAATGGTTGTGCAAGGTGCGCGCACGCACGTGCCCGCGCCTGCGGCTCCCACAATATCTGTTCCCAATTCAAATTCGTGTCATACATCTTTATGCTTAGGTAACAATGGCAGCGTGTAAACTGGACTTTACACTCTCCACAATAAAGACGATTTGAATAATAATTATAAAGGAAATGGATATTCAAAATAATATCACCTCGGGGTTAACGATTACCGGCGCGCGCATGCGCCCCAGATGGCGGGATAAGTCGACGTTTGTTTCCGCACTGATATCTGAATTAATGGCGATACGAAATGCTCGAAAGGTGCTCATTACCATGATTTATGCAAGATAATATGTTTCTTGTGCCGTCCCTATTGTACTGATTAACGTCCCAAATTAACTAACGCTCGGAATATTCATTATTTTTTGGTGCTCAGCTCATAATATTTTCTTGTTCGTTATTGAATATCCAAATCAAAGCACCTGCGCGGTTATGGCATTCCATTTCTAAGTAGGCACTAAAATATATATTTCTACAAGTAGCTAGGAAAAAGTTAAACAGTAATCAACTTATACAAACTTAAGTTTAACTTAATACAATGTGGTATATTCAAAGTTGCGAATCGGAGCGGTTCGACAGTGGTGGTGTGTGTTCGACAGGCTCGCCGCTAAAAGCCCGCCGGAGTTATCGGCTTATATCCCGACGTTTTACTGAAACTAGCCTTCGCCCAACAAAGCGTGTCAGGAATAATTTTGCCAGTATTAGACGTGGCTACAGGCGCAGGCGGAGGAGCGAGCGAGCGAAGCACCTCCATCTCTCGCCTCGTCCAGCACTGAGTACATTCCCGTGTAAGTTTTTACACCTATTATTTTATGTGTCGGCAAGTAAAGTTCGGTACGTGAGTTATAAACTCGCTCGCGCCTCTCTCGCCCCTACTTTATAGGTATTAACGACTTGTCCGAGAGTTTTCTTATAAATAAATTTGAAGGGTAACAAGGCTCGCTTTTGTCGGATTAGTGGAGTGGATCTTGTTTCACTTTGTTGCGTGGCCTCTATGTTTTTTTAGATGGGAAATTCATGAGACTGCGTGCGCCCTTTGTTTTGATTATTTTCACAAGAGAGTCCGGAGAAACCTCATAACTTTGCCCGAGTAAATATTTTACTTACCAGTTGACAACTTTACGTACTATAGGACACTGTAGTACTATTTAAAGACACACACACACACACACACACACATGAACACATGTATTTTTTTAAATATGCTTATATTCCATATATGCTACATATTCCTCGACTACAATAAAAAAAAACTTTGTATATTAGTCCAGCCGTAGTCAGTCTGTCCGATGCTATCAGTGCGGTACACACACTCCACAATAAGACAGCCAAATCAGAGCATCACGTGACATTAGGCTATAACGCGTACCGCGACCATAAAAGCGGGACATATGGAAGTTAAGAGCACTACCTGTAAAATATCAGAGCAATAAAGTAAATGCAGTGCTAGAGCTACGAGGACGTGCTTTCGCTGTCTTTACTCCTTAACTAGCAAAGTCTGTGTGGGAGAAAAAATACACGAATCTGGTTTTCTTCTATAGATGTGATTATGAGTTATTTTATTAAATGCTACACCCACATTATGGTTGTTTAACTTAAACTTTTATTGGAAAATTTGCGAAAATAATCACGACCAGCAGGATTCGAACCTGCGTATTTCTGATCACCATCCGGAACGCCTTAACCAACTAGGCTACGGTCTACTAACTGATGATTATGTTATAACATTGGTTTAAAGTTAGTATTTAAAAGTAATGTTATAAGATTCCTTTGTCTAACTGTAACTTAAATCCGACGTTTAAGAGTAAATATATATGTTACGGTAGCTGTAGAGAACAATAAAATTCCACAGAAGACATAATCTATTAACATTTTAAGATAAGATGGAAGAGTGTCAAAGGAAGCCAACAGCTGGCGCCACGTGTCACATTATAAGTTTTGACAAACTGAAGCAATATTTAAAACAATACAATATCTATTTTTAGTGCACGTGCCGCATATTATTACCAACAAAAGTGAATTTATGAGTGCACTCTCAAGTTTCAAATATCCCTAATGGAGCAAGAGTGAGCCGTTTCACATCTTCCCCCACAAACTGCATTATAATGTGTCCGCCGAAAATAACCGCACATAAATATAAAACAATGTGAAACCACTTAAAGCGAATAAAATACACGTCGACTCCAACTCTGTAAAATGAATTTATTAATAACGGAGACAATGAACGTCTGAAACAAACGTTTCACTTTTTGTATTTTTAATTGTCCTCCGGTCGACAGCGAACACGCATTAGAAGAACGAAAATAAACCGGCATCATATTCGAGCTGCTACCGGCTGCCATTCGCACGCACACCTTGCTTCATTGTCACAAACTTTGAAACTTTGTTTGATATTCAAATTCACCAACTTCATGCAATTCAGCCAACACACATGCACATAAAGCTGCATATCAGATTATACTTGTTTGATCCTCCCCCCGCGAGACCTCGCATTACTCCACGGCACTAACCGCCGGTAAGTTCCATGATTCCATGTTAAGTACCGGTTAAACTGTCATTAATTAAAAAAATATTCCTTTACCCTCCACCGAAGGAATAATTATTGAATTGTAATTTCGCGATGTGTCTTCCAACATCGGGTGCAGTTCTTAGATGATATCTCGGACGTAATTAAAAATCTTGTCGTGACATTCAAACCCCGCCCCGCCCCCGCGCCCCCTCGGCTCCCTCAATATTGTTGGCGATTGAATCGCAATTAAATGTAACGATTCAAACTACACTTTATTAAAAGGGACCATAGCTCAGAATGGAGGGAGTATCGCGCGCCGGAATCGAACGTGCTCCCGTCGAAATGCCAACCATTTTATTTATTCGCCTTAATTATGTATCTTGTCTTAATTTACGATTGGATCATATGATAATCGGAAACGTAATTTATTACGGATGCCTAGGTATTCCAGTCGTGTCCATAACGAGATTTAGGATCGGAGCGGTGACGAAGCTTGGCTTCAGATTAAAATATTATCAACAAGTTGGCATTTTGCAATTAAGTGAGCGCGCGCTATCCGCGCCGCGGCTTGCAGCTCGCCGGCCGGGGCTGACGCGGCAGAAGGGCGATGCGCGCGCTTCGATACCGTCATCGCATTCAATTTCGTTACGTGTCGATGGCATGACGGCCGCCGACATCTCGATACCACTGTCCGCAGATACGCTTAATGAAAGTAATGGAGGTTTATTAACGATACGGCGCCGACTGCTCTGGCCGCGGCCGCAGTAATAGATGCAAACCGATCGCAGAACGTGCGAGAGAGAACAAAGAAAGCCACATTTGCTAATTGCGGTTTTGCTCGTGTCGTGAGCACGGAGCGCTGGATCGTGAGCTCCGGAGATATGACGATAACACATTCATTAATAATTAGAGCGAAATTTTCTCATTTGTAAGACGAGTCTTGATATTTGGTAGAGCCGAGTCTTCTTTCTCGGAAGCCCGTGATCGAGATAAGTGGTGTAGCGACACGCCTGCTCTCCGCTTGTTTTGCTACGACGCGACGTCTGTATTGGAAATGCCAATATAACTCTCAGTACGGGAACTAAGAATATCCGACACGTATCTGTACGGCTCGGCAACTTTTGTAAATGAGGAAATATTCTTGAATACGCCAGAAGAGAACCTCTATTTAGATTGTTGGAAGAAGTATTGATATAATAGACTTTCTCAAACGATACTTTCTATTCAATCTATTGAGACAATGGACAATAAAAAAAGCAAACGTGAGGTAAAACATTTGTGGGTTCAGTCACGGTTGTCGACCATGGCGGGGTTCAAATTTCCACTTCCGCTGCCGCCCGTGGACAATCGATATCGTTGCCTCTGACTCTTCATTATAAATCAACTAATAAAAAAACTAATACAAACAAAATAATCGTTTCAACACATATTTTTCCTATAAAAATTTTATATCTCACTTTAAAGTTTAGTGAAGAAGTATATATGCCAATTCATATCCATAATGACATATCTTCATAAAAACTTGCTTAGTTGATAAGACTTTCCCACAGTTATATCTCAACAAACAATATCTCAATATCGGTATTAGTATGCAAATAGCAAACATCGCCAAATTACTTCCAACGCATCTATTCCATACAGAACTACTAAAACTGAGTTTGATATTAGATCGTAAATATTCCCTAAATTCTAAGTCCGAGTAATAACAAATAATATTATCTGAGCTCCCCCAATATAATGTTTATGCTTGATTTGTCACTACAGTCGGCAAGCGGAAATTTTAATTTATGCGACAGAGATTGTTTGTTTTTATGCTCCCGTTATTTTTTCCGAGCAAAAACATTCGAATCGCGGAAGTTACGAAAAATTTACTTTTTTGCCGAACGGTAAAAAGATAGACAGATGAACAGTAGTTTGATCAATTCAATGAGATTATACAACTATAATGCGTTCGAATTTGAACAGATGGCATTGGGATCTGCAATGTGGTAAAAAATAACCATGACCTGCATTTGTAAGTGTGGGTTTTTGCTTAGTGTGCAAAAATTATATCTTGTGATCTCATAGACTTACAATACAACCTTGTAAATATAACAGCACAACACAAGCTATGGATGGCATTGTTTTGTATAATCAATCAGGTTAATTTCATTGTTAAAACACAATTTGTACAATAAAACGATAAAAAATGTCAGTACATGTTTTTATACTTGAAAAAAAGAATTCAATGACTACTAAAAGAGACAGCTAGAGGAATCCATATCAGTTTATTTAGGTATTTATTTAACTTGATTTAAGTATGAGGTACTCATAATATTTTCCAAAAAATACACAGATATTGATGCCAGAATCGTATAGCCTCGTTTTGATAACAAGCAAGTCCATGAGATTATAATTCAATTGATGCCCATCACTAATTTTCATACTGTAACCATTCGTCTCGCTCAGAAATCTAATCTATCGAATGATGAAGCAGAACTTGGATGTTTTAATAATAGGGTTTCTTCTTTGAATTAATCCTGATTATTTAGCCAGTGATGCCATAATAAGGCGTGAGATTAAAATCATGTCTGTGTTATCTCTATTTAATTGTTTTTGTTATTTGTTGATAACGCATTATGTCTGTGGGGAATAAGAATCGATAGACTTCGTTTAGTTTTAGTAGATAGTTAAGTTAGCTTCTACTATATATATATAGGTATATATATATATATATATATATATATATATATATATATATATATATATATATATATATTAGTAATAGTTCTTATTTCCTTTTTGTTGTACACCACATTCATCTTTTTCTCTTTTTGCTTATTTCTCTCTAGCCGAAGGTTGCCTGGAAGAGATCGCTTTTAGCGATAAGGCCGCCGCTTGTGGCACTAGTTTATGTACAATTTGTTTTATGTACTGTTTTTTTAATATGTGTCAACAATAAAGAGTAAATTTATCTATCTATCTATACTGACTGTTACTATCTATATCTACTGTCTAAAGTTTTTGAATTACCGTTGGACAGATTTTGCTGAAAAAAGAAAACATTTATAAATCAGGTAACTGTGAATGCTGTTGTGGTTTTGCTGATATTGTAATTTTACTGTTAATCCAATGGAAATCTCTTAAACTGAATAGAAAGAAGGTTGTATGATTTTGTTAACAAGAAGTTACAATTACAGGAATTAACCAATAGTGGTATCCCGAAATTTTATTGTTTGTTATAAACAACAAAGTTAATAAATAAATAAATAATAGTTTGTTAGATAAGCTAGTTATTTTGAGAACTGTACAATCACTTCCGTTTTGACTGAAATATAGTCGATCAATTACTTTTAGTGCTCATAATATTCATTTAGAGTGCACTTTGGTTGATTAGTGGAATGCTCTTTAAGGTGGAAGTGCCATTAAAATAAATAAACAGACATTCTAACAATTCCAAGTGTTAAGTGACTGGTGGCTATCAAAAATTACCTGATAAGCCTTGACAATGGCCTGCAGTGACTTATGAAGAGGTTATACAACTGTACAGACAGCAAAACAAACAAAGCAACAGAAAAAGTGGGACACTGTTCCAAGTCTTAACACCGCGTTATTTTATTTATTTTCATAATCATTTTTTTGTTATTTATTTAGTTTCCAAGTAAATCCAGTAAGTTTGTATATAGTTTTCTGTGTAGGTAAATACTTATAATTTTCTAGCCTGTAGATATAGGTACTGAATGAAAATCAACATCTCATTGAACTAATAAATGACAAATCATTCACGCAATTTGAACAGTATAAGAGTGAATAAAAAACTGTATGTTCGTATACTTTCACAGAAATCGCTCACCTGTTTCTTAGAAAATAATAAGTAGTAAATATTGCATACCATCTATAACACACACCTGGTAAGCTAATTTTTTTTAGTTTATAGTAGAATATTCACAACCGTGAGAGATGAGAATTGCGACTAGAGGATAAGCAAGAATTCACAATTTTACATTTCAAGACAGACATATAAACCCTTGTATTTTTCTAACTTTACCCGACTATTACCGAGCATTATCGCACCAGTGATAGCTGCAATCACGTAACAGTCGCCATGACATCTTTATGATGTTACTAACGCCATTACTAACGACACCTTTTTAGTTACTCGCGATACAAACCAATCGCCCACCAATGGGCTTGAGGCAATGGCAAAGTAACTGATAGATGGATATCTGTCATGAAGGGATCCTGCATTCTGATAGGTACAGCATGAGGCAGATAGATCTTAAACCAATGGTATCTAGAGGAGGAAGCCAGCAGTGGATCGACAAGGGCTGAAGATGATGATGATGCTGAAATAGATGATACGTCTATGATATTATGATCAGGTGAGCGAATATTTGTGTATGTGTTTTGGTCCCTTCCCTTCTTTATGTTTTGGGCTAAACCGAATTGGATGACACTAGTTTGGAACTTTGGAGATAGTTGAGGTCTTGGATTAAAAAAAATTGTAAAGATAAATAAATCCAAATAAATAAGGCTAGTTAGTAAAGTTAATAAGTTAATCATTAATTTTCATAAATGAATGATAATTTTGGAAAAACTGAAAATACCAAAATACTCATATACGTTAATTCTCTTATTTATACATGAAACAATTTGGTACTTGTCTGAACGATTTTTGTTGTAGATAGGATGGCACAAACACAAGTCAGTAACTATGTATACAAGTGTCATTAAACCCACCACAAAAATATTTAAACAAGTACTAAATAGTCAGGAGTCTTTAAAGTCTTTGCCTTGACTGGACAAAACGATTCGGAACTATCAACACCTGTGCGGTCCTAAACTCAACATGCCTTCAGATACAACTCTCAATGTGGACGTAATATGCTTGGATTAGATTTGGTATAAATTATTTCTTGTAACTATATTTTTAACTCCATAAAAGTATAAGTTGAGCGCTCGTGAACCTATGGAGCTTTGCTTTACATTGATGGGAATTATTACTTACCTATTGAAAAAAAAAACTTTCAGAAGACTTGATAACCGCCTTTTTTGAAGTCGATCATCATGAAACTTTATTATTTAAGTACTAGTCCAGATTGTTTGCCATCTAGGTATATTATAATATTTTAAAATAAAATACAGGACATGTCACACAGTGCCGTCTAGCCCTAAACTAAGCAAACGCTGGTGTCATGAGTCTATTCTTGTCATATTAGCATTAACCAGTTTTTTTGTCTTCATTTTAGCAAGTAACTTCTGATATTCAAGAGATACTAGAACTATCGATGCGTTTAACTGTTAATGCTACATTATCACTTAGAATGTAAACCTATACCAGCCACGGGCGATCGTAAGCCATAAAGATAGACAAACTGATAACAATCTAAATAAATGCAAAGCGAACATGAGAACCTATAAATCATATTTTATAGAGATCGTATTTTGCCGTTATCTGATTTGAATCTCTATATGTATATAAAAAACACAGATGACTGACTGATGGTTCAATGTACAGAACAAATGAAACTGCCGTAAAATAACACCAAATTTTTACATTTATGAATACAATTTGTTGTGAACCTTACATTTCATAATACGTGGTATATGTGTGGTAGGCTAACAAACAACCCCTAAAAGGTTTAAGTTGGGTTTAAAATACAAGGAATATGTTTGTTAATGTAGTCATAGGTTGATTTATAGAATCCAAGAGTGGAGTCGCGGGCTAATAGCTAGTGTACATTATATTAATGAGAAAATAATAATTTAAAAGATGATTTCGACCTTCAACATTAATTAGCATCTTGTCGAAGTATGGTTTAATGTAATTTTATGTCATAACTGTCATAATTAACCTTAAAATTTAAAGTTACGTGCGTCCACTTTAGCCTAGTAATCATTAAGCATAATAGATAACTTAATATAAGGATATGTTACGAATTCATTCGATCTACGTGTAAACGATATATATCAATAATTTGTTTGTAGATAGATAGATTAACGCTTTAGTGGACACACAAATAAAATAGGACACAACACAAACGAGAGAAAATTTAAATATTATGCCACAAATGGCGGTCTTATCGCTAAAAGCGATCTCTTCCAGGCCACCGTAGGATGGAGAGGAAATCATAAAGATGTTTGTATGTCATACTCAGGATACATTTTATAATTTTGATAATTTTTATGATGATGTAAACTTATCTAAGTTCTTATTACTTTTCTGACTAAGAAAGCAGCCATAAAAATACAAAATAAAATGAAATAATATGTTATATCATTTGTTTACAAGGATATTGTTAGTTACATTTGAATTTTACAATACAGCAATACAGGTACAAAAGTATTTCTTAATTGTTTTCTATCCGAAACTAAAATGAAGCCAAATACCTAAATGAAAATCCAAATATGAGGCCTCTCTAACACTATAAAAAACCCTAAAACAAACCTTTCATCTAAAAAATGAGCGTTCCAGAATGAATAACACGAAGCACTCGTGAAAACAAACTAGCAGTTTTATAGAGTAGAAACAAAATGTTAGTTTAGTTCTGCTACGGGCTCACCAATATCGACTCCAGTAACATAAATTCGGCACAGAGGTGTCTTAAAAATGAACGTTGGAAATGAAATCGATACATTTGAGCGTTTTACCGACGAGGAAGCGCGTTATGGGAGTATAAATCTCTGACGTTAGTGGTCGACTAGTGCTGCCCCCTTGGCCCACTCTACCCCTTGCCTCGCTCCGTGTATGTGGAAGTCAGTGAACTAACTTTTACAAAAAATATTTTCATATATTTGACAAGCATGTTTCATTCTAAAATAAAGCGGTGTTTGCCAAAGGTATTTTGCGGTACATTTAAAGCGTTAAACCTGAAAATTATCTTATCTAGATGTAGATTACTTACACCTTTATACAAAAAGAAAATGTTTTTGTTGGTCTTTTTAGCGCCAATAACTTTTTGTAAATATCTGTTTTGTATAAGTTTTCTGTATTTTTAAGTCATTTTTGTATATACTTATGGTATATGTGTAAAAATAAAATTAAAAGAATTAGAAAAATATAACTAAGATAGAGCTAAATTTTTTTCAGTTTATATAATTTTGATTCAGTGTTAAGACAATAAAAAAGCTGCGAATTGGTAAAGTTTACTTGTTATGAGACCATTTGGACTGCACACTTCACTAGCGCTTCTAGCAGCGGTCTCACATTTGGTAACCTATTAATGACGGATGCAAATTATCATGAAATGAATCAAATATACCTTATTGTACACCAAAATAAAGAACACAATTAACATAAATTATCTTATGGTAGTAGCAATTCCCCTGACATGGGCTATCCTCAAAACACGCAATAGACATCCACTCCTTACCTTACAAATTCCACATGTATAAGTTCAGTAACTGAATCTCTCGTGTTCTTGCGATATACGGGACCGCATCAGATGTTAGAGATACGAACGGTCCGGATCGAGCCTTATTCATTACAGCATATCGATTGGTCATGTACTGCACCGTTCCGATGTACGCTCGCTTTTCCTTTGCAATGGCGACTTTTTGCGGAATAGATGCATGCTGCTCTATGCTCGTGGTTTGTTGTGTTTGCTATTTTACTTGTTTGAGTTGATTTGTTTAATATGAAGTTGCATGCAAGTAGGATCTCAAAGAAATAATATAGGATGATAAAATTACACTTACTACTTATATTGATCAAATATGTATGATAAACTTACGCTTACCATTTATATTAATTACAGAAATTCCAAGATATAAAAATCATATATGGCCATTTTTATATCATTGTGCTTCTTATCTGTTACAGCTTTTGTAGTGCTAGTAACTATGTATACCTACTCTAATACTGAAATTACAAATCAAAAAGATACGTACTACAATAAGGTAGGTATGTGGTTTCTTTTGAATATTAAAATACAGAACCCTAAATTTTCTATTCTAAGTCAAAACTTAAACAATTGACCTAACACTCCACTTAAGAACTTGCACAATATATTCTGCCATTAAGATAAAACAAATATATTAATGAAGCATATTTTTATGATAATGTGTCATTTAAAAATGGGCCAAAAATCATAAATATATTTTATTGCCATTAAAAATACAAATTTAGAAAACACATTAGCGTAGTGCTTTAGATATCGTTGGAATACATATTAATAATAGTGACCTCATCGTAAATTATAAATTTAATGCTGATATTTCAACTGTTTTCTTTATTAACATATTAAATGTATGGACAAAAATGAATTTATTAGCATAAAATTTGATTTTGTTTGTGTTAAAGAGTGATTATTCTGATTTATTCAACCAGTTTCACTAGATAGTTTCTATGGGGTTATAAAAACTCATCATAGCTATTCAAAAATCTATTAGTGACGCTTGTTTTAAACATATATGCTTGGAATGTTTTATTTGAAGTTTTAAATCATGAAGAAATTAACTGTTCTGCCTAGATAGAGTATATACTATGAAGAAGTAATAAATCTTATTGGCTTACAAAGATGATGTTAAAAATATATGTTGGTTAAGCATATCCTAGCCGACTATATAGGCATGCGAACAGAACTTATATTATGAGTTAATTTATTAAGTGCTAACCTGCACTATGGTTGTTTTAAATTAAACTTTTATAGGAAAATGAGCGAAAATAATCACGACCGGCAGGATTCGAACCTGCGTATTTCTGCTACCGTCAGAACGCCTTAACCACTAGGCTACGGTCTACTAACTGCCAGGCGCGAAAATCCACACTCATTTCCATACACTTCAGACTGAGCGGCTGATGGCGCCACAGCAGGCAGGTTCGAATCCTGCCGGTCGTGATTATTTTCGCTCATTTTCCAATAAAAGTTTAACTTCTATTATTTTGTGTCATTTTAGTTTCTTAAAAAAATACAGCCCCCAAGCCACAGGCTTTTAAGATTGACACATTCATCTTGTGACGATAAACTTTCAACCTTATTACGCTACTCTGACGAACTTAGGTAGAACATATATGTACTCAGATATTTAGATGTTGCTGTATGAAACTTCCTGAAATCATTACATTTATGTACATTATATTTAGTTTTCTAAACACAATTTCCTCATAGAAACATATCCCGAACAGACCCTTATCCCGCAGCAAGCAATGCGTTAAGGAATTATTGATGGTCCGTATAAGCAGAATGATGGGTACAGCAGGGCACGTGAGCTCACTGAGAAAATGCCACTTCGACAGATATGAGGCGGCGAAGCGCTCATATTTTATAAGAAACTTAGGGAATATTACCCAGAGACATCGAACTAGAGTTGGCATTAGATATCTCTGCACTAAGCTACCCGCATCTAAAAGTTTAAATCTAAGTCAAAACGTCAATAGAAAACAGTAGAGTAAAAGAATGAGTGTTGCCATCAGTTGTATGTAGAGGTTTTTTTTACATGAGATAGGCTCATGCTTGACTACAACTTGCCTGATGTTAAGTATTTTTTATTATTATTATTATTTACACAGCCAATTTGGGCCACAATGGCGCTGGTGCAGAGTACTGTGGAGGGCGTTTCAGGTGATCTGTCAAAAGTCTGTTCCCAGTGTAAAAAAGGGAAAATTACCTTTTTATGATCTATAGAGACCTACACCATCCTGTCTTGTCTTCCATGGCGATCAACCTATCGTGTATATAACCTATACTGTTGTGTACATATTTTTCATATGAGGGATGTTTTTTCCTCGCCTTAATGAGGTGTCCATTATAGAAGATATCATTTATCGGGAGTAACGGCTTCTAACATACGGCCAATTTCATAATGCCTCGCCCGGTCCGCGAATGGGGCCACTTATCAATTTGATATCTTGATGCGGTAACATCGCAGGATGAATCTATGGTGACTTATGGCGGTTGTTTTCTATGATTTGTTTTGTTATCTATTGCCTTTTTCCACATCGTATATTGAGAGATATTATTTAAAAAGTATAGTACACGATACTCACTCAAAGGTTAATCCCCCATTAATTACTTTAAGGTACCTACTGTAATGAAAAGTAACACTACAGATTTGATATAAATAAATTTGATAAAAACGTTTATGAAATATATGCTGGCCCCAAAAATCAAATGCCATATCATTAATTTCGAATATATTAATCTACATTTCGACAAGTTTATTTTCGTCAACACCTAATTAAAATCTCAGTTTATAATACATGACTTGTTATAACAAACAGTTCATCTAATCTAATAGATTAGGATAATACACACTGTCGGAACAGACGGCTCACTCTGTCAAATAAGTCATCACAGCATCAGCTAACTCAATTTGAAGAGATCAACACACGGCTACCGTGCATGATTAACTAACTTATCTGACAAACGAAATACAACTCAATAACTATTACAAATATGACCCAAACTCAACTGACAAAACATACACCCTGTAATCCTCCTCCATAAATTTAATAACACAAAATGTACGCCACACACTGAGCTATTCCTTCCGTTGTCAGTGTTATGATAAAACTACGCAAACTAAATTCAACTCTATCGTGTTGCCTTAAAGCTGAGATTTAAGCTTAAACTTTCGCATTCAAAAGTGTTGTCTAAACAATGAGTCGTTGTAAGTGTAACATGTAACCTATGAAAGTTTAAAGAAAATTGGACTATAATATCTGAGTGGTTTAGTTCGTTTTGTGTTTGGTTGAAAGTAATGGTCCACATTTTGCTGCTTATCCGCAGGTTGAGACGGATGCCACGAACTTCTGTCAACCCTTGACGTGTCGGATAACTGTGACTGATGGAGCATGGAAATGACTAACGACATGTGTGAAGCATACAACAATTAACATTATCATAGACCAGTCCACTGATTTCAATGTTCATCGTCATAAGAACACTCAAACGAGAGTGATAACTTGTGAACTTACCTGTCTGTCTGTCTGGTTGCCTGGAAGAGATCACTCTAAGTGATAAGGCCGCCCTCTGTCCCAATATTATGGTTAAATTTTTTTCTTTATACTTGTGTTCTCTTGCTATATTGGTGTACAATAAAGAATTTTTGATTGATTGATTGAACTTACGAAGTGACTATTATCATTTAAAAACTTGAAATCTGAATATGTCATAACATATCACATTTCACATTGCTTATGAAAATTAATTTTAAAAATATGTTCACCTCTCATATCTGCGTTAAAATCACACAAGAAACATAATATTTGATTATTCGGTAACTTTATATTGTCGGACTAATAGGGCTATTTTATGTGACCACGGTGTTGACAAAATCGTTGACCTTTCTATCAGCGCTAAGTAAATATTGACATTAAAAATATTAAGTTTAAATTTGGGGCGGAAAGCGGTCGTTAAATTTGGACAGAGGCGGGTCATAAAAATAAAATATTAATAATTAGCCGCAGGAGTTTAATAGTCCATTAGCATCGTGTTCGTTAACACCGTGACACCGCGCGGGCGCGGGCTGCTCGAGCGGCGCGAGCACCCATTACCATTCCACTGACACTTTGATGTTTATTATAATCGACGACACGATACATCCATACACAGATCCATTATCCATCTATCATTAAACCAAAGCCATAAAATATTTTCACCATAATCAGCTCATAGAGGCAGCTGGGTAGTCTACTTCCGTTTGGAAACACTTTCACACCGATGACCCGGCATAAATCCACAACGAAGCAACGCTCCGCTGCATAGTCTTCAAAAACTCTAATAAAAAGATTTTTCGTAATCGTCCAAGTGATCTAGTTCCTCAGTGGCAATATTAAATCGTGTAAAAACTATCGTTTAATAATTAAAGCCGGTGATTCTCGGCAGCGGCAGGTGCGACGGATAGAGGCGGCCGCGGCGAGAGTGCGACGATCGCCGATAAGGAAAAACTACACAATGTAAAAACAAATTATCAAACAAGAAATAAAAATGGTCGAGGAAGCGGTCACAGTTGACTGTATCTCGAGATTATCCACAGCTATGAATCGTTCTCTTTCTTTGTAAATTTTTACTCGATGACGGAAACGAGTGGTCCTTGATTGTTTGATCAGTTTTCCAATAATTATTCCCCATAAAAACACCGGAAATGGAACGCTTTAATCGATTCCGGACCGCGCCTCGCAGTGACGTAGCGTTTGATTACTGAAATTATATGGCGAGACGAATCCAACTCTGTTTTGTGTATTGTTGGTCGCGACCTTCGACTGTGGCGAAAAATAAAAACTAATACGAACTATTGTTTTAGTCACGTCATTATTATCGTCAGGAAGTTAATTTACGCTCTCAAGGTGAACACGAACAATGTTCAAAGTAAACGATTCTCAATTACTGTCTATCTATACAATGGCAGATTAAACATTCGAATATTTAACGTTTTATGACTTGAAAAATACTTAAACATAAAGAATTAAGTACCGAATCGATGACAAGGTTGAATGATTTTGCGCGCAATTTCAGTGTCTGCAAGTTTATCTAATGGTTTTACTTAATTCTTTGGTACTTTCACTAATAGATTCAAATCTAGTTTGGTTTTGACAAGCTTTTTGACAACTTAATGGTCACAAAGCAAGGCTTTTATTAAATGATATTAAAATAGCTTTTACATTACGTACCTTCATTTCTGTGCAAATTCAATCAATGTCTATTTTTTCAATCAAGGCCGAACCCCAATATCAGCTGAGAGCGAAAGCCTCATTCTCGGCCCCAAACAGCATTAGACACGCCGCATATGAAGTGTGCCCTGTGTTCACATTAAACATTGATGTCAGTCGAAAAGATGGAGCCACTCTGCAAAATTTATTTCACATCTTCGCTCTACCAATGACAAGAAAACTGTTACGGTTTGCAGCGGTCTGAGTGTAACATTAAAAATTCACAGCTTCTTACCCACTTGTGTGAGGGATTGCCGCGTATTCGCCTTTGGACAGCATTTATATTTCCTTTGGATGTGGTTATACTTATGTCTCATGGAAAGGGATTTTCGACTGACCCTTTTTGTTTCGGTATTCTGGGCCCGGGGCTGACGTTCTTAATATTGTATCTTCAAAAGAATATAAATTATGCAGAATAATTTACGTAGCAAAAACTTAAAAAAATCAGAGGAAGAGTTCCGACGTTCCCCTCTGATTGAAGATCAGTATATCTCTTGAAATTTTTATATTCATTCCAATTCTTTGGAAACATTGGTTAAACTTGTTAGAGGTTAAAAATAATGCAAATGCCCGCCAGTAATTAGTAATTAAATAAGGCAGACATGTTAGTAGTTATTCGAGCCAAAAATATCTGCTGAATTTACATAAACACGTTTCCTGGCTGACGTAAAGTAAGAACATATATAAGTAATATATGTCTTTTAACTAATGAAGGGCAAAATTACAATACTAAGTTAATAAAAAGGTCACATTGTTGTCGTCTGGAACAAGTTTGACCTTTTTATGAATATAATAGCGATGGTTAAACCCGATATTTCCGTTTGATATCGTTCGATGGATACCTATAGAGGGACAACAAAACTAATAAGCCATCGGATGCCATACAATGGATGCTATCATGTGTCGTGCGTGACCCAGACAAGCTGTAAGCTTATTAAACACATTATGAGTAATTAACCCATATTATATCACTACATGAATGTGTACGGTATGATGTTTTTATTCCGGGTGGTGTTTTTAGAAAATAGAAAATCACATAATATCACTATAAGAAGTACTCTAATGACAAAAATGTTGACTGGCCTGTTAGCTTAGTTGGTATCTAATGGCTCTGCCTTCTAATCTAGAGGTCGCGGGTTCGATTCCCGCATGACACAAGTATTTATGTACTTAAAAATGATTACTTGTGTTTAGTCTGGTCGTTTGTATGCATAATAAGTATTTATTATATCCGTTATCTAGTACCCACGACACAAGCGTTTGCTTAGTGTGGGGCTAGATGGCACTGTGTGCAATGTCCCGGAATATTTATTATTATTTATAAATTGTTATAATTATTACTATTTGGTACTTACTGGGTAAGCACGCTCCATCCTAGACCGTAATAATGGCTACCATCAGGCGAATTACGGTCAAATACAAACTCATTCCTTGTTAAAAAAAATATATTTATAAATACGTCCAGTTTTACAAGTCACCATAATTTACGTGGAGGTTAGCAATGATTAATTTACTTTCTGTTATTTTTCTTAGCTACAACTTAATAGTACAATTAATTAGATTTAGAATTAAGAAGATTTTTTGCTGTCGATATGACCATTATAATTAATTTAATGATAGTTAGTATGTATAAAAGACCTTCAAATTCATACCAAGGACAAATCAATCACCTGTAGGTACCTAGTTACGCAAACGCAATTCGTACAAAAAGAGTACCACCTACTAAACCAGTAACAGCGTCAAAGAGGTAATTTACACCCATGACATGGTCTTCATTTGTCCAGTTTTTGTGCTGCGGCAACACAATAGTGTTCAACAGTAGACCACAGTGTCCGGCGACCGGCCGCGGCGTCATCGTCACAGACCGCTGCCCAGACCATCACAATATGCCAATTGGTCTCAGATACTATTATAATATTTATCCATTTTGGTAAAAAACGCTGGTCCCAATTGGTATTTTGTCACAGGATGACGTTGTTTGAGCCATTGTGGTAAATCTAGCGCGTTGTGAATTTGTCATAACTTTTAGAAGGTTACATAAGCTCGGCGATTACTCATCTGTAAATTGTAATATTTGCAGGTATTAGAGACTAGCTGTGCCAGCGACTTCGTCCGCGTGGAATAGTTATTATCATAAAAATGGTTCTAGTGAGTTAATCTTATAAGATAGACATATACTGTCGCAAACATTTTGTTAAATCATTTTAAGAGGAATATTTTTTTCATACATATTTTTTTGATATCTTGAATGTTTTCGCAGCGCACGCAACGGAAGCCCTCGAAGATGAATAATTTTCCCCGTTTTTTCCACATTTTCCATTGTTTCTTCGCTCCTAGTAGTTTCAACGTGATGTTATATAACCTAAAGCCTTCCTCGATAAACTGTGAAACTGATATTTAACACAAAAAGAATTTTTCAATTCGCACACTGGTGCGAAGAATTATAGGTATTGTTTGTTTGTTTGAACGCGCTAATCTCAGGAAATACTGAGTTCCTGAGATTAGCGCGTTCAAACAAACAAACAAACTTTTAAGGTTTATAATATTAGTATAGATAAAACAATATCGCGGTATGACAGAAGAGTACATCAACATTTTGGTAATGTCATTCGTATCTGCGTGCGTATAAAATACATATATCTATAAAAAAAAGCTAACATTATAAAATGACTTTAGTAGACACAGTAAAGTTTGAAAAGTGTTTTCTCTTTATCACCTAGAACTCACTCGCGGTGCACAGTGCGGGTGTCGGGTGCGCACGCGCCTGCTATTGACAGATCCAGCGGGTGCGCACATGCCGCGAACGGCTTCCGTTTCATAAACTTTAATGGTTCGGTTGACCCAGCTTTGTTTGCGTTACACCAGTCCACCATTCTCGTGAACTATTAATTGCTCTCGGAATTACTCCCCCACAATTCAAACAGATCGATCTTTGTTTCCACTATCGCGCACGTACCACATAAACTTAGCTTTAAAGAACTGACGTCACCGAGGGGAGATTAAAATACGTCAACAAAGAAGGATAATTTCAATGTTTCCTTAATTAACAGAAACCTTGAGCAGAGCTTTGGGCGAGGGCGACTTAATCAGAGGATCACATCTCCTAATATACGGTCTGGCGACGACTGAGATCTGACACGAAATTCCCTAAAAATAATATTTAAAATGGTAATGGGTCCTCGGCTTCATAAATTGCCGCGCCATATGTCCCGGGTGTTGCACCTACTGTGTACATAAATATGTCAAGTATTGAGAGGAGAGCCGCGTTATTTCACTGACTATGTTTCTTGATCTTGACAAGATGGATTACGGGACGCCTGACGGACTTCGGGGGAAGAAAAATTCATTGAATTTAGTTTTTGCTACAAGTGTCTATGAATTACATAAAATATTTCACAAAATTTTATTTTGAGTCTGCAAGATACGATTTTTTCTCTTTTTAAGTATTGTATACTAATGACATTGATCAGTACCATTTATGGCAAAACATATCACAAACATGGTAAACTATGAACATGATCAAATAATTGCTAGATTACAATCAAATAAAAGTCTTACCAACTATCCTATTACATCCAATACCTTAATCCATAAAACGAAAAGAAGAAAAGACCTAAAATTATAGGTAGCGGTTACTAAATTTCCATAAATTTACACGTTGAATTCAGACACCTATAGCTAACCGTTTTGTCCTAATGGTTATGAGAGTCGAATGATCATTCTGTCCTCATAATATCAAATTGATTTCACACCTCTCGAAGATAAAACGCGTTACCTAACATTTAGTGGAGTTCAGCGACCCGAAGGTCGCTTGAGTTCTTTTGTACATTGGCTGCTGGATCTGGCAATGTTAATACAGACCTTGGATGGGTGGCCGAAAAGTGGCATTCCATTTTGGGCACTTCCGTGGGCCACATGACACGTTAAATTGTAGGTCCCAGCTGTTTGACTAGTTTGGCAGTCGTTAAGCCATGTCAGAGGCCCATCGGGCGGCTTGATAAACTCTCGAAACCAGAGTTGGTCACTCTCATTCGATAAGATGAAGAAGAATTCAGGCCTCGATGTCTGTCTAGTTTTATTGCTTAAAGTTTGATTGTTTTGAGCATAAACATGTCATAAGGAACTAGAATGCGGGAACCCGTTAATAGTTACGGATATTATATTCACATTCTTAAAAATGTATGTTCATGAAGTGCTCGCGAAGTCTTGCTCTTAACACTTGTTAATTAAAGATCAAAGTAGCATATGTAGGTTAATCCATTGTCTTATTAGTTTCCTTAACAAATTTCATCGAAATCGGTTAGGCTCTCAGCGACGCTGCATGATGCATTCACTAGCACAGAAATAGTTCTCAATCAGGATTTTCGGAAGCTGGAATTTCAAGTGTTATATTTTCATCAAAATAGCTACAAAGCTTTCTATTCTTTACAGGAGGAGAGACGTCTGTCATTTCCAGTTCTCCACCTCCGAGCTCGAGATGGATCTGCGCACGCGCAGGCAGCGCACAGATGGCGCTGCACGACTCTGTTAATTGGTTATAAACATTAAGTGTTGCTAGCTTAGGGGTTAACCGACTATTTACTTGCCTGATATTTTTTAACAGATTTCAATGTAAAACAGTTTTTTTTTTTATATTGTTAGTATCAAGTGATTGCAATGTGAAACAGATTGTTTTTTGTATCAAACTTATAACAAATTCTAAAAGTCCATTAATAAAAAGTTATTTTATTCCAAAATAATATGATAAATATGTATTTTTTGTAAATAAACAATTTGAATAATAACGATTAAAGCTTATCATTTTCATTCGGTACAAAATGAATGCTATAATAATACATTATGTATGTCTTTTGATTTATTTTTAATTAAATTTACCATTACTCTCAATGTCCTTAATGTGCCTAGACAAGACTGGCACGACTTGAAGCCACGGCATATCTATATTATTTCGAATAGGTACAAATATTCATTCTCCACCCCTCAGTAATCAGAGATGAAATATGTAATCTCAAGAATAATATTTAAATCCCAGAATCGGGGCCACGTGTGCGAACTTTAAAAATAGATATTATCTATTTACACAGCGGCCTCACAAAAATAAACTAATGTCTACGTGAAATTGAGCGTTATGGCGAAGAAAAGAAGAGTAGGTTAGTGTTATTTTATTCTAACCGATACAAGAAATAATGCAAATTAATACATTATAGTACTTATTAAATATATGCTCGTATTAAATCATGTACTTATGTAATGTGTATCGGAGTATAAAATGGTCATTTCATCAGAGGTGTCGATGTACCCTACCACAAAATTAGCTTACATACTTACAAAAAAATAAGCAAATTTTAAAAGTTGATGTGTAAGTAGATCTTAATTTTTGCACAAGAATTGAACGTGTCATAAAAGTGTAGAAAGATTATCGTAATAATAGATTTGTAATAATAAAACTTTCATGAGACATTTTATCAATTTGTTAACTAAACGGTTTTCACTCACGTGTAATTCGCGTAAGATGAAACGCGTAAACAACTTACGCGAATTACACGTAAGTGAAAACCGTTTAGTTAACAAATTAATAGATTTGTAACAATGTTATGCTTTGGATATAATAAAGCTCAATTCCAAAATACGAAGTGTAAGTTACAGTAACAAAACACTTCTAACGAGTGTATGAGAGCCCTCATGGGGAGCATTAGCAATATCTTGGTGAACAGTGGTCGGTGGTGAGTAATCTCGATCCGGCCTTAGAAGGGCCCAACTATGGCCAAAGAAAACAATAAATCGTAATGACGTCGCGCCCCCGGGGCACCCTGCTCGCTATTTTCGACTATAAATAAATGTGTAGATGGATTGATAAATATAAATATTAGGGGCGAAACGAAGAAAAACAATGTTTATGAAACTGGTGTCGTTCGCATCATAACTGTGAGTTACAACTTCCGACGTCTGCCGCCATATGGGGTCTATGCGGAATTTTTTGTCGACTAACTTAGCGTTGATAAAAATAGATTAATTAATGTCCCGTACTTACTCTGACCTTTTTTAGCGATTAAATCGAATGGGATCGACCAAAAAGAGCGCTACCTAATAGATGGCGATAGTGAAATGAGCGTCTGCTGTCAAACAGGTACGATCATAAATAAATATCGTCGCCATAATAAGAGCAAGAGAGCTGCGTGTGCGTGGTAGGAGCGCGCGGCCGCGGGAGTTAGTCACCTGGGCTATACTTAGACGATTGCATTGTCTTCTGAAATATCTATTGAAGATTATTGACAGGCATCGGCATGCAATTGTAGCAGCGATAGGTGCGACGAACTGCTATTAATATAAGTATCGTGCGCCACAACGCCACGCAGGTATGTGCACATCGAGACAGCGACCACGCATCTGAACTCGATACCCGACTGCATTATATTACTCATCGGATTCCGTGAAGAATTGCCGATTTGATGATATCATTTCCGAAAATATGAATGGCCGAGGCGATACATAAATCTACCTGCCTTGAAATTAAACAAACGCGAGGAAACTACAAACAGATGTGTATGTGTTATTTCAGGCTATCCATTGCCTAGTTAATTAGTCATAGACTACCTACAAACAACGAGGCGGAACCGAGGCGCACAATATGGGTAAGTGGGCAGGTTATACCTACATAATTACCGGCGACAAAGCAACCTTCAATTGGTTTCGAGCGACTAATCGCACTCATTAAAATGCATTGAATCATAACAGCTATAATGAAGTGAGCGTCAAAATTGCAAATTGTGAATTCAAATAGCTACAATCCGACAATTGATTACGATATGCACACAGAGGGTTCACAAACACACGCGAGCTGCCAGTCGGCACACATCGATTCATATCCAACGAGAGCCGCTTTTCATTTTGTATGTTAAATTAAATTTCCATGAAACAAGATTGAATTTTTCGCAATCAACGCGCGCAAAGCTCGCAGAGCGAGTTTTGAGTAAACCGTAGCAGTTTATATGCACGGAACTATTTATTAGTATTGCAGAGTGATTAATTTTATTGACGTGAATTTTTGGGAGTGAGTGTCGTTGTCGGCAACCAATTAGACAATGTTAACATTAGACAAACAAATGCTGGAACAACGGCCGACATTGTTATCAAAAGCAGGAACAAACAGCATGTAAACCGCAGCGCTGCGTCGGCTCCGGCCGCCACCGCACCCGGCAGCGACCTAGCAGCGGCTTAGCTAATTTACAATTTAATTATCAGCCGGGATGATGCATCGTTAGCGCGCGCCAAACCGAGTTTATGCGACTAATCAATTGTTTGACGCGGCCGCTGCAATCACGCGCCGCCCACCTCCACCGCCCGCCCTGCGCCGCCTCGTCCTGATGCCGTTCGCAACATATTCCACTTATTTGTATTTCGCTTTTACATTGTAGTCGATCGTTTTCTGCACTCGATATAATGAATCTCAATCGACACCTCATAAAATAAGTTGCGATAGACGCTCGAGATCCAATCGAGAGAACAATGCGGCGGCGTGTCGCGCCCGCGTCGTGTAAATATAGCTCAGAATCCATCACGCGAACGCCCGATCGAACCGTTGCTATGGATTTATGCGCTAAATATTCGACAGGTGCCAAGTGTGTCGTTCGCAGAGTTCGATCGCCGATGACTAACTACGTAGCTACGCCCCAAATTTTATTGCAAATGTCAAATATATCGAGCACCTGATCAAGTCCCGCAGCGCCGCCGCGGCACCTCCGTCTGCCGCACACTCAATACACTGTAGTCCCGCAGCGCCGCCGCGGCACCTCCGTCTGCCGCACACTCAACACACTGTAACGTTCATAGCGACAGATGACTATTAAAGTTCAGATATACATTACATCGTCAAATCGTGCCATTTGTATGTCTGCTCGTCGCTCGCGTGTCTCATTTAATATTTTGCACAGGCAAATAGGTAATGTCATTGTAATTGCGTTGGCACAATACCCATTCGATTAGCTTATTTTATTTAATAACGGTATTCGATCGCCTTCGCACGCCATTAGAAAGTCACGCGGAGTTTTCATTAATTTATTAAGGACGGTTAAAATGAACCGCTCACGAATGAGAATCGTGCGACACAATAGTAATGTGAACGTTCACAATTCGCTAATCCCGCGTCGCTACCGTTACATAAGATGCCTGACTTGAATATAAATGTAAAACACAATAAATTTCATGGCCCGTAGGAAATGAATATTCATCACGAAATCGCCATGCATATTCTCTTTTGCTAGAAAATTGTGCGATCATTGAGATCGGATTTGCGAAGAAAGAAGATGGACCTTACTGTCACCAACAATCGGTCGAGAGTTGCGTGCATACCTCGCGGTAATAGAGCCGCGGTTGGCGCTCCAACTAGCTGGCTCTCGTAAATTTCAACATATAGTAAAGTGATTTACGAATAATTGTTGTGTTGGTGTATAACTAGAGAAATCTTTCCGCTGTTTGCCGCCGGTTAATTTATATATGAGGGTTAGGTAATTCGCGGTCCGCGAGTAATTGGTGTACAGAACAATAGCTTTTGTCATACCCTTATCTTGCGCACCACGCTCGTCTCCGGGGAGCTCTCGTAGGCTCAATAACATTCTCACCAATGTTATCTTTACTGAGAGATTATATTTTATGATTATTCATAGACTTTTCATTGGAAGTTGGATTATTATGACATACTTATATCTAAGTTCAAATAGAAGCAGCATTTTCTCAAAAAGTCAATCAAATAAATGCATTGCTATTTCAGTCACGACAGCACAGTAACAGAAATACTTTTAGTAGCGGCGTTAAGTAGGATATGTATTACAAAAATCCCATACGACCATAAATTAAATCCGAACATTAGCCTTATTCGGCAGGGTTTACCCATCGCATTAAGTTCCAATTTCTATTCTCATCGAGGTAATGGCGAGCACAGCGAAGCCTGGTCATTCCGAGCGACGCATGAGGCGAGTGGCCAATAAGCAACTCGACATTAGCGTAACACTTAATCGAAACATGTGTTTATCGGAACATGCGAATCGGCCTAAGGCGAATTAGTTCTCGCACAATGCAATTTGAATGCACATTACACAACGGACGAGGTACGAGCGCTTTTTATTGCGGCATCGTGAGATCTTATCTCGGAACTGCCACTTCCACCGGGCAAATTTGAGATTCAGGTGTGGATCGCAGGCTTTGCACTTTATGCACGCGCGGTAAGGGCGATAGTGCCGTGGCACGGCGTGTGGGTGCGGACACAGACGCCTCGCACTCACGCACCCTACCGTACGTACATTTTTAAAGAATTCAACATAAAATCAGCAATAAAATTGAAAACATTTTGTTACCTTTTAAATAAGTGGAGACGCGGCTGGTTCGCGCGACGTGCGACTTTGATCCCTGTTCGCGCACGCAAATGTACATTTTCCTGCGCGGGTCCCGCTCCGAAATCATTTCTCCATCGATAAGAAGCGTTAATTTTACGAGCCAGTGATAATTTGCTAACTTCCGACAGAGCAATTCTCCCTAGTAGAATCGTTCCGAGCACTTGCCACATTAAATTACAAGCTCGGAAAGGAAGAGTCTAATTAGGTATGCATCTATCTGTTCATTCTATACTCGGTGGATTAAAATACATTCTGAAAACGCGTGTTGCTAACGCGAAGGAAAAATAGCTTTAAATAGGTGGAGCGGTTTAATCTTATTGGGGAGTCACACGCGACATGTGTCGAGCTAACCTGCGCGGCCGCGGCCCGGCGCCGTGATCAATATTCTGCCGATAACTCTACATGGGCACCGCAGCCACCGCCGCCGCTCCACAAAAATAATAATTATCATCACTAATGCCCTCACTCGTTTAATGAATGGCCCCCGCGGAGCACCTCTGAGAAGCTGAGAGGCCTCCTTGCGATGTAACTCCGCGGGACCCACCAACAATGGGTAATTATTTTCGCGCAACGCTTTTTATTAATTACATAAAGGCAAAACAAGCCTTTGTATTTTAATTTTGACAAATTCTCAGCTTTCTCAGAACAGATATCAAGCAAGCACGAGTTACCACCAAAGTCGTGTTGGAAACAAGCACATCACTTAATTGTTGAGTTCGTATCTTTTGACATGCACATTAATATTAATCTCGAGTAAGTAGTAACATACTTACATATTTATTACTTTATTATGATACGAGCCACAATTATGTTTACATTGAAATACAAATTCATTGTACACTGTATTCTAGTAAATCCATAATTGTACTTAGGTATACATATGTGAATTCCATCTGAGTTAAAATATGCATCTTTGATCGATCTTACTTATAAGAATAAAAACCAAGAATATAGTAAACACAAATCATATTGGGAAAAGCTCCGAAACATAAACAAGAAAAAGCTCTGCAGAAGCTTATACATTTTTTCCCAACCAGACTTCCATACTTGGATGAGCTTGCTTAGGAAAATATTATACACAAATATAAATACAGAAGTCTGTTTGTTGATCTATTTGTTCTGTTTCTACACTGGTGCAATGCAATTTACAATATCATCTTAATTTTTGGTATAATAGGGTAACATAGGCAACTAATAACATACTTTTTTGTTACCACACCACTTGAACAAAGCCGAGGGCATTCTGTAGTTTTGTTAAATGTGAAATCAGACGTTTCTTTTTAAAATCTATTGCAAAAGATTACTTTGAGTATTTAATTTTGTCACAGCGGAATAACACTAAACATTTTCTTAAGCTGCTATCTAGAATGGATGCCCGATTATTATGTTGTTGATTTGTTTTTATAAATAGATCGTTGTTCTAGAAACCTATAGTATTTTTTTTCCACAGTTATCAGCCACTAGTTTGGTATAAAAGTGAATAATGTCCATCACGCGGTGGTCCAGGGTGGTAAGTACGGTGCCAATACGCGGTCGCGCTGATCCCGAGTACACAGGTAGTCAGGCCAACCGGCAAGCTTCCAAAAAACACTAATACAGTATACCTATACTGCAGTATGGGGAAATGTAGGGAAAAATTGACGATTACTTGATGAAAATTACATGAATTTCTAAAAAGCTTTCATCTGTACCCGTGTGTCTGATAAAACTTATATAAATTGACTGACATTGTTTGTTTGTAAATGACATTATGAACACATTTTTATGTTTTTATCTTTAATTCTTTCGTTAATAATTAGTATTAAGTTATATAAATGATTACTGTATTATATGACGTACCTATTGTAGCGCAATGTTATAAGGTCAATAAATATCTTTGAATCTTTAATATAAATATTTCAGCTGCTTGATACAGTATCAACCACATACTGTAGAAAATTCAAAAACTTACCTTCATTATCATAGAAACTATTATGGGTAGATAACTTACTAAAACAAGGAAATTAATAATAGTTAATTTGTAAAAATGATGCAAGATAATGGACTTCTTTATCTAAGCTAAACTTTTCTTTTCCTTCTTATAAGAGTTTTAAACAAAAAAGTAAAATCTGAAAACAACAGAATCAGTCAATCACTGCGCCTGAATTCATGAAATAAAATCAGCTGTTCTCTGAAGGCCGTTGACACGGCGGCGTTTATAGAATAGCTATTTTTCGCGATTTCAAGGTTGTGTTGAACATAAGATGCTTTCACAATCACTGTGGCTTTTTTTTGGGTCGAGGACGTCATGGGATATATTCTGATATAAATTCAACACACGGAACAAAAAGGTATTTGATAACATTCTGGCAGTTCTTGTTTATACTTCACTTATATTCTAATTCTGATATAAGTACATAGGAATTTACCTAAATAATTATGTATAAATTTTACTCATACATTACTCAAACTTAACTTTTTCACATTTGGTCATGTTAATAATAGGTACAAGATGAACTTTTGTTTTTGAACATTCATCTTTGATGCAAATTTCAGTAACCTCGCTCAAAGATCAAATTGTTGGAATTCAAATCTAATAAGATTAACAGCTTGTATCGTACCTACTTGGTTCTTACTCAATACCGTAGTACCTATTGAAATACTACAAACAATTTTAAGAGCACGAACACAAATAAAATATTTGCTTAGTATTTACTAAGGTTCGCGTTTGACTACATCTTATGTTAAGTATTGCTGCAGCCTTGGATGTGAAACGAAACTAGCTGTGAAGCTTTTCATTACTGACCTAAGATCTTTACAAATCATTACTACGGTTGCCTGAAAGAGATCGCTTTCAGCGATAAGGCCGTCATTTGTGGCATAAGATTTAAATTCTCTCTCTTGTTTGTATTGTGTTTTATTTTATTTCTGTGTCCAATAAAGCATCTATCTATCTATTGGAATAATTATATTTATAAACATGAACTCAACCTAGCACACACACACGCACACACACACACACACACACACACACACTTGTACATATACACGTATGATAATATTAATATTAATTAAAAACCATATTATGTGGCTATGATACATCATAACGGTCAAACATGTATATTTCACACACACAAACACACACACACTCATAACATACCCACACTCTCACATGTACATATATTATTATATATTATATTATATTTGATATATATATAATTTATTTATTTTTATGGATATGTATTTATTTAAATAGGCTAAAACTTTTTTAAAAGATGGCAACCTGAACTAACCTCCAAACTACTCCAAAGTGTCCAAAAGAATATTTGATTGCCATCAAAACAAAAGTAGAAACAACAAAAAAATAATAAACTTATAACTTATCTTTACTTAAATTAATTAACTGCTTAATGTGAAGTGAGAGTGGACGTGCTCTGCGCTTCAGGCTCGTTTAGAGACCTACTGCAGAGCACAACACATCACAGGTACTTTTCTTTCTTTCTTTTTCTAAACTAAGCACAAGCTAGAAACTAGCGTCAATATTTTTTCGGTGTTAATGTAAGTAATTTTTGGCATAAACTTTTGATTGTTTGTTTTGTTTATAAGTAAAAACATGTACCTAGATGTAAGCTTTTGTCAGAACAATAAACGTATTTTGTATTGTATTGTATTTGTATTTGTAATTATTGAAACGAATAATCATAATTATTTCTATTAATTATTATTAATAATAATTTATTTCCGTTATCTAGTACCCACGATACAAGCGTTTGCTTAGTGTGGGGCTAGATGGCGCTGTGTGCAATGTCCCGGAATATTTATTTATTTAATTAAAACAGGTTCAATACGACTGGAACTTTCCTCAAATCTAGATACCTATATGTGGCAAATATTTAGGGCGTGTAAGTGGCGAACATTTCCGCGTGTCGGGGGAAGAGTGTGTGTGGCATTCACCTTGTTGGCAAGGGTCCAGCTGACAGCGACACCAGCGAGTAAATACTGGGAGTTGGGTGCTGGTTTAATAAACGCGGTATGTGATATCATTGTCATATTGAACTAAATATAATGATCAAGTTTTCTTATCCTATAGTATGTATGTGTTACTGACACTTTCATTTTGGTATAGATCTCAGTTAGATTGTTTTTCTTTATAATATTACTAGTGGGTGCTCGCGGCTTCGCTCGCATTAAGAAGTACAACTTGAATCCCCTACTTCACCCCTTTTAAAGTGGCATTTCCAAAAATCCTTTCTTAGCGGACGCCTACGTCATAACATCTAACTTCATTCCAAATATCAGCCCAATTCGTCCAGTGGTTTGGGCTGTGCGTTGATAGATCACTATATCAGTCAGTCAGTCTTTTGAGTTTTAAAGATGATTTGGTATTCTTTAAATGCATATTTTTTCCATATAAACCACTATGTTGTGATTTAGTGAAGTTAAACAGAATGACAAGGAAGCTCTGATAAATCACGTAGCTGTAAAAGCGATTGCATCGGTCGGTATTGCCAATTCAAATTGCAGGACCTCGACACAATCTAATTAGAAAAGGTGATTCTCGTGAGAATCCCATCGAGCCCCGTTACCGACCTATTAGTAGTCAGGTTAGGTAATACATACAGCACTGCGGAGAAATTACTATCTACATTAAGTACATGAATATTGAATATCGATGCAAATGTCATATCTACCCCGTATGCGACGTGTAGGTATCCAGCTGAAATGCAAATTGATATAATGCAGGAAACGTCTGAGTGGGCCTTATAGCGGGGCCCCTACCGCATGAGTAGCATAAGTTCGTTTACATACGACAGTCGCTCGTATTTGCATCCCAAATGTTGGGCTCGGCCGCCAGCCCGACTTATCTCTACCGGGCGAAATATTACAGTTTGTGCATTGCCACTCGCAATGTGCATAACTGAATGTCAATAAAGGAATAAAAAAGGCCACCGGAGGCGTTCCCGCTCCACCGAGGCGGATGTGCTGTAAGCCAATGGGCGGCCGGAGCGCGGCATATTCATAACGATATTACCGCCGGCGAGCCGCGGCGTAGTCATAATTCATATATAATAACCCTTCCGTCGGCGGCGCCGCGCCCTGCGTCTCGTTCTCTCGCGCGCCCCGCTGCGGGAGCGACAGAGAGGCAAGTAACGCCGCGCTCCAAATATCATAATTCATAATTTCATGTTTTACGACCGCCTCGAGTATACGTGAAAGATTTTCCGTTTCGTTCCCGCTCGCAGGGCGGCCGGGGCGGGCGGAGCGATGGAGAACTGTATAAACTACTTACTTGGATTATAAAATATGAAATTGAGTTATATGCTCGTCGGGAATACAAGAAACAGAGCATGTTGGGCATGTAAAGACGCTGACAGCTATTTGTAATTGGAATATGACGAGACGCGTGCGCGCACGTTCGGCGCGTCTCATTCGTCAGTTTATTAATAGAGCTCGGCGTCTGCGCCGTGACGACTCGCGCCATTAATTTATATGAAATAACTGTCGGCAGACGGAAAAATAAGTCCGATCGTGAACGGCCTTCTTCAACATAATATTTATGTTTTACGAAGTGGCAGACGAGTCCGAATCGTGTTGATGTACGCATGTCAGAAACCTACCGAACGATAAAAAATGTATACGTTACACTCATACCACCTCCCACTTAAAGAACGCATTAAATAAACGATCTATCCATTTCCTTTCATTTGTGTTAGACAGTGAATAATTTTATTTATATTCTATATTTATTTACGACTTATTTTCCCTGAATCGAGCTTAATGTTTCATTTATTAGCATAATAGATGGCTTGGCAGAAAATATGACTGGTAGTTGAAACAACAAAATAAACATGTATTTTCATAAGCTTCAGTCTGCAGTATAAGTTATTCACGCAACTATGCCCGTTGTAACTTTTAAAATCTTATCAATTACCATTGTATTCTTGTGTACACTGTACACGTAATCTTAAGATTTAACGGAAAATTAAGAGAAATAAACATTGCCATAAAGCATACAAAACATAAGGAAATTATAAATATTGTAGCCAGATACCATCTAAACACCACAAATTAAACCTGTATTGCATTGCTTTGCACAATTTACCCTTTGAAACTCCATCGCGGCCATTTCGTTCCTCATTACACTTTATAACCATCACCAAATCCACTTTCACAGATCTTTTGAAATTCAATAAACATCCTAAAATACTGATTTCAACCGATATTATGTTTGCAAAGTACGCGAAGGCAACTGAGACATAAATTCGTTAGCGCGTTTGTAATCGTCAAGAATATTCCGTACAATAATTTACGTCTGTAAATTTTAAAGTTGACATCAGAAAGAACATCTTATAAGCCATAATTCAGGGCGATTTTAATGAGTCATTACGGAGAAGTGGCGAGAATGAGGCTGAGTTATGGAGGTACTCACAAAATGACATTACTTTTTATTTTATGCCTAATTTTATGATACGCCTCATATTTTCGCGCTGGAATGTGTGTAGACAAACGATAGCGTTAGATAGTTTCTACATAAATATCCAGAAAAAGTTAAAAGAATAAACGTGTTTTTTAAGAATTAATTTCATCTCATGTTTGCATCGTAAAACTAGCAAACACCCAGGCAAAAATTAAAGAGTTCTATGAACCATGCAACATAAGTATAACTTTACATAGATACTTTATTTTACATATCTCACAAACAACAAGTAAATTAATGGCTCCAGAATAACTACCTCAGCCCGCATCAAGCGAGTATTCCGACAGATTAATTTCTTTCAAAATAAATTCGAAGACTAATCAACAAGAGATAACCAATATTAACCTAATGGATTCCTGAGTAACTCGAAGTGAGCTCGTATTTAAAATCTAAAGATATTTAAACACATCGCCCTCGCGCCGCGCCCGCCATAAATAAAATAAGTACAAATATTCTCACGTAAACGAAGTACCTCGAAAGCGTTCATTTACATTTTGTGAATGTAATAAATGGAGCATCTCTAAATACAAAGGTAAACTCACCAAAATAATCTATTTTTGTAATAGAACCGGCTCTATGATTAGAAGCAGAGAGGAAGCGCTCTGAATCAACATTCTACAATGTTTACGTTGCGTTTAAAAACATTTCTATTAAGATATAAACCGAACGTCACGATATGACATCCACCATTGTGGACCATATACAATTATACGCATATAAAAAGCGTAAAGCATTAGACATGGTAAAAGGGTTGGCGCACCTGCTTATTATATTCATTCTTATACCCGCCACAGATTTACGGCCGGGTATGAACCAACAAATGAGAACTTCCAAAAAATGCTTCCAAAAAATATAATAAAAGCACAAAAAGCTCAGCAAGACACGTCAACGTCGACCGCGTACCAATGACTGCCGAACAAAGAAATATTACCGCAAGTTTTGCGCTTTTTGCTGTCATATTGTTGAACCTTCTTTACTAAGGGGCAAAAACTAATTAATATATATAGGCACTAAAATAAAAGACTTTTAATAGTAGCATCAGAAAATGAACACATAGAGAGACATCATACAATTGTGTCAATAAAGAACCTTCGAAGAACGGTCACGAGAGGACTTAATACAAATATCATGATACTAATTATGGGTTACTTTATTTAGATTATACTTATCTAGTTTATTACATATTTTAGTGCACCATAAACAAACAGAGCAGGATTTTACAGCGCTGCCGGTCCCGGGGCACATTTGAGCATTGTGCCTCTTATAATTTTTATTAGGGGCAATCCGTCCGCATTGATTTACTCCTTCCCGAACTGACGGATCTTTCGTTTAATTTACGATTCTACCCCAGTGCCAGCCTATAATAAAATCTGACAAAAACAAGCAAAAATTACATCGACACGTCTCACTTTTTATTATTTTATTTCATAGATAAATTTAATTTAATTCAATTTGGGTTCGATATAGCAAAGGCCTTATTTCATAGAATAGTTTGATAGGTAGTGAATTCGAATACATTTGCATTCGATTGTTTCAAAATAAGAATCTAAACGTATTTTCGTATTCATTTTTACGTGATGTGTTTAATAAATCAGCAGCACTTCACTGTATTCAGGTAATTAGAATAACACAAGAAGTCAATGAACTTACTACATGTAGGTATTGTAGGTAGGCAGGTAAATATAGTTATTTCAGGAGCATTTATATGCCACTGAGGAAGCAACGATTTGAATTGTATGATTTACACGAAATACAATCATTATATTCAGTGTTTATATTTTGAGTGCAAGTACTCACGCGAGCGTCCCACTCCCTGCTGTCGGATGGGACAAGTATTTGGCAACGGTTCAGAGATTGTTATTATCATAATGACTATTCAACTCATAACACTATTGCCTGAACAAATGTCTTTATTCTCACTCGGCATATAACTATCTCCTACATTACGTCGTCAGAATGAAACTTCAAAACCGTTTCTTTGATTTAAAAATACGAGATAAGAGAATAATCTTATATTAATGCAAATGCGAAGATTAACTGCGAGCTGAATATGGTCTTGCAAAATAAAAACAACGAGCGAACAGCTTCCCATGAGCTTCTTTTAATTCAATAAAAATAATGCAATAAGAAGTTTTAATTATTCTTTGGTAGCGACATCATGAGCGAGCCAACACCATCGTGTAGGTACAGGGTGTCTCATTTGCAAGTAACAGGACGCATATTATAGACCCACGAAGCCAATAAGATAAAAAGACGCTCAATAAGGCGCGATCAGAGGCAAAAATGAAATAAATTGCCGGCGAATAAGAGGGCTGTGTGCAATTGAAGCGAACACGCTGCCTCATTAGACGGGAGCACTACCGTACCAGCGCTCGCGACCAAATGAATTAAAAAATACCAATAAATTAAATACCCATTCTAAAACGACCCTAAATGCCGATTGTTACCCTTTTGAGCAAAAATAAAAGTAAACAAAATTCCCGGAAAGTTTCACATATCTCGGGTCAGGTTCGCAACAATGAGGAGCGATGGCAGCCTCTTTGCCGAAAACTTGTAAAATAGATCACCATTAGCATAACAAAGCTGGTGATTTAGATTGACAGGCCGGCCTGGGTCCGCCACGGCGACACTTTCACTTGTTCTGGGCAAAAATGTTAGTGGTATTATTATAAAGTATTTAGTCTGTGTGTATGATATGGAAATTGTTTAAAACCGCAGGCTGCGGGAACAATGAGCGGGCGAGCCACGGGAGCGTGTCGTGGCGACACAAAAACTTATTCCTCTCGGATATGGAATCGAACGAGGAATAATGAAAGCCGTCCTGGCTCGCCATAATGCGGGAAATTAAACACATTTTTGGTTCTGCTAAACGACTAGACTAGAAACCCTGAGAGACGCATTGATATCTCTTGGGTTAGTCTAAAATTAAATATCTATACCATATTATATTTTAAAACTACTATTTACGCTACAAAAAACCTATTTACCAACAGAAAATAAAAAAACACATATTGCAATGTTGCAAACATCCTAGTCTGGATAATAAATAGTAAATAATTAGACAGATAGACAATTCTTTATTGTAACACACATAATAATGTGGCACACGAGTTTAAACAAATTTACTCGTGTGCCACAAGTGGCATATTTGTCGCTAAAAGCGATGTTTTCAAGGCTTAATTGTAAAATATTTCTTTCAAAAGCATCTCCACATGTTCCCTGTTCCCCGCTTGCAAGGAGCGAGGGAGTCCTACGTCACACGTCTCCACGCACCATTTGCATGCGCCCGCGCATATCCCAACATACTTGCACTACACAAATAGTATAATGTCGTTGGAAATTAGAAGTGACAATGCCTTAACTTAAGCGTCACAATATGAGATTAAGTCATTATTTTAGTCTTGTTTATTTTAGCTAAAATCACTATAAAGTTTGTGAGTGTGTAAGTAAGACGGCGTTTGTATGTTTCATCCAAGATTTAGAGGTTTTGCTGAAAACAAAAAATCAAGCTAGTTTTGACGATCATACATTGATAACAATTGTAACTTTTATTCCACTCAGAAGGCTGCATAATTATATGATTGTCTTTGATTAATTACCTATCAAAGGTGATTGCTAAAAAATAGGTGCCTGCGATTGAGCGATTACCGTCTTTTGGACATATACAACACCATATGAATTCATATGTTTACTGTGACATTATCACGTAGTGTGACTGTAATCTAGCATGTGTCAGATGTGCGATACAATGTCTGCTTGTCTGTTGCCAATCTTGGAATATCGAACTTCATGCGATGTTGCAAGAGTGGGATGCGATTGGCTATTTTAAAACATACTATGGAACTTAAAAATAGTAATGTCGAGTAAAAACTAATTTAAAGATTTCTAAATAGTAAAATAATTGTACAATAATAAGTAATTGTAGAAAAAATAGTTAATATTGATTTCTTGGATAACTACGGAACCAAATTCTTACCTATTTGTTGTTATGCACTTGACATTTGTTTCGCTCTGATAAAACAGGACCCAACTATCACCTACACCCACTCTCGTTTTTTATGAGTGACTCAATCCATTAAACGCTCTGGTGTTCGCCAATAAATAACCGTCACAATAGATAAACCTATTTTTAAACCTTTTGTTTTCTATTTCTAATAATCTCCTCCGTTATAAATTACACATGAATTTGAATTTGCGCAATGTCAAAGTTATTTGGCTACCTGCTTCATAAACAACGTTGAGCAAGTCCAACTGATAATAAAATAGGTACCTACGTTCACAGAAGAGTAATAAAGACCTTACAAAGTGTTAAAATTTTATTAGCATTTAGACAAAAGCACACAAAATGCTGATGACCACGGGCCCGCTCATAAATTTCTAGCGACGTGTCATTTTTTGTTTCCGAATAATATTTTTTTCAGAGTCATGACTAATTGGCGGTGCCGGGCGTGGAGCGACGGGGTGCATGCCAGTTTTGTTTTCAGGGTTTTGCAAATATAATAATAAAAGTTTATTACCCCGTTTTGAAAGGGTTTGTCTCAAGCAGCCCTCAAAGGGTAGCAGTAAAACCTCGCTCGCCCATCGTAAGTCAAAACGGATCGATTGTTCGGTTGCATATCGCCATAAATCAGTTTTTAGAAAACACTCGGTGAATGGTGGTCGTTACTCAATACAGGGTCATTATACAAATATAGATTGTTGTCGTTTGTGCACGTAGGTACCACGGACCACGGTGGGAGGTTTGACAAATTTCTTTGCAATATTGTTATTGCCAAAATTTTCTGAGAAAAGAAAGTTGAGATAATGTATAGTTATAGAGCCATCTGCCGTTATTGCCTTGGCACCTGCTTCTTTGTAGTCGAAATTAATGAAGGGATTTACTTTAATTGAGTACAATTATTTACTGTCTAAAATGACTCTTCGATACAGCTTTTAATTTGATATTTTTAAAATTAAGGCAGTTTTTGTGATCTTCCAGACAAACGTCATTTATTTAAATACTTTATTACAAATTTATATGCATCAGAAATCACGGTTAAAACATATTTAAATAATATAAGAAACAGTTTTTTAACATTAAAACGTTACTTTTCACGATGCTCCATCTACATGCTTGCTTCATTGTCGTGTAGGTATACCTCCGACATTATAATAATTTCCAATCACAGAACAGTCCAAATTATTCCTAATCAAGTTACCATACAAGAATCTTATGACATAAACCTCAAATATTTCCACAAGAGATGCGTGTCTGGTGTCTGCTGATAGAAGACTGATGTTTCGGGACGGCCGCGAGGTCAGAGGCGCCATGCGTCATCGCTAACGACGACAAATGACGTGACACGACGTGACAACACTGACAGCAGACTTGTCACGGTGTATGACAGTGACTTTATTAACGTACGGGAAACGTACTTTTACTGTATGATATTGATTTTGTACGCAACTTGCATGTACAATTCATTGATACATAATACATACTCGTACTTACCACTACCTAGGTATATTATTAAATTGGTAGTAGGTATAAATAGCTTTTTAAGTTGATCATAAAATGAATAAACCCAATGTTTAACTACTAATAAGGTTTATTTCATGAACAAAACTCTATCAAAAATATGTTGAAATGTTATATTTACATAATAGATACATAATAGAAGTTTAAAGTGATGTTTAAGGAAGTTTGCTGTTAACATAGTCTCTTTGACAGATATTCAAAACACTATTCTGTTAGCATTATGTAAATATTTGTCTATTACTTATTAATATTATTTATTTTAGTCTCCTTTAATTATTCTTAATCACATTTGATTAAATAAATATTGTGAAAAGTATTTATACTGGCAACGTTAACTGTAATTTTGTAAGGTGGAAACACCGAAAAAAAAAGATATCGGAGATTAGAAAGGGAGACGAAATTGATAAGGCGAAAAAAGATTGTAAAAATTAAGAAAAGTATTGAGTATTTTATAATAAAATTGTAATGTGATTGATTTGTAGTTAATTATTCAACAAATCAGAAGTGGTGGATAAAGAATCCGCAAAAGAAAAGTGCCGACATTGATACCTACTAAGAAAACATTTATTGTGAAGCGGTGGTAGTCGCCACCAAATTTATAAAGAGTGAAAATTGTATAATAAAGAGGTGATCGTATAAAACCATCGAGGTGTTGAACCAAGGTATTTATCTCATTTGTACACTATAGGTAAGTACTAGCACAGTACAAAAGCAAACTATATTGTTATTATTGTACCTACTGCATGTAGGTACTTGAATACCTATCAGTAAGCAACATTTATTTTAACTATTTCCATGCTAAATTCACCAATGTATGTATGAAAACCATTGCAATAACATATATATGAAAAACATAACAAAGTTCAAATACAAATACAGTAAAATGCAATGTGCAAAAGCAAATTAAAGTGTATTTTATTTACAAGATACCTACTTATCTCAACTATTTACTTTTACTGCTTAGACAAATTCCAGTAAATATGTTATTTGGATTACAATAATACCCTGTTTAATGATTCCAAACCACATTGTTACACATCACCAACCTAAATATACATAAATACTCCTGTTGGAAATAAAAGCAGACATTATAAACTATGGTGCATTTTGTTTAAATATAAAATATATTTACATAAGTATATATATATATCAAAACAGAATAAACAGGTACTCAAGCTTATGATGATAAAGCAAGCCAAGAAATAAACCATTAATTTATTATTATATTATATTTTCAGTACACTGCCTATTTACTATTCTAAACCATGTTCCATTCAGGAAGAGGTGCAGAAAAGCTTGATATTTGTATTATTTGTATATTAATTTATTCTTCAGCAGTATAACTTGTACCCTGTACATAGGGTGTAGCTATGATCCAGGTATGCCTATTTCAGGCCATGACAGAGCTTTATTATTATTTAATGTTACAGTAATGATATCAGCTGAATTTTATATAGGTACCTACTTATAAAATTATTTTTACTTACTTTATTTATAGCGTAGAAAATGATGATATTACAATAATTAACTATTCATCATTTATGGTATAAAAGAAAATGATGTACCTTATGTATTATTGAGGCAAAATAAACCACAATAACAAAATTTGTTGAAATATAACCTATCACAGTATAATGTGACCATTACTCTCTCTCATTATCTTGTGCTATCCTTCTATGCATATCCTAAGGGTTACAGGCTACTTTAGTATAGCATTTTATTTGATTACATTATATTGTAGCGTTTGATATAAATAATATTGAGTACACTATTTTTTTTTATTCATACATTAGTCTTAATGTTATATTTAGTTAATAATATTCTTGTTCCCCCCATCATCATCCTATCTATATTACAGTACAGTACAGTTTGCAGTACGTGCTGTAACCTTATGGAATACATTGCCTCTTTCTATTCGGAAAGCTAAATCTCTGTCCATTTTTCAGAATCAAGTCTTTCATCACTTTATGTCTATGACAGATCTATAACTTCTTTGTAGATAGTAATTTATGTTAGTATTTCTCTTTGTATACATATTTTTGGTATTGTTTATAATTATAAAGGTATTATTTTGATTAGGAACATATTTGAATAAAAATCGTTATATTTCTAATTAGTACACCTCTGACTCTGTTTATCTCTACTTGTCGTGTCCATCCAAAGGTTGCCTGAAAGAAATCGCTTAAGGCGATAAGGCCGCCCATTTGTACGTTATTATTTGTTCATATTTTACTTTGTACTATATACTTGTGTTGGTGTGCAATAAAGATATATTATTATTATTATATTACTAACACACAAAATTTGTAGATATCAAGCAGAGTGCGACTAAATAATAAATATATTATACAATTTTATGACTTATCTTAAAAATAATAATAATAATACTGGAATCACTATGTCGGACGCTTCTGTTGGAACATGCACTCCGGAGCCAACTGAAGAGATGCTTAGGAAAAGGAAACATTCACCATTTCCTATACGAAGTGAAGATCATGGACGGTCGAGGCGAAGGCATATATCGCATGATCGGAAAAGAACGCGTATATACCGACGTAATCGCTCACGAACTCATCCAGTACCAAAAAAAAAACAAATGAAGCGTATGAGTAGAAGCCGTTCCCGATCGGAGAAAAACGTCATCGTGACAGAAGACATAAGTCCAAAATAAGTACAAGTTCATCAAGATCAACATCTTCGAGTAGCGTAACTAGCTCGTCTAGTACCAGTTCGACGAGCACGCGCATCTCGAGATCCAGAACAAGGCAAGCTAGTTCAAAGCGCCGGCACCGAGAAGCTCATCGGAGCAATCGCAACCAGACAGACCACAGTGTCATGGAACGTTTCATCGAAGCTATTAGCTCACATGGACAGAAAACATTTGTAGGTGCTCAAGACGTTATACCTAGTTTTGACCCTAGTCAGAGGAATCAGTCAACCAAAGCGTGGCTTAAAAAGGTAAATGAAACAGCATCAATATATAAATGGAACGATAAGCAAACCATCTTTCATGCGTTGCCAAAATTATCTGGATTAGCTTGTCAGTGGTATAAAGGCCTATCCTCAGTTAAATATACCTGGAAACAATGGCAAAGAAAGATGCTGGCAAGTTTTCCTGATGATCGCAATTATGCTGACAAGTTATCTGAAATGCTATTACGGCGAAGCCGCAGGAAGGTGACTTTAGAAGAGTATTTTTATGAAAAAGTAAAATTAGTAAGCCATTGCAATATTAGAGGTAAAGAAGTTGTGGATTGTATTATACAAGACGATTAATCATAATCATAATCATCATTTATTCATAAAGCCATTTTACACGTCACATTGTATAGTTGTAAATACTAGATAATAATTACAGTACTATTTAATATATGTAAATTTACAAGTCAAAAACTAGTTTAGGGTCAATGATACAACACATTCGGCATTTGTGGATTTTGGTAGTCAGTGCACTATAATAAAGAAAAGCGTTGTTGACGCATTAGGACTGTCAATAGATCATGAAGAGATTCCGCTGTTGAACGGTTTGCGTCTGGTACTCTGACACCGCTTGGAAAAGTAACCATAGACCTGAAAATAGACTTTGTCGAGACCACCATTGAAGCTTATGTAGTACCTGATGAGTACCTTAGTACAGATTTACTAATTGGTCAGGATGTCACCGAACTACCCAAGGTCTCGGTATATAAAACAAAATCTAGTCTAGTGCTATACTCGGATGATTCAACGCTGGATAAAGTTAAAATATATTTAGCTGAGGATGTGACTGTCCACAACATACAAATTGTTAAAATAGTGTTGTGCGATAAAAGCTATTCAGGACATATATATATACCAGGAAATGCATCACTTAAGGATGGTGAAGGAATTGCTACATTGCCAGGATCTTATCGCGTTGAGAGCGGTATGGGTCACATACCTGTATTGAGCTTTGAACAGGATGGTGTTACTCTGAAAAAGAAGAGATCATTAACACGAGCACGACTATTACCCGCAATTACTGAAGCCAAACCTTTGAATCCTCCTATTTAGTTTCAGGTAAAGACGATAACTTTGCATGACTCTAAAGCAATTCATATACATAACGAACCAATAACTATTGAGATGCTGAATATAGGGAGCGATTTAACACATGATCAGACTCGACAGTTACTAGAACTAGTTAATGAATTTAGGGATTGTTTCGCACTAAACCTTAACGAGTTGGGTACTACGCACATAACGGAAATGCATATTCAACTACTCGATACTACGCCAGTCTCATATAAACCATATAGACTACCTTATAGTGAAAAGAGTAATTGTACGCGATTTAATTAAAGAACTTTTAGATAATAAAATAATTCAAGAATCCAATTCGTCGTACGCAAGTCCGATAGTATTAGTTAAGAAGAAAAATGGCGAGCACCGCCTATGCATTGACTATCGGGCTCTGAACAAAAAGACGGTTAAGGATTCATACCCAATGCCGATTATCGACGACCAACTGGACCGCCTGAGCGGAAAGTCATATTTCACAAGTTTAGACCTAAAATCCGGGTACTATCAAATACCGATGGCAGAGGGATCTAAAAACCTAACAGCATTCGTTACTCCAGACGGGCATTACGAGTATATTCGTATGCCTTTCGGCTTGGTTAATGCTCCGGCTGTATTTCAGCATATGATTAATAAGGCCCTTGGTAAAAATAGGTACAATCTAGCACTCCCACATATGGATTTGCTATCGCCAGCAGCCTCTATTGACGAAGGGCTTCAGAATCTTCGGCAGATTATGGTTTCATTACGGGATGCAGGGCTAACCCTGAATATTTCAAAATGCCATTTTTTTGAAAGAAAGCTTGATTACTTAGGCTACGAGTTGTCAGAGGAAGGAATACGTCCTGGATCTAAAAAGACAGAAGCTGTAGCATCGTTTCCGACCCCTAAAACTGTACACCACGTCAGACAGTTTGTGGGACTAGCAAGTTTCTTTCGTAGATTCATACCAGGGTTTGCAAGCATCGCGAAGTCACTCACAAGACTTACGAAATTTAATACACAGTGGGTTTGGGGCCAAGAAGAAGATACAGCCTTTCGAACAATAAAATCAAAACTAATAAAAAGACCAATATTGGCTTTATATAACCCAATGAATCTCACGGAGGTCTATTGTGATGCAAGTAAGCTAGAAGTTGGTGGTATACTACTACAAAAGCCCGATGAAAAAACACCGACTGTAACGCACTAAGAACTACATTAACCAAAAGAGATTTAATTCCAAGGATTGCTCGGTGGTGGCTGTTGCTACAAGAATATAATTTCAACATTGAATACAGGCCGAGAGAGAGTATGCGACATGTGGATGCTCTAAGCCGCAATCCTGTCCCAGATTCTGACCACAATAAATCGGATGATATGCGTGCCTTCGAGATTATGAACGTCACGACCGTCGTCTGGCTACAATCAGTACAAATGTCAGATCATAAACTTAAACTAGTAAAAACAATGTTGCAAACGGAAAGTAAAGAAATCAAGGTTATAATAAATAACTACAAAATAAAAGAAGATAAATTATATAGGAAGGTTGGCAATAGCTTGAAATGGGTTGTACCTACTAGTGCTCGATGGCGTGTGTGTCAGCTAAAACATGACGAGGCAGGACACTTTGCTGCAGATAAAACGTTGGACAAGATAAAACAAGATTATTGGTTTCCAAAGATGAATCGGTTCGTACGAAAGTATGTTGCAGCATGCTTGAATTGAGCATATAGTAAGTCTTTAACCTCTAAAAAGAGTGGTTTCCTTCACCCTATCCCTAAAGGGAATATCCCGTTCCAAACATTACACATAGATCACCTAGGACCGTTTGTAAGAAGTAAAACAGGGAACTCCTATATATTAGGCATAATTGATGGGTTCAGTAAATTTATATTTATAAAAGCGGTGAACAACCTGAAAAGCAAGACGACTGTCAAAATCTTGTCCGACATTTTCGGCATCATAGGTTCTCCGAAAGTCATCGTCTCTGATAGAGGAACCAGTTTCACTTCGGCAACCTTTGCGGCTTACGCAAGGTTGATCGGTGCCAAATACGTTTTAAATGCAGTAGCTACACCCCGCGCCAATGGACAGATAGAGCGTTATAATAGAACGATACTAGAATCGATTGCTGCGACGAATCCTGGCTGCGATGAACGATGTTGGGACGAACATCTGAACAAAGTACAGTGGAGTCTAAACAACACACGAAACAGAGCCACTGGCATGTCCCCGTCGGAAATAGTTTTCGGCCGCAGAACTGTAAACCCTAGTGAGGGTCCTGTCTTAAACTCAGTTCGGGACGATGTTGATGTCCTTGAGCCACGAGTTTCGGGAGACGTGAATTCAACAGAGTCACTCTCTCCGGCTGCTAGCCCAAATGAAGCTGAAATAGATCCGCGCTGCACAGAGGCCCTAGATTCTTTACAAGAATCAGCTCGTAAATTAGCCGAGAGGAATATAGAGAAGAATCAAGCAGCAATGAAACGTAATAATGGTAGTACCAGGTTACCAACTAAATTCTTTGAGCTGGGTGACCTCGTAATGATACCTAACCATATAGCGCCGGCGAACGGTAAAAGCAAAAAGCTGCTACCAAAATTTAGAGGACCATTTAGGATAAGCGCCGTTCTTAAAAATGATAGGTACGAAGTCTCAAGCATTGATGGTCATGCAAAACGGAAGTACAAAAGTGTATACCCAGCGGATGCTCTAAAAAGATGGATTACAGTTAGTGCATCCGATAAAGAAGACAATAATAATAGCGATGAAAGTAGTGAACTCTCTGATTTTTGACCTATCTAGTCCCTCTAACATTCCAAATCCTAATTAATATTAGGTACTATGTATGTTTATATTCTAGTGTATTATCCTTTTGTATATATGTATCAAGAAGAAAAGTCCCTCCTCGATAGAAAATGTTTCAGGTCAGCAGCAACGCCAAGTTATCCTCAAACAATGGCTGTAAGTTACGTCTGAAACATTGTGGGAATAAATAATATGTAAGTATAGCTCCTTTATCTATAAGTGAGACATGCCACATACTGTGGTGATCACTGTATTTTATCATGTGAGACATTCCACACACTGTGGTGATCACTGTATTTCATCATGTGAGACATGCCACGTACTGTGGTGATCACTGTATTTCATCATGTGAGACATGCCACATACTGTGGTGATCACTGTATTTCATCATGTGAGACATGCCACATACTGTGGTGATCACTGTATTTCATCATGTGAGACATGCCACATACTGTGGTGATCACTGTATTTTATCATGTGAGACATTCCACACACTGTGGTGATCACTGTATTTCATCATGTGAGACATGCCACATACTGTGGTGATCACTGTATTTCATCATGTGAGACATGCCACATACTGTGGTGATCACTATATTTCATCATGTGAGACATGCCACATACTGTGGTGATCACTGTATTTTATCACGTGAGACATGCCACACACTGTGGTGATCACAGTATTTTATCATATAATATAGGCCACATACTGTAGAGGTCACTGTAATAATGATATGTAATAATTTTCGTTTATTTACTGTTCAAAACATAAATGGTAGGCTGTAATTCACTATGGGAGATAAGCCAGTGAGACAGCGAGATATATTATACTTTATACAATCATGATTACTGTAACTATGCATACATTTAATATATTAATAAGAATTTTCTAAAAGACAATCTCCCACTTTGCAGGAGCATAATAACATGAAAATAGGGCTTTATGGTAGCAATTTTTTCTAAGTAATTTGCATGCATCAGATTATGACATGCGATTATTTTGATTTTAAGGGCTCTGTCACAATTATGGAGTTCCTGTCTGTTTATAATTTTGTCACTCTATATATTAATAATTTTTTTTATTCTGCAGGCATCCCGACTCAACCAGACTCAGCTCTCCAGCTAGAAAGATAGGGTGGCTATAACAATTAATTTTAAGTATCATACGAACTAATTAATAAGATGTCATTCAATTAATAAGATCACTCTCTGTATAATTATTGTAATTCCTATCCCTTTTTATCATCTTGCTTTGTTACTGTATAAATAATATTCTTTACAAACGTTAGTTAATCAAGTGTTGTCTTGGGCTTTATGCAATGGTTGATTCATTATCGTTAGATGTTGTATAGAGACACACAAACTATCGAATGGCCGGATCGGAATAGGGGCATTCCTTCTAAAAGGATGGCCGACTGTTAGCATTATGTAAATATTTGTCTATTACTTATTAATATTATTTATTTTAGTCTCCTTTAATTATTCTTAATCACATTTGATTAAATAAATATTGTGAAAAGTATTTATACTGGCAACGTTAACTGTAATTTTGTAAGGTGGAAACACCGAAAAAAAAATATATCGGAGATTAGAAAGGGAGACGAAATTGATAAGGCGAAAAAAGATTGTAAAAATTAAGAAAAGTATTGAGTATTTTATAATAAAATTGTAATGTGATTGATTTGTAGTTAATTATTCAACAATTCGATCCTCATAATTTTAAAAACATCAGCAATTTATCGATGACAGAGTAGGAGTGTTTTTTAGAAGAAAGGACTAGTTTTGTATGCCACAGAAGGAAGGTGTCATTCGTCGCCGGCACCCATCACGTTGCATGCTTCCTGTTGCCATGGAACAAATAAATTAACTTTTTAAATAGTGTTGACTTTCACATTAACATAGATATTAACATTAACTGAACTCGCATGTGCTTCTAAAAAAACTAGCCTGTGTGTAAGGGTCAGGCAGTCGATATTGTCAATCACTAAACCCTAACGTTAACGCAAATATTGTGAATAGGTGCCGATAGAAGCAAAAACGTTGTAAAGCTAGATCTGTGTGTTCGAGATTCCCACAGAGATTTAGCCGCGAGACCGCGCGCCGGCTGCACGCGACTCAAAAATAGCACACACTGGTCGAAAAATAAAAATTTCTCCAAATAGACGGAAATATACAAAAATGCTCAGCTTGGAGCGAGGGGCGACGTGATGGCGTGCCGTAATGTGCGCCCCTAATTAAAACGTTAAAAACCGACCGCTTCTGAAAAACGTCAATTTTGAAGAGAAATGTGCCGTCCAAAGGATCCCCTTTCATACCTTTGTTTTGTTTATTTTTATCATTTGAATGCTCTTTTGGTTACATTTCGTAGGGAAATTGCGTACGCCATTGCTCATTTCGGTACATTCAACATCTTTCAAGTAAGGCGTGTTGTTATTACGCCTCAAAATTAACAAGGAACTAGTGAGTTCTAGAGTAAAATAAATGTTAGTCTACGTATCCAGTTTATTATTGTTACAGAACATGAAAAGCATTCGAATCTGTCGATTCTACTATCAGATCAATAAACAATTTCAGAATAGAAACGCCGAACTACGGGAATCATCTATTTGCCAATCTATGCTTTGACAGAACCGTAAATTGGGAATTTAGTCAGAGCGTTTGAAACACGGACAGGCAGCGAATGGATAAATCTAGCCGTTAAAGCGATATGCAGATCTGCATCGACATTCATTACCTAATTAAAATCGCAAGCCCCTTCCGCTCGCTACATTTCTCCAGCGCGCTGCCAATAAATTTCATCCGCCAGTCGCCCCATAACGATAACCAGTTCCTCGGGAACTATCGTTCAATCTGGCGTCGATGGCGTGTGTTGATCCGGTCGTGTACCCGCGTGCAGACGTCGATACTTGTGTAGTGCTGAGTGGCAGCAGCGCGGAGAGCTCGTCGCTGTGGACGTCGCACCGCTGCGACGCACCCCCGCACACGCGACATGCCGCGTCAGACCGCAGATAACGAGCTCACATATTCATAAAGAATAAAGAATTATCCAACGTCTCCCCCTCCCGCCTCGACCCCTCGCAAGTAATGCTCTCATTCACACTCTCCGCCCGATCGAGATCTATCCGTTCCCCTCTAAAGACTCAATAAGAAGGATGTTACGACGACCCGCACAGGAATTGGATTATCGACTTTAATTTATTCAGGAGAAGAAATATTTCATTAAACGTGAGCACACGTTCATGAAACCCTTTAGGTCTCCTCGCGAGGCTCCGCGAGCGGTTTCAAAACGATAATTCTAGTCGGAGATGTAACGACCGGTTTTAATTCTTACATCGATGATATGAGGGCCCATTTCGTGTTCGAGTCGGGTCGGAGCAAACGTTCCTTATAGAATTAACAGGTTCTGGGTCCAACCCTCGACGCAGCATCTTTATGGGCGACATATTTGATTCGAAAACTTGTTATGCTTCGTCCTAAATAAATTATAACGAGAAATTGTAATCATTAAATGGATATATTTAATGTGTAGATGTGGTCGCGGGGCCGGGCGGCGGCCGGCGGGCGACGCTCGGCGCGGCGAGGTGGCTCCTATCTGCCTACACGAATGCTCGCTCTCAAGTGATAGCTCGCACAAATCTTCGCGACCTTCGTTGCTTCATTTTATACGTCATTCCCACTCTTTGACAACTTGACGGTAGGATTTATGTTTTCAAATGTTTACGTTAAGTTGTCTTGTCAAGTTTAGAGAAACTTGACAAGACAACTTAACGTAACGTTCTATATCAACATATCGGAATCAAGTTTATTAAGCGATTTGCAGCAGTAAAATATTCATATAAAAGCTTTATAAAATAATCTCATAAATTATTGTACTGACAATAAAACAATCAAGATTGAAAGGTGTTCAATCACAGAAATGTCTTGATAGGACCGGTTAGCCAGATTTTTGATATAAACTAATACGTGTGGGTTGAATAATATTGGTATAATCAGTCATTAAACTATCCATGCACCCACTAAATAAATATCTCCATGTACATGGAACTATTTCATTAATTAAGATGGAAATTGTTTATTAGCGTGGGCGACTCGGCCAGTTCTGAACACTGAATTAAGTGCGAGCGATTTGAAAATAATTATCTACCTGTTTTAAGTTTATCCCAGGTAGGTAAGTTGTTAAACTTGAAGCCATCTCTCTTTCTCGTCTTCTTTTACTAAATAACCTGTATCATACCGAAGTCATATAAACAAACCTTAAGATTATGCTTAGCATTGAAAAAGATTTGATGCTGAATAAGCTGAAAAATAAAATAAAATATCTATAAATTACAAAGCTCGCATATCACCTAAGTATATAAAATTAACCAATTTGAAAACAGCCTTCTAATTTGGCAATCAGTTAAAAAGTACAGGTATCTACTGCAAGTAAAAATTTATTGGAAACAAAACATTAAGATTGTCAAGTTATGATATTTACTTAGTAATCCGGTCGTTATTAATAAAAAGCAAAGCCAACGATGTGTTGAACGTACAAAACAAATACAAGACACGTACAAATAAAATTTTATATAATGGTCGTTAACAAGGCCCAGGTCCGATATTAAATGGACATCGGCGAGGGAGTAAAAATTAAAGACAAGCATAAATATCGGAGAGGAAAAAAGTTTGATTCAAGAAAAAGCGCGTGAAGTGACGGGAATGTAACTCGATATTTTCGACAGGTTCCTTAGTAACCTACGTTGATATAAAGGAACATGTTATTTTGTAACTTTTATTAGCTATTTTATGAATGGATAGAACTGTTTGTAACGGATCGTGTTGTCAGGTGCACGCTTCGTGGAGAAACTACTTGAAATATGAGCACAGCGCTCTATATTATACATACACATATAAAACATAACAGATTGCTTTATCCATTTATTATATTTATTTATACGCAACCATATGTATGTGATGGTTTTCGTAAGGTTTTTTTGTTAATTCATATAAAAATGTCAAAAACGACTGTACGGACAAAATAATGCACACATTTTTCAATAAAAAATACATTTTGCAACGATACCTCTTATCCAAATTAATTATGTTGAAAATATTTGATGATCGAGATAAAAATATGCATAATTGCACAATTTAATGAATGGCAGTTGCAGCGACCGTTTTCTTAAATTCGAATCTGTAAAGTTTATGTACCAGTTGAATATACTACAGAACCCTTTTAAGTACCTTTTGGCCTCTTCATATGTCATTCCGTGCTCCGAGACACTGTCATCGGTGTATTTCTTTTGGAAATAAAACGGGGAATTTTTACTAAATTACACATAATTAGATATTAAGAAGTGTTAAGACGAGCTCGGTGGAACTGGCTTGGGATGAATAAATTAGGAGTTAAGTTATGAGCGGTCTGTTCTAACTACATACATGAATGAACTCGCCCCGCGCCCCGCGCCCCGCGCCCGCCCCACCGCCCCGGCGGCCGCGTGTGGCCTCCGCGCTGGACCAACCAGGGAGGCACTCAGGGGAAATGGAAAATGAAAAAATAAATATTAGATATATTATTTCCAAATCATACAAGTACATCTATCTCGCTAAAAATATTTTGCCAACAACAGTTGTATTTTTATGCAATCGAGTAAAATTAAGTATCTGGCATCTTAAGGATCAGACGATTGTTTTACAATATGCTACAATACCATTCTTTGCCTTAAATAATCATTATTCAGAATAAAGATCACAGTCAGCATAAATATTACAGTCTTTCAACGGCAACTGGATCGTACAAATATCTATACGCAGAAAAAAATATTCTCCTGTGGGTTGTGCCCAAGTATTACAAGCGCTTGCTCTGAGTCCAGTCCAGTCAGAAGGTGAGATGACATGTTATCGCCTTCGGTAATCTGAACCCAAAATATTACGATTCAAAACTTGGTCAAGATCTCTCGGCAACGCGTCGAAAGCACCATCTCGGACCTCTGGCTACCATTAAAGAAAACCCGACCATTTATAACTCAGCCCGTCGAATACTTTACTTTTGTTCCACCATAAGTAATAAAAAGATGTCAATTAAAACCGACTCCAAATTAATGTACGGACCTTTTCTGTGTGGGCACGTAATAGCGTCTATAATTTTAATTTTTTACCCCTAGCCATTGAAGAGTGGAGGCAATAAGGGAGTGATAAGATCATTGTTCCATAGTGCCATTTCTTATGCAATTTATTTTGTTAGACTCACTTAATTACTGTGTATTGTAATTTATTCCATTAAAGAGCTAAGTAACTGTCCGCCAGCATCTTTGATGCTAATATCGGCTGTTTAACGATACTTAATAGTTTGAGTCCTTAATGTAATTATTTTTACGTCACAGACTAAATGTCAAGCGTTTATTTTGACAGCACCTTCCCTCGGTAGATAACGACACCCGATTAGAACAAGCAGTGGCTTTCTCCGCATCGTTGTGTGATCATAAAAAAATAATAAACATTTTATTCTGTAGTTCGGGTCGCATGTGAGGACGACAAACGAGTTCCCAGATTGTGTGGATACTGCCTTTTTCTGAGACAAAACGCGGGCGATATATTAACTGGGGTGTAAAAATTCCTCTCTTCGTTATATGTCGCGATTTAATTGAGATCCTATATTAATTAGGGCGGAGTGAGGCAGGCAATGTGGCCGCCGCACGCAGCCTCTGCACGCGACTTGTGTGACACACACTAGGTACAACTCTTTTTGTCACTTTTGTCATTCCCGGCAGAGGTATGCTAATGGGGACGTTGAGCTAAACTTAATCATAGTTCACGCACCAGCAGTCTAGTAAGTCTCCTTAACAATACTATTATTGGATACGAAATACATACACTGGTAAGTACTTACAAAACGTTGTCCACAAATGGCATTAATTGCTACTTCAGCGTCTGTAAAGTCTAGATGTATTAATGCAATTGAAAGATAGCTCTTCATCGAACAAAAAAATATACTTTTCTTTGGTTTCAAAAGACATACACACCTATAACACGTAAATTCCAACAAAACAACGTATAACAAGTAAATTCCTCAAATGTTAACATGAAAACAATTGTAAAGCAATCGACAACCATCAGCGCAACAAAAGCAAATCCGCAGTTTTGCGTGATTTACTAACAAATAAAGGAGTATAGTTCGCATTTATAATTGCGTAGGGATGAGAAGTGAATCCATCGACATCGCGTGACGATGACGTGATACTACCGTCACGCATGTACCTTAACAAGTTGTAAGAGTCAAACCACAGAAGACAGAAGTAAGAAGTGGCATCTGTCAAAATTTTTATTTTTTTATCATTGCAACCGTTGCCGTAAAAAATCTGATACGACTATCTATCAATAAGTTAAGTAAAAAAACACATTTAGAAAACAAATCTTTTTAGTGAATAGGGTACCTATACATAGTCCATAATCATTTCTTGTTAAATTTTGTGCGACAACAGTCACTATACAAAGTTTATTTTTCTAAACCTTATACTATTTGTTACCTATGTAACTTCTCTATTAAAATTAAGTCCGACTGACATATCTTTACCAGCCTGTACACGCTCCCTTACCACTTTCAGTATAGCCTACTCTTTTACCATCCAACTAACAAGCACTTGGTAAAGTACACGATACACCCACGTCGGATTATAATGGGGCGAGAATGGAAGTGCCACGCAATTTGTTGGTCGGTATTTACATCTTGGTTCTTGTAGTTAGCTCTAAAGTGCGTTATCGTACTCATAATGAGCTTTGAAGCCAGGAAGTATGATTAATAAATAATAAGAAATGTTAAGTATTGGATTGTAAAAGGCCTCTCAGTGTTAATAAGAAGAAAACTAGAACATTTTGTGAATTTGTCATTTTTAAATTTGAATTTTGGCACTGTGTGAATTGTCCCGGAGCTTAAAGCTTTGGAACCAAATTATTTGTGAATATTTTGAAATCTTCAAAGCGAGAGTAAATCGGTTCTTATTAACTACATTTAAGCTCACCATCGGGCTTAGCTTTGGTTTTAAAAAAATAATATTTATATAAAAAACCTCAACCATTTTTTTTCTGTAAATTTTTCGTACCCCAACGTAACAAAATAATTCACATCTACGAAAAAATCTCACGCCATATATTTTAAATGGCCAATAATCTAGATGGCATACTTGTTTCAGCTGAGCAATTTACACGAAAATAAACATACATATTACTTATAAAACGTGCAATTTTTTCGCTTAAGAAATGAAACCTGCAGGTGTGTCCAAGGATTTACATCTCGAAAACAGGAGCCGCAACGAGAATAAGAGTTTTCTTTTTGCTCTCAAAACCAATAACAACATTGTTTTTATTTAATGCACGCAAGAAATGTGTGATTTAAACTGATTTTAGTTATTTGGTCTCTAGAGTAATAAACTCATGTTGGTAAACAAACAGTGACCAAAATATCTATCTAATTATGTTTTAACATATATGTTAAATGGTGTAATTATTTTCCTCTCTGACCAATACCCGCTTGGTACCGATTCATAAAATCAATAGAAAAAATGACAATAAAGTAGTTGCAAAACACGCTAGCTTTACTATTAGTCACTATTAGTCACCAGATTGGTAATGTTTATATAAACTTTATTCACATTAGAAATTAAACACATTAATTTCAAATAGAATACTTACCGCGTAGCAAACTCCAACATGGACTAACAGAACATTACTGGCAAGTTGGACATCGGCCAGAGATGCATAGGCGTCTTCCTTGACCTTGCCAAAGCTTTTGATACTGTTTCGGCCAAAATACTTTTGAAAAAACTACAAAACCTGGGCGTGAGAGGTCCAGCACACGCATGGTTTCAGTCTTATTTGGCTTAGCGCAAGCAAAGACTTAAAATAAATGGCCTTCTGAGTGATTATGAAGAAGTGTCTTACGGGGTGCCTCAGGGCAGCGTGCTCGGACCCACGCTCTTTCTGGCCTACATAAATGACTTATGTGATATGAATATCCCAAACGCAAAGACATTCTGTTTCGCCGATGATACGGCAATCGTCTTCTATGATAGAAACTGGAAATCTGTCTCTGAGTCGGCCAACAATGGTCTCAGAACGATTGCAAAGTGGCTTCAATATAATCTCTTGACACTTAACGTTTCCAAAACCAAATTTTTAGCCTTCAGAGTATCTTGTCGTTCTGCACCTCCCTTTCCTCTTAACATAAAACTCCACACCTGCTGTATATCTGCTCATACCTTTAGCCTCTGCCACTGCCCTGTACTAGAACAAGTACCAGACATAAAATATCTCGGAATATATATTGACGAGCTGTTGTCATGGACTAAACAAATACAGACGCTTTGTAGCAGAGTGAAGAAACTCATCTTTGTTTTCAAGAAACTACGATCTGTTGCAAATATCAGGCTCATAAACATGATCTATACAGCTCTTTGTGTTCCAATACTGAGTTACTGTATTACTTCCTGGGGATGTGCAAATGTATCACATTTTATCAAATTAGAACGAACACAAAGGTTAGTTCTTAAAGTAGCCCACAAAAAACATTATAGACATCCAACTGATGCGCTATATAGCGAAACTAAACAACTCAGGGTTCGACAATTATATATAGAAGCTTGCACACTAAAATATCACAAATCTGTATCATGTGACATAACACAAAAACGAACACTTAGATGGACTATACCAGCCTTAAAAACAGATATGGGAAGGAAATGCTATAGAATAATGGGACCTCTCCTTTACCGACGTCTTAATAATATACTGACCATTGTTAACTGCAAGAAATATGTATGTAAAAAACTTGTCAAGGCACATCTGGCTACCCTAAATTACAAGGATACGGAGGATTTACTCCGATTTGTTTCCTAGTCAATAACAAATGCGTGATAACCACACACCCCAGGAATTACACTCTCCCACGCATATAAGATCTCACTCACGTGTAGGGTCTGTCTTCCCAGCTTAAATGCCTGGTGGTACTCAGACCCCCACCATAGTTATATGTAGGTAAATGTACCCACATTAGTCAATCTAATAATTCAGTTAAAACAAAACAAGCATAACTTATTCACAACAAACACACACACTTGGTGGTGGGATCCTCAATCTCGCCATCTTTCATCACTTATACACTCAGAACACTTTACTCTCACTTTAATTATAATGCACCTTGGAAGAGAACTAGCTCCCACAAACACAGGGAATCCTACTGTGGGAACTAGGGACTCATATGTATCTAGAAATGGTATTATATCGCACTCTCTAACTCATTATTATGGAATGTATTGCTCATTACAATTAGCCCTAAGTTTTATAAGTATATTATAATGCATGATAGTTCTAAGACCAATCTTCTAATAATCTGTAGCTTCAAAAAACCTACCCACTCATTACGTGGTCATTATTCTACAATGTATTTAATATTGTACATTACTCTGTCACAGTGTTATGGACTTAATTTAGTCATTTTTAGTTTCAAGCTTTGCAACATTGTAATATTCGTATTGACGTGTAATTTCATAGCGGACCAAGCATGCAAAGAAAGAAATCAGGTATTACCAGATTTATTTAATACCCACCAATTATATTTATACCTACTTAAAAATATTTCAGATGAACATTGTGGTTAGAATTTTAATCTAAAAATTTTTTAAGGTCTTTGTTGCGGCTTGTAACAGACTGTTCGTGCTGTTATGTGCTTAAATAAAATGTTAGTATCATTTTATGAACCCAATTAGAAGCATCATTGTAACTGTAATGAATATTTAAATAAATATTTTTTTAAACAATCACTCATTTTCTATACAAAGAATTGTGTACAAAAATGTGAGTGTACTTACGTATGTAACTGAGCTACATATATTTATGTGATACCTACATACATACATAGAGCCCATAATAACATGAAACCCCATACAAATCAATTTGATTGACGTTATTAATACACAAATGTCATACAAAGAACCAAATACCATCATTAATTAAATCGGTCCCCAATACAAAGAAAAGTGTGTATTGTATTTGTTTTGTTTAAAATCTTTATATTTGAGGTGCACAAAAAATGTGTCACCATTGTCGTGGTTGCTAATGCCTTTTTTTACTCATAATTATTGTTGTTGAATTTCCTTTCCATTGAGCTTTAAGCTCTGCTTTAGTCATTTCTCCTGTCATATTAAGCACAAGTACCTGGATTTCAACGTTAAGTATACGGATTGGTTTTTGATCGTGACAATAAAATTGTAATGTATTTAGAACTTAAACGTGCATAGGTATTTTACAATTTAATTAATTTAGATTTTTATTTTAAATTAAATTATTCACAAATTAACATGTACAATGAAAAACATTTTAAAAATAAGTATCTTTTACTGTTTTTTTTCTATCTTTCTGGCAACTCATTGTAGTAATTTTTTACGACACTGAAATTATAATCAAGAGCCAGGAATATCAAGATTTCCTAGTCAATTCTCATCCAGTGTGCGCCGACTCATTTAGCAAGACAACCATGACAGAAACCACAGACAAAGGAAATAATGTCCCTTAAATAATATAATATTACGTGTCACGAAACCAAAGCTTTATGAAACCCGATATTTTTGTCATATCTTGTTTTATTGCGAGTGAATAGAACACAGGATTCGGGGAAGCCATTCAATTTGGTAAATGTGCGGAGACACTGATTGTCTTTTATGAATATGATGGAAGAAAGCAGGTACAAAGACGTTAGTAAAGAACATAGGGACATTATATAGGTACACAACACATACAATTTAGAATAATTAATCATAGTAGAAAAAAAAAACAATTTTGGTAGAATTATGAAGTTCCAAATTTATACAGCTGTATTGAACCATTATAGGATTTCAGTTTTTTTAAACCATTCATACATATTTTAAATATTTCCTTCCACGCAGGTGTTTCAAATTGAAACACAAACGTTTCAAAAATGCTAAAACCAGCTAAAATATACAATTTAAGCGATCCCAATGCCGTAAATAATACAGAACAGCATCAGTTGATCCCAGTTCCCGATACACGGGTATAATAATCCTATAGTCTCATACAAATTCAGTGCGCGGAACAATTTCAAATTTTGCACAAATCTAGTCGCATTTAAAGTATTGTGTTACTAGATGTATTAAATAGCCGGTTGACAATGTCGTGCGGATATTAACCCACAAAAAATGTCCTCCAATGTCCCGAGGATTTTCCGCTTCACGCTGATATGCACTCTCTCCGCACCGAGCGGCAGTTGACAAAATATTGCATTGTTCCTATTATCTGCTCCGTATTTATTTAAAAACGTTATTTAAATGGATGATTCTAAGCCAGCACCGCCGATACGTCTATTGTCCGACTTAATACAGCTCAATATTAAACCCATGACGGAACGAACGTCTTTTGATGTTACTTTACAAATAGCAATATTTACATCGGCCATTACCTTTAATGTTGACAAATATTAGGCACAGAAATACACGATAACAACACGAGAGTTATCGAACGAGCTGCGCGACCTATCTATTACCTTTATTACTTTGTTCACTTAGTTATAGTCATCAGGGCCTCGTTGATATCGGGGCCATAAATTTAAATTCACTCTGTGACTTTCAATAAAGGTAATGAAGGCGATCATTGATTACCGAACCAATAAAATAATAGAAATAAATTTGATATGAGCGACATATGGCGGTAGTGTCGCGCGGCCAACCCTGTTATTGCTGTCAAACATGCGACAAATAGCTCAGGCAGGATTCCATTTCATTTATCCGGCCGTTGATTACACAGTATTGGTCGGATGGACGACAATGAAAGCAGTCTACAACGACCGATATGTTCACACCCCTTTCGCCGTGATGACCAAAAAGTAAATTCCAGTTTATTATTATTCCATTACGCGTCGCCCCATTTTAAAAAATATGTCAGCAGATGACGAGCGGTAAGATGGCGTAGAGTAATCTGCGAGCTGACGGGGCGCGGGGAGGTCGCGACCCGGGAATATTCAATGTGTTTATATAAAATAATTTTCGTGTTCGACAAGTTGCGACACAATGCCACATATTTTTTGCTCTGTCGATAAATTGGCAGGATTATCATTTAATGGAGGGCTCATGTTCTCTGGGCTTGTCCCGATCGACTATGACTGCCATGCATGATTTTATTAACGCCATATCGATGTTTGGGCCGCGCCGGATCCGCCGCTGCGACCCAACGTACTCATACATATTTTACGCGGTTTCATTGTGAAAGGTAATGTGCCAATTTAAGTTTAGATTGGTCGAGTTCGATTATTAGTTCAATGTAGGAGTTAGACAGAATTATTAAATATTCACCGCGTATGGAGGCTTTCTATTCCATGACGTGTGAGTCGGATTTTAATTGACAATTAAGCTTTAATTATTCATTTAGAAACCTTATTTCAGGTGAAATTGAAGTTGGATTCTATTCCGTTACCCGTTGGCAACATCCGTTAATTTTTTATGCGGAAAAAAAATGCGGTAAAACTGGAAATAGGGCGAGTTAATAAAAGCTTCACATATGTCACCAAAATTTAACGTATTTATGATAAAAGGTACTAATCTCTGTTATATGATTGCGAATAAATCCCTTATTAGCGCGTATTTTTTGTGTTGTCATAAAAATTTGTATGCCGGTCGCATCGGAAGTGAGTAAAGAGATGTTATCTGGCTTCCCCCGTGTTTACACTAAATATTGTGCGGCACAATGAAATTACATGACATCTGTAGCACAAATAACGGGAATATCTTTATTCATACCGCGAAGAGGCGCGCAAATAGAGCTCCCCTCGCTGTGTCGCTAACGTCTGCTCTGCGTCACTACTGCCAACAGATACTGTTCTGATTTTGGAAAATTAGCATTGTGAATAGATTTGTTGGGACGCATTGTGAAATATTGCTATGATTTATTCGTGAGATTAATAGTCCAACTTTGTACATGTGTGTGTGAGAGATCCGATGCGCTTCAGACCGAGATGGGCGTGGCACAAGGCTCGTCCGTCTCCAATATACTGTTTTCGCTCCTATTGAATGACCTGCCACACGCTGTGACGTCAGCAGACGTCCTAATGTACGCTGATGACGTCGCAGCCGTGGCCAGTGGCAGCACGGCGGTCATTCTGGAGCGGAAACTGAACGAGACGGCATCCCAACTGTCGCAATGGTTCCACTGTAACCGTTGGATTCTGCATCCTTTGGTTTTTTCATTTTCTGGCTTAATACGTAAGTCGTGCGATGCCAGAAAATGTAAAAAGTCAAACACAATCCTAATGTCAGTTAGCTGTCATTGTCACCTTCTGGCCCAAAGTCGATTCGGCATGGTCATTGCAGATAGTGTGGCCAGCTTAACTAAATCCCGAAATTAAAGGAACCTAGGCTATTTGATCTAGTTCATTATTATAATTTGTTATAATTGGTTTCATAAAAATAGTAATAGTCTATTGTAAAATATCTAAACTCATCGTAAATCAAATCTTAATCGATTTCTTTATTAGTACTCCTCAAAGTTCAGTTTCGTTTAACATTTTCATAATTGTGGCTCTTCTGGATTGAGAACAAGGTCGCATACTTAAATAGCAAAGGTATAGAGTAGAAGTTGACATATTTTAGAGTCTAAGGGAAACTTCGTTTACCCCTATTTGAGTCACACTAAGGGAGATTTAGTTGAGATGCGGCAACTCCGGTACAGAAGGTGCTGGAAGGCCTTGGTTCTGTTGGGAAGAGTTCTTTTCTTGGCTAAGAAGATTCGCTGGAGACCAGTCGCTTGTCCTTCCTTACTCGTTTGACTCGCCGGGGAGACTTAACCCCAAGTGCTGATAGTAAAATTTACATATAGAAGTGCGCGATCTTTGAAACCCTCTGCCGTTGTTCTCCTTGCTCACAGGGTCTTTGTGTCGAGGGTACCTTGTTCCAGCTGGCTGCCGAAAGCCTCTAATCTGCATAGTCACATATTTTTATATCGACCTACAGAACTTCTGTACAACCCCGTCTCGGGTTTTTTTTTATACTACCTCTGAAACTCAAGTGAGGGTGCCTCCACCTTCGCTACACTACACTACACCCGACGGTCTGCTGGTCAGCTCCGCAGCCTGAGGGTTGCCTAAACAACCCCCTGCGCCGCTACAGCAGCACCTGGCTCCGGGCCATCTGTATCTCAGGGTAACCGTGGGTAGGCCGAGCCTACCCACATTCAAAATTTTATCGTATTGTCCATTAACATTTTAATCGATATATGGTTGCAAAACTAGTGATGTAGGCTCGAAACACACCCTGAATAGCTTCTACTGCTGATCTAGCTGGCATTCAGTAACTAAGGCGCCCATTTATGGTACTAAAATCTAAATTCTGTAAGTTTATCTAGCCCTTCAGGCACTGCGTTGATTATATTGTATTTTACCTATCTCCTATCCTTAAGAGACTATCTATTATAAAACTGTAATGTACCTATCCTGTTCTCTGTTTTCAATATAAAAGCCCTTCCGGCTCTGTACTATTTCTTTTAATAAATAATCTTATCATATTCAGCCTCTTTCTTTCTTTCATTTAACTATCTACCTAAGAATAAGTAGGTAAAGCATCTTAAAAAGGTTACACCACATGAACGGTTTGGCTCTGAACCTCTCCAAGACTCACTTCATCCAGTTTAGCCTGTCAGGTAGGTCCATGAGACCGCTGACAGTGCTGGTGGATGGAGTGAGTATTGAAGAGCTGGAGACAACTACGTTTTTGGGATTCCAGATCGACCGAGGATTGAAGTGGGACGCCCACATCGACGGGCTGTGCGGAAAACTTGGAAGTGCGTGCTTTGCGCTGAGCCGGGTTGCTAGAGTGGTGCCGCGAGAAGTGGCGCGTGCGTGCTACTTCGCAACGGTCCACTCTCTGCTGCAGTACGGTGCTGAATTGTGGGGTCGAGCAGCTGACTGGGAGCGCGTATTTCGCATGCAAAAGAGAGCAGTCAGAAGCGTCGCACGAGTCTCCTGGAACACCCCGACTCTCCCACATTTCCAAGAGCTGGGTATCATGACTCTGCCAGGCATCTTGATATATCAAGTGGCTGTGTACACTCGTGTCCACCTAGCTGACTACACCGAGTGGTCCTCGAGACACGAATATCCCACTCGCCATGGCTCGAAGCTGGCCAATCTCCCCCGACGCCTGCAAAAGTCCGCTAAGTTGACGCACGTGATGGGTCCTGCAGTGTTTAATAAGTTGCCCTCTGATATAGTAAAAAGTGCAAGTCTGGAAGCTTTCAAAATGAAACTGAAGCAGTGGCTAATAAAAGAAGCGTTTTATAAATACGAGGATTTTATCCCTAAAATTTTGTGAGATTTGTATCATTGATACAAAAAATTTTGTGAGACGATTAATACTCGTAATGTATAATTTTTATAACGATTTGTATGAATAATGTGATATATAATTTGACTTTAATAATGTGATATTAATAAGTTTATTTAATAATGTGATATTGTTTGTCTGAATAATATGATATATAATTTGACATGTAAATTTTTATAATTTACCAATAAAATCTGAATCTGAATCTGAATCTACGTTTATCTGCGATACCAGTAACTTCTTATTTCCAGCGCAGTATGTGCTTATGAATGAATATTGTTGTGCTACTTAGAATACGTAGATTATTTTATATTTGTTTAAGTTTATTCATATAATTAGTAGTAGATATAAACCTTTGTTCTATTTTTCATTATTTTATTTAATATCTGAAACACCTCGTCCTACTCATTTTTGAAGAAGAGAAGCCTGGAAGAGATCGCTCTTAGCGATAAGGCCGCCAATTAAGACGCTGATTCTAATTTGTATGTCTTTTTTGTATTGTTTCATTTGTGGTGTTTTAATAGAGTATTTATCTATCTATCTATCTATCTATTTTGGTTGTTACGTAGTATAATATTGTCACCAGTATAAAAACACCCAAAAGGAGTCGACTAAATTCACATTATTGATGTAGATAATAAAACTTGCACCTTGCATTACTACATTCACGTATCTTGGAAATCTTAGTATAATATATTTTTTTAATATAAAATCGGTCCATCAAAAACAAAAACAAGGAACCAAATCTATAAGTGAAAACTACGCAGCTCATAAACTCTACCTTAACATCGGTGGGGTCCGCATAAAACTAAGAATAAGAAAAAGAGCAATGAAAAGTGATATTACTTTATTGCACGGAGGGAAGGGAAGCGATTTACAATAAATAACTTTAATATTACAGTTGTTCCCTGCATTTGTATCAATAGAGCGGCCCTACGCGCCTCTGGCGGTTTCAGAGGTCGCGCACAGTTTTACAAATAATAAAATAGTTTTATGTTGACCGTGAAATAATTTTAAAACTTACCAAATATTTTTACATCTCTATGGAACTTGTACAAATATGATAATATGATGGCATTTTTGTAATAACTGTAGAATAATGCTGTAGATATTTAGCCTATATTGTAGACATCAATCTTAACACTGCAGTAATGGGCATAATCACAGCTGAAAAAGTTTGCAACTAGTAAATATGTTAAATTTTATAAATGTGTGATGCGACACGAAAAAATAATCGAATGTGCTTTGTTAAGCCATAATTAACTAAATAGAACTAATTTTAAATTAACCAAAAAATATTGATGAAACTTTGAAAATTGGGAAACCCTGACAGCATTTTCAATCACAAAGCCTACTCATACGATGTAAGTAGGTAAGTACCTACAAAAGTTTGCAAAAGAAACAAACTATTCACTACATTCGTTCCACCTCAGTTTTCTTCCTGCTCATAGTTTAACTCTACGTGAGGCTTTACGAATTATTAAAGTAATGAAAGAATTTTAATAGCACTTTCAAAACTATTGTCATACTTTCTTTAGATTGTGTGAATATGAAGCGAAGCGAATCACAAGGAAGAGTTATTATTAAGAACCGAAAGAAAGGAGTAAAAATGCGGCGCTACCTTTTTACGCCTTCTCTTTATGTGTTTTTTTTCGAAATTGACAAACTGGTTCAAATATAAATAGAGACTAAGAAATAAATCACACTTATAATATGAGTACATTACGAAATTTCCTTAAGTTCAGAGTTTCAGAGGGCCCTAGGGCGGTTTTAAAACTCTGACACCAGAGTTGGCCACTCTCATACGAACCATACTTACTTAAGCTCAAATAATCAGTCATAAAATATATGCTACTGACATGGTTAGTTGCAGAAATTTTATCCTAATGAAGGTAAAACTTTTAAACTTGTTAAACAAACAACAAAAAATCGAGTAAGCCATTCAATATTCTCAACTTATTATACTAGTACAATGTCCAGGCACCATAATTCTACTCGTAAACTGTCATATTTTACCGTTACACTCACGCACCCAAAAAAACTTACAACTCAAGTCCAGGTGACAACAGTTACAACCCTACCAAATTGGAGCATTTCAAAGAAATATTACTAAATATAATAATACGTCTATCGATGGAACGTCCGAGTACAATTAAGAGATAAATCATCAAGAGCTGTATTGTCCGGCTTTGTGTTTCGAGGACGTTATGACCGCGGGTTCGATTCCGGGGTCGGACCCCGGTCAATGTAGGAACGGTCACCAATTTATCATTAGAGCAATTTATTGCAATAATTGTTTGCTTTTGACGATATAGACTGGATGTTGCTCTACTTGAATGTAGAGCAGATTTGTATATTTTAGTAGAAACAAAGTGAAGGTTCCTTAATTGTTTAATAACGTATTTTTATATTTAGATTTAAGATTGATTGGTAATATAAAAATTAATGTGTATCTTGCTTGACTCGATTAAGAATTAATTAACGCACAACGTGCAGTATATCTAGAGATTGTATATCAACAAAATTTAGTTACCACTTATCTCAATGATTATTTTATAATCTTAAAGTATCTTGAGACATAATAGCAGTTTTAAAGCCATAAACGAGAACACGAAAAAAACCATCAATCAATGAGCCCACAAAGTAGAGCAACCCACCGTTCAGTCAAGCAGTGGTCATCGGTCCACCCACGTACAAAAGACGGCGTGGGTGCAAAGATTACTCTCATTCAATTGAACCGCATTGTGCGCACACGCATGCCACTTCCAGGCTTAATTACTGCGCAGCTGCCCGTCCATCTGGGTGTCGACACCTACTCCGTGATACAGGGTGATGGACAACGTAAAGCCTGCACTACATATCTGAAGGTAAGAAAGCTAAAAATAGCTCATAACTATAATCCAGCGAACTTCCATGTAAGCACGCTCCATCTCAGGCCATAGCCTTTGCTTGCTATCAAACAAACTAAGGCCAAGTACAAACCCGTTCAAGACATATAAACAAAAGGTATCTTTTTATATCAAAATAAAAAAAAACTTCTTTTAGCATCGTGTAACAGAAGATTAGCGCTGGATGCTTGCATCCAGCACATGCTAAGTTCGGGCCGGGTTGTGACATGAAACGTCCATTGTGCTCATACTCTCATTTTTAATTTCCATCTATTTGTATGTTTCATTTGACGATAAATGTATTTTATTCTTTCTTTTTAATTTAAGTTGATATGCCTAAGTAGCTCTTTCGTATCATAGTAAATATTACCAGATTTTTCAAATATAGATAATGACAATAATGTGTATTGTATGGATGTACTAAATAGTGTATGGATGTACTAAATAGTGTATGGATGTACTAAATAGTGTATGGATGTACTAAATAGTGTATGGATGTACTAAATAGTGTATGGATGTACTAAATAGTGTATGGATGTACTAAATAGTGTATGGATGTACTAAATAGTGTATGGATGTACTAAATAGTGTATGGATGTACTAAATAGTGTATAGATGACTCAGCCGTAAAAACATGATGAAAATCCGAATGAAACAAGTATTGCCTACTACTTAACATAATCAGATCAAAAAATGATGTGTTTCATTTCGTACATTAATATTCTTAAGATGATGTATCCTATAAACGCTACCTATAGCTACAAAATTATTTAACCCTACAGCAAAATATGTCAAACATGGAAAGCTGCGCAAACAGTACAAAACCATCACCATGTGGTGGTCAAAGCGTGCCATATTTAGTGGATCTGTGTAATGTAAGGTGAGAGTGTCAGTGGACAATAGCACATCGGTTTGAGTGGCCCGGCCAGGCGGCGGCCAAATCTCATTTGTGGACTTATCATTAACTGTATTTCATCCACCCTCTACCTTACCCCTATTACGGGGTATAAATTTTATTTCCGTCTACAATGGCTCTCGGATGTTTATTTTTGATAATGTTGGTGGGGTCAGTATTGACAGAGATATATATACTTTATCTGATATTTTGAGGTTGATTTTAGTAACTACTAATATAAAAAAGTCTGAGCCTTCATTAAACACTCAGACGCAAACAAATGCTAGCGTTAAATTCAAAAAGCAATCAAGAATCTTCATGTCTAACTTGGAAACAATAAAGTGAATTGCCCTATCGATCGAACACACGAGGAGTCATATAAGTACGAACAAATACTAACAAAGCAAACCAATCTCGAAGTGAAGTCGTAAAAGTGGAAAAAATATTGGCTATATCAGTATTGCATTCATCAGAACAATGGGGCGTGCCCTAATCGCGCGCCTTATCGACACTAGCTTTTGTCTTAATTCGATGACGTGTAATTTACGAGCGTGTGCCCCGCACTTGCCATAAATAATGCTATTTTACTGTTTTAGCTCGGCCATGCCTCTCTGTCAAAATTCACATAAATAATGAGGATCCGACGCGAGCGATGCTATCGTGTCGCGACGAGGTTATAAACAAAACACGCTCTCTAATGACTGAATGAGCCGTCGTAAACCCGTAATATTTACGCACGATTCTTTCAGCTCACCTTTGAAAGGTTTTATAACTCGGCCGGAGATCTCCCCGATCCCCGGGCGCCTACGCTGCCGGTCGCCTCGCTATATCTGATTTATTCATACCACCCGAAACGCATGATCGGTTTTTCGGGTGTATTCAGTTATCTTTTTTCCTGCGATCGCTAGGCAACTTTTATTGCTTTTGCGCGGTTTGAAAAAATTTATTTCTGTTTTTATACCTATCGTCTCTCGTTTGAACGATCCGACAGCGAACACGGTCGGCGGCGATAGACATTAAAGTTTTCCAAGTGCTTACAATGACATAAAAGTGCAGATATCGGGTTGCAATTAAAACTATCGAACGACGCTTGTTACCGGAGTGTGGGTGGACGAAAACAGCGGCAGATGCGCGACCCTACCGACCTCTCACCCCACTTGCAATTAGCCACCTATCGCTGTCCGAGCATTATTATGTTTGCTACAATTCCATCCACACTTTTGTCGCGAAGAACAGGAATGAAGGAATCCGTAGCAGGAAGCGTAAGTCACAATGCCGCAATTTGGGGGGTCTATATTAGGTACGTGCGCCTCGCCGGATAGGTAACCGATAACGTTTCAATATTTATTGTCACCCGACGTCCGTCATTAAGATAGTGTCAAAACTAACTGGCGCTGGGGCAGTACCGGCTGGAGGGAGCACTCATAATTATTACTAATGCCTTAAATATGTCAAAACAGGAATCCAGGTAAAAAGGCGTAATTTACGCGCGGCCGATAGAGATTTGGCAGTCGGCGCCGCGGCGAGCTTGCGCCCGTGCGACCAGGCGCCTGCTTTTTGTCATCCATTGTCTTTTAATATAAATTTTAAATAGGAAGTGTCCCTTTTTATACGAGATCTAGTTTACGGCCCTGACAATGAAGGCATAAATCTACCTCTGCGTCGGTGTATACTGCGATGATCGATCGATAAACATTATTTATGTACTTCCGCTGCACTACCCTGATTGGGTGTCTTCGTGAACAGCGCTAATACAAATCTTGGGATGAATACTTTTAAGATTGGTCACCTAAAGATGTTTTCCTTAGATAACAAACTGATATGTTAAATTTATTTTAATTCAGAATTCCATTTTTTATTTCATCCACTTTATTTTCATATAGTTATAGTTACAGAGATAAAAAAAACATGTGTGAGTAAAAATAATGACAAGATTTTTAAATCTTGCGCAGTATGCAACAAAAAAGAAAAATAAAATAAGTTAGAAGCAAGAAAATGTATGAGTATGCAATCGGTATAATCAAGTAAATGGTAATAAAGAGAACAATGTCGGTGACGCGACCAGCTCAGCAATCAACGCGCCAGCGCTGGATACCTGATTAACGACAATAACTCCGTGGCAACACCATCTTCGCCACGATTATTTTTATTTGAGCCCCTTTTCAGTCGATCTCTAATGAATACTCTTTATCTTAACTTTATATAAAAAATAAATCGCTCTTAACTGAAGAATCACGCCTTAAAAAAGAAGCGCTTATTAACATTTATTTCTTTCTCTCCTCGCGGCGCTGTCGTGTACTCAGCGCTCGAATAAAATTAAAAAGTCAAGAATTCTTATTTATTTTAATACAATAAACCGCAATCGCTGAATAAAGATAAATAAAAGGCAATAAAAAATAAAATCGCATTAGCAATAAACAAAATACTTCAGCGGATGTGGGCAGAGTGAGACCACGCACGGGGAAATGTGTGGAGAGGTGGAACTCGGTCATATTTTAACTAAACCATAGGTATAGATGTACCGACATAAGTATACCTACGTAATTTTTTAAATAGTTTTCTACATTACGGTCCAATATTATTTCACTAATAAGTATATCTGCGCACTTTTCTATGTGTTCAATATTTTAAGTAAATTAATCAAATTTACACAAAAACCCGTAAAAAAGTAATCGATTGTGACCACACTTTAAACCTTTTTTGTGTATTATTTTTTATTTCCCAAAATGATTTGTCAACAGAAGGTCTTAACAAAAAAGGTTCTCAAAAAAACTAGTAGCAACTAATCCGCGTCGACTCCACTGTCCTGTTAGGCGATTGTCACGAGAGCAACCCTCGTCGGCGCTTTCTTAATTGTGCCGAAATATTTATTTGATTGCAGACCTGCACAGCCGAGCTGCAGAAATGGTCATCGGCATGCCGCCGGCACAATGCTACACTAACTGGTAACTGTTATGCCGCCGTCTCATCACGACGTCAGCAAATTGTTATGCTAACTCTATTCCGATAGGTCGCATAAACTTATATGTGCTTTGGAAAGTGGCCAGTACAAATATTTAAAGAAATCAGTTTACATTTACGGTAATTGCCACTGTCCTTCTATCTTTGGTGCTTATAAAAGTCACTTCTCTTTTTTTGTCTTTGTTATAAAGTTAAGTTAGCATAAGAATAAATACAACTACCTTCAAAGGAATTATTTCATCACGCATTTCGTTCAGTAGGTACCCACTACCCAAGCTTAATGTACTTATGGCCTTTTACAATATCAACAAAGTCGACGCTAAAGCATCTTACACTGTATATTTGTCGACGCGTGACACAGCTGAAAGACGCAATCAATTTAGGACAATCGACCGGCTGGCCTGTATTGCAGGCATTCCTTCCTTCAAATCGGACGTGGCCGATGCCGGTCCTGTCCGTCAGCCAATTGCGGTATCGACAATCTAAATGGAACACAGAATCGATACTCTGTGCATTAGTAACAGAGCAAGCACGCATCGTGGCCCGATCACTCGCCGCGAGACGAAATAAAGTATGGAACTGGTCGCGTTGTATCGCGAGCACAGCCGTAAGGTCCCGGCCAACAATCGAGATCTGAAGCGGCGATAATGTTGTCAACTAGCGCAGCCTGTCCTCTAGTTCCCATGTTTTGCGATGCCATTCTAATCGTTATAATTACGTCCTATCCATCAAACAGACGTATGATAAACAACGACTCCAGAATCTGACCGAGGAGAAGTTGAGTCGCAGTAAATCAGCGCCGTCGGCCGCGACCCGGGAGTCGTGAATGTGAGATATAACAGAGATCATTTTTTGCACAAGTGACGTGTTTATGAACGTTCCGTTATAAATCCTCTTTGATCTCATCTTACGTGTCACATTCGAGTTTCCGCGCAGTTTTCCTCGAGGCTGCAGATGCCGCTCGTATACATATTTTTATGGGCGTGAATTTCTGTAGCGAGCGTCGCGACCGTACATAACATTCGTCAACGGTCCTAACAAAGCTGACTAATTATCGTGGCGCGGCATGTCGTAAAACAGTGCATATTGACGGAATATAGAGAGGCCGGCACACAGTGCTTAATGACATTAATCACATTGATTTATTGTGGTTCCGAGTTATTACAGGCCGGGCGCGGCGTGTGTGTGCGTGCTGACGTGTACGCGCGCGAGTGTGTGTGTACGTGTGCTTCTTGTGTAAATGTAATACGCGCAGCTACAGGGTGTTACGGACCGCAGCACACCTGACCTCCCCGTGATTTGTGTCCCAATTGTGGTCTCATCGAGGGAATCTTATCGCTCAGTTCATCAGATATGAAACCGTTCTGTTCATATAGCCAAACATAAAGGATATAGAGCGTATTTAACACATATATACCTATAAGCGTATTGTTTTAAAGAAAACTCATATTAAATTTCACACATAAATAAAGACTACTGTTAGGTAAATAATCCTAGACATAACTTAAGTATCAAGCAAATAAATATTCGAATCACTTAAGCCATGCGACTCGTAGTTTAAGATTCAGACATCTCTTAAGTAGCTCTAGAACTATAAAGCATGAGAGAACACCCTAGTTAGTATAAGCACTAGTTCACCAACGAAATTTCTTCACTAGTGTGTGTGTAATTCTGCTAGTGTGTGTTTTCGGCATTAGGCAACAATTTACGCTGTTTGCGGCGTGTTAATATTGATTGGCTCGCTTTATTTCGACTCGCGCGAATCTATCCACGAAACAGGCCCTTTCCAATCATGTACGTAGGACTAGGTGAGTAGTTCACAACTTTCCTCGCGAATACGACCCATAAAATACGTTTGTTTGATTGGTTCGTTGCAAAATGTAAATGGGAATAACTAATATGCCATATAAATTTATGTTCTTGCAGCTGCACATTTAAGCAATATACGTAGGTACGAAAACTTATGTACAAACCTGCTTCTCTAAGGTACATAAGAATAATGTATGTAATGTTGATCTTACATATTTGTAACTTTTGAACATGAGAATGTAACGTCTAAAATGTACACATAATACATACCTACCTACAATAAAACGGATAGGTACCAACAATAACTTAAATCAAATTTTAACGCTTTTGCTCGTTTTTTTTAACGTACTGTTCAGATTAAATTATCAAACTGTTTTACAATACTAGACTGAAAAATAGACATACATACTAAGTACATAAACGAAACAAAACATTTTACATAAACTAAATGTAATAACGCAATCTACAAGCCCGCATCTAGACCATAAAAATGCTATACAACTTTCATTATTTTCTATTCATCCCAATCATTCAACGTAAAATATATGAGGCAAGTAAACAATAGAATTTCTCGTCAGGCCCCGGGTTACTGGGCGAATGTCTAAGGCCTTATTGTGAAGTGGTAATTCCCACATCATTGGAATACTTTCCTCAGCGGTCAGGACAAATATCTGGTACAGCGAGGTAAGCGTGCAAGTTACGCAGGGCTGCCACTTGGCATAGGGACTTTTAGTTTTTTATTAGTCTGGTAGATCTGAGAGCCTTTCTGATGCTTGGAATAAGATAAGTCATCATTTTCGTTACTATTTTATTAAATACAAGTGGACGCCCGAGGCTTCGCCCGCATTATTTCAGTATAAAAAGTAGCCTATGACACTTCTAAGACCTCATACTACCTACATACCAGAAATCATGATGATCCGTTCAGACGTTTTTGCGTTATGAGCGTTTAAATAAAGAAATAAACCGAGACAGATAAACAGACAAACAGACAAACAGACAAAAAATATAAAATACAGCTGAAACGTGTTTTGTTATTGAATAAAAGTATACCCATTTTTTTTTCTTATATCTTCTATTTACAGATTTTTGACCCTCTTCAGCTTTATAAGATGTATTTGTATAGATTTAATCTGGGGATTCTGGCATAGTTTTACCACCGCAGACTACGTCGGATGGGCTAGATCTACCATGTATGGTGTAGCGCATATATAGGTATAAGTATATGACAAGATTTAAGGATAAACCATATAGACAACCATTGTCGTGAAAGAGTCTGAATAGTGTTTCAACATGACAGAGACAAACGCGTCTTTGTAATGTGTAGGACTTAATAGAATTACTGACGATTTCTCTATTTTTTTATTTTTTACGTGGGATAGGCTTGCGTTTGACTACAACCTACCTGAATTTAAGCATTGGTGCAGTCTAGGGTGTAACACGCTTACCTAGAAGATACCTATTAACCCTTGATTTAAAGACCCCTGATATTATTAAAATCATTAAAAAACCCACCAAATAGAGCAACAGTCAACCCTACCCATCAGAAGCATAGGACACGTCCCAGAGTCGCGATCGCGCGTCCTCCTGCATCACAATCGGACATTATAATTTCATAACGCACGCTTGTCAAGCTAAATAATACGCAAAATTTATGTTACGAGGTTCTCACCGTTCGACTGTCCCGCAATGAATGCCTAATGAACCACCATTAAACATTAAACACGGCGAATGCGCCACTCATATTCATTTGTAGACGTGGATATAAATTCAATTAAGTTTGTCGCTTGGTATGAGCAAAGATGTAGATGCCTGGTTGTTAGAGGAAATATTGTATGTAGTTTTGTAAATAGTCAGTTTAATTACAAAAAGTCTTTATTTCACTGAAAAGAATACAGTTGAAATATGCTTTTGGTATCAAGAATGCTTTATTTTTAAAACTGTACCAGTAATGCTTTTGATGTGAAAATAAATATTGGGAAATTGTCAGTGACGTTTAAAAATACCCACAAGCAAGTTTGAAAAGACAGGCTTTTACTGTAGAATTTAATTCTACGAAAACAGAAATTTGATACTGCTGGATTCTTGATTTTCCGTAGAAATGCATGCTGTCTAACTTTAACTTCCTTTAAATGGTATGCTATTTTTGAAGATTATTAAATATATAAACACAAGCAAAAACGGCTGAATGAATTATCACAATTTTTATTATGTAGGTAGTATGAGGTCATAGAAGTATCATAGGCTACTTTTATCTCAAAATAATGCGAGCGAAGCCGCGAGCGTCCACTAGTTAGAAAAATAAAGGCTGTCTTTGTAAAAGTTAAACGTCGTGTGTAGTACGCGGTAGTAATCGTGTTCTCAATAAATTAATAATCCTATTTGCATAAATGTTCATTTGAACTGTTCTACGGTTTGTTTGTTTACTATATTAGTTTGATTAAACGCACTAGTATGGTTAGTTTAACTTCGAGGTTTAGATTTCCAAGATTTCGGAAGCAATAACATTGAAATTATGATAAGTGTTAGCAGATGGGGTTAGTAAGCAAATACGATGAAGAGCTTGTAGCTTGTAGAGGTTTTAGAACGTAAAGAATCTGCCGATGTGATCAATCTACAAATATATTTTTTTTACAATTAGTGGAAGTCCACGGCTTCGATCGCGATAAGTCATTTAATTTTGACACTTTTGGGACCATAATTATAATTCGAGAAAAATCATAATGACCCACCATTGTGTCGTGAAAGATAAGAATACCGACCAACAAACCTACTCTCTCTTTTTTTATGGTAAGATTTGCTAAATCTATGACATTGTCTCTCCGCACAAGTAAATTGGTATTCACACTTTGCATTGCACATTTAGCTCGTAAAGTAAGTCGAACAATTATTACCTGACATTTACCGCATTTTCCCGCAATATACGATATAATTAACACAATCTATAAATAGCTTACGTCGGTCATCCATCCCCTTGTGGCAAATAAAGCAGCGAATAGATCCGTCCATCATCATTAGCAGATATACCGGTGGTTATTAGCGGTTATATTTCTTTTTATTTTCCAAACTGGAGTAGGTTTTTGTTGAATAATGAAAATGAAAACGATGGTAGGGGAAATTGTTCTGTATCGCTGCTAAAAAAAACACAGAAATGATTTGTGGATCTAGATATTCTATTTTCAATATATCACTTGATTTCAAGGAATGATTGTGGCAAATAGGAATGAAAAACGAATGCAACAGCATGGTAATATAACCGGACGTTCGAAACACTACTCAACTGAACAAAGTATCAAGTAAAACCTTCAACAGCGAATATGTAGAAAAGCAGGCAACATTAATCTTCCTCCATGTCAACAACAGCCTGCATTTTCGCGAAAATTCTAAACAAGTTGGCACGAGCAAATATTTTCTTGCATTGAAATTAATGTTGATAAATATACAAAAGCAGCGGAAGTGCGGACGCCGCGGCCGGAAGTGGGCCCATCCATCATCCGCCCGCCCTGGATAAAAACGCTCGTTAGTGTGCCGCCCGCCCTAGCGCACTACTCTACCTGCTGCTCTATTAATGTTCCACTCAAGTGCCTCTATTACTGCTGTCGTTTGTTATATCCATTTTGGCAAATTGGATGATCCCGTATGCTCTGTAATTAGGGTTTTTGTGGACCGTTTTGACTAAGCATTCGTGTAATCATACGAACGGGAAATCTGTTAGTTTATTGTGCATATTCTGACAAACTTACTACAAAATTGCTTAGTGTCTTCAAGGCAAAACCGAAAAGATTTCTTTTAAGAAGCGCGCTACATCCTAAACCCTAATAACTAACATAGCAAATGAGTTTTGGTCAAGCACGAACCTGTCCGTTCAAAAAATCTATTTTACTTAGTAACCGAAATAAGTTCACTATAATAAATTGTCTACCATATTCAAAAGAGACATTCGTCAAGGCGAAACAACTTCCAGCTGATTTGAAAAACTGAAAATCCCCGACGGAGCTTTCAGCTACAAATATTCCACATAGTGTGAGCACGCGACGTGAGGGTGTCAACTCGGCGGATCCTCGGGGAGGCAAAACCGCTTATAAAAGTATGTGCCGGAAATCCGAGCGCTGAGCGCCCCCGAGTATTAAAATTATTATGAATCCGGCGCCGCGATAAGGCGGGATGATGCCGGCTTACCGCCGCCCGCCCCGGCTCCCAGACACACCACGCGGTGCCTTCGCAGCCTACAAGCCCCAACTTTCCACTTATGCGATTTAGATATGCGTGGATAATGTGTATATAGTGTACCCCTCGACTCCCACTCCTAACTATAGCACTACCGCGGTACTGCAGCGACCGATTCAATTACTCGCCCTAATCGATATCTTATTTATAATGCAAGCCATACTTACGGAATTACGTTACGGCCGTAACTAAACAACGGTCTACGCAAACATTCATTAATCCAACTTAGATTTTCAAATAAGCCGAGCGGGAAACTTGAAACATTAACCAGATAGAGTTATTTCAACAATGTAAACGTCGTCGAGCAACTTTATGCAGAAGCTGCAATGGTATGTCGAACGACAATTATAACTTTGGCCCCGGACGCGACGCTCGCTCCGTCGCAACAAATAAAATATGTCCACGAAAACGCGCGAGGGGGGCGACGGCGGCGCAGCGAAATTTCGTACACGAGACAGAGATAAGCTTAACCAGCACGAAATTATGAGCGTTTAACTGTTTCTAGCTGTAGAATCTGGCACGGGTGCTTCGCCGGCTCGCCAGCGCGCGTTATTTACGAGGGGGTGGTGCCCCCCGGGCGCTGCACCGAGATAGCGCCTTCCCCGGAACTGGCGGGCCATTCCCGACCCTGCGGCCCGGACGCACGGCGCTCGGCCGCCGCGCCGCCTGCCGCTGCACTGTGCTGCCAACCCGCACTCGCGCACTGACACGCCACGCAGATATCACCTCTATCCCGGCATTGCAAGGGTCGAATCGCCTTGGCACCGCCCGTTTCTTCCGTCTGCGACTCCAGCCGAGCTGGTGCGCAAGTTATACTGAAGATGTCTGTATTTCTTGTTTATGATAGCATAAAACTATGGTAAGTTAATTCATGCTATTGTATCATTGTAGCAGCCCACCGCAAGTGCTGCGAGTGGAACCCGACCGCATACTTATGCGCTTTGTACACGGTAAATCTTCAAAGCGTTGTTTGCTATGCGACCGGCAAACGTCTCATTATCATCTATAAATTACTATACCAACGTGTTTTATGCTGAGGAACTGAGCGTGACTAGTTATCTTCTGCAACTGAAAAAGCTTCTTTCAACTGAAACAAAAACGTAGTCCGAATCCAAATGTCTCTGACCCACATGTCCGTAGTAAAAGTCTAAAGTCGTTAACGCATTATAGCACATCAATATAAGCTAACAAAGAGGAGGTCACGTACTTACGTCATTTAAGTGAAAATATACGACACAGAGAGAAGAGAGAAATGCGTAAAAACCGTCTAGAGCATTATGTCGCAAGGCGGACCATTACTTTTAATATAAATAAAATAACAAAATATGAGCGTCCGGCCGCTGAGTGCCCCTGGCCACTTTTATATTTCAAGCGAGACGCCACCCTCCGCCTCCCTCCATAATTTAAGTGAAGTTCTCATACTGTGGTATCTTTTTGTGGTTTTAATGTCAGTAAAGTAGTGCCTAGTTTCGCAGTTGGAAGGTAACTAGGAACTGCGGTGGAGACTGAATTTAAAGTCGCGTAATGTTGAATCAAAATTAGTTGCAGCACTTAAAGTTATTAAGCTCTCGAGGGAAGCTCCGATATTTAAATAGCGAGTAACTAAATTATTCTATCGAGAAACACGAATTGATTGTATCAGAAGAGTAGTTTTTCTCACTATGTGTTAGTCATAGTCATGTTAAGGGCACACATTTTATTAAGCCACGTTATAAGACATAAAAACACCCAAATTTTACTAATTACACGGGCCATAGTTTCTATACAGCCAATTCCAGACCCATCTCGGCATATCACCTACAACTTTGCACACAAAAAGCACATGTGAAAGTAATCCCACCTAACCCAAATTAAAATGTCACCCAAGAATTCTGCTAAAGACTCAACTCTCGAGTTTAAAGGCTCGTAGCGAAAACGTCAAAAGTCATTTTCTCATACATGTCAATGTCGAGTATTTACCGCGTCATCGTTGTGAGGAGATAACTGCAAGTTGTTAACGGCTCGTGTCGACAATGCATTTCTGGATAATTTAAGGTATTAAGGTGCAGTAACTAGACGGAATTTTCATACAAATTACTAAACAACTCAAAAAATCTGTGGAAAAATGGTTTACTCTGCTAAACTGGTAAACTATAGCTGTGAAAAAACAGCTGCTGCAATATTGCATTATTTCAAGACACATACATACGTATAATTACATTATTGCTAATTGTATATGACAACTTAACGTGGGGTGCTATGTGAAATCGACATTTCATAAAAATCAAATAAGTATATAAGATAGAGCTAATTTTTTCAGTTTATATAATTTTGAGTCAGTGTTAAGACAATAAAAGACGCCAAAACACGATTACGTATATTTTGCTCGATAGTTTTATTTTTTGAAAAATAGTTGTTTTAAAATATTTTTCAAAGTAGTACAGAAATTTAAACCAATTTAATTATATCTAAAAAATAATGTAATTATTTTAGAGGAGTAAAGAGCTATAAATAGAATATTCTGAATTGCTGATTTTATATGAATTTATTTCGTCAAAAACGTCTGCAAAACTGCTCAAATTGTGCAAAATTGTTTGCGTCTGGACAAGACTCGTCAGCCGGAGCTATGCGCGCGATGCTCGCCCTTGCTTTTATGTTAATACAGCGTGGAATGGCATGCGAAAAAGCAACTGTATGCATTTTTCCAAGCGCAAAGCGTTTTCGGGTGAAATATGGTGGCCTTAAGAGGCAGAATCAGCGATTTATATTAGTTTACTAACAACTTGCCATTCATCTCACATCAACGTTCATTTTAAAATTTGAAATCATCCAATATAATGTATTTTTAACCGACTTCAAAAAAGAAGGTTATCAAGTCTTCTGAAAGTTTTCATTTTATTGTATGTATTATTTGTATGAAAATCCATTCGCGCTGTAGCACCTTACTTAGGGTCTTAAAATTTCATCTGTGTTGGAGCTACGGACATAATAAACAGTGGACACGCGAGATGTGGGATAAGTCCGCCTCAGTGTAATTGTGTTGTGAAGATGAAGACGTTATTGAACTTGCACGCACACACACTCTCGGAGCCTTTAATTGGTTGTAGCAATTGGAAAACATACGAAGGTCTATTATTTCATTTATTTGAATATTTATAAATGTGTGTAAAGAATCATTCGTTGCTAAATTTCGGATCCTTTTTTATCATTTTGGTTTTTCGTTTATTATTACATTATATTATAATTAATTAATTTTGTGCAAAATTAATAGATAAATATTAAATTCCGCGTACCTATGCAAAGCTGAAGTACTTTTGAGTTATAGCAGTTAGCTGTCCGATCACTGATCAACATCACACTCATGCTTATTTTAAATGAAGCATATTTATATATACCTACGAACAAATATCTACCCAAAACATCTCCAAGCCTAAAGTACACCCAAAACCATGTAAACTGACCTAAAAACTCGACACCAGCAAACCTAATCTCAAGTGCTTATTATCGGGTACAGCAAGTTAAACAATTACAGCTGAAGGCTTTGAAGCAAGCAAACAGTAACAAGGCGCAAAGTCAACGCTACGGAACTCAGCAAGCGGCAGACTGCTGCACAAGTTTCTTACAAGATACCTACTATGAGTTTGTCAACTCGATGTTATGTCACTCGGTGGAAAGAAGTCAATTGTTTTTTTTTTCACAGGCGAGTGCTTGTGTAGTTTGATCCATGTTCAGTGTGAAAGCAAAAAGTGCATGCGTTCGTCCCCTCGCTTTTGTTCGCGTCAATGTCAGGGTCACAGTGATGGCGGCTGGAAAAGAGTGCTGTTTAAAACTCGCGGTACGAATTCCCTGAGTAGCGCCGCAGGTCGGTCGGTGAACGCGCGACGCGACGCTCCATGCGTGCGCTTCCGCGATGCGTGCCCTTTGCTCAAGCTCCGATCAATCAACGTCCAGTTTTAACGACTTAATACTGACATACCCGGCCTCGCTATACCTCGCAATACTCTTCATAAACAAGAAAATTTACATGATTACGGCGCACGCTCATTATCGCTTCAATAACTCCGGTTATCGCACACAGCTCTAATTACGGCCGACGCTCCCCCGAAGCCTTACGAGGCATCGACCAATATCGTCCATCGCGTTCGATCGTAAAGCGCCCTAACAAAACAAAGAACATAACACGCCTATAGAGTTCGCAATAAAACCGCGTGAAAACGGCAATAGCTATTCAGAGGGAGATATTAAAATGCATGGAAATAAATTCGGCGTCGCATTCGGGCGTGCGGCTGGGGGTGCAGTAAAAATAAACAGCGACGCCATTAGAACTCACTTCCATATTCAAATTTATGAACGCGTCGCCGCCGCTGCCGACTGGTCATACGCTCGCCGCCCGAAACACTCGCGATCCATTTACAATTTCACCCTCACTTTACCATGAAAACCAGCGCTGGTTATCAACACATTTCATGCGCTGCAATACGAGAACTTACACGTACGTGTACATAAACTCCACATGTTTTCAGTAACAGATTTATCAAAAGCAACTTTCGGAACCAATAACCGAAGCAAGCAAAACAAACGAACGGTGAGAGCGGCGGAACCAAGGCGCGTCCAAACGGGCATGCTTTAGCTTAAATAAACAAGACGTTTTCAAAAATTTGTGTATTTAAATCGAATGTGACTTGTGTTACCGCTTCTATTTCTGTTTAACTTCGACGCGGGAAAAATAACACCTCGGATACATTTGGGGAGCTCGCATTAAATTCATAAGGGATTAGATGTCATCATAAACACGAATTATTTGGCCAGCTGAGGTTAAAAACAACATTGCTGCAGACTAATTACCTACTGAAGATGGAAATTATGGCGTGCTTAGCAGCGCAGGGACTGAAATAGTTGAACTTTTAAAATAAACCGACTCCTATTTGCTTCTCTAGCTTAGAATTAGAAGTGCATCCCTTTGTTGTTTGTGCTATGACTTACCTATACTTTGTACAACATTTTATTAAAGTAGAAAAAATCGTGCTACTTGCATCTAGGAGAAGTTACATAACTTCTGTTAGATAAACGCAAATTTTCTTCCTCGGGATCAGGTAACGGTCCCAAGGTAAACTAAGAACATGGCATCCAATGATAAATTTATATAGATTTATAGCAAATATAATATTGCCCGTGTTAAAACTTCTACGGTAGGCATGTGCTACTTTCCAACTATGGAACTCCTTGCCCGAATCTCTATTCCCCTTGAACTATAATTTGTCGGTCTTCAAGTCGAGAGTAAACCGGTTTCTTCTAGGCAAGCGCGCTAGATCGTAGATTATAACGTTGCTTAACACCAGGCAAGTTTTAGTCAAGCGTACGTCTATATCATCTAAAAAAAAATAGTTTACAAAAAATGCTTTATTATATGACACAAAATAGCCGCGTACTTTCATATTGTCAAAATTTTGGTAGAACTCTTGAAATTCATCATTGTCTTTTTGTTTCCGCAATCAATTCCACCCGTAGTTCGGTTTTTTTTTATAAAAAACCAAACACCAAAATAAACGAAATCGATAGAAAATATTCACATAACTCTACTCTGAACGACAGTTCAACATATCTATAGATACATACCTAGTATAGATACTCGTTATAGGTGAGGGGATGGGGTGCGAAGGGGTGAAATTTGAATTGTTGAATGAAATCTGCGTCCCTCGCACCGCAGATCAATGGTCGAGTATTGCGAACTTTGGAACTTCATTTATGGACCGGTGTGACAACTTGATGATTTATTTTTAACTAGGAGACGCCTGCACCTTCGCTCGCATTTTTTTAGGACAAAAAGTAGCCTATGTCACTCCTTAGACCTCACACCTACTACTTTATCATGATTATCCGTTCAGCCGTTTTTTCGTGATGAGTGTTTAAATAAACAGAGAAAGTAACAAAAAATCTAGAAATTAATGGAACTTGTTCAATTCGAAGTATCTCCAAATAATAATAATAAAATAATATCTTCAAAGTTCAGACTTTCAACCCTCTGCAGCTTTACTAGGTATATGTAGGTATACATAGATTGATATATTTACAAAATATCCATAATTAAATCTACTTAAACTGATATTTAATGTGATTGAATTATCTTTTAAAAATGCCAAATTGAATAAAATAATACATTAAAAAGTAAGTATAAAAAGTATGTAGTTCCATTTTACTTTTACAGCTGAAAACGATTTATCAAATCATACAAAAAGATTAGGCACCATATAGAAAACAAATTCAAATTACAAAAGAGTTTTTTTTATAAACATCCAAAGCTAACGTAAAAATAGTAAAGAAACGTACACTATAGCTACGTAGGTATAGAGATGTAGTGTGGGAGGCGGTGGGTCAAGGTCACCGAAATCTGAACTCTGTAAAAAGAGAAGCAGGCGTCGTATAGGTAGGTAAATTCGCCAAACGCTTTGTTAAAAAACGTTTGTAAATATTTAGGGAATAGGTACTTGGAATCAAGTAAAGTTATAAATTTTTGTTGCTTATAAAGTTATTAATTTTTGTAGCTTATTTAGTGATGCTCGTCATTTATTTTTTTATTTGTATTTTTTTTGCTCGTTATTTTTTTTTTCCTTTTTTTATTATTCGTTCTAATATTTTTTTAGGTATTTTTCGAGTTATTCACTAATTCGTTCACAATATATTTTTGTACATATTATTAGATAATAAACCCTAAATATACCCTTCGTATGATTTAACGTAGCTACCTTTATTATTTTAGTTATCTTGTGTCCTAAAAGATCTAAATTTGTTAACATAATTAATCGTATAAAATTATGAAACAATCGAACGAGCTTAGACCCGGCACAAACTAATAATACCCAAATATAAGCACGAGTGTAACTATAACTATAGGTATAAGGGCATACTACAAACCTACATACATACTATTACTAATTAATTAACAAAGATTATTATTAACACACAAGTAGGTATCTTCAATTGCCAAACCTTTCTCACAACTACCCTCCAAAAAACAAATCGTTACATCCGACCGCAAATCAAAAGACGATCACAAAAAGTCCAAATCAATTAGAATTCCTATTAGGCATGAATACTTATAGCTGTTAATTATAAAAACAAGCCCCAGAACATCACAGAATGACATCCGGAAATTCGACGTGTATCGTGTTTTGGTGTTTTGTCGATGCCCCGCTGATGACTGGCAGAAAAGGTTAAATTGCTTCTATACTATTAATAGGGTAGGAGAAGTTGTTTATTAGTTAAGAGATGCCCTTCTAAAATAAAATAAAAAAATTAGATGATTATTTAATAAATAAAACAATAACTTCTTTTTACGTGGGATAGGTTTACGTTTGACTACAGCCTGCCTGATGTTAAGCATTGCTGCAGCGTAGGATGTAACACGCTTACCTAGAAGATACCTATTAACTCTAGATTTGAAGACCCCTGGATAATCGCAATGTAATCTCAGTTTAGGATACTGTTATTACAGTTCAATCGCAATATAATCTACTGAAGTATTTTTTGTAGGGTTCTTCTGATACGTTGTTTTTAAGCATATAATGTTCCATCAATTATGAGCTTAAAAGCTTCACTTGTGAATTTGTATTGTATAAAATAAATTGTTATGAAAAAGTAACCCAAATAAATATATAAAAACCACCATATGAAGATTGCAAAAAACGGATTGCAATGAATAACTAGATATTACTTTGAAATTGTAACACAATCTATTCGAGACGATAAAATAATACTAATAATAAATTCTTTATTGTCACACACATACATTATATTATAATAAAATTTTGCTGTACTATATTAATATTTCTACTCTCTTATGTAACTCTCTTCTCTCTTGAGTCGTATTTACTCATGACTGAGGGTCGGGGAGTCACGACGTAGAGTTAATTTGTTGGGTGAGATAATAAAGAATATTCGTTAAAGAAAAAGTTATAGGTAGGTAAACCTAGACTACCTACCTAAAAGATCTTATCAAAACTATCACCACCTCTTCGCCTATAATAAAGCTCCGGCCGGTAGCCAGCAGTCACATCACACGTATAGGTTATATTTAATTTAAAGCACAAAGCTCGCGGCTTGCACGCCCATTTTTTCATAACTATTCATATACAAGGTGCTTTTTAATTAACTTTAAAAAATATGAAATATCACTAGTAGGTAAATAAAATTTTAAGTGTGTATGATTTTTGTTTTTTTTTTTTTATACGGTACGAGACATACCTACTGTAAAAACCTTAAAAATATTTGTAAATAAATAGATAGGTTTAATTCAAAAAGTCACTACATTTTTTTAGTTTTATTACCTGCCTTGTTGGTTCCCGATTCATGTTTTGGTGCATTGTAACTTCTAGATAAAATGTAAAACAAAAAAAACGCAAACATTTAAATTTACACTGAAAGTTCACTTTGTACATAAGTTGCTACCTTATTATAAAATTAAACAGATTTATTATTTAAAAAATTAATTAGGTTATTTAAATATCTAATACATAAATACCTACCAAAGACTTACCTGTCTATAGGTACATGAATCTCGTTACAACTTTTGTAATAATTAGGTAATGTAATACAATACATTCATTTGTAATTCTTATAAGTACGTTAACTAATACTTACTAATAACGTTTTTTTTATTATTTATTAGAGGCTTTGTCGCTGAGCGACCATATCGCGTTATAAACACTATAGGTAACTAGTACAATCACATTTACCTACTTTAGGTATTATTAGACCTAATTCTGTACCTACTAATAACTTATTGCGATAAAAAAGCACCCTGTATATAATAAATACCGCGACTTGCCGAATCGAATTGAAATCGATTGGTGATAATAACCTAGTTACGGATGTCAGTACATTTGTTCGAATTATTAATTGGATGAGTGGAAAATTAAAGTTTTTTCACCCATTGTTAATGTTGAAAAAAGTGTATCTACCAAGACCATTCCTACTTAGGTACATATCTAATATTTTGTCCACATAGTTAGGTAGGTACTTGAATTTATTCAAATATGCATTTAATATAATTTTAAAAAGTTACTTCTTACAAGCTAGTATCTTAAGCTGCTTAAGCTTAAAATTAGTTTCGTTGATAACAGAATATAACGGCATTATCTAAATATAAATAAAACTAGTAAAAAATAATGTACCTGTATGAAAACATAATTTAAAAATATTTACCAGACACATGTAGGTATTCTCTTCATATATATTTTCATAAATCAATAGTAGATAAATGTATTGTACAAAATACCCTAGAGCATACCACTACCACCCCACCCAGTAATAAAAAAGAAATTTCAGAATTTACAAAAACTGTATTTTAATAATGTTGCAAGCAGTTATTTAACTTCTCCAATATAACTCCATAACTAATAATGAACAGACAGTCGAGTGTCCTTCTGCTGGGACAGTATCTCCTGTCAATGGAGTCTACTATAATGCATGCTCTTCATTATCTAAGTGTAAAAACCAGTTTACAAAACCACCCAAACCAGTCTACAGAGAAATATAATTCATTTATTTATAGAATGCAAACAGATCAAAGATAAATTAGCAAAAGCTTATCGGACGGCAATTAAATTTCAATAATTTATTGAATCCAAACAAAAAGTTATGACGTGAAGTTCAATTAATGAATGTGGGAGGCTTCTCGGCGGCGCCACCTCGCGGCAGCGCGGGGCAGCGCCGCCTCTCCGCGCGGCACACGTCGCCGTGATATGAGGCGTTATGATTATGAAAATATGCCCCGCCCCGAATATGGAATATGGAGGAGGGGGGGAGCGGAGCGCGTGCGAATGGGCGAAGTTTGATTTATGAGCCGGGCGCGGCCCCGCCTCCCTGTCATAACCGTATACCTGGTGCGCGCGCGCGCCGCGCCCGCCGCCCGCCGCCACCCGCCCGCCGGCCGCTCAGTCCCGCGTCAGACGGCGAGTGGAGCGGCCGCTCGCGCGCGTGCTTCCCGCCACCTGCCATGCGCCGCTGAGGCCCCGACATGCCGCGCGTCAAGCCAGCCACGGTCCGCCGCGTCTCCATCGGTACTTGTCTCCCTCACTCCACCAGACACCATCCTCACGACACTCACTCTCCATGGAACAGTGATATATAAGTTCGGTGCTCGCTTCGATGCGTTGTTTTTGTTGATTATTGCGTTCAGTTTTCCGAGATGCAGTTAGCGACGATAAAATTCGGCATACACCAAAAACAAGCCAATAAAGTACGCCACCGGCGCGGTGAGTAAACAGTGCAGTGAGTTACGCTTCGTAGTTGTTTACCAGAGATAGAACAGGATCCGAATCGAGCTTTTTCCGCGTAAAGATATTTTCCGGGACTACGGAAAAATTTTACTTCGAAAAATTTAAAAGCCTAAAATGTGTCATGTAAAAAAATATCTCAGTTAAACCATATTTTGTCCAAAGCCTTTGATTTAAAAGCTTTTATTTTGTGAAGTAAAAAAGAAACAGAGATTTAACGGCAAGCAGTTAGTTATTTTATAAGGAGACAGGGATTTATGTCGACATCATAATTCACCTGCGGAGGTAAACAGATACAGCAGTCTGTTTTGTTGATTACTTGTTCGATAACTCACGAGATAATTTGACGAGCTCCAGAAGAAAATTATATTTTGGAATTGTGCTAATTTGTTAATACAGACATCATTTGAAAAGCTCCGACTGTGAAACGATAGTTTGAACATTTTTGAGCAGAAAATGTGTGTAAATTATGTGCCTAGATAAGTTTTGTTTTGGATTAGTGACTTGACTTGACTAAGTTCTGAAGAAATATAATTGATTTTCATATCGTAAATATGATAATATATCTGTGCCTATGTATATGAGTTTTCGCTTCCGGATTTACCTACTTCCGGTGCATTTTTCTTCCTTATTAATGTTTAAAATTGCTTAAGCCTATGAATTTCATCAGAACCTCCTATTTATGATGACATAACATTTTATGGGGTCCATTAAAGTTATTAAAGAGAGAGATATCTGTAAAAGTAGCTCAAGTATGTAGCAATTATATCTTTTTTCCATTACTGCGGTAATAAAAATCCAATCTCGGTACCATTGCCTGTGTCAACTATTCTAGAGCATTTATTTTAGTAATTTAATTAATCAACAGGTATCTATGACAGTTTTATGCTAAGAAATTGTATGTCTCTATTTTATGAGAATGACATACTGTCAGATTTTATTATACTGACCACTACAGCTTATCTCATTGCTGCTTTTATGACTGCTCTATAAAATATTTATTATGGATATTTTATCTACTAACGATTGAAATAACCTGACTTCATATTCTTATGAAATACACATCCAGTGTTTGTTTGCTCCACTAATAAATTATATAAAAAACTCGTTGAATATCAAGTCCGGTTTTATTTTAGGCTAAAATGAAAGATCGGTATGCATGTTGCCGTTCATTTACCTTGAATGATGAATAATAATTACACTTGATGTATAAATTATAGACTTTCTGTTAGTAGATTAATTAGCTCCCATTTCGAACTATTGATCTAACTATTTTAATGGCAATAATATTCATATCGTTAATGGCTTGCAGGCAATAGCTTATCTCTTAATATTTCAAGTCATTATACCCACTTGAACTTGTTTAATTGCCGTTAGTAAACTTTTCACTCTAATCCAAATCATTACAGATAAAAAATACCCTCAAATGATTGCCAGAGACGTTTCTTAATATATAATAATCAATCAGAGCGTACATTACATTATATGTCGGTATAATTGAACATTCCACAGCAGGTACAAGGGTTTGGACAAAATATTACACTTTTATGCGAAAGATTGGACAATATCGGTGGGACCTTTTGGCGGCGACGCTTAGAGTTATAATAGCACTTTTAGAGGGTTTTTTTTGAGTTCTGCGTAAGTCGGCGGCGCGTGTGCTGGCCGCAACACCCGCCTGTTTGAAGCCGGCAGCGGCTCGGCCCTTTACCAAACATCAACAAACACTACTAATCCTGCTCCTTACAAATAATCACACTAAACCGGAATCTCGCTACAGACACGGCGGTTAATCCGCATCGCGACAACATCCCAGATTATAACCAGAGTTTTCTGCCCGTGCTCTCTTCTATCCTTTCAATCTGAGGCTTCGAACCAAAAAAATGTTATTCAACGTCATATTAGTAGAAATATTGTCATTTTACTTTCAAATGCGCCACCCAAAATGATTCAAAGTAGGTAATATATATAAAAAGATACAAAGGCCTAATATTAAAAGCGGTGAAAGTAAATATAACTGAAAATACATTTATGTATATTCGATATTTTTTTGTAATAACAACGTCGAGGTATGTAGGTATTTTCATCATAACATACATTAATTTGCATGCATAAAACTGCATACTGGCTTATTTTTTTTTTGTTTAACTTTGCTTGCTTTATGTTCGAATAAAGTTAAACCGCAGTGTTTTGTGTATTGTAAAACACAACTAACAACAAATGTATGGTATATCCGTCTATACATTTAATAGTATGTATTTTCTAAAAAACTTACTAGTAGAAACCTGTGTTTTTTTTTACAAGAAATGGTATTGGCTGTATGTGAATAAATAGGCATATGTACTTAAAGTCTGAACTTTCAGCTGTTACATATTGATCTTTATATACGAATATCATTTTGAATTATATTATATCTTTCGATACCTAGAAAAAAATTACACGAATGACAGATAATTTAGTTCTATGAAGTAAAAAAGTAACTTAATTAATACCCAGTAAGTATATGATATTTAAATGGTTAATATGCTATACCTACAGCTCTTTTATATCTAACCACTTTATCTTAACACTTTTTTTCTTTGTTGTAGGTATGTGTCGTTTCTGTAAAACCACATTAATTTATCTCCTAACCACATAGAGCTTAACTTTGAATCCGCTTTCTTTAGTTAGACAAAACTAACATTTTTGCCTGTTAAATGTTCTACTGAGTTAGTCAAAACACATTTGGAAATTGACATTAGGTATGTTGATTGAGGTATGAAGCCTGAATTTTTATTATTGAATGATTAAATATTCAGTTAGGTACTTATTAATCGTTCATTGAAATAATCAGTTATCATCATTATCGTATGTAATATTCGTATTCAAATTGGCCAAATAATTAAATAACTTGTTCAGTCACCATGCAAGTACATACCTACTTAATAATAGGTACATATAAATAAATTAATATCACTCTATACCTATGTGGGTTTTTGGATATGTTAAGCTTCTAATTTCCTCTAACCGCCCCGCCGGGTTTCATTGACGTCTGACTGCTCGTATAAACCTTGCAAAGGTGGATCGGTTGGCTGAAATTTTGTCTATGTAGGAAGTAGGTACCTACATATATGTACAATAACTTCTACATAACTTTAAATATGAATTGAATTGTTTGGAGAGGATAATAAAGTTATGAAATGTTGCCTTATTAACTGCCCGTGTTAAATTCGTTGTGATATTGATTGTCATGTCACTTGAAAACAATAAGTCAAAGTCAAATTATTTATTGTATTATTGTGTTTTCAATAAAATTACATTAATATGTAATGTTGCAGATCTTTTGCATAAATTGGTACATGAAGAACACAATATGCCCTCAAAGGTTACAAATTATTTTAATTGTTAATTGTCTCAATATATGTATTGCGAGTACCCATGTAAAATTTAAATCGTTAGATATTAGGTCCCGGCTGTATGTATAGTACGGCAGTCGTTAAGCCATGTCAGAGGCCTAAGGGTGGCTTGATAAATTCTTGACACCAGAGTTGGCCACACTCATTCGATAAGAAGAAGAACATCTATGCCAATTGATTTAACATTATTAACTTCATATTATACTCATTGACAAAACTTAAACTAGACATAAACTAGAACAACTAGATTTTTTAAATTACATTTTTTAGATTTTAGTAAATCTAATTTTTAGATTTATTCAGTTATGTTTATATTGCCTACTTAGTACCGATTCATATAGATAGGTACCTACACATACCTACATTTTATTATGTTCGGTATTTAGTTAAGAATATTTAGTATCTTCAATATTACATTGATTGTATATTAAATAATCTATGTGCCTTGACGTTAAAGAAAAGTGCTAGAGAGAAACATAAAATATTTGACTACAATAGCATTTTACCTTTAAAATGTACAGAACTCTACATAACATAAAATACAATAGTTAGTGAAACTTGATTTGAATGTTATTGTTGTGTATTTATTATAAATTTATAAATAAAATTTTAATGAAATAATAATGTGATTAATGACTGCAATCAGTTATTTAAATGTTATTTACATTTTTTAGGTCAACAACCTTATAATTCCATGAAAAATAAGTAAAATCTACACTTGTATTTTTAATTTTATTTCATTTTAGATCTCTTACCTCTAACATTCAGCCGGCAAATCACTTATTAAATCTTTAAATGATTTTATAGGTACATAGAGACTGCTCATTTATAAATATATACTAAATATTGAATGTTGACTTAATTGGGTAAAAGAAAGTATAAAGATTAGACCAATCAAATAACGAAATAAAAGCAACCACTGCACATTTTTATGGTCATCTCCAATTAGGTAGCAATCATAAATAAATAAATTAATGTACTGACTTTATTTGTCAGATTGTCCGAAAATAACACAGATATATTCTTAACTTTATGCATAGTGGCTAGTTTTAAAGCAATTAATTGGAATTAGTAATTATTATTGAGAGGTAGCAACCTTTTCAAATACTAAATAAGTCAAACCTACAGGTAGTTAGGAATTTTTTTTTAAATAATGGCGCAAATGGAAAATCTCTTTTTTATTATATTTGGCATGAAGTAAATGTTTTTATTTAAATGTGAAATATTTATTAATTAACGAATACAATCATCAGTTAGGTACAAAGAGTAAACGTTATGTTACTGTATAATAACCCCTTTAGTAAATTTAAGATGAAATTGGACAAAACAGGCTGCAGACATTAGACTTATACAGCTAAAAATATACATATATATAATTTACAAGTTCTATGTGTTATAAGTAAGTTATAATGAGCTTCCGCTACGCAATTTGTAATGAAAATATTTGAGTTTCAAACTATTTCAATTCTAGCCACTAACGTATAATGTTATAAAAAGCCATTAGTAGAGTATCTACTCAAAATTACCTAAAAAGTATAATATGTACCTAACTATGTCCTCACATGAACTTACTCAATAATATCGATCGAACTTCAGTTTGCAAGTTCGTTTAATCATATAATATACCTACTTACGTATATATAAACGTCATCTTTTGAGTCGTATTTCCTCATGACTGAGGGTCGAATTAATTCGTTAGGGGAGTTCTTTTGGGCAGATACATCGTGGTGGGCGCCCAGGGGCTTTCCACGGAAGACACATGTCCTCGGATATTGTGGTCCTCAAACATGTCGGTTTCCTCACAATGTTTTCCTTCACCTAACAGTGCAAATCCACACAGGACTTAAAAATACAAGTCATTGGTGTAGGGCCGTATTCGAATTAGGGTGCGTCAGGACGAAAAGCAGACGCTGAAACCGCCGAGCTACACTAGCTTTTTTTTTATAAACGTCATAAGTATGTAAAATTTAATTTTAGTAGGTACTAAAATATCAATACTGGAACATCTCGGTCAAGTCCAATTAACACAAGTATTCAAAATGAATCTACTAATCGACCTTATCTTAATGATATTGAAATAGGACCTTTGATTTTAATTTTATCATGCCAAAGCTTAAAATGTACTTTAGTTAAGCAGCTAATACATTCAGATATACGTTTTTGAACCAGATTTTGAGCATTTATTTATATATCTATACTAATATTATAAAGCTGAAGAGTTTGTTTATATGTTTGAACGCGCTAATCTCAGGAACTACTGGTGCAAATTTAAAAATTATGTTTGTGTTGAATAGACCATTTATCGAGGGAGGCTTTAGGTTATATAACATCACGCTGCAACTAATAGGAGCTAAGAAACAATGGAAATGTGGAAAAAACGGGGAAAATCTACGGACGAAGTCGCGCGCACAGCTAGTTTTTATATAACATGGGACTGGATTTTATAATAATAGTGATAATCTGTTTGAGAATACAAATTCATTTATAACAAAATAATTGTTACAATTAATTCGTTTAGTTTTACAACTTTAGAAGGTTGTTTTGTATTATTATTTTGTTGACACAAATAGGGTAATTTAGATATGTATTTTGTTATTGCCGTTTACCGTGTTTTTGTTCGTTTGTGTACGGCAGTTTATTTTTAATTAATTTAAATATTTTTGTAACCTTTAAATAAATATGCAATATTTTTTCGTATATTTAAAATCACAACGTAAAAGTTTCTACAATTAATTTTACGTCATTGTCGCTTCTTTACATTACGAACGACAAAGACATATGTACAGAAAAATAATAGACTGTCAATATTTAATTCGTTATTTAGTTAATAATTGCATACTTCATATATTATGTACTTAATGTAAGTACAGACAGAAACTTTGTCAAATACATTCAAAAATCAAGTAAGATAGATCGATTATTTGATGAAGTTAAAATTTAAAACCAAGCAATTAACAATAGGCCTACATTTGATAGGCAAAGGTGTATGCATACTTACATATATATGAATGTTTTTTTTAATGACGGCGATATTGTTGACGGAGTTTACTTGTAGAATATTTAGTACACGGGTTAACATAATAACGCAACTCAAAGGTTAATGAAGCTAACTAGATAATTATTCATGTAATTAACGTCAATTAAACGAATAAATTGCAATAATAATTGCAAGTGACAAAGTATCAAACAAAAGCTAAGAATTCCAAACAAATAAAACGCGTTTCATTTTCATGCTGCTAGCGCCATCTATTGATGAGTAGCGGATTAATTATACAAAACTTGTGAGCGTATTTTCCACTGAAACGGGAATTAAATAAAATGTGTCATATAAAATTAATAAAGTAATAAACTCGGTAGATAAATGATTCAGTAATTACTATAAAAACAAATGCACTTTTAACGCACACATACACACACAACACAAAACTCAAAATTAACCCAAATAAACGTATACTTAACTGTTTTATTTTGTTTCAGGTGACAGTTCGGGATCATGTTCCGAAGAAGACATAAGCAATGCCGTGGAGGGAGTGCGAGAGAGGCCCGAGGCCCACATGTGCCCTCGCTGCCAGGAGCAGTTCGAGAACCTACACGAGTTTCTCTTCCACAAGAGACTATGCGACGAGAAAGCAATGCAGATGGGAGAAGAGCGCATGCACTCCGACCCCGAGGAGATGGTCGTCTCAGGAGACGAAGAAATGGACGGCCCGAATAAGCGATTAGAACAAGTCCGACGGCATCGACAAGATGCCGAGAACAATAACAGCCTCGAAGATGGCGAGGCAGAAGTGCCTGAGGCGGACGTGCCTCCTGTAGGACTCCCCTTCCCTGTCGCCGGCCATGTCACGCTGGAGGCCCTACAGAACACTAAAGTAGCCGTAGCGCAATTCGCCGCGACCGCGATGGCCAATAACGCCGATAATGAAGCCGCCTTGCACGAACTTGCCGTGTTACAGAGCACTCTATTCACATTACAACATCAACAAGTGTTCCAACTGCAATTAATACGCCAACTTCAAAACCAACTATCGTTAACTCGGAGAAAAGAAGACCATCAGAGCCCGCCGCCGAGCGAACCTGAGCCGAGTGTCCCGGCGCCTCCGGCGCGGTCACCGTCACCGCCTCGTCCGCCACGGGAGCCCACTCCCGTCGCACCCATTCCTCCCTCTAGCCAAAGCTTGCCGTCGACTCACTCGCATCTAAATCCCAAAGTGGAACCCATATCCATTCCCAAGCTCCCAACCTCGTCTCCCCCTATGATGTCTCACCCGCCCTACAGTTCCATCTCGTCGTCACTAGCGTCCTCGATCATTACCAACAATGATCCTCCGCCGTCCCTTAACGAACCAAATACTTTGGAAATGCTGCAGAAGAGAGCACAAGAAGTATTAGACAACGCTTCTCAAGGCCTACTAGCGAACAATCTTGCCGATGAATTAGCATTCCGGAAATCAGGAAAAATGTCGCCATACGATGGAAAATCTGGAGGCCGAAATGAGCCATTTTTCAAGCATCGTTGCCGATACTGTGGCAAAGTTTTTGGAAGTGATTCTGCGCTTCAGATTCACATACGTTCTCACACAGGAGAACGCCCATTCAAATGTAACGTATGCGGGTCTCGATTTACAACCAAAGGAAATTTAAAAGTTCATTTCCAAAGACATACAGCGAAGTTCCCGCACGTGAAAATGAACCCGAATCCAATTCCAGAGCATTTGGATAAATATCACCCACCATTATTGGCACAATTATCTCCGGGGCCCATACCCGGCATGCCGCCGCACCCGCTGCAGTTCAACCCGGGCGGCCCCTCTCCATTCCCGCCGACCTTGCCCCTGTACAGGCCACCGCACCACGACCTGCTGCCGCCGAGACCTCTCGGGGACAAACCGCTGCCTCCTCATCCATTGTTCGCAATGCGAACAGAAGAACAAGATGCTCCGGCTGATCTCAGTAAACCCTCAGCGCCGAGCCCAACCCGAACTGCGCCTGATTTATTCAAATCTGAGCCTCAAGACGAAGAAAGCCAAAGGGATTCCAGTTTCGAGGACACGGATCGTGTCACGCCCAAGAGGGAACCGGAAGAGCACGAACAGCCCCAAGACGCCGAGCCTGACCGATACCCTTCTACGTCTCCATACGACGACTGCAGCATGGACTCTAAATACAGCAACGAAGAACAAATCGGCAGAGAAAGTCCACATGTGAAGCCCGATCCAGATCAACCGGAAAATCTCTCAAGTAAGAATTCATCGATATCTGGACCGATTTCAATAGCGACGGGACTACGTACTTTTCCAACGTTTCCTTTATTCCCTCAATCGCCCAGTAGTATTTCCTCCGGTAGTATAACTCCATTCCGCAACACCCCTCAAACCATCCCTGACGTTGACTTAGCTCGCGACCCGGTCTTTTTTAATTCACTTTTACCACGACCGGGTAGTAATGATAATTCTTGGGAAAGTTTAATAGAAATAACGAAAACATCCGAAACCGCTAAATTACAACAGTTAGTTGACAATATCGACAATAAATTATCCGATCCGAACGAATGCATTGTATGTCATCGGGTTTTATCTTGTAAAAGCGCATTACAAATGCATTATCGAACTCACACTGGTGAGAGACCTTTTCGGTGCAAATTATGTGGCCGCGCTTTTACGACCAAAGGCAATTTGAAAACGCATATGGGCGTCCATCGTATAAAGCCGCCGGTACAAATGCTACATCAATGTCCGGTCTGCCATAAGAGATTCTCCGACCCGACCATATTGCATCAGCATATTCGACTCCATACCGCCGAACGCACCAACATCCCTTACGATCAGTTCGGGGGCATAGAATGCGACAGTTTCCCGTCATTGAGCAACGGGTCGGACGTCAACGAGCAGTCTCCCATCCGTCCCATCCCGCCTCCGTCGTTTCCCACCCCGAGCACTCCCGGCGACCGACGGGCGGACTCCCGCGGGACCGACGATGAGAGCGGCCGGGACGAGCCCGCCATTCGGGAGTTCGACGACTACTCTGATACGAAGGAGCGTCGAACTTCGCCGCTCTCCGTCTGCGCCTCGGCGTCCGAATGCGAAATAAAAACTATGACAACAACGGCTTCCCTCCTATCGGCGACAGGTTCGGAGAGCGGGCGAAGCGCGCGGGGCTCGCCGCCGTCGCCGCTGTCGGCGCTGTCGACGCCGCCGCGGCACCACCTGCACTCGCCGCAGCAGTCTCCGCCCGCGCCGCTGGCCGCGCTGGGCGCGCTCGGCGGCTCGCCCTTCAGCCCGCTCGGACTCGCGTTCCCTCCCGCAGGTATGCGATAGCGGGATTTATACATTTGTCCGCCCCCGGTCGCCCGCACTTCCTCATCCCGCATCCCCTGCCCGCAACTAATACAACCTGACGCAAGAGTGCGCTAAACGACTCACCAGATTAACTTGGTTGAAGTTAACTTCCGCTTTATGGGTTTGAAACGTGCGTTCCGACTAAAATTCCTTGTTAAATAATGGTGAAGACCTTGAACTGGCCCTGACTGTGTGTTTGTCTGTGTGCAGTGCGCGGGAACACGACGTGCAACATCTGCTACAAGACGTTCGCGTGCAACTCGGCCCTCGAGATCCACTACCGCAGCCACACCAAGGAGCGTCCCTTCAAGTGCACCGTCTGCGACCGCGGCTTCTCTACAAAGGTCAGTTACTTTAACATTTCACTAAAATCTGTAATGATTTCCCCCAACATACCCACTTTGAATGCGCCTTATATGTTCTGAATGGTCGCAAGAATGTCATCAAACAGCTCGGTTACAATTTTAATCGGCGGATATCCCCCAGTACCGTAAGCGAGCATCACTGCAGGCCATACGTCCGTCACAGGCCTACATACCCGAAGTTCAGATCGAGTGTAGTTGGACGTCGGCCAGTTCATACTTTATTGTTACACAAATAGCGTAGCACGCGTGTTTACGACATTTCCACTAATTTTCACTACATCTAAAGAAATCCATTGATAATAAAATCTTTGGAATATAAAATAAATTGTTTGATGTAGTTAAATTAGTTGTTAAATGGGTTTGTTGTAGCCGGTATACGTTCTAATAGGACGAGAATAGTTGACAAATAGCAAGGCCGGGTTGCGAGGGGCGTCGAATCTCAAGTTGGAGTGAACTAGCGAGCGATGTCTCGAGTCGCTGAAGGACTAAGTTCATGCGCCGGTTTCATTTCATGCAAGTTTCGGTGCATTAATTTTGCAGGCGGTAATTACAAGTCACTAGTCGGCGCCTCCAGTTCGCATTAGTTTAAGCTGTTGTCTTCTCGCAACATCTGAGATGCTCCGCTGTCGACGCGCGAACTAATTGACGACCAACTTCGCCAACTTGTAGGCCGTTAGTTTCCATTTAATCAAAGCCGTAATGAGATTATAGTTCGTTAATTACTCTATTTTGAACAAACGCAGTTCATTCTGCTTTGGTGATAAGATTTGGGCATTCTATGGCATATACAAATATATTAATCTGAAATATTGTAAAGCCCACTTGCAGAATGACGGAGAACTAAATGATTAACTAAGAGATGTAGTTAGTATTATCTAAATTGCACTGTAGGTATTTATGTTGTTTAAATCAAGATCAACGAAACAAATACGAGAAGAAATGTTTGCTGGTAATCAACGGAAACGCGATATTATAAATATAAAATACATACGCCAACGCAAACAGAAACTTTGTGCAACATTTAATTACTTTTCCTTTAATTTAAGGATTTATTCCTTTACGTCTCTGACCTCAGATCGTTATTTCATGCAACACAAAATTAAAATGAATGCAAAATAAATATAAGGAGGCTTTCAAAGAATATGTTCGATGCAGCTGCGCCACAAAACAAGGCAAAACCTTATCTGAACCTGACATTTTATTGGTCGATGCTAGTTAAATTAATTCAATATTTAAGACAATAAATAAAGCTTGTTAAAAGCATTTTTATGGCGATTAAAATTATTCAGAGATCGGCCAATATTTCAAGCGTATAAAACGCTGCGCTTGCGCCGACTCGCAGGCGTCGGTCGCGTCGCGTCGCCACAAAAATGATAAGTCATAAAAACGACGTCACGGAAAACGATCGGAATATTAATTCATGTCGTAAAATATTTATTGCTTATAAATCCTTGAGCCTTTACCTACGCTTCTCGTCATAAAAAGATTATTTATGCCTGACAAAGTAACATTTTTCGTATGTTTCCCAAAGTGTCCAAGGGTTTGTTATCAATAAAATATAAGGTTGTTTACGACAGGCGCCGCGGTTAAAGTTTAAAATCTTCAAAACTCAACACGCTAACATTACATTTGCTTTAATTAAGTTCTTTAGATTAAGCATTGCACCTTCTTAGTGACTAGCTTATTATTTGCATATTGTGTAGTGGCCATTAAATATAAAACCTAATAAACTAAGTAACTAACCAACAGGTAGGTATGTAATTCCAAAAGTGGATTCAACATCGTTTGCTACTAATTAGGTGCATATGCATAATTAATTAAACGGTAAATTAAGGTGTGAGTTTCAGATCTAACGACCCACTCTTGACTTCAAATACGTAATTAAAACTAAATATTCAGCGTCTTACTAATAAAACTGAATCAATGAGTCACTACTGGATCAATATTTTCTCTCATACCTTCAATCCACTTCCAAATTACGAGTATCGATATCACAAAAACAGAATAATCAACTAATCTTTCGTTAATTAAAAACTGTTGTTAAATTTAAAACGTTAGATGCGTTAGGTATACCCCGTTCTGTGTGGCGAACTCAAACTAAGCGAATTAGCCTGGACGGCTCAGTCGCCTCGAAGCTGTGAACATACGTTTATCCCTTTCTCACAACCGGGTTTTATATATCTCTGATCTATTTTACTTTCCTTCGCCACGTGCTAGGGCGATTTTAAATGAGTATAACGTCTCTATTAGTAAAACCTGCCCGGCCCCTGCCTAGCTCTCTGTTCCCCACGCACTATAATCCAGCGATCTTCAAAGCGAGAGTGAATCGGTTCTTATCGGGTAAGCACGCTCCATCTTAGGCCATAGCCTTACTTGCTATCAGGTAAACTATGGTAAAGTGCAAACACGTTCAAGTTAAAAAAAAAAAAAAAAAAACCTTATTGCCTAAAACCAAATTCGTTTATACCAACCTGTAATTTTAGAATCGGCTGGTACACGCGAATGTACCACCAATAGTCAAAGCCGTGGATGTAACTGCATTATCGGCTAGCTCCCGAGCATTCCGTGTATTTACATGCATTTACCCGGTATTGTGGTACAAGATCAGAATATACGATAAATAGGCACCAAGTAGTTTGCACGTGAACTTTCCTCGCACCGCTGTCGACGACACCTTATTGTACTTTTAAATGCGCTTGCAGCGTGGCTGGCGATGATTTTATTCTAATACACGTTTTGAGATATTTTGAGATTGGTTCATTGCTTGCTTGGTGAGAACTAATATTTATTTGTGCAACGGTGGTTAGAAAATATTAAAAAGTTTATGTAAAACAAGCTTACTGGCGTAGGTAAACGAAAAAAACTGTCCGGCGATATGCCTAGATACCTAACTCAATAATAATTGTACTTTCATACAAAAAATACTTTTGCATGTTAAAATATAGGTATTTTACAATAAAAGTAGGTAAACTATCAATTCCAAAACAAAATATCTCCTAAGTTACCAACCAACTTTTATAACACAGGAGTAGGTAGCTGGTGACTGCATATTTTATGTACCAACCTGACTCATCCAAAGAGTTTGTATGAAACAATTGTGATTATTCTCTATTTAGAGGAACTTAATGTAAATACGTGTTTGAACTGGATACGAAACTATTTTGTTTAGATGTGTTTTCTACTATATAAAAATAAGTCGGGTTTTCCTTCCTGACGCTATAACTCCAGAACGCACGAACCGATTTCCACGGTTTTGCATTCGTTGGAAAGGTCTCGGGCTCCGTGAGGTTTATAAAAAAAAACTAAGCCATTTGGTAGCGAAACGGAGTTCGCCGGGTTTGCTAGTAATACTATATTTATTTTATTTTTTAACTAAAAGAGTTGCAATTGATCATAGTTTGCCTGATAGCTAAGTAATAGCTTTTTTTTTTTAACATGAAATAGGCTTACGCTTGACTACAACTTGCCTGATGTTAAGCAACGTTATAGTCTACGATGTAGCGCGCTTGCCTAGAAGAAACCGGTTTACTCTCGACTTGAAGACCGACAAATTATAGTTCAAGGGGAATAGAGATTCGGGCAAGGAGTTCCACAGTTTGGCTGTTCGCACGATGTAAGTCGAAGCAAAACGCTTGGTGCGAGTCTTTGGAACCTCAACTGTATATCGGCTATGGTTAGCTATGGTCTAAGATGGATCGTACTTACCCAATAAGAACAAGTTCACTCTCGCTTTAAAGATTATGTCGGCAACTGAGCATTTGTATCACATTCCTTATATACTATTCTTAATAATCTACCTAGTTATTTTCAAGATCGGTCCAAGCCACGATAAGAACTAAGATGGATCCACTTTTTACCGACGCGCTACGCAAAAACCTGCGAAATGATTACACAGGCCGGAATAATAGACATCGCTTGAATAATGCATGTGACATGGACGAACATTTGTTTTTTTACATTTCATTCCTTCCCGACAAAGGTTTGGTTTCCTCGCGCAAGAAAAGAAACTCAAACACATTTCTACAATTCCAGCAATGAATGAATAAAATAACAATTAGAACCGACATTCCAATCATCTGATTAAATCAAAAGCTATCGTGTTTTGGACGTTATCAATTTGAAACGATAATTTATTTCATAAAAATACTTAAGTACCAATATTGACTTTTAACGCAGACGAATTTTAATATGATAGCTGATATTTTATAAATATTATAATTAACTAATATCAAAATAATGTCATGACCATGCCCGTTAGTGACAGTTTTTAAACGTTGAAAAAATTAAAACGTTGTTCCACTCAATATAACACAAAAAGCATATGACAAAAGTTTAAATTGCTACTTGAAATGATCTAACAAAATGTCTGCAACAGTATATGTCTACCTTTTAAGGTTAACTCAATAAACCCTTTTTTTTTACATGATATAGGCTTACGCTTGACTACAACTTGCCTGATGGTAAGCAATGTTATAGTCTGCGATGTAGCGCGCTTGCCTAGAAGAAACCGGTTTATTCTCGACTTAAAGACCGACAAATTATAGTTCAAGGGGAATAGATGGGGGGGTTTTAATGGTAATAACTATTCCACGCGGACGAAGTCGCGGGAACCAGCTAGTTTTAAATATTTTTACTGGTTTCCCGTTGTCCCCGGTGACCGGGGATGGAGAAAGGGGACAATGGGCACTATTTTTAATATTTTTATTGACTTCCCGTTGTCCTTGGTGACCGGGGACAACGGGAAGGAACCATTTATAATATACCTACCACAGTTAAACACATCCCTAAATATAAGTATTCTAGCAGAGTCGCATCTGCATCAGAACATCTTCAAATTGCATTATTCTTAGTTTATGATGGACAGTTTAGGCGATTCTCAAGCAAAACACACATAGTTTCAGGACAAGTGAAGTAAAACATTATTTTCAGTATTTTGAGCACTAAACACGAGCCACACATCCTACTATGTATTTTCTAAAGTCTGTGAAAGGAATCGAGCACATTGCATTGTATTCGGCTAAATTATATCGCTAACACACCAAAGCAAATAACTAATAAAACAAACTTGATGACATTCAGCCATTTAAGAAATAAAAATACTACCTTTAAACTATAAAAATATTTAAATGTGAATTGAAGCTCGTTTTTCTTATCCAAATGCCTCAATAAAATTATCAAATAAGCCGCGGAATATGTTTATTCTTGCAACGGTCCCCCCGACGCCTCTTATCATAATTTTGGTGCTAAAAAACACGTCTTCGCCATATTTATAAAACTTGCCCAAACTGGATACTGTTGAAAATGGATATTATTCGTGCGTTTGTCTACCCACATAGATAAATTAAGCTATTAGACTGAAAATATACCTTGATGAACAAAATAACTGGTTAAAATTAACCTACAATCTATGACTCACAAAGAGTTTGGATTTCGCTGATATTGTGACCGCCGTTATTATACCTATTGCTCAATATAGTGGACCTTTACATTTATGGAAAAACAAAATAGCTGCCTGCATAATGTAATTACCCCTATATAGTGAATACAATATAAAGGACTTAAAATATTGCCATAAAATATTTGACTACAAGATTTTACTTGGTAGAAATACCATGTAAAATCGAGTAGTCAATTTTTTTTTTGTTATAGCTAGAGGAACAGTTGAAATCAGAATTTCTTCTGATTTATAGCTAGAAGAACCTCTTCCTCTTATTTAGTTAGGAATTCCTCTAGCTATACCAAAATTTGTGCAGAATGTTTTTGTTATTGCAAGTTTCTAACAAAGGAATCGTTCACTGCTTTAACACTATTTACCTTAATCAAACGATAACTAGTTCCATGTGCGACGTGTGAACATATATGCCACTAATGGCGATATAGTTTCTTTTATACTTGGAACATGCGAATAACATAAGGTACTGTACGCGCATCTCCTCCTCTAAGAGCGGCCAGTGTGTACCTACTTTGTACCTACCTCTCTAGTAGCGGTACATAAGTACTATGTATCCCCTACTAATATCAGCACTGTGTGTGTATGTGTATCCCCCACTGTGGCGGCCCGTGTGTACCTACTATGTATCTCCCACTAGTACCAGTACTGTGTACTGTGTGTGTACCTCCCACTAGGTGGCCCGTGTGTAACTATTGTGTATCTCCCACTAGTACCAGTCCTGTGTACTGTGTGTGTATCCCCCACTAGTGGCGGCCCGTGTGTAATGTGTGTGTATTTGTGGTTCCAGAGCAGTGGCGGCGGTTGCCGCTGCCGGCGCGCGCGCGCCCCCCGGCCCCCGCACGCCACTGCTTTGGACCTGTGGAACGCCTTCGTCTACCCGGTACGGACTGGGTCCTTATTTCGGTTTTATCACGAGACTGTAAATTGCACCATGCGATAATTATCTAGAGCACCGTTTAACGGCTTTTATAAAATTTTATTAACTAAATTATAATCGCAATACCTACATTGATTGTTTTTTCCAACAACGTAAAGCCACGTAAGGTCTATTTTGAAAATGATTATTGAAAAACATACCTATGTTATGTAACGTTAGTTTATTGATATAGAATAGAATTCGAATGCAACGATAATGAGTAACGACCTAAACGAATTATCTAATTTCTTGAAAGACAACAATCTAATTACAGAACATCCTACTAAATTGAGGCATCATTTTGTGAATTTCATCAAATTAGTTTTCCTACCTACTTTTGTGTCTAAGCTAATAAACTCGTGATAAAACCCAAATAAAATTTATAATTTTGTCAGTTATTTTTTCGCTTACATTTTATACCTTGGCTTTCTAGAAACCGCTTACAAATTTGCATTTCGACTTCGTACTAATTAGATGGTAAATATTTCTATTCATTATAGGCTAAACTACGCTCTAAATAAAGTCGGCGTATGCAACACGTCAACTAGATACATATGATGAAATAAATACCTTTATGCCATACATTTGAGCAAGCATGTAAATTAGTTCTTAAAAGTACTGATATGTGAATCTAGAAAAAGTAGGGGACCTAGGAGTTATGGCAGGTACCTACCCCATTTGAATAAACTAAGTGTCACAGCTGGTCTAGGTGCGGGATACCTCGGTGCATTGATACAGCCTGTTCTCGCAATCACAACCTATGTATGTAATAATTCAACTTGTCAATTATGTCACTCTTTAAATAGTCATTAACCGCACCTTATTTGCATATTTTCTTAAGAATTCGCGACCACGCTGGCGCTACAGGTGTGGTCGAGATTCTTTTTAATAAGGCTCTCCATTGCTTCTAAGACAAAAAACTAAACGCAATTAAATTAATCAAAATAGCTCCACCGATGAATAAGATTTATTTGACGTGTGTTTAAAATTCCTACAATAAACATTGTATGTTCAAATTCGTCGTTCCAATTTTATTTGGGACGAGCGTGTCTAAACAGTCTACACGAGTCACTTTAATTTTATATGAGCCGAGTGGTCTATTTTCTACAAAATACCGATTTCCCCTAAAACGTATGACGTCGCCTTGGTTTTTTAAAACAATATTCTTTAGAAAATTTGAATAATTTATTGGGCCAAATTCCGTATTCAATTTACACGCGGCAGTCAGCAAAATGAATAGCTTTCTCTCGGATATGAATAGATGAATACACCTTCCCGTTAAACAAACATTTTGGAATACAGTGCGTCAATCACATGTTGTACCGGTGACATACTAAACATTAATCTATATTCCTGGAGCAATCCTGATAGAAAAGAGTATGAAAAACAAGCAAGCACCCGAAACCAATATCTTCCTAGCAAACATGTAACCATCTCTTTCTTTCGCAGGGCAACATGAAGCAGCACATGCTCACGCACAAGATCCGCGAAATGCCTCCCGGGTTCGACAAGAGCCTCGGTTCAGTCCAGTCTGAAGACAGCCACGGGCGGGACAGTCCGGACCGACGGTCGTCTCCGGATAAGATGGACCTGAAGAGGTCACCCCCCGTGCACCCCCCGCCGCCTATGACTCATGCTCCGCCAATGGATATGCCTCCGCTGCCGAAACGGCCCAGTGGTAAGTTCATAAATCAAATAGATAATTTTGTATCTGAGTTAGGAGCAAGTACCGTGGTGAGGCCGACGCTGAAACTTGGTTCTTGCGACGTCAAATGTAAATGTCCAATAAGTTACTTAGGTATATTACTATGGCTGAGGGTACTACATTACCCACATAGAGGCTAATGTACATTAAAGTCCAAACAAAAAAGCATCGCTAACCACTGACTAAAAATATCAAATACATAAGAAAACTTTATAACGCTAACAACTTTACAAAATAAAACCAACTTCGGAAAAAGAACTATTATTCCAACCACTAATCTCACTAGGTTCAAATCACCCAACAAGAAGATTCCATAGATTGCCTATTCCGGTTAAAAAACGCCAGCCTTTAATGGAAAGACTTGGTTGCAGTAGACAGACAGGCGCGGACTTGCCCTTTAGGACATAGCCACCATAAAAATATGTTAGATACAAAACGTGTATTACCTTTTTAATGTATCCTATAGGACACTTATCTTCGTATAAGATTGATCCTATAAGACAGGTTTCTAATCTTTTGTCAGAACTGATGTTAAATTTGCTTTTCTCCCATTTTCCAAAGAAAATAATTATTGGTTATTGTGTAAAATAAAATATGAAATACTTCTCGTGCCGCAGTATTTATGAAATTTCCCACAAAAAACTATACCTACATAAACAAAATCGTAATAATAACCAACGTTGCTTGATGTAGCCAAAGGTGAGCCTATTAAGAATAATAAATCACTCAGAATACTTTAAACGACCCTAAAGCCAGCTAAAGTCATGCATACATACATTTTATACATTATTTAACTTTTTTTTAGTCGAAAAATCCACGGACGAATCTTTAATCGCTTCTATACCTACCCTATTTTTAACGATCTTTGTAATCCCCAGTGCCGTCCGGCCCCACACACCCGCCGCCGCCGGCGTCTTCCAAGCACCTGTGCGGCGTGTGTCGCAAGAACTTCTCCTCGTCTTCAGCCCTGCAGATCCACATGCGGACTCACACCGGGGACAAACCCTTCCGCTGTGCCGTCTGCCAGAAGGCGTTCACAACCAAAGGGAATCTCAAGGTGCGTTTTTTGAAAGCTATTATATGATAATTTATTTAAGAGAACGTTGATTTACATTGAAACACGTAATGTAGGTATTGTTTTTGCTAATTATACCATAGTGTTTTTTTGCCAGGTAAGTACCCAGGCTACAGTTTAGATAACTTACCTATTACTAATTTTATGGGCATTGGAATAACGATGTTTTATTGATACCAGTAATCTAACTCGATTTATCTGTTAAAAGAATGATTTTTGATGATGAAGTTATAAAAGTTTTTTATTGCAATGAGAGAGGCCAACCCTTGTGTCGAGAGTTTTTATAAGCCCCAAGGACCTCTTGGACTGAATAATTATAGAAAACTTTAAAAAGCCAGAAACAGAGTATTAAATAGTTTATTTTTAATTATATCACAAAACAGATAATTTACTATTCACTAAAACAAGTTAAATAAATAAAAACGTATAATTCAACTTTTGTTCCACAACATGTCTGACCGAACTACTAGGGCCATCTATCGGTGGGTGGCAGAACTAAACACTACTCGCTTGCGAACCTTTATGGTTCCAACCTCTGCGTAATATTCGAACTATTTTTTAAACCTTCTTCTTATATTCCAGGTTCATATGGGAACTCACATGTGGAGCGGCGGTGCGTCGCGGCGAGGTCGCCGGATGTCCCTCGAGCTACCTCCCCGGCCGTTACACGAGCCTCATGATATATTGAGGCGCCCGGACCTCTTCTACCCGTACCTGCCCGCGCCTTTCTTGAACGGCATGCAGCAGAAGGTGAATACATTTGCCTCTTAATTTTTCCCATTAGTCATCGACATCAATGAAAAAATATAAATCATTCGTGGAAAGCTTTTCAAGAATAGTAGCGGATTCAATAAAAAGTTTGGGTATATTCTAATTGAATGTCAATGGAGTTAATATCTAAAAAAAATAATTTTGTCCACAGCTGAATGAAATATCAGTAATCCAGCAGAACGCGGGTCAGAACGGAGTTGCGAAGTTCCCCGGACTGCTCGGGTTTGGAGCGTTCGCGGGAGGGCGGCCTGGCGCCGCCTCGCCACTGGAGCGGCCGCCGTCCCTGGATGGAGGAGACGAGCGGCAAGCTGCCATGAGGGAGCTCGCGGAGCGCGGCCGAGAGCTCGCGGAGAGGAGCCGGCAGATGCGCGAGGAGGAGTACCGCTCCCCGGGGGCGCACGCGCCGCACGCGCCGCCGCCCGCGCAGCCCTCCCCCCCGGCCCCGCACCACCAGCTCCCCCACCCCCTCGCCTCGCTCCCCCCTCCCGCCCGCACGGAGGGCCTCACCGTCTAAACCACACACATTCCAACCCCGAATGTAACCAGTAACCACGCACCCGACAGTGTTAATGTTTATATTGTACAAAGACTTAGTTACGTCAAATAAGGACTGATAAAGTAAACTGCTCGCGTCAGTGTTAGGATAATTATTGCGATTACGTGCGAAGTAGCGCCGTGTAATGTTATTCCACGTGTTATGAATGCCTAGTATTATTGTAAGCGTGTACGGGCCTGGGGCAATGGGAGTTCGTATGAGCTCCAGTTTATGTCATTTAGGTGAGCGCACACTTGTCTGCGGCCGCAGGAAACGTAGCGGTGGTGTACGTAGCAAAGTATGGGAATGGCGTGTACATTTTGGTACAATTGTCGCCAAAGATCTTGGTTTGCAAGAGACAGAGATTCCCTCTCTGTTTGTGGTGCGTTCCCTGCGGCGCGTACGAGGGTGCGCGCACTCCACTCTGTGATAGTGCACATGATTAGAGGCTTGTCTTGCATACCGGAGACCTGCAGGCGGCGGACTCACTCCATGTGCTATGACATCAAAATAAATATAAATTATATCCCAAAAATTAAATAATTTCATATTTTATCTTATTAATGTAAATAATCTGTATCATAGAATTACTCTTATAAATGTATAGATGTAATCTTGAAATTTAAACGCTGTCTATTAGAGACACTGTGGTATAGTACCTTGAGCGGGAGTGCGATATGCATGATTTCTTATATATTATTGTGACCACATTCCAAGCGGTGAAATTCGGAAACTTGCCTCGAATATACTAAAAATCGAGCGTCCTTTCAAATATTCGGTACCACACTAAAGCACTTTGCATTAAATCTATTGTCACTAGGTATTCAATACATTTAATTGTAACAGAGGTAAATGACATATTCATATCATGTAAATTAAAAAAGTATTTGCATTTGAGGTCTACATAGTTGTAAGTGTTTAGAGTCATAGCTATTGCTTTAGAGATACTTCTACATATCTTTGTAAAATACGAGTGAATGGTGTTTCGGAGAAAAAATAATAGTCTGTTCAGTAAAAGATTGCGTTTTACAACTACAACAACATTGGTTTAAGCTAGATTGGAAAACTATGTAGTGACGCTTTTCATAATCACCAGATGAAAATACTTGTATATACTAATAATGTATAAATATCAAAGGCAATTTTTTAGTGAGCAAGCTAGACTAAATAGGTACTTAAAATAGCCTAAGTGTGTAGTTACACCGGCACTTCGCAGACTGACAACTTGAAATGTAATACACTTTAGGGAAATGTTTCCAAATATGCATTTGTCTCAATGCTTGTTAGTAGATTTAGGGCCCGAGGATTATAGGTAGGTACATGTATGTATATGTTATAAAGACCATGGAAATTTATGGCCACTTCGATAGCGAATATTGGTAGCAAACTTGGTCAATATGTTGACAATTTGACAAACATTGGTTACATGGTTTCTGTACATTTGTGTACTGTATCTTAAAGTAATGATGGTATGTTTTAGGTAAATATTTCATATTTAACTGTGTTTTTTGTTCAACGCCGAAAGTGGGTCAGTACCTACTAATTACCACAGTATACATTTTATAGCAAAAACTAGGAATTGAAATCGGTATTGTATTTAATATTATTAAGTACCTAACCTACGTTACATACAACACAGCCAATTTGTCAATTGTACCTACAGCGTACTGAATACATTGAATATTGCCTTGAAAATACCATCATTGCATCTCGTGGACTTAACATTTTGTATTCATAAACTATGTATTTTATACGTTCGCGACTCTAGGTATCTGTGTATAAATGTCCTAATAAATTATTTATAAACTATAAGTATAAATCATGCATACACTCTTAGTATTAAACGAATGCTTAAAGGCGATAGGCCTTGTACAATTTAGTTGTTTACATTAAATTCTCATAGCACCTATGATCTATTAAAATTATTATCAAGTTGCAAATAAATATTAGAGAAGTAGTGTTTAGTCATGAATATGATGTGTCATGTCACACCGGCAGTATAAATAATCATTGTAAATTATTAAATGTTTAATGTAAATGTCCAAAAAGTATTCAAATTTATTTAAAAAAACAATTATACTTAATGATCTCTTTTCTTTTTGGTTCGCCTTCCTGTTCCCGTTTTATTTTGGTACCATTTTTAGAGGAAGAGAAAATAGGTAGGTGAGTAATGTAAGAACTTCGCTCTTGCTAGTCCAGGATAAAATGTAGCCTATGACTGCCTTCAAACTAAAAACTACCATAACATCAACAAACAAACGAGTATAGGCACGTGTCCATATACGACGATGACTGCTTACCATCAGGCGGCACGTCTGCCTCATTGCTACTTATTTCATTTAAAAAAGTAAAAACCTACTTAAGTACTTACTTTCGCTACTATTTCTCTCTGTGAGTCGAATTTCGTCATGACTGGGGGTCGTAATTCCCCCGCAGAATTATTCCACAGGGGAGTTCTCTCGGGCAGACCTAGTGGTGGGCGCCCAGGTCCTTCCACAGAAGACACAAGTTCTCGGATATTGTGGTCATCAAACATGTCGGTTTCCTCGCGAGGTTTTCCTTCACCGCTAAGCGAATGCAAATCCACACATAATTTGAAAATAAAATACAAGTCATTAGTGTAGGGCCGGATTCGAACCCGGGTGCGTCTGGATGAAAAGCGGACACTGGAACCGCCAAGCCACACTCGCTTCTATTACAGCTTGGTATGATTAAGCACGTAACGTAAGTCATGTAGATTTATATACTTACAAAAAAAATGCCGAATGCAACCCACCTATAATATTGTAATGTATACTCAAGCTAATGAAAAAAAATAGCTTTTCGAGTGTTAAGATATGGTAAGTAGTATTAATCCAATTGACTAAGACCAGTAGTTTACTCATTTCAGAGGCCTTTAATGCAGTTTGACACCAGAATGAATCTCTCTTGAACATAATTTAAGTCCATATATTTAACTTGGCTCTTAATTCTTAAGTCCCAATTCAAATAAGTGACACTGTAAAAAATTTAGGCATAATGGTTGACAGTCAGCTCTCATGGATATCACAGCTCAATGAGGTCAGTCGAAAGGTCTTTGCATCCTCTGCAGCTATTAGGCGTTTGCGTAATTTTCTTCCGATTTCAACCAAAACTGCGCTTGTTCAGTCTCTGCTACATCCTATTTTAGATTACGCTGACGCTTGTTATCCTGACCTAACCGAAGAGCAGCTCGATAAGCTCGAGCGTCTCCAAAATTTCTTTATTAGGTTCATATTTGGCTTGCGTAAATATGACCACATTTCTGAATTTCGCAAAAAGCTCAAATGGTTACCTATCCGTCTTCGTCGTAATACTCACCTGCTGTCCCTCCTCTACAAAGTCCTATTTATTCCTTCCACTCCTTTATACTTAAAGGAACGTTTCTCCTTTGTGAGTGAAACTCACTCTTCATCCCTTCGTCTTTCACGTACTCTCATCCTACAATATCCTAAACTCAACCACTCCAATCTGTTCTATCAATCCTCCTTCACAATTAAAGCTCTCTTACTCTGGAACGACCTGCCTTTAAATATCAGGCAGGCTAAATCTCTGTCGATTTTCCAGAGTATGGTATACAGCTATTACATCTCTACTTTGTAAACTATCAATCGCGTTTATTGGTGTTAAATGTGTGTGTTCATAGTTTATTAATTTATTATTATTTGTAACATGTAAATTAGTTTGATTTTCTTTTACTTTCTCTATTTAGTTATAGGTTTAATTTTGTTTAAATTTTATTTTTATTTTTTAAGTATTGTATTTATTTGTACGCCACCGACCAAACTGATTTCTGTCACCGTTTTCTTGCTAAGGTTGCCTGGAAGAGATCACTCAAGGTGATAAGGCCGCCCACTTGTGCATTCTTTTATAGTTTAAGCATCTCATATTGTAATTTTTTTTTTTGGTGTGCATAATAAAGTAATATTGTATTGTATTGTATTGTAATTCTGCGTCTATTTAATGTCAAAGTCATTGCTTCCAAATGGATCCCCACCTTGATAAAAAGTATTACAAACAAAAATCATTGATCAACTGATGATAACTTGGGTTGCTAATTCAGAATCAAATTATCGAAAGTGAGATAAGTCGACACACGTTTCCCACACATTGAGCAATAATATTTAGTAAAAAATTAAGCAATTCAAATGTCATCAATAAAATATTAAATTCACATGATCAGTTCACAACAAAGAAGTCGTCAACTGATTGATCGTAAGATATGGATGCCATAAACATTTGGCATCATTAAAATAACCATAATAATCAAACAACTCCAAACTAGATGGTAATAAAAATATTTGTTCAATAAATCTTAGATACTTCGATGTTTTATTTTTAAAATAACGTTAATTGGACTATAATTCATAATCGCAGAGGTTTTTATGAGTCATAAACATCATACGTGGCATTCATTCTTAGTGGCGCGGGTTGACAACTATTTTACGAGCATTTTATTATGATACAAGTTATAAAGGTCACTGTTTAGTTGAATTGAATGGTATGAAACAGGTGAAACAAAAACCAACTACATTTAACCTAATTGTTAAGATACCTTAGAAATTTAACAAAGTTTATTATGTCTGGAACGAGATGGCAATTACACCGCGACACAGGTTCGCCTAGTGCGGTGTTTATAGTGCATTGATGTATAGTTTTATTATGATTTTGGAGCAATAAACGAAATTTTTATTTATTTATTTATTTAAAGCTATTATGTATGTATGATACTCACAGTTTTTGTCATTTACAACCAGGCTGTATCGTCTCCCAATTGCTTGGATAGGATTTGAATAGTTTGCTCTTAGGCGATTGCGGTTATTTTATTTTTATTTTTTAACGTCCTAAAGTGTCTAGAGATGACTCTGAAGATGCTTAACAAAACAAAATATATTGTTAAATTAAAGTGTCGTCGTGGCTGGGTGCCTATCATTTTGAATTTCCCGCTATTTTTTATAATGAACAAACTGAGCATTCGTTAGATGGCGCTATTTTTGATCGCTTTAAATTTACATGGAGCAAACTTCCCGTTTAAAAAAGATGTCTGCTGAAAGTTTTTTTTTAAAGGGTAAGTATTAGTTTTCTCTGCTTAAATTCATTTGTTTTTTTTTGTTAATCTAAATTTTTGTGTAGTTACAGATATTGATAGCTTAGCGACGTATTTAGGCACATGTTAAGAAACTTAAGTAATAAGATTCATCTTCGTATAATTTATAGTCTCTCTCTTTGAGTCGTATTTCCTCATGACTGAGGGTCGTGACTCCCCCGCAGAATTAATTCGTTAGGGGAGTTTTCTTGGGCAGATACATCGTGGTGGGCGCCCAGGTCCTTCCACGGAAGACACATGTCCTCGGATATTGTGGTCCTAAAACATGTAGGTTTCCTCACGATGTTTTCCTTCACCGCTAAGCGAGTGCAAATCTACACATAACTTGAAAATACAAGTCATTGGTGTAGGGCGGATTCGAACCAGGGTGCGTCTGGATGAAAAGCAGACACTGGAACCGCTGAGCCACACTCGCTTATAATAATTAAAAAAATAATATAGCATAATTTATAGTAATATGAACTAAAACTATTTCCAGGTAGTCTTTTTTTTACGTGAAATAGGCTCACGCTTGACTACAACTTGCCTGATGCTAAGCAACGTTATAATGTACGATCTAGCGCGCTTGCCTACAAGAAACAAAAAAAAACTCACCCTGAAGACAGTCCACTTTGACTCATTTGACTACAACTCGCCTGATCTAAAAACATAGCAAATTTACTATCTATGATGGATGGTCGCCTGGTAGAAATGCTATACCTACTATTGGTTAAAAATATGCCTGTTCTCTAAAAATTAAAAGAAATAAAAGTATATTTAGATATATAATACGTTTAATGAGTTACCAGGACTACATAAGTTAGTTGGCGTTTAGAAGTTGATGACGCTGGCGAGCTTCTTGACGCGGTTGAGGAGCAGATCTCCCTCGCGGATGGTGGCCTGGTAGAGCTGCGAGCGGTCTGCGTCGGCGCCGCGCCCCGCGCCCGTCACCACGCAGCCCGCCACGGCGTCAATGCGGCACTGGAGGCGACCCGCGGCTGTGAAGCTGGGAAGTAAACACGAGAAATAGAAATAGAAAAACATTTATTGAGACAGATTTACCAAATTTCAGACACACACATGCATACAATAAATAAATAAATAAGTCTGCCCCAACACAGCCCCAACTCAGCATAATGCTGATTACTGGAAGCAATCAGCTCTGGTCTTCCATTGGGGCTGGCGAACATGAGAGAGTAAGTCCTCTTTCGTTTCTACTTCAATAATATAATAATCTATAATATTAATTTAAACCAAAAATGTATAGAACATTTAATAAATCTGAAGAGAGTCAAAAGTTTGAACATTGAAGATATTTAAAAAACAATGTTTGGAGATACTTAGAATCGATAACAGAACACGTTCCAACAACTGATAGGAGGATCTGTGTCTCTGTTCATCGGTTTATTTAAACGCTCATAAAGCAAAAACGGCTGAATGGATTTTATTGATTTTTGGTATGTAGGTAGTACGAGGTCTTTCTTACGAGTGTGATAGGCTACTTTTTCTCTCGAAATAATGCGAGCGAAGCTGCGGGCGTCCACTAGTAAAATAATAAAAATCGTAGACAGTTGACCTTCGTTCCTCTCGTATGAGATTAGTTATTAAGTTAATATGACATTTAATATTGATTTATTTTATTATGTATTAATTGTGTGACATTTATAAAATTATCATACGTGCAATTTTGTGATTACTTTATTATATTATGTACCTATAGATTAAGTATACTTACTTAGAGATCTCCTCCTCGACAAATTCGCGAGTGACTCCAAATGTGTCGGCGATGTTGTCGAGACTCAGCGAGCGGTACGCGCGCAGCAGCTGGACATAGGCCTTGATGCGCGCCTCGCGGACGTAGTGCTGGTAGTGCGGCCGGAACACGGGGTCCACGCAGATTTGAGTCTCCACCTGGATTTTATTTATTGGTTATTGTTTCTATGTTTCCCTTAAACTTTAATTAATCATAATCTACTACTTACAAGTCAACGGCCAAGTCACATAAAATTAACTATAATAATAAATATTTCGCAGTAAGGAACCTTAGACTTGGCTTAACTAATTCTAGAGATTTCATTACTTTTTAGAGATAAACAAGCAGCTCTATCGAGACATGGCAAATTTTTTACAGAATGTTTTTGGTGGGATAACTGTGTTTCGGATGCCGATGGTTTTCTCAGTTTAGCTTGACTTGTTTATTTATATTGACTTGAGCTTGTTTATAAAACCGGTAACCTACTCATAAAAAAAAACTTTCAGAAGACTTGATAACCTCCTTTTTTTGATGTCGGTTAAAAAACACATACCCAAGCCAGACTCTTCATGAAGTCAGCATAGCGGCACTCGTGCAGCGACTCCACCAGCTCCCGCAGCTCGGGGAAGCGCGAGCGCAGCGCCTGCACCGCGGCGCCTTGCCGCCGGAGCGCCGCCTGCAGCGCGTGTCGCTCCAGGGCCAGCGCGCACGCCAGTACGCAGTACTGGATTATTGTGCCTGGAGGGCAGAACATGATTGGAATTGATAAATACATATATAGAAGTCATTACTTATTATTTTTGTTTGTCTTAGATTTAAATAAAATTCTATTTTTCACTTTTTATGCAATTATTTCTCACAAGCTTTAGAAATAAATAGAAGCGTTTGATATTTGTATAAATTTGACGTTTACATTTTTGTTAAGATGCTATAGCTTGTAAAGCCATTTAATTATTATACAGTCATTTATTAAACACTTTGACTGCTCAGTGCTCATAGTGCGTCTTTGCGTTTTCGGATAATTAACGACATGCCCGGAACGCAATGTGTTTTCAATACGCTTCGTGAATTGAAATTCAAAAAGGGGCATGTATAAATAGACATACAAAATAAGTCACCTACAATCAGTATCGTTAGTAACATTGATGCAAAGCAATCCTTTTCATAATAGCAATATAGACAGATTTTGCCATAAAAAATATTTTACTAAAAATTGCCCTGGTTGTATTTTTACAGTCATTTAATTGTGGGTAGATAAAGAGAAATATAATAATGTAATTGTCTCCAGTAGAAATGCTAGTTGCTAAGTAAATTTTACAAGAAATTTTAGTATGGTCAAAAAAACATTATTTCCAATCACCATTCACTAGATAAATATTACTTACCAATGATCTGCTAAAACTACAGTAAATTACTAACTTAAAAACCTTACCAAAATCAACAAGTTCATAAGACTCGAAAGTGGAGACACAGTCGATGAACAGATCAGCTGCTTTGCTGTAATCTCGGACAGCGAGGCAGTAGATAGCTTCGTACGCCTTCAGTTTGTTGCGGGAGCGCCAGTCGCCACCCTTGTCTACCAGCTCGTGAGCCTGCAAATATATCATGAAATTTTATAGCAGTATCCTTAATATCTGTAGGACGGACCGAGTCCCAAATAGGATACTGCGTTCCATGACAGGTGTCGCTGACGTTGGCCAGAATGCAGCCAAATTAAAATGGGATTGGGTGGGTCACGTAGTTTGTATGACAACAAAGGTTAATAAAAAAAAATTACTAAAATGTCTGTATTTGACCGTAGATTGTCTGATGGAAAGCTATAGTTGTGGCCTAAAATGGAGTGTGATTACACAATAAGAACTAAGTAGTTCATCTGACTTTAAAGATTTTGCTACATTCAGTGTCGTTAACAATAGAAGTAGTAAAGAAGTCTTTTAGACTAAGACCTATACAATACAATACAATAAAACTTTATTGTACACCAAAAAATATAAAAAACAACATTAAATAAAGGGACTTAAGCTATAGATTTGAGTACAAGAGGGCACTGTCTTTCAAACACTTCAAATACCACAACTCCTACAATGTCGGGAGTCGGAATGGAACTAGTACGCCTGCAACCCAAAGCTGTGCTCGACCATTCATGCATGACTTATCCACCCCCCTCTTAGAAATATAATTAGACTATGGAAACACTTGTGTCATGGATACTAGTTAACTGATATAACACTTAGTAACTTTTACTTCCGAACATGCATTATGAACCTTTCAATATACAAGACATACCTTATTAATAGTCTTTCCCATTTCTTTGACATTGCATCCGTGGAAGTATGAAATCCTGAACAGGGTGAATATGGCGTCAAGTCGCCTGTTTGTGGTCAGAGTTGAGTCTTCATACTTCTGGGTGGCCAGGGCTGTGGCAGCTTCTTTGTCTCCAATAGAACATAAGTAATCCAAACTGAAATCATAAACAATTGGTACATAAAAATAACAGATACTGAGTGGTGGCAGTGGTACTGGAACAGGCAAACAAGAAGTGGGTCGTCCGGCAGCGAGATGGGCAACAACATTATTTGAGTTGTGGGTTCTTTATGGATGAGGTCTGTGCAAGATCGACACAGCTGGCACATTCAAAGAGAGACCTATGCCCAGCAGTAGGATAGAGAAGGCTGTGGATGATGATATAAAAATATGTATTCTTGAACTAGACTACAGTGGTGCTTAACATCAGTCAGGCTGTAGCCAAACACAAGCCTATTCCGTATTTAAAAAAAAAACTAGGTATTAAGTTACTTTACTTTCATTATGGCATCTATAAATCTTTGCACCAATTTACTCTATAAAAAAGGGATTCGAACTCAATGTGAGCTCAAAAATGAATAAAATGATCTCAATATTCTCATTCTGCTCATATTGTTTATGTCAAAATGGTTTCCATTATCATGTAATGTAGACAAACATCCAAATTAAAGTTAAAAAGGACAGGAGGATTGGGTCAATCTTATACATATAAAATAAAATAAATAAATAAAAAAGCCATTTATTCATCCACTTTCGATAAAAATTTCATTACAATGTCCATAATTACTCTTATATAAATTTTATGTCAAATGAAAATAAAAATGTTAATGTTTTTGTAGGTATGCTTATGCTTAATGTCAAATAAAATAAATATTAATGTCAAGCATTGTGTTAGGTCCCTGTGTTACAGCTTAATTTAAGTAGACGTCGCCTCTTTGGCGTAGGCCTCCCCCAGTTGCGACCATAGCTTTCTATCCTTCGCCATCCGCCTCCACTCCTGTCCATATTTGTGAGTAAAACATCGTCCCATCTCCTTTTTGGTCTGCCTTTCTGTCTTCTCTCCTCACGCGGAAACCATTCTATGAATTTCTTCGTCCATCTATTAGTGTCCATTCGGCATATATGCCCTGCCCAATTCCACTTCAACAATCTCACTGCTGTGATGATGACTCTAATCTTGGTCTTCTTTCTTATTTTTTTGTTGCTAATTTTGTCTGAGAGTTTTATTCTGAGCATGCTCCTTTCCATTTTCCTCTGGCATATTGCTAGCTTGTTCTCATCAGCTTTCCGAACAGCCCATGTCTGGCACCCGTAGATTAGGCAGGGTAGTATAGCGACGTTGTATACTTTGCTTTTGATGTCTATGTGTATGTCTTTGCTCTTCATTATTTCTTTAAGGCTCCAATATTTCTTCCAAGCCAATCCTATCCGTCTGTTAATCTCTTTTTCAGTCAAATCTTCGAAAGAAATAGATTGTCCCAAATTTATGTATTCGTCCAGGTATTCTATAATGTCATTTTCTACAATCACATCCTGTTTTAGACCATTCATCATAATTTTTGTTTTTGAGGCGTTTATTCTCAGTCCGATCTTTCCGCTTTCTCTCGCTATATCCCGTATCATAGTTTCTAGGTTTTTTGCTGATTCTGAAAATACTACGAGATCATCAGCGAACCTTAGGTGGCTAAGGTATTCCCCGTTTATCAATATACCCTCATCTTGCCAACCTATGTTTTTAAAAATCATTTCCAGAACCGATCAAAATATCTTAGGTGAGAGTGGATCTCCTTGCCATACCCCTTTTCTAATCGGAAATTCATCACCATCCCTTTCCATCCGAATGTTTGCAGAACTCGAAGCGTAAATGTTTTTTATAATTTGTATGTACCCTTCTTCTATCCCGTTTTGTCTGAGCGCCATCCAGATCGAACTATGCTCAAGGGAATCGAACGCCTTTGCGTAGTCAATAAATCCTACATACAAGGTTTTGTGGTATTCTCTGTACTTATTTATGATGGTACTTACTACTTGTATGTGGTCAATTGAGGAGTACCCTTTGCGAAAGCCTGCCTGCTCCTGTGGTTGATTTTGATCTAAAGTTGCCGAAATTCTATTGAGTATGATTTTTGGAAAGACTTTGTATATATTAGACATCAGACTGATCGGTCTATAGTTTCCTAAGTCACTTCTATCACCCTTTTTGTGGAGTAGAATTGTGGTAGATTTGCTCCATTTGTCTGGCGTGGTTCCATTTGCTAAAATGTCATCAAATATTACTTGTCAGTAAGGGTTCCATCAACGCTTTCAAAGCTTCGTTTGTAATATGATCATCACCCGGGGCTTTGTCAACTTTCTGAGTCACTACAGCTCGTTCGATTTCGCTTTTGAGTATGTTCGGCAAAGTCTTACATTCTTCAGTCTCTTCAAGTTTGTTATTGTTTAATTTCAATGTTTCGTTTGTAGCATATAGTTCTTCGTATTACCTCGTGACTTCTTGTATTATGCAAGGTCTTCGTGCTGTTAGTGTTTTGTGTTTTGTTTTGATGTTCGCTGTCCATTCTTTTTTGTTACTCAATTCTTTGAACGCTTTTTTCACTGCTCCTGACTGTTTAATATACTTTTGAAATATTTCTTGTCTACGCTGTTCTTTGTCTCTTTTGATTTTCCTATTTATTTCTTTACTTATACTCGTTATTTTTCTTTTAACTTCCTTTGTCTGTTTTTGTCTGTATAGTTTTTTCTTTCTTCTACTAGTTGCGCAGTGGCTTTAGTTAGTTCTTCTCGTTGTTTTGTTTTGCAGAGTCCTATTTCTTTTATTACACTATTGACTTCATATCTTATACATAATAATAGGTAAATAAAAGTAACTTAAAGTTGTAAAGGTAACTTGTAACTAGTTGTATTTTTGCTACAAATAAATTTTTGATTCTTTTGAGATAATATTACAAAATTGTAAGGGGCAAATGATAGATAAGTAAGTAATAGCTGGTGTCCCTGGTTAATATTAATGAATTAAAAGTATCATCAGTGCTTAGGAACTTAGATAACACTCAGCTAGTTTCTTTTAGGAGAATGAAATTCACTCGGAAGTTGACTAAACAGAACAAAGCCTTTATGGCATATTACTAGTGTTTCGTATGACTGTAGGTGGAGACCAGTAAGTTTAACAAAATGCCTGTTTACCAAATAAATGCTTACCGATCTTGCCACACTGGAGTCTCAGAATCGTCTTCTTGGAACTTGCCTAACCTATCTTGGTTTTCTGTGGCCATTTCATCAAATAACTTTTGGTCGAATGGCCATCCAAGATCAGTACACACTTCTTTGTAGTAGGGTGCCATGTTTCCAACCTTTATTCCCTTCATCAGTTCTTCTTTCAATTGTTGATCATCTTTCAACTGCGGCAGCGAAAGCTTGAATTTTATAGCCGCGAGAGCCATGTACTCAGGGGTCGTTCCTTCAGCAGAGAGCTCCATTATCTTGACTGATAGACAATAAATTTATTAAAACACTGTTTGAAAACCAAAGCTACTCAAATACGAAATTAAATCTCGACACAAGCACAGGAATATTCGCAAGCAATTTCCAAATTTTGAGTTGTCATGACATTGGGGAAACTATTATTTTCTAAATTAAAATGTACGCCCAATCTAATGCCACCCTGTCAAGAGCAAATAGTGTACACTCATTATCTTAGTCATCATCATCATCAACCCGTTATGGCATATACGAAATATTACATATGAAAATTAGAAAGGTAACACATAATTTGTATTTATTGTCTTATCTTCATGGGGAAAATAATGAAGAAATGTACTAGGTATGCCAAATCACTTGCAATTATGTCTCAGTAAGGCCTGTATGTATACAAATACGCTAGTTTTTCTTATAATTAGTTAAAAATACCTAGTTATTAGTAGTTTTGATTTTATAGGCATTCAAAGTTTCCAAAAATATCCAATCCGACGGAGAGCCCCGTAACCGCTTGTGACGTCATACTACAGCGCGCCGTGGCGCGGCGCGCTTAGTATCAAGTCACCAGCGGTGATAGTAGGTGTAAAAGCTAGTATTTTGATGTGTTTTCTTTCGCGTAATAAGAAATATTATGCAATTCATTAAATTTATGAAGGATTTAAATAGAGGAATCGGATAATTTACCTAAAATAGATGGGTTAATTATTAATACGCATTATTTACTAACAAATATTTATATGCCGCCAAAATGCGAGGAATAAAAATGCAAGGTTAAGTAAACATTCCTTACTACTTGTGCTTAGTAGTTTATGTGATCTGAATATTGTTTTATCAAAACAAGATACCCAACTTATGTCACAATGAAAGAATGCGACTCAAATAGTAGAAGTACCTATCCTACCTACCATATTTTTTACGTTAACCAGAACAAAATATGTATTAGTTTTGTAGCTATAGGTAGATACGTAAGTATAAATGTATAATATAGGTACAACTATTCTTTTTGCCTTTTTAGGGTTCCATACCCAAAGGGTAAAACGGGACCCTATTACTAAGCCTCCGCTGTCAGTTTATCTCCAGGCAGTATCTCATAAACCGTGAAAGCTATAAAGCTGAAATTTTCACAAATAATGTATTTCCGTTGCCGCTATAACAAAAAATACTAAAATTTAAAAAAAATCTATACATTAAGGGGGTCCCTATACAATAAACGTGTTTTATTCGTATTTTTTGCTCAATATTAAAAACGCGTACAGGTAGATGCTTCAAACTTTCAAGGAATATTTACTTGTACGGTATATTACCTTTCGAAATAAATAATTTAATAAAAATAAAGTACCTAAATATAATTATTATAATTACTTTACAAAAACGTGTTTTTTTTTCATATTTTTTGCTCAGTATTAAAAACGGTAACAGGTAGACACTGAAAAATTTCACATCTAAAATCTTAAACAAGAAAATTCTTACAAGCCATCTACACCTAGTCTACGCGAGTAGGCACAGTGATTTTAACTTATATAGAAAATAAAGGATTACACAAAACAGCTACATGTTTCTTAAGATATTATAACTGTAATACAATGTAAAAACGTAACGGAAAGTTCTGTATATAAATATATATTTATAAATAAATATAAACTACAAAAATATTTTAATAGTCTTAGGTATTCACGATCTCAGTAAACTATAATTAAACTATTAAATAACTTGACCGTTATTTAAAACTTAATAAATTGAGAGTGGCAACCGTGTTTTCCGCTTCCTTTTTCCCTCTCTTTCGATCTTTCTGCACTTTTATCGTTCTGTCTCGCTCGCACACCCCCACCAACAGGCGACCGAACCATGGAGGTGGAAATGGTTCGACCTCTTTTCATTGGCGTCGAGTTTTCCGCTGCGACAAGTCGCTAGTCTTGGAGCAAAAGTGGAATATTAATTTTTTATTGAAATTCTAAATTTCAATTTGTAAGTGTGCCTTTTCCAATGGAAAGCAGTAAGTTTAATTCCACTTGACTTTATTTTATTGGTAAAGTGATTTTTAACGGTGTTACCGTTCGACTTTACCATTTGAATTTCAGTAATTTTAATACTTGTATGTGTATTGTGTATGTACCCCGTACATAGGACGTAGCTAATACTGTGTTTTACAAGTAAAATGATATTCACGAGGGATCAAACTAGAATTTCAATTCGATGAATCACGAATATGCTCCGTCGCTGAGGTAAAAAAAGGGGGGGCGAGTATGCATCATTGTTAAAAACGATAAATAAATAAATAATAAATAAATAAATATCCTGGGACATTGCACACAGCGCCATCTAGCCCCACACTAAGCAAACGCTTGTGTCGTGGGTACTAGATAACGGATATAATACTTATATACTTTTCTTTTTTTTTTGTAAATACATACTTATTATACATACAAACGACCAGACTCAACACAAGTAGTTATAAATTTTTAAAATGCATAAATACTTGTGTCATGCGGGAATCGAACCCGCGACCTCTGGATTAGAAGGCAGAGCCACTACCAACTAAGCTAACAGGCCAGTCGATCTGCTAGATAACTTCACAAGATATGAACCTCGCAGGTTCACGCAGTATTTTTCTAATGCAGATAAATGATGTTCTAATACAATAGAGTAACCGACATGTCTTTTTTTTTACATCTAAATTTGTAGTGTTAATTTACTTTGCTTACAATTCAATAATTTTATTAAGTGCATAGCATGTATCGGAGGATCCTGATCGAGTAATGTTATTTGTGGCAGAAAATGTGACTATTAGTTAAAAATTATGGCTTTTCAAATCCATAATTTAAGAATCTGTGATAGATACGAGTTAAATTTGTAACATTACAAAATACATATATTATGTGATAATATAGCTAAGAACCGTGAATACGGATAAAAATGGAACCAATGGTTTTGTCTCTCTTATTTTTTGTTCGATTGTTATGTTCGATTTAATTAATAGTTCACGTTATTATATCAATTGACGTAGGAGTCTGCGCGTCGCAGACCCGAGAGTAGCGAAACTCGCGCCGTGCGCGGTGGTTGTGTCCGTGACAAACCAGCACTCGAGGAGTTGTAAAGATCGCGCCGTGCGCGGTGGATGTGTCCGTGGCACACCAGAACTTCTCCAAGTACCAAGGTCGCGCCGTGCGCGTCGGTAGTGTCCGTGACACCCAATACTTCAGAGTCCGTGACTCTGGAAAACACCAGGAATTTATATAGCGGGACATGCGTACATAAAGACATGCTGTGGTCTGTACCCAGCCCTCGCAGGGCTGTGGTCATAACGGCCCCTATACAAAGCTTTCCCAGCCAGGGATCTTGTATAACATATTGTGCTGTGATGCACTGTAAATCTATTCGTAAGCCCTCAGGGGCTCATTATGTAGGACCCTCGCAGAGTACTCTAAAGACATGCTGTGGTCTGTACCCAGCCCTCGCAGGGCTGTGGTCATAACAGCCCCTATACAAAGCTTTCCCAGCCAGGGATCTTGTATAACATATTGTGCTGTGATGCACTGTAAATCTATTCATAAGCCCTCAGGGGCTCATTATGTAGGACCCTCGCAGGGTACTCTAAAGACATGCTGTGGTCTGTACCCAGCCCTCGCAGGGCTGTGGTCATAACGGCCCCTATACAAAGCTTTCCCAGCCAGGGATCTTGTATAACATATTGTGCTGTGATGCACTGTAAATCTATTCGTAAGCCCTCAGGGGCTCATTATGTAGGACCCTCGCAGGGTACTCTAAAGATATGCTGTGGTCTGTACCCAGCCCTCGCAGGGCTGTGGTCATAACGGCCCTATACAAAGCTTTCCCACGCAGGGATCTTGTGTAACACATTGTGCTGTGATGCACTGTAAATCTATTCGTAAGCCCTCACAAAGGGAGGCTCATTATGTAGAACCCTCGCAGAGTACGTAGCCTCTAACAAAGACAAGCTAATCATACCGGACCCTCGTAGGGTATTTTGAAGACATGCTGTGGTCTGGACCTAGCCCTCGCAGGGCTGTGGTCATAACGACCCCTATGGAGAGCCATCCCTCGCAGGGATCTGGTAACAACTCAAAGTTATTCGCATTTCTAATCATATCTATTATCTATATTCAGCGCAGAGCTAAACTTCCAGCAACGTTAATTACCTATTATTGCAATACATGACAAACTGCTGGTTAAGTATAAAGATATATTATGACAATATCTTTGCAGGCCAGCTTAAATATCTTGTCAGCAGATAGCATGAAGTGGAAGCATACGCTTAACCTAGTGCTAAAATATGACATTGTTTCAAAACCCCAAAGGCCTATGCCGACCAAACGATTTAAATCTATAGAATCTAAAGCAATATCGCAGAATAGTTTTGTCGTCACAAAACTGATACATGAAACATACTGATAAATGTATACGTGTAGGTACTGTCTTTACCTACCTGACAGTTACAAAGATCTAACAGACGGTTTCTAAGGCTAATTTAGCTAATAACTAAATCTCGCAAAGCTGCCTTCCGTTTTGCTCTCAACCTGATTTTCAAAGATGTGACATCACTAATGAAATAGAACTTAATACTTATATCCGTAAAATTAAATGGCAAGAAGGTAAGTAAATTAATATTTGTGACCTGGATATACGCCTTATACGAGTAATACATAGTATTACATACGTAATAGACACCATGAACGTCAGGTGTGGCAAGCGAGGAAAATCTAATTTCGTATTCAAGTTTCTTCCTCCTGCGTTGTCTTGTATTTCTGGGAATAACCCGTAGAATATGAATATTCAAAATTAATGTTCTCTGCCTTATGGTGATATACTTGTTCAAAGAGTTTCTTAACTACCTGTTAAGCTTAGTCTTAGTCTAGACTCAGTAAATGAAACTCCTGATAAACACTCTTGTTCTCAATACTGTTTACAAGAAATATCTTTCTGCATTTTCACATTGTCACTGAGGTTCTTCTTTTCGTAATCCTTCCCTGTCGCATTATTTGTCCTCAAAAGTGTCGATTTTGACTTGGGTCCTCGACTCAAACGTATTATCAGTCTGGACACGAGTCACGGTGTCTTCACCGCGAACAATAGAAATGGACGATAAACCGTATCCATAGGCACGATCATCGTCAAAGTTTATGTATCTGAACAGTGCTTGTAAATTGCTGTCTTAATGCAAATAAGCATACAGGCTTTTGATTCATTTGTATTCAATTGATTAAACTTGACAGTGTAATTCATTCCATGGAAACACAACAGTGCCATACAGATCACCTATAGCTAGCTAGGTCATCATAATCATTATCCTGATAGCACCTATATCCAAAAAGGACTAAAGAGATCTAATGCTCAGTCTAAATAGTGATCATCTTTATGTCACCGGACTAGATCGATTTGATATTGATACCATTTGGGTAACATTTGATTTGATTTGAACATTCTTGCGGACGCGAATGTACATATATCAACCCTGGTGTGGGTATATCCGTCACCCTTTTGTAGTTACGAAAATGTTTCAACCGACAACATCTCAACTTATAGCCTAAATACTAATTACTATCTACCTGTCAGAATACAGAATATAACGCTAGCTTGGCAAAATGTTAAGTTGATTAGACAAAATCACAACTGGAAAAAACCTGGCGTAAAATGGCACGAGGTATTTAATATGAGCTGATGATAATAACATTTTTCCATTTGTACCAAAATTGGCAGGCTTATTACTTTATTAACAGATTTATTCAAATTACATGCTACATTTTGTTATAAATCCGTGGTACCTATATGGACTAATGTATTCATGTAACATCGTAGGCACGATATTACCGTGTCGTAGGCCCATAGAAATTGAGCTTATGTACCAGTATGTCATCATACCCAATACATCCAACTATCGCATTATAATATAAACTCTCTACGACACAGTTTTTTACTAATGGCAGTGCAATTTGTAAAATGTAACATATTGTCTATTTACAATAAATTTATCTTATCTTAGTTTAAAAACCTCCATGACTTGGTATTAGTTTTTAAAATATTTTCGACATTACATTCATCACAAAATCATTGCATTTATTACTTTGCTCGAGTCGCAAGAGTTAGCCTTGATAGCTGAGTACTCTTAACATTTAATCCAAGAATAACTGTTGTGTCCATACTAGTCGTAGTAAAAACTGACACAACTAAGTAGCTATAGACAATCAGGACGAGAATTGTCTTAAAATCCTACTACTTAGCTTCATCACTGTTTTTGTGTAAAGCATAACTTTTCTTCATGTAAGCCATAGTATTATGACTCATATTAGTATTATGACCAAATCTATTTATTGATTTCACAAATCAATAAGAGCAGCTTTCTGGAGAGATGTTATATCAGGTTCAAATTCATACCGTCGGAAGTAGTAGTATTCAAGTAGGTCTGACAAATTACTTCTGATTAAAGCCTGGTCAGGGTTGATTGGTCTCCATCCCAAAGTAAAGATTTAAAATAATAATTCTGTGATTATATTATTTAACTGATAAATTATTATTATTTTATAATAATAGCCTCAGTTCTCTTACAGTCAACCCGATATAAGCTGTTATTTCTAGTCTGTCTAGTACTGCTAGTACTTTTGATTACTTAGTTACTTCAACAAAAGTAGTTATATTAGCTCTGAATAAAATGTGATTACATCACTTTCTGTCTCTCGCACATTGGTTGGTTTTATGTATGTATCTAAGGTACACCTACCTTACCCTTTACCTATGTACATATACCTTCCCAGTACTTAAGTACCTATCTATTACTTCTGTACATGTTCACATTGGCGTCTTTTACCCACCAGGCGATAACAGACACGTCTCAATTTATTAAGTTTTAAATAACGGTCAAGTTATTTAATAACGATGTTTTACCTGAAATAAAACATATATTAAATACTTACCGTATTTAAAACTTACATTTTATTTCTGCCTGGTGTAAATTTCGACTCAATGAAAAGAGGTCGAACCATTTCCACCTCGATGGTTCGGTCGCCTGTTGGTGGGGGTGTGCGAGCGAGACAGAACGATAAAAGTGCACAAAGATCGAAAGAGAGGGAAAAAGGAAGCGGAAAACACGGTTGCCACTCTCAATTTATTAAGTTTTAAATAAGGTAAGTATTTAATATATGTTTTATTTCAGGTAAAACATCGTTATTTTTACCGGTATAATCGCGTACTTATTGATTCAATATTTTTCCTGCCAATATAAAATCAATAAACACACGATTAATCCTGTTAGAAATTTAAAAATCATTATTATTACTTAGGTAATTAAATATGATTGAATGGTCTTCACAACAATTAACTATTCTTTTATCTAGGTACAAATGGAATAACCCTCTTCATAGCTTTTATCCATTCTTTTTCCCATTTTAACGTCCTTTAAACAATAAAAAAACAACTTTTCTGGTGAATTGGTAGTTGTATTTTTACATTTAGGCACAACACATGATTTCCTAGTATTCGAATTGGACATTTTAAAAGTATTTAGTTAAAATTTAGACGCCACGAGCGCGCGACGAGTGAGCCAGACTGAGCGTGCTGTATGAGAACGAGAACGTCACAGAGTCACCGGCAGCCCGCGTCGTGCGGTTACAACTTGTTTTACTTATAAGTCGGAAAGTAATTGACGTATCGAAGTAATTCTTTCACTAGTATTTATTATTTTAGATATAGAAAAAGGAGTAATAAAAATCAAAATCAATTATCGATCTTCATTCACCATTTTTAGTTTTCATGGCATTAATATTGATCGGGATTAGTCATCACACTATCGTTTTAATTGAATATGCAACCAACACGCACTAATATTTATACATATTGGCGAAGGTGTGTTTTTGAGTGAGGATGTACCTATGTTTTCTTCATCACACGCAAACGGCTACATGGATTTACCTAGATGAAATTTGGTATGAGACCCTGGATTAGAACACAGGTTACTTTTTATCCCGGATTAACGCGGGTAATATAGAGTGAGGGCTCTATAAGGGTAAGTTTGTGTGAGAGTGGCCAACTCTAGTGTAGCCGCTATTTGTTCATATTATTATAAGAAAAGTAATAGAAGCGCCTATATTTATTCAACTAGGTATATTTAGTCAACTCATTTGAAAGAAACTGAATGAAAAAATTTTAAGTGCCATATCTAAATTTTATAGACACTCTTGTATGAAGGGACGAGCCTTGTTGCCAGTATGGCTAATGATGCATTCTATTTTTGGAACAATCCGTGGACGAGTAACATGAAGACTACTAAACAAAACTATACTGTCAATGTTACTCCAATGTAGCAGTCAATGTCATGTCATTGTAATTTACTTCCTCCTTGCCGTAATTTATGTTTCTTTCCGCTTTCGTATTTCGTTGTTTGATGGCGCTGGTTTATACTTTAAATTCCTGGATCTTGTTTGTATTATTTTTATAAGATATTTTCATTAATGGAAACAGTATAAATAAATGCATTTTACTGCATAAAATATTGTAATGCAAGTAAGATAATTTCTCATGCTATTATAAAAAATCTTCAAGTTACACAATGGCAGAGGCAAATGCTTCGGAAAACATACGTGAACTTGCCTCAAAATACAAAGCGATCAAAATTACACCTTCCCTTGAAGAAATCCTTCTTCAGATGGGCTTTGATATGAGCTTAGACCTACAAACAACTATGTGGCTTGATCAGTTAAAAACTACTTGGAAAACATGGAAAAAAAATTTAGCAGTGGAACAACATGTTCTAGCATTTTTTCGAGCAAGGCCTGATGCGTTTAGAGTCGCTCTGATATATGTAATCAAGTGTGAAGAGTTTAAGGATTGTAAGCCGAAGACATTACCCTATTTCATTATGGAGACATTATATAACTTTTCTATGACAATGCAAGTGCATGCAGATGATATATATAAAAAGCCAGCTTTCCACGCTGCTATATATCAAAGAAACCAGCATTTCTTTGTACTCATGGTGAAAACATACAGACTCACTACAATAAAAGAATATGTTGTTCCTATTGTGACTGACATGATTAAAGATGACAATTGCAGACAAGCATCTCAGATTGTAATGGCAATGGACATGTTTGATGATATACCGGTGCAGCAATTGCTGTTTCCTCTCATACTGCAAGACAAAGCAAATATGATCGATGAATATTTGACTCACTGTCCCAACCAAGTGAAGCCACTGCTGGCATTTCTAGACAACTTGCTGGATAAGGACTTTGACACAAATAATTTTGTTGGAAAATTTGCAGAAGAAAATAATATTTGTGATGTCAGATATGACAAAATGCATTACAAACCTCTCGGAAAGCTTGTAGCTAGGTTGTGCAACAAATTTAATATACCTATTGAAACATGTCCAAATCTTAGTAAGAACAGAACTACTGGTGGCTTGAGATATTTAGTCTATCAGAAGTATGTAGCACATAATGTAAGCAACACTGTATGGGACGACTTAGTCCGGGACTCATTGAAGCAGCACCCAGACTCTGCGCCTGCTTTCATAGATATTCTGGTTGATCATGATGTCAATGAAGCATTGAAATGGGCTAAACATTTGAACATGGCTGAAAATCAATTGCCTTCTGCGATACAAGGAGTTTCTGACACAAACAAGTCAGTTGATAAGCCTCAAGAAGAAAGCTGGGACACTGATACCAGACCACCACAACAACAGCTGTATTACAAATCACCTTTAACCAGGGACCAAATATTTATCATAGATACACCTGACAAATTTCACGAATTGATCAATACAGACTTAAAAAACCATGAAGTTATAAGTATGGACTGTGAATGGAAACCTTCTTTTGGTGCTAAGCAATCACAAGTTGCCATCATCCAGATCGGCACAAATGACAAAGTCTACTTGGTAGACTGCATTGTTTTAAACCAACAGCAATTTGCCCCTTTATGGCATTCATTTTATAAACATTTTCTTGACAATGCTGAAATTATAAAGTTGGGATTTGGACTTGAGCAAGATCTGCGAGAAATGAAAGCATCCATTGCAGGTTTGGGGAATATAAAAGTAAAAGGTGAAGGCTTCTTGGACCTGAGCACTCTTTGGAAAAGTCTTCTCAATCACAAACTTTGTCTTCCTGGTTCCAGTGACACTGGGGCAAGTCTAAGCTGTGTTGTGCAAGCATGCTTCGGGAAACCACTTGAAAAGTCAGAACAATGCTCAAACTGGGAATTAAGGCCCTTAAGAGAATCTCAAATAGTATATGCAGCTTTAGATGCACATATTTTGTTACAAATCTATTATTTCCTTCAAAGAAAATGCTTGGAACAAGGAATCAACTTTGAAGAATTATCCAATGATGTTATGGTTGAGACCAAAACGAAAGCAACCAAGAAACCTAAAGTGGTAGATAGATTGCAAAAATCTCTCACACAAGTGTTTGAAACAAGACATGCAAATGATGTCAAATTCCTGGTGGAGCCCATGTTGTCCTACATAATGTCTTATCTAAGGTATTGTGGAATTGACACAACAGTTGTTCCATCTCCTAAAATGCTGTGGCACAATATCATCAATATCGCAATATCTGAAGAAAGGATTGTACTCATTGAGAAGCCTAAAAACTCACCAACCGATAACTTTCCTCAGTCCTCAATACTTAGTATTGGCAAAGTCCCAGTTTTGGAGCAATTACATAATGTATTGAATACATACAGGATACTGATAAACCAGTTTCATATAATGAGTATTTGCTTGCACTGCAATAGTAAAGACATGAAGAAACTTAGTTGCGAGGAAGTTGGACAGATCTGTGAGCAGTACATGAGGACTACATACAGCAAAAATCATCAAAATGTATATGAAGAAACCAATGTTGAAGATGATTATAGTAATTTTTTAAGTGACTCTGATGATGATGACCTGCCCAATCTTCCTCCGGCTCCCTCTAATTATACACCCATTGTGAGAGAATGCAAGACAAGCAAAGGTGCATCCGTAGAAATATCAGATCCACAGCAACTTAAGGAGTCTGGGAAACCAGCTGTCTTGTGTGAATCTTGTGGTAAACTGTTTTATAAAGAGGACAAGCTAGTCAGAGCTGTTAGTGAGACAGTGTTCAAAGTGATAAATATGACACATAGTAATGTATTTGAATGAGAAATAATAAACAGTCTAATAACTTTTAATTATATTTTAATCAAAAGGAACATGCTCTGCAGATAACAGTGTAAAAACATATTTGTGATCCTATACATCAAACAGCCTTACTGAGAGCAATACTGTTTTTTATACTGGTATCTGAGACAAATATTTCATACCTTACATGTATAAGGCCATTATTGTTTGTGCAAGATTAGATATAAGTATAGTAGTTTATATTCCATTATGTTAAATAAGTATAAAATTAGATAGATAGCTACTAGAACATTCTCAAAATACTTAACATTAAAGAATTATGTGGTTTAAATCTCTTTGTTTGAATATAAATTATACTTATCAAATAGTTGATAAATTAAAATAGCAAATACATTTAAATACCCAAGAAAACCATTCAGCTATTATTTAAAATACAATGTCAGGAATCTGATATCTCACTGTGTTACTTATAAACCTCGATGTAAACAGTGAATGGAAGTTGTATACAATATTTTATGCCTAATTGTAAAACATTGGCTAATTTACTTGTTAATCCAGGTTTATAAGGAAGACAATCACTGCATATATTTTTATGTAATAGTTTTTGATCTAATAAATAATATGATATTTATGTTTCTCCTTAAACACCTCTATTTCGTTTGTATCTAAGTTGTTTCCTTCCAAGTTGAGTTCTTCCAAATCTAATGCAGGGAAGTTCTTCAATGTTGTCAGTTGATTTTTCTTGAGTGAGAGTTTCTGAAAATAACAATTTAGAGTTCAAAATTTTGCACTAATTTGACATACCTACTACAAAACCTATTGCATTAGTGCTAAGCTAATACTCATGATTGATATAGGTATATTAAAAAAAATTAGAACCATCTCGTAATAGTAGAATAGACAGAAGTTTGTCCTGTAGATATATGTACAGACTTCTAAATTTTATGATATTAGTTCTCTTTTTCTACTTAAACTAATCTCTATCTGAACTTTCCTCTTGATAAATTTGCTACAAATATAATAAATATAGGAGTACCTACATTGTATATAAGTTACTGTTAACTAATTCTTTACTTTAGAAAGGTATCCTTACATCAACATTAATAAATACATATATCATTAACATTTATTTGTGTAATGAAAGCAATCATTTCAAATGTGTGTTGGTTCCTAGCAAATAGCCCTGTATAGACTATTCTATACATTTTTCAATTGTTTTTAAACAAGTAACATACCTTGCAATGTTGGAAAACGACGAGCGACGGCAAAATATTCGATTTAAGCTTCTGACCAGACAAATTGACACTCTCGCAATAACAGTAATATTGCATATGAGGTAGACTTGTTATGTTTTCATTAAACAATATTTTCATGTCTAAACTCTCATTTGATTTATAATCCTCGCACAGTTGTTCTTCTATGCTCCATTTAGTTATTAGATCGTCGTAATAGCCTGCTCGCAGTTTGTCTATGGTTTTTAGGTTTTGTAGATGACCTATGACCTCTTTGTGGTATGTTTTCGCGTCTATACAATGTAAGAATACTGCAGTCGTCAACATTGTCCCTGGAAACAGAATAAAACATAATTTTAAGCAACTGTTATGTTATGACGATGTTTGTACTTACCATTTTTTTTTAATCTATTGTGGTTAATCCGTTATTTAAGTAAAATGGTATACAACCCCGACTGAAAGAATTTATCATTATGTTGAACTTCTTAAGAGCTTAAGTAATAAATAATAATAATTTCTTTAGTAATAAACATATAAAAAGGGACTGCAGAACCTGGATAAGGTCTGCACAAGATCGACGCAGTTGGCACATACAAAGGGAGGCCTATACTCAGCAGTGGGATCCCAAGGGCTGTGGATGATGATATCTGCTATCAAAAGAGTGGATGGCACAGCATAATATTACTTAACGTCTCGGCCACCATAATCTGTTCAACAAGGTAAGGGATATAAAAGCTAGGTACATATATCTAAGTTATACATAGGAACTTAAAATGTTACATTTGCTATCAGGTTCCAAGGCCAGTAGTTGTCGACAAGACTCCAGCTGCGACTTCAGTTCTTCTAGTACTGGGCCCGAGTATTTATTCTCGAAGTCTATTATATTTTTGCCAATGTATGATTCGCCATATTTCTTGCTTGGTAACATTTCTGTAGCTCCATTTTCAGTCTGAATTTGAACCTAAAATCAAACAGTAACTTTTCACATATACAGATATATATTTGAGAACCTTACTTTGATCATCTCAGCTAGAATAGATTTAAGAATCTTTCGTTCATACTTCCTATATTTTAATCAACAACAGTAATATTAGTCTTCTAACTCATTTGAAGAATTTTTTTGAAGAGATCTACCAGAAGTTTTATGCATATATTTATTAATAAAATAAAATTAATAAAATGTTACAAGGTATATTCTTCTAACACATAGCAGATATTTTTTTAGTTCCAAATAAGAACAGCGACATCTATCAGAAGTTGAAAACCAAACCTCTAAAATGTTATAAAACTACCTTACCTTGACATCACTGGCTATAGAAACCTCCACTCCATGTTTCAATAACCACAAGACATCAAACTGGTTGCCAGTACATGACTTCCACTCCCCATTGACAGAGTTCCCATCAATCAGCAAAGTTGTATGGGATTCAATGAACTGCTTGTCCACGGGCTTACTAAACGCAAATGTGGTTCTAGATGGAGATACTGTGTACACTACTAAGCTTGTAGTTGTTTTTACTGCTCCTGAAATATAAACATCAAAATATATAGGTGGCAATTATGTATTGCAAATAACGGGGGCGCCACTTTTACTACTTCTTAATTTTTAGGGTTCCGTACCTCAAAAGGAAAAAACGGAACCCTTATAGGATCACTTTGTTGTCCGTCTGTCCGTCCGTCCGTCCGTCTGTCAAGACCCTTTTTCTCAGGAACGCGTAGAGGTATGAAGCTGAAATTTATATCAATTACTCAGGTCTACTGTCCCTTGAAGCTGTGAAAAAATCAAACTTCTAAGCCAACGCAATCAAAAGATACAGCCATTTATGCCGCAAATTTTCGACACTTGCAAGGGAATCAAAACCTACAGGGTGCTTCCCGTGAACTCAGAATCTTGAAATTTGGTACAAAGCAACGTCTTATAGCATAGATAAAGGACAAATTACGAAAACCATAAATTTTACGGAACCCTCGGTGCGCGAGTCCGACTCGCACTTGGCCGGTTTTTTTTTTGATAATCATCATATTAATCGATTTCTCTTTTAGCTACGATATACCAGAAACAACTTACAGTTTAAGATACAGTATGTTAGCCTTTTAATTTTTTTATCACTTGTTAAAGGCAATACAGTATTAGGTAGTTCAAACGAAATATAAATTAATGTGGCATATCAATACAATACATGTGATCGTGAAATGGAATGGAAGAGTATGGGTCTGATAGTAAGCGACAGAGTAGATAAAGGACAACCTAGAATGGCATGGATAAATTATGTTAATGAGGATCTGTGTGCGAGAGGTGTGAATGCGGTGATGATAAGTGACAGAATGAAATAGAAGAGGGGAACATGCTGTGCCAACCTCACATAATGGGATAAGGTAAAGAGAAAGAAGTAGACACAATACCATGAAATATTATGTGGTAAAATGTTATACCTGATGTTTGACTGGCCTGTTAGCTTAGTTGGTAGTGGCACTGCCTCCTAATCTAGGGGTTGCGGGTTTGATTCCCGCGTGATACAAGTATTTATGAATTTTAAAATTTATAATTACTTGTGTTGAGTCTGGTTGTCTGTATATACCTAATAAGAATGTATTTATAAAAGAAAAGTATATAAGTATTATATCCGTTATCTAGTACCCACAGCACAAGTGTTTGCTTAGTGTGGGGCTAGATGGCGCTGTGTGTAATGTCCCGAAATATTTATTATTATTTACCTAGCAGCCATCTCTGGTAAAACCAGGCACTGGTGTCATCGGGGTCAGTAAATGCAGCGTGTTGTACCATCTTCAACTCATGCTTGTGATGGTTGTCTTCTATGGGTCTTCCACCTGAAATTGACAATGTTTCAACTTTATCAAAAATGCACTCTACTAAATACCAGACCAGACCAGCGCTGATTGCTTCCAGTAATCAGCATTATGCTGAGTAGAGTTGGGCAGACTTTTTTATTTATTGTATATATGTGTGTGTGTAAATCTTGTAGTCTGTCCCAATAAATGTTGTTTCTCACCTCCGGGCCGAAAGTTACAACTTTCGTCCCCCTACGCGGGACGAAGTTGTCGCTTTTCGGCTCCGTCGATGAGAAAAATTGTATACACACCGCGGGCAGTAAATAAGGAAGCCTCAGATCACATGTTTGTCGACCTCGGCTCCGCCTAGGACGACAATTACATGTGATCTGAGACCTTCCTTATTTTACTGCCCTAGGTATGTAATATACTATTTCATCCCACCATCTCAGAAAGAGTATTTTTACTCTTCAATATCTGAGTGCAAAAGCCGTTTTTATTCTCTAGAGGATAAAGTAAATTGAATTTAGTACGTCGTGTGCACTAAGTTTTTGAATCAAAAAAATCATTAAACCTATTTACTGCTACCTCTATAGTGCCAAATATATCATACAACTTTTTTTAAATTTGTTTCTTGGTGTTCTTTTTTTCAATTTGCTTTGTACGCGGGCATTTAGTCATTTCCTCGCTGAGGTGGAATGAAAAGTTACGTGTTGTACTCGAGTGCAAAGATTTTTCACCTCGTGCTCTTTTGATTCCCTCGCTAACGCTCAGGATTCTAATTTTGAATCCTTCGCTTGCTCGGTCATCAAAATTGAACACGCGGTTAAAAAGCAACTTTGCACTCTTGTATAACAAATAACTATTCTTTCTCTCTTTCTTTCAAAATTCACCTCACTGGGCAGTGGATGAAGTTCATGTGACAGTCCTTAAGCCATATCAGGGACCCTTAGGGCCGCTTGGAGTTTACCATGGATATGGAAATTAAAATTTTGGTAGTCTGGGTAGACAAACGTTTTTAAAACAATTATTCCATGTAATAAAGTGTCTGTCAAACAGCAGAGGTATTAGCATAAGATTAACAATCAAAACCAATTGTCGACACAGTCAACAGTTGCATGGGTGACCATAATAAATAAAGCATAATAGTTTTTCATAGTCTCACAGTATGTCAGATGTTAAGCCATTTCAGAGTCCCTTAGGGCAGTTTGAAAACTGTCAACAACAGTCAACAACAGAGTTACTTACCTATTTTAGTAAGTTTATATAAGAATGGAAATTAGTTATTCATAGTTATGATGTAATAGGAGGGGGAGTCACGACCCTCAATTCTGTGGAAGGACCTGTGGGCGCCCACCACGATGTATCTGCCCAAGAAAACTCCTGTAACTAATTAATTCTGTGGGGGAGTCACGACCCTCAGTCATGAGGAATACGACTTGAGAGAGAGAGATGATGTGATAAATCATTCATACCTTCAATGTCAGGATACAGTGCTATCAGCATTTTGCTCCTGTAATGCCATGCGGAGTAATTTGAGAAGTTATCATGAAGTTTCTCAGTGGTGTAATCAAACTCATCCTTCAGAGGAGGCTTGCACTGGCTGACTACAAATCTTCGGTAATCCCAAGTGTGGACTGAAAATGTAATAAATACTTTTTTAACCCTGATATTTATAGATTATTTTATTTACTTAATCATACTTCTACATATACAACTAAAAAAAAAAAGAACATGTGCACCGAGGTATATAGAAAGACAAACATAAATTATTTCTTGACAAACAATTACATGGGTACATAATAATCAATGCTCTGGCTTCTACTGCTCATAGTTGAAAACTGTGTGTGGACATCTTGTTTTTCAAAATGCATTTTTACTGTTTTACAATGAATATCCTATACAAGTACCATTTCCTTCATCTAAGTAATAATGTAAATGTGAGATTATAGTGTTTCTTTGTGATATATGACATTTGACTTTGTATTTAGGATTTTATAGTAACCAGAAGTAACCTAAGTAGGTACTGTGTATACCCTGTACTCTAATCATTTTGTGACATTACAGTGTAGTTTGTAGTTTACTATAACATTTTTTCCTAATTTGTACAACTGGTGTAATCAATAAAGTATAGTATCACAAATCGTCTGGTATATTATATTATTGTCACTATTCAGACAAACAAAATACTAATGGAAATGAGTGTGGAATTTCGCGCCTGGCAGTTAGTAGACCGTAGCCTAGTTGGTAAAGGCGTTCTGGACGGTGATCAGAAATACGCAGATTCGAATCCTGCCAGTCGTGATTATTTTCGCTCATTTTCCAATTAAAGTTTAAGTTAAACAAAATACTTACAATTTCTCTCATCCAGTGTCAAATAAGTATTGCAGAGTGCCAACTCCTTGTTCCAGTCAGGATCAGACCGTGTGGTGAGCACCCACTCCCTCTGGTGCCAGGCACAGTAAGACTTGGGGTTTACCTTCAAACAGTACTCCGTCAAGTGTAATTCTGCATCAAATATTTGAGACAGTTCTTCAGAGGTCTCATCTTTGCTGGAAAGTGTTGAGTTAAAAATTTTAGTCTGAATAAATGTAACTATTAGTACTTTGATAACATAATTATTGTGGCTAATGAACACAATAAATACTGTTACTAAGTACATATACCTAATTTTTGCCAAGTAAAAAATTAGATTTTTTAACCAACTTCAAACAATGATTGCCTCATGGTAATCAATTCAAAAGTTTTGTTTTTATCATTATCAAATACAAATCTCTAAAATTAGTTGAGCTTTTAATACGGAAAGTAAGTTTCATTTACTGTAGCTAACTCTAATATCAAGAGTTTTAAATCACTCCTGGATTCTCTGATATAGCTTAAAAACTGATATACTGGCTATAAACTACTAGGATCTGCAAGGTTCATTTATAGGTATCTATTTTGCTAGAAAATGATATTGCCAAGTCCTAATTAAGTTTTGTATAGAAATAACTTCATCATCACAAATTTAAGGGTGAGGCCCTTGTCTGTGGAGGCGCCATCCTTCCCGATCTTCTGCCAATTCCTTGACCTCCTTATACGACATGACACCCGCCTTTTCATTAATTGGTCCATGTATGACCTTCTCGGCCTTCCTCTTTCGGCTTTAAATTTTCCTTCAATTATGTTTTTCATAAATTTGTCATGTTGTATAAGGTGGCCAACCATCTTCCCTCTTCTATTTTCAATAGTCAGCATTATTGTATGGTGTTCTTGGACCATGCTCAGCACTTCTTCATTGGTCATTCTTTCTGCCCAACTTATTTTCTCCATCCGCCGCCAGCACCACATTTCAAATTCTTCTGTTACAAATATTGTTATCTATTGATTGCTAATTACAGTAGATAAATTAGATACCAACCTAAGTGTGTTAATAATCTCGCTTCTAATATTCCACAGAGTATAGATATCAGGATTAGATGATAACACTTTGCCAGTGAGTTCCAATAACTCTTTGTCCAACTCACCACTCTTTCTCTGAAATAACATAAAAATGTTAATTAATTTCTCAACAGAAAGATGAATAGCTACTTTATTGGATAAACAAATGAAACACAATACAAAATAAGAATAATAACTATGTAGCTCCAATGGTGGCCTTATCTTACATATACCTATTATTATGTTTGACATGATTTTAATAACAAAAATTTAAGTATGATAATAATAAAATTGACATTGTAATAATTTCTAAAATTTTATTAAAACTAAATGTTATAAATTCAATTTGACGAGATATTGTAAATTGTGTAGCATATTTTATGATATTAGTACTTATATGATATGTTGCAACTTTACATTATCAATAAAGATTCTTTATCTTTTTTATCTTTATCACTATTTGATCTCTTCCAGGCAACCATAGCAAGGAGAGGGAAATCATAGAAAATATTAAATGTAGGTTTTAATACTTCACAGGCTCTTGTTTAACTACAGCCTGCATAATGGTAAGCTTGTAGCTTTTTAACACTTCATATGCTTTATTTTAGTATAACCTGCATAATGGTAAGCTCCACTGAATAGTCTAAGGTGTAACATGCTTGTGTAGAATAAACCTACTCAATTACTAAGGATTACGAAGACCTCTGGGTTGAATTGCAATTCACAGGAAACAGGGCCCTAGGAGAGAATCCCAAATGATTTGCTTACAATTACCATTTACATGTGTATCCAACTTTCCTTACTAAGAAGGGAGGAAGGTACTTAGAGAAAAGAATATATAAACAGTAAAATTTATCAATCTTGTGCAGGCGTCAAAAAAAATGAGGAGAAAGTTGAAAGAACAGCTTATCATTATAGCCCTTTAATTATAACAAGTACTGATTGTATGAATTATTTATTACTATATAAATAGATTACAAGGACATTATATCTGCAAAATACATCAATAACAAGACAAATACAGGTACAACTATATAGTCAAATTAATATAGTAAGATTCAGTTTGTATTATTGTAGGATATTGGCTTTTTTATCCTAGATTTAAGTGGATATATTGGATTTGGTAAGAATTTGTGTGATTATTAAATAATTTGTATATAAAACCAATCAATCAAGCTCAATTTAGTGTGTAAGACTATAATTAATACAGATAATTACACTCTGTGTACAAGTCTGATAAATCAAATGATAATTTGATAATAGTCAACTCTTATCAAGTAAAAACGTGACATGAGACTTCACAAAGATATAATATCATACCTACTTAATTATAATTTGTGATAAAATAAATGGAGAAGTAGGTACATGTTTACACACTCTTATACTATAGACTAGAAATCTTAATACTTTATTTTATCAGCATAGCAAGTAAATCATTAAATTGGATTATGCATAAGACATTCTAAGTAAGTACCTTATGAAGAATTGCTTGCATAGCATGTTTGAAAACTTTTAACTTTTCCTGTCTTTCCTTTAGTTTTCTAGCCTTCTCTTCTTCTGAAGTTCGAACTTTGACTCGGCCGTGCTGGAAAATAAAAAAATAACAATTTTTCAGATTAGTAATTTTATTATACATATAGGTACTTATTTGAATAAAAGTTTGGTTTCTTACCATTTTATGAGACGTGTGATATAATTACTTGCACAACACTATTACGATAAATAACTTAATATAACTTCGGGTACCTATATACCAAAACAAATACAAAATAAATGATTTTTGTTTTATTTTCTTTACCAAATCATCGATAAATCACCAATACCATCAAACCCATGGAATGGTTTATGGTAAAACGTACCTATATTATTGGTTAATATCAAAGTATACTATTATGTACCCTTTTGGTTTTTTTTTTTTTTATTTTTTGTTATGGCTTTTGCGAATATATGAGTTCGCAATTACCCTTTTGGTTAATTTCTCTAGGTGGTAAAATAAAAAATGTCATGACTCAATCAATTGAAGTCAAGTGACAGCGTAAGGCCACAAAAATATTTTATGTACGGCATAAAGTAAGTTTCAATGTACAATAAGTATCACTGTTTACTAGACATCATCATCATTAGCCTTATTGCATTGTAGAGCTTGGCTAACGAATCATGATACTGGAATTTTTAGAGGAGTGTTGGCGCTCATTTCAATAGTATCACTTAGCTTCAAGTTGGTCTTATAAATAGCTCAATTTATCTGTGCTGTTTATTAGAGAAGCTCGCCAACATTTTTTTAGAAGAAATAAATGTTTAGCGTTTATCCCAAAGATTTGGTAAAATCAGAATCAATGTGTCCACTCCCTATCTCTGGCGCTATTTTTGATGTTTCGTACATAGTGGTGGTTTCTATGATTTACATATATTCAAAGTTGTATTCAAACTAGAAACCGATCAAACAGATACGCAAATCATGATCAAATATGTACGTATTAGCATCCTTATGACAAACAACCACTAGTTAAAGTATCGAAATGAGTTGTTGCCACTTTCCTTCTCAAATTGGGCACCATGCAAATTATTTTTGGGGCTGTAAAACAAATATTTTATAAATGTACTGCGCTTTGCAGATTTTGGTGTCTATACTATTTTTGCAGCTGCACTCGTGGCTAAATAAACCAAATACTAGAGCCACTTTTGCCGTCAAAATTCACTATTAATCATGGCCGTGCAATACTCCAATATTTTTGTTGTTTTGTAGTGACTTTGACGTCTGTTTATCGTGACAGCGGAAGTAGGACGAATGGTTGAAAAAGAAAAGTTTTTGAGTTAACCTGAATCGAAAGTAAACTTTGAAATTTGTTTTCTTTGAAGAGGAGACGTGAAAATAATTGAAAATTTACGTATATAGTTGAAGCATTTTCTGGTGAAGATAGTATAATGAATAATGCCGCGCAATATTCTCTGCGCTGGAATAATTACGTATCCCACGTAACTGAGGCTTTCAATGTCCTCCGTTTCGAGAACGATTTGGTGGACGTGACCCTGTGTTGCGACGGGGGCAAAATAAAAGCCCACAAAATGTTGCTCTCGGCGTGCAGCAACTACTTCAAACAAATCTTCAAAGAGAACCCTTGCCAGCACCCTGTGATCATATTCAGAAACTTCAAATATGAAGACCTCAACGCAATCATCAATTTTATGTACCACGGGGAAGTAAATATCTTTCAAGAACAGCTGGAGTCGTTTTTAAACACGGCTGAGCTTTTAGAAGTTAAGGGTTTGACTGATAATGTGGAGGAGGAAGTTTCTCAAAAAGTTATGAGAGTGAATGACAATATATCTTTAGATTTAAGTGCAAAGTCGAACAGATTCCCTGAAGACATAGTGCCTGTTCTGTCAGATGAGCCAATAAATTTAGCGACTATGCAGCCTGTTAGAGAGGAATACATTCCACAAGTGAGCAATGTGGTAATTGCACCGGAAGCAGAGAATGGTGCTGTACAATTAGTGCCTGAAACTTCTAAAGTTGAGGAAAGTGTCAGTCCAAGAGCGAAAGAAGCCACCCCACCCACTGAAGACATGCAGGTTGATATGCAATCAACTTCAGCAGAAGATTTGACTGAAAAAGGTGAATATATCATTCAAGTTTTTTTTTATTAAATATACACTTAATTCTATAGCAATCAGTGAGACTATGGAACTCTCTACCTAGAGCCCTGTTTCCAGAATTTTTTTTTCTTTCTAATATGCTGGCGGTATTACCTTGCTCAATAGCCAAATTAACAAACAAATGCTCATATTTAACTTTTCAAATCTACATTAAATATCTGATGATGATTTCATTATTTTTTTAAATTTCTAATATGTGTATAACATCTCATAAATATTTATTAGCAACTCAAGATTGTCAAAGGGCTAAGGGGTATTCTTATTTAAATCTATCTACATTTACCTAAATAAGAATACAATCCATTGGAACCCATGTTCATAATTTTCTTTCCTGTTTGTATTGTTGTCCAAAACATAGTTATGCTTTGACATAACATACTATGTTAACTTGTATTGACCATTTGTTATCAAGTCACTTTCGTTATTGTTATTCCCCACACCAACATTATCTTGGCAAAAAATAAACTGATAAACTTCAAATAATTTGTAACAAGTCATGTATTTTATAAGATACCAATTTTTATCACAACTTTGTGTTTACATTGTAGTCAGGATTTTTAAAGTCTTGATTGTGTGTACAATGTACATGTTGAGGAAAAGATAAACAGTAGGAATTATCTACTCTGATTAGCAATTAAGTATGTGGGGATACTAAGTACTAGTTGATATTCTCAGTTTTTTGTTAGGGAACCTACATGGAATAGGTTTCCTTGACATTTAATGTCAAATAACCAGAAGTGACCATAACTTACTATTTAATCTACATAATATAATATATTTATTAGTAACTTAAAAAAATAGGCTCTTATGCATAGTTGTGTTTTGATTGTATGCTTAAATTTTTTAAAGTATGTGTTTAAACAAATCATAACTTATTATATTTTAAAGACTAATAACTTAATGTGAAGAAAACATAGCTAGTTAAAATTAAGAAATTAGATTTAATTATTAATAATTTGAAATGTAAAAATAAAACATCTAAACAAACATATTGATTTACTTGCTTCCAGATTCAGATCTCATCAAGTTCCGCTGCCAGCTCTGTCCGAAAGGTTTCAAGCATCCAACATCTCTAACACTTCATAAAGACTCTCACGCCGGCAAGACTCAATGTCCCGTCTGTCACAGATCCTTCTCACGGTCATATGACATGAGGAGCCATTTACAACGGATACATCAAGGCAAACAACTGACAATCAAAGAGATACGCTACAAGAATAGCAGTGATAACTCATCCCCGAAGCAATTCACACACAATATATAGTTATTAATAATGGTAACAGTATGTTACCAGCACACAGTGCACATAGATAGTAAGATTGTTTCAGGTGGATGACAAAATGGTAGGTCAAAATGTGTTGAAATAAATTATTGCAATATAACACAAGGTGTTGCTGATCTCTTCAAATTGCCTTTTAGTATAAAAAAAAGTTATACAAAGTAATGAACTTTATCATTCATTATGAGCTAATGTTGTGATTTTGTAACTCATAATTTTTATTACAGTTTTTTTATTTTACATACCTAAGTATTAAAAGAGATACTCAAAACAAGAAAATATAGGGTTATGAGAAGGAAGGTGTTGTGGTTTTGTAATCCATTAAAAAAAAATCAAACAATGATTTATATTATATAAAAGTTTGAAAAGAGAGACTCATAACAAGGAAATATAGGCTTATGAGGAGGAAGGCGCTTATAAACCTGCATCTGTAAACTAGTTCAAATAAAAATGAAATTGAATTATAAACTAGTGTTGTTGATGAACGTAAAATATAAGAAATGTTTTATTAAAAAAAATAACTTGTATAGAAAGTCAATTGTTCATTTGATCTACCATTTTGGCATTATATTCTGGAGTTACACATAGCATTATATTTTTACATAGTATAGCTTTATTAATGACTGTATAAGAAAGTTAATATGAATTTTATAATATTGAATAATATATATTGTGTATTATTTACATTCAAAGAGGTCACAAAACAAAATTGCTCAGTGTGGTAGCGTTGGCTATTTTTTATACTAGTCTACATTATTACTGTTTTAATATAATAATGTTTCTATTATTTCTTTGTTTTATTGAAGGTGCTGCTGCCACGGTGGACTAAGTCCAATAGACTCACCTCAGACAAAATACCATAGGCCCACATACTTCGAGAGAAGAATGATGGTTAATATAATAATTTTATTATATTAAGTCAATTTCATTCATCAGATATAATAAACATGGTAGTACTGTTATATGTATAGTTGTAATTTGTTTGTATCCAGGCAAAATTGCATTTATTTGTTGGTATATATTTTACCTAAGATTTTTAGAGGAAATGGTTAAAATCACAAACTAGGTAGAAACTTTTAATTAACACTAGTGACAACCTCCCATGGATATTCCGTTGTTAGTAGTTGTACCTTGCCCAAATTTTCATTATTGTATAATTTTGCCTTCATACGTAGGTAGGTGGTAAGTATATATTTTCAACGAAATAACTAATACGTACATTACGACTGCAACTGGGAGATCTGAGCCTATGCCGTATCTACCGCATGCTTTGTTCTCTCGCTATAGGACCAACGGAACCGCAGCGGCAGTTGACCATGACCATCTCGTGAAATTACGTTTTTGGTTACGTTTCTTTAGTATCAATTAATATACTCTTTAAGTAATCGTGTTATACTACACTCCAGACTGCAGCAAAGCTTTACACCAGGCGGGCCGTAGTCAAACACGACGTATAGGACTTCTTTGCGTATAGGTCTATGTAGGTACTTACTAAGTAAAAAATCAAGATAAAAATAAATTCGGTCATAGCTACAAAAAAATATATCTTGATGCATTCATCTATTATTATTTATTTTTATATAGTCATTGGATGGTCATTAGTTTCCGTTTAAACAATTAACATTAACAGATTGAAAACGTATACCTAATTACTTGTGTAATGCGGGAATCGAACCCGCACCCTCTAGATTAGAAAACATACCTACGTCTACTACCTCTGTATTCTGTACTACCTAAGTACTAAGCTAAAAGGCAAATCTGATAGGATGTTTCTACCTACATGGCAGTACATAGAATAAGTACTCTTAACAATTAAAACATAAACCTAAAACCAACCCCCTTTACTTTAGGACCCCCGATACATGCACCTACCTACCTAAAAATTTAACACAAGAAAATCTGTCTCGTAGCTACAATAGAAGTAAGGCTACCTACACCTAAAAACGGTCATCGACTTCTAGAAATAATAAATAAATATTTTTTAGGAATAGTAAAATGAACTTATTGAAAATACATTGTAAGAGATTAGATATACTTAACAATTGTAAATAATTTATTTATTATTAGGCATGTGACGATGCCCAGCATAAACAATGAGATATGCGTAATATACTTCCCTTTAGTTTCGGCCAATCAGCGCCTTCCTAGGTCTCCGCCAATCACAGGTTACCTTGTCGTCCAATCAGAGCATCTGTCACCAACTTTTGCTTTTTCGAGCATTTTTAAATGTGAATATAACGGCATTTTTTGAAAGGCCGTATGAACTATTTCGGTGCGCGATCACGTGTTATTTTGGAACATTTTTAAATTTGAATATAACGGCGTTTTTGAAGTGCCGTATGAACTGTTTTAGTGCGCGGTCAAGTGTTATTTGAGAGAATTTTTAAGTTTAAATATAATAGTGTTCTCGAAAAACCTCATGGATTATTTCGGGCGTGAAAAGTGCAATATTGAGTTATTTAAACCCGACGGTTTTTCGTAAAAACCTAATGGATTGTGATAGTGGGTGCTTAAGTGCTATTCTGAAATATTTAATTTCCAACGGTTTTTTGCGGGAAACCTGATAGACTGTCATAGTGCGTGAATAAGTGCTATTTGTCAATAGCATACGGGTTAACAATGTTTTCGCGGGGCCCGGTAGCTCATCGATAATCGGGTTGGCGAAGATCGTATCATGTCGTCTCCAGCAGATCAGGATTTCGGCAGCAAGCGCACAGCCTGCGTGCTGTGCTTCACACAGGCTCACTAATGCAGCGGCAGCGCGTGCGGTGCGGTACCTACTGAGCGGCCGTGCTCTTCATATATACGAGATGTTGGACTCTTCTTCAACGTTGGAAGGATCAAGTATCTGGGTGAAATGGAAGTGATTTGGTGAGTCCATTCCAATTTGATTTGTATACATATCTAAAATATCAAGCCTTTCTTATTCAAAGCTTGATAGACCAGATCGGTTTCTTGGGAATGATCGTTCAATATTTCCAAGCATATCACTCTAATCATTATAATAGCTGGCCGCATTTGGCAAGTTATCATTTATACGGTTACTTTAAAATTCATTTAATTTTAATAAACGGCTAGCTTACGTCTACCTCAGTAATTGCGTCGAAAAGTAGCTCGACATGTGATATAGTACAATTACTTTCGAATTATACGTGAAATTTCGATCATCCTATACCGGTGTCGTTTCTTTGCGCCTAGCCCAACGGTTGAGGTTGCATTAAATCACCTTGCACTGGGTGTAATCGCCTATTACGAAAATTTAATGTTAACACTATACTGCATTATAAAACCTTAGCATTATACGTCATTGTAAAGCCCCAACAACAAGCCTCAATCTGTTCAAGGTAGTACCCTGAACATAATGGACAACTCACGTGTTTCAAAAGATCAAACATTTGGACAGGAAATACAATACTCAATACAGGACTAACCCCGTGCTCGCTTCACATAGCGCCACGGGCAGATGTTGCAGTACACACGTGCAAAAACAATACCTACATCTTTATTGTGCACTTGAGATGGGGCAATGCAACGCTAGTTACAGTAGTAGGTATACATAACTTAGCTGCATTACGTGACATCATGTAAACGAACTTTATAGTAATGCACAATGGATGTAAGCTCACTTGGAGAGTGACTAGAGTTCCTACCTGATAATGCATCACAACGCTTAAATTGTGCAATTTAACCCAGTATCCAGTTGCCTGAAAATAAATTTAATTGCGTTTCATGTCCAGTCAATATTAAAAACCTTCGTCCTTCAGGGCTCTGCATTCAGTCCAGGTGATAGAGGGTCTAAACTCCCAGAACAAGTAACTACAATCTCGGTTTTATCAAAGATGTTCTTAATAATGACAGAGATGTAAGATAATCCGATCGATCTCCTACGAGAATCATCTGAAACAGAACTTATTTTCAAATCCCTTGAAGCTGGCCCACGCATTCTTAATCACTAGATTTCCTGCAAAGAAAGGACTATTGTCAAGCTGGATCTCTCGTCAACGTAAGTTGACGAGAGTTGAAGAGAGAGGAAGTAATTCCAGATCAGTTCAGGAGTACCATCGTCGCTCCGTGCGCATGGTCTAGATGAACTTAATTCCTTAAATAACGTACCTCCATTATGCTGCGCCTTAAACATAGGAGTTGGTGGATGATATCATCAAAAAGCCGATCAGGAAAGATGCCATTGTAAACCCGATGAATAGTTTCGACAGCTGTGAACCGCTTTAATAAATAGCTACAAGGGCGCCATTTTGTACAACAGATTAAAAACAAAGATTGTTTCGTGAAGAAGGAAATAAAGAGGAAAAGCGGAATACATTATATATCTGTATATTTTCTAGACCAGTGAAGGAATAAAGTTACTCTACAGGGGAGTGACAGACTGTTATTATCAGCGAAGTGGTCAGCAGAATAAAGGATCAGACATAGTTTCAGGCATGTATTTATCGAGTTTGCAATCCCTCATATAGACTTGTTTTGGCACAATACATGAGGGGGAGGATAGTGAACTACACACGTGATGCAACTCGAACAACCTGGTAGTAGCCGAAAAGCGAAAGAAAGCGTTTTGTTCGCCCGACGTTTAACGTCGTGGATCTCTATATAAACAAACCCATGAGAATCAATATAGAAAACTTTCTAGTTCCGGTGGATTGGACGACAGAATCTCATCGCCTCAGATCAAAGACAAAGAACTTTAAATTTGGAAAATTGTTGGTGAAATGAAATCACTAGAAACGGGTCTCAAGCATAAAAAGGCCCTGAATTGGGATCAAATTGAAGATCTTCTTTCTTGGAGCCGCCGTAGGCCTGTGACAATTACTATTTGAAAAAAAGATGTATATTAAGCATGGTATTCGGATTAAAGTATGAAGGAAATTTCAAAACCAAGATCTCAACTGTATAAAGTATCATCATAATATCACATAAGTTTATTAATTTAGCATATTTTTGATATCTTGAGAAGGGATCATTTCATAGTTTAATGGTGTTATCTTTTGGAAAGCCATATTGAAATTAAATTCACTTGAGTTAATATGATATGACCATGGTTGCCTGGAAGAGATTGCTTTTAGCAATAAGGCCGCCACTTGTGGCACTAGTTTAATTTTTTTTTCTCTCTTCTTTCTTTTTAATTGTTATCGTGTGTTGCAATAAAGAATTTTCTATTCTATTCTATTCTATTCTATTCTATTCTATTCTATTCTATTCTATTCTATTCTATTCTATTCTATTCTATTCTATTCTATTCTATTCTATTCTATTCTATTCTATTCTATTCTATTCTATTCTATTCTATTCTATTCTATTCTATTCTATTCTATTCTATTCTATTCTATTCTATTCTATTCTATTCTATTCTATTCTATTCTATTCTATTCTATTCTATTCTATTCTATTCTATTCTATTCTATTCTATTCTATTCTATTCTATTCTATTCTATTCTATTCTATTCTATTCTATTCTATTCTATTCTATTCTATTCTATTCTATTCTATTCTATTCTATTCTATTCTATTCTATTCTATTCTATTCTATTCTATTCTATTCTATTCTATTCTATTCTATTCTATTCTATTCTATTCTATTCTATTCTATTCTATTCTATTCTATTCTATTCTATTCTATTCTATTCTATTCTATTCTATTCTATTCTATTCTATTCTATTCTATTCTATTCTATTCTATTCTATTCTATTCTATTCTATTCTATTCTATTCTATTCTATTCTATTCTATTCTATTCTATTCTATTCTATTCTATTCTATTCTATTCTATTCTATTCTATTCTATTCTATTCTATTCTATTCTATTCTATTCTATTCTATTCTATTCTATTCTATTCTATTCTATTCTATTCTATTCTATTCTATTCTATTCTATTCTATTCTATTCTATTCTATTCTATTCTATTCTATTCTATTCTATTCTATTCTATTCTATTCTATTCTATTCTATTCTATTCTATTCTATTCTATTCTATTCTATTCTATTCTATTCTATTCTATTCTATTCTATTCTATTCTATTCTATTCTATTCTATTCTATTCTATTCTATTCTATTCTATTCTATTCTATTCTATTCTATTCTATTCTATTCTATTCTATTCTATTCTATTCTATTCTATTCTATTCTATTCTATTCTATTCTATTCTATTCTATTCTATTCTATTCTATTCTATTCTATTCTATTCTATTCTATTCTATTCTATTCTATTCTATTCTATTCTATTCTATTCTATTCTATTCTATTCTATTCTATTCTATTCTATTCTATTCTATTCTATTCTATTCTATTCTATTCTATTCTATTCTATTCTATTCTATTCTATTCTATTCTATTCTATTCTATTCTATTCTATTCTATTCTATTCTATTCTATTCTATTCTATTCTATTCTATTCTATTCTATTCTATTCTATTCTATTCTATTCTATTCTATTCTATTCTATTCTATTATTGAAGTATGAATATTTATTTACCTTTACAGATTTTCGGGTCTCACGCCCGGTATTTTTAAGGTATTAGTGGGGCCGTAGCCTATACAGAGACGCCTTTTACAATATACCTAATAGACATAAATTAAGTAAAATAATTACATTAAGTGAATGTAAAGGTGCCGAAATAACTATTGCAGACATGGTGTTAATGCAGGCTTTTTGGTGTTGAGTTATTCATTGTCCTAATTTTACTAGTCTATGAGACGAAAAGGCACCCACTAGTTGTACTCATTTATATAAAATTGTGGCGGATGATGCCTTATACTTATATGTAATTTAGTTTTGTTTATTTGATGTATAAATTGCTCCATATTAGGCTAATTATATGAGCAAATTTTTATTTTTTTCATAATCCAAGAGTAGAGAAGCCCTTGGTGCGTGCATTGGATGAACCTTATTAGGCCTTGGGCTGGGTATCCGAAAAGTTTTATTCGGGAGAAAGTTATTGCCTTTGATTCAATCAGGAAGGTGTTAAAAGATATGGATAAGATGTATGCCCGGTATACTGAATCTGAGAAGTTGACCAGCTTGGTACCGATATGCACACGGTAGATTTTGATTGCAACTATGCTCTATGTGCCACAATTAGAAACAACTCTATGGCAGCGTCGCTCCTTGTCGTAAGTAAACGGATTAAGGTCACTTCTTTTAGTTAGTACAATAATTTCACTATCAACGATATATTAAACTCCGAGAAAGTGCCGAAGGGAAAGTATATATTATAGTATTACTGCAGGAGAGCAGGTAAACTAGTATTCCCCGAGTAACGTGACTATTACGAGTAATTTCGAGCTAGTATTTTTTTTTTTTTTTATTAGTTCACAAACAGAAATATACAGGCTACAATTATACAATACTTAATTGATAACCAAAATTACAATACGTATATTTCCTATTATGATTATGATAGAATATCTATTTTAATACCTACTCATGTTTGTCTAGGTGTAGTCAAAAAGCTTCGATAGCTAATTGATGAAGACGGTCGAAAATCAAGACAGGAATAATTTGTATAATTATTATTATTTCTTCAATTGATCTTATAAATGTACATTAACCAAGTATTCAATCCTTGATCGGATAAGTCTTCCTTCATTTCATGAACCAACTCAATTCTCACATAGCGTCGTGTTTGGTCACCAGGAGTTACAAACATATCTCTCATTGTTTATGCTGGGCATCGTCACATGCCTAATGATATGCAAATTTTACACAAAAATAAAATTTGTATTATTAGCAGAGACGATGCCCAGCATCCCCTTAAGGGCTCCTGGTGAGAGACTTCTATGACGGAAAGTGATCCACCACCCTCTCTGGCGACCAAAGAGAAAAGTTGGTGACAAGCTGTGACAAATATAAATATGTATGAGATCTGTGACATATATTGCGATATTCTTACATACATTAAAGGTACCTATATAATTTTGTTGCATAGTACTTACATTGTAATTATTCTCTATGAGATCAGTTACTTACATTATTAGGATCTTTAAATGGAATCGTCTTGTAGGAATTCATCTATTGAGTAGTAACTTTTTTTTATTAGGATCTTGTTTAATTTGGCCTTGAATGTTCTTTCTGAGGGTTCATTTCGGATTTCATGTGGGAGTTTATTGTGTATTATAATGGTCATGTATTTTGGGCCTTTTCTGAATAATTCTAACCTGGGTACGGGTACCTAGCAGTAATTTGTTTGGTCTTCGGGGTTGTTATCGGAAGTAAAAAGATTTCTGTTTTCGGGTGAATAGCGCGGCTTCTAAAATGTAAATGGATGGAAGTGTGAGTATTTTCAGGCGGATGAAGTGAGGTCTGCAAGTTTCTCTGGGTCTGATGTTAACTATTATTCTTATAAGTTTTTTTTGAATGATTAGTAGTGATTCTGCATCTGTGCTGTTTCCCCATATTAGTATACCATATTTTAACCATGAATAGGCATAGGCGTAGTAAGCGGTTATTGCAGTTTCTGTGTTAGTGTTGATTTTGAAATTTGCCAGGGCGTGAACAAATTGGGATAGTTTAGATTTGATTTTTTTAACGTGCTCCTTCCAGTTTAAATTTGAATCGACTGTTAGGCCTAGGAGGCTATGGTTATTGACTTCTTCTTGGCTGAGATTTTTTCGGATAACAGTTAAATCTAGAGGTTGTTTCTGATATGGGTGGAATTGTTTTCTTGTTGTTTATTTCCAGATTATGTTCGTATAACCACGATTTTAAACTATTAAAAGTTTGAGTAATTTCTATTTGCTGTGTGATTTCGTTACTTTTGCTTTTGAATATAAGGGACACATCGTCCGCAAATAGAATACTTGGAGAGTGTAGCTGCTGGGCGAGATCATTAATATAAATTAAAAATAGAATGCAACCTAGGACACTTTCTTGCGGTATCGAGGCGTTTATTGTTTGTGATGTTGACTTTATAGACTACTGCATGTTGGTCATGGAAGTGATGTTCTAATTGCACATGCTGACTCCTATTGGTTAAATATAAGCGTAGCCAGTTTAGTGGTTTTTCTCGTATTCCAATTTGCGATAGTTTTTTTAACAGTATCTTGTGAAAGACTTTGTCATAGGTACGCTTTGGTCATGTCTAGGAGGATGGCAATGGTGTAATATTTATTTTTGATGTTTTCTAATATGTTACATGTGAAACTACTACGCCACTACGCTACTTAAAAAAATAGTAGGTATATCTACCTACAAATTTATGGATCAAGATCGACGCAGCTGGCATATTCAAGGAGAGGCCTATGCCCAGCAGTGGGATAGAGAAGGCTGTGGATGATGATGATTGTAAATATTACGTTTCAACTTTGAAAATGCGCATGTCGGATGCGCATTTCCTGACGCTTAGAATATGGAAGAAGCGCCTATAACTAAGCATGGACTCTTGGCCTGTGTTTGGCAATAAATAATTAGGTAAGTACCTACTAAGTATTTATTTATTTAAATTATTCGCATGCGATAGCAATTAATGTCAAGTAATTGTGATGGGTGAAATAAAATGTGTTTATTTATTTGGGTGCTTCCGAGGGTCGGATAACACTTTATAAATTGTAGGTCCGGCTATCCATTAGGAGGTTTGAAAAGTCTCCACAACTGAGTTATGATAACATTACCGTGACCGAGTTGATAAATAAATGTTAGTAAGTAAAAGGTACGTAGGTATCTACTTAACAAAATAGTAGGTATATCTACAAATTTGTACCTACATATCTGAGTAGCTGGGTAATTAATGAGTTCAGACTTCCGAGTGGTAGTGTAAAGGTGCATATTACCACATAAGATATTACGTAGCTAGTTACAAGTAGTGCGTTCTAGTAACTTAACATATCTATTTACTCGTATTTTAAGTCAAAACAATACGTACATCAAAACCTAAGTTTTAGACAGACAATAGTTATCATTCGTATCACAGACTGATATTGAAGAAAGGAGGGCTATTTACGTGTCTGCGTCTAATATCAGAGGGTAAAGTAAGCTCCGAAACGAATAGGTTCTCGCAGCCAGGGCGACTAGGGGTTGTATCGGGGTGGCACGGGCGTCGGGCGGGGCGCGCTCAATACGCGCGCGCGCCACTCGCGCCGACCCGACCCGCCAGTCGCCATTTGACGCCGCAGCGCACGGTTGTATGTTCCGCCGCGCGCAACCGTCAATCGCTACGATATCGATATAAAATTTACTACACCCTCATAAAGTACGTAAATCAAACAATAATCAATTGGAACTCACCCGTGCCGGCACACTAGTGAACCCAGTGAATATCTATCAGTGTTGTGATATCCCCTTTCGAAGATTTTTACGAAATTGTTTACATTCGGACCACATGTTTACCGCTGCGGTATAATTATTTTATTTACGTGTTTTCACGCAGATAATGAGGGTAGATGGAAGCGTTTTTCAGCGGATGCTTCATTGTTGTAATCGTTAAAATATTTTCTGTGGGTAACCTAGATTGTTTCTCTTCGTAATTTTGAAAATCGAACGTTCCGGTCGCTGACCTGTCGATCGTTTCAGATCCGCGGACTGTGTTTAAATTTTGGAATCATGTGTGTGGATTTGTGTCGTATTCGAGTGCGCTTTTATACGGGGAAATGAGAGTGTGAATATTTGATGGAGTCGTGAACGGGAGCGCGTTTAGGGGCTAGTATCGTTTGGTTGTCGGCGCGCGACGGCGCAACGGGGGTATTGATCGGCGACGGCGCGGCGGCGCGGCTCAGGAGACGCCGGCGTCCGCCGCCGCCTAAATAAAGCATCGCATGTGTGCGTCCGCCGTCCGCCCTGCTCAGCCACAGGCCGCTTGCCTCCACTGCCGTCGCGCGCCGTCACATGCCATGCCGCGCCGTCACATGATTCCATTTTCAGTTGCATGCCTTCTCAGATCAGTACCTAATCCCTAGCATGAACCCCTTGAATGCCATTGCCAAATTCTCGACTAATTTGCCATCAAATCGCGATCGAAATATTGTGACGACTTTTTCCAATAGGTAGTAGGTAGGTATTGGAGTTTGCATCAGATAGAATAACAAGTTACCTATTGGATTGCTATTAGTTGACAAGTAGGTACCTAGGTAAGTACCTAATTTGTAGTAGGGTTTAGGATGCGGTAGGTACTTATTTGATGCAATTCAATCCAGTGGATTGATGCACGCTTCATTGATAATATACCTAGTAGGTAAAATCTATAGATACCTAGTATACCTACCTATCCAGTAAACATTGTGAATAAGATAATGGAAGCATACCACCCATAACTACGTGCCTGGGATAGGTAGGAGGTATTTACAACTTATACTTACATAAGTAGGTATTTTGATGTACTTAAGTATAACCTAATGCCACAGAGTAGGTACGTTTCTAGTAGGTAGTAGGTATTCGTTTACCTACGCCCTTCGCTTTACTCGGTACCTAGTCGCTTTAGTCAGTAGTTTTGGACATGGTAAGTAAGTATGAACCCAATTAATTAGCTAGGTATTTTTCGATCGATCGATCTATGTGATCACTAGCATCGCGTGCTCATTCAGAAAAATAGTTAGGTAGGTTGGTTTGGTTCCTACCGAGCTAAGCTAGTGGTAGTGGATCTAGGTAAACATGTGGTCTGAAGTCTAATCCATTGGTTCCCTTTTAGATGGAATATAATAAATAAATAAATATTTCAGGACATATCACACAGCGCCATCTAGCCCCATACTAAGCTATAATGAAAGAATGAATTGGATCACTAGATGACGATGTGTGCAATGTCCCAGAATATTTACTTACCTACTTATTTTCTCAATTATTACATAGTAGTAACGATTAACCTATCGCAACATTTCCAGGTTCAAAGTAGATTTCTAAAATCACACATCTAATTTTGCATCGATGTGACCATCCTGACTTGAAATTCAATTAATTGTATTGTCAGGCACTTAAGTACTTGTAGGTAACATGTATCGTTATTGTATTCCAGGTGGGAGATGTTGGACTAGTGGTTGCGTAAGCAGGATCACGATGGCTCGCCCCATTCTGGCGGGGGCAGCCCTGCTGTGGGCTGCGAGCGTGGCGCAGGCCGTCACGCTGCTGCCGCACGACGTGCGCCCCGGCCACGCTGTCCGACACTTCGTCGGCAACCACTCACGCTACACGCTCCTCGACCCCGACTTCAACTCCTACTTCACACTTCTCGACAACGGCCTCCTCATGACAACGGCGGACCTCACGCCGCTCCTCAACCGACCCGTCGACCTCGCCATCCTCGAACAAACGCCCTACAGCAGCTCCGCGCACTCCATCCATCTTCTTGTCATGGATCGCCGGAAAATGCTGCATTTTGCAACCGCTAATGGATTGCGCGGTGAGATACCAGAAAATGCGCCTCCGGGGACCGCTGTAGATCTACCGCCGATAAGAGCTACAGCTATGGTCGAAGTCGGTCCAATTGCGTACAAAATCATTCGAGGCAACGAAGAATCGCTTTTCGCTCTACGAGAAAAAGGCAACACTGATACATCCGCCTTAGTGCGATCGGTAATCACCGGTGGAGATGTCGAGATAATAGCGACGCAACCTTTGGATACCGAATCTAAGAACTCTTACGATCTAGTGATTCAAGCGACAGATGTTCATGGAGTAAACAAAGCCAGCCTCCCCGTTCGCGTTGAGGTCACTAATGAAAACGATCACGAACCACGGTTTGATCAAAGCGTTTACTATTTCTCCGTTAATGGAACTCTAGACGACGGACCAAACGGCACAGTTCACTGGCGGAGGTTCTCAAATATCGGCAAGGTGCATGCGACAGACGCTGATGGAGACAGGATTTACTATTCGCTAAAATCGCCGAGTAATCTAGTTGTAATCGTACCTCAGACGGGTGAATTGATATTAGCTGGAGAACCTGAGAGTAGTTTGGCGGATTTGAAGGTGATTGCTCATGATACCGGTGTTCCGGCCAGCAACAGTAAATCTGCACGTGTTTTCTTAGAATTCGTCGTCCGGGATCACAAGAATCTTCCGTTGCTTCACCGCGAGAAGCGTCGAGTAACGCGCGCGGTACGTCCGACCAAACGTATTGAATTCACGGAAGCCGATGGTGAAGTCGAGGGACGTGCAGTTTTCACACTGGAGAAAGAAACTGATCGGGAAACCTTTAAGATTCGGGACGATAATCCGTGGGTTTCAGTTGAACCAAGTGGTGTTGTGAAAGTTAAAAAGAAGTGGGACTTTGAAGAGCTGGGTCCTGAGAAAACCATAGACTTCTGGGTCACGATCACCAATGCTGGAAATGGAGGTAAGTTTTTATTGTATTTTTTGACAATTATTAGCGCCATTTGCATAAGAAATTAACATTTTACACTCCCTAACTACATTTCGAAGAAGTTTAAGATTGTTAGGTACCTAAGTACTTATTGTTACAAAAAAGCTTTAGGAAATAATAAGTAAACTTGTCAATATTTTATGACTGTTAACATACTTAATGCATCGATAAAGAAGTTATCAAATACCTTTTCATCCCACCTATTCGAAAAAGACGACTTGGTTCGCCTTTAAGTGCACCCAAAGGTGGTGTTTTCTATAAGAAACTTTTAGCGGGCAGTAATGAGTTTTTAATCCTCTTTATAAGTGCGCCGCAATTATCTTTGCCGCGCACTTTTTGAATTTGGAACATCTTGTGTTCAGGGCCCAAGAAATCGAACGCAAATATTGTTTGAATAAAGACTGGCTGGTGCGACGGCCCATAGTATATAGCGCCGCGCGCCGGCTGAATACAAAAAAAAAAAGAAATAAAATTAAAAACGCGCGAACTATAGCCCGCGTTTTCGTCAATTTTCACGGATTGATAGAAATTCATGATTTTGTTTTGAAAAATGAGTTCTTCAAGTGACAGTGAAAGTATAGAATTAACTCCTGATAGTATTAGAACTGACGCAAGAAATGTGATGGATAATCTACTACCTGCAAAATCCCGGGAGAAATATATGAAAGCTTATGGTAATTTTATTGAATGGAGAAATTCAAGAGGCGCCAGGAATTTTTCAGAATCTGTGTTTTTGGCCTACTTCCAGTACTTAGCCAAAACTAAACAACCTTCCACACTTTGGAGTACCTACTCAATGCTAAAATCAACAGTCAGTTCTAATAACGACGTAAAACTGGACACATATTCGAAATTAATAGCGTATCTGAAGAGGATGTCTGATGGATTTAAACCTAAAAAATCCAAAGTGTTCTCAGTCAAAAACGTGGAGACTTTCCTTAATGAGGCACCCGACAACATCTTTCTTGCCGTAAAAGTAAGTAACTATGTATGTATATATGGTGGATTAGTAAAGTATAACCAGTGTTTTAAAATGCGCATTTTATTGTAACCTGTACTTCGATAGATAGGTACTTGTCTTATTCACATTCGGTTTTGTTACAGGTGGCTTTAATTTTCGGAGTACATGGAGCTTGTCGTGGCAATGAACTTTTAAAAATAACTGTTGATGATGTCGAAAATCACTCGGATAATTTACTGTTAGTAAAGCTGACAGACACAAAAACAAAAATTGACCGATCCTTCGTAATCCGAGGAGAATACAAAACTATTGTACAGAAATACCTGGACCTGCGTCCTGCTGATATAAAGACCAATCGGTTTTTCATCCGTTATCAAAATGGCAAGTGCTTCAAACAAGTTATGGGAAAAAATAAAATTTCTTACATGCCACAAGAAATCGCTACTTATTTGAAGTTACCAGATATCAAGCTATATACAGGACATTGTTTTCGTCGCACTTCTGCTACCCTGTTGGCAGATTCTGGAGCGGACTTAACTGTTCTCAAGCGACATGGAGGATGGAAGTCGAGTGCTGTAGCAGAGGGATATATAGAAGATTCCATTGAGAACAAGGCGAAAACATGTGAACGCATCGTGGAAAACATTAAATTGCAACCTTCAGTTAATCCATCCATGCCACTGTCGCCGCGCCCATCTACATCCAAACAAAGAGATTCACCGTCACATTTTCCTCAAAATGAGCCACATTCTGACATTATTTCAAACACGCAGAATAAAATTGAATCTACAACAATCTCTATTCCTAATAAAACTATAACAATTAATTTTCAAAATTGTGAAAATGTCTCAAATGTAAATTTAAGTTTTTAGTTGTTTTATTATTAGATACTACTTAATTTCAATTTAGTTGTTACTCTGTTTCATTAAATATCAATATTACAATAAAATATGAGGCGCCTTTTATTTTCTCATAGTGGGTGATGAAAAGTAGAGTGAATCACTCGGGCGTAAAATATATTTTTGGCTCGGGCGACGTACTTTGAATCCCTCGCTACGTTCAGGATTCTACTAAAGAATCCCTCGCTACGCTCGGGATTCTACTCTAGAATCCCTCACTTCGCTCTGGATTCAAAAAAGCGCCCTCGCCGTAAAAATATTATTTTGCTCCCTTATGATACAATCTACTATTATCAAAGAAAGAACACGCGTTATTTTGTCTTACAACTTTTTCGTCCACAAATGATAAACATTCAAGTTTTTTGGCTACACAAGAAACAACACCAATCATAATTCTATGCGCCCGTCCGAAGGCATTACAACATAATATCCTGATGTCTCAATCGAGGGTGGAATGAATTGGGATAATGACGGGGAGAATCGAGTGTGAGACAGACATGAGGGACGCGCTTTGTTTTTATATTATGCTCCGTTTTTTGTGCTCCACTAATAATGCAATCACGAACTCTTGGAATTAGTCTAATAGATGTATCCAAGTTCCAACCTATTGTATTCAAGATTTCTAAAAAGTAATAACAATAACTTTTGGCATACCTACATTAAACTATTCTGATTTTGAACCGAATTGATCTTACTTAAAATTGATAAAAACTACACTTACGCTAAAAGTATTTCCAAAATATTTATACATAAATACAATCAATATAACACAATCAGACTAGTCTGAGATAATAAAATAGATTCTTGTAGATACAATAAACATGACATATATTGCAAGCATTACTATATGTAGTACACAGAAAAGAGTGTAAAACAAGAAGTGTAAAACTATCTCGCGTGCTTTCATTACTATAATGTTCATAATGCGTCGCGGGCACCTGCCGGAGCAGTGAGGCATGACATGACGCTGGCGACAGGTTGTGTCGGTCACGACGAGACCCATGGGGAGCAGCCTCCAATACCATTGCGGACACATTGTCTCTGTCACACTTTGTGCTTTTCCAATATTTAGATTTTTTCTAATCTGTCTATTAATGGGCTAAGTTTGGGTACCTTGAATGATTATTTGAGATTCGCAACTAGACTTGCTAAGGTATGATTACGATGTTTATACTTCTTCTTTTGTAAGTAGTAGGAATTAACTGAATAAACAATACTTACTCAGTTAAACTCAGTTTATTGCCGAAGTTTGTTTCATTTTGACTGCTATTCGCCACAAGATGGCCACAAGTCTAAGATTGCAAGCAAGATAGGTACCTAATCTTAATGTTCTCAACAGAGCACCTTCATAAATACCTTACGGTGGCTATATTGTGGTCATCAATCATGAAACGCGCGTCATACTTAGCTTGTCAGCAGCACGGGCTGTATCATTGCAATCATGGCTCTGGTATTTCCATTAGCTTCAAATGCTAGAGTTAGCTGCTACCGTGCAGAATGCGTAGATAATCGGAGACCTGTCGCACGGCCCGGCTTTACCGTGACGCTCACGACATGACATCGATGTGGAATTGTGGATAGGAATGATGGATGAGATTTTTTGTTTGGAATGAGGACGGGAATAGCACTGGCTTAGTCACTTCAGAATCTACAGATCCTTGCGTATTTACTTCCATCCAAGCTAGATCTTAGGAATACATGGCATTATTGTTGGATGTTAGACTAAAATTAGCTATATGCTAATAATAATAATAATAAATAAAATAATAATAATAATAATAATAACCGCAGGGGCGACTTTATGGCGAGTCGTCGGTGAGTAGCGTCACCGCGGACCCCGATTCCCTGGGGGCTAAATGAGACCCCCTGCCTCCCGGCTTGCCTTGATTGGCCGTCCGGGAGTGGAAGACGCAAGAGCTCAGTACCTAAGCTCCAGGGTGGAAGTGTTAAAGGGCATAACGCCGCTAGTACCGCTCAGAGAACGCGCAGCACACCTCTCGACACCCTAAGCCACCCACACCAATGTTGCCCTTCCGGCGTCATCTTAGGCTGCCTTTTGTGGAGGGCCCATTTAGTGAGTGGCAAGTCATCACCCGCTATATTTTATTATGAATGAGGCATAACTGGCGGGTGCCGTTCCTCGTACAATAGACCAGTTTAATTAAGTCAATGAACAACTCAACACAATAGCCTGTAACATTAATACCATGTCTGCAATAGTTACTTTATATACCTAACATCCTCTATCTGTAATTTTTACTTAATTTTAAGTATAATATTGTAAAAGGCCTCTCAGTGTTGGTTCCGGCCCCACTGATGCCTTAAAAATACCGGGCGTAAGGCCCGAGAGTCTGTGAAGAGAAATAAAGAATAATAATAATAAATATTCCGGGACATTGCACACAGCGCCATCTAGCCCCACACTAAGCAAACGCTTGTGTCGTGGGTACTAGATAACGGATATAATACTTATATACTTTTTTTTTTGTAAATACATACTTATTATACATACAAACGACCAGACCCAACACAAGTAATCATATTTTTTTTAAGTACATAAATACTTGTGTCATGCGGGAATCGAACCCGCGACCTCTAGATTAGAAGGCAGAGCCGTTACCAACTAAGCTAACAGGCCAGTCAATGCTATTAATCAAGTGGCGTATCGTAAGTATCTCACTAAAATAAAAAATTCAACCTTCTTCGAAACAATGATCCCGATTTTGCAACTCCCTGCTGGAATACTTATTAATTACCAAAGCTACTGTTGTTCATATCCATTTAACGGAAATCATTGTGAAACAATCGAAACGTAGCCGCCGTAAATCTTTTTAGAACATCTGTAACTCTGAATCGCAGTCCAGTTGGGTGTTATCTCCTTTATCAAAATAAATCAAGAGTTTTAATTACAACATTCTGTGTACCGTACCTGGTGGGTGGCCGGCCCGCGGCGCGTCTTCCGAGCACCCCAATTCTGTAGGAATATAATCATCATCATTATTGTCTGGATTGAGCGTTTTTCGATTATTACGACCATGAGTGGACAACTTGTGTTGAGTTATTGCGCTGGATAACTTTATAAATCAACTCCGAAGATTTACGATGCAGCCGACTTTGGAAAACCAATATTTGAGTTCGAGAATTGATTCTCGTTGAACAATAATCAGTTTCGAACAATATCTATCTGTTAGAGTTGCGTATCGGCTTTTGTTATTTAACTTATTCTACTAAAGGGAGGCGAGGGTGAAGTTAATATCGGTGTCATGAATAAACTGGTGATTGTACAATTTCATATAAAGCCTGAAGTGACATCGAAGTACTCGAGGGAACCTCGTCAAAGCCCTTTGTCTGAAAAGCTATTGGCAAATTAATTCTGTACTGTGCTCCAACATCGACGCTTTGCTTTGAACCCGATCGACATTCACCGTTAAGTGTTTTTAAACCTTTTATATTTTACCTACATTGCTGTACGTTACCTGTTTTCATTAAATTAGGAAACTATTTAAGTATCTCAAAGTAATCTTCATATTTTCTTTTAACCGTCTCAATGTTGTTTGCTTGACTGCATTGCCTCTGATAAATGAGGTCGGTATTTAGTTATACTTACAATATTTCTCGTTTGTAATAAGCGGTGCAGGTGCACAACAAGTCGAGCTGGCGTTTTAATCCTTCAAGAAGGATTGAACCGAGCTACCAGAGTGGAGCGTCCATTTTCTGCAGTTATCAATTACTTTGCAACTAGACTCCACGCGGCGAATACAGATGAATTCAATTTAATCTGGCTTATTTAATTTCTTGCCGGAGCAGCAATAACTTCACGCACGAGTGAATATTTATTTCGATATTAAAATCTTTGTGGTACTCGCGTCCCATCCAATATAAATTCTCCAATGTATAGGTATAACTGTAAATAACAATGATCGACTACTTCAACGGCAAATGTTAAAGTTTGTCATTGCTTATTCGTTTTGTATGCTTGCATGGAACCTTTCTTCGCTTGAGTGTTGGATGAGTAAACATTTGATGAAGGGTGTCGGTCAATCATATCAAGTGTATATTTGGTTGCATGACCGTAGTATACTCAAGCGTGAAGCGCAGTTCCCGTTGACATAAGCTAATAGAAACTATATACTATGAGCGGATATGCACGTTATATTTTTCTAGTCTGTGTAGGTTTTCGTTAGGTTCATACTTTCATATAAGGGGACTATCTGGGATAGTAAACTTCATCATAACTGACCATAACCGCCCAGATATTGGGGATGTAATAGAGCGCCACTGCAGCGGTGTGAACTCGAATCGATAATTGAATGCGATAGCTGATCTGACGGTCGTCTGCGGCCAGAACCGTCGGTCGCTAGAAATTGGCACATCCGTGCGAGGGTCCGAACACGGGAGACAATTTAGTCTGCTCTAGGAACTAGAACTTTCCGGTATTAGGTAATCGTCACCACTAGACAGGTCAACGCTACTAGTGACTCTTCAAGAGGCCAACATTCCCTGAACAAATCACTCAGTATCAAGTAAACACTACAAATCGTTACATATTCAATTGCGTAATAGTGTAGTGACTTGGCAATGAATGAGTGGCAATATTGTAGAGCGTCGCGAAGCGGTCACGGGCCGTTTGCTGCATGTTGTTTGTTGAATTCATTCGGTCATTCAATCAATGGCGGTGGGTGCGGGCGTCGGTCGCACAACAATCGGCGCACTGGCCAATTCCCCTCATTGTGTCCATTCGACGCAATTACGTATGCGTACTTCCTATGGACACTGAGAGACTGAGTGCTGACCCCGCATCATAATCATAACGACACATATCCAGCTCACATCTGCCGTTGTGAGTTTTTGCTTGTTTTTGCTGTTCCGAGCCGCGTCATGAGGATGCGTCTTGTTTTTTAATTACCAAAATAAACGACTTCAATTGAGAAAGATACAAACTCATAAGACTTGCATGGGAGAAGTGCATTCGTTTATTTGTTGTACAATATCCGTTGACGCATGTATGTGCTTTTGATAGGCAGCAGAATTTGATCAATTTAACTGAAGTTTTGATCTTGAACAAGGTTTCTATGAAAATCTATAAGTACAATATAATTTGGAAATTCGCCGAGTCAAATTCTTTCGTTTTCCTCAATATTGTCTCAGTTTTTCTCAGAACTCATAGAAATTTGTTCGCTAAACCGTTAATACAATTTAGTCACCCCTCTCATTAATTTTAATCTACGTCTCGGTGTTGTGGCCGTCATGGTCAACCCTGATTGCTGCTGGGGTTCAATATTACTATTGTGGCATTAAGAAATGAGTTTGTTCTCGGGGTAAGGGCCAACGCATTTTCCAAGGGTTCCAATAAACAATTCAGCCAGACCTATAGAAATTCCCCTGGTAATTGAATCAGACCCAAAACAAGATTTTGTTTAGCTTCTCACGAGCGTATTGATTTTCTCTATTATTGACCTAAGTTCTAAGTTTCTCATAACGATCGGAGACTTATCTGACTTTCTTTTAAAAGATCATATCTCTTATCATGATAAAACAGATTGATTTGTAGCGAACCTCGAACCGAGCCGAAAGGTTTTAACGCTTCTGCTTTACATTTACATACTATCTACGGGTATTTATTGGCTTGATGGTTACTGATTGGGATCGGAACCGGATCGTAGTTTGGTATAGCACTTAGCACTGTATCGGACCAGAGATCTCGCTCGTTTGGTCGTGATCGTGAGCGGTGTTCACATGTAAGCATGTCTTCTATAATTACATCTAACGCATTGTAAACACTGCGTTAGTGCAGGCCTCTTCGGCGGCCAGCGGCTGTGTTGTTTTTTATGTTTGAGTCTGACACAGGGTTGTACAGTCATTGAATTTATCTCGTAAGTATAAGTGATTGCATGTAATGTGACCGTTGGATTCGTCTTTAAATTTTAATTTGTACTAAGTAATACTGCTGATATTTTAGATAGTATGTACTAGACCTAAGTATATACCTACATGTTATTGGTTTTGGTTTGGTCTTGGTCTTATTTGATTCTACTAAAAGTGTTTGATGAAAATACTGAATGGTATTGTATGTATGCTAAATAATAATTACATTATCACTGCTCTGTATGCAATATTTCTAATTAATTGGATTTTTTTACTCCACCAACTCTAATATAGTTTGAAATTTAAGTGTTAAAATATCCTTATAACTACACTTGTCATCAGCCAGCCCTAACTTGGAGTGGTAGAGTGTGTAGAGCTGCCCATTTATAAGCTTTCACTCTGATTGTGATTTGATTGCGGTCATTTGCTCATCTTCCTAAACGGCGTGGATTGACCAAGTTGCGTTTACATGATGCTTTAATGCGATATTATCAAAATGTATTTGCCGCGTAATAAATCGTCTCTTCGTGTTTCGTGTTCCAAACCTCAGCCTCAAATATACGTTTGCACAACACCTCGTATTTGAGCACATTAATCAACCGTGTTTGATAGCTAGGTTTGATTGCAAGTCGGAGGGTGTGGGAACTGCCTTCGATTCCCTTTATACAGAGCCGAGTTGGAATTCTGCCGTCATAAAGTCGAGCTGTCTCACTAACAAGGCTATCTGATTGGCGTCAAATCCAGTGAGTTATGTTCCCGTGGCGTGGTGATGTACGCTAGTGCCGTACTAACTAACGATTACGGTAGATTAATGAAGCAATAGATCACCGTCAATCGAATTGCCGCACGATGATGACGCCCATCAATATGCTGGCTCGAAGTACTTAGTCGGCTCTGCCGCAGCGTGTCTAAGAACATCTCGTGTTTGGAAATTATGTAATGCGAGTATAATAACCTGACCTTTAGAATAGCTCGGGTCATCCGATAGCATCGCTTCATGTTTATTCACCAATGACGGTATTATCCGACCTCTGACTGTACCGTATAACATCTCTATTATGCGAATGCAGCCTTATAATATTCCGATGCGTAGAATATTCCACGAATTTATTACAGACTCTTTGACCCGTAGTCGATTCCCACTATACCTTACCATTACAAGAAACTTCGAAGATGAAAAAGGAAAGTCGGAGTTGGATAAGTGCTGAGTTAATAATGAAGTTTTCTAATTAGCTTTCGATGCAAAATTAAGTTTGAGCGGAACAAAACAACTTCAAATACTTAAATAGTTCCAAGCTCGGGAGTTTTCTATCATCTTGCAAGAATTTCGATACAGAGTTCTTTAATAAATTCATGATGCAAAAGTGTCTACGTTTATTGAATATACAAAGGTAAAGGTGTAACAGTTGAGCTCATTATAGACCCTATACAACATACCTACATTCAAAATAATAAAAAAAAATTAAAAGATCTAGACCGCCATCGATATTATTCAAACTGTACCTAACTTACATTTCATAGGTATCAGACTATATCTTGACTAAATTAAAAAACCTACTTAATAAATGTAATATTACCGCTTATAATAGTGACGTTTTCTATAAACTTTAAGAGTACCACTTTATATTGTAAAGAAAGTTGTACACAATAGTTAGACTTACAAATTATTATTTTTTTCACATATATGGTTAAGTTTGTTTTTTATTATAAGTTTTAGTTTCTAAGTTGTTTTTGTGTCTGTAAATAAATAAATAAATATTTAAACCATCTTAATTATGATTAATTCAACTTACCAATGTTGTGCTGCAGAAATTGTTGCAGAAATTGTTGAAATGTGCATGCAGAATGCCGTGGCTTAGTGACTACTAGTCTTGCCGCATATATGCAAATGTACTAAAGGCAGCTATAATATAAAGCAAATATAGGGGTTGGGACGAAAAGCCGCGAATCGCATGTTCTGCGGTCGAGCACTTCATTCCGTATTGTTCGCCGCTCTAGAGCTCTCAACCACATCCATGATTGACATTCACAGTTGCACCAGACGGCTTAACTCCCCTAGACGTGCACAAACGAGGGAGATGACGCGTCTAATAAACTGAACCAGCAGCACATTACGAAATATTTCCTCTATTATTTTATGTACCGAATTAGCCACTCATATGCCGCTTTGAGGCAACTAATCTACCTTTACGAGCATGTAATTATATCAAAACCGTTTGCTTTGGCTTCAAACATTACCTAGCTCGACAGAAGTGCGAGCGTTTTCTAGGAAGAGCTAATTAAACTGTGTGATGAAATGTTGTAATAAACATTAACATACTGGTTTTAGGCATTATATCCGTGTGATCTTTGCGACTAATTCGTGTTAATCTGGATGTCTACTTTTATACTGAAGTAGTTTTGACTATAATTATAAAAATAATACTTACTAAGTTTGTAACAGAACTGCAAAAAGTCTAGATTCCCATGATGCTCGAATTCGAACTGCTATCGTGCTCTATGAAAGGTCACGATAATTTATTCACGGCAATAAAATTCCATGGGTGTATCATCTAGGACAATGCTGCGCGATATGCCAAGGCAAGACTTTAAATTGTTTATACCGTACCTCTTACCGTGCTAGGGTCATAGGCGAAGCGATGCGAGTTCACCGCCTGGCCAAGAATAACGACCAAAGTTTCTAATTATAGACACCTTGCCCATACGTTACATCGATACCCTGTTTGTACTGTTTGAAAGCCCGCGCCAAATTATAACCTTGCTCTGGCTTTCTCCAAAGAAAGTGCACACAAAAGCATTTTATCTTCGTTTCAACTTTATCAACTGTTCAGTAACAGGGCTCCCAAACTTTGCAAGGTAAACGTGTTAAATTAAACACTCCATAAATTCAGCGAACTAACAGAAGACGCCGTGCTATTCGTAATTTAGGTAGCTGTATGCTCAAACATGTGCTTAACTTATTAACGTTAGATGGAAGATTAGGGTACGTTCGTACCGGTCTGGTTTATTAAGATTTACGACACCTCAGAGATCGCGCAACAATTATCAGCATTCCTGATGCCCTGGGAATATACGGGGGACATAATGTGATTCTGACCCCTGCCTGCGGTAACCCCAACCTAGCCAAACGTCAATAAAGATAAATGTTCCCGCTGTAGTTCCATCATATTTGCGAAGCTACCTACAGAGTCTACAGAGACATAGAAAGTAGAAATTCTTGACGCTAGTGCATGTCCAGTATCAAGTGCCCGTGAGAAAGACGGAACCATTTTCCATTTCTCGAATGTTTACCAACGTTAATGCGAGTATTAAGCTGGGAAAAAGTTATAAGTGTATCCTGTGTGGTCCTAAATTGTTCTTATAATAATTGCCCCATATTATCCTTTAATAACTCAAAGGCATCGTTCGTTGCATTACATAACTGTTTAACTTTTTACTTAGAACTTTGTTCTAGCGGGCAACATTAGAGCTGCAATTTTAATTTTAACTTTAAAATGGAAATGGGGGCTTTGCTCGCCTTAAAAGAAAAAGAATTTGCATAGCCTGCTTTTCCGGTAACATAACATTAATTGTTTAGCTTAGAGATCCTTTTAGTCTTTACATTATTTTGGAAGCTGTTGAAATAGATGGGTGACTCATACAATAGCCGAGTTCTCGCACAGAACAATTCATCACTTCGAATTATAGAGGTGGAGTTCATAATTCCCGGTTGTTACATTTTTGCATGGCCAGAGTGGGGTGATTAATACTTATAAATTTTGCTTCCACACGCACAATTATTTCGGTATTTGGGACGTTTTAATTGTAGCAATAATTTTCCGAGTGCGATGATTATGGTTCACGGTTGAAACTGAGTGCTGTTGACGTTTTGTTAACGGTTGTGCCGAATGTCGTGCAAATGCTTTTTGGTCGATTCGTCCCCGGCGATTATGTGACGAGATGGTCAAGTGGATGTGGTTCGACACGGCCTGTGGTCGTCACGCCTAATCGTCTACGTTCTAAATTTTCGAATTTGTTTTGGTGTGTTGACTTTTTCTGCCATCTTCGTCTTTCTCTCTTGTACTTCAATTACATACCTAAATAAGTTCAGGTATAATTTCACCAGCAGGTCACTGTTGTGTTTTTTACTTGAATATCCCCGATTTCTGTAGCCATTGAAAGTTACAAATAAAATTTTAGAATATAAACTAGGTTTGTAACAACGTACTACATCATCTTTATCAACAAATCTTGTACAATCGTAGCTTCATTCTCACTCTTCTTCCCTAATTCGTTACGCGGCAGGGGTCACTCACGTGTCAAGCCACCTGCTGGCATTCAAATACCATTAAACGTGTACTAAGTAATGGTTTTTGTTTGTTTGATCGTTATTTATTTGATTCAATTCGACGCATTGGCGGCTGTGAAATAAATTGACTTCCAACTTGTTTCTTGTTCCATGTTTGAAAATAAAATGATGCTCTCTAATCCAATGCTAATGAAACAGTTTATATACTGTACCTAGTTAAGATTTATCTTTACATGCTACATATCTTCTATTTATTACAAAATCAAGAAACTTACTTAAACTGTGAATTGTATTCAACTAAACAGTGTTCTTCTGAAATATATCTTAGTATGCAAGCTATAAAAACGTTTTATTAGACCAGCTTTAAGTGCTCGATATTTGTATCGATAAAAATACAGGTCGAGAAACAAGTGTGGAACATAACGACCTTTTAACCCGACACGTGAAGGGATTCTCGTGAGATGTCGGCTATCTCAGATATAATGCACGCTGAGGATGGTTAATATCACTTTCTACTTCACATCTTAAACTCTCAGTCGAACTAGAAACTGGAAAGCTTATTACATTTTACTGCAAGAGCGCTAAGCGATTCCGTTTCGATTCAGACTTTGCTCAGATTACCGAGCAAGCGGTTAAGTAAAGACACGTTTAGCAGAAGTCATAATCGTGAATATGAATAGTTCGAAATCTGGAATTGCATCCGTAGATTACGTCAAAGAAGCTGCACGATTAGCGGGAGTCGGAATTGCAGGCAACGAGTTCACATTTAATGAAATTACCTGCATTGCAACAATGCGATTCGTGACTCCGCGCTACTTCGAGCCCACTCGTCCACGAGTATCTCAGCCGCAATCCCAGCCTCAGGGTAAATTGCACTTCATTTGCGTGCACGACCGACGCTCCCGATGCCACCATACCGTTCTCACGCCCTCTTGCCGCACCAACCTAGCCTTTCGATTTATCGGAAACGCATCATCTCGCCGGACCGTTATCAAAACGAAACCGTCGACACGTTCCTACGAGATATCGTTTATTAATCTATCCACAGTTACTATGTAATTGAATCCTATCATTAAAATGATAATCGAGGCCGTTTTGCCGTATCATCCTGCTAATGTCTCACGCCGCCGTAGATAGCGTCGAGATGAAATAGAAATGGGTTAGCCGATAGCCGTAGTTCTCCGGAGGGTCCGCCGGGATGGCTTGTAACTAAAATACGAGACCGCGCATAGGAACGTGTTTAATCGTCGATGCAGGCGATGCAGTGTGGACCACGGTCGGAGCTCATCCTGCGCGCGACAAGGACGGAGAGACCCCACGTGCGTGAGACAGAACGAGCTGACGATGCAGCTTTTGATATCATAATTAAGCCGGGGACGACGGGGCCGCCGAGGGCAAATAAAAAATGTTTATCTTACGAGCCCAAATGAAGATGATATTTAATAACTCAACACACGGCCATTAAATCAAGGTGTGATGGTGTTAAGGCCTTTAGATACAGACACGCTTTGTATCGAGCGGACGTGGAATGCGTCGTGCTTTCATCATGCGCGTATCTGAGAGAGTATTAGTTAATTGTCAATCTGCGTGTTGAGGCTAGTTAATCGCCGTACGTAATTATGCTTTCTTTTGATGCCGTTAAACCTTTGACACGATTGAGCAATAGATAGATACAGCCAATACTGTTCTTTGCGGGTTTCACTTCGTCACGCACATCATGGTATTTAGTATCATTAACTTAAACAAAGGAGAATCATCCACTATTCTTTTATACAAGTCGATAAAGCGTTGCATGGTTATGTTGGTCGTGTGTGATTCCTCAAACCATGCCAATGTTAGTCTCTATTCCAAAAGCATTTCAACAGACGGTATAAAACGTTACCAAAAAAAGTCAGAGGATACAATATTGGAAGTTGTGCCACAGTTCTACTATTTTTTCAGTAGTTCTGTTAAATGTCTGCGATTGAAGGTCACACAAGCAGTGCAAGTTTAAAATAGCTTCGCAAGCAGCGGGCGGATGCACGTGTGCGACAGTTCCCTTCGTCTTTCTCTTTACCGATTTTTTGTTGGGGTTCTATGTTTCTAGGGCTGACACTTGAAATTAGGAATGGTGAATCGAATTACTAATATAAAACTAGCCAGAGGTTTTTAAAGTGATAACGATATAGATTAACGCTTTATTGTACACAGAAATATAATAAACACATTTTAAATCTAGTCCCACAAAGTAATGTAATATGATCAAACGCGTCAAATAGATAGTTAACAGAAATTGATTTAGATAATTTAAATCAAAAGTCCCAACACAAGAGTTGGCCACTCTCAGTCGATGAGAACACAATTACTCGATAAAACATCTAATAAAATTAAAATAATCAGTTAATCTCTAGATCTTAAAATATACATGTGTTTATCACGTCTTAATCACTGAACAAAACGTATAATGCCACCAAAATATTTCACTTACGCTACTCTATCTGTACTAAATTTCACAACATACTGAAAACCCTACCTTCTTTGTTTTTAAACCGCCTCTGCACCCGCAGATTCCGTCATCTTAATGAACACAGAGCCCGACAAATTTGCCTTTTGTTTATTTAATGTATGAGCAGACTGTTTGAATAACCACTTGCATACTCTTTGCAATGAAACCTATCTACGCGCGCATCAGCTTTTTGAAATCCTAAATATCGAGGAATTCCTTTGAGGAAGCTTCTTTTGAGGATTCTTGACGTACTTTTATTTGACGTAATCAATAGAAGCTTATAGCTGAGAAAGAATTTAAGAGATTCAATATATAGGTATCATACGTAGTACAAACTTACGATACTACCCATAGGTAAATATTAAAGTTTATGATTTTAATAGTTTAATATCTATTCTAAAATACAAAGGCAGGGTAAAGGGATCTATTATGTGTGCTCTTAGAGTATTGTCGTAATATTTACCGCCCCATATTGGACGTGAAATGCCGAACAATGCCGCTGCCCCTGCGCCGGCGCAGGCATCTAAGTACATATAATGAGTTTACTTAACACTAGTTACTCAATATTTAAATACATTATCTTAATCTCAATTCATCATGATCACAACAAGTAAAAGAAACAATGCTAAAGTTAATATTTCGTCCAACATCTCAATGTATTTCCAAAATGTTGAGTTACTGTAGTTTTTTTTTGTAAGTGTTAAACATAATATTATAAACCCTTGAAATCTAAAAGCTCTAAAATTGATTCACATATTTTACTGCAATGCTACTTGCTAGCTTCATTCAAAGTCAGTAGCGTGCGGTCGGCGCCCTGCGCATACGCATCCCATTCCACGCCACACGTGCGCGCCCGCCATTATTAGTCACTGCCGATTCTAACAGATTGGTCACGCTGATTTTGGGGTCATTTTTTTCTTCCGTCTTGTTAGAAATTGAGTTTTAAATGCTTAGACTGGATACTTTTTTCTTGTTTGAAATTGAGACAAGTTAATTTTAACTTTAAACAGCTCATAAAATTTAGAGCATATTATAAAAGAGCATATTATATTAGAAAAAAGATATACCTATTATTTTATGTATTGTTTAATTAACATTATTTTAAAATCAGGTTCGGAGTTTTTCTGTGTTTCTTAGTCTAGTTCTATTTATTAGTCTAGTACCTACTGTAAGAAAAAACAACAGACGATCGCTTATTTCTTCCTAGATTTTTGCCTAAAAATTATCACAAAATTTGATCCAACATTTCCACGGCACCTCACGTACTATCGTATCACTGTCCATTTATCCACGTTATAAATGATAGCCCATCAATTTCCATCCTCGCCCACAATAGCTGAAAAGTGATGATAAAATAAAATAAGGTTTCCTATTCAAACAACGAATAATTCATTTATTACTTGGAGGTAACAAATAGATATTGGGTGTGCTATCTGTTCAATACTGAGGGAACAATACTGAGACCATTCGAGAGCTCTATTAGAGATGGAGGACGAGGTTCAATGTATCGATGTCGATTGTACTTGTGTTGGTGCTACACTTGTTCGATAAAATACTGCTATGTTGCTTTATTGCATTTATTTTCTGTTTACGTTGCCTTTAGTTGCGATGCGTTAGGGATGAATATTCTAACTGTCTGTTTAGTGTAATTGTGTGTGGCGTAGTGATAGGGTGTATAGTGAAATCTGCACAAAATATATCTTGGTTTTCTACCTACAGATTTCTACAAGTACCTAAAACTAAAATATTTTTTTTCGTACCAGTTTTATTATCAGAGTAAGGTCCTACAGCCTAGTTATAGATTTTTACCCCATTTTAAGCGTCGTGAGTCCCAATCAGGTCACGCTAGGTTTATTTTAGTAGTATTCCCGTCTGGATATTATCGATTGAGTATGTTTCCATTTCATCGATATACGAGTATTCTACACATGTCTATTCTATTACGTATTCATATAGTTCGTGAGCTTGCTTTCGTTTGTTTTTTAAAAGAGTATGCTAGGTGAGGATGGATGAGCGGCTGTAGGTAGTGGGCGTAATCGGAAATGGAACTTGAATAAATTGAATCGAGTGTGATTGCCTCTGTATGGAAATGCATAGAAACTGCTTCTTGTATGAGTGATTGTTTGGAATGAGTTTGAAATTGGAATGAGACTTGCAACCTCGTTAGCATGAAAAGGGTTAGTATTATAGATATTTACTGTAGGTCAGTATTTATGCTAATCAGTCTACAAGCTCATGAGTACCTAAGATGAATTTCTGAGATGAACGCTTGCCAAATTCATCAAATCTTACTCGACCAAATATCTCATACAATATTATGGAGACAATGTAACTAATACGAAAACGAGATAAAAATAAATCATAGATACAACAAAACACCACAATAGAGACTGCATTAGATTTTTGCTTTTGTTACAATAGGGTGGATGACGGGTGGCACTTTTGGCAAAGACTGCGTTATGTTCGTAGATGATAGAATCCAGAGACACCTACCCATTTCATACAAAACATTGTCTACAATGAAATGAACTATATTGTGCACTGAACGCAACAGGCAACGTGCGATGCCATTGAAAAAAATATTATTATTGAGTTAATTTGCATGACATTTGTTATTTAGATGACCTGTGGTTTTATACATACTGTGTAGAACTGTTATTTAGTCGGTTTCACGCTGAATTAAGGTGCTAGATTAATCATTTAGTCGGTATTCAATCCGTTTTAAAAATCAGAATGTTATTGTTTGTACATAGTAAGTAGTGTGAGTTCTAAATGTAGTATTTCTGACAGTGAGAAGTATTTTCTAATATGAGCCAATGTAGTATTTTAAAGCGTCTATTGGTTAATAAGTCGTCGGTTGTCATAAGGCGAGGGCGACACTGCACGGGGTCAGACATCGATCGAGCGGGGCGCGGCGCGTGGCGGCACAGGGAACTATTGCAAGGCGCTGACGGACGGCATTTTGGCATTGTGCACTCGGAGATTCCTTTTTTTAGCCCTTCAGACAAGTTTAAAATCGGAATAGTATCCGCCTACTACTACTAACATGATCACCATGATGATACTAGGATATCATTTATATAATTTGACGTATTAAGTAACATGAAACTTAAAAAATAAATAAAAGGGTGATAAAACGGCGAAGAAGCATAAACATAGGCGCGTAGCCAATAACATAATGCTAATTAGTTTATTAGTATTACTATAAGGTGAATTATAATTTAGTGTTAATCCGTTCCTTGTGATATAAATATTTCTGTTATTGATCCAGCGAGTGCACGCATTGGTAGACAAAGTCTGATGTACCTACTAACGACTTTTGATCCGTTTCTGTTTTAATTGTTTGTCCAAATTTTAGTGTACTTGGTTATACATATGTATACATATACGTACGTATGTAAATTAATTGAACGTAAAGCTCCGTCATAAATTGTAAAACTAAAAGTCACTCTGTTATTAAAACGGTTGGTAATTTGGTTCCCGTCGCTAATTTTAGAAACAGGGTTAAAATGAAGCAGCTGCAAACCCCAGTCGTTGCACTCTGCACATATTATGAAGTTATGTATCGCACAATAGCTCAGTAATTGGCTTAATCACCAACTCGCCGCAACATGCCACAATTTAACTAGTGCACAGAAATATGCAACAACGAAAATATAAACTTAAAATTTTTAGAGTCACGTGTGAGCTTTACGTAAATCTGTAGCGTGAAACTTGTAATAAGAAACCGTAAATTGTAAACATAAAAGCACGAAGAAAGCTGTAAGTCCGAGATTTGTAGTTTACGTTTTGCTGACATGCGCCAAGAGTAAAGTACTGGATTGAAATAATGCTAGTTCAGCAAGTCGCATAAAATACCTCGTTGTCTCGGCGGGAGTCGTATTTCGCTAATATAAACAAACTGGTCTGGGACTTAATAAAAACGACAAAACAACCGACTATAATAATGAACAAGCAGAATATGTCGGCGTAACAGAAAATTATGTCTCCAACGCTACACTTGAAACCCGCGGTGCTAATGTGTATAAAAACAAAGCTAATGTTTGTCCAACAGCAGTGTTTTCCTCTGTAAATGGACGCGAATGGACAGGTTTCCGGAAGGAAGCGGGCTCGATTACCGCCGGTGTAACGGGCGGCATGTAAACCCACCGATCGATATTAACTGTTTGTGTCCGAGATGCTAGACTCTGATTGCGAATTCAATCTTCCACTTCGTTTGTTTTTGTTCTCTCCATTTAGAGTTGGGGCTTGACCGATGCGAGGCTGAGTTTGATGTGGTTTGGCTAGACTTTGATGGGGTTTATCGGGTCTTGAAATTTATGTTCATTGTGATCTAAGTCAATTTACTTTGATCTGATTGTTTTAAAATATGTTTACCTTGTACTCGTACCAATAGACTGGTTAATTTAATATGTCACTAGTTTTATGAAGGCGTTTTATACTCATGCCAGTCCGGTATTAGACCCAGGTTTCCTGAACTGACTCGCAAAGAGCTTGGATTCAACATAAAAAAAAATATAAGTGTTTGTTATTTATTATATTACAATCTGCTTTTGCACCAGTAATTTATTTGTCCCAATAAATGTGTCAATTTATAAACGTGTCAATTGTTTTTTTAAAGCTTTAAACGCATGCGAGATTTCAATCTGTTTTCACCTAATCGCAGGATCGATACTGTTTTTATTAAAGATTCCAGACGGGTTTTACAAATCCAATTTGTTTCTGCACTGGTTAAGTGAAAGAACTTGTTTTTCTTTGTATTGTCTTTCGCGAAGAAAATGGATGGCGCCAACTAAACAATCTGGTAACGCACTTTCTTAAAATTTCGCTAGTGAAATGAAATGTCTGGATTCAATTTAACTGTCAAGTCTAGATTTGGTCTTGTATTTATAAGTTTGTTAACTGGTAGCTTTGTAAGTTCACTGACTCGCCCCCTTCTACCTAGTCAAAGGCATTCCACTTGCACGGATATTTTAAGACATTCCTTAACATGTATAGTAGTTCACAGAGCAGGTATGTTTTCCCTTGTTTCGTTATAGTTCACTAGCTCAGTTGTTCTCACAATAGAAAGATCGTGACCGTTTCGATGATCAGGAGCGTTGATAACTTCTCTCGGCACTCACTTCTGAATATAGGTCTCATGTCGTGAGAGGATTTAATTGTAAATTGTGACTGAGATAATCTCTCCTCAGATCAACTGCTCAGATAATGACGAGATTCAAACAGCTTATCGTACTATACGTGCTCTGAGAATTTGAAGTGCATTTCCATATCAATGCAGGGACTATCAATGCAAGCACGAGAGGTGTGAAACGTCTAGCATAGAATGTGCATTACAACTAGCAACAACGTCTATGTACTATGTATGACTACCAGTAAGACGCGCGTGTTAATCCGTTTATATCCAAGTTGCAGCTATGTAACTATCTGTTCATGTATATGAATGAGAGAATTATCTTCCTGAGCTTTGTCTCGGAAGCTTCATTATTTCGCTTGTTCAATTATTTGTTTACTATCGCCTGCAGTCGCAATTAGACTTTCTAATGAAATGTATATTACAGGCTTACGTTTTGTAATAACAAACGTATCTCGTATTGTTGAATATTTAACTAACCAACGCAACGTTTTTACGTTTACGTGAATTCTACGAGTACATCGGAACGAAATGGAGAATATATTTTTCTGGCACCGGCGGGTGCGCTTCACATAAACATGTAAATTAGTTTACTAACCATTTTAAATGTGTTTTGCTTATCATTAAAATGCTCTCAATGCTCAGATCAAGTTTCCGGAAAGTTTTGCCTTGAGATTTTATATCGTGTAAGATTTGAATCCTGTCATCTTATAATCCCAAAGTTTGCAATAAGTATGCTTATTACAGAAGTTGAGATAGGGAGTAAATAACAACCTACGTACATATAAACTGTTTAAATCGTAAACGGAATAAGATTACAGGCTACTGTATGAAAAGCTCATTGAACTATGAATTTGTTAACAATTTCGCCTTAATTTATAAGTCTTTAAATAGGTTAAAGACATTTCATTTCTAGTTGCTCTCAAAACAACTTAATTTTGGTCATTTCTAAAGAAATGATATCTTTGAAGTTGATTCCGACCTTTAGCGGTTATTTGTTAACATTAATATTGATTAATTAACTCTTACATTTATAGTGAAGTTAATCTTAAAATTATTGAAGATCTCATTCGTCAAATTAAAAGGTATTAGACGGGCGCCGCTGCCAATTACACCAATTCTAACTTTAATTGTTTAATACGTGCTAATTGTGGTCAAACAAGCGGTGCAATAGACCCACCACATCGCATCTGTTAGTCAGAGAATGCTTCGAACAATTACCAAACAATTTGAAAGAAAAACGTAAGTTCTAATTCGTAACACTTTGGAGATTCTGTACATACCTTCTTCCCTTTTATATGTCGAATTAAGGTTAGTAATGTTTTTATTTCAATGTATTCGTTTGATTTATTTTTTAGCCCGTTCTGGCTCATGAATAACAGATGGTATTTTGCTGTCACATACGTTTTTAATCTTGGTCGGACAATAAGTCATGCTGATTCACTCTTCTCGGTAGTATGTCCACACATTGTTGAACAGCCATAGAACCACAACAAAACTTCCTGTGATAATTGTCTCATGACGCGAAGAATTTTAAGCATCTCATTATTCATGGCAGCATTGGGGTCAATTCAAATATGCCACGTTTATAATTTTTGATCTAATTTGTCCGCTTAACTTTTATAGAATTGATTTTGTAATAAAATATATTCTAAATGTGTTAAAGTCCAAATTATTTGCTAAAATGACGAACGAGAATAAATTAATTCAAAATAATACGATCTAATAATAAGTTTTTTATGATATTTGTTTTTTTTTATACATATATTGTAAAAAAAATAAAATACTTAGTTGTAAATAAATGAATGAACCAAACATAAATTATGAACCAAAAACGGCAACTGTCAATAGCATCTTAATAGGATCGTATTTTAGCAAAATGACGGAGTAAAAATGTGAAAATCTGACCTAATTAACAAGCAAATTGAGCGCTCAATTCAGACTCATTTTAATCTCAATTCAATAGCCGTATCTATAAGCCATTATTAATTAACGATTTCGAACGGGCCTCGTCTACATATTTTCATATTTATAATCACGAGACTATTAAAAATAGAGTAAATAACATTCCCATTCAGTTTTATGAGCGCTGATTGTGATAGTATAAAGTTTGTTTATCCGATTGCAGTAACTCCACACATTTTTGAATTGATTGCTCTTTCCCGGTAGAGCCGCAGTGGTTATTTTGATTTGGAAATAGAAATATGCTTGATCTAAATGCTTGCGTTGAAACTGCCGGATTAAAAATAAACGAATGACGTAGTGTCTCCAAGATTACGATCGTGAAATAGTAACGGCGACGTGTTGCGAGAAGAGAGTTGTAACTCGCATTATGACCTATTTAGGCAGTCCATTAAATTTAAAACAGCCAAGCTAAAGTATTTTGGTATAATTTTACTAGGAACACAAAACTTTAAATTATTCACGATTATCTTTATACCTAAGTGCGTTAGGTTAACCAGTATCTCGATAACCTATGCTATTGCAAAAGAAAAAAATGACGTGTAATTTTGGTGTTATATTTGTATTATTTGATAATGAAATACCTCTTCTGCCAATTTATAAATCTCTGGTCCCCTCCGATCGGATGAAGCGCTTGTGAAAACATGGGTGCTTATCCATCTATACTCATTACAGACAAATATTAGTGTACCATCAGCCGCAACGTATCTCGAGATCGAATCTAAAAACAAAATGGTCCATCCGCGAGCAGCCGTTTGCGCGTAGGGAAAAAATCCAATGGGATAAATAAACAGAGTGGGAGATTCGTGTCAACGGCCCCGGCTTTATGCCCTCGCCCCCGCACCGCGCCCCCTAGCCCTACAACACGGGGAAGCGATTTCAAGGGTGGCTTCACTGAGTACAATCAACGGTATCACACTTTGTAGACTAGAAACCCTATGATGGACTATAACTGACGCGTTATGGCAAACAAATGCAAGATACGTACGTTTACGTTACGTGATATACCTAAGTCAGTGCGAATATCCCGTGATACTTTGGACTGCCTTTGGGTCGCTTGGTACTAGACTGGGTGCTCTCATGATCCGACAATAACATGAAGTTGACGGAACGATTGGAACTTGTGTCTATAGTTAGAGAAGGTTATATATATTAGAAGTCTCTGGTTTATATTGTCCACGACGATAAGGAATTAAGCCGTTGAGACATCGACGTTAATATTTTTTATCCACGCTTCTCGTGTCTTCTGTTCATTACTGAAGTTGCCGGCTTTGTTTGTGGTGATTGATTCTGACCCACCGATGACCGATGTCTGTCACCAATTACATAAATAGGATTCGTTTTGTTGATTCTTGTTGTCGGTTGTTACTAGTTGTGGTTGTGATAGTCTGTGTCTACTTCTTCTTCTTCTTCGTATAAGAGTGGCCAACTCTGGCGTGGAGAGTTTTCAAACCGCCCTAAGGACCTCTGACATACTTTTTATTTCTTATATGGATGCCTTCAGTACGTACATATAGGACATTAAAAAAATATTTCTTAGAATGTAACCCACATAACACTTGTGCCAGTGACTTCAATACAAGGCTTCGGATTCGTACAAGCTAAGAAAAGAAAAGAACATTAATATTATTATAATCAAACAAAAAATAAATAAATAAAATAGAGGAAATAAACAAAATAGGTAAATAGGTTTCTTCTAGACAATCGTGCTACATCTTAGACTACAGTGCTGCTTAACATCAGGCAGGCTGTAGTCAAACGCAAGCCTATTCCGTATTCAACAAAAAAACAAACAAAATTGCCCTTTACTTTTCTTTAACACTTTTTCTATTAATTGGGTAGGTAAATAAATATGTAAATGGATTTACTGGGAATCTAACAAGACTGCTCTCATCTATTGAAGAGCTTTACTGAGCTTGAGACTTCTTCAAATTAATTGTATCTGTGAAACAATTTGTAGGGAAGATTAGACCAAGAGTATGTATTGTCTATGATAGTACATAGTTGCTTTTGCTATTATTTAAAAGTGACTGCAGAAACAATTAACACGTGTTTTATTTATGTAGTTGTCTAATTTCTAAACAAAATTTTGTTTAAATTTTGTACATACTCATCGTTTGAATCAATGTACCGGGAACGTTGCATATACATCATAAAAATGGTCGACGTATGTTTTATTAAATTCATATTTTGTTTTCCATATCATACCTATATCTTGTAAAATAATGTTATGCTCATCTATCACGTGACGTCACCCGCCGGTCCCAACGGAAGACCAGCGCTGGATGCTTGCATCCAGCATATGCTGAGTTGGGGCCGGGTTGTGACATGAAACTTCTCCTTTGTACTCTTGTTTTTTTATTGTGTGTCTATTTTATGTTTCATGTGACAATAAAATTATTTTATTCTTATTCTATTTACTCACATAATGAATTTATTTATTCAGTAAAAAACATGTGTCAAACAATATTAATAAACATCCCAAAATAACAAATTGAGAGAGATCCGTTTAAAAAAATATTGGCAAATTCAGCGTAAATAAAGCTATCAAAATAAGAGTCGTCTTTATTATAAGTTTTATCTGGCGTGGAGTCCTGCCGTGACAGGAATACGGAGATCGAGCCGAGGAGGCTTCGCCGCGTATCGATCCGTGGCCTGCTTTATGATATTACACCGTAAGCTACATTATATGTGTGATTTCTAACTAACTGCGAGGGTTAGGCGCCCTGACGTGCTATCAGAACAGAATGATGCAGATTCGAATGCTGCCGCGATTGTTTTCGGCCATTGTATAGTTTAAATAAATAAGTTCCATAACAAGTACTTATAATATGTGACAAAGCTGTTTTGGCAAACGATATGGAATGCACGACCCAATCAAGAACTAGACCAATCACCTGTCCGTAAAGACCCGCCAATCAGAATTTAAATTGTCGTGATAAATTTGATCTACCTTGGTTACGTACATACATTTATTTGACACACGTATGTGTTATTTTTGTCTTAAAAAGGATTCTTTTTCGAGCATTTTCGCTGTGTAACTGTGCTTCCGACTGGTTTGAAGCAATTACACATAGAGCCTGCTCTGATAGCGGCTGAATAACGTTGAGTTTCTAAACCGTTTTCAGTAAGGGTTTTGAGTATAGGACCTCATAGATACGACTTTATGGTTTATCTGTCTTATTTTATAAATAAAATAACAGTATATTAAACGTGACTACTGATTAGTACCTACGCAGTACTAGATGCTTGACAATATATTTTCAATAAGTTGCTAAGCGGTACCAGAAAGTATGTATCGGTCAGCTCGACAAATAAAGATAGACAATTTTAACTATATTTCAAGTCCTGCAACGACCATAAATCTGGATTAACAACTACAAAGTGTTCATAAGAAAGCCATCCGCGGCAATTTCCTTTTAAACCTTCACGAGTATATTGCAGGAGACGCCGGTATATGGGGGAAGATGGCAAGATAGGCGCCTTATAGCGACCGGAAACACGGAAGCAAGTTATCGAGGGGCGTTCCGCTGTGATATATCGAAGTATTCCTAAGAATTATTGCCAAACTCCACACATACCCTTAAAAGTAAATCTTCCAGACGTTAGACATGTAGGCAGTAGATCTCAAACATCAGACGCCAGAAGGATTTTAACCTAAAGATACCCGAGAGGTCGACTAAATGTAACATGGAGATAAAAGAAAATTTGTCTGTGTATTGGACCGTTGAAAGGGTTGTGCTTGCCATATATTTAATCAAAAGCGTGGGTAAGGTTCCCGTTAAAACGTATGCGAAGTTTGTTTTTACATTTCCCTAGATTTTAGCTTGATACTATTCCTGTCGATACATAAGATAATATCTTGAAGTTAATAATTTTTATTGCAAATATAGTTTGTTCCCAAGCTGATATTTTAGTCGTAATTTAAAGCAGACGTTTGTAGACAACGAACAAAGGCCAAGCCATATGACCAGGGTTAATGTTAAGAATGTTTTTAAATGTCAAAAGTTTATATAAAAAGCTTTTTAACCTTCACTTACAGTCGGTATTGGAAATTCCAGTGGAAATACAATCAATTTAAACCTTGGTTTTTTAAAGAAATGGATTTTCACTTGATTACAATTAGCTTGATTCTAAGCGTAAGAACCGATCCACCTTTGATTTGAAGATCACCAGATTGTAGTTGAACAAGGCATCAAGTCATAATTTCAAGGAATATTGCCCACTTTGTTTTGCAACGTGTTCTCATTAACACAATGACCCTCCGAAATAATCAAAGATGTTATCTTAATACTAACAGTCGTTAAATTTTACGGTTAGTATGCGAAGCCATATTCGATTATTCGCTTTTAATAGTTCAAAAACGAGTATTAAATTAAGCAACCCTCCCGTCTCGAAAGTTGAGCTTACAATTTATTAATTTAGGACTCTGGAGATACGACATCACGCTTCGTTAATCCCGCTATAAAGTTATTTAACAATAGGAGCGATTTAAAGCGACGGTTCCACGTCCTAAAAATGAAATATAGTCCTGGTTCCGCAATGCAGTTAGTGCATGGGGTAGCTCGCCGGAGCCGTGTTACTTCGCCTCGCATACAATGGTGAAACTAAACTAAAAAGGATACGGGACGTGCGTGATACAGGCCCTGCCGTTACTTGACTGCTATTTGTGTTCTGTTTGTTTATTCCGAGTGTCGGGAAAGGGAACGGTTTTGCTTCATTCGGGGCTTCTGGGCTCAGAGTTTACCGTAGGTAACATCTAACATGGGCAATTACATTGTGAATTGTTTGATCGTTAAATTAGGTTCATGGTTTAGGGATTCAACGGATGGAGTCAATTAAGTTGCTAGGACAATGTGGTCGCAGATTGATTGTTCCCTGCAATCGATTTAAACGACAGCCAATTTGTCTGATTCGATTAATCGCTGTTTTGTTTGGACGGAAATATGGAAAACAATTTTATTCTATTCAGATATCATAATATGAAATAGTAGTTTGCGCCCTACTATAATAGTTTGTCACAAAAATCTTTCCGCCCAACTCCAATAACATTAGCGGGGAAACTATCTCGCATTTTCCTTCTCCACTTTTCGTAAAGATACACGACCCGTGTCATCAAAGAAATATTGTCCAACAAATAAGTTTGCATGTTCACATTCGTAGGGATAGATCTCTGAGAGCGGATATCGTCGATTTGGGATCGTCGGAGATGAGACCAAGCTACGGTTGTTTCAACATAAAAATCAATAGTAATGACTTTATTGTGCTTGTCAATTTATCACCCTCTTTTCTGTCCGTTGTAGGGTCATGTCTTCGTCTTTGTCCAGAAATGTTGAAAGATTAATATTTTTATAATGTTTAATAGTTTATAAGTTGTACTCATAACGTGCAATCAACATTTGGGTAAACTTATTGGTTTTGTAGATAATAATATAGCCCTAGACGCGAGACTAAATGTTATGATGGATTGAGGCGGAGGGGCTCCGTCGACCCGGATTCATTATATTTCTACTTCGAGTTCGTTGCTGCTAAAATCAATAAGCAATTTTATTATCGGCCGAGCGCGACCCTCGTCCTTTACTCCTGGCGAGAAACCGTGCAGTCAACTCGCATTTAAGGGCGGCGAGGAAGCTAACAATCAAACCTATTTGGATATGCATTATTTAAGTCACCAGTTTAAAATTTCATTCTCTTTGCTAGCTCCGCTAGAGAGTTATTGTTTTAAGAGAAACTTTCCTATTGAACAGCGCATTGAAAGTTTCTTCGCTTAGGAAGAATAAAAGCTCTTAGAAACCGGGAACGACGAATTGGAAATCGACTTTCATACATACTTAATAGGCACATGTTTCTCGCATCTTTGCGAAAAGTCTAGATACAAATAGGTTGAGCAAATAATAATTGTAGTACTTTACAAACAGGGGCTGTAGCGAGTTAATTCCAGAAGTCAGTCTAGACACGTCCTCTACTAATTGTTTACACTTTCCTTTCTCGTGTGTTCTTTCAGTTTAAATATTCCCATGTCAACAGCCAGGCCAGCGGTATTAGGGGCTGTACACGAATGTGGCACATTTAAATACGGCTCAACTAATAAGCGAGTGGGATTATAACGCCGGAGTCAGCGGACAGGCTACTCGTATCTGGGAGGGTAGCAGTCCGTCGGTGTTTCACTGTTTGATTTGAAGTTTGATTCATATTCTACAAACCAGATAAGATATTGAATGGGGAGGTAATTAATTGTTTGGTGATTTGCTTCGTTTGTGTTTTTTTACAAACAAGACACATCATTATATTATGTGTTTTTCACATCACACGCATATATTGCTAAAAACTAGTCACAATTTCGTTTAATTAAAGTCATTGCATGCTTTACTTTTAATTATTCAATTTATTATGATTTGTTATCCTTGTTCTTTGATTGTTGTTATCTTTGTTGATTTAGAATATTAATCGCTTGATTGCATTGTCATTTAAGTGACTCTTAGACATGTTCGATATGTTTTGTCATTTATGATTCGATTTAAGAATTCCCTATCAGATGATTATCAGATTCAAATCCAATTCAAAAGATGCTTTGTGTCCATGCTAGAGGCCACTGAAAGCTTGTTTGCGGAACCCTGAAGTGGAAGAGTTTTGATTACTCGGTTTGCTCGCCATTGTTGTCTTGCTGATTCCGTTAATTTGTTAGTTACTTTTAGAATTTCCAATGCTACGATGTGGAGGCATTCAAAGATGATGTAATTTCACATGTAAAGCAAAATCTATAGATTTATTAACGCTTATTTTATTCGAAAGAAAAACCCATTTCATACCAAGGATATAATCTTTTTTTTTTGGTGAGTTCTTTTAGGAACAAAACCTCAAAATTTGCAAACAACATGTGTACATTACTTACCTAGGCCATAGACTCCGAAGTTACATAATGGTGGCTATTAAAGCTAGATTGCGTAGTTTCCCGTATAGTAAATAAAATGATGTTTTCCTTTTTAAACTTTTTATTTAGACCTTTATTGTACTAATTGACTTACCTACCAAAAAAACAAGCAAAATTTTCCAGGTTCATAAATTCAAACACTTGTGTAACAGACAGCGAACCCTTGCGAACAAAATCTAAACATTGTTACTTGTTAAAATTATTTGTACCGAGTACATATAAAAAGGAGCATAAAACCCTAACATAATTGGTCGCGTGAAATTGTATCAGAACATGCAACCGTAGAGAAATGGCCACTGAAAATAGATGTTTCACGATAAGGTAATCCTTATTAATGTGCTGCAGTGCTTGGGAACTTGTTACAATATGTATGTAAACGGTTTAGTGCTGTAATAAAAATGGTATATGGATGTAAAATTGTACATACGGACTACCTACATACATATATGCAAAAGGAGTTGTTTGACTGAGCAAGCGAAATATCTCTGCACCTACTAGCAGATACTTTTGATACTGGTTTCTTCTAGGCAAGCGCGCTAGACCATAGACTATAACGTTGCTTACCATCAGGCAAGTTGTAGTCAAGCGTAAGCCTATATCATGTAAAAAAAAAAATCTATTCATCTCTTCAAATGTGTGTTTTGTTTGATTCTCGCGCCGTATCTGCGATATTTAATTGTAAATTTTTGACGGTCGTATGAATGTATATTTTAGAGCCATTTATTTATTACTTACTCAGCATTTAAAAGATAATAGAACCCATCAACAAATCTAGTTTGAATGACTATCGATTTTCAAGTTAGTGAAATTACTGTTTTGGAAACACAATGTTGCTAAAAGTTTGTGTTTGCGAGACCCTACTTTTCAGCTTCTAGTTTATATTCAGGCTAGGTAACAATACATACACGGCTGTAATGTGAAATACTTCCATATATTCTCAGTCCAACTACAATGTAACAGGTGCCTAGGGAAAGACTTACAGCACTTTATATCTCATACGATTTATATCCACCAAATTTTGCTACATCCAGAACTTGCTTACACACTCTTAAAAATAATCCTACTATACCACCGCAGATAGCTCCTCTTTACGTTTTATGCGATAGTAAAAAGAAATGCACGGAGATGCTTTATGTGCTTACTGTCAGATAACTGTATCATAATGTTTTTACTGCGTTTCCCTTATGAAAGTTTTATCATTGCTTTTATACGAGGAGTTATTAAAATGAAAGCATTCGCGGATAATATTGCAACTATCCGTTTGAAACTTTTCTTATCTAGCGGCTGCGTGAAGCCGTATAGAAACTGATAGCATTGTCCTTTAACTTCATTTCAGCGAGTTTCGAAATCAAAACGACGCTTTTTCTGTATGCGGCTGTAGGTAACTTTGTGTCGTATTCTGCGAGCACTCGAGTAAACCTATTGTTTAGATTTTCCGTTTTCGTTCCTTTGAGGGGGTTTATTACCTCTGCTTTGTCGTCGACTGCTCGCGCCCATGTAAAATCCTTTTCGACTAAATTGCTCTACGTCCCCGCGAAAGTGGGCGAGAACGCCAGTCTTTATTTTGATGTTCTTATTTCCTTGATACTGTACAGATTGGGACGTTATGTTAAAGTACGAGGCGTTGTGTGTGCAGAAATTCATTCGCTTGATGCGAGTGTTCCGCTGGAAGGGTGAAGTGTATGAGAATGGGGTGATTTTGGAATGGAAGGTAGTACTTGTATGTATGGAGTCCCTTGTCTGTCGACTCGCTGCACGCATTCTCTTTGTAAAGCTTTCGAGACGTCTGCGTGGGACGCGGCCAAGTGCGGCGATATATACTCGCGCCACTCTTGAATATGTGCGTCTTTTCCCAGAGTACATTTCTCTGTGTCTGGATTTTCTCACTTTATTTTCTGTCTCATTGTCTCGGTGCGTTTTATAGCCCCATTTTGTTTCAGATTGTCTGACGAGCTTGCTTCGTTAGTATGAAATTATTTTAGTTCCGTTTTACCGACTTGTTATGGAAATGGTTATGAGAATTCTGCTTTTCACCTCGTTAAACCGTAAGGAATTAGCTGCTTTCTTAATTTTATCTCAAGTTTAGCTTCGAATTCCAGATTATGTTCGCAAACAAGGCGAGATAAGAGGCCGGTTCGGCTAGACCACCCTCAGGACGAGTTCTTTCAAAATAATTAAAACAGTTTTTAAAGCTTTTATTATTAACAAACAATAGAATACAAAATTATGATATTAAAGGTTAGTAATATAAATAAAAGTTCTTTCCACAATATAAGAGTAGTATTAGTCGCGTTTTTACTATGAACAGGCATTTGACTAATGATACCAATGGTCTCCTAAAGATTACACTTATGAGTAATCTCTGCAACTAGTTACACCTGAATTACGAATTAAAACTATTTCGTTTAACTTTTAGGGCATGACATAACACCGGCGTCAGCCAAGCCAGCAATATAAAAACTTGGTCTCAAGTCGCAAGTAAGCCTCGGGGCGTGCTCGCAGGCCAACTGATGAGTTCTAGTAAGTTCTGGAGTTTCTCGTGTGTTTTGCACAAGTTGCGGCCATGTTCCCAACGCTAATGGGACGGTGACGTGCCAACTTGCCCCTCAATATTATTGTAGACTGAATCGTGCTGAATGGGAATCAATCATTGGGCTGCGAATGTAAGGAGCAATGAGCTTCAAATTTACCTTTAGAATGTGTCATTGAAGTCGTAATTAGACTTTTGAGTTGAAGGATTTTTTCAGTTCTGTTCCCGTATTTTAGATGAGAGTAGCTGGTGCGCGCGACTTCGTCCGCGTGGAATAGTCATTAACATAAAAACGGTTATAGTGAGTTAACCTTAAAAGATAGACATATACTGTTGCGGACATTTTGTTAGATAATTTCAAGAGGAATAATTCTTTGATACATATTTTTTTGATATCTTGAACCGTTTTCGCAGCACACGCAACGGAAGCCCTCAAAGAAGGATAAATTTTCCCCGTTTTTTTCTTCACATTTTCCATTGTTTCTTCGCTCATATTAGTTGCAGCGTGATGTTAGGTATATAGCCTAAAGCCTTCCTCGATAAATGGTCTATCCAACACAAAAATAATTTTTCAATTTGAACCAGTAGTTCCTGAGATTAGCGCGTTCAAACAAACAAACAAACAAACTCTTCAGCTTTATAATATTAGTATAGATACATTTTGATTCACTTACTTCTCCCTGGAATAACCGGATTAAAGATTGATTTAAAATGTTCAGGAAAGCTAATCTTAGTCAATTCTCAGTGATAACACAGGTAATAAGATATCATATAAGGTAAGAGTATAATAAGAGCTGAATGAACCCGTTGTATATGAGTTATGTCGCGGAGTACGTACTAAAAATAACACCCAGAATTCAATATTGCGAATCAATGGTTCGCAGACATCGGAGATTGTGCTCGTATGTTATTATTTAGTCAGACTTTAATATCATTTGGATCGGTGCTTTATACAGAATTTCAAAGTCAGACACTGTATGAGAATAGACTAAATAATCCTATTTATGCATATAATTAAGCTGAACTGGGTCCAAAATCTGTACATAGAAGATATTAGGAAAAAAAAAAGGTTTCAGCAGTTTTTTACAATTTTTCTGTCTGTTTATCTGCTCATCACGCAAAAACGGCTGAAAAGATCATTATGATTTTTGGTATGTAGGTAGTACGAGGTGCTAGGAGTGTCATAGGTGACATTTTATCCCAAAATAATACGAGTGAAGCCGCGGGCGTCCACTGGTAGTAGAATATATGAGTCAAAGTTGCGTCTCGAGTTGAGACGTTAAAATTCTCACATAAAATATGGTAGACTTTACGAGTGGTTACGAAGCTAGATTACGATTATTTATTTTTAAATCCATATCGTCTGCTTGCGTTGCCATAGGGCATGAACTTTGTATTGAGTGACCTAGGTCAGGCAAAGATAGCACGCGAAATGTCAAATGGTCGGATTGTTTCATTTCATATTTATACTTTTGATGTAAACATGATTTATCGTTATCGAAATGACTTATCAGGGAGGTCTTTTGCATATGAATTAGTATTATACTACATGACATATAAACTAAGTTACAGAAGACTTTGTTTCAGTTTAGTACACAGAGCTTTGAAGTCCATGCTCGTCGCGGGGGGTGGGGGGGGGGCGCGCGGGGGCGATGTGGCCCGATCGTTGTTCTGTGGTTTAGTATGTGACTGACAAGCGTATCTTTACCCATACTTGCAGTAGTATACTATCAATTACCAGTGTAATCAAAATCCGCCAAAATAAGACCGATCAAACTTAAAATTGTATCTCCATGTAAATTAATAAAGCCAAGGCTTGTTTGGAAACTTGAGCTATCATGATCAGGGATACGAGTAGGCGGTTAAATAGCTTGTCAAACATTGCTCATAAATATACTTTACCAGTAAAATTTGCCGCAAAAATTCCAAGATAAAAATACGTCGGTACGTACGTAACCGGGCGGGGGCGATAGTCGCGTCTTGGAGAGAAATTATTGATTTGAGACGTTTCTGTTTGAGCTGATCGCAAACTTTTGCATTCACTTCCTTGGCCGGTGATTGATTTATCTATCACGAGATTAATCGGTTTTACGGCCTACAATTTAATGAAATGAAGTGAAATGAAATTATAGGTTTCTTAAAAAGGAATGCCATTTTGGTTCTTGCTATTTTATTCTTTCTGTCACCTTTATCATAAAAATAAATACCCACTTAGTTTGAAAATTCGCCACCCGAACTTATAAAGACTAAAGAGTAAAAATTTGTCAATATTTCGTACCGAATGCTTCAAGATATCTTACAAATCTTTTTGAGCAAAAGACAGTGAATTCGCGCTCTGAACGACCACTCCTTTGCCTTAGTTCTCTTCCAGTAAGTGAAATGGCTTCATCACGGCAGTCACCTCGATACGTGACTGCTAATGTTAATTAGGGGTTTATTTCTCTGGGGCTGTAGAATCTCCTTACTCGGTACGCCCTATTTCTCCCACTCAGCCGATTGCGACTCTCAAGATTTTTTGTTTCTGAAAGGTCAAACTTTTTCTCGAAGGTTAAGAAAATTTGATAAGGTCAACTTGTCTCACTTTTTGATTGGTAGGTACAGTTTGTGGTTTATAAAAATTTGAGAAAGAATTTTGGAGGCGTGAGTACGGTATGACGTAAACTATAATGATACCTACGTTCTCTATAACAAAGTGAATTGGTGCAGCGTTATCGACGTCCACGTTCACGCTAGCCACACTCGTGCCTATTTCAGGAAGTGTATTATGTTATATTGGCGCATTGTCCGCTCACATATGCACTACAGTACAGTACGCGGCCGGCGTTCAGCGTTAAAAATAGAGGACCGGACATTGAACCGGTTGGAACGGACATCGCAGTAATGAAAGTGTCCCATCGCGTTCGGACCGCGTTTTCGCGACTGAACCAATTTCCCCGCCGCTGCAAATTTCTGGCAACTTCGTAAGCCATTTATGATTTACGTCGCCACCAGTTTCAGTTCGTGATAAATTGAATTGTCTTGAAAGGGTTCACGGCATCGTTACACGGCAGCCTGACAAAGGGAGAATCAACTACAATTACTATAGCGTCTTAGATCGTAGTACTTTGGTACTTAGAGCAGTTAGTTGCTAATTCCAGTTTCAGTTCTGGAAACTGCTTCTAAGATCTGTTCTATGTTCTAGGCGCCGGGATTATTAAACGCTTTGAGGATGAGATTTAATATTCCTGTTAAGTACTTGCGTAGGACATCCTTGATGCTTCAAGCAATACAGTATTAAGCTACTTGTAATGTTGTTAACAAACACTACAATGTATATCGTAGGTATTTAATTTATGTTGTGCCTAAACTTGCTCCCATTTCATACACCTACAAATTCTATTATGACATAAAATACACCTTGTCAAATTGGCCGTCAGACCACAACATTATACTAGTTTATTGCTCCAGAAATAGCGGAATATTCCTTGTCAGGCTGCACCTAGTTATTTGCCATATACTGCATATCATTAGTCGGCGGCACGTGCGGCGTGGCAGGTGCTTTATATCGGCCTGTTGGCGAGTCCATCCGCACTCAAACTGCCCATTAAAAGTTGTTGCTCCCGGTCATAATTCACCAAGTTTACTTTACACTGGAAAGACCAACGCCTGCTAGCAACTTATTTTTGTAGCTATAACTTAAGTATAGAATAAATTAATGGCACCTATGGGTAAAGAACGCATTTTTTACTATTTGTCACTATCTTCCAAACTTCTACTATTCTTCAAAATCGTAATAAAATTAACTGGGAGTAGTTAGCTATAAATACATGTGCGTAGGTACAGGCTTCACAATTTCAATCTTGCACAACGAGCCTCTCTTTAACACTGCAACAAAACATTCCTATCACATTTTATTTCACGCTCTTTAGGAGAGTGATCTACATCAAATAAATCCGTTCCCATTGAGTCTGTGTTACATCATTTATACAACTCCACAGGTTTTTACGATACCTCATCTCGAACTAATGTGGCCTTTGTTACGTGGCCCGCGTCCCGTCATGTGTAGCACACCAATAAACATCCTCTAAGGGAACACATTGTCTGACTGTATTGTACTACACTAACTATTGTAGAACCTGTGATGGAGCGTGCGTGGGCTTGACCGTACAACCGATTGTTATTCGAGCCTTTTGATAAAACACCGTGAGATGAGAGTTACGTCTCTCCGCTCAAATATTTACAGACTCCGTCTAATTTGCCTTTCAAAACGCTCTCTCAGGACGCTGTCTGCGAATTGAATTGTCTCACGGGACAGTTTATAACAAAATGAAACGCTTTAGAAAAAATAAGCGCTATTTTAACCAGTTCGGGCTTATCGAACTATTAGACGGGTGTTGCGAAATATTATTTGAAGCTGTTATCGATTTGCTGCAGGCGACCTACTGAAGTTAATTTCAGTGCAATCACACAGAAACCGCAAACTGACAAACACATGCCGTCATGTGTTTTGAGCTAAACGAGTTTCCATTGTGAGGCGAACCGATCTAGTTCAGCTTTATCCGCTATTGATAATGCTTTACTCGGTTACGTGTATGTGCTAACCTAACCACCCCAAGCCTCTTTAGCTCGACTCATTCCCGCTAAATTGGGCGCAGCAAAGCCCTCGGTTCCCGCGATGCCTGCGGCGCCAATCTCAGCTATTGCCTCCTTCACTTTCAATAACCGTCTAATTTTATACACGGGATCTAACAGAAAAAGTTACGACTTCATCATGGTTATATTTTCCGAGGAAATTGAATCATTTTACGAACAATACCGCCACCTCTCAGTAAAAAAAACAGGCGGCGAACAATCAGCCATTTGTCGACTTTGAATGTAGGCCGTAAACAATGCGAATAAAGGATTCGCGGCATCAAAGTTCAGATTATAGAGCCGTAAGTATCGGACTTTATTGCGTCCGTGCGCCAGCCACCGAAACGGAATTTAATTTTGAATACATCGGAAACAGTTGTTTTTACTCAAAGCTTTGTGAAACTAAATAACGTGAGTTTATTTTTACAATTGCTAACCTTCTGAGGCTTTGGGCACGTATTGATGTTTTCTTTTTAATTTAGAAATAATTTTAATGGGTTGTATTTTTGTTGAGATATTACGAGCAATTGACGAGCAATTGCTTATTGACTTGGGAAAACTTCGGAAAGTTCTCGACGGCAGCGTTCTTTGAATTCTAATGTACATGAAACAATAGCAGCTTCGTAGCGTCGGTAGGTTTACGTAGAAAACGTGGCAAATGAAGCCCTACAGAGGTTTAATTGCCCTCGTGGCAGGGCTTGGGCCCGTATTGCACTACAAACGCCCCAAATGACCAAACAAATTGACCGGCTCACGCGATGCTATGCATAGTATATGAAATACTATTATCATGGAGGTGTTTCCTAGCGAGCTTGCTTAGGAAATGTATAGTAGTTATTGAATTCCAGGAAACCACTATTCTATGAATGTTACTAGACGATCGCAAACTAACAATCCTTGCATTATGCAGCAGTATTTTACTAGTACTAAAATACATTTTCGAGGCACTTCCGTTCAACATTTGCATATTATTGTAGCTGAAGTTAAACATTAATTAGTCACGTCGTCAAGTAAAGTTATACTCAAGTATGTATTTAATATGCCTGTAGTTCTAGTGTAGGTGTAATTACGGTGAAATGTATACCTTGCCTTTTGTTTCGGTTCAGTGGCCGTGCGCTATGCAATTTTACAGTGGATGCGACGCACGGGGCAATTTTTATCTGTACCGTTTTATGCCAACATTCGGTACTGTCTGGTATTTTTTCTATACCTAGCATTAAACATGTTTGTAGAATAGTAAGTTCGACCGAAACTGGTAATTTTTTTTGAACATACGTAAATGTACATTGAGGTTTTTCTTAACAATTAAATGGAGATAAAACGTATGTGTGGTGTAGTTTTACGTCTATTTTTAGTAGATATGAGAATGGCACCCTGGTATAAAAAAAACACTACTTCATAAAAACACTACGTACTTACTTGTAAAAGTACCTAAAACTCAAAAAATATTCTATCAGCTCTGTAAGTAAATATTTTCGTCTGAACAGTACTTGTAACTTAGTTACAAAAGATAGCTCCTATCTACCCTTGTGAAAGTCATTAGCCAGACTTCGTAATCTAATATTACGATGCGAAGTACTCTTGAAATTGCCAGATACAATACCTGAGCGTAATAATTAATTCTGCGAAAAACTGTTTAAAACGATAGCGAAATCCTAAAATAATATTTCATTATTCTTGAAATTAAAAGTCGGTAAGGTGGCCGCGGCTACGCTTGTCACGGAAAACGCTGATTTGAATTATGCTAATATCACGATTTATAACAAATGCCAAGAAATTGTTGCTTTTTACCAAAAACATTATGATGCCAATGAAAAATGTAAATATTCTTTGTACTTTTCTATATTTTGTATTATACGTAGTTGTTATCTTTGTGTAAAATACTGTTTTCTTTTACAGGTAAGCCTGCTGACCTTTCCGGTTGGGTAAGCGTTTGCCGTTTATTGGTAACTACGGTTGGAAGGCTGTTGAGATTGAAATCGTTGCGATCACTGAACTTTATAACAAATTATGATACTCTGAAACTGAAATCTCTTTGTTTATTAGATTTGTGGTACATGATGTCCGTTTCATGGAAGTCGATATTCTGATAATGTTTACGAATATCAAATGTATTTTTGTGTTTATCTCTATGTTTTCTGTTACTGCTGATAGTTGTTATTAGCTTAGGTTTCATTTTCCGTAATGGACAGTAAATGCGTAAACAAAGTCCTAAAATATGATCGGAAAAAAGTTTTATATTATTTAAACGGAGACAGGTTCCCTTTATTTAGTGTATCTTTTATCCTATGTACACAATGTAGTTGTTTGTAAGTATGAGGAGATAAATGATCTAATTTCCGTTCGCTATGAAGTTTTTCCTTTAAATTTCCAAGTGGGCGGGCATTGGATTGGTTCGTAAATTATACTTTCAAATCTCCGGGGATTTATTGGATTTGAAATTGCAGACCGCGAAAGTTACAAGTTTGGGATTTGCTGGTCTATTCGCTTTGAAACGTTCTCATGGTAAAAAAATCTTGCAGTATTCCGCTTGATAACTTTTTGTTTTCGTTTATGATGATGAATATATTTCGCTATTGTTATTGATGATAAAAGTTCGATGAGTTTTAGAAATCCAGCACTTTTCTTAAGATATTCATCATACCATCTTATCTCTCTATAAAAACCATCTCATCATCAAATGCTTCTTACGATCCAAAATTTAGTAGCAACAGCTTTTTTCGAATCAGATCAAAGAAAACGTGTCATTAATATTCTATCTCGTCTCCTGCGAATATGTACTTTTATGGCTAGAACGTATGTTGTCGAACGTTGGCATTAAAGATGAGTCTTTAGGGAATACTTTCAGGTTCGCCTAAAAGGTGCGTGTCATTATATTGGCTTTGACTCACGTTATTACATATCGTTTCGGTAATTTGATTTCAAATATGGTGGTCATTAATTTGGGGTTGCGTTTTTTTAACCGACTTCCAAAAAAGGAGATTATCAAGACTTCTGCAAGTTTTTCTTTTCTTATTCGATATCTAGATACCTTGTTGTGGTACTATTTGATTTTGATTTCGTTAGTATTATTTAGCATAATGCTTTTTTGATAAAAAAAAATATTTGAACAATGATTATGAAACATTTCTTCAAGAAATACATAAGGGTAGCTGATTTTACTATAATTAGGTACATATTGGTTGTCTTTTGTAATAACAAACCCTTTTTTGCTAAGTTGTAGGTCGACTACAGATCTATAATCACTGATCACCCTTAAAATCGGATTAAAAGCTCAGAGGACAAAGTTAGCCACTCAACCTAACGAAAGTAAAGTCTAAATCCCTTTTATTTTCCATCCTTTGAGATTAGCCTGCCTAGTATTTGCGGTAACACGAACGCTCAAAGCAACGGTTGATTGTGAAAGTAACCTACTATTGATTTTCACGACCTCCTTTAGTAGAAAATTGAAATAAAAGGTTGATTCATGTGGTTAGCTTTGTTAGTGATGCAGCGGATTGAATATATTTTTAATGCGGTAGGTAGCGCTATAGTTGAGTGAACTATAGTATGCTTATGCAATTGGTGACGCTGTTAGTTCTCTAATGGGTGACCGAGAATCTCATTTAACTCTGTGTGACATAGTATAAAAGTCGCTAAGCCACGCCAGAGTTTGTTTCATATAGGTATGTATGTACATAATATGTAGGTGCACGGTACGGATAGATAGATTAACGCTTTATTGGACGCACAAATAAAAAAGAACACAACACAAACAAGATACAATTTAAATCTTATGCTACAAATGGCGGCCTTATCGCTAAAAGCGATCTCTTCCAGGCAACCGTAGGATGGAGAGGAAATCATAAAGAACAATAGACACGATACTTGACCTTTTGGAGTCGAGTGGTAGGTATTTGTGATTGTTATTGGGCTTATTATTTTGCATTTTATACCATTACCGATCAAAATGTGACCGTTGATGATAAAAATTATATATAAGTTAAAAATAAACCACTTTATAACAAGCAAACGATAAACATGAAACAACCGCTCATCGATCGAACAGTAGCCGCCATACTTACCGCGGACATTACCAGTAAACTTAGAATGTCAGTGTTCCCGCTGCACTGCTAAAAGTGCAAGCAATAGATACAAATTGTTGTCGCAGCCAGGGGAACGGTGTCCGGGCAGTTTTAGACTGAACATTATTCGTGGACGTTTCAGTTCTCCGTTCTAGGCTACCATATTGAATATCACGTTCGCAGCACTCGATCTTTTGTTTCCATTTCTGTAGATAGTAGAATCTATACCCACTTGTTGTTATGAGTTCATCTATGTTCGAATTTCCAGTTCTGCATTCTCTAATATGTTATGAGAATATCTATATTGAGTTTCCATTTCTGTGGACTGAATATGTCTAGTTGTTTTGAGACCACTCGTATGTTCATCGTGTTTCTCATAACATTTTATCTGGATAGACGATTTGAATTCACAGAACTTAAGACTGCGATCCTAGTTCCATAATAGGAATTAAATTTTATTTGAATATTGCTAGTGCTATCATACTTTACTAGATGTAGATACTATACTATTGTTACGAAAAGCTTTGTTTTTGGAACTGAAGATCTTATTACAAGTTTTCTAAGTAGAATTAGCTTCTATTACTCATCTCTATTATACGAATTGCACAGAATGGTCGATTTTGTCAAGGAGCCTTGACTAAGTTCATCGCTCACGTCGGTTAACCCGATGCTAGGACACTAACCGCCTTATAGCCAGAGAGGGCTATTGCGACTGTCTCGCCTGGCAGACAGGGCACTTATTAAACATTCATCTGCAGTACTACGTTTGGCAATTTTCCTACAAACTTCTTTGTATTATTCAAATTAATGGTTAAAGGCATCATACACATTTACAGTTGGCTATAGCTAATTGCAAGCTACATTTGAGTAGTTCATAACTTTGTGGGAGTTTGAGAAATAATTTAAATAAAAATTCGCATCATTAGGAATTGCGAACCAGCACACTAGAAAATAACAACTTATTATGTTAAACAAATAATAAGAAACTCTAGTAATAATCTCACTCATGATGCTTACTGAACCTTCAAAAGATTTCAAAAAGAAAATGCCTTAGAAATCATCACAGCCGTGTCATTACGACCCTATAAATCGTACATATCAATCAATTTTTTTAATTCTACCTCACTATTAAGTCTAAAACACACAACATTTTAAAGTTTCAATGCTCCTGTTAGACTGGTTGGCATCTCGACCACGCCATATCGAGCGCTTCACCCTCTAATATCCACTTTGCATGCGCGTTCAGGCCCTAGACACTTGCATACATTTGATGGCTACAAACTGTACGACTATTAGCACTTGTTATCAAAATTTCACGAGCTGCCAGGTGCTAGTTTCAGATTACCGGTTGTTGGTATAATGACAATGAGCTTTTGAGTTTGATCGTGTATTCTACGGTTTAATGCTAAAGGTCTTTGAAAGCTTTTGAAACAATGTAATACGAAGTGCGTTGGTGGTTTGATATTTGAGTACATGTTAATAAATAGCTTTTTTGAGTAGGTAGATATTTATGCCAAAATGGGCTTGATCTTGTTTCATGTTTTGATTATAAAAACAATTCGATAACAAGCGAACAAAAGCTTTTTGATGCTTTGGGATAAGATCATAATAATGAGATTTAGGGTGGGTAAATATTATGAAGACAGTAAGTAAACAATTCGAGTAGGTACATAATAGAACTCAAAAGTGGCTTTATGAGGAGGGTAAAATGCCCGGGTAACGTACTTATAGCGATGAACAGTGCAGAGAATATGAATTAGAAGGGGTGAATCCAGAATATGACACATGGAAATCACGAATGATGTACGTTCGAGATTAGCTCCTCAAGGAGACAAGATATATTGAAAGTAGGACATGACTAGTTCTATAATAACATACATTTTTTGTGGTTTTTGTTGTTGCTTTTTTTTTTGCTAAATATTGTCCTGACCATTTTACCCTAAACAATTTCAGATAGCGTTTTCGCGTCGTCATTATAATCGTGCCGCTCCAATTAAAAACTAATAATATCGTGGGCGTAGTAAGAATGACTATGCATAGTTTTTAATTCGGCATCGTACCAGCGTAGTGTTGCACCAAGTCACGAGGCGAGCACGCGGTTGTAGTACGCATGCGCTCTACGTGACAGCCGTGGCCTGAGGGGCGGGGTACACCCCTACCACCCCCTACCTGCCACCTGAATCTACTCCCACCTCACACTTGCACGGCGTTAAAACCCGCCATATTTCACGGCTGCGACGAGTGTCATTTACTCGTATGCTTGTCCTCTCACAATCAAGAACAGAAAATTCAATATTCGACACCCGTCCAATCAAGCGATTCGATTCCAATTGAAAAAGTAATATACCTGGAATGGAGTTTTCGTTTCGTTCCAGCAAATTGTTCCCGAGTTGATACAGACGTCTTTTAAGTGAGTGGTTTTTGTCTTGGCAGGGGCAGATATTGTCATTGACTGGCGAGGGGCCAAGCATGGGTCGAGTTAGCATCGCGCTCGGGGAGCTTCCTTCATCGTTTGATCGAGTTCACGTCATGAATAATTAGGGTCTATTTACTTAAGATTATTGCCGCAACTGTATATCTCAGAAGTCAAGAAAAGTCTGTCCTGTAATGCTTGTAAGTTTTCTAAATATTGAAAGATAAGAAAATCTTACGTTGGTATGAAACTCGTGATCGAAGAGTCTGTTTTGGGATTACATATGTTTCTATTGAGACATCTTATACCCAAAGAACAAGGCGAATATGCAAACAAAGAGCGAAAAGATTTGTGGTCCCTCCGGCCCCAAACAAATACTGCCTGCGAAACATACAAATATGTAAACACACTCGCGTTCTGCTTGTGTACATATGTCGAGATTTTTGGCGTCGGTCCAGAGTTTTGGTAGCTCACCACATACTACCCTAGGCGGCCATTCGCCTTTGTTGTTGTCGGAGTACCTTGAGTTATGGGATACCGTTTTTGCCACGTTGCTTATCATCCAAAATTGAGATAAATGGATTTTCTCCCTTCTATATTATTTGAATGAATGTGTAGCCTGGTATTCTAGTTCTTTTATTATGCCCTTCGTGTTTTTATTAGGTTGATGGCGGCACTGAATGCGCTGCGCCAGTGGATTGGAAGAGGCTTATCTGGCTTTCAGAATGGTCTTTTAATCCTTCAGCTTTCGATTAGCAATGCCCGTTACGATTACGGCTCTCATTAGCCTGATAACGCCTAGTGTTTCGAATCGCAATGCCCTAATAAGACGAGATTTCGGGAGGTCAATGTATTGTGATGTTCAGCTGTGTGTAAAACTATACCCGAAACTGTACCCGGGTGGAAATAGGATTACACCAAACGGCGGATTTATACTGAGGATTTGTGGAATCCCGCCGGACAAAAAGGATACCGCCTGGATACAAAAGTATTAGAGGCCATGTTTGATAATAATGCGCTGTTTGTAACGCTTATGTCGCGGCATATTAGTGCAGTAAGTAACAAAAACATATCGAAGTAAATCGTGGCGATTTCTATATTCTCAGCACCCTACTGTATCTGCGTCATAATCCCGTAGTTTATATTTACACTCCTACTAACAAATGTTAATCAAGCCATCTGTATGTGTCTACTTATTATGGTAAAAGCATTGTACTAAGAAACCATGTTTTATTTTTCACGCTTACCCGACAGTGGCGCTAAAATGTGAGTATAATATTTCACGAAATCTAGACTTGAAGCTGAATTACCGTGATTTACATGAATATCTAACGAGATAATATCAGCTTTGTCTCGAGGAGACTTTGCAAACTAGCGAATTGGGCACTGACAAAACGACAAAGTGGATACGATTTGCATAGTGTCTTTTTAGCCTCGTTCTTGTTCGCTCGTTCTAACGCTTCCTGGAGCCTCCATTTACCGCACAAAGCAAGCGTCGAGAGTGGGAACCGCGAGAAATGTTGCTGCAGTATAATGAATAGCTCCTTTTTAAATATGCATTGCAAATGATAATGCAAAGGAGGCTTTGCTCTTTTATTGCTATATGAAAGACTTGAGATTAAACCTGTAGTTTTGAACGCCTAATAATAATTGTTCTACTATAAAGACTTAGTAAACACAGTCTATTAAATCCTCCTGGATAATGCTATCTATACAAGTAAATCGCTATTAAGTATAGCCCAAACGTTTCCGTGCAACACAAAGAATAGTCACGCGAGTTGCGAATCAATATCAATCAACTGCTTATCCCTATATTCTCTTTCATCGTAGTATGCTCGAGTAAGCAACTATATACTTAATTTAGTTGTAATAACCGGCTAGCACTTACGTCAAAAATTAAGTCGAAAAATTAGCTCGACAAGTTTCGGAAATCTGAGGTTTCCATCATCAGGAGGACGAGTCAGCACGCGCGTCCCGGTTGGCCGCCTCGTCCAGACTCTGACACTGGCTGTCTGAGAGGAGACAAGTCTGGACGAGGCGGCCAACCGGGACGCGCGTGCTGACTCGTCCTCCTGATGATGGAAAACTCAGATTTCCGAAACTTGTCGAGCTAATTTTTCGACGTAATTTTTGACGTAAGTGCTAGCCGGTTATTACAACTAAATTAAATCATGCCTTACGGGAACTATAATACAGTGAACTATATACTTACGTATTATGTTACATGTGCCAGCATTATGACGTGTACACTGTACCTTCTGTTTCTTTGTTCGTACGTAACTCGATCTTGCTTCATAGGAAAGTGTTGCTAATATCAACAGGTCGTATCTGTTATACGGCCGACTGATTCTATAACACTTTGATTAAAAATCTCTGTAACGATTTTAGATTCCTTTCTAACGGCCAATACATTTTTTAGGTACGCCCAAGTATTCTCTTTACTTGGACATAAATAGTATATCGGCTGTTAAAAAAGAATCTAAAATGTTGTACAGATTCGCAATAAAAATGTGTCGGTCTAACATCGTTTTCCTACGTAATTTCCATGCCAAAATCTCACCATTAAAACTATTTTCTAATCATTAATCTTCCCAAAATTTCAGACACGGACAACCAGCGTGTGATCATCCACGTAAAAGACGTGAACGACGAGCCTCCATACTTCATCAACCGACCTCTGCCGATGCAGACTGTCGTCCAGTTGAACGCAGCTCCCAACACACCCGTCTTCACACTCCAAGCTCGAGACCCTGATACCGACCACAATATACACTACTTTATAGTAAGAGACAGGACTGGAGGACGATTCGAGGTAGATGAGAGGTCGGGTGTGGTGCGCACGAGGGGCACTGATCCCTTCCAACTGGATATGGAGTATGTGCTCTATGTGAAGGCTGAAGATCAGGTGAGAATGTACTGTATTAATATAAATAATATAGTGTAACGTATACGTGTACGAGACAATGAACTATAAACTAACAGGATAAATTATCATAAAGCTTTTTCGTAATTATGCAACTTGCAAGACCTGTTTGACGGTAGTTTGTTGAAAAAGGATACTTAAAAAAATATTTATTAAACCTTCCCTTCAAAATACTGGATATCCAATATATAAAAATTCAATTGCTAACGTTGTAAATAATAATGTTTCAAAAAAAAGTAAGCATGGAAAACGAAAACATCCATGATTTACGATGGTCAAAGATGAGACGGGAAAAGGTTTGAAAAGATCCCTTCCTCGCAGTTATGAATTACCTGCCTACATTATTTATGTGATAGCGCACGGTCAGGGATTATTGAGTATTACTTTCCAGTTTTCAGCCTTCAGCCTCGGCGTTACTTATGTGAAGGTTTCTTTTTGTTATGATAAGAGATGGAAAGATCAGGCATATAAAAGTGCTTTCGGACACCTTTTAGCTTTCTGGTATTCTCGAACCTTTTCCGAAAGCACATTAAGATTGGAATTTATCGGACAGTTGAATGGGGCTAGGCCTCATCCTCATTGTTGAAATGGTTCGAGTGAATTTTCTCAGGTCAAAAGCTAGACAGATATTTTATGTTAGATTTCCCTTAAGTAAGTACCTATGTAGATTACTATGAAAGAAGCTGTCTTGATAGTTTTAAAACGGTTTACGCTCGGAAATGGCTTAAGATTGATGTACCATGACAAGTGATATCTACAATAAATTTATAACATGACCCATCGAAATACCATGATGAGAATAACACTACATCATCTCCATTCAAAATATCTGAACGTAGTTTTAATTTCTGCTAATCGTGTCCAAACGGCTCAGTACTTTGTTAAGCTACGGGAGTTTCCGAATTTCCCTAAAGTCATTCGTAAAAGGATCACGTTTTATCTTTTTATTTATCTTTCTGTGTTTTATCATGGTGATTCATGAATATGAGATGAGTTTTGCAGAGCCGTTCGTTCCGATTGATTGTTTGCAGTTGGTCAAAGCAATTACGCGAATCAAAATCTGTTGGTACACAGTCAATGTAGAATTCATTAGTTGAATGGATTTCAGCTTGAGTAATATGAAACATATTTTATTTATGAATTACTTATCGACAGTATTGTAAACTGAATTTCTTTGTTTATGTCAATATTATTATAGTGTTTATATTAATGTCGACATATCAACAAACTTTGAAATATTTTTTTCAATACACCAAATCGATGTGAATAATTATAATTATTGTATATAGTGTGAATATTCAAAAAACTCAATAGAATATTTTAAAACAATATGTATTTATGGTTTGAATTAAAAATGTATTTCGTTTTAAAATTATCATGATACAAAACTAATAAAAGCTTCTGTACAGAAATTGTTTGGAACTTGTAGAAAGCTCTCGGAAACTAACACCTGCCTGAAAGCTCTGGCATGGCTTCTATTCAACGAACAGAACATTGGCTGACCCAATTAATTTATCAATATCGTGTTACCCGCGTGACTCATGGAAAATTCGGGTGTATTTAACTTGCTTCACACTTGTGATTATACATTACACAAGGGTTAATCAGTAGTTGACGAGAAATTACAGATTTCTCATGAAATCATTTCATAAGTTTACGTTTGGCAAATCATGATTTTTGTAGTGTAACAATATTGTTCGTTTCTCAAATATTTCGAATATTATTTGGAAAAGAAAAGGTTTGGATTTTAGATGAAAACTTGGACCACATTAAAGTTACAAGTAATTCAATATTATCATGATATCTTTTACTCTCAGTAGATACGATATTGTTGCTTTTCCCAAGCCATGTCTTTAGAGCAAAACATTATAATGTTTTGCTCTATTGACTAGTTCTAACACAAATCTACCAATGAAAAATTTTCCTCAAATCCCATCTAACAACCTTCCAGAGTGGCAGAGTAGACGAACGCCGGTTCCAGTCGACTCCAGAGGAGCGTCTCAGCATAGTCGGCGGCAAGCGAGCGCCACAGTTTTACTTGCCCAGCTACGAGGCCGAGATCGCTGAGAATCAGAAGAAGGATTCTGAGTAAGTGTCTTGTTTTATGTTATTTTTTTTTACATACAATGGATATATGTATACCTATAAGAATTGCACTGTGAGCCATGCAACAGACATTTTAAGACTTAACTTGGTTTTGCGAACCATATACGGGCTCATAGCCGTAACAAAGATAAGTGGGCGAGATTCGCCATTGGCGGACACCCCAAGGAGGAAATACTCGTATACGTAAGAGTATATATAAAAAAAAAACTGATATTGTGAGAGTGGCCAACACTGGTCTTAAGAGTTTTGAATCTGCCCGTAGAACTTTTGACATGGCTTAGGTAACACGTTTGTGCCACTACGATTTTTCTGAAGTTCCGGTATGTGTTAAACGACTGCGGTACTGAGACAGAATATAACAGCAGTTATTACAGATGTTGTACTCGGAACAATCTGGTTGCGACATTATTTTTGCTCGTAAAATCAACGTATGGCGATGGCGAAACATCTTAAAGTGAGCTACATTTGAAACTCTTCATTCTGCTACACACTACACCGTGAAAAATATATTGGTCCCGGCTGTTTGTCTAGTACGGCAGTCGTTAAGCCATGTCAGAGGCCCTTAGGGCGGTTTGACACCAGAGTTGGCCACTCTCATTCTATAAGCAGAAGAAGAAGTTGTTAACTGCGGCTGCGATCGCAATGTTTTAGATTAAAAAAGCCTATGCCTATGGTAGTAGTATTATGGTCCTCAGAGTGGGGTACGGTCAAAAGTTACGACAATTCATTTTGGAATTTAAAGGTTTAAACAAAAAACAAACACACTTTCATTCGTATCATATTGGTATGATGATCAATTTCTGCCTATATTATCTCTGTGTGGTTCAATTGGAATTCAAGTTGTGGCTATGAAGCATCTCAACAAGTCGCCACAGTTTCAGTCTATTAAACGATTTATTGTAGTGTCCGTTTGAATGAATGTTTGTTCTAACAAACGCGGAAGAAAGTGAATGCACCGAGCGAGAACAAAGTGACACTCTGACGGACACTTTGTGCAATCTCGTGAATTGATTGCTGGAAATACCGATGGGTGTGAATTGGCTTGTTGAGAGACGTTATAGAATATTCTACAATTTCTATATCTTTATGACTATCAATTTCTATATTTATTCAGTTATCATATATTACAGATTAGTGAGTGCTCGCGGCTTCGCTTGCATTAAGAACTAAAACTAGCATCCCCCATTTCATCCCTTTAAAAGTGGCATTTCCAAAATCCTTTGTTAGCGGATGTCTACGTCATAACATCTACCTGCATGCCAAATTTCAACCCAATCGGTCCAGTGGTTTAAGCTGTGCGCTGATAGATCACTATACCAGACAGTCAGTCAATCAGTCAGTCAGTCAGTCACCTTTGAGTTTTATATATATATAGAGAAGTATGAGTTGAATATATGTATGTATGTACATATATGTTCTGTATACAAGCGTGCGTATATTAAATTTTAATGCAGTAAGCTATTAGTCGTGTAGGTAGCATGCAACTACGTCTAGACATTTTGTATAAAAACCTAACGATTAATCGTCTTAAACATGTACAATACTTTTACTTACGAAAAGCGCCTGTAGCTTAGAGTACAGTGGTATAACAAATCTTCTATTACCTACTTACCAAAGTTAATTGTGATTCTGAAAAGTAATTTTGCTAGAAAACAGAAAATTCATCTCTTTATTAACTATTTATTTGTAACTATCCTTGCGAGACTAATATAATATAGTCATAACATAACATAACCTACTGCTAAATTAATTAAGCAATCATAAAATTTGAGTAAAAATGCGATTGTGGTTAGTGAATCGTTAAAAACACAAACTTGTTAAAAAAAAAACAATCTTACTCGCTTTAAAAACGCTACGAATCTTCGTAGCTTGCACGCGTAGATCCTCTACGTAGAACAATCTTACTTCTTCACACCAGCTACGCAGAATATCTTGTTCAACTTAAAACAAACTCTCACGCCTTTGCAATAAAGACGTTTATTCAGTGCCGTTACTCGATCAGTGACTTACACAGTGTGTGTGCTCAGTCTCTACCAAGTGTAAGATAGATGCCGACCAGTTCCGAGAACCCACTTCAAGCCATTACAATGATTTACTTACTTGTGTTTGTAATCGCAGCAAGTTACGATGAATGGGTGAATGGCCTAGTTCTAGGATCTGTAGTTTGAGTTGTATGATGTGACAAATCGTCACGTATGGTGGTTGTATATCAAAGTTTAGGTCCGGAAAAAGTGTAATGAAAGTCTTTTAGGTAGCCATCTTCACCATCTATGGACAGACATACAGCTTGGAAGCCCAAACAGATGCCCAATCAATATCATCGTACTAAAATTTGATTCAATTTCGGCAATATCAAGTACCTACCTATCTTCATTTAGGTCTAAGTGATGACCTCTTTATTTAAAAAAGTCAACCACGTATTGAACCACGAATATTGAAACCTAAATATCTTAAATTGTAAGAAAAAGTATCGCAAAATATTTACACAAACTTCATCCTAAAAGTCGCGAGCTTCCCGAAGTTAAGCAAACTAAACGTGTGCTTCTGTATTTTAGTGTTACTCTCGAGATTTCGCCTACAATTCTAACATTCCGTATAAGTATCCAAGTTTCCGATTTCCGAGCGTTTTCTTGGTAACTATTTACATATTAGGAAGATACTGATTCTTATACAAGTGCTTGTTTGTTATAGCTTACTTCTATAAGGAATTTGTGTTAACTATGCATGCACTCAATGTTGGAAAGTAACTACCTATGGAAGGCTTAATAGTTGCTTCTGGTTGAAATCTGAATAAGAAGATTCCATAGTAAACTAGCAAACACTAAGCACTACCCTACCGTACCTAATCCACAACACAAATCTATTGACAGAGGACAAATTATGTTATAACATTTCTAATGTGGATCTTTCACTAATACATCTTCACAAATGTATATTTATACACTCGTTTTTTTCTGCTGAACGTCCAGTATAAAACTAATTACAGACACATACATATACTTGCTACATTTAGACACAAGCAATTGCAAGCAATCTTGCTTAGTTTATAGATAAACCGGTTCTATTCTATTCATTGCACATAAAATGTAATTTACACATATTTTCTAAGACATATAATACCGAGGCTTTTAAACATTTTTTTATTTATTTATTATAATATTGATAACTATATGTAAATGTTTTCTAACCAAAACATTTTCTACTTTACAGCATAATATCAGTGAAAGCCAAATCCTTTGCTGACCGCGAGATTCGCTACACCCTGAAGGCGCAAGGCCAGGGTGCTGGTACCTTCAACATCGGCCCCACGTCAGGCATCGTGAAGTTGGCTAAGGAACTGGACTTCGAAGACCTGAGGCAGCCCCACGTGTACTCCCTGGTCGTCACCGCTACCGAGGACTCTGGTGGATTCTCTACTTCTGTTGAGGTATGTTTACAATTATAAACTAAGTTTATTTGTGTAGTTAACTCTGGCATTAAGAGTATCAAACGCCCATGGCAAGAGTATTAAACGATTCAGATGTGATTTGACAACTATTGAATTATAGCTCAAAATATTGTATGAGTAATGTAAATGATAAGATTTACTGTTTCGCAAGGTTTTTTTTGGTTGAGCGGCATTGATTTATTACATACTAAGTTCCTTACTATTATTCATTTATTTATTTATAAAGAATCCGAAATTTATATTTAAGAAGGAAAATTCATATTTAAGACTTTCTTGGCAACTTGTAACTTGATTCATACATAATTATAGTAAGGATACTAAGTATTTTTTTTTACATTAGATTGGCTCACGCTTGACTACAACTTGCCTGATGTTAAGCAACGTTGTAATCTGCGATCTAGCGCGCTTGCCTAGAAGAAACCGGTTTACACTCGACTTGAAGAACGACAAATTATAGTTCAATTAGATTCGGGCAAGGAGTTCCACAGTTTGGCTGTTCGCAAGATGAAAGTCGAAGCAAACCGCTTGGTGCGAGTCTTTGGAACCTCAACTGTATAACGGTGCCTTCTTGCCGTACCTCGACTCGTACGATGGTAAAATGGGGTTACAGGAATTAAATTATGCAATTCCTCCGCACACTCTCCGAAATGCAACCTGTAAAAAACTGAAAGACTGCCCACCGTACGGCGGTGCTCAAGGCTTTGTAATTTTGAGCTACAGAGTGAGTCTTTCGCGATGAGCTTTTTAAAAACTAATAAATAAGTAATCGCTTTATATTACATACATAGATTATATTGCTCACAGTCAAAGTGAAAATCAGGCACTTGCCGTATCCATAAAAAGCTACACATGTCAGCCGTTGTAATAAAATTAGATCCCTCCATTAGACTCAACGAAGACCTAAAACCAATAGGTACATAAATACATACGCAAAGTATAGTACCTATGACCTTTTCCAAATAGGTACATACATGCTTTTAGTCTGCCATTTATCATAGCTATACAGAGTTACTGATATCAAATCAGCAACATTTTATATACTTTATGCATCAACACAAAAACTTACTTTCTGCGATAAGAGTTTACGACAATTCTCGAAAAAAAAATACAACACTTTGTCACTTAGTCAAAATGAACTCGCGGAAATTGTTATCTTCAAAGCGAGAGTGGATCAGTCCTTATTGTCCTCCATCCTAAACCGTAATGATTGCTTACCATCAGCCGAATTATGGCCAAGATCAAACCATTTTCATGTAAAAAAAACAAACAATCATCACACAAACAGTACACGTGACTTAATTATTATCTATTTTCGTGAACTAAACAAGTAGGTACCTAATTAATCAAGAGTTATTGATATAGACGTGCTAAAATCGCCCATAAAAGATCTTTTGGGACAGAAATAACCCTGTATGGTAAATTAATTTTCCACTCGACATGGCGTCGATTCGCTGACCTTTTCTCACCTTTTACTAAGCTAAAAGTAATGTAAGATACGTAAAAGAAACTTAATAAATCACTTTTGAATAAAACTTGCGTTGTTTCTGAATTATTATCATTAAAACTTTACAGACGGACTAATACAGATACCGAAAGCAATTAAAATGTACAGTGTTTGTCCATTGTATCAAGAAAATGTTGATGAAACTTTTTGATTGTAAAAGATAAAAAAACACGAAGTAACTTTTTACTTTTAAATAGCTTTTTACTTTTAAATACATATTCGGATATTATCCGAATATGTATTTAAAAGTAAAAAGCCAGCAACAATGAATTATTATTATTTTCATAATATATGGTGTTCCCACAGTAATTTTTACGAAAATTGCCGTTACGATTATGTTTTTGATTCCCGGATCTTATTAATAAACTATTCTTATAAAATTCTTAAGTTATATTAAAATCTTGCAGACACGTACTTCCCATAATCATTGTACATAAAGCTTTAGGTTTAATTGAAAATACACTTTATGAACCACATATTAAAATCCGAATTCCCTATTTTCCAGCTAACAATTCGAGTGACGGATGTAAACGACAACGCACCAAAGTTCGAGCTACCCGACTACCAAGCACACAACGTGGATGAAGACATACCACTCGGCACCAGTATATTGAAGGTCAAAGCTATGGACGCAGACTCTGGCAAGAACGCCGAGATCGAGTATTTGGTTTCTGGTAAGTTATCTACTAAATTAATACTTATATGCTTAATTCATCCCCAATTTTTATTTAGAGCGTTCGCCGTTTTTCTGACTAAAAAAATCTAAAGAGCTTGTGCAGTTACGTTAACCAATTTATGTAGACAAGCCGAACGCGATTGAAGCCTTACAGGATAATATACCACGCGATAGGCTAAAATTATCGAAAAAGAGATGCTAATTAGATCTTCCGAATGGACCATTTGGAACGAAGTGGCGGACAACATTTATATGAAAATATTTTACATCGTAATTGGCAAAAAAATCTAGATTCCATAAAAATGGATTTAAATTATGTGCTATTTGACCAAGGAGCTTTGCACCTAATCTACGAAGTTATAAAGCTACTTACTCAAAATCGCCATAACGTCCCTTTCGCCTACTCCTCATTCTATTGACTTTTGACGTTACGTGACGAAATATGTACCTAGCGGCTTTTTCTATGAAAACCGACTTCGTTTTTGGATAGGTAATTTTTTAATGCCGACAGTTATTTCAATGACGAACATTTCCAATTTCAGATGATCACTTCAGCGTTGATTCCAACGGCATCATCACCAACAACAAGCAACTGGACGCCGATAACAATAACGCTTACTACGAGTTCTCAGTCACCGCAAAAGACAAGGGAGAACCAGCCAAGACAGGCACAGCTACAGTCAGAGTTTACACAAAGAACAAGAACGATGAAGAACCAAAGTTCTCACAACAAGTATACACGCCTAATGTAGATGAGAATGCTGGACCCAACACTCTAGTTACAACAGTAGTAGCATCAGATAAGGACGGAGATAATGTACGCTTCGGTTTCGTGGGAGGCGGCACCAGCTCCGGACAGTTCGTCATTGAAGAAATCACTGGAGTAATCCGACTTCACAACAAAGCCATATCACTAGACAGAGATAAGTACGAACTCAACGTCACCGCGATGGACGATGGAGCTTGCTGCGTCAACGGAGATGCAACTATACACACATCCACAGCAGTCGTCGTTGTATTCATCACCGATGTAAACGACAACAAGCCTATATTCAAAGACTGTCCAACTTACTTCCCTAAAGTAGAGGAAGGCGCTCCGAATGGCAGTCCAGTCATAAAAGTCCACGCAACAGACGAAGATAAAGGTGTAAACGGACAAGTAAAGTACTCGATAGTACAGCAACCGAACCAAAAAGGGACCAAATTTACAGTAGACGAGGAGACAGGTGAAGTGTCCACTAATAAGGTATTCGACAGAGAGGGAGACGACGGGAAATTCGTGTCGGTTACTGTAAAAGCGACCGATCAAGGCGAACCTTCGCTTGAAGGTGTATGCTCCTTCACCGTCGAAATAACTGACGTCAATGATAACCCCCCACTATTCGACCGACAAGTAAGCACGCACTTAGTTCCTAGCTAGTAGCACCAACTTGCATGTCATCACATGTAATACAATTTGCATGACTTCCAGCCGGCCTTTATCATTGACCTGTCGATGTATCTTGCAGAAATACGTGGAGAATGTAAAACAGGACGCCAGTATAGGCACCAATATATTGCGAGTGTCCGCGTCCGACGAAGACGCCGACAATAATGGCGCTATAGTGTACACTCTAAGCGCGCCGTACAATCCGGCAGATATAGAATACTTTGAAATCCAGCCCGAATCGGGCTGGATCGTACTAAAGAAGCCTCTCGACGTAAGTATCTCATCAGAACCCGCTCGTAGATAAGATATGATAAGAGAGATGTATGAAAGGTATAAACTTTACGACAAAGTTTGGTGGATGATGGCTACCTACAGGCCTTAGGATTCAATTGGCACATACTTTAGTTGGTTTCCATGTAAATAGTTCTAAATTGAGCTGCTGTAAATAGCTGGTGAGGGCGCGTCCTGCCGGGCTGCAGGGGTCTCGTCCATTGAACGCCCCGGGGGCGCTTGTTCCTCTTGCAGCACCCTTAGTTTGAGTTGCGGCCGCCAGCGCCTGCGCGCGCAAGCACTAACTCTTCGTTCAACATTTATTTCCGCAGCACCATCTTGCATTGACTATCTTGCAGATACGACTTGTGTACAAAATACTTAACCCTAACAGATATACTGCTGTAAATATTTTCACAGTTGATACCTACGTTTAGTTCTAAAACATGTACAGTTTCCGTAACCGCACTTCTGTATATTCCGCACTGACTAGTTTTCGAGTTTATTTTACTGTAATTGAGAAGTTAACTTGATTTGAGAAGCTTATGCTTGTAACGTACTAAGTATTGTATGTACATGTTTTGTTACTAACATGCGACTAGCGGCGGCGCCCGAGCCGGTTCGAGCCCGGCCACCCGGCGCCGTCTGTACGACTACTCATGTAATATAATTCATTTTCATGATAATTTTGAAATTTTTTCCAGGGCGCCACTATAACTGTCTGTAATACCTTGTATAACATTAGTTAGTAGTATTGGGATGGGCAGATTGCCTCGCGGCAGTCTGGCCATCGGGCCAGTTGTGACATATTCCTTCTGTGAAAGGGGCATCGTTCTCAATTCCAAATTTGTACAGTTAAACCGTAACGTCCATCGTTTGTAATATATTCATTTCGATGAGTGTCGTTTCGTTGTAGTACCTATATGAGGCCGAGAACCGTTCTTGCGACGACTGACCTCTCGCCATGTCTTGTACGCAGAGCTGCATGCGTTTGCCTGCTTTTTGTTTCGTTCCTTGATTTCTTTATTATAATTAGTTTAGTTAATTATATTATACCTACTGTAAAAAGTACCTAATACTACCTAATGTACAGTTTGTCTTTCCTCATTGTACAGATGAAACCTGTAAAATACGATATCTAAACATTTAGTTTCCGATTATGTTGTTGCACCACTAATATTGGCTACGAGGATGCTGTAAGTACGATCGGCGTGGCTGAGAGATGCAGACGTGAGTGCCTGACTGTAGATACTGTTCTTGCTATCTTCGATGTTTCCTTCTCTTTTATTTTTGCTTACTGAATGTCAGACGACGAATGCTAGTTTTTATATATATATAATTAATTCGTACAATACCGTACGTCGTCAACCACCAAAGACAAACAATGTGGAAGTGACCGATACTGTTTATTTTGTTCTATTATGTTGAGTTGGTATTAGCGATGAGTACTGTTATTGTGTTATTTATGTTGAGTTGTGTTCTGTTCCCCGCCTGACCCGTGTCTCTGCCACGTAGCGAGACCGGTACCGCCTGCGCGTGCGCGCCTCGGACCGCGGCGCGCCGCCCTCCTCGGCAGACGTGGACGTTGAGTTAGACGTGGTAGACAGGAACAATAAGCCCCCCATCTGGGACATGACCACCTATGGCCCCGTTCACATCAAAGAGAATGTCACAGTGGGTACCGTAGTGACCAGTGTGAAAGCAAGGTTGGTATAAGGCGCCGCGGGCCTGAGGGCCCGCCGCTCCTCTCCCTAACACTACTAACGACGTGGTTTTGTCTGTTTCCATCGATTCTTTCCCCGCTAGCGAGAAACGTACAAGTTGGAGGCTATGGCTCAAGACAAGGGCTTCCCGCCCTTGTCCAGAACCGTGGAGGTCCAGATAGACGTAGTGGATCGCGCGAACAATCCCCCCGTGTGGGACCACGTGGTGTACGGCCCCATCTACATTCGAGAGAATTTGCCCGTCGGTGCCAAAGTGGTGTCCGTGAAAGCAAGGTGCGTGGGAATCAGTTCGGCACGGGCACCGCACGCAGCCCCGACACCTGCACGCGCGCCTGGCTCTGTCTCCCTGCTAGCGCGGGGCAAGCCTCTTTATAGCGCTCTCTAAGACAACATTCATTCTGAGGAGTGCGCAATAAGGGAGCATGCAATCTTCGCTTCGAGGCGCCATTTGTTCCCGCTTCATGTTGAAAAGATTGCCAAAATTGGTTTTGGTGATTGGTTTCGAGATGGAGCGGTAACGGCTGACACTTATTCACTCGTCTTATCCCAATCGAATGGAAATAAGCCTTCGCTTTAACACAGACGTTGCTGGGGTTATTTTCTCTCGCTGTGAGGGGACGGGTGTTGTGTGCGCGCGGGGAGACGTCGCCGGGCGCGGGTACGTTTGACCCTCACTGGTGATCTGGATCGAGTATCATTGTGCGTGCATTGATGTGCCTTGCCACGAACACATGGGAACGTCACCGTGCATTAGAGGGGATCACTGCTTACGTGGAACGGGTACACTGAATTGTGCTTAGTTCGTTCACAAATATCTACAACGTCGGCCATGACCTTTTAGATATTTCTGAAGTGAATGTGGGTAAATTCAAATTAAATAATATTACGTCTATGTCTGTTGTTATAATGCATGTAGGCTGATTCATCAGTGAATAAAGAGATATATTTAAATTTAATTGATTAAATTCATTGATAGGTAAAAGCATGTTTCGATGTTTAGTATCAGTAGAGTTGATTATATAGATAGGTATGAATCGAAAACTTTATTCGTGAAAGTTGTTTTAATTGCTTCCCATTTATTTTTGCATTTTTTAACAAGTATGTACCTAAAAAGTTACTTAGATGATATTATTTTACCTACAAAATTATTCGAAAATGTTACCTACTCATTTTGGTTCGAGTAGACAAATGCTGTAATTTTTGATAATTTGCGATCCAAGGTTACTATGATATGAGATAGTATTGTTAGTATAATTAGCTTGATTTTTTAATGATATAACAGTAAACTTTTTAGTAGTAGGGGGTTTTCATCAATTTGTCTGTTTTAAACTATACGAATTAGTAGATAACTGTAGAAAAACCTACCTGTTATGGTTATGTCTGCATCATTAATAATACACGGGCCCGAATAAAAAAATCGTGCATTTTTCATCATGCATTGTTCACAGAGTGCGTTCATTGGATAATTTATTACACATCTATTTTGTCTATCTGTTCGTCCCTTACCACACATTTCAAACTTACAAAGGCCACAAAGTGGAAAAGCAACTTTACTAATCCACCCTTTACTAATTCATTATTAGATTTAATTCATCTGTTTCGTGTATGTACACCAAGCAACAAATGTTTTAATTACATATTTTCATGAATTCAAAGCTATTGATTTTATAATACGACACTATCGCTATCGCCAAGCGCGGCTAATATAAGAACTAACACGATGTGCTTGAAACAGCGCCATCTAGAGATTGAGCAAGGAATTACTTTGAGGACACAAAGACAAGGGAACGCTCCCGTAATTTTACGGGACGTCTCAATCTCAGTAAAACCAGATTCCGGCAATTTTCCAAAAATAAAACAGGAAAACTGGCGCTAGCGTAGCATTAACTGAAGAGTGAATTATATTTTGTAAATTGATTTCATGGTCAATTACTATGTTATTACCTACGTTATTATCTACATGCTTGTTGCTTGGTGTAAACAATTGTTTATGCTTTGAGGGTAGGTCACAGTTCGATGTACATATTCCTTAACTAAATAGTTGTGCCAACATCTCAATATGAAATTTGGTCAATCTTATTTTCATTAAAATAACTCCTAATATTTTCGTTAACTTTTTTGTTGACTTTTACAAAACGCTGAAGTTGTTTATCAACGTCAGCGTTTTCAGCTAAACAAGTCCTTTTAAGCCCACCTGCTGAAAATGTTTGTTTTTCACAACCACCGTCAGTCCCCTTTCGGCACAAATTTAAAAGCGCACAATTAGGTTAAAGGGTTAAACAAATAAACAAGGAAGGTCTCACAATCATAATTTCATAAGCTTTTTTACCGCACCCCACTCAACCGGATGGTTGAAATATAAATTGCGAGATGACGCGAAAACACTGTTTGTAGAAATGGACTCGCCTACCTGCGGACGAAACCATAAGAGCATTTTTAATGATGAACCTCTAACCATAATATTACCGTGCTCTAACATAGTAAAAGTTGCGTACTCATAAAAATGGACGGTACTGAACTTTATGTGAGAAACGATCTTTATGGCTGCTTTACCGCTTTGCGAAATATTTTCCAAGGGCGAAGTGTAACGATTCACTCTAACCTACCTATATTTTTTTTAAATCTAAATCTAAATTAGAATTAAATTATTATTAATGAACAATTAATCTCTATCCTATCTCTAACTTCAGCCTGTCTAATGTTACTAGCATAGCGACGCCTATTAGTTAAATATATGTGATGTCATTAGTTCAGCCTACCTAATTCTGTTATCTTCTTATTAATTAATTTTACAACTTTCTTCTACCCAGTTGATATTACACTAATGTATAACCGTGTAATCTTTCATCGACTCAATTCACTCGCTCAGTACCTACTTCTTCAGCCTATAACTTTGGACTATTGAACTATACCACAAATCTCTGTGAATGCTTTTACTAGTAAAGATTATGTTCTAACATTGCCACTTTGCACAAAATGTAATTCGGCCAAGTCTAGCCAAGCATTCATATTGTACCGAGGAGTATGGTACATATCTGGCAACATTTTAAATATCATACGACTTTTTATGGCTATTCTTAGAAATTCTGGCTACGTGACTACTGGAACCGTTTCCACGAAACCTACCGACTTCTTGGAATTTGTGCCCACGTGACCCCACGTGACCCCACGCCGTTGGCTTGGTTGAGTGTTTGTCCAGTTTCACTACTAAATAATGCTACACATTTGTGAATGAAATAATTACTAAATATCTAAAAATGACAATCAACTTTATACTACGGAATATTATTTGCAGAACTCTCAACGCAAATATCTTACGAAATCTCATACAAAAGAAGACCAAAACGACTTCATTATCCACCAAACCATCGCATCGGCCATGTTTGCATTAGCCTTCATCCGTTGAGTAAATGGATCAGCTATTTCCGTTCAAAAGATTTACTTAATAGATGAAGGAAATTTCTAATTATCTACAAATCTTCGAGTGTTACTAATAATAGCCTTTTTAATATAAAGATAAATATTAACAAACTCTAATCTTGCATATATTGTCTCTCACGTAATCTAATATAAAATGATTGATTTGAACTGTATTCACCATTCCTACGTATGCTTGCCAGAAGCCCAAATCTATTAATAGACGAACTAATGACAACTTATTTTTTTGAAGAGAATTTTCTATTTATTAAAACAAACCTACTAATGTTGCTAATACAAGATTTTTTTACATAAAAGATAATTATTACCCATAACTTATGTTTATCACGTAGAATCATAATTTAATTCAACCTTTTTTTGTACTGAACAGACTTTAATCTCTTTCAATGTAGGTGTAAAACCTTCTTGTTAATTTTAAACATAAAACCTCCTTCGATGAGATTTTGCAAAGAAACTCCTTCGTTGTATGCGAATATTGGAACCTTAGCTTCCTGTATATAAATTAGTACCTAGTTAGTTTTGACATGTGAAATTTAGAGATATATCCATATTTGTTATGTTTATGTTTTTATTTTAATAATTTCAATTTTTAATAAACAATGCTTATTTTCGATTCGCTACATAAGGACTATCGAAAGTATACGAATTATAAGTTATAGGGTTTCAGTTTATGTACATAACTCCATACAGTGTTACCACACATACTGTTTCAAAACGCGAAATTTTGTACATGTTTCGTCTAGTTCTATTATAAATACTTATGTTATTTTGAGTTTATCAACATAAAAGACAAATAAATATACATATTACAGTTTTTATATTAAAGTTATTTCAGACGCTACATGAAAACATTTTTTTTACAGAATCAAGACATTCGAACTGTGACTTACGCTCCTATTAGCGAAATAACATATTTTTTTCATTTTTGTCGCCAACAAGTGGGTCAAGCTACAGTCCTTTCAGATAAAATATTCCAAGTTAATTTCAAACAAAGATGTCTCCGTTGTTTTGGTGTCGTCACGTGCCGTAGATTTTCTTGTTTCTTTCGAGATTTTTCGACGTTTTTCAATAATATTTGTCATGTTTTCAGCTCGGGTATTGAGAACAATCCAACCGTATTTTACCGGCTGATGCCCGGCTCCACGGCGCAGACGAACAAATTCCATACATTTTATTTACAACAAAGAGCTGATAATGGATTCACTTGGGCGGATATAAAGGTTAATCATCCCCTAGACTACGAGAGCATAAAGGAATACAACTTGACCATTCGTGTAGAGGTAAGTTAATTTTTAATTCAGAATTAATTATTTAATTAAAATAAGACGTTTATATAAGTACCAGCCAGTCGCTAGTTATACATTATGGACTGGCCTGTTAGCTTAGTTGGTAGTGGCTCTGCCTTCTAATCTAGGGGGGTTGCGGGTTCGATTCCCGCGTGACACAAGTATTTTTGCAATTTAAAAATTATAATTACTTGTGTCGAGTCTGGTCGTTTGTATGTATAATAAGTATGTATTTACAAAAGAAAAGTATATAAGTATTATATCCGTTGTCTAGTACCCACGACACAAGCGTTTGCTTAGTGTGGGGCTAGAAGGCGCTGTGTGCAATGTCCTGGAATATTTATTATTTATTTATTTATTTACATATATAGGTAGTAGTTCACACAGGCAAGCGCCACCTTCGATTAATTTTGTTCTCTGTATTGTAATTATTATATCATCAATTATATTTCGTAAATTTCATGCTTCAGATATAATAAACATGGTAGTACTTTTATCCTACAGGCAACATTTGCACGTATTTAGAGACTGGATTTGACTATAGTCAATACAAGTAAAATAAAGTCCTTCTAACTTCACTTGGACGCCATCTTGGTATCCATCTTGGCTGCCGACCCCATTCTTTTTTGTGCACGGCAACCAACGCACGCGTCAAGCGCCTAAGCGCAACTTAAAAATTTAAATAAAATAAATTCTTAATTTTCTTTAAAAAGTCACAAGTTTCAGCGGATTCAACATTTTGGAATAAAATTCGTTCATTTTTAAATCGTCGTGAGATGCCGAAGATAATCTGGGTGAGTCGAAATAATTTGGTATACCGTTCTACCTTCCTGCGAAAAATGTTACCGACTTATCGAAAGAAAATTGTGCTCAAGTTTATAAGTGATATAATACCATACCAAGTGATATGATCCCATACCGGGATAAAAGTAAATTTGTAAAATCATAAGTTATACCTAACGGATTGAAGATTTTGGAATGAAATTCGTTAATTTTTAAATCGCAAGTTACAATGGACTCAACGTTATGGAATTGAATTGTGCATTCATCATGCGATACCGAAGATAATCTGGGTGAGTCGAAATATTTTCGTATCTACCTGCAAATTTTTTTACTGACTGTTCGAAAGAAAATTGTGCTCAAGCTTTTAAGTGATATAACACTCCCATGCCGGGATTAAAGCAGATAACCTTCGGTATCTTTTCTTCGAGAGCGCTGCACTCCCGTGCCGGGACCAAAGTGCAAGAACCTTCGGGGTTCTTTCTTCGAGCGCTGCACTCCCGTGCCGGGACAAAGTCCAAGAACCTTTGGGGTTCTTATTTCGAGCCTTATGCACGCCAATGCGGAAATAAAGTGCTGGACCTACGGGTTCTTTTTTCGACCCCGCTGAAGTTCCATAACGGGTCTTAAGTGAAGGACCGTCTAGAGTGGCCTCTCTTTCCTTGCGAGACAACTTCCAACAACTTCAGTTAATTTGCTTTTTTATAACCTATAATTTATAATTTAAAAATAATCCCTTTCGGAATCGAAATTGCTGCTAATAACACTGCGCCCAGCGTCCACACCTCCGGTCATCACCGTACCGCTCTTGCAGCGCTGATACTCGAGCTACGAGCCTACGCGGTTTTAATTAAATTATAAATAAATAAATAAACTGCAACTTGGGCTTGGGTTACCTCAGGCGATCAATTGTTCTTCACCTGTATATCTTAAAATCATAGTTGAAAACTACAATAAAATATTCAATTCAGCTTTTTGCTGCATTACTGCAATTAAGGTGATTCATATCATATTTTAATTTTTTTCCTTGTCGGATTGCTAGCGTTTTATAAAAATGCGTACCTCTGTACACTCGTAGGTACCTATGTACGTACTTGAAAAAGTTATCCACCAGTCACGGACTCCCCAAATATTTATCCTAAAGTATTTTAAATGCTCAGAACATTTTACAGACCAGCGGAAAATATGTAAATTCGAACATTCTACAGTAAACTTTCCGAAAAGTTTGTATTGATATTCAATGAAATTCATAAAAGTTTCGCCTCCCGTTAATTTCGCTCTGCGCGTTAACTAGCTAATCGCATAGTCTAGACTTTAGGCAGTAATTACACTGGATTTATGTTTAAAATGCTAATACCTTGCTTTCTAAATGTAAACTTGTTCAAAAGGCGTGTAATTATTTGCTTTAAGTAGCAAGCAGAATGAATTGATCCAGTACGAGATATAATTTTAAAGTCTGAGAAATCTATTTACTTATAATATACGATGAACACGGATTTTTGGCTGATGTTTTATACATAAAACAACTACTAATAAATAAATAAAACTAGTATTCTGCTTTCTTGCGTTTCTTCTAAAGGTTCAGAGTTTTATAGTGATGTGTTGGCAAATATTGAATTGAGATTTTAGTGACAGAGCACCTATGGCTTTTATGCCCTTTGTCATAAAACTATAGGGAACTCTTTTTAGGCGGCCCTTACTTTCCCTTGTGTTCGACCATTTTTTATGCACTTAATTAAGTATAAACTATAAAAAAATCCTGTTACAAAAATAGTTTTACCTGAAATCTTATCTACATTATATTCATACCAAAATTAATTAAATTTTGTTCTGCCATTGAATGTGAAACTGTCGGCTTTTACCAAAAGTTGAAATTGAATTTAAAAAAAAATCAATAAAAAATAAGTTTCGTATCAATAAAACTTGTTAATTGGCCTTCATAGGCATTATTCATGTAAACCAATTCGGATAACGTAAAATGGAATCCACACCTGACTCTTGTTTGATTAATTTTATATCGAGTTGTATAAATATTGCACAGATAAAAAATTGGCCGTAAAATTGGTGTTGATTTTTGAACTGAATTCAATATACGCGAGTCAGGTTTTGATGTAGGTCGTTAAATTCCCTAGACAATGGCCTCAGATGACCTCTGGGCCGGAACAGGAAGCTTTATAATTATGTAAATGTATCACACGCATAGAGATACGGATTTAATTAAGCATGGTAAGGTCTAAGATATGATACGCTAGTCTTAGGCTTTCAAATAGTCATTCGTTTTCCTATAGAGTTGTAGTCGGTTGTATATCTTTACTAGATACCTAGGTTGTTGAAACTTTTGTATTTTCTGCACTGAAGTCAAAGAATACATATTAAATTGTTTCTCTTGAATGATGAAGAAGAAAAATTTATGAGTCATTTACATTTAAAGCGGCGCTGGCATAAAAAAAAATGATGAGTTATCTATCTTCGTATTCTACGTGTACCAAAACAGTACAGAAAGTGTACAAAATATGGCGGCGCCACTTGTAGTAAATGTTCAATTTAGTTGTCCTTTTCTTGACGTAATTATTTGTGTAGAAAAAAAAAGAAATTAGTTCTATATCTACACTTTTAGTTTGTATTATGTATTCTGTGCTTTTAGGTACAGGTATGGACACAGGGATACATTTTTTTTAATAACCTATGCTGTCCCACTACTGGGCAAAGGTCACATAATTAATAATAATAAATATTTCAGGACATATTACAAGCGCCATCTAGCCCCATACTTAGCATGGGAACTAGATAACGGACAAAATATACTTTTTCTTTTGTAAATACATACATACATTACATTGATATCTAACTCTATTCTTTCCTTCTAGAACAACGGAGCCCAGCAGCTGGCGTCAGAAGCGACGGTCTACATCATGCTAGAAGATGTCAACGATGAAATACCTCTCTTCACGGAGCGGGAGCAAGAGACGGTGCTAGAGGGAGAGCCTATAGGGACCAAGGTGACGCAGGTCAACGCGATAGACAAGGACGGCACGTTTCCTAACAATCAGGTATGGAGAACATTTTTAGAGCTTAAGAGCTTATCAAGTCTTCTGTTTTTTTATATATAATTTAAAGTTTATTTTGCTGGAACCTTGATTGTTGTTAAATTACAACTTCCCTGTCCCGGCTGTTTATACCGGCTGTACGGCAGTCGTTAAGCCATGTCAGGGGCCTTTAGGGCGGCTTGATTAACTATCGACACCAGAGTTGGTGACTCTCACTCAATAAAAAGAAGATAAGAAGAATATAGTTCTCAGGAGTTCTTACTACCATGAACGATTTTTGTAACATCTTTTTATGCTAATTAAAGGCAAACATCTACAATATTGATTAATGTTATCATTATATTGTGTAAACTAGTTTTGTGCTGGCAGTTAAGACATTATTTCTATTAGCAGAGATTGTGCAGACAGAAACCATGTGACATTATTGGAAGTGTTTGATCAAATTTAAAAACAAATGAGTAAAGCGTCATAATTATTTAGATAAATAAAATGTCCACAACACTTGAAATATTTAGAAAAAGCTCACCGCCTACGCAATGAAGTGGCCTCCAGGTAAAATCTACGAGTATTTGCTAAAAAATATAAAAATCGCGGCACGTTTTGCTAAAAGATTATGAGCTCCACCTTTGTATTTTTGTCGAGTTTCCCCACAATTTTCATCGATACTCATAAATATTCACGAACAACAAACATTGAAATTGATAAGTTCCTATGTATTTTGTTGTTTACGGTTTTAGTGAGTTTCACGTCAAAGGTACTGTTTCGTGAGATCTTTTTACTTCGAATATGTTCGTATTTTCTCGTTCGAATAGAGAATATTATTTACTTGTTTGTATTCCCTTGAAACCTATATCGTAGCGAGCTTAATGAACCTCCAGTGTAGTCAATAGCTCATCATCCCCTAGTTTCGATGTCTCGACCTAGTTTGCCTTTATTCGATTCCATTGAGAAGGTTGTGTCGGACCTGTAGGTTACCTATATATAAATTTTATAGGTATAGATGAGTTTGATAAGAGTAGTTTTTGAAATACTTCGGTTAGTCAGATGATTTAAAGCTGATCGTTAATTTTGATAGAGATCTAAATATGTGTAAATTTTTGTCAACATCGCGTAAAGATAGAATATAGGATAGAGATTTAGGTAGAAAATAAGCCTTATAATTTTTGATATGTTCTTTTTACATTAACGGCTTACGTTTGACTATAACCGGCCTGATGTTAAGCACCACTATAATCTCAGGTGTGTGCTACATCTTAGACTTTCGCTTGTCTAGAAGAAAACTATTTACTTTAGATTTGAAGACCCCTGGGTTATAATTTTCTGGAAACAGGGCTCCAGGTAGAGAGTATGTATTGTTTGAAAGCAAGATTTTACGATTATGCTGGCACAAAAAAGAAAGTAAAGATAATATATAAAATAAAACTGAGTTGGTATTCTTCTTCTATACGAAAGTCAACAAATCGATATGACATTGCGTAGTTAGCAAATTCCTTAGTAACATTTTATTTTCTTCGCGGTTACAGCTTTCCCCAAGTTATTTCGATATCGAGTTGTTTTTCTATACCCCCCTTCGTGTCAAAACAATTTGAAACAAGTTTTTTCCGGATGTTTAATTTCTCACCCTACTTTATTTTTTTTACGACTACGGAAGAAAATTTGAAAACTGTTTAAAGAAAAGGAATAGCTACTTTCATATCTCTTTTACGCATATTAGCAACTTTTGGTTTGTCCAAATACTTTTATTTATTTATTTGACCATACCATCTTTTAATTAGAAATAATATTTAGAAAGAAAATTATAGATACTTTTGTGAAGATTTTCAAAACGATTTCTATGAAAATTTATGTATAAGGATATTTTACAAATGAAAAACAAAAAAAAATCCATTATTAGGATATTTTATAATCAGCGCCCTTCACAATCCCGCCGAAAAAACGTTTTAACGTGTATTACGATCGTTAAATAGTTAGATTATGATTTTTTGACTAACATTTAAAAACAGCCTATTTCGATCGTATCTTCCGCGAAGTGATGATAATATTAAATAGTAAGCAAATTTTTGTTAAATTAATGTTTACGGCTGTTTGTCTAGTACGGTAGTCGTTGAGCCATGTCAGAGGCTCTTAGGGCGGCTTGATAAACTCTCAATACCAGAGTTGGCTCATTCGATAAGAAGAGGAAGTGCCTTATCGTTAACCGAAATGCGTCATTTTTTTTTTTAACTTGAACGGGTTTGCGCTTGACCATAGTTCCATCTTTTTATAGCCAGTGGTTTATTTTTTAAATATAACCTTAAATCCTAGTTATCAACATAGTATGCAGTAGTTTATCTGTAGCTGCGATATAATTTCCTAACAGCTAATTCTGGTGTCTGTTCTTAGCTTAGTAATGTTTGTGAGTGCGTTTTGCATGTTATAATGCGTCTGAAAGAGTGTATAACTACTACTTATAAACGCCACTCTCTAAACTCACTTCACTGCAAAGCATCATAACTTCTCATGTTCCTATTCCACTTAACACCTTTACATAATTGAATGAGGATTCCTCTTACACATGTAGTTACAATACGCTCCTTGACTGGTTTTAAAATCCATTTCATATTTTTATTTAGGGGTTAAGAAACCTAGTCTAAAGTGTATTTTTAAATTCTGGTACATATTTTCGGAAAAATATCAAATTAAAAATACTATATTTAAATAGTTCGCCAAAACGCTACTTTGTCAATATGGCGCTGCAATCGAATCGGTGACGTCACTAACCTGTATTGAGATTTGTGGCACATATCATCCACATACAATACGCAAACAAATGACGAAAGTGCGATTGAATTTAGTGATTAATGTGCTACAAAATTAGTTACAAATTGTGTGCAGTTCCAAAATATACAAATACGTCAATAAAAATTCCAAACAAACTATTTCTAAGTGTTCAAAAGAATGTCCAAGTGCAACGAAAGTGGCTGCAACTTTCTCGGAGGGATAACAATGACATAAGGAATAGTACAAATATTTTCTTCTATGAAGACTATTTCGATGTACATAAGTAAACGTAATATTGATAGGTACTTTTGAAATGCTTTATTACACTTAGAATGTTAATCTTTTTTATGGATTTGAGGTTATAATATGTACTTATATGTTGTTTGCAAAATGTCTCACTTAAATCACTTCGAACATTTCTATTCATTTCTATTCCGCTGTTTTGCATAATATTATTTAAAAATTGTAGCTACATACAGTCTTATGATTTCAATAAGCATTGCACTAAAGGTTTCAGACTAACTTGTTTGTATTTTACAGATGGAAAATGACATGGTTAATTACTATCAGTACAAAAAGCGTTTTAGCAAGAAGTTTATCGTCATTTCACTTCCTTATGATAGAATTTAAGTTACCATTTAGGTGTTATTACTTTGCTGTTTATAATTTTTTTAGCTCCGCAGCATAATAATCGTAATTATTTTTGAAATATAATCCGACCATGATTGCGTCTACTTGGGGCAGGTTTCCGCTGTCTGTTTTTACAAAATCGTGGTTCATGGTAAAAGTTCTTGATGGAATTTGTAAAATTTCGCTAACAAATCACACAAAATAATGAAATCTTATCAAATATGTTTCGAAATATAATAATACACATGTAGGCAAACAATGTTGACAAGCTAGTGACGTCATTATAAACTCGACCAATCAGGAGCGTTTTGTGTCACGTGACAAGCGTTTAAAAATATGCATTTTAATTTATGGATTTTTTAATATATTAATTATTATTTTTAACTAACGGTAATAAATAACCACTTTTACACTCATATTATATACGGATGTCAGCAATTGACACTTTATTTTTCGCATTGTCAAACAGCCTATTATGCTGTAAATTCATGTTGATTAAACCTATGTCAGCTTAGCACGTAGTTGTGAGCTGTTTACATAAATAATGGTAATATATCAGAGTAGGTTTGATGGAAGGCGGTTTAAAGACCGCTTGGTATATATAAATATTTTTATGAGATATGGGTTTTGAAACCTATTTAGGTATGAACTGATACTAAGAAGTAAGCTGTCGTGACACGAATGACGTGTTGAAATTTGAGATACGGTAATTTGATAGTACGAGATGTTTGATACTATATACCTACTATGTCATTAAAGTAAAGTCGGTAAAGCCATGTTAGATGCCCGGAGGGCGGCTTGATAGACTCTCGACACTAGAGTTGGCCAATCTCATTCGATGAGAAGAGTAGAGACTATGTCATAGGCCAGTTCAGTGCGATGTTAACCTTTAAAGGTTAGATGTTAAATTCTATCCATCTCAAGATATTATAAAAAAAATGATTAAAAATCAAATTACCTATATCCATTACCAGGAAATTCCGTGGAAGGACCTGGGTGCCCACCAAGATGTATCTACCCAATGAACTCCCCTAATTAATTAAATCTTCGAGGTAGTCACGACCCTCAGTCGTGAGGGAATATGACTAAGAGAGATATCCATTACCAGAAATAAGATGTTTAAGAATGTTAAGTAGCTTAACGTATACACATCGAATCATACTTTATATGAACTTCTATAATAACTTAAACATATAGTTGAAAGATGGTTCCTCACCAGCTAGAAACTTTTGACAGTTGCAAATTATTAAATTGCCACTATCTCCTTTGGTTGTGAACCTCAAATCCTTCTTAATGTCATTAGCTAATTCGTGAGTGTTAATAATTATTATCTTGTTCGTGTAATTGCTTTGTGAATCCTTAGGTTGATTAATGTCTTAGCCGTAGATAAGAATAATTATTGGCGCGTCGTTGCAAGCGATTAAGAGCAAAAGTGTGAGCAAATGCTCACAATACAATACAATACAATACAATACATTTATTCATAATTCCATAATTATAGGTCAATATATTAATATTAAGTCAATGGTAATTCAACAATCATAGTTTAAACAAACGACAAATTCAATTATACAATGTATATAAATAAAGAAGATAATATAAATGCACTTATTACAACTAAAACAATACATCTACAATGTCACATAATCAGAACTTCCGGGTGGAATACACGTATCAAAAACAGTCTTTGATTTTAAAGTAATCTTCAACGTCATAAAATGCGTGCATCAGCAGCCACGCTCTCAACTTGGTCTTAAAGACCGCGGTAGAGGCTGCATCACGGATGGAGACTGGTATTCGGTTGTAAATCGCGGGCCCTATTATGTTTACACACTGCACAGCAACTGTTTATGTAGATTCAGATTATCTGTGGTTCAAATTGGTGTTAGCATTCTTACATAAATAGTAGTACGTATGATTTCAAAATGAAATGGAATCATTTATCGCCAACATGTCAAGTCATATTCACAACCTTAATTAATAAAATTAGGGGGAATCACATTCCAAATTGGCTTCGTCGAATTTTTTATACCAAATACTCAATAATTCTTAAATCAACATTAATTCATTCATTACCTACAATAGTGTTATGTTGTCAACTGTAAAGGTCAAGTCAAATTTATAAAAGTAAGGTAAAAAGTTAGTAAACGTAAAGTAGTAAGTTAACGTAATCCTTGTCAGAAAGTCTTTAGTGAGAGATGCTTGCCACTCTTATTACGTGTATATCTGTTCCTTCATTTTTTAATTTACTTTTTGTCTCTAAAATTGTTTGTTATGTTTTTTTGGTAGGTACTTAATTCCTAGAAGAAATCGGTTACTCACTGTTTACCATGTAAGAATATACCTTGAGAAAACTAATATAATTAAAGGCGGGATGCGAAAACGAAGGCTACGAATCTACTATACGAGGATAACTAAGATAAATTGGATAAGTTGATAGATTGCCCGATACATTTATGTACGGAAACACGCAAAATACAACGCTGGCTCCGACAGAAATTCTAACCATTCTAACCCATTAAATACGTTGATGAAAGTGGCAAGGATAAATTCCTCATTTTTTTCTCGTCGTCTATTAAACTGTGTGACAAATTAAATACAAGTTGACTATACCTATGTACATACGTCCATTCGATATGCGAAGCATTTTTGACAGCATTCATGCCACGTGTAGGAAGACTTATATCATTTACTTTTTAGTTCCAATTTATGATACGTATGATAAATCTGCGAACACGCAGAGTTATCATACGTAGGCTCAAGTTCAGTTGGCCTCGAATTTCTATTAAATTTAAAATTTTTGTTATTTATCCAAAGATTGACTGAGATCCGATTATAATAATACTAATGGAGAAATAACAAAGATCGCTTGGTACGTAAACTAATCAATAAATAAATTGATAGTGTACATTTGTTTTTAGATTCATTTAGAAGATTTATAGCTTTCTTTACAATGCTATTTGAATCGGTCGAGACTACACTCATTTGTTTTTAGGAAGCATGTAGCTAGCTATAAATAAAATCCTTGACAAAGAATTTGACTTGCAAGATTTTTTACCAATTGGAATTGATTTGATTTACTTGCAATCGGACTATATATACCTGAAGCCTGACTGGGAATGGTCATATTTTAATTGGTAAAAGAATCCTCGGAATTTCGCAAAGCAGAACAAGAATTGTGCGAATTAAATGGATATTTTCGTGCAAATATGCGAAGTTCACAATTTACCGTGCCTATAATATTGGCTAGGACTGAGAAATAAAAATGCAATTTTCAGCGGCACTGATTGCGCTTTGGAATTGCGCACAATTTGTGAATAATTAAATGTATTGCCTTCGTTTCCAACATACGCGTCTATTCGTGCTTTATGTGGCAATGTTACATGTGAAATTTATCTATGCGCTCTATATCTTTGTCTGTGTGGTGCGAACACGTTCAGTGCTATAAAAAACAAAATTTTTATATCTGCCCAAATCAGTTTAACTGAAGCACCCGTTGCTCAGCTAGTGGAGGCAATCGCATGCGATTACCAATGTTAGGCAAAGCTCGACGCGGCCAGTCCTTGGACGTGGCTGAAAAGTGGCATTCCATTATAGGCGCTTCCGTGGGTCGGATGACACGTTAAATTGTAGCTCCCGGCTGTTTGCCTAGTACGGCAGTCGTTAAGCCATGTCAGAGGCTCTTACGGCGGCTTGATAAACTATCGATTTCCTAATTTTACTTAATTTGTACGTAGCTCATTCGTAGCATTACAACGTCTGCTGTCTACATGATAAGAAGACGCGCGTAGCTGTTGCTACGAAGATATATCAATTTTGTATTATATATATTAAATCGTAAATAAACAAAGGAAACCACTATTTATTGCCATTGCCAGAAAAACTCGTGAGTAAAAATTTTACGTTACGGGCACACGTAAGAAGCACCTAATTCTCTGCTCTGTCCGCTGCTCATTTAAATTTCATGACTCATCTAAGTAAGCTAAATTTCCAGCTGGTTAGGACATAAAGTTAAAAATAAATTAACCGCGTTTTTAACTACCCACCCCGCATTTCAGTGTCGGCTTTGTCTCTAGTTTTTCGGATTTACTACTTGAGGCTACAAAGTTGTTCAACGAAGTGCCGTTTAACTATGCAAATGATCTCTCAATTTTAACTAGTTTTTTTGGATATATGTCTTGTGCTTTCTATTTCGTGACAACTTTCTGAACGTTTTAAACATAAAATGAGAGCAAAACAAGTAATTTTATTTTGGTCGTGGAGAAGAATTCAAAGGCGAGTAGTTTGAGAATAGGTTTATTTATTTGTTGAATACAAAATTAGGTAAGCGTATGTATGTTCCGTGGAAGGACTTGAGCGCCCACCACGATGTATCTGCCAAGAAAACTCCCCTAACGAATTAATTCTCGGGGGAGTTACGACCCTCAGTCATGAGAAAATACGACTCAAGAGAGAGAGATGTATATTCTACAGATAGACTTGTGATGATGACCGCACTGTATTGATACGTATGGCTTTGCAAATTGAAATTTCGGTGATATTATATCTTACAATACAGAACTTTCCTGATAAATTACGTGACTTGTACATCCCATATTTCAATATGGTTATAAAATTTAGGTACGCAAATGCATACTTAAAATATTTTTATACAACACAAATATTATTCATTCTATCGTTGAGACAACTCGAATTCCATTTTCGTGGAACTAAAATTTCATTACTCAATAGCTACTGACTCATCTCGTAATCCTTGTTAAAAACCAATTACTTTCTACTTTCTAGAATTAACTTTATCCAAGCTCTACGAGTACTCGTGCAATGAAGTTTATTTAGTAGAACACTGCTAATTGGCTCTCTGAAATTCAATAGTTTCATGTGATTCCGATCTTTACTAGTTATACAAGTACGAGCAGTACTTGGTAGAGAAGGAACGTGTTTGGTGGAAGTTTAACTATCAATTCGAGGTTTATATCACCCTGTTGATTATAAACTATTGCTAAACTAACTTTAGCTCTATTGTTGACCAAGTTTGCAAGGTTTACGCCGTGTTTTAAATAAAGTATGCGCTTTTGTTTGTTTGAAAAGGACTAACTCACTATATAAGTATTTATCAGCACAACAGTGTACAGATAAATATTTATTTAAGAACTGTGATATTAGAAAATGTCAATAACTAATTAACGAATCAGTGTTTCTTGTTTAAAAAAATATCGAACAGAGAAACAAATAAATGTCACTAAATTTATTAGTATTTATTGTTATTGAAATCAATGTTGTATATTTTTTTGTCTAACATAAAAAAAAAACAGATAAAGGATACAAATTAACTCTCTGTATAAACATAAAAGTTCTTGTGGGACTGCATGTCAAACAAGGCCGGATTATAATTAGTAGGTTTCACCATTGGATTATGCTACAAAGCTCGTAAAGATAACATTTGAAACAGTGTAGAGAAGGCAAACAAAAACAATGCCTACTCCAGACAACTCCAGTTGAGATAACAGGATGTAATTTGTAATTAATTCTAGGAATATCTTAAAAGAAAAGATGTTTATGTTATATGAAAATCATGCTTAATTGATTAGCGGTGTTTGTGTTTATGAAAACTAGTGGATGCCTGCGGCTTCGCTTGCATTATTTCAGGTTGAAAAGTAGCCTTTGACAGTCCTAAGACCTCATACTACCTACATACCTAAAAACATGATTATCCGTTCAGCCGCATTTGCGTGATGCGCGTTTAAATAAATAGATAAACATTATAAAAACTGCTGATACGCAATACATTATCGATTTTTGACCCTCTTCAGATTAATTATGTGTATAGAAGTCTTTTACGTTAATTAACGACCAACCGGATCTTTTACCTTCACATATTTTTTGCCATTATGTAAAAATTAAAGTAAGATTTTTTATTTCTTTTCCCTTTTCTCTCCGAAACATGGCGAGCAAAGCCACGGACTTGCGTTAGTTATACATAATAAAATAAAATAAAATATATCAACAACGTTTTCATGGCCTAAAATTACTCAAATTGTAATCTGTTTCCCTGGGAAGTTATTTATGTGTACAACGTCAGGTTGATGCCAAAACCTATCTCGTATCTGTGGAGCTCAGCCGGCAATATGGTTCATGCACGACCGTCGTTAAACTATAAGATCCAATGAAACATTCGCAAAACTGGCCTATTGTGTATCCAATTAAACAATTTGAGTGCCAAACTAATAAACCTGATTGTTGATACGCACCGTTGAATTTAACTAACCAGGTTTCATTGATTGCTTGACTCCTGATATTCGAAATTGATTTGATAGCGTATCGAGCAACAATCAAACAAAACTACAGTTTTCACAACAATGCTCTTTTATATATTTATTTGACTGCTCTGTTAACTTAGTTGGTAGTATCTCTGCCTTCTAATCTAGAGGTGCGGGTTCGATTCCCGCATGAGACAAGTAATTATGCATATTACAATTTGTAATTACTTGTGTTGAGTTTGGTCGTATAGTAAGTATGTATTTACAAAAAAAGTATATACATATTATATATGTATATATATAGGTATATATATATATATATATATATATATATATATATATATATATATTATCCGTTATCGAGTACCCATGATACAAGCGTTAGCTTAGTATGGGGCTAGATGGCGCTGTGTGATACGTCAAAAAAAATCTTAAGTCTAGATTTATATTTGTTCTAGTGACATTTCGGTTCGGTTGAGATTTTACGGGTCTCGTGAAGGTTAATCGTTATTAGAGAGACGCGTCTAAAACTTTTCTAGCACATCGTTAAGAGCAATCTATGGTTCTTTTAATCTATTGTGTTTGAATGTTAGAAAAAGGTCTCCTCCATTTATTCTTCTATTTGTACCCGCCTTTATCTCTAATGCCTACTTGTCTAGGATTTGTAGTTTTATTCAATGACTTGCCACTATAGCTTTAGCTATGTACTTAAGACTAAGTAAAATGGTTTCTGAAACATAATTATGTTTTATTGCTTTTATGTACGAAAAAGCAGTAACTTAATCGTAATCGGAAACTTGAATTGGTGCTTATCCGAAGCTGCGAAGTGGATCCCCAGTTACTTTCATGATAAATAGCTTTGAACTTATCTGCCTCGCCGTCATGTGTCTGAATATAGAGTAATACTCGTATATTGCGGAGGTATTCGCATTTCCTACGCGTCCTGATCCTGTTTGGCTTCCGCCTGCTACATAGGTACGATAGAGAATATTCGACAACTGTTCTGTCTACGTTTCGTTACATCGCCACAGTTGTGGTTTACGGTTTCTCGTAAAACAGTCGTATAAAAACCATTTTCCTAAAATCACAAATTGTCACCTCGGCTCGGTCTCAAATTACGGCAATTTTTTACCGTTCCCCATCGTTTTCATCTCAATTTTCCGTGTAGAAAGATACGAATCTAATTGGACATGTGTGTCAGATATGACAGCGTCAGGCGCGGCGGCCGTATGAGTTGTGTTGTGACGAGTGTCACGTAACGTGTGCTTTCCATGGCTCTCCGTGATGTATGGCCCGCTCTGTACTTGATTATACATGGAGTATGAACTACAGCTGTGCTTTGTGGCGAGATGTTACAATCACATGGCAGGCAGATGCTTCTTTCCGGTCATATAGTTAACTAGCAACTTACCGATGTAGAAAATTCCACTAGATTAACTATGTGACTAATTATATTGCGTGTTAAAATCTCGTTGTAATTTCATATACATACACGAGTAGTAGTATATTATCCCCGAAAGTTACATTTAGATGAGATGATATTTTCCCCATTATCTCCGCCTCTCGCGACTTCATGCCGGATGTGACAAAGTTTTCAATTATGCTAACGCTTCTCTTCATTTGTGTTGATCAATCACTTGCAAATTTAGGAAGTTTCCGAATGTCGAGAACAATATTAGAAATGTATACTACAGAACGGTATTGATCTTATTTTGAGACCAATCATAAAATATCCTCCTGGATTTAGATAAATCTGGCAATACCAGCGAGGCTTTAGCGTTATGCCAGTGTTAACCTATTTTTTCTCAACAAATTGTCTATGTCTCGTAACATATCGTAACAATTGTGCCTATAATAAAGCAAACAAAAGGGACCGGAATTCCCGAGGCGCTGATCGTATTTTGTTGGTCCCTTATGAATAAATCAAGCATTTGTTTTGATCGTAGGTGTACTACTACATAGTGGACTCGCCGCGGAACGAAGGCAAGGACTTCTTCGAGATCAGCATGCAGACTGGAGAGATCTTCACCAAGGTGGTGTTCGACAGAGAAAAGCAGGGCGCGTACGCACTGGAGGTGGAGGCGAGAGACGGGGCTCCCTCGGCGCGACCCAACTCTGACAACCAGCCTAACTCAGGTATGTTACATCTATATGTATGTCATATCACGATACGAATTTAAGGGGGAATATAAATGTGATTAGAAAATAATCTGAAATCAAACGTTTGTTCTTTGTATGTTGCTTTCGTCCTATGCAAACTCAAGATAAGTTTTGTCTGACAAAATATTCTAGTCAGATATTCGTTTCGTACTGAATTAGGTAGAGTTTTTATTAGTTTTTTTCGTAGATTACTTATCTCCAGAAATAATCCTCGCCTACGTTATGTCTGAAAAAAGAATTTGGAACAAATTCTTAAAAATGTAGCAATTTCGTAAATTTCGCTCTTCTTAGCCCTCTTTAAATTAGTATGTATCTCAAAGGCTGAAAATTCTCATGTCGCTAATTATATGAAAAATGACTGAATAAAGCGGCTTATTCGTCTAAACGGCCCCGAAAAAAAGGTATCGAGATAATGTCTCAGCTAGGTATCGTTTCAGTGCACGTGCGCGCCAGGTAGGGTCGCCGAGCCGCCCGTCCTTTGACTAATCACTGCCTCGGCCCGCATTTAAATGTCTTTTTCTCTCTTGTAAATATACATAAGGTGGAAACTTTGTTGACCTCCATTCTTAGAACGACGCACCCTCGCCCTAACGCGTGTCGACGGCCTCTCATATTTCACGCTGTTTCCTTGTCGCGGTAAATGATCCTATCGGCATATGTGACACTATAAATTGTCCATTTTCGTGTAGTTCTCTATTAGGTAAGCAGGTCGGCGGTATCGCGTCATCGTAAATCAGCCGGCGTATAATCAGCCGCCGCCCGAGGCCGTAATCCGGTTAAGCCACTCATCCCTACATCTGCCTCACGTATACAATGCACAGCTTTAGATCTTAGCGCTACGCGATTCTGAATTTCCTTAATGGAATTTTGAATATAACTTGTAGATCTCGCATCGAGGCGTGAGACCGGAATAGCGGCAGCTTTTCTCGCGTCTTTTCCCTAACCCCGCGGATTGTAAGTTGGCTGTTTTGTCAGAATTGTCGAGAAATACTTACACTGTCCGTGACTCGAATGAAGAGTGGCCGCATGAACTTTTTCAGCGATATGAGGTTTGGTTGAATATACGTATGTAGGACATTATTGTGGAGCAAATGGAGGATTCAATGTGAATATTGTGTCTCCTGGCCACGTACCAATTTCAGCATATTGCAGGCGGTGCGCGCGGTGTGGCGGGCGCGGTGCGACCTGTGCCGCGCATACTGATGTAGCCGTCACGCGCGCACGTACTCGCCGCGCCGGTTTTCGATTCCTCGCAAGATTGGCGACAATTAATTACTTGATTACACATACGTGTTTTTGCTCGTTATCCGCGCCTTTCAAATTGTCGCTCTCGTCCCTGATTCAATTATTTCTATCACGTCGCCATTGAAGCCGTGCACGTACTGGCATAGAAAGTCCGCGCGGAATTCAGAAACATCAATTTTCAGAAACCTAGCGCGCTATTAAAAATACAGTTGAGTTCGTGTCGATTCGAACAACAAACATAGGTTTGTCTGAAAAAACGTCAACAAACACCCTGATTTCTCTATTCTATTGCGATTTAATTTCAGAGTCAAATACATTCGAACCGAACTAACAATCAGGCGAGGTCCACGCCTCGCCACGTTTTGGAATAAAAGCTAAACCAGTCGGCTCACTCTCGGTCGCATCCCGTATAAAATACTAAAACGTACGAGTTCCACTGAAACGAATGAACCTCCACGTACGCGTATCATAGTTTTAACGGCTTCCACTTTTTTTGAGTGAAAATCGGACGAAGTTTATCGTTTGCGAATTACTTAGTACTCGACTGCCGAGCTAAGTGTCAAACTTGATGCAATTGGAACAAAATATTGACTTTCAGCGTCACTCGGGTCTGAAATGCTCGCTATAATCCTGTGATGTAAATCCTGTCTGGATTGTTGTTACGTAATTAACTAATCGTACGTGAGAGGAATGCCGGGGCGACGTTGTACACATGTCTCATTTGCGTAAGGTTGCCAACTAATTTGCAAATCTTGGACATTCGGCGCAGAAACCCGAATAATTCACCCGCCGTGGAAATTGAAACGCGAGTTTGAAATAATTTTCTTTCTGGACTTGTAATTTGCCTCTCGTCGTCCTTCATTTAGCTACAAGTTAAACCAACTTTTTGACCTTTTCACCTTAAAATAAATTTGGAAATAGTTCAAAGGTTTAGCGGCTATCTTGAGCCAGATTTAACAGAAAATAAAATCACGGTTGCGTAACACTTCAGAGCGGTGTCCGATGAGATAACTCATCAATGTCATGATGAATAAATAGTTGTAAATTATCTTTAAATTTATGACTAACTATTTGGCAGAGAGAATCTGTACTATAGTAACATAAGTTGAAACGATAATATTTGCTAAGCAAAATAAAAAAGACGATCGAGATAATCTATCTGACTTGAGGAAAAGAATCATCGCAATATTGTCTATGAATAACGGCCCGCCAGTAACCTGGATTTAGTTCCGTGTCCTAAATACTAGACGAACTAGAAGTAGAGCAGTGTCCGAGGAAACAAAAACGGGTGGGTACTAACCAAACGATGACTGTTTGTGTATCCTGGCGTACATTCAAATGTACAGCCGTATATATAGCGTACATACAAATGTACAGCGCGAGTATGTGGCGTGTAAACCAGCGCTGATTGTATTAGCCTAATGATACGACTATGTTTCTGTTATAAATTTTAAGATAATAAATGCATGACAACTGCTGCATAGTGAGGACACTAGTGTTGTTCTTGCTAAGTTATTAGTTATCTTATGAATTTATGGCTGAGTAATTGAAACAACGCACTTTGTATGTTTTTGTTCGTTTGTCGTTGTTTGTTTTTCTTTATTTCAATGAAAAGCGAAGTAGTACGAGTATTTAAAAAAAAAAAACATTTTCATACAAAAATGTGTATTATGTAACGCGTCCATTGCAAATTTCTTTTAAATTGTATATAAATAGCCCAAAACCTTACAGTACTATCCGTAATAGTGATTGAGTCCTGTTCATTATGTTTAGTCCTGCCAAAATGAGTTTAGACGTAGATTTTGCCGTCCTTTGTGTACCACATTTGCATTGTAATTGCAAATTAGACAGCACCTAACACTCTTGTCTCGCAAATATTCCGACAAAGGTTACATTGGACATTTTTTTCAACAAAATATTTAATGAAGTCGCCCACCTTCCCCGCACTTTGCGTCAATTTTATCGCAGTTCTCCCTTTATTAATTAAAAGGATAACTTTTAAATAGCTTGAAAGTTTTCCCTCTGAACAATATTTAAGGCAATTTTCTGCTTGTTAACGCTAATTAGTACTGTTTTAGGAAACACCGGGAAAGTAATTTGGTAATTTTATTGTCACGTACAATCGTACGGGCACATTTCTTGCGACGGAATATCTGATACAGTCCATTGTATCTGCTATTGTAAATTGTAAGTTACGATTATGACACGACCCCTAATATTTACCCGCTACGGTCTCTACTATCTATCTCTATAAGTGGCCAGATTTATTGAAGCCTTCCAAGAAAAATACAGAATGACTCGACCAAAAAAAGGAGAAATCTCTACGAAAAATGTCCCGAAACTTTTTAAATTTCCTCCCTTATTACGGATGGTGAATTATTCAAAAAATGTTATAAGGAAGAATATGGTTTCAGTCGAAAATCAATGAGTTTTAAAACGAAGCCGTTCGTTAGGTTCTCGGAGCTTTATTCCCTAGAACCGCTACAAAGCTTCAGATACATGTGATGGGAAACAAAATTTGACAGATATCGATGTTTTGTAGTTTTGTTTCCCAAACTCTTTGATGAAGTAAAATCATAGTATAGGAACAAAGCCATGTGCATTTTGTGCATTGACATGTTTTATACGAAGCTCGTAAAACACGTAACTCCTGTTTTACCTCCACATCAGCACGATTCTAAGAAAAATTCTTGACGTTTTTATAGCAACCGTTTTCCGTCTTTGTGTTTGCGGTAATTTCATTCGACCCTTATAGGGCCCTAGACGGCAGTTATCGTTTATTTATTCCTCTGTTTTAATTCTGAGGGTAGTCTGTATTGTTTTTTAATTTTCGTTCCCAAAAAGCGAACTCGATTTATTTAGATGAGTTATTTGCGAGACGTTTCTCGGTATTCGTGTTTGGTAATTGATAAGATGAATTGTAAGTGTGAGAGACGCCAGATGGTGGGCTAGGACGTGAATATTGTTTGAGAGGGATGTGAATGGCGATCGGGGCGGGCGGTGCCAGGCAGGCGAGCCGTCGAGAGAAGCGAAGCGATGTTGCTTTAAGTCGTCTATTTCAACTATTTCCAATTACTTGGGCTTAGGGAAACTGTGCGACGTCGGCAAGTGACAAAGCAATATTCCAGCAGGCCGGCTGGAGCTCGCTGGCCTACATTTAACGTTTCGCCCTCGGGAATTCGAGATGAAGACTTGCCTCAATGCACTCTCGGTCGAGGATTACTGCCGACTATTTGATGCAACATTTAATTAAACAATCTAGTTAATATCTACCTGCGCCGGTATTGTATTTGTATTAGAGTAGTACAAATATTTCATCCTGTTATTGCTGCTGTACATGCGCTACCGGATCTTTGAGATTGTATTAACCGGTACATACCTACTATAATGTAACGTTTATTGAATGAACTGTGAAAAAATTTAGTATAATTAAATTGTGTACGTTTCCTGAGAACAATGCAGCCTGCAACGGCGCCATTAGAAAAGCGCACTGTCGCATAGTTAAATGATTTTATTGGGAAGTTGAGCACGATTCCCCGAGCCATGATTACGGCAGCTATTCCCTCTCGAATGTCTGCAATTTGAAAGATTTTGGTGGCTGGTGGTGCGCCGTACTGTCGTAGAACAGAATTTGCCAAATCGTCACCTTTCCCAGCCGGTTTATAGATGCCATAAGCTCCAGGAATCTCTCGGGCCGTTTCGTCATAAAAATCAGTTTACACCGTACACGCCGACCTAAATCCCTTGCGCGTTGGTATACCGTATGCTGATAGTTTCTGCCGCGTTTGTTTGTTTTTTAGTGTTTTACTAAATTGCTTCATGGCATTTTTTATATAGTTTTTTTTAAATTAAGGCCAATCACTTGGTGCATTTTACTACTTTCGGATAAAGTGATAAATTACAGTGTTATTTAAATCTAAGGTTTTGCATTATTTATATGTATACATAGGTCTGGTTGTAAGTACGACGTATATGTAGGTATAGTGTTACCTCGAGAGGGATTGTTCGCAAGGTTTAATTAAATCAGACCATAGTACGACACAGCGCTTGAACCCGGCATTTTGCGACCGACGACGCTCTTTAGGCAATTCTAATTAAAAACACTAATAGCAATAATTAAATCTTAATATCGACGCTGACGATAAAATTGCTTTGAACCCATTATGATCTTTATAGGCCACTAAGCTTGTTAAACACCGACAAAATTAGAATTCCATTTCATCCATTTTCGTGTAATAGCTTTCGGTAGCAGAGCTGTCATTACTTGAACTGGTGCCAGGCAAAGTTACCTATACGGGTGTTTTGAATTCGGTGCAAATCCTTTAACTTGAAAGCTATAACTTTTCCGCTGCTATCTAAACGTAGAAACATTGTTCGGAAGCGTACTTACGAGCGGAACACTTCGTTTTACACGAGCAGTAATAACACACGAGTTTAAATACGATAGTGAGAAATACGTAACAACTCTTTTGTCATTAGAGAGCACAATGGAGTCGGAAGAGCAAGGCGAGACAATCGAGGGAGACCGATAGGTATTTTTGAAATGTCGAGTCGATTGGTGATGAACGAGCCCCACTTCATATTATTGCTGCGATCAGATATTATGTCCTCGCGTCTATTGACGCTCTTTTGTCTAGCTCGCATAATGGATAGAAGCGCGCGACGCCGCCGCCGGTACGTATAGTGAATGTGGCCGCAGCGAGCGTATCAGCACGGGGCGGAGCCTCGTGAGTAATGGAACTTTGAGCTCGCATGAGGAGGGTCCACTTATGTCGCCCGAAATGGTATGATTGATAATACCACATACAAAAAATACAGCCATTTTCTAGATAAACTTAGCCAATAATATACACGCCTATAAACATTGAGAAATCATCGCTCTCGTAGGCATTCTCTCCCTTGTCGTAAAGTATCTATCTATGGCAGTTAGCGGGACAATAAATATCTCAGGTCTTTTATTAAGCGAAATGCTCGGCAAATGATTCACTTTTGGGAAACGCCCGGCCAATATAGGTCGACAATGAAATGTTCGTGAATAAATCTGCTCGATCGTCCGTGACGCTCGACGCGGGACTCTGTCGTATTTGTAAATATGAAGTAGGCAAAGTGGTCCGCTTGGTAAATTAGCTAATGTCGGAAGTTTTCAAGGTTAGGTTAATTACCGAGCTTGTACACGAGCCGAAGTTTGTGCGATGAATAGGCGGTAGGTAATGGCTTGTGAAGAAGGGCGTGGAAGAAGGAGCCTGCAAGTTACCCTTACAACTCGCGAACTAATGCACTGTTTCGACAAGTTGAAAGGTGAGCGTTATTGTTGTACTGAGAACTCCGCAGTTTGACGCTCTAATAAACTTTACTGAGTACGGTTCACAGAGCCGAGCTATTGTCTCAAAATTTAGTTGTTCAGAAGAGCATTCAATTTTGCGGAAATTACGCTTTGTAGATAAGCATTAAGCACTTAGTTGTATAGAGGTATAAACTAAAAACTAAAGATATAGTCAGTAAAGCTTTGGTTTCCTAGGACAGCGGTGCCTTCATATAGCGGCTGTAATATTACGGACGCAAAAATAATTAAAGTAAATTACGGTGCAAGTTACCGCTCTAGGAAACCGCGCCATTACGTTTACATAGACAACGTTCATACACCGCTGTATTACGGCCGCTATATGTCGGAACCGCTTTCCTAGGAAATAATAATAATAATAATAATAAGTTTATTTAAGTTTATATTAAATCCAAGCTTTAAGTGAAAAACGCTCTCACCTCAGCGTGGAAATGACGCGGGTCTTGTCAAAACTTAACGTCAAAAGTTGTATTGTAATGAACGTGAAGTTAGAGTTCTCCTTTTATTTATTATCTTGATTAGTTATTTTCATTAACATTGTTCTAATTCTAATTGAAATTCATGAATTTAAAAATATTTCATTGTAAAGTTCACTGCTAATTTATTTCACGTCAAAATTCCATTCGGATCCAATGTTAGAACAAATGAATTCGTATAATTAAAGATGACAGACGATCTTCCTTTAACTTGGTTTGTAAGATTGTTGGAAGTGAAATTAAGGGAATGTTCAAATTCTTCATCGTAAAAGTAAATTGAGGGCAGCCAAAGTTCCGTTAATTAATGAAGTAGTGAAACTTAACTGGAATACCAATTATTCCAATTATTGTTGAGTTGTAATTACATCGGGCTCGAGCCTCTATAATACTCTACATATCGCCGATAGTTAAATCTACGTTGAGTAATCTAACCCTTATAGTAATCTAAGCCGGATTTAAACTAAATTAAACCTCTTTGATGCAGTGCGTGAAGCCATACCTTAATCATAATATTACATTCGAAACGTATCATATTTCATTCGCGTTCAAACGTTGAGTGATAAATTGCATCATTTTATGATACCATTTGCATATATCGGTTAAAGTTTCTAGATAGCGGGTATCAAAATTTATGACACTTTATTTTGAGTTTTGATTTTATACAAAATACAAATAGTGTAAGTACGATATTTATCTCTTTTAGGAAAATCAAATACATCACAATTTGTAGGTACTCTTTTTTAGACTGGCATAGACTACTTAAACCTTATTTAATGTGACTGAAACCTTAACACGTCCCGAGTAGTTACGTATTGATCAATGCGCTTCTACAATTTCGAACAAACCAAAATACACGTGGAACGAATCCTATTTTTCTACCATCGGTGATTGAGGAAGGGTTTTTGTCCAATGCAAGCCAATTTGATATAAATAAGATGAAGACGTCCCGGATACCATAGACTGCTGACCCCAAATAAAGGTGGCCAAAAAGGACAAACAAAAGATCCACCGCAAAGGCTCTCTTATTACTTTGTCTAAATCTATTTGAAGTTACGCTGATAGCAATTCACAAAGGAATACTAGTAGATTTTATCTCGACGCGGGTAACTTGCAAGTATTTTTTTATAGAAACACCATAAAACTTATTTATTTTAAACAAAATTTATTTCGTAGAAAAAAAAATGCGATGATCAAAAGTGGTAATATATGGTTTTATTGCAAGTATTATTTTAAATTTAATGTTTGTTTGAAGCATACACAAGTAATTCAGAAACTGCTATTTATATGCGAGATGCTGAAGTTTATTTCAGATTAGAATATTGTGCATTCCTTTCTGTGAATAAACGGGTTTTACTTTCCCTTTTAAATTATCTGAAACTTGTCACTTTTTTAATTAAAATTCTAAGGTTCCTATAATATTCGCGGTAATAATGCTAGTTCCCATTTATCGTGTAAATAAATATTCAGCATACTTCGCTTTATAAAAATAAATCTATGGTAACGAGATATGTTCCCATCTTTTTCTCCAATAGTTCTTGCTAACTAATGTTTCATAGAAATTTTCTGCATCTGTGTAAATAGCTGACCATGCATTTTATTTCCAAGTATTTATGCTTCACAATCTCTAACAGATTTAAGTTAATTTCGTCGGAAACTTTGTTACTACTGCTTCGCAGCAGGTGCTAAAATATATAAGATACATCTCTCGACGGTTGCCTGGAATTCTCCAACTTTCTAGCTACTGATTTCACACATGTGCAATTGTAATGTACTACTATTACCTACTCATGTAATACAAGTTGTTCTGTGTAATACAGGTAGGCGAAAATGCTATACTTTAAGCCATTTTATCCGCTTTTCTACAGCCAATAGCAGACAGGCTTAGAGCAGATACACTGACTTACAGTGCTATTATTGGTCGGTGGATCGTAGTAATAATCGCATAAAATATTGCTTTTATGAGTGCACTAACAACTGTTGTGCTCCCGCTATTGCGGCGACTACATCTTAAATTTGCCAACAATACGAGTTATATGGCGAGTAATAGCCGTAAAAGATATCTCAGCACTTCATGAGCTGATAAGACTTCATGAAATTTTAAAAAGCATTTTGCTCTACCTATCGTCACGTCGTGAAAGTTGGTGGTACGTTTTATACCTACCGGGTGCAGCGCGAAGTACGTAATAAACGAATATTTTTATGTCTTGGATGCGTCGGCAGATCCTGTGGCCGGTCATTTGGTCTGCGGAGGATGTGGTATCGTAAATCGTGTCACGCTCGACTGGCGTTTTAAAACACTCGGTGCGGAGCGTGCCTGTAAGCAGGTGTACCAATAAACGCTTCTGTCTCCGCAACCTATCTTTCCGCTCACGTTCTCGCAAGTCGTAACAGCAAGGCACTTCGCTTATATGAAATACCACCTTTATGGTTACTTATTGCCACGAATATGATCGCCATACGGACATTTATGTATTTTTTTCTTGTTTTCGCAGTGTCGACTGGGTTTTATCGCGTTATTACAATGAATTTATAGATCGTAGTTAAGCCTGTAATTTTCTTTGTCGTAAACGCGTAACGCTGTTTTGGATTTTATTGCTTCTTACGAATTGAATTAAAGTGAACGAGTTGAATTTGAAACATGGCTTTATCACTTACAAAGTTTTTACGAATGTGCAAAAATTTGTATGAAATTTTAGAATTTGAATCGCTTTTGCTTTAATTATTTTTTGTCCATTAGGTGTTTTAAGTACAAAAACATTCGAAATCTATAGGTTTCTTAAAAATGCGCTTCTAAAAAGATCTAATACGAACCTAGTCTAAGTCGCAAGTGCAATTTGAATATCGATACACATTTTATTAAATTCAATTTGTATAAAATAGTTTAGAGCTAAGCAGGGGCGCCATATTTCTGTTCTAAGTTGACACAGCAAATGGGGCTTGAGTTTGCTCTGAGTAACTGAGCTACAACGTAGTGTGTCTAAAACCGGCTTAGCCTTGCTGAGCATGACCCGACGGCACCGCCTCTGATATCACTCTAATCCCCTCGAGGAGTCGAAGCACTTACAAACATAAAATGTAAGCAGTTTGTGCACAAATTGCACTATACAATACCGAGTTTTGACACAATGCTGGCCAAGTTCTAGATCGCTTCGGTTGTTAATGTATCTCGGAGTCTTGCGATGGCGGGCATTTAAGTTCATGGTATACGGTTAGAAAATTGGAGAAAGAGCAGTTTCAGATACACACATTGAACTCTACTCCCTACTCGTAAATGCGGGCTGAATACTCGCAATAAATAAGAGATGTTCTCGAAGTCACATTTTCGAAGTTGGGAAGTTAAAGCCAGTCATGTATAATCCGACTAACCAACTTGTGTAGCCGTGCTGTTTACTGACTACCAACTTGTGACATCCTCTGTGCGCGTGAGGAATGGCTCCGCTTAATCCAGCAAACAGTTTTATTCACCGGCAACGTTGAAATATTTGTAAAATATGAATAGAACGAGTCACGGAATTGCTCTCACAACCTGACACTTGACCGTATTTTAAAGTGTCATAACCAAGTAGGGAAATCTGTTTCGTCGCCGGTTATATGCTGGGAGTAAAAAAAATGCTGAAAACTCGGGCCCTGTTTCATTCACGTCTACTGAAATGTCGGGCACGAAGGAAAGAGCTTCGAAGCTTTAAAAAGATCTTAAGTTATTTCAGTTCATTTTTAAGAATATTTTGTGACGTTTTGTGGTGTAATATGAGAATAAGGGATCGGACTTTTAAACCTCGTTTTTTGCACCCTTGTTGAACTATCTTTAGTGACAGTTTTTGAAACACAAAGGTCAAAGTCTATTCTCTATCCAAATTCTCAAGCAACTTTGTTTTCTAACTTATAGACGGTTTTTGAAGGCTTTAAAGAAATATCCAAGGGTGGTATCATGATAGATAGGTCTGTCATATTCACAATAAAAGTACAATAGACATTGACTCATGTCATGGCTCCGACCATAAACAACAATCTACCGGACAAAGTCACAGCAGCCACTAGTGTACATGTCTTCAAACACAAATTGAAAGTATGGATCATAGAACAGGCTTTTTATAAATTTGAAGAGTTCTACAAAGTAGACGAATAAATGAAACGTGCAAAGTAAATTGTACTATTATATTAAATGTATACAAATTGACATTTATAATTATCTAATTCATTAATAATGTATTTAATATTGTAGTTATATGAATGTATGGAATTTGACGTCTAAATAATCTTTATGAATAAATGAACATTGAACATTGACTAAGATAGTGATATACTACATAATGTTTACTAAATATGACAAACACAATTTACTTAAGTGGTAATTTATATGGTTGCGATAAATCTGTGTGTGGCTCGGGGGCCTGGTTTAGTGCCGGCCCGGAGGTGAACGAATCAATCATAATAAATTACACCGTGTGCTGAAGCGGCGAAGTACCCGCCCGGCCATAGTACGGATACGTGTGAAATAAAATACTTTATACAGTTTTTCCAACACTAACTTATTTAGTGTTGAAGCAATATCACAAATGATATGATGTTTACATCGCTGATTCAAATCTTTTGAAGCACAAACTATGATGATTGACTTATACAGTTTTTAATACTTTATACAGTTTTTCCAACACTAACTTATTTAGAGTTGAAGCAATATCACAAATGATATGATGTTTACATCGCTGATTTAAATCTTTTGAAGCACAAACTATGATGATTGACTTATACAGTTTTTAATACTTTATACAGTTTTTCCAACACTAACTTATTTAGAGTTGAAGCAATATCACAAATGATATGATGTTTACATCGCTGATTCAAATCTTTTGAAGCACAAACTATGATGATTGACAAATGAGACAAAACAATACTTGATTCTCTCTGCCGTTTACTTGAAATTCATAAAATTTCTTAATACAGAAAATAACTACTAATTTCCCATTTATTCCCGTCCCACTAATATTATACAGGCGAAAAACTCGGTGTAGGTATGTGGTTGTTATTTTTTCATGCTCATACAGTCGAATTAATCTCAATAATATGTTGTATCGAGATATTGGATCTTAGCTTAGCACATTGGCTAATTTTAGATACTCTTTTTTATTTACTTTACAAACAGTGACGTACAGTTATATATTCACTCTTAAAAAATAACAATAAATTACAGTGTGTACATCACCTTAGACAGTAAACCTAACTTTCACATATAATATATCACATATAACCTTCCTAACAATTAATACTTAAAAACTAAACATGCAATCTAACGAAGAACAGAGGGGAAAAAGGCACATTAACTAAATAAACATTTGCAATATCATCAATCTACTAATTTAGACAGTTCATTTTTAACAGCTGGTAGTGACTTATTGGAGAATATATCAAATTTTAATCTAAAATTGTCTTTATCATAAGTGTTACACATGCGAACTATGGGAGAGAAATGTAGCATATTTGTGCGTTGTCTATCAGGACAGAAACAATTTTTCCAATATAGTCTAGCACACGGAAAAGGCACTCTGATGTTAAATTTGTATAAAATTTCCGGGCAGTCTATATGTCCGTTTAATATTTTATAAAGCATCAACAGATCTGCAATCTCGCGACGAGCATGAAGGGTTATATCCCAGATTAACGCAGGTAATAGCGTTTCGTTGCTATTTGTAAGACAGCTTTGGACCGTTATTAGTAGCTTCTTGCCTGATCCCACTAACCAATCACATCAAGCCTGTTACTGCCCGCAAACTGTTCTGACAATTAGTCCTGAATCACAGAATATGGTAGTGCTAAGCCTCCTGAAGTGCTGTACCTGTGTTTGGTCGTAAATCGAATGTTATTGTTACTGAATCGGGCGAGATAGAGCTCGCTTGTTGACTGCCCATTTTGAATGCGATCTCGCAACACTATTTTGCAATTGTTGCGATCACCAGGTCAAATCTTTGCTTTTATTTTTGCAAACAGTTGAGCATTGTTGCGAAAAACGTTGTATTGTATGTAAAATGATATATATATATATATATATAGGTATTACCTACTTTTATGTATCATCATAATTATTCAAGTTATTTTTAGCAAAATAAATTAACAATATCTTACTTCAAAGTGTAAATAAAAACATAACGAAGCCAAGAACAACTATTTTGAAGAAACTAAGTACTCGTATTTAAAATATTTAACATTTAGTTTCTTTGAAGTATGTATGTAAAATATTCTTACAGAATTTGAGTACCTAAATACCTTTTTCAGTTAAGAAGTATTCACTAACATGTTAAGATATCTTGACTACGAAGAATTTCAAAGATAAGTAATTATTTTGTTAAATTGGAGTAAAAGCAACAAATATGCAAGAGCTGCCAGTTGTCATTCGACTCTCGACTTAAGCTTCCCTCTGCAGAAAAAAAGCAAATATTTTCTTATGATACGGAGAAACTAGTTGAGAAGAATCCCTACTGATGTTTATAGAGCTCGCATTGTTTTCATGATGCGCCCAGTTTGCTCCACGAATGAATCGCGGAAAGAAACCTCGCTTTGTTTACGACAATAAAACTTCAACTTTCTTGTTTTTCGCTTCCCAACTTCACGGTTTAAATGATCCTACTCGTGCTAGCGAGTTCCATTAACGAGTTGAAACTTGATTAGTAATTTAAGTTCAGCTGAAACCTGTCTCAGCTCGATTTGTTCATTTTAAAGTCAATGGCTTAGACCAAATTTTGCTGGAAATAGAGGACTCGCAAAGGGATATTGTTTGTGTGGAACCAATCACTATAGATAGAATACTTATGGGACCCAAATCAAATTCGACCCGTGAATTTGGACAATAGGACCCTTTATTGATGAATTAATTTGTATTGAAAATCACAAATGTATAGGATTTAGGCTAAGAACGATTCATACGCGTGGGCGTAGATTTTCTAGAATTCATAGCAATTTGAACAAGAGAGGTGATTCCGTCAAGATTTTGGTGTAATTATTGAATTTGCTATTAATATATTTTTGAATTTGTACAACAAGATTGTTACGTACCTTCAGAACAATTTTTCAGCAATTATTGTTAAAGTTTACTAAAGGGCCAATTGGTTAATTAAGATCAAACTTACTTAAAAAATGACTCGGATTGTATAACTAACAGTTTTGTCAATACATTAAGTCTTATCAGCGACAAATTTCAGTTGAAAAAGAATTCATCTCTCAGTTTGCGAATTGTGGTGTAAAACAAAGGTTGTTCTGAAAAGCTGCCTCCGTTTCTCGGCAGAGCGGTCCCAACACGTTTTTCACTCACGTCATCGCAAATGACTTAGTAGTTTTGTTCCACCGCAAGGGGGGTAGTGGAGACAACACATGGACAATGTTACCGCGAGACAACTTACCTGATTATCTACCAATTCTCGATTTTTATCATTCCGCCAATCACTGAGTTTTGGGCTTTTCACTAAGCTAAAACAAGTTGATTCATGACAGCGCATCAATAACGAATAGTATGCAGTTGAATCGCGTATTTTTTTATTTACATTAAATCACGGCCTGGCTGATGTTAATTAACACTGTAGTCTAAGATGTAGCTCGTTTGCCTAGAAACAACCCATTCACTCTGGATTTAAAAACTTGGGATTGTAAATCTAAGGAATCATCCCGACAGACAATTCCAATTTCATAATAACTTATGTAACACATGATTTTTTAATGTCTTTTTCAACAAAAGAGTCGTCTATCGGGTGTGTTGTTGTTGGGACAATACAATAGTTAGGCGAGCGTCCTCTAGCGACTCGAATGTGCGAGACAGGTGCGATCCCTGCGCGGGACTCCGCAGAACAATGATGGAGGAAATATGAACCGCCTTTGTTAGATTTTCTTTACCAGTTTTATAACAAGCTGGTAATTATTGTAGAGAAAAGCGGGCGCTACGTGAGGTGCGCGCGGTAACGGCCAGGAAATGCAATCTCGTTCCATCTGTTTTAGAAAGCCATTGTCAGGTACGCACGGGGCAGCTGGACGTGCTTCAATCTAAATCCGGAGGCATCTATCTGGATATATTTTTAGTGCAGTTTTAGGGTACCGTTACCAACACATATACTGAACTTTTCTTGATACATTATATCAATATGTTAATTAAACGTTAAGTTAACATAGTAAATATGTTGAAGTTTCATAGTAGTAATACTTAGTCTCAATGCCTTTATACAATCTTATTATTTTGTCCAACTGCTTTTATACCACCCTGTTCAAATTTAACGTGAATAGAATGGGCTATCAGCCAATTTTACTTAGAACAGCTTATCTAATTCTCTTAAGGACTTTTTATCGACCATTGACTAGTAACTATATTATTTTTTCCTAAGCAAATCATTCAAACTTTAAGCATCTTAGCTTATATAAAAGAAATCTTCGATAAGTAAAGTCAGAAATAGAAACAATAATTTACTAATCTCTATTTTTAACGAAACAAGTACAGAACCATCGCAACTCGCACCCCACTCTACACAGTCAGTTTTTTACGGCGCAAATTTGTCCGTTGTGTATCTATCTAAGCGCCAGTTTTGCTGTACAGAAGTAGGTGGCACGTGCGGGCACTACGCATCCAATCCATCATCGGCGGTCGGAATCCGTCATATGTTGCTGTGCCGGAGTGAAACAATACGGTTTTTTCACGACAAATGGGCAACGTTCCTTTTTTACGAGACTCAGCTGTTTTTCTTGTACAAAACTGTTGTAGGAAATTTAGTATATAGGATAGACATTGTATGTCAGGATTTGCACAGTGATTCGATTGCGAAATTTTGAGTAAGAGTATTATAGTCGCTAAATGAGTTTGAAAATTGATGTACCTATGTGAATGGATTTAATCATATAAAATATTGAAAAATAAATTTTAATACTCTGGTCCTATAGTTTTTGACTAAGAAAACAGCAAACACGGCTGATTTTAAAACATTTTCACTAATTTACACCGTTTACATACATCACGCTAAACATGTTTGTAGTTGACAACCGTAAATGGAAATAAGCTCAAACCACATGAATATGTAATAGTGCCCTTACTAACGCCCGTGATGAGATACCCAGTGTTTTTCACACTACCATTCTGTTTAGCATTTTATAACGATGCTTGTTCTTCGTAACGAACTTACAGGCGCGTGGGGCTAAATAAATGCTAGAACGGGGGTATAGGCGTGACCTCAAGCAACTATGACCTCTAAGGTCGACTCGATACGTGCGTTAATTGAATTTGTTTTATTCGACTGTCTGTAGACGAAATTGTGTTTATAAGTTGGTTGCGTCACTCCTATTGCCTAATAGACCACTATTTGTGACTAAAACTTCGTATGATAAGTCAGTTAATAATCAAATAGATATACGCTATAGATTTGCATGCTAATTGATCTGTTCAAATCACCAGTGTTTTTTATGCCCACCCATTTGCCCACCTGTCTGGCTACCACCTTTAAATGAAAATTATGTTTTTGTAAAGTGCTTAACAGTGTGTTCCGGCAACCTTGTTTGCGAGCCAATTTCATTTCAGTCCAAGCATATTTCACTTTAGACAGTGTTCGTTTGCTTGTGTGGTTTAGGTGTCCTGATAATCAAATGCCTGATTATCCTGCTCTGATAGATTACTTTACTTTGTGTCTAGTTAGTCAGGTGTCTCAAAATTTTATTATCTCTGCACTGTTCAAAGCAATAAGTACAATGTTACTCACTTAACTAGATATTTGATTCAGATTATTTGCACAGCTGGTGTGCTGTCACAATAAAATTAGTGCATGAGCTTGTGAAATGAGAATCAAGATGGCGTTTCGTTTATGAAATGGAAAATGTTTATTTGCAGTGTAGTTCGAATAATATGTGAGATATGATTGTTAGGGCACAATCAATGTTTTAAAATTAGCTAATTGCTAATCCAACTCCGATTTTCCTGCAATCTGGAAGGAGGCTCAGGTGATCCCTCTCCCAAAGAAACCAAATCCTAAGTCTTTTTCTGAATACCGCCCCATCTCCATTCTTCCTTTTCTCTCAAAAGTCCTTGAGCGGCTTGTCCATCGACAACTCAGTTTCTTCCTAAACCGACACAATCTGCTCAATCCTTTCCAATCCGGATTTCGTCCTGGGCATAGCACTGTGTCTGCACTTTTAAAGATCACTGATGATATTCGCGAGGGTATGGATAACGGTAAGCTTACTGTTCTAGCGCTGCTAGACTTCAGTAACGCATTTAATACTGTTAATTTTGATATCCTGCTGGCATTGTTACGCTCAATCAACATATCTCCATCGGTGATTGATTGGTTTCGTAGTTACCTGGTGGGTCGCCGGCAAAGGGTTCGCCTTGGAGATTATTTTTCTTCTTGGTGCAACACAACCGCAGGTGTCCCCCAGGGCGGCGTGCTATCTCCTCTTCTATTTGCTATTTTCATTAATTCTATATCTAATCGACTCTCTTCTTCCTACCACCTATATGCTGACGATTTACAAATCTACGCTCAAGCTCCAATTGGCGCTCTTGATTCAGCTGTCGCAGCCATTAACGATGATCTGTGTCAAATCTCTGCATGGAGTAAATCCTATGGATTGAAAGTAAACCCTGCAAAAACACAAGTCATTGTTATTGGCACTTCACACATGGTTTCTCGCGTTGACTGGTCGGTAATTCCTTCAGTTGTGTTTGAGGGTATTGTTATACCATTCAGTGATACTGTCAAAAACCTTGGTTTGATAATGGACCGTACGTTGAGTTGGGATGCTCACCTGACGTCAGTAAGCTCAAGAATATTTGCGTCCGGTGCGTCATTGACACGTCTCCGGAACTTTTTACCCACTGCCACCAAAGTTGCGCTTGCTCAGTCTCTGCTTCTCCCTTAGATCGAGAATTGCGCTTGCTCAGTCTCTGCTTCTCCCGAAGATCAGCTGAACAAGCTTGAAAGACTACAAAATTATTGCATCAGATTCATTTTCGGACTTCGTAAATTTGATCATATATCATATTTTCGCTCAAAGCTTAAGTGGCTGCCCATTCGCCTTCGCCGGAATGCTCACATCCTCTCCCTTGTTTACAATATCCTGTTCAATCCTGCGTCCCCTCACTACTTAGTTTCCCGATTCAACTATATTCATTCTACTCACTCCCTTGCTCTTCGATCGTCACACAGATATACTCTAAAGTATCCGGTATGTAAGAAAACGCTGTATAGCAAGTCTTTCACCGCGCAGGCTGTTTGCCTCAGGAATGCTTTACCTCTTGCTATCAAAAAAGCTCCGTCCATAGAAAGCTTCAAGACTCAAGTAAAAATATGGTATTTGTCATCATTACAGTGAGATCTATGTAGTTCCTTTGCTATCATCATCTATGCATGTGTATAGTGTATACTCAATCAGTATTTATTAACAATATGTATTAATTTATATTATTTTTGGTATATTGTTATTATATGTAATAGGGTGTATGATTTATATGTATAGTTTATTAAGTAGGTTTGTAGTATGTATTTTTAATCTAATCTTTTCTTCTTTGTTTATATTATTGTATACCACGTCCTCTGTTATCTCTTATTTATTCCTTTCCATCCAATGGTTGCCTGGAAGAGATTGCATTTAGCAATAAGGCCGCCACTTGTGGCACTAGTATAAGTATTATTTTTCTTCTTTCCTTTTAATTTTATCGTGTGTTACAATAAAGAATTTTCTATCTATCTATCTATCTATCTAATTGTTGTTTGCGTAAGGTTTTATTACAATATCAGAAATAATTTAACCTCTATGAACATAATTATTCTTGAACGCGTAAAACATACTTTTATTCGTTTGCGTCAAATAAATTGTAGTTTCAAGTTAAATATTTATGATAAAGATTTTGCTTTGATTTTAGTTTCTAGATCAAGAGCTTCTTTGTTTAAGTAGCACCTACTTAATATCTTTAAAGCTTAAGAATTCACAAAATAATGGAATATTTTCTTAGACCTTTTAATATGAAAGAATCTTAGTAAGTAGTCTCTGAGAAATGATTTTACAACAATGAGAACCTAAAACATCTGCACAGGACAATTACTACAAATGAAAAGCTGCTTTATAAGGCTAGGCCGAATTTCTTTATAGAATTGTACCGTAATTATAATAGCAACGTAATACATGAATAAATTGTTTCCACATAATAAGACATGAATAAAATCTATTTTATTATTATTTCAGGACATTCTTAACCCACTACTCATAAAAGGAGTTTCTAAATGCATACCTTTACGCAACCCATTTATCTTGGGCTTTTATACATTTTATAAATGTCACAAATACAAATTACAAACAAAGCGTTATATTATTAAAGTTCATGTTTAAAATCAAATCTACCCAATTTTAACTAGAGATGCATTAAAATGAGATTTACATAAAATATTTCAATAATATGCACTAAAATATAGCCACAACAATTGTCATGGCAAAATCAATTGTCTCGAGGCGGAGCTCTACTGAGATTGCCCCGTAATGCCTTAAACAACATCACCTTATAGACTCCTTACTGGAGTAAAAAATAACATACGATACTCGATAAATCTATGTGACAGGCCAGATAAAAATATCACGCGATATATCTACTCGTCGATTGGTCCGCGGGTGATTTATGATTGATGGAACGGTTCGAATAAAGTTGAGGTTATGAAAAAGGATACGGCTATTTCGTTTGTAAATTTCTATACAAAATCTTCCACGTCATCTGTGGAATTGACTATACATACATATTTGTATATTTATCATTATTGTAGTTTTTGAATCAGCGTTGACCACGATTTTTTTCGTAAATCTGTTATCAAATTACGAGGTCAGCTCCCGTCTGATTTGCAGATCGATAGTAGCAATGAACATTATTATTATAATCCTCATCCTCCTTAGTCCGTTTCCTCCTAACTCGGGTTGTGACTTCCCCTCGGAATAGATTCGTTGGGGGCATTCTTTTGGGCAGGTACACCGTGGTGGGCGCCCAGGTTCTTCCACGGACGACATGCCCTTCGATTTTGTTGTCCTAAAACATGTCGGTTTCCTCACGATTTTACCTTCGCCGCTAAGCGAGCGTTACTATTTTAATAATACTGAGAAGTAATTAGGAGTGTCTAGGCGTTATTACCTACGTTTAGAAGGTTATTTTCTTAGCCGATCCCGATTATCTTGGCTGCAGTCATTATGTGCCATCTGCGCTCCTGCAGGATTATACTTCCATTTGGTTGCCGGACCCCGGTTTTTTATCTTTAGATATTGTGGATAGCGTAAAGTGCTTATCGTTCTTGCTATTCGCTTGCGAAGCGTATGCTAGACGGCTGGTATAAAATCGCTGGATCAGTGTTTAATTATTTTTAGCTATATTAATTATTAAGAACTCTCCGTTTTTGTGTACATTAGTACGTGCTGTTCAATTTGTTGCAAGATGAACCTTGTTGCTTCTTTTTAAATAGATGTTTTTAACATAAATTACGACCGCAACGTACCTACTTATTTTTTACTTTTTTTAACCATATCCACCAATAAATGACTTTTATGTTGATATAAAATATGTACAGTAAAATTTGATAAAATATTCATAAAACTTTTAGAGTTCAGACCAATTTGTAAAACGAACGGTCTTTTATCGATTCATATGTTATGTGGGCTGTAGGCAGGTACTAACTAATTTAACTAACTTTCCTAGTTTAATTTGGCGAAGTGACGGTGCGTAAACTCAAAATTACAGTTTCAAAGTCAATTTTAAATTGCGTTAGTATAGTAAGTGCTTGTATGAGAGTGGTGTACTCTGGTGTCGAGAGTTTTCAAACCACACATGATGACTAGTCGTGACCGTAACATCTGATACACGGATGCACTATGATGTAATTTTTTCCTCAATTTTTTTATCTATTCAAAAGACTGCCTGCAACTGCATTTGCTTTACTTTTTAATTTTGCACACCTTAGCAGTAATTTTACATTGTAAACTAAATTATCGTATCAGTATGAAACAGAGCAATTTTATAAGCCATCCATACCAAGTTGAATATTATGTAGTTCACTAGCTCAGCGCTTAATTAAAATACTGATAAAATATATTTTTCTCAAAGTATAGTTCGAATGAAAGTGGTCAACTCTGGTGTCGAGTTTTCAGACGTAGCTCAACGACTTGTAAAATTCTTGTTAAATATAGCTTTAATAAAAACCATCTGAAATCTTATTAACTGCTGTATCATCTTCGTGATCTAGGTGTCTTCCTAAGATATAATCTAGGGCATAGCTCGAAGTTCCCATTATTTACCATTAGTTGGAAATGCGGTCATATCGTTGCGCTTATTCGGAACAAAAAACCGTGTGCTGCGAGTCATTAAGCACCCTGGCTGGCTCAGTCGAGGAGGATTATACTGGTACCTAGTGCCCGTAGATAATGTAACTAAGACACCTAATTGTATACTAGCGGTGCCCCGCGATGTCAAACAAACTTTCATCCTCTATTTTATCCCATTGGAGGTAGAATTAACCAAAATCCTTTCTTTGCGGATGCCTACGTTATAACATCTACCTGCATGCCAAATTTCAGCCCGATCCGTCCAGTGGTTTGGGGTGTGCGTTGATAGATCACTGTCTGTCAACCACCTCTGAGTTTTACATGTGTACATATGTATTAAGACGTGCAAGTCCAGAGCACGTGCAGACAAATCAGCGTCCAATTCTTTCCCGCGTCATGACTGTTCAGTGTGAATAGAAACCAATCAAACAGTCCGAGCGACGAAACTCTTTTTTGACGTAAAACAAGCTTACTTTAGTCCTCAGCTTATCTAATGTATAGTACAACTATAATAGTTGCACGTTAAAATAAACCTATTCATTTGTGATTGGTAGACTGCAGTTATGTAGTTTGCAACCAATTAAAGTGATTAAGCTGTTCTGCATTTGAAAACTAGACTAGATTGTAATTGGCAAAACAAACATCATTAAGAATATCGCGTGATGCTTATGACTGACGTAAATTTACTTGGCATATGTATATTGTTATCTTTTTACCACAGTGAGGTGTTAATCAGGTTTGAGGTTAGTTCTGGTGCCATTCGTGTGCCAGGTCCTAGCTCTCTCTGGATAGATTTACAGACGTTATTGAGTATCAGCTTTGCGCTGCTTCTGATACTTTAGCTGGGGCTTTTGTACTTTATGTCATATTTGGGAATGTAAGAAACGATTATTGTGTATCTTTCCGCTGAGTTTTTAAACTGAATTTTATATTTTTACTATATTACTGGCGATGTAAATTACAACAGTTTTTAACACGAAATAGGCTTACGTTTGACTATGGCAGTTTCTTGATATTAATTCTTTACGACATAACATCTGTCGCGGGTTAAAACTAATTGGGGCTGGCTAAAGATCGAAACCAATAGCATATTATGAGAGAGAGCCTATACTCAGCAGTGGGACAAAACTGGCTGTGGATGATGATGATGATGAATTCTGTATAAATTCAAATTTCTAGTATTTTTTTCAGGAAATCTGAACAGAAAAGTAATACGAAAAAAAATAATAATAACATCGAGTTATAAATTTTTGCCTTCATCGTCGTTAGTATAGTAGGTAATTCTAAGAGTATATCTCGGAATATCATTTAACGATTAAAGCAAAAATAAAATTCTGGCTATGCTGCATTGCGTGTATGTAATTAAAAATATCATCTTTTCCTCTCTCCTTCGTATGAATTTACGATTTTAATATTCACGAAATAATACAGGTCGGACGCCGCCGCGCCGGTCTCTGGTAGAAATATCAAATCGAATAACTGCATTGCAGGTTTATTGCTCGAATGTGTGTAGGCGATGGAAACAAATACTTTCTGAGATGCACAAGAGAAGCAATCCCGCTAGTTTAACATAAAATGTGTCATATGTGTCTGAATATGATATGTTTATTTTTTACCAGTCAATGTTAATATAAATGATGTCATGGTATAAAGTGGAGCATATCTGTGTAGGATTAGAACTGGCTCTCAATCGAGGCTACTGTAACACTCCGTAATATGCTTGGCGATAGTATATATTATAATGCGTACTTAGCTAAATAATATCTTTTGAGTTGAAAATGTCAAATACTAAGTTACACTTTGCGGTGAACTGAGAGACTGGGAGGGCGTTCCATTTAGATCGCAGACAGACAAATGTTTCGATAGATATCCAAAATTTGAGGAATAGGCTTTTGTTGACGACCTTAAAAACTGAAACTAAAGATATCAAGAACTATAGCTTGAATTCCCTCAGTATAAAAAATCAAAATATTCCGGGGGATAAATGAAAATTCAAAATATTCTTAGGACCGGAGGTGAGGTGGGGAGGTGAGGTAGAACAGAAGGTAGACATTTCCTGGCGACGATGATGCAAAAGCTCTTCCGAGCTTAATTTATTATCGTGTTTTGCTCAGACTAGAGCTGTAAATAAAATAGTAAGCTCTTAAAAGCTCAAGAGAGCACTCGAAAAATACAATTCAATGTAAGATATTGAATATGAAATCAAAACTTCTGTGGTTGCAGAGTGCTATTATCGTAACATCCAGAGTTTACTCAACGAGTATACTCGGGCTGTTTCTTTTTATTGAAATGTGTTTGTTAACTCACATGTTTGAAACTTTATTTTCAACATAAACCATTTTATTTCCTTGTATAGTATTCGTTAGAAACTTTCCAACTTCTTTCTTACTTACAAGAATACAATAATTTCTTTTGGAACGTACGTAAATACATTGTCATGTCATACAGTTATCAAGAAAGCATGGGTACAAAATATCAGCCCTAAAAATCAATTTATGTAAAGTTGCAGTATTTTTATATCTACATATTTTAAAATTAATAAACATCTTAAGCACTGTTATAAAAAGCATGCGTAAACAGTTTTTATCTACACTAATGTTGTAACATTCTACTTATGTTTCCAATACTTGACTTATAATTACTACTGTTATAGCACAGACAACAAAACACTCAATTTAAGCAATTTCACATGATGGTATGTGGATATTATAATTAACATCGGTAAAGCGCGACCAACCTGATTGCAGGGCCAATCAGGTTGGTCGCGCTTTAGAGATAGTTAGATTTTAATGGCGGCAAAATTACTGTGACAATACACGTACGCGTGAATTTAATGTTTCGCAATGTGTTTTCTTTTTTAAATACAAATTAAAAGTTAAAAATGGATAGCGACGATGATATTAAGTATTATATCCGTTATCTAGTACCCACGACACAAGCGTTTGCTTAGTGTGGGGCTAGATGGCGCTTTGTGATATGTCCTGAAATATTTATTATTATTATTATTATTATATTTGTACGCCTCCGGATATTCTAGAATTGGCAACAAAAGTAACTCACAATCTTTTGCCAGAAAAATCTAGAAAATTATATGAAAAATTAACTATTGTCAGCTTTTACTCTTGTTGTTTGATTAATTGCATTAGTGAAGATAAAGTAGTGTATGCAACTGCATATAACACGGGTATTAAAACACTCGTTACTATTATGAAACTCGCTGCGCTCGTTTCATAAACTCACACTCGTGTTTTAATACCCTTCATTATATGACAGTTGCATAAACTACTATTATAACACGCGAGAAGTTATATAATATATAGCCAGTTACGAATAATATTGGCGTAGCGGATCTCCCAGAGCGATGGTAAAGTAAACCTCATATTTTGCAACAATACAAAATATTTATCTCTTACATTCCTAGGTCCCCTGTGTGGTACAAAGGGCGTCCACAGTGATTCTCAATCTTATCTTATTCTTTATCTCGGACTTCACGTTTCATTTGTCTCTCGCAAAAGTTTTTGTCACAAGTTTATTGACTTATTTATCCTGTCAATCTTACCTTTCTTCTCGTCTTGCCTTTGAGTCCATTTAATATTCCCAATGACACGTTTCCTTTCCGCAAGCCAATATATTTTGTCTAGCTTAACTATGAGCTGCAGACAAAATAACTTAGACGTCTCACTAGTTTTCTTTTGTTTTACAAGAAATGGGTTTGCACTTGACCGTAATTCGCCTGATGGTAAACAATCATTACGGTGTAGGATGGAACGTGCTTACCCAGTAAGAACCGATTCACTCTCGCTTTGAAGATCGCATTATATTCCGCGGGGAACAGGGAGTCAGGCAGAGAGTTGGTTACATAAGTGTCTACCGATCTTGTCAGGTTATATGAGTATTTATTCATACTTAAGCCGCGTCTATGGCGACGTTCCAAACAGCAAGCCAACATACTTCATAGTATCCGTACTTAACCTATCACGTGCATCATATGGAGCACGTGTTGGAATGGCTTATGATGAGGTATCTACTGGTTTTCACGCCGTCGTTTGCCCATTTCTCTCTCACACACTTCGGTGAAATATTTGGAATAGTTAACCCCTTTTTAAATTGAGTTTAAATAGGAAAGCTGGCTGGATAGTGGATACTCTGTGAAATGACTGAGGACCCGAAGGGATATCGAGGTTGGCATGTCAATTTAAAAGGGTTTCAGGGATGTTTTCTATTTTAAGAGTCGCGTTAGGGATGTTTTGTTTAGTTTAGGATTTTGTTTGGTGACACGTTGGATGTGTTTGCAATATTAAGCTGCTTCCTTTTTATTCGGGGTTATTTTTTAATGGACTTCATATTTTTATCTGACATATTATGACTACAGATAAGCCTTTGTTGTAAACTTAAATAACTTTAACGTTATTGTACGTACCTCAACTATCATAATAAGTACATGAATATTTAAAACGTTTAATTATACGTCAATATGTATCTCATTAACTATATTTTCTTTATTTTCAGGTAAGTTTGCTCCGAGATTACACTAGCTTAGTCTATTCATGATCAACTCAACTGTGAAATTGAAGCTCAGTAAATCATACGCCAGTAAACTTCGTAAGTACCTAGAGCTATGCTTAATTTATTGCTTAATCTACGGATACAACCAGTATTTCCCTTAAACTACAATTTGAGCAGTTACAAGTCAAGGCTCAATGGATAGTTAACTCGGCGTATTAGCAATCCAATCGCACCAATTTACCCTACCTTCGGTCCAGTGGTCAGACTATTCACTGCTAAAAAAACGCTGGCTACGCTCTGGTTTATAACCGAGCTTCGGTATCTGTCGGGTTTTATTTCGCCTGGAATTATACAAATAAGTCCGACCTTGGCTTAGCCCGGGGTTATTCGGATTTCTATCTGTAACCGCGACGGGCGGCCGCAACTCTAGACGCTCTTATCGGACGCCCGGAGACACCAAATGGCTTTCAAGTCCGAAATTGCAAAGTTTACAGTTCTACGTGACTATAATTTCCAATTCTGTATTATTAACTCGAAATTACTCCGACGAGCCGTCCCTAAAAGCCGCAAAGGTCTCATGATTCATGTATCGGACCAAAACACTATACTTACTTGTAAATCTTTCGGGGCATATGTCAATTTTAGTGGAGGCATTTTTATCCGAAAACCGCTGAAAGGGCGAGGCAATGAAGACAAATATTTTTACCAGGTTTTATACGAGCCCTAGTTCTGTGCCGCGGCGGTGAAGATCGATCACCACTCTTTGGCTTACGTTCCATCGTCGAGATCAGAAAGTCGCTCGCTAGGCAGTAAAAATAAACGTCGGCAAACAGGGTGCGTCGGGTGAGTAGGTGGCACGACGAAATGTTAACAGGTCGATTATGCGAAGCCATCCAGCGCTCACTCGGGCCATGGCCCGCCTCCTGCCTAATTACGGGTTACGCATTTAAATAGCCTACTTCCGCACCGATCGGATATTCGAATACAATATTCCGATGGAAATCCTTTCAGACTTTCGTCAATTACAGATGAAAACGGTGCACCAATTACACGATCAATGTATCGAGTTTGTCGTGTTGTGCGGTGCGCGCCCGATTTAATTAAAATTGAGTGTTGACGGCGCTCCGGAAACTAGGCTGTGCGAAAAAGTGGGTTGAACGGAAAGCGATAAATCATTCATTATTATCATAGCGTGAATTGCATCTGTCAATATCTCTCGGTGCCCTCGATCGGTAGTCGAAATGCAGCTTTAATTTAGTACCACCGGCTGGGGTACCTGAGAAACCTGCAACAGATAGAGCTAGGTATGTTCCGACGTGAATTACTTACCCACTAGCCACAGAGCAGCCGTTTCCTCTTCGAAGTAAGTGTTTTATGTCGATCTTACTTATTCCTGTTTCCAATTGTAGCTGAGGTGAATAACTAAGTCCTTACTTTCTGCAACGTCGACACTTCAAGTCTTAACACGATGAAAGAAAAAGACGTTGTCGTCCCAAACGTCGTTTGTTAACGTCAAGGCAGGATATTTAATATGTTTTGTAAATAGTCGAGGGCGGTTTGCCAAAATGTTAACACAATGTGATACTTATTCTAACAATACCGCCGTAGATTTGAGGCAAATAAGTGCATAAGATTTGGCACCGGTTGTCTGGAATTTGTTCGTACTTTCAGATTTTAATAAACTTAAAGTGCCATTAAAACGTTTTAACTCTCCTCTCTCAGATTGAAATTTTAGTTAGAACTTAAATAATGATCCTGAATAAATCTCAACTCAGTTTGCAAGGAGGCCACTTAAATCAAACAAACGAAATAAGTGGCCCTGATTAATCGTTATTTTATAAAAATCAGCATAAAATTGATGTTAAAAAAAAGCCCACTCATTCCAAGAGGTCTAACTTCGGCAACTCATTGTCCGTTGAAAATAATTAACTAGCTGACTCGGCGAAACCCCGGCCAAGTTAAAAGTTGTAAAGGTTGTGCCGCGGAACAACTTTATACAACATTCAGTTATTGTTTTCACTTTTAAGATTCTGTGCATATTTTAGCTTAAATTGTTGGTAAATGCCTAAAGTTTAATTCTTTTTACTGACCGCGTGTTGAAAATGAAACCATTACAAGTATTAGCAAAAAAAGGTCCGTTTTGATTATATGTTTTTATTCGTAGCGCCCGTAGCTGAGCTAGCGGAGGCATCGCATGCGATTACCAATGTTGGGAAAAGGTCGAAGTCGAGTTAATCTTAAAAGATAGACATATACTGTTGTAGACATTTTGTTAGATCATTTTAAGAGGAATAATTCTTTCTTATATATTTTTTTGATATCTTGAACCGTTTTCGCAGCACACGCAACGGTAGCCCTCAAAGATGAATAATTTTCCCCGTTTTTTTTTTCACATTTTCCATTGTTTCTTCGCTCATATTAGTTGCAGCGTGATGTTATATAGCCTAAAGCCTTCTTCAATAAATGGTCAAACACAAAAAAAAAACAATTTGCACCAGTAGTTCCTGAGATTAGCGCGTTCAAACAAACAAACAAACTCTTCAGCTTTATAATATTAGTATAGATTTAATATTCAAATAGAGTAAGAGAGTAACTTGATATAGGTACACAAAATGCTCGCCGGTTTCATAGTTTCGACGTAATTCGTACAAAGCAAGGAATCCTTTTAGCGCGGGTAGTTCTCTGTATAATTCGGGGGCGCCAGAGTCCGCAGAGTTTCAGCACGGCCTCATTGTTTCTCGCCGTAATTTATATTGTGTTTTAGGGAAATTAGCGCGGTCGGGCGGCGGCCAGGTGCCTCGCACCATTACCACTCAGATTTACTCAACTGATCTCTAACACCGTTAATTTGCACACCAATTACGACACCTCATTAAAAATGTATTAACATTATATAGCTTTGGTTTAAACGAGCCAGATCCCCGTTGCGACTGCTGTTTGCTTTCCTCTCCAAACGAGACCGCCGAAATGCCAGGAGTTTACTTTGAATCATCCACTTCTATGAACTACCCGCTAATTAATTAATCCGAATTTTACGTTAATTATTTGATTTTAATTTACAACGCTGGATTGCTTCGTGAAAACTCAATGAATACTGGAGAGGGTTTTCATCAACAAAACTGCCTGACGTATAATATTCACGGACATTTTTCCTCGTTAATCAAACACTATGCCAATTTTTCAATCACTATAAGTGCGAGGTTGTTCATTTACAGTGTAAATTACTATAGCGTCACTGCACTGGGCTTGTTCAATAATTTAAATAAATAAATTAAATAAATAAATATTCCGGGACATTGCACACAGCGCCATCTAGCCCCACACTAAGCAAACGCTTGTGTCGTGAGTACTAGATAACGGAATAATAATAATATTGATATAATAATAATTATATAATGATAATTTAGGCCTTATTTTTAATGGAGACTGACTTCGGTCGATCCAATAAGTAGGTATATATATATAGCATTGTTCTTTTGTGTGGTTTATACAATGCACGATGGTAGGAGTTGACAGTTCCAGTGAAACATGAACTGAACCAGATTTTCATCAGGTAAATGGAAAACGTACCTACACCAAAATTGATTTCCGGGGTTTGAAGCGGGTAATCACAATTGAAATTTATTTCATAACAAAAACTATTCAACTTCCTCAATTTTGTTGGTTTATGTATTTTGCTCAAAACATGTTTATATATTGTTCAAACTGAAATCAAATAACCTGTACCAACTTTACACAGGCATAGACTATTACAAGACAATAAAAACAAAGAACTCGCGTTACTTGAGTCGACATTCCGTAACACATTATTCTCGCGTTAAATTTTACCGCGCTGAGGCTCGCAGCCTCGCCCCATAATCTCTAATTTAAACATCCTTTATCACGACAAAGACTTGTGGTTTCTAACGGGGCAAGGAACTTATGAAATAATACCTATGTCCACGCATGGCTCGCTCTGCTCCGTAGCTATTTCTCTGGGGGAAATTTCAAAGCGTTTTAATGGTGATCCTTTTTTCTATTTTTTGTGGTGACGGTGACAGTTTCTGAGCTCTCCCCGGCGCCCGTTTATAACGAGTTTTAATCGCGACACGGAAATTAGTTATATTACGCGTCTATCCGCCTCGTTGGCTATATTATATGGTTATTAAATCTGACAAGACCCCCGGGAACGCGCTCCATTCTCGACAATTACTGACGTTAACGTCACAATCATTGAAAAGCCGTAGTATGTTACTCGTCACGTTTGCAAATTAATAAAACGTGCGGCGGCACTTTGAAGTCGGAGGGTGAGCTACAGATAAATTTACAACGGCATTTCCGTCGGCAAGTAACGCTGCCAACAAATCACGTTTCGGATTCCAATCGGATTTTTCTATCGAATTTCCAGCTCCTTCCCCCCACGAGCCAACTTGCGGACAACAAACTTAATCTTCTTTATTTAATGTGATACAGTTCATATTATATTGCGTCTGTCAGGGGAAGCTATTTATGTAAGCAGGCCGTATTCAAATGACGGAATTAATAAGATTTTTTCTCTCAGTCTGGGTAAACTTGATATTGGGCGCTAAAACCTAGAATTTACGACATGTTTTAAGTCTACTAGGGTCTATGTCACGTATATTCTGTACGTACGTAAGAGTATTTTCTATGTATAATATTTTGTTCTATATTAAACCTCTATTGAACGCCACGTTTTATTCATAATCAATTTCGTCTCCCATATTAGATCGCCCGCTTCGCCTCGTAAAATTTTGCAAGTTATGAATTTTTAAATTCGACTTAGATCACGAATAAAGTGAACAACCTAATAGAAATCTTATTAATTTAAAGCCAACAAAATGCCTCGGCGAAAAAATATGCCCATCGGTCTGCAACAGTAAATTTAATTCTGAATTCAATTTTTTTTCACTTCCAATTCACTCAGCACGCAAAAAAAGTTATTCGCTTTGTTGAACGACATTACCCTGAACGAATAAGTGCCGTAAAAGAAGTTTGATCCGAGGAACGCCATGGACTTCTCTTCCAAGTTCACGTGGATACTGTAGTTTCCCTAAAAATTTAAAAAGAAATAAGCATTTGATGGAAAAGACAGTTGGGTAAAAATACACAAATGAATTTTGTTTTTTACAATGTTGTGTCTCGTTTCTGTTTGAAATAAGTACCACTACGACTACTTGTGCAGTGCAGCTGCATATAGAAACCGAATAACAAGCCGCGTCACCTGACTGCGTGCATATTGTAGGTGCAAATATCTCGTAATTTAGTTATTATAATTTTTGTCATGAAACTTAGCAAAATCTCTTACGTTATTGATAAAAAATTTTGATCACATAGATCGATCAGCAGTAAAATTATGCCAATAAAAATAAATAAACCTTACCTAAATAAAAAACAAACACTCGATATACCTATGGTGATAATTATGTCCTTGAATATTACAACTTCTCTCATTCAAGCCAGTTCGCAACTCATAGAATAAACCGTACAGTTCATTCGGCCGTACTGTCCTGTCCATCCAATCCTTACAAGATCATCCACCCATCACAGTCCGGACGTGGATTATTTCTACTTCCGCTCTACGACAGCCACTCAGGCAGATTTATTGAACAATCTTTATTTATTTCACTGCCTTATTCAAATGTGTGGAATCTTTTCGATGGCCAACAAGTCACGATTTTATTTCTATGAACAGGGATTGATTCAAAAAAGACTATTTAAGACTGTAGGTCCTGGGTCTAGGGATACCGTTTGTTGATATTTGAAATCTTAGAATACGATACTCTAGCCATGCTTAACTCGTATTTCATATTACTTACTGTCGTGCCTATCCCGCGGAATCAATTCATTGCGCAAGTACATATAACGTAGGCGCCGAAGTCTTTCCACAGATAACAAGTGTTCTTAGATTTTTTGGTCTTCAAACATGTTGGTTTGTACACTTTGTTTACCTTCAACGCTAAGTGAGTGCAAATCCACACACAATGTTTGCAATACTACAGGGAAATTGTAGTATCGCTTATCGAATTAACGCGGCATTAGAACCTACTCAAAAGCGGAAATCCCAAGAGACTGCATTTAAAGTCCACTTTTGTGAATTTATGTGGCATTTTGCATACTTTATTTACCTTTTTTATGAATTTACTACACATATCTTAAAAAACTTCCCGTTTTCTTACAAAACGTGGTTTATATATTACTCCAGGACTTTGAAAATAAAAAGTGGGTTCTTGTTGTTCAGACATCACATACAAGCAATCAAACTATCAACTTTAAATTGGAACTGTTTGTTAAATAATATAAGATGTTTATAAATGGCTGTGAAATACATCATCATAATATTACTTTATTTCATATAATCTTTGTTTATTCCACTCTTTAATTCAACCTCGTAGAACCTTATTAGAGCTAACTAATCATGCTTATTTTCTGAGAACAAGAGTTGGTTAGGCTTCCGAATTTATTGATCAGAAGGAAAGGACAATGCCCTGTAATAAATCCCAACTGCTGTAGCTAGGGTGCAATCACCATATTTTCCTCTTTGTTGTGTCTTTATGCGACATCTTCTTATAGCTACCGTTATATACCTATGTACATGATACCGCACAAGGTTTATAAAGATTTCACCCAAATGCTTTAGCATTATTGTAGTAGTTGGCTTAAGCTGTTAGTACATATGTAAATGATATTAATAAGTAATACCGGGAAGCTGTACAGTAATCTAACGGTTTACATTTTCAGTTCAAAACCAAGGTATGGAATATTTCGAGACGAGTATTTGTTTTCTGTGAACGTATCAACGTTTACAGTTTGTAAATCTAGATGATACGATGGTACATTTCCTCGAAATCGAACTCAAAGCGACGAGGTTACGGACGACTTGATTCCAAACGCTACGCTGTTGAATTGAGCTGAGATTCTGCTATAAAGATAATATTTGAACTGAAATATAATTACTTATACCTATTGAATATCAAACTATGTAATAGGATGATTTGTTCAGTAATTGACAAATTAATTGACAACCATGGAGTGTGTGATGCGCGGCTGCCCACACAGCAGGCTAGCACTGGGAAGTGTGAATTATCCGTGCCGTAATGTGCTATGATGAAAATTTATCATTACCATGTTATCATTTAACTTTAATTTGAGTTAAAACTATTCATACCTAAATTTGTGTTAGTTTTATACTTATCAACGTGCAATAAAACAACTTTCATAGGCCATTTGGAAAAAATGTTAGCTTATTCGTTTGTTCGTCCATGTATGAAGTATGCTAATGCGCACATAGTAATATACAGAGCAGTCAAATATTATTTTTACGATCAAATTGAACTTGTTCATTAATAGTAAAACCTGTGAAATGCGTTAAAATCAAATCAAACACTATGAGTTTTAAACTCAGTTTTATAATCACATGTCTGTCATCAGGACATGTACATAAAAAGTAGGCTTTATCTTTAGGCTTTCCTATGGTATTTTTTTTATTTACTAGAAGAAGTATGTTCAGTTCAAAAAAATCCTAACCTATTGCCTTAAACCTACTACTTAAAAACGCAAGTAAGTACCTAACTATATTTTTGACAAAAAAAAACTAATTTATTATAATAACATTCTGTCAGATAATGAAAAAGCAACTTACTTTATCGACTTTACAGTTGTTGCTGGTGAGGTTGAAGGCATCGTACAGTACTGGGCCCAACACAAAATGCTGACAAGGCTTGCTGAGCACGTAGTTCCACAACTTCTTCATAACATTGTTTTGTTGTCTCGAACTTATTACAACTTTTGCCTGAAATTATATCAAACAAAACACTGAGTTTTTTCTTCGCTCTCTGTATCTGTTAGGTTTGTAAGACTTACTGCTTCTTAGATGTGTAACGGACTTAATTCAATATGTTCGTGTCATCTGAGGAAGACTTGGGTATCTCTCTCTCTTGAGTGGTATTTCCTCATGACTGAGGGTCGTGACTCCCCCGCAGAATTAATTTGTTATCTAGTAATAATTCATATTAAATATACTTTAACTAATTTTTGTTCCTTGGGTATCTACCATGTACTAAATGTTACTAAGTAGTTTCTAAATATAGTTCCCTCAATTAATTGTTTCTAGCATGGCGACTCGCAGTAATATGAATAAAAAAGTCAACCTAGAACACAAACGCTAAATTCATGAAATCTGTTAGCAGTTAGAATCTGATAGAAATGATACGCTGAATTCATGAAATTCGCTATCAGATATTCAATGGAAGTTACTTTGTTTTTGAATAATTTGGTAAAATGCCGAGTCATTTTTAACCGAATCTTGAACGGGAACATTTTTAAATATCTCTTTAAATTACTGCGGGTATTTTAAGCAGTTAAGACACTAGGCTTAAGTTTTAATATTATTTTCGTAAATTTCTGTATTGTGCTGGTGTTTTAATAAAGTGTATATCTATCTATCTATTTTGTCAATAGAATTACCGCTGTCACGGGGCAGTCTTTGCGGAAATCGAAGCGGAAAATAAGATCGGTGGGATTCTCTGTGTTTTCCAGTTTGAACTCGCCGCAATCTCCTTGCTTAGGGCCCTTGCACGATTCCACTCTGTGCCAATCTATTTGATAAGGACCCTAAAATACAATTCATTTCAATATATATATATATATATTTAGATATTATTGGTGTGTTTGAAATTTCAGTGGTAATATGTTTTGGCTGTATGGATACGGCATTATATCTATGAAAGTGTTGCTGCTGAAATTAAAATAAATAAATATTCCGGGACATTTCACACATCCTAAATAAAACCTATTTTATTCTAATTTCCACAGCGTAAACCCAGTCACAAATTGATGTAATAAACAAAGAATACAAACTGTTGCTGAATATGTGTAAAGTAAATGTACGTGTGTGAACTATACACGATAAAATTTCAGTTTAACACTTTTTTAACACGCCAGCGAATGTATAAGCAATAAAAATCTAGTGTTTTATAAATTGTCTGAATAAAACAAATATGGACCATTGGTTGTTAAATTTGGAAATTGAAATGGCCGACCATTAAAACGATGGGCAATTCTCACGACGAAACACTCACGTAATTGTTATCAGATTTGTTCAGTACAATGAAATATAAACATAGAAATAGAAATATGGAGAAATACCCCATTTTAATTCTAATGTAGCCTCCACCGTCAACATAACATTTCGAATTAAATATAAAAATACACTACAGAAAACTTCGTTCAAATAATGTCATTAAATATCTAATTTCCGGCTGTCTGTTTGTGTGTAAATAATTACCTTGATATTAAAATATTGGAGGGGAAAAGGTCTCATTATTATGTTTAGTGAAGCGATAAGTAAGATTTATTATGGCTACCAAGTTAGTTGCTGTCAAATATATTTATTATTTTAGGTTTACTGAGATAATACTAGAACCTAGAATATTTGAGGTAGCAATTTTATTTTTTTATTACAAAATTTTAAAAATATTTTTTTTATAGGCGTTATAGGTTTGCGTTGGACTACAATTTCATTTTAGGATATTTTTTTTACTCGTATAGTGCGTCGGTGTCTGAGTTTATAAAGTTTATATACATACATTAATTTAACGTTTAGATCATAATTCCATCAATAATATTTAAAATGCTGACAAAAAATGAAATAAGATTAAACTTTTGAAGAATAACAGTTATGAGGGTGTATAATTAAACGTTCATAAATTAGTTTCAAAACTAATTACACGTACAAGTTAATTTGATTGCATCATCAGCATGCTCATTTTAATTAAATAGATCTATTTAATTTTATAATTTCAAGAGCACTAAGTGACAAATACAGAGAGCTGTGATAATTTGTGCAACCGTGTGTTAGATATCTATGTTTTAATAATTCATAAACGTTAATAATTTTCATCTATTAATATACGTTCAAACAGAAAAAGCATTAACTTTCCACATATCACTTGGCAAATTGAAGTCCCGAGTAAGTCATATTCAAAGATATATTTATTAACAAAAATTGATTAATTCTTTTCGGCCGTATGCCTATATAATATCCTCTTTTTACATCTCCTAAACGGCTCGTTTTTTACCTGTAATTAGCAGTATCATTGACACGTTTACCATTTAATTACACGGCAAAGTCGGCAAATAATCAAATAGCATTAATCGACGCTCGTTACCAGTAAATGGGTCTCGGCAATCATTAGTGCATTTTATTTGGAGTGGCCTGTCCCAGCCAGCGCCCACTGCCAGCCACTTTCAGCCACCATACAGCTAATGCGTTCCTCCATTACCTGTCACCTCTGCCATCAACAATTCTTTGAGCCAACGCGTTATTGTTTCCCTCGGGATGTTGCCTTTTCATACTTGAAAATATTTAAAATGCCGTCCATTCTGGCACCGCGTTTCCCTCTATGTACACTAATGCTCGGTAATGTACATGCATTCACGTTTTAATATCTGCAATGGGGATTTTGGTATTATGATATTTTATAATGACAGCGCTTTGTGCTTACGGCTGCATAGCATGACAATAATAGAACCGGTTAGTGAGTGCTTCTCTCTATAGTATTGCTATGTACTCGTATTGTTATTCACACATATTTTTAAATAATTATTTTATTGGTTACATGCTAATTAGGTTTAGGAATTAGTCATATAGGCATTATAAGTCAATATATATTGAGCAGCCTATGTTGTCGCGAGAGCGCTGACTCGCTTGACTTGGCGGCAAGCAGCGAGGCGACACAGCGTTCAAGCGGCCTATGTTCTATTTGATATACTAAACTCGAGATCGGCAAAGTGCTCACGGTCCAGTTCCACTCGAGGCCGTGTCTTCCCGCAGCTCTCGGCCTCGCCGGCTTATGTGGCGATCGTTGGGCTTACTCTAAATTGCAATTAAACGAAGTTGCGCTCTCACCAATCCGCGCGGATAGAATGCGAATTGTTTGCTCTATTGTCGGACTCACCGTCGATTTAAAACCCAAGGACCCATCCCATATTCACACAGATCTATGAATGCGCTTTAAAAGCCGAGTCAGCTGCGGATGATATATTACCTTTTCATGCACATTTCGAGCGCTCAATCTTCGGGGGATAAAAATGTTGTGTAACTTATCATAATATCAGAATTTTGATGCGGGGTCGAGATTGATAAGGTATGTAGGGGTAATTTAGTCAAATAGATCCATGGCGTATTCGGCAGCTGGGGGTTTAATAACGGGTTCGATAAAGACGTGTATCTCGGGCGGGACGGCTGAATGCGGGCGCTGCCTAATATGGTGGGCGCGACCGCTGTCGCCGCTAGAGCCTCTCACTCATATTCGCGCCGCATCGCTCCCATTCATATGGATAGTGCGCCATACTTTACATGCAACGACGTCACGAGTAATAAACTCCTCATTTTGTGTGAAAAATCCACAAATAACTAAAATTTAATAGGTATCAAAAAAAATTATCTACACCGAGTGAAACCGGTGAGTTAAAACACCTGACAAATCTGAAATCTGTCCATGAAAGCTGTTATTTTTCGAGATCGATGGACTACCTAGTTTTGGTATTCCTCCACAGCGCATTTTTAGTTGGTTACCTTAACGAACCGCCTGTATAAACTCAATACTATAGGTGTTAGATAGAAATCTGGTGGTTATTTTGTCTATGGTATGAATACAGCGCCATAGTTTGCATACTTTGATGTGCGATCGCTTTAATAAACGCATTAATTTTAATAATCTCTCTGCTCGCGCGTTTAGCAGTTAGTTCGCGGTTGCTTCGCTAACGGCGCTGCAGTTTATACACGCTACTGTATATAAATACATAAACGTCGATTGTAAATATCCGTACAAACGGTGTTTGGTTTACGCAGAAAATTATCACACCAATAATTTCATGAATTAACCGCGAGTCGCAGTTAATATCGAATGCTCGAACGTTATTTTTATACTACTCTGGGACGAATTCTGGGATTTACGATATTAATAATGTACCTACAATTCTGGGATATGAAGCCTGGGAATAAAGAATAATTAATACCTAATTTAATAAAATGTAATCATTCTCTTTTAAATAAAAGTCTCTTAACTCTTTTATGTAGGCGTAGGTGCCTTTACTTTCATAAAATATTAACATTAAATTAATGAAAGGGTGATTCTTCAAAACATGAAAGATAGCTTGCCATTTGAGGGCGTCTAAAAATAAAATAAATATTTGATGTTTAATTTTTTGCTTGTTGTTACAACCAATTCTTTTAATACCTAAGTTTTGAATTATTTTTTCACAATCTTACAACTTGACATTTTATGTGAATTTCAATTGAAAAATAAAGACAGGCTATGTGGATTTCTATTCAATGGCAATTTAGCCTAAATCACTGAATGTGAGTCAATTAGAGATAATCATAGTTAATGTTAACATTAATTTTATCGGTTTGTTTAAAAGATACATGATGTTCCAATATAAAATATAATCGTTGTTATTACACATTAAACTCTCCAGAAAATAACAACCTCTGACTGAAGCCGAAAAACATTTTAGAAGGAAATGGCTCGTAGAATGTAAACTAAAATCTCATTACAGGTTTGATTTAATGAAGTGCTTAATTTCTAGTAAATTGGATAGAAACAGGAGAAAGAAATCGAGTTCGCAAGGGAAAGAATCGTTAATTCAGTTGTATCAGTGAAATAGTGGTTTAAGGGGGTAGATTTAAGCGCAGTAAAGCACTTAAGAGAGCTTAGAAAGCTCGAAGTGTGATGAATGAGAGTGGAAGTACGATCCACTGGTGCGGAACAGAGCTTCCACCTTACAATGATTGATAGTGTTTTATTCGACGTCAAATTAGTTCGAGAACATTCCACGCGCTGTTGTAAGCGTGCGCTGATGAGTAATAGTTGAACCAGTAGCTTCGTGCAGTCTGGGGTGAACTTCTAAGGTGTAAGTGATATTCTAGGTTTATATTATGTGAGACTGTACGGTTTGTACCCTGTGATAAACTTCAAGAAATGAGATACTTTGTCGTTAAAACATGTTATGCGGTCAAATGAGTTTCACCGAAATTCGCAATCACTCAAACATCTTTCCTATTACGTTTAAGTATGTATACACAGACCCTGTGCGATACCGGGAAAACTGTGTCTCTTGTGTTGTTAAGAAATGTTGTTGTTCGCAGTCACACCAGTATGTTACTTAGCGGGATGAAAAAGTAACTACACAAACATTACCTAAACTACTCCATCTTGGCCGATACTTGCCCACTTCCTTTGTTCTTGCAAAGTAAAACCCTCGGCCGGTTCAGACCGTTACGGCGGTGGTCGATAATACCGATGGGATTTCCATACGGGTCAGAATTTGGTTACTGAACTTGAATTATTTCTTCCTAAACGAGCCCGCTTTATGCAAAACACTCGTTTTGACTTACGGCTCTTCTTTGGTTTCCATCAGTCTTAATTAGTTTTGCTTCTTTGAACTCGAGAGTTATTCGGCTATCTATCGGTGCGAAACTACGAAAATAAGATTTGTAGGACGGTAAAATGTACTTGATTTTATTTGACGCTACAATGTAAGGATATTGTATCGGGATCTGCTAATGCCAGATGGCAATAAAGAGGTTGGCAGGGTTGGCAATACGTTGGCAAGCTTGTACGATGCGATCGTTAAGGTGACTTATGACCGCATCCCCTTTCGTCATAGCTCCAATATTTGCCAAGCGCTAAGAATTCGGGCGGACCTTCCTTCTGTTTTGATTACGTCATTTATTTTCCAAATTGGAGTGTCCGTCGAGTGAGACTTGTGACTTTTTCCGTTTACCTAAAGCTCGAATTTACCTCAGCGTGGGATGTTTGCTTTGAGCGCGTGTGGAGTGTTTGGGCCCAGTCTTGACGATTAACTTTTTACTGCTTTTAGTAGTAGGTTTACATACCACAGTGGTTCTTAGTGCGGGATAGTTACAACACAGAAGAAATTAACGACAGCTGGCGTTAGAGGAAAATAGAAATAATTGCCGAAAACCAAATGGTCATGAGAGCAGTGATCGAGTGAAATTCTCTTAGGATTCTACGCACGAACGCAGATGATTGTTTCATGTTTACTACGTTACGTTAATCAGTTTGAATGTTATGAAACTAGATCAGGGTTTTAGTTTTGTGTGTATTTTGGTATCGAGGGTAGTTAAATTTTTTCCCGCTACACAAACGAGTGTGAAACGATAACGAAGACAAGTTTTAGTTCAATTTGCGATGGAACAGTTGGGCATATCCATCTAGCTTAACAATTTCAACGAATACCGCTTTGAAGCGTTATATTCAGCTTGAGTTTTTGAGCAACGAGTCGGTACAATTTCTCGGTAAATTTTAACGCGTAATAAATAGAATTACGTTTCTCTACCGCCCGGCTCTGACATCATTGTAGTTTGTGATGAAGCACGCTTGCCTAAAAGGAAACTATTTATTCTGTATTTATTTACCACTGCATTATATTTCTCGAACGATTCGGTTGTATGTAGGAATAGGTTTACGAATAGCCCCGTACTTTTCTAGTTGTATTGGGGCGCATTTAACTGCAGAGCCAACGTTTTTTGGCAACAGCACTACAACAGTTAAGTTTGATTATTTCTTAATGTTCGTTTTCGAGATTGAATTGCGTGTTGGTAAATTTTATACCACTTTATGTATGTGCAAGTTAGCAAATATGTATTTTGGAGAGGAGGCCTATACTCAGCAGTAGGTGAACACGGGCTTACATGATAATGATGATGAAGTTAGCGTAGCATTTTTTTGTACGAGTATGTCTAGTTTGGTCAGAAAAGAACAAAGTTCGGTCTCGCTTGCATCTGAGAGCTGTAAGTTGGTGCCATACAAATATTCTTCGCAGTCGATGGCCGGACTTTAGCAGTTACTTTAGTACTTTAAACTTGTAAGTTTAAACGCGTTTATATTTCAACGGCAGTGAAAGCTTTCAGACCAAATACTTGGACAGGTAGATACTTGTAGCTGTACTTGTGGTATGTGGTTAACCATCGACATCATACTCTACAAACTCCTCATATGGGCCAAAAATCCAACACTTGTTTTTTTTCTTACATGAGATAGGTTTGTTTGACTACAGCATGCCTGATGTTAACCATTGCTGCAGCCTAAGGTGAAACACTATAACTTCATTGATTTATTTATTTAATTAATAACAAGAAATATAAAAACATTCCGGGACAATTAACTTTCCTAGCACTATACTCCACTTAGCTCCATATTAAGGAATACTTAGTATGGAGTTACTATGTCATATACATATGTACACAAGCATATATCATATAATCCCTATGACAAGTTATCGTCGGTAGTTTAGAATATAAATAAGTAGGTAGTAGGTCTGGTTAGCTTTATTTTATTTTTTATAATCGCATAACGGCATGTACGTTCCCAAACACTTCAAAACCAATCTTATGAATAATTACGATTCTCCTTGTGGAAGTAAAATTCGAACAAATGCAAGCATTTCGTACAATACATGCTACCGCTACACAATAAATATTAATCAGTATTACTAGGATTTTTTTTTTATTTTACTCGTTTTTTTGGCTCCGCGTTCAGGCTGATGATGATTAGTGACCCGTCTCATAGTTATTTAGTGTATAGAACCTTCTAGATACAGTGCACATCCGCCCCAGATTGGTCTCAACCGAGCCCCTGCATTCCTGCGCTCGACCCGGGGCCATCTGGATTGTTATCATTCTCGACCTGACATCTGTTTATATTCAAACATGCAGGTAGATACAGTATGTTAACTTCTCATTAATGTACTGATTATGTGTTAGTGTAGGTAGTTGACATGGCTTAACGACTGCCGTACATGTCAGAGGCCTTTAGGGCGGCTTGATAAACTCTCGACATCAGAGTTGGCCACTCTCATTCGATAAGAAGAAGTATAGTTAACAAGTTAAATTATTAGTCCACCCTGTACACCATCCAGTGTGCCCAAGGCCCACAGCCTTACAAATTCATTTGACATTTCTATTTTATATCTGACATTTTGACATTGACATTATTTGACAGTTTATTGTTATTGTTTTAAACATATGTAAAATAAATATTTAAATAATTAGATAATTTATTGTAACTAAACAATACGTCAACATGTAACAAATCAATGTTGTGTATGATATTTGGAATCCGTTATGATGCAGTAAGTTTTAATTAATGTAATAATTCTTTGAAATCAACAAATTTTGCATGTCTTGTAGACGGAATATGGAGGACTTTTTAAATTTATTTTTATATTTAAGACCATTTTGTAAATACCTACCCATGTTCGCAAACAATAAATGAATTTGAATTTGTACAGCAGTAGTTATTTTACAAAGTGTCAAACCTAAGGTTGTTGATACTTTGGTCGTGATTATTTTCTCTAATTTTTCAATGAAGCTTAGTACACCATTAGTAAAGCCTCTTTACAGGTCAGTGTGGGGGTTTAAAAACCCTCAAAATTTCCTGGCATTTTTTATTCTATGCTATTTTTAAGAAATAATGTAGTAAAAATAATGTGTTCATAAATACTGTGTATAAACATAACTAAGTTCATTAAGCTAATATGCAGATCAATGAAGATTTGTTGCCATTTAATAGAGTAGATGACAGATAACATATTATATACACCTACCTACCTACAGCTAGCTACAAATACCCTTATATTCTGTTTAGTTAAATTTACCAATACATATTAATCTAATCATCGTGTCGGTGTGTCACCATGTATTAATTAGTGTTATTGTGACCTCATTAATGCTATATTATATTCTAAGATTATTGATTTGATTAACGACAAATTTGTATCATGACATCATTAATATGATAAAGGTAAACATCGTGAGGAAACCGACATATTACGCGGACTTTCATATTTAAATAATAAATAACATTAACATTGCACACAGCGCCATCTAGCTCCACTCTAGGAAATAGCTTGTGTCGTGGGTACAAGATAACAGAAAGAAAGAAAAATATATATTGAGACACACAAACTTTAACTTATTTACTAACTTAACATACGTGCTAAAAATTTTATGCCTCAATACAACCGCAACTTAGCATACTTATATACCTACTTTTTTTTTGTTAATACATACACACTATTACTTACATAGAAACGACCAGACTCAACACAAGTAATCATAGACTTGAAAACATATGTGATACTATATCCTGCTCAAGAGAGTTTCCTCAATAAGTAAGGTCGTTGGTAATGAAGAAGACGACGCAAGAAGTACCTATATAAATATAGTATATAAGACATGATTAAGTTTACTCTGGGTTGAAGGCCATCTGATCTCGCTAGAATCCATTATTCTTACAAAGTCCGACAACAAACTTGACTCCACTTAATTATATCGTTTTATCCGGAAGCAACGGGCAACTTATAATTTTATTTGTATTTTCGGTCGCAAGAAAATATTACATCAAAAGTTTTGTCAAACCTTCAAAACTTTCAATAGAGTTTCCGAAGCTTATAAACTCGACGGCGCGAAGACCGGAATTTTTAATGAATCACCTCCAGACTTAATAAATTGTCAATGAATTTAACAATGGGAATCCATCTGGCGCCAAAACAAAACATAAACTTACAATATTTCCTATAAAATAAAGCAATTTATCTTTTTTAATACATTCTCACTGATTACATTTCACAAATATTAGCAAAATAAACAAACGAATAAGTTCAATTGAAGTTAAAACATCGTGATGCACGATAGGTACATATCAGTAAAATTTTCTTCCTTACTCTAAAACTACTTTACATACGTTATTTCAAGTTGCTTACTACACTAATACAATGTCAAAACAAGTAATAATATTCTTTTGTAAACAAACTTGAATAAAAGTTTCAAAGATGACATTTTCAAGATCTCTTTGTCGACGTAAAGAAAATAAGCTTAGTTTTTCTTTTAACGGCACCTATGTTATTTTAGTTCAGTGGTTTTTGTGTGAGTCTTAGAAAGATAACTGGAGATTTTCCAAAAGTATATACAAATATAAATATATATAAATAGGCGTATACATGTAAGTACTGCCTAATTTGATTATATAATATTAGGTTTCGAAGTCTCTATTATTAAAACAGAATCATAGGAGAAGATGTGATCAGGTCGTTATTTAATGTAATTCGTAAGGGATGTTTTTTGAAAGCTCAAAGAATGTTTTTTTTTTATATTATGTTCGTGTACTAATAAAAATACCTACTTACATCCGTTTTCATTATAATTATAAACGAACATCAAAGAATAAAGAAAAAAATAAATTTACTGTAACAAGAAACATAAAAATAGACACATAATAAAAAAACAAGAGTATATATATGAAGTTTCATGTCATAATCCGGCCCTAACTCAGTATATGCTGGATGCAAACATCCACCGCTGGTCTTCCGTTGGGATAACGTCAACGTAATAAGCACCATTCCCAGTATCAAATCCATACTAATTGACTTCGGTATGACTAACTATCTGCATGCAATTCTTATCATTACTCAAACGCAGTTCGTCATAAATTACTTCTACTTTAGTTATTGCTTGAACTCTTTACACCAGCCATATAAGATAGCAACTCCACCATTTTCACTCGACATCAACTCGTTGTCACATCGTTTATATCAAGCCTTCCTCACTGTTGAGCCTATTTGATCAGTTTTCGTAAATTGTGTGAATGATACTCCGTGATAATGTACCCGAGGATTCTATTCCATTGTTGTAGACTTACAAGTTTAAAGGTGCCTAGTTACAGAATTGCGTCACTGTTCCACCTGAAAATTAAACAATTGGTGTTTCTGGGAATTTCTCGACAAGAAACGGTTCACGGTTATCGAATTTCAACCGGACCTGTGATAGCGTAGTTTGACGGTTTCAACCTTTTGTAATGTAGAACAAACATGGTTTGAATTATTTTAGCAATGAATTGCAGACATTTAAATAACCATAGTTACTATAAAGTCTAAGATTCACACAAATTAATAATAATAATAATTTATTTATTTAGCACTTAAAAACTAGTTACATATGTTAATTCTATATAGTATACATAAAAATATTTAACATTATATCAACACAACAAATAAAACCGGGTCTACCTCTGTTGTCCGTAGGTAACAACAATAAGAAGAAACGCCGCCGCCGCGCCGAAAATAAAGAAAGACATGCCTCGCTACTTACCGAATTTTCTCTAATCAATAAAATTAGGATGTTAGCAACCGGGATATCAGGCCCGAAGAGGGTCCGGAGATTAACTCGATATATGGACGGGTTAGCGAGCTGAATTGAATTTGCCAAAGAGAACGCTAGAACCAGACACACACTGAAGGTATAAAAAGCTGCCTTTGACGGTTTATTTAGAAGCACGTTACGTAAGACCGGAAACCCCTGACGAGAGCGCTTCAATTAAAACCGGCCAAGTTTGTTTAAATGTTTGTGTCGCCCCATACAACTGAGAGTTACAAGCGCGGATTTCTCTCTAGATAAACATTCAACCTAATCTGCTCTCACATTCCGGAATAAAACGAAATTGTTTTTGCCCGTACAGTGAGCGCGATCTTGACAAACGGCGCCGAACAAATAAGAAGTATTGACAAATATTTGATACAGTAAACTTCCGACAACACTACCCTATTTTCTTTGCAAAACTATTTTCGATCAATGAACCCTGTTACGTAACGCGATTGTCGATGCTTTAATGGTATTAAGCTGCGGTCGTGGATTTAGCTTTTACCTTGGGTCGGGGAACTTGGACCGGCTTCGGAGTCGACTCGTCTTAGCCACCGCACTGTCAGAATTAACCCTTGGCGCCAACTACTAAGACTATCGTCGAACTAATTACAAAAGTACTCTATTCAACGTACAAGGTGACTACCGAATCCCCTCTCGGCTAAATCAAACTTGTTTATTCCCTCGCCTGAAGGGGATGAAATTTTCTTTCAGACCCGTATTTATTTTGAGAGAATATAATCCGCCGCTGTCGTTAACGAGAAAGTGTTATCCTCGGCAAATCTGCGAGCCTATCCGAGTGAAGCAAATCTTATTAGAATTAGTCATAATCCAAACATGGTTAGTCACTGAGAATTCTGTGTTATTTATGTAATTCTCGAGTAAGCCGTTTAATCGTCCATCGCGTACTTAATGTTTGAGCTCTCAGGGTAGGATAAGGAGTGGGAGTTGGGGGGAGTGCTCCTCCCGAGGGCTGGCTCCGGCAAATCTGCGGCTGGGACACGCACAGGTAGTGTCACGGCTCATTACCCTAACTTTATGTTCGCCGAATCACTCCGTCATGAATAAACAAGACGTAGGCTTATGACCTCTTAAGGTTAAGCTAATATAGAGAATTTGTCTGCACGAAATGAGCAACGTCTTAGAGAGGAATTCGGAGATTCTCGTTATAGGTGCAGTAAAAATAAGGGTTTCAATCTTACTATAATACTTATAAAAATTCGCCTACGCAATGATGTAAGCAGCAGCTAAATTTATCAACTTTGCCGGGAGCTTTGATTTTAATTTAGAATCAAACAGTTTCCTTTGTTTCATGTAATTAAGTATTCTGATTGATCTTGTTCCAATTTTCCAAATAGACCGGATATTATATTTTAATATTCACTTGGAATAGCAAAAGTTTATGATAAAGTAGGTAAGTATGCACAGGTCGAAGGCAGTGGCTCGACTACATGAATTGTGGCCTATCACCGCGGTAAAGTCTCGGAATGAAAAACTTTACAGGGCTTCAGAATAAAGCTAGATTAATTTATCCGCTGCAGTAAAAGTTTTCATAAAACAAGCGATCTCGGTTATTATCTCACGCTCTTTGTTAAATACTTTAAGCGTATTTCTTTACTGCTATTGGCGGTGACGATGAGCTTAAACTCTGAAGCTTTCTATGAGAAACTCCTCGTTTTAAACAATTTTCTTTACATTAAAGTGCCGGTTACTAAAATCCGACCGTACACCAAAGAATTTTGATTGTATATATAGTATACCTGACCTGCTACAATCCTATTTTAAGTAAATATGTGGGTATGTATATGTAGTATATGATCATTGGCTCGGATGACACGTTAAATTGTGGGTCCCAGCTGTTTGTCTAGTACGGCAGTCGTTAAGCAATGTCAGAGGCCTTTAGGTCGGCTTGATAAACTCTCGACACCAGAGTTAGCCACTCTCATTCGATAAGAAGAAGATATGATCATTACGCTCCAAATAATTCCTACATCTCTGAAAATATATTTTGTTGTTTATATGTACATATCTGTGTTTCTCTTCGTGTAGAATTGCTGTTATGCTTCCACGTTTGTAAAAATACTTTTGTAAAATAGAAAATGCACCTAATTGCGGAACAAAGTCCTTGTATCAGTAACAACTGTATCACAGCGAAATCTCTTACTTGCACTCGGCGTCTGTTTTTATCATAATTGTGCTTTGTTCAGGAGCCAGTGTTTAGTTTCAGAAAACTAACAGGGTCCGTACTGGCTGCTTCATATCACAGTAATCACTTCAGAATCAATAAACGCCACATTGCGGTATTAAATTGAGATAATGTTTTATTTAATTTAGCGCTCTTCAAAGCGAGAATGAATCGGTTCTTGCTAGGTAAGCATGCTTCATCCTAGATCTAGATAGATAGATATATAGCCTGATGGAATTATGATTATTAGTGTTGACCCTTTTCGCGTAAAAAAGTTTGCGCCTAAACAAATCTCCTGATAGGTCAGTATTTAATTAATACGCGATACATTTGCATGTTCATTGGTATCTCGTAATAATTGACGTGGACGCGTGGTGTGTCTGGATGCTGGTTGGTCACATAATGGCTGACTATGCGGCTCGTTACAAGTAGGTTCCAGATAGTTAGTTTTTGGCAAAATATCATAGACAGTTCAATTTTGGAATCTCTGAGCGATATTTCATTATTCATATACAACATGATCAGGTACCTATATAGAGGTGCTTAAGATCTGTTAAAAAAATATTGTTACACATTACAGTAAAATTTTATCTTACTTATAGTAGATAAAAATAATTTAATTCATTTTTTTTTCAGTCTGTAATCTGGAACTATTATCGCGCTGGCTAACTTGCTTGAATTCGAGTTAGAGGTCCCTGTTTAATATGGTCTACGAATCAAAGTTTGCAATAGACAAGTCACATACAAACTTTACACTCAATTATACTAGTGCAAAGTTAGATGGAAACTGGAGTGGATATTTAAGTACCGCAACAACCGTATTTTATACAAGTTTCGGCTCTCTCGTGGTCGGGGTTTGGGCGATCTATCTCGTTTATTTCTTCGATTAATTATAAGAATTAAATAAAACTATATAAATAGAATCATCATCATCGTCAGCCCGTTATTGCCCACTGCTGAGCATAGGCTTCCCTTCTTATACGCCACTCGTCCCGGAAATAGATAAAAGATATAATAATAACTCAATAATGTTTTCTTCTTAATTCGTAATTCGTAAATCTTAATCGTAATTTAATAACTTAATCTAATATGTATTACATTTGTCTTCATAAAACTGGCAGCATGTTGTGTTTTGGATACAAATATTTGTGTAGGTAATGACGAAATCTCTGTTTATCGCTTGGAAGATATGAAAATTGTTGGCAAAGTAATTCATAAGTTTACCGCCCAAATAATAAAACACAAACATCGCGAGTACAAGTTTTTCGATCGAACTGTATAAAATATGAGTAGGTATAGTGTCAGGTTTAAAAAAGCGAGTGTGGCTCAGCGGCTCCAGTGTCTGCTTTTCATCCAGACGTACCCTGGTTCGAATCCGCCCTACACCAATGACTTGTATTTTCAAGTTATGTGTGGATTTGCACTCGCTTAACGGTGAAGGAAAACATCGTGAGGAAAGCGACATGTTCAAACATGTCGCTACAATAACCGAGGACATGTGTCTTCCGTGGAAGGACCTGGGCGCCCACCACGATGTATCTGCCCAAGAAAACTCCCCTAACGAATTAATTCTGCGGGGGAGTCACGACCCTCAGTCATGAGGAAATACGACTCAAAGAGAGAGTGTCAGGTTTAATAGGCAACAGATTTTTAAGAAAATTTTATTCATTGTTATTGTTGTTGCCAGTACTCATAAGCTTCTCCAACGTACACTCAATGAGTAAGTTTATTTCAAAGCGGTGTAATTCAAAGCTTGTCATGTAGTGACCACAACCTATGTTAATTAGTCAAAATCGTTCATTAGAAATCCGCTCACACATTGAATTGAACCCAATTTCTATGTAATTGGCTTGCTAATTATCGTTTCGTGATTTGCTGAATATTTGTCCTACAATGTTCAGGACCGCATTTTCACCGCTCGGTTTTATGTAATGACTGTACATTATGCCAAGTGATCGCAAATAATAAAGGGTAAAAGCAAAAATCATAGCGCCATAAAGAAATACCGGTATTCGCGCGGGCTAGCTATTTGAATAAATATCAAGAGGGAACCATTTTTCAACCCGCTGGTGATAATAATGACGCTATTTATCAAGGACTCAAAAGGATAGGTAATTATTACGCTGTATTTCGGCGGTTTCGTTTGTCTCCTTACACTTTTTGTGTGTGATATATTTGCGGCGACATTGCTGTTGGGAGGTCATCTCGTTTGGCTGCGAGGGAATGCCTCCGAATGATTTATTGTTGTGTTGAATATGCATGTCGCGATGAAAAACGACCAAAAATCGTGCGAAAATGGGATCGGTTGTGAGCGCTATACAGGATTCCGAGGGCGCTCCATAAAATATAGGTAACCCGCTGTCCGCTACGCTCGTGGATAGCGCCCCCGCTCGTTCCATGGCCTCTTCGCGTCACATTGCGGAAGTCGTTAAGAAGATAAATCACAAACCACACTTCTTATAATCCTTTTAAATTCTTTAAGTGAATACTGCAACGTTTTCTTCTCTCATGCTTAATACATCCGTTGTATAATAAAGAAAATGTATAATTTACTTGTTTGCGAAGTGGGTCGCGGACTTTATTTAAATTAAGAGCTTAGAGTGAGATATTCATTACGAGATGTGCAAGTTTCGATGCAAGTTTTCGCTGTGACGAAATTTACGAAGACTGCGTTATTTGCGAGGTGCAACGGAGAGTGTACTCTAATAGTGCTGGAAACAATAGCGGGGAAGTTTTCCCGGAGCAGCGAGCCGGGCCCGCCTTGCCGCGTCCGCCCCGCCCGCGCGCCGCACGCTCCACCGGCCGGAGAGCTGCTACGCAAACTCACATAATTTTCACATGAACAGCTCTACTGTGTCTTGCCTAAAATAAGAAGAGCACTACAGCGAGCGCTTATAGTCGAGCGTCGATATATCATAGCGCTAATTACGGACTTGCAGCGTACACTTGATTAACCGCCGCCGAGAGAACCTGCGCGGCACTAGCTTTAAAACATCAGTTAGAAACAAACAAACAGCTTTTCATTTAGTTTTAAACAGTCCTGTGTTACATAGGTTGAATAAACACTGGGATTCCGTCGTGGCTGTTCGTCTGGCTTGCTGCGAGGCTCGTGGACCGTTGAAACCATGTCGGGCACTCGTACCTTCTAGAGAAACAATTTTACTTCAATTAAATACCACACAGGGCGCACAGACAGATTTGTAGGGCACCTAGTAGTAGTGACTAGCTACAGAACGTTCGGCGGAATCTATGTTAGCGTAGTATAGGGGCAATAGAATTTGTCATGATGCCGTGTTGTTTACAAACTGAAGCAGAGACTCAGGTTGTTAAGTTTACTCAGGCCATTTAGGTAGGGTATATTTAGGCCCTAGGGTCTGGATGTGTTTGTAGGCATATCTCTTGTTTACGTTTACGATATACCTGACTGAGGATATAGTACTAAGTAGACTGAGATAGTTATCGATTATTGTTAATGCCTGTTATTATGTCCACTAGTTTAGCGCCTTATATAGTTAGTCTATTTTGTTTGCAATAACGTTACTAAAATTTTTTGACATTTTCTCCGTTGCCAACTCCACCGTGTGATTTAACAAAATGAATATATTTTTCACGGTATATGCCACGCTTTAAAAGTACGAGTAATTTAATTATTTTTATTTCCACGCAGAGATTTTATGACACAAGCTTTGTGTTATAAAAGTTTCTTTCGTAAAAAGCTCGTAATATTGTGTTTAATATTTTAAGAATATGATGTGGAGCTTTCTTAGACAAAGATGAGGCTTTCGTAATAACATTTACCTACTTTAGCCTGAATACACGATGATATGTACCAGCTTTACAAGAAAATACAAAATAATTAAATGAGGACTCTGCTATATAAACTTATAATAATACCTGATAAAATTTCATAGTAATCTTATTTTTTTCGTTTTTGTTTTAGCGCTTTAATACTATCTCAATTACCTTTAAATACATAATTGTGTGAATCACTTACTTTAAACTCACTAACTTTAAACTTTTTATTACTATTTGTACTAAATTTATTGCATTGCATGCTGTATGTGCAATCAAATACACCAATATGTGCTATATGTTTATATTCGAATAGGATAATACTGCACAAGATTATCATCTATATCTGTAATAGATAGGTACTTTGTTTGTATGTATATCAAAGCTAATCCTATTAGATTTACTCTTCATGTTTAGTACAGCCAACAAGGCCATGAAGAGGATTATTTTGATATAACCTGGATATCTAGATTATTATAACAGGCCACTTTTCTTTAATAATGGCGTATTGAAAATTTTACTATTGTCAAACTTTGTATCTCAAGTATCAATTTAACTTTTATACCTAAGCCCGTCTTCGTCGTTATTGAATGTCTCAATATCTTGGCTCAGCTGATCTAGCCTTCTTACGAACTGAAAATTCTGTAAGCCAAAACTGCACGTTCACAATTGTTGTGACTGGAGAACCAACCGTATAAAAGGTGAACTAAATATATGTTTATTTGATCAAGTTACTACCTAAACATATACTTATCTTATCTTATCTTATCTTATCTTATAATAAAGCTGAAGAGGGTCAAAATCTGAACATAGAAGATATTGGAAAAAAATTGTTTGGGTATTCATTTTAGCAGTTTTTAGAATTTTTGTCTGTTTATCTGTTTATATAAACGCTCATAACTCAAAAACGGATCATCATGATTTTTGGTATGTAGTATGGGGTCTTAGAAGTGTCATAGGCTATTTTTTATATTCGTGCATAGCCGCGCTCGTCAATTAGTATATGTTATGAACATCAAACTTAATCCGCCTTATTCCATAACAAGCTCCAACTATTGTTCTTTCTTTCGAGGTGAAATTTGATTGCTTTTCTTACACATCTATGTACCTATATGGTAACATTTAGCCAGTTCAATATTTATGTTTGAAGAAAACAAATTAGGAACTACAAGAACAAACCATTTAAATTCAAAGTTCTAAAATAGTTTCATAGTTCTAAAACAATAGTTTAACTTCATTAGAATAAAACGGCATTAGTATAACAGAATCACGAACTCAAATTATTAATTTGAGTTGATTCCAGTCCACCGGATACTGGCAGTCGGTAGGTTTACAAAAGCTTTACATGCGAAATTGCCACGAATATTGCACAAGTGCAAGTCTACATCTCAGGGAATTGTGGTCTTACATGAGAGCCACCTTCTGCGAGGTAACTGCAGGTTAGCAATTTGCTATAGAATACGGTTTTGTAATTATTTTCGCAGTGTTTCGCTGCAGTTTATAATGCGTTTGAAGAGTTGTAGTTGGTTTTGCTGTAGGTGGTAATTGTTAATTTTCTTCATCGTAGTTTGAGTTTTATGTACGGTTCAAAATTAAGAATAAAACAAAAGGTTTTGTGGGCTTATGATAATTAATAAAGAAATTATGAATTAGAAATGGAGTAATACTGAATATGGGTTTTTGTATTTTATACAGACCATACCCCAAATTAATGAAGGTATTGCACATGATAAGAAACGGTAAATTAACGTTCTTGCAAGATTATATTAGTACAAAAAGCAAACAGAAAGTCTGTACCAGTACAGCACGTAGCAAGCACTGCACGCCCGCAATTGCTGTAGCTGTATGTGTAAATGCAATCAAACAGCCCTCAATAAACGGTGGTATTGTTTTGCCTGTTATTGCGATTCCGTTGCTGAAACACGTCCGGAATAAATTAAACTGCAATTTGGGGCCTTTAATATGGAGTGTTGTTGGCTATTGGCGTAGTGCTGGGTGGCGATATGAGCGGCACACGGCCGAGTACACAAAGGGGTGGCCGCGGTAATGCACCGCGCTATGATTGGCGCGCGCGACTCTCGCGAGACGAGCCACGTGCGAACCGCTATTTGACGAGCCCAATTGCACGCCTGCCCAATCACCTGTGAATATATTATTTGTACTAGCCGCCGAGTTCATCAGCCTCCAACTAGAATTTCGAACAAATTGATCCGCTTTCATCTTAGCCAACTATACGTTGCAGCTGACTTAGCTTATCTCTCCAAGTCACTCGCGCCATCAAAATAAAGCAGTCAGCGTGACATCTCCCATTCATTCAGGCTTAACGGTTTCGCTCATCATAACAATTAATTCGATTGCAGTCTAGACGGAGTCATAATAATAATAACCGTTAACGTGAAAGGCATCGGAGGTCGTCCGTCGTGACTTTAGATTCCATCGGACCATTGTAGAGTGTAGCGAGCCATAAGGTCCGGGGCGCCCAATTTGCGGTCAGACCTTTGGCTGTGTCATATGACCCCGCATGCAGAGTAGGGGTATTGTGAGTGCTTCTTTGTTTATTTACTAGCATTCTTGGTCGTGGAAGCGTAACTGCTCGAGCCGACGTTAGCACTTTAAGAACATTACGGCGAGTATCAGCGTTCCTGCAATACTCGGTGTGCATTCGAGCGACACTTGTAATTCGACTTGGAGAATTCCTTGTTAGGTTTGCGCATCTTCCGTGAGCTCAGTGCAGGCTTGTACAAACTGAGGAAGATGCAAAAGACTATTTTTGATGAAGTTCAGTACAGGAAACTTATATAATATAATGACCACCATACTATTGAACATGTGCTACATTTTCATTAAGTATTTTTTCAATAAATAGTATCTTTAAAAGTACTAGTCTGTGGTGCTTGAAATAAATTTGGTGATACACATATATCCATACATCTAATAAAGCTGAAGAGGGTCGAAAGTCCGTTAATTTAACATATTTAAAATAAATTGTTTGGAAATACTTCGAATTTTTAGCAGAACACGTTCCAACAATTTCTAGAAGTTTTGTCTGTTTATTAGTTTATATAAACGCTTATAACGCAAAAACAGCTGAACGGATCATCATGATTTTTGGTATTTAAGAGTCTAAGAAATGTCAAAGGCTACTTTTAATCCTAGAATAATGCGAACGAGACCGCGGGTGATCACTAGTATCAAATTAAAGTAGGCACCTAATCTTCAAAAATATGTGGGTTGTATAAAAGCATTCTAATTAAACTTGTAACAAACGTTCTTATAACTTACAAAAGCATGAATAAAGCTTGTAAATTAGCCTTGGTTTGACTAATTGATTTTGGTACATAATAACTAAACTTAATTTAAATATTAGAAAATTACATTATTACTACATTTAATCATAAAAATATCTAAAAGAAGCAGCTACAAAGTCATTATGAAATTGGTAGATATTGATTTATTTATGATTTGTGTTGGTTCTTAGAATAACATAGTCGTGTATCATTTGAGTTGTATTGATTTTACCGTCAAAGACATTGCTGCTCGGTTAGTATAAAGCAATTAATGTAGTGTCGAATCGTCTCAATGGAGTTAATGGAATATTCGACGGCTTCAATTGAGGAAGGGGCAGTCCACAGGCCTTTGATCATATCAAGTTGCCTGTATAAATGCGTAGTTAGAAGTGAAGCTATATTTTCAACTTCAAGGTATGTTGATTTTGCTAAACACTTAATTCTCATTTGCGTAATTCCTGAGACAGTTTGCCGTCCGTAAACTTCGTTGGATCGAATCCAGAATAAAAATTTGGTATTGTGTTTGTTCTATCGTATGCTCTGATAACTTTTTTTTTTTCTCCTTCAAAAGGCTAAAGTTTTACTGCAAATGAAAAGAACTTTGATTCTCTCTATAGCCGGTGGCCCGAAAGTGCATTAACCGGTCTAGATGGTTCTATCGTGTAGTGGCAGATAGCCTCGGCCACTGGCCCTCTAATGAGATTCCATCTAATTATTTTTCAGCGTTCCTCGTAAATTTCCTTCTACAGAGCTGGCGAGCCATTCTGTGGGAAAACATCCTGTTCCAGCTTAATTATTTCCTTTTTTACTGTGTTCAATATTAATTCAGATTTTCGTCTGAGAGACGTTAAAATTCATAACGCAGCTATTACACTCATCAACATCTGGCGCCGTCCGCGCGTTATTATCTTAAACTTTAAAGGAGGGCCATTAATTAATTCTAAGGATAGTTATTAGCACTTGGGAATGCATTTCTGCGTAAGCGACGGTCGTGGAAAACAAATGTCTGCCGTTCCCATTCTGTTCCACTGGCCAGGGGCTTTTATATTGTCTGCAAATGCGAGGAATTGATCTGAATTATTATTATTGCGTTATTAGAATTTGTGTGGCTATCTCTCTCCTCTTGAACGCGGCATCATTTTCTCTTTTATATGAGATATCAAACTCGAAACGAATGCAAACGTTGTCATTACGTAGTTCGTGCTTTATGAATTTAGCTCGAAACTTCGTCGTAAAACTTTTACTCATTTAAATAATGTGTGATAGGATCCAACTTAAGCATGGGTATAAAAGCAACACTTAACACTCACCCCGAAGTACGTAACAGAATCTGTATTGTATTAAAGTGATTGCAAGGACTAAGCAGATCCATCACTTCCGAGCTATAAGGCATTATGTCTTTTAAAGTGATTGAACGGCGTGGGCCTTATGTCTGGGTATTGTTTTATGCATCAAACGGGCACTTTATGACTTGGACACTCGTATAGATACGGCTGAGCGTGGCTGCACGCGATAAATTTGCGTCGCCCCCGCCCACTAGTCTTGATCACTCGTAAACCATTTCATAGGAGATAGTATAAGAGATCGTAAATAAAGGACTCTTAGGACTTAGTGCTACCTTATGTTGTGTACACTCGTCGCGGTGACTAAAGGGCAGGAATAAGATATACCGCTGATGGCACGCTCCCGTCATGCTGTAAGCTGAAATTACGGCTTGAACATGCTCTCGAGGTATTTCCGTTGAACTCCGTTTTGGATTTATCTAGAACGTTAAACCTAAATAGCTAGCAATGTTTGTTATTTGAGGATCAAAATATATTTATTCTAGTCTGTGTCTTATAAGCAGATACGGGTCAATCCCACCAAAACATACATAATTTTTGTCTTTTTATTAGATATACAAAATGAATATACCACTTTTTTTTTTACAAAAAAAAAATTGATACCTTTTTTATAATATGTTTGGATATAAGATTTTTTGAATAGTGCTTTTCTTTATATGTAAACAATAAAAATTTGCCTTATTCGTATTTTTAGTCAGTCTGTGATTTCCCTCGTTTACTAATGAATCTAAAAACTAAAAAAAAAATATCATTCGTTGATTCAAATTTATAAGTAAATCGGTTAAAGTGTATAAATAAATGCAAAGTATAAAGTTATCCTCAGTTTTACTAACAGGTTAAACTTTGCTTATTTCATTAGGAGAGTTGCCACAAAATTTAAGCGACTTTTGCAAAGTCATTCAAATAACTATACTAGGTAGGTACGTACCAATTAGTGCAGATAAAACCGCATTCAGATATTTCTCGCGTGAAAATATGTTTGCATATTCAATTATGTTTTTTTTATTGTTGTGGAAATGGAAAACTAGATATTGAAGTTGGAAACAGATTAACTATCACTCACTCATGGTGCTGGGATAAATCGAAAATACAATTGTGTTTGTTATTACAAAAGTATAACAGTTATCCACATCGAATAACATAAAACACAAGTCTTATACTAATCACTTTGCCTGTTCATTACAAGTTGCATCGACGTTAGATATCAATTTCAGATGCTTCACAAACTCATCGTGAAAATCTGTAGAATTTTTCTTGAATATGGCTACTAAGTGCTGGAGATATAGTTTGCTAATATTGTAATATATTTTTCGAGCGCATTTTGCACATTGTTTAAGTTCATAAAGGCAAGTGCTCGCGGTGGCACGCGGGGCGGCAAGGCTGTGGGGCGGCAAGGCGGCTCGGGGCGGCATGTGCCACTCAGACCCGCTCGGTGTCTGTTCCCAGCGTTCGATACTAAATTTCATTTTCGAAAGCGACCGATCCTTTCTGCCGCTCTATTTATAGGAATTCTAGAACCCCGTTTTGTGAAAGAGTACGACGCTACGGCAAAAGCGTCACTTTTAAATGCTGTAACTCACTCCCTAATTCCATTTGTAGATATCTAGGTTACGTTTTGCTGTGAAAAATTTTCGCGCTGCCCTTATAAAATGGCTGGCGTGCTTTCGTAAATTGTTGGCATTATGAAATTTTACTTTAATTTATTTTGTTTTATCTCGGTTAAATATTTTAAAAACTTAAGAGGTAATTTAGTAAGGACTTTTTTACAAAAGTGTATTTTTGCTTTTTTAGTTTCTTAAAAGTAATATAGAATTCTTCGTTCACTATACTTTGTTTGGTTTCTAAGTACGATCAAATTACAAAAGAAAGCTATAGTCGTAGAGAATGCTTTTAAAATGAAAAAGCCCATAAAATCCCAGGTGAGCAGGCGTCGTGGGCAAAGTTTCATGCTCCGGCTAATTTATGTAACGTTATCACAAAAACGAGCAATATACGGAACAGTAAAGTAGCGAAGTGCGACGTAGGTACTTGGCCATTTTTTTCGCCGTCGCGCTGAGATCCGCTTTACATTTTTATTTTACTCCTTTCAGTATAATTTAATATGCGGCCTCGCTGAAGAAATTGCGAGAATATATTTTCGCATTTGTTAACTGTACCTTGAATAAAATCTGATTTTATCCGAGAATTGCTGTCGAATTGTGTAGGACAGGTAAGTGGGTACGTTTGCTGTCTTGTCTGTCTGTAATTGTACACAAATAACGGAGAAAGCCACGTTCGGCGTATACTTAATTACTGACTATTGACAAACTAATATACAGTTTATTTGATTGGCTATTTACGTAATTATGTTTGTTTACTCGTGTTCGGCTTATTACTGTTTTCAGATTGGAGTTATTGATGTAATGTGTTTAATTTTTTTGGCTTGTAACTTCTTCTTCTTATCGAATGAGATGAGATTAGCCAACTCTGGTCTCGATATTTAATCAAGTTGACAATTTGTTACTGTAAAAATCGAAAGATAATAACATAAGAAAAGTCATATCTTGTAATTAATTTGCAGTCACACAAAAATACAGGATAATATATAGAAACAAAAAGACGCGAAGCAATAATATTTTTAGCAATCCTCTGGTTTTGCCAATTCTTGGTTACGAAAAACATTTCTCGCGCGAAACTATTGTTTGCAGCCGGGCTTATGATATTACAACAATACTCGTATTATACGGATTAGGGTATTTACGCGGCCCGCTAGGTATTATTTACAAGAAAAAATACACTGACCACCGAAACCGAAAGACATTTCATTAAAAACCTTTTCTGCTGAAGAAAGGAAAAGCTCGACTTTAGTTGGATTTTAGACAACCGTCTATTGCACGATTTTTAATTAAAATCGACTTTGATCACTGGACCGGAATGTCTCTTTGGTAAAACGATTAAAACCTGTATAAAACAGTCGCCATGTAATCTCTTCAAGTTTCTCAGCATCCTGCAGTTTAATCAATTTTTTTCTTCGGTGAAATCGGAACTAAAAGCTACTCGTGCAATCAGTGTCATTTCTTTTTTGTCTCGTCGTGTGTTGATCTGCGAGAATTTGTATCACGACGTGGAGTGGAGAGTCGCAGCATGTACTCTGTTTACGGAGATATTTCATTATTACTTTGGGGACAATACGAGCGCTGCTATTTAGATAAACAGTGTTTGTGTTGTATTGAAGTTGTAGCGGTGACTGTCTCTTCGTTAGCAAATATCAATTACGGTCGGTACGTGTTGTTGAAAGATGTTGTGCGCGTGACAGACCTCGCGCCGATCGGTCGACCGGTTGCACGACCGCTCGCAGTCGCGCCTCCGATCGCCCATCACGAACTTTAACTCGAAACGTGCTATTGCTTAAATAGGCACTTACCTAAACTAAGCCCTTCTGTGTAACTCGACCTGTTGTTTGCTTGTTTATTAATTAAGATTAGGCACCTTTGGATGTTTTCGCGTCAGAACCCCTTTCTGTTCGTGGTCCGTATGTAGGTAGCGTGTTTGTTTCAGAAATGCCTAATGATAACGGTAATTACGCCGTTCCCTGGTCGCCGTCGTTATTTTGTATTTAGTTTCGTACCTTATAAATTTATACAGGTCGTTTGGATTGTAATTGGGTCAAATGAAAACTTATAATTTGATTTTACGATCCGTTCGGTATTTTCGGAACGTATTTACTCGCATTGCTACGGCCAAATGACAAGATTCGCAACTTAATGGCTACTAACGGTCGTTAGATACGCTACTTTATGTTATACTACATACCATGAGATAAATATAAGTAAAAGATATAAAAAAATGTACCTACGTATAAACATAATTAATTATGAGTTAATTTATTAAGTGCTAACCTGCACTATGGTTGTTTTAAATTAAACTTTTATTGGAAAATGAGCGAAAATAATCACGACCGGCAGGATCCAAACCTGCGTATTTCTGCTACCGTCAGAACGCCTTAACCACTAGACTACGGTCTACTAACTACCAGGCGCGAAAATCCACACTCATTTCCATACACTTCAGACTGAGCGGCTGATGGCGCCACTTGTGCTGTCAGAATATGTCTAACAAGCACTCATATCGATGTACTATGGACACCTGATATGACGAGAAATGGGCCTTTCGCGTTTTAATTATGAGTTAATTTATTAAGTGCTTACCTGCACTATGGTTGTTTTAAATTAAACTTTTATTGGAAAATGAGCGAAAATAATCACGACCGGCAGGATTAGGTGATTATTTTCGCTCATTTTCCAATAAAAGTTTAATTTGACATAATTAATTGTCTTAATAGAAAGTAACTAGCTGTGCCTGCGACTTCTTGCAGGTGAAATAGTTATTTTGGGCACTAATTCTTTGAATTTTGAACAGTTTCCGCAGCGCACGCAACGGAAGCCCTCAAAGATTAATAATTTTCCCCGTTTTTCCCACATTCTCCATTGTTTCTTCGCTCCTATTAGTTGCAGCGTGATGTTATATAGCCTAAAGCCTTCTTCGATAAATGGTCTATTCAACACAACAATAATTTTTCAATTCGCACCAGTAGTTCCTGAGATTAAGAAGAAAGAAAGAAGAAAGAAAATGATTTATTGTAGCAAATAATAAACAAACGAGCACAAACAAGATATACATATTATATATAACTACTTAAATAAGATACATATTTGCCACAATACAACCCCAACTCAGCATAATGCTGGCTGCATAGCAACCAGCGCTGGTCTTCTGTTGGGGTTGGTGATGACGTCACGCACGTGTACATGGAATTAAAGTGTTTAAAGATTAGCGCGTTCAAACAAACAAACTCTTCAGCTTTATAATATTAGTAAAGATTTACATAACTGTTTCATTTTAAAGACATGGAATGCATGTCAAAAGCTATTTACTTGGTTAAATTATGTCACAATTATACGTTTCGAAATGTTCCTGATTTAATTGCGCCGTAAAGAAAACGTCTAAACGAATTTATTCCGATGAATCTCCTTAATTCTAATTCGTTCGTTTGACATTCGAACTCTTCAAGTTAAATTCCCCATGGCATTCTTTAAATATTTATGAAGGTCTCAGCGGACCAATGAGTTTAGTACTTTAGGGAAATATTATCATATCCTCATCGTAAGCTCTTTCGGATAACGCGTAATCCCTTGAACAAGCGTTTCATGAATTAACTTAGCATTTCGTTGATAATGCTTTTTGTTTTACTGACTGCGCTGGAGGCCGGAGATACACTTTTCGCATAATATTTCTGAGCAATATTTCAGGGGGAGAGATAAAAAAGAAATACAGCACTTCAATAAGAGATAAATTCATTTCGAGCATGATGATTTATCAGAGCGCGCAGCAGCGGGCGGCGGGCGGCGGGCGCGTGCGTCGTCATCGTCGCCGCCTCCCCCGACCTATCTCGTTGATAAATTGCAAGGAATCTGCGGAAGAGGTGAATTTCTAAAATAAAATAATCCTAACTCGGAAGGGAACGTCATTCTGTTCTTACGGTGCGCCGTCAAGTTTATGAATAAAAGTTTGCTATACTCGTATCGAATCTCGAAAGCTAATGTTGTTTTGCATGCGAGCACTCGGAGCTAGTTCCGTTGGCTGAGATGTTTGCGAACTCGTGGGTTATTTGATGGCAGGCCGCGGCGTCGGCCGGGCCGGCCCGCCAGCTGGCGCTGACGTCCCGACGCGCCTATTATGCCAGCTCTCCTTTTATTTATGATCGAGTTGAGTGGTACTTATTACGACTCCACCCGGCGGGACATGTTTCATATGCCCGCCTTGTTCCCGCGTTAACTCGTCTCCTTCGCGCTTATTGAGCTATTTACTCTAAATCGCACGTTCCTCGCATTCACTCGACTCTAATAACATCTGTATTGGAAAGTTTTATGAAGGCGATACAAACAAATCTTCGTAAAGGGAGTGGACTCTTCAAGTCGAGCCGGTCGTTAAGAGCCAAAGTTGACTAATTACAACCGTTCGCACCCGTAAAGCGAACTAATTACACGATTCCGAAGTTTTCCCATACTCGTAATTCATAAGAAGCGTTGATATCTAGCGTCGCTCGAGTTAGCGCGTGGCCATTGTTATTCACGGCGTATCTTGGAAGTCGACTGTCTGCGGCGGTGTGTTGCGCTAAGCCCCAACATATATTAAGTCGTTTTTGTCTATCACTTGGCAGCAAGTTCCCCAATGTTTTCTCATTCGGCCGCAGCTCTCCAAAGTTGGCTCATTCCTGTCTCGGTGGGCGCCTCACCGAATTACGAACTCGGCACTCAGCCGACCATGCGTGTAAAATGTCTTTACGAGCTTCGTAAGTCGGGAGATATATGTGTCACGTCGGGTCGACACCAGACATCGCCGCGCACGATACACGTTTACATCTTTTAATCAACTAATTGCTAATTGAAAAACTTTGTAGTACAAAGGAATGGGACTCTCTCGGGAGAAGCGCGGAAAAATAACGCGCCCCACTTTTGGGAGAAAACAACCCGGAGGTGTAGTTTACATACTTTATGAAGGTTATTGTCTTTTAATGCGGGAAGTGGTTTAGATTTTCATTGCGAGATTTACTCTAGGAAATTGGATTCTGCTTGGATACTATTGTCATATTGAAAATTGATAGTAAGTTGGTATATTTTCTTCAATCCCATGCTTCAGTTTTGCCCATTTCTTTATTATTCGGTTGACATATTTGTGTTCAATAAAACATAAATTGTAATAAAAATGTTACGGAACCTTTTAAAGTTGGCGTAGCGAGCGATTGTAAACATATACATGTTGAATCGATAGGTAGGTTCTCTGGCTCTGGTAGAATATTTACTCCATTAGGCACCAGACTGGCAGTGACTGGCGACGGGAAACGGCCGTCGTCGCTATAACAAGGTTAACATCTTGCGATTCTATCAAAGTCTTATGTAATAACGTTATCTGGCTACTTCCTGCAGCTCCCGACAATGCGACACAATCGAGTTTGCATATAAACAGTAATTAAAGTCTTTGTTTTGTCGCCCAATGATATGCGCCGGCTGCTTTGTTCCACCCGTGGAACTTCTATAATTGCGCCGGAGAAAGTGAGAATAGTTCCCGCTTTCAACTTTAATAAACGCCGCGGTACAAAAATGGCGCTCGGCGATACAGAGCAAATCAGTCATGATATTTACTGCTAGTAAAATACGACTTTTACGTCTGTCGCGGGATTTACGCCAGTCATGATCGTGAATGAGCAACGTACAGCCTTTTTGCAGCAAACATACCGTGATCGACCTCGGAGTCCCATTTTCCACTAAATTATAAATGCGAAAAATATCGTCCGTTTATTTTCCCGCGTAAACGGAATAATACGCAATTTGTAAGCCATATTAGCATACTCTATCCTCAAGGATATATTTTTGTTTTAGATATTTTTTTGCGCAAACACCAGTAGTATCATTTTATCAGTCTCGAGTATTCCGCACTCACATATAATTCTCCTTAATTCATTCGAAGCTTTGATCCTCCAACTGCATAATAAAACGAAGGTAAACACTAGTTTTGGTTGTGAATAGTTAGGTGTTCATTGCATAGTTAAACAGGTGTGCTTATGTAAAGGGGTTATCTGTGCACCGGTGAAAACGGCGACCTCGTGCGGAAGCGGTCGAATCATGAATACAGCCGGCTCTTTGACTATATGTACAGAATTGAATAATTTCTGTTATAGAAACCCAATACGCTCGTCTCGTGTCGGCGAGAGCGTAGTTTGAGGCAGCTCTATTAATTTGTGAAGGGGTTAAGATCGGCGGGTCAGGCTCGGCGGCGGCGTGAGTCAGCTCTAAGTTCCGGCGCGCATCGAGCCACGAATCCGGCCCACGTTTCTTTCGAGCTCGTTAACGAAACAATAAATAATGATTTGGACGTCTCCAGCATTGCAGCCTTTTGTTCGCCCATCATATTTCCCGCCGGCCGTCGGCATCGGGTCGGTGACGTGCCTTCTAAAGGCTTTTCCGTCGTCGATTCGTTCGATATCCGTAAAAATCCGATTTATTGTGTAGAGTTATTTCACCTATCACTTCAGACGGGCTCCAAATACGAGGAAATTATCTGATGTCGTTTCCTTGACAGCGTCGATGCGGTGATTTTGGTAATCAAATTTTGTTCGTTGTTTGAGCTTTTATCGTGCTCGTGTGTAACGGCTTTTAAAGAGTAATATTGCTGTTCGGAGTTTGGATTTATTGATCGTTAATTTTACGTCCCGATCGCTTCTGACATTGTTACTCGGGCGTGAACTTAATTTAAATACCGTCAATCATTGCTGGAAACATCTAAGTAGTGACGGGGGCTGCGGTGCCTCGTGGGTAGTGCGCGGACGAGGCTTGCCAGCGTCAATTATACCTGTTACACCACGTCTGTACTAACACTGGCAACACCGTTACATTGAGTAATTTGGAATTTCTCTAATTAATAAGAACGGAATCAGACCAGACTTACTCGTATGTTTATCGAAAGTGTTTGTATCGTAGTTGTGTACATTTCCACAGTATTGCTATTGAAAACCCTAAGAGGATATTGGAAAAGCCACTCCGAACATCACTAAATCAATGTTTGCCAAATGGGATGTAAAATGGTTCTGTTTTACCCGCCCCCGTTATGATTAGAACCCGAAGCCAATAATTATGGGAAATGGAACGAAATAATTATATTTCAATTTATTTGAAACAGTGCATCGAAAGGCTTCTGAAACAAAATTATAATTGTTTTACAGGAAGTAACTTGACATAGTAACAAGACTTTGCATTACAACACATAATATGTTGAGGTTGTAAGGTAGAACTTAATATTATTTACTTTTGTTTTCAAGTAAGTTCCCGACAATGAGCACCAATTATTATTAAGATAAAGGAAACTGGAGAAAGGCTTAAAACGTAAGTACAAATAAAGTTATCAGTTTAATCGTAAAAAATGGTAAATAAAAATATGTCATCAAATTAAACCAATACAGTTTTGGTAGACCTAAAATAATGGCCTATAAACCGTAAAATATATTGGAAAAGTAACACTTATAAATAAATCCATTCATTGCCTTTTGTGTAAAAGAAAACAATGCAATAGTACATAAATCATATTTATAAACATACTTATATCCAAGGCGGCAAAGTTCGTTATTGTGAAGAATCTCTTGCTTGTTACGGCTTCAAGCCATAAAAAGTGATTCATGTATCAGTATAACCATACAATTTCAATAAACGTGTAAAAATTGAACGACTTTGCCAGTAGGGTAAAGTTGATATTTTCTACTTGACTAACTATGATATATTTCACTTAAAGATAGCCCACCCGTTCTATTTTATGTATTGTATTTTGCTTTTTATAATCCGTTCATTTCTGTGTTGAATTTGTGTGCTGAACGCTGTGACTGAAAGCCGGTTTTGATTAGAAAACTGAAATAAAATTGTTTTTTTTTATTGCCATATTGTTTTCTAATTTTTTGAATTAATATAAATATCCGTTAATATATTTAGTAACATAAACATAAAAACTATGTTAAAATAATATACAAGAAAATTAAAACTATCCTGAAATGATATATAAAATAAATTTAAAACATATTCCAAAACAATGCATTGATTGAATTGAATAACGCTATATTACGAGTAGGTATATCAAATTTTTCATTAAACAAATGGGCTTACTGACCGCCCATAAACGGTGCAAAGTTAAAAATTCTCCAACGTGTGCAAGGGATTCGAACTTAGAACATATAATCTAATTAAAAAACTCCGTTAAATGTGATGAAGGCTGGTGAAACTTTTCTAATTCGTGCCCTCTGCCATCGCGCCGTAACGAATTTCTTCAAAAAATTTGTCGACGCCCGTAAATTGTGAAGCTTTTGAATTTACGTGCACTGAGTTGTGTTTGTTCCGATTGGTGGTGGGCGAGGCTGGGATTGGTCGAGCCATTGTGCCGATAAACAAACGCCGTCTGCAGCTGGACAGAGCCTATCGGCGCGAATCATTCTGCATTTTAAAGAGTACCAAGGAGTGTCCGGCGCAGCAAAAAGCGCAAAGCGCATTGTTTTCCCGTTGCAAAGGAAACATCCGCTGACAGCCGCTGCACCATTCTAATGGACCGCTGTTTACATTGACCGAAGCCTCTCTCCCGAAACAGTTGGGAATACACGATTCTAATTAATTTCGGATATTAGAGACGAGATGGCGAGCGCCCAAACTTTCTGCTCTTTGTTTTGTGGCTGCCTAATAAAGTAATTTGATTTATTGTCGCTCTCCATACTTTCTCGCGATTTTCTTTGAGTTTGCTCTTACCCGTTCGCGGTTCTTTGTGGATATAATTAAAAAATGATATTTTCCTGCATAAATTCTGCTTTGAGTCATAACCGATTCATTTATGTATGTAAAAGGGGAATAAAACAACAAATAAAAATGCGAGGGTAAGGAATGCCTTTTTAATGCAATATTTTATACATTCACCAGCTTTTAAGGTTAGCACCATGTACATTTAGGGGGCTCTCTCATGATTGTTTGATGTTCATGTTATGCCGACACTCACTCATCAGGTTGTCTCGAGCAAATTCAATTTTCACAGGATGTGAGCTGCCATTCTCAGAATTGAACCTACTATCTATGGCCTTTGAATCTATGTTGCGTTCGCTGTTGAGATTGTGTTCTAAGAAATCCAAGTATATTTAAACACTAATAGATTTTGGGAAGAACCTACAAAAGCTGTTATGATTTAGTTAAGTTTAGCGATTTAATGTTGTGACAAGTTACTTGTATATAAGCTATGACTTTCGTAATAGTATAGCTACATAGATGAGTACCACTGATTTAGGCTATGTATTAAAATACATAAATAGTACGCACATTTTACATGTACTACGAGTAGTACACATTTAAACATTTTCGTAAGCTCTTCCAATAATACATGGTCATATTAATATTTGCTATTTCGAGTATCAGCGCACTTATATAAAAAAAAGTTAATATATGTCGAAAGCTTTTGTTTTTATTTTAAAAGTTGAGTCAGCATGCTCTGGTGGTTTTATGTCAGATTTTGTGTGAAAGTTTATTTTAACAATACCGGATTATGCGATCGGATGCGTTTAGGTCGGGGCTGGTGTGTTGTGTTAGGGTACCAAATTGAAATTCATATTCACGAGTTTAGTGTTCAGATTCTTCACTAAAATCACATTATATACCTTACCTGATTGATTGGTTGCCTGGAAGAGATCGCTCTTAGCGATAAAGTCGCCAGTTATGTAAGACAATAGGTTTAAGTTTCTTTATATATCATGTAAATTTAAGTTTTGTGCTAGTGTTTTTAATAAAAAAAATATGCGCCCACCACGATGTATCTGCCCAAGAAAACTCCCCTTACGAATTAATTCTGCGGGGGAGTCTCGACCATCAAACATGAGGTTATATAGACCGATAGATGGGCATAGTTGACATAAGAGAGAGATATCTATCTATCTACATATATACTATTTAACTAAACCACGTGTAATCCTACACTGTGGCTGCTAATTATAACCAATTTGGATACCACACAACGTTGTATCTTAACCAATTTGCTGTTCAAAAAATATCAAACAATTATACTATGTTTCGACTTCGCGCGCTCTGATACAAAAACGAAATCAAATATTTTTCCGAAAACTCGTAATCATTTATGATATGACCAAAAACAGTTTGCGTGATTAACGAGAAATCCTTTTTCGGTTACGATTTCATCGTGATATCATCTCTTACACAATAAAAATGATTTTATTTCGTTGAAAATTGCGATATATGCCACATCAAGTTTTTTGTTATTGATCTGACTGTACTTAAATTTTTCATCAATTTTCGGTATAAATTTTAGCACTTCTAAATAAATCTAGCAAGCAGAGATATAAGCTTATCGTGTCGCTTGATTTCGCCTAAAGAGCTTACATCACTTTGGCAAGATGTTGCAAACTTGTGCCGGAGTACAGTTTGTTAAAGGATTACATCGGAGCTATGACTGGCCGTCGACGCCTGCTCTATGATTTATCGTAAGCATAGCCTACAGATTTACTGCTGAATTTATTCCATGGAGCCTAGTTCATTTATTAAATAATAAACTAGTAATTTAACAAAATTCAATCGATGTGATAGTTTCTTCTCCTCCTTGCGTAGTAGTCCTCATTACGGAGGGTCGTGAATTCTTCCATATACAGTTGACTCTGATTGATTCTTAGGTACCTACAATCTACAAATATACTACATATACTCGTTACGCGTATCTGAAAAAAAAACTGTACGGACTTTTTTAAACTTGGACTGTTCCAAAAATTTACACGTAATATAAATAGGCTACGCGGACTTAGATGAAAAAACATATCAGTACATAATATAAATGACTTGTTTATACTCTCGTGGTATTATAACCCTCTTAATAATATGAATCAACGATCGAAAATGGTAATTGGTGCAGAGCTCGAGTCTAGATTCCCAACAGGGTTTTAGTACCGCCACGCGCACGTCAGATGATTTAACGTCGACAGAACTCTTCGCTGTCGTCGAGCTAAACGCTTCCATGTCAGCAGCTTAAACGATTCCAATAGCTCACAACACAAGCTGGCCTTAGAGCTAGCTTATTGATAACAAACGCGCTAAAGCCTCTGTGCTAACGAGCCGGTTTCAATAGGCCCACTGGTCAAAGGTTTAAGTAAAACTGGTGCAGGGGTAAGCACCTAGAAATTTTGGTTGTACCTGTAATTCCTATTGTGTTTGTATAACTGTGTGTTTAAAACGTAAAAGGTGGTCTCAGAAGGTAGTGAGAGTAGATCTTTTCTATTCATTATATGAAAATATGTATATTAAATTTTGCAATATGCTAACGCAAAAGAGATAAACATAAATGAACGTACAAAATTCTTCATATTCCGAAGGTAACGAGTAACTGGATTAAAACCGCTATTATCAACCAATCTTGGTGAACGGCGAATGGCACCAATTAGTTATAAAATCGATAATACCTATATAATCACAGCTTAAATTAAAATTCGGATTTATTTACACGAGAGCAATAACAGTGGCATAATTACTAATTACGTGGCAATGCGAACCAAACAGTATGAAATTAATAAAATCAGTCGCTTCCCTCTGGCCGTTATGAATTTTGTTCTATAGGTGGATGTTTATTTCTGAACTTGTTATTGAGTTTTGGGCTGTTATCCTCTGAAGAGTCAACAACAAGAACAATTTTATCCGCATAAACTGGATATAAGTTAAACAAGGACATATCTAATGACAGTAGTTTGCCGGCTTGTGATGCAATATTGGAGAGAAGTCTCGCGCAACCATACAGAGCGCGCTCGAGGCTTAGGGATATTTGAGCGGACCGCAACTGGGGCGATATTCGTTCGCAATGAAGGCTGTATGTCGGATTTTAATTAATAACGTTCGTGATTCAGTCAAGATATTAGTGAAATTAGTGCGTGGAGCGTGGAGCATGGCGCGCGCGTGAAGTGAAGCGCCGCGCGGGGCGGGCGGCAGTGCCTCCGCGGCCTGCGACCCGAGCGCAGCCTCCGCCCTAGCACCGCCCGCCCAACCCGGGAATTTCGAATTGTGAACACGTGGATAATTTAAACTGAAGAATATTTGAACTCTATATAAAGAGATATTGTTAAATAGTTCGGTGTCAGTGATTGTTTGCGGTTCGATTATAAGAAGTAACTTTTAAAGTTTTTAAACATTGGTAACTAATAGGTTAACACTTCTACTTATCGCCATCGTAGATCATCTCAATATAACCAACTTATATATATTTGGCTTTTAAGAAAATTATTGAAACCCAATAATTTAAGATTTTTAAATGACATTCCAAGAAATTTATTATGATCCTAAACCTTTAAAAGTATCTAAAGATACTTTTTTTTTTCATTGTGAGCTTAAATGAATAAATATATTATTGATAAATTTGTAATAAATTGTGAAGAAAATACGACGACGTTCAGCGTAAAACATATTACAATGTCAATTAAGACAGAGTTAATTACTTACTTGCAACAAACTCGGATCGCATTCTGCATAATTCTTCATGAATATTCACAAACGAGCTCAAAGAAATAGTAGCAAGAAGTTTTTCCAGCATGGAGCTTACATTACACTTATTTACTCGCCATATATCAGCAAGGTCCGCTAAATGTACTCGTAGATATAACAACATAAAGAGGACCTATTTTATAACAGCACCTACACGCCCCATAACCCACATATGAGAAAAGCATTCTACTGGAAATATAATCATAGCTTGATGCATCGTGCGTCGACCGACGGCATTCCAGCCTTTCTATTAAAATTCTCATAAACTCTAAGCACTGAAATCATCGTTACGACCATCTACTTGCAAATGAAAATATAAGACGTACCCGAATGCTGAAAACATTTTTCTCATTTAAACCGATTCTTATCTGCGGAATATTTTATAAAGTTTAATAACAGTTTTAACTTTTAACAAACGACTTGAAAACAGATTAACAAAAAAGTATTGTCTTAACTTCTATTACAAGGCCTAATCGCTCCCTTGGCTCTTAACTTTGATAACTTTGTATGTAAACTTCCACCACTCAACTATAGGTACTTAGTTCCAAATTTATATCTTATCTCTTGCTCTCGCGGAGTTTCATTTGACTTGAACATTAATATTGTATTTGATTTTTGGGAGATAAAATATAGGAAGTGTATGTAACCTTTATATTGTGTAGGTTTTTCCCTACGTTGAATGCGAAGAGACGAAAATTGTACGTCAGGATCCACCCTCTTCTAATAAAGTCTCGAAGCGATTCATCGTATATACAAGTTTTTGTTATATGCCCTCCTACATTGAGTTGGTACTCGTCTTCTCATATATATGTATGTGTCTATTGAGTACATCTACTACATAATCAATACCTACATTTCTATTATTACGATTCTGATATTAAATATTTACTTATATTATTTTTGTCTCTTTATTTGTATAAAATATTGAAGCCAAATGCAGACAATACCATATTAGAAAAATGTATAATATTTTGTCTGTAATATTTCTCATAATTTAGAATTCTAAGAACAGAACAGATAAATTCAGTACATTCAGAATGCTAAGATTTCAATGAGATAAAATTGAATGCTAAGCTATTCGTGTTTGTTCCGCATGTGTCTTATGCTAAATGGTATTATTATAATGGCATTTAGATACTAATTAAGCGCATAGCAATAGAATTGTACTTAGACTGGGCTAGTCGTCTACTAGACGTTGCTTACCATCAGGCAAGTTGTAGTCAAACTTAAGCCTATATCATGTAAAAAAAAAGTCTTCTTCACTCACTCACTCAATGATTTCTAATGATGCAAGGTGCTTGCCTGCTTGTTACATGTTAAATTAAAATTGCATTAGATATGCATATATTTCCTTTTTTTTATTTTGTTTTAAACACAGAAATTGAAAGAACAAAGTCTGTCGTTAAACTAACTGCAGCAGGTATTTTCATTATTGATGATTAATTATTTAATACCTAAAATCTAAATTGTGTTACACACTTATTTTTCTCATTTTGAAATACATTTTTATGACTGTACCTACTATTGACTGCTTTTCAACAGTTTGTTGTCAATATCTGAGATTGCGGAAGCAAAAACATCCTTATCTGATTACAGTTGCGATTACGTCACAAATACCTATCCAAAACACGGTTCAAATTATTTTTAACTGTGATATGTATAGAATACATGTACATATGTATGTATGTATATATATATTGCGGCAGCGTTAAATCTTTTTAAAAGACATCGAAGGGAAGAGGTTCTCAATTTGATTGTGTTTATTGGTCGTCTTCGCATATCAATTTTTGGTTTGCGTTCAAATAGCACAACATAGATTTTCATAAAAAGATATTGAATTACTCGCACGTAATAAAACAGATTTTATCAAAAAGTATGCAATTACCGGAGAATATTACATTGATTATTGCGATTCAAATATTGTTACGATAAAATTGAACGACAATGGCATTGTTGAAGTCATCAGGAGAACCTCAGCTGGTTTCTGCCATCAGATTTTAATATTGCAAAACGAAAGAGCACTCATTCGCAATTTATTCAATTTGTAATATTGTTTTGAGTTAAAATCCATCATTAATGAAAAACGGCTACAACAAAACAAACGGATATTTTGATATCTATAATTAATCTCCCAAATTACTCGCAATATAATACTGTTTGTGTTTTTGTTGAAACCGTACCGTTATTATCTTTACCTGGAAATTTAATTAACAAAATATTTTTGCTCGTATAAGAAAGGTTAATCCAGAATTTATCTATGAAGCTTTCCGACCCACAAAAACCTGACTGTGTTCAATCTAATGATTTCACGGTATAAAATGGTAGAAACAATAAATTTCGCGCCACCTTTGGTTTTCTTTGACAAATATTTTACTTTTTTTTAATAAAATATTATGAGTAATATGCTGAATAAAATATGGGAGTTAGTTAAATAGCATTCTCACCTAGCAACTAAAGTCAATTTCTTTAATTGTAATGGGAAAAATGTTTTTACCTTTGTTAACTTAGTACTTTACATTGTGTTGTTGTACATTATCTGTTTTGACCATTGTCGACATTGCTGTAAAGTTGTAAATGCCAATCCTAAGACGGTTGGACCGCAAGCAGTGTAGTTCTTGTGAAACTGTTACAACTAGAAGGTTGTTGGTGTCGCGCCGCGAGCCGCTTGGTTGTGTTCCATACAAGACACACTTGTTACACAAATAGATATCTACTCTACTTTATAATATGTATATTACTAAAACTAGCAAACTAACTATAAACACGCTAAGGAATGTCTTCTTATAACTAAGCGTTGCTTGAGATATAATTGGAATCTGAGAGTAAATTAAACAGGGATGCTTCACTATACGCCATATTTACTAGATTTTAAACGGAATTTTCTTTATTTTTGACATTTAATTTAAATAAGCTCTTGAGAAAGGAATTACCATTTCCGAGTTGAATTTCTTGGAGAAAGCGCCGCGAAACGACTGCAAATGGCGAGGGAAAGTTGTACAAGTTTGCGCTCTTTTGTTATATCCATAACCCAAATAACTAAACTTGCATTCTTCGAGTTTTATAGAAAATACATTTGTGCGAGTGAATTTGTCAGCGGAGGATTTCCATGCGAATCTCTGAGCTGAATTCTTTCTGTAGAAGACATTCCGTGGGTACAAAAGATAAGTTTCGCATGGCTGGATTACCTTCAGGGGGGAATTTAAACTGACTCCTCTTGGCTATAAATAAAACGGCATTTGAGACGTTTAGAGATATCTTGAATGTTTTTTAAACTTACACTTAAAATATTTAGTTTAAGAGAGAAAGTAGACAGTATACTGTTTATTTGGTTAGGGCTTGTAATATTTGTATTAATTTGTCAATAAATTTAACTTGGACTTACACTAGAAGTCTAGAATTATATGTTATTCTAATACAAATTGCATTTGCTATATTTTTCAAGTGGAAAATTATGAAATCATGGTATTTCAATATATAAACATTTCATTTCAATATATTAACAAAAACTACAATTAATTGGCGAAAAAACGTGCGTAAGTTAATTTTAGCTTACTAATTGAATGTTTTGTCAATGGTATTTGTAGCGACCCCGTTGATCTTTCCTTTGTCTTAAGTGTTATTTGTTTGTTGCTAAAATAAGCCCCGTCAAATTTGTTGAGGCCCTTTTTAATGTCCACATTAAACTAACATTTTAAAGTACATATTATTGTTACAATAATTTTCGAACTTTTCAATTTTAGTAATAAATGTAATAATGTAACTTAGGTATATTTTTTCTCTCAACGACTGTTTTTGATAATTGTAGTATAGTAACCAAAGTATTTTATATACCAAACATATTACATATACCAATAATGTTTGAAAGATTAGATATATTAAATAAAAATAGAACGTTTAAATATCGAAGGCAAATGTTCATCAATTAATTTTAACACACTACTTAAAAATATCACTTGTAATTGTTGTATATAGTAGGTTCTATATTATTCATGTTCTTGTCACTGAGACCATTAAATCAGAGCTTGTTAAAGTCACACTCTTCATTCGAGGCAGTCCGCCTTATTGAGGCCTGATGAAGTGTGCGTGAGGCGCCGCGGTCACTCTTTGACTCCGCACCAATGGCCGCCCAATAAACCCCCAATCGGTGTTAATAAACGAGCTATCGAGGGCACATTCGCGTGGTTCCGTACCCGACTCGATCCATGTCAGTTAATAGGATCCGTCGCGGTCGCTAATAGCTATTTGTCACCCGTCATGCAACTCAAATGAGATTACTTGATTGCCCTATCCACCTACCACTCGAATTACATTCGATGACAGACTCCCGATGATGTGATAAGTGATTCGATTACGATTCCGGTAACGCTTCGAGGCGACTGTGTACATATTTTTATGCTATACAAAAGAAAATCTGTATTTTCACCCTCGCAGACAATGAGATCGAAGTGAAACGTTGCTATACCTATATTTATGGATATGAACTTATTATGTGGAGTACGTGAGCGGTTTTCGATAATATTCTGAATTTATATTCAATAAGTCGCACATACGTAATGTACAGAAGCTTTTCATCTTATTGCTACTTAGTGTCTGTACTCACTTCAGCGGGAGTTATATATAGCGTTGCGGTGTGTGCCTTGTTATATTATTAAAAGACCAGGGAGATCTCTCCACGTGTGAAACGCTGGCGCGGCGTAAGACACTCTCACGGCACCAACAGGAAAGTGTGCTTGTAGGAAACCTATTTACCTATTTTCACACCACAATATTCAAGAGAAAAGGCGCGGTTTCTTGCTTACTTACTTTGCGAATGAGGTGTATTATTAACATATTCGCTGGCAAAATATGGGAGAAGGCAGAAAAGTAATGCTCTTAAAAGGCCGTAAATGTTCGCCGGTTCGGAGCTCGCTGTCAATCATAATACGCGGAATGAAGAGTAACTGCCGAGCTGCCGCCGCGGATTTTGTCAAGCAAGCTTACATACTTTAACTAAAACATCGTGGCACACAAAATTCCTCTATCCCTCGTATATTTTGCTGTTGCATATTCAGCTTGGATTGAGGTTGGTTGGCAAAACAAATGGACCGGAAAGGCCGGTGTGAAATCGACTAAAAAGCCCATATTGTCTATACACAATTTACGAATGGCTACCAACTAATCTTCTATTTTATTTATCTTTGTTTTGGTTGCGTCGAAGTTTACGACCAATGTATATAAACCGGATCACGCCTCTAGGGAAATTTTATTGTTTTTTTTTTCATATAGCTGTGATGAAATGTTTAATTTATGCCTAACGTTATGTTATGTATGTCATTGAAAAAAAAAATGTTAAGGATATTTTTACTACCCAATGCTGGTACATAATATATATAAGGCTGTATATAAGGCTTGTGAGTCTTAGTCTAGTGAATTCATGCATATGTGAGTATTTTTGACATATTCTGATGTTGCGGGCGTTCCGAGTTTGTGTCGGTCTGGTCAAGGTTGTTCAATTTAGTTTTGACCCCTATCTACCACCGTTTTAACCCACAGATCTAGTTTCGATGAATAAAAATATCTCATTGTGCGAGTATGTCCAAAGATTTTACAAAACTCGGATTTTTAGTCGTTTGATTTTTCTGATGTTTCATGATTGATGATTTTATGAAAGGCTTTAAAATAATTTAAAGGATATTATTTTTTCATTTGTCTTGTTTCGTTTGAAAACGAGTAAAATACGAGTAAGTATTGTTTTTTAAAAAGCATATTTAAATGAAATACAAGGAAATAAAACATACAAATTAATTAGTGTATCCAATTTTTATTTCAGCATGTTTTTATTTTATTTTATTTTATTTTAAAGCATGACTTCTAATTTGCTTACTCTCTTTGAAATACAATGTTTAAAGTTTTAAAATTCCGCTGTAGTGCTGCTACTTTGTGATCATAAAATACAAATATAACTTACGAGAGCCTTCTAAGAAACAGCTCATATAAATTGTTCATGAGTTTTGTTCTCATATTTGAAGTTAGAGAGTGGAGGATCGTTTGCAAACTCCACAATGATGATCAGGACATAATAACACAAGTTTGGGTCGTAAAGTGTAACAGCTGCTCGAGATCTGGCGGTGCCCCGCTAGGGATATGAAGAAGCCATGGATAAGGAAAACACTGGCCAAAGAAAAGGAACAATGAAATGAAATCCCTAACACCAAGTTCATTGAATGGACGAATGCTCTGTGTGTTATGGAAGCTATCTCGAGGAGGATCGACTTCCAGACATAGCCTCAACAAAGCTTCATTGTCATTTAATGTACTCTAATATACTAAATAAACAACTTCTGCCCGGAATATAGAGTTCCTTAGCTTTTGTGTAGTGAGCCGATATTTTTGGTACACAATTTTATTGTTCGGCCGACGCGTGCTCAATCGAAGTAGCCTATTAAACGTTTACGAGATTAAAAGCTTATCCCCAATTTTCTTTGAATTAAAGAGTCTATCTATACATGTTTCGTGAGGTTGTTAATCCATTGTATAAATGATTTTGTGTAACAATCAACAAGCGGCGAAGAGTTGTTTGCTTCGGTTTAATTAATAGAGGAACCTTAGTACTAATTGCGAGCATTGTCATATTTACAGTTTCGCCATAAGTAAACTATCCCGGTACTCTGTAAAATTAATTACAGAGAGCCTCTTATAATTACGAGCCATGGGTACTCGCAGCTGTGGGTAGTGATGTAAGTGACAAGTGGTATTGAAATAATGTTGAAATAGGCATGATGGCCCCCAGCTGTGCCTCTCGACTGAACCAGAGCCTGCTCTCGTCGTCTAAAGAAAATAATAAAGCTCCGCACAAACTCATTATTCGAAAATAAATTAATTATATAATACGTAATTCGTCCTTCATTATTTTTAGGGACAAACTTTTAATTAAAAATATTAGCCCTCGTAACCACCGCCCAAACTAAAGAGCTGTTTGCTACTTTGCCCATTCTGACAAAAGCTACTCGCATAATGCGAAGCAATGTAAGCTCGCACACGCTGTGAAGAACGTTTTATTGGTCTTCAGGGAAAGCTTCACGAAAGTTTTAGATTTCTTGCAGTCCGCCCACTTAGGTCAGTAGGCACATAAAAGGCGTCACGACCAAAAAGGCTACCAAATATATTCTGATTAAACGTACTATCGAGCACTGTATATTTATATTGTTCCCAAATATACAATGTAAATATTATCATAAATTGTTTATGAATTATATTTCCGTAATACAGAAATAGAAAGGAATTTATTAAAAGAATTCCGGTTTTAAAACGCTCTGTCCTTTGATAAATTTTCGGATCGTGAATGTTGTTTTTAGATCTAAATGAAAACGTAAAATTCGGCCATTGATGTAAACGTAGTTATCTCCAGAAAGAGAGTCGTCGTCGAGCGGGGAGCGCCGCCCCTGCTGGCTCTGTTTGCCCACTTCCAACGCGATTCACTGAACTTTGTCCAATCCGCATTTGAACACGTCATATTTTTCCGTGTTTGTATATTTTGTTTTATCATGAGCTCACCCGCATCGCGACATTTTTACGGCGCGTACTCTGTAGTCAAATGTATACCAAAACGCTTAATAAGCGAAAAGAGATTTTTTGTATTGTTTTGGAGCTTCGCCGCGACCGAGTTACGGACTGTTTCGAGTTGAAATGTGGGATAAGTTGGCAAGCGGCTACTGCGGTTGTAGGTATGCTAATTTATTTAGCGGGCCAGTAGGTACGGGTCATTAGTATGGAGATTCCGTAGAGGCGTTACGATCCTCGTAATCATCTTGTAAGATCACACGACAAACGCAGGTGTGCCGTCGTAACTTCTGCTTGTTCAACAATTAATTTTCCTGAAATCACACATGGTACATTGCGGGTTTCTGTTAGTTTCCCGCGGCCTACTACAACCAGCTATACAATCTTACTAAATATTGAACGACAAAAACTATTCCCAAAAAAAAATCGCGACGGAACATTAAAATAGACGAGCCAATTAAGCTGTTTTATCGCGTTCTGTAATTTATCCTAACAATGCGATATAAGATAAACAGGAAACAAAAAGTAGCATACCTGGAAACGTGACGTGTATTTCTAATACAAAATCTGTCGCAAGTACGGCGCATGTTCGCTGTAGCTTGATTGCGTTTGGGTTGTTAGCTGTAGTAGCTGTTCGGCGTACGCGCCTCGCTCGGGTTTCAGTTCTAAGGAAGCTTGTTCTAACCGATATAATTAGGCTGCAAGCTGCAACTCTGTAGATGTCGGCGATAGAAACTTGCGGCGCGTGCCCACACTCAGCGCTAGTGACATGATTACTAAACTTTTACCAGAGAATATTCCTACCCCTAGTTACCGACTACCTATCTTACTTAAATGAGATTCTGCCACAGCCGTTAGTGACGGCACTTTGAAAGCAAACTGAGCTTTGTATATTGGCTGTTACTGCCGCGTGACTTATGAAATAATCACTAGGAATCCGTTCAGATAAAATCTTTTTGTTGTTTAGCTACACAAAAGACTGGAATCGCTTCACAATTTAGCCGGGAATCTTATCTCAGAGCGGTCTTTTAAAACTCCCGATCGAAAATAAAATTAACTTTGCCTCAGGAATTAAAATGTATATTTTTTAACGTTGGCTGGCTTTAGAGCGCTTTCATTACTGTTTTGCATTGTGGTGTATCTCTTGATAATTTAATTAAATTGCCATTTCCGGAAATGCTGTTTTATAGCGGAACCAATAAAGCCCACCAGGCTCGGTGCTGTTCGGTCATTAAAGTATTACCAATTTTAATTTAAAACGGATTACCGTTAAACTTCCATGTTACTCTTATTTACGAGCAATTTCGTTTGCCATTTTCTCTTTCAACACTGCAACTATTTTGCATGAAATGCTTATGACTCGTATTCAAGAATTTGGCATTGTTCGACACGAACACAAAGGTTTCATGTTTCCATCGATGTTCAATTGGATTTAACGTTTGTAAACTTTGCGTTTTGATATGATGGGTTTAGCGATACGTTTAGATTTTGTATCTGTATTCAAACGTTCGTTTCATAGATTTCTTATAAGTTTTATAAGTATCACAATCTATCACTGTATTATAGTTCCCGTAAGGCATGATTAAATTTAGTTGTATTAACCGGCTAGCACTTACGTCAAAAATTACGTCGAAAAATCCTACATATAAGATGTCTAGATTTTTGGCGACTTTACTACAAAGTTACATTGGGAAGACAGACGCGTATGTGAAAGATTCCAGGCATTTTGTCAGTTTACTCTCAGATGTACAGTTATTACCATCAGAGATTATGGTTAGCTTCGATGTTACGTCCCTATTCACGAATGTTCCTATTAGTGAGACTATTGAAATAATCAAAAAACTTTTGGATGATTCGGATCTCCCGAAAGAATATTTATAATGGACAGAGTTTTGTCTACGAAGTGGTTATTTCATGTGGAAGGGTGAACATTACTTACAAGTGGAAGGCGTAGCTATGGGGTCACCTGTATCTCCTGTGGTTGCCAACATCTATATGGAGTGGGTTGAAGGAGTTGCACTTCGGGATATATCAAATAAACCACGCTACTGGTGGCGGTACGTGGACGATATTTTTGCTGTTATCGCCAAAGATGATCTAGCGCAGTTTACAGTACACCTGAATGCTATACACCCGAAGATACAGTTCACGGTGGAGCTTGAAAAAGAAGGAATACTGCCTTTTCTTGATGTGAGCGTCCGGCGGGAACAGGATGGTACATTGTCTCACGCAGTGTACAGAAAGCCGACGCACACGGACAGATATTTAAGTGCTGATTCACATCACCATCCTTCGCAACTCGCATCTGTTCCTAGATCCCTCATAAACCGTGCGCTAAGTCTGTGTCACCCACAGTATATACATGCAGAGTTGGATCATGTTAGACGAGCACTGGAGAAGAATGGGTTCAGTTGGCGAAAATGTTTGCGCTTGGCGACAGGATCAGATCGCAAGAAACCGGTTGGAGTAGATCGGGCTCCGATTTATTTGCCGTTTGTCAAAGGCGTGACGGACAAGATTGGTATTTTCCTTAAAAGGAAATATAACTTGAAAACCATCTTTCGTCCACCTAGTCGTCTGAGGCAACTATTGCGATCACCTAAAGACAGCGAGCCGTTACATGCCCCAGGTGTTTATCGTATACCTTGCGACTGTGGTATGAGTTACATCGGAGAAACCCGCCGCAATATTTCTACGAGGGTGGCGGAACACATACGGTGTGTTAAAAACAGGGAGACTGTTAAATCCGCGTTGGCAGAACATGCTGAAGGGGTGAACCATTTCCTACGTTTCGATAAGGTGTCGGTCTTGGCCAAGGAGAAGTTCCTAGTACCAAGGAAAGTTCGGGAAGCAATAGAAATAGGTCGACATCCAAACTTTAATCGTGACCGAGGATGGACATTGGCACCTGCGTGGAGACCTGTTTTAAACTCTGGCCGGGAGGACGATGTAGCTGAACATCTGCCACTAGACACGGTCAGCATAGTGTGCGCGGACCCCAATATCTTGGTGCAACGGATCTCAAGCGATGAGGAAGAAATACACGATCCGCCGGTGGCGCCTCGATCGCCTATCCTCACCCGTCGCGGTGCGCGAGCGGTTGCGAGAGCGGAGCGGGCGCAGAAGCGGGGGGGTGCGGCAGTGAGTCGGCGAACCAGTCTGGACGAGGCGGCCAACCGGGACGCGCGTGCTGACTCGTCCTCCTGATGATGGAAACCTCAGATTTCCGAAACTTGTCGAGCTAATTTTTCGACGTAATTTTTGACGTAAGTGCTAGCCGGTTAATACAACTAAATTTTATCACAATCTAATTAATTTCACAATCCAATACTTTCATACATCATCTCTACACAGGAATGAAGTGTTTTCTTTTGACAATGATTATTGGAAACGATGGACTCCTGACCCAAAGGCGACTATACTTATCAGCAAAAGAGCTGTTTATGGTTCATTTTCCTTAGTGCGTGGGACCTCCCTGCCCTTCTGTCGGCCTATATTAAGCTGTTACTCGTTCCCGCTCTCAAAACAAATGGTACAAATTTGTTCGGGCCCGCTGGAGAATGACTATGCCTTTGTTTTGAGCCTCCACTCCGTCTAACCGTAGGCACACATTCTCGTTCGCGTTATAAATCGAACTAGACTATTGTGCGAACGTAGAATTATTGCGACAGATTCTGACTCGACCTTTGGCCCCGAAACTGTTTGGATGGATGTCGCTACAGACGTCTCGGTTGGTTTTTGTGTGAATCTACATACAGCAGATAGATAAATGAGGAAGCAGATTCTGATATCTTGATATAATAAAGACTTATCACATTATTTCATTACAGAGAGCAATAACAACTTGTTGCCTGAGTACTTAGAACAGGCCAAAGTCCCTCCGCTGTTTGCGTTTCATTCCGTCAAAGCCTATTTGTTCTCTCTGAAACTTATAGTATTGTAAATTCCGTCGTTTCAAAGCTCGTCAACGTTTTGTACATTTGTTAATAAAACATAAAACACGAAATTGAAGACGAACACAAACTGGAGTGATAAATTAAACAAATTGAAAATTTCCGTTTCATAAAACAACTCTATGTGTATAAAATATTTAGGGCTCATAAAGAGCGAGGGAAAATTATGCTCATAACGGGAGAGGTTGCCCGCGTCTCTTCATCGTTTGTAGTTGCGCTTGCCAAAATCCTTTCAAAGTAATGGAGCCTGACTTCACTTACCATATGCAAAACAATGAAAAAACTCACATACTGTCCGAACAAACAGACACTCGTCTTTATTTACTGTTCCACAAAACGTAAGAAAACACTAACATTATTTGCGCCATAACAAACTCGCAAACACTGCGCCTTCCTATTGGTTATTATTAAATCAGCACTGCGAAGGACGTGGTCAGGAAACAGTTTGTTCCCCCGACAAAAGGCCTCCGGTACTATTTTGACAGTAACAGGAATACGAACAGTGATCCCTTTCCGAAAATCTCGAATATCTGCGAAAGTTTACTCGATATTAGAGTGAGTGGAGGCCGGATGTTTTCCCAGGCCCATTCACTTCCGCTCATACTACCTTAGCTCCTGACTTATTTCCCATTTTTCCTGTGCTTAGATCGCTTTATTTGACTAATGTTGAATTGTTTATCTTGAATCCCTTTTTCGAATACAATGAATTCAACCACCTCACAAATCTTCCGAGCGCACGTTAAAAATAAATGATATCCGCACAGAAGTGTTCTTTTAGCGCTAGAATTTATTGGAGAGTTAGCCAGATAACTAAACTTAGTTTCATTGTTTTATCGAACTTTTATCTATTGCTTAAGAATATTTATTACATTTGTACGTGGAAGCAAAACACTTTCTTTCTTGTAAAATTAAAAAAAATACTCGCTTTGTATAGAGAGGTTAGGAAGACATTGAGGAATAATAGCGTAGAACAATACAGGTTAAGAAAATAAGCAAAAGAAACAAAGTCCGTGTATAAAAGTATGCGCCATGAGTCTCGGTTGAAGGTTCTTCGAATACAGTATTTGGAACAAAGTATTAGATATGCGCGAACCAGTTCAATAAGCACTTACCATGGCGCTACTTGAGACATGATAGCGGCTCCAGTTCTTACTTTCATACGCCGTCTTCGAAACTTTCGCAGTCGGGGCTTAGTTCAAGTGATGTTACATAAAAGAGTTCATGAATTCCGACCTGAATGTCGACTTTACTACATTATGACGTATGGTGCCGACTCACTGCTACTTCGTTAGAATTCTGCCGCTGAATATTAAATTGATACCCTTTTTCCGTCGTGAATCTCATTTTCACTGATTTATATCGTACAGAATTGGTTTATCCAACTACACGATGATTGCATCGGCCGATTCGGTTTGTTGAAGCGTGAATTGAAAAGGTTATAGCCGCTATTTTCACCTTTGGAGACCATTATTTTGATTGTGTTGCGAGCGTGCGGGCGCTTTTTGCACAGCAGCTAAAGGCGAGCGAATGTATCGTAAATCGTCGGAAACAACGGACGTAGCAGCCGTTTTATTTGTTTTCTATTCACTCAATCTGACAACACTAATCCCATTTCAAGTAGCAAGCAGCAATTTACGCAGTGGTGCTATATCTCTTAAGTTCGCTCAGTGGATTTTCTCTTTTTAGCTAGAATTTGCGCGTTCCATCCCGACCCAGTTTAATGGGGAGACGCGGGAATCTTACAACATCCGCTATTTTCCATCTCCTTGCTTACATATTTTTCGTTTTGTTCATGGCGGACCGCAAAAATATCACTATATCTTGCTAAATTTTCGCAATGGATTGTCTTATTCTTCTTTTGTGCGGTCTTTTGGGATGTGTATTTTTTGGGTAATGTACGCCGTTGTAGCGTCATTTTATAACGAGAATATCATAGAAAATAATATGATATATGTAGCTATATGGATAGATGTATTTTGTTCCGTTGATAGCAGTTATGAGATCTGAAATTAATGAGGTATACTAACCTGCGAATACTGGCAACACTACTAGTATGTACTTGATCTTATCTAGCTGAGCGAGTCCCAAATTCCATCCGCCCACATTTTACTTTCCCGCCAAAGTCCTGCACGGTTCACATAAAGTCACATTAAGACCTCGAAATGGCACGAAATAAGAAGTTTTCCACCAACTACGTGGTTTCAGATAGTTGTAGTAGAGGGGGCGGTGCCGGCGAGCACCGCGGGAGAACTTCGTGCAATCACAAGTGCCTCGATAATGACGCTTCACCGAACCTCAACTCGCATCTTACTTAACAAATTAAATTTTCTCGCTTATCTGCTACAAGAGTAAAGGAACGGAACGATTGAATTTAGAATAGAGAAACAGATTTTCGGGTTGCTTCAAATTAGATTTAGGACTACTGAGCACTGCCAATGCAATGTTTCAGAACGGGAATCCTAGTCAAAGTGACGAAGAATTCGATTGAATTCGCGTTTCTTTTATTGCACCTTTATCGGACTACGTTACTGACAGCATTGTATAAATGCGCATGGAGTTTCGTGTAGACAAATGGAATATTGAAACGTCCTCTAATATCTTTTAGTGTTCTTTGTGAATTTAATATTTATATTTTAAACTAAGCCTGCTACAAGACTAAAATGGAATAAAGAAAGCTCTCAGTTTTAAAATTTAAGCTTTCACTCGTGTTCAAAAGCGATTAAATTAAGTTAATATTTTTAGTGCTGTTTCATATCTATGTTAGCTGCGTTATGTTTGAAATGTAAGCTGAAATCCACGAAGATGAACGTAATTGTTCTATTAAAGCCGTGTCAATTACGTTTCGTGTTGGTAGTACGAAACTCATTTACGCTACAAACTGCACGATATCGGAAACAGATAAGGTCAAGTCATACAAGCTCGTGTGATGTGTTTATGCAAAGTTTAGTAGAGTACGTGCAATATAGCAGGGCGCGCAATTGGTGGCAGCACGAATTAAATCTTCCATATCATATCGCGTAAAAACAGTACCTATCTAGGCGGCTAAGGTTAGACCGCAAGGTGACTATTAATATAATGTAGTCGTGCAGCCGTCCGTCCCTACTCGGGTCTTTCTATTGATCACACTCTTGTCATGAGCACATTCCGCTAATGGACCCGCGCTGCCATCTTCTCAGACACTATTGTTTTTGTCACACAATCAGAGGATAAGGGCCACTCACGGTGTACCATTTGATGCCATAAATCATGGGGGAAAACATAATAGCAATCTGTTTGACCCATAACGCCGGCAAAATGTGGGGTGAATGTTATGTTCCTTTCCTTTCGCCAAAAACAATCTCGAGATACATAAATACACTTGAAAAGTATTGCCCCCCTTTATTAGTCTCGCTGTCGGGTAAATATTGCCGAGTGACCCGAGAAAGAAATGGTACAAGATTAATTAACCTCGACCTCAATTGATTAAATTAAAAAATGGTAAATGAGATTCTGTCGATTCATAATGAACAAGGTTGATCTCATTGTTAGGGGCTGGAAGTAGTTCGCTGCAAACTTTCCTCTGTATTTTTTGTTCTAAGATCGAAGCGCTTTGTAACAGAGAATCCGACGTCTAGTTTTCGAAATTGGTTTGACTTTGCTTTCATCTGTAAACAGAGAGAGGCTTTTATCGCCGGCAAAGATTACTTTATCCGTCGGAAGCAACGAGATTGAACTCCTTACACGGTGAAACCAATATCCTGCGATATTTCCATGTATGTATCTTCGAGTCCGAAACCTCGAACCACCCCTTTGGCGCCTGCGGTCCCGCGCCCCTAACCTTGTTTTCAAGACAATAGATACACTATTTGCTGACAAATGGTATTGTGAGAGAAGTAGGAAGTGTTTCCAAGTCTCAGTATTCGTTTATCAATGTATATTTGTGTTTAATGAAATAGAGTCAGTGTTTATTCAGAGCGGGGAGTGGAGTTGTTATTACGGACGAAGTAAGTTCAATCTCTTTTATCGCGGCATTATAGCAGAGAATGGGGCGGCCGCCTCGTATCCGCCGGCTCCTATGGCGAGACCACTCTCCCGTAAAATTATGTTAAACTGGCTGTGTTTTTTATATCGTTTTCATTGTATGCCTATAAAATAACTCTAGGTTATTACCGCTCTTAACAAATTACGCTCGCATTTAAGTGTCTTGAGAAAAATCATTACTTTTCCGCATAAAATTTTACATTTCTTGTCGAATTATTAGACTTCCTTTTATGTTATCCAAGAATTACTAACCATAAAAACTATATTATTTGTCTCAAAAAACATGAAAAACCTCTCTACATGCTTATTTAGTTTTGATATAAAATAGCTAGTGGATTAAACCGGGTCTATTTCAATGTTTTCTAGACGTGAAATTTCCTGGGTGTCAAAGACAGTTTCCGATTTTCCCCGGTATTAGCGATGTCACGGCACGCAGCCCGTCAGTATTTAGTATCGGGAAGTCGATTTTAAAAAATAGCTCTCCGATTATGCGGCGAACCGGTGGCGCGTCGTAATTACGCCGTCATTCGGCTAAAACGACGAAATAAATTGAAAAACCCAGTCCCGGTGAAAATGCGGGCCGAGAATATATCTCTACGCGGCGCCACTTGAGCCTCGGTAATACCCGCGCAGATAATGTATTCGCTCTTGGCCAAAATGTCATTGTTTTTGCGAACAATACATTTTATTCTTCACAACAATAATTGCATCATCCCTACACCGGGATAATTGCTTCGTTAATTTTAATGAACCTGTGTTAATGTCAATTGTAGATCGGAAAATAGCTCGTAATGGAATTGTTGCAGGCTATTGTTGGTCTTTCGGTTGCGATTCAAACTTCATTGTATGTCCAGCAGATAAATACTTTAAAAGCCAATATCAACTCCCGTGGTATATTGTAGTTGATTGTTGCGTAACGTTTAATATGGGTATATATAAAAGCAAAATCAAGTTCGTATATCTGGTATGCGATAGCTAACATACTGTTCTAATTACGCTACGTTGTGGTTTCGATCCAAATGGTACCTATACATTGACCTGCGCACGTCAAGATAGACGTACATACGACTTTTGCCGCTTCAAAGTATTTCGATTGCTATTCAGTGCATGTTTACATTTTTTGCAAACATCAGCAAAATGTTTTCGTTCGCCAAGTCTCGGGACACCCGCGGGATGAACGGAGATAACTTTTTATAATCGACTGACGTCGTCGACCCACTACGTGACTTAAATTTTGGTTCTGCTCCTTTTGACCATAAAAAGGCGGAGAAAATACAAAATTCACTCGCAGGCAATGGTTATCGCGTATTCTATCGAGACGACGCACTCTCAATGGGGTACATTTGCACAACAAAGAGTTGATAGCGTCGAATCAGTTTATTTTTTAACCTGGGGTAATAGCAATTACTTTTAACCTCTAGAACCGTTCTATTCCTTTGAAGATTTTTCGGCTATTTTCTAGAGCCTAGTATTATTTATGTAAACGAGATATTTTCTGGCCTACGCAAATTAAACCGATACTAGGAATGATAAATATGTATAGAACTAAATTAACCAAGCAATTTTCACTAAGCCGAGTAACGCAAATTGCTTGTAAAGCAGTAATTTGTTGTACAAATAAATCAAGTTGTAGCTTGATATCTGGCCTAGATTCAATAAAAATATGATGTAAGCGGCTCAGGTATTCTAACTGACATGTTTATTGCACATTTCACGAGAGGCTTACTATCTACTTACACGCTTAACGAGCCAACTTCGTGATAGATGTAACAAGTTATGCTGAACTTGCCCATCTGTATGCCATAATGTATCTATGTGTAACAAAATTAGGCAAGTTTTGTTCCGTGAAATATATTTAGTACAATGTTTCTAATGGGAAAACTGCTATGTAGCACCATTAAGCCCGACACCGAAATCTGTACGTGTAAAAAATGGTAAAATACTATGTACGTAGTTCTGGCCAGGCCACGGTATTTCAGTGTTCGACAATTTTCGGCGAAGACAGTGAAAGCAAACATGAAAGCCCTTTGCAAAAATCCCGGACACAGCTGGTTCATTACATTATCCTTTGTAAACAGAGGTCAATTCAATTTCGCTAGAAAGGAATCTTTATGTTTGCATCTGTCTAAAGTACTCTAATTAAAATTATTAACCCAGATTACGTTAACTGATGAGCCATTGCTTTTCTTTCACCGTGTAATACTTAAAATACCGGTCGTATTAAGGGCATTCATTTGATTCCTTTTAGGCTCATTCAGCCTTAATACCGTCCTGTAGAAATCCTCTTTTATACATTTGATGAAAAAGGAAATAAACAGAAAATGTGACTTCGCAAGCAGAGAGACAGCTGGGTATTTCTGTGAAGAAGTGAGTGCTAATTTAGAACGATTTGTAAAAGAGAACGAATCTGCCAAGTGAAATTCAAACGGAGTGTTTATACGCTCTGATTACGTTAGTTATTTTTGATACAAGTAAGAAATATTTTGACACGAAATGAAATAAAACTTAATACTTTATTTTAGGAGTTGAAGTAACATATATAACCTTAATTCTGTTCTTAGTAAATTACTGTCTGTGTCACCTACTAGTAACGGTGAAAAATGTGATGATTAAACGATACTATTCTTTGAAAATATTTGTAAATGATAATGATTTATTTATTTTATATTCTGCGTAATTCTGATGTCTATCTTTGAGCCAAATGTTATATTTTGAAATGTTTTTAGTATTTGTAATGTAGTTAAGAAATAAGTTGACAATGCAATTACAATGTTATGGTGACATTCTTACATAATATCTATATTTTTAATTTAATTTCCATTCTGTGGTTTGTAAATTGCATGCTCTATGGGTAGGAGTACCTATAGCGTTCTATTATATAATTATTTTACCAACTGTATTTACCTATATTCCGCAATAAATATATTTTGATTGATTTGATTGATAAATTTTAAGTCGCAGACAATTTTTCTGATGAATAAAAATCAAGTTAAAACGTGAATATAAAAACAAACGATAACCGAAACACATGATTGAAACTGTGTCTCGTTACAGCCAGCATGTATGAAACAGTGTTCCTTTCCAATTAAAATGCATGATTTATTAGCAGAAATGAAATTAGATTATTCGTTCAAACATATTTTTCGCCATATCGCTAGCGCGCTGTTTTAGATTTAGTGCGACACTTTTATAGGGCGATAGTAATTGGTAAATGGTGAATGTTACATCAATCTATAGTATAGATGCTATACTGATATTTTGAGTTAGCTATTTTTTCATATGTTAAGACAGTTTTTATTTTTATTTTTTTTATTCGTTAAGCCATGAGGCCTTTAGGGTGGCTTGATAAACTCTCGACACCAGAGTTGGCAACTCTCATTCGATAAGAAGAAGAAGATATATTAAGACCATAAAATATGTGTGTATTATATGTTTTGTGCCAATGGGGTGGGTTGACATCATTTGTATAACAGCAGGGAGTACCTTGATTAGATCTCCATAAGTCCGGGACGAGTGCCGTACAAGAAGTGAGGCGTATGCTCAGCAGTGGGAGATAGGATGACAATGATGATATCAAAAGAAAATGGCACGCTTGCTGATTCTAGCTGCACCCGAGTCTTGTATTTCAAAACCTTGTGACTCATAGCTATATGCCCATCAACGCGATATATACACATACATGCTAAGTATAGTTTTCCTCCGAAATAGAACACAGAAATGCTAGCACACTAGTGAATGGTGCCTGCATAAATGACAAAGGTGAGATACTTCCCAGGGTCCAACGAAAACGTTTTATTTACAGATACCTACGTTTTATTTCAAGCGCTGGCTTCGTTGACCACGATAAATTATCCATTGTTGGGCGTCAATTCCAACAAGAGCCGTTTTTGTTCAATTCTTCGTCTCGTCGTCAATGGAAAATTTATTGCCGCTTCTGCCGCATTTAAATACGGCCGATTATATCACAGAACTTAAAATGTTCTGCGAGCACTCAACCGAGAATGGTAATATTTCCATTTTGTTTTCACCTCGAGGAAGGTAAGAAATTGCCGCGGCTATTTTGTGACGATGTAAGTGGCTTTTTGCTCCTTTTGATTGACTTAACACATTATGATGGCATTAGTATACGGAAAAGCTTTGAAATTGAATAGATTTTGTCTTCTTTGTTTATTTTGGAGTGATCTATTATCAGAAACATTAAATATTAACGAAAACTACAATATATTTGATGAAAAACTTGGCGAAATCTTAAACAAAGCCATACCTATCAAAAAAGCAAAAATAAACAAACAATCTAAAAGAAATCATCTAACTAAAGGTATAAAAATCTCCTGTAAACATAAAAGACAATTACATATTCTAGTATTACATACAAAAAATAAAGTACTTAAACAGCATTACACAACTTACAAAAAACAACTAAAAAAATGTGTTAAAATATCAAACAGACTTTACTACGCAAAAACAATGAGAGAAGCCCAAAACAAAGTTAAAACTATGTGGAATATAATAAGAGAAAAAACGAATAAGCCCAAGAAGGAAAAACATTCCAATATAACTATAAAAATAAACAACATAAACACTAATGAGCCAAATATAGTCGCAAATGCGTTCAATGACTACTTTTCGTCAGTAGGTCAAACAGATCACAAATCAAATAAAGCAACTCAAACTCCTTACAATGAATCTATGACAATAAATTATAATATTTCCAGTAACTCAATGTATCTATCTGCAGTATCTGAAAAAGAAGTTTGTAATATAATTAAAAGGCTAAATAATAAGCATAGCTGTGGAGTTGATGACATTCCACCATCACTAATCAAGCTGTGCATGGAAGAACTAACCCCCCCACTGACTAGATTAATAAATATGTCGATAAACCAAGAATGCTTTCCAGATCGCTTGAAAATAGCAAAAGTAAGACCCATATTAAAAAAAGGCGGGAAAAAGCTTGAAGTAAGCAATTATCGACCAATAGCTCTATTACCGGCCATATCCAAAATATTTGAGAGAGTCATTTCAAATAGGATATACAATTTTCTTGAAAAATACAAGCTCCTCGACGAAAACCAGTATGGCTTCCGGAAAAACTCATCGACAACGCTTGCCATGTTCAAATATACACAAGAAATTCTAGAGACTATAAAAAATAAACATATTGCCATCAGTATACTCCTAGATATGACAAAAGCATACGATAAAGTCTCACATAAAATACTTGTTAAGGACCTGTCAGATATTGGTATAAGAGGCAAACCATTAAACTGGCTAAGATCATACTTAGAAAACAGGATTCAGTTAGTCCAAATAGAACAACAATGCCCAGACACTGGACAAATTAAAACAATTCAATCGGAGATGAAAACAATCAATCATTCAATCCCCCAAGGCAGCGTCCTAGGATGTGTGCTCTTCCTTATTTACATTAACAAGTTGCCCAAATTACTAGATACACATTGCACACTATTTGCAGATGACATCTCTCTCATATTCAAATGCTCTCCAAGTACCAACTCTCAAATACATGCTAATATTATAAAAACTTTATCAACTATAAAATCATGGCTATCAGATCGAAACTTAGAAATAAACACACAAAAAAGTAAACTAATCCAATACTTACCACACCAAAGGAAATCTATCGACCTAAACACATTATCAATGACTCTAGAAATGGATGAAATAAAGAAATGTCGATTTCTCGGAGTCAATATAGATACTAACATGAACTGGAAAGAACACATAGCAATACTAAAAACTAAAATGTCTCAATTCACCTATGCCCTCTCCATACTTAAAATCAATACAAATATCGAAACAGCATTAACAGCATATTACGCCTATGCTTTTGCCTGGCTACGCTACGGCGTAATACTGTGGGGAAACAGCACCGACGTTCAACAGTTATTCATTATGCAAAAAAAATGTATCCGAATAATAGTAAACATCAATATCAGTACCAGCTGCAGATCACACTTCAAAGAAAGAAAAATCCTAACATTGCCCTGTATTTACTTATATGAAAATGCTGTCTTCGTCAGGAAAAATCTCAATCTTTACACAATAGACCCAAATCCACGCAGAACATTTAAAATAGTACTTCCGGAACCAATACTAGAAATATACAAGAAAGGGCCATACTACATGTCTATACGGATATACAATAAACTACCAAACTTCATAAAAAAAGAACAAAATATTAAAACTTTCCAAACTAAACTAAAACTATATTTTATACAGAAATGCTACTACACAATAGAAGACTATTTTAATGACGAAAATAAGGAATAGGATATAATAATAATGATCTCAATGTAAAGTAGATTAATAATAGATAATATAAGAAAATATTGTACACATACATACTAGTTTAAGTTTAAGATTTGAAATTTTATATTAAGTTTTTGATCTTAGAATATTTAGTTTTAATCTTAGCAACGCCCTAATTCCCCTCTGAACAGGGTAAATGTAAATAGGTACATTTAATGCTAATAAAGAAATTTGAAAATTTGAATTTATAAAAACGTTTCCTAAATTCTATATATGTATACGCTTTTGGCTACAAACAAATGTAATAAGTGAACTAAAAAAGGCAAAAAACTAAGTAAGTATGCCTCAATACATATTAAAACAAGTATTTAATTACGATTGTATAGATGAATATATCTTTGCATGTCTGTCTCACTTCGTTAGGTCAACGCCATTACAAGATAGTACTATTGTTCTTAATTTTCCTCAAAACATGAACAATGCACTAAAATAATTCAGAAACGACAACCAAGTTGTATTTGTAGGACGATAAAAGATCACAAATGCAAAGACTTTTCACTATTTACTACCGTAATTTCGGTACATAAATTTTAACGGCAGCCGCAAGCGCAATAGTCGACCTTATTGTTAGATTTATGCTGTCTTTCAAATTGCAACAAACTTGGGCGCGTATTGCTTTCGGTGCAGAATGTAACGCGTCTCGGCTTTGTAATATGAAGTTGCCACGGGGTACATTTAGTGTTCTGAAATTCGGAAACTTGCGGTAACAAGTTGTCGGTATCTATGTTCGGAGCTTTACTTGGCAGTTTGACACCATTAAATCGTTGAAACTTTTAATTGATACATCTACAGAGTGCTATCTCCCTTCTTACACGAGAGAGATTAAAGAAACTCGGTTCAAAGCGGTCGCACAATGGGGGAGTAGATCGAAGCGCTCGCAATCGTCTAGGCCTCATTTGAAATCAAAGCCGTTTTTTTGATCCTCGAATGGGACGGGACAGGTTGAATAAAGTTTTTGGTTGGTAAGCGGTGACCGTAATCTATTTGGCGCTGGGCCGGCAACATGTGACCGGAGCGGCCGCCACTCACTTGACCTCACACGTTTCTTCCATTCTCGTTACTTTGTGCACACCGGGAGCCCATCTATCATGTTGCCTCCGAACTGATGACCTTTCACTCGAGACGGGCGAGATTTCCGTTCGGATGTCTACGTTTATAGGTGTTTTTGTATACGTTGAATGTGCGGAATCAATAGAGCGTTTGTGCGAATAAAGTGGAAGCTTTCTCATATTAAGGCTGACTTGTCCTTCGGCCGGCTTGGAACCTAATTTGTTAGTCGCTCCCCGCTCCCACGCGCACACACGCGCACACACGCACTTGATTACCCGCCTGACACTGACGCTTCATTGCTTATCCCATTCCATTAGGTAATTTGTTTCTACTGTATTCGTTTATATTCAGAGCTTCTTATTTACTGGGATCTATGATATGAATAATGAATGCTGAGAGAAAAGAAAATTAGTATTTGGTATTTAGGCTATATATACGTGAATATTTAATGTTCTCTAATTTTTTCTCTGAATCATTGAGCTGTAAGTAAAATAACCTTTTTGAGTATCTGAATTCGTTACAAAATAATACTTTTTGATGTATTAACAGCTCTCATTTAAAAGTTGGTACACCACTAAAATGAATTGCGCATTAAACCATTTTGTAAACTAGCTTTTGTGGCGTTTTAAATTAATCACAATACAATCCGTTATTTTGTCAAACACTTTTGGCACGATTATAATCATCGGATTTTACTAATTAAAATTGTACACTTACATTAAAATATTTAAGCTTTTTGTGTGCTACTGTGTACGTGTATTACTTTACTAACACTACTTATATACCATATCAGTGTTGTCTAGTAATATAAATTGCAAAAATATAGCATGAACAAAATCTACAAACGATATATTGTAACATCATTTGTGGTGCCATATTATTTGAACATAGTTTTTGCTCATGACTTAGTTTACGTTTGCGCAATTGGAAAGATTATAAGAAATGATATTTTACCTCTATGATTTGAGTAATTATAAGCAGTCGCTCCGATAGGTTTAATCGGACTAAAACATTTTTTTAAATGAGTCTATCGTATACATTGTAAAATAAATAAATAATAGTAGTTTATGCATCTGTCACATAATGAAGGGTATTAAAACACGAGTGAGAGTTTATGAAACGAGCGCAGCGAGTTTCATAATAGTAACGAGTATTTTAATAGTTGTGTTATATGCAGTTGCATACACTACTTTATCTTCACTAATGCATTGATAATTTATTAAATTAAATTCACGCGTACGTGTATTGTCACAGTGATTTTGCCGCCATTAAAATCTAACCAACGAGAGTGCAGCGCGGCCAACCTGATTGGCCCTGCAATCAGGTTGGTCACGCTTTTCCGATGTTATAATGAGCTATTACGATATCGATGTGGATATTATAACATCATGTGAAATTGCTTAAATTGAGTGTTATGTTGTCTGTGCTATAACAGTAGTAATTATAAGTCAAGTATTGGAAACATAAGTAGAATGTTACAACATTAGTGTAGATAAATGTATATTATATGTCTTAAAATAATACTTTAAAAATGATAGAATGGAATCTACTAAACAATAAGCAAACGAATTCCTGAGCCGTAAGTACTAAAACCTAGATAGCAAATTATCACATTGCATCCATTACAAATCTCGTTAATTAAGCCCCAGCACTAACTAACCAAACCGCGGAGTGGTTCGCAAATTTGATAGCTTGTCGCAGCATTAACTAGTTAGTATAAAACTAGGTGTAAATCGCTTCAAAATAAGCGTTGCTGAAATACTATAGACTCTATAGAGCTAATTTAGTTTAATAGTGTTCTAGTTTACGTAACAGTGTTGCTACGTCTCGTAGCCGGTTGTATTGATATTTGCTATGTCTTCTGCTATGCTGTAGCTCGTAGCATTGCTACGAAATGAGTTACGTTGCAATTTCTAAGGTAGACGTTTGAGACAATTGTACAGTATCTCTTGTGTGGTTTTTGCTCTTGTTCTTAGTGGTTACGTATATACATCAATACATACATTACTATACTTTTTGACTATGATAACAAAACACAGTTCCTCCGAATGTTCCTAACACAAAATCTCAAATACCTAGTACTTCCTCACAATATAATCACAAAAAGATGCCAAAACAATTTCATCCACTCTACATAATAGCAGCCTCAGTATCTGCATAAGTACACAATACAGACGCAATCTAGAGCTTAGATAATCCTTGATGTGCCCAGTTTCTGGAACTGGGCCGGTGTCCAAAGCACAGATAGATTATAGTATTTATAGTGAGCCAAGTCGCAAGTAATTAATGTGACTTCTACGGCCCACCAGTCAGAATGTCTAGAACCGCTGCAATAATGAACACTAGAAAGGCTTTAGGGCCGAGATTGGTGTGTTTAATATGCAAAACAGCGCGCCTAAAAGGGCATTGTTTCAGTAACAGAACGCTAATTCTAACTTTTCAGGCTGCAGATTAATGTGCTACTTGTGAAATATTTATCGGTGACTGAAAATTGGGCTAATTCATAACTCTAATTAAAACTTTTTGTGACTTTAATTTTGACTTGTTGACAATTTGGTATTTATAATATTGAGAAACTTTAAATAGATAGATAGATAGATTGATAGATAGATAGATAGATAGATAGATAGATTAACTCTTTATTGTTGTCATATTAAAAAAACAGTACATAGAACAAATTGCACCTTAACTAGTGCCACAAGCGGCGGCCTTATCGCTGAAAGCGATCTCTTCCAGGCAACCTTCAGCTGGAGAGAAATAAGCAAAAGAAAAAAAAAGAAGAATGTGGTGTACAACAAAAAGGAAAAAAGAAATTTTACTAATATATATATATATATATATATATATATACATATAAATACGCAATACACATACTTAATATAATAAAATTAATGTTTATATACAAATACATATAATACACAACAAAAAATACTTTATTGAACACTCACATAAAAAACATAATACAAAACGGAAAAACAATTAATTAAAACTAATGCCACAAATGGCGGTCTTGTCGCTAAAAGCGATCTCTTCCAGGCAACCGTAGGATTGAGATACAGTTTGTTCATTTTAGACTTCTTATTCATTTAAATCTAAAACTTGAGAAATCATATTAAACTATCAGAGAAATCACTAGCAAATATGGAATCAAATTTCAGAATAAGTAGCCAAATGAAAGCTTTACATTACGGTTATTATGCGAGCCCTAATAATGCCACAACATAACCTTTATGAAACTAAACACCGTCCCCGTTCAGTACTCGTAGAGTGGCTAAATTGAATCTAAGTACTGCGACTCGTCTGGAAGGCTCGCAAGGGAGGTCTTGTTGGTTTGTCTTTTATCCTTTCTAAGAGAACTTTCAATATTTATCTAGAGAAAGGTTAACATTCACTTCACCAACTAATATAAAATCGAAATAGGAGCTGTGTTTACTTTAATCGATTATGGTTTCAAATCAATCTGTAAAAAAATACTGTGATGAAGCGACTCATATTAAACGTGGTTCACTCTCGAGAAACTATTAAGTTAATCGAAGCTTGTAACTTGAACTTTTAACTCGTTGTGCGATTGTGTAGCAATCTTTAAGTATATATATTTATTGCAAATTTCATTTATTCAAATGAGAACCGTATATATGCAAGAATTACACTAATGATAACAATTCTAATAATTAAGTAAATTAAACTAAAACATAGAAATATAGCAAAAAAAATACACTAATATTGCACATAAGTCAATTAAGAACATACAAAATTATTAATTAGTTAATCAGACAAACATTTAAACAACAAACCATAAGAGATCTTAACATCTTTTAATAGGTTGTTGATAGATAGGTACCTGTTAGAATAGTAACTGGGCTACAGTTCATAGCAACGAAACAAAGGGTATTTAAACCACACAATAAATATAGTAATTTCCCTCAGAAATGTGATACCAAGCAGAAAAGATAATCTAAAAATTTCCTTATTTACTAAGAAAATAAAAGTAACAAATTACGGACAAATCTTTGTCCCTAAAGTTTCGCAACCTTAAATGAAAATCTCTGGTGGGAAAACTTGTATAATTAAGAGGCCTAATAGCCGCTTGTTTTAATTGCTCTCAGTTTGGTTGAATTACTTGATTTATAAATTGTAAACTATTATATGATGTGTTGAAACCTGGTGCTTTTGTTAGGTTTTATAACAATTGAAAAGAAATGGTTTGATCAAGTTGTTGCAGATACATACATACATATAGTTTGCTGCAAAAAAACAAAACTCATAAAATATGACTGATTTAGTGATCTATCAACGCACAACCCAAACCACTGGATGGGTTGGGCTGAAATTTGGAATGAAAGTAGATGTTATAACGTAGGCATCCGCTAAGATAGGATTTTTGGGAATGCCACTTTTAAAGGGGTGAAATAGGGGATGCAAGTTTTACTTCTTAATGCGAGCGAAATCGCGAGCACTCACTAGTTGTATAATATATGGTTATTGTGACTACAAACATGTTCTGTACCTATTAGAACAACATCAAACTATTTGCGTCAGTCACCTGCTAATGTTTTTTTGAAACCCATCTTTGAATACAATATGCTGTATACAAGGCTCTATAAAGGTACTGTTTTACACCGGGCTTATTTCTCACACAGAGATAAAAAAGCACAGTGTATTACAAATAATCTCTGCTATTATTGCTGTCTGTTGCAAACCAACATGCCACCAGCAGCAAGACCTCACATTTTGATAAAAATATATATATACACAGGTATTAATTAAAATTGATGTGATTGATTAGTAATTATTTAGTCAAAACTAAGGAAAACAATAGAAAAAGGAACAAAGGTTACGTAGGAAACAGATAAACATATGTCTCTAAATTACATTGTCTCTATTGCAAACAAATACACAGAATGTTGTCAGCATTTAGATAAAGCTTCGTTTTGTTTATAGCCGAGAGCAGCAAACTTTGTTGTTGACATAATGTTGTATTACATCCGCAAAAGTTGATGGAGCGTGATGACTTTTCGACAAAAGAACCACCCCCCAATTTAATTTTGTTCACTGGACATGATGTTTTGATGTGTATTATTTTGTGTATTGCATAGAGTTAATTTACTAAATAAATTAATGTTGTAAATGTACAATATATGTAAGTACCTATACAGTAAGTCTTGTTCTGTTGTACGGACAATACATGTACAGACTGACAAGTCATATATAAATACAATATCCTACATACAAGTATAGAAACAACGTTAGATTTATATAGTCTACGTAATAAATAAAATAAACCTCTTCTTCTAAAACATCTATTTAGTTAAAGTAGGTAATTAAAAGTAAATGCTTTTGGGTTTGATTAATATTATTCTGATACTTCATGATAATTAAAAGTACACGTTGAGGTCTTAAATAAGGTATTTGAAGCATGGCATAGCTTTTATGAATATGTAAAAATAATCTATTATGTGTAATTATTTATTTTACTCAATAATTGACAATTTTAAACTCTACCTCTCTTGCCTTTGTGAAATATGTAAGAAAGGACGACTTGATTTGTGTTAGTTGACGTCGTGCGAAAATTGTAAAACTATTTCCATTTTGTTTGTATATTTCAATTTCTTTACTTCTTTCATTGCTTGTTCTCGTTTTTGTTTATGCTACAGCTTATTTCGTCATTAAAACATTGCAGGTTGCAAACATTTTTTTCTGAAAAGTAATAAAACGCTATTCATTATGTCGCGCAGAGCGGCATATTTAAATAGCGTGGCGAAAAACACTGCGAAAGCAGAATAAATTATTTTTTGTTTACAATGTCGGTAGTGTTGGCTATTTGCGCGATATGCTCCTGACATGATGGAAATTGTACCTTCACATATTATACTCACACATGCTGCAAAACGACGATGAGAGTGTGTACCTTTCCAAATAAGTTAGCCAATATCCCCGTCTCTGGGTGGCGCGGTGAGCTATTGACCTCTTTTTAGTCAAAACTAGTTTTTCGTCCCTCATTATGGGGTTAACGTGGGGGATGAAGGTAGGGGAGTAATTGAGTCGGGGCTGTGTCGACCGACCGGGGCGCCGGGCGCAGGCCTCGGGCCGCGGTTATCTGCGCTGGGCAGGCGAGCGTCACGCGCGAGCTCGGGCCGGGCCGTGAGCGCGCGCCCCGTCACGACTCAGCACACAAATCAAAACGACATCCCTTTAACCGCCTCTTAAAAAACGTGATTCATTTTGTGACACGTTATCCTTACTCCTAATCCCCTCGCGAATTTATTATTCCGAAACTTTGTTGTGGCCGCTCTGCTCGAGTAATCCAAAAGGTTTCGCCGCTCCATCTCAGCAAAAAGGATAATTTTCTACACAGACGTTGACTGCTCACATTTTGGCCTCGGAAGTTCAACAGTTGTTTACAATTAACGCGATCAATAGAGGTTTAATCCCGATCCGTATCGATTAATAATTCTATTGTTCGATAACCGCATCGTTTCGCGATTGTAGTACGAGGCGCCGAATTTAATCATGGTTTTATTAGTTGTTTGAATTTCCAATTAAAGTTTATAAATTTAGATTTCAATCAAAAAACGGTGAAGGATAAATTTATGTAGGTATTATGAGTGAAGGTAAATCAGGAGTGGTGGGGTCTGTGAGACGTACGAGCGGTAATGTAAGGCTCGCGTCACAAGCCCTGAGCCGCTTTGTTCGAGGTCCTTTCATGCTGTGCCAGAGCCTCTCGAGGCGACCCGACTGTTTGTATTCTGTTCACGAACTTTCCGAATATATTATTTTGTAGGGGCGAGTACTCGCAGATGTGGAAGAAACTGATTTAAGAGTCCGTATTGAATGGAGCTCCAAAAGTGCTCGGATAAATTCCGACACGCGTATGTACCGCTGTGTGGCCCTGTTGTACTTTATTGTCCGCTGCGAACCCTCGCGCCCAACGCCAAGGGTTTTAATATCACCGTAATATTCAGGTTATCTTTCGGATATCTTTTACATTTCCTCTAATTTTGGCTGTTGCAGCAATTGGATGCTCGCTATCTGTTTGGAGGTTTTGTTTAGGTCGTTGGGTAGTCCATATCGCTTAAAATATTCGTGAAAGAAATTTAGATAAGCCTTAGTAAATTTACTCTTAAAACTATGATCATGTTACATATAATCTTCAGAGAATATAAAGAAAAAAAACGGTGTAAATACTGAAAGTAACAATAAAGTTTTGCGAGACTCGTGTCGTATTATTCAACTCCACTGTTTTATAAAGTTCTCTGCGGCTTATATAACCATATGCTTGTAGTTTAGTACCGCGCTGTTCTCATATGTAAAACGATATGTGGGAGCTTCTAATGCGTACAATTGTTCCGATTCAAACTAGGATTCCATGTATTATGGAAATCAGACCAGCAACGTTTCTCGTGTACCAATAGAATTGAAGCCAGAAATTAACTTCGACTATTTCTTTTTCGAGAGCGCGATTAAAATGCGGCCCAGATAAGGGTGGTTTAGTTTCTTCGTAAAGTTTTTCGCATTTCTATCCAAATAGCAGATGACAGTTGCGACGCAGATTTTTAATTATGAATGGAAAAGTTCGTTTTTGTTTTTTGTAGAAGAAATATACATTTTACCAGTTACCCTATATATGTATAATCCTAAAATTAATATTTTATTCAAGCTTTGTACAATAGTAATACGTATAGAACGATGCATTTCTGCTCATTGGATTGACCTAACTCGTTATTAGGTAAATCTCTCAAAGGCATACAAGGTAATGTCAATTAATAGAGCATGTCCTATGCTTCCTCGGGGAGCTTCTGTGGGACTGGCTGAGTCATGCCTACGGGACCTTGCAACGTAAGCTTTCCTCGGGATATAATTGATTGAATCCTGATAATCGTCGTCGTTACTCTAAGCCGTTGTTGATATTCACGTACATATATTTTGCCCGAAGAATATTGAACTAAGCTACCTACAAATAAGAAAATATAAAACTTCCTCTCGAAAATGCCGGTTGCAATTTATCTCTCTTTACAATATCCGAGGCGAAGTGATCTCCGCGAGCAATAAGTGTCGTTGCTTCTCGACTATAAATGAATGTTTACCATTTCACGAGTTTTTGCGGCTTTGTAACTATAGAGGCGTCGATGGCACGCCACAAACAAAAGCACAATTTGCATTTTAACCAACTGGTAAGTTGCGTGCCACGACGACGCCGCGCCGGCCTAATTTCCTGTGGACCTCCGAGACAAAGTAATTTAATTTTTTGCCTCCGAATTAAAGATAAAGAAGAAGTATCCTTTACCATGACGAGATAAAACTTTTCTTTCGTTCTTTTCTCTCCGCTTGACGCGATTCGTTTTAGTCACTGCGAGCGTACTTCTAGGTACACTTTTTCCTCCGTTATCTGAGTTTTTATTTATTTCAGCTGGAGATAGGAAAACACATTAAAAACTTTTCGGTTCACGTAGTTTCCACCTATTTGCTGATTACTTTCCGCGTAAAGTACCGCGAACGTAGAAAGATATCTATGGAAGAGTGCTCGTTACACGGCTTTTAAAATTGAAATTCCTTGCTTTACTTTTTGTATGATAATACTCATTTACTTTCGCAAAAAATATAGCAAACACTGTCGTGTATAAATCACGGGAAAGCTTGCATTTATTTCGTAGCGCAAATTAAAAAAGTTACTACCAATTTTGAATGAGTTATTGTGCAATACGGTTCTCTTTTCGTAAGCAGTCGTATTATTTTCGAGTTTGCGGTGAAGTTATAATTGAGATGATGGTACGATGAGAGCGTATTACGGAGATAATATTTTTAGGGATGTGAGAGTTAGTTTGAGGAGTTTCATATAGAAGTATATACAATATAGGTATGGGCGCGTGTGTGTGGTTGTGCGTTGTGGGCGGCGGCGGTTGATGTGATGGCGGGACTGAGCTGCGGGACCAATGGCTAACTCTCCGGATCTGGGCATCCTCGCTGCCAGCCTGCTCCGGCTCATCATCGGTGAGTAACACCTCGACATTGTAGTCATATCTTTATTAAATTCAAATTCAAATTCAAAGCATTTATTTGGACACACAGGACACAACAATATATACATACAAAAGTTAGTAAAAAAGTTAGTTATTAGTCACGTTTGTAATGAGATAATAATAATAATAATATATATCTTTATTGCACACCAACACAAGTATATAGTACAAAGTAAAATATGAACAAATAATAACGTACAAATGGGCGGCCTTATCGCCCTACAGATAACAGTTAAAACTGTAGTTGTTTCCCAGAAGAACAAAGATACAAACCATACTGCAACGTTTTCAAACTAATCCAAAGTTAAATAAGTTCATTAGGCAATCTTAGACTTCAGCGGTGCTTATAATAAGGTGATCTGTAAACAATCGTAAGCGTACTTCTTGTAAAAAATTGTAAATTCACCTTAAAATTTATTTTTTCCTTCATTAAATGGTGGGATTTTTTATATTCGGAGTGTAGTATAGTATAGTGATATTTTATGACGGAAAACAAAATATCTGTTACAACTTATGTCTATGTTAATAAATAACCAATACAAAGCTTAATTTTTTACACTCAACTAATTATTTCTGATTATACGAATTGATAAATTAGATTCATGTGAAGCTTTGTGTATTTATATTTTAATATATCCACACTCAATTCATTGCATACAATTACAAGTTTGTAGTACATTGTTAAATTACAGTTCACAACTGGAAACTCTACCGCATTATTACTGCTCACGCAATAATTGGCTTTGACAAATCAAATCCTGCGCGGCTTTACTATAACTCGACACTGTGGCTAATTCCAACTCCTAAATTATATGAATTATAAATTAGTTCGTGGTTTACATAAATGCATCATTTAAACACATTAAGCCTGGCTAGGGGATTATCAAAACTAAGTTATCTTCGACGCGGTCCTTGGATGAGGTACCATAATTAATGAATTTTGCATTTGTAAATAATATCTGATGCGAGTAAATGGCATCCTCACATGTAGCAGCTGTTCTAAAACATTCACCGCTAAAATAGGGTATATTAGTCATGTGAGGACGCATCAGTAACTTACCCGTAGGAAATACGTTCGCCGGAGCCGAAATCGCCTCGGAATGCATCATCATCTGTTTCGAGTGTATCTATGAGAAATGATAATATAAAACGAATTTTACCAGAAGCTGTGTTTCCTGCGAACTACAATTCAAGGGTCTTGAAATCTAGAGTTAATAGGTATTTTCTAGGTAAGCGTGTTTCACCTAAGGCCGCAGCAATGCTTAACATCAGGCAGGCTGTAGTCAAACGTAAATCTATTCCACGTTAAAAAACCTTATATACATATGTATATGTTACTGGGATAAAAATACAGAAGTTTTATTAAAAAAAAGTACCTTTGTAAAAAATAAAATTTAATTAAAGTAGTTATGTTTGCTATTGTCTAAATTTTGTTACAGTTATTTTTAAAGACAAAATATTTAAATACGTTTTTCTTGTAGACACGCGACGCGATAAATCTCTTAAAGCCGTTAGAAAAACATCGTCAATGCGAAAAAAAGGTCACCTTAGTGTTTTTTAGGTGGACTAAAAGGCGGTGATGGCTATTTTCACCGTTTATCACTATAAGTAATTGCTTTTGCCATTGTCCAAATAAAAATAGCTTGTTTAGGACGTAGGCGAGTATTTTAGATTCAGAATTTTATTACTTAACCACAAGATAATATAAACTCGTTGATGGATTCTAGTTCTATTTTATCCCATATACATATATTGAACGATAAAGTATATGATCCTAACGCACGCTCGTTAAACGTGAGTAACTTCACTAAAATTTCTAATCTGCGAAGTTTAAGACCAAACATGACGCGAGCGAAAGTACGCTCGACCAAGTTTAAAAAGCAATAAAGTTTAGTAAGAAGCTATAAGTACGTATGAAAATGCAAAAATAAGGAAGCAAGGCGAAACGAGAGCACGTTCTTGTTACGTAGCTAGGCGCTTATAATTTTTCCTCTGACCGCGCTCCCAGGAAACATTTCCACTGCTTGTTCCAGCTTATGCTTGTTTCTCCTTATTTATGTACGTATGCGACTAGTGACACTGCAGAGACGTTGCTCCGCTTCTTTGCTTTTACAAGTTTTAATCTTCCTAATGCGTTCCTCTGGTGAGCACACTTAGCTCAATGCTCGCGCGCGCTTACGCTAACCGGAGCTAGTTTCATGCTAAAATTGTTCACCATCACACTTACGTTTTAGACTCCTGAATATTGCTCTTTGTGGGCTCATTACGTTTTTCATCCAGCTTTCCGACGAATTGCCTTCTCCTTTGACATAAATCCGGCTACGAATCATGCCGGCGGACGACCCAAAACAATTACGATTTTGTAAACCAACAAAAAATCTTCATTGCCATAAATAATCTCTCATTTTGTAGAGTTGTTCGCCCCTACCATTCATCTTGAGCAATAAAACCACGGACATTAAGCGCCAGTCTCTTCATAAAAGCAACTCGCAATTTGACGTACAACAAATTGTGGTCCAGTTTTAACCTGGTTTTTTATTTTGTAATATTTATTTATTTATTTATTTATAACGGTACACATAACAGAATGAGTTCATATATAAGCCAAATACACATTCAAAACTGGTTTTGAACCAGAACAAATTCCTCAGGTGAGTGTACACAGCTTGAACAATATGAATTTGATTATTATTTTCAAAAACCTGTGTTGGACAGAGAATACAGTACCTAACTGGTACTGTATTCTCTGTCTAACAAACAACAACGATAAACAAGGACAACATAATTACAGACTAAATTTTATCTTAAAATTAGTGATCATGCATAGCTTTGCATTAAAATAGCTAGAACATTACGCTTGAATGTGGATAACACACAATTAAATACATCCAGTGACTGATGGTGGTTCGCTAGGATACTATTGTATTGGCGACACATTCTAACTAATGGGTTGTATAGAGATGTATTATTTATATAAACACTGAGAGAGAATATATTTTGGGGCCTGCGCGAATTAGGGTTTATATTAATGTTGATGTTGATACAAGACAGGAGTGAGGGTGAGTCAATTTGGGCATGAATAATTTTAAATAAATATATGTAATCGGAGTATTTGCGGCGATCTTCAAGAGACATTAATTTAATTCGCTTTAATCTATTGACATAGGACCGGACTTGTCGATTCAAGCCTAGTCTGAAAAAGAGCATATTTAAACATTTAGACTGAACACGTTCAATGCGGTTTATGTGCACCTTGTAATAGGGTGACCAAATGACTGAGTTGTATTCTAGAACGCTTCGAACAAGTGAAAAATATAATGTTAATAAACAGTACGGATTTTTAAAGCTTTTTGATGTTCTGGAGATAAAACCCAAAAGTTTGTTACCTCTATCTATAATGTAATCATAATGTTCACGGAAAGTTAATTTTTCGTCAAAGTATACACCCAAGTCTTTTACAACTGATTTGCGTTCTAATATATGGTTATTGAGTTTATAATCATAGATAATTTTATTACGTTTGGTAGTGAAAGAAATAATACAACATTTTTTGATATTCAGAAACATTTGGTTGTTTCGACACCAATTATCAATCATGGATAAATCAGTTTGAAGGATTTCTGAATCTTGTGTAGATTTAATGGCTGAGTATATTTTTAGGTCATCCGCATATAATAAACAAGGACTCTGGAGGTTACTAATTAGATCATTAATAAAGGAAATAAAGAGCAATGGCCCCAAGTGCGAGCCTTGGGGCACGCCAGACGTTATATTCGCCGGAGCCGATAAAAAGCCTCTGAGTGCAACCAACTGGTTTCGCCTTGATAAATATGACTCAACCCATCTCAAAAGGTTGCCATGGATGCCGTAATAATTCGATAATTTTATAATTAAGATTTTATGGCTTATTTTGTCAAAAGCCTTAGAAAAATCAGTATATAAACTGTCGACTTGAACACGTTTGGCAAATGCACTGCATAAGTAATTTTTGTATTCGAGTAGATTGGTAGTAGTAGATCTATTGCGAATAAAACCGTGCTGTCTGGTGGATAAAATCGGATATATATGAAAGTATAAAACATCATAGACCAAAGACTCAAATAATTTCGCCAAACAACTAAGTATACTTATAGGGCGGTAATTATCACATCGCGACTTGTCACCTGACTTGAATACAGGGACAACGTGCGCTGTTTTCCACTGTGTCGGGAAGATGCTTAAACGTAAAGATGTATTAAAGATAATTAGAAGAGGTGTACACAGACTTTTCCTACAATTTTTAATAACGAATGGAGGTATTTTGTCTGGCCCAGCTCCCTTGTTGACATCGAGTTTAATAATTTTGCGAAGAATATCAGCGCGTGTTATAGAAGTGTTGCTTATCACGTTATTTATTGAAGTAGAAGCACTGGTGTGGTCAACTGAAAGGTTAGCGACTTGTAGAGTTGATATATTGTCAGAAGTGGAATCTATCGGTACAAACACAGAGCTAAAGTAAGATGAAAAGAGTTCACATATTTCTTTCTGATCATTTGTAGTTTTGCCACCAAAAGACATGGTAGACGGTACGGAGTTACTACCTTTTTTACTATTAACATAGCGCCAAAAGTGCTTAATATTATTACCTTCAATGGAAGCCTCTACCGATTTTAAGAAAGTATCATAGTCATGATCTATGAGCCTCTTGCATCGCTGGCGCAGCATGGAGTAAGTATCATAATCTCGTGGATTTTTGAACTTTTTGTACCGATTTTTGAACGTTTTGTAAAGTTCAAAATTAAAATAAAATAGCGGCGATGCTGCCAGTTATCACTAAACTCCGTTTACTCTTGCTTTGTTCGTGTTTTGCTGTGTTCCAGCTGTTGCCGACCTGACTAAATTCTCCTGCAACAAATGCTATTGTTGCCGCGCCTTTACTTGACAAAAACAACAGTTTACTCTCATATCGTGGCTCACATTGTAAACTAAACGTTTCACCTCGCTCCAGGTCTTTGTTCTCGAACGCAATGATGTACTTTTCTGGATGGAAACTATTATTGATGTTCCTTTAGGGGTTGCTCTGCCAAACGGCAATAAGGAAAATGTCATGAATTTTCGTGCGGTTTTCTCTGTGGAGCTAATGTATTGGGTCCTTTTACCTGTGATCAGGATGGGTGATAAATTAATTATGGTACGGTCAGGCACCTGACTCTACTAAGCGCCCATTAATATTATAGGCCTGATAACCCGGTGTGATAAATTTATAGTTCCGTACGTTGAGGCGACAATTTACACTATACTAGGCTAATAAATTCATTATATTAATCTGGTCTGGAAGCGTTTTCAGGTATTGAAACCGCAGACCTAAAATGAAATGTATGTCAATTGATCAGATATTGACTATATGTAGCGATAAAACTGAATTGACAGTTTCGGGTTGTTCACATAAGAATTTTTTGTGAAGTTGTAGAACAAAAATAGTTCAGTAATATTACAAAAAAATTGTGAAATCCAATTAATTGAAAAAAATCTGTACTTATAAAATTTTTAATCTCGTATTTCGCACTTTAGCATTAGTAAATCTGCGTTAGCTCTGGATACATAATTCCGACTGTAAATTTGCTTTAGCGCAAAATGAAGTGCCAAACTCAGCATACGAGAAAGTTTAAACTTAATTATTAACTCGAGAAGATAATTTATATCTGTGCTGGCTGCTTGTGACAGAAGCTGTGACCAGTAACTAGCTGGAATATACTGCTCTTGGACCTCTTAGGGAATTTCAATGAACTTAGCTCGGACACTAACGGCTCATACTTATAAAACCTGCGACCTGGTTTAGTCTAAGTTGGTAATAACTCACCTCTGACAGGAAAATACGTTTACTTTCTACAACTTCTTGTGTTGGTAGTAATTGATAGCAAAGATATTGATATGCATTTAACTTGTCTAGTGTGAAACACATCGAAACCAAAAAGGAACATTTACTTTTACTCCGAATTAACTTTCAATATAAATAACTGAGTAAGTAAAAAATATTTTTTTATTTTTAAGTATTGTTCAATATTTACGAATAAAACCTCATGTTTATTCATTCATATTTCAAATATTCAATAGTAAAAAAACGATCATTGTGTATCTTCAGTACATAAATCTTTATCATTTTATTACTATCCTTATTCCCGCCTCACCCAAATAAATCACATTTAGGTCATGCTTATTTGAAGCGTTTTTGATATTGTGGCTTTTAGATATTCTCGATACAATCTTACATAAGGGGAATACTAAATCGATTCGAAGCAATTTAAATCGGCTTAGGCCTTTATCATTCTTTGAAATCTTATTCTGTAGTATTCACGAATTACTCTCGAGGTCGGCGTCACTTCACTTAAGACGATTTAAATGTTAATTTTATTCATTCTGCTGTAAATTTAGAGAAAGGACGTGTATCTTAACTTGTGGAATAAGGGATTTGTTGGCCGTTTAAGGAGATAACAGTAACTGACTCTTTTTAAAAATCCAACGGTGCTAATATATCTCTTGGTGAAAAAATCCAGCATGAAAGTAATGATCAAAATCGTTTATATGTACATATGTATATTTTTTTATCTGATTTAGTTTATCAAACCATGCGTTTCGTTTTATTCGATTATTTATCGACCCTTTTTATTTAATGATACTGTATTTGAATGCTCACATGCTGTACAAAATAAAATTAAATATTTACCAACCTATTTAAAAACATTTTTGTTTATCAATTGAAAGAAATCAATTATTGTAATCAGTTCCGATACAACTTTACCGTCTGATTTTCAATGTGGGTTTTCATTGACGTCATCCATTGAAGAGAATCTATAGGATTCATTCATTTGTATAATTTGGGATCGGAACAGAGCTCCAATTGGCGCCAACTAATTTGAATTTACATTTCCTTTGGACGCTTGTAAAGGAGAACTTGGCTTATTCCTCGGGCCTGAAAAATTACGATGATAACAGTTGGCCTGATTAACTTGGCTCATGTTTCGAGGTATTTATCATAAATTACAGTTTTTGAAATGGCATTCCATGGTTGTGTTCGTTGTTAAAATACAATCTTGCATGTTGTGAAATGAGATTTAAGTCCGGCATAAAATTTGTTCTATTCTAAAATGATAGCATTTATTTCGCATAAGTTCTACCTAATAATGTTTTGAGTTTGTTTATAATTGTTTAGTTTATTGTGATTACTTTTATACACATACATATGTTCATACTTATAATATGTGTAGAGTGAGTAAAAGGCACATGTACCAGATCCCATCTGGCCGGTATCTGACAAAAACGAATGGCTTGTTTATAGTTTTGGGTCGCTTGGTTAGAACCCGACTCTAACCTGTCGCCGCCGTGACCGCCTACCTATTAGTATCCAGAAAATGATTTTGATAACAATTTAATCCTATTTCACATATTTGGATTAAATTCAGACGCGAGTTATAAATAGATTTTCAATTGTACCGTTTGTTTTTCTGTATTTTGATATGAATGATTGTGGCGTAGGTATTTGTCAGTTCATTATTCTCAAGGAAATAGAACAGGTAAAACCTATCAGGAAGGAGTCGGTTGGAAGCTCTCAGATCTTTCCTCCACAAAGGCTCTCGAGTTAAGGGTTCCTCACTCGTTTCCGGGCAGAAACTGCGATACTCGTACAAGAAATGGAATCGGTACCCGCCGACCGTTTTAATAACACTCGTGGACAATGAGAGAAAATAATTGAAGGATTTTGGCGGCGTGTGCGGCGCTGGCGGCGCGGCGACGCTCGACGCGGGGTCAAGGGGCTATGACGCCCTCTCGACCTGCACCTCGCGACGGCTTTTAACTTTTCCGAAACCCTACACCGGCTTTCATTAAGCCACGAACACAAGCACCGGTCTGCGGAGTTTTTCTTAATATGCACCTACATTTCTGCCGGGATTAAAATGTTAAATGTTAAGTAACGCTAAGGTGAAACGGACTTAGCGAGCTCGAGAAATCTGCACGCGCGGTTGCTTGCTAGCAAAGTTTGAAAACTCGACAGACCGCATTTGCTTCCATGTATTTTGCATCGCGCTAGTTCTCTCTTGTCAAAGATCAACTTTGGTATTCTAGTCTAGCAAAATCTATTATTAAATTGAAGCTGTACTGGATAAGTGAACATAAAGTTTTCTCATTATGTTGTTGAGACTTTTTAACTTAACATCTGTCAGATTAAAGATTTTACAGTATTGTCTAAGTTTCCTAGAAGACCCATAAAAGCTAATCATTACAGCTCATTACTAAACATACCAACATATCTTCCTAAAATCTAATTACCTAAATGAAAAAGCATCACACAACACGACTAAAGAAATTAACAAAGAAAGACATTAGAAACACCGATAAGAGTCCAATAAGAAGCCCATAAGTTCCGTCCTTAATTTAGTCATGTCCTTCGGGATATAGATCCCTACATCCGTCTAGGAGACGTGACAAAGCCTACACCTACCGTCCACTAATCCTACTCCAGCTAGACGCGCGGATTGATTAAACATAGTTAACCTACAACGACCCTACACGAAATAGACGAGTAATAATAGAAATAAGAGCGAGTGTGGCTCAGCGGTTCTAGTGTCTGCTTTTTAATTAGACGCATCCTGGTTCGAATCCGGCCCAACACCAATGACTTGTATTTTCAAGTTAAGTGTGGATTTGCACTCGCTTAACGGTGACGGAAAACATCGTGAGGAAACCGACGTGTTTGAGGGAGAACTACCGTTACGAATTAATTTTGCGAGGGAGTCACGACCCTCAGTCATAAGGAAATACGACTCAAAGAGAATAGCAATAAACAAATTTCACAGTTACTAAAAATTCTTCAATGAATCATCATAAAAATTCAAACATAAATATCATAACGCACAGTTGATATAAAAATAAAACCAGATTGTTACAGCACTTTTCCTCAGTTTGAACTTGTTTTTACCCAAAGCCTTTGTTTACACTAGAAATAATTGATAAAAACCAAAATTTAACACTAGTTTCTACTAGTACCAATATTAAAATTTTTGGATAAAACTATTAGTCTGCAATCTTGCTTAACATCAATAGTGTTCTAGCTAAACGAGAACATAACAATATGCCGCATAAAAAAGCTAAAAGCTTTTCTTCTTTCGTAAGTTGCCAAAAACATATAGATATATTGACTGGCCTGTAAGCAAGTTCAAGTTCATTTATTCATAATATTCATTACATGTCACAAACTTAGTATAAATAATTGCTTGTACACTTGATGTACTTACGAGAACATACAAATACATTTTGTTATCATAATCTATACAAGATAAATAAACATCATAATCAAATTTTTATAATCAGATTTTTACGCGGTGCGGCTTACGGCAAACACGTAATCAAATTGCTCCACATTAAAAAAACCTTTTGAGATAGAAATAAGTCAAGATACTGTGTGCAAAGTGTTTTGGGAGTTCCGAAACAATTGGATGTACCTCTGGAGTATATTATTTCCGCAAATACTAGAAGAATATCGGAATAATCACCAATTATATGCTCAGAATTCTGTAAGTTTTTTCACATCTACCTGCATTTCATCGTTTGGTCAATATAATTGACAAGAAACACATCAAGTAAACAAAACACGGAACTGTTTCATTATTTCGTCAGTTGAGACATCGGAGCGGTGGCGTAGCGGCACAACGACCCGGGTTCGAAATCAACAGATCGCGTGACCCTAAGATCGAATCTCACCGAGTAACTATCTTTTTGCACTCGCATTTTTATCCCTGACAATATGTCCACGAAGTGCAGTGGCTGTGGGAAAGCTATCCAAACTCTAGAGTTTTTGGAATGCAGCTGTTGTCAAGATACCTATGATTTACTATGTCTAGGTATGGACGGAGACACTTTTGTTAAGCTCAACCAAGACGACAAGGATAGTTGGGTTTGCCCACTGTGTACTAGCGCCCGGCCAAAAAAGGACAACACTCACACTCCAATCGGTAGCCCTATAGGCTCGCTGAACAGTACCTACGTCACATCTGATCAGGGAAACACCACCATAGACCGTGTAAATCAGCTTCGAGGTAATAGAAGACCAGTAATGCCATCTGATCCAGCGTGCTGTAGCTCAGACTCTGACAATATGGTACACTTAATTGCCGAAGTAAGAGCGCTCAAAGAAGAAGCAAAAGAACAGAATAGATCCATTACTTTGCTCAGACAAGATGTGCACTCGTTAAAAGATCAGATCTATTCGGTTCAGCAGACATTTGCATCAAAGGTGGATACTCTAGAAAAAAAGATTGAATGTCAAGACAATGAAATAGCTAAGCTGAAGGGGTCACTTAGCTCCATGCAGGCTCTCTTCAACATGCAGGAACAAAACAACCTGCGGAACGAACTTGAGATCGCTGGCGTACCGGAGGCTGAAAGTGAGAATCTCCTCCAGGTAGCACTTGTAACAGCTTCCCGAATAGGCGTCGAGCTCACAGCAGCTGACATCGACTACGTTACGAGAGTGGGCCTCAAGCGCCCCCAAGGTGCTATAAACAAAGATTGGATGCCCAGGCCTGTGGTGGTGAAGCTCCTACGGCGCTTAAAGAGGGACGAGATGATACAAGCTGCCAAGTCCAGGCGAAACTTAACATCAGATTTACTGATTCAGGGGTCCTCGCATAAACTGTACATAAACGAGCGACTAACCAAATCCAACCGTGCTCTCTTCAAAGAGGCAAGACTCCGGGCTCAGCAGAATAATTTTCGTTTCTGCTGGATTCGCAACGGAGGAATATACGTTCGCGAGTCAGAGAAGAAACCAGCTTTTCTCATTCAGTCACTTCTTGACCTCGACCAGCGTGTGGGCCCCGCCAGATCTGCCGCCACAGAAGCCAAAGAAGGGACTGCCTCGAGTTCGTGAATTAATCAATCCTAATTCAGTTTCAATGTTCTCAACAATATCAATAACATTAGCTTTATACATAATTTTGGCAATTGCTCTTATTACCAACAATACACGACACAAATCACACAATTTACACATTAACACTCAGCATCATTCACACTCTCATATAAGCAACACCACAAATCCTAAAACTACTAAAAGTCATCCCATGTCCAGAAGAGCTGACAATCATCTACTTCTAAAACCTAGAATTTTTCAATATTTCTAATGACAAGTTTAATTTTAGATACTGTAAATGATTTTGACAAAACATTCCAAATTGATTGTCAGACTTGTGACATGTTAGAAGACTGCAGCAAATACATAACCAAACTACACAACTTCAAACTACTCACTTTCAATATACGGAGCCTAAACAAAAATTTCTCAGAGTTCCTTGTAGCATTTCGACGACTTAAACTAGATTTTGACATAGTTGTATTAACAGAATGTTGGTTAGGATGCAATCCACTAATTGGCCAAATTTCAGGTTACGAAAGCCACTACACAGAAAACATTAACAATAAAGCTGGTGGAGTGGTAATTTACATCAAAGAGAATCTAAACGCAACTGTATCTGAAATTATGATTAAAGATGCCGAATGCTTAAAAGTTGACCTGCCTATGCTAGCTACGCTCTTTGCCATTTATCGCTCACCCTCATTTAGAGATACTCAACCTTTCTGCGACTCTTTAGGTAAATATCTCGAAAAAACAAAATCTGCTATGCCAGTAATTGTCACAGGTGACATAAATATAAATATAGAAGGACATTTAGACGACGAAGGAAATGAATACCTATGTATGATGACAGAACTAGGCCTCGTGCCTGTTATTACTGAAAATACCAGGAAAAATTCATGCCTTGATCATATTTTCATCAAAGATAAACCTCAAATGCTGCAAGGAATCATTGGTTCAACAGATGTTACTGATCATGCACTCGTGATGATGGGTATGTCAACCAATGAGACAGGTAAAAAATCACAGAAACATAGATCTGTTAAAAAAGTGGATTTTCAAGCAATTGCTAACGATCTTAAAGATGCTGACTGGTCAGATATAATACATGAACAAGACGTCGATATAGCAGTTGAAAAATTTGAGAGCATCATTATCAGATCTATTGAGAAACACACCTATGTAAAACGTATAAGTAGGTCCCAGTTTACACTAAAGCCATGGATCACTCCTGGTTTAATGCGCTGTATGAAACATCGAGACAGGCTACATCTAGACAGCAGAAAGAACCCTTGCGATGAGACCAAAAAACTAATTTACAAGAGGTACAATAACTTTTTCACTAACCTACTCCATCGATTAAAACAGCAACACGAGAGTGATGACCTGGAAAGCAATAAAAATAACCCCAAAAAGCTGTGGAAGTCAATCAAATCTATTATAGACACATCTACTAAGCACTCGTCTATCACTGAACTTTCAAACTGTAAGCCAAATGTCAAAGAATCAACAAATCACTGTAATGAGTATTTTGCCAATGTTGGTTCCAAACTTGCCCTTAAACTGCCACAAAAGCAGAATAAAACAGAATACGATTTAACTACAGACATAGAAAGTGAAAAATCTAAATGCCCTAACTCATTTTTTCTCCAACCTACAGACGAATTCGAAGTCGGAAGATTAATAGACGACCTTAAGAATGATAGTGCTCCTGGTCGTGATGGCATCAAACCAGGGCTTATAAAAGCAATTAAATACGAAGTTCTAGCTCCTTTAACCCATATTTATAATACTAGCATCTCTAGCGGTGTATTTCCCCGAGTGTGGAAGTTGGCAAGTATTATACCAATTCACAAAAATGGCTCCAAAAACGTCCCGGAAAATTACAGGCCGATATCTTTGTTAACCATTTTTTCAAAAATGCTGGAAAAAATTGTAAATTTTCGCCTTACTACTTACCTGGAAAAGTTCAATTTCATCTCGGAAGATCAGTATGGCTTCAGACGCGGCAAATCCACGGAAGACGCTGTTGAACTGCTGTCTAGAAAGATAGGAATGAGCCTCGACCGGAAAAAGAAAACAATAGGCGTGTTTTTAGACCTGGCTAAAGCCTTTGACACCATTTCAGTGGAAATACTACTAAAAAAACTAGAATCTTCTGGAATTAGGGGGTTACCACTGAAGTGGTTTCAAAGTTATCTATACCAGCGAAGTCAATTTGTGAAAATTGGAGAAAATTTAAGCGATACACTACCTATATGTTTTGGGGTACCTCAAGGCAGTGTTCTTGGCCCGACTTTCTTCATATTATACATGAACGACATCCACCTCAATAAACCAGTAGGAGCAGAACTTATCTGTTATGCAGATGACACCGTAGTTCTGTACCACTCTGATAATTGGAAAGACGTTTTTCAGAAAGCAGAATCTGGTATGACAGCAATAAAAAGCTGGCTAGATAAAAATCTTCTGACGCTTAATATGATCAAAACAAAGTATTTATGTTTTCATATTACGAAAGCATCAGAACCCAACCCACTACTCAGCCTTAAAATACATTCCTTTTGCACAGGAGGCACATGCGACTGTAACACTATAGACCGGACCGCTTCAATCAAATACCTAGGAATAGTAATTGATGAAAAACTAACATTTGACTCGCACATCGCCACATTAGGTAAAAGAGTCCGCAAACTGATATATGTTATGAAAGCTCTTCGAAACTCAGCTTGCAAAAAGACTCTACAGCTAGTATATACGGCTTTATGTGAGTCGATCTTATCTTACGGTATTACTACCTGGGGATGCGCCGGAACCACCGCCATGATACAAGTGGAGAGGGCACAACGAGCTGTACTAAAAGTTATGTTTAAAAGACCCTACCGATACCCGACGTGTGACCTATACGCTAACACAGGCATTCTTACAGTACGCCAAATATATATTCAAAAAGTGACGCTCTTAGTGCACAGAAACAAAAACATCTATATCTCTAACAGACTCTCTAAGAAAAGACCTCTACGTGCCGAATTGCCTGCTGTTAGAACGGTATTCGCTCAACGCATGCCCAATTTTAGATTCCCATATATTTATAACAGAATAGACAATAAATGTGACATAATATCGAAATCATACAGAGAATGCAAGATAATTTTAAAAACGTTTTTACAGCATCTAACATATAAGGAAACAGAAGAATTTCTTAAAATAATAAAGTAGGAACTCTTAGCCTACAATACCCGCACACACACGCTCACACCAGGTAAACACATACATGCTCTCTCAATCTCTCTCTCTCTCTCACACACACACACACCCACACACACAGACACACACTCACACATAAAGTGTCTTGCTGTAGAATTATTTAAAGAACATAGCTGGAACTTTAAACTTAATTTACTCTAATGTACGTTTTGTGATAATGTGAATTATAATTTGATAAAATCAAAAGGTTCGCACCACTTTTCAGTAAGCGCATCTTGAAGTGGGCGCCTGCGATACAGGTTTCGTACCCAGTGCAGGGCTCACCAGAACAAGTTAATGTAAATAGGTTTAATATACAATTAAGTTAGCTTAAGGTTTGTAACTGCTTTTGTTTAATAAATAAATTTGATTTGATTTGATTTGATTTGATTTGAAATATTTCTTCTATTAATCAATTAAAATTAATAAATCAATAAATAAGCTTAGTTGGTAAAGGCTTTGCGTTTGGTTGCGGGTTCGATTCCCGCATGACACAAGTAATTATGAATTTAAAAAAAAACTATTATTGCTTGTGTTATTAACTATTGTTGCTTGTGTTGAGTCGTTTCTATATGTACCTATATAATAAGTAAGTATTTACAAAAAGAAATATGTATAGGTATTATATCCGTTATCTAGTACCCACGACACAAGCGTTTGCTTAGTATGAGGCTAGATGGCGCTGTGTGCAATGTCCTGGAATATTTATTTATTTATATGGTAGATTAGATAGGTAATCAGGACTGAGTGTCTAAACCAGTTGCTTTACCTCAGCAACGTAGATCAGTAGTACCGAGAGTACTATTGTTTTACTTGTTAGTGAATCCAGTCTGTTTACTCTGGAGTGGATTCCAAAGGATAACGGGAGTAAGCTAATATAACTTAGTCATGAGTTCTTGTAATGTCGTTAGTGGGTTTCCTTGTTATTGACTCTTGAAGAAGTTGTAGAGGTATCAAAATATTTGTGACGGATTCATAAAACGTGTTTTTAACGAAAAATGTCGCATTAAAAATTCTTTAAAATCGATTATTTTTAAAAAGCTATCTTGTATGTATAGTATTTTCCAATACCTACGCTGATTATTATCTTTATAATTTACATAATTTGATGACATGGCAACACAACAAAACATTCGTGCTGACTCCTGGACTCACTATGTATCTAACCTACAACGTGATATTTTATCTACATAGTGAACCACAAAAAATATTTATATATCTGAAATAAAAAGAAGATTACACAAAAAAGCTTGTTCATTTCTTCGCTTCGTTCTTCTTCGCTTCAAGCTTCGTTCCAAAAATCGCAGAATTTTCGCTCAGTGAAGCGTTGAGCTCCACACAATTAGCATAATTCAGATTCTTTGATCTCGGCCCTAGACGTTCGCGTTAGGGTACCTGTAATAATATTAACGCGTGCCTATAACTACAAAGGCAGATCGAGACAACGGGGCCAGATCAGCACGCTTCTGCGGAACTCACAAAGGGTAAGGACTAACGGAGTGGGTGTAATTTGGACCCTTTGTGCTCTGAAGATCGAGCCGTCTGTGTGTACGTACCTTATATACATATACATGTGTGCCAATCGTCATCGAGCCCCCGATATGTTCCCACGACCGCAAGACATGACTTGCCTACATAATGCGGTATTTAATACCGAATTTTCGGGACTCCTGTCCTACGTACCGTTTTGCTTTCTGACTATTGATACGATGCTTACATGACAACTGTCCAAGTTATTAACGAAAGCTAAGTAAATAAATTTGAATCTTACTACATGATTAAAGTATACCAACGCTTCTTGTTTTCATTTACTAATGACTTGGATTTAAAGCAATTTTATTGTTGGACGTAACCTAAAAGGTAAGTCAAATATAATGCCTGGCCAACTCAATATATTCAAGTAGGTAGTCAACCGGTAAATTAAAAAATGGAATACCCATTCTGTAATTGTAGGTCAAACGAGGATAATCTGGCTAAACAAACGAGAGTCTAGAAACAGAAAAAAAAAAACAAGAGAAAAGTTGAAATCCGACATGTTTTCTCTTTGTTTCTTTATTTCTAGTTTTACGATTCTTTACAAGAATCTGTGAGTGTGAAACAATGTAGTTTTGCACCATCTTGTTACATTTTACATTTTATTGCCTTTTGATATCCTTTTGTAAGGTAATTCACACCTGGCCATGCGAGATAGTTCCCCTTGCTATGAATAATGTACATACACTATTTGCATAGTTTTAAATCTCGCCTATGGACATATGCTATCGTGTAAAACACAGCATGCAGGGAAAAGCTTTTTTCAGGGCCGCAAAAAGTGTGGAAACATTCGATATGTTATACGTGAAGTTGTAAAAAGTATGACATGCGCGCATCGCATAATACGGTCGTATTGCCACATAATAAAGAAGTAGTACCCCGTATTACCTGAAATTCTTAGCACATTAGTGCTGCGTACACGGATTCGCTTTTATATTTACGAGTAGGATTGAAGCGTACGCTCACGCAAGCGGTGCTTTTTGAGTAAACAAGAGGAGTTTGCTATTCGAGAGCTGCATAGTGAGGGGCGAGTGTGCGTTCCGAATTAATTAGCAAATCTGGTCGCGAGATGTGACCGCAGTGCGCCGGGCGGCGTGCGGTCGCCGTCCACCTGTCCCGGCTGCCCCGCAGTAATCGGATTATCATTCGTCTGTTCCTGAAACAGAAAATAACGCTAATTGACGGCCCACCCCAACCCGCGACTAACAAAAACAAACTCTGTAAAACGTCCGCTCCCAAACAGTAAACTTGTTTCTGATTCGTTCCAGTCGCGAAACCAAACGAAACGTTGTATGAATATTGGATAATAGAAGTTGTTTACTTATTTATTCAATCAGAATAGAGCCGGAAAACCGTGAACGTATCTTCCGTATGAATAAGGGGATAATAAACATGAAAAATAGTCTAAAATAATAACAACATGCATTTTCTCTCCCTTTGTCGTTGTTGTTATGAAGCTTTTAGTAGGCACTGTGCAATTGTTTATTTGTATAGTGTTTTCCGGTCCTATACTAAATGTTAGTTTTCCGGCAAAACACGCATCTACGAATGAGAGTGAAATATTTGTTACACAAAGAGCACATTTTCGTAATAAGTAAGCAAATATATGGTACATTTAACTAATGTAACTAACAAGAATGAATATATTAATTAGTCGCTTACGTGAATTGGTAATAAAAATGTAGGAAACTAAGGAGCTATTTTCTTTAATTCTAAGTCGTTGGTCTGTCTCTTTCACAAAGATATTTATAAGATAGCTCTACTAGAAACCTTTCGCTTGAAGAGAGCTGTTTCCTGCTTGCACAATATTACGTTGCTCAATTTACTGTTTAGGAAATATCATGGTTCAGCCAATAACAGCGCTCGTTTGGCCGACCATTACCATGTTAATTTGTTGCTTGGTGGAGCTCTAACCTCTAGGAATCTATAGGTACTTGCACTGCTGCTTACTTCCCACTGTTGTACAGGGATATTAGAAACTATTTGCAGTTTTGGTACTTTATATATGATGAGCTAGCTCTACACTTTTATAAATGCTGACTTTCTTTACATCGAGTTGCGATTAGACGAGCTTAGAAATCGAACAACAAATTTTCCTGAATTTTCAAAAAACGTAAACAAAACTTGTCGGTTTTAAAGTACTTTAGCTTTACTTTATTTATTACTGTTATCCTTTATCTAGTATCTACAACACAAGCGTTTGCTTAGTATGGGGCTAGATGCCGCTGTGTGCAAAGTCCCGAATAATAATATGTATACTTATGTACTAGTATATTAACTGCCCTGTACAGTTTAGGTACATAGGTAACCTTTGAAAAAATCGCTCAAAGCGGAAATCGTGTTTGGTGAAGTGAAAAAAGCGGCCGTTTATTTATGTTTTTCCACCAAACATCGGTAAAATGAGCAAACATTTGTTTATGGTGAAAAATTCGCCCTCGACGCGTAAAAAACGGGGCCTATGAAGTCTCGCGCCTAAAATGTATAGCGGAAACGGAAATTGAATGTATGCACGCTCACTTGACTGCCAACATGGAATCACAACACGACAATGTGATGTCGTTATGGTGATATGAACTTGTGATCAACTCCAGAAATATCCCTTGTACCTTTTTTATCTTGCCTTCAAAACGAGACAGAACCTACTATTCGCAATGCCTCGTAGTGATTGCTATCCAAAAATCATAATATGCCTTTCTTTTTTTCTTAAACACCTTTGATCTCAGATAAAGGAACCAATAGATATAACCGTAGCGTGGCCGCCTATGAAACAGCACTATATTGTTTCGGTGTGACCATGTTGGGAAAATTACCAGTTTTCGGTGGCAAAATTTAATAATATTATCTTTGAAACAATTCAACTTTAAATATGATCTATTAGTACAATAGATACAACTTTGCATTTACTGAAGGCAAACGAGCGATAATTAGAAGTGGAAATATTGTTCTCATCATTATATATAATATTTAAAATGGCCACTTTATGCATACCTACAGCAGCCGTATCAACTACCAGCATATTGCTGCCCTGACTGCTTGGAAGAGCCTAAAAAGAGGTGCTGCTTCACCTCCCTGAAGTCTTTTCGAACAAATTTCAAGGCGGCATTTAAATAAAACTTCACACATAATTTTTATAATTTTTTATTGTCCTTTAAATAAAACTAATTTTGTGATAAACAGATATATTATATATATATTATACATATATTTTTTTACTAAACAGATATGTCATATAATTATTACTGTTAAATATTTTATTTAAAAATCATCTATAAAATATTTACCAGCAATAAATTGTGTGTAGATGATTTATGAAGTATGGGTATGTAGGTACATACCATAACACTGACTGCATCATGAAAACTTTTAGCCCCTTCATCTCTGCCACACTGCGTTGGATTCTTAGACTGAAAACATTTGAACACAATTAATAAAATGTACATAATATATTTGCTTACAGCATTTAAACGGATGTCTTTAACACCATTCAGGTTAAAATTTTGTGCTTATTCAGGGATATTGGCCTACTAAACTCGTATGCCCAATAATTTCACTGACTACATTGCCCTTTAATCCAGCTATATTTGCTGCTCACATTACTGATTGGGATTGCAGAATACAGAAACAGTCCTTAAACAGAAGTTTATTAGTCTCTCCGGCAAAGTATTAGATCACAACATGTTGCAATAAACTGCTAAAATAATTAAAAAAGGATAATGAATTTTACTTACAAATATATGTTTCACTGGAGCTGAATTTGTTTTTAATATGACGTTCTTCTTTTTATATTCAAAGGAATTCACATCAAAGTGAATTGAACAAATTTTTGAATATTTAGTAGGCTGCCAATTTTGACGTCCAGTAACATCCACCCATAAAGTTTTCAGTGTGTCATCACTAGCAGGAAACCTAAAATGTAAAATAAATATGTTATTTTTTCTGATGTGAATCTGGGTAGGTAAATAAGTTTCTTAACAGTGCAACACTGAACTTCTAAGAATTAAAGGTTATGTTTTGTTTATTTGTAAATATTCCGTATTTAATCGATATTTCTGATTAAGAAATGGTTTGAATATACATTATAATACGAAATTATTCACAAATAAACATCAATATCATCATATTTTTACTTAAATAATGAACTTACGAGTGAAATGTAATTCCTTCAATTTTCCGCTCACTACGGCTTTTGCAGCCTAAAATACTACAACCCACCATTGCACATAAACACCACAACACTATATTAATTATCACATCACCTACAAAACTCCAAAATACAGTAAAATCTCAAAATCACCACTAAGACGTTGGTATGTTTGGCAAACTTGCTTTTTGACAAACAAACTAAAACGGCCACGGTGACAAGGACAAAAAAATAATATCGTGCATTTCATTACACTTGTGAAAACTGTAGCGCGCTATCTCATTCTTACCATTACGTTACGTCATCAGGGTTATATCTATTGGTTCCTTTATCTGAGCCTTTGATTTATTTACTTCACACATGTGACGAGTTGTTACACGTCAATAGCCGTTACTTGTATTTAGGCACAAGAAAAGGCTAAAACTAAAAACTCTTTTCATTTGCTTCTTTTCAATACTTAGCTGATATCTATTTTTGAACGCTATTTCAATAATGTTATACATGTTTAATTAATAATATACATATTCGTCAACAATTAAGAAGATATTTTGCAGGATGCCTATTATAAAATATTCTCTATGAAAAGAAAATATGTTTATTCTTCATGAGTTTCAAAAGCGACATCTAGCGGGTGGCGGTAGAACTTCGCCTCCAGCAGTATTGAAATAAGCTAGAAGTAAACTGTTTACCGCTTGGGTACCAGTGGCGCTAGTAGCGCAGGTTTCCCTGAAACTGTTTTAGCCACCCCTCGAGAGATGGCGCTACTGCTGAAAAATTTACAAACAGGTTTGCGGAGACGTATTTTCAAGCGTTGATTCTGTAACTGGTAGCGTAGTTTAGCTTCAAAATAGGTAGAGGGCAGGATACGCTGGTTCGTGAAGTGGCTTTCTGCGTTACCTTGTGAAACACAAGGCAAGAAATAGATGGCGCCACGTGTCAACGAGTTTTTTAATACGAAGCTTTGATATCGGACTGCATAGCTCTTGATAAACGGCATGATTATTATTTTTGCACGTTACGTTTATTAAGATATTTCTTACATGTATTTTCTGATATTTCGTTTTGTTTAAAGGTTTTCATAATTTTTTAAACGGAATAGGCTTACGTTTTCTTACTGCCTTTTTTACGTAGGGTAGGTTTGCGTTTGACTACAACCTGCCTGCTGTTAAGCATTGTTGCTGCCTAGGGTGTAGCACGTTTGCCTAAAAGAAACCTATCTACTGTGGATTTGAATACCCTTGGAAAAAAAATCGTAAGAATTTCTTGTCATTGCACAAAAAAAGGTTTACTTGTTTTAGTTACAGCCCAATTTCACTTTAAAAAGTCTCAGTGATTTTATTTGCATATACCTATCAAGAGGGGCCATTCGATCCCGTTGGATTGCATCCAAGTAGATGTGCCAACTAACGCCGTCGACACCAGGTTGTCGAGATGGCATTACGATTGCTAGAGTTTATTCGACTACGTCTCCTCTGCTTTGGAAACGTCTTTTGGACTTAGAATCGCCTAATTCTAAACAGATATGTGATGACAGGTTGTACAACAGCCTACACTGTTATAGAGAAACAAAATAAACTGTAAAAGTCTGAAATTCACTATATTTTATTTGTAGACACGCATACACTAACTGCTCTGTTAGCTTAGTTGGTAGTGACTCTGCCTTCTAATCTAGGGGTTGTGGGTTCGATTCCCGCATGAGACAAGTAATTATGAATACTAAAATTTGTAATTACTTGTGTCGAGTCTGGTCGTTTCTATATATAATAAGTATGTATTTACAAAAAAAAAGTATATAAGTATTATATCCGTTATCTAGTACCCACGACACAAGCGTTTGCTTAGTGTGGGGCTAGATGGCGCTGTGTGCAATGTCCCGGAATATTTATTACACTCGTAAATAACTATTACACCACTACATAATTCAGCATGGTAACCGAATTCTCACGTTGTTGGATCAAAAATTTTATAATATTTTTGCGTAGATTCCATTTTTTTTGTAAGCCACGGTCGACAGGCACACATTATTAGAGAGGTTAACAAGGCTCAATTTATGTGACAGTTCAATCAAAAGCTGCATTCAAATTATTGAACCGTCGTCACGGAAATTGGGTTAAGGGCCCGCGTGAGGGTGAGACCGCTTTGAATAAGGTTCTGGCCAATATGCAAGCAAAATTTCTGACATAAATACCCATTCCCATGTAACATACACCAAAGGACCTCGTCTTCGTGAAATGTACTCACACTAAACAAGGAACAAGGAAGCGGTCTGCCGAAAAGGGAATCATCAAAATCCCTTCACAAAAGCCGAAAGTAATTGACAAAATAAATTACTTTCCCACAAAGAATTTGATTATTTATCTGCGTGGATAGCATTGTTACCGGAACTGTGTATCGACTTATCTATTAGGGCAAGTGATCAATTATCGTTCTTTGTTTCAGGTAAGCAGACCTTTCTTCGGTTCCGATCCGATAAGTAAAAGAAATATATCCCTTGCTTGAGCAAGATGGAACTGGTATAAATAGGGGCCACTCTCGCGATGGATGGCCGGAACTTCACTAACTGACTTAGTTTCGTGATCTCCCGTTACTGGAAATAATGGGCTGTGAGAATATACCTGGCATCCAGCGTAGGCGGCGAAATATGCTTTACAAGGAGTTTTTGGACTTGTCGAGAAAAGTTTGCTTTATGAGCTGGCTAAATTTATCACAAAATATTTACAATCTCTTGAATAATTGTAGATCTTTTATTCAGTCACATATTTATGAATAACACGAAACAAAATAAAAGTGTTGTTCAAAGCCATAAGTTTACTACAATTACTCAGTTATTTAAATTACTATATTTATATGCATACTCGTATTGTTGCCCACAGCTTCTCCATGTAAACGATTTAACGAATACTCGGAATTCGATAAATTAACCGTGTTATGAAACAAAAATCATTATTACGCGTCCATATTTTATGCAGAAAATGTAGTTACATTTAGAACTCTTTGTTGGCACAACTACTGTGTTGAGAAACAGTTGCAATCTTACTTGAAATTGGCTTGATATCCCTAAATAATCTAGTGATCAATCAATAGCTACGGGTCCTGTATTTCGGTACAATAAACAGACACCATTTATGTGATATCTTCCGTAAACAGGGTAATTAATTAGTAGTTTTGCTGCTTTCTTATTCTTTATAGACCCGTAAAAGTTATTTACGTCTTTAAACCTATTTTTCTCGGTATTCCAATTACCGATTTGCTTTGCTGAATGAACTGTTATTTTGTTGTCTATATTAGAAATTCAAATACAACTATTCCTTTGCAATTAAATTAGATCGTTACCACAGTATGTTTTTGGCTGAATATTTACTAGACCGGTTTCATCTAGGCAAGCGCGCTAGATCGTAGATTACAACGTTGCTTAACGTCAGGCAAGTTGTAGTCAAGCGTGAGCCTATCTAATGTAAAAAAAGACTTTATTAATAATGGTTAAGTAATTCTCTATGTCGTTTTGATTTTCATTAACTATCGTTTGAAGCCAAAATAAACGTTGTCTTAATAGGACTTTGTCTCAATAGGACTTAAGTGTAGTATTGTGAATTAAGTGTCAAAGTGAAATAGTTACGGGACGGTATTTTAATAGCCTTTAGTTTATGTCCGCTCAGTCGTTCATTTGTTTCAATTATTTGAACCGTTTTAATTATGAGTAAATTCGCAGTAGTCCCTTTATCAAAACACGGTGTAACAAGCTTGTAATTTGTTTTGCGCGACTACAAACCCACAGGGATTCATAGTTTGTTTGCCGCGTTCGAAAATTATGAATATGATTTCTCTGGAAATGTTAATAGTCTGGTATTGTTTGGTGTACGAAATCATATTTGAAGTACGAGTACAATTATTCACTTTATATTAAATTTGTTTTTAGGTTAGTTGGGATGTTTCATTGAATTTTGTTACATCATAATTGTAATCAAGTGCAAACTCGATTATAAAAAAACTGTATTGAAAAACAGCTAATTAACCATATATTTTGCTAATCTTAGTTTCAAAAGATGGGAAAATCTCTCTTTCATCTCTCTATTCTTGCAGTCACAACAGATTGCGTTTACTGTCTATACGTAAAGTTCGGTGCAATACTCTCTCGCTTTGTCCATAAACTGAGAAAAGACAAAAGGACTTAAAACAAATGCAGCAGCGTTATTAAACAAACGTGAAGGGCAGTGCCGGTGAAGTCAGGGCCTTAATTATTATAACGGACGGGCTACAATCAGTAAGCTGTCACCAGTAATTGTCATGCAAATCTCTATTGTAGTCCCCAAGTTAATTTGCAGTAAACGCCACTACAAGTTTGCGATTATGTTTGCTCAAATTGTTCACGCTGAAAATTGTTGAGCATTGTACTTGTTTAACTGACCCTGGGAACAACTTCGCTGCCCTTGTTAAATATTCCCGAGAATTTAATTTATCGATACCTAGACTGGTTGGCTGTTCACAGAATATGAGGTCGTGTTTGTTTCGTAATTCAATAATTCATAGTGCCAAATGTAAAATAACTTTGGAATTGTATGCGGTTAGCAAACATTCCGTGTAGTTACTGTTATTACTAAAGATATATTGAATTATGTAGGTCGCTAACGATACAAAGAAATGTAATCTACAGACCTAATATCATCTCAACTTATTTTCTGTCGTAAATAGGGCTACAGAAAATAGTTTTGCCTAAGACGCAAATATGTTCAATTCGAATCCCGCAAACATCAATCTATGAGACGTGTCTTGCGTTCGGATAGCATGTCCTATTGTAGTCAACTAGGTCACGTAAACAGGTATTCTGTATAACGCGGGAAACTCATGTAACCAGTACGTTCATTGGGCAATTTGTGTACTCGATATGAAGGTTTTCTTCCAAGTAAACGTCGAAATTCGTGCAAACTCCGAGCTCGCGTAATCGAGTGAACATGAAGTCAACTATGTCTGAAACGTGTTGTCAGACAATATGAAAATTATTAACGTAATATGCACAGCTTTTATATTGTGCACGACAAAATGGATATACATTTTGTGTTTCAAAGCGTTTCACTACACTTGTTATTTGTTTCCAAAAAGAACAAAATGAATTTATTGTGGTTATCGGTTGTGGCCGACCCGCTGAAATACGCAATCGAATGAGGTATTTGATGCACTAATAACTGGAGTGATTCAACTGCAGTTTAAAGTGAATTAATTTGTTAACAAGCCCATTATTTTACAAACTAAAACCCTATTTATTTATTTGCTGAATTCGATATTTTTCGCTGTGTTTTATTTTGGCGTCATTTGAAAGGTAGCCAGTAGCTTTTCAGCTGTACAAATTTGGTTTTTAGCCAATATATTCCTCAAAAAATTACACAATCTAGTACGTACATTACTTCTGTGTAGAGAGGTCTAAAAAGGCGCTTGCCAGTTTATTGGGTCCTAAATCTTGTAAAAAGCCAACAACACCCCATAACATATATCACGGTGAGAAAAAAGACGAAAGTGGAGCCGTGAATGCATCGATAGCCGTATCACAGGGGGTTTGGAAGCTAACGGCTCCGGCGGTTGACAAATTAGAGGTTTGCTACTATTGAAATTTACTACTGAAGTGTAGTTGATAGTCGCACTTTTTGAAATGAAACCGAGAGTATGAAGTATTGTATGCTAGATTCTGAATTAGGAGACTTCGAATAGTAATATGTGTACCGTATATAGTATCGTGTGTATTGATAGGCATTATTAAAATTATTTCTCTGTACTTTTAAAATACCACCATCATTATTACATACAAGTAGAAATGATCATGATCAAAGATAATGAGGGCTACCGCGTGTAAGATCATCGCTAGAGGCGCTAGTGTACCGTGAGGTCCAAATGTTCTCAAACTAAGCAAACCTCACCAATTTGCCGCTAGGATCGCTACTGGATCGTAAGGTTTGAAATGTCAAATGTCAAAAAACGCTTGCTCTCATAGCGAGAGTTGCAAAAGTGCAACATGAAGAGTGATTCACACACTAAGTACTCATTGAGTTTCACATTCAAATTGTGCACTCTCAAAGCTAGTGAGTGAATGTAGGTGCAATAGAATCCACAAATTCAGCTCTTCAATGTACCGACAGGCGCGTCGTACATCGAACGCTGACGTGTGATTGTTCGGACGGAAACGTGGCCATTTCCGTGACCATTGCGCGCTATTCACAGCCATTCACCTGGCTCCGTGGACGCGAGCCTCGTTATACTACGCCCGGTCGGCAATTATCGTTCGATATTTTTCCTTCTTATGCGTAGGTTCAGGTAACATCTACATGTGTGGTTTGCAACTTTTCTGCGTTGGTGGAAACTTCTATGAACGTGGTTCTCTATTACTAAACGTAGGTAGCTCGCTCGCTAAATGTTAGCACCATAATACGTCTTCATTTCAAATGATATTACAATAATAGATACTTGATATTTTATTCTTCGAAATATCATCTTAAAGTGAATAGAATTCGGAAAACTCATCTAATAATAACCTTTCCGCTTCTTCGAGGTTCAAATCTTACGATTCATCAATTTATTCCGTGCTTGTTTCCTCGGTTATTCCCTGGCGGACAGAATTCGAACAAAATTACGGAAAGGCTAGGCCGGTGGCACACAATACGTCTCAACCTATCTATAGTAAGCATGACTCAACAAGATTCGATACGTATTTAGCCATCCCACGCCCCCAAATGTATTTCAACCGCCATGAACGTCTGCTACGTTTTGTCGTCGACGACGTTAGTTAAAAATGGGTTTTGGCTTTGTGTGAGATTGTGGCGGGAACAATTATTTTTTGCAGCGCCCCGGGCGCTTCCGTGTCCCTATTCATAAATGGTTGCATTCAGGCGTCTGTTGTATACTATTTTAGAATGCGCCCGCACGTCCAGTCTCTCGGAGGCTCGTTCAAACAGCTAAATGCTCTCACGCTATTCCAAAAAAGCGTTTTAACGCAGTCGATGTTTCGCCAGCACGCCACACTGTTGTCACTCGCACCGCACGCCTACAAAACGGTAATGATTAACCATAAAATAACCGACTGTTATTATGCGGTTCATAAATCATACGTAATTATTCCACAAAATAAGCGGTGCGCTGGAACTCACCGTGTTGCAATTACTGGACTTATACATAAATGTACGGTGGGTCAAAGGAGCGCTACATTGGCCTATGAATAGTAATCGGATATGTTTAAGATTGCCTGGGTCCGATGTACTTCGGGTTTAGTTTGAATTGGAGCTGACTGTAAAGCTGTGGAGGTCGTTTGGTGTACGCGCAGATAGTTGTGTATATGGTCCCGACTGCAGTGGTGTGGTGCGCCAATGTTTCGCCCGGCGCGTCCTTCTTGCATAATTACCGTGCGCCATTGTGCGGTCGCTGCGCTACGTGGCCGCCGCCGCCCTCACTGCCGCCAAACTACGGAGAAAATAGAGCTTCATTCCCCTAAACTGGCTGGAACGTACGCGTGTAAGGCATGCACAATTTGTCAGCCATCGCGTGCTCTAAACTCTTCACTCGGTGACATCATATTAAGCGACGTCATGTTTCTTTCAACTTCCTGTAAACATACTATGTTTCCATTGAAAAAACAACTGTTGTTTTCGAAACTGCCAAAACGGTAAACTTATATTAAATTCTATTTCGAATTAATTAAACCCGCGTCCAACTACGAAATGCCCGCATATGATATTTTGCGGTTATAGCCAAAAGAATTTGTTTTTTTTTTTTTCTCTTTTCTAATTATTAACTTTTATGAAAATATGTGGAAAATACTGCTCATGATTTTAATATTTAAGTACCTATTGTATTATAAATTAGCACCTTATTCAAGTTTAGTATCTGTTGATATCTGATCTGTAGCTGGCAGCTCACGCACACACACACACACACACACACCGTCTGTATTCACGTACGATACCTGCTCGCGCGCCGACTCGCTATCTACCGTTGACAACATAGTCAAAAGACGCCTAACTCTCAAGATCCTCTATGTACTCAGTATGGACTTTGCATGTTCATTGCAGTTAAATAAATCCGCTCACTGCAATATCGCAACCTCAATTTTTTAATTAACAAAACGGCATCTTCATAAATATGTATCGAAAGATACTGGTGGCTGACAAAATACATAGATTTATTTTGGCACATGAATTTCAAACTAGTGTTTACATTATGCGTCAGTTGATTAAGAAGTCGATGGTGGGGCGAGTTGTACGATTGTGCGTGTGTGAGTGACTGCCTACATTGTTTTGCCTACACTGTTTGTTGTCATACCACTTGAATTATACACAAATTGAGGGTAGTTAGATATTAAAACAAAATAAAAAAATTGTTTGTGTAACCTAGCTCATAAGACGTTATTATAATTAAATTATGAACATACTGGGAGATGACTCTGGCCTCGTAACACAGCCTAACGGCTACCACGAGGTCAGAGGATACAAAAACATTTTGTGAAAAATATCTTTAAAAAAATAAATGATTTTGTATTTTGTATTTGTATTTGTATGAGACGAGGCTAGTTATTAATTAAATACGGCAATGTTTATTTGGAATGAAAATAACATTCTAGTTGTTCAACCGATTCGTTGTATATTTACCTCTACCGAGTGTAAAAATATTAAACAAAATTTAATTTTGGCTCAGAAAACTATCCGATATTTGTTCGTCTCAGAGTTATTTATTGAGTAGGTAAACATTGGAGGCGGAGGCGTATCTATTGACAGCTAGGTAGTTCCATCAGTGCAAATAGCGTTTTATCGCGCCATCATAAACCGTCATTCGATTCGGTATGGATTTGTTGGGCTTATCGACCCGCGAGTAGTGGAGTCTGGCAAGTCTCAGATAACACTTGTCACTCTGCACGACCCGCACTCAGTGCTAAACCATTTCTGCGGGATTTCGCATGCAAATTATTGTTTTAAGCGCATTTTTATTTTAAAACTTAGCCTGAGAGCGCTTATTATGCAAAGCTCATATTTTTATTTATCCCGCGCTTGCTGTACTTAACTTTACACGTGATCTAAATGTTAGTGATCCCTAATCGGTATCAAGTATTTTTTTGATGTTTTTGTTTTGAAACTTTCATTACTTTGAAAGCTTTTAAGGGAATTAGATTTGTTTTGGTAGAGAGCAGTCGGAGTGGAGTTAGTTCGGCAAGTGTATGTGTCTGGCGTGGAAGCTAGTTTTACCTGCGATTATGCAGATACTGCGTTACCGCCCTAGAGTCATAATGTCGGAAATAGTTTCTCGTTCCACTTAAGTCAACTTCTCCAGTTCCATGCTCGTACTTGAGGACTCACTTCGTTTATGGAACTCAAATAAAACTTAGTTGCGTTGACACTCTTGCATACGGCTTTATCTTCTCGAATTCGGTGCAAGTCCAACTTCGCCTGAGAGACTGTCACGACATTTCTAAAGCTATTTACTCCAGCGCGGTACTTACTCAGAGAAAAGTAAAATACACAGATTCATATGAAATTACAACAAATTTGTATTTTTTATGCATGTATATTACCAGTAAAATGTAGGTACATGATTATTTATTAGGACTTCAAATATTGTTAGTACGTAAATGAGTTACTATAAGGCGAAGTCGTTATTTTACACAAAAATTTAAAATTATGTATTTTATAACTGTTTTTGGACACGAAAAAGTATTTTAAAACAAACATAAATTGCTGGAATCCAGCGAAATGCGACAGCCAGCAGTTTGGGCGGCGAACTCGCGGCTGGCTTGAGACCATTATGATGAGTTACTACGCTTATCAGTGACAGCTTTATACTCATCATCGGTATCGTTATCAAATGATGCAGCTTTGGTCAAAGTGCCGCTACTCTCGTATTAAAACAGCTACTTTTAATATAGGTATATACGTAGCGCTGTAGCAGCTCTACGCGCTACGAAAACAACGTAGCATCGGAAAACACTTCCTACAACATACATTTTTCATGATCACAACCGATATTATGAATTTATTATTTTTTTGTTTTATTTTTCTTAAACAACTTTCGTTATTGGAGTTTCGGTACTTTTACTTCCTAATTCTTGTTCTTCTCTGTCTCGAAAATACGTTTAAAAGTTGAAACTCGCCGCCCATTTCCCAGACCGTTGTTTCGCTGGGATTTGGTATGGCTTTTGGTGTGTTATTCTAAAAAGTTTTCGTTTACATTGAAGGAAGTTGGAGAATTGTGTAAATTCTAGCTTTAAATTTGGAGCTAACACGCGCTATCGATGAGCAATCGCAGCTCTTTAGGGCCATATAAAAGTTTTTTATGTAGCCATCAGGGCTCGTTGTCGTTACGTAAACCTAACGAATCGTTTTATAGCTCCTCATCGAGCTTCATAAAACCATATCGGTGAGAGGACCTTGGCAAACGTGTTATTTCACAGGTGAATTCTAGTTTTAATCTAATACGAGTACAATAGAGCCGCAGGGTTCGGCGGTTATGAAAAATGGCGTGTCGTGCGCTCCTAGCGGCCACAATGTATAGATTTCGTTTTTGAGAATAACCGCGGAACAATAACGGGCCAAATCCAATATATCTGTCACGCATCCATGGCACCATAAAAAAGGCAAAGGAAAAAGAGACAAATTGCGCTAGTAGAAAAGTGTGAATTGTATCGTTCCAGCTCATCCAATTGCAATATTGTTCTGTCGACGCAGTTAGTGCGCCTCTTGCCCCGCAATACGGGCTCCTCGGCGAAACATTGCAATTTTCCTGTTCAAACATTTTGCCCTCGTGTTGTGCCGTAGTAATCACGTTAAAACTCCTGCCTGACACTTGTTCTGCTACATTTTATTTTTATATTATAACGTAGCTGTCTCCTTATCAAATGAATCAGCCTCGTTTTTTTGGCTGTCATTTTAAGCCGCGTCGCTGCTTTTTTCTGCGCGCTCGTTTCACAGAATTATGCGCGAGCTGTCGACGCGAGATTTCACTCTAGCTTTCCGAGAAATATGATTATGACTAAAGTTAAGAAAAATCATTCACTGTAGTTAAAACTTTATTAGCGGAAATATTAACAAAGTGCTTCGATTGCTATCTCCTTGATAAAGTAGGTAAAAGTGGAATAATAGTGCTTTATCCACACTTAGCTTATCTATAATAGTGTAGTTGAGTATTACGAGAAGCGTCTCAATTTCCCGCCAGCTGATCGCAATTTCCTTACGTTTGTCGCTCCCGTTCCATTCTTATATCGTGTTCTAGTATTTCTTAAATGGACGTTCTGAACCTAAACGAATAAACTTTCATAATTTATGAGCTGGCTCTTAGCTGTCGTAGTTTATGCTGGAATATCATTGAATCTCGTGGTTATGTAAGTAACGTCAATTCGTCGCAATTATAGTAATATTTAGTGAAGGTTTCCTCTCATAAAACGTTAAGACACATGTAAGCAGGAAAAATATGCGCCATAGAAATAGGCTGTTGGCGCGTGCCACCATGTGTCGCAGGCTGACGTCGCTCAGATAAAACATACTAGGTATATACTTTGCATACCAATCGGCGAATTTGTCTCGCGCGTATTTTTACAACGGTTTTTTTACTACGCCCGGGGCCGGCGGCGCTCCTGTTTATTTATAAGGAGTCCATTAGTGGCAATCGCCCTCGGGTAACATGACGTCTTCTGACGCAGCTGCCTGGAGCCGGCACTTACTTGTAAATAGCGTTCCGGCCGCGTCACGATACCGGCTCGGAAACTCGGTCACTCGAGCACGTCCTACGCCCTACTAAACTCGAATTCAAAGCATAGTCTGCAAGCCTCCGCGTGTTTGTTACGATTCGATGCGCTGACTCCGCAGCGTTTATTTATTCCACCGCTATTTGCAACATTGTGCTTCAAAAGCATCAAACATGCTTCCCACAAGCAAAACGAAGAAACAAGAAGTATTGCGCTAGTTTTACGTTTCACGTTCTCGTTTTAATCGTGTAGGCATAACTTTGCTGCGGATCTGCCATACCTTATTTGTAAATATAGGTTTTCTAATTTAAATATTGAACAAGTAAAAGGAACCTCTTCACACTCATACTACCTCTGCTTTCTGTGAGATTTTTAAGAAGCTCTCGCTAAAATGTAGGATCTCCAAGTTTTCGAACTCTTCTGCTGTGTGCTCGGAATTTAGTAATACAGGCAGCATGCTTGAAGATATAAACTAAACTTCAAGGAAAGTTTGATAGTTTTTATGAAGATTGGTTGTGAAAGAACTTTCCTCTATTTAATAGATAATCCGTTCGGATGGCGGAGCGAGACCCGTTTGGCGCAAATATTGTTGACATAGGAAGCGAGTCTCAAGTCACCATAAATAAACCAATGAACGCTCCCCTAAAACATCCTCTTAACGGTCAAACTTAACATCTGCGGCCCTCTCATATACAACTTTTGTTAGAGCGTAATATTTCAGGCGCGAAATTTTTCGTAAGTGCTTTCAAACCTAATTTCTGTCTAGTAATGCTCCGGAAGTGACCCATAAAGCGGAATAAGAAAGATAACCGCTATAAAAAACATATGACCCGTAATTCTACGTTTTATCGAGCTTCTGCGGTAAAGAAAATCTTCGGACATAAATACGTAACACTAATAGAATTTGAGAGCGGCTTGGAATTCGACTAAGCATTGTTGTGGCTAAAGAATCTGGGAAAGTAGCGCGTATTTGTGAGTTATTCGTTTGTAATTTTAATAAAGTCGGAATTCATAGCACGGTCGGCAACATCAGTCTGACTTTTTTCTGCCGGTGCTTTGTTTTTTCCGCGATGAAGCTCTTTCAGCGTCGGCCAAAAAGAATGAAAATGACACAGAAGTGTGACTGTGATGCGCTGCGACGGCTAATGTGTCGGAAAAAGTGGCTTTGGACAAAGCCGTCGAAAATGCAAAATTCTAAGAAGTTTTGGTGGTCTCGCGAAAATATGCTTCGCTATGCGGGAGACAGATGGTGGCTCCAAATGTTGACTTGAATTTTAATCTTGTCATAATATTTTTGCTACAGCTTGTAAGATACAAACAAGTTGACTCGAGTTTAGAAAGTTGTGTATCTTGTTTGTTAGTATATTTACTGTGAGGGAGATGATACGTTGATACGTTGTTCTTAGTTGTTTCTCATGGTACAACAGTTATTAATCTATGTTATATGATGCATTGTTGGCAAACAATGCATCATTTATTCGTAGAAATAAAAGGACCACTGTTTTCAGGCACATACCTGAAATATATGGTGAGAATTAATATAAGTATACGCTTGTATTGTAAAACACATGTCATTTGATCTTGAAATATCGATCTAACGCACGTGACACCACTCTAATATCGTAAAGTTAAACAATAGCGTCACAAGATAAGCGCACTTTATCACGAATCTGTCAAATACATCTGCTCCATAGTCATATTTTAGCTTCGAGTATAACAATCGAGATTTTAAAATACGATCACGGTATTATCTGGCGCTCTCGTAAAAAACTAAGCGACAAAATGTAAAGAAAATTGCTTAAACAACGTCAGCTGGCACTCGGGACCATTTCTCTAGCTTAGGTCACAAAAAGGACTTTGTGAAAATTTGTATGCGATGTCACCCGCGCCTGGTAATCTCGATACAACGATGAAGGGTTTACTTGGTAATAAAGTATGGTTATCTTTTTAATTATTGAGTTAACTTGATATTTTAATAATCAAATGTCAAAACACATACATGTGCATATGTAACAGTGAAATCAGTGATATTTTGTTCTTATTTTAGCCACGCAGGAGTGATAAATCCTCACTTGATTGTAGGTAAAAAATCCTATACTATTCATTCTGAAACGACTTGACTAAAGTTGCAGCTAATATAATTAACGGTAGCGATTGATTAATTTTATTCAAACACTATATATTGTTTCACAAGGTTGTGTATAAGTTTCTTTACATTCAAATATCTTCATCTCTAGATTGATACACGTAATGAATTACATTGATTCCTATCACCCCAAATTACCACATACAATATCTCTAGTTGACTGATTTATACAAACAAGACAGACAGTGTTGTAGTTCTGCGTATTAACACAACAAGCCACTACAACCTCGGCTTATGTTCTAACACAATGCTATTGCATTCCGAATGTTCTCGAATAGAACACGTAAACGAACATTAATTGAATCTCAGATCTATGAAAAGTTAGTTAGTAAGGTAAGTAAACTTTTGTGTCTAGAGTTTTTAACACGCTTAAGAATCCTGTGATATTTGATGACTAGCTATTTGATAATGACAACGTTAAATATACTATTCAATTTAACACGTCATACAGCTCACGTTAGTTTCAACATTACTAGGATCGCAAATCTATGAAAAGTGTGTTTCTATGACAATGATTCGACTGATACCTAGAGATTTTCAAAACGCCTGAAAAATCTATAATATTTGAAGATTGCTATATTTGATTTTTGACATATCATGTCGTGATGTAAATTAAATTGTGAAGTTATTTATTACCAACCATTGTTTTTACATTATTAAAGTTAATAACTTTTGTTATTTTGACGTGTATTATTAAGTTATATGAATAAATTAATTTTGAACTTTGAACTTTATTTCGACAATCGCCTGCGAACACCTCATTTTAGCGTATTTACGGGCATTCAGATCGATGTTCGGTTGCAAGAAGCTAATATTACTTTCATTAAGACAGATTAATGCCGCTCTATTAGAGGTAATGAGACGCAACCCGCGCACATTTGCCTCTTGGCTGTTATGATATACAGGACAAGCAGTAAAAGACTATTATTGGCTGAATGCACGAAAAATAGATCCATCAAATAAGACATTGATTAGCTGCTGCTAATTGTCAATATCCGTAGTAAGTGTGTGTTTTTTCTGATGAATTCGAATAGGTTGCAACGTTCAATTTATTTGAATGAAATTCAGTTTCTTTATTCTTATATCTATATTAAATATATAGAATCTATACAGACTTTTCGCGCGATGTCTTTAAAAAAGATGTTTTTTACTTAAAATTATGGATACATTACTTCGTTGTCTGTTCAGTGATAATACTATCTATTGGTACGTACAGCTATATTTCCCGTATTACGATTAAATAAAATAAAACTACATGATTGTAAAAATTATTGTGTTGATTAAACCTAACTCTGTATTCACGTTTATGTGTACGTCCCTCTGTAGTTTGGTAGAAGCTTGTAGAGGTCGGTACGTTCACTCTACCTCACACACTAATGATGGTGGCAAATTGCTTGGAAATTATTCGCGTAGGTTCACTTGGCATCGATTACATTGTTGCGCTATTCCACGTATTGTAACAATGAATTCAGACCAAATAAATACCTAATTGAAGCAACATTTTGACGCAATCTATTCATTTACCACTACACGGAAATACTTTTGTAATTTTTTTCATACTTTAGGTCGATTTTATACAACTTTTATAAATCACCTATGTATCTATGACATGTCGCCATGTTGATTAGTTTTTTGCCTTAAATGCGTAATAGGTTTGGATTCTACATCAGGCTGTAGTCAAACGTAAACCTGTCCCACGAAAAAAAATGATCTGTAGGTACGTATAGGAAAACGTAGTGCGCGATTTAGAAAAATTGTTTTGTAGTACAAAAAAGAGGTTAAAACTGATTTAAAGAGAAGTAATATGAACAAAAAAGAACTTTCAGAAGACTTGATAACCTCCTTTTTTTGAAGTCGTTTAATAAAAGGACTTACAATAAGCGTTTTAGTAGCAACATTTTACTTAAAGCTAAAAGTAACTCGTAGTTAGAAGTCTTTTGGCAATGTTGTCTGCATATATTGTGCTCGCGTTCAAATCCAATTCGGTTCTAACATAGGTCTGGCAAAAATGCTAGCTTTGATACCCACTCACTGTGTAACTGTTATCGACTAACGTGATATAACGCATTATTCATTGGGTTTGATACGAAAATACACGAATTTATTATACGATATCTCTGTAGGTTTGTGCCTCTTTTATGAAATTGTATGCTTCGATTTATTATTGTATTATTATTCATTGATTTGATAAAAATAAATATGAATAGGGTTAAGATGTGTGCTTTGTGACTTTTTTTTATAAAATTCAATAATATATTATGCTCTATCACATTATTTTTTAGACATTTAGACTTACTTAGGTACTTGATAGGGATAATTCAAACCATAATTTTTCCGATTTCCAAAAGTTATATGAATAAAATAGTTCGCGCATGAAATCGGACTAAGTCACTACATACAATAAAAATAACCCACTTCAAACCGCAAAAGTAATCTTTGATAAGAAAACTAGGTCGTTAAGAAACTGGCAAACAAGTCTGACCGAACCCTAGATTCGATACTTGAGCCTCAACTCGGCTCCCACTCACCAACTCGACATTACTATAAAATTCAATGAAGGCCCTTACGTGTAGACTGGAATCTTGAGCAAATATACTTAGAAATGCTCGAATAAAAGAATTTCGCTGTGATATTTACCGAAAACCCCTTTCAAGTCCTTTAGTTGACTTAACTGGAAAACTAAAAAAAATATTTGTTACTCATTTGATTTCGCATGCGGGCGAAAATAAATTACTTAATAAAAAGTCTCATAGAGATAATTTAGATTAACGATAGTGCGTTCCATCAAACTGTAATACTCTAAACTAGGTATACCTACTATGATATAACGAAGCTTGACTCAGGCCTGTAATTTTACGGTTAATTGCATAAAGTCTATCAATTTACTATCTTACTTGTAAACGTGATCAACTATTGTAGTGTAACATTGTTAGGTGTTTTGTTTTTGTCTTTCGTTTTCAAATCAAACAAAAACAAAAGGCTGATCAGCTAAACTTGTTGATTCAGATGAACGACCTACATACCTGTATAATATACATGATTATACATCATATCAATGATGAATATAGGTACCATCGGTTCTTGAACCGATTGGCATGGTCCGTGACGATGGTAAGCGCCCCGATGGCCTCACACTGATTCCCTGGGAGCGGGGAAAAGCTCTTGTATGGGACGCAACTTGCATCGATACACTAGCTCCTTCTCGCCTCAGTGGAACAGTACAAGCGGCAGGAGCCGCGGCGGACGCAGCAGAAGAAGCCAAGCGGCGAAAATATACATCATTATCGACTGATTATATTTTCGTACCGCTTGGCTTCGAAACTTTTGGTCCGTGGGGTAAAAGCACTAAGTCTTTTATAAAAAAATTAAATAAAATGTTGATTGACATCACTAGAGACAAGAACGCTGGCTGGTTCCTTGCGCAAAGGATTTCTGTAGCAATCCAGCGTGGGAATGCAGCCAGCGTTCTTGGTTCCATACCACATGTAGATTGTTTAAATTTAGTTTAGATGTAAATACTCTTTTTTAGTTCTATTAGTGTTAATATGTGTCAATATTGTTTCTTATTATTGAATAAATATATTTGCATTATAATTAGATACTAAAATCATATAGGTACTGTATGTGTTTATGTTAATGGCTAAACAAACAGCATTAGACCAGATCAGATCTAGGTATCGTATATTATTCCTATCTATTATTTACCCAGATTTGGGCTCGCGCCATTTAGCTTACGGGTTCATTATGCGATCAGCGCTACAATGGGTTTAGCAGTGGCAATGTTGTGCTTGAACATTGTTGTTATAGGTCGGGGGATAACGAGGAATCAACTGGGGCAACAGATTTAACTCGCGGGCATTAACACTATGATACGTGCTTTGATGATGGTGTGGAAATTTACGGTGGAATATCGAGCTGGAGATAACGTGTAATGTAATAAAAACAATGTAAGATATGTCTATATCAGCAACTAGCTGGTGCGCGCGACTTCGTCCGCGTGGAATAGTTATTACCATTAAAACGGTTCTAGTGAGTTAACCTTAAAAGATAGACATATACTGTTGGGAACATTTTGTTAGATTATTTCAAGTGGAATAATTCTTTCGTACACATTTTTTTGATATTTTGAACCGTTTTCACAGCGCACGCAACGGAAGCCCTAAAAAATGAATAATTTTCCCCGTTATTTCCACATTTTCTATTGTTTCTTCGCTCCTTTTAGTTGCAGCGTGATGTTATATAGCCTAAATCCTTCCTCGATAAATGGTCTATTCAACACAAAAATAATTTTTCAATTCGCACTAGTAGTTCCTGAGATTAGCGCGTTCAAACAAACAAACTCTTCAGCTTTATAATATTAGTATAGATAAGAACAATAAGAACAAATATATGTCTATGTGTTTTCACGTCATAAGTAATTAAAAATATAGTTGGAGTAATGAGATTTGACCAGAAATTAAGTTAGCGAATATTATATTGATTGTCAACTCATTGAATCAACCCTAGAGTGCCACTAGTCATTAGTTTGGTGAAAAGCCTTGAGTGATATTCCAGATCCCAATATGGGCAACGATAACATGTTTTTCATAAATACGAAAGTGCTTAAGTGCTATGATCGACAAAAATAATAAATTGATACTATGCCTCTATGAACTATGTATATGTGTAAGTACAGTTTAATTTATCACCATTAAGGTCTAACTGAGTACAATGGCATAACAAAGGATTTTCCTAAGTAACGCATATACCTCGTCCTCAAACTTTTCTCAAAAAGTGCGAAAGAAAAAGTGGAACAGCAAACTTGATCAAGTAAAATATCAAATTAACTCCAAAAGCGTGCGAAGTTTGACGAGCGAACAAGCCATATTCGCCACAGCCTCCATGTAAATTCTCCACACATTGCGGGGATAAACCAGGGACGCAACATTTGGCGATAATTTAATACGTCGGAAGGAAGCGATAGGCCGCGAGCGGCGTAATGTGGATATTATGACACGCACCGCACGTCTCCACTTTATACGCAGCGACAGGCTGACAGGTTCAAATACTTAGCCATGTTTAGCAATGATGTAACAAAGAAAGGATACGACGTTACTATGATAAATCTTGTTTACCATGTTATAAACAAGATGGCGGCTGCAACGCCGCTGCGCTCATTATAATATTAATAGAGCGGTTTTGATTTCGACTTCGAAATGGACTGAGATAAATCAGGGCGACCGACCGCGGTGAAGCTATTTTGGGCAATTATAAAACTGCGATTTCACTTATAAGTCGAAAAAGACTATTATGTAAATAGTACTGACGATTTTTGCAAGATTTGTTCACGTTTGAATACAACTAGCCTGAGTTATAACAGCATTGCTGTCTACTTGCTAGCGGGCATGCCTAGAAAAAGCCAGATCGACTTTCGTCTTCAAAACCTATAATTATAGCGCGTTATACTATTGTATTACGTGAATGACATGTCCATTCTTTTCTTACCTCATTGATTTTTAGTATATCGGGTATATGACGAGCTACAAGTTTATAGCGAGGCAATAAAACCGCGGTAAAGGTAGCGAGAAGAAAACATGCAATATCGATTGGGCAATAAAATGTGAAATACGATGACGCATGGATACGAGGATTACGCCTACTTGAGATGTCTTTATTACCAATGCTTGACTTGCTGGATTACGTATGAAAAGTAATTAAAGAATAGTATATTTCTTACACTTACAGTTAGGTATTGAACCATTTAGTCACCTGAAACGATATCCGCACAAGCAGACAGGTCTTTATTTTAGGCTTGACCTATAGTTTTTAAAACTAATTATGTATGTATGTCTGTACTAAATTGAAATTAGCTCTCAAATGAGGCTACTGACACATTATTTAGGCGTAGGAGGCGTAGGTAGTCTCAGTCTTTCTGGGTGATTTTGTCCCGAAATATTTATTTATTTCGCATTAAATAACATAAAATATACACTTAGCGCCTTCTTTACTCTGACTGTAAAAACTGTACTGAAAAAAATACTTTTTCAAAACAAGTAAAGCTTTCTCAATGTTCATTTTAAATTTTAGGCTGTTGTGTATTATGAACACGCTAAATATCTTATTAAAATTCTTTCGCTAAGGATTATGTTTGCGAAATATAGTTAAGGCAGTCCATAAACTTTCCCGAGATTATAATGCATCCATTAAAAATGCAGGATGCTCAGTTTATTATAACCCGATTTTATAAAATACTGCTTGAAAAATCCATTCTGGAGCAATCTTGGCATAATAACATTAAACGAAAGTACACGAGAGTAGTAAAGTTAACTTAACGCTCGAGTTAACCTTGCTGGCTTGATTTTACAAATAAAATTAATGAAGGGGATTTCTCAGTTGTGTATCTATGATCTTGTCAAATTGGTGCGGTTTTCCAAGTACGTACGCTGCTTACGAGAAGCTAGCTATAGTGTTGGCACTTGTTACAGCGTATTACGTTACTCTGCGTATTCTTACTAAAGTAACAAACAGTCGGAATGTACAATTTAATGTGTCTTCTTACCTACGTAAGCGCCCACATAAATCTTGGCCACCCATCCAAGATCTACCTGCGAAGGTAGCGCCTCAATTTTATTGAACGCGAATGAATACCGTGGCCATTAAGCTACAATCGCTTATTACTAGCAAAGCTCTCGTAATCGCTGTTCCAAACTTACGGTTTAAATCAGGTTTTATTGGTCCTAAAATCGAAATTGCCATCTTAGGTTTACAGCGATATGTAAATTAGGCGCTTTAAGCAACCGTAACGTTTCGCTTGATAGTTAATATTACAACAATGTTCATAATTTTGACGAACGAGGGACCTTTGGATGCTACCTGAAGCGATCCGAGTACGAAATGTTGTCGCTCCTGTACACACACAAAGCAAATATTTGGAGGGTCAACTCACTAGTTCGAGCCTACAATTTTGAGGTTCAATAGAATTGTACATACATACCTGGATATAGGATATAGGATCTACCTGGAGTTGATAAACCCATTTTGAAGGTACCAATATAAGGAAGCTAATGTTCGCAAAATGTAAATTTATTCATATTAGTAGTTTACTTCGTAAAAGGCTTAGTAATAGTAGTGTTACGACAATTACGAGCTATTACTATAATAGCTCGCAATTTGCTCAAAAATATAGGCCTAAAGAAATATGTATATTAACATGTAAGCTATTATGTGAGTTATTACAAAATTCTTATTAATTATACAAAATTACATACCATAAAATGGCACTACAGTAGTCTTTAGATTCACCTAAACACATCCATACAATGATATACGCCTAATACATGTAAAAAACAATACCTCAGACTGCCGCGGCTATACTAAAATCTTTGCTTCGCTCGTTCAAGGCAAATCGTCATGAAGCAAGTAGGTACATAGTAGAACACTCGTACTAGCTACTCTCACAAGCACGCACATATGGCTTAAATGGTTCGCGCGAATAGCGTCGTGGAAAATTCGCAGCTGTGAGTGATAGAGCAGGATAACAAGGACGGTTTCCTTGGTTCCTTGCAGCTGATAAATACGAGGGCTAGAACACGCAAGCATCATGTCTGTCTAACATAGTGTCTGACATCGACCTTATTTAGATCAGTGGCGTGATTCAACATGTTCATGCTTATATCGTGCATGTGTGTTATATCTAACCGTGCTCTAGAAAACATTAGTGATAGAATAAATTGGTTGTGCTCTGTTAATGGCTCGTAATTTAACTTTTAATCATCTATTTTAATTAGTTGCCCCCAGATTCTGTACTCGCGTAATGTTACAAGTTAGATGCTACCAACAATTGAAAGTTCGCACTGTCTGTCGTAATCTTATAATCCAGGCGATTAAACAACATAGTTTCCGTTGTAGGAAACGTAATGTGAACTCTGTCGTAAAACTTTATTCTGCGCTGAAGAAAATAGCGGAATTCTCCGTAACGACCAACAAACAAACTGGACTGTCTTATCGTGCCAGCGGCAAACAATCCGTCTTAGTCTTTCACAATTTTAACTTTTAATTAAAGGCACACGAAACTTGTTATTCATTACAAAATCTTATTTTCCGTTTGTTGCGTCTCGCTATCCTGCAGCTATAGTTTGTATACGTATTTCCAATCGCATTCGAAGCTCGTCTGTCAAGTTTGTTTATCTCGTGTATAAATAAAGAAGGGAACGGATGTTTGCTACTTTTCTCCGTACGCGAGTTGTTGCAAGAGGTGGCGAAGTCGCGGAGTCGATATCCGGTTTGTTGTAGGTACGGTGCAATATGTAGGTGTAGTTTCGTTGTGGTGAAGCCATTAGTCGCGCAGAGTAAGTTTTCATCGGGACTGGGGCCGGTGCTCGCTGCGCCCGATCCGATACCAGCCAATCCAATTTTGCTTCTGCACCCGAAAAGCTCGCGCCGAGAGCTCCATTCGACAAGCGCGCGACAGAAGTGCATTGTTTACAGACCATTCTGTTGTGACATCACTTGGTAGCTCGCTTCCACTCTCATGCTACGTAACGACTTGTTGCTTTGTTTTTTATAGTAAGACTCGATTGATATTGACAAGCACTTAGATATACCACATATATGTAGACTCGACTAGTTAATTTGCAAACGTTGACTAATATTTCGCATGTTATCATGTTTTGCATTATAGCGTCAAACAGCAGACATGCAGTGCACGTCACATTAGATATTCTGACACTATCCTCATTGTAGTTGCTCTGTCGTGTTGACTCTCGAATACAAACATGGCCCACGGCTCACCCGCAGGCTCCGCAACAACTCTATTATAGTTTAAATCATGTTTGTCTAGGTACAAGTACACGTACCTTGATCAAAAGACGACACTTCGGTTGACGCTCTTTGGTAATAAACTTTTTCTCAAATGAGATTATAATCTAATTAACATTTTATCAAATCAGTACAGAGATGCACTATCATATTATTTTATTAATCCCTGGACAAGACTAATTTATTTCCACGAAAAACATTTATCTTTCAGAAGAGAAAGAATAACTATCGTCCGGTCTGAAGCAAATAAATATCAAAAAGCTCTCCATTTCCTACAGCCATTCTCGATGTTAATCTGGAAATGTTTGTTAAAGAATAAACGACCACAAAACCTTAATGTATTGGACATGAGGGCAAATTAGAAGCTTTATTTTATGAGCACCAGTTTGTACAGTAACTAACTACCGTGAAAGAAATTGGCTTCCTTACCGGCACGCAAAGATCGTAGATTCGATGATCATGAATACAATATGGCACCATATCGAGGGTCCCAACTCTAAAAAGCCTATTATAATGCGTGTAGTTAAAAATCGGTCCACGTAGAATCGGTTGCAACCCGGGCTTGTATCGGCGAGACGCGCCCATAGATCACGCTTTATGTGTGACAAATAGTCTCGACTTAGGCGAAATTGCTTTCCGATCCACTCTGACAAATAATGGCAGGCCACTGACGCGTGACCTTCCTCGTTTCAGACTCGATCACAATTTGCCTACTCTTCGATTCCGGAATCGGGACGGATCTCATTTTAGTACACTGACGGCGGATGCGTCCGCTCCATTATTTGCTGTACCCTTCGACTACTTAAAAGACTACAACAGGAAACGTTTTCCGTCATAGTGAGCGCACGGATATATATAAATACACTTTGAAACAGTTAAAAGAATGCAAGGCTAATTTCGTAATGGTAAGTAGGAATATTAATCTCTTTCACATCAAAAGTGCATACCATATAACGGTTGAGTGGGTTCCAATAATGTCCAACTACGAATAGCCAGTGAACATTGTAATGTATTATTAAATACGAGGCTTACATTTAACGCTGAAGTAATTTGGAACAATGTTTCAAATGTGCGAATAAATCGGGATACAAAACAGTGTTACTCGTTTATAATAACGTTCCAAGTATTCAGATATGCTCGAGAAATGGGTATAGTTCACCTTGGAATTAAATATTCCGCGAGGTTGTTTATAAAAATGGAATGCGGCCAGTGAATTACACCGAGTGCATTGTGCTCCAGTCGCCAGATAATATACGAATGTTTTATTCAAGGCCCGGCCTGTCCCCGGCCGAAAGAAATAACAACAAAAGTGGAGACAACACTCATTGTCCCATTCTCAATAGGATTTTGACAGATCTGAAAGACCCTAGACATAAAACGCAAACATTGGTCGTACCTTTTGTTGTGAGTACACGTAAAATTTAAATAAATTCATCACCGCGTGCCGTTATTCGGGTAAAAGCTTTGATGTTCGCTGCCTAGTTTGTAAGCTATTTATTCCATCAACGTTATAGCTGATAATAGATTTCGGACAATTGTTTTTGTTGTCCTGATCTAAATTTATTGCCTTATTTGTATTCAGGGCTAAATCTAAAAAGGTCCGGGAAACATTCAATAAAATTTTATTTTGTTTTTAAAGAAATTGCCTAATGTTTTGGTGTAGGCATTGGCAAAGGTCATGTAGAGGGCCCATTTCAGAAAAAACATCTATTGAAATTTTAATTTCATGTCTTTAATATTGTATTTGTTTCCTGATTCGGTTGACTTCATACCATTAATAGTTTTTTTAATCTGTTTACACTCTGTTGCCTCGCAGATTTCTGTGCAAAATTAGCATTTAAACTAAATAAACCGACCAAGGGTATAATTTTTCTGTCATATTTTTTCATTTTCTGATGTTTTAACTTTGCAGCATTGTTGCCGATTTTGTAGCATGTGGTTTCGACTTGTCCTTGATATATTGTTACCAAATGAATTCTAGTATAATTTCATGTTATTACGTAAGTTTGTCAAATTTATATAAATACAAATACAAAATCATTTATTTGCCAAAGAAATCTTGTCACAAAGTGTTTCGAATCCTCTGACCTCGTGGTAGCCGTTAGGCTGTGTTACGAGGCTTGATAAATATGAACATATTTGTCTGTACATAATGTATGATGATAACAAACAGTGTTATGGTTTGTTTTTCAATATCTGCAGTTGAATAGTCTGCGAGATTGGGCTCAGTTTTACAAGTTCCTATACTTGGATAGATCCCCGGCGTGTCAGTGTTCTTGAAGCACAACTATCGGAAGCGAGTAACCGTGTCATGGAAGGTCGTCGATAAAACGAACAAGTGTCATTGGTTCCCTCATCCTAGCCTCCTTCAGGATAGAAACGTAAGCAAATGCGGATGGCTGAAGTTAAATGAGCCTTACACTCACACCGTATCCAAGTTCGAACAAACTGCTTTTTACCTGACGATTTTTCTCCAATACTTTCGAATTAAATAACTGAAACCCCATTCGAAGTTCCTGTGGCGCCGTCAACGTAGTCAATAAACTATGAAATAAATAAAGCGACAGTAAAAGCTTCCGTTCGTTTTCTTTTACCGTCGGTTTCCGTCCATATATTTTTGAAATTGTTTTGCTGCGCGTTGGCCGTCTTTGAGAAACTTATTCCTGTGCATCGCTCGCGTATAACTTGGCCGGTAAATAAACATTGTTCTAAAACACCAATGAATATTTGAAACGGGAAAGATTTCCCACTCCGTGTGTACTTGTAAAATAATTAAACTCGTCGTGGAAACGCTAAACACGTTTCAAAGTTAAATGAAGTGCTTCGGTCCTATTACACTCTGATGTTTAGTAATGAACCGCACGATGTTTCGTATTAATTACTCGAAGACATTTTTGTGCGATTAATACGGTTGTAACGGGAAATCGTTGTTATTTTACGGGATATTCACTCCCGGCTAAAGTTGAACCAATTGGAGATAAGTCGGAGGAACTTCAAAGACATAATAAACAAAAGGGAGAGAGATTCTTAAATTCTTTGTAATTCAATCAGCTTTATCCTTACTGCGCTCTTTTACTCTTAATTTCAGAATTATTTCTAAAAAACCATTTACAAAAAGTACTGTTAAGGTTTTGACAAAAACATACATGAATTAGTAATTACTTAAATTATTATACTCATGTATGTTTAATGTGTTTACTTTTTTTTTTATTTACATGACTACAAATAAAATATATCTCGCAAATACCAATGAACAGCGCGCCAACAGATAACAATCTTAACTACAGCCGTGTCTTGTTTATATCTTCTTTGGCGCAGAATTAGCGCCATATTTATTGTCGCTGGTACTAGTGCTGCACTAAATATTGTAGCTGTGGTTTCCTGAACTAGATTCCAGTTGTGAACGGGCTATTTTATGGTCGGCGTTAGTAGCAATCACCTCGGCTAAAGAGGGAGCCGCAGCTTGTGTGGACTTGTTTGTACTATTGAGTCGCGTTTAGCAGCGTCGCAACTGCCCCCTGCCGATGTACTCCCACTTCTAAATGGTTTTAGTTTCAGCACTCGGTTATATCAATTCGGTGAACTAACAATTTACAATATTACATTTACTTTTGTTTTTCTCTGGATGTTTGTGAGAACTATTGTTTTTTAATCACTTAGCAAGGACTAGAGTTTTAACTTATTTAATTAAATTCAAATTCAAATTCAAAGCATTTATTTTGACACACAGGACACAACAATATATACATACAAAAGTTAACAACAGGTAGAATATAAAGGTATTATGTTACATTGATGTATCCCGTGCGTCAAAAAAGGTCATACCTCAGCATTAATGCTGCAGATTGCTCTGCAGCGCTGATTTTCAGGTATGACCCTTTGAGACGCGCGGGGTCAAGAGTTGAATAAGAAAGTTAACAAATATAAAAAGAAGTAAAAAGAGAAAATAGATGAAGAGTATACAGAATTAATAACATGGAGCTGATATGATTACATTTGAAAGATACATACAATTTAAATATAACCTAGTAAAGTAACGGACACACAACGTGGTAATTAACAGCCAAGAACGAAAGTCATTGTCGAGATTTGTATTGTAGGTTTAAAGGTAAACAAAAGTAGCTAGCTAGGTCACCAAATGCTGAAAACTAGAATACATATCTATTAAAAATGAGGTTTAATGAGTCAGGTGATTGAGGAACACCCGATGCAGAGGGAGGAGCGATAACAGTAGAATAGCTAGCTGCTAGCACTCCTCTGCAGCTCCATCAGGTATCTCTTGTACCTGATACGAAAACAAAATTTGCTCTGTAGATTACGAATAGGAGGAGGTATGCTATTCCAGCATTTGGTGGCATTAAAATTAAAACTACCTCGAAAGGCTGCACTGCTATGTTTAGTTGTACGGAGTAACAATTTACGTGTATTCCTATGAGAATAGGGGTTACTGTCACACACCCAAACTAGTTTACAATAGAGGTAATGTGGTATCTGATACTTGACTACACCAAATAATAGTGTGGCTAGATGTAACTGGCGCCTGTATTCCATTTTGAGTATATTATTGTTATTAAAAAACGGAGTGACGTGGCTTTGTGGAGGTACAGTAAAGCAGAAGCGAGCGCACGCATTTTGTACCCTTTGAATAGCACAAGAAGTTTTTTTGAAAAGACATGGACCATACACTGAGTCTACGTAGTTAAATCTAGAGAGAATAAGCGAATCAACTAACAGTATACGAAGATCGGTGTTTATATACTTCCTAATTTTGTACAAAATTTTGAGCTTATAAAAACAATTTCTGACTATCTCATTAACATGTTCTTCAAACTTCAATTGTTCATCAAATACAAGTCCAAGGTTTCGGGCTTCCTGAACACGTTCTATAACGTCACCAGCTATATGTATTGTGATTTTACTCTGAACAATCCTTTGCACTTGTAGTTTAGACCCTAGAACCATGTATTTGGTTTTTTTAGCATTTAAAACTAGTGAGTTTGTCTGCGCCCACTGTTGCACCCTATTTAGGTCCTCATTTATCTTACGGGTTGCTTCATCTGTGTCTTCAGGGTTAATTGATAGATAGAGCTGAATATCATCAGCATATATGTGAAATTTACAATGCTGTATGGTGTTAACAACATCAGCACTGTAAAGTATGAATAAAAGAGGACCTAGAATGGAACCTTGAGGTACACCTCTAGTTATCTCACCCAGACCTGAGCGCAGACTTTTACCATTATTTTTCTTAATTTCAACAACTTGAGTGCGACCACTTAAATAAGAATTAAACCAAGCAATGGCAGAAGCATCAAAACCGTAGAAATTTAGCTTAGATAGTAGCAAAGATATGTTAATACAGTCAAAAGCGCGCGAAAAATCAAGTAGTACAAGTATAGTTCCCAACCCTTGATCTTGAGCGGTTAGAATATTATCAGTTACGTCCAACAGTGCTGTACAAGTTCCTCTGAGCTTCCTAAATCCGGACTGCATATCAGGTAATATACCCTCTTGTTCTAAATAATCTGTTACTTGACCACATACAACTTTTTCAAGTACTTTAGATATACAGGGGAGCAAACTAATTGGTCTTAAATCTTTATATTCAATAGGATCGGGTGATTTAGGTATAGGTTTAACAATAGCCGTCTTCCAAGAAGATGGAAACTCTGCTGACATCATTGACTTGTTAATAATAGCAGTAATAGTATCAAGGCTTTGGGGTAGTGTGAGTTTTAACATATCAAGTGAAATACCATCAATTCCTACTGCATTAGTCTTAATTTGCTTTATATATTTCAGAATGGTGTTAGAATCTACAATGTGAAAGATGAAATTGCTACAGCTACATTTATGGAATTCAAAAAAGGTCACGTGGGAAATAGAAATGTTAACATTGCCAGGAATATTTAGAAAATTGTCATTAATTTTGTCCGGATCATCAAATAGTGACGGTAAATCTATCGCTTTGGGTGGTAACACTTTACGTTGCAATGTGTTCCATAGCTGTTTAGGATTTTTTATGTTTCTATTTATATGGTAGTTAAAAAATGCATGTTTTTCCGAGTCCAGAGCCATATCCACTTGTCTTTTTAAATCTTTGTAATAAGTTCTATGACTGTGTTGCTTAGTGTGGTGATAACGCACAAGTGCAGCGTCCCGTAGGCGCATCATGGCTCTAACAGTATCTGTGAGCCAGGGTGACCCACACTCTTTAATGACTTTAGTTTTCATAGGTGCATGAAGGTCGAATATAAATAAAATAGCCTGGTGAAAGCTATTAACCAGGGTATCTACACTCTCAGCTGAATTAATAATGTCCCATCTGATAGAATTTAAATGAGAAGTAAATATTTCATATGATATATTTTGTAGTGGTCGATATGTAATAAGTTTGGGGGGAATTTTTGGTTTCTTAAAAATGAATTCACTAATAACAAAAGCATGGCCATTATCAGAAGCAACCGGTTCGATTTGCAAATTGCGGCTCGGTACATTACAACATATCAAGTCTATGGCTGTCTGACTGTGCACAGTAAAATGAGTAGGTTTGTCTACAAGCTGCGTTAGACGAGTATTAGAAAGAAAAGTCCTATAAGATTTAGCATTCCTGTCGTGGCTATCTAGCACATTAACATTGAAATCTCCCATTAATATTAAATTATCACAAAAAGAAAAAGATGCAATAGATTCAGTTAATGCGTCGAAAAACTCATCTGCATCTACCCACTGAGCACGATAAGCTGTGCCGATAATAACTTTGGATGTGTTCACAGTAAGTCTGACCCACATTTGCTCAACATTGGTTGCCTCTGGGTGAGAGCATAAACGAACATTGATACCTCGCTTGACGTAGAAGCCTACGCCCCCGCCGCGGCCCTTGCGCACGTCCTTGGGGCGGGGCACGTGCCGCAGCCGGTAGCCAGGCACGACGGGCGCGCACCCGCCCTGCCCAGCTCTCAGCCAGGTTTCATTTACAGCTAACAAGTCAACAGAAAACCTTTGCATAGCAGCTATAAAATCATCATGGTTAGTACCTAATGATCCAGCATTAAAGAGTCCAACTTTTAAATATTTACTATTATTACCCATTGTTGTATATGTAAACATATGAGATAATATAAGAATATTGGTATTTAATGAGAAGAAAACATACATACTGTTTAACACTGGAAAACATAGGGTCACAATACACAAAGCTATAGCGTTTTAGTAATATTAAATACATTTTATAAAAGAATAGTGGCAATATATGAGTTATATTCAATACTAAGTTATGGTAATAATTAAGAAACATTAACACAAAAATATCAAGTTTTGTTGTAATATCAAAGGTTAGAATTTTCAATATGCAATGTCTGTATGTTAAATAAATACAACTTGCTGAATAAGTGTTATAGCTTGATACTCTCAGATTCATGTGAAAAATTATAAATAACTTAAGAATTAAGTCAGTTTTATAAATGTGTAAAGAAGAAACAAGATATATCATAATGAATATTATCTTGGAATGATATTGACATGTACAAATAAACATAGCTGTGAGATAATCTGATACAGGTGTTGGCCAACTGATATTTAGCTTCTGTAATTTTACACAAATTATATGGTTTAGGTAGAACATCAGGTAAAATGTACTTATTATGATATAGTGGGAACTTAATTTATTATTATAACATAACCTGGAGTTTGCAAATATAGTTATCCAAACTAAGACAAAAGAATACATTGTTGAAGGTAAGTATAGGAAGAGTATTGTAATTGATGTTATTATGATTAAAAAGAACTGTTTTTTTAGTTTTACATTAAATAAAATAGTTGGAAGGTTTAAGTAGGGATTGAAGATGTGAGTTTTAGATAGAATTAAGTTAAGGAAACCATTTTTTTATATCTTCTGCACTGTATATACGGTGCGTGGCAGAAGTCTTGTCGCGCCTTACGTATACCTGGCCGTCCCTGGTCCACACGAAGGCCCATTTGTGCATCTTGGCAGCCTCCCTCGTCCTGCCCAGAAGTGTCCGGTTGCCCTTAGTGAGCCGCTCGTTGACGAAGATGCGCGCAGGCTCGTGCGGCGGGAGGCCCAGGTGCTCCGTCGTGAGTCCTCGGCGTACTCGGGCGCTCCTGAGCATATCGTCACGCGGAGCACGTCGCGCGAAGCTGACCGCAATAGGTCGAGGCCGCGCCGCGCCGGCCGGGGAGCCGCCGCTGGCGCCGCCAGCCGCGCCGCCGAACTCACGCCGCGCGCCAACGCGCCGCACACTCACCACGTCGCGCTCCTCGAGAGACACACCGAGCTTCTTGGCCACAGCCAGAGTGATGTGAGCCGTGGATTCACCTTCACGCTCGGGAACGCCCGTAATTTCGATATCATTCAACAAGGCGCGTTGTTCCCGGGCAGCGGCATCACTTTCCAACGTTGCGACGGTTTCTTCCAGGCGACGCACCTTATTTTGTAGTTCGCTGATCTGTTTTGTACCGGTTGCGTGAGACAATCTCAACGCAGACACCTCCTGACGCAATTCAGCTACCTCGGCGCGCACCAATTACACAAATTTCGCCATAAAACTAATATACATGTTTATTTTGTAAACTGATTTAGATATATTTTTCACTCAATTAAAATGCATTATCATTCTTGAAGGAGTTATCGAACGAAAGTATAAAAGGATTATTTATGTGAGCAAACAATATAAGCAGGCGCGCCAACACATTCTCGGAATATTGTTCGTATATCATATTCAGATCTCGTCTAATAATAACATGAATAAGCGAAAGGGTTCTTCCGCATCTAAGGTGATTTGTATGTGGTATGTGGGCTCCCGATATCTTTTACTAACTCCCTCTTTCCGCCTTCCTAAAACTTCATCCGACGTCATTAATCACGGATCAAGCGCTATCTTGCGCGAGAATATAGCGCAATCAGCTCTGAAGTAGCACACTCATGTATTACTGTAATTTGCATTAGACACATCACGGCATAATTTATATCCGAATATATCAGCCGTGGCTGTGTAAACTGTACTACAAAGTTGTCGCCTGGACAGCTACATGAACCGTAATTAAAGTATATGTGTACTTACATGATTATATTATTTTAGCCACAGCGTTATTATCCCCTAGGGACAGTTATTGGACCTAAGAGAATGCCGATAAAGTTATTCCTTACATAAATAATGTTTTATTTCGCACTATGTTAGATTGAGTCGTAAATGGGTGATTTTGTAATTTACATTAGGTAAGACATAAAGATATTTTTATCGGCAAATATTTTAGGATGTTTTTGTATTTGTATGAGGAATAAACATGAAAGTTAGTGGATGTCGGCCGTGTGTAAGGTCAAGAGGGACAATAGATTGTGCTTTTGTGGAATTTGGGGGCATTGTAGTGTCCGGTGTTGGGTGGGAGATGGCAGATTGATGCCTGGTGGCCGGCCTTGTCCCCGGACACTGCAGCGCTCAATGCCGCCTGCTCTCTATAGCTTGATGTTCCCACTAAGCTCCGTAAGCTACGACTATATCTGTATTCGACGGCACCTTCATTTGCTGTGTTGCGTCTGGGTCGGAGCCAAATTTTCTGCACCTACTCGCATGTACGCTCGAATGTCTCCGTAAAATTCCTTATCCCACAAAATTAAACCTAAAAGATGAAGTTCACAAAAATATCGCTCGTTTATCGTCTTATCACGACATAAATTTGTATCACAAGTAAAGCACGTAAATTGCGTTTTATGCTGCTAAAGGAGATTTATTTCGATTATTTAATTAATTTTATTGCCGTATCTTTCATCCCGCGAAGTTTTAGACTGTTCTCCATAAAGTTTTGCGCTAAGAAATTATTCTTTGAAGCATAGTTCATGAATACTTTATACCGAGTATAGCTTTGAAATACAGATGAGATATTCGTAAAATTAAAATTCGATCTTCGGTCTTTCCTGGTTTGATTTTTGTCAGCTTTAAAAAATGTTTTTTCTGAAATTTCAATAAGTAGGTGGATAATGGATTCCGTCGTTTCCTTGTTGTTTGCTTTGCCTGTGAAGTCGATACTGAGTAGGTTCTCGCAAGCCTGATGATGCTTATTACGTGATTATTATTCATGGCACATCCACTCAATTATCTGGCACGTTACAATGGCATATCAATATTAGCTTTGTCTACGAGTATATATGCGTTATTACCTACATTGTTAAATATCATGTGTCAATAGAGACCTAATACAAACTGACACGATGATATTATATGTTAAGACGTAAACTTACTTGTATATATGTATATAGCTTCGTGCAACTACATAAAATATGCATGTAATCTGAACTTTGAGTATATCCCTGGGGCTAGAATATTACAGCTTTATCCGTTTTAGAGCCGTGTAGGTATGTATGTGTTATATGAAAATAATGAATTTTCTTCGGAAGTTCGATTATATTTTATTTGCAAAGTTTTGCAAGTCTCTACATTCGTGGAGGGAATAAAATTTATATTACTTATTTGACCCTCGTAAACCGCCGAGAAGACTTATAGGTTCGGAAAGCTTGTCAAATAAAATTCATATGTCGGCCGTGACAATAAATGGGATTGTCAGAATTCCGCCGCTAATATTTTAGCGAGCGTACCTACTTGTTTAAGTACTATGTATATCTATAGAGCGAGCGACCCGGCGAGCTTAGGACGTGTGAAAATTCTTTAAAATTTTTTTTTTAGTTGTTTCCTATGGAGCATTGGAAATTGCATGTAAAATTCGAGGTTAACAATTTTTATAAGAGATAGAGTAATAAAATAAATTAACATGTGAGTGAATCCATTAATTCATAGGCATTTTGAGGTAATACTCTTGCTAGAAATTAGTGTTTTAAAAATTAGTTTTTCTTTATGTTATCATTCTGGTAATGACATCAAAGTTATGTTCAATGTGCATATACTCAACAATTTCTATGGCCTGAGTTCTGTGTAGATCAATGAAAATTCCAATTCTATCCACCGCTTGCATGAAATCCATTGTTCTGATACACATTACAGATTAAACAATGTTACCTCTGATCCCATACCAGCGGGTCGCGTAACGAACTCAAGCAACATATTACAAAAGGTTTCTACCAAGGGTATTCTAACTAGACCTCAATAAGCTCTGTGATTATCCCTAGAAGTAGCAAAATCTAATGGACCGCACTAATTAATGATAGAGCGAGATGATGGCCTCTCTGACTACACTTGAGCGCTTCTGATAACTGAATAAGGTCAATTTCTTTCTTCTCTTTCTATACCTAGACATTAATATTTTTTTTCCTCAACAATCTCAAGCTATTATGATTTTGTTTGTACAACCTTGCTGTCCAGGCTCTTAATTCTATTTTGTTGAAAGTGTTGTTATTCAGTTACGCAAAATAGTTTAGCTAAAATGTTCTTTTCTTTTTTAATTTTTCTCTCTTTTGCACGAATAACTAGCAAGGTTATTTGAAAGTATATTGCTTTAAGTTTGAAGATTAAACGTCTAGTTGAAACTTGTCTTATTATGCAGAAAATACATAATAGAAGGCATTTTTATTTCTATTTTATTTGAATAATCTAAACTGATTCTAACATGAGATCGTAATTTTATTTATTTATTCTCACAATTAGAACCGCTTGAAGCGAATCACTCTAATGATAAATAATCTAATCATAATAATAAAGTTAATTCTAAAAGTGACATAACAAAGTACAAATTAAATCATTATACAATACAAAAATAAAAAGTTGAGATTTACAAACTGCCGCACCTTTTTTTCGATATATCGTTATAATATAATATTTAAGCGTTTATTTAATTGTTTCGAATGTTTTGATCCCGCTTGAATATATAATTTTTGTCGTTCGGATTAATTAAACCGAATACCTATATTGAATTAAGCGAGTGTGGCTCAGCGGTTCCAGTGTCTGCTTTTCATCCAGACGTACCCTGGTTCAAATCCGCCCTACACCAATGACTTGTATTTTTCAAGTTATGTGTAGATTTGCACTCGCTTAGCGGTGAAGGAAAACATCGTGAGGAAACCGACATGTTTGAGGACCACAATATCCGAGGACATGCGTCTTCCGTGGAAGGACCTGGGCGCCCACCACGATGCATCTGCCCAAGAAAACTCCCCTAACGAATTAATTCTGCGGGGGAGTCACGACCCTCAGTCATGAGGAAATACGACTCAAAGAGAAAGAGAGATATTGAATTATTAAGAATAATCCAAGCATAACTATTAGTACTTCTATCAGAAAATATAAAGCATTCTCTAGCATGAGGAAATGCGGACCGGACTTATCCCGATTACTCGAATATATGCTTCAATGGAAGGTATTCTTCAGTTGTGAAAGGCGATGGTTCAGTGAATGCCCAGCAGAGGGACCTCCAACAATATTTAGTTCATATCCAATAGGGTTGGCAAGGAACACTACAAAAACGGACAAATATTTCGGACGGTAAAAGTTTGAAAATTTTTGAACAAAGCAAAGGCTGCTTCGTGAATAAAATATTTCAGCCAAACATTTTAAAAGCTTACTTAGTAACTTTTTGGTTATTATTTATGGTGTTACTTTAATTTTACTGCCTATTTTATTCATTTGCGTGATCGTGGTCGTTTCATGCAATTAAACACAATTATACCTAGTTTCTATTTAATTCTAATTTTATAACTTTTATAAATATCTTATAGGTACTATTGACTTCTAAAGTTGGGGGTTCAACCTGGACAATATCAGTCCAGGAACGACTCAAGTGGTTCATACAAAAGGAGGCCTACACCCAGCAGTGGGATGAAAATGGCTGTAATAACAACGATTATTGACTTATTGTACTATTTAGATGCTCCTCAAGCTATTCCCCAGGCATTGACATATATTATTGTGACTGACTCTAACATCAAAGACAAATGACTTTATAATCCAAACAAGATAGGGTTGCAGTTTGATCTGAACCTGATCCCTGAGTAAATCAAATGACTAGTCCGGTTAAACCCTGGCTTATTGTTGACCCTGAGTATGGTTGGAACGACAATAGTTTCTTAAAGAGATTACACTAAACCGATACCTTTATTGTGGAAATTTCGACACACTTATGCCAATAAAAAATGTGTGATATTTCATAATAATTTAATATTTAGATTTCTATGGTATTTAATCCGCCACCGTATGAGTGAAAAGACTTTATGCTGATTTTTCCCCGCAGAAATCGTTTATTTCGTGGAAATACACGATTAGTGTTAAAAAAAAAATCTCTTACCTATGTAGTACAACGCATTACACAAAGAAATTAGTACTCGTAAGTCGTCCGTAAAAAAAGATAATTTTTTTTCAGCCTTTTTGAGACGCGTATAATACTCAAAGTTAGTGGGTAAGGCCGCGTTTCTTCGGCATTAAGGTCATGCAAATAATTGATCAATTAATTTAATATTAACAATAGCAATCACAAGATTATTACTGTCAAGTTTCAGTCATTATATGTCTGTTGTTTATTTTTTCTGTGGTTATTCGTAACTGCTTTGAGGTACACACAAATATCAGTTAGCTCGGTCTGCCCTGAACGATCTTGGCTTCTCCGCCACTCCTATAACTCCACTTTATATTGGATCTAAGATTCATACCTTCACTTATGAAATCCTACATCTGCTTGTGGTTTAGTTATTAACTTTGCTGCTTTTAAAATGTAGTTTCTTAAATGTTACATAAGTACGTATTTTCGGTAAAGCTTAACAAATGTCCTTGTAGTTAGTCAAATCTATTATAATGAAAGTAGTGAAATGTTTCAGAATTTTTTATATTTTTCTGTAAATATATGAGAATTATGTTATCTAAAATAGTACTAATATAAAAAACTAGGCACTCTGTAAAAAAAATAAAGTTCCAATACGTAATTTAAATATAAATTACCAGGTAACTATAAATCTGAGAAGTCTAAGATAAAAGCCATTATCTACGTATTGATGTTCACTTTTATAACGCGACGACGTAACTTATGAGTTCAGCGTAAATTTGAATCGTGGCAATTAGCCATTTACGCTAATTGCCTACAATTTTACTAATTACATGTTAAATCTAAATTACACGCAGATTTAAAGCAGTGAAAATGAGCAAATTTATCGCGTTAAACAACGCTTTTAAGGTGCAATAAACCCAGTGATGTTTCATGCAAAACGCCTGTATAGATAAACTCAAGAATAAAAGTAAATTGGGCAAGAATATGAATGCATCTCAAACCTTTATAAGATCTTGTGGTACTCGCATCCTAACAAAGAGCTTGGCAACTAACAGGCAACAGTGTAAATAAAATTAACTCTAAAGACTGCTCGTTTAACGTGCAACCTCCGAGTGAATTAACGCTTTTAAGGCTCGCCGTCGACGCTCTTAATAAAACGTAGTTCCCATAACAGAGGAGCGAATGTGCATAATGCATAAATATCGATCGCAGCGCGTTAGGTGGTCTAGTGCACCCTAAACCGCGAATGTAAGGGTATTGCACGAGGCGTGTCGCCGCTCCCCCATTAACGCCCTGCTTGCTAGCTCACCGCCTCCTCGCCAACAATCTTACCCGATTTCCCTTTGTTATCTCGCACTCCGCGGCCGCCGCCCGGGATCCGACGCACGGCGAAATTAGCTCCTAACTTTTTTATTCAGCCGGCACACGAGAGCTTTGTTGCCTTATACACAGCTTTAAAAAGATTTTCATCTGAACACGACACGACGCTTGAAAACTTCGTTATTACTCAACGAACGAGATGCTTGTAGATTTTCATTAACAGTCTCACTTGGGATAGGTTTATTTGATGGCACGGGTGTGTGGTCGGAGTTAGTATTCTTGGAGTACGAGCGACCGCCGGCTGAGGCTATTATGTCGAACGCGTGTGAAGATACAAGACACTTAGCTCCTCACGTTACCGCACTACAGCGCCAGTCTGAGTCAATATAAAAATGTTTCTATTTGCCCAGTGCCAAGAAAAGATTCGTACAAATATAAGGAATTTTTTTAGTAAATAACTATGTTTAACTTTGCCAAACACGAGCAGAATAAGCTGACATTAAATAGCTGCGACATAAATATATATATATATATATATATATATATAAAATGTGGAGCGAATGTTACTGATTGTTTTTATACCTTCTTCGTTACGTAAGAAGCAGACAATGGTTTCATTTGGAGAGCTGCTTATGATAAAAATACGAAACAATCAACACCCACTCTGGATCCTCCGTTGTCTGAAGAACCCGCGACGTGACTTCTTTGATCATTTTTGAATTATTCTTCTTTGTCGCGAGCACTTGTGAGAATGAGAAAGTTGGTTGAGATTTGCTATGGAAGAGTTTAAAACTGGTTGGATTTATTTGTTACCGTTGTGCGTGTTTTACTTTGAGGAAACTCATTACAAGTCGGATTACTTACACATTCAGTTGAATCAAGTGATTAATTGCATTTTTCCTATTTCACTTTGATATTACGAGTAAGTATCTTATGTTAGATCAGATTATATTATGCTTTTAGGTAGCTCATGCACTCATAATGGCGTGTTTTAATAGCCCAAATATGCTTTTGAACGTTATACCTAAGTGAGAGATATGTCCTCTCTAATTATAGCGGGTGCGGTCGCCTGCTAGCTCCGGTACTGCATTCGTCTATTAAAATATTAAATTCCAGCCACAATTAATTAAAACAATTTCATTTCGTACTCGGCCATGTTTTCCTCGGGTTTACGTTGTAGAGCTCGCCGTTTGTTGTCTTTGCGTTCGCGAAAATTTGTTGACCCTGTTAATTAATCGTTTTGTATGCAGACAAGCAACGTTCTATCTTAAACGGGCCTTATTTTTGAATTCCCGGGCGAGTTACAGCTAGACTGAGTTAGGTAGTCGCTTTATCATGTTCGGTAGAACAATCTCTAGGATATAATGTGCGAGATGCGAGCAAAGACAATGTAAATCTGATACTTCTGACCACTTGTACTCTTTATAAATGGAATACAATTTACTCCTTACCACACAAACATCCATTAGCATTCTGAGTACTAAGTGTCATTTATGTTGTAGAACAATTACGTAGAGGTTTCACACCTGTCTCATCTTCGTTCGTCGGAAAAAGCTTATTGCTTCCATAGTTTTAATTTGAAGCATTTGATTAAAACAAATGATATGGCTACTTTTTTTATAATCATCGGCTGTCTATGGGGTATTGTAGTGTGTGAGAGTAGTGCGGGCGGCGGCGGCGGCGAGGCGGCGCGTCAAGTGAGTCACGCCGAATGCCGTGTTTACTGCACACTGGATCTCGGCTTAATGGAACTCCGCAGTTACCGGAACTCATTCTGTGATTAATTGCGACGTCATCTGATTATAATGGAACGGGCTCATAATTTCAGACAACAATCCCTATGATTTTTGCATTGGATGGGAGTTGTTTCTACGGTTTTCGTTAGTAAAACAAAACAGCATCCACGTGCCAAAGAAGCTGAAGTTTCTGCATTATGTATGAGTAATTGAGCGCTACAAATGCATTATGCCTAGTCAATGTGTTGCGCAACGTGTCTGCGAGTAATATCTGGCGTGTATTGTAGTGTTTAATATGGAGAGCGGGCCCGCCGAGATGTGGGAGACACGCGCTAACCTATGCTCCGGATTCCGCCTTAATGGCGGTCCGCTGGTACCGGAATTCATTCCGTGATTAATAGCAATCTTATCAGATTCCAACACTATACATTTAACGGGCCGATCGCTTACGGACTTAATCGCCACCCCGCCTAAAAGGTGCGAATTAATTACGCAGATAGCTGCTACAATCCGATACATTAATTTGCTACTAATTGATTATTTGTTCGGATCTCTTTGATTAAAATCTGCAAACATTATTGGAAGCTTTTGCCCGTAAAGCTGTCGGTTGTTTCGTAAATTCGCTGTCGCCTAATTGGTTTTCGAAGGAACAATTGACTTCACTAGTAGTTTGATTTATGCATTAATTGTTTATTAAAAGTTTCGAATCCATTCGATGTTGCTATTGTATGCGTACAAAATTCCTCAATAACACAACAAATTAATTTAACCACGAAATTGCCTGTGATGTTTTTAAATGCTCACTCAAAAATTGTATGAAATAACTGAGAGAATTTAAAGAAACAACAATGTAATTTAAATATGCTCGTAACTTAATCCATTTTTAATCAAAACCGTATACATAATGTCTCTGTGTCTTACAAAAATATCGGGAGAGAGAAATAAAATTTACTTTTGAAAATTCCGCTTGTATAAAATAAACATTTTTAAAATCATTGATCATTGTTTCGCGTTTAACACGAATATTAATTTATTGTTTTTCGTATCTTGCACCGTAAGAAGTATGCCGGCTTGGGCAGCAAGGCTGGCGGGGCGGGCGGCTGGGGTAGGCGGCGCGGCAGTCGTAGCCAGGCGACCCGGCGGCCGCCCGTCAACGTCCCGGTTCCCTTCACCCCCGTGACTTAACCATGTGCTGTGTGAAACATTAAAATGGATGATTATCCTGTTTGTGGTGTGTGTGCATGTGAGAGCTACCGCTGACAGTCAGTGCAGACAGCGCGCCATGCGGTGAGCGCCACCTCCTCGGATATGGTGGACCCGCTGAAAATATTTTGGGTTTTAACTAATAGCACCTATCTTGGTAAGAAAAATTAAATGAAAACATTTTTTAAAGAAACAATATGCTATTTTTTATTTACTGTTCTGGGATACAATTTGCCTGACTGTTGACAAATTTATGAAATCTAATAGAAACTCATTCACAAAAAGTTCACTATTAATTTGAAGGTTGTAAAATTAAATGAAAAAATGGAACAATCTAAAATTATTTTGATTTAGTTTGGATCTACAAACGATGCTACCTGGCTAAATAAAACCCGTCGAGAAATAATCCCTTTTCAAATCAAAGCTGAACTCAACTACGTCAAGAAACAAACTTTTGCTAACTGGCTAGTTAACAAAACTTTATTTCTAAGAATAGATAGGATAGATAAAGTTTCAATTAAAGCGATGTTAGTAATATAGATTACAGTTTCAGTGCCCGTATTTATAAGATTTAGATTGAAATAAATCTAAAAATATGGGCACTTTACTTAGCGTTTATTATCATCAAATAAAACTACAGGACGGGGTTTCCGTTAATCCTATTTACTATCTCTTAGCTCTCCGTCGCAGTTCGACGGTTTACGACTGATTTTACTGTCGCTCCACATTCGATGCTATGCCACCGTATCTTCTGAATACTAAAATTTGGGAAATAATGCCCTCGCTACTTTGAATTGTCTACTTACTATTCTTCCAGGCGATATCGACAATCCTTTATATTCTACGTGCCTTATCGCTCCTACAATCTTATCTTGCTCCCGCTTCTCAGAACGTAAAGAGCACCGACCAACAAAAGGCAACAATTTTTCATCCATTAAAAATATGCTTTATTTTCATCGCGATAAAAAGTTATCCAGTAAAATATCTAAGCCCATTTTCTTAAAACTTAAAATTGGATCTATTTTCCTTTCTTTCCTTGTCGAAAAAAGTTGAACAAAATAAGTTTTCTTCTCGTAAATTATCCTAAAAGATGGGTAGAGACTCAAGCTATCCAATATTTTTCTCGGTTGGTTAATTTATGTCGTTTAATGTTATAATTGTTTTAGGCGGAATCTTCTTACGGCTGCCTTTCTTCGGAAGGCTTTCCTTCATTAAGCCTATTGTCGGCTTTACATTTTGCATCCTCTTGCTCTGTTTCCACTTTTTGTAGAAATTTATTATAAACACCAACCTCCGACCTCTGTTTCAGGCAGCACCTAATAAGGAAAAGTGTATTCAGGATTTTTGAGAATTTATTAGCAGCGGGGAACCCCGATATACAGCTTTATTACGCAAAAACAACTCCAAATATTAAGTCACAGCATAATGAGCACCAGTGAGATGCCAGTAGGAATACTGGCATTAAAAATAACATCTTATGTGTATCATTATTATCATTAATATTACAGGATATATATTAATAATTCCGAAATATTTTATAAAAACTTTTATCTATCTGTTTATTTAAACGCCCGTAACGCAAAAACGGCTGAACGGATTATCATGATTTTTAGTATGTAGGTAGTATGAGGTCTTCGAAGTGTCATAGGCTATTTTTATCTCAAAATAACGCGAGCGAAGGCGTGGACGGCCGCTAGTGTAATATAAGACTAGACGTTAGCGGCGTAAGTACCCACCGCTAGCACCAACTTTTCTAAGTAAAATGTGGTTTGTGTTTGCAACTGAGGTTTGCCGTGACAAGGGTCTTCAGAGCTTTAATTAACTTTTTCATTTCAAACTTTACTGTTTGTCGCTTTTTGTTTGTGTATGTAATTACACAATTTAAGCGAAACCTTTCATGTGAAAGTTATTCAAAGAAGTAAATTGCTTTTGAGTATAAAACTGCTTGGAGGGTTTTTCTTGGCCAGGTGCGAGTATTTTAGGGCCTGTCAAACCACCACTTTTGGCATAGGTTTAGAACAAAGAGCTGTTATCATAATAATATTAACCTAGCCGTCTAGCACGGTAGAAATAACAAAAGCTGATTGAATAATAAATTAAAGTAGTCTTCTTACTGTTTACTTAATAGGTAAACAAATATTGTATTATTATTTCATGCCCTAAAACCCTTTAGAAGTAACCTATTAATAATATCTAACTCGAAAAACATTTTAACCTACTTAAATAAAGAGTATTTATTTATGTTTTGTATATTATTGTCTGATCAGATAAAAACGAGTAATATAGAAGGTACACACATATGGCCATAATTCACATATGGTCATTTTACAATCCATCACCCGATATAATTAATTATAAAGCTGAAGAGTATGTTTGTTTGTTTGTTTGAACGCGATAATCTCAGGAACTACTGGTGCAAATTGAAAAAAACTTTTTGTGTTTAATAGACCATTTATCGAGAAAGGCTTTAGGCTATATAACATCACGCTGCAACTAATAGGCGCGAAGAATAAATGGAAAATGGGTAAAAAACGGGGAAAATTATTCATCTTTGAGGGCTTCCGTTGCATGCGCTGCTGCGAAAACGGTTCAAGATATCACAAAAATATGTATGAATCTATACTAATACTATAAAGCTGAAGAGTTTGTTTGTTTGAACGCGCTAATCTCAAGAACTACTGGTGCGAATTGAAAATTATTTTTGTGTTGAATAGACCATTTATCGAGGAAGGCTTTAGGCTATATAACATCACGCTGCAACTAATAAGAACGGAGAAATAATGGAAAATGTGGAAAAAACGGGGAAAATTATTCATCTTTGAGGGCTTCCGTTGCGTGCGCTGCGAAAACGGTTCAAGATATCACAAAAATATGTATGAATGAATTATTTCTCTTAAAATAATCTAACAAAATGTCTTCAACAATATAAATTCAAAAAATTCAAATTCAAATTCAAAGCATTTATTTTGACACACAGGACACAACAATATATACATACAAAAGTTAACAACAGGTAGAATATAAAGGTATTATGTTACATTGATGTATCCCGTGCGTCAAAAAAGGTCATACCTCATATATGTCTATCTTTGAAGTTTAACTCACTAGAACCGTTTTTATATAACCGGTAATAACTATTCCACGCGGACGAAGTCGTGGGCACCAGCTAGTAATATCTATCTATTAAAACAGAAATCACAACGATAATTTAGAAATGGTTAAAAAGGATGCAGGTTACTAAATCGGTTATTGTATTTATTTATGTAAAAAGCATTCAAATGTAAATTGTTTATAAAACAATCACACGAATTTTATAAGACAATATCGCTCCTTACGCCAATTACGCTTGCCGCGTTTTCACGCAAAATCGCAATGGCCAAACTTTGCCACCTTATTGTTTGAATACAAATAGTAATTATTGCTTATAATTTGGATCATTACTGGCCGAAACACATCCCGTTGCGTGTGTGATTCGGAGAAGGAATAATTATTTAATTGGCGCCCAGATTGTGTTAATCATTTGTAATCAGAGATGTATCAATAACTAGTGGATGCTCGCGGCTTCGCTCGCATTAAGAAGTAAAACTTGCATCCCCTATTTCACCCCTTTAAAAGCGGCTTTTCCAAAAATCCTTTCTTAGCGGATGCCTACGTCATAACATCTACCTGCATGCCAAATTTCAGCCCAATCCGTCCAGTAGTTTGGGCTGTGCGTTGATAGATCACTATATCATTACGTGCTAGTAATTTTCTTCTATTCATTAAGTTTGTTATGTGTGTTTTAGCTTAGTGCCTGTTTTGCAGACTACTAATAAATAAATAAATATCAGTCAGTCAGTCAATCAGTCAGTCAGTCACCTTTGAGTTTTATATATTTAGAGGAGCAATTTTCCTTATAATTGTAACACATATTTAGGCGTACGTAGAAAGTTAATTTTATGATCGTACTATGTGTGAAATAAGAACAATGCCAATACTTTCGAAATATTTTCTCGCTTCCAAAAACAACCGTGTGGCGCAATAATTATAAAGATTAACAATTTAACCTGAAGTATAACCTATATTGTGCCTAGTGTGTTCTAGAATAGCGTAAGTCATAACTAACGATAGATACGCAAACTAGAATTCCTGATCTTGGCAACTTTATAGCGGAGTTTCCGACATGTTCATACCGGCACGTATATCACGTACTTGTTGCCGACAAAACTTCACATAAGCTAACTTTTAACATGCACATAAACTCAATCTACAGGTCGGTAAACATTTGCTAAACGACTCCGTATTTTATATTCTGATACTGCCTACTTCCCCCGCATTAGCCACGCGCGGTTGGTGCCTAATAAGTCGCATGTTTAATTAAAATCTTTTGAAAACTTTGTGTGAGCCTACCCGCCCTTTACGAGATAAGATTAATTTTATAAGGATTTCGAGCGAAAGAGATGGTACGCCAGATAAGTGCCTATCGGTAACTACCGCCGCATTTATTAATTTCAGCAACATAAATGAACCGATGGTTTAATTATGAATTCAATGACTAAGAACGAGTTCAAATGGATTAAATTAGAGTCGCCGTAAAGATTCTCAAGCAACTTGTTTGTTGGAAATTTAATGAATAATTCAGATATTTATCGCACTCTCGGAGCATTACTCAAACTCATCTCGGGTGATTCATCATAAGTTTCTCGCGCGCTGTTTGCGATTCTGGTCACGATGCACACAAGTTTGCCATTCCGAGCAAAGAACAAGATAACGTGAACCGTGTAACTACATCGACTGATGGAGAGATTCAATTTCAGCAAGTGGCTGACTGTAGACCGCTGCAGATTTATTTTATTAGAAAAAAAGGTCGAGAGTGCACCTGCGGCCGGGGCCTAGACCGAGACGACTGAATCGGCTTCAAATGAGACCTTAACTCAATCGGAGCGACGCAGTGCTCGTGCAGTGTGCGCTCGAGTGTGTGTAACTGCAAATATAATCGACACAACGCCGACACAATCAGCCAATCCACAGCCAAGCGCGCCCACTTATACTAATGCGTCCCATTGAAAACGACCGCGCTTCACTTTCCGCTAGCGAGCGTTTTATTTGTTAAATGCGTGCCTACCAAACAGTTTAACCTTTACATTGCCATTCGAGGCAGGCGCTCTATCACCAGCTTTTTTCTCTCTTCTTCCGATCAATCGCATTCGGTTCAATCTAATTTGCACGCTGTGCGCTATTTTTAGCGCGCCGTAAAAACGTAAGACCCACTCAAATTGTGAAAACATTTTTCTTCGTACTATTTCATCCGGACTAGGAATTTCTGATTTTCTTGGAATTGGAAATGTTGATTGCTCATATATTTTAACTGTTTTAAATGGCAAACAAAATGTATTTATTATCTTTTAGTAGGAATTTTATTTGGCCAACTTTGAATATTACTTATGGCCAAGTGTTACACAGTCACGACGATGGCTTTGTAAAAAAAAAGCTACAATTAAATTCAAACAGAATAGCAATATTGCTAGTTCATCCGTTTGTTTGCGGTCATCGGGCACGTCGCTCCCTCTCTTTGTCATTTGGACGACTAAAAAACTGCATCGCGGATATCGCAAAAATATTGGAAAATCACCGGGAAAGCCAAACTATTTGATAAAACCGGCTAAATCCGGGTTCTGCGACCCCTTTGTGTACTTATGATTTTTATACATGACACCAGGGCTTGAATTGAATATTTTATGATACCTACAATCACTTTTACGTGACGAAGGGGGCGAACTATATTGGCAATATAGTGGATATTGCTTCCTATGCCATGCCTCACTTATCATAGCATCCAATGTTACTCGCACCTTCGAATATGTCATACGCTCATAGATTTCCCCTCGTCCCGTCGTATTTTTGAGGTTTTCATATGCGGCTCTAATATTAGGCAAAAATCTGCTTGCCGCATTATATTGGGCACTTTTTTACCTCAAAATATTTAGATGGAAGGATGCTATGCTTTCTCTTCTGACATAAACTCCAGATATAATTTCCTCATGGCGTAATAGCCATAAAAAGGAATTGCACACCCCTAAACCTATTATCACCGTAGTAAATTACTACAATGGAGCGGTACGCAATTAATTCGTATGAATGCGCTAATAACTGCAATCTCGTGAATCATCATTATGGAAGCGTGTCAAGTGCCCGTCGTAGGCACGCGCCTACTTTTCCCAGCCCCCTAGCGAGGCCGAGCGCCGACTCGCTGAGATTCTAGTTTATTCTATCCACCAATTCAATTATTTACGTCCATCCTCGAGACTCCAGGTAATCTAATACAACCGCCGAGCATAGTACTCGACTCATGTGATTTCTCTAACATATATAATTGGATTTAACAGTTTCCTTGAACTTAGGATGCTTGTGTTCAACTTGCTCTTACTGAGGATAACCAGCGCCTCGAATGATTTCCGCTCCGGTTAACTTCCGCCCGCTAATTAATTAGCATAAGCAGATTGTGTATCGTTTAGTCAGGCGCCGTCGATTGTCACCGACGTCTGGTTGCTGGTTGATTACTCAAGAAACGTTTCGCGACTCTTAGGTGTGTTTAAGAGTGAGAGTTCTGCCAATTACTTAAGAGCAGTGATCATGGTAAGATAACCATAGTGTCGAGAGATTGCAAACCCTTGTCTATGAAGTCATATCATGGCAATTGAATAAGAATTTGAAAGTTGCTCAATAGTTTTGAAGAATTTTACATCTCTCATGTTCGGTAAGTAGGTCCTTATTACCCCCAAATGGGGCTTGTAAGTAACCAATTAGCGCTCTAGGGTAATAATGTAGCCAGAAAAGCCCTAGGGCGGTAAGTAATTAAAAAAAAACTTTTCACTCTTTCAAAAAGTTCAAGTAGTAGACAAAGGAGGTCGCTTCGCTATTCAAACTCAAACTCAAACTTCTTCGTATGAGTAATAATAGTCATCAATTTTAAATATCAAACGGCGATGCTCAATTTCGTTCCTGACAAAAAAAGATGAAAAAAGGCGGGAATAGAAAACTTACATTTTAAATGTTGTTTGTTTTTGGGATTTTTTTATAAATACGTGCTAATTAGGAAAAAAACATGAGTTCTGCAAGTGATGACGATATATTATGTAAGCTGCACTCCTGATTCAATGAAAATGAAAGCTGAAGTAGCAATTAACAATATTCTGCTTGAAAGTTCTAAAGAGAGATACTTGAAAACTTACGACGAGTTCATGAAGTGGCGAAAAGAAAACGAGTAAGTTCTGATTTTGTCCGTGACCAGCAAATATCACTATCTCAAACTTTTAACATACCCATAAAACACCTAAAATTGTTCTCATTTCACTATAAATTTTAACCATTAAAATGTTTTATTCTTGTAATACAGGTTTTTTCTACTTACCTCACAATCGAGATGTAAAGCAGAGTAGTAAGCTCGGGTGTAAGCATCAATTGCACCCTCGAACTATAGGCGCCCTCGCTGCGCTCGTGCGCCTATCTCGGGCTGCAATTGATGCCTTACAGCCCTCGGCTACTAATCTACTATTTTAAACTTTTCTTCTAGACGACAATAGTAACATTCTATAGGATATTTATTGAAAATCCCGCAAAGGTCCTTTTTGTCGTCAACAATAAATTGAAGAGGCAGACATCCATAACTGCTTGGGTTCGGGACATCAATTCGCATTGCCTAAAATTTCGTCCTCGGGACGTGTTACGGGTACGTTGCCTGCCAACTTTTAACACCCCGCATTATTTTTTCTCGACACGAGAATTGCAGGGACATTATCACTTCGCATTTCCTGGCTCACATAAACGGCATGAATTTTGGCCACGCACGGCAATTTCATAGCGATTTTTATTGGCAGTTATTTACTTCGGTAACATATGTTAAAGTTTAAACTATCAACGTTTGCATGAGGAGACTGCATTATGGAAGAAATAAAACATAGTAGGTATTCGCTCGTAACATTTTTTTTATATGAGTCAGGCTTGCGCTTGATCACAACTTGCCTTATGTTAAGCAACGTTGTAATCTACGATCTTGCGCGCATACCTAGAAGAAACCTGTTAACTTTAATAGTCAGTTTATCTGTTCTTTGAGAGGCTCACTGACTCTGTTTTAATACTTAAGAAGGTTTAGGTTAAAATAAATTGTAGTGTATAATTTCTATTGCCGCAGAGGTGTTGCTTAGCCGTTTATACTGTTGACTTTGTTCGTATTCTTCTCTCATCTGAATATTATTCGATTGCGACAGAGAAGCACAAAGCAGGAAATTGTTTTTTCTTCAACAAAGAAATGTCGAATCTCTCCTTCCGCAACGAAATTGTGACGTTTAAAAATATTTCCATATTTTTGTACTCCTTTCTTACATTCCTTTCTTATGAGTTTTCGTGTCAATCTTGCGTTTATTTGAAGACTTGGATGGGATGTTGGCTGTAGAATTTGAGAGCTGTTTGATGTGTGTAATGTGTAGCACGTATAAAAACAAGAAACAAAATGTTTCATATTTGTCATCTTTATCTTCAATTTCAGCTGTCCAATTTAAATTTTCATTGGAAACCCATGATTCTCAGAAAAGTGTAAAAATATCTTAATTTGATCTCGTGTCCCTTTGTCGGTAGTATGTCGCGTCGCTTGGAAATGACCGCAACCATACACACACATACTCGCGCACTCTCATGGGAAATCAAGATACAATTTCCGATATTCATCTAATACTTATGTTTGTACTACAACATCACATGTATCTTTTTGTTATTGCCTCTCGTGCTCTGAAACGTTCCAGGCTCGAGGGACCTCACAAAGTATGGTGGTACTGGTTTAATTAACTTCTCCAACTGCTAATTGTGTCTAAAGACAGAGACAAACTGTCGGACACACCTCGTCTATCAATCCAATTAACGAATTTTACACTGGACCATTAAAACTTTGCTGACCCGTTTCGGAAGTTGTAAAGAGCTAAACGGCGTACTATGCCCTGTAGCGGAAACGAGTGGCTCGATACCTCTCGCCCCAATATTTAACTATTGGGGTATAAAAACGCGGCAACAGCGATTGAGATTCGTTCGTATTGTTTGCTTTCAAATTACTGCGTCGTAAAAAGAGCTAAAAGTATCCGGCGTTTCATAACGTCTCGTCGAACCGGTAAAACATCTACGACATATAAAATATTACCTATAGTTTTCCGTCACGTGCAAAATTGCAAACCTGTACCGTTCGCGTTTTATTGTTTCCGAAACCATTATTGCGACACACACCGTTAAACGCAAAAACGAAACGTTGGGAGCCGGCGGAAAGCCAAAAAATTTCAGCGTTTCGTTTCCACTACGTCCATACCACTCCAACTAATAATTGAAACAGAATCGATCCCAGTAATGAATGGTTGCATCGCGCACTGTTCACGCATCCACAACATTGGTACCTACTACCTAGGATTTATACAGAAGTAACAACACTGAACATTCCACGAAACAGAGGGAATGAAAAAAGAAAATATGAATAACAATTTAAGTAAGCTCCAGACAATCGAGTTAAGCACTGTTGATCCCATGTTCACTAAAGATATAATTTTGAGAGGATGGCTTCCTAACATAGGAAATTTGGTATTTCAATCGCGTTCGCGGAAAGGGAACAATCCCCATTTATCTTGTGAAGTATTTTGGAGATCAGATAAGACGATCACAGTGGACGTTGGATTTTCACGGATTTGAGCGCGAGGCGCGAAGTCGAGAGAAGTGCGATTTATCGGACTGCTGCCGATAGGCGACATATGAAAGCCAATACACAGCCGCGCCATCTCTCCAGCTTTGGAACTCGCCTACAATCCGCCCCCGTCTTTCAAACTTTAACAATGAACTTCAATTGTCAATTGTGTTTTTTCTCCTGGAAAGAAACTTTCTAGAATCTTCTTTTTTACCGTGCCCTATCTGACTTTGGCACGTCGACGCAACTTTTTATTTCTTCTCATATGAATCGTCCAGACGTGGCTATTACGTGATAAGGCCAAAGCCGTAAAATATTTCTGAACATAAAGTATACTAAGTTGTAGTAAACGCTAAGCCTGGCCCCTCCAGATTAGCATACATTACCAGTCCAGCCGACCTCAAGTCTCGGCCGAGTGGAAGTTGACGAATGTCCGCCTAAAATAGCGCCATATCTGCATTATTCCTGGTATCTGGCCCTCGACCTTCCGCGGGAGCGCTCCAAGCACGTACCGACACTCTGCACCTCTTGATAAAGAATTTCATTATCAAGCACGCAGCTTGTATTATGAATGTGTCCGGGTAATAAGTTCTCGCCTCGTTTCTGCTTCGTAATTAAACGAATGGTCCTTAACTTTTTATGAGTAATGCGGAATTACGAGTATGGCTGTTGGCGTAAGTTCTAAATGGTCGACTGTAATTTTTCTCTGGTTAACAGGAAGCAATTGGAGTTAATTTGGTCATGACGAAAAAATTCAACGGCGGCTCGCGGAAATGTTTTGGACGTAAAAGGGATACTTTACTTTTTGCGGTCTATTAGTGAACACAACAAAATACTTAAGGTAAAAAAGGCATGCGTCCCAGGTCCCTATTTATTTTTACAAAACAGGACGGTTTACTGAAAGTCTCTTTTGAAAGGTATTATTCTATTTTCTTTAATCCTATCTATTCAGTTACCAGCTGAAATTAAACTTGCTTTCAGTCAGCAGGCCAGACTTATTTGTAGCGAAGTTGGATTGCAATTAACTGCCCTATATAAGATTTTTTTGCTTATCTGGAAAAATCGACGTTCTTATATTTACTGTAAGTTTAATAATTGTAGACTACGCCTCCGTGTTTTAATAAATACATTTTTATTACAATGTCACCTACATACAGATAGTCATAAAAATAGTAGCTATAATCTGATTTAGATACAAGTATCTTGCACGTATACGTACAGTTGACTAAACAATATTGTATTATGTACTCAACATACGTACAATTTATTACTAATACGTCCTAATCCTATAATTTATAGTCTAATTCAGTATTTCCAAAAAATATCAACTATACCAGCACTGTATATACAATTTATTGTAGTTATTTTCATCTCAAAGTATTATAATTTAACTCAACTAAGTATATTCTGTTTTAAATTAAAAAAACTTTTTTTTTATTATTTTAACCGTGTTTACTACTACTGCTACTTTTTATCTCCGATTAAGGCACCGCGGAGCGTGGCGAAAACGTTTCGTAAGTGTAAAAGTCAACTGCTGTGATTGCTTTAGGACAAAACAATTTGACCTAAAATGTATGTGATTAAATCATAACCCGATATGAGCATTGCTCTCAGCCAGTCTTAGACAGTTTGTCGGCGGCTCGTTAGAATGCGGTCGTGTTTGATTGCCGTGCAAGGGGAATACTAATAGGGCTTGCTTGATTGATTAATTAGGCGCGTGGACTGCTCGCCGGAATATAGGACCAGTCATTAACTGCCCTTTGTTGCTGATCAAAGTTAAATTACTGGACGAACGCTTCAGGGGACAGTTGTTTTTTTTGTTTCGCCCCTATCTTGTTCTAGTGTTTTAATTAACAGATTTTTTTGCACTGTGTGTAATCTAGATTTTTTTATTTCCTTAGTAGTTTGAGTTTACTGGTACTCTACTCGTATTAAATATGTCAAATAAATATTCATAACTTGCTGCGATGGATAGTTTTAACATAAAACAAATCTAGCAAAAAACTTTTTCATTCTAATAAAAACTTAAAGAGGTCACCTGAAAGTTAGTAGTAAAGGCAAAGCTAACTATTTGCACAAAAGTAACCGGCAAACTTTAGACAGCGTCCCTGGAGTGTTTGTCAAAAAGTCGCCCTCGGCGTCGTTATGACTCTTAGCGATTGGTTTTTATAGTGTTCTAATTTCGTTCTGGCTTTCGTTCAAACCTAAAGAGGAAAAACAGTCGAGTCGCTGGGCCTGTGTTCTCTTATATAACCGTTAATATGGTAGAATGTGTCGGACCCGATCGCTGCTTCATCGTGTTCTCTACGTTGGGTAAATTCGCCAATCTCCGAACCTTAACGATACTAGATATCCGGCATCTCGCCTCTGACTGCACAATGACTGGCACATATTCTGCGCCGCTCGCAGATATATCCATTGTCCCTGCCACTGCCTACATCCTTTGACGCCTATCGAAACCCCATAAATAAACCATGCTCCCGGCTAATCCAAGTACTCCTATGCCAGGGAAGCCCGAACTTTACTCCGTATAATTAAGTGGAGTTTAAATCAGATACGGGCCCTATTTTTCGTTTTAGGTATCGGCCCGTTTGTCAACAAGAATACAAATTGAACCGGCCGATATTTGTGATTCCGGAAACTTCTCTCTGAAATTTAGTGGAGCCGATTAATTACAGTCGAGTGAGTCGTGAAGGGCCTTCCTGAGTAAATGCTTGAAGCCGGACTATAATAGACCGTATTCCGTAAATGTCGCCATCCGCTTCCTTGGAGAAAAAGTACTCCGGAGCTGAGCCTAAAAGCGTCCATGTGTTTGCTAATAAAGCCGGACACTGGCCCGCGGCTCCTAATTTATCATTGTTAGTATGTACCTCAAACGAAAGCTATTTCAGCTCGAATACTTTTTTCGATAAGACCCCTACCGAGAACTCGGATTAAAGCTCATTTGATATCGTCCAATTAGGCTGCCCTTAGAAAAGCTTTTTCCAGTGAAAAGGTATGGCAAAACGAATTATTTTTCATGATTACTTTTAAGTAAATAACGTTGAGCGCACTGTAACTTGTGTCGTACCTTACTCAATTTGTTACAAAGTTACTTGTGTTGATATTCTGAACAGACTGTTTGATTGAATTACTTATAGGTACACTAGTGTATAAATTTTAATAAAATCGCGAGCTTTTCTTACACTAAAAATCTATACTAATATTTATAAAGCTGAGGAGTTTGTTTGTTTGTTTGAACGCGCTAATCTCAGGAACTACTGGTGCGAAATTAAAAATTATTAAATATTAATTAATTATTATTAATTAAAATTTTGTGTTGAATAGACCATTTATCGAGGAAGGCTTTAGGCTTTATAACATTACGCTGCAACTAAAATCAGCGAAGAAACAATGGAAAATGTGAAAAAAACGGGAAAAAAATTTCATCCTTTCGGGCTTCCGTTGCGTGCGCTGCGAAAACGGTTCAAGATATCAAAAGAATGTGTATGAAAGAATTATTGTTCTTAAAATGATCTACCAAAATGTCCGCAACAGTATATATTAAGGTCTATCTTTTAAGGTTAACTCACTAGAATCGTTTTTATGGTAATAACTATTCCACGCGGACGAAGTCGCGCGCACCAGCTAGTATTAGACAATAGTAGTCATTCAAAATTCCGCGAGCAATGCGAACGTATAGTAAAGTACATACATACATATGTATATATCAAAATGTTATAGACGGTAAAAATGTATCCTATTCTTGTACTCCTTTTAATAGACCGTTAATTAATACAAGTAAGGAGCCGAAATAGCCCAGTACTTAGAAGAAAGTAAACATTCCCCGTAATAACTTAGGGTATTACTGTCCCTATCTTAACGGAGCGTTCACAAACTTTTTGCGCAGTTTTCCATTTCGTTTCTCGCCACTACACAAACTTATTTGACCGTAATAATAGTAAATTGCTACATAAATTGTTTTTACGGTGAAACTAACAATATATTTCAATCAAACATCCATTATACAACTGTCGAAATATTTCATGTTGGCCAAAATGTTATGTTTAGCAAATTATGTCTCTCCCTGGATGTAAAGCAATAATAAAACGAATATTATAAATCAATTCATCACTTAAGTAATTTTAGGGTTTTCTCTTACCTTTTCTCAATTGAATCTTCAATTCGGAGATATTTTCTTAACAGGTCTACAATTCTATTAACAAAATTACAGAACCTACCAAAATTCAACTTCCCGGGTAAAAATACATATATATACATGTACGTATCTGTAGGCATTTATTCTTTCGAGATAGAATTTTCTTGTATAGACTTTCTTTATTTAACAACTCCTCTGAAGTTATTCAAATACGATCTTCAAATGTGATAAAAGAAATGCCACGCGGCTGTGGCACACTTTTATTTTTGCATATTTTCAAGAATTCTCAGTGAGCATGACTGTGATTTTTTTCCCACTTCATTGTTACATAATGCCGGTTCACAATAAAAGCCTTTTTGTGTTGTCGCACAACAAAAGGGTGATATCACAGTTTGACATGATTTTCCCGAGGATGAGATTGGGTATTTGATAAAGCAAACAAGCTCATGATTAAAACAATGTTTGAAACAAAATAGGGAGTCCTTTATTCTTTTGAGGCTTTAGTCTTATATCTCTAGCGTTGTTTACGAGTTTCTTGAGGTTCTTTTAACTCTTAACAACGAGCTTGAGCTCTTCTTAATTAATCTCACAATCATGTTTACTTACAAACTAATTTTCAAGATATCGATATTTTGTAAAGTTTCAGTAGCGAGAACTTTTGACCCTTGTTTCAAAGTTTTTGAGATAGAAATTAATTTAATTTCATCGAATCAGTGGTCCGCCATCTTTACAGTACAATCCGATTTAACATTTTAATAATTGTATTATATTTCGAATCCAATTTATTCGGCTCGAAGTTACTTTTTTATACCTAAATAAAATGATGAAATAAATAAACTCAGAAACAATATACCGTCCGAATAATGTATCAAAGAACACTCGATTGGTGTTCAAAAGCCTGGAGCTAAAGCGAAATACATTTTCGTTAAAATCGCGACGATATCACGTCACAGCGGAGTATTTTTGATGTCTCCATTAATTTCCATTTCCCGGATGTCATAACCGAATTTAAGCAATGTTTTTTGTTTCCAGTGACAAAATTCATCCGTATTGGCATCGCCGACAAGAATGACAACCCGCCGTACTTCGACAAGGAGCTATACGAGGCGGAAGTCGACGAGAATGAAGACATCCAGCACACGGTACTCACTGTCACCGCCAAGGACCACGACGAATGTGAGTACACCACACAGTTACAAAAATCATAAATCTCACTACTTTTCAAAGCGCCACGAAGCGTCGGCCCCGCTACTTTGAATTTACTGATATACGCAAAGAGAAGATTCGTAGTTGTAAACATTTCATGTGAGAACTACATTGCATAAAAATATCCTCGCCTCACTGCGTCACTAACTCGCGTATGACAAAATATTCGAGTTAACCTTTCGCGTTTTCAGGTACCTGCGAACTTTTATGACGGGAATGTATGCGCGCATTAACGACAACGGCAGCTCCAACTTATAGAAAAGTTGAAAAATATTTAGTGAAAGCAGCAATGTTTGTCGGATTGCAGTAAATGCGGCTGCACCAATTAAAATGACTGTGTCAAACAAGTCCTCCAAAGCTCTTGAGTGGGACATGTAAACTTCATGCTGTAGCGCTAGAGTTTTTGCCCCATTTTCAACTGAACTGAGGTCATTGCAGTAGTTCGCAATTTGTTAGGACAAAGTAGTAAAATCCTGTGTCGAAAATAACATAACGTCGATCCCGGGAAATGTAAACAAGGTTTATATGTTGGAGTGTACATAGATTCCTTTCTTAATTACATCTGAGGCAGCTAACACGTATTATTACGTTTGGTGTCTTTGTTTACTCTCTGACGTTGTCTTATTATCCCCAGAGATTCTTATACTCATATGTTTACTAAGTCATATACGCCTGTGATGATACAGAAATCGTCTAATGCAAGTAAACATTTCGGATTTGAAATATTTACGTACATGTTATAGTCGATTCTATGAGAGGGTTATTTAGAGTGGCAGTGGTGATGATTATATTTCACTTTCTAATTAAAGCTGCTTTCAAATTTGTATACACCAAATATGAATATAAACAGTTATTAAGTTTTTACTGAGTATATTAAACGTTTAAATTGTGTTAATTAAATATATATAAAATATGTAAATATCTCAGGACATATCACACAGCGCCATCTAGCCCCATACTAAGCATACGCTTGTATCATGGGTACTAGATAACGGATATAATACATACATACATTTCTTTTGTAAATACATACTTATTATATATAGAAACGACCAGACTCAACACAAGTAATTACACATTTTAATATTCATAATTACTTGTTTTAATTTAAATAACTTCTTATAAAAACTACCAAGCACTTTTTCCTGAACCCAAAAGCGTGTAAATGTCTTATATTTTCACAGACACAATACTCTTACAACATAAAATTATATCAAAATTTCCCTTCGAATATTTTATAACGTCGGCCTTAAATGTGTATGGAAAATTAAATCTCCCTTTGATGAGAATGTACTTTATTTTAGGCTGGTTGTATCTGTGTGTTTATCTTTACGGTTATTTGCGTGGAATCCGTCGAGCCGAGAGTACATGTGACTGTTGTTGACATGCTTGTCGTTTTATTTGCCATGCTGGAAACGATTGCCCACTGGGAGCTTGCAGTTTAAATAAAATAAACCATTAGGTGAAACGACAGTCAACTTAGACGCTTTATTATGGAAAAATAATCAGAAAAAAAACAAGTACAAACATGTTCAAAAACAGTCAACTCAGACATTTTATCATGGAGAAAAAAACAAATATATGTATACATATGTGAATGTTAATTTATAATGAACTTGTCGGAATTAGTGCATCTTTGTTCCACAAATACAAAGCGGAGTTCTCGCCAGACCCTTTATGTGATCATCTAGTCAATCGACCGAGAGTATATCTGTATTTGTACGGGTAAATAGCAGTGTTTGAACAAGTACATAATAGTACTTGAACGAACATTGTATGTGTCTGGTCTGAGTCGGGCTCTGTTGTGAGATATTAATAAGAACTGTAATATATGTTCTCGGTGGATTTAGTATTACATTTTTGGATTTGGCTTTAAAATTAACATTTTGTTTCTATTTATAGACTAGTGAATGGACTGTTGCTTTGATTGTGTAGTTCCAGGATCATAGGTGGGTGAATGACAAGTTAAATTGTAGTTCTCGACTGTTTTTCTAGTACGGCAGTCGTTAAGTCATGTCAGAGGCCCTTAGGGCGGCTTGATAAACTCTCGAAACTAGAGTTGGCCACTCTCATTCGTTAGGAAGAAGAATCATAAGTCATAAGAGGAACAAATTAATATACAAATAAACATACCAACTGACACATTTTGCTTTTGTATAATGGTATGATTGTCGTTGTAGTTCTGAGTCTACTCTTTATTTTTTTTATAACAATATTGAATTTGATAGTAAATTTCTTTTGATAAAATCTTCAAATGCGTTTATATTTAGAGCTTAATATCACGCTGTATTCGTATTAATGTTACAAAATTATTTCTATACCTGTATTTTGGATTTGCTATCAATAATCCTGCCGATTCCAGTTCTGTCAATGAATCTGAAATAGATAAATGCCAGAGCACGAAATAGCATTCTATGATGTTCTGTAGTAACTATATCAAAGCATAAACACATTATTTGTGTAATGATATTATATTATATCTATTCAGTTACATATTTCATTGATTAAACTTATTTATATCAATGAATCAGGTTATGATTAAATCATATTGATCAAAACATGCAATTCATTTACTGTATCTGTATTATCTACTAAAAATAACATTCCATACATATACACATAAAAACTGGGGATAATCGCCACATTCAACCAAAATAACACTTTTAAAGCAACAAACGCAAATGCATTTGTTTTATTTACAACTAGTGGATGTTCGCTTTCAATTGACAGAAACAACAACAAATCGACATACACGCTTTCGTTTAGTATATAATTATAAGTATGGTATTTCAAACATAATTTCATTTTAGAAATTATACGACTATGTACCGAAGAGAAATAATAAAGGACTAGAAAAAACTCGCTGGGTCTGACGTAGTAACGGTCTTATACCAATAGCGCAGTCTTTGATGATCTGGAGAGGAGAAATACTCAGTTTTCACTAAAACCGTTTAGTTAACATACTAATAGTAGACATAGATATTCTGAGTCTTACTAGAAATGTCCGCTTGTGGTGAATCTCGCCTATTTTGGTTATGAGCCAGTATGAGGCTCATAAAAGCAAATTTAGTTTTAAACGGCCTATTGCATAACGCACAATGCGTTTGATATAGGTATAGGAAAGCTTTGGCCGGAACACACAGACATTGGTGATGATGATTACTTACTGAAGACAAGAAACCTCCGTTTTACTCTCAGTCTATAACTCACAATAGAAATCAGAAAGCTTAAAGGTGAAAAGCTCTAAGGTGCTTGTAGTATATTTTCTGCAGCTTTTGTTCACTCCTTTGTATTGTGCGTGCTTTGTTTGCTTCTATAACGTCTTCTTTAAAGATATTGTTTAAATTGCAATTATGGCTTTTAAACAACATTCATTTTATAAGTACTAGAGATCCTATTGATATTAATAAGGAGCATGTAGTGTAACTTCGTTTTATCTCATTTGCAGGACTTTTACACCGATTATTAAAAGCAAAATTTCAGGATTTTTGTAATTGGAATTCGCAAATTAAAAATAGCCTGTTTTATATTACGACTGGTCTTCCCCCAAAATTTATTCCGCGTGTTATCGTCCGGTCATAATTTTAATTAACTTTACTGCCAGTTTTATTGCCATCGAAACTGAAGTGGCGATAAAAATGATTAAAATCGAGTACGCGTCGGTAGGGGGCGACTAATTAGCGTGAATCTGGTACGACGTCGAAATACCAATAGACGGGAGAAGTTCTAAGTTATGTTGTGTGAATATCGCCGGCAATGTGGACGTCATCGAGTCTCGAGCAGTTTGGCACATGCTCGCCGCCTCGCTGCAAACTTCCTCGTGTAGTGCCGCCACATACCTACGCTCGCTAAGTGCGGCGTGTTTGATCGATGAGCTCGCGATACATCCTATCAAAGAATTCTCCGCAGCCTCGATAGTCTCGCTTCTTCTCTACCTTATTAAGCGCCGAAGTTACCTCTCCGTGCCTTTCCATAATGACGTTACGGCAGCAAATTCTCTCAGACTCGCTAATATAATTAACTTAAGGCAGGTATAATGCTTCAAATTGCCGAGTCTCCTGAGCGGCCACCAATCTGGTATGATGAAGAAATTCTCAGGTAAGAGGATCCGACTCCCAAGGGTGTCAACGCCTATATTATTTCGCCCGAAGGGTATACGCTCGTAGCAACCATGTAATTGAAAGAATAATAAAAATGAAATTTTGCTGAGCTGTAAATTTATACGTAACGTCCTATCGGATTCGGTAACAGTTGCGAGCTGAATTTGTAAATTTAATATTGGGCATCGGTGCGAGATTTTTTTATGTACTCACACTCGGCTGCACATAGCTCGGTTAATATTTGAATGCACTTAACTCGCACACATTGTATGATAAAACATAGCATCATCTCGGCGGATTCATTTGCGCTGACTCGCGAACCTGCGCGGAGTTGTATTTGTCCTTTAGCATCGAAATGTTGGGAGTGGGCGAATGCACTTACTATTCCGGTAATTGATGGGAGCAAGCAAAATCTCCTTCGCGAAAAGTTATAAATTCCATCCGTTCCTAGGAAACTCGCAAAGACTCGGCTCCTACAAAAGCTTAAGAGCACTCCTAACATCCTGCCGGAAAAATTCCAATCTTTTATTATTCCGACTGTTCTTATACTTACCTTTTACTACTCCTATATATTATTTAAGGTTAGGCCGTTGCTCCCAATTTTGAAATAGTTAAGAAAGCTTTGCTTCGTTTTATGTTAATCTTTAATCTCAGACTTCGATTCGATAAGTTTTATGTGAATACATTTACGTAACACTGGAATTTGCAGCGAGAATAGTTTCTGAAGGATTTATTAAAATATTGAAAGTGAGAACAAGGGCTTTAATATTGCGGAGGATATTCTGATATTCAAGAAATATCTCTGTCTATGTTGTATCTCATAGAGTAGTGTCTGTAGTGAAGTACTCTGCTAGTAGAGAGAATTTAGAACGAAAGGCTTTGGGTTTATGCAGCAATTTAATCGCGTGATTCCGGTCTTGTATTACGACCAGCCAAAAGTAAACTTCGAGCTCTAACTAAACATAATTACTGTAGTTAATAGCTGTGTTCACAAATTTTACTCCTCAGCTTTATAGATGGTAACAAATTGCGGCTACAAATATTTAGTGTTGTTCCGCAGCGACCGAGTACCTGTTTGATGGATGTGAATAAATAATATTGACTTTTATTAAGTTTTCTCTCATTCAACCGTATAGACACTTAATATCAACCTATTTCGGAGTTGAATGTATTTTGCATCTGTAGATATAAAACCGATTTTCTCAAAACTTGTGCAGTTTCTATAGTTACATGTGTAATCATGTGCTGAAAAGAAAAATAATTTCGCGGCCCGCCGGGTTTGCGTATGCAGTAATATCTGTGGCTCGTAGCAGCCACGTAGCAAAACTCGTAGAGATTGTAGCAATGTTCGTAGCAAACTCGTAGAACCACTACGTAGCTGGCCGCAGGCGATGTCAGCAGCTGCATTCTTTCGAATTAAAATCTCCAGCGTCTCCTACAGATGTCGCCCGATGCGACATTCCGATCCAATCCCGTTTTTATACCGCTTTCGTTTCTGTTTCTCGGCAAAATTAACGAGAATCGATAAACTATCCGCTTTGAAAACATCGTGAACTGCGCGACTGAGCTGATAAATTAGAATTTTATCTATGTTGCGAGCAAACTACTGCAATCATTTTTACCTCGCTATGTTGGCAGATTATACTATTGCAAACTAGTTTGCAAAGAGGATTGTAAAAATATCTAACCGTTTTTTTGCCTCAAATCCAATAAAATGTTTAATTGCATTTTATGTTATTTTATGTATGGCTGTTTTCTATGAAATCATCGATATCTCCAATAATAAAAAATCGCTGTTTCAAATAGAAATGGCATACTTCTACGAAAAGATCATAACTTTTTACACGGCGAAAATAAAAAATAATAATTTCTACGGGAAATGCGTAATCGTTTTAAATTGTAAAATATAGGCAACAAATACCATGGTTGTAGTCATAAACTTATACATTTTTTTTATAGTATGTGTAAAAACTATACGTTACGCAATTTAGTAATTGCATTTGGTTTCACTGTTTCTATTCAAAAATGTTCATAAACGTGTTTCAGTAAAGCCGAGTTACATTCGAGAACAAACATCAAACAATCCAGTTTCAATAATTTGTTCTCAATATCAAATGGGACAGCAAAAAATGGCTCATCTAAATATTGAAAAATTCTCGCCTGCAGTGAAGTATAGCTCTTTTACTTGAATGACGGGGTGTAAGCAACAGATGCTTCTGAAATAAGACATTAGACCAATAGACGCTTTATTATGACGGAAATACACATATATGCCACATTGAGTGACATTATATCTGAAAAGGTCTAGAACGAATCTAAATATTAGACACGTATTCAGCTTTTATACACAATATTAGGTACATAATCAAAGCAATTACAACTATTTATCACGTGATATATCGCATATGCATGTAAATTGGTCTGTCGTCATCGGCGCATGATAGACAAGGATGCCAAGGAATATAGATTGGTGTTTACGGTCTTTTATGCATAGCTGCAAGTAGCCTTATTACGGTACGATTTTATTGCATGTCTATTTTATATTGTTTTTTTTTCGTCTTCTCTCGCCTTATTATTTGGGATCGCGTTTTCCTTATCTCGCTTCAAGCTAGGCGTTCTTAGGTCTTGTTCGTCGTCTTGTTTATAAAGTCTATGTGCCTGAATAATCAGTTAATATCTGGCCGGGGGAGGGAATGCCGCGCTCCATTTGCCGGTAGCCTGCCAGTAAGTGGCCTAGAGTACGCCAGAACCTCGGGGACTGTTACGCCGCAGTCGTTAAGGCTTAAGAATCGAGATTGCCCCGTGTTTAGTAACAGAACAAGACCTAATAACCCTGTTTTGTTGTGCTCGCCCTGCCATCGGCAGATTACTTTGTTTAGAACTACGAGAAAGCTACTTGTTTTAATCAGTTTTAATCGTTGCTTTGGATTCAGTTTTGCTTTAATTTTTTCTCGCATTCTTAATTTCCTTTTAAAGAAATTAAACGACGATCAAACCGGTACCTTAATAAAAGATAAAGTGGCCTTTATCTGAGAAATGTACACTGTGCTTATTTTGTTTTGCCTAAATCAACATTTTAGAAAACGTTCTTCAAAACTCAGACTGTTTCAATATCAATATCAACAATTGCTTAATAAAGATGCTGTAAATATTTTTACAGACAGCCTGTATTTCCAAAACCTTTCGTGCTAATAGAATGAAATGAAGAAAAGTTTTATTGTTTAGCAACGATACCAGTTATCGATTCACTCATAAATTTACCTATCTTTATAACCGATTTCCAAAAAAGGAGGTTATCAAGTATTCTGAAAGTTTTTTTTGTGAGTATGTTACACGATTACTCCGTTGTTTATGAACCGATTTCAAAAAATATGTTTTTTATAGTTTTGTGTTGAGCTTTCAATCGTCCTATCGTTGATATTGGAAATTAATGTTTGAATACAAAAGAATTGAATCATTTGAGTACTTTATGAAATGCTCTAATAGAAACACATAATAGAAGCACTATATAGTTACTATTAATATTGGTTATTATGAGCAATTAAACATGATTACATTGAGTGTAAATGAAAATAAGTGAATTGAGACTAACAAAAATATACACGCTTACATTGATATGAAGCGATTTCAAATTCAATCGAATTAATTTATATTCCTTTCACTTCGAGTGTTTCACTTGAGGTCTTTTTATGTAAGAAGTTAGGGGCTTTTACGGCCACACCCGAGACATAAGGGCTTCTTTTACGAACCTACAAACTTTAGAGGTTACATACAAGTTTTCTAGCCTGGGTACACTGGGTACTAATAACTTTGGCCTCGTATCTCACCTCTTATGACACAACCAACTTAAAGCGAAACTATAAAGAAGTTCGAATAACGATGAGATGTAAAATCAAACCGCTGGAAAAATATTGAGCTCTCGCAAAATATTATCCCCTACATTGTTATGCGATAAATTCTTCGCCTGTTTGCTTCATACAAAATTCTTTCTTATGACTTTGTGGAATAACAAAAGAGCCGTTAATAATATTAATGGCCTTCTCAAAAAAAGGAACTTTAACCTTTTCGAAATAAGATCAAACAAGAATTAATTTCATCTTCGCGAGTTTACAGTCGAGTGCTCCAACTTTTGAGAACATAATTCACAAAGACCATTGAAATATTGAGTTATTCGATGCTACAATCCGAACTCGGTGCAAACAAGGTTCTATTGCGGGCTGAGTTAGCTATCAATGGAGGTAATTGCTTTAATTCTCGGCGTTAGCCTCAAGTTCAAAGTATTCGCGATGAATAAATCCACTCGATGCATCCTCGGGCTCCGCCACCTGTAATTAATTCCGGCGCCGACACATTAATAACTTGCTGTCATAATATTCGGAGTATTTTATTTCTTCCTCGCTTGTTTAGCCTCGCCAGGCTGAAGCGAGCGAGGAAAGCGTATCGGTTAGGATTACTGCGCTACGTTAATGAGCTCATGAATACAAGCGATAAATTCAAAACAACCGGTTAGAAAACAGTTCTTCGACGGGATAATGGATATGAAAATAATTTATTTAGCCTCACTTACGATCTAGAACCGTTACGTAAGATACTTGTAAAAAAATGTTGCGTTGTACAAAAGGTTGTGAACTTCAATGTACGTGATAAGGTAACAAAATAACTATACTACCAGTAGACTAGCTATTCTCAAAACCAGGGTCTGAATATTTTAACAAAGTAGTCCTTAATGTCAACTTCCAGTTCACATATTCGAGCACGCGACACTACTCGCTAATGCGACTTTAGGCACTTCTAAAGGAAAATAAAAGCATATTATTTTTCCAAGACAATAGGATCAAATGATATCACATTTTCGTAACGATTCAATAACAGCCTTAATGTTTCTAAACCGTTCCCGGAGTATCTAAGGGTCGCATCAAAGCCAATAAATTTGCGGCCAAGGGAAATGAAAAAATAAAGGAAACGCAAAAAGCTCTGATAAGTATTGCGATGATAACAGTATGCAGTGGCGTGTACCCTTGAGATCGCACTCTAACCGCACCCTTTAATCTATACTAATATTATAAAGCTGAAGAGTTTGTTTGTTTGTTTGTTTGTTTGAACGCGCTAATCTCAAGAACTACTGGTGTGAATTGAAAAATTCTTTTTGTATTGGATAGACCAGTTATCAAGGAAGGCTTTAGGCTATATAACATCACGCTGCAACTAATAGGAGCGAAGAAACAATAGAAAATGTGGGAAAAACGGGTAAAATTATTCATCTTTGAGGGCTTCCGTTGCATGCGCTGCGAAAACGGTTCAAGATATCAATAAAATTTGTATGAAATAATTATTTATCTTGAAATAGTCTAACAAAATGTCTGCAACAGTATATGTCTATGTGTATTTAAGGTTAACTCACTAGAACCGTTTTTATGGTAATAACTATTCCACGCGGACGAAGTCGCGCGCATCAGCTAGTGGATGATAAACGTCAGCGTTTCTAATATCGGAATAAATTAAGGAAACCCTCCGAAATACTTGATAAATTGCGACGCGTCGTGGGCTAAAACGCCGTGTTTAAACTGTTATTAACACGCTAAATATGTACCTTTTATCATGCTCTAACTCAGTTGCGAAGGCGCATTTAAATTAAACGTGAAGATCAAATTTGTAGTGCTCGACGATATTTATCACTGCTACGAGACAACATCAAAAGTTTTGTGACTTATCTCGACTGTGATGCGGGATAAACGTTAGTTTGCGCCTCGGATCTCAACCAGACGACAAAGACGTCCAAAACTTTGTTTCAGAATTTGTAGCTAGCTTTTTACTTTACCATGATTCATGCAAAAGGGGTTCTTGATTGAGAAATAGTAGGTTTTTTTTTACATTATAGGCTTACGCTTGACTACAACTGGCCTGATGGTAAGCAATGTTATAGTCTACTATATCGCGCTTGCCTAGAAGAAACCGGTTTACTCTCGACTTGAAGACCGACAAATTGTAGTTCAAGGGGAATAGAGATTCGGGCAAGGAGTTCCACAGTTGGGGTGTTCGCACGATGAAAGTCGAAGCAAAGCGCTTGGTGCGAGTCTTTGGAACCTCAACTGTATAACGGTGCCTCCTTGCCGAACTCCTACTCGTACGATGGTGAAATGGGGCTGCAGGAATTAAATTATGCAATTCCTCAAATTCAATAGGTTTTTGGTTTAGTGTTTTATGTATGTATGTAGAAGAAGAACTTTTTCAAGCAATTCAGTCCAATATTATCGAGATTGAGAGCTATTATAGTGCCGTAAATAATACTTGTATTGTCGTCAAGTTACCAATAGTTGATGTAAATGGTCGCACGTGTTTTATATAGGTGCGCGTCGGTCAACAGACATGTAGGTCAACTTGAGCTGTAGTATCACTCATGTGGAGTGTGGTCCTCCATTTGCGTCCGCAGGGCTCGAGCCATAACGCCACGCTGAGTGATTGTCTCGCTAATTCGCCGTGACGTGCACGATCAGTGTCCGGCGCCCCCCGCCCCGCCTCACGCCGCCCACCCTAGTCCTCCTTTCATTACTAGATAAGGACTGTCTACTCAATTCCCCGCAATTAATGGAGGTCAGTTCCGTGCCTGTGACTTTGCGAGAAATTCCGCGTAATAATCGTGTAGCGAGACTCGAGCCCGTTTTCCTCAATACCCTTATTGTGCGAGCACAACCGCGATCCTCACAACTTCTTATGCCAAGTAATATGCAAGCCTTTCGAGTGACATATGACAAATTACATTATGATTTTGTTCCCCTCGTCTGTACAAAACTGTTGTTACTTAATTTGGAACTTTGAGCGTGGCGGTAAGTGATAAAGTTTTACGGCTTTTCTCACATGCTGTAATTTCACTTTTTCGCCATAATGAAGTCGTATGTTACTTCCGCGGGGTAGTTTGCTGGAGAAGTTGTGAAGGAGTTAGTTTTACCGGTAATGAGAACGGGCCGGCTGTATTCACTTCTACGAATGACTCGCTCCGGACAAACTTCTCTTGCTGTTTATGTCTTACATTTGTGATTCATATTCTGAGATTTTAGAACTACTTCGTACTTTATATCTGAATACTTCAAGTTTGCGGTCTGCTACTCTTTGGGTCTATTAGTTAAATCGAGTAGTCTATTTTAAGAAAAATCTAAGCAAAGTGATTCGCCATAACCTCATTTATAAATAAAATCACTAAATGCCTAAACCCACTGGTGGGCCCATATTTTAGCGTGCCGAGTTCCATAAAATTTATCATTTTCCTTATATCCAACGAAAGAAAAATACCTTATAATGATAAAATGTTTCACGAAAAATGTTTCCAAGCGCTCCAGTAGAATTCTGTTGAAATGTTTTTAATGTTAATGGCACATCCTTCTTCGTCAGTCATTGTGTTTGAACACTTATTGTCACACCATTTTTTGCTCGCATTATCCGCGCCATGTTTAGTGACGCGGCACACGTTGAGAACTCTCTCCCGTGATGAGTTACAACAAAGAGAGGCGATATTTCTCACAAATAAATTAGAGTAACAAAGTGAGAACGCTCGGGGTCATCAAAAAAATCATGCAACGCGGAAGGGTTTTGACGCGATTATGAGCCCCATACGTAATAAGCCCGGAAACGCGTGAAATAAAAAATGAGGCGGCCTCTTTAGTATCTCGCCTTTACGTCCATTCCTGGTTCTACTTTTTAACATCTTGATGGCCGCTATTAATCCTTAATCTGGATGATCCGGAACGCAATCATGTTTGAGACAAATAAGTTGTTAGAGCCCCGCCGGCTCGCGGGCTTAGGGATAATCTGCTTAGCGTAACCACACAAACATAAATATTAAATTGTCATAAATCTTTTCTCGGAAAATATATTTTCAAACTTTATTGTTAAAAGATTAAGAATTATGTAGGTAAGTAGGTATAAAGTAAACACAAATCCCTTCGGTACGAGAATAAATTGAAATCCGTAAGTATAGGTAGTATGTACATTGTACATACATATGTAGGTAGGTATATATTTTTTTTTTTAACTTGAACGGGTTTGCACTTGACCATAGTTTACCTGATAGCAAGTAAGGCTATGGCCTAAGATGGAGCGTGCTTACCCGATAAGAACCGATTCACAACAACAATATAATAAATTATAAACAACTACAACAATTATAAACAATTTATAAACAACTTTGTATTGTGACAGTTCTCAAGTAACAATAGATGTTTATTTCATTTGACATTTATATATTTTATTATATGCAAAACAACTTACAACACACATAGGGAAATAATACATATAAACATATATTTTAGAACTTGCTTTTGTTTATTTTGTGTATAATATTGGTTCATTTTATATCTTGCGAGTTGTATTCTGTATATAATTAGGTTTAAGGATTAGCCACTCGATTAATTCCGGGCCAGGGCCTAGAGAGAGGAGCGAGCTCGATCGGAAATAATTGGATATTCCGAATCCAAAGTAGACATTGATATAAGTTATTGGAATATTTATCAAGTTGAACGAGCTCGGGAATAAGCCGGACTTTTCAATATTGATCGCTAATTATAGAATTAACTTATAGATAAAAGGCAATCTTTCCTTATGTGTGTTTACATGGCTTATCCCTTTTAATAGTACCTAATTATATGAAATATTTTGTTCCTACATTCATGAATTAGATGTGTGATTTATTAGTTTACTATCTATATTCCAATTTGCTCGATAGATTAAATCTCTTTTAAATAAATAGGATTAGAGGCGATAAAGCGTGGTTACTACTATTATTGATGACGCGGCAATTTTCGCCTGAACAGCCTCATGAAATTTATTTGGCATCACACTCATATTTCAAATTGATATGGAGCTTTCAAAGGATTCGATATAAGCGTGTCAGAAATATCTCGAATCCGATCTCAAAGATAGAGGAAAAGAATAGGAGGGTAACTATCATTTGATATTCGATATGTGGGATGCTCGAGGAATCCGCAAGAGTAGCTGCGGTTATAACTTACATAATAAAATTGGGAGATGTCGCACGTACGGGGGAACTATGTAGATACAGTTGAAGTTCCATAGAAACAGATTTGTAAGACGCACACACGCGCACAGTTACATGTATGTTGCGTCTCGCACGAACTCTCGCCCAAGGAACTTACCGAAGCCCTCCTAATGATAGGTCCATACGTGGCGTGCGTTAAGTGCCATTTAGTTTATGATATGTTAGTAGGTATATACTCGTACTCGCGCCAGTCGAGCGCCTTCAAAGACGATCATGTGCTTGTAGCGAGTTATCGCGGTAATTAGCCCCGTCAATATGCAGTGAGCGCGCTCTATGCGCCATTTGAATATTTCCCTGCGGACAAAGTTTGCGGTGTGCTCGTTAGAAATGTAGGATAGAGTTTTATTAATGTCCAAAATGATAACGACATGTTTGGCGGTCGCGCGCCGGTCACACGCGCGCGGATTACTGACGGCTCGCTGAATTAATAACTCGCTTTACTGCCGTTACGAGCCAACAATATGTGTTTCAATTCCTATTTTAAATTTACAAATGTTTCCGTCCACTCTGAATTCTGTATTTCGTTCGGGTCTCATATCCGCGATGACATAATTTGCTCAATTTTGTCGCTATTATTTTTCGCCGTCATGTAATGTTGAAATATGCACAAACATAAGCGCGAGCACTCGTTTCTGTCTTCCATCGTAGCTCTTTATTACTCCCGAGATAAATAATAGCTACCCGAGTGAAGGAGCGCACGCAAAAATGTTAACATTTATGACACACCAAGCCGAAGGCTGAATTATTAATAGCGTGTCGGTAATATATCTGCGTGGAGGCGATAGGTCGGAGCACATTGTCTCGCCATCACGAGGCCCCGTCTCCCATCACTCCTTTGGCTGAAGATTTATGTTGTTGCAATAAAATCTCCTCGTTTGAATAAACATCTCCGCCGGCGGGGCTGTGACAAATTGCCGGAGTTCTCCGCCAAGAGTCGGACGAACATTAGCCGCAATACTTCTTTATAACGAGTGCGGGAGACTTGCCGTCTAATTATTCATGTAGCGGGCGACCTGATGTTGGCGCGTCCCGCTGCTTCCGAGGGCAACCGCTCACGCATAATTACCTGTTCTCTAACATGTACCCTCTATATACTCTACCCAACACGCACGAAATGTTACTACTTTATTTCCAATTACGTTTTATTGAAGTAAAAACAGCAGACTGTATCCGTTAAGTAATGAAAAACATTTATATTCGACTACAAAATTTACAACAAAGTAAAACTTATTTGAAACATTTTTGATGCCCTCAATAACCCACTTGATTATCGATCAGTACATGCAATTTCGACTGTTGGATTTGCGTAAAATTTTATTACGACTGTGTAATGCTCGTATAATAAATAAATGGATTTTACCACCACCGCCGCGCCGCCCAATGTTTGTTCTTCGTCACTGCTTTTGCATATTTTTTTCACTCGACTTTTCATCCAATGTAAACTGTTTATTCTAGGTTGTTTTCTCTACCCCATCCATATAATTAATTAAGTATTTTCTTAATCTTGGGTTTATCTCAATAAAGCTCGGCAATAAATTTCACTGATCACTGTTTGATGGAGCGTTTTTCAAGTGAAGAGTTATAAAATGTTTTGTTTTATTAAACGGGATCGTTGCTTGATTATCCAATTTCTTTGAGGGCAGGAGGTTAAGTCGATCGTGGGTCGACGAAAAAAAACTAATTATAGTGAACATCGGCATGTGTAGACTGGGAGTAATGAATAGTGGTCTGGTCCCCCCTCACCCCGCGCCGCGCGAAAAAACAACTCATGAAACCACAGCGCTCTCCATCTAGACTTTAATTGAAATCGCATTGTCATACGTTTCACTTCTACTGTATACACGTATAGCATAAAAATATTGTGTATATTCTAGCTCTTGATAGCTTAATTAATCATAGTAGAAATTATAAACCGAGATTCCAATTTATTATTTCATTTTAACCCTGGACAGTATCGAGCTTTATGATCAGCCTGAACTCTGAAACTAGCGGCGGCTCGGTGACGGACAGCCTCAGCTAGGTTATTAATATTTAGAGCGTCCGTAATTACCAGCCGTTGCGAAGGCTATTAGTGGATGGATATGTACGGGAAACCGATTACGATATGATCCAACCGTGACACGCCTAATTCCTCTTCCCGTTTAATTGATTTCACACTGTCAAATTGTCCATATCCTTCGACGGTTGAACGGCCTCGCAGGACTAATCTACCCAACCCGACGCAGCACAAGCCCTCTACCTGAATTGATAAACTTTTAATAGGCGCCTTTAATTTTATAGCACACAATTCATCGAAAAAGTTCCCATTCCAAGCGCTCGTTTAAATTTTCTCATACGTTCGTTGAAACGAGCAAAATGTTGAAACGAGGCTCCACGACCGAGCGCAATACGGATGGTATTTAAAACAAAATAGAACAATGCAAAATAATAAGTCTGCGTTCTTATAGAGGTTAACCGGGATTTGCTTTAAAACCGTAGTGCTGTGCCATTTCACGGTGCTTAATTAAATGAGCCATAAACAAAACTAGCTACAATAGAACACAGCAACAACATTCGCCGCAGAGCGTTTGAAACCGCAAAAACTATGCGCCGAGCTCCGGGCTTGTCCCGAGTAATGAATGGGCGAGAGCACCGCACAACTAAGAAGTACGGACGTCTAGCACCTTGGCGTGGGCGATGGATCGTGACAATGGAATACTGGCGACGTCGTTTGGAGCGTCGCTATCTGAGATGGCGGACTCGCTAACGGCGCGCACCGCACCACTTAATCTTCGCATTCAGCCCACGCAGCTCACTGACAATCTGCAGCTGTTACTCCCCATGCCACTTAAACGAACGACACCTCAAACTTCCTCCGCTATCAATTTTTATTCCAACCTCAAAAGCGAAAAATAAGCATGATTTTCTTTTGGCAAGCGATACTCGCGCTCCAATTGTTATTACTTGCAAAGTACTAAACCCCGCAATATTTAGGTGAGATGGAGTAATGCCAACATTCAATAAAAGTGCCATTTACAGTTCCTATGTAGGTCTGTAAGTTAACGGAGCCATATAAAGTGCAGATAGTAAATACCAAGAAAGTTTACTTCAAAGGGCATGGGCGGTTATCACTGTCTGGGCTTTACTTGATGTAATATTCGAATTACGTTGCTAGGTAAGTATATAATTTACGGAATTTGCGGTAGTGGCGTTACGTACGAGTATAACAGCATAATTCACAGAGATCCCAGCGCCATCAACCGCATATCAGCGTCATGCAGTCGTAGCTTAGAGGGTTCAACGGCGGTGAGGGATGCTAATTTTGCGACCGGATTATTCTCATAGTTGCTTAAGTTGTATGACCGCGGCATAATTTTAATTTAACGACTCGTTCGGGCTGTTCTGAAAGCATTTTCACGGATTCGCTTCCATTCCGGAGAATTACGCTCGGATATGTAAAGCTAGTGAAGGATGTATGGGAATGAGTTAATCGGCGTTGATGCGGCGCGTGATAGCGGCGGGTGGCGGCGCGGAGGTGGCCCGGGCGCGGCGAGGTGACGGGCCGAGTGCGCCGGGCCGAGAGGTGCGGGCAGGCCGAGGTGACGCACGGCGAGGTGCCGGCCCGGCGACCGTACACGCCACTCGGATATTATTCCGGAACGAGCGGACCACGCATGCATATTCATGGACCCGATCCGGAGGCGCGTATTAATTTGCATCCCGATTTAACACCGGACTCGGTACATTGTCCATTTTCGTTTCTTTGTGAGCGCGGGTCCCGTGGAGTGCTCACTGGCTCGCTTTCCTCTGCTATGGTTCAATGGGACGTAAAATCGGAATAGTCATAGCGCGGCGCTTTGAGTAATTTGCAAAATTTCATTTCATATTCATCTTCGGTTGTAAGGTTCGCTTTTTATTCCGCGGCCGTTTTCTTTGTCGATAAAAAGTTTATGAGAATACGTTTTTACCACCTACCGGTTAAACTATTCGGGCGGGAATGTAAATAAACGGATTCGTTTAAACGTTGCACAAAGAAAGAACATTTTCTGAGTTAAATCAACGTTGTACGCTTGTCGAATGAAAACGCTCAGTGAAAATATTTATCATGCTCCACAACATACTCTGGCCATAATTGATTGAAACTGTTTACAAAGCGAAAGTCTCCTGTTACTTTACTTGTTCCTCTACAAGTACTAGTTGTCTCTGCTGTTAAAAAAAATTGGTTGCCTGTAAAGTCGGTATACGGGCGAAAGTTTTACGTGACAACGACTTTTATGTCTGTCTCTCTCGCTCTTAGGCGGGCTAACCATGCCCGAGTGGAAGGGACGCGTGCCTCTCACTCGCTCTCATTGTGAGCGCATAACGTGAGCGGAGCGTAACGCAGTTTCTTGAAGTGTCACCCGGCAAACCAATTTATAAGACGTTGTCACGTCAAAAAATTGTAACCCAATCGTAGCTAAGGCATTTTTAAGGGGTTTATGAGCCGAATCGACTAAGTCATTAAGGCGTTATAGCAGTATCCGGGTCCAATTTGCTGCAACTCTAAATTTGTTCAAAAATGCTTAATGTAACGAAATGCATGCTCGAACTGTGGGATGATACTCCCATAATTCATGAAACACGGACGGATTTTATGCACTCGTGCGTATATTCCGTGTCTAATATATCTTCTGCGGAGCTTTTTGGTTTATTTTCACATGAATTAAAAACAGAAATCTACGTTCTGTGCAGCCTGGCCGTTACACCAATGTTTTCGTTGAGAGATTTCTTTGTTCTTTTTGTAATATAGTTTCTACTTTTATATACACTTTTGTGTGTGTAATAATAATTTACACTAAAATAGACATTGCACTACAGCCCAGATATAATACATTTGCTTATATACCAATAAATTGAAGTCAATTCAGAAGTTTGACGTGGGATGATAGTAAATAGAAATAAATCGAGCCCTATTTATTTACTATTTCGCTCATAGCTGTATAAACTAGCCAAATTATATAAAGTCTATATGTAATATTTTTTATGTTTAGCAATTCTATGCCATTATCGTGGATTGTTGATAAATATCAGGGAATAGTTTGTGCGCAAATATACAATAATATTTTCCTTATAATGGATCCCATGTATGTCCGGTAAAAAAAACAACCCATTTCTGTAATATACACATTATTGAAACAACTTTCAGCAATGTTTGATATTAGACGAAATGTTATGAAATGCATAAAGTAAAATTTATATAGCATTTATTAACACGTGATAATAAAATTTTACAGCACTGAAGAAAACCTTAAGAAGGGTTTTTTAGCCCCACCGTAATACATAAAAAAAAAGATTTTACTTCTAATGTGTATGTGAGAATGTTTTTATTGTAATTCATTAATATTTACACAAAGACTAGACGAGAATATAAACACAGTGTTTTTATATTCTGTTGTAATGTTGTAAAAGTAAGTAAATAAAACTTTTGGAAAGGGGTAAAATCACAGTTCGTTTCGCTCGTTGGTTCTGTAGTTGTTTAGTTGTTGTTGATTTATTTGGCCAGAAGGTGTACGGCAACACATGGCGTGAATTGTCTTTCAGATATTTCCACTGCACTTTCCTTAGATATTTGTTTTGATATTTAAAAATTGCTGTACATGAATGAAAGGGTATTATTAATTAATGGGCTAGTGACGCGCGCCTTCGCTCTCATTATTTCAGGATAAAAAGCCTATGATACTCCTAATACCTCATACTACCAACATACCAAAAAATATGATTATCCGTTCAGCTGTTTTGGCGTTGTGAGCGTTTAAATAAACAGACAAACAGAGACACAGAGAAACAGACAAAAAATAAACATGTACAATAAACGTGTTTTATTATCGATTTCAAGTACTTATACCCTGACATTTTTTTCTTCTATGTTCATATTTCTGGCCTTCTTCAGCTTTAATATATATTTATATCCTAATGAATATGTAACTTTACATGAATGGATATATTCTCATAGTCTCATAGGTCATGTCTTTAATCTGCATTTGTCCAAGTTGCTAAAATATTAGCTGTCCTAAGCTGTGAACTATGTTCTTATCATCATACTAGTAATAAATCTATTTTATTTCCATTCATCAAAATTTTAAAACCTTGCCCATTACAAAGTCTCTCTACTCATTTCATGTCATACTAAAATCTAATTTTAATAAAGCATACTTTGTAAGTAAACTCAAATAATCGTCACGGAAAATCATATTTTTACTGTCGCACTGGAAATTATCATAGTAATGAGTTCCTTGACGCTTCCGTCCAATTTAATTTAGTAATATGTAATTTTGCTGTCGCTCATTCGGTTCGGGGTAGTTAGTGTTACAATGTTAGATAATTCATATATGCGGCAACCACTGGCTGTAATCAAGATCGGGCGCGGGAACCGTAATGATATTTGGTTTGCAATGTTAAATATGTAGACGTTATCAGCACATTCATATATAATGTGGAATGTACGCAAATCTGAAATTAGTGTGTGCATCCCTAATTTATGTATCTTTATGATTCAAAATTAGAAATTTTGTTGAAAGCATGATGTTTGCCAGCGTTTTCCCGTAATAATAATTTTAAATAATTTTATGCCAAAAAAATAGTTATTTTGCGGTATGAAATAAAACAAATAAACCAATTAATTAACAAACTAACAGCACATTCATTTCATTGATGATTCAAAATTTCTAAGCATGATGTTTGCCAGCGTTTTCCCGTAATAATAAATTTAAATAACTTTATGCCAAATAAATAATTATGTTGCGGCGTGAAAATGAAACAAATAAACCAATTAATTAACAAACTAACTGCACATTCATTTCATTGAACCGTTCATTCGTCCGTCGAACAAGCAGGAAGTCAGCAGGGCGTCACCGGTTCATGGTGGAAGTTCCAACGACTCGCACGAAGCGCTTTGCTTCTACTTTCGTAGTAAGGACGGCGAGACTATGGAACTCTCTACCTGGAGCCCTGTTCCCAGATAATTATAACCCAGGGGTCTTCAAATCTAGAGTAGATAGGTTTCTTCTAGGCAAGCGTGCTACATCTTAGACTATAGCGGTGCTTAACATCAAGCAGGCTGTAGTCAAACGTAAGCCTATTTCGTGTAAAAAAAAATTGTACTGTAAATGTAGATATTATAGCAAAACGTTTTCCAAGAATGCTTAAAGCATCACCAGGAAAATGTATTATTCTATTGTTACAAATTGTTAAACGCCCTTCATCTAGTTTTTCTACCATTGTACCTATCTAACTTTTATGGAGAAATACAGTTCCCTCTAGTTCCCGGTAAAAAGGGTAAAACAGCGAGCAGTCTAGAAAGATAATACTATTATGGAGTCCAGTGTCATTGAAGGTGGAATTACGTTCAGTGTTGTTCCGAACACCGTCTTTTATTTGTGATTTTAATACGCTCAAGCTGACAGGCCCAATGCATTGTTTCTTTTTCATATATATTGCGAGGAAAAGTTGACCAAATGCTTTCGACATTATTCATAATAAATATGATCAGTGCATAAACATAATGTATGTATGTATCTTTCAGGCTGGCTTAAGAGCTGAATTTGATCTATATACCCATATACATATATGAAACCAAGACACCCTAACTACTTGCAATACCTACACTGTATGTTTGCGCCGCCGAAACCTTATATTAACTCTCCTATGAGCACAAAGTTTAGTATTGCGACGTATCGCTTTTCAAAATAAACAAACCAGCTCTCCACGCTCCATTCTACCGAACAGAGCTATGATATTATACTTGGCAGAGTAAGCATTCTGAGGAAACGGACTTTCCCGTCAGTTAATATAAAATGTAACTGCAAAATGATTACTGGCGACTGGCGCTTTTTGCTTTTTTTCTCGAAACGAGCTATTATTCGTCGCGAAGCTCGATGCTCGGTAATTTCTTTGAGAGACGCTGTGCTGGCATCGAGTAGACTTCGACAGAAACTAATTAAAAGCGAACACCGCGCAATCTGGCGAACTTGCTCGGACCCTAGTAACATTTCGGGACACAGTTTACACAATGCACCGATATTGACTTTGGTGGGAACATTATAACAAATCAATGTTCGAATCGATTTCTTACTTGATAGTTGGAGTGAGCCGTCCTTGGATCAACGATTTGCTGTATTCGTTCGCGATCATCAAAGTTAAAAAATAGATTAGTGGCTAAATATGGCTTTCGCATCTTGAAGCGTTCGAGGATGGTAACAAGTTAAATTGTAAAACAGTCAAAGTTAAAGTGTAAAAATAATAACATGCTGTAGTATGAAATACTATCCACATCGCTAGTGTAACATGAATTTTGAAATCGCATTCTTGCATAGAAATATTCGGCTATCAAATCAAAACGTGTGCGAAATTGTCGATTTGAGTGCAGTTATGATAGCATCCCTACATATTTGGCGTTTTGCCATTCATCAAATAACTGTAACATTATAAAACTTGTTTGTGTTATTCTGGTATGGTTTTTGTATTTGTAAAGTCAGGCCATGGAATACTGGTTGCTGTAGTAGTATTTTTGCAGATCTCAATTAAAGCTGAACATTATTTACCTACTTTTAAAGTATGAGTAATTATTCTATCTTATAATAAAACTAGTTGTTGGAGCGTCACATCCCGCTGCCAACATAACGGCGGGACAGGTCGACCAACTGGAGAGGTTCCCGCCAACGCCGACAGGGGGCAGCCCGCGCGCCAACAGAACGAATTACCCCGTCTATCGCACCACACGGCGCACGCGCAACACAAGTCAAATATACAGTCCACTCGTATCAAACCATACCAACTGTTGTTATTTCATCCAACAAGGCATCCCAATAGGACTGAAGAAAGTAGCAACACTAGTGAACACCCGCGGCTTCGCTCGCATTATTTTAGAACAAAAAGTAGCCTATGACATTTCTAAGACCTAATACTACCTACATACCAAAAATCATAATGATCTGGTCTGCCGTTTTTGCGTGATGTGCGTTTAAAGTTTTTATGGTAGAGACACAGATAAACAGATAAAATTTCTAGAAATTGTTGCAATGTGTCCTGTTATCAATTCGAAGTATATCATCTCCAAATTTTTTTTATATCTTTTGTTTTCTGACTTTCTTTAGCTTTATTATTCGAATATGTATAGATATAAACGCAAACGTCTCTTAGCTTAATCAGATTAAAATATTGAAAATTCCACGTTATTTACAGGCGACTTAGACCTTTTATCTCATTAATGTTTGAAATAAGAGCCGTCCGCTAATTAGTGAACTTTTAATTGAACAAAATTTTACTTACTCCTACAACATATGTAGGTATTTTAGGTTGTAAATATGTTAAGTTTTTGGGGTTAGGTGAAAGGTTAAATATATCAACTAGATACCTACATTTTTTGAGTAAATTTGTAGCGTTCCCTACAATTCGAAAACTAAGTTCTTGAGCTCCGTTGAGCCTCGTCGATGTTTTTTTCTCCATGATTTATCTTCTTTACACATATAGCGTTCGATGTTTTCATTTTTACAACACAGATACTGTTATGCAGGAGCGAGGGACTGATAAACGATGCTGTTATTGTTCCCAAGGGAGAGTAGATAAAGTTTTTTTTCGTAAATACCTCAATAAAAACAACTTCCAATATTGTACGTCGTATTTTGCCGCTTTGCAAAATGTAGGCGAGGATAGTCTTTGCGTTCAGACCTGAATATAGGACCTGGATGTTGTTTGTTTGGATTAGTTTTATATATCTAAGTCCTAAAAATGTGAGCGGGGCTGAGTGGGTGGCTTAGAAATACCGTCTTATTTATATACTGGAAAGGTTGCCCTAATTGGTGTCGGTTTGATCTGAGACTTCCGAAAAAGGTATCAAACAAAATCTTGCTAAACTTATTTTGTTCAGGTTAGCTAACATACATATTTTGGGCATAAAGGTCACCAATACATTTCCCTTATATAATAAAGTTTTGTAGGTAATGTAACCGGTATTAAATTATGCGTGTGCTCGAAACAAATCCCAACGGCTGAACCCGTTATCAAAGGTTGAACAAACTCGCATTTATAACATTAAAAGTGCATAATTATATAATATACCTTCCCTTACAAACTGAATAGTTACATTCCTTTGAGAGCGATCCTTAGTAAATCCACTCAAACAAGTAAAAGGGTGAATAAACACACATGAGTACGTTTTTAGTTTAGACCGATTTCATATTCATAGTAGATGTCTATATTATCATACTTTGTTTTTATTATCTCAAACTCATGCTGTTGTAATACGTGAAATGTTTTTTCTTATGTCAAAAATATTTCATGATAATATATATATATATATAAAGAGATATAGTAACACTTTGAAAATGCTTTTCGTGAGATTCGGCGTTATGTATACATAGACGCACGAACAACGTATAGGTACTTATATGTATATGTTGTTCGTGCGAATTGTAATAGCAATGAATCTTATATTATGTTTATTCTTATTGTATGCTTTGTTTTTTTTAGTAGATAAAAGCCAGATCATGTATTTTATTCCGAACACATATTTTATAGTTAGAAGTGTACTGTGTATACGTGGGTAAGTGCATCGAACAAAATGAATTTAAAATTTGTTTGGTACTCGTTAGCAATAAACTTAGGTTGACATTTCTAAGCAAGAAATAAAACTTACTTCCTCGGTAAGTACGAGTAGAGGTAATTCATTTCATTAGCTTATTTAGAAAAGTTTTTCAAGCCGGGTACGTAAACAATAGTATTGTTAGGTCTTATCCCGCTCCGGCGAGGCGCAATCAAGCCGCCGCTGGAGTCTGGTTAGCAAGTCACATTGTTCAAAGACCTCTACCCGCTTACAAATTCGCCGCTTTTATCGTTTTATTACACTTGTTTCTAAAGTTTCCTTTTTCCACGTTTCCTTTTGATTACATCTTTGATGTGCCAGTTTCCCCGCTACTAAACAATGGCAAAAAATTACTACCAAATTACCATAATAATATCGTCCGTACGGTTTCTTTAATTAACCGCCGCCGTCCAAAAAAAAGGTTCGCCTAATTAGAAAACATTCTTTATGTAAGGTTTTCGTGCGATCATTAGAGACGAACAATTTCTATTTGTCATATCCGTGTGACGTTAATCTATACTAATATTATAAAGCTGAAGAGTTTGTTTGTTTGTTTGAACGCGCTAATCTCAGGAACTACTGGTCCGATTTGAAAAATTATTTTTGTGTTGAAGAGACTATTTATTGAGGAAGGCTTTAGGATATATAACATCACGCTGCAACTAATAGGAGCGAAGAAACAATAGAAAATGTAGAAGAAACGGGGATAATTATTCTCTGAGGGCTTACGTTGCGTGCGCTGCGAAAACGGCTCAAGATATCAAAAAAATGTGTATGAAAGAATTATTCCTCTTGAAATGATCTAAAAAAATGTCCGCAACAGTAAATGTCTATCTTTTAAGGTTAACACACTAAAACCGGTTATAACTATTCCACGCGGACGAAGTCGCGCGCACCATCTAGTAAGTAATATAATTGATACAAGTACGTGAAGAAGCGGGGTTGATGTTGTCGGGGTAAAAGACTCGTTAATATTCGACATTCGTGTTGGATGGAAGGTTTCGCGGTTTGGGAATTCATTGTGGTTGACCGTGGTAATTGGCGGGTGTCCGCGGCCGATTGTTTTCTGCCCCGTGCGGCCGGGCCCAGCCCCCACTCGTCCTGCCCCGTGCGGCCGGGCCCAGCCCCCACTCGTCCTGCACCGACGGACGCATTGTTTCGCCCCAACAATTTATAACAGCATAAATTCACTCCTGTCCTCACTAACAGAAAATATATCTCGAGTCTCTAGCCGGTCTCTACTAGGGATTCCCACCGGTGCGATAAAAACTGACGAAAATACGCGTCTAAACTTTACTGGGGCAAGAAAAATGCTCCTACTTAATTTAAGATGATGTAGCTAGGTGAGCGCCGTGTCTTCTATTACGTAAATACTTTTCACGTATGAAATACCCGGCTCTTTTTTTCTTAGAATATTTATCTGCTTGAAAATAGCGACTTGTTATACTCTGCTGAATTAGCTCTTCGGCAAAATGTAAGGTGGTTTGGTTACCTTACATTTTCAGAGTTGTTTATTCTTTCCGAAAGGTCGACAATAGATAAATAACTACTAAGTAACAGCAACGGGTTGTCGTAATAGTCTCATCTAATATTTTTAATTTCTTCTACCTATGTGATTGAATAGGTTATAGTAGATTAGTAGCCGAGGGCTGTAAGGCATCAATTGCAGCCCGAGATAGTTAGGCGCACGAGCGCAGCGAGGGCGCCTATAGTTCGAGGGTGCAATTGATGCTTACACCCGAGCTAACTACTCTGCTTTACATCTCAATTGTGAGGTAAGTAGAAAAAACCCGTATTACAAGAATAAAACATTTTAATGGTTAAAATTTATAGTGAAACGAGAACAATTTTAAAATTTTAGGGACAGGTGTTTTTTGGGTATGTTAATAGTTTGAGATTGTGATATTTGCTGGTCACGGACAAAATCAGAACTTACTCGTTTTTCTTTTCGCCAATCCATGAACTCGTCGTAGGTTTTCAAATATCTCTCTTTAGAACTTTCAAGCAAAATATTGTTAATTGCTACTTCAGCTTCCATTTTCATTGAATCAGGAGTGCAGCTTACATAATATATCGTCATCACTTGCAGAACTCATGTTTTTTTCCTAATTAGCACGTATTTAAAAAAATAACCAAAAACAAACAACATTTAAAATAAAAGTTTTCTCTTCCCGCCATTTTTCATATTTTTTTGTCAGGAACTACATTGCGCATCGCCGTTCGATATTTAAAATTGATGACTATCATACGAAGAAGTTTGAGTTTGAATAGCGAAGCGACCTCCTTTGTCTACTAGGTATCTTTACCTAGTGAAATGTTTTTTTTTTTAATTACTTACCGCCCTAGGGCTTTTCTAGCTACATTATTACCCTAGGGCGCTAATTGGTTACTTACAAGCCTCATTTGGGGGTAATAAGGACCTACTTACCGAACATGAGAGATGTAAATACATAATAATCACGACCCAATTTCCAATTTATATGACCAATAATATGTTATCGGTATGCGACACATAAACAACTCGTATATCTGCATGAGTTTGGAAGTAAAACTAGTCGATGTAAAACAGTCGTTTATGTATATGCAATCAAAATAACGCGTCGCATTAACATTTGTTTGTTTACTAACACTTGCAAAGAAGTGTAGCCTCGAACGGGATTGTTTGTGCGAGAGTGGCAATCATGTGAATATTAAACGAATATTACTGCTTTCGCACACGCCTTCACACTTGCGTGGTAGTGAATAATTCAGGGGCGAGCACTCCCTCGCTGAAAGGCAATCGTTTACCTCACCATGTGTTTCACCTGGATAAACATCCAAAAAATATCCCCGCTTCGAGGTTAGCTTAAAACATTTTGTCTGACGAGCTACTTTGCCTCGTGTATTCACTGAGGCTTTCAAGCTGAGTGGAATTTGGAACATTGCTCGCACAAAATATGAGTGTAGTTAAATTAAAAGTAAATTATGGCGCGATTCTAAAAAGTTTTAAGAATTAATTTGCGCAGTAAGTGGTGCTCTGCCTTTTTGCGTTCAAATGATAAATGTAATGAAATAAATAATACAATATATTGCATATCTTATTTATTCACCCAACTTCTACTAGCTATGTAGATTTGATACGGGTTTAGAACGTAATTTCAACGTGAAATATTTATATCCACTTCATTGTAACTTATACATTTACGTATAAACATGTGTGCTATTTGAAATATGCGCAGCGGTCCCTAACGGCTCGAGATTAAAGTACCCTTTTCAATGATAAATTTAAATAGAGGACAATCAAGAATCCCCGTTTAAACTTGTCCTGGTTCATGAGGCTATAACGCAAAGTTACGCATTAAAGTGACCCACCGGTCAGCGGCCTAATAAGAGGGACGTGTGTGGTCGAACACGGCCATAAATGGGCCGCGGTGGGGGTTTTCATCACGCCAGATCGTCCGAAAGTTAAATGGAGTCACGTCGGCGGCAGTGCGTCACGCGGCGATAACGCAGCGGGCACGCACGGCGCGCCGGCTGGTTGCGAGTCTGCCGCCAGCGTCCTACCGGCCCACTCATATTTAAACTTTTACAATGGCACCGCCCCGCCGCCTACATAAATCACTAGAGCCTTCCTTCACACATCTCGCCTGAATTTAAATAGCTCCCTATACACGATCTCCCGTGATTTAGGACCCACTTACGCTGCTTTTTTGTACCTGATTTATATCAAATTATGATTATTATTTCATCCTTATGGCTTTCATTACGACATAATGTGACAAGTTAAAGTCTTGTTCAGAACTGAAATTGGAAGCTTCAATAACGGCGGTGGTGTAAAATGAATGCGAAGACGATCCGTCTTTGTCTTAGATATGACGGTGCTAACGAAGCGAATGTGTGGAATCGTACTTATAAATTATGTATGTGAACATTATGCTACGAATAGTAGGCTTGAGAATTACTAGAGCCAGGCCATGTGTGGTATTTTGAGGTGAAGGAAGCAACTTAACTTCTTCTGCCTGATGGGCAACGATGTTTGATTTCATAAGAATCGGGAGAGGACACTAATCTGGGTGCTCAGTGGCATTTAGCTGTTTCGGCATATTTTCCTAAGTGGAGCGAGTAAATTACAAGACTGGTCCCAGCGACTAACTCGGCTCAACGGCATTAAGGACTATTAAAACTCCGCCGTTAGATCTACCCGTGATTTACATGAGCTTAACGGATTACTTACGCGCAATATAAGCGATGCTATTTATTGTTTTCTTGATTTTCTTGTCCATTTAATGGATTGATGCTATAAAAGCGCATGGCCATTAAAACTATTAAAAGCAAAATAAGACCTGGCAATGCTCTTAAGAACATTGTCTCTTCTTTTAATAAAAGAGTTACAATCTAGATTTTTATTATCAGAGTAGAGATTAGACACTAACTTTGCCTAACAACAAAATATGTTTTGACTCATACCAATCCCTTAACAACCAGAAAAATACCAAAATAGGTTCGTCTTTAAAGTAAATTCGATGTATCGGTCTGAAAGACAACGCTCATGCATAATGTAGGGACTGGCTTGGACCAGTTTATATATACCTAGTCGTACCTATATATCTATAGCCTTGTTTACAAGGGACCCGCTAATCCTGTCTCCGAATTTTAACAAGATTTGAGTGATGTCTCGATCTGGGGATTTCGAGAGCTCATCGAGGGTTTGAGGGATTGGGTCTTATTTACACATGCCGATAGAAATCTATTTTAAATGGCTTTTATCCAACATTTTCGATAAAAATTTAATCTGGGTTCAGAGTTAATTTTAACAAATAAAGATTAGGTCTTAGGTTCAGCTATTTAAATCGATTGGTTGACTGGCTGGTTGTAGTTCAAGAACATGAAATTATCTCAGTAACAGTTTGTTTACCATTTAAAGGCACACTTTTCGTTGTTCGTTGATCTGTGTGATTAAAATTTATTTATTCCAAGAAACATGTTTCAAAAACCTAACTTTTGGTTCATTTATGTTTTTTCTTTGTGTATTTTTATGTTTTTTTTATGTATTGATTGTGAATCTTTTTACCTACATATAAAATCAGATAATATTTAAAGTGTTATCAACTTACCAATTCTGCATAAGCATTTTAATTTTCCGAATTTTTGAGTACAGGATATAGTCATTCACCTATATTAGCGAAGTGGAATTCTGAAGTTTAAAATATGCTTTATTCAAACAGCCAATAAATACCAGGCATGTGTAGGATAATTAAATAATTAATTTGTGGGCTTCTTTTGTTTCCAATTTAATTTATTGTGCGCTGCTTATTCTATTGTATTATTTACATAGTCAGTTATTGTGTGTAAGCTTAAACTTTAAATATAATGAATTTCATTAATTTTTGGACATGTAAATGCATATAAGTATTTAATGGTGGAACAAATTATATACTAATTATTTTATTACAAAGAATATGTCAGCATCTTCAATTATAATTTGACGTTTAGTGTGGTTTAAAGATTACTATAAAAACTTGCAACAAAATCGTGACTTATAACAACAAGTTATTATAATATCATGTTTTTATAACGGTATTGAGAGCATAACTCGCCAAAGTAACAATCATACAAAAAATCATAGTACATACTTACAAAATATTACGGGCCCCTTTTTCACGGGCTTCCGGCGAACGCCTGGCAAATATCCAACAAAATTACGTTTAATATAATGCGTTTGGAGTTACAATATCTCTTTTATCTTTATGTGTACTAAGCACAGTACAGCTAACAAGTAATGACATAAAACGACAGGATTGTTTAGGATAGAGGCGGCCGTTTGTTTTCCTTCATCGGACTAATGAATGAGTCCTTAATAAAGTAAGATGAAAGATCTCGGGGCAAGGCTGGGTAATCACAAGTTAACTAGCCGTGGCAGGGCCGACGACGCGCCTCGATACTCCTGTAATGAGCCCGAGACAATCTTTTATTGTCCGCTTGGACTCGGATAAATTGTGATAGATGATCGCCCGCTTCACCAACATTTGGAAATTCAAAGGCGTTATTCCGATCCGGAGCTTCTTTCTATGTTCGTGCTATTGGACTCGCCCCGCTTCAGCGCCAGAAAAACGTCTCGTTTTCCGCATTCATTTCTCGCGTAATGAAATGCGAGCGTCAGACTCCAATGCTGAAACTTTTTATTGTAAATCCGTACTCGAGCTGTGTTTTTTTCGGAGCATGTCGTCGTGCTTATGAAAAATACTGAACATTATGTGGGTTTTGTGCAAAAACAGCATGTGAAGCGCCCAATCAACCATTCATGTGACATATTTGCGAGCATGAATAAACCCCCCATATTAAAGAAAAAAGTTACTAAAGTATAGGCGTATTATACCTAGCAAAGACGGTATTTTAACTTTGTAAATGTATTCAAGATGTTTTATTCATGCAACGTGTTTATATTACTTCTGAAACAATGAATAATTGTTATAAGATTATAATACAACGTTCATGGGAGGTACTTTATCTTGCCGAGATTGCGGCAATAATTGTCCCAAACTTTGAAGAAACAGTTCATAAACTAAACCATTTCAGGTACTACAGCCAAGACGTGATATTGTCGTGTTTAATGGCAAAGTTTAGAACATCAATATTCGGATCAAATAACGCTATATATTACGTTTCAAGAATACCCGTTTCGTACTCGTACTGAGAATATCGTAGTTGTAGCAGACAAACAGGCCCTGTAAATGATGAAACAGTGGCGTGACACGGCGTCAGCATGGGTAATGCTGATCACAGTGGCAATACGACGCCCATAGTCTCCTCCAGACAAATTGGGGAGGGTCTGTGAGGCGAGGTCACATAGCTCATTGCCGGTGACGTTTGACGGAAAGCTCACTTCCACTGAACTCACCTTACGCCGTCCGTCTCCCTGCAATTTCCGCCCTCTAAACGACACCCTCGCTCCTGAGCCTGTCCGTGAAAACATGCCGAGAAATCCCGACGTTTTACTTTTTTATAACCCCGCTTATCTCCGAACATAATACAGTCTCGGCCGCGTTGCGTTTTGATACAGAAAGAGTAATTTTAAAAAGAATACAAGGAGATAAGCAGGAAGGAAATGGATGCGTTAGCGCGCTCCTGAAAAGAACTAGGTCGGTAGGGAAATTGACTTCTTTTATCGCCATCATTTATCTGGTACAAACCGAAGAAGAACAGGCGCGCGCAAAATCGAACGTTTTGTCTTTTACACCAGTACTTTGAAGCTTCGCTTTATTGGATAAATGTTTCAGTTTACGAATGCTTTGGTGTAATCCAAAGAAAATTTAGTAGACTAAGGTAAAGCTTAGCCAACGACGAAAACTAATAAATCGACGTTGTTGGCTATTAATTTAGCTTCTAGCCAGCTTTCAGGTTTGTCGCGTTAGGTTGGTCTAGACTACAGTATTAATTTACTGGCTCACGGCATACTCATAAATGAGTTCCGAGGCTAATGTTTCCTCTTTATAAATTTTCGTAACGAGTGGCCGCAACTTTGCGCGGGTTTTATAACGAAGCGACAGCTTATCCGCATTATGTACTTTCCCTTGTCAAAATATAACGCCATTTTGTTTTATTATTTAAAATGCCTCGAGTTATTGTTTAATTCTCGCCTTAATATTAATTTTTTTCTTACAAAATGCTAGCTGTTTACGAAATGTTCTTTAATAATAAAAAGAAAACAAGCTTTGCGATAAAAAAACAGTATTGAAGTGCGATTTGGAGTGAATGTAGGAGTGCGGGCTTTGTGATTTGAAACGCTCTTTTGTTCGAGCAGCTTCTTTGCTTTGCTTATAACAATTCAAACAATAGTTTCAAAATGCCAACTAAGTGCGCGGCTGAGGGAACATAACAATGAAAAGCTCATTCAAATCCATGCACATTCCCGAACATAGTTTGGTATACTAACAGGCTAGAGAGAATAAACTTAGCAGCTTTGTGCACTTGCACGCCCGTTTGGTTTTCATTTTATCACTTGGCGGGGTTCGTCGGTACTTGGGTAGCCAGAACACAGGCACTCGACATTCGTATGTAAGTAGTAGGTAGGGTGATTTACCGCGCCCGCCGCTCCTTGCTTTATTGAATACTCCGCTCCAAAGGGAGAAAAATCGTATATTTTGACATTCTTGCGGTCCCATTTTTTTTTTTTTTTTTTAACTTGAACGGGTTTGCACTTGACCATAGTTTACCTGATAGCAAGTAAGGCTATGGCCTAAGATGGAGCGTGCTTACCCGATAAGAACCGATTCACTCTCGCTTTGAAGATCGCTGGATTATAGTGAAATTAATTTATGAGTGCCGTTCCATTTCCAATGACTAATGACAATTAAACCCTCAAATTTCCCAAACTAGCAGCCGGTGTTTAAATTGAGAGACAAATTTGCCCTCGGGAAAGTAATTTCTAGTTTCAACAACCGTCTTGTTGAGTCAGTAGACATTATAAACTTGCCTTTGAAGGAACTAGCTCGATGTAATTGTTGCCGGGAGTTTATTAAACAAAGTTACAAAGGCTGAAACTTATTTTACGAAAATGTTTTGTTTGGAGCGGTGTCGGTTAATAATAAATGTATGAGGTGAAGGGGAAGCCAGGTTGCTTAGTATCCGACGATGCGATCAAATGAGGCTATTATAAGTGAGGCCGCTCGTAGCAGGCCATTAGCGCGGTCATTAAGCTATCGCAATACTCCTTGAATACGCGATTTCGATTATCGATACAAAAGAAACATCTTCTGCTCTGTTTGTTAATGTAGTTAAACACATTCATAGTTAGCAAAATAAATCAATCCGAAGTATTTTTCCAGCAAATTAACTAACTAGAATATTTGAGCAGATTCTTTGAATGTTCCACTTAAATAAAAAGCTATTACGAGTAAGTACGGCGTAAATTTAATTTAACTGATAGACTGAGCAGATCTGTGTTGCGAGCGCAAAAAAAGCCACGCGACAGTCGTGAAGTACAAGTTTTGCAGTTTTCACGATTTTCGCAACGGAATGAAGATAAAATGGCAACATTGTTTTTATTCTACTAAGTTTAATCATTTTAATATTAAAACTTTCGTGAGACATTTTATCAAAAGATTAACTAAAACGGTTTTCACTCACGTGTAAATCACGTGTATGACACCCATCTTCAGCAACAACTGTCGAACGCAGCAACTGTCTTATTTGCCCCGGAGAACGGAAAAACGTCCTGATACCATATTTCCGTCGTAAAAGGTATCCGATTTTGTCCGTTACTCCTCTTACGAACGGCAGATATGCTGAAGCTCTTTCAACAGTTGGGATCCGCTTACGTTCACTCGAATGTGCGCTCCGCCAACATTGTCTCCATGTATAGCCATTATCCTCTAGTACCTTCCTCACGTGCTCTAACTCCTTCTCCACATACTGAGGATCACACAATCTCAAAGCACGGTTGATTAAGGATCTCGGTACTGAGGACAAGTGTGCTGGATGGTGGTGTGAACTAGCATTTAAATATCGATCTGTGTGTGTCGGTTTACGATATACAGTACGTGACAAAGTGCCGTCTGAATTCCGAAACACATGTACATCCAAAAATGGAAACGCTCCCTCTTTCTCCTGTTCCACGGTTATCGCAATCTTTGGATGTACTTCATTGAGATGCTTTGTAAATAATTCTAGCGCGCCTTTGTCGATAATCGCAAAAATGTCGTCCACATACCTCCACCAATAGCGCGGCGGTTGACCGTGGATGGGCGCTTCCTCCGGCGTGGGTCCCAGCTCTTAATACGATGACGAAGAGAAGGATCATTGGAGCTTTGGATCAAGATACGGTCAGTTTTGTGTGCGCCGGTACATCAGTCGATGGTGCTGTCTCTGATGAAGCAGTGGAGCGACCCGAGGACGAAGCGGCCGGGAGTAGTAACATCGTCTCGCCTCCACCCCCACCACCACAGGCCCCCGCGCCCGTGTCCCGGCGGGCCGCTCGCGCGGCAGCGCGCAGTCTGCGTGTTGCCGCGGCCCAGGACGAACGTTCTGAAGATGGGTGTCATAACATCCGAAACGCCTAAACCATTTACGCGATTTACACGTGAGTGAAAACCGTTTTAGTTAATCTTTTGAAGTTTAATCATATTACGCTTTCAGAAAAAAAAACGACGTTGCAGTTAAATTAATTTGATCATTACTTTGATTCCAACTTTATTCGAAAATAAATTCGAATACGCTTATATATAATTTTTAATAATCGCTGCCTAAAAAACAAATTTTCCCTGTAATAAATCTGCTGTAATAAGTTTAATTTACTTAAAATTTTGCCGAGCGTAAAAGAAAATAAATTTAAACTATACAACCAACAAACCACATCTTACATATTTACAAACCTTTTGTTATGGCTTCAATAACCTGGAAAATCCGACTAAAACCGTCGAAAAATAATTCGGCTTATAAAACCGAAAGCGTTATATATTTATTTACCTCGAAGCGCAGCGGGCTTCGGGAAAATGAAATTCTGCCAGAATTTGAGAATGGGCTATAAGGGTGCTCTTCTTTATTGGCCAATTAGTCTGGGATATAACATGCGTTCATTAACCGCTTACCAACCTTCCAACCACCCAACCTTCTAAAACCTACTGAATTTATATCAACCAGCTGCAACTGACTTTGCTCGCACTTGAGCGGTTAACTCTTAGCCTCTTGGCGTATTATTTATGCTGTAATTAAATGAACAGTGCAGTTATGTGAACAAAATTAAATACTGACTTAAATTCAAGTTCTAAACCTATTTGCTAGAATGGTACTTCGTTAATTGAAAATGAGCAAATGGAGTTGATATATGTACATTGGTATGGAATTTCTCTTTTAAAACGGAATTTAACATTTTTTTAAATTCCGTTTAATTCGTTTATTAATTTGGATAAAAACAATATTACACTTAGTTTTTACTGACAATGAGTGATTGTTGCTAGAGGCAAATTAAAATATTATGTAACTAAATTACAAATATCCAATTCATTATGGAATTCAAGCGAACGTTATGTGTCTAAAATATTAGTATCGTAGTTTATTTTTCAAATTAGTAGATTCGATCATTTGATCCATCCTAAAAGAATGTATTATGTATTTGTATACGAATTGATGTATTTCTGTATTCCTGTATTTCTGAACAAAGCAAAAGTTTTATCCAAAAAAAATATAGTCTCAGTAGTTCCCAGCGGGGAAGAAGCGTAATTGCACGTTGTTCTAAATGTCTAACTAAAATACAAGCACGGCTCGTATCTAAATTCCACTCAACATACGAGTACAGTCACAAAAGTCTCCACGCGGTTGAGTATTTCACTGTAATCTGGCGCAGCACATACAGTTGCGCACACATAATTATATCAGCTTTATTAGTCACATGTCGGCCTGCGCCGGCCGATACGGCCTTCTTAATATCAAATAGGAGGAATAGGAGCTTTCTGCACAAACACTCCCATGTTGGGCCGTATAATACGCCTTATTTGATAACGCTACTGGGTCCGTGATCACGCGTTAATTACATTCTTATATCTCCGACTAGCGCACGCTTCCGATTACACGTTCCGATGTTCGCGTTACATGTTTCAAATTCGAGGTTCGCCTTGTCGGAATGCCGGTACGTATGCGCGTATTCATATGACATGCTCAATTGTATTCGCTGATTAGATTGTATTCAATCAGCGAACATAAACCAGATACAAACAAGTACGCCGAGTAGGTAATGTCGCTGTTGTGCAGATACATGGCTCGAGTAAACAACTTGGCATATTTCTGGATGAGGGATTGCTCTAGTTATTTCCTTTTGCACGGAAGGATTCCTTCCAATGGCTACATTACCTCGGCTAGTCTGTCTTTGCGACCGTAATGTTAGGCGCAAGACGAACGGCTGCCAGTCAGACGAGTTACAAGAACAAAAATACTCGCTTTGATTACGAGAAGGTCGAAATGAAAGCAATCTTCTACAATCGTGGTCCCTTCCAAGTTACACGGTCTCTTATCTACCAGCCCCGAACATTACTAGTAATGGAAATCGAATTACTATTTAACCGAGATAAACGGAAAACGTGCGGTCTCACCGCCGCCGCAAAGTCACATACAAAACTAACTTGGGCCTCTAATAAGTCAAATATCCACGGGAGGGTCACCTCACCGGACCTCAATAACTGATGAGGACATGTTGACATTGTCCTTTTGTAATTAATGAAATTGATATTGGGGACTAGTGGCTTAATAGATTGTTTACAAGACCAATCTGAATACCGACTTTTAATTAATCACACTATACTTCAATAATGGAAACGTAGTTTGTTTCTTCTTTAATAAGTGCCAGTTGTAGCGATTGAGTTTATTTTAAAACTACTTAAACTTTATTCACTCAAAAACTTTCACATTAAATGAAAGACGTTGGGTGAGTGAACACGTTTTAAGCAAAAAAGGTCAAGTTTGTGGTACTCAGAAAATAAAAAGACAAGTTACACATTCTCTTTCTCATGGCGCGTTCACAACTCCAAACAACTTTGTTATATTAAATCACATAAAATATTAAATCAAGTAAAGTGCGAGTGACACTTTTCATTGGAGTTTCCAGTCGGTTTCGAAAGTATCGACGCGTGGAAAGCGTTTGATATTTCACCGTCACGGTGAAGTCAAGCGGAGAGTTTCAACTTTATTAAAACTTTACTGACGCGTTTTGTTTTATTGATGGCATTTAATTTGGACTACTTAAATCATAATTCTTGAATCGTTTATTCATTAATTTTTATTTATTTATAGTGATCATAAAAATATTCACCGGCGATGGATTCGGTTTACGGTATTTTGATTATTTGTGATTTTTCTGCCTTTCAAGCCTGTAAAAACTTGAACTAATATCTCCGCCAAGTCAAGCATTTTATTGTTTTTAAATCTTAAATCAGCCAGAAAAGGGTAACGAGGGTATTTCAAGAACTTCAGAAGGCTATTATTTCTTGAAAAATCCTTTTCAAAATGAAAGCACCTTTCATAATAAAATTTGTATTTTTTAACAACTTGAGCTATAATAGTTATTAAACAAATTTAGACAAAACCATCATACAAACCTTTTAACATGATCTAAAGTATTTGATTACGCCTCAGCGTCCTTATATCTTCTAAATCCCTTTATCCACTATTATATCATCCAAAGTGAATGTGTGTGTAATCAGTTTATCAAAACTTGGCGCGGATCTACGTTCGGCGCAAATTGCTTAGTGAAGTTTTAAACTTAAAATAGTTTCTGTTATGTAGTAGGTGTTCTGTCTAGGCTGTCAGTTCATCATTTAGCAGGTCGCTCTTGGAAATAAAGTGCTGGTAAAGTAAGGTTCATGTTCACAAAGATTTGATATAGTTTATTTTTTAAAAACTTTTCTCTGTAGCTCCATTAAAAAAATACACATTGCCATTACGCTACAAACTTTTCTTATTTTTTGATTGGTATGGCAATTAGAACCTGTGCTTCTCACAACTAAAACTAAGCTCTAAGCAGGATGGATATTGGCCATGCAGGACTCGTCACCCCACTTTTTTATGTTTAGGAGACATCCTCCGTCAAACGGCGGACACAATGTTATGTTTAAACACAGGTGTATCGCCTCATAATAAGATAATAAAAAGAGTGATTCTCCCACGCGAGTCTCAGAGTTTCTTTCTCCAACATCTCTTTTAAGAATTATATATGTTTTTTTTCTTCAGAGTTTATAACACTATGTTTGTTTTGTTGCAGCGTCGCGTATTCGATATGAGATTACGAGCGGGAACATAGGCGGTGCGTTTGCCGTGAAGAATATGACAGGCGCTATCTACGTGGCCGGGGCATTAGACTACGAAACTAGGAAGCGGGTGAGTTATACACTTTGAAGTAATGGAATAGTTGCTAGAATTGATAAGTCAATTGTAATCACTATTTCATTTATTGCTAAAAACGACAAAAAAGTTATAAAGAGTTTTTTTTTAAACTTGCCTTAAAAAGTGAAAACCGAAACTTACGGGGATATTTGTAAAAATAGATTGTTGCCTGAAAATTATAAAAGAAAACGGATTTGTTTTAGACTTACCTACCTCATAATAATGAGACAAGTACCTTTATTAGAATCTAATTACTTCACTAAAAACATTTAAAAAATCCAATAAATTCTTCGTGCAAGTACTTAGTTTCCCAAAGGCAAATTTCAATACAAATAATAATTAATTTTTATGTAAAAAAATATGGAACAGAAGTGATTTTTTTATTAAATATCCCAAAGCTTATATTGGTTATTGATGCACCGTTAATGAAGTTATATATAACTGACAAACCCGTAGAAAGTGAGATATATTGCAAATCACGCAGTAATACATATAATATTATTGAAATGCGGAATATCAAGAAAAATTTGTCAAAAATTTCACTAAAGTTACATATGTACTTGGACAAAACTAAACGCTCTGTCAGCATTCTAGTATTGTCCACATTTCCGCGTCTCATTCGTCCACGAGACATACATTTCTTGACATAACATTACGGTTTAACATCCTTTGTTCTCTAAAACCTTTTCATTTGCGTGTTGCTGGTTTCTCGAACAAAACGCAATCTCCTTTGTTTTGGTGCTTCGTAAATTTCGCTCGTACCTGTTGTACGAGAGGCTAGTAAACATGGCCGAGCACCGAGAAAACTGGCATTATAGAATATTATGTCAGAGCCCGCCTTAGTTGCTGGCAAGACACGTTTAAACGAATATTCAAAACAAATGAGTTCATGAAATATTTGGTTTCTACGAGTAAGAAAGTGCTCACCCACAGTTATATTTCATAGATATTTTTAGAATGTGACATTTGAATATTATATATCTTATAATGTTGAATTGTAGCTAAACACGTAACTAGATTCGTATGTAATACGACTCTAACGCGTTAATACTCTCACACGATCCATCTTAATCTTAAAAGTGGTAAAAAATCTGCGACAGAATGATATATTAAAGCACTGCAGGCCTCCCGTTAAAAGCTTTCAGCTCTGCCTAAATAAGTAATACCTTCACAAAAACGGCCTCTTTATTAAAACGTAATAGTAGATATTGAACGTGGCTACCGTTGAATAATTCAATTTATTATGTATCAAGCTCCATCTCACCTATTATTGTGTTATGAATAAAATTTAACGCAAATTTCATTCCGAAACAAAGGGTCGTATGAGATTAAAAAGTGCTTCTCTGCTTTTAAAACTCGTGTCGGTCGCTAAAATGAAAGGGCTCGGAAACAGAACATACATGCGGGTAAGTTTATCTCGCAAACTTCTTCGCGTCGGCATAATCCCAAATTAAACAAGTTAGGTATCGAAAACACGAGCGAAGTTATTAAACACGAACCGATTCCTGTAAACACAGAATGTGTATTGTGTATACTGAACGTGCTGCTGTGTATCCGAAATCAATTAAAAACAAACTGCTTAGGGAAAAAACTTGATGAGAGCGCAAGATGTTGTGAATTTTTATACGCTGCGTTACGTAACGGAAACCTCTCTATTTTATCTTGTTAGTTGTGCCGTAATTAAAAACGGAGGTGAGCTGGCTCTAAGGAGAATTAATCGCCCTTTGAACATAATTTTGTACTAAAATAAACGGCGCTAAACGGTGGAACGGCGTTTCACTTTCTTTGCCTGTTGGCAAGTTTCAATTTAAAAGCACCGTGTCGTGCCGTTCGCTTGAGGAGCCCTCTTTGTTACTCCACAAACTTTCCGCCAACTTTCACGAGATAAATAATTTAATCTTTAATACCCATTTAAGTGTCGTAGGCGCAAGCATTGAGCGACGCTACGTATCGCTATCAAACCGGAAATTGTCAAAGATTTTATTGGTCCGTATCGAACGCCTAATCTCAAATATTGTTCTACCGCTTTCAGTATTCTGGCGACGGCTCTTAAATGTCTCAACGACATTTTATTGTTATGTATTTAGATACAATAACAATGTTTCATTGTACTGTAAAAGACAAGGAAAGACCCGACGGCAAATTGAATTTCCTCGGCTTATTCCTCTGGAAACGTCTGGCGTGACATTTTACGCTCCGGTACCTGGAATCCATTTATAGAGTGCTCTAAGTTTGAGAGTATTTTGATGTGTCGGAAAACCTATCAGTCTAAATCAGGGTTAAACCCGTCGAAGCTAGCTGTAGGTAGATACAGTACAGCGCAATGTAGGAACGTAGGGGCGCCTCGCTCCTAGCCACCTTTAGCTGACAAATCTGGGAATAGGATTTGAGTGGCTTTGCTCGCCAGCCGGCTGTGGGGATTGTGCGCCGCTCAGCTGCGCCTGGTTAGCTCTTGTTTACGTGTTTCTGACTCGCATTGTCGATAATTTAATTGTTTGCGTTTCGACTACGGCGAGAGAACGTAAAGTTCCGAGCGTTAAATGAAAACTGCTCACTTCCAACTTGTATAATATGCGTGAGATGACTTTTGAAACAAACATTTCCCTCCCCGGTGAGGAAATTACTGTGCGACACTGACAGATGACACCAATAACTCCCTCGGCTCGCAAACACGCTCGCTGTATAACCCGGCCTCGTGTGGACTTGCCGTATTTTTAGTGACGATTTATAATCCAGTACGGTTTTTATTTCACCCAATTACTTTTAACTTTCAGCAGAAAAATGCTGAAAATTCCGAATACGGCGGACTTCGCCGGCCATCATTAATATCTGTTATATTTTTTTCTCTGTTATCACGACGATGACCCGAATCAAGTTAATTACAGACGGTCTTAAATTACTTCGTTCTATTTCTTATTTAACTTTGTGGATTACTTTGTTAATTTTGTAATTACAAAAGTCGGATTTTTATCTGGCCTAAACGGGCGTAGCTTCTGATTGGGCGAAGTTAGAAAGTTTTAACGAAGGCATTGAATTGTTTACTTGAACGCTGCATGGATAGTACGAGCTGAAGCTGGCGGCGTCTGACAACCTGAAGGAGAACTACACGACGGTGGTGATCCACGTGAAGGACGTGAACGACAACCCGCCGGTGTTCGAGCGGCCCACCTACCGCACTCAGATCACGGAGGAGGACGACCGCAACCTGCCCAAGCGCGTGCTGCAGGTCCATCCTACTCTTATACTAGCCCAGCACTTCGATCCTTTATTGAGTCTCTTGAGTCTTTTAACAGAAAAAAATATACGCCCAATGTGAAAGGTAGATGTCAACATATAAGAGAAACTGTTCCATTAATCTACCTGTCATATTATTGCGTATTTGTTTTCCATTAACTGTAAAAAAGTGACTTAAAAAAGCATCGAACTGTGATATGTTTGCGACCTGATTTCCAGTAGATTTGTCTTTATGCATGGCATGGTTTTTGACAGATTTTGTTCGGTTTTAGTAGTGCCGTTTGGTTGCTAGTTTTCTAGTTACGTTGTTTTATTTTATCGTTTTTAATTGCATACATCTTGTTTATAGGGGTGATCTACAGTTTCAACGTGCAATTGGTTTTTATCTACAACTGGGTTTTTGTGCTGTCCTCATCGTAAATTACAGTTTATTGTTTTAGTTAATTGCAACAGAGATAACGAGTTGTCCTCTCTTTTTTACAGCATAATCCACTGAAATCTCATAAAGCCTTACCAAGCATACGTACTTGTGCGCACATTTATTTAAAGGCAGGGTGAAGCACGGACCCGGAAATATAGCGACAGTCGAGCGTGAACATTGGCAATCAACATTTCTATCAGTTCGCTAAACCAATGAGCGGTATTGAAATCGCCAGCGGTACATCAGTCGCGCCGAGAGGAGACGGGCGGGCTCAGTGGCTCGCGTAATACCGCCGCCACCACGATAATGTTCTTTAAACAACCGCCTGCGGTTTTTATATTTATTTACCCGCTCTGCCGTCACTGCCGCCGACCTCTAAGTATTTTTTGATATAATCTTATTTCGAACTCGACTTTTCCAATTTTTCTAACGATAATGTCGAGAACTTCGGCAGCAGGGCGGGAGTTTGATGAAAACTCGCGTTTGAAATTTGTACTTTTCAATTATTGCACGAAACTCGGAGAGCAAAGTTCCTAGCGCGGCATAAATTAACTTCTTCGTTTCGATTAATCCGTTGCGGCTTTTGACGAAACATTTTCTGTGATGATTTTGCTCCGATAGAATATTTACACGAAACAAAGTCTAAAATAACAGTTGGAGAGAATAAATCACGGCCTATCGATATGAAATATTACAAATACTCTCGGCACTCGTTAAAAATGGCTACTGCGAACACGTAGCGTGACTTATCTGTTGTAAAAAATGGACTGTCTGGAACGGATTAATGTACCGTTTAATGCCTTGTTTGTAGCCAACTTGAATAAAATACGAATCTTATTAACGACGTGACAACTTGTCGCGAGTTCGCGAAACGTTTTCAATTTTAGCTGTCTTTAGCGGTTTTGAATGATTCGCCTTAATATTGTAAGAATATTAAAGTTTACTCAATTTCACAATTAGTGTAACTGGAACTAGAATAACACTGTGGACGTCATTTAAACGTATTGATATGTTTATAAATTAATAACTATCCTAAATGGAACCGAAACTACAAAACTACGAAAATAGATTCAACGACTCATTTCTATAAAAATCTCAAAGCATAATAAGTACTCACAAGTGCGCGAGTGACTACACTACAATTACAATAAAGTTTTATTAATAAATTATTTTATGGTGTTTATAAATTCACATTAATCATCTACAATTGTATGTTCTATCTACGTTGTTTTATTTTAATCCAAATTCAATTGATCTCTCAATTTATGTTCAATGATTTACTTATTTTTACAATCCCAATTTATTTATCCTTAGTTTTAAGCATTTTTTGCATGAGCATGTTATTTTGATCTATGCGTGTGCGCAGTACGATTTGACGCTGGTGGCATCTGACGGACGCAACGAGAATTCGACCAGGGTGGTGGTGAGAGTGCTGGACGTCAACGACCTTCCTCCCAGGTTCTCCAGGAGTGCCTACGTCACACAAGCATTAGAAGAAACCGGACCCTTTCCACGTTCCCTTATACAGGTTTTGTTTTGTTTATTTGATTTATTTGCTTTACTTTCTTATCCTTGTTCGGCCCTCCTCTGGTTTCTTTTCTTTCATCTACTAAGTTATTTATCTACCTACACGTTGTGTATCAAACGACATTTATTTTTGAGGTGGTGGACTATATTGATAAAATAGATGTATTTAATTGAAATTTATACTGGTACATGGATTCTTGTATTTCGCAAAAGTATTACATTATCTTTGGCAGAAAACAAGTGGTCTCGAAATGAAATGCATATAACAATAATAAGAAAAAGTATAGAAGATTTAAACTTGTAAGGAAGTAGGATAATTAATAAGGGATCTTGTTTAAGTATACTATCTGAAAAGTTTTTCTTAGCAGATTCATTTAGTATCGACATATTTTTTCATGCTATGAATAAAATAAGAATCCAATTTCTAATATTTCGTCTCGTCTGGATACATAAACAAAGAGTTTTCTTTTGCGTATGTTTATTTGATGCTTGTTATTCTTTATTTCTTTAACAAGACTTAATGAGTTCCTTATACATAAGTACCTAATTCAAGTATGAAAAAATAAGAAATTTTTTGCTTTATTAAATTAAATGTGCTTGAAAAACATGTTCCTCGTTTCATGTTATTAAACTAAACAATACAACGTTTAAAGAGATACCTTACAAACAAAAATATATGTCTAAAAATAATAATAATTAAAATAATAAAATATGTTTATTGGACACACAAATTCTTAAAATCATTTTTACATTGTATAAAAGTATCTAAATTATTCCAGTTCAAATTGAAATTGGGGTCCTGTCTACTGCTTTAGGATTCCCTGTGTTGCAGTATCCAGGGTTCTTCCAATGTGTCAATTATTGAAATTAAAACTAAAATTAATATTACAAGTTAATTACAGATTAAAAAAACATACATATTACACGTTTATAACAAAATTTGTACGAAATACGACACCAACAATAATGAAAAATTTAATTTGCAATTTAACTATTCCTCCAGATGTTTTCCTGCAGCTTTCGAGGTCCGTAAAATGTTTACTGTTGACATTTACATTAATTATAGTTCCATGGCTTAAAGCTACGCAGATAACCTCAAATCATGAAACTGTGCCATAAATCTAACTGCGCCTAATGGTTTCCAAGCTCGGCTTCCAATATACCAATCTGCTGCCATAGCATGGGTTTTATAAAACGATTCACAATTTACCTTTGAAAGATTTCCAATTTCTTTACAACATATACTTATAATAGATACATGCGTTGTGATTGTGTTATTCCGATTATTTGATTTTCAAATGAAAAGTTGTATTTCAAAAAGGAAATAAATTATTCCTCTCGTTTGTTTAAAAAATATATCTTTAAACATACCTACCAAACCAGCCATTGGCAGTTAAAATTTATTAAGAAACGAGAATGTTTTAATGTCCTATCCATATTAATCTATACATATAATAAAGCTGAAGAGGGTCGAAAGACTGCACATTAAAGATATAAAAAAATGGAGATAGGTACTTCGAATTGAAAGCAGAACACATCCCAACAATTTCTAGAAATGTTGTCTGTTTATCGGTTTCTCTGTTCATCTGTGTATCTGTTTGTCTGTTTATTTAAACGCTTATCACGCTAAGACGTCTGAACGGTTTCATCATGATTTTTGGTTTGATTTTCGGTTAGTCTTATATAGGAATGTCATAGGCAGTAGGCATGTTGATGTTCTCATAGGTTTTTTATCCTGAAATAATGCGAGCGAAGCCTTGGGCGTCCTCTAGTACTTATATATAAACGAAATCTCGAATCACCTTTAGTGCATGCAGTACGCGTGGAAGCCTCAGGCATTAGTCGAAATACACGGATTTACTAATACCTGCGCTGTGGTCGTTTGCAGAATTCGATATTCTTGTTTCGGACTACATTTTAACTGGGCTATCTACCCACAAATGAAACAATATACAAATTAAATTCTCCATTTCCCAGTTTCGTTGTAATTTGACTTTCGCAGAATTATTCGAATAAATTATGAAGTTGGGTTAGGCAATATGATAATTAATTGGTAACATTTTCTACGTATATAATTCTCCACATTTGAACTGTCTGATATTTTCAACCGTAAAAACTCATCAATAAACCAAAAGGTTGTTTTAAAACTATCAAATGTACCGTTTATATAGTTTTCTATTGATATTACAGAAATTAGTTAAAATTTAGAAGTTTTCTGTAATCAAATATTTTATTTGTAAAATTTATCTTCTTGGTATATGATATATGTATATACCCATAATTCTGTATTTCATCCTGAATTATTTAGTTTTAATGTTATGCTTACAACATTTGAATAATAAATCTCAATATGTAGGATACCAATTTCTTTTTATAATACAAATCTTTGTTTACAATAATAAAATATAAAAACAAGAGAAGAAAAACTAATAAAAGACTATACTACTTCTAACGACTTCATAAAAAGGGCAATTTAATTAATTTTGATATCAATGAAATTTTGTAATCAAGTCTGTTATCTAACAGCGGAAAGATTTGAGCCGAATCGACTAAAAAACATATTATATCAGTCGATTAATTGTGTATAATAAAACATAAATGATACTATTGTATTTAAATCGACTAAATAGTCTTGCTCCTCACCTATTTATAAACATACTAGTGTACGCCCGCGCCTTCGCTTGCTTTATTTCAGGATAAAAAGTACCCTATGACACTCGTAAGACCTCATACTACCTAAATACCAAAAATCATGATGATCCGTTCAGTAGTTTTTACGTTATGAGCGTTTAAATAAACAGATAAACAGACAACATTTCCAGTAATTTTTGAATCGTGTTCTGCTATCAATTCGAAGTATATCAAAACATTTTTTTTAATATCAGACTTTTGACACTCTTTAGCTTTATTATTATATGTATAGATATGTATAGATAATAATCAATGACAGTAGGTTAACAAGTGTTTTCTGTTTTCCGTCATTACATTCCGTAATTTTAGTTATAAGTGACCGGGTGTACCTTTAAACAAATGTGCAACCTGGTAAAAGAAAGAAAAAAAATGAGTAGGGACAAGTATCGCCAAGTACTTCCTTAATTATGATAAATTTAAGCCCAACTCGATTACTTAAGACCTCGAAGACTTGAGTATCATGCTTAATTCCACTAATACCTACTAACAGAGAGTTGATCGATATTCCTAATTGCCTCTTCCTTAGCTTCAGGCACCTGGTAAGTAATTCATGCAAATTTTCATTGGAAAGCTTTTTGTTCCTACTTACAGCTTTAATTAGACGCCCTTGGGTTTCAACTCTTTCTCAGAAGTATGCGGCTTACAGGGATGATGGTTATGCATGTTTTTTTTTGTAATTCTAAGAATGGAGGTAAGTCTTTTGCATGTTTAGTTTAAGTTCTTACTGAAAACCTAGAATAAATTCTTTTTGTTGTTAAGTAATTTAATATGAAAACGATATGTTCCAAAACTTGGTCTTTGTTTAACAGTTACAAAATGTATGATGGTTTTGATTAAACATAGGTTGTTAATAGCTATAAGGAAGGCACTGCTAATATTAAAGAATCGCATTACATTTTTTTCACGACTTTTTTCAGCCTCGTAATATAAACTTCCACGTCTTTTTTCAACAAAAGTGATGAGTTTATAAAGTGTATCGTTCATTATTTTTCTAAGACAACACCGACAAAAACAGGCTCTGTCAGCTTAACGTGACTTTTATACGCGAGCTAAAATCAGACAAGGCTATATCGTACGTTTCTGTAGTACCTAGTACGTAATAGCATACCAAAACAGCCCTGTCGTGAATCACGAAGCCTCGTCCGTCATAAGCCCGACGGTCCCTAGTCACTAGTGACAACCTTTTTTTATAATAATTCGGGCCAAATTCGCAAATGATCCGAGTAATTATGTAAACGTCGACCCTCTTCATTTCTGGCGCTCAGACCGAATCTTCGTAATTGGACATTCCGTGACTCAGTACCGACGTGTAGCGAGATTTGATAGTGACCAATTTGTCCCTCGACGTACCTGCCTGTAGAGGTACGTGTTGAAATGTGGTTGCTAAGGAATCCAGGGTGCTAGGAGAAAGTTCCAACTTCGTGTATAGCTAGTAATGAAATAGTCGATGTCGTCTGATAGTTCCAACATAATTGCAATTTACCGGGAATTACATAACTAGAACTTTGTATGACTTACTATTCGAGAAACAAAAGTTTTATTGCGTGTTTTCTATAATTTTACCGTGAATATCATAAATACATTTTGCTCGTAAGTAAATGTAGCTTTGTATCAACAGCCCTTTGTATTCTATATTTATCTTAATACTGCGAAATCTGAATAAAAAACCTAGGTAATTTTTCTTTTACTTGCCACGATAAATATGACAAAATATAGTCTATTCTGGTAGTTTCATATATTTTTTTCTGAGAGCCTCATAAGAATAAATGATGGGGTTGGAACGTGTATAGAAATAAAATCGTGCTATGGAGAATCTTCGAATCTTGATAAGAAAAAGTCAATCCTTGAGTTGGAAGTCACCTCTTAAGGATTTTTTCAATATTGGGCTACATTCCCCTTTAATTATTTTTTCAAATATTGTGCTGAAGAGGAAAAGAAACAGCTATATCACTTATTACAGATCGTTTCAATTCCCCGCAAACTCCTTATATAGTGATAAAAGTTGGGCAGCTTTCTTCGTCCGGAGATCCTTAAAGAGGAAAGTTTTGGTTACTTCCGGCGAGGGAGCTGCTATAGTGGGCCGCTGATGCAAACAATCCGGGTGTCGGCGGGTTCATAAACTCCGGGAAAACTTCCGAAGAATCAGCCCCCACTATAAAATAGCAGCTAGTTGTTACGCAAGCCGGGCGACGCTTTCTGATGGCCTTAATATTCTCAGCCGCTGAGATCTCCAGACCTCTCCTTAATTCATTAAACTTGATTGTGTATAAACTGCACAAACTCCTTGTTATAACTAACTACGTATAAACACGATTACACGGCATTTTGAATATAATGAAGGTAAATCGAATTGGAAAGTTACAGACGAAATATTATTTTCTCGTCAGAATTTGATTCGGTTTGTGGAATATGTTTGTATTTGGGGCGAATAATAGGTTCTGTGCTGGCGCCCGGGGACACAACCCGCCGTGTTCTGTTCGAGGCTCGGCGCTGGCTTTCTATAAATAAGTAATCAAATAGATCTACACAAAGGCCAACTTTTGGAACCACCCGAATTATCAGATACAGTATTTAGCTTCGACATTGATACGTATCCAAAGACCGCACACAGATAATTATAATTCTCGCATTCGTGCGGTATAATTGCGCACATTAATTACCTCATTACTGTAATATGTAATTGTGCTATAGCTACATTTTTCTGTTATGTAGGTCACAGCCACAGACGGTGATAAAGATAGGCAGCAGAACATCGTGTATTTCCTTACGGGGCAAGGCATCGATCCTGACAACCCCGCAAATAGCAAGTTCGATATAAATCGCACCACAGGAGAAATTTTCGTGCTGAAAGTGAGTATTGGAAATGGTTTTTAGTTCTTAGTTTTAATTGCATACGTGGTTACAATGGAGCAGGAATGTTGCGAAGTTTTAACAATATGTATTTTTTTAATTTATTTTATTTTATGTGTGTCGGCGACAGTGGAGAACCTCGAGTGTATAATGGGCGCGGGCCGCCGCCGGCCGGCAGGACACCGCGTGCTCGGCATGCAAAATGCAATCACACATTTATTGCGTTCCATTTGTCTCATAACCTGAACGCAGATATTTCTGTAACGAGAAAACTCGTACGGCTCCTGAATGTTAATTGCCTACTTTAAGAACGCTTCCGCAATCACATAATGATGCACACAAACATAAGCAGTTCGTAAAATCATAAAATATTTGTGTGTATCCTTTGCCTTTTTTGCTGAAATATTTTCTTAAAGTAAAACAAATATATTCAACCAGACTTCAAAAACACGAAGAGTGAGCAGTGAACACTAAATAAATATTAGCTCAAAGAATCTAATAAATTCAGTCGAGTTTTCGTTTTTATAACGCAATCTCGAATTATCGTTATATTCATATAAAATACTTGTATTTGGAGCTAATACAATGAATCTCAGGTTTGTAGAGAAAACGGTAAAAAGTAAGTGGGCCATTCTTCCCCCACATGTTTCATGAAAATCGTTTCAGGGCTTATTACGTCACAAATTGTACTTAGGAATGTTTTTATTACGCAGACTCGTCGTTATTTTGTTAAAATGTTCATATAAAATTCGGTAGGTACTTTTTGTTGACGTCAAATTGATTAAACATATATGACAATTTTTGGTTGTAGTATGTATGGAAAAGGATATTAGAATTATTTACTTAATTTGTTGTTTGTTCACAGCCCTTGGACCGTGATCAGCCGAACGGCAGGCCTCAGTGGAGGTTCACAGTGTTTGCTCAAGACGAAGGCGGAGAGGGCCTAGTAGGATACGCAGATGTTCAAGTTAATCTTAAAGACATTAACGATAATGCCCCTATTTTCCCTCAAGGAGTTTACTTCGGCAATGTCACGGAAAACGGAACGGCCGGTATGGTTGTTATGACGATGACCGCAATTGACTATGACGACCCTGCCGAAAGTAATAATGCGAAGCTTTGGTATTCTATAGAGAAAAATGTAATCGAGGAGGAAACGGGCTCTCCTATATTTGAAATAGAGCCAGAAACAGGTGTAATCAAAACGGCAGTTTGTTGTTTGGATCGGGAAAGGACGCCAGATTATTCAATACAGATAGTAGCGTCAGATGGAGGGGGGTTAAAAGGCACCGGGACTGCATCCATACGGGTCAAAGACATAAACGACATGCCCCCGCAGTTTACAAAGGATGAATGGTTCACTGAAGTTGATGAAACCGACGGTACTAATCTACCTGAAATGCCAATACTCACGGTAACTGTTCATGATGAAGATGAAACTAATAAATTCCAGTATAAAGTTATTGAAAATAGTGGATATGGTGCTGATAAGTTTACTATGGTAAGAAATAATGACGGTACTGGGTCACTAAAAATTGTACAGCCCTTAGACTATGAAGACCAATTACAAAGTAATGGCTTCAGATTTAGGATACAAGTTAATGATAAAGGAGAAGATAATGACAACGATAAATATCATGTAGCTTATTCGTGGGTAGTAGTGAAACTTAGAGATATAAATGACAATAAACCACAATTTGAAAGAGCTAATATAGAGGTATCTGTATATGAAAATGCTGAAGTTGGGAAAAGCTTAGAAACATTCAAAGCAACTGATCCTGATCAAGGTGGGAAGAGCAAAGTATCCTACGCGATTGACAGATCGTCAGATAGGAAGAGACAATTTTCAATAAATCAAGAAGGGACTGTTAGTATACAGAGATCTTTAGACAGAGAAGATACACCTCGGCATCAAGTAAAGATACTGGCAATAGACGATGGTGTTCCCCCAAGAACTGCTACAGCCACGTTAACTGTCATTGTCCAAGATATTAATGACAACGCACCAACGTTCTTGAAAGACTATAGACCTGTACTGACTGAGCATATTGCGCCCAAGAAAGTGGCAGAGATTTTAGCTACAGACGACGATGATAGATCGAAAAGCAACGGACCGCCATTCCAGTTCCGTTTGGACCCTGGTGCAGATGATATTATTAGAGCGTCGTTCAAAGTTGAACAAGATCAAAAGGGAGCTAATGGTGATGGCATGGCTATTGTATCTTCATTACGTTCGTTTGACAGAGAACAACAAAAGGAATATCTAATTCCTATTATCATCAAGGATCACGGCAACCCTGCGATGACTGGCACAAGCACACTCACAGTAGTAATTGGAGACGTGAACGATAACAAGATGCAGCCAGGTTCTAAAGAGATACTTGTCTACAGCTATCAGCACCAGACCCAAGGACCAGATACTGAAATTGGACGTGTATACGTTTATGATTTAGATGACTGGGATTTACCGGATAAAAAATTCTTCTGGGAAAGTACGGAACATCCAAATTTCACACTAGATGAAGAATCGGGTATGATACAAATGAGACATAAAACTAAAGAAGGCAGGTACCACTTAAAATTCAAAGTGTATGATCGAAAACATACGCAAACTGATGTGCCGGCAAATGTTACAGTTTACGTGAAGGAAATATCTCACGAGGCGATAATAAATTCTGGATCAATAAGGATATCGGGTATATCCGATGAAGATTTCATAAGAGTGTGGAACTACAAAACACTAAGCGTATCCAGGAGTAAACTGGACATTTTCAAAGACAAATTGGCAGATTTACTGAACACGGAACGTGAAAACATTGATATCTTCAGCGTCCAATTACGGAAAAAGCATCCGCCTGTAACCGACATCAGGTTCTCTGCTCATGGAGCTCATTATTATAAGCCAATACGGTTAAACGGCATTGTTCTTATGCACCGAGAGGAGATTGAAAGAGCCGTCGGAATAAATATTACCATGGTTGGTATAGACGAATGTTTGTATGAAAACCAGATGTGCGAAGGATCTTGCACCAACATCCTTGATATTAGCAACGTGCCATATATGGTGAATTCGAATAAGACTGCTCTTGTTGGTGTGCGTGTAGATGTGATCGCTGAATGCACTTGTGGTGCTCGCAACTTTACTCAAGCAGAAACATGCCGAAACTCACCTTGCTACAACGGAGGCAGATGTATTGAAGGAAAATATGGCTTGACATGTTCGTGTCCACCTGGATACACCGGCCCGAGGTGCCAACAAACGTCAAGGAGCTTCAGAGGTACTGGCTGGGCGTGGTATCCAGCTCTCGAAATGTGTGATACTTCTCACTTAAGCTTCGAGTTCATCACAAGAAAATCTGAAGGCGTGCTCTTGTACAATGGTCCGATAGTACCGCCAGAACCTGAAGAAATTATGGTATCTGACTTTATTTCCGTGGAATTGGAACGTGGTAATCCTCGGTTGCTGATTGATTTCGGTTCTGGAACTCTTGAATTACGAGTTAAGACAAAGAAAACTTTAGACGATGGTGAATGGCACAGAATAGACATATTCTGGGATACAGAAAATGTACGAATGGTCGTCGATTTTTGTAAATCTGCTGACATTCAGGAGATGGAAGATGGAACACCACCAGAGTTTGATGACTCCACATGTCAAGCGACGGGCAGCATACCTCCATTCAACGAATATTTGAACGTGAATGCTCCCCTCCAAATCGGTGGCTTATACATTGAACATTTCGATCCCACACATTACCACTGGCAGTACATGCCCATCGGAAAAGGCTTCGATGGTTGTATCCGCAACTTAGTTCACAACAGTAAATTGTACGACTTAGCCCACCCTGGTCTGTCGAGGAACTCAGTCGCCGGCTGTCCACAAACAGAGGAAATTTGCAACCAAGCCGATACTACATCGCGGTGCTGGGAACACGGTACATGTGTTGGTAGTTTCTCCGAGGCGAGATGTCAGTGTCAGCCAGGCTGGACAGGTCCGTCCTGTAATTTACCTACTACGCCGACTAGTTTCCGACCCCAAAGCTATGTGAAGTTCGCACTGAGTTTCGAGCCCGACAGATTTAGCACACAGATCCAATTGAGATTCAGAACGCGTGAGCCACACGGTGAACTTTTCAGAGTAAGTGATCAGCACAACAGGGAATACGGAATATTGGAAGTGAAAGATGCGCGATTGCATTTCCGATACAATCTGAATTCCTTACGGACAGAGGAGCGAGATGTGTGGCTCAATTCGGTCGCCGTTGACGACGGTCAGTGGCATATCGCACGTGTCAGCCGGTACGGTAGTGCTGCCACGCTCGAGATCGATGGCGGAGAAGGCAGGAGATACAACGAGACTTTCACTTTCGTGGGACATCAGTGGTTGCTCGTAGACAAACAAGAAGGAGTGTATGCCGGTGGCAAAGCAGAGTACACCGGAGTGAGGACTTTTGAAGTGTATGCCGATTTTCAGAAGGGTTGTTTGGACGATATTCGCCTGGAAGGCAAGCATTTACCTCTCCCGCCTGCTATGAACGGAACGCAGTGGGGTCAGGCGACAATGGCCCGCAATCTCGACCGGAACTGCCCGTCTAATAGCCCGTGCATCAACGTGCACTGCACAGAGCCTTTCGTCTGCGTCGACCTGTGGAATGAATATGAATGCACGTGAGTATTACCCCACTTAACTACCAGCCATTAATCACAAGATTATAATTAACTTCCAATTTAAAATTAAGCTACGGATCAATTAATTCTCGAGAGTTTGCATATTTAAGTTTGATCCGCAATACAAATTGAAATTTCCTTTTTGTGCTCACATATTAATCCTTATAAAATAATTGGCGTGCGCTGAGTCTCGTATATCTATTATTATTTTTAATTAAAAATGTATTTACATGCCTATACATATATTTAACACAACATAACCAAAGCTTCTTATAACAACCATATTAATATTCATATCTACTCAACGGCTCTTCCTCGAAACCGAGTCTTAATATTTCGTATATGTGTACTTTAACGCTTGTGTGATGTATAATTGTATTAATATGTATATTGGAATGGTGTTCAGTTGCGGTGAGGGTTTGGTTCTGTCGCCGGACGGGAAAGGTTGCGTTGACAAGAACGAGTGTCTCTACTTCCCTTGCCGGAACGGCGGCTCGTGCTTGAACCGGGAGCCCGGCTACCGCTGCCTGTGCCCTGAGGGCTTCTGGGGCGAGAACTGCGAGCTGGTGCAGGAGGGCCGCACGCTCAAGCTCAGCATGGGCGCGCTCGCCGCCATCCTCGTCTGCCTCCTTATTATAATGAGTGAGCTAACACTAGACGTAGCACTCGTTCACCGTCACCCGTCGCACTCACACTATCCGTATCTATGTATCACTTCGCTGCGGATATTTTATCGACCAAATATCATTCACAATTCATTTTCACACCTGCATAAACAACTTTTGTTTATCATGATCTTTTTAGTCGATAAAGAATCCAATATCACATTATGTAGTAGTAGTGCATGCTATTATTGGGGGGCTCAGCGCGCGTCGCCGCTACGGAGAGGTATATCGCGCATTGCATAGGTGTCCCGGAGGCTCGACGCGCGGCGGCAGCACTTGCGTGAACATCAACGAGTGCCTGGAGTACCCCTGCAAGAACGGAGGCACCTGCGTGGATCGGGAGCCGGCCAGGAGATACGACTGCCTCTGCAGCTTCGGATACACCGGCCACGACTGCGAGCTGGAGCTGCTCGCCTCCGGCATCATCACCCCCTCCCGGGACTTCATTATAGCTATCATTGTTTGTTTGTTCATGCTTCTAGGTGAGCACAACCCATTTGTTTGCATGCAATTATTGCCCGCTCATGTACCACTTAAATAAATCCGACGAATTTTGTTTCCCAAATTAGTTTGCGAACCAATTTTCACTGTTTAATGAAATGTTTTCATGAGCGTGCAAATGAACCATTTTAGTTTATCATCACGTAAACGTATTTCATAATGTCAATAGCTGATGTCCGTCGTAGTTTAGTTCCGATATGGGGAGTGATGTGTATAGTTGTCTGATAGATATGTTTGTCTCTGTACGACCCTAAGTTACGATAACCGTGCCCATACAAAGCAACTGTGACTGACTGCGCATTGAATTTTATTACTATTGAATAACGGAGTAGTAAAAGCTATAAAGGCAATAACAATATAGGGGTTATCTGCACAGCGTATCTACACGCGCTGGCCCCATTATGCTCTAAAATCAACGCGGGCCCTTTCCTTTATTAAATGTCTGCCTTCCTTACGGAAATTGAAATAACTAAAGCAATCCCCGTTCTAATATTCCCAGTTCCTTGTGACAGTATAATAGCAGCTGTATTAGGCACATATTTCACCTATAGACTAAATAAATTACCGGGAAATGGCTGTATTATTTGTGGTTGTTATATGTATATTCAATCTCGTTTTGGTTGTTATTTTCGTGGAAATTCTCTCGTTGAGCAGGATAACACAAAAAGTATGAACTACCTTTTTTATTCGCATTCCTTCGGACTAAGAAACATCTAAAAAGAGAAAACTTAAGATAATTACGGTAACGTTAGCTAAATCTATACTTATAACATAATAAATTTGACGAGTTTGTTTTTTTGTATGTTTGTTTGAACGCGCTAATCTCAGAAACTACTGGTGCTAATTGAAAAATTATTTTTGTGTTGAATAGACCATTTATCAAGGAAGGCTTTAGGCTATATAACATCACGCTGCAACTTATAGGAGCGAAGAAACAATGGAAAATGTGGAAAAAATATTCATCTTTGAGGGCTTCCGTTGCGTGTGCTGCGAAAATGGTTCAAAATTCAAACAATTAATACCCAAAATAACTATTCCACGCGGACGAAGTCACAGGCACAGCTAGTTAAATATAAATAAATATTTAAACGCGTACAATATACACTACAGATATTTTGAACCGCTATCACTTTATACATAGTTTTATAGTAAATGCAAGCCAAGGCATTGTTATGACATGTTAGCTAAGAGTATCTAAAAACAGAAAACGGTTCAGTTAGGTTTTAATGAACCATTATAGTTTTACACAAATCGAACAGTGTTAATCTCTTGTTAAAAAATGTAATGAAATATATATTTTTTTCTTGAATTATAACTCGCAGCGGCCTGCTGTCTATCAACTCTTGAATTTCTTGTTCAACAAAATCCAAAGTTTCATCGATGAACCGCTTCTGCAGTAAGCAATTTGCAAATTTTGAACAAAGCTAGGAAGTTTACTTTGCATAATTGGATTATTACCAATCATTTCATAATAAGAGTAATTTAGTATCGACCATCCGCGGATTAACTTGTCAATTTTTTTTTAATAATAAATAACTTATGTCATTTTTGGGATTTCATCTACCTTTTTACCTAAAACCATGAATATCCGCTCCGCTATAGCAAGGAGGAAAAAACATCAGCAAAGTAACAAAATCACTTGCAATAACATACATATGTATGTATACTAATATCTTATAGTCATATTTTCGTTTATCGATGATATCTAAAAATAAAAAAAAATCCAGGACATTGCACACAGCGCCATCTATCCCCACACTAAGCAAACCCTTGTGTCGTGGGTACTAGATAATGGATATAATACCTGTTATACATTATTTCATCATTATCTAATACTAAATATTGATTAATTTGCTATATTTACTTTTATAAACAAACTTGGATTGAGTAGGCGAGTCCCAAATATTGGCTTTTTTAGAAAACATTTTAATCTTTAGAAGGAATTGTTGGAGTAATCAGTCGGAACTTTATATTTCTCAAGTTATTCACTGACTTTACTAACAATAACTTGACGCCTACATATATTAATTTCCTTACGCAGGTATTTGAGTTTCGAGTCGTGAAATCAATTAAGTTCTACTTGAATGCCGTAGAAATTTAATTACATACGGGTGTAATATGTAATAAGTATTAATTTATCATTATTATTCGTATGACGTTAATACATTTCTAAAATAAATTGCTGGTTTGATCTAAAATTATTAATGTTTTTTGTTTACTGGAAATAAGTAGGTACCTACATTTAACTTTACTATATAACACACATTTTTTTTCTATACTTACTTAAAAAGTTTCTCAAGAAATAAATAAACTGGTTCGTCTAGCTTGTCTAATATAAAAAAATATTAATTATTCAAAAGCTTTCTTAACTTTTTTAATTATTACGCCTTTCTTAATTTATTAAAGTTCGCCGAAATATTTAATTGAAGTCTACCCGCATAAATTATAAAAAGTAAGCATGGTTCATTTGCTAATTTTTAATTTTGTTTGTTTGAACTCGTTGCCATAACTATCACTCGCTATCTATATGAGGAAAAAAAATAACCAAACAATAATATAATCATTGTTATTTTTTATCGTTAGAACCATGTATTCTGATCTGATACCCTTAAACAAATAGATAGGTACATCAACTCTATTGCAACACACGTTCATAGAAACAAACATATTAAAAAAGCTTATAATATCATATGCCTCATCTGGCGATTTTATTGCAAAAAACATTTCTTCCCGTCCAACAAACATAGATTCTAACACCTTATTTCCTCCCAGTTCTGGTGCTGGTCTTCGTGGTCTACAACCGCCGTCGGGAAGCCCACATCAAGTACCCTGGTCCTGATGATGACGTGCGTGAGAACATCATCAACTATGATGACGAGGGGGGCGGTGAAGATGATATGACAGCATTCGACATAACCCCACTGCAGATACCCATAGGTGGACCCCTGCCCGATCATGCTCCGCAAAAAATGCCGTGTAAGTGTAATTTGTATTAAATTAAAATATTATCATTAAAAGACAACTAAAGCAAGTAACAATTATTTTTAATAATAAGCATGTCAAACATTATATATTTATATGTCAAATAAAACTAAATGTCAATCTTTTTATTGTGGTTATATAAGTTAAATATAAGGTTAATCATGAAACAATTTATTAACAAATAGTTAAACGAAATCAACGTCATAAAATTAAATATTCTAAATAAAGTACATAAAGATATTGATAATATGTTTCGAATTACCCACCCCGGATCGTTCGTGGAGCAACTACAAAAAATATTAGAAATAATAGCATTAAAAGTTGATTCAGGCAAGCGTGATGTGATTAAACAAATTTGCGCTTTAAAAAGCTAATTGTAAAACAATCTGTAGTCGTATGTCACTTATTGAATTTTATTATACAATCTAGAAAAACGAAGTTTAAGTCATTTGTAAGTAGCCATTTTGAAGAATAAGTTAGCCTATTAAAAGAAAAAAATTTCTAAGTCGACAAACAAAATATCAAAAGAAAACTGCTTAATCCAATTTGTATAAGTTTTAATATACGTCACGATCATTTTCCGACGAGCTTTAATGTTTTCTTATTTTGTTCTGGTATTTCGAGATGTGTTGTAAATAATTCAGTAATGTTTAGAAGGTCTAATGAGGAGGACCGCGGAAATTCGCTCAAAGCTACCGACACAGCCTTCGCAAAATATTTTCTTTGGGATATTTCAGCATTTTGCTTTCGGTGTTAATATTATTTATCCACCTACGATTCAATACGTTCACCGGGTTCCTTTAACTACACACAGTAACTACGCTGGAGAAAAATTAACATTAGAAATTATTATTTGTACAAAAAATATTGAAGTCCACTTTTATTAAGCTATCCTCTTACTGGTAATTTTGTCGCTAAATGCTTTTAAGATTCGTTGTATAAGCGGAACTAATTAAATATTTGCCTACCATAAAATTAAACAGAAATCTCTTAAAATTATTTTTTCCGATAAAAGTAAACTAGTTACTTTGGTTTCTTTCACATCTATAATTAATTTGAATTAGGCAATAGCTTTGACCTTTCCACCGCAGAATTAGTCCCGTCTCATAATTTAATTTGGCTTCATCGCTACCAATAATATCAAAATAAAATAGGCTTAAGTAATAAGTAATTATGGTTGGTATGAGGTCCTTAATTTCCTTTTTGGTTTAGATCCGCTGATGGGGGTCGGGTTGGGCGTGGGGCCTATGGGTGTGGGAGTGGGAGTGCCTCCTGGAGTGGGAGTGCCCCTCCCGGGGGAGACCAACGTGGGCCTGTTTATCGAGGAGCACAAAAGGAGGGCCGACAGTGACCCCAACGCTCCGCCGTTTGATGACCTACGCAACTACGCATATGAAGGTGGCGGCAGCACCGCAGGATCTCTGTCCTCACTCGCTTCTGGTAAGTTGATGATGTTGAATTTACCGTTCTTCTTATCGAATGAGAGTGGCCAACTCTGGTGTCGAGAGTTCATCAAGACGCCCTAAGGGCCTCTGACATGGCTTAACGACTGCCGTACTAGACAAACAGTCGCGACCTACAATGTAACGTGTCATCCGACCCACGGAAGTGCCCAAAATGGAATACCACTTCTCGGTCACCCATCCAAAGACTGACCGCGTCGACTTTTGGTTAACATTGGTGATCGCATGCGATTGCCTCCGCTAGCTGAGCTACGGGCGCTTTGTTTACTTTACCGTTGACAGGCAGGCATTTGTTAACCAGGTCACCTGAAACGATACCCGCATAAGCGGCACTGGGGTGTATGTATCATACCTGTGATGGTTTAAAACTAGCTCTTATTTTTTTTATTCAATTGTAATTTAGGGGCTTTATACTAAACATTTAAGCCAGCCCCATCGTAGCCTAATAACAAATACATTTACTTAATATACTTATAATACTAGATTTAGCTCTCAATTCTATCATTTGTTTTGTAATATAGCTCTGCTTGTTTATTTGTGTAAATAGATATCAAAAGCAGGGAAAAGCCGTCGGCTCCCGAGACGCAGTACAAATTAGTTCGGGAGGCTTTGGTTATATCATTGTGAAATCAATATCATTGTCAATATTTGAAACCCTAACCAATACAAAATAAAGCAATTTAATTAATTATTTTATAATTGAGTCTGCGTCACAAAACACCGTAAAGGGTTTTATAAATAGATTAAACATTGGCAAACTAAACCAATCATGGACGATGCTTTCCACGTCGATTTTTGCCTTCGTCAAGCGTAATTTCGAAGGTAGATTACTATGTAATGCATTCTCATATTGCTATTGATAGATAGATAAAACTCTTTATTGTAACACACATTGAAAAACGACAAACAGAAACACAAAATAATTAAAAAATAGTGCCACAACTGGCGGCCTTATCGCTAACCACCTTAGGCACCGTTATACAGTTGAGGTTCCAAAGACTCGCACCAAGCGGTTTGCTTCGACTTTCATCGTGCGAACAGCCAAACTGTGGAAATCCTTGCCCGAATCTCTATTCCCCTTGAACTATAATTTGTCGGTCTTCAAGTCGAGAGTAAACCGGTTTCTTCTAGGCAAGCGCGCTAGATCGTAGATTACAACGTTGCTTAACATCAGGCAAGTTGTAGTCAAGCGTGAGTCTATCTAATGTAAAAAAAAAAAAAAAAAAAATAGCGATTTCTTCCAGGCAACCGTAGGATGGAGAGGAGTCGATAGAAAAATAAAGGACTATTGATATTTTACCGGGGAATTTATTATTATATAATAATTTATTTTATGGCAATAATTTGGGTCAGCTGAAAAGTTTACATACATAATTGATATATATACCTTTACATCCATTGGGCTTGAATTTATTCTGAATTAGGCATTGAATCAAACCCAGTGGAAACAAAGTATATACAATGATACATGTTCTATGTTTTTTCCTTACTCCTCATTTTTGTGAGGAAGTTTACCTCCCAGATATTAATTACCGATACTTTTGAGCTACAAATTTCCAACAAATGTTGCGCTAATGATCTTGACAAGAAAAAGTATCAAATTTTGTTAAAAATTGTGTTTAAAATGTAAAAAAATTTAATGTGCAAATATATAGGGTAAAAATACAATTTCGTCTACTCGTATCATCACCAAATCTAGACTGGAATATGTTTACTATCGTATATTTTCTTAATCTTTAGAATATGCATATAATATGTATTATTGGTATTGGACAGTAAACCGGGTCATATTGGGTAAGCACGATTCATTTTAGACCATACCTATTGCTTATCATCAGGCAAACTATGGTCAAGTGCAAACCTGCTTTAATAAAAAAATAAAATATTATCAAATAGATATCTAAATTACTTAAATAAAAGTAAGTAAATAAAACGAAGACGAAGCAGCTGAGTAAACACAAGTTAATGGAAGAGTTACCTCTAGAGACACAGATTCACTTAGATTCTCGAAAATACGACAAATAATGTGTGAACAGTGAACTAAGTAAATCCACTTTGTTAAGTAACTAACTTAATGATAATAAATAGTTGTAGAACTCGCAGTGGGATTTCTTCACGCCAACATAGTTCAGACTAATAGACTGGTTTGGAAAACACCTTAAAAACGAACTTTTTTTAACGCAGATCAATATTATACGAGGACGGGTATGAAATAAAAATTACGTTTGTATCCATTCAAAATTTAATTACTTAAACAAAATTACAAGTAAGACGTGTAAGCTTTATATAGGTTAATGCTTTTTTACACTAATAAAATATGTTATAACTAGCTAACAGGTTGTATCTGTTACTCATAAAGATTAATTTATCATATCTCTTACATTCAATTAGTTTATGTTGATACACAGATTTTATTCAAAACATTCCGTGCGCCCACAAAAAAGTGAGCTTTGGCCATTCTATAATTTTTCTATGTCGATATTTCCACTACAACCTACGTATTTGAAGAAAATTCCGAAAACTTTTCAGCAACTACAAAGTAGCTTGATCAAAGTCGAGAGCTTTTAAAATGTATGACCTATTCTGTGCTAAGCAATATATTTCCCGTGTATGGAGCGAGAAATCGAAGCAGCAGTCTTCGGGTCCGAATAAACGTAATAAATGTTTCATGAGGTGGTGTGTAATGCAATGTGTCCTACAAGCGGTCGTGGCTCAGTGTGCTGCTGTACTCGTTCGCGATTAGCAAAGTTAAACCACTGGCATGGCAGTCAGTTCTTTCATTCATATAAAATGGCAATTACATAGGCTCTCACCGATATCACGTTAAATGTTCAAGTTCGTCATATCCTTTGCCAAAAATAATGAATATTCATGTCTATAAAAAAGAATGCTTTAAAGAGAACTAATTCATGATAGCGGTCCTTGAGGTGATTTATTATACTATACACACCAAAGTTCTTTAATATTATTCAAGTTATCTAATTGTATATTTGTGTCGCAGGCACGGACGACGAGACGCACGAGTACGACTACCTGGGCGCGTGGGGCCCTCGTTTCGACAAGCTGGCGGACCTGTACGGGCCCGAGCTGGACGAGCAGCTCTAGGTCTCCCCCCCCCCCCCCCCACAACACTACCTTAGTCAATTGTCCCCCGTGACCCAGCCCGTGCCTGGAGCCGCCAACGCAGCGACCTTCCTGTAAATAACACGAGTCAACCACCACCCCAAGACTCACCGACCGACACGCGACTCTTATCAATTTTATACGATTTTATTTCTAGTAGACCCTTAAGCTTTAGTGACCTAAGATATATTTAATTGCCACTTTATTTTATAATGAACGACTAAACGTACATCTTCACCAAATATTTGATATAAGATTTTATTCGATTAGCCATATTATGAGTCAGTATTCTATTGGAAGTTACTGAGGTAAGGAGCTCGTCCGAAGGGCCGCGCGAGCCTATGTGGGTGTTTGTAGATAGTGTGCTATAAATGTGAATAATTTATACGAGTATTTTGTAAGTTCACAGCTTTACGTGACGCGCCTCGCTCGGCCCTTCGCCGGAGCTCGCTATTATATAAAAGAATATGTTATATTTTATAATAACGGTAACGATATAAACCTGTGGAGGTCCATTCGGACATCGAGTTAATACATAATGCTCATTCGAAATTAAACAACGGGGTTGTATATACCGTAGTAAACTCAAACGACTACCACAGATTTTAATTAAATCTAACTATTGTCATTATTTTAGCCGTAAGCGAAATGTACAGTAACCGGTGTTCCTCTCCTAATGTCTCCGTGTAGTGCTAGTTATATAGAATATCCGAGAGCGACTTCTATAACTGTAACCGTAGTTAAATAATATTAGTGGGAGAGTGTGTAGGGTGCATGTGTGCGAGGCCGTGTATTTATGTGTGCGTGTGTGTGAGGGCAGGGCGCGAGTGTCGGCGAGCGGGCGGTGCAAGCGGGCGGCGCGCGCGGGCGGTGCAAGCAGTCAGCGCGCGCGAGCACTCGCCGACCTGCTCGCCGCGAATATGAATGGGACTGTGCCAATTTCTTAGCATTATGGACGCAGCTAATGACGGTAGCGTTAAGTGTTTGCACTTTATTTATTCGTATGTTTACATATAAATTTAGTCGCACCTAGAAAAATATCAATAACTTATTAAGAGTGTTGTGCTAGATTACTATTTCCGTCGACCTCGAAGCGATACGGTCGTCGGCATCTGTAGAAGTCATTAATTTATAAAAATAATAATTAAGAATTTAGACATAGTAAAATTAAAATAATTGAAAGGTCTCGTCGACTCTCTCGTTCCGTGGTCGAACTACGATCAGTGTACATTTTAGAATAAATATACTGAATTGCGTTAAAATGACTGATTTTATTATATGTTTGAAAGCCTAAGATTTTTTGTAGACTCGGTTAAAATAGAGTTCGATTAACTCGGTGTAAGTTCACCCTCTAGTTTGCACTATGACAAATAAAGAATATTCGAATATAACATCGTTAATTAAAGCAATTCTCGTTAATAATTACTCGTGTAAGTAGGACATTTCATAACGGGAGTAAACATGCTTGGGAGGGAATGAAAACACGCGCTACAGTCGACCGTAATCGAATTTGCACGGAGCTATTTGAGAAAGCAAAACTGCTTACCCGTTTGGCTTCGGCTAAACTATACAGGGGCACTCGAGAATGAAGCAGGTTTGTATTATGAATTTCCAATAACCTTAAAACAAGTATGGTTTGCGTTGGTTAATCATGCAACAGTGGTAAAATAACCAACAAAAGCGAGTTTCATTTCCTCTCAAGTGAATCACACCCTATAATAATTATTACTTATTGTTTTATTGATATCATTACACTGCCAGTATCATACATATAGACGAATTACGATAGTGATTTTGGTCCGATTTTATATTTCTGTCTTATACAATATATTGTAAGTTTTTTGAACTGTTTTATATGCAACTTTGTTTTTCCACGCGCAACGCGCACAAACCTTTCCTGAGCTCTGCGGCGTCTTACATGTACTTTAAGCTATATGTATACCTGTAGCTTTTATGTAAAGTTTTTTATACTCTTGAGCCACGCACTTACTATTTTAATACAATACAATTCAAAGCTATGGCAACATGTGTGATGCAATCGGCATTAGCATCATTGCTAGCAATCCAAAGATCAATTCAATACATCAAACGTACAGGCCACATTCCGATTTCAATAGCTTCTAACAGAGACGTGCAACCGAATCGTGTTGTTACTGAAATCGGAATAGGGCTTTATGACTAGCATAATATAATTTGACATTGCTTCCTAAATTATCTTTTCCCTGCAATTTTTTAATATTTTTACAACAATGATGATGCAGTTTGAATTTTAAAACTTCTGAGCTCGATCACGTAAGACAGTAAGAGTGCTACGTTATAAAGGAAGCTGTTCATTACCTACATGTTTCGCTTTCAATGCCTGTTTCCATTTGCACGTACATTTGTAGACAGCAGAGCACACAATCCAGTACAAACGAAATATAGATGCGATATTTTACTGGGTCAATAAATGGTCAATATAATCTCTAACGAACTTAGTAAAGTAGGTTGATTAAAGGAAGCTTAAGATCTGGGATTCCTTTTAAACATCCAGAAAGAAACCTGATTCTCATTACAACCGAAGATTTCAATGGAATGTTGTTTATTTGGATTTCTCTTTAAAAAATATCTTATTAAAAGTGAAGGAAGGCTATCCTACCGTGGTAAGATTCGTTAGGTATAACGACCATTAACCCCCACCTAATATAGTATGATATCGCGCCCGCACTGCCTGGTTTGACACCGGAGCACATACCTTATTGCGTACTTTATTTTAGACATTAATTGTATTATACCTACGAACGTAGTTATGTTTTGTTTTCAACTGTGATTATTTAGTTGTAACAACTCTGATGATTACATAAAAGAATCAATAAAATAATATGAAAAATGTACTTTTGTTTTATTTCTATCTTTGACCTAGTTAAGAGTTCTTATAATATAAGCTTTTATTATTTCTATTAACATAACATGAGCGTATGTTAAATTATCTGTTTTTGTATGTAGGTTAACGGTTTTTTTTAATGTCTATTGAGGTGAAGTACTATAACATTTTATTTAGCAGTTAAAATATTTAAGAATAAATTTAATACTCATTTGGTACTGTTATCTTGACTGTGCGGTTATATTCTAAGCGTAGGAGCTTATTTCAATTAACACAGTAAAAATAGGCACAGTAAAGCACTACAGTGAAATTACATGAATCTTTCACTTCAAAAATTAACTTCTAATTCTTACTAAGTTCTTTTCATTCTATAATATAAGTATTTTAGGAGTGACTAAAATATAAACAGTAATAATGAGTTTTCACTAACGCTGTTAGTATTATATATGTACACCTACATACCAATTATTGTGTTGTCCTATATCAGTTTTTTATATATTTTTGGTAGAGCTAACAACATACGTAATTAGTTTTAGTATTTATTTATTTTATATAGAAATTAGATTAAGAAAAAAACAGTGTTATATTTGACAGAAACAACATTAACTTATTACTAGTATTATTGTCAAAAGCGATCTATTCCAGACAACCGTAACATACAAATTAATTTATGACATTCAGGTCGACCGTACCTAAAGGTTATTACAGTTCGCGCAAAACTTTATGAGCTCTCGGAACACGCACGCTAGTGGCTGCGCAGTACGCATATTATAGGTATCCGAGGGACGGCAAAGGGCGTCGGGGAGGGCACCGGCCCCCGCGCCCTGCGCCGTATCCCCGCTCGCGTCTTGTTGCGCCGTGCCTTAGTGTGAGTGCTACGTTCGTACACAATACATGCGCGCGTTGTAGACGAAAGTACAGTCGAGTGCAACAATTCATTTTCATTGCTATTGTAATTTTTTTTTACTGTTATTTTTTTTCGTTATTTTTATTTGTTTTTGTTATTGTTGTTGTTAAGTTTTGTCACCGTTATATTGTATTTGTTATTTGTTTGTTCTATTACTGTGGTTTCTTACTGTTATCGAACTTTTTGGTTTAATTAAATATGCCTCGCGGACGCTTTAATGTGCTACGTCGCCAAACACGTAAAATGAGAGAGTAGATGAGAGCTATGATAACGCTTCTTCAGATGAAGATGTCCTTTCTACTAGCCGGGAAGAAATGTATATGAAAGGTGTAGCTCCGTTATAAATAAATAAATGCACAAGTTTTATATTAAAGTTTTTAATTTACTTAAATAAATACCTACCTGTTTGTTCTAATATCTTACTGCACGTAAAAAATACCTAAAATCTAAATACTTTTTGATACCTACGCATAAATGTACATACTATGTTTTTTTTTTAAATCTTACAATAATGATTGTGCGCTCAACTGTACCATGCGCGGTTACGTACTCGGGCCTAACTTCAGAGATCTCATAAAGTTTTGCGTGAACAGTACATTTAGGCCGTAGGTCTATTGACATTTGCGATTACTGAGCCGTCCGTAGCTAAAACCAGCTTAACTGCTAAAACAAATTAATCTAAATTGAACCGAATCTAGTTCGACTACCGAGTATTGGATATTTGCTCCCTCTATGTCAGTAAATAGAGAAGAGTTATTTCTGTAAATGATAGACATTGATTCATTTATTTTTTCTGTAGTCTGGGTTTATAAAATCAGGTACATGAGAGCCAGTCTCAATTTCCAATATACTAACTTAGTATTGCAGAGATTCTTGTGCGAGTTTTAAAGCCCTGACTGTACATACAATGTAAAGATAGACACAGATTAAACTTACAGGATTAAGTGATCCCGGTTACATAGTTGTTATTCTTACAAAGAAAGCCAAAGAGGCAAAATTACTTGTTCGGATTCTGTTATTTCACGACCAATCGGTTCTTAATCAGCTTTTGTAGGCAGAGCTTCATTAATTTGTGTACCCTTTTTTGGTTTTATATAAATTTAAAGTAACGTAAAAAGTTGAGTTCATTGTATTAAAATATATCTTAAGGCATGATTTTAAGTTTTTTTTTATAAATTAAAAGAATGCAATTCAGCCACATTGATCAACGATTCTTGTGAATGATAAAGAATCATTAAACGCTGTAAAGATAGTTAGGCCATATATTACGTGGAAATAAATGTTAAATTAACACGGGCCCTTACCGCAAAACAATAAACTCTGAAATTAGGACCATAAAGGCCTGAAAAGGGCTTTTACAGCTCTAATTTAGCGGAAACAGACACTTCGCACAATTGTAGTGGAATAGATTTAATTTCTCTTTAATTATCTCGTCAGATTATGTAAACATCGTATTCTATGAATACAAATTGAAACTGAAGCTATTTAAAGAAAATGGTGGATTCTGAACTGATTATCGTACCTATATTGTGGATGCAAAATGACTGTATTCATTATTTTAATGCTTAACCTTTAACTGCCGACCTATACGTCTCACAGACGTCAATATTTTTGTAATGACAATATTTTTTAAAATACGCGGCGTGTGGCTTCCTTTTTCCCGGTACCTTCCTGTTTTGCCATTTTGAAGACACAGTCGATGTGCCTTACCTGCTATCTTCAAGTATGCAATGACTGCAAAGTGCGAAAGTAAAATTTTTCAAACACATTATTTCAGTTTTTTTTATTTTTAGAGTTAGAGTTTCTAGTTTCATTTTATTTTGAAACATATTTTAAGAAGAACATATTTATATTAGTCACTTTATCGAAACTTTAAAGTGTTTAAAAAAAATGAAGATTGAACTATGTTCCTAAATTTGTTAAGCAAATTATGCGATCTCATAAATTAATGTTGTTTAACCTTAAATTTGAAGTTTAATTTATATATTTATGCACGATCCATTAGCTAATGCTTTCATCTAATAACTGTAAAAATTAAGATTCGTTAGCACGCTTACAGATTTTTTTATAATTATTTTAATTTTGTGCGTCTGTGGGACGTAACCTCGGCGTTAGTGTTTTTTTTAGACCAGGTCGTCAGCCAAAGGTTAAACGATATGGTCATTTTATTTTTCCGAAAGAACGCAGCTAACTCTGCGGGACGCCGATAGTTTTACAACGTGTGTTATACGATTAGCAATAATACCTCTTTTCACTTATTTGTAAATTCAGATTCTGATTTATTGTTTATCTCTTTAATTTACATACTACATTATTGGCAAAATTAAACCATACTCATTATATTTTCAGCAATCCTATTTCCCTAAATTGACCGTTACTTTGAAAGTGCTACTAAGCTCTACGAGATGCTACAAAGCTCTACGCTATGCTACGATGCTCTACGAATTACGATGTTCTACGAGCTACGCCGTCTACGAATCTCTATTTGTATTGTATGTGTCACTTTCTTTTACGAGCCAGTATTACGATGGCTCTGACTAAACCTCTAACGTCTAATAAACTGTTTCATCGTTGAAACAGTTTCTTGTGTCTTCTTGTGATTGTTTTTTTGTCAGCGCAGGATTGATCGCAAATGCTTAGTTCTTGTATGGTGGGCTCAAAACTGTTGAAACTGTCTCACACAGTTTTACTTCAATAAGGTTTAGTATATTTTATTATATTGTAAAAGAATATTACAAGTTCCTATAAGTCATCGTTTAGTTAGGGCAATATTTGAATGACAGCTATAGACTGTTTGTCATCTATTCTTCATGCATGTGTATATATCTGAGTAACTAATTGCCATCCCTCTTTTTCATATTTAAGAAACTGGCTTTGCAAATCATGCAATACAAAACAGTAAAGTGCACTCAACTCTACACATTTTGGTTATATGTAGCATTCTCAGTTGGTATCGATTCGAGGTCATTCGTAATGATGGATTAAAATTGATCTTTGCTCGTTGTATCCAATGGAATGTTTTCATGTGTCCCTAACTATATGCGTATAGGTTCCAATTTTATATTTCAACTGTTGACATGGCTTACGCTTTATATAGGAATAATGATGTTTATTTATTTAATTCCTACTTACTTCGCCAAATATATAAATAATAAAATAAGAGAGTTAAGAATACTTTCGTGTCTATAAATTATGAACCTACATACCTATACAAATCAGGAAGCAAATAATACAATTTAAATGAATTGTGTAAATTGGATACCTACACCCACAACATATCCATATTCAATTATAGTAGAACGGTTCGTAAACATATACCCATCTATGCTAATTGGTGTTGTGATATCATAATATTAACATGGCTTATTATGACTAACTATCGAATATATTCTTACTGGGTTTCTTGGAAGTTACTCCATAAATAAGTAGCTTCGAGCTTTTTAAAATTAAAATTTTATAATTAGATTGTTTACATATTGCCTATTCTAAAAGAATTAATCGTATAAAATGTATTATGCCGTATTCCATTATATTATCAAGAGTATTTCACAAGAAAATTATTGTACCTACAAGAGTGGCGACCCCACAAACTTAAAGTTAAGCTTCTATTGACCCCAAACAATCCCCAAAAATAAAATTGTATTCTGGTTTTTTTTCTGGAGGTTTTCTTACATTTTACAGCCGGGTTTTTGACCACCAGGTTTTTATCCAGGTCACATGATGTGATACCCGCACAAGCGAACACTGTAGCCCAAGGTGGAAACATGCATGCATTTTACTGGATAGGAATTGCCTCGAAACGAGAATGACGGAACATGCCGATAGGTGATTGACGACTGACTTTATATTTGAGGGTGGTAGAGATAAACAGGTGGGTACCAGAAAATACTCTACCTCCATGCATTTTGCGAGACATTGCACACAGCGCCATCTAGCCTCTACATTAGGTAGTATGGGTACTTATTAAGATAACGTTTGGTCATTTGATAAATTACATAAATAGACAAAAATTGGCGATTATAAGGTACTTACTTAAAAATTAAATAATTACATAGAAATTGGTATCGACTTTGTGTTGTGGGTTCGTAGCACCAACCAAAACCATTTTAACCAGAGCATTAACTTTCAAGGAGTGTACTTATTTCGGTAAATAAAAACGTATGGTAACGTTAAATTTACTCACATAAGGACCTACTACTTTCGGCAATCGTTTCCTAATAAACCGTTTGTTTTCGTAGAGGTGAAACCGTTACTTTTAATGACAGTGAGCCTTCGAATAAAAATATAGATTTAAGGTAGAGAAGGTAGGAAAGCTTTTTAAGTGGCGGATATTTAAAAAAACCTTTATTTAGGCTTCTTATTTTTTATATTCCGAACGTTTGCGTACATAAGGCTGCATTTCTGTTGTTTGTAACATTCCTTTAAGGTTCATGTCTTGTAATAAAGGTCAAATTATATTATCCTAGAGGTAAATATAGGTATATTAAATGTATAGCACTCCTGCAACGTTCAGAATAAAAACTACAGTTTCAGAAATATTTTAGTCTTTTTCTTGAATGGAGTGGAAGGTCGTTAGATAAATAAATACAATACTGGCAATCTGTAATAACATTATTATAAGAGTTTTCTATAAAATAGAGAAAAAAATATTAGTAAGTACCTATACCTGGATGTTTTCCTTTGCATGATATTTAAATTCGAAATTTTTGTTTATTTCTGGTGAATCGTCCCGCTTTCACCCGCTTATTCCGAAATAAAATCTATGTTGAATTGGCTTCTGACTTGGTATATTAAAAATCTTATACAAACAATAGTATAATACAAAAATAGTGTAAATTCCATTAATACAAAAACCTTGAGGTAGTAGTACAGGTATTATAGAAATATTCATATTCATTTATTTTCGTAAAGCCTATTCACACGTCCAATAAAAAATATATGATTACATTTTATTAATTACACAAACATGCTAAAATGACAAATAAATTTGTGGAAATTGAAACAGTAAATTATTACATACATATAGTTATATCTTGTGTCATATGGAGGTATATATGACCTTAGGTTTATCTAAATAAATTGTGTTAAAAATTTGATATTAATATACATACATCACATACGAGTACATAATGTACATCCATCCTATATAACCATAACAGTTTCAAAACATCTACTTGCAGACAAAAGTGAATAATTTACCTATAGACAATGCTTAAGAGAGAGGCTTCAATGTCGAAAATTATCAAAACACTGTTCCTTGAAGAAGAGCCTTGTTCAGCAGTGGTTACGCCATGTTTGAAAACACGTAAATGTTTTCCTACTTTTTAGAGAATTAACCAAATTTCCTAGTGATCTGGAACAGTTGGTCGAGCTAATTTTCGTCATAATTTTTGACGTACTTGCTAGCCGCTTATTGCAATTAAATTGAATCCTACCTTACGGGAACTATAGTAGGTGCAATGAATTAACTTAATTGCCATCCAGCGCGGTAATGCGGCCAGTATAGTGGGCACGCTGCCCTCTGGCAGTGGGCTGAAGCACTTAGCCTATCTTTAGGCTTTTCTAAAGATTTTCTAAGTGCCCCCGCTCTTAGAAAATCTTTATTATTATTGTAAATAAATGTATAATATATGTGACTAAAAAAAGTGAATTAACGAAAGTCCCGCGCAGTTGGTTACGACACCAAGGCAGCCATTCAAATACAAATGGCTGCTTGCGCATGTTTGTCTCTGGTTTCATCCGCGGATTCTTACCTGCTCACGAATTCAATTTTCTCCTCTTCTCGCGCATAGATTACTGCACAGACAACAAAATAAGTAGATAATTCTAACGTATTTGGCTACACCTACTTCTCTGTTTCTTTGAACACCAATCGTTTCTAAATACAACGTAGGCCAACTGAGATCATTTGGGTCAATGTTTGTGTCAAATGGCAGAAATTGTTTTATGTGAAATAATTAAATGACTTCTATAGTGCAATTTAGATCAATAAATAATCTAATTATGTATCGAACGATTTTTCTGGATCAATAAATCTCAGTTTAAATAGGTACCTACTTCTTTTTACTTTAAACAACGTGTTAAGTTGTTACAACTTTCAGACTTTGCCACCATACAATCTTCTGGTATCACTTTACTTACTACGCTAGCGCAGCGACCCAAAGTGAGTCTTGGCCTCCGATACAAGAGATCACCACCGGTTACGGTCTGGTTACACCTGAACCTAAATAACTGTTTGTTCATATTAAAACAATATATGGCTAGATGACACCAAGAAATGGACGAAGCTAAGCTACCCGCATCTAAAAGAAGCAGTATGGGATCGCAAGAAGTGTTGCCAACTGACCTCCGAACTTCAATATGAAGATGTCACCGATGATGATGATGAAACAATATATGACTTGATAATACCTCCTCAAACTACACACAACTAGCGTCATCTAGTAACATCAATGTCTGTGAAAAACCGTGTGCATTTGTAGACATCTGCAGCGCACGAACAAGCCGCGGAGAATGGAAAATTGCTGGGTTTATATGTAGAGCAGTTCACATCTTTGCACACAATAGCCTTCCAGAAACCTACTAAACCACTTATTATTCCTAATAGTATACCTTTAAATAGATGTAGGTAATATCTCAATGAAATAGCATACCTACCCATAACAGGAAGATATGAAATCAAATTAATACTATGATAAATATTATTTTAAGGCATTTAAATAATAAAAAGGGCACAACAAATTACCTAATAAGAAATATATGTAGCACAACTACAAGACACGTATAAACAATGGCAGCATAATAAACGGATTAATCGTACTAAGCACTATGTTGACAAGCAGTAGGTATACCTAAACATGTACAACGTACATACCTCCATACCTAGAAAAAAAATCGTTATGCCAAAACTCCGATTCTAATAGGCAAAAAAGTTTCCAATCTACGTAACACATTGTGCGTTCAGTGGTCCGCGAACCTTGCAATTATTGGTGCAGCGTGCAGTAGAATCTAACGGCAGCAGCCGGCCACACAGAGACCCAATGAAGCCCCATAATTTGCGAATACAGTATTTCTCTGAAATCCATATCACGTGAATGGGCTATGCACAAAGGCGCACTTCAATCGCAAATAGAAATAAGTGAGTTCGGAGTGTTATTGGAACTACGGGACACAGATGAAAATGCCATTATTCTTTTGTGTACCTACGTACCTAATAGAATTAAAAGTGCTCGTAGCTCAAAGGGCTAATTTGTAAGGTATCAATTCGCTATTATGTACTAACATAAAGACTGGTCCAGCAAAATATCTATATTTCTATACTCTATACTAATATATAAAGCTGAAGAGTTTGTTTGAACGCGCTAATCTCGGTAACTACTGGTCCGATTTGAAAAATTCTTTTTGTGTTTGATATACCATTCATCGAGGAAGGCTTTAGGCTATATAATATCACGCTACAACTAATAGGAGCGAAGAAATAATGGAAAATGTGGACAAACGGAAAAAAATATTCATTTTTGAGGGCTTCCGTTGCGTGCGCTGCAAAAATGGTTCAAGATATCAAAAAAATATGTGCTAAAGAATTATTTCTCTTGAAATGATCTAACAAAATGTCTGCACCAGTATATGTCTATCTTTTAAGGTTAACTCCTAATACTCCTATTGAGTTAACCCGTTTTTATGGTAATAACTATTCCACGCGGACGAAGTCGCGGGAACCAGCTAGTAGGCAGATAAAAATAAAAAGTGGCATTTTAGGCAGATCGTAATACCTAGGTACAAAACTAACAGCCTACGTATGTAAGTAGTTACGTTTTCAAAGCAATCTTGTGAAATATTTTATTATTGTATATCGAAATGACAGATGTCACATTAATATAGGTAGATCTACCCCATAGAGTAATGATCTACCACCTTATTCTAAGTTTTTACAAGTTATCTACCTGCATCATATAAATAAATCAGTCTCAATACAGAAGTGTTTGATTGCGACAAAAGGTCCCTCCCTTTTACGATATTAAAACCATTATGAACAAATGAATGCCTGCAGCTTCGCTCACGTTGTTTAGAGATAAAAAGTAGTCTAGTCACTCTCAGGACCTACACTATTACAAAACCAATAATCATAAGAATCCATCGCTCCATTGCAACGTGAAAGCGGAACAAGCAAACCCAAAAACTTTCAATATTATCTAATCATTAATTATGCTTACCTGCTGTATCGACTTTATTTTTTAACACGAACAGATATATTTACCTAAAGTCCTAAATCACCAAATCGCTACAGAGACAGTTTCGCGCTAGTCGCGCGAAAACGCTAAGTTTTCGCTTAAATCATACTTAGCTGAGACAACAAGCTCCCAAGCTGTGCAAGCTAGCGAGAGGGAGAACCGAACCAGGTATTCCACACAAATAACTTGGTACCTACCCAAGTAACACATCATAGCCATATAACGGTTGCAGTACGGCATTTTGGTATCCTTTTGGCATTTTAGAGTTAGCATTATAGAAGCCGCATAAACGTTTATACGGCTACTATAGCTCTTAAATGGGCACAAATTATACGGCTTTAGGTCCTAAATGGTTTCACATTTAGTTGTTTAATGGCATTACAGGCACATTATATTTGCATTATTTTGGTCAATGAAATTGCCAATCGCATTGTAGAAGCATTATATAAGTAATATTATTTATAATGAAGATGTTAATAACATTACAAAAGCATTTTACTAGCATTTTAATGTACGAAAAGCATGAAGGAAGCTTTTTAAGTGTTCACAGTTAGATTTTGAATAAACCCTGGGTCATTGCAAAAACATTCTCTAATGTCATATGACATTAGAGAATGTTTTTGCATGGCACAAATATTATGCTATTATTACAATTAATTCAACGATGTCATTTTACTTTAAAACTCGTATAATATTATGGACGACGACGGTGAAGTTAATTGTGAAACTAAGTGAAGTATACATACTGTGTTTACAAAAACAAAATATAATACTGGGTAAGTTCTTTTTTTTTGTATTACATGCTTATAAATATTACTGCGCAATACAGTTTACTGTAAATGTCTGTATAAGTTTCATTGAAAATTTTCACGCGCCTTCTATATTTTGTGGTTTTGATATAAAATGTTACATAAAAATATGCGTGAAATAATTATAATAATTATGAATTTTTAGTATAGAATGAATTTTGCACAATAAACAAAACTGTATTGGTTAGGCAGTAGTAAATTAGGTTTATTAATTATTTTATCAGTCTATTGTTGTTATAAACAGGCAAAATTGATAATATTTTTGGTTATAAAATATTTACAAAATGGCGACAGTTTATAACAGTGAGGTGACCCTTTATAGACGCTATCTAATGCCGCCAGCAGTATAAAGAGTCACGCGTGAACAATTATCGAGCCAGGGGTCAGAGAGAAGACTTTTGATGTAACACTGAAATTCCATTGGCTATAAAATAGTTCTACTTGGGCTCACCGGAATACCAGTAGACTTGATGTTGACTAATATAGTGCAATTACTTGAACGTAATTTTAGGGATCTTTGGGCAAACCAATAAAACCCATTTTAGTTTTTTATAGAAGTTAAGTACGTATACCAATAGTTTGAATAGTTGATAAAAAAGGCTTTCTGTAAGCATTAGCTATCATAGATAGTAAAAATCATCGTAGTGCACAATGGCCCTTAATCGTAGAGTACAACTGAAAGTCCGTCAACTTTGACCAGCAAAACGGCCGTATACCTACTATACAGTATACATACTATATACATATACTTAATTACTTATACGCCAATATGGCACAAGACCTACAAAAGAATAGGTACTTATAATAGGCAGCGCATCACGTTACGGGCTTGTTTCTGTAGTGCGAGCAAGACAACAGCGTTTATAGCGATGTCTCGCGCGCACTCTGCACAAACACCGCGTTCCATGCTTTCGCTTCGCCGTTCAGTTCAGTCGTGAGAGAACACGCAACGGTTGCGCAAGCGTCGTTCTTCATAGTTATACTTCATTGTCGTGTGTCGGGGTAGGGTAGTCACGCATATAATAGCCGTCGAAAATACATATCTGTACATTTAGGATGGTCAAAAACTTCGGAAGACAGACGCACTAATTTTATATTTTTGGTTGATGCTGTTGAGAGTTGCTTTTTATAATATTGTTTTATTTTTTATTTTCAGTAATTTCGGTACCAAACGTACGTGTACCTGCCGTGTTATAAATTACCGTACGTAACATGCCGTTTAAAATAATCCAGACAAACGAAAAAAAGAGGAAAATGCTTGTAATAGTGCCTTCTATGTGGGAGGAGAATGGCCACCTGTGGTGGCCGCCAAAAAATACTATAAAGTACAAAACATTAGTGAAAGACGAACTATCACGCCCAGAGAAGAATCAATGGAAATTAATGGACTGCACTCTAAAAAGAAATAACATCAGAACATACGACCTAGCCGAAGCAGAATTATCTATTATGGAGGAGAATTCCGACACCGACGTGAATGACATGCTTTTGACGGGCAATGTTAGACCCGTGTCGACCGTCGTAAATGAAGAACTAGTGGAGTATGAACTTATCACCAACAACTTGGTAAGTTATATTTTGTATATACAGTAGTAGAGACTGCTCTGTTAGCTTAGTTGGTAGTGTCTCTGCCTTCTACTCTAGGGGTGCGGGTTCGATTCCCGCATAACACAAGTAATTATGCATATTTGTAATTATTTGTGTTGAGTCTGGTCGTTTCTATGTATAATAAGTATGTATTTACAAAAAAAATATATATGTATTATATCAGTTATCTAGTACCCATGATACAAGCGTAAGCTTAGTATGGGGCTAGATGGCGCTGTGTGATATGTCCTGAAATATTTATTTATTTATTATAGTATAGTAACCTACACTTATATTTTGCATGTCATCCAGTGACAAAGCATTTGCTACTGACATTGTAACCGAATATCTTTGTATTTACCATGATTTATGAAAATAAATGATTTATGATCATGAACAGGTAAATTAAATACTTTTAGTTTGGCACTGAAAATCGGGTGTTCATTCACTCGATATTATGCCAGGATGCGTGTGCACGCGTGCGCGCGTGCACCTCCCTCTCTCTCTGTTTGTGTGTGTGTGTGTGTATGTGTGTGTGGGCGCGCGTGTGCGTGCGCGTGTGTTGTGTGTTTGTGTGTATGTGTGTGTGTGTGTATGTGTGTGTGTGCGTGCCACTGAACAAAATGAATTGTTTATGCCTTTTTAATGTTTCTTTTTAATGTATTTTTATCTCCAATTACCTATTATCACGAAATATACTGGTAATCATTAATAACTTTTTTCGACGTAGGCATATATAATACAACAATTATATTCTTTCAGATGTACAATGACAGAAATGAAGAAAAACAGTGCACGGATAATAGTACTAACGTTATAGCTGAAGACACTTTTCAGATAATCAGCACAGATACTTTGCAGTTGAGCCAAATTTTAGAAAACCAGAAAATGTTATCCGACAAAGTAGACAAGATACTTCAACTTCAAGCAATCGCTCTGGAAACCCAGCAGAAAATTGTCCAAAAATTGGCCACGCAATCTCTGCAGATAGAAGAAATATCTGAACAAGTCGCAAATGTGAAAGAAAATCCAACCGTTACTTTGCTAAAAGATGCTAACCCTGTAGATACCGAAAGTTTTTCATTAAAACCTATAGAGAATCAAAGAGAACTTATATGCCTAGACCAATCGCTGGCAGATAGAGCACAAAGAAAGAAACTACAGAGACAATTATCGTTTTTATTCTCAGCTTCAAATGGCCAAGGAAAAACATGTGCTTACAAACTGCTAGATGTTTTATTTAATAGGGATTTCCTCTGCAACTGCTCGTGGGCAGGTGGAAGCCGGGGAGATAGGTCGAAAATTGCAATCAAAGATTACAAAAACGTCTTGAAATTCTTTCAGGCCTTGATCTCTACTTGGGATCCGACCTATACGGCAAGTGATAATGAGGCCTTTTTTAAGATTATTTTAAAAAATAGCAAGCAAAGGCAAGCCATGAAAAATATACGGACATCATCCAAGAGATGTAGAAGAACGAAAAAGCAAACTACAGGGGAAAAAGCGAAGATAAATATAACTATAAATAATGATGATGATAATGTCGAGGACAAGACAGTAGAGGAAAAAGAGAAGGAAAACGTATCTGTAAATAACATGACTGATATTAATATGAGTGACGATGATGGCCTTGAAGATGGCCTATGTTAGGGCGATTTTGCGAAAATAGTTTAGACTGTTTAGTTTTTAATTGATTTTTTTCGTGATATTGCTGTCAGATTATAGTGCAATTTAGGTTATAATGAACGACTTTGAGGGTTTTAGAGATTTTTTGTTTTTATTGCTTTTTTAATGATATTGCTGTCATATGAAAAGTGCTACGTAGGTTATAATGAACGACTTTTAGGATGCTCACATACTTGCCAGTTAGGAGCAAAGTGAGTTACAAATGTTATACAACATTGTCTGTCTCTCTTCAACACTACGTTGACACGTTGAAGAGAGACAGGCAGTGTCATAGTGGGAGCACCCTTACTGTCAGACCAACCACGGAAACGCAAAAAAGAAAATAGTAGATTGTACAACAAGTGCATAAAACGCACCATTTTACAAGAGACGTTTAGGGCCGGCGCCCACTGCCGGCGTGGACTGGCAGATTTTGCCACGGTACGCTGCAGGAGCGTACGGAACGCCACGGGCGCCTGCGGCACGCTACGGGCGCGGCGGTGTTCCGCGTGCGCCTGCAGCGTGCCGCGGCACATTCTGCTGGCCTTACTTTCTATGTTTGACAACATATTTGATAAATAAAAAAACATTTCTTAAAAACCGTTTTTTATTTGTACGTATGTAATAGTGGTATGAAGTATAAGTATTCATTATGATGTAAGCACACTAATTTACATTGTAGGTCTCTAGGGCCAAGGACAATATCACAATTGCTGTCATCATTACATTTTACTTTGTAAATGTTTAAATGTGAAGATTTTATGGGATACGTAAACACATCTTCTATGTTACTTATTTTTACACCAGTAATACGAATTTCATTGGTTTCTTGAACTATATTACTGATTTTAACTATGTCGTTGATAGTTGTTAATACATATCTGTCTTTTATTTTCGAGGAAACTTTAAATTGTTGTAGATGCAGTTCTTTTAAATTATTCCTTCTTGCTGTTAGAAACGGGTAATTTGGTTTTTCACACAATTCAGGATTTTTAGGACCACTAAATTCTGTCGTGGCTTCAACTATTCTGTTTGCTATTTGTGATAGCGGATTCTTTCCGTCTCTCAGTAATCGTTTGATACTATATAGCTCATTCTCAAAAGGGTAAGCACTGAATGAGTGTAGAGGTCCAAATCGTTCCACCTCTGCAGTTACGTGGATTAAATTGTGTACGTTACTTGTAACATAGTCGGCTCCATAAAAGTCTTTGTATTGCTTCACAAAATCTTTCAGCAATTCTTTAGCTAATGGCAGCAAACGCATATGATTTTCAGCTGAACAAATTGTAATAGCACAGTACAATTTTAGAAAATGTGAAAATACGGCACTTGTGACTACATCTGGCAATATAATAATACTCAAATAGAACAAAAAAGTTCTATATTCAGATCCTTTCCAAAATGCCAAATACTCCAGACCTCGCACTGCTCGATGAATTTCAGACGGTAACTTGCACTTGTTCAAGAAATTATTTACTATTTCAATATCTTTAGCACGCCATTTCGTTAGAAATTTTCCAAAATTACCATCACGCCATCCAACTAGGAATCTTTTCATAATGCCTAGGTCAATTAAATGTAATGAATCACCAACTGGAAAATCCTTGACTATATCTATCGGAAGATTAAGCAAAGGAGTATCATACTTATGGTGCGCCCCATAAAGTTTATTTCGGAACCCTTCATTTGTTCTTTCGGAACAAATCGTATCAGGAAAAGTAACCGTGTGTGAATTGTGGGAATATTCACCAACAGTAACACACTTCATGCAGCCGTGTTTTCCGTTAAAATTACATACACCTGAAAAAAAAAGAAATGTTACTATAAAGAAGTTATACACAGCCAGGTATGCATTATCAAATCGGATCCCATCATCAGATGCTGACCTTGTAACAATGAGACCAACTAGGAGTTGTACCCTTTCAAACAAAAAAAATAAATTTCCAAATTGGTTCAGCCGTCTTCGAGTAATCGGGGAACATACATAAAAATTAAATAAAAAAGATCCCGACGAACTGAGAACCTCCTCCTTTTTTGAACTCGTTTAAAAGAGAACATTATGAATACCTTTACCTTTTATGAAAGCTCTCGCAGGTGAGTCACAAATAAAACATCTGATCTTTACTGTAACTTTCTTTTCAGAATTTTGCAGTGTAATTCCCTCTTCCAATACACGACTAACGTCGGTGACAAAGTCTTCCAAGTAAGCTGATAAATCTTTAGGTTTTCCAGTGCCATAATAAATTCCAACCACTAAAGGTTTAATGTTAGGGTTTTCCGAAATGTTACAGAGTATAGGCCAAAATTCCTTCTTTGAGCTTTTAAAAATTGGCAAACCGTCGAAATTAAAATTTAATGATATATTTTCTGGAACATCAGTCCAATTTTCCAATAGTGAAGTTAAATTGTTTGTTATTCCGTTATGCCAATATTCGCCGCCCCCTTCAATTTTTTTTATGCTCACAAATCTTGGTGTTTTTAAAATGGTCCTTGGATCTACAGGTAATATTTCCGGAATCAGTTCATTCATAATTTTTGCTAAGTCTTTTAGCGCGATTTGATTAATATTTCTATGAATAGCCCATCTTCTTATATTTTCACGAAATAATGAACAATTTTCGTATTTATTAAAATTACTCTCACTGTCGCTTTCGTCGCAGCTCTCAGGTCTTATACTTAGACTTTCAACATCGGCTAGATGATTTTGGAGCCCTACGGAACCCTCGTCATTATTATTAGGACTCACTTCGCTCATTTTCTTATTTTGGTGGCCTAAGGTTCCGTAGGCTGTACTGTGGCTACAGCTCGGTTCGCTCATATGCTTATTATTTAGATGGCCTACGGAACCTTCATTAATATCACTGCCACTTACTTCACTCAAATTGTCATTTTCTGCTGTGATCGAAGACATCATGATTTTTGCTTTTTCCTTCGACATTTTCCTTCTGAAACCTCCGGTTCTTAACCTCGTTTTAAACGTTTTTTTCATCATTTTATGGAACACTGCACTTATTCTTATCTATATTTGATGCAAACCAAAAGAAAAGTAAAACAAACATGCGATTGCATATGACCGACAAATGGATTTAAGAAGACAATCAATTAATGTTTTATATAGCTTTACGCATTACAATAACTCACGTGTATATGATTTTAGAGCTGTTAGCTATACAACAGCATTCAGTTGGTCCTTAACAATGCTAGCATTATAATGATTCACGATTAAGCTGATTAACGCTTCAAGGCTTTTACCTTCCACTTAAAAGTGCTACTATACAACAAAGGGCACTAAAAGTAGCTTGAGGCTGTATAAACTGATTTTTGTGGCATTATAATGTTTCATGTTAATGTTATTATACAGCATGAAGCATTTATCTACTACCTAAAAATGCTATTGTAGAACCAAAAGCCCTAAAAATGGCTGAAAGCTATACAACTGCAATGGGGTTTGCTGCACTAAAACTATAGGTTTTATAAAAGCATTTCGATATGCCATTATCCAACCACTATACAGTGTGAAGCATCATAATGGTTTAAAAAAGGCCAATATAAAGCGTCCAGATGCGCGGTGAGATCATATAAGACTTTATAAAGGCCTTGAGCTCTACATAAGTTTACTATTTGTCTGTTAACGTGCTTCCTGTGTTACTTGGGTAGGCACTGAGTATGAAACGTGAGTACTGACAAAACGTCTTGCAGATAATGTTCTATTCATGTGGGTAGGATGACAAGTATGCTTATTTTTTTGCTTGCAATCGCACAAGGTAGTCATATGTTAAGCTGTCTAGTCTGATATATAAAATTATTCGATTGAATTAGATTGATGCTAGTATAACGCCATAGGTACCAAAGTAATTTTAAAACGCAACTAATTCACTTACCTAAGCACTTAAGTGAAAAATAAAATATGCCTAGCATCGTCTATACTACTCGCATAGCTGGGCACCGTTAATCAAATAGTTAACTTCGTTAATCGTCAATCCGCTACAAAAAAAGTTAGCTTCGTTAAACGTTAAAGCGTTACATTTCGGAAGAATTAACGCAAGTTAACGTTAATCGTTAATCCGTTAATATTGTGTAAAATTGCATCTTTATATCGTTGCGTTAGTGAACTTATAAAACCTGTTGGTTTAGGTTCCGGAAGTTAACAAACAGGTTAGGAACAAAACAAAGACTTGTATAATTCAAATGTGTAATTGAATTGTCAGGCATGAGGTGCATATTCTCCTTCATGAACATGAAATTAACATGTTGAAGTTCTCGTCTGAAAGCCAGGCTCGTTTTGGTGTTAAAATTTCTTTACCCGTAGAAAAAAGACGTTCACCTCCAGCACTTGAGGCTATAGCAGTATTGTATTTAATGAACAGATTTATGACTATCTGTTCCCCAAGGAATGCAGCATCGTTGAACGAGTCTTTTGATTTCATGTCCAGCCATATTTTAAGGAGACTGCGCTTTACTCTTCTAGAGTTGGAGCTCTTTGGTTTTTCTATAGACTGAGTAACAGAATTGAAAAAGTCTTCCTCGTCATCATCGTTGTTACTCGCATTGCTCCCTCCGCCACTTAAACTATCTCTGTCCTTCGAATTTTCCGCTGCTTCTTTTCGTAAGGCATCTTCTACCTTTTTTCCATGCACTTTTTTACTGCATCCACTCTACTGCTGTCATATGATTCTTATCAGGACCGCTGGAATCCGATCCGATTCCATGTCTTCCATCCAACATCCATGATAGGGTTTTATATTAATTACACATAAACATTACACTGCACTCTTCTTTATCAATAATCAACACGCAAATGAACACTGACTGTACTTAATTTATATTATAATAACAACAAACAAACAAAACACTCGTCACTCTAAGCACCGGCGCTAAGTAATGAAATATAATATAATTATCAAAAGAAACAAATCTCTTCGCAGTTTTCTTTCTCACTCGCACGCGCTGACAAAAAATATCTAGATTTGTCTTTGTTTCACGCGCGGCAAGCGCCACCCGGCACTTGTCGGTGCCGTGCGGTAACTATTGCTATTATTAGGCATTTGATTAACGATTAACGGACTTCTGCATAACTAACGAATGATTAACGGAAGTTAACGCATCCGTTAACATTTTTAAAAGTTAACTTAAAAGTTAATCCGGTCATCAAAATGTTAACTTCGTTAATTAACGATTAACGGATTAACGAGTTAATGCCCAGCTATGACTACTCGTAACTACCTAGTGTAGCAACCAATTTTGTATTTAACAAAAAATAATTATTTATATTCTTGTAAGCAAGCAAAACCGACGAACAACGCTTGTATGCCGCGTGAGTGCTATGGGCACGCGCACAAACCGGTGCCGCGAGCCCAGTCTTCACAAAACGAGTTATTATATTAAATCGCTGTCGCTCGGTCGCGAGCGGCAGTGTGTCCTAGCACATCCCACGGCGAATGCACGTCAGTTTTGCGAGCACAATTAAACGCTGTAACGCTCTCGTAGATGATTATACAAATCATTCAATCAAATTAATGTGTCGTTTCTTTCTGGAATTATGGAGTTAGGAAGGAACACGCGTTATTGGTGACCCCGACGTGATTTGAACACGCAACCTTCTGATCTTCTCTCTCTCTCTCTCTCTTGAGTCGTATTTCCTCATGACTGAGGGTCGTGACTCCCCCGCAGAATGAACTCGTTAGGGAAGTTCTCTTGGGCAGATACATCGTGGTGGCCACCCAGGTCCTTCCACGACTACCTAGTAGATAACTAATAAAGCAAAGCAAGCAAAAATCATTTATCAAGCAGTTGAGAACACTCGGTAGTTTAATTAAATTTTTAATTTATTGTGAAGACGGCGTGTTGCCGGCGACACTTGCAATTTGCAGGACACCCGCCTACATAACTAGAGATACTAATGCCTAGACTTAGAGAAGTTTTACCTAAAGTGATATTGAAATGTCTAGATTTTTATGTACACTAAGAATATTATGAATGACGTTAGAATTGATTACTATATTACTATTATTATTTATTATTGATTATTGTACCTAGAAATTTCTTTTACTACTACTAGTAACCCGTAACTAGTAATAAATTAATGGTATTTTATTTTATAATAAACATTATAACTTCTTATTATATTGTATATTCACAACAGTGTAAGCGTCAGAAATAGGTAAACTGAACGGGTACTACAAGTAGCACCGCCATAATTTCTATACTTTTTGGTCTATATTCAAAACAATATCAGGAAATACTAAAACATATGTACCTAGGTAAAAAAGGTATTCATCTCTAAGTCTTTTTACCTTTAATCTGATTATATATTTTTTTAATGAAAATGCGCTTTTTCACTTTATTAATGATAATTCGATTAGGTTTGTTGTGAATTCCTTGCAACTGTCAAGTGTAGAAAAGTACTTTGGTCTACCTCTTTCCTAAAGTGCGCCTCTCTCTCCCTCTGTTCCCGCGCCAGCCTCTTCCTGGTCTCCATCTGCTCCGTGAGCGCCTCCTGCAGGGTACGAGACAAATACGAGTTACTATACAAAACATATGAATACAAATAAATACAAGCGTCGCTTCCGAATCTTCAGATCTATATCTTCAATATTTAATAGAGTGGTCCGGATTGTCAGTGAAAAAAATATTTACGGCTTCTAAGCTCTGCTCTACAAAGTCCAAAAATACTAATAGTATAATTGAATAATATTGCAAAAGGCCAAGGAACAGTATTTATTAGTTAGTTTATCTATTTGTTAATACATCACATCACAATAAATGGGAATAAACTAGCTTTGTTAATTATTTTTAATGACATCACAACAGACCAATTCACCATGATTTTTTAATAGATTTCTGTGGGTACGTAATCTTAAAATAGGCATAGGTATTCCGAGACGATCCAACAAATATGTCAAATACATATAAGCAGACATAATATTATGACTAACCTTTTTTTACGACATATGACTCACCTTAGTGCTAGTCTTGCATTGTTCTCCACGCTGCCTCTCTAGTATATCATCGTTGACATTCTTCTCCGGATACTCCTGCTCTTGGAGGGACTTGATTATATTCTCACGCTCTCGGTTTGCTGCCTGGAATATTAGTGAAGGAAATAATTAGATTACACTTATATCAAAATAGTAGCAAACTGATAGTCAGAGACGTCATGAATTTTAGCATGATAATTAAAAAGATAGTAAAAACATACTAAAAAACGACGGTGGCGCCGCTCCGTGGAATACAGGATGAAATGTTGATGATGATGATAAATATGAAATAGGTTTGAGACGTGTTTGAGACCAAATCAATCTAAATATGTAAAACTCAAAAGTGACTGACTGACTGATATAGTGATCTATCAACGCACAGCCACTGGACGGATCGCGCTGAAATTTGGCATGCAGGTACATAGATGTTATGACGAAGGCATCCGCTAAGGAAGGATTTTTGGAAATGCCACTTTTTAAGGGGGTGAAATAGGGGATGCAAGTTTTACTTTTTAGTGCAAGCGAAGCCGCGAGCATTCATTCGCGAGCGTTTTATATAAGACTGAATGTGTAAATATTTTAATCTACTTCACACTTAATGGTAGATCCGATTTTTATAAAATCTGACATGGTTATAGATCAGATTCTAGGTTTGATAAGGTACCTACAGGCTACTTGTGCACCCTAACATATTGTGTATATTAACCTCGTCAGCCAGTATCTTAGCAGCTATCTTCTCATTTGCATCTTCTTTTGCTTTTAATTTGCGCGCGCGCTCTGCTAATCTGGAATGTATTATATTGATTTTATTAGTCTATAATATTTTTTTACTTTTTCCGCAAAATAATTATAATAAACAGAAAAAAAAAGTCTCTGGCAAACCAACCGTAGTAATAATAGTCATAGTAACAATTGCTACGTAAATTCATCCTCTCTTGAGTGATATTAAACTAGTCATCACGAAAATTGCTTAGATTAATAAATAAGTCCGTAATTTCGTTTGTTTCACCCGGTAATATTAGTAATATGATTTGTAATGAATCCCTTATCATTCTTAGCTTCATTTCTGCACCTACCTGCCCTGGTTTTTGTATTTAATCTGAGAATGTTTGCTTCCAACAAGATCCTTGTATACTTAAAAATACCTACATGGCAGCAGATCGGTCCGCCACAGCCGCCTTCTGCTTCTCGATGTCCCTCTCCTCCTGCACCACCAGCTCCTTCTGCTTGCCCCTCCAGGCGGCGCGCGCCTGCGAGAACGTCTCCATCTCCTTCTTGAGGCGCGCCGTCATCTCGCGCTTCTAGGCTAACTCTCTGCAATACATATATTAAAAAAATGCCAAAAAACATGACACAAAATGTTCCGAATCCTCTAAACTCGTGGTAGCTGTTAGGCTGTGTTACGAGTTAAGAAACAATACGTACCATAACAAATATTTCGCAAAAATATATAAATAGTACAAAAGCTGTAGCTTCTGGCTTACTTCTTCTTATCGAATTAAAGTTTATCCAAACGCTTATTTTTTTCTAATATCTTCTATGTTCAGATTTTTAACTTCCTTTAGCTTTATTATATGTATAGATAGATTAAATAAGGTGAATAGTCCATCATTTTGGAACTGTACTCACGGCTACAAAATGCGTATACGAAAATGTTAACGCTCCGCACGACAGATTCCCTTTCCCTTTCTTCAGCCATGTTTACAAGTGGCAAGTGTGTAATAATAATGTTAACTAAACGGTTTTCACTCACGTGTAATTCGCGTATGTTGTTCACGTGTTTCGGCGTTTATAGTTAACATATTGATAGAATGTCTCACGAAAGTTAAATAAAATTAATAAAATAAATATTCCGAGATATCGCACACAGCGCCATCTAACCTCACACCAATTACTAAATACATACTTATTATAAATACATACATACAAACGACCAGACTCAACACAAGTAATTATACATTTTTAAAATGCATAAATACTTGTGTCACGCGGGAATCGAACCCGCAACCCCTAGATTAGAAGGCAGAGCCACTACCAACTAAGCTAACAGGCCAGTTTGAATATGAAAGTGTATAACAGATGGTGTTACCGTTTTGCGTGTCGCGCACGAGCACGTAGTGGTCCTGCGTGCTGTCGTCGGTGTCGTCGTCGGGCGCGGGCCCGGGCGACAGCGAGTCGCGCCCCGACCAGCCCGAGCCGGAGCCCGGCGTGTCGCGCGCGCCCTCCGCCTCCTGGCTGCCGCCGCCCTTCACCGTCGCAGCCCTGCCACACAAAACAATACCCGATCTCTTTGAGTCGTAGTTCCTCATGACTGACGGTCGTGAGGATCTTGTTGGAAGAAAAAAAAAGAAAAAACTCTAACCAAATTATTGAAGAAGATTAAGCAACGATCAGTAGGTATAAAAAAATTATACAACTCAAAACTACCAATTTCTGAAGCAAAATACAAAGATCTTATTACACTTTGTGAGAAAGGTGTTGTATCTAAGAGATTTCACAATGAATATAGACAACTGCCCAGTTATTCAAAAGTTGAAGATAGGTTGGCAGAAACTGATTAAGAAGATAATGAACACAACGAATAATATATCTGGCAGGTAACAAGCTAGATACGAAGGACACGAGGAAAGGGAGAACTAATCATTATTTTGAAGAGAATATTAGAATTAGAATATTTTGTTGATTTAGGTTGATTTATTGTTACTTATACAAAAAAACATCTGACTGACGATCGAAAATATGACTTTTATGTGTCCCAAAAGTTTAGTAATTTGTTAATTAATGATCTACCGTTCATTTGAAGACTGATTAATTTCTATGTTTTGGTGTCTTGCTTTTAACTGGCGAAGAAATGCTCAAAAAATATCCTCACTGTGTCAAAAACACTTTGTAGATTTGATTGATTGATAATCTAATTTAATGTTAAGTAGGTACCTCGCTACGTATGTTAACGCTTGTGGTTTTTTTCTAATTATTAAAGTTTTTCTAGTAATAATCTAGCTTTATTAAGCCAAGAAACAAAGTGTAAAGACCAAATTCATATAATAAATACATAATGAGTAAATAAAAGATATGTTACAAATTGAAATTATTAATAAAGCACTCTCTGTCTCAATTTGCCTACTTTAAGTTCAATTTAGTTGTGTGTAAGTATTACGTTTGTTTTTTAAATAAAACAATTTATTACTTCATATTGTTATATTTTTATTTATCAATATTAAATTCTTCGAAAACATGAGTTACAATGAAATGACTTCTAGGCTGTGTATGCTGCACCGCCTGATCAACAAATAGTGTTAGCGCTTTAATTCAAAATTTAAGTTTATTTACATTGTTTTATTAGCTTTACATCTACATACTATGTTTTATTAATATTCTATAACATAAATTATTAAGGAGTAAAGAACATTATTTTTTCAATGGTGTTTTACGCCAAAAATGATACTGAACATTTTGTAAATAATAGACGTATAGAACATTTTAATAAAAAATCTAGGATGTAAGGCTGTCTAAACTGAACTAAGACTGAGCTTTCTGCAATGTACCTACTTGCAAGTTATTGTTGGCAAAAAAATTGGCGTTTTAAAATTCACCTTATACTTTTTCATCATATCACGTCAGTTCTTTTTTGAGGACACTACTTAATATTATTACTTACTTAGGTACTTTAGCTGGCGCTGCGACCCAACTGGATCCTGGCCTCCGATACTAAATGGCGCCACTGTCCGCGATCTTGAGCAAGACCCTCCCACTGGGTCACTTGCAGCTTGCGGAAGTCCGCCTCCACCTGATCCTTCCAGCGATACTTAGGACGCCCCACCGGCCTCTTGCCACACGGTCGCCCCAAGTACGCGCGCCTTACTGCGCGCGCGATTTCATGTCATTGAAAATATGCTAAAGTATGTCTGTACGAACATGTCCCTCTCGTCACGTTTACCATCTCTACTCGTTTCCTCCCTACATGAGAAAATACAACTTATGGGGGAAGGTCCTTGAGTCGGTATTTCCTCATGTCTGAGGGTCTCGTGTCCCGCGGAAATCGTTAGGGGATTTATAACAGCACATACATTATGTATGGTTAACTGGATCCTATATCTGTCAAAGGTCTCAGGTGCAAATCAAACGACAGAAGTAGATTTTGGTTGTTTATTTCTCAGGAAGCAAACGATTCACAGCGTAGGTGGGATACAGGCGTGACCACGCGGGGCCGAACAATCCATTCCTGAATTCACTAGCTGAAGGTACAACGGCTTAAAATAGTAAGTACCCAAGTATAAAAATGAGGGGGAAACAATATAATACACAGCTGTAAGATATTTAGTTAAGCGAGTTTTCTTTTTTATATTTTTTTTCGTAATAACTACACACCTTACTAAATCACAATTTCTAATTATGTCAAAAATTATTTATCACATTTATTAACATTCTGTACAAAGTAAAAAAATATCTTTACTCCACTAGTACAAGCTGCGTGAATATTGCAACATTATTATTTTACACACTTTTACTTGTGTTGCTAATATTTTGTAGAAATTAAACGCTTAAATAACAACTAGAAAGGTAATATTTTCCTCGTATAAGTGAAAACGTGTGTACTTTACCTAAGTCTATTGGACAATGTCAAACTGTTTGGATCTATCTCGATAATAGTTGATATGCATTGGTGTAGTTTGGGACACACCAGTTAAGTTCGACAAATAAGTAATAGCAAATCCGTTAGATGTCACTATAAATTAATTAATAAGTTTTTTTGTAAGAATATCAGACTTGTTATTTCGACTTAGTTGATCAGTGTTTTGTGTCTTTGCACATAGATAAGTCAAATAACAAATAAAAAGTGTAAAACATTGGTCAACTGATCAATAATCGGATTTATAAGATAAAATCATGTACATAAAAAAAATCTGCATGTTTTTTATCTACAGCGACATCTATCGGACTCGCTTGGCCTTAAATTCACCGTAACATACCAAAGGTGCATTCTCGAAACCAAGACGTTGTTCGTGTTTAAATATAATCCCTAGGTCCAAATACAATTTATCAAAGTGCTGGTGGTTTGTACAAGAAACACTATGTTGTGTTTGCAAGCCATGATGCTATTTCATAAGGTACTGCACTACTACAAATACAGGTATAAAACTTACACATGTTATCATTACATTACTTTGTAACTATCTAACATACTTTGTGCTGCAAGTGTAACTTCCAATATGCTTAAGTTTATTTTATGCATAAGTACTAATATTAAAAAGTTAAACAAATCATTATGAGCATAAATTTATTCAACAGTTTGAACACTATTAGGTATAATTTTGAATTTGATACCTTACCCATACTTTAGAGCAGATATATTAAAAAGTCTTTCAAATGACTGACTCTAAAGGGTCCATGTTTTCTATCAGAACTGTATAAAAATGGCAAGATTATAAAATGTTTTAGTAAAATCTAGTGGAAGTTACATTAGCAGCAGCCATAATAAAATTGTTAAGATATAAATAACGCATAGTCGCTCGTATATTACATGGACATACAACCATCATATGGAGAGAAATATCATGCATGTATGTATGTATGTTTCTAACTTACATATTAGTCCAATACGGTTCTTATTAGATTGAATCTCGCACGGATCCACTTTGTAACTGAAAGCTGATGTTCTCTTCGTGCTGTGACATGTAATAAACCTTCTATACTTTGTAAAAACTATTGACCGTAAGTCCAGTACCCCTTTTAAATCAAATTTTGCCTAAAAAACGTCGTTCTTTTCATAGGTATTACGTGAACTTTGAAAATCAAGGTAATATTTTAGGAACGTTGAATTACGAAAGGTACTTCGATATTGCGGTCGCTTTTTTGCGCTAAAATACTTTGACATTAGGAACATTATCTGATTAAAATGACACTAATCTATGGTTAGAGAACTTCAGCGAAACATGTTCAGGATGATTACCTATACAAAAATATACCGCCATTTGTACCACAGAAATCTAGAAGACCACCATTTTGTTTAACATATGCGTCGATTCTGTTAACGTCTCCTCTCGTCAACGTCAAAGGAATCTTAGAAATATGAAATCAGTTAAATTTTAATGATTTCACCTTGAAAGTATCTGGTTATAAGTAACAAATGAAATTGGAGATTTGATATTTTTTTTAAGTTTGTGGTATCTAATTAGCGTAAGTGTACTTCTAGCGGTATATAGTGGCATATGGTGTACATATGAATGAGGGGCAAGCTAGATTCAGGCGGTGTCGGCCGCGACCCGCTACCCACCACGCGAGCGACTCGATAAGATTCCATACACAAAGAAAAAAACATTTTTTGTAATCATTATGCAAAAACAATTATACAACCTTTCTAATTTGAACTTTTACAAAACTGGGACATTAAAAATGCAAAATCATGATTTGTGACAGTGATTATAGAGAAACAATCGAATATACTCTATAAGGGACACTCAAATCGTTACAAATTAAGTTACATATATACTAAAACTTCTAAATATTAACTATTTTTATATAAAGTGAACTATTTACAAAATATGAACGCGTCGCGTCGCCTCTTACACATCTGTAACTATTTACAATGACTACAACAACATATAAACTATAATAATAACGAGCATTGCATGTCCGTGAGCTTGATCAAATATATTCCCTTGTTCAATACAATACGGTCGCACTCATCGCACGCGAACAGATTATGTGGTCAGTCATACATCCACTTCCGCTACACTTTATACATTCCTTGCTACCATACATATATACAGGGTTAGATCGAGGAGCAAACGGAATCAAGGAGTTAGCAAATCTTGTACTCAAATGTTACTGAAAAGACTTACTAACAAGAACTCTTCTATAATGATGATGACCACCCAGGTATTCTTGTAGTGGAAAGCAGAGATAGGATAATACGTTAGATGTTGCCTAAGCAAAGATTTATAATAAACTGACAGAATTTTGTACTATATAATAGAAATACATAGGAAACAAGACTGGTTTGGTTTCCGACTGTCTTAGAAATTTATTATTCGTTTTTAAATACAAAGGCAAATATTACGTTTTGTTTATACATGTATCAATCAGTACTTTATCTTTGCTTATAGTGTGTGTTTTAAGCATTCGCCGCATTTAGATGATCATTTAACCACATATTAATTTAACCAATCCACTTTGAGCAGCAAAATATGCTGAAAGATACAATTTGAAGTGTCCTTTCTTATTCTTGCTCGATCCTCGACCTAACTTCACCAATAATACGACCGAGCGGTCCAAAATCAACAGTACTAATAAAATGGCTTCAGTTATATTGAATCAGATTGAATTTTACGTACAAGAAGCCCAGTCGTGAACTAGTTATAGAGATCAGTCTTGGGTCAGAGGAAACAAATCGCTACTGCGGTATAAAAACGACAGAATTACAGTCAATATACAACTAAAACGGTTTCCACTCGCGTGTAACTCGCGTATGTTGTTTACGCGTTTCGGGTGTCATGACACCCATCTTCAGAACGTGCGTTCTGGGACCACGCAGACAGAATATACGCAAATTGCACGTGAGTGAAAACCGTTTTAGTTTCATAAAAATGTCTCACGACAGTTTTAGTAATATAATTACACTCCATAGCTGATACGGTAATCAATGTAAAAGTCAAATGGTATCCCATCAAAACTAGTAAAGCGTGGTCAACTGCATTACATAAAAAATACAATACAAAACTTATGTAATATAAACATTTTGAAACTATACTAAAGTTTTGAAAATTTACACAATAGATATACATGATGCTAGTCATTGGTTAATCGTTAATTAATTTCAGAAATCAACCACTAGATTCATAATTTTGTTTCAAAAATTATCCGAGACATAACTAAGACTAAAATATAGGCCTTAGGTAGATGTTTTCATGTCGAAAACTAATCGCTAGAAAAGGAACCCGCCGAAACGTTGTCATTGAATAAAAATGTTAGCTTCTTTGATTTGCACATAAATGCAATCTACACCAATACGTGATTACTTTAACAGCCGTTTTGTTTACAATACTGTTTATGAAAACAAGTGAAAGAAGCAGTGGAATCCAGCGTGGGAATGCAGCCAGCTTTCTTGGCTCCATGCCACATGTGGATGTTTTAAATTTAGGTTAAATGTACATACTCTTTTTTAGTTTAGTGAAAGAATCAACATATTGGTCAACTAGTCGTCATTTAAATGAAGACTGAAGACAACTATTTTCTAGCGAAAAGTCTCCAACAAAAAACCACAATGCTGAATAAAGTTGCATTACATAATTTTACCAGAAACATACCTAATTCATGGTTTAACATAATATCATTTGACTATTAAAATGATTAGGTCAGTTAGAAACCGACTGCACAGGATAGCCGTTATATACATAACTGCTCTGTTAGCTTAGTTGGTAGTGTCTCTGCCTTCTAATCTAGGGGTTGCGGGTTCGATTCCCGCATGAGACAAGTAATTATGAATACTAAAATTTGTAATTACTTGTGTCGAGTCTGGCCGTTTTTATATATAGGTAATAAGTATGTATTTACAAAAGAAAAGTATATAAGTATTATATCCGTTATCTAGTACCCACGACACAAGCGTTTGCTTAGTGTGGGGCTAGATGGCGTTGTGTGCAATGTCCCGGAATATTTATTTTATTATTATTTATATAACAATCGCATTGTCTGCACTGAAAGGATTCCATGATTGTAAATTGTATCAATTCTTTAAAAAAATATCATGAACTTAATTCTTTGCAGTTTCTATTACATAATGTTTTATATAAAATTAATATTATGGCAGAAATATGAACATTATTACATAAAGTGGCGAACAGTTGGAACCTACAATTTAACACGATATCAGGTTCACGGAAGAGTTAAGCTGTAAGTTGTCAGTTTTACTTTAATAAACAGATCTATGTACTGAAAATTATCGTACATATTCACCTTGATAAATTGAAAATACCGCAGTTCACTGGGCAAGTAGCGATTTAGCAACTTACGTCAATTTAAGAGGTTTATAAGTATTTCTTAAAACTAACCCAAGATTTCACTGTTATTCTTCAAACGTGAGAAAACTTTGACAGAATAAAAAATACAGTAGACCTGGCAAATATATGCTGCTTGCATATTCACATTAATACTACACAACTTATTCTATTTGTTTGTTTGTTTTTTTTGCATTTTTCTCTTATTTTCCTTTACCTGTAAGCTTGTACTAAATTAAGGTATTCTTTCTTTTATAATTGTTATGCTTACTTTACGTTTCTGTTGATACCAATCGGCTTTTTTTACAAGAAATGGGTTTGCACTTGACCGTAATTCGCCTGATGGTAAGCAATCATTACGGTCAAGGATGGAACGTGCTTACCCAGTAAGAACCGATCACTCTCGCTTTAAAGACCTTTATAATTTTATTAAGGTCTCCTTGTTGTTGTATTGCTAGAATATCAAATTATGTACCAAAATATTTTGTTACAAATAACATAAAAAGAAAAGAACTGAAAGTAAAACTCACACAAAACATGTTTCTGGCTTAAAAATGAGATATCTAGCACCCAAGACACATGCGTTTGTTTAGTATGGGGCTAGATGGCGCTGTGGAAATTGTCCCTGAATCTTTATTTTATTTAATAACAGGTTTTGTATCTTGGCACCTGGTCTGTTTCCAGAAAATCTCAGGATCTTCATAATCATTATAAGTTTCTTCTAGGCAAGCGTGCTACATTTTAGACTACAGTGGTGATTAACATCAGGCAAGCTGTAGCCAAACGTAATCATAAACTCTGCTCTGTGTAAAAAAATGCAATTTTGGATTCCATTGTTTGAATATTTCTTGTTGTAGTGAAATATTTGCTGAGACAACTTTAGATTTGTTCAAACCATATTCATTTCAGTAAACTTGTGTTCGTAATTAAAATAAGGAGGAGTTTCTTAGTTTCTCTGTGTTTTTATGTTCTCTGTGTTTTTTATGTTCTAAAATAATCAAATAATAATCTAGTAACATTTTGGTTTACAACTTAAGACTACAATAGTAAAATTTAAAAGTAGCTGCTAATGCAATTCATTGCTACTTTGTCATTTACTAGCTAACCTATTAAATTAATGTGTATGGTTGCATGGATTCTATTTATCATGGAGTATCATGTAATTCACCATATAAGGGCTGAATTATATACCATCTGTTTAAATATGGCACATACAAATTTATAATAGATCAATTTGATTCGAAAATTTTCTGTAATATAATATCATACAAAAAAAGGGAAATTTTGTATGTTGGTATGGTTTATCATAATTTTTTACCTAGTTCTAAAATTATACCGGTTTTGGAAACAATCATGGAGTCCTTACAATATTGACACCATATAATTGCACTTTCGACATAATAGAGCAGAATGAAATTTCATCATTAACTGACTTCAAAAAAGAAGGTTATCAAGTCTTCTAAAAGTTTTTTTTTTTATTTGTTATGAATAATGTAGAAATTGTTATGAATAATGTCTTGTCTCCATAATATAATGTTCACTGGAATATGAAAACAAACACAAAAATATCTTGGATTGTTTTTGCAACTCTATGTACTGCTAGGTTAAACTGTTGTAGGTAATCCATGTTTAATACAAACAGATGTAATATATAAAAGATTTCAAATGTGTACCAATATTGTTGATTTATATCAAGTTTATAGAAAAAAAAAATTCACAATGTGTTGGTGGATTTCAATTTTTGTATTATTAGTCGTCTGATGACGATGATGATGATGAATACAGACGAGGTATTGCTGCAGAACAATACTGGTAATCTTAGCAAGTTATCATCTTAATTTTGTTTGTCACAGTTCCAATTAGTTCATTTGATGTTCCAAAACCAGGGTGAAGAGTCAAAAGTGCAATTACTGGGAAAACGATCCCGATTCTGCGATCTGTTAGTCGATAAGCACACATAACATCACCAATAACAACGGTAGACCTAAGTATAATTTAGCCCTAGGACACAGGGCAGGGCTCACCTGGCGCCGCTACCAGGTGCAGGGCCAGCCCTACTTATCGTGCGCGTCGGGCGGCGCGCCGCCGAAGTCCAGCTGGTATCCGCCGGCGCGCGTCATCTCCTCCATGCTGGGCTCCTTGCACTCGTGGCCGGCGTGTCCCGCCGCGCCGCAGTTCCAGCACGACAGCTTGGGCGCCGCGTACAGCACGGGCACGTAGCCGGCGTACGGCGCCGCGGCCCCGTACGGCTGCGGCTCGCCGTTGGCGAAGGGAGGCGGCGGCGGCCGGTACGCAGGCGGCGCGGGGTACGGGAACGGCCGCCCGTACTGCAGGAAGGGGCCAGGCGGCGGCACGGGGCGCGGCGTTGGCGCCGGCGTGCCGGGCGGCGACGGCGGCGCGCTGGAGCCCGAGTCGGAGGAGCCCCCGGCCCCGGGACCGGCGCGCCGCCGCACGCCGTTTAGCTTCTCCAGCGAGCGGTACTGCTGCAGGCTCAGCTCGCGTAACCGCTCGTCCGCTATGTTGGGCCGCATCTGCAACGGGAATATGTACTGTGACCATTTAGTATCGTTCTTTTATGGTGTTGAAATCAAGTGTCCCAATTCCTAATCAATCACATTAATAACTCAAAATAAAATAGCTGTGTGCAATGTCCCGGAGTATTTATTTATTTATTTATAACATGTATGGAGTGTCTAAAGTGTGATTCGAACTTTTCACTGTGGGGCAAAAATATTTGAAGTCTTTATATTTCTGGCAACATACCCTTATAAAATTACATAAGACAGAAACAAAACAACGACCAATATCAACTGCATAGCCACACTGACACTATACAGATGCTTATCGTGTGAGCAGCTAGATGCAATATGAAGAAGTGTGTCTAACAGCAGTGAGCCATTATACCACCGCAAGGATAAATAAATGTCCACAACCAGTGACAATAGTGTAGTAAGTTACCTCGGTAACAGCCAGGTTCTCGAAGTTAGCGGCGAGGTGTGGCATGGAGGAGTGCTCGGGCGGCGGCAGCGGCGGCGAGCGGTCGTGCGACAGGCGGCGGCGCGAGCGCGGCGAGGCGGCGCGGCTGTCGCCCGGCGACGACACCAGCGGGGAGGGGGGCGCGCCCGCGCTCGCCGGCGGGTAGCTCAGCACCTGGGGACGGAAGAGAGGTTAATCTAAAAATATATCACTCAAAGGTGACTGACTGATTGACTAAACTGAAAGATTTTTTGGAAATGCCACTTTTAAAGGGGTGAAGTAGGGGATGCAAGTTTTACTTCTTAATGCGAGTGAAGCCGCGATAACTAACTACGTCTACTTAGGTCCTAAGTCCTATATGTCGTAAGTCATAGGACATACCTAAATGTAAATATAGGTAGGTTTGCAAGTGGTGATGATCATTGCTATTCATGAATTCACTTGGATTGCTATAATAGTATAACTGAACTGTAGATTAATTAATTAATATTTTAATTATATTTCTAGATAAAAGAAAAATATTGAATAAATTAGGTTAAATAACTAGTCCAATTTTAGAAGGATTTGCCTGGTTCTTGGTGAAATTTAAAAAAGAGAAATTCAAACACTCCTGTATCAACAAATACATAGTTAATTCACAAGTATGAAAAAAATACACATTGATTTGATGATAAACTCAGTTAAGTAGCAACCAGATGGGGCCACAACCACTCATTCAAGAACATAACTGCTAAGACATACATAGATGAGTGAAAAGTTATGCCAACTCCATTTCAGTAATGCTTGTACTGGAAAATGAAACTGGCTTACTTTATGACTCATCTTTGCCAAACATAAAAAAACTATCAAACATTATCTCGAGCAACATCTCTTCAAGCATCCTGAGGTTCATAGTGCCTAATGTAAATAAAAAGAAACATATTCAAAATCCACACACCTCCAATGGCTGATTGATAGGGGACACAATGATGTTAGCAGGCCAGCCATGCTGTCCCATGTACTCTCCTATATTGTACTGTGGAGGGATGATCCCAGGTGCTGGGTGGGCGACTTCACCCAGCATTGACATCACACCACCAGCCGCTGTGAGCACTGGCGGGGAACTCATCTCGGGAACTGCATCTGAACTTGGTGGCTGGAAATTTAAGCAGATGCTCAATCATTATTCATGCTTAATTATTATTGGTGGTTGATATTATGAGCATGTGCTAAATTATTATTATTGATAAATTTTATTATAAACTTATTGATGCTTGTTGACAGTTTCACTTTAGCTGGTGGTTTTGAGCGAAAAAATATCATAACCCAGTTTATTAAATGTGACGTCTAGACAATACAATACAGCTCCCCAGCTGAAAAGGATGTAATGATTTTTGTTGCAATTTCAAGATGTTTTAGGTACATGCAAGTTTTGAGAGTGTGCAGAGGAGCTACATGAACTGATTCCCTCAGCTCCATTCTATAACCAAACAAGCAGAAAGTCCACAGGTAGACACCGTTTTATGGTGGAAGTGCCAAAGTACAAACACAGCGCTTTGCCTCAACGTTTATTGTACAGACGACAAAGCTTTGGAACATTTTACCAGAAGCTGTGTTTCCTGCGAACAACAATCCAGGGGTTTTGAAATCTAGAGTTAATAGGTATCTTCTAGGTATGTGTGTTACACCCTAGGCTGCAGCGATGCTTAACATCAGGCAGGCTGTAGTCAAACATAAACCTATCCCACATTAAAAAAAACATGCCTAAGCAGTGTGAGATAAACAATTAATAAGTATGATATAATTTAATCAAATAAATAATCTTAAAGGGTTCATCTTCTTCATTAAAGCCATGTGGTCCATACCAAATAAGTTACAAGTTATTTCCACTGAATAAGAAACCAGTAGGTAATTATGTAGAATTATAGTTGTAATTTTTTGTATATATAAAAATGGAAGGACTATGTATAGTTATCTAGTGAGATTTTAAAATCATGGGTCTTATCATTAGGTTTATTTTAGTATAGTTTTTATTTTATTTTGATCTACAATTTGGGAATACAACATAAAAAATGTTAATAAAACATTTCAGGTTGACATGTGAGCAGCTGCTCACCATTCAGCTGAAGAAGAAGCATAACTAAATTGAAATGAATGAGATAAAAAACATTAAAGGAAAATTACAAACATGGAGAATGTATCTTAAAGTAACTAAAAACAATACCTGTATATACTTAGTGGCTGGATTCCATATGAAAATGACCAACTACTTATTAAAACCCTAGATAAAAACGATACACTAGCTCCTTCTCGCCTCAGTGGAACAGTAAAAGCGGCAGGAGCCGCGGCGGACGCAGCAGAAGAAGCCAAGCGGCGAAAATATACATCATTATCGACTGATTATATTTTCGTACCGCTTGGCTTCGAAACTTTTGGTCCGTGGGGTAAAAGCACGAAGTCTTTTATAAAAAAATTAAATAAAATGTTGATTGACATCACTAGAGACAAGAACGCTGGCTGGTTCCTTGCGCAAAGGATTTCTATAGCAATCCAGCGTGGGAATGCAGCCAGCGTTCTTGGCTCCATACCACATGTAGATTGTTTAAATTTAGTTTAGATGTAAATACTCTTTTTTAGTTCTATTAGTGTTAATATGTGTAAATATTGTTTCTTATTATTTTAAATAAAGTTTAAACCCTCATACATGACAATTTATTTATTTTGTTACTTTTCAGACTTTAATTTAAACATTAAAATTAATTGAATTCATCGTAACATTATTGTAATGAAATATCTTGACAACTCACTCAAATAAACAAAACTATAAATTACTTGCAGCAGTTATAGTAGTTTATTACACTCGTTACTATTATGAAACTCGCTGCGCTCGTTTCATAATATGTAGTAACAAGTGTTTTAATACCCGTGTTATATGCAGTTGCATACACTACTTTATCTTCACTAATGCATTGATAATTTAATAAATTAAATTCACGCGTACGTGTATTGTCACAGTGATTTTGCCGCCATTAAAATCTAACCAATGCGAGTGCAGCGCGACCAACCTGATTGGCCCTGCAATCAGGTTGGTCACACTTTTTCGATGTTATAATGAGCTATTACGATATCGATGTGGATATTATAACATCATGTGAAATTGCTTAAATTGAGTGTTTTGTTGTCTGTGCTATAACAGTAGTAATTTATAAGTCAAGTATTGGAAACATAAGTAGAATGTTACAACATTAGTGTAGATAAAAGGTAGAAAAGTATTGCTACTAATAATAATTTGTGGTTATAGGATATGTAATGATGTTATTGAGTAGCTATACAAATTACTTAGCTTTGAAATTTAGATTTTATAGATAAAACTAGTGGGTGCTTGCAGCTTCGCTCACATTACAAAGTAAAACTTGCATCACCCTTTAAAAGTGACATTTCCAAAAATCCTTTCTTAGCAGATGCCTATGTCATAACATCAACCTGCATGCCAAATTTCAGCCTGATCCATCCATTGGTTTGGGCTGTGTGTTGATAGATCACTATATCAGTCAGTCAGTCAGTCAATCAGTCAGCCACCTTTGAGTTTTATACATATAGATTCAGATTTAAATCAGAAAATAGAGAAAAACAACAAGAAACCACTATTTTTAACAGTTTTTCATCCTCATAAGGTCGAGCGGGGTTATTACGTCGACGGGGTAATTAAATCAAATGGCAATAACTCCCGAACTTTAAGCTTTTGGTCTATAGTGACATCTTTTGCCGATAAAGGAAGAGCAGATGTGTTCCATAAAATATAGATGGCGCCAGTCGCACGTAAACTGTTTGACTGACAGCCAATTTTGACAAGTCGCCATTTTCTTGAAGGACATGAATACAGACGCTCCGCAAAAATAATAAATTTTCAAGTGATTGTTGAGTTTTTGGTGTTTTAATCAAGGTAAGTAGTGAAATTAAAAACTGTAGATTCTTTTCTGCTAATTCGTTTGATCCTATACTTGGTTATTATTGCACTATTGAACTTGACGTTATAACCCGCCAATATTTTAACGGGGGGCAATTAAGTCGAAAAACACTGACGGAATTGCCCCACCGTTTTTGTATGAATGAGCAAAATGCTAGTGATGTCCATAGTGTCGACATTATTGTCGATGACCATGTTAATTTTTTGTGAGTAGTGACGCGAGTCACGTGTAAACTACTGAAGCCATTCGCTTAAAATTTGGCATAGAAGTCGACTGTTGCTCGCTAGTATAAGCGCAATTTTTGTTACTAAACTAAATATAGACTAGCCTTGTGTTGTGTCCGAATAATTACAAACTTCCAAATAAACATTTTATTTATTATTCAAGCCCCGTATGAAACAGCTTTTTACAATCTTATTATATGTTCATTTTAGTAATTTTAAGAACTTTTTGCTTATAAATCAACTGGGTTTGGCTATGCGTTATAAAGTTTTAAGAATTTTATTAACTATATCTTACATTCTTGTAGATGGTCCGGCATTATATTAGGAAAAATGAAAAAGCATACACAGACTTAGATCTTCAGAAAGCTATTGATGATGTGAAAAATAACGGAATGAGCAGCAGCCAAGCGGCACTGGTTTATGGAATACCAAGAACTACAATCAACACTAGGCTTCAATGTGTGCATGATACAGTTGGCAGACCAACTGTGTTTTCTGCTGACTTCGAAAAACGAATGGCGGAGAATCTTCATATCATGGAAAAACATGGTTTTCCGTTAAGTAGAAAGGAAGCATCGGTTTTGATTTCGGAATATGTTCGCCGAAATGGAATGACAACACCCTTTAAAGATGATATTCCTGGCAAATAATAATTTCACGTCCTTTCTATGCTATGCGATCATTGGACTGAATTTTAACGCCTAAGTTATTTCTACAGGGTTAAAAAAAAATAAGACTTAAATATTTTTTTGAGACTGATTTTGCCTCATGATGCAGCTGTTAAGTCATACAGTGTTGTTAGTGATACTTAAACATTATTTTTTTGTAAAAATGAATAAAAATGGACATTCGTGGATAGCGCCCATTGCGTCCGCCACGCAAAAAAATGCCCTGAAGAAGTAACACTTTCTCGAGATCGCATCGAGCACAGCCCAAGAAAAACCACTAAAACACTTTATTATTACTATTAAATTCAAATGTTACCTACTATAATTCGTGTAAATTTATGTTATGAGGTACTTAAGTTCTTAATTGTTTTTTTTTACTGATAATTTTAGCAAAATAAAATACTATGAAAATTTATGGTTTCATTTATTTATAGTTGTTATAGAGTTTAATCCCAACTATAAAATCACAAATAACGTAGTTGCCTTATTTTCGATGAATTATAGCTAGGTACCGTTTATCGACTTTCATGCATCCCAACCCTAGTTTGACAGGATTTAGACGGAATTACCCCACAAAAAAATTAAAGCATGTTTTCTACAAATTGGTACTTCCTACCTGGTCATAAAGCTCAATTTCGCATTCTTAGCAACGTAAAGATTTTCTAGCTTTGAATTTTAACGTCGTAACTTCATAGATGGCGGATATATTGCAAACTGATGTAATAGCCCCGCAGCGGGGTTATTAAGTCAATATGGTATCTTCATAAGATCTTTTCCTTTTTGAGAGTTAAGAAACGAGTTTTTCGCTACAAATGTATGATGAACAGAAAGAGGGATAATGACTTTATTATAAGGATAATTTTATTTTACTGTAACTTTGCAACGGACAATTTTATGGGTTTGTGAAATTTTGGCGTATTTTTTTCTGACGGAATAGCCCCGCTTGACCTTAGATGTGCTACAGTTAAATACTTATTATCTAAATATGTTTCTAAAGGCATGTCCAATTATCTGTTGGTGATGGTAAAGCCCTTGCTAAAATATGAGACCAATAATTTACTGGCAGGCATAACATGATGTGAGTTTGGAACAAAGGATTGATGTGACATTCATATACATAATGTACATGTTTGGTAGTACTAAAATTTATCATAAACATTAATTATTTTAAATAAATTAATTCTTTCTGTAGCCTTATTTATGACATGAAGAAGGTAATAGTATTTAAGTGATGTAATTAATTAATGACACAATGATAGTGTTTCCCAGCTTAAATTTATTGATAAGATAAGCATAAGATGGCCTACAAAACAATGTTCATCATAGTTTTGATGTCATAACAAGCAATATAAATAACTAAGTAAAACCATACATGTTGCATCTATGTCATGAATATAGGTATGATAATTATCATAATCACAAATAGAAATGTTAGTGAAAGTTGATGCTCATTTAAATGTATGGCAATTCATGTATGATTCAAATTAGAATGTTCCCAATCAGTGAAGGCATGCAAATGGCAGCATTAATGTTATGAGATGACACTGACCTGCACCCCGGGTGTTTTGACAAACATCAAACTAGGTGGTGGACCCAAGCTTGGCATGTTGGGCGGTGGAACTGACATGTTGGGTGTAATACTAGCTTGTGTATGGCATCCACTCACAGGCACTACGTTTATATGCTCTTGCTGCTCCTGAAACTGTATCCTTTGATCCTCCAACTTTAATTTGTCTAATATATCACCAAAGTGTGACTTTTGATCGAAGGTAAAAGCGGGATGATGTAACGCCATCATGTACAGAAGTAATATTTCCTCCAATAGATCGCCATACAAGCCCTTGAGGAGGCCACTTTGCTCCAAACTGACCATGGCGTTGTATAATGTGGTAGCACACGAGAAGTTACATGATCGCAACAACGACACATACAGGGCCATTTTTCGCCTTGTCCTGGGGTCTTCGTTAGAGCCTCCGATGTCCGCAGCCAGATCTGTAGGGTTGTTGGCCCTTAGTTCGGCTCCACGCAACTCCTGGAAGTCTCTCTTACCGAGCTCCTCCAGGTAGGTGCCAATAAAGCGTAGTTCGAATGGCAAGCACATATTTAACAATGTACACATTACATCTATGCGTTTATAGCTTTCCAAATCTTTAAACCATGATACCACGTCCTCTTTGCAAACCATTTCCAGAACACATTGAAATTTTATGTAAAGAATCAACCGGTCTCCTGCACTATTAGCGCGTCCGTGTTTTATATTTTTACACGGTTACTGTATTTATGTGATGGTTTTAATCCAAGGATATTCGATTGTAACATTAGTAAGACGGGATTTTATTCAATATTTTCCAACTTTTAATGGTTAGCAACTACAGGCAATGCTAGTAGTTTTGTCTTGTCTGTAGTCTATGGCATAGAAAAGCACAGACAAAATATAGGCACGCGAGATAGAAGCGGGATTTAAAAAATGCTTCTTCAAAGTATACTCCTTATTAATATGCAATAAAGCTGATAATAGATTAATTGAAAGCTCTTTGTTGACATATGTATCAAATTCTCTATGCTAGGGTAAAATCATGAAGTTAGACTAACTTCATGGGTAAAATATATTTATTTTAAAGTGTTTACTAAACTATCAGTTCCATAGTTTACAGTTTACATACTTATATCTATATATTAAAATTTATACCTGAAAAAGCTTGTGGATATTAGCAATTAACCCCATCCTAACACATGGCGCAGAAACTTGGTCCATGACTCAAGATCAGAAGTTCCCTGGGGCTAAATGAGAAAGAGACATCCTGCCTTCTGGCCTTGATTGGCCTATCGACTCCCTATGGCGCTCATACCAATGTTGCCCTTCCAGTGTTACTTATCTTAAGCTGCCTTTTGTGGAGGACCTATTTAATGAGTACACACCCGATATAATATAATATAAAATATAATTATAGGTATATCTTTTTATGAATGACTAAGGTGCCAGCCTCATAAATTTCTTGTCCGATCGACCAGTCCGGTTAAAGCCCTACTACCCTTATGCCTTAAAAATATCAGGTGTATAAGATAAATAATACTTAGCGCATTAGAATGTAATTTAGGTAATTCTAGGTCGGGGTACCTACAATATATTATAATTATGATGTTAAATGAATAGAACGTCTAAAAGGCGCATTTTATGTTTATTATTTTCTTTACGTGGTTTTAGTTAGCATGACGAATGAATAAAATAATTTATTTTGGAATCTGTAACATAAGTGACAGAGACCAAAACTTCATGCTACATCTATTTTCTTTTAGCTCTGGAACAAGGCTCGGTTACTCGGCATTTTTTGACAGTTCAAAAAATCAATTTCATCTCTCGATCGTGTCTGTTTTCATTATTTCTTATAGTTAAACTACTACATAAATAAATTAGATTTAGTTATTTGAACTTTAATAATGGCTCCGGCTGAAGATGTTGAAATGAAAAATGTGGAGAGTCCGGCAGCAGCAAGTGACGTAGATACAGAAGTAAAGAAAGATGCCGATGTCCTTACTGTGCAAGATCTACGGGAACATGTTCGCCAAATCGACAAAGCTGTGGCTTCTAAGGAGCCACGGTTTGCCATGCGCGTTCTGAGGTCCTTACCGAGCACAAGACGTAAGCTAAATGGTAACGTACTACGCGCCATCATCAATCAACTCTATCCATCTAATGCGGACAAAGACACTCTGCTTGGTTTCGTTGAAACGCCTGCACCGGGCGCAGTGGAGATCGAACCACCTCGATCTAGAAGTGCCCCCAAGCAGCCTGCTCCTGAAGTAGATGTGTACATGCATCTGTTGGTTTTGTTACGTTTGTTGGATACAAATAAACTAGAAGAAGCTACAGAATGCTCCCAGCAATTGATGTCTAAAGTGACTGCTCAGAATCGTAGAACTCTTGATTTAATCGCTGCCAAGTGTTATTTCTACCACTCAAGGGTATTTGAACTAACTAACAAGTTGGACTTGATCCGTGGGCTTTTACATGCTCGCCTCCGAACATCCACTCTGAGAAATGATTATGAAGGTCAAGCTGTGCTCATCAACTGCCTGCTCCGCAACTACTTGCATTACTCCTTGTATGATCAGGCTGACAAACTGGTTAGTAAGTCTGTGTTTCCAGAGAATGCCAGTAACAATGAGTGGGCAAGATTCTTGTACTACCTGGGTAGAATAAAGGCAGCTCGTCTGGAGTACAGTGATGCTCACAAGCACCTCGTCCAGGCTCTCAGGAAGGCACCCCAAACTGCTGCGGTTGGGTTCCGTCAAACTGTGCAGAAGCTGGCTATTGTTGTAGAGTTGCTCCTTGGTGACATCCCAGAGAGAGCTATCTTCAGACAAGCCCCCCTGAGGAGATCATTAGCCCCATACTTCCAACTCACTCAGGCAGTGAGGCTGGGTAACCTCCAGAGATTTGGGGAGGTTTTGGAGAACTTTGGACCACAGTTCCGCACTGATCACACATTTACCTTGATCCTTCGCCTCAGGCAGAATGTCATCAAGACTGCCATCAGGTCAATTGGCCTTTCATATTCCCGTATATCACCCAAGGATATTGCAAGGAAGCTGGGTCTGGACTCGGCAGAGGATGCAGAATTCATAGTGGCTAAGGCGATTCGAGATGGAGTTATTGAGGCTACCCTGGACCCTGAAAAGGGCTACATGAGTAACAAGGAGAGCTCTGACATCTACTGCACCAGGGAGCCACAGTTGGCTTTCCACCAGCGTATATCCTTCTGCCTAGAGTTGCACAACCAGAGTGTGAAGGCAATGAGGTACCCTCCCAAGTCTTATGGCAAAGAGCTGGAGAGTGCTGAGGAGCGCCGAGAGAGGGAGCAGCAGGACTTGGAACTGGCCAAGGAAATGGCTGAGGAAGATGATGATGGTTTCCCTTAAACATTATTCACACTAATGGTTATATACTAATAATTATATATTTTCTTGAATTAGGTAATACTAATTGCTTTCAATAAAATTTAATAAAATGTATCAGTAGTTTGATTGCTTGTTTTAGTTCTTACATGTAGATATTTAGTTAGATAGATGATAAAGTATTGAATTTATGTAGTTTCTTCTATATTTAGCATAATAGGACACATAATATTTAATACCAAACTTTTTGAGTAGGTATGAAAGAGCTTCTCTATGTAATTTATCTGAAATTACCATAGCAACTAAATGTTATATTAACTATGGACATGGCAACTATTTGTTTTGTCAATATAAATAACATTCAAAGAAATTGTTTGAAACTGTGCAATATCCAAAAGCAATCAATTCTCGGCTAGTGTATATTTTATTCTGTTAATTTATTAAGTAATCTTCCAAAATGGATTTTACTGTGGGAACTATGGAGAAACTTTGTGAGCTGCTGCGGCCTCCTGAACCAGAAGTATTGCAGGGCCAGGACTTACAGACTGCAGGTACAATCTAGAAATAAGATTGAATTAATTGATCAATGAATTGCCACATATTTAGACATATAGACAAGTATAAGTATAAATTAGTATTTATACATATTAGACTCCTGTAGGTACTAATTTATATAAATCACATTACTAACTGTATTTATTCTGGTATAATAAAAAAAATGTATTGTTTAAATCAAATTCTAATTCAAATGTTTTATTAACTAAAGAAATGAAATACATACATGCACATACAAGGTACATATTAATACAAAAATAACCTTATTTTAATTTTACATACTAAGTACATACATAAGCTTTCCTAGCGGACCCCGAACTAGGCAATGCCTGTATCTCGGAGGCCCAGGAAAGAATTACATAATTGAAATAAACATTCGCGCTTTCTATAAAAATAATTTTAAATGATTAATTCTCAGCCCGATCGGCTTAAAATTGACAAAGTTTCATACAAACTTTCATCCCCTATTTTATCCCCTTAGGGGTGGAATTAGTCAAAATCCTTTCTTAGCGGATGCCTACATTATAACATCTACCTGCATGCCAAATTTCAGCCCGATACGTCCAGTGGTTTGGGCTGTGCGTTGATAGATCACTATATCAGTCAGTCAGTCAATCAGTCACTTTTGAGTTTTATATATTTAGATTCTTTAAATCCTGAGTAAGTATGTTTGTTGAATTACAGAGGCTGTAACTAAACACAGACTTATGAATTAGCAAAAAAATAATAACTAAGACAGTGATGATATGCTAATATTTTGCAGTGCTAATATTTTTTAAATAGTGAGACATACAGCAGAGACCTACATACATAATCTTGAATGTAGTCCACTAGGTAGAAAACGTTGAAAATTAAAAGATAGAGAATCAATATTTTATTTATTCAAATATTGTCATTAATTTTTAACCACCTCCAAAAAAAATGAAGTGAGGTTCTGAGCAATTACTATGTAAATACAATGATTTACATTAATAATTTTAGAATTTGAAATAACATCCAACCGGGACAAGATCCAGCCAGACACCACAAAGAAGACTCCAAAGAACATCGAAGAGTTTGAGGAACAAGAGGCCAAAGAGTTGGAACAGCTCAACCATGTTGGTATAGATGATCGGAAGACACCGGAGTATACCATGAACTACCAGCAGGCTGTCTCTGCTGAGGACGTGTTTCTTCAGGTGAGATGCTGTTTGTAAACGAGTTTCTAATACATGATTCACAATTTCTAAGAATTCCATGTAAAATCCAGAAGCACATGAATACGCCTTATAATTTAACTTTTTATAAATAAAATTTAATTTTACGCTTGTCTATTCTTGCACCAATTTCATATTGCTGTTACACCCAAAATATTCTTCTGGCCTGACTTAGCTTATTGACACTGATTTACATACTTAGTACAATCATCATCATCATCCTATTATAGCCCACTGCTAAGCAATATTATTATTATTGAATATTTTATTGTTAGTAGGTATGTATTTTCTCTTTTTGAACACCCCATCCTTTCTTTTTCTTTAGACTCCTGTCCATCCTACGGTTGCCTGGAAGAAATCGCTATTAGCAATAAGGCCGCCAGTTGTGGCACTATTTTTTTAAGTCTTTTGTGTTACTGTTTGTCTTTTTTTTTCAATGTGTGTTACAATAAAGAGTTTTTCATCCCACCATCTCGGAAACAGTATTTTTGCTCTTCAATATCTGAGTGCAAAAGCCGTTTTTATTCTCTAGAGGATAAAGTAAATTGAATTTAGAACATCGTGTGTTACAAGTTTTTGAATTAAAAAATCATTAAACCTATTTACTGCTACCTCTATGGTGACGAATATATCATACAACTTTTTTTAAATTTGTTAAAAACTCAGCCTCAGAACCTTCTTGGTGTTCTTTTTTTCAATTTGCTTTGTATGCGGTTCTTTACGCGGCATATTTTCACGTCATTGTTAAACCTTATATTAAAAACAAGAAACTTGAAAACCAGTGAAAAAACTAAAATGAGTGATTCTAGTGACGAGGAAGTTTGTTTGACGCCAACAGAATTGACTGAAACTGTTAATAATGCGCAAATGAGCTTTCTCCCTCTACAATCACGCGTTTTGCATTTAGTTATTTCCTCGCTGAGGTGGAATGAAAAGTTACGTGTTGCACTCGAGTGCAAAGATTTTTCACCTCGTGCTCTTTTAATTCCCTCGCTAACGCTCAGGATTCTAATTATGAATCACTCGCTGCGCTCGTGATTCAATTTTAGAATCCTTCGCTTGCTCGGTCATCAAAATTGAGCACGCGGTTAAAAAGTAACTTTTGCACTCTTGTATAACAAATAACTATTATCTATCTATCTGAGCATATGCTCTCTTCTTGAAGGTACGCCACTCGTTCCGGTTCTAAATAAATAAATAAAATTATTTATATATTATCATCATCATCATTTATATCACTTATCCATACCAACGTCCCACAGATCGGTCCAAAAACACCAGCCTCCGCCAGCTGCGAGAACCTGATCGTCCGTATCAAAATGCCTGGAGACAAGAAGGAGAACGTTGACCTCTCCGTAACAACTTCAGCGGTAACTGTCAGTTCTTCAAGGTACCTCCTTAACTTGCCTATGCCGCACGGAATAGACCCAGACCGATCTAAAGCCAACTGGGACTCTGATGATGAAACTTTAGTGTTGACCATGAAATTGGATCGAGAATTCGATTTTGTTAACTTTTAAATATGTATGTGTGTGTGCAAAGTTCTCTAACTTCTTTATTACCTATGTGCTAAGTTATCTTAGTTTTACGCCTTTGAAAATAAAACGCCTAATGGTATTGTGTTTGACTGTTGTACTTATGCTTGACTGAACAAAATGGTTTGTAGATTTTACTGTGAAGCGAAACTAAAGTGTTTAGTTTATTTTTTAATGTATGTATTTGAGTGGTATGTTTTATTTTAAAGCCAGGATTTTTCTAATAGTTTTGTGGTTTCGCTTTATCCATTTACGGAAGTTTAGAATGTTTTCCATATTAACATTATTAACGTGCAGTGTCTAGTGCGTAATTTTCTACAAACTAAGATCAAAAATCTAAGAACAATTAAGTGATAACCTACTTTTTCATAGGTATTAAAATATGCTCAAAATCCCAGCCACCAATAATAATCTATACTAATATTATAAAGCTGGAGATTTTGTTTGTTTGAACGCGCTAATCTCAGGAACTACTGGTGCGAATTGAAAAAATCTTTTTGTGTTGGATATGTTGCGGCGAATGTGGATAATGCGGGAATTATGCATAATTACCAGTGCTCTTGGTAAAAGTGAGAAAAACATTCGAATTAATCACATTTACCGGTAATTAAACATAATAACCATACGCCTTTGGTAAATGTAGTAAATAATGAAATCAAACATGGCAAAAAACAAAACAGGCAAGGAGGCACCGCACTGAATTATAATTTGTCGGTCTTCAAGGCGAGAGCAAACTGGTTTCTTCTTTACTCTACTCTACTTTATTATTTTTATTTTATGTTCTGGCAACCAAACACCAAACAGAAGGTTTGAGCTCTAGATCCTCTACTCGTGCGATTTATTTATTTTATTTGTACATGTATTTATTCTAATAATATATTGATTCTGAAGTTTGATTTCATTATTTTCTACATTTACCAAAGGGGTATGGTAATTATATATAATTACCGGTAAATATGGATAATTCACTACATTTACCGTGTGCGTTGGGAATTATGCATAATTCCCGGGAATTATGCATAATTCCCGATTATCCACATTTACCGTAACAGATATACCATTTATCTAGGAATGCTTTAGGTTACATATCATCACACTGCAACTAATAGGAGCGAAGAAATAATGGAAAATGAGGAAAAAACGAGGAAAATTATTCATCTTTGAGGGCTTCCGTTGCGTGCGCAGAGAAAACGGTTCAAGTCGTGGGTAGCAGCTATAATTTATGAAGCTGAAGAGGTTGTTTGCAAAAATAAATATGATGCCCAAAATAAGTATTCTACGCGGACGAAGTCGCTGCACAGCTAGTAATCAAATAAAGTAAGATAATAATTGTTATAACATGATTCTCCTTCGCGATTCTAAAACGCCAAATTTTTTGTTCCTAGTTATTTATTGAGTGTCTTTATTATCTCACCACATAATAAAGTCTTTTTGTATTGTGTAGTTAAGTTAGGTATGTAGGTACGAGTATAAGCATATTAAATTATATGAATACGTCGTCTTTTGTATATTATGATACCGAGTTCTATTATCTATATCTTTACATAATATATTAAAGCTGAAGAGGGTCGAAAGTCTGAACATTGAAAATATTTAAAAAAATCTCTAAAATCATTTTTTCCGTTCGTTTCAACAACTTCTAGTAATTTTGACCGTATCTTTGTTTATCTGTGTCTCTGTTTATTTAAATGCCCATCACGCAAAAACTGCTGTATAGATCATCATGATACTACCTACTTTTTATCCTGAAATAATGCGGGCGAAGCCGCGGGCGTCCACTAGCACTTTAACATAAAATATATTTTGATATAATTGGGATGGTGAGACATAAAGGTATGTTTTGTGCTATTAATACACCTACGCAAGTTCTACTTACGCGTGTTTTCTGTTTTATCTTTAATTAGGCGTATTATGCGCAAGTAGGTACATACAGCCTTTTGACACAATTGTTATCAATACAAAAGATGCTATTTCGACAGCTTTGTATTGTAAGTGCCACATAGAGGCAAATGTTTGTTTTTATGACTAGCATTTTGGCATGGTTTCGTCGTCTTACAAGTGGTAGAAGGCAATTACTAAATAACAATATAAATAGGTACGGTACTAATCAAATTTATTGTAGAGAAATTGCACGGCTAATCAGAAATTTGCCCTCGTATATAACCCGCAAATAATTTAATTATCTACTATGTACCTATTACAGACATTGTTAGTTCTACTTATGACAACATGGTTTTATAATTGTGCCTATTTGTGGAACTTTTTATGGTTCGGTTGTTTAAGTTTTAACTTCTTAACATTAAAGATAAATTAAAAATAGTGAATTAGGGAATTGTTTTATTAAACCAGTGATATAAATGACAACATTAATACTCTATCTATCTAATGGAATATCGATTTATTTTATTACAAATTTGTCAAGACTACATGTTATGATTTAGATGTTATTCCCAAATTACCTACTATTCCTTGTTACTTATGCTAATTCAATGTTTATGATTTATGTACGCTATTTACTCAGATGCCACATTCATAGAAATACATATTTACACACCTTCAATCAGAGGACATAATATAAATAGGACTTCTCATTATAATTAAAAACACTGACATCTCAGTATATTATATTACTAGGAGATCGTGTCTTCGGTATTTTTTTGCCAGTATTATTCGTCAAGGAACGTAGCAATTGTGTGCTTCGTCGTCACAAGCTGCTTATTTCGATTGAAACGCTCGCGAGACGCGCTGGTGGTTACATTCAAGTACCTTCTAAAATCCCCATCAAAAATATTATTTGCAATGCATTATAATGAGTAATTGATATAATAAGACTGCCATTTAAAATGCTATTGTTTACGCCGTTTTGAGCAAATTAATACAGTGCCCCGTGAAATAAGTTATCGGATAAGAAAATTGGCGAGAAATTTTGTAACGTACCTACATAGGTAAGCGATTTGTGAATTTTCATTGCGTGAATTTATAGGCGACGTACCTAGTGTATATTTTATTTCTTAGTTTAGTTACATTTGGATCAATAAACTATGTTTTACAAATGTAAACAAATACTTGTTTTTAGACGACATGAAGACTACAGACGGGTTTAATTAATGCTGGATTTTGAGTGTTTAATGAGTACTATTTATTTTGTAATTTTGTACCTTTTCTATAAGTGTGAGTTCAAGAACTTAAACTAGTGTTACTGAGTTGCCAAGTTAGTCTCAATATTGTTGTCTAATCAATCAATATCGCCTGTGAATTTCAGCAATTTAAACGATATATATGTACGTTTACAGTTGCAGTCAAGCTATAAATCTTCATGAGAATCTATTTGGCTAAACATCAGAATTCGTTGCTCAATTGTTGAATCAAATGTCGCTTCATCTGATACATTTAAATTGTAGAGGAGCGCCCGGCGCCAGACCATTTATATACTTACCTATTTAAAGTAGGTACATAATATATATTTATACCTATGCTGTATACACAAATATGTTAGTATCTTATGTAGATGTCATAAATGCTGCTAATTAGATATTATGTATATTATCTAAGATTAGTTTTAGCTCGTTTTAATCAAGTCACAAAATATGAACTACTTAATAGGCGCGTAGAATTTCAGTAGGTAATATTGAATTATATCTCGTGCATTTGTTTTAGGTAAGTCCGTGCTTGCTATTACATAGGTATACTTAGTATGCTTAGATTACCATAATTTTAAATGTATTTGTAGATATAAATAGTTACTATAGCACAGAAATAGTTACACGTGCATACTTACCGTGGCATTGCATAAAGTTTAATGACTACAAAATATATGGTTAAAAATCCTAGATTATTGCGTCAATTTTTTTAAATTGGTTGTGTTAATTTAAATTTCAGAATGTTATTTCGCGGTGCATTATGGTTTCAATTATTTATTATTTTGAACGCGAGTGTTGCTTTCGAGAATGTGAAATCATGGGGAGAAAAACGTGAGTATGATTTTATCGTATTGTAGCTCATTTTCCTCATTATTTATGTCTTTGATGGTATTTTAAGTAATTATTTTAAGGTTACTAAAAAGCGATCATGAGATATCCCGCAAGGTTTGAATCCGTTGAACCAGCGTTCTTTAACAAGGATCCTTCGTAAAGCCAAATTTTTAATCTATATTATTCTGGCATATAAAATTCCAACTATGTATATGGCTACCTAAACTTGTATTTATACATAATGTACTTTCATTCATAATCACAAATTAGTCGATTAATCTAGACCATAAAATAGATTAATAAGCCTCACAATTGGGAGAAGACACTGGCCTTGTAACACAGTCTCACGACTAGCACAAGGCCAGAAGTTTCACCAAATTTATTGTTACCTGTTTTTATTATGTCAATAAATATTTTTGTATTTTTTGTATTTGTATTTGTGTAACGATTGCTTGCCATCAGGCAAATAATGATCAAGTTCCATTACGTATAAAAAAATAAAATTGCCTTACTGAGATACCAGCCAACCAATACCACCCAATACATACACTTAATAATTCCACAGAGTTATTTCCACCGAACAAAATACCCGACGGTGCATTAGATCCTCACAGAACTGTGGTGCGAAGAAAAATAGTGCTCTACCACAACTTCTTCAGAACAAAAGTGCGACCTACGGCGTCAAACATGCTTCTAATGGTAGGTCCTTTGTTATTTATTTATATAGCTACTAATTTATTATTTTATGTTCAAATCACATCATACAAGTAAAAGCGAAAGTCTGTCTGTTTTTCTTTCACGCCTAGCCTATATATAGTCTATTCTATACGAAGCGACGGATCGTCGTGATTTTAGAAGAGTAAACATCATAACACTTGTCAACCAAGTTACTTAAGTCTTATATCGTGAGTCAGTCAGTCAATCGTACAAACTGTACCTTATATGTTTCACTTTCAATTTGCATAGTATAACACACTATACTCCATAATAATCTAAAATAATATCAACTTAGCACTTCCTCATTATTTGGAATTAATAAAAAAATAATCGATAAGGAAAATAATATACTATTTTTCCTATTAATATTTCCAGTCATGGCACAACGGGGCAGCTCGCCAAGCGCAGACTTATGCAGAAAAATGTGTGTACCTGACACATAATGACCCGCAGGAGAACACAGTTCCTAACCTGGGATCCTGTGGACAAAACCTCTTTGTCGCTGCGCAGAAAACTCCTTGGTAAGTTGTTAAAAATAGTTAGTTTATACGTAGTTAATTGTTCTGACGATGGATGTCATATACATATTATGTAAGTACATTGTAAACCCGTTACGCGTGACGTTTTCAATGTTAAAAATAAACTTTTGGCTATACAGTCTCTTTGGCAAGGTAACTAACGCATAGTCACTTAAAAAAATGTGACTTTAGTATGTCAAAAACAACAAACTTTTATTCTAAAACTTACAGAAATTGGCAAAAAAACTATTTTTTTCTGATATTTTTTCTGGAAGCGTTGACCTCTTTGGATGGAACTGCTGCTTCGTAAATTTCCAAAAGTCCTTGAATAAAAGTTATCGCTTAAGGTGATCTTACAAGTTTATGTGTTAGATACCAGTACCTAACTCTGTATAATTTTTTTTTTATTTTTTTTTTTTAAACTCAAAAGTTTATTAACAATAATAAAATATAAAAACAAGTGAAGGAAAACTAAACATACTACTTCTAACTGCTACTACTACTAACTATGTTTATTCTTGTCCTTTAATTACTTAATAGTATCAATTCGATGTCCAAAAATAGAAAAAAAAATACTATTATTTTCATTGTGAAGGCAACTTGTTCTCAATTATCTAACTGACGGAAACACGAGTATGTACATATCTCTACCCAATAAATCTTAATTTTAGCAAATAAAAATTCTCTGTACCTACGATAATTAACTATCATTATATTAACTGCCTCTATTAGATGTATAAATGGCATAAATTCAAATTTTATTGTGTCTATACACGATTTTGACAGATGTTTACACATCAAGGTCCTAGGAACAATATTAAATTATTGTAGCCAGATGTAAATTAATTGTTAATGTGATTGCGTTCAATTGAAGATGATACTGGTAGCCTTGTTGCCGTTGCTCGGTTTTTGTTGGTTTAGTTTTACTTCCTCTTCCTTTGAAACATATAAAACATGATATAATGGGGTAATAAGCTGCATAGAAAAACTTATGACGCCTCAACAGAAGGAAATATAAAAAGTTGAACAAAACAGATACTTACATATTTGTGAACTTTTTGTTTGGTAGGTTTGTGGTCGGTGCATGACACATGCGGTTTTCTAGCAGAGGCATTAACCCTTCGCTGTGCTTTAACGAACAATACTTACTTGCATTAGTCATTGCCTGGTTGTAAGTAGTGTGTAAAAAAGTACAGCACCGAATAAAAAAAAAATGGAAACAATCCTCATCGAATAAAAATAGAACTTTTGAAATCGGTTCGTAAATAACGGAGTAATCGCGTAACATACCCCCAAAAAAAGTTTCGGTCTTCCATAACTTTTTTTGGCGTCAAAAAAAGAGGTTGTGAAGTCTTCTTCACAACCTCTTATTTTGACGTCAGTTGAAAAATGTAGAGAATGTTTACCTAAATCGAGTGCTTTTATACAAGTATCATCATTCGTACTGTCTGCAATTTGTGGCAATATACATATCTATCAAATATATGACACAAATTGGGTCAATCGTTATTGAAACAGGCAGTTCATGCTTATTATCTTAAGCAGGGTACTCACCTGCCATGCTACGTTACCTGCCACGTAACGTAGCATGTTACGTTCCTAGCCTTCAAGTGAGTACGGCTCGTCCACAGTCATCACAAGAGCTCGTGTTGCCGTCCACGCGCATACTGCGAGCCGCTTTGTGCTCGCAGCGATACCGCCACTCGGCGGGTCGCTGCGATCTCCTTGCGAACCACGCGCGAGCAGCTCGCAGCGGGCTCGTGCCTGTGTACTCACTTGATACAATATCTGATACATTACATGCTACACGGCTAGATGAGTACCCTGCTTTACTGCTCGCCTTTCTACTCGTGTATTACCTACTTCTTTACTAAGTATATATTGAATTAAATTTAACGTCAAACCTGCCTTAATATTGAATCGTCACGTATCGTAGTTTGAATAGTAGGTACGATTAACATTATACAATCAGAAAATAACTCACCAAGCTAATTAACCGAGTTCCAAAAAAAGGAGGTTTGATAACCTCCTTTTTAAAGACTTGATAGTCTTCTGAAAGTTTTTTTTTGTGGGGATGTTACGCGATTACTACGTTGTTTATCAACCGATTTCAAAAATTCTTTTTTTATTCGATGAGGTTAGTTTCCGACTTGGTTCCATAAAAATTGATTCTCATTCGGTTCAGTACTTTTTGAGAAAAAATAATAAACCATCAAATTGATAAAGTTTATGCAAACCAATTTTACCCATATTTCCAAAACTTCTTGTCGGATTTTGATACAATTTTTTTTAATGTGTTGAGGTTTAATGGGTGCATCTTTTTAGCTATGTATTGCGATGACAACTCACCAGGGGGCGCTGCTGTATACACTATAAGCCCGATTTTGATGCGGTTTTCTCTGATAGGCTTTTATAGATTTGTTTAGCAAATGAATTTATCTTGTAGTTTTTTTATATGCTTAGATTTGTTCAGTAACGTGACTGTAGAGTTGAAGTCGGTTTTTGCATCTGTTTAAAATAATTATTTCCCTACTGTTGTTGCTATTGCAACAATCCAGCCAAGTAAATAAACAACACAGGTACCTAAATACAAATAGCCTAGGTTAGTATGGCCGGGCAATTGACCTAGAATGCGTATTGCTACTCTATGTGATGTCTAGATAAAAATACTCATTTGTTCGTCCGATTAAACGTGTTCTATGCTTCGTGACCATAATTACAAGTAGGTGGCGTATAACGATTATCGTATCAGATTCTTACACGATCGAGACCTTTTCGATTAGTTTTTGTTGGTTTATTTAAAGATAGCATTTAAAACTGCTGTTTACTGTCTATTTATCTAGACATATAATAAAGCTGAAAAGGATCAAAATCTGAAAAAAATGTTTGGATATACTTTAAATGGATAATAAAACACGTTTAAGCAGTTTTTATAATACGTGTCTGTTTATCCGTTTATCTGTTTATTAAAACGCTCACCAAGCAAAGACAGCTGAACAAATCATCATGATTTTTGGTATGTAGGTAGTATGAGGTCTTAGGACTGTTATAGGCTTTTTTTTATCCTGGAATCATGCGAGTAAAGCCGCGGGCGTCCACTAATAAAACAAATATTCAGTACACAGGGTTACCTAATAAATAGCAGCAACCTAGACTTTCGAAAATGACGTAAATAATATTGTTACCCCATACCGTCCGAAATCAACTCAACTTTTTCAGCAAATAAGATTTTTTTAGGAATAGGAGGAATAGATTTTTTTCTTTACGTGAAATGCCTACAATCTCATAGTTGGTAATTTGCGTATGTGGTATTGAACGTATAAACGTTTTGGAGTTATAAATCATTTAACGGTAGCTGGGTAATCTGGGTTTAATGATTTAGTTTTCATCTAGATTACTGAAATGAACTAATTTGACTGACTAGACTGAACTGACGTTTTAAAGTCAATTTATTAGATTAATCAATAAATTCATTATTATCAATCAATCTAGGTCAATTGAGTATCTTCTTAAGCTTCAACTTCTTTTTGAGTAGTAATAAAAAGTTAAAATATGTTTATTTACTAATTGAAAAACTTATCCTATATAATATACAATTCGTATTTTAATTAATTACTGGCTCTTTTGTAATGGGCCACCGAGATACAGGCTGACGCCTAGTTTGGAGTCCACTGATAAATCTTGATGCGTACTACCATATCCTACTTTACAAGTTCATGTGTGCAATGTCCCGGAATATTTATTTATTTATTATTTATTTATTGTGTATGTAATTTTTAATTTAACTACAATTTAACTGTTTCAATTCCAGGTTCTTCGCAATAAAGACGTGGTTCCTGGAGTACCGTAACTTTACGTACGGGGACCCAAACCTGGACCTCAAGACTGTGGGCCACTACACCCAGATGGTTTGGGCCACGAGCCACAAAGTCGGCTGCGGCGTGGCCCACTGCCCCGGTGGGCCATGGGGACACTTCTACAACTACGTGTGTCATTATTGTCCTGGGTAAGTTATGAGGTTAAAATTTTAATGCAAGAGTAATTTTATTGTTTTCAGATTTTTATTTTAGCTTGGACAACCATTCGTTAACGTATTCAGCGACATTCTTTTTTGTAAGAATAGCATAGGTAATGCTTGACTGCTCCGTTAGCTTAGTTGGTAGTGACTCTGCCTTCTAATCTAGGGGTGCGGGTTCGATTCCCGCATAACACAAGTTATTATGAATATTGAAATTTGTAATTACTTGTGTTGAGTCTGGTCGTTTCTATGTATAATAAGTATGTATTTACAAAAGAAAACTATATATGTATTATATCCGTTATCTAGTACCCATGATACAAGCGTAAGCTTAGTATGGGGCTAGATGGCGCTGTGTGATATGTCCTGAAATATTTATTTATTTATTTATTTATTTTAAGACTTGTTGTGCAAGAGGGCAATAGTTATTGTTGCTTGATGTTTAGTGACGCTGTTGGCTACGATTTAAAACTCTTGCCTAGAGGAAATCAGTTCACTTTTCCTGGACTTTAAGACTGATAAATTGTCCATGGCATTGTCTTTGTTAGTCATCATGTAACAGTGATAAGCACATTGATATGCTTATTACTTCTAAAGTAAAAAACTTTAAAATTAAAGAAGAAGAAAGAAAGAAAGAAACCATTTATTATGACAGATCTTCAAAGCGAGAGTGAATCGGTTCTTACTGGGTAAGCACGTTCCATCCTAGACCGTAATGATTGCTTACCATCAGGCGAATCACGGACAAGTGCAAACCCATTTCTTGTAAAAAAAAACAATTATACCCATATATGAATTGATCGTTTGTTACTCTCAGTTAAAACTATTCTTACATACAAGCATGTGAGTAAAATCCTTGCGACTATTAGTCTTATAGCAGCAGCTAGGTATTTAACTTTGAATTTTATTTACAACCTTGGTTCTATAACTCAGCGATTTCTCATGAAGATTTTTTGCTATCACAATGGTGCAGGAATGGCATTATATACCGTATAGATCAAATTATAGGTATATATTAGATTTTCTATGGGTACGGTTTTTTTTTAATAAATATATTATTGTATGTATAATAAGTATGTATTTAAAAAGAAAAGTTATATCCGTTATCTAGTACCCACGATACAAGCGTTTGCTTAGTGTGGGTCTAGATGGCGCTGTGTGCAATGTCCCGGAATATTGCCTTCTACAACACAGTCAACACTACAGTAGAAGGCAGAGCAACACTAAATTGTATCACATTTACCTGTTTACTAATAAAAATCTTTATCTTTATCTTTATTTATTTATTATTATTTTTTATATGAAAATGAACGAAATTACTTTGCTACACAAATGTACAGTGTACACTTACGAGTATATTATATTTATTTTGTATCTATATTGTATTACTATTCATAGTATTGATATATAATATTAGGTGATATTACATATAAAGCAAAGTTTTGTGAGTTGCTATATCACGATCGAATGGCTTAACCGATTTCAGTAAAATTTTGTAGATATAGATGAACCGACCCCAATATTTCACTGACTACTTTAATCTTGGATTACTTGGAATGAGGTCTATGCTCAGCAGTAGGCGCTAATGGGCTGTTGATATGAAGATCCGCTTCTTCCTTGTTTACGTACAAGAATTATTTACCATGCGTAATTAAATTCTATTATAATGAGTATTATAGGTACATACATACCTATGTACTGCATTAAAATTCTTGCCTATGCAGATAAATCTGTCTGTCTACAGATTGACTATTTTGATTGAAGTGTATGTGACAGCTTTACATTGTATACTTGTGCATTTAATTACCGCAACGAGCTTGAAATCTGAATTTTAATTTGATAACTAATACGGTATGTTATGTTATTTTTGCATTAATATGTTAGCAATATTATAATAAAACGACCAATGACATCAATCCTCCCTTTTCCAAAGGATCCTGAATAAAAACAATGCAAATAATGTATACATACGATGACATGATTTGTTATGAAATCCTTAATTTGATTCGTCACTGCAGCACATTAGACATCACAGACGTGTCTTGTTCTCAATATTCTTATCTTTTAAATTGATCGGTTGTTGACTTGCAAGCGACTTTCTTAGGCTTAAAGACGAGGCAGTGAACTTAAAAAATAATAAAATAAGTTACTAAACTACACATGTCAAACAATTAAGAAATAAATCAATGTCATGTCAACTTATCTAAATAACCCGCCTTTAATCTTACTAAACTGTATGCCTAAAGTTACTAAATAACATAAATGTTTATATTTTCAGCGGCAACTACGACACTATAACCCACCTGCCTTACAAGCAAGGCGCTCCCTGCGCAGACTGCCCCAACGACTGCGTGGACAATCTATGCACCAACACATGTGCCAAGAAGGACCTGTACTCAAACTGCGGCGAGCTGATCACGCTGTCCAGAAACAGTATCTGTTCCCAAGGGACTTGCAACGCTACTTGTGATTGTGGTGATGGTAAAATACATAAGAACTATCCGTGGTAAGGTTACTAAGCAAAGGTAATCAAACTGACAGGTGCCAGTCGTAGCAACACAAGAAAATTAAAATATAAAAAAATAACTACCATTATCTAACAGCTTTTCACTTTATCTAAGAATAGATTCTGTTGACAAGAGACTTGTAGCGCTACTTGTAAATGTGGTGATGCTAAAATAAATTAATAATTATAATAATTTGTCAAAGGTAGAAAAAATAAATTCAATCATCATAAAATCCTGCGTAACCGTGGCAAAAAGAGACAGCTATTATAAGAAAGTGTACTTGAGAGTTATTATTATAGTACATTTCTAACATCACCCAAGAGATGATTCTTATTAAAAAACTGAAATATTCCATCTTGATGAATCTGTAAACAAAATCGTATTTATGAAGGTAGGTATATACCGTTTATGCTTTTTCACCACTGTAATTTTAAATATTCTTAAAATTGAGTTAAACAGCCGCATAAATTTGTAATTAAACTGTGACGAGTTAATCAACTTATCGCGAAGATTTTTTTTATTTTGCATCTGAAATTTCTCTAAGTGATAATAATAAAAGCTCCAAGAACTTTCTGTGTGATTGTATGAAACTTTTAAGCGCCTGCTGAATTGTAATAGACATGCTGCATACACAACGCAAAGCTTTTTGATTCCACAAATGTATGCGAGAGTCGCGCCCGGTGCACCACCAGTGCTAGACGTGTGTACCTACCGGGAGCAACTTATCATTTCTCGCGGCGTATTTAACGCTAGCTTACAGCGAGCGCTCTCGAGCGTTCGACTGTAACTATGGAAGCAGAGACGATAAACGGTTCAGAGACTGAGATGGAGAATCAAGAAGAAGAATTGAGAAGAGGAGAAAAAAGAGATCGGGAACAGACGGAGACCTCATCCGACGATGGTTGGATAATTCAAGGGAAAGGCCGGAAGGTGACTAGAAGCTCCACTGCAGCGGATATAGAAGAAAAAATTCAAGTATCAGTCACTTCAGACCAGCCTTTACCAAAACAATTTGCCCTCGCTCGGCTGTTCAAAGACAGCAATATACGATCAGTCAGCCGCGTTAAATATGTTCACGCCTACAAAATGTTTTTATCATTTGATGTGGAGGTATCGGCTGACGTTTTCATTAACTGTCAGGCTTTCGCCGATATGGGTTGGAGGTCCCAGAAGACCACGGAAGTTGGATTATCCTACGGTGTAATTAAAGACATCGATATTGACTTGCCTGAGGATGAGGTGAAGAAAAACCTGTTATCGGAAGAGGAGATTATCTCAGTAAAGCGGCTGAAAAAGAGAAACATGGATAACACGTCGAAGGATGCCTGGGTGAACTCAGAATCTGTGCGAGTTGGATTTAAGGGTTCGCGCCTACCAACGCATGTAGCCATCCTAGGCATCAAAGTAAAAATAGAACCATACGTATTCCCCGTTACCCAGTGCAGCCGATGTTGGAAGTTTGGACATAATACCATACGCTGTCCGGCTAAAAAAGTTACCTGCCCAAAGTGTACAAAAAGTCACGCCAATTGTGAGATAGATAGCACAAAGTTCCAGTGCGTAAACTGTACGGGAAATCATATGGCGCTACAAAGAACCTGTCCGGTGTTCAAGAAAGAACGACGCATACGAGAGCTAATGTCGGAATTTAACTGCACATATAAACGAGCCTTGACTATGTACGTCCCGCCGTCGCCAGTGTCAGTACGAGCGTCGAGTCCTGCGTCAGGTTTCCCGCCACTCAATACACAGCGCCCGGCTCCTACACAGCCAGCCCGCCCGCCAGTACATCATGGCAAGTTGATGTCGGACCTGTTTAAACCTGTTGACGAAGTGCAAGTATGTACAACGGAGAGTACCCCGGTGAGTCACAGGAAACAAATGAAGCGTACGCGAGCAGCGGCACCCGCCACTTCGCGCGCGCGCGACGACGACGAGGATTGGTTTGTACCACAAGAGTGTGATTCCCCCCTCCCCCCGGATGATAGTGACAGTGTAGGTAAGAAAAAAACAGACTTTATACACCTACTTATACGGCTGAAGGACATTATATTTAGTAAAAAATCGCTAGAAGTTAAGTTACGTGAAATATGTTCGACTGCAATCGAGTGGATTATATCTAAAATTAGCTCCAATGTTTCAGCGAGTTCTTTAATGTCGACGTTTATGAACGTTGTCATCAACGAACATGGATAGTAGCCATTGCCTAGTTAATTTTAATATTATACAATGGAATTGCCAAAGCGTAAACAACAAGGTCATTTCTCTCGATACTTTTCTTGCTAAAGAAAAAATTCACATAGCAGTTTTATCTGAAACTTGGTTAAAACGCGGGAGCCGCTTTAAATTAACCGATTACAATGTATATAGACGCGATAGGTTAGAAGCGAATGGTGGAGTCGCTATAGTTGTACATAAATCCGTAAAATCTATATTATGTAACTCACAGATCCCTAATCCGGATATTGAACTAGTTCACGTAAAAATCCTTAATTGTCGGCATATTGAAAACATTATCGGTGTGTACTGTACTTCCCCAGTACCTACAACACAAAACGACTGGGATGCTATATTTAGCCTTGGTAGACAAAAGACATTAGTATTAGGAGATTTTAACGCGCACCATCGTGACTGGTCGTACAAAACTACATCCAGAGGTAGCAAAATATATGATAGTGTTCTAGATAACAATTATATATGTATTAACAGCGGGGCGCCAACGAGAATAAAACTCGTAGAAGGTGTAGTACAGAGGTCGTCTCCTGATGTTTCGTTTGTATCTTCGGACCTAGCAACAGTATTTAACTGGGAAGTTACGAATGAGTCACTCGGTAGCGATCATTTAGTGATAAAGATAAAGGCTGTTTTTAATATCCCGCGCCAATTTAATAGTAAACGAAATTTTAAGAAAGCCGATTGGCCAGCCTTCAAACAACATCTAGAAACGTGTTATTTAAACTTTGATATATACCGACTGACATACAGACATTTTACAATAAATTTGAACAAACAATGCAGTCGGCTGGGGATAAATGTATACCTCGTTTAAATATTCCCCAGCATATTACTAATAGTTTCTCTCCAAAATCCTATTGGAATACGGAATTATCGAAGGCGGTGGCTGAGAGGCGTCTAGCGTTGACAAACTGTAGACGCTGCCCGTCCGCCGAGAATTTCGATATTCTTAAGAATAAAATACAAAATGCACAGAGACTGATTAGGTCAGCTAGATGCCGCTCATACCATAATTTCTGTTCCTCAATTGATAATTCTACATCGGCATCGGTAATGTGGCATAAAATGAGATGGTTTAAAGGACATAGTTCGCCCGCCAATAATCGAGATGTTGATCGAGATAAAGTGGAACATATGTTGAAGGAGTTGGCGCCTGACTATGTAAATTTTCCTCAACCACAATTTCAGTCTACTAATTGCCAATTGGAAGCGAAGATATCTTTCCAAGAAATAAAGAACTCTATTAAGAAAACAGACACTGTACCGGGAAGTGACGAAATCTCCTTTTCTATGATTAGAAATTTACCAATTAGTGGTTTCTATTTACTGTTAAGACTTTACAACAAAATATTTTCTTCTGGTTTTGTGCCAGCTCAATGGCGCGAAATACGAGTCGTACCTATTCCAAAACCGAGTAAACATTTAGAATCATCTTCTTCCTTGAGACCTATATCACTTATATCTTGCTTGTGTAAAATTTTTCACGTTATACTGAATAAAAGAATAGAATGGTTTTTCGAAAGCCAACATTTGTTTCCTACACAAATGGTAGGTTTCCGAAAAAGTAGATCTTGTTTAGACAATCTTTCACGACTAGTATCACACATTCAGTTAGGATTCTCGCAAGATCAACTCACGGCAGCTTGTTTTATTGATATCGAGGGTGCGTACAATAATATTGACATATCATGTGTGACGACTACTCTAGACCGATTGGGGGTCGGTGCTAGAATATGTAAGTATTTGTGGTCATTCTTAAGCGATAGACACTTAACAGTTTCAACTTTAGACAGAGACCTAGTGAGATCTACAGGGCGGGGCCTTGCACAAGGTTGCCCACTATCGCCACTTCTCTTTAATGTGGCGACACTGAACATATGCAGTAGTATAGAAAACGTAGAAATTTCTCAATATGCCGATGATTTTGTTTTATATGTAACTAGAAGAAATTTAGAATCAGCGCTGACGGAATTAGAAACAGCGTGTGAAGAACTTGATTCATGGTTAAACTGTCTTGGTCTGGTTATTTCCGTGACAAAAAGCAAAATATGTATATTTAAGAAAGGCGGTTGTAGACTAAATGTAGATTTTAGAATTAATAATATGTCTATATCAATGGTAAATTGTTATAAGTATTTAGGTTTGTGGTTGGATAGTCCTTTAAGATGGCGCAAACATATTGAAGAGACTATTTATAAAACATCAAAATTAATCAACATTTTAAAGACTTTGTCTGGGTCAGGTTGGGGTGTTCATCAAAAGCATCTCAGGCGTTTGTACATAGCAGTTATAAGAAGTAGAATAGATTATGCTAGTTTTTTATATGACAACAGCGCTACAACTAATATATCTAAATTGGATAGGATTCAGAATCAGGCGCTTCGTGTTATTGGTGGATACATTCGCAGTACCCCGATACATGTGATGGAAAGCGATTTATGTATTCCACCGCTCGAAATCCGTAGGAAATATTTGGCCGCAAAGTTTTTACTTAAAACAAAATCATTTTCATACAATAAAATCACTGGTTTATTGCAAAATATTTATCAACATAATCGTGCAAACTATTGGCGTAATAAGAAAACACCTCTGTTAGTAACCGTGAACTCAGAATTAGGAGCAATACCCATTCATACCAATGACAAACATGAGATGTTTTCGTTGAATACCTGGATGAGCAATATAAACCTTTATCAGGTTGTATTCGATTCAATCCCATCGATAGACCGCGCGAAGCGAAGTTATGACGTCCGTAATATTCATGCGATTTGTACTAGATATATTAATGAACATTATACAGATTGTTACAAAATCTTTACGGATGGATCCAAGGATGGTCCGAATGGAGGCGCTGCGTTCTTTGATCCAATACAAAATTGTCACACCAAACTTAAAATTGATTCAAATATATCGATTATGCATATTGAATTAATCGCAATAGCAGAAGCTTTGGCTTACATTTCCTCAATCAACTTAAGTAAGTTTGTTATCCTCACGGATTCTAAAAGTTCCCTGCAACACTTGGCTCGGTGTACCTCGCACGCGGCGCGAGGCGTCCCGATCGCCTACCACATACTTGAATCAATTTTAAGATTGCAATCTGAGAATAGGCGGGTCATTTTACAGTGGATTCCATCACATATTGAACTTCATGGTAATGATGCTGTAGATCTTTTAGCCAGGCAAGCGACGACAGATGGAATTCCCTTTACGGTGACACCGCTTTTTTCAGACTATACAAAACGGGTCAAAGATCAATGTACAATATTGTGGCAAGAATACTTTGATAAACGGTCTCTCGATAAAGGTATTTGGTATCGGACTATTCAACCAGAAATTCTCAAGTATCCCTGGTTTTGTAGTAGCTCATTAAGTCGCAATGTATTGGTGACAGCCCTGAGACTTCGCTCAGCGCACATTCCAACAAATGTGTTTGCGTATTTGATGAACAAGTCGGAATCTCCAACATGTGATAACTGCGGCCTTCGGGAAGATGTATACCATATACTGGTGGAATGTACGCGGAACGAAACTCAGAGGGAATGGTGGTTTCAAGACGAATTGTATCAAATTGGTTTCTGTAACTGTATCCTAGCAAGCCCGACTTCTGACAAGGCTGTTACATTGTACAAGTTGGCAGAATTAGGTCTAAATAGACCTAATTCTTCCATACAGTAAAAAAAGTGATTGTACTAGTTATAGTGTTTATAAGGCGATATGGTCGCTCTGCGACAAAGCCTCTAATAAATTGAAAAAAAAAAAAAAAAAAATGTATGCGAAATGTCATAACAATTCACTTTTATTAGTAGGAGGTAGGAGTATTTATCATACATATAGAACATACGTACGGTCTTTTTATTGAATGTACATAGATTTAGATTTGAAAATTTGCCCGCAAAGTAGCTATTATATATTTGTTGTACTGTTGTCAAAATTTACTGTAAATTGCACCCAAACTAAAATGCATGTTTACGATTGTAGACCAGAACACTCCAATATTAATTGCACATGCATACGATAGCCCGTAATTTAATTTACTTTGAATCAACTGATTACTATAGATAGCAGCACTTTGCTTATTATTGGTAATATGAAGCAGAAGGCTATTTTAGATAAATATATAAGTATATATTGCGGGACATTTCAAACGACGCCATTTAGCCCTACACTAAGCAAACGATTGTCATGGATACTAGATAATAGTAACTGCCGTAAACATTATTATCCTGCACCATATCATCATCATCATCAGCCTGTTATCGCCCACTGCTGAGCATAGGCCTCTCTTCTAGTACGCCCGGCACTGCGCAAATAGAATCCAAGTGCTCCCTGCGGTTATTCCAAAATCGTCAACTCACCGCATTGGTGGGCGACCTCTGTACCATATAGATAAATAATTATACCATGTTATTTTTAAAATAAGTTGACATTTAATAAGTACATATTATTATTGTATTATTAGATTAGAATATTTTAGCGTATTTAATTTAAGTACCTACTAAGTTGCTCTGTAGAAGCTATATTATATGTAAGTTAATTGATATAATGATTATAACTTCATTACTTGTATTGATTTTTATTATAAATCCACGCCTGTGTTGTAATTGTAGATAGATACACTTTGACTAAAAAGTGTAGATAATATTACGGCGCTAATAAAATTAGTTGCATTTCTACACATTTTGGTTTCGCTGTAAAAGAAATGCATTTAGTAAGTACACGTTAAATTGTAGGTCCCGGCTGTTTGTCAAGTACCTACCTACGGCAGTAATGTTCCTAGTTAATGCGGCTTGATAAACTCTCAACACCAGAGTTGGCCACTCCATTCGATAAGAAGAAGAAAAAGTAAGTACAATATTTAAATGGCTTAATAATTCTCTATGCTCAATACAGTTTTTTTAACTATTTCATTTTATCACAGCTTCATTTGTGGATTTACAATATCTTTGCGATGAAGGAAAACATCGTAAAAACTCATGTTTCAATTATTCTGTGGGAGAATAATGACGATCAGTAATGAGGAACATCTATGTCTAGGGAAGGAAGTTTGTGTATAAGGTACCTGCTTATTTTATGCAATTAATAAACATAATTTAGTTGTTTTTTTTCAAATACTGCTCATACTATCTTAACCATAGTAAAAATATAGTAGGGAACCAAATTATGTGGTTGTAGTGTTCAGAAAATTGAAAATTAATTAACTAGTGATTACCTACTTGATCAGTGGTTAGCTTTTTTTAACCGACTGCAAAATAAGGAGGTTGTCAAGTCTACTGAATGTTTTTTTTGTGAACGATACGCGATTACTACTACGTTATTTATGAAACGATTTCAAAAAATATTTTGTAAGAAAGAAACAAATGACTAATCACTCGTTTGTTGATATATATTTATAACAAAAGTCGGTTAAAGTAAGTATATGTATGTAAGACGGTTAGAGTATAGTTTTCTATATTCTCGATGTAGTTTGTCCGTTTGTTGTACAATGGTGCGCGCGCGCAGGTGAGTCAGCAGGTGGGGTGCTCCGTGGAGCGGAACCGGCGTCTGATGGACCCTTGCTGCTTCCGGAGCCTGTTACTTGACCCATTTAAACAACAAAGGATGGGTGCAGCACTTTGTATGGGAGTGTTTTTTGCTGTTTAAAGTTGGGTAAAGTGAGGTAAATAGTAAAATGTAGGTAGCTAAATCGCGTAATGGAACATCTTTTTTTTTCTAGATAAAACCGTTATATTGCACACAGCTACATAATTCGAGATAGGATCAAGTTTATCTGTTACAAAACCAAAAACAAGATTACAATTAGATAGACTATTGTGGAAAGCATTCAAAACTATCCGATTACAATTGGTAATCACTCCGTTCAATGGAAAACGTGTAAGGTAATATCCGCTTGCGTAATCTTAACGCCGCTCATTGAGACGGTACACAAATCACTACCGCCAGTTAATGCGGCAGACAAGTCAGTATGCTAATACGATCGGGACCGATTTGTATTCAGTTAGGTTCCCGAGTGACCGAGCAACATGTTTCCCACCCCCACCACGGGTCCGACCCAATTGTAATGCAGGCTCGGGTGCGGGCGAGCGGGCACTTGTCCGTGTGTGCGGCGCACAGTAACCGGCGTCCACCTGCCGCGCCCGCGCGCTATGGTGTGCGACTCGCTCCACGCCTCGGTGCCTCCGCGCAAGTCGCTCCGCAGACTCGCCTCCACGAGGGGCTTCAAACCTCGCCCCGCCAACGAATACGGCTGGATCCGCGTCTTCGAAGGCCTCGAGCCTTTCGCCGTCGACGCTCCGAGCAAGCTCGTCAAGGTCACGCTCAACACCACCGTCGACGATGTAAACAAGAAACTCGGCTTCGGAGACGAGTTGACTCTCTGGGTGCAGTATGGCAATGAAAACTCGCGCCGGTTGGAGTTAGATGAGTTTCCGTTGCGGATACAGGAGCAGTATTTAGCCACGTGTGGGTGGAAGTCGGTGGAGCGAAGATTACGACTGGCTGTAGATCCTGAGTTGCGACACTCGCTGCGATGGTGCGCCGGTCCAGATGGTCGGTCCTCAGGAGTGCACCGTTCTGGTACACTGCATGTCCTGAAGGGACACGTCTTTCCCCAATGGAAACCTCGACCGGCTAACGTTATCGGATCAGTTCTTCATACTTACGGTACGTTACTTTTCAGATAAGTATCATTTATTGTAATAGAATGTTCTTTTCATGTGCTTTTTATTATTTTCCAGGATCAACATGGGAGACATTGGAGCTAAGTGGTGGCACTATAGAGCTGTGCCAGCCGAAAGCCCAGAAACTGGTGTTATGCGTGAAGCCGCGTTGTCAAGGCAACAGCTTGCCGGGAGACAGCGGCATGAATCACCTGTTCCTGGGCTTCTCTACTGTTTGGGAGAGAAATATGTGGTTCTGCTGGCTGAAAGAGGTAAGGTTTATTATTATTTTTTAACCGTTAATCTGAAACCATTCAAGAAAACTTTATATTAGCTGAAGTTTATGTAGGTACATATATTCATATATTTATGCCTAATTACCAACTAGCCGGGTTTGCTTGTGAGCAAATTGACTGAATACCTCAGATAATTTACGAACGATCAAAGTCAATAGCATTAACGTGAATTGGAGCAAGTCTAGTATCTTCAATAAACACAGTTTAGCGGCTTTTCTAGCAATAGCTCGCTCTTAGCACACTATTGGGGATTTGATTCCGGTACACTTCCCGAACTAACGAACCGGCACCTCGCGCCGGCAAATTGCTGGAAATTCTCTCAAACCTATCAAGCTTTTGACATTTCAATGTGCTATTTGTACATCAATCACTGTAGGGTTGCGACTTGGTTACACGCTATGCAATGTTATGTAATAAATTATTCATCGTAATGGTCTCCTTATACAATAAATCGATCACTAGAGCTCGCAGCGTCTGTTTGCTTTAATTTATTGCAGTACTTTATGGTTTTTTGAACTTATCTTTTTATTGAATCGCATCGTGTTCCGCGTTCTTCACGTATCTCGGATCAAAGTAAGATTTTTTACCGAGCTAATTGAAAACCACGATCGTACAAGTGATAGCGCTTGTAAAAGTTTTAAGATAGTTTTGATGTATTGTATGAAAAGTGTGTTAATTAGAGATGTGCGCTCGCGCGCCCTGAAAGACAAGTCACGGTCGAGGTGTCCAACTCGGGTGAGATTACGGTGACTGACAGACTGAATGACGAGCCTTCACAACCAAGCAGGCTCTTGGAGAAAGAAGTCATTGCAGTAACATTTGCAATTTCACTTTTGGCGCTCCTTGGTTACGACTTACCTAAGTATGTGAAAACTTAGAAAAGTTATAAAAAGAAGCAACCTGCGAGCCGGATTTAATTATCCATTCGGCAACAAGCTATTAAAGGTGTTTCTAGTAAACCATTCCAACGCAAGGACACGAGATGTCATTTTAAAGTCGCGAAATCGTGATCTGCATTATGGATGGCGAGACTGGACTATCGTAGTCTTTGGGAATAACAATGCAGTTCGTCGGCCCCATGGCTATACACCGAGACAAGCCAAGGCGCTGTTTATAAAATGTCGTGTAATGTAACGAAAACAATGAACCTTTTTGAATGGCTTGGAAGTACGAATAGCGAAGTAAGCAAGTAACAATGCCGGTTCGATTGTAGTGAAGAAAAGTGGTGTTAGTGAATAGTGATGGTGGAGCAAAGTAATATGAAGTGCGAAGAGGAAGCGGTGGATAGTCTGGATGTGTTCCACTCCATGGTGGAAGATGTGTTTCTGGACAGCTTGGAGCCGACCACGTTCCGGGAAAAATGTGATATTTCGGTATGGAGCCATTACATTTACTTTATAATAAACTTTTTTCAAAGTAGGTATAATCGCATTCAAAAGAGGTCGCGTAACTATGTATCTATTCAAATTTTACTCTCAACCTTTCTATTCATAACTTCTATATAACTTCTGTTATATAACTTTCCTACAAGAATATAAAAAAAACCTTAAGTTACAAGAAATACCTTTGTACTCTAGTTGTTATAAAGCGAATTTAATTAAGTTTAATTAGTAAACGCATAACTAAATACAATGTAAAAACGTATGATTGTTTTTCTAATCTAACATTGATTGATGGTATTAGGTATGCCTATACTTAATGTAAATATTCAAAATATATAAAATATACATCATTATCGACTGATTATATTTTCGTACCGCTTGGCTTCGAAACTTTTGGTCCGTGGGGTAAAAGCACGAAGTCTTTTATAAAAAAATTAAATAAAATGTTGATTGACATCACTAGAGACAAGAACGCTGGCTGGTTCCTTGCGCAAAGGATTTCTATAGCTATCCAGCGTGGGAATGCAGCCAGCGTTCTTGGTTCCATACCACATGTAGATTGTTTAAATTTAGTTTAGATGTAAATACTCTTTTTTAGTTCTTTAATAAAAAGTGCGTGTTAATGTATGCAAGTTAGTGAGTATTATTCTCGTCGGATCATGTGTGAAAAATGTAAATATGAAACAATAAATATAAATAAATAAACGTAATTATCTTCCTGCAAATGTTGAGGAATAAAACTTGAGTATTTCCCCAATACGAGTTCCTGTTTATTTTATATAAATCCTTGATATAATATATTTACTGTATCCTCTATTAGCCGGTATTGTGTATGTACTCTGTTTACATATTGTATTTATACTTTTTATTGGAAATTATGATACAATTATATCTATAAATTGTTAATTACTGAAATGAATAAGTTTCAAGGAATTTCAGCGAAATTTTATAATGCTCCATTTATACTTCAAGACAAGTATACAAGTATATAATATCAATAACAATCATACAATGTGTTGAAAATGATCCTAAATACTTTCGACAAATATATAACTTAGTGGACAAGTTAAAAAAGAACTAACACTCAAACAAAAAGCATGTGCTATAAAATTTGTTACGCTATGTCATGCCCGATGTGGTTAAGAAACTAAACATCAGAGTTCACAACTCTTCTCACAAGAAACTATGTAAGGTTATAAAGTTTCCATTTCTTTCTTTCCAGGGTACCCAAAGCACTCAACCTCCTAACGTCTTAGACCTAACCGGAGGGGGTCGAGCTTCAATAGGGGCAGCTCTGTCGCAACATGCCTCTAGTGCCTTCAAAATACGCGTGCTGAAGCTCAAACAGAATGCCCTGACAACCTTACCGAGTCAAGTGTGGAGTCTGCAGTCATTGACCCACCTGGACCTCACCAATAATAGGATAGTGGAACTGCCGAAGGAAATCTGCCAGTTGACACAGTAAGTACTTACTTAGTATTATTCTAACAATATGGTAACTAAACGGTTTTCACTCACGTGTAATTTTGCGTGTGTTGTTTACGCGTTTCGGATGTAAAGACACCCATTATCAGAACGTGCGTTCTGGCACGGTAATAGAATCATACAGTATTCCAACTTCATATAAACGGACGACGCGCGAGCTATACCTACGCGCTCGGGTCGTGGCATGCGCGCGGCAGGTAAGGGCTGCCAGACGTACGAGAAATCTCGTAGGGTCAGAACGAAATTCAAGATTAACAAAAATCTCGTACACTTTTTTTTCGTTAACTTTTTTAATTGTACCCGGCGATGATTTCGTGGAATATATAGAAAAAATGGAGAAAATATTCCGAACTTTATTTAAATATATTCAAATATTTTTCGTTCGCTAATTTATAAGATTGATTTGTTATAGTCACATACATAATCATGGTTTTTAAATTAAATCTATCAATCAAAGAAACAACTTGCATTTTAAACACTTTCTATTCAATTCATAAAGTATTTTATGTAGGTAATATTAATATTTTACATTTCTCATGTTCGGTAAGTAGGTCCTTATTACCCCCAAATGGGGCTTGTAAGTAACCAATTAGCGCTCTAGGGTAATAATGTAGCTAGAAAAGCCCTAGGGCGGTAAGTAATTAAAAAAAACTTTTCACTCTTTCAAAAAGTTTAAGTAGTAGACAAAGGAGGTCGCTTCGCTATTCAAACTCAAACTTCTTCGTATGACTATAATAGTCATCAATTTTAAATATCGAACAGCAATGCTCCATTTCGTTCCTGACAAAAAAGATGAAAAAAGGCGGGAATAGAAAACTTTCATTTTAAATGTTGCTTGTTTTTGGGTTTTTTTTTATAAATACGTGCTAATTAGGAAAAATACATGAGTTCTGCAAGTGATGACGATATACATATTATGTAAGCTGCACTCCTGATTCAATGAAAACGGAAGCTGAAGTAGCAATTAACAATATTTTGCTTGAAAGTTCTAAAGAGAGATATTTGAAAACTTACGACGAGTTCATGAAGTGGCGAAAAGAAAAACGAGTAAGTTCTGATTTTGTCCGTGACCAGCAAATATCACAATCTCAAACTTTAAACATACCCATAAAACACCTGTCCCTAAAATTTTAAAATTGTTCTCATTTCACTATAAATTTTAACCATTAAAATGTTTTATTCTTGTACCTAATACGGGTTTTTTCTTCTTACCTCACAATCGAGATGTAAAGCAGAGTAGTTAACTCGGGTGTAAGCATCAATTGCACCCTCGAACTATAAGCGCCCTCGCTGCGCTCGTGCGCCTAACTATCTCGGGCTGCAATTGATGCCTTACAGCCCTCGGCTACTAATCTACTATTATATTGTTACTAAGTATCTGTGCTAATAAATAAATAAAAAGTAATAAATTTACAATCTCAAAACTAGATAGAAACTCAAAGTAGCCAGATGCAATTAATACGCTGTAGGTGGGCGATAGCGACAGCCCTATCTCATGTTTACGTACCGCGCGTAGGGACTTATTTCAAGGACACGGCCGAGTTACAATACTGTATGATTCTATTACCGTGGTTCTGGGACCACGGCAGCACGCAGACTGCGCGCCGCCGGGACACCGTTAGTTACCATATTGTGAAAATGTCTCACGAAATTTTTAATATTAAAATAGTAGTACTCTATTTAAATATGTACAGTAGCCTCCAATAATCTCGAGAAAAGTTACCAAAAAAACATGAAAGAGCTTAGAGTATGGGAATAATCAATATCTCTTTCATATTGAAAACCGGTTCAACGTTTAATATACACACTGAAGGATCGAGTATCTACCCTAATATAGTCCACCATAACACATATAATGATGAGGCGAATGTTTGAGAGTGTGTTTGTTCCTTCTTTACGCATAAAAGTCTGATCCGTTTCGGATGTAATTCGATGTGGAGATAAGCTATGGATTAACATGCCCCTTTTTATTCCTGACGATACGTGGAATTCACTACGGTGTGCCGTTAGATAGGTTATAAACTTTTTTTAATAGTTAGGTATATTTCGGCACATGATTAGACAAAATCTAAAAATCGTATTTTATTCTGAAATTTATTATTATCGGTTAACAATATAAGGTTATTTAAAAAAAATGACATTGTAGCTAATTTATGTAATCGATATAATGTAGATCCGACCTTATCTTCACGTCTGTTTTAACAAATCAAATCAAATCATTTATTTTGCGAATATGCACAAATTGTCAGATAACAGCAGATGGAATGCTAAATGGTAGGTACATACATATTCTGCCTCACGGCAAGCAAAACTTACATTTCAAAACATTGTCACGACTACAAAATTTACAATTAAAACTTTTAAACACCGCAATCCTACTGTCTATTATGTAATCCCTCTCAGATAAATACATAAAATCATCTATGATTATGTTAAATCAATTCCAATTATCTAACTGATGAGCACACCTTTATATGCAGATAAAATGTAGATAATGGTCGGGTTAATCAGTTTAGGATGTTTTTAATCATTATATGCTACAACTCGAATCAATGCGTAAGCGCATCGAAGCAGTCGTTATACGTTGTTCAGTTCGGTTATATCGCAAAATAATCGGGCTTGATCAATATTATTTAGACTAATAAAAATTTAAAAAGTATTGTGTTTTAAGAAAGTTTTGAATGAAAAATTGCGGTACAGAGTATTAGATAAATGTAGGAAGTAAACTTTTCAAATATGAGAGTGTATCATCGCCTTGAGACAATAGAGGAAGAGCAGATTGTGGTTAGTCACACTAAGGTGACAAGGTAGGTACTACTGAAAACTAGTGGATACTTGCAGGTTTTCAAAATTCTCTAATCTGAAATCTGTTTTGAAATGTAGTATGATGTAGCCTATATCATCTTCAGGATCATGCACCATATCCATATCAAAAATCACATCCGCTCTCTTTTGCATATACAATGTTTCATTCGTATTAAATTTTTTTAATCCATAAAAATAAATGAAAGTTCTTAATTTTCAGGCACTAGACCCATATTTTTCCTTTTTTTATTTCTAATATTCCGCAATATAGCATTCTTCTGATCCACTATTAAATTTTCAAGAGATCTATGTAAATTTAAATTAAAACATTGGTTGGTTAGATAAGTACTTATAATAATTATCATACACAGATCACATAACAACGTTTTTATACAATTACCGCAAGCCTCTAAATCAATTGAATAAAATGTAAGATGAATAACGATTTCACCTATGACACATTTTTCTAATAGCTTTCGATTTTGAATCACTAATAGAAAAGAAAAAAAATGCAGAAGACTTGATAACCTCCTTTTTTTTAGAAGTCGGTTAATGGGTAGAATAGGTACTTTTGCTCTCCTATTGAGGCATATACTCAAACCTACTTTGTTATATGCTAATAAAATTATAACTATGCAACAATAACTGTATAAGTTATAGTTACTTACCCCACTGCCACCTTTAACTTTGACTTTGACTCACCCCTATACAGTGTATTAATTTTAAGTAGTTTAAGTTTATGGGTGCAAGCCTGAAATAAATGACTTTTATTTATTTATTATTTATTTATTTAACACTTCCTTCGCTCAACTAGATATCCAACTAATAAATCTTTCCAAATAAAACGTAGTTAGGTACTTACCTAGGCAATCAACTGGTAATTATATTCGGATGTTTACCATTTACCATCACTTGGGGGAGGTACACTCTTGGCCGATGCCAACGACATATTGTCCAATAGACACCTCATTTTGTAGAAAAAATGTTGTATATTTACATTCATTATGTAAAAAGATACAATGCCACTAATGCAAAGAAAATGTTTGGGTAGATTTTGTACATCAATACTAACCACTTTTTTTTAAGAATATCGAAAATTTGCGTAATAAACAGCTGTTACATTAAAAAATTGCAAGGGTAACAATTTCATAATTTTCCTACATAAATACTACGAACAAAAATTACAGTTTTGCTAGCTCTATATGTTTTGTGATACTGTACGTAGTAAAGATCAATTAGCACCACGAGTTTACTTTCACACTTCAGTTGGTTGACGAAACGATTGACGCATGGAAGATGGTTCGATAATAAGGAGTATCTTAATAATTTTATCTCTTACCACGGCAGATGTCCGTAACGCTCGGCCAGCGAAGCGTGGCGCCACCTCACGGAAAGCATTCTGTAGCCTTCGCTGTGTTCCTACTCAGATATATGGCTGTGGAGAGGTTGTGCTTTATGTTTCCGAAACAACGCAGTAGGCAGTTATATGTGGCTACTTATAGCTGCGTCTTGAATTAATACATTTGAGAATGAGAATTATTCGTAATTTGTTGGCCAGTTCATTGCATGTTGTTAACGGTTTATGAAAATGACACATTTGATTTGAGACAGAAACTTTTTAAAAGGGCAGTCACGACGAAATGTTTTGCAAAGAAACACATACGAGTATTGTCAGCATAATATTTGTCAAGGCGAAAATTTTGATACGCTTCTTTCTGTGGATAACATAACATAAATGCAATTAAATTGGCTTCACCTTTAAATTACAATCTTTTAATTAAAATTAAGTTTTTTAATGGCATTACTCATTTGTATTTTAATTAAATATAAACCGTTGTTTTCAATCATTAACCAACAAGAACCATAAAATCACTTAAACTCCTGAGGTTAGCTAATAGGGGTTGCGGCGAAGTGAACGTAACTCTTCACGGCTCGCCGCCCAGATGTAGATAACCCCTTACTGCGCGTACGCAAGCGCTGCTTTGAAAAAATTGGCACACAACGGCAAACGGCATATTAGCGTTTACTTTATACGTATACCAAATTATCTAGGTATACATATTTATTAGTACATTGAATCTCCGAAAGAAAAAATTGCACCTGGCAGGTGGCTGGACACGTACCACATATTCACCGTCAAGATGTAATAAATATCATAAACCTGGTCAGAATTGTTTTTTTAATATCGATCTATGCTCCAATTTTAATCTCGTGCTAAAAATCTATCCTTTAGTATAAAAACCGTTTCGCCAATCATATTGTGATGCGTTGGTCGATCAGAGTCTATACTATCCCTCGTTCATGGCTGATTAATCAATACACAATGACATCACATGACATTTGTTTCTGACCTACCACATTTCATTCATTTCTATAGGTATGTGCTGCTTTCGACCTACACTGGTTTCATTTCCATATGTGTGGCGGATTTCGTTCGTCATAATGAGGTGCCTATTCCATGATATGTCGATGTTTTTCTATGACGACTGCCTCCGTAGACTGACTTGCACTAGTTGAGTTGTGGATGGATGCAATTATGATATCACTTGGCAGTTAACACTTGCACTACACCGTAATGTGACTTTGGTATCGATGCAGTCTGTTTGGCAGTCGTGGAAAAATGTAACCGTCTGTTTTAACCGCTTTCCCAAAAAAGGAGAAGGATTTTTACTCCGTTTTATATTTTTTTAATTCGTATACCTTTGTTTCATAATGAACTGATTTGGAAAATTCTTTCGCTCGGTATGTGTTATTTTATGCCCTTTTCATTTGGAAATTATTATTTTCCTACCTTGCAAGTACTATATTTACTCATTCGTCTAATAGCTGTTACGTTAGTAACATTATCAAAAAATAAAATAAATGGCTCTAGGTACTTTATGTTTTGCGTCACTATCACCGTCACTTTCAAAAGGAGAGATGCAGTCAACGGCGAACCCATATAACGTATAAAACTTAATTTTTAAGTACGTTACAAAGCAATTATTTATATACGAAATCATCATCATCATCAGCCTAATGGGACCCACTGCAGGGCATAGGCCTCCACCCTCTTACGCCAATACTCCCTGTCTTGCGCTGTTCTTGCCCAGATGTTTCCTTCTAACTTTCTTACATCATCCAGCCACCGTTGCACAGGTCTTCCTACACTTCGCTTACCTAGCCGTGGGTACCATTCAGTTATTGCTTTGCTCCATCTGCCGTCAGTACGTCTCGCCAAGTGTCCAGCCCATCGCCACTTGAGTTTCGTAATACGAGACCCGACGTCTTCCACCTTCGTACGTTTTCGGATCTCAGTATTACGAACCCTGTCGCGTAACGTAATGCCTAACATGGACCGTTCCATTGCTCTTTGTGCGACTCTCATCTTTTCGATGGTTTCCTTGGTGACGACCTTGGTTTACGAAATAGCCGTCTATTAACTGAGCTATTCGTCCTTTACTAACTTCCTTTATTTCCGCGTTGGCATCCTTCCCAACGAATAAGATATTTCCACTTCACATTTATTTCATTAAAATGTTAGACGAATATCTGCAAAGGTACGGAGCTATTTGTTTTGTTATAATTTTCTCGATTGAAATAATTTATTAATTCGAGTTTTGTGTGTTCACTTTTTTGACTTATCTTCTTATAAGTCTTTGAGTTATGTGTGTGTGTCTGTGAGCCTTGTGTGAAGAAACAAACATACATACACTGTCATATACTCTCACACTCGCAAACATATAATATTAGTGTGATGTAATACTGTAAAATATGGTAGTGTGATGTCATGGCCCGACTTGGGGAAATAGGTACCTACTTGTATACAGGATTCAAGGATTTTCACGTACGTTATTCAAGCTTGAACATTGTAATTAATTGAGTAATGTTTATTTACTTTGATAAGATGGAGTATTGCTTCAATATTCTTGATAGTCAATAAGGACGATCGTTTGGCAATCAATGTAGCAAGAACATCGGAAGGGAAATGTAGTAACAAAACGATAGTTAAATGGATTGCATAGATTCATTCCTAGATACCGACAACAATGCGTGTATGTAACATCGGTACTTACATGAAAAAGGTACCAAAAATACACAGATTGAGTTACAGTTTCTACGACCCATACAGTCTTTATACACAGATTAGGTGGATAGTTTGTATAAAAATTAAGAAGTAAAGACATAGATAAAGGTATAGTTTGTTGGTGTAAAGCGAAGTGGTTGGTTTTGTGGGCAGTGGCGCGTCGCAAGCGCATGCTACGGTCAGTCTTGCTACGATCTCTCAAATTGCTACATGCTTTGCAACTATGACCATACAAAGTGATTGTGCCTTAATTGTTGGGAAATAAGTGGCAATGACAGCTTTTTTGGTGTATGTGTGATAGTGATTAGCTAGGAAAGTGAAGAAGTTCTATAGAAAGTCGGTGAGAGCTGGGTAAGTGCTACGAATGTTTGTGTCTTTCGTGGAGATTTGTGACCTTCGACACTCCATTGCCCTATAACTTCCGGTTGGATTATTCTAAATTTCTTACTAAAAAAAAACACAAATTCACACAATACATTTCACAAATGTACATGAAATTGAGCCTCATATGTATGTACATATCTACTCGGCTTCACACAGGTGAAAGTAATGTATGAATCAACTTTTTAATAACTTCAGTAAATTTCTTATCCTACAGTGATAAACGCTACGACTTTTCTGCGGGTGTGGAAAATTAAAGTTAGGTTTTTCTTTCAACCATGCCCTAATTTTAACGAAACCCTAATGTGAATCAAAAGTTTAGTGTATGCTTATGATGAGTTATCTCCTTTGCTCACATGAACATGAACATGAACATGAACATAGGTACCACACCCAGCCAGGACAAGCCTGCTCCGGTCAAACCGGCATACCAGGGGGCACGAGGTTTTGGAGCGTGGTTTTGTGCTAACGCTCCGGGATGGTAGTCGACCGGCTATGCAGCCAGACGCCGATTTGGAGAAGGTTGTTATTAGGGCTAGGGATAAGCGTTAGTAAAAATTGGTGTTCGTTGATTATTGAGTTGACCCATCTTGGGGTTTGTTAGTGTGTGGCTTTGCAAGAGCTATCTTAACACGTTCGCTGTGTAATGTTGGTCCTATTGTGAGTAATCATAACCGCGTCGGGAGTAGTAGGTGGATCTTAAATGTGGGTCGAATAGATCCTATGTCGCTAAGGGGGTGTTCTTGTGTCATCTGACGGCCTTTTCTGGGGTATGGTTGGTGCTTGCCTGTTGGTATGTCGTTCTGTTTCCTCATCAGATTCGCTGTCGGTTTCTGCCATCTTATAGATCTCCCTGGCAGCTCTTATAAAGTCTTCTTTGTTTTTCGCCATGTCCTGCCAGTCAGATGTGTTCCTGGAGTAGTAGTCCATATCATGAGATAAAGAGTCCTCCCACGTATAGATAGGTCTACCAACTTTAAGTTTTTTTGCTTTGTATCGGAGTGCTGCTTCCAGAAGGTGCGGTTTTGGGCGTCTTAGAATATGTCCAAGGTAACACATTCGAAGGCACTTAATCTTTTTCGTGATCGTTTTGCCTTTCAGTATGTCATGTACCTTGCCGGGTTTTGGGGACGATCCGGAATTGTTGATCATGTCCCTCAGTATAATTCTTTCATATCTTCTGAGTTTTGACCTGTTGGCTTTGGTTAGGGCTGCGCATTTGAGCCCATATGTGATTGTGGGCTCTATGACCATTTTATAAAGCAATCTTACAATCTGCCATTGCATCCGAGATTCTTTTATAAACTTTGTCAATGCTTTGGAGTTACGCATGCCCTGTTTGCATCTTGTGTTCACGGTGTTGTTCCTGCATAAGTTGGATGTGATGTAGGTTCCTAGGTATTTAGTTTCCCTGACAGGTGTTACAGTCACATTATCGAGTGTCATATGGTTTGCCTGATAGGTTCTTACTGGGTCGCGTACTAAAACCCTAGTTTTTGTGTCATTTACTTTGAGACCTACTGTTGCAAATAGGGATTTGGCCTTGGAGTATATTTCGTTCATTTGTTGTAGATTTTTTGATACGATGATTACGTCATCGGCGAAGGCTAGGATCAGCGGGAGTCGTATTTCTTCGTCCTGGTTGAGCTTGACGCATGGAAGCTCTTCTTCCAGGGTTTTAAAGACGTCGTCCATTAGGATCGTAAATAACCTAGGTGACAGGGGGCATCCTTGTTTGACACCTTTGCCTTTTTTAACCCATCTAGTTTGTTGGCCGTACCATTTTATGCACGTAAGTTCGTTCATTGCCGCCTTGACTATACGATTGGTCAGCGCCCTATTGGTTTTAGACAGTAAAATGTCTCTTAAGGCGTTTAGGTCCACTGTGTCAAACGCTTTTTCGAGGTCAATTGACAAGACAAATGTTGTTTCGCCCGCCTTCCATTCTTCGTCCAGAACTCGTCTTAAGGTGAACATATGATCGTCGGTAGATCTGTTGCTTAGGAACGCAGCTTGATAGTTTCCAAGTTCTTTTGTAACGGTGTCTAATCTACCTAGTAGGAAGTTAGCGTATATCCTATAGCCGGTGGTGCAAATGGAGATTCGTCTATAGTCATCGACCGTCTTCGGATTAGACTTTTTTGGTAGGGGCACTTGTATTGACTGTGTCCAGGTATCCGGTAGGACATTTTTAGTCCAGGCCATGTTTATGTGGGCTAATATTTCGCATTTAATTTCGTGCGTGTTTGCTTTGTAGAGCTCGGTGACTACGTGGTCAATGCCTGGAGCCGTGCCGTTTCGCATTTGGCTGGTTATTTTGTCAATCTCCTCTAGTGTGGGCTCTTGCCCTAGATCTGTCGGATCTTCATCGCTCAGTACGTCAGTAAACGACCCCTCTGTAAGGTCAAGTTCTTTTTCCCACTTGGAAATCGGAATGAATGTGTTTTTGACCCGTCTTCTTTCCTTCTGTTTGTGCCTTCTATAGAAGTCATAGGTGATCCTCATCCTTTTTGATGGGTGTGTTTTTGCTAGACCGCTGAAAAAACTGCGGCATTCTTGTTGGTCTTCCGTTGCTTCGGTCTCTTGCAAACGGCGCCGGCACTCTTTAAGTGTGTTTCTAGCCTCTATATCTTGAGGATGATGCTTATAATGGTACTTCGCCTTCTGTAGGTTTGTAATTGCTTCTTCTCTAGTCTTAGAGTACCTTCTGTCATATTTGATAGTCTTATTGGCCGCCATCTTCATGACGTTTGTTATCACTTCCCACGATAGCGGCTCTTTTCGGTTTTCGCAGTTCCTGCTCTTTTTGGTTTCCTCTGATAAAGTTTCTTGGTATTTTTCTCGAGTGGTGGTACTTTGAAGCATCTCGTAGTTTAGGGTTTTGTAGTCAAACTCGTTCGCAACGTTGGCCCTGGCTAGTCTTATTGGAGGTCTCGTAGAGTCCCTATTGGAATTTAATGTGAGGGGCTTTACGTTTCCCCATATGATTCTATGGTCAGATAGGATAGTTTTTTCGCCTTTGATGTAATTAAAAATCTGGTTGTTTTTGGCATCTGTCATTATGTGGTCTATTTGCGACGTTTTGTTCCCCGACGTCCAAGTCGTTTTACAGCTGCGCCGGCCGAATGATGTGTCCAATCGGAGATTTTCCCGTGCAATTAGATCTAATAAGATGTCTCCGTTGTCGTTACTTGTTTGGTGTAAGAGATTTTTGCCTATTTGATTTTTATCGCGAAGTTCGTGTGTATCTGTGAGTCCTATGTGGGCGTTGAAGTCACCTAGTATGATTGTTATTGAGTTCCCTGGTTTGTTCTTGGTCAGTTGTAGTAGCCGAGTCGCGTCGTTTGTTGCTGATGACGTTGAATTGGACCAGTGCGTTGTAGTAATGAATAGGGAGGCTCCACTGCTTGTATGTATTGAAGCAACCATATTGTTTGTGTTTGCTTTAGTCCAGTTCAGCCTTAGGCCGCTGTTTTTTCTTATGAGAATAGCTAGACCTCTTTTGTTGTTGTTTCCGCTTAGGTGCCACGTATAGTGACTAGATTCGTAGGTCCCGGATTTTAGGTGAGTTTCCTGTAGGCAGGCAATATGGATAGATTTTCCGTCTAAAAACTCGTCGATCTCTCGTTTTCTAGTCAACGTTGCCGCGCCTCTAACATTCCATGTGGCAATGTTTATGTTTTCATTTACTACCTGTTTTTTGTTTTTTTGGTGTGGCCTGGGGCGGGCAAGTCGGTATCCGGACTCATCTGGTATCTCCTCTGGGGTGCTAGTTCCAAGGGTTAGACTAAGGTCATTTTGCGTGGTGTTTGTACTTATTACTCCTAGGTGATTTTCAAAGCAATCAAAGTGGTTCCCCGTAAATATTAGACCTATGCTACCTGCGGCATCGTTTGGTTCCTTAGGAGAGAAGCATACTGTTTCTTGTAGCGGGGTTTTTTGAAAGATTTTCACGTTAATACTATAATATTCCGCTGCCGCTATAAGTATGTCTGTGCCGCCCCATGTACCATCTTGGTATTGTGATAGAATGTAGTTCCTGATTTGTTCGCTTTGTGCTGAACTATTTAGATTACTTCTGATCGCTAGGTACATTTGTGGATCGTTTTGGTTTTCTTCTACGTGGCGTGCGAGGTCTCGTCGAATGTGTTGGTGGTCGAAGGTTAGGCCATACAAGTCGTTAATTTGGTGGGCTATAGCGCGATACAAGCAGTTGCCGTCTCCTGGTATTTTTACGATAGAGTTCCCTATTTCCATATCTGCTTTGTGCCTTACCGTGACGGTATCACAAACGACGGGGTGCCGTGGCTAGCTCGTGGTATCTTTCTGGTATGCGCGTGATCCTTTTTGTTGAGGTTTGTTGCGAGGCTGTGAAGGAAGCTTATATACTATGTACGTATTTGTATTATAAAACTGGTGTATCATGCGCTATACTAGTTCCCCTTTGCCTTTAACGGAGAAGGGGAGTAAGTAGTACTCGAGTGGGTACTTGGGTCTCGTCTATCAACTCTAAGTACGAGGCATTTGTTAGGTGTGTGTTAGGATACTTGCACTTAGTATCTGCTGTTTTTCCCTAGGCTATCTATGGGATCTTTACGAACCCTTTCGTCCGGCGGCAGGCGAAGTTCGTTACTTTAGTTCTAGCGTGGTGTCCAGGTGAGTTAGGGCTAATTATTTGGAATCGTACTTAACTACCATTATTTTGGTACCTACTAAAAGAATACATGTAAGTTATAGCGGTACTGGTGAACTACAACTATTTATCAAATATCAATCTATTTATCAGGTATTACAACGATTATAGTCAATGAAAAACCTACGCTTTTTGTACTAAGTGTGTTATGTGTATAAAATAAACGTCTGGGCTTTATTTTACGTAGCAAAACTGAGATAAAAAAGGGATCATGACCCGACCATAGGGCCTCGCAGATGTCGGAAATAAGCGGGTGGTTTTTAGCTGCACCTATTGTTAATGTTCATCTTTATTGTTTAGTTTTACGTTTCGTGTTTGTTTTGGGAATGAATAGCTGTTGTTTAAGTAATATTTCTATTTAGTTATGTCTTAGGTTATTGTCCAAACGGACCTGCAGATGTGCGTAGTTTTTGTATTTAAGTATAATTTAGGCTTTTGTGTTTGCTTTGGGAACGTAGATTGTCTTATGGCGGGGTTTACCTGCTTTTTTTGTATGTGGGTTATTTCTGGGGGTTCTTTTGTTGTTACAAAAGTCTACAACTGTAAAATAAATAAACAATAGATGTTTTCTTTCTTTCTTTCTTCTTTCAATAAAACCTATCCGCTTTTTAGATAGTGTAGGGTAAGTAGTTATCTATATATTTATCGTGGAAATTTTAGGGAATCCCGATGTATATTATATCTACTTACAACAGCCAGTGTTTACGCATTCGTTATGAGTAATTACAGCCGTGGTATGGGATCGCGTAATCTAGTCTATCCTTGTGGATTTAGCATGCCCTAGGTCGGGATCCTAGGTCCTAAAAGAGTAATTAGAGGTGGTAGAAATTGCTTTTAGGACCAATTGAAGTCAATGCAGCAACGTATCATGCTTAGTATGAGTTATCTCCTTTGCTCACAATAATAAATTAAAAAAACTTATATTTAAAAAAGAAACCTGATCCAACCATTATTTATTCATTGCGCACTAATAAAATTTAAATGTAAATGTAATAGTAATGCATTAATATTATAATTATATAACTGTGCATAAGAATAAATTATTCTTAATGTTATGTGCTTTGCAGGTAATATAGTTAATTACGATTATTGCTAGGGCACTTTAACTGCTTTCCAAACTCGAGTTCTGTGTAGAAATAAAAATAATTCGTTGAGATGCTATAGTTTTAATTGACTTGGTTACGGTTGGAGCAGATATAGGTTGAATTAACATAATCTGAATGGTTAATTGTGGCTTATACCTGTGATGTTTAGCACTTTTTTTGTGTCAAAAATGATGTGTTATTATAAAGCATTTCTTGTAGATATACGTGTCAATTTATATTAGGTACATATTTCATCGAGTTTAAGCTTGTCTAAAAATATGAATTTGATACTTTCATAATGCACCATATAGTGCACAGGAATCACTATGATACCTACAAATGATACAAATTACATTTTGTTTTATGGTTACTCAGGTACCTACTTGATAAAAAAACTTGCAGGTAGGTACTTATTTGACTCATAAATTATAGTCATAGCTTGAAGTAATTTCCGGCTCTGCTTGAAATACATGTGTAGGTACTAGGTAGGTACATAAAAACTTGCATTCTTGACTAATTTATCTCGAATTTGGAGTTGAACTACTGTAATAGAGAATATGATCATATCATCGTATGTTTAAAAGCGAAAGTGTTTTTTGTTAATTTGTTCATGTTTGTTTATTTTGAATAGAACAATTAACTGCCCGGAGTTTTTGGTATGGGCTTTGTGAGATAGTAACATAGGCTTGTTTATATACCTGTTTACAATGTGGGCGAAGCCGCGGTTTAATGCTAGTTTAATCATGTTTCAAATACATAAAACACAAATATATACAATTCCGTAAAGACTACATGCAAATAACTGATTCTGTGGCGATAAAACAATAGTCGCAACTCAACCATATCTTGATAGAATCTCCAAGTTGTTATGTTGAATAATAAAAAGCTCTGTTTTGCATTTCATACAACACGTAGCTTCTACATAAAATTAATACAATATACCTATATAGCGATGCAAGTGCATTGACTTTTTATAAAACTTACCCATTGTAAGTATATAGAGATAAAAAATAATTGTATCGTTTGGAAATGTACATAATACATTTTGATGGGACTGCCATGCTCTACTAGTAGGTGAGACATTATAAAAAAGCGAAGGAAGGAAGAAAAAAACTTTCCTAAATGTATTCCCCCTCGGAGCGCATCGTGATGTCAAGTCAATCCCTTACATTGGTCTTTCTATTCCATACCATAAGAACCTATGCGTCAGTACGCTCACCAAAATACGCATCTTGTCTAAGGGGGCAAGACAGAATGAAACTTGTGCCATTTAGGAAATTCGTCTTCCCTTTTTCGCTGTCCTTGTCATATATTCTTGATCTACATGTTCTTATTTTCTTACTTATTTCATTGTTCAAGAAAGTGGTTTATCGTTTCTATTTTAACGATTAATTATCTTTGAATTTTCTAATTACGTACCTATTTAATTAAGAAATACTTTGTAGACGTGATATTTGTTAAGTGAGGACAGTCTAGTTTATAATTTTGTAGCACCTTTTAATTGCCTATTATTTACCTATCCGTGCAAAGATCTGTAACAGGTAGAGCTATTTGTGCGTGGAGTGTACGCACGAAACTTTAGTTTTTAAGTGTAAGAAAGTTTTTGTATTCATAGACATAATGTGAATGAAAACGGTTTCTTTATGCTTCTATTTTTAACACTGCTTATCAGCCTATCCATGCATACATATAATATCTGATAAAGGTAATTTACCTATTTGTGCGTAGAATGTACGCACGAAAGCTTAAAATAGTTTTAGTTGTTCGAGAAATAATGTCCAAGAAACCCAGTTTTTTACGCTGTAACTTGTAACATTGCTTGTCATAATATTTTAGATACTTTTATGAAAAACTAGCAAACCCCGCGAACTCCGTTTCGCCACCAGATGGCTTCGTTTTTTCCTTTTTTTATAAATCTCACGGAACCCGAGACCTTTCCAACTAATGCAAATCGTGGAAATCGGTTCGTGCGTTCTGGAGTTATAGCGTCAGGAAGGAAAACCCGACTTATTTTTATACAGTCGATGTACGAGGTTATTGTAACAGTACCATTGGTTATATTACGAATATTATCACAAGCAGGCAAATATGTACTCGATCCCGGTACCACGTTTCTTCTGCTGTTCTCATACGATTATGTGTACCTACTGAACGATCAGCGTTTGCCATGTGCCGTGAGAGTAAAATGGCGGCTACACAGTAGAGGCCATATAAAACTATAGAGGATGTTTGTACACTTCAGGCTAGAGGAGCTAGCAGTGAGCGACAACGAGCTGCGAGCGCTGGAGCCGGCGCTGCGGCTGCCTCGGCTGCGGACGCTGGCGGCTAACAACAACCTCATCACGCACTTTGGGGTAAGTAATGCAGCAAGTAACAATACAACTAAGCACCTACATACGTGTATGGGTCTGAAATATGTGATTGAGAGTTCTCAAACAGATTGACCTCTGATATGATTTAACGACTCATTACAACTGCAATTTTATGACGAATTGCCGATATTCTTTTGAACGTATTATTTGACCCACGGAAGCTCCCAGATGTAAATTCATCAGTTTTTTTAAAAGTTGTTTTAGATGTTAAACTTTGAAGGAATTGTGTTCTGGTTCAGAGAGCTTTGTTGATGTTTCTAATGGTATATTATTTCCATTTGGTGTATCATAGAGAACTATTGAGATAATCAAAGTAATGATCCGGGTCCTGCCTGTTAGAAGTGTATCAATGTTAATAATTTATTTACTGTCCTGGTTAAATATACGTGACTGATGTGTCATTCCAGGCCAGCAACATCATGGCTCCAGAAGAAGAGAGCAAGTCGGAATACTCTCCTCTCACTAACGTAGATCTGAGGCACAACAGGCTCAAAGGAAGCATCATACTTGGCAATTATGAAGTAAGTTTTAACATTACTTCAGATTGACATAACCTGATGTTGTTTTTTTTTACATTAGATAGGCTCTCGCTTGACTACAACTTGCCTGATGTTAAGCAACGTTGTAATCTACGATCTAGCGCGCTTGCCTAGAAGAAACCAGTTTACTTTCGACTTGAAGACCGACAAATTATAGTTCAAGGGGAATAGAGATTAATTTTTCAACATTAATAAAATGCTAGCTATCTTGTGATACTTCAAATTTATTCCATACGAAACTGCAAGATTTTTTTTGTTGCCAATCACGTCATCTGTTTCCAAAACTTGCAGCTTTTGAAGAACTAGCGTTATATTGCCAAATTAAACTGCACCTAAACTTTACGAGTATTTAAACTATATCGCAGGTGTCATGTCTAATTTGTGTCTGCGCTGATAAGACACGCACCTAATTTCTGAAAACTCATTGAGATACGTAACAAAAAACCTATTGTATCTTATTCATAAAGTTACACATATTTTTTCCAGCACCTAGTATCGCTGGACCTGTCTCACAACTCAGTAGAAGTGCTGGTAGTGTCAGCGCTGCGTGGTCTGCGTGAACTGCGCGCGGCGCACAACTCGCTGCAGCACCTGGCTCTACACGGCTCGGCTATACGCACGATACGGGCGCCTTATAATCGTGAGTCTTAGTTTAGATATAAACATAATTTACTTACATTGTGTTTAAAAGATGCGTACCTAGGTACTTATGTACTTCCAGTTTTTATTAAACAATTATAGGTAGGTACATCCCTTTTAATGAAAGAAAGGTTCACAGTTGACTTTAACGAGCTTGATGTTAAGTGACGGTCTCGTCTACGACGATCTCGGGCTTTAAAAATATTGCACAGCTGCCAAAGCCAATATGTATTACATGTGTGTATTTTTTTAACCTTGTATTATGTAATTTTTTTGTGTGCATTAAAGAAATATCTTATCTTATTAATTCTAATGATTGTAATCCTAATTATGAATTGTTTTTAATTCCAGAACTCGAGTCACTAACCACAACCGTGCCACCGATCAACTTAGTAGAGATAGATGTGTCCCACAACCGCCTCACGTCTCTACCACAGTGGCTCAGTGGTTGCTCCGACCTCACCACCCTCCACGCAAGTAACAACCAGCTCACTTCCCTCCCAGATCATCTATTCTGCAGCGAACTGTCCAGTCTTAGCAGTCTCCATCTCGCACACAACAAGATATCCAGTATACCATCCATGCCAAGACTAAGAGCGCCTTTAAAAGAACTACTCTTACACGATAACTGCATACAATCGCTGCCAGAAAACTTCTTCTCCGTCTGTGATAGACTGTGCGTACTCAACCTATCAAATAACAGACTAAACAGACTACCACCGACTAGAGGCCCATCCTCACATTGCCTTGAAAGACTGTACCTCACTGCAAATTGTCTAACAGATGATGTAGCGGATGTCATTATAGCTTTCAGAGGGCTCAAAATACTACACATAGCATATAATTGCCTCAACATGTTGCCAGACAGCTGTATCAACTTCTGGCCGAGTATTGAGGAACTGGTCATATCGGGAAATTCCTTGTCAAGATTGCCAGAAAACATGCCTCAGTTGAATAACATACGAGTTGTGAGAGCGCACTCAAATCGCCTAAAATCAGTGCCTATGTTTGCGTGTAGCGCATCTGTGAAGATTCTAGACTTTGCTCATAATGAGCTTGACAGCATAGACTTGAGACTTTTAGCTCCAAAACAACTGAAGTTTCTCGATATTTCGTGCAATAAGAAGCTACAAGTCGATCCGTCGCAATTTAACGCCTACAAATGTCAACGACCATTGAGTTTAGTTGATGTAACTGGAAGACACTCACTGCCCTGGACTCAGAAGAACGGGTATCACGAAGAGTTGAGTGGAGCGATTCCATGGCTCACAGGCTTCTCTGAATGCCCCAACAAATCGTTACAGTTATGTTGTGCCCAAATACGCCTGCCCTCTTTCTGCAACAAGGAAGGTCTCTTTGCCATAATCGACGGAGAAACAGACATAGAAGTGCCAAAGATTTTGCAAGCCAGCTTACCTGGATTACTTCTAGAAGAGAAGTCCATCAAAGAAACTGTAAATGAGTATATGAAATACGTGATCCTTTCTGCACACAGAGAATTAAAAGAAAAGGGCCAACGAAAAGGAGCCTGTTTGATAATGTGTCATTTATCACCTGTTACACCCTCGGAAATTGGCTACGGTCAGTCTCTCAAAAGGTATAGCATGAGATTGGCCAATGTTGGCGATACAAAAGCGGTTCTGAGCAGACGAAACGGACCAATGAGTTTGGGTATCGAAAACAACAAGCGTGTTGGACATTCAACTCTCTACCCGAATACAATACCTGATCCAGATGTTATCCAAACCATTATAAAAGAAGACGATGAGTTTCTCATACTAGGAAATGGAACCTTCTGGAATGCAATGAGCGTCGAAACAGCTGTTTCCGAAGCACGAGCAGAAAGAAATCCCGTACTGGCAGCGAAAAGGTTACAAGACCTGGCACAAAGTTACGGAGTTGAAGACTGTGTATCTGTGATGATCATAAGGTTTGATACCGGACGATCTGACGTAGACCTATTGATGAACGAATTGAGACAAACAATAAACAGTAACAAGTCGGTTTGTCGGTCCGATTGTTGCTGTTCGCGTTTGGAGCCGTGTTGCCATTCAGTTTCCCCACCGAAAGCTTGTAGCGACAGATCGTCGCCGAGTGGTCAAAGTGACCGACCTTCAAGTGAAGCAGTGAGCCATCAGCACTATGCCAGTGTGAGATCACAAGCGAAGGCGTCTGAACGAAGAAGTTGTCGCGGCGGAGTGGCCCGAGCCATACGCGTCAGAGTCGAAGAGGACAAAGAAGATGATCAACGGACAGATGACCTCGGAAACCCAGAGGAACAATTCAAATGCTGGGAATACATGCTCGAGCAAAACACGCAAATGATCTTCGATAAGGAATTGGACAACTTATCAAAAGGAATAAAGTCTAATGTGAGAAATTTAAAAGGACTGTCTGGGAGCAGTCCTCAGTTACATCTGCCTAATAATAAACCTAGAGGTATACCATTTTTATCGAAGCATTTTGGTAGTGCGAGATCTTTTGGCGCTGCTTCTATGAAGCCGGAGTTTCGTTTCGGTTCTGGTAGAATGCCAAATGGAGGACCCAATGCTGCGTACTTTGGATCGTTACAACGACTAATGCCTTACCATTTGGAGTATGATTTCGCTGTAATACAGGAAAAGACAGCGCATTCTCAAGACTCCTTGGACTTGGAAGGTCGTATGTCTCAATATTGGGGAGTGGCCACTACAGAGTTGTAGGATAGCAAAGTAAGACATTAACACATGTAAATAAAACTTCCATTTATTGTAGGTATAATATTTATAGATACCATCTGTCGACTAGAGTTTTTTGCACAAAGTTATCACTATGGACTCGCCTATAACTAGATTCATGTACTTAATTAGCAATTTTACAGTAATTCTATGTATATGTACAATAGTGTGATAATTTCTGTCCAACGTATGAGGACAAATAAATTATTGACTAAAACTTTACACATATTATTTCATATTTATACACATCTGTAGATTAATTTACGATTAGTTAAATACATCGATATCTTATCAACTAATTAATATTTACAGTCATACCTTGCTATTTAAGGCATTTAATTTTTTTTGTCATAATTGTGCTTTATTATTTTAAGAATAGCCAAGGTAAATAAATACATTTTCAGACATCTTATGACCAAAACAACAAAACATAATTTAAATATGAGTATTTTAATTTCTGTCCAAAATAATCGAATCAAGTACCTACTCATTTATGAAGATTCAAATATCAATGCTGACTAATTTTATAGAAACCCAAATTTAATATCGCCGCAAAATTGACCTATCATAATTGGCAGAATATCTTTACGCCCAGAATTTACAATTTACATAATGTACTATCAAGTATATTGTTGTCTTATTTTTCACTTCACTAGCTTTTAATATGTGTTATTTATATCACTTTTGTCTATAATTGTCTTGTCGCCGCACTCCACACCCACCTTATTTTAATATTTATAATAAATATTAGACTGAATTGTATGAAATCACCCACCTTATTTTAATATTTATAATAAATATTAGACTGAATTGTATGAAATAACTTGTGTAATCTGTATGTTCCTAGATTCAAGAATTCGTGGCTTCGGTTTTCATCAAAGCCATTTAATTATATCAATTGTAGGTACCGAAAAGTTGAAATCAGTTTTACATTTTCATGAAACATGTATACGTTGCACTGTTATCTATCGAATGACAGTGGTTATTAATTTCCTGTTTAGTAGGTACGAGATTTGTTTTCTGAAAAAGGGCCATATTTTAAAATAACGCGCGTTACGTTTGCGTTTTTAATATGTTTGCATCCACTAATCATTTCATTTTATATTTATAAATTGCTTTTACAAAATTTTCTTGCCTAGCTAGTCAATAATGTGGGTAAGTATTAAGTAATTGCAGCCCTTTTTAATAATAATAAATAAATAATCATTTAGTCACGTCATCCTCACGATTTTTCTGCTCTGTTTATTCCATTTATAGGTTCACGTCCTTGCTCTTTATTTAAGGAGTAATAGTATTATGTGCGTCCTAGTAACATTTCAATTCACATCTCCCGCTTGACAACGAGTTCGAGCGGCTGCACGTGTGGCGGGGGGAAGTGCGGCGGGGGCGCGGGCGGGGGCTGCGCGTGCGCCGGCGGTGGCCGACGCTAGGGGAACCCTCGCGGGGAGTAGTGGTGTTCCCCCAGCCATGAGTCGGGCGAGGGGGGGAAGTCAGGGTAGCCCCCGGCCGCTGGGGAGGAGGAACTGCTGAGGTCAGACGCGCCGCCCGTGCCCGTACCGATGCCCGCGCCGCTCATTGCTTGCCCTGAAAATGCAGATGATGAAATTAGCATGGCCATGGGCGTGGTGAAGACAAACTATTGTAATGGCCTAATGGGTCATGTGAAAAGCAACACCCTTTCTGAGCTCTTGTAAAGCTGTCTAGTTTACCCGTATTTCTTTTTTTATTTTTTTTTACGTGTGATAGGTTTACGTTTGATTACAGCCTGCCTGATGTTAAGCATTGCTGCAGCCTAGGGTGTAACACGTTTACCTAGAAGATACCTATTAACTCTAGATTTGAAAACCCCTGGATTGTAGTTCGCAGGAAACACAGCTTCTGGTAAAGTGTTCCAGAGCTTTGCCGTCCGTACAATAAACGTAGAAGCAAAGCGCTGTGTTCGACACTTCGGCACTTCCACCATAAAACGATGTCTACCTGCGGACTTTCTTCAGTCATTTCAGTCTTATTGTTTAATAATATTTAGAGATTAATTCAGTTCTCGCGGCGGAATATAAACCGGGGTGTATGAAAGACGTCCATTACTACATTTTGAAAAAAAATCTGCTAATGATACGTATTGTTTCGTTCATATGACCGTGAACATGCTGTGAAAATTGAATTGCTGAAATAGATCTAACGAGTATCAATAGATAGTGACCCTGTGTAGCCTTACTATTTTATTCAGTTCTATCGTTCCATATATCCACTATTTTTTCTTACAAGCAAGCCTGTTCTCTAGATAGCTCGGTTGATGTTAATGAACGTTACGGTGTCGTTAGCCTAAAAGTCGAGTAAAAACAGTCGAATGAAGTACGATAAATTATAGCAAAGCAAGGAGTTGACTCCAACAGTGCATAATATCGATCTTACCAATATTAGTATAGACGAGGTGGTCGGGCGGGTAGTGGTAGTGGTGCTGTGGCGGGGAGTGCGCGCGCAGGTAGGGCGGGGTCGCCGCGTAGCGGGCGCCGCCGGCCGTGCCCCCCGCCGGCGAGCCCTCCTCCCCGCCGAGCGCCACCGTGCTGTAGCTGTCGTTGCTTAGCTCTGGAATTAGAGGGGTTGGGGTTACAATTTTTAGGTGGATGGAACTAACTGAAAAATCACAACAAACATGAAAATATTGATAGTATACATAAATAAATAATAACATTTATTAATAAAAGAAAGCCATTTATTTCAGGCTTAACCCATAGTTACTAAAACTAATTTGGACACTGTAAAGGCCAAGTTAACTAAGTTAAGTTAATATAGTGAGCATATTTGTGTAATTAAAATCTAGACGATCCCACGTTTTGTGCGCAATGATATCAGTTTACCTAATACACGTGAGTGAATGGAAAACTACGATAAAGTTGTTATATAAAGCGTAGTTTGGTCATTTTCTTAGAGCGATCGTTTTAGCCTCCAGCCAGACATTAGGGTTAAAGGTATCGTTCAACATTATGCGAAGGCAAATTCATCCTGACGCACCCAGGTTCAAATCCGGCCCTACACCAATGACTTGCATTTTCAAGTTATGTGTGTGTTGTACTCGCTTAACGGTGAAGGAAAACATCGTGAGGAAACCGACACGTTTGAGGACCACAATATCCGTTGGAATGTGTCTTACGTGGAAGGACCTGGGCGCCCACCACGATGTATCTGCCCAAGAGAACTCCCCTAACGAATTCATTCTGCGGGGCAGTCACGATCCTCAGATTCCTCAGTCATGAGGAAAATACGACTCAAGAGAGAGGGTTTATCTTAACTCACCATGATGGCTGAATGAATCCAGGTCTATCTTGAGTTCATCCTTATCCAGCAGTCGGTCGTGTCTGGGAGAGCCACTGCCTCCCTTCATGGATCGGAAGTATTGTGACCACCGCGTGCGGCCCGCGTCTTTCTTAAGACGTTTCTCTTTCGCTCGTCTGTGGAAGAAAAAAAAAATTAATGAAAATATTTAGTTACGATATGGATGATACGATCACACTTAGGATTTGTGATTATCTTGTACTTCATATCTATTGTGAAATATGAATGCTTACTTGCATAATAGTTCTTAAGCACATAATGATAAAATTGGCTTACTGCTGAGTTAGCTGGTAAAAATATGGGTAAATTTGTAGAAGAGTTGTTTCGTGTATAATCAGCAGGTACTTGGTAATGTTGTTGAAATTATGTCATCTTGTCTAGCCTTTACACCATACTGTTAGTTGAATTTTTGTAACTTTTTTTTTACGTGGTATAGGTTTACGTTTGACTAAAGCCTGCCTGATGTTAAGCATTGCTGCAGCCTAGGATGTAACACGCTTACCTAGAAGATACCTTTTAACTCAAGATTTGAAGACCCCTGGATTGTAGTTCGCAGGAAACACGGCTTCTGGTAAAGTGTTCCAAAGCTTAGCCGTCCGTACTATAAACGTAGAGGCAAAGCGCTGTAACTAATCTTACGTACTTATTGATGTTTCTGCACTTGTAAAAGATTTGTAAAGTTTCCTCAAAAAAAATCCACAACACACCCACACAAACACTCCACCCACATAAGGGGCTGATTGTTGATCTTTCATAACAAAACTCGTTATGACGCTCCGATAGCTCTCGATTTAAACAAATAAGTACCGCAGTGTAAACAGAACACCCTTGCGAATAGCGTGTGTTATTAGTGGAGCCAGTTGTTGACATGGCATAGTAAAAGACAGCCTTTACCATTATATGGCTCTCGATGAGTGAATAAAAAAAAATGTTTTATATTTTTGTATATTTGTCAACGATATCGCGATGTTTATGGCATTATGATCTTGGTGTAAATTTAATTTAACCCACAAGCACTCTGTCGCAGGTTGTATCTACTTACTTATTATGAATTAAGGTACGTGCTTTCGCAATTGTTATTATTTCGATTAGCCTCTTGTACGATAATAACCGAACAGATAGACACACTATAATTGTATCTGTGTTGTAAACATGAATAAAGTATTGAAACTATTAATATACGGGCTGTAATAGAAGTATAACAGACTGTGATACGGTTATCGACTAAGACATGAGTTTGATTCACATTCTCGGATATTTGTAACAGAGAGTGCTCCGCGCGCTTTTAAATTTATTTATTTAGGAAATAGTATGTAAAGCATAGCAGAATTCAACTTACAGACCTACATCCTATCAAAACAGTATTTTTTTTCAAATTGGTGCATCTAATCTAGGTCAGTCCATTTCAATCCGATGTCGCTGGTTATTAGTGTAGCTCGTAAAGCTGCAGGGGGCGGGGTAGTCCGGGTACAAAGAGCTTGATTAATTAAAGTGCCCCCCGCCCCGCTGGGAGCCGTGCCCCGGTACAGTCGATGCGGATTATTGAAACAATGAACGTTGCGTATTGCCTTCTTGCGCCCCAGTGGGGGTAAAATCTCGTGAGAATATGGATTTGTTGCCTATAGGAATATAGGTACTGTAGAGTTGAGATATCTATGCATATAATAAAGCTGGAGAGTGTCGAAAGTATTAACATAGAAGAAATTAAAAAAAATAATTGAAGATACTTAGAATTGATAACAGAACACGTTCCATCAATTTATAGAATTTTGTCTGTTTATCGGTATCTCTGTTTATCTGTTTGTCTTTTTATTTGAACGATCATTACACAAAAACGGTTGAACGGATCATCATGTTTTTGGTATACCTATAGGTAATATGAAGTCTTAGGAGTGACATAGGCTTTTATCCTGAAATAATGCGAGCGAAACCGCGGGCGTCCACTAGTAAATAGGTAAATATTTCCGAACTGCACTACTTCGATCAAAAATATACCTACATATCTGATCGAAGCTGCGCTATCTAGTCCCATACTAACTTACGCTTGTATTTTGCTTAGATATAGTTAAATTATAAATTTCTGGCCTTCTGTTGTGAGTATGTAGCTAGGTTAAGATATTCAAATTCAAACAAAATTCGAAATAATATGATCAATAAATAAGTAAGGTAAAGCTGGAATGAAGTACAGTTTTCTAAAAGTCTGCTGGTTTACATAAAAAGTTTGTCCACTCGATATACGCGATGAAAGTAAAAAAAATATAGCTAATCACAAATTTAAAAAAATTGTAGCTTGATGTAATGTTTTTTTTAAGTTAATTGTTATAATGTGACTGATATATCAGATGTTAAATATTTGTACCGTAGCTCAAAATAACAAACGAAATCACAAAATTACTTTTTTCTATTATGTATCCACCTTCCTTAACACTTTTCTGAAACCTTTCTAAATCGTTCGAGAAAAGTTTCTATGTAAGTGCAAAAGTACTCACCTATCTACCTAACTTGTTCAGACATCTAACCCTCAGTTTAATCAGTACCTATAGGCAACAAATTGTTACATATAGTCCTAGACAAACATATTTATGTTAAGCATGTCTAAACATACCGATAAGATATTAATAGGTGCATCAGAATTATCAAATAGATACTAAAATAATTATTAAAAATAAATAAAATAAATATTCCGGGACATTGCACACAGCGCCATCTAGCCCCACACTAAGCAAACGCTTCCCAAGTAGCACAAAACTGAATTATATCGGTTCAAATCGGTTATTCCAGCATTATAAGTTACTTATAAAGGTTCTGTAAAACCCTAACACCTGCTTTATAGAACGTCGGAACTCATATAATGCTATTTGCTGTAACTTAGCTGTATCAGATTTCACACAAATGCCTTTATAGAGCCATTAGCATTACTGTAATCAATTGGATACTATTGGCACTAAAACCGAATTGATGTGGTCTTATATCTTGCATATAGCTGCATATGAGGTCAATTGTGAACCATTATAAGCTTCCATTAAAACAAGGAACACGCGAACTACAATAAAACAAGCAACATTTTTGTGAACTTATTTAACGAAGTTTTAACTATACATGCTGCATAATGCATCACATATGAAGTGTTAGTCAGCTAATATTCCATACTCCTCTAATGGCATTAATTTGGTTCACATGAAAACATTCTGTGATCATTTATGCAAGCAAATAGCAGCAAATTGCTTGTTAATAGTTCCAATAGCCAATTGTAATGCAACTTGCATCATTTTGTGATTTACATGGTTCACAATAAAAGCCGCCATTTTTTAATATCAAAATATTTTCATATCAATAATTACCCAATACGTTAAGTACAATATTTTAATTAAGCAATAGTTTTACAGATTAGTTTTCAAGCGGCCTAGAATGTGTATCAAAATCTTGTTATTTTGACGACAAAACTTTATTTTTGAACATATTAATATCATTTAATTATATTAATCATATATCAATTTAATAAGAAAATATTTTAAAACAATGTTATTCGAAGGGCGCATGAAAATTTACATTGCTAAACATATACCATTACACAATAAATATGCAGGCGTTCTACGATTTCCACATAGTATGAAGAATATACCTATGTGACATATTTGTAGTCACTTAAATTAAACAGGATCCAAATAGGTGACGGCGCCATTAAACTTCCACACAAAGTTATTTAACTTCACAATATTTTGAATTATATTTATTATATGACACACGTGAAATGAGCTGAGAGTATAAACGGTAAAAATAGTCACAACATCACTCATTGTACACTTGTAGCTGCATATTAGGTCTAACAAGTACCAATGTACAGCTTGTTGGCTGGTTAATGGGGAACATGTGTCCACTTCTTCAGCCATTATGCAGCAAAAAAGGTCAGTGGTTACCATATATAATGCTAATATGCTGCTATAGCAATGCTATTAAACAGACAATATACAGCTAGTTGCTGTTTAATTTGTGCCCAAATCAGCATTATAACAGCACTATAGTAGGATATAACTCTGATATGCAGCACATCAGAACTGCTAACAGTTTCCATGTGGCCTCGTTGACAGCTGATATACAGAACTTATGTGCTACTTGGGTTGTGTCGTGGGTACTAGATAACGGATATAATACTTATATACTTTTCTTTTGTAAATACATACTTATTATATCATAAACACTGTACGATATGTAGGCATCTTTAAATAAAGACTTAGATAATATAATCTAATTTTACTACCAGAACCAATTATCGATAAACCTTCCCCGTTCACTGTATCTATATCCACTAAATACTTAAGTTTCTAGAAGATTTATAGGCTTTTTACATACAGCTGCTCTGATTTTATAGCGTTTCTCACTTAATATACAAATATATCGTGTAAAATTTAAACTATCTAATCATACCCACGTCACAAGCGTCTGCTTAGTGTGGGGCTAGATGGCGCTGTGTGCAATATCCCGGAATATTTATTTATTTATACCTAAGTTTAACCATGGAATAATTGACCTACCTATGACTTACGACCCTTGTACGATGGCTAATAAATACTAGGTATTGTTACACTAAGTACCTATTTTTCAATTAAATGCGATCAAGAATTATTCTGCAAGAGGGCCAAAGTAAGTCTAAACTTAATCAAGCTATTCAACTGACGAAAAGCCAAAAGCCATTTCTAAAAATACAATTTCCAAACATGTCTCAGATTCAGGCAGGCTTGATTTCAAAACATGGCAGTAACAATGCAGTAACTAGCCAGCGGTGGCCATTAAATGTATTCGAGCGTCCATATCGCGGATTTACGAGGCGAAACCAGCTCGCCAATGCTGCATGCCACGGAGGAAATTCTTAGGTTTAACCGACTTCCGAAATAGAAGACGGTTCTCAATAGATCTATTTTTTTTAATAGTGACTCATGTTTATTATGAATAAATATATGCTTCTGTTAGAGGTATATTTTCTGTTTTATGTCTAATTAGTCCACGTAAATGATATCGCGTCGTATAAGTCAGGTTGGAAAATCTACCATTTGTTAAAAGTGATACATGCTTGATGCTTGTTGGATATATATATATATATATATATATATATATATATATATATATATATATATATATATAATATATAATGATAGCATAGATAGGTCTTATTATAACCGATTACTTACCAGAGCATCATTTTATTTATCACATATACTGTAGGTGTACCTACATACTATCTACTATGTGTGGTTTATAATATGGTATAGGGTCTCAATAGTGTTGTAGGTAGTCGTAGTGTTAAGGCCGCAGCTTTATATTGCAGAAAAAAACGGGCTATTTGGCAACCAGTTTATTATGCATTGATGTAAAACCTAACTAAGCAGGTTGGTAGTGTATCGTAATCAAAAAAGCGTGAATTCTGACATGCACACAGCAAGTCTCCTTTAATTCTTAGTATTTTCAAATCGAATTTATCACAGGCATGTTTTCCTTACCCGCGGCCATAAAACTCTAATCTGAGTTTACGTCTTGTTAAAATCACTGACCGTTTCAAAATCAGCGCTAACTAAACGCTGGAAGGCCAAGTAGCCCGTAGTTTATGCAAGTTCTAGGGGGCTACTGCAGAAATCTAGTCATTTATTTATTACTAGTCCTGCCCGCGGCTCCGCTCGCATTATTTCGGGATAAAAAGTAGCCTAAGTACACTCGTACACTCCGAAGATCTCATGCTACCTACAAACCAATCATGATGATCCGTTCAGCCGTTCCTGCGTTAAGGGGGTTTAAATAAACAGACAAACAGAGACACAGTTTAACAGATAAACAGACAAAAGTTCTAAAAACTGCTGAAACGTGTTTTGTTATGGACCTAAACATATTTTTTTGCTAATATCCATTATGTACAGATTGTTTACCCTCTTCAGCTTTATTATGTGTATAAATATAGAAGTCAGTATATTTTCCTAATGATATTTAATTAATTTTCTTTAAAGAGTTCCTTCTTTTTATATTGGTTAGAAGTTGTGAACTTATCGCCGATTCGGGTAACGTCTTTGTGAGATATTACAAGTTCAAAACGGGTGAATTACCATTGATCGAGCGATTTTAAGCTACCTATATAGATAACTAAACAATTAATTATGCTTAGCATCAGGCAGGCTGTAGCCAAACGTAAACTTATCCCACATAAAAAAACTGATTTTTTTGCTTTGATTTATAGTTATAGTGATAACATAATGTGGAATCATATTTTTTTTCCTTTCATATTATTATTGTTTATTTTATGATAGGTACCTATGTATTTATGTAATTTCACATACATTTAAAACACCTCGTCTACCATTATACTTGCGTCTTATCCCTGCCAGATTGGTTGCCAGCAAGAGATCGCTTTTAGCGATAAGGTCGCCAGTTAAGACACTAGGCTTAAGTTTTAATATTATTTTTGTAAATTTCTGTATTGTGCTGGTGTTTTAATAAAGTGTATATCTATCTATCTATCTATTGTATACATATTCGATAGTAGGGTTTATTTTATACGTAGTAACCCCTTCAAGTTTATAGTCATGCTTGAACAGATTTGATTGTGGATATCTGAATGCTTCAGTTTATTTTAACTAGCTGTAAGCGTGGCTGAAACTCCGTGTAAAATGCACGACACGGTATTTTACACGCTCAACATACGATAAAGTCGCTTTAGGTAGGAACTAAATTTTAGATGAATGGCACATTTTAAATATAGCTATGTAAATTTAATCATGCCTTACGGGAACTTTAGGACAGTGTATGCCGTTTTTTTTTTTCATATAATATGAACAAAATAAATAGTACATGTTGCAACTTCTTGGAAAATTAAGATTTAAATAGCACATAGATTACGTTTACTAGTAGGTATTGGAAGGCTTTTGTAATCCAAAATTGGCCTGTTGTATCAGTTAGACTGGATGTAGCTTGCTATATGATTTTCAATAAAGGTATCTATCATTTGATCACTATGTTTATCAGAATTGTGCTATTGATCGATCTCATAATAAAAAATAAATAAGAACATTCTTCCAAGCAACTGTAGGTAATTGTAAAATGTAACTGAGAAAAAAAAACTCTTAGAAGACTGATAACCTCCTTTTTTTTGAAGTCGGTTAAAATATGATCCAAACTCACCTATTCTGGAACCAGACTTGTACGACCCGCATGTCCAGGCCAGTGTCATGCGCCAGCTGTTCCCTGACATGCCTGGCTGGCTTGGGGCTGCTGCTGTAGGCACTCTTCAAGGTCTCCAGCTGCTTGGCCGTGATGGTGGTCCGCGGCCGCTTGCTGGCGGCGTCGCCGTCCAGGGAGCCCTCGCCACCTGCGCCGGTCGGGTCTACTACAGTTGGATTTACTGTTGTTGCCTGAATGACTTTTTGGCAAAGCATAATTTCGTAGGTAACTCTAACTTAGTATATTTTTACCAACCATAGTCACTCATTAGACTCATAGTAACTGTAGCATGGCAGATGACAGGATTCCAAAAACACACTAGGTGTTTTTGGAATCCTGTCATCCTAATATCCTATCCTATAATCAACCTTTTATTTTATTCTTAGGAAAACGATTTTGAATATATTAAGCAAGATAAGATTCATGTTAGGATATGAAAATGAACAACGTACCACTAAGACATGCTTATTAAATTGCCTATCCAAATCGTAGTAATGGATAAACATGTATATGCAAATATACATCATCAGCATACTATCGCCCACTGCTGAACATAGGCCTCTCTTCTTGTACGCCACTATAAATATACATAACTGAAAATTAATGAAAAAATAGTCATATCATAAAACATACCTTTAGCCCTAGCAGCTTCATAGTCCGGCTTGCAAACTAGCTTCCCATCTTCCATCAGATAGAACTCGTCCCCTGTGTTGAGTGTCCTGGCGCAGGCTGCGCAGGCGAAGCACCGCAGGTGGTACACGTGGGACTGCGCGCGCCGCACCACCTGCGTGGGAGGGATCCCCTGGCCGCAGCCCGAGCACTTGGTGCCGAACCGCCTGGGACAACAGCCGGAACAAGAACATTATCAACGTGATTGGGGGAACATTGTGAGGTTACAAATAGTTTAGGACACGTGGAGAGTTAATAATTCATTCAAATTTAAGAGCGATGCTCTTGTCTGTGGAGTATGCGCCATTCTCTTCGATTTTCAGCATTATTAAATTCGTATCATATGGATTTTTCTCAATGTTCTGGTCACTTTTCGCTCATAAACCTCTATGGTACGATATAATACCTAAGGCTAATAAAGTTTTTAACTTTATATGAAGCATGTCCTATCCCTCTTTCTGGTCTGTATACTTTCATGCAAACTATCTAATACTATGTGAGGGTAACTACTCAAAAAATAAGATAGATGGCGTGTTGATTCATTTAAACAAATATCCTCTACGAAGCCAGGTCAGAAATGATGCTTACTTGAAGAAGTCATCCGTGCAGTAGAGCTGATTATTCCTCGCGAAGCACTTCCCAGACAGCATGGCGCGACACTCGACACATCGCAGACATCCTGCGTGCCACGTCCTGTCCGACACTTTGAGCACGTATCTGTCCACTATCATCTCGTGACAGCCGCCGCATTTTGGGATACTGGCTGCAACAAAAGGTAAGGCTAAGCTACGTGGTACTAGTGGATGCCTGCGGCTTTACCCGCGGCGGGTAAAGCCGCTTTGTGCGGGAAACTGACCAACAAACATACTTTTGATTTTATAAAATGGTAGTATGACCTATGCTTTGACTAAATTTGTTGTTCTCTTGGTACCCGGCATTTTAGATACGTGTTTAGTTAAATACACGGTTCATTAGAGTTAAATTACATCTCAAGTGCACAATGCTATTTTACAAAACTCGTTCACCGGCATCCTTCCTTTTATATGAAACTGGGCACTTTTTTACATTTTTGTCGTATAGTATTCAGTACATAAGTAAAGAATTAAATTCATTGCTATAGCAATCTTTCACACAATGTGTAATTTATGTTTGTTTATTTTGGTATAGGTACATTATTCATTACGCCTTACATCTCGCTTTATTTGCTGATATTTCATTTGCTGCTTCTTTATTCGATAATTTAAGCAACATTATTATCGCGGTATATGACGATCAAACATAAAACATGTTTTCAGGAATATCCACTGTTTGTTTATTATTTTTATAGCTTTGGAAACAATCCCCAAAATATTTAAAAACAGATCATATTTCTAAGTAGGTACATTTTCAGCATATACATTCTTACAGACAGCGTGATAGTATGTTCCCTGGTTCTTGCATTCACTCGTACACCAAAACACACCTAAGCATATGTACTACAGACACATCACTAATAACTAGGTCACCACCGACCGATCACTCGCCACAACACAGATGTACGTACACAGGAACACCTCAGGGAGATGGTCCAGCTGGATGGGTGGGACGCGCATGTCCTCCAGAGCTTCCTCCGGGTACATCATGGTGCCCAGCATCACGACACGACCACGCCGGCCCGCTGTCCCCGACGCACTGCCGGCACCCTGCCTTCGCACCCCAACCCTCTTATCACCGCCTCGCTCCCATTGGCCCTTTCCCCGCACTGATAACACCCGACACGCCTCCCGACCAATCCCCACACGCGAAACACACCCATCGATCGATCGCGGGATATTTCGTCCGATATTGAACGTTTGCAGCGTTGAAGTGTTTACAGATGAGCGCGGCTATACCGATTTACTTTTACACACCATTTCTTTTCTAAGGATTTGCATGGCTAACAATGGGAAGGATTTTTCTTGTTTAGCTTTCGTTGAGATTTATTTTTAATGTGTAGTAATAGAAATGTCGGTGTTGTATTTGGAAATTAGAAACAGTCGTAAAAAGACGAGGAATAAATTTGTTATTGAGATAGTAAAAATATATAATTTATTTAACTAAGAAAAGACATCAACGTCATCCTTGCTACCTACGTGCTACGATAAACTCGTAGCGGTCGTAAAATTTGACTTTCTTATAATGCATAATTAAGAAACATATGTACCTACGCATATTTATTAAATTTGAAATACATAAGTAGGTATAAATTGTTTTGAAGTGATAGAATATACTTCAACCATTCCAACCTTTTCTACCACTCTTCTTTCACCATGCAAGCTATTCGCTTATGGAATGACCTGCCACTTCATATTAGGCAGGCCAAATCCCTTCCTATTTTTCAGAGCTTGGTTCATAATTATTATATGCATGACTAATTTGTGGACTCAGGTTTTTTTTTTCCTTCTTTTTGAGTAGGTTTATTATGTGTTGTTTTCCTTTCTCTGTTTGTATAGATGTAAATGTAGGAATTTTACATGTTTTTAGGTGTTTTATTTGTTAAATTATTATTAAGTTGTATTAGTTTTAGTAGGTACGCCAGCTTTACTGTTTTCCTATCGTTGTTTTCCAAACTAGGTTGCCTGGAAGAGATCACTCTAAGCTAAGTGATAAGGCCGCCCTCTGTCCCAATATTATGGTTTACTTTTTTTCTTTATACTTGTGTTCTCTTGCTATATTGGTGTACAATAAAGAATTTTAGATTGATTGATTGATTGAATATATTTGAAAAATATTAATTATAGCACTCGTTATGCATTTAATATTTCTTGTTAGCAGGAAAGAGAGAATGCTTAATTATAGCCAACAACACCCAACAATCTAAATTTGATTCTCTTGCACAACGAATTTTAAACGCACTTTCCATTTTTTGAGCTAAAACTATATGTTTAGATGAATAAATGTTCAATTATTCATCATTTCTATCAATATTTTTGTTATACATCATTGTACATGTCTACCTACTTATATACCTACTTATGTTTGTTTAACCTAACTTAGTTCTTCAACTTGTGATTTTAGAAATGAAGAATTTAGCAGCGCACGTTAGCCGTCTTCATCCGCGATAATAAGTAGCCTATCTGGTAATACAAAGACTAATCTACCTTCACACCAAATTTCGTTCAAATTGGCTTAACCGTTTGAACGTCACATACATACTCACGCACAAAATTTCGTCTTTATAATATTAGTGTACACACAGACACTACAAAATAATAAATCAGACATCATCATCATCAATCATTCATTCATTATATTATCTATATCTACACTGGTGCGAATTGAAAAATTCTTTTTGTGTTGGATAGACCAGTTATCCAGGAAGGCTTTAGGCTATATAACATCACGCTGCAACTAATAGGAGCGAAGAAACAATGGAAAATGTGGAAAAAACGGGGAAAATTATTCATCTTTGAGGGCTTCTGTTGCGTGCGCTGCGAAAACGGTTCGTATCAAAAAAATATGTATGAAAGAATTAATGCCCAAAATAACTATTCCACGCGGAAGAAGTCGCCGGCACAGCTAGTCAATCATAAAATCTTTTTGACCCTTTCCTCCGTTCATTTTATTCCCAATCCGGTCTAGCCGGTGGTCAGACGTGACTCGTCGCGCGCTGTGACTTCGTTTGCGATAAATTATACAAGTGAACGCGAGCCACACCCGTACCTTTACGACGGCATAAATCAGAACCCAGTCACTTCCCTCGGACGGTAACATACCGATAGACTCCACATTATGTTTTCATGTTAAATGTTGCTGAGACGAGACCATGGCATGTGCTGTTCAAAAGTTATCAGATCTCATGGGTTTCATAATCTGTAATATATTAAAATTAATAATACATTTCTCTAGTATGAAGAGCTTTATCCTTACCAATATATTCTACAGACCTCTCTGTGAAGTACGCCTCTATAATTCGGTGTAAGTAAAAAGGAACATTGTGGAAAATCAGCGCGTCTTTTATTTTATAGGTAAATAATAGAAGGATAACGATGTACTTACTTAAATAATAATTAAAGCCTACGCTTGATTGAGCGTTACAAACTAGGAACTACTATACCAGCAATTCTGTTAAACATTTACCTTCTTATTGTCAAGTCAATACTTTTGACTGCTCTGTTAGCTTAGTTGGTAGTGGCTCTGCCTTATAATCTAGGGGTACGGGTTCGATTCCCGCATAACACAAGTAATTATGAATATTAAAATTTGTAATTACTTGTGTTGAGTCTGGTCGTTACTGTGTATAATAAGTGTGTATTTACAAAAGAAAAGTATATATGTATTGTATCCGTTATCTAGCACTTAGTACGCATGATACAAGCGTAAGCGTAGTAGCGTAGTATAGAACTGGATGGCGCTGTGTGATATGTCCTGAAATATTTATTTATTATTACATTAGTTTCCATTTTATCAACACAGGACACAATAAGCCCGTGCGAGATATCGCACGGGCTCAAATTATGAGCCTATGAATTATTTTGTTCTTGATCAGAGTCCATTTCATTTCTAGGAGCGGGTTGCACACGAACTTGTTTCATGCAGTCAAGTGAGGCTATTAGGTCAGGATTTCAAGATATGCTTTCACTTAGGTAGGATAGAAAGAGTTAACATACTTACTATTAATGTTATAAAAGTGAAATGAAGGATTGTTTTCTAACTTCAATAGTTAAAATACAAATTTACTACTGGTTATGTTTAACAAATATTGTAAGGCGCTATTTTTGTAGTAGAGACATGAACAGTATGTTTCAAAAGCACCACAATAAAAAAATTGTCAAGAAGAGATAAGAAGCCTTGACTACTCGCTAAGCCATGTCAGAGGCCCTTAAGGCGGCTTGATAAACTCTCGACACCAGAGTTGGCCACTCTCATTCGATAAGAAAAAGACGATAGACTAGCATTTGATTGTCTCCAATATATTATGAAGGGAATATATCCCGTAAATCCAAGAATCCTTCAAGAATCCCCCATACAAATACAGTCACGAATGGGGTTTACACCCGTGAGACATGTCAACTCTAATTCAGTATGCCCATAAAAATATATTTTGTATATCGAGCGGTGCAATCCCGATGCTAGCAAGCTGCTGGCATTATGTTCCGTAAATTGGCGAGGGAGGCGCGTGCGTGCTCCCCCGGGCATCGGCGCGTGCGCCTCATCCGCAGCCCTAGTAATTGACGGTTAGCGAAGTACGTCCGTGAATAAACGGGAAGGTATGAATTGAAGTAGCGGGGAAAGGGTTCGGTACCATTCAGGTTCCCACTAATATTATGAATATGAATGTTAGTGTGTATTTTAGTAAATACTGCACGCACAAACAGCTGAATTGATTTGACCGAATTTGGTTTTATTAATTTATACTTTGGTTTAACACATTAGGTACATTTTGTGTCTTACAGCAACAAAACGACATAAAGAACACGTTCATTCGCTACTTTTAAACATTCTGTTTCATTCCGACCTTGAACAACACATCACAACTAATAATATTCCTACTCCTCCTTTAGTCGCTTAGTAATATTACTAAATAGTAATAATTTGTGATGGCGACAATACTTAGAAATAGGTACAATATGTGGGTACATCATGGTTAATACAATTATCATGGTTCAATTAAACACAGCCTGGTCACTGACTTAGCAGTGTTAATTAGAGGTTTCCATTTGAACTGTTTTGCTAAAGAACCCTAAAAATATAGTTCCTGCACTGTTATAGCTTCAACCCTTGGAATCTGCACATCGGATGCGACAGCCGCGAGGAAGCAGGGATGTGCAAGTGCTTCCTTGGACGATCGATCGATTACGTGCGTGGATGAGCATATTTCACAACACACTTATGTATTACTAGTGGGTGCTCGTGGCTTTGCTCACATTAAGAAGTACAAATTGCATCCCCTACATCACGCCTTTAAAAGTAGCATTTCCAGAAATCCTTTTTAGTGGATGCCTATGTACGTCATAACATCTACCTTCATTCCAAATTTCAGCCCAATCCATCCTGTGGTTTGGGCTGTGCGTTGATAAATCACTGTGTCAGTCAGACAGAGTCTTTAAATTTTATATGTAAAGATGTATATTTGAAAAATCCACTGGTAAATATGTAGATTCTAGCCATATTTACCTAGTCAGGTCATAAGTTTGTCACACAGTAAAAACTTTTCTTTTAGAATGCTGGCTAGAAGTTTATTGAATTCGATTTTCGAATTGTTCATGAAAATAAAAATGTATACTTTTTAGAATTTTACTCATTTTTAAATATGGAGTGGACGCTTAAAGAAGACCGTGTTGCAGTTATTGCATTGCATCGTTGCGGTTACGCGCCAATTCAAATTTTTGACATACTGAAAAATTTGAATATAACCAAAAGATTCGTTTATCGTACCATCAAACGATACAATGAAGACTCTAGTATAGATGACAGGTCAAGAAGTGGTCGCCCTCGGTCTGTTAGGACTCAGCAGCAGTGATAAAAGCTGTGAAGGCGCGAATTCAAAGAAATCCCAAACGTAAGCAGAAACTGTTGGCCCTTCAGATGGGGTTAAGCAGAACCACGGTGAAAAGGGTGTTAAATGAAGACTTAGGGCTTCGGGCATATCGAAGAAAAACAGGACATCGTTTGAATGCTCGTCTAATGGACCTGAGACTGAAGAGATGCCGCACTTTGTTGATGCGGTACGCGGGAAAAAAATATCGGGAAAATTGTTTTTCGGATAAAAAAAAATTTACCGTAGAAGAGAGCTACAACAAACAAAATGATAAGGTGTACGCACACAGTAGTGAAGAAGCGAGCAAACGTATTCCGCGTGTCCAACGAGGTCATTTTCCATCCTCGCTCATGGTATGGTTGGGAGTTTCTTATTGGGGCTTAACAGAGGTACATTTTTGTGAGAAAGGTGTAAAACCGAATGCAGTTGTGTATCAAAATACAGTCCTGACGAACCTTGTGGAACCTGTTTCTCATATCATGTTCAATAACAAGCACTGGGTATTCCAACAAGATTCGGCGCCAGCTCATAGAGCGAAGAGCACACAAGACTGGCTGGCGGCGCGTGAAATCGACTTCATCCGGCACGAAGACTGGCCCTCCTCCAGTCCAGATTTGAATCCGTTAGATTACAAGATATGGCAACACTTGGAGGAAAAGGCGTGCTCAAAGCCTCATCCCAATTTGGAGTCACTCAAGACATCCTTGATTAAGGCAGCCGCCGATATTGACATGGACCTCGTTCGTGCAGCGATACGTCTATCGCTGCACGAACGAGGTCCATGTCAATATCGGCCGCGCAGATTGAAGGCCTGTATTCAAAATCACGGAGGTCATTTTGAATAAACTTTATTGTCATAAGAATCTATGTTTTGTTAAGTTCATTTTGGTATATAAATGGTTACATAAAGAATAAAGTTGATTCAATTATTTTATATTAAACATGTGACAGAATTTATGACCTGACTAGGTATATAGCTTTTGCAGATTTCAAAGTGAACAATTAAAGATTTATTTATTGCATAACTGTGTATATGACCACAAAAACCATTTTTTTTTATTATTAAGTACCTACAAGAGTTTTAAAGCAAAATTTAGTGTTTTCTTTCAATTGTTTCCTTCAGTAATTTCAATAGCAATCATAAGTAGGTTCAAGATACGCTGTGTTTTGCTCAGATAATAATGACGGAACTTTATCTTTAGGATTCTAACTCCGATAGACGAATGACACGTAACTCTATTTGTTAAAAGTGGTAGATATGGTTATAAAAAAAACATATGTCACTCTTGAAATACTATACCAAAAATCAGGATGACTCGAAAAGCGAAACAAACTGACCAAAAGTACAATGCCTTCTTCTTCTTCTTATCAAATGAGAGTGGCCAACTCTGGTGTCGAGAGTTTAGTTAAGTACAATCATAGTGTATAATCGTATGCATTGAAATAATAATAGCAAAGAAGCAGCAATTAAACCATGCTAGTGGCCAAAACAACTGTCAGAAAACTCTCAACACTAGAGTTCGCCGCTTTCGTACAAAATTACTTAGCTCTCAGACAGTAATACGCCTACAATGACGATGTTATCATCATGATACAATGCCTGTATTTGTTATATATGTCCCATACAAACGAGCGAATGCCCCAGAGATGTGGTGTCAGGTTTCTATGGGAAACTTGCACGATTTGTCCAGTTCACATGGAATATTGTTGTTTGTCAAACATTGTCAATTGATTTGGTTGATATGCACCATATTATATAACATGCTTTTTCAGTGAGTTAGGTTGATATTTATATCATGCACTTTTCTCATTTTTAGTTAAATTTTTTAAATTATTTGATTTACCTACTTGGTTATATTCTTTTCATTACTCTGTTTTTGTCTTTGCCTATATAGGCACAATGTTTGTTAGGTAAATATTTTTGTAAATTTGGACTACGAACTAACTAAAATTAACTTTGCGTATCTAGAGGTCACAAAACTCTTTGACTAAAATGTAATTATTTTTAACATAATATAATTTTATTATCTGTAAGTTGTAGTTTTACTTTAGATGGGTATAGTCGTTTTTAGTTAGGTATAAGATATAATTAAGAAGTATGTTACATTGTGTTGCAAATAAATATTTTATACAAATATTTTTAAATCTATATTATTTCCCACTACAATAGCACTCGGATAAGTTTAACATTTTTAACACAATTAAACAACAAGCTGGTAGAGAAGCATCTCTGTCACTCCTTTAAATTGAATCAAAAGCGCAGCAGAGCAGAGTAAGCATAAAATTATTCCATCGACGCGTGCCTGTCTCAAACTAACTGAGCTATAATTTGATAATGTTCCTTATCTGATTATGACAGGACCGAAAAATTATATCCTTTTGTAATTAGGTTAAAATGCAATTTAGAGGAGTTCGCCGCAGGAGGCGCGCACGCCCGCACTTTATACTACGAAGCTAGGGGAAAGGGCGGTGCCCCATTTCTAACGGCTGATGTCAACTGGAGATATTATGAATGAATGTGGTTTATGTAAGTTGTCTTGTATAAACTTTGTTAATATCAGTCTACTTGGTAATGCGGCTAGCTTTTGATAGATGCTTAGTCTGGGGTAATATACATAAAGCCTTTATGTGTGGCCAAGTATCAAAAAAGGAGTATCAAATTTATGTCTGTTGAATAGTAGACAGAAATGAACTTATAACTTAACTTAAGTAACAGAAAACAGTTAACAACAAACATTACGAATAAATTTACCTACTGAGTGAGATACCAGTAATGGTATGTCATCTTACAAATAAATAAACAAAAGAAAATAAAATTAAAAAATACTCACCTAATCATAACATCCAAGCGTTCAGTCGGAGCCATTGCAATCAAGAATAAAGTACCGGCAAAACCATAAAATCAAAACTAATAAAACACGGGCACTGTCGTCACCCTTCAACCGAGTCACCCCACTTATTAAAATTAATAAATGGGCCCTTCTTCCGTATTAATGATCAAGTTGTGTCAATAAAGTTATAATATATTTGGCAAACATGCAAGCCCGAGCGCGGTTCACAGAAATAAACAAACCAAGAAATAAAAGACCTATCATTAAGCCATACGGGCACTTTCTGTCTATACCAACTTACAGGCTATAAATACTACATATTTGTTATCTCTTGTTATCAAGTATCAGCTATATATATATATATATTTATTATTACGTTTGCATGCATACTTAGATTACAATTTGGGTAATACTGATACAATAATACCTAAGTAGGTAAATAATACCTCACACCAGGTTTAACATCATCTGATATGATATTCGGATGTACCTATTGCAGTACTCAGACTTGTATCGTTGTTTTTATTTACATATAAAGTTTTTTTTACGAAAACTGTGTAATTGTAAATCTGCTTAGATTATTTAAAGGAGTTCTCTTGGATTGGATATCTACAATTTCATTTATTGATCTAGTTTAAATCTAAAGTATATTATAAAGTTATACAATCATGTGATGTTACCTGCAAAACTTTATTAAACCATCAGAAATAAGAGAGAAATAAACGAGCTTATTATCTCATTGGGCTACTAACTATACAATTAATCAAATAATTAAACCCAAAAATAAAGATTGTAAATTATAAAAAAGTGCGAATCATCTACTAAGACACATCTTGATCTTAATAAATATATGACTTAAAATACAATACACTCGTAATCTTTATTTATAACGGATATAGGTAAAAGTTAGGTGTTTATCATGGTGACAATGAATATTAATTTTATGAGACAATTAGGTTGATCGACGCTTCCAAACTTTAGTGCTATGGAAGTATGGATGGATGAAGTATGGATCATAATAGCCTAGCTGGTCAGCAAAATAATCTAAATTAAAAATGGCCAATCATATTTTACAGACAACAACTCATGGTGATGAAATAAACAAAAATAATTGTAATTTCCTAACGTTAGGTAATGCCTACTCTATTAGCATTATTTAATATCTGTAGGTACTATACCTAGTTTTCGGATAATAAATGCACTCATTCAATCTATCACTTGTTCCATATATGGACTTCCTTGTAAGGGTTAATAATGTGTACAATTTAAACTTAAACCTGACGGGAAGACGTTGTCACCCGGGAAACAGAAACATCTCGTCCGGGTGACACACTCACCCACACCCACTGTCATAAGAAATTACTCTTTTGAACCCAATAAACGTTTTTTGTATTGTATTGAATTGTATATAGTTTCTAAGTACTGAATGCACCAATGGATTTATCGTGAAGTACGTACCAGAAATCATTGATGTATATTTGCGTTACGCCATCCCCTTCAGTTAGTCTGGTTAGAGGGTTGGCAAGAGGGTTTACCAAGCAAACATTTATTATTTTTAATAAACACACTCATGTTATTTGCCTAATCAATTCTGTGTGGTTGGTGCACTTGGATCATTTTTACCTTGGCATACAAACAAGCTTGGAAGTCAGCTAGTTACTATGTGAAGAGCAAAAAGTGCAATAAGTGCTTGCAAAGACAATTAAGTTAATAATATAATACTGGTTTTGTTTTATCTTGAACATATCCTGTAATATGGCTTAAAATAATATGCAATATTTGAAAGCAGCATGTGAATATTTTTCATTTAAAAACATAAATGTGGTCAAGGATTTTCATTTCATCCCTCTCTTTCTCCGTTAATTATAGTTAGACGAATTTCATAAGTCCATTCCGGCAGTATATCTGGGACATGCGATCTCTTTTCTGTTTACACAACAAAAAGCATAAAGGTAATGTCACCAAGAAGTCCAAATGCTACCGATTTTTCGACTAATGAGGTTTTATGCTGCAGCCGTGACGAACCGCGTCTCCAATAGCAGAAACACAACCTGTGAGGCATGCCTGCTGCCCTGCTTTACATTTAGTCAAGCTTCTTGATAATGAGCTGGCCACACAAATACCTATGGCTTGTTACGAATGCATTCTTATTTTTTTCATCGAAGGAGGTTTAAATACAGTTTTCAACTCTATTTGAATAGGCATCGAAAAAAACGTAGAGTGTCGCTAGGTTAATCATGAGGAATGAGTCAAATCCAGGTAAACTACAGTCGAATAGACATTAGATTATTAATTTGAATCTTCATAGCAAAAAAGCCTAATCAACCGAATCTGACAAAAAATATTTAAACAAAGGAAGGAAGCTGTTTACTTTCTTCTGGCCTACAGATAGGCATTTAGAATTAGTTCCCAGTAATGACTATTAAATGAACGACTTCCTCCTAGTTTTTATCCCAGAAGTTAAAAAAAAGTTCCGCAACAAATCGACTTACTTACCTACCGCAAAAAGTGAAACTTTTTACAATATAAACTCATTCGTGCGTTTTTGTACCGGTTACGGTGTAAACAATGAAAAAAAAAGTTCAGCGAATCGGTTAAAACCGGCTCACTTTAGCTTCGTGATATTTAGGCATGATGTAGGAACCTGATTGGGATGCAGAGCAATTTAAATTAAATACTTTGTTTCCTTGTTCGCCATTTGCGAAGAGAGGTATTGCAATTTCAGCAGATTAAATTTAAACAAGCTCTTATAATGCACCTTGAAGTAAGCGGATGTACATGATTGACCTAAAAACAGAGTTTGTATAACTTAGCTTATTACCAAATTAAATAACTCGGCTATGTAAGTACTCTCTCTTTGAGTCGTATTTCCTCATGACTGAGGGTCGTGACTCCCCCGCAGAATTAATTCGTTAGGGGAGTTTTCTTGGGCAGATACATCGTGGTGGGCGCCCAGGTCCTTCCACGGAAGACGCATGTCCTCGGATATTGTGGTCCTCAAACATGTCGGTTTCCTCACGATGTTTTCCTTCACCGCTAAGCGAGTGCAAATCTACACATAACTTGAAAATACAAGTCATTGGTGTAGGGCGGATTCGAACCAGGGTGCGTCTGGATGAAAAGCAAACACTGGAACCGCTGAGCCACACTCGCTTATGTAAGTAAGTATGTAAGTACATGCAACAACAAAAAAGTACTAAAATATATTTCTCAACTCTCGACTATCGAAAATATTCACATCTGCCAGGATTTGAACCTGCAATTTCCTAGTCTGAATGCCCGTAGCGGTTAGGCATCGATAAACTTATTTTTGCACCTGGCTGTAATTTGAATGTAAAAAATAGTTAAGGTATCGTGTCAAAAAGTTTCAGTAAACAGGAAAATTTTCCAATAAGGAAAACAGCGCTTGGTCCTAAATCACAATTAGCAGTTAATTTGACTGTAATCATCATCATCACGCAAAAAGGTGAATCAAGCTTCCAGCGCAGATGATATAATCTACGGATATCTCACTGACTATTCAACCGTTACACTTGGCGATTAAGAATATTCTTTAAAATTGAGAGTGATCTGCCAGCAGTGTAGGTACTCTAAGTTCATATGAGATTGGTCAACTCTGGTATAGAGAGTTTTCAACCCGCATTATTTAGGCTCTGATATGGCTTACAGAGTACTGTACTATGACAAACAGGACCTTAAAGGCGTGATATTCAACCACAAAATGAAATGCCACTGTGAGCTTCTGGTCTGATGATGATGTAACCGCTCCATAAACTATATGTATAAGAGGAACAAGGCAACAACCTACTCAGAAATGAAACGTAACGTGTATTTGACATATATGTGTCTTAAATTTTTAAAGGCGTCTACTGTATGGTGTTTTACTAGTGCCCATCACAACACGCCCTGGTCGAATAGTGTTCTTGTCTTCACAATTAGTGTAATTACTTGCCCTTGTTCCTATTCTAGTCGCGTGCCAGATCGTCCTGCCTGCTAAGGTTAGCTACAGATACATGCTGATAACTCGAAGATAACGTACTAGATAGATGCCTCATTGTGAGAAAATAATTCTGTCAAATACATGACAGAACATTAAAAAATACCACGGGTTCTTGTCCAATCACACATCAACCGTTCTACTTGTTACTCATTGGTTTTAGATGTACCTTGTTTCCTTTCAATCTATTACTTAATCTGACATTATAACGGTCTGGGAAGAGTTTTTATATGAAGTTCATCGCGTAAGATAGCGTAAAAAGAATATAGAATGTAGATGTAATGATTTGTGTAGCTATGAATCCGTGATAGGACCAGAAACGCTTACACACGAGTGTTGAAAGAAGAGTTGTTTAGAAAACTAGTGGATATTGTCGGTTTTGTTTGCCTTGTTTCTGGATGTAAAGCCCGTGTCACTCTCGAGACCCCTATTATGAGCAATATCCAAAGAAAGAGAGACAAAGAACAAATATACTTTCGCTCTTGTAAAATGGTAATAAAGATCAGGAGTCATTGAATAATATTGTCTATGTCCAACCCGCTAAGGTTAGCTACAGATACACGGTGATAACCTATAATGACATCAATCTTCTCATAATGAGCCATTGTTATGGATAAGTTTAAAGTAGACTTGAATATGGAATAACCGGCCTTTGCTGTCTAGAATAGCGTGTATGCAATAAAAGCATCTGGTATATATAAAATTGGTTTAAATTTGATATATTCCAAGTATATTAGTTTGTGAAGAAATATTTTTTTAAAATTGATAAGGAATAAAATATTGAATCAGGCGTTACTCTGCGGAAATCCATTGTAAATGAAACTCTGCGCTAAATTTCCGCTGCGGAAAAACACTACATATTTCTCCAGAGTTTCAAGTAAGGAATATTCGCTTGATTCAATACCCGCACAAGCGAAAATGTGGTTGTAGATGGAATACCAATTCGAGGGCATGTGTCTTCTGTGGTAGGCCTCCCCCACCATTATGTATGTGATCAATAGAACTCTCATAACGAAATAACTGTACGGGGGAGTCACAGCTCTCAGTCATGAGGAAATACGACTCAAAGAGCGTAAGACGGATCTCGGACTTGTAATCAAACTACATATGTATATAAGTAATACACGTCGTTAGGTTCATGGTAAAGATTTTCTATTTGAAGGTTAAGGCAAGCCATTAGCAATACTATCATAAGAAATAACGCAAATTGATGTACATATTTGCATAATTCCTTATGATGGTGTTGCTAGTGTGATGGAACTTGAAATAGTTTAAAAAAATGTGATATGTTTGCTGGTGATCTTATGAGTAGGTACATATTCATAAGTTATTTATTTATTTATTTATTGTTCACTTGCCCACAGCACTTACAGTTTCCCAAAGCGTGCTGTGGGCCAACCTTAAAAAAAATATACTATTATATTAAAATTAATCCCTATACCTAGACTTATAGTAAATTTTCCTATTATTACAAATAAATATACTACAACATTGTAATATAAATTTAAATATGGTTGTTTTATTATGGGTGTTTTCACGAATATAATGTCACTTATCTAGCCGAAACTGATAGATAAGTTTATTAGATGTTGAATAAGGTGTTATTTTGCGTTTTGACTAAAAAGATGCTTAAGATTTTCCCAAAGTTACGAGTATCTCAGATACACCTAATTTTCTCAAAAATCGCTTCAAAATAACTTCATTGAACAAAAGTTTAAGTTGTTTACTATCTAATAATAAATATTATAGTGAATATATAGTGAATTTGTGCACGTTACTGCTCAAACGCTTTTTTTATATTATTGTTTTTGGAACTATAGTAGTGACTTAGATTTGTCATTCTTTGAGGTGCAAGAATTTATTCACATATGATTTATTTTTACCTTTATTTTTGAGGTGGAGGCGGCTTATGTCCAAACTTGGACGATCCCTTAAGGCCTTATATACTCGTATTATTAATGTAAATTTGACGTCACTAGTAATTATTATTTTTTGACTTTCTAAATATTACATTACAAGACTTATAATTTAAAAATTATATGTAATAATAATATTGTAATTTTAAACTGGGAATTAATATCATAATTTTTATTAGATTATTGAATGAAGGGATATAAAGGCTATTTTATTTATTTTTTGCAATGGTATTAACGATACAATTATACGGAGATGAGATCAAAAGCAGTGCCATGACAAACACACACTTTATTTCATGGTTAAAAACCTATTAAAACTGACCATCTAGGCTACCGTGATACTTATCAACAAGCAATCATCTTGCTGGTCATGTGACCGATAATAAAATTATCAATTACATAATAAAAGTAACAAAACCGACTTCAGGCGTATATTTCCGTACAATATAAAAATTCATAAAAAAAAATAAGGCTGAAAAATTCCGGCGTTGGTAACCTTTCTATGGACCCTGCTGTCTGAAATAAAGACCTATTATTATTATTATTATTTAATGCTGTCATATTTCTTAACACTTCTTCTTTATAAAACTACAATTTAAGATTTAAACTCCTGTACATAAATCTATGTAATATCTGTGTTTATTCTGGCATAATAAAAGAATTTGTATTTTGTATTTAATTTTATGGAAACATCCTTTGAAACTTTACCTACTTTTACTCAACGAAACTACATATAGTATAAAGTATTATGTATATATAGATAAAATCAACACAATAATTAGTATCTTTAATAAAGAAAAAATCGCGTAATAAACGTACAAATTATTATTCGAGTCTTGGGTGTTTTATGGATGAGGTCTGCACAAGATCGACGCAGCTGGCACATACAAAGAGAGGCCTATGCCCAGCAGTGGGATAGAGAAGGCTGTGGATGATGATGATGAAACATACAAAACTACAACCATTTTCAGTAAAAATAAAATCTCCTATTTTGAAGTCGGTTTCAAAATTACACAATATGTCGAAATTTACGCAATATTTCTTGATAATTTTATTTTTGGTTTTACCAAGACAGATATATTATTCTTATCAGTGATTATTACAATACTTGTATATTTAGTTCCAGACCATGTGTAACCTTGAAGTACCGCAATTCGATTTGAACTACTGTAATAAGATAAGATATCGAGTAATTAATTGAGTAATACATATTTCTTTTTATATCTCTTTATGAAAAAAAAAATCATCAAAACATTTGTGTGATAAAGAAATTTGGTTGGATATATATTTAACTAGCTGTGCCTGCGACTTCGGCCGCGTGGAATAGTTGTTTCGGGCATCATATTCATTTTTGCAAACAACCTCTTCAGCTTTATAAATTATAGCTGTTACCCATGACTTGAACCGTTTTCGCAGCGCACGAAACGGAACCCCTCAAAGATGAAGAATTTTCCCCGTTTTTTCCAGATTTTCCATTGTTTCTTCGCTCCTATTAATTGCAGCGTGATTTTATATAAAAGCCTTCCTCGATAACTGGTCTATTCAACACAAAAAGATTTTTTCAATTCACACCAGTAGTTCCTGAGATTAGCGCGTCCAAACAAACAAACTTTGCAGCTTTACAATATTAGTGTAGATGATGATATTTATCATCATAAGGATTTTTTAAAATCCTGAATAAACAAGATATTCGAAGGTCAGCTTTTTTTGCTTTTTAGCTTTTCGTAGGAGTGTATAAATAGGAAGGTTTGGGATTATAATAATTTAATAAACATTTCTGTTTGGGATTACGGAGGTGTGATGGTAATCGGTCTGTGTAAATTCAATATTCTGCCAAATCAAGTAGTTCGGGAGATGACATCATGAATTGAGAACAATAAATCAGTCCACGGTCAGGTGTTGGAGGCGCGTGGCGAAGCCCTACTGGCCGGGGCTTCGCGTGACGTCAGCGCCATCTGTCCGGCAGATGGCAGCACCCCTGACCATCAGATCATATCGCACGCACGCCAGCACTGAGGTTATAATTAGTACTTTAAAGTCAGCAGCTTGTTTTGTTTGTAAATAAACTACTTAACTAGCAGCACCTCGCGGTGTCATCCGCGTATATTTAGGATAAAATACTTTTGTCGTAATCTAGGGTGTCATCTGTAATCAGCATACTACAATCTAGTGATCTTCAAAGCAAGTGGGAATGGATAAGCGCGTTGAAGTCTAGACCATTATGCAAATAGGTATGAACAAATGCAAAACATACATAGGTCACTGTTTTTAAAAATGTTAATATATCCCAGACAACGTAAATATTTTATGAAAATAGTTTACAAAATGTAAATCACAAGTAAAGTAACTGATAGGTACCATATGCAATACACACAATTGCTTTAGATATTTTTATTAAGATGCGTGCATATCGAATGCACCCCATTGTTTTTACGGCTATCTAAAAGCCAGGTAATAACTGGCCTCATCATTATAGTGATTTCATGGCGTTTGGGGGAAGCCATATGTCCATATTCCACGATACTGGTCTATTAGAGTGCAATCATTGACTCATATTTTCATTGTTTAGTTATTTTAATCTTATTGTTTAATCATTTCATCGTCATTACGGTTGAACATGGATCTCATATGAGTACCAAATAAAACTTACTATTCAATTTACTTTATTCGTAGTAAGTGTTGTTTTGTTAGTTATTTGTTATTTATATCTAATAGAAATCATCTCCAATACATATGAATCATTTTTAATCGTGTTCAAACTGTTCATACTCGTAACTGCACTAATGAATACGATATCCAACACATCAAAAGAAAAAATCGAAGAAAACGACAAAAATGTAAAAGGAAAATCAGATAAAACTTTATACAGATAATGGAAAATTAGGATTATGCTTGAGGACAAATTGTTCAGACACCTACTATACCATTTTTACTCGTAATAAATAAATAAATATATAATCGTTTATTCATGTAAAACTTAATGTCTACGTACATACCTAGTTACATAAATACAGAGTTTTTTGTTTCTTTTGGCTACTCCAGGTAGGTTTAACTGGGCTATGCGCTAGGTATCCTGGGATCCTGTGATGCAAAGCCGCAGTATCTCCTGCGTAATATAGAGTAGATTAAAGTAAAATAATAGAGTAGATTAAAATAAAATGTTTCGCAAGATTTCCGTGTGACTGTAATCCTTTCCACCTCGTTACTTACAAATTGTTGATTGACATCTTTTATGATACAAACTAAAGGCATGTTTTATATCTCCAGAAAGATGTTCAGGGATATGAGGAAAAAGTTGACATAAGCTGTTTTATTTGGAAGCATACGCTTAGAAATTGTATTAGGAAAATTCAGATAAAAACATGGTGTGTAATTAATAAATTAGAAATTCTATATGAATAACTGTCTAATGTAATATTGTGATAAAGATTTAAAAGTATATAATAATTTTATTTACAATAATAAAATTTAAAAACAAGTGAAGAAAAACTAAACATACTACTTCTAATTACTACAAAAAAGGGGCACTTAGAAAATCTTTAGAAAAACCTAAAGATAAAGTAAAAAGAGATAAAGTTTTATATACATTTAGTTTTATTGTGGGCGCTTCCGTGGGTCGGATGACATGATAAATTGTAGGTCCCGGCTGTTTGTCTAGTACGGTAGTCGTCAAGCCATGTCAGAGGCCCTTAGGGCGGCTTGATAAACTCTCGCCGCCAGAGTTGGCCACTCTCATTCGATAAGATTTACATTTTACCTAATTTACATAGTTTATTTATATGAACGCGAGTAAAAGTACATTTGTCTATTCAAAAGCAACAAATTAGAACAATAGTGGCTAGCAGACCAGACATGAAAAACTTTCCGCTATTTTTCCCACATATACAAAAACAAATAAAAAATAATCACGCCGGAGAAAATACAATGAACTTTCACGTTAGATAAACCGAGGGGACTACTCTGGAATTCTCAGCTATAAATGTAAATATAATATAAATACTATATCATACCACAATATCCGAGGACATTTGTATTCCGTGGAAGGACCTAAAAAACTCCCAAAAGGCACCCAACAGAACTCCTCTTACGAATGAATTCTGCGGGGGAGTTACGACCTTCAGTCATGAGGAAATACGGCTCAAGAGAGAGAGAGAGAGAGAGACAAATAACAAGAATCGTAAAACAGTTCTATGACAAATCTATACGATTTTTTTTAATATACTGATTGCGTAATCTTATGATGGACAAGCGTTGTTATAATTATTGCAAAACATGCTGAAAGTGCTACTTATAGTTTTATTGCTGTGCATTAAGTCAATCTTAAAATGTTATTCGCTAGTAAGTACTCAATTTTCAAATTCGCAAGATTACAAATTTAGAATAATAACAATAAAAAACAACACAACAATATTAATTAAATTAACAACTATATACCTAATCTCAAATACATACAACCTCTACATTCGTCAGTTACCATTACATTCGTATGCTCATGCTCAGAAGGTAAGTAATACTTTGTCATATAAAACAATGATACATGCAACAATATTACTAACCTAAAGTTACCCTCCAGGTTGATTTAGTACAATTTGGCAGAATCAAAGCGGAAAAGTTGCCTTGCGGTAATGCGGTGGAGGTCGGTAATTGTGTTTGGGAAACAATCCGTTTCTCCGCCGAGATTGTGAGATACATTCCGAACACGCACGGGAATACCTGACGCCACTATTTTCTATTTAATGTCTCAAAATATACGATACTCGATGTATTTTGGGTGAGATATACTTTCACTATAGACTGTAGGTATGTCTATTATCACTATAGTTCATACAAGATTGAGAACTTTACATTACTCGTACATATCAATTTATGGAAGACCTGTGCAACGGTGACTGGATGATATTAGAAAGTGAGAAGGAAACATCTGGACAAGAACAGCGCAAGACAAGGATACAGGGTATTGGCGTAAGAGGGAGGAGGCCTATACCCTGCAGTGGGTCTTTTTAGGTTGATGATGATGATGATCAATGAATATGATGACCTAAGTTCATCTGTTGCTTTATTTTGAGTTAAGTTATGGCTTATTTATTTATGCATACACGTCCAAAGGTTAGTGAGGATGTATGTAAAAAAATTGGTGAGAGTGGGAGAGTAAAATATACATATGATTAAATCTTGTGACATGGATATCGCCGGAGAAATAATATTTTAAATGTTTTTTTCATGATTTGCAGGGCACTTGGAGGTAAGATACCGTATTCTAATCGATATGAAATGAAATCGTTTGTGTCATGCAAACGTTATATTTTTGATTACAGTTTGGTTAGGTTAGACTGCAATCAAAAGAGAACCTATAATTTTGTATTATAAATATTAATATATTATTTCATTATTTAATATAAACAAAAATATAATTGAAATGCTAATTAAAGCATAATAATATACACTTACATTTAACAAATAAAAATAAATTTAAAGTGCATAATTGAAATGTTAAAACAATGCTTAGATTTCTTACGATAATTTTCCATGGGCAAACAAAGGACCAAAGCAAGTACTTGTTAATTATGCCCGTTTATAACAGCTATTAAAAAATGACCTACATAATAAACAATGGAAATTCACTTTAGTCCATGACAGCTTAAATAAACGACACTAGCCTGTCGACAAAAGAAGTCAATTATTACAATTTTTAGATCGATTAGGCGATCTAACTCGCAATTGTAACTAAGCTAATTAACTAAAAAACGAATCTGGATCTCGGAATCCTTATTTGTAGGCATTATGGTCAAGTGCAAAGCCATTTAATATTGCACTTGACCAGATTTCGCGTAATGATGAGTAAAAATTACGAAATTGCAGATTTACCTATAACTACGAGGTAAAAAAACAACAGGTATTTTCCTAAGCGTTTCTTAGTTTTGTTTATATTATGCATTTGTGAGAACGGTGAAACTTTGGTAGGTTTTTCTTTGGTCTAGAAGGAAAAAATATAATAAAAAAAAACATCTTATTGGTAGAGCAAAGCATTGAGGTTTCATATCCAAACTGGCTTTTAAATTAAATTTATGGTAAATAAACAGATTATTATTTATTTATTATCTGAAAACTAGAAAAATAACTATTACAGCTACATTTAATGGCAACGTAAGTCAACTGACTAGTAAACATTCCAGTCTATTGTCATCAATCACTGAACGCGTGCCGGGAACTTTTTAGCCGCGAGAAAAAACAATGGAGCAATCTCTCACAAGTATCGTTTTCACTGGATCTGTGTTACCCCGTGATAATTGAATAGAGAGGGGTCTGTGCGACCCCCGGGCGACATTAGTGATACATTTGATTCGTATGTGGCTGGTCTGACGGACCCTATTGTCGTATTTTCTACTCTAACTAGTGGAGTAAACTCACGGTCTGACACGGGTTCAGTCGTTCGAGGGTTTATCGTACAGAGGGTTTTGTAAGTGGAACGGTATTGTGCCACTTAGAAAAAATTAAGACGCTCTCCGATTACATATTTTTTTGTCTATTGAGCTCTTATGTTTTTTGTAGCCTGTGGCTTAGCGAAACGCAGCCGTAGATTTCATTCGCGGTTACTAAAGTTAAGTAACTGCCGTCACGTCAGATCTTAGATGATATTGCCCACACAACAAGAAAAAAGTGACATTAACCACAGGCATATACGCATTTCATTATAGGACAGGCACTCGTTGGAGGATTTGAGAACAACACCAGAGTTTTTCATTTTTCTTGCGAACTTTGGATGTTCCTTCTCTACGCTTTTATTATGTTCGGTGTCTGCCCATCAAATTTGAATGAATTTTTCACTTTTGGATTGAAAATTACTATTATAAAACAGTATATATATATAGTCTACTAGTATATGAAACCGGATAGAAGTTTTTATTAGTTCTAGCAAAAACCAACCTAATACCGTAGCGTAGTGGTTACAACTTTTTACCTTTACACGCCTATTTACTGACATTTTGATGAACACAACGTTACAAGTGTTTTAATTGTTAGTGGAGTCGGTATATAATGTTATTTAGGTAAAATAAGCATGTACATGAAAAATAAACCGACTTCTTTCAGGAATACGTGGATATCTCAGAAAGTACTGAACCGATTTTGATGAATCTTTCACTGTTTTCTAAGTTGACATACATAACGTAATAATTAACAAATATACGCATATAATACAAGAATCACATCGATGGCAGTTATAGATTCCGAGATATGAACGGCCAAACATACATCAATACATATATACAAACATACACTCACAAAATTTGGCAACCGAGATGGAAACTTAATTTATAGACATAATGATCAAATTTTATCGAATTCTTTCATCTTAAGCTAGTACCAAGTATTTTTTTAAGTAAGTAAATAAGATTTCATTCTAACAGTATCACAAACAAACAGATCGAATTACCTTCTTTATTTTTAAGAAGTCGGTTAAACACGACAATAGCTAGGTATTTGTACTGCGTCATTCAGCACGCAAGCACAATCGATGTCCTTGCGAACCCAGAACACGGGAAGCGAAACTAAAATACCTAATTATAGATGTTTGATGCTGTTTTAAGATTATATTTTTGCAATATAAGCCCCTCTGGCATTGGGCTGGTGCACTTAGACTATCTTTAGTAGTATGTTTAGTTTTCTTCCCTTTTCCTTCCCTTGTTTTTATGTTTTGTTTTTAGCCCATCTTATTGAATATTCAAATTAGTTCATATATTCATAGATAACAATGCCTTGGTGATTCATTTTGTTGAATCTTTGATGGCACTAATAGATTACTATGCATTAATATAACCATATTAACCATAAAATAATCACCATAAAAACAGATGAAAATTATTCTCAATTAAATTAATGGCGTGGAAATCTAGAGATAATCACAATAAATTATTTACAAAAAACATGTATAATATAAATAAATAATGTTCACTATAATCGTATTCTGAAAAAAGTTATGAAACGAACTGGAAAACTTAATAGTAGTCATTTAAATGTGTTAAGTAAATTTTCCTCATTACTCATCATCAGGTTTTCTGTGTATGAAGTTTAAGAGACATAGTACACTGTAGTACATAACTTGCAAAAGCACTACAAACATGATTAAAGACCAATTCAATGGGGGGATCGTTATTTTGTAATCTGCACTTTATTAAACGTAATATTTATGTAACTTATCTCCACATGTAACATGTTTTAAGTTTATGCATAAACAGTGACTTGATAAACAACAATGTAAATATAAATATAACGTTACTAGGTTTAATACTTACACTAGTAATTCTACATAGTTTTATCATTTTCATTTCAATAAAGATATTTGGAAATTGAAATTGAATGGGCAGTACAATGTACAACTTCAACTGTTTATACCAGAAGCAATCCAGTAAATAAAAACAAATGCCATCTCTCAGCGGGTCGCAGCAGTTTGTATTTGTATCTCTCGCAGGGGGTCATTACTGAACTCCATTACACTTTTTGTGCCAAGTGTTTTGGTGGTAAAACAAGGGTGAAAACGACCCTACGACTCAACGACCCGACGCTACCCAGCCAGTGTTTTTATCACTCGACAAAACGAGAAATATTTATTGGATATCTTTTGTTAGATGCTTGTTTTGGTCCTGATAAAAAGAGGGGTGTTATAACTGCTTATGTATGTGAGAAACTGTATCTGTCTGCGGTATTCGTTTCGAAATGATTTCATTTGACTGCTACTTTTTACACCGGTAACTGAATCGATGCTATCTCTAAGTACAAAGTCCATAAATTGACAAGATATTTATTAATATAAAATTATAGTTTATACGATCTTAGCGACAAAATCAACGAAATCATTACTATTATTTAATATAATGTGAATAATTAAGCTTTTTTTCATCATTTTCATTATGCAACCAGATATCTTGTTTAATTACAATTTTATTAATGCGTCATCTTTACCTCTTCTACCAAACCCAATACATTTTCACCCAAATGATATCATTAAGAACTTATAATATTATTAGAGTACATATTTTGACCAAATCCGTTTAAAAATAAATACTTAAGTAGGTAATTGAATAAACCGGTAATACATTTTGCACGTACCTACTGACTTTCAAGGCCCTAACTTTTGCAGGTTCAATATCAAGTTTAAGGTAGATTGTAACCTGTTGTAGAATGTCTGCTCACAAAGTCACGGACACAAATCAAATTATTTTCGATCAAAAAAATTAATCAGCAAAGGGGTAATTTGATTAAAGAACGTTTGTACAATGAAACTGAAAGTAAGCATAAAAAATAAAGCAGGAAGTAATGTTGGTTATTTTTCCCATTGTATATCATCGTTGTTTTGGACCAACTTTTATATACCTATGTTAGGCATATAAAAAGTGTCTTATTAGTTGCTAAGTCATGTCAGAGGCCCTTAGGGCGGCTTGATAAACTGTCGTCACCAGAGTTGGCAACACTCGTTCGATAAGAAGAAGAAGATACGAATTCAATTTATCATTTGCATAATCATGTATTTAATGATACCCTATGTTACGCAAAAAAAGGATTTACATCGCTAACTGGTCATTTTTTACCAAACAAAAACAATTAAAAAGCAATCTGTATTTTTAGTAAACAAATATATTCAAAGCCTTATCGATGACTGAACTGAGAATGATATACATATGTAGGTACCTGTTATTAAATAATATTTTATTTTTTCTTTGCGCAGTGCTTTTATTAGCCAAAATAAGAAGGAAAACTATACAAACGCTACAAACATACAATGCTTTTAATTAAAACCAAACCACAAAACCACAAAAACTCAAAAAACAAAGTAGAGCAATCGCTTTTGGCATTTGGCCTTTTATACCGTGTTAGTTCTTACTTAAGTAGGTAGTAGTTTTCATTTTTTTCTTTATATTCAATCTTAAAAATAAACTAGCAATACATTATATTAATAAAACTGCTATATTTGTGCCTTCACACACTCTGCAATGCAAGTTAACGCGACCAAGTGAAAATAAAATGGGGGGTCAATGACCAGACAACGAGGCTCACATTCGCACCGGAGCCTTTGAGAAATATTTTACGAGCTTTTGTACCTGTTTTCTGGGTGAGCAGTACATAATTAATGAAACTTTTACGTACAAACAAACGAATGACACAGATATTTTTGGTTTTGGACTGGCCTGTTAGCTTAGTTGTTAGTGGCTCTGCCTTCTAATCTAGGATTGCGGTTGCGATTCCCGCATGACACAATTATGAATTTTAAAATTATAATTACTTGTGTTGATTCTGGTCGTTTCTATGTATAATAAGTATCTATTTACAGAAAAAAAGTATATGAGTATTATATCCGTCATCTAGTACCCAAAAGTTTGCTTAGTGTGGGGCTAGATGGCGCTGTGTGCAATGTCCCGGAATATTTGTTTATTTTATTAAATGTTTGTAGGATCCTCAACATATGATATAGAAGCGCTTAGCGACATCCAACTCAACAATAAGTATATTCTAAACCTGATTGGAAATGAGCGAAAAGAATACCTTACTAACTTGGCAAAATACTCATAAATAGATATAATGTTTCGTATTATATTAAATCTGACAGAAAACACTCAACAAAATGTTCAGGCTGCCTAGTTTAAGAGCCAGTTCTATTCTGTACAGCCATATTTGTTAGACCACATTATATGGTGTGCCGCTTCAGTTAACTAGGCGATCAAACGACTGTCTTTGACTGTAAAGTGCAAAAAATGGCGATTAAAAAAATCTCACGACCCAAATTGAATCTTCCATGACGGTAGGTAGAATGAGTGATTAATCATAAGACAATGTACTGGAGTCTCGCAATAGGTATTGCGTTATTTCAGCCAATTAAGTCTGAGAAGGAAGTATGTACCTACTCGTACCAACGTAATGTATAGCTATTCTAGCGCTCAATCTATTCTAATATTATAAAGCTCGTCCTTACGTCCTTACGTCCGTCCGATACCTGCAGCTGCACTCCACTCACAAGAACCAGAAACATTAAGTACCTCGGAATTTATATCGATGACCTGCTTAACTGGCATACACATATCGATGAACTGACAGCTCGAACTAGAAAATTAGTCTATATCTTCAAATCCCTTCGGAACTCCGCCAACTCTCAAACACTTAGGCTTGTTTATCAATCTCTTGCTGAGTCTATTCTTAGATACTGTGTTCCAGTATGGGGTGGTGCACTAAAGACTAAAATGCTTCAACTCGAGAGAGCACAAAGGTTAGTACTTAAGGTCATGACCAAAAAACCATTCCTATACAACACTACTCAATTATATGTTGATTGTCGCGTTCTGACAGTTCGACAGTTATACATACTTCAGACTATCTTACGTGTACACTCTTCACTTCATTACGATCCAAATCACTGCATAGAAGTCAGGCGTTCTGATCGTGTTTGTAACTCTTTATCTCCGCGTACAGTTTTCTACAGCCGTTTTTATCCATGTATAGGACCTCGACTATATAATAAAATTAATATAATATTAGAAATATATGCAATGACAAAGCACAAATGCAAAGTCTTCTGGTCTTCAACTGGCTTCTTACCCTCGACTACGACGCAACGGAAAATCTTTTTGTAATTGAAAAATAGGACTTTTTTTTTTCATGTACATTCTATCTTCTTACACACACATACAAAGACACTATTATCCCACTCTCTACGACAGTAAAAAACACACACACAAACAGACACAGACATTAATCTCTAATTTCATACTTCTACACACATAAACATTCAATTATTACTATAAAACACACACACACACCTAAATATGAACCTTAAAAAATGTATTTGTAATATAATCTCATAATAAGTTAGATGGAGTCAGCGGCGACCACTATCCATTTATTTTTAGTTACTAAGTTACTCTGTACCGATGTCCGAAAACAGGCCTTGCAGCCTTAAAGAGACATCGTACTGTGTAGGTGATTACTTTACACTTTGATAAAAAAATACTTGATACTTGTAAGTCTTTGTTTCGATCCTTGGGGAAGATATCCAGTATCTGACACACAAGCTTAAGCTTAGTTCGGGGCTGAGGGTCAACCTCTGGGATGGATCCACTGATGTTTCATGAACATATTATTTTTTGTATCACCTGCACATTGTTTTATGTAAACTTAAAGAAATAAAGATTTTTGTATTTGTATTGTATTTGTAAAGCTGAAGGGTTTGTTTGTTTGTTTTAACGCGCTAATCTCAGGAACTACTGGAGTGAATTGAAAAATTATTTTTGTGTTTAATAGATCATTTATCGAGGAAGGCTTTAGGCTATATAACATCACGCTGCAACTAATAGGAGCGAAGAAACAATGGAAAATATGGAAAAACGGGGAAAATTATTCATCTTTGAGGGCTTCCGTTGCGTGCGCTGCGAAAACGGTTCAAAATATCAAAAAAATATGTATGAAAGAATTATTTCCCTTGAAATGACCTAACAAAATGTCTGAAACAGTATATGTCTATCTTTTAAGGTTAACTCAAGAGACCCGTATTTATGGTAATAACTATTCCACGCGGACGAAGTCACGGGAATCAGCTTGTAAAAACATAATCGTGTCATAACAGACGCAACGACGCGACATTCGGTTGAAAATAAACGAATTTCGCAAGCTATTTGACTAAGTGATCGCATAACATTTACATGGGCTAATACGCTCGAATGCAGCGAGAGGATCGTCATCAATCTTGGCGAGGGGTGTGCGAGTTTGGCCCGATAATGCGCTCAACATATGGCGTCATCGGCGATAGTGCTTCCACACCTATGCCCGTTCCGCGCCGCTGCCCCCGAATGCTCCCATGTGCCCATGAAACCCCGTGGCCCTGATCACCGACCTTAGATACTGCCACAGTCACGCTACAAGTGGACACTACACATCAAAGAGCCATTGTAAGCCTCTTTTGTGCATATCAATAGCAAATGTTACATTCGAATCGAATAGGTAGCTTTGTAGATCCATTTGCAAATTACCCGCATTTAGCTAGCTGTTTTGGATGAGTGAGATCAATATCATAGTGGCGTTAGTATGTCGTTGTGATTCTAAATTGTTTTCAAATCTATTGGACATGGAATCTGTTAAAAATATAGGGAATATGCATGCTTGGTCTTATTCATATTGTAGTGCGCATAAATTGTGTAATAAATTTACGACTGTTACAAAATTCAAGTGAAAACGCAAGTATTTAAATTGCCGCCATAAATATTTATGGGGACATGGATTTAGGTAGGTAGGTGAGGATGCGAGGGGCGCGGGGGGCGCGGTAAGTGCCGCGAGCCACATGTCGCTCTGTCGCGCTAATCTCCAGGATTTGCCATCCAGTGTCCCTCTACAACATACATCCCTGTCCCACCCCTACCCAAGCGATACATCCATCTCATGCGACTCATTGAATATTATTGCTCTATGGGGATTTTGAAAATATGGAGCCGTTTAGCGAAAGCCGTACATTGTATCCATCCAGCGGAATTATTCATACGAGGCCCGATGCATTTATCACTTAATGGTATTAGCTATTAGAGCGTTTAATCGCTCGATTTGCGACTTTATGGCCGGAGCTTAACTTTAAAGAGATATTGTCAATGGTTATTTGCACATGTTCAGGGAAATGCTCTTGACTTTAAAGACAAATATTATAAGTATCAGCTAATAGTCCAGTAATATATTTACTGCATGAAAGTGAAAAAACTAATTGCAATAAAGGACCACATAATATACCCACATATGTACCTGGCTGCTGAAAAGGAAAAATGTGTTCCATAAGAATTGCTATATACCTAATATTTTATTAGTTTAGCCTCGAAAGTTAAGTTTTGCATTTTAGTTGCCAAAATAGAGTGATTTGAATTGCGTGGTGAACAAATAATTTGTGATACTCTATGCCTAACTAGACTTAGCTTTGTACAGTAAGCAATCAATGTTCATTGGGCAGATCACGGCAAATGCTTTACTGATTGAAATAAATCAGTAAGTCAAAGTCGGTATAATAATGATCGCACGGTGCTGTCAGCGCACCATGCGGCTAAACACATGGCGACTTCTGTGCAAATACCAACCATACTCCTTTCTTTCCTAGAAAATTTTAGGACTTTATAGTAGGAATGTTAGGGGTGGTTTTGGCTTGAACTTTAAGTCAGTGATTTCAATTGTTTGTTGGTTCAGTGGAGTGCATTGTGGGGACTCTGGCTTGTCATTGCTTCCCTCGTAGTCGGAGCCCTAAAATACCGTGCGTCTGCCGGACGAACCGACAGGTTCACTTTTGTTGAGAACAAAGCCGCGCATTACAGTTCGATTGTCGGCACAAATGTTGGGTATTACAAAGCATTTTGTGTTTGTCGACGATTATTTTTGAAGTTCTAATTCATTAGCGAGTTCCTGTTGGGTGGCTTTTATTTGTTTAATTTTGTTGGTAGAAATAATAAATCACAGTTACGAATTTTACAATGTTTATACGAATTGTTATGTTTCATTAAATATATGCAGTTCGATAGTAAGAACATTTTTTCGATGAAACCTAAATACATTTTTAAATACAAGCATTTCAAGACTTCCATAAATAAAGTCAGAGAAAATTTTCGCACAAAAAATCGGGACGCAAACGTAACAAAGAAATGGAAGGACGGAGAAAAACTGCAGAATTTCTTATAACGTCTGGGGGTAGGTATTGACTTTTTCATATCAACAAAGACTTGACTGGAATGAAAATATTTCTCTTGCGGAGGTAAGTCAATAGAGGTTTGAGGCATTGGCCGGGAGGCGGTGTAGGGGGGTGAGGTGCGGGGCGCGGGGCGGGAGGCGCCTGGGGACGAGTACTCTTCTTGATTACAGCACTCCCCTTTTCCCCTGCTCCCCTCCTCCCCTTCACCCCACCCCGCTGCAATACACATAAGCCTACACGATGACAGCCAAGTATAACTTTCATTTGTGCCGTGGAAACTCTGAAATTATTTTGACGCGAAAATTACATTTTCGCACACGAACGCGTAGTGCTAGATTTGTGTAAAATAAAGTTATGTAAAACCTTCTTTTGTTCGCTTGAGCGCAGATAACGATGACTGTGATAAAATGTAGGTTTCATATCATGTACAATGTGTAGGTTATATAATTAAAACCACTTTCAATCCATACATTTTATGATTACTTACTAATAAACGAAGAAAGCTACATACTTAACAAGCAATTAAAGTACTAACCCATGTTCTGGTCTACCAAAAGTTAGTATCTAGCCATAAACCGTTAGAACCAGCGAATCTAGTTCTAAAATAAGAGTGTTTGCAAATATCAATGTTTATTATCTATATCATTACGGTCTCATCGAATCGCGACATTTAGTAGTGTAGATTTTCGTATAGCACAAGAAGGAATTTATAATTTTAAATTCAGTAATCATTTATTTATGACAGGACCAGAGAGACAGAGAATTAATGGTTTCGACAACTTTATACTACTACTAAGGCTACAAAATCTCAATCAATACTACTAAATCTTAGACAGTGCGTAATGCAAAAAGCCAATTCGGAAAGTAGAGATTTCCGTGTAGCACGCAAGGGCAGTCGTAGGCCGTAGGGCGCAGGTGGGGCAGAGATTGCCACATCAAACATGCAAGAGATTACGCTATGTCGCTCGTAAAAATGCATATTTAAACCACCACGACACAGTACACGTGGCTAGCAGACACTCATATTTGTACAAGATATGCTTAATTCACAAAATAAACGAAACGTTGTAAATAAAATAAATAAATAAAACGTCTTTAATTCAGGTTTACATCCATATTTCACATTACAAAATAAAATAATAATGATTGAAATGTCACACAGAGCTTAAATTAAAAATAATTATGAAACAAAATAAAGATTAAAATAAAACGTATGATTATCTTCATTAGAACGTAGCGGAACTCAGTGAAAATGGATTCAATTTCTTGAACAATTTAGCACAATAGCTTAACTTACTAAACCGTGAAAAACAAACACAAGAGCGGTAATACCTAATGACGTTCTAAGTTTTTTTCGCAAACTACGAGTAATTTAGATTAGACACTTGATCTTTTTACGAGGGATAGGTTTGCGTTTGACTACAGCCTGCCAAAAAACTTGGAAAAAGAACCTTCCTCTTTTGGTTCAACTTCGATCACTGCTCGCGCGTCATAGCGTACTTACAAGCACCCTGGAAGTAAGGGCAAAAGCCTCAGGGCTTTTAATACGGCGCTGTAATGAGCAGCATTCTGGAGGTCGAGGAAGTCTCCTTAATTTCCGTAGTTAGGGACCCATTCAGGTGGATTGCCCCGCCTTATTAATCGCTTTACAGCGGTAAGGTGGAGCTATTTTGGGACTCGTAGCTTGGGGTAGACTCGTACCTTTAATGAAAAGGGCTTTAAGTACTTGCCCGTTTGCTATTTAATGTAGCCTAGGAGGTATATTTAGTTGTACACCAGAAGGGAAGGTCGTATTTAAGGGTACACATATAATTTGATGCTCACGTTTTTAATAGATAGGTAGGTAGATAGAAAATTCTTTATTGCAACACACGATATAAATTACAAAGAAATAAACAAATAAAAATTATACTCGACCACAAGTGGCGGGCTTATTGCTAAAAGCAATCCCTTCCAGGCAACCATTGGATGGAGCTTAATAGTACATTATATGTATGTAAGGTACATATGTGAAAGTGATCATAAATTTCTCACCTGATTTTGATTTGATTGTAGCATCTCGGCAGTGGATGGGTTCGAATTGCGATTCGAATGTATGTAATTCACGATTATTTTTACTCGCATCCAAAAACAAACGTACATAAGTATTAAGTTTACTTTCAATTAGTTTACTAACTTTAATATTTTTTTATAACGCATTTAATTTTCAGTGGTAAAACCCATTTGTTTTTTGTATTCTTGACTGCCGGTTGTGTATAATTGTAAAAATCTGACAATAAAAAAATTAATTACAACTTGTAATAAAGTAGATTAACGCAAAAGGATGCAATGAATGGAATTTTCTACCGCAAATCATCGATGATTGTGGTTTGCCATTCAAGCCATATGCAAAAAGTCAATCAAATAGTTTGATTGCTGTAGATTAATGACTACACCACTTATATAATATTACTATACTATTTATAGGTAGTTACTTATTAACGAAAGAACAAAACTTCCCAACACATACGAGATGTCATATAGATAGATAGTATATAGGTATGTAAGTAGTTGAGTTGTTTTTCGTTGGAAATACCCAACACGTACCTAGATGAATAAAGATTAGGTTGTATTTATAACAACCTTAGGTAGTCTAGTCTAAAATAATAGTTTTAAAAACTTGAGTTAGTTAAATTGTACTTATATTTTTAACAGTTCGAGCGCATTGAAAGTTTTCCTCGAAAACCTATTTAAAAGTGTTCTGTTGAAAGAAATAATCAGAAAACATGACTTACGTGCAATGCGCGAAAAGTTTTAGCAATAATAATATGGGGTCGAGTTTTCACATTGCCAAATTTTGTTCTTGCCAATAACATACCTAATCAAAAACTCAGAAACTTTGCTGGATCAAAACTTTCACCCACTCAATTACGATATAAAAATAAATGCGAGTCAAAAACTGACTCTAATTACTAAAGTTCCCCTTTTTATACCCTCGTACGCTGGTCCATGTTTTGATATGAATTTAGTAGGGAATTACTTGCATCGATGAAAATCTTTTGGAAGTCATCATTGACTTTGCTAATAAAAAATTTGTTGGAATTAATCGTAGTTTTGTTATTTATTGGGAAAGGATGAAAAAACCTTTACAGCTATGCATAATTTCTTATTGTATATTTTATCCTATCAATGCGCTACACAGAAGGATTTATTTACTTTAAGTAAAGTATTTCTAGTTTTTTTTTCAAATACCTACCAAATATCTACTAAGTAGGTGAAATAATGTTTATCTTTGTAAAATATTCTCATACGATTTTTATATCAATTATACCTATACACGTGCTATCTGTACGTAACACATTTATAAGTTACTGTAAAAGCCCGAACTCGATATAAGCCCTTTTTTTATTATAATTTACCACTATTCATTTAAAATTATTTATAGCCTAGACAAAACAAGACTATTATAGTTAGTACCAGCTAATTTATTCATTTCTACATTCATTAGAATTCTATTGATTAGCCACGACGTGTATTTCCAAATCCTATTTTTGAAACAACCGTAAATAGACTAAATTAGTTCGTGTCCATGGAAAGTATATCTAATGTGTTTTTTCTGACACCTGTATAAAATAATAACAAATACAAACAGTGAACACCTACTATGAAAATGTACCTACATTAATTCGAGGCAAACCCCCTCGGAACCCCAGTGCCGACGAGCCGTTTCTCTGATTGATTAAAACCATAACAAAAGGATAAAACTGATCACTCTGGCTTACACTGGAAGCCCTTTCTGTTCGAATAATCAAAGAAACCCTAAAAAGAATCAAGAGAGAAAAGTAATTCACAGAAATCATATTCAGAATGAATAGAAAATGACACGTTGAGGGTAGATTGGAAAACTCTCAATACAAAAATGAACAAACCAGTAATGAATATTTAAATACATAAGTACAATACATATATATGGGGCTATATTCATATTCGAATTCATATTTTTATTTCAGGACTGCAAAAGAGCTTCAGTTTATATTAATAAAAAATACAATGAATCACCTCGATGAGTGGTTCAAGGACAATGGCTTAAAACTGAATACTCAAAAAACTAATATCATTATATTTAATGCTGTTTCACCTAACACCAAAACACCCTCAGTTTGTTTTCATGATGGCACTACTTGCACTACATCAAATCTGGTAAAACTTCTTGGTTTCGAACTTGATCCTTCACTAACATGGAAACAACATATAGACACCACATGTAAAAAAATGACCAAGGGTATATTTGCCCTTAAACAAGTCAAAGCAATCACAACACCAGAAAATATGAAAGAGTTATACTATGCATATATCCATTCAACTCTATTGTATGGACTTATTTTATGGGGAAACTCAACAGATTATGAGCGAGTATTAAAACTCCAAAAAAGAGCCATACGAGTTCTAGTTGGAGGTAGATATCTCGAACCATGCAGAGAACACTTTCGGAACCTACAAATTTTGACGACAGTATCCCAATACATTCTGGAAATTCTAAAACACGTACACAGACATCTTCATCTATACAATATCAAAATTTCAAATGGAGACAAGAGATCGATCAGAAGAATTGATGGATTATTTTTATAAAAACCAAAACATCGTCTCGCCATGCTTGAAAAATTGCCTACTGTTATAGGTGAAAAACTTTTCAATAAACTTCCAGAAAAAATAAAGGCTATGACAAATGAGAACACATTCATCAATTCGACAAAAAAACTTCTACTCGATAAGACACTCTACACACTTAAAGAATATTTCAATAATGACTACAGTCACATGACTTTTGATGAAACTGTACCTGTACATACCAATAATAATGAACATACTTATAAAATATAATTGTTATATGCTGTGCAATTGTTTAGATTTTTAGTTAATTATTATTGTTTAATATTATACAAATAATTATATTATTGATAAGGAATTATGAATTATATTACTGACGTGATTTTATAATATGATACACACTGTACATAGGTATATTGTAGTATTCATTTTATATCATTAATAAATATCTTTATCTTTTATCTTTATTAAAAACATAAATAAGTCTTCAAGATATTAAAGAAACAAACTTTGAGTAGCAGAGTACCTAATTAATGAAGGTACGGTAATATTTGTTTTCGTTCTGCACAGAAGCAGCCGTATAAAGCCGTAGCCGTAGTTTTGATTCTGTATTCTGTACCATAGCTAAATATTTAAAGGAATGAATCTTAACTTCTCATATTAACATCTGTCTAATGTGGCTATGCTAAACATTTGAGGAAAATCAAGCACTCTGGAGTACTTACACATCCACCAAACGCGTTGTCAGGTATCGATGCCTAACGCTGTATTGTACTAACTTTTATTATTTTTACTACTAATCTTATCTGTTCTTTTCGGGTAAGCACGCTCCCTTTTAGGCCATAGCCTTTGCTTACCATCAGGCAAACTATGACTAAGTGTAGGTAAGCCCGTTACAGATAAAAAAAATCAAGGTCATTCGAATGTCCTTGTCTATAATAGATCATTTCCAGGTACATCAGTTAGTCGAAGCTAAGCCCAGAAGCGAGGTGATAGTCTCTACTAGAGGGTCAAAGCCAGAGGGGTACTCCGACAGATGTTGACCCCCGTCGTGCGAGTGATGAGTAACCACCGCCATAAAACTCGCTGCCGATTGTTTCATACGAAAAGATAAAAGTTTGACGTTACGTTAATTACTTATCAGTGATGGGTAAAATATTTGGGGGCGAGAGCTATGATCGCTTGCTTATTGTACCTTTATATAAGAATTAAAAGTATTGATATTCTAATGATTTTACTGAGTTCTTTTTTAAATTTATAGTAGGTACTTAGGAGTAGTATCATTGGATAAAGATCTTTTCTTCTTTATTTTCTACATGGACCAAATAAAAGAAAAGGCGGGTGTCATGTCGTATAAGGAGGTCAAGGAATTGGCAGAAGATCGTGAAGGATGGCGCATGCTCCATAGACAAGGGCCCTGCCCTTAAATTTATGATGATGATGATTTATGATGATCTTCTTTATTTATTAAAAAAACACGGACAATAAAAGATTTGAAATAATTATTAAGAAGTAATTTAAACAAGAAGTATTCTGCCTATGTTTTAAAATTAGCTTAGGTATATGTAGAAGTTATTCAGTGCAATATAAACCTAAAGAAAAAGACGGTCAACAATTAACAGAAATAAGTTAGTGTTTACTCAACAATGTGCTTTAACTAGGTATGTAGAACATTCTAGACCTTTAATAATAATAAATAAATTAAGGCCCGAGAATCTGTGAAGAGAAATAAAGACATAAATAAATAATAAAAACCTTTATTGTTTAAACTTACGTGTTACGTACATGATTGCATAAGTAATATAAGACAATACAATGCTTATGCACTACGTTGGTAGGTGTACTAAGCCCTGTACTAGGTATCACAAGGGATCCTGTGTTACAGGGCTATAGTATACTAATACTAGAATTAAAATAAATTAAACATTAAGATGCAGGCATAAATTATAAAGGTAGTGTAATTATGTATCTTTTCAATGTACATATTTAATCATTCAAAAAATTATGCAAGATTTATAGCTGGTTACCAAAAACTGCGTCATTACCACAAAATTATACCCAAAATATAGCTGTTATCATTCTTTACATTCGTTCGTTTATTACGAATATAAATAACTGAAAATAAGATTATTTTGTGAGATCTTAATATGTTATTTGGGCACCACTTTTGAAGGATTGAAAATAGTAGACTTCGTTTTATGTCCATATCAAATCTAAATATATAAAACTCAAAGGTGACTGACTGACTGATTGACTGACTGACTGATATAGTGATCTATCAACGCACAGCCCAAACCACTGGACGGATCGGGCTGAAATTTGGCATGCAGGTAGATGTTATGACGTAGGCATCCGCTAAGAAAGGTTTTTTGGAAAATCCGCTTTTAAAGGGGTGAAATAGGGAATGCAAGTTTTACTTCTTAATGCGAGCGAAGCCGTGAGCACCCACTAGTCATTGATAAACTACGATTTTTAACTTAGTACCTGACATGTCACAACGACAGGAATAGATTTTTAATACCAAAAATTTTCATTATTTTATTAATAAAACTAGACATATGTAACTTCTAAAATTTTATAAGCTAAATGTTATAAATTCAATTTGACGAGATATTGTAATTTGTGTAGCATATTCTGTGATATTAGTACTTATACCTATGTATGTTACAACTTTACATTATCAATAAAGATTCTTTATCTTTATCTTTATGAGTCCATTAGTAATATTTATCTAAACTATTTTTGAGGAAAAACTAAGGCTTTTTGCTCTGATAAAACATAATTTATTAGTAAATGTGTAAAAAATCAATCAATGTGTCTAAAAAATATGTAAGCAATCAAGAACATAGGAGGAGCAATCAAGATTGGAGAAATCGCATTTAGTAATAAAATACTTATTTAATCTAATTGTAAAAAGACTCCCATTAATCCTTTTAATAGCCAAAAAGGTGTAACGTGTAACCGGAAGTGTTCGATTCGCCGCGCACGCGTCGCCACGTGGCCATTTCCGGTTATAATGTGATAATATAATAGGAGACATCTCCAAACTCTTCCCTTGTTTGGACAAAACGATCACTTCATATTTATCCAGTCATTTTCTCATGGAAGCTTCGTAAAAAACATAATAGGGGTTGATATAGTGCTACTCGATTAAATTGATACAAGATACCTGTGAGAATATGTATTTTTTTATTACTTTGTTTTAGTTCAAACTACCAAAATAATCTTAAAATATAATATATGTATACATACATACACAAAACATTTAATTGAATTAGGATTCTACTGGATAAAAATGACTATCAAGTAGCCTATAGCCACTTTTATGATAAGGTAAACGTCGACAAAATCAAAATGTCGGTTAAATAATATTTTTTTTAATTTTAATCAATATATACTTACATTCATAAAAGTCTATGAGTAGTAATTATGATATAGATTGATGATAAAAACTGATAAGTAAGAAATTCTCCCTAAAATCCCACGGTACATCTCATAGTGTTTCGGACAAATCCTAACAATGGTAAAACAATATTATTATAAGTACTTATTCGATATTACGATATAATAACTGGTAAGTAAAAAGCAAAACCACATTCTGCCGTCGGCGGCGGCCGTCGGCTCCCTAAATAATAATCATAGGCTTCCAAATATTAATGGGGCTTAAACATAATAATAGCTATTGGAACCGAATTAAATAAGGATTGGTTTTATATGGCTTTCTTTGTGGAGAAAGTAATTGCAGCTCAATATTGAAATGCATAAAGATTTTGTTCAGAGCGGTACGACTGAAAAACATAAAAAAAACTATTTACTGTAAATGGAAATAAATAGAATAAAAAAAAAATTATTCTGAATATAAATAGCTATGCAGTAATTAATTAAAATTTTATGTATTAATTCAAATTAAATCTTAATTTCAAAGTTCCTGTTAACGAAGGGGTCACATTCATGCTCAGCCGAATATTTCAGATAATTTGAAATACTTACGTTTACGTAAATATTTCAAATTATAATTTAATTAATTAATTATAGTTTACCATTATAATCAAAAATAAATCAAAGTAATTGTTACACGTAATTATCACATAAAACTCGTATTTTAATTTTTAATTCAGATATAAATTAAAAGAACAACGTTCCATAAATTTCATTGATAATATCTTATACAATGTTGTTTACCGATGATATATAAATAAGTTTTATTACAAATTAGTATGTCCATCTGTCAGTTCTGACCTGACCCGTTAGATATTAGGTCACCATTCTACTAGGGCACATAAACACTCGAAATCAATTAGTTTGAGTGCGATTCGATCGAAATGTCTCTTGTCTAGTGTTAAAATCGAAAAAGCGGATCGCGTGAAGGAGTGTTGCACTTAAGTTGATTACATGAAGCCAAATGGTGGGTGTGACGTACCTACCGTACACTTTGAAAAAAAAACCCATGAAAGGGCACATGGTAAGGCCGAGCACACCATAGCGTAGCCACGGTCGCGTGGCGTAGCATCCTTCACAAAACCATGGCACGTGCCGATTTGTACAGTAATTGTAGCGTACCATAAAAGTCCTATAATAACAACGGCTCGACGATTATCGAATATAATTTTCTGATGAGATTTCATTCAAAATTTTTAATCTTTCGTTTTTGCATCTATGGTGTAAGTATACCTATCTTTTAGATTCTTATTGTGAAGCGTTATTGGCCAGAGAGAATTTTGAAGATGCCAGGAGACGCGATGTGTTATTATGGATCAAAAAGTCCGTTGATATTGCACTTACTAAATATATGTGTAAAAATTTAAGAACTATTTATATTTACTAACTACTTATTTCATAGCATGTAAATCATAGGTGTATGATACTACCTACATACTTAGTAGAAACTATATGTATCGACTCTATGTATTACCAGATTATCTCGTAAACTCCACAGAATATAAAATAGTTACACACCGTATCATTTGCGACATATAACGAATATTTTCGTTTTTTTACTTGATAACAAATTACATAAGGAAATGTTTTATATTATCGAATATCCTATAGGTGCTTCTGTGATCCTACTACATATATAAAAATCGTAAGTTTGTTCGTCAATATCGCCTAAAATGTTTCAGGTTTTTAGGATTATTTGTAGAAACCGACCGTACCTGGTAAAAAATATCACGCCTGCCGATTAAAGGCATCAAGAATTTATTTTAATATTAGTGGAACACTTCGAAGACCACATACTACCTACACACCAAAAAATATGATGATCCTTTCAGCTGTTTTAGCGTGATGAGCGTTTAAATGAACAGAGAAACAGACATAAATTATATAAACATCTTCTATGTTCAGATTTTTGACCCTCTTGAGCTTAATTATAGGTGTATATATTAAATTGTACAACATTGTGCAATATTCAATCTGGGGGCACGGCGGTGCCCCCGCCAAGTCGAGCGCGAAGCAAACACTGCCGTACCATCCTTTTCTCGAACCGTTTCGCCGCATTTTCAGCCCCCTATTTGAGAACCTCTGGATAGGATTAAAACACTAAAATTTTCGTCATCTAGAAATTCGTAATAACATACTTGAAATCCAGAATTTCAAGTTGGTAGATCAATTAGTTCCGAAGTTATGCTAATGCAAAGTTTCACATTTTCGACACTGACCCACTCACTGATCATCAAAATAGAACTAGTACTTCCCATAGACCTAGAGAGCTGAAATTTGGTACAGAGGTAGATTTTAGCGCCCACATAAAGGAAAAACTATCAAAACAAGATTTATGGAAGATTTGGACTACCTGGTGACCCTGATGAGAAAACGTAAGAGTACAGCCAAACTATTAGCGTTTTTACGAGAAATATGACAACGCAGTACATGTGACGGTAAAGTGAGCGGGATTCAAGGCCGAAGCCCGAGTATCACGATCACCTTGGCCATCAGACCTTAGAGTACCATAAGGGATCTCGAAAACTATAAGAGATAGCGGGTTGGTGCTTGAACTAAATATGATGAGAACTGGTGGTATGTATCGGATCTTACAAAATCATCATCATCCTCAGCCAACTTTCTACTGCATTCAATTTTCTATATATATCTATATAACTGTATTCTACTCATTAAACAAAAATATTAATATATGACTTGTAAGTAGTAAGTAGATTATGATTAATTAAAGTTTAAGGGAAACATAGAAACAATAACCAGAGTTGTAACGAAAAATTAAGATAGATTAGAATCAGAAAAAATAGTTAAGTGGACTCTACGTAATAGGCAAAAACTTTAGAAGATTTTAATAAATCTGCAAATAAATTAGTAAATAAACTTGTATCCACTAAACGTGTAAAGAATGTTCAACGGCAAAGTCACGTAAAATTAACTATAATAATAAATAAATCGCAGTAAGGAACCTTAGACTTGGCTTAACTAATTCTAGAGATTTCATTGCTTTTTAGAGATAAGTAAACAAGCAGCTCTATCGAGACTTGGCAATTTTTTTACAGAATGTTTTTGGTGGGATTATTCTTTTCCAGACATAACAAGATGAATAAGGTGTTAGCATATACACACTTATCTATTGATATAAACACTTATACAGAGTTATATGTGATTGGATATTATCTTTATTTCAGTACAGGTATGTTCCACCGACACACAATAGCGTGTGTGGCTCAGCGGTTCCAGGAACTGTTTTTATCCAGACGCACCCTGGTTCGAATCCGGCCCTGCACCAATGACTTGTATTTTCAAGCTATGTGGATTTGCACTCGCTTAACAGTGAAGAAAAACATCGTGAGGAAACTGACGTGTGTCACACTACAGGACCACAATATCCGAGGTCATGTGTCTTCCGTGGAAAGACTTGGGCGCCCACCACGATCTATTTGCCCAATTCTGCGGGGGAGTTATGACCCTCAATCATGAGGATATACGACTCAAGAGAGATGTTCCACCTCAGGCCATAGTGTTCGCTTGTTCGAGTATATCTTCAATTTACTATCAGAATAACTACAAGCATCTAATACAAATTAGCTGCTGTTGAACAAAGACAAAATACAAGAAAGCATTGCACATATTTTTAGTCGATAATAGAAAGAAAAGACCTCAACATTGAACAACATAGTTAGTTACGGGGTTATAGTTAACTGATTAAGCCAGTTTTTAGTCAATAATAAAGTTATGACAACATTTTTAAAAAAATACGAATACTAATCTATGCATATATGTAATATAAGAGGGTGAAAAATCTGAACACATAAGATTTTATAAAAATAATGTTTGGGAATACCTTAAATCCATAACAGAACACGTTTCAGCAGTTTTTAGAATTGTCGTCTGTTTATCTGTTTACTTAAACGCTCATAACGCAAAAACGGCTGAACGGATCATCATGGCTTTTGGTATGTAGGTAGTATGAGATCTTAGAAGTGTCATAGGTTACTTTTATTCCAAAATTATGCGAGCGCTGCCGCAGGCGTCCACTAATCTTTAATAACGGCACAACCAGCTGAGTTATAACCGTTATCAACTATTCACGAAATTGAATCCCGTATATATAGAATATCATTGCGTATATCAGAAAAACCATGAACATCGATTAGGGAATTATTGCGTCATATGATAGAATCATTTTATTAACGATCATATAGTAGATACTAACAAACAAACATACTTATTTTTACTGTGATCAATCAATATATATACTTAGGTATTGACTAATCACGTGAATTTTAATATACCTAGTTGTTTGTTTACCTATAGGTTCGTCAATTTGATATCATTTAACAAGAGAGGAAACAGATAAGACCCAAGTTGTGCCGACAACTTTTAATTATTCTACTAACATACAATACCTACATGAGCTATTTGTATAATAAACATCACAGACTCTATGTTAATCAGGATTCACAGGAATAGTCCCTATCCTGCAGGTTTTATTTAAGAAGGTATGTATTTTGTTTACTTCAAATCTGTTACTTATATGTCATTAAAGGTTACACTCATACTCAAATGATATCTTATCAGACGTTCACACCAAAAAGATACCTACACTGTCTTAAATACGCCAGATTGTAGCTATAGGTATCGGTGTTTTTTTGTTTGAATCAAATGATACCTGCTTAGTCAAAAGTATGTAACAATTGCTCACTCTGGAAAACTCTAGATATGGAGAACGTACTCGTATACACTTTAATTTAGATCTCTTAGACGTACACTCCTAAAAAGGTTCAATCAAATACTCCAAATTGTATCTGTGGGCATCGGTAGTTTGTGTCGTATATGTACATATGCTGACCTTCTAGAGCCTTGTTCCGGGCAAGCAGCGCGAGCAGCACGTCGGGCGGCGGCGGGTCGAGCGAGCCGAGCGCGTCGAGCGGCGCGTCCATGGGCTCCCGGCGCGCGCACTCGTAGGGCTCCATGCCAGCACCTGTGCCACGCTGCGACCACGTGCCAGCGCCGCCCACGCCCCGCCTGCGCGCGCCGCCCCCTCCCATTCAGAACTCATTTTTCACCCCCACAACCCTCGCCGGCGGGGCGCCCCGAACTAATTTGCCGGAGTCGTACGACACACCCCTGGTACTTACGTAGTTACGTACTTACATCCATCTACAATATTACTCTAGCACGTTATCTCGTTCGCGGGGCATTTCGTTTTTAGTCGCGCTGCGCTGTATCGCGAGAAAGAATTGTCTAAATATGCTTATTATATTTCTTTGCATTTTTTTCGTTCGTTCGAAGCTGTATATTTTAGTTATACAAGTAAAATATATGAAGTATGCACATTTTAAGCAATGATTGTATTGTATGTATGACGTACATAAAATGTACGTCATATAATACATATTATGTAATTTATGTTCGTAAGTATATCATAAAACAGAGAAGTACATAACTTTCTCATTCCTCCATCTTCTCTTCCTTTTTTATATAGCTTACTATACTGACTATACAAACACAGTATAGTCATGATATGGATATTTCTACCAAATCAATGCCTAAGTTAAGACATTAATTTTGTTTGACACATCAATTAGAACAAAATTTATGTAGTAATGCTTGTTGGAACCAATAACAATATTAAATTAAACACATTATTTAGAAATAAAAGATAAAAAAGATAAAGATAAAGAATCTTTATTGATAATGTAAAATTGTGACATACATAGGTATAAGTACTAATATCACAGAATATGCTACACAAATTACAATATCTCGTCAAATTGAATTTATAACATTAGGCTTTTATAAAATTTTAGAAGTTACATATGTCTAGTTTTATTAATAAAACAATGAAAATTTTTGTTATTAAAATCATGTCAAACATAATAATAGGTATGTAATCATACAATATGTCAACTTAAATAAATCTTGGTACTGTCACTTTAGCTGTATAGGGGCTAAAATGACAATTTGGCATCACACTCCTTACCTAGTAGTTAATTACATAATTTCTAAGCAAGATTAGAATCAATTGGTACAACTGTTTATTGTACATGGTGTAAAATTATTTCAAGATACTCCTTGGTATATAGTTGGTACATCTTATTTAATGAGTTTTGATTTTTTACTCGACATATAAATAGCACCGAGGAAAATGCAAATGACAAAAAAGTTCAACCAAGTTCAACTTTTCTACGTAGTTTCCTATTGATTTTCTATATTAGGTACTCTTTATTTCTATCAATCAATCATTACGTCTTTGTCAAAAAACCACTTGTATTTTTTATCTAAACGAGTCAATTATTCATGTTTTGTTCTTGAATTAACATAATTTTACTTTAACTTAACAATTTTACTATAGAAATATACTTTGTAAGGTTGTTGTAATATTCAGGTACTATGTCCGAATGCCATGATTACAACCCGGATAATGTCTTCCGAAGATTCAAAGTGATTGAGTTTCCTGTATCATTCGTTGGGTTGGCCACTGAGAAATATCTGGATGTTCAGACGAACCTGGCGAGAGATGCTTACCTGAAGACTATGTGTGACGGCTCTTTGTTGGTTAGATATGTTATATTAGTAGGGGTCTATCAAACCAACTGCTAAACTAGATGAAAAACGAGTAGAAGTACAATTTTCTTATCATCTTTGTAAACAATTTCTGTTCGTGGGTAAATCTTATGCCTTATACTCGTATTCGTAGGCATAGCTAGCTAGAACGTGTGGGTACTTGTAGGTTCTAGAACTCGCTTTAGATAACTAACATTCTAAATGCCACCATTAAAATACGACTTATATTTCAGAAATTTGAAAAAGCCCGAGAAATTTCAGCGTCCCACAGAGCCTTTTATTTAGTACATATAAACGATACCACAGTTAAAATAACATTCAAACCTATAACCGAATGTATCAACAATCCAAGGAGCCAAAAAGCATTCGACAACAAATTTATATTCGACCTGCGCCTGATTCACGTTGATGGGTATAGATGCTGTAATAATGAGTTTCACTCTGAAATCGGACGATATTATATCTGTGGACAGTTTGAATATTGTAACCTGACTCACTCTCCTAAAGTTATAAATTTTGGAGAGGTTTTTATGAATACGGAAGTGGTTAAGTATGTGAGAATAAAAAACGACTCCAGTTTTAATGCTGCTCGAGTGGAAAGCATTAAAACGACTGGCTTCGATGTGCAGCCAAGCCAGTTTACTGTACATCCCCATTCATCTATACGCCTAAAAGTGGTTTTCAGACCAACTTGTTTGGTATTGAACAATACGTTAACATTCGAAGTGAGGAATCCACACAACTGGCGTGATGAAACTTTTGAGACAACTGAAGAAAGTAAAAATGAAGATGCAAATTGCTTATCGTACTCAATTTCTTGTAAGTTAAATGTAAAGTATAACACTGTACCGAAAGTCATTGTTGTGGAATCGCTTCATAAATTGATAGAACAAGATAAAAGGTATGCTCATGTGGGTGAAAATGAAATAAAAATACAAAAAGAACGCAAAGAATTAGCAAAAAAACATTTAGAGGTTTGTAAATCTTATTTGGTCAGAAAACCAATACGTGAAAGATTTTGTACAGGAAGAGATCAATGCTATTCAGATATATCACTTAAACCCAAAAGACCTCCTCAAAACTTTTGCAAACCAGTTATACCACGTATAAACACCTATGCTGTATTTGATGTGCTTTTTATTCCAAATGTTATAGAATTTGGAAGAATCGCATGTGCCACGTACGGCGAAAAAGACGTGATGATCTTAAACAACACATCTTTTGAAATATCAATTACTTTGCAAATAGATGATAGTATTACTTATACTACAGAACAACTCTCCACGTTAACATTTAAGCTACAAGCATATGCCAAATCAGAAGTAACTCTTATGTGTTTAGGTAATGTAGATGGAAACTATGAAGGAACATTTAATTATCAAATAGACAAGAAGTATAGCAGAAAGCATAAATATTCACTTCAAGTTGGAAATCCTACGCTAAGAGTACTAGATAATATCCTTAAATTTGGGATGGTGACCAGCGACAGTTTCATTACTTTTGTTCCAGTGAAGATTTACAATGATTTTAATATACCAGTAGTGTATAAATGGAATGACTTAAGCGCAGACGTCCCATTTGATATAGTCCCTAAATCAGGAGAGGTTCTTGAACACTCATGCAAGATATGTGATGTTTTATATGTCTGCAAGCCAACTAAAACTAAAACGCATGAAATTGATTTAAATTCTATAGGTTATAGCACAAAAGTTATTCCTATGGAGTTAAATGTAATAACACGCAAGCTCACAGTGAAATTTTTACAACAATCAGTGATGTTCAAAGATATAGCATTAAATATAAGGACCGTAGAGACAGTAAAATTAGAAAATTCGTCTCGGGAAATCGCCACATTTTACGTTGTTGAGCCATTAATACCAGGGTTTACTATGAAACCTATGAATGGAAATATACGACCAAAAATGGTGATAACATTTGAAATGATAGTACAAATTTCATGCGTGCTTGAGTTTGCTTTTGATGTTGTTGTTAAAATTAATAACAAAGAGAGCATAAGTGTGTCAGTTAGCGGGAATGTTGTTGAACCCAAATTAACAATTCAACCTAAAAATATCTACATGGCAAGGATACCTTTAGGTATGATAACGTATGTACCAATCACATTTCAAAATAGTGGCACAGTTAAAACTGTTGTTGAGATATTAGATACTGGCGACGAAAATATATTTGACGTTTACACGATAGGTTATGGAAACGAAAAACACAGAATATTCGAATTTTGTCTAGATATTGGGCAATCAAAGACCGTTTTCATAAAAGTTTTAGACATATTTCGAAGAGAATACGACATGTATGTTCCAATCAAAGTGAATGGATTACTTGGTCCTCCAGAATTCGTATCTGGGTCAACAGAACTCCAAAAATATGTCGGTTCACACGAGTCGTAAGTTATTTTGTAATATTTTTATCTACTTATTACTGTTTTGTATTTTTCCCGTTATTTTTAACTATACAAAACTTGTTTATTTTATTTTCATTTTAGGCAGTACGATAGCAATGTTAGAGTAAAAATAAAAAATGTGAGCAAAGACATTCCCTATTGCCGAATATACGGAGTGATAACTGTTTCATGGATACAGTTTTCAGAGGAAAAATTTGAGTTGGATTACGTCCCTAATGGAAATAATAGTATTGAATTTACCATGAAAAACGTATCAAAATACTTATTATTTGTAACAGTCTTAGCTTCAAAACTATCGCCAGCTTTCTCACTGACAGCTCGCACCGAAAACAATGAGTCTATAAATACAGACAATAATATCAAGTTTGAAATGGACCGCGGAGCTGAAGTGGAGTTCACGTTGAAGTTTCATCCCAAAATGAGTGGCAGATTCATTTCTACGGCTCTTTTGTTTTTAGACAAGCAAATGACTATTCCCTACTATAATTTGACTTTTGTCGGGAAAAGACTCACTCCTACAATGACACCGAGTACGTTCCGCATATTGTTTCCTCCATGCTACGTCGGGACCACTCTATCTCAACGCCTAACGGTACAAATGGGATTCGCTGCAGATTTAGATCAATTTTCTAGCAGTTACAAGTCCGAGCCAAACATGATCATCAACTTTGTTGATTGCGAAATTATTATTCCTGATGATGGAGGAGAAATATACTCCATACTGACAGCAGAAATAATTGTTAAATGTAATGCTGAATATGGGCAAAACTTGACTCTTACTATTAATCATGAGTGCGGTTCCGGATGTGAGATAGAAATAACTTTCTTGTTTACTCAGTGTATTCTAACATTGCATGCAAACCAAGTGGTTTCGCCGGCAAATAATCCATATCCTTATTTTCCTCTCAGTTCTCAGACAGAACTATATGATTACATGACAAACTGTGTCCAGTTTCTAGAGAAATGGATGTTCCAACAAGGCTTTCGTAGGGACCTGTTTCCAGTCATTCCAGACACCTTGCACGCTATCTCGACTTTTCTATCTTCTCAATTTGTGGGTGGAAAAGCTAAAGGCATTAACGTGACTATTTTAAATTTTATGAAAAGGATTGCTGGGCCAATGATGAAACACTTCGAAAAACCAAGGTAACATATGTAAATAAAAGTTATGTTAGTACTAAAAATAAGTTAATCAATAATTAATTAATTAATTGCATGATAGTGTTATTCTATCTGGATTTTTTATTCTACAACTGGTTTTGCTTCCATTTAGATTGATTGTCTTCTTTAGCGTAAATATTATTATGACAATTAATGACTTAATGTCGGACCGTGTGTTACAGCTCCACTGGAGTAGAGGAATCATTCAAGGGCGTCAAAGAAGTCTACGACACTTACAAACAGATCTTGAATATACTACGATCGCGAGGATCCGATTTACGAATGCTTCAAGCAAAGTTCTTGCTGAGCTATGATCAATATGTAGTTTATACTGAAAATGTCACACCGAAGAGCAACTCTGATAATTTAATAACGCGAGAGCTTTTGGGAAATCCCGAACTGTTTTACAGGTTAAGCAAGCAATGTTGGATGGATTTAATATTACAATGTTATAAAGTGTTTATAGTGGAGAGTTGCTTTTTCGACTGCGTTTGTGTCAGCAATGAACACAGGGATATTGTTAAAATACTCGTCGATTGGTATAACGCTCAAATAATACAACAACATAATAAACTGATAGGTAACGACGTGCCTTACAAGCCGATTACAAATCTAACTACGGACCTCATGGATGGCATCGCCTTAGCCTCAGCGATGTTGACTCATTGCCCATTCTTATCTGAACATTTCAAAATATTTTTGACTTCGGATGATAGCAGAGAGGCACTCATCATACACAATGCTTGTATTTTAATTGAAGCTATGAATTTATTGCGACTATACTTTCCGCTGACAAGCACTGATTTTCTCGAACCCAACTTTGTACAAATGTTATTTTTATCAGTACATTTGTATGTTGTATTGCCGATGTTCAAACCGAGAGACGTAGTTCAGTTCAACCCACCTCTATTGCGAGGTTCATCGCGAAACGTCGGCGTCTGCCCGGCGACTCAAGAATCTTTAATATTTAACTACATCTTACTCAACAACAATAGAAACAGTTTCTCCGTGGAAAAGGTGCCGTCACCAGATAATGGGAAAAAAATGTTTTTGAGTGCGAAATACATGGCACACTTCGTGGACGAAGAAGAATGTGTGCTTCTTCTGCATGGATATAATAAGACTAGGATATTTGACACTTACATAATATTCATTCTAAAAGGTTGCGTCGGTGCTTTGAATCCACACAAAAAGTGCAGAGTGACGGGACCGTTATATCGCCCGAACAAAGTGGAGGTTATGGTTTCCACGCCATTTCTTACACCGGCAATATTTAATGTGCACGTCACCGATAAAGAGCCTACAATACCAGTTGTATTCGAATGTATTCACAAGCCGAAATTCTACGTGCGTCGTCTTAATCTGGTGGAAAATGAGATTTCACTTATTCCTGCTCCGAAAGATAGCGGTCCTGATTCAGAGCAAAAAATCTATTTGCAATTGATGTGTCTCAGTACGCAGTTGGGTAACTCATGGCTTTGGTTTCGAAGTGAAATTGGTGAATTTTACATGAGGATCACGACGCAGCCGCGTTGGGACTTGGCGGTGGACACTCTGCAAGCCAAAGTAGACCAGTGGCCGGTGGAACCTTGCACGTGTGGGGAGGCTTGCGAATGTTACAGGACTTCCATTTTGTCAATACCTCATAAAAATGAACTCATGGTTAAAGCACTTCGATACTCTTTACTAGAATTCGCCTCGGACACCATGATGTTTATTTTTGATCAATTAATAGGTAAGCTAAACATAATGGTAAATACAAGTACTTGTTGACGATATAAGGGTCAATGTGCTCATGAAAATTATTTTTAGACATTTTTTATGATATTTATCTTAATGTCTTATCATATTAAATTTATTTGATTACAGAAACTCGAACAGGCAAGCTCATACTGTGCATGTTGATAGAAGAAGGAGGAACTAACATCAACGACGTAAGACACATACTGCGGAATGAGATAAAATATCGCATCACTTCAAAGTCCCTGATTCCACAGATTGAAAGAATAGTTCTGTACCACCATGGCTCTTCGGTGTTCCCTCTACCTGTCACTTTGCCCATTGGCGATAAGGCAGAGAAGTATTCCGTCACTTTTACGTCAGAATGTGGGATGGATATACGTACGTATAGGATCCTCTTTGTGCCCGTGAACTATAGCTCTACGGATTCTAGCCGTACTTCGTAGTTGCTGTTTGTTTATATAACATATACTACATAAGTTGTATTTTGGGTCGCAAATATATAAGGAAACTTCGGTTTTTAATTATTATATTTCATATAACAAAGTAAATACAACAATGTACTTTTTTCATTTAAAAAATATATTTTACTTCACTGTAGCTCAACTGCAATATTATGCAAAAGTAAAGGAAAATGGTCTACTTATTTTACATTGAGGAAAAAAGATTTCTTACGCATTACGCTTGCATTACGATTACAACAACAAATTTATGGTAATGTATGCGAAACAATAAGAATATGAGAAGTACTCTGTCATGTTTTTTTTTTCAATTATATACGACATAAATGCCCTTTGAGCTAATTACAGGTTGGTATGTATTGTATTGAGATTTTTTGTACTGTTTACGTAATTTGTAAATTTTTAACCCCGGGTCCTGCATAAAACAAACTCGTGAGGTAATACTTGGATAATATTTATGTAAATTGCTTAATTACACGAATTGTTAATTAATTTACGAAAAAATAAATTATTTACTAGTTGTAATATTGGCTGTTGTTTAAATTTTCACATAAAATACATAGCTGATGTAAGTAACTCATGTAGTAGGCCCAGGTATTTAATTTTTTAAGGGTTTCTATTTATTTAAGTACCAGTAATTTTACCATACAAGTGAACAAAATATAAGTTCAGCTATTTATTTAAGTTGCATTGTAATGTGCTAGTTTGGGATTTGAAGAATCTTATGCGTTAATTCAGTCTACATAATATGTATAATCATACCAAATTTCCTCCAAAAAAATATTTGTTTTCAATCAGGAAGAACAAAATATGCACTCAGTTTTTGAAATGATTCTAAAAATCCATATGTAACTTTTTGACAGGGTAGTTTTAGGGGTACTTAAAAGATGATTCAACGATAGACTTCCTACTTATTTCTGTAAGGAATCAAACTACACGGTTTGGGTTCAGAACAAGACTGATATATTCATGTACCGACAATAGTATTTATACATTATATTATATTATCTTAAACTACCTTAAACTCATAATACATTTAAATTTCGGGTGATGCGTGCAGGCCCGTGACCGCTCATCACGTAACTTTACAAACATCCTACAAACTCAAATTCAAGGGCTTTCCTAGAACCTTACTCAATATTTTACTTTTTTTTGTACATCATAATACAGAGTCGAAAGATATCTAGTATGGTGTACAGAAAACCCTCAGCGTACAACACAAATTGCAGCAATACAAATGTTAATAGAAATGTACGCACACCTTGAATGGATAAATAAAGGAATTTGATTTGATTAATTTTTCTGGTCAGGTCAAAATATGCATACCTACTGTCGACTACAACTCGTCTGACGTTAAGCAACGTTAGAGTCTACGATTTATCGCGCTTATCTATAAGAAACCGTTCAGGTCCAGACTTTAAAACTTAACTATCAAGGTCTTGTTGTTATGCTTCTAATATGAGGCCCAATCGTAAGCGTCTCTCTCTTGAGTCGTATTTCCTTATGACTGAGGGTCGTGACTCCCCCGCAGAATTACTTCGTTAGGGGAGTTCTCTTGGGCAGAGACATCGTGGTGGGTCAGGTCTTTCCACAGAAGACACAATGGGCTTTATTACAAAACGTGGTTTAAATATAAGTCTAGACCAAGTCCGTTTTAGTTGTTCGAAAATTGTCAGTCAACTGTCATAATAATAATAATAAAATAAACTGTCAATATGTAACAATGCTAAATCAAATTTCCAATTTTTTGTTGACATTTTGATTGCTTGTTTGTGATGTCTGAACAACAAGAACCCACTTTTTATTTTCAAAGTCCTGGGCTAATATTTAAACCACGTTTTGTAATACTTGACTGGCCTGTTAGCTTAGTTGGTAATGGCTCTGCCTTCTAATCTAGGGGTTGCGGGTTCGATTCCCGCGGGACACAAGTATTTATACATTTTAAAAATTTATAATTACTTGTGTTGAGTCTGGTCGTTTGTATGTATAATAAGTATGTATTTACAAAAGAAAAGTATATAAGTATTATATCCGTTACCTAGTACCCACGACACAAGCGTTTGCTTAGTGTGGGGCTAGATGGCGCTGTGTGCAATGTCCCGGAATATTTATTTATTTATTTATTTAATAAGATGGTACATGACCTCGGATATTGTGGTCCTCAAACATTTCCGTTTCCTCACGATGCTTTCCTTCACAAATACAAATACACAGAACTTGAAAATACAGATCATTGGTGTTTGAATCCGGCCGATTCAAACCAGGGTGCGTCTGGATGAAAAGCAGGCACTGGAACCGCTGAGCCACAGTCGCTGTTATATGCTGTATCGTAAGCCTATATCTACCGTGTTAAAAAAATGTGGGGTGTACTCCTAATCTAACTGATTTGGCAGAATATCCTTATTTGGATAAAAATATAATAATATAGTGTAGTGTAGATAGTGTTTTTGTGTACTTTAATAATTTACTACACAGCTATAATAAAACCAATATTTACAAATTGGACAATGTCACTTGAAATGCAATGATGCATTTGCATATATGTCTTCTATCTATACATACTATCACAGAAATATAAATAAACAGGTTTTATTTAGATTTCTGTGCATACAATAAAGCTGAAGAGCGTCAAAAATCTGAACATAGAACATAAAATAAAAAAAATTGGGTATAAGTACTTTAAATCAATAACAGAACACGTTTCAGCAGTTTTTAGAATTTTTGTGTTATTTACAGCAACAAAAATTACATGTATGTATGTTCATATGTTTGTCTGTTTATTTAAACGCTCATAACGCAAAAACGGCTGAACGGATCTTCATGATTTTTGGTATCTCAAAATAATGCGAGCCAAGCCGCGGTCGTCCACTAGTTGTAACCAATATGTACAAATTGGACAATGTCACCTGTAGAGCAATGATGCATTTGCATAATATACATTAAATCTTATCACCGGTAAAAGACTACTGCAAATAAAGAATTTACAATACAAAAACGTTTATTGGGTTCAAAGAATCAAATCGTTGATTGGTAGTTTTATCGCTTTGTGTTAGTAAAAATGCTATGATGTTCACATTTTCTTTTATTTATGATTTTATAATACGACTCAAAAACAAATATTTTTTTTAGCTTGTACGGGTTTGCACTTGGCCATAGTTTGCCTGATAGAAAGCAAAAGCTATGGCCTATGATGAAGCATGCTTACCCGAAAAGAACCGATTCACTCTCGCTTTGAAGATCGCTGGATTATAGTTCGTGGGGAACAGGGAGTCAGGCAGGGAGTTCCACAACCTTGCGGTACGAACAATAAAGGTTGAAGCGTACAGTTTCTGCTGGCGATCTCATATCAAAATTCATGTGATATTCCAGTTCTTATGACTGTATCAACAACAGCTAGCTATAGGTTATTTTTTATTACTATAGGCAGCTAGAGAAATATGTAAATAGAATTGTTGGAAACAAAATGGTTAACGGATGTGATTTTTCATATGAAAGAAACTGTAACTCCTGAATTAAATTCACGTAGTTTCTGTACACGGAACTCCCAGCATAGATATACATTTTATTGTAAACACTGCATGCTGTGTTCACAATAGTTTTCAAATACGTAATACAAGAATAGGTATAATTATGTTTTATGAAATACCTAAGTAATAATGTAATAATAATTGGTTTTCCTCATAGAGGGGGTAAGCATAAGGAAGTGAGCCTTTTTATTGAGACGTAATCGAAACAATTTTACGAGAGCGTAAAAAAGCCACTAGTCACGGTATTATAGTAACTATTCCAAGTAAACTAATAAAAATAGAATGTACTACATAGTAACATATAAATCAATCACAAGTACCAGCCAGGTCCGTCTCAGCTTGGATACAAGCGATGGAAGTCAGAAAAGTTGTAGGTAGCTAAAGTATAAAATAACCGTAGGCTTTTGCTTACTATAAGACAAACTATGGTCAAGTGCAAACCCATTTTAGTTAAAATTAACATTATTTATTCTAATTTAGTCAAATCTAGGTCTAGTTCTAGCCCTAGCATATCTTGTATTACTAGTAGAAGTTGGGCATATAGTAAAACTAAACATATTTATGTTTATTAACTAATAGAAACACTTTTATATTTTCTAATTTTAAAACAAAGCTAGTTTTTAACTAAATTTATGGAGGTAGATATACTCGTATTCAGTACGTATGGATCATACATTCTGAGGGCTTGTTTCGTCTACTCGTATAATAGAACCTGTGCACATACCTTGTTGTATTTTCCCGAGAAAACTACCCCAATGAATCAATTTTGCGGGGGAGCCAAGACCCTCAGTATTGAGGAATAGTTGTATTACTCAATGAGGAGCATGTGTTTTTAGAACTTTAATGAAAAAATGTACAAGCCCCATGGAAAACTCAAGGGTGCATTGTCAAGGTACGATTGTATTATTTACTCCACAGAAATCTAAATAAACGTACCTACCTGTTTATTTAGGTTTCTGTGATTTACTCATATCATACTAACATGAATACGTACATAAATGTAGGTACATATAAATGGATTTTATTTTTTCGAGAAGCTTGGTTCTAAAATGCAAATTTTGAAGGAAAATTGCATAAAAAATCTAAATAGGTCCATAAATGACACGAGTCTGAAGTAATAAAAGCAAGGACGACATTGACTACAATATTATGCCTCATTTAGTCGGTTCGTTAAATACATAGATAGATAGATAATTCTTTATTGTCGCACACATATAAAACAAATTAAATAAAAGTTACTTACGAAAACTACTCTAGTGCCACAAGTGGCGGCCTTATTGCTAAAAGCAATCTCTTCCAGGCAACCATTGGATGGAGAGGAATAAATAAAGGATTATAAAGGACGTGGTGTACAACAGAAATAGAGGCGATAGAATAAATAATACATATTACACATGTATATAAAACAAACAATGCTATTTAATATTACATGATATTAATATTTATGTTGCGTATTGAGGTTACTTTTTAAATTGTATGTCTGAAAAATGAAAATGTATGATGACATAGCTATTAAATCATAATATATAATATATGAAATATAGCTAAAGAGGGTCGAAAGCATATATAGAGTAATATGATATACCAGGGTCGAAAGGCTGAACATTAAATATATTAAAAAGTTTTTTTGGAGATACTTATGTAGTATTGATAGCAGAACACGTTGTTCTCTGTTTATATAAACGCTTGTCACGAAAAAACGGCTGAACGAAACATCATGATTTATGTATGTAGGCAGCTAGGTAGTATGAAGTCTTTGGAGTCACAGGCTACTTTTTATCCTCAAATAATGCGAGCGAAGCCACGGGTGTCCACTAGTTCATAATATATGAGGTGATTGATACAATTTAATCTGAATACCTACAGCCCAATATATTCCTATTTTATATTATTTAAATATGTGGATTTTTTATTCAATTTAAAAAAAATATTGCGAGCTTGATGGGCACATTTGCACCGGGAACGATTAAGGGCGGGTTATTTAGTTAATTTGACATTTAGTTTGATTTGACATAGTATAAGTATATAATTGTTTTGTTTATCGAAAATGATGACCAAATAATTCATGCAAATCCCATAGCCCTGTATAAAAATATTTATTAAAATAATAAGAAACAATATTTACACATATTAACACTAATAGAACTAAAAAAGAGTATTTACATCTAAACTAAATTTAAACAATCTACATGTGGTATAGAGCCAAGAACGCTGGCTGCATTCCCACGCTGGATTGCTATAGAAATCCTTATATATGTACAATATATGCCCTGTATTATATGTACAATACACAAATACTATTAAATCAACATTGTAGATTTTTAATTTATTATTCTGTATTATTGTATAATAATGGTTTGATGATCAAGTTACTTGGATTTAGTATAAAAAATATTAAACCATTTTCCATGAAGTAAATCGTGCATTCGTGGTGCGCTAGCCGGCAGGCTGTAGAAAGCTGCTCGGTGGCTATAAAGCCTCCTCCGCCGCAGGTTTCATACCATTGTCTCAGTGGTCGTCTTCTCGACTCAAGTGTTTATAATTTTGTTACTTCATTCATTACTCACTTTTTTAAATTAACTTTTCTTTTCGTAATTTAGTGATTTTTTATTCTACTTTTATAATTTGACTGACTTTTCCATCAATATATATATGTATATAACCTTTTCTTTCATTAATTAATTTTTAAATTGATTAGTTTGTTTATTTTATGTGTTGAAGTGAAGTGTTTTGTGGTGTAAAATGGACGCTCAACAATTCCGGGAGTTCGGCAGAGCCGCCATAGATGTGCTGGCGGACTATGTTGAGAATGTTAGAGACAGGTGAGTTTATCATATTTATTATGTTAACAATACGAGTAAATATTGTATTTTTTTAAGAAACATTGCTTATTTTACAATATACTTTATATACCTACTATATAAATTGAGTTTGTTAAAAACATTAATGTCATAGCGACAAACAGTTATAACGAAGTAATTTTTGTATTATCACCTGCAACAAATTTCCGCAAAGTAATGTAATCTTTTTTATAAGTCATAACGAAACTGTTTCCCTGTTCATAATAATATGGAAATAAAACGTAAAATTTAAAATTCAAAAAATATGTCAAATTCATTATTTTAATGAAAAAATCTCAATAAAAGTTAAAATAAATAGTAGGTCTAATAATTAGGTCTATTAAATAATAATCTCTTCACGCTAATTTGTCACTCATCTACAAATTGATGAGAAAAACAAGAGGATTTATTATTGTTTTGTTTGATTGGAATGGAATAAAAGGTTTTTCATCCCACCATCTCGGAAAGAGTATTTTTACTCTTCAATATCTGAGTGCAAAAGCCGTTTTTATTCTCTAGAGGATAAAGTAAATTGAATTTAGAACATCGTGTGCACTAAGTTTTTGAATTAAAAAATCATTAAACCTATTTACTGCTACCTTTATGGTGCCGAATATATCACACAACTTTTTTTAAATTTGTTAAATACTCAGACTCGGAACCTTCTTGGTGTTCTTTTTTTCAATTTGCTTTGTACGCGGGCATTTAGTCATTTCCTCGCTAAGGTGGAATGAAAAGTTACGTGTTGCACTCGAGTGCAAAGATTTTTCACCTCGTGCTCTTTTGATTCCCTCGCTAACGCTCAGGATTCTAATTTTGAATCACTCGCTGCGCTCGTGATTCAATTTTAGAATCCTTCGCTTGCTCGGTCATCAAAATTGAACACTCGGTTAAAAAGCAACTTTGCACTCTTGTATAACAAATAACTATTAATTTTTATTATTATGTTGCAATGTAAATATATGTATGTATATACATTTATTTATATATTGTACAAAAAAGTTAAAATAAACTAATACAAAGTATGGTAATATCACTTATGATGTAAATTTTTATAATTTACCAATAAAATCTGAATCTGAATCTGATGGGTTTTAAATGTTTTTAAAACTGTCATACCTATATTATGCAGGTCAAACTCCCCATGAGGTAAGGATGATATGGAGTGTAATCAAATTTAAGGCAACTGGTTTTCGGATCAAATGTACTGATTTCACCTTAGTCCCTAGGAGCATTGGACGATTTATCGCAAACTCCACAAATAAACAAAATCATGTTTGTTGACATGACTCCTCGTACCTACATAGGTTAACTAAAATGTAGGTATTCCGAATAAAAGATGCATTTGTTTATGACTAAAATTTAAAATAAAATCCAAAGTTCGGTCTCAGATGATTTGAATAAAAAGAGATAACTTCATAAGTAGGTAAGGTTTAGATCAGCATGCAGCCACGGATTCAGTATTTTTGTATACGTTGCTGCTAAATTTTGTAGTATAGGTATGTGTTACTGTAAAGCCCGAACTTGTATATTTAAGTTACTTATGATTGTAGTTTTTACTAAATAAAGTGTTTGTAAAAATATTTTATCACCTTAATGGTGATATAATATTTTTACCGCGCTTTCAGGTAAATCTTAAGATTAACCAAGTGAACGGTGGAGAAAGTCCGAAATTATAGAACAGTTCGGACTTTAACCACTGAGGGCCTTATTACAAAACGTGGTTTAAATATAAGCCAGGACTAAGTCCGTTTTAGTTGTTCAAAAATTGTCTGTCTTCTGTCATAATCAAACTGTCAAAATGTACCAATGCTAAATCAATGTTCCAATTTTTGTTGACATTTTGATTGCTTGTATGTGATGTCTGAACAACAAGAACCCACTTTTTATTTTCAAAGTCCTGGACTAATAATTTAAACCGCGTTTTGTTATAAGACGGTGAGAGTCGGTAAATCCTAGGATTTATCACATTTCGGGCTTTTACAGTAACATATCTATGTTATCTAATATTATTTTTTTAAACAAAGTTATTGACTGATAGAATTGAATCATTGCTGAACCCAAGCAGAAGGGCCGTTTACGTATCAGTTTTTTTTATCACGTAATTATACGTTTGTCTGCCTGATTGGTTTTATATTTGATAGCTTATTGTTACTCATTGTAATTTAATCTATGTTTGTCTATGTTTATACCGTGTTTTTTTATGTTTGAAAGTGAGTGTAATGGGATTTAATTAAAACAAGTAATATGTATGGTTCATTCACTACATAGGGTAACAAGTGGATAATCAATTTACGTACCTAGTTATAATTTAAACATTTATTCACGTTTTTATGAGTTAATCTTGCATCGAAATTATCATTGAATGGACAGCGTTAAATTAATTATTTAATAGCTGATGAAAAAACGAACTTCACTGTGTATTTATTATGCAATTACATTTTGCATCTTTCATCAAACAACGCATCTTTATATAAGAATCTAGTGGGTGCTCGCGGCTTCGCTCGCATTAAGAAGTAAAATTTGCATCCCCTATTTCAGTCCTTTAAAAGTGGCATTTCCAAAAATCCCTTTTTAAGCGGATGCCTACATCTTAAAATCTACCTTCAATCTAAATTTCTGCCCAATCCGTCCAGTGGTTTGGGCTGTGCATTGATAGATCACTATATCAGTCAGTCAATCAGTCAGTCAGTCACCTTTGAGTTTTATACATATAGAAGATATACTCAGTATGTAAGAAATGTACTTGTATAAGAATTTACCTTCTGTCCAGGATTTAGGTGATTAATTAATTGCCGATCTTACTCCTTATTATCGATTTAAATAAGAAAACTTGATTTAGAGGGTTACATAGTCTTCCTCACAAACTAGCCAAAGAGAAACGAGTCGCAAGAATGTTTTTATTACCTAACTAAATAAAAAAGACTACATACCTATTACATCCGAGTATATTAGTACGTCACACCCGCCGATACTACAATAAAATGCTATACAACCTGTTTCAAACATTTAATGCAACATACCGGCAATGGTTGGATATTGTCACGTAATCTGTATTTCTACATAATTTAATTTAATCTTGTTTTATGCCTTTATATTGTACTTTTGTGTGTGAACCTTTCTATGGACCCTGCTGTCTGAAATAAAGACCTATTATTATTATTATTATTTAATTAAATACTTAATTTAAAAAATATGGAAAAAAAAATCAGAATATTTAATAACCTCCTTTTTCTGAAGTCGGTGAGAAATGTGACATGTGCCGGAATATTTATTTAGATATTATTTAATACATAAATAGATACCGCCAAAGTTAAAAGTCGATAAATGAGCTTGACATGTTTTGGGGCACTCGCCCGATAAATTTCGATTTTGATAAATTTAGTTTGCATTATTCCAGGATAAAAAGTAGCCTATGACACTCCTAAGACCTCATACTACCTACAAACCAAAAATCATGATGATTCGTTCAGCCGTTTTTGCCTAATAAGCGTTTATATAAACAGATAAACAGAGACACAGACAAACAGACAAAATTTCTAAAAAATGTTGTAACTGTTATCAATTCTAAATATCTCTAAACATTTTTTTTATTGTATTCAATGTTTAAACTTTGACCCTTTTCAGCTTTATTATATGTATCTATCTACCTATACTCGAAGATAAATAGATATTGAAAATCAATTTCTCCCAATTCCAGAGACGTGTTGCCTTCAGTGGAGCCCGGCTACCTCCTACAGGCGCTCCCTGAGTCGGCTCCAGAACAACCCGAGGACTGGACTGAAGTCATCAAGGACTTCGATCAAACCATATTGCCTGGTGTAAGTATCTGAGCAATACGCTATACTCTTATGCTATTGCGAACGAATTAGGCGCTGTTGTAAGGATACTAACCTTCATAAATTAATAACCACTGGTATATTTTTCGAATTAAAATACTGGGCTATGAGCTGAATGAAACAGTTAAATATTACCTGTTATTCAGTTTTATGTTATATTTCAGTTAGTCTTAGGATTTTAATAGTAATTCCATTCCATACTGTCACTGTTTTTATCAGTTTTGTATTACATTGTATTGTATTGTATTACATAGGTATGTATAGATTTAAATGAGTGTTGAAGGAGCTGAGACAAATATTCACGGTGACTCATACCTAACTGCCAATGTTATACCCATAGTACATTAGTAATTAGTACCCATGATACAAGCATAAGCTTAGTATGGGACTAGATGGCGCTGTGTGATATGTCCTGAAATATTTATTTATCCAGTTTATTTATAATTTCAGGTAACCCACTGGCATTCCCCGAGGTTCCATGCATTCTATCCCACGGGAACGTCTTACGCCAGCATGATTGGAGGCCTGCTGTGTGACGGCCTGGCTGTGGTTGGATTTAGCTGGGTATGTAGCATAACCTCTACATATTAGTACCACAACATAATCAATAGTGATTCTTATACCCCTGGGTCTAAACTTAGAGCCAATCAAATGACTCCAAGATAACAATTGTCCATTATCAGCACCAGAGCTATAATTTGCGATCGCAAAACAAAGAGAACATGAGCAAACAAATAAGAAAATATACATAATTCAGTGATTTGTTTGCTTCTTACCGCAAAGAAGCAGAGGTTCTTAGAGCTAATACAGGATCCCGAGAGTGACTTAATCGGCGAACGAACATTATTTTTATGATAATGATAGCTCAAAAGTACATACTTATATAACATACATTTGCATATTTTTAGATGGCCGGTCCTGCTTGCACGGAGTTGGAGGTGGTGACCATGAACTGGCTGGGCAAGCTGCTGGGGCTGCCGGAAGAATTCCTCAATTGTTCCACAGGACCCGGGGGTGGCATCATCCAGGTACCTACTTGTTTATTGATATACTTGTAACTAGGCAAGGCCTTGTAAAGTAATAGGCTATGAATCTTTCTTAGAATGAATCTGGTCTATCCAAATTTAATATACTAAGCTAATCTTGCATGGTTAAAAGGAATTAAAAGTCTAATTTTCATTAAAATGGGACTGATAGGCGAAGAGTATTTTTTTTAAGTATTGTGCATACAGCTAGCTATGGTTCGTGTCTTAATGATAGGTACAAATTTTAAAGCTTGTGTATTATACCTACTCATAGTAATTTTCTTATTTTATACAGGGATCCGCAAGTGAAGCCACATTGGTAGGCCTACTGGTTTCCAAAGAAAAAACCGTTCGGAGACTCATGAAAGAAAACCCAGATCTAGATGAAGATGAAATCAAACCTAAACTAGTTGCGTACACCTCAGATCAATGTAATTCTTCTGTAGAAAAGGCCGGACGATTGGGGTCTATGAAAATGAGACTGCTGAAAGCCGATTCTAATGGAAGACTGCGCGGAGAAACTTTAAAGCAGGCTATGGAAGAAGATAGAGCTCAGGGCCTAATACCGTGCTATGTTGTCGCTAATTTAGGCACGACAGGGACGTGTGCCTTCGATCCTTTATACGAGCTGGGCCCTATCTGTAACGAAGCTAACGTGTGGCTTCATGTGGATGCCGCATACGCCGGAGCCGCGTTCATGTGCCCCGAATATAGACACCTGATGAAGGGCATCGAGTATTCAGACTCCATTGACGTAAACGCACACAAGTGGATGCCAGTCAACTTCGACTGCTCCGCCATGTGGGTGAAGAACGCCTACGACCTGGTCAAAGCATTCGATGTCCAACGAATCTACCTAGAAGACGTAAAAACCGACACCAAGATCCCAGACTACAGGCACTGGCAGATGCCACTCGGGCGGCGATTCAGGTCTTTGAAACTATGGACCGTGATGAGGATTTACGGAGCTGAAGGTCTCAGGAACCACGTCAGAACGCAGATCTCCCTCGCACAACACTTCGCCAAACTAGTGCGAGCTGATGATCGATTCATCGTAGAGCCAGAACCTTCGATGGGTTTGGTTTGTTTCAGACTCAAAGACGGGGATATCATAACAAAGAAGTTACTACAGAACTTGACCGAGAAGAAGAAAGTGTTCATGGTAGCGGGCAGCTTCCGTGAACGATACGTCATCAGGTTCGTGATATGTTCTCGTTTGACGAACAAAGAGGATGTGGAATACAGCTGGAACCAAATAATATCAGAAGCGGACTCGATCTGCCCTCACAAAATCCATGCTAAAGCTCAAATACCGGCCATTGACCAAATAGTTTCTAGAGAAATCTGTGAGAAGTCCAAGTAAATAGGTATTGTAATAACATCAGCTGCGTAGATGTTTGTATGTTGAAAGTTGAAACAATAGCGATATAACTATACGTAATCTTATTATTGTGAGGAAAATAAGTCCATATTCCGCGTATTGCGTAAGTACAAGAGTACAATAGGCAGATCGAGCGATGCATTCCCAGAATTAAAATGTATGAACAAACAACAACAAATTACATTTGCAAACAATAGCCATACTTATTAGTCAGTTAACCGATGCCTATTTAATTGCCTTTTCATCTCGACGTTTAGAAATGTAGTTTTAGTTTCTTCTCGTACATAAAACTAGCATAATTTGTATTTTATCTGTAATTTTAAGCCTACTTTTAATCTTTAATGGGCTGTGTAGTTATATCATTTTAAGTCTAATTTCAACATATGTAGGTTAAAATTAAAACTTAGTAAACTAGGTCGTTCTGTTGGTTACAAAAATAAAAGCAATTATAAAACAAAAAAGTCTTTAATTGTGTAAAAATAGGGTCTAATATAATGATTTAAATGCAGCTACAAGTTTTGCTGATACATAGTCCGTAGGAGTAGCCCTTGGGCAGACAATGTTCGAGACAGACCTTGTCTTCCGTGGCTTCTTCGTGCGGACAACCAACGCGGCCTGGGATCACTTCTGGAGCTGAAACAAGCAAATCATTTACTTTAATTCACTCACACATAAACCGCATGGAAAATAACTGCTTGGAGGAAATTCATGAAGATATATCAGTAACATTTTTATTGAAGTAGTAGGTATAGGTTTTTCTGGATTTTGTTGAACAATTGTTTCCCTCTGTATTGTTTGTGTGTTAAATTATTTGAATTCTACGGACAGTTTTGTGTCTGACAATAAAGAATGGATTAAAGTCAGTAAAGTCTAGCGTAGAGACTGAATTAATACATAGGCTAGGCTATTTACACCGGCTGATAAAAAAAAAACAAATATATATATACGGCCACAGAACAGCGTTAGTTGATTTAGAACTCTACTAATATTATAAAGCTGAAGAGTTTGTTTGTTTCTTTGTTTGAACGCGCTAATCTCAGGAACTACTGGTGCGAATTAAAAAAATCTTTTTGTGTTGAATAGACCATTTATCGAGTAAGGCTTTAGGTTATATAACATCACGCTGCAACTAATAGGAGCGAAGAAACGATGGAAAATCTGAAAAAAACGGGGGAAAATATTCGTCTTTGAGGGCTTCCGTTGCGTGCGCTGCGGAAACGGTTGAATATATCAAAATAATGTGTATTAAAGAATTATTCCTCTTGAAATTGTCCGCAACAGTATATGTCTAACTTTTAAGATTAACTCACTAGAACCGTTTTTATGATAATAACTATTCTACGCGGACGAAGTCGCTGGCACAGCTAGTTACTTATAAGAATCAATGATTCAACCACTGATAAGTTAAATCGGTTTAATAAGTACTTATAGGTAAGTATATGACACAATATGGTATTCGAAATTCTCAATAGTGGAAGATTACAACGACAAAACTAAAATCAAACCTTAACGCATGTTACTAAAGTGTAAAATCGGAATGTGCTAGTTCTCTATTAGCATATCTAATAGAATCCCTAATGTAGACGTTAAGTACACGTAAGGTGGGTAACCAGTGGGTGACCTGGCTAAGCTATATGCATGTATATGTATGTATAGATAGATAGGAACTTAACAACAAGCTTGTATGAGACACTTGTGTTGCACATTTCTTTATTTTAGTACCCAACAGTGCAGAAATCTGTTGTTATAAACTTAGCCTCACATTCTACACGAAACCAAATATTTTATAGTAGACAAAAAATACACTCAAACTGTCAAGGCTAGACAATTGCAAATTATGCATGCTGCATTTTAAAACAAGTCATAAAGCAAAAGAATAAATTTAATCGACATTATAACAATAAAAATAAAATTTACCTTCTGTTTCCTCGTGACTTGCATTACCAGTCTTTTCCGAGATCTTCGGATCAGATTCTTGCACTGCATCTATATCATTGTTTCGATGCACGGCCGTGCTATCTCTTGGCAAGCACATCGCAACGCAAGCAGCCAACAGAACCAACAAAATCACGCTCTTAAAAGCCATTTTATATTCTTGTCCAGTAATTTCACACAATAGAATAACTACGATGTATGCAGCGTAATGAAAGGTCAAACACAGTGACTGCTTTTATATGTAAATAGTATAAGTACGTAGGCGAGACTGACTCGCGACGTTACTATTGGGTGGTCAGTATAAATGTACAGACAGCCTATAGCAAGTAGCTACCTTAATGCGAAGTTGCGATGAGTAATTTATAACTGGAAGTCGTTAGAAGTGATTCAGCGATGAGTTTTTGCAACCAGAGGCGGTTTAGAGTCCACGTACTGTTATATTACAGCTGTTCTGTGGATTACAGAAATAGAATGTAATATATCGCTGCAGTTTTTTTTTACTAGTTCAGTCCTGACATAATTTTACTGAATTATCGGCTATGGTGGTAGTAAACCCCAATTAATAATTAAAAAGAAAATTATAAATAATTGGAAAAATAGTGTATTTATACAGACTGTTGACTCAACAAGAGTAGATTACAAATTGCAAAATCATGACAATGAGTAGGGTCAAATTGAATGGTTCAATTTACAGCAGTTATGTACATTATTTTGGTTATAATAGAGTAGTTTTTCAACACTTGTACATTAGGTAAACATTTTGAGATATGTTTTTTAAGATGACTGCAATTGACTGTTAATTTTGTAATTAGTGTATTATCATTATGCCATAAAAATGGTATTGTATATTTTTCCTTCACTTTTAATCTATCAAATTATTAATGAAAGGTTTATCTGTTAGCCATGTTTTTTTAAATTATTGAACTATATTTAATAAACAATATCAGGTTCACGTAACGTCCACAAAATTGCGAACTTAATCCAACCCTGTCTTGCTCTAATTATTTGATTAGTGTATTGTGAACCATTTTCTCAATATTACGAGTATTGCGACGTGTTGACTATGACGTGTCTTGTTGTGAACATGCTATTGTTAATTAGAGGCGTTTAATAAATTGATTAGGTCATATTTACTGTGATATAGTAAGTGGAGTGGCCACGATAGACACAAATCCCAATTATGTAATCAATTGGATGAAGACCTTTGCACTAAATTATGTCCAAAGCATTTTTAGTTTTTGTTTATGTTTTGCTGAAAAAATTTACACTGAATAAATAAACGTTTATTTGGCCTTTTTACAAAGGTGCAGTTATAGTACTTACTCGTAAACATTTGAAATTGTTCTATGAAATAGGACTTAGGACTATACAATGTACGCACCTGTGTAATGATGTCAAGTTATTTCTTATTTAGGTGAAATAAGTATTAATTTTATTCTTAAAAATACTTCAGTTCGACAAAATATTATTACTTTCCGTGAAATTTTGGAATCACAAGTCCTACAATAAAGTTTAACAACATTTACAGTAATTTGATAATATAATCCATCTATTACATTAGAAGAGAATATATGTATATGTTACGGTAAATGTAAGTAATTATACATAATTACCAACGCACACGGTAAATGTAGTGAATAATGAAATCAAACATCAGAATCAAAATGTTTATTCGAATAAATACAAGTATAAATAAAATAAATAAATTGCACGAGTAGAGGTTCGGCAAGGAGGCACCGTTATACATTTGAGGTTCCAAAGACTCCCCCTGAATTATAATTTGTCGGTCTTCAAGTCGAGAGTAAACCGGTTTCTTCAAGGCAAGCGCGCTAGATCGTAGATTATAACGTTGCTTAACATCAGGCAAGTTGTAGTCTAGCGTTCGCCTATTTCATGTAAAAATAAACTCTCAAACACAGTATTACACTAATCAAAAACAATATTATGCGTAAATCAAAAGCTATTTATTGTTATTTTAATATTAAAACTTTCGTGAGACATTTTATCAAAAGATTAACTAAAACGGTTTTCACTCACGTGTAAATCGCGTAAATGGTTTACGCGTTTCGGATGTTATGACACCCATCTTCAGAACGTTCGTCCTGGGCCGCGGCAACACGCAGACTGCGCGCCGCCGCGCGAGCGGCCCGCCGGGACACGGGCGCGGGGGCCTGTGGTGGTGGGGGTGGAGGCGAGACGATGTTACTACTCCCGGCCGCTTCGTCCTCGGGTCGCTCCACTGCTTCATCAGAGACAGCACCATCGACTGATGTACCGGCGCACACAAAACTGACCGTATCTTGATCCAAAGCTCCAATGAGGATCCGGAGGAAGCGCCCATCCACGGTCTCGGTTGAAATTCGGGTGGCGGTTGATCTCTATAGCCTCTCGTACTTTCCGTGGAAATAAGACTTCTCTCTCGCCAGCACAGAAGCTTGATCAAACCGAATGTAATGCTGTACATCCGAGAGCCGCGCATGTTCCGCTATTGCTGATCTGGCCGTGTCCCCGTCCCTGAAACTCCTAATATGCTCGGACAGTCTTGTGGTAATGTTGCGGCGAGTCTCCCCTATGTAACTCTTGCCACAATCACACGGGACTCTATACACGCCTGGTACATTTAGGTGGTCTCTATCCTTGGGTGAACGCAGCAACTGTCTTATTTGCCCCGGAGAACGGAAAAACGTCCTGATACCATATTTCCGTCGTAAAAGGTATCCGATTTTGTCCGTTACTCCTCTTACGAACGGCAGATATGCTGAAGCTCTTTCAACAGTTGGGATCCGCTTACGTTCACTCGAATGTGCGCTCCGCCAACATTGTCTCCATGTATAGCCATTATCCTCTAGTACCTTCCTCACGTGCTCTAACTCCTTCTCCACATACTGAGGATCACACAATCTCAAAGCACGGTTGATTAAGGATCTCGGTACTGAGGACAAGTGTGCTGGATGGTGGTGTGAACTAGCATTTAAATATCGATCTGTGTGTGTCGGTTTACGATATACAGTACGTGACAAAGTGCCGTCTGAATTCCGAAACACATGTACATCCAAAAATGGAAGCGCTCCCTCTTTCTCCTGTTCCACGGTAATCGCAATCTTTGGATGTACTTCATTGAGATGCTTTGTAAATAATTCTAGCGCGCCTTTGTCGATAATCGCAAAAATGTCGTCCACATACCTCCACCAATAGCGCGGCTTCACCTCAGCTGTGCTCAACGCCCTCGACTCCCACCATTCCATAAAAATGTTGGCCACTACTGGCGCTATAGGAGAACCCATTGCCACTCCGTCCAATTGCAAATAAAATTCCCGTCTCCACATAAAATACCCGCTTTTCAGACACAATTCCACCCATTCTAAGTACTCATTAGGAACTGTTGAGTTATGGATTAGAGTGTCTATTAGCTGTATAGACTCATCAACCGGAACATTTGTGAATAATGAGGCAACATCAAAACTCACCATGACTTCTGTGGGGTGAATTTGAACGATATCCAGAAGTTGCACAAAATGTTGGGAATCTTTTACAAAGCTATCACTCTTTCCTGTAAAAGGGGATAAAACTGTCACCAAATGTCTGGATAGCTTGTAGGTAGGCGAATCAATCTGACTAACAATGGGACGTAAAGGCCAGTTAGGCTTATGGATTTTCGGCAGACCATAAATTTTAGGCGAAGTAGGATTATACGGGCGAAGTCGGGCTAGCAAGTCGATATCCGCATTATTCTGCAACAACTTCACTACTTTTGTGGTCACCCTAGCTGTAGGATCATAATTGACTTTCTTGTAGGTAGTTTCATCACTGACCAATTCAGTTATTTTGCTTTCATATGCATTAGTATCGACAACCACCGTCCACCGCGGCCCAGGACGAACGTTCTGAAGATGGGTGTCATAACATCCGAAACGCGTAAACCATTTACGCGATTTACACGTGAGTGAAAACCGTTTTAGTTAATCTATTTATTGTTGTATGTACCAGGTACCTATTGGCCTTTTTCCCTTTCGTTTTAATAACTGTTAAGGGGTAAACGTATTCTCATTTATAATAAAGCAATTTTTAGCGTAAATGGCATTCCAGTGCGTTACCATATTGGTACTAGCTCTTTAAGGTGCATTCACCCGACCACATTTTTATACGAACTGCTAACTGTAGCATTTTTGCTTTTGGATAATTGACATATTTTATATAGGATGTTTTCTTTAACTAAAAGAACGATTAGAATTGAAGAAAACCTGCACTTATGTATATTCGACCTTCCGTATATATGTAAGACTCCTAAACCTTACGGCAGCCAAAGAAGCCAACCAAAGAAGGCAGCCTAGAAGAGATCGCTTTTAGCGATGAGGCCGCCATTTGTGGCATAAGATTTAAATTTTCTCTTGTTTGTGTTGTGTTCTATTTTATTTGTGTGTCCAATAAAGAGTTAATCTATCTATCAAAATAAAATAGAAAATAACAGTTCTAGAAGGTACCTCTAATTTAGTCAAATATGTCATCATGAACTCTTTATGCAACTAAAATAAAAAAATATTGGAAAAAAGAATAAAAGAGTTCTAGAAAGTACCTCTAATCTAGTCAAAGATGTCTTCACATGTCAGAAGCGTGTGTATTAGGTTCAAAGGTAGAAGGCTCTTTGGTGACTCCTGCCGAGACCAAGAGCTAAAGCACGTGTAAGAGTTCTAGAAAGTACCTCTAATCTTATCAAATGTCATCATATGTGAGTAGAGCCTGCTTCAGGTCCTTATGTGGCGGGTTCCTAAGTGACCAGCAACGTGCCTAGGCTCTGCGGGCGACCTACTTTGAGACCATCTAGAGCTAAATAAAGCGCATGTGAGAGTTCTAGAAAGTACCTCTAATCTAGTCAAAGATGTCATCATAAGTGAGCAGTGTTCTCTTCAGGTCCTTAGGCGGAGGGTTCCTTGGAGAGGAGGAAGGTGCCCAGGCCCCTTGCTGTGGCGGCCTGCGGGCGACAGTGACGCGCCAGCCCTCGTCGAGCCCGTCCAGCGCTGTGTGCGCCTGCGCGGCCACGTCCGGGTTGTCGAATGTCAGGAATGCTCTGGAACAGATAACATAATTTTAAAGTTTAACTAAAATAACTTTGTTGGTAGAGAAAACTTTTTTTTTTAGTTTTGATTCTTTGTTTTATTGATCACTTTATTTCAGGTTGTTTCTAGTGCTACAAACTACAATTTTACAGAAATATTTTTCACAGTCATGGAAGTGAGACTGAATCAGAATGGGCAAGCATGCTGCAGCAGACTTGGCACATCAGCTGTTATTCAACTTTTTAAACACAAATATTGAAATATATATTATATATTATAAGACAGCACCTTCACAATGGGCAACTCACCCCATTTATGAATCAATATCACTATCACTTCATAGAAAGCAAAATTGCTTCCTGCTTCTGTCTTATGTTTATTTATATGTATGCACAGGTCTATAAAATTACCCAATAGATTTTGATGCATTTTTTTAATAGATAGCACTCTATCTATTAAAAAATGTATCAAAATCTATTGGGTAATACAATATAATAAAATCACTATTTTAGAGGGAAATTTATACATATGTATAATAATGTGTGTGTAGCTGAGGGTAAAAGCCAGTATTATTATGTATAATAAGTATGTATTTAAAAAAAAAGTATATAATATATGTATTATATCCGTTATCTAGTACCTATGATACAAACATAAGCTTAGTATGGGGCTAGATGGCACTGTGTGATGTCCTGAATATATATTATATATTTATTTATTTAATAGATAGAGTGATTTAAGAGGATGGTGTATATTTATATTTTTGTGTAATAATGTGTGTGAAGCTGAGGGAAAGAGTGTGTTTCTTATATATTATGATATGAACATCCAATAACTTACTTATCATCATCACTCTCCTGTGTGAAAGTGAACTCGTAAGCAGCCAGCCGTCGTCTGATGGTCTCCTCACTGATCCTGGGCCCTGTGACCTGCAGGGTGCAGCTGCGACTCGGGGTCTGCGATGGAGTCTCACTGCCTGCTGCTGCAGGGATGGGACGAGGGGTTTTACCAGCCTGCTCTTCCCTGGAAATTATACAGGTATAAAAGTAAGATGACTATTATGTGAGTAGAGTGATGCTAAAATTGAGGTAAGAGTCAGCATAGTGCTAGTTCTTCCAATAACACTGTGCCAACAAACATTACTTAATCATTCATTTATTAATCAAAACATCAAATTCAGGTTTGCATTTATGTTGTAAAATATATTTATTTTACTCTGGATTTGAAGACCATATGTAAGTATGTATGTGTAGTAAAGTATAGTGAAGAATAGTGTGGCTATTTGTAGAATTCTTATCTGTAAATTATTCAAAGTAAAGTAAATAGCTCTGTCTCCAAGGGTTAGTATTTCCGCAGTCATGTATTCTCAATGTCTTCAAAGGAAGAGTGAACAGGTTTCTTCTGGCTAAGTGTGCTACATCTTCCATTTTAATTTAACCATCACATATCATCAGGTGTGGTGCAGTCAAACACAAGCTCATTTAAAATGTTACAAGAAAATATATCTTTTTAGTGAACAAATTTTATCAACTTACTTCTCCCGAGCTGTTACAAATGAGTCATAGAGGTACTTGACTCTCGGAGATGGCTTCTCTTCGGGTGGTGGGGGGTCCTGTGATGCGCTGAATGGCTGATACGAAGCTACACCACCTGTTGCTCCAGCAGAACTGCTGAGTTTCCTCTCTCTACCTTTAAATTCAAATAATAAGTAGGTTAGCCATTGTATAGTCTATGATTGGGACTTTCGGTAGGATTTGAGTCAAAACAACAATAAAAACATGTTTATTTAGTAAGTACCTGCTCTCGGTCGCTTGAATGTTGCATTTTGAGGTTGAGCTGGTGGACTTTTGATGGCCTGAATAGCACCACTTTTGATAAGTTTTCGAGCAATCTCCCGTGCATCTCGTGCTTCAGTGGGCCGTTTAGGAAGAATAGGCTTCTCAGGCTCCTGCTTGGGCGCTTTTAATGCCTGAAGAGCTTTCTTTTTCTTCTTTAGCTTTTGGTACTTGGCTTGCAACATCAACTCTTCCTCGGTTAAATGATTGGGAAAATGTAAGTACACCATTATACCGAACTGCAATTAAACTCATGCACAGCGTTATGGATATAAATTACAATATAATATTTAATTTTAGATATTTACATACTACACGCATTTTTTTACAAAACAAACAAGAAAGAAAATAAAATAAAAGAAATTTTACTCCTTTCATACTAGGCGACAAGGATTTGTTTTTTGCCAGCGGCATAGTGGTAACCAAAGAATACTATTACCCTTTTAAAAAAAGGGGTGGTAACCACATACATGCAAAAATATCGCTCACGAACACGGATGCATCAGAATAAACTGTATTGCTAAATTTTTTTAGGAACCTCTCTCCGACATAATTTATAAAATAAATAAGTACTAGTTACATATTTGTTTGGAATCACAATACCGTAAAGATTTACATGGTTTTTAAATGTAAAATTTTTAATACGTACTGAAATAACAATATTGTTATTTCATTTAGAGTAATTGTTCTTCTATGTTAATGATATAAAATCAGATAAAACAAAGTTCTTTTCACAGAATTTAGCTTACAGCACGGGAAAAAAGCGTGCGTTGCATGTATTGTACGTTAATTCATCATGTCTATGATCGTATTTTACAAAATATAGCATTTATTTTATAATCTGTTATTACCTCGGAGGAATTGTGATATTTCCTCCGAGGTTATTTTACTGGGTCCGGTTATTGCACGTACCTGTATTCCACGTCCCTATATTGTACGGGAAGTATTCCGATGCCATTTGGCATCCAATTATTGGGGCGTACAATATTGGATGCGCATTATCGTGACGGCAATTATCGCCCCGAACCAAACCGGTACGGGCGATAATGCGCGACACAATATTGCACACCCCAATAATTCGATGCCATGTACATGAAATATTTGCCCGTGCAACACTTGCACTACAACAGGACTTGGCTCCTCCTCGCTTCGCTCGTCGTCGCATGTGCGTGGTAGAAAGCAACCTAACGAACCTAATCTACCTTCTGTCACAGACAAGTGACTTCGAGTCCAACACTTGCACTACAACAGGTTAGGTTAGGTTTAGCGTCCCGTAAAGTACACCCCAACCCTGTATTTTATGGCCCTGGATTGCACGCCCCAATAAAACGATGCCATGTACACCATTTATCGTGCTGTACAATACGGTGTCGTGCTTTATCGTCCGTACCAAGCTTGTACAGGCCTGTATTTCATGGCCCTGGATTGCACGCCCCAATAAAACGATGCCATGTACACCAATTATTTCCCGTACAATCCAGGACCGCGGAATATCGGGCCGCGCATTATTTGGACGTGCATTATTGCTTCCCATTTTACTGTCGCGATGACATTGACATTATTATTGTGTCTGAAAATGGAGAAGTAGGAAAAATCTAAAAAAAATAAAAATAAACTGGATGAATAAAATTGAAAACATTACAAAATGTTTCGATTAGCTAGCACGTTAGTGCCTATATTTTCCAACAATGTTGCAAAAGGACTACCTCGAGCTCAGTTTAATGAAATTCTAATAACTGTACAAGGACAGCGGCTGTTTTCCGACTCAAGTAAGTTTACAGAATTTTTAGCAATACTACGTTGTTCAACACGCAGTTCACTAACTTAAAATCATATTTATGCCTGATTTACGGTCTGGGTCTTTCTGTGAGATATATTATAGAAATTTTTGGTACAAAATTTCGTCGTAGAATTAGTACTAACATAACCTGTTTAAAAAAATTACACCCGGAACTCATGCCCTTACAATATTTATATCGTACTAATATAAATATATGCCTTAATACTTACTAGGTATGAGTAGGTATTGCTCTATACTAAATAATATATAAACATCTTTTTCTTCAGAGGAAAACAACAAGTTCTCAGTAAAACATGATGACATTGGCCGACCACTATACTTTGATGCACAGGCTACAACACCCATGGTAAGAACATTCATATTTAATGCAAGTCCTAATCAACATAGTATTAAAATCTTCTTCTTGATATTAAAGGTGATTTGCTAAAACATCATAAGATCCCATGCTGCTTCATTTGAGTCCTAATGAAATAATCTAATAGCATGTAACTAGTGCTATAATTAATGCACTGGCTGTATGCCTGTAGGTGGATTAAGTAATTATTGATCATTTTTATTTAGCTTTAAATGTAAAGTAAAGTAGTACAGTTAAGCAGATACTAAACTTTCTTAAAATTGATGGATAATATGATATATTTCTCACTCAGTGAAACCCATACTGAGTGAGAAATCTGCTAATCTATATCAATAAAAAATGTACTTAATTTGTTCAAATGTTTTACTTATTTGTGCAATTTGCCAGGATCCTCGAGTGCTGGATGCCATGATGCCATACTTGGTTAACTACCATGGCAACCCACACTCTCGCACACATGCCTACGGCTGGGAGAGTGAAGCTGCAGTAGAGAAAGCCCGTGAACAAGTGGCCAACCTCATTGGAGCTGATCCTAAAGAAATCATATTCACATCGGGAGCTACGGAGTCAAACAACATCTCAGTGAAGGGTGTGGCAAGGTTTTATGCACCTAGAAAGAAGCATGTTGTTACTACACAGATTGTAAGTAAAAATAAAAATGTGTTTGTGATAGTGCAAGTCTTATCATTGCACAACATATGTATATATAGATAAGCCAGATGTTATTTTTTATAAAGTAAACACATGTGATTGAATATAAGTTAAAACAACATTTCACATTCTTATATATAATAAATAAAGACCTACATATATGTGCCTACTACTTTTTTCTAAAATACTCAAACAACATAATTATTGTAACATGACATTTTGGGAACGTTAATTAACACCTGAATATAAATGCAAGGACAATCATTTCTGTATGTCTCTTGTATTGCATGTTATCAAAGGAGTAAAAATAATTTATTGTAACATTTCAGGAACACAAGTGTGTGCTGGATTCCTGCCGTGCTTTAGAGGGTGAAGGTTTCAAAGTGACATACCTGCCTGTGAAGGCAAATGGCATCATCAGTATGGAAGAACTGGATAAGGCATTGACACCCGAAACAAGCCTGGTTTCCATCATGACAGTTAATAATGAAATAGGTAGGTTTTTCAGTACTTAAAACACATGAAATATATACATTGTACAATGTACATCCATAGACTTATAAAACATACACTCATTAAATTTAGAAGCCTGAACTCTGACAATATCATATAAAGACAGAAAAGCCAAAATATAAACCATCAATTAAAACTTTTCAACCAGTAAATCTTTGCTATGCTAGTCTTCTCAAATCTTATTCTCCCAACCACAACATAAATGATAATTTTGCATGCTGCAAACTGCTGTTCTTTGCATCATATTGCCGGAAAAGTATCATAATGGGTGTGTTAGATTAACTTTATTTACCTATTTGCCATCAGTGTTTATGTCATCACATATACAGTAAACAAACTCTGAGATAAGATAAAGTCATAATTTATTCCTAAAATTGAACACTTTCAGGTGTAAAGCAACCCATATCTGAAATCGGAGCACTATGCAAGAGCAAAAAGATATTCTTCCACACTGACTCTGCACAGGCTGTAGGGAAGATGCCCTTGGATGTAAACAAAATGAACATTGACCTAATGTCAATATCTGGTCACAAGGTCTACGGGCCGAAAGGGGTGGGAGCTTTGTATATCAGGAGGAGGCCTAGAGTCCGCGTGGAGCCCATACAGAGCGGAGGAGGCCAGGAGAGGGGCATGAGGAGCGGGACTGTACCAACACCCATAGTTGTTGGGCTAGGTAAGGATTATAATACACTTACTGTACTCTGCCATGCTACCCACTTGAATCACAACCACGAGATATCTCCCCTAACTAATTAATTCTGCAGGGGAGTCACAACCCTCAGCCATGAGGATATACAACTCAAGTGAGAGACTACGGACTTATGGTAGTCACTATTAACCAATTTGAATTTTGTTATGTAGATAGTTTAAACACAAGAATTATGTATGGAGGAGACATTTTATTGCCAAATCACTGACAACAAGATCCACAGGTTTTAAAAGTAAAGCGGACTATGTAATACTAATACCCATACTATACTTATGAATTTCAGGAGCTGCTTGTGAAATAGCCCAACGTGAGATGGCCTATGACCACGCTTGGATAGAGAAGCTCTCCCAGAGATTCCTGGACAAGATGTACTCCAAACTCACACACGTTATAAGGAATGGGGATGAGACACAAACCTATAATGGGTGCATCAATTTGTCATTTGCTTATGTTGAAGGTTAGTTAAATTATTTCATTAACGAAATACCTTATGTTTTTGACACCAATACTAAACTTAAGTAGCAACTTCAAAAATTGTAAGAACTTTTTGCTTGTGCAAATTCAGGAAATGCTTGGTCACCAATATCTCAAAAACAATATACTCTAACTTTAAACATATCTACTTAATCTAATGCAAAAAGAATCATATTCATATAACTAATAGTATCCGAAAACAAAAAATGTGGACATACAATTTCACCCAATCAAAACAATTTTGTACACATATTTAGAAATGCCATACTCGAAGTTTATCCAACTCCATTTATATTAAAAAAAATATGGGTCGAATTGACTACCTCCTTTTTTAAAAGTAGGTTAAAAGAGTAAATGTAAATGAACTCATTACTACATACATGGTAATATACAGAAATGTGTACAAATAGTGTAGGTAAGTAAGTTCTTACAGAACAGATAAAGATGCTAATACATTTCCGTTCTAGGCGAGTCCCTACTCATGGCGTTAAAAGACATAGCTCTATCCAGTGGCTCCGCCTGCACTTCTGCATCACTTGAACCCTCCTACGTACTGCGAGCTATCGGATCAGATGAAGATTTGGCGCACAGCTCTATCAGGTAATAAATTTTCACGATCATTTCATTCATAGCAAGGCAAGTTGGTAAGCCATGTCAGAGGCTCTTAGTGTGGTTTGACAACTTTCGACAACAGTGGTCACTCTCATATGAAGTAGGCTAGTAAAATCATACATTATATAAATGCAAAAGTGTTTGATGGTTTGTTTGTTCTGGTTTCACGCCATAGAACAGAGAAAATTTCGTGTTTCACGCGGTAACAGAGTGAGAGATGATTTGATGATTTTCGGTATGGTTATAGTATACAATCCTGGATGCACCTAACATTGGCTACTTTTCATCCTATAACAAAATGATCGAAGCCGTAGGCAACTTCTAGCTAATAGTAAAGCGAGAGTGAGTTGGTTAATTTGTTCCTTCTTCATACAACGGAGCTATTTTCCAACGCTGGCGTTGTACGGAATGGTTGAAGTTCAGGGGCTCTATATAGACATGAGTTACTTTTTAATCCCACACATTGGTGGGTAATAAATATAAAATTCATTTATTTTATTACACCGCCCGTGTCTTCGCTAACATTATTGAGATAAAAAGTAGCCTATGACACTTTGAAAACCTCATAGTACCTACATATCAAAAATCATGATGATCCGTTCAGTCGTTTTTGCGTTATAGGCGTTTAAGTAAACAGTCAAAAAATTCTGAAAACTGCTGAAACGTGTTCTGTTATGGATTTAAAGTATACCCAATTTTTTTTCTAATATCTTCTATAGTCAGATTATTGACCCTCTTCAGCTTTATTATAAGTATAGATTGTGAGTTACGTAATTAATAACAGAGCTTATAATTTCTATCTACGTATTTCACATACTGTCTAGTTCACATATCAACAAGGAGTATAAGTAGCTGTGTTTATACCATCAACCTTGACCATTTTATGTTCGATATTATCACTACCTATTGTCAAATCTTGTTTATTCCATAAAATTAGCATGTTAACATTTGGATGACTAAATGTTATGCAATGTTGTCCAATTTGTATGAAGGCTGTGGAATATTTTTAGCTAGGTTGAGTATAACTAGTGGTGCCCTGTGATGTTGCCTGCTGTACAATTATAACTATAAACTAACCTCCTGTATGTTAATGCATCATCATCATTGGCCTTATTTCATCTACGAGAGATGATTTATATAGCATCAATGCTATTTTTAAAACTGTGCTCGTGGCAGATGTGATTTTATGTTGATACAGGACTTTAGATATATCCATAATAAAATAATCAGTACAGCAGCTTGATTATGAAAGAGTAATAAACAAACCTTCGCTTTTCTAATGTTACATGTGGATATGAATGATGGGAGTTAATAAGCTGATATATATTATAATTTCAGATTTGGCTTTGGTAGATTCACAACCGTAGATGAAGTAGACTACACGGCAGAGAAGACAATCCAACATGTATTAAGGCTCCGAGAGATGAGTCCCCTGTGGGAGATGGTACAGGAAGGCGTAGACATCAAGACAATCAAATGGTCTCAGCATTAGATGTGAAATATGTATTTACGATTAACATTTCCATGTTTAGAATTTAGGAAGGTATAAAGATCTGGTTTAGGCACATTCATGAACAGTTGCCATATTCTATAACCAACCTGCAAATAATAGAAATTATACATTTCTTAACAATGATTAACTTTTGCGTTGTTCTCAAAATCACTAGTATTTTCAAAATTTTGTGATAAGTAGTTACTATTAAGTTAAAGAAGAGCAAATAGATCAAGTAAGCTTTGAAAGAACGTAGATATCTCTAGGTATTAAATGATACAAAAATAATTAAATTCAAATTGTATTATTGCATTAAAAAAATGTTTTATTATATATAAAAGTAAATGTCAACACACACCACATAATTATTCATCATGTATGCAAAATATGAATGTTATGTTTAAAATAGATTTTAGTTATTTTAAATACAACTGCTTTGTTACATAAAAATAGAATGAAATAAGTAAAAGATTGTGTTTCATTATGCTGTAGTTTATGCTATAAATTAGGACATAGGCACATGAACTTTTTCTACAGGCTAAATAAAATACCCACATTGATGGGTTTAAAGTAAATAATTTAAAGCTTTAAATTATCACTTCCTATTTGTTAATAATGATATTTGAGTACATTTCAACTTAATAATCATGTACTTACAAATATTAATGAGATTACAATAGAGACATAAATTCTATAAATGATAAAATAGGCCAATAACAATTTGTATATTTGAAAAATAATACTATCATGGGAGCTTGTTTTTTTAGTAAAAATGGATATGGATTCACCACGAAGAATATTTTATATATGATGATCTCAGATGGTAGTGGAGTACATACAACTTTTATCAGCAAACTGAAATAAATGTACCATGCAATGTGCTTGCACAAGCATGTTCAGCTTCAGTTCATACATAATGTAAATCATGATAATTTCACAATATACTGTTGAAATGCAGTCAAATAATGCTCACTAAAGTTACACAATGAGTGCAAACTGCACCTGCTGAATGAAACTAAGAGTTTACATCAATATTACACTTAGCAAAAATATAACCTTTCCCTAAATAATATCATAGCTGCCAAAAAAATAGATCAACAAGACAACACTACACTGCACATCACACATAACCTTAAATTAGGCAAACAATAATGAGGCAGTTTGTAAAGAATATGTGACAACATAATCAGCAACTACATGAAGATTCCTCGGCAGCCTCTGGTTGGGATATCTTGAAGCTGTCATGGTCCAGAGTCTGGAGCTCTATCCGAGACCGGTTTGTCTCTACAAGCTGGAGAGCAATGTCCGCAAACATCTCATCAACACCTTTCCCAGATTTGCAGGATGTTTTGTATGTGGTGCTAATGAGGTTATGGCATTGTTCGCTGCAATTAAATGTTATAAATGAATTTATAATACAAATGGCAATGAAATAACTGGTACAAACTTATTCACAAAGAAGCAGTGATTGCTATATTTCATAAATTCATGAACTGTTGATTTAAAGATGATTCTTATGATCATAATAAAAATTTAATAATTACCAGAACATTTCAATATCAGCATCAGTTACTTGTGGTGCCGAACCCTCCAAGTCTGACTTGTTTCCACACAAAAATATCTTAGCATTCTCTGCATATGTAACAATATCCAACAGATGTTGGCTAAGAATATGAAATGAGGAGGAATTGTCTAGGGAGAACACTAGAATTGCAGCTTCTGCAAACTTGTAGTAACTTGATGTAACTGATGCTATCCTTTCCATGCCACCAGTGTCCCACAACTGTAACTAAAGTACAACAACATGTTCGTTAAAATATGATACATGTAATTGGATTAATTAGTAGCATTTACATAAGTGATTCTAGTGTAGGTGGATTTTATGGTAAGGTCAATCATTTGGTACTAATACAATATATGGCAGTATTAAATTTGTAATATAAATAAATATACACCTTAACATCTTTGTCGGCCACTTCAAAAACTTTTTCAAAATGATCCAAACCTAGAGTAGATCTCCGATCCGAGTTTGGGACAAATGAATTATTGATGAATCGTCGGAACAAAGAGCTTTTTCCAACACCATATTCACCACATAGAATCACTTTCAGTACAGGAGTTTTTACGACTGCCATATTTCTGTCTATATTATTCCAATAGACGCATTAGAAATAATTTTATTTATTGATAATAGTCCATAAAATCAATTTCGACCACACAGTTTCATTTTGACAACAACACAAAAAACAAAAATGCAAATGAATTGAATGATAGGTACGATATCTGACGTTGACAGCACTATAATTTAGAGACATATAATATTGGTTGGTCCCACACTTGCACGTTTTCCCGCATGAACTAACTTTTTTTCCCTTTTACCAGAAACTTTTGTCGATATCGATAAAACGACAAGTACCGGTGAGGTACCGGTACTTCTTTTTCTATTTAGCTGTTGTGAATGTCATCTTGTTTTGTTTGTGACACTTGACTGGTGGATATTATACAAACGCAATGTACCTTTGGAAAAAGCGCGGGAAACTTTCAACAAGGCGGGCGCGTATTTTTCTGGGAAAATATTATTTATTATTATTTGTATAAAAAGTGATCAGATCAGCTAAGTATTATTACTTTGTGTTTAAAATTAGTGTAATATTAGTTTTTAAGTGTATATAAGTAATCTAGGTAAGTTCTTTTTACATTTCTTTTCATGGAGGAGCCTCCCGACCCGGGGGACCCTGTTCCTCCGGCAGCTTGTTTTGTAACAATTAAAACAAATAATTGCGAGATGGATACGGAAATTCCAGTAGTAAAAAATAAAAAGAAAAGGAAAATTAATGAAATCTCTGATGGTAGTAGTGATTCGATAAAGGCTCCGGCTTCATCACCTAAGCCAGCTCCTGCCCCTGTTGTAAGAAGTTTATACGTTAGCACGGACAACGGCCCCTATACAGTACATGTAATACGAGAAAACAATAATCAGAATGATGGCACAACTCTACACCCAATAACATTTGGCAGGTTCCTCCATAAACACAAAATTACCAATGTTGTAAATGGAAGTTTAAAACGTATCGGTCGAAATAAAATAACTCTTTCTTTTTTGACTTTCAAAGATGCCAACATTTTTATAACGAATCAATTCCTGGCCACCGAAAAATTAAAGGCATTCATCCCGACATTTACAATTACCCGCATGGGCTTAGTGCGAGGAATCCCATCTGAGTGGAGCGAAGAAGAGGTGCTTGAAAGCATAAACGTTTCAATTGGATGTAGGAAAATTTTAAAAGTCAGACGCTTGAATTATAAGGTTGTTATTAATGGTGCACCAGTATGGAAGCCATCGCAGTCAGTTGTCCTGACTTTCGACGGAAAGTTTCTTCCAAATCATGTCTATGTCTGCTATAACTCAGTTCAAGTTGAGCTCTACACTTTTCCAACAATAATGTGTTGCCACTTTGGACATACCAAAAACCAGTGTAGGTCGAAACCCCGCTGTTATAAGTGTGGTCAGGATCACTCTGGCGATTCATGCAAAACAGAAGAAGATGCTGCTACCTGTTGTCATTGCTCTGGATCTCATTTTGCATCGAACAAAGTCTGCCCGGAATTTGTTAGACAGAAAAAAATTAAGCTTTCTATGGCCGAACAATGCATTTCATATGCAGAAGCGGCGAAACTTCATGCGCCCATAGGCAAGTCCTATTCTGAAGTACTGTCTTCAAGTCCTCCTATATCGAAAATTGAAAGACCAATCATGTTTACAACTCCTGGCCCAGGACCGTCTGCAGCTGGCCCCTCGCGTGGTGGGTATGTTGTTCGCACGTCCAAGTCGGGTTCACCTGTAAGAACGAATACACAAGCTAAGGGCTACGATCGCCGAGCACATCGCGAATTAGTTAAAGATGATGATGATATGATGACTGTCTGGTATTGGTAATGGTTGCGGCCTTAATAAAGCGAATAGTAATGATCAACTTAGTATTGAAACCCTCAAACAGATAATGTCAACCCTGATAGACACTTTAAGGAAAAATAATATCATGTTACCGAACAACGTTGCCCCTCTAATTGAACAACTCAATAACAATATGAACGTCGACAATAAAACATTTCGATACAGTCCCGCTGGGCAATCTACTCACGATTGTTCAGTGGAACTGCCGAAGTGCAGAACATAAAAAAACTGAATTGTTGTATATAATTTCAAAAATCAATCCTTCTATTATTGCTCTGTCAGAGTCATGGTTAAAACCTGGCTCTATATTAAAAATTAAAAACTATTTTTGTCTCAATGACAATAGAATCGACAACCATGGCGGTGTCGTACTACTCATTCATTCCACACTTTTGTTTACTGCTTTGTCTTTTCCCCCTCATGGCGATGGTTTTTCCATTGTTGGTGCTAAGATTTTAAATATAAGTTTTGTATCTATCTACATCCCTCATCCTTCTACTTCTATAATAAATGAAATTCATGAAATTCTTCAGCATATTCCGAAACCATTCTTAGTTTTAGGTGATTTCAATTGTCACCATCAAGCGTGGGGCAGTTCGATCTCTAATGCATATGGCAACCAACTTATAAATATTTTTGATGACCTAAATTTATGTGTCCTAAACGATGGAACTCCTACTCGTAGGACTAAACCAGGAGAAAATTTGAGTGCCGTAGATTTATCCATATCCACACCAGATGTTGCTCTGGATTTTACATGGTGCATTCGTCCTTACACTCATGGCAGCGACCACTATCCCATAGTAATTAGTTTAGCCAATAAAAATGTTCCACCACCTCCTAACCCATTTTCACCTCGTATGAAATACAGACTTGCCGATGCTGATTGGGATTCTTATAAATCAAAGCTAGAGAATATTATACCAACTCTTATACAACCCAATACATTCACTGAAGAAATTTGTATCGAAAGCTTGTTAAATGCAATGTCAAACATTGCTGAAGAGCTATTCCCTAAAAAGAATAGCGCACTAAATAGAAGACCTTCTCCGGCTTGGTGGGATAAAGAATGTTCAGAAGCTGTCAAAAAAAGAAAGTTGGCAGAAAAAGAGTATAATTTAAACATGACATCAGAAAATTACGACATTTTAGTCAGTACAATAGAAGAAACTAAAGAAATTCTTGTAGAAAAGCGTAAGACTGGATGGAAAAGATATTGTACCTCAATATCTCCCCAGACTCCATCATCGATAGTTTGGCAAAATATCAGGAAATTCAAATCAACTTTGTCAAATCCAACATTTTCTCTTCCACAACAATTATCTTCTCAATATCTTGATCATTTAGCACCTTCATACGCTCCCCAGAAGGAATTAGTTACTGACTTAAATAGTAATACTCTTACAAGTCTTACCGGACTAAACTCACCTTTCACTTTCCAAGAGCTGAAAAGCGTTTTAATGAACACCAAAGACTCTGCTCCAGGCGAGGATGGTCTTCCTTACTCTTTTTATAAACACTTTGGAGATTCAGCTTTGTTCTATTTGTTAGACGTGATAAACACCATCATGATATCAGGCCATATTCCAAAATCGTGGAAAGCTCAAATAGTGTTACCCATTTTAAAACCAAACAAACAGCCTTCCGATGTATCCTCATATCGACCTATTGCATTGTCTAATGTTGTAGTCAAAATTGCTGAACATCTGGTTAAAAATAGGCTTGAATGGTACGTTGAATCAAATAATCTTTTGGCAAAATCACAGTACGGTTTTAGGAGAGGAAAGAGTTGCATGGATAGCATCAGTATATTTGTGACTGATATTCGTGTTTCTCTCACACTCAACAAACCCACGGTTGGTATATTTTTGGATATTAAATCAGCATACGACAATGTTCTCCTTACAGTTCTGAAAACTAAACTAGAAAAATTGAAAGTGCCACTGATACTTTCCAATTTTATCATCAACCTTCTTAGTGGCAGAACAATCCGACTCGACTCATCAGACGAATGCAGAACTCTTTGGAAAGGCCTTCCACAAGGGTCTGTATTAAGCCCTCTGCTTTATAGCATATACACATATGATTTAGAATTTTGTTTACTAGATTCAGTTAAAGTTCTTCAATATGCAGACGATCTACTGTTCTATTGCACTGACAATTCAATTGAATATATGTGTACCCAACTTTCTCTATCTTTAATTAGTCTTAAATCATGGCTAGATAGGCATGGTTTAGAGTTATCTGTAGGAAAGAGCATTGCCGTTCTTTTTTCTAGATTACGTAATCTCCCGTTTTTAAACATCAAATATGATGGCAAGTTAATTCCCCAAAAAGAGGAAGCTAAATTCCTAGGTCTAGTTCTAGACTCCAAACTCTCTGGCATTCCTCATTCTGAACTAGTTTCATATAAGTGTGAACAGCGTCTTAACATGCTAAGATGTCTAGCAGGAGTATGGTGGGGTGCCCATCCGTTTTCCCTTAAATTGGCATATAATGCTCTTATCAGAAGCGTTCTTGATTATGGAAGTTTCCTCCTGGAACCTTGTAGTACGAAAGCTTAATAGAACTGGAGATTCCGTTTCCAATAAATGTATCCTCCCTTTTAACATACAAAACAAAAGCAGTATATGGCGCACTGTCAAAGTTAATCATAGATAGTTAACGACCTCAAATTGTAAATTTGTAATTCCTTCCTTTTAATGTAAATATAGTAGTTACGTGTTAAGTTAATTTGTTAGGTTGTATATATGTAAAGCTTTCTGATCACTTAATACTACTTATAGTTAATTTCGCGTGCTTTTTTGGGGGTTATGAAGTTTCCCCGTTTTTACTTGAGAACTGGCACAATACAAAGTTATGGCCAATTAAAAAAAAAAAAAAAAAAAAAACTTGACTGGTGAGGTGACATTTCACATTTTGCATTGCATTGCTTTACCTGGCATTTGTGTTGTTAGAAATTGGCGATACCTAGAATATTTATAATATTATCTTGAATAAAATTTAAATCATTGTGGTAGTAGTTTTAAACTGTAACATTGTCTAGCTCTACTGAAAACAAATTTACAGCAATTTTTTTGTGATTACTAGTGTTATGGACTTACAAACATCGCATCTAGCAGCGGCTCTGATGTCGGGCTCCACTTACAACAACCCTGTTACGGAGCCCCCTCCAGTTCCAGCACCGGTAGTCGATGATAGCAAGATGAAAAAGCCTCCCGAGCCACAGAAAGAAGCTATGGAGGAAGATAAAGAAGAGATAGCCAGTGGTGAAGAGTTTTCTGACGAGGTAAGATATTCTATTGACTGAAAATCTAAAGAAATTGTTTCTACCATTCTGGTTTTATATTAATTACCTACTTTATTTTATAAACGGTTTAAATAAATAACTTTCAAGATTTTTTATTTATTTACTAGCACAACTACTTATTTATAGGAAGCAGAGGCACAATCAGGGAGCAAGTCCATGCCTGGCAGAGGAGTGACACTGCAGATGCTGTTGGAAGACAAGATGCTAGAGCCAGGAAATGCAGCTATGACCATTGAATACTTGGTAAGTTGGTAGACTTCAGTTATTAAATGCTTGCAAGATAAACAAGAAAGTGATTAATAATGGCTTTGTAACTTGTATTGATCTAGGATAAAATGCCTTAATGCATTATTTCAAAGTCTATTCTACTACTACTTCTATAATTTCATCTAAATTCTGTTTGCCAAGAATATGGAACACACACACTAAAAAATACACTCACACACACACTGAAAGTTACATTATTAGTTTAATGTGATTACACAGTACCTACTATAATGCTATGTCAATTTTCAGGGTCAAAAATTTGTAGGTGACCTCCAGGCTGATGGTAAAATAAAGTCCCATGAAACGGAGACAATATTCTGCTCTCCCTCGGCGTGGGCTATCCATTGCAAGAGGATCATCAACCCTGACAAGAGATCAGGGTGTGGGTGGGCCTCAGTGAAGTACAGGGGCAAGAAACTAGACACTATTAAAGCTACTTATCTTAGAAAGAAGCAAATACAACGGGAGAATATGCATTCAGATGGTAAGTGGTGACACTTAAACTGAAATATACTTAAGACTTTTTCTCAACTATGGGTTTAATTAGATTAAAGACAGACAGCTAAATTTTGTCAATAGAAGTAGCTAAATACATATAAAAACAAGTGCTTACAGTACTTTTACTTCATATTAAATGAGTATTGTGTCATAATTTTAAATTTATTAGTGTAAACCTAAATTATATTTGTAAACAAGTAATTAACTGCCCAAAGATTAAATAATAAATATATGTAGGTATGTATTTCATCTAGTTTGTAGTTTAACATTTGAATATTTTTCTGACCTGTAGAAGAGACTGAAATGGAAGTAGAGAGTCCACCCGAGCCTCCCCCACAGAGGATAGTTATGAAACACAACACTGTGCCAAATAGAATGATGCAGCAGTAAGTTGTCACAATTAATTATTATTAATTTTAACGAATAATTTTGTACTTTGGCCTAATATTGTGTGCCCCATCAAAGTAGGCAAAGTAATAATAATATCATCCATGCATATTTTATGCATATATATATAAACTTACATAAAATAGGTATAAAATAAATAAAAATAAATAAATAAATATTCTGGGACATTGCACACAGCGCCATCTAGCCCCACACTAAGCAAACGCTTGTGTCGTGGGTACTAGGTAACGGATATATTACTTATATACTTTTCTTTTGTAAATACATACTTATTATACATACAAACGACCAGACTCAACACAAGTAATTATAATTTTTTAAAATGCATAAATACTTGTGTCACGCGGGAATCGAACCCGCAACCCTTAGATTAGAAGGCAGAGCCACTACCAACTAAGCTAACAGGCCAGTCGATGTATGGATATATATGATATGATATATATGCCAGTATGTTTTTGACATTTGTATTTTTGACCTATGAATTACATATGTATTTTTTATTGTATTTTGGCTGTTTCTTAACTTTTATCAAACTATTACCCAAGTGTAGTTGGCATGTTTGCTTTTGGCTACTGTAGCCAATTTTAAAGCCAAAGTGTTGGGTAGAAATTTTGTCAATGCAAAATGTAAGTAGGCATTACTGTATCACCATAATATATAGCACACACAGGCCAAATTACATGTCTGATTATTAGTTTATTTGTGTATCAGTGTGTAAGTAAACTATATACATAGTTGAATTCCTCGAAAGATATCTGATGCTGCACAACACAAGGCACATCTGCCTTAGCTTGTTGTACTATTGCTATTAGCTAAAGTAAGTTTTAAGATTCATCATCATCATTCACAGCCCTTGGGATCCCACTTCTGGGTATAAGCTTCCCTTTGTATGTGCCATCTGCGTCGATCTTGTGCAGTTCTCATCCAGGTTAAGATAAAAAAGATAATACTAGAGAGCACATAAAACAAACTCTACAAAATCTTATACTTAAAATATCATTTTGATTTTAAGGCAGAACCACGATCTCTACCTTTTTATTTCTAAATTCCTAGCATAGTTAAAAAGATGTATAACACAATTACACTCAAACCATGTAAATAAGTAATGTTATGTAATATTTAACTAAGGCAGGCGCATTGGACTTAGTCTGTAAGGCTTGTGCTTACGTAGTGAATAAATAAATAAATAAATTATTTTACAGTGATTCCAACATGCTCATCGAAGCGGTGTCATTCTCTTCCGCTGGTAAAGTCCAGCCGTTCATGGTGTCTGACAGCTCCAACGCCAGCCTGGTCCTGGACATCCACTGCCACCTGAAGAAGGAGGAGGTGTACGGGTACCTGGCTGGCACCTGGGACCTTACTACTCATAGTAAGTGCTTATAAATAAAATATAGATTCTTAATTTTCAAGCAATACCATTATCAAAATACTGAACTAATAACTAGTAAAATATGTCAGATTCAGAGATCCACGACTGATAAAACAGAGATAATATTCTATCAATCCAGGGGTCTTCAAATCTAGAGTAAATATGTATATTCTAGGTAAGCATGTTACATCCTAGGCTGCTGCAATGCTTAACATCAGGCAGGCTGTAGTAGTCAAATGTAAACCTATCCCATGTAAAAAAAAAGAAAGGACCTTCATAGCTTATATATCCAACTTCCAAAAAAGTGGATTGATCTTGGTTTGGTTGGATATTGTTTGTTTTTTGTAACCATATGTATGTGCTATACTAATTATGCAGGCTGATTTAGAAATTTGGATAACTTTTAGATGGTATTTGTTTGAAGTAGACTCTCATCAAATTTATCTCAAAGAATTATGAACCTAGTATCTTGATTAATCACAACCAATCAACCTGCTTAACAAATGTAATGTAAGTAAATAACACCAATAAGAAAGCTGTATACACAATAGGTAGACTTACTTAATGTTTTTAAATGTATGCTAAATGAACTATTATTTAAAAAAGCTTACTACAGTGTTGATTTGTTTTTCAAAGATAAGTTTAAATAAGAATGTATTCTAAATCAAATTATGTAACTTTATATTATTAGTTGTAAAGTCTGTAAGCCTTTCAGGTGGAAACTAGTGACACAATACGCTATAAATGTTTGTCTAGTTAAGCAACATATTATATACTGTAACACCTTAGCACCTAGTTTCACAGACCAATAAATCATTCATTCATTCATTCATTCATTCATTCATTCATTCATACAAATTTACAATTGTTCCACATATTTTATAAGATTACTAGTGGGTACTCGCGGCTTCACTCGCATTAAGAAGTAAATCTTGCATCCCCTATTTCACCCCTTTAAAAGTGGCATTTCCAAAAATCCTTTCTTAGTGAATACCTACGTTATAACATCTACCTTCATTCCAAATTTCAGCCCAATCTGTCCAGTGGTTTGGGCTGTGCATTGATAGATCACTATAGTCAGTCAGTCACCTCTGAGTTTTATATATTTAGATTACTTTTTTGTATTGCAACTTTAGTTTGTAAGTGGTTTTTGCTGAATAAATGTGTTTTCCCACTTTCAGATCTAATGATCACTCACACATTCCCCTGCCTCGTGAGCAAGACCGACACAAGACCTCGAGTGATGGTGGAACTAGAGATACAGATGGAGATAGAGAAGCTTGGGCTGACCCTGCTGGGCTGGTACCACTCCCACCCCACCAACCCTGCCATGCCCAGCCTCCGGGACTGTGACAACCAGCTTGAGTACCAGATCAAGATGAGGGGACCCTCGGAAGTGTCTTATGTGCCTTGTATTGGAGTTATTTGTTGTAAGTATTAATAAGCATCAGACTATACTGTGTAAAACGAAAGGTATTTAATTAAAATTAAAGGTATATTGATGAGACAATGGATCTGTGAAAATGTTCTTTCCAAACAGATGAACTATTTCATTTTTGAAGTAAATATAGATTGATAAACAGTTTGTTTATTAATGAATATAAGAGGAGAAATACTCAAAGAAACACACGAAACTGAAACTTGTGTCGTAGCTGGTGACATTATCGCTAAAAGCTATCACTAAACTATGTTATGGCAAATAAATCTCAAAATCATAAAGTATTAGGTACCCTACCAATCTAATACATTTTTTTGCATAAAACTTAGTGAAGTTGTCATTTGTTTAAAAAGTCTTATAAAAATAAGTACTTATTGATGGGCTGTTTTCTCCATTTCAGCTCCATATAATCCCGAGAGTCCGGTGCTGGAATCCTCTCTGACCTTCTTTTGGGTGATGCCTCCTCCAGAGCAGAGGCCCACGGAGTACCCTCGCCCCCTGCTGCTGCAGCACAACCTGGTCCACGACAGCCACCTGTCCCAGCACGCCATGGAACAGATAAGGAAAACAATCAAATATTACTTCTCATACGCCGACGACACGTTCGTCGATTTCAAGGAGAGTTTCAAGCCCGATATCTCCTATTTGGATAAGTTGAAATGTACTGTCACTTCTAAGTTCCCGAGAGAACAGAGTGACGGTTTGCTCTGGCATTTTATTAGAGGAGAGCTCGGGTGTGCGTCGGAACAGGACGATAAGATGGATTTGGACGCGTTGCTTGCTGTTCCTCAGCCTATTCCGGTGTCTAAACCTACTCCTCCCACGTCAGTGCCAAACTTCCCCTCCGTCAGCACTTTGCAGCAGATGGTCAGCAGGCCTGCTGGAGTGCCGCCTATAAATGTTTCGTCAGCTATCGGTTCTGCATCATCGCCGCACAAATTTGAGACGCCTCAGCTCAATATTCCAGTACTGCCAACATCTAAGTCATCATCATCCAAATCTGCTACTCCTACGCTCCCGCCTTCGTACCCAACTGGATTGGATATGCTTACAAGCATGGCGCTCGGTCTCGGAACCGGCAATATGTCTATGCCGCTCGGAACGACTGGGCTGGAAAGTCTCGCAGCGGCTAATAGCATGCTGAGCGGTTTAACGTCAGGTTTACCCCCGGGTTTGACAGCTAGTTTGACAGGAGGTAAACTTCCTGACCCACCGTCGTATGCGGCATCACTACAGAACTTAACTAACAGCCTGGGATCAAGCTATGATAAAACATCAAGTAGCACTTCTACGAGCACATCATCGACCCCCATTCCTGCAAGCATTGCGTCTAACCTCATGATGAGTTCGGCTGATATTGCTAATGCCCTATTCTCGGCTACTAAATATTCTAACGCTGGCATACTCGGCATTCCAGATCCTATGTCGAAGTCAACGTTGGCAGCTAATAACATGTTTTTATCTCCATCCTTGATAAAAATGCAGGAATCCTTGATGAAACCTCTGTCTTCGAGCAGCCCCATATCGTCTAAGGTTGGCCTCGATCAGAGCTCTCTAATGAAATCTCCTCATGACTTGCTGAAAAGTAGCAAAGACTATGGCAAGGACTATAGCAAGGATTATGGTAAAGATTACGGCAAAGACTATGGCAAGGATTACAGCAAGGAATATAGTAAAGACTATGCCAAAGAATATGGCAAAGATTTCAGCAAAGACTACACCAGCAAGGACTACAGTAACAAAGACTACGCGAAAGAGTTTGCTAAGGACTACGCTAAAGAATATGCAAAAGATTACGCTAAAGAGTATGCAAAGGATTACGCTAAAGAGTATGCTAAAGACTACGCCAAGGAGTATGGCAAAGATTATTCCAAAGAATATGGGAAAGATTACTCAAAAGACTACGGAAAAGACTACAGCAAAGATTATAGTAAAGAATACTTGCCGCCCGATTTTGGCAGTATTGGGAAAGGGAAGCCAGAAACGTCTTCCGCCAAGCCAATGGAGCTCTCAGATCCTGCTTTAAGTTCTAAAGCAGAGACATCAAAGTCTGAGCCGATGGACACTCAGGCGACTGATTTCAGTATGCCTCCAAGAGTCGGCGGGGAGTCGTTTTTGAACCAAATGATGGAGCTGACTAAAAAGACGACGATGCCAGATTACATGCCTGATTATGGCAGGCCGGAGCATCAGCCGATAAAGTTATCCAAGGTAGAAGATCTGGCCACGTCCATTCCTGCTTCGAGCCATTCCTACATGAACTCTGCCAGTATTGTGGACACTATCGCGCAGGTCGCAATGGGCAACTTCTCTAAACAAGACCAGCCGCTAGACTACGGCAAGGAACAAGACTATTCCAAGCACAAACCCAGTGAAACCGACAAATGAGATTCGGCCTTTGACTTCTGGAATATGGATTATTTTCAACTGTGAAATAGTGATTCAATATCACTTAATTTCCAGTTCGATAATCATATTGCAGAGTTTTGTCGTCGTGCAGTGATCTGTGAGGCAAACTTTAAAGCATTTGGTTTTTCAATCGCTTATTAACAAACAGACTTTCTATCGGTGTAGTAGGTGTTTTAATTAGAATATTTATGACTGATTTTAGTATTTTTAGTTAAGAAATCATAATGGATGTATTTATTCGTGTATGGATGTATTTTAATCACACTGGACAGTTCTTTGTCGTAATTAATATTGGTACATTTTTCCGATGTAATCTCAATATAGTACTTACAGCAATCTTAGGTAATATGCAGTATCTGATATATTTAGTACCTTTTTGAGACCAGATTTTATTTGAATCAAATTTGAATGTTTATGAATTTTAGCTAAGTTAGTGATTAGTTATTTTAGCATTTTGACCAGATGATTACATTTTGTATTATGTATACCTTTGTGATATTTTTATAGATTTTCACATGTAACCATGTCTACACTACAGTATTGAATGCATTTACTGCCATATATTATTAGTATTCTACAATGATATGCATATATTTGTTTCCGTCGAAAGCAACAGATTAAGGTATTAAATGTCGTGATAAAACTCGTCAATATTTTCTTCCAAACTGCAACCTACATATTTAATCTCTTAATCCGCACGCTTATAGATTTAAATTTCAGGGAATCACCTGTAAATGATAAGCGGTCACTGTTTATTTTCCAAACATAAATAACTCAAATTTATATTAGGTATACATATACTTAGATAGACATTGATTGTAGTATATTGAATCAAATATAGAATTTCTTTGTTCACAATGTGTAATCTGGTAGGAAGTTCTCTAGAAATATGTATACTTCTTTGAATTTCAAGTACTGAGCTGATAAAGTATAGAACAAATCAAAGCAATCCGCTAGATCGGATCGTAGATAAACTATTAATCGAATTGATAATGTAATGCCGATCTATTGATAATGAGAAATGTTTTCGAGTGCCTTTTGAATGTTATTAGTGTAATCTAGTGCCGCTTTGTGAAGTGTCGTGGAATTGCGACTGAATTGTTGGTGCAGTGATGTGGCAACTGTAAATATGAACTTTGTGAAGTAATAACTGAAGGTAAGATGTTACTTTACTAATTATTTTGTCATGTTAAGATGACGCCGTGGCGAACTATAAAATAGCTTACGCATAGGCTTATATGTCTATATCTGGGCATTTGACCGGAATATATATAATTTTATTGCTTTATTACAATATTCGCATGAAATGACTAAGACACCGTATGTAACTGTTAAAGTGGTGAGATGAGTGTTCTTGGATCTACAGTGGGTCCAAGAGGAGAGAGTAAATTATAATGTTCAATATTTTATTTAATACTTAATCAAAAGGCTGTTTTTGAGTGTTATAAATATAGCTTGACTAATACTTTTAGCCTTTCCCACGGTCTTCAACTCTTACTAATACATTAGACATATTTTCAATTAATAATAGACGCTAATTTTGCTTTGTGGGTCTTAGTTGTGTTCCTCCATATACCACCGCCTCACTTCTCCTTACCAAAGTGACCTTCGTGGCTCATAAGATCTATCCAACACCGCACCTCGTGTCTTCAAGTTTTGTTGTTTTCCATCGGCAAGTTATTCTTGTCAACACAATGACGAGAATATCTAATCAGAACAATACATATTTCTCTAGTCTCATTTACAATGAATTTCCGCAAACTAACACCTGATTCAATATCTTAACTACAACGTTGCTCAACACCAGTTGTTATAATGCATGAGTCTATCTGGCATAAAAAAATGTACATTTCAGAAACATGGCGGCCACAACAACATTCAAAGGCTTTGATGAGACAGACGAGTCGGATAACGAGTTTACACCGCTATACGATGACGACGAACAAGAGTGAGTATAAATATTGAAACATTGAATATATTACTCATGGACCTCTACCAACGAGGGCGAGAGTGAACAACTGCACCCTTAGACAAGAGGAGTATTGTAGTGAGCGTACTGACCAGTACTGACGCTCGCTTGTGGAATAGAAAGACAGATGAATGGGATTGGCATAAGAATTCCCCCCGCGGAGCGCGTCGCGATATCAATCCCATACATTTGTCTTTCTATTCCATATGTAAGCGACAGTACGCTCACTAAAATATGGCTCTTGTCTAAGGGGGGTGATTAGTTGACAAGAGTCTTTTTCATTTGTTTTTCAAAACTGTCATGTAAGAAAAATATTCTTCAAGTAAGCAGACACTGTTTTATAAGAGAGACGGTAAGTGTAAACAAACGTACCTAGGTAACCATTATGTGCAAGCTATACGGGGAAGTACCCTTACTTAGTGTATAAGTAGGTATCCCTACTGATAAAATAGATAAATAGATAAAACTCTTTATTGTAACATACACAGAAAAAAACACAAAAGACTTAACAGTAGTACCACAACTGGCGGCCTTATTGCTAACAGCTATTTCTTCCTTAAATATAGGTACCTACTACAGTTCCGGGATTCTCAATTGTCCGCGCAAAGCCACACTTTACTAGGATTGGTTGCAGCATTGTTGTACATAATATATGATCTTGATGATTTAATGGCACCTACCTCATAATTGGACTATCATATTAGATAATATCATATTAATATCATATTAGATTATATCAGACAGCTTTGTTTATTGAATGGTATAGGTATATTCGTTTCCTGGTGTCCAGATTGCGATAGTTTTAATCCAGATTCAGCGGAGTTTGCCATTTCTACTTAATTTTGTATTTAGATATGAATTTTATAATGATAAGATCTGATTATCATGATAATATTGGCGATATCAATCATTTAGTCATAAAAATATTTTGCCATATATATTCAGTACATTTTAGATAATGATTTTTCAACTTGTGTCTCTTACACAAGATTATTTGATTGATTTATTCGTCGTAGTAAACATTGGTTGTTTAATATCCATTTCCATAGAAATCATCGTGCTGTTCTTTTACATATTTAGCATGTTCCTTTACGTTATCTCAAGGACAGACTGAGACTTTGAAAACTTTATCATCATCATTAAAATGTCAGCTCGTGCTCACCCACTGCTGAGTATAGGCCTCCTCTCCAACGTGCCACATAGTACGGTCTCCAGCCTGTCTGATCCATCTCCTACCAACTAGTTTAGAAATGTCATCCGACCATCGGGCTGGTGGTCTGCCTCAGGGTCGGATACTGCTTCTTGGATACCACTCAACGACTGCTCGGGTCCATCTAGAGTATTCTAGAGACATCCCTACAAGCCAAGTGTCCTGCCCATCTGTACTTTAACCTGGCAATCCGTATCTCTACGTCGTCGACTTTAGTGCGATGTCGAATTTAGACGTTTGGGATACGATTTACCAAACGGATTCCTAACATCGCCCGAAAACTTGATAAAAATAATTATATATGTATACCTACTTATTGAGCTTATGCATGCACGCATTAATGTGTTATCATTTAGAATGCAAGAGCCCATCAGATTAGATTAAAAAGCAATAAAATAAATAGATACACAAATAATAAGTGTTGTATTTAGAAGGTGGAATTAAAATTGAATTCGTTAGACCTGATAGGTTATAGGGCACTAACTTGCAGTCATTTCTTTTATGGGCCGATATTCTCCAAACCTATGTACATAAGTGGGGAACATAGTTAAAAGGGATAAAAACATATTTAGGATTGTTTTTATACCATTTAGTTAAGACAATATTTCAAACCGCACGACTTTGCATAGAAGTAGGTATGCGTGATAAAAAGTACCTTTTGTATCGAGTTAACCCAGGTAGTAGAAATGCCTAATTTATTTCTAATCTACTCTACCAATAAACTAGACAACGTCCGTTAGCAAACTTTCGCTTTATAATAGTAAAATATGATGTGAATTGATCAATGTTTACTAAACATACCTACGTATTTTCCAACTTTTAATTGCAACCCTTACCACCTTTCAGTCACCGTACGGCCCAAGAAACGAAAGGATGGAACTTGTTCCGAGAGATCCCAGTCAAGAAGGAAAGCGGGTCTATGGTATCAACAGAATGGGTGGAACTAAGTGTGAAGATCCTCAAAGTGCTAGCGTATATCTTCGTATTCATCTTTGTGCTGGGTTCAGCGGTGATCGCCAAAGGAACGTTGCTGTTTATAACGTCACAGTTGAAGAAGGGACGCGAGATTGTGCATTGTAATAGGATCTTGGGTAAGTTTGAATAAAATGTTTATTTTGAGACGGTTGTAGCTTCAATTAGGTTTAGCTTTAAACTCGCTAAGTAGTTATTGAGATTAGCTCGAACAAACAAACTAATGAAATTTTCATTTTTAAAAAATCGTTTACCTGTATAAGTGTACATGGCCATTATGAAAACTAATTAGAAATAGATATAGAAAAACATTTATTGAGACAGATTTACCAAATATACACACACACATACAATAAATAAATAAGTTACAGTAAGTATAGATTTTTTTATTTAGACTCTTCTTCTTCTTCTTCTTCTTCTAAATCTCTAAATCTATCTAAATTATAATAATATTCTTTATTATTATTCATGTCTGTATATTATTATTTCCAGCGCTAGACCAGCAGTTTATCACAGTGCTAACACTAGAAGAGCGTATAACATGGCTCTGGGCAACTTTCATAGTGTTCGCGGCTCCGGAACTGGGCGTGTTCTTGCGATCCATCAGGATTTGCTTCTTCAAGTCTTTCAAGAAACCCGATGCATTGACGTTCTTTTTCGTAAGTAGTTTCTCAATATGCTAAAATGTGTAGAAAGTTTTTTTTAAAGAAAATGTGAGATGACAAACGAAATTCTTGTATAAACTGGATCAAGTGTAATTAACTGTAAATACTTAAACCCTTTAGCAATGATTATTATCAAACTGTACCTAATGATCAGCTGGGACCTATAACTTGCCATCTCATATGAATTGTAAATCGCCCTGTCTTCTAATACCTACAGACTACTTGCGTCGAAAGGTGATTATTGCTAGTCACCTACAAGTAAGTGCTAAGTATGTAGGTATTTCGGACAATTACAACACAACAATTATATTCTTGTTTTTTCATGATTCTGAAGCATTCTTTGACTATACCACGATATATTTGAAAATACCTTATTAATATTTCTATTTCCAGGCATCCATCCTTGATACGCTCCACACGATCGGCATGGCAATCCTCGTCCTTCTAATCCTGCCCGAGCTAGACGTAGTGAAAGGCGCTATGCTCATGAACGCCATGTGCGTAGTCCCGGGCGTCCTCAACGCTTTCAGCAGAGATCCGTTAGACTCCAGATATTCTATGAAGTTGATATTCGATGTGGTGGCTGTGTCTATGCAGTTGACAGCGTTCGTGGTGTGGCCCTTGAAGAACGGAGAGCCGGTGCTTTGGAGCATGCCTGTGGCGTGTGTGTTTGTATCGATCGGATGGTGGGAGAACTTTATTGACGGTGTTGATAAGGATTCTTCAGGTAAGTCAGTTTTTAAGCAATGCAATTGTTTTGCATTGACTCGTTTTTGCTCTAGCCTCCTAAAGTAGGTAATGTAAGACGTAAGAACGACGTTAGTTGTGCTAGAAGAAATAGTACGATACCCAAATATTCGGTGTTCAACAGTTTTTCTGTACATATTTGAGGCCTTAAATTAATAAAGGGCAATTTTCAGTCAGGATTAACGCTAACTAATCTCTCTCAGTATTTGTCATTTGTAGTAATTTATCCTTAGAAGAATTACTACATCCTTAGACGAGAACCAACCAAGAGAGCAAGCCGGTTTTAGGAAAGGCTACTCTTCCATTGACCACATATTTACTTTGACGCAAATTATTGAAAAATACCAGGAAAAATACGCATGAAGACTATTATTTATTTTTTATTTACTTACGTAATTTTTATCTTATTTTACAGTTGTAATGTTATATCTACAAGACCTGCGCGAGAGTTTAAAGCGGACTCGCTACGCCACCCAGCGGTACCTATCCCTTTGGAAGATAGTAGTGTTTATGGCATTCATAATGATATCTTTACACCTACAAGAAGACGACCCTCTCTCTTTCTTTACGAAATGTGCGGAGAGTTTTAGTGACAGGCTGTATAACGTTTCAGAGGTTTGTATGCTTACTATTATGAGAAGCTAAAGTTAGGTATAATGAAGTGGGATGCTAATATACCTATTGGTTGGTAAAACTATCGCTTAACTTTAATAATCTGAATTCTCTATTAGCTGAGCTACGGAGCCACAAAAAGGCATCGTAATAAATTGAATAAGTTTAAAGTAATATTAACAGTTTGGGGCAAACAATTAATTAACATCAGACATAAAGGGATATATCTAGCACCCGCCTGCCTAGATGGCACTCTCAAATAACTACGATAGTTCACGGTAATTTTGGCGGTGTTGTTAGTGGACCCAGAATTCCAGCTTTGGCAAAGCATGGATGTTGCTAAAAAAGAACGCGAATCTATCAATTGCAAAAAAAGGGAACAACTTTTTAATTTTTTTTCTCCTATTTCAGATCCAAGTGCTTCTAGAAGACGTATATAACGGCGTAGTAGAATACGAGATCACAGGAGAGATCCCTGGCATAGAAGTGCAATGGTCTACATCTCTATGGGTGGCTCTCATACAAATAATTTTCGCCTATGTTTGCTTTGGAGCTGCTAAATTCGCCTGCAAAATTCTCATACAAAACTTCAGTTTTACCTTTGCATTGACGTTAGTAGGACCGGTGACTGTGAATCTGTTGATAGTGTTCTGTGGATTGAAGAATACTAATCCGTGTGCTTTCTACGGGACGATACCGGATTATGTGTTCTTTGATATGCCGCCAGGTTTGTTCATTTTTTTTAAAGAGCAATTGAAACATGTACACTATAGACTCATCAAAACAAATTCAAATACCAATATTAATTTAAAATTCAATGAGACTTTAAAAATATAGTTATCTCTCCTATGTAACAAAATATGTTCCACATCAATAAACAAAACAAGCTAGGACACGATTCTCGAAAATAGATTTTATAAATAGCGCTCAAAATAAATCCATCCTTTTTGCTCTAATGGACGAGCTATATCGTGCGAAAAAGGTGGTATGATTTTGATTGCCATTTATATCATCCGCGTTCTACAAATTTTTTTCATGTACCCTCATTTCATCCTTCCAGTGTACCTCCTCCGCGAGTACGTATCGCACGAGATGGCGTGGGTGTGGGTGCTCTGGCTCGTCTCTCAAGCTTGGATCTGTATGCACGCGTGGCAACCATCTTGCGAACGACTCGCCAGCACTGACAAACTGTTCGCGAGACCGTGGTACAGTGGACCGCTGATAGACCAGTCGTTGTTAATGAACAGGACTAAAGATAAAGAAGTTGATATTGCTATTGAGGTAAGTTTAGCTGTCTTAAATAAAGTAAGTCGCGTTTTATTATTATTATTAAGACCGTCCGTCAGTCTTTTAGGCTCCGTTCCACTGCTGGGCAAAGGTCTCTCTATTTAAGTTACATACCTACATTTTTAACCGACCGACGTAAATTTTCTACATCGAACTAATTCCGCCCGCGCCCTTCTTTCACCGGACGAGTAGAGGTACGGCAGAACGACACCGGTTTATGGTGGAAGTTCCTAAGACCCGCACGAAACGGTACGCTTCCACCTTTATTGTTCGTACCGCTAGGTTGTGGAACTCCCTGCCTGGCTCTCTGTTCCCCACGCACTATAATTCAGCGATCTTCAAAGCGAGAGTGAATCGGTTCTTATCGGGTAAGCACGCTCCATCTTAGGTCACAGCCTTACTTGCTATCAGGTAAACTATGGTCAAGTGCAAACCCGTTAAAGTTAAAAAAAAAAAAAAAAAACGAGTTACTCATTCAAAAAGTAATATCGACTATCATCGAGTTGAGTTTATTTTTTCTTTTTTAAACAAAAATAGGTTTAATTTAACTACATTTTTATCACATCTACATTTGATGTAGTCTATGATTTGGCGAGCTTGCCTAAAAGCAGTCTTAACTCTGGATTTGAAAACCCCTGGGTTGTAATTTTCTGAAAACAATTATGTATATTTATTAAATGAAACTTATTGAATCTAAGTAATATTTTTCAGGACTTAAAAGGAATGGGTGCTGAAGAAATGTCAGTCGCAAGTTCAGAGCATATGGCAAAGGATGTAAAACCAACGGACAGCATTACCAGGTACAATCATAAATTGTGAACGATTTAAGTTTCAATCACCAACACAAATGTTATTATATGTATATTATGCAAACTCGAGATTTTCTTGTATTGTAGATCCTTTTTAACCGACTCCAAAAAAAGGAGGTTATCAAGTCTTATGAAAGTTTTTTATTTTCTAAAAAGAAAAAAATGGTGTTTTTTTTGTCTAATTAATATTTGTCTTTTTTACCTACATACTAAATGCCTGATAAAGAGTTCAGCAGTTTGAACGTGAATACATAATATAGGTACACAAATTTATTTTTTATCCACGTCACAAGCATTTGCTTAGTAAGGGGCTAGATGGCGCTGTGTGCAATGTCCCGCAATAAGTAATTATTTATTTATATATTTGCTAAATAATGATATATATGTATATCAACTAATTATTTTCATTTGTCTTAGCTTCGCTCGCTTTGTTTTGGCATGAAAAGTAGCATGGGTAATTTTCAGGGTTATATACCACACTACTTACATATACTAAGAATTACATGATTATGCACATATGTATATACTAACATTACGTGTGGTTTGTTTTCAGAATCTACGTGTGCGCTACAATGTGGCACGAGACGAAGGACGAAATGATAGAGTTCTTGAAGTCGGTGATACGTATAGACGAGGACCAGAGCGCGCGCCGCGTCGCACAGAAGTACTTGGGTATAGTGGACCCGGACTATTACGAGTTCGAAGGTAATTATAATTCACTAGAAGGTGTTCGCAGCTTCGCTATCATTAAAAAGTAAAACTTGCATCCCCTATTTCACCCCTTTAAAAGTAGCATTTCCAAATATCCTTTCTTAGCGTCATAACATCAACCTTCATTCCAAATTTCAGCCCAATCCGTCCAGTGTTTTGGGCTGTGTGTTGATAGATCATGTAGATATCAGTCAGTCAGTCACCTTTGAGGGAAAAAAACTTCCTTTTTTCCTGCGGTTAAGTTAGGGAAATGCCGTTGCGGTAAGTCCTTGAATTGGATAACTTAATAAAAACATGCCTGTGGCATTTACATCTAGACCGGCGCTGCCGTAGACCTAATAATATATTAAATATTAGGACCCCACTGTCTGACATAGAATTATAGAAACTAACCATAGATAATGAATGATCTACTTAAAAAATATAATCGAAATCAAAATCAAATCAAAAATATATTTATTTACCATGGAAACATTAAATACATTGGTGCACTTATAAGTAAAATATGAAAGAATTATTCAGGTTATAGATTAGTTTTAGTTTCATTTAAGTAGCTGTGATTTAGGAAATAAGTATACAATAGCATGCAGCGTTGAATACTTTAACCATAGCATTGAGACTATAAAGTTATGTTGAATTTACATATCACGCGCAGAGTGCAATAATGGTGGACCCCAAACTAGGCTTAAGCCTGTATCTTGGGCATCCTTACATTTGTTTTTCTTATAACAGGTTATCGCGCTTTCATGTACTAAGTACATGATTTTTAACAATACATAATGTTAGTAGTATTTACAATTTAGTTTTATGGGAGGTAGTGTAGAAATAATTGCAGTAGGTAGGTATATTACATACATTCATTAGTGCATTATGCAGAGTTTCAATAAGTATTACACAATACAGCTAACAGGTGGTCTTTGGGGTAATAGTTGTACAGGTAAAAGAGCGGGATGCTTGTATGAAGTTAGGTTATGGTTATGGCTGTTTGTATTGTATGTTTTTGAGAAGTGAATGATTGTATGAATGGTATAGTGCATGTGTTGATTGTATGTGTGTAGTGTATGTGAGTGATTATGTTAATTATGTTGATGGTAGATGATTGAATACTGACAGACAGTAATCTGCCGTGACAATACACCACCATAAGTATCTCAGATAAGTATGCTTAAGTATGTGAAGTGGATATGACTGTTTTAGTGTAGTTTTTGTTTTTGTATTCTATGGTTTATGGTCTTGTCTAGATTTCAAAAGAGGTCTTCTATTTGTGTATTACGTCCGGACTCTTTGCTATGTACTTTAACCATCTTTTCAACTTCTATGAGATGGTTTGAAGCCAGCGTTTAATTTTTGCGCGGGCTTTTCTGTGAAAGTTCACACAAAAAGGGCATGTGTTTATAACTGAATTATAAACAAAAAGGTGAATATAAGGTAGTCTAGATGCAAAAACCGTCCGAACTTCTGGCAGTTGCACCGGTTCCAAAGCAATGAGACTATTTGTGTGTGGAGTATCCATTATTATTTGACTTTTTGTGACTGCTTTCATAATATAATTTAAGTTTCGCCGAAACAGAGAATATATACATACAAACTTACATGCAAATAGGTATTGGTTTCAACTACACACCATTGTTTTATATTTCATCATTATTGACTTGACTACTAAAGTAATAATCTCGCTAAAAACTAACAAAAAATGTATTATTCAGCTAACATCTTCATGGACGACGCATATGAGATCTCCGACCACAGTACCGAAGACATGCAAGTAAACCGCTTCGTAAAGTGTCTGGTAGACACCGTGGATGACGCGGCCTCAGAGGTGCACCTCACCAACGTGAGACTGAGAGCTCCCAAGAAGTACCCGACCCCGTACGGAGGCAGGCTGGAGTGGACCCTGCCTGGGAAGAACAAGCTCATCTGCCATCTCAAGGACAAGTCCAAGATTAGACATAGGAAGCGATGGTCCCAGGTAAATAATAATAAAATTAAAATAAAAATCTTTTTATTTGAAACAGATAAATATAAGGTAAATGACTCTTCTTGCGTCATAATTCTCATGTCTGAGGGTTGTGACTATCATCCATCTATCTCTGATTTTGACATCTCTCTAGAAGAAATTCAAATACAGCAGAATACAAGCAACGATTTGTAACGAAATGACGTGGGCCTGATCAATTGGCTAATATTGTATGGCAGAGCACCAGTTTGCTATTTCTTTAGAAAACTTGTCAAGTCGTAGCATTAAGATCATCAACTCATTCAATCTAACATTTGCTTTGTGTTTCCTTTTTTTCATTTCCTTACCATTTTTTTAACTTGTTGTGTTTCCGTTAGTAAGCGTGACACAGGTTTTTATCTAAGCTACGTGATCTTACCTTACGATGAATTATAAAACTCCGTAAACGTGGCTTCTATAAATGGCGGCGAAAATCTTTTCATCCTTTTTGCACTAATAGAGGAGCTGTATTGTGCGAGTTGGGTAAAATGATTTTTACCGCCATCTGGTGTCACATTTAATGAACTAGTAATCATCTCTTTTTTCCTCAATCCTAGGTGATGTACATGTACTACTTCCTCGGCCACCGCCTGATGGATCTCCCCATCTCCGTGGACCGCAAGGAGGTGATAGCTGAGAACACCTACCTGCTGGCTCTGGACGGAGACATCGATTTCAAGCCTAACGCGGTCACTCTGCTCATTGACCTCATGAAGAAAGATAAGAACCTTGGCGCCGCCTGCGGGCGTATTCATCCTGTGGGATCAGGTATGGAAATAAAATAAATAGATACCTATTCCGGGACATTGCACACGGCGCCATCTATCCCCACACTAAGTAAACGCTTGTGTCGTGGGTACTAGATAACGGATATAATACCTAAATACATGAAAAAAACTGACGTCATGGATTTCTCATAGATCCTATAGTCGAAACGTAAATAACTAGCTTTTGAGATTCTTAGAACCCACTAAGATTTTCAGGAAAAACAAAACTCAATAAGGTCGTTACTCTCTGAGTAAACTTAAAAATCTAAATGGGATTATTTAGTATTAGTAGTAGAATCTAGCCATGTGCTTAGATATATAACCCCGTCCATGAAACGTGAATTCTTTAAATACAGGTGAAAATCATTCCATCCCTTTCGAATTAATGTAGGAGCTGAATTGTGCGAGCAGGATGGAATTATTTTCACCGCCATATGTAAATGTCACGTTAAAAGAACTGCAGTTTACAATTAACTTGTGTACAATTTACAGTTTATTACATTGATTTTCCGTGGAAGGACCTGGGCGCCTATCACGATGTCTCTGCTCAAGAAAACTCCCCAAAAGAATTAATTCTGCGGGGGAGTCATGACCCTCAGTCATGAGGAAATACGACTCAAGAGAGAGAGAGACATTGATTATTATTTTTTCCTGTGATTCCAGGTTTCATGGCCTGGTACCAGATGTTCGAGTACGCCATCGGTCATTGGCTGCAGAAGGCGACAGAACATATGATTGGCTGTGTACTCTGTTCCCCGGGGTGCTTCTCTCTGTTCAGAGGGAAGGCACTCATGGATGACAACGTAATGAGGAAGTATACACTGACTTCGAGTGAGGCGCGACATTATGTGCAGTACGATCAAGGTAACATTAGTTTATGTAAAACCGGGGTCCATTAACGTGATTTTTAAAGGGTGGCGAAAATCATCCCACTAATGGGGAAGCTATATTGTGCGAAAAGGGTGGCATGATTTTCATCGCTCTATATAAAAGGTGGATAATGAATCAGGTTACACATAAATATTCTTTAATGCCTTTCTTGTTAAGAGCTTTCTTAAAAATAAAGGTTTGCTCGTCATGTAAATAAAAAAGCTAGGGGACTTCTGCTTTTCAAAAAAACTGATCCGCTAAGATTAAGTTACTGGTATGGCGGTGCAACCCATAGTACCTACATTTTGGTCTTTGATAAGGAAACGCTACTCTTCGCGTTATCTTCTGCCACTAAGTGACTTGTGTTTACTATACAGGTCCTTTCTCTAAAATAAGTTGTAAAATCATTTGGTGTATTCAAAATTCTGTGGTGTGTGTGTGTGTGAAAATGAAAAGACTTGAAAGTGAACATGGAAAGGTTTACAGGGTCAGTACTTGGATGGGTGACCGAAAAGTGGCATCCATTTTGGGCGCTTCCGTGGGTCGGATATACACGTTAAATTGTAGGTCCCGGCTGTACGTCATAGTACGTCAGTCGTTAAGCCATGTCAGAGGCCCTTAGGGCGGCTTGATTAACTCTCGACACCAGAGTTGGCCACTCTCATTCGATAAGAAAAAGAAGCACATTGGGGTTTATTCGGGTTCATAGACTTTTTAAAATATATGAAAAACTGATGAACTTTGAACCTTCAAAACTTTTTTTTCCAGGCGAGGACCGTTGGTTGTGCACCCTACTGCTCCAGCGTGGCTACCGAGTAGAGTACTCAGCGGCCTCCGACGCCTACACGCACTGCCCCGAGCTATTTGACGAGTTCTTCAACCAGCGCCGCCGCTGGGTCCCCTCCACGATGGCCAACATATTCGACCTGCTCGCAGACTCCAAGCGGACCGTCGCAGTTAATGATAACATATCTACCATGTATATTGTTTATCAGGTATGTTTGCTTTGTTTTGTTTGCAATTCAAAATTCAAAATTATTTATTGTCATATAAAAATGTACACATACAATATAACTCCAAAACACCGTACTGGACGCCGGTGCGTCTGTGTTACGGTGATTAGCTCCTTCCGGGGTCTCATCTTTGGAAAGTATACATTTGAAAATTACTTTTGCAGAATTGTATGTAGAACCCATGCTTCAAAAGAACCATAGTTTACCTATTACCATAATTTACGAGACTATCCACTGTCTCGAATCTAATATAATTATATCTATTATTAATTTTGTTCTCTGTATTGTAATTAATTATTATATCATTATTATGTAATTGGCTCACGCCGTTTTAATTAAAGCACATATAAATAAGTCATATTCTGTTACTTCAGTGTCTCCTAATGGTGGGTTCGATCCTGGGCCCCGGCACCATATTCCTGATGATGGTGGGAGCCATGAACGCCATCACCGGCATGAGTAACTGGAACGCGCTAATCTTCAACCTCGTCCCCATACTCCTGTACATAGTCGTGTGTATGACGTGTAAATCACAGACACAGGTTAGTTTTACATATGACTAATAATAAAGCCATTTGAAGCTAATTTTTGAGAAAAAAAATTCACCATCACTACTTTGCATAAAGCAGTCGCTTTCCGCGTCTGTCTATATTATGTATGTACCTATATATGTATGTCACCGAAAAATAACAAGATCTGTACATTTATAAATTCGGATCGATAATCAGCGAAAATGTGGGCGTAAAATAATACAATTTATCTCTCGTTTAGAATCTTACGAAGGTTTATAAACTTCCTAGGTAAATTATAAACGTACGGTTTTTGTTATTTTTCGGTGACATATAGGTATATGTTTGCTTAGATCTTTAAAACTAGTCAACGGATTGTGATGCGTTTTTTTAAATAGATAGGGTGATTCAAGAGGAACGTTTTAAGTATATATCGTGCATAATATAGTATGACTGTACGAAGCCGGGCAGGGCCGCCATGACATGACTTCAAAGACATGATTAAACGTTTCTCCTTCACAGCGTCAATCTGCAAACTAGTATATCAAGTTACAGATAAACTCTTTCATATATTTTCATAAATGGTTATTCCAAGTCGTGGTAAATATACTGACTTTATCTTTATCGAATACTAAAGCCAGAAGTAAAAGATTAATATTTTAGGTTACTGGCTTCAGTCGATAAAATCTCCTACGACAAATAAGCACAGAAGAAGAGTCAAATCTGTAAGGCTTCTTCTATATTATATTCTTTATATACTATATACTTATAGTAGTTTATGCAACTGTCATATAATGAAGTTTTAATACCCGTGTTATATGCAGTTGCATACACTACTTTATCTTCACTAATGCAATTGATCAAACAACAAGAGTAAAAGCTGACAATAGTTAATTTTTCATATAATTTTCTAGATTTTTCTGGCAAAAGATTGTGAGATACTTTTGTTGCCAATTCTAGAATATCCGGAGGCGTACAAATATCATCGTCGCTATCCATTTTTAACTTTTAATTTGTATTTAAAAACAAAACACATTGCGAAACATTAAAATTCACGCGTACGTGTATTGTCACAGTAATTTTGCCGCCATTAAAATCTAACTATCTCTAAAGCGCGACCACCCTGATTGGCCCTGCAATCAAGTTGGTCGCGCTTTACCGATGTTATAATGAGCTATTACGATATCGATGTGGATATTATAGCATCATGTGAAATTGCTTAAATTGAGTGTTTTGTTGTCTGTGCTATAACAGTAGTAATTATAAGTCAAGTATTGGAAACATAAGTAGAATGTTACAACATTAGTGTAGATAAAATAAAATAAATACATTTCCATTTCCAGCTGATGCTAGCCAGCATGATAACGTGCGCGTACGCGATGATAATGATCATCGTGATAGTTGGTATAGCGCTGCAAATAGTGGAGGACGGCTGGATGGCTCCTTCTAGCATGTTCTTCGTGTTAACAATGGGCAGTTTCTTCATAACAGGAATACTACATCCGCAAGAAATAATATGTCTTCTATACTTGATTATTTACTACATAACTATACCTAGTATGTACATGTTGTTGATCATATATTCCATTTGTAACCTGAACAACGTCACTTGGGGTACTAGGGAGACTGTCGAGAAGAAGTCGCCGAAAGTAAGTTTATTCGTTTCTTTTTTTTAATTTTGTCGTCTTTCAAATTTAATAACTAAATATTTCCAAGATGCTTTAACTTGCTTTAACAAAGTGACGAATTAAATAATTACTTACTTTATGAAATGTACATATATGAAATGAAACGACTTGAATAGGTATACAATATATTTTGTTACTTAATAAACTAACTAAATAAGAAAATGCTACAACGTGCAATCTATCCTGTTTTTCATCTCATATATATTTAATTTAATTTTAGGAAATAGAAATGGAAAGAAAAGAGGCCGAAGAAGCCAAGAAGAAGGCCGAAGCCCAGGGTTTATTGAAATGGTTTGGAGCAAAAACTGATGAAACTAAAGGCAACTTGGAATTCACAGTATCTGGCCTGTTTAAGTGCATATGTTGTACCAACCCTAAGGATCACCAGGAAGATCTACATCTACTCAAAATAGCCACCTCGATTGAGAAAATTGAGAAGAAATTGGAAAGCCTGTGAGTATATTCTCAATGAACATGTAACATGCATAAGAATAAACCTCATTCATAGCATTTTAAGATTATTGAAGACGATGATGATAATGATGCTGTGTCGATTTTGAAATGTTTCAATATTTTTTTTTATCTTTTTAATCTAATAGAAATAAAAATATGATATTTGAGCTAGTGACATAAAATTGTAAATATAATAAAGTAGGTACTCCGTTGTCATAACTTTTATTTGGTGGTTAATTAAGAAATGTATGCTACACTTATGATTGTTTTTCGCATTCCTTTACTATATACTTTTTTGACCTGTAATTTAGATCACTGACTTCCATTTTCAATTATCTTTATTTCAGTATAAATTATTTACAATATATATTTAAAGTAATAATAAGACTGTCATATTTCAAAATATCTCAGCTGATAGCCGAAAATCTGGTATGTTTTGGAAAATACAATAAAATTCAAATATTTCAAAAACAGTTAGGTTTAGGCTAGGGTGTTTCATAGACAAACCAGTCGGAAACAATGTAAACTACACGTTATTAACGGGAATAGGTCGACTTAACCAGTAACCCTGTATACAAGCACCAGTGTTAATGTGTCCTATTACTTACTGTCTGTATTTGTAGCGGCGCCCCCGAAGTCCCCGAGATGGCGCCCCGCCGCCTCACGTCGATCGCTCTGCGCAAAGAGTCCGTGGCTCTCATACCTGAGTACGAGGACAGCGAGATATCTACTGAAATACCTAAAGTCAGTTATTTTTATTCGGTGTTAATAAATACACAAACTATTAGTATATGTATAATATATCCGTTATCTAGTTCCCATGATACAAGCGTTAGCTTAGTATGGGACTAGATGGCGCTGTGTGATATGTCCTGAAATATTTATTATTTATTTATTAACTATCAACTTACAAATGCGCTGCGCTGACCGATTTCTCAGGTTAATCCGAAGCTATGTAATAATGTGTGCTACGGTCTAATATATGGTCTCACCAGGTTTAATCTAAATCGGTTTTTTGATCGTGAAGAGAGAACATTCATAAGCACTCACTCAGGCTTTTACCTTCATAAAATAACTTAAAATGTTTCCTGTACCTAACTAAAGAAAACTCTCAAATAATCCGAGCAATATTATGTTAGCTACAAAATATTCAAATTGCTGTACTTATTTTCGTTGTCACAAAAATAGAGTTGTTATGTTTCTTTTAACAAAATAAAATGTTTTGTTGTTCTAATTTAATAATTTCATATTATAGGAAGAACGGGACCCTCTCATCAACCCCTACTGGATAGAAGACCCCAACCTTCAGAAAGGAGAAGTAGACTTCCTCACCACCGCAGAGATAGAGTTCTGGAACGACTTGATCGACATGTACTTGAGGCCTATTGATGAAAATAAAGCGGAATTGGTGAGTTACCTACTTGTGTCTTTTCTTATTTCGTCTATAATTTAACTGAAAGTCTGGAGAAATATGTTGTGTTTTTCCGCTGCGACTGCTACTTAACCGATATCAAACAACAAACTTGATGGTTTTTAGGTGTGTTCCTCTATATACCACCGCCACACCTTACCTCCTCCAACGTGGCCTCCGTGGATCTCAAGATCTTACCAACATCGCACCTTGTGTCTTACAGCTTTGTTGTTCTCCTTCAGCAAGATATTATCGTCGACACGTGTTTCGCCTCTCCACGAGGCATTTCGGTCCGAAATTCGGACCGACGTTCGAGGAGTCAACACGTCCTGAGGATGCCGCTACGGTCAGAACGCCTTAATCAACTAGGCTACGGTCTACTAATTGTTAGACGCGATAATCCACACTCATTTCCAAACACTTCAGACTAACCACTAGACTAGATGTTCAAGTTCTTACATATTGTTGATCTTACTTTTACATTGTGTAAAAATACATCATTAAAATGACGTCATTTTGATATTAGTATACTTCCCCCAGGCCCGCATAGCGCACGACCTGAAGAACCTGCGCAACACGATGGTGTTCGCGTTCATAATGCTGAACGCGCTGTTCGTACTAGTCGTGTTCCTGCTGCAACTCAACCAGGACCAGCTCCACATGAAGTGGCCGCTCGGACAGAAAGTGTCCATCGCTTATGATGACGATATGAATATGGTGAGTTTGAGTTTTAAGAGAGAGTTTTAAGTAGGTGGTAAGAAAAAATGTTAAGTAGTTAGTAAGAAAGCGTAGTTAAGTTCCCCCATAAACCACATGGGGAGTTAGAAGTATTCACACAATAAAAAAAAATAAAAAAATGTGGTGAGTTTATCTTCTTCTAAAAACAATACTGACCACAATAGAGAACAGAAGAGAGAATATGTTTGGCCACCTTCAACTTTATGAAAACCATTGTCGAGGGGAAGCTAGACGCACGAAGAGAAGAAGAGAGAAGATCAAATCAAAGAGAAGGCAAGCGTCATGTCGTATAAGGAGGTCAAGGAATTGGCCGAAAAACGAGAAGAATGGCGCATACTCCACAGACAAGAGCATCGCTCTTCAATTTTGAATGAATGATTCTTCTTCTTCTTATCGAATGAGAGGGGCCAACTCTGGTGTCGAGAGTTTATCGAGCTCTATGGGGCTCTGCCATGGCTTAAAGACTGCCGTACTAGACAAACAACCGGGACCTACAATTTAACGTGGCATCCGACCCACGGAAGTGCCCTAAATGGAATGCCACTTTTCGGTCTCCCAATGGCTTTTCAAATTGTTATGATGACATGAAGATGGAAATTTTACTATTCTGTTTAGGGTTCAGTTTCCGTTGCAAATGAAGATATCTTTATTTGCATAAATTCTTATCCTAATGTACTTACAATTACAAGGGAAAAATATAAATTCCTTGTAGGTAGTACATTTCTTCCGTTTGGTGTTGCTATGGTATAAAAAGTAGTCTGTGCTATACCAAAAATCACGATGGTTTGTTGGTCCGTTGCGTCGTGACAGACAAACATACAGACCATCACACAAACTTTACTTACTTACTTACTTCACTTTAGCTGGCGCTGCGACCCAACTGGATCCTGGCCTCCGATACTATATGGCGCCACTGTCCGCGATCTTGAGCAAGACCCTCCCACTGGGTCACTTGCAGCTTGCGGAGGTCACACAAACAACATTAGATTATTGATATAATGGTTATGTTTTTTTTTCAGTAACACACAGACTAACAAACTTAAACTTTCCACACTTTTGATTTGATTGTATGATTTTCTCACTAACAGTCAGATCATAGAACAACCGCCAGGGAGCACCTGGATTCGATCTGCGCAGGACCGGGACGAGTGGCGTACAAGAAGAGAGGCCTATGCTCAGCAGTGGGCGATAGCGGGCTGATGATGATGATGAGTCAGATCATAAAACTAGCAAATATATATATATATATGTAGTATGATTTTTGACACAGAACACATCTTTATACAATGCTATAATTTTTTGAGTAACACATAATGACATGAAGATTGTTTTTTCTTCTCTTTTTTGGCCATAATTTTGTGTTGTGCCAATTCTCAAGTTAAAAGAGAATTGTTTCTCCTCTATCTTGTAATACACAAAGCCCTAGTTAATATAATACCCTATGTTAAATCAACCTTACTGTAAAACCCTTATGAATGTTGAAATAAACACTTTTATTGAACCCCTTATGAATGTTGAAATAAACATGTTTTATGTTATCTCAGGTGACCCTCCAACAAGACTACCTGACCCTGGAGCCTATCGGGTCCCTGTTCGTGGTGTTCTTCGGCACCGTGATGTTGATACAGTTCTCCGCCATGTTGATGCACCGCATGGGCACTCTCACGCATCTCCTGGCCACCACCAACCTCAACTGGTACTTTACTAAACGAGTAAGTCCTCTTCTTTCTTTAAAATAAATAAATTTATAAATAAATAAATATTCTGGGACTTTGCACACAGCGCAATCTAGCCCCACACTAAGATAACGGATATAATACTTATATACTTTTCTTTTTTAAATACATACTTATTAAACATACAAACGACCAGACTCAACACAAGTAATTATCAATTTTAAAATTCATAAATACTTGTGTCACGCGGGAATCGAACCCATGACCCCAGGATTAGAAGGCAGAGCCACTATCAACGAACCTAACACTAAGCTAACTAACTGACTAAGCTCATACAAGACTGACCAGTCTTGTATGAGCTTAGTCAAGTCTGTGTTTTTATTAACAAAAACGGGTTTGGGTGATTGTAAGCAATAGCTTTGGCTTAAGATGGAACGTTTTTTAACATGGAATAGGCTTACAACCTGCCTGATGTTAAGCACCACTGTTCTCTTAAATTTAGCACGCTTGCTTAAAAGAAACCTATTAACTCTAGATTTGAAGACTTCTGATTAAGTCGTTTTCGCATTAAAATAAGGATTTTACAGCAAATTTTATCAATATGTATACATTTAAATCCTCTTTTATTTTAGCCCGGTGATATGACCGACGACGCTCTGCTCGAGAAGCACGCAGTAGAAATAGTGAAAGACCTGCAACGTCTGAACACCGACGACCTAGAGCCGCGAGGTCTCAATGATGACCACGTGTCTAGAAGGAAGACGTTGCATAACTTGGAGCGGGCAAGAGATGCCAAGCAGAGCGTTATCAATCTGGACGCTAACTTCAAGAGGAGGATCACACTGCTGCAGAAACAGGATCCGGGTGAGTTGTTCTGTAATTTATAAAAAGGTTTGGTTGATGGATAAAATTTGTGATGCCAGTTCTTTCTGAATCGTCAATAATGCGTTTCAGATATAGTAGCAGTGTTCTATGCTCATAAATTTCGATTCATTTTTATTTATTCACAACACTTTAATTGAGTATTATTTTATTTGTTTGCGTGATCGCTATAAAATCTATGTTGCCCCGAGATACATTTCATCATTAATCATGATAATTGGCTAACTCTCCATGCCAAAACATTTGCTACACAATGTAGCAAGATTCTTGGTTGGGATAACAAGAATGCTGCTAGACTCTTTACAACTGATAGTAAAACAAATATTTAACTTTAAATACATATTTTAATTAATTAATTACCCTTTTAAATAGGTCACTACCAGAAATTGCAAATTTTTCATAAATATTCAATATTTATGTTATAATTTTAATTATAAAAATGTTGACGAAGTAAATCTTAAAATGTGCTTTCCCTCTAATATACCTATTAATTACAGTTATGAGACTGTAACGTGACAAGATTTCGAATAAAATATTTTATATCATTTCTATTATTTTTTTCTTGTACAAAATCGTAAATTTCATTTCCATCTTTGTTATCAGAAATACTAAAACGCCTGTCAACACTGGGCGGCAACGAGGCCCAGCGCCGCGCTACACTGCGCGCGCTGACGACGCGCCGCGACTCCGTGCTGGCTGAGAAGCGGCGCTCGCAGCTGCAAGCCGGCAGCGACGCCAGCCTCTATCACATGCCGGATATGGTAACTTAGAAATACATACATTTATAAAATTCTAGGGAAGGACCTGGGCGCCCACCACGATGTATCTGCCCAAGAGAACTCCCCTAACGAATTAATTCGGCGGGGAAGTCACGACCCTCAGTCAGGAGCAAATACGACTCAAGAGAGAGATAAAATTGTAAATCTTAGTTAGAAATACATATGGTAGGTATTGTCTATTACATATATTTTTTTATTAATTTAATATTTAAAACATAAAGACAACATTTGGGAACAAAGATTGTCTGCGTACACCAACGGGCAGATATGTTGTTTTTTTTTCTATTTTGATACTGTAATGGATAAAGAGATCAAATATATTGTTGCTATGCTGAACCTCACTGAGCATCAGCTCTTAAATAGTCTCGTATGATAATAACTGCCCGACTCTTTGTTTCCTGTAAAATACAATATAGCAATCATCGAAGCGAGAGTGAATCCGTTATTTCTAGGAAAGTAAAGTTTCACGATGCATGGTCGAGTGTGAACTTATTTAGTTTTTTAAATAATACAATACTGTTTAAGAAGCGCCCGTAGCTCAGCTAGTGGAGGCAATCGCTTGCAATTACCAATGTTAAGCAAATATCGACGCGGTTAGTCTTTGGATGGGTGACCAAAAAGTGGCATTCCATTTTGGGCGCTTCCGTGGGTCGGGTGACTCGTTAAATTGTAGATACCGGCTGTTTAGTAATACGACAGTCGCTAAGCCATGTCAGAGGTCCTTAGGGCGGTTTGAAAACTCTGACACCAGAGTTGGCCACTGTCATACGAACTTACTTTTAGAAGTATATAAAATATATACATTGTCCGCAGGGTCAGATATCGGGGCTGGGTCGTCCGTCTGCCTCTGGAGTGTACATGAACCGCGGCTACGAACCCGCATTCGACAGCGACGAGGAAGACACTCCGCGGCCGCGGCGCAGCACTGTCAGGTTCAGGGAACACTATGCATGAGTCACATGAGGCATGGGTATTGGACTGCTTATACTGTTGTAGTTTGACTTTGCTGATCAGTTTGCAAAATCTATTTTAACTAAAAAACAAAAGAATATTTGAGATAAAGATAAATATATATGTATTTATTTGCATGCTGTAGTTAGGTAATACACATGTTAAGTGCAAAAATTTAGAATCTTAACCATTACTGGTATGCAAAAAAATTATGTCTGGAACAATTTTTTGAAATCGGTTCATAAATAACGGAGTAAATGCGTAACATAACCACAAAAAAAACTTTTAGAAGACTTGATAACCTCCTTTTCTGAAGTCGGTTAAACATACATTGATGAAGTAGGTAACCATTTTTTTAATTCTAGCTAGCGAGAGTGAATTCGGTTCTTAATGGAAAAGCATGTCCCATCATATATTATAAAGAAATTGGGAAAATTTAAAGTCAAGTGGAAATAAAAAATGTCTATTATATTTTTTTTTATTTCATGTATAGAAAATCAGGTACAAAATCACCAGCGAAGTCTATATTATTGAAGGAGCAGGAACTGTTTATCATATTTATATGCTGTTATACCATATATATGTATGTATTGGCTTTAAACTAAATCGTAAAGGTGTATGCGAAATCATTATGTAAACTAAAATATACGATAAATAAATTATTCTGTATACGTAACATTGATTATATTCATTCAAACCAAAATAACATTATTTCTAGAAATAGTTTAGATTCATTCATAATATAGTATAGTATTATAATATAGTATTTAGTTCATATAGTGGTTTCCTTTTTTATATAATGTGAAAGCTGAGGAAAATCAATATTATTTCGTATTTTTCACTAAAACCTAGAAAAATAAATATCATATGTCCTATATGATACCTTTTTCTAGCTCAAAACTACAATCGATAGATACCGAAAAAAATGTATTTATGTTGCACAGACAATTCCAACAAGAATTTCTCGGAATAATCACTAAAAACAAAACACGACCGCGCCGCCAAAACCACGACTTTACAAGGACCACAGACTAAACATAAGGCCTCAAACATGCACCTAAAAGTTCGACACGTGAGTCAGAGGCTCGCCAAAAGTGAGGGGTCTCCAGTGGAAGTGGGCTCAGTGAGCGCGCGACCAGCTACCCGCACGCACCGACCATGCGGCCGCGTACGCCGCGAGTGCACGTAACTTTGTGAAGTGATATACCAGGATTACAGGATTTTACACTCCTACACACCACGTAGGTAAGGGTTTATTTAATCAAAGAGTTTGTTATATAAAGATGCTAAACTTTTTCTTTACTTAAATCTTAGCGGGAGAGTTGACCTTTCCCAGCTTCCGAGGCTGCATGATCAGCTGCGAAAGTATGCGGACTCTCAGAATTGCATAATAGACGCATGTAACTGTTAATTTGTGCCTCGTCAACGCAACACAATTATCTCGATAAGATCCTAGCTCGCACGATTTCTGAAATAATCACATGATTTATTAAAGTAGACCTCGACTCTGGTTTCATAACTCTAGTGCTGCAAATAGAGTTCAGACTTTGCGAAATGTCGCACCAAAGTTTCTCTTTCGAAAGTTTCGTAACCGTTTTTTTCTGTGGAAGACGTTTATTTTTCGATGGTCATGTTGATTTATGGTATTTGCCACTAACATACCAATTAGTTATAAAGTTTGTTTGTCTGTCAGTTGATCGTGTTTTCTTCCAAAGATTCCGAAACCACACATCTGAATTTCCTAGTCCGGTATTGAAGAGAAAATGGACAAAATACATCTAAATAATACATCAACATAGAAACAACACAATCTAAGAAATCGGTAGAGAAATCACGCGGCAAACTAGTATCACACCAGTCAGGTGTATTATTAACTGATCATCGTATCTAGCTGTAGACAAAAGTGAAGGTGGGTGGCGTATGGGAGAGGTAATGGGAAACAAAGAGACGCGTCACATCCTCCTTACTGAATACTGACCTTATAAGTGCCGACTTAATAGAGGCTAGATCGGCTGATACGGGTTTCACGAGATAGTAATCTACTAATTTACTAAATAATATTGTTTACCTACTTTGTTTGTTTAAATAAATTATTGAGTTAGGAGCTGTTTGCGTGCTGCCTTGATATAAGATATACGGTTGGTTGGTGTGTTACCCATATTACCTATATATAAAAAAGGCACAGGTAATACTGAGATTGGAAACGCCAATATTTCAATGTGAAAAATAAGCGGCAAATACTGTAAGGGATATAAAACTTAGAAATCAAGTATTCGGGACAGGTTAAAATCAATAGGTATTCTTTATAGTCCTTTTCTTAATCGATTTGATCTTGAACTTGTTTTCTTGGCGGCCTAAAAGCAGGTAATCGTTTCAATTTTCTTTCGCCATTGAGATCGTTAATCGCTCATGCAATTAAGACAATCTCAGCGTGTATTTGGAAATAATGGATTGGCCATATACAATACACATTTTTTATTTCATAACAATTGATCCAGGCTCCTAAATATTGTTGTTACGAAAGAGCGGAGTCCTAAGGCCTCGCATATATCCGGTTTCGTCGGAGGGTCGTTCTCACTATACAGAAGTGAGTATTTTGTTATTTCCGCGACTACACGGCTAATTGTCTATAATAGCATTACCTAATTAATGATCTCCGTTGCGCAGTCCCGACTTGTTCTTGCAATACTTTAACAATGCATAATTAGATGCCAAGAATTTTCGCTCACAAATGTTGACACTCGTACCACTTAACGAACCATAGATCGCTATTTACAAAACTCGTTTTGTCAAAAGTGTGTCTTTTGTATATCTTGACGGACCTTATGAATGCGAGCTTGAAATACGTACCTAATATGTTAAACAAGCAGCGGCCGGTTTCCAAATACGCAGCTTATATCTATTTCTAGATTCTTACGACAGAGAGCCCTTTTATACAAAGTTGAGTAGAGTTGCAGTTTGAGAAATATTCGCGGCATAAATACCTAGCATCTAATCTACATACCTATAACTAGGCATATATATAATCTTTGGTAGGCTTGTATTGAGGTCATAAATCTACCACAAGCATAGACAAATATATATCGACTGATGTATAACAAAGATATCAGACAGCACTATTAATATAGCCATCTAACTTTCAAGACTCATTTTCTATTCGCCACTAGGCCTACTATTCTCAATCAAGGCTATATTTACCACAGATAAAGTAGAGAAAACAGAACGTCTACCATGTAAAGCTATTAATTAGAAAAAGTACCTATTGCATAATCACACGGTTAGTAATAAATACCCTTGGCAGTGTTAGCCGGAAGAAAGTATGTGTGATTAACATTAGCCTCGCGTTACAGTACATTTACTGCAGTACAAGTACACCAAAACATTTGTAAAGCAAATAAAAACAATTTCAAGGCGGAAATGTAATCAGAAAACGTGTTAGCGGCATTAACATTTTAATTTTCATGGACGATGCTGATAGCAAATACCTAAGTATGCTGGTTCACAAATTGATATTTAGTTTAGTTGCAAATGTTTAAAATGATTGGCTTTTGAACTTGCGTTACTTAGTCAAATATTAGTTTTTTCTTGCTAAACTACACATACTAGAAGCCTGGAAGAGATTGCTTTTAGCAATAAGGCCGCCACTTGTGGCACTAGTATAAGTTTTTTTTCTTCTTTCCTTTTAATTTTATCGTGTGTTACAATAAAGAATTTTCTATCTATCTATCTATCATACTAATAGTTTTAATTTATAATAGATTTATTTCTACATAATATAATCTGACGGTAAGAATAAATTTTCTCCAAATTTCACTAAGAAAGGTTGAACCGTTTTTTCTTCAACGTATGAACAAACAGAGACCAGTCGATTGTAGGTATAAGTAATATTTAATGTAATTTATTTTCTTTGCTGTATGTTTGTATACATTCCAATACAATTGTGCTCTACCTTAGACCACATTGTGTCATGTGCTTGAACTGGTGGTATACCTGACCAATATAAAAAAAAACATTAAAATAGTGCAAAATAGTTCGCGTAGGCGTAATATAGTCCATTAAAATCGCGTTGCAATGTCGCCCTACAAAAGACATCAACGCACGCCCACCGCTACGAGCTAGCGGCTACGGACGAGTGGCTTTGTTGCTAATACGAATATATAGAGTTATCCTTTCTTCCTTTATAATCCTTTATTTATTCCTCTCCATCAAATGGTTGCCTGGAAGAGATTGCTTTTAGCAATAAGGCCGCTACTTGTGGCACTAGAGTAGTTTATGAATGTAATGTTATAAATTTTGTTTTATATGTGTGTGACAATAAAGAATTTCCTATCTATCTATCTGTATATAATATATGTATTCAATTTTGTATGTTTTAAAAGTACAGTTACATCTTAATTTCCATAGTAAATAAAATTTTTTTTTTTATTTAGCTTGTGTTTGGCTTACTAGTTACTTGTAATTAACATTATAAGGAGCTCTGAGTCTATAATTCGCCGCAGTCTGTTAGGACTTTTAAATTATACAATCGATGCGACTTGTGCTGATAAGCAAACAATCTAAGTACATATAGGTATATCACTGTAGTAACTGTACCACTAAATCTAAAGCGTTCGAGCTCGTAACAGCTATACATATTTAAATTACTGCAGAAACAGATAGGCACAAATATGTTCCTTAGAAATGTGTGTTCTGCGTTCGGACTTTGAAATCAACTAATCACTAACTATAAAAAAGTTTCACTATTATCATTATCAACCAAGTTAAAGCCTCTTTCAGAGTAGTATAGAGACATACATTGCGCTAATAAGGTCCACTTTCTCTTTTTTGTTCAAAACTGTCTTGTAACTCATATGTCAGTGGTTCAACACGTAACACTTGGCTGGTTAATAGTATAACAAAATATCTAAATGGTTTGTTAAGACAAAACCTTATGTCATTCTTATCTTAATTACTTATTTGGTATTTGAAGTGTATTAATGTGAATCGTGGTGGAATCATCTATCTCTCATATATATAAACCTACAAAGGTTTGTAGGTTTATATATATGAGAGTATAATAGGTTGTATTAAGTAGGTATTTTTGTAACAGGCATTATCTCAGGAATAATAACCGTGCTAGTTGTTCTAAAGTCGTGATCCAGTGGTCATGTTGCAAGACCCGTTCTAAACAGTGTTTTACCTATAAACTACTTACTTATGTACCGAATTTAGGCTGTAAAAACTAATAAAAAAGATAAAAATTATTTATTTCCACTAAAACATGTTATCATTTTTACATTATATAAAAGTATCTAAATTATTCAAGTTCAAATTCGAATAATATTTGAATATGTGTTTCATGAGTTATTGATTTGATGTTTGCTGAATCGTTTAAAGACTTTTTAAATATAAATTTGCAAAGAATTCTTACTCGCACTTATGTGAATAGATACTTGTTTTAATTTAAATTGTAACGACATTATGAAGTACACTAATCCGACTCTATACTTTCAAATTTAGTTATCTATGTGAATACGTACGTGTTATATTTTATTTACCAGTATGTAAAATATTCCAAGCAATAATTTCAAGTTCTCTCCATCAATTTAGTTATGTATCTAATTGCTTTTATTGCCACGATCAAGTCTGCAAAGGTCAGATGCCAGAAACCAGCGTCAAAGCTCGACTTGAAGTCTTTTGTGACTAACCAATGACATTAAAAGGTTAGCTTACATGAGCCTATTCACCTTCGCTTCGATCAATGCTTAATAAAATTCTCAATGCATGGAACTGAGACTATAAAACAATATGAAATGTACCGCCATGTCAGTTGTTCGAGGCATAGGTTTTTATATCGAGTACACACGTACCGAGGTCAGAGCGAGCGGCATGGACCGCCCGAACCCTTGCTAGGGCTGCCGCGAAGACAACACAAGTGTGTTTAAAACAGTTTCAATTATTTCTTTGAATAAGAAAATACTTTGAGTAGATACTCGAGTTTCAACAGTAGAGTAGAACACTTCATCAGACAGTTTAATCAATCAGACAATGTAATGTCTTTTAATGTTTTAGGACCTAGGACTTTAAAGTAATAAGTGTTTTTTATAACACTCATATTGAAGACTTTTAAAGTCTGAGGAAAAAATATTTTGTGTGAGTGAATCTTTTATCTTCATTTGTTTATAGCTGTTAAATACGAAAACACTTACATAAGACCTATCTCAGAGATAATTCAGCATCTAAAATGCAAATCCACTGCCAAGAAAAGCCATCCACCGGCCCAACACTAAAGTGCACGCTCGGCCGCCTTTCCGGCGCGCAGTTTTGTTACATTTGTATATTACGTCTTGAGTTATTGACTCGCAATATTTGCATTAAGTAAATTCAACATCGCGTTTATGGATTTAAAAATTAAAACAACACTTTTGATTGATGAGCTGCATTTCCGAATTCATGAATATTGTAACTCCTGAAAGTATATTGTTTGGACTACTTATTAACTTGTGTTCAATGAAGTTTCTATTTTATGTCGCTGATTCAGAACAAGATTTTAAATTAAATACTTACACGCTCGGTCATGTTATGTCGGTTTCAATATGATTGCATGTCAGATAATTCAAACGATTTTTTCATTGTTTCAATTACGTATTGGGTAATACTTAGTTTACGTACTCTTACTTATTTGCGTAAAACTGAGTATACATGACGTAGTAAAAGTTGAATCTATTTCGTAAACCAGTTTTCCTCACAATTAGCGATACAGCCTGTTTTTGGCTAATTTCTTGTTCAATTTACGATTACGTTTTGACGCTGACTGGCATGTTAGATGCCTATGAATTTACGAATCGTGCAAAAATGGTGATTGCGATTTGATTATGACAAGGTTTCGAAATAGAAATAGTGCATCGCGTACGAGAATGTAAAATGTTGGCGCATTACGATTACATTAGGAGCGTCAAGTGATCATTACATAGCGACTAGCGAGGCATTCTTGGATGTATCAAAGTATCACAGCAAGGCAGTGTTGCGTAGTGCAGGGGAGGAGGTAGGAAGCCGGCGGGAGGGGGGCCAGCTGACGGCCGTCAACAGTGAAAGTAAGCCTGCGCCTGCGCCGGCGGCCCTCGCGGCCCGCGGCCACTGCACGTTATAGATCACGATTTGATCAACATTGATTCGTTTCTTGTTTTATGATTACAAAACTGTCATGCAGCTGCATAAAATACCATAATTCCTCGGCTAATGTTGTGTAATGGGACCCAAAAATGATCAGAAATGTATAATGTGTTACTTTTGTTGCTTAATTTTTTAACTACTTAGTATGACAATTAAATAATTAAGTTTGAGTACTTTTCTTATACGTGGGTATAAGAAAAGTACTCAAACTTAATTATTTAATTGTCATACTAAGTAGTTAAAAAATTAAGCAACAAAAGTAACACATTATACATTTCTGATCATTTTTGGGTCCCATTACACAACATTCACGATTCTTAGAAAATACCAAATGCCACAAAGCAGTAACACATTGAACGTCGCGAAAGCTCTCCAGTTTTGTATGAGAGTGGCGGAGGTTATTGTCGAAAATCATCAAAACGTGAATGCCAGTACCACTACCGAATAATGATTAAATTGCAGTAGTCTACATTTCTATCACCAATGACGACATATCACAGAAAACAGTCTTAGAATATATACCTAGTATTTATATCAGATCTTTGGAACACTTTACCAGAAGCTGGGTTTCCTGCGAACTACAATCCAGGGCTAATCAAATCTACAATAAATATCTACCTTTTAGGCAAGCGTGATACACTTAATGCTGCACAATTGCTTAACATAAGGCTAGCGGAGTAAAAGAATAGAATAGTGTAACAGACACAAATTACCAAGGCAAAAAAATGTTTATCCATTCCAAATATTATAATTTAGTTTGGATATTATGTAGTGATGATGGAAACCTCAGATTTCCGAAACTTGTCGAGCTAATTTTTCGACGTAATTTTTGACGTAAGTGCTAGCCGGTTAATACAACTAAATTATGTAGTAACTATCAAATAAATACCTGAGTTCGTATAGTAAATTAGTGTTGCTAGGTCCAATAGATCCGTGAGGGTAAGTTCTTTGTCCAGCGCGGCAGTGGGAGTCGCTGACCTTGCGCAGGCCAGGCGCCGCCCTCGACCACAATGCAATAAATTCAACCACACTTTATTCTCATTGCTTGGCCATTGAAGGAGACAAACTACCAGCGATAGCTGTCCACTTTGCATACACTTTCCAGCATTTTATTGTGCGGGTTTTATAAAGCCATGTTCTTTTGTTCTATTCGAATAATAATATAAACTTTTGTTTTCTCTAACTTACAAACTTGAAGTCTTTAAGATACAAAATTTAATAGTAGTTAGTATAGTGAGTAATTCTAACTTATTGCTCAACTAATCACCCATATGGGTGTCTAGACTGTGACTGTAACGAAAGACCTGACATGACATAAAGGTCAAATATATCAACTTATATATAAAATTATACTCACTTCTATCTCAAGTATATTCCAAAGTGACTGTAGGTAAAAATGTGTTTTTTATTTTATTTTATTGTAGGTAATAGAGAATTTGCTAAGAATATGTTTGAACAAACCCAAAGAACATGGAATTAAATTCGATGAAAACAGAAATATGCCATCGGCTGGTTTTCCTATAGTGGTAGATAAATCAGGGGCCATAAATATTGTCATTTATTCCTTTTACCGCCTAAAATGAACAATATTACATTTTCAACCACAAAAATGACCATATCATTCGAGAGTCATGTAGGCACAAAATACATAAAATTCGAATAGACAACCTTTAGTAACTGGTAGAGATACACGTCATCCTTGCTAGATTACTTTACCAATCTATCGATTAGTTTACGACGAAGCTCGGAGCCGAGAACTGGCATTATATGTATATTGATTTATCATTAAGCAACTCGTTTGAAAAAGACTATCGAAACTTGTTGTAAAACAACTTCGTTCCAAAACAGATTTTATGTTGGTGACGCCAGAATAGCTTAAATTGTTTTATTATCACAAATGTACGCACATCTAGTTTAGGTGGGAATTCATAGGTTTATATACGTAGGTACATATTTATACATAATAAAACTTAAAGGTGACTGACTGATGTGTGTGTGTGTGTGTGTGTGTAGTGATCTATCAACGCACAGCCCAAACCACTGGACGGATTGGGCTGAAATTTGGAATAAAGGTAGATGTTATGACGTAGGCATCCGCTAAGAAAGGATTTTTGGAAATGCCACTTTTAAAGGGGTGAAATACGGGATGCAAGTTTTACTTCTTAATGAGAGCGAAGCCGCGAGCCCCCACTAATTTATACATAGGTATAGGTACAAATTTAAATAGCAATAGTATTGTCTATGTTGTGATGCGGCTAGTTACATAATAAGATTTACCTAGAGGAGGCAGTTGGTTCTGTACTGACAACCTGTAGGTATGTGCAATCTTGGTATTCTTAAATTCAATAAAGTGTAATTTCAAGACTAAAACCACAAGCGCATCGTCGTCAAATGTAATCTACAAGCAGGTACGTCGAAGGGTCAGTCTCAGTTTCGATTCCGGTTTGAAATATTGGGCAAGTTCACGCACAGCCAAACCTAAATACAGTTTCACGTGGGTGCCAACATAAGGAACAGGGAAAACCATTTCATGCGTTGGTCATGCATATAACATTGGCAACATAAAGCAACCGTTAACTCAATATTTCTCACATCTTTTAACGTGGCGAATCCATATTGGAACATCGATGTAACACTGGTCAGACGCCTCTTTTTGATAAAACTAAAACTGAAACACAATCCAAATAAATAAATTAGATAAGTCAATGGCAAGATATATTTTGCATTCTGATTGATCCCTTGTTATGGAAGGGCGATAGAACTCAGCTTTATGACAAAACTGTTTCTATAGTACATTATATGGGTAGTTTCTGAATTATATATTCTATGTATTTGGATATCGAAAGGGACCATTACTCCGCCGGGGAGGAACGACCTGCAAGGTCGGAGAAGCTTGGAATGTGCACTCTACTTGTATGATTCACGAAGCCAGATAAATGCTATAGGAGAATTCGATTTTACAATGCATAGCGGGTTACCGCAAATTTTGAATCGTGCTGTTTTGTTTCTTCCGTATTTTAGATCCTTTTCATTATGTGGCATGATTTACGATTTTTTACTGTCCTGAGTTAGTTTACAAAATAGAAAATTAGACGTCAATTATGAAATACACATATCAGTTAGCTTAGATAAGCTAATAAGTTATTAATAGATAATAATAAGTCAGAATTTCTCGGTAAACTAATTAAGTTAGCAACAGCAAGACGCCTCTGATCGAGCTTAGATAATCTGGCCGACTTTCATTGTTTGCTGTTTACATTATTTTGATCAAAATAATGGAAGACTCGTGAGAAAAATGTCTGAGAAAACTAGTTTACAACTCGTTGTGCTCTACAAAGTAATTGTTGTCGTTATGAAGAGTTTCTGAGGCATTTTGGAAAGTGTAAGTATAAAATAGTTTGGTGGAAAATCTGTTTGTTTTGTTGGAAGGTCAGATTGATTACCCGCTTTCGGTTATGCTCTAGATCTACTTGTAGGTGAGGTAAGTAGTTACCATACTTAGGCACTTGCATACGATCGTCTGTACTATGCAATATTTCATTATGCATATTAAACATTTAGTAATGAGTTATTTACTCGTAGCCATGTTTGAATATAATTCAAGTTCTCGACAAAGAAATTTTAACTTTTCTTAACTCTAATCGTCACAGACTGGTAGTAAAAATCCATATTACCTACCTAGAACTCGGTAAACCTAATTTCATAGAGTATCAAGATTACAGAGCGATTCAAAGATAGGTAATGTGTCTCCCTGCAAAGGCGTCCAAATTGGTTTAGCCGTATAAGATTGAGGATAAACATATGACAAATGACATAAGTAGATAGATAGCATACATATATTTGTACGCCTTTATCAACGGCGAATGGGGTGGTGCAATTCATAACCAGTGTATTGTTAAATCACGATATTTTTGTATCGTATAATTAATAATTGTTATAAATGTTTCAGATTAGGCAGAGATGGCGACGTCCGGGGGCAAACGGCGCGACGACGCCAGCGACAACTCCGACGATGAACTCACGCCGCTTGCCAACGAGATCTATGGCGGAAGGTGAGAAAGACTTAAATATGTACTCTAAGATTAGCACTTAGCGTTTTGCTTCGACTTTCATCGTGCGAACAGCTAAACTGTGGAACTCTTTGCCTGAAACTCTATTCCCCTTGAACTGTAATAAGTCGGTCTTCGTAGATTATAATGTTGCTTAACATCAGGCAAGTTGTAGTCAAGCGTGAGCCCATCAAGTTAAAAAAAATAACGATATCGATAAAGAAGCAACGAATGTATGTTATATTTGTTATTGTGTTTTATTTTTAAATTATTTAATATTGTGTTAAGTACGCCAGCTTTACGGATTTCCTCTAGTGTTGTCCAAACTAGGTTACCTGGAAGAGATCACTTTAGTGATAAGGTCGCCCAATGTCCCTGGTTACCTTCCACCTTTATGTTAAATATGTTCTTTTTTATTTGGTGTACATTAAAGTATATTTGATTTGATTTGAATATACAATGTGTTTGTCTACCCGTGTCGGAGCCTGAAATGGCAAAATATATGATTAATTTTATCGACAAATCAAGCTCTAAAATTTTTTTTTCCTCCTCATGGTGGAATGGCAGCCATTTTGTTATTTTTGACACCAACCCTTGGGCGCTTGTATTAATTTAGTCATAACTTATTATGTAAAGGGCATATTGATTTAAAAAAAAATATCATTTGATAGCTGAATGTATGGTTGTGTGTATTCTTAGAATAGTCTGTAATTAATGGTATAGTAAACCTATTATTTCTTAAATGTATATTGTAATAAAAAAAATGAAATTAATAAATGGTAATAACAGCTTTTACTATAAACAAAGGAAGTAACATAAAAGAGCTTTGTTTCCTCTAAGTACAACCGGACCTAAGTCAAGGCTATATGATACAAGAAAAAAACTATGTGGAGTAAATGGTCAACAATTCTCATTGCACAATACGGTAATTTGAGTAGAATGCAATTGATGACATCATTAGATGCTTGTAATTTGCGTCAAGTTGCAATAATGCTCGTTATTTACAAGTTTCGCGTAACTGCATGAGACAGTTTAAGTACTCGTTAAAAAGCTACCTTAGTAGTTTTAAAACAACATACGTTTACGTAATTATTTTGAAGCTATTGTTGAATTAGGTAAGTTACTGATTTTCATTGAAAGACAAGAAAATATTTTATACTTTAGCGATAAAATGTAGCATCAATCATGGAACTTCAGAAAAGGACCATCGATTTCGCACTAATTTCACGTGTTATTTCGGGACTCTGGGATACTCCACTGACAAGAGCATTGTTCTCAAATTTCGAATGAAGGAACTTCAAGGTGCAACTTTGTATATGATATATAAATACTCGTATTTAGATGCAAACGAAACAAAAACTTTCGCCTTCACAATATTTGACTCAGATTTTTCTTCAATAGACTCTGTGATGATGCAGTGTATTGAGCAACAGCAATGAGATGTAAGATTGGTTCCGCTTACGTCTCCTCTACAGTGATTCAACTTAATTCACTCAATAGTGATTCAACTAAGCTCTCACTCACGTTTTCCCCGATTTCAGATGCATAGGTCGTGTCTCATCTCGAACTTGGTTTTGTCAATTTTAGAGGCCGTTCAGTGAAAATAGGTTGGACTTTACTAATTAGTCACTGGTCTACTTTTTACCATATTTAATAGGTATGTATGTATGTATATTGCAATTCGTATTTTTTTTAAATCTATTACTGAAGTATGAGATAAGCCTTCCATGCATTAATTTACTTTTTAATATATATTTTGGTGTAAGAATAGGTAATACTTGTATTTTCACTTTCTAAATAAGCATATTTTACGAAAATCTTAAGTTCATTTGTTCTGAACACTAACACTCTTTATTTCATCCAAGTGTACAATAGAGTCACCAGCTTTTGCATTTTTATATTACGAAAAATAATCACTTTAAATGCCCGCCTTTTAACCTCACGAGGTTGTCTCGTGACCGTATAAGCTTATATATTTATTTATTAGTTTTGTTTTTTAAATTAAAATGGCGGTCGATATAGTGGTGTCGCTGGCCACACGGCGGCGTTCGGCCCGGAACCCGCTCAAATGCCAAGGTTGGCCACTCTGACGACACAACTTTCGATACCACGATACCACATTTTTGCTTCATTGACATAGTACAGCAAGTAGAGTATTACAGATAGCATTATTGTTGAGTATTGTGATATGAAATAATCTATAAATGACATATTAATTTTAACCACTTTAAAGTTCTCAGTTAAGGCGTCGTTACCGCGTGATAAAAACATCCACTAACTGTAACGTGTTAGTTTCAAACTTTTCCGCGAGATGTAAGTATTTCGTGAAACGGTCTCTACCATGAATTTTATTAAATGAAGTTGACGAGATAATTGTAAGAATGAGAAAGGCGGATATCGATTGAGTGTGAACCTAAAAAACTTTCAGCTTTTTTGAAACAGACAGTGTTTCGTGTGCTTGTAAATCTAAATATATAAAACTCAAAGGTGACTGACTGACTGATATAGTGATCTATCAACGCACAGCCCAAATCACTGGACGGATTGGGCTGAAATTTGGAATGAATGTAAATGTTATGACGTAGGCATCCGTTAAGAAAGGATTTTTGGAAATGGCACTTTTAAAGGGGTGAAAAAGGGGATTCAAGTTTTACTTCTTAATGCGAGCGAAGCCGCGAGCATCTACTAGTTTTGCATATAACCCAGCCATTATTCATCTATGTCAATGTATCGCGCCCCACTTTACGATACGGCCTCGAGTAATCAGTCGAGATGTAGAAAAAACTGCTAACAAATGTAACAATAGTTCGAACTAGATATTTCATTGCAACTTATGTCAATGTTTTACTTTCTACGATAGATCTTGGCAAGTTCTACATAACACAGTGATCTAGTTACGTATGTATCGTTGATAGTTAGAGTATCTTCCTACACGGAGGTGGTTCTTGTCTTTGTATCAAAATGGATAGTTGGAGATTTTTAGTTCGCGTAATTGATTTTACGTTTTCGTTTCGGATATAAATCGATTCATCGGTTTCTTCCAGTAAAGGTTTTAACATCAGGCGAGTTGTAGTCAAGCGTGAGCCTATCTAGTTTTAAAAAAACGTGAATACAGGAAAAGGGTAATAATTTGGCGGTAGTTTTTCTTCACTGTTACTTGAAGTGTTTTTCTGGATCAAATTTGGTTAAAAAAAGGTTCAATTAAAAAAAAGCTTGACTTTTACACTAAAATTAGAGACTTAGGCGAGTCCTATCAAATAACCGCCAAGATAATTATCTTGGCGGGTATTTGATGCCATTTTCTTGTACTAACTGTATTCACAAATACATATCTCTATAGGTATAATAATAGGTATACAAGCGCAAGACTTTACAAAGTTTACAAATATAGTAGTCGTTTTTATTACCTAGCTGTATTTGTGATTTGTTACGAAAGGATTTAGCAAATTGTATTTGGAAACCAATTAGACATGTTATATGACGAAAAATTATCGTAAACGTGCCGCGCCAATAAAACGTATTGTTTTAAAAAATACTAGGCTTTGCTCGCAGCTTCGCTCGCGTTATTATACATATAAACATTCGTTTTAAATCACTCTATCCATCAAATTAACCGCATCGAAATCCGTAAGGGTACTTTTAAAAATCTAAGCATACATACAAACAAACAGATAGACGCGGGAATTATATAATTAATGCCAAGAAAAATATGTTTAATGTGGTTTACATTAAATTTATTTGTATATATATATGTTACGGTAAATGTGGATAATGCGGGAATTATGCATGATTCCCGGGAATTATGCATAATTACCAGTGCTCTCGGTAAAAGTGGGAAAAACTTTCGAATTAATCGCATTTACCGGTAATCATAGGCTCACGCTTGACTACAACTTGCCTGATGTTAAGCAAGTTATAATTTACGATCTAGCGCGCTCGCTAGAAGAAACCGTTTTACTCTCGACTTGGAGACCGACTAATTATAATTCAGAGGGAGTCTTTGGAACCTCTAATGTATAACGGTGCCTCCTTGCCGAACCTCTACTCGTGCGATTTATTTTAATAAACATTTTGATTCTGCTGTTTGATTTTATTATATTCTACCAAAGGGGTATGGTTATCTATACTTCTATACTAATATTATAAAGCTGAAGAGTTAGTTTGAACGCGCTAATCTCAGGAACTACTGGTGCGAATTGAAAAATTATTTTGGTGTTGAATAGAACATTTATCGAAGAAGGCATTAGGCTATATAACATCACGCTGCAAGTAATAGGAGCGAAGAAACAATGGATAATGTGGAAAAAAACGGGCAAATTTATTCATCTTTGAGGGCTTCCATTGCGTGCGCTGAGAAAACGCTTCAAAATGCAAAAAAAATTGCCTAAAATAACTATTACACGCGGACGAAGTCACTGGCACAGCTAGTTGTATGTAATTACCGGTAAATGTGGATAATTCCCGATTATCTACATTTACAGTAACATATATATATATGTTCCTACTCACCTACTTGTTGTATTGAAATAAGATTATTTTGTATTCACCTTGGTATTTATTTAGAAATGCTAAGGTTAGGTGCGACGTCTCTGTATTTGAATATCAATAGCAACATTGGATTTCTAGGGTCGTCTAGTGTTGAATCTAGATATCAATTTTAAAATAACACCAATGAGATTTAAAAACTTGATAATTATCATCGTTTGGAAGTATAAGACCACAGTCAATTCCAAATTAATTATGTTTTTTCGACATATTATGCTATTAAAAAATATATATACGATTATAAACCTAGGCAGTAATTTTAATAGCTATTATTTTATAAACTGACATAGCAGCATAGTGAATAATTATGATTTTCCTATCGTTATAAAAAGCGTCTTGTGTGAAAAAGGCCCCTCTATATACATAAAATTTGTAAAATTTTAATAGCTAACCTAATGATAACTTTGGAAAGCATTCTATTGTGGTTGCTGTAGCGTTTTTACTATCTTATTTACACACTAAGCTGTTTATCATAGTACGACAGTCCTTTAGCCATGTTAGCTGCCTTAGGGTTTGAAAACTCTGACACTAGAGTTGGCGACTCCCATACCAACTTACTTTTACTAAGCCTAAAACTCTATTTACCAAAGTACCGACACGAAAAGCAAACGGTATTCAGTAGCTTTCTTACCGTACGAGGGAGCCGGCAGGGGTCGAGCGTGCTTTGAATAACAACACGCTGGCGTGAGGTACGAATACACTTTACCGGTTTTACCAAACTATGGGTTGAAAAAGGTTCAAAATAGTCAGATTGAGCAACAATTAATGCGCTATAGGCGACACATGTGACGGTCGTGTTGTAAGGAATAACTATTGTTTTTTATTGTTGTAAAATATTGTGGCTACCGAAACGGCGCAGCTAATAAGTAGGCCTTAGTAGTAGGACCAAATATTAGCGGAATAATATACAATAAAATATACTTAGATTGAAAAGAAAGAGTTGTTATCGAATCGCACTCTCTTGTCTTGAAACGGTATATTAACTTGTATATAAGTGAGTCGATAAGGCCCGCACTCTTATACACATTTTACTGAGTAATGTTAAAAGTGAATCTAAATGTTAAAAAGTTGGAATTAAAATCATGAAAGCTCAAAATATGCCTAAACTATCGTCTTTGAGAAGTACCTGTTAGCACATCTATAAAATGTAAGCTTTCAAAAAGCTGCAAGACGAGGTAATAATCCTAAAGTCTATCCAACGAAGGTCAGCGCAAGCCTCTCTCGTCTTATTGTGGACACAAATAGAAAACACAGTGACGTGATTGTCGCAAATCTGTGGGTAGGTAGTTAGACTGTAGGTAAGTGAATAATTTAATTCGACTTTAATTTATTCTTAGCTTAGAACACTTAAGGTTGCGCTTTTTATTTACATATATAAAATTTTGATGTCGGTTTCCAATAGGTGAAAAAAAAAGGCAATGCGTAAATTAAACAATGAAATGTTTATTGCTTGAAAATACAGATTTTATAAATTTATTTTTCATCTGCTAAGACATTCCGCAGAGTAGCACTTGATTCAATATCTATTAAGATATTGAATATCATTATTAAATGATATTAGTTGTACAAGGGCTAATTTAAGGCAGTAGTAAAATTACCCTAACATAACTAGACTTTTTTAAAATCTATTAAATTATAGCTGGTTAAAGATACGATATATTCCATAAGAAATGAGACACAAACCAACCGTTTGAGAGCCTAGAACTAACAATCCCACACTCACAGCTTTACTTATCTATTCACCAGTGAACTAGAAAACCAGTACATTGTAAGATAAATATGTTGTATACCTATAGTAATGTTTATGGCTTGTCTTATGGTTCCATGGTGCGACAGGTAAGGTTGCTTCCCACATGGTCGACGACCTCTTGGACATTGGGCTCCGAACGGGTAGCGTTTCGCATACAAACTCTTTAGACTTTCCATATTATGTAAGGGACGATTGGCAGAAAAGACAGAAATAAGTAAGTAAATAAATAAATGTATGATTCGCACAGACATCAAATGGTGTGTTGTTTTACAGTTGTTTTTATGGCTACGTGAGTTAATTTTACTGATTTGAAACTTTTTTTTGTTAAATTCTTTTGTAATGTGTGGTATTGTTTAGATAAATGTTACTTTTACCAAAAGTATATACCTATGCATGTTACTTTGCTATCGTGGGACACTTTTATTGAGAGATAGATGTTCTTGTTATTGAGTATTTTATAGGCGTTAATAATTGCGTTTCTGCTAATTCATATGGATGAGTCCACACACTGCTATGGTTTGCTATTAAACATTTGATAGGAACTTATATTCAACTAGGGGTTGCTCGAGGCTTCACTCGCATTAAGACGTAAAACTTGTATGCCCTATTTCACCCTTTTAAAAGTGGTTCTTCCAAAAATCCATTTTAACGGATGCCTATGTCATAACATCTACCTGCATGCCAAATTACAGCCCGAACTGTTTAGTGGTTTCGGCTGTGCGTTGATAGATCAATATGTCTGTCAGTCAGTGGAGAACCAACATAAGCTTTCTGATTCTTACCACTTAACTGTAAAACATATATGTTGTATTTTTATATTTATTTTCTCAGGTATACTATACCTATAATCTGTACCTACAAATAGTAAACACACGTTGTTTTAATAAATGTATCTTCAAGAAAGGAATTGGTAAAGAAACACGAATTATAATGTAACAATAGCCTGAATCTCATAAGCCAATTATTAATCTCAGTTCAGTTACAACACAGAGTGGTTTCGAGCGAGTTATGGTCTGCTCTCAGACTGGCGCTTTCGTAAGTTTTCGTGAGTACAAGCGACATTGACTGATCTATTGTTCAGACGCAAGCTTTGTATGTAACGAGCTTTTTTGTAATATTGAAAGGTACAGGATGCGTAGGTACCTCGTGATAATCGTCACGTTAGCTCGTGTCAGATGTAGTACATCCCGAGTTTTGAATTCTAAAGCCCATCATGACATTGCAATGAGGTGTACAAGGTGAAACATACATACGAGTAGATGTTAATGTCGATGGCCATTGCCCATGCCTTTTACCATAGTACTTTCACCGGAAACTTTGCCCTTCAGACTAGTAGTATGTGATTGCTATAAAGACATTGAATAGTACCCATTTTGCTTATAAATCCCTGTTACGTCACAGAAAATCTGGAAAAGGTGATGTTCTTACCTGGTTCTTATTAAAAAAAACGTCTTAAGTAGATTATTTAGGTGCCCCTTCTACTTGGTATGTCTAGTCTTTGCTGAGACCTGCCATATCTAGACAGGCCTGTCTGGATCGTGTGTCGTAGAAGGTCACAACAATTCATAAATTTAGACATGTTATACCCTCTTACGATCAAATAAAAATAGACTCTATGGTCCTTGTAATAGAGTCAGTAATTGCTTCAAAGATCGAGCAGGTTTATACCCATATTAGAAGTAGCGACCCAATGCACGGCCTGATTTGAATTCCGACCTCGGATTTGAAAATGTTGCGATTCAAATATTTATTGCTTTTTTTAGATACGCCCGATTTTAATACCTTGGGAGGTAAATTGTTGAGATTGTTCTAAGATGTACCTAATACGTTTTATATACCAATGCAATCCAAGGGAAATAAAATAACTAGTAAAATATGATATCTGCCTACACGGTCGTTAAGAACATTAGCTGTACTGAAAGGCTGTTTAAAATGATAAACTTTGAATATAAATACTAATATTTAATTTTGGTCTGTAGAATGATAAAATCCTTGACTGCAAGAAGTGACCAAGGCTGCTTTGTGGTCAAGACTAATTGCAAACATTTGAGTAACAGATATTTATTTTCATTTTAGAAGCTATATCATGAAAAATTGTGCATTAACGTCATACAAGCAAAAGTAATTAAAGCATTTCAACGGACTATAGGGTGGCTTGAAACCGCTTGACACATAGTAAGGGCGATTCTTGAAAATTCATAGCCCTCTATAATTGCTGTTGTTAGTTTCGGGCTAGTCTTGATTCTTGACGGATTCTGCAGATCCACTAATTTTATTAACAGATCTATTGCACCCTTTGCTCGTAAGATAAATTGCCGCCCTTAAGAATGAACCCCTTGTATGTGAAATCCCATCCCATCCAACATATTATTATAAAGGCGTAAGTTTGTATATGTGAGTTTCTTACTTTTTCATACTCAAACGGTTTAACCCATTTCGTTGAAATTAGGTGTGAATACCACACCGGCACCGCTAGTAGCAGATATAAAAAAACTTTCTGCCTGTAGCCAATTGGGCAAGAAGAAAAGTGACTTTCATTCGAGAAGGCGCGGTAGGCTGCGGTTGTTTGCCATCGCAACGGCAATTATTGTCGACTTCTTTCACCTGCGCGCTCCAGTAGAACGAATTATCACTGCACTGCCTAGTAGTAGCACGTAGTAGTGCATAGTGGGATATTTGTTTGATTCTAAAGGGCGTTCCTGATCATTGATCTTGTTATTCTTTTTTAACACGTCTATTGCCTGAAATACAAGTTGGGTTGATAGTATTAATAGATAGTATATATCTATGTTACCTACTCTAGTGCAGATACATTTTGTTTTATAAAATACTGATGTAGGTACTAAACAAAGAAGTTTACTATGTAGGTGCAAGTCGTTTATACATCAATATGTATGGATTATAGAATTTACAATAGCATCATAATATTGACACTAGGGACATGCACGTTCGCTGTCATTCATCGCTATTGTATGCTGTGTTGTAAGTAATTAGTAGTCGTGTAGCTTTTGAGACTATGTACTTTGGGACACGGCCATATGTTTTAGTATGCCACGGTCAATAGACCTTGGATTCTACCACGCTCTACCGTTACAATAACGCAAAGAAAGTGAAATTAATGTATAAAATCTCGTAAAATATTAAAATATTCTAACATAACGTTCTCTTTCTACAATTTTTTCCACCTTTCTGCCTATCTCCTATTAGCATAATTAAATATTCATTTCGAGTTCAAATATCCATAACACGTAGTGCGAAATGATCGGGAAAATAAAATTAATATTCAGATTAAGTCCACAGTGAGACAATGGCGAAGCAGTGGGTAGGCGATGGACGCGTGCCGCCACCAGTGTTTATTGCGAGCGCACCGCTTGCTGTCCTCATAACTGGCGATGACTTATTGAACAATATTCCTTGCTACCGTTGACAGCGACTACGAAAATTTCTCCTAATTTTTTCCTACACTTATCGGGAACTTGCGGTGCGTTCTCTGTGATCAAAAACGTGCGTTTAGACAAGAGGGTTGTCAAAATGAGAGTGTAGTGTTTAGTGAAAATGAGTGAAGACAGAAGAAACCATTACGACAAGGAAGAGCTGGAGTCCCTCTATGCACCAAATAACAACAACTCTATTTACAGCAATGGGACTTTGCACTACTGTAGTATTTACAGGTACAAACATACTATAAATCGTTATATCTACGTTTTTTGAAAGTGAATTTTCAGAATTGTTGAAATACCGTCTTTGTGAAACGCTTAGTTATGCTCTGAATGTTGTCAGATACCGCCTGAAGTTACATTTTATAACAATTTCATATACTACAACTAACTGCTGTAACGTGAATAAATTATTTTTTTTGTACAAAAAGCCGCTTTCGTATAATTATTATAATTTGTGGCAATTATGTTACGAAATTTCATACAATAACATACGAATTACTTAATGGGTACGTAATAAATATGCATTGATAGCATCAAGTTATGAGTATTCTGCAAGTGCGTATGTAACGCGTTACGCTTAATTAAATGTATACAATCATCAGCTTTCTAATACCATACCTCGTTACCACGTACTACTACGTAGTCTGTAGTCACACGTCTTATGTACGTACATACATATACGTCGGATATGTGTTTCTTTCAAATACTGCAGTGTGTGTGCGTGCGTTGCACATTGCATGAACATCACGGATGACAGAAAACTAGATGAATAGCATCTTGGCTTCCATTTGCCCGATTTACTTGATACAAAACATTATCAGTACGTGTGCTGTATAGGGGAACATATATTCGATATTATACGGTATTTAATTATGATGAGTGTATCTACGACATATAGCGGCTTAATTATTACTTTGTATGCTTTCTAAGTAATAACATGTCCGGATCGTATTTCGGCGAACACAAGTTTGTTCACCGAAAATACGATAAATCCAATCCATACTCATTGGATCTAATACTTATTGGAAAGATTTCTCAGATGAATTTGTAACTTTCGTCTTAGGACCATATGTAAATAATGAAATTTGCTGTCTCATATAATGGATTGATTAACGCTTTATTGGACACACAAATAAAATAGAACACAACACAAACGAGAAAATTTAAATCTTATGCCACAAATGTCGGCCTTACCGCTAAAAGCGATCTCTTCCAGGCAACCGTAGGATGGAGAGGAAATCATAGAGAATAATTATAATAATTGGTTGAAGAGTAAACTAAAACCAAGTAATTTTTGTTAAATCAATAATTAATTTTAAATTTGATTGGTTACTTCTTCGGTTATTAACTACTTGATAGACACAGATATAGGTCCCTGACCAACTTATAACAATATTTGTAGTACAGAACTAATTTTATTGTCCAATATTTGGCCTAATGGTCAATCATTGATTGTCGTGTATGGACAACGGGCACGCGACTAAGTCATACTTTGGTAGTACTTTAATTGGGTTGCCAACGTCTACAGTAGACGGCAACACAGTGGTACAGTAACTCTACCACTGTGTTACCTTACGTAAACACTGTCACAACAGCGCCAAGTACGCCGTGTTGAAACTTTATACTACGTTTTCTATCCGCATTACATATTGTACACGCCTATACGGATTATTCGTATGAAGGTCACAATGTATTGTTTTGGTTGAGATATCTGGGAAAAAATGTTTGCGTTCCGGCAACGTGTTCCTTGCAGTTTGTTGCACGTGACTCATGATGTATTTTTATTCAATCTGTGATTAATTTGTAGGTATATTACTATGTAAGACATCGTAGTTGGTTACCGGATCTAAATAAATAATACTTTTCAGGCATCAAATTTCTTCGTTGTACCTACCTACCTAGGTGCAGCGAAAACAGTAGCAAAATAAACAAGTAAAATCATCAAAGTAGATCTCATGAACGCACACTTTTGGAAAATCTGCTACAAGCATTAATCTTCCGCTATCATACGTTAAGAAACAGTTGAAAACTTGTATTACCATGAACCTAGTCAAAGCACTCTACAGTAAATTCAACTCGCTTATTCCCATAAACGCCAAACTTCGCCTTGAATAAATCTTCTTTTACTAAAAGGTGAACCTGTCAATACCGCCGTTTATTAGCAAATCGGAAGGAAGTAGCGACGTATGGGAACGTGCAAGATTTCTCTGCGCGCGCGCCGATACCGTGTGAAAGTTGTTTTCCTCGCGCTGTGTTGACTTTAGTTTTTGCGCTCACTAGTCAGCTAGTAAGACCATTGAGCAATGTTAATTTAATTTACTAACGAGATTCGTTTAGTCGTATTTGGTCATTAGTTTAAGATAATTTATAGGTAGTTTAATTTTTTTGTAAATTTGAGGTTTTTATTTTGAAAATCTGTCCTAAACCTGGTTCTTATTATCTGGTACTATAGACCGTATAGGTACAGTATCAGTCAACGTCTAATTCTAATATAAGACAAAACGTGCTAGAAGCGTAGTTTTTTAAAGTCAAACTACTTACACATATATTCAGTTTCTAACCTTCCTTTCTTTTATAACAAACAAAATCTAACACCATACTACTCTTTCTATTCCAGTCAAAGAACAGTACAAGAGACGAAAGGATGGGACGTGTTCAGAGAATTCCCTCCGAAGCAGGACAGCGGGTCCATGGAGAGCCAGAAATGCCTGGAGTTCACCGTGAGACTGCTGAAGATCCTCGCCTACGCCATAGTGTTCGTGGCAGTCCTGGGTTCGGGGGTGGTGGCTAAAGGCAGCACGCTGTTCATGACGTCACAGCTCCGGAAGGACAGGCGGCTAGCTTATTGTAATAGGAATTTAGGTAAGCCGAGTCTGATATCTTTATTGGTTTTTTATTAAAGGAAGAATGCGCCAGAAATCTAACAAACAAGTGTAGTTTGAAACCTAAAGCGAAATTGAGAATTTCAATAATTGCATGTTGAGAATAATTTTATTAAACAGTCACACTCTGAAGTTGTGATAGTGTTTAACTATCAAGCATTCCTTAGAACTAACGTTCATAACTACGTTTGAAGTAAAATTTATTGCTTGGGTGGCGATGAAAAAGTTGAAAATATATTTCTTTAACTATAGCCCCAATTCTTCGGATTGCAGGTAGAGATAAACAATTCGTAGTGGCGCTACCGGACGAGGAGCGCGTGGCGTGGATGTGGGCAATCCTGGCTGCGTACGCCATACCCGAGCTTGGAGCCTTCATCCGGGCTGTAAGAATCTGCTTCTTCAAGTCTGCCAGGAGACCCACCAGCGCACAGTTTATTGTGGTAAGTTTGAAATAAATATCCTAGTTTAACGTACTAGATATGGTAAGATTTGAATAGGTACTAAGAAAGAGTGGGTATGTGGATCCCTACTTACCCACTCTTTCTTTGTGGTACCTACAAATTGTAGGGAACTTACATAATAACTGTTGTAGGCTACAACAGTTATTATGAAAGTTTGGGCTACCATAATCTGTTATTTTTTCTCGAGAATAGTAACAACTATTCATACTAATAGTCATAAATTCATTTTAGTAATAGGTGTTATTAGGTAAAAAGAAAAAAAGGTGAAAACTAGAAGCCAACTCAGAGAAAGACATCTAATAGCCATTTCGATCAATTAGTTGTGATTGTTTTTAGAGTTTTAATACGTTTAGAAAATAGATATTGAGAAGAAAAGCGATTAAATTATATTCGATTTAAATGACAATTGTATCTAGGTAGGTAACTACTCTGCTTCAAAGATGAAGATATTTTTACTCGTACATATGTATAATTATATTTTATAATAAGTAATACGCGAGGTCTTTCGTTACATACAGTCCATCCACTACAATTTCGAAAAAAAATGTAATTTATAGCAATCCTTCTAATTAATTCCAGGTGTTCATAGCGGAAACACTCCACACGATCGGCATGGGTCTTCTCTTCTTCAAAATCCTGCCAGAAATCGATGTGGTCAAGGGAGCTATGGTGACCAATTGCCTTTGCATCATACCAGCCATATTGGGTCTCTTATCAAGAAACTCTCGAGAGTCCAAACGTTTCGTCAAAGTGATCGTCGACATAGCAGCGATAGTGGCTCAAGTGACTGGCTTCATCGTGTGGCCGCTGCTCGAGAACAAGCCAGTGCTGTGGTTGATACCAATAAGCTCCATCTGCATATCTCTTGGTTGGTGGGAAAACTACGTCACAAGGAGAAGTCCGCTAGGTGAGTGACAATGACTTTGTGATTAATAGACACCTTATCTATACTAATATTATAAAGCTGACGAGTTTGTTTGTTTGTTTGAACGCGCTAATCTCAGGAACTACTGGTGTGATTTGAATTGTGTTGAATAGACCATTTATCGAGGAAGGCTGTAGGTTATATAACATCACACTGCAACTAATAGGAGCGAATAAACCATAGAAAATGTGGAAAAAATGGGGAAAATTATTCATCTTTGAGGGCTTCCGTTAATAACTATTTCACGCAGACGAAGTCGCTGGCACAGCCAGTTTTACCGTAAAATTTCGATATACATAGTATATATCAATCAATCAATCAATCAATCAATCAATCTAGGCCAAAGTTTGCGTGTGGGTACATTTGTCCATTTTTCAAACTCAATACTGTTTGACTGATTTGCGTAATATATAAAACACTGGATTAAGATATAGGCTACTTTTTATGCTTATTGACACAGATGTCAACGCATTAATAAAAAAAAATATTAATATATTTTTTTTATAGTTGTCGGAACAGTTTGTTTGTAGAGCAGAAATGAAGAGTTTCTTCGTTATCTTGTCTTTGGTAAGAAGTGAGAAACTAAGCTGACTCATTGTATAAAGATTTCTCCAGTTATGTGCATTATTCATGATCAGTGTGTTATGCGTGAGATCGACATACAGTTATGATGGAGTAATTTGAGATCTGTTTCGACGAGTTAGAGTTTAAAATTGATGGTAATATGTTGCGAGAACAATTTTGCCGAGATAACAGTGATAAAGCGAAAGTCAATTTATAGTAAACTAGGCCTATTTTAAGAATCACTATAAGAAAAGACTTTTGTGGTAGATAAATGCGCAATCATTCACATTTATATGATTAAATCTAATAAGAGTAATATACTAGTATGACCGAATAGTATTTGTCTATTTGTCTGTCTCCATCACGCAAGTGTCTATAACGATTTAAGTTAAATTTTATGTGGAGATAGATATCTCTACACCGCACAGTGTACAGTCACATTTGACAAACAGGTCACCTGAAGCGACACCCGTACAAGCGAACACTGTAGTTATTGATGCAGGTTTTTAATCCTGATTAACACATTAAACAAATAATACAAAATAATTTAATGTTCAACAATACACTTGACGATCAAACAAATCTCAAAAGCTACAAGTAGAAATTTAGATATACGACAAGCGTAACAACATAAACATTGCAACACTAACAACACTTGACTGGCCTGTTAGCTTAGTTGGTAGTGGCTCTGCCTTCTAATCTAGGGGTTGCGGGTTCGATTCCCGCCTGACACAAGTATTTATGAACTTTAAAAATATAAGTCTGGTCGTTTATATGTATGTATTATAAGTATGTTTTTACGAAAGCAAAATTATAAAAGTATTATGTATATCCGTTATCTAGTACCCACGACACAGGCGTTTGCTTAGTGTGGGGCTAGATGTCGCTGTGTGCAATGTCCCGGAATATTTATTTATTTATTCTCATCCTTCCAGGTATAATAAAAAGTCTAGCCCGAGTGAAGGAAGAGTTAAGTCACACCCGCTACTTCACGTACCGCTTCATGTCGATATGGAAGATCCTGGTGTTCCTCATGTGCATCCTGTTCAGCATCTGGACGGATGGAGACGACCCCGCGATGTTTTTCCAACTCTTCAACGCTGGGTTTGGACCTCATAACATCGTTGTTGAGGAGGTAAGAAGTTCAATCTTACATATTGTTCATATTTTTATTAGGTTCACAAATTTAATGTACACGTCACTTGTATTTATGTATATTTTATTTTTAACACCAGATAAGCAATATCACTAGAATTGAACTTAAAAGAAGTTATTTTCCGAGCAATATAACATCTGAAAATTATCAGTCCTTTCAAAAGTTCTATTTTTTTCTAAAACAACATGGTGTGTAAGATAACGTTTCTCTATTTACCGATGTGCACTCACGAGCCCCTGTGGCCTAATGGATAAGGCATCGGCCTCCTAAGCCGGGGATTGTGGGTTCGAGTCCCACCAGGGGTAAATGAGAACTATTTTGCTCTATTTTGATTTTTGAACAATCCAGCAAAATAAAACTTTAATAGTTTTACTTATAAAACATTAAAAAATGAGTGATTAATTCTTTCTCACAACAATAAACACATTTATTTTAAATTAAAAATAAATTACACTTTTCAACAAATAACTCTCTGGCTCAGTTTTTTTTTTATATAAGACAGTAAACATTACAAAACATGTTTTTCTCGTTTTCAGATCCAAGTGCATTTAGGCGGAACTGTTATACCCGACTTGGCGAACGTAACCCTCACAGGCGACTCCGTCGAAGTAGCGGCCGCGTATAAATCTGCATTCTACGTCATGCTGATACAAATATTCGCTGCATACATTTGCTACATCTTCGGAAAGTTCGCCTGCAAGATCTTGATCCAAGGGTTCAGTTATGCGTTCCCTATAAACCTGGTTATACCGCTGGTCGTGAACCTGTTGATCGCTGCGTGCGGGATTCGGAATGGAGACACGTGCTTCTTCCATGGATCTGTGCCGGATTATCTGTACTTTGAAAGTCCTCCAGGTACGTTTAATTGTATTCTTGAGTAGATACGTAATACAATATTTCATATTAAACCTTTCGTGAGACATTTTATCAATATGTTAACTAAACGGTTTTCGTGCTGCCGCGGTCCCAGAACATACGTTATGAAGATGGATGTCATAACATCCGAAACGCGTCAACAACATACGTGAATTACACGTGAGTGAAAACCGTTTAGTTTACATATTGACAATATTTCATAGTAAAAAGAAACATTTATTACTTACCACAAAAATCAATGACACCATTTGTAAATGCCAGTATGTTTCTTCAGTGTCAAACAGCTGAACCAAATGGGGTAAAATGGTATGAAGTTATGCAGATAATTGGCACTCTGTAGGTAGTAGTTTAAGTGTTATTGAGGGTACATCACAAAGCGCCGCATGGAAGGTACCATGCTTACCGTATAAAAACGAAAAGTCAATTACCATATTCATATGTCTTTAGCTGTATGATATTAAGGTAATAAAAATGTGAGAACATTGTATTCACACAATCAAATATTTTCTATTTCCAGTATTCACTCTAAGTGACTTCATCTCTCGTCAAATGGCGTGGGTGTGGCTTCTGTGGCTGCTGTCCCAGACCTGGATCACCATCCACATCTGGACGCCCAAGGCCGAGCGTCTGGCTTCCACTGAGAAGCTGTTTGTGCTACCCATGTATAATGGACTGCTTATTGACCAGAGTATGGCGCTCAATAGGAAGAGAGATGACCAGAAGGATGTGAAGACTGAAGTAAGTTCTAGTTTTATTTTACTTCTATGTTCCACTCAAAAAACTTTAAGGATTTCTTACGAACGTTTTTTATGCCTGTCTTGGACAAATATTTTACATTTTGTAGTTGCACATATTATTGCTACGCTCAAAGTATTTCCTGCTTTGCAAACAGACAGACTTTTAGTTTAAATTTGTAGCAAGCTTTTCTAACAACATGTTTGTAACTTTTAAAGTGTTTATAAAATTTTAAGTACAATGTAATAACACAATTCCAAAGCCAAAAGTTTACTCAGGCAAAATTTGTTTCCATTGAACTGCAATGTAAAGACATAAAATTGTGTAAATTCAAACATATAAAACTTTCAGGACCTAGCCGAAATCGAGAAAGAGAAAGGCGACGAGTACTACGAAACGATATCCGTCCACACCGACAACACTGGCTCCTCTCCCAAGACCGTCAAGTCCTCAGACCAGATCACCAGGATCTACGCCTGCGCTACTATGTGGCACGAGACCAAAGATGAGATGATGGAGTTCTTGAAATCAATCCTGAGACTGGACGAAGATCAGTGCGCGAGACGAGTCGCCCAGAAGTATCTGAGGGTGGTTGATCCGGATTATTACGAGTTTGAGAGTAAGTTTGTCTTGTTAATGTACGTTAAAAAGTACCTTTTTGGCACAGGAAAACCTTTCAAAGGTACCACTCGACCCCGGGGAGGGCGAGTGGTTATATGGGAGTCTCCGCCAGAAGGGCAGTATACTAATAATACCCACTAAAAACCTGGGGTATTCCACCTCTGCATCGCTATAGGTGGAAAAAATGCATATCGTTATCTTACGAGCTTACCGAAAACTTAAAAAGAATGATTTAGAAATGATTTCGTCATCTTCCTTTTACCGCCTCATTATGATCTAATTTCACCCTTGACTTTATTAATAGCCGGAGGCAGAACCTGATACGAATCAGATAAATATGATCAGTGAATTTAAAAGCCACGTTTCATTCATATCACAAATATATTCTAAGAAGTTTGGACGAAAGCGATGAGTATAAAATTCTATCGTAATATGAAATATTTTTACAGCTCACATTTATTTGGACGACGCTTTCGAAATCTCCGACCACAGTGACGACGATTCGCAAGTGAATCGATTCGTCAAACTCCTCGTGGACACGTTAGATGACGCCGCCTCCGAGGTGCATCAGACGAACATACGCATGAAACCACCGAAGAAATACCCCGCCCCGTATGGAGGAAGACTGACGTGGATATTGCCAGGGAAGACCAAGATGATCTGCCATTTGAAGGACAAGGCTAAGATCCGGCACAGAAAGCGTTGGTCCCAGGTATAGTGTCGATTTGATTTAAGGTTTATAATCACACAAAATTAAAATTATTTTTTAATAATTCAAGTCACACGGCTAGCGAGTCACGTGACTGATAGCAAGCATAATGCTGACTGAGAAACTCTAATTTCAAAGTCCACCTTGGCGAGTATGATTCATATTTTGGGAGAAAATTTACCGTTTTGTTTGCAAGATACTTGTTCTAACAATGTTCCCAAAATCTGACGATCAACGTTGGTTAAATGTGGATTACTTTACGAGTATAATAATAATTTCTTAATTTTCAGGTGATGTACATGTACTACCTCCTCGGCCACCGTCTCATGGAGCTGCCCATCTCAGTAGACCGCAAAGAAGTGATGGCTGAGAATACCTACCTACTGACTTTGGACGGAGACATTGATTTCCAACCACACGCGGTCCGACTGCTGATCGATTTGATGAAGAAGAACAAGAACCTGGGCGCTGCTTGTGGACGTATTCACCCTGTTGGTTCAGGTATGACCTGTCGCATAATTTGATTTCTATAATGCATCTAACTTACCTACGATACATAATTTCTCAATAACGACAAGGTGATGAAGAAAGCAACACCTTTCCGAAATGTAATAAGAAGACGACGAAACGAGACGGCTACATTTAATTTCAACACAAAGTGTGCGAAAGCGAAAGCATCTTACTAGTACCTGACTAAACAAAAAATATTAAAATAAAAAAATACTTTTTTTTCTCAATTTTCTGAAAACAATGAACATGTAATACAAACATCTTGATTACGATTTGTTTGCAGGCCCTATGGTGTGGTACCAGATGTTCGAGTACGCCATCGGTCATTGGCTGCAGAAGGCGACAGAACATATGATTGGTTGTGTACTCTGTTCCCCGGGGTGCTTCTCACTGTTCAGAGGGAAGGCACTCATGGATGACAACGTAATGAAGAAATACACGCTCACCTCTCACGATGCTCGGCATTATGTACAATACGATCAAGGTTTGTTTTGCGCCGACACCCTTTTCACAAAGTTTATCCAGGGTTTTTAGGTAGAATGAACAGGTGTTATTCATTATTCGTTATAAAATAGATTCATGAGTCCATTGTGTGTTTAATACTGAGCCCTGCGCTCCTAGTGTTCCTGTGTTGCAGAAACGTTAGTAACACTACCAACGCCCCTCGCATACCCTTGACACATTGCGCAAACATATTTTTAGAGTAAATAATATATATAAAAATTTATTTGCAACTTATAAATGAATTTACATACAATAACTTCATACTAGAACTATAGTAGGGAACTAATTAATGCGCTTTTCAAGCTATTGTACAATGTTGGAGATTTCTATCCATTCACACTAGGTATTCCTGTGTTGAGAGTAAACACTGGGTTTAGGTTACTATATGTTCATTTGTTCCCCAGGCGAGGACCGTTGGTTGTGCACCCTACTGCTCCAGCGTGGCTACCGAGTAGAGTACTCAGCCGCCTCTGACGCCTACACGCACTGCCCCGAAGGTTTCAACGAGTTCTACAACCAGCGTCGTCGCTGGGTACCCTCCACTATCGCCAACATTATGGACCTGCTCGCAGACTACAAGCACACTATCAAGATCAACGATAACATCTCGACACCGTACATTGCTTACCAGGTATGCTTGCTAATCTATAGCTTATTATCAAATTGTAGGACGTATTACATAATATTATAACTCACCAAAAATAATTATGGATTGTTTTAGTAGGCAAAACATTTTGTTTTACAATGTGTCAAAATTTGCAAAATTTATGTAGCAGTTCAAATTTAATAAAAATTGGTTCAGTAGGTAATTATTTTTACATGGTAATTCATAATTTATTAGGGCATACATATGTACAGATGCAGCTACTTACAGTAGTTGCTTTTCTTTTTAACTGAATTAAAAAAATAACCAATAAACTAACAAATTGATAAAGTTTATGCAAACCAATTTTACCCATATTTCCAAAACAACTAAGTAGGAACTCGGATTTCGATGCAGTTTTCGGTGATGTGATGAGGTATGATTTGCGTATGTTTTTAGCTGTGTTATGATGACAACTCACCAGCTCTGCTGTATAGGTACATTATATCTTCCAAATAACTAGCCCGATTTTGATGCAATTTTCTTTGATAGGCTTAGATTTGTTTAGTAAAGTGATAGTAGACTTGAAGTCGGTGTTTTTTAATGATTATTATTAACTTACAATGTATGTTTGTTAAAGATGATGTTGATGGGCGGTACAATCCTGGGCCCCGGCACTATATTCCTTATGTTGGTGGGTGCCTTCGTGGCTGCTTTCCGAATCGACAATTGGACCTCGTTCGAATACAACCTCTACCCTATACTGATGTTCATGTTCGTCTGCTTCACTATGAAATCGGAATATCAAGTAAGTTTACTCGTAAACACATTAGTACGGTAACATGATATACCTAATTGAGTATTTTTGGTGGCCACCTACAAAATATAGGAACTGAAAAGTGGTCATTACAAACACATAAACTTAGAAATGACTAGTTTTTGCAATATAAGTAATTGAGAATCCACACATTTTTAGATGGGCCAATGAAATGTAATGAAATAGTTTTTTTTTTTAAATTACAACTTACGTATTTAACTTTTGATAACTAATCCACGAATTTTATTTCAGTTGTTTGTCGCGCAAATACTCTCAACAGCTTACGCTATGATAATGATGGCTGTGATCGTCGGTACGGCTCTCCAACTAGGCGAGGACGGCGTCGGGTCCCCTTCCGCTATCTTCTTGATATCACTTACGAGTTCCACTGTGATAGCAGCCTGTCTCCACCCACAAGAGTTCTGGTGTATAGTGCCGGGATTCATATATCTATTGTCTATTCCTTCTATGTACTTGCTCCTTATTCTGTACTCGATCATCAATCTGAACAACGTCACGTGGGGTACTCGAGAAGTCGCCGTGAAGAAGACTAAAAAGGTTCGTTGTTTTAGTTAGTTCTATTTATGTTGTTGATTATTTTAGCTTAGGTAGTCGTTGGCTACCTGTAGTTGCGCTCACTTTTTGCGATAAAATCTCTTGGGATCCTAAATTAATTTTTAACATAATCACTATGATTTGCCATCCTATTGCGGCTCTGAATAACAATAAACAGACCAACAAACAAACTTTCGACTTTACTAAAGACATGATTCGTTTACAGGAACTCCAAGAGGAGAAAAAGGATGCAGAAATCGCAAAGAAGCAAGCAAAGCAGAAGACATTGCTCGGTTTCTTGCAAGGTGTAAACAACAACGACGAGGAAGGTTCTATCGAGTTCTCCTTCGCTGGTCTCTTCAAGTGTCTGCTGTGTACACACCCTAAGGGCAACGAGGAGAAAGTACAGCTCATGCATATCGCCACCACTCTTGATAAGTTGGAGAAGAAATTGGAAAATGTTGAAAGGTAAGAGTTTATCCTCTACGAACAGTACATAAAGAAAATTTTTCGACTTAACGTAACTAAGCTACCCTACATCCACATCAACGCTATTACAGTCACAGATCGATTTGTATGTGTATTAGCAGTGTTAATGTTTTTTTCTCACGTTTTCGAATGTAGAAGATTAGTTTATACATTACAAGCCTATTAATAATTCTAAATCCTGTTCATCCAAAGGTTGCCCGGAAGAAATCGCCTAAGGCGACAAGGCCGACCAATGTACATTGAATTTGTTTAAGTTTCTTCAAGTTTTTATTATTGTTTGGTGTGCAATAAAGATATATCTATCTAGATATTAAAACTTTTCTTGTAGATAGATATATTAGATTTCTACAAGAAAAATATGATTGATCTCAATTTCCCCAGATCAATCGACCCTCACGGCGTGGGCCGCAGCCGCAAGCTGTCAGTGGGTCCCCGCGGGAGCACCAGCGGCGACCACCAGCTCGACGCGCTGGCTGAAGGACCCGAGGATGACGACGACACCAACTCCGAGACTGACACGCTCTCTACTTCACCTCGGGTAAGATAAGCCTCTGTTTTTAAACCAAGAGGTGTAAAAGTAGGACATGGAAGAGGCGAGGATAATATGATTAAACTAAGCACCCATGATGTCGATTTTTGCTATGCTAATTAAAGATTTGTCAACTTGTTCAATCGAATAGTAGATAAAGTCAGATTACTTTTCAAGAATATTTTAACCTGTTTGATTTTTGTTTGCAGGAAAGAAGAGATGATCTCATTAACCCATACTGGATTGAAGACCCTGATTTAAAGAAAGGAGAAGTAGATTTCTTAAGCCCGGCAGAAATTACATTCTGGAAAGATTTGTTGGAAAAATATCTATTCCCAATTGATGAAGACAAGGCGGAAAAGGTATGGCGACCGCGACGGTTGAATGGTTGAAAAATTGAACATATATTTTTAAATTTAATATTGAGAAAAAAAGCTGGAGATTATGATTAAATTAATTATTTTCTGCTATGGCCTAAGTATGCCAGAAACTTTAAAAAATATTAGATCAAAACTGCATTAACAAACATATAATTTTATTTTACAAAACGTACACACTCCTAACTAAAAATATAAGTGATACATATTAGAACATTTTTTTCGTGTTACTAATGCATATTTATTCCAGGTTCTTCATATTTAATTTACATGTGTTTGATGATAAACTTCCCCTAATTTTAGGCACGTATCTCCAAAGATCTGAAAGAGCTGCGAGATTCGTCTGTCTTTTCCTTCTTTATGGTCAATGCCCTTTTTGTGCTCATTGTGTTCTTGATGCAACTGAACAAGGACTCTCTTCACTTCAAATGGCCGTTCGGGATCAAAACTAACATTACGTACGATGAGGTTACGCAAGAGGTAACGTGTATAACCACCGGCAACAATCGGCCTTCAACGATGACTTGGGACAGCTTCTGACTCTACTTGGCACGGCTAGGTCTCGCGATTATGAGCGCAGAGACACGCTGGGCTATAGTATCTATGGTGACAATGCAGCTGAAATGAGCAAGCGTCTTGCGTGTCTTACTAATGGTATAAAATAGATAAAATCCCACAACCCAGTCACCCTTGAAAGTTGATTCAATTTAATAAACAATATTTCCTTTATGTAATTTCCAGGCAAGAATCGCAGGAGATCTGCTAGAGCTTCGCAATAAGTCAGTTTTCGCATTCGTTATGTTCAATGCTTTATTCATATTGATAGTGTTCTTATTACAACTCAACAAAGATCAACTCCACGTGGATTGGCCTTTGGGGATAAAGACAAACATTACGTACATCGAGGAGACAGGCGAGGTACAGCCAACTGATCCAATCTGTGTGTCCTTCACACGGCTAACGACCTTCCTCTAACCGGACTGTCGGGACGGCACCAGCATGACAGACCCTCGGACACTCCACACTAAACTACTTCGTTAATTGGTTTCACGTCCGACCCAATCCGAGCATGCCTGGCTGAAACTAATCTGACAGCGCTAAATTATTTGCACCTTTTTGGACACGAGTGTGGGAAAAGGCTGGCAATAATTTAAGGACTGTTCAATTGGTTTAGATTGACGGTATGACCGCATCGGGTTCACTCTAATCAACACCCGACCCTTTAGAAGTCCTTACCCTACGAGGAGAAAAAAAAATACACCAGGACCCTTATCCTAAATTAGTATCACGCTCCAGCGTGTAGATGATAAGAATCCAAAGCCCTGAATACCAAGCACTATTCCAATCTAAACCACGGCGGAGTTAATGTCTATTCTGTCTATTAAGGTGGAGGAGTTCTTCCATTAAACACGGGTAGCAGGGAAACTGGGTCTCCTTGTACATTCCACGCCCCGAAATGTGGTGATTTGTTTAACAATGTCGCACATGGAACCGATACGATAACAAGTAGCCAAAGATATAAGAACACATTTTATGGCTACAATCTGTGTAACAGATGTCTTATTCTGAACCTGTACCTTCTAATATTCACAGAAACATTTCAATGTACACTGTATCTATCACTGTGGAACATAACAATGTTTTCAATTAATTTGCACAGCATACTTCACTTTCATAACAATATTTACACATAGACTAGTCATACCTGTACAGTTTTTAACATATCTTTGAACTTTTTGTAACAGAATATTGCTATGAAAGATGAATCAAAATTGCACTTCTTGTTAACTTATCACTGTTGAAATTACAATTACATTATTAAAAACTGGGCACAAACTAATGAAGTATAATATTTCAGGTATTAATCTCCAAGGAATACCTTCAGTTGGAACCTATCGGTCTGGTATTCGTGTTCTTCTTCGCACTTATCATGGTGATCCAGTTTACCGCTATGCTGTTCCATAGATTCGGTACTCTGGCCCATATACTGGCGTCCACAGAACTGTCCTGGTTCTGCACTAAGAAGGTAAGAAACGCAAAATACATAGGAAAAACTATACATTTCAATGTATATTTATGGGATGCTGTGTTCAAGACGAATAGTACCTAAATGATGACTTATCACTTATTATAAACTTTCAGGCGGACGACTTATCCCAAGACGAAATACTTGATAAAAATGCAATAGCTATAGTGAAAAATCTACAAAAACTGAATGGTCTGGACGACGATTACGACAACGACTCGGGCTCCGGGCCTCACAATGTCGGTAGAAGAAAGACCATTCACAACCTGGAGAAAGCAAGACAGAAGAAGAGGAATATTGGCACGCTGGATGTGGCTTTCAAGAAACGCTTCTTCAATATGAATGCGAATGAAGGACCAGGTAAAATTGACAGAAAAATACAAACTCTTCGTGTCTCCCTAAAACTGCGTACCTACTCCATCAAGAACAGGGCTTTCAAAACGTTGCTTTATTTCTGTGTTAATTTTCAGGAACTCCAGTGTTGAATCGTAAGATGACGCTGCGCAGAGAAACGCTGAAAGCGCTGGAGACGAGACGCAACTCTGTTATGGCGGAGAGGAGGAAGTCACAGATGCAGACCCTCGGCGCCAATAATGAATATGGCGTCACGGGCATTGTAAGATTATGACTTTATTACACTATTTTTAAGTACACGAGAAAAAAAGAATTAATTCAATAAATATAGGTTTTATTTAAAATCTTTAAACCAGAGTCCTCAAATTAACTTAATAACACCTAGGTATACAAGTATAAAAATATTTCATCATGATTAATTTAACGTGGTCTATCTAGCCTTAAAATTGAAACATGCAACAGAATGTAACCCATTTCTATTTCTAGCTCAACAACAACCTGGCAGTCCCAAGGCACAGAGCTTCAAATGCTAACATCTCCGTGAAGGATGTGTTTGCTGAGCCCAACGGAGGACAGATCAACCGAGCATACGAAGCATCACTAGGAGACGATGATGACACCAACTCCATGAGATTACAACCACGACAGAACCAAGTCTCTTTCCAGAATAGATATTAAATACTCAAAAGGCAAATAGATTGACTGAAGGAATGTTTGTTCATTTTACACAATTTATGAAATTGGACTTAAATTTGATGAGAAGCTTGAAATTTTTGGACAGATACTTCCAAAACTTTCTGATGTTGAGCATCAAGTCAAGCAAATCCTAACAAGAGTTGCCAAAACTGAATTTAGTAGCAGCTAGTGTAGATAGTAGTAGTATGTAAGAACTGTTTGATTTTCATACAAATACTTTTTTCATGCAAATTAATGCAAGTTAGTGATTACTTTATTCAAAATTACATAATAATTAGGGCTGGATGATGTGATTCTTACAATAAAAATCGTGGGGCTTGCAATCTCTCCACCCATTTCATAACAATTTAGAGAGATACAGAGAGCTAGGTTATATTATTTAGGTACCTATAAAACTAAATAAATAGCCATGGACATGGACAGTTTGTTTTGGATTACTCAGTACCAAGTTTACTTTTTTTTGTATATTGTATGAAAATCACACAAATATTTGTAATTTTTGTATCGCTTGTGATATTTGGATCTTGTGTGAATGGAGATAGAATGGTGTGTTCACAGATTTCAGCAGACTTGTGGTTACTATACACAATGCAATCCTTTACAACGAATAATAATAATTTACTTAATGTTTATCACAAGTCTGTTGCTGTGTCTTACTCATAGTTTGTAAACCTGACCTAAATGATTGTCTTAAATTAATGTAAAAACTATTTATATTTTAAGTTACCTAACTATTTTCTAAAATAAATCGGAATAATTTGATACTATTTTCATAAGAACTTTGTTCTTTGCAAAGATTTTGCAGTGGTCAGGTTTGGAAGTGTAATTAGAGAATATGTGAAAGTTGAAACAGCTTTATTGTAATATAATGTCTTATATAAGTAATTTACACTGCCACTTATGTTTACCATTTATATGTACCTTATACTTTTATACTCTCCAGACACAACAGTAATTATTGCTATTCACAATAATTACATCAATTTTGTTAATAAATGACATAAGGAATGAATTTTGGTTTTATTTAGCAACCCTTTTTGCAATATCAGCAACATTTATGATAATTGAAAAAGTTTTTGATCAGGGAGAATTTATCAAGAAAATTCTGAATAATAAAGGATCTCAACTAGTTAAATGAAATTTTTTAATGTTCTTGAAGGTGTGGCACAAGTTTGTCATTATTCACACACAGAATTATCTTGAGCAGACTTTAGTACAAAATATATAGAGTAGAAATCAAATTAATCTAGAACTTACAATAGCTTAGTTTTCTAAGAAGGACACAAACTCTGTGAGCTTGAAGAGCTGGTCCTCACTTGATGTGTGCAACGGCGCAGGCTGGACTGGTACAATAGGACTTACAGTAATTCCATCTTCATTCAGTGTCCATTTCTTGTCCCGGCAGACTTGCAGTACAGCATCTCTGCTCTGCCCAGTCATGGCTACCACGGTGTCTAAGGATATATTGCTGTAGGACCTACCAATGAGGTTCAGTGTGCGCTCTCGAACTTTTTCTGCAAAGATAATAAACAGTCACTGATAAAGTCCATTATTAGAATACAGTAGGTACTTGTAAACCAATCTAGGTTGAGTTTAAAGATACAAGATAGGCTAAGATTGTCTATATTTTCTTAGCTTAGTAAATAATAACAACCTTCTAAAGCCCTGATGATGCTCGCCACAGGTTCAGCCCAATTATATGCTGCTAATGCCTGGTATGTGCCAGGCAGATCTTTCTTCCATAACTTCTGGCCAACAGCCCATACTGCTGATATCTCAGGATTACTAGAAGTAATGTTCTGGGGTATTCTTTTCCATAGAAATTTTGCATTACATCTGAAACAAAAGGTTTATGTTCAAGATGATTGATATGAAATGTGCAACTTGTTTGTGTTTTAATTCCAAATCTACTCACAGATCATTTTGATACAAGTAAATTGCTAGAAGCTGAGCATACGTAGAAGGCGAAGCCACACCAGTTGGAGCCTGGAATACAATAGTTATTCGGTAAAGTTTGTAAAAATTGTGGAAAACAATTAACCTCAAAGCCTTTGTCATATAACATTGTTTACCTCCAATTCTTGCTTTTCTAAATCTGCACACAATTTGTCGTAATTAGTAAGCATTTTGTAAACTTGTAAGTGTTAGTTAATAATATTTTATCCGCAATTTTAAGCTTTAATTCACTTTTCTTTGCAAAATAACAAATAGACAACAACAATAATCAATCAACGTATGGTATGACAGTTGGAATGACTGTGACAGTTACTTTTAAAATACTGACTGTCAGAAAATTTAAAACAACTTTTTTGGCTATGCACGCATACATTACTTTGCTGTATTAAAAAAAAAATTATACATTTTTTCATAGATTTCCTCATCCCATGGCCTAAAATTAAATAAAGCTTATTTCCAACAGAAACCGACATTACCTTCTTGAGCATAGATTACGATACGAAACACATAGTGGAAGGTACCCGTGGACCGTGGTACCAGAAGCTGGACGATATCTAATAGAAAGTTAGAAGGAACATCTGGGTAAGTAGGTACAAGCAAGACAGGGATTATTGGCGTAGAAGGGACGAGGCTTATGCCGAACAGTGGGCTTTAACGAGCAGATGATGATGACACAAATTGGAGTACTGACTCATTTCTCTCTTCATTCCCAAGTCACGAAGTATGAATGCGATGACTTCATGTGACCCCAATTTTTAATAATCGAATTTCACAGCTAAGCTATTGATCGAGGGCTTGGGCGGGCTTGCTATCCAACTTGTCGGCTCGCCTTGCGTCACAATAGACCCGCCGCTAGCAAGCCGGAGGTGATCCACTGAATCGCTGACTCACCCTACAATATTGTCGCTCAGAATGCTAATTTCGTAGTAACGCTTGTAGCAATTTGCATTATAATGCTTTGGGATGTACAGAATGTAGGTAGGTACCTACGTACCTACCAACTATCAAAATAACTCGTCTGTAGTGTAGGTAGGTTTTTCTATCTGCCTACAGTTATCTATTGTGGTTCAATTAGAACGTCAAGAGATGGATAGGATCCGTTTAGTATTCATGGAAATACCTACCACCTATACATTTTTTTTGCACGCACTTAATGTCGTTTACACGTGCGAGTGCTTTTGGGATTCTAGGTAGGTAGGCACTTGAGGAAGGACATAGGTAAGTTGGTTGTTACTGGGAATCGTTTTTGGGATAAAATATAAACTTTCATTACCTTCCTACACATTTATTTGCTGTAAGTAAGTATAAAGAAATGCATCTGAACAAGGGTACCTAAATCTTAGCGTAACGTGGTTACTAATACAATATTAGGTACCTACCTAAAGCATACTGTACATAGGTATACTCCTACACAAAAAATATCAATAATAAGTTGTCACCATTCAATCAATACGATCAGTTTGATCAGATAAGTACTAAAGGCCCTACCCACCTCCACCCTCAAAGCTCGTACGTCACTTCAGCAGGCCCTGGCAAATCAACTAACTGCACTTGTCTGAAGGCAGCAGTTCTGCCACGTTTTGACCTCTAAAGACCAATAACTTTTTAGTTAAAATTTTATCCGCTCACAGTTATCGACTGCAAGCTCTACTATAATTATTCATTGCAGGTGGTACGAAGGAGCCTGTCACTTTCGCTGTGGCTCCGTTTGTCCAATGGAGGTAGTCACGGTCTAGCGGTGGCCAATGGGACTCCGCCTCGAAGCTAGGCGTGCGCGTGCGCCGCCAACACAGGCTTCGACAATGCAGATGTCATTGAATGGCTTGGGAAATACGCTGTAGGTATTGGAACTGTTTAGGTACCTTACCTTGATAGGCGGATGTTCAATTGTTTCGTACAAATGTCTAAGTACTGTTCTACAGGGTAGATGGTTATACGAGCAACGTTTTTGGGACAACTTTACTCGTAGTACCTACTTAAATATTAATAAAACAGCTGCCGTTGTTCAAGCTTACGAAAATAAATATCTTCAAGTTTCCTCGTAACTAGGTAGGTACTTCTTGTTTACCCGCTACAAAACTCATGAATAGAACAAACTTTTTGTATAAAACTGTTTGTCTTTTCTTATAAGTGAGCGTGTTCGGAGAATTTGCAAGATTCAAAGAAATTGATGATAGAATGTTAATGATGGCTCTTGTAAGGATAAAATACTCGTAACTGTGCATAAAATAAATAAATATCGCGAGACATTTCCCACATTTCAATATATATATAATAAGCTAAATCAAAAGTAAGATGATCCAAAAACTTTACAAGAGGATATAGGTACAAAGAATTAAACAAAGGATGATGATGGACTTTGTCCATATCTTATGTTAAGGATAGAAAAACATGCGTCCAAATTTTGATCAATCCTAAAGCAAGTATCTGTAAGGTACCTATCCATTCACCGCCCAATTGCAGGTAGATTGCACAGAGCATTCCCCCGAGCACAAGTCGCCGCGTCGTGTTTGCCGACGTTTATTTTCCATAACAAGAGCATGTACCTAAGCTAAAAGTGGCCGCAGTACAAGCAATATAATCTAGCGATTTACTTGAGCGAGATTGGATGTGGTAACGCGGTCAGCCGGTTGGGCCCGGTGACCCCGATGGTGTGACCCCGCGCCTGGGGCACATCACTGCAGACCTGCATAGGGGGTACTAAAGGTCGTGGATATTTGGACCTCTTTGCTTGAACCGTATTGTCGTTTTGTTACTGACGGATATCGATTGAAGGGTTCAACAATCCTCTCTACGTAGGAGTTTTTAGCACAAGCAAGTTAGGTAAACGAGTACTTTACTTTCATCATAGTGTCGCTTCAGGTGGGCTAGTGGTCGAATGTCTGAAGACACAGGGTAAAAAGTGTTTAGTTTTTTGGTAAGGAATTTATTTATGGCGTCAAATAGTCTCGGTCCTACCAGTGCAACGCTTTGCTGCTAGTCGATCAATTCATTATTAAAGGAGTTTGTCAAATAAAATAATGTGAGGATGAAGAAAATAATGTGTAACCAAACCTGGCTTTATACAAGTTAAAATATGAGATCTGTTTTTAACATGCAACTAGGTTTTTTTTCTTCCAGGAGCTTAAAAGCTTATAGTAACCCCGCTAGCCGAGCACACCACTGTGCAAAATCGTTAATTGCATTCAATCTCGCTCTGTGCCTTCATGCTGCATTGCACACACGTGTCTGCAGGCTTTCAATTAGCTACGTGAGTTTGCTTTGTTAATTATGTATGTTTTTTACCTTCTAGGATTGATTAGCCGCTTTTACTACCCTCTTACCATTAAGGAGGAGGAAACTTATATTTTCGGATACAGCAAAAAAAGCTATAGCCAAGCCGTTTTCAATGAATATCATTTAGCTTTAATGTTTGCCAAAATTCTTATAAGGTCCACACCAAGTTGTTGTTCATTTATTCTGGCAGAACGTAAAGTTTTTTTTTGCCCAGTACCTTTATTCTGCATTTTTATGGCGTGCTATTCCATATCTCTGCCTGCGATGGAGTGCCTCGTTTACACAATAAGAACAATTTTAAGGTTTTACAAGATTGGGCAGTGGGTCTACAATTTTACACGAATTAAAAACATGCTGCGTCATTAAGAAATTCGAAGCGCGAAGTTTTATTTCGACAAAAAGCGAAACGGGGTCAAAATTTGTGAGAAAAAAGTGGAAAAATAACAAAGGTTTTAACGCATCCAGCGGTAATGTGCATTAATTAATACAATTAGCCGGCGGCAAATTGCGCGTAAAGACTGAAATAATGAGCGCAAATTGAGGCAACTTTGCACTTCTGATTTATTGTCCTGCACCCGAGGTTTCGACGAAAGAGAAAACAGACCAGTTCAGACGGATATTACGAGCAGTATATAAAATTGATAATGAATATTTATAAAAACTTAATCACAGCTTGGCGTGTTTTTCATAGGGGTCAGCAGGAGAAACCATTAATCAGAACATTTCCACTTAACCATGCAAATGCTTGATTTCTCTACCTCCCACCGCTGGCTGCTGTGACTTATCATTATGTTTCACTTATTCCTGGGATTTCGGGAAATATTTTCATGGACATTTGAGTTCCACGGTTATTTTTCGCACAGCAGTTATTACCGACATAAACTTTTTTAATGAAGCTTTATGTTGATTTCCACTTACTTAACCCTGGATCCCTAAACTGTTTTTACCAGACTGATTTTGGTACATGGGGTGCTGGAGAACCCCCAAGTTTAATGTGGAATATTTATTTTTAAATAATCACAGGTTTTATAAATATATTTTTATTAGTACTAATTAGGTACCAAGATCACAAATCAACCTTAAAATCTAGCTATTCTAATTAATTTGACCATTTTTGGCATACTTTTACTTGATGCTCCAAGAAAATTGGAATTTGGTCTTTATTCTTGTATGGGTTTTTTGAGGATTCCGGAAACCACTTCTCGTACATCCCTCCTCAAAGTTGGCATTTGCAGGCGTTCTTCCAAATGTTCGTTGACGAGCTCATAGCCCATTTTTTAAAAAGTTTGGCTAAATTTTGTTTCTGGCTTATTATTTGCCTTCTAACATTTAAAAGGACCCAGGAGTTTATCCCCACACCATTTAAAGCCCATAAAATATGCTCATAGGCCAACGTCTGGTTTTTCGTTGGACGGAGTATTTTTTCGCCATTGCATCAAATGCCAGCAGCCATCTACAAACAAATCAATCTAAATAATAATTAAAAAATAACGAAAGCTGCCTGGAAGAGATCTCTCAGAGCTATAAGGCCGCACATTGTACGTATCTGTGTTTAACTTGTCCATAACTGTTTTACTGTATAATCTGATGTGCAATAAATAATATTTGTATTGAATTGTATAAGACAAAAACCATCACCGAGCTCAATATTGTGTTAATATTATTTATATATTATGGTAAGACTATATTTTCATGATTTAACTTCAAATAAAACAACAAAACAATGCCCTTGATATTATAAAAACATAGTGCAATACTATAAAAATACTTACGATTTTCCTACACTGGGGTGATAGGGCACCCCACAACACACATGCACACGACCACACTGTACGGCCGTTGCTGAATTACAGACCAATCAGGAGCAGATGACTCTAGAGCTAAATACGCGGGAGTAAAGCTGTCCATTGAAAAAAAAAAGTTATTTGAAAAACAAATACTGCTGGGGTGCTCCAGCACCCCTAGTAGTGTTCTAGGGTTAAAAAGCTTAATTTGTAATGCTGTTACTAGATTAATTTATCGTAAAATTCGTTGCTATGTCAAACAATTAACTTAGCAAATTGATCAATTACAATACTAAAGCTGACACACTTACATTTATAAGTGGTAGACTAGAAAACAAATAATCTCTAACGATACTAGACCCCCCACGGTCGGCTATCACTAAGTTTTCAATTGTAAATCCATCCAGTCGAACCGCTTAATTAATTATTCATCAGATTATTATTTAATAACAGCGAGTGTCGATATTATTACTTACGGCTATTATTAGATTATTAACTATGTTCTTAGCCCCACTATAATGTAATTTAAGATTTTTAAATTGTTGATAAGTATTTTAGTATCTACTCGTGCCTATCTGAATTATTTTACTTATATTTTACCTAACTACTCATTTAGTGTGGGGCTAGATGGCGCTGTGTGCAATGTCCCGAAATATTTATTTATATATTTATTTATTTATTCTTTCCTATATTTGTAACCAAAAATGTGATACATCTACTAAGTCAAGAGATACAATACAAAATTTATATTGTGTACTTAGTATGTATGACTAATGTATTTAAACAAACATACCTAAGTAAAAACGGAATTCAATATTATGTACCACGATAATCACCTTTTTAGCGCGTTATTTCTTAACACCTGCATTTAGGTATTGGATCGTATCTATTTACATGTTTATGCAAAATTGTAAGTATGTTTAATGGATAGGTTAGCAAAACGATAGTGTATTTGTTAACATTAAAATATACGTTTTTGGTCTGCAGAACAGCATAGAATTAAAGATATATTTTAATTGATCATTATCGAATTTTAAGTTGGCTACGACTTAGAATTACTATTTTCAAGTCGGTTTTAACTGAGTCTTTAACGTGTTATGTATTAATTTGTATTTTGTGTAATTGAATAGTGACTTTCTTATACTATTTTGTACGACTTATTTTACTGACGAAATATACCTACATTTCATAGATAAATTTAGCTGCCCAACCAAGCTAGCTAACCAAATAGCCTAATAGCTAACCAAAAACAGGATCTCAAATTCAAATGTGATAGTGTTGGATAGAGAGGTATGTTACTTGTAGATTTTGTAAAAGCTTGCATCCAAGGTCTGCGGCATCTCATTTGTGTCCAAAAGTCGTTTAGTTTACATTGTAGAATACCTGTACCTACCTGTTCTTTAGGTTTTCAATTTCGTTTAGAGCTTCGCAGTCTGATATAAGATTTATAAAGGCAGTGGCCAAGGTGGGTTAATATAATATTCGTAGCTACGAAAGATTTTTTATATATATTTTTAACCGACTTCCAAAACAGGAGGTTATTAAATCTTATGATTTTTTTATTTGATTTCGGATTTCAATGAGAATACTCATTGGATTGTAAGTTTCAATAATTTGATAGATTCTTGATGAATGAATTTTGGAGTCGCAAAAATTAAATCAAATTAGGTATTTATTAACTTTTTAGTGACGATTTGAAGACGGTTTTTTATACTTATTTTTGAAATAAATTGTATTATTATAAGTAAAAGTCATTTGTTATTTAGTTTTACCTATTTTGTCTTCCATACAGCTAATCAGAGCTTTGCCATAGTGGTGAAACTATTTATTTAGTAGCTAGGTACACTTCAATCATAGCGGTGACTTAGGACGGGAAAGAAACACAATATGACACGTTTAGTACAATACTCACTCAATCTAAACAGTAAATAATCAAGCAAGTGATCTAAAACGAGTATTATTGTCAACAGCAAACAAAATGTCGCAACGGTGGGCCTCGGTCTTGTGAGGTGTTATCATTAAGCCTTTAATAAAACGTCCAGTGGATGATCGAGTGGAGAGCTCGACCAAGATATCTTTGCGCTCATATTGCTCCGTTATCTGCGGTAAGCTTTCCAGTGATGGTGCAAGAAGCGGTCGGCTGTTTTGTCAGTTGTGGCTGGTATATTGGTCGGTATTTGTAGCAATGGCTATACAAACATCGGGATAAATAGACGGGACAATGTGAAGAAAATATACTAACAATATACTAAGTACAAATCTATGATGAGCAACAAATAACGAATTAATGACTGGACGCTGATTTTTCCACGCGTCACATAATTTAATCGTAGAATGCTAGCATGACTGTTGTCACACTAAACTTTGACTGTTATTGCGTATACCATACATTCTTCCCAAATTCAAGGAAAAAATATGCATATACTCTATAATCTTTAAAAAGCATGATAATTTTGACTGTAAAAATTACCATGAAATTTTTACACTTGCTCTTCCGCTTCTAGCTAACTCTAGACTTCTGGGCTGAGATTTAGAAAATATAGGAATACACAAATAAAAACACAGAAAATATTAAATTCTTAATATTTTCTACACAGTGTTAGTATCTCACCTACAATGTCTACAGTTTATGGCCAAACAGTGTCCATTACCACGTGTCAGGCTGTGAACGATCGCAGCGGCCGCCCCGTATTGTCGCAGAACAATAGCCCATCGAGCTATCTCTAATCACCACCAAATTAACTCTAATTGGATCCGCAAACTCTAGCTCGTTTACCTGCTGATTGTTTCTGCTTAATTCAATTCCGTTTGGTATTTCCTTAGAGCTTTTGAGGTCTTTTATTAGCTGTTTGCAACGTTATAAATAATAAAACTTCAGAGACGTTTATTAAACCATTTTTATCTAGCAGCATGCTATTTTATTTCACCTAAGGTACTTAAGGTAATTATGGATCAATCACAAGAAGCTTATTAATTTCTCGTTTCTCCAGTTGTCAACATTGTGATCTTTAATTGTATAAGAGCCTCGGTCTCAATATGTTAATTAAAATTATACGCTCCACCTCAGATAAACCCATTTTATGTATAGTGGCATGATTTTTACCTCATTAACTTTATTTATGTAGGTATGTTGTGCTCAATTAATCGGTAAATGTTCCGGGACAGGAGAAAAATGCAAAGTAAGAATTTCAGATTGATTATAATCGTCCGCACCTATAATTTCGGAATTGACTTTAATGATAATCGTAATTCTTGATTTAATACTTAATGTAGATATGTTGCAAGCAGGCAATATCCAACGGTAAAACCTTGCCTTTCGTAAATTACCCGCAGACTGGTGTTTACGTTTTACTGGATAAAAGCAAATGTTGCCAGTAAGTTGGTACATCGATTAAATTATAATTAGGATGTCCGTGTAATCTTTGTAATGGTTTAACTAGCAAGGTGCAGGTTTTCAGTTATTTATGTGCCAACTCCCGCCATCAATTTGTCCCTTGACGAAATTACTTAGTTTACCTTTTAAGAACTGTATATCTAAACGCGAATTTATGTAAAAGCTGATGAGTTATATCGAATTAATAATTAAACATCGTAAAATTCGATTAGTTAGTGAATCTAATTTGCTTTAATGATGGTTTATGTTTGGTTTGGTTGATTATGAGCGTGCGAATTTGTTTGATTAGATTGCGTCGATGTTGTAATGCAATCGAGATGGTTTCCTGGTGCCTTGGGCGCGTGAATAAGAGACCACGTCTGCTTGAATGCATTCGATACAAAAGATGATCGATCGATACACGCGGACCATCGCCTCTGAAAATTGCATTTTCATTACTCGATTACGTAAAGATTTACAGTATTAGCACGGAACTTATAATATATTAGTATATTATAAAGGCAAAAGTTTATGTATTAGTGTATTACTTTATTCCTTCTTCTCGCTCAAAGCAACTGAATCAAATATGATTACATTTGGTTAGAAAAGACGTTAGATTAGTCCCTCCTCGGTCAGTAGATACACAGATGGACATTTTCTTGAGTAACAAAAAAACACATAGAAATTATTTTTCTTAACTCCTTCTAATTAAGCGACATTTGTTTTTTTTTAACACAAAATAGGCGTACGTTTGCCTATAGCCTGCCTGATGTTAAGCAACACTATAGTCTAAGATTTAGCATGCTTGCCTAGACTTTTTTGCTTGCTTGACATTTTGTTGTTGAGAAAGATTAGAAACTGGACTAGCATATGTTAAATTTTTCGTCCCTGAATAACGCAAATATAGGTATGGGTGCTTCTTGTGCTTACAATAAAATAAACCTCCATTACATTTTAGCTTCATAAAACGCTTTATGATATTTGTAATACGGGTACACACTATTTAACTATCTCCATTTTCAATCATGTGCAATTACCGCATGAAAGCTCAGGTCACCTGAAACAGGCAGAGTTCAAGTACTCAGTCTTGTCCATAGATAACTAATGATGATGCGATAAACTACTGAAGCCTACATACTTTATCAATTAAATTTCTAAGTTAAATGTACTTAATATAAAGTACGCCTAGTGATTAGACGATGTTTGAGATATTTATAACTGTTCAATAAGTTTAGCGGGTTCTCGTTACATGGGTTACCTAGATACTGCAAGTAAGTATTTATATCGTCGTGAATAGGGCATATACATACGTACTTATGGAGTAAATATGTGTAATTTTTGAATTTACGAGTATGTGCTTAATATTCTGTTTTCAAACAAAGTAGGCAATTTGAGACTTCACCAAAATTATCGAGAAATTGGATCACTTCGGTCTGATCCGAAAAATATATACCATTAGGTATCAGTTTATTTTTATTTATTTTGCTATTCCGTTCTGAACCGTTTTTAATTGTACAGTCAGCAAAAAGAGACAGCTATCCTTAAATAATAGAATAAACAACTAACATAAAATTTGCTAAATGTAGTCATTCTATTATTAATTTACTTAAAAGCAAATTTTAAACAAAACCAGTGTCACACTTCACAACAAACACGCTAAGCAAGTGTACCTACATTATTATTGCAAAACCTCCCTCCGTACATTATCTGAGCCCTACAATATTTTCATGGCAGAGACAAGATCGTTACGGTGAGCGTGGCGTGAAATGGCCAGTTAGTGAGTAATATCATGTTATTTGGAGACGCCGGCGTCGTGACGGCGCTCCGGCGCGAGCTTGCCCCGGTCACGAGCCGGCTGACCCGCGCTGCCTGGAGCCTACCATGAACTACATGTGATAGAACTTTACTATAACTGTTTTGTGTGTGTGTAAGATTAGGAGTTCGTAGTAACCCCAATTTGAAGCATGGAAATGCGCCATAACAGAAATAAAATCTTTTTGTGTATTGTTCTAATCATACGGAACCCCTGTTATGAGCACTAGTTGTCTCGCTTTCCGATGAGGTCCAAATAAAATCTTATAAGAATTTTATGTATAGATAGATCCAATGTATCCTTCTGACTTTGAATTTCCTTGGCTCGATGCTAACAGTGCCATTTTACTCATAAATTTGCTCTTAAATAAATCTGGAACTGTTCCGTAGGTAGGCACATTATCGTCACTTGGTAATATCATAAAATCCTTCATCCACTTTACTTGACCTTTTGACCAAATCTTGGTTGAATGTTATGACAGTGTTTCCTCGCATAATATGTACTGAATCTACGACTCTCTCTTTCTTATTTTTTACTTTATATCTCATGGTTACCCCTCGCTTGCGGGCTTGCCATGCTATGGAGACCTAGCTTAAACAGTATACATGGGACCCGTGTAAAATACAGCACCGACTAGTATTTATAGTACTTGTACTTCTTAACCTACGCTGTTTACCTACGCTGTGCAATACAATTACGGTTGCTAATGATACATATACACTATCTAATGTATAATAACTATAAGACGATATACATACTTTATGTTTATACGATACACTATATATTATGTTTGAATTAATTTACAGATTGGATGACGTCACGTAATTTTCACATTTGCTTATTTATTTATAACATAATGCTTAACAGCCAAAGCTTTTTAATTTCAGGACATGGCACTTGAGAACATCCTATGCAATTTTTTCGATTTTTTAATATCTCTTCATAGTTCCATCTAAATTACTTTTCAACCGACTTCTAAAAAAAGCTAATCAAGTCTTCTGAAAGTTTTTTTTAATATTTTCTATGCACAAAACATCTTATCTCGTAGTCAGCAGACCCAAGTAGCTAATCCACTAAATATTTAGATTAGAAGTGGATTCATAAACAGGTACCGTGTGATAATGAAGCCTAGGATGTCTTAATATCTGCGCTTAATGGTGGTGATAAATTAGAAGTACTGAATGCTTGGACCAATAGGTGATGTTACTTGGAGACATCTAATAACCCAACTATGCTGTATACAAATTATTCCATTGGCAATATAATATGTTCTGGTATAACTTACATTATGTTTTATAAATCCATGCAGAATACAGTCGCTGTACCTTAAATCGCCAGGTGGATTATTAGCGAATCTAGATAGTGTTTGTGGTTAAAAAAGCGAGTGCAGCTCAGCGGTTCCAGTGTCTGCTTTTCATCCAGACGCACCCTGGTTCGAATCCGGTCCTAAACCAATGACTTGTATTTTCAAGTTAAGTGTGGATTTGCACTCGCTTAGCGGTGAAGGAAAACATCGTGAGGAAACTCACATGTTTGACGTGCACAATATCCGAAGACATGTATCTTCCGTGGAAGGACCTGGGCGCACACCACGATGTATCTGCCCAAGAGAACTCCCCTAACGAATTAAATCCGCGGGTGAGTCACGACCCTAAGTCATGAGGAAATACGACTGAATGAGAGAGAATTGTGGACATATCACTCTCCAGATTCGTTAAATACCTGGTAATTTTAGCGACTGTATGCCGCAAGGATTTATAAAAAAAATAGTAAATTATGTATTTGAGTCCGCATGCTATATGGCTTCATAGCATATGTTGACTGCGCACATTTTCAGGATGCCATTAAATACATCCTGTTGCAGACGAATTCGAATGCCCGACATCGCATATATTTGTAACTGACATAAAAGAATCGAAGAGTTCATTCTACTTTGTGCCGTCTATTAGTAATTTCGTAGTCTAGTACGAAACCCCGGTACCAGCTAACTCGGCGCATTAACTGCAAGTAATGGGGCTTGTTTAGGTGTGCGCTGTAATTCTATTAACATTTTATGTGAGGCTCACTCTGTATTCCCACACATGTTTTGGCGTTGTGCAAACTTTTGATGGACACTGGAAATTAGATTTATACTTTGTCTATAGATTTCTGCCACGTTTTCTAATATTTTTGTTGTTACCACGCGGTGCTATGCAGTGCTGCCTGCGTTAATTCGTGATAAATTGATTAGTTCTGTACATGTTAATCCTTTTCTATACTAAGTATATTGGTTTAGCTATTTTAAGCAAGACAAGTGAACAAACTTACATACTTACACACCCACAATTTTTTGCCCGTATAATATTAAGTAATGTGATTAGTACTACTACTTACTCTAAAGTAAACACAAAATAGCTAAGTAAGCTAACAAAGCAAGACAAAAAGTAAAAGAAGATCAAGAACAACAGCAAGTTATTTATCTTCATTTTATTTGAAGAATTAGTGATATAGCCATTAAGTACAATCGATTAGCTTGTTTGATTGACCATCTCCTATTCAATTTGAAAGAAAGAAAAGAAAGAAAGAAAGAAAGAAAAACATTTATTGTAGCAAATAAAAATGAAATAAGTACAAACAAGAAATATATAAATTTAAAAATAAACCTATACTTAAAACTACTTAAATAAAATACATATACATATTTGCCACAATACAACCCCAACTCAGCATAATGCTGGCTGCATAGCAACCAGCGCTGGTCTTCCGTTGGGGTTGGTGATGACGTCACGCACGCATACATGGAATTATTTTTAAACAGAAACAACAAAGACATACCTAGACAAGTTAATAAATACCAATAATAAATACAAATAAGATAAGATGGACGATGAAAAACAATTCTATTCTCAACAAAAGAGTACGCAGTATCACTATTTAATATATATTACGGTTATATACATACAATATATATATATATATATATATATATACACAGTTCAATTTAGATAGCGCTGGTGTCATTGACTAATGAAGCTTCCCTTTTCTGGTGTTCCAAAATAAATGTTTTGAGCCTTATTTTAAAACTATATATACTGCGCAGGTTCCTGATCGGCGGAGGGATGTTGTTCCAACACCTCGACGCCGCATAACGAAAGCTTCCCCTAAACGCTTGTGTGGCGTGTCTCTCAGTGAGCAGCGGAGCGGTGCACGAGCGAGGGCTGTGCGACTGCCGCGACGGCTTCCAACTTAGCTTCTCGTACAAGTAGGACGGCTCATGAAACTTTATCACTCCAAAAAGCAAGCATGCCAAGTGAAGCTTACGGCGATGCTGCATTCTGAGCAGAGCATGCTCGTTCAAAAACGGAGTCACGTGACCTCTCCGAGGTATTGTGAAACAAAAACGAGCACAAGCATTCTGCACCCTTTGCACCAATTTTTTGGTCTTGGCAAGGATGCGGGAGTGAAAGACAGTGTCCATGTAATTTAGCTTAGAAAGAACTAACGATTGTGTAAGTTGAACCCGAAGAGCCGTCGAGAGGAATGGTCTCATGCGGTATAATATCTTAAGCCTATAGAAACAATCCTTTAGACAGTTGACCACATGTTTCTCGAAACGAAGATGGCTGTCCATAATAAGACCAAGGTTCTTGACTTCATGCACGCGCTCAACGGGTAAACCCAATAACATTACATTTTGCGAGGGTTTGAGACTGGCCAGTTGATGCCTGCTACCGAAAACGATATACTTTGTTTTGGCTGGATTTAGTAGTAGGCAATTTTTCGCTGACCATTCTGCTATATTGGCAAGATCTTCGTTGATCTTTCCTATAGCTATATCAATATCGCTAGGCTTGCATGACATATATATCTGGGTATCATCTGCATACTTATGATACTTGCTATGCTTAATACATGTAATTAAATCTGCTGAGTACATAATGAATAAGATTGGCCCCAAAATGGAACCTTGAGGTACTCCTCGGGTAACAGGTAGTTTGTCCGATAGCACAGTCGAGCCATCACTGCGAGTGATCTTAACGCGCTGATATCGACTACTCAGATAACTGTCAAACCAACGTAAGGCTGCGGAGTCAAACCCATAGTAACTGAGCTTAGATAGCAAGAGATTAGAGTTTAATGAATCAAAAGCTCTAGAAAAATCTAGAAGGACCAATATTGTGCACATACCCTTATCCTGAGCGCACAGAATGTTGTCGGTGACATCAAGCAGTGCGCTGGTGGTGCTGCAATTTAATTAACACTAAAACCTGTATTAGCAATAACGCCGAAATTGGGTCGTAAAATGTGACCGCGAACTGACGATTAAAGTTAAAATTAATTAAAATAGTGTATTACGACTATGAAGTATTTGTAGGATCTAGGAGTATAATATTCTTACTTTGTTGCGTTAAAGAGGGCCTAGCTATAAGCCGAATGCAACATTATATAATAACTACATAATTATAGTTGGTATGTGACGTTACGTAGGCAAATTTATTTCGATAGCAAAGGAGACGAAATTGACAAACGTTTTAATGAACCCTACATATAATCGTCTTAAACAAAAGTTTGTATGAATTTGTATCTGGAGCCTGAGTATGGTAAAGTCGCTAGTGCTTCTTCGCATGTGCTTCTTATAGTTTAGTGTAAAAATGGACATAAGTAAAAACATGCGAATCTTTCTACTTTCCTACTACAAGTTTCATTAAATTAACGCAGGATTCGATATTGCGTGTAACACGTTATCTCTATACATTATGTACAGTCTCAGATAATATTAGCGAGTAACACATGGTTGTTTGCAGACCGGTATGAACAAACTTTCCTTGCTCTTACCGATAAATTATCACGAAGCTCATGTAGCAAGTTGTTCCTGTCTCTAGTCTTGTGCAGCATGGGGCCATGGGAACTAAGATCACGATAGGTCAGCAACGAGCCCGCTCCGCTTAGCCTAACACACTTTTTGTTAATCTTAGCATCGATATTTTCAGCTAATATTTATGTTTTTAGTGGACTGTATAAAAAGGAGACCACGAATTTGATCTATCAATACGATTAATTTAGAAAAATAGGTATGTGGAGTTGTCGCAATCGGATATTTAAATAATGGTGATCTGATTAGGCTTTCAATATAGTGTGACGTTTTGTGAGTATGTTTAAGTGTGATTGAGTGAATTTATCTTCGTACGTTTGGTTTGAATTTCTTGGAAGCTAAAATGATATCTTTATAATTGTTTTTAATAAAAAAACAGTTTAAGTTATTTGTTACTATGGGGCATGCCTCTATGACAAGCTTTTTATGTCATAAGTCTTTAAAGTCGGTTAAAGTTCTCGTATGACAACTTATTAATCCTTGTATCGATATTTTCTACTAATACCTAACATTTTAAAATTTAAATTAGTAAATATTTTATGCAAATTATCTATTGTTATGCAGTCTGAATTATAATGTTGAAATTTAAAATCAAATTCTAAGTCAAATAAAACTAAAACAAGCGGTAATATTTATAGCAATTTGCGTGGGAGATAAGAATGTTGTAGTCTGCATTTTTATGAACTTGTATATATCGTGTTTAACATGTTTCACTTTGTTACTAAGGTTATCTTAGTTTTAATGTTGTGAATGCTTAAGTGGCATGCTAATTATTTTAGCTGGCAATAAATATATGTACCTACAGTAGCGCCTATTCTGTTTCTTTAAAAAAAATCTAGTGGGTAGTCTGTAGTCTGTATTCTCTTTACATATAAAAAATGTAATCCTTTTTTCAACTATTTAATACTAATAAATAATTTAGTTCAGTTCAGATGAAGTGCTTTAAAAATACTTATCTTAAATGTGTATAGTGTTAAAAACACGTTGCAAACGATAGTGTTTACATAAAACTATATTATTTACTAGCTGAGCGCGCGACTTCGTCCACGTGGAATAGTTATTTTGGGCATCGTACTTTTTTTTTCAAACTACATCTTCAGCTTTATAAATTATAGCTTTTACCCACGATTGAACCGTTTTCGCAGCTCACGCAACGGAAGCCCTAAGTTGAATAATTTTCCCCGTTTTTTCCACATTTGTCATTGTTTTTTTGTTCCTATTAGTCGCAGCGTGATGTAATAAAGCCTAAAGCCTCCCTCGATAAATGGTCTATCCAACACAAGAATTTTTCAATTCGCACCAGTAGTTCCCTGAGATTAGCGCTTTCAAACAAACAAACAAACAAACTCTTCAGCTTTATAACATTAGTATAGATTTGTGCTGAAAGAACTAACTTGTTTGAAAATTTACACAATAGATGACTGGAAAGGAGCGCTATCCATCTTCGTCTAAATTCGACTTGAAATCTTTGGAGGCCAACTTTTATCCTAAATAAATATTCGTGTTGAGTGTAGATATGCTAAAATATTACAAAAAGCATCATAAATAAGATTGCCATGTAATTTAAGAATTAAAATTGCTTGTCGTTTCTAGGGCGTGTTGGACGTATGCAATTATAAATTCGGTGATTTATATTAAACGTCGGGGCAATAAAGTGCGTTTTCCCAGTCGAAAATCGGTGCATGCGTTATGTAAGTCAAGTTAAATGTGAGTCAAGCAGAGTGCGAGCAACAAGGACAATATTATCCAGAGACACCTAATTATTATTTATCTTACTAACTTTTACACAAAGAGTGTACAAGGTGTTCGAGAACGAAATGACACTTAAAGACGCCAAAACTGACTAATTTTAAGACCAAAGACCAAAGAAAAGAGTCATCCACCAATTATAAAAGTTCAAAATGTTCTACTGGCGTTCTGTTTCAGAGTAAACTTTTTAATATTTCGAATGGCTTTGATGACAACTATATTTATGTCCTGCCATGACCAATTAGCATCAAACTTTTAACGCATCCATTTCGATAGTCTATTTATTACGCAGATGTATCAGTTCATATTTTGTAATCTTCTATATGTCATAGTACGGCAGTCGTTAAAACATGGAAAACGACCTTAGGGTGGTTTGAAAACTCATGACATCAGAGTTGGCCACTCTCATACGCAGAAGGCTGAATATAGGAATTACCCTATCACGTGGATTCATTTTCATCATTATGTTTTTTTTTTCACCACAATTGGATGTTTGTTTGGTATAAAGTCGTTTGTTTGGTAATCTGTTACTCGGGAATCTTGAAAAGCTTTTAAGGGGCGTGCAATATTTCGGAGGTTTGTAATGCATTTTTGCAAGCAGCTTGTTACGCAACCTCGAGAACTGGTTCGGCCGGGCGTAACTGGGCCAGAGTGTCTTCGCTAGATGTACTATACTGGTATTAGACGCTGAGAGTCTGCGATAGACACTCATATACAGGGTTATAACTTGCTCCTTACACTAGAATTGGTTACTTTTATATGAACTATCTTACTTAATAGTTCACTTTCAATTTAGTTTAAATTATGTACCTATGTGTAATATACAAGTACTTTTTATAAATACACAGCAGTGAAAAGTTTTAAAAGGTTACTAGCCACACAAACAAATTCTTACTTATGATATTGTTGTGATAGGATAATGTACACTATTACCACAAATGTTTTGTAAGTTATTATCAATAAAGAAATTTGAAAAACAAAAACAAACTTAATAGTTACTAATACTAAAGTAAGTAGTTTTCTATGAGTGTGGATAGCTAAGGTGTAGACAGTTTTTGAAACGCCCGCCTAACGGGTCTTTGACATTAATCAACAACATCAGTACTTTATTTTATTTTAACACGGATAAGGCCAATGTTTGACTACAGCCTGCCGGATGTACCTAATTGCTTCTGTTTTATTACAAATTCGTAAACTACTCGTCAGTGGTTTTGTACTTTTAAAGTACTAAAACCAGTAAGCGAGTACCAATCGACTGTTTTTTGAAAATTCATTAATGATTTGATGTAGTCACTTCATATTAAAACTCTTAGTATCAAATGTAAAAGAACATTTTTTCGCGAATTTCTTAGAGTAAGTAGCACGCCAAAATCGTGTTTATTGATGGGATTATAAAAATATTTGATAAATTACTATTTATTTATTACTACTAACCCAGTATACACCGCTCACAGATATTGTCTGTCTCCCGGGCACAGGTCGGACGGGACTTATGGATACAAATTGGCTTTCATTAGGAGTTAAATATTCATTGAAACAGCGATTTATATTACATGGAAATTGAAAATATTTCTTACGCTTACTTACATAAGTTACGAAGAACCTAATAATTGGATTTGAGCTGGCAAATAATTTGAACTTCATTAGTTAAGTCATGTTTATTTGGTTAATCAATACTGGCAAGATTACAATATGAGTATCTTTGAATCCATTAAACTCATGTAACGGATATGTGTAACTTTTTAACCTTTGTCTTCATTATCAACCTAATCTGTAAGTATGAATGCAAAATAAATAAGCAGACAAGTATCCGAATAAACTTCTTCTAAACAGTTCACAAGCCATAAATTTTCATTAAGTGTCTAATAAATAGGTAATGTGGCAACCTGCCTTGTGCCTAGGCGGTAGAGCTTCCAATTTCAAGAAGCCAGCAATAATTTTCATTGTTTCGAAGAGCGATTACCGAGGGCTGGACTAAAACGGGGCTAAGCTTGTGCAACATTGATTTCACTAACTGCTGACATTTCATTAAATGTATTGAAATCGTGAAATGGGGCTTGCATCCCATTGATTGGATCGCAGCGCGTGCGTACACGGTCAATAGCCGGAGTTGGATTCAATTACGAAATGAATTATTTTGATCTGAAGGCGAATGCCTTCCTTGTACTTTTGGATCAGATTTGAGTGACTCAGAGCGGTTTGAAGATATTGCTCTTATGGTACCTATTCGAATACTTGCTCATGTTTTAAACTGTCTAATTTAAATGATACATTACATCAGTTACTTAACTAATGTCAAACTTTTACTTTCATATTTATTAAAAAGTATCAAATTTATAATTTATTGAAAGATTGTTACTTGTAGGCAGGGAAGCCAAATCAAAGGCTACTATCGTATCTCAGTGAATCAGTTCTCACACTTCTCGGTGCGGTAGTATCGGCGTAGATCCAGTAACCCGATAGCTGCGCGGGCGCAGTGTTGATTGTTTTACGGCCCGCCTTGTCACTTGAATGCCGCTCTCTTTATTTAAACGCCTGTTCCGACGCCTATTTAGAATGCACAGAAGCTGATTAACTTGGAGTTATCTAATACGAGATGTTGGTCGTCTATAGAGGTGTGTGCTTTAAGCTATCTTATGTGTGAAGTTGGTGATATTTGGTGTTAATTTATAGAAGTATCTCAAGACTATCGTCTATAAATATTTACATTTGATGCAACTAAGCAATGTTATTTTTATTGGCATGATTGTTGTTCAAAAGAAATAATTAAAATTCTAGCTACACTCGACAGATGGGGGTTGCAACATCTGCTCGTCTGAACAAAAATTTGTTTAGCGCAATGACAGAAACGGGTCAGAATAAATTTATAGCTTCGCAGGTAGCCGATAAATGTAATTTATAGGTAGGTCGTGCAATCATGCGCATGTAGTCAGTAAACACAGGGTTTATCTCTGTAAGTAACTAGACAGCGCGGAGATTCATTAGGCGTCGATCCGTGTCGGGCCGCGCTCTAATCGAGCCAATTGTTCTCCGAGAAATTCAATTATTAGCTGCAGCGGCGGGCGCAAAATATCGGCTATTGGGCAACCCGCTGCGTCGTTAGCGGTTACAAATAATTGTTTGCGATTTATCTGCTTAGTACCCGCTATAATTAAATGCTTAATAATTGCCGAGTGCCGAGTGCTGGCCGGTGCGCGGGGCGGCGTGGCCGGTGCGATACTGCGCGGCGTGCTTCGTGCTCGCCGTACTTTGATTACGAGGGTTGCTCGCTCTCACGGTTAGAATGACTGCCTTTCTAAATTAGCTATCATGCTATCGTTTGTTTTAATTAGGATGCTGTACGGTTTAACTGGCTTAACGACTATAGATTGTTGTTGGGCTGCGTCCATTATACGAGTGAGTTTCGCCGAGCTATCTGCCGCTAGACACCTTGCAAGTGCTGACATTTTGGATAGATAAATTTCGTTATTTATTTAAAGCTATTATTGCATTTAATGCCTTGGGTTACAGATAAAAATATGATAATCAGGCGGGACACGCGACACTGCGTGCAGTGCCTAGCGAGGATATTAATAGCGACTTTCATTACTTTACTAGGTGCAGTAATACCTTCAATAGAGGCATGAATATATTTAGCGCTATTTATTCGCATCGTAATGCCTAACGGGCGTATCATGCTTTGTTTCGCCGCGTGCACTCACTTATCCCCCATTAAAAGCTCGCGTGGAATACAAAAGAGCCATAGGAGACAGTCTCATTGTAAACAACCAGCTATATGGTAAACGCGATACTAACTTTGAAATTTATTTGTTTAACACACTCGCCGTGTTAAACGGTGCGCCTTATAAATAAATTTCAATTGTGTGTTGTCATTAAATATTCCGAGTTATAAATCAAAGCGTTATCTGCGTCGTCGACATAACGGTTACATCGCGGCTGCTCGGGAAATAATTTAACGTTCCGATAGGGTGTTGGGAGCGAACACCGAGCAACCTCCGCGACCAGCTCCCGCTCACAGATTTACTGCTACCGACCTAGCTTCTACAAAGAGTGTCCCGCGGAGAACATCCTCGTAATTTGATCGTAAACACTACCTACAAAGTTACCACTAAGAGTAATTGAACGTGAAGCGCTGTTATTTGAAAACAATACTTGAGGTTGAAATCTAGCGCGCTATTGTATCATAACAGTATTTATTAGTTGGTTACTTACCTTTAACAATCGTTTGCAGAATTCAAAATCTAACAAATCTATTTTCAGTACATATAGAAATATCTCATATCATAGTAAAATATTATGTGATAGACAATAAACTCCGGCGTATTATTCCTTACAATGTATGAGACCTTACCGACAAATGTGTAAACCGGCGAGATGCATCTACAGATTGGGTGCCATTTTACCGCGATAATAATTACGATGTGCGAATATTGCGGTTCCTTAGATTATGCTTTGACAAATCACGACTTTGCAATTCCAATGCAGCAGATTTAATGTATGGGCGGCAGTTTGCATTCTAACCGCGACCTGAAGGGCCACCTCTTTCCTAATGCAAGCTTATTTGAGCTTTTTAACCTTTCATCTTGTAGCGCTTGAGCATTGAGGGACAATAAACATAATGCTGATACTTAATGTTGGTATTGTTCCCGATTAAGCCATAGTGGCGGCAAACGAAGTAGCAGGATAGCTTGTGCTTTTTCTTTTATTTTATATCCTTCCTCTGTAAATAGTGTTGTTTTTTATGAAAATAAACGATGTGTTGGACGCGAGCTTTAATAATACGATTGTCAAGAGTTCATGTAATCAATGTACAAGTTATGTCACACAGTTTAGTCCATAGTTTGTGTGATGTATGTATGTACCAACCTTTATATATATATTATTTTTTATGTCTCAATGTTCAATAATTTTAACGGGTACATTGCTCTTTAAGTCGGAGCACATAGGTTGCTTTTATACTCTGTTTGAATAAGTACCTTACCTCTATGTAACGAAATAAAGTCAGTGAAGAAAATGGTATTTTACCTCAATTTACATAATAGCATAACGTATAATAGTTTTAAATTGGTTTAATGTACCAGTAATTCAATTATAGACAGATTGTTTCCAATAATGTTGTGTAAATCGTTACTAAATAAGTCCTATGAGCCAGTCTTATCTGTAAATCTGGTTCGTGCATACCTGTAATTGGTGAGTTACCGAACCTATTCATCTAGTCCAATAATTATAAGATCTTTAGGGCCAATTCTTGCTGGCGAGTGCGATTTGCAAAACGATCGTGCTCAAAGCCGGCTATTTGCTAATGCCCGATCTGAATAGAACGGAAGGGTCGGAGTATATTTTATACGTATACGAGTGTTTTGTAACAGTTTTCATTAGCTCATTGGGGCATGGCCCGCGGCGAGCGGTACCGTTCTGGGAACAGAGCTAGTACCAACGATATTACAGTCATCGGACAGCCCTTTTAGGGTGAACATTTTGATACAATCCAGGTGATATGTCAATTTCAATATCACGTGATACATGCAAATGTATCATATCAATGGCAATACTGTTGGGTTGCAACGATCGCATTTAAAGACCACGTGCTGACTGGTCAGCAAAGGATCGAGTTGACAAAACGATTGGTTTAGAGAAGTTGAATTCGCTTAGTATAATAATGATCGGGTTATGATTTTTCAAGCCAGATGTGCTGCCACCAATTCTATAGTTACCTGGTATTGACATAAACTATCCCTATACAAACCGTAACTTAAGTTTAGTAGTCTCAGTGTTATATGGTGCGTGGTATGTTACGTAAGGCCGCGGTGGTAGAGGGTGGTGGTGGGCGTGCCCCGGGCGCGGTGAAAGGGCGGGCGGGGCGCCGTGCGCGACGCCGCCCACCGCATTTCACCACCGCCGCCGCAGACGCTCCAGCGCCCTACTTCTCTCGACAGGTTCGCTCTTGGTGTTCCATTGTGTGAACGAACAATACTATTGTGAAACGTTTAGATAACATCCCCACGGCTGTAATTTAGGCACTTAATTTAATTTTGTCTATTATAGAATCGGTTTAGAATAACTGTATGTTGAATGATACGTAGCTTGGTGAGCTGATCGTTTCACGTGATGTAACGTACCATTGTGTTTTGGATGGATTTCGATGGCAATTTTAGAGGAAAACTGTAAACTTTTCTTTCGACAAAGTCCTAGTCGCAACATTGTTTATGTTTTCCCAACAAAATCCGACGAAAGCGACGCAACATTGTATTCGTATATTTTAGTCAGTCATGTAAGAAATACAAGACACGAGCCATACTTTACAATTCAGATTCAGACAAAGCGGTGTAGTTTGATCGTAGTTGATTTGATAGCCGGGTGCTAAACGCGATTGCTCGCGGTCGTTATTGCGCTGAAAAGGGTCAATTTGCCCGCGTTTGGCGCAAATAAGACGTCTGCTTGCGAGTGGTAAAGAGGGCGCATTACTCTCATTGAAGCCTCGGACGCATTATCTGGTCGCCCGCGGCGCGCGCGCCGGCACGACCTCACGCATTACCTGCCGCAACAGTACTGAGAGGCTTAGTACTTGATGCTTGTTATCTATTCATGTTATACGAATGTTATGATTAGAAACGAATGTCCGAGATTACCGAGACGGTATTATTTGAATGTTGTAATTGTGTTTTTTTGTAAGATGGTATGATCATAATAAGAAAGTAGAAAAAGAATCCAAATCGCTACAGCTTTGGCAAAGAATAAGTTAAGTCAACGCGGTACAGTGTAACGTCTTCTGTGTGAAATCTTAACATCAATATGGTCATAACAAGGATTTTTTGTCTTTTTTAGGCGTCATAGGCCTGGTCCAAAATTGGTTGACAAGAATTATATGCCAAAGTTAATTTCATGCATATTATGTTTACGAGTGTATCCGCGCAACGCACCAAGTCTCACGCAATTTACACTTTGACCAAAGAGCTTTACTTACGTTGCGAAACCACAACAAAATATTTACGCAACAAACTATCGACGTCACCATTTACATGCTAATACGAGTAATTGAATAACATTACAGTACAAGTTTAATACTTGTTTATTATTAGCAGAGTTTTAATCAAAAGATTTATCGGTCTCGATTTAATTAAGCTATTATAAATTTAATGGCGGGTTATTAGATCAGTGACTAATTTATAACGTCATTTCAATTACACAAGTCTTTCTCATTTGGTATTCAAAGGCTTAATGTAAAGGGGCGTGTGAGTGCACGCTCTGAGGCTGTGCTCCATTGATAGCGTCACCGGCCCGCTGCGCCCGCGCCGCCGCATGGCGCAAACTGTCCCGAATCTAATGGGATAGCTCTTTTAGATAGCGATCGGTGCAGCTAATGGATGGAGTTTAGTTTTTGACGTTGATCAAAATACAATGATTCTTCCTTTAAGGCTGATATATAGGTGATATACATATATAGATTATTACATAGAAGATTTTTTCTGCCAACTTTGTCTTCATTATGCAACTGCAGTATTCTATATTCTGAGTAATTCTGGTATGGTATATCATACCGGAAACTGGAAATTTTCAAAATATGTCTAATTCTTCACATAATTGTATGAAAAATGGATTTCGAGCAGCAACTTGCTTGAAATCATGAACAGAAAGCTTTCATTGCTTTTGAATAGCAAAACATGTCCGTTAAAATATTACATTCCTACCAAAAGTAACAACTGTTGGCACCTCTACATTAAGCAGTGAGTACGCAATGTTCGTGCTACGCTGTTCTCTGCTAGTCCCATACTTCACGACGGTGTCACAGGCAAAGGTCGGCAAACCAAACCCATTGTCTTAAAGTTGCGTCAACGAATCGTCTGCCTCGAGGTTAGATTCAAATTTGTACCGTATTATTGTAAAGCAATACGTTGCGAGATGCATAAATAATAGCACCAACGTTTAACATGACGCGCTTAATCGCTACACTGGCATGAGGCGCGGCGTAAATATATGACAAGTTTTTACGGTCATGTACATGTCAGGCAACCATGGTGAATGTTTGTTTGATTAATGGTGTTTGCATGACCAATAAAAATAATAATAGACCAGTAAACAGACGTTTGAATCTCTATTGGATTATGCAAAGCTCATGCAGTTACAGTGACAACATGCATTGTCGCCAAGCTCTACCTAGAGTCCGCGAAACAAAGGACTGTGTGGGAAATAAAATGTAGTTTCAAAGTTCTGACCGGGATATGATGTGAAAGGTAACAGTAGTGCTGCCACCAGACACACTGAGAGTAATCTTGTGAGGACTCCACAATCGCTTTTCGATTTCCTAAATACCCTGAAGTGCTTAAACGGGCACAGAGCTTGGCAAACGACGCACCGTTGAGCACGAATTGACAATAAGAGCAAAGTTCGCAAGTTCAGCGCGGTTCAGGACTCGGGAGGAATGCGGGGCGAGGTACTCGCTCGAAGGCTCTCGAACCTACCTACTGGAGCTGCGAGGTGCTCGAATGTGCTCCTTCGCAGAACAATCACGATTAACCACTATTTATATCGACATTTCAGATACACACCTGTAATGACTGGATACAATGTATCTTAACTGCCCGTAAGCAATTGCTTCAAACACAAAACGGTTAACCCGCGAATCTAGCGGTTAAGATAGCGCATGTTTATGTTTTTCATGGCAAATTAAATTAAACAAGGCATTTTTACAGCCGCGACCACCTCAATGTTTATTGCTTCGAGACTCAGGAGATACAACGGGATATTTGCTTCATGAGCTTTTAGATTAACTCGAATATGCTTATCTGAAATGGCTATAGCACGCATTATAGCGATGTTATGATGTTATAGATTATAACATCGTTATTGATGGCGAGACAGTTAGGGCGGGGTCAGTAGGTCGGGTTGGCTGCAAACGAGACCGTCTTGTGAGCTCGCGAGGTGGCGGCGAAAGTACCGGCGGAGTTAGACACCTCACGCATGACCCGCGGGTCAGCTCACACACTCTGACACGTGTCAATTAGAGCTCTCCGCAGCCGCCGCCCGCCGATTGAGAGCTTGGACATGTTTGTGGAAAACCTTCACCACGAGGATTGATTCATTACCCCGACGTTCAAAACGCAGAGCGCAATTTACTGCTCCACGTACATCGGTCATACATTAAACTGTCATATGTACACCCGCTAATGAAGATTCATCGAGCTAGGAACCGTCCGCTGAATGCGCTTCAGTTATTTACGATTCTTTTCTAATCGCGCTATTACAACTCGCGGGGTTACTCCGCGGAAATTATGCTTGCGCAAAGGCAATTTGTATTGACAATCTGACAATTACAGTGTTTGTGCTGTGAGTGTTCGTCGGCGCTATCTGCACAATGATATACAGCCGGTTCGTTATTTCCCAAGTGTGTCTGCAGTTGGCAATTTACCGCCTCGCAGATCGATCAGCTCCTATTATTGGAAGAGGTCGGACGTGTACAAACATCGATTTCGTGTCGTTAATCTGGCCGGTGGAGGTGAGAGCCGACACCGAGGCTCACCTCACGTCGCCGACGTAACGATCCGTAATCATAATGATACGTACTCCCCCTTCCCCCTCCCCCTCATACCGCCTAAACAGCCTCCAGCCAGAGCCTGCCCCAATATCGAGTCAAGTGCTTATTTTTAACAACTTGTGCGCCGTTAGATCGTAATAGGTCGTAATTATTCAGTTCGCGTGATTACCGATATATGTGCAGAGCTAAGTGGAGGTTCTCCATGAAGAACTCTATGACCCCCTGAACATTAACGTTTGAATAATTGCATCACTGTAAGCCGAAGATTAAGCGTACGAGTATGATAATTTCTTAATCACCATTTTAAGTAGAAATATTAAGAAATTGGAACAGAGAAATATATTTGAATGTTATTGATGAACCTAAGTCATCGTTGGCCTAGTCCCTTCTTCTTTCGTTCTTGCCCTTGCAGGTTCAAAACGAATTGCCGTTTACCCTATCAATACATTTGATTGAAGTTTTTGATCATATTAAATATATAAAATATACATAAGTTTTGTTACAGTAATGCATGTTTTGTGGCGTAAGTTTCCGAGCATTCTTGTAGTACGTACTAGCGGCTAACCGCTCCAGCACGTTCGCTCATAGCGCGTGATTGCGGCCAATTATTTTCTGTTTATCTCTAATTACGCATGCGCTGCCAACGTCGCCGGCTTATCGCCAATCTGCCCTCCGCCCCGAGATCGGATCGCTTCCCTAATCAGCTCTCAATCCTTCTACATGGACCATCAGCGGAGGCAGATAAATCAGGTCAAATCGGTCTCGGCGGCCACGATCACTACCGGCTTTCACAAAAATATGAGAGATTCGTTCCGATTGTCATTTGGATTTAATCGGAGAAAATGTACGTGAATTCTCGGTAGCTACTTTTTATTGGGGGGTATGGAAGATTGGCGCTTGCATGTCGCGGGATGACTGGAGGATCGTGAGGCGTGCGTGGCCGCGTACCGTGGCATTAATTTATCGTGCAAACAGAATGACGTGTCAGTTTTTTGTTGCATTGACGGTGCTGAAATTAGGGTGCATTAAGGCAACAAGGTCAGTGCGGTCGCCGTGTCCTGTCGTGCGGTCGGTGGCTTTAGAAGTCGAAGAGCTCTGCGGTTGGTCGTTTCCGTATTCAATTTATTGGCAGACTTCATTACTTTCATTGACGGCACATGAGTTGGCAAAACGCACAATGGTTCCCATCGAGCTGTTACGACCAGCAAACGCAACAAAATGAGTAATATTAAGTGTGTTTTGTATTATGTGCATATACAATCAATATACGATTTTTATTCATAATATGCGTGAAAATCATATGATTTGCTTACCTATATATCCCTTCATGAAGTAAGCTATTAAGAATGAACGGTATTGTGTTCACTAAAAATTTTTGCTCATCATATGAATTAAATGGCGTTTTTTTATTTTATTTTTTATATATCTACCTTCATAAATAAAAAAAACCCCACACGCTGTCACTCGATCTGATTTGAGAGCATTTATGAGTCATTTGTAACCCTGAATCACATATTCTAGGCATTAGGTACTTCCTAATTATGTAGTCCTACCTATTGCATCAGCGGAACAAAATGCACGTCTAAATAGCAATTTAGTGTTGTTACGTTTGTAATTAGGTTGCACTAAATAATAACCCCTAACAACTAGTTAAGTCTTCTTCAACAGACGTGTATTTATTGAGTTAATATATTACACAAATATCCTTGGTCTAGTCATCTTAATAAATAGATAACCTGTGTATTAAATGTGACCTTGAATCTTAGATATAGACATTCGTAAAACTTACCTACGGCAATCTGAATAATCGATAGGTATAGAATACTGTCTGCTCTAGACCGTTAAGGTCAGTGTGGTCAATAAACATTGCTTGGACTAGTTTTAGGGTTCCATATACTAAAAATAATATATCCTTAAAAAAATCATTCTTCAGAATTTCAGGTAAGTATTTTTATTCCCGCTATAGCAGAAATAATAATAATAATAATAATAATAATAATTTATTTTGAGTCAAACACTTATGAACTATAACAATATGTTCACTGCACTCCACACTAGGATAACCTGTGTTGTGGATATACTAAAATGATGGAAAGATGGAAATACTAAAATGTTTACAGATTTGCCATCATCACAAGCAAAATTTTTAGTCGGTTTGATACGGAAGCTTACACGTGTCCGACTCAAACTTGAAAGGTTTTTATGTACACCTAATCTGTTCTCTAAAATCCGTAACAATATTTTCCGCAATGATAACGGCTGATCCATCGCTGCAAGCTTTCAAAATAATGCAGGACCAGTTTTTTACTCGCCAAATCACAGATTTCTTTGCAGTATAATTATATCAATAGCTAGATATTAGATAGATTAAAACAAGTCAGTCGAGGTGTAGATAATAGTTAATGCGCTGTCTAGACGAGTCTTAGCTAAAAGTTAGGTATCTAGATGAGATTAGAGCTAGATCAATAACTCAGTTCTCACGCTACCGCCGCACTGTCTCGTCTCTGTCAACTTCTTAAGCCTTATACTATTCGCTAAATGGGGATAAATTTAAATCTTAATTGTACAGATTCGAAAATTCTTACCGACTTAAAAAAAAAACAATAAAAACATAGGTACCTTAATAAATTGGTGACTAAAAAAATTAAGAATTACAAGCTTCTTTTGTGAAAGAAACTACTTGTAAACGATCTATTTAGGCTTTACGATGGAAAAAAGAAATATTCCTTCGTTGCCATTCTTTTCAAAGGTTAAAAAATCTATTGATTTAAAGTTGTATAATTTGGAATATCAATCAATCAATCAATCAATCAGTTCTTTATTGACAAAAATATACACAAGACACAAAATGTTTCAAGTCTCTGGCTTCCGAACTAGAAAATTATCTGTGTCTCGGAAACCAGCTCCTTCTCTATTAAGGATCACAAAATGTCAATAATAATAATATGTATGTACTATTACGATATATATTTAAAATATATAACTTTTAATAATAATCTGAAGTACTTAGATTATCTTTAGGCTTTTCTAAAGATTTTCTAAGTGCCCCTTTTTTTAGTAGTTAGAAGTAGTATGTTTAGTTTATATTTCCCTTGTTTTTATATTTTATTATTGTAAATAAATACTTTTAATAGATATTATAAATACCTACTAGTCAATTGAAATCTAAAGGTGATAAAAAAGAAACATAACTTAATATATAAGTATATTTATTGTCACTGAATAGATTTTTTTATAGTTATTTATTTAGCTATGCAAACTAATGATGCAAAAATATTTGAAATTCAACTTCAGAAAATTGTTAAAGAATATATTACTGACAGATGAATAGATAAATAATACGAGTCTGTATAAAGCTATTATTTAATAAAATTAATAGACATTTAATAGAATGTTATGTTTCTGTTTATTAATCTTGGCTGACAGAAAAGAATAATATTATCTAAAAGTAAGAATTATATTACATACCAGTCCACGAACGCAGCTTCGCTCGCATTATTTCGGGATAAAATGTAGCCTATGACACTCCTAAGGCTTCATACTATCTACATACCCAAAAACATTAGGATCCTTTCAGCCGTTTTGGCGCTATGAGCGTTTAAATAATCAGACAATGAGATAAACAGAGACACAGATAAACAGTCAAGAAGTCTAAAAACTGCTGAAACGTATTCTATTATCGATTTAAGGTATACCCAAACATTTTTTTTTAATATCTTCTGTGTACAGATTTTTACCCTCTTTAGCTTTATTATATGTATAGATATAGATAACCTACGACACGGCACACCAATAACAAGTAGTATGTAATATGAGTAAGTATGTTACTTGATGGCTGGATCCCGTAAAATGGTTATTTTTGGAAGACAACCAATCGACTTTCTTGCTTCTTCTTTTTATCAACTTCTGGCCAACTCTGGTGTCGACAGTTTATCTGTCGTGGCCGACTGCCGTACTAGACAAACAGCCGGGACCTACAATGAAGTGTTGTTTTATTTATTTATATTAGCATAAATATATTATGGTTGTACTTATTTATAACAAATTAGTTTGCGTAGTATTGTAATCGCTAAAACAATATTGCAGTTAGACTCTAACAATTACCCGTGTTAAATTTTATACCCAAAATAATTAACATTGATTAAGCTATAGAAACGATTCGAGGTTTAAATTTTACGACTGTCGGGTGTTAAAATCTAGGTATTTATTGAAATCGAAATTTGTTAACAAAGTTATCGTACCGGTCTATAAAATATGCAAATTTAATGAGGATGTCGTCACCGTCTAGATCTGTGTGTTTTGGCTGGAGTTAGGTTTTTTCAGAATTTGTCTAGATGAAGGAAATTTACTTAACCACTCACATTACATTTTATGAAATACTAGCTGTGCCAGCGACTTCGTCCGCATGGAATAGTTATTACCATAAAAACGGTTCTAGTGAGTTAATCTTAATAGATAGACATATACTGTTGCAGACATTTTGTTAGATCATTTTAAGAGAAATAATTCTTTAATACATATTTTTTTGATATCTTAAACCGTTTTCGCAGCACACGCAACGGAAGCCCTCAAAGATGAATAATTTTCCCCGTTTTTTTTCACATTTTTCATTGTTTCTTCGCTCATATTAGTTGCAGCGTGATGTTATTTAGCTTAAAGCCTTTCTCAATAAATGGTTTATCCAACACAAAAATAATTTTTCAATTCGCACCAGTAGTTCCTGAGATTAGAGCGTTCAAACAAACAGACTCTTCAGCTCTATTTTTTATATTAGTACCTTGCTACTTACACTTCTGGGACTAATGATTAATTATTATTAGGACAGATTAATTTATTAAATTAAAAGCACATTTAAACAGTGTAAACATATATAGATAGCAGGTATGTTACATGAACTACTGTTCCCAGAATAACTAGACTTAAGGTGTGTCTCGGCTCTCACGATCCCAAGATTAGATTAAGGTGAGTGATGCGTTGGACACTATTCAATAGATCTAGTACCCCGAGATCGGAACGTTGAGAGCGGAACTGCTGAGAACATAATGGCTCATTTATACAGATAAGCGTCAGCATCGACTTTGTTACGCTTTCGGTGTGCTTAGATACATTATTTGACAGTCACGACTGGTGACTAAGTTACCAAGACCAAGTACTAAGTACTTCTGTACAATGTATATGTTTATAAATATGTACATAATATGTACTGTACGATGTACATATTTATAAAATGAAAATCAATGTAAACAGTCGGCAAAATAGGAACCAGACTAATAAAATTTGAAAAGCTTAAGCTAGCGAAAAAGATTATTATTTTTTAGCGCTGAGTTTTCTGCCAATGGTAATTTTCATAGACTTTCCTAATATATTTTCTGAATATTGTCTATGTGAATATTATCCAGATTTTTCATATCATGTTTTAGATTTTTTTGTTCAATTACATTCGTAAAACATACCTACATACATCTACAATCCACATTATGTATCGACACATGTATTAAAACAATCATCATTATATGATCATCAAATATATGACTCATCTAGACCTTAATAAGTATTAAATAAACACTTACAAGTAAATTAGAAATAGTAATTAGGTGCAACTATGTGTTACTTGAATTTTTTGGTTATTTATTTTTTCAATGTGATTTGTGGTACACACGTACCTATATATTAGCATCGCATTTCATTTTATTAACAAATCACTAAATAAATGATGTTAATTATGGGATTAATGTCAACCAAATTAAGAAAAATATCTTCTTAACAAAATATACAACTTCATTTACCGATTTTTTGGCTATTTTGTAATTCAATTATATTCTTAAATTTGATTAAACGTATGCAAATTCATATACGGTACAAACAGAACTAGATTTTTAAATCCTTAATTAATTCTACAAGTCAATGATAAATCAAATAAAATGCAATTTGATCTAAAAACTTATTGATTGCAACGCGGTTACAAATCTCTAATCAAGTGATATTAGCACTGGTGTTATGAAATTGTGCATTTAATATGCGCAAAGCGCATTGACAAGTAGCATTTAACTTGCACTTGTAAATTGATGTCATGTGTTGACAGATGTGTGAAAATAGAGATAGTGAGACATTTAAAAACTCGTCATTTGTACACGTTTACGATACGATTGGTACCGTATCACCTAATTTGCATATTAGACAGGAAATCCTTAGCTTTAATTAAATTTATAACGCCATAAACAAATCATTTACCCAAATTATTTTACGTAACGTGCTTCATATAAAAAACTTGATCAGTTTAGAAACTGAGCTATATTTAGTGTTTGTTGTCAGTTTTATAGCCTAGCTGAGGCTCTCTCACAACCTCGATGCAGTGATGCAAATTCGGACGAGAAACCTCGTATCGCACACTTTCATAACAATCCAATGATTGATTACAGAAATTTGAATACTGACGCCGTTAAAAGCAAATTAAATTCATCTGCGGCATCGGATGAAACACGTCGCAGGAGTCTGATAAATTACCGAAATGATGATTAAACGACTATTGCGTACGCCGTATTGAATGTGATTCGACGCTGCACTGCAATCTTTGAATAACATATTGCGAATATATGTCTCCAAAGGAATCGATATAATGAACGGAATTAACTTTGGAAACTTTCTTTTCAGTATATTTTTAAATGCAGTCGTTTTTTCGTCGTAGCTCAGCGGAGCAGCAGCTATCGGCATGATATTATATGGTTAGCCGTTTAAATGTGGCCATCCGTGATAAGGCATTCGTTGTCGGATGTCATATTACAAGTTAATTGAAGTTACAGAAATTATCTCAAAAAATATTTAGACCCGTTTTATTTATTATACGAAAGCGAAACAAAATCAACTTCCAAACTTTCTAGAAATGTTTTTCACAGGACATCACAAATTAGCGGAGTGCATTGAAGCGAGCCCGTGACCAGTGACCGCAGAGGGGCATATTTTCGTCTTATTATCATAATTAACCGCATATAAAACCGCCTCGCAATTATTCAATGCTTATTAAGCACGTGTGTAAGTGGGGCATGGTTGGTTTCAGCTTCCGGGTACAATTATCGCCATTGATTCTGTGGTGGACAGCAGACACCATGGTGCAGTACCGGGGTGGAACGGGCAGGTGGTTGCATGGGAAATGCCTGTTGAAGTGACCTTTGTGAGTTTTCTCATGGTTTTGGTAAGCTAATAATGTAGTTAAACTTTTTTTTGTAATTCATAGAGGTGCAGTGTAAAGCTAAGCTTGGATTGGTTTTTGTTTTGAAGTTCTACATTTTGAACCCTGGTCCAGGTAGATCGAATTTTGTTCATCTTAATTGTGTGTAAGGAATCAAATGTTGAATTTATTGAGCTACAAAATCATTATTTTATACAAAATAAACAGATCCCTTAAATTTTATTGCCACTGATAAAATACAGTAAAAGGCATAAATGCTTTCGCAACTACCAAAATACAGTGTCTGAATACGTCGTAAATTTTATTGATATTGCATTATTACTCGCACTTGGTGTAAAATTAATCTAACAATTTAAGAATATTATGTAAGTTATGTGGGTTGTTAAATTATTATTTTATTTGCTAAGCTACACCCTAAAAAACAGGACTTAGTACTTAATGGTAGTAGCTCCAAAACACTTTCATAGAAACTATTGAATAGAAAAACTCAAAAACCAAGAATGAGTCGGTAATCATTAGAAGTATCCCTCAAATAAAATTGTTACATGTCAAAACAAGTTTTATGATTTTTAAGTTTTTGTGTATTAACCTTTTATGTAAAAAATATTTTTTACATAAAAGGTAAACTTAAAAACAGCAAAAACGTTGTTGATATTCGTGTAGAAATAAGTGTAAGTTTTTTTATTTGAAACTAGCTGTGCCAGCGGCTTCGTTCGCATGGAATAGTTATTACCATAAAAACGGTTCTAGTGAGTTAATCTTAAAAGATAGACATATAATGTTACAGACATTTTGTTAGGTCATTTTAAGAGGGATAACTCTTTCATACATATTTTTTTGATATCTTGAACCGTTTTCGCAGCACACGCAACGGAAGCCCTCAAAGATGAATAATTTTCCCCGTTTTCTCCACATTTTCAATTGTTTCTTCGCTCCTTTTAGTTGCAGTGTGATGTTATATAGCCTAAAGCCTTCCTCGATAAATGGTCTATTCAACACAAAAAGTTTTTTCAATTCGCACCAGTAGTTCCTGAGATTAGCGTGTTCAAACAAACATACAAACTCTTCAGCTTTATAATATTAAGTATAGATAGTATAGATAATACTTCAGCTGCAATGAGCAATCGTTGATGCATTTCAACCACGAACAGAAGTACCTAAATGAAGGCATTCTTGTAACAAATCAACATTCCATTATCATCAATTTTAACCATACAATATCAAACTAGATACGTATTCCAGTAAGATCTCTAACAATAGTGCATGAATCGCCATAAATTGAGAGGATATTAGCCTAAGTACTACATTGAAGATCGACTAGCTCATTAGCATAGTACAGATTGCAATATCGACACACATTCTCGCTGATGATGGGTTTTGTTAAGGTGCAGTGTTTAGATGCTATTTTCAAACAAACTTTTTGTCGGACCGACGTTCGAGGAGTCAACACGTCCTGAGGATGCCTCGTGGAAAGGCGAAACACGTGTCGACGAGAATATCTTGAAGAAGGAGAACAACAAAGCTTCAAGACACAAGGTGCGGTGTTGGTAAGATCTTGAGATCCACGGAGGCCACGTTGGTTAGGAGGTGAGGTGTGGCGGTGGTATATGGAGGAACATACCTAAAAACTATCAAGTTTGTTGTTTGATGTCGGTTAAGGAGCAGTTGTAGCGGAAAAACACTACATATTTCTCCAGAGTTTCAGTTACAATGGATTTCCGCAAAGTAGAGCCTGATTCAATATCTTAATGGGTGGGCCAGAGTAAAGTTCACTTTTGAAACCTTTATAAAAAAAGACTGATAGTACTAAAACAATTTATTTAAAAAGTAACTTAATGTTACATTATTATAATTTATTTTTTGAAAACAACATCATCTAGATGTGCTCCCTCTCGTCGGGAGCACTCTTCCAAGCGGTGTTTAAAATTTTCAAAAACGCGCTGGCACGTTGCTGTTGATATAGCCGCCATTTCCGTTCGAATGTTTTCTTTCAAGGCGGTAATTGTCTCTGGTTTATTGGAGTAAACGTTATTTTTGAGGTATCCCCACAAAAAAAAATCCGGTGGAGACAAGTCGGGGCTTCGTGGTGGCCACTCGATATCACCCCTCTTAGAGATCACTTTACCGGGGAACATCTCCTTTACGACCTCCATACTGGCATTAGACGTGTGGCAGGTGGCGCCATCCTGCTGGAACCAAGTCAGGGAGTTGTACTCCTGCAGCCCAGCAAGAGTTGGTCTTAAAAAATCTTTTAGCATTTTGACATATCGCTCCGTATTTACCGTCAATGCTTGGCCGCTAGAATTTTCGAAGAAATAAGGCCCAATGAGCCCTCTAGCTGAAACCGCTGCCCAACCGTCACTTTCTGGCAATGAAGAGGCTTTTGATGTTTGCGTGAAGGCTGTTCAGCGCTCCAATAACGGCAATTTTGTTTATTTACAAATCCGCTCAGGTGAAAATGGGCTTCGTCTGAGAAAAGGATGTTCCCGAAGTTGGAAAACCGCTCTAACATGATGGAAGAAAATCTCTCTCTTTTTGTATGGTCATCAGGGTTGAGTTGCTGGACTAATTGGATTTTATACGGATGAAGCTTTAAATCGTGTAAAATTCGTCGTAAACGGCTTCTTGAAATTCCCATAGCTGCCGAACGTCGCCGTGTAGAGAGTTCCGCATTTTGCTCTACAGATTGATTAACCTCTTCAATCGCTTGCACTGTGCGTACTGTGCGGGAACGACCTCGACGTTTCTTAGGAAGCGTCGAACCAGTTTCTTGGAACCTCTTTAGCCATTGCTTAAGTAACTGAGTGCTAGGACACTGGCGGATACTTCGTAAATTAAATTTAACTCTGAACTTACGCCGCGCAACAATATAAGAACGACCATTTTCGTAAAACGCTTGAATAGCGAACGCGCGATGCTCACCCGTGAACGGACTCATGGCGACTAAAAATGCGATGCGAGAGGCGCGGCAACCGATCATACCCCGCGCACCCCGCTACCTGCCGCGAGCAACGGTTTTTTTTGACAAGGGAAAGTGAACTTTATTCTGGCCCACCCTGTATTTATCTCTTTGTTTGTTAGATACATAGATAGTAGTATAAAGTATGATGAATGACAATAAATATCTTCATGTTATTTGCACAAATATGTTTTTTAGATTACAGCTACCAATATCCGGCGAAAATGTAGGTAAGTATGTTACTTATTAAATAAGTATCTCCAATAACCACAAGTGCATGTATTTCTGTAATGATTTCATTGTAAATAAATATTTATTATTTGATTTTGATTTTATCAATGCAGATGATTTGCATTTAGAAATAACGGCTTCCGTTTTTTTAAACTGTTAACACAATCATACTACTAAATGGAGTTTCAGCATTTGGTTAATGATATTTTTACTCTGTATTAACAAAGTTTTTGTTTAACTTTTAAAAGATAGAAGCTTGACGATGCCCCTTATCAAGTATGGTATACGCCAGTCTTACTTGGGATACTTACTTGAAGGCTTTTAAGTAACGATGACGGTTGACTTAATAGAATATTGATATGACATGTGTCAAACATGCTTTTGCTTTCAAAATAACTACTTATTATGGACGAACTACTTATTTATAACATACATTATGCACATTTATATCTAGAATATTTTTCTATTACTTACTTCAGATTGGTTTATTTGTAGTTGCATAGGCGCTAGGTAAGCGAAGTGTAGGAAGACCTGTGCAACGGTGGCTGGATGATGTAAGAAAGTTAGAAGGAAACATCTGGGCAAGAACAGCGCAAGACAGGGAGTATTGGCGTAAGAGGGTGGAGGCCTATGCCCTGCAGTGGGTCCCATTAGGCTGATGATGATGATGATGATGAGGCTCATGTGTTTATACAAGACAACTTACTGCTTTATTTGGTAGGTACTCTTTCACGCCCAAATCCTAAGAACAATTTTAATTAAATTTTAAGTGCTTGCGCACTTTATTATTGATATTTTAGTAGCAACAACCCTTCATAACAATATATTGGTCGTATTTAATTTTACCACCATCTATCGACTGTTTTAGAAGCTGTTAATTATACTCAAGAATGAAATAGCGCTAAACGTGTGCTGCATCTTAGCTTTCGACGTCCAGCCTAGACTTTCTCTCCAGAGCGAACCCTAGAGCTAATTTACACGAATCAACAAGTATTGAGAGGTGAAATATGAAACATCGTGTTCAATTATAATAGGCGCAATAAATAACTATGTGTCGATAGTAGGATGTGGATCGGACGCAGACTAAATACATTATGGACAAAACTCTTCATTGCATATCTGTCATTTACAAGTATATATTTTTGTATAATTTTATTTTGTTTTTGTCAAGAACCTTTTTTTTAAATCCGGTTTTTGAACACAAAGAAGCACTTGAATAAGAATTCAAAGTCTTATTTGAAACAATCCGTTGTCACAATATGTAAAACGTAGCTATGGTATATTCTTAATTAATTAGTTAATTAGTACGTCATATAAAATTAATTATGACAAAAACTATTCGACAAAATCTTCTTATCGAATGAGAGTGGCCAACTCTGGTGTCCAGAGTCTATCAAACTGCTCTAAGGGCCTCTGACAAACAACAAGATGAGAAGTCTGTTAGTTTTGTTGCCGTAGTTCGATCGAGTTGCAAGCGGGCAACTAGCGGGCGGAGGTAACCTCGCAATGATTGAATGATTCTGCTCGGTATTGTCTCACCGACCACGTGATAAATGCCTCTCCACCACCTATTTATTGTATCAATTAAAATTGTTGATCGATGACAATCGATTCCATTGCATAAGCTATCCAATTCAAATAATCACCGTGATGACGAAACTATCAACAATTATAATTAACGAACAAAGAAAACAATATTTTTCGCTAACTCAAGGATGAGTTAATGTTGCGAAAGCTCGTTATTGATCATCTTTTCGATCGAGAACATAATATTATAAATATGTTACGCATATCATCAAATAATGAAAAGCGTCTTAAGCAACGGTCCGGTAATGACGCTCGTCCATAAAGTGTTGTGAAACACGCCTCGAGGGCGCCACTGACGGCTTGTCGTAAATAATTGGAAGCGCACTGTTTATACTAATGCTCGATCTAAACACATAATTCCTCTTTTTGAATTGAGTCATAAATTTTAGGAAATACGATATAGTGCACTGCAGTCGTGGGCAGAGCGAGGAATACCTTATATTAACAATGCCAATTTGTATTCAGTTTTGAGATTGGCAAACGCATTGCAGAATTAAAGCTTGTTTGGAAATCAAGTTATCGTAGTGTGAACCAATATTGATATATTAAATAGAATTAGTTTGTCTTTTTTTAGGATTCATGATTTATTCATTTCATCAAAAAATTGATCAGTGATTTCGTGTAAAAATATTTATTATTTTGCCAAATCAGACAGCCTCAGAACAATAAAAAACAATTACTAAGCTGGTTCCAGAAACTAGCATATTTTATTCTCAATTTTTTAACACAAAATTGTTCTTACCTACTTACAAATACACATTTCCTCATACCTTCCTTTCCGTATGACGTGTACTTGCAATAAAATTTCAAACTTTGTTTCCGGAAATTTCCTAAATACGAGATACTACAAACCACAAACCTTGATTTTGGCATCCAAAGCCACACCGTTAAGGAATGCGATGTTATCATATACCGATATAAATGATCATTTCCGTTACAGCCCTGAAGCGGGTATTGACTATAGCCGATGATATGTCTTTTGGGCGCCTAATTTGGTTAAAACGACATATGCATATGCCAAAAACAATTCAACAGTTAGAAAAATGCGTAATTTATTTGTTTGAAGATTGGTACGTAACTGTGTACGCCATTGTACGCCTGATACGATTAGATGCTGATTGGAGGCAGGCATACTAACCCAGAGCCTTCTAAGACAATTTGGAAACTTTCTACACTCACTTTTTGTTCCCGCGTGAGTTTGGTATTAATCTCATTTGATCTGACGCTAAGTTTATTGAAAAGAAAAATACATATAATATAGGCTCTAAATCACTTAAAGGTCAATTTTGTAACTTACAATGACATTTACACTTGACAATGCCACTTATTACTTGATATGATATCTATTATTATATTAGTTATACCTCTATTAGTTACAATGCCTACGACTGTAGTTGATTCACCAAACTAGTACTGAGTGTCTTGCAAGTCAGCCTTGGTGTAATATTCCTCATCTACACGCTTCTAGCCCGCGGCACCGCTTTATGACCACTGCCTTGATATCACTCTGATGATGTCGAATTTGCGATTAATAAAATTAAGAATGTGTTAGATTGGTTGTAATTATCGCATAACTTTAAAAGGTGTGGCTGAGTGCAAGCAGGCCTACCATTTTCTGTAAAAAAAATAAAAAGTTGCTTTTAGTGACGATATAGTTATGAACTTTTACAGGAAACTTTGTCTCATGAAAGTCTTATCATTTATTCCTTAACAAGGATTTTAAAGAAGATTAATGTTATTCATCTACTCGAAAAAGAAAAATAATAAATAATAATGTTGAGAAACATACCCCTGATTCGGTTGTTAACAAGGGCTATTGATAAAACAGTTACCTCTGCAATAAGGAACTCTGAAGTGGAAAACAATAAAAGTGAACAACGCAATAGATGTTTGCGATGCAACTGCCTCAGACACGTCCCAGTAAAACAAGTTCTGCCGATTCGTTCTTGTAATATCGGAGTAATTTATTTAATGTTAGAAATAGACCTCGCCAGCGCCACAAAGAATATTGGCTTTCACAACGGAACCCGGCAAATTTATGTGCAGCGAGATTCAGCTTCAATCGAATCACGAGAACAAAGCATTAACGCGAGCGGGCAAAAGCTATCCTAATCCACTATTATATAATGGCTTTTTAATTCGAATCGTGCATTTACAAAACTTGTTAAGCTATCATATTTTGCATGATATATCCTGTTATTCGTTAGATTCACGATAAAACCTATGACATGTACAGGCGTGTAAAATAAAATTATTAATGTCTCATAAGCTTATAAATATGATAGAGCTGGCGATAGCAGTATTTTTCTCGACACTGGACCTAGTTAATTCCCGCCACCTGCAGGAGTAATCATCACAACTGGATCGGGCGGGCTTTTTTCTAAACGACGTATAATTTTTGTGCTGCAAAATCGCCGGGTAAAGGTGCTTAGAATTGCATAGGGTTCTATTATCGAGCTGGTAATTTCGCAGCCCACTGGCACGTTTCCCGAGTACCGCCGTAAGCCAATGCCGTTACCAGGTATTATGAGTCGTGTCTTCCACCTGCTCATGGAAACCGTTCGTAATTACGTTAATTGTTCTACTATACTTAAATTCCTTCATATAATCGAGCCTAGATATGTATGGAAGAAAATATTTAGTCCAACTTGTTAATTAAACTTAGCGCAAAAAAACATTATAATTGTGAAGTATTTCCACATCTGCTTCCGAATGCACTGAAATTTAGTTTAATAATATATGTGTTTGTGTGTTAATGAAACAGATGTATGAAAATATCTCAAGTATTTTTTAAAAGAATGGGAAAATAACTATAATCTTTTGACAACCTCCTCCGAATAGTATAAAGACATTTTCTATAGACGATGCATTTTTAGTGCGTTTTCCGTTACAAAAGATAAGTACGTAATATTTTTTATGCGTTAAAATTTAATTTACAACTGAAATTTGGTATATCTATAATATATTACTTATTTATATATTATTATTTTTTGGATATTTACCATTATCGTCACACAATGTTATGTACCCACCCATTCTGTTATATATTTTTAAAAGGTATGTGATTTTATCTGGTTAATGTGAGTTTAATTATTTTGTTTATCTAATAACTCATCACACCTGATATAAAGTAGCTCTTGAGCCTTCTTAGCCTTAAAAAAATGTATTTTTTATGGAACAGTTTGCTCATAAACAATTTTGTTTAAAAGTATAACGTACATCATTGAAGTAATTATGATATTCATCTATAAATGGGCTCGTTATCGCGTGCTGGCTTGTCTAACTATGGACCTAGTATCCACTACAAATAAAAAAAAATTGTTAGTTAGTATTTTTAGATACACGAAAAAAAGTTCACGTATTGTGACACGTGTAGAAAATGTTGTTAATGAGTTATTTCATTATATAAGTACACTTATAAATGACGAAAAAAATGTGTCACTGTACCGCACCAACCCAGTTACCTAAATGCCGATTTCACCAATGAACAAATATATTAAGATACTTTAAGCCTTGAACGAACACCTAGACTTCTTTTTATCCCATTCTGATATGGGTAGCACCGCGGGAAGCCACTAGTTGGTCTATAAACGGAGCATCGCGTGCGCACTTGTTCAACTGGTTCCCTAATACTAGATGCTGACCAGTAGTTGTAGTTGAATAATAGAAGCGGCTCTGCAACAATTGGACTAATATTCTTTACTGGGTAATATGTATCTAAACATAACAAAATTAATTATGTGTGCTGTAATTTTTATTCCCATAATTTGCTGTCACCGGCGCGGTATATTGTATTTTTTTTCAAAACGGGTGCTGTTTTTGTAAATGGATAAAAATTGCTTTTACGGGCAAATTTTGATTGCTTTCGACTGATAAAACTATTCACGCTAAGAAAAAATGTATATCCATAATAGTTGCTATGAAATGAATTGTAAATTTTCGGCCCAATAATAATAAGTACTTATTACAAAAATGACTGTATTTATAGGTCTACTGTTCACCGAACTTGTAGTGGTTAATTGACGACATACGATGCATTACAATTATTGTGTGTCAGGATGATAATTGGCTTGATCGGAGGCGATCTTGACCTAGGACACGCGCCATAGACTGGACATAGGTCTGGGTTGCCAGTACTAGGTATCAAGTACTAACCATCCCAACTTTGCAAAAATATTTAGGTTCTTATATTTCTTTATTGTAATTTATGCAGCATTAATTGGGAGTTCACTTCGTATTTCAAGCCTTTTCAGGCAGAAAGTTTATATATATTTCATTAACAAAAGGTGCAACAAAAACTATTCTTTGAAATGGAAAAGTTCAGATGCGTCTGCCAACTTTCTTATTGATAAATGAAATATGCTTAGGAACTCACACTATCCGTTATTCTATACACTGTAAAATCATGCATTTGACCATTTGTTTGTAACCTGGATTAGAATGGAAGTGGCTCTCGAACTAGGCTGCCGGACCACTCCATTACGTACGGGTTTTTTTTAACAAAAACGAGTTTGCACCATAGTTTGCCTCATGATAAGCAAAGGCTATGTGGTGTAATTTCACATTTGATATCATCCAATTTCAGTATTATTTCAGTCTGGCCACCCCACATTGCGGTGGTTGGTCCGGTCAGGCGCGGGCCGGCGCCCGGTTCGCTCGCGTGCCGTCCGTAACGGTCTACCAGCAGCTGATCCTAGCTAGTGTCGTTTAATTCATTTCACTAATACCCGCTGCAAAAAATAGCCAAAGTAATAAAGGCGAATAATTAAGATAAAGTGGTCTAGTTCTGTATTAACTGCATAACTCTGTAATCTTTGTTTTCTATCACCATATTTATACTTGGCTGGCAAAAAGTACTGTAATATGTATGGTAGGAAATTAACTTCCATGAATAAATATCATAAAAAAGTCTATTAGAAATGTTGTATTCATTTTCATATTTGTATTTACTAATTTTTGAAAATTAAAACTGAGTACATACTTTCACAATAAAAACAAGTTTCATGTGGAAAAAAATACGTCATGTCACAAAAAAAATTAAGCTTAGCGAATGTTTTTTAGAGTCACATAAAATACGTTGGATTAAATATAAATTTAAGCTTTCTTCGTGGATCTAGAAATCGTCAATCTACTATTCAAATTTGCATACCACAAATCCAAATTTTCTAAGAATCAAAAGAAACCGACACCTAATTGCAAACTTCTCCGTAGTTGACAAAACACATTTGGCCGAGTCTGTTGACTAACCAATAGCAATTTATCAATCGCGATAATCATGTTAGGCAACTTGCGGTGCGGCGCTGGCTAGTACGCGACCGGGCAATGTATAGCGGGCAAGCAGGGGCATCAGGGGCAGGGCAGTGTGCACAGGGCAGCTTTCAGATTTCAATTTAGGGTTAAGGTACAGTTTTCCTACCCTGATTTTCTTACAAGTTAATGTATAGTAAGATACAACTAAAGTAGTGAAGGCTGCGTGGTGGATTATAGCTCAAATTATAGGTACAAACACGAACTTATCACACAAAAATATAGTATTATTTATGGTTCTGTAATTCTCCTGAAAAACCTTTTTATGTGACACCTGGATGATATTTTAATCGTATCGTGTATGAACACTCGTACACACATTTTTTTTTATCTTTTATACATATAGGTAATAAAGTTGAAGGATCTGAACACAGAAGATATTACAAAAAGAAATGTTCGGGTATACCTTGAATCCATAACAGAACACGTTTTAGTAGTTTTAGATATTTTGTCTGTTTGTCTGTTTATTTAAACGCTCATAACGCAGAAACGGCTGAACGAATCATCATGATTTTTGGTATGTAGGTAGAATGAGGTCTTAGAATAAAATAATGCAAGCGAAGCTGCGGGCGTCTACTAGTCAGAAATAATATGGTACCTATGTAAAATAGGCTACTTATCTTATTTACTTACTTTTTATTTTTACAACAAAACAGATTTTTGTACATAATTTTTTAACCGTAACTGGTATCATTATAACTTCAAAATTGTCATCTGTGTATGTAAACTTTATTGAAATTTTGTTTTGTTTTGCTTTTAATTTTAAAGTTTCCCTTCTATATGATTTACTTATTAATATTATATGCAAGTAAATATAAATAGGTAAGTTGTAGAAGCGGTAAGAAGAACTGCAGGCCCACAATACAGGATTCGACAGGATACCTAGTGTAGGTTTTGCAAATTCTAAAACTGTACATAGATTTAAGTTTATCATGAATAAACATTTTATTATTATTATTATAGGAAGTAAAGTACCTTTACACCGAGCAGACAGTTTCACGTGGGCAGTGAATGCGCCCTAACTCCAGTGCGCTGTCTAATTAGCGGCGCTTCCAGTAATTTGACGCGGCCCGCTGCCTAATGAATGGTATCGCACACGTTCATCGCGCCACGACTCGTGCTGCGCCCGCGCATTACCCGCAATCTACTCACAAACAGATAAACGGAAATTATTTCGCTCTTAGATTTCGGCTTAATTAGACGCCAGTTTGTTTAGGCTAATGTCTGAGAGCTAGCAAAGGTTAGGTTTACATTCGTTTTGTAACGTCGCAGTTGATATGTGAAGGTTCTATACACTGAAGGGGATTAAATGTTTACTATAAGTTTAACTAAGTTATTCAAAGCAATAGTGAATGGAAATGTAAAATAGCCAATTTTGTTTAAAATTTAAGTATTACCTAACAGTCGTTCATGTTATAAAATAACATTGAAAATAATGGATCAATGTACATCTATACTAATATTATAAATCTGAAGAGTTTGTTTGTTTGAACGCCTAATCTTAGGAAATATTGGTGCGAATTGAAAAATAATTTTTGTGTTGAATTGACCATTTATCGAGGAAGGCTTTAGGCTATATAACATCACACTGCAACTAATAGGAGCGAAGAAACAATGGAAAATGTGGAAAAAACGGGGAAAATTATTCATCTTTGAGGGCTTCCGTTGCGTGCGCTGCGAAAATGGTTCAAAATATAAAAAAAAATGAATGAAAGAATTAATGCCCAAAATAACTATTCCATGCGGACGAAGTCGCGAGCACAGCTAGCTTTTATGTATGAAAAAAATACACAGCAGGATCATTGATACATACCTTAAAATTTAAATGACGCCACAATATTTTATCTCTTATTCTAACGTATTGCTTATATTATATTAGAAGGTACATTACATAACTCGCATAGCTTAATGTAGCAAGACGCTAACTTTGTAGCTGATATCCACCTGCCGGCTGAAAAACAACTTGTTAATAGTAAATGGTAGTTCTACGAATAAACTGTATAGATACGCGTCAACTTACATAATTATTAAAGAAGCTTTTACCATGTAAGCTTAATGGCCTTCGTAATTTAATTCTTTTCGCGTCTGCTAAGTTTAGGTAAGTACATTTTATTGCTAATTTGATACAGTAGTGGGTGGTTCAATTAATGGGTTAAATAATTAAGATATCGAGGCAATAAAAATACTTTAAGATGAATTTATAATACATACTACTAATTGCATGTTTATTTGTGAAATACGAATGATTGTTAATTGTATCAGACTTTATTTATACTGAATACTAAATACAATATGTACTAAGCAATCAAAATATCTCAAAGTAAAGTTTATACTGAACATAGCGAAGTTATTACTTTTTTGCGTTTGCTACTATTATTAAAAATTTGCCGAATAAAAGCAGTTTATTGCTTTGAAATTATCGGTTTCTCCAGCCTTTCAAATTATTTTGGTACTACTAGGATACCAATGAAAACTTTTGATCTAATTAACATAATCTGCCCTTATTGACATTTCCCAAGTAAACGGTCCAATAAATAAAGTGGGGTACAGAAGTCGCAACTGTTATTTTGTCGCGTCGAGGCGGCAGACGACAAGGACCGGTCGCCAATTCGACTAAATAAATAATTATTTATCGGCACCGAGACACTTTTATCGTACAATTTGTCAAGGAACACGCGGGGCGCATTTCGGCTAAAATGGTCAAAGAGTATCGATTCAAATACATTTTCAGTTAGGTAGAAAATCAGCAATAAAATTTACGCATTCAGTTTTACTTAGTAAATAAAATAAATAAAAATAAAATAAAAGTCATTTATTTCAGGCATAAACCCAGAACTTAATACTAATAGAACACTGTAAAGGGGTGTTGTCAATAAACTTCTACTGTGTAGTCTGGAAATAAAATGTTCATTAGAATGTTAATCGTAACATATGTACATATAATTATTCTTTCGGACTCTTATTGTTATCTGCTCATACGTTTTTGATCCTTCATTTCCCATTTCACAATAACAACGGAATATTTTCATTAAAAACAAATTTCAATTTAAGAAACTTTTGATAAATATTATCTAGGATAATAAATATAACACTGACAGTTATATACATGACGTAAGTGCTAGCCGGTTATTACAACTAAATTTAATCAGGCCTTACGGGAACTATAACACAGTGAGTAGCATACAGTAAGAATTTTTTGGAGGGGTAAGGAAACTGGGAGTTTCCTATCAATATATACAGAGTCCTATCTGTTTGATCATAAGTTTGTATAAACTTTGGCGCATTCATTCTGCACAAACAACTGTGGGCTAATTACTCGAGCGAGGCTCACGACTCTCTCTCGTTTAAAAAGGTTTATTTAAGGCTCTCATTTGTTGCTCTCATAATGGACTGATAACGATACAATTGCTACTTTTCCTTCTACCCATTTAGAGTATCCGGGGTTAAATATCTTGCTGTCCTTCTCGATATATAAGAAATTTTTATTATGATAAAATGAGGCGTAAGTATGGGATTCACACGTATGTACTTATATGGTTTTATAAGGAAAATTAACTTTATTGAATTTGACTAGTGACGCGCCGTGGTTTTGATAGAGGTAAAATGTAATAAGAAAGATAATTGAAAATTTATTCTCAAAGATTCGTAAGCTTTTGTTCTTAGCATCAGGCAGGCAATAGGCAAAAAGTGTAAGGTTATAAAAGTGTATGCATATCTTAATTTTAGCGTCTTATTTACATCTATACAAAATATCACCCTATTTTTTAATCTTTAGAGTAAAAAAATGAACAAACCCACTCACAGAATCATTATAACCACAAACTGTCGCCTTGGTAGAATTACTGATGTGATTCCAACTTCTTTCCAGAAATATTACTCCAATTTATTTCTTAACGGACGAAATAATTTTATTATGTCGTAAAAGGCACTTATTTAAAGCAATTCAGTATCATTTCTGATAATTTTTGTGGTGTTAACACAAGACTCACTTTTAAAGATATGGTTAAAAGGCATTCGACACCATTCCCACTGACAATCAAGATACTTAACAAACATTTAACGAATTTACGATTACTTAAGGGCGTGATATTGTGACATCCATTTAATTCACAAAACAGAATTATAATAATTTCACTTAATTACAGCATTTATTTAAGTCCGAGGCCGCTCTGTATCTTGGTCCGGCACTTTAACTCCGCCCGTCGCACTCACTCCGTTACACGTGACAATGAACTTAAAAAAGAAAAATAAAAGCTTTTCCGTGTACAATTATTTTTTAGGTATTTAAGTTTATTTACGATTCCATAACAATGTTTCAATCTAGTAATGTGTTCTAGTACCATCTGAATACGATCAAAGTTACCAACAAGACTCATGCCACGGAACATATTCCAATAGCATCTGAAGTGTTAAATAAAAATCAATCGTAATTCCAAAATTGCAACATTATTTTAATCGACACTTAAAACGAGGATAAAAAAGCGATCACCCAACTTTTAAGAGCTGCAGTAACCGAATTATTTGATTGTTTTATTAGACAAGTGGTCGTAAAATGGTAGGTTTAGTGGAGGTTGTTTTTACAACGGTACAGCTCCACATATCTGGCTAAGCGATCGCCGTAAGGTGTGATTTTTGTGTTCCAACTCTCTGCAAATCGTAAATTATTGGTTTTACGGCCTCCTGATAAACTGAATGATAGCGAAAGTCACAACTTTGTAAGCGTTTCCTCTTCTGGATTGAAGTTGTTTAATAGTTTTGGTTTTATTCCGACTAGTAGGTATCTCCAACTAGTTTTTGTTTTATTGAAACTCTGTGTACTTACCGAAGTAGATGTTTGACAAACTTGTTTTTCAAATAAATCTTTAAAATTGCCAGTAACTTGGAATTAGAAAGACTAGATTTAACTTTAAAGAAATAAATTAATAGCAGAACACGTTTCTACAATTTTTAGAAATTTTGTCTGTTTATTTAAACGTTCATCACGCAAAAACGGCTGAACGGCTCATTATGATTCTTGGTTTGCAGGTAGTATAAGGTCTTAGGAGTGTCTTAGGCTACTTTTTATCGTGAAATAATGCGAGCGAAGCTGCGGGCGTCTACTAGTTTACAATAGAACTGAAAAAAATAAGCAGCTTAAGTGTTAAAACAAAAACACCTCAGCTGCTCTACATCCTTCGTGAGCACAGAACTGTAAACCTCAAAGAAGCCGCTAGACTTGAAGCTGTCCATTACGATTAGTATTCTTCTATTTTTGGCGAGTCAATAACATTTTGGGAGCAACCACGATCTGATCGAGCGCTATCGATGCTATTATTAATTCATTATTGTTGGAGATAGCCATCGCGTAATCCGGAACCATGACGATTCCCACGTTACAGATGGGTCGGAGTAGGAGACGGCGGGCAATATTTCTGAGGTGCATCTACGGACTCAAGAAAAATTATGAACAGTATGTATTAAGGGATGTACTAACGTTTAGGATTAGTTTGTAATCTATAATCTATGACCCACAGAAATGTATGTATATGTGCTATAACCCATATATTTGACATATAAAGGGTGCAAATTTTAATCTCATAAAGATCTGGACAACAAATCATTAAGCCGTATGGATGATGTATGCTGCTGGCTTTAGACGATATGATTCATAGAATCTCTCATAAATACGAATGACATTATTTATGATGACATTGCCTAAAAAAACGTTGCTCAGCTGACCCAGCTATCTCTCGGACTATAACCATACAATCCACTTACAGATAAGAAATTGAATAGAAAATTAAATTAAGCATCGGATGGGATACCGACGTTTATGGAGGCAGCTCAAATCATAGCGGACCATTACTGTCTCTCGCGGGGAACAATACTCGCCACACAATTACGGTCATGATACTTTATGTAAACATTGTTATGAGACACACTCATTACGCTAAAGCGATGCATCTCTTTGTGAATGGAAGTAGGTAAGAAGTATTTTGCTACGCGCTTTAGTTTTGCACTTTGTCATGTGTTATATTTTAGGGGTTTTATTTGTTACATACAAATTGTTGTATGGAAACAGTAATACTAAACAATTAAGAAGAAAATCAGTAATGTATTAGAGTTGTTTAGAATGTACGTTATGGAAGTATTTTATTACATAGGTGTCGTTTGAGAGTTCTTACAGACGATAATGACAAAATTATGCTATAGCCTATAATGACTTAGGCTTCATGTCCTAAGCAAGAAGTAGTTTAGGTAAAGTTATTATTTTAAATTACAACTTCTTAATGTACGAAATATAAAATTAATCATCAAATTAAATTCGCAATGAGACTTGGATATTATTTCTGAAGTATTTATTGATGTGGGTTAATAACAACAGTAATAGCTCATATAAAAGTTAATTAACTTTGCAAAATTATAAACCTAAATTAATTATGTTTAATATGATTGATAAACTAATTTAGTTGTCTTTTAAATGAGTTATTGGTCTTAATACTGCTTAATACCGAAATTAAGATACTTATGTAAGATATTATACTCTATGGTTATGCCTCACGGATCTACATAGAAGCAAATTTATTTATTTATTTATTGTATGTGTGTATATTTGGTAAATCTGTCTCAATAAATGTTTTTCTATTTCTATTTTCTATAAATTTGTGAATAAGATTATAGGTATATTGGTGATTTTATGCATCAGCTAAGTGATAATGGAAATTTGATAAGGGCTATATACTGGATTATACGGAACGACGTATTACTTTAAACTTTCTGCCTCTAGATAATAGAGCATAGGCAATGCAATTGGCAGGCAACAATAATAAAATACGTCTACGACACGACAAAAATAGAAATAAGAATTGGACAATAATAAAATGAAATTTAAGTTTTCATCTATTTTTTTTCACAAAACGCCTTAAAAACTTTAATAGGTTATGATGATTTGCTATTTGTTTACTAAGACAATTTAAAAGAAGTTCGTTCTATACCCTAAAAACGCGCATCGTCAAGGAGCAAAGGTAGTATTAAAATTAGGAGCATATATCGCTCGAGGCGATCTCTCCACATCAAGTGTCTTCCTACACCAAACGTACATAATCATCAATTATAATTTATCAATATAAGACGTTTCCTGGTTGCCTAACTTTTGACTGGTGAAAATATGTAATTGAATCTGCATTTTGTAATAGACAAAAATGTTTGTGTTTAAAAATAACAATTGTCGTTGTAATTAATTTCAGTGATTCCTAAGAGCGTATTGTTTTATTTTGCTATTGAATGTTGTTTATAATTTTGCATTTCCGGTAAATGCCTGGATATGTGGTATGGTTAGGTTTTATTTGGAGGTACAAAGTTATCTGACTGAATTAAAACTAGACTAGATGAGATATTTTATCTATACCATAATTATATTGACACATAATACAATGATATATTTCTTTAGTAAGCTTTTTTCAACGTACACTTTGTATTAGTTAAAAATAATGCTCAAAAAGTACAGGAAAACAACCAAGTTTTCTCAGAGCAGACTGCAACAAAGTAGAATTGGCCCATTACTCGCCAAAATAATGCAATCGAAGTAAATGTGAATCACGCCATTGGTCGACAACCTACTTAATCGTAAAGTAACTTTAAACCAACCTCTTCCGTATACATTCAATGCAATAAACACTCATATTTATTTACCGAATTGCATTTCGTTTTTATCTACTTATTATATGGCAATAAAACTGTAACGAGGTAGCGCACATAATTTTGTCGATAAGCTTGTTTTGTGATGATGTATATAGGTATTTACTCGAAGAGGTCAAATCTTAACAGTTTCCTGAATATCGTTATAGTTTCCCATTTACATATTTATAGTCGCACTGCTAGTTTTATGGACCATGTGCATGTGCATTCTAAAATGTCAATTTTAAATTTGCATTTGAGATTTATTTATCGATTATATTGTTTGCTTTTTGCAATTTGGAATCTTCATAATATAATTTATTTTGGTTTCCAATAAAAAAACCAAATGTATTTTATACATTATTCGTACATCAAATCGTACGTACCAAGCATCATAAATCAGGTACCTAGTTGTACATTCTTACTCATTCTAAGTACACAACAGAGGTCGTTAAGGTAAACAAAGATCCGAATTCAAATCCTGCGTGCAGGCATAGCGCAGATAATAGGCAACAATAGGCATCTAAGATCGGAATCAGTTCACGTGAAACATAATTTACAATCGAATAATGAAACATGGCAATGTGACATGGAGCGAGGTCAGGTGGCAAGCACGGATCTACACTCACCGGCGGATCCTTGACCCATCCAGAAGAGGCTCTCAGAATGCATCTCTGTCCTGTCGCCGTACATATAAATAGGTATTTAAAATACCGTTCGGCGTGGGAACCGTGACGGGCGCCGATAACCCTGCCCGCGCCGACCGCCGCGCCGCTCTATCAGCGCAGCCGATTCCTCGAACCACACTCGTGAATCAAACAATGTGCCCGATATCGAGATCCATTTGCTTAATTTCGTAACCGAGTACCTCTATCTATGTTTTTTATCTGTGCTTTTATTTTTCAATAACTGTAGTCGAAATAAACTTCAAGTGCGACGTCAATGCTAGGTCCAAAAGTTAATGAAAAATCTACCCTAATAGTTGAAGCTTAAGGTGTAATATTGGGAGGTTGTTAGAGTGGTTTAGTCTCGACAAGGCTGCACGCTGCGAGATGTCATCTCGGCCCCCCGCTGCGCCGCGCGAACAATATTGTCTCTACCATAAACGCATTGTGAATTTAAAATCATTTCATATATTATTCACTAGTCTAAACCGGTCTCCACTTCATAAAAACGCTTTGAAATGATCATTAAGGTAAGTAAGGAATCAAGAATAACGCCCACAAATTCATTTCGTTTTACGAAATTCTTAAAGAAATAATTTACAGATGGAATTTTTTTAATAAGAAAACTATATAAAAATGTGACTTATGTATCAATATTACATCTTACTAATATATAAATTATTATATTTTACTAATATATCAAAATCAAAAATAGTAAAGAACATTTTTGGTCTTTATAATGAACATAATCTTTCTACAAAAACTTCACCACATATAAAAACAAAACAAAACTTTTCATCACAACAAAGATCATTAAACAAAGCAGTTTCCACCTATTCAAAGCTAAAAATAAATTGACTTTGATTTACACTTGAAAGTATTTCCAAACAGGTTATCAGTATAAGCAATTACCATTTTACGACTGCGTGATTCGACGAACATGGCTTTTGATGCCAAATTTGTGCTTTGTAGTTTCCTTCTAGTCGGCGCAATAAAGTCGAGTTGTTACATGGTGGTTATAAAGTGAATTGCCACACAAATACCATGATAAAAAGGCACCTACTTGCCTGGTAACACTATGCTAATTTTACATCCGTAAAGTAGTTACTTACATATGTTATAAAAACAAGTCCTACTAAGTATTAAGTAGGTACTTTATTTTCATGAAAGATGATAGGTATTTTATTTTGGTACCTTATTTTCGTGAAAGTTACAAATTTCATATAAAAAAATAAAAACATCTACCATTACCACAAGAGTGAAAACGATCCTTTTCCGATTTTATGTAAGGGCTACTCCTTTCAGATATAAGAAAAGGAACATTGAGTCAATATCATAAATATAAAACCTCTTGAGTGGTCTTTATATGCGTTCAAAAGTTGTAATTGAGCTATTCCAAACGATCGCTGTTAAATTAGGGGATCAGCAGTAACGGGTCATAGTGAGAGATGCAACATAAAGATACAGAAGCTGCACAACATAAAGCAACGCAACTGTTAAACATTTAATGAGCTGGACGATTGTTATCTGCTATTTTTATAACACTGCAAATGGTTTTTTGAAAGCAATATCAGAATTAAAGCCACGTGTTATTTTTATTTTGTACTATATAAGATTGTTGTTTACAACCTTAAGTTAAAAAGTTTCTTATGATCTTAGTATTCCACAATGACGCCTAAGTCGTGTGATGCTGATGATTTCATTTGACGTTATCATGCTCTACAAAAAATAAGTTTTGCAAAAAACTGGTTTAAATATTAATTAACTGCCAGTAACAGAAGTCATGCTGCACTAGGTATATAACATACTTATAAAGTATTGGTCTATGAGTATTTGTAGCAATTACCTACCCGCTATCGATTTTGTAATCTAGCAATAACCTTTTTTGAATTATAATTAAAAGTATTAAAACTGAGCTTTTTATTTGAAACGGGTCCGTTATAGTAAAGTTAACACATGAAACATCAAAATCGCCGCTCACCTGCTCGGCGCTCGGATCGCTATCCCACGATCGGTCTTCTCGATTTATAGATATCGCAGAATTGAAAGGCACTTCGTATTTTGCATAACGCTTCACTATAACTTGTAAGCACAATGCCCCGTGACCTACACCAGATCTGGCACGATGGACAATCTACTGGGCTCGTAGGTCAGCGGCCGATTTGAACTTATTTTAATGGCATAAACAGAGCTTTCTGTTCTATCGAAATGACATTATTTGTGGCAGTAGATATTGACATGAAACGACAATAATGGTGTTGCTAGGATCATTTCGTGATGTTTTTGCATTTTGACTAGTGTAAAATTCGTACACTCGTATACTCGTATCTACCGTTTATGACCATATTTCTAAAACTCAGTAAAAAAAGCTCGCTTAATTCAATTAAAATCTATAAAAAATATCAAAACGCCTAAATGAAACTTGTTGTGTCCAAATTAATTTATAACTGGACCTAGAGTGCTAATTAAAGCGTAGGTCTCGTTCGCTGATAAAAAAATCGTCTGAGAACTCTTGCACTGGCAAAATACATAAATCTTATTGTTGTTGAATTGGTTCGACTTCCTGTATCGACCGGTCGCGGTGAGCTCGTTGCCGCACTTCCAATAGCTGTTGTGATATTCTTTTTCTTAAAAGAATAAAAATAGAGCGAAAAAATAACGTCTCCTGTTTTTTACCAGACGACCTTGCAGCGGACTGTCTCACTGAATCCGAGACAGTTACTACAGAATGGAGTGTGATAAATAGGCGCTATTAAAACGACGTTCTGGCGCTGGACCTTCCTCTCAGAACAAATAAACCCGAGTCGTGAGCTTCCTAAACGACCATTATGGTAGCGGGTCAATCAATCAGAAGACCTCATCGATCGCGGAGAGTTACTTTTACTTTTATTCAATAACTTAGCCGATGAATATGCATGATGAAGCGATTTAAAGCATCGTCCGTTCGTTTGCGAGGTTTCGAGCGTTATTTTGTGGCCGTCACGTGTCTGTCAGACGTGTCAGAGAGACATGGCCGGCCGGTGTTGGGCGCACATCGAGATTACTTATTAATGTTTCGTTGGACAGGCTCGCCTCGCTCGCCGCCGCGCGGCTCGCGGGCGACGACATCTCGTTTAATTACCGAACTTAACATGCTCACTGACTTCCATTTAACTTATGTAAATGCAAATATTGTCCGGTGCACGCAAAAAACATAAAATATAATTATAGCAGCTACAAAATAAAAACAATTATACAGTGATTGCACGCACGACGTCGAATCGCATCTTTGTCAAAAGCTCGTGATTTTATACGGAGTTGCTAAATAAACTGAAAAATCAATTGCGTAAATGTCGAGTCACTGTAAAAGAGAAACTGGTGATACAAACGAATAATCGTCACGTCTCGTCGTAGTTTTCAAAATATAATTATGGTGGGAAAGACGTTGCGTGAACGCGCGGTGGCTTATACATTTTATGTATATCCACCATCAATCATCGGTCGTCAAACAATCAACTTTCATTTTTACGAGCGTATTGTTTATTATGGCTATCTAAATTTACATAAGTGACAAGTTTATAACAGACTTCCCCTAAAAGGAGGAGCATCTCAATTAACTTTTGATTTAAGCGTTTACACGGATGTTTTGCAATGTTATTACAATAGGTAACTTAATAAAGCTACAAGACGCATAAAGAAAGGCTGTATAAAGGTGATTGGCCAATATGAAATCAAATCTATATTTTACTGTCGTTTCAATAAAACATATTATTTATCTTAATATTAACCAGCACAGTAATTTACTAAAAAAAATTAGTTACATAAATATAAGAGATTTAATATGAAGCACTACTCCTTTTTCTTTACGTGATAAAATTTACTTTCATTTGCAAAATGCGTACCTAGATGCTACAAATTGTGGCTATTCTAGAAAGTGCTTTATCAATCCAATTGTCTGAGCCACGCCTACAATACTTGTGCGGTTACTACAAACTTTAACCACCGCCACTTCACCATTTCACTTTGAAATTTAATAAAACATACCCATAGTTGCTGAATAAAACTTGTAGTGGGACTCAGAGATACCTGTGTAACTGTGTATGTACCTATTCTATAGAAGCAGGCTGTAAAAATAGGCGTTTTCAAGTATCATTACATACAAATTATATTTTAAGGCTTTACAAATTTTAACATGTCAAAAACTTTGTAAATTTTACATGTCATGAGGAAATGCTGTTCAATAATTAAGAGATAAATGAAAAGATGATGACTTAAAATCTTACATTACCATAGATGCCGTAATTTTAATTAAGTGCGCAATTAGTTACAATGCCTAAAAAATTAAAATACTTTTGTTTATTTTTGTTCGAAAATACCAGATTTGACTCACTATTTTGTAAATTCTATTAATTGTTACACACGTACTTGTTTTTGCAGTTTGCAAATATCAAGAGGTACAAACAAAGACACGATATTAAATTTTATGGTACAAAAAAACAATGCAGTTCGTTACATCCTGATAAGCCCAAGGTTCAAATCCGCGACGGATCTCTTCTCTATGACAAGGCCGGAATGGAAGGTCTCAAATAACTATAGATTCAATTGATTTGTTAGCTCTATTTAGACACGCTTATTATTTTTTTGATGTATTATTTTGTGCAGATGTCTTTGTTGTGTATTGCATATAATTTTTTTCTTTTGTTTTTATGAGTACTTTTCTATTGGAAAGATTAAATGTAAACAATTATAGTTTTTCAAAAACACCTTGAATTTAGAATTGAACATTTTATGTAAATTTCAATGTAGTGTTACTGTTACAAAAAAAAGGTCAAAGAAAATATGTTTGTTATTAGACTTAGAAAAAAACTATTCACAAATTAACACGGTAAAATTGTTTAATCAATAAATTGCATCAGTATAATCAGGCTTGTTAAACGTTTGTCGTCAATGTTAACGAGAGTCAAATCGTAACAGATCACCGCGTAGGAATCGCTTCCGTTCTATAAAAAGTCAATGCTACTTATTCATACTTAATGCACAGATTAATTTGCATAAAGCTTTTAAGTTCTAATTGTTATCTGTATCTGTCGTCGATTAGTATGATGCTGTATGTATGTATAGATAGCTATATTAACATCTAAATCGCGCTACTGAGCAGAATCACGGAGCGCGTTGATGTCTTTTGTATGAGCCTTATGTTTTATGTATTGTTTTATAAAAAAATAAGTAAATTTACATTGATATCACTATGACATTTAATTAAATAGCAGTTATTGGATAGTTGTTATCAAATTGTAATTGATTAATTTGGGTGTTGTGGAAGCATCAATATAAGTTGGTGGCAAGTTTTAGTAAAGAATTTACATTGATATCACCATGACATTTAATTAAACAGTGATAATCAATATATTATTAATGTAATTCATTATTTTGGTCGTTGTGGTAGTGTCATAAGTTTGTGATGAGATGTTTTGGTTGTAAGCATGTTAGTATGTATTTGGTCCGGTTCTGAACAGCTTACGTTACCTACTACTAAAAGCGCCCTACCTGTTACCGTTACTTTTCCAGGATATAAAAACTTTCACCTTTATAATTATTGTATTAAATATTGGTTTCATTATACAAGGGGCAACAACTTCACCTGTATTCAAGCCATATGACAACAAAAGCTCGCGCTAATACTAAAATAGTCATTGAGTCACGCTGCGTCTAGGAGTCGTTTCGTGCAAATGTGAATTAATGAGGGTATTTATAAAATTGCTATGCAGTGTATGCAGCTCCATAGATACAGCTCTGCCATGTGGATACGGAACCCGTCCGCGGGCGGTGTCCGTTGTGTTCGTAGACTATATAAGTCAGAGACTCTTAACGATACCCTATCAACAACATCGTCTTAAGCTATGTTACTTCTTTACACGTCATTTCTATAACCAATCTTAGTACCAACATCCAGACATTATCATGGAGCCAAACAACGTCTCAACCAGCATTCAATATAATATGTATGTTATATGGCTTAACTAACAAGCAGATTTTATTGGCACAATCAATATATTCTACTTCTTTCTTTTCTACGCTCTTTTTTTTGCCCTTACACGGTCAAGGGTCTCCTAGCGGAGATAAAATCCATGTCCAAGCGGCTCGCATCCGTGTGCGTCTTCTGTGACACACAGACGTGACATCTCGTCATTGTCATCTTTTCCAAGATGGTTGCCAACATTACTCCGGCGATCGACTCCCTTCCTATCAGCATGCAGATACTTTCTCATTCAATTTCTTTCTCTTTTAATTCAAGCTCATTTCATTTCATTTCCAAAGCACACATGCCTCGAGAGTATGTCGAGAGGAGAATGCATGGTGCAACTCTAATGTCTGGTCTACCGGCTGAGAGATCGCAGTGTTCGTCCTTTGTCCAGTGTCCTAGCCGGCAGCCGCCACATTCATGCATAGTAAATAATGAGTCGGATCAGGCAGGTGGACGCGCACGCGCGCATAGGAATAGAAAGGCACATTGCAGTAATTATTTAGTACAGTTATCCGTAATGGGCCGTTTTGCGAAAGCTGTTGAGTAAATAAGCAGCGTCCTGCGGTTTCAGCCGGCAGCTCCTAGACGTAGTACAAAAAGTACAAGTATAATAAACTGACTGCAATACGATATACAATTTATAGATGGTTTCAGAAATCATGTTTAGCAATCATCATCTGCCGTTTTCGCCCACTGTCCACAGCATAGGTCCCCTCTTTAAGCTCGCCACTGGTGCCAGGCCGGTCAAGCGCAGATGGAATATGCAGGTCAAAAAGTAAGAACTAAGTAACTTATTTTTTTATTGTAATTTCCAAAACATCTTTGCACAATGTGACCGAAACCATATATGAACACGGACAAACTGATAATCGAGATACTTAGTTATTTATATGTACGAGTATGCATTTATAGCATTATGTATACGTGTTTGGCAACCTAAATAGATCTGCCTGCCTACATATTCAAATTTAAACTGATTCTCATAATATGCAATGACACATACAGGTCAAATGGATAACCTCCTTTTATTACTAGGTTAAAAAGTAAAAACTACCCTCGTAATAACAATTCCGCTGGATAAGCGGTTTCATTTTAATTAACAGTACATACCTACGGTGAACTTGTGCTCATTAATTTTGTTTGTCGTTCGTGACAGTGTGATTAAGTTGTTTCAAGAAATTATCTTGCACCGTTACACTTTGCTATTATAATTGAAATATGTGTTGTGCAATAACAAACATTATATTTTCAGTTTGACACAAAAACGTTTTATATTTTTCAACAGGTTTAAGATTAGATATTTTTTGCCTATCAATGCCAATGATTTACGACCAAAAAACTTCGTACAAGTCTTTGGGTCATCAATTTATTACAGCTTTTGTCACTTAACAAGTATCTATTGAATATTATACCTAATAATTCTAGCTTATTCTATATAAGTTAGATCGCCTGATTTTTCTTAATATAATTTAAGTCAGCTTAGCAGCCATTAAAATTCTCGTACAATTTAGCGTTATCAGTTTGATAAAACGTTTCTGTCGAGTTTGTCCAAACGTGTTTAACGTCCGCGTGCAACGAGTAGCGCGCGATAAATCTTTACCCCTCGATTAGGTTATCTAGAAACTCGGCGAGATGTGTCGGTGTGATAGAGTAGCCGCGTTACTGCCTTCATACAGAGGGTGTCGCGCGGCACCGCTGCAGCTACACTACGGCCCCGCTGCAGCCACGCTGCGGCGTGAGACGGCCGGCCAGCGCTCCCGGGCCGCGCACGCCCGCGGGTCAGGGGTTAAGCGATACTTTATTTTGAATAATTTATATGTCGTACCGCGATAGACGGCGTGCCCTCCGCCTCGTACTATTTATGGTAATACGGGATATCTCGCATTGCAAATGCGCTGAATGTGTCGCCACCAGAAGCGGCGCGCTCGCGATAAACACCGCTCGGAATAAATTTTATATTCGCTGTGGAAATGAGCCTGTTTCACGACTAATATATTTCGAGTTTTATTTTATTGTAGCTTTTAGTACACCTACCTACTTCATGGTTTACGCTTTGTAATACAAGTGGGTATTATGGCTTCGTAACGATAAAATGTATGCACGTTACGAAACTTTTTACTTACTATAATATGAATTGCGCCTGTCATGACATGACCCGATGGTGATTCGAAACGAATTCATTAATTAATGAAATATGTTATTCGATCGCCAGAAATGGACGTTATTAATGTCGATTGTCCACTAAATCACAATCAGAGCTCGAACAATCGATCGCAGTGAAAAATTAATTGAAACGTTTCAGGTTTGTGTCGCCGATGGTCAGACGAGTGCGACTCAAAAATCACTTTTAAGAAATTGCCATTAATCAAAATTAATGGAGTTATTATCGTACTGGAACTTTCAAAAAAACTTATTGCGAACATAAATCAGTGCTAAGGGCCGAGCGCAGTGAGCTTTCTAGGACGGCGCGAGGAAACTCACTAACATCTCCTTCATACTCGGGCAATTACTCGTTTTTGAAAGTTTTATCACCAATTACTACATATTTAAAATTAGTTTCAATAATTAGCATAACAAGACTGCGTTAATGGAGTGTCACAACATTAATAACAATTTGATGAGAGCGGCTCACAAGGTCAGCGATTGTCTGTTTAGATGCGACTACTAAATTAATGTCTATAACCATATACATATATCTAATTTTGTGATTTATTCGGTTCCTAATAAGAGCACAAAAGCCATTATTGATCAAAATCGTTCAGCTTATTTAGGCCGAATGAACGATGAGATCACTTTACAGATGAGGTGAGGGCTACGTGTTTCATAATTACTATTGTTGTGATTTATATACGCATCAAGATACGCCCGATAGCAAGAAAGTAAAAATACAGAATAGCGAACAATATGACGTGATATTTTTAATAGATAATGGTGTTGATGGACGGCAGCGAGCCGGCGGCGCGCGCGCATCGTGGGAACCAAATTTCGGCTCGACGATCTACAAGTTTTGCAATCGTTTGTATAATATTAAGCACCTGATTGGATACATAATCAACGTTCTCTGTTGCTTTGTTCTCCACAAACATTTACAAACAATTCAGTTACAAATCACCTTATTGAACAGCGTCGAATAAAGACGTGCGATGCGAATAAAATAGCGGCTACACCCAAAACAAAACAATAAACCGATCATGCGAAACCAAAACAAGCTCAAGGTCTTCAAGTGCAATTACGTCCTCAGAAATACGGAAACGAGGGAATCTGTTCGAAGTGAGAGACGAAGGAATCGAAGCGGCATCGGTAGTCACTAGCCAGCGTACTTTGATATAATTGGCAATATTTTAACAAATAAAGTAGTGGGGAGGGCGGAGCGACATGTTTATGTGACCCGGCCAGCCTGACCCGGCCCGCTTGCCAAATGAACGAAAGCTCGGGTCGAGACACTTTCTACGCCTGCATGCACCAACATTTTCATTATCGATCGCTTTCATAATTCAACTGACATTTTTCTTCCATTCAATTGCACCGAAAAAATAATACGTACCCAGGGCGCGTTTATTAACTTTTAATCGCAGTTGCGGAACGCAAGCTTTTTACCATCTGTTTCATGCCTTCTCGGTCGCATTAATTTAAATGTGCTATTTTCGTTCTGAATCTTGATTTGATCGCAAACAGCAGACGCAAGAATAAAGTTACAAAATACTTGTTTTGGGATATGTTTCTATTCGGATTCATTTATTTTTCTGTAATGGCATCAATGCCAGTCACTTTATAAATATTTATAAGCGTTATTTATGAGACTACTTAGAACAGAACATTGAAAGTCTTTACTGATTTAAATCTGCGTTTATATAAAACGGTCATTGTATTTTCTCTGGCGAAGAATAATTGCTGTACTGTAACTGGACCACGATTCTGCATTTTATTTTCAATAATCAATTTCTACGCTTACGGCGGCCGCTGCAATTTCCTTGACTTGATTTATTACTTAGTTTTGTAAACATGTTCTTTTGCTTTAATAATTAACCTCTTATTTACAGTTCCGTGAAAAGACGACCGTTAATATATGAGTCGAGAGTTAAATATGATTGTCGCTGCAAGTTATTACTGGGAGCGCTTAATATAAATTTGATGAATAAAATATCGTAATGAGCTATTTTATCTTTACGCGTGATGTTATCTCGCAGAGGCGGCATTAATTCCCACATGGCTATATGGCCGGCTGACTGCAGCTCTGCACAAAGGCGACCTCGCACAAAATCACTTTTAGTTTCTTTATTTGTCCCGTCGCGCCGCGCCTACACCACCGGACAAATATGAAAACCGTTTATTTTAGACTTATTGAAAAACAAAACTGTTATACTTCATGACTTCCTGGTGTTGGAAAAAATTAACTACATTACTAATTACACCAATCCAAATTATTTTGCTAACAGCTTCTGCTAGATACTACTAATACTATCTACCCACACACAAATCAATAGAATCCAGTAGTAAAAATAATTATAACGTAAAAGTCAACAGTGTATATTTTTGAATGACCATCATTTGTGATTTTTACGGTCTGTTAACGGCTCGTAAAGGATCGCGGCAATTATTTTGATGGTTATGGCCGTCACAAATTGTGATGACAATGCTTCCTCGTATGGTGAAAGTAAACAGAATGTGAATAAATCATCGGCAGTACGAGTATGAGATAAGAGGAGGATGAAATAGTGTGTTTTGCGAAGACGAACACGCGGACGGAGCCATGTGACACGGTGGCATGGAGCAAGGAAGGCAGGTAGATGTGGCAGTAGAATCACAGAGATTTGATAAAGCAATTTGTAGGTGATTAGAAATAGATACTTTTTAACATTGCTTCTGATTTTCTTGGTGCTTTGCATTTATTTCATAGTAGTTAGAAATAAAACGTTTTCTTTAATTATCATTTTAATACAGGACAGGTATGTAGCGATATATGTACTTACTTAATTCTCGCGTACTCGTATGTTTAAAAAAACAAAAGTAAACAATACATTTTGACTGCATTGAATGTAAAGCTTCTTGAATGAATACTAGGATAGCAAAGCTAGACACACTAGAATTAATTATTTAGATTGTTAGACACTTTACATTAGACATATTTCTCTAAAACATAGTTTTTTTACAAGAAGAGAGGCCTATGCTTAGCAGTGGGCAATAGCAGGCTGATGATGATGATGATTATAGTTTTTTCAAAACTATATCCAGTAAACATGTCACATCCAATAGATTCCTGCATACAAGTGCGTGTGCGCATGTAGTGATGGGTCAGCGTGCTGAGTACTACTCGGGCTTTCTATACCATTCTATACATTACGCATGGCACGCGGAATAAACTTGTACGGTGAATTATTTAGAATTACCCACCTGTGGTACCTACTGGGCTTTCATGGGAACGTAGATAATAAGTTTTATTAGTATTTCCATTTGATTTGATATATGTAGGTATGTGAATATGTTTTTTTATGTATCAGTGAAGGTGAATATATAAAATAAATCCTTATATTTTTACTAGTTGAAAATATTGTAATTAACGTTTTGTTTTATTTATTTCATGTATTGTTCATTCTATAGCTAATTTTGATACGTACCTTTAATTTCTGTAGAGATCAGTTAAGATATATTTATACATTGGGCAAATTCAATTTCCTCAAACAAAGTGAAGTGGGTCGATCTGATATAAGTGGCTATTGAAAAACGAAACCATAGCAGTAATGAGTGCGCGGTAAAAAGGTCGGTCGGCTTGCGACACTGCGGGCCTCCATATTGTAGTCACAGGAACTTGCGTTTGCAGAGAAATGATCAATAAATTTGAGCCGTCAATAAAGATATCGATCAAAATTACAGGGTTCAGATGATTTAACAAATATGCTCGGATCGCCTGCGTCGCCCGCCAGGGTGGCCTGACTCTTCCATGAAACTGTAATGTTATGGCCCTTAACAACATTTTACCCGGTCCACGAAAGCTGCACCAATTTCTTTAATTACCCAACCGAATTGAGCTTGGAGTCACTTAATTAAACATAAGAATCTTTATTTGCAAACAGAGTTTACGAGGCTATTCTGTTTGCAGAGGTGTAATTACCGAGGAGCACACGATCAGGGTTAATGACTTCCACTCGAAAGTACCACACGAGAAAAATAAAATGATATTGTAAAGCACGTTTTAAAACAATGCAATCATGCTATGTTAAACGGCCAATCTGGCGAGTGGTACGGTTACATTTGTTTTTACAGGTCGTTGGAGCTTGAAATGAAGGATCGAGTTGTGACGCCCAATGAGGATTATTTGAAGCAACAATTGGTTTCAACTCGTGCGGCTACTGACGTGGGAACCTTGCAGTTTGGAAGCCAACTACGAGACGTATCAATCGACGAGTCATTATTTTGATTTTCAGTTCCGTACTCTTATAAATACATAATAATAATAATAATAAATATTTCGGGACATTGCACACAGCGCCATCTAGCCCCACACTAAGCAAACGCTTGTGTCGTGGGTACTAGATAACAGATATAATACTTATATACTTTTCTTTTGTAAATACATACTTATTATACATACAAACAACCAGACTCAACACAAGAAAGGTAGGTAACACATTCATTGCTAACTTACTACATAGGTAGTAAGTTAGCAATGAATGTGCTTTGATTGAGTAATAGACTGCGATGGCACCCTGAGCGTGCGTTACTCCAGTATAAAGGCGAGTGCGTCTCATTAACGCCTTGCGCAAGCTCGAAAGCGGCCCTCGGGGCGCTCGACGCTCGTGGCAGGGACAAGCCACGCAAATTACTTTGGCACCGTTTGACGGCGGGAAATTTCATTACCACGAGCACATATCATTATTATCTCGCTGGCAATCTACATATTTTACGCAGTAATAAATGCGCGGGTAGTTTCACTTTCCGACACTGGTTTTCGAAAATGACCCGGCTTCATATATTTGCCGGTCGAGGCTCTCGTGAAGGGCGTGTTACAGTTTTAAGTGAATTTCTTTCTGACCTCTCGCTTCAAGGTGTCGTGTGTAATTACTCGCGCCCTGATATATAATTTGGCGTAAACAACATAAATGACATTTACAAAGTTAATATCACCAGATTGTAGCGAACGAATTACAATAAAAAATCAAGAACGACATGACATGTCGAGATCGAATAACTGAACTTTGACTCGAAAGTCATTAAACTGGTTACCGTTTTAATATCTCAAGCAGATTGTATAATGTCAGCAATATAGGCCCAAATATGGTGTGTGACAGTTCGACCTGCTCGTTTGTGCAACTGCAACATTTACAGATATTCACATACCTGCCCCAAAAACCCTTACATCAAAAATAAGTTTAAATCTTAAAGTTCTAAACTAAAACGTTTTGTTGAGTAGCTAAATTGTAACACTTTACTCCATTAAAAACAAGCAATACCACGCGTTGAAGTCTTTTATTCTACGTTTCCACACTTCTATAAAAACAAACAGTTGTTCATATACATTGTACAAAAAAAGGATCCAACAGAGATAACTTGGTACGGTATTTTAATACTTACATAATGTTATGTTTCTTTTCAGTTCTTGAAAAACTTTTTGCTATTGATAAGGGCACGCGTTGAACTTTTATACACTACAGACTTACATCGGTACGTACGGTCAAAAGCAGAGCGTAACAGCACATTTTAACGTACTTCGGTATTAATTATGAGTTTTGATTAATCATTATTGTCTTTTTTTAACTCAATTACAAAAACTATATATCAAGCAATTTACCTACTAAATAATGTTTCCATTATAGTAGTTTTTCATACGCTAGTCTTAAGAGCTTTGTGTCATCTTAAAACCTGTTCACATTGAAATATCAATTGTTTTGTAGTTTTTCATATTTGTAATACGATACTGAAAGTATAAAGAAAGAAAGAAAGAAAACATTTATTGTGACAGATTTTAAAAACACACAGGAGTAAAAACATAAAAAACAAACATAAAATCTGCCACAACACAGCCCCAACTCAGCATAATGCTGGTTGTGTGGAAGCAACCAGCGCTGGTCTTCCGTTGGGGCTGGCTGTGACGTCACGCACGTACAAGAAGGCAGGCAAACAAACAAAGGACCTATACAAAGAATAATAATTCCGAAACATGCAGAGTATTAATGTAAGCGCCGAGTGACTTGACGCTTGACTTATCAGAGCGCCGCTCTGATAAGTCAAGCACGAAAGCCCTGCAATCAGGAAGACTTGAGAAATCCCAAACAAGGCCCGCGCCGGCGCAAAATTAAATATTAGACATATTTCGTTAAATTGGATCGAGTTACAGCTCGTTACGGACACTTGACAGCGTAATGACAGAGCCCCGCCCCTTGTAATCGGCGCGCGTGATTATACTCCACATCACACTTGAAAATAATTTTGTAAATTTAATTTTTATACCTTATCAAAGTCCTCGTATGTTTTCTCTCACCGCTGAGCGCTAAGCGTATCATTACTCGAATTCAAGCCCACAATTACTCGATCGAGTTGGTGTAAAAGTTCCCGAAAAGTAGTACGACGCCGCTATCAGCTACCCGAAGATTAAAGGATTGATTGATTGTTTTTATGTGACCGATAAGCTCCGACACTTTCAGGCGGTTTCTTCAAAAATGCCTTGATTATATGCCCTTTGCATATGCGCTCTCGTTTCGTGAAATTTATTCACATTTAATGTTGTACCATTACAGAGTTGACGGTAACAGAATAACAAGTACCTACATACTGTTCGGTGATTCCTTTTAACTTTCAGTAAATGAATAAAACTAATTATATATCTAAAAATTATTAGACGGTTACCTCGATTAACTATTTTCGTAATTATTATAAGTTACGTAGCGTCATAATGATATCCTTAATTTTTATGCAAGTCGCATAATAATAACATTATATTCCAGTATTATAGTTGTCAATAAATTATTTTAATTGCGAATAAATACAATTATAATTCGAGCATAATATCGTCCTGAGGCAAAACATGAATATTAGCATCGAAATAGCATCCACACAATGGGATTCGCATACCTCACGATATATAAGGTATTTATACATGTATTATATACCAGGTTCATCACACTCACGTTATCTCAACGCTGTACATTTTGCAAGCACCTGTTACTACAAGTATGGTCCTTAAAGTAGAAGGTGATAAAGTACTCAGTTCAAACGAACTGTAATAGTAAGTCATAAAAACTAAAAACGATTCTAACTTCAAAGTTTATCGTATTACTAATTGTGTACTAACCAAACTAGCTCTAACAGAGGCCTTGTGACTCGGTGATTTTTATCGAAAAATGTGTATTACATCACATAAATACTAAAAAAATACACAAATTGAATGTAGATTACAGTCGTCACTTTTAACTTTTTTAGTCTTTTTGTAAAAAAAACTCAGCCTGAAATGAAATTACAGTCTTACAGTCAGCCTTATATCTTAAGCGTAGAGATGCCTAAGGTAATTATTACACGTCACTGAAAAATTAAGGCGAAGGTACGATAAGCCGAGAGCAATAAAAATACCGAGAGAATTCGAGTGAAATGGAACTCGGCGAAGGCTGATGTGTCGCCGAGGGCTCGGAGAAATGACACCGGCTGTTGTAACTTTAAGGTTAGTCTTTAATTAACTATAGACATTATGGTTAAATCATTACTTTACATAAATAATCATCATCATCATCAGCTTAATGAGACCCACCGCAGGGACCACAGACTCACTTTTTTCCTTCACTAAAACAGTATCTACTGGCAGAACAATATTGTCAGTCTTATATTGCAAAGATCTAGCAGCCCTTAAATCTGAAAACTTATCCCAAAACTTCAGCTCCTAAAACACATGCTTGGATTTTGTGCATATGTATCATACAAATTGCACTTTAGCACTTAATTTGTTTTAAGGTGCACAGAATTGTAATTTGATATATAAGCTAATTTATACATTAATTGACTTGGCTACCTGTTATTAATTGTATGGTAAAGTCATTGTAAAATAGGCAGATATTTATTGCAACACAACGCATTTTTTAAAACGTCAGCACTTAGTTATCTGTTTACAAAGTAAACCATGAAAGTAAAGCTTGTAGTCCACATCCTTGTAAATCGATTACACGTCATGTTTCAGTGCAAGAAGGTGCGGTTCAGATCGCGTGACGGACTTTAATTATCACGAGGTGTCGATACGAGAATCGACACGCAGAGACTTAAATCTCGAAACAAATCATTGTTATTATACCTGGTGATAAGTGGAAACCTTATTTTCGTTACTTTTTATTTAAACTTCCGAGCTTATTACTGCCAAACTGAGTAAACACCGCATTTTTAAATTGACAGCGTATATTTTATACCGCGCATGTAAATAACAAATTGACTCTCGTTTATTTCGACTGTCCTAGATTTGGAATTAAAGATTTGAGCTGATTTATATCTTTACATTGAATTTATTGTAATGAAAATAACTTCTCATGTAATAAAATAAGTCGGGAATTCACAACACGATTTCAGCGGTAAACAGATTAATGAAAAAAAAACTTTCAGAAGACTAATAACTTCCTTTTTTTGAAGTTGGTTATAAAGAAAGTGTCACGGACCTTACTAATCTGGAGAAAAACTAAATTAGGTACGAAATGGGCACCTGTTATATTAAATTAAACTTTTATTGGAAAATGAGCGAAAATAATCACGACCGGCAGGATTCCAACCTGCGTATTTCTGCTACCGTCAGAACGACTTAACCACTAGGCTACGGTCTACTAACTGCCAGGCGCGAAAATCCACACTCATTTCCATACACTTCAGACTGAGCGGCTGATGGCGCCACTTGTGCTGTCAGAATATGTCTAACAAGCACTCATATCGATGTACTATGGACACCTGATATGACGAGAAATGGGCCTTTCGCGTTTTAATTATGAGTTAATTTATTAAGTGCTAACCTAAATAAACTTTTATTGGAAAATGAGCGAAAATAATCACGACCGGCAGGATTCGAACCTGTTATATTATCTTGGGCGGTATTTTTTTATTGTATAGGTTTACATTTAAAACAAGGAACCTTTCGTTAAGTAAACTATGTAGCAATCTAGGATCTATCGCGGTAGCTTAGAAGCAACTCGCCATTTACAAGTAAAAGCTTACAGTTGACTACATGTAGTCTGTATAATGTTCCGCATCACTGTGGTCTACGATGTACCACACTTACCTACAAGAAACGCCCACTATTTCTGAACACTTTCAGACCCACCGTTACACAAGTTTCCTGAAAACCCCAGCTCCCTCTCCGCTGTATCGGAGGGGTATCTCACGGCCTTCCGCCACGCTTCTCACCTCGAGCCGCGATGCTTTATCGCCTGCAATCGACGTCACATCATATAGACATCGCATTATTGCAAAAAATCCAACAAAAAAAACAGGACAATTGAGACTCATTAAGTAAACGCTTATAATTATATTAATTACATAAACGAAAGTGACTTTTTAGTTTCTTGCTATTTCGCATGAAGCTGCAACAACAAATCTTCGTAATTTTGGACGTGGAGATAATATAAGGTCCGAAGAGCGATACGAGCTACTTTTCATCCCGATTCAAAGCAGACAAAACCGCAGGAATCTACTAGTACCAAACGATTACCACGTGACAGCTCAAAATATGTTTGTCTGAAATATTTCGTAGTGACATATACATGGCGGAACAATTCGTATAGATCCATTTATAGGTGGTAAGACGTTTCTAAAACCTCTGTCGCCTCCAATCGCGCCACTCATCTATTACACGAATTCACCCACTAAACCGAATGTCGATGACCCTCCCGACCTCATTCCTCCTTGTAGGGAGTTTACGAGTGACAGCCGCGTGCTAACCTCCTTGCTTTTTATTGTTGTGTTCGACAGGTTCGTGCAAGATGGTACCTACAAGGGACATGGGCAATTTGGTGACGACAGTTTTATTCAGATGTTTGTTTATAGTGGGCTGCATTTTCATGATAGCTGATTTGCGCGCATGTCACATTGATGTTATGAAAGGACATCCGTTAAGAAAGGATTTTTGGAAATGCCACTTTTAAAAGGGTGAAATAGGGTATGCAAGTTTTACTTCTTAATGCGAACAAAGCCGCAAACACTCACTTGGTAAGTATTATAAAAACTACAGATAGATTAGTTGGCTAGAGATATTTAAGAGGTTCTTTTAGATTACGAGTAACAGCCGCGTGCTAACCTCCTTGCTTTTTATTGTTGTGTTCGACAGGTTCGTGCAAGATGGTACCTACAAGGGACATGGGCAATTTGGTGACGACAGTTTTATTCAGATGTTTGTTTATAATAGTGGGTTGCATTTTTATGATACCAAATTTGCGGGCTTGTCACACTATTATTTTTACAAACAAAGGTACGAAACAGCTATGTGCTTACCTCGTTATGTTCCTGGTACTCGCACACAATGGTCATAACATTCGCAGACCACCCAACGATCCTCGTACCACGCGGATCAGGTTACATGTCGCCAACTCAGCATCCGGCCGATAAGGCTCGGCTTAGGTGTTAGGTATAAAATAAGATTGCATGTTAGAATAAGGCAGTCTAAATAAAATCTTTAGTCTGAACAGACGTAGTGTTTAATTAATTAGTTTTTAAAAAGACTTTCGTGCGTTCCCGACTTTTAACTGGCGCAGCCGGGCCGGATATCAGTTGCTAGCCAGCGCGTGTGAATATTCGCGTGAATTCCGCGATCCTCGAGCGGCAGCAGTGTGCCAGCACCCTAGCATCGGAAGCTGACACCGGTATCCCCGAACCAAACAAATTTGTTAAAGCGGACTAAGATGGCGCTGGGCATGTAAGTACATAGAGTAGCATCCTCTGGAGTAAAATCCTCCTGCTTACCCCATCCCCATCCACGAAAATTGTTTTCTAGTATAAGCCTATTTTATTGTGATTAAAATTGCACAATTTAAGTAAATTTAGTTATATTGTGATTAAAATTGCACAATTTAGGATAATTTAGGGTAACTGTGACTAAAACTGCACAACATAGATTAATTTAGATATATACGCGATTAAAATTGCGCAATAGGTTAAATTAGGTAAATTGTGACGAAAATTGCACAGATAATTATAATTAAGTATAAAATATTTTAATTTAGAAGGAATAGTAATAGATAGTTGTAAAAATGGTGGATGCAGCCACAGCAGCTACCATAGCACCGCCCCTTCTTAGGGACATGTTAAAACTGGTCCCTGATTACGACGGCAACACTAAAACTTTGACGCTTTTCCTTAAAAAATGCGAGTATGTCATTCAGTACTTTCAAGGTACCACCCAAAGAAATGAATTCCTTATGCAATGTCTCACCAGCAAACTCGTTGGAAAAGCTGCCGCCCTAATCAGTGAGCGGGGTGACTTCACAAGTTATGACGACCTCAGGGCATTATTGATCCAACATTTCGGAGACCCGCGTAGTGAAGAGTCAGTAGCGTTTGAACTGGAATCCCTTAAATTGAAAAGCGGAGAGTCCTATCTAGATTTCTGCGGACGTGTGCAGGACATGCGCGCAATATTATTTTCGAAAATTCACCAAAATTCGGCAAATAGCGAAGACGTGAAACAGGCGAAGAAAATAATTCATAATAACACGGCTTTGAACGTCTTTCTCTACAACCTACCTGAACACATGGTTAGGGTGATTCGGCTGAAACAACCCCTAACTCTAGAAGATGCCCTTAAACATGTCCTGGAGGAAGTCAACTTCCAGGATCAATACCAATTAAGATCAAAAATGCTACAGCACTTGACAGTACCAAAACCTCCACCTCTTCCGGTAATGCAACACCCACAATTCAAATTCGGTATCCCTAATCAAGCCCCAATGGCATTCAGACCACAGCCTATACGACCTCCATTTAATATTAACAATAATTACAGACCTCCTATGCAGTTTGGTTACAAGCCAAATTTCCCAACTCAAACAAACATACCGCGACCTCAAATGACCCCCTTTGGGTACCGCCCACCTCAGCCATTTAACCAAGGAGGGTATCGCCCTCAAGCAGGACAATTCGGATACAGGCCGCCACAGCCTCAAGGCTTTCGTCCACAACCGGGACAGTTTGGTTACCAGCAACCCCAACATCAAGGCTACAAACCACCAGTGCCATTTACCAGTGACGTCACCATGAGAACGGTACAACCAAGACAGGTACCCCTGAATGAAATAAACATAACACAGGAACAGGCCGACGACTTCAACCCTAATTATGAGGAACAAGGTTATGGTTACTATGAGGACCCTAACTTGTATTACGACCCCATGGTTGAATACACTGAAGAACAAATCAATGAAGAAGAGACCAAGGACGATACAGTGGAAAATTTTTGCTTAACCCTGAGCTCAAAACCCCCGAGGTAATTGAGCTCAACTACGACGCCACCCGAAAACTACCCTATGTAAAATTCAACGATATAAATGCAAAATTTATGCTAGACTCAGGAAGCAGCAGATGTTTTATCAGCCCAAGGAAGGCAGACACTCATTACCAGCAATACAAAAGAAATGAACCCTTCGAGGTAACAAGTACTCACGCATCCAGTTCACATAATCATGTGGTGGACATACCCTTATTCAAAGAATTCAACGAAGAAATGGACCACAAGTTTTTCGTATACGACGTAGACCCCAAATATGATGGAGTCATTGGATGGGACCTAATGCTTAAATTGAAAGCCAAAATTGATCTAGACGACAGAACTTTCAAAACACAAAACGCAACCATCCCAATATATTATGACAAGGATCATTCGGTGACCCTAGAACCAAGGTCAGAAACCCGGGTAAAGATACCAGTGTCCGTAGAAAACGGAGATGCAATTATCGAATACAAACAATTTTGTGAAAATGTCAGGATGCCTGCCGCTATTGTGAAGTGTGAAAATTTTTATGCCACCACAGTTATCCAAAATGCATCTGAAAATGAAGTAGGCATGACTATAAAGAAACCCTTTGTTGTACGGCCAGTCCGAAACGATGACGTAATAGCATGTGACCTGAATTACATAACGGAATCTACTGAAGTAGAAATTGATCAGCTACTCAAGGAAAACCTAGCAAAGCTACGCTTAGACCACCTTAGCTCGGAAGAAAGAAAAGCTATACATGACTTATGTATAGAATATAAAGACATATTCTACTGTGAAGACCTACCCCTTACCTTCACGAATCAGGTTAAACACCAAATCAGAACAACAAGCGACAACCCTATATACATAAAGCCGTATAGACAGGCTCCAGCCCAAGCTGAAGAAATTAAAAATCAAGTAGAAAAGCTGCTCAAGGACGACGTGGTACAAGAATCACACTCACCTTGGAGCGCTCCGGTGCACCTCGTCCCTAAAAAGCTTGACGCTTCCGGACAAGTAAAATACCGAATGGTAGTCGATTATAGGCGCCTTAACGAAATAACGACGGACGATCGCTACCCTCTACCGAACATCTGTGACCTTTTCGACAAATTAGGTAAAAGCAATTATTTCACAACACTGGATCTTGCTTCCGGTTATCATCAGATCGAGATAGCACAAGAGGACAGACAAAAGACAGCGTTTTCTACCCAAAATGGTCATTATGAATTCCTTCGCATGCCATTTGGCTTAAAAACGGCCCCAGCAACCTTCCAACGTGCCATGGACAACGTACTAAGAGGGCTGCAAGGTATACACTGTTTGGTATATCTAGATGATATACTTATATATTCTAACGGACTCCGCGAGCATCTGGAGAAGTTACGCGCAGTCTTTGATAGGCTCAGACTCACCAACCTCAAGGTCCAACTAGACAAATCAGAATTCCTACGGAGAGAAGTTCAATATCTTGGTCACACACTAACTAAAGACGGACTCCGACCAAATAATGACAAAATCCAAGTGGTGATTGACTACCCAATTCCAGAGACTCAGACAGAAATAAAAAGATTCCTGGGATTTATTGGCTACTATCGAAGATTTATCAAAGATTTTTCAAAAATAACACAACCGTTAACAGCTTGTTTAAGGAAAGGAAAAACTGTTGAAAAATCGGAAAAATACATCGAAGCCTTTCAAAAGTGTAAAGAGCTGTTAATCAACGCCCCGATACTTCAATACCCGGACATGAACAAGCCCTTCATATTGACCACCGACGCTTCGGAAGTGGCAATAGGAGCCGTGTTATCCCAAGGGACAATTGGCTCTGACCGACCTATTGCATACGCCAGTCGAACTTTATCGGACACAGAAAGAAAGTACAGTGCCATCGAAAGAGAGCTATTGGCAATAATTTGGGCCACAAAACACTTCCGGCCGTACTTATACGGAAGGAAATTTGACATTGTTACCGACCACAAACCCTTGCTCTGGCTATATCAACTAAAAGAGCCGGGCAGTAAGTTAACACGTTGGCGTTTACGACTTCAAGAATACGATTTTGACATAAAACACAAAAATGGACAACTAAATGCAAATGCTGACGCACTATCACGTCTCAAACTTAATGCATTGACTACAGCAGAAGAACCTGACGATATATCAATGATTGTCAATCTAGATAATCCTTCTCAGCAATCTGACACCATATCTATATCCCACTCAGAGAGAACGGCAACCAACAGTCCTATAACTATCTCAGACACAGATTCCATAGACCAAATTTTGAGTAAGGAACCCGAATGTCTCGTACCATCGGAGACAAGTTCCAGCGCTACAGAAACGATTCATTCAGGCAGAGACTTAGAATCTCTAGGTATACCTATATTACATGAAGCTGTGGACACAAAACCAAACCAAATACTCGTGTTTCAAAAATTCACTGACGGACTACAAGTAACCGATATATCTACGAAACATCAAAAAATTCTAGAGGTTTTCTTACCTCACGGCAAACCAGACCTTGTATGTGAATTCCTAAAAAAATACATTAAACCCAAGAACAAATACTTCGTTTACTTCGAGACCACACAGCACCGACGAGAATTTAGCAACGTCGTGATTTCCATGTTCAAACAAGGTACTATCAATTTTCATGAATGCACCGAGAGAGTGATTAACGTTGAAAATGAAGACGAACAAAAATTGATAATCAAAAAGATACACGAAGGAAAAACATGCCACAGAGGTATAACAGAAACAATTAAAAGAATAAAGCGATCTTATTATTGGCCCGACATGCAAGAAACGGTCTCTGCAGTAATAAACTCGTGCGACCAATGCAGGATCGCCAAGTATGACCGAAAACCAATCAAACCAGTATTACAACTCACTGAAACACAGGATGCCCCATTCCAAGAATTATTCATGGATATATTTTCCATCGACTCCAAATCCTACCTCACGATAGTAGACGCGTTCAGCAAGCTAGCACAGGCAATAGAGATACCATCACGGTCAACGCCCGAGGTAGTAAGAGCACTCCTTAAATACTTCAGTTTCTATGGCATTCCGCGAAAAATTAGCTGCGACCCCGGTACCGAATTTAATAACGACCTACTCCGAGAACTTACTCAATTACACAAAATAACACTGCACATAACTACACCAAATAACCCGAATTCTGTCGGCATAGTAGAGCGTTTCCATTCCACCATAATTGAAATTTATCGCCTAGCCAAATACGAAAAGAAATACACAGACGCAGCAAATATAATGACTTATGCTATAATGGCATACAATAATACCATACATAGCGCTACAGATTTAACACCATTCGAAGTTGTATTTGGACACACAGAATTAAATTCCTGTTTTGAAGTACAATTTGACAAAGCTTATAAACAACAACTGATAAAAGATCATAAGAAACGTATTAATGAATTATATAAATTCATCTCGGAAAAACTGCGAAAAGACAAAGAAAAGGTGAAGCATAAACGCGGTGGAGAAATAGTACCGCCGTTCACGGAAGGACAGGCATTATATGCGAAGGCAGTAAACAAAAGACAATCCAAGGATAAACCTAGGTACCAAAAAGCTATAATAACTGGCGAAGCTAAACAAAACGTCGTACCCATAAAAATCAAGGACAGAGACACCAAGGTCCCAATTAAAAATGTAAAACGCCCTCCGCAGGTGGTGCTTCCTCCTGGTGATGGTGACGTGCGTCCATGCCCAAGGTCTCCAGAGCCAGGGCCTTCAACTTCAAGAAATTAATGAAAATCCAGGCCTCCTCCCAGTTAAGCAAGGTCGCGCCTCGCTACAGTACGATAGTTGGTCTATTATAAAAACTATAGATTTAACAGGTATCTCCTCCGACTTGCAATTTCATTCGCAACAATATTCAAAGTTTTGTAACAAGGTTATATTAGCCTCTAAAAATGTTTCCTCCCTCATGATTAAATTTAAAGACTTTCAGTCTCAAATTGAATACATCCGTGATGAGGCTACAGAAAAACTACAGAAGTTAGTACCTAGCAAACGCGTAAAACGAGGTCTTATCAACCCTCTAGGTTCTTTGATCAAAGTAATAACAGGAAATCTAGATAACGATGACGCTATTCATTTCGAACAATTATTAACTGACACACAAACCCGTGAGCAAGCCGTTTCCAATAAAATCACTATTATTACCGAAATGCTGGATCACATCGTAAACTCAAGTGAAATTGTAAATGAAAACACAAAGCTTCTGAATGATAGAGTTAATAAAATAGAATTTTACCTAAGATCACATGATAATTTCGAGGAACTTCTAACTTTCCATATTATAAATGTATTCAACCTCTTTATTAGTAATTTCCGCACTATTTCCATTAAACTCGGCGATGTAGAGATGGCTTTAGCCCTTAGTAAAGTGTCTGTACTCCATAAAACTGTAATAGATTCTGTAGAGATTATAACATTGCTGAAAGAAATAAGTACATATGGTAAGCTTATGTATCCTGTAAATAATCAAAACCTAATAAATTTAGAAGAGACATTCTCTGTTAAAGCATACCTTAAAGACAGTTATGTTAGGTTTATAATTGATGTTCCATTAGTTGAAAATGAATGTTATGTATATTATAAATTGTACCCACTGCCCATGCTTAACCATACCACCGCCGATACCTTTACCATAATTCCTGAATATCCCTTTTTACTCCAGGATGAGAAAAGCTACCGCCCACTTGCCCAAAAGTGTAAAGAGATAACCGCCAAAGAGTACCTGTGCTCTGAAAGCAGCATCGCGCCTTATTTCGCAGAAACCTGTGTGGAACAGTTAATGAAATACCGAGCACATCTACCAAAATGTAGTAAGCACTAGATCATTACAGAAGAAATAAAGACACAGAAAATCTCTGATAACGTTTGGATTATCTTCTCCAAATTTAAAAAGCTGCTTACGCAGCAATGCAGCGACGACGTCATACAGGAGCCACTGAGAGGTACATACATTCTCACTATCCAGAAACCATGCGATGTCACCATTGGCACTCTGCGACTCCGTGCAAACCGTTTCCATGAATTGGGAAATTCTTATAACCGCATACCTATTGTAAACTTACCTGATCTATCAGAAAACAAAATGGAAAATATGGAACCCATAAACCTGCAACGAGTTAACCTAGATGACGTGCAACACCTCAATTATATGTTGAAGAAAAGTGTGAAAAGTGTTCAAAATTCAAGTGAAGTGAAAAGCCTTGGCATTGCCACAATTGTGCTCTATATAATCTTATTGGTGTTTTTTGTATACACATTACAGTTAAAAATTATACCTTATATCCGGAAAATCTATGAGACACCCTCAACCCCTGTAATTGAACATGAAAATGTAAATGAAAATCCGATTTTACTTGTAAGTTAAGAATGTTATTCGCATAAGTTCGCTGCCTCTACAAACCCCTCCAAGCAGGACCTGGTATTGCAAGCAGCAATAGTCTTAAGATATAGAATAAGAAAATGTATGTATGTAAACCGAAATTCTCGGAAAATCCTTTTCCGATAATTTCGAGTCTGAGGGGGAAGGCGTTATGTTCCTGGTACTCGCACACAATGGTCATAACATTCGCAGACCACCCAACGATCCTCGTACCACGCGGATCAGGTTACATGTCGCCAACTCAGCATCCGGCCGATAAGGCTCGGCTTAGGTGTTAGGTATAAAATAAGATTGCATGTTAGAATAAGGCAGTCTAAATAAAATCTTTAGTCTGAACAGACGTAGTGTTTAATTAATTAGTTTTTAAAAAGACTTTCGTGCGTTCCCGACTTTTAACTACCTTCTTGTTTATTATTGTTACCTACTTAGATAATAAAAATAAATCACAACGGTTTGAGTGAGAATTTTTGCTTACTGTAACGTATTGTGTTCATTATTGTTCACGTGCCTTTTTTTGTACTACTTTTGTTACGCCAATAGTGTAACAAGTCTTCTTTAAATTTGTACAAATATACAAAAATATCATGCATAAATTCAATCGTAAAAAAAACACCGCGCCACCCTATAAAAAAACGTTATGCTGGATTGTATTTTTTCGATTGTATTTCAGTACTTCCTTTTTGAAAGTATAACTAAGCATATCTAACATTAAGAAAAGTAACAAAAAGAGCCCGCTAACGAGCTGCATTAGCCGAATTGCTTAATTTATATCGGGGTTAGTCACTGGGAATCTGGCATTTAAATTGCACCAATCTACGCTGATCACTGAAGCAGTAACATCGAGATTGAAAGGTTTTATAACTCTAATCCTAATTCAATATCGTTTTTTTGTCTGTCTGGGAGTTTTTGGCGGGGGCAGGATCCTGTTCTATTGCAGACAAACAAAGCTTTCACTGTCTCATTGTTTGTTTTCAATCTTGTGATATAACTGGTATATCACAAACGTAGGTATATGCAATGTTAGCGTAGAAATGAGTTATTTTGTGCGTTAAGATGATTTTCCTGAAAGTAACGACACAAGTATTAATCTTTCAGTCACTGATAAACAACATTGTATAAATTAGTGTATTCCAATAGTCGGAAGTTTTAGATTTGCTCTTGATCTTATAATGAGCATTTTTCAAAAGATTGAGTCTTTAGTTTAAATCGTATTTAATCATATGTGGTCTTATGTCTAAATCATAATTGACATGAGATTATCAAAATTGCAAATTTTTGTTGAATAATATTGTTAATTCCTTTTTATATGAATCGCGATTAAAGTATTTACAAAACCATGACTAAAATAAGACGAGCTTTTCATCGTTATTGTTAAAAATTCGGTGAAGATCAATTTATCACTAATCTGTATTTAATACTTATTATATAGGTATGTATGTATATGTATTTAATTTATAGTGCAAGTGTCTTACTACTTACATAAGCAAACAAATACCTTGAGTACTGGCAATTAAAGAGGTGGCAATATTTTAATGATATTCAATATTGACACACGTACTTCCGTTGCCTGATGTCAACTAGATTGATAACAATAATGCAAGCAAGACCGGCCACATTTCGATCATCTAAAGCTGTATATTTACATACAACGGACTGCATTAAACTGTCATGCATTCGATTATTATTTTAATGGCTTAAACGTGAGGTGTGTTGAAACCATTAAAGAACTGAATCGATTATATTATTTGTTTTTCGTAATTGTTTGTGTAAAAAACTTTGAAGTATTGTGGGTTTTTCAATCAACTGTTGGTAGCTTGGTTTAATTGTTTATAGATTCTTTAAACTACTGTTGTTTCTATAATTTACTAAGTAACCAGTTTTAAGACATTGCTAGGTTTACCTACCGGTAGGCAACAATAAGCCAACTTGCAAAAAATCAATACCCGCCAGTGTACCATGATTAGAATATTGCACCGTCTGCTACAGTTTTGACACTGCGGCCGTTAAAAATTACTAAATGTTCCAAAAAGAGCATTATTAATGAAGCAGACGTTAAGACCGAAAGCCGTCTGCACTAATTTGCCTATTGGCCAAGTGGGCCCGTATAAGCCGGCGCAAGCAGCCGCGATCATACGGTCTAAATACTGCGGCCATCACAATGCATCAGAGCAGCCGAGTGAAGGGCGCTCGGAATTCTCGGATTATTTTAACTTGTCTTTTTCAATGTCAGCGTTTAAAATAATTGCATCACAATTTTAAAATGCGAACCTTTTGCTTTTAAGACGGTTTAAAGTGTCGTATAATAAGATTATTTCCTGGAAATCATGAGACACTTCTTTGTCGGACGTGTTCGCCGTAATGGAGGAGCGCGCACCTCTGTATTGTGCCAAGGTGACGAACATTAGCATTTAACATAGTTCTCCCTTACTTTTACTCAGCCTGCATGAGTCTACAGCAGGCATGCGTACGAGCAGTCGTTCTGAGAATGCTATAATAGCTCCGGTACCTACTACAGTTATAACTATATACATACCTATATGGCGACCGACCGTGGATGGTCAATTTTAAAAACAAGATCGTTCGTTCTTTTCTTTCCTGTATAATATTATTCCGTTTAAACTTATAATTCAGATAACCCTCGGACCAAAATCATGGTACATTCGACGAGTTTAAAACCCACGCTGTCAATTCCATTTACCGAAGAATAAGACCATAAAATAGACGACATACGGTCGTGACCGGCGCGGCCTTCCTCTATAGCGGGCCACAATTATTTATATTAAATCTGCGGAAAAAACTCTCTCCCTCTCCTGAGGTTATCGCCCATTGTTTCTCGGGAACTATTTAGACAATTGATGGTCGGGTTGCGAGGCATGTGGTTAAATACGCGCCGGTAGTGTCTCGAGGTACGTGGGATGTGCCTCCTATTGTGGCTCGATCGACGCAGCCACCGCCGCACCGCGCCGGCGACATTCAACGCGGTTTCAAATTAGATTCACAGCTCGATATTACGGATGTTGTTTGGATACAATTTTGAAACAACAATCACTCGAAGCTGCGCTCTTATGTAATTTTGAATATCTTATTTTTTGCTTGCTCAACTTAGCTTTGATAAATTAAGACTAAAAGGAGCGTGTGAATTGCTTTTCATAGATTTTTATATGGAAATTAATATGCAATCTTGTCAGGTGATAGACGTGGTAAAGCAAATTTAAGTTGGTGGGCAGGGAGGATTTATTTATATTTTATTCATCGGTATTGCAATAATAACCCGTCTCATAATATCGATCTATCAGATTACATATATATTATTTTTTACTAAAAAACGAACCACTGGTATCAATTTGTTCGACATCATTTAGTTACTAAGAGTTCCATAATTATTTCATACATTATCTACATATGTATGTAGTCAATATAGTTAAGTAGTTAATGCAATTAACGTTATCGTATTTTCTAGTAAGCAACGAATTATTGCCTGATTACTTCGCTAGAGGAGCTATCTATAAGCCACAAATGATTAATAACTCTCGCATACAAACAACTTCTGTATTTATTGGCTACAATATTTTATAACAGTCAGGTGTCATCGATAAAATATAGACGGAGTTTATTATACGGAGTTTGATGGATGCTTCTTTTGAAATCAAAATTACATAAATCTTGTAAAGTAACCTAACAAAACACTGTCACTTCTGTGCGTGAGCAGAATCTATTTGAATAGGTAGCTAATTTTTTTACGTTTTCATAGATACGTATTTATACCTGCTACCAAACTACTCCTGATTTCTTGACTAAAAGGTATTGCCTTTGTTTTATTTTTTAGCGAAGACCGCAACTAAATGTAAATTACATAATCATCAAGCATTGTGAGTACAATTATTTATATTAGTAGCTAAATTATGACTTGGTTATTTGAACGTATTGAAATTGTTTTTGTATTAAAATGTGTATCATTTTCTGCATTACATTGGATTTCAAATATATATAAAAAGTAAGCAAACGGCTATTAAAAATGTGTTGTACCCGAAATTGAATTTTCGTTCCTTATCATAAATAACGCTATATACGGTCCAGTACTAAAACACAAGCAATAAACACAATAACAATCGCAATTAACGAGGTAAATACCGAATTCCTATCCACTAGTTATCTACATTACCATTAAGTTCTATTTGGTAGATTGACGAGAGCCAAATGCGTACAGCACAACGCCTCCGGCCTTTTGTAGTGTAAAATAGCTTTCGAAATATCGACGTTGTTTACGTGGCCACTGATAGATTATCTGTATCTACCTGTAAGGAGTTCATAGCGCTATTGTAGGTATTTAATGAACATACATGAAACTAGTGTACGTGCATGGATATTGAATAATAAAATGCATTCATCGCATTTGATGGTTTCTCTAGCAAACATAGAATTGGAAAATTTGATTGGAGAAAAAACAGGTAGCCTGTGTTTTATGATATTATTTTATTGATTACTTTAAAAGTAAAATTACTTACCAGGCTCATAAAAAAATACTAAAAATTTAATCTACTCCAGGAAATACTGAGCGACGCGTGGCTATATTTTACAATTTTACAAAAATATACAGTCTCTTATAATTACACACTTTCAATATAAACTATCTTAAAACAGTTCCTCATCCATGCAATGTTCTAGTTGTACCTATATTATAGTGCTGACTCGTCCTCCTGATGATGGAAACCTCAGTTTTCCGAAACCTATCGAGCTAATTTTCGACATATTTTTGACATAAGTGCTAGCCGGTTATTATAACTAAAGTTATAATTGTATTGTAAGTCTGCGAAAACAGCCTAAATTGCACAAGATACAATTTAAATTAATATTGTCAACGCTAATACTTTCCAGCAAATCTATGTCAGAGGTCGCACGCGGGTTTGCGTGTAATTCGCCGTTTACAAGATAATTAATAAGCGCTTATGGCAAATACCAATTAAAGCCTTTCATTAATTAAAAGCGATTAAATCTAATTGATTAATGCCTCGGTTAATCAGACGGCTCATTAGTTTGAAAAGGTGTTATGTACATTTTTGGCTCGAAAACTTTATGGGTACTGTGCAATCAGAAGTTTTATAATTTGTTATATTAGTAAAATATACCTTATTAAACGTTTTGTAGACAATCGTATGATTTACCGTAACAGAAGACTACAGACTATTATGAGCGACTTCATTTTCATTACAAACCTATGCGAGAGTTAATTTTGTATTGAATGCACATTGATTAATTACATACCTATATCATTTGTGTTCATCTTTCACACTATTTTGTGGTTCTCAAATTAGTTAGATATATATTTTCTTGTAGTTTTGTTAGTACCTATATAATGAGTAGGTATATCACACCATGACAAATGCGGTTACACGTTCGCTAATCGTCGTCCATTTTTCTTGCAATCAATCTTCATTATTCGAGTAAGAGCCTTAACAATATTTTTCTCAAGTCATGTAATGCGCGAGAAAGTTGCGTCATTATCGGCCATTTTGTATCACCGCCGTAATTTATTAACTATTCTGAAAACATTAATGTTCAGTTATTAATATTTGGGTCATCTCAGCAATTTCCCTTTGGAGGACATGTTTTCTTGCGGATCTGCATACTTACGATTTTATTAAGAAATTATCCTGCTAATTCCATGTACCTGTAACGCCGCCGGCTATAGATATAGTGTGCCTTACCTATTAGATTGTTTTGCTTGTCCTTATTACACTTTTTATACGCTAGTAGTATCTTTAAATGCAAACTAAAATAGGCAAATACTTTTTACTCGTAGGTTGATCTATCAGATTCTGTGAAAGTATAATGTAATCGAATAAAACACAAAGCTTTTGTTGAAATATATGCTCTCACATTTATGGTCACGTTCAGGAGAAAGAATGTCTTAGTAACACATATATGAAACTATGTAAGTGAGTAGGTCTTTTGTTGCTTATTCAGAATATAATAAGTAAAGCAATCATTGTTTCGAATTGGAAATACGGTCACCGAGTGCATGCGGTTCGCGCGATGGCATGTCGCTGGCGCGGCGCAGCGGCGCGGGCGCAGGCGGCGGGCGCCTTTCACCGCAGGTCAGGGGTCAGGGCGCGCTCAGGTGCTCCGCCCCCGGCCCGCGCCCCCCTCCCCCGCCCTATTCAGCTGTCCTCACTAGAACGCTCCAAAAGACACTCATGAATTATTCCAGCCCACCGACAATTACAAAACAATAAGATCCGATATCGCTAACGAACATCGCGAACCTCGAGCTTTACTCGTTACGAGTGCGCAGCTAATGCCTTGTTGAATTCCTAAAAGTCACGGTTTTTAATGCTCACGGTAGAAAGTTCGGTGTCAATTACGGCGGTGTGTAAAACACGGGTGTCGATGTTTCGCCGTTGACGTGATAATTTCCTGTTAGTTAAGCGCGAATCGATTCGGTGATTACTGGGTGTTTGTAGCGGCGGTAGCGGCGTCTCCGCCAGCGCGCCGCCGCGCCGGGCCCGTCACGCCGGCACGGCTCGCGGTCCGGCGGAAGCTGCGCATGCGGCGAGCTTTCGGCGGTTCCCACGGCGCCCCTCCCGCGCCGCTGTTACACAATGAGAGGTGAACGCGGATCTAAGCAATCGCTTAACCTCGCCCACTGCGGCCGCAACACGATGCACATCCAATACCGCACACTAACGTAACGGAATACTCGCCCATTTGTATTTACATTTATTCAATTTGTCATTTAACATTAAATCGTTACTTAGTTACTAGTCCCGAGATTGCGCAGTCTCGTATTGGAAAATTACCGTGCAATAATGATGCAGTGAATAAAGGAAGTCTTTCACAATTTCACACGTCTCGGCGTCCTCGACCTGTCCGTTATTCTCGAAAGCTTCAATTTTTACCCGTCAACCTCTACCTTCCCGCGGTCACTAGGAAATGCAGGTTATTTTTTAGGTAATGACTTCCGAGTCTTTGTTGTAAATACACCCGCGACAGGTGGGTCAGCGCTGACCACAAGGAAATAACAGAGCTTGTTAGAGCGCTTAGAGTCTCGCGGATGAGTTACGGCACCTCTAACCGGGGGATGGTCAGTGGATTGCATGTGACGAGTACTTTCGATACATCCGGCATATCGCGGGGTCACGACCGCGCTCCGTCCGGCGCCGGCGCTGCCTCGGGCGCTCGCGGCGTACACTATCCTACACGAGACCTACGCGTGATTATGTCCGACGCGCTTAATTATGCTGTCATATCGTCACTTGATGGACAATAGTGAAAGCGAACCGTACTCGCAGTAATAATAGACAAAAATACCTACGCATTGTTGTCATTATCACTCAACCTGTGATTTCTTAACCCACAGACCTCGCTAAAACTTATATCACGATTTTAGCACGTGCATTCAAATAAATCTGTTTTCGTCAGTCTTTATGCTTTATGCATAGTAGATGGCGGAAAAACTGAATATGATTAGTTTGAGTGTACGAATTGACTGGAATAAATCAAAGCGAATTTGCATAACAGCTCCACAATTTAGTGCCTATCTATAATTAAAATTGCTATGTCCGAGACAAGGTTCTTTGCGATAATAGTTTGTGTACCATGAGCGGCAATAATGATCACATATGATACGAACGAATGTTATGTCTTCCGCTACTAGGTAAGTACAGCGTACTTAAACTGTTTGTTGTCATAATTATAGCTTAGAGCCCCATTTCTGTTCCAGTGGCCTTCTTAAAGTCTGTGAACTTGATTTCGTATGGCCTGTAGCATAATTAAATTATTATAATTATCTGAACTAAACAAAGTAGAGGCATAAACGCATACCGGTCTTTTCGTATCCACAGAATGTGGGTATAGTCGACCTAACGTGATTTTATTTTACATATAAAATAACTCACTGTTTTTATAAGGCTCATTATAGCTTAATCTACCTGTCCTGCCCGACCAGAAACCGAGTTGGACATAAAACATCCGAAAATAGGTGCGACAAATAGGTATGTCTGGTGTTTTTTTTTGTTTTTGTGCATTCATCGGGGACGGGTTATATGTATTTATGTATTATACTCTCGATTAAATGTAAATGTAGAGAACAGTTGTTGGAGTTTCCATGCGCCGTGTTCCGGCTTCAGAATGGGCCAGTCCTCCTTGAAGTGATCCGACCAGAGCCGAGCTTTTAGATCATCGCCTTTACTATGTAGGTATAGCCTCGCTTAATACGCTTTTATGACTACCACAAGCCTACGTAGGCTTATACTTACCTCTCCTTAGCAACATATGAATCACAATACTGATACAGGCTAACGCCTACTTTGGGGTCTACTGTAAATACTATAAACCTATTGTATTGTAAATTAACTAAAATATGAAAATTGTAATGTGTGAGTAGGTTAAGTTTTCAAATGGCAAATAAACATATTTTTTCTTTTACTACTACTACTGATGCTAATTTTAGATTATTTTCATACGATAACACAATTAGACTTTCTATGTGAGTAAAATGACTACTAACAACTTTATACATCTACGTTTATTATTTTAAGTAAAGTGAGTTAGGAATTTACACTCAGAGTTTCGTTTAGAATTTAGAAATAGGTATAAATATACGAAAATAATAATTATGATTATTACTAATGTTAGCCTCCTTTTGTTATTAAAGAAATTCATAGACTTTTTAAAATTTTTTTGTATTTTTTCTCCATTCTAAAGAAAGTTTATCGGTCAAAAAAGCAATAAAACCTAGATTTTATTACTGTGCTTTTACTTTCAACGCTATCTTTCGGACAATACCTATTATAACAATTAAATAAATTCTTCATTCTATTTCCTTAATTCGGATAATGATTATATCAATATTGAGTTGTAGTCAAGCGCAAGCCCACTACGCATAAAAATGCTTTACCTAAAATAACTTAAGATATAGTGACAATTTTATTTCAATATGTCCAACTGACTATGTGCGTAATTTTACGTATCCTCTGCAGATATAAGTTACGAAAAGCTGTAAAAACGGTGTGACATTGGTCGGTCGTAAATAATGAAACAATGGGCGGATGGTTGTCTTCAATGGTTGTCTCCTCTAATGGTCAGAGCCTCCCACTCGCCGCCACCAGGTCTAAATGGGGGACTAAGACGGACACATGTGTAAACCAAGTTTGAACTAAGTATATTCTCGTAGGAAACAAACTATCGCGTAGCAGCCAGGATAATTTTTGGTCAAGAGCTAGAAAAAAATAGATGAAACAAATAAGTGTCGAATGAAGTATTTTTCCTTATTTCTTTTAAGTTTTAAAATAAGATACAATTTAATTTGAAAATGTTATGTACCACCATTCAAAATAGGTAAAAACTATTGCTTTGTTTTTGCATAACTTAGAGACTTAAGAGATCCATTAATATATAATTAAACTATTTTTAATACAGTTCACATATATACATTACATTTATTGGATGTAGGTATGTATATGTATAGTAAATTTACATAATTTATCAAAAAACATCTGTATCTGTCTCTAGTGCCTACGACGATGGCACTAGGTAAGGTGACAAAATAATTAAATACAAAAATTCGCCTTCTTAGATTCCTTAGATCCCACTGGGTCACTTCAACTTGATCAAGAGTTAGCTTACATCTAGTCTATATCATATTGCTAGTGGTCGACCATGATTGCATCTTTACTTAATATATTAATCATTTACAAAAATAATACAGACTAAAGTATGCAAAAATAAAACCTTAGTTCTTCATGCTTTGCTATTACAGCAATAAGATTTCCAGATAAAATATAGGTATATATAGGTATACATATAACAAGGACGCCTGCGGCTTTGCTCGCATTATTTAGGTTAAAAAGTAGCCTATGACACTCTTGAGACCTCATATTACCTATGTACATACTTAAAATCATGTTCAGTCGTTTCTGCGCGATGAGCGTTTAAATAAACAGAGATACAGATAAACAGACAAAAAATATAAAAAAAAACTGCTGAAAAGGGTTTTATTATCGATTTGAAGTATACATTTTTTTTCTAATATTGTCTATGTTCAGATTATTATTATATAGGTATATACTTTATTACATACTAGCTGTGCCTGCGACTTCGTCCGCGTGGAATAGTTATTTTGGGCATCATATTTATTTTTGCAAACAACCTCTTCAGCTTTATAAATTATAGCTGTTACCCACGACTTGAACCGTTTTCGCAGCGCACGCAACGGAATCCCTCAAAGATGAATAATATTCCCTGTTTTTCCAGATTTTCCATTGTTTCTTCGCTCTTAGTAGTTGCAGCGTGATGTTATATAGCCTAAAGCCTTCCTCGATAAATGGTCTATTCAACACAAAAATATTTTTTCAATTCTTGAGAATAGCGCGTTCAAACAAACAAACTCTTCAGCTTTATAATATTAGTATAGATAGTATAGTATAGATAGTAGAAGTAACTTATGTACAATGTATGATTACAAGCTACTAAAGTTGGAAATAAATGGCTGTATTTGGTCATATTCAATTATGTATGGTCTTCAAGTTACTTCAAAGTTTATTTCATGTATTCAAGCCCGTCGTAAGTCATAATATTTAAGCTTCCAAGATAATTAATTTAAGTACAGATAGTAAAGTCTACTGATATAGGACAGGTGGATAACAAAAGCTACAAAACACCATGGTTTTGATATTGTTTTCGTAGTAATATTTTGCCCTGACGTAGCTGGTTGAAGACAATCTAAAAACATATTTATAAAAAAGTTTAAAGTTAGTTAAAAGTTACCAATTATTTTATTTACAATTTTGCTAGCATTGAATACAAAATTGTATCGACACATTTAGAAAGTTATGCTAATTGCGAAAATAAATTACCGGCATGAAAAGAAGTTGTGTGTGTCAGTCTTACCACTTATAAACCTTACCTTAACTGATAACCTGGCTAAAAATAGAGATATTCAACATTTCAAACTAAGTTTTATTAGTCTTGCTAAAATAACAAATACCAGTGGTAGCCCCAGAAAGCTGTGATTCAGAAAACCGTCATAATTTTATGAGCACTTAACAATGGGTTTGTTCTGACGCAATATTAGAGGGTATTGTTTATTATTTTATGACTGGCCTGTTAGCTTAGTTGGTAGTGGCTCTGCCTTCTAATCTAGAGGTCGCGGGTTCTATTCCCGCATGACACAAGTATTTATGTACTTTAAAAAAATATATACCTTTATAATTACTTGTGTTGAGTCTGGTCGTTTGTGTGTATAATAAGTATGTATTTACAAAAAAAAAGTATATAAGTATTATATCCGTTATCTAGTACCCACGACACAAGCGTTTGCTTATTGTGGGGCTAGATGGCGCTGTGTGCAATGTCCCGGAATATTTATTTATTTATTTATTATAATACACCATTCCACTCAAACTGTGTTATGAAGTAAAACTAAACTTGTAGAAGTAAATTACAGTAGTCATTTTACTCCTTTATTTGTTTTAACCGGACTTGGTATTATTTTACTACGACGTAAAATAAACACGGCTTAAAATATTTATTGTGATCGTAATAATGTAACCCGTGAAAAGTTACGTGTTTGATGTAAGATATGATGTATATGTTTGATAAGGAAAAAATAATATTTAGTTCTTATTAATATGTGATTACCGAGGATTAGCAATAGTCGATGAAATAAATGTGAATGTACAAAACGTGAGGATCCTTATCTAGATGCTTCTTTGAGACGGGTGATGTGTGCATTTCAGAATTTTACAGTATAAGTTCGCAAGAGGATATCACGTTTATAGACTATTATAGCCCCGCGGTGTTATCTGCGTTAATCCGAGATGAAAAGTTACCCTGTGTGTTAAACCACAGTCTAATCTACCTCTATACCGCATTTCATTTAAATCGGTCCAGTATTTTTGGAGTCAATTCTTTACAAAAATATGTACTTACACACAAACCTTTCTGCTTTATAATCACCTATTAGTAATTACTATAGAAGTATAGACTTGAAGCCCAGGATCATATTCATTCTGTTGTTATGAATCATATATCATTAACTAAAATATCGATAGGTGGTCAAAGTAAACAGGCGTCAGGTAGGTAACCGCACCTACCACGATACATCAATAATTTATATTCAACTGTCACGGGAAGTGTTGGCCGAGACAATTTGTATTAAAACTATGGGCCCGATAATATCAATCTCGACAGAGCCGCCCAGTTGTCTATAATAGACGTAGCTTTTCATTTATGTCAAACATAAGTACGTTGATAAATTAGTAACTGCTGTTCAACTTATGCAAATGAGTACACGGATTGATAAACGTTTTAATGTGAGTGTTTTTATGTTTATTTAGTCAAATTGCTGGGGTCATAAAAATTAAAAAAAACAACCTACTTCTAAGTTCAGTAGGGTGTGGCTAGGGGCTATAAAAATACGTTTGTTTCTCTTTGTATTACAGATTAAGTCACAGCTTAGACAATTAAATGACGCCAGCGTGACCATGTAATTTTGGCAGATCTACGAAGATTCTTTAGTCAGGATAAAAAAATCGGTCTTATTTAAAAACGTATTTTAATCGAAATCGGGTTGGAAAGCATCATCATCGTCAATTACTTGATTTTAACATTTATGTACGAAGGGCGCAATTTATTTATTTCACATATTGTATAATTTAATCAAATTACTTTAAGTTATCGCGTACATTATTTAACTTTTATACCACTCTGGTGTCTTAAATACAGAATAGTGGTAAAGTATCAGAGTATATATTCACAAAGTGGCATCGCCCGCGGCAGAACATGATAGATTTAGAAGCAATAAATCAAACATGTCCTCTCAATTTTAATACAGCAACTTCATCAAAGTTTTTGAAACATCTAATTAAAATAGGCAATAAATACTTCGAACGTCGTTAGTAACGTTTCCCTCTGTTGGTTGTTTTTGTATTTTATTTTTTATGGTAGATTTATTGATTTAAAACTGTTTGATATTTTGATGTGATCGTATCACTTTCAATGGATTGAGAGTGAAACTATGTATTTTAAATAAATATTCTATACCCGATACGTATTTTATAACCAATAGGTAGCCTACGAGTATCTAAGGATTTAGACATTTATTTAATTTAAAAAAATACGCCATTCATTACAAAACTAACATAATATGATGTTTAGTGTACCAGTATCAGTCATTTTCATCGAACGTGAAATACTTTAAAAAATTCTTCATTCTTAAATTGGCTGACTTTATTATTTTGCATCAACTTTTATACTATCATCGTCATAAATAATGCCGACACATAGTCATCGCGCAATAAAAAGCTACGCAGTTTGTATAATGAATGACATACAGCATCATATAATTCCAATCCGTTGACCAGCATGTGAATTGTCAACGCGTGAGAATTCCGCAACAGCGCTGTAATATCCGTAATATACCGACATATGGACGATGCATTGTGAGAAAATATGTATGAATATGGATACATAATATACAAGACTAGTAACGCACTCGGTTTCAGACACGTAAAATAAAAACACTGCGGAGTACCTAACCCATTCTTCCTGAAAGCATCGAGTGAAAAATTCAATTAATTTTGTTTATTAATTTGTATATCTTAAACACCTCGTCCTACTCACTTAATTTGAAGATTTTAGAATTTCTCTATCTATCTATCTATATTTTGGCTGTTTTAAGTGTGTGTTTTTAACGTTTCAGTTAGTACTGCTAATTTTGAAATTCAAGCCCAAATGTAACATAGCTTTGTATCCATCACTATGACACTCTAAAGTCTCGATACTTGCAGTTTTGCCGTAAACTAACAGAAAAAAACTTAAAGCCTACTTACAGGTACATGCCGATCTAAATATTGTTTTGTAATTGGTAAAATATAAACCGTTCTGCCTTCATAAGGTAACAAACAAACAGATTATGAAACCAATGCGTGTATAGTACATATTAGTTAGGATACACATGTGAGAAAATAATGTTTGTCCGCTTAAGGAAACACTACATATTTGTACATACAACACAATAAAATTACTATGTTGCTCGACAATCAATATCTTTATATTGAATCTGGTATAAAAACCGGCGATGAGTAATACAGTGCAATGTCCAGTAAGTGACTATATCTAGGTATATCCGAGAGGGCTGCGGACGCATGCATCGCACTCTCGGGGCCCTGATCGCGATGCAGAGGTGGAACACCCCAGGTTTTTAGTGGGTATGCCGGCCTTCTGGCGGAGACTCCCACATAACCACTCGCCCTCCCCGGGGTCGAGTGGTACTTTTAAAAGGTTTTCCTGGGTCAAAAAAAAAAAAAAAAAAAAAAGGTATATCCGAGAAACTTGTACTAAGTGCATACTTTTTATTTCAGAAGCATATCCTACATGCAAAAGTAAAAAATCTAAACTTTAATTTAGTTGATATATACAGACTGATAATATTATTAATTGGAATGAAACAGTTTCTAAAATTTTAAACTTAGAACACATATTATTTAAAAAAAAAATATCGTTTACTAATTATAGTTAATTACAGTTTTGTAGCACCGCTACGCGTCGTAGCATTAATTGCTACGAGTGTTATTTGTAACTAATTAATTATTTATATTTTATATCATACATAAAACAAGAACCGTTTGTATTACTTGTTCACTATTGTTGTTTTTATCTACTTCTTTGGTAAACAATAAATCATTACTTAATGTCTCACAACAAGCAATTATGTCATGTAGTAGATAAGTCACCTCATAGAAAAGTTCACCACGTGTTCCATTAAAAAAGCTTTTGCTTTGTTAATGTTTGTAAATAATAATTTACAAACATTTTTCTTGCTTTGTGAAACTATTACGGTGTTGAGGAAACATAATAAATAAATTGAATTGTGATATTGATTGTATTAAAGATTGTTTATAGATATTTTGTGTGTTTTTTACATTCACGGCCTTGCGTTATCACGTTAGATTCACAGCAAATCCTGTAAGAAACAGATTTCATTAAAAAAAAACTCGTACACTCTGTTCGTAATGTGATTTATTCATAAATCCTTCGATTGTATCCTTTGAATTTAAAGATTGTATGATCATTACAAAACAGGGGCATTGTACAAAAAAAAATACAAAAATATTCAGAAGATCTGTTAACATAAAAAAGTCTGGTAAAAAAACGGTATGGTGTGATCTACTTCTCGAATCAAGCATGAATCTGTTATTAAATAAAGCAATATAAATTGATGAATGTATTTAACGTAACGTAACACGTTAAATCTTATAAACGCACGAATTTCTTACAAATAATTCGTTCCTCTAAATCTAAATATATAAAACTCAAAGGTGACTGACTGATATAGTGATCTATCAACGCACAACCCAAACTACTGGACGGATCGGGCTGAAATTTGGCATGCAGGTAGATGTTATGTTATTTTTGGAAAAGCCGCTTTTAAAGGGGTGAAATAGGGGATGCAAGTTTTACTTCTTAAAGCGAGCGAAGCCGCAAGGATCCACTAGTTCTATTATATATTTAGCTGTATTACGTTAGTTACCAATAACCTAAATAATGTTCAATAAACTGCGAGTACGCAGATTGTGTCAGTATAAAAATGTATGCATTATGTCATCGTCGGATTTCTCTTTATTGTTAAATAAAATTACATGGCGCAAATCAATAGACATCGCCTATTCACTTATATGATGCCAACTCGTTGCTTCCTCATTGCAATTGCAGATTTTGTGTCACATTAATGTTGTAAAGGGGAAAGTTTGTGAGTTTATGGAATTATTGAGCTGTGTTGTTTGTACACGTTGAAGTACCTAGATGAACCAATTTGGACTTAATCTTGTTTATAGATCACGTTTTGTAATAAGTGTAATACCTAACACAGGATATTTTTACACGACCTTTTGCAGGTAGCACCATGGGAAGCAACTAGCATTTGAATAATTTCACTCATTGTTTACCGAATAGAGCCTATATGTATGTTTGTATTTTTACTAATAAAATACAAAATACAAACTTACACATAAGCGAGCTTATAACACGTAGTTATCAATAGTGATTTAACGGTTTTAATTTTAATTGGTTTTTCCGTGTAAATAAATACATAATAAATCGCATTTCATCAAAAAAGGGGGCACTTTCTAATCCAACCAATTCAAACTCGAAATATCTAATCTAGAAAAACATGTGAGTGTTTCTAAACCTACTTGAAATCGTATCATAATTACTGTACACAGCTAAAATCATCGTCTTGAAAGTCACTTTCAAACAATCAGTACATAATAACACATAGCTACTTAATTAAAGCACTCCAAAGACCACCATAGGTAACAATAAAACAATTGCCACAAACAAATACCTACTCAGTTGATTTCTTAAACAAATCAAGTGCTTAGTGCTATCGGCTAACATCCGAAGTCAATAGGTATGTCAGGAGGTCATCGACTGCCACCCAGTACATATACATACACATCAACTACTTGCTATTACAAAATACATACTCTCACTCACGTAACATTGCCTAGGTTAGTACGTAAGGCTGTTTGCACATTATACCAATCTGGTCACTGAACTTTTATACTATTTAGAGGATGCGCGAGGCTTTGATCGAGTTGTTACCTATATAATAAAATCACAATAATCTACTACTCCAATATATATAGGTATATATAAAACTCAAAGGTGACTGACTGACTGATTGACTGACTGATATAGTGATCTATCAACGCACAGCTCAAACTACTGGACGGATTAGGCTGAAATTTGAAATGAAGGTAGATGTTATGACGTTGGCATCCGCTAAGAAAGGATTTTTGGAAATGCCACTTTTAAAGGGGTGAAATAAGGGATGTAAGTTTTACTTCTTAATGCTAGCGCAGCGGCGAGCACCCTCTAGTTAACTCATAAGTTCTGTTTCGTTTTTTGGATGATACTTGGCTAATAGAAAATGTTGTTCCGGAAAGAGTAACCTGAAAATATCAAGTTGAACTTTAGTTACTCAGAGCAGTACAATTACAAATTGCAAGTAATAATAATACCTCTTAGAAAATGATAACCTCTTTTTTTGAAGAACCCAGTTAAAGCAGATAAATTAAAATTGTTTACCATCAACTACTACCTGGTTTCCAAATTGCACAGTTGAGCAATAAGTCAACGATCGTTAAGCTTTTAAATAAATATTTACATCGTAATAGGTATGTACTATTTGAACTTATTTCATAAACCTACGGTTTTCCTTAACTTTTGTAGTCTTATTATAATAACGTGCCAACTTCAAAATGACGAGTGCTGAGACGTAACTTTCTGTATTTTTTATGCCTGCATTTTGTGGTTTTTGCCAAAGCACAGAGGTTAATGTTATGTCATTATAGCATAATATCTATTAACTTTTGAATAGACAATTTTGGTGATTCATTAGATTACTATTGAACTGTCTGAGGTTTCAAATTTTATTCAAATTTATCCGAAGTTTTATTAATAGATGGTGGTTCATGCATAATTTGGTGATATGGTGAATTGACTTCAATCATTTAATGCTATGATGACTTTGCTTGCTAATGTGATGAGAACTTAAGTTTGATATTTTTTCCACTTTTATCTAAAACCAAACCTAACATTTGTTAGATAGCATAGTGAGGTAAGTATTTATTTACAGATTAGTTCCGCAAAGACACACGTTGCCCTTGGGACCTATAACACTATCCGGCGTAATCAAAGTATCATCAGTTACATAATTAAATAACAATGCAAACTACTGCATTCCAGCGATAACATACAACTTTGTCCTGTCCCTAATAATAATATCTATATAAGTTTCAAGTAAAATAAAAATAAAAAAGATTTATGAAATCATTGCGATTTGAGTTATACCTAACACGGAGCGACTGTTATCAGAGAAGTAGTCAAATTTGTAAGAATCTGCTCTCCCAGACTCTGTCTTATTAGATAAAAATGATCAAGGTGCCCTTAGTGGTATGTATTTGTTATTTGTGATGTGGCAACCCACTTTCGAATGGACATTGTTAACAATGTTGCCTTCTAATCAATGTGGGCGCGGGCCGCTGGCGTGTAAATTTGAATATAATGTTTGAAGTTGACACTTTCGGGGCCGTATCCGTGAGCCTTGCCCATACACAGCATTCAGCTATTGATATTGCCGAAAGCCTAGGGGTAAAGACTAGTCTCTAGATCTAGATATAGCCTAATATATAGTACCTAATTATCTACCTAACCGCGTCTCGACAGATTTAGCTACAGGTCCTTTTACCTAGACCTAGTAAAATGTATTGTTTTGAGAGGTGACGTCAAACTTATAATGTTTAAGTAATATTTAGAAATATAACAAAACGCATTTTTTTAATAAAAGTACCTTCTATTTTCACATCTATAAATGACGCTTGAATTGCAAAGAAAAGCTACAGTTTGTAAGCAAAAGGTTTGCTAATAAAATAAGCATCTACTTATCTTCTAATTTATTAAAAATTGATGATATGTAATTACTAGTTGTTGTTCACTGTTGTAGGTATCAAACATACATTTATAACTAAGTAATCACTTTTTCTATTTTAATGGAATTTTCAATAATCAATTACAACTTACGAGCATTAGTATCTTTCAAAGTAAATACGAAAGGCAATAATGTGCGTAAATACTAAATCTGTGTGTGAATATTTTCGAACAAAGCCCGAACTAGGACATGAGTCTCATGACACGAAAATTATTACAAAACATAAATAAGAAGATGCGTCTACAACATCGCCGCGAGGCATTTGTGTACAGCTAAAATAATCATGGAAGTTAAAAAGTAATCAATCCATTCTCTTTGGCAACGTTTAAAAGTTTGTGTCTTCAATGAATCGTAAAATCTCACGACTCTCACTCGGTGCAACATTGTGAAACATATTAAACGTTGTCGGACTGGTCATAGTGCTCACTTTCAAGCGATCATTAGTTCGGAGGACGGTCGTGAACCTCTTTAGTTTACTGACACACAGACCTCGCGCTTGTTTTAGCTTCTGACGTTCGCGAACCAATATTATTCCCTTTCTGAGAAACGCCTACCGAACTCACAAAACCGGACTGTCGTTAACACTTAGTGTAGGCAATATAATTATAATCCTAGTATTTGGCTCGCTCTAGAATAAATAATTAGGCACATATTATCATAACATATTTTATTAAAAAGCTCATCTCTCAATCTAGCGAATGGAAGACTGGTATCCTTGAGTTGTTAATTTTGCAACGAATACAGCACCTAATCTAGAAATAATTTAAACGCGACTGTCCACTATTCGACCTCTAAATATACCTGTACCTATTAATATGTTAATTTGTATATATTTTATTTATTAGGCAATGACTGCGAGTCGTCCGATATAAAAAAAATGTAGTTTTTCTGTCTGACGTCTGTCTTTCCATAAAGTTGAATCATATGTGGAGTCACACCTTAGTTTAACATTTTCTGTTTGTGCTTAGTTATTCTTATATCGGACCTTAAAATACCTATATATTCCAAGCACATCTGAGCCACTTTGATGATGTTTTGCCATAAATCTTAGATGTGTGCTAATATGAAGTTAATTGGGTATGCTAATGTTAGAACAGTTTGCTACACCTTTATATTTTTTATTCTAGTATATCAAAACAATTTTTTATTCGAATAAAATATGAAAAAAGTGTTTGGACAGTGTAGTGAATAGCGTCGAGCCAATGTAAGCAAACAATGCTATACGCCAGGTTATTGTTATGCAAATAATTATTATCCATATACCTACTGTACATAGGATATCGTTCTCGGAAATGAATAGACTCGATAATATATGTGTGCAAACATATCGTAGGTGTTTTTGCGCCTACTTCATTTAACAAATCCAAATATTGATATAATGGCTGCATAATACAGAATTTTCGTCATCAGCCAAAATTAATCTATCTATACAAATAAAAGCTAAAGAGGGTCAAAAATCTGAACATGGAAGATATTAGAAAAAAAAATGTATTTGTTAAGTATACTTTAAATCGATAATATTTTATTATCGATCCAATTACACCTTTCAGCAGCTTTTATAATTTTTATCTGTGTCTCTGTTTGTCAGTTTATTTAAACGCTCATCATGCACAAACGGCTGAACGGATCCTCATGATTTTTGGTATGTATGTAGGTAGTAAGAGGTCTACTTTTTATCCTGAAGTAATGCGAGCGAAGCCACGGGCGTCCACTAACAACAGTAACAAATAAAAATTGATTGATTTTCTTCTAATTAGTAGACATTGTTAGAAGTAAACTAATGGATGACAACAGATTCAATCGCGTTTTTTTTTTGAAAAAATAAGTAGCTTGGACCATAATTATTATTAGTAATTAAATTATACTACCGTCATACCATAAAACCTGACAATGTCTACATTCTAGCGTGAATAAAGACAGAAAACAGAATAACAAATACACTATAGCTTTCATGACATAGTATGATGACTATGTTATATACCTCTCTCTCTCCTCTCTCTTTGGGTCATATTTCCTCATGACAGAGGGTCGTTACTACTCCACAAAATTGATTTGTAAGGGGAGTTCTCATAGGCAAATCCTTGATATACCTACACTAGTGCTTAAAAAGAAACACAATTAGCTTTCCTACAATATCGTCACTATTGTATCCATAAGATCAATCATGTCAACTTTATCTTAAACTAAAAAAACTGTTATACATGGGCAAGTTAAGGTAAGCACACAAACTTCGTACTACTTATACGAAAACAGCCTCCTCTGTTTCGTACTTGTATGACTAATCATTTTGTGATTCGTGGCACGCTTGGCCCACTGCGAGCTTCTGAGCTACACAGGTCATCTACAGAGATGACCTAACCACGCATGCACACAAAAACATGCAGGAAATAACCACTATATTTGTACTTGTCAACTTAAAAAACATATTCCGTATACTCCTTTGACAAGATTTATTCCTATGCAGATCGTAGATATAATAATGACAATAAAATCTACAATCTTGTTTAATAATACTCGTTGTGAACGTTGTACAATAATTTGTTCGAATGTAACATTATACTGGAGTGGAGTCATCCATATTTATAAGTCGTTATCTATTGTTGTTTTGTCAAAATTACTTAGGTATTATTAAGTTGATAATAAAATTAAATTTAGTAATTTGTTCATGAACTAGTTTCTTCTATACTATTTTATACGTCTTGTCTTCTTGTTGTTCCTTAGCCCTGTTTTCAATTTTGTAGTACGAACCAACAAGAAGAAATATTGAAATCATGGCTGATTACTGATTATTGTTAACAGAAAAACTGACAGCAGACCTCCGTAACTTCTTATTCTTCTTGTCGAATGAAAGTGGCCAACTCTGGTGTCGAGAGTTTATCAAGCCGCCCCAAGGGCTTCTGACTTTGCTTAACGACTGCCGTACTAGACAGACAGCCAGGACCTACAAGTAACGGAGGTAACTAAATATTAAAGTAGGTATTTGTAGAACATTGGAGAATATTGTATGTCAGACTTTATTTCATCTAGATATTCTATACTATGGTGAATGCTTAAAAACTTTAGGTACCTACCCTACAGAACCACCACAGCAAAATCACAGGACCAGTGGTTGCGTTGCGGCTTGAAGAGAAACAAGCAGATCAACAAAATACACTTTCGCTGTCACATAATGCTATAAACTTCATTCACATTTCGAACAGGAAAAAGTTTCATCACAAACTTACCATTCTCACCTCCAGGCTTGTTTGTAGATTAAGTATATTTACTGTAGGTATTGAGATATGGTGTAGGCAGACCGCAGCTTCCATCTCGCCGCCGCACCGGTTTGGTGTGGGCTGCTACTGGTTCTTTTTTCTTATGATAATACGACCAGTATCTATTTACCCACATATCAAGCTATTGTGTTTGGTTATACGTGTTTGATAAATCAGCTATGTGTATTGTTTGGTACCTAAGCACTAACAAGCAAATCAAGACTTGTATTTATTTTCTAGCAGACAAAATATGTCATTAATAGACACTAAGTACTGGTACAAAAAATACAAATTGAGGTTTAGGAAATGTGTCACTCATAAATTATTCTCAGATACCTATGATGTCTTAGTACTAATCTAATATTAGTTCACGCTTCATGCCTACGATTTAATAGACGATAAATTTAATGTAAGGGCGTTAACTTTAATTAACATTCAGTAATTATAAATCACTCTTTTTATACAATTTACTTTATGACATTTTTTTTAAATGAGGCTGATTAATTTGTAGATCACGCGTAAATCAAACCTTAATGTGTAACAAGCTAGTTCCATTCGACAAACGAGATCAATTTTTGTTTGATTGCCGACTGTATCCTATTTTTAATCGAAAAGAACTAGCCAATTCTAATTGGCTATAAATATTGTGTCCAATAAAATGTATAATAAATACTATTTGCACATCTAGACGTCATTTACATAATTGTATATGGTTGGCAGTGGATTCGCTAAAAGTAAGAGATACGACGACCTTGGCGTGTGTTCCGGGTCGGGCGGGCGTGGACCGGTCTGATCCTGCGCAGGCGCCGCGGCCTGCAGCGTCCACACATACTGCTCCTGCATTTAATAATTAAAATCATAAGTATGTAGGTATGTATTTACAAAAGAAAAGTATATGTGTATTTTATCCGTTATCTAGTACCCATGATACAGGCGTAAGCTTAGTATGGGGCTAGATGGCGCTGTGTGATATGTCCTGAAATATTTATTTTAATAATTATGTGGAGAGGAAAAGTTTTCAAAACGATCTCGGTAACTAATTAACCGTGGCGTTGTTAGTTAGCGCTTGCTGGGCTACTATATTTTATCACAGACAAAACGTAGAAGTTTATTATATTGACTCGCCTGTTAGCTTAGTTGGTAGTGGCTCTGCCTTCTAATCTAGGGGTTGCGGGTTCGATTCCCGAGTAACACAAGTATTTATGAACTTTAAAATTTATAATTACTTGTGTTTAGTCTGGTCGTTTGTATTTATAATAAGTATGTATTTACAAAAGAAAAGTATATAAGTATTATATCCGTTATCTAGTACCCACGACACAAGCGTTTGCTTAGTGTGGGGCTAGATGGCGCTGTGTGCAATGTCCCGATATATTTATTATTATTATTTTATTTTCTTTATTTCTCTTCACAGACTCTCGGGCCTTACGCCCGGTATTTTTAAGGCATCAGTGGGGCCGGAGCCAACACTGAGAGGCCTTTTACAATATTATACTTAAAATTAAGTAAAAATTACAGATAGAGGATGTTAGGTATATAAAGTAACTATTGCAGACATGGTATTAATGTTACAGGCTGTTGTGTTGAGTTGTTCATTGACTTAATTAAACTGGTCTATTGTACGAGGAACGGCACCCGCCAGTTATGCCTCATTCATAATAAAATATAGCGGGTGATGACTTGCCACTCACTAAATGGGCCCTCCACAAAAGGCAGCCTAAGATGACGCCGGAAGGGCAACATTGGTGTGAGTGGCTTAGGGTGTCGAGAGGTGTGCTGCGCGTTCTCTGAGCGGTACTAGCGGCGTTATGCCCGTTATCATAAGGTTCGGTTTAGCCTATTGAACGAAACGAATATACAGCACACGATACAACACACACATAATACACAGAATCATTCAATATTAGTAAGCTTTTCCCAATAATCGAAGACAAAGGTTTCTTTCATAGGAAAAAACAATATGTCCGTAATTTATAGTCACTATTATTTACTGAGTAAATTGTACTTACCTATACATTAATTTCTATTATAATTACGGGCTACTATATCACTATGTACTATTTATAATATGTAAATAAAAAACTATATAATGCTAAAATAATTTATTTAGATTTAGCAAACGTTTTAATGAATTAAATAATGATAAGGCAATCACGTGGTATTCAATGCGACTATTAACGAGTTAAATTACATATATTAATAATACAAGCAAAAGCTGAGATTAATATACCGATGCGGCGGTTTCACCTATCACAATTTCTTTGGAATAAATAAACATCGTAAATAATTTAATCAGTAGTGTTATTAGACTTTTCAGGTTCTTCCAAGGCTTCATCTGGGACTGAAGCCTTGGCAGGTTCCCCTTGTGAGTCATCTTCGTGGATGATGTTAGAGTTTACATGATTATCGAGAGCAGTGACCACATCATCGGAATTACAATCAGTTTCGTTTGTTCCTACATCCGTCGACGTCGCATTTACTTCAGTAGATTCTGTTACAGTTTCATCGGCTTCAGGTACAACTTTAGTAGTTAAATTAGGTACTTCTATAGATATAACGTCATTCTCGCTTTCTTTAGGCGATTCCGCAAATTTATTCTCTTCGAGTGGCCTAAAGATTTCTTGCAATGATGATACCTTCTTCTCTGTTGGAATTATCCTATTTAAATATACTAATATATCCGACAGGGATACAATTCCTATTAATGTATCCTCTTTATTTACTAATAATAATCGATGACTCTCAGTTCTAACTATAACTTCTAAGGCCTCGTATAAAGTAATACTTGAACGACATTTCTGTAATTTTTCTTCCCAGTCTTTCTTTCTGTTTCTTACTTCACCTATGGTCAGCGCCAAGTTAGAATACAATTTTTCACTTACTAGATTTAGTACTTCATATTTTGCATATACGTCTAGTAACGTGCCATTTTCATCTATTACTGGCAAAGCTGATATATTCTTCTCTAACAGCAGTTGAAAAGCTGTTTTTATCGGTGTTTCATCTGTAACAGATGCAATATCTTCAAATGTACCAATTTTCAATTCGACTAGAGTTTTGTGGAAAAATGTCAGCTCCGGAAATTCATTCAAATAAACAAATAGAAATCTTAGAATCCTCTTGTGGGATAGAATATAAAGAACATCACCACTTGCAGGATCTATCATCAAAAGCCGATGGACTCTATTTTTGTGTAATAAGTTGATAGCGTCATGTAACGACTGCCAAGGTTCAACGCTGCATAAAGGTTTACGCGTAGGTCTTAATATTTTTCGCCAATTGTGCAATGTGTGACGTTCTAAGTCTTCTACTGGCAAATTTTCAGCATCAAGATGTAAAAGAATTCTTATAAAATCTGTCACAGTTATCATGCCCACAAGCATTTTTTTGTTTGCATCCCACAGTGGTGCTGAGCGGATGCCGTGCGATATAAGCGTAGGAAAAGTTTTCTTTACATAAAATTGTGTGTCGAATATTATAACTTTAGCAGATTTAGGCAGGATTTCATCACATTTGTGATACTTGAAAAAATTCAGCAGGAGTCGTGTTTTATCTCGACCTCCGATTGATATTTGTACGATTGATAAATAAGGATCATATTTAGGGAGACCCCTAATTTCTCTGAACAATTGTTTTGCATGTGAAGGATCCAAAGAAGCATATGAGTTCTTATGGTACGTTGGGGATGTGGTTTCAATAGAAGATCGACGTATTTGCTTGTTGCTTTTCTTTTTGGCGACTTCAGCTGCTGCTTGATTAGTATCTGAGTGCGGTTTAGTTCGGAATATATCCATTACCCTAGTGATTGGACTATACTTTCGTGAAGATGCTCCCGTTACAGTGTGGTAATATTTTTTGTGAGAGTCCTTAGTATCTGACGTCCCTGCTGCTCCTGGATCTTCATTGGATGCTTCAGGAGCTTCACTTGATTTGATTGGTGCCTTTGGTTGAATTTTTTTTGCATCACTTTTTCTTCTTAACCGAAAAATATCGAAAATAGAGCTTCTTGGACTAGATGATGTGCCATGAAACGTTTCATATTCTTTCCCAGGTGCCGGATCTCTCTCTGAGCTCGATGGTCTCGACGAATCTGACTTATCTTTAAATATTGATCTAACATGTGGTCTGTGTGACTCGACACCACGGGTGCCGAAATGGACCGTGTGCACATTGCCATCAACGGCAATAGAAGGAACTTTATCTTCGGAAACCGGCAAAGTAGTCACGACGAATCGTTTCTTTTCTCCGACAACCGTTTGACCTTCTTTCTGTCCATCATATGGACTCTTTTTCTTCTTGTTTTTATGTTTGGCTTTTCCATGTTTGGGAGACTCCGTAGTAGCCGAGTCATTCTCTAATATTGGATCCATATCCAAATCATATAATACTATAAATTAGTGGTGCTATACCTCTATCGCAGTACATACTCTGATTTCCCCAAAAACGATACCTGGAACGAAAGAAAAAAAATTAAAACAATTTAATCCCGAAAAATAGTGTGCGAGTGTTGTAATATGAATTTGAACTTAGATAAATATTTTAATAATTTTAAGTATGGAAGTAGGCAATAGGATTCATACTTATTCAGCAAGCAAATTTTATCAAATTTTATAAGTTTAAATGTGTTTTAGTAATAAATAAACTTTTAACCATCAAGTAAGCTGTAAATAATCAGAGTGGAAAAATTTAATAATGTCTCAATTGCGTGGTTTGGTTGCGCTAACAACTCAATAGTTATTTCACCTTCTTAGCCTAAAAGATCTATCATGGGAGCCTATTCTTATAGCATTCAACCTTCTTGACTTAAATATTTAAATCTCCGTAGCTTCAACTTTAACAACGTCATTCAGCATAATTTTTATACCGTTACTAAGCAACAAAATGCACAAACTTCACGATGCAGATGTAAAATTGCATAATCGTGTCCAATTTTTTTTTGATAGTCTTATTAAATCTTATATATACCACAGTAAGCTCAGTTTCGCATAATAACGTCGTATCTAATAGTAATCTAACAATACGAGCCGGCATTCGGCATTTGTAGTTGGAGTTGCGTATCTATTGACACCATTTCGATGTTAATCAATACTTTTTACGAAGCAAAAGCATGACGTATGCGGCAAATATGATTCGTACCTGATTACGGCAAATAAACATCTTCAAAAAATATTCACAGCACTAACGAGAATAATAGGCCATTCATTATAAATTTTGTAGAAATTTCACAAACACGAACACTAGTTTTGTTGAAAGTTCGTAGACGCAAGGAAATTTGATGGCTTAGGTTAGCTGTCAAAATAAACCAGCAGCCACATTTGTGTATGCGACATCTAGGGGTCTGCTGTGAAAGCTAATAGCAAACGAGGGGAAGTTTCGGGAGCATCGGAAATGTGAGGGTGCAAGGGTTCTATGCTTGGGCTGTGGGTTTGTTATTGCTTTCAATAGGCCAAGAGCACCCCTACGAATATACGAATCACCATGCATCTCAAGAGATGTCATCATGCAGATAGTATTATTTTATTTGTACATTGTACAATATACTCATAATAGTGATAGCATTTTTTATGATGCAAGTAATACAAGGCAACGACTTCTTATTAGTAATTAGAAGTCAAAATCCTTAGCTGTCACAGATACATGGTATTGCTTAACAAAATGATACTGAACTGAATATTTTTGAAATACTGAATACATATCTAATTTTGAGTTAAAATAGCATGAACACATATTAGATAATATGGGCAAACCAGTACGGTACTACCAAATATGAAATTGAATATTTTCAAAAACTTAAAAAAAATATTCAGGAAGGCTGGCTATATTATTTGTATTTTTACATATTATTTAATATCATTTTTACCATTATTTTATGAAATGTACCTATATAGAATTACTTTTGCATTTGAGACCCGAGGACTATTATTATTTAAGAGCCGTGCTCTTGGCTGTGAAGTATGTGTAAAAATTCAATTATCTATCTTCAAATCCCTCGATCACGCAATTATACTTATAAGCTCGTGAAAGTTTCCAGAAACATCATCAAATCTTCCTATGACATGGCAACCGAAACAATTAGCGACAGTACCTTTCTAAATTTAGGTATCTTTCAGCGCCGTACTACGCTTGCGCACAAACGGTGACGTCATAGTTTCTCATGATCGGTGACGTCATTGATAGAGGGGAGCGCGGCAAACGATGACGTAGCCGAGGGGGTGTAGCGGGAGAAGATAAAACGGTACAAAATCAATACACGTGGCGGTAATACCTTCGCTCGGTGACGTCGGTCCCGGACACTTGCTTCACTCTCAGCGATAAAACTACGTACCTACGTGATGCCGTAGATTTATGTGACGTCATCGTTATGAAAACGAGCCTTCTTTGAAACGTGTACATGGAGTTGTCTTGTTTCCTTTGATTGGCTTGAGAGATTGTGACGAAAGCAGCCTGCCCCGCTAAGAGTAATTTGCTGATGCTGAACTTGTTAGTATTTCTTTTACAGTTACCTACTCAAATCTCATAATAATTTAATTGATATCAATACTACATTAAGATATTACATATTAGGATTTTTACGTGTGTTTTTTTGATATCAGGTGATAAGACCATGTCGCGTGCCTATGTCGATCTTTTAACATTATAAGAGGAAATAGTAAAAAATCAATAGGGAAGTCTTAGACGAATTATAACTTTTTTTTACATGGTATAGGCTTACGCTTGACTACAACTTGCCTGATGGTAAGCAACGTTATAGTCTACGATCTAGCGCGCTTGCCTAGAAGAAACCGGTTTACTCTCGTTTATCTCTTAACTGATCGAAGAGGAAAGGTACTCTCAAACACATTTAGACATTACTTATGTATTCTTTACTCTAAATACATTTAATAATCGTCATGCAAGTGGACCTTAAAGTTTAGTTATTTTATTTTTATTAGACAGGTCTTAGAGTAAATATATAGTATATCCGTTATACAATAACACGGGTCGGCGGCTCACGTGCTGAGCTAGGTATAAAGTCCTGCCACTCTGCCGCACTGGCTCGGGTCAGCTGACTTGTCAATGAACCTCACTGGCGACATTATACCTATACTATGCTATTTATGCAAGATGGGCAGTTAATATGATTATTATGGATAGTGTAGACTGTGATTCTACAGAGTATTGATTTTTATAGAGTAGCTATCTACCAAGGAGTATAGTTATCGATGTATGTATTTATGACTTGGAAAAGCGTGAATTTTCTCTTGTTGGCTGTCGATTTATTTTTAAAGTATGGACATTAAAAAAATACTACTTTTTCAGGATCGGTTGCAAAAAGTGGGAAAATTTCATTTATTAATTTAAGAATGTCGCCTGCCTGTCGTCGATTTATTTTTTGTATTACGAGATTTGCGAGACAATCAAGTGAGCGAATAAGATTTTTTTTGAGAATAGTAAAATGTTGTGTTGAGAGTATTCAAGCCGCCTGAAGTGTCTCTGGTCTGGTCTTAACAGTTTGATATTTTATTCGACTCGTAGAAACAACCATATATAAATGCTAGTTTACGTATGAATATGCACAGTCACATGGTCACCCAGCCATGAACTGACAGCGACTTTACTAACGCGAACAGATATTGCAGTCTGCTTAGATACGGTCGCATCAGTAATTAATATATAGGTATTTATGTTAATTAACACATCATTTGCGTCCCAGGGCAAGCACGGCATGGGGACAAATAGTCTTTCCACCATTTTATCCACCTGTCACTTGTCAGTCACCGTACAAATAGTGGATAACTGACAGGTGACAGGTGGATAAAATGGTGGAAAGACTATTTGTCCCCATGCCGTGCTTGCCCTGAGTATCTATTCATGTTTTCTACTTAACTTCATATGTTTATACCTATCTGCTAGTAGGTATGGTTAAAATGAGGAAATTAAATGGTGCAATTGTCAACAACAGAATATCGTTTATCACCGACGAAGCAAATAGTAAAATATGAGTAGGTGCATGAGTACTAACTGGGAACGTACTCGTACGTAGTAAATTATATGCTGGACTTGCACTGTAGGACATATTTAAGTCGTTGTTTTGATACTTTCTTTCACATATATTGTTATTTCAAAATTTAAATCGAAATCCAATGTTTAAGTTGGAGAAAATGTAGTTTATTTTTTACGTGATTTAGGCTTACGCTTGACTACAACTTGCCTGATGGTAAGCAACGTTATAGTCTACGATCTATCGCGCTTGCCTAGAAGAAACCGGTTTACTCTCGAAATTTAAATTTAAATCCAAAATTTTAACCTTTTAAGTAAGTACCTACATATTTTATTTTTCTATGTATTTTTCGACGCCTAGGACTTTTCACTGAGGAAAGTACATTTCGAGTAACTGTCTTATTATTAAGCTCCAAACAAAAATGTTAGTATTCTTACGATGTTTTCCTTCACCGAAAAGTAACTAAGTGCAAATCCACACATAGCTTGAATACCATCGCAAAACAAACCATTGCTGTATGTAGGCCTTGGATTGAACTAGGGTCCTTTTGATCACGTCATGATAACACAAACATTTATCGACTGATAGATAAATCCTACATAAGAACTTAAAGTTACAGAAGTTAGTAATCTTATTTTCTTGTCAGTTTACAAGTACAAGTAAATTTATCAAAATTATATCAGACGTTCTCAGATATACCACAGCAGTAATCTCCACATCAACATAGTATATGTATAATACTAAGTAGGTATACGATATAAAATCCGCTTTCTGCCCAGTTACTCGGTTTGTTTATTCATGTTTCGCATCTTCAATAACAAACCAGATGGGCAGTGTGTGTAGAAATCTCTTTATAATTAATGCTAACCTATTTTTATTAAATCCCTCACACAGAGAACATTTTGTATGTTTACTACATCACGTCACGACTTTGCTGATTTTAATGATGGTGCATTAAACCACAACGGCTTAACTAATTTGGCTAGAACTAAATATGTACGTAGTTTTTGAGCTTGTGTTTTTTTTTCTTAATATGTATTGCCATCAGTATTCTTCTTAGCATTACTGACCTTGGACACAATAAAAGTAAACAAAGCAATGTAAGCAGTTGTTATCAATATACATAAATATGATATTATGGTCTTGCTTTCGTACAGTCATCTCATCGTCATTTCTCAAGAAAAAATAGGCAATCAACAAATTGGTACAGCCTCAAATTTCTCTGTATAGGACTATTTTTATCATAATTTAAATCACTTCACATCTCACTAAAATTATTAAGAAAAATTGTGACGGAGTATGTGAGTGGTTGGTGAGTCTCTATGCACAAACGGCTGGAAAAATTTAGTATAGGTACTTACCTATAGGTATGTGTTAATCCAGTATCGAATTGATGTCCATTTCAAATTTAAGTACCTATACTAAATTTTTCCAGCCGTTTGTGCATAGAGACTCACCAACCACTCACATACTCCGTCATAGGTATACCTATGCCACTTTTAATCAAGTACCTAACACCGCGGGGCGTCGCTAGTAAGTTAAACATATCATAACATAGTATAGCACGTACATACATACGTTTGTACCTACTTAACAATGTACATACTAAGTATATATTTATAGTAACGTATGCCATTAGCATCTCAAGATTAGTTGCCATACATGTCTATCTATTTTGAGTGACATATAGGTACCATGTGGTGCGCATCTATGTATAGAATATCCACTTGTATACTACACTTACATATATTTCTATGCTAATATCTATGTAACCTTGAAAATGGGCGCTCTCGACGTAAGCGTAACATCGTTATCATAGCAGAATAGTTATCAGATATATATTCATACGAATTAAACTAAACCATCAAAAACAAGTTTCTATGTAAATTAGACACGGTTAATAATAAACTCATAAGCAATATGGTTTGTAATTATGCTTATTAGCACCATAGACGTCACAACCGTAGATGAAAATTATAAAATATTATGTTAAAAAAATGACTTAGTGAGTATTTGTGAAAAAGCTGATTATAACATATACCTACCTAATTATGCATTAACAATACTTAGAATCTGTAACATACCTACCTAGCTTACGAACGTACCATTATATACTCTAACGTCTTCAGTTTGTTAGTAATCATGTACTCAGGTACAATAGTTAACATAGGTACATTAAATAACATCCGATCTGTAGGTACCTACCTATACATTCACCTGCGTCAGTTCCTATCATTCTTATCATTTTATCTTCGCCAAATCTCGGTTAATCCAACATCTTGACTTTGATAGTAGGTATATTGGCGGATAACTTCATCTTTATACTTGAACACGTCCTTACTGATAAATAGGTAAGTACTTTATCTATTGAATTACTCTTGATAAACCGATTTAAATCAACTTATCGTTATTAATCGATATAACTCTATTGGTAAACACGGTCATGGGCGTTGATATGTACCTACTTACTTATATAAACTCTGAAATAGGTGCATTTGTACACGAATTAATTCGCATTTGATGCTTACTGATGACATTTTAATGTTGTTTACTAGTGTTTAGTTGGTATTATAGGTACCTATACATAGGCAGTAGGTAGTGTAACTAGTGTCATATGCAATTGCTTAGTAAAAATATGGAAGTAGACATATTTAAGAGAATAACCTGAATGACCTGAAAATAACAACAATAATTTTCTAGCCAAAGTAACATTACCTAAAATGAACCAGTCATGGTTAGGTACAAACAAGCAATACAAATAGATGGTTTTGTCCCAGAGGTAAATAATTATAGAACTTAAACCATATCTATTGTAAATAGTACTTCATCAAATAATTAGATTACTCATTCACCTTAACATTTCATGAAATTGTCCAAACAACCGTGAAACTAAGACGAATCTATGTAGGTACCAAACAATTGTATACGTCGGCCTACACAAATACTTGGTTATGAGCCAAAACATCCCATGAGTATCGGTACGTAGGGCCATGTGATAAAGATTTCTCTTATGCGCAGAGGAGAGCGGCTCACAACAACCCAGATCGGTATTTTAATATCGAGCGCATAACATAACCTCAAAACGAAACATATGACCCTTCACAAGTTCCACAAAGCATTATTCAGGTTTAATTACCGATATAGAAGGCATACTTACAATGGAGATCATTACGGTGAGCCCCTCTAGCACTGACTATTTATGAACACTTCACACACACTCTCGCAATCTGCATTATGCATCCAAGTCGGACAGTTTGACAGCGGCCGCGACGGCTCGGGAGTTCACTGGTTAGATTGCACGGCCGAGGTACAATATGAGCTGAGCACTGGCACGGGGATTGATGAAGCTACTGTTTTGTCAGCGGAGGCCGCCATGCCCAATTAGTACAATTTACAATCGTGCCACAGAGTGTTCCAACAACGCGCTGACGGCACCGAAACAAGTGAGTCGCGTTCACGCTACGGAATTGTTTCTCTGCGCGCGCGCCGCGACGAGACGCTGCGTTCGCGCCGATACGGGCCTCACGCACACACGCGCACACACACATGCGCACGCGCCGCCTGCACGACGCACCGCACATAGCACAGAACACTACCGCTGATAAAATAATTGAAGCGTTGCTTATCTCTTCAATCAGATGGAAAATTTAACTAAATTAGTGTGATAACATTGTTTCAACATTTTCATTTATCTTTTTAGGTATTTTGATTCGAATATTTGCTTTACATTCTTACTGCATCCAAAAGTATCTACTTATGTTATGGCTTATGAAATAATATTATTAGCAGTTTTAAGTGAAGATACTTCTTATATCCCAGGAAAAATGTTCTATTTAATTTTACGGATGAATCCTGAATGAAATCACCTGTGTGTACATAATTTTACGTAACCTTGTTATGACTACCTACCTACATATTTTGTGATCATTGTAAGTGTTTCCTTCATTTTTCCTGTTACAGATCTGAAAGAAATAACAGGAAAACTAATAGAAAACTCCCATAAGAATAATACTATAGGATGTTGATTTTATCAGCAACATGATAAAACAGCGTCGTAAAAGTATAATTCTATAGTTTCTATACATAGAACTTTGCAAGTTGTACAATAACTTTGTAAGGTATCAAATTTTAACGCACAGTGCCAAATATTCGCAATTTTTCAATTCTAGTTCTTGGTCGTAGATTTTAGGTTCTTGATAGCTCTTTACACTAACAAGTACATAAAATCACAACCGAGAGGTAAAATAAATATTTCAGGACATATCACACAGCGCCATCTATCCTTATACTAAGCTTACGCTTCATTTCATAATCAGAATTTTACACATACATTGTACTTATTTTAACAACAAAATACTGAAGATAAGCAATGACACGGCGTAAGCGGCAAAGCACACAAAGACTGAATGTGATTACGCACGGTGATGTGATCATAATGATTTCAAACGTATAAGGCTTCATATCTCTTTATTCCTCTTTAGTTCATTCTGATTCACTAAAACTCCCTCTTATTATAAATTGTAACTGTTCTTTGAATTAGTATTGTTCATGCTGGTATCTAGTATTGATTACAAACTTACGAGTTATATTTTTGGTAGGTGTAGGTATACTCGTATGTAATGCAGATAAATAACACACAACATAGTACTTAGACATGTAATACACACATATGCACATTACTTTATAAGAAGCGTGTTAAAAATAGTATTAAAAAAAATTACATGAACCTAAGTTTGTCTTTCAGAAACTGAATGAATTTATGTTTTACATCAATGGAGTAACAAGGTAACCTCTCTTGTATTAACGACCGTAACTTTATCTACATTGTCGTTAATTAATTGCAACATAGTACAAGTACTTGTTTATATGTTCTAGTAAATAGTAAATTTTACATTCTACAGTTGCCTGTAGTAGGTATGGCATGGCATGGCATAAAAACGGCTCTGACCCAATACAAAATATTTTGCCCTAATGCATGACTAACTAAACTGCTACTACTACTACTACTCTTCTAGGTAAGCGTCTTACTGTATTCAAACGTAAACCTATCCCACGTAAAAATAAAATAATCTTTATTAATTTACGTATCCGTCCACGCGTCTAAATTTACGTTACGCTCTTGACAAAGCAGTTGTAGTCTACAATCTTTTTTTGTTGTTTTCAGAGCAAGATACATACATACATTATAGTAAACTGATAGACTACCACCACATTCCAGCAAAGCCGAGAGACGTCAAGCCAAACTGCACATTGCGGAGTTTGACTCAAAACAATTAAAAATAGCTACATATGTATTTGATAAAAAAACAATATGTTTTTTCATATCTTGTTTCAATGTGGTGCATCCTACTAGTAATAAAAGTACTTTTAAGATCATATAAAGCTGATATAACAGCAATCTATATTAGTCTATGATTTTACAAATCAGTATTAACTAAATGGGACACAATATACGATCAAGCCTTAATTCAAGCGTACAAGCGTTTGTGCTAATGAGCGGGCTTAGATCGACATATCCATGTTTACGACGTTCCCTGAGATGTTATCGCTAGGCGTTGATTAACATTACAGGCAATCAGCGCAGATACTTTCCATTTCCCGTGATAATTAGCTAGCCACATACTTAGTGCTATAAGAGTTGTCTCAGGCAATAGATTGTTAATATAGTTATTTCATGCTAATAAGGTATCTACTAAATTTGTACTCGAAAGAATTACTACTGTGTAATTAGTGATTAGTATTTTTAGTTTTGTATTTCCTACATGGACTTACACTAGACTATCTAATCCCCGCGATCTTGGTGTCTTCAAAAGAGCGTAAATAAAAACTACAAAAATATTCAGGTAACTCAACATAAACCTTATCTATGAAATCTGTCCTCTAAGAGATAAAAAAAAACATTTATGAACTTCAGTGTTTTCCATGTCCAAAAAAATATTTTTAATGTAAACTTTAAGCTCAGTATTATAATTTATATAGTAATGATATAAACTCTTTTATTATCTAGATTCTAGTTCGCTAGCAAAGAGATATATTCATATAATATATTGAATTATTTATCTTTGTGCATAACCGCGTCAGTAATAAATTGTAATAAGCGATAATAGTTTTCACGATTATGCGTTTTGAAATGAAACACCTGTCGTGTATATTTTACCTACATTAATTTACTTCCTGTCATTCTGGCACTTTGCTAGTGAAATGCATTTCACTACTCGACTAAAATAAAGTGCAGTATAATAAATTTGTTAGAATGAAGTACCGTACCTGCGTACAAGTACTTATGTTGTATATCTAAATATATAAAACTCAAGGGTGACTGACTGACTGGCTGATAATAGTGATCTACCACACCACTTTAATAAAGTTATATGTAAGATCTAGTAAATGTACTTTGTCTGTATTTCACTACGTCTCAAATTTAAGAAAATAACTCATCATCATCATCATCGTCAGCCTAATGGGAGTATAGGCCTCCGCTATCTTACGCCAATACTCACTGTCTTGCGCTGTTCTTAAAAAAATAACTATCTGACATATTCTGTTCAAAAAACCTTACTGCATTAATTTTGCGTTTGGGGTCAAGATATAATATCCACAAAGGTAAATCAGAATCGCGTCTGTCATCGTATCACAGAATTATATCGTTAAATAAATTCAGAAATATCCGAAGACAGCTTACGGACAGCTTAATCCTCGGGCTTCGGCACATATCGATCGAAGCTGCCGATATGAAACCTGAGTGGCCGACCAACGCAGCACTTTCCGGATGGTGGAGAAAAAATATAATATGAAAACGCTGAGAAAGATCTTTTACAAAAAAGCCTATGAATTTTAAATTTATTTTTTTAAGGTTCCTTTGTTTTTCTTATACTTAGGTACTTGTCTTCTTTGACTAAAGCTCTCGTTCTTATGTTATTTAGTTTATAAAAGTTTTTTAAATTAGGGAGCTTGTTTTTCTATGGAATGAAATTGATAAATATATATTCTTGTATTACAACGATTAGTACTTATAGATTTATTTCGCGAAGGTAGTGAAACACAAAACTCTCATAAATAACATAAACTGTTCAATCAACTCAACATTAGGATCATATAAAGACCGACCACCGACTGCATACAAATTTAAAGTTTGACGATGCATCTCAATAAAGAATAACACACACTCTGTATAATCAGGATAACGCAGGTTCGATTCCTGTCGAACGTGATTATTTTCGCTCATTTCCAATTCAGATTAGTATAACACCTACTCATCTGATCACTCTCTGTTTTCGATCACCGTCCAAGATTCGGGCAGTCCTTTGTCGATGAGTCGGCGATGCGACGGCATCGATTATGTGTAAAATTAGAATAACTGGACGGTTGCCCGCAGTGCGAGCAACAAATAGTACTGGGGCATGCGACCAATCGTAACAGCCGCAAATACATGCACCGTGAGTACAAGGGATAACACTGGAACACTAACAACCCTGCACTATTAATTCCAAATCATAGATAAAAAATCCAAAAAGAGTTACTTACATGAAAACCTTTTTCAAAAACCAAAAAGTTTCACTCGACGAGATCAAACTATAGAAGGTTTCTCTAAGCATACTTTACAAGATTTTGCAAAACCTTATTTGATGAACATTCATGTACCGAGTATGTAAACGATTGCTCAGCCTTTATAAACGGAATAGTACGATAACATCTGTCACATCTAAATATCGATTCAATGAAAATTCAACATCAATGGACATTGGACATGTTGGACACACTATTTTGACAAGATTGGGTGCTCCAATTATTTTTTACTTTACTGGAAAAATAATGCCACCTCACCGTTACTCGTTGTTCCAAATCTGTAATACTTAATCATTTGTTATTCAAATTAGCATGGTTTATTAATAGCTCTTCTTAGGTCACGGGTCATTTGAAGACAACACTATAAGGTCAGGTCCTCACATATTGCTACTATCTACATATTTACTATACGAAGAAAGCTCCACCAACGCTAATTTGATGGAGCTCAATGAATAATAAGTGGAAAACTAATTCATTCTATTACACTTTTATGAGTATCCAGTCGTTGAATGAAAAAATCTAAGTATATGGAGCTTTTCGTTCGAAATGGCTTCGTTTCTGAGATGTCTTCCGAAGATTATTTTTAAAAATTGTTATATGGAATAACTTAACAAAATTTTAATTCTAAAAATATACCCGGCAAAATAAACATTATTCTCTGTTTATGTCCCGGCAAAGTTATAGTCTAAGCTATAGATTTTCTTGAAAATACGTTATATTAGGTTAAAATCAGAAGTGAAGGTAGTCTATGTGTTATGCTCCATTTTTTTGTACCAATTACTTTACATTTAACTTTAACACATGTGAAATTAGTATCTTTATAGGAAAATTCAACGCAGATAATCATTTCATCTCATAAATTATAAAACATTGAATTTGACCATAGATTATAAAATACATGACGATCATCTCTGTACAGATCCCAGCGTGACGACGAGCAAACCAATGCGGAAGCTAGGTCTGGCCGAATGGGGCCGGGATGGCTAGATACTACATGTGCCAGCATTTGTCGCCGGGTTCAATAAACACGCCGTAATTGCTTATTGTAGTACTTCCTATAATTATCCTTCCTTATCCACGTGACCCACATACCGACTCCCGGTTGACATAGTCAAACAAAATTCTTATTATTACAGTTTAATGCAATGGCTACTATACTAGAGCAGCGCAAGACAGGGATTATTGGCGTAAAAGAGAATCTTGGAATCAATTGGCTCTAATTGGCTGATGACTTTAAAACTCTCTTAACACAGTTGAATGAGATATTAGTAATGGCATTCACTTTAAAATGTTTTTTTTTATTATCAGTCAAGGTCAATGGGTAACCCGATAGCGAAATATGTATAACAATAAATCAAATAATAATTAATTATTTTTTAAGAAATTGTAATTACTTGTGTTGAGTCGTCGTTTCTATGTAAATATAATAAGTGTGTATTTACTAAAGAAAATTATGCATGTATTATATCCGTTATCTAGTACCTACCCATAATAGTAGTAGATATATATCTAATAAATAAATATTTCTACTTCTTTCTTTCTTTACTTTATTTTATTTGACTGTTAATTGTAGAAATAGTCTTGCACGCGCACATAATTAGAAAAGTCCTGTATAGCCATGTCCACAATAGCATAATGCATGAGAAAGTAATACTTACATAAAAAAACAAGCTATACTTAATATATAAATCCTTATATTACAAAATTATAAATCCTTGAAGTTTACTTTTGATTATGATTTGTATTGGATAGGTAATATTTCACTAACTCGGCATTGTAGTTCTGTTAAAATTCCCACACATAAATAATTAAATTTAAATAAAATAAAAATTCCCAAATTCCCACACATACTCGGACATATATATATCTTTATATGTATATAAAGAAAATGTACTATATTTTCTCTTGAATGATTGATTTCTCGTTTCACAACTATTGGAACTAAGCTATTTACTAAGCTACTGACTTAACCTGCTTACCTACAGGAAATAATTAACACTGAAAATCACTTCATTATTCAAATTCAATCGCAACAAATATCCAGGCGTGAAGTTCCACACCCATGGTTAGTACGCTTACTTGGTTCTTTCAAAAGCTCAGTATTAAAAAGCTCGCCATAGTATCTGTAATCAATAAGCTCGGATCGAAGTTTCCCGGCTGGAGCTGCCTGTAACGTTATCCGCCCACGGCCGCCCGCCCACGCAGAGATACGACCGACCAGCACCTACAATGAACATAGCTAGTGATTTAACAACAATACTTACAATTAGCTGATTTCTAGGCCTAATGATTTTTTATGTTCTAACCCTAGGATTTAATCCATGTCAGAGACCCTTAGGGAGGTTAAATAAACTCCCGACACCAGAGTTGGTCACTCTCAGAATTAGACCCTATGGAAACTAATTTACTTTTAACGCGTAGCAAAGAAAAATAATGTATACTTGTAAAGCACTCGTATTACGTTTTGGCGATGAACGTTTATTTCAACATAGATCAATAAAATGGAAAAAATACGTTTAAACACTCATGAGCTTTTTGTGAAATATACAGAGATTTTAATTTTCATTCCTACATTTATTTTGAATGTACTTGAAAATCAACAAGTATTATGTATGCATGTATATATATACATACATAAATACCTAGGTAGGTACATGTATTTAAATATTCCTTTAAAAATTAGGAATTGAAAAAATTGTTTAGGGGTCTTCCAATTCAGAGTAAATGGGTTTCTTTTGGGCAAGCTTTCTACATCTTAGATCGGTGCTTAACTTAGACGGGCTGTAGTCACCCGTAAGCCTATTCCGTGTTGAAAAAAAGTTATAAATAAACACATTCTGTTAAGTTTAACCAGTTATTTAGCTTTTACACATACTAGAAGTAAAGTATAATCAAACAACATTTTCAGTGATGTTGACAACCGATATCAAATTCTTTCATTAAAACCAAATCCAACTCAACTGTATCATGAAAGCTCCATAAAAGCTCTACAAAATACTGTATCCCTAAACTCTCCAGTGTAATAAAACTTGGTAATCAAGCGATGTATAGGTAAACTGAATGTGGGTTTTAAACAAAAGTGAGATATAGTGTAAGCTTGTAAGTTTTCAGGAGGCTCGATGGTGCCGGGTGGTGCGGGCGCCGGGGCGGCGCGCGGCGGCCGAGTGGAGTGCGGAGCGCCGGCGCGAGTACGCGCGGTGCCGTTAGCGCAGGCTCGGGCGGGCGGCGGGCGGGCCGTGGGAGGTACCGTTAATGACGTCGCAACCGTGACGTCGCGCCCGTGACGTCAGACCGTACGATATAGCCACCGGCCTCGGCGGCGGCGGCCTCAGTAACGCACCGGCCGTTCACCAGCGCGTACCTCCGCGCCTCCGCGAGCTCAGTGATAGTGCGCGTGCAGTGAGTGGAATGTGCTCGGCCGCATGAGGATCCTGCTAAGCGAGCTGGGACTGTGCGGCGCGAGCTTCGGTCTGACCCTGGAGCCGCCCGCCAAGCCTGCGCCAGGTCAGCGCCGGGACCCCGCAACATCATCCACTTCTGTGTTTATTTTCGCTTTCGTTGTGTAGACCTCTGGTGCTCTCTGTGAACTGTCGTGACGATGGCCCTCGGCTAGAATGCGAGGTGCGTTACTTGCGCCCTGCACTTCACAGCCAGCCCTTGCTCACTTCCAACGTACGTACCCCCTTTTGTTTACTTTATTTTACTTTTAATTCTTTTTTAATATGTTATTCCAATTTTATTATTTTTTTATCCGAAGTTATTAAGTTTTCCTGTGTTTTTGGAAACCAGATATTATAAAAAAGCAATATATTATAAAGACTTTGTGACAATAACATACACCAAAAAGTTTCCCTATAGTAGATAAAACTAATTTATGGCGTGATTAATTTTTTGCAATTATAAAATCGATCAGCGGTCCGGAGCTTAAGAATAATTATGATCTAAGCGGAATAAATAAATCATTAGTGACTGGATTTATGTCATTAACATGCGTAAAGTTACGTAAATGTGCTTTAAATAAATATTTAATCTATTTAAATTAGTTTTTCCTTATCTTTGACAAATCTTTTGCATAATTATTTGTTTTCAAAGTTTTCATCATATCTACATACATATATTGTGGACTTGTTGGGCGGCACAAACTCATCTGATAACTTGCTCGGGTGTTTACAGGCTCCTTAGTAATGCAAATTACTTTCAGTTTCATTGAATTCTGCGTTTGCATATTTTCAACATCTTGTTTTTTTATTAATCAACGAAAGAGACATCTCAAGTGTAATAAGTGATAAAGTACATACATATTTTATTAACTTTTGTAAGTAACCATTAGTTACAAATGTAAATAAGATATGTACTTTAGCTACAAGAATATATTGCAGGTGCTTTAGAATTTATTGACACTTTAATAGTTATCAGACACCTCTCAATTTATTTGCAAAAAATATAAGTAGGTAACATTTTTGAACCGGTCCAATAAAACCTAAATGGGAAACTAGTTGTGCGAATACACTTCCTTGAATATCGCGCGATATTGTCAAATGCAGACATACATGCTCAACGTTCAAATTGTTAAGCAAATAGAAATTGAATACGAATAAGTTTACACGAGGCGATCGGTATCTGAATGTAGGTAAGACACCGCGGTGGAGTAACGCGGTTTCATCACAACACCGGCAAGGATGATACACGTCTGGTCTAGTCGGCATAAATTAAAATCCAGTCGCCGAGAACGTGTTACAAGATCTCGATGAGAATATCGCCTAAGAACATTATTAAGTTTGGTAAATTATCCGCGGATTTGTCTCAGGTTAGGTAAGAGCTGGTATAATGTGGGATGTTTATGTCGCGGCCGCGTCCGGAGCCGATGGCCTCTACCGCGCTTGCTCAACGCGCTGTCGCAACGGCAGACGGTGCACCTGCCCAGATGTCAGCCTCTGCAAATGACCGCCCGAGTCCTATTAGATTATCATATCGGTCCGAGAGCACACTAACCTGCGATGCACACTCACGCCGCGCAGCTTTACCGCGATATTTTTAATACCCGCTAATGACACGGCTCGGACATTAGTTCTAACGCAAATTATATTTCAGAACATCATCCTTTCACTTTTTACTGCGGCAATAATATGAACATCTGACACGTAAAGGTGTTTATTGGAATAAATAATAAAAAAAACTCGAGACATTGACGCTAAATGAAGCATTAAGTTTTATGAATGCTGAATGCAAATTGATACGCGAATAGCATAAAGCAGCATAAACATAGAGCCGGGTGCGGTGTTGGCTATTTCGGACGAGACGGTGTAGTGTCTAGTATTAGCATTAAGCTGGAGTGGTATGGTAATAATCGCTCAGCTGTCTCTGACGTCACGTGGAAGCGCGTCACGCCGCAAGGGGTGCTCTCACCCCCTCGCGCCCCCTCGCGGCGTGCCAGCCGCCCCCCGCGCGTCTCAGCGGCACTCTCCTATCGCTGTTGCCAACTTACTATACCATACTGAACCCGTTCACTTTTTATTAACTGATAACATCGGCTGTCACGATTTATTTTCGTAAAACTTTAATGGCGTTTAGATGCAATCTCTTCTTTATTGTCACCACCCCTTCGCGCCTTTTAATTTTATACAATCAATCTAAATGATACTCGAATGCGCTTCAAGAGTTTCACATTAATATTTATGCCACGGGAAGATAGCTATATATTATGCATGAAACAAAATATTGCCAACTATTTTCGTACCCTGCAATAAGCGTTTAATTTTGCAGAGGTTTCTATACGGAAAGTCAGTCGGTCTCGTTTGAAAGCGTGATTACGTCAGGTCTAAAAATACGAGGGTGGTTGTGGGGAGGTTGTGGAAGACCTGGCGGCCTCGGCCGAGCGAGCCTGCGGTGACTTCATCCACGTGACGTCATGCATCGACCCGCGCTGCCTCTCAAGGACGCCCTTGGCCGCCGCCGGCACCCGACTTCCTGCACTTTATGCAAATCACTACCGACTGAAACTCTTCCTTTTCTGAAAATACGCCTACAGTCCGAGTAATAATAATAATAACAAGGAACTTGCGAGTCACAATCATAAACTGACACGTTCTATTGCTTACTGAAAGATTTAAGTTACTTACGTAACTGTCACCAAAATTACTTGCAATGTTTTCATGCAAAAATTACGTAAGATCTCATTAGCGCATTTGAAAGCCTGCACTTGCTGATGTCATCTTCATTAGCTTTGGACAAAGGTGTGGCTCTATAGAGCTTTATGTATAGCTACTCTTTTCATGTATTGTATAGTGTACAAATATTTGCCGTGTAATCTCATGTTATGTCCCAACATATTGCTTCTTTGATGTTGCAAAAGTAACAAGTAATCAATTATTATTATTAGTGTTAGTGGTAAGTATTTCAATTTGGAAAATGAATCTGAATAATATTGTTTTCTATGAATCTTTAGCGAAATCATAGTTATTTGCAAATTCAAATGCAAATTCGGTTTCGTTCGCGTAAATGATAAAGAATATGCTATTAATATAGTTAGTTTAAGATATTACATACTCCCATCGTTGGTATATATCACAGTCCTAATTTCTAGAACGGCATAAAAAAGACAATTAGCTCCAACGAAATACATAACATAACATAATTCAAAAATTAGCATTTAAAACAAACAACACATCATATTTTTTTTTAAATAGATCCTAATTCTATTTCAACCAACCATGCAGGTAAAGTCCCGATAATTATTATAAAACTCTTAAATACATTAACAAACAAACGCCTATATATGTACTCAACTATACATACATTAAACTTGAAAGAATGTCTTACGTGTCTCAGCAAAAAAAAACATTTCACAATAACAGCAGATCCATCCACAATAGCTGTGTAAATAAAACTGTATAAGTCCGGTGCTAATTTTAATACCAGTCTAACGTAACTTGCGGCACGTGCCTACATTACATACACACTTATATATAGCTATATCTGTATACCTCTAGAATACGAAATGTTTTAAGGCTTTACTCACGCGAGGTTCTGACAAAACATTGTTTTTTAGGAAAAAATATGCTTAGAAGTAATGCTGTAATTGATTCTTTTTTCAATTCCTGATATTATCAAAGATAAAGATTTCAAAAATATGTCTATTAGTATCACCCAAACTAAAACGAAGTACCTATTAGGAAAAACAATCTTCGCTCTAATATGTTACCCACATAATTCAAAGTTCTAAATTTCATACAAACCGGTTCAGCCGCTTAGTCGTGCCTACAACGAGTTCACATAAACTTTCGGCTTCTAACTATTAATTTCATCGTTTATGGATTTATGACAGAACCAGATCAGGCGAGTTAAGTTTTAAAAAACATAGCTGTTAACTGGTTATAAAATATTTACTTCAGGAAAATTATATGCAGAGAATCAAGTCAAAACTTAAGTTTAGATATGAAATTTCTTGAACCCAAAACAGCTGAATAGGGCAAAAGTGCTAGGATTTCAAGACATTAGACGTTTCTTGTCTTAAAAGTCCTAAATTGCAAACTTGAACTTACCCCAGCTTGTGTATAGAGCCTTAAACCGCCCATAAACAGCCAGACAGCACGGGGTGGCATGACGTCATTCACTGACGTCACTCGCACACCTCCCCGCCCACGGCCACCGCCCGCCCAACGCGTCAGCTGATAAATTCGCCCAAATACTACCCAATATGTACTATTCACTGTATACGTCATTACGGACGTTTCCCATTATATCTAGCTATTGACGATGCTGAACCGTCGTTGTTTCTGTGTCAATATTGCTGAAGTATCGTCTAGTCTGATAGGTTATCAGACTCGTGACGTATGTAGAAGGCTTACGTCTATTTGCACCAATTGTGATAGTAAATAGATCGCAAACTTTAGCAAGTATGTTTAAGGGTGAGTTTATGTATAGGTTTAGGTAGAAATTGTCAAGTGCCGTCGATTTCATAAAATTTGCACAGGTTCTAGGTTTTATGTAAGCTTTTTTGTAAATGGATATTTATTTTCAAATTCCGTGTTTGAAATTGTGTTTTGGAATAAAATAAACCATAATGATATAATATCACACGCTATTTCTAACATATTTCGATGACCCGGATAGCACCTTCAAACAAAAACTGATATACACTGCAACATCTGTAATTTTTACTTCCTCAGACCCAATAACAACTTACTATTAATGTTAACTAAGCCTTAAAACCTCAAACCATGCACAATGCTTGAACATCTTAATTTGGTTTAAGCAAACGAATATAATTAACTCACACAGTTAAAAGTTGTCATGGAAATTTGACGCTTACCGCATCTTACCAGGAAAATATCGTGAGAAAACCGGTAGGCATGTTAGCAAATATTGGAGGTGATCATATTACCTACAGCTTAAACGTGCTTATGTCATTAATTGTAATGTTTATTGTTCCATTTTGGGCGCTTCCGTGGGTCGGATTACACGTTAAATTGTACGTCCCGGCTGTCTGTCATAGGACAAACTTAGACTTACAATTTTACGGTTGTCGTAAAACCATGTCAGAGGCCCTTAGAGCGGCTTGATAAACTCTCGACACCAGAGTTGGCCACTCTCATTCGATAAGAAGAAGAAAAAGAGATAATGTTTATTGTATTAACATTATGTCATCTAGACTATATACCACAATAAAGGACAGTTGCACGGTTGGGATATACTAATATAAGATAGGAGACCTAATATCCTGCAGTACTCTCCATAAACTCTATTTAATCTTCACTGATGATGTCACTACACACAATAGTCTCAATTATTAATGATTAAAATAGTAAAAAAATAGTTTATAATTACAATACAATACAATACAAAAACGTTTATTTAAATTTATTTATATAATTATTTTGTAGCTGTTTTTTTTTATGAAAGCTAGTTTTTTTTTTTTTTTTTTTTTTTTTTATAAAAAAAAAGTGGCAAAAAGGCAGACGATCTGCCTGATGGTAAGCAATCATCGTCGCCTATGGACACTTGCAACTCCAGAGGTGCTGCAGGACTTTGCCAGCTTAGAGAGGTGTTTGTGAATACCCTTTTTAAATCTCCCCATATTGTAGCTCCGTGGAAAGACCTCAGGGGGAAGATCGTTCCACATCTTGCAAGTTCGCGGAAGAAACGAGCGCATGAAACGGACTGTGTGGGAGCTCCAATTTTGCAAGATGTGAGGATGAGCTCTTTCACGGTGCCGAGCAGTCCGGTGATGAAAATGATTTGCCGGAATTAAATTAAAAAGCTCTTTAGAACACTCCCCAAAAAAGAGCCTATAAAAGATACAGAGGGATCCCACATCCCTACGGAGACTCAACGGCTCCAACTTTTTTGTCAGCTTGGGATCATGGACAATTCGGACGGCTCTCCGCTGCATAGAATCTAGGGGATCTAGTTGATATTTCGGTGCACCATTCCACAAGTGCGAACAGTACTCCACGTGAGGGCGCACTTGTGCTTTATAAAGTAGAAGCCGTTGACCCGACGTGAAGTAACGTTTCGCCTTGTTAAGTACACCGAGTTTTTTAGAGGCTAATTTTGCCTTAGCCTCGATGTGTCCCCTAAATTGGACCTCGCTCGATATATCCATCCCAAGGATTTCCAAGTTCTTGGATACCGTGAGGGAAACACCTTGAAAACGTGGCGCTACAACAAAAGGTGTTTTCTTAGCGGTGAATGCACACACTTGTGTCTTAGATGGGTTAAAATTGACTAAGTTTATATCACCCCAGTGAGAGACTTTCTCCAGGGATGACTCAATGTCAGACACAAGCTTGCATCTGCTCTCTTCAACCTCTGAGCGCTTGTGGTTTACACGTCCACGGTAACATGCGTCACCCGTACTATCATCTGCATAACAATGAATATTACTAATCTGCAACATGTCATTGATATGCAGAATGAATAGCGTAGGAGACAGCACGGTCGTATTTATTTATTAAAAAAAACAGTACAGCACAAAATAGCAGAACTTCTAATCTATAATGAGTTATTTATTTTAACGTTAATACATGTGCTATAATTAACGAAATACAGATTTACCTCAATTAATTAAACAGATAGAATCTGGCGATAAGGCCGCCCATTTGTACGTTATTATTTGGTCATATTTTACTTTGTACTATATACTTGTGATGGTGTGCAATAAAGACATATATTATTATTATTACAACCTATTTAATTATCACTTAAGTAGATAAAGCAGAGATAAAATATAACAAATAATACAACCTTAATTATCACTATGTCCGTATTTACCCGAAATCTTCACCCGCAGTGATTACGCAAAGCTTTTACGTAAAACAAATGAACAACGTCACACAGTCTGAAATGAAAGCTCATAAAAGTTTCTGACGTTAGATGTTATCTATACTTAACTTACATACATTTTGTACGTGTTTTCAGCTAAAATTACGTAGGTATTGTATTTTTTACTACGCGGAACTCAGAGACATCTATGTGTAAAACATAAAAGCGGTAATGTAAAAGCTTGGCGATATAAGTTTTAAGTTGAGTCAGAAAAAGCTTGTGGAAGGGTGTTTCGCACCTTCACTCTGTAAACCATGTTTATGATAGTACCGGAGCTTTGGGACAGATGTCGCTAGTGTAGATTTATTGATTACCTTAAACATATTTATATAAGATGTTCATGATATTAATACATTTTAAGTAAAAAAACTAAGGTATATGAAATAGGTATTGTTAGCTCATAATTTTGAAAAATAATTGATGAATTCTTTCTATTTTGGATAAAGTATTATTTAAGCTTGCACTTGAATCTCAGAAATCAGAGCCGGTTGTTGAATTTGCTTTAAAATATATTTAAAATAAATAATTAGCACGTTTATTAATATTAATTCGTAAAATATGTGTATATTATCTAAATATATAAAACTCAAAGGTGACTGACTGACTGATTGACTGACTGATATAGTGATCTATCAACGCACAGCCCAAACCACTGGACGGATCGGGCTGAAATTTGGCATACAGGTAGATGTTATGTCGTAGGCATCCGCTAAGAAAAGATTTTTGGAAAAGCCGCTTTTAAAGGGGTGAAATAGGGGATGCAAGTTTTACTTCTTAATGCGAGCGAAGCCGCGAGCACCCACTAGTATGCTAATATAACCAGTATAGCTACATGGTATAATTAAAGTACCACCTGGCTATAATATTGTATTGAAATACATCGTTATTAATATTGTTATTTATTAATATGTCATTTAATTAAAATAAAACTATAACCGTCTTATTACAAAACGCGTTTTAAATGTTAGTTCAAGACTTTGAAAATAAAAAGTGGGTTCTTGTTGTTCAGACATCTCATACAAGCAATCAAAATGTCAACAAAAAATTTGAACTTTGATTTAACATTGGTACATTTTGACAGTTTGATAATTATGACAGTAGTCAGACAATTTTCGAACAACTAAAACGGACTTGGTCTAGACTTATATTTAAACCACGTTTTGTTATAAGGCCCTAAGAGTATTTTGAGTGACTTTTAAACATAATATGTGTATTTTGTACGTACATATATATATGTATATTTGAAAAAGGCAGTTGAATATAAAAGTTTCTAGCAAACATTTGTATGCATAGTGTTACTTGTTCACACGCTGCCTTAATATTACAGCATTCTTGACAGCTACGAACCTCATGAATATTATAAAAGTAACTAGATAAATCATAAATTAATTCTCATGATGTACATTCAAATATGTATGCACATGTGTTGGAAGTTACAGTGTTCAAGTTAATTGTACATTTCTAGAATACGTTTACTGACTCGAGTCAGTAAAACTTTTGAAATATATGAACGGGATATATATGATACGGGACATATAATATAATTTTGTTGCGGTGCCATATATAAGAAAGCCAAAAAAATACAGGATCTGTTATTTTAAAAATATATAATACAGTTACATCTATCCACGATCTATGTTCTAAAGAGTTTTCTATTTCCCGAGAATATTATTTCAAAACAAACTAACGACCCTTAGTTTGTGAATATCGTGTACAAATATGACAAACTGAAATCCGAAATTCATCCAATGTACATAGATTATTTACATATATTTTAGCCAAATAATTATTTCAACAATGTAGTAACAACAATCAGTAGAAAAGGCAATCTAGAATTTGTAGTTATTTTAATGAAATACAAAGTAAACAATTAGTGCCTAGCCTAGAAAAATAAAATAGGCAGCAAAACCAAATTCATATTTCCTAAAATAAGTAGGCAATAAATCAGCAACAAAAGCGCTACTGTTTTGTTTGTAGCTAAATGAGACTGGAATTAATGGTTCCTAACATAATAGACTGCAAATGCCACTGATTTCATAACCTCCCATGGGATCCATCGCCTTTTCGCCCCAAAGAGTCCCAATTTCTCTTGTCGTTGCATTGTAGAACTTAAAACAAAGTAGTTTAGGGATAATATCCGTTGCTTGCTTTACTAGTTTCCAACGTCTCTTTGCTAGATTTAGGTAAGGTGTGTACATAGAATTCAATTTTATGGGCGTGGCGAATCAAGAACCGTGACGCGATGTATTCAAAGCGCCAATATTTGGCTGGTAAAACTGCAGTATAAATAGATAGACCTTTCGCATCTCTCGGCATTTTATCCAGGGCAGGGACCCGGTGAACACTTGTTTCATTCTTATTTTGATAAAGTAACGACGGGTGTAATCGATTTGTCAATAGCCAGTGCTTGTGAAGGAAGAAACAAAGTATGTTCGGGGAGGGTAGATATAAATGATGCATGGCTCGAATAGCGTGATAGTTCAAAGCACGGCGCCGTCAATCCACCTCCAACGTTCCAGGGACTCATTTCAAGGCAGGCCTTCTTTCATAGTGATAGGCTCACGTATTAGCTGTATTGTATATCCATTTTAAATCATCTTCATTGTGATGTTAAGTACTTATAGTAATTTATTTCTAAATACTTAGAAAAGACATCAAAGTAACATTATGTTTCGTTGTTACAGGGCCGAGCGCCTTAGGGTCGCGCTCGCCAAGCGACTTCTCATCAACCTCCTCCAGCATGCTACTGCTGCAGACACAAGTGAGTATTGTGTGTATTTTTAAATAGTGCTACATACATCTGTTTAAAAAAGTTACAACTCCAATTATCTACATCGAAAACCAGTCCGTTACCTTACCATATTCATCGATGCGATCAATCAATTCATGAAAAATAAATAGCTCATTAGAACACGTGCAGTAACAAACCGGTGACAGGCCGAAGGCACCGCTATCGAGCACCACGCAACCGAAATAGGCTCGCCATTGGTGCGTCATGTCCGCCCCTGGCGACGACCCACCGCCTACCGCTAATGCGACGCCTTCATTTATCGATTGTCATTTCTATTGCAGAGCAACTACGGTACGTCCTTCACTGATCTATTGTCGCCGCAGTACCAAGAAGACTCGTCGGAGATTTTAGAAGAAAATCTCGATCCGTTCCCCGACGTAGAGTTCCACGCCCCCATCCCCTTCGAGGTCAAGGCCCAGCGTGCGACACCCATCAGCGAGTCGTCCTCGCCGACCCCTGGCCCCGCGCTGCCCAGTTTCGAGGAAACTTACTCCGTACGTTATCCAAAACAAGAAATGGCGGAATTCGGGATAAAAATGGACGAGGACTGCTACAACGTTAGCGCATACTCACATCAGGGACATGCATCGACTCAGCTCCTGTATCAATATCATCAGCCGTCGATCCCGTACGTGCCCCCATCGTACTACGCGCCGCCCCAGCAGTGCAGTCCCACTTTTGAAACCGGAGCCATCACTCCTACTCAAGACTCTTACTCGTTACCGCCTTTCTCGAACACCGTCGATCTACACATCTCGGCGGAACAGAGACAACGGCGGGCGTCGCTGCCGGTGCAAAGATCGGAATCGAACAGCTCCAATGACAAAGTTCACGGTGGCAGAGTGCACTGCATGCAGGCGTCGGCCCCCAGCTCGGCGTCGAGCTCACCAGGCGTCGGAGGACCTGAAGGAGCTCCGCCTCGCGCCGCGCCCTCCTCGCCCAGCCAGCTGTGCGCCGTGTGCGGAGACACCGCTGCCTGCCAGCACTACGGCGTGCGGACCTGCGAGGGCTGCAAAGGCTTCTTTAAAAGGACCGTACAAAAAGGTTCAAAATACGTTTGCTTAGCTGAAAAATCTTGCCCCGTTGACAAGAGAAGACGGAACAGATGCCAATTTTGTCGATTCCAAAAATGTCTCACAGTCGGAATGGTGAAAGAAGTCGTGAGAACTGATTCGCTTAAAGGAAGACGGGGGCGGTTACCTTCGAAGCCAAAATGTCCTCAAGAGTCTCCCCCGAGTCCGCCTATCTCGCTGATTACAGCGCTAGTGCGAGCGCACGTCGACACCTCGCCCGATTTTGCCAATCTGGATTACTCCCAGTACCAAGAACCGAATCCGTTACAGCCGCCTATGTCTGATTTGGAAGTGATCCAGCAGTTCTACTCGCTGTTAACGACGTCTATTGACATGATCAAGGTGTTCGCGGAGAAAGTGCCCGGGTATGGGGAGCTGTGCCCGGAGGACCGCGAGCAACTGTTTGCGGCGGCTCGGCTCGAGCTGTTCGTGCTGCGGCTGGCATACCGCACGAGGCCCGAGGATGCCAAGCTCACCTTCTGTAACGGGGTCGTGCTGGACAAGCGTCAGTGCCAGCGCTCCTTCGGCGACTGGCTGCACGCCGTCCTCGACTTCAGCAACACTCTCCACTCCATGGACATTGACATCTCTACTTTTGCTTGTCTCTGCGCGCTTACTTTGATAACAGGTGTGTATTATTAATTTCTTTTATATTTTTTTTTACTACACTATTAATAAGCACAGCACAGAGTAAATGCAACGGTACTTATTTACTTTTTCTTTATTTCCCAGACCGCCACGGCCTGAAGGAGCCGCACCGCGTGGAGCACCTGCAGATGAAGATCATCGGCTGCCTGCGCGCGCACATGCCGGGCGGGTGCGCGGGCGCGAGCGGCGCGCCGCACTTCAGCCGCGTGCTGGGCGCGCTGCCCGAGCTGCGCTCGCTGTCGGTGCAGGGCATGCAGCGCATCTTCTACCTGAAGCTGGAGGACCTGGTGCCGCCGCCGCCTCTCATCGAGAACATGTTCCGTGCCAGCCTGCCCTTCTAGGCCCCCTTGGACCACTCCCGCCTTCGAACATTCTCCTTCTATCCCTAGAACCGAGTCCGTTATTTTTATAAGTGTTTAGATTAAAGAAATATTTTTCTAGAAAGTAGCTGAACATTTTATAGGACGCGATCTCCCCGGTATCGGTTCGTGCTAATATAATTTGTAATATTTAATTTTAAGTACCTACGAGACAATCTATCGTTAAGTCCTATAATAAGTCTAATTTATTGAGCGCGTTTAGATAGGTAGATTTTTGGGTGTGATTTTGTTTAAAGTTATTAATGTTGTGTACTTAATAGTCTGCATTTGAGTTACCGCTCGTGATCGATGGCATCTTGTCGTACAAATATTCCTATGTTATCTATGTATTATTTAGGTAAGAAAAATCTAGTCACGAGACTTAGAAACGTTATGAAATTAGGCTCGATAAATTCGGGCTTTTATAGTAAGTAAATATTAAAAAATAATATCTAGGCATTTAATGACCTTTTTGTACGAGTGTGTTGAGAGAGGGGCGACGGCCCGGGGAGCCCCCGGGCTCCCCGGGCAGGCGCCGCAAGAGGACGCGCGTCTACTGACGATTGTTGGAAGTTACCTTTAATTTAAAATTATTTTAAAATAATTTTAGACGCTAGTATGTAAACGTAATTTGTTTTGCGACGTACCTTCACCTACCAGTAGTGAGAGAAAAAGTTCAGCATCGACTTAGGTAGGTAATGTTAATCTGGCAGATATCTTCAAGGCTGCCTCGTAGTACCTGCGCGCGACCTTCCAGTACTTGACCATTCAATGTGGACTCCTCGAAATATCGTGTCTTAAAGTGTACCTTCATAGATAGAAATAATATTTTGTTATGAGTGAAAGACATAAGTGTATTTGTATATCTATTTAGTAGTCGTGTATATATTTTTCCATGAATTATATACTCAAAAACATATCACTACAAAATAATGACTGCATTTTATCTTCGCTTTAAACTGCCTTTACCTACTTGCTATCTTTCAAGCTTTTATAATATATTATCATTTTGATTAAAATGTTCTTTCGAAGATTATAATTTGTATGAATTTCTTATTCATACGAGCCGCATTTAATTTATGCCCTAACTTAAATAATACTTAGTACGTTCCTAGTTTGCTGTCAATTTATATTAAAATTTAATTGAATAAAGCTGAATGTTTCGTACCTGCCCATGTTAGATTATTCGTAAAATTGATATATTTTATCCAACCTTCATCGGACCAAGTATATAATACCTAGCAAACGCAGGGATAGGCCTATTCCTATCATTATAAAAGTATGAAGTACTTTATAAAAACTCTGAGAGTTGCCTTGACTTAAATCGTTTGAGGTTTATATAACTAGATACTGTTTAATCATATCTATTCTGTGAATAGGAATCTTGTCTACAAGACCAAGAAGTATGATTTAGGTAGGTCATAATTTTAATTAATAATCTGTCTTAAACTAAGCTTGACTTTGAGTGAAATGCGTGAGAATATATAAAATATTTATTATAATTATTGTCAAGTGTCTAATAGGCATGAATGATTACACTAAGTGTTGTAGGTATACCATTATAACTTTAGACTAAACGTTGTTGTTGGTATCATATAAACTAAAATCCTTGCATATTAACGTAAGATAATTTGCATAAAATTAGGACTTGGCGATAAAATCGCGAGATAGAGTGCGACGCAACAATGATGACTCATTTTATAATTTTTTACTTTGATAAGGGTAAATAATTATGCTGGACTTTTTCTTTAACGATATAAACTCAACTCGATTTTGTATAATTAGTTATGGGTAATTTTTACATTTCCTGTTACTTGCCTATTTATATATTTATCTAAGCATAATATTTGCTTAGTTTTTGTCAATGTTTGTTACAGTTACCATACCAGCACATATTAAATTGACAGTTTTAATAAACTTGTGTAACTTTAACTGTAATCCTTACAAAATTACTTCGTATTGCTGCATCTAATTTATTCCGTATGATTAATTGTTTTTATGTCAAAATTTATATAATGTTATCTATATTTATTAATTTCCTTACCAAAATATTAGATTAATATATACCTACCATGCACACATACATTCCTTGTCAGTTTTTTTTATATTATTTGTACTGGGCCGGATTTGACTGTAAATTTATTGACATACCTATTGAAAGCATTTAATGATTGAAAAGACATTTTTATTTATATATGTAGAAATAGATACCTCTTGTAAACAAAACTTTTTTGGTTCGGAGGAAACCCTAACGTCCACAGTTTACTAAATCCGATGTATGTAGGTACCTACTCGTTCCTATCTTCTATCGGGATTAAAATAAATACATATGTCTTTACCCATTTTACCAATTTTTAAATTTATTTATAGAGGTTTACTTTACATTTATTCTGATGCTACGCTACAAAAACATAACATTAAAATCAATGTTTCATAACTACGAATTGCTGGAGTTCATTTTATTTTTTAAGTACAATACAACTATGTCAGTAAAAATGCTCTGCAACAAATAGAATATTTCTTTAAATTATTATTAAGTAAATAAAAAATAAAGTTATACTCTTTTGTGGTAAAGCATTTTTATGTAGGTATAAATAACTACTTACCTATGCTGCATTTTGTCACATTACAAATAGATTACTTAGTTGTGCTTTTGTTATAATGTTAAACTATTTTCTTTGTAAATATTTTGTCAGAATAATATCGACGCAAAAGCGTTACATATTTTTGCCTTTCATTTTATACCTCTTAATTATTATTATAGGTATAGCCTATAGTATACCTTGATTACTTATATAGGTTAGGTACCGCTAATTTTAAACAAAAGGAAAGAACTAAGCTATGTGTGAATTGAAGACATACATTCGGTTAAATAATTTGAATAAAAATATATTATTATACACACATCTATAATAAAATCAATCATCAGATTTTTGCTTAAGTGCGGTCTTACAGCTGGAGCAAATTTCTATACTAACTAATAATAACTACGTGTTTATTGTAGAGACAACAGGGATAGGAAAAAAAGTTCCATTTTCATAATGTTTTTTTTTCATTTTCTTCTAGACTGAAAAAGGAAAGGCTCACGTAATTTTCGCTACGCGTCGTAGCACTACTACGTTAGCGCGTTGAACTCTTTTATTAGATAGGTAAGTACCTAAAAGAAAAAAAACAACGCATTCAACATTAGCAGATAATAAAGGAGTCCATACCTATTAAGTATATAGTCTATAGATATCTATAATAGTATAATGTAAGTAGGTGATACCGCCATCTTCTACACTATCTACAAAGAAAAGGCATTTTTTAACTACAAAAAACATACACAGACTTATACTAGCGCACTAAGTTGACACATATGTAGGTACCTAATTTCATACAAAAATAATTATTATATCGATATAACTGAGTAATCCGTGGAAATTACACACTTACAAAACAAGACAAATGTATGTGGAAGCTTATACAGGGCTACTAGTATTAAAATTATTACTTAGGTAACCACTGAATATAATATACTTACCTATGTATCTGTTAGTAATGCTACCCATAAACTTTTGAGAGCGACTTTAATAAGTCAAAAGCAACAATCTTTGTTCTACGATTTTTGAAAATTCTTGGTTAAATCATCTTATAGTTATCATATAGTGGAATTGATATCCTCCATTCTTATGAAGTCGGTTAGAAATAATTATAAAATAATATAGAAACTGGATCGAATATTGGTACTTAAACATTTTAAAAATGTATTCCACAAAGTAATATGCTTACCTGAACATTTCCCTAACAAGTTTGGGTGTTTCAATCTGTGATTCCTCAGCCCAGGTCACGATGGTACCGATGAGAACCTTACGGAACTTCTCTTCAGGCGTCTTATTCGTGGGTTCCTCTATCGCCTGAAAAAAATTATCATATGAAATGTTTCGTATGATATCTTTGTTGTGTCTTCTTATGAACCACTAAAAAAAGGGAAAAGGAACAATTTTATTTTCATAAGTTGGTTAGTAATATTAAAAAAACATGGTATTTCTTTTCCGCTTTTGCCTAAATATGTGACGATGATTATGTATCCATTCTTGACAAAGCCCCTTTACAGCTGCCTTATTATTAAAATTATTACTAATGTGTAAAATTATTAATTATTGAATGTGTAGTATATATGTATAATCAACTTTACGCGTCGTTATGAACTATTTATTATTTTGTAAACCACTTGTAATGAAATATCACATAACTGACAATACAAGAATCTGAATTTGAATCAAATACGTTAGGTCAGAAGTAATACCTACTTCTCGGTCTTGATAAACTGTAACTTACTTTGGCTTCCTCTTCCCATTCCTTCACAGTATTGATGAGACTGTACAGCTTGCCAAACGCACCCGGCTTGGCTTCTGGCTCCGCTGACTCCTGAAAAAGTCAATAGAAATATTGTTTAAAATATTTTTTTATTAAAGAATCACTTAAAATAACACCTTATGGTATTTTTTATAACTGAGAGACCCTCTCTTATTTGGTACTGGTGTGACCACTTATCTTTTATTTTCATTATATTAATTTTATGCCTTAACTCTTACCATATCTAACAAGCTAAACATGCAATTTTGAGCCCTAACGCTACAATAATAAAAATCAATTTCCACTTCCATTACTTTTCCAACAAGTATCATTCAATTTTATGCCCTAACCCCATAGTAATGAAGTTGATATTCCACTCACATCCGGGTCAGGTTCCTGCAGTGCGTTCAGAGACACATGAGCCATGAGACTCTCGTGGAACTCGTTCATTGTCGCGATCAGTTCTTCACCGCACGGACAATTCTCGCTGTCTTCCTCTTGGTCGAGGTGTTTGAAACCTGCGGAAGTGAGACAGGAAGTAAGTATATGTCAATGCCAAGACAATGTCAAAAGTCGTCTGTTGTCAAGTCTTCAAACTAGAGATAAGTTTATTGTGTATACTGTGTTGAGCATCACTATTAAACCTAGTTAGCTTTAAAGCTACCTACAGCAAGCTACATTAGACACAAATAAATAGATAATGCTTTATTGTCATTCACATAAACAATAAAATTAATAACATTACATTCATAAACTAATATGGTGCCACAAGTGGCGGCGTTATTGCTAAAAGCATCTCTTTCAGGCAACCATTGGATAACAACATTACCTACATCTACTCTTTTCGCCAACGCAAGAGCCAACATGGAGGCTCTGGTGCGTCGTGCCACCAGTTTGGAATCAAGTTCAAGTTCTCTCATGTCAATCACGCCGCCAAGTGACACCCTGGACCTAAGACCATGAGGCTGGCCACCGGGGGGGGGGGGGGGGGGGGTTTAGTGGGTAAAAATCCTAAATTACTCGACTGCATCCATAGTGGTCGGGTATCTTAGTGTGGGGCTAGATGGCGCTGTGTGCAATGTCCCGGAATATTTATTTATTTTTTATCTTTCTGAAGATTTCCTCCTCGTCAACAAAGAAAGGGTGTGTAAAAGCACTCACTCAGTATAGCGTTCATCTGCTCCCTGGGCGGGCAGCGGAACACTCTCGTCTTCTTGGCGGCCACCGCGCTCGGCAGGTCGGACTGCTTGATCTCTGTGTAACGTCTGGAAAAAATAAAGTTAGTCAATACAAGATTAGACTACTTAACCCTCCAACCAATGTCAGAGATTTTTTACAGCCCTCATAGTTGAATAAATTTTACAATACAATTTGTGGTAATTGTCGCTCAGAAGTGCCTGAAACAAATATATGAAAAAAAATATTGGAAGAAGAAAGACTTCCAAGACGGTGACTCAAGGTGGGAAACAATAGTTTTTTTTTGTCTTCCAAGCTTTCGTTTTTCTCTTCAAGCAAAGTACTTGAAACTTACCTCAACTGATCAGTCTGTAGATACCTACCCAAAAAAGTCATTAGCAAACGCAATGGTAGCTTCCATCCTGTGCTTAAGACGAATAATTGAGATGTTGTAGAAGGTAGCACAGTTGTATCCATCAATATCACCCACCAAAATGAAGTGGAATTTTTGTTTGAATTCTCTTCGCTAGCGTTAAGTTTCATAAAAGAAATGGATAAAGAAGGCAAAATCAGGACAATGAGGGGTGTTTGATCCACATTACATCAGGACAATGAGGGGTGTTTGATCCACATTACATCAGGACAATGAGGGGTGTTTGATCCACATTACATCAGGTTAGAAAACACATTAAAAACTCTTTTTAAGCATTCGAGACTTACCTCAACTGATCAGTTTGCAGATCTCCTACAAAATCATGTGCGAACGCAATGATAGCCTCCACCCTGTGCTCAGTTGTATATCATTCAGATGTTGGCTCCTTCCGCCATCTTCATGTGGAGAAGACCTTTGCGGTGCTCGTCTTTGCCCTCTGGGAAATCAAATTTAATATGATAATGTTAGCAAATAAAGCCAATTTTTAAATTGTCTTTAATGATCAAACTTGAAACGTCAGATTCAGATTTAGATATTTATTCATAACAAACAGCAGTTACATGTCAATAATTAAAAAAAAAACACCTTTAGTCATAATCAAAGCTTAAAAAAAATCTAATTGATGCTCGAAGGAAAAAAGCCAAGTCAATGTCATATTTCCTGCATTTTTTTATAATAGCAAAAAAGTCTGGTTCAAAAAGCTGGCCACAAATGTACGACTCTAGCAGTGGAATATAATTTATCAGATTAAAAGTATAAAATTAAAAAAAACACGACGGTGGCGACGCTCAAACGTGCAATCTAGGCTTAAGTAAGTAGCCTTACCCAAGTTTTTATTTATAAAAGGTATTAAATAAATAAATAACTCTTCCGGGACATTGCACACAGCGCCATCTAGCTCCACACTAAGCAAACGCTTGTGTCGTGGGTACTAGATAACGGATATAATACTTATATACCTTTCTTTTGTAAATACATACTTATTATACATAGAAACGACCAGGCTCAACACAAGTAATGATAAATCTTAAAATTCATAATCACTTGTGTTATGCGGGAATCGAACCTGCGACTCTTTGATTAGAAGACAAAGCCACACTGCCAACTAAGCTATCAGGCTTATTATTTCATAAGACATAATTTAATCTCTCAAATTAAAATGACCTTTATCGAAGGTAGGGTCCCATGTCTCCGGGTTGATCATGATGAGCAGCTTCTCCACATCCTCGTCTCGCATTATGCCCACCAGCAGCAGCCGGTCCACCAACTTGATCAGGGGCCTGGATATAAACGGTACAAGTTAATTTACAAAAAAAAAAAAAAAAAATGCACTTTGATTAAACAGGGGCAGAGAAATGCATCTCTTTATCAGTATAATTATCTTTATATTTTAAATGGGGAACATGTATATCTAAAATACAAGCTCCTGCTTAGTTTAGACATGCAGGTCTGCATAGATAGCTTAATATTGAAGGAAAACTTGTTGCTATAATGTTAAAAATTGTCATAGATTAAGCTAACACTGTAAAACAAAAAAAAAAGATAAAAGATAAAAATTATTTATTTCCACTAAAACATGTTATCATTTTTACATTAAGTAGGTATATGAAGTATCTAAATTATTCAAGTTCAAATTCAAATTGGGGTCCTGTCTACTGCTTTGGGATTCCCTGTGTTGCAGTTTCCAGGGTTCTTCCAGTGTGTCAATTATTGAAATTAAAATTAAAAATTAACATTTTAACTGTTTCAAATAAAAAGATTTTTATTTATTTATGATGTCCCCATATCATGCGAAACGAAATTGATAATAATATATTCAAAGGGCAGCCGGCACTTTACAGGAAACATAACTTTTGAGTACAATGGAATGCACAAAGCATCCGCCCGAAGCGAGCTGAATTTGAAACTCTTCTTTATCAAGAAAAGATACATGATATAGCTATTGTGTCAGAAACTTGGTTTGATCCTGGCAGTTATTTTCGCAATTGTGAGTTTAAAGTACATTACCGCATAGCGGTTATATGTATAAACCTCCGAGCCGTTTCCGGCTACGGCGACCGTTTTCTGCACATATAATACGACAACGTGTGTTGTCAAAAAAAAAGAGTTCTTAGAGCGTAGCTGGCATGCTCTCGGATGGCTTACGTAGCCAATTTTAGTGGTAAATGTCCGCTTGCAATGCGTACAAGTCAGGACGCCATTTTCTTAAATAACTGTCAAAGACGTTGTACTCAATCACACTTACCTAAACCTACTTATACCACAAGAACTACTAGAACATAATCTATATTTACAAGAACAAGTTCTCATTAGTGCCATTGTCTGGTGCCCTGGTACTTCAGATTAGTCATTCAGTAGTAAAATTACGAGTACAGACTTACCTTCACGAAAAACTTCCAGTGGAAGTCTAGAGAGACCTCCTAGTATATTCCGGTACCCTGTTACTTTGGTATAGCTATTCAGTTGTGAACGGCAAATACAAATTTCACATGGTATGATCTGCCTTCTTGCTTTTGCTCCATGCCTGGTTTTTTTAACCTCTTTATTTTAGTAATGAATAATTATTATACTTACAGGAACAAGTTCTCTTTAGTGCCTCCCACTGGGTCCCTGTTATGCACCTGGTTGGTCTCCACGGCGTCTGCTAACGCTTGCATCACGAACTCACGGACTACTTCCAACGGGAAGTATGGTGAGTACAGGTTGCTGTGAACATAATTTTATAAAAGCGAAAAAATGTTTGTTTCCTAACTGTGAACATAATTTTATAAAAGCGAAAAAATGTTTGTTTCATATTCAAGTCCATTTAAAGATCCTAATAATGTAAGTAACTGATCTCATAGAGAATAATTAAAATGTAAGTACTATGCAACAAAATTATATAGGTACCTACCTATAATGTATGTAAGAATATCGCAATATATGTCACAGATCTCATACATATTTATATTTATCATAGAACTATGTACCTACATAAGGTTTAAAAATTTTAAAGGATATTATTCAGTACTTAGGCATGTAACTACATTAGTATTAAGAAAAATAGTGTTTAAGTTAATATTGTAAAGTGCAATGCCCTAAACTAAACAAGCAACAGGGTCACACAATCCAATTTTTTTTGAATAAGTTCTAAAATGTAATTTTGTATTGTGTACAGCATATATATAAATATAAGTCGCAACCATGGAGTAATATATAGGGAAATATTACTGCTGATCCAATATGAGCAGAGCGAGGCGAAGTATGAAAGGCAGTTGTCTTTTTCTAACTAGGGTGACAATAAATTATATAATTAGGATATACCAATTCATCTTCTTACCAAATCGGGAGCAGTCTCTTTTGCGGTCCTATTTTACCTGCATCTTGCCAGTCATGATGATCCTTAGCTCTATTGACGCGTTAAGTAACAAACACCAACAAACTTACTTACTAATTAAAATGCACTTTAGTTTGTAACTTATAATAGTATCGATTCGGTTAATTGACAGGGAGGCAATGTGATCAAAATCATAAACATTTTGCAGCAATTACAATATTTATTTACAAGTTCACATTTGAATTGCATGTAGGTAGCATTGCCTTATCCTATATTTTTAACACTATCGTTTTCCTTGTGTTTCAAATTCTAACTGAAACGAGTGATGTTTTAAACTATGTACACCAATATAAAGCAAACTGTATACAATACTAAGGAATCGTATGTGAAACCATGGTATAAGAATATATGACTTGGCTACTTATTATCAGCACTACCTACTACTAATAGCTACAAATCAATTACTAAATTTTTCTCACCACGGCAGGAATTGGGATAGCGCCTTTTTTTAACAAACGGAGAGAATTTGGAGTATTGAAAGATTTTGGATCAAAGTGTAGACTGCAAACTTTGGAGAATTTATTTTGATGTTTTCATTTTTAGGAAAACTGAAAAAATATCATATTGCACAAATTATTTCAAGCACGAGAAAATATGGTCACCTTAGTCCCTATAATGAAATCTTACTTAAACTTTAGCATACCTGTAGAAAGATATATTGCAACCACTATAAGATTCATTTCTGCATCCCGGAACACTAGAAGTTCTTACCATTTTGTTATTTTTACACTAAAATACATTTAAATTATTATTACAAATTACATATGAAATTATTATTTTCCCGCCATCTTTTGTCATATAATGTCATCATAATTTAATGTTGCTTGTGTGAAAAATAATATAATATTAATTGGTTACTTATTTTATTTTGTGTTAATTTCACAAATTAATTCAGATTTCTATGAGTCAAGTAAGATTTATAATAAATTAAATTAAATAATATTATTTATTGCTAAATATTTCAAAACTTAAGTTGACAGTGACATTTATCACACATTATTTTTTAAACTGGCAAGCTGTTGAAGCAAGACAACAGCCTTCTCTATATGCCTTTCATTTTTGACCGATTTCCCCCCCGATTTACCATTTATAGAAAATGAACTTTAAGTGTAAGAACATAAGGTTTCTATTCATATAAAATTTATTTCACAAAACCAAAGAGAGAACAATCCAGAGGGAAAGAGAGGGATGATATAAAAAATCCTTGGTCGCAACGGAGCAGTGTTTTTGCATAGGTTTTTTGTAATGTTATAATAGAGTAGGTACGTGCTAAGCACTTTATAAAAAAACCTTATCTGTCAGTCGACGTGTTAAAAAGTGACATTGACATTTCATTCCACTCGTAAAAAGTAAACAAACATGAATTGAATTGAATCTGGAAGGAAGTGTTTTAAAAAATACTATTTGTTATTTAAGTTTGTTGATATTTACTACTTCCAATTCATAATTCCGAAATTAATCTCAAGTTTTAAATGATCAATTACGAATTTATGTGATATGTATTGAGCATACCTCAAACTTGAAGTTGTACACACAACATACCACAATGTCTGAGACGACTAGTGATCTAAAAGATGTTCTAGACAAGAACCTAGAAGATTATGAAATTCAGGAAGTTCTACGAAATGGGACTGATCTCAGGGAGTACGCTCTCCAAATTGACAAAAGTATAATTGAAGCGGAGAAGAACTCTGTAGCAGATTACATCAAAGAGAGTGAGAACATTGGTTCCCTTCATAACCAGATAGAAGAATGTGACGGTATACTTGAAAAAATGGAAAGCATGCTGTTGGTATTCCAGGTAAAGTAGTCCTAATAATTTTCTCCTTACAATCCTACTCTAAGACTGATGAATGTTCACTTCTTAATACCAGAGACTGTTTCCTGAGAATAACAATCTAGAAATCATGAAAATCCAGAGTAAATATGGTTCTTCTAGGCAAATGTGCTACATCTTAGACTAACTTAATGTCAGTTAAGCTTTTGCAGTCAAACTAACCCATTTTTAGTGATGCATCTTTCTTGCAAGAACATAGTATGAACATGAAAGTAGTTAATATGAAAGTTTTTAACTGAGTTTTGAACTAAATTCACTTATTTTTAACTGAGTTAAAACCATATTTCATTTTTATTTCAGAATGATCTGGGTAGCATCAGCAATGAAATTATAAGTTTACAAAAGAGGTCTGTGAGCATGTCTGTGCAGTTATCAAACAGACAGGTTTTGAAGGGCCCATTGTCATCCTTTATTGAAGATATGGCAGTCTCAGAGACGGTGATTTTGTGAGTATATTTGGTTCAAATTCTTGTCATATAGTTACTAGCTTTTGCTTGCAGCTTCACACACATTTTTATACATATAAAGTTTCCTCTTGAATCACACTTACCTATCTATTTAAAAAACTGCATCTAAATATGATGTGTACTTTTAAAGATCTAAATATAGACATAGGGATAGATGTGGAAAGCAACTTTGCTTTTAAATAGTAATTGATGAAACACAATTTAATAGTAGAACTTTGTTTTAATCACACTTGTTATTCATCATCATTGTTTCTTATTTATGGTCATGAAGCAAGGAACCACATGCATCCTTGTTGTATTTTAACTTACTTTCTTACTGAAACCTTACCTTTTCAGTGGTATCAACAATGTACCTGTAACAGACAAGGAGTTCATGGTGCAACTAGCTATCCTAAACCAAAAACTCAACTTTGTCAAAGAACAGGATTTTAAAGAAACTAAAGCATGCCATGATGTAAAAGATGTGCTTGAAAAGTTAAAAATCAAATCAGTTGCCAAAATAAGAACATACATTCTGGAGCAAATATATAAATTTAGAAAGCCAATGGCAAACTACCAGATACCACAGAATGCAATGCTGAAATACAAGTTCTTCTTTGAATTTGTCTTAGCTAATGAGAGAAATGTGGCTCAGGAAATATGCAATGAGTATATAGATACATTGAGTAAGGTTTACTACTCTTACTTCAAGTCTTATGCCTCGAGACTTGATAAATTAAAGTACGAAGAAGCTCCCACTAAAGAGGATCTAATGGGTATAGAAGATGGATCGAAAGGAGGTTTCTTTCAGAAATCAAACTTGAAAAATAAAAGTACTATATTTACTATTGGCAACCGAGGAGATGTGTTGGCACAGCAGCTTGAAGCCCCTATGATTGTGCCTCATGTTCAACAAAAAACAAAGGTATATAATGTAGTCTATTCACTGAGAGCTCAAATTTTTTGCTACTTCACTAATAAACAATACAATATTAACAGACTTCAAAAAAAGGAGCTTATCAAGTCTTCTGTTTTTTTTTAATAATGCAAGTTTTACACACAGTAAGTTGTATGTTCAGGTTAAGACCCAATAATATTGTTGTAAAGGTTACTTAAGACAAATAATGGTGATTCAAACTTTCTACAACCAACACTCCGGATGTCACATCTTCTGAAATTAGCAAATGTGATACTTTTCATTAAATAAACATCTTGCTTGTGGGGTCGATGACTCCTGTACGGACATCGCTCTAAGGGTATTCTGTACATAATAATTATTAAGTCTTGCTTTTCTAACTGTATTTTATGATTATTTCCAGTATTCCTACGAGGCGCTGTTCAGAAGCCTGCAGTATGCTCTGGTAGACAATGGCTGCAGAGAATATCTGTTTATCTCAGAGTTCTTCCATGTAAAGGGAAGCCATGCACAGGAGTTGTTTGACCGCATCCTGGGCAAAACCCTCTCTTTGCTTGTGGTGAGTTTCTGTTTTAACAGATATTATTTAGAGATTTTCAAAGCGAGAGTGTAATAATTCTTCCTGGGCATACTTCATCTTATACAACACATATTGATTAAATTGTAGTCCCATGCAACTAAATATTTTAAAAGAATATTTATTGTTCTAAACTATATTCCCCACTAATTCCAAACTATAGTATGCCAAAAATACAGGCGAATTATTACACATAATTTTATTGCAAAAATAAGTAAATCATTATAAAAAAAAATATGCCAATTTTACACAAAAATAAAATTTGTATTATTAGCAGAGACGATGCCCAGCATAAACAATGAGAGATGCGTAGTATACTTCCCTTTAGTTTCGGCCAATCAGCGCCTTCCTAGGTCTCCGCTAATCACAGGTTACCTTGTCGTCCAATCAGAGCACTTGTCACCAACTTTTCTCTTTGGTCGCCAGAGAGGGTGGTGGATCACTTTCCGTCATAGAAGTCTCTCACCAGGAGCCCTTAATGGGATGCTGGGCATCGTCTCTGCTAATAATACAAATTTTATTTTTGTGTAAAATTTGCATATTTGTAGGCATGTGACGATGCCCAGCATAAACAATGAGAGATGTGTTTGTAACTCCTGGTGACCAAAGACGACGCTATGTGAGAATCGAGTTGGTTCATGAAATGAAGGAAGACTTATCCGATCAAGGATTGAATACATGGTTAATATACATTTATAAGATCAATTAAAGAAATAATAATAATTATACAAATTATTCTTGTCTTGATTTTCGACCGTCTTCATCAACTAGCTATCGAAGCCTTTTGACTACACCTAGCCAAACCTGAGTAGGTATTAAAATAGATATTCTTTCATAATACTGGCTCGAAATTACTCGTAATAGTCACGTTACTCAGGGAATACTAGTTTACCTGCTCTCCTGCAGTAATAAAATTGAAATACTAGAATATATACTTTCCCTTCGGCACTTTCTCCGAGTTTAATATATCGTCGATAGTGAAATTATTGTACCAACTAAAAGAAGTGACCCGCGTTCTTTAAACTCGTGGACTTAATCCGTTTACTTACGACCAGGAGCGACGCTGCCATAGAGTTGTTTCTAATTGAGACACCTAGAGCATAGTTGCAATCAAAATCTACCGTGTGCATATCGGCACCAAGCTGGTCAACTTCTCAGATTCAGTATACCGGGCATACATCTTATCCGTATCTTTTAACACCTTCCTTCCTGATTGAATCAAAGGCAATAACTTTCTCCCGAATAAAACTATTCGGATACCCAGCCCAAGGCCTAATAAGGTTTATCCAATGCACGAACCAAGGGCTTCTCTACTCTTGGATTATGAAAAAATAAAAAAATTGTTCATATAATTCGCCTAATATGGAGCAATTTATACATCAAATAAACAATACTAAATTACATTTAAGTATAAGGCATCATCCGCCACATTTTAATATAAATGAGTTCAACTAGTGGGTGCCTTTTCGTCTCATAGACTAGTTAAATTATGACAATAAATAACTCAACACCAAAAAGCCTGCATTAACACTATGTCTGCAATAGTTATTTCGGCACCCTTACATTCACTTAATGTAATTATTTTACTTAATTTATGTGTATTAGGTATATTGTAAAAGGCGTCTCTGTATAGGCTACGGCCCCACTGATACCTTAAAAATACCAGGCGTGAGACCCGAAAATCTGTAAAGGTAAATAAATATTCATACTTAAATCATATCATATTAACTCAAGTGAATTTAATTTCAATATGGCTTTCCAAAAGATAACGCCATTAAACTATGCATGATCCCTCCTCAAGATATCAAAAATATGCTAAATTAATAAACTTATGTGATATTATGATGATACTTTATACAGTAGAGATTTCCAAATTTAAAGTTCTTTGTCTTTGATCTGAGGCGATGAGATTCTGTCGTCCAATCCACCGGAACTAGAAAGTTTTCTATATTGATTCTCATGGGTTTGTTTATATAGAGATCAACGACGTTTAACGTCGGGCGAACAAAACGCTTTCTTTCGCTGTTCGGCTACTACCAGGTTGTTCAAGTTGCATCACGTGTGTAGTTCACTACCCTCCCCCTCATGTTTCTGCCAAAGCAAGTCTATATGAGGGATTGCAAACTCGATAAATACATGCCTGAAACTATGTCAGATCCTTTATTCTGCTGACCACTTCGCTGATAATAACAGTCTGTCACTCCCCTGCAGAATAACTTTCTTCCTTCACTTGTCTAGAAAATATACAGATATAGAATTTATTCCGCTTTTCCTCTTTATTTCATTCTTCACGCAACGACCTTTGTTTTTAATCTGTTGTACAAAATGGCGCCTTTGTAGCTATTTATTAAAGCGGTTCACATCTGTCGAAACTATTCATCGGGTTTACAATGGCATCTTTCCTGATCGGCTTTGTGATGATATCATCCACCAACTCCTATGCTTAAGGCGCAGCATAATGGAGGTATGTTATTTAAAGAATTAAGTTCATCTAGACCATGCACACGGAGCGACGATGGTACTCCTGAACTGATCTGGAAGTAGGTTGACGAGAGATCCAGCTTAACTGTAGTCCTTTCTTTGCAGGAAATCCAGTGACTAAGAATGCGAGGGCCAGCTTCAATGGATTTGAAAATAAGTTCTGGCTCAGACGATTCTCGTAAGAGATCGGTCGGTTTACCTTACATTATTAAGAACATCTTCGATAAAACCGAGATTGTAGTTACTTGTTCTGGGAGTTTAGACCCTCTATCACCTGGACTGAATGCAGAGCCCTGAAGGACGAAGGTTTTTAATATTGACTGGACATGAAACGCAAATAAATTTATTTTCAGGCAACTGGATAGTAACTATTCTGGGTTAAATTGCACAATTTAAGCGTTGTGATGCATTATCAGGTAGAAACTCTAGTCACTCTCCAAGTGAGCTTACATCCATTGTGCATTACTTAGTGCTTATCAGTATAATATGTGCAGATGGTTCGGACATGAAATGGTTTAGAGGTAAATGGTTAGCGCATTCTCGTGAGACATCGAGAAGGGCCTCCGGAGCTCCAAAGCGCACTGCCACTGCCCTCGATACGCTCGAAGGCAGCCTCTGTAAAACCCTGACCGGCCTATCTGGCATAACTCATGAGTAACCGAACTAATGATCTGGTTGCAACGCCATCTTGTGACATAGTTTAGGTTTCTAGACCCTTTTCGTTATTGTAGCGTAGGCTTATCCACATATTCACACTTATTCAGTGCCCCGTCCGGATGTAATCGCGGACGTGCACCGCTAGGAAAGGTGCTCATAATTAGGAGGTATCTTTCGCAGATCCTTCCTTAACTTCTTGATCCAGCCAGGATACGCTCCCCGTGGATTCTAGGTTTTCCGCAATCCCTGTTACAGTAACAGCATAATTTCTTCAATAAACTTATTAACGTGTTAATAAGTTAAGATGAGTGTATCAGAATTTCGACGTATTTGTCGAAGATTTTATAAGGATTCTGGAATCCAACTTCAAAGGAGCTATTTCAGGTATGTCAGGCGCTGAGCAAATAACTCCTTGAAATTATCATAGTTCGTTGATAACATTCTACGATCCTCACTGACGAACTATGGAGCTATAAGAGCGCCCGTATAACGTTAGTTTACGTGATGTCACGTAATGCAGCTAAGTTATGTATACTACTGTAGCTAGCGTTGCATTGCCCCATCTCAAGTGCACAATAAATATGTATTGTATTTGCAAGTGTGTACTGCAACATCTGTCCCGTGGCGCTATGTGAAGCGAGCACGGGGTTAGTCCTGTATTGAGTATTGTATTTCTCCGTCCAAATGTTTGACCTTTTGAAACACGTGAGTTGTCCATTATGTTCAGGGTACCACCTTGAATAGATTGAGGCTTGTTGTTGGGGCTTTACAATGACTTATAATGCTAAGGTTTTATAATGCAGTACAGTGTTCACATTAAAGTTTCGTAATAGGCGATTACACCCAGTGCAAGGTGATTTAATGCAACCTTAACCGTTAGGCTATGCGCAAAGAAACGACACCGGTATAGGATGATCGAAATTTCACGAATAATTTGAAAGTAATTGTACTATATCAAATGTCGAGCTACTTTTCGACGCAATTACTGAGGTACAAATACAAATACAAATTATTTATTTATAACTCCATAGTTACAAGTCAGAATACATGTAAGTAAGTATGTAAGTATTATATCCGTTATCTAGTACCCACGACACAAGCGTTTGCTTAGTGTGGGGCTAGATGGCGCTGTGTGATATGTCCTGAAATATTTATTTATTTATTTATGTACATGTATTGATTACAATAGTAAACTTAATAAAAATTTAAAAGTATTGTATATAAAGAAAAAATCATTATGAAATACAATGCAATAAAGATTATGTCAAAATTATAAATGTCAATAATATCAAATATATGTCAAAAGAATCTTTAGCTTATTCATATGTCCGTGCTGTAAGAATTAGGTATGTTTAGTTACTAATGTAATGTCAAGTTTGAGGTAATCGTCTAAGTCATAAAATAATTTCTCAAACAGCCACTTTTTTATCCTGGTTTTGAAGCATGCGGTGGAGGGTGCATCTGTCACGGTGGCGGGCAGCCGGTAGACGCAAGCTAGCCGTTTATTAAAATTAAATGAATTTGAAAGTAACTTTAAAAATGATAACTTGCCAAATGCGGCCAGCTATTATAATTATTAGCGTGATATGCTTGGAAATATTGAACGATGATTCCCAAGAAACCGATCTGGTCTATCAAGCTTTGAATAAGAAAGGCTTGATATTTTAGATATGTACATAAATCAAATTGGAATGGACTCACCAAATCACTTCCATTTCACCCAGATACTTGATCCTTCCAACGTTGAAATAGAGTCCAACATCTCGTATATATGAAGAGCACGGCCGCTCAGTAGGTACTGCGCCGCACGCGCTGCCGCTGCATTAGTGAGCCTGTGTGAAGTAGGACGCAGGCTGTGCGTTTGCTGCCGAAATCCTGATCTGCTGGAGACGACATGATACGATCTTCGCCAACCCGATTATCGATGAGCTACCGGGCCCCGCGAAAACATTGTTAACCCGTATGCTATTGACAAATAGCACTTATTCACGCACTATGACAGTCTATCAGGTTTCCCGAAAGTTGGAAATTAAATATTTCAGAATAGCACTTAAGAACTCACTATCACAATCCATTAGGTTTTTACGAAAAATCTTTGTATTTAAATAACACAAAATTGAACTTAACACTCACAAAATAGTCCATAAAGTTTTTACGAAAAACCGTTAGAATTAAATATTTCAGAATAGCACTAATTCACACACTACAACAGTCCAATAGGTTTTCTGAAAAACCGTTGGGTTTAAATAACTCAATATTGCACTTTTCACGCCCGAAATAGTCCATGAGGTTTTTCGAGAACACTATTGTATTTAAACTTAAAAATTCTCCAAAATAACACTTGACCGCGCACTAAAACAGTTCATACGGCACTTCAAAAACGCCGTTATATTCAAATTTAATAATGTTCCAAAATAACACGTGATCGCGCACTGAAACAGTTCATACGGCTTTTCGAAAACACCGTTATATTCAAATTTAAAAATGTTCCAAAATAACACGTGATCGCGCACAGAAATAGTTCATACGGGCTTTCAAAAAATGCCTTTATATTCACATTTAAAAATGTGCGAAAAAGCACTAAATTGCACACTCAAAGAGTCCATGCCGTTTTTAGAAAACACTGTTTTATTTAAAGTTCAAAAATATTGCGGAATAACACTTCATCGCGCACTAAAAATCACTATGCTAGGTCTTTCCGAAAGACTTCTAGAAAGATTGTTCGGATAACAACCGATAAAGATTCTTTAAAACTTTAAAAATTAAAAAGAAATAGCTCGAAACACGTTAATTCAAAAACGTGCGTTCAGTTTGAGAAGTAACGACGCTATGACGGAATGTGATCCACCACCCTCTCTGGCGACCAAAGAGAAAAGTTGGTGACAGGTGCTCTGATTGGACGACAAGGTAACCTGTGATTAGCGGAGACCTAGGAAGGAGCTGATTGGCCGAAACAGATAAATAAACAGATAAACAGATAAACATTTTTATTCATAATTTGTTAGAATTACATGTCATTACATTTCAATTTGTCTTTATTCAAAATAATACAAGATCAATAAAAATTGATAATAATTCAATTCAATAATTAAACAATAAATATGTATATATATATATATATACAGTATTGTCACATTACATTTGTTTTAAACACAAATAAGTTGGTATAACAGTACATGAGACATTATTTATGTATGTAAGTACTTCTTATAACTATTCAGCGGCAACATTGCGTCCGAAATTATTTACGTAACATTTCTTTTCACTCTGAAAAAATTCAGCGATACTGTAAAAAGTCTTTTTAACCAGCCAGTTCTTGAGCTTTATTTTAAAAACATTATCACTCATAGTATTCTTAATATCTACCGGCAAGCAGTTATATACCTCCGGGCCCATAACGTGCGTCAACTTCCTCGATCGCATCAACCTCACCGACACGGGCGCGAGATCTTTATCTCTGCGGAGTGTCATGTGTAGCGAGTGTTTATCTGCGCGCCTATCCAGCATCTCTAGATTTTTCCTAACATGTATGGCAAGTTGCAGGATCACAAGCGAAGGTAGAGTCGGAATCTCTAGGGACTTGAAAAATGGTTTTGTCGACGTACGACGCGACACTTTTGCGAAAGCCCTGACAGCACGCTTCTGCATTCTGAAGGCACGCAATCTGTCTGCGGCGTGCCCCCAGAGCTCTGTACCATACTGCAGGACTGAATGCACAGTCGCAAAGTAGCAAACGCGTACCACATCGGCGGAAACCACTCTCGACAGTCGCCCTAGCGCAAAACATGCACTGCCTAATTTGGCGCACAGTCTTTCAATATGTGTGGACCATGTCAGTCCGCGGTCAATTTCGAAGCCTAGAAAAATAGTCGACTCTACCTGCTGTATTTTTTCTCCATCAATAGCTACATGCAGCTTATCTGTAGGTCTTCCAGATATCGAAAACTGCAGGAAATGTGTCTTTTTTAGATTCAAGGCTAATCCGTTTCGTTTAAACCATTGTGCAAGCTCAGAGGCAGTGTCATTAAGTCGTTTTTCTAACTCTACCTGTGTTTTGGCGGAAATCACGGCTGCTACATCATCGGCATACATGAAAATCCTCCCGGATGCGACAAATTCGGGCAAGTCGTTAAGGAGAACGGAAAAGAGGATGTTGGATACAGACGACCCTTGCGCTACCCCCATCCCAACAGTCAGCGGGTCCGACTTTGTTTCTCCGCCATCTCCAACCACCACCTGGGCTCTACCTCGCAGCATATCTATTAATAGCGCGTGCGCAGGACCACATATACCGTAATGGTAGAGTTTTGCCGCAAGGACTCTATGGTCTGCGACGTCAAAAGCTTTTGACAAATCGCAACAGAGTACCGCTACACGCTGGCTCTTGTCACACGCCTCTAGCACACTCTTGATAACTTCACGAGTAAGATCAGTGGTGGACCTGCCCGCTCGATACGCATATTGACGTTCTGATAGAGCCCCAGTAGAGGCAAGAAACGCAATGAGCCGAGAACTGAGGCCATTTTCAAAAATTTTGGCGATTGCAGGGATTATAGAGACGGGTCGGTATGCATCCAAATCCTCGCGCTTTCCCCTTCCCTTGAACAGAGGCGATACTTTACTCAATTTCATCGCTCCGGGAAAGATGCCCGAGTCTATACAGCTATTAAAAACTACCGCCAAACACGGTGCTAATGTTTCCTTAGCTAAGTTTATTGTTTCCATTGATATATCATATATATCTTTGGTCGGCTTCTTAGGTATACGTGTCGAGATGATTTTATAGATTTCGTCAGCGGTAAACTTAGTAATTCGGAAGCAACAGTCGCCGGGCGGGCGGGCGGCTGCAAGCGCCGCGCTCACAAGAGGGAGGTAGGCGCGCGGCGCTCCACAAGTCGCTGCCGCACTTACAAACTTTGAGTTCATTGCGTCCGCGGCTGCTTTCCTCGTCATGAATTTAATTCCATCCTCATCTTTAGTTACTTCACTGAAACTTGTAGTAGACTTTTTGCAATTGCCTCTCTCAGTATTTACCGCCTTCCAGATAGCTCTACATTTATTGTCATTTTTCGCAATCATTTTAGAGTAGTAACTTGCCTTGTGCTCTGCAATTTTTCTGTCATATAGAGCGCTTAGATCCTCGCATATGAATTGAAGATGATCATTCTCTACAAACTTGTTTGCAATCTCAGCAGTTTCAAACAATAGGCTTTTTAGTTGGAGTACTTCGTCAGAGACCCACGAACGCTTTTTTATAGGTTTCTTTTTCAGCGGGAAACAAGTATGAATTTGGTTCTTTAGAATGTTGATCATAGCAGTCGTTGCACTTTCCGGGTCACCGTTATACTTAGTAAGTATCTCTTGCCAGTCGACGCTCGCAACCGCTCGATCGAAATTCATACGACTCGATTCAGTGAACTCCCGCACGAGCTGCGTGCGTGGCGGCGGCGTGCGCTGCTGGCACCTTAGCTCAATGCGCACAGCTAAGTGGTCACTAATGGGGTCTTCGGGCGTGTGCTGCGAGGTGTTCACGGCGCTCGCCACATCCGCTCCTAAGGCTCGGTTGCTATACGCATGATCCAAGCAGGTAGCAACCGTGTCACACACCCGTGTCGGAAAATCGACTAAGTTAACAAAGTCATGGGCCGCGAGCATATCTTTGAGGTGATTCTGATGGAAGCACTTTGTCAACCAATTTATGTTTGTATCACCTATGATAAGTACTTCTTTTTTACTTTCACTGGCTAGCTCAAGAACTGGCTCAAAGTGATCAAGAAAACTACCAGCGCTGACTTTGTTAGTTCGATATACACACAGTATTATCAGCTCGTAATCAACTAACTCTACGGCGGATACTTCACAAAATCGCTCTTTAGAGCGCTTCACAAAATCTGTACACTCAACCGCCTTAGTCCCGTCTTTTACGTACAAACATGAGCCACCGTGGCCGGTCCGTTTTCTACAATAGCTAGACATAAGAGTATAACCGTCTATGTTAATACATTTCAAGTTTCTGTCAGTACACCAGTGCTCAGTAATCCCTAAAACTTCACATTTCAATTCTTGTTTTAATAAAACTTCTAACCGATTCACTTTTTTAACACTAAGTGACCTAATATTCTGTTGACAAATAATTAAACTATGTTCAGTCTTCCGTCGTAGCGCAATGTGCTTATCCGAAGCTACAGTGTCAGTGCGGGCGGGCGGCGACTGCAGCGGAGCGCCTGGGACGGGCGGCGTCAGGGCGGGCAGTTCCCGAGCGCGCGGCGATTGCGGCTGCAGCGCCGGCGTTGGCGCGCGCGCTTCCGCCAGTACCGCGCCGAAACCACCGCGCCACCCTCACGCCAGGCGGCCAGGACGCTGGCGCGCTTAACTGCTCATACAGGCTCTCCGGACAACTAACTATGAACGCTGCATGCTTTGCTGTATGTAGATTGCGTTTTTCAATCTCGCATTTTCCACTCAACTCTGTAATTTTATTTAAATAGTTCGACACTTGCTGCGTAGTAGTTTCGGGGCTAAAAGACCATGCATGTACGTGTTTTGTCTTTTCAACAGCTTTCAAGTCCACATCGATTTTTCCCGAGCCGACAATAAAGGAGTTACTATTCGTAGACTTTCGCACTCTTCGTGGCCAGTTATCTTCGCGGCTAGTGGTTGCCTTGTCGATATAACTTGTGGTATATGAATTTCTGGACACGTGGTTAGTTTTTTGAGCGACAGACATCATTCCTGATTTCTTCGCAGATCGTTTCTTAGTAACAAGGTGCCAATCATCTTCGTTTCCGATAGTAACAGAAGACTCGACCGATTTTGGTTTTACGACATTAGGGACGAAGCTCGAAGGGCGGACTGTTGACGTTTCTAAGCACGTTGTATCTGTTTGCGATGCGGGTACAGTAGTTATTTCTCGCCGGGGGTCCTCATCATCTACTCGCTCGGCCTGCACTGGTAGTACAGGAGAGTACTGCGTCTCTGGCACCAATGGTATTTCCTGGGACACGTTTGTCAAACACTTTACCTCTGATAATCGCTCACTGCATTCAGAGATAGCTTGAAGTGTTAATGAACTGGTGTTATCATACTTTGTTATAACACCAATAAGCGTATCTACTTGACTGGTAAGATTCTCAAATCTAGTTTCTTGGCTAGCGATGGTAGACACTGCGTCACGGAGCTGTATTTCGTAGCCTTCAATAACACGAGTCAGTCTACTTAGCTTGGCATCGTAGCACATGATCTCCTCGCTAAACTGCTCTCTCATCGAAATATTCTCGCTGCGAAGCTTACTCATCTCCTCCAGAAATGCAGCTATATGAGTGTCAAAGCTATAATTACTACCGCACAGATGCGGCACAGGGGTGGGAGCTACTTTTTTCCTGGTGGTCACAAAAGGGTCTCGCGATTTTTTAGAAATGCCCACTGGGGTTGAACTGTTGTCGCCTCCTTTTTTTCTAACACAGACACACTCAGGACAAATCCATTCATTGCTATTTTCTTTGGTCAGGCGTTTTTCTCCGATACATAGCAAATGATAAATCTTACCGCATTGATTCAGGCTGCAGCAAACTTGCTCTTCCCCGTCAATTACAGGACCGAAACAAGCAGCGCATTCCATTTCTAGGCACTACAAAAAATCGTAATATCTATCAAATAATACGCCAGTTGCGGGTAGTTGTTTGTTTACATTCGGAATTTATCCAAAAATTTAGTATATTTAATTCGCGTATTGATTAATTTGTCACTGTTCCGCTTTAGCGGGATACATAAACAAGTCTTAAGTTCACACCTATTGAGTTTTTTACACTAAATCACTTCAGCACTTTGTTCGTCTTTGACATTGGTTACTCACAGTTTGTATAGTTTGTTTGTGATATTTTGTAAAATCCTTGGTTTTTTTGTTTGAAAACACTGTCACTAGTAAATGTTCGCTTGCTGTATAGATTAACACTGTTATTAACTGTATACATTCACTTAATTATTTTTGAAACTTTTATTTACGTGGAGCTGATGTTTACCGTGTTGCGCCCTCTGGCGGCCAGAAAGAGAAGTATACTACGCATCTCTCATTGTTTATGCTGGGCATCGTCACATGCCTAATAATATATGATAAAGTAAAACAACATAACATCAAATAATCTTAACTTTAAAAAGTTTGATTTAAATAATTCCATAAGATATTTTCTAAAAATTAATGCCTATTTTAAACTGTTTACAGAAAAACGTGGAGTCCTATGTTCTGGAATGCTATGACTGCTTGGCACTGTTCCTCTGCATACAACTCATCAACAGATACAGGTGGATGTGTCACAAACGGGCTGTCGGAGCTTTAGACAGGTAAACATTACTTTATATACTGACTTATGAAACGTATAGGTATGTAAAATTACTTAGATTAATATAATCACACTGATATCATAAACGCTAAAATTTGTATTTGTATATGTTTGTTAAATTTTCTGGAAACGGCTGAACTAATTTGGATGAAATTTGGTATAGAGCTATTACACACTTAGGCTACTTTTTATCCTAAATAAACAGGTAGATGGAAATAAAAACAATAAAAGTTGCAAACAATCTCCACAGATACAAAATTTTATCCGAATTGGTTTAGTCAGATCAGCACTTCATTTGTTTTTAAAGATAGATATTTCTTACAGTAAAATCTGTAGTAACCTACACTTTTTAAGCATGTGATAAATATAATTCATTTTGTGTTCCAGTTACTGGGACTCCTTGCAGAGCACGTTGTGGCCTCGACTAGAATATGTGCTGAAGCTGAACATTCAGAGTGTGAGGGAATGTGATCCGGCCAAGTTATCCAACAAGGAACTTGGACCTCATTATGTAAGGATATTTTTTTTACTTATTAGTGAGATGGGTATGTTTATCACTAGATTATGATTTTTGTGGATCTGTTTGTCTTTCTCTGATATTGTACACTACACTACACACTACACTTGCTCTTCAAACTAAAGTCATAAACACATTTCAGACTGAACAATATAGGTATTATTAAGGAATGATTTCATATTCCATGCCTTTTTTTTCACTAACTTTTGCCGCGGTTTTGCTCGCGTTTAATCTTTTTCTTGAATAGAGTGATTCAAGAACCCTATTAAAAACTGCATCAATATCCATTGTGTAGTTTTAAAGATCTAGGCTTACAGACGCGGAAAGCTACTTTGCTTTATACTATGTATTATGTAGTGAGACATTTTAGCTACCTACTTAATTTAGGTTACATAAATAACTCATATTTTTATTGTAAAATCTTAATGAACTTCCAGATAACACGTCGTTACGCGGAGTTTTCGGCCGCAATGCTGAGTCTAAGCGAGCAGTTCCCTTCAGAAGAACTCAGCAACATCCTACTTGTACTGCAAGACGAGGTCCACTGCTTTCTTCTCAAAATGGCCGCCGAATTCCCGCAAAGGATACAGCAGCTAATATTCCTAATTAATAACTATGATATGGTACTAAGCATACTGATGGAACGAACAAGAGACAACACGAAAGAAGCTGAGAGTTTTAGAGAACAACTTCAGGCGAGGAGCTCGGAATATGTAGAAGAAATTTTATCCCCACACTTTGGCGGCATGATTCAGTTTGTGAAAGAAGGAGAACAATTGCTGGAAGGCGATAAAAAGACAGAAATAGCGAGCTTGGAAAGGAAATCGCTGTCTCTAGTGGCTTCATTCAGTGCGGGGTGGAAGCAAAGTTTGGAGGAAATACATCGAGAGGTTCTAGTGTCGTTTCCTAATTTAGTGACTGGTTCGGGACTGTTGCAGATGGCTCTCACAAACTTCGTACAATATTACCACAAGTTCGTGAAGCTTCTTACGCCGAATGCGCGCACGCAGCTCGTCAACATTCATGTGATTATGGTTGAAATTAAGAAGTATAAAACGAATTATTGAGTAGAGACACAGTTTAATAGTTTCAGTCTGGGATTAGAAGTATTTTGTGTGTCTCAACTATTTAAATGCCAAACAAAATGGTTTTACATCTATCAATTATGTACATAGTATTGCTCTGTGATGGTCGGTGGAATTACCCCAGTATGTGCACTGAATCAAATTGATGGAAATTATAAAATGCACATTTGAGCACCTAAATGTATCTGTATGTAGTCTTTGTATTTAAGTAAATGACTAATATGAATATATCTAAATGTAATTGTGTATTTGTATATTAGGTTTATATAGATAATGAATTCTGACTATGTAGAGTATAATATTTATAATCAATGCTTATCAACAATAAAACAAAGTTTAAGAGACTTTTTCTTTTATTACTTACACTAGGTAGGATGTCGCCCACATTTCCGTAACGGAGCACCAAATTTAGAGCATACATAGATTTCACTTCGTCAAAATCCATCTAAGATTTTTATTCGACAGTACAATACAAAGTCATCAATTCTAACATAACCTAACTACAACAATTCTAAATGAAATCCGACCCTATTTAGCTAATGAGGATGAAAATAGACAGTTTTTTTAGACTTGCCTTTTATACATAAAAGATATGTTAAAATAGACGCCATTGTATAAAACGTTACATGATGTGGATATATAATAATCAGAGGAACTAAACACAGCCGAAATCGTTCTCAAGCCTAAACTAGTACAAGTACTTAGTTTGCGTTGAACTAAACCTGATATCAGAACAGCTATTTGCATTATTTATAACCATACTAACTTTATAAAATCTTAGAAGACTGGCTAGATAAATTTGCGCGCAGAATTTGAATTAAAAAATAAAAACTACAGTAGGGTGTTTCAGAAATCCGAATAGTTCATTCAAATAGAATAACCATTCATAGAAGTCCTTGGACTTTTGTGAATAGTGGTCGACGACATCGTCAAAGTCGAGATCATATCATTGGTTAAAAATTACTGCCAACACCGCCTCTGAATGGCGTTTCATTTTTAAGTAAAATCTTTCAGAATTTGTGAAACATTTATTTTGAAGAACTTTCTAAATGGCAGAAATGCTGTTATTTACTTAAACGTAAATTTATCTTGCCTTCATTGTACCAAATGTTATTCTTTCGGATACATTAAGGCTGACACTATGGTTTGTCAAAAAACATAAATTTTGAGTGTTAGAACACATACTCTTACTTCTAAAATATTTACAATGTAATTATGACCCTGACTGCTACAGAAGTATATTACCGTTTCTATACCGTGCAGTCCTATCATCTTAATCTATAACATCACATTCAATTATACTATAACTTGCATAGTATACGCTAAACAACCTTACATTTTATTGTACAGTTTTAAATATGTCGCATTTATAATACGACCTTTAAGCCTTAATTAATAAACTTATGATATAATGCAAAGTTGGCACTGCAATGTGCTAAAGTACGGTCTCAGAACAGAAAGAATTTGTCACGCTCACACAAATGTAACCGAGCGTGCGTGACAGACGGTGTTTTGAGTAATGTAAAAAATTCTTCGTATTCTGCGACCGAATTTTATTGGTTACATGAATAAAACACGTGAAATATTAAATCATAGGTTTTAACTTAATGAGGTTAGGCGGACGCGGCCTTTTAGTAAATTTTTACATAAATTATTAAGACCAAGTAAAAATATCTATTTACAGTTTAACACCACTGGTGGGAATAAAAAATGCCATTCTCTTCTCGAGAGAAATTACGTTATATTAACTTTAAAGTGTAGAGAGGATACTTATGTACATTATTAGAGTATTTACAAATTACTTAACACAGATTTTGCTCATGCTTTAATAGAGACAAACACGATTTTCGTACTTTTTGACATACAAAACTAACAGCCGGAGGTTTTTAATGTTAAAATGACATTTAAATCTAGTATTTTCAGATGGAAATAGTTGACCTAAAACACTAATGAAATACTAACTTTATCTTAAACGTAAATTGGAACAGCCAAACCAACGCTTCTCATCAGAAAAGTACTACAACCACTAATTTTTTACATGAGATAGGCTCACGATTAACTACAACTTGCCTGATGTTAAGCAACGTTGTAATCTACTAAGCTTACCTAGAAGAAACCGGTTCCCGTTGGTCCTTTCTTCACGTTTGTCCGTCCTTTAATGTTTCTAATACATAGATCTTCTTATTGAATGAGAGTGGCCAACTCTGGTGTCGAGAGTTTTCAAACCGCCCTAAGGGCCTTCGACATGGCTTAACGACTGCCGCACTAGACAAACAGACGGGAGCTACAACTTAACGTGTCGTCTGCCACGGAAGCGCCTAAAATGGAATGCCACTTTTCGGTTACCCATCCAAGTACTGACCACGTTTACCTTTGCTTACATTGGTAATCGCATGCGATAGCCTCCGCTAGTTGAGCTACGGGCGCTTCAATACTTAGATGTCATTCGACAAGATAGATTTCCAAACATACAGTCGTTTGGATCTGACGTAGTTCTTGAAGATGTATTCGAATTCCGGCGACACGTGCGCCGGCCGCCAGCTCGCCAGGAAGCGGAGAAAGCGGCTGTTGTTCTTATCGACGCACATCAAACTGGAGACTATTGCTTCTTGCATTCTTGATGTGTCTGAAAATTAAAGTAAAAGACATGTTTATACAATGGAACTGCTATGGAAAACAATTGTTTTAATCGGAGGTCTTATATGCGTAATAGTTCATATTCATACATACAATAATATATATAAGTACCCTAAACTCACTATACATTACACTTACATACTTCATAGTTTGTTTATTTGTAATTAAGTTACATGAATTCGAAGCACTAAGCGTTGGCACTAAGGTATATACAGTGACGTAACATTTCAGTTTTGAACCTAAGTAAGACTTTATTTTTTTTATATCTGCAATTTGTAATGCTACATACTACAAAAGAAGAGTTTTTTTTTTACGTGGGATAGGTTTACGTTTGACTACAGCCTGCCTGATGTTAAGCATTGCTGCAGCCTAGGGTGTAACACGTTTACCTAGAAGATACCCATTAACTCTAGATTTGAAAACCCCTGGATTGTAGTTCGTAAAGAAAATTAAAGTAAAGTAAAGTAAATGTTGATCTAGTGTGGCATTAAATCACTTATCACTTTTAAATTTTGTATAACTATTATCTGTTAATACTTTTTATTAAATCAACCGTCGGTTCTGCAATGGCATAACAAAAATGCAGTATTCATAGTTAGATAATAATAATAATAATATTTTACGGACTGCGTATCGTGATAAGATGCTACTTCTGTTTCAGGCCCTTGAGCCAGCTTTGACTGTCTCCGCCCAACGACTGTCGGATCAAGTGCGAGCTATCCAACGGTGCCAGCTATTGGATCAGGCCGTACTTGATCGGCTCCGCCTGGAGGTGCTACATGCTTGTGCGGCTCCGTCTTTCCCACTGGACCTGCCCGTCGCGTCAACCTCGACTTCGGCTCATAGGCCAATGTCAGAGATGACACCAGTGATGCTGGCGGATCCCGTGGGTGACGAGGGAGATAGTGCAAGTATGACCACTGTATCAGACCAGGTGAGCGAGCAATTGAGGAGGGCTTTGGAGGATGCTATTCGGCAATATCGATATACACCCGAGTCTAGGCCGCGAATACCTCGCTTACCTACTCATAAACGAAATCTAGCGCTAATGGGAGCCCTAAACTCTTTACTTATACCGTATATACGGGATAGTGAAGATTTAGTAGATACGCACTCGATTCTTTACTGTGGTGCCATCGCGGTATGTCGCGTTGCTCGTGTCAAGTTTCCAGACTCTGATCGAACAACGCGACCCGCTGCTGAGGTACCCGCATGGCAGTTAAGAATCGAAAGGCGTATCACTACGTTTAGGACTTTCATTGCGAAGCTAATCTGTTTCAGACAGGGAAATAATCGTCCCCGAGTCATGCGTTTTGTGACACAGGCCTTTGCTGGGACCGAAATCCGACCCCCAGATTATTTGGTCAATGTCACGGAACGCATAGATTATCTGAAACAAAAAGTTTATGCGTGGGCAAGCCGTATTCGTCGCTACAGAGAGCGTGCGGACCGATATTGGCTGAATCGCGTCTTCCAAAGCGATCAGAGGAGAGTGTACCGGAAGTGGGAGGAAGCCGATCATCGTGTGATCGATGGTCAGCGACCGGATGCCTCCGCCATGATTAACTTCTGGCGTAGTATTTGGTCGGTACCCGTTGAGCACACAGAGGGTGATTGGATACGTGTTATTGAGCGAAACTGTGAGACCATTGAATCTATGGGGTCGATCGTGATAGTCCCAGAGGACGTTAGTTATGCGATTCGTTCAACTCAGAATTGGAAAAGCCCTGGACCCGATGGCTTACATAATTTCTGGCTTAAATGGTGTCGATGTTCTCATGATCGCCTGGCAACACAATTTCAAGAAGCCGTTGAGCTCGGTACCCTCCCTGCTTTTCTTACTACTGGTACTACTGTCCTGCTCCATAAGTCCGGTAGTACTGCGGATCCTAAGAACTACAGACCCATCACATGCTTACCTACCATCTACAAGCTCCTTACATCCATTCTGACCACTAAAATAAACGCTCATATAGTCGCGAACAATATTTTGGCCTTTGCTCAGAATGGATGTAGGGTTGGGTCCCGCGGTACTAAGGAGCTCCTCCTCATTGACACGACCATTAGCCAGCAAGTCCGACGTAACAGAGGGGCTCTGTTTACCGCCTGGATTGACTACAAGAAGGCCTATGATTCGGTGCCTCATTCGTGGTTGGAAAGGATATTGGAGTTGTATAAAATTGATGCAACTCTGAGGTCCTTTCTATGTACATGTATGAGACAGTGGACCACAGTTCTTCATCATCCATTTGGTATCGAGAGCCCCTCTGATTTGCAGGATTCTATAAGGATTGAGCGAGGAATCTTCCAGGGTGACAGTTTGAGCCCATTATGGTTTTGCCTGGCACTGAATCCTCTCAGCACTTTGTTGAAGGATACAGGATTAGGCTGCCGACTCCGGAGACAGGGTGAGATCATTAGTCATTTGCTGTACATGGATGATCTCAAGTTGTTTACAAAGAAACTTCCTGACTTGATGACGCTATTAAAAACCACGCAGGTTTTCAGTAGCGCTATCAAGATGGAGTTTGGTGTAGATAAGTGTGCGGTCATGCATGTGCAGCAAGGGAAAGTTGTAAATTCACCGAATTTACAACTTTCTGATACAATGACTCTAAAGTCTCTCTCCGAAGGCGAAACCTACAAATACCTTGGTATGTCGGAGTCGTTGGGTATATCAGTGGTGGACGTCAAGCGAACGGTGAAGGAGCGCTTCTTTTGCCGGTTGACAAAAGTGCTTAACAGCCTTCTGTCTGGGGGTAATAAGGTGCGTGCCTTCAACGGTTGGGTGATGCCTCTACTGATATACTCCTTTGGCATACTGAAATGGACTCAAACTGAGCTGGACGCCCTGGATAGAAAGGTCCGTCGACAGCTTACTTTGCACCGCATGTTACACCCACGCTCGTCTGTTATGAGATTGTACCTCCCGCGGAAAGTGGGGGGTCGTGGCTTTTTAAACGCTAAGACCCTTCACAACCGCGAGGTGTGCAATCTCAGGGATTATTTCCTTAACAATGAGTGTGGGATACATCGCGATGTAGTAGCTGTCGACAAAGGCCTTACTCCGCTCTCCTTGGCGAATGAGAACTGGCACAGACCGGTGGTACTTAGTGTTGAGGATCGCAAGGAGATATGGAAGAGCAAAGAGCTGCACGGGAGGTTCTATCAGGCCCTTACTGGACCGGATGTGAATCTCTTGGCATCAGTGAACTGGCTACGTTTCGGAGACCTCTTTGGGGAAACCGAAGGTTTTGCTTGTGCAATTGCTGACGAAGTTATGATGACGAACAATTATCGGAAATTTATCCTGAAAGACGGTACGGTCGACATTTGTCGAGCATGCCGCCGTCCCGGTGAGTCACTCAGGCATATAGTTTCAGGTTGTTCTCATCTAGCTAACGGCGAGTATTTGCACCGGCATAACCTAGTAGCCAGGATCATCCACCAGCAACTTGCTCTTCGATATGGCCTTGTTGAGTCTCAGCTACCGTACTACCAGTATGTACCAGAGCCAGTTCTCGAAAATGGTCGTGCATTGCTCTACTGGGACCGATCCATTATCACGGACAGGACTATTGCTTGCAATAAGCCTGATATCGTGATAGTGGACCGGCCCCAGCGCCGGGCAGTTATTGTTGACATCACCATACCACATGACGAGAATCTCGTGAAGGCCGAGAAGGACAAAGTCAGCAAGTACCTTGACTTGGCACATGAGATTACCGCCATGTGGGATGTTGATTCGACGATAATTGTCCCGATAGTTGTTTCGGTGAACGGTCTTATAGCGAAGAGCCTCGATCAACACCTTAAGAGGCTCTCCTTGGAAGGTTGGGTTAGGGGACAGATACAGAAGGCAGTGATTCTTGATACGGCGCGTATTGTTCGGAGGTTCCTTTCTTTGTAGCCTCTACCACCGGTTGCTTGGGTCCTGCCCCGTTGCCGGCGGCATCACTAGTTTTAAGTTTTTTATGATATTTGTTATTTTTTTTATACATATATTGTAAAAAAATTAAAAATAGTTGTTAATAAATAAATAACTATAATAATAATAATAAATATTTCAGGACATATCACACAGCGCCATCTAGCCCCATACTAAGCTTACGCTTGTATCATGGATACTAGATAACGTATATAATACATATATACTTTTCTTTTGTAAATACATACTTATTATACATAGAAACGACCAGACTTAATTACAAATTTAAATGTTCGTTATTATTTGTGTCATGCGGGAATCGAACCCGCACCCCTAGATTAGAAGGCAGAGCCACTACCAACTAAGCTAACAGAGCAGTTATATAAGTATGTTATTTAAGTTATTTGTTAAGGTAAATAAATTAATCTTATTACTTAAAGTACTAAAAAATACTCACTCTTCTTCTCCAGCAAATTCATAAGATAATCCGATATGGTTTCAGAGTGCACTTTCATGCTGGCTGGGTATGGTTTGAGCAGTGGTCCCAGCAGTGAGAGGGCGAATGTTTTGGCCGAGTCTGGCGCAGCAACATCAATCACTAACGGTTGCAACATGTTCTGGACTATGTGGTTGTGACACCACGGAGCTCCGTTGCGCTTTGCCAGAACAAGGATAGACAGACGGAGTATTTTTCTGTCCGCTGAGTTTTCTGTGAAGAAAAGTATTAAAATAGAATAAACGTGTATTGGCTTTTTCACATAGATACAGGTACAGTAATAGTAAACATTTGAAATTGTACTATGAAATAGGGCTCAGGACTATACAATAGTTGGTGAACCCTGGATGTCAAACTATGTCAGCACCTGTGTGATGAAAATGTAGTCTTTTGTGTACATTCAAAGTGTTGTATGTAGCTTTTGATTAGATTCAATTTATTGTTGTTGTTTTAGTAGAATAACGGTCTTATTTATAAAAAGTTATAGAAGAGTTAAAGTGTTCTATAACATCACTATAAGAAAAATGACCAAAATCGGTATTTATAAACGTACTATAGCGCTAAACAGTTCTATAAGTCTATTGTAAAGTTATAGTAGCGAGGACCCTACTATAACCGTACTATAGCGGTGCTATAAGATCTAAGATGGCCGACTATCCTGTCAGCTGATTTGCTGTCTTTGAAGTAAAAACAAACAATAAAATTTTGTAATATAAATTATTTTTTTTAGAATACGGTGTCGCAATCCAAATAATAATCCAACTACAAGCAAGAATTTTTAATGAGTCGTCACTCAAAGAGCGCTTTGAGATGGGGTCATTTAGAGGAAGACTCCTAGCAGATTCCGGCTATAAATTGGAACCATATCTCTTCACACCAATATCAAGGCCCTAGAATAGGTGTGAAGAAAAATATAATGTCATACCTATGTATAGCAACAAGAAACACTGTGGAGCGATTATTTGGAGTTTTAAAACAGCGTTTTCAGTGCCTTTTGTAATGACTTGCAAATTGGAGAATGTAAAGCCTACAATAATAGCACTTGCATATTACATAACATTGCCATTGACCAGGGGGATGCTGTGCTTGCAAGTAACTCGGATGCTCACCAGGCAAATCCAGTAGTCAAAGAGGAGCCAGGATAAGTTGCAAGTGGACGCTCAAATGCCATCATGCAATCATTTATTAGGTCACATTTTAGTGAGTAGTTAATATTTGTGATACTGTGGTTGAAGTTGGCATATAACTGTACTGTAATGGAACTGGCTCTCAGAGGAGGCGGCAAGAACATACTGCTAGGTGCTTGGTGACACATTTACTTATACATAGAAGTGATAACTAAAACAAGGAAAAAGTGGAATTGTAAAACCAGATCCGGTGACATTATGTGTCTCAAGTTGGCATATAACTGTACTGTAATGGAACTGGCTCTCAGAGGAGGCTGCAAGAACATACTGCTAGGTGCTTGGTGACACATTTACATATACATAGAAGTGATAACTAAAACAAGGAAAAATGTGGAATTGTAAAACCAGATCCGGTGACATTATGTGTCTCAAGTTGGCATATAACTGTACTGTAATGGAACTGGCTCTCAGAGGAGGCTGCAAGAACATACTGCTAGGTGCTTGGTGACACATTTACATATACATAGAAGTGATAACTAAAACAAGGAAAAATGTGGAATTGTAAAACCAGATCCGGTGACATTATGTGTCTCCACTCTGAATTATATAAAAAGTTTACCCCTTTTTGTACACAATGACACTGCTGCTCTTGTAATAATTAATTAATAGTAGGTACAGACATGTGATAATGCTAAATGAAAGTATCTTAGTAGGTATGTGTGATTTGTGATAAACATGTTAATAAAAGTCTTTCTATGTATTTCATTCTGTTTTACTTTTATAATAAATTATTTTTAATTTCATAAGCTCTTTTAATTTTTCAATTTTTGTTGCTCGTTGGCCATTTGGGCCTCATGTAGCTCTTGTCGGCAGGCTATTCCAGCATCGCAAATCCTCTGGGCAGCAGGAGTTTATAACCTTTCATATGTTAGCTGTCTAAATGTCAAAATCAGCGCATATGTGGGTCCCAATACAGGACGCTCTCACAGACAGGGGTTGAGCACTAATTTTTGAGACCTAGACCTACCTTTTTCACCTTTTACAGTTTATTTTAAACTAAAGATATATTTCTTTACCTCCCTTCACCATTTAAGCTTGATTTTATATTGCATTGTATCTGTTCTATGAGAAAGTACCTACATGGGTCTCCTAAAACTTAACTGTAATTTTCTCATATATACAAAATAAAACAATAACTGGATGAAATATTATATTTTTTATATACAGTCTTGTATTTAAAATGAAATTAAAAAACAAATGGTATACCCTACATAAATTTTTTTTTCACTGGACCTGTTTCTTAAACTTGAACAAAAAAACCACCTCTTCAAAAGCCACTTGAGTGGGTCTCATATTTCATTAGTTTACAATATGTTCCTGGCGGCAGAGTCCAGCCGTTTTTTGTTCACAATAATTTCAACATACTGTCAAGCTAGTTTATTATATTTATTATTAATATGGACTCGTGAAAGAAACCGTAGGACCTATATTTTGCGAGAACGGTTCTCGCCTCAAATGAGGATCAATTTGAGGCGTTGAAAACGCTCTCCAGTCAAACTTAAATTTATTAGTCGGTTCTAATGGAAGGCCCAAATCAGAAGGAGGCGACGACGAAGCGGGCGGCGGCGAAGGAGGCGACGTCGAAGGGGGCGATGGGTCAGGAACTGATGGACGAGGAGGCCAATCCAAGGTTATGTGGACGCATCCTTCTTCAATCTCCTCATCCATTTCATCCACAAACATTCTCGCCACTCGAGGCACCATCACCGAAGGGGTAACCCCTTCTTCCTCCTCTTCTGACTCCTCACTGCCTGAAAGGAAAACAGTTATTAGTAGTAGTTTCCATTATTTATATACCTAATTTTATATAATATTTGCTAAAAGAAGATATCAAAATGCGCTTACCATAATTAATCAGTTGACTTATTTCGTCTTCTTGAAGAGGTCTCCGTATATTATGTAACTGACGATTGCGATGTCTGTTAAATAGTAATATTTAATAACATACGAACTCAACAAAAACTTATAAAATATGTTTGATTCTTACACAGGCCGCGTGGTTTTCGGTGTGCTTTCTGCACTGCTCGCTCCACATTCAATGAAGCTGCAATAGCTATTTCAGCATCGCAAATCCTCTGGACAGCAGGATTGATGCTATTTACTTATTTTTATTTAAACTTTTGATATTTGAGCGTCTGAATATCAACAACTTTGACGTTTCTTTGTGTCTGAGTATAGACAAAATTTTGTGTTTTATGACAAAGTTAGCATATATTTGGCACTAAGATACGTATTATCTATGGTTATTTCGTTTTTCTTTGATTTTTTCTTTATACTGGCAATGATTTGGCTTATTGTCGGTACCACGTGGGTACTATAGTTATAGAAGGCTTATAGAACGTTTATAAATAGCAAACTTTATAGAACACTTTAAATGCTTATTGAACACTTTAACTATAGTAAGCTTATAGCATACTTTAGGCATTTTTTATAAATAAGACCGTAAGTATTTAAATATGTCTTTGTTTTACCATATATAACGAAAAATTAGGAAAGAGAAGGATTATCTTGAACATTTATCAAAATATGAGCAGATTGGTTTAGAATTCATCCCCATATATGTATGCAAATAACTGACTGGCCTGTTAGTTTAGTTGGTAGTGGCTCTGCCTTCTAATCCAGGTTTGATTCCCGCTTGACACAAGTAATTATGAATTACTATTGTTTGTGTTGAGTCTGGTTGTTTCTATGCATAATAAGTATGTATTTACAAAAACAAACATAAATAAGTATTATATCCGTTATCTAGTACCCACGACACAAGCGTTTGTTCAGTGTGGGGCTAGATGGCGCTGTGTACAACGTCCCGGAACATTTGTTTATTTATTATTTAATAAGCACGGCCGCGTTGTTACTTGCATTAATCTAGGATGAAAGTAGCTTGTTAATCTAGCCCAGTTTATTTTATCATTAGCTGATGTCAAGAATCAAGACAAAAAAAGACTTGCATGTAACTTAAGTATTTTGCAACAAACAAAATCAAATCGGTATATATTATATATAAAGCCAATTCATAAACCTTATTTACCTTTGACTTCTAGGATAGCGGTCCTAAAGTGTTCTAAAATCTTGCCTTCCGACCAGTCAGCCACATCATAGTTGAACTTGGTCCGCAGAGTGTGCCTCACGTCTCGGACTCTGTTGAACTTATCGTCGCATTTGTAGAAGTGTAGCAAGTACACCAGACAGGTCACCAACGGGCATGTGGCTGGAAACATAAACCGTCTTATTAAAAAAAACGTAGTTTTAATATGTATTCGTCTGGAACTTTGAATATAAAAAGACGGTTCTTTTTGTTCAAATATCACATGCCAATAATCAAAATGTCAACTTCAAATTGGAATGTTGATCATCATTGGTAAAATTTTGACAGTTTGATTATTATGACAGCAGACAGACAAATTTCGAACAACAAAAACAGACTTGGTATTTTCAAAGTTCTGGACTATTAGTTAAACCACGGTTTGTAATTGTAATGCATTAGGGTTAAATTGTTTTTTTTTCTAAAACAGGTTTGCACTTGACCGTAGTTTGCATGATGGTGAGCATTAGCTATGGTCTAAGATGGATGGTGCTTACTCAATAAGAACCGGTTCATTCTTGCTTTAAAGATCGTAAGATTATAGTTCGTGGAAAACAGGGAGTCAGGCAGGGAGTTCCACAACTCATTTTCTTTATCACATGAGAGAAGCTAATTACTTAGAATTAATAAATTTCGCAAAAAAAATCTGTATATGCCTATCTAGGATATTTAACGCGATCAAGTATTGCCATCACACTTGCACAAGTCATGACCATGAAAATGACTGCTTTTAATTAAAATTTATTTAAGTATACGAAAACAATAGACACATAGGTAAATGTCCGAAAGTTTCTGTAGAAGACACACGCAAGTTACTTCCATAAAAACTATTTGTTTAGATATTGTGAACTTACCAAGCCCCATGTGCCCTAAAGGCAACACTTGCATCCAGACCTCCAAGCACTGCTGGACCAGAATCACGGCCTTCATTTGCAAACAATACATCGCGTCGATGATAAACAACCTCAGTTTGCTCAGTTTGTGGTAACTCCGGCACAGCAGAGCATAGAAGTGAGCCATGCTCTCGATAACATCGTAATGCTCCGCAGGCTTATTTAGTGCGAACAAAGCATACTCGATGTTCACAAGTATTTTCGATACAATATTGCTGTAGTCCAGCGATTTCTGCAACTCATCTATCACGTAAAGCAATACTTGTTCCTTCTTAGTCATGGGAGGGGCCGGAGGACAGACTATCTTATTGAAAAGTTCTAACTTTCTTTCTGGGTTTCTCAAATAATTGATGAAGGCGCGAATAAACATTTTCACATTCCAACATCTTATATCTGCCACCAAGTTTTTCATGGCGACTTTGCAGTTCTCGTGAGAAAGTTCCATTATTTCTGAAAGTTTCGTCTCCAACTTATCGCTCAATTTATTTATTTTTGTCTCTGAAATCAAATAATTAAATATTAAAACTTGCAAAGATCAATATATAAAAGCGAAAATGTATAAGTTAATTCCTGTTTCACGCCGTAGTGGAGAAATTGTGTTAATGTGATTATTGAATGACATGGAAGTAGTAACTGCAGGGTTCTGAGAGTGAAGCCGCGAGCATTATACGCATCTAAACACAGTGTATAATTTTGTAACAAACTCACCTGGAACAGTTTTATTAGCAAATTTAATTGTCCTTACGCCATATCTTTCAATAGATCGGCAAAGTAAACTATCTTTTCTACTATTGACATCATTAGTTGTGTTCTCTTCTACTTGCGTCGGCTCCGGCGTGGCATTGTCTTGGTCCATTAAGAAATCTAGATCCGCATATGAAACAATTCTATCATTATTATTATTTCCTTGTAATACCGGTTTTTGAGTAGCAATAACATGTTTTTCTGTAGCATCAACAATTTGTGTCTCAAAGGGAGACGAAACCTGCGTAGTTTCTGACACTTGTTTCTTCACTCTTTCTTTAGTTCTCTCGCTCTTCCTTACAGATACTGAGCTGTTAGAGTCTTGTTCTGTATTTGCTTTGACTCTGGATATTCTTTGTCTTCTGCCGGTTGGTAGCAAGTAAGATGCATCTTTCTGTTCTGGTTTATTATGCTCAACTCTCGAGCGCAGTTCTCGGCCGCCAAACACAACGGGACTCTTTGGTTCCACATCTTTCTTTTTGATAACCGAAGAACTACGTAGAACTCTTGGTGACTCGTGTTCCACATTGTTGCTGTTCTTTCTTTTAGGAATCGGACTTGTTTTAATACTGGTGGTTCGTTTTCGTTTACATTCTGTTAATTCACATTTAGCTAGAGATTTTTCTTCTTCATGTGTGTGTTTTGTTCCACTGGGGACCAAATCAGGTTTATTTAATGTAGCCTGCCTAGTTGCTTTGGGAGACTTGACACATTTGTCTAATTCTGTTGTGACATTGTCTGATTTAATACTGTTTCGTTTCAATCTTTTCGGGGTATTGACATAATCTTCTGTATCTTCAGTCAAAACAGTATTGGACTTTCGCTTGATTTTTTCAGGACTATTATGTTTATTTATAACAGTACAAGATGTTTTTCTTTTATCTTTCTCGTTGTGCAAAACGGGTGATTTAAGTTTTGAATCAGATTCTATATTCTGCGATTCAATTACAGCATTTATAGACTCATGTCTTACTGCTTTAGTAGGCTTATCATGATTTTTATTGAGATGAATGCTCTTTCTTTTTTCTGTTGTAGTGACCAAATCAGATGATTTACTATTTAAATCAGAATTCAGAAGTTTCGGCTTGGTTTCACTCTCCGACAATTTTCTTTTATTGCCTGGTTTATCATTGTTATTTTTGTAATCTTTCTTTTCTGGATGATATTGAACACTATCTTCGATCACGATTCTGGGTTGTATTTGTCTTTTTTGTGCCGCGAGCACTTTCACGGCATTTTCATAAACAGTTTTATCGTTTAATGATGCTGCTGTATCGGAGGCCAAGACTGTCTTCTTGGGAGCCGGCGGCGTGATCGGACTAGGTTTAAAACGTGGTTTCTTAACAGATTTTGGAGAATCAGCCAATATTTTAGTTTTTGGGGTCATTTTATTTCTTAACTTGTCCAGTTTACTTAATTTTCTCGCTTTGCCTTTCTTTTTCTTTGTATTTTTATCAGAACTTTCATTTATATTCTGTGCTACATATATTTGTAAACATTCATCATCACTGTCAGGGGCGCTTTCATAAACTAAGCTGTCTTTAGAATTTATTGTTATTGTGTCTTCATTCGGTTGTATAATTGCATTAGTCTCACTTTGATCTTCAGAACCAAACAACAGTTGTGTGTTCTTTTGTGTGACAAGTTCTTTTCTGTCACATTGTCCAGGTTTTGGTATAATATCATTTGTTTCATTGCTTTTTCTTATTTCTGGTGATTTTTCTTTATAAATCTGAATATTTTTCTTGGGCGGCGTGGTATTCTGACTGTAAGTTGGTTCTTCATTATCCACATTCATATCTTCTTCCAAAACTATCAACTCATCAGGGCCATGAGCATAATCTTCATTTGTTATCGATAGCATTGATCCTGAATTCAAATTCACAATATCAGGTTGTCGATGATTATTCCAAGTCTCCTCGTGTGTAGATGAACTTTTATTCTCAACTTTTTGGTTGTTCTCGCTAAACAATATATTACGTAAGCATTCTTGATTTTCTTTACTACTACAAAAGAGTCGCGGAATTTGTTCTACGCATTGCGGAAATATTTGTTTAAACGAATTGAATACTGCTTGCACTTGTATTCTCAGTGAGTCAATCTGTTCATTCATAGTTTCCGATGTCTTTTGCATTTGAGGAGCGACGGTGTGGGTTTCTTCTCGGGTAACTTTGGGTGATTGTACAGTCTTTCGAGGTGGAGTCCTAGGTATAGGTGTAATAAACTGATGATGAAGCCGCATTTTGCCTAATATAGATTGTATCTCAATATCATTATCCACATCAGCTCTTGAATCATTACTGTTAATATCCAATAACTCTTTTTCTTTATTCTTATGCAAGATTTGTTTGGATTCTGTTGATATGCTGCATAATTTCTTGTCAGTTGCACATGTCATACTAGAAATAGTGGAACAATTACTTGCATCATCATATATGGGTGTGAAAATGTTGCTTCTGTCAACAGGACTTGGTGTTCTGTTAGCATAAGTCTGTATTGATCTTTCATCTTCATTATCGGATGCAGCAGTGATCTGTATTTTAATTTGTGCATGTCTATCTTCAAGTGCATTTGATTCAATATCTTCTGGACTTTCGTCAAAACTGACAGCATTATTATTAGTTTGAATTACTTCATGATTATCTTTATTTAGTAATTTTGTTTGTGTATCCTGACTGGGAATGTTTGTATCGCCTTCATTCACTACTGCATCCAAGTCTGCTGGAGAAGCAGACATCCTTGTACTGCACTCCTCATCAAGTATACTATCATCTTCCGCCATATCATCTTCCTCATCAGAATCAAATGCGAACATGACTACTGTTTCTTTCTTTGCGACATTGTTTGTGTTATGACATGGAGAAATTCTGCTAGTGGGTTCAATTTCCTTGGGGCATGCAATGATTTCTCTATTTTCAGAACAGGCATCATGTGTTACATTTTTTACAGGCCTCTCTCTGAATACATTTTCAAACGAAGTCTCAGTTGCTTCATCACACATCAGAGACAGTATTGGACTTGTACATGAATCTATTCTTGTTAATGACACACATTTTTCACATGTTATTTTGGTTGCAGAATTAACTGAGACATATAATTCTTCAGGTATTGGACTAGTCGCAACATCACATTTTGGAACATTGCATTTCTTGCATACATTAGTTACAGGGCAATGTGGACTATCTTCCATGTAATACTCGGGACTGTGGAAGCTTTTCTCTCCGTCAGAATACTCTAGAGATGAACCTCTGCCTGTATCCACACTCTCAACATAGTCTAAGTCAGTGCTAATATTTTGTTGAATCAACTCTGCAGCTAATGGCAGATCATCAAAATCAGTCTCTTCAGTTTTTTCTTCCTTAGATATCTGTAAGGATACATAAAACTTTTGAGTAAAATGAAAAGAGTGTGGCACGAAACTAATTGATAATTAAAGAAAATATGTATAAAAATAATTTATACAAATCAGACTATTCTGTAATTTCACTATAGAAACTGTTAAGGTATGAACTTTCATTCTAAATAAGTTAATAAATGTACCTTTTCTTCTCCGTCGTTTTTAATTAACTCCGGAACATATTGTTTAATAATTGAGTTTAACCACCTGTTTCGTTTTTCTGTAAAACAAACATCTAGTGTGAGTAATATTATCAAACATTTTACAATTACATATTAAAAAGCAAAAAGTGTTTGTGTTGCTCTTCATTCTACCACAAACTGGGGATGTCATACATTCATGTTGTGCTTCAGAGCTACTTTTTATCATCTATCTATACACATGTTAAAACTGAATCATATCAATATGTACTCATATAGCATACAAATTTGAATACCTATTACTTGTCAAAAAATTGTCAAGTAGAAAAATATAAAGTTACTGCTATATTACAATTTAGATTTAAGAGACACCCTGCTTCTTTAAACATATCAGGGATTAAATGGGCGAAAATTGGACCAATATCAATTTACACTTACTTGTTGTCGGTAACACATAAAGTTTAAGTAGTTTTACTATTTGATTTTCTATCTGATTCTTTTGTATTTTGGCATGTTTCAACGCCAGTGCAGATTCCCTAGAGCATTGTTTCTTTTCTTCTTCCAGATTCTCCAGTTCCAACTGTAATCCCTGTAATAACATAATAGGGACTTTTCAACATACAAAACATACACACAAACACCCACTCACATATCCATTAAGGCATAAGAGCAAAGTCAACAATGACAATCTGTCTTACTTTGAAAAATTAATGGTTTGAATTCATTTATTCATTGATTCTATGTTTGAACTAGAAGCAACTTTGAAACTTATGAAGTAGGTGCTAATTAACATAGAATCTTAAATCAAATGTAGGTAATTATTTATTAACATACCTTGACTTGTTCACTGTAGCCACTTATAACTTTTTCCTTCATTTCTGCTTCATAGTTTATTTGTTCATAATGTGCCATACGCTGCTTCAAGTCTTGTATCTCCTGAAATAACAAAATAAATGATAATATTGAAAATTTAATGTATTTTGAGAAGTTTCACATTTAACTGAATAATATTATGACAGAGCATGTTATTCTACTACAATTCCACTCCACACTGTGGTGAGGCTGAATAGGCACTGTTTGTGTAACAATATATGTACAAACAGACATATGTTTAAAAAAGAAAAAAATTGTGACACAAATAGAAAAAGGCAAATATCAAAATAGTACTTAGTTCAATATCATACAGAGGCTGTAACATTTAGATTGGGATATTTAGTCTAAAGCCTGACAGTTCTGTCCTGTCCTGTAATAAATCATTATGGTGTAAAATATATACAGATTTTACAATATGTTTTTTTTTTGACTAAGGAAAACCTTTTGATGGTACCCGACCCCGGGGAGGGTGGAAGTCTCTGTGCCATCCAGAAGGGCGGCATAGCCATTAAAAACCTGTGTTCCACCTCAACATCGTTAGTCCAGGGCCAGCAGAGCGCAAACATACATCTGCAGCCTTGGTGATGCTGGCCCGGCAACGGACCCCACCTCGGGGAGTAATATCTTTACAATTTATTCACACTAAAATAGAAATTATAACTTACATTGCAGTACTTTGAGGCCTGCTCAAAGTACACACTCCGCTCATCACATATGACTTTGTGCTCTTCATTTTTGTCAAACAATAAATTTCTAGTTTCTTCAAGTTCTTGTTTTGCCACCAACAGCTCCTTTTGCACTCCAAGCAAAATCTCATTTGTTTTCTTGGCTTTGTGAACTACTTGGCTGTGGATTATGAAAAATAACATAAAATGATTATAGTTGGCATACTAGTAAACTGTACATATAAGATACTGAAATAAAAATTGTTTGGGTATACTTTAAATTGATAACAAAACATGTTTCTCCAGTTTTTAGATTATTTGTATGTTTTATCTGTTTATCTAAACCTACATCACTACTAAATATTTAATTTCTGTCAGATTTATAACTAGATAACTATACTAGATTGTACAATAAAATTATGTAAAATATACACTCAACATCACTTCATTAACTTATAGTAGCTTATAATTTTCGTAATAGATAATTAAAACTAAGTAATTAAACAAAACAGTTTTGAATTATTTTTTAGTAACATTACAACTTACCTCACTCCTTTCAGTCTATCCTTCAGCCGCACTATACCTAGTTTCCGAGATACATGACATGGACCCTGAAAGTAACAAGATGGTAATTTTGTATTATGTTTATACACAGATATTGTCCACAATAAATCAAATAATTATAGGCAGACTTTCAAATACAAATATATTTATTGATAACTCCCTATTTACATGTCATAAGTAGTGCTATCACAAATTGAGTATTTCATTAAAGACTTAAAGAGAACCCTCTGGCAACAATAAGCCATCTTTTTGCTATCAGAAAGTTATTTTTAAGTGTAACAGTGATGCTTACAATCATGCAGGCTGTAGTCAAATGTTAGAACCATATAAATGAAGTTAACAGTCAATGAAGATAATCAGATAAGTTAAACAACCAGTGTGGGTTTAACACTTGACAAAGTAACTCATAATTTGATTAATATTCAGCATTTGACGATTTATTTGTAGTATGCCATTTGAGTTTCTGTTTCCCACACAATGAAATACTATCTCAATATCATTATCATAACATCCTCTACCAGATGTTAGGTTATATTTTTAATTATAAGTATGATAATCATGTATTTCTCATGTTTGATATTTAAAAAAGAACATCTTTTCTATTGATGAAATGTATCTAATTCCCACCCTACCTCCATTTGAAATATTATTAAACAAAGATACATTAGGTATAACCTGTCAATTTATATTTGTGAATAAACCTAAGTGTCTTAACACAGGAGAAATAACATATATATGTAGCATGATGTTCCTAGTTCAATATTAAAAGCATATTTAAAAGCAGTACCCCAGAAAAATAGCTAACAGCTAGCAATCGATAAAAATATAACCTAAAAACAAGACGCACTCACCGATGGAGTCGATTGAGTAGCATTTGTCGCTGGCTCGAAAAAGTTTAAATCAAACTCCGACACAGAATTCTGATACAAGGACTCCATCACGGATTTACATCAATCATATAACACCACAACTTAAAGATCTTAGTTCTTTGTGCATCTTAAAATTCTATAAAAACTAACGAAATGAAATGAAGCCACCGGCGCGGTAAAACTCGGATCCACAGACTACTAAGGATACTAACGGATCGGAATCTCAACTCACTCACAAATCGATTTTGACTTTTCTGAGTTTGACATTGACGTATAAACAAAATGACAAATACGATTTCGCATTGGGCCAAACATTTAGTCTTGCACACTGTCACACAAAACTCGCCAAATAAAGTTTACATTGGAACTATAACTAAATTTATATTAAATATAGCTACTCAAAAATTTAATTCTTTTTCTAAACACTTCTTATATTAAACTTTTATGTAATAATCGCACAAAATCTAAAATTAAATAACCGTGAAAAAACTCCGTCCGTTGGTCTATTCGTTTTTAAGTTGGCAGCATTGCATGTTTTCCGGTTTAGAAACTATCGTAGTTTTCCTTACTACAGTTTGTTTACATTATACCTACCTAGTTATGTCCTGCCATCTGCAATAACCAATGTTTTTTTATCAACACTGAAGACGGCTCCAATGTCCTGCCGCGCGGTCGGTTCCCGACCCACACATGTGCACGCTGTCCCTTTTTTGTACGCAGGTAGTATTGTAACTAAGTTTAGTTTTAAGTATTGTTTTGTAAGTTAGTATTAGCGTAGCCATGTAGGCGAATAAACGTCCTTGGTTCCTATAAAAATGTTTCATTTTTGGAACCCCTGCTTCTACCAGCTCAGCTGAACCGTGCGTACCTGTCTGGCGCAGCCGGTGCGGATAAAAGGAAGTCCAGACTTCTTTAGTGACATCATCAGCCGGTGTATGTCACGAAGTTCTGGAACCTGAATCCGCGAACCAAACAAATACGACTCCTGGACGCGTGTGCAGCTGTAGAAGAAACTGGTTCGAGGTTGGAGCAGAGGACGGCGCCGGCAGCTATACTCATGGAGGGTTTGCGACGGCATGTGAGTAGTACCCATCACTAATCCCATGACCTCCTACCTATTCCGCGAACTTTGTAAGTGGGACAAACATCGCTCGCTTACGAGTTGTCGCTGCATTCTGCACTAGAATCGGCAGAATCAATAGCGACTTAGATAGATCTTAGGCTAGGGAGCTTGTAACTGAGACTAGCATCGCTCGTGTTACAAGTTGTCACTGCATACTGCACAAAAATCGGCGGGATGCATAGTGACTTAGGTAAGTTTAGACTAGGGAACTTGGGAGTGAGACAAGCATCGCTTGCTTACAAGTTGTCACTGCATAACTGCACAAAAATCGGCGGGATGCATAGTGACTTAGGTAAGTTTAGACTAGGTAACTTGGGAGTGAGACAAGCATCGCTTGCTAACAAGTTGTCGCTGCACTCTGCACTAGAAATCGGCGGAGTCAATAGCGACTTAGCTAAGTAGAATTAAGCTCTAGCATTAGATGAGGCTACAAAATCTAGCCACCTTAGTGAAGTTATAATGTGTATAATGTAATTTTGTGTGTTAGGTATCAATTTAGTTACATACTACTGTTTTGAGTTAATAATGTCAGTATTTCTGTCAAGTTGAGATCATTTCAATTACTAGATGGTTGTCCCATACGTAAAACAGTTTATGTTCCAAAAACCTATCCAATCCTATCCTCAAAGTGATGCAGGTAACTCTGCCTATCGCCTTCATGATGTCTCCTGATACATCAAATAAGTTCCAGCTCTGGTGGCGGTTGAAACTGCCCTACATAAAAGTGTTTGTGCAAGCCGTTAAATTAAAACTAGTGAAATATTTTATCTACAACAGTGAAATCCCAATCAGTGCCGTACTTTGAAAACGTATTTGTGATAACGTTACTGGAGTGATGAAACAACGTTACATAAGAGTGAACAAAAAATGCGGAACAGACAATGGACAATTATAACAGGTTTTTGTATTATATACCTAACTAAAACTTTAAATGTAAATTTAGTTTAACTATTTAATTTTCTCCGTAATTGCATTGCCTATGTGTTTATTCGCATATCCATGTAAAAACAATCATTTGTTGTTCTATAAAATGGCCCCATAAAATGTTGAATGCAGTTTCTAGCAAGTAACTTATAATTGAATGTAAAATCTGCCCAAACCTGTTTATAAATTATAGACTGCTTCACTTGCTCTAATTATTTTTACATTTGCATTGAAATATTTTATATACAATGTACTACTAACTTTTTGTTTATTATAACAGGTCACATTCATCTAACATTCCTACATGTAAAACTTTGTATAATTTTACTTTATGTGTAATTCTATTAAAATCGTTAAAGTTATACCAATAACAATCTTTCATATGTAAAAATTTTAAGTTTTATTACGTTGATTTATTCATTGCAACCACCGAAGTGAAACTATGTAATTGATAATAAGTTGTAACAAAAAATGTTATATTACCGCGATCTGTTAACACACATACCATTATAATGTAGTAGATATTCAATTTATAAACTAATTATAAAAAAATCTTATCACACATCCTAATTCTATTTTTTAATTTTAAAATATGTAAAAGGCATTTTAACTTGAGAAAAAAGAAACACATTTTTTTATTAATAATTTAATTTTAATTCGTCTGCTGAAGCATTATCTTTTGATTTGTTGCCCCAAAGTGCGTACGTGTCATAATGTAACGACCACATAAAATAAAATATGAACAAAAAGCGTAACTTTGTAAAAAGGAAATATAAAGACAATCAAATTTAATATTAATTAATAACATTTATTGCTTGTGTAATAGAAAGAATTTAATCATGTTTGTCCATATTATTTGTGATCTGACTATTTTTGCAATATTTATATTATTACCTGCTGTGAATTTGTTATTCTAAATCCATACTTAATAGCATAATATTTATTAATATGTATTTTAAATAATAGTAACATTACTTATCATAATACTTTAAAAACGCTACTTATGATTTCCATTAATAGTCTATACTTCAATTGTTTATTTATACCTATCTACCATAATTATTTTGCAATTATGTTGTCTAAAATTAATTCAGAAAATCACATTATATTTAGTTGAATTTAATCAATTGTTTTGTCTCAAACTAATGGTAAATTTTAGTTGAGTTCTTCATGTTTTGATAAAAGTCTGTGCATTTTCACTAATATGTAACTTAAATGTTTTTACTTAATGTATTTTTTATCCTTTGCACTTATCCATATAAATTTTATTATTGTCTTTCTAAACCCAAATGTAATTTTCCTCTGATTTATTCATCATCGTAAAATTTCATTCTTATGGACGGAGGAGTTATGTCCTGCCATCTGCAATAACCAATGTTTTTTTATCAACACTGAAGACGGCTCCAATGTCCTGCCGCGCGGTCGGTTCCCGACCCACACATGTGCACGCTGTCCCTTTTTTGTACGCAGGTAGTATTGTAACTAAGTTTAGTTTTAAGTATTGTTTTGTAAGTTAGTATTAGCGTAGCCATGTAGGCGAATAAACGTCCTTGGTTCCTATAAAAATGTTTCATTTTTGGAACCCCTGCTTCTACCAGCTCAGCTGAACCGTGCGTACCTGTCTACCTATGTTTGCAAACATTTTTAGTTTATATCCGATAATTATTATCAATGCACTAGTGTTGAAGTTCCTAGTTTGAAACAGTGTAGTTGCTACTAGTCTGTTTTTGTATTCCGGTAAAAAAAAACTAAATTGTTAGATTGATGTCCAGCATTCGTCCGTGGTAGACTTAACCAAGTTCAAGGTCCGTTCCGTGGTTAGCAGCATCAACGTGATCTGTGACCCTGACAGACGAGTACCAACAATGTGAGTAAATATAATACACACAAGAATTGCTACTAATTTACTATTATGTTTCCTCATTATTCATTCAAATCACGTATTTTTAAATAAAAGGTGATGTCTTAGAGCGAATCCGATTAGTATTTTAAAGTAGGTACTTAAATACATAGAACTAGTATAACTTAACATAACTTCTTATCTGAGTTTGCTTATTTCAGATGGGATACCTGAAAAATGAGAAGCCTAACTTCAATCAGACCAGTTTATATGAACGCATGAAGAAGTTACTAGTTTCGTACGAATGGAGCGACTGCAGCTTCAATGTATCTGATGAAAAATTTAAGGCACACAAATTAATATTGGGCATTAGCAGTCCTGTGTTTGAAGCTATGTTTTATGGCCCTCTGTCCAACACCAGTGACATCATCATCACAGACCTGCAGCCGGATACATTCCAGCTCATACTGAACTACATCTACACTGACAATGTAGAGATAGCATGCATTGAACAAGCATTCGAGCTACTGTATGCTTCTAGAAAGTATATGCTGGAACATCTAACTGAAATATGTATAGCCTACATACAGGCTAACATAAGCATAGATAATGTCATAGATATCCTTAACTACCCAGAGTACATGCAAGATGACCAGCTCATCAAATACTCCTTGAAGCTGCTATGTGAGCACGCCAACTATTTACTGGAGGAAAAGATAAACTCAATCACATATCCTTGCATGCAAGCCATCCTCGAGAGTGATCAGATGAATATTGAGGAAAAACAACTCATAAGACATGTATTTGATTGGACAACACACTGCTGTGAACAAACCAACATCCCACCGACCATTGAGAATAGACGAAATGTACTAACAAGTAAGGGCTTATTTAAGTTATTGCGGTTTCTGTCATTAACTTCCGATGATTTAGAAGAAATCACATCCGACACCAGTAACCTGCTTCTGTCCCATGAGTATGAGAATATAAAGAACATGATCAAATCATCACCTACTAATGGCTACAAGGATATACCTGCAGAGGTTGGCCTACTTACTATACCCAGGAACCCTCTGAAACTGCAATGGTACCTGTGTTACCGTAGCCCGCTGCGCTCTATGGCACCAATAGTAATAGATTCTAATAACTATGTAATTCAATCTCGAATCAAATCAAACAAGTCAGTATTTATAAACTCTCTGTGTGTGCCGACAAGAATGGCTCCTGCCGTCTATTTCCGGAACAACACAGCCAAAGCATACTCGGAGCAACTGTCTGTGTCCATATCAAGTGAATCTGACAACAGTATTATTAAGTACACCAACTTTATGAATACGGTGGAGTATGATGCAGTTGTAGATATAGAATTGACAGAACCCTGTTTCATCAAAAAAGACCAATGGTACAAGATTAGCTTTGTGTGGCCCCAGAATAGATTTCCAACCTATTCCTACATAGTTGAGTATAGAGATAAGAAATATTCAGGCCATAAAGTCACATTTGAGTTTGATGATCTGCCATTCAGCGCTGGCAATAGTGGAAGTTTTCTTGGTGGTTTAAAGTTTTGTTTGTAATTTGTACTCGTGATGCTAAATTTCAAATGTGTTATAGACAAGCAATACTTAATTGAATAAGATATTGATCATGACTTGTGAATAAATGCTGTTGGTGTTTACATATTCAAGTTGGCATTTTAAAAACTGTTTATAGTAGGTAAATTGTATGCTAAACTCATCAAATTGTAGAATGATGTCAATAACCTGTGGCTAGTTGTAGAGCAAGCTGTCTCGTGCGTCGCCGACCAGTCCGCCGGCCGTTACCCCCTCCTCAGCTCATCTACCTGAACACTGTTAGCAAAATTATACTCACTCGACGACTCAACTTATATAGGTTGTAGACCATTTTGTTAACTCACACAAAGAGTCTCATTTAAATACGTTACCATTTTAGCACTGTTTATTATAAAACTTCATGTTACTATCGCGACACACTTCTATTTATTATGTAGGTATGTAAAATAGATATAAAATAGTTTAAATCTTTCTAGTTTTAATTTGTTTGCGTAATGAATCTCTTAGAAGTTAAATTAAAGTATTTATTAAACACATCTATGTCTCTTTTTTTTAACTTTATTTTAGATCCCTATAAGACTACAACCAAGAGAATACCTATTTCATTGGCTAAATAGATTATATTCATATGGTTTATAGAAATTCACTCGCTCGTACATATTTATAGAAAGGCTCAATTTTCTCGTAACTACATACGTACAGGCCGCGAGGTCTAAGCTGAGCTTTGCATTTGTGTGAGTGATCACCAAAAGTACACTCAGAAAATAAAATCCTAAAACAAATTTTATTTATATTTTTAATAAATATAAAATTCACAAATAAAAAATATATTACCAATTCTTTTACAGCGGAAATTGCACCGTCATAATTTTCCTTATCACAATCGTTTTAATTTTCACTCTCGTCTTATGTGTCGTTTGTGTTAATAATGAATCGTTACATTATTATTATCAACAGCGGCGTCGTATCCATGAAACTTTTTTCCTTCTTTTATTGCGTGGTCACATACATATTTCCATTCTTCTATAGTGATCACTATAGAAGAATGGAAATATGTATGTGATATATAGTTTCATTTTTTTTTCTTTCGCTAACCTCATTATTGTATCCATATTCATTGATACGTTTTTTTCACTACGTATTGAATTTTTTTTTTTTTTACTTTTATTTTGTTTAAATATTTAAAATGAAACACGTAACGGTGCTATCAGTACAAGAGGTGAAGTATGGCAGGTGGGCGGGGGAGTGAGATGGCGCCGCGCTGTAAGCCGGTTGTCTCACCTACACTATCTATGTACACCCACACAAATGCAAAGCTCAGCTTACGCCTTCTTGACTGTACCTACCTACTTACCTAATAACAAGTCATATCATTCTAGGAATCATTTAATTTGAATCTAGCGGTCCGGTGCTTGTTAATATTGAATAACTATTGTATTAGGTATTCACAAAATGCTTTTTACAAGTAAAACAAACTTACAAAGTTGTAGTTTAAGAAAATGTATAATAAAACAAGTAAAATACAGGATTATTTAAAAAAAAACACTCAAAGAACCATAGAACACAATAACAATCAACACACACCAACAATGTAAGTTACAAAAAATATTATTTCGGAGGACCTTCGAATTTTTTAGTCAGTAAAATTATTCGCTCAGCTTCCCGTATTCCACTGAGCCTTGCTCCGTGGACCGTGGCGAAGTAGCCTGGCACCGTAGCCTCTCCAGCAAACAGTAAAATAGGCGGCATCGGATCACATGGACCGGGCACTGGAGTCCCCAACTCGCATTGATGGCTCACAGTCGAACAACAGCTCATGTAAGAATACGCTCCGCAAAAATGAGGGTCTGAAGCCCATCTGGAGCGCAACATCATTTGAGGATACGGCAAGCAAGGGTTGCCTGTGAAACGGCGTAGGATCTGAGTCAATCCCTCCGCGACGTCGTTATCTGCCATAGATTCCATGATAGCAGCTTCCTGGCCCGAGATCCAAGCGCACAGCACGTGCTTACTACCCGGCATTTCATCTATGGAGCACACACCTCGAGACCAATCGCATCTGCACTGTAACTCTTCCGCTGACCAAGCCAATTTTAAGTTGCCTTCGTGACATACCCAGAACGGCTCGGCATATTCCAGAAATACCTTATCGCTGAGACCAAATCCTAAATTGCATATAGCATCCAGTTTGCATACTGGGAGTGGTGGAGCAAATAATTTATCTGCTTGGCATTTTAAACATCCCAAAGACAATGTTATTATAACGTAGTCCGCGTAAAGTTCTTCTCCGTCGCAACATTTGACCAAGGATCGACCGTCGCCAGTGCACCCTTGTCCCCAACGAACCACGTTAACTGGTTTACTGTATCGTATACAGTTGTCTGGTAGACCTCGCAAGAGTGGCGCTAGTATGCCTACATACCCCAGCGGCACTCGAACCGTCCCACCAGGTAGTTCGATGTAACTTCCGTACTGATCGGCGCTCACCAGTGACAAGTCATCGCCACACCTATTGCGTAAAATGTTTGTCAATCCAAACATCACGCGAGCGGCGTCATAGCGCTGGTCTTCCGGAAAATTATGCAACTCTTGTTGTATGCGAAGACCAAGGAAATTTAATAAGGTGCCATGCATTCTGTCGCCGCCGAGCCGGAATAAATTAGCAGCTTGTTGTTCAATTTGTCTAAAAGTGTGGTATGCAGTTATCGTAACGGGCAAGTCGACTGCTCTTCCTTCGCTGGTACAGAACAGGCCTTTAGACGAGTCCAAGCGAGGCAAAGGTGTCTGGAGAAGCCTGTCTTGAGATGCTAATGTGTAGACTGAGTTTGGTAAACAAGCTCCAAATATCCATTCAGCTCCCATTTCTATGACGGCATCTCCAAGCCAGCAGGAGTGAATCCTACCGCCGGGTCTGTAAAAAAGCAATAGTTAGAAGCAGTGTTTTAGAAAAATAAATTAGTTTCATTGGCTTGGTTCCCTATGTTAAAACATAGTAAGTAAGTACCTAGTCTGATGAAGATATCCGTAGACAAACATACATCCTACAATATATATATATATATATAGGTATACGAAATTAGCACACGTATTTGACAGTCTGGATCATCACACTTAGGTATACCTAGTCAAAGATTAATTTGTTATACAAAGTCAAGCTATAACGAACCTTTCCTTGGCCTCCAAGATGACAAAGTTGCGTATCCCGCACTGCGTGAGGCGGTGTGCGGCCGACAGCCCCGCCATGCCAGCTCCGATGATGATGACCCTCGGCTCCTGGAACCTGGGGTTGATGCTACACGAGTCCAGGATGCACGTGTCTGCTGTCACAGCCTGGCTGGCCAGCCCTCGCTCTGCCACACCTCTCTCCATACCCCTCCATATCAAATTCTTTGCCCACGGGCTCCATTTCGATATTATTTTCATTCGCGACAATTTCATTTTTGAAACATTTAGATCGGTGCCTTAGAAGCTCTTAATAATTAACACATGACACGTTATAATTTAGAAAATAAAAGCCATTTTAGAAATCGATCTTGTCAAGAAGGCGTTTTCAAGAAAATAGCATAGAGAATGAAGAATCAATGTCATTGTAATTCTTTTCTAAAGTGGATGAAAGAGTTATTTCTTTTTCTGTTTTGAAAGTTTTCTATCTGTTTTTAATTGAACCACAACTACTACCTACAAGTAAATTAGGTATAGGTATCTTCATATATATATATGGTATATTTGTTGTTAGTTGTTAAACCCAGATACTTCTTATTTTATCAAGTTAATGAATTAATATCAAATCTTGATGACTTAATACAAACTACGTGAGTACCTACACCCACTTAACTATATTTATTTAAAATAAAGAAAAGAACAGAATTAGTTATCACATAAGTAAATCACATTTATTTTCAACACTATAACTGGCGGTAACAATATTTGGACCACTAAAACTTTGAATAAGTTAAATTTCAAAAATACAACATACATAAGTACGTATGGTAAAATATAAATAAAACTAATCAACCTATATTTAATTATTGTTCCATTGATTACTAATCACATTTTTTACGCATAAAAATATATAAAAGTAGGCGTATACTTAAAGTATATTTTAACGACAGATATGTATTTCGTAGTGCTCTTAAATTATTAAAAAGTATAAAAGTATAATCGAAATCGTAACAATAAGCTTATTAAATATTAATTATCCTTTGTAATTACTATTGGCAAGAACTAGGACATCTATAGACAACATTTTAAATACTTACGTCGTCAAAATATGTTTCACAATAGGTATATCCATATTTTCACAAAAATACTCGAAACTGCTCTACACTCTACAAGATATAAACATACGGTAATGCAGCTATGTCAGGTACTTCCCGGTTTCCTCAATTTTTGAGCACTTCATCTGCCGCAAGCTTGCATTCGTCCCACGAGATCTGAATGTCGCTGTCTTCGGTGAAGCGAGAGCAGACTGCCAATCTCAAGAAGTACGTGTCATCGATCTTGGAAGGAACCAAGTGGATCTTGCCGCGCCCATTGATGCGCCTCAACAGCTCCTCGTTGATTTCATTCGAACCCTTCAGCCGGAAGCACACGAGACCCATTGTCACCTCTTCGACCACTTCAAACCTTTCATCCGCCAAGCAGAGTTTCTCGAAGAGATGCGCCAAAGCAATGTGCTTTCTAATATGCTTCTGAAGGTTTTCAACTCCGTACAGTCGAAGAACGAACCAAAGCTTGAGAGCCCTGAAACGTCTTCCGAGCGGGATCTGCCAGTGGCGGTAGTCCGGGGCCGAGCCTTGCTGGTCGTGCTTCAAGTAGAGGGGGTCGACGTTGAATGCGTCCACGATCCAGCGAGGTTGCTTGAGCCACATGGCGGAGCAGTCGAAGTTGACGAGCAGCCACTTATGAGGGTTGAAGTTGAACGAGTCAGCTTTCTCGATGCCCTTCATGTAGTGGCGGTACTCGGGGCAGATGAAGGCGGAGCCAGCGTACGCGGCGTCCACGTGGACCCAGACGTCACGCTCGTTGCACACATCCGCGATCTCGTCCAGTGCGTCGAAAGTGCATGAAGAAGTGGTTCCCAGTGTAGCCACAACCTGGAATTGGTAGATCGGTGTTTTAGAGAGGAAGCCATGTTTGTAACATCTAGATACTTAAAAACTTTATGAGAACTAGAATTATGTTGTTGTAAAAAACTATAAAACATGTAGGTAACTTACGTAGAAAGGAATGAGTCCCTTGCAGATATCCTCTTCTATAGCTTCCCGCAGGGTGTCTCCGCGTAGACGCCTGTTGCAGTCGGGCTGTAGAGTCCGCAGCTTCACTCCGCCGAGCAGACCCGCGCGCTCCACAGACGAATGGGCTTGCTCTGAAAATATGTGTAGGCGCTTATATAATATCTGTAGACACTTCTGATTTTTATATATTATAATAAAATATGAATAGATACAGTTCTGCCTCGAATTAAAATATTCACACTGCCGTTTAATATATGTACTATTAATTATTGTCTGTGTCCGTTGGACAACTTGTAAGTTAAATAAATAAATAACAGATTTTTTCCATTCAATCCAATTTCAAAATATCCTAGCCAGTATTTTAATCCTAGGAATAGGTACATGTTTTTCCATTGCAACGTATGAAGAGCATGTTTCAAGTCAAATTTTACTTACTTAGTTTCAACCAAATTGCTTTTTTTCAATTATGATGTATCTATTTTTATCTAAAAATCGTGACTAAATAATAGTATACTCACTATTGCAGTAGCCGACAAGTTTCCCAAGAATCTCGTTCTCGGTCCACTCAGGGTGCTGTTCCTTGATCTTGGTGATGGCCTTGGACTTGGCTCCCAGTAAAGCGACGAGGGTGGCCTCGCTGGCTGTTCCCTGGATGACTCCACCTGCCTCGCCGCCCGAGCGAGCGAGGAAGCACTCGGGCAGACCCAGCATCTGGCCGAGCCAGTCCAGCATCACCACCTCGAGCTCTGTGCAGGCTGGACTCGCGATCTGTAAGCATAATGAGAATCGGTTATGGGATTGTTGATGTTTGGCATGCTATGTCATAATCCCATGGCATTTACCCATCTAAGTCGTTATTTTGTTTAGTTGTGTCTTTTATTTTGTATGGTACTCTAACTTAGATGGATGTTTGTACGGTAATACAAGTACATATCCAACTCCATGTGTAAAGTCTATGTAGTTTGGGTACCTATATCGATCTTAGCAATATCCGTTTACTTAGGTATTTGAAAAAGGATCAAATATTTAATCAGGCTATTGTCGTTCTCGTTCCTGAGTATCTGTGCTAATTAGTTAAGAAATTACGTAGACATTTTCATAAAAAATCGGACTATAAAATTACCCAACCCACTGACACAGTAACTGTTTCCGTTTGGTCGTTTACTCAAGGTTGTTATTATTACTGGTCACCTTGTGTGATTGCTTGTTGTGCCCTCTACGACACCGCACAGATATTCTGTCCAATCAGATATACCGTATCCATTGTTGCTGACTTATAAAAGTGGTTGGAATAGGTAATAACACCTGTATCGTACGCGAATGTCGTTTACAACAGGTTTTCCTTGTTCGAGTTTCGTGTTGATCTTAACATTGTCACTGGTTCACATATTAATAAGTTGAACTTGAGAATGTATCCGTTTACCTATTGTACGTTCGAGCCTATGTTAGGTTATTGGCGTCTTTATGCCCTGTAGCTGGGAAGACATTAAAATAAGTCACCGACTTTTTTGAAAAATTGCAAGTGAAATCCACTAGGCTCTGACCTCAAAATAAAACCCCCTCATCCGTCAAATAACACATAATTTTTTGCCCATCCGTTCGTTTTTCTTCTTTTTTAGCTGATGATTGCTGAACCGGTTTTAGTTTTCCTTATTATCAGACTAAATAAAATATATATGTACCTATATGGCCTCATCATTGCGGGTTCTGTTACTTATTTCATAGTATGTTGATGGGTTGCTACCTAATTGCTATGTCGTTGTACTATATTATATATAGGTATTTATATATAAGCAACTTTTATTTCTTTCTGCTATAAGGGGGATGGGTTCACTGTGATCTTTGTTCAGCGCCTCGACTTCGTTTCTCTTAATCATTGGTAACATTAACCTTTATGCTATAGGTTAGCTTTTGTCTACTTACCCAGGTGAATCCAATGCAAGCAATAGCACCGCTGAGCATATCAGCCACGATCGCCGGGTAGGAGTTAGCCGTAGGGAAGTAAGCGTGGAAGCGTGGCGAGTGCCAGTGAGTGACTCCGGACATGACCACTCGCTCGATGTCCGCCATCACAGCCGTCCAGGGCTCCGCTTGCGTCGGCGCCTGCTCCGGCACCAGCGGCCGCAGGTAGCCGGGCTTCACAGATGGCACCACTTGTCTGTTGACGTCAATTGGATTTTTTAAGGTATTTCCCGCATAAACACGTCATACCTACCTAGATGTGAGTCAGGTTCGCGGCTATGCTAACTGTTGTTCGAATACGTAATTGGAAAGAAAGATTGACGAATTTGGTAAATATTTACTTTACTGGTTGATGAATAGACGAGTGTGTTATTGGTATTCTTTCTTTAGAAGAGTTATATTCACGTAATTATGAGTGAATTGTGCTTTTCTATTCTGATAACAGCAAGAGAAAATCATAGTAAAAAGCTGTATGCGAAAGTTATTAACATTGCTGTTTCGAAAATGATAAGAGTACATCTATCTGTTTGTAACTAGTGACTAGTATATATATTTATTTAGTATGTAGGTAACTATGTGAGTTTTAGGAGGAATATTTACGTGTATAAATTAAATATGCTGAGAACCTACACGATGATTCGCAATTTGCCTGGATTTTACCTTTTTATGATAATAATATCCTTTAGGCGTGACTTATTTGAATTCATGGTTGAGCCATTGAGCTGTGTCTTGCTTAGGTAAAACAGTCTAACTATAAACCTCTTATGGTTGTTAAGTTCATTATGTAGTGTGATTATTACATACATACATTACATATGTTGGAAAGTCAGGCAGGTGTGACTATATTTGTAGGCACATATGTACGAGTAATATGCCTTCAAATACGTAGCCTAACTTAACGCACGATTCTTTCATACCAAACAACCTAATTGAGGTCAGTCAGCATACTATGTACCTAACATCTAGGACATTGTTTCATGCCTCGCATTTTAAGTCATTGAGCGATGAGTGGCTGTTGGTATCTAATCTATAGGTATACCTATTTCGAGATTTGTAAACCCTCCACGACAGTTCGTCGCTGCCATAGAAGTTAGGAAATTAATTACTTCGATATTGTACTAATACTAACCTGTCTCTGATGTTTTCCAAGTACTCGGCGATGTAATCTGTCATCGCCTTGGCGAAGTCTTTAAAGTCTCCGGCGTCCATTGTGTCTGAAAAATACAGGATATCTTGTTATAGCATCATATTATTTGAATAGGAACTGTTTGTGTGAGTTAGATGTCTGACATACAACTTTGTGAGTCCACTTAGGAGATAACTTTGTAAACAATTGATCAGGACGTCGCGCGTCGCAACGAACTCTACAACTCTAAAATTAAACTTCCCACATGGACTTCACATCTAGGACGTTATAGTTAGTAGGTATTTATAATTATTAATTGCTGGAGACTTGTTTAGTAATTATTTATAATTATCACGTGGCTGGAGACATTTTTTACAAGCTGTTATTTAGTTTCGCCGGGTATCTAAAAACAAAAATGTAACATCTCGGGAAGCTTTATTGTCAACTAGGCGCTTCATGATGGTGTTGAATTGAGCGTATGCAAAATTTCGCATGAATGTTTGAATTGAATATTTGATTATTTTTGCTGATACTGCAGCCGAAAGGTGGGAGTCCTAGCTACTAGTAGGTATGCAATTTATAAGCAATTTTCTAAATACATACGTCCATTCCGAACCCGAAAACAAAGGTTTTCATAAAATACTAAAACAGGAATAAAAACTAGTGCGTAAACAAATTAAATCGATTGGTAAGTACATAGATGTATGACTACTTTTGTAGGACCAATGACACATCTTGGTATTTTTATCTTTGCTGGACCAAACTATATAGGATTCGGATTAGGCGTACCTAAAGCAAAATAAAACTTATAACAATGTAACTAAAATTAAATTCCTGATTAGTAAAACAGCACATAAAACAAAACAACAGACACGATAATAGTTAGTGCAATCCACAAACCGAAATTAAGTTTAGTGTTATCCTCCACTGACATTATGGCGTGCTAAAAAGGAGAGAAAATATGTTAGTATGAGTGTAATTATAAAGGATTAGTGTGGTTAGATTAATATCTTACTTTGATGTTAGGTATTCCTATATACTAAAATAATCTGTTACTCAATTTATTAGTGTCTTTGCCATTTGCATACAAAACAATGTGACAGACAAAATCTCAGTCTTTAAAGCCGCGTTAACACAGCTTTAAAAGTAACTAATAGACTATCTTTAGGTTTTTCTATAGATTTTCTAAGTGTAGTAAGAAGTAGTACCTATGTTTAGTTTTTTCACTTTGCCTTTATGTTTTATTATTGTAAATAAAGGTAACATTTTGAGTAAGAATTAAAAAAAGAGCAACTAAGTATCTAACTAACTACCACCAAAACTTACGTTATAATAAATAACATTTGAAACGAGGGGAGAATAAAAGCCCAATTTAGAACATAATCTATTTATTATTGGAAATCGAGCATCACAGTGTAGATACATATATTAGGTAACGGATAGAAATCAATCACATCATATTGGCTATATCATAGTTTGACAATATCATCATCATCATCCACAGCCGGTTTCTTTCCACTGCTGGGTATAGGCCTCTCTCATAATATGTCATTGGCTTCGAACTTTAACCAGTTAAAACAGCATACATCTCTACTTTATGCGAACACCAACCGGACAGAAAAAATATTCAGTCGAATTAAGAACCTCTTCCTTTTCTTAAGTCGGTTCAAAATAATATAGCTCTTGTTCCGACCCAGGACATGCTCTAGATCTCATTGTATCGGTGTCATTGTAACATGTGCTATTTTTATACCAGGTTCAATGTCAGGCACTGCCATGCTCGGGCGTCGGTCAATCTGGTAGGCTTCGAGCTACTGGTTGGAATATTTTTTATTAAGTATGTGTACTTTACTTACAAAACAAAAATAAAGAAAATAAAGACAAGTACAGTCGAGAATATCAATGATTTTTAGTTCAATTTAGAGCCTACCAAATTTTTTAACGTAACCAGTAACCAAAATATAAAACCAATTATACTTATTATCGTAACGCAATTGAGAATATATGATACATTATGTTTTACGCTCGAAAAAGTACTCATATATTATGCGTGAACACATGTTAATTTGGGTACACAAAGGCCGAAGTTAGCTGCTTTATTGTTTTTAGACATGAGCGTTCACATCATCTACTCAACAGTGTAACTATAATACTCGACATACTTAACACATACATTTCTAGTAAGTTCTCCATAATTATTTTTAAGAGAAACTAATAAGTGATGACTTCGAGTATAATTGATGTGAACCTCAAGATGAAGTGATAAACTAAAACTTTTATTGGAAAATGGGCGAAAATAATCACACAATTTTCTCCAAGTAAACAAAGGCTCCGCGAGCTCCCAACCCCACGTAGGGAGTTAATTAGTCCTTGTCCAATGCCGAGAGAGAGGCTGCGCTTGCGCAAGCTCCGCGCACCGAGCAAGTGGTGCGAGGTTACCGGCGGACCTCGCCGCTGCCGTACCAACTAGCTAATAGATAAGACCTATGCTTTAACAAAAACTATATAACACCAAACTTCAATGTTGTTAGCTAGTTAATTTAGTTGTAGCATTAATCTAGTATTATAATTATAAGTCATCATCATCATCATGATGATGATAACTGATGAGCCTACAGTCGTCCACTTCTGGACATAGGCCTCTCCTAAGGCACTCCACTTAATCCGATTTTTTTATCGCGAAATAGGCTTACGTTTGACTACAGCCTGCCCCACTGTAGTCTAAGATGTAGCAAAATCACCAACAAACAAAAGCATATTACCTATCTTCAAAGTTACCTCAACGCTTAATTAAATTAAGTAATGTATTCTACTGAATGTCTTTTATTAGTTTTAAGAACCGATTCACTGCTCTAATAACGCCGCTGAACACTAAATAAAATCCAAGTCATCGTGGGAAACAGGATATTTTTAATTAATTGCAGATTAATAGATAATGAATCACAGATATTCCTCGAATTCAAAACAAATACCTACCTACTGATGCCTTATGAATCGTAACATTAATGTAGTAGGGCCAAGACTTCAGTTAGCACGCGATTGCAAAAAAGTGCCGTTCTCAGTTAGTAATTTATTACTAATTTAAAGAACTCAACAATAATGTCAATAATGTACTCGACGCTAAACCCGAACTAGTTGACATAGTACAGCAGTTGTTAAGCCATATCAGGAGCTCCTGGGGCGGTTTTAAAAACTCAACACTTAGAGTTGCTCTCTCTCATGCGAGCTTACTGTTATCACGGTAAGTTCTGACGTTTTCAGATTGCTGCAGGTTCGAATCCAGCTGATCTAGATTATTTGCGATCATATCCAAATATAATAAGTTTCTGAACAAAACCTTAGTGTGGGCTCAGCCCTTCCAATACTTGTTTCTTTCTACTATCTTTAAAGTTGATTTGTTTGGCTGCAAAAATAACCACTGTATTTTTTTACCGCATTTTACCTAAGTAGGTACTTAATGTAATTTGCAACAATGACCAACTGTGTAATTCATGGGAAATCAGAGGAAATCCTTATAAAAATGCTTCTCACTATTTTCCTCGGTAGATATTAATATTAACAAACAAAGAAGATCAAATACCAAGTATTTACGTTGGAATTAACTAAATCAGTTCTATTTAATTGCCCCAGCATCGCGCATAAATAATCATTATAATTGAACGGTCACGCCTTTATGGCTATAATTCCATTTAGTAGAATTTTTATAGGTAGCTTATTTAAAGAGACTAACCAATGGTAGATAATAGACATTACAGAACTTTCAATTTATTGTTATCATATCACACATAATAACGGCGACAAAGTGTGTGTATGTTACTTCTTCATGATTTGGATGACATTTGGTATGAAAATGAGTTAGACACTGTTTAGGACAGGCTATTTTTTATCCCGGGACCCGGAAGAACGTGGAAAACCCGGAGCGCCACTAGTGTGGGTGTAAAAAACACTCTCTCTCTCTCTCGCTGTGAGTCGTATTTCCTCATGACTGAGGGTCTAGACTCCCCGACAGAATATAGTTCGTTAAGGGAGTTCTCTTGGGCAGATACATAAAAAAATAGTACTAAGTAATATTTTTAGCACAGCACAACTTTACTGCGATTAAGAAATCCCCTGATGAAGTTTCCTCTTAGAAACTTTACAAAAATCCCGAACGTGCATTCGCACAGGTAAACTGCTAATTTATACGAGGTAAATATATCTGTACGCTGCCGAGAGAAATGCGGGATTCCCTGCATACGCAACGCAGCCTATAACTCACTGAATAAAGTGACTAAGAGCATATATATTTACAGAATATAATACAGAAATACGGAGCGGTCAAGCCACTCGTAAATAAATTCTGACGTATTTTCCACAAACCCTGATGATGTTTGAGTCATTTTGTAACTATACGGAAAGGAATTTATTTTATTTCATTGGAGAAAAATGGAAGGAAATCATTAGGTACCTAATCGTTTTCTCATGATCACAATCAGTAAGAAAGAGTAAATGTTTGCCAACTTTACGTTTATCTCAATCCCCATTGAAGGTCCATCTTATCTCCAAAGATAAATCAATAATAAAAAAATCAACCTAGTTGTTGTAAACGTAAATTCAAGCTGACACATCTCTTAAAATAAATCCACACATGTAACATAATTTTTAGAACTAGAAATTCGTGCTAAAAGCACTATAAATAGTAATTGTATTAGTAGGAAGTTTAGTAATATAAAACTATGTATAGGAAAAGCAACATTTATAAATATTGCCATTCGTAGGTAGGGTAGTTTATATAGCGGTCTAGTAGATCTGCATGGTGTTTCACAATGAGTCGGATATGATCCGATCCGCTCGTAGTAAAAATGGTAGAAATTAAATACAATGGTAGAAATTTAAAATATAAGTTTTAAGGCTAATTTTATCATTTTTACTGTAGATTTCATATGAATAATTATAAATAGAAATAAATCAATGTATAATTATGTGTAAATGGGGTTAAATATCATGAAAAAACAAAATCGAATTTATCATCGACGGAAACGAATCCGCTAGCTTTTGGCTCACGGAACGGTTCCGATTTTTCTGATGAATAAATTTGTTAAAAGATTCATATGGAATCATTGTGATTTGGAAAAATCCTTTCCGTGCCAATTGATTTCCGTCTCAATCGAATCGGATCCGTATCCGACTCATTGTGAAACACACCGCTGTACACATAAAAAAGCTGGAGAGGGTCAAAAATCTGAACATAGAAGATATTACAAAAAAATGTTTAGGTATTCTTTTAATCGATAACAAAACACGATTCAGCTGTTTTTAGATTTTTTGTCGGTTTCTCTGTTTGTCATTTTATTTAAACGCTCATCACGCAAATATGGCTAAGCGGACTACTATGATTTTTGGTATGTATGTAGGTAGAATGAGATCTTAGGAGTGTCTTAGACTACTATTTATACCGAAATAATGCGAGCGAAGCCGCGGGCGTCCACTAGCCTTATACCTACTATCTAACACCCGCATCCGTAGCCGCTATCTATGCATTATTCACCAATGCTCCATATTCATTCACACTAGACTATAGTACTATTTTATTCTGGTGCTTTTACGTGTTAATTGTAGAGCAGAAGAAATACTTACCTAAGAAAGATTCGAAAGAAAGAGAGGAGCTTGTAATTGCACTATGAAAACTTTGAAGTTTATAAATGTTCGCAATTTGCCTGAAATTAAGCTTCATTTTATAGCAGGCTACAGGCAAGCACAGACCATCTCGTTTTGAAGATCGTATACGATAGTACCTATAATGTATAAGAAGGAAATGAAATAAAAAAGTAAACTAAGTATGTGTCTAGAGTTACATTAGAAAGAAAGAAAGAAAATATATTTATTGAGACACTCACATAACTATAAAAAAAATTAACCGATAAACTTAATTAAATAATAATTTTCTAACCATAAAAATAATAGAGTGTGTCATTGATTAAAAGTGGGTGTACTCGTATGACCAATTAATTATCATATTATGTAATCGTTAGTTTATTATCTTGACACTAAATCAATTGAACGACATGATCTGGTTCAATCTAGGTCATACGATTAGAGAAAGCTAAATTATTCAGGGTTATTGTTTTTAGGGTGCTACTACCAAGCATTATTCAAGTTTCTACGTCAATTAATCTAATTATTCATACATTCAGTGTCACTAAGCATAATCAAAACCTAAGTGTTTCGATACTATGTACTATGTTTTTGCATTAAGTATCTACTTACACCTGTAATATACCACAATTAGTGCTAATTAAATTATGTAAAGAGATGATGTTTATTCAAGAACGCCTTACAATTTACAATTCAAAAAGGCAAAAACAAAAATAGTGTGATTAGTTGTTTGAAACACTCTTAACTAAACAGGGTCATGAACAATTAAATCTGCCAAATATGTTGAAGTTTAATAAAAAAAATATCCATTTATATGTAATTTAATAGTACTTACTTTATCTTTTGTTAATAAATTATATTTCACAATTATAGCCTAAGGATTTCGTAAAATAAACGAATTTGATAATTTTGTTTACAATAATAAAATATAAAAACAAGTGAAGGAAAACTAAACATACTACTTCTAACTACTACAAAAAGGGGCACTTAGAAAATCTTTAGAAAAGACTAAAGATAATCTAAGTGCTTATCTAACGAATTTAGATTTTTTGATATAAGTAATTTGGAAACTTGTCTATCATATTTATAATAATTTAATAAGTAGGTACATGCATTTAAGATTCAACATGGTTTATTTCGGTATAATCTAATTAGATTGTAGTACCTGTAATAGCTTATAATAAGGCAGTTATCACCATAAACCCTCAATGTTAGTTTACTATGCAGGCTCCCGTTAATTATGACTAAACCTCCAAAAAGGTTAAACTCAATAGGCTTCCAATAAAACTTCGCGCATATGCAAATACAATAAAATAAAAACTCACCAAAAATTTAACTTGTTGTCGTACAGAATCCGGCTTGTTAGCAGCACGGCGCACCGTGAACTGTTGATTTTATCGAGTTATTCGATTGTGCTTAATGAGTGGTTATTATACGATTTTGGAACCGCGAGGTCGTGCGAATGCAAGCGCGGTATGACCGGACTCTGGCTCTCTGCTCTGACGACTACCGCGGCCACCGCCCGCTCCACTGCCTTTATACTCGTGCAATATCCCTATCGCCATATACGAGTACCTTCCCGACACTATACGTGAGTCCATTTAGAAGATTAGCCGCGGCGCATGAGCACTCTTTTTAATCCTAATAGAGGACGGGCGGGAGTAAGTCTGTTAAGTGTTAGGTAAGTGCATAGATACCCGAAACGTACCATTTGGGATGCAGATTGCAGATAGATAGATATTTTTCCCGATGATGAAGCAATCCGTAGGTAAGTACCTATTTATATATATCACAATGCAGACATGACATAAGCAGCCGCATTAGATTGTTTTTTCCCCATAAAAACCCTCAGGGATCCCCGGGAGGGACTGCCACCGCCAACAGAAACAATGCTTACCCTACACTATTTAGAAACTCTGTGATGCATGTTTATTTTCACTGTAAAGGATTTTCCAGTTACTCGCAGGTTAGGTGTAGGTATGAATGGAAGGGCAATGGCATTCGTTATCTATATTGTCATGCCATAATACGGTTAGATAGGTACCTATTTCGTAAAAAGTCCGTATTACCTATGAGCAATACCGTTTTTAGACATAGGTAGGCTATTATAGTAATTGCGCTAGGCAAAACATCAAAATAATATCCATCGTGCTACTGCAACCTTAAGTCTTTGTCAGAATGGAGTGGCCAACCTTTATAAAGTCAAAATAAAATACAAAATACATTTTCAAAAGTTTATAAGACCTTCAAAATAGACCTCGACGAAATAGATTCATATCTAGTTACGTATCTATTTTTGAATAGTCATTAAAATATTTTAACTTAGTTGTGGCAAGTAGAGCCTAGAAGAATTATAGTAACATTGTAATTTTATTTATTTATTTATTATGGCACACAAAACAGAATATGTACCTATGTGTAAACCTCCTCGCCTCGTATCCCTCATCACTGAGGGTTGCGACTCGTGACTACCTCGTAAAATTCATTCATTGGGTTTTATTTTTATTATTATTTTGGGATAGTACATCCTAATTCGTGATGGGCGCACAGATTCTCATAAGGAGCATATTTAAGCGAGTGCAAATCCACACATAACAAGTCTCTAGTGCAGGGTTGGATTTGGACTAGGGTGCGTTTAAATGTTTTAAGCAGCCGCTTATACCACCGAGTCACATTCGCTTGTCATCATCATCTTACTTATCCTAAAATCATAAAGAGCTTAGCTACAAAAATACATAAATAAGTATATTTAAGTCTTGAAATCAACTCGTATAGCATAAGTATTTGAATGGCCTACATTTCCAATGAAAGATACACTACTACTGTTGGAATTCCTCTTCACTCAGTCATCGTACGAAGGAGTCTCTAAGTCTATAAAAGTCTATAACTACACATAGTATACCTACATACGAGTACCTAGGCAGTAGGGGGGGCTTGAGTGGGTCCTGACCTACCCTCGCCCACTCCCGGGATTGGGAATTGATTCAATTCATTCGAACGCCCTCGCCCCACTTGCAAGTATTGGACGGTCTTTGAAACATGATTTATTCATTTTAAAAATAAAGAGAAGAATATCTTTTCTAGACAGAGATCAACAAAATTTAAAGCTTTATTTTAAATCGAAGAATCTTTGAAAGATTGATTTGAAATAAAATATCATAAAAATAGAAAATAAAATTTAAATTGATAATAAAAAAACGTAGACAAAAAAAAGTAGTACTTAAAAAAAAAAGATCACGATCTTTTATAATAAGAAAATATGCCGTTCTCAATGTTTTTTTCCATCTGAAAGATACTTCTGCCAGAGGGTAAAATCGTCGAATTACTGCCAACAATACTGCTACTGAGCCAAGAAATTAAGAAAAACCCGCAGGAATTAAACAATCACAGAAAGAAAATACAAAACGTCTTTATTTTTTTTACCTACTCTACTCAACAAAATATAAGAAAGTTTGGTTTGAAAGTGTTATAAATAACATCACGAATCTTTACATAATTCGATTTCGAAGCGAGTGTGGCTCAGCGGTTCCAGTGTCTGCATTTCATCCAGACGCACCCTGGTTCGCATCCGGCCCTATACCAATGACTTGTATTTTCAAGTTATGTGTGGATTTGCACTCGATTAGCGGTAAAGGACATCGTGTGGAAACCAACATGTCTGAGGACCACAATATCCAAGAACATGTTTCTTCCGTGGAAGGACCTGGGCGCCCCCACGATGTTCAAGAGAATTCGCGTAACGAATTAATTCTGCGGGAGTCACCACACTCAGTCATGAGGGAATACGACTCAAGAGAGAGAACTTCATAAAAAGCCTTCCAAAATTGCGTATCATTTCATCAGAAGTCACCAAATTTCTACAGTAACGGAGTTTTGTCACTCACTACCTAAAAGATGAAGAAAACTGAAAAACAAATGGCAAATATACAGGCTTATTCGTAACTAACACATAACCTTTTAAAGGTGGATTTAGCACCTACTAACTACATTCGTAAAACCACTTTGGTTCTATGAATTTTGGAAATCAACTCATAAAGAAGACGATAACGTCTGCTTTAAACGGCTGAAAACTAAATTTCAACCTAGTTAAACAAATCTCTACGAGAAGGATCTAAATACAATTTTCTGTCTATGTATTGTAAGTCTACTTAGTAAACTAGGCAAAACGAGAATAATTTACATCAAAGAGGATGACATGCAAGTTCTAGAGCAAGAGTTAACAATTCAATTTCCTCTAAGGACTGCAGAGAGTCGAGGTCCGGATATGATTTATCGCTGTGGTCTGCGAGCTCTAAAGCGCCATCAAAAGCTTTAGATGTGTAATTACCCGAGCGACTGCCACTCTCGCCGAGAGCTCGCAAGTGAAGTGGGCGAGACGGGCTGCCAGCATATGATGTGAATAATCCCAACAACCATTATACCAATAAATAGTGATTTTTTTTTTGTAGCAATAGTCTTTTCTCTTGTCATTCTATGAGAGTGAACGTGTATTTATTATATAATACATCACCAATAAATTACAGCTAAAATAAAACAGTTTTTCTTCATTCCCTCTCTTGTGCTTTGATTACTTTCCTATAGGAAAAGGTACCTATTTGTTGATTTGCTTGTAATGCTTTCACGCTGCAAAAGAGCGACAGATCACTGTGTTTTATGGTATGGTGATAGGCTAGTAGAGGGTTCTGAGAGTAACAAAGGTTAGATTCTGTTCCGATACAACGCGAGCTAAGGCTCGGATATCCAATAGTCGATTAAATCTGCGACCCACCGTAGAATCTGAATGAAATGGTTTAACTATAAATTGATCCAATCCTATGTTGCAAATTTACTTGTACTTGTGTTCTTTTCAAATTCAAATTCAAAATTTCATTTATTAGACAACAATGGATCCATTTTGTTAGTGGCAAAATTTTTGTAATTGGTGTACAATAAAGTATTTTGAATAGAATTGAATTGAATCCATCTAGCTTCTGTTGGCGAATAGTGATCTTAGACATATTATATACATTTTAGAAATAACCATATTGAGGCTACCCTCGTCAAGTAGGTACCTACCTAATCAAAGGTACATAATGGAGTTAGCTGGTTTGCCAATTAAGGTATCGATATATTATATTGATAAGGATCTCCATATTATTTTTTTTTTTTTTAGTTAGTGTCAATGGGATTATTATTATAGAATCATTATTAATTTTTGTTTGTTGTATGTTTTGGTTATCTTATTATGATTATTATTTTTTTATAAGCTTAGATAGGTATATAGTTATAATAATATGCATGGTGTACACTTTATTTATGTAATTTTTGTTTCTTAATTGTTTAAAGTAGCATGTAATATATGTATTCATTTGTAAGTAATTATCTTAAAACTGTAAGTTAGGTCTACATCTAGAGGGCATTAAGTGCTAGTAATTTTTTTTTCTATTCAATATGTTTGTTATGTGTGTTTTAGCTTAGTGCCTGTTTTGCAGACTACAAATAAATAAATAAATAAATAAATTTTTCTAACGTAAAATAGCAAGTTACTAGAGTCAGTAACGGCCATGAATAATATAATGATATTCAAATAGGTATAGGCACTATGACATGGAAATCTCTAAACTGCCTACCGCATAATAAACAGGACATCATATATGTCATGTATATCAAACTGAAAAGTAAGCCATATCAAAATGTCAACTGTTGTCTACATAGTGTATATACAATATTAATACTTAGATTATTATAGGTATTACTAACAATATAAATAACATTTTAAAATATACAATAGTTGTAGTAATGTTACACTTAGTTACTAAAGGTTGCTAATATTAAAAATAATATTTACATATATTTCACAAGTATATACAAAAAAGACTTAAACATACAGAAAAACTAACAAAAAATATATATAAATACTTAGATATGAAGTTTAGTCATTTAGTTTACTTCCCTACAAAGTCGCTTCCCGCATCTGTCTGTATGTGTGTATGTAATGTATGTATGTATGTTTGCTTAGATCTTTCCAACTACCCAACGGATATTAATGCAGCTTTTTTAATAGATAGTATGATCCTAGAGGAAGGTTTTTATGTATAATATTATGCGTAGATAATATATTATAATAATATATAAGAGGACCACTGATAAGTTCAAGATCAAGTCGTAAATAATCACATTTTTTGAGCTTGTTTTTACAAAAAAAATCTAAACTCTCTAAATGAATAGGTAGAAAACCATTTTTATTCAACGCGACAAAAAACCAAATCGATTTTCCACTAAAAATACCAACCAAGCAAGCAGGCTAAATCCTTGCCCATATTTCAGAGCTTGGTTTTTAATCATTACATTTCTACTTTGTGATGTTAGTTGGTGTGTTAAAGTCTTTTTACTTGAAATATGTTCTGCTTTCTTTTATTTTTGTGTGATTTCCTTCAATGGATATATTTCCTTTAAATATCAATAATATGTAGTTTTGTGTGTAAGTAGGTATGTTTGTATATTGTTTACTTTGAATGTTATATTTGTTATTGTATTTTATTTTTAAATTATTTAATATTGTGTTAAGTACGCCAGCTTTACGGATTTCCTCTAGTGTTGTCCAAACTAGGTTACCTGGAAGAGATCACTTTAGTGATAAGGTCGCCCAATGTCCCTGGTTACCTTCCACCTTTATGTTAAATATGTTCTTTTTTATTTGGTGTACAATAAAGTATATTTGATTTGATTTGATTTGATTTGAACCAAGATAATAGGCGAAATTTTATCTAGCAACACTTACGAGGGGGTGGCTTTATCAGGGTGAGTTGTGAGTGAAAAGGGGAGGTGGGAGGCAGGGAGGTCGCTCGAGCCGTCTCCAAGGATACCGCTCAAGGGGGATGACGGTTGCAACAAGTGGAAATGGGATACTTAACTTTAACCTTTTCTTTTCTGCGTGATAATGATGCTTTTGTGAAGTGTTTTTTCACGCATTTATCTACTTTTGAAGCAATTTTGTAGAGTACCTTGTATAATAATCCCATTGTATTCATCTAGATATCTTGTGAATGAATATGCTTTTCCGAAATGGGATCGTTTTTTTTAAATTAGGCCTTATTAAATTACATACTATATGTAAGTTAGGTAATACGGGTAGTGAGTATGTACATATGTCATACTTGAGAGTATATGCTAATACCTATTGTGATTGTAGCAATGTTAAGCAAATATCAATATTTGGATGGGAGACCAAAATTGTAGGGCCTGGTTGGTCCCGTCTGTTAGTCATATGACACGGGTTACCTTTAGAACGGTGTAGGCTCTGATACGAAACCATTTACTTTAGTATTAAAAACGGAAAACTATAACCCCAAACTACGATTTGATATTTTTTCGATTTATGACTGTTAATAAGAATAAGAATAAAATCAATTTATTATTTTATTATGACACAAAACAACAAGAAATACACAACACAAAAAAATATAAAAATAAATACAGGTACATGTTTTGTGCCACAATCCGGCCCCAACTCAGCATGTGCTGGATGCAAGCATCCAGCGCTGGTCTTCCGTTGGGACCGGCAGGTGACAACACGCACGTTAATAGGTAGGGTACCTGGAGTGGTAGCGGAATTTCCAGTAACATAAAGATCTGAATAAAGATATATTAAATTAGTGCGTATTGAGAATTATAAGAAGAGCATTGTCTTATGTTGCTTCAATTTATAACCAGGAAGTATAGCTACCGTGGATTAGGTGATCGTGAAAAAATGCTGATATTTTAATTAGGTATATATACTAGTTACGGTCAATAACCAAACTGTTTAAAAAAAATCAGATGCTCTTCATGCAACTCGTTCTTCTTCTAAATGCATACTGTGACTTCACTAAAACATTATGTGATTCAAAGAAGGTTCTCCATTCTCGATTGGCCTGTTGACTTAGTTGTTGGTGGGCCTGTGTCTACCTAAGAAATCAGATTAGTCCAGTTACAGATTTATCAATATCTTCGACGTCTCACTAAGCTCTTGAGATCATACTAACTGCTGACTGGCCTAGCTTTGGCAAAACTCAATAACTCTTGTGTTAATGAAAGGGAGTCAGTCAGTCGAATCTTATCCTTCTACTTGAGTTTCCTGATACCAGCAATTTTTTTTAATGCAAATTTACGCGTAAAATCGCCATATTTACATTCCCTGAGCATTTTCCATTTAAATACGCGCCATTTTTGTTTTACATTTTCCATAGACAAACCTGAAATAAACCACTTCCGGTTTCTGAAAAAATCAATAGATGGCGCTGTAAAATTATAATTAATTAAGTCGTAGTAGTGTAAACCTGGCTACCATAGACTATAGTCTATAGAGCTAAAAAATGACACATCGACCTTTGGCTGTTTTTGACGTTTCCTGCCTCCCCCAACTCCCTCTTCACCCCCTTTAACACCCTGCATCACGTCGAAAGTTTAGGTTCAAAGTCTGATTTTTAAATTAAATATTTGATAAATTGGCCTGTAGTAATTTATATAGTGTAATATTTAAGTAATTTACAAATATGGCTAACAATAGGATACTACATGCCCTCAAGATCTTGAGGAACCGCAAAGATTTGCTTCTAAGTGGTAAGATCTACTTTGCACTCGAAAGTTGTCGGTCTACCAACTAACTTTTTCGAAAATTACTACATGCCATACAAATGTTTTTCCAGGTGTCTCAAGCAGAAACTATGCAGCTGCAGCAGCGAGTCAGGTCCATACAAAATGTAAACTCGTCAACGGCGTGTATGTTATTACTTTGGACTCTCCTAATGCTAAGGTACAGTACCAAATTAGAAGCATTGAATGCACTTTTATAGTAATACAGCATTGCGTTTTTAATCAAATAAACGATGCACGTAGATAAAAACAAAGTAAAGCTCAATGTAGGCCTGTTATTACTCTACTAGTACACCATAACAAAAAAAATCTATTTCGTACCTTTCAGGTAAATTCCCTTAACACAGAGGTAATGGAAGAAGTCAACAAAATAGTGGGAGAAGTGGAATCAAATCCTGCCATTGAAGCAGCTGTCATAATTTCTGGAAAGCCGGGATGTTTCATTGCCGGAGCTGATATTACTATGCTGGAGGCATGCAAAACCAAAGAGGAAGTAGTCTCATTATCTAAAAGAGGTATGTTACATTTATTTATGTTTCAGTTGCCATCTACAATAACTTTAAATTTATATTTACAGTTGGCACTGTATCAAGCACCTATAATAGAGAATGCTAGTCTTATACAAAGATAATAAATAAAAGTAAAATGTATGCAGTTTCTAATCCACATTGTATTTTTTTTTTGATCTGATGAAATACAAAGAGCTTAGTTATTTATTGGAAAAACTATCTCGAAAAACATGTTGCCTTGACTAGATGCAGATTGCTACTGAGCGGAACAACTCAGCTGGCTTCAAGGAGTTTGTAAATAAATATTAAATCCAAGTATATAAAATTCTTAATAAAAACAATTTGTCGAATGAAACAGACCAGATACCAAAAATCATATGAAAAATATACCACAAACAAAATGTTTACATTCTCAGGTCATGACATTTTCCGGAGAATAGAATCATCAAAGAAGCCTTATGTAGCGGCCATCCAAGGAAGCTGTCTCGGTGGAGGCCTGGAAACAGCCCTGGCCTGCCGCTACAGGATTGCAGTCAAAGACTCCAAGACAGGGTTTGGACTGCCAGAGGTCATGTTAGGACTCCTGCCCGGCGGTGGTGGCACTCAGAGGTATATTATTTTTATTCATACATATTTATATTTTACACAATATAATAGTACTCATGATATTTAATGGTTGTTTCCAAATAGTCAATTTTATTAAGAACTAGTGGGTGCTCACAGCTTCTCTCGCATTAAGAATTAAAACTTGAATCCCCTATTTCACCCCTTTAATGGTGGCATTTCCAAAAATCCTTTCTTAGAGGATGCCTACATCATAACATCCACCTGCATGCCAAATTTCAAACCACTGGTTTGGGCTGTGTGTTGATAGATCACTATGTCAGTCAATTCTGTAGGCTACCTGTAGTGCAGCATTTGTAATCTTGTTTCAAGTGTATTGCTCAGCAACAGCAAGGCTCATGAAAGAAAAAAGTAATTATGAAGGCCAATAATACCAAGATAAATAGATGTTACTTATTCTTTGTTACTTTCCTTGCTTCTTGCATGTGTCATGAACAAAAACTAACAAATATTTACTCTAAGGGTAAGCAATGGAAAATATAGTAGAAATAAACTATTTAATCATAATCCTTATCTAATAATCCTAAATCCTATTTATCCAAATATTGCCTAAAGAAAATTAAATTGTCTAAGGTGATAAACCTGACGCTGCATTGACATTCACCTTATTGTTTTTCATCCTAAACTGAGTGTGGGTGTAGAACTTGGTAATAACTCACAGATTATGTTACAGAATGCCAGTTCTAACCTCAATACCGACGACTTTGGACCTAGCTTTGACGGGAAAGACTGTGAAGGCTGATAAAGCCAAGAAACTAGGGATTGTAGACTTATTAGTGGCCCCACTCGGACCTGGTGAGTAAGATATTTTAAATTTACCATTGGCAATTCATGGATAAATAATTTAGTTATTTACTACATTTTTAAGGTTGTTTTTTAACAAAAGATAAAACTCAAATTCAAAAAATTCAAAATTATTTATTTTCATAAAAATGCACACATACTAAATACAGTGAAACTTGGTTAAGTGGGACCTGGATAAGTGAGAAACCTCCATAACTGGAACTCATGCTGAGGTCCCAACACTTTGGCACTGAATTACCTCTGTTAGTGGGGCGAGGTAAGCCTCTATATCTGGGATTTGTTCTTTCGATTTATCATCATAGTTACCTCTATAACTGAGACAGCGAGTAAATTTTATATGCATAAACCTCTAACTGAGATAACATTGTTTACATAACATACATAACACGTTATTTTATTTAATGATCACACCTGTATAACTGATATAACCTGTATTCTCACCTCTAGTATTGGAACCCTCTGTAAATGAGACAGATATTTATTTATACCTGTATATCTGAGACACTGGGTAAGTGGAATACCTCTATAAGTGAAACGACATTGCAGGTCCCTTGATGTCTCACTTAGCCAGGTTTCACTGTATCACTAAAGCACCGTACTAGACGCCGGTGCGTCTGTGTCACGGAGATTAGTTCCTTCCGGGGTCTTATTTTTGGAAAGTATACATTTTAAATTTTAATTATTTACTTTTACAAAATAGAATTTAGAATTTAAATTACATTACAATACATTAAATTAAAATATAGGACAATTACAAACATCAGAAAAGGTCAAATTGTTAAGTATTTAGTCAAAATAATTAGTGAAGTTAAAGAATAAGAATTTTAGTCTTACAGATCTAAGTTAACAGTTCATAAAATGTTCATTACAAGTTGATGCCGTTTTGTTATAATACAAGGTTTATAGATGAACTTTAAAAACAAAGCAAAATCAAAGCAAAACTTATTTTTAAACTGAAATCAATTAGATATTATATGTCATTTTTTTGTATTGATAGTTTTCTAAAACAAGTAATTAAGATTAGACATTGATCAAGAATGCCCCTCATTTATTTTAGTTATAATTATATTCAAGATGTTTAATTTAAAAAATGTACAGATCTCTGTCTTACTTAATATTAAATGATTTGATAATATGTTAAAACAGCACTTACATTTTTTAGTCTGTCTTAAGTTGCAATATTTTTTCTTACTTGGGATTATTTTACATTTGAATACAGCCTACTTGATGTTAAGCATTGCTGCAGCTTAGGGTGTAACACACATATCTAGAAGAAAAAAAATATTTCCCAGCAAAAATGAATTGAATATTTATCAAATTGTGAATCGCAGGTGTGGGTCTGCCAGAGCAAAACACTGCCAAATACCTAGAAGACACAGCTATTCAGATTGCCAAAGGTATAGCTGCTGGCAAAATCTCTGTGGACCGATCTAAGAAGGGGCTGGTCCCTAAAATAACTGCCACAGTCATGGAATGGGACTTTGTGAAGAACATCATCTTCAAGAAGGCCAGGGAACAGGTCATGAAGGCTTCCAGGGGACTCTACCCTGCACCTTTGAAGGTTAGTACAACTTTTTTTAAGGTGGTTATACAGTTAGACATTTAACTGCTAATTCAACTGAAGCAACACTATATAAGGTTGAGCATGCCTAAAATATATATATGTATATATATCTAGCAATTTGTTTGTAGGTATAGTTATCTAGGCATCAGTTTTGATTCACAGTTTATTTCAATCTAAAGTTCCAGAAATCAATGTAGTAAAATAGCTTTATAAATTTGTATGCAACTTAGTAACAATGAATTGGGAAAAAGTATATCAAAGTAAAGGCCTTTACCCGCTTTTGGGTGCCCTGATACAAGAAAATATTATAAGTAATCAAGAACTCAACTTAATATTTTTTTTGTTAATAAACTAAGTAACTATTATATGTAAATGAAATAATTGAATTCAGGAAATAAAGGCTATTTTATTTTATATCAAAGTAAAGTGTAATCAAGAACATTATTGAATATTATTTAGAAGATAGAAGCCACCGATTTTATGGATTTTTCAAGAAAATGATGACATTGATATTAATTCTCTAGTCTTGTTCAGATCCTAGATGTGGTCCGCACGGGCGCAGACAAGGGTCCCAAGGCTGGCTACGAGGCGGAGGCGGACGGGTTCGGAGAGCTCGCCATGACGCCACAGAGTAAGGGGCTCATCGGCCTGTTCCGGGGACAGACAGAGTGCAAGAAGAACAGGTTCGGCAAGTCACAGGTGGATGTGAAAACTGTAAGTATCATATTGTGTCTATTAATTTTACTTATACATATTGTCTTGCTTCTTACTCATATAATAAAGGTGAAAGTTTGTGAAACGTTTGCTTAAAATTATCATCATCGGGTGCCATCTTCATATTGAAGTTAGGAGGTCAGTTGGCAAAACTTCTTGCGATTCCATGCTGTTTATTTAAAAGTATCTTTACTACATTTTCTCGCTCAATTGGCAGAACCAACTAGGCAACAATTTTGAACAAAGATAGATTAGCCCTGGATTAAACCAAGCTTCTTTTTAACCCCAATTAACGTGGGTAACACCGCGGGGTGCTGCTTGTATAATATCATAAAACTTAGACTACAGTACTGATCAATATTCAATAGGTTGTTGTGAGATAGAGAGTGGCCCAACTCTGGTATCGAGAGTTTATCAAGCCGCCCTGAGGGCCTCTGACTTGGCTTAACGACCGCTGTGTTAGACAAACAGCCGGTACCTACAATATAACGTGTAATCCGACCCACGGAAGCGCCCAAAATGGAATATATTGCCAACATTTGCGTTAAAAATACTTTATTGTTTTGATAATAAAACACACTTTTCCCCCCTAAAAAACCAACCTTCCACTAAAAATCATCTGAATGTTCATTGTTCCAGATCGGCGTGCTGGGCGCGGGCCTGATGGGCGCCGGCATCGTGCAGGTGTCCATCGACAAGGGCTACCACGTGGTGATGAAGGATGCCACCACCGCCGGCCTCTACCGCGGCGTGGGCCAGATACAGAACGGACTCGTCAACGCTGTCAAGAGGAAGAGGATCTCAGCGTGAGTTGTTGTCTCTTACTTAAAATTGAAATGCCATCAACTCCTACTAACTTATTGACTGAGGGCCTAAAGGTGTGTTCCGGCGCCCTTGTTTGAGAGCCAGTTTCATTCCAGTACAGCCAAGCGATCAGCGTTTGTTTGTGTGGTCAGGTGACCTGTGGTGGTAAAATGCCTAACTTTAACTATAACCACCCGACAGACGGGCGGGGCGGCCGACCGGGGCGGTGCTGACTATGTCGAGACATGTTGAGCTAATTTTACGACATCATTTTTAAAATGCACGCCGGTGGTTAAAGTTAAATTGAATCATGCCTTACGGGAACTATTGTTACAGAAATGCAGGTGCGATAACTGTCCAGAGTAAAATAAGATTCCAATATCGTGAATTTCTAAAGCATGTATAAATAAGTTGTTGTACGTTCTTAATAGGTTGTGCGTTACTAGTAACCCTGTACACGCACCTACTCTAAAGTACATAGTTCATCTGTGAAATATGTACTTTATTGTTGTAGTAGTTTTCCTCTACATAGGTGACCTGACATGTAAGATACTTTTCATTACTCATACTCTGAAAGTAGGTCTGAAGTTGCCTGAGGAGCGGGTTGAAAGAAATACTTTTCTTTTTTTTTTTGTTATGGCTTTTGCGAATATATGAGTTCGCAATTCTGCCAATGTCAAGTGGGAAGATAGGCCATCAAACTGAGAAAATCCCTAGGGAGAATCGCTTTCAACTGACATCTGTCAAATTATTAAAAAAAATAGTTCATTTTCACGAGATTTTCACATTCTATTGAACCATGTTCCAACTTTCTATACAGCCACGATGTAAAATTGAAATAACTTTGAAGTTAAGTATCGATTACAGAATATACATATATTTTTTTAAATAACTTTATTATAATTTAGTTTTAACAATTTCTTTAAAATATATTAGATTTCGGTAAAATATTTACCATTTTTTCATTGATGAAAATTAAAAATAATAGCTAAAAAATGAATCTCTCGCCGGCCACAGAAAAAAAAAACAAAATAGGCGGGAAAGCGGTAGTTCGATTTTTTTTTCTTTGGCCATAACTTTGTATTGTGCCAATTCTCAAGTAAAAAGGTAATTCGATCTTAATTTATTTTTTCGATTTGAAGACTTTTGTTTATACGTATAGCAGAGATTTGTAGTTCATCTGATTCTGAAATGAATTTAACGCATGATTTTATAAGAGAAGAGGCTAAAGCGGTAGTGGCAAATCGTCACACGCTTTTAGGTAAGTAGGTATACTTATTTGTTTTGATTTGGGTGGTAAAATAAAATTTACTCATATTTTCTTTAGCTAATTCATGTTTTTTTATTTTTACTTTCCTCTTATTTGTAATGAAAAGCACAGTGTTTACCTCGGGTTAAAGACTTATTTAGTCCCTCGAACTATTGGCGCCCTCACTGCGTTCGGGCGCCAAACCCCGTCTCGGTACTAAATAAGTTACTCTCACCCCTAGGGTAACAATGTACTATTGTTTTATATTGAACTAGATGACAGAGGCAAATAAATAAGCAGATTTTGGATTTTATTCAATTCAATAAAACAAAAAAAAGTATGCTATGTCCGTCCCCTGGTTCTAAACTACCTCCCCATCAATTTTCAGCTAAATGCGTTCAGCCGTTCTTGAGTTATAAATGGTGTAACTAACACCACTTTCATTTATATAATATATAGATCTAAAAAGTCTTATTCCATCTTTATTCCAGTCTACAAAAAGACAAGTTCATTTCCAACCTGGTGCCGACCCTGGACTACGGCAAGTTCAAGCACGCAGACTGCATCATCGAGGCTGTGTTCGAGGACATCAACATCAAGCACAAGGTGATCAAGGAGCTGGAGGCGGTGGTCCCCAAGCACTGCATCATCGCGACCAACACCAGCGCTATACCCATCACTAAGATTGCCGCGGGCAGCAGCCGACCGGATAAGGTTATTGGTAAGTGTAGTTATTGTTACTCAGCAGGGCAAGCACGGCACGAGGACTTCCACTTCTCGTCTTTCCACCATTTTATCCACCTGTCAGTCACCATACAACAAGTGGATAAAAATGGTGGAAAGCCTATTAGTCCTCGTGCCGTGCTTGCCCTGCAGTACTTCATAACGTTCCACATAGAGCTGCGTTATTGTTTGACTAATGACCTGTCGAGATATATTTTTTTTAAATGTGACTCTGTTCTCCCTCTGAAAATATATCAAATGTGGACAACCGTTCCGTAATTTCTTTCAATCCCTTGGCTTCAGCAATGGAATTCAACAAACATAGTGGTTTTAACACTAACTGTATCATTTCAACTGTTTCTTTTATGCTCAACAAATTGGCGAGGTGGTGCAAAAAACAAGAAAGACCAAAAAGAAGAATTAACTTTTCTTCTGAATACTAAAAATTGTAAAAAATAAATACTCGTAAAAACTTTGATAGGTATCTAAATATCCCGGTTCACTTCACACTGCGCAATCTGGCTCCATATTTTGCAAACGCTTGATTTAAGAAACTACTTGATCTCCCCCAGGCATGCACTACTTCTCCCCCGTGGACAAGATGCAGCTGCTGGAGATCATCCGCCACCCCGGCACCAGCGACGACACCGCCGCCGCCGCCGTCGCCGTCGGACTCAAGCAGGGCAAGGTGGTGGTGACCGTCGGGGACGGACCTGGCTTCTACACCACCAGGATCCTGTCTACCATGCTTAGTGAAGCTATCAGGTATGTAGAGCTAGTTGTAACAGAAATATGGCTGATTGTAACAGAACAAGAATAGTTGTAACAGAAACAAGGTTTGTTGTAATAGAAATAAGGATAGTTTTATTATTTATTAGACACTGTCAGACTCAAGCAGAGCAAGGTTGAAGGCACTGTGGGAGACTGACTCGCCTTCTAAACCACAGGGATCCTGTCTACCATGCTTAGTGAAGCCATCAGGTAAGGTGGAACTGATAATACATAAATGCGCCGTGTTTTCAACCCCTGCCAATAAAGAGGGGTATTATAAGTTTGTCGTTTGACGTGTTTCTGTATCAGATTTTATGTGCGTATGTATGCCTGCCGTTTACTCGCAAAGTCCCAAGATAAAAAGTAGCCTAAGTCTCTGTCTGGACCACGTGCTGTCACCATACCAAACATCACGCGGATCCGTCGCTCAGTTGCAGTGTCACAGCAAAACAAACTCACAATCACGTCTCTTTGTTACATAATAGTATGAGTATGATTGAACTATTTATACGTTGTTGCTAAAAAAATAGTTTCTTGTTAATTAATAATCTGTTTCTCCGCAGGCTGCTGCAGGAGGGCGTGGACCCCAAGGAGCTGGACAGCATGACAAAGCAGTTCGGGTTCCCCGTGGGAGCCGCCACGCTCGCTGACGAGGTTGGCATCGACGTCGGAGCACACATCGCGGTCGATCTGGCCAAGGTATGGACAAGTTGTAATATTAAGTACGATCAAAGCGAAAGTGAATCGGTTCTTATCGGGTAAGCGCGCTCCCTCTTAGGCCATAGCCTTTTCTTACTATCAGGCAAACTATGGCCAAGTGCAAACCCGTTCTAGTAAAAAAAAGAGTAGATCGCTACATTTTAGGCAAGTTTGTTGCAAATCATATCATCGTATTACACACCAGAGTTAGTTTGTTAAGTTGATGATGTTTGTTCCTCCTTCAAGCCACACAGAACGGTAAGTTATGCCAATCAACGACAAAATGTTTGGGGAACAGATTTTTCTTCGTGAATTTGCAAAAGTCGTAAAATATTTTTGGAGTGTATATTAGTAGTATTAGTGCTGTTACCAGTAACCCAATATGTAATAAAGAAACTAACGAAGTACTATTGCGTCATTCGACTATTATAAAAAATAAACTTAATTTCCCAGGCCTTCGGCGACCGCATCGCCGGCGGCAACCTCGGCATCATGCAGGACCTGGTGCAAGCCGGCTTCATGGGCAGGAAGTCTGGCAAGGGGTTCTACGTGTACGAGAAGGGGACCAAGAACAGGGACATCAACCAGGATGCTGTGAAGATCCTCAAGGAGAAGTACTCGCTGGAGCCTAAAGGGGCCAACACTGTGGAAGACAAGCAGCTCAGGATGGTGTCCAGGTAATGATTACTACTAGCACTGGCCCGCGGTGTTACCTGCTTTAATCCGAGATTAAAAGTAGCCTGTGTTAATTCAAAGTCTAATCTACCTCCAAATTTAACCCAAATCGGTCCAGTACGTTTTGTCAATTCGTTACAACATAGGTACTTACATTCGAATCTTTCCTTTTATAATATTAGCATAAATTATATTATTATACAATTAGTGAACGTCGGCTTCGTTCGCATTATTGTGGGAAAGTAGTGTCTGTCACTCATAGAACCCTATAACGTAGTGAAAAAACTATGTGTGAATCAAGCAAACATACAGTAAAATACTGCTCAATCATTTAAAAAAACTATGATCTATTGTTACATTAAAGCGAACAATCAGACTAAACACATTCTCGCCGTTATACACTTTTATTGTTTGTTTCAGATTTGTGAACGAGGCTGTGCTGTCTCTGGAAGAGAAGATCCTGCACAGCCCCCTGGAGGGAGACGTGGGAGCTGTGTTCGGACTCGGCTTCCCGCCGTTCACCGGGGGACCCTTCAGGTAAACAAATAAAATAAAGCCTCAATTATAATTATCTAGAGTAAATAGGTATTTCTTCTTTATTTCTTCAAGGCAAGCTACTACAGTTGTACTTAACATCAGACAGGCTGTGGCCAGACGTAAGCCTTGAAATAGAATGTAGTGCTTATTTCTAGTACAGTATCCTATTGTAAAAAATATGGTGTTTAAACTTCGTCATTTTTAAAAACGACGCAGTTAATTTGTAATTGAATATTGAATCTCTCTGTATCTCTTATTACATATAGATAGATAAACTCTTTATTGTAACACACATTGACAAAAAAAAAAGACACAGAAACACTAAAGACTTAAAAAAATAGTGCCACAACTGGCGGCCTTATCGCTAATAGCGATTTCTTCCAGGCAACCGTAGGATGGACAGGAGTCGAAAGAAATATAAAGGATGGGGTGTTCAAAAAGAGAAAATATATACAAATATTAAAAATATTCAATAATATACCTAGTCAGGTCATAAGTATTGTCACACAGTAAAAAATTTTCTTTTAGAATATATGTCTACATATATGTCTACTTTAGTTCTGGCGATAGAAAAAAACAAGTTCCGGTCTTACAAATATGATGCAAATATTGTTTAAAAAGTTATTTAAAAACCTGAGGCTCAGCCTCTTTTTAAAATTTTCATCCATATAAGTACATAATATACAACATATTATACAGTTAGTACGTATATTTTAAAGCGGTAAATCTTTCATAGATGGGTGGACCAATTCGGCGCAGCCAACCTAGTGCGGAAGATGGAGGAGTACCAAGGTCTCTACGGCGCTCCCTTTAAGCCCGCTCAAACCCTCATCGACATGGCGAAGGACCCCAGCAAAAAGTTCCACAAGAATTGAACTAAAACGCCTTACTGATTCAAGTCTGTTAGTTACTCAATGTTGGTGCTCTTCTGATACCGTGCCAACGCAAACCCTGTAAAACTACATTTACTATAGTCTATAAGTGTAAGTGAACAGATCACCTTAGGCTTAGCTGTTAAAATAGTTATATCGAATGCGAGTGAAGATATGATTCTATTAAGTGTTTCAGAGATTGGTTTACTAAATTATTTTCATCTATGAATGATTTGTATGAATATTAAAATCATTGTACTTTTATGAATACATATTTATTTTATAAATCGTATTTTCTTTCGTTAACATAGATTAGCTTTTGAGTGAGGATAGGTTGGAACCTTAGAGTAATATAATATTCCAGTTGGAACCTTATGTTTAGTAATATATCTAATGAACTTTGAATATAGTATCAGCCCGGCACTCTCTGTACATTGTAGGTGTGGGAGTTCATTTTATAAACTTGGAGGTGTTCCAGAGACAATCCAAGAATATTATGTTGTACCTACTTTGGGAATATCAAAAATAGTTTAATCAGAAAGCACATACCTAAGGACTAATTTACGTGTATTGAAAATCTATATCTAATTTGTTTTCTTTTCTCACTAGCAGCCACTCTGAGCTATCCATCATACCAATACACATATAAATAAATATTCAGGGACATTGCACACAGCGCCATCTATATTATATTATATTCATATAAAAGCAGAAGTAGGTAGGTATGTATTTCTACAACTTTCATAATGCAAAGGAGCGACAAATCCTCGGAGGAAATTGACAAATCCACAGACTACTAAGGATACTAACCTCAGACTAAAGAAGAAAGAAAGGACTCGGCATAACAAACAGTAGTTACTGACATATCGGCATCTCTTTTTATCTTATGAGGGCAATCATAATGTAAAAGAGCACAACAGTAGTTTTATCAATGGCTGATGACGTCACAAAATGTATCACTGCGGCCGGTCGCCATGTTTTATCACAGCCAACAACAAGTACATCAGTTGTCATCGTAACTTGTTTATTACAGAGTTTTGAAGAAAATTTAGTGATATTAAGCGAAAATTGTGCTTGTTTATAGTGTGTGAACTTGCAAAATACTGCATTTATTATGGGTAGGTGCAGTGTGTTAGGCTGCCGCATGAAAAGCAACACAAAACATCCCAAAATAACGTTGCACAGGTAAGTAAACGAATTCATTCAAAATATCTTGTCTTTTCTATTATTTTAAAATATTTTGCTGTTTGTGGGAAAGTTTATAAAGATAAACGTGCTTTTCTCTATTCATTTACTGTTTTACTAATAATATTAGGCGATTAAATAACTTGACCGTTATTTAAAACTTAATAAATTAAATTGAGAGTGGCAACCGTGTTTTCCGCTTCCTTTTTCCCTCTCTTTCGATCTTTGTGCACTTTTATCGTTCTGTCTCGCTCGCACACCCCCACCAACAGGCGACCGAACCATGGAGGTGGAAATGGTTCGACCTCTTTTCATTGGCGTCGAGTTTTCCGCTGCGACAAGTCGCTAGTCTTGGAGCAAAAGTGGAATATTAATTTTTTATTGAAATTCTAAATTTCAATTTGTAAGTGTGCCTTTTCCAATGGAAAGCAGTAAGTTTAATTCCACTTGACTTTATTTTATTGGTAAAGTGATTTTTAACGGTGTTACCGTTCGACTTTACCATTTGACTTGTTTCCTTTTATTATAAATAATTTTATTACCCTCAATTTTCTTGCATGATTTGCTTGACTTTAAATATTGTGTACTTGGAAACTGAATTATACAATTTTTCTTTAATATCTACCCTCAGAATATATTTAATCAATAATTTTTAACGTAATGTTCAAATTTATTTGTGGATTGCATTTCAGTAATTTTAATACTTGTATGTGTATTGTATATGTACCCCGTACATAGGACGTAGCTAATACTGTGTTTTACAAGTAAAATGATATTCACGAGTGATCAAACTAGAATTTCAATTCGATGAATCACGAATATGCGCCGTCGCTGAGGTAAAAAAAGGGGGGGCGAGTATGCATCATTGTTAAAAACGATCTGCTAGATAACTTCACAAGATATGAACCTCGCAGGTTCACGCAGTATTTTTCTAATGCAGATAAATGATGTTCTAATACAATAGAGTAACCGACATGTCTCTTTTTTTTTTTTAACCTAAATTTAATAGTGTTAATTTACTTTGCTTACAATTCAATAATTTTATTGAGTCCATAATTTAAGAATCTGTGATAGATACGAGTTAAATTTGTAACATGACAAAATACATATATTATGTGATAATATAGCTAAGAACCGTGAATACGGATAAAAATGGAACTTATTTTTTGTTCGATTCTTATGTTCGATTTAATTAATTCTTCGGTAGTATAGTGGTAAGTATCCCCGCCTGTCACGCGGGAGACCGGGGTTCGATTCCCCGCCGGAATTGACGTAGGAGTCTGCGCGTCGCAGACCCGGGAGTAGCGAAACTCGCGCCGTGCGCGGTGGTTGTGTCCGTGACACCCAATACTTCAGAGTCCGTGACTCTGGAAAACACCAGGAATTTATATAGTGGGACATGCGTACATAAAGACATGCTGTGGTCTGTACCCAGCCCTCGCAGGGCTGTGGTCATAACGGCCCCTATACAAAGCTTTCCCAGCCAGGGATCTTGTATAACATATTGTGCTGTGATGCACTGTAAATCTATTCGTAAGCCCTCAGGGGCTCATTATGTAGGACCCTCGCAGGGTACTCTAAAGACATGCTGTGGTCTGTACCCAGCCCTCGCAGGGCTGTGGTCATAACGGCCCCTATACAAAGCTTTCCCAGCCAGGGATCTTGTATAACATATTGTGCTGTGATGCACTGTAAATCTATTCGTAAGCCCTCAGGGGCTCATTATGTAGGACCCTCGCAGGGTACTCTAAAGGCATGCTGTGGTCTGTACCCAGCCCTCGCAGGGCTGTGGTCATAACGGCCCCTATACAAAGCTTTCCCAGCCAGGGATCTTGTATAACATATTGTGCTGTGATGCACTGTAAATCTATTCGTAAGCCCTCAGGGGCTCATTATGTAGGACCCTCGCAGGGTACTCTAAAGACATGCTGTGGTCTGTACCCAGCCCTCGTAGGGCTGTGGTCATAACGGCCCCTATACAAAGCTTTCCCAGCCAGGGATCTTGTATAACATATTGTGCTGTGATGCACTGTAAATCTATTAGTAAGCCCTCAGGGGCTCATTATGTAGGACCCTCGCAGGGTACTCTAAAGGCATGCTGTGGTCTGTACCCAGCCCTCGCAGGGCTGTGGTTATAACGGCCCCTATACAAAGCTTTCCCAGCCAGGGATCTTGTATAACATATTGTGCGGTGATGCACTGTAAAGCTATTCGTAAGCCTTCAGGGGCTCTGTTCGTAAGCCCTCAGGGGCTCTAATCGTAAGCCCTCAGGGGCTTTATTCGTAAGCCTTCAGGGGCTCTATTCGTAAGCCCTCAGGGGCCCTATTCGTAAGCCCTCAGGGGCTCATTATGTAGGACCCTCGCAGGGTACTCTAAAGACATGCTGTGGTCTGTACCCAGCCCTCGCAGGGCTGTGGTCATAACGGCCCTATACAAAGCTTTCCCACGCAGGGATCTTGTGTAACACATTGTGCTGTGATGCACTGTAAATCTATTCGCAAGCCCTCACAAAGGGAGGCTCATTATGTAGAACCCTCGCAGGGTACGTAGCCTCTAACAAAGACAAGCTAATCATACCGGACCCTCGTAGGGTATTTTGAAGACATGCTGTGGTCTGGACCAAGCCCTCGCAGGGCTGTGGTCATAACGACCCCTATGCAGAGCCATCCCTCGCAGGGATCTGGTAACAACTCAAAGTTATTCACATTTCTAATCATATCTATTATCTATATTCAGCGCAGAGCTAAACTTCCAGCAACGTTAATTACCTATTATTTCAATACATGACAAACTGCTGGTTAAGTATAAACATATATTATGACAATATCTTTGCAGGCCAGCTTAAATATCTTGTCAGCAGATAGCATGAAGTGGAAGCATACGCTTAACCTAGTGCTAAAATATGACATTGTTTCAAAACCCCAAGGCCTATGCCGACCAAACGATTTAAATCTATAGAATCTAAAGCAATATCGCAGAATAGTTTTGTCGTCACAAAACTGATAAAAACTGATACATGAAACATACTGATAAATGTATACGTGTAGGTACTGTCTTTACCTACCTGACAGTTACAAAGATCTAACAGACGGTTTCTAAGGCTAATTTAGCTAATAACTAAATCTCGCAAAGCTGCCTTCCGTTTTGCTCGCAACCTGATTTTCAAAGATGTGACATCACTAATGAAATAGAACTTAATACTTATATCCGTAAAATTAAATGGCAAGTAGGTAAGTAAATTAATATTTGTGATCTGGATATACGCCTTATACGAGTAATACATAGTATTACATACGTAATAGACACCATGAACGTCAGGTGTGGCAAGCGAGGAAAATCTAATTTCGTATTCAAGTTTCTTCCTCCTGCGTTGTATTGTATTTCTGGGAATAACCCGTAGAATATGAATATTCAAAATTAATGTTCTCTGCCTTATGGTTATATACTTGTTTAAAGAGTTTCTTAACTACCTGTTAAGCTTAGTCTTAGTCTAGACTCAGTAAATGAAACTCCTGATAAACACTCTTGTTCTCAATACTGTTTACAAGAAATATCTTTCTGCATTTTCACATTTGTCACTGAGGTTCTTCTTTTCGTAATCCTTCCCTGTCGCATTATTTGTCCTCAGAGGTGTCGATTTTGACTTTGGTCCTCGACTCAAACGTATTATCAGTCTGGACACGAGTCACGGTGTCTTCACCGCGAACAATAGAAATGGACGATAAACCGTATCCATAGGCACGATCATCGTCAAAGTTTATGTATCTGAACAGTGCTTGTAAATTGCTGTCTTAATGCAAATAAGCATTCAGGCTTTTGATTCATTTGTATTCAATTGATTAAACTTGACAGTGTAATTCATCCCATGGAAACACAACAGTGCCATACAGAACACCTATAACTAGCTAGGTCATCATAATCATTATCCTGATAGCACCTATAAGGACTAAAGAGATCTAATGCTCAGTCTAAATAGTGATCATCTTTATGTCACCGGACTAGATCGATTTGATATTGATACCATTTGGGTAACATTGATTTGATTTGAACATTCTTGCGGACGCGAATGTACATATATCAACCCTGGTGTGAGTATATCCGTCACCCTTTTGTAGTTACGAAAATGTTTCAACCGACAACATCTCAACTTAGAGCCTAAATACTAATTACTATCTACCTGTCAGAATACAGAATATAACGCTAGCTTGGCAAAATGTTAAGTTGATTAGACAAAATCACAACTGGAAAAACCCTGGCGTAAAATGGCACGAGGTATTTAATATGAGCTGATGATAATAACATTTTTCCATTTGTACCAAAATTGGCAGGCTTATTACTTTAATAACAGATTTATTCAAATTACATGCTACATTTGGTTATAAATCCGTGGTACCTATATGGACTAATGTATTCATGTAACATCGAAGGCACGATATTACCGTGTCGTAGGCCCATAGAAATTGAGCTTATGTACCAGTATGTCATCATACCCAATACATCCAACTATCGCATTATAATATAAGCTCTCTACGACACAGTTTTTTTACTAATGGCAGTGCAATTTGTAAAATGTAACATATTGTCTATTTACAATAAATTTATCTTATCTTAGTTTAAAAACCTCCATGACTTGGTATTGGTTTTTAAAATATTTTCGACATTACATTCATCACAAAATCATTGCATTTATTACTTTGCTCGAGTCGCACGAGTTAGCCTTGATAGCTGAGTACTCTTAACATTTAATCCAAGAATAACTGTTGTGTCCATACTAGTCGTAGTAAAAACTGACACAACTAAGTAGCTATAGACAATCAGGACGAGAATTGTCTTAAAATCCTACTACTTAGCTTCATCACTGTTTTTGTGTAAAGCATAACTTTTCTTCATGTAAGCCATAGTATTATGACTCATATTAGTATTATGACCAAATCTATTTATTGATTTTACAAATCAATAAGAGCAGCTTTCTGGAGAGATGTTATATCAGGTTCAAATTCATACCGTCGGAAGTAGTAGTATTCAAGTAGGTCTGACAAATTACTTCTGATTAAAGCCTGGTCAGGGTTGATTGGTCTCCATCCCAAAGTAAAGATTTAAAATAATACTTCTGTGATTATATTATTTAACTGATAAATTATTATTATTTTATAATAATAGCCTCAGTTCTCTTACAGTCAACCCGATATAAGCTGTTATTTCTAGTCTGTCTAGTACTGCTAGTACTTTTGATTACTTAGCTACTTCAACAAAAGTAGTTATATTAGCTCTGAATAAAATGTGATTACATCACTTTCTGTCTCTCGCACATTGGTTGGTTTTATGTATGTATCTAAGGTACACCTACCTTACCCTTTACCTATGTAGGTACATATACCTTCCCAGTACTTAAGTATCTATTACTTCTGTACATGTTCACATTGGCGTCTTTTACCCACCAGGCGATAACAGACACGTCTCAATTTATTAAGTTTTAAATAACGGTCAAGTTATTTAATAACGATGTTTTACCTGAAATAAAACATATATTAAATACTTACCTTATTTAAAACTTACATTTTATTTCTGCCTGGTGTAAATTTCGACTCAATGAAAAGAGGTCGAACCATTTCCACCTCCATGGTTCGGTCGCCTGTTGGTGGGGGTGTGCGAGCGAGACAGAACGATAAAAGTGCACAAAGATCGAAAGAGAGGGAAAAAGGAAGCGGAAAACACGGTTGCCACTCTCAATTTAATTTATTAAGTTTTAAATAAGGTAAGTATTTAATATATGTTTTATTTCAGGTAAAACATCGTTATTATTTAAGAAAATCATTCGTCATAGTAAATAGAGTTGCGGTACGGCATTTTCAATGTATCGATAACTTAGCGACAGGTGAATATTATCTAAACTCGATTTCTTTTATTTGATTTTAGATTGCCAACATGTAAAGAAAGAAAAGAACAGTGGCTGGATATACTTGGTATTGAAAATTTGAATACTACAACCAAACATATTTTTATTTGTTCCCTGCATTTTGAAGACAAATGTTTGAACCGAACTTTAAATGTAACAAGACTGCGCGATGATGCTTTACCTTCAAGTGAGTTGTTGGTAAGTTTTGAAAATAGACCAGATAAGTTTATAGTGTTTACCTACTTACTGACAAAGTAATCGAACTAAACCAGTTGATGACAAGGGACGAGAATCATGTCAGCAGCAGTAATTCTATATTGTTGAAATACTGATAAAAAGTTTCAGATTTAAATGTACATAGAACAAAATAGATAAATGTACCTGTGTTAAAATGCAAGTTATACAAATGTGTGCATGTGTTAGTGATTAAATTGGCAATGTAAATATTATTAAACATATAAGGTTTTTTTTGTGTAGATACCAGCGCAAATAATAACAAACACACTCAATATTAAAAATTATTGTTATTTTGCTTTACAGTTACCAGCCCAATTTAATGAATGCCAGGAACATCAATTTGTTTCTCACAAAGCACTGGAAGGGGAGCCTATCTGCAGCACTTCTAGCTATTCAGATGTAAGTATCCTTTTTACAATGTTAAGTATCGTACTTCATATTATACAATCTTGATTTTTGAAAACAAACACACTCAATATTAAAAATTATTGTTATATTGCTTTACAGTTACCAGCGCAATTGAATAAATGCCAGGAACATCAGTTTGTTTCTCACAAAGCACTGGAAGAGGAGCCTATCTGCAGCACTTCTAGCTATTCAGATGTAAGTCTTCTATTTTATGTTACTATAGGTACTGCGGGCAGCATAACTGGTAATTTAAAATAATTTAGGCCAAAAAACTTGTACGAAGTTGCAAAAAACTAGAAGTCAATGTGTTTTTTTTTTGTTTCAGGAAAAAGCGCTTGAAATTATTCAAAAATTAAAATTAAAATGTGAAAATCAGAAAAAAAAATAAAAAGATTAAATGAAAAAGTGAGAAGACAGAGTAAGAAAATAGCAGATTTTAAAACTGTAATGAAAGATTTAAAAGACAATAATTATGTGAATGATGATCATGCGGCTGTGTTGGAGCAGTGCGCAGGCCCCAAAGATTTTCTAAAAAGGCAAATTGCGAAATCGGTAGGAATGCCTTTGGAAAGACAATACAGCGAAGAAATTCGAAAATTTGCACTGACACTCCACTTTTTATCTCCAAAGGCCTATAACTTTGTTCGTCGTACGTACAGTTCCTGTTTGCCACATCCAAGAACTTTAAGTAGGTGGTATCAGAATGTAAACGCTGAACCTGGGTTTTGTACAGAGGCTTTTAATGCTTTGAAACACAAAGTTCAAACAAGTGAAATGCCAGTGATATGTGCTATGGTTTTGGATGAAATGGCTATTAGAAAGTCTCTTTGCTGGGATCCTCAAACTAAAACCTATTATGGACTAGTTAACGTTGGGATTGATTGCGATATGGACTCATTAGAAGTAGCCAATGAGTGTCTTGTGTTACTGCTGACCTGTATAAACGGTAGTTGGAAGTTACCTGTGGGATACTTTTTCATAACGGCTTTGTCTGGGGAACAAAAAGCAGTACTAGTTAAAACATGCATCCATAAATGTGAAGAAGTCGGCGTCAAAGTTGTGAGCTTGACCTGCGATGGTCCAGCTGCAAATTTAAGCATGTTTTCAGCATTAGGCTGTGATTTCAATTCAGGCCAGGTAACATTTACTTACAGTAACAGCATCATACACGCTTTTATTGATCCCTGTCATGCTATCAAACTAGTCCGAAATGCTTTCGGTGAATTGAGGGTGTTTTACGATATGCATGGCAGGAAAATAGATTACATCTACCTGGAACATCTACTAAATTTGCAGGAAGCCGCAGGACTGCACATGGCCACAAAATTAACAAAGGCCCACATACAATATCAAAAACAAAAAATGAAGGTACGACTTGCCACGCAGCTTCTTAGCGACTCGGTGGCAGATGCCTTGGAGCATTGTGCTGATTTAAAAATCCCGGAATTTCAAGGAGGTGAAGGCACAATTAACTTCATTAGGTTAATAAACAGCGTTTTTGATGTCTTAAACAGCCGATCAATTAGACCACCGGGGTGGAAAAAGGCTATATTTTCGGGAAATGTTGGTCTGGTAGAAGCTTTATTCGAAGGTGCCACAACCTACCTTCAGAATCTGATACTGCCATCTGGGCAGAAACTCGTCGATTCCAGAAGAAGAACAGGCTTTGTAGGACTTATTGTGGACATGATCAGTGCAATTCAACTGTATAAATATTTGATTGCCGGTACCAAACTTTTACAGTACCTGCCACTGTACAAGGTCAGCCAGGACCACCTCGAGTTGTTTTTTTCTGCCATCCGAGCTCGAGGTGGCTTTAATAATAACCCTAATGCGGTTCAATTTAGGGCCGCTTTTAAAAGATTGTTAATAAGAGCTGAAATTAGGGATGCGGGCATTGGCAACTGCGTTCCTCTAGAGCAAATTAACATATTAACCTGCTCTAGTAAGACAAACCCAGTCACGGCCATAAACGAACTAACAGAAAGGAATTCATTTGTTGAATTGCCAGAGGATGATAGTGAGTTGTTCGAAGAATTTATACACTGCATGTACAATAACTTACCCAACTACTCCGAAAGCGTAGTTACTTATATTGCCGGTTTCATATCTAGAAAGTTGGCTCGCTCTGTAAAATGTGATATTTGCGCAAATTTGTTATTTGGAGATGCACAAAAAAGCTTAATAACTCTGAAAAATAGGGGTGGATTGGTTTACCCGTCAAAAGACGTGACGAATATTCTGATTAAAATTGAAAAAATCCTTAAAGGTATTTTTCAAAAGCAGCTTCGGTCTGAACAGTATTATCTGCATGCATTTCGATTTTTCATGGAACATTTTGATGAATCCAATTTGTTGAAATCGAATTCCGAACATGACACGACCCACAGACTTTTACTTATTAAATCTATAGTCCAAACTTACATGGATCTGAGGTTTAAATACTATGGTAAGAAAACCACAGAAAAGATTTCGTTTCGCAATTACTTTAACAAAATCATATTATTCCGTAATGAGTAAATTACTGGCAATTTTATTAGGGTCCGATATGCTCTTATTTGATTATTGTGTACCTATATTTGTATATAGTTTGTATTTTTAGAACTTGAAAATGACTGTGATTGAGGGTTCAACATGCTCATAGTTGATTAATGTGTATATTTGTATTTTTATTTACAACTTGAAAATGACTGTCATTGAGGGCTCAACATGGTCTTATTTGAAACACGATTTGAAACATATCCTTTGTATTTAAAAAATACAAATTTTACAGTTTTACAACTATTATAGTTTTTAATAAACCTGTGTGAAATGGTAATTTTCGTTTTATTATGAATGATCGTGCCAAGTTGTAGGGGAGATGTGCTTAAGATGACATAGTCAGATAAGATGACACACTAGCAATATCGATTTAAATATTCGCGCTATAGGTGTACCTGCGATGTTTTAGAGACGGTCCGCAGGTGTCGCTAGTGTTGCAGTTCAATATGGTGGACAGGATCGCAAATTGCGCATGTAGCAAATTTTTTTGTGAATTAGTGAACAAAAAAAGATTGATGACGTTCTGGTTTTGTTGGGAAATTACTCGTAAGGTAAGAATTATCTAGTTGAACTATTTTTTTATGAAATCTAATATTATATTATGACCAAAATATTGATACAAGCATATTCTAACCTAAAAATTGTTTTCACGACAATTTAATTACATTTGCATTCACTATTGGGTAAGATGACATACCAGACGTGGGTGTAAGATGGCATACCATGTCATCTTACCCTTATACAATAGGATTTTGTCTGTTCCTCTCCACAGAAATACGGCAACTGAGTTGTGAACAGAACTATTTACAACGCATAATGGCAATCAGAAAATCAAAATATATCCAAATCAGAATAAATTTTATTTCTATTCTATTCCTACTTACCTTAGACCTATCAAATTCGTTTTTTTTTGCTTTCTTTACAGGATGCCCGGCAATTACAAACGTACCTCGACACGGAAGAGCTGGTCACAAGAAGACATGGCTAAGGCTCTAAGCTGTAAAGGAGAATAAGATGGGTTGGCTTTTATCATCTAAATATTTTAATGTGCCACAAGCAACACTACGTCGCCATTATTATAGTACTCCAGAAAACCTTGGTCGTTTTAAACCGACCTTCAGCGCAGATATGGAAAAAGCCATAGTGGCTCATGTGCTCGAGTTTGAAAGTCGACTTTTTGGGTTTAATACGACCGAAATAAGAAAATTAGCATTGAATTTGCGGAAAGATTGGGGCTTGATCACAGATTTGATAAGAATGAAAAAATAGCTGGCTGGGATTGGCTGAAAGGGTTTCGAGAACGCAATCCAAATATCTCACTTAGAGCTCCAGAGCCAACGTCAACTGCAAGAGCAAGGGCATTTAACAAGCCTCAAGTAATGAAGTATTTTTCTCTTTTGGAAAAAGCAGTGACTGATAATGGGATTCAGGCGCATAGAATATACAATATGGACGAATCTGGGCTTAACACTGTTCAAAAGCCTGGAGCCTGAGCCCGCACCTAAAAAACGCAGAACCAAGCGAGTTCGAAAGCAGCCAAAGCGGGCTATTTTGGATGATGATGAGGACCTCGGAGAAGTCGAGGATCCTTACGCTAATGAGGATGAGGAGGAAAATGATCCAGCCTGCATTTACTGCAATGAATTATTTAGCCAATCTAGACCAAAAGAACATTGGGTGAAGTGTCAACTGTGTTCCAATTGGTGTCATACACTATGCGCAGGCATATCGCCAAAAATTAAACAGTTTACCTGCGAATTATGCTCGGTAAATTAATATTGTTAAAAGGGTTAACACTAATTCGCAGGTAAACTGTTTCTTTTTTTTGATACATAATGAACCTCTAATATTTTTAACAACTTTTGTAAGAGTTGACTTTAAGAGCCGGCTAAGGGTTAAGACGACATATCATCAAAGTCTAAGATGGCATACTATGTCATCTTAGGCCATTGATATGTCATCTTACACTCGTCGACCTAAGTGCGATTTTTAATTGTTTTTTGATTTTATGTTATGTTAGTTGTACTTAAACTGAAGCAATTCCAATGTTTATGAAACGTTTATGAATATACGCTAGATTCTGATCTCACATGACTTCATTTATTTGAAATATTTATCCTGAAAGAAAAAGTATGTCATCTTAAGCACAATTCCCCTATAAATAAAGTATTAAGTAATTAATAAAATTAAGTATACTCTGCAAAACGAGAAAAAAATCTGTATTTAGTAAGTACCTATTTATTTATTCTTTTCTTTGGTAACTAATTACTTAAAGACCGTGTTGGTATTGAAGGCGTGGTATGCTGATCAGTAATAGTGATACTCAAGGCTCCTATACATATGCCCCGGCACGAGCCGCAGTAAGTGGCAGTCCGCACGAAACTCAATCTTAATTCCAATTTCGGTCGCATACTACGCCCACAGGTAAGATATAGGTACACGGCTATCACAAGGCTGCAGTTTTTATTCGTGATCGCAGCGGTGGAAACTGGGAGTAATTAATGGGATAAACATACCATAGTAAAATTCGTTTTATTATGAACATGTACAAGTACAGAATAAAGAGGATGTTCATTAAATTGCAGTGGCATCAGTACAGTATCCACGTGCCCTGCCATAAATAAAATGTCACTGAGCGTGTGCGTTTTTATAGGTCGCATTTTCACGTAAATAAAACTGAAGAAATGTAACCGAAACTCATTTTCGACAATTTTCAATTCTGCAAACACCGTGCAATTCAACTATCGATATTATAATGCGCGCATCCCTACGGCAAGCCGCCATCTTTGTGCCAGGCTCACGTTAGGTATGCACGTTTTTTTCGTAGGTATTTCATGTCCATTCTTTTCCTATTGTCTGTGATACTAACGAGATACTAACGGACAAATCATTGTGAATTTCGTCGAAAAAAAATACATTTCTAGTGACCACAAACCCACCTTGTCACTGTCAAAAATTACTGAACCAAACTGGCAAAATTGCGGAAACCGCAGGAAATATTTAAAAACCATTGAAGTCCTTTGACAGTTGAAGTACTTGAAGTCACACACAACACAGGTTAAGGTTAAGTTAATCAAGCAAGGAGCAAAAAATCTCAAAAATGTAAACAAACACAAGTAAAGTTAAAAATTACTTGCAACAAATTCGTACAATTTGATTATGTACAGTCTAGAATTGTGTAAAACTAAACAATCGTACTGACAATTGAATGTGCAGTAATACATAATTATTACAAAAAGTTACGGAAAATAACCTGACTTTCCATAGTGCTCCAAATATCTGGAAACGAAGTTAATTTCAAATAGGTAAGTTTGTATTATTATTCGTAATATACTAATATTTTCCGACCAGGTTTTTGGTGACCTTCAATATTTATTTTTTCTTTTCAGAAACCTTTTAAGCGATCACACACCCTGTTGGCATTATGTTCAATCTTATGCGATAGAGTGGAGAACATAAAGCTACAAAAATGTTAATAAAAATAGAGGGAATTCGCAACAAAGGTTTGAAAAGGATAGCGGAACATTGCATTTATCTATTAATTGTTTTGGTGCTAATTCCATCATTTTTCTATTTCGAACTTTGTGTTGTTTTACCTGCTGTTGTTGAAGAATGGTCTACCCCATACCTAATTCATTTGACTGTTGCCCACTTTCTTTTACTTAACATCGTGGGTAATATGATTTATGGCATGTTTACAAATACAAGTATAAAAGGAAGGGTATTAGATAGGAATGGCAAGTCTGACTGGAGTCTCTGTGCCGTGTGCGAGTGTTACAGGCCTCCCCGGGCCTGGCACTGCTCCACCTGTGACATCTGCATTCTAAAACGAGACCACCACTGCACATTCTTTGCTTGCTGTGTTGGCTACTACAACCACAGATATTTTATGATGTTTACCTTTTACATATTTGTGTCTATGTTATATGCTTTCTATTACAATGTTAAATTTCTGTCACAATTCCTGACCTGGAGCAGTGGACTTGTTGTTATTAGATTTGTTTTCCCGCTTGCCAGTTTTGCAATGGACTTTAATGATGAATCAGTGTATGTATTCTTAGTTGTGATCAATTTCTTTGTTGGTTTGTTTACTGGTTTCCTGTTTTTGTATCATTTTAATAATATTTTGAAGGGTAGGATAGTGTATGAGAAGAATAATGAGAGCAATGAATGTGTGTATGACAATGGATGGAGACTAAACATTATTGAGGTGTTTGGTGAAAGATGGTACTTAACTTGGATACTACCTTTCATTAAGAGCCCATTGCCTGGAAATGGGATGGAGTGGACTATGAATGATAAGCACAAATAGTAACTATTTACATTAGTGTATATATTTTCCAAATCCATTGATATATTGTGCCTGTTAATCTCACTATAAGTGTTAAATGTGACAATGTACAATGAACTTAATTAGTCAATTAAGCATACCTTTATTACTGTTAATGATGTATAGTCTATGGTCCCAATTGTACTACTTATTTTTAATGTACTTATGAAAATGGACTTAACATACAAGCATGGTTCTATTTACTAACTCTTTATACACATATTTTTGTCTGTGATCTATGATACTTTTGTAGATATTGTTATATCTCTATTATAAATTAATGTAAGATTATGAAGTCCCCTTGTGAACCAAATTATATTCAGCTGCCATAATAATATTTATAATGTTCTATGAATAAAGAAAATCAGTCAGTATTATGTAAAAATATAGAATAACAGTCAGTATATCTAAATGTTAATTAAGGACATTATAATAAGCATACACAGATATAATAAAAATATGTGTTCAATAACTTTTTTTTAATATTATCCATTTGTATTTTACCACCAGAGATGTAATTTCCTTAAAATAAATAATACTACTTCAAGCTGTCAGCTAAGAGCTGTGTGTGTCCTAGGTACCAGTGAAGAGTCTGCTACATTTCTAGAATTACACGAATACTAGTTAAAATGCTACATTTCTGTCCCACAGATATAGTCATAGGCATTTATTTGTGAATTGTATAGGTTCAAATTTATCTACATAGTGGCATATATACACATTATACATTCATTAACTCAATCTTTTCCAGCACTAAGTTCAGTTCGTGCTATCTCTCATCCCGAATGCCTTCAAGACATGGTCTTGTTGTGGAATCATTACGGTTTCTTCCCTGTTCATCTTCTAAATCAGCGTTAACATCATCATGAATGAGATTTGACGTATCGTCTTGATTTATTGCACTGTAGTCCCTGGAATTGATAAAAAAGTGTAGTACTGGCGTTATTCCGGGTTATTAAGTAATCTATGTATGTATTACATATTCGAATGTATAGGTATTATAATAATCGAATGTATATTATATCTTCATTCCAAATTTCATTCGATTCGATTCAGTGGGTTGAGCAACAAAATAAACGTAGGTAATTAAATTTCGGGTTAATTTACGTCATTATTTTCTTTGACTTTAGTACAAATTAAGGCCTTTAAATATTTTTGCTAAGTTCTTACAGTTTCATAAAAAAGCGCTTGCTGGGCGACAGGTTCAGCACACCATTGTTGACCGAGTCCACCACATACACCATCACTGCTGCTAGCAGCGATACTGAAACATGTTCAAAATAATCTTTTTTTTTTTTTTTTAACTTGAACGGCTTTGCACTTGACCATAGTTTACCTGATAGCAAGTAAGGCTATGGCCTAAGATGGAGCGTGCTTACCCGATAAGAACCGATTCACTCTCGCTTTGAAGATCGCTGGATTATAGTGCGTGGGGAACAGAGAGCCAGGCAGGGAGTTCCACAACCTAGCGGTACGAACAATAAAGGTGGAAGCCTAATATCTAATTAGGTACCTGCTGTTGTTTATTGTTTTGTTCCTGGACACGACATACGGCTTTTACAATCATAACTTGATCTTAGTAAGATATATTGTACCAGTGGGTGCTCGCGGCTTCGCTCGCATTAAGAAGTAAAACTTGCATCCCCTATTTCACCCCTTTAAAAGTGGCATTTCCAAAAATCCTTTCTTAGCGGATGCCTACGTCATAACATCTACCTTCATTTCAAATATCAGTCCAATCCGTCCAGTGGTTTGGGCTGTGCGTTGATAGATCACTATAATATCAGTCAGTCAATCAGTCAGTCACCTTTGAGTTTTATATATATAGATTAAGTAGGTGGAGTTTCATTATAATTCAGTAACACTGTAAAAAAAATATGTACCTACTTTATTCTCCAGAACTAAACATATGTTTTTATTTTTAACTTTGGTTATACTTAGTATATTTAGGTATATAGAACTTACTGAAAAGACAAGTCATAAATAACATCTCGAGCATTAAGTATCCAAACTTATCGACGATTATTCCTGCCAAAATAGTCACGGACGCCAATCCCAAGTTCTGAAAAGCTTAGCTTCTGCATTTAAAAAATATTTTGGGATCAAAATATGTTTAGCATTTTCGGCGATGTTTCAACGATAAGTCGAAACGAATAAGTCGAAAGTACGAAACGAGAAAGTTATTCGAATGTTAGGTAAGTTGGCAGTTTGGCTTTAACGTTTAATTTAGTTTTCTAGATGTATTTATTGGATGTGTAAATAGTCTTTACGGAAAAAATATTAATGTTTTATTAATTCCTTACTTACATGCCATAAGCTGTTCCGAGTTGTTGTTCTGGGACAATCATTGCGATCAACGGCCACAATGCACTGCCGATCAAAGTATTTGCTATTCCAATTAGCATCTGAAAAGAAACAGTCGTAGTATTAAAAATCTTAGAGCCATGAAGTTCGATTAGTAGTAGGTACCTACCTAATAGAGATCCGCGATTATCGTTGGTATCTATAGCGGAATAGAAACTTAAGACTTATCTTTCCTACGTAATGACTGTCGGGACCCGAGTTTAAAAGATACTCGTATATTAAGAAAACTTACAACTCCTATATACGGGTTGTAGAACGTAAACGCTAGTAAAGTATGAGACACCACTGTAGTTAAAATGCCTCCTATGACCCATGACACATTTCTCCCAGTTTTGTCGATGAGGAGACCACAGAAGGGGCTCAGAAATGCGGACAGAAGGTTTGACAGAGAGTTGATTTGGTTGGCTTCTTGAGGACTGAACGCGAATTTAAGCTCGAAGAATAATCTGTAAAATTAAAATAGATGAGGAAGAGGTAATAGCTGATAAGTACGTTTTGACTTTAGCGCGCACAAAAACACAGAAAAAAAGACTAACCCTTCTTCTCAATTTAATTTTAGTATGTTCTTTACTGCAAAAAGAAAGATATGAATTAAGGATATTTTTTTTATTATGTAGGTACAGACAGCTATTAATGACCGTTTAGTAAGTTACATGTAGCAATACATTGGTTCTGGAAAATCGTCTCAGTTAATGAATAGGTAAGTTAAATAAGTTGGTATATACTTACTTTGCCAGAGCTGTAAATGGGTACACGGCCAAGTAGTACATCACACACACCACGGTGACCAGCCAGAACACTGACTTGAAGTGACAGATATCCCACAATTGAAATGGCCGACCGTTGGCTCCTTCATGCCGTCTTTGTAGAATCTTCTCTGCTCTGTAATCCATCCAGCCCAAGACGAGCCCCGAGGCAAGTTAGTGATGCTGCAAATGAAGTGAAGTTGAACTACGTGTTTTGAGCGAGTTGGCCACTTGATGTTTGTAAACAACGTCGCTGGTCTACACTACTCTTATTTGCATATGCTAGTTGGAGATTTTGCAGTTTTGGCAATCAGTATATACTTATACTGCCCCCTTAGACAAGAGGTGTATTTTGGTAAGCCTACTGCTGTCGCTCACTTATAGAATAGATAGACCAATGTATGAGATTGACATGCTACGTCATTTCCATACATTGGTATTTTTATTTAATAAGCAAGCGTCAGTCCGCTCACTAAAATACGCCTCTTGTCTGAGTGGACTGAATCTAGTGGCAATAAGATCAAACACGATAGGTATCCGTGCAATAAAACTTTACGCAATCCTACAGCCCTCAGCTGTAATAAATAAAAGCAACAATATGCTTTCCTTCACACTTTCATTTATTTCTCATAATTAGAACCGCATAAATGCGAATTAGGTACCTACTCTAATGATAAATATTTACAAATTAAATTCTACTAAATACTACATGGGTTACCTCCCATAACATTCAAGTCTTATGAGATAAGAAAAACCAGTCTTACCAATAAACAGGGTAACGCCCAGCTTATGATATCCCACATAATAATTGGCTACCCAGTTGGAAATGTGTTCCATCGCCCAGAAGTTGACAGTGCTGCCAAATCTGGCAAAGGACATTTGTATTCCAAACACCATGTTCAACCCTTTCCCTTTAAACCAGAGGACCACATAGTTGTTCACAGCCACTGATAGTGATTCACCGCCAATTCTGTAAATGAATCTGCCTTAGAAATCTTAATTATAAAAACATTAGGTATATATACGCGTATCTTTGTTAAATGTTTAATATTTGTTTTCAATTTATACCCTGGAATTTGGTTTGTGTATTTACTTCTGGTACTCTATCATTTACCTATTTATGATTAGAATATCTTACATATTGTTACGGGATGGGGGCTGTTTTTAAGGAAAAACTTTCACTTTCGTAATATCGCTTCGGTATCGCTTGACTGTTCGCTTCGATCGCTTGATTGAAAACTGTCCTCTGGCCCGAGCTGCGCCCGTTTATATATCGGTAAGAAACTTCTCGAATGCTTTTGTATTACTTGGATCAAAACACAACCATAAATCCTTTGTCATGCAAATTAGGTAGGTGAGCGCTTGATGTAAACAAGGTTGTAAAACCATTGTTATGCAAATTAGTTTCTTTTGTGTTACACTTAACAATGATGAATGTCGAACAATCTGGAACGCAATTAAAATGAGGTAAACATCTTGTTTACGTGTACGCGCAGGTAGGCCGGTGGTAACGGTAAACTTCGAGAATCGTCGCGGCGCGACAATATATACCTACATACCCAAACACAAATCTTCCTAGTGTCATCACCCAGAAAGCATAGACGTAAGCTCCGAGAGCAAATATAACTGCTCCTATGAACACTATTGTCATGAAAATAATAGTTCCAAGTCTGACGCCGAAGTACCTGCAATTAATAAAAATGAACAAATTAATATTCCGGGTCATTTCATAGGTACAGCTGACTACAGCTCTATCTTTCCCCATACTAAGCAAATAAAACTAGACACACATGGTTCATGGGTACAGCTGGGTACTAGATATTAATTATAATATTGACATAAAAAAATTGTAAAAGGCTCTGTTTGTTCTAAGGCAGACTTATAGATAGGTACCTACTGGAATTTCTCGAAATTAGAAACAAAGCAGCTAACTAATCTATAAATATTTTTTGTTTTTTTTTTTAATATACCTACCTGTCAATTAAGTATCCTCCAATGAAGCACATGATAACATTAGGCCACGAGTATATTGCATACAGTAGTGCATATTGCGATGTGCTTTAAAATTATCAGCCAACGCTGCCGGCGAATCGTAGCAGAATGATAAACCTAGAAATAAATATAAGTATGCTAGTTATGGTAAAAAAAATTAAAATAGCACTCCCATGAAAAAAAAATTAATGGGTAGCTAAAGGTCGTCTCAATATATAAGGAAAATAGTGATCTCTCATTTGTTTAGAATTTGGCTAATGAGGTCGTTTGTTTTAATAGAAACGTAAGTATTACAGTAGATATTATCGGGAATATAATACTGATATGATAATAAGCACGAATTAGTTAAAACGAAACAGCTTACCAAAACAAAGAAAACACATCAACAACAGTGCCAAGCCGCGATACACTTGACTGGCAGGGTGACACCATGGCGTAGTGGTAGAATGGCTACCTCCATTATTATCCATGTCACTTTTCTATGACTAGGTACAACTTGCCTGATCTCCAGCTAAGTTGCAGTCTTAGATTTAGTACGCAACGCTATAATATTCTAAATTCAATTAATTGATAAAAAATTAGTTGTAGGTACATAATATTGTTATTTGTCACATAAAAAAATAACAGAATGGTGTATTTACAATATACCTACTTATGTATTTTTAATATGTATGACATAATACCTAAACAAAGGAAAACCCTCTAACGAACCAAACAATTGTAATGTAACCTCGCATTACCTACTCTATAGAGACTTCCTTCCTTATCACATTGCACTCGCAATCTTGTTATCATCGTGACGTAAAAAAACCCTAAATATTCAATTTTTTTAGTGACTAACACGCATAATCAGATAAAGCAAGATTTTTAACCTTTGATCAAAATAAACTATATGCGCGAAAGTTTGTGAATAGGAATGTTTGTCCTTCTATGCGCTAAAACGGCTGAACCGTTTTGGATGAAACTAAGGTAAGTAGTATATGGCCATATTTACAAGCCACATGCACATCGTAAGCATTTTTTTGTTTGATACTAACACCGCGAGGCATTACTAGTACAATTGCACTTTATCCTGAGCAGTTTGCAATAACGGCTGTCTTGAAAAAAAAAACTGGAAAGAGCCAATTCTTTAAAAATTGCTTTATCCGCAACTACCTACGCTATATTATACCATAGACAATCATAATACCACAGTTTTTTTACTCACCATTATCTATACAAACACTCCTATAAGTTAATAAAGTTTTTATTTATACATAATAAAGTTAATTTAGTAATAAACCAATCGGTATGTAACACATCTGCTATTGCAATAAATGAAATCATTGGAATTATCTTTGTATGGTAACTAGAACTATGAAGGTCGTGACGTGGCATTCAAGGTAGGTACAATATGGTAGAGTAACAGAAAAAATGGATCCAAGGTAGCCTAGACAAAACGCCTGATAATTAGAACGTTTAAAAAAAATTGTTAATAGCAATAGAGCATGCAAACGCCTGCCATATTCTTATGCTCTATTTTCGGCATATATATTTGGCAAAAACCTATTGTTAGGAAGGTTCTAGTATATATTCAGAGAAGAAAAACACATAGAAAACAATATGGATACTTTCATTTTATAGATTAAAATAAAAATGTCTAATAATAAAATTCGTCTCTAATCTTACATTATCTAGGTACCTATTTACAAATCAGAAAAAATAGTCATGTTCTTTATTCGTTTCGTCTATGGAATGTTGTTGTTCGGCAGTATCTGCGCTAGGTATCTGCTGCGGATTCTCTCGGACTGCTCGAGGGCGTGGTCCCTGGGCCCCTGCTCCATCACGGAGTCTGTCAGGATCCTTCCGTCGATGTCTTCTTGGTCCGTGAACTCCTCGTGCTCCAGGAGATTTGCAGTTTCGTCTTGTTGTATCATACTGTTGTGTCTGAAATAGAAGTGTACATTATTTATTAGTTGGTAACAGTAAACAGATTCAAGTAAAAGAATTATTTAAAAATGTCTTGCAAGCCGATGTGTTCTCCTCTACATACAGCTAGTACATGTTTAACAGATAAACAATTTATTTGTAACCAAAAGCTTACACGTCAATAAGAAATTACAATTGTACATAACATAAATTATTATATATAAAATTACAAATCTTATATCAATTATTTATTTTACACGGGTATTAAAACACTCGTTACTATTATGAAACTCGCTGCGCTCGTTTCATAAACTTACACTCGTGTTTTAATACCCTTCATTATATGACAGTTGCATAAACTACTATTAAATGGTAGATATCTTGTAAAATAAATAATTGATATAAGATTTGTAATTTTATATATAATAATTTATGTTGATCAAACAACAAGAGTAAAAGCCGACAATAGTTAATTTTTCATATAATTTTCTAGATTTTTCTGGCAAAAGATTGTGAGTTACTTTTGTTGCCAATTCTAGAATATCCGGAGGCGTACAAATATCATCGTCGCTATCAATTTTTAACTTTTAATTTGTATTTAAAAAACAAAACACATTGCGAAACATTAAATTCACGCGTACGTGTATTGTCACAGTAATTTTGCCGCCATTAAAATCTAACTATCTCTAAAGCGCGACCAACCTGATTGGCCCTGCAATCAGGTTGGTCGCGATTTACCGATGTTATAATGAGCTATTACGATATCGATGTGGATATTATAGCATCATGTAAAATTGCTTAAATTGAGTGTTTTGTTGTCTGTGCTATAACAGTAGTAATTATAAGTCAAGTATTGGAAACATAAGTAGAATGTTACAACATTAGTGCAGATAAACTAAATTATAGTCATACAAATGGAATGCTGTTTGCATATTATGTTTGAGGTCGTCTCCAGGATACGATAACTCAGTCTGAAGTCCGACACATTATGTTTAAAGCTAAGTTAGATTTAATTTTTATGTTTCATTTATAAGTAATTTTTGTACACAATTTTTTTTTCATTTGTTTCTTCTAAGATTTTGTAAATGGGGATTGTAAATTTTGTAAACGGATGAGAAAAGATAATACTTACAATTTCATAGAGTCTCTCATGCTCGGCGACATATTGAGTATGCCGTTGTCGACTGAATCCATCACATATATCAATATCGCCGCCACCAACGATACTGCAAAATAAAGTACATGGTCAATAAATATATGTTAATCTTTTCAGAATGGCCACTTTATACTATAAACAAAATTTAATTTAACTTATGTCACTGTTTAAGACAGGTACCGCGAGTTATCAACAGTGCTAGGGGCTTCTTATACAAGCAGTTTTATTGTGAAAATTTCGGAGTTAGTGAGACATCTTGCCTACTGATACTGACTTTCTTATTGTTACGCACGTTAGTTATATTATACAAAAATATAAAGTGATGTGATGTTTGACATGTTGATATTATGAATAAAAATATTAATACATATATAAAAATATATGTAAAATATAATAATATAGGTGAAGATGAAACTCACCGAAAAGACATGCCAAGAAAAACATTTCCAGCATGAGATATCCGAACCTGTCGACGATCATGCCGGCGAATATGATCACTGTCGCCAGCCCCATGTTCTGCACCGCCTGGCAGCTGAAATAAAAGTAAGATGGCCATCTCTGGTGTCAAACCGCCCTAGAAGCCGTCACCTGCCGGTTCCAACGGAAGACCAGCGTTGGATGCTTGCATCCAGCACATGCTGAGTTGGGGCCGGATTGTGACATGAAACATGTGTACCTACTTGTTTATATCTTGTATTTTGTATCTCTTGTTTCGTGTCCCAATAAATGTATTTTATTATTTATTATTATTATTAGAAGCTTCTGACATGGCTTAACGACTGCCGTACTATAACTATCGATGATAAAAATAACGCGTTATCAAACTATTTCCCAATTATGTATTAATTCATAGTGAGGAGCTCTTGAATTAACAAATAAAAAACATAAAATTATAATAATAAAATTAGATCAACATATATATAGATGTGTCTATGTTGAATCTACAATGCCATAGACACTTTACAAACTTATAACACGTCATTGGACAAACAAATATAATGTTTAAATCCTCCCGATATAATGTTTCAATGCAAAGTAAGTATACTTACATTCCGTAAGCTGTACCGAGTTGATTCTCTGGCACGATGAGGGCCACCAGCGGCCACAGTCCGCTGGCGAGCAGAGAGTACGATACACCCAGCGACATCTGAAATAACGTAAATATAGACATTCAAGGTTTGCCTTTTAGTATAATAATATGTAGAGTTCAGTACCTAGTTAACAAATATAATACGAACAATATAATCTATCAATAAGCTTAATCATACGAAGTAGTATTTTTTTTATCGAAATATTCTATAATAAGTAATATCAAAGAAAGCTAGTGCATTAGTTTATTTTTATGGCTGTCCCGATTATGATGAAAATTGTTAGGAAATAAATGAGCAAATAAAATGTACACATACATTATCAATCCTGGATTTACTCGAGAGAATGGCGCCTCTAGCAACGATCACAAGCGCGATTCTATATAGCATAGACATAAAGTTGTTTATCGTTTGTTTCCTACACAAAGAATTTTATTACAATACTCACCACACCAATATAGGGGTTGTAGAAGGTGAATGCGAGCATGAAGTGAGATCCAATTGTGGTGACAATACTAATAATGACCCACATGACGTTCCGTCCGGTCTTGTCTATGAGGATGCCGAAGAAGGGGCTGAGCGCCGCCGATAGTAAGTACACCATCGAGTTTACATTGTTTGCCTCTTGAGGATTGAAGTCGAACTTTCGCTCGTAGAATAGTCTGGAAACATAATAAAAACAAAACTAAAATAATAGTTATTTGTTATACAAGAGTGCAAAGTTGCTTTTTCACCGCGTGCTCAATTTTGATGACCGAGCAAGCGAAGGCTTCTAAAATTGAATCACGAGCGCAGCGAGTGATTCATAATTAGAATCCTGAGCGTTAGCGAAGGAATCAAAAGAGCACGAGGTGAAAAATCTTTGCACTCGAGTGCAACACTTAACTTTTCATTCCACCTCAGCGAGGAAATGACTAAATGCAAAACGCGTGATTGTTGAGGGAGAAAGCTTATTTGCGCATTATTAACAGTTTCAGTCAATTCTGTTGGCGTCAAACAAACTTCCTCGTCACTAGAATCACACATTTTAGTTTTTTCACTGGTTTTCAAGTTTCTTGTTTTTAATATAAGGTTTAACAATGACGTGAAAATATGCCGCGTAAAAAACGGCGTACAAAGCAAATTGAAAAAAAGAACACCAAGAAGGTTCCGAGTCTGAGTTTTTAACAAATTTAAAAAAAGTTGTATGATATATTCGGCACCATAGAGGTAGCAGTACTATTTACTGCAGTTTAATGATTTTTTTAATTCAAAAAGTTGTAACATGCGATGTTCTAAATTCAATTTACTTTATCCTCTAGAGAATAAAAACGGCTTTTGCACTCAGATATTGAAGAGCAAAAATACTCTTTCCGAGATGGTGGGATGAAAATAATTTTACTAGTAATCCAAACGATACAACATCACTTAACAATAAACCTTTAATTTTTATCAAATCAATCACCAGCTCAAAAATACTTACTTTCCCAAAGCGATGAACGGGAATATGGCCAAGTAGTATGCGACGCATATGACACTGACAAGCCAGAACACCGGCTTGAAGTGACGTATGTCTGACAGGTGGAAGGGTTCGTCGTTAGCGCTCTCCTCCTGGCGGCCGAGGATCTTCTCCGCTCGGTGGTCCATCCAGCCCAGGATGAGGCCGCAGATCAGGGAGCCGAGGCAGGTTAGGGATGCTGGAAAGATATGGTTATGATGGTATAGAGTTATATGTTTATACCCAACCGTCGGTCTAAGGGCTGAAGATGATGATGTCACTTTATTATTGATATTTGTTGAAGGAGTTTCCATTTATTGTATTGAATCCTCAAATCTTAATTTTCTTTGTCATGGTACCCGCTATTTTTTTAAATAATTCATGGTAAAGGTACATTTGTAACCGTCAAAAAATTCTTTATAGCAAAATGTTGGATAGAAAGTAGTGCAAAAAAATAAAAAAACAAGGTAAATCGGTTAATAATAATACAAACCTACAAACAGTGTGACACCCAATCTCTCATAGCCTCCATAATACGTGGCCACCCATCTGTAAACAGGTTCCATCACCCAGAAGTTGACAGTGCTGCCAAATCTGGAGAAGGACAGTTGCAGCCCAAACACCATGTTGAGCTCCTTCCCTTTGAACCAGAGGACCACATAGTTGTTCACTGCCACCTGAAGGGATTCACCGCCGATTCTGTAAAAATATCACAAGAAAAAAGTGATTGTTATTTGAATAACATCATCTTCGGGTGCCATCTTCATATAGAAGTTTGGTTTAATTTGGCAAAATTTTCTGTGGTCCCATGCTGCTTCTTTTAGATGCCGATAGCTCAGTTTTGTCCACTTTTTAATGTCATCTAGGCACTGCATACTCTGACTTCCACTATAATAATTGATAATGGTGTCCTTTACTTTGAAGTCTCATTTCTATATGTAAACTGTTTAATAGAAAACCCAATTTGTTTAAATATGCTGTATAATATCAAATGTTGAAAACAATTTTTGTTCATTGTGTGAATAATTTAACTACTTATTTGTTTATAGATAGATAAGGATTAAAGGATCATGCTTTCCAAATGAATACAGGTATTGTATTATAAGGAAAACTAGTTTCAATTTAATATTTTGACCAATAGAGATTAATTTTGTTTCAAGGTCTTTTAGTTTATCATGTTGATTTATCAGTTTAGTTAGTATTAGTACTCACCCAAACACAAACCGGCCGAGTATCATCAACCAGAATGCATTGATATAAACACCTAAAGCAAATATTACTGCTCCAACAAGCACTATGGCCATATATATTACGGTACCAAGTCTTACACCAAAATATCTGAAAATAATAAAATATTTTTTAAAGAATCTATCATGTTTCATTTACCACATAGATACGAGTACATTTAGCTTTATAAATTTAAAACCCAGGATGTACTTAACAGATATGGGAAAGATCTGATTAACATTTTTGTTCTTTTATTTTAATTTCAATAAACTAGTGGTGCCCTGTAATACATATTACATTAATTATAGCAGGATATAAAGCAGTCTAACTATCTATCATTGAAATCTATTCAACAGTTGGAGTAATGAAAGTGGCACAAATATACAATCATACATAACATACTGGTTTCAAACTGATAGAATATTTTGTTTTACATAATTATACTTCAATGTTCCTTATAGCCCAGTTCTAATCTCATGTTTTTTTCTTGCTGTGCCCTTAGTAAACAATAAGAAGGACAAAACTAAACATTGCATATACCACTTAAGTATTTTGTTTTAGAAGGAGTTTTGCTAAAAAGGTAACATTATCTAATAATTCATCATAAATCAAAGGCAAATAAGGTCACAAATAAGCCTGGGTTATTAGAAAAATGATATATACTTGGTAACATAGTTACAGTTAGCAATGTGTGCATAATGTTATCTAAGTGTTGTTTACTGGACTCAGAGTTCATGAGTCACAGGAAACTGGTACCATATTGTATGTGTGGCATAATTGATGATATGACACAGTTATTGAGAACTTGTTTGTCTGATATTAATAACATGTCCATATAAGTGAGAAGAAAGAAGGCAATAGCTCGGAGTTTGTTGTACTCTTATGACTAATTCATAATTGTATATTTTTTTCTAATGATATTAATGAAGTTGACTTATTATTTTTATCCAAGGACATGTGTCTTCCGTGAAAGGACTTGGGCACCCACTATGATGTATTTGCCCAAGAGAACTTCCCTAACGAATTAATTCTGCAGAGGAGTCACAACCCTCAGTCATGAGGAAATATGACTCAAAGAGAGATTAATTTTAAACTTGAGGAAGCACATGATTGTATCATATTTGGCTAGAAAATAGTCTATGTCACTTTCATAGTTCCTAGTAATTTATTCATAAACAGAGTTTACATGTCAAAATCAAATCTTTTGAGAGCCTACTACTTCCAGCAGTGTGAAGAAAAAAACAAACAAATAACAATCTCTTTTTCTCTTTTACATAAAGTTAAATTTACGAGTTAGATGGGATAAGATGTCTCACACTAAAAGTAGAGACAGTTAATTGATTTATTAATTGAAAGTACATACCTGTCTATTAAATAGCCTCCAATAAAACACAAAATGACATTTGGCCATGAATAAATAGAATACAGCAAGGCAAACTGAGATGTGTTCAAATGAGAGTCAGCCTTAAAATTATCTGCCAGAGCTCCGGGGGTGTCATAGCAAAAATAGGAACCTGGAATAAAAAAAAACTTTGGTTAATTAAATTAAAATCCAAAGTTATATATGACAAGGTAATATCACAAGTAAATTATTTCTCTAATATAATAGGTATTGTTAGTCAGAATATTTTAGAAGTATGACAGAGCCATTACATTATTACAGATACATTGACATTAGGTATATTTTATAGTGACATATTGTACACTAACGACATTAATATATTATTAATGTCGTTGTTGTACACATACATTTTTAAATTAAATTTTCAATGTTATATTCTGATTGTAATTTGCACGCCTTATGGGTGGGAGTAAAGAGTTCCAATGTAATCTCACAACCATCTATATTTACCTATATTCCACAGTAAATATCTTTGACTTTGACATTATATAGACTCTACTAGTTTACATATTATAGAAGAAACATGTCCCTATTTTAATAAACATCCAACAATTATTAACAAATATATATATGCATGCTGAAACCATGTAAACTTATCAGTTATAGATAGTAGATACAAAACTAAATATTAATTTGATACAGGGTTCAGCCCCTTTATTGTTACAGCTGATTGATTGCAGTTTATAAAATTAGATAAGCAGTCTCAATTATATTATAGAGTGTCAAACAGTCATTTGTAAACCCCTAGAGCGTGTGGAGGAGATAAGGGATTTAGGAGTGACGATGGACATTGAGTTGAAGTTCAATAAGCATATAACAGAGGTGTGCGCTAAGGCTTACAAATCATTAGGGTTTGTGATGTGTCAAGCTGCCAGATTCCAAGACCGAAATGCGATAATTATGCTCTTCTATGCTTTTGTTCGCAGTAAGTTGGAGTATAACTCTATTATCTGGGACCCGCACGAGAAAAAGTATACTCTTATGGTGGACACGCTCCAGCGTGTCCAGCGGAAATTTGCCAGATACTTGTATAAGAAGTTGTACGGATATTATCCCTTTTTGTATCCCTCTCTGTTTGTCTCGGGTATGGTGGGCATCAACACTTTAGTTTTAAGGCGTAAATGTGCACTTTTACTCCATTTTTATCAGCTGCTGAACGGTCAGATACATAATCCCGATGCGCTGGCTCGCCTCGCCTTGCTGGCGCCGACTCGGCAGCGGCCGCCGCGAGAGTGTGGTGTGCGTCCGTTGTTCGCTGCGCTGCGCGCGCGCACATGTACCTCGCAGTACGCGCCGTCTGCTCAAGCCATCAGCTTGCTCAATGCAATGATTGCTCAGAACAGAGACAATAGATGTGTTCTGTTCTAAATATAGGAAATTTCGTTGTGATTGTTGTAAATTTTTAAGTAACGTAGTTTATAATATGTTCTACCCAAATGCTTTAGCATTATTATAGTAGGTAGTTATAATATATATAATAATAGTTGGCTTAATGTACGTGTTGGCTTAAGCTGTTAGTACATAAGTAATAAAATAAATAAATAAATAAATAAATAGCCCTTAGAATACAGGTACTGGACAAATAGGAAGTTAGAAAAGCAAAGTAAATACTCCTACTTTCTAATGACCTTGATAGATTAGCATATGATAACTGCATGCTATTGACATTGATAACAAGTTACTTACCAAAACAAAGGAAGCACATCAACAACAAAGCAAAAAAGCGATGTACTTTATTTGCAGGATGGCACCACGAAGTTGGAGCCACCGATGTGGCTCTGCTGTTGACACTCGATCCTGGGTTTTCCATGTTTCTAAACAAAGAAAACAATGTGAGTAAGCCAATGTTATTTTTCGTGCTTATACAGATTATGAATCCACCCACCCGAGCGGCAGCTCCATGACTTATCATAATGTAAGCTCCAAATCGAAATTACGTTGTTTTGATGAATAACGTACCTATTTATTATGGTGATATTTAGTTACTCCTCGTAGTCTGTTTGCTGCACTCTGCATTTATGTCAGCCCGCCTGCTACGGACGCACCATTTCGTAAAATTGACTTCGATGTGATACAAAATAAAATTATCAAAACACTAAAAAGCACTAATTATCCTTTATTATTTTAAAAAACCATTTCTAAAATCATGAGAAACCACAATCGATTGTGCATCGCATCGCATGACAAACGTCAAACATTGTCATTGATTTCTAATGTGTCATGTCAAAATGACGTTGATATTAAAAAACCTGAGACACTGACTTTGAAATATAATCAAAGTGACATTTCTGCGTCATTTATTTTTAAAGCACTCTACCAATCGGTTATTCAGCCATTTTAACATTTATTAATATAGTAAAAACAACGATTCCTAAGGGCTTTAATTGTTGCATCGATTCGTGGACCGCAAATGGATAGAATATCAGGAATCCATCTTAATACCATATTAAAGTATGTCATACCAGATCATAATCGGCCAGAAGTTTCTACTATTTTCTGCGTTATTTTAACTTTCTCTAATACTAACTTACTAATCTACTTCTTACCTTAAATTAAAATAAGTGGTTATCGGTGAAATATTCATCCCTTATTCTTTAAGCAAATTTTTCATTGTGTTGTTTCTACCTAATTTGATACGTTTTTATTTCAATAATTATATACGTTGGTTCAAGAGCATTAGGAAGGCTTTATGGTGCAAAGCGATTAGGCAATAGTGTGTTGTGGCGACTGCGTGTCGGGCGGGCGGCTCGGGGCGGCTCGGGGCGGCGGGGCGCAGTGCGCAAGGCGCGGGGCGGGCGGGCGCGCGGCGGGCTCGGGCGCGCAGTGCTGCTCGCGCAACATCGCGGTGGTGTTCACTCGGCTCGGCGCCACGGCGCGACATGCCCAGCTGATGTTTATTTATACCGCGAGCTCGGTGGAGGGTGCGCGCGGGAGGCCCTCCCCTCCGCGGCACCACGGGTCCGCGTGATGCAGCCGAGCGAGCTAGGCGACGCCGCGCACGCCGCTAGCGGAAACCCCCCGCAGCGCGGCCTCAACGGTGGCCGGTTCGACTTTGACGATGGTGGAACGTATTGTGGCGGGTGGGAGGACGGCAAGGCGCACGGCCACGGAGTGTGCACGGGGCCCAAGGCGCAGGGCGCCTACGCGGGCTCCTGGCACTTCGGCTTCGAGGTGTCCGGCGTGTACACCTGGCCCAGGTGAGACGGAGACTTCGCCCGGGCCTCGCACATGCCCGAGCGCGAATCCGCGTCCGAAGCTGCTCCAAAAATAGGCTGCTATTAATAATTGAGTTCGGTGTTTCGCTAGAAAACGCGTGTAACGGCGGTGAAAGTGCCTCATGGCCCGATCTCAGCGAAAATATTCGTATCGATCCGTGCCACTGATAACAGCACTTGATAACAGTATCACGTTCTAGCCTTGATGTCATTTGACCTGTCACTGCTGTTCAGCGGAGAGCTGCGCGCTCCAAGGACTCCGCAAACGAGCCCAGCTGTTACGGAAATCATTCTACTAGATTCGTGGATTTTATGTTCAATTGGTTGCCAATTGAACGCAATTTGCTATCGCGTTGCTATGAATCTGGCCTTCATCTATGTCGTAGTTACAGCTCTGGTACAGCCGGGCTATTGTATAGTCCAATCGACATTATATTGAATCTGAGTGCATTCTAGCTCGGAATAATAATATCGGTACCTAGTTGTTATATTGATGCTTAGAGAAATTGTTTGTTTATTTAATTTTATAATGAAGCCCTGATGAGTTACTATAGGTAGCCTGGTATTAACAAATTCTAATAGGTTCATGATGAGTCACACTATAATAATATAAAATCCTGATGGTTGGTAATGTTGGTATAACGAAATTTATGCACCCTTGTAGATCTTAATACTTATTACCTGTACAATACAATTACTTATACGGTTGTTGATAATAATGATACGTAGTCATTAATAATAAGGTTAGTGGTTTTTTATTCTAACTCTGGGTAATCTTACTAATTAAATATTGAATAACCGTTATCTGTAGCAAATCATGTATGTATGTGTATGTATGTATGTATAGGTAGTTCCTATGTAAATGCATTATTCTACTTTATTTACAGCATTGTCTACCAATATGGCCAGAATATAATGGTACAAATATACGTACCTAACCTACTGGTCTGATTTCCATGAAGCCATCTTTGAAGCCTCAGAATACAGAAAGAACCTGTATTCTGAGTTTAAAGCCATTTTTCATTTTAATAACTACCCTCAAACACATTATACTACTCAACACTGAATAAAACATCAAGCATACATATGTAGGTATACCATATCAAATAAATTTACAAAATCTAAGTAAGTATTCACAGTCTTACAATAATTAATTTATTCTATTTTCATACCGAATTAACGCCATTAAAACCAACTGTCGCCGGATCACCAGTACTTCACATAAAATATAGAACCCTACCATAATTTGTATTGAGTACCTAGTCATACACAAATTACACTATGTAACGCCTAAAAAACAAGTGAGCAACCCGACAAAACACAACAAACATTTAAAACAACATTTTTTTGTAATATGAATATAAGTAACTTGTGTGATGACGAAGATTTTTTCTTGAATCATCTGCTATTCCGTTAACCATCATTTTGTAGACTTAACGTCCTTAAACATTTAACAATATGTTTTAAATAAAATAGTTTTATATAAAACATTTTGATAAACATCTGGGGTACTTGTGAGTCAGTATGTTTATACCGTAGGTACCCGACGGCATAATGCAAATTAATATAAATACGGCTAGTAGCAATAGAAAAGTAGCCTATGTAATATGTATTTTGCGGTATTATTTTACTGACAGATTTAACCATTAAAAATAACAAATAAACTGGCTTTTCAAAAAACAAGTGGCTTTCGGGTCTTTTTGTACCCTTGATAGGCTCACGCTTGAGACTGCAACTCGCCTGATGTAAAGCAATGTCTTCAATCTCAATCTTCGATATAGAAATGAATGAAATGAAAATTATTTATTTTGTGACAAGAAATTACATACGAACACATTCAAGAAAGTAAGACAAACACATTTTACACATAAGTACACAATTTCCTGTCACAAGCCGGCCTCAACTCAGCATGTGCTGACTGCGAACAGTCAGCGCTGGTCTTCCGTTATAGCACGCCAAGTATTGGGTTAAACTGGGATTATCATGTTTTAATTTGATTACCATTATTTATCAATGAAGGCACTGGCCATAAGAACTACATAATAGCTTTAATGTTGGTAATCTTTTAACATTTTTCATTGCTCTAGGGCAAATTACTCGTGTGTCCTGTACCATATTACACGTATTACTTAGTTTATTGCATGAGAGGTTCAAGGTAATGTACAAACGAGGCCGCATTTCTGTCGTATGACCGATCTACCTGTTGACTGACAAACATACCGACCCTCGGATGGATTACCTGTCGAACCTAAAACAATGTCTTTATTCCGAAGGTAGGTTCGCTTACCGATTCATAGATTCCGTTTTTTTCATCGCTAAAATTAGGCCTACGTTTGAATACAGCCTGCTTGATAGTGTCTAACCAATCCCAAGTTAAATAAATATTGTTTCTATTTAATTTGATAGTATGCTGGGCACGCTGCCTTCTGGTAGTGGGCTGGAGCACTTAGATTATCTTTAGGCTTTTCTAAAGATTTTCTAAGTTTCCCTTTTTTGTAGTAGTTAGAAGTAGTATGTTTAGTTTTTCTTTCCTTGTTTTTACATTTTATTATTGTAAATAAAAATATTTGATAGTTGTTTAAAATTTCCTAATAATGTTAAGGGTAAAATTTCGTATCATTGAGGCGTGCTCTAAGCCTTTAAATTTGTAATATGCATTTTCATGTCAGTTACAGAGAACAGTTTACAAAGTTATCTAAAACTCAGAAGAAAATACCACTTATTGGTCTTTGGTCACCCATCCAAGCACTGATCGTGTCAACAGGTTTATTTAGGTACCTAATCGGTAATCGCTTATGACAAACTTTTTAAGAAATTTTATTGCACCTGAGCAAAGAAACTAAAACTTCTATTCTCGTTGGATGAGTGCCATCGGAAAGTGCAATTTCAGCGAGATAATTAGGAATAATAATAGCTTACTTACTCAAGGTTTAAAGAATGTTTTGTTTGAGACCGAGCGCTTAGCTAGCCAGTTATGTATTTTTAGGCTATGCCTCACAGACAGACAGTAAAATTAATATTGTCTGCAGTACACACAATTATGTTCGTTTGAAAGCCTTTGATATGGCTTGATGACGGCTACTACCATCTACAATTAATCGTGTTATTTGCGGAAGCGCACGGAAGCGCCTCGATATATATGTCATTTTTCGTTGACGTCCGTGATGTCGGATTGGCAGTAATGAACCTTAAATGTAGTTGGGCGGGACACGTGGCTAGACGAAAAGAAAATACCTAGATGTAGCAAAACCGTTACTGAGTGGTAGCTAAGAACAGACAGAGGAATAGTGGGTCGTCCGGCAGCGAGAGGGTCGACGACATTATTCGAGTCGTGAGTTCTTTATGGATAAGGTCTCCCTCCGCAAGATCAACGCAGCTGGCACATTCAAAGAGAGGCTTATGCCCAGCAGTGGGATAGAGAAGGCTGTGGATGATGATGATGATCAAAGACTGACGAAAGTAGTTTCCTGATTCACATGCGCCTAAATGAGCAATTTGTAGCTATAGTGTTATTAATGTAGGTAGAATATCAGCTCGAATGAGTAAGCTTGCCGTCAAACCATAATTTACTCTTAATTTTTATTAAATAAAAAACAACATATGACCTCCTGGCGCCTAACAACTTGCTTAACATTTTTAACAATAACACTCTGCTCGGTGTGAAGGGCTATAAATAAAGCCAACCGCCAACAGATTTGAATGCCATGAATGCCACAGTTAGTCACTCGACAATACTTCTATCTGACCTTTTGAACAATAGCTAGTTGTCACCATAATATCACACATTAAGTTATTTAACCACCTAACGGTAATGTGTACCTACTAAGTTAAGGTTTCGTGAGCCATATGCACCATCATTGCACCATGTTTCCGGAGGTAACATTAACGTCAAAACATCGACGAAAAGAATGTCTTGAGCAGAAGCCATTCATTCGCTAGATTTTGACATTCAAAACCAAACTAAAGATTACTCTTGCTTATAAATAGCAAATTATGTAATTTCTCAATAATTTGAACTTACTTAGGTGAGACTACGCTCTTGATGTCTTGCTTTTTAGCTTTGCACAAAAATAGGTAAATGTGTGTTTTTTGTGTATCTATATGTTATTTGGCATTGTTAGCTGCTCCAAAACGAATGCACCAATTTTGATCTAGTTTAATTCGTGTTTAAAAAGTAATTTAGGTATTTATTTATTTTTTATTGACCCACAAAACAGAATATGTTCTTAAATGAACTGAATATACATTTTAAGCTGGTAAAAAGTAATTTACTCGACAGTGTTTTAGCCTAAGAAGGCCTAAACGTATTAGTTGACGGATTTGTTTTTAATATTAAAGCTGTAGAATAACCGCTTTGCTAATATATATATATATATATATATACGTTTAGGCCTTCTTAGGCTAAAAAGCGGTTATTCTAAAACACTGTCGAGTAAATTACTTTTTACCAGCTTAAAATGTACCTATATTCAGTTCATTTAAGAACATATATATAATATTAACTTGAACGGGTTTGCACTTGGCCATACTTTACCTGATAGCAAGCAAAGGCTATGGCCTAAGATGGAACGTGCTTACTCGATAAGAACCGATTCACTCTCGCTTTGAAGATCGCTGGATTATAGTGCGTGAGGAACAGAGAGTCAGGCAGGGAGTTCCACAACCTTGCGGTACGAACAATAAAGGTAGAAGCGTACCAAAATAACAAAAAAACTATAAATTATCAAAAAGTTGATTCAGTTGAGATTAGGTTGAGCTATTTTATCTCTTTCACTCCCAGTCAAAATGATTATAAATGAGATGTCTCTATTGAAGGAACTGTTCGACCATTAGTACTCATAAACGGTTTATATACACGCACTAGATCAGTATTTAAGCAGGTTGAAATTGATATGAGGCCAAATTAGCATAACCTATAAAGGCATAAACAGTTTTTTTATAAATAAAGTGTGCCGCCAATTGATTGAGTAGTCGTATATAAAGACTAATATGTAATATATATCCGTAGCAATGTGCGAACCAATGTCAAGGATGGCCGTTGTGCAATACAATACAAGTTACGAAGGTGAATCCTGCTCAGAAACATACAAGTTGCCTCTTTGAACTAAATAAATGTATTTCGTTTTCTTAAAACAAGGAAAAGCAGGAGGTTGGTGATTAGCTGTATCTCTGTGTATATCGATACATTTAATATAATAAAGGGCCGAAAGTCTGAACACGGAAGATATTTAAAACTAAAAAAAGATATATACTTTGAATTGATATCAGAACACATTCCATCAATTTCTAGAAATGTTGTCTGTTTATCTGTGTCTCTATCTGTTTTTTTAAACGCCCATCACTCAAAAACAGCTTAACAGATCATCATGATTTTTGGTATGTAGGTAGTATGAGGTCTTAGGATACTTTAATATGATACAGTGCCCGTAGCTCAGCTAGCGGAGGCAATTACATGCGATTACCAATGTTAAAAGCAAAGGTCGACGCGGTCAGTCTTTGGATGGGTGACCGAAAAGTGGTATTTAATTTTGGGCGCTTCCGTGGGTCGGATGACACGTTAAATTGTAGGTCCCGGCTGTTTGTCTAGTACCTACGGAAGTCGTTAAGCCATGTCAGAGTCCCTTAGAGCGGCTTGATAAACTCTCGACAGCAGAGTTGGCCACTTTCATTCGATAAGAATAAGAAGATATGATACTTTTTATCCTGAAATAATACGAGTGACGCCGCTGGCGTCCACTAGTATGTAATATTGACGGAATTGAGTAAAATTTGGGGTACCATGATCTACATACGTAGGATAATAAATATATTATATATAATATCACATATATACCTATAATAGCACATATAAGCAATGTTCAATGTTCAATGTTCATTTATTCGTAAAGATTATTTAAAAAAAGCTTCCCAATACGTGTGATAATTTCGTTTATGTGATTGCATGTATATTGTACATATTATGGATATATTATACCACATTTGTCCACGGTGTCAGATAAGTTTTTAGGTATGCCTATACCCGTTCCGTGTTCAATGATACAGTTAAATTTTTCCAAATTACTATTTACGTACTTATTTATTTTATGCTGTAATGTAAAATACACCTATCTCACATACCATCCAAACATATATTATAGTTGAAGAACATAGAAGATATTAGAAATAAAAATATGTTTGGGTATACTTCAAATCTTCGTTTAAAATGTTGTCTGGCAGTTTGTTTATTTAAACGCTCATAACTTAAAAACGGCTGAACGGATCATCATATTTTTTGGTATGTTGGTAGCTTGAGGTCATAGGCTACTTTTAATCTCTAAATAATGCGAGCGAAACCGCGGGCATCCACTACTTATTTAAATAAGTTCGTATGAATGAGAGTGAACGTTAACGTAACAGATTTGTGTACTTTACTTTTATTACGGTACGTATGTTTGTTTGCTTTATGGTCTATCTGTTTTAATTTCACAATATAACGATAAATCAGCGTGTTTTTTGTTATGGAGATATTGGACGTAGTAGAAAGATCAAAAAGTTACATAGGGTAATCTTTATTACGTAAGAGTATTGGCGTAAGAGGCAGGAGGCCTATACACTGCAGTGGGTCTCATTAGGCTGATGACACAGAAATCTAAATAAAACCTGTTTATTTAGATTTCTGTGGCTGATGATAATGATGACGAATAATAAGAAAAATACTTGAAAGATCTACGGTTGGCCTGTACATAACAATGAAAACAATTCGAAGCGGAAAGAAATGATATATGTTTAATAATTTACGATGGCTTTTTTCTAAACGCGTCAGATATGTTTATGTTGCAATATACAATGCATATAGCCGTATAAGCTACACACATCAGATAATAAAGACATACATACATTAGGTATGTGATTTATATTTATTTGTCTTCATTGGCTATAATCATAATTACGAATCTGCTAAAATAAATGTTGACTTAAAATTTGTTTCCCATAATTTTCCCGATGGTTATCTATAATTATGATGTGAAGTCACTATATTTTGTTGATGTGTGACAATTACATTCAAAATATATAGGTAAGTATATCCCCTTTTTACACAGTCGGTTATTATAAATCTCGAGGCAAATTTGCTTACCTTTATCACAGGTCTTATATCTTCTAAAGTAGCGCCGAAGTCCTTCAGAAATGACATAGAATGAAGGTCGAGAGCTTATTCAAATTACAAGAGGAGTCAACGAGGTGTTTTGATAGGACATTATAATGGCTGGAGAGCCAAGAGGTCTGCCAAAATTATGGATCATTTATGATTTTGGTACACTGGCTACTCGGTTGCCTAAAAACAAGCAAGTATCTTCTATACATGTAATAAAGCTGAAGAGGGTAAAAATCTGAACATAGAATATATTAGAATTGTTTTTTTTGTATACTTAATATTTAATTACAGAACACGTTTCAGCAGTTTTTAGAAATATTGTCTGTTTGTTTAATAAACGCCCATAACGCAAAAATGGCTGAACGGATATCATGATTTTTGTATGTAGTTAGTATGAGAATACTTTTTATAAAAAAATAATGCAATCGAGGCCGTGGGCGTCCGCTAGTTATGAATAATTTTCTTTTTTTGGTACACTGTCTAGCCAGTCGCTTAAAAGCAAGTATATAAAATATTCCATTACTGTATCTAATCCGTTCCTCTGATTTTGCTTGGAAGAGAGAGCTACTCACATATTCTCTTTCAAAAACATTTATTTGACGTTAAATAATAGTGCGAGGATAAAGTATACATAATGTGTGTTAGGTACATATGTAGAATATTATGCAAAGCAAAATGTTCTCAAACAATCATGTGGCGTGCGACGTTAAAAAGTTTTAATAAATAGTATGATGCAACAAATATCCTTGTATAAGTATTCACTATTATATTGTAGACTTATATGTATTTTTTTTTTCAAACACATCTTCAGTAACTTAACGCGGGGTGCTATGTGAAATCGACATTTCATAAAATCAAATAAAATAGAAGTATGTATATAAGATAGACCTAATGTTTTTTCAGTTTTTATAATTTTGATTCAGTGTTAAGACAATAAAAATCGCCAATACACGATTACGTATACTTCGCTCGATAGTTTTATTTTTTGAAAAATAGTTGTTTTGAAATATTTTTCACCTTTTTTTCCAAAAGTAGTACAGAAATTTAAACCAATTTAATTATATCTAAAAGATAATGTTATTATTTAGAGGAGTAAAAAGCCATAAATAGAGTATTCTGAATTGCTGATTATAAATGAATTTATTTCGTCAAACACGTCTGTAAAACTGCTCAAATTGTACAAAATTGTTTGCGTGTGGACAAAATTCGTCGGCCGGAGCTATGCGCGCGATGCTCGCCCGTGCTTTAATGTTAATACGGCGTGGAATTGCATGCGAAAAAGCAAATGTAGGCATTTTTCCAAGCGCAAAGCGTTTTCGGGTGAAATATCGCGGCCGAATTTATGCCTACGTAGCTTAAAAAATAGGGTAGCTACTTAGTAAGTTTACGGACACGACTAATGTACCTACTGATTGTATACTGGCAAGCAATCTAGATGTTTCGATGTAATTAATATAAAATCTACATAATAGCTTTATAATAGTGCTACCCTCAAATAGGCGGTGCTGGTGTATACGCACGATTTTTACTTTATTAACGCAAATTAGGTATATGTATACCTAACCTTATTATGTATTTCTACTAAAAACACATACCTACATAGTTAATTTATGTACATACCGACTCACATTACCTGAGCAGTGGGCACTAATTAGATTTTTCCCAGTAAAATCCCCTGGTAGCTGTAAAGCATTTATCTGTAGGCCACATTGTCGGAATGATGCCACTGCTCGCAGTGAGCAGGCGAAAGAAGCGGAGTAATTCTTTCGTGGCCCGTAGTTCATTGGCTTCCATGGCAACGTGCCATCTCGTTGGATCCTCTATACTAAGAACAGCGACGATGCTCTATATAACAATTGTATGCTGTCTCTAATTCAGTGTATGCAAATTGAGGCTATCAGTTAATTTGGATATTTTTGTTAAGAATGCTGCATCGTTGAGCTAGTATTGTAGAATATAGTTGTAGACAAGAATAAAGCTTCTCTCTCTCTTTCTTTCTCTCTCTCTCTCTCTCTTTGAGTCGTATTTCCTCATGACTGAGGGTCGTGACTCCCCCGCAGAACTAATTCGTTAGGGGAGTTCTCTTGAGCAGATACATCGTGAAAGCTTACACTTCACATATATGGGTAAAGTGTTAGTTTTACTCTCGTCTAAACTTACGGTCTAAGGAATTGGATAGAAGTCGGACTGTAATAAATAGTTTTTTTTTATTTAGACCAAAGTTTACACTTCATCTCTCATTAATTCATTTATTAATCTCTTCCTGACTATATAAGCTTATATTCTTTAAAAGGCAGATATTATATCAGTTACTAATTAAAATCTTCTCTAGCGATACCCGCATTAACATTCAGTATATATATATTATATCCGTTATCTAGTACCCATGATACAAGCGTAAGCTTAGTATGGGGCTAGATGGCGCCGTGTGATATGTCCTGAAATATTTATTTATTTATTTTATTACCACCAGAGTTAAACTACGATAAGATGTAGCCAATGTCAGAATCTTTCTGTATTCCAAATTTCCTTAAAATACTACTTACCTATTTCACACTCTCAAACCTGCATCAAAAATCGACTACAGCAAAAGCCACTTCTAATTAAATATTCTAGAATACTAATTACTTACAATTACTTGGAGCTAGAGTGTTTCGTAGCCACGAGTATATTTTGTTACGAGTTCTGTTTCAAAAAAAGATTGCAGAACTTTTGTAGGAAAGAGAAATTAATTAGAATAACTTGATATTTTTCAGGATTCCGCTAAAAAACAATACGCGTTGTTTTTGTAGACTCTATTGTCTCGTTTTCCTTATTAATTTCGCCATGTTTTGGCAAACAACTTAAAGTTAAAAAGTCTAGTTGAGCATATTTTACTAGCAGAACTATGACGTAAATGTTCATTTTAAATAATATTAGCTTTTGAGTCGTTGCTTCAACGTCACAACTTTTACTTTTATAATAAAATAAAAAAATATTTCAGGAAATACCACACAGCGCCATCAAGCACCATACTAAGCTTATGCTTGTATCATGGGTACTAGATAACGGATGTAATACAAAATAGATGCATATATTATATTAGTTACTGTTTCTGTAACGAAAACATATGCCTCGTTATAAATAGCTAAAAATATATGCATGACTCGAAGTCGAACAGTTAACAATTTCGTTTTATCGTATAAAATGTGGTTACAAAATATCAAGTAACGTCTACAGAAGCTTTCGTTGCTATTTTCCAGGAAAATGTCGGATCCTTTTCTCCTTAACCTTCACAGATACTTCGTACGATTCAATCACGCCTAGCAACACAATCTGCTTTGATTTCGCAAGTTTACGTTGCCGAGGGAGTTTTGTGAGTGTTTTTGAAAGGTAATTCAGCGTAGCAATTTGCTACGAAGTGGCTCGTGTAGTCTGGCTACGACTGGGCTACGGGTTTCGTTAATTTAATGATGAAAACATTCAATGATCTCTATCCACAATAATGTTATATATTCTACTAACTACGTTATAATTATTTATGTTATTGCAACTGCCATTGATAATAATAGATATATCTTAACACTATATAAAGCTATTTGTAGCATTTCGACAAAATTTCGTAGCTTCGTAGCACTCGTAGGGACCATGCTACGACACGCTCCAAATTGCCAGTTTTAGATTAATTTTATTCATTAATTTTACAACTTACTACTACAGTCAGCACACATAAAAATGAAACCAATTTAATTTTGTGTTTATTTTACAACATACCAATAGATTTATTTTCTATCAACAGACTACAGAAAAATATATGTACGTAATGTACTTAGCGCCAACATAAAATAGGTCAACCTATTTCATGTTGGCGCTAAAATATAAATATTTCGTGCCGTAGTATTCCATATTATATTGTAAATGTTTATGTATATCCGTCTTAAGCATGTAATATAATATACTAAAACTACTACGATCCGACACAAAAGATCAATATTTAAATCTCTCTCTCTCTCTTTAGATACAACCTCAAAAGCTGATATATATGTTCTTCCGACACCTCGTAGATGCCATATTTTTATTATTATGTTGGCGCTAAAACACGTGGGCTCCTAATCGATTTATTGTATCTACCCACTGAGATAAATCTAAATGAAATTTATGAAGAAATATTACTATGTTCTGCGGGACAACTATACCTTATTCACGATAGACGTTGATACAACTAGGAGACTATCTGTCTTAATGTGATGTGAAGTGTAATGCAAGGGCAAAGTATACATACAGATAGTAACGTATATACTAATATAGGTACACAGTACACTTACTATACAGTAGAGTATATACTTACTATACAGGTGCTGTATATTTATTTATTTATTAAAAGTCTGCAAAACAGACACTAAGCTAAAACACACATAACAAACTTAATGAGTAGAAGAAAATTACTAGCACTTAATGCCCTCTTGATGCAGACCTAACTAACAATTTTAAGATAATTACTTACTTACAAAATAAATACATAATTATTACATGCTACTTTAAACAATTAAGAAAATAAAAATTACATAAATAAAGAGTACACAATACATATTATTATAACTACATAATCTAAGCTTAAAAAAAAAACATAGTATAGTAGTTATATACTCTTGTATAGAGTAGGAGGCAAAGAGGAGGTGGTACTGAAAGCTGTGTTTGCATAATTACACCTCATGTTTTTGTATGATGAACCTTGTACTAAGTTCATGATAGGTTTCTTTCTAGGCTTGACGATATATGAGTAGATGTGACTAATTAAGCGAATGCTAAATGCACTGGATTGAAATGTATGTAGACACTTTAAAATTTTAGAGTCTACAATTTTGCATACGATTGTTAATACAAATTTTCTTTTGCTCTTATTGACAACTAGCATTTATGAGTACACTTTTATAATTAAAGTAATGATTTAGGCTACTTCAAATAATTCTTTAACTGTTGCTAAATTACTAAAATCACAGACGAAAATAATCAAACCAAAGCTAAATAAATGGAGAAGAAAAATATGCTAGCTCCCAAGATTGCTCATTATGAGTCATCGCTATATCTCTCACATATTTCCTACCAGCTAGGTCTTACTTGTCAAAAGAAAGCAGGAAGGGTCGTCCGGAGGTGGCACATTTTTCTTTTGTCGCAGGCAAGTAGGAAAATGTGTAATGACCCATACCGTCGGCCTCATTTGGCGCTCAAGGTCGCAGGTTCGGTCACAAGTGTTGGTTTTACTTGTAATATTCAGCGCAGAACGTGTGTAAGCCGCTATTTATAGCCCACGGGCTGGTTCCATCCGCGTCCATCCGAAGAACAGACCGGCCCATTATCTTGCCGCACTAATAAAAACTGAAAGGAATTTCATTGCTACTGCTATATGGAGATGGCTGTGATGGCTTAGATAACCGTGGTCGATCTATGATATTGATATTCAATAACTTTAGGGATTATTTATTACTAGTGGACGCTCGCGGTTTCGCTCGCATTATTTCAGAATAATCTGTGACACTTCTAATCATACACCTCATACTACCTACATACCAAAAATAATTATGATGCGTTAAGCCGTGTTTGAGTGATGAGCGTTTAAATAAACAGATAAATAGAGACACAGACGAACCAAAATATTTATTATATCTATAGATGTTAGTTTTATGTTATCATGAGCTTATTAGGTGACAATTTATGAGTGTAAATGTACTATGTTGCAAAATAATTGCACATTCGTACAAGTTTCATTGATTCAATCCCATCTTTAGACGTGAAATGACTGACACACAAATCGTGTATGCCATGTGACGTCTGAAGATCACAATGCACGTACCGATTGAATCAATAAGTGTAGGTACATTTCGTTAAAATCCAACTAGAGTTGTAGCCTAAACAAGGATCCAAATATACGACTCTGTTTAAATCGTAGAATTCCTCCACGCTGCAGCTCATTTTATAGCCGCATATCTCTGTATTTTACTAGTAGAGCTGCAAAATTTTCCTTAGAAGTTTTCTCTTATTGATAGTAGGCGGTCGTCGACCTGGCCGGCGGCGGAATGAGGGCAGCGTGTGAGCTCGCGTACTTTGTGTTGCAGCGGGAGCTCGTTCGAGGGCCAGTGGCAGAATGGCAAGCGGCACGGGCTGGGCGTGGAGACGCGCGACCGCTGGCTGTACCGCGGCGAGTGGACGCAGGGCTTCAAGGGCCGCTACGGCGTGCGCCAGAGCATCATCAGCAACGCCAAGTACGAGGGCACCTGGGCCAACGGCCTGCAGGACGGATACGGCTCCGAGACCTACGCGGATGGCGGTCAGTATTATCTCACTTCTTTCATTGCCAAACTGGATTCCATCCAGACAAAAATATATACGTTTACGCGGCCGTGGCATTCTTACGTGCGGTCGATCTCCACGAGAGAATACGTTATTGTATTTTAATTATACGATAACTAACATTCACCGGTTGCTTCGGCCCAATGACGCAAGCGGCACGCGTGTAATGTAAACCATATCTAGACTTTATAAACAGCGCAATTTTTATATTAATGACTCGAATTATGTTGTTAATCTGAGTAAAAACGATCAGTATAAATCAGTTGGAGAACCGTTAATGTGCGTTATTTGGTAAGCTTCCGATGCATTCCAGTGTTACGCTTAAATGTGGGATGCTCACCTAATGACCCAGATTACGCGCATATACTGGGAAGGAACCCTTGCTGCGTGCAATGTTTGCTGGAAAATAATAACTATCTGCAAGGAGCGGGCCAGTCACGCAACATTCATTACCCACCTTGCATGTAATAAAACTGTATGTAGTTCTAATACGCTTAGTATAAAAGCCAGAAGAATTACTCGTGAACACAGAACGTCCGTCTAAAACATCAATTCTCGACGTGAGAACTGTAAGTGTTTATTCTTCACCGTGCCAAATGACAATCTGAATCAATTAGGACTTATTCAACCTTGAAATAGATTGGAAAGTATTATGTTTGAAGCGGTTCTGTGTTGAGCGCGGGCAGCATGTCGTAGGGCCGTGAGACGCATCATACATTTCTCGACACACTAATGTGTTGACTCATAACCCCAATAAAGATTCGTCATTCACTAATTTATAATGTTTCGTGAGCAAACTTGTCATAAGCTTTTCGGGAAAATGAGAATTATGTTTTAATGAGAATAAGCTTTTGGTAGTATCGAAAGCTTTTTGGTAATAAGAAGAATATACTCTTAGGTACCTGTAATCCGTAATAAACATATATTTTACATGGAATTAGTAAATCAATTGTAGCTAAGGCTTACAAACATTCAACACAAATATAGCTAGTAGCATAATTTTCCGACGGCTCATTTTGGTCCAACTATTTTAATAGTAGTTTCAGCTGCAACTTATTAAATGTACACTGATTAATGTGCTAATCATTGTAATTAAGTTTTTTTTTATTAGTTCGCAAACAGAAATATACATGTTATATTTATACAATTCATAATTGATAACAAATTACAATTCGTATATTTCCTATACAGTGAACCTAGGTTTTAAAAGCTAGTTGCGCAAATAAAAGCCAACAGTAATCCAACGAATATAGATAACAGTTTTCACATAAATGTGTACACATGTATAGGATTTAAAATCACAACACTATAATTTTCTGACCTCTTTTGTAAAGCTATCGCCTTTTTCCACGTGAGAAAACAAGATCCATAGATATTCCTTCTGCATAGACAGGCACGTTTAATGTGTTTGTAGGTAGGTGTTACTGGACATATTTTGGTTCCAAAGGAGTTACCGTCGTCCATGATTGACTCACTCACAATATCCCAGCCCTTATTATGTTAGTCATGAAGCATGTAGGTACTATAATTTCGCTCAGATTTTATGGTAACCAGTAAAACCATACAGATGGCCAGATGTAGGTAAGAGTGTTACACTAGGCTGCAGCAATGCTTAATACCAGGCAGGCTTTAAACGTAAACCTATCATACGTGACAAAAAAAAGATAATATTTGTCGATGTTCATGCAAACAAGAATCTGATATGTGTTTGTAGCTATAATTTTCATCAAAGTGGATCCAACACACCTAAATTAGGTCTTTACCTATAAATTGCCGATTTGTATGACGAAATTGAGAAAAATGATATAATGATATATAAACGTCTGAACAGATTTAGATGCATTTGATAACTATAGTTAGATGGAAAAAAAGCTATGCACTGCGTATATCAATTTCTCAAAAACAGAGTATATGATAAAAATATACCTAGTTAAAGCAGTGAAACCGACGACACATTCAAAGAGGTGTTTTCAATGACTTCCCTATAAGTAATATGCACTAGTAATAATTTTATTTTTATCTAAAAGGTACATAATTCAACAATTGATACAATAAAAATTGTATTTGGAAAAAATATAGCTGTACGTAAAAATTACATTAACAGAACAGAAAAGCTATGTGATACATACAGCATTTTCGATTGTATGACGCGGATTCTTAGAAAGCCAAATATCATCGTCTGTATGAATTTGACTGTTTACAAAGTAAGGTCGGCTCCAACAAGGTATTTACAAAATATCAGCAGACATCTGGTAGTGACGAAACCTCTATTATCAGATAAATGACACATGAAACATTTTATGAATGAAACCATGATGATAATGTGGATCCGGAAGGAATGGTATGCAGGAAATGAGTGCAGGGATTTTTTTTAAGCTCTTGTTAGCCAACTTTTTTTGAATAAAATAGTTGGTTTTATTTAAATTTAAGCAACGTTGTACTAATTGTAGAGATAAAAATAATTCTACATATATTATTACATCGGATATACAAGACATACATATGTATATAGGTACATAAGTATGTAGCTTTTAAAAGGCACATACAAATTTGAAGAAAATCACCCAAAATTATCAAAGTATTTCAATACCAAATGTTATGTACATGTCAATATAGTAACACATACAAGATAACCAGAGAACTTTAATTTTATTTATTCTAAATCCGATTCTTAAGAGCATGACAGACTTATTTTTCAATATAATTTTACAATGTAACTATGCTAGTGCTCGTAACTAAACCCCTATTAGATCACGACCAATATAATGTGGTTTTTTAAGTATTAAAATTACAATCAATCTTACCTCAAAGAGATCATATATACCTAAGATTTTTCTAAGTATAGAAACATTTATTATAATATTAATACATAAAAACAAGGGAAGAAAAACTTAACATACTAATTCTAAATACAACAAAAAAGGGGGGGCACTTATAAAAGCCTAAAGATGGTGTAAGATTACAAAAGATTGGGCTCATTATCCTATTGAGATTGTAATGGTTTTCACCAAGCCCAGAGTGGCACAAGGAACCGCTGAGTTAGTAGGTGAATGGTTGGTGCCGGCCCTGGTCGGCGGCCCTCGCGGATAAATATAGCGCGGCACGCCTGCCGCCGCGCGCCGCACAATCGCCGACTCGGTTCATACACAACTCCTACACTATACGTGCATTGTTGTACTACTGGCTCGGATTTGAACTTCATCGGTAGTGGAGAGAGCTAGCGATTTGCAATATTCTCATAGTAGAGTCATCAAGAAATTAATCAAAAGGAGTACTTAGATTATCTTTAGGCTTTTCTAAAGATTTTCTAAGTGCCCCTTTTTTATGTTGCAGTTAGAAGTAGTATGTTTCGTTTATCTTCCCTTATTTTTATGTTTTATTATTGTAAATATACACTTGCTTACATCAAAAAGCGTCTGACATAATTTTAGTTTTTATTATAGGTGTCACTATTTTTTATGTGAATTGTGGCACTGTCCTGTTGTAGTTCAGAATGAACTGAGCGTAACGATAGTTAGTTGAGGAGTAACAGAGCTGACATTATATCATTTATACCATAATAACAATAAAATGTTAAGATAAAATCCTATGTAATATTTCAAAACGAGATTTGTAAAAGAATTTAAAGCTGATCAATTAGTAAGTGTTACACAGATCTTCGTTATAGCAATTGCAGCCAGGTACTACTAGGCCGGTTTCGGATTTAAACATTTGATATGAGTTTACTTATTAATAAGACGTCCATAGAATTTAGTTGCAAGGATACGTATTTTACTCAACATGGAAAAAAACAATTAAACTAAAATTTAATGGTCAAGATTCATCATTTCAATGACTATATTTTGCGAATAGCATGACACCAACGGCTAACTTTTTTAACACAAAATAATTAATCAAAAAGATCTCAATTTTGGATATCAATTTTGTCGGCGTTGGTTATGGATTGGAGCGTTAAAATTTTCCACATTTTATTTAATAAATTATTTGAAACAAATTCATAGTTTTTAAAATAAACCATTTTGTCGCTTACGCTTAGTTTTCAGCGAAATTTGGCCCTCGCGCCGTAGCGGCGTTGCAGGGCGCTTGGACATACGATTTCTGATTTATAATTTGCCACTGCGTAATCTTAAGAATGGTAGTGACCTCAGCCAAGTATTTCTGCAATTGCCACGTGGTAAACATATAAAAATAAAACATCATAGAAATAAGAGATATGCTTTGCACCGTAACAATACTTGGCCAGTAAAAACTTGTTTTCTTATGTTATGGGTAGTTCTTCTGAGGCAACATTTTCGATGTCTATGGATATATTTATGTAAGCAACTTACATAACGGCACGAATTATTTTTTTATACAGTTTAGGTTTGTCCTTATGTAGGACAAATTATATTTTAGAAATAATTGCAGTCTTTATACAAAATAAAAATATTTAAAGTTGGTTCTTCTGATTCATATAGCGTGTCCGCTTACCATTTTCCGGAACAAAATGGTCGATGACGCATTTTAGTTTTAATAAATCAATTTAAGACTTAATTATATCGAAAGAAGATGAATCGGTCTCTTACAAAAAAAAATGGTTATTAATTAGAACTATGTAATTGTGTGTGTAAATAAGTAAATAAGAAGTGTCCGGCGTATAATACTGATTAATATGGCGTAGGCTGCGCTTGACCGTATTTGATCGGGTATTAATCCCGAGAGGCTGCACTCCCGCACGAGGGGAGGCAGTCCTGTAACGAACGACCTGGAAGGTGGACGTGCGGCTGGTTGTATTATATCGCAGTGTTACGAAGGTAAATATCTGATTTATCTGTGCTTTGTTCAGGTGAGCTACTGATTACAATACCTACTTTATAAAATTTATCTGATTGTTTTACAACTTCAATCTGTGTTTCGTATGGTACTTTTGGGTTACAGATTCTTGTAGAAAAATGACAATACTGAAATCTATATGTGTGATGAGTTATGCATGATTTTAGGCAGAATTCTGATTCATCTGTGCCTGATTGATATGGTAAAAACACTATATGAATCATTAAAAAAATAGTTTTTCCCTTTTCTAGCACAAAAGGAGCTGTTTAGTGGCGTTATTCTGCTACTGGAATTCAACCTAGAGAAAATTCAGATATAGTCCAAGAAGACCTCGACCTTCCCGATGACAACAGCTTTTGGATAACTTTTGACTATTTGGAAACTTCTTCAATAGATGAAAAAGTTATAAATCCAAAGTTCACCAAAGATGTCCTATCGACCCTTCATCAGAAAAGTGTCGGTGATCGTTCAAGTTCTGACGATGAGGATATATTTGGGTTATAAAGCATCAATATTGTAAACGGACAAAAGTATCTGACATTATGTGATGTGATGAAAATTATATGATTACTCCATCTTCCTCAAAAAATTCAAGATCTCGTCATCAAGAAAACGACTTTGAGGAAGACACTGCGAAAAGTTAAGTCATAAGTCATTCATTGGTAAAGAATAAAGTTTACACGTCAATTATTTTATGGTAGATATACAATATACAACTGATTGTATTTTCATTATTCAAATATAAATAAAACTAAAAACTTAAATAACAACTTCAAAGCTATATCGCCAATGATGGCAACGTCAGGATGGTTAGCTTCACGAAATATGGACGTGCATGCTCCTCCTGTGGAATTTTGGCAATGGCTCGAACTGCTCGTTTCTGGAGCCTAAACGCCCGCTCCCATTCCGCGGCTCTGCCGAACAGTTCTGCTCCATACTGCAGTATGGAGTGAACGGTGGCAAAGTAGCACATTCTTACAACTTCTGCAGATACCACTTTGGCGACTCTGCTCAGTGCGAAGCACGCACTGCTCATCCTACCGCACACTTTATCAATATGGCTTTCCCAGGTTAAGCCCCTGTCGATCTCATCGCCGAGAAAAGTTGTCGCTGACACCTGGTCTAACCTTCTACCTTCCACGCTTACCGACAACGGTATGGTGGTATGTCCGGCCAAGTTAAAATGGAAAAAATTCGTTTTTGATAAGTTTAGAGCTAGGCCGTTGTTCTTACACCATCCTGCTAGTTGTGAGGTGGTAATGTTAATTTTCTTCTCCAGAACTTCAGAACTTGGTGCGACGCGTTTGTACCTTCATTTTCCTATGATTTTAGAATTATGAAAAATGAGTATAAATAAGTATACAGAACTATAATAGTCACTTTCACACAATTAAAGAGAGAGAATTAAAAAGTATATGTAGCTTAGAGTTTTTTTTTTAAATAATATTGTTTATCTTACCATAATGTATACTGTAGGTATATGATAACTTGTAATAGTTTTCCTTAAATGAGACAATAACAGTTGTTGAAATATGATTTTTTTAAATAAAGAGTTGTTTTTATTTTTGTATTTCTATTTCTGATTCATCTGTAACAAATTCTGATTTATCTGGACACAAAATATTTTAACGTCCCTATCATAATAACTAATTTATAGAAACGAGTCCCTCATCCAAATATATGTTATTTGGTATACCTATTTCCATTAAACATCATGTTACACACCTATAAGTAAAATAAATTTTTGGCCAGATGAATCAGTCGAAGAATGAAATTTTGAAGAACTATCCTAATAATGGTTCACAGTAAAGAAAAGCTGTACAGTGTACATAATAATATTGAATACTCTTAATATTACTTATAAATAAAAATGTGTTTGTTAGTTAATTGATCTTTTCACGCCCCAACGGTGCGATAGTTTCATTTATTTCTAATCTAGCATATCTCAAACTAAAGCTTTCTAACCATGATTCACATACAGTAAGATTTATAGTTTGAAACCACTCACCTATAAATGGAAGCAAGAAAGTAATCTCCATGACGCGTTTAAAAATATGACACAAATAGAAAATAATATATCCAAAATTAGAATTAGGTAGGATATGAATGAAAGGATGACGTTGGGCAATGAAAACAACGCCCAGTTCGGTAAATACCACGTTTGCATTTGATGATTCATAAATAGATTCTTGATTCGTAATAATTGTTCTACATGCAGAATTGCTATTGAAGCTAAGATTGACTTGATCGAATTAGATGATGATTTACCGAATTCTATATTGCTATGCCTCCAGACCTGTGTTTTGTGGTGACATCACCACCTTGTATAAATACTAAAATACAACAAGTTATGACTCAATTTGTTTAATTAAATTTTTTGGAGTTTGGTGAGTAGAATGGGCGTAAAAACCGAAGTTCCGTTTCATTTTAGTGATCCGCCAGCTATTCACAACTGAGTTCCAATACATTAAATACATCAATATAAATATTAGTATGTTTCATAGATAGTAGATACAATCACAGCATCATAACATTATTAATTTCAAGACACGATATTAATGTCATGAATAATTAACATGATTCATTCAAGTAATGCTCATTAATTAAATGTAATATTATAGCATAGTCTAATAAAGTTTATTTAAAAAAATATTGACTTTAAGTTTCACTAATAAGTTTATGAATAATTATTTTCATTTTTGCGACTTCAAAATTCAGATTTGGGAGTAAAGAATCTATAAATTTATAGAAACATACAATCCTATAAGTATTTTCATTAAAATCCATGATATTTGATGTCAGTATATTATACTTCACCTTGAAGTGAATAAAAAAATCCACACATATACAAAAGTTAAAAGTAAAGTCAGTGGATGCGATCGGAATCTAACCAAATCGTCGTCAGATCATGTATGTAGCAAACGAAGAATAATGTCCTAAAGAACCACACTAGTTTACCTACTACATATGTACGTATGTAATAACTGCTTAGTTGCTTAGTAACATAATAAACCCTGAAAATATCGAGAAAATAGGCAGGCAAGACACAGGATTTAACTGTCATAATTTGTGTGTAGGTATGCTGTTTTATTTTTATCAAAAAACAAACTACAAAAAGCACCATAAAAAGCCACTCATGAAAGAAACAATACCCAAAACACTTCACATAAACAAACATTCCGTAGAAATTTATTTTTCAAATTCAAATCGATAATTTCTCGAAAGCGGCTAATTTCTTAAAAACAATAAACAGCAATCCCTAGTTTACCAAACAAAATACTCAAAATTTCGTTACTTTTACATCCTACAAATACAAAACTGAACATTGGTCCTTCCGTGAAACTGTCTGGCTGTTATGATTACATCTATTCAATTATGAAAAGGTGAGCCGCTTCCCGCCCGCCCCCGCGCGCGATCCCGCCCGCCCAACTGATTCCCATGCTGAATTTAGTATTTGTTACTTCTTATTCTTTATGTACGTACAAAAAAAGCAGGAGAAATCGATAGGATTGAAGGTTGTTGATATTTTGTAGTAGCTATGTAAGTTGCAATATTAATCCAATAATATTAAATGCAGCGCACGGTGCTGGTACATAATTGTTTAATTTATCAAAATAATATCTGTTTATATTCGTAAATCTAACTTGACAATACGATTATATTGTGTTATTAATTAATAAAAATAATGTTTATTGTTTCTTTATTGACAATATTAGAATAACCGCATGAGTACCTGGATTAAATCTGCGCAGGACCGGGACGAGTAACGTAAAAGAAGAGAGGCCTATGCTCAGCAGGGGCCGATAACAGGCTGATGATGATGATGTTATTTTATTACAATATTGATCTATGATATTGATAACAACTCTTTCAAAAAGTGCTGAGGTATTAGAGGTCTCGCGACTTATGAGATATATAATAATTTTGTATATTTTGGCGCCCCTAAAAATGTGCATAAACACAAAGATATAGAGAGTTCCCAATATCTTAGTTATATTTTTTTATGGAGGTAGAGTAGGATCCCAAGAGTGATATAGGCAGCATTTATTCCAAAACAGCGGGAGTGAAGCCGCGAGCTTTCACTGACGGTATATAAGCGTCATATTGTACCTAATAATTAGAGCAACGCTCTAAGCTGCGATCATTGTAAAATGACTAAAGTAATAATCCACTACAGTTTACGTAGCCCTGCCCGCACAACCACCTCCTGCGTACTAACTAACACTAACTGCGTAGCACACACTAACACATATTCTGTGCAGAGACACGGCATTAATAAGCAACGTGCTACATTCCAGGAACATACCAAGGCCAGTGGATGCGGGGGCTGCGACACGGGTACGGGGTGCGGACCTCCGCGCCATTCGGGCTGGCTTCTCACTACAGAGGAGGTGCGGGGTCAAGGGCGCACCATCGAGGCTCGCTCGCCTCGCTCACAGAAGCTGGAGACCCTTCTGAACGACGCACGACGCGCATGGACGACGCGCGCGGCGGGTTCGTGCTCACCGTGCGGTCGGATGTCAACACGGCGCGCCGCGGGTCGCTCGTTGAGAAGACCAAGAAAGGACTGTTCTCTGTGAGTTCTTTTATGTATTTTGCTTAATACCTGCATAGGCAAAAACGTTCCTAAAGTGTAAAATATAGGCTCGTCACCAAAATGCTGGTCGCGTAAAAATCAAATAAAAAATTTAATTAAAAGTGCTGTGATTTGAATTGTTTAGCAGAATTATAGGAACGTGTGATCCGATTAGGGTGTAATATTTATGGTTAAATTAGTTTATTTGTTTTTTTTTTAATTTAGCATTTGGTTTAGAGTGATCTGCTTAAAACATTTTCAAATTCGATTGTACATAAAATCGCTTAATTTAGGTACCTCAGGATAGAATCCAATATATGCGGCATATGGTTCAGGGTTAAACAAAACGTAATTTCGATGAAATTAGCTTTCATTTATTTCATAAGGTCATTGCTAAATTCAATTTACTCTCTAAAGAAGTATTTTCCTAATTTAATCTTATTTTTGCCTGTTAGTATAATTATATTCGTAGTGTAAGAGTTATAAAAATATGTGTCTCTTTACATATCTATTTAATTAGTAATGCAATATTAGGAAAGCTTGGGCAATACGCGATCTTCCATTTTACTAGTCTAGCTCGCTCGCTAAAAATAATAATTAGATTTTGATTCAGATCTCTATATTTTATTTAACCACTAATATATTGGTACATATTACTCCTTCCGAATACAATAAAAACTTTTATTTTATTTGTGTGCTAGAACCGGTAGCACGTTTATACTTATTCAAGACAGGAAATTGCATGCAAACTTACGAAAATAACAGTGAATTAATGTATACATGCAAGTCGGAACACACCTCGCGCTGAAACTGCGTTTATTTCGATGGCAATTTAAATATTGACAAAGAAAATGGAAGGAACAAAAAGTTTTTCAATTCAATTAAGTATTTGCCAAAACCAAAACATACATATACTTTCCATGCATGTTGCCATAAACTTGTGTTCCTGTTACACCTAATAGATTCATTATATATAATAAAAAATAACATAATACAGTCTGACAGTGTGGATGATCTGATCTACTATTAATTAATACTTACATACTTTGCAACACCACCACCGACACCACAAAATAGGCCTACAGCAGCGACTAAAAGAGTAAATCCGTGATTTCAGAACTTTCGCAGACAGCGCAGCGCGGGCGAGCTGGACAAGCACGGGTCGGCGTCTGTCCGGTCCGGGGGCTCGGGGGGCTCCGCCTCCTCGTGGGTCTCCTCCGTAGAGAGCGCCCACTCGGCAATCACCCACGCTTCTCTGCACACAAACTCGAACACAAGTTTCGTTGTCGAGGTGGGAACCCAGTTTACCCAACGTTCGAGCCGCGACTCCATCAGCCGCCGCCGTCACATCCGACCCCGATACCCGCGCTTCATCGAGAATAACACTGAAACTCGTACACAGGCTCGCGGGCGTGGACACGGCGGGCCACGTGACCACGCCCGCGGTGGAGTCCGGCTCCAGCCTAACGATTAGACTCTCTAGAACATGGCTTTCTCGTTGCACGAACTTAGACGCTTTTGATGTGTGAGTGTAGCCGCAGCGGGCCCTCCACCCCCGGGCCGCGACTCACGTCGGCGGTGAACCAGACGCCCTGACTCGTCTGGCAAAAACATTACTGCGCCTAACTTTGTCACATTCGAAAAGTACGACATTATCATGTCATTGGCATGGTGTCACTCGGAGCCAATACTTGCACGCTCACGAACGTGCCAATTGAGTCACAAAGTTATAAATGAAAGAAACAATGGCGAAAATAATTCTCTGAATGTCTAACAAATTTATTTTGAACACCAACATGTTTAATTATGGTAATGATTAATACAAATGAAATTTCAACCGACACCTGCCATTAGTCAAACATTTCAGTATACCTACTTCTACAAAAATATGCTCGTAGCTTGGAATACCAAAGTTCAACTCATAAAAACTACTCATTAGGTACTTTATTAGTTACATACCACTCGTTACTAATGCATAATTCAATCGTACACTAACAATCCCAAAATATTATAACTATTTTACTCGTAAAATAGGTTTTTTACATATGAAAATGCTATCAAACAACGTTTGTTACATGTTTAAAACTGTGATTATTTCTACACAGGATGAACATTTGGACGCGAGTGTCACAGAAACATACATGGGTGAATGGAAGAACGATAAGCGCACAGGCTTCGGTGTGAGCGAGCGCAGCGATGGGCTGCGGTACGAGGGCGAGTGGTACATGAACAAGAAGTACGGCTACGGAGTCACCACCTTCCGCGACGGCACCAGGGAAGAGGGCAAATACAAGAACAATGTGCTCATCACCAGCCAGAAGAGGCTCTTCCTCATGCGCTCCGCCAAGTTCCGGGAGCGAGTCGACTCCGCAGTCAACGCAGCGCAGCGAGCCTCCAAAATTGCTATGCAAAAGGCTGACATTGCCATCTCCAGGTTAGCTCGCAGGACTTTTGCTATAACTTCTTATAATTAATCATCACCTAACAAGCAATTGCTTCAAGTAAACGTTATCGATTGCGCATAAATTGTTTGCCGATATAGCTGGATAATATTTCTTAAGTTCCATTTTTTTATTGTTCACAGAACCTCCACAGCTCGCGGTAAAGCTGAACAAGCCGACGAAGCGGCGGACCAAGCAAAAGAAGACTGTGATATAGCGCAAGCTACTGCAAAGCAGTTCGCCGCAGATTTTAAGCATCCTGGCTTTGACCGAATAGGATTAAGAGAAAAATATAGACAGAAACAAGCTTTCGATGCACAAGTTGCACCACCCGCGCCACAAGAATCTGACAAGATCCTTGACGGAAAGAGCATTCCAAATCATATCCCTCCGATACATTCACAGCTACCACAAACTAGTCAAGTCCCTAACGCGATGCCTTCCAGGAGACCCTCGACACAGTTCCCCCGCACGGTGCCGCCCTCAGACCCTCGACTCCCCAACAACGCGGGGTACAACACCGACAACCGCACGCTCGGCCCTCCCTACGGCTCATACAATGCTCCTAGTCAAGAACCATGGGCGACACAGAACTCACAATCCAATGTTCCAGACTACCAGAAAACTTACACACAAAATGACCAAATGGGTGCGTACGGCCCTTCAGTTCCTAGCGGAGCGCAGCCGCCAAATTCTGCATACAGATTGACGAGACAAGACGCATTGCCATATCAACAAAATATGGATCAGAGCAGCCAACCGTTCAGTAACCAAGGGCGTCGATTATCATCTGCGATGCGCCCAGGCATGAATCAGAATCGAATGCCAGCGCAACAAGAATGGAACACCTCACAAGGCCCGACTCGGCGACAGAGCGTGCTCGGCCAGCCGAATCACATCCCTCAAGATAGCACTAATATAGACGGCAGTGCACCCGGGTATGGCCGAACAGAATACCGCTACGGTACCGTGGCATCTGAGAGCACACTGGATAGACAAGCTGTGGCGGCAGACCCTCACGGTTATCGCCAGCCGATGGACCCGCAAGGTTATCAACAACCACTAGACTCTGGCTACAGGCAGGGCCCCGACCAACAGATGTACCGGCAGCAAACCATGGACAGCCAAGGACTCCGGCAAGCCACTCAAGCCGAGCAAGATATCGTCAATGGGACACAAAACATGAGAGCGCCGGGACAACGACCATCGATAGATTATTTCGACCACTACAAAAGGCCTCCCAGTAGAGATTCTAGTGTGGATCGGTACGGGCGAAGGTCGCGGCAGCCTTCAGTGGAGGCGGCGGCGCCCACGGCGGGGTCTCGCGCGGGGTCGGTGGCGCCGCAGCAGCAGCCGGCGGTGTCGTCGCGGCCGCAGTCCCGCGCCGCCACGCCCGCCGGGAACGGCCATCTGGCCTCGGGCCGCGGCTCCATCACTCGCGCCAGCTCGCGAGAGCCGCAGCCCTTCGAGGAGTCTCTCCTGCGGAAGCGCAACCTCGGACAAGACATCTCGCCATCCCCGTACCAGCCGAAGCGGACAGAGAGCTTGTACGTGGCGCCCAACCCTGCACCTCCGCCCGCACCGATGCCCAGCGGCGGCGGCAGCGGCGGCGGTGGTGGCGGCGGTGGTGGCGGCGGACGAAAGGTAAGATAAATAAAAAGAATAACGCTATACTAGTCATTATAAATACAAAACAAGAAAACAGATCTTAAATCTGCTGCCACACATAGACACTACAAGTAAAATAACACATTTGTAAAAAAATACATACACATGTATACATTTTATAAAAGTTTGAATTTTACACAAATACAATTAAAATTCAAATAAGTAATATATGTTGAAATGTTACATTCGACATGAATCTTCACCTATACTAAGGTACCACCTGTATAAGTATAGGTGAAGATTCATGTCGAATGTAACATTTCAACATAAAAAGCACTCAAAAACAACAAAGAATCAACAAACAAACAACTGTATGCTCCCTTTTTGAAAAAATAATAATAATAGGAACAATCCAGCTGCGTAGGTAGGTACAGTCAAGAAGGCGTAAGCTGAGCTTTGCATTTGTGTGAGTGATCACCCAAAGTACACTCAGACAATAAAATCAAATATGGCAGGTGGGCGGGGGAGTGAGATGGCGCTATCGCACGATGGAGAAGCCGGTTGTCTCACCTACACTATCTATGTACACCCACACAAATGCAAAGCTCAGCTTACGCCTTCTTGACTGTACTTATCTGATAGAGAAAATCAAAATGGTCATCGCCCAATTAGAACAATACAGAATTAGTACTTATTGTTTTTTTAAACTCATTATCTTATCTACACGCTTTTTCACTGAAGATAGACCTCGGATACATTTGTACAAAAATAAATAGATAGATTCATGGAGAAATCAATTACAAGTAAATACCCACAAACATAAGTAGGTAATTAGTATTATTAGTAATACCTATAAGTATAGCTTTTATTTTGTAGTAGTCACAAGTAGTATGTTCGGTTTTTCATTCATATTTTTGTCACTAAAGGCACTGTCATTACAATGAATGAAAAGCTTATCCAAATAATAATCAAAATGAATAAATAAAATAAAAAAGGCTTTATTCAACGACACATTTGACATTTCATTAAATTTCACTCTTTGTTATCACATATCACATTATTTATTTCTCATTTTCTTGTTTTATATCATGTCAATTACTTATGTATACAATTAATAACCAAAATTTAATAGGTTACATAGTAGCATAGACAGAGAGGTAGGTATGTAGGTCCGACAGGTCAGTTCGCGGCGCGCGCGGGCGGGCGGCCACTCGCGCGCGGCTCAGCCCGGTCTATTTCTAAATTGAGACAGTCACTCGCTGCCGCTTTCCGCGTATCACCTCCTCGCTAAATATAACTCTAAAAACTCCAATATCAGATAAACTAACTCTGTTTTATGATCACTGTTTAATCCTCTACTCAAATCGTTATTTTTTTTTGGAAAATCGGTTGTGAAACTATGTGACGGCATTGTGATCTGTGTCCTTTGAAGATATCGGCTAGTGAATTGGAGTAGTAAAAATGTGGTATCAAGGTGAGGAGGAGGAGGATGAAGACCTCATGTGTTCCCCCGCGATCCTCGCGCGGAGAGCCTCCGAAAGCTGGATCAATGTTCCTCCGGTCGAGGTAAACACTCACTTGCCTGCCTTGACCTTACGCGCGAGCTTATAACAAACGAAAGTGAAAATGAACAGTAGATAAATACTTCTTAACACACGAATACGAATTGTACACTGTTAGGAACTTTAATATGATAAAGTATCTTTAAACTGACGCTACAAGTGGTGTTATTGCTGAAAGTCACCTTTTCCAGGCATTTTCTATATGTATGTTTATGCGCGCACTGTTATGAATCTTGCAATAAAATCTAGGACCTTGTTGTTATAAAAAGATAAGATCGATTGTACTCTGTACAGCCCAAGTGTTACTTTTAATTATAGTTTTGACATCAGATCAGATGAACTTGCAATAATTCAAAAAAACATCTATTTCTATAATGACATCATCGATTACTTAAAATCTTTCATCGTATATTTATTGTCTCAATTTGATATTTCAGTCTGAAATTCACTCTTCATTTATTCAATGTATGTATGAGGGATGGCACGTGAAATTGTAGTTCACGGCTGTTTGTCTAGTACGGTAGTCGTTAAGCCAAGTCAGAGGCCTGTAGGGCAGTTTGAAAACTCTCGACACCAGAGTTGGCCACTCTCATTCGATAAGAAGAAGAAGTATGAGGGAACAAAAAAAACCACTCGATGTATCTATATAAACTATTTGTGTAAAATGTATAATGAGTGATTTTAAGATCTTCAATTAAAAAGAAAAAGAAGTACAAAAAAGCTCACTAGGTAAAACGTATTATTTATCAAACATTTGTGATAATCGTTTCTGTCACTCAGTGTTATTGGCTACTTGTTTGGTTTGTGTTTCGTGAGATAAAGAATTAAATACTACTGCATTTTGTGCATGGTGATATACAGGAGGGGCCAAAATACGGCGCGCTTGGTGGCACTATCTTTTAGCAAAATTAGTTACTAAAATTAACTTGATACAGGAAAATCGCTCATTTAACTTCGAGGTCTCTGGTTAGTTTTGTTTTCATAAACTATCATTCACTATTATTCTAGACTTAAAACAGATTTGCGTTGGTGGAGTTACCGTAATAAAAGTGTCGTAAACTCACCGTATGTGCCTAATTCTGGGAACAAATCACAAAATAGCGAACCGGCAAATATGTGGAGCGAAACTGTTAATAGATCCGGTCTTTACAAAGTCTGTCTTTACTTGTCATACAGTAAAATCAAGTATAAACATACACTGTATTTAAAAAATATACAAACAAACTATATGGTATTTTATGTCAAATTTGTTGAAAACACGTAGTTTAGCCAATTTTATCAATGAGTTATATTTTGTTCTTAGCTCGGAAAAGTAAAAAGCACATCATAAAAGAAGAAAGAATATAAAAAAGATAAAGAAAAAGAATCTTTATTGATAATGTCAAGTTGCAACATAGGTATAAGTACTAATATCATAGAATATGCTACACAAATTACAATATCTCGTCAAATCGAATTTATAACATTTAGTTTTAATAAAATTTTAACATACCTGTTCCTAATTATGAGTTAATTTATTAAGTGCTAACCTGCACTATGCGCCATCAGCCGCTCAGTCTGATGTGTATGGAAATGAGTGTGGATTTTCGCGCCTGGCAGTTAGTAGACCGTAGCCTAGTGGTTAAGGCGTTCTGACGGTAGCAGAAATACGCAGGTTCGAATCCTGCCGGTCGTGATTATTTTCGCTCATTTTCCAATAAAAGTTTAATTTAAAACAACCATAGTGCAGGTTAGCACTTAATAAATTAACTCATAATTAAAAACGCGAAAGGCCCATTTCTCGTCATATCAGGTGTCCATAGTACATCGATATGAGTGCTTGTTAGACATATTCTAACAGCACAAGTGGCGCCATCAGCCGCTAAGTCTGAAGTGTATGGAAATGAGTGTGGATTTTCGCGCCTGGCGTTCTGACGGTAGCAGAAATACGCAGGTTCGAATCCTGCCGGTCGTGATTATTTTCGCTCATTTTCCAATAAAAGTTTAATACATGTTCCTTGCTCTTTACAATATAATAAGGGAGGAACGAGTTACCATGATTTCTAGTATAGATGCAGCATATACTCCTGAACATGGCGACTCTGCTATTCTATATGGCAAATGATTGTAGGCAGTTACAGCTAATAAGAATATATTTGAATATCATCGAGAATCTTTGCTAACTGTTCACGAGGCTCTTAAGGCGACCACAAACTCGGGTTTGTGGTCGCCTTAAGAGCCTCTTTCTAATAAAACAATAACTCTAGTGCCGACACACGAGTTTTTTTTTACACGTGTGTTGTTGAACCTTCGCTCTTATAAAAAAATCTCATAAACATATGTACTAGTATGTGTATACATATGTATGTATGTACGTATGTATGTACTTACAGTTTCAATTTTTGTTTATACAGATGCTAAGCACGCCGCAGACCTTGCAGCGCAAGAAGTCTCTCCCGGACGTGGCGGGCATGCCCCCCGGCGGCACCGCGGGCATGTCCCGCGAGGAGGTCTCCATGCTGGGCTCGGCGCGCCGGGAGGAGGTGCGCCGCATGCATGAGGAGACGGAGAAGCTGAGGGCCAACCCTCTGCTGTATCTCGTCAGTCCGCAAGTCAAGGTACGGCTAGATATTTTACTAGATTTAAGAGATTATTATTTAAAATCAAACAAAGTTATTATTGACTTGTAGAACTAAAAAAGAGTATTTACATCTAAACTAAATTTAAAAAATCTACATGTGGTATGGAGCCAAGAACGCTGGCTGCATTCCCACGCTGGATTGCTATAGAAATCCTTTGCGCAAGGAACCAGCCAGCGTTCTTGTCTCTAGTGATGTCAATCAACATTTTATTTAATTTTTTTATAAAAGACTTCGTGCTTTTACCCCACGGACCAAAAGTTTCGAAGCCAAGCGGTACGAAAATATAATCAGTCGATAATGATGTATATTTTCGCCGCTTGGCTTCTTCTGCTGCGTCCGCCGCGGCTCCTGCCGCTTGTACTGTTCCTCTGAGGCGAGAAGGAGCTAGTGTATCGACGCAAGTTGCGTCCCATACAAGAGCTTTTCCCCGCTCCCAGGGAATCAGTGTGAGGCCATCGGGGCGCTTACCATCGTCACGGACCATGCCAATCGGTTCAAGAACTGATGGTACGTTGACAGTGGCAAGTGCCCGTCTCACTATATCATTCAGCGAGCCGTGGCGGGAGAATCTGCCTGCACTGCGAAGGCATGAAAGTCCGTGGAGGCCCTTCCTATCGACATCGCTACCACATGTGCAACTGTGTTGTTTGACAATAGCAGCTCCAATTCGCAAGCCGATAGCGATTCTGAAACTGCCATTGTCGAAAAGTGTACCGAGGTTGGCAGAAGGGAGGGCATGTAGCCATTGGCCAGATTCGTGTTGAGACACTGCTTGAAGCAGAGATTGTATCTTTTTATCGATATTGTAATAACTTATTACCGTTTTCACCGGCTACATTTGTTGCTGGTGTAGAGTCAACTACTTTTACGTAGAATCAACTACAAAATTTAATGTAGCACAGTAAAATCAATGTAAATATTAGTTCTCGATAAACTAAGCATAGCGGACCCCTACGCTTGCTACAGCGTAGCGCTACGCGACAGCTGCTACATCGGTGTCCAATAAGCGCGCTACGCATGTAGCACTGCTACGTAGTGTTAATTGGTCTGTTATATACAGAATTATTGTAACTATACATATATTTGATTTACTTACATATTGCACGTGTGACTCTCCAGGACTGGTTCTCCCGGCAGCAGCTGGTGATTCTGGTGCTGTTCATCAACATCTCGCTGGGCATCATGTTCTACAAGCTGCTCACGTAGCGGCGGCGGCGGCGCCACTCGCGCCCTCTACTGTAAATACAAGCCACTATTCAAACAAATGTAGTCTTAATTTTTGATGTGCGAAAATGATTGTTATCCGTTTTTTTTTTTCTTTTTGTCAATGTTACCATCAAATTTATTTTCTTCTCTTTGACGACGACTTCGGTTTGCTAGTGTATTTTCTTTGACGTTGTATATATGTGTGTATAAGAAAAAAAACGTTTTAATACGAAATGCTCTACCCCGTCAAGTTATATATTTCGAATAGTTTGACCGAGTTTTTTGTGAAGTGGTGAGAGCGGGATAGTAAAAAAATTCGAGCAGAATATTTTCGTTCTGTTTAGTAATGTGAGCTCGCTCGATCAGATCACAGATAAGTCGGTACTTGTTCTTAGTGCGAGAGTGAGGAAGTATTGTAATGTGTCCCGGGGTGGGGGGAGGGGGGAGTGCGCTGCGAGGCTGCGAGCTGCAGCGCGGCGGCTGACCTGCATATTGTAGGGTTATGCCTTTATCGGGAAACTTAGCGCCTTTTATTTATTTAACAACTGAACAGTTGTTAAACTATCTGATTGTCCGAACAAATTATGATCAAACTCCGACGTACTATCCTGTACAAAACACAACATGTCGGATTTTTTACTATTTCTTATGTACATTAGTACTTACAATAGAAGTTTATACGATCAATTTGCCAACATTAACTAATATAATAGCGTTTACATTTTTAAAATAGGGATTGATTACGTAAGTTACCTTAAACTCTACTGTCAAACTAGAAAGTTAACAAAATAGGAGTAATTTTAGTCCAACTTGTCCTCGAAGTTACCTTCACTTGCATGAACCGGGCCTCGTCCGGGCTCGGGCACTCGGAGTTGTACTCAAGCACAAATATATTAGGTAGGGCTTCGCCTATGTGTCTCGGAAACCTAAGGACCTAATTATGATATTAGATCTTTTGAAAATTAGATATACTACGTGACGTTAACGTACCAGTTAGCTACCTGATTACATTGCTTACCAACTGCGATATTTATACAATGTAGATAAAAACGCATGTGCATTATTTTCCTATTCTATAAATTAAATGAATATGAGATGTTACCAAGTTTTTATACAAAAATTAATCTTCTTTTTATACCTTTAATATTATATATATGATGTCAATTCTTTCGAAGATCGAAATGTTTGTATAGATTATGAAAGCTATAATGATAGAAGTTATTTATTACCATTGGCATGGGAAGCGTGCGTTTGAGACTGTTGGTTGAGATTGCGCCCGGGGCGGCGAGAGGGCGCCGCGCGCCCAGGGAGGGTCCTGGCGGCCGGCGAGTGGAGCCGGCCTGCGGGACGCAACCTCGCGCGCGACCGATGCACCCCTGCGTTCGCGGCGCGCGCGCGCAGCCCCACTGTACGCAAGTACAACGAAAGTAACTGAACACGCACATTCGTTGGAATGATGAAAATATAAATTTATTATTGTTACTTAAGACAATTTTCACAGTTTCATTATTGTGTAAAGTAATAAGTTATATGTCTAAGAATTTTAATTACTTGTATCGATTTTATCTACGTTTCACAAATAAAATATTTTAACAAAACTGAGCATAGTTTATTTTATTCTCTTTACCTCCTAGCTTTATTACTGAGCTATTATGACTGTGGAATAAACTACAGCGTTATGTTAGCCCTAGTGACCTAAATACGTGAACGTACAGTATAAGAAAATTTACCTAATCATGTACATACTTGCATAGTTAAACCGGCCACAGTAGATCTACCTTTTGGAGCAGGTATCGGCGATTAATTAGATTATTTCCTAGGGCTTCATCCACACGAGTGAATGTCAACTTTCATTAGTTCCGCGTCTCTATCGCAACACGGGTCTCGCTCCGAGGTGATGACGAGCAATGAGAAACGTATTCACAACTATGGATCACAGAAACTTCCGGTAAATTTTATCGTCAAATTTATTGCAAAATATAATTAATCCTAAGTTTTTATTCATTAATTCATCAATACTAAACATATTTTTTTATTTATTTATATGAGACTAAAGTTAAATAAAACTTATGGTGTAAACATAGTGAAACGACTGTAATCTTAGACATTTCTTAAAAGGACAGAGTGCAAGTCAGTGATTATGGAGCAGTGTCAAGGCACGGAAACCACTTTCTAGTTCACGACACGCAAAGTTCACGATCACTATCGTGCCTACAGTTTGCACCGATTGTGGTTGTAGAGTATAGATGTATAGGTCAACGGGTTGGATTTCATAGCCATAGGTATAAAGCGAAAGTGTATCATTGCCATCATAATTTTAAAAACTATAGCGTTTTTGTTGGTTTGTGTGTTTGCCATTCTCACTGATGAGTTCTCAGACAATTTACGCTATGGATGTAGTTTAGTGTCCTAGAAGCTTTATTAGACATCCTAGGGCTTATTTATTCCGTGGAAGGGCCTGATTGCCCACCACGATACTTTCTGCCCAAAAGAACTCGCCTATTGAATTAATTTTGCGGGGGAGCGATAACCCTCAGACCTAAGGAAACACGGCTCAAAAAGAGAGCTCAAAGTAGGCAAAGCACAAGTAGATACTAGTATCTTTTACATAGATATGTATACGTTTTAGGTCGAGGATACCAAAGACGATGCAATTGACTTGGACGATGTATTACCCAAAATCGGGGAATTTGGATTGTACCAGAAGCTCCTTCTATGGCTGGTGTGTTTGCCAGCTTGCTTGCCTTGCGGGTTCTGTGCCTTCAACCAGCTGTTTATGACGGATGTACCGGAGCACTGGTGCAGCGTGCCGGAGCTGGTTGCGGCCAACCTCACGCAGGAGCAGAGGAAGTTGATTTCAATACCACAGCAGGTTTGTATTGTTTTTTTTTTTTTTTTTTTTTAACTTGAACGGGTTTGCACTTGACCATAGTTTACCTGATAGCAAGTAAGGCTATGGCCTAAGATGGAGCGTGCTTACCCGATAAGAACCGATTCACTCTCGCTTTGAAGATCGCTGGATTATATTATAGTGCGTGGGGAACAGAGAGCCAGGCAGGGAGTTCCACAACCTAGCGGTACGAACAATAAAGGTGGAAGCGTACCGTTTCGTGCGGGTCTTAGGAACTTCCACCATAAACCGGTGTCGTCCTGCCGTACCTCTACTCGTCCGGTGAAAGAAGGGCGCGGGCGGAATTAGTCCGTGCAATTCCGCGGCACACTCTCCGAAATGCAACCGATAGAAAACCGACAAACTGGCGACTTTGCGACGGTGTTCAAGACTTTGAAGTTTCGCTCGGCACAGTTTATTATTACCAATGATCTTCTTGGCTCGACTCTCAATGGCCTCTAGTGCCTCAAGTTGGTACTTGGCTGATCCATCCCAAAGATGCGAACAGTACTCCATGCACGACCGAACTTGTGCTTGATACAAAGTAAGCAGCTGTTCCGGCTTGAAGTACTTTCGCACCTTCGAGAGGATACCCAACTTTTTGGCTGCAACTTTGGCTTTAGACTCAATGTGAGAGCCAAAATTAAGAGTAGGGGACAATGTAATACCAAGAAGATCAAGGTGGTCAGTTATCGGCACAGTCGAATTTCGGAAAGTGGGGGCCAGCTCGAATGGCCTCTTTTTAGCGGTGAAAAGACACGCCTGGGTCTTCGCAGCATTAAACCTGACTAGATTGGCATCACCCCAATCGGAGACTGCCTTGAGAGCCAGGTTTATACGCTCGACCATCGCCTCCCTGAGCCACTGGATCTCGGCCGCACTGGCCCGCGCTGTGGATGTATAGCTCTCTACAACGGTGCTGTCGTCTGCGTACCCAAAGGTTCCGGGTTTCAGCAGATCGTTAATATGCAGCAGGAAAAGAGTTGCAGAGAGCACCGACCCTTGAGGGACTCCGGCATTGATAGCCATTAGATCTGAGGAGCAGCCATCCACGACTACTCGAATAGACCTATCCCTCAAAAAGTCCGAAATCCAAGCACGAAGCCCAGCGGGCAGGCCGTAAGAGGAAAGCTTGCTAATAAGGCCATCGTGCCAAACCCTGTCAAAAGCCTTAGAAATATCCAGGGAAACCGCCAGGGCTTCCCCGTATTTCTCAATGGCTTCACTCCATATGTGAGTGGCGTACACTAGAATGTCTCCAGTGGACCGATTCTGGCGAAAGCCATATTGTCGGTCACTGAATAGGTCATTGTATGCATAGTTAATTGATAGATAATAATAAAAAGTGAGTAAAGATGGTTATGTAGTTCAGATGACCCAGTGGTCGAATGCCTGACGGTTCCATGTAAAAACATATAATAACATACAAAATATATAGATAGAGGAGTTAACATATCAGCTAATATGCAACACAAATTGCAACACTTATGTCGTCAAATTGAATTATAAGTTCATATGGTAGCAAACATTGGTGTCAGGAATACTTAAATTACCTCGGAGGCCTGTAATATGATTTAACATCCGCTGGCCTACTAATGTCTAAAAGTCATAGCCTACAGAGATGTTTAACATCAGGCAGACTGATTTAACCGTAAGCACAGAATACCGTAAGTATATGATGCGTTAAAAAAACCGGAACAAGCATGTCATGCTGACCATGGTTAACAATATATTATAAAACAAAGGCGACGGCGATTTGAATCTAAGTATTTAATTTACATATTTTACCCCTTATAGCGTTTTGGACGTTTTGAACGATTAATAAATAGTTCTAATTCAATGTATGTTTACACTTTCAGGGTGGCGTATTTGAGAAATGTTCAAGGTACAAAATGAATTGGACCGAGTTAATACGTACAAATAATTTAAGCAGTTGCAATTACAGTTCAGATTGGCCTGTAGAACCATGTTTAGATGGTTACGAATATGATACATCTGTAGTACAATCATCAGTTGTTATTGATGTAAGTATGAATTAATTTTACACGCTCCATCTTAGGCCATAGACTGCTTACTATCAGACAAACTATGGCCAAGTGCAAAGCCGTTTCCGTTAAAAAAGGAATACTCGTAAATGTAATATCGTGTCATACTTAAATGATATAGTAGCATCTACTTTAAAAATACCGGAAACTCTGTTTTCCAAAAATCTTTAATATAGGTAGCTTCAAAGCGAAACTAAATTGGTTATTACTCGATAAACAAGCTCACTGTATCGTAAACCTCAATAGTTGATTACTTAATATCAAGCAACTTGATAGGTAGACCTAGTTTAGTAAAAAACGGCAATATCAATTTAAAAACCAATGCAACATTGTCAGTTAACATTCGTTAAATCAGTTTTTAATTAATTAACGTTTACTCGATGTTCTTTTAACCAGCTTTCCCTCGTTTCAGTTCGACCTAGTTTGCGAGTACGATATTTATCCGACGCTCGGCTTAGTGGCTTTAAATATCGGAGGGCCAATCGGTGTCTACACGTTTGGTTATCTAAATGATAGGATTGGACGAAAAAAGACCTTTTTCATTTGCCTGACTACATTGTTGGTGGGTAGCTTTATGACGGCATATGCTCATGAATACTGGGTCTGGATACTGGCTAGGACTATCGTAGGACTGACCATACCAGCGGTTTATCAGATACCTTTTATAATATGTAAGTTATCCCTAGTTTATTTATCACGTACAAGAGAACCAGTTCAAACAATTCGTTAATATTTTAGCGAATACAACCTACATACTTAAACCACATCAACGTATTATATTTGTATGTACCTATTAAACACAATTCATAATTGATTTAAGTACTTACTTCTTTCATAGCTTTACTAAATGTATGTTTCAGCTTTAGAATTAGCTGGACCTAACTACAGATCCTTCGTAACAGTAATGACATGTGTGTTCTACACATTGGGCCTAATTCTGCTATCAGGAGTTACATATTTACTGCGAGATTGGAGATCTCTTGCGCTAGCAACATCTACACCTTTCTTGCTGTACTATTTATACTGGTTTGTGTTGCCTGAATCACCACGCTGGCTGCTGATGATGGACAGACTCGAAGAAGCAAATAATATACTGAAAAACATTGCCAGAGTCAATGGCAAAGAGTTGCCGGAGGAATATACTATAAAGTTGCAGAAACAGGTAAATGTTACCAAAACAAAAGTAAAATTTGCAAGTAGGTGGCTGGCTATCCTCGCACTATATACCATGTACATACAATGTTATACTTAGTTTACCATATTTTTTATGGTCAAAAGACAAGTATCGCGCTTGTTTATTCCAGATCAGTAGCACCCCTAGTTTTAAAAGTCAAGACCAATTTTTTTATGCTCAATAAGAATATCTGACAGAATGCCCTTGCATTTTGTGACGGTAGGTTCAATCTTGATTCAAATTACGATTAGAAGAAATAAAACCAATCTAACTTACTCTCGACTACTATTAGATCTCATTTTGTTCATTAAATTAAGAAACAACAAATAAATAAATAAATAAATATTCCGGGACATTATTAACAATATCTCAAACCTCTATCTTCAACAGGTGTTGTTACAGAAAGAAAAAGGCTACACCGAGGCAAAGACAGCCAGCGTATTCGCTTTGTGTCGAACTCCAAACATGCGGCTCAAGACATGCCTTATCACTTTGAACTGGTGTGCGTCAGAAATGGTGTACGTGGGTCTAAGTTACTACGGCCCGGCGATGGGTGACAATCAATATATGAGTTTCTTCTTATCATCGGCGGTAGAGATACCGAGCTACATCGTCTGTTGGTTTGTAATGGACCGCATCGGAAGAAGATGGCCGCTTTGTCTCTCGATGGTCATTGGAGGCATTCTTTGTATTGTCACTATATTACTACCCGAAGGTATTGAGACCTTTTTATCTCTTGTAGGTATTTGTTAGTACTTAGTAGGTATGTTGATAAGGTATTTGGTATGTGCATAAAGCGATAATAATGAGTACATATGCATATAAATATCGACGTAAAGCAGATATTAATATTTATCTACATAGGTAAAATTTCCGCGACATATAAAAAAAAAAATTGTTCATATAGGTAAAATAGAAGGATCTCTTTTTATAAAAAAATATTTCTTAATTTCCTAACAATTTCCTATGTATTTTAAGTTTATTGGCCTCTTTCAGATGCCATGACGGAAACCCTTGTCCTCTACCTGATATCGAAGTCTTTCATCTCAGCTTCGTTCCTAATTATTTACCCCTACGCTGGAGAGCTGTACCCGACGGAGCTGCGAGGGGTCGGGATTGGCACGTCGGCCTACATCGGAGGCCTGGGACTCATTATCATACCATTCGTTAATTATTTGGTGAGCTTATTATCATACCTTAAGCGAGTGTGGCTCAGCGGTTCCAGTGTCTGCTTTTCATCCAGACGCACGCTGGTTCGAATACGGCCCTACACTATTTACTTGTAATATCAAGTTAAGTGTGGATTTGCACTCGCTTAGCGGTGATGGAAAACATCGTGAGGAAACCGACATGTTTGAGGACTACAATATACGTGATATACGGACATGTGTCTTCCGTGGAAGGAAAAGGGCGCCCACCACCATGTATAAGCCCAAGAAAACTCCCCTAGCCAATTAATTCTGCGGGGGAGTCACGACCCTCAGTCATGACGAAATACGACTCAAGAGAGTGTATTATCATACCATAGTACAAAAACGAAAGTGACTTTGTTGGTCTGTTTGTTCCGCTTTCAGTCGCAACGGACTGACGGGTCATCCAGATTTGTGGTATGCTGATAGTATAGGGTTCTAAAAGAGGCATAAAGCGATCTCTTTTCATACCTTATTTAGAATTACAATTCTGTATAACCTTAAATATGATGATTATACAATGTAGAGAGTGAATGTGTTAACAGAGGTCGTAGATAAAAATCTAAGTATCTCCACATAAATTTAATCGGTTCGTTAGTTTAAAAATCAACTCGTATTTGGGTGAATCTCAAAAGCAAAAAAAAACGACGGGAATGCTGAGAACGGTAGTGCACTTTGCTCATTTATGTTTTTTTATACTTTGTTTATGTAGTGTAAGTACTTCTCTATATTGACAAAAAATTGGATAGTAAATTATTTATAAAAGTAATAAAAAAAAATATCAAAGTCCCAGACCCTAATCCATTTTTAAATATGTACATCTGCAAATATTTTAATAATTAGGACTTAATTTTTTTTAATTATCATATACATAACAATATTGTCTATCAAAAAACTATTTATCTCTTTTCCCAAACATTTGACAAGCAGTTAACTTTTGTCCCAAAAAAAAGTATCATATCGGAGGACAGTAAGTTTTAGTCGATTATCTCCGTCAACATTGCGTTGTTACGCCCCGCACCTATACCCTACCTCGAATCAGTCCAGCTCAAGCTCCCAGTGCATATGCACATGTCACAACTCGTTCTGGATTCCCACCAAAAAAGAAAGTTTATCATTTCAGTGATGTGGGGACAATTTTTTTCTAATTTCGGTGGCCATTATAACACTTATTTAAGTTTTTTCATATTTTTATTTTAAATTCGCTATACGAACTGTTTTGTTTCAGTAGTGTACTTATTTCATAATGGTTTTATTTTCTTGATAAATTGAAATTAACCTAAATTTTATCATCTCGGTGTTATCATTTCAGTGGATTCGGTGGACTGAAATACTGGTCAGAGATCCTTGTGTCAAATATGAAACCATAATTTTGTGATGTACATTTAACCTATAGTGGGGGTTAGATTAACAAACGAAGCTATCTGCAGTCTGCACCTATCAATATATCATGTAGGTACATATTATATACAGCAACGGACTATGATAGGGGTTTGTTGCCTCCGTGGTTATAGAAAAATTATATTGACAGCGCAGAAGATATCAAGTTCAAATTTGTGAACAGAACAGCAAGAAGATCTTCGTCTTCACCGTCAAATTATGTAATTTTTGATTGAATTGTTAACTTTTTTAATAATATTTTTTGTTAGGTTTTTTTGTACGAAAAAGTCTAAGTCATTTGATGTAGTTATCAGAAATGATTGCTTTATATTTTTTATGTTCCTAGTAGGTAACTGTAACATGTGCTGCGATGCAGAAATATAATGACAAAAACAGTCTGATTAGTGAAATAAAAAAAAACTGAATTATAAATTAATAAGAAAATAATATCTTTCAGTTAGCTATTTGTACTCTTAAGTAAATTAAATATAATGAGAGTCGATTTCATAAAAGTTGGTAGAAAAATATAACAGTCCACGCACAGCCCAAAACAATGGACGGATCGGGCTAAAATTTGGAATGAAGGTAAATACAATACTATGACGTAGGCATCCGCTAAGAAATGATTTTTGGAAATGCTTTTAAAGGGGTGAAATAGGGGATGCAAGTTTTACTTCTTAATGCGAGCGAAGCTGCGAGCACCCACTATTTGTATATATGTTCAGAGGGTTGAATTAATTACAATTCAGAATTATCCTGGTATTGTTACTAATTTAATTTAGTTATCAATTTAGGTATTATTGATAGCATTTCTATCAAATAAATTAGTTATAATCGAACTTAACAAAGTACGGAACCCTAAACATTTATTCTTACTTCTATCATTTCGGTGGACTTATTTCATTTTGTTGTACACTTTATAATTTCGGTGGGCATTTTTATCATTTCAGTGGTCATTTTTATCAATTCGGTGCACACTTATCATAACGGTGGGCTCACAAAAATTCAACCTTAAATATTTCAGTATATTTTTATTTAATTTGACGTCCACTCACGTATATGTTACATAAATGGGTTATGTTTTAAATAGCACTATATATATGGCTATATCGTTGAAAATAAAAAATCACACCGAAATGATAAAAATAAATCACTTGTTGAGAACGACCCATTTACGTAATGGTTTGGTAGGCACTTATTAGTAATGTTTTGTTTTGAAATATCTATATACATAACAGTCTTCTTCTTCTTCTCAGAAAAAGAGAGTGGCCAAGTCTGGTGTGGAGAGTTTATCAAGTCGCCCTAAGGGCCTCTGACATGGCTTAACGGCTGTACTAGACAAACAGCCGGAACCTACAATTTAATGAGACATCCGACCCACGGAAGCGCCCAAAATGGAATGCCACTTTTCGGTCACCCATCCAAGGACTGACCGTGTCGACCTTTGCTTAACATTAGTAATCGCAAGCGATTGCCTCCACTAGCTGAGCCTCATGTATAGTAGAAAGACTTACATCTATTATTAAATTAGGCATGTTTTGTGTAGGTCACCAAAATTATATCACATCTTTATGTTCCTACACAGTCATGACAATCGAATCAATTTGTCAAACGAGTTTATGATAAGGTCACCTCTCGAGCTGGCTTGGGTTTGGGGTTCCAAGATAAAGATGCCATGAGATAATACACTCGTGCGTTTATTATGGGAACGATTTATGTTATATTTTGAAACGTCGCATTCTATTTATTGTAATTTACATAGGTAGGTACCCAGCTCACAAACGTTCATATTCATATATTATCATAAAACCAATTTACACGTCAAATTAAAATAAAATACATATTGTATAGTCTTATGTCCTATGAATAACTTAGGTTTATCTAAGTTACAAAAACATTATATATTTAATATAATATATAGGTACATCGAGTAAAAAACATACTTATATTTTCTTATTAAAAAAAATCATCCAGGTCATAGAACGAGTGCCCGATAAGCCAGCGCTGCAACCTAGACTTAAAACTACCTAGGCTAGGAGCATCGGTTATAGAAACCGGTAATTTATTATATATATTTGGGCCCATGACATGTGTGAGCTTGGCTGATTTGACCAGAGTTCGATTTATCCCAACAATTTTTCGAGTATCACGCATTTCGTAGGGTACGAAACTGGTATATGTCACATATGAATCGAGATTCTGTCTCATATATTATATATAGCTATTTGCATTATAATGATCCCCGGAAGCGTGAGGATTCTTAAACGTTTAAAGTATTCCCTTGCGGGTGTGTCGTATGCCACACCAGCAATCGCCCTAATTGCACTTTTTTGAAGGCAAAAAACTTTTTTCCACTCCGCGCACTGGCCCCAGATTTCCGCACCGTACCTACTGAATCAACGAGTGCACGGTGGCGAAGTAGCACGTCCGTGCTACCTCTTTAGATACTAACCGCGCAACACGTCGTAGAGCAAAGCACGATCCGCTAATTTTTCCACATACTTTATGTACATGATTGTCCCAACGTAGAGCAGAGTCTAGCTCGAAACCGAGGAACGTCGTGCAATATGTCTGTACTAGTTTGGTGTTGCCAACTGACACTTCTAGAGGCCTGCGATTCCGGCCATCATATAGCTACCATACCGATTGCTTATGATCATATTTGAGTTGTTATCCAGCAAATAGTCATAGGACATAATGAACCCATGTATCTACTCAACAACATACTGAGCTACTAACGACCTAAGTAATTCAAGACTAGAATAAGCACTTGAATATGTACCTAAGTTTTTATCTTCCTAACAGGGTTTAGACCACAGAAATCTAAATAAACAGGTTTCGGAACAATATTGGTCTAAAGGCCCTTCTTGTACCAGTTTATTTAGATTTCTGTGGTTTAGACAGTTGTCGCTATTGTTGCATTTTATTCTCATTTATTTAACTTAACATATATTAGATAAATTAATGGGAACTTTAATGTTGTAAACGTCGATAACATAGGTAGGTACATACATGACTACTAAATAGATAATGTCTTAGTAAATAGTTCAAAAGCCAAGGGCGCACACATTTAACACATGTTAGGTATTCTTAAAATAATTTACTACAGCTCACAAATAATTCATACACTCATATCTTTTATCAATTTCTTTACCATGCCACGTCTTTACCAATAAATTTCAGCTTGATTCTCTTCCACCTCCAGGGTTCCAGCAACCTGGTCCTCCCGCTGGTGGTAATGGGAGTACTATCAGTCATCGGTGGCATCAGCGCTCTCCGCCTGCCTGAGACCCTGCACACGTCTCTACCACAGACCGCTGAGGAAGGGGAGCTGTTTGGGAAGGACTGGACCTACGCTGACTGCTGGTCTTGTGGCGGACCCAGGTTGGAAACATTTGTGAACTATAAGGAGTTTTTTTTCTTTCTCCTCCTTCACCAAATACCCCCTGTGTTGCAGAGGCCTTTGTTTGGCTTATGATACATAGCTTATGATAGATGACGAGTATATCTAATTAAAATAAAAGTTTGATACATTACATTAGCAAAACACTTTGAATACCTATCTATAGATATTCAAAATCAATTATAAGGAGTTACTTATTGAATAGTCGAGATAATAAATATTAAATGACACTCTCGGGACTCCATCGACTCTATCTTCTCTTCATGCCAAAAATAGCAATGATCCGTCGCGTAAACTTACAAACCTTCGCTTTTATATGCATGTATAAATACTATTAAAACTCTTATATTAGTACTAAACTAATTTCTCTCGTCATCAAATACAAGCAACGCAGTACTATTTGTTGTTTAGGTAGGGGAGCGGAGGGTATTGCCGTACACCTAATTTCTAACGTCATTTTCTTGAATTTTTTCAAGTACATCGGTAGTTAATTATTATTAATATGAAGTCACCCTAAATTCATTAAAATTTATATTAAAAGTAAAGACAATCAATTTGAAATATCGTGGAACTGACAATAAGTATGTTTTTCTTAAGTTGGAATGTACGGTATTACCCGACACTTGCGTGTAATTCCGTACACCTTTCTTCTAATTTCGTACATAGTTTGAAGGCTCAAACTAAAGCATGATAAAAGGTATTTAGTTGCAATTAAAATGGTTTGTATTTCAAAATTTTACAATTTTCGCTAAAAGCCCATACATACACATTGTCCGCGAGAATTCGCGAATTCTCTCCTCTGCATAAAGCATGTGCCCCCTTTCCACAAGATACGCATCTGAACCATAATTCTCGGTTTTTTTGCAAACTCGCCACATATTAAGCACAACTCGTCAATAGGTACCTTGTTGCCCTTCATAATAAAACTGTTCATCATTATCATCGCACAATACGTTTTCGTTAGCATCAGACGATGATGTTGAATATCTCCTCTTTTTGACGGTATTTAGTACCTAGATAGATAGATAGATAGATAAACTCTTTATTGTAACACACATTGACAAAAAAAGACAAACAGAAACACACAAGACTTAAAAAAAAATATAGTGCCACAACTGGCGGCCTTATCGCTAATAGCGATTTCTTCCAGGCAACCGTAGGATGGACAGGAGTCGAAAGAAATATAAAGGATGGGGTGTTCAAAAAGAGAAAATATATACAAATAATAAAAATATTCAATAATATATATATATACATATACATACAATAACACATATTACATATACGTGCAAATAACTATAAATATATAAAACATATACATATTATACCCATATACTATAACGACAAAAGGAGACAACTATAAACACACGAATTCAACAGCAGATTATTGAGTCTAGGTACCAGTTTCTAACCTGAGTTTTGAAGGCCTCGAGAGTCTGAGCTTGCTTGATACACAAAGGCAAGGCGTTCCACAAATGAACAGCTCTTGCTGCGAAAGAATTTTTATAGAAAGAGGTGCTGGCCGTAGGAGTCTTAAGAATAAGCGTACCTGATGACCTCAGATTTAGGGAGTGGGAGTCATGCACATAGGAAAATTTACATTTTAAATAGGACGGGGTGGTGGGATTGAACAAAATGTTGTAAACTAAAGTAAGGATATGAGTATTCCGTCGTAGCTGAATGGGAAGCCACTTGAGCTTTGCGCGAAATTCGGATACTTGATCATATTTGCGTAACCCAAATATGAATCTAATACAGAAGTTTTGTAGGCGCTCAAGTCTGACAAGTTGATCAGCACGTAAGTCTAGAAAGCAGGCGTCAGCGTAATCTAGGATAGGTAGAAGAAGAGATTGAGCGAGCGCAACTTTGGTGGCAGTGGGTAAAAAATTTCTGAGACGTCGTAAAGACGCCCCGGTCGCAAACATTCTACAACTAATAGCATCCAGATGGGCATCCCAACTCATGCACCGATCCATAGTAACGCCAAGATTTTTGACCGACTCGCTGTACGGAATACTAGTCCCATCAAAGATAACCGAAGGTAAAGTAGTCCAGTCAACCTTAGACAGCATACGTGAACTGCCCACAACGATGACCTGAGTCTTCAAAGTATTTAACTTCAAGCCAAAAGTTTGACTCCACTGCATGATTCGGCAAAGATCAGCGTTGGTAGCAGCCACCGCAGAATCAAGCTCATTGACACGTGCCTGGGTGTATATTTGGAGGTCATCCGCGTAGAGGTGGTAGGATGATGCAATGCAATGAGATATGGAGTTTATAAATACTGAGAACAGAAGAGGGGATAAAACGCCACCCTGAGGAACACCCGCAGTCGTGTTACACCAAGAAGAAAACTTATCTCCAAGGCGAACCCGCTGCCGGCGTCCAAAGAGGTAGCTGCGAAACCAGTCAATCACTAGCGGAGATACGTTAAGAGAGCGAAGTACCGCAAGGAGGATATCAAAATCTACGGAATTAAAAGCATTACTGTAATCTAACAATGTTAGAATAGTAAGCTTGCCGCTATCCATGCCTTCGCGTATATCATCGGTAATTTTGACCAAAGCTGTAACAGTACTGTGCCCAGGGCGGAAACCAGATTGGAGAGGATTGAGCAGACTGTGCCGCGTAAGGAAAAGATTGAACTGTTTATGAACAAGCCGCTCGAGGACTTTGGATAGGAAAGGAAGGATAGAGATGGGGCGGTACTCAGAAAAGAATTTGGGGTTGGACTTTTTAGGCAAAGGAATGATCTGTGCTTCCTTCCAAATGCAAGGAAATTCAGCATTGGTGATGGAATTATTAAAAAGGAAACATAGTACAGGTAGGATACAACTAAGGATAGGCAACAGCATGTTCTTGCTTATAGAGTCAACTCCAACAGCGTTGGAAGAGATTGATGATATACTTCTCTCAACGTCACACTCAGTAAATTGTTCAAGAGAGAAAGAAGAGAAGTCAGGAATAGGAATGGCCGAAAGATTGTTGATAGTAGAGGCTTTATGTTCATCTGATATAGCAGATGTGGAAGAGAAATGTGAATTTAATGAGTCAATATCCAAATTATTAGTGCCAACAGATAGCTTAGATTTGCCAATTCCCATTGTATTTAAAAACTTCCAGACTTTAGCAGGATTCATTTCATCTTCAACCGATGAATGAATATGTCGTCTCAACGCATCTCTACACACCAGATTGCAGCGATTACGAACCTTATTGTACTTATCCCAGTTGATGTCAGTAGGGCGAGATTTATATCTGCATTTGGCTATAACCTTTTTATGCATAAGAGTTTTAATGTCGTCGGTAAGCCAGGGCGCTGGAAGATGTTTGATTTTAATTGGTCGGAGAGGTGCATGCTTGTCGTAGAGTTGAATAATGATGGAGTTGAATATGGCGACTTGGTCATCAGTAGAAGTGGCATTAATCACTGGGCTCCAATCAATATTTTCAGCATCATTAAGGAGAGCTTGACGATCCATGCTGGCAAAGTTGCGCTGAAGAACAATTTGAGGTTTGGATTTAGGGGGACGAATTTTGTATGATAGATATATTAAATCATGGTAAGAAAATTCATTGACAGTATATTGACCGTGCTTAGCAACATGTTGAAGAGAAGGTCTTTTTGAGACTCTTGTTTTTTTGCATGTGTTTTTTTAATTCTTCTTTTTCTTTCTTATCGTTCTTTTCTGGGCTTTATTTTCTAGGTAAGTTTTAATTGCCGTGGAAAAGAAAATCGTTGAATGTTGTTTAGGCCTTTGGCTTTTCCCCTTTTCTTCCTTTTTCTTTTTATTTGGCATTGAAGAAATATCCCTCTAAGGTACATGATAGGATGTTCCGGGGTCAGGTGTTGTTAGGACTTTTCTTTTAGTTACAAGCTTACATAGATATATACAAGATTTACTGTGACGCAAAAACAAACGCATTTATCTTGCTAACTTCACTCAAAATCACGCTGTACGAAATTGGCCGCTGTACGGTATTACCCTCCGCTCCCCTACAACAGACAATATAGATCTTCATGTAAACTTTCATTCCTTTATCAAATATATTATTTTTTACCACGCTTTTTCCACAGACAAGTGGCAAATGCTGAATCCTATGAGAACCTAGATCAGCTGGAGCTGACGCAAGCTCCGGTGGAGGATGAAGTTCCCGACCTTTCACTGCGGCGGAGGAGTTCCATGCGCAAGCTGGTGCGCCAGACCAGCGTGGTGGACACGCAGCGGGACATGGACGGAAATATCAACATGACCTACTGGTTTTAAATATAATTTTAACTAATATAACTTGCACTGGACCAATGTCTGCCTCTAAGCTGATAGCCAAAGATTTCAGCCTAATGGTCTAAGTTGATGGCCTAAGATATCTAGTTGTGTCTTGGTTTAGTGTTTAAGAATAAGATACATTTATTGGGATACGAAACAACACGAGATACAGAACACAATAAAATATAAAGATATAAGTAGGTACACGTTTCGTCTCACAATCCGGCCTTAACTCAGCATGTGCTGGATACAAGCATCCAGCGCTGGTTTAGGTAAGTGGCATAGAAGAATTTTTATCTGAACAATAAGGGATGATAGAGCAATAGGGGGAATTACTTACACCTACTTGTTGTTATTGAAATAAAAATTTGAAAATGAATTTGGCTATTTTACAACAGCGAGTGTGGCTCAGCGGTTCCAGTGTCTGCTTTTCATCCAGACGTACCCTGGTACGAATCCGCCCTACACCAATGACTTGTATTTTTCAAGTTATGTGTAGATTTGCACTCGCTTAGCGGTGAAGGAAAACATCGTGAGGAAACCGACATGTTTGAGGACCACAATATCCGAGGATATGCGTCTTCCGTGGAAGGACCTGGGCGCCCACCACGATGTATCTGCCCAAGAAAACTCCCCTAACGAATTAATTCTGCGGGGGAGTCACAACCCTCAGTCATGAGGAAATACGACTCAAAGAGAGAGATTTTACAAGAGAAAATTAATAATATCAGTTGGTTGTATATAAGTACTCTCACACGCTAAGCAGAATACGACAATACTTCTTACGTTAATATTTTTTATCAATGTATTACATAAATAATGTACCTACGCATAAGTATATATTTTTTTTTTAACATGAAATGGCTTCCGCTTGACTACAACTTGCCTGATGTTAAGCAACGTTATAGTCTACGATGTAGCGCGCTTGCCTAGAAGAAACCGGTTTACTCTCGACTTGAAGACCGACAAATTATAGTTCAAGGGGAATAGAGATTCGGAATCGGGGTTCGGATTCGGGATTCGGAGATTCGAGATTATATTATTAGAGTAATGATGATTTATTATTTAAAAAACCTACGAAAGACCCGATACGTACAAGATTTGTACTTTACTGCAATGTGGCACCGGCTCCCGGCTAGCAAAAGCTCTCTTTAACCCTTAATCACTGACGTACGTATGTCATACGACACCTAAACGGTTTTTCGTTCATAATTTGAATTTGGGTGAGAATTTAGCCGCGTCCTTTTTTGTAGTTTCCTAAACAATAGTGACGCATATAAGACGAAAAGGTTTGAAAACGTAGCACATGCCATAGCAGGTGAGATTAACCACCTGACGTATGTCATACGTATGGTCAGTGTTAGTGTAACTTTTATGATTTTGCTATTTTTGTTTGTTTGGAGATAAACAGAATCAAATGTGGTCTAATATATCTACCGGATTGTCAACATCTTCAATCTTCATAATAAAGTTAATGACGTATGTCAACACTAAAAAAGGGGAATTCCACCTAAGTTTCTTGCCAAAAATCGCCCACTGCTTTCAACATGTACGGTTTCACGCAAGAACTATACTTGAAGTCTAATATTGCAAAAAGTCTCGATGATAATAATATCGTCGAAACAAATGTGTACCAATTATACTTATAGTATTCCTGAAATAATTTCATTTTATAACTCATCGAAAAGAGGTGTTGATTCTCTAGATAAAAAGTGCGCCAAATATAGTTGGACAAGATGGTCTAGAAGGTGACCATTGGTCATATTCTATAAGCTTCTGAATATTGCTGGAGCCAATTCAGTGTTATAATGTCAAATCATAACTCTTTGAACTTCGAAAAATATCGGGAAAAGTCTTGTAAAACCGCCCCTCCAGCGAAGATGCGCTAAGCCGAAAGTTTCACATGAGCCGTATCTTAGGCAATGATAAGGTCCCAGAACTCGACCAATCTTGTACTGAAATTCAGATATTTGATTTAATAAACACTTGCTACATATATTTTAAGAAGAAACGTCATAAAAATCCGTTACAGATGTCGAGTATGCGGTATACCGGCCTGCTTGCAGTGCTCAAAATTAACCTGCAACAACTGTTGTTAAAAAGTGCCTAATTTTAAGATAAGTGATAACTGGGATTTATTTCTAATTAAATCCATCCTTAAAAAGTAAAAAGACCAAAAAAAAATATTTCCTACAATAAAATATTTATATTTTGTGGATTATTAAAAAAAATCATATGAATTTAGCTATGCATATGTTCAATGAGTAATAAATATTTTTCTATTAATAAAATAGTAGATTTTTTAATTTCCTCGCTTAATATAATATATTTTTATCCAAATTTAGTTAAAAATAAAACAACTTATAAAACACATAGAGAAATAATCGTAACTAATTAAAAACTAAACCTTATAATAAACTTAAAAATACTATAAATTAACAACTATATAAACTAGAATATATACAGCCTTACAAATAATATACTAAACTCAAGTTGGAATCTGCGGGCAAGGTGCCTAAAATGCTGGCGGCGTTACCTCGCTGAATTGCCAAACTTATGCGTTGACCGAGGTAAGCTCCAGCTCTCGGATCATTTGTTCTGTCAACCAGCCGCTTAACGTCATTCCATCAGGTCTCTTACAATCATCACGTGCGATACCGTTCGGCTCAAGTATGGCCGGCAAGTTAACGGAGGTAAGAGCCCTGCGGATGACGTCGTTTATGGAGGCATGGCGGGACTGGCGGCCGGCACTGCGGCGACAAGACAGCCCATGGTGTCCTTGGCGGTCCACCGCGGCGCCACACTGGCACTGGTGGGGCTCATTGGTGGCGGCGCTTATTCGTAGGCTGACGGACAGAGCGAAAGTGGAGTTGTCGAGGAGGGTGCCGATGTTTGATGAAGGAAGGGCTTGCAACCAGTACCCGGACTCAGGTGCAGCTGAGGCCAGAAGACGAGCGCGTTCAGAAACCGAACAACTATTGTGTATTAAATTGGTTTGTACTAATTTTAAAATGGGTTCATCCCAGCTCTTTTGAATATAGTTTTTATCTGGGAGGTCCTGTGAACAAATAGTTTGCCAACTACTAATGGCCTCAGTAAGCGAGTCTATTTCTGTGACGCTTCGTGAATTAAGTAAAATTTTTGACAACAATGATCTAATACTATGGGCTGACGACAAAAAAGCAGGGAGAGACACACTGGTCACCGTTCTAATTCCCAGACCCCCAAACCGGATGGGCAGAGTAGCCTGACTCCAGGAACGGTCAGAGATCTGACAATTCAGGACTTTAACCAGTGTGCTCTTCAATATATCATCTAAAGGTCCAAGAAGGTCTGCATATTTCCAGAGTGGACAGCACCTTAAAACATAAGTTAATTTTGGGACAAACAGGCAAAAACGAATAATTTGGTAGGCCATGTGGGAATGAATTGACATGAGCTTATCAGATGATACTAAAAATTAGTTTTTTTGTTCTAATAGAAATGATTTAAATCCTTCATCAAATATAGGGGCACCTAGGAGACGAAATGTCTCACTAGAGAGGACTTTTATATTGGGAGCTAAACTATCAAAATTTCGGGTCAATGTGTCTCTAGAAATTGGATCAGTCGTTTGGGAAAAATAGAGTTCGCATTTAGAAAAATTCAATTCTAAACCAATTGTTTTAAACTTTTGTACAATAGTCCTTAAATCATTTAAAATTGATACTGAATCTCCTGCGATGGTGCCATCATCCAAGTAGGTACCAGACATTAAATTTAGACGTTAGAGAGGTAATAATCGGATGAATGGCGAGGCTGAAAATGGCGGGGCCAAGCGGATCGCGTTGCTGACAACCAGTAGAAGAAAGCAGCTGTTGATTGCATTGAAATATATAATCATAAATTTCCGGCTCACAATTTTGAACCTCTTGTAGCAGGGCACTTCTAGAAATTGAATTAAAGGCATTTTCGACATCAACTTTCAGAACTACCTGACCTGATTAATTTTTAAATGAGTAGGCAAAGCGTGGACAGCTGCTTCGCAACCACCTTTGCTCCCAAAGCCAAGCTGCACCGGTTGGAATGTTGCTGCTAGCTTTGAAAAAATGTGCAATAGGGCGGATACCAACGTCTTTCTTTTTAAGAGCACACAAATTGGCGCCGTATAATACATTTGTTACATCCTCGTGTACCTACCTTACCGCTCAACATGAGGTTCGTGAGGGCTACAATATCGACCAGAAGCGCCCTGCCTGAGTCTCCCGAGGCACAGATAAGTTCCTTTAGAAGTTGAGGACTCAAACCATCATAGCCACTAGCAGAGCCACTCCTGAAAGACATTATTGCGGATTGTACATCACTTACAGAGGCTTCTACTGGCTGCACAACAGGAGTGGGTGAGCATGGAATGACGGGGGATGAAGATGAAGGATGTTTATCTCTAAGAGCAGCGAGTGTTTCAGGACTATCTTCAGCAATTGCATCGTTTGAGAATAGTAGGTTTGCTGCGCCTTTTAAATCACCATCACTGACCTTTTATTCAATTTTTTTAACTAAAGAATGAGATTATTGCAAAGATTGTTGCGAAACTTGTGGTGATACCGAAGTGTAGATACCGATAAGAAAGTGAAGTTGTGCAACTGTTAGGGTGACGGCAGTTAGATCTGATGGTGGAAGTCAGCGACTGATTACTATTTTTATTGGCATGAAGTATGAGAAAAGGGAAACATAAAAGACTTTCCCAATTTTGTATATCATCTGGATCTGATATAACTTTTTTATCCTATTTGATAAATTTTGAGCTACTTGAATTCTTGCTCCTTGTGGGACTCTTTTGAGGACGGGGATGGAAGATTGATTTTTGCCACAGTGGAATAGAAGAAGGAGCAGGAATAGAGTTATTTGCATTTGATGGTATTTGATGGGTGGTGTTTTGGCTGAGATTGTGAGTTTTAGTAAAATGAATATTCAAACCTCGGTTGGTAGTAAAAATTCGATCACAAGACGAACACTGATAGCACTGAGAATTTTGAGGGTTACCCGCAGAAACCGACATGAATAACTTAAAAACCAAGGTAAAAAAAAACAACACTACAAACCAAAATATAACTACACTGAAACCATAAAAAACCTCAGGTAGGTTTACATCAGCAGCGCCAGGCGCTGAGAAGAGCTGCTGACAGCTTTAAACGGATAAATGCAGTCGCTTCACACGAGGTTAGCTTTTTATATTATTTTCAATCGTTCGTCGATAATTTTCAAAGCTCTTTTTTACAAAACCAATGGGTTTTAAAGAGAAAATACTGATAAAATTTAATACAATTTCTGCATGACTTTTTTCATGACATTTCCCACCATTTTTTTTAATCACATTTTCCATAAATAAATCCTTTCTTAGCGGATGCCTACGCCATAACATCTACCTGCATGCCAAATAGAAAACAAATTACCTACCTAACCGCAACTAAACTTCATGAATGAACCAGAGGTTATACAAAAATTAGACGTATGTCATACGTACCTGTAGTAATGTAACAAAATCACACGTCAGTGGTTAAGGGTTAAGTTCTTATGTGGATAGGTTTTCACATGGAACTCAATTTACATATTTTCGCCATCAAACCTCGTCTCTCTCGTACGACTTTATTTACAAGTATATACCTAGTAGGGCTAAATAAATAAGTATTTAAAAGCCAAACTGAAAAAAGAAATTATGACAATGACAGCGCAAAATTAAAAAATATTTTTCAATGTTCCGTTTCTTGTTTTTATTTTTAAACATAAAGCAGAGATGATCATATAAGTCAGTGTGTGACAAAAAGAGAGAGCACAAAACCACTACTACTACGGCATCGTGTCATCCGCGTCAGGTGTCAGATTCAAAATAATATTTTATTCAGTGATGTGGAGTGTGTTGTGGCTGTTGTGATATTATTTTGGTTATTTTAAATAGAAAAGATGTGGACTGGTAAAAAAGTATTTACCATAGTTTTGGCCTTATCAGTAGTGGCCGTGTTGGGGCACAGTCACAGCCATAGTCATTCACATTCTCACGATGAAGACCCGGCGTTCAAGTATACAAAAAGTGCAAATGAACAATACCCAAAAGAAAAAGTAGTTGAACCAGATAATAACTTGTATGTAAGCGCTCTCGCTTCGACAATTTTCATAAGTATAGTACCCTTTTTGATACTATTCTTCATCCCTGTTGACGGTAGTATAGAGAAACAGCCGCTACTGAAGATCTTGTTATCTTTCGCTTCTGGTGGACTTCTCGGCGATGCTTTTCTCCACCTCATCCCCCACGCGCTGATGTCCAGCGGCGGCGGCGGCGCGGGACACAGCCACTCTCACTCACACGATGGAGGCGAGCACCAACCTCACGACACCACGGTGGGGCTAGGGGTACTTGGAGGAATTATTATATTCTTAGTTGTTGAAAAAACTGTGCGTTTATTCAGCGGTGGACATGGTCACTCCCACGGAACTGACAAAAAAACAGATGAGAAGACAAAGAAGAAGAATAAGGACAAAAAAGAATCTGACATCAAAATTGCTGGTTACCTGAACTTGGCTGCCGATTTCCTACATAACTTCACTGACGGCTTGGCTATTGGTGCCTCATTTATTGCTGGACAAAGCATTGGTTATATTACAACTGTAACTATTCTATTACACGAGATCCCCCATGAAATTGGTGACTTTGCTATACTGGTACAATCAGGCTGTTCAAGAAAGAAGGCAATGTTTTTACAACTACTGACTGCATTTGGAGCTATTTCCGGAACTGTTATTTCCATATATCTTCGTGGAGCTAGTGAAGGGTTGGTGTCTTCACTTATCTTACCATTCACTGCGGGTGGATTCATCTACATTGCTACTGTGTCTGTGATCCCTGAGCTACTAGAGGGCTCTAACAAACTGTCACAATCAATCAAAGAAATACTAGCTCTCTTAGCTGGAGTGTACATGATGGTACTTATTGCACAATATGAATAACTATTGTAATTCTATATAATAATTTTCCTTTAATTGTATGTAATATTCCATTAAATTTAGTAAAACATCACAAGCTACTATTTTTCAATCAATGAAAAGGCAGTGTTCCTAATCCAATCCATGTAATCAATTTCACAAGCTTATTATTGAACATAATATATGTACAAAAACAGACATACTGTACCTGTATTAGGTAATTAACAAAAAAAAAACAATTTTCTTATACCAAAGTAAAATTATGTCAAAAGTTTCACCAACTAATAGGTATGTATTTTTTAATTTCTAAGTTGTCTATGATCATAGTAAATGAACAATCCTGTGTATTCTAGACTAGTCTTAGCTGATAATACAGTGTACTTTACTACTGAGGTGAGAAATAAAACATGTTGTAAGAATTAAGGTTTTTAATTTAACAGATTACTTCTTCTTAGACACACCCACAGTCCTTCCTCTCCTGCCGGTGGTCTTGGTGTGTTGCCCGCGCACACGCAGGCCCCAGTAGTGACGCATGCCTCTGTGCGCACGGATCTTCTTGAGCCTCTCCAAGTCCTCACGGAGCTTAGAGTCCAAGTTGGAAGATGTCAGCTGGCTGTATTTACCATCCACAATATCCTTTTGCCTGTTGAGGAACCAGTCGGGGATTTTGTACTGCCTAGGGTTGGACATGATAGTCACAATCTTCTCAACCTGAAAGAATAATAAAATATCATAAACAACACATGCCACAGAGCCTACACCTTTAACTAACATCATAATAGATTAATACATTTACATAGTATTAGTTAGGTTACATATGAAGATTTCATTATAATGAACTAAGAATACTACAAGATCTCTACCACTGAAGAGAGTAGGTATATAAGGAAGTTATAACTATTAAGAGTTCTCGAGTAAATACTTCAGTAAATTTAGTTGTATAATTAGATGTATAAAATATACTATTACCTCAGTTACAAGTATGTTAGACATGTACCTACTACTTGTACAGTAAAGTATTTATTTACTTAAATATGCTGTACACAATACAAAATTACATTTTAGAACTTATTCTAAAAAAATTGAATTGTGTGACCCTGTTGCTTGTGTAAAGTTTAGGGCATGTACAACAATACACGCAAAAATTAAAACATTTTATAGCAACCAAAGCCTTCACACGATCAGAAAAAGCAGTTATATCAAGGAGATGGCTTACCTCTTCCTCAGTGCATTCACCAGCACGTTTGTCGAGGTCGATGTCGGCTTTCTTCAGCACAATATTGGAATATCTGCGACCGACGCCCTTGATGGCAGTCATGGCGAACATAACTTTACGTTTGCCATCGATATTTGTGTTCATAATACGCAGGATATGCTGGAATTTCTCTGGGATAACGAGCGACTGAAACAAAACAGTTTTGTCACCGGCGTCAAAAATAATGTATGAAATAAATTGTTACACTGCCGGATATCACTTCTAACGTAGGGTAAAAACATTTTATAAAGTGATTGCATTAATATTCGAAGATTTAGTACCATTTTGGCAAATTATTTCTGCCGAAGAGTCACACTCAACACCGAAACAACATGAAAAGAAAGATGGCAGACTTTGACATTGACAGCGATGAAATATTATCCCAAAAGTGACACTGACTATTTGACATGTTTTGATTTAAAAGTTTACAATGCTAACAGCACACGATCAATTTTACCTAATATTTTATGAAAAGAAGTTTAAAATTATACAAAAATGGGTTACGTTGTGTACGGCTTTCGGCGTGTCTGGTAGCATAAAAAAACTATAGCCGTATATAAATTCGTATATGTACATATATATATATAAGCATTATACAGGGTTAGTAGTAAGTAACAGACGCATAACCTTGTAAGGGTTTTAGTATATTCAAAACAATAACTCTTGTTCTTTGACTTTTTGGAATGCATGAAAGCTTTTAAGGGAACTGTAGAGAGCGTTTCACGAAAGAGTTCCCTCCGTTAAGGCGTCATAACCGCATGATTATATCATCTAATAACCATAAAATGTTAGTTCCAAACTTTTCCGTGGGACTTATTTCGTGAAACAGTCTCTACAGGCAGCAGGAGCCGAGGTGGATGCAGCAGTGGAAGTCAAGCGTGAAAACAATATCAACCGATTAATAATAATATATTATTTAGTTTATTTCAGTTAATTATGTCTTCTAAGAAATGGTGCTTAATAATATATGATGTTTATTTACTAATAATGTAAATGGTTATAAGTAAGTAATACCTAGTTATCCATTACAACTCCATAAATATGTGAACTTCCACAAGCTAAATACCATTCCTACTTTGGTCACTATAAGATTCCTATTACTAACTACTAGAGTACATATAAGTAACGTTTTTTTTATAAATAATATTTATTTATGAATAAAATATACTAGCTAACTCTGAACTCGGAGAAAAGCTAGGCCAGCGCGTTGAGTTTTTAACTTGGTTTGATTGTCTATTGATAACTTTATGTGACTAAACTGGTAATACTGTTCTTTTTTTTCTCCTTTCATTTTACGAATGTTCTTCCGTGGTGTGCCGGTTTTCTAATCTTCTGTTCCAAGTTTTAACGCTATTATCCAGAGTTTAGAATAGAAATAGTGATCAAAATGCATTCGGAAACCACATTAGCGCTCATACAAATATTAGAAAAAACTATATCACCAGGTAAAACCGCTATTTCCATAATTTTTACGAACGTTGATGGCGTTTTTATGTCAACCGACTCATCAAGAAACTGTTACAAATTTAAGATCGTTAAATTGTGATACATCCGCTTATAAATTCCAATTATGTGTTTAATTTTGTTTAGCTACTTACTTTTCAAACCTAAAGCATTTGTTATTAGTGCTGTTGAACAGTGAAAACTGATATCCTTTGTCATGTTCCGAAGATTCTAGTTGTTGGGACAGTTTTCGCTTGTCCGACTGTCGGCTGGTCAGTAAACAATAGTTAACGATTTAAAAAAGAATTAGAATACATAGTGTTTTAACTTCAAATCAAGTCACATCAAGTTACAAACGTATGTGATTAAAGCTGTTTTACATGTTGACATGTCAATCGAATTTAAGGTTATGATTTGTCATTGAATCTACATCTGCTTGTATCAAAGCAAAGGTGTGTCTTATAGTATTCTTAGTTCGATAATAGCGATCCTATTACTGTTTGTGTTGACTGAGCTTTTTTTAAAGCTATGTGTGGCAGGAAAACCTACTGCCTTATAATTAGATCCAAACCTATACATAAATGGACCCAAAGAAGGTCTTTATAACATTTGTTATTTGTTAATTTCAGATCGGAATGAATTAGAATCGGCAGAACAATTCTTAGACAATGCAGTGCGTAATAATTTCACGACATTCATCAAGATGTTGTCGGAGGTGCTGGCACAGGGTGGCAACAGCCAGGTGGCGCGGACGGCTGCCGGCTTACAGCTCAAGAACCACCTTACCTCCAAGGATGCCACCGTGAAGCAACAGTACCAACAGAGGTGGCTGGCTCTACCTGAAGAAATAAGATCTTATATCAAAAAGAATGTAAGTGGAACTGACCACCAGACTTATGTGATCTTTATCCATGTACCTGAGTAGGAATCTTATGTGTTTCTATTTTATAGCAATGGTTTTTAGTACTTATTTTACCAATTTCCCTAAAAAACACAAACTTAATTAGTTAAGTTTCAATAGTCTAATATCAATTTCAGCAAACTTACATAGTTTTGCTAGGAATTAATGAAATGTTAATCTTAATAATAAAATAATAATAATAAAAGCGTTTATTTCAGACAGAGTCCATTCATAACTAAACTATTAAACACATATTAATACAAATGTCCAAAATCTTATAAATGTCAAAAGAAGTAATTATTTATCTAATTTACACACACAAAATTATAATCACAGCAAAAATTGGAAACAAAACTAATTATTTTTAAATTTAAATATACCTACGCACACAAATTTACAATCAAAACATTCTAACAGCTATTTAGCACATCGCCGCAAAGGAAGCACATGCAGTTAATGTCACACATTACTTTAATCTTTAAGTTCAAACTAAGTTCAATCACATGGACACGATTGTACCTGCAATGTAAATATTAAATAGTTATACTCTAACAGGAATGGTTGTCTCATTTCCAGATATTAACAGCTATAGGAACAGAGAGCAGTCGACCGAGCTCAGCGGCACAGTGTGTAGCATACGTAGCAGTAGCAGAATTACCCGTGGGCCAATGGAATGATCTCATACCATACCTCGTAGACAATGTTGTCAATGCTAACTCCACAGAGCTGAAGAAGGAAGCAACTTTAGAAGCTATTGGTAACCATTTTGTTCAGTTTGCTTGCTAGAATTGATACTGTATTGCAGTCACCTGGTGTCTGTTATTTAGGAAGCCATACCATATCAATCAGGAATAGTAGAAACTTACTACAAGCCTATGTTTTTCTAAATTCCAAATATACAATAAAAAACAAAATGAAATTTCTCATATCTCTGCCACAATAACATCTATCCCACGAAACTTTACAACATGACTTTACAGCTTCACAAACAAATATAACAAGTAACATAATGTGCTTATTGTAACCATTGATTCATATTTTCACAGGGTACATTTGCCAAGAAATTGATGCAGAAGTACTAACAGAGCAGAGCAACCCCATCCTAACTGCCATCATCCACGGTATGAGGTCCACGGAGCCCAGCAACCACGTGCGCCTCGCAGCCACCCAGGCCCTGCTCAACTCTCTAGAGTTCACCAAGGCCAACTTTGATAAGGACAATGAGAGGAACTTCATCATGGAGGTGGTGTGTGAAGCCACTCAGTCCTCCGACATGAGGATCAGTGTGGCTGCTCTACAATGTCTGGTAAAATCTCTTTTATTTATTAATACATTCTGGTGTCATGCTTACAAAATCCTGTGGTTTTAGTCACTGTCAGAGGCCCCTATGGTAGTTTTGGTGGATCTGATACCATAGTTGGCTCAGTAATATGAATTTATTAGCAAACTTACAAAGTTTTGTGTCTGATGTAGAAATGCTGAGATAGATAAAAGTTTTAAAACAAAACCACAAATACCAATCAAAATAATAATGATATAGCATCTAAGTAAGATGAGTAAGAGAAATGTGTGACTCCAACTTGTACAGAAATACAGCTGCACAATAGTAGCATAATATTTATAATTGTTATATCTCTTTTCAGGTTAAAATTCTCTCTCTATACTACCAGTACATGGAGCCCTACATGGCCCAGGCATTGTTCCCCATCACCCTGGAGGCCATGAAATCAGATATAGATGAAATTTCTCTGCAAGGCATTGAATTCTGGTCCAATGTCAGTGATGAAGAGATTGACCTCGCTATTGAAGAGGCAGAGGCTAGTGAAGCAGGTATGTGTTATTTATGTTATGATATCAAAGCACTTATGTTATCTAGTGTGGATTGTGTACAATAATTCTCATTAATGATGGTCCACTATATTATCAGATAAGAACTTAAATATTTTCATCTGTTATCAGGTCGAGTCCCAATTCGAACATCAAAATTCTATGCTAAGGGAGCTCTCCAGTTCCTTGCGCCGGTTCTCATGCAAAAGTTAACTAAACAAGATGATAGTGATGATGAGCTGGAATGGAACCCATCCAAGGCCGCCTCCGTGTGCTTGATGCTTCTCTCCAACTGCTGCGAGGATGAAATAGTCCCACATGTGTTGCCCTTCATAAACAGCAACATCAAGAACGAAAACTGGCGGTATAGAGAAGCTGCTCTCATGGCTTTCGGTTCTATCCTAGGTGGCCTCGAGTCAAACACTCTCAAGCCCCTAGTGGAGAATGCAATGTTGACTCTGATCGAAGCCATGTACGACTCCAGCGTGGCCGTGCGAGACACGGCGGCGTGGACCTTCGGCAGAATATGCGAGATCGTACCCGAGGCCGCCATCAACGAGAATTACCTCAAGCCCCTGCTGGAGAGTCTCGTCAACGGGCTGAAGGCGGAGCCGCGCGTGGCCGCCAACGTGTGCTGGGCCTTCACCGGGCTGGCTGAGGCTGCCTACGAAGCGGCCGACTGCGGCGACTCGGGCCAGCCGCAGACCTACTGCATGTCCAACTACTTCGACTTCATCATCCAGCGCCTGCTGGAGACCACAGACCGGCAGGACGCGGCGCAGCACAACCTGCGCTCGGCCGCCTACGAGGCGCTCATGGAGATGGTGAAGAACTCGCCCACGGACTGCTACGTGACGGTGCAGAAGACCACCATGGTGATCCTGGAGCGGCTGCAGCAGGTGCTGCAGATGGAGAACCACATCTCCAACCAGGCGGATCGCTCGCAGTTCAACGACCTGCAGAGTCTGCTGTGCGCCACGCTGCAGTCCGTGCTGCGCAAGGTGACGCCGGAGGACGCGCCGCAGATCTCGGACGCCATCATGACGGCGCTGCTCACCATGTTCGCGGGCAACGCCGGCAAGGCGGGCGGCGTGCAGGAGGACGCGCTCATGGCCGTGTCCACGCTGGTGGAGGTGCTGGGCGAGGGCTTCTTCAAGTACATGGAGCCCTTCAAGCGCTACCTGTACATGGGGCTCAAGAACCACCAGGAGTACCAGGTGTGCATCGCTGCCGTCGGACTCACCGGCGATATCTGCCGGGCGCTCAAAAACAAGGTCAGTGTTGTGGCTTCTTATCTGGTTCAACATACTTTCTTAATTGATGCTTTGAATAAAATTTTATTAAGTATATTTTCAAATATGTTAATATCGAAATATTTTTTTTTACAATGAGCAACTAATAGATAGGTAGATAAACGCTTTATTAAAAACATCAGCACAAAACAGAAATTTACATGCTACATATAAAAAAAAACTTAAGCCTTAACTGGCGACCTAACTGACTTATATTGATAACAACACTATAATTGGTTCCAGGTGGTGCCATACTGCGACGAGATCATTGTGTTACTTCTAGAGAACCTGACCGACCCCACCATCCACCGCTCCGTGAAGCCGCAGATCCTGTCTGTGTTTGGTGACATCGCGCTCAGCATCGGACCCGTCTTCGCCAAGTACTTCGTAGTCGTCATGCAAATGTTGCTGCAGGTCATTCTTTTTTATTTATAACTTTGTATTTGTTGGTTAAAATTAGGATTGTTTTACATCTTTGTTTTGGTTCATTAACTATTATTTGTAGATCACAACAAGGGTGCAATTGTTTGCAAGTTGTTTTTTTCATATTAGCTGATAAACAACTATTTCCTTGATGCAGGCCAGCAACGTGCCCGTGGACCGCAGCGACTACGACATGGTGGAGTACGTGAGCGAGCTGCACGAGAGCGTGCTGGAGGCCTACACCGGCATCATACAGGGACTCAAGGGCTCTGCCGGCGAGGTGAGACACTGCTCTATATCACTGTTGTGCTGACTGAACGTGAGCGAGCTGGAGGCCTACACCAGCATCATACAGGGACTCAAGGGCTCTGCCGGCGAGGTGAGACACTGCTCTATATCACTGCTGTGCTGACTGAACGTGAGCGAGCTGGAGGCCTACACCAGCATCATACAAGGACTCAAGGGCTCTGCCGGCGAGGTGAGACACTGCTCTATATCACTGCTGTGCTGACTGAACGTGAGCGAGCTGGAGGCCTACACCAGCATCATACAAGGACTCAAGGGCTTTGCCGGCGAGGTGAGACACTGCTCTATATCACTGCTGTGCTGACTGAACGTGAGCGAGCTGGAGGCCTACACCGGCATCATACAGGGACTCAAAGGCTCTGCCAGCGAGGTGAGACACTGCTCTATATCACTGCTGTGCTGACTGAACGTGAGCGAGCTGGAGGCCTACACCAGCATCATACAAGGACTCAAGGGCTCGGCCGGCGAGGTGAGACACTGCTCTATATCACTGCTGTGCTGACTGAACGTGAGCGAGCTGGAGGCCTACACCGGCATCATACAGGGACTCAAGGGCTCTGCCGGCGGGGTGAGACACTGCTCTATATCACTGCTGTGCTGACTGAACGTGAGCGAGCTGGAGGCCTACACCAGCATCATACAAGGACTCAAGGGCTCTGCTGGCGAGGTGAGACACTACTCTATATCACTGCTGTGCTGACTGAACGTGAGCGAGCTGGAGGCCTACACCCGCATCATACAGGGACTCAAGGGCTCTGCCGGCGAGGTGAGACACTGCTCTATATCACTGCTGTGCTGACTGAACATGAGCGAGCTGGAGGCCTACACCAGCATCATACAGGGACTCAAGGGCTCTGCCGGCGAGGTGAGACACTGCTCTATATCACTGCTGTGCTGACTGAACGTGAGCGAGCTGGAGGCCTACACCGGCATCATACAGGGACTCAAGGGCTCTGCCGGTGAGGTGAGACACTGCTCTATATCACTGCTGTGCTGACTGAACGTGAGCGAGCTGGAGGCCTACACCAGCATCGGGACTAAAGGCCCTGCCGGCGAGGTGAGACACTGCTCTATATCACTGCTATGCTGACTGAACGTGAGCAAGCTGGAGGCCTACACCAGCATCATACAAGGACTCAAGGGCTCTGCCGGCGAGGTGAGACACTGCTCTATATCACTGCTGTGCTGACTGAACGTGAGCAAACTGGAGGCCTACACCGGCATCATACAGGGACTCAAAGGCTCTGCCGGCGAGGTGAGACACTGCTCTATATCACTGCTGTGCTGACTGAACGTGAGCGAGCTGGAGGCCTACACCAGCATCATACAAGGACTCAAGGGCTCGGCCGGCGAGGTGAGACACTGCTCTATATCACTGCTGTGCTGACTGAACGTGAGCGAGCTGGAGGCCTACACCGGCATCATACAGGGACTCAAGGGCTCTGCCGGCGGGGTGAGACACTGCTCTATATCACTGTTGTGCTGACTGAACGTGAGCGAGCTGGAGGCCTACACCAGCATCATACAGGGACTCAAGGGCTCTGCCGGCGAGGTGAGACACTGCTCTATATCACTGCTGTGCTGACTGAACGTGAGCGAGCTAGGGGCCTACACCGGCATCATACAGGGACTCAAGGGCTCTGCCGGCGAGGTGAGACACTGCTCTATATCACTGCTGTGCTGACTGAACGTGAGCGAGCTAGGGGCCTACACCAGCATCATACAAGGACTCAAGGGCTCTGCCGGCAAAGTAAGACACTGCTCTATATCACTGCTGTGCTGACTGAATGTTGCTTTTATGAACGTGTATGTTAAAGTGTTTACTTGAAGCCTGGGTAAGACAAAAATATTGTTCAATTGCATCTTAGCATACCAGCTACTATATTACTCAATTTACATGGTGTCTAATTAACTAGTGAATGCTCGCGATTTCGCTCGCATTAAAAAGTAAAACTTGCATCCCCTTTAAAAGTGACATTTCCAGAAATCCTTTCTTAGAGGATGCCTACGTCATAACATCTACCTTCTTTCCAAAAGATCACCATATCAGTCAGTCACCTTTGAGTTTTATAAATCTCTCAATCTAAATATAGATTGAAACATTCATGTATGTAAATAAAAAATTAAATAAACATGTGTGTGATTGATTGTGCAGCCGGTGGGCGACGTGGCGCTGGTGGAGCCGCACGTGCCCGCCATCGTGCAGTTCATGGTGCGCGTGGCGTGCGAGCCCGAGCGCACGGACGGGCAGGTGTCGGTGGTGGCGGGGCTGGCGGGCGACCTGTGCTCCGTGTTCGGCGCGCGCGTGCTGCCGCTGCTGGACGCCAAGCCGCTGCAGGAGCTGCTGCAGGCGGCGCGCCGCTCTCGCACGCCGCGCACCAAGGCGCTCGCCAACTGGGCCACCAAGGAGATCCGCAAGCTCAAGCAGCAGCCCACCAACGCTAGCTGGTCAGTATTATAACCACATTACACCTTATTATTTTTTTCTTAGCCTCAAAACTCAAAACGTTTGTAGATCATTTTATTCCTACCCTCAAAGCTCTGTAAGTTTGTCGAACATAATTAGACTAGAATAGTGCTAAGTAGGTAATATTAGCATATGTACAGAGTATTACAGAGGCACTGACTCAACATCCATTCTCTTTTAACCATAAATAATGATGATGAATTAAGTTTGTTGGAGTTTAATTCCTGTATATGTCACCGAAAAATAACAAGATCCGTACGTTTAAAAATTTCCTAGGAAACTTATAAACCTTCGTAAGATTCTAAACAAGGAATAAATTGTATTATTTTACGGCTACATTTTCGCCGATTGATAAACTTACCGAACTCACGCGTAAAATAATAAGTAGTGAATAACCAAACGCCATGTGCGCTCTGATTGGTTGAATAAGTCACGTGTTCCTGTCAACATTGGCAATAAAAATCAAAGAAGCGTAAAATTAAAAGCTTTTTTGTGATTGGTCGAACTGTTTAGATTCTTACTGATGGATATCCGTCAGTTTATTAATCTACCACGAGATGTCGTAAATACATAAATAAGCGAAAATGTGGCCTTAAAAAATCCTAGGAAATTTATAATTGTACGGATCTTGTTATTTTTCGGTGACATATATACTATCAACTTCAGTTGAATACATATTTCTCGAGCTGCTATTGTATTCATAAATGTACCTATTTGAAAAATAAATTCACAATACAAATTTGTCTAACACTACTAAAATGCCCTTGTTTATACATGGCGTGTTTCATACAATATTGTAATTTCGTTTCCAGATTTGAATGGGCTCGCAGCCACAGTGAAGTCACACGGATCCAAACTAGCTGCTGGTAATTGAGTTACTGTATTGGCAGGCATTTTGTGTCCATTACTCAAGTCGTTAGGTGCATTAGTTTAAAGCTCTCATGGTGATCCGGCCTTCCTTACTGCATATATCTGAGGTTCCACTAAATATGTCTACTGTTTCGTGCGACCTTGTGGATGCCAATATCACCTACTCTATAAGAGATTCCTAATATTTATCAAAATAATGTAGAATGGATAAAATATAAGTATTTAGTAATAATGATCACTTCACTATGAGCCCGTAGATGGTGTCATTCCTGCGTTTGACAAGTTCGCTTGCACGATGTAAGGTGGTGGAAGTTAGAAGGCAATAATTATTCAGTAAGCCGTGCAGGCCCGGGCTGGAGCTGCAAACCGTGCACTTGGCGCAGCAACACTGATATCTGTGTGTAACGCCTGACCATTTATCTTTCCATAAAAAAATTGTAATATCTTTAATATTAGCATTTTTCCTATTCGGTATTATAAATACAGACAGTGGCTGTGGTATCTTTACTTATTTGAGGTAAAAGTGATATTTTGAAAGGAGCCAGAGTGAAAGACGACGGATGTTACTATAGGCATGCACATATGCGAGGGATTGTGAATTTTGTAAATTATTGTTACGTTTTGTAAGAAGTATGCGAGGCTCTGTGGACGGTCGTGAATGGTCGTGGCAGGGGGCCAGCGTGGAGACGTGGTGTCTCGAGCCTGACGCACCTTGCCGATGGACTCTGTGTTTAAGATGCTCCATTTCAACGGATCTAGAGATCGAAGGCCGCCATATTGGTGTCAACTACGTATTCATCACAAGTGTCTTGTGCTCAACATGTTTTAAATCTATGGCATTTATGCTCGGCTATTATCAATCATGATTATGATTCCAAACTTCCCAGTTATAAATCGCTGTATTTGTGAGAAAATAGTATTTTTTATAGAAATTTACAATATTTTGGTTATCGATATGATTTAAATATGGTTAGCTGTGATGAATAAGATGAAGTTATCGCCTTTAGATCTCACTATTGCAATTTTGTACATATATTATAAAAATACTTCGTTTGAATTATCTTTAATGACCTGCAGCTTAGTAAACATTGATTAATTATTTTGCCAAAAATTCGGAAAGTTTGCACAACCAATATTGTAAGACGTTATTTTGTAGAGAATCAATTTAAAATATAATGCATCTCGATATAAAAGACGCAAGTTCTATTCGAGGGTTAGCGTGTTGATCTATTTTTTAATATTTTGTATAAAAAATTCAGTCTTGAGATTCCACAATTGACGTTGCTATATTTTGTTGAATGTATGTATTGTTCGTATTGTGTTATTGATTCATTCCTGTTTTATTCTCATTAATATACCATTTTACTTGTACTTTGTTATATATATGTCGCGGTATCAACCTGACAAGACGCGATGATGTGCCACATATTTTTATGGTATTTGTTTATTTTTGTTTCAAATATTATTTCATAATGTGATTTATTACTTTCAACCAATTAACGTCTACCTTTTTTATACTCCAATTAGTTGATTCCGTTTGCCTGTGAAATAATGGGGGAGCCGCTCCAGCAGTCTTGATGTTTTGAAACAATTGTTTCAGCATTGGAGTCCGCACTCCCCTTATCGCGGGTACTTGGAGCCCAACTGTAGTCACGTAGAGATAGCAAACGGATAAGCTCTCCATAATATTCAGTGTCAGAATGTCAAAGCATAAGTTGAAATAACATATTATTATTTTGTGAGAACATATCTAGCAGACCATGCTGATGTTTATATAGATACATTCTAAGTAGTCGTAAGTTATTCGTAAGACAGACGGACTGACAATGTGAATCATAAGCTACATTTTAATCGTTACATGTTTATGGAGAGCGAACGAAAGAACTGAATAAAATGGTAATGTTTTGATTTTATTTAGCTGGATGATTATCATCGCAGTTCTACTTGGTAGAGGAAACACCGCTTGTTCACATTGACATCAGTTGGTGATTTTATTACTACATATTGCTTGTAGATGATGAAACACCGTATTTAAGTATGATCAACTTACTTTTGTTTGTCAAATTAGTTTCTAACTTTGGACTTGTCTCATGCTTCGTGAAGTGGTGTGCGATCACAATCATGTCGGACATATGCAATTCCTCAAATCTACTGAGTATTGAGCTATAAAAAAACAATTCTCCGTTTTGTAGTTTGAAAAGAATCAATTCACCATTTATAGTTAGTCGTCAATCAGTGCCTTTTACTTGTAACTTAATTGTAAACATTTTGCGTTATCGTTTGAGCGGTCGCGGACACTGTATCTGGGAGAGTGCCGGGTGTCGAGGGAGGTATGTCTGCTGCGGACAGGTGGTGTTTGCGAGAATTATGCAAGATTTTATATGAAGTGTGCCCTTACTGTCACTGTTTATGTTCTCAAAATAGATGTTTTATAGAAAAAAAATAAGTATGTACTTTGGTCGTTTACCGATACCGTTATGTACTTACTGAGTGTGATAGGAGCATGTGTGAGGACTAGTGCCATGCCGTGAAAGGTTCTCGTTAGAATCAAGGCATACAGTCAATGAATACCACCCACTTTTCCTACGCGAAAATTATTTTCAGTTATTTTGTCACGCCTTTTATCTATTTCCATACGTCATGTTCTATCCTGTTAAACTGATCTATGGTAATTAAAACATTTAGAGGTTAATTTATTGTTGTTTTTATTCACCCTCACCTGCCGGCATAATCGTAGCCCATGTAGGCATACAAAATAACGATTTAAGACAAATAGGCAAATCGCATGCGATTACAAATGTTAGCAAAGGTCGACGCGGTCAGTTCTTGGATGGGTGACCGATAACCGAAAAATAGGTCGGATGACACGTTTAAATTGTAGACCAGTGCTTTTTGTCTAGTTCGGCAGTCGTATAGCCATGTCAAAGGTCCTTAGGGCGGCTTGATAAACTTTCGACACCAGAGTTAGCCACTCTCATTCGATAAGAAGAAGAAGATAAATAGCAGTGGCATGATATTATCAATGCCGAATAATATGTGGATGTGTGTAAACAAATACAAGGTTTCTAATGAGTTAGGCATATTAAACATTTTATAGAGGTTTTAGTACACCCATACCAACAACCTTCAGGACATTTTATCATTTAGCGCAATACTATTCGCTATTATACCTACATATATATCCCGATACAAAGCAAAGCCACAAGAATCCACTACTAACAGGTAGAATAATCATATGAATTGAAGGAGTAGGTTTATGTCTTTCTCTTTAGGTTTCTCTATCAAAAATAATGAATACTAGTGAAAGAATTACTTCGATACGTCAATTAGTTTCCGACTTATAAGTAAAACAAGTTGTAACCGCACGACGCGGGCTGCCGGCGACTCTGTGACATCATCATACAGCACGCTCAGTCTGGCTCACTCGTCGCGCGCTCGTGGCGTCTAAATTTTAACTAAATACTTTTAAAATGTCCAATTCGAATACTAGGAAATCATGTATTGTGTTGTGCCTAAATGTAAAAATACAACTACCAATTCACCGAAAAAGTTTTTTTTTTATAGTTTAAAGGACGTTAAAATGGGAAAAAGAATGGATAAAAGCTATGAAGAGGGTTAATCCATTTGGAGATAAAAGAATAGTTAATTGTTGTGAAGACCATTCAATCATATTTAATTACCTAAGTAATAATAATGATGTCTAACAGGATTATCATGTGTTTATTGATTTTATATTGGCAGGAAAAATATTGAATCAATAAGTACGCGATTATACCGGTTAAAATAGTTTAATTATAGTTTACAGAGATCGTGAATACCTAAGACTATTAAAATATTTTTGTAGTTTATATTAATTTATAAATAGGGTAGGGTGGGGCAAAGATCCGCAATTTTAGGTTTCAACCTTTTTTCTCACCCAATAAGTAAAAGGTCCTGCAGGTTTTGGCTTCACTGGAAATCTTAATTTATGTGCTACAATATACCATTTTATTACTAGCGAAATAAGCACCATTTCGGAAAAAAAAGGAAAGGTAGACAACCTTGCCTTTGCGGACCTTTGCCCCACTGTTTGGGGTAAACGTCCGCAGATTCGGGGCAATTGTCCGCAGCTGCGGATCTTTGCCCCATTGAAATGAAATACACGGAAAAATTAACTTTATTCAGTTTATTTATTCACAGTTATGAGTAAAACCATTCCAGTTCACTGACTGAATAAACATTTCGGGTCGTGCTAGTTTTTTTTGGCTCCTTTATACTCGAAACGACTGATCCCCATTCATAATCCGGTACGGGTACGGTGGGGCAAAGATCCGCAGTGGGAAATGATCCGCACGGTCAATTTAAAATTGGGCCTGCAAGTACAGTTCTGGTGTGAACGGCTTCACATTAGTTTTGCGTTTGTAGTTTCTATAACGTAAAAACAAAAATTAGAACAATGAATACAAATCTTGGGGCAAACGTCCGCGCGCGGACCATTGCCCCATGCAAAATGCGGACCTCTGCCCCATTTTGTCATTTTGTAATCACAAACTAACCTAAAAACAAGAAATGCGCATTTGGCCAAATTATTGTTCATAGATCGCCTTTCAAAACCTGAATTATGGAATTGAACCAGTAAAACAGTAAGCAAAGCGTATAGTAAATTACATTTTCAACTGAAGATGACCTACGAATTATTACATCAAAACAAGTAAAAAGAATTCTAACCTCATTGTTTTTGTTGTGCCGGTCGGACGCCATGTAACTTTTGTGAGTCGTCTTCTATCAATGTTGCCAGCATAAAAATGTGTCTAAAACCACGACAATATTAAGCGATCATTTTAAATTGACCGTGCGGATCATTTCCCACTGCGGATCTTTGCCCCACCGTACCCTATATATTTATATACAAAACTTTCCGTTACGTTTTTACATTGTATTACAGTTATAATATCTTGTAATGTATGTAGCTGTTTTGTGTAATCCTTTATTTTCTATATAAGTTAAAATCACTGTGCCTACTCGCGTAGACTAGGTGTAGATGGCTTGTAAGAATTTTCTTGTTTTAGATTTTAGATGTGAAATTTTTCAGTGTCTACCTGTTACCGTTTTTAATACGGAGCAAAAAATATGAAAAAATAACACGTTTTTGTAAAGTAATATTAATAATAATATTTACTTTATTGTTATTAAATTATTTACTTCGAAAGGTAATATACCGTACAAGTAAATATTCCTTGAAAGTTTGAAGCATCTACCTGTACGCGTTTTTAATATTGAGCAAAAAAATACGAATAAAACACGTTTATTGTATGGGGACCCCCTTAATGTATAGATTTTTATAATTTTTAATATTTTTTGTTATAGCGGCAACGGAAATACATCATTTGTGAAAATTTCAGCTTTATAGCTATCACGGTTTATGAGATACTACCTGGAGATAGACTGACAGCGGAGGCTTAGTAATAGGATCCCGTTTTACTCTTTAGGTACGGAACCCTAAAAAGGCAAAAATAATAGTTGTACCTATATTATACATATATACTTACGTATCTACCTATAGCTAAAAAACTAATACATATTTTGTTCTGGTTAACGTAAAAAATATGGTAGGTAGGTTAGGTACTTCTACTATTTGAGTCGCATTCTTTCATTGTGACATAAGTTGGGTATCTTGTTTTGATAAAACAATATTCAGATCACATAAACTACTAAGCACAAGTAGTAAGGAATGTTTACTTCACCTTGCCTTTTTTATTCCTCGCATTTTGGCGGCATATAAATATTTGTTAGTAAATAATGCGTATTAATAAATTAATCCATCTATTTTAGGTAAATTATCCGATTCCTCTGTTTAAATCCTTCATAAATTTAATGAATTGAATAATATTTCTTATTACGCGAAAGAAAACACATCAAAATACTAGCTTTTACACCTACTATCACCGCTGGTGACTCTGACTTGATATTAAGCGCGCCGCGCCACGGCGCGCTGTAGTATGACGTCACAAGCGGTTACGGGGCTCTCCGTCGGATTGGATATTTTTGGAAACTTTGAATGCCTATAAAATCAAAACTACTAGGTATTTTTAATTGCAACAAAAACTAGCGTATTTGTATACATACAGGCCTTACTGAGACATAATTGCAAGTGATTTGGCATACCTAGTACTTTTCTTCATTCTTTGAACTTATTTTTATCATTTATCGGCTTTTTGCGCTTGACTTGGTTCACGAGATAAAGATAAAACGAAACGTATCGGATAGATGACTTGACATGACATGACATTGACAGTCAGGTTTCTTTCTCGCGCGGCCGCCTTGTGTAGTGGTTGTCTCAAAATAAAAATACAACTTTTTCTAAAATAAAATTGTTAATTTCTCACCACGATTCTTTAAGTTGGGTGATAAAATAGCCCTATAATATATTTTTCTAGTTGAAGAAAGTTGTATTCGTAAAACATGAAGCCTGCATACAAAATCGGTAAGTGCAACAAATAACAAGTTTGATCCTCCATACGTGATAATCCGTTTTATATTATTGATTTTCAGGTATTTAAGTACTTTTATCAGATTTTCATACATTATGACTCCAATGTAGAATTGAATTAGCTCATTTAAATATGGTTCGTATAGGTTATTTCCACCATGCTCGTTTTCTAAACAACCGGGTCTAAGATTTTGGGAGTTCTCTATAAATAGGTTACCAGGAATTTACGTTATTACGAAATCTTAATTACGAGCTCGATACACGCACAGTACCTACCTATAAGAGCACTACTCATCAGAATTAGATGGCAAAGCCCTATGACCTGAGATAAAATTACTTATCTTTGTCTATACCTACTACTGATTTATGTAATTTTATCAGAAGATGATTGACATGTCTATTTAATTCATAAAACAATTTATCATTATCAATCTCTTCACATACCTAATATCAACGTAAGTAATCCTTTTATCTGACTGTAGGTAACATTCATTTATCAGGATACCCTAATTAGGTAGTTTATGAGTTAATATTAATGTTTTCAAAGTATATTAGGCTAGAGAGAGGCTCAAGACTATTTTATTAACCCTTTCAGCTGATGAGAAGCTGGCAGAGCTTGGCCGCAATGAGATTATGTTGGCTGAGAAGGAGATGCCGGGGCTCATGGCTTGCCGCCGCAAGTATGCTTCTGGCAAGATCCTGAAGGGAGCCAGGATAGCCGGGAGCCTGCACATGACTGTCCAGACTGCAGTCCTTATTGAAACACTCATTGAACTGGGTGCTGAGGTAAATAATAAATATTTCAGGACATATCACACAGCGCCATCTAGCCCCATACTAAGCTTATGCTTGTATCATGGGTACTAGATAGCGGATATAATACATAAGTATATATTTTTTTGTAAATACATACTTATTATACCTACATAGAAACGACCAGAGTTAACACAAGAAATTACAAATTTTAATATGCTTAATTACTTGTGTTATGCGGGAATCAAACCTGCAGCCCTAGATTAGAAGGCAGAGCCACTACCAACTAAGCTAACGGAGCAGTCACATGCCACACAACACTAACTTTTTTTAGTTACCTTACACTTGATGATAAGAATCTCATTTGCCCATTTCAGTAACAATAACACTCCAAGTAACAGCAGTACTATGTTGAAAAGTGATTCTGCATGCTTATATGGAAAATGCATTACTAATAGCTGAATTAAAACACTTTTATTATGAGAACTGGTGTAATGTTACATCATGACTTAATGTGTGGTGCTAATGAACATTTATTGTCAAATCAATTTAATTAAAATACTGTACTAGGTAATATAGGTACTAGACTATATAACTAGGTAAAATAGGTACTGGATAACAGATTGATATAATGGAACTTTCTTATACAACCCAGTTAAAATGTACCTTTAAAGTGAAGTCCTTTTTTTAAAGCTGGTTAAAAAGGAAAAGATTTTTCATTCTCAGATTGTTGAAATTGTAAACTTTATCACTACTATTGATAACATACTTTAGGCCTGCTATGACAATACTTTGAAGTGTTTTGATAAGATTACATTAAACCATGTACAGCTGTCAATCTCTTTATCAATTTTGGCTGAAAAAATTAAAAATATGTGGTTACATTTACTGAGTCATATGTACTTATGGAAATCAATAAGTATAGTATACAGTAAGCTCAACTGTACTATTATCATTCCTTCTATTATTTTCCATGAACACAAGTTATGATTAAGGTTGAAGGTTATGATTTTTCAATCACTGATTTGAATTAGAAGTGTTAGTAACAGTATAACAAACAAAGGTGAGATCTAGACGAGAAAAGGAATCTTCTCAAAACTAAACCGTCTTCAAACATTACCTATAACTTTGTAAATGGCATCCTCACATGTAGCAACTGTTCTAGAACATTCACTGCTAAAATAGGCTATATTACTCATGTGTGGACGCATCAGTAACTTAACCGTAAGAAATATGTTTGCCGTAGCTGAAATCAGCTTGAAAAGCATCATCATCATCATAACTTGTTGTTCATGGAAAATAATAAAAGGATTGATAATAGTACAGTTGAGCTTACTGTATGCTATACTTATTGATTTCTGCCTAATTCAATATCTTATACACAATTAGATATTAAATCTGGCACTGAAAAAATGTTTTGAATCTGAGACCCTTTATTTTGCTTTGTTATTTTTATATTATTGTGGAAATAAGTAGGTTTTACTATTCATACATACACGAGGTAGATATAGAGAGTCTTGTAGAAACCATTTCAAAGAGTTGAAGATTTTGACGTCAGTGTTGCAATATATATTAGAGATTATAAAGTTTGTAAAAAGAAATCCACATTTGTTTAAACTTAAGACTTATAACGCAAATAGAACCAAGATAAACAGAGTATTGTTAAAACCAACTGTGCCTAGGCTGTGTATGACTAAGAAACTACCCACTATAATGGGAGAGAAACTGTTCAATAAACTCCCCGCACACATTCAGTCTTTGAATAATGATCAGCAATTTTGCAATAGCGTCAAACAATTATTGTTAGATCAGACACTATACAGTTTTAAAGAATACTTTGAAAATGACTACAGTCAACTACCAATTGATTCTAATCTTGCTTAGAAATTATGTAATTAACTACTAGGTAAGGAGTGTGATGCCAAATTGTCATTTTAGCCCCTATACAGCTAAAGTGACAGTACCAAGATTTATTTAAGTTGACATATTGTATGATTACATACCTATTATTATGTTTGACATGATTTTAATAACAAAAATTTTCATTATTTTATTAATAAAACTAGACATATGTAACTTCTAAAATTTTATAAAAGTTAAATGTTATAAATTCAATTTGACGAGATATTGTAATTTGTGTGGCATATTCTGTGATATTAGTACTTATACCTATGTATGTTACAATTTTACAATATCAATAAAGATTCTTTATCTTTTACAGATTAATGCATACCTAATTAGCAATTTTTCTTTTCTTATCAACAGCATACAACTTGCTCTTCAATTAATCATGCCTATCATCATATTATCTCAGTTCCATTGTATTATTGCCTGAGAAAAGATAAATTAATTTACATATCCTGTGTTGGTATTAATTACATAATGTAATTATGTACCTATGTTTTGTCAGCCTGAGATGTAGAGTAGCATAAAATTACAAGTAGGTCTTATCTCTTCATAGTACATTATACATAAGCCATGTCTGAGGCCCTTAAGGCAGCTTGATTATCTCTCGACACCAGAGTTGGCCACTCTCATTACTTACTAGTGATTTATTAAAATACCTACAATGCTTCTTCTTATCGAATGAGAGTGGCCAACTCTGCTGTCGAGAGTTATCAAACCGCCCTAAGGGCCTCTGACATGACTTAACGACTGCCGTACTAGACAAACAACTGGGACCTACAATTTAACGTGTCATCGGACCCACAGAAAAAAAACTTACCTACAATAAAAATAACCTTTTCCAAGCACATAGTAGACATCATTTGAATGAAAATAAGACTGAGTTTGACACATATCTTTGTTATTTCAGTATGAATAACAACTCAGCAGTTCATTATCAGGGTTTGTAAACAAGAAAATCTAAATTATTCATATCCAAGAGGATTTAACCTCTTTATCTGTTAACCTCTGACATTTGTAATGTATGAGGAGTCAACATACTGAATTATCTATAGCTTGTGCAATACCTACTTCAAATCAGGCTATATTATGACATGGACCAATCTCAGTTGTGAATTCATACGTAATTTGTATTTGAAATTAATGAAGCCATCTGATTAGGTGTTTGTACAGGATGATAACAGAAGTAAATACCAATATCAGTCTATTAGAAAAATTACATGTCATGCTTTTCTGTGATAATTTTGATCAAGTGTTAATTAATGAATACACACACACATGGCACCAGAGTAGAGATACAATGCTTAACATCACTCATCAGGCAGGTTGTAGTCAAACGTAATCCTATCCCACGTAAAAAGAAAAAAAACAATGGATTAGGTCACATGATCTTCACATCATCAGGCATCAAACATTTTCACATTGTTATTTAGTATGTTAAATTAAACTTATAAAAACTTTTGTCTTCCTTTGCAGGTTCAGTGGTCCAGCAGTAACATCTACAGCACACAGGACGAGGCCGCCGCAGCCCTGGTCGCGAGGGGCATCCCCATCTATGCATGGAAAGGAGAAACAGAGGAAGAATACATTTGGTGCATTGAGCAGACGCTCATCTTCCCCGATGGAAAGGTATAAATAATGTATCCTCTCTCTTCTCTATTCATTTATAAGTAAACAAGCAAACCCGGTGAACTCCGTTTCGCCACCAGACTTAGTTTTTTTTTATAAACCTCATGGAGCCCAAAACCTTTCCAACGAAATGGAGCCCAAAACCTTTCCAATGAATGCAAAACCGTGGAAATCGGTTCGTGCGTTCTGGAGTTATAGCGTCAGGAAGGAAAACCAGACTTATTTTTATGTACTTAGTAGATTTTTTCGCTTCAAACTGCCGCTTCCATAAAGTAACTTTTTTTTCAAGCAGTTACAACTGTGTACGTAACACTGTGTTTTTAACTGTGTACATTTTTATTTCCAGCCCCTAAATATGATCTTGGATGATGGTGGTGATCTCACAAATCTGGTTCACAAGAAGTTCCCACAGCTGTTGGAGAATGTCAAAGGTATTTCTGAAGAGACAACTACAGGAGTACACAACTTGTACAAAATGTTCCGTGAAGGTGCATTGAAGGTCCCAGCCATCAATGTCAATGACGCTGTCACCAAGAGCAAGTTTGACAACCTGTACGGATGCAGGGAGTCTCTCTTGGACGGAATCAAAAGAGCAACTGATATCATGGTCGCTGGAAAGGTTTGCGTCGTCGCTGGCTACGGAGATGTCGGCAAAGGTTGCGCGCAGGCATTCAAGGGTTTCGGCGGCAGAGTTATTGTTACCGAAATCGACCCCATTAATGCCCTGCAGGCCGCTATGGAAGGATTCCAAGTCACCACTATGGAGGAAGCCGCTGAAGTTGGTCAAATATTTGTTACGACAACTGGCAACATTGACATTATTACTAAAGACCATTTCCTTAGGATGAAAGATGACGCCATCGTCTGCAACATTGGTCACTTTGACTGTGAAGTAGACGTGGCTTGGCTGGATAACAATGCTAAGAAAGTTAACATCAAGCCCCAAGTAGACCGCTACGAATTAGACAATGGCAACCACATTATCGTGTTGGCAGCTGGTCGTCTAGTTAACTTGGGCTGTGCTACTGGACACTCATCATTTGTCATGTCCAACTCATTCACAAACCAAGTGCTAGCACAAATTGAACTGTGGACAAAAGCCAACAAGTACCCTATTGGTGTACACACCTTGCCTAAAAACTTAGATGAAGAAGTAGCTACACTTCATTTGGACCACCTTGGAGTGAAACTTACCAAGTTGAGCAGCAAACAAGCTAAATACATTGGAGTACCAGTTGAAGGACCTTACAAACCTGACCACTACAGATACTGAGCTATAAGGATTATAAATCATCATTTCATTTCATACATTTACAAGTGATTGCTAAATAAAATGAAATAAATTGCAATTAATCACACCTGTTGTTTTCTTTCCACACATCCATAATACTTTCGTTAAATGTTATTTATACATAAGTATAATAAAGCTGAAGAAGGTCGAATATCTGAACATAGGAGATATTAGGAAAAAAATTACTGGGTACCTAAAATATAAAATGTTTCAATTTTTTTTTATAAATTACGTCTCGATTAAGAACAAACGATTATTTCCATAAGACTCCTGTCTTGTCTTATTAAAAGGTACAGTGGTTTTGTTTTCTTGGTTCTAAATCAATAAAAAAGTAATTACTTTACAAGTTTACTGAAAATACCGCATGTACATATGTAACCCGTCAGGCGCCATAAGCTATACCGGGTTGCGTAAGAACATGTACTTACCGGGAAGCGCTCTGCGCTATATAAAACACATTTACTAAGTTCTTCATAGTTTTTTTAGTAATTCTACCGATTATTTATTGCCGCCATTAAAATCTATCATTCAGCGCTTCCTGGTACATGTTCTTACGCAACCCGGTATAGCTTATAGCGCCTGACGGGATACGGTATTTTAAAATCGTTACGATTTTTATTTTTTTCCGCAATTTCGCCAATGTCACGTTACAAGAGAAACAAATGCTTATTTTGTTAGCCGGTAAAAATAATTAACATGGCGCTAATCAGTTGGTCGGTGCGGAATTATTAACTTATTTGAAATTTATTGAGCTTATTTGAGGGTTAATCCTTAACCTGGAACAACACAACACACACACAAAAGCAACATCACAATATATACAAGCATGTTACAATTTAATTTTATTAGAGACAATAAAATTATACAATATATATACAAAAGGAGAATATACAAGGGGGAGAAGATTGGAGAAGTTACAAGGACGCGGGACAGCATCTGGGATTTTATCATACAATGAGCAGCGCAACCTTGGACAGCTAAAGAAAATATGATCGGTAGATCCTTCCTCTAAACCACATTCACATAATGAGTGGTGGTCACGAACTCTGATTTTGGAGAGAAAGACAGAGGTACAAGCATGACCCAACCGTAGGCGACATATTGTGGAAGTGGCTTGTTTATTTACTTTTTTAAATTTGGATAACCATGGCCTAATAGGTATCATTGGTTGTATCTGTTTGCAAAATTTACCTGTTGTAGAAGAGTTGTCTTCCCAGATATTTTGCCAGGAATGAAAGAGTTGAGATCTACATGAAGAGGCGAGGTCATGACTAAAGATTTGGTAGTGGTCTGTGTTGCCCAGAGATGAAGCCTGCTTAGCACAAGCATCAGCAGTTTCATTGCCGGATATACCAATATGGCCTGGAATCCAGGCTAGTGTTACTTGTAGGCCCAAGGAATGGCATTCAAAAAGTTTTTCTTTTATCTGGAGGATAGTTGGGAATCTTGTTTTTTTGCGATTTTTGTCTATGATTTTTTTAGGGTTCCGTACCTCAAAAGGAAAAAACGGAACCCTTATAGGATCACTTTGTTGTCCGTCCGTCCGTCCGTCTGTCAAGACCCTTTTTCTCAGGAACGCGTAGAGGTATGAAGCTGAAATTTATATCAATTACTCAGGTCTACTGTCCCTTGAAGCTGTGAAAAAATCAAACTTCTAAGCCAACGCAATCAAAAGATACAGCCATTTATGCCGCAAATTTTCGACACTTGCAAGGGAATCAAAACCTACAGGGTGCTTCCCGTGAACTCAGAATCTTGAAATTTGGTACGAAGCAACGTCTTATAGCATAGATAAAGGAAAAATTACGAAAACCATAAATTTTTAGTTACATCACAAAATATATTTTTTTTAATAATCTTAAACTTACTACTCATTTCCTCATAAACTCTTTGTAAACCTTGCAGGTTTGTACGGAACCCTCGGTGCGCGAGTCCGACTCGCACTTGGCCGGTTTTTATTTTTATATTGCTGACTTTGACATTAGTTTAATATTGATATATTTTAAGAACCGCTTACGAAGGCGAATATTTTTGCAAAAAGACAATTTGTATTGTAAATAAAGTTATGAATTGAATTTTTGCTCTGAAAATGGATACTCTGGGAAATAATTCAATACGACAAAGGATAAACAAGATATTCGATAATCATATAGTATCAGATAGTAGTGATGCTCTTAATTCTGTCTCTGGACTATGTGCTTCGAACTCTGCTTATACACGAAGAATTCTATTGAATGAAATAGAAAAACGAGACATGCTGGTGAATAAAACAGTATTATCTGAGTATAACAAAGTAAAAGACAAACTACAAGTGCTGTTGAACTCCCTTTCTTCATTGGATAATGCAGTTAAAGATATGTCCAACAGATTGAATGAATCTAAGACCAAAACACATCATCTCATAGCTCAAACAACAAAGCTAAAAGACGAAAGGAAAAAAACTGAGAAGAAACTTGTCTGGGTCAATTCTTTTGTTAATTGTTTCCAACTTTCTCCTGAGAAAGCAGAATACCTCTACAATGTTTCTGTGAAGACCCCACTGACATCTGATTTCTTTGGAACTTTGTCCCAAATTGAGAGACTACATGAGAATTGTAAAACTCTTGTAAAATGTTGGTATCAGACATCTGCATTTGACATAATGGAGACTGTTGGACTGCAACAGGAAGTAGCTATAGAAAAGCTGTATCATTGGACCATTGGTGCTTGCCTTAGCACCGATTCTCCAAATAATGCACTAATATCCACTGCATTAGCTAAATTTCAGAATAGACAAGTTCTCTTTTCTAATATTATTGATGAATATTGTTCAGCCAGAAAGGCAACCATTGTGCAATTGTTTATTGATGCTTTGACAAAAGGCACTGACACTGGTTCCAAACCAATAGAGTTTTATGCTAATGACCCCAAGCGGTACATTGGAGATATCCTCACTTGGGTATATCAGGTTATACCTATTGAAAAAGAGAATTTAGCTACACTGTTTAAGCACTGTGACATTCCTGACAAGAACCAACAAATGATAGATGCATTGACTAGCATAATGGAAGCTATATGCCCCTTGTTGAAAGTGCGAGCAGAACTTATTCTGAAACCTGACAAGGATCCACTGGTTCTGTGGTCAATCACAAATCTGATTGTCTATTACAGAGATGTGATCCAGTCTACGATTGGAAAAGGCCACTTAATTAATACTTTGGAGGAATTGCTCAGAAAGAGTGAGGCAGTATTCCTTATAACACTCGACAGTAAGATACAAAAAGAGCTGAGTCATGGAGTAAAAGCACCACCGGTGGATCTGAATCCATCCATAGTGGTCACAGATCTTGTGAGCTTTCTGAGAGATCTACTGGCCATAATGAATAACTCAAACAACCTAAACACATCTGATAGAAAAGTCATAGTGACACACATTTTGGATCCCTTACTGCATGCTATAAATGAAACAGCTTGTCATCTAAGTTCATCAGATATGTCTGTTTATATGCTCAACTGTATCTATCACATTCAATGTACTCTATCTCTTTACACTATTATGGATGAGTATAATGAGCGGCTGCAAGCTCAGTCTGAAGCCCAAGTAGACACACTCACATCAGAACAGGCCAGTTTTCTCGTAGCAAACCTTAATCTGGGCCCAATTTACACAATCCTTCAAGAAAAGACAAGTGGGCCACTATCAGCCATTCCTGGGATGGACACTTCCACACTGAAGACATTTTTGAACAAGTTTGACTTGTTTCTGGTTACCCCGGATGCCTATATTCTGCCCCAACTGAATCTACTGCTGAGTCACAATCACAAGCTTGTTGTGAAGAAGCGAGCCTTTGAAGTCATTTTGGCAATATATGGTCAGCTGCACCAGGCAGTACATGATTCAAACAATGGATATACAGATCCACATACAATTATGAAGAGGACACCAGAGGAAGTTAATAAATTGATTATGTAAAGAAGAATTTGATTAGAATTAAATGTTTATTTAGATATAATGTACGGGATTATTTATTAAAAATCATTAAATAACAATCAATCTTATTTCACTTCTTGATACTATAAAACTTACTTAGGTACTTATGAGCTTTTTTAAAATTACTATTCATAGATATATTTATAAAAAGTACTCACAGATGAGCTCAAATTATTTTTTTTGTGCTATCTGTTGAGACTTTGGTACCGTGGTTTCACTAGTCCTTGCCACAGGAGATCTCAGGGCTGGCTGCTATTTCTCTCAACGTTTGAGTCTATCCCTTCAAAGAGAAAATACTGCCAGCTAACAGCTTCCTGAGATCTCTGGCGCGCAGCGACAGTATGGACGGTGTGCTAAGTTTTTTGTAAATTTATCTGTGTTTTGTAAGTTTATAACAAACAATACAGTGGATGCCCACGCCTTCGCTTGCGATTTTACTTACACCACAGACAGAATGCAACTAACACTTCATACAAAGTCAGACCAACTAATGAAACTAAAATAATTATGTACATACGCTACGCTTTATTATTTACTAAGACTTTCGTTTGCGGAGATATTTTGTCTAGATTCTAGATGTATTATTTGGAGAAATTGGAGAACGGTGAATAATTTCTTAGTTGGCAAATTTGCGAACTGAGTACCTTCTAAAAAATTACTTATTTTTTTATATGTCTATTTATCATTGTAAATCAATGTCACCTGTCAACAAATAAGCGCACTGAAATCGCCTAAATGTGCCGAAATTAAAATTATTTTATAGTAATATCTAAATTAGATTACAACCATGTCTTCTCGGCAAATAACAGAAAAAGCTTTGTCCATGTTAAGATCTTTGCCCCGAATATCAATAGCGAATATTCGGGATAACCCTGGCTCGAAAAAAACCGTAAGTTATGTACTACCTACATAGTTCCATTCAAACTCATAAGAAGTAGAGAAACTCAAAACTCATTTTAATCAAAATAAATTTACAAAACCCTTCTAATCTTTCATATTTCAGCAAAAAAGAGGCCGAGCACAACACGGAGGTGATAAGCATGGTTCGGGAAATAAAGGCTCTGGCCAGAGACAGAACTACATGAGATTAGGTTATGAAACTGGGAACAATCCTTTCTACTTGAGAGTACCACAAGAACACTACTACAGGGGACATCAGTGAGTATTAAGTATATTGCTTTCATTATTTAAAAAACTATCATAGGTCTATAAAAATTATAGAACCAGAACCACTACTTTTATTTTTATCAAAAAAAAGGCCCTATTTACAAATGTATACAAATATAAGTACAACCATCTATCACAAAAACTAGGAAGTGAACATAGAGACAAAATATTCCAAAATTAGTTAAATAATCTTCTAATCACTGTGTCCCTACTATGTTGATGATTATTTAAATGGAATATGGACTCAAAATTCCAAAACAAAGATTAATAAAAATTAGATTTTGTTTAGAAAGATCATTAGATTTGATTCGATAAGCACATTATTTACTCATAAAATATGTAGATATAGTGTATATTGTGACATTAAATGTGTAATTTATTTATTGTTTACAGTTTGAGACGAGAGTACCCACCTCTGTCTTTGCATAAACTACAGAGCATGATAGAAAGAGACCGTCTTGACATCTCACAGCCAATTGACATTGCCACCATAGTGAAATCTGGTCTTTACATATTCCACCCAGATCAAAAACATTTTGGCATAAATCTTACTGATGAAGGGGCTGATATATTTGCTGCCAAGATTAATATTGAGGTACAATGGGCCAGTGAACAAGTCATCGCTGCCATTGAGAAAAATGGAGGCATAATAACAACAGCATACTATGACCCACACAGCTTGATGCTTCTTAAAAACCCTAAAAGGTTCTTTGAAACTGGTCAAGCAATCCCACGGAGAATGATTCCTCCTGCAGATGCAATTGAGTATTACACAAGTGCTGAGACACGGGGCTATCTAGCGGATCCAGAAAAAGTATCTCAAGAGAGGCTTAAATTGGCACAGAAATATGGCTACCAGTTACCTGATTTAGAAAATGATCCTGCCTATGACATGCTGTGTGTGAGAAAAGATCCAAGACAAATATTCCTTGGTCTAGAACCCGGGTGGGTGGTCAATCTGAAGGACAAATGCATTCTGAAGCCTAAGGATGAAGAGCTACTGCAATTTTATGCATCTTAAGTTATTTATTCATTACCATAAATATTATAAAACATAATTATAGTATTCTAGTTGTCTTACAATGTAGTAACTTGTGTAAAGTAATAAAAATCTTTAAGCGGTTTTTTTTTAATTATGTTTCCACAAGCCAATCTCCCCCAGCATCTAAACTGCACAAAATTTTCGATCCAACTACGCCTTTTCGCTTTTGCGTAATAGTTTATTTTATAGCTAAGAGATGGTGTCTTATATGATAAGCTTATCTAAGTGCAATATATTTAGCATTGTGATGATGATGATCATCACACTGCTAAGTATTTATTGATTAGACATAAGAGTGAGTTTTTGTACAAAGTAAGTACTTTTTTATCTGAACAGAGATTTGAAATTCGCTTATTTGTAGTTCATGTTATTTTCATTAATTTTGGCGGGAATTTGAATGAGCGGAGAGTGCAAGAGACGCATTATCATAACGTTTAACAAAATATGACACAAACTATGAGCTCAACTTTTTTTAAACTATTAATTTATCTTTAAATTATCATCATCACTCTAAAAAATTGTGAAAAATGTTTACTATGTGAGATTTTTGACAAAGTTAGATCAATAGTTACAAGACGACCCTCATAAAAGCGTGCTAAAAAAACTAAGTATAGATAATAGGTACCTACTATAATACTCGTAATCTCGGAGGAAGAACAAGCCTGGAGTCATAGTAATAAATTGAACGTGTTCTGTATGTCTGCACTCTTTCGACTTATGTGCGCACCAACGCGGAAGAAAGAGATAACTAGTTACTATATAGATCACCTTCAAATGACAGTGTAGCCGTTTTTTAATACCTCAATTTAGTGATGTGCCTACGACGTACGAAATAAAAAACCGAAACCGAACCGAAACATACATTCTGTTCTGTCACGTTAACGATTATTGTAGTAGTTTCGCTAACTAAACCATATTAAAGTGACGTAATTGTAACATGTTTTCAAAATCGATCTTTTAGGCATAGTTAGAACTAGGAGAGAAAACCTGGAAAAGGATTGTGTAGTTCGAAATAAATAAAATAACTCAGATAACTTTTGTAGGTTTTAATTTGCTGACCCTTAAACAATACAGTTTTATTTAAAAAATTACGTACATTATCTTGTGGTTGTATAAGTTGCTTAGTCATATAATGAATTTTCGTTTTTAAGTATGTCTCGGCTATGGCTTTTATGAGTAGATTTCTAGTTATCAATATTCCACTGATCAATACTATGTTGAAATAATTGTTCGAATAAATTACTACTATTGGCAAAACCGACACCCGATTTTAACCGAATTCAGAACAATTGTGCACAACACTATAAACCAAACTTTTGCGTATTTTTAACATATAATGGCAAAATTTAATTGTTTTCCTCCAAAATGAGGTTCTAAAAGAGTAGAAATTTGTTATATTTTAATATTTTGATTCAGTTTTGTATTGTTTTGTGGAAAACGCTAAAAAACTCTAACCTGTGAAATGACAAGCTCTGGATTTCGTCACTTTTCTTCGAAGCATGGCTCTTACAGCCATAGGCAACGCACGCCATTTGTTCTTCAGTAGAAAACACTTCTCAAACAAACTCATTTAACCAAATATTCCAAAGATTCACGGTATATTCGCCAAAAATCCAAATCCACAGCTAGTATCCAAATTGGTTACTCGAGCTAGAAAAACCGGCTTCACTAACGTAAAGGGCCGAACAGATTGTATATAGTTGTCTCTTTTTAGCACACTAAAAACATTCATTAAAAAGAGAGGTTCCGATAGTGCGCCACACTTCAACTTATTACTATGTCTCCAGGCTTGTTCTTCCTCCGAGCTCGTAATCGTATACATTCGAGTCGTAGTACGATACGAGTATATATTGTGACCGACACAACGAAGGGTTTTTTCCAGTATGGCAACTGGATTTGACTTTTGGGATAGTGACACCTAGCGAGTGTTATTGTAAGTACTGTTTTTTTTTAATTTGTGATGTGAAAATTGAAAATCGCAACATATTGTCTATGACTGGATCATATGATCAATGGTCACCCCTTGTAAATTGATTTACTAAAAAATAGGCTCTTTGGGCTTCCCCAGTGCTTTGGATTGTGAAGTGTGCCTAAAATAATTTAAATAAAGTTATAGGAGAAAAAGAAAACTTCACAAGCAATATGAAGGGGTGCATTTTCAACATCGATTCTGGCTACCTAGAAGGTCTCTGCCGTGGGTTCAAGTGTGGCATCCTCAAGCAATCGGACTACCTCAACTTGGTACAGTGCGAGACCCTGGAAGGTAACATCATCAACTTATCATACATTTCAATCTATTACTTTACCAACTGTGCATAAGAATTACATGAGATTTCGTTCGACAGATCTCAAGCTCCACCTCCAAGGCACTGATTATGGCACATTCCTGGCCAACGAGCCCAGCCCCCTGGCCGTCTCCACCATCGACGACAAGCTCCGCGAGAAGCTTGTCATCGAGTTCACCCATCTGAGAAACCACTCTGTGGAGCCCCTCTCTACATTCTTGGATTTCATCACCTACAGCTACATGATTGACAACATAATTCTGCTGATCACTGGTACTCTGCACCAGAGGCCTATTTCTGAGTTGATCCCCAAGTGCCACCCGCTGGGATCGTTTGAGCAGATGGAGGCCATCCATGTAGCGGCCACTCCAGCGGAGCTGTACAATGCTGTGCTGGTGGACACCCCGCTGGCTCCATTCTTTGTGGACTGCATCAGCGAGCAGGATCTGGATGAGATGAACATCGAGATCATCCGTAACACCCTGTACAAGGCATATCTGGAGGCTTTCTATGAGTTCTGCAAGAACATTGGAGGCACTACTGCTGATGTGATGTGTGAGATCTTGGCTGTGAGTTGTTTATTATTTGTGATATTGTTTGTTTTCTAATTGTGTTAACCAACAGTAAGGTCTAAGATAATTTTTTGATACCAAGTGTCTTTGAATAGGCAATCTTAGTTAACAAAATTTTTTGATGTGTAAAAATTCTTAAATAGGAAGTTTTGGTCAGATTTGGTCTTTGCAGAACTATGAATGTGTCTAAGAATAAGGTCATTGTATTCACTTATTTACATTTCTTCTGTTGCTGACATTTTACTGTTTGGCCTTGAGCATTTGATTATCTCAATTATTTTATTTATTTATTTGAATAATGGGCGAGCAGCAAATTGCTGATGTGCCCATATCACACTGTGTCAAAATTGTTTTATATAGTCCACACAAAGATAAAAAAAAAAAAAAATTAAACAGTCCACTGGTGCAATGATCACAAGTTAACAAGAGATTTTTTGGTTTTATGTAACCAGTCATCAAGCCGGTTCGGTTCGGGTTTTCCTGAAGTTATTCTGCTTTTATTTGTTGTAGTGTACATTATTAGTCTCTTACTATTGTTACAGTTAATAACTAGCTGTTAGCTGTTTGTAGAATTTGAGAAATGTTTTTTTTTAATTTTAGTTTGAAGCTGATCGTCGTGCCATCATCATTACCATCAACTCCTTTGGCACTGAGCTGTCCAAGGATGACCGTGCTAAGCTGTATCCTCGCTGCGGCAAACTGAACCCCGATGGTCTGGCAGCCCTCGCTCGTGCCGACGACTATGAACAAGTCAAGGCTGTTGCTGAATACTACTCCGACTACGCTGCACTATTTGAAGGTGCTGGATCTAACGCTGGGGACAAGACTCTGGAGGACAAGTTCTTTGAACACGAGGCAAGTTCAAATGTATATTATTATCATGTTTTTTTCAAATCAAATTAAATCAAATCAAAATATATTTATTGTGGAATATAGGTCAAAACAGTTGGTAACATAATTATATAATAGAACGCTATACTCCTACCCACAGGGCGTGCAACTTACAAACAACAGAATGGAAATTAAATTAAAAATATAGATATTATGTAAGGATGTCACAATAACATTATAATTGCATTGTCAACTATACTAAAAAAATTTCAAAATATAACATTTGGCTCAAAGATAGACATCAGAATAACGCAAATATAGAATAAATTGATTAATCATTATCATTTACAAACATTTTCAAAGAATAGTATGCCTTGGCTGCCAGATATTTATTAAGTTCCTTTTTAAAACTCATAACATCTTCACAATTGCGAATTTCTGCTGGTAATTTATTATAGATGGTTGGCGCGCCACCTAAGACACTTTTTCTCATTAGGGACGTTTTCATTTTACTTGGACAGGCTAATTTGTCTGTACGTCGTGTACCTAGTAGTGTAGGAAACAGATGGAAATTTTTCTTAACAAATAAAGCTGTTTCACTAATATATATGCACGGCAGAGTTAATAGACGTAGTTCTATAAAGTGTGGTTTGCAAGATTCTCTACGTCGGAGACCACAAATAGCTCTGATACACCTTTTTTGAGCTCGGAAAACTACCTCGACGTCAGTTGAATTTCCCCAGAAGATAAGGCCATATCGCAACGTGGACATAACATGACCATGATAAGCAGTTAGTAAAGTGTCCTGATCTGCAACTTGCCTTAGTTTATATAATGCAAAGGAAAACTGAATTATCTTCTTTGATACAATGTCTGTGTGAAGCTTCCAGTTCAATTTACTGTCAATATGTATACCTAAAAATTTTGTTGTACCAACTTCGTCAATTTTATGTCCAGAATAAAAAAATTATATGTATAATTTTTTTATCATCTTTTTAGCTAAGAAAAATTGGGCAATTTTTGCTATACATATGTGTTAATGTACATCTCAATATGCAATCACAATCTTGCACTATTTTGTGATAGTGAGGATGAGTGAGTGAGTGACAATTGTATAAAAATTATTTACTTACCAATGCTGGGAAACTGGAGTTTATATGTATGTATCTTTATTAATTTTATAATTTTTGCTTGCAGGTGAGCCTAAATGTGTATGCCTTCCTGCAACAGTTCCACTTTGGTGTGTTCTATGCCTACTTGAAGCTGAAGGAGCAAGAGTGCAGGAACATTGTATGGATCAGCGAGTGTGTGGCGCAGAAGCACCGTGCCAAGATCGACAACTACATTCCAATCTTCTAAGCAGTGACCACCAATATTGTACAAAATTATTTACAATTCCAGTTAGCTCTGTTTGTACATAAATTCATGTAAATGTTAACCAAATTCTTGTTTCAACTGAATGGGATAGTGGACAAAGTGGTCTGTTCAAGTAAATCATTACAATCAAAATAGTTGTTAAATAATAATTGCACAGAAAATATATAAGTTAATATATGTTCTGTGTGTATTTTAAATTAGGATAAGACCATTCCTGTTACTCTATGATGAAATATTTATTGAATCCAATATCATTATTAAGATTCTTTTGGTGTATTTATTATAAGTTTTACTAAATTAATTTGATATCTACAGAAGACTATGAAATAGAACAACAAGCACCTAAACAAAGTTAGGAAGAAAAAGTACAGGAGTTCAAAAATATATTTTTAGTAAATTAAGGTAATAACTTTGGAGCCTGCCTATGTAAAAGTGACTGCAGTGCAATATAAATTGAACCTGCATAAAAACAGTATTTAATCAAATAGGCAGGAAATGTTTCTGATACATATTTATTGAATTAAAAATTACAATGTATGTACATAATATAATGTTACTTATTATGCTGGTAGTTCTGTTCAGTCATTAATGCCTGCCTATTTATCCAATAAAGTCTTATTTAATGTTACCAAAATGGTTTTTATTGAATCCCTTCAGTTCTTTATTTAGGCATATTTTATACTAAGATAACAAAATTCAGAACATAGCCTTTACAGTAAGGTAATTAAATAATAATATTTATTTCTGTTTTATAGTGTAATCTAACTTAGACTTAAAACTTATCGCTGCTGAGAATATGAACATCAAATTACCTCACTTGGTAACAAAATAATCCACTGTCTTCATTGCTTAGTAAGAGATTTAATTTCAGCTTTATCCATGACCAAAACCTTAATCTTTCAAAGGATTTATTTGTTCATCAATAATATCTGTGGCAGGTCCATCATACATCAAATTAAGTTTTGAAAGCTTTACCAGCAGCATGTTGTGATGCTCTTTCCAAAACTCTTTTTTCAACATATCATCATGCACATCTACAATTACACTCCTATTTGAATTATTCACTAAGTAATTCTTACGAAGAAGTATAGTTCCTCTCTTAAATATTTCAGGTTCACTATTATAATTTATATTAAATTCCTGGAACAATATTTCATTTTTATCTGCTGATACTGTACCACATAATCGTTTCTCTGCCTGAAACAAAATAAAATACTTTTAAATATTTTTGTAAAAGTTTTGTGAAAATTTAATATATAAGATAAAAAGATATTGGTTTAAATTTTAGTCCAACTTTAAGACTACCTACTTATTTAGCTGTGCCTTTAGTGTCCAAAATAAGAAGGTAAAACTAAACTTAATACTAAAAAGAACTTGAAAAACTTAAGGAGCCTTAAGGTACTAAGTACAAATTTTCCAGCCCACTACCAGAAAGCAGCAGTGCACCTTACATGCTGGCCACTTTACCAATTACCACATCAAATCAGATGGTAAAATAAGTGTACTACTTATGTTAGTGTGTAGCATATTACATAACATACTAACTTGCTGAGGGGTAAGATTTCCTTTTAACACCAGTGTCCAAAAAGTAGTGTTATATAAATTGTTGATATGAACATCTGCTTGTCTCCATTTCAAATAATCTACCAAGTTATCTTCAGACGGATACAAAACTATTCGTCCATCAAAAGTTGGTGGATACTGCAGTTTCTCTTCACCAAAAAATTTACTCCAATAAAAGACATATGATGATGAAAATTTGCTATTTATTGTAGTCAACAATTTGGCTGCTCTTCGCTTATACAAATTACTTTCTTTTTTAAATACAAAAGAATATTCATCACTTTGGCCAAATCCAATCAGTAGATCATGGAACTCTTTCATTACTGTATAAGCAGCATAGTTCATTAACTTTAAAGCTCGTATATCATTTGGCTTGGTGAAGTTGTGATCATCAGCAAATTTGTGAAAGCATTTGCCATCTAGCCTGATAACTATCCAAGTGTTGGGCATCAGAGTGTCATCTAGTTCATAATTTTTAACATATTCAAAAGTACTTTTAGCCATTGTTGAAGTTCTCCAGAAAGTTTTAAGTGAAAGTTTACTTTTTATGAGAATACTCACTAACATAACCAAGAAAATCTTTATTATTCCTCGTTTTAAAATGTAACTGAATGGTTTATTCTTTGCACATTGATTAAAATAGTTTCTCTTCTGTGTGTGTGTTTTTTAAATATTATTTTATAAATGAACTTTCTAAATTATCAATAATTTAATTGTAAATTTACTGCACTTCATCAAAATAAGAATACCATTTGAATTTGTGTGGTGTGTGTGGACACGACACACACTTTCAAAAACCTAAAGTAAAGATATCAATATGTTTTGGCATCCTTGTCGTTTGCTTACAATAAAACAAAGACATACCTACAAGTTCTTCATTTGGATTGGAGCTCTACCAAATTTTACACAGTTTTAGTTTTGATGGCACATTGACAACACCATCTGTCAGTGTCACAAATCAGCTGATTGAACGTACACGAAAATAACACTCATTTAATAAAATGTTGCGAAGCAATTTTCCTAGGCTGTTTTCCATAACAAGTGAGTCAATTGAAAATATTATACATGAAATAACCTGAATTTTGTATCGTTAAATTAATTAAGTTTATTTTCTTTTACAGAATTCACGCCTGGCGCGATCTCTTCTTGTAAGCATTCGCACGATACCAAGACAGAAGCAAATGAATCTATTAAAGAACCCACAAAAGGCGAATCCAAACGGCTAGTTGAGTTTCGTAAGAAATTGCGTGAAACAACATCGATCGATGATTTGGGCGAGCAACCAAGTATGCACCCTTCACAGAAAGATGATCCGTTGCCCGCTTGGCCTGATAACACTAATCCAAATACAGGAGAAGTTGGGGGCCCAAGAGGACCAGAGCCAACTAGATTTGGAGACTGGGAAAGAAAGGGTCGGGTATCTGATTTTTAATAGGTTTCTGATATTGGTTTAGATTATATTTTCTAGGCTGTTATATTTATAGATTATGTAGTATTAAAATTATTACTTAAATTCAAATAAAATCTTTATTTTGAGGATAGTTTTTTTATTGACTGTTAGAAGATTTTCCTACAATTTTAGGCATTTTCTTATTTGTTGAATCTTCTAATTCTTTAGATTTATAATAATGTGGCGCTACTTCCAGTAGCCATTTGCTTTCAATTTCTGTCACTTGTCGCATGAATTCTTTGGAGGTGAATACCAGTTCAAAGTATATGACCCAGCGAGGCAGTTCTTCAAACAGAGCACTGTTGGGATGTATCATTACAGTCTGAAACAGAAAGTAATACAATATTAGAACATATACTGGTGAGTTTATCTGAGAAACTACATACTTAGACATGATAAATGACTTACTTGGTTATGTTTTACAGTTTTGTAATGTCCACCTTTTGAAAATTTGGCAATGTGGTAAAAGAAACCGGCTGTGATGGCCTTTCTTATATTTGTGTCATCAGCAATACCAGAGACCATTTCTATTTCTACTCGCTCCATGAGGCCCACCAACTGTTCTCTGACATCTCTGGCCCTCTTCATAGACCTGTACTGCACAAAGTTCTCATAGCACCACTGTACTGAGTAGTCCGACTCCACCCATTGGTTGTAGATGTTCATTAAAGTCAAATGGTCTCCTTTTGGATGGAAGAAATTCTTTCGAGCTGTGTCTGCATGAATAATTTTGTCTTTAGGTCTGTAGAAAATTGAGCTGTTAACTGATAACATAGCTGCTATTGTAACTATTTCTTCAGAGCATTTGTACCTAAAAAAAAATAAATGCAATTAAATAAAGTCAATAATAATAGAGGACATGTGACATAAATTACATATTCTTTTCATACTTACTTTTCACTAGCCAGTAACATTTTAGCAAGCATTGGGTCTGTGGGAAACTCTGCCATTCTCCGGCCAGCTTTGGTGAGTTCTCCATGGTGGTTTAAGGCACCCAGAGCATACAGCTGCTCCAGAGCAAGGACTAGTGTTTCATGTGGGGGAGGATCCAGGAAATCAAAGTGAATCAGATCATTAATACCAAGAGCTTTCAGTGTAAGAACAGCATTTCCCAAGTTAATCCTTTGAATTTCTGGTGTAGTGTTGTCTTCCAGTTCATATTTGTATGCCCAAGCAGTGTACAGCCTGAAACACTTCCCCGGGGCCACTCTGCCAGCCCTACCTGCCCTTTGATTGGCAGAAGCCTTGGATATTGGCACAACCATTAGACTCTCCATACCTGTCTTGGAGTTGAAATTATTCTGTTTTGCAAATCCTGGATCAATTACATAAATTATATTATCTATAGTCAGTGATGTCTCTGCAATGTTTGTTGCTAATACAACTTTTCTGGCACCTTCTGGAGTGGGCTCAAATATCTTGGCCTGCATGTCACTGGGTAAGTTGGCATACACAGGTAAAATAATCAGTTCTTTCAATTTCTTGCCAATTTTCTTAGTTCTCTCTTGCAGCATTTCCACACATGTTTCAATTTCTTCCTGGCCAGTGAGAAACACCAGTATGTCTCCAAGAGGTTGTGTAGCATGGATCTGTAGCACAGACACCACACTAGCGTCTACATAATCTGCTTCAGGGGCCTTGGTGTAGTAAATGTCAACAGGAAACCTTCTGCCTGGAATTCTAAATATAGGAGCATCATCAAAGAAGCTTGAAAACTTCTCTGCATCCAAAGTAGCACTAGAAATGAGAAGTTTTAGGTCTGGCCTGAACCTCGTGATATCTTTGACAAGCCCAAACAAGATGTCTGTGTGCAATGTACGTTCATGAGCTTCATCAATGATCATGACACTGTACGAGGCCAAGTCAGGTTCTGACAGGAACTCCCTATGCAGAGTACCGTCTGTCATGTACTTGATGACAGTTCGGTCAGATGTACAGTCTTCAAATCGTATGCTGTAGCCAACTTCATTTCCGAGCTTCACATTCATCTCCTGAGCCACTCTGGCTGCCACTGACATGGCTGCTACTCTTCTCGGCTGAGTGCATCCAATCTTTTTACCATCTTCAGTGAAACCAGCCTCGTGTAAGTATTGAGGTATCTGTGTGGTTTTCCCTGAACCAGTTTCTCCTTCCACAATCAGTATTTGATAATTTCTAATAGCTTCAATTAACGAATCTCTGAATGGGAAAACTGGTAGAGATTTTTTAGTCTCTTCTATAGTCATTCTAATCTTTTTATATTCACTCTTTTCCTCGTCTTCCTTTTTCTCTTTGTTGCCTTCAAGTTGTAAAGCTTGGATGAAATCTATTTGCTCATCAATTAAAAGCTCATATTCTTCTTGTCCCTTGGCATCTTTTGCACCAAATTTGAAGAAGGCAGATCTGATTTGATCCTGCTCCCATTTCTTTTGCTCTGAATGTGGCAACTTTTCCAAATCATCTACTTCAATATAATCTCCTGGAATAAAGATTATTTATTCATGTTAGGAAACATTTAAGTTTAGGTACAGGAAAAAATATAGGAACTAATTTTACAATGAGGTGAATGTAAGCCTAAAACACCAGTAGTTATAGATATCACAGGTAGCTAGTTTACTTACTTTTGTTTCCTGATTGAGCAGTAAATAAAATTTTATTAAATCTGGGTCATACATTGAACAAGAGTTACAAAACTGGTGAAATGTTTTTACCTTTTTCTCCTTTGCCCAAGTCTTGTGGCATGTGGTATCTCTGAACATTTTCGAGTTCCCTTGCCTTCTCATGTTCTTTAGCCAATTTAAGGATAGTCTTTTTGTGTTCTCTTTCTTCCTTTTCACGTTTAGTTAACCTAAAACAGACAAAAGTAACAATACTTATGCTCAAACAAAAAATAATGTTATGTTGGTATTGTATACTAATTTCTTATTTTGCTAGATAAAATTAGATTGAAGGGGTAAATTCTTAGTGGAAAATTATTTGAGGACATAGATTTGTAGCTGTTTGGTAAAATTCAATTTTAGACAATTTCAAAGTAAATAATAATAAATAGATAAATAATCATTTATTGATAAATTGATATTCCAACTAAATGTCACAAAAATTGGTAATAACATTATATCTCGTCATTTTACAATTATTCATTTATAATTTATAAGAATTAATTATTAATAATTATGTAAGAATATTACATTACTCCCAATTACTAAGCGACATGGTACATACATTCTCTCGTCGAAGAGGTATTCATCATCAGCTATATCTGCCTCCAGTTCAATCACTTTGTCGTCCTTTCTTTTCTCTAGGTATTTCCTACGTGATTGTATGCGTAGTTTTGGCAATATTTTATCCCTATCCTCAGCTTCCATTTTGAGGCGCTTTGCTGCTTCTTCATAAGACTTTTTGCTGGCAGCTTCAGCAATCTTCTTAACTCTGTCTTCATCGCGTTTCTTCAATCTTGAAGCGAATTCATCACGTTCTTTGAGATCTTTTTTTCGAGTTTCCTCTGCACTGTCCGAGCTTGAAGAGCGTCGGCGCTTATGTGATTTATCCATGACTATTAAAATAGTATTTTCATGTGATCAAATTATTGTTCAGTAACAATTAATTTATTATTTATTCGAGTTTTGCTGTCGACAAACAAGCAGCAGCAGTGTAAGCACAACAAATTGTTCACATGTGACATATGACAATAACATGCGTTAAAAATTTGACACAAATAGTGATTTTTATTCATTATTGCCATTTGCTTTAGCTATAAAGGCCACTAAGGCAATATTATTTAAGTGCCTTATTGAATCATCATCATCTTATTGAATAATCCTCAACTGATATCATCATAAAAGGGTATAATAAAAACTATTCTTGAATCGAACCCTACAATCGCAGTCTTGAAAAGATATTGATAGACTTGATTGTTTTAGTCTTCGGTTTTAGTACTTCACCTGGGCATTTGATCACAGAAAAATATATAGTTAGGTATGAGATCTCAGGGCTGGCAGCTATTTTTCTCAACGTTTGAGTCTTTGCATTCAAAGAGGAAATACTGCCAGCATCCTGGGTTCCCTGCCGCACAGCGACAACATGGACGTTGTGCTGAACTTTTTGTAAATATCTGTTTTGTATAAGTTTTCTGTATTTTTAAGTCATTTTTGTATTAGACTGACTTAGAACTTAATTAAATTTTAGTTAGGTATGTACATATTCTAGCTGAGCATTTCATAGAGCACAATCAAATAAATTGTTGCGAAAACTACTGACAAAATAATAATATAGTTCCAATAAAAAAAATCCCTATAAAAATACTTTTTTTTTTTGTATTGGCGTCACACTCTTCGTGTATTTGCCAGTGTCAAGTAATTTTCTTCTTCTTCTTCTTCGATGCATGCTTAAGGATGAGGATTGGGAAGGCTTGAGGATTTACTTTTTAGGTAGATAAAACGGGGAAACGATATGGATAAAAGGAATGGATAAAACGGATAACGGATAACAGGAAAATGGTCAGAGAAGGTATGACAAACAAAATAATAATAATTAGTACAATATTTACAAAACTTAATCATAACTTAATATTATTACTAAATCCTTAATATTGCAATCTGAAATATGATGCAAATCAAAATCATACAGTTCTATGTCACTTGTCAGTTCTAAATTGTATCAACAATTTTCAAAAATTATATTTAACATAGCAAATAAAAAATACGTTAAAAATAAAAATACGTTATTACATATCGTATTTTCAAGCGATTTCCTTTCGCAGAACCAGTGCCAGCATCTGTAAATTATGTCTTATAAATTAGTTTTCTCGTAAGTGAAATAGGAGAGTAGAAGAATTTCACCTCTATCTTACCTATAACTCCCTATCCTATTACCTATTATCTACAGGGTACATTGTTTGCAAAAAAATCTTTTTTGTTAATTGCGAAGTCATATCTTCGAAAAGACATAACAAAAAAAATCTAATGGGGCATCGGGCATTCCCATACCTATGTGTTCCTATGCATGGTAGATGATAAAGTTAGTGCACATGTAGATATTCAGAGACTTTTTACAGACGGTTTAGTTTTCAATGTAGTGGTATGTTCAATTTATGTAAGTAACTAAATATTGTTACAATTTAATTTTCACACAGCGCCATCTAGCGTCATACTAAGCAAACATTTGTGTTATAAAGAAATAAAATTGTGCATTGCAGTTCTCCCTTTGCTACTCGTATTAGCAGTAAACTGCTAAGCACAATACGTCACACGAATAATGTGGTGAGCTGTGGAGTGAAGCTGGCAAATGAACACCTCGGCGCTACCTTCCACGGACCATCTGCCATCGAGGTTCTTTTCTTTAAATTAGTATTTTCTATGAAGATACCTACAAGTTTGATTGTTTACAATGTGGGCGGACATCTTGGAAAATTTGTGCATAATCTCTCCCCACGGGTTAATATCTCAATTTTCAAACACATCAATGCCTTAGACAGAAATTGTTAAAAAATCGTACGTACAACTTATATACTTACATGCTAAATATTATCAGAGTGTATCAAAGTGACCCTCTTTGTATCAAAGTGTATGCTTATTTATTTATTTATTAATGCAGTAACTACCTACGCGATACAATCTAACAATTTTAGGACTAATTCTAAAAAAAATGAGATGTGTGACCCTGTCGCTAGGAAGTTTAGGGCATGGCACTTTTTTACAATATCTACTCTTAAACACTATTTTCCTTATACTAATTTTTCTTACACTTAACCTGTAGTTATACCTACTTCCAGGTTTTAATAGAATTGCCTTCGTGCTCAAACGTCGTTTTTAGAAACTTAAAAGGTCAGTCGTTCGTAGGTGGTGAAAGACTGCGACCTGTCCGGCAAGACATGCCTGATCACCGGCGCCAACAGCGGCCTCGGACTGGAGATGTCGCGCTGTCTCACCGCGCAGGGGGCCACGGTCCTCATGGCGTGCCGGAACAAATATGCAGCGGAACAAGTTTGTACATACATATGCATGTACCTAGCAAGTACATACGTATATAAGTACAGTAGAACTCTTTTTTGCAGTATTTTGAAAATTATCAACTCGAACAAACTAGTCAGTTATTCGTTTAATTCTCAAGAAATTAAAAAATAAAACGTATTTTTCTTCTTCCTTAGCTATTTTGCAGCCATTCCTAGATAGCTATAGGTCTGTCCCAACTGTTTCCATGACGCATGACCTTCTTCTGCCTAAGTCATCCATTGTAAAAAAATCATATCATACTTCATACTTATTATAAAAATTGTGCAAAAGTGTGTTTTGCTGGTCTGCTTGTTCCGCTTTCACGCCGTAACGAAGCGACGGATCTTCGTGTTTTTGAGATATACTAGTGATAGAATATGGCCCAGGCCGTAACATAGGCCATAACACCGCGAGCGAAGCCGCGGGCATTCACTAGTAACTTATATGTGTGTAATGTTGTATATGTATGTATATACCATCAGGATAAATTAAGTTGACATGATATGACACACGATTAACGAATGATATTTTAATAATATGATTATTTTTATTTTGTTTTTAAATTTTTGGATATTGACTTGTAACAAATGTTATTAATAAATTATTGTATTGAATTGTATGTGCAGGTTGCTCGAGCGCACGTCACCGGTACTTGCTCCGTGGTGAACTCACCTCGGTTCTACGACGTCAACCTCGCCTCCCTGCGCTCGGTCGCCGACTGCAGCGAACAGCTCTTGAACAATGAGAAGTCAGTTGGAGTAGTATACTTATTAGTGTATCGTTTAGGTTTTGTATGTTATTTGATTAACGAAACGCGATGGGATATGATGACTAGTCAAGTAGTAGATTAACGTAGCAGTTATATTATATTATGTATATTGCCCATCGTATCTTAAATAATATTTAAGACCAAATCCGCCTTTGTGAACCTTTGCTGACTATATTTTCTCCATGCCCTTTGGATAGAAACTTTGCTCTCCTCGAAGATTTATTCCATCATTTTGTTTCACAGACAAATAGACATATTAATTCTCAACGCTGCAGTGTTCGGTATCCCGTGGAACCTGACGGAAGACTCGCTAGAAACTACATTTCAAGTGAACTATTTGAGTCAACTGTATTTGTTGAACAAACTCGATCCCATTCTGGCGCCCAACGCAAGAGTGGTGTTCGTATCGTCTGAATCACACAGGTAGGTAATTATTAAGTAGGTATCTAAGTATAAATACCTATAGGGATTATATATCGTCATCTTTTTCATCGTCATGGATACTTGAATAATAAAACACAGCGCCATCTAGCTCCATAATGAAATGTTTTAAATCAGCATTGAACGTACTCTGTATTCTGTGATTGAACATTGATCATCACAACGCTTCTCTGATTGGATGATAGGATGTTTTGTTTGATGAGTTTGTATTTGGAGGTTTTCTGTTTACATGACCTTCATATATTACACGTAGATTATTATTTATTATTATTATTATTCCATTCTCCCCAGGAACGTGCGTTGGTCGCTCCAGGACCGGCTGATGCCGTCGGAGGATCTCGTATCGCTCCCGCGCAGCGAGTACACCTCCATAAAGGCGTACAACACGTCCAAGCTGTGCGTGCTGCTGGCCATGCACCACCTCTCGTACACGTGGAGAGCGGGCCCGCGGCAGGTGTTCTGCGTGCACCCCGGCACCTTCGTCAAGACAAGGCTGTGCCGCAACTGGTGGCCCTACGAAGCGCTCTACACAGTCATGACACCGTTCGCAAAGAATATTGTGAGTAGTAGAATGTAGTACTGTCATACGTTTATGAAAAAAACAAAAAAAAAATAAGAATGGGCGGTTGGAGATAGGTACACCGGGGCTTCCGGGTGGCGATTTACTAATTCCCCAGGGTTCGTGTACCCTGGCGTCTAGCCCTCGCAAGAGCCCCCAAACATATTGATACAACTGACAGACTGATGTAGTACTGCATGAGACACAAGAAGAAGAAGAAGAAAGAAGGAAGAAATAACGAAGAAGAAAAGAAGAAAGGAAAAAAAAGAAGAAAAAAACAAGAACAAGAAAAGAAAAAAAAGAAGAAAAAAGAAGAACCAAAAACAAACAAACAAACCTAAAACAAGAACCCTCTCAGAGGAAAACCACCAACGAAGAGAATGTTGTGTTTTCTTACTGTCTAATTAGACTGTATTTTTTATAAAGAAATTTGTAGATGAGTATATAACCTCATTTCTAGCAAGTAAGTATACCTCTTTGAGAACTTACATTACAACACTGGCCTATATTGCGATGCATTATCCGGCGTAGATGTATGTGGTCTAAGTAAAGTAACTAGTTTATTTTCCTTATCTATCTACTTTCTATAAACAATATGTATTGCAATAAAACAGAATAATATATTATAAGAAAAATAAACATCTAGTTCTACAAATCTGGGTATCATTTGTAGTCTGTATCCTGTGGTATCATGTGTAACTTTGTATACTCTGTGTTTCCAGAGCCAAGCTGCGAGCACGCCGCTGTACTGCGCCACATCCCCCGACCTGGAGGGCGTCTCCGGCAGCTACTACAAGGACCTGAGGCGATGCGACGAGAGCGACATGGCGAGCGACCTGCAACTCGCTTTCAGGATCAACGACATCGCGAGAGAACTCATCGCCAGTCGAACTAAAACTCTGACCACAGACAAGATCGAGGACACAACTCTGAACGCAGAACCGCAACGGAAAGACGCCGTCCATGAAGGGTTAACCCCCGAATACTCCGCATAGATGTTATAATTTTGCTAGTTTAATTTATAATTTATTTGATGTTATAATGTAGTTGTTTTCCAATAAGTAGGGGATGTATTTGTGAACTTTTTTTGCGGTAAAGTAGCTTGAAGTGGAGAAGCAACTTATGCTGATTGTTCCAGTCTTCGAATAGTAAATCGGATGTTTTCTAACTATTCAAGAATGAAATGACACACTGTGCTATGGGTGGTCATCAGAAAAAATATAGAAGGAAATCTGATTTAAAATTAAATCGAAAAGTCAGCTACTTATTTAGTGCCCTTGCTTCAAGCTTCTAAATTGCACGAAAATTATTAAGTTGAACTGGTAAATTAACTGTTATGTTTAGTCTTTAAATATGTTAGTGTTTTAGTTTTGTTACAGGTTTCGAAATAAAAAATATGTTAAATTTAATAACATTTATTTACTTATTGAATACAAAATGCGTACCTATAATAGTTCAATACATTACTTATCCGACAGTTACAAACAGTACATTAAAGAAGTCTTTTCGATCGGCACACGGGAAACATAACAGTCGATCTAAACATAGCATGGTGTCAAATTTAAACACACCATAATTAGGTTTTTAATTAGTTTCGGAATTTTATAAAACTTTTGATTATTAACCTCGCTAAGGTTTTACACCAACATGGAAAACCCCCAAGGCCCTCGGAATGCCAATAACAGTTCCTTGATTTAATAAAATAACGTAAAATGTTAAGAAAGAGAACAATTTAGGAGATTAAACAACAAGGATATTAAAATACACCGAAACGGTTACAAAGGTGATCCGTAAAATTGGACCAAGTTAGTTCATATCAACATTCAAATAAATGCATTGTAGAAGCAGATTTATAAAATTGCTCAAGGATGTATAATATGCGCCCTCGTTGTTACTTAGTTGAAACAAGGAATATATAACAAAAAGAATGATGACGCAGTTAAATAAACAAAAACATATTAACATATTGTGCGTGTAAGATATTTGATACACATTAGGTATTTTATCGATAAAAACTAACTTTTATACGTCAAGTAAACAAAAGAAAGAAATCCTTGCTTTATTAAAATTACTGTTTACTGGAGAATTTTGAAGTAAAATTGGTAATTTAATCACTACAATAATTAAAACTAAAAATAAAATCTAACAATAACATTGCCTTTACATTTAACTATAACATAATTCATTTCAATACCTACGAATATATCCGAATAAATAATATATTCAGAATGCAATATGACGCAGTTTATAAAATAAATATTTTAAAATGCATATAATCATATGCTTTTGTCAACCTTGTGTGTAAAACTTGAAGTTTATATTATTCACAAAAGGAAAAGTTTACGATACACTTGCTCAAAAACGCATAATTTGTTGGGGTTGCTGTAAATTTTGCAACAACCTTACAGTTTACAGGAATGTACTGTACATATTTTCATAATCGATAAGAAAGAAAAGAAAAATATTTATTTTGAAAAGAAAAACATGTTTAAAAGATAGTATTTTATTGACATTCTATTTCGAGTTGGCCTCTTGTACAAAACAATAAGTCTTACTGATTTGGGCTGCTTTGATTGGCAAATTTATATCCTGACAATAAATTTTCAAACGAAAAACTTGTCAAAAAACAGCCAACTTCATCATATTGGTTTCTTCGACTGTCGAATTTATTTATTTGGCAACACATTTTCAAATTAAAAAATCACTTCTACTTGCATCATATTGCCTTCAACCTAAGTTCAACATCACCTCGTCTCCATACGTCTTCACTCCACTGGTAGTCACTCAGTAGAGCAGTATGCGCTTCTCGACCTGTTTCCTGCAGATGGGGCACACGGTGATGCGGTCGCCGCACATCTGGCACATGCCGTGTCCGCACAGGAAGATCATGTTCTTGAGCCGGTCCAGGCAGATTGGACACATCGTCTGCAACCAACACGATGGATTGGAAATATAAGCGGAGTATTGTGTGTGTATACGTGGGAGAAACAGTTCTATTATTTGTTACTAATGCTGATCGAGTACAGTTCGCGCAAAACTTTATGAGCTCTCTGAAGTTAGGCCCGAGTACGTAACCGCGCATGGTACAGTTGAGCGCACAATCATTATTGTAAGATTTAAAAAAAACATGGTACATTTATGCCTATCACAAAGTATTTAGATTTTAGGTATTTTTACGTGCAGTAAGATATTAGAACAAACAGGTAGGTATTTATTTAAGTAAATTAAAAACTTTAATATAAAACTTGTGCATTTATTTATTTATGTTTGGCGACGTAGCACATTAAAGCGTCCGCGAGGCATATCTAATTAAACCAAAAAGTTCGATAACAGTAAGAAACCACAGTAATAGAAATAACAAATACAATATAACGGTGACAAAACGTAACAATAACAGAAACAAATAAAAATAACGAAAACAAATAACAGTAAAAAAAATTACAATAGGAATGAAAATTAATTGTTGCACTCGACTGTACTTTCGTCTACAACGTGCGCAAGTGTTGTGTACGAACGTAGCACTCACACTAAGGCACGGCGCAACGGGACGCGAGCGGTGATACGGCGCGGGGCGCGGGGGCCGGTGCCTTCCCCGACGCCCTATTCCGTCCCTCGGATACCTATAATATTCGTACTGCGCAGCCACTAGCGTGCATGTTCCGAGAGCTCATAAAGTTTTGCGCGAACTATACTTGCTAACGCGGTATCGGATTACTTTACCAAATTTCTTTGCAGAAGAATATATGTAGCTACTCAGGCTGGGAGTGAGGATCTTTAAACACATGAACATGAACATGAACATAGGTACCGCACCCAGCCAGGACAAGCCTGCTCCGGTCAAACCGGCATACCGGGGGGCACGAGGTTGTGGAGCGTGGTTTTGTGCTAACGCTCCGGGATGGTAGTCGACCGGCTATGCAGCCAGACGCCGATTTGGAGAAGGTTGTTATTAAGGATAGGGATAAGCGTTAGTAAAAAATGGTGTTCGTTGATTATTGAGTTGACCCATCTTGGGGTTTGTTAGTGTTTGGCTTTGCAAGCACTATCTTAATACGTTCGCTGTGTAATGTTGGTACTATTGTGTGTAATCATAACCACGTCGGGTGTAGTAGGTGGATCTTAAATGTGGGTCGAATAGATCCTATGTCGCTAAGGGATTGTTCTTGTGTCATCTGACGGCCTTCCCTGGGGTATGGTTGGTGCCTGCCTGTTGGTATGTCGTTCTGTTTCCTCATCAGATTCGCTGTCGGTTTCTGCCATCTTATAGATCTCCCTGGCAGCTCTTATAAAGTCTCCTTTGTTTTTCGCCATGTCCTGCCAGTCAGATGTTTTCCTGGGGTCCATATCATGAGATAAAGAATCCTTCCACGTATAGTTAGGTCTACCAACTTTAAGATCTTCCGTTGCTTCGATCTCTTGCAAACGGCGCCGGCACTCTTTAAGTGTATTTCTAGCCTCTATATCTTGAGGGTGATGCTTATAATGGAACTTCGCCTTCTGTAGGTTTGTAATTGCCTCTTCTCTAGCCTTAGAGTACCTACCTTCTTTCATGTTTGATAGTCTTATTGGCCGCCATCTTTATGACGTTTGTTATCACTTCCCACGATAGCGGCTCTTTTCGGTTTTCGCCGTTCCTGCTCTTTTTGGTTTCCTCTAATAAAGTTTCTTGGTTTTTTTTTTTTTTTTTTTTTCGAATGGTGTTACTTTGAAGCATCTCGTAGTTTAGGGTTTTGTAGTCAAACTCGTTCGCAACGTTGGCCCTGGTTAGTCTTATTGGAGGTCTCGTAGAGTCCCTATTGGAGTTTCACGTGAGGGCAGGGCGACCTAACTTTGAACAAAAACGCGCCACGCTATCAAAATACGTTCGCAGCGCAGCGTACGTTCGTAACCTACGCGCAAGCCAAAAAGCCAATCGAAACGTTAAATACCACGTTTCGATTTACGGTTCATATTTCACTGCATACAGTTCGAGTCTCTCAAAGTTATCATGGTTGCCATTAGGAATGTAGATTTAGTACAATAATAAAATTGTATTATTTTAGTGTTTATACTTAATCATCAGTGAATTATATTTCGATAAATTAATACTTTATCAGTAATTATTTTTTATGTGTTATTATAACAAAGTATGTATTAACAAAATTTTTTTTTCTAAAATGTTTACTAAATTAATCCTGTTTTTCTCGAATTCAACTATAAATTGCTTATTTAAGTAGCTAGATATACCTATTGATAAAATACAAACAAATTTTTCATACTTTGGGGAGTGATGTGCCGTTTGACCCACGACTGTCGATCGTACTTTACTGTGCCCTCCGCTCGCTGCGTGTTCGGAACAGGGAGATAGGTTTCTGTTGTATTATTTATTCTGTGGTGAGGGGCTTCAGGTTTCCCCATATGATTCTATGGTCAGATAGGATTGTTTTTTCACCTTTGATGTAATTAAAAATCTGGTTGTTTTTGGCATCTGTCATTATATGGTATATTTGCGATGTTTTGTTTCCCAACGTCCAAGTCAGTTTACAGCTACGCCGGCCGAATGATGTGTCCAATCGGAGATTTTCCCGTTTCGTTACTTGTTTGGTGTGGGAGATTTTTGCCTCTTTGATTTTTATCGCGAAGTTCATGTGTATCTGTGAGTCCTATGTGGGCGTTGAAGTCACCTAGTATTATTGTTATTGAGTTTCTTGGTTTGTTCTTGGTCAGTTGTAGTAGCCGAGTCGCGTCGTTTGCTGCTGGTGACGTTGAATTGGACCTGTGCGTTGTAGTAATGAATAGAGAGGCTCCACTGCTTGTATCTATTGAAGCAACCATATTGTTTGTGTTTGCTTTAGTCCAGTTCAGCCTTAGGCCGCTGCTTTTTCTTATGAGAATAGCTTGGCCTCTTCTGTTGTTGTTTCCGCTTAGGTGCCACGTATAGTAACTAGATTCGTAGGTCCCGGATTTGAAGTGAGTTTGCTGTAGGCAGGCAATATGGATAGATTTTCCGTCTAGAAACTCGTCAATCTCTCGTTTTTTAGTCAACGTTGCGGCGCCTCTAACATTCCATGTGGCAATGTTTATGTTTTCATTTACTACCTGTTTTTGTTGTTTGGTGTGGCCTGGGGCGGGCAAGTCTGTATCCGGACTCATCTGGTATTCTCCTCTGGGGTGCTGGTTCCAAGACTAAGGTCATTTTGCGTGGTGCTTGTACTTATTACTCCTAGGTGGTTTTCAAAGCAATCAAAGTGGTTCCCCGTAATTATTAGACCTATGCTATATATCGTCGAATGTGTTGGTGGTCAAAGGTAAGGCCATACAAGTCGTTAATTTGGTGGGCTATAAGCGCGATACAAGCAGTTGCCGTCTCCTGGTATTTTTACGATAGGGTCCCTATTTCCATATCGGCTTTGTGCCTTACCGTGGCGGTATCGCAGAGGACGGGTTGTCGTGGCTAGCTCGTGATATCTTTCAGGTATGCGCGTGCTTGAGGCTGTGAAGGAAGCTTATATACTATGTATTACTTATTAGTTAACTGGTATATCATGCACTATACTAGTTCCCTTTTGTCTTTAACGGAAAAGGGGAGTAAGTAGCACTCGAGTGAGTACTTGGGTCTAGTCTAACAACTCTAAGTACTTGCACTTAATACCTGCTGTTTATTTGGAATAAGTCTATTAATTACGCTTTATGTACTAGTGTGTTATGTGTATAAAACAAACGTCTGGGCTTTATTGTACGTAGAAAAAATGACTACAATTAGAAGCAGATTTTGAGCTATGTTTAACAAAGGATGACCCACCCGACAATAGAGTCTCCCAGCTTTGGCGGAAATTAGCAGATGATTTTAAGAAGGGTTTTTTTGGTTGTATTTTAATGGTCTGATTTATTGCTTAGTTTTACGACTCGGTATTTGTTTTGGGAGTGGATAGCGTAATATTTCACGCGCCTTTTTAAAATCTTAAGTTATTGTCCAAACGGGCCTGCAGATGTGTGTAGTTTTTACTCGTATTTAGGCTTTTGTGTTTGCCTTGGGAAAGTAGATTGTCTGTGTTTTCGCATACGTTACGAGTAATTACGTCCGTGGTATGAGATCGCGTAATCTAGTATACCCTTGTAAATTTAGCAGGTTTTTACTGCAGTTTGTGTAAATATGTATTTTGAAATCGGATAAGCTAGTTACGCGTAGGTTTGATCTATAAGTAACCGATGTGACCGTACGGTGTTGGTTGCTGGTATGGGCTGCTTGAAAACAGACTTGTCCCTCGTGGCAGACGTCTAGACAATATCCTAGGATATTGAGGAAGGAGAGACCGAAGAAAAGGGGTTTAGACCACGTGTGGCTAATATGGAACAAGCTCACCGCGTTTTCCTTTTGTTGGAGTGGGTTTCCCCGCGCTGGGCGCTGGTACCGGTGGCCTCTGATGACGGGTCACGTACACTGGTTGTCACTCACTGATACATGTAAAGATTATAAACACGCGTTGCACGGCACTTGATTATAGTCACTTTTCGCGGGGCCAGGGAATTGATTTGCTCGCAGCCATTGCGCTAGCCGCTGGCAGATGTTGTGCCTATTGTTTACTGGATCAATTGTATTGACGAGGCTCTATTGACCGTTCCCGAAAGCGACCGCTCGTCACGGCGTCCAAGACGAGACTCCACCAGGCTGGGAGTGAGGATCTTTAAATTAGTCAAAAAAATCAAATGAAGCTCGATTGCTTTAGTGGCACGTGAATTTCCGAGAGAAAAGACATCAGTTTCTTTATGGCTTCATATAGGCAAAAACAGTCAGGACAGTAAGAAAATTGGCTTACTATCCTGGCTTGATCATGGGTATATATTATTTAGGCCTCGTGTATTTCGGGCATACGAGTAAACAATGTGCAGAAATACTAACTAAATACCAACTAGTTACATGCTGTTTAAACACTAACCTGTTCCTTAATATCCTGCAACTGCTGCTGCAGCTTCTGCACGTCAGCGGGCGGGGGCGGAGGGTGCGGGGGGTGCGCGGGGGCCGGCGCAGGCGCGGGGGCGGCGGGGGAAGCAAACAGCAGGCCGTTGTTCATGGTGTGCGGCGCGGCGGGGGCCGGGCCCGCGCGCCCCTTGTTCACCTGCACCTGCGCCAGGTTACTGCTGCTCTCCTTGTCCACTGGAAGACACAGGTGGAGATAAGGCTGGGTACAAACTGACTGAATCATTACCATTATGTGAAAGCGAAAGTGTGTTGTAGGCGTTTTTCCACTTTCATGCCGTAACGGAGCAAAGGATTATCCTGATATTATAGGATTTTGTGAGTAACATAGAACTTTACTTTTACTTCAACTTTTTTATAATTATTACATTTTATTACCATGGCGGGAAGCAATATTGTTTGTTTAAGGACAGCTACGATTGTAGTACTCGTATGATGATCACTTGAGTTCTGTGTAGATAGACCATTAATGGTACGCGCTAGCTGCGTAGCTCGTAGTTGATCTCACTCATATAGGAACCTCGACTCAAATTATAACTCGTTTTATTGTGCTGCAGGACACATTCAACAGTATTGTTTGCATTTTACTCATGAAAATGATACTTTAAGAGGTTTTTGATCATACGTACAGTCAATCTTTTGGATAGCGGTAGTGAGCGCTGGCACCGACACCGGCGCCGGAGCGGCGACTGCAGGCAGCGCGGGCGCAGCGGGGGCCGGCTGCAGCGGCGTGCGGCACTCCACGCACTTGCGCATGAGAGGCGCGCACGCCGCGCACGCGCACACGTCGCCGCACGGCCGGAACACCACGGTGGCGGGCGCGGACGAGCACACCACGCACTCGGACACGCGCGCGCGGGACACCACGCACGCGCGGCACACTAGGCACTTCTTTACCTGGGGAATGAGGTAGGGTGGTGATGGTAGATCTTAAGGGAAAACAAATATATCAATTAGCATTCAAAGAAATATAGAAAACTGAAGATGAGCAGTGAAAGCTACCTCACAAGATTAGGAATTACACACAACTTTAAATCAGGATCAAAACGGAATAGAGCATGACACGGCTCCGGTAAAATGCCGTTGAAATTAGTATGTACGTAGCACAATAGACGGAATAGACGATTTTTACAACCAAATGATTTATATGAGTTATCAATTTGTTATCGATTATGACTGTATCAAATAATGTATTAGGAATAGAAACATGACTTACCCGTGCAGCGCAAACGTTGCAGCAGCATATATGTCCACATGGTCGGAACAGGGTATCTCGTTTCGCGTCCGAGCAGACCAGACACTCGTCTGCGGTGGGGTCGCCAGGTGTCTCCACCGGCGCGGCCTCCTGGGACCCACTGGGGGACTGACACTGGGTGTTCACGTTGCTGGGCCCCGGGAGGGAGGCTGCCTCGCCGTCCGGGGATTCCGTGCCCAATGTGGCACCTTCCTTACGACATGATGTCAGCGTCTTGCAGAGATTCGGGTCCGGACACAGGTCGAGCGGGGTTTGACCTGGAATTAGTTGAAAAATATATTGGTGAGTTATTTGCGAGTCAAATTTTAAACTCATTGTAAAGGTAACATAGTTGAGGGGTTTTCAATTAATAAACTACTAATTCATATTTCTAGTATAATAATAAATTCTTCAGAACTCTGAAATTAACAAGAAGGTAAACAAAGTAACAGTAGACAATTTTTTTATAGATATTAATTAATAAATAAATATAATTCCGGGACATTGGACACAGCGCCATCTAGCCACACACTAAGCAAACGCTTGAATCGCGGGTACTAGATAACGGATATAATACTTATATACTTTTCTTTTGTAAATACATGCTTGGGACACGCAAAAGATTAAAAAAGTTTTATAAAAGCTTATAAGGAAGCTCTTTCAGGCTTCTTCTCTTTTGTCTGACAAGTTACCTATCTGAATGCCTAAAACTTGTAGCATACCTTTCTTGTTCTTCACAGTGAGGTCAGCTCCATGCGCCGCCAGGAAGCAGGCTATAGATGCGGATGACTTCTTATCATGCGCGTGCGCAAGTCCCGTGAGGAGGGATGCGTCGCGCGCGTCTTGCAGGCGCCGGAGCTGCTGCAGAGTGTGGTGGCGGAGCGCCTCGTGCAGGGGAGTGTCGCCGTCCTGGGGGTGGGAAATAGAGGGTTACATAGTGTTGGGAGCTAATACCTAATGGGTCTTGTGAGGACTGTGTATAGCACGTTTTTTGTGGTTTTTGGTATGATGAGTAGATAAAAATGAATCTAAAGAAAATTCATATTTTAAAATAAGTTAACCAATAAAAACTACTTTTCAAAATAGAAATTTGTCACGTGATCGCATGTGATGCAGTACTGTGTTAGAATTTCTAGTCTATTTAAATACAGTACTAAAAAAGCCGATACGTTCATACCAACAAACCAACTTTCGCTTTTATATAATAGAAAATATAGTAGTCGAACTACGTGTATGTATGTCTAGGCTCAATTTCTAATCGGGGTTATTGCCTATTCCAATGCACGGCTACAGTCTGCTCTTGATATCACATATATACCTATGTATTAGTCTTCTTCAGCCTTTTCGCATCCTTTCCTGGATATAGGATGTATTCTGTGATATAGGCCTTTCCCAATTGCTTCCATGATGCATGATCTTCTGCCTTAGCCATCAAATCACGGCCCGCGCGTTTTCGTATGTCATCCACCCATCGTAGGGGCGGGCGGCCTCGTGGTCTCCACTTTACTAATCTTCGTGTCCATCGTCATCGTGTCAGTCGTGTCATGTAGTAGTATTGGTGCAATATTTACCTTATCACATATATTGAGGTCAGCCCCGTGCGCCACGAGCAGCCTCACTATCTGCGTGTGCTGCCTCTCCACAGCGAGGTGCAAGGCGGTCTGCAGGTTGGCATTCTGCAGGTCCGGCCGGGCGCCGCCGCGCACCAGCAACTCTGCTACCTGCCAACAAACATAAATAAAACATGTAATGCATAATGAATATAGTTTTATTGAGCAATACAGTAAGGTCGTATGAGAGTGGCCAACTCTGGTGTCAAAAACCGCCTAAATGGCCTCTGACATTGGTTAACGACTCGTATGACAAACAGTCGGGTCCAATTTGTCGTACGTGTCATCCGACCCACGAATGCGTCCAAAATGGAATGACACTTTTTGGTCACCCATCCAAAGGCTGACCGGGTCAACAGCTGCTAAAACTAGTTGCTTAAAATTGAGCAATTACTGCATGTATCGTAATATATTTATACACGTGTCTCTTTGCACTAGTACATTTATTTTATCAATTTTAAAACTTTGGTTTACTAGACATACTTGAAAAATTATTGCCTATATTGCCTACAATAACAAAATCTAGACAAATCCACAATACACCCAAACATATACATACAAATCTAGAGATAATATGTAGAAACAGTCTAGGTAAGTATGTTACAGATTTATCTAGTCTGTGGATTAATAAGTAGATTAGCTTGCCTCGGCGTGGTTGTTGAGTGCAGCGAGGTGTAGTGCTGTGTAGCCATCGTCCTTCGCGTCGTCTACTATCCACGGCCGCGGCAACTTGCCTAGCATTATCTTCATGGCGCTGAAACCAATTAATAAAATTTTTTTAAAAATGAAGATTTTACACGGACTGCTAGGATAGGACTGAGAATTTCACTAGAACTCGACCGGCACGAGTTGGGGAAGCCATATCCCTTTTATTATGATATCTGGGAATGTAATAGTGCTCTATTGTAATACATTGTAACTGTTGTCATTTTTACCAAATTAGTAAGTAAATTTTTCAAAGATTTAATAACAAAATTTTATAAATGAAGATTTTACACGGACTGCTAGGATAGGACTGAGAATTTCACTAGAACTCGACCGGCACGAGTTGGGGAAGCCATATCCCTTTTATTATGATATCTGGGAATGTAATAGTGCTCTATTGTAATACATTGTAACTGTTGTCATTTTTACCAAATTAGTAAGTAAATTTTTCAAAGATTTAATAACAAAATTTTATAAATGAAGATTTTACACGGACTGCTAGGATAGGACTGAGAATTTCACTAGAACTCGACCGGCACGAGTTGGGGAAGCCATATCCCTTTTATTATGATATCTGGGAATGTAATAGTGCTCTATTGTAATACATTGTAACTGTTGTCATTTTTACCAAATTAGTAAGTAAATTTTTCAAAGATTTAATAACAAAATTTTATAAATGAAGATTTTACACGGACTGCTAGGATAGGACTGAGAATTTCACTAGAACTCGACCGGCACGAGTTGGGGAAGCCATATCCCTTTTATTATGATATCTGGGAATGTAATAGTGCTCTATTGTAATACATTGTAACTGTTGTCATTTTTACCAAATTAGTAAGTAAATTTTTCAAAGATTTAATAACAAAATTTTATAAATGAAGATTTTACACGGACTGCTAGGATAGGACTGAGAATTTCACTAGAACTCGACCGGCACGAGTTGGGGAAGCCATATCCCTTTTATTATGATATCTGGGAATGTAATAGTGCTCTATTGTAATACATTGTAACTGTTGTCATTTTTACCAAATTAGTAAGTAAATTTTTCATAGATACTTAGTAGCCGCTTTAAATCTGGATAATATGTAACAGAGACAGAACAATGGTTAATATGAGTGACCAAATCGAATTTTGTACTTGTCCAATGTAATTTTGTAGTAGGTTTCATTGTTTGTCATTCATTCAAATGTTTCTGGTTAGTAATTAGAGTTATCGTTATGGAAGTGTGTCCATACATGTGTAGGTAATTACACGGTAGTGCTATGACAGCTATTTAGATTACAGTTTCGATGATCGGTAGTGCTCAGCGTTTGAGTGGCTTGTCAGTAAATCATTAGGTAGTTTTTTGTGCGCAGACCGCGGGGGTGTTCCCACGCCGCGCCCCCGTGTCTCCAGCAGCCCGCGCTCCACGCACGCAACATGTCCCGTTTTTTCTTAAAACTCCCCTGCAGCGCCACTAGACCCACATCTGAAGCTTTTTATGCGAACAGAGCTACTATACCTAATCTAAGTTTAGATAAAGACGAGCTCGATTTTCATGTTCAGGTTCCCGCACTATTTATACATATCGCCGTAAAAGTCACTCCGTAACATGACTCAGCGGTATCATGTCCAAATGTGGAGATGTAGTGGACGGCCTTTCCCGGTATCGGGTGAGGAAATCTGATACTTTACGATCGTAATAAAGTGCAATAATTTTAGCGACTGTAACAAGAAATGCATACGATCGCCAACTATATGATAAAATCTGTTGCAGAAACCATCGGCAGTGCCGAGGTGGCTGAACCCTAAACAGAAATAGCTCGAGTGATCGCGTTTGCTTCACCAATAAATACTCGTACAAGGTTTATGAGCGAGTAAACTACGAATAAAGACATCGCTACAACCGATAACATCTGCTGAAATAATGGGCTCTATTTTAATCGGTTTTATGAAAGTTATGACAGTCATGAGCGATACATCATAATTCGAGTGGTAAATTGGACGAGGTGTTGGTCGACAGTAGCGTCGTGTGTAGCAACAGTAAATGAAGTAGTTACGTATTTTAATGTGGTGCGTTACATTGGAAGAGTAAAAACGAACGAACTAATTAAATAAGGTCAAACGTCGCGAGAGGCGAGCTAGGCGCGGCGGCGCGGGCGCACAGTCGGTGCCGGCGCGCCGCGCGAGCGCATGCAGAGCACTCCCGCGCAACCATGCATGACCCCATACAATCAGGATTGTACAGTGATATGGAACATAAGTGATCCTGCCACCAACCATCCACACAGTCGCAATGTCCACGGAATGCACCAGTGATAAACTCTAGCCTCGGAACTGAAATCTAAATTTTACTATGAAGGACTACATGTGTAAGTTTCGATCGACGAGACGGTAATGTCTAGAAGCTATCGGATGGAATTCAGGTATAATTACTTACAATAAATTCCATTAATCGATCTGTCAAAGAAAGTTGTTCGTTAATATAATGCAGATTGCAGCCAGTCTATGACTTCGAGCAGTAAATTTTTATAGTCACGCAACATTAGGCACTATTTCGTCGATTTTAGACGTTAATGTTGCGTGCACCGGTATTGATTTATATCAGACTGAGGAAGAAAGGAAGGAATGATTTCAATACTGCACGGAATCTAGATGAAATCTCTTTCTGTAGTTGATTTTTGAGTTGTTGCATGCTTTTAATCAAGTCCAATTGTTACAGAAATGCTACGGCAATCTAAGACGATTATTTTATACGATTACTGCTACATAGCAATTCATTAATGGATGAATGTAAAACGCGAGAGAAAAAACTGTTTTTCTACATATCATTTTTTTATTACAACGTCTCTATTGAATTAGACGTTCCTTTGTTGACCGAATTGTTTGTGGAATGCAATGATAATTACTATTATGCATCATCATTGTCGCATCACTTTTTTAGGATTGAAGAGCTAGTACCTCTGGGCCTATAATATTTTACGAGTTTATGGTTTCGGATGTTTATGTTTTTTATACATCGACTAGAAATATCTGTGGAGACACAATCCGCCTTATTACAAAACGCAGTTTAAATATTAGTCCAGGACTTTGAAAATCAAAAGTGGGTTCTTTTTGTTCAGACATCACTAACAAGCAATCAAAATGTCAACAAAAAATTGGAACTTTGATTTAACATTGGTACATTTTGACAGTTTGATAATTATGACAGTAGACAGTCAATTTTCGAACAACTAAAACGGACTTCGTCTAGACTTATATATAAACCACGTTTTGTAATAATGTCCAATAAGATTCAATTCGCGACTTCTAAAACACACTAAACATATTTTTTTATATCGTATTTGTACCACCCAGATATGAAAATTCTGTATTTACGAAAAAGCACGATAAAAATAATGTTACCTATACTACCACGAATACCTACAATGACTCGTGCATCTGATTATATGTGTGTACATCGGCAAGTACATCGGCAAGTAACTGTTCAATAATATTAATTTGTATTCAATGAACTTTCATGTGTTATTTGTACCAATTATAATAAAATAGAACTTTGAAATAGGCCTATTGTAGCCTAATGCACCATTATCCTATTTCTATTTAAATCATTTAATGTACCAACTCCATAAAAACTGGTGCGCAAACAACAAAAACTTTTATCTCTTGAATCTGGCGTAGATTTGTTCGGAAGTAAACAAACTAAGAAAGTCATCTTCCGTTAGATATCTGGAGTCTCGTTACAGCACTTTACATAATTGGAAGATACTTTGTTAGCTTAATTTTTAGGTTTCATTGGTGGAAGTGAAATATGCTATATTTTTAATACCCTAGGGTTCATTGACGATATTAGAGTTCATGGATTTTTGAGTAAAAAATAGTGAATGGTAATTAATCTTTTGCCCTTTCTACACTACAAATCATATATTTACTCTATTAGATAGTTTTCATTGCAGCTAGAAAGGGTTATTAAAAAACACGTTGCTAGATTTAATTAATTATACAATATTTTGTGTACATATGAGTATATAGATCGTATATTATTCGTTGTCTTGCTAGGAAGTAAAGGCGTGGAACGGAGTGCACTTAGTGCAATACTGCAGGATCTCACAGTCCCGTGCGAGCGGCAGATCTATAAATCCGTGAATTATCACAATGTCGTAGCTAACTAGTGCTAGGGTTGCTATGAATCCGGTTCTCACCCTTATTGATTCATTTGAAGCAGATTGTCAGCGAGCTATTGATATAAAGACTGGGACATTCAACGCTGCGAGTTTATCTTTTAATCGCGGGTTACGGTAGCAGGAAAACAATGGTTAAAACATATTTCGATCAGCAAGTAGACTAGACGGTTCGAGAACGCAGATTATGGCCGCCCGATTTCCATATTCCTTAATGAATAATGTAATGTGTTGTCGCGACAGAACTGAATTTACAGGGCGAATATGAGTGGCCCAAGTGATGATATTCCAACAAAGTGAGCTGATTCCCCAAGGATCCAGAATAGTAAGTTATGGAAATGTGCGATTGGGGCAGCGGCGGCCACTAGTGGCCAATAACAATGTCGCATTAATATTCAACGAGCGCTCTTTGCTCGGCCGGCTGGCCGCTGCGTTGCTCTGCGGACACTCCGCCGTCTTTCTTCGTTCCCAGCCAGACCAGCGCAGAGCTGATCGGGTATAATCCTATTAGATATCGTCTTATGGTAATTTACTGCAAAGTAAATGTTTGCCTCCGTAGGCAATATGCGGTTTGTTACTTATGCATATCTACCAAATTGTATCCACTCTGTTGATTCGTCCTCCTTTCCTCGGTGAAGAAAATTAAATGGTATGATTGTTTTGTGTCCACAGTGCAGCGATATTGCTTTGAACAGTGCCAGATAGTCCGCTTTGTTTCCTTTCTTTTCCGAACAGCGCAATTTAATTAAGTTTAGTGCTACAGTCGTGGTATCTAGTCGATGTTAGACAACTGCATGGTTACATTGTAATTGAACAATCTTACGTAGCTACGATAATTTCAAACTTATTCGGATACTTCACATTGCATTAAGGGTTTAGATTTTTTCGTGTTACACCCTAGACTGCAGCAATGCTTAACATCAGGCAGGCTGTATTCAAACGTAAACCTATCCCTCGAAAAAAAAGCAGATACAAACACTATAAGCGAAACAGTCTTGTTCTAAATCTGTGACTGGTTGATATGAAATTTCATAGAGCTTACACAAAATTTATTTTAGGGCGTGTAATTCCATTCCATTTATGGCTTGTATGTTTACTAGCAATATTACATCGGTATATGGACAACATGTTTGCGAAAGAGTAATAAATAACAAATTCGTCTCGTGACATGATGTCACCAAAACAAAATATGCGATCTTCATGTCTCCTAAGATGTTAATAAACTCTACTATAGAAAAGAGAACCGAGAAATATTGCTTCCCCTGCCCGATACATTGTGGTATCGAAATGCTAACAAAATCGTGTTGCTTTTAAACAGACAAAAGATGAGTTGGCTGTCGTCCCACTTGTTTGTCTACAAAAGTTTGCCAAAATTCTTTTATTGACTGAGCGAGCGTACGGCGGGCTTTTACTGGGAGGGAGGTCTCGGCCCCACTGTCGCCGCTGACTTGTCTGTATCTACTACACGAGTGTATCCATACCGCCTACTGATTATATACGGAAAACAAACTCTTTCGTTAAATTAGCGTAGGTCAATAAAGAGGTAGTAGATCGGTTTATTTTGACTGCACAAGAAGTACATCAAAGTAATTGGGATTTAGTTAACAATGTGTAACATATTTTACTCGATATTTATTACATTTACGTTGGAGCGAGCATCGAGTGGGGGTCAGTGAACGGCGAGGATTGCCAGATCCCGTGATCGCGCACTATGTATAGCGGCACTACCCCGCGGGAGGTGACAGTGGTGGATGGTGCGCGACTAATAATAGCCTCCCCTCCAGCGCGGCCACAGGATCGGGCGCGGCGCACATGTGGCGGCCGCGCCACCGCCACACCACTCTCCGCGTGTGCGCTTATTTTGGAAGCGGTCGTCACGCGGCGCGGTCCTCGCGCTCCCGCCGCGCCGCGCCGGCCTGCAGCGCTGCAGGTCGCTGCACGCCCGGGTAACCGATCCGATGGACGCGAGCCGCCCGGGGCTATTTCGGGAAAATACAAATTTGGAATGGATGGTACTCGCGAGTCGTAAGCGAACTCCGCCGGTTGAATCCATTTTTAGAGGTGGTGTGCGCGTGCGCGTCGAGCGCGCCGCCAGTGCTCCGCGAGCTGCCACCACGCGGCGTCGCCCGGCGGCTCGCGCCCGCGCCCGCGCCGCCCAAGGCCGCCGCGCGCGCTCCACAGGTACTCCCCGGAACTGCTCCACCATACAGGATTGCCAGTTCTGAAGATCATGTGGGATTCAAAACCGAAGATCTACAAAGCCTTGCGCGAGTTCCGTGCTTCCTTACTTCCCATAGTGCTTATTATCGTATGGAATGTAAAGAAGTATGGAGCTGCGCGGGCGTGACCCCGAGCCTGCGAAACTGTTGCAACGATTGGATTGTGGCTCACAAGAAGACTATTATAGATATTATCAGTGCTATGTATATTAAAAAGGAAAAGTGTTTCAATGTGTTCTAGTTCCACAAATGTGCAACCAACACGGACACAATCCCTCTGGTTTGGGTGTGATTTCATTACAACTGTCAAGGTACCCTCCTATCACAACGTTTGCTCGACTCGCCGGCTACCTAGACCGTAATGCTCTACCTGCGCTGTTATGGACCCTCAAGTTGCGAGTGTGTTCCCACTGGTTGAAATAAAGATCCGGAATTAGTAAGTAAAACATAAATAGTGTTGTTCGTTGGCGAGATGTCGTAAAATAACATCTGGCGTAGCGTAGGTAACAGAACAGTTCGGAGAGGCTACATAAATAAACGCGGCGAGCGTCTCGCGGCCGGCGCCCGCCGCCCGCCGCCGCCGCCTGCTTCTACGCTCAACATTTTAAATTAGCCCATGTCTAGAGAAAACCGAGATCCCTTCTCCGAGAACGCAAGATAAAACGACTCGAAAATACGCTTTACATTAATGGAAAATAACAGCTAACACGGCTAGCTTCAGATATCTTTAAATCTTGTAAATAATTTCGTTCAGCTCCGTACAATTTAAACTTCGTTTAATTGCTAAATACTTAGCAGTTAACTTTGAATTTAATTAAGATTCCTTCGTAGCGCCATGTTTAGAAAGAATCGAACGAGTTGCTATTCATTAAAGTGCTGGAAATCATTGACGATATAGAATGGATTCAGTTAAACAATACAGTCAAAGGTCATTGAAACAATATTGGTAGTGACTCATATAGGGTTACATGTACTAATGTATTTCTTGACTTTATTTTCGGGTTTTATATTACAGGAAGCAACGAAATAGTGTGTTACTAATTTGTAAAATTGAATGATTAAATGTTCATGTAAAGTATATGAGACTACATATATTACAGCTGATTGATGATGATTCGTTCCTGTACCTTTCATCTCTGTAATGATTTGTTTTTAAGAATTTCATTATCTTCAACTACGATAAAGATTACGATAAGATTTTTACATCAATTATATTTTTTTATAATAGAGCGATGAAAGATATCGAGTGATTAAAGTCAGTTAGGTGAATAATGTTAGTGCTAATGAGAGCCTGCAACATTAAACTTTTAAGCTAGTTTTCCTATAGGTAGTAAGGGTTATTTCAAGTTTATTTCGTTCAATTCAAATTTTAATACAGGTTTTCAACAATAAATTTAAGTTATTAACACATAGGCAGAAAATATGTAGAAAACTGTTAAACGTTTACGTAAAATTTGTAAATTTTAAAAAAATCCGCCATATGTACTACGCTTAATTATTAAGATTGTAAAGCATGTACTAAACTTAAGTAAAAAAACCTTATTTCCAGTTGTCTTATTAATTAACTTGAACGAATATGTGATTAGTTGATCAATGCTTTGGTTTTCAACTCATTTGAAAACTCTGTTGAACAATGTTAGGGGTCGATTTAAATAAAATTCAAAGCTCTGTTAATTAGTTATCTTCAAGGTAAGAAATAAATAAATTCTAAATTCTAAAAAGAATTAACAGACTACGCTTTGAAAACAATTGCAAGTCATTTTAAATTTAATTTGTGACCGATCATACTTCGACATTTAAATAAATAATAAATAAATAAATATTCCGGGACATTGCACACAGCGCCATCTAGCCCCACACTAAGCAAACGCTTGTGTCGTGGGTACTAGATAACGGATATAATACTTACTTTTCTTTTGTAAATACATACTTATTATACATACAAGTTAAAGTTAGTTAAATAATATAAGTTTAAGTTACCCGTTGATCCAAGTGTACCTAGTCTAAATTATTTGATGATCCAAGTTTATTCCAGACAATTTATTGTACTCATTTATGACTCCGTGATATTAGTCATTTGGCATTGGCAAAGACATCGACGGCTAGCAAAAAAGGCGGGTAAGGAGAGAAAAGACAAAAAACAAGAGGTCGGCCGCGTCTGCGCCGCATCTGGAGATCCTGTTGCATGTGATTACACACGGTCGCGGCCCAGCGGCGCGGGCGCACAATGAAACTAATGGCCACATTGTCCCGCCTATATTGTTCTTGGGACCTACGCGTATTGACGAAAAATTGTAACAATATATACAACATAGATTATTGAATATAATATTGGAGCAACGTTACAAAATATAGGCCAGAGAAACAAATTTAACTTTTTTTGCTATAGTTAGTTAAGTATATATTTTCTCTTTTTTTAACACCTCGTCCTTTATTTTTCTATCGACTCCTCTCCATCCTACGTTTGCCTGGAAGAATCGCTGTTAGCGATAAGGCTCCCAGTTGCGGCACTATTTTTTAAGTCTTTTGTGTTTTTGTTTGTATGTTGTTCTGTATGTGTGTTACAATCTAAGTTGTATCTAACTATCTTTTGTAAAGATAGTTGCTCTAGTTAATATTTTGTGTCGTGTTTATTGTTACCATATTTCGTCAGTTGAATCAATATTCAATTCGTACTCGTAAATTCGGTGTGAAATGTATGTAGGTATGTTAAGTAAGGGTCAAATTGTTACCAAGTATATTGTTCTTGAGACCTACGCTTACTGCTTTACAATTCTTACTCTAGTGAATATTTTTTAATCGTTGTTGTATTTATTGTAACCTGTATATACGTAATTAAATATATAAGTGACGGTCAAATTAAATCTTGGGACCTTTACGAATCGTTTTTTTTTACTTCGTCCTCTAAAAATAATAATCCCCCTACGTTGTAGGGGACCTTTTTTAGGTTTCATTTAGTACCTAATGATTAATTGTAAAAGTGTGTTTTTGTACCCAATTCATTAAAAATTGTAAATATGATTCGAATTGTTTACAAAATTGTTGCTAAATTAATAATTTTGTTATCGTTGTTGTATGCGTTGTTACCGTTTTTGTCATCATTTGGACCTGTGATATTGCTTTAATTGTTGCTCAAGTAAAATTGTTGAAATTTTACTGGTGTCGTTTTTATTATTAACGATTATGACATCATCATAATCAAATTAAAGGTTACTTAAGTAATGGCCATCCATGCTCTAAAATTATGCTCAAATATTATAAATTATTATTATGAATGCTATAAAATGATTGTTTTAGTAAATATTTTATACTCGTTGTTGTATTTTTTGTTACCATTTTTCATGTCCCTGCTATAAATTTGTTATTAAAATGTATGTTAAGTAATGGCCCCCGAGGTAGGTTTTTGGACCTACGAATACTGATTTACGATTGTTGGTCTCGCATGTTTTTTATTATAATTATTGAGTAATTTATAGTAATCGTCATAAGTATAGAAATAATTAAATGTACATTGAACGAACATGTATTATACTAGTGGACGCACGATGCTTCGCTCGCATTATTTCAGGATAAAAATTAGCCTATGACACTACTTAGACCTCATACTACATACATACCAAAAATCATGATGATCCGTTCAGCCGTTTATACGTGATGAGTGCTTAAAACAGATAAACAGACAAAATTTCCAGAAATTGTCGGAACGTGTTCTGCTACCAATTCGAAGTGCCTCCAAACATATATTTTTTAAATATCTTTAACGTTCAGACTTTCGTCCGTCTTCAGCTTTATTATATAGGTATGTATAGATAGATAACTCAGCACCCGATGTGCTACCAGCATACCAGTGCGTCTGCGTCCGCGCAAACACAAATTGCGTCAGAAGAACGATAAAATAGATCAATCGACATTTATATTAACATAGGTTTACGTCAAAGCCAGTAAGCATCGCCTGGATATATTTCTTACTAGCTGGTGCCCGCGACTTTGTCCGCGTGGAATAGTTACTACCATAAAAAACGGTTTTAGTGAGTTAACCTTAAAAGGTAGACATATACTGTTGCGGACATTTTATTAGATCATTTCAAGAGGAATAATTCTTTCATACATATTTTTTAGATATCTTGAACGGTTTTCGCAGCGCACGCAACGGAAGCCTTCAAAGATGAATAATTTTCCCCGTTTTTTCCACATTTTCCAGTATTTCTTCGCTCCTATTAGTTGCAACGAGATGTTATATAGCTTAAAGCCTTCCTCGATAAATGGTCTATTCAACACAAAAATATTTTTTCAAATCGCACCAGTAGTTCCTGAAATTAGCGCGTTCAAACAAACAAACTCTTCAGTTTTATAATATTAGTATAGATAACAAAAACATATGTAGGTATAGGTAATATAGAAGCATAGCACCCAGGCTTATAACTGATCATAATTCGTAGAACTGCTTCAATGTTCATTGATTGCTTGCATGCTGTATTAAATAAAGTGACCGCTTGTGATTCATTGCGTTTATGTAGACTATTACATGTTGTGTTATTTTGGATTAAAATAACTTGGACAAATGATTGTCATTACTTATATTTATTAAGCATTAATTATAAAATGAACAAATTATTTGCCGCTTTTGCTTTTCTTAATGTGAAATATTTTTTTTTAAATTGTGAAATAAATAAGTTTATTTACTCAATCAGCTGACAAATCATTTGAGAATGCAAGAAAGAGGCGAGGCATTAGATAGTTCCGTTCATTGTTTTAAGTAACGAGGGTCCCGGGGGCACTACTACAAGCCATGACATTTCTTATTCATGATTATTTATTTATGCTTTACTCGTACACACTTAAAAAGGTTCAAAAGTGATAATGATGCGAAAATAGTAGAATAGATTAAATTTACTTATTTCTATCATATACAGTGAAACCCAGAGGAAAGCAGAACAAAATAACGAAATATGTTTCGGAAGTAACAACGACATATTATTATTTTAGCGGTAGAGTCCAGTTCAGAGAAAAATATCTAACCAAGCTATAATACAGCGGGAATTCTGCAAAAAAGCACCCAACCACAATTTTCATTACCACTACACGTTTTTAAATCCACAATGTTTTTAATGTTGGTCGTGTCAGGCCCCCAGGAGCGGGCGCGGAGACGGCGGCGACATGCGCCCGCGCACGCGGCCAATGACAGCGCGTACGCAATACAATCAGGGACACTTTTCACACCGTGGAACAAACGCTGCATAGATCTGGCATGGAGTAACTTTGTAGGAGTGTGGCCAACTTTGGTGAAAACTGTTTTCAAATCACAATTATAGCCTTTGGCATGTAATAGCAGTCAATGCTAAGATTAGGATCGAGTTAAGTAAGAGCTTCCGTGGAAGGACCTGAGCGCCCACCACGATTTATCTGCCCAAGAGAACTCCCCTAACGAACTAATTCTGCGGGGGAATCACGACCCTCAGTCATGGGGAAATACGACTCAAAGAGAGAGAGAGAGAGAGAGAAGAAAGACCTATAAATAATATGAAATATTAATTTCATCATAAATACGCCATATAAAATTTAAAATTATTCGTAGGGTACTGATGTCCTAGAAAGACTATGTCAGTTTTTATAAAGTAACGTAGAAGTAAACTTGGTCTACGTAACAATCAATATTGAAACTGCCTCTTGCTTTAGTTCGTAACTGTGTTGCAAATGGAAAATAAAATAGTTACGTATAGAAATTATCATTGGGTACATAAAAACAAATCTAAACATAATATAAATCTAGGTATGTATTTGTGTATCAAGAAAATAACTTCGTATTCCTGCGGGTGGAGACACATAGATTGTCCAGCGATGTATGTCTCGTGAACTTCTTAAGTGCTACACAACAACCAGTGTTATAGCCATTATATACGTCAATTGAACAGAAGTAGGTACGTATGACGTTTTATACTTCCGCAAGCCGCACTCTTATTTGTTGATACGTTTCAATACACATAAGTACATTGTATTTTTTACACTAGTTCTAAAGCTTTTAATGTCGAATCTGAATTGAAAGAGCTAAATTTATCTATTATGGTATGATATCAAATTACTTTCCACAATATCTCTTCACCCGCGTGCCAGTAATCGTCCTAGTTTATTTTTACGATGATGTAGAGCCATTTAATTGAACTTGTATTATCTCTACATTGACTGTTTCTCGCTTTTGTACTAGTGATGCGAATCACAAAGGAGCGGAAGAATGCTAGCTGCTACTGCAAGGCGGTATTGTCACTACATTGTAGTTGTATGGCCTAGTGTCGAACGTTGAAGAAGTGTCCCGCTCTCATGCAAATAGGCCCATACATACACCCGGCGTACCAACCATAGATTAAATAATAATTACACACACATGAATCCAGCAAGTACCCGATACCGCGCCCTTTAATAGTGCACGCCTTTTACTATTGCACAAAGGATTGCTCTATGAGAAAGGGATCTTGACCTACCAGTTTGTACAGAACGTTCGACTCTCAAAAACAATTTATTCATGCATCCATGCAGCCACGGCCATCGACAAAAGAATTTTAAACTAGACAGGGGATAATGAACGCTAGACAAAGGCCATTTTAATAGAGTTACTTGCATGCAATTCGGCTGAGATACGAGCTTTTTCAACAATAACGGATGAATGCTTCCTTTATATTTACTACAATTTGCCTATTAGTTTATAGCTCGACCATAAACTCACAATTTCATAAAAAAACCATTTGTGTCTTGATACTGTTTAACGGGACTTATTGTTTATTTGAGACACCTTTTTATTGGTATTTATGTCCAAATAAAATTTACGAATTAAAATGTAGATTGTATTTTTAGAGCTTTGTTAATTAATTAGCCAGATACAAGAGCCATCTTTAAATAATTTCTTTGGTCGAACATGCGTAGTTAGTGAGGCGTCTCTGGAATAGTCAGGCATTTTTTTTCATGTGTTCATATATTACGGAAGGAGTTATTCTGGGCATCAATACTAGTATACGCGCCATTGAGTTTTACGTACCAGCCATAACTGTACTGTACTGGCCGTAATTTTAAACAAATTAAAGGAATTGAATGAGTCTCTTCTCAGTCGTTTCCCTCACTACTGAGGATTGTGACTCCTGATTTTGTCCACTAGATGTCGCCATTCATTACGCTCTGTTGCTTGATGCATTGCAACATTTAGGTTATTTGGTCAGCCACCAGCAATTCTAATATGTTCGGTGCTTCACCGTACGGGCACCGAACTAATATACCAACTACTAGGTATATAATATCACGGTATGGGACTTCGGCCTCTCGGTCTCCTTCCTTCTAGTTTATTAATAGATTACAGAAGTGAATACAGATCCTTATAAAGTCGATGACTTATGATAATCCTCATATTACTTCCATAAAACCTATATACTGTGAGATAGTGAAACTAACATCTCGCTAATTGCCCGAGAACAAATGAAGGCTGTTACCGTCAGTAAAGTTAAAGCATAGTCTCTTTGAGGCAAGCACATACCAAGTACCTAAGTTAGTTCGCTCGTAAAGTACGCCCAACATATTTCACGGTAAGTACCTGGCTAATACAAGGAGCTTTCTCATATTTTATTTATGAATAAATTAAAGAAAATTAAATAAATAAAAATTGATACAAGCCAGCTTTTGTTTTGATGAAAGACTACAGTACGTTACCGTAATTATGTGTAAACCCCCTTTTTTATCAAACTGCATAGAACAAAACTTATTACCAAGACGAGATCTTATACTTAACATCAGGCAGGCTGTAGTCAAACGTAAACCTATCACACGTAAAAAAAAAAATACCATGTCAAAAAGTTATGAAATATCTATGATAAGTCGGGTTTTTAATTAAGCCTAACTTAGTTTTTAAGAAGAACTGCAGGCCTACAATACAAGATCTAAAACTGTACATAGATTAAAGTATTTCATGTTTATTATTAAATTATTATTAGTTTTATTTCTAGCTACATATGTACATACATGTATTTTTAAAAGAAAACATTAGCTAAAATGCATGCACATTTAAACATGAGTGTTTATATACAATAAATACATACATCCACTGTTGACTATTTTTCTTTATTCATATTCATATAGTCCCTGTAATATTTTGTCCATGAAATCCTGCACAACCTAAACTGACACCGCAGCCACGTTGTAGGAAAGTAAGGATAGATGGATGTGCGCTATTCGCGGATGACGCGCGAAAATAACCGGCGGAGCTCTGGCACAGGGCCAGGGGCCAGCGCCTGACGTGCCTTACTCAACAGTTCTCAGACAAACCTGATCATTAATTATACAGCTTAGAGATTGTTAAATTTAATTTCATATCAGCTTCCTTTGGCTGATGTCAGCGCCGTTTCATAATGTCTAGAAATATACAGTTGCTGGCTGGTTTGGTGTTTATTCCGAAATAAAAGACGTAGCAATGTATTTAATCTACATATAAATTAAAAGAATAAATAAATACGATTGGTATAGTACGCTTGGTAAGTAAACAATTTAATAATATACTGGAATTAATATCCAAAACATATCTCAACGCCTCGTTGGTGTCGATCACCAGTGTACTATCTACTGTATTTTATTTCAGCTACGTACGGAAAGAAACAAAATCTTTTCAACAACAACATTCGAAATAATAAATGAGCAATGGTATGGTAATGTTATTTGGAAGAATGAACACATTTCTGTCACTGTGACGCCACACAGGGAGATATCCTGTAAATATTTGTTTTTGAGACGCGGGAAATGTTTGCCACTGTCCGCACTAGATGGCACTGCAACACACATATCGTTTATCTCTACGGAAACATTGGTTTCAACTTCTGATCCAAGCTCATCTTATAATATAATACATACACGCCACACAAAGTTTAGTTAAGAATTATGTATACATGTATTATTTTACTATGGGTACATAGTAAATTAAAACAATATAACAAATATGTATATCGAGCAAAATATTAAGTTCAAGGTTGTAAGTTGTTTTTCTAAATAGTTGAGTGGTTTACATGACACATAAAATATTTATGTAACCCATTAATACGGTTGTTCTACGATGAAGGTATTAACAAGGGCGTAAAAACGACATAAACGTTAAGAGGCAAATATCTTATTTATATGCGTCGCTACCGTGGCGCTACGGTCGCCGGTAGACTCGGGTCGGCAAAATAGACGTCACGGGAATATTAGTGGGCAAATGTTAATAAAGGAATACGGTAATTAGCGGCATGTGTGCGCCCCCCGCGGCGCGCCAGAACCGGCCCGGCCTCCGCCGTACAATAAACCGCCATCAAATTATCTTTTCAAACAATTAGTCGAGACTTATTGCCCAACAAAATGTGCCCACCAGAAACGCGTCCGTAATTACACATATTTTTTACAAGTTAAAAGGCGGAATGTACGTTACGGCCGCCAAAGATAAGGGTTGGTAATTTTTCAGCGATGCGCATGGAGAATTTTGATTGGAGCATTGTTATCTTTGGGCATGATAAATGACAATTACACCTGAGCGGGGCTGTGCGACGGCGGCGCGAGTCGTTACTCTTCCTGAGCCCACTGACACGCCGTTATTATGAACAGCCGCCGACATTACTCACGGCGAATATTAAACCTAACCAGCGCATCCATTTCATTAAGAGCTACATTTACTTTAAGATAAACTTCATCTATACAAAACTTGGCCTGGTTGAGTAACTTGATTCGTTCGAGATCAGTTTTTTTGCAGATAAAACTCTGTCGTAATTGAAATAATATTTTATGCTAAGAAGACACTGATAAAAAGTAATTAAATTAATTAATGGACTACATAAATTGGCGAGCAAATAACTTCAGCAAATAAATAGAAAGTGAATTAAGATGTAATCTAAGTAAATTTTTCTCTCCAGCTCGCAACATCTCTAAGAAATAATTTATCCGAACATGAACGACGAGTTAATCTCGAAAATACCCAAGCACCGATAGCGGGTGAGTATCTACTTAAATAACAAAGCGAAAACCGTAAAACGCTCCATATCGTAGGTGCTTGGCAGCGGAACAACGCTGGGAAAATATTATGAAGATATTGTAGGAGACAACAGACCGTTTATTTAAAGTTGGACACTGAGCAAATTGACTTAGTTATATTTTGTCGGTGCATGATGGCGGTAGTGTGTTCTGCGAGTGGTCTCGCGAGGCAGCGCGGCGGGCCGGGGCCGGGCGCCGGCGCCGGGCGGCACTCGGGACCCGACACTACACTTGCAAATGCAAAATGTTGTTTGTTGCCTCTCTTCTGCTTTTATATTACACACTTGCCATGATAAATATGATATACGGGCTACGAGAAGAGTCACTTTATTCCACACTAAGTATAAGTAAGGGTTATATACCAATTATTGCATAAAAAAGCTAAAACCTAAGAAAAGTTCTAACTCCCTTGAGTGGCTAAGACCCAGCCAATAAGGCAAGTTGCTCGAGCCAATATCGTTACCTGCTATCGCTTTATTTAAACTTAGACAAGGAGCACGCAGACTTATTCAAATTTTATCACTCCATGATAACGGACACTAAACTCGAGTGTATTGTTGGGAACTTTCACAGAGTAGCTATTGTCGTGAAAGAGTTGGAGCTCTACGGTGCTATTGGGACTAAAGTACCTGATACGAAATTCTAGTCAATATTCTTACCTGTTACAGATAGTTTTGTATAAAGTTACGAACTGAACTATTTCGGTTTCAGTTTCCAGGTATTCTTTCAGTTTTTTTTGACTAGGGTTGTACTCGTATATAATTTAAGTCAAGATTTCGAGTAACATAATTGTGAAAATAAGCTTAGCTGGACTCTGAACATAGTAAACAGGTCATGTATTATATAATCTGAACTGAACGCCTATTATAATGTCCCGTGTGTTATTAATAGCAGTAATTTTGTGATTCTAATTAAACGGAAGGATTGTCCTAAATTAAAAAAAACAAACAACGTATTTGCAAGGTGTAAATACATAAAGCCATTCTTGTAGGAAAAATCCCTGTACAAAATACTAGCTGACATAAGTGAATGAAATTAATAAATCATAGTCTTTAAGGCGGTATTTCGAGCAGATTCCTCGGCTTCATTACATTTGTCTTCAAGAATTGAAACAGAACGAAAAGGTTTCTCAAGATATTTTATGTTGGGAATAATCCCGAAAGCGCGCAATTCTTCATTTCATTCACGTCCTCGCGCGATGAAACTTTTTCTGTGCAATTTTATCTCGGGGTGTTATCAGGTGGGGCGCTAGGGCGGCCCGGGCGGCCTGGGCGGCCAGGGCGGCCAGGTCGGCAGTCGGCGCACGTCGCGCCTCCAGCGCCCGCCGCCCGCTGAATACAAACTTCATTAGCCGTTTGATAATTAGCCCGTTAAACGGCCCTCACTCATCCGCCCGCCGGTTCCTAAACCGATGATCTCTCCGAGCCCAGACCTCCCTAACTGGATTACGATCTACTCCTTTTAAACGATCCCGCCCGGATTGCCTTTCAAAAATGTTACCTTAAATATGCACATATTTGAATAGCCTCTTGTGACCGTGAAAGGATACTAAAACGCGGGACCTAAAATTTATGCGTCCAGCAATTTTGTCCCATACATTTGTATCACTCATGCAGATTACATTTTTGTGGCGAAGAAAAATTTTGCAATTCACGCAACTCCTACATATGCATGTGTGAAATGTTCTCTTTTATCAAGCCGACGTGATGTAGAAGTTAAGAGGTAGGTAAGGTTGGTCGGATAGAGTAATGAATCAATTTTATTTTGTTTAAAAGGAAACGGATAATAAACGTGACAATTTAACCGGAACGTAGTCCGGAAGCAGGAGGAGGAACAAAAGGAGTGCGAAGGAGCGAGCCGCGGAGGAACTTGGAGAAATTAGGAAACAATGAAGCAGGAAATGTGTTGGTCCGCGAGTGGCAATGATGGCGGGAGGCGCTCTAACAAGGTTTATCTACGCGCTCTGCTGCCGCCCGATCGATATCACATCACATTTAAACTGATCCTTCCGCGAACCTCTTCAATTTTAGATTATGCGATCTCATGAGGGGCACTGCTTTTTATTGCCTAAACATACCTACGCACCTATCTGAATGCCGAATGAAAACTTGATGACGCAAATGCCATAAAATAATCAGGTAAACTGAAGACGCATAAAATTTCTAAAGATGGAAATGAAAATGAAAAACCGTTTCTATGACATACCTGTTTAACCGATACGCTGCTGTCTCATTTGATAAGTAACGTACGTAAAGTACTTTTAATTTCATCTATAAATACAAGGTTTAGGGACATTACAGACCAAAATCTATACAATCATAGTATATGGGTGACAAGTGTCAAGACTATTCCGTTTAGTATAAAGTACAAGAATCTGAAGTAGAAAAACGTTAAGAATAGAAGCTGTTTGTTCTGATCTCACGTAGCGTCTCGCGGGAAGTTCAGCGACAGCATACAGACAGCAAATAATAGCCGACGACATTGAAATATCGCCGATGACGCGTCCATCGATATATCTTTACGGCTTTTAAGATTAACGATCAGCTATACAAGCGCCATGTTTCAGAGCTTCTAAATGTAGTGCGGAGAATTATTTTTGTAGCACAAGTCACACTTATTTGAGTCAGTACAAGGTTATTGAGAAATATCACATCGATTTTTGCAGACAGGTTCCATCACGTTCTGAAAATATGACATAAGAGTTAATTCATAGGAAATCTACAAAATAGTTCTGTCTCAAGAAACTGCAAGTTGAAATTTGCTTCATAGAATTTTATATACTCTAAATCTGTCCTCAAACCACCAGTAACCCGTTATAAGATTATAAAATGCTATACCAGTGTTTACAAATAAGCTATATCGATTGTAGCACGTCGTATTAGTAGTAAAGTAGTGATTTTATTCCATGAAAGCCCACGCACTATTATAATGGGAGCCTGCAGAGGTAGTGTAGACACAACATCGGGTCGTTTAGATATAAATAGCTTTATTATTTCATGAACAATTGTTAAATTAAATAGAGGCCCACATGACCCAGAGCTAAATCTCCGGCGTCATATACCCGCACGGGTAAAAGCCGGCACATTTGGACTGGCAGGTTCTATTGGAATCGGTTTTAATTGATCGGCGTTAAGCTTCTCGTGGCTTTGTAATTTCGAATCGAGAAATCGGTTTGTTTTTATCATTAATGGGCTTCGCAATTTGCAATAAAAAGTGGATAGAGCAGGGTGTAGCGCGGCCGGGTAGCGCGGGTATTTCGCTGTAATTAAAACAAACAGGAGGAGGCTCGCCACTCCTCTCTAATTGCGTTCGTGTTGAAATAATCACGGGAACTAACACAGGACGGATACCGCGCCGATACAACCTGATTACGCTCACAAATTATCTACGTATACATATGTATGTCACATCAACGAGATACTATAACAGAATAAAATTTAGTTCATTTGAGAAAAAATAATAATACATACTTTTATCCAAAAGTATTTCTAACGGTTTTTCTTGCCTTTTATAAGCTTTTCGGCAATTACACCGAAGCAAAACAAAAAGGATATCAAAATCACCACAAAGTAATATTTTTCAAATGTGAAAAATTTTAGCAACATTACTAGGTAAGCTCATGCGGCATAAAACAAAGAAATTATTGTTAACATCGCTCAGTAATAGATATACTAATACAATACATGCTGGCCGGTCAAGCCAAATAAGCCAAGAGCCATTAAGTTTTAATATACTTATAAAAATAAAATCCTACCAAGTCCACCACTCTCATTCAAACTTACATTACTTTTTCAGCAATCCAATTACTCATAAGTATTTTTTTCATCAGCCGGCTGTGTTGTCACAGATCTCATGTTGAAATTTATCGAGCAATCGTCAATATTCAATCTAAGATGAAAATATCGAGGCCCTTTTAATGCTTATGAAAAAGTATGACTAATGATGTCGACGGATAGATTGACAATCCATGACTTCATATTTTTTGTATCAAAGCAGGAAGGATGTTTCGGCGATAAGTGACGAGGCGAATACTTACGTATTGTTATTTTAAGTTTATGTGAGTTTGATGTTTAGCAATATTAATTAATGTCATATAGATGTGGCTCATTGGAAAGTTTAGTGAGCCGGTAGTAAAGTTTGCGGCGGGCGGGCGGCGCTGGCCGGGGCGGCGCGCAGTGCGCAGGGCGCGCGGCGGCAGACAGTGCGGCTGGCGGCGGCAGCGGCGGCGCCTGCGGGCGCGGCCGGGCGCGCGCGGGGAGCGCCGCGGCGGCGCGATGCTGCGCGCCTCTCAGTCGAGACGCGAGTCCCGCCCGCCCTAGCCGCCCGCGCGTCGTCCCGCCCGCCGCCCGCCCCGCGCGTCACATTCGCGTCTCTCTTCCCGACCCACGATACTCACTAGCCCCGACACCTTCATGACTAAATTGCACCGCTACCTAATGATGTTTCTCTTGCCCTAAAAATACGTAACTCATCTCTTTCCGTCCCGATTAATGCGAGCGTTAGACGTCGAGTATTTTCGAAGCTTTTCGGATGGACCGGAAGGGGAGGGGGAGGGTGTACGGATTCGGAGGGTCGCGGGGCGCAGGTCCCTCGCGACGCGGGGTTAGTAGGTTCGCGATGTCGCGTCGTCGTCGGCCGGAATGCATTCGCGGACGTCGAGCGGCGACCTGAGGTGCCGCCGCGGCTCTCACCTGCTCGCCAGCGGTCCTTCACCCCTTCATCATTCGAATACTATTTCCCTACATTTTTAACGTTTCCGGTAATCGATTTCCCGAGCCTCGATGCCCCCTTTAGAAATATTTTTGGGTCAAGCGAGACCAGAAGCAAGGTCAAATCCGTTAGGTGTCAACGAACCCCTCATCGAGTTCTTACGTCAGGTCGATGACGTCGGGGTCATCGCGACGCAGCTTCCGTACGCCGGCTTCCCTTCCGGAAATTCGGGGTTCGAGTCGGGGCGATTCCGAATGTGATGTGCTCGTCTTTTCGAACCAGCCGCGGGGAATTCATTCGAGTGTTAAACCGGAGAAGGAAGACGGAAGTGTGTAACGGCCGGCGGAGACCGGGGAGGCCGCCGCGTTAACCCTGCCCGAATTAGTGCACCGGACGGGACGAGAATAGCTCGGCGGCGTGTTCGGTTACATCGGGCGTCAATGTCGGCGGCGGCTCCGCGCGCCTCTCGCCGGTAAGACAACACTGCGTCTGCTTGCAGCGCGCGCCCGCCGCCCTATATGTGGCGCCGCCCGCGCTCTCCGCGCTCCGCCGGCTATTCCTGGAGCCGCCGCTTCCACTCTATACGTGCTCGATTTTACACCTACCTAAATATAACGCAGCCTAAGAATGCCGAACAGCTTTACGGAATCGGTGTTTCGATCTTGGGATGTTTGTATGATGTTATTATTGCTCGTATTTTTTCAGTCTATCGTTACGTCACGTTTAAATATGTTGAATACTTCGTTTAGATGGATAACCAACCGTCGTTACTTCTTGCAGCGAAGAGTGAAACTAGAAGACGGCGGAAGATGTTGGTGCGGAAAGTGGTGGCGTTGTTCGCTTTAGCTGGTTGACTTCGGGTCAAATTGTCTTTTGTATCATTTGGTCCCCTTCAACCAGCTGTAGTTGACATCTGCTTCGCTTTCATCACTTTCTAATGAAGACGACGACAAGAATATAGCATAATAAAAAAAAACTACAAAATAAAGACCAAATAACAGAAAAAGTTGACACTTTCAAACCGATATCAGATATACATAATTTCTTTGACCTGGAAAATACATAAACCTTAGTTTTCCAGCATCTTTTGCAATTTAAGCTATTTCTGGAAAAAGTAACGAATAAAACTAAAAATCATACTCGATACGCGCTTAATTGATTCATTAATAAACAAGCACTTAGCAAAATTATCACTATTTATACTAGCAATTTTAATAAGTCACAATTTGAAGAATCATATTTAACATTGCACTAATGAAAATCATCATCTAGTACCTGGTTTTATGAACGCAGTATAAAAAAATCTTACTTTAAAACGAACAATACTTAATAAAGTAACATTATAGTTACTACTTAAATTATTACTTTGAAAATCTACGGAATTTAATTACTAATTATGAATGTAACTTTGAGGTCGCATATATTCGATAAGAAAAATGTTTCGCGATACGGACAGGCTTATTTTATACATTATATTATGTATATTAACTCAAAAGCCTTCCTACGTTTTTAATGATATAAAACTCGCTGCGCTCGTTTCATAAACTCACACTCGTGTTTTAATACCCTTCATTATATGACAGTTGCATAAACTACTAATTTGAAATCGACCATTGTATTAAAATGGGAACGACTCATTGGTAACATTTTCATATTTGATGTTAGTTACTTCGGATATTACGTACGAATACCGCGGCATGCTACCGTTTAAATCAAAATCAAATCAAATTCAAATATTTATATTTGTATATATTCAACAAAGATTTAGGCATTTCGGTGGTTTAAAGCTCAAAGAATTTATAAAACCAAATCATACAATTATTATTATAAAGTAACAAAGCTTTCGGTTTTAAATCTTTAATGCCACTATAACTACAACCGATTTATTTCGTTACATAGCAAAGGCTGATGACTTTGTTAATTAAATTGAAAGTTTCTCTAAGCCGGAACAAATAACTTGCACAAATAATAAGAATTAATAGACAAAAAGATATATAAATAAATGTATACCAAAATAAATGTAAGGAGATAGCACGGTGTAATACACAGAATGTGATGTAGGCAGGTCTCGCAGGTGTAATTAATTAAATACACTTAGTGGCCGACACACTAATGCGAGTGGCCGTCGGTACATCCATTAATTAGTAAATCACAGCAAATGTACGTATGCTCCACTCATTTCTTTTGGCAATTTATTTGTTTTACTATTGCAAGATCAAAGACTCTATTAAACTACGTAGGTAATTCCAAGGCTTTTTGTTGATATCAAAAGTTATTTTTGGACTGACATGATTTTTCACCTCAAACTGCTAAGTCTTATTTTCGTGTGTGTTTTGCATGTCCAATAGATTTAGAACTGCTAATGTTTGTTGTACAGTTGTACAGAAACAAAGAATAACCATTTTGCTTAAAATTAAATACGAAGAAATATTTCATAATCCCCAAACAAAACGAAACATCGAGCAGAAACGAAAAAGCTTTCGATCCTTTAAATTAACAAATGAATTCCGCCAAAAGGTCACTTTATTTCGACTTCATAAATGAAGCACAGTAGTGGGTGCAATAATTAGTGGCACAATATAAACTATGTATGTATATTATTTCTGAAGTATTTTTGCAGGCAATTCTGAGGCGTCTTTTTATTTTATCTTCAGACCGCAAATAAATAATTAAATCTTTCAAAGAACCCAACCCCTTTGAAAAGAAATAAGTAATTATTTGCGGCCCAGAAAATGTTTTTGGTTCAATTTCTTACCCGGAATTCTGAGTTAGAGGAAATTATGCGACGGCTCCATAGATTTATGTTCTTGTTATAATTTAAATCTTACCGAACAAATATTTGGCTAGGATGCCCTCGTTTCACCCTTCACTTCGTCTGTTGGGAATCACTCGTACTGGAAAGTGGGATTCGGAACGAATATAAGGCAAAATGAATAGGCATACATAATGTATCCGGGACAATAAATTACACTAAACGATAACGTCGGGAACAAATTATGTAAAATAATCCATTAATTTAATCAAAAAGAAAGCGAGAGGACAATTTATTCTGGAAAAGAAAAGAAAGTTGGTAAGCAGAACAAAAATTACGTTCCAGACCATCCCTCATTTGGGAGGTAGGTACGACGTTTTAGCAGGTTTGAATTTTTTTATGAAGCGGTCCCTCAAGGATAAAAGCTTTCACAAGGTTGTAGATAAAGACGTTTGTGCCTCTGTTTCGCAGTATCGATTGAAACTACGAAGGTTTTTGGAGTTGGCACGCGAGGGAAAGATCCTAATGCGCGCCGTGCTTTGATATTAAAACAAGATTACTTAGCGGACTGTGAACGGCCCATGCCGCTACTGCCTTTATTGCTTCCTACAATAGCGAAATAATATGTGGGGGATTTTACCACAGAATAAATAACATGTTGATGATTTTTTCCAAATACAAGTAAAAGACAGTGTAACATATCGTCTAATGGGGAAATCTTAACAAGTACCTTCTGTAATCTATCTTTAACAAAACACATTTTTTATTATAGACATTGTAAAAGATTCTTTAAACACTTTGGATTATAAACGTGTATCATTTATTTTATATCACCCTACAGAATAAGCTCCAAGATATAGACAGTATAAATTGGATAAAGCTTTATGTATCGAGGTACTTTGATCTTGATTATTCAAAGTGGGATTCTGATTAAACAAAACGGGCAAGTATACATAGGCGGCGGCCGCCATTCAGGCCGTGATTGCGATCGTAACTACATTCTTAGTAAAGTGGTAAAACTACGAGTAGCGAGTTTTATTTAATATACTTAAAACGATAATGATGCAAGGTGAAAATCAGGTTATTATTATGAGTCCAGCTACTATTTAAAAAAGAGAAAAGGTATAGATAAAAGTGTCCATTAAATTAAAGTTCATACAAATGAGCAATATCCTGTAAAGTCACATACGTTTATGTTTGCAGAGAAGTAACAGATACGGCGCTGTTCAAGTCGCAAAGCATTCAATAACAGCACATTGTTAGTTTCCAGTTGGTTCACAAAAACACGGCATTGTGTCTGCAAATTCTGCAATATACGATTAGTTTTTGTTGTAGCGGGAAGTGTATCTGTCGAGAGCGCCAGCAAGGGGTGGTGGACAAAAACGCCGGAGGCATCCGGTGCAGCCCGTGGTAGCTGGTGGCTGCCCCGCCCCGCGCCCCGCGCGCCGCACCCCCCCGCTGCGGTGTGACTTTATCTCGTAAATCAAAAGCACCCGCGGGACCACTCGCATCGCAAACACTACACGTTGCAGGTAATATTTCAACCGAGCTAATTGTGTTACTTTTATCGCTCCGAAAATCTACTCCATTTTATGCAACGGAAAATACAAACCCGATTCCGGTTCTTTCTATTTTACCTATCTTTGCATTCTAGGAGAAAGCTTGCACATTTCACACCGGCTACCGGATATTTTAAATATTCTCTAGCGTCCCGTCTTCCGTTAGAAACTTCTCGCGGACGCTTCAGAATACAGCACGAGTTAAGCTAAAGTAGAAGAGTTACAAATGTAATTGGCTCGAGAGGTCGGCTTCGGTGTGAGGGAAAAATGTCGTTTTGAAAGGCGTACAAAAGTTTTCCATTCGGAGAGCCGTAACGGCGACATTGGCGTGTCGAGGCGGTGGTGCTTTACCCGAAATACGGCTTAGAAGGAAATCACCTGGCAGGCCATTAACCTAATTCACGGACGCAAAGACAGGGCGGAGACGCGCGCTCGGGCGCCGCTAGCTTTAATATCGCTTCGCTGCCGGTAATAAGATGGAAATAAGGCAGCGGAGAAACCGGGCCAATCATCGGCGCGCAACGCGACACCGCCACTCACCACCGCCAATACTCCGATAAGTATGAAATAAAATATTCATTTCCTTAAATTACGAAGGTATAAGAAGGAGTAATGGAATCCTGCCAGCACCGAGTAGGAGGCTATCTGGGTAGCTGTAAGGCTACATTCTCGTCAAAAACATTTCATGCGCGTTTAAAACTTGCAGGCTGTTATGAGTTTGTTTTTATTTATAAACGTTGCATATTAAAAGCCGAGATAATATTATGACGTTAATCTTTGCGTTTTAAGTGTAGAATCGAGGCCCTATAAAGGGGTAAATTGGTTATAACGACACAGGCGGTTCTCGGAGGCAGTATAAAATTACAATCTTAAAATAGAAAATGGCAGCGCTGCCTCGAGCCTGCGAGCAAGTGTTCTCAATGGGAGCTGGAGGGAGCATCGTTCAGACATTCAAGCGACTTTCACTGCGCGCTTTTCTTTAAATAACGCTTAACGACCTTCTTTACTTTTATTTTTCCCTCACTAAAATGTTTACGTTACAAGCGGGCTACAAAAATTCGTGGAATAAGCTAAGAGCTAGATGCTTCAATTATGGCGAGCGATCGTTTATTGGCCAGTTCGAGCTCATTTTCGCCGCTATATTGATATTGTAATGGCAATAGTTCGATTGAATGTGTGCTAAACCGCCAACTGACGAGGCGTTACATTTTTCTCAGAAATATCTTTTTTTCGTATTATTAGAACTTTGAAAGTTTAATTTTTTAGAAAACATGTTTTATATATGTTGTTGCTATTATTTGTTTTCCCGGCGAGGCAGAGGCGGGCGCGGCCGGAGGTCACAATTTCGCACGCGCACGGGGCATTCGCAAACAATAGCCGTAAGTGTTTATTTTTTGCAAATGCGAGAGAATTATGCGGCTGTTTTCCTTGTTTTTTTCCCCACTGAAAAGGCAATGTTTTCGAATCGGCGTGTGTGTTTGTGTCGGCGTAGTGGCCGACGCCCGCGGCCCGAGTTGAGGTGTCAAACAATTCCTGTCGTTCCCGGCTGTTATTGGATATGTAAATTTAGCGGACGCGGCTTTGGTTTTGTGTTTTATGCTCGTTTGGGCCGCGGCGAGTGCTCGTGCCGTACAGTTTGGGAAACTGATTAAAGGAACAATTTTTAAACCGGTTTTGGTTTGGCCGCAAATATAGCGCTGTTTAAAGTTGCTACATGCTGGTGTCATAATGATTACACTTTGCTGGGTACCTACTCGTGTTGCCAACAGTAATTGTGAGCGTCAGCTTGGGAATTCTGATTATTTATCTACAGGCTGAAGCGATTTAAGCCCACCAAACTGCAAAGCAACCCTATACTTTTCTGTGCCTGAATAGTTGATTCACACGACGCACAGTGAAGTAGAAGTTTTAATTTCCTGCGGATATTGTGCACAGGTGTAAGTGCGGCTGAAATATTTGAGGTGGCGCGAGGTAGCGCGGGCTTGATGAAACGACATACTCGCGCTGCACTCGGCGACGGCAAAATTTAATTATTGTTGCGCCGCCGCCCGCCACCGAGCGACACTGCTCAACACACTTTTAAATGGCGAACCACATTTCTCTGACATTAAATGAGTTTGTCGACTCATTATAATTACATAGACTAACGGTCCTTTCATGGCACGTTTGCCCGTATAATTTGAAACTTAAATGTGTATACGTGGTTTAGCTGTGACTGCTGTGAGTTGCTAATAGCGGATTTAAATAAACACTCTAGAATAGTTGCCGTAATAGCCTAGTATGATGTAACTTTACGCACCGAGAGACCCATATAAACTTATCTATCTGCAGTAATGGAGAAATATAAGATTCAAATAACTCATGTTCGCTGAATGAGCAAAGAGAGTAGCACAAATGCTTCCGTAAGCAAATAAAAGCAATACGCTAATTCAACACGAACAACAGACGAAGTCCGAATCGAAAATCCATTCATGCCGAATGCTTTCAAACTTACTGGAATGTAACGCTGTCACATGCAAAAAGCGTTGTCAAAACAAGCAACCTATTTCAGCATTCATTAATCCGATTACACATTAAATTCGTGAATACATAAGCTGAATTGAGTAGCACATGCTCGTATAAGTAAATGAGTATTGCACTTGTGAATCGATCAGCTAATGGGATATGAATGAAGCGGAGGCTGCGGCGGCGTACACACGATGCTTCTAATGGAATTCACTTGTAGGCAAACAAGCCACAGCGCTCCCTCTGGCCGCTCCCGCTACCTGCCGCGGGAAGTATGCGCCGCATTACCGCACTACCCGCCTAATGGCAGTGTTACACCTTACGACAATGAGCACGAGGAAAACTGAGCCTGGCCTGTACTCTCAGGTTTCCTTTAGTGGTTTTTGGGGAAAACTGATATTTTAACGCGGCCAGTTTCCGGAATGTAGCTAACTATTACTAAAATAGTTGCTTAGATTATCAAAATATTTTTAGGAAATATTTATTTATTTAAATTTGTATGAGTGATGCCGAGCGTGATGCTTTTCGAATCTTAATATGTAAAAGACTTGTGTACTTCGCAAAACGTCCATGTGGTCACCGACCCTAGAAGCCGGTGCCCATACAGCAGACAAGGAGCATCTACTGCGGTTTCCCGGAGCTACAGAGGCACTGCAAAGTTCCAACACCGCACGAAACTGTGCCCGTCTTGTGGCAGGTAAGTAATGTAAGTATACTTCCACGCTGTACATAGCCCACCCGTCTACTTGTCAATTTTAATAGACGACATTAATCTTGGTTAGCTCGCATCACACACGCCTATTAAGCCGCGTGTTTGTCAACATTCTTGTACTAAGTTAACGATAATATATGGAAGGAAAGTAGTTAAATTGAAACATACGATAATGTCCCCGCGGCGGAAAGTGGCGTTTACGTACCTGGAACAGAAACAGCTTTGTTATATATCAGAATTTATACATACTTTTGTTGGAAACGAGCACAATAGTGTAATGGAGCAGAGCCGTATTTCTGTTTATATGGAGTTATCAGGAAAGGGTAGGTTAAGCTGAAAAAAGGTCAGCCATTACTATGGAACCAGTCAATCCTAAAATCAGAAAAACATAAATAAAAAATAGTGCTGTTCAAGATCTCAGATGTTGTCGTTTTTTTGTAGCAATTTTAATATTACCACTACAGTAAGCAGGTTTAGGTATTGGCCTTTTTGAAGCTATTTTCGCTACTTTTCCAATGAACCGTATATAGCGGTTAATGAACACGCTGCATTAGCACCAATAGGTATTTAATTAGCTTTAACTAATGCAACCGAATTATTAATTAAATTGCGAGATGTAGTTAGATTATAATGAACTAATAAATACAAGGGAAGCATATCAGTACACTGCCGGTTACATGCTAGGTTTAATTATTTCGTGCTCTGCAAGAGCAGGGTTCAACAAAACTAGTTAAATTCACCGGAGCGCCTCGCCGCCGCACTTTAGATTTACATCGCCCGAGATATATTAAGACATTGAATATATCTCGAGAGATTCCGGGGAGATTGTAGCGAGGGCCTTAGTTGGCCTTTAACCAGATTGAAGCGCTTAGAATTCCTTACATAAGCGGCGTGCTATAATATCGGAAAAGAGATCAGAAGTTAATCTATCGGCAACATTCCTCGCGTTTCGCCGGAAGACAGCGCCGCCCGCCTGACGGGGCCGCGCACGCGACCCGCCCCGGCCTCATCGATTCTTATCCAAACCCAATCCTATCGTGCACCTAAATACATGACAATTGCATGCCATCGCACAACCAAATGTGTTCATTTGGGTCAAGTTCGATGAGCCTCATTTACGTAGCTCTACGCAGCAGCTACGAGGATCACGCCTCTACGAGACGGTCTACGGGTCTCAGCGCTACTAATCTCTGATTCTGGGTTCCCTATTATACCTTTTTAAGTAAACTATTCTAACGAATCTTAATAAAGTTATGTAAATCCATAAACATTAAAGTGCAATACAAGATTAAGGCGCTTAAGTATTTAATAAACTCATCTGCGTTGTAATAGAAGATGTAATTAAAGCTTATTAAATTGAAAGCAAGAGCAAAGCAACACACATATAGCTAATGAAAATCAAAGAGCGCGCGGCTTTAGACAATAAACAGGGTACAGCGAACAGGCAAAGGGGTGATTTTGGGGAGGAAGAGGGTGCGTCTTCGAAAACTTGACATTCGTTGGTGTCGTAAAAATATAACGGTATAAGTTGTATTTTTACGAGCGCTCAAGCCTCAGAGACGAACGGGTAAGATAAGTGTGTACTTACTGAGGGCCTTATGTAGGTTATGGAGACAAGGAGGCTTCATTGATTTTTTAAGACTTATTAAAAACAGAAAAGAGGAAATTGGAAGCTTTGAGTACCAGTACGTTTGGCAATATACTCGAACGTAAATAGAATTCTAAATCTCAATTTTACTTTATGACTATCTAAATTTGTACCATACTATAGAAAAGCTTAACAAAATTATCATCGACCATGAATGTGATATAAAACAAACATACATCACGTAGGCGTATATACATACGTATAGTATAGACACATGCGGATAGCCGCGACCAAGATAGCGAAGTGCAGAACGACCGTTTGCTATGAGGAATAGATTCCTTTAGTCACATTTATGGCTAATATATTCATGAAAGTTTCACAAAATATTTGAGCGTACGCTAGCCCGCTTTATTACGGGCATGAAACAGACAAAACAACACGCGCTCGTTTCTGTTTCATATTGAGACACACTCGCTCGCACTCGCGACATCTTTATGGAGGAACAATGGAAACTGCTCTGAGGAGCATCTATTGCACACTCGCATACATCATACGAGGAAACTTTCTTCTTACTTGAGCACTTTCAAAACGTTAATAATTCGTTAAAAGCTCATACATTTTCTCTTGAAAATGTTCACATTTTTGAAGAGAAGATTAAGTTTAGCACGAGATATTTAAACAGCAAAATTTGTATCGCTCCCGCGAGTTTATACAAGAGTTAGCTCTCTCGAGCGCGCGTGTACGGCTTGCACTTGGCATATCTATTTCCACTCGTAGCGAAATGGAAAAGCAAAATAAATACTTGGAGATACGTGGCGGTGCAAAAGATTTGGGATGCAAGGGGGGTGTAGCGACTGCGAAATAAAATAGCTGGCGAATGGAGCACGTCACGGGCAGGCTGGCGGCGCGCGGCCGGCGCGGGAGGCCGGCGGGGCGCGGGGAGGCGGCGCACGCGGCGCACACAATTTCCGCCCGACTATCAGATGCGACGCCAGCGCCCCGCCTCTACTCAACCGAAACCGTGATCCGCCGGAATGTTGCGTTTCAGCAGATTAAACACGCGCCTTCACATCGATATTCGCAAGCACTCTAGCGCCCGCAACATGTTCCGATATAATGTCGCCTAATGACATACATTCCAACAAATAGATGGTACAGATAAAGCACAATAGTCACGCTAATGTCACGAGGTGTGAATTAGTACGGCGCGGCGGCGTTTTCAATTCGGGCGCGGCGCTTTCTTGAACCGGCCGGAATGGATTTAATAATTATGGGGCAAAGAAGTGAAGCGTGCGAGGTCTCGGTGGGGCACGGCGCGATTAAATCGCAGGCGTTTCGGCATGTAGCAGGAAGTGGGTCAAGCACCGGCGAAGCTATTTATTGCGTTTAGCGCGGAATTGCAACTGCTATCTACGACACGAGCAATACTTTCTGGATCGCGCCAACTAGTGCCACTATATGTAGGTATGTGTACATTCTGCCCGCGGATTTTCGCCTAAAACAACAATAATCATGATATACGAGTACGCGTCACACAAAAAGGGGTTATAAGTCAAGCCGCAGGCTATACAGTTGGCATTTTATTTAAATAGAACTATACGTCACTAGATACCATGAAAGTTAGTTGCTTTTAACCAATGTTTTCCTACTATGTAGCTAATGATTATAAAAACTTATATAAAAACTATTCATATCAAAATCTATGAAGTGACTGACAGAATTAAATAAAAAACAAGATACAACAATCGGTTATTTAGGTAACTGTAATGGCACCTCGCGGTTTTTCCCGTATTAATTCGTTTAAAAAGCCTACGTGTTATTGCAGCGTACACCTATTCTATATTATTTACATACATTAACATTTCTTACAAATCGGTTCAGCTGTTTGAGCGCGAAGTAACAAACAAAGACATGAATAGACAAACTCTCATTTGTATAATATAAGTGGTTAATTATGAAATATTAACAAATCATCCATGCAGCCAGTAGAAAAAAAACACATTGCCAGTAGTATAGCTCAGGTCACGTGGTCCGATAAAGGCATGCCATTAAAACTTTTTTATCCAGTGACGTACCGGAGGCGGGATAAAGTCTTAGTCGCTGTGCAATTACAGACAAGTGCCTTTAAATGAACCGAGCTCTCGAGCACGCCGCATCGCTTCGCACCCGACTGCGCCCTCTCCGCCGCACTAACTGCCGTTAATTCTATTTTACAACGAAACGGACGCTCTGCCACTAAGCTTCACGGGGAAAAATGTACAAAGTTGATGGGATTGATTTACTGAACGACGCGTGATGTGATTTTACAATTAAGCTTTTCACTTTTTTACTTAAGTACATATTTTGAAAACATTGAATATAATATACATAAACGTTTGTATGTATAGCTAATATATACATAATGACGTTTTGTTATTTGATAACCTTTGGGTCTATTGCCTGAAAAAAAAAAGAACTTTTATTTTTATTATTTTTAATACTAAAGTATTTTTCCATTGAGTTAAAAGACTTCATGCGAATCAAAGACTTAACTCATTATCATTATCATTGGTAATAAGCGGATAAAATCGCGAAACGCTGCTAATGGAAGTATTCCTTATTTTATGGATGTGCGTAAACAAATGCAGCTAAAAAGAATATGTGAAACATGTACATCAAAGACAATAGATCACAGAACCGTACAGAAGTCATGCTGAATTCTTATCCCATTGAGTTCAAGGTTCTTACACATCTCCGCATGGATATCGTGGGTAATATTTACCCACTGTAAATTCTACGCGGAGAAAAAACGTCGCGAAAAAAGATTTATTTTTCATGTATTATTCATTCACGTGTCTTCGAGCGTTTTCATTTCTGTGCGACATTTCGGCAGAGATAATGATACACGCTCACTCGAACAGCATCTAATTTGATGATATGTAGATTTTATAGTGTTCTTCAAAAAAAAGTTGATATAAAATGGAAATTTCTATTTTTCAAGTTTTCTAACAGCCGTAGAGGACTCGGACATAGTTTGTCTGTCATTGTCTGTGCTATAACAAACAACATATCACACTAATATTATAAAGGTACAAGTTAGTGAGTGTGTATGTGAACGTGTTTATTCCGATGCGACTGTGAAGCTATAAAAACAATTTGGATGAAATTTGGTATGGAGAAAGATTAGACCCTGAATTAACACATAAGCTACTAGAAATTTTAAAATGCGTTATAACACTAACAGTAAGTTAAATTATACATATATATCAATGACACTCGCAAGTTTTAATGTCCACGAGTACATTAAAATTGGTAGAAGAAATATGAGTCAAACTTATTATTAAACAACATTCCCTCTTTCTGTGCTGTCAGTTAATATGAAAGTAGCCCTTACAAGAGCGTGTTGGCTAGTAAATCAGGGCATTGTTGTTTTGGTCGCGATTTTAATCAAATCACGCATTGTACAAGCTGTTATGGTATCGAATGACATTGTGGTGCCTAATCATTGTTACTTGGCACGCGACCGGTACACGTGTTTTATGAATATTAAGATGCCATTCAAGAGGGTTACGAAAGTTTTCTTTTCTTCTCTAATATGAATACGTATGATATTTTGAATAATTTTATTTTAACAAAATTACTAATTAACTACGGTTAAAAATATTAAGAATAAGAATTTCTCAATAAAAGGAAATAGCCCGCTGAACTTCAAAGTTGGTTAAAGTAATTATTCTCAAGTGCCCTCTAAGAATTCAAAGCATAACACATATACACTTAAAACCAGCATCCCGTTAATGTAATTCCTAAACTAGCATTCCCTCAATGAGGGGCGGCAGCGTGCAGGCACAGTAGAGCCCCATAAACACCTAGACTGCGGACAAATATTTGCAGATCAAACAAACAGGATCGAATCTACAACCCTCTACTCGCGGCGGGCTAGTAGCGCCCATAAAACTACAAACAAATGGTAAGCAGGGGACCAACGCTTCTATATTAATCCAGCATTGTAGGACTTGGCTGCCGTGATTTTTCTGAACGCTTCGATTGCGAAGACACTCGCGGCAATCACTAAATTAAGTTTATCAAAGCTTTTGGCCCGTAAATCGGAACCGCAGATATCAGGCGACCTATATGTTTGAAAGCGGACTGTTTCCACATAGCGCACGGGTTACGGCGAGATTAGTGCAAAACCCGCGACCGTCTGTGTATCCAAAGATATTGATTCTGGAAAGTAGCCAAAAAACTCGCCGACCAGCACGCGTCAACTGCGGCTGCCCCAATACCGACGTCAACCCTTTTACGAATATTAAATTCTGTTTTGCCACTTCGCGATTCCACATTTCCTCTGAAAAAATATGATCCGATTCGCGGGGCCTTTGCATTATTCACGGTTTCTTCTTCGATGCGTCTTGTTGCCGTTACCGACTCCCGGCCTCATAAATAATGCTCAAAACTTGTTATGAGATATTCTAATAACTTTTATTGATACGAACCAGTTACTAAAATATATTTTTGTACAATGTAAATCTTTATGAAGAACGTTTAAGTTCAATTCTGATCTTAATTAGATTACTAGATCCATTGTTAATTGTAGTATGTGATAATCATTAATTAAAACGATGATGATCGGTTAAATAGGGAAGTACTCAGATATTGTACGATAATTACGATGAAGATATCCTTGTTGATAAATAGATTATGAATTTCGTGAAGTTCAAATAGCTTGAACCTTTAATTACTTTACAGAAAGTTGTACAAACGCGCTCACGGCGAAGGAAGGGGTTAATCCGAGCTTTTCTACAGAAATAGAACATTTGCTTGATTACAGGCAAACGACGCCGACTTTACTGAAGGGTGGCGGTACTTGTCGAGTATCATCAAGCCTCCGTTAGAGCAAACATTCATGATAAAGGGACTCGTGTGTACTTTTACTGCGTAAACTTTCTAATATGCTTATTTATAAAGCGCTTACATTGTAGGTTAGCACGTTACAGGCACACTGATGAAGTTGCATACAGACGCCGCGTGCTAATAGTTGCTCGAAAGACAGAACATTTCTTGTTAGCAAAGATTCACGTATCTACAAAGACTGGGAGCGAGTGTCCGCGAAGTTTCCACGAGCACGGGCGTCTACTTTTCTCTATGAGCGAGTCCGTTTCCGTTTATCTTTGCTTCCTTTTTTGTTAGTGTCGGTTCTTTTCATTTCTTTTCTCATATTGTATGGCTGCATTTGTCGCATCGGGAAGAAACGCTCGGTATCGGGGATTAGTTGGCAATGACAAACGAAATATTAACGTTTCCATTTCCATTCTTTTTCCTGGGGAATATGAAATATATTGATCGTGCCGAAGTCGCGAGCGCAAGGAGAGAGAATGCATTCATTAAGCACAGGTTCCTACTAGACTAGGTCCTCGTTTATGCGATCGAAGAGGATCGCGCCGTTAATTGACGGCTGGCTGAGTTCAGCATTAAATTGGTGTAAATCCTCAAGGCACAGATCATGGCAACCGAGCGGCGGCTCTCGACGTGCCTCCTCCAATTACTTTAATTAAAACAATACCACGGCACCAGTGCTTCGTCGACTCACCGCGTCTGTTTCCTATTTCCCTATTTAAATACGAAAACGAGCTCGTCGCTCCTCTGCATGCAAGATGTTGCTCGGTGTTACTCGCGTGTACGTATCTATCTACTACACGCTTCCGAAGAAGTACAAATCTAATCCATTTTCACGAATAACGAAATTCCGCGGCTCAAGGAATTTACGGGTTATGATAATAATATCACCCGCGTCGCACACTCTACGTATATTATACGGGGTATTGACACATTCGTGTAATTAAATTAGGGTCGGATTAGTGAATTTGTTAGAGGCGTGCACATGAATTTAATTTGGGAAATTGTGATTCGCGCCACTAACGACGGCCAAATAATCGGGTTAAAGTTTTTGCGGTAGTCATAAATAGGCGGCGTTCGGGTGGAGGTTCGGAAATCGATTAAGGAGCGGAGTTGATTCAGCGAGTTGGAAGCTAGTAATTTACTCTCGAGTTGGCTGACGGCGACACCTGTCGAGCCAACTGACGGTTGATAACGCGACGCGCGCGCCATCCACGCGCCGCCTTGCCCGCCCTACCGCATCTGCCAATCTCGCTACTACTGTTGAAATATCTACTTTGTATAGAACACAACTTGACTGACGACTAATACAAATATGTTTTTGTTCAAACAGTTTTCTGATCAATTTATGGTCTTTTAAATAGCATTTTTACCTAATCCGTTTAACTCCCCAAAAAACATTTAAGACATTTTCCCCACCGCAGATGATTAACTGTGGTTAATACTCTCATAGCCAAAGGTTACATTTATCACGTAACTTATACTGGAGGTAATATAAAGCTGGTAAATCCAGCATCATCTGCGGGATTAGAGTTACACGAGATCGGGAGAGTCGTGAGCGGCGTCTCGAGCGCCGCGCCGAGGTAAGGGCTCTTCCAAAGTAGCGTACAATAATTGTAGCCTAATAAGAATATTCTGTACATTTTTAACAAGATTTCCCTACATCTACATTTGTAAATAACGTTTCCATCTATTAAATTTAAGTAACGAAATGTAGAGTTCGTTGCTAGCTTCAAAGCGACCAAAAATCTTAAAACGAATGTTATGTACAAAGTCATATTGTAAACAAACTTGTGGAAGTTCGTTGTTGTTGTAAGTGACAAAAGATAGATGTAGGCAGCCCTAGTGTGGACAGGAGCCAGCACATCTCCCAAAGAGGCAACTTTACCAACTTTCTTAAGGGCGGTTAGCAAAGTTTGACGTGCACGCGGTACCGCCGTAAGCTCAGGGATTCGATACTTGGTAACAACATCCAATACGGGAAGCACAACATCGGGGTATTTACTCTAACAAACTTTTGCAACGAATTGCATTGTTTCTTCTTCATCGGTAATCGCGCGAGATCTCGCCAAATTGAAAAGGAGAAGTAATTTCGTAGAGTTTACACAATGTCAGGGATATTGGATAAAACGGCCGCTTCAGCAGTCAGCGCCGCATTATAGAGCTGCCCTTCCGACCGGCCGCTGTGATGATGTCAGGGATACTGGCAGCCATTAAAATTCATTGTAATTTGCATCCGATATCGTGTAGTCATCAGCGTGAGTTATTTCTCAGGTAATTTATTTAAAAAGTTGTGCGCTGCGTGGAAGCACTGAAGTGTGTTATTGAGGCGGGAGCGGGCGCATAACTTCCAGTGTTGCCGCGGCCGGAGCCGGCCACCTCCAGTTTTATGAGTTTAATCAAATCGTTTGAGGGGTGTCACGGCGAGCCCTAACGGCTGATTGTATGTGGAACACGTGTGCTGACCCGCACCAATTTTACCAATAGACACAAATACGTACGGCCCTACAACACAAATGTAACAGAAATATTACTTTTTATTATACAAGAAGGGAAGCACGCGAAACGTGTATTAGAGGTTTATATCGTTTCGTTGGTACGACTGCTTACGTTTATGCGTAGCGGTTAGCGGTCCACTTGAGGTTACTTCGTTTAGATTTGAACTGATAATACCTTCGCTTCGGCTCGGGGCGGAGCACCGCACCGCTGCCAACAATACAATGGTGATTAAACCTTTTATAAAAAATGTATTCATGTTTTCTCCAACTATGTTTGTGGTTTACATTAAAGCTGTGTTTTCCTCTTAACCGTAGAGAGGATGATTATACTTTAAACAGATTTATCTATACGAGGTTATTCACATGGGTCAATCATATAGCTATTCTGAAACTAAATCTATTAAAAAAATCTGATATTATTGATAATACGTATAAACTACGTTATAAGCTGGCCGTAAAACTGTATTACAAACGCTGCGAAGGCTGGGTAGGGCCGGATCTCATCACTTAGGGTTGAGCGTCGAACTTGCTATCTTTCAATAAGCTCATAAAATTGCCTCATCCGATACTTTGGAACTGCCGTCAACGTTGCCTTCTATAAGATAAATCGGAAACGAATATTGTAAAATTTTATTTCTACTGGCTTTTAAGAGACACAACAAACCAGCAATTTTAAAATACAACAGACTGAAAGAGTTTGTTCATTTCTAGCTAGTAAAATGTGTATTGCTAGTAAATACCTGGATAAAAAAATAAGGCCTGACATTTTAAGCTTTCTAATCCATTGGTTGAATATAGCAGCAGGTGCTACGAGCGCGCTACGGTACGTAGCACTGCTACGCGCTACGTTACGACTCGGTTACGGGTATAATATAAATACCCGTATTTTAAGCTTATCCCACTGATGTTGGATTTGCTAGCATTTTATCAACGCCAAACGGAAATACAGTAAAGAAAAAGCAATTTGGATTTATCTGTGCATGTTATATTTACATACACAATCCAAAGTCAACGCTCTTAACAATATGTTTATTCTGATTCGAATACCAGTTTCATATTTTGTCTTTACTGTAAATGTATTTCAAAGTTTTATGTGAAAGAAAGATACCGTATTAAATTAAAGCTTAACGGTATATATCTGCTCGGAAATACTAAGACAGCTGAATTCGGATAAAACACTTAACGAAACGAGCAAACGATTCAGGTGGAGGATTCGTTTCGGACAAAGATAGAGGACAAATTAAAAGAGCAGCGGAACGCTAATTCCATTACAATTCGATAGCCGGCAAAAGTCGGCTCCGTCGGAGTGAGCGCCGGCAAAGCGTAATTGCGAGTTCAGTAAGCTGGGCCGGCGGCCGATACGGCGGAAGGGCCCCGTAACGGCTGATATAAAAGCGGCAATAAATTGAACAGGATGAACGCACTACTTACACAGAACGAGCGCGGACGCCCGGTGCCCGTAACGAGGGGGCACGCAACCACCGCTCTGTATTTTAACCCCGAACACCAGCCTCCCCCCTGCCCCCTCCTTACCCCGCTCGTTTTCGCCCTCAGCCGTTTTTCAGCGCTCCCACAACATTTTTGTCTAAACGATTTAACGGGATTATATGACTAAATCATAATCACTTTTGCAGCTTTTAACGATGGACTTGCGGCCCGGGCCCATAAAGCGCGACGAAATGTCGATAATAGCCTTTAAACTCCATATCCGGTACACGTATACCGACAACAATATGCTTATTGTTCAGATGTAGAAAACAAACGCCTCGTATTATCCATGGACTTTTTTGATAAATCGAAGGGCAAATAAAATCTATCCGAATGTAACATCAACACTTCTCGGCCAAAATCAAAGGGAGTGAAAGAAAAATAGTTAATGTCGTTATTTCGGATACACATGTTTATTGCTATGAAACATGGCAGCCACATAACAATCCCTTTCACTCTCCACAAATTGAAAGGAGCGCGTAAAGGAAAACATGGCCATAAATAAAACTGGCAGATCAACTAGATAGGCGGCCATTACCCGAGATAAGCGCGACTTATATACGCGATACGTTCTGCGCTTCGCCAGATTAACGGAATGGGACTAGGTTTGTTTGCAGATATCGACGGTAGAATTTCAGAGTCACAGCTGGGAAATTTATTGTGGTTCCCAGGCAGATATCTTCTTACGGACTCATTAAAAAGGAGACACGTCGTACATAAATCAGGGCGGCGTCGGCAGCGGCCGCCTCGCGCTCTTATCGCGCCGGCAATGGCCGCTATCCGGTTCCGTCGCCGCTTTGTGCCCGCGCGCACCGATACTCGTCTTCCGCTGCCGCTTCTTATTGCCAATCATATCGACGGCACAACACACAAATACCCGCCTTTATTCATATACTTTTGACAGATATAGTGCTTCCGTACTCCGCATCTTGATGTTACAGCAGAAACACATTAGTAAAGTTTATTGGTGATAGCTAGACGTTCTGCAGTCGAACGTGAGCGTCTTTGTTGAGAACTTGGCAGGCTCTCCGTGTGCATCGCGATTTCAATTGTTGAAGTTTGCCACTACATTTACGAAATTTTGCACACAGTTTAACTTGATAAAGAGCCGAAACAGTCGAAAGTAACTCGGGTTACTTGTATTGTGAGTCTTGCGAACGAACGAAGCGAAGTGACATCCATAACATATTTCTTGTAAAATTCAGGCGGATTTTGTTCTCCATTGAGTTTTTGATTCATGATAAAATATATCGCCATAAGTGTCTGCGCGTGTAATGTGAGTAAATATTTACCTACCACCGCACGCCATTACAAGATAACAATTGGTTGAATGCTCGGGTCTACTGGACCCGAAAGACTCAAGTTTGGAGGCACTCGCAAAATTTCCGACATTACGGCCACCCGCTCCCTTGAATTATTAGACTTACACACCTACTTACATGTCGTTGAGAGTGCAAAGTTTGTTTCTTGTTTGCATGGAAATCCACTCAAGTTATTTTAGTTGTCACCAAGTTCTTAATGTTGAATTGCATTAAGAGTTTTACCATTTCATAAAGGACGGCTAGGAAACAGACTCGAATAAAGGAAGCATTAAAAGTTAGGTATTTAAAGTAGAACTATTGCACTCGCAGTCTTGAAAATTTTGTCAGAGTGGCTATTAGGAACCCAGTCGAGCGACACATATTGTGAATTGGCGGTGTTTATTCAGAGTCATGTGACGAGAGCGCGCAGCGCGCAGGGCCGGAGCGGGCGCGAGTGATGCCAGAACAAATGACAATAATTGGCGAGCGGCGCTCGGTCAGCGCGCCGCTGCCTCCGACTGACTGGTGATTTCAATTATCGCGCATCGACGGCCCCACGTAACACTACTCCTACGATCAGAGCCTCCGATATATCACTCAAAATGTCGTTTGCAGCTCGCTCGCTGTGAATTTACGACACTAAGGACGACCAATAAATGCAAATTTTATTGTTTATGGCAGATTTAACGGCAGTCAACTCTTTTACAGATGCTGTTAAGTGGTCTTGGCGCAGCCGAATGTACAAATCTGTTCGAATATAAATGTGCATACGGTTATCCTTAGCAGAAACTTTATTCGAAACTGGATAAGTATTACAAATGTGTCGTATTACAAATGTTTTAAAAAAGTATATCTCTTGCGGCGCCCTGAATAGAGTACATAATTTGCAAAGCCGTACTTTGCGAAGCATATATTAAATAAAAAAAATGTCTATAGATGAATGACAATCTCATGACGAACCTTATTGGATACTTTTATCGTTTTCTGTTAGAAAGGCGGTGAAAAGTGCATAATATAATTTAATCTGTATTGTTTCTAGTAGCACAATTAAGTAATTTAAAAACTTTACTCCTGCATTAAAAATTTAAAAATACATAGTCTTAATTTATGAAGATCTAACATTGCCCCCGAAAATGAAGTTCTTTGTCGATTACACGAATAACCGGGCTAATTTCGTCAAAATTCAAGATTTTAACTTAATTTTACGAATAGTGTGGCGGCAAAAGAAATTCTGGGAAGGTCGGGCCGTGCGTCTTTGTAACCTTTAATAAGGGTTGATGGAGGCTCGTGGATTGCGCGGGGCGCGCTGGGCCCGCGGCTGCCGCCCTACTGATAACACTATTAAAACTTACACCTACCGCCGGGAAAGACCTCTTTCTAGCTTTCTAACGATCGCCTAAGGCGGACCAATGAAACTCGGACTACGGACCTACTGCAAGGTTCTACTAAGTATATGATACGTATATTTATGTCTTAGATGAGTCTTAGTCAGAAATGCATCTCACTTTTAAGAAAAAAATTGTTTACCATATTTTATATTATTGTGTAAGCGTTATCATTGCACGGCATAAGGCTAGAAATTAGATACGCGTTATTTAGTTATTTCATTAAACCCTCTGCATTGTTTCAGTGAGTTTTGTTATCTGCCTGAGCGTGGAGGCAGCCCCTACAACACAGTGCAATTGCCGCGTGTTATTGAAAACAAAAGGCAGCGTGCGGTTGAATTTGTTCAAAGCAATTATTGCTGGTAGTGGCGGTGCTCACTTGGGCGACGGTACAATTCGCGTTTAAATCGCGTCACAGACCACAAACAAAAACGTGCATGTGGACCGGCGGCCATTATTCTCGACTGCATAATCGCTTCGTCCGACGCCCGCATCGCTTCCCTTGCTATTTTATTTCCTCTCGGCATAGTCGACTAGGCGGAGCTTTTTCAACACTTATAGTAACGAAATTAAACCATATTTAATTCTGTTTAAGGTCCGGTTCCGGCCGGTGGGCGCGGCCCGATGCGACCGGCGACAGACCAAAGCCACCGCGCTACAATTCTGGCACAATGTGTGTCCGTTTTAATAGGATTAAACTCATCGTTACATACGAGCCGAAAGGACCGTGAGCCAAATGAAATTGTTTCTAGCGGAGTCGTTGAGAATATTGCAAATTCCGCCATCGAATTGAGAAAAGGGGCGATTACCGTCGGATGTGAAAGGAGAATGGGTGTAGTTGCGCCGGAAAAATAGCGCGTCGCAGTTCCATACAAAGCATCCATTAGGCTGCGACCGCAGGATGGCACCGACGTGGCGGCTGCCAGCGCTGCATAGGGGGCAGCACATGCTTCATGCTAGTTCTCATGTTACGACCGAGTTGTTGCGAACGAGTATAATTCGCTGTCCGCAGGACGGATGTATTGCAGTGCGAGAATGTTAGTTGGGGAAATGATCGCAGTATTGACCACGCATAGATAATTTGTCCGAACGTGAATGCAGTCTATTTAAGTATATTACGTTGCACAGAAACCATAAAAATTCAAGTACTACTAGTATTTTTTTGTACATAACTATTATTTGAAACGTCTATACCAGTAAACTGCGCCGGGTTGCATAATAAGAAAGTTTTCAAATAAAAGTATGGTACTTAGAGGTGGGAGTGCATAGTGTATTGCAGTTTGAAACGTGCAATGAAAGGAAGCCGAGCCAATTTGTGGGCCGCCGCCGCCGGGGCCGGAGCCTCGCCAACTTGTAGGCTGCGGGCCGATGACCTGAATACCTTAACTTGCTACACGATGCCATTCGCACATAAATTACGATAAACCAAGACCACTACTAAATTAGATTAATCGCCACTACCAAATGAGAATCCCAGTAGAATCATGAAGTATAATTAGGCCCATATGAAGTACATTTGAAATTAGTTGCAGAGTTGGTCGTCAGTAACAACTAGTGGAATTACTTTGCATAAATTCGAACTACATTTTCCAAAACTCGACCGAAGCGAGTAACAGTTTCGGCACTGATGCACCAAATTTAATAGGTGTAGTGGAAAGTTAGGCGCAGTATGAACTAAACGCTTGCGTTTCTAGTTCCGACCACTTCGAGCCAGTCAGATTAATTACTCACTTAATAGAACTCGTAATAAACTGAATCCGGCGGCGGCATGACCCGTCTACTTAGACGTTTTAGCCGGTGGAATTGTTAAGCAACTGGCTGGAATTAAATTAGGTTGAGCGGGCGACAACGGCGCGGCACGAGCGCGCCCGCCGAGGGGGGCAGTCGCATTCTGCCGCGACACGCTCATCAGCTAAAGCAACACAATTAGCCGGGTACCTACCACACGGCGGACTAGCGTGCGCTCTATCTTGTGCTAATATTTTGGCAGAAGCACCGCGCGCCGCAATATAGCCCCGCACGGCGGCCTCCGTGTCAATGATAAGGAAGCAAAAAGCGAATAAAGTGCTCTGCTCCGGGACCAGAATGGAGCAATCAGAGCGAGCACACTTTGACAAAGCAATTTGGACGAGGCGCGCCACCGATGTGTTATTTTGATTGCGACGCTTTTGTATGCTTGTTGTTTGTGCGACCGCTACCTCCTTGCTTATAAAAAATATTTATGAGTCCGATGAGAGCCGAATATTGCCTTCCGCCGCTCTAATAACCTTCGAGGTTACACAGATACAGTCACAGAATGTAATTGTCTGCCGGCCCACTAAAGACTATTGTTATGTGATGTTACAGGATAATACACGGCCTCTCTCTCGGCGGGGAATTATTCTGTCAGCTCTGGAATATAACTTTCACACTAAAATAAGCGGGATGACTTTGTTACATGTTCATTCTTTTGTTTAATTTAAAATTAGTATGCAGTTTCCGGCTGAGTTTTGCAATATTTTTAGAGCATTGGGTCAATGATCTCATTTAACAAAAAAAGTTTATTTTTTTGCTCTTAAAAAAGCTTTTTGCTTGTAGTATCATTATGTCACAGCGTATTTTGTCTTGATATACAAAGTAATCTCTGCAAGTGTCACATCGCAAATACTGTAACCAAGATAAATGCCGTCGAGATATAATCATATTTGTAGATGCATACGGCATTTTCGTTATTTGCAGTATTGATTGGTTCGCATCAATCGCAATATGCAAATATTAGCTGTGCTCGGCGCGACCTGCGCTGAATCGCATGTCGCGGCGCTATGTTATGCAATTACGATCACTTATTAAAAATTAACCGGCGCGCCGTATTGTGCGCGCCAATCTCGCAGAGTGATTCAATTATGACAACGACTACAGTTTATACATAAAGTTCGATTAAAAACAGACCACGCCACGTGAGCTCGCGCCGCCGACAAACGCCAGGCTACGGCAGGAGTGCACGTGTCGCGCAGTGACGCGGCTTCGAAGCATTTATTTACGACGAGATTTGAAATCGACGTAAGTAGTTATAGTTAATTGGCAGGAACTACACAAATGCTTAAAAAATGTATCTCTTTCTCTTGCATGTTACTTCTATTCAAAATTTCATCACAACTTCTCGCAACGTACAAGTTCCTAAGTTTGCTGTCAAATTTAGGAATTAGGCACCCAGGCACAACAGTTATCTTTATGCATATGTATATATTGCATAAAAATCTGGGTTGCATACATTCTTGCAAATTTGAAACTAGAATGTAAATGCACAAAGCTTTAGTACCGTAATGCAGAACAGGGATCCGCGTGTGTAAATGAGCGGAGAAGCGCGCCGCGGGGCGCTGCACGCGGCCGGGGATTGTCCTACATAGTCGCTGTTCCTCTCGTTTTCCTCCTCAATAAATTGTTGATAAACATACCCGTTACCCTCCAGATATATGCTTGTTTACGTTACGTACGAAGCGAATAAAAAGAAACACGAAACTCGATCACAAGTATCGGGAACAATCTACATCGCGAGATCTACATTATTAAGTCCTTCGATAAAGAAAAATCAGGCGAAAACGGCAAATTTATCGGGCTTAAACCTTGATAAATTGTAGGTCTCGACAATTTGTTACAATAAGTCAGTTACTGAGCAGTTTTAGAGTCCACCATTTTCAAACGAGACCCATATTTACCATCGATACGAAATTGAAACTTGGTCGATAGCCGTCGCGCGCCAGATGGCAAAAGATAGACATAAAGTTCGCTGACATGGGTGAGTGTATCATCAAAAACATTGCAAAAAGCCACAAGCAGAGCTGGGCGTAATGGCGAATATAATGTATGCTAATGAGGGCCGGGCGGCGCGGCAGGACGTGACGTCACGCGCCGGACCGCAGCCGCTGCCGCCCTAACGAGCCTGTGTGCACTTTCAATACCACGCCGCGACCTTTCAAGGACTAATCCGACGAGAAAACGCCACACAACCTTGCACTTTATTCTTGGTAGATACAAGTAATTGTTATTTTATGTAAGCGTTGAAGATAGCGTGCGATAAAACTATTATCTACCAGTGCTTTATTTTGATACCTATGAGATATCTGAAAAAAAAACTGCACATATATTGCCATCTTGCTATAGCGGCCATCTTAAATCTATACATATAATAAAGCTAAAGAGGGTCCAAAATCTGAACAAACTAGATATTAGGAAAGAAATGCTTAGGAATACTTTAAATCGATAACATAACTCGTTTCAGCAGTTTAAGAATTTTGGCCTGTTTATCTGTTTGCTTGTTTATTTAAACGCGCATAACGCAAAAACTGCTATCTATACTAATATTATAAGCTAAAGAGTTTGTTTGTTTGAACTAATCTCAGGAACTACTGGTGCGATTTGAAAAATTCTTTTTGTGTTGAATAGACCATTTATCGAGTAAGGCTTTAGGTTATATAACATCACGCTGCAACTAATAAGAGCAAAAGAAACCATGGAAAATGTGGGAAAAAATGGGGCAAATTATTCATCTTTGAGGGCTTCCGTTAATAACTATTCCACGCGGACGAAGTCGCTGGCACAGCTAGTATTGATATAAGAAGGTGATACGTTTTCTAATTTCTGGATTTTGAACCATAACGACAGCAAGGATTTATAAATGAAACCGTAACATCATAATTTGTCACCACACGCAGACGCGTCAAGAAAAAGCGCAAGATATTCCCGCCACGACTCTACAAAATAACTACTCAAAGATGAAAAGCGGCTCCCTGAGAAGCATGAATCGGGCAGGTGTCGGGATTTTCTCTAAAAATACTCGGATATTTCGTCGCCAAAAGTCGTTAAGCTTTGTTGTGCTAAGTGCTAAGGCATTGTAGCTATCTCTATGTAAAGCTGCGCGGTTCGCGGGAGAACTCATTCGCGACAATAAAAACAGCGCGAACGGAGCGCTACAAAAATAATAAAAGTTAGAGAAGTGGCGCCCGCGAGGCGCCGCCGGAGGCCCGGGGCTCGAGCCCGAGCAGTGCGCGAGCTGCGCCGCAATCTATTACGAATTAGCTCAACTCCGAAACTAGACAAAGTTACACGAGCAGCATGTAATTGTGCTACCGTGCTGATAATTTCGGTGTTATTTGGTTCATGAATATCTGAAATATATGACACGTCTAACGTGAAATATGTGAGAGAATAGGTATTACTTTTATACAATGAAAACAACACTGTAAAAACAAACAATATATTTTAAAGAATGCAAATCTTTTGTAATCATTAGGAGTAAAGTTTTAATCAGCCACTCTTGTACTAGCGACCCAGGCGCGTCACGGACCCTGTTTACTATTGCTTTGGAATGAAGCTTATTTTTCTTTTAGATTCCTTTCTTTCTACTTGTAATTTAATAAGAAGATCGCACTGTTGCCGTGAGTTTCTGATAAGAATTTTAAAGAACTGAAGCTTTTAACAATTATTTGAAGACTTGAAACTGTATACTCAATTGAAAATTGATATATCGACGAACATTTAATTGTTATTGTGTGTTGCAATAAAGAATTTTCTATTCTATTCTATTTAATGCAAAGTGATATTAGTGAATAAATGAGCTGTCTAAAAACTAAAATCCCAGCCAAGCCACGAAGCTCACAGCAGACAGAATGAAGAAGGTGACTTTAACGACTAGATTACCGTATCCGTACATTGAGACTACAGCTACAGATAGAGAAGTAATATTTTTTCGTAGAGGGTGCATCATCCATCAAAGGGCGCAGACTGATTTATGGCAGCGACGTAGCGTAGCGACAGCGGCAGGCTACTCGCGATGACTCCGCGATTGTGGACTCAGTGACGAGCTACTAACTGCTACCGGCTGTGGCGCGCGGGACCTGCTGCCTCATCTGCGCCGCTGCTGCCGGGATGTCACATGCCACCGGCTGCCAACTTACAAACCATTTTTCGCGTCACGCGAAGCTATATCATTATCTGTGATGAATCGGTTGATTTTGGAAGTTTAATAATGATCTACCTTAATACGCGAACTCGTTTTAGAAGAAAGGAGGACACAAGGATTTATCGAGGCCGGCGTTTACCGAGAAGATTGTGAGTATTCATCATAATGCGTGACGTTTAAAATTACCGCCCGCCCTGCTCCCGGCCTGCACCTACATAAATCAAAGCAAACACTAGTTTCGGTGTACTTGTTTCATGTTTATGCTATGTCGGAGTAATATATACCAATTATATACGAGGAAGGTAGCGGTGAAACTGTCCAGTACAATAAATAGTCTACTTTTGCTGGAAATCCTCGTGTGTGCAATAATTTAAATGCCGGTTTGGTGATATTTATAGCGATGGTCACCGCGGTGCTGGGTTTATACGAGCGAGTGCGTGTAATGCGCGCTTTTTGGCTACACAATGTTACTATTTATGAGCCCGGGGCTGCGTAGTGCCGGCGCTGATCACCAGCCGGGCGGCGCTCCGCTGGGCCTCCTCACAGTGCGCCCGCCGATTCATTTACTCGTTACCTCAATGGTTGCCATATTTTACTGTACGAGAGTACACATTTTGTATGTGTTTGGACAAACAGTCGCAATTAACAGCACGCATTACAGTACTTGTTAAATTCCGTGAAATTAGAGAATCCTCGTCTACCTAATAAGACTTTAGAAGCGAAAATCCAGGGACAAATAAAAATATGGAAGCAAAAAGCCTTAATTTTAAATAGAAGCTGTCGCCGAAATATAAAACGTGCGACATTATATTTTACATCGCACGTGTTAGGAACGCCGGAAGCAGAGTCTGTATAAAGAAAATTAAGGTGGTGTCGAGATTTCAAACGCGGTTACAGAGCAGTACTGTAACCGCGCGAGCTTCGAGTGGAAACTTGGAATTACTCGCCAAGTTTTAGTTTTCAGATTCAGATAGGAGCGTTGTTATATGGAGTTTGAAATATAATGGATGCATGTTTCTAGTTTGTAATGGTGCGTGCGGTTTGGGAACACTAGTCTTTAAAAGTGGTTTATTTCGTAGATGCATTTTAAATAGAAGATACATAATGTAAGTACTCAAAGAAAATTATATAAGCAAGGATGACAAAAGAAGCCAAAGCTCGTCCATTTAATAATAACCTTAAGGCTAATTTAAGTGAAATACGAGCATAAGCCTTTGAGCATATGTGAAGTAAACAAATTTAGTCAAATAGCAGTTTTTCGAGACAAAAAACATGCGAAGAAAGCAAGAAAGTCTATAGTAATATTGCAGACGAGTGCATAGTGCGAGTGCAGCGGCGAGCTGGCGCCGCGCCGGCTGCAGGCGGCACAAGGGCCCTAACGAGAGCGGCGGAGGCGTCTCGTCACAACCTACCCTCTTGCATTTATTCATGTCGTTACCGCTAACGATAATTTTATCGCGTGCTCATTTGCCGGCGCCAGTCGCGGCCATCCCTCACCGCCACCAGATCGACAATTTGTGCAACACTAAAAACTTTATTGCCACATAATTGACCCGCTGTAAATAACCCCCGTTTTATTGCTATTTTATTTTGTCAAGGAGCTTTGTTTATCCCACGCAAACGGTTTCTTAGAGGGCAAACAACACGACATGATATGTGGCGTAGCTGTAGGCATCATGTAACGCTTATATCTAAAGCTGCTGATGAAGAATGTACAGCAAACATACTTTCGCAGAGTTTAACGAAGATTCTTGTTTGGAACTTTTCAGACATGAATAATCTTTCAGCTATTCCAAGATTGTAGAAAGAGAGTTGTTATTGCTATTATACTTTTGATTGATAGTCGAATACTTTCAATAAGTGAGAATAGAGTGTGAAAAGAAAGTGATTTCTTTTAAACGTTTTAAACGTATTTTCTTTGATATTGATACATCTTAGGTTTGTGAGATTTATGGCATTAATTTTGCATGTGCTATTCGACGTGTAACTGTTATCAAGATTGTTTCAAATATTATTTTAAATAAAATATATCTATGTATCTAAGTGGAATCTAAATATATTGAAGTAACACATTCTGACCAATGCCACTTAAATTCCATATTGCCGACCCAAAACTTGCCATTACGTGCTTGAGCCAAGGAAATTTGTATAAATGTGAAATTTTCTAACAAGGTCGTCTTGAAAATTTCTCTCAGAACGTTGTAGGTAATTGAATAGCAGTGCGGGCTACTGGGCGACGGCAACGGTAGAGGTGGAAACCCACTGAGAGTATGACAAGATTAACTTTAAAAGAAAACTTTTCCGAGAAAACTACAAATTTGGATGAAAATTTGTATGGACTCGGCTAAGACCTTCGACGGAACTGAAACGTGATTCTAGTTTGATACACACTCATGCAGGCACGTACGTATAAATGCTACCATTTATCCGTACCATAGTTACAACAGGCGTAGCAAATCATTTGCTACGAGTTCGTAGCAAGTTGAGCTACGAGATCTGATGGATCACTACGCCATGCGTATAATTATGAAGCATGGAATTGTGTGATGTTCAATATAGATAAGATAGTAAGTAGAGGGAATTGATGATGTATAAGTAAGTAAGTTTTTTTATAAGAGTTGGTGGAAATTCTTTTAGAAACATGTGTCGTGATGCGCTAGAAGGCGGCGGCCGGCCAGCCGCCGCACGCCGCCACGGCCGAGCCATTATTGCACAAACTTTCATGTGCTTCGCATACATTTTCATAATTAAAGGGGCAGCCCACGCCAACTGGCGAACGCATATTTACAGCCACTTATATCGGCAACTTTATCTCGTTCCAGTTAATGAAACTGATGTTAACAACTGCTTTTAATTATGACTTTGTACTATGTAGTTATAATCGATACCTAAATATTGCGTTTACTTATTTTTAATGTTCCCGTTGTCTTTCCGTCGGTAAATTTCCATTAAAATCCCGAGTAAAATAATTTTTCAGTTTATTTTCGTTATTTATTCTACCAACTAACTAACAAACACGGCGGACAGGAAGTAAACACAAAAGGGATAAGACAAAAAAGGTCTCGGAACTAAAATAAACAATAAAGAGTGGAGTTACCTAATGAACTCGTGAAAATTTGGCGCAGGGTGTACGCGAGGGGTTGCTTATTAGAAATTCTCAACTCGAAAGGAGTCCGGAGGCGACGGCAGCGTACGGGACGTGGGTTTTAAACGCGATGTAGACTAGATATGCCAGCTGTGGAAACCAACTGTACGCACGAGTGCCGCCAGCAAGCGCCGTCTCCACACTCCACACGAGCCGGATTGCATATTTAACGCACGTACCGGAGCTGAGAGATATATGTATTTTTATTAAGTTAACCGAGCTGCGGCGTCCATAGAACAAAGCATGCAAAGATACAAGAACAATAGCCACACGGTCCGAAAAACAAGGATGCGGCTTGTCGGTCGGGTGGAACCTTCGATAGAGTTTTATTTGGATCGGGCAGGGTCGGGCCCCGGTTGCCCCAATAATCGCGATCGCCGAGGCCGCCAGCGATCCGACGGACTGGTACCTACAGCTAAATCTCTCCCGCCGATATCTCGGCCGCCGCGAGCTCGGCTTCTCTTGTAACTTTAAAATTGCTCTTTGAGCAAGCTTTCCATCTAAGGGTAAATTTCAAACGCCGAGCCCGCTCTTTATGTAAACTGGCAATAAACAGATACGAACCAAAATTGCCAATCTATTCCTATTATGGCGTTGTTGTCGAATAACTGCTGGTTGCGAGAGCGAAGTGATAATTCATAACTACGATCAAAATGTAAATTACTGCAGTACGCCACGCAGATTGTGATATAATTCTGGCGATATTTTAATATTATTGTTAGACAACACCCATTAATGGTATCGACAATTTGCCGGAATCGCATAAATTATTAGGCAAAGTATAATGTTATTACAGTTATATTAATTGACAAACAAGGGGAAGATAATGCTATTTGTTTCATTAATTGTGCATAGTCATTACAAAATTAATACGGCTCTTTTATTCCGTGTACGGTAAGTAGGTATAGTGAGACAAGGTTTTTATGGTGAGTGATGGCCGGATTATAAAATCTCAATCTATAAATATTAAATAAAGAAAACGACTAACAACAATTACAATTTTAGTCGAAAATGCAAGTAATTTGAGTTTAATTTTGTGCTGGAAGATTTGCAATTATGGAAAATGAATATCCATTTCTCCCCTAGGCTGCAGGCATAAAAAACCATGATAAAGCCGAGCGAATCCTTCAGTGGTATTTTCACACTTAATTTTCTTGGAACACAGTAGCGGTAAGAAATAAAGTTAAAATTAAGACGCGAGTTTATGGGGCGTTACAGGGTGGAGGGCGGGGTGGCGCGGGGGTGGGGGCCATTCGCATTCACGCCGCGACCTGCGCGAGATACCGGCAGGCGGGACACGTACTTCACTTCCACTAACTCCAACTATTGACAATATTAATGCACGCTTAGCGGGGCCGCTCCGGCCGTGCACCGCCTACGCAATATGCTTCCAAATCACTGACACCCGTCGCCCACCTTCGATATAAAAGCGTCTCAACTCATCTCTACCGGCCCGTCGAATCCGTTAATTTATCTTCCGATCGCTTATTGGCACTAATTTATTCCATTCTTAAGAGAAGTCCCCGGAAGTAAGGCAAATATTAGACTCGGCTCGACCGACGACGTCGACTGCCATTAATTCCAGAATTGAAATCTGGAATTGTGGCGGCGGCGGCGGCGAATTTACATTCATCGCGGTAAGAACTTAAATCAAGTTCTCAGTTACGATTCAGTTGCGATATTATTTTATTAAAATATGTAAATGACGCCGTTCCAGCGCGTAGATACCCCGGCGAGGACCTCACAATTGCGAGGGCGGATATCTCTAACGACGCAATATTTTCATTAGTGAGGCTGTTACCTAGCGTAGGTCTCCGCTATCACAATTTTTATACAATTTCTCAATTAAGGCCGAGTAATAACCGTCCAACTAAACATCAGTGTTATTACCCGTATAAATCTCTCTCCTAATACCGGGCAGCCAGAGATTATTGCTATTATTGAAGCGGATCCTTTCCTACATTATCAAATATTTACGGGTGTCCGCTCCGACATTGATGTCGCCGTCTATAAAACGTAGCTAAGAAAACGGCGCCCGCAGCTCCATCTGATTCGAGGCACAAAGCAGTTTTCAATTTATCGGGAATAAATGCTTCGGTTGGCAGCTCAGACACCCAATTACCGCGCACAAAAGCTGATTACCAGCGCTTGGGTGCGGGTACGTGGTAGCGGCGCGCTGCAGCGGCCGCCCGCGCGAGCGCTCGCGGAATATCTCAGCGACTCGCGCCCAACTCTTCATTTACTCTCTTTGCACAGCGCCCGGCGCAGACACCGAGCTCTCATACCTACTGCGATTGAATTTAATGTCAATACCGGCTTATACACCCTGTCCGGAGCCGTCTACTCAGGTACTATTTTAATAAAAAGGTAAGATCCAGGATTGGAAAACTAGTGAAAATACGGCAAAGGGAAACCATGAATGTTATTAGGGAGTAACTTTATCATACAGTGTAAAGATACAATTTGTTAGTCTTAAAAAGTATAACATTTTCTTCTAACCGTTTTTCAAAATGTTTTCCTGCAGTTAATTTTGCTGTAGCAGCATTTCACCTTATTTGGAAATGTAAATGTAGAAGTTCACCGACACAATGAGTCAGATAACGTTAAGATACTGCAGTCCAGTGGCGTTCAGAAATGAAGCGAACTCCCAACAGAACGGCGCAATATGCTCCGACAACACCGGCTTTATCATTTGTATCAAGCAGAAGGGTTTGTGGATTTGATTATACTTTCCAGTCACAAAGCCATGAATGCTACAGTAAAGCTTCTTTAGGTAGAATGAGGTTCCGACAGGCAACGTCCTGGGAAATCAGCGCGGAGGTAGCGCGCCACCAAGAGACATGCACGACAACTTGTCGCACAAGTGTTTCTCACTTCCATAAGCCACTGCGACACCTACGCTCTACCTAACACTACCTATCATATAAATAAAGTGCACAAGAATATTTCATTGCTTCATTATAGGAAACAAATCAGTATATGCAAAGTAAACATCAGAATAAAGCAAATAGGTCGTATACACGCGTATCACTGCCATTATCCGAAGTAATACGTTAATGCAAATCTACGTGTCGCATTGTAAACGTCCTTCATTAGCAGTGCAAACCCCAGCTCTAGTTGAATTATGGCGGCGCGTCATAAGCTTAAGACGTGTGCAAACAAGATTTATGTAATTAATTTAGGAGATAAGAGCGGGCACGAGAATACATACGTTATGGAACACAAAGGATGCCAGCACCTAAGCCAAGCTCCGAGCCAGCTCTCTCAATAAGATCCTATCATTGTCGAGTACAGTCTAGAGCTTCTAGTCTGATGAAATAATGTGCGACTCCGCTAAGCAGAGGTACATTTTTGCGAGGGATGAGTATCGCAGTGCCGTAAATTAAGTGAGACGCTGCGTAGACAATAACAGTAGATGTTATCTGGGGTATAATTATAAGGGGAAGGAGACGAGTATATCGGAGCGAGGTGACGGTGGCTCGGGCGCGAGGGCCGGCCGACACCGCCGCCCGGAGATATTTACGTTTATCTTCGGATAACGGCTTCATCGCAAGCTTTATTACGACTTCCACTCACGTAATCCTCCGACAGCGTCATAACTCCTCGTTTGCCGGGCCGCTACAATGTACTGCGCCCCGCTACACTGTACTGCGCTCCGCTGTCGGCTGGAATGATGCAGCGCCGAGTTTCGCAGATGCTTTACGTCTGTTTTAGAGGTGTTGTGCACTAACTCACAAAATTGCAAAGATACGGTCGAACTTTGAAGAAACTGTGCGCTAATAAACATTAAGTTCGTGGTCGAAACAAAGTTAAGACTCCGAGTTTCTTTACGAGCAACCACATGGACTAGAGAACGAGTGTAGCATGAAAATAGGAAAAAACCTCTTCACCTCTACATAAAATTTTGCCTTCCCGAAAGGAAGAGTCATTTTCAACTTTTCGAAGCTCTCTGGGGTCGGATGCGGAGCCAACTCGGCTATAAATGAATATCGGATATGGAATCCATAAATACTCAATCTAAATTCGTAAATTTTCGCCGAGCACCGTAAAAATGAAGAGCTATCCGGAAATCGGCTTACGCTTGATATACAGTTAAAATTTCACCGTCGATCTGATGCAAGATTTTACACAATTTTCGCACTTAAATAGTAACAGAGTTTTGAAGTAGTTTTATGTGATTTATTCAGCGTTGATATATTTAAAACAACGTACAAACTCATTTTGTAAAATATTAGATTTAATCAAGTCTTTTCTGTAGTCTAAAATAACAAACAGTAGAATTTATTGCACTCCCGAATGTACAGTAAGCATGGAATAGATGAATGGCGCTACAGAAAGGCCGAAATTGGACGAGGGGATTGGAACACGGCAGCTTAGTGCAGCCGCCGGAAGTAGACCTCTAACCGCCAGCGTATAATAGCTTTCAAATTGACCCTTCCACTTCGGCCGGCGGCGCTCGTCAGCATTATCGTTACACGAGCACTGGACACACACGCCAGGGATCCTTTCATTGTCTGGACGAGTGTGACAAACCAGACCACCTCTCGGGCGAGACCTGTTAGACGCCAGATTTAACTAATCGCTCGAGCTCTCGAACAAATCTTCAAGGAAATTAATTTGTACATAAACATATACGAAATCTCGTAAGCGTTATTTCCTTTTATAGCAGAGGCAAACGTCAACTGACGGCGGGCCCGGCTCGAGGATAGTCAAATACATAAAAGGGATGAGTCGCGCGAAATACTGGCGTTGTAGGAGCCTAAGCCCTGTTTAGATTAGATCAGACCTTCGAAATAACAGTGAATGAGGACGTGGATTAACTACGGTCCGGAGCACTCCGGCCCGTGCGCTTAATGGGCGCCGTCAGGGCAGCGCGGGGAGCGGGCGGGCCTTCCGCCGCCACAGATACACGATACCAGATACATTACTTCTTATTAAATATTGAACCTCTATAAATCGACACGTAGCCACGGACGCCGAGATAGAAATGACCCGTCACTCGCAGTAGGTATTGAAAAATTTGCATTTAAATGTCTTAAATAAGATTCGGGATTTATACTAGAGCAATCTAAAACATGCAAAGCCATTTGCATATTTAAATGGTGTGGTCGGGCGGCACCGTCCTCGGTTTCGCGCATCGATTTAGATTCGTGCTCTACAGATGTCCCGGCGGCGCTACCAAGGGGTCCAAATTCATTTTTCAATGTCAGAGAAGAAAATTCATTAGAACTTTGAAATTACTGATGGCTAAACGGACGGAGTAAAATTTGCTCTTAATTTGTACAGAAACTTTTTCGCAAATTTTAAGCAACTTTCTAAAACGACTTTTGAAATGAGAAAGATGGCCAAAGTGCTAATGATTACTTTTGTGTTTTATTTATTGCGCCGAGAACGATGGACTGGGAGCGCTTTACTTGCTCAAATTAGAAATGTTTTAAGTGATACCTTTTTTAATGTGGCGTATGTTTCATAATGTTATGAGAAGGGAACGAACGGGAACCACACTCGCAGGCCGGATGGAGTGCTCATATTAAAAGTAATAAATCTGTAGCGAAGATGACGGGCAGCGGCGCGCCGGCGTCGTCAGAACAACCCGATATTAGTTTACTTTTCCTCTCGAACTTACTTTATTAGTTACTCACCCGCGAGAGCTGCCGCTGATAGTTCGCAACTTATTGAAAAGCTAAGCGGTCCGAGGATGTGCAGCGCCGTGTTATTTTTACGATCTATTTTTGAAATGTTTGTGAAAATTCCTTGGGGCTGGCGAGGTAGTGTTTACAGCGCATCGTATTTCACGCTGCGCGCGTCGCAGTGCCGGCTGAATAATAAGCTGGTTAGTTATTAACATAGATGCAAATGCGTCGTTACAGTGCAACAGCACGCGCGGGGCCGCGGGGACGCCGCGCCGCGACAATACCACTCCGCCCCAACTTGCGCCGCTATCATCAACTACTCAAACTAGCACATATCTTGTCATTATGCACATGCTCCACAAGCACTTTACTAGTTCTGTGTAAATCAAGTATTTCGATATTTACTCGAGAATCTAATGTATATTTTAATAATGACGTTAGTAATTTGTATAAATCATGATAATCGAAAACTCTCAGTGAGTGGAATGACAGTTTTAAATATTTACGCTTTGTTATTTTTCCAGCAAATGAGTAATAAATCAGATGTTCTTGTTTTTATTGTATCACAGCGAGGCTTGCAACAGTCCGTTATGGAGTGAAACAGGTCAGTCGGCTTTCCGTTGACAACAACAGCTTTGTAAGGGAGGATTTTATTGGCACAAATATTGTCCAAGAGGAGCTGCGGCGCACAGTTCCCGTGATTTACCGAGATGTTTACGCGCGCCTGTCTATCCCGATCCACCAACATTTTTAGAGCACCATTTGCTCGAAACTCCGACATTTTATACGTCACAAATCATTTTAACTATACTTTTATGAAAATTTACACCACATAAACGCAGAAGAAACCAGTGTATGGCAGTATAATCATGAATTGTAAATTCAACCTTGGCGGCGAGCGTCGCCGTGCGTGCCGCCTAGTGCATGCCGCTACATAGTTTTTATGGCATCATTATTCGATTTACAGTCCCTTTTTGTAGCAGTCTTTCGATTGTTCGCGACATGACATGTAACAAATAACACTAAAAATACCTTCCCGGCGCGGCCGCGTAGCAACATTCATCAGAAAATGTAAATAGGTGAAGCAGATTACATTAATCGTGCAAACTCCAACCGTAACAATAAAAAATACCCCTTGAGCCATTGGAACATTAGCAAAGTTTTCGCGTTAACTTTTTGTGTAAGTAGAAAAGTTGCGGAGGCATTTTCCAATCTGAGCGAGCAGAGCCGGGCGGCAGAGCGAGTCATTACCGAGCTCTAACAATCATCACCTCCCGCTGTCGTACTTCTCTTCTTGTGTGTGACTCGGCCCTGCGAGGGACACAACGTGTATTCACTCGTTTTTTTTTATATTTGTAGGGATTCCTCCTGAGTTTAGTTTTATTTTAACTTTACCTAAGTTAAAAAAACAAATAGAACAATGAGAAATCGTGTTGTTAAAATTTTCCTAAAATATAGTCAGTCGACTTATTTCTAGGGGACCAGGAAACCTGCCAAAGTCCAAAACTTCGCGTAATATACTCTTACGTGCCACTCACTACCAAATTGTAATTATCCGTATTGTATACTTATTGATACATCTTTAGTTTACGTACCCACACTAGAGACAATAGCCGATTAATACTGCCTTTATTTGCAATCGCAATCAATAGAACAAGCATTAACATATGTAATTACTTCATTGCAGCAATGGAAACGTATCCAATTTCTGATAGTTAAATCTAAAGTGAGAGTGCCAATTATAAATGTAATTGAAACGAGCGATAAACAGTAATTACATTCCTGTGAAACAAATTAAAGCGCGTTCTTTATAAATAATGCACGAATTAATCGTAAAATATCGCATTATGACACCGCAAAGTTGCAGACAAATTTAAAAACGAAATTTGTACGTGTCTGGAGCGACACGACGCTGACATAATAATAAAACTAGAATACCTGGTAATCTAAATAAATGTGGCGAGTGGATTCGGTGAGCACATAGTGTAATGTAAGTAGGCAGGTCATAAAAGGGAGAAGAAAGTGTGCTAATCCGTTTATCTAAGCGCAGCAGGCGGCGGGTGGCGCGGGCGCGGGCTTAGCTCTCCGCCGCGCACCTGCTCGGACCTCGGCCACTCCTGAGCCGCGCTAATCTACCCTCTTTTTATTATTGGCCAGTCTCAGCGCTTAATTAACGAACCGCCCGCTCCACCGAATCCACCGAGCGAGCTCCGCCGTGATAATAAGCTTGCTCCGTGTCGTGTCATGAAGGAGTAAACAGCACACGTGCTGCTCAGCTTGCTCCTGTTTTGTTTTTTCATACACGGACCACGCGCTCCACAAACATTTTTACAAGGTGACAAAGAGAATATCATAAAAGCACAATGTATCACGCGCAAGTTTGCTCTTAATCGTGTAACGATAAGAATGGTACATTTAAAAGGTCTGGCGTGACAACAAATCTAAAGGAAAAATCTCCGCTTGTGAGAGCCCAACGGTGATAAACGAGAAAAACTTTGGAACTAAATGGAGCATTCGAGACGAAGGAGCTGCGCTGCTCTCACAGAATAATACTTCTTCCGAAGAAATAACACTTATAGTCCGCGAGGCTTAAAATCAAATGTCTCCGTTCTCAAAAGTTTGGAGCGAGCACCGGGCGCGTATCTTGAGAAATGGCGACGCAAACAAACGCCAATCCTTCAATTTATACAACTTGGAAGCGTGTTTTATTTATAGAGTTTGTAGTCTGGACCTGCGCCACTTTGCACTGATAGTGCGCGGGGCCTGATTGGGTACATCTTTTATGACAAGCTGGAGGTTGAGCAATGAATGTCAATACTATCTGACGATGGAATCTCACTCCTCAATATTTCTTATTTATCTCGCATTTCCAATTAACAGGTGTGAATGAGGTAAAAAGTAGTCTTAATGTTAATCCAAGGGTGAAGCACTGCTAATTTATCTCTATTCTCAGCCGTTAGGGCATTGATGTGGTACAAAACTCACTAACTTTCACGTTCATTTTAGCGTGAACACACAGAACAGTAAAATTCCCAAACGCAACGCGTTATGTGTACTTGTAAATAAAGCATTAGTAAAATTAAAACATTAGTTAAAGCTAAAATGTAATTAAAGAGAATCTGCTTGCGCAGGATTTTTAATAATAGGTAGGTATTTTCGTCTCGCACCATTACTCACGTTTAGTTGGTTCAGTAAAATACTGCTGAAAACGTCTTACCTGCAAAAAGAAATAGTAATGAGAAATGGTCCATAAATGTTCCGTGAATATGTTACTCCTAAAATATTTTATTACGTTCGCGTGTGTTGATACTTTTGCGATATTGTATTAACAAGAAGGTACGCATGCTATATAGATATAGGAGCTGTGATGAAAAGCATAACGCGTATGTATGAACAACAACTCCGTTCATAATTTGAAAACTTCCGAGATATACGCCTGTAACGACGAGGGTATGTTTTGTTTTAAGGGAGCACCAGGTCACAATTTACATTAATACGAGTTTCCGGTAAAGTGACGAGTTTTGGAGGGCGGGGCTGTACTCTGGACGCTACGTGCGATCCTGATTAGGTAGCCTGCGAGAGAGACGCACCACGAACATGAACGTTATTGCGTCACGGTACGGTTTAGGTTCGCATTGCATTTGTCCGAGCGTGAAATGATGCTCTCCAAAGAAGCTGTACTGGTAGGTACGTGAGCTCGAGTCGGCTCTGTGCCATACGAGCGAATCACGCGTCCCCGGACAACACGGCGTCCGCTCCCGGATTATGTTATATGAAAATAATTGTCGCGCCACGTCAGGCCGACGAGAGCCGCGCCGAAATTACCCCCGGAACAAGGGTCGATGTTTTGTTGCAGCAAACTTTGATAATTGGATTCATTTTAGTACAGGGATTCCGGAGATAGGAAGTTACCTAAATACTTATTTACGCACGTTGAACGCGCCTCTATTTTAAATAGAAATAGGCGGAGCTTTTTCTCGGGAAATTCCTGCTTTAATAAATTCTGTTGTAACGACAATTCATAGGGATTGTTGTTTTTGGACTAAATCTCAATGACCCATATAAAATACAAACAAAAACTGTTATGAGTAATATGATGATATCTCTGTGTGAAAGAGGCTTATGCAAGCCAACAATGCTTTTGTATATATGTAAAAACCCGATACATAACAATTCATGTATCAGTTTTTCATGTTCATCGTAAAGCCGTATCAAATATCCCCGGGCGGCGTGAACATTTTTGTGACCAGATTTGCAAATACATATTTTCTTTCAAAACGGACCGATGTGAAAGGATATCAAAAAGTTTAATTAAGTCAAGCTATATTTACATCGACATTTGAAATATTTTATTGTAACAATCAACTGAGTATATCTGAAATATAGGCTATTTTTATTTTATTTATTTATATTTTGATTTACTACTAAACTATAGTTAATCATCATAGTACGAGTATATCAGTTGTTGTGCCATATCAGAGGTCAGTCAGGTCAGCCGTCAAAGTTCGCCACTCCCATACGAAGGTACATAGTGCGATATAAAGAACATTGTTCCAGTAACGTGCCCAGTACCTGAGGCAGATCGCGATGGTATCGGCGCGGCGAGTGGCACCGATCGGCACGCGCGCTCGAGGGCCTGCGTCAGCGCCCGACAATGCCTCGCAAGTGCCGCGCACCCTATTATGCACCCGATTGACAACTTAACCGACCACCGACACTACACCAGCAAAAACCTGTCTTACAACTATACGTAAGCTTTTCATTACACATTTTTAAGAGTGAAATCTTTTTTTTATTACAAATGGATTAAAATGGGACCATACTGCACGCAAGGTGCTAAAAACAGTTATCGAATCCTTCTAATTGATCTGTAAAAGAGGATTTATGCGAAAAAAAACACATGCCACCGAATTGATAACAGCCTTTTTCGCAAGTCAGTTGAAAATAAACGAATAACGAAATAATGCTACTTTGAATGTAGCAGCAACACAAAGCTACAAAAAACAAGAAGCATTCGCACTCCCGATTCCACCGAAATAATACACTTTGTATCCGCTCCGCGATTACTCCATTCTAAAACCGTAATACGGGTTTGTGCGATGCAAAGTTCGGATCTCATAGGCGGAATTTGTTCAGTTAATGGCTGCGATTCACGCAGCGACGCGAGATGTGGGAAATTCTGCTTTTATGTTACCAAGATATGAAAACAAATCCACTCGGAGCGCAATATCATAATGGAAGTGGGTCTATCAGTGAGCGCATTGCACTCACGTAACACGTTAGCTTCACCCGCCGCTGGTCTCTCTCTATTAAACTCTTTCAGTGGCTCGCTGCGCCGTAACCGCCTAATGCAGCCGTGCTCTATACAGATAAATTACCTACATTCAAACGTGAGCATTATCATTTTCGAGCATTTTATAGCTCCAAATTGAGGAAGGGAAAAGGAAAACGAAGATTATTCCTAATTGTCCTTTTCTTTTTCAGCGATAAATAAAGTTAAAGGCAGCTCGGTCGCTTTAGAAAAACAGAGAAATACATAGTGAAGACCGTCGCTCAAGTGATTTCATTTCGGCAAAGTTTCTCTATCAACTAAATTCAGGGTGTAATTTGCGAGGAGGAGAAAGTTTCGTCTTATCACAAAATTCCACGTGGAGTGTTTTGTTCAATACCTACTCGATTCCCTTCGGTGTTTCAATAACATTTCCGGAATGATTTTGTTGCCTGTTCTGGCCAATGAGCAATTTGAAACTTCCGACTTCAAAAATATGTATGGCTTTAATGTAATTGACATTATTTTTTTTAAAGCGATAAATGTATATCGCAAATTAAATATTTTTTACGAAATACAATGTTTTTACGACCATTATTTTTACATAAAACAGATTTATCTTTTGAACGCAAAAATATTAAGCTTAAAAAGCTTCCTTATACTTAAAAATGTTACCAGAAGTAGGAAAGTAAGTCGGCTCCTCAGCTGCAGGTTGCTGCTCACGTCCAGCTAACGAACGACTCCTCGCGCGTAATTGGACCACTACGTGCCACTACCAGGCCCGTCATTAACGTCACTCATGCAGATGTACCCGGCTATTATGCTCCATTTATTATTATGAATCAAATAAATTAAGCATTTACAAAGTTTTATTGTATTTTATTACGATTCGCATAAATTCGTGTCTCAAAAAAACTGCTGTAAATTTGTTGCTTAATAAAGTGATCTAAGTTTAATTAAAATAATGATTAACAAACTTTCAAAACAAGCTTGTAAATGCCCTAAAGAGATCAAAATAAAATTTTAAATCATATTAACCACATTCATTTATCATCGGTTCTGGACCACCATGAAAAATATATAATAATAATACCGGGAAGTGGGTCAATTTATACTTGCAGGATGTGTTAACATATATACAAGTTTAGTTACATAAATAAAAGCTTTAAAAGTTATTTTTCTAAAGTAAACTATTGTAGAAGTCACGTCGTAGCTGAGCTACGTGCTACCGCCGCCGGCTACGAACGCTACGATACATTTGGTTGTATCCGATCGCTATGCTCGTAGCTGCTACGTCGGTCGGTGCAAACGTGCTATTTCTTTCAATTAATTTTAAGCCCAAGAGTGATATTCTGGCGGTGATCAGTGACAAGATATGTCCCAGCCAGTCCCGGCAGAGTACGTGTGTCGTACACGTCTAAGAAAGCGTTTGCGTAATTAAACGTCCGGGCGGTGGCAGTTTATGCGACGATTAGTGAGCGGGTCGCGCAGAAGGCCTGGCCGTTCAATTTGCCGCTTCACTTGACACAATTCGACGCCTGACTCGGGGACAATCGCACTCGAAGCCCCGGCGACCTCCTTATCTCCCGCCGAGGTAATCTTTCCTTCCCTCGCCGGCAATAACTCCAAGTGGGCAGGATTACCTGCAAAGGGGCTCCGTAAGGCAACCACCTCTACAAAGGTTATCGATTTAAACAATGTGTGCACGCTTCAAATACATTTCTCTTATTGTTGTTTATTTTTGGCACACTTTCCTTTTTCTCGAACGCCTGCCCCTTTTAGGGGACGGGTTTTGCATGAATCTTTTACCTTTACTCGAGTATTATGGCTTCGAATGAGCAAATTAACTGTTGTGTTGAGGCTTCCTTCGTGATCTTTACGAGTACGTTTTTAATGAGCACTCGTATATTTGCTATATTACTTGTGAAGTAGCTTAAAAATAAACCTTATACTATAAAAATAACTATAGTGTAGTTGATCTGATTAACAATTTTACCTTTAAGCTAATGATGATGAAAATGCAGGTAATGCATATTTTAACTTGCCGTTTAAAAATGTAGATAGATATAAAAGACGAGTCTTTATTTTTTTTGTTATGGCTTTTGCGAAGATATGACTTCGCAATTCTGCCAATGTCAAGTGGGAAGATAGGCCATCAAACTGAGAAATTTTAAGTGAAATATTGATATGTACGGTGGTTTGAAACCTTCAAATCTATCACCGGCGAAATCTCTGGTAAATACATGGTATGATGGCTGGTATGACAGTTCTGTAAATACAGTAATGTCAAAAGAAATAAAAATAAATCGTCAAAATTTGCTTCAAGGAAAATAAATATGTGCCTAATTTTACAAATTGTATTTTAATAGTACCTATTCACCGCACCAGATACAATGACGGATGATAAAACTAAGAAATAAGACGTAATAATTCCATTTCGATGAAGGCGCCCCTAAAATATGCTCGCTTCGAATCATAAAATATAGATGAACCGGTGGAGGTGCCATTTGCAAATAATTCCGTTGGCATGTAAATCTGCGCGCGTAAATTCAGCTGCTGTCTGCGCTAGGAAATTGAATCGTTCCAAAACCATTGCAATATATAATTTTTAGCGAAATATGACCGCCTATAAGACCTGCCCTCCATTTCTAATGTTGAGGCTTCCTGCTTCTGAATACAGGATCGAGCCATTTGTTATTACGATAATGGGAAGAAGCCTGTAACAAGAAGCGATAAGGATTATTCTGTAACGACACTACATATATTATGTAGGTAAATAGCTCATTTAGATTTTGGAATTTTCATCGTTTGCTATCAAGCTTATCGTATACAATGGTAAAAATAAAAAAGATATCTGCGACGATTTAGGTCGAAAAAACAATCATTTTGCTATGTATGGCACCGTTATATTGATGTACAATTTATTTTATTTATGTTTTAAAGTAGTAATTACATTGTAATACGAGTATTTATATGCTAAGCACAATATGCACAAATTAATGTAAGTTAGAAATCAATTGTTTTGATATTTTTACTATTGCACGGGCACGTGCCTGACGACAAATTCTTTCAGCTCCACGATGAGACTTTATCTTGTAGACTTTATCAAAAATTCAATTAAACACAGGCTGGGTACTCTGTACGTTATATCTGTTATACCCACAGAATCTCAAGCAAGAAAGCAATATAGGACTAGTTCTGAGCTTCAAGTGGTTAAATCGTATAAGTTAATTTGCAGGCGGAGCTGGTACGGCAGCCGGCAGTGCTCGCTGACCGTATTGGAGAGCATCGGTAGCAACGACATTACTAGCAATAGACACCTCACCATGAGAAGAAAAACAAATTAATATTTAAAAAAAAATATAATCCTAATAAATATACGAGTAAGATCAGTTACAAATTTTACTTAACTACAGACGTCTAGCTGTGTTACCGGCATCGATCTAATTTCACCCAAATTGGTCCGGCCGTTTGAGTATGAAGGTTTTATAAAACATTATGCTATCGCCACAAAAAATTCGCTGTGTGCAATGTCCCGGAATATTTATAATTGATTTATTATTTCGGCGTCAAAACAGAACAAACAGGCGAATAAAATCACTTTTACATATATCGTGGTATGATTTAATCGAAACGGTTGGAAAAGAAAAGAAAGAAAGAAATACATTTATTGAGACAGACAACAAGACATAATAAAATAAAATAGCCTTTATTTCCCTTGTTCTTTATAAAATTACATTTCATTCACTTCTTAATTAGGTTGTTTCAAATTCTGTTTAATATTTAATTTTAATTATAAAGATTTTTATAGTTGATATTAGGGCACCCAAAAGCGGGTAAAGGCCTCCTCCTTGCTGGCCCAGGCGTTGCGGTCCTGGGCTAGTCTGGTCCACGTGACTCCAGCCACCTCCACGATGTCGTCTCTCCACCTCTTCCCCGCGGGCACCAGTGCACGATGCGCTCGCTCCATCTGCCGTCGGTAGAGCGGGCTAGGTGTCCCGCCCACTTCCATTTTAAGCGGCACAACATCGTCACTGCGTCTATAACTTTGGTCCGCTGTCTTATTTCTGTGTTCCTTACTTTGTCCATGAGGGTGAGTCCAAGCATAGAACGCTCGGCTGCTCTTTGGAACTTGGCAATTTTGTCAACAGAGTCTTGTGTTAGCGCCCATGTTTGGCATCCATACAGCAAAGAAGGCAGGATTGTATTGTCCATTAGTCGTTTTTTCAAGTATATAGGCATACGGCTCTTGAAGACATCCTTGTTAGCCCAGTATTTTCTCCATGCTGTGGCTATCCTTCTGTCAATTTCTTTGCTATCTGCATCTTGAAAGGAAATAATACGTCCCAGGTATTCGCTTACATACTCGATGAATGTGTCTTGAAGTTTTATAGGAGTCTGAGTACCGTTTTTCATTATTTTTGTTTTAGAAAGGTTCATATGAAGACCAATATTTTTGCTCTCGCTATCCAATTTATTCATCATATGCTCTAGGATTTCCGGTGTTTCAGCCATGATTATAATATCATCCGCAAACCGTAGATGTGTGAGCTTCTCTCCGTTTATGTTCAAACCATACATAGACCAATCAAGTTTGCGAAACATGGACTCTAAGATGGCTGCAAACATTTTTGGGGACACTGGATCCCCTTGTTTTACTCCTCTTTTTATGTTAAACGGTGGTCCAATGGCTTCTGTTCTTATTTTTGCCTTATATCTGCTGTATATTATTCTGAGTATAGATATGTATTTATTATTTATACCTTGCTCTCTCAAACTTATCCATAAATGATTGTGTGATATAGAGTCAAAAGCTTTGGTATAATCGACGTAAGCCAGATATAGAATTTTGTTATACTCTTTGCATCGCTCTATACATTGCATGAGTGTAAACATATGGTCGACCGTAGAGTACCCTGTTCTAAAGCCAGCTTGCTCACGGGGCTGTTGTTCGTCTAACGCTCTGGTGACTCTATATAGTATTATAGACGAAAACAATTTGTAGAGAGTCGGCAATAGACTTATAGGTCTGTAGTTATCCATATTTTTAGCGTCCCCCTTTTTGTATAATAAAGTTATAATAGAGTACTCCCAGTCCGTTGGGATCTCTTCTGTTTCTATGATTTGGTTAAACAGAATTGTTAGTGGAGATACTAATGGTTCTAGCATAGCCTGAATTGTGTTATTAGTAACGCCGTCTTCGCCAGGAGCCTTATTTCTTTTTAAACGGCGAATTGCTCGCTCTACCTCCGAATTCAGAAGGGGCGGTATTGTTTCGTCATTTCCTTCGCTTGTGAAGTATGATATGCTCTCTTTATCGTGATTTGAGTAAAGGTTTGAATAAAATTCGGTTGCAGATTGTAATATGTCTCTCCTATTTGTAAGTTTTTCATTCAAACAGTTGTTTATAGTTTTGATCCATTCTTTGTTTTGGTCAAACCTTTTCCTTGTTTGTTTTATAGAGCTCCGGTTTTCTATTTCTATTTCAAGACTTTTTTGTTTAAGTTTCTTTTTATTTTCTATAATTTTTTTGTAGAGTTGCTTGAGTTGTTTTTTCTGTACTTTCGTTCTTGGATAAACGTTTTTTAATGTCTCTCGTTCCGTTATTAACACTTTCAATGTCGGAGTAATTATTTCACCATCAGGCTCTTTATTTATTTGTGGCAGCTTTGTAACGCACGATTTTATTGCTGTTATAGTAGCGTCATAGAAATCGTTGGTGGTTTTGTTTTGCATGTCCGGTAGTTGTAGAGCTATGAGGTTTTTCAGTGACTCTTCTTCAATCGGTGTGTAATTTCTATTTCTATGTACGATTTTACTACGCGTTTTGGGAATGTTGTTAAATTTATAAGTCATTCTTACAAGTCTGTGGTCCGTCGGGAATTTCGTAGAGAAGACTTCCAGATTGGACACATTTTGCTTCTGCTTTACTAGAATGAAATCTAATTCGTTACGCGTATGTCCATCTGGAGATTGCCAAGTCCATTTCCGCTTCGGACGTTTTTTAAATAACGTGTTTGCTATGGCAAATCTATATTCCTGGCAAAAGCTTAGTAAAGTTTCTCCTCTAGCGTTTCTTTCTCCATATCCAAATGGGCCACATATATCTCTTTCTTCATCTAAAGGGGTTCCTATTTTTGAGTTAAAGTCCCCCATTATGATAGTATTTTTACCGGTCGATATCAAAGCTTTCAATATGTCCTTGTAGAAATTCAGAACCTCAGTTTCTTTTGTCTTGTTCGTGTTTGTAGGAGCATATACTTGTATAATATTTATTATAGAACTCTCAATTTGTAAGTCGATTCGAATAACTCTATCAGAAAAAGTTTGAAAGTCAACGATATATTTTTTTAAATGAGAAGCCACAATAAAGCCCACGCCGTTCCGTCCTTTTTTATCCCCTTTGTACATAAGTAAGTAATTTGGTTTTTCTATTATCTTTTCATCGTTTATTTTTACTTCGGAAAGTCCTATGACGTCATATTTGATATTTTGTAGTGAGTTTTCCAGTTCAATTAACCTATTACTAGCTTTTAACGAGCGAACATTATATGTGCATAATTTCAAGCTGTTATGGTGCATTCTTCTAGTGTTTGTTAAAATAGTTTGTTCTTGTTGTATTGTAGAGTCGCAAGAAGGGTTAAGGTCTGAAACTCCCACCGTGACCAGCGGTACTGGGAGCTGTAGATTATGTTCTTGATTAAGATACTTCTGGGAAGGAGTGCTGTTGTTCCGAAAGGTAGCTTGGTAGTGTTTGGGTGCCCGAGATAGTTGCTATTCCTTTGATTGATTTGTAGTTGTTTGTTTTCCAGTTTGCGATGTTTTCTTCAAGAATGTCGTTATCGATGGGCTCGAACTTGTGCTAGGTTTAGCACTCGTGTTATTTCTGTTATGATTACTAGATGTAACAGGTGCGGTACTCGGTTTAGATTTTTTATTAGACTGTGCAGTTTTGTTGGAGAGAGAAGTATTTTTGTCTGACTTCCCTGGCGGAGTAAGAGAGAGTGGTCGCTTGTTACTGTTTTTTTCTTTAACAATTATGCGGTCATATCTCAGGACGGCTGGTATCCCCTGTTCCTTATATTCGTTTAACTTAGGTATTAATGATTTCCTTATTTCTAAAATATTTTTAGGAAAATCTTCCTTTACGTAGGAACCAGTGCCATCTAATGTTGACTTTCGTTGGAGAATGTTTAGTTTTTTCCCAAAAGTACACAAAGTGAGCCTTATAGGTCGCGGCTTACTCCCTTTTTTTCCCATCCTACCAACAAACTCTATGTCCCTTTTATCTATTTCTATATCCATTTGTATATTTATGATTTGTAGTACTATATCTTTTAGTTCAGAATAGCTTTTTTCTTCCTCGGATATACCGAAAAAGATTACATTTTTCTGCCTTAATTTTCGATCAAATTCATCCATTCGTTTATCCTATTCTTCCTGTTTTTTCTGAATTTTAGATAAATATATCTCATATTCTGAGAATTTTTCTTCAATCTTTTGAGATAAATTACGGGTTATATTATCTTCCACCTGTGTAAGCCGTGCATCAGTATCTTCCTTGATTTGCATTCGTAAGGCGCCAAACATTTCAGCAAGTGCCAGTTGGTCGGACATTTTTATTAGTTGCGCCCTCTATCTAGTAGTAGCCAATTTAATCGATGCGCCCTCTATCTTTGATCAGCCAGACTACAACTTGGAGTTGATTCTTGGTCGAATAACTGACGTAGTAATGTCTCGTGCTATCAACAGATGGCGACACTATTTTGTTCAAAGCCACGTCAATAGATGTCGCTACTTTCTTTCTATGTGTTTATTCTGATTGACGTAAACACTCAATTTGATTGACACTTGTGTCTATGCAGTTTTGAATAGTAGCCGTTACTCAGCGATTTGTAAACAAACTAGTTTTCACAATATTTTTCTGTTTAAATGTTAGTTAATTGACTGTGTCTTGTGATTAATTATGTGTACGACTCACTTGGGATTGTCTCCGAGTTCTCAATTACCCAGTGCTTTGGAACCAATTGGGATAGTTCACTTTGGGCCAATATTTCTTCCGTGAGTGTTTATTTCTCACTTAAAGCTTTAAGTTGGTATTTTATATTATTCCTGAAATGTTAAAGCCCTGAAACACTGATTCTAAACGATTTTACGATCAATTAACCGATAAAACTATTTTTTACGAATTTAGATACGGGAGCACTTTAATAAGAAACTAGTGTGGGTGGCGCCACCTACAACAACAAGACATACATACACATATATACAATAAATAAATAAATAAATAAAGTCTGCTCCAACACAGCCCCAACTCAGCATAATGCTGATTACTAAGCAATCAGCGCTGGTCTTCCGTTGGGGCTGGCATTGACATCATTTGATGACGAAAACTGTTGGAATAAATAATGTAATGTCTCTAGAGTAAACAGTCTACGTGTAGCGGCCGGCGGCGGTCTACGAGACCATGGGACCACGATATTTCAATTTAGGCGGAGATGAGAGGCGAGAGGACGCGGCCGGCTCGGCTCGCTGAACCGAGCTGCGGCCGCCAAAGAGCAAACATCGCCGCCGCAATCTTGTGCCACGCGGAGCGGAGAGCGTGCCCGCTCGACCGACATATACCACGAGATGACAATAGTAGTTGATATCGATGAGTGCTTCTTTACATGAACTCTAATAGCTATTGTGGTGCCATCGACCGCTTACGCTGAAAGTGTGGTAATGGGTGCGGATTTCCGCACCTAGCAGTCGGGCTAACTGGTAAGGCATAATGGGCGGATTCCATAAATGTAGGTAAGAATTCTGCTGGTTGATATTATTTTGTTTCATTTTTTAGTTAGTTTTAATACAACCTAAGTGTGAGTTTATCACTAACTTGCCAAATTGTTTTTTTTTCAATTCATTTAATTTATTCATAAGCAAAGTAGGGGTTGGTTAATATGGCCTTAAACTATGGTGTCGGCTCCGTATTGTAGCCTCGCGGTATGCAAATGTATAATTGTAATCGAACATAACGTTAGCTTTGAAAAACGAAAAAAATAGGTTTTCAAGCAGTAGTAACTATCATCGCCAATGGTATTATCATACACCAATACATTTGCATAGTATTAGCAAGCTCCGATGCTTGTTTCGTGTATGTAATGTATCCTCCTTAATCCTCTCTAGTATTAACACATCGATACGGCCGCTATACGAGCGGACCCACGACCCTCCTCTATAATGTATCGCTGTGACCGCTCGCCCGACTTACCTATCTGTATCACCCGGCAAATTTAATCCGCCCAAATTAAACCCAAAATCTACTCGGACACTTAAGTTTTAATAAAAACTGTTTGCATTAAGCGAGCGCTCCTCGCGAGAAGTGCTTTTAATTAAATTAGCGGAGGTTGGAAGGATTGAGGAGCCCAATTCGTCGGTCGAGGATAACAATGAGTTCGCGGAGCTCGTTAATCCAGCAGGTGCCTGATGTTGAATAGACTGGCAGAGCGCGACTACATTAATCGCGGCCCACCGTTATGAATCAATAGACGTCATCCTCCAACCCACGCGGATTACTCGCAGGTAAGTGCGTTTAAGCGTACAAATTGTGCGCCGTCTTAATCGAGTCGTAACGTCATGTGATACCTAGTTGAGACTACCGCTTTTGACGCTTGTCATTACAAACTTAAATTAATTTTATTATGATTTAAATGATAGTTTTAAGTTTGATTATTGCATGTTTGAAAGAGCAAAACTGTTATGACTATAGAAGATATTGTAACACCATTAGATTTGTACAGTTTGCAATAAATATATTACTTTACTTTAAACTTTACGCCACACTAGCGACTGCAAATTAGAATGATTTGCCATATTTGGAAACACATGACATTTCCAAGCTCATGCCACAATAGCACTTCCAAAATTCACAAGCACCGGCCCCCATCCTCCCATTAAAAAAGTTTCCGGATAAAATGTGGAGTTTAGAGGCGACTTTGAATGTATAAGATTTAGTAGGTCTGCCCTGCGGCGAGCCATGACGTTAGTATTTTCCTCTCATTTTCGTTCTTTCCAAAAGTAACGAACTGTGTAATTGGAAGCAGGGAGTCAGCCAGGCGCTGACGACAATGCGCGTTATTTTAGCTCTTCAAATTTATCTCAACCAAAACCCTACTTCATTTAGGTAGGTATTTTACTTGTTGATTTTACTCTTTAGCATAACGATTTTCGTAGCTCATGAAAATTTACGAGTACTTATCTGCGGATATTACCTTCGGAATAGCACATTTTTTCATCAGCTGATTACTTCGGGCACACCTTTAATAAAGTAAGATTATTTAAATTCCATAAAATAAGAAATATACGTTCGTAAAACTACAATAAATCGCCGAGTAATATAAACGCGCTGTCGACAGGGGGGCGAGGCGCGCGCGGGCGGGGTGCGGGGGGCGGGACATGGAACGCGGCAATTTTTCTCTCCGCTGACAACATGATGTAACGCCAATATCGTACGCTGAGCGATTAAGCCGCGCACGCCGATATTTCAGACTTGCCCCTACTAACTGTCAAAGTGTCGACGAGAACTCAGTATGCGACCCGACATACCGCTTACATTATTCTCCAACACAAATCTTGAACGTTCATCATAATTTAGCATTGACAGAAAATAGAAACCGCTCCGTATCTCCGCCCCCCTAAAAACTTCCGAAGAGCAATACCGGCAGTCGCATAAATCGAAACGCTTTTACAGATAACAAGAAATAAATTGAAACGACTCTAATTTCAGAACGATAGCTCGTACCTGGCGAGCGGATATTCGTACCCGCATTACGTATCTGTTGGCTCGCAATCACGAGACGTGCCGTAAAATAAAAATAAAGGCGACTAATCTCGGGGAGAATTTCGTATCCGTTCAAAAAGATAGTTGGCAATTCGGCTCACGCGGGAAGGCAATCACTCGATAATAAACGTGGAGGAAGCGGCGCACGTACTGCTGACGCGGCTCCTGCTGCTGCCAGCCACTCTGTAGCGGCCGCCATCCGTCTTTACCGAGTCGTCGATACCGCCCCACAATGCAGCCCACACAATAATCAACTTGTTTACGAATTTACAATGAGCTCTCAAGTGAATGAAGTATCGTCTCATCTCGCTATCTCAGCTTTCATAAATAACTAAGGGCTCGGACACGATGGTGAAGAAGATAATAAACGATGCGGAGGCGCCGAAGCGTCGGCCGCTGGCCGCGAAAAATACAACTGTCATCTTGACTGATGGTAAAATAACGGCCGACTCATGCTCCGCTCTGCATGCCAAGAGCTTTGTGAACCTCTTTGTATCCGCACCCTTATTACACGGATTATATAAAGGAACGCTGAGGTAAGGAAGAAAGCGATTAATCCTAGAGCGGTATGACTTGGTGGCGTGCCGAGAAACTGTGACATTTATTCATCTGTCGCGCAAATGCACTGCGCTCTACAGTACAGTTTTGCTGCAGACAACAATTTCCTTTGCTATTGGAAGTTTCTGTTGTGTTTGCGATTTATGACACGTGCTGGTGGCGCCCCGCGGGCGGGTTCACTTCGTTAATTTGGAGTGTCTTATCAACCTGCATATCGAATTTCGTACACACCGTTTAATTATTTTGAACTTGCCTGAATAATCAATGAACAAAGGTTATATACATATATCTGTGGTCGTAGTAATTTTAGTGATATGTTATGTAAACAGTATATTAATCACCACTGTGCTCATGCCAACCACAAGCGATAATAGCAATCAGCTGAAACCACCCTAATACCACACTGAGTGATGACCCAATATTCTCCAGCAAATCAATATCACAAGAAAACTGTTAGTTCGTAGGTACATCGGGTAATAAAACAAAATCCAATTGATTGTTGGTATTGCGGTCACGTCGTTCAGTTACTGTTTTCGTCTGACGTAATAACGTTACAACAAAGTTATGGTGCACGCGTGCCTGCCTACAAGGTGCCATTCTTTACTGATGATGATTTATCTCGCCCGTGATAGGCGCAAAGCCGTTATCTATAGGCGTAGCTGGGAAAGAAAGCGGTAACATTCTTTGGGCATACTTTTCTTTATACTGATACAGAGCAAATTGTACATGTTGTACATAACATGCAAAGAGGGGTGTTATAAGTTGCACGTATTTGTACATCTGTGTGTCTGTGTTTATTTATTTATTCACTACATAAGCACAAGCCTTACAGACTAAGTCCAATGCGCCTACCTTAGTGAAATATTACATAACAATACTTATTTACATGGCTTGAGTGTCATACTCGTACATCTATTTAACTATGCTACATATTTATATTAGCTTTCAAAGGGATACACCGGATACCGAACCGATTATGATTAATTCATTTTTAGTTTGAAGTAGAGCTTTATCAGACGAGAAGATAGATTATTTTCTAAACTAAACTTGATTACTGTCTATGTATATTAGTAGTGTACATAGGTACATGAAAACTTTATGAATAGAGGCGGAAGAAGTTCGCAGCCATACGTAGTGATGAAACTTTGTATTATGTTACTGAAATTTGTATGTTTTCTTGAGCATATTATGATTTACATACACTTTGCTAGTTTTATAATAACACATTATTTTTATAGATAGCACGCATATTACAGATATTTACATCTATACTTATAGACTAATATTATAAAGCTGAAGAGTTTGTTTGTTTGAACGCGCTAATCTCAGGAACTACTTGTGCGAATTGAAAAAATCTTTTTGTGTTGAATAGACCATTTATCGAGGAAGGCTTTAGGCTATATAACATCACGCTGCAACTAATATGAGCGAAGCAACAATGGTAAATGTGAAAAAAAAACGGGAGAATTATTCATCTTTGAGGGCTTCCGTTGCGTGTGCTGCGAAAACGGTTCAAGATATCAAAAAAATATGTATGAATGAATTATTCCTCTTGAAATGATCTAACAAAATGTCTGCAACAGTATATGTCTATCTTTTAAGATTAACTCACTAGAACCGTTTTTATGGTAATAACTATTCCATGCGGACGAAGTCGCTGGCACAGCTAGTTCTTTGATAAAACACGACACAACACACAATCATTTTACAAATAGATCTAATAACTGGTCGCCACAGTCGATTGGCATTTCCAAATTTATTGAAGTTAAATGAACAATGGCTTATATAAAATGACAAATTCATTTAAATCAGAACGTTTAGCATTTACGGCTCATGTTAAAATAGGACTACTAAATCTGTATCTAGCGCTGGATATATTTAAAATAACGTAAAGTCTAACTTCGTTCGAAGCTGGCAACTTTCAGGTCGTCGGTTTTTGAACAAGATCTAGGAAACAGATAAACAGACAAAATTTCTAGGAATTGTAGGAACGTGTTCTGTTATCAATTCGAAGTATCTCTAAACATTTTTTAAATATCTTCAATGTTCAGACTCCCGACGCTCTTCAGCTTCATTATATGTATAGATTGATAACTATTTAGTTCAAAGTTACTGCTCGTCACTATGATACTGGCCATATTTCAAATTACGCGAAAATCCTGCATCAAATCAAGCGCCAGTTGGTTAGCTTCCAATAGAGAATCACCTTATATTGATGGCGGTGTCAGTTTCGCTCCAGCCGCGAATATTTCATTAGGAATAGTGCAGAGAGTCGTAAGTCATTCGCTACGTTAGCTAAACCTAACCGGAATAGTGTACTAGTATATTTGTGCATATGTTATTTAAATACTTGGAGGTTTAAAGGGACTAATATAAAGTAAAAACTAAATTATCGTTTCAGTTCAGTATAGGTATGTCGCTTGCTTTATAGGAGAGCATTACGATTGAGCTACTTTAACATAAAATTACTTGTTTTAAACTCAAAATGGACCGTATAACTGTAATGCGCTAGCTACAAGATATAAACGATACATTTTTATGGCCATAATTTTTGCCGAAATTTATGAATTTCTCTCCAAAACACAGCCATATATGCATACCATTATTACTGCTTTACTTTTAAAGCTGATAATACAGTTAAACCGATGAGAAGATCAGAGGAAAACTGAGCTCAAACTTTTAATCCTGCCTCTTTCTTTCTTTTTTCTTTCTTATTGCAAACATAGAATTGATCAAGAAATCTTAGCAAGAGAGCAAGTAATTCCCGCCAATATTCGCTTGTATCCTGCACGTACCGGTTACGTGTTAGTAAGTGAGTCTGACCGCGAATATTTCATTACTGGGCTATATATCATAGGCCACGGCCGGAGCCGCGCCGACGCCCGTGATCCCCCGGCTTACAATAGGAAATTAATATGTGCGACAAAGACTGCACCACTGATTGATACCTGTTTTATATCGACTGGCTTTTTAGATCGATGCTGTATAATAGTAGCTGCTGCTTCCACTGGTAGTGGGCTGGAGCACTTAGATTATCTTTAGGCTTTTCTAAAGATTTTCTAAGTGCCCCTTTTTGTAGTAGTTACAAGTAGTATGTTTAGTTTTATATTTTATTATTGTAAATAAACTATTATAAGATAGCACATATTTGGTTTCAGCAGCATTATTATGGTAGTATGGCTTTTAACTGATTAGAACCTACTCGTATGATGAGTAGGGTCACTAATAATAATGAAATCTTATTAGCCACGTGTCATCAATTCTATCAATACGGCAACTGTAGGTAAGTCTATAAGTACACAAGTAAACTTCGGCACGCAAACACTTCAAAAAGAAATAGCGGGTCCTGTGACAAACAGACTCAATCACAACTACCCAGAATGAAGAACCAACTTTTAGCGCATAAAACTTGCTAAACAAAATAACAAACGTCTCAAAGGATAGGAAAGTTTGTTATGTGAGCGAGGCGAGGTCGGAGCTTCCTCTGCAGGAGGGAGAGGCACGTACAGAACTATAACAGACAAATCCGAGCACGTCACTCGGCCCGAGTTTATTACCCCACTCATATTTACACAATCCAACAGTGTCGCCGCCTTACTGCGCTCCGACTCCATCTATTTTTACACTTCTCTTTACAACTTACGTTACTACTCGAGTGCCGTCTTTTGAAACCAATTCAAGAGACGAACCGATAGAGGAAAACTCCGGTACGCGAATAAATCTACAGTTAAACATGTAATGAATGAAGCGAACAAACGGCTCTAAGAAACGGGAGGCCAAGTCTAGTGATTAAGTGTCTCATTTAAATGCAGTCTCCCAACGCGGACGTATCTAACGCAAAGGGACTCGCGGAAAACGGAAGACGGCTCTCTTCACAAAAGGAAGGAGAGGTATTTAAATTAGCGTAGTCGCTGAAAAAGTGCACTAACAACATTAGCGAGGGAACAATGGCACAAAGAGACGGGTCGCGGCGAAACCTGCGCTCTGCTGTGGCCGCCTTGTTTACTGGCGCGCCCGACTCACTAAATCACACTACTCGCAGCGAGTTATCACTTTTACACATTTTTGGGGATGTTTTTTACATAAGAGACTGGGGTGTTATAATTATAATGATTTTTTTTATATTATAATAAAATGTTGTAAAAAAAAGAGAAATTAGGGAAGCTGGTTCTGGGTTTCAAAGACAGAATATTCTTGCTCTACAAATTTTAGTAATGCAAAAATGTTATTCGATCTTATGGGATGAATTTCTTGCAGTAATTATTGATACGTCATAACAAATATAGTGCGCAAACCAAGTTGTACCTACTTGAATGGTCCTACAAAATATGTAGGTGATCAGGAACTCTGTATTATAAGGCATAACACAGCTTGTCACTGACACAAACATATTTGGATACACAACATAAACGTACGAAAGAAAAGTTAAGCAGGAAAGGGTAACATAAATAAACTCCAATTAAATTGTATATTAATGAAATCATTGTATTTTTGCTGCTTTACGTAAGGCCGCCAAGTTTAAACGGGTATTCAGGGACAAAGGGACTATTGTTGTGTATAAGTTGAAAGGGCAACGAGGTTAATCCGCCCAAACAAATTAGGAACAACATTAATATATCCTCCGTATCCGGCAAGTTACCCGCAATAAGCAGAATGTATTAGTGTTATTTATCTTAGCTCGAAGCGCCAACAAAGTTTTAATTGCAAGCGCCGATACAATTTGCGTACAAATGAATTTATTCGGTGAATCCGTAGTGCAATCGTCGGTGCGGAGGCGATGCGGCGGCGGCGCGGCACGGTGCGGGCGCCGCGCGGGGCCGCCGCGGATTATCCGCGTGTGTGGCGCTGCTAATTGCGGGTAACGACGAGCCGCCGCGCAATCAGCCGCGCGCCCCCACGCCGCCAACCAGCCAACACAACATATTGCAACAATAGCGATACTCGATCCCGCCACCTTCTGTACCAAATCATGCACGTTATCACTAGAAGAGCGTGCACATAATTAACGAGCGTTCCAGGGAAACGAGCGATTCCCGTTCGTTGTCCAATATAAAAGCGGCAGTGGAGTCATAAAAATGTTGCGGGTTGCGATACGGCGGCGCTGCAGCGAGCGGCGGAACTGGCACAGCAGTCGGTATTCAGCCTAACAAAAGGGTGATAGCGGTGCGTGCGTAAATCAAACGTCGCACAATAACAGAGCCTCCCGCGCCCGCCCGACCCTTCCCCACGAACCCTCCTAGTTATAAGCCTCCCGTTTCTCTTTAACCGGCGGTCGGTTCTCATAAATCTGTCATAGTGAAATGTGCTCCGCCGCCGGCCACTCGTGTGACGGACGCCACCGATATCTGTGCCAATAGGTATTCAATGTCAGTCCGCCGATGTTTCGATTCAGTTCAACCCGGCCGTTCGTCAGGCGCACCCTTTCGCTATCGGCCGGAGAACAGAGCGCTGTTTTTGTAGCGATCCATTAATTTTTCACCGACATGTCCTACATTTTATTTATCCGTTTACCGGGCGCAAACAGATATGTTGATGTATGAAATGGGGTGTCGCCGGGTTCGCGTGCGGCGTGTTTGCAGCGCACACAGCGTTCCTGCGCCTCTACCGCTGCAGCACTAGACGCCAACGTAGTGCATTCGCAGCTCGCAGATAGCATCGCACACGGCTCCATTCGCTGCAATTAACACTGAACAACGACCGTATAAATCTTGTACGAATACTCGCTCGTTCCGCATTCTGTTAGGTGTAAGCCGACACAGTCCAGTCTGCGAGTGGCTCGGCAGCTCGCAAACATTCTCGGCCGAATGGAAACAAGACGGATCGTTATTAAGCAATGATAAAACGGGGGCAATTAATATCGGCAAGTGTCGGTAAAGGAAAGAATCTGGGAGGCGGATTGAGGGCGCAGCGCCTAATCTTACCTATACGTCTCGAGCCGAAGAACAAACAAGCCGCGGGCTGAGATTACGCTCGGAATAAATCAATGTTACGACGCGTTAAAATATTTAAGCTCACGATTAATGCGGCCGCGAATGCGCTTATCGAAGCGCGCCGCTGCCACCCGCCAGCTGTTCGGGCGACGATTGCTGCCTGAACAACCACACAGCTACCAGTTAACATTTACATGACTCATTTCAAGAACAAAGTTCTATAAGATTACTTAACAAGAATATGAATTAACTTTTCAGAATATAATCGTGCCTGCCTATGTAATACCCAGATCTATTGCAGGTATAAATGCCAGCACGACTGGTAGGATCACAATAGTCGTATCTGATTTATGGACACAGAACAAAAGCCAAGCATTCCAAATAATGCAACCCCATAAATTAATAGAGAAACAAAAGAGTTCGTCATACAAATATATGAACAAAAGAGCAAGAGCATACGTATTTCCAAAACTGTCTATGGAAATGTTAATAAAATCGTAATTTACGGGCGGGATCAGCCGGAAGCTTATCGAGTTTGGGTAACGTATCGCGGAATCGCTATGGAAGTTTTACAAGGGCTCGTTAAGGGGGTTGTTACGATAAGCTCCAATGATAACTGTTTCTAATCAGACGTAATGACATGGCGGTGCGGCGCGGTGCGGCGTCGCGCGGGGGTGCGCTCCCACCGACCTTCGCTTCCTCAGATCTCTTGTTTAATTTCATTAGCCAAGTTTCCTCTGGTACAGACTCGCGAATCGCAATCGCCTAATTAAATTTTGATAACAACCGAATCGTATCGTACTTCATTTCGCAAATGTCTGCGAGACCTAACGGACGGCTCTGCTTGATTAATTGCATAACCTCTACGACATGATTCGTTTACGATTTCGTGTATAAGTTCTAAATTTTATTATAGCGACGACCAAACTTTATAGAACTGGAATCTACTCTGAAGATGGAAGTCATTGAATTTAAATCAGTTTCGATTTTATTAAAAAGTTTTCAAACCGAAGAGGATGGCTGGCTCCTGATATAACGATATACTGGCGGAAGTAATAAAATAAAACGATTTTACATCTCCAGGGGGAAACGAACGTTTTTGTCGAATGGGAAAAGTCGCGAGCGACTTCTCATTCCGCGATAAAATCGGGAACGTTTTACGACAATCTTCTATTCGATTACCTACCGTTAAACAACAATCTTAAAAACTCATTCCTTCAAGTTCGCCGCCCAAACTTGTGTTTACACAGTGACACAAAACTCGGAATCGACACTAAAATGGATTTTACCGTGGCATGTTGGTCAACAAACGATTTCGATAAGAAAAGTTTATAAGCCCGAAGAATTATTGAAAGGATCCGAAAATGAAAGCCGTCGGAGAGTGGAGATTTGTTGGCTTTTGAGCGGGCTCGTGGCGGTCGGAGCGGGGAGCGAGCGCCGCCAGATTTGTGTAAAGATTTGTCGCGGGCGGCGTCACACGTCCACATGTTTGTAATGCGGCCGGCTCGCTCCAGCAGGCTCGCTGGAGGTGGCCGCTGCGTCGCCGCACAATGAACTGGTCACGTAGGCACATTTCGTATTATTTCCCTGGGACGGCTCACGTGACTGGAATAAATGTGGGCGGCTCCTCGGCTCGCGGCCGTCGCCTCCTCGGACCCTCCACAAATAAACCGCTTCACGCACGATTCGCCGTCGGAGATTCATTATTCTAACTCTTACCGATCCATAATACATTACCCAACTTTTCTCTTTCAAAGACGTTTTTATTTGACCAATCTTTTCGGTATTCTGTTTTCGGCCTACGATTTTTATCTAAGTACCTAAAGCTAGCTAACTCATCGAGATTCCGTCGGGGTTTTTGGGTTTTGCCGCATACTGACATTAGTTACAAGTACAACTACAGGTATATATCATGAGATATAGCTCATATCTTAAGACATAGTATTTTGTATACAAAGTGTATTCAAGTAGAAAGCATATGCCCTCGTATATATTAGTAAGAGTTATCTTCACAATTCTTGAATATTTAAGTTTTTTAAGAGTTCTAGAGTGAGACTTACTCGTTAGTCGCACCACTTGCAGGAAACTTTTAACAAAAGAGTCCGGGACTCATAACCGTTAAGTTTAGGATAAGTGCCCGCGCTACAGCTAGTGTTTCTTGCACTAAGAATATCCTTACACATAGGTATGTTACCTGAGATATATGAAGCAGCATGTTCTAATAGTGAAGGCGACATTTTGTATGCAAGTGTGTGTATATATTTGTCCATATTTTTTTTTGGTACGTTTGATAGACTCTGGAATAACACCTAGGCTACTATGTTTATCCCGAATTAAAGCAAGAAGCCGTAGGCACTGGTATGTATTAATTTAACAAAGATCCAAGTTTAAGTGTATGTGTTTGTCACTTATTCAAGTTCTGAAACATTTTGTATAAATTTTGGTATAGAAATAGATACGACCCTGGTCTAACACCTAGTCTAGTTTTTATCCCGGCCTCACAGGTAACGCGGCAAAGCGCCGCTAGTCAGATAATAAAGCCATCACGGGAGGCGACCGCACATGCTCCCGGCCAGCAATATTAGACGTGTAAGTAGTTTATTGTAAGGCAGCCTTGCTCATAACTACCCATTTTCCCAGGGATAATGTCGGCCAACCGGGGACGTTATGTTTATTTCAGACAAAGTCTACGGAGTAATGTCTTCGTGTAGATAAGTGGGCGGAATATTATCTACACACTCGGGCGCTATTAGCGTTTACTTTACTATAATGATGTCATTGCCATCTGACGGCGAATATTATTAGCCGAGTGTTTCGCCGAAAATAATAGCTCCACACAAATTGTTATAAGAATTAACGTGGTATAGTATTTGTATGGTTTTACTTGGGTAGGTTGGGTTTGCGTTTATGAGGTAAAAATAAACTTGACATAAGTATTTTTTTATATTGAGTGTCTCAGTGGACATTTGTCTAACAGTTGGGTTTGGGTAGGTATCAACACCAGGTTTCACATCTTTTATATGTTCAAGTTAAATAATAGCGGATAGAACTTAAAGAAGCCTCTAGGCTCCAATAGGCTCCAATATTAGTAGAAACACGTGGAAGTCGTAGCGCGACATGTCGTAGATTGCAAAGTTCGTTACCATCAGGCCAGTTTTAAAATAAATAGAGTAAATATTACATCTACCTTGGATTTCCTCGCAGAGCCGCGTGGTGCAGCGCGTTGAACCCGTTGTTATTGGTGAGCGTCATGTCAGCACCATGCTCCAGCAGCAGCGTCAGCATGTCATCCCGCTTCTTGGAGATGGCGTCGTGCAGCGGCGTGTCGCCCTCCGAGTCCTGCAACACGCAGTCAGTACCTAGTAATTGCTCAAGAGTTTTAATTAAACCACTCCATAAACTAATCCAAGCCTCAACATAACGGCGGCAGCTGCGACGACATCTCGCCTGCTGAATTATAAAGCATCGCCCGTCTCGAGTATCGCGACAATTTTCTAAAACATCAAACCGCTCGAATGAATAATTGAGGCGGCGGAGAAGGCGTTTAGGGCGTGGATTATAGCGACTTGCATAATTTATAAGCGTCTCGGGCGGCTCGCGAGCGGGAAGCGGCGAGATCGGGCGCGATGCGCTTTCCAGCGCACGCCCAAATCAGAAAACGGTGTCGAGTTCTGCAATATAGGGCGAGCGGCGCAAAAAGCGCGGCCACCGCGTCATTATCATAATCACCGCCGCTGCGTGCCGCCGCCGCGCCGCCCGACCCGCTTTGCTTTGTGAACGTGCATTAAGAGACCCGCCCGTTGTGCTCTGTCATTCTGCAATTAATTTGCAAGAGGCTTTAAGATGAGTAATTTTCATTTCCAAAAAGCTGGGGGCTCTCCAAATCACATCACAGGTAATGAACGTCTCATTCAGGGTATAATATTTACACGTAGGCAGTATTCGGGTCGGAGAGCTCCGCCGTAATTTTCTGTATATTTTGTAGCTTCGAATGCAGCTCTAGGTAACGACTTCCGCTCGAAGTGAGCGGAGGAGCGAGGAGCGGGACCATAATCGCAGGTACATCATAGCCTCCGACACCATTCAAATGGCAGTAATTCAGCGCAGCTCAACCACAGACGCGGGGTAATTCCGCACAGAATAGCAGCATTAAATATTAATTGTATTGGCATATAGATGGCCATTACCGGCGGTAACTCATGCCGCTGTGCCGCGCCGCATTACACGCCGAGCCGATGCTAATTATTTGATTGTTGATACTTGTAATTGCTAATTACAATACAGGCCATAACATCTAGCGGCCGGCTAATTGGATCATGTTTTGTGAAAAAGTTTTACGTTTTTGTTGAGGGAACAATGAGCGCTAATAATCGTCGTTTCTTTATCACGTTTAGGCGTTTTGTAAAAAAATACGTGAAATGAAGCCGCTGGCTGTCAGTTGCAAAGGTTTTTAAGTAGGAGGAAGAGGAACGAGCAGTATTGCCGCTAAGCACGCCAGGGAGAGGTGGAAAAATAAGTGCTGGGGATGTAAAGTAATAAGAAATGTGATTTAGGCGGCAATATCCGCAGGTGCAGCGCTGCAGCCACGTCCCTCGCGCTGGCGAGACCTCATAACGTACTCGCGCCAACATATTTTAATTTAAAGCCATAACACGTGCGAGCACCAATCACAAGTTTTATGCCACATAAAATTTAAGCACGATACTGTTTGAGTGCGCGTAAACTAAAACACCCGCCCACTTGAATTAACCTCCAGACTTCAAGTTTTCATTTCCGTGTTTTACTGCCAATTTCGTATTACTAGGCAAGCATTTAAATGACATTTCATAATATAATATATTTGCTTTTTAAACCAACATAGACTATACTACTCACGCTCCCTACTAGATTTTTCTCCTGTATCCGATGCCGTTAACATACAACACTTACTCGAATTTCGAGATCTTCGGAGCATCAGTGCCAACTCCAATCGCGGAGCAGAAAAGTATGCTGACATCTGACATGCACCAACATTCCTGAGTGCTGTCAGCAATTTAAAAAAGTATGCAGCGTTAAAACTACACTAAATTGCAAAGTAGGTAAAAATCATCTGTATGTAGAAGGTAGCTCTTTCAGTCATTTTTGTTAAGAGTTTCAGCACCTTTTCAGTGTCAGTTTTATGTGTTTGTTGTAAGTATACAACAGCACTGAATACTAAGAAGCGAGGAGACCATTTTGGAATTTGCAAGAAACTTTTGTATTACGTTTTACTACACAGAGCGTATAAATCTATTCAAGTTTTTTGAAGACGGTTTTATAACCGACTTCAAAAAACGTAAGATATAATTGATAAAAAGTCACACAGCTTAGTTTATAGTAACTGTTAGCTGTGCTATGCCAGCTCTGAGAGGCATGTTAATCACATAAATCTGAACAAATATATAACAACCAAATAAAAGTAAAGGATATAAACGAAATCATTGCAAAAACGGCAACGAGGGCAATAACCATTGTATTCAAAGCCGAAATTCTTTAACCTTGATTAAAACATCAAAACATTCTATTATCGTGGATGAACAAAGAGAAGGCTTATCAGGAGGATTAATGCGCGTAATAAAAGCTACCCTCCGAAAAAGAGTGGGTCGGTTTGTGTCTCGCGACGCGGCAATATGATTTTTTAATAAACCTACCTGTTACGTATTGTGTAGTTTAAACAGAATTTAATGTAGGCGGACGTAAAGTGAATTTAATTCAGACGTTTTTGGTATTCTGAGTGTAGGCTCAATCAGAATAACATCAGTATATTTTATCTTATTTGTACAATAATAGTATTTCAAAACAGTTTTTTTTTGTCAAAACAAGACGGACAATTTGGTTGTTATGCTTGTAATCGCGTGTGTTCCGGACATGCCACAAGTACTAAGCCAGAAATATAAGCATATATTGCAAGATATTAGAGTATAGTACCTAAGAACATTTTATGTCGGTATAACTTCTATGAGTTAAACTCGCAACACTTGCTAGATGTGTCACAGCTCAGCTTCAATCTCATTACCAAAACAAGGAAGCCGAATAAATTAATCAGTAGGTGTCGTGTTGATGTTTATTTTATGGTGACGGTGCGGGCTCCATCATTGGCGAGGCAGAAAGAAAATAACTAATTGTTTAATTCTGCGCCATTAAGCGTTGTATTGCGGGATTATTCACGGGCCATATAGCGCCGTAGCAGCGCGCTCGCAGCCAGCCCGCCGCCATCACGGCCGCAGATTAGAACCTACCCTATCTATTACCATGCTATATATACAAACATGCATACATACGTCATACATACATGCTATATATACGTCAATATACGAGTACTACATCGATACAGTGCATGCATGTTTTGTATCTACTTTAATATGTGATGTATGATGGCTATTAAATTTCTAAACCATTTTCATTACTAAAAGAAGTGCAATTTGGACCGTTCTTTGTTGGTAACGAATAGTTAAGGTCATAAGTTAACTAAGATGTACATATGTATTTAGTCATGCATTCTTAAATTACAATCAAAAAATATTAGTTAATTTATAAGAACGATTTCTTCTTATCACAGCAGTAAAATTCATTGTTGATTTTTAATTGGAGGTATGCTTGGAAATTTGCATACAAGCCGTTTCTGAGTAATTCAATAAATAAATTGTATAAAAAATTCATAAAAAGGAAAGAAATATGTTTGGGTTGTACACGTATAAATCACGTAACGAGGTAATCTCATACAGATTCGCCTGCAAAAACAAATACGTCCGAATGAACATCCAGGAAACAATAAGAAATAATCATGCGTCCCGTTTAACATAATTTCGGCAAGAGAAGTTGAAAACAAGAGTTAAAACGAAATACACGTCCTCCCGCCGCGTGGAATTTTGCCAACAAGGGACGTCCGGTGGACTTTCAAATTTATGTAAATTCGACACAAGATAAAGGTGTTTGTCGAGCGTCCGAAATTTCACATACGAGTCTTGTGTTTACGGAGCTCGGCAGAGTGCAGTTATCGTACGCGATTGCCATAGTTATGCAACGGACAGCGAATGCATATGCTTGTGGGCGTTAATATTGGCCAGGTGATTCGATACATTTTAGATTGTTGAAGCAAGTTTGAGGCGGCTTTTTTATAAATGACAGTTATTTGTTCTTTTGTGTTACTTTTTATGTTGTTTTTCAGCACCGGTATGCCTGAAAAGAAAGCCACATAGCGACCGAAATGTGTGTACGTAATAGATAGAACTTGCAAATAGAACTAGTTGGAGAACCGACACCGAAGCCCGTCGCTGCTAGAGTTATTTAGGGAGCTAGTAACGCTCACACGGCATGATTTGTCTCAACGAGCTCAATAATGCACAGTTTGCGCGAGGGAGTGCTCTCATCAGTCGCCTTGATTGATTGCGCGGAAATAAGCCCGCTCCGCCTGGTCCCGGACACACGTGCTGCCCGGACCGGATTAGACACGTTATTTATGAGAATAAGACAAACTAGCCTCGATGCGCCCCGCCATACACACCCTGCTACATCGCTCATTTACTGTAACTAGCTGTAATGGACGCAGTTTGTTTAACAGTAAGGATAACATTTTTTTTTTTTAACTTGAACGGGTTTGCACTTGACCATAGTTTACCTGATAGCAAGTAAGGCTATGGCCTAAGATGGAGCGTGCTTACCCGATAAGAACCGATTCACTCTCGCTTTGAAGATCGCTGGATTATAGTGCGTGGGGAACAGAGAGCCAGGCAGGGAGTTCCACAACCTAGCGGTACGAACAATAAAGGTGGAAGCGTACCGTATTATTTTTATATTTTACGGGCCCTATAGAGGACTCAAACCCAAAACATTGTTTGGGTTCATCGATTTTGTGCAAAAGATTTGCACAAAATCGATGCAGATGGCACATGCAAAGAAAGTTATATAATATATAAACTCTGCAGTGGAATAGAGTGAATGATTATGATGATATCTTTTTTCAACACACATTTGACCAGAGATAGTAGGTATCACTGTAGTCAATAGTTTAGTACGAAATTTCAAGACTCCATTAGATGTAGCGCGATACGGAATGACTAGTCTGAGATTTGCATCACTATTGCATCAGCGTTACACGTTCCAATAGTTCCGACGCGGGTACAAACGATGAATAAATTGAAACCTCAAAGACGTGTCATACAAAGCGGCGTATACATAGCGGGGACGTCGCGGGAGCTGTATAAATCCTCCGGTCCATTAGCGCTCCGATACCCAAGCCACGCAGTTCTTTGTTATTCAACTGGACCGCCGGCTCTGAGAGCACTGCGCTTTAGATATCGGAAAACGTTAATGTACTCGGCGAGATTTAGTGCTGAGCGCTGCGCAGCGCTGCTGCTCGCGCGACTCAGTCACGTACTTTATTCCCGAATCTACAACTTATCGACGAAGGTACGCCGGCAGTATGCCGAGTGTCAAGCAATATTTCACGTTCAACTTAACAGATGGTTCTAAGCTATCATCGCTTCCTTGAAAAATTTGCTCTATACGTGGCAATAGCGAATTTTACACGAGTGTTATAAAATGGTAAAGTTAGCTGATTACCGTAAATTTAAATTGCTAAAAGGTACGATTCATGCGTGCACAATGCACATGTATTAGTACTTAAACCATTTGAGTAGGTACTTCAATTTCCTAGAGTAGAATGCCAAATTACAGCCACGATAACAAAGCTGTAAGTCATGGAAATAGTAGCTCTAACTTGGTAAATTTCTGAATTATTAAACAGTCGATTTATCACGAGCATAAATCTCAATGAAATTGCATTTTATGGATATTGATAAGCCTAGTAGTTACCCATTAATCATGTGATGTATGCAGCCAGCAGAGGTTGGCAATACATCATGCAGGTAATAAAATAAATACACTCGAAAGCTGTTCAAGCAGATTTATCACAAACCAACTTGTTTAAATGCGATATTTTTACTACTTTCTAGGGATCTCTCTAGATAACGCACATGACGGACGTGCTAATAAATTGTAGAACAAATTTCACGGCTATAAGCGTAAAGTTATTAATATTTGCATATTTCGGTGTAAGTACGGGCGCGCATATCGAAAACTTTTATTGAAATCTCAGCAATATCCCACTGTTGTAATAATCGAATATGAATGTTGGTAAAATATTCGGGTTCGCATTTTCAATAACGGTTTGCGAACTTTCTCCGGGTATAGTGAATGTGCGAGAAGGAAAGTATTTATTAGGTGAGCACAGGCGGACCCACGACGAGATTACACGCCCGCGGGGCTTATTTTGTGTTTTCTTAGAAAAACTTGCTGGGTTTTGTACACTTATCGTTTAGAATCAGATTATTACTTCTAATATTAATGTGCCAATTCTAAGGTGCCATCTCCTACTGGAGGTCGGCTATCATCAGGGCAATTTTCACTTAAGACACCGCTGCGCGAAATAGGGATCTGGTGCTCAGCTTGAACCACGTCCTGAGATTCTTGAGCCATAAGGTTCTTCTTATATATTTTATATTTGCTAATTATACAGTTATTGAAACATAAAATACTATATATAAAATCCCCTTTTAAGATTAGATATACATAAAAAAGTTTAATCTCTAGTTTGTTTCAAAATGTATACCTACATATTTGTAACTCAGGGGCACACCAAACCTTAATAAGATTGGTAGGTACACATAAAAACTACCAAAGAATGGACAAGGAAATATTGGCTAATGTAAATTATCGTTCATCTTGAGAATAAGGTCCCAGGGTATAGTTTTTCGCCGGCTAGCTGCGGCCGGCGCACAGGTGTCAATAATGTGACACGAGTCGAACCCAGCCAGCGACCCAGGCCGCTCCAACTAGAGCCTAAATGGGGTAACAGCCCACCTTTATGGTCACAAACTCGAGTTTGTTGTTCATTAGCCATAAACCATAAATAATATTCAGGTAGAACAAGGTTACCTTCAGCCTGGTTATGGGAAACGGTATGAAAACTTTTTTAGGAGTATATTGCAAATTACAATAAGTAAGTTTCGATGCAAATAAAATAGGCAAGCACAGTAACCCCAAATTGTCGTGTATACGCAATGGCAAGAACATTTAACATTTTTAATGACACCGGGTTTCCAGATGCTGATTTTTGGCGAGCAATAAATACGAAGGGGGGACAGGCGTCGAAGGAAACCATAAAATTTCAGGTGACGTCGGCCCTTCCATAAATTTATCGACAGGTCGTGGTAACAGGCTATAAGGAAAATATTTATGAAGTAGAACGGACCCGTGCGCGATTTTCATTAGCTAATTATTGGACATCAAACTACACTCCGCTGTGACGACACTTTTCTGAGTGTTGTGAAATTTATATATTTGTACCATAGACATATTTTTGTCGAACTTTGCTAGTATAAAAGCTCATAAAAGGCCATTAGAGCACAATTTCAAGCAATTATGTAGTATGTATATTAGTGCAGGTTTCATATGACATGACATTATATTATGAATACGACATAAACTCTATGCTATTATATTACTACAGATATTCCCCACAATTTAACGATGCGAACAATGAGAATAAACATTTTAAATTGAAATAACGCTCACAGTATCCACGGAATTGTCAATTAATACGCGTGGAGGTGTTAACACGCACATTACGTCAGCAAATGTACATTTCGGACACGACGAATAAACCAAGCAAATTATAATGGGACGTGGACTCAATTTTGTATTTATGACAAGTAGTGATTGTCCCAAAAAGGAAATTTACTCGAACGGGCGGTACGTATTCAAACACATAAAGAAACTTTATATAATATTAACTAATGGGTGTTTGCGGCTTCGCTCGCATAAAGAAGAAAAACTTGCATCCCCTATATCACCCCTTTAAAAGTAGCATTTCTAAAAATCCTTTACTAGCGAATGCCTACGTCATAACATCTACATTCATTCCAAACTTCAGCCCAATCCGTCCAGTGGTTTGGGCTGTGCGTTGATAGATCACTATATCAGTCAGTCAGTCACCTTTAAGTTTTATATATATGTATATATATATACTAGTAGATGCTCGCGGCTTCGCTCGCATTAATAAGTAAAACTTGCATCCCCTCTTTTACCCATTTAAAAGCGGCTTTTCCCAAAATCCTTTCTTAGCGAATGCCTACGTCATAACATCTACCTGCATTTCAAATTTCAGCCCAATCCGTCCAGTGGTTTGGGCTGTACGTTGATAGATCACTATATCAGTCAGTCAATCAGTCAGTCAGTCACCTTTGAGTTTTATATATTTAGATGTAGATTAAAGGAATCATTGGAACATAATTAAGTGCCTAATTGATAAAGTCAATATTACGTCCGTTTCCGATAAAAATCCGTAAATATATAGCTATGTATACACGTCATATAGATACAATTACAAAATGCGATTACAAAAATATTGCATATCATTTTCGAAGTCAACTTTATAGTAGCTATTCATTCACACAACGCTGCGGAATGTTTCTGTTGACTACCTTTAATATTCACGTTGTTTCAGTCCACTGAACGTTATGGCTTTGTTAACAATTTAACGAATATGATTAACCGATTTCGGTTTAATCCTTACAACACGATAATCAGTTTTGCATTTTAAAATGAAATTTTCGTGAAATATCTGTCAAGGGAAAAGTCATATTGTTAATACCTGAACAACATTTTATGGAAGTCTCGTTATTTAAATATATTTTTCAACCGATATACTAAAGGAATTATTAACTTATATGGCATATAGTAAAACTCACCAAAGAATGTATAAAATACCACAAGTAGATTAGAGAACTAGATTTTAGAATAATAGATATATTTTTAGTCATGCATACCAGTATAGTCTTCGTTAATATTAATTCATACTATTTATAGTTTCCAAGAAACTCTTAGACAAACAAGCACACACACAAACTCACAAATTTGGCACATGTCTTTGAGAACTTAAAACAACATATTCAAGTTTCAGCCAATTAATTAGTACATACGACACAAGCGTTTGCTTGATGTGTGGCTAGATGGCGCTGTCTACAATGTCCCGGTTATTTTATTTATTTACTAGTGGACGCCCACGGCTTCGCTCGCATTATTTTGATATAAAAAGAAGCCTATGACACTTCTTAGACCTCATACTATTTACATACCAAAAATCATGATGATGTGTTTACCCGTTTTTGCGTTATGAGCGTTTAAATAAACAGATAAACCGACAAAATATATAAAAAACGCCTGAAACAATTTGTATTCTAATATATTTTATGTTCAGTTTTTTACCCTCTCCAGCTTAATTATATGCATAGATTTTAATTCTGACAATTTCAAAGAAGTCAATTAAAAAAATACTAGCGCAGCCCCTATATGCAGGCTGTTTTGTCCAGCCAGCACTGCGTCGTGCGTCCGGAGCGAGTCTCGCTAATTGCCAGCTGTAATTGAACGCCTATGTCAGTCTTCAGAGCTGGATAATAGGCGATTGGCATTCGCAGCCCGCGTCGGGTCGACAACACGTCACACCGACACTTGTCCAAATGTGACGCCGCTCTTTGATCTAAGCGCGCTTCGTCAATTATCACTACTGACTAACAATACTGGAAACAAGGAAGCTGGGTTGATGATTGATTAAGTATCGAAAAAATGTGCAGTGCATGGAATGTATTTGTGATATAAATGTAGCTATTAAGTCCGGTTATATTGACAATATAAAAGATTTGTAAAATAAATAAAAAACACTTTAGAAATACATTTTTCAATAACAACTACCTTTAATTGTAATTAAACGGGAGCTTACATAATGTTGATTAAAGTTATTATATTCCCAAATTAATAAATTCAGCAAATATTATTTTATACAGAATTTAGCATAAAATACGTAGGTATAAGTAATCTTTGGAAACTATTTACTAATTAATTAGGGTATTGGCGTCAATGGCAAAGCTTTATTGAGGAGATTAATACTGAGGTTTCGGTTAATTGGCTCGTGTAAACTGATGGTTAATTATAGAATCATCCAATAGGGACAAGACAAATATGAACCGTAATAGGTACAGGAATGTCAACAATGTATGTCAAACCTTTAGGGAAGCTTATCGGATGTTTGTCCGATATTTATTCCATAGCAAATTGCCGCAGATTGAGGAAACATACAAGGTAATAATTCTGTTTAGTTTTAATAATAAGCATTATAAGGAACAATATTGATATTATCATTTTGAGGACGCAAAATCTCAATGACTTCTTATGTAACATGCTTTATTATCAAAGTAGATAGATAGATAGATAATTCTTCATTGTCACACACATAATTCTAATTCTAATTCTAAGGTGGGGGCGATGAGTCCTGCACTGACATCCCGCTTGGGGCGTTTTGTGCATTTCCCCCATTTCTGCCTAACCCAGCCAGCCAAGTTCCTTGAAATATCGGAGCACAGCCTTGGGTTTCTGGCATACTAGTTCCACTCCTACTCCCGTCACGGCAGGAGTTGTGGTATAAGAGGTGGAACTGCTTGCATCGTCAAGTGATGCTTCTGTTTGAGCCTGTCTTAGCATCTTTCTTTCCTCTTTTGTTGCTTCGCAGTGTAGTAGCACATGCTCCACGGTCTCGTCATGCTCCATACAGCCTCTACACAGAGGGCTGTCTGTCGTTCCAATAGTGTACTGGTGATAGTTCAGATCACAGTGTCCGGTAATCACTCCAACCAATAGACGTAAATCTGATCGGCTAAGTTTGATAAATTTATTAGTTGCCTTCCTGTCTACCTCTGGTAAGAAGATCTTGGAGTGCCTACAGACTTTTCTATTTTTCCACAGATTTTGATGTTCTTTCTCTGTGTATGCCCGCAGCAGATTTCGAGTCTCCATCGCTGTGGGTTTACATAGGTGTCTGACTTCTGTCACACACATATAAAACAAAAGTAATAAAATTACTTACATAAACTACTCTAGTGCCACAAGTAGCGGCCTTATTGCAAAAAGCAAAAAATAGATATAATATATCACCAAAGTGTAAATAACAACGTATTAGTAACTGTATTATACAACAATCTAACTATTGCTACACATCTAAGTTCGTAGCCCAGTCGTAGAATGTAGTATCTCGTAGCACGATCGCGAGCGGATCGCCTACGGCTACGACAGCTACGAGCGTAGCATTTGTGGCCAAAGTAACTTTACAACTGCTACGCCGAATGTATTTATGCCGATGTAAGATCACGATTGTAGCGCATAGCGTAGCTGTTCGTAGCAACGAAACTTTGATGCACGTTGGAACAGTTCGCTTCGTGTATTTAAATGGGATAAACTGTGTGATCGATGAGCTTTTTGTAGCTAGCCATGTTAGCTATTTACGTAGCAATCATAAACTCTCGAGTTCGAGATAGGAACGAAGAGTTTACCAAGGAGCAAACAAACGCAAAATCACAAAATAAAAACATTTGAAACTGATTTAGAATTTTAATTATTAGTTTTATCAGTTATGTGATTTGGATTTATTTACTCATTGTTTTTGTTAACAGATTTGAGAAAGAAATGGTAACATAAAACATGTACATTATTGGCAAATAAATAAACATTTCACGCTTATAGGATCATGTCAAAGTATTACCTATCATAACACATCTGGCGATATTATTTCGATCACAAAACGCCCGTAATTGTATCTCGATACGATAACGGACATTATTGTTTCGAAATTTTACTTATATTTTATGTTACGTGGGAAGCATAATTTTACACGTGTCGTAGGTTTTCCATCAAAATATTTTTATGAAATATTCTTTCCGAATGTGACACAGCCAATAAATCGCATAATGGTGTCGTAAAATTTCGTCGGTATTATCTTTTTTTTTTTTTTTTTTTTTTTTTTTTTTTTTTTTTTATTAGTTTACAAACAGTGACGTACAGTTATATATTCACTCTTAAAAATAACAATAAATTACAGTGTGTACATCACCTTAGACAGTAAACCTAACTTTCACATATAATCTATCACATATAACCTTCCTAACAATTAATACTTACTTAAAAACTAAACATGCAATCTAACGAAGAACAGAGGGGAACAAGGCACATTAACTAAATAAACATTTACAATATCATCCATCTACTAATTTAGACAGTTCATTTTTAACAGCTGGTAGTGACTTATTGGAGAATATATCAAATTTTAATCTAAAGTTGTCTTTATCATAAGTGTTACACATGCGAACTATGGGAGAGAAATGTAGCATATTTGTGCGTTGTCTATCAGGACAGAAACAATTTTTCCAATATAGTCTAGCACACGGAAAAGGCACTCTGATGTTAAATTTGGATAAAATTTCCGGGCAGTCTATATATCCGTTTAATATTTTATAAAGCATCAACAGATCTGCCATCTCGCGACGAGCATGAAGGGTTTTTAATTTATAGTGATTAACTCTTGATTGATAGGATCGGAGTGTTTTGCATTTATTTTCCATAAATGATAGGTGATACAAAAAACATTTTTGGACCTTCTCTAATACCTCTGAATGGGTTTTATACCCCGGATTCCACACAACTGAGCAATATTCCAGTATACTACGCACTAAACTATTGAATAGCGTTATAGACAGTTCTTTGTTTTTAAATATCTTACCCTGCCTAGTTATAAAGCCACAAATTCTCCTGGCTTTATTTGATATGGATGTAATATGCTCTCTAAAATCTAGTTTAGAATCTATAATTACTCCTAAATCTCTAATGGAGTTTACTTCTTTCAGTATTACTCCATTTATATTGTAATTTGCTGGAAATGGTTGTCGCTTTCTTGTGAACTTAATATAAAAACATTTCGATTCATTTAAGTTCATTTTATTATGCAAACACCATAAACTAATCCTATCAATGTCCTCCTGTAAGTATCTCACATCTCTTTCACTCTTAATTCGCCTATATACTTTTAGGTCATCGGCGAATTGCCTAACTTCAGACCTAATAATATCAGTCAAATCATTTATAAATATCAAAAAGAGAAGTGGACCCAGATGTGAACCCTGTGGTACACCAGATGGAACAATTGTCTCATCTGATTTGAATCCCTTCACGACAACTAATTGAGATCTGTTTCTCAAGTAAGACTCAAACCACCGAAGTAAAGATCCATGAATGCCGAACCCCTGCAACTTCTTTATTAGCAAACCGTATTGGACCCTGTCAAATGCTTTACTGAAATCTGTATAAACTGCATGTACTTCACCTCCCAGATCTAGAGTTTCCAAAATATCAGTAACGTAACTCACTAGGTTAGTGCAAGTTGACTTTTTAGGTCTAAAACCATGCTGATTACAATTAAGCAATTGTGAAACATGCCAATAAACCTTTTTTACCACCAGACTTTCTAAAACCTTGCCTACACCTGAAAGGATAGAAACCGGTCTATAATTTTCGATATGCCCTAAGTCACCTTTTTTGTGTATAGGCGTTATATTAGCCCTCTTCCACTTTGCTGGAAACACGCCCGTTTTGAGAGATTGGTTAAAAATAATTGTAAGTGGAGGAGCCAAGTGAACAGCGCACTCATTTAAAACCACTGCTGGCAGTGTATCGGGACCAGCTCCTTTACTTCTGTCAAGTAAAAGCAAGGCTTTCAAGACTTCGCTGCTGGTCAATGAGACTGCTCCCAATGTATTATGGTTAATAAATACCTCGTCTAGTTCTGATTCAGTCCTAATAGCATCAGGCATTGACAGCTCATAAATAGAATTAAAATGTTCAGAAAATAAATTGCAGATTTCCTGTCCCCCGGTTCCTAATTTATCTGAAAGTGTCATTTGGTTAGGTAATGTAGAATTATTTCCCTTCAAGTTTTTAACATAGCGCCATATGAATTTAGGATCCTTACGAAGATGAATTGATGTATTGCTTTTAAAAGTATTAAAACATTCCCTTAGTAATTTATCACTACGTTTGCGTGCATCAGAGTACGCCAACTGGTCCTGCAAATTCCCATACATTTTATATTTTAAATGATATTTTGCTTTTTCTTTTAGGCATTTGATTAATGGAACTGAAAACCAGTTAGGGTATCTATCATTTTTTGATCGTTGTAACGGGGTGTGTTCTTTTAATATTGGCATTAAGATATCATAGAAAATATCGACCATACAATCTACATTTTTATTCTGTAGTTTATGTACCCAATCTATTTCTGATAATTTATTATTTATTTTGTTATAGTCTGATTTGAAATATTTGAAAAGCAAGGCTGATTTTCTTTTTAGTGGTTTCACCCCAGTGATAACATTGACATCTAATGCAGGGTGATGTTCTGCATCCAACTTAGATAAAGGATTATGGTTTTCTGTTACATTTAACATTAAATTTCCCGTACTAAAAACTAGATCTAAAATATGGTTGTTTTGGTTTAGGATACCATTAAATTGAGTTAAATCGTTATAAGCTATAACCTCTAGAAAAAAGCTATCCTCTGCACTAGACCCTGGTTGTGGTTTTAATAAGTTTGTTTTAGTATCACGAATCCAATTAAAAAACGGCCTATTAAAATCTCCAAATAATAATGTTTGTGAACACGAGCTTGCCGAGCCACAGATGACATTTGTGATACTATACATTACTACTTCTAAGTCCAAAAGTTTTGTACGCGGAGGAATATAGACTGTCCCCAAATTTATATCCACAATTTCTGTCCCTTTTTTTAATTTTAGTACTAGCCATAAATCTTCACATATTGACTTAGATTCCCATCCTGACATTCGCACAACCTCATATATTTTTAAAATACCAACTAGAACTCCCCCTCCACTAGTTTTAACCGACTCAGAGTCTTGCCTATCTCTTCTAAAGACATTGTAACGGTAATCAAAAATTTCATTATCATAAAAGGAATTATCTAAATTTGTTTCTGTTAAGACTATAATGTCATAATCACGCTTTAGAGTATTATGATACAAATCTGATAACTTTGTTCTTAGCCCTCTGACATTTTGGTAGTATATATTTAAAGTGCCTGTTTTATCTTACAACATTTATAACATTTTAACAAAATTCATATCCTTAACTAACATTGGCTTAGATTTTATATCTTTCCTTACAAAAATACGTCCATTGCGAACCCAGACAAATTGATACTTTTTTTCCGTCGCGGCAACCCTGGTGGCTGCATGGAGTTGTTTGTTTCCTGGAGAGAGGTGCTCGGAGACATAAATTGGCCGCTTATCTCCCTTAACTCCCAAATTTGACGTACTCAGTTTCTCCTGTTCATGTGCCCTATTATACATCCGCACAGTCGCGAGAAAATTATCTCTGACCAGAGGAGATATCATTTTTGCCACAATAGCTCGCGGACGGTTTGAGCCGCTATTTAGTTTCGCAACTCGGTGGGCAGTAACCAACTGATTCTCTTTGAGGTCGAAGCAAATAGCTTTGCTGAGCTTTTTCACAATGTCTATTACATTCTCAGTCTTGGACTCCGGAACTCCCTGAATCTCCAGATTATTTTCTCTAGAAATTTGCTCAACTACTGCTAGACGGTAGTTTACATCCATTATTTCGGTCTTAAGAGAAACATTCTCCTTTGCAAGCTGAGTATTAGCTTCTTTGAGTGCTAAAATCTCCCGGGACTGCTCTTCATACTGCTTCTGGAGATCATTTAGCTGAGAAGACATGTAATTAACACCTTCAGTAAGCTCAAGAATAGCTTGTTTTGTTTCTTTGCTCTCCTTAGCAATTCTTTTTTCAATGTCATTAGAAATGCATTTAGAGTTCTCCTGTAACTTGGAGTTTAAAAACTCCTTTAAATCTTCCAGATTTTCGACTGTTAAAGGAGCCAGTTGTTTCGACGACGCCGGCCCAGAGCTCCCCGACTTTACCGGGGTGTTTGAGTTGTCTCCTTTCTGCTCCTTACATACACACTCTGGACATTTCCAAGTTGCTTTATACTGCTTAGACTCCCTCATGAAAACATCTGGCTGTACTCTCAAACACTGGTAGTGATAATGCCCCCGGCATGTGCAACAAACTTTTAATTCCGTCGCTAGAACAGTTTTATCACAGGCGGCACATTTACCCATTTTGGCAGAATACAAAAAAGTTGTTTTGCCAATTAAAAACAAACAAATGTCAATGACTTTGACGTGCGAAGATCTTAACAGCTGTCACTTTCAAACTGTCAGTGTCAATTTTTTCCTTGGCAAACAAAAATTATGGTAGATTAATATTTCCGCAATCGAGATGAATTGATCACTTTCACAAATCACCAAAATATTTTGTAATATTATGTGCGAACCCAGTCAAAACAAGTAATATTTAATATTTGTGTCACTCCACTACAACAAAACCAATAGTGTTGCAAACTTTCACAGTATTAAAAACTGTTTAAACTAGTTTTCTCAATATTCTTCAAGACCACAAAAAATAAACACTTGTTCTTACAACTGGCAGGAAGGTGTGTCTTGGGAAAACCCAGCTATTTTACATTCACCTGCGAGGTTTCCCTCCGCGTCCAATTTATGTTAGTGGGCACAAAACGAACGCTGACAAATGTGGAAATAAAATGAACATACGTTTTATCTGTGCTCTGTGCGAGTGCGGGGCTAGAGGGGCGCGGGGCACGGGGCGCGGGGCGGCGGACTAGGGCTGCCTGCCGCCTGTCGATACTACGGTTCATTACTTAAATAAATCAAGCCTACACGTTAATTATTTAGGTGCGCGGATTTTAGATTATCTTATCTAACACATATCTTACACTAATAAATTTGATAATGTAAACCATTAGAGAATTTAGGGTTGAACGTTATACTGTTAATTCCCTTAAACTATTACTTAGATTTTTATTTGCGTGATAAGCACTTTTAATTGACTTTTCAAGCTAAATAATGTCAAAAAGTAGAAGTACTTAATATTTTTTGAGGTACACGCAAAATCCTTTAACTCGAACTACATTAGAAACATACTGGGAGATCACTGTATTATAGTTCCCGTAAGGCATGATTAAATTTAGTTGTATTAACCGGCTAGCACTTACGTCAAAAATTACGTCGAAAAATTAGCTCGACAAGTTTCGGAAATCTGAGGTTTCCATCATCAGCACACGGACAGATATTTAAGTGCTGATTCACATCACCATCCTTCGCAACTCGCATCTGTTCCTAGATCCCTCATAAACCGTGCGCTAAGTCTGTGTCACCCACAGTATATACATGCAGAGTTGGATCATGTTAGACGAGCACTGGAGAAGAATGGGTTCAGTTGGCGAAAATGTTTGCGCTTGGCGACAGGATCAGATCGCAAGAAACCGGTTGGAGTAGATCGGGCTCCGATTTATTTGCCGTTTGTCAAAGGCGTGACGGACAAGATTGGTATTTTCCTTAAAAGGAAATATAACTTGAAAACCATCTTTCGTCCACCTAGTCGTCTGAGGCAACTATTGCGATCACCTAAAGACAGCGAGCCGTTACATGCCCCAGGTGTTTATCGTATACCTTGCGACTGTGGTATGAGTTACATCGGAGAAACCCGCCGCAATATTTCTACGAGGGTGGCGGAACACATACGGTGTGTTAAAAACAGGGAGACTGTTAAATCCGCGTTGGCAGAACATGCTGAAGGGGTGAACCATTTCCTACGTTTCGATAAGGTGTCGGTCTTGGCCAAGGAGAAGTTCCTAGTACCGAGGAAAGTTCGGGAAGCAATAGAAATAGGTCGACATCCAAACTTTAATCGTGACCGAGGATGGACATTGGCACCTGCGTGGAGACCTGTTTTAAACTCTGGCCGGGAGGACGATGTAGCTGAACATCTGCCACTAGACACGGTCAGCATAGTGTGCGCGGACCCCAATATCTTGGTGCAACGGATCTCAAGCGATGAGGAAGAAATACACAATCCGCCGGTGGCGCCTCGATCGCCTATCCTCACCCGTCGCGGTGCGCGAGCGGTTGCGAGAGCGGAGCGGGCGCAGAAGCGGGGGGGTGCGGCAGCGAGTCGGCGAACCAGTCTGGACGAGGCGGCCAACCGGGACGCGCGTGCTGACTCGTCCTCCTGATGATGGAAACCTCAGATTTCCGAAACTTGTCGAGCTAATTTTTCGACGTAATTTTTGACGTAAGTGCTAGCCGGTTAATACAACTAAATACTGGGAGATGACTCTGGCCTCGTAACACAGTCTTACGGCTACCACGAAGTCAGAGGATTCGAAACATTTTGTGCAAAAATTTCTTTGGCAAATATAGGTAAATGATTTTGTATTAGTATTTGTACATATTCGTACATAGATAGGTGTACCTATCCCTATGTTATATCATAGATCATCACAAAAATATATTCAACCAAGCAAACATGCACACAGAGTCCCTAATTCCATCCATTTCGATTAATAAAACAATCAATGATGATGATAATGATGCAGCAAAGTGAGGGCATTATTCATCGACACTCGAAAGAAGCATCGTTCCGGGGCCGCCCCATGCTTAGGCACGGACGTTTTCCTGTCGTGCAGGGCGGCTTGTTTCATAAGAATCCACGTACAGTCGAGATGAATACCCGACAAAGGATCACTCGCCCGACATACGTTAAGTATATCTGTTACCTGAAAATTGGCTTCCCGCATGATATATTTGTTTTTGTTGCCAACCCACAGTTCCACATCGGACGGGTATTACTATAATCTCGCGGCCTCTTATCCAATATCTTCGCAAGAAACGAAACATAATTCTACCGTAAATAATATATCTTTATTAGTATTTATTTATGAAATGAATTTTTTTTTTTTATTAAATGAAACTTGCTACAAAAAAGTTGTAACGTGTACGGAAAGGTTCACGAAATCTATTTTTCGTTCCGTTCCATTCAGGAGTTAGGGACGACCGATTTAAAACAGGGCCGGGATTTTATTGAACCAAATCCAAAATTCCTCAAGTGGAACCACTCGTATTTGACATTTATTATGGAAACGTCTTAAAAGCGTCCCTGGACCTTTCCGACCGCTCGGCTAGTTCTCACTTAGACACGGTACGTCGGCGAGCGAAACAAAGTGGAACTTTTCCCAGGTTGCCGCATATAAAAAGAATTTTTAAAGATACTTCGCGTTGCAAGTTCGCAAACATCGCTTTGAACTTCGGAGCCGATGTAAGCTGATGTTGAAAGAGTAACTAGCTTATGTACTTGCTCTAGTATCAATATCGATTCAAGCCACTTGTTTTCTTTGCTCTTGTGTTCAACTTAACAATATAATTTTAGATTTTAAGCTCAACTTTAAAACAGGAGACTATATATTAGATAACTTTGGTCCTGTCACATGCTGACACTGACTGCAAATGTGTTTGTGTTCTCGTTAATCCTTTTAAATTATATATATTTTAATTATTATATGACATAGTTAAGTGATTACACGTAGTGTGGGAGGCCAATTGGCCAGATGGAGCGACGACCTGAGGAAGGTGGCTGGGAAGCACTGGATGCGTAAAGCAGGAGACCGTGCAGTGTGGCGATCATTGGGAGAGGCCTATGTCCAACAGTGGACGAATATAAGATAGGCTGATGATGATGATGATGATGATAGTTAAGTGATTGAGTGAGTATGAAATAGTTAATGTAATTGGTTGTGACCGTTTCAATTATTACTAAATAAATAAATAAATATTTACCCTTCCAAGAGTATTAATGTTCCTTTTTTAAGTTCAACAAAAAAATGCTACTAAATTGTAAAGCAATACCTGAGAAAAATCGGTACTTCATATAAAATAACAATTTCATACGACGTGAGAGGCTGAAACACGGCGCACATATAAAGATCGTAATTTACAGTCAAGGGGGAAAGATAACAAGCAACGAGAGGTATTTAATACGTACAGGTGTAGGAGGAAACGCGAGATGTAAGCCACCTCGTAGATAAACACGGGGCCTATTGATCAACGCAGTGCGAGAGCTACGCACAGACCTATCGAAAACTCTCGATATTTGCTCTAAACATATCTCACAATGTTCGACAACTTTAACGAATTGTTAGAGACAAGATCGCTTAGAAATACACTTCAAATAAAGTATTTTAACATGATCCACCCGAGAGTAACATTGAAGAGTTTGAAGTATGTATTTACAAAAGAAAATTATATAAGTAATATATCCGTTATCTAGTACCCACGACACAAGCGTTTGCTTAGTGTGGGGCTAGATGGCGCTGTGTGCAATGTCCCGGAATATTTATTATTATTTTATTATTTTAGATAAAGGTCGGAAGAGTTTCGGGAAAAGATAAAATTAACCAAGCGCTCATTTTACACGCATTTACTTTTTTACGAGTTAAAAAGAATTCGCCGTTCTGACAAAGTCGTAAAACCATCCCTCCATGGAAGCGAGGAGGTGTAGCACGTGGAGGTCATATTCCGACTCTGGCTGATTAATAATCTAAAGAGCTGGGACACTGAGTCACACTGGCGACGAAGAACAGAGAAGCTTCGCCGCACACTTCTGATAACCACGCATATCGTAAAACTTTATTCGCCGCCTCCACTCCAATTTGTCTTTGCAAGAGTTGGCAAACTCAGATATGACGATAACTTTCAGTTGTTACGTTACAAAGAAACGTGAGAATCGTAAATTACGTATTGACGTTGATATGTGGGGTATTTGACGGTGTTTTATTGCAATAGTCCTGTGACTAATGTCTCGAAAACGCTCATCATTTATTTCGGAGAGATTTCGTCTTCTTTTCAAATCACACGTGTTTTGAGTGGAGTGATGGATTTTTGAATCATGCAAGGAATATAAACTTTAGTAGCTTTCATTTACATATATCCTTATTTATTTAGGTATGTGACTGGTTGCATATGAATTTAGTACGATTTAGTGAAAATATAGAACTCCAACGGGAAATTTAGTAACGCTTAAGAATACTCATAACAGATAATAAGTAGTATTTACAAAATTTACTTTCTTTTAATTTTACATACACATTTCTTATCTCATTTACATAAGCAACAGCACGTCAAATTTATTAGTTGCCTCCTTTTTTTGGGGCAGTTGGTAAAAAAATGACTTAGCTAATTCTAATACGCCTTTTACAAGCGATTGACATTCGTGTCGCCGCTTTTTGTAGCTAAGAGGCTATTTGAATGTATCTGCATTAATTGAGAGGAGGCTCGGGCAGCGGCCCTCGGTCCCTGAGTAATTACCCAGCAGGCTGCACACAAAGGCAGCAGTCTCCGGGGCTGCGGCGCCGGCGCCCACGCTCGCAGCCTCTCCACCAATTACAGATATTGACGTGATCTAACTGTACTGGCATTTCAACTTTGCCATTACAATACAAATGTTATTTACTGGGCAAATTATAAAAGAAGTTTACATTGAGGTTGTTAAAACTAATACTAACAAAATATCCAAAAGGAGTTAAATGAATCTGGGGCAATATGAATCTATAAAATATTTTCCTAAACAAACAATAACTATTTCATTATGTGAAAATATTTTTAAGAAATGAAAATCGCTGAAAATTATGGTTGTTTGTACTTTTAATTTTTCTCTGTTCAATATTCCAGCATTCTATATTCAAAACTTGTGTAACACGGGTCACTTAATTTGCAAGATATGTTGGGAGTATTAAATCGGGGTGTAAACCTGTGTATGATAGAAGGAAATGAACCCCCGCGTCGGGACTCACACTGTGAGGTAGAATAATGAATCGTCATGTCGCGAACTGCTCGTGACGTGGATATGTGTGAACGAAGGAACGGGTAAATGGAAATAAGAAACAGATTTTGTTATCATTTCAGGGTGCATAAAAAACATGAACTGAAACTCAACAGCAATATCATAAAAGCCGATCTACGACATGATCTTGCGAAAGCTTTCTAGGATTTATGTACTTCGTTAGTGAACCTTGGGGGCCTAAATAACTAACTTTAATTTCGTTAAAATCTTAAAAGTTCTCCTTCCAGTCTCATTACTCAGTGTAATAAATAAAGCGGGCGAAAAAGGACTTGATACCGCCAACGGTACTTAAAACGTAGAATAATTATTTTCCCTTTCTTGTTAAAGGAACGTTTGATGGCTAAATAATAAGGAGGTTTCAAGCTTTAAGGCATACCTAATTGAACGAAAAACATTAAAAGCTCTCAAGGGACGTAATGACTATTGAGAGAGATAAAAGTACACAGTATTGGAGTTCACAGAAAGCTTATTACGTGTGTTCTACGAAACAGAGGTAGGAAGATATCAACATATTGATAGGCATAATAATACATACATACTCGTGTGTGTATATTTGTATACATATTGAGGTTCTGTAACCACGCCATATAGATGGTAATAACGTGTTAGATGTTCTACTCAGACTTAATCAGAACTCTAAGCGTGTAAGCACTTGTTTAAGATATTAAATAAATATAGTCAGAACAAAGACTAAAAAAATATGTATGAAGAAACAGCCTAATAATTATTGTCCAGATTACTGGTATTTGTGCTTGGTGGCTTTATAGAGACACGAATGTGAAGCAATTTCGTTAATATCACAAATATTTTATAATAAAATATTTACAGAAATCAACAGTTCAGAGTAAACTTATTCAGTTAAAAACGTTGGTATTTAGTAAGAAGCGTGTGTAAGAGACAGTAGGTGGCTAATGAAGCAGTAACGGCGCGCAATGGGCGGACCAGCACCGCGCAGCGAGGCCGCCAGCTGCGCCGCTACGCCATTGTCGTTACACCTCTAAGAGGGCATTTCGAAACATTACGCTCTTTCCGGGCTAAATTACACAGCTTTTTGTGCGGCGCCCATTTCACTCGACGACCTTTAGTTTCGCAAGTGCCATTACGTTTTGTAAAATACATTCTGGCGCGCAAAACTTAATGCAAGTTTTATTTTATTCTCGCCATCTCGTTCCGTGCCAATTTTATAATCCGTACCATCTCTATCTTTACCTATATTTTCAGATTTTATTTATTCCCGTCATAAATTTGTGCTCTATAAAAATTGAATTTTATTAGTAAATATGTAGGATATACGAGTATAAGCTAATTTCCCGCAAACATTAAGTATCAAAATACCGCACGGAGCGCTTGTCACTATAAATATTAGATGGTTGTTACTTCTCGACATGCTCTGTAATTACTGCACAAAATGTTTGGTCAGCCGTATATTTATGTGATAGTGCGCATAAACAATAAGTCTGTGTGAAATAATTCGCATCGAATTTGCATAAACAGGGTGCGTGTTATAATCAGTCCGCGTAACGAATATTTGAGCGGCTGCGGTGCGGATGAGGCTTCGGGGAATAGTCCAAAAAGCAGATTCAGATCACGGCGCGATGTTAACCGACTCACGAGTTCGATATTCCGGTGATGGCCCCCGCTCGCCGCACTCCGTACTTATAATCTAATATTCGCAATTTACGAGGATCACGGGAGGGCCCGCCGGGAGCCCTAGCACTGTCATCGCGCGGCCGCACCTGCCGTGTGCATTTACTGGGGTAACTATGCCCAACTACCTCTATATACTTTGTATCACGACTGCGGCTTCTTGTAGCGTTGATTAGATATATTATTACAGTATTTATTGTACATGGTATGAATTTGTGAAAAACTGCTTGAATATAAAATTGTTGGTATATTTGACGTTGGCTTTATTGATATATATTTTTGATTTTAACAAGTCGAATGTATCAGATTTTTCGTATAATGTCGTCGTTGGGATCCACACAATTAAGTAATATTAAACTCGCTACACACTCGAACCGAATGTGGATTATATGAAAGGAATGTGATACACTCGACGGCACTCGTAATATTATACGATACCTACTTTAATCCTATAAAAGCGGGGGTTAAAACATACTTTAATAGAGACGTTACCATACCATTTATGCGTACGAGTAGGCATGTATGTACTTCAAATTGAATAAGGACGTAGGTACCTACATATATGAAATCTCTCGCAAGATAATAAGCACCGCCATGAAAGCACAGTTTTGCACAATATCTCATTTGGGAGTACATTGAGGCGGTCTTTAAGGATAATTCATAAGATGAGCGATGCCAGCGGGGAAGAGAACTATTACTTAAAGTACCAGTCGGCATTGTATGGCAGCGTCGCGAGAGCTCCGCACAAAGTCCTCGCCGGATCTCGTCACACTTAGGTAAATCTCCAATATCCGCCACTATCGGATCCGTGAAAGCCATATACCTACACCGCACGGCGCAGCGTTCAATAGGATATATCTATCATAACGTATTACGACACGACTAAACCAGGAAAACCGCAATAGAAATATCGTACCGTGCATTATTATTAGCCGTATCGCGTCCGCCTCTCGCAGAGCACGCTCCGCGACGCGAAATCATATAAACCTCGCTTTTTGTGCCCGTACATATGCAAATCGCGGAAACAATGCAAATGTTTTAGTTGGCACATATTACACATGAAAACTAAAAAATAGAAAGCATGAATATGAAATGACTTTCCCGATGCACACAAACAAGCCGAGATAACAAGGGAACGTTCACGTCCGAATTCAAAATAGACCGAAGTTAATGTAAACAACGGAGAAATACAATAGAAGGCCGTCGGCGACATATTTACTCAAATTTGAATCCGGGACGTGAGGAGTGAGCAGTGTGTTACGTGATCGTTAATGGCATTCAGGCGGCGAGTCCAGCCGCGCGGGCTCCGGGCCGGGCCCGGCCGAGACGACCTCCTCCTCTATAAATTACAGGAACGACAACTCATTCCGCACCAGATAAAGCTGCGCCGCAAAACAATGCTCCGCCGAATGCTTCAGTCGTTAGCGAACAAAATCGTACATCTTTATGTACTGTTTACTCGACGGATTCGCGATTGTCTCGGGCTATTGTCGTTAACTGCTCTTTTGTCCGTTATTTTGATGGCAGAGGACTGTGTAGAGTTTTAGCCATTAAATATTTATAGTTTCCCGTAAATACCTGTTCAGTTTAGATTCAGTCGGAAAAGTAAATGTACCAATACTAACTCGGCAGCGGAACACAGTTCCCGATTCTGTTTCACGAGTAGAGTTCACGTTCAAAGGCGAACGTTTCTGAACCGATAATTTAATAAAGAAAGTTTCAGTACGTGCGTGGCTGGCACGCTCGCCACAAAAAGCCGAAAACTTCGATTCAATTAAACGGCAAGTTGGAACAAGAAGTTCGAGCGCAGCGGACAGCGGAGCGGCCTCATCGAGCGCAGCGGACAGCGGAGCGGAACGCCCGGTCATGCTGCACCACCACTAAATCAAAACTTAAACTCAGTTTTGTAACTTTCGGAACGGCTATAGTAGCGACCGGATTTCAACTCGCCTTGCAGCATCCGGCGCGTCGAATAAATACGATTATAGCCAATTAAATATCACGCCGTTCCGGACAGATTTTCGAAGTTAAAAAAGGTGTCGTGTCCGGTGGGACACCGCCTGCGAAAGTCGCCAGTGGGGAATAAGGGGTGACGAGCATTGTTATGCAAATTGAGGTCGTTATTTCGCTGCGAGCGAGGAAAGAGCGCGACAGCGGCGGGCCTGCAGACCGCTCCTGCGCCGCCGCCCGCCGCCCGCCGACCGCGCCGCTCCTGGCGTCGCACCGCGGAAGACGCTTTGCATAATTGGTAATACAAGTATGTACGTGGCTCTGCACTCACCCAGCGGGTGCTGCGTAATTTCTAATTTCAAAGTAAACATATGCGGCACCCACATTTGTCCGTTAAATGACTCTCTTGCATATTATGACGGAATTTTCTCTTAGTGAAGTCGTGTCTGACTACCGACGAATTCTGAATAAAGTTTGGATATTTGACGCACTTGCAGTCAGAAACTTCTACAGTGTGTAAGCTAACGGCATAATAAAGTCTCATAAAGCCTTAATCTCGCCTAAACGCCGTAGGAGACCATTTTTCATCGCCTAATCGACAGAATTTTTCTCGGCTGCTGAGCTAAAATTACTAAAGTTGCTGCCATCATATTCATATTTTCGGCCGAATTATCCAATATAATAAGTTTGAAAAGAGTAAGAGACGACTTTTAAAAGGAAAAGTTCCTTGAAAGCACGTAATGGCTCATCCCGCTCACGACTCCAGCGCCCGAGGCACAACCCGCAGACCGCCGGCGTCAAATAAGTTTCTAATTGCTTGTATTACTAAGTTATGTTCCTTCTTCAAAGTAATTAAGTCCGGAAGTTAAAATCACGTTCACATATTTCAAAGTCCCACTCCGTATAAGTTTATTTATCGAAATCAGGCACAAGGTATTAACTGTGAGACTTTCTATACGTAATATCAAGTGACAAATAAGACATATGTATAAAGATGGAAAGTATTAGGTACTCTTGACCGTTACTTTTTCAACATGTGTTTAGATTTGATTGCCGCATATTCATGGCACAAAGGTCACTCTGCCACAATCGAGGCTACGCGGTAAAATGCATTCGCTTGGAAAAGTCATGAAAAATACCTCTCCTTTTAGCGGTGTAAGCCTCTCGAAAAGGTGACAAAACGTTCGAGCGCAGAGCCTGTTTGCTGTAGGTAATAAAAGTGTCGAGAGTCTAGCTCCAACATCAACTATAGACTGCTTACGACGCCGCCCGCATAAGGTTATTAGAGAAACATTTCAACGTCAGCCTCGATGTCGAAATCTTTGCACTTATAGACAGAATAATTTTATAGAAACAATCGGGATACAGTTTTGGAAAAAAAAACCAATCAATAAAATAGACGCACACATTTTTATACGATAAGAATTGTCTCTAAATTTCAGTCTAATTTGGTTGTCAGTTTGAATAACAACCTTTCCGCCTCTTCCAACCAACATCGGACACTGAAGAGTCTTGAGAGATTCTCAAAATATATAATTGTGAATACCGTTGACAACTCCCTATAGTCCGGAATACCCGTATCAAATTGTCACAAAAGTATTTCCTTACAATAAAATTACAAAATGCTTTCGAGAATAATGTCTGATACACTAGTAACTATTCGAAAGGAAACAAGTTGCGCGATATTTACAAAGCTTTAACTCCGCCGTAAACGAGAAACCAAACTGTGAAAATATTTGAACAAAACTTTAGAGCGTCTTCAGCGGAGTCGGTACAAAAACTATCCCGGAACGAGCTGTATAAAAAGAGAATAATGTACAGTAGGAGTGGGTAGACGCTTACATTCAGGAGATATGAAGGAAATGTGTAAGCCATTCTTGCTTTCAAGTTGGCAATAACAGTGGATGGGGAGCGTGCGCGTGGCGTTACCGCGGCAGTAAATTAAGCAGCGCGAGGTGTGCTCGGGACGGGAACTTCACCGGCGCTATCTCAGCGGGCGATATCTCCGCTCCACGGAGAAACCTTTTAAGATCGTAAGTGCTTTTATATCACTTCGAGTCCGAGTTTAAACACGCTGCCAACACGGACACGTGTGTTAGCCGATACGTTAGACGCGCCGCCGGCTCTCTCGCGTGCTCTGATCGATAGCGTACATACTTCAGCACCTGCATAAGCGGTCGCGACCGTAAAAACGAAAACAAATTCAAAAGAGAAAATAAAGGAGGCCAGCTCAAATTTAGTGTATCGGTCTGCGAGTGTTTACGAGGCGGCCCCGTGAAATAAACAAACCGGCAGTAAAGCACAAAGGCCACGGTTCTCGGAAATGGGCCCCGTTCACTATTTCATCGCCGCTGACTAACAAATGAGAATAAGCAGGTTGGAGACGATCAACTCTACACTACACAATAAAGAGCTTGTCTCGACTGATGAATATTCAAAACGGTGTGGGAAACTACTACTAAACTTGGGAAAATTATCAGACGATAAAGAAATTTAATGCAGAAATTTTACTAATAACTATATTATACGATAATTTGTCGTGAGAGGAAATTACGCATTCATGTATGTACAATGTACATAGTGCATACAAATTGCCTAGTTAAGTAACATTGTCCTTTCGATTATCCAGTAAAGCGTATCTAAGGAAATAAAGAAAATCAGTGATCAGGGAACAAGTGCAAAATATATAAATAGCTTACTTTGGCGTTTTTCGATGTGCTCTTACGGCATGTTATTTCCCGGGCGCTTTTATACGCTCCTCGCTTATGTGGGGTGTTACGTAAACTGAAGACAATGTATTTAGAGTAAGGCTACCTTTCGGGTGTAGTGAGCCAGGTAAAAACTAGTTGTAAAGGGTAGTAATGGACACAATAGGGTGTGAGTTTGCGGCGAGGGGACCCGGCGCCAGCTTTCAGCGGGAATTGCTGCGAAAAGGCAAAGTTACGTGCGACCTGAAGTACTCCCGCCGCGGCCTCGCACTCTGCCCACAACACTGGCCAAATAAATACCAGCCCGACATTCAATTATCAAAGTTATCGTCAATCGTCGCCCTCTAATTATCTAACTGCCACGCTAATAAGAGCCGAACGTGCGCGCCATACTCAATTAACCAGTACAAGATGCGAATACCCAGAGTAGAAATTATTGAAACAAACTGATACAAATAAAATATATTTTATAATTAGCATACGTATTTATGTGTGTGTGTGTGTGTGAGGGGGGATGAAGGCGGTGAGAGCTGAGGCGAGGCAGGGCGTGCTGGAAGGCCACCGGACACAAATTAAAACATTAACAATAGGTAATCCTCAGGCGGCTAACGAGCGGCCGCGCCATTAACACCCGCCTATGAAACTGAATTATTTTATTGTTATACTGCGTCCGGTGTCCGACCGATCCCATCCCGCTTACACAATTATCGGAAATATAATTTGAAATACGGTTCGTTCGTTGCAATTGTATTGCAATGAAATAACGAGCCGGTGCGATCCACCTACTCGCGCCGCGCGCCGTTCATGTTTAACTTTCCGAATTAACTTTGTAACGACCACAATAAACGGCAGCTTACACAACTTCACGAGCGAACTTTCCAAACCATAAGTCCATCAGAATGAATACTTTCGTGGCGTAGTCTGCGTCAAAAGTTACGTAAAAATGATTCAGAAACTGGCGAAAACTAATCAAACGAGAAAGAAAAATAGACGACGAAAGAAAAGTGTATCATAAAAAGTGGGAGTGAGTTTGGAGACGGCGCTAATGAGAGAGCATAAAGCGTGACGTCGTAAAGCCAGGCATTAAGCGCCGCCAGAAGCTGCCCGTAATCTATTCGGAGCTATTTTAATTAGCATCGTAGTAATAATAAAGCGAGGGTGAAGTTTTTGTGGCATCTCGGCTCTGCGTCCCGAGGCGGGCGCCAGCCGCGCCGACCCGCCGCCGCTGCCGCCGCCGCCCGGCCTCGTCGATAGGGGAATACTTAAAACAACTTCGCCCTCGCTGAACTTCCGCTTCCACTTGCCGAAACACTAATGGAAACTATGCCCGACCTCCCGCACTGAGCTAGATAAAGCCTTCGTAAAATTTGTACCCGCTCCCAACGACATAACACATTATATCTGAAACTAATGTTTATGTATGAACAAAAAGAAATAATAATGCGCTCTTGCCGTATCTTTTTCCCTATATTTCTCTCGAGCTTTACGGCTACGTAATAAATGACATTACTTGTTCTGTGTTATGGTAAAAATGTAGAGACCCGAATTTCGGGGGTAATTAAATTTTACGTAAGAACCTCGAAGTAGTACTAGAGGGGAATAGAGTCGTATAGGTATCGCGGAGAGATAGGTAGTGACAGCAACGTAACAAGCAAGAACATAAAATGTTATCGCAGCTGCATAGCAGTGGAAGCACCGTGCCGTACCAAGAGGTTGGACATTAAAGTGGAGGGTATCTGCGCAGAGTAAATCTGGCCCGAGCCACGATAGCTCCACAATCGCTTTCATAGTGCCTCTTGTTTCACGCACCGCCTGTGCTCCGCAGGCTAGAATAGCACTACAACGCAGCTTTATCCGTACCCAAGCAACTACTTGTCTACCTGCTTATTTTATGAAAATCATTCTCTTTAGGGATCTCGCAAGACTTTATTTTATCTCAGAAAGCTACTCGCGTTTTATTCAGTTTACCGGAATATTTGAGCTTTTTACATTCTCGCTAAAATTAATATTGTTATCAACTAAAATTCGTAATTAGCTTGCTACCACCACGTTCTGCGTCGTATATAAAACGTAAACAATAAGATTGCACAAACAATTCTATTTTTATTCGGTAGAGGAAGCAAAGAAGCGCCGCTAATTCCTAAGAAATGTTTGTCCGGCGCGTTACGTTAATTTATTAAATAGAAAAGCACGGTAGGAGCGTAAAGTGCGAGATAGCGGCGCGGAGGGCAGCGCCCGGGCCCGACCAGTGCGGACTGTCCCCACGGACGACATTACATTTCGCTATAAATTTCATCCGCAGCCGGCCCGGAACACAGCTCTACTTGCGATTCTTTTATATAAAAATCTTTTGTTTCCTCCCACTGAAATAGGTGTTTCTGATCGCTACGAGACGACACTCACTAACGTTCGATATTAAAAAAGTTTTTTTCTATAAGATTCTCGCTGGCAGACCGAGCTAAGAATCTATTGCAATTAAAAAGAAACTTCACAAGAAAAAATACAGATTGCGCAGGAATGGGTTTTACGTCTATTATTTTTTGTTGCCATTTTCTGTTCCTCTTGTGCTCACAGTATTGTCGACGAATCTCTGCAACTTCTTAAACTTTTATGGCTAATTAACTGCTAATAAAGCAGAAACGTTTATAGCGACCATTATAGTATACTGCACGAATTTCCGCCATTCTTTCACAAATAAGGTGATAAATAATACAAGTAGACTGGCACATTTACAGAGAGCCTGAAGCAAGTTTACAACAATACGTGTCTCAACATTTCAACGAGACAAGTTCAAAGATAACGCTTACCAAGCTCGCGTAGTCTGATTCGTACACTGAATACAGAAACATTTTGGGACAACCATCTCGGTACTAAAGCTAGAATTCGCTTAATGCTAACAAACTGGGCGACTTTATGAAGTGCACGTCACGGCTCACGTTGTTATTTATGTGGCACGGTAGCGCAAGTTCAGCCGAGTAAACAGGAGCTATAAAGCGATCACGAGGCCGAGAGAGCTAGTATATAAACAGAGACACGGCACATTTGTCCGAGTAATGCGTTCGGCAGGTCAGGTGGCAAACGATGAAAGCCCTGAAAGCGTCCATAAATTCAGCCGAGACGAAACAGCAGAGCACAGCTGGCGTACTAACGGTGCCTTCTATACTACGGCTATATCTACGGTAATGACTGTACTGCAAGACGACCCGTTTACGGCGGAAGGAACAGTAATGCTTCTTGCACTAGTGGGGAATCGGACTTTATATGTGAATCAGAATCATCAATTCTACTCAAACATGAAAACATGTTAAGAGTGCCGTTTGGAAAACCAATTATTGAACTAAACAAAAAATAATAAAGTTTTTAAAATACATATTACATTTTCACGCTTTCTCTTTTGTGTCATAAACTCTAATTTCATACCTGTATCTAAAAAGGCACGAAATCAAAATGAAGCTACTAGTAGCTTCATTTTGATTTCGTGTTTATGTGGGTACTGTACAGTAAATCTCTCTTTGAGTCGTATTTCCTCATGACTGAGGGTCGTGACTCCCCCGCAGAATTAATTCGTTAGGGGAGTTTTCTTGGGCAGATACATCGTGGTGGGCGCCCAGGTCCTTCCACGGAAGACACATGTCCTCGGATTTTGTGGTCCTCAAACATGTCGGTTTCCTCACGATGTTTTCCTTCACCGTTAAGCGAGTGCAAATCCACACATAACTTGAAAACACAAGTCATTGGTGTAGGGCCGGATTCGAACCAGGGTGCGTCTGGATGAAAAGCAGACACTGGAACCGCTGAGCCACACTCGCTTACAGTAAATACGGTACACATAAAACAAGCACGTAGCAGACAGATACAGAAAACGCGGCACCGGATCAAAGTTCGCATCAGCGTGTGTGCGGGCAGAGATAGAACCGGCTAACGAAGCAAACAATCGACACAGGCAATCCGCGTCCGAGCTCTAACAGCCGGCACCAAGACAAAAGGCTGATGAATCTGATTATTTTGTTTTACTGCCTCTCCCCCTATGAAATCTAAACAAACGTAGCGGAGAAACGAACGCGGAAGTGTTTTGATGATACAAGCAATTCCGTGCTGATACGATGTGTACACGAGCACTTGTATGTATGCGTGCATATGTTTCATAAGCGGTGTTGGTTTGGTAACAACAATCAAAATAACAAAATAGTCGGACGGCATTGCTATTAAAATGTATTAAACTGGGTTTTTACTGTGTCATACAGAATTTCAAAATACAAAACACTACAAATGGCGGCCTCAATATTTTAAATAATTTTAAGTACACCTATATTCGTAGATTCTTTAAAGTTGCGTCCTCTTTTTTGACAAGCATGGATATAGTGTAACTCGAAATACGTGTATACGACACGCGTTCGTCATATGAGTCTTTCAAAAACTTTTGAACCGGGCTTCAGTTTCCAGCAGGTTTTCACGAGTCTTTGAATGACATCTTCAATTACCAGATCAAAGAGCGGTGGCAACGTGTGTTCGTTTGGCGCGGTTCCGTCGCTATTTTTCCAATATGTGATGTTGCAGATGAGAACGCGGCGAGATAGTTTCGATCCTTGTTCGAGCCACGGACCAACAACGTAAGTTGTGTGCAGACCGCAGGATATACAGTATTGGCTCTCACCAAGAATGCATAACGTACTTTGAGTGCACGTCCGGCAACAATATGCAGGCTCATAAATAGTTTAACAAAGTTTGACACGCGGCAATAAAACAGTATTTCGTGCATATTACACCTGCGCTACGTAGAGCACAAATGCACACGTATAAATTATTCGAGCCGTGCGAAATGTAACCGGAGAGTATTCCGGCATTCCGTGCAGGGCCGGCGCGGCGGCGCGAGCCTGTGTCGCACCACTACAGCCTGAAAGGCACGTGGGCTGCATTCCACTTCAATTCCGACATATAATGCGTCCGACCGAATTTTGCGCGGAACGTTACGTTTTGTTACCGCGCACCCGTCCCTTTCTATTTGAAGCCAGAAAATTGTCAGCAGTCGCATGACTGTGTCGAAAAACGAGAATTTCCACATCCGAAACAATAAGAAACGTGAGTTTGAAAAACGGCTGACGAAATACGCAGCCGACGATATCGTGGCGTAAGCCCATTCGGAATGGCATAATGATATATTACAGTAGGCAAGAATCCACCGGGTATCCTCGCGCAGCTAAAGAAAGGAAGCAGCAGCGCGACGCGTTATTTACGACTAGCGATTCCGGTGCAGCTGGGATTGTGCAGGAAATCCACCTGCAGCTCAGATGCAGCTTGAGAATTTTACCTTCTCTTCTAAATAAACTAACGTCAGCGAATTTTCCTACTTAGCTTGTCGACATGGTAACACGAACTACACATAAATTGCTAGGTAACGTAGAAGATAGATTTTTATCAGGGGAACCAAGTTGCAACCGTTCCAGGGACATAAAACCTTACTTAGCGAGCCACAAATCCTCGTAACGCTAAGCCGAGATAAAACACTAAGCTGGCGGCACAGCGAGGCCGCGCACAAATTTTTCACCTCACCTGCGCTCTGTGTGCCGCCAGATATTACTCACACATGAATTATGACGTTTTATAATGAAACTTGGCCTAACTTACAGCCACCGTAACCCGCTCAAAGGAGCCCGCCGCCCTGCATTTTATGTATATGAGAAAATGTAGTTTCTTTACATGTTTTAGTTTGTTATAAAGAACCAGGGAAACATTTGTTGGGGCTTACAATATATTGAAGCTCATACGCGAGAAAAAAAGTATGTATTCGTTATTTGTCTACGTAATTATAAGAGTACCTAATTGTATATAATGTTAATGACGTACAGCTTTATACAAATGTAGCGCAATACCGTTTCTTACCAAACACAAGCAAGAAATTAGAACATGTATTCCAACAACGAAACTCATTAAGATTAAAGCTGTAGTAAATCTTGCGAGCCTCAGCAAACGTTTCCATATACTCGCAAGGAGGAAACCATTACGTGTTTGCCGATGTGCTCATTCAAAAGCGCTTTTCGGTTGTTCAAACGGAGCTGTGGACGCGGACGGAGCTCGGCTTCCGAGATCAGCAAACAGTGAAGAGTAATAAAGCCATTAATTCCGCTTTACGTGCAAATAACATAAATCAGAGCTTGCCGCCGCTTGCGGCGAGCACGCAGCCAGCCGAGCTCAAATTAAGCGCCTGTCATACGTCCGCAAGGAGACGATGCCTACTCTGACTCTCCTAGTATACCTAGCTACTCGCGCTCAGACCACGCAGATTAAAGCGATCGATTTAAAACTTCTGCTAACTCGCTCGACAGCTTAGAAAATACTTATTCAACATTGAAATCATCAAATCGAAAGTAAGGATTTATTTTTCCCTCGCGATAAGTTTGGAGTGTGATTTCTTATAAGAACTTCGTAACTGAAACCGCGTGAGCAAGACTCAATTAGCGATGTAGAATATGCTTATGCTTACGTGTCGTGCGATCATAAGCTCAGACTATAATTAGTTGTGCTAAGCTTAACTGTGCTATTAGAGGAGAATCCCTTATAAGGGATAATATATTATAGTTACGTTTAAGACGAAGGCTATACATATAACTACGGAAGTTCAAGATTTCGCGTAAAGTTCTAAGCAGTACGGCAATTAACAAATCACGCCGCGCAAATGGCTTCGCTAAAAACAACAGCCGAGAGGTAATTTAAGAATAATTCCCGCATAAAGCTTTGTTCTCTAAGAAAAAAATACAAAAGAGTGTTAGGTCGACGCTTTCCCACTGCGGGTGGAAAAGGGGTTGGTTTTAGCAAAAAAGCTCCGAAAGTGATTCCCCTTTAAAGTTTATGTCTTTCTGCCCGGTGCGAGTTCGCTGAATACAAGCTTTTTTATCTCCAAAAGTTAGTAAAGATTACGAAAATCATTAAAAGAAAAAAGGGAAAGTCGCCGCCGGTGATTCGAGTTAAAGTAACATTATATTCGCAACAAAAACGATAAAATACCTATTCCAGTTCGGGCCATTAACCCGGAGTTTCGGTGTGCTAAAGGGGTCGGGATGCATTCTACGGCGCAATAACAACGAAAATATTATCGGCGACGTCTCGAGCTCGTCGACTCGCCGCGCGCTCTCGTTCCGAGGATTAACGAAAATTAGATTTCAATAAGACGGTTGAGTCGAGGCAAGGAACAAACCTAAGTTGGAGCCGGGGAGCGAGGAGACGGTCACGCTCCACCTTTTAATGCAATGTCAGCAACTCTGCGCCCCTCGCCTCTACATGGGTACGCACACCAGCACAGCTCGCATCTGTAAATTGTTTTCTGTCTACGAGTATAGGCAATCCGACTTTAGCCGGCCCAGGAATCTGACGATTCGGATAAACGGCACAATGTGGATTAGCTTTCTTATCCCTCATTTCGTGCAATCCCTGTTTTGCTTTCTGTGCAATGTGTCCTATCAATACAAGGGATTCCTTTTAAAAATACTACCCGACGGAATAAATATGAATATGAATGCTATGCATACGAGAGTACGTTTTGTGTATTTATTTATCGTAAAACGGCAAGCAGAAGGTAATAAAAACTACAAGCCCATTTTGCAGAGCTAAAATATCCAGTAAATATTTGAAGGCAGCAAAGGCAATTAAATAAACAACACCTCAGAGAATTAACAATATCAAGTTGAGTAGAGATAATTAAGATCAGATATCTCAAAATATAAACTACATTTCAGCTCACATTTAATTTAGAATTAGACCCCTGAGTCTGGGCGGATTAAATTGGTATTCTCCTCCGGCGTACAGTTAAAGCGGTATTACTGTACGTATGTTGCGAGCAAATGGCGCAGATTCACCATACAGCCCACATGAACGCCTCACTATTTTATGGAGTTCGTTACTAACGCTGCGACACATGGAAACTATGTCTGAAGCACACACGCAGGCTCGCAGAATACACAAGCCTGCGTGGGGTGCTTCGAATAAAAAGTTGTTTTCGGAAAATAAATTATTCCCCCCTATTCGGCCGTTTCGATTCAAATTGAAAGAGCATCTCTGTATAGAGATTTCTCTAACCGCGAAGGAAGAGAATACAAATAGGCATATAAACGGAAATGAAATGGCTTCATGAATCGTATGGACAAGTCACAGCGTGGGCGTTGTAACTCAGGCGGGAAGTGGGTACAAAGGCAATTGAATCACTCGTAGACTATGCGTCCGAAGGAGGACGGCGAGTAACAAAACAGCTTACAGAACCAATTTGGAGGCGACAAGAGACGCATCAGTCAGATCTCAAGTTTGCATTATGTATTCATTGCATATTCGCACGCCGTTCACGTTCCCTATAGATAGCTGGCATAACTCTCGCAGGGACGCCGCGCAGCCCAAACGAAACAATAGCAGATTATCAAACAAAACGACGTAAATAGTCCTCCGAATAGGAGAAATAGGGCGCGGGTTAAGGGTCCGCAGGATATCCGAATCGCGACTCGAATTCTAGATGAGGTAACGATCAAACCGTGTTTTTGGTTACGTGTCTATAACCCGGGCCCGGATATAAGTTGACATTGTTGGCAGGGCCTCGAAGTTTTCCTATTCTTTGCCGGAGAAAACTACGGCTGAATGCATCGTGCAATTGTTCGATAAAGGCGGCTAGCCGGCAACGTAGCGTTCTTTGCGATCGGTCGCTCACGGGAACTCAAATTCCGAGACGCTTTGTAAATGTCGACTTTTGTGGAGTGGCCTTTTACCTGCATTCTATGACGAGAATGCTATCCACGCAGAGCTCTTTGAAAATCCGCTTCCGGAGAACTTTTTCTGCAAAGCTCGTCGTATTGACTTTGATATTAGCTATCCTAAGCTGAATGTATACTTTGTATTTATTGTAATACTTTGCGAGAAAAGTTAGATTCTTTTACAAACTATTAATTTTTTTCTGATCTAAAGCTTTACCAAAGCGACCCTGATAGAACTTTGTAGCAAACAGCCAAATTAGGTAAGCCAAAAAGGCCGAAAACAAACATAGCAATAAAAATACAAGCCAAAATCAGTTTTGGGGGACAATTGTAGTAGTGTGACAATTCAATTATCCTTTAGTCAGAGCGTCGCAATCTGGCTGGCTCTCAAAACAAAGACCCTGCTAATAGTATCTCGCGAGGGATAAACAGCGCGACACCGAGTTTGTGTTGAAAAAATAAAGGCGCGACGACGGCCGAATAAATGAGAGCGGCGATAAACAGGAGGATCCGTTCCACGGAGGGTCGATACCGATCCGAGTGTTCCGATTCAAATTGAAAGAGCACCTCCAACATGAGATTTCTCAGGCGGCGAGTGGGCGCAGAATATAAATCGACGTATAACCAGAAATGGAAGGGCTGCGAATTTCCGCTTCGCGGTGAACGGCCCGCCCTTAAACCATATTATACGAACGCTGCTACGACTGTTCAATATTTTACCGAAGGAATTAAATCCATCCCGAAAAATATTGCAATTGCAAATGGTTCGCAAGAGACTATTATCGACAAAAAAGAAAAGAACTCTAGCCGTACTTAGCTGTAGCACTGAAAAGGAGATCCTTCGATTTAAGTTCATTGCAAATTAGATTTTAATGAGGACTTGAGCAATATTGACCGGTCGGTCGAGTCGCAGCAGCAGCGAGACCGGGGTTTATAATGAGAATCGGCTTCTTGCCATTCGTTTTATGGTAAGTAAAGGCGGGCGAGCCCTTTGTGCCTGGCGTTGAATGTACGTCACGTTTTTCCAACATAAACTTATTTTAACTCGTTGAATACATTTAGTTAGGTACATATAGGTATATAGTAGCGCGAGCCAGCCTCCCTCATCGCGTATTCCGTCGTATTCGCAACACGCCCAGCCGATATTTACGTAACAGGCGGCTGCGCTGACTCCTGACACCGTCTTCTGCGCTCTAACAAAGCGCGCTTATATTGAGTACATATAACAAATCTGCAGCGTATGTATCTCCGTACACGTGTCTTCCCAAACTCGATTACATAATATTCTTTGTTGATTCTTATCTATCCACTTTCCGTTCTGTTTATTTACTTTCGTGCGCCCAATAAACGCGTTACAGTATATGTTGTTTGCCGACATTTCATTTTATTAACCTTTATAAACGGGCTGGGCACGGTACGTCTAAATGTCAAGTCGCTCATGCTCAAGTAGTACAAAGACATTAATCATATTAAGTTTTAAGTATCGAGATTGCGCGAGTGTCCTCAGTCTTATACGATCAAGTTATATGGTTAATCAGTCAAAGCAAATCGCATTGCCTTTGTGTCCAATAGAAATACATTTGGTCCAGTGCGCATAATAGGAAGTGAAGTGTAAAGAGGTACATCTCGCAGGGTATTTAGCCGGCGCAAGACGCCCGGGCGGCGGAAGGAGCGAAGGAGGCGAGCGGAGCGCCCAGGGCGGCAGGACGGCAGGGCGGCAGCCTCTCTAACTTTATTAAGCACGCCCGAATCAAGGTGACGCGCCAACACAATGCCCTATTCAGATTTAAATAGCTTTACGCCCAATTGCGCCTCAATATGGCGCCGGCTATCCCGGATAGTTGGCGAAGATATAATTAAACAGAGATAAGAGGTGAGTTCACAGTTCGCGCCGAGAATGCCGAACAATGCTCTCCAATCTATTAATCCGCACCCTTGTTACGTGTCGGATTTAATGAGTAATATTTGACGAGTCATCAACATTTTCATATTCCAAGTCGCTCGCAGAGTGTAATAACAAAAAACACAGAGCACGCAGAGTGAATTAGAGTTTCAAGTTGGAAATTAGAAGATGGAAATTGTACGCAGCGTCGACGACACTTCGGAAATTGTGAGTCGGTAAAGGATACCGCCTACGTTGCTAAGAGAAACTTTCAACGCCTAAGCACACCTAATTTGGGAAGACTTCGCATTAACTAGACAATATAATCCTTCAAGTTTGAAGTAGATTTCGGTTTGGGCAAGTAACACACGCGTTGCCATGAGAACAATGGCGCGCGACAAGTGGAGGGCTGCGGGTTCGGCCCGAGCGAAGTTTGGCAATTATGGCGACCGCATGTCTGAGAGCGACGCTACACTCATTAACGACTGAAACTCGACTCGTCTAGATTAAAAGTCCGAGAGATAGGAGCCCGCGCGAGACGCGCCAACTGGATAAACAAATAGACCAGTTAACACTTCTCCGATAGTTGGAGAGCTCGCGCTAAGGACTGCCGCGAATCCTGTAATGAATGTTCCGCTAATAACGACGCTTAACTGAACCCAATTCCTCCCCTTTTACCATTGGGAAAGTGGCTTTGTTTGGAAATAACTCGTTTAATTCGGTGTTTACGCACGATCTGTAACGAGTCGCACGCAAACAGCGCTAGCGAAGCACCTTTGATGTATTAGTGAGTTGAGAAAACAATGGTTGGAGTTCTGTAACTAGTTAGCGGGAGGCTGCCGACTCGGAGAACATCTGAACAAATATGGAACGTACTTATGATTTCTTCAATAGTTCAAGCACTCTCAGCTGGAGTGCTCGCTCTATTTTGGGGAAATATTTGTGGCAAACATCGCGCCGGCGATGCAGCGCCGAGTCGTTAAATTAATTCAATCCCAGTTAACGACTTCGCAGCCAAATACAAATTATGGCGGAACAGATCGTAAACAGCTAATGTAAAAATATATTAGCGGCAGTATCCGTGAATCCGCTCCCTTTACTTCGCTAGTATCCTAATTTATCCTATTTAGTGAGGTAATTATTTGGTGAAAAGTACGGTTCGGGCCTGTTTCTACTTATTAGCATGTCAAGTAAATCAGGAGTCCCGCCTCCTATAAGGAGCTTTTGTGTATTCCAATGAAATCGCTTCCTGCGACTGAACAAGATAGAAAACAACGAACGCGCTCTTGGAAATATTAGAATAATGAATGAATGAGACATCCAACTGATTATTGTTTTCGCAATCAATTGTTACTTTGATGTCGAATTGTTTGTTTTCGGTTGTTCAAACAGTTTCATAACAATATTTGTTTTTTTACTTCTGTAAGGTTAACTGACAAGAGAATAATAATAATACGTACTTATTCGAGCATTTTAAGGTTACCATTTAATTCCCAAAAACGTTGCATAAATCACTAATCTAATATAAAGTAAGTGAATGAGAAGTAATATGGCTTTATTTCAATCGTAAAGTAATACGCAAAGATCCTAGTTTTGTTGGTGCTAATCTGAAGGTTAAATATATGAAATGAAATGAAATAGTTTATTGTCAGGCAACTAGGTTATTAAAGGTGTTAACACTCTTATAGCATAATCTAGGAACTAGGTAAGTTATAAGACAAGAAGGATCTCTAGCCGCTGCCCGTATGGGCTTACAGACATTGTGTTTTAAGTTAAAAAGTAGGTAATTTAATCTTATATTTAAAACAAACAATGCAGATGTCAAGATTAAATTTTAGAGAATGTCAACCAGAGTTGTCATTGTATGTTGTCCCTATCTTTGTCTTCCAGGAACAATTTTACAGAATAGTAGGCTATATAATTTTAAGTACTAGTACAAAAAGTATATAAGAAGCATCCCGCGGTTTCACTCACGTAAAATAGTAATACTGGTATCAGTTTTCAAACTACCGTAAGAGCCTCGACATGTAAGTGCAGCATATTGTTCGTATGTGATGTTTTCAAACAAACCTAAGGCCCTCATACATTCAGCATGGTATATCTATCGGCATAATGTCGAACGAGTTCGAACCGAGCAGCATTTTAGGTACTTTTGTCGTCATTTCGTCGAGCTAAAATCAGCTCTAGCCACTGCGATTACTGATTATTATCATTATTTTTACACCTTCTACATGTTAATTTCACTGTTGTGCATGTAAATGACAGATGTCAATATAATTATTCGTGTACCTCCATATTCTGCGTACACATAAAAATGTTGTTATTTATCTACCCTGAATAAACGACAGTCCATATACAATGGTGGTTTAACTGATATACAAGCTCCCTTATTCTTAGGTTTTTTTTTACACGAAATGAATTACGTTTGACTATAGCCTGCCTAATGTTAAGCACGCTTGCCTAGAAGAAACCTATTTACTAGGTAAACTAGTTACAAACTTACCTGCAGACTGGGATGCACGGCTAGCTGCAGCAGCGTGCGTACAACTCCCAAGTGTCCTTTGTTGACAGCTATGTGCAGCGGGGTCTGTCTCCGCCGGTTCCTGGCGTTAAGGTCGGCCCCCGCGGCGGCGAGCGCGCGCAGGGCTGCGGGCTCGTCCCCGAAGGCCGCGTGGTGCGCGCCGCGGTCTCCGTCGCGGTCCTCCGCGTCGGCCTCCGCCCCTGCTTCTACCAGGGTACGGATCACCTCCACGTGACCGTTCTGGGCAGCCGCCTGGGTAGCATAATAAACCATGTTAAAACTTTAAACAATGGCAACATTAAACAAAGATTATCGATACCTTAAATTTGCACCATGCAAAATGAAATGCAATAAAATACTTTTAATTTGAATCGTCATGTTGAGTTCAAAGAGATTTGGACTCCAGTATTATTTTCACAACCTGTACGAAAAATACGTAGCATGTGATTTAGATATGGATAATAATAATAATAATCGTTTATTTGCACACTATTGCTTACAACTATATTGCTTATACATATATTACTTAGGAATAAACATTAGCTCACAAATGATAAGTACTATATTTCCCCCACTAGGTTACCCTGTGTCGGGGGAAATTTGCTCGTCCACCAGTATTTACAGATAGATATTTTGTAATATACTTACTAAGACTAAAGTAAATACTAGAAATATCATGTTTCCAATACATGTGGTGAATTGGTGAAGATACTTGATTTCGTTGGATAGAAATACATACCTACGTGAAAGACAAAAGAGATAAATATGCCGGGACATTGTAGGAGTATTAATATTATTTACATATACATATGTATACAATTCAATATAATATATATGATAATTGAGATATAATTAAGAATAAAGAGGTATTTAGGAGAAGGAGCGTGTGAGTGTATGTGTTAGTGTAGTGTGTGTGTATGTGTGTGTGTCTGTTGTGTAGTGCAAAGGTGTAAAAACACAACCATCGCGTGGATATTCTAAGGTCTTAAATTATAGGTAGCCTTTTATTACCTGAATAAAGAACTTTATTATTAATAATAATAACCTACTTGCATAGTAGTATGCAGATAGATATCGTCGATCTATACAATATTATATATATATATATATAGGCTAAGGTTTAGAAAGTACCCATTCGTTTTAAGGCTTCATTTTTTTTTACAGATAGCTTATATTATTAGAAACCTATATACAAAATCTTATTTTTAGGAAACTTATGGTTTTTGAGATATAATTATTTAAAAATCAGGAAAAAGACGTGAAAAAATCGACCATTTTGACACCTTCCTGTCATTTTGGCGGCCATTCGCGTTTCGTTTTACGAATTACTACATGTAATGGTATTTAATAATTATAAAATATACATAATATTATCTATTTTGGTACAAAAAAATCAAAGGTCTTATATTTTATGAAAAATACATATATACGTAATTTTATTTATTATTTGATCGCAAACTTTTACGTAGTTATAATATTTTGTGTGTAATTTGTAACTTGATGAAAGAAACGTGACGCCATTGTTTTTTTTTAGTATTGGCGTCACACTCTTCGCGTATTTGCCAGTGTCAAGTAATTTTCTTTCTTCTTCGATGCATGCTTGAGGTTAGGTTAGAATAGAAGGGGATGGCGGGGTCGAGTGAGCGAGCGTAGCGGGTTGGGGTGTACTTTACGGGACGCTTAACCTAACCTAACCTGTTGTAGTGCAATTGTTGGACTCGAAGTCACTTGTCTGTGACAGAAGGTAGATTAGGTTCGTTAGGTTGCTTTCTACCACGCACATGCGACGACGAGCGAAGCGAGGAGGAGCCAAGTCCTGTTGTAGTGCAAGTGTTGGACTCGAAGTCACTTGTCTGTGACAGAAGGTAGATTAAGTTCGTTAGGTTGCTGTCTACCACGCACACGCGACGACGAGCGAAGCGAGGAGGAGCCAAGTCCTGTTGTATTGCAAGTGTTGGGTTAGGTAGTTAAGTACCCCATAGTGAAATCGTAGTACTTAACCTCAAAATACAAAAATGGTCATATCTCAAAAAGGGGGGGGGGGGGTTCCGATGCCCCCCCCCTTTTGGGGGGAGGTTCCCACCCCTCCCCCACCCTCCCCTCCCCCCTCAACCCCCCCCCCTCGATTGGGTACTTTCTAAACCCCACCCGGATAGGGAAGGCTGTGGATGATGATGTTGATAACAGTATGCCTTCGTAATCATCTCAAGATTTAGTAAGCGTATTATTCGTATAGTTCTTGTGTAATAGTTGTTGTAGATGAAGTTTAAAAAAGTTAGTTTTCGTTTTTTTTTAGATTTTTTTAGTTTAGTGTACCTGCAGCGCAGTATGTCCCCCGTAGAACCCGTTGACGTCTGCGTGCGCTGCGTCGGCGCGCGCCAGTATGTCCGCGCAGCGCGCCGCGTCTCCGTTGGCGGCCGCCTTCACCAGCTCCTCGTTGGCGTCTCCGCTGGCGTGCGTCTCGAACAGCTTCTTGAGGAGCGCTGAGAGACGCTCACCTGGGAGATGAAGTTTGGTGGATTTGAGTATCAAATAGGGTAATGTCTCTCTCTTGAGTCGTATTTCCTCGCGACTGAGGGCCGTGACTCCCCCGCTTAAATTAATTCGTTAGTTTTCTTGGGCAGATACATCGTGGTAGGCGCCCAGGTCCTTCCACGGGAGACACGTGTCCTTGGATATTGTGGTCCTCAAACATGTCGGTTTCCTCACGATGTTTTCCTTCGCCGCTAAGCGAGTGCAAAATCTTCACCACTACTTATTGAGATACATTAAACTGTGGTTTATACCTCTCATTATAATGTTCTAGTCAATAATTGCAGATATATGTATAATATTTAATAGATGTAGTGTACGATGTTTATGCACAAGAGAACTCCCCTAACGAATTAATTCTGCGGGGAAGTCACGACCCTCAGTCATGAGGAAATACCACTTAAGAGAGAGAGACACAGAGAGTGGTGGAGATTTATGTATCACAATAATAAGGTGGAGTATTGTTTGAATGTATCACTGTCTTAAGGCAAGTGTAAATACTAGTATGTTCACCTGAAGAGTTCCCAGGGATGCTCCCATCCGACGAGGCCACCTTAGTGACTGCGTTGGGGTTGTACGTCCACGAGGTGTTGCACACTTCCACCTTCAGGTCGTTGTCGTGGTAGATCTGCTGCACGCGACCTATTTTACCCAACGTCTGGAAATGGGAACCCTAATTTAGCAATGACCCAAAAATGCTGAGTAAATAGTCTCTTTTCATGTCCCATGGTATGGTCCTATTAGATTTTCGCACTCGCACCAAGTTAGGAAGAATACTATGCTCTGCACATTGTTACAAATAGAGTCTAATGGCGAAATTGTATGCACATGAACGATATTGCACATATGCATTGAAGATCTGCATTGATCACCTATGAGTTTAAAGGTATATTCATGTGCACTTTTTTGTCATTCTTCGCAGATTCTATTCTACACTAATTGTACAGTAGAATCAATAGTCCAGCGTTACATCTGAAATGTCAGAACACTATTGTGCCAGGAGCATAAGGCGATATTTGCTTATCTGCATATGCGATCTTTCTGCATATGCAGAGAAGATACTATTCACATAGTATCACGTACAACACGTAGCATTAAGTATATAAGATGTTAGTCTTAATAAGAACACATTCATTCGCATACATATTGATAATATACAAGTCACAATATACTTTGATACATCCCAAGATGTAGGTGTTTAAATTATCCCATCACCCTTGCCACTCCGGCAAAGTGGTGACACCGACGTGATAAGTGAAAGTTGCAACGAGCTTACAAGTTTATCAAGAAAATGGATTCTTCCCCCTACAAGTCGAGACGCAGCGGATCCTTGGGAGTAACAGCCAGCACCGCCACTTTATCCCGCATTCTGGAGTGCGGGAGAGATCAACGTCCGTTATGGTATATACAGTTTTAGAAGTTTTAGAAGAAGTGATCCAGCAGCAGTCACGGAAAACCTGGACAATCAACAAAATGGACCAAATTGCCGACAAGATCATGGAAATTATGAAATTTACTGAAGTATCAGCAATAAGAAGAAACAACAACAAAGATGATGACAGCGAATCGACTACCGTTCTAGCACAATACGCAGAAATGTGTGCTCTTCAGCATAACCGATGGAACTTTCCACGCAGCAATTATTGCCACTCCGGCAAAACTATCGCCACCATTCCAGTGAAGTCAATTTGTCCATAAGAAAATCAGTTTCAAGCTACCGGATGTGAACTCGCCTAGAAATTAGTATATTAAACGTAGAAATAATTCACTAATCTCAAATAAACTTATATAAAATGTCAAAAAGCTGTCACCTCCATTTTATTGTAGTCAACTAATCTATACGAGTAGCAGTATTAAATTACCGGTGCCATGGCCTCTGCCCACTCCCCGTGTCCGCGCTGCAGCTGCTTGACGCGCTCCTGGTCGGCGCACACCTGCACCAGGTCCCCCACCGCGAACCCCCCGCCCGCCGCGCCGCCCCCGGTCACTGACGCGGACGCACTCAGGTTGCCACTGCACACCTGGAGTTGAGATATTTATTGTATTTATAAGCAAGCAGCACTTTCCTGATGCTATATCACACCATATCTAAATTGTTTTTATAGGCTAAATACAACAACAATATTACACACATATACATCAAATTGCGGTAAACGGTTTAATCATTGTGAACATAGTAGGGGACATAACCAGACAAGCGATGCTCTGCCAAAACTAACACAGGTCACCACACACTCAGCAACAGAGTGGTTGATAACTGGAACAGACATTCTGACGCATAAAGCGGCGTTTAAACGGCGCCGACGTTTAAGCCGAGCCTGGCTCCGCTCGTGGTTCGCCGCGCCACGCGCTGTGTAAACAACTGCGCTCGGCGCGGCTCGGCAAAGTTCGCACGATCCATCACTTGTCGGTTTTTTCGACACAGATCAAAGGCGCGCGCGCCATCTGCGGCTCGGCTTGTGTTAATACGCGCCGTCTAAACAGTTGTCACAGAGCGCGCGACGAAGGAAGACAGCGCGATGTGTAGCCGCCACGGACGGCTCGGCTGGCGTAGGATCGTGCTACCCCGCGTCGTTTAAACGAGCAGGCTTGCGTCCGTATTTAGCCGAGCCGCATCTCCACGGGCGGCTCGGCTCGCGTAGGATCGGGCTAGCCCGCGTCGTTTAATCGCGCCTTAACATAAATACATTGCTGATTTAATATCGATATGTACATACGGCCTTTTACAGTATATAATTTAGATGAATATTTTCGAAGATATTACAGATTTAGTTTGCAGCGTTATTGACGGCTGCGCCTATGTTCGAGCAGCCCTTACATATTTAGATCTGCAACGTTTTGATGGGGTTTTTTTAGTGTTTAAACGGATAGTATTTTAAGAGGACGGTTTTAAGTACATATCGTACATATGTGACCGTGCAAAGCCGGGCAGGGCCGTTAATCTTTTAAATATATAAAACTCAAAGGTGACTGATCTATATACACAAAGCTGAAACCACTGAATGGATTGGGCTGAAATTTGGAATGAAGGTAGATGTTATGACGTAGGCATCCACTAAGAAGGGATTTTTGGAAATCCCACTTTTAATGGGGTGAAATGGGGATGCAAGTTTTGCTTCTTAATGCGAGCGAAGCCGCGAGCACCCACTATTATTATTAATAACTGCAACTCACCTTGGTAAGTACAGCCGGATTGAAAGTCCACCGGTTCCCGCTGGGGTACGTGACTACAATGTCGTGGTCCTCATCGATGCCGACGACAGTGCCCGTGGTGCCGAGACACTCGAACATGCCGTCCGTCCAGCCGCCGTGGCCGTGCTGCAGGGACTGCACGATCTCCAGGTCCAGGTCTACGTTCACCTGGAAGCAGTAGTTAATAAATCAGTTATAGGTATGTATATTAGAAAGTTAGAAGGAAACATCTGGGTAAGAACAGTGCAAGACTATTGGCGATAGAGGGAGACCTATACATATATAGTTATCATTAGGCTGATGATGATGATAATGGTGAGGTACATTAAAATCTTTGTATCTACAATAATAAAATATAAAAACAAGTGAAGGAAAACTAAACATACTACTTCTAACTACTACAAAAAGGGGCACTTAGAAAATCTTTAGAAAAGCCTAAAGATAATCTAAGTGCTCCAGCCCACTACCTGATACGTTGAGCCAGAAAAAGGCCAGCATTTTGGTCATGCGTCGCGTCAACCAAGCGCTCCGAGAGGTTTTGGAAAATAGTATGGGCTCCCGGGCCCCACGGCCCCAAAGTCTCGACTCCAAAAGGCTCAAAGATGTAACCTCGGCCGAGGTTAGCATATTTGCGTCTCTTGTGATGCTCGGCAATAATAGCCGCCGCTCCAGCCCGACACCGTGTCATAGACAGATGAGACGGCGCCAATGTGTCGACGCAAGTTGCGTCCCACACAAGGGGCCGACCCAACTTCCAGGGCACAAGAGTCATACCGTCAGGTCTTTTTCCATCGTCACGTGCTAGGCCGCTCGGTTCGAGCATAGCTGCAACATTGGCAGTGGAAAAAGCCCGGCGAATGATGTCGTTCAGACTAGCGTGGCGGCTAATTCTACCAGCACTCCTCGAACATGAGAGGCCGTGGTGCCCGAGCTGGTCGACATCAGTATCTTAAGCATTAAGATTGAATTGAAATACAGAGAGATTTTTGTTATTTTGCAATACAAACATAAAATAACAGGTACAATAGGTACCTGTTTGCAAAAGTAGGTAAGCACCTACCGTTGCAGGCAAGCTTTAACTCAATTTGTGCTGGCTGTAAACAGTCAGCGAAAGAAAAGAACTAAAGTAAAATTTAGTTGTATTAACCGGCTAGCACTTACGTCAAAAATTACGTCGAAAAAAAAGGAAAGTTCGGGAAGCAATAGAAATAGGTCGACATCCAAACTTTAATCGTGACCGAGGATGGACATTGGCACCTGCGTGGAGACCTGTTTTAAACTCTGGCCGGGAGGACGATGTAGCTGAACATCTACCACTAGACACGGTCAGCATAGTGTGCGCGGACCCCAATATCTTGGTGCAACGGATCTCAAGCGACGAGGAAGAAATACACGATCCGCCGGTGGCGCCTCGATCGCCTATCCTCACCCGTCGCGGTGCGCGAGCGGTTGCGAGAGCGGAGCGGGCGCAGAAGCGGGGGGGTGCGGCAGTGAGTCGGCGAACCAGTCTGGACGAGGCGGCCAACCGGGACGCGCGTGCTGACTCGTCCTCCTGATGATGGAAACCTCAGATTTCCGAAACTTGTCGAGCTAATTTTTCGACGTAATTTTTGACGTAAGTGCTAGCCGGTTAATACAACTAAATTTAATCATGCCTTACGGGAACTATAATAAAGTAAAATTATTAAGCAAGGCTAGTAAGCAGTTCCAAATATCAAATAAGATATGAATACTCAATGTTAACGGAACAATAAAAACATATTGGGCTTCTTTTATGGGTTAGTTGATTATTTCTACTATCGGCTAATTATTTCTACTGGTTTCAACAGAAGATGATTTCATTAGAACATTCAGTTAGTGTTTTTATTCCAGCACCATTATTCAATCTCTCCAAAATAATGACTTACAAAAGACTTTAAATCGTAAATTTGAAAATTTGTATAGAGACATTTTTGTTTATGTGTGAAAACTCAAAAATACCATTACATACAAATACTTGGATGAATTATATTTTTATAAATCTTAGATGTTCTGCAATTAGCCAATACATACCAAGCTTTGGCCACAAGTGTGCAATTGTAGGTATGTATATCCCATCATCAGGCGAATTACGGTCAAGTTAAAACCCCATTCCTTGTTAAAAAAAATAATATGAGGTCTATACCTGATCTCCAACTTGCAATCCATGGGGTCCTGTCCTGCCCGGGCCTAACTCTCCCAAGAGGGGCAAGTGCTCTTTGTAAACGTTTTGTCCTTTCACATCATTCACAACCTGAAACATTTACAAGTAGGTACACATAAATGATTGCTAAACGACGAGACATAATGTAATTACGAATTTCTGTAACATTAGGTCTTAAATTGGAATTTTAATTTATCAATAAATTATTATCTATTTATCTATCTATCATGGATTTATTTCAGTGATTAGTCATCTTTATTACTAATAAATTAACACAGGTCAAAATATATAACAAGCACTACCAATATGAAAGCCGAAAGGAACAGATTATATACACAGACCAGAACATAAAATATATTTTTATCCCAGTTCAACATTCCATACTAATATAAACATATTAATATTCAGCTTTTCTTAAATGCACTTGTTGCTGTTTTAAATTGAACCAGTACATTATATCATGCATACTTATAATAGATAGAAAGGTAATCTAAAATCTTGAAGTGACAATACTCCATTTTATCCTCAAATAAAGCCATATATAGTGCATATCATATTCAAAAGTACCATACTCATAAGTTTCTTAGGAATAAAGCCCACCTTTAAATCAGCCATGCCCTCGAACCCGACCCGGTACAGGTTCTTGGCTCCATTGTCCCACACAACATATGCAGCGGAGCGCGGGCTGGCCGCCGACCAGTCTTGCACCTCGTTCACTTTGCCGCGCCTGTGGTTGCCGCCATCCTGGTCTTCCCATTGCCAGTCCACCTAGAATGTATGTGTGCAAGTATAAATAAATAGAAGAGAACCATGGTGTGTTACTTATGTTTCGAAATACATTGTTTTGGAACCTTTGTTCTTCTGAGAAATCTTTATCACTTACATAAGATCATCAAGGAAGTACAGTGCAATATTGATATTTAATAATGTGTTCCAAGTACTTTGCATATTTTGTTTCTAAGAACTATTTTTGGAGTAAGATTGCTGATATATAGTTATTTTGTTATCATGAAAAACAATGTAATTAAATGATACACTCATACAACTTTGGCTGCATCAAAGTCTGCTCTTTTCTTATAATTCAGACTGCTCTTATCCTGACTGTTTCAAGAATAGAATGCATAATCAAGTTTTGTCTGGGCAAAGTCAAGCATAATACATACAAAATATTATTATTCACTTTCCATCTATGAATAATTGATACCTTTTAATCAAGTGAGTGCTGTCAATCCCGTAAAATATACTGTATAGTAATAAGTGCCATCAATCACATTGTGTACTGCATGTACACTTAAAAACAATACTGACCCCTCTAACAACCCTAGCGCCAGGGAATATGCCCCTGACAGCTTGCTTCTTGCTCTTCCTGCGAGGCTCCACGAGGCAGCGCTGGGAGCCGGGTGCGCTGATGCGGTAGAACCTGTGCCTCAAGTTGTGCTTGTCCCCGTGATAGCACACTGAGCACAGGTCGTAATTGCTGCATTCAGCACACTTCCAGCGAATACCTTTAAACAAATTTGGTAATACTTAAATTAAATTTTCCACCTAAATCCATGTGTATCTATTATTCATATTTCCATGCATATTATATCAAAACATCAATATAAACATAACTGTTAATATCATGTAGACTTCATTTTCCTTATTAAATTGTGTTCTCAAAGAATGTAGATGACAAAATAGATTTTAAACTAAATTGTCGTATATTGTGTTAACAAATGTTGAGATCTTAATAAATTAATAATATAAAAACTCCTATTGTCACCATTAATATAGATCATGGAAATGACAAGAATACATTTCAATGAGAACAATATAGACAGCACTGATCTCCATCAGTGTTGTACTGATGGAGATCAGTGATAGACAGGCATACAAAATACTTTAACTCAGCAAACAATGTAGGTACATTCTAATAATTAAAACTGTTTTACATAGGTAAGATAAGATAAAAGATAAAAATAATTTATTTCCAAAACAGAATGAGTTCATAAATTATATCAATAGAACAGCAATAAACAGTTAAACAAACTACTCCTAAAACAAACTCAATTTATACACCAAAACACACATTAACCTTTATAAGGTAGGTAAATTCCCATTCCCAGTTATCAACGTAGGGTTCTGCTAGGAAAAGTATAGTCCATTAGGGTTCCTTGCCAAAAATAAATCGGGAGCCCCTGCACTAGAGTCTAGTATCTATTGACTAGTCTAGTGACCAGACTGTAGCATTGTATAATTATATATAATATAGTTATATTGTGTCTTAGTGTTTAATCATTCAGTTCAGATGGAACCCCGTAAGCCGAATGTGTCTGATTTTAAGGGAAGGTAAGGATTTTGACAGGACTCACCCCGCTGCTGACTGAATATGGAGTCAAGCCCTTTGGATGGTTTAACTTTATCATTTTGCAAAACCCTAAAGCTCTAAGGCTTTAACATGCTATGTGAGCTAGAACTTATAGTATTTGCAATAAAGACTCATTCTTTTCTACAAAACACTTACTGATTAATGGAATAGAATGAGATTGATAAATCAGTTCTATTAATTACTTAGTGTAAAATAGTTAAATGCTAATAAATAACAATGATAAGTATATCAGTCATAATTATGTTGAGTTCTCACCAAATATTGGTTGCTGGCGGCATGTATCACACATAGTGCCTTCATGTTTCACTCCAGTAGGAGCACTGTCCAATATGCGTAAATCATAAGCCCCAGAACATCTGTAGTTTGCAGCTGTGCCATTGTCCCATACAACCACCACTTCTTCAGGTGACTCGAAATTTCTCACTGTGCCCACGTGACCTTCCCCTCCATCCTGAAAGAAATAAACTTTTCATTTAATGGAGATTATCTGAGGGTAGGAGCTTTTTGTAACTAACACATTTTCTTTCGGAGACCACGAGTCATTTATTTATAAACAGGTGACATGAGAGGCAAGGTAATCCTCAGAATCTTGAAAGAAATTCATGAATCATAGAATAATCATCCCCTAAAAGTTGAGGGTACATGAGAAAAGCTTAGTTCCTAGAATGTTTATTCGTACGTTAACGGTATCTGTATACAAGGGAACTATGTCCTAACGTGCGATGTGGAGAATATTATTAGGAAAGGCTTATAATTTTGCTTAGATTCTCCGTAATTCTATGGAATGGATACGAAAAAATAAACAATATCTACCTGTTTGCCCCACTTCCAATCTGGCCCTCGTATCACTCGAGCTCCAACCCCTTCCATCATAAATCTTGAAGCACGCGAAGACGTTGAAGAACCAGGTAAATTTGGTTCCATTGTAACGATTATAACGGATAGTTAATGAAGAAAATTTATGAAAACAAATAGTTAACTTCGATACGTTTCCTGAACTGAAACCAGGAAACACAAACCAGAAAACAGTCTTAGTATACACTGACAGTGACATATAAATTTTATGTCTAAGCTATGTTTTTGGGAATATGGAAGGAATAATTTAAGAAAAAAGTTGTCCATACATTTCGTCATTCTCTAACCTTCCTTTATCCATATCAGTTATAAAAAAGTGGTGTTATGTGAACATCACACATGCCCGAAACAAATCAAAGTCCTGCGTCCCGTCAACTTACTTGCGGTATAGGATGATCGAAATTTCACGAATAATTTGAAAGTAACTGTACTATATCACATGTAGAGCTACTTTTCGACGCAATTACGGAGGTAGACGTTAGCTAGCCGTTTATTAAAATTAAATTAATTTTAAAGTAGGTAGGTAACTTTAAAAATGATAACTTGCCAAATGCGGCCAGCTATTAGGTATAATGATTAGCGTGATATGCTTGGAAATATTAAACGATCATTCCCAAGAAACCGATCTGGTATATCAAGCTTTGAATAAGAAAGGCATGATATTTTAGATATGTACACAAATCAAAATGGAATGGACTCACCAAATCACTTCCATTTCACCCAGATACTTGATCCTTCCAACGTTGAAGAAGAGTCCAACATCTCGTATATATGAAGAGCACGGCCGCTCAGTAGGTACCGCGCCGCACGCGCTGCCGCTGCATTAGTGAGCCTGTGTGAAGTAGCACGCAGGCTGTGCGTTTGCTGCCGAAATCCTGATCTGCTGGAGACGACATGATACGATCTTCGCCAACCCGATTATCGATGAGCTACCGGGCCCCGCGAAAACATTGTTAACCCGTATGCTATTAACAAATAGCACTTATTCACGCACTATGACAGTCTATCAGGTTTCCCGCAAAAAACCGTTGGAAATTAAATATTTCAGAATAGCACTTAAACACTATCACAATCCATTAGGTTTTTACGAAAAACCGTTGGGTTTAAATAACTCAATATTGCACTTTTCACGCCCGAAATAATCCATGAGGTTTTTCGAGAACACTATTGTATATAAACTTAAAAAATCTCCAAAATAACACTTGACCGCGCACTAAAACAGTTCATACGGCATTTCAAAAACGCCGTTATATTCAAATTTAAAAATGTTCCAAAATAACACGTGATCGCGCACTGAAATAGTTCATACGGCCTTTCAAAAAATGCCGTTATATTCACATTTAAAAATGCTCGAAAAAGCACTAAATTGCGCACTCAAAGAGTCCATGCGGTCTTTAGAAAACGCTGTTATATTTAAAATTCAAAAATATTGCGGAACAACACTTCATCGCGCACTAAAAATCACTATGCTAGGTCTTTCCGAAAGACCTCTAGAAAGATTGTTCCGATAACAACCGATAAAGATTCTTTAAAACTTGAAAATTAAAAAGATATTGCTAGAAACAAGTTAATTCAAAAACGTGCGTTCAGTTTGAGAAGTAACGACGCTATGACGGAAAGAGATCCACCACCCTCTCTAGTCTCTGGCGACCGAAGAGAAAAGTTGGTGACAGGTGCTCTGATTGGACGACAAGGTAACCTGTGATTGGCGGAGACCTAGGAAGGCGCTGATTGGCCGAAACTAAAGGGAAGTAAAGATGGGTTAATACTAATAATTCCAGAGATTAGATGATACTAATGTATTCGTTTGGTAATATTATAATATTCAAACTAATATGTTGGGATCAGTCATATCATCGTTAACAAATCTGTCACTAATAACAAATGTCAAACGTATCAGTATCACTAGTCAACTGGAACACTGATCAATCGAATCTGTGTTGCTCTGAGCTTGTAGTAAGTAGTTTAATGTGCGTACCGAATTGTTTAATATTGATATTGGTGGCTATTGTTCTTTATGTCGTTAAGTTTTTACAATTAGGTTGGTTTATCTAATATTATGATGATCACCGTATTAAAAATCAGAATGTATAAATTAAAAAAGGACAGCGGAAGTAACTTTTTCTGGTACCATTTCTCAAGCATTTCTTTAATAGGTAGGTTAGATTATTGCCATAAATAAGTACCTAAGTACTTTACAGTATTCATTTGGAATACTTAAATATCAATAATAATACCTATGTTTAATCTTATCTTAAAAACAATACGCTGCACTAAATTCTGGATTAAAATTGTGGTAATTATATACATTTACACATTGCGTAGGTAAATGTAGGTATTGAAATAAATACTAGTAAAAGAGTTTATACGTATATATTTTAAAAACGTACCACTGAAATACGGTGTTTTGCTAGTACAATTTGCACCTTAAATATAATTTAGTTGTATTAACCGGCTAACACTTACGTCAAAAATTACGTCGAAAAATTAGCTCGACAAGTTTTGGAAATCTGAGGTTTCCATCATCAGGAGGACGAGTCAGCACGCGCGTCCCGGTTGGCCGCCTCGTCCAGACTGGTTCGCTGACTCGCTGCCGCACCCCCCCGCTTCTGCGCCGGCTCCGCTCTCGCAGCCGCTCGCGCAACGCGACGGGTGAGGATAGGCGATCGAGGCGCCACCGGAGGATCGTGTATTTCTTCCTCATCGCTTGAGATCTGTTGCACCAACATATTGGGGTCCGCGCACACTATGCTGACCGTGTCTAGTGGCAGATTTTCAGCTACATCGTCCTCCCGGCCAGAGTTTAAAACAGGTCTCCACGCAGGTGCCAATGTCCATCCTCGGTCTCGATTAAAGTTTGGATGTCGACCTATTTCTAAATTAAATCATGCCTTACGGGAACTATAATACAGTCACCTTAAATATATTAACATAAGACTCTATATCATGATTTAACTGCCCGCCTATGGTAAGGCTCAGCGATCTCGACATTGACATCAACACCTAAATGAAGCCGTCTCACTCTTTCATGTTATGAACGGAATCATTTTTACTCATATTCCCGAATCCGCTTTACGAGTGAATACGAACTAAACTAATCCGAATGTTGATATCCAACTCATGTTGGATGGTCACTACAGAGATTAGTTCACTCACCGTGAAATATTAGTGTATCATAGTTGGCCAGATTGTAATCCATGAATCCGACCCAATATCAGTAATCCCTAAAGTGATATGAATATATCAGCAACACCACTAAAAATTTCACAGTTATACTAATAGTTCATATAAATACCGCATTTATATATCACAACAATGGAAGGCTTTGACGATCCAGGAGTTTTCTTCTCTGATAACTTTGGTGTTGAAGAAAACGAATCCCAAGTTAAAGCTAACCTCCAAGCGGTAAAGAAAAAGTTTAAAGAGTTTATGAGGCAGTTTCACACTGGAAATTTCAATTATAAATACAGGTAATATCAAGATTCTTTGTCATCTATTAGACACGCTCACTAGAAAACATAAATATCACAAAGAATAATAAAATATTTCAACATGGGGAGGGGGGAGGGGGTAAGCCCCCCCTAAAAGTGGGGGGGGCGCGGAGATCAATAGTTTTCGAGATATGACCATTTTTGTATTTTGAGGTTAAGTACTACGATTTCACTATGGGGTACTTAACTACCTATTATATTTTTTTTTATATTTAATAACTAACGATCCCTATAGTTAAGACCACAAGACTAGATGGAGTCGGGTGCTCTGTGTCAGATCTATTAAACCTAACCTAACCCACCACTTGCACTACAACAGGACTTGGCTCCTCCTCGCTTCGCTCGTCGTCGCATGTGCGTGGTAGAAAGCAACCTAACGAACCTAATCTACCTTCTGTCACAGACAGGTGACTTCGAGTCCAACACTAGCACTACAACAGGACTTGGCTCCTCCTCGCTTCGCTCGTCGTCGCATGTGCGTGGTAGAAAGCAACCTAACGAACCTAATCTACCTTCTGACACAGACAAGTGACTTCGAGTCCAACACTAGCACTACAACAGGACTTGGCTCCTCCTCGCTTCGCTCGTCGTCGCATGTGCGTGGTAGAAAGCAACCTAACGAACCTAATCTACCTTCTGTCACAGACAAGTGACTTCGAGTCCAACACTTGCACTACAACAAGTTAGGTTAGGTTTAGCGTCCCGTAAAGTACACCCCAACCCGCTACGCTCGCTCACTCGACCCCGCCATCCCCTTCTATTCTAACCTAACCTCAAGCATGCATCGAAGAAGAAAGAAAATTACTTGACACTGGCAAATACGCGAAGAGTGTGACGCCAATACTAAAAAAAAACAATGGCGTCACGTTTCGTTCATCAAGTTACAAGTTACACACAAAATATTATAACTAGGTACGTAAAAATTTGCGATCAAATAATAAATAAAAATACGTATAATTTTTTTTTTTTTTTTACGTGTGATAGGTTTACGTTTGACTACAGCCTGCCTGATGTTAAGCATTGCTGCAGCCTAGGGTGTAACACGTTTACCTAGAAGATACCTATTAACTCTAGATTTGAAAACCCCTGGATTGTAGTTCGCAGGAAACACAGCTTCTGGTAAAGTGTTCCAGAGCTTTGCCGTCCGTACAATAAACGTAGAAGCAAAGCGCTGCGTTCGACACTTCGGCACTTCCACCATAAAACGATGTCTACCTGCGGACTTTCTGCTTGTTCGGTTATAAAAGGGAGCTGAGGGAATCAGTTTATGTAGCTCCTCTGCACACTCTCCGAAATGTATTAGATAAAAGACCGACAGACTGGCCACCTTGCGGCGATGTTCCAAACTTTGGAGTTTTGCCTTCTTAATGGTGGTTTTACCTACTAACCTCTTAGCTCGCGTTTCAATCGAATCCAACGCCTCTAGCTGGTATTTTGCTGATCCATCCCAAAGATGCGAGCAGTACTCCATGCACGACCGAACTTGTGCTTTATACAAGGTAAGCAACTGTTCCGGATGGAAGTACCGACGCACCTTCGAGAGGATACCAAGCTTTTTGGCAGCCAATTGAGCATTTGACTCAATATAGGACCCAAAATTTAATGACGAGGTAAGGGAGACTCCAAGTAGGTCCAGCTGGTTTGTGATTGGAATCGAGACATTCCGGAGACATTCCGGATATATATTTTTCATCAATATTTACGTAATTGTGAGAAAAACTAAACATTACATACATATTAGCAAATAAATGTAATAGTTTGTTTACATTTATTTGCTAATGATTTGAAGCCGCACGCTTGTATGTAATAGCAGTCCGTAAAACGAAACGCTAATGGCCGTCATAGTGTCAAGAAACTGTCAAAACGAAGGATTATTTTTCGATTTTAAAAAATTAATATCTCGTAAACTAAGCAACTCCGCGCTAAAATATTTAACGTGTAGCCTTGTGTAAATATTATCTACTTCTTAAAAAATTATGGACCTCCAACGCGATTGGCGGCTTTGAAAAGTTGAGCCCAGTTTTAGTCCAGATAAATTTGTTAGTTAAATGCCTAACTGTCCAAAAGTACACGCAAGTGATTCTTTATAACATATCAGCCATTGTACGTTAGTATCCTTAGTAGTCTGTGGTATCAGCATTATAACATAGCCAAGTGAATTGGTAAAAAACTAAGCATGCAAATACAGTTGCTTATATTTTACTTACCAATGTATGTATGTTACAGTTAGCAGATGAACTGACAGCTCCTCGTCCCGAAGGTGAAGATAAAGTGGAAGATATACAAGTGTTGCTCTCATCTGATGCTCATGCGGCCAATTTAAGAGAACTGAAAGTAAGTATTTTTACTTAACATATTTTATGGGCTTGTGTTTGATTGCACCTTGCCAAGTGAATGGATAGGTATGTAGGACAACCACCCAGAAGAAATCTTATATAAGACTTATAAGAACATATTATTTTTTATTTTAAAGCATCTAGATTGTATGACTTAAGAACCACTGAGCTGGGATTGAGTTTCCTCTAAGTTGCTGCAATTTTTAAATGGTAAATTTTTATGAATACAATGAAAAATGTTGCTAAACTGTGTATTTGAGTACCTGTTCAACATATGTCTTTACCACTTTAGTTAATTTACCACTTAACATGCATATTCAAAAGGCTTAATTTTTTTTACTGATTGTTTTCAGTCAGACATAGTATCCCATCTGGTGAAAATACCGGGCATAGTAATATCTGCCTCGGGAATCAAAGCAAAGGCTACAAAAATCTCCATCCAATGCCGATCATGCCGGAATATTATTCCAAACTTACACGTCAAGCCTGGGCTAGAGGGCTATGTCATGCCACGAAAATGTAACACGTACTTTAATAAAATCATTTATTTATTTGATTATTGGGTGTTGAGCGGGTCACTTGGCTAGACAAGTAGATGCCAGGTGGAGTAAAGCAGTGAACGAGAGGTGGCCAAGGACTGGTTACCGTAACATCGGGCGTCCAGCTGCAAGATGCGTCGACGACATAACATCTGTCGCGAGTCAAACCGGGATGAGGCTGGCTAAAGATCAAAGCCAATGGCAATATAAGAGAGGTTATACCCAACAGTGGGACAAAACTGGCTGTGGATGATGATGATGATGATGAATGGGCGAACAGCAATTAGCTGTGTCCGTGTCACACTATGTCAAAATAGTTTTATACATATAGTCAAAACACAAGAAAGTACACAATTATACCGTCCAGTGGTGCAATGCTTACAAGATTTTTTGGAAAATTAACTAAAATCAAGAACTTAGATCATCATAATTTGATTTTAAAGCATTTGTTAGTAACTTCTCTAGCAGAATTAATGTGTTTGTAATAAATAGTAATTCTTTCCCACTGTAAAAATGAATTTATATTTTTCAGTGAGCAAGCTGGTCGTCCAAAATGTCCTCTAGACCCGTACTTCATCATTCCAGACAAATGCAAATGTATTGATAACCAGGTAACATTAATTATATATCTAACTAGCTGTCCCGGCAGACTTCGTACTGCCTCAATTGATAAATAAAAGACCTAAACTTTTGTATAAATTAATTTCAATTTTTTTTTCCTTTTAAACCTTTCCTAGACCTCCACGAACATTTCAAGACTAAGATAAGATAAATCAGTTCAGCTGTTCTCGAGTTTTAGTGAGACTAATGAACAGCAATTCATTTTTATATATACAAATATATATATATATATATATATATATATATATATATATAGATAGATAGATACCTAGTTGTATATGATATGATTAATATCAATTATTCTAATTACTGCATTGAACATAGAGGAAGAATAGAATTTTAACTCCAATATGTGGGATGTGCAATTATTTAGAACAAGCATTCATTTACCCCTTTTTATATATGTCATGTTTCTAAATAGACAAATCTAATAAAATGTTTGATTTACCCTCACCTAGTATATAGGCTACACATATTACAGTCATCATCATTATCATCAGTTTAATGAGACTCACTGCAGGGTATAGGCCTCCTCCCTCTTATGCTTCCCTGTCTTGTGCTGTTCTTGCCCAGATGTTTCCTTCTAACTTTCTAATATCATCCAGCCACCGTTGCACAGGTCTTCCTACACTTCGCTTATCTAGCCGTGCGTACCATTAAGTTATTGCTTTGCTCCATCTGCCGTCAGTACAAAGAGCAATGGAACGGTCCATGTTAGGCATTACGTTACGCGACAGTGTTTGTAATACTGAAATTTTATTTATATCCTTGTTGGATCAATAAATTTTCAATTTCCTTTATTTGAATTTCTATTGAAAACAATTTTGAATTTGAATGATTCAAGACCGACTTCAAGAAAATGAGGTTAGTTATCAATTATTCTAAAAGTTTTTTTTAAACGTGCAGGTGCTGAAGCTGCAGGAGGCGCCGGAGAGCATCCCGCAGGGCGAGATGCCGCGCCACCTGACGGTGTACTGCGAGCGCGTGCTGTGCGAGCGCGCGGCGCCCGGCTCGCGCGTCACTGTGCTCGGTATCTACTCCATAAAGAAGATAGCTAAGATCGGGGTACGTACTGGCTACTAATCTATACAATAACCGGCTAGCACTTACGTCAATAATAATGTCGAAAGTTAGCTCGACATGTTTCGGAACACTGGGTTCCTTCATCAGGAGGAGGTTGTCCGCCTCGTCCAGACTGAATCGCCGACCCGTTACCGAACTAAATTTAATCGTGCCTTACGGGAACTATAATACAGTAATCTATACATATCAGGCAAACTATGCCTACCTAGTCAAATGTAAACCTATCCGACGCAAAAGAAAAAGAACATATAATAAAGCTAAAGAGGGTCATAAAGTGAATATAAAAGATATTAGAAAAAAAAGTTTGGGTATACTTTAAATCCATAACAGAACACGTTTTAGTAGTACTTAAAACTTTTGTCTGTATATCTGTTTATTTAATCGCTCATAGAGCAAAAATGGTTGAACGGATTATTACGGTTCTTGGTATGTAAGTAGTATGAGTTTTTAGGAGTGTCAAAGGCCACTTTTTATCCTGAAATAATGCGAGCGAAGCCGTGAGCGTCCACTAGTTAATATTATATATCTTTTATAAAATTGCAGCGCGAAAACCGCGACAAAGGCTCAGTAGGTGTCCGCTCCTCGTACCTACGGGCTGTGGGGCTCACAGCGGAGGAGGGGGTGACCGGCGAGCTGAGCCCCTTCACCGCCGAGGAGGAGGAGCAGTTCCGCCGGCTGGCCGCCGCACCAGACATCTACGAGAGGATCGGCAAGTCCATAGCGCCCAGTGTGTTCGGAGCCGCTGATATGAAGAAGGCTATCGCTTGCTTGCTGTTTGGAGGTACATGTTATTTTAAATTTGATTATGCTTCCAACTCTTATAGTAATGTAGAGTCTAATAGTGAAGGCCAATACTATTACCATTACTGGTATTACATTTTCTATAAGGTTATGACTTTTGCGGTTTTCAATTTAAATCAAAACATACTTTATTTATACTATTATATTACTCAAGAAATTACTTAGTTTACTTTATTAATGTAGTTTTTGGATACTACTACCATACCAAAGTAAAATCAGTCTGCTTTAGAGTTTTGATATCAAAAAGAATTACAATAAGACATCACAGGCGTTACTAATAATGAAACAAATCATTCAAAAACTCGTTAGTTTAAAGATAGCATTGTCTATATGACAATGAATACAAACTTATGTTAACCTTCCTTTTAACCGTCTTCAAAAAAGGAGGTTCTCACTCAAGTATTCTAAATTTTAAATGTTTTTTAGCCGACTTCAAAAAAAGAAGGTTATCAAGTCTTCTGAAAGTTTTATTTGTATGTAAGTATGTATCTGTTACCACCGCCAGGGTCCCGCAAGCGTCTCCCGGACGGTCTCACGCGGCGCGGCGTCATCAACATCCTGCTGCTGGGCGACCCCGGCACCGCCAAGTCGCAGCTACTCAAGTTCGTGGAGAAGGTGGCTCCCATCGGAGTGTACACCTCGGGCAAGGGCTCCAGCGCCGCCGGACTCACAGCCTCCGTTATACGCGACCCGGCGAGCGTGAGTGATCATCATCTTCTCTCTTTGATTCGTATTTCCTCATGACTGAGGGTCGTGACTCCCCCGCAGAATTAATTCGTTAGGGGAGTTTTCTTGGGCAGATACATCGTGGTGGGCGCCCAGGTCCTTCCACGGAAGACGCATGTCCTCGGATATTGTGGTCCTCAAACATGTCGGTTTCCTCACGATGTTTTTCTTCACCGCTAAGCGAGTGCAAATCCACACATAACTTGAAAATACAAGTCATTGGTGTAGGGCGGATTCGAACCAGGGTGCGTCTGGATGAAAAGCAGACACTGGAACCGCTGAGCCACACTCGCTTATTTGATCATCATCTTAGCACTTAGATTTGAAATTAAGTAGATTATGTATAAAAAAGACATCGGAGGGTCCAACCTGGATGAGGTCTGCACAAGATTGACGCAGATGGCACATGCAAACGGAGGCCTATACCCAGCAGTGGGATCCCAAGGGCTGTGGATGATGATGATGTATTATTAGATTTCAGCACAGAGTAAATAGGTTTCTTCTAGGTGAGCATGCTTCATCTTTGACTACAGTGGTGCTTATCATCAAGCAAGCTGTAGTTAAACGTAGACCTAATCCGTGTAAAAAAAATGACCACTGATCTTTGGGTAGTAGATAGCCCCACCTCAGTCATTTTTGAGACAGCTTTTAACGGACTTTAAAATAGTAATTACTCTAATTTGCTAAATAATAACATTGGCACATCAATATTGAAATTTTTTAATCTGAAATATGAAATAATTCGATGATAATTATGATTACTATATTTGAATCAAGTGACCGACAAATAGATAGAATTTACACTTGGACACTTACGTGGTTCCGATAACACGTTTAATAGTAGGTTCCGGCAGTTCATTGCCGTATAGTTTTTGAGCCATCCTTTAGGCCTTACAGGTGGCTAGAAAACTTTTGACACCAGAGTTGGCCACACTCATACTTTTTATTTATTTGCAGCGCAACTTCGTGATGGAGGGCGGGGCCATGGTGCTGGCGGACGGCGGCGTGGTGTGGATCGACGAGTTCGACAAGATGCAGGAGGACGACCGCGTCGCCATACACGAGGCCATGGAGCAGCAGACCATCTCCATCGCTAAGGTATTATATTACAGAGGCCCCTATGGCGGTGTGATACCAGAATAGCATCGACGAGTTCGACAAGATGCGGAAGGACGACCGCGCGCCATACACGCGGCCATAGAGCAGCAGACCATCTGCATCGCTAAGGTATTACAGAGGCCCCTAGGGCTGTTTGAAAAGTCTCTACAACTTACTTGTAGTTGTTCACACGAGGCCGTAAATGCTCTACTATCACCATACTTGTAAAAAACCGGCCAAGTGCGAGTCGGACTCGCGCACGAAGGTTCATCTATAATAGAAAATTACGTGTGTATCTGGTAGCTGGTAGGTATACTACATTTCTGTGAGTTTTTATGTGTACTTATATAAAGTATTTATTTTTATAGTTTGCACATATCTAAATATTTACTTACAAATATTCATAGTTTCTACCTGTTTATTAAGATCGAGTAAATTTGCTTAAAAATTACGTTTGTTGTGAGCCCCCTTTAATATTTACTTTATTGCTATTTAATTATTTATTTTGAAAGGTAATATACTAGTAAATATTATATGAAAATTTGAAGCGTCTACCTGTTACCGTTTTTAACATTGAGCTGAGGACCCCCTTAATATTTTTTTCTTTAATTTTTAGTATTTGTTGTTATAGCGGCAACGGATATACATCATTTGTGAAAACTTCAGCTTTCTAGCTATCACGGTTTATGAGATGGCCTGGAGACAGACAGCGGAGGCTTAGTAATAGGGTCCCGTTTTACCCTTTTGGTACAGAACCCTAAAAACACTATACATTTTATATAATACCTCTATATTCTCTCCCAGGCGGGTATAACCACCACGCTGAACTCGCGCTGCTCGGTGCTGGCGGCCGCCAACTCCGTGTTCGGGCGCTGGGACGACACGAAGGCGGACGACAACATCGACTTCATGCCCACCATCCTGTCGCGCTTCGACATGATCTTCATCGTCAAGGACCACCACAACCAGGCCAGGGACATTGTGAGTTAATAAGGTGTTGTTGTGCTTAGTCTGAAGTGTTTGGAAATGAGTGTGGATTTTCGCGTCTGGCAGTTAGTAGACCGTAGCCTAGTTGGTTAAGGTGTTCTGACGGTAGCAGAAATACGCAGGTTCGAATCCTACCGGTCGTGATTATTTTCGCTCATTTTCCAATAGAAGTTTAAGTTATGGATATTTCTGTTGCATCGAGTAAAAGTTATGACCTTCACGCTCACGTTGCACGTGACTGCAATATATTTCCACCATTGGGGGAAATATATGTCCACCAGTCGGACAGTATAAGGGATGAGCACGACCATAATAGTGATATTGTAAGTATTTAAGGAATGACTTGTGTATGTATATGTATCTTTGTTGCATCAAGTAAAAGTTTTGCCGTCTCGCTTGCACTGGAAGTGTATATAGTTTCACTATTAGAGAGACCTTTGCCCAACTGTGGGTAAGTACAATTAATGGATGAGTAGATGCAGAACAGGTATATTGTAAATATTTAAGGAATGGTTTGTTAAAATTAAAATTACAAAAGACACTCCTTGATTTGTGTGTAAATATACATAAATATCCCTCTCTGTAAGTGCTGATTGGATACGAGCGTGAACTCAAGTGGGAATGAGGAAAATTTGGCTGATATTAATTTGTGACTTTGATAATTCAGATACATTTTTAACATTGTATAAAATGGATACTAATCCCTGTTGACAACACGTTAATTTCGTGTTGTTAGAACTAGAACTTAACCAATTTATATGGGTTAAGTTGAAGCAATATATAAATTACAATGTACCTATTTGAAAGACATATTTTGTGATTCATATGCATCTTTCAGGAGTTTTGTGGGTGGTGTCGCGTGATTGTTTCATTAATTAAGCGACTACTTGATTGATGGAGCAGTTACTTGGCGCTGCTTGCAGGGCATTCGGGGATGTATATGAATGAAATCTTAAATCTTATTTTATTCCGATTTATGTAGTAGTATATATACTAAAATTGTTTATAACAAATATTATGTAGTGTTTATTATCATTCAACAAAGCTGTGTATAGTCGTAATTGGACTCTTGGTTAAATATTATTCTTAAAAGTGTTTAGTATATATTTTTATAACTGATTGTCTGTGACTATACCAAAATAAATAAAATAAAATAAAAATTACCCATCAACATTTTCCAGACGCTAGCCAAGCACATAATCTCCGTGCACATGGGCGGTGACACCACCGAGCGAGAGAAGGAGGCGGGCGAGCTACCTCTGACACTTCTCAAGCGGTACTCTGCGTACTGCCGAGCTTGCTGCGGACCTAGACTGTCCGAGACAGCAGCAGAGAGGTTGAAGGCAAGATACGTGCTGATGAGGACTGGGGCCATCAGCATGAGAGAGCTGCTGATAAACGACTGTCTATTCCCATCACTGTCAGGTATGAATAAATAAATATTTTTGTAGCGTTATTCTGCTCACTTAGTTCTGCCATAAACGCATTTTAAACAGGACTGTCACAGTCTTCGTTTATGAGAAATACGACTAAGAAGGATGTGTCCATTAATAGGACAGACTCAATTATATCTAGATATATATAAATGGAACCTAGAATAACTTGTTTGACGAAAACGTACTAACATACAAGTAGTTCTTCCATCCACTTTGAACTTCAAACGTTTACCTTGCTTTAACAATACATAAACATTTCTTTGATGTCATAGCTCACAATTACAATTTTCATGGAACCTATCTCTATTATTTCACAGACAACTAGAGGCCATAGTCCGCATCTCGGAGTCCCTGGCCAAGATGTCTCTGGCGGCGTTCGCGTCGGAGGCGCACGTGACGGAGGCGCTGAGGCTCTTCCAGGTGTCCACACTCGATGCTGCCATGACTGGTACACTCGCTGGTGAGGACTATAATAATAATAAATAAATATTCCGGGACATAGCACACAGCGCCATCTAGCCCCACACTAAGCAAACGCTTGTGTCGCGGTTACTTGATAACGGATATAATACTTATATACCTTTTTTTGTAAATACATACTTAATCTACATAGAAGCGACCAGACTCAACACAAGTAATTATAATTTTTTAAAATTCATAAATACTTGTGTCAAGCGGGAATCGAATCCGCAGCCTCTAAATCAGAAGGCAGAGCCACTACCAACTAAGCTAACAGGCCAGCAACTATTACTACTACTATTTATATTTTTACCAAAAAAATACATAGTGGTTGGTGGTACTATTTATTTTTTGCTTCCATTGCTTGGTTGGTTTCTACCCAGCCACACCCCACCTGTTACCGGCTAGAAGAGACTTGCAGAACAATCAGATAAAAAAAATAGATATTTAATGCTTAGAAATTGTAAAACACGCAAGTCATTGTGGTGTTATTCATTTATTGAGCTAAACATGTCGCTCATTTTAAGCTAAAGCAAAAAATAGCAGTATTATTTTTAATTTTATTCCATTTTACACGTTGCACTTACGACATAGGCAAGCCTAGTGTACACCTCCACCAAAATTGTATACCTTACATTTGACTCTTAATGGTGTAATACTTGAACAAAAAAAATATTAAAATACATACACACACACACTCACACAATACACAAAATTAGGCTAAGATTTTTCTTTTTAAATATTTCTCTTTTTAATTTCAATTTTGATTAGCTTTGTTTCTGTAAGATGAGTTTTCCTACCTATTGAAAAAATGTTCTCCTGAAGGAATCGGCTGCTACAACACGAGATACCACTTTCTCTCAGCGTAGCAGCTACTCGACATATCTTTTGTTAGGTATCTAAAATGCCCTATTTTAAATTACATTATTAATAAGTGTTAGTATTATAAGAATTTGTGTGTCCAATAAACATTATTATTTTTATTTATTTACTATAATAAACAAATTATTCCGTATTCATTTATTTACAACTATGTTTAATTTTTTTACAATATATGTATGTAAAAAAAACCAAATATCATAATAAACTTAAAACTAGTGATGCCGCCGGCAACGGGGCAGGACCCAAGCAACCGATGGTAGAGGCTACAAAGAAAGGAACCTCCGGACAATACGCGCCGTATCAAGGATCACTGCCTTCTGTATCTGGCCCTTAAACCAACCTTCCAAGGAGAGCCTTTAAAGGTGTAAAAAAACAAATAACAAACAAATTAACAAATTATTATTATTATAACTTCTAGTGCAAAGATATTATAATCAATCAACAAGAAGCCTACCTACCCTTGCTGATTGAAAGAATCTTAAATTCTCGCAACAATCTCTAAAACTATGTATACATTTGCCATCCAGGTGCGGAAGGTTTCACCACAGAAGAAGATCACGAGATTCTGTCCCGCGTCGAGAAGCAGTTAAAGCGTCGTTTCGCCGTCGGCTCTCAAGTGTCGGAGCAGACCATCATCCAGGACTTCCTCAAACAGAAGTATCCAGAGCGAGCCATATTGAAGGTCATTCACACCATGATACGGCGGGACGAGCTGCAGCACAGGCTGCAGAGGAAAATGCTCTACAGACTTTCCTAATATTTGATTTCCATCCCCTTAGAAGTTTAAGAAACAAAATGATTTAGACTTTTGGCCATTATACTCTCGGTTACAAGTACAACAATGGCAAATCTTTATAAGCACTTTATTTGAACAGCATTGTTAAAGAGCTATTCTGAAAATCATTTACAATAAGTCTAGAAAAGAAGATTATTCACATAATGACCTTCAGACTTTCCTAAAATTTACCTGACTTTATGTCACTATACCGCCTGTTCATATTACAATAAAAAGTGCCTTTTAGAAATAATGGTAGGATTGAAGCTATCATCAAAGTAAGAGTTTGTTTTCGTAAATATCTGAAGTGTTACTAAGTTTTGTGAATCACCTAAATCAAATAATAATCAGTTGATTAATGTTTTGTGTCGTCTTAACTATCTCTGCGAACACCAAAAAATATATAATAAATTACTTGTTAATTTAAGTTTCTAAGCAAGTCAGTCTTGTGTTGTTCTCTTTGTACCTTTGATCAATAATGTTGCTATTTTTGATGACCTTTACATGTTATTAATAAGTTTATTATTCTATAAACTTATTCGTCAATATTTTTTCGGTGTTAATGTAAGTAATTTTTGGCATAAACTTTTGTTTGTTTGTTTTGTTTATAAGTAAAAACATGTACCTAGATGTAAGCTTTTGTCAGAACAATAAACGTATTTGTATTGTATTGTATTCTAATAATACTAATAATTGATAAATCTGTATGGTTATTTTTTCCAATAAAACTCGTAATATCACTATGAATTTTATTTATTTGTTCTACATTTGGAAATCAATTATCACAATTGGTTCAAAGCACTAAATAAAGCTATTTTTATATCAGTTTTACTGATATTGTGGGTGGGGAGCTAATTGAGCTAATTAACAAAAATAAATAACATTCCTAAGCCTAGAATATATAAATAAAAATATATGATATTTGATATTGAATCAGGCGTTACTTTGCGGAAATCCATTGTAACTGAAACTGGAGAAATATGTAGTGTTTGTCCTTAACGTGATCTTGAGATCCACGAAGGCCACGTTGGTTAGAAGGTGAGGTGTGGCGGTGGTTCATGGAGGAACACACCTAAAAATCGCATTTTGTAGCCGTGAGTACAGTTCCAAAATTATGGACTATTCACCTTATTTAATCTATCTATACATATAATATACATAGAATATATACATACATAGAATTTATATTAGTCCGTAATTACATATTAATTCAGATGTAAAACATTAATAAACATAAAACGTGAAATTGCCATGCTAAAGCTAAAGCCATAATAAAGCTAAAGGAAGTTAAAAATCTGAACATAGAAGATATTAGAAAAAAATAAGCGTTTGGATAAACTTTAAATCGATACTAAAACACGTTTTAGCAGTTTTAATTTTATGACTGTGTTTAAATTGTAAGTCAGATTAGTTTGGCCCATCATAACTAGATGTCGCCCTATTTTATCCCCTTAGAGAGCAACGCCTGATTACAAAATACTAAAAAACGAGGAATAATTATTAAAAAAATAACGCATGAAGTATTTTTTATACAGAAATTATATATGTTTTAGAATCTACAGAAATAAAATTATCAACACTTTGTTTGTGGACTTCCTGTGAATAGTTTTAAAGAATCATAGCGTTGTAAGTCAATGAATTGAGCGTCTGATTAGAGCATGCGACATCAAACCGCCACTTGTAGCTTACATTATATCAAGTTTTATATAAACTTTTTAACACACTCGGTAGTTTACTTTTCTATTTATTGCCATAATAGTTCTGTTTCACCTTCGTATTATATTAAATCAGATTGGATTTGAATTTACCTGCAAGATTATTTCCGGTCTAATACCGTAACCGGAAATCTTCTCATAAATTCAAATCAAATTCAATTATTGTTTTTGATGTTTAATATGATACCTAAAAACATTAAAGATAAGATAAACAAATTTGATTAATCTTTTATATATTATTAACATATTTGTTATGTTTTAAATAACTTTAAAAGGGTATCTGACTAAATTCTGTAGTGGCACAAGGTGAGCGGCAAGTGGGCGAAGCGTATTCTAGCTCAGTGATTGGTCCGCCGCCACATTTTCTGCGACTGGATGTCGGTGGAAGGCTTCACGGCGCGCGATCGATTCGATACTCAGCTCAGTCGTTCGAGAGCCGCCAACATTTCGGCAGGGAACTCTGCCCAATTTTCCTTCGACAGTTTGAAACTTCCGAAAGTTTTTGCGGCATCGATGCCGCTACTACATCCTGTGAGTATTTAATAAAATTTTTAAAAATATGGTATGTCTAAATGTAGAGAATACCAATATTGCTTGGAAATATTTATAAATTTTTGAATTTTACGGTTTTCACAACTTTTAAGATTAGTTACAAGTTGATTGCAAATTTGCTAACGTTTTTTTTATTATTCATAGGATAATAGTCGCGGGGGCGGAGGCCCCAGCGACGTGCCTGAGCGGCCCTACCGATCCATCGCAGAAATACTGGACTCCATGCGCCCGGAGTCTGTAGGAGCGCCTGTTGTCGACAGAAATGTGAGTACCTACAATTTTACAAGATTTTAGTTTTATTCAATTTGATCGTTAATTCGTTTCAATTTCAAGCCATTTTATTTCCTAATAATTACGTAGTTTCCGCGAGAGTTATTAAATATTTTACTTCGTAGCTCGGCTGTTGTTTTTCACGTGAAATAACTAAGCGTTCTTTACATTGTAAGTACGTAGTTCGCCGAAATGACCCGCTGCTCCCACGACGTTATGATTTTTTATCGAAGATAGTAGTTTTCTACCCTCGTTTAATTCTTATTTGTAATATAATTTTCTTAACTGATTTTTAATGACTTGCGTAGGTAGTTTTAAAATGTTGGTAAAGCCTGTATCAAACAGACTCTATATAGATTGCGAATATCTTGAATCGCTGCACCCTCCAATATTCTCGCTAACAAAGTACCGCTATCCATCAATTTAAGTACCTACTATTCAACTGCTTTTGTTAATTTAATCCGTACAGAAGTCGAGTAGCGTCGCGTCTGGAGATAGTATTGTGTACAGAGTTACATATGACCTAACATTTTTTTACGATTAATTTTATTTTGCTACCTTCTGGTCATCTCTCTTTTAGTGTCTTTGATTACTGTAATTCGATCGTGACTGTAGTTTTATCGGTCGTGGTCTCGACGCAGCTGTACTAGAGGTCTCAGTGTGGGAGTAGCCCTGTAGATGGGGGTGCAATTGGATACAGTCATGCTTTTTCATGCTCTCTTGACTTTGTATTCGTTCGGATGCGCGCTGTTGGGCTTGCATTTAGGATACGTGCTTTTGTTTAGATCTAGATATGATACGTAGATAGTAGATATTTGTTTGCAGACGTGGTCCATATTTAAGTTATATATTTTCGCGAGATTTTACTAATAAATTTAATTGCGATCTTTAGTGCTTAGGCTACCTAGCTACATATATTTTAATATACGTGCGATACACAGAGCTTTGAAGTCCATGCTTGTCGCCCTGTGACTAGAGGCGAATTCTTTCTTTATTCGATACAAAACAGGTGTCACCATTTACTAAAACTAACACACTTTCGGCACGCACACTACGACGCACGAGATGTTCATGTACACAGTACGCTTCATCTCCATCGGCTGTGCAATGTCGATATTTTTTTATCGATTATTTACACATTTACTTCGAAGATGGAAATATATGTCTTTAGTATAACTATATTATTTAAGTACAAATTATAGTTAACTAGCTATGGCCCGCGGTGTTATCCGCTGTAAAAACGTTTTTATCACGTGGGATATAAACTATCTCTATACCAAATTATCAAATTATCTTCAAAATGACGTTACGATATCTTTTATGATGCTTTCCTAAGATGCCTATTACGATAGCAACGATTAATAATAACAGCTCTTTTTGCAAGAAAGATATCAAACATACGAGGATTTCTTTAATGACGGACCTTTAAGCTTTTTATGAATCGACGTTTTTGCCAAACAAGACTATATTTAAATTTACAAAAACACTTGCACACGTACATGCATATTAAGTATAATTGAATACGTATATTAATTTTGTGTTTCCTATTCCGTCTGGCTGTATCGAACCGGATGTAGTTTTCGATCGGGCCTACAAATACTTAATTAATTTTTATTACGCTGCATGAAGACGCAGAGGGTACGTTTATAAATGAAAAAAAAACCCTAGATTGAAATTTTAATACATTAAGATGTAAATATTACATGAATCTTAAAGTGACAAATATTTAGTAGTAGATACTATAAATTAGTCGTCATAGGAAACAAACGTCTTCTGATTCATTCAAATCTAGTTCCAAAGTGAGACTAGTTTCCGGACGTAGCTGTATTATGTATATTTTATAATTCTAGTATTCCATGTTTATGCACTTTTTGTAGATCTGTTTGCCAGTCGGCAAAGGCCTCTTCCAACCTTTTCCCTCTTCCAACCTTTTCATGGTTGGGTTTCGTTCCTTTTTATATTTTGATGTTGGAAGGTTGTGGTCTTCATCCCCCACGAGGACCAGTCGGCTTGGGGGAGAATGTTGTTGTGTTTGGTAAGTTTTCTGGGTTGGTTTTGAGTTCTGTTTGCCATTTTTTAGTTGCTATTGGGTTTTAGTTGTAGAAATAATGGAAAGAGAGCTTGACCTCAATCTGTCGAAAGCATTGGCTCTATTTGGCTTAGTTGAGGAGAAGGTTAGTTGTTTCTTTTTACCCTGTATGTTACTTGCTGAAGGTGATGTAGAAGTTTCTCGTTTTCTTTTTTCTAAGTTGTTGACATTCCCTTTAACAATTAGTTCGTCGTATTTCAGATAGGCTATATTTCCTTTGTTTCTCTCTTCCACTAACATGCTTTGTAAAGCTTTCCTCTTTTCCAAAACTTCTTTTGGGTAGTCTTTGGTTACATAAATTTTCTTGAATTTCTTTTTGTTCTTAATGATCTCATTTTTCCTCCAGTTGGAAACAAAAGCACATAAAATTGGTCTGTGTTTGTTACTTTCAGTGTTTTTATTGCCGACACTCCTGGTGCGCTGCTGCGCGCACTTCTGGTGCGCTGCTGCGCGCACTCCTGGTGCACTGCTGCCCGCACTTAAATCTACTTCTGATCTCTAATATTATCTTTTCTTACTACAGGTTGCCGGTGGCCAAACTGAGGTTGGAGGGGGTGCTGCGTGACATCCAGGACTCGTACTCGTACTCCGCGCACTCCTGGTGCACTACTGCGCGCACTCCTGGTGCGCTACTGCGCACACTCCTGGTGCGCTACTGCGCGCACTCCTGGTGCGCTGCTGCCCGCACTTAAATCTACTTCTGATCTCTAATATTATCTTTTCTTACTACAGGTTGCCGGTGGCCAAACTGAGGTTGGAGGGGTTGCTGCGAGACATCCAGGACTCGTACTCGTACTCCGCGCACTCCTGGTGCGCTACTGCGCGCACTTCTGGTGCGCTGCTGCGCGCACTCCTGGTGCGCTGCTGCGCGCACTCCTGGTGCGCTGCTGCGCGCACTCCTGGTGCGCTGCTGCCCGCACTTAAATCTACTTCTGATCTCTAATATTATCTTTTCTTACTACAGGTTGTCGGTGGCCACTCGTGGCTGCGCGCACTCCTGGTGCGCTACTGGTGCGCTACTGCGCGCACTCCTGGTGCGCTGCTGCGTGCCCTCCTGGTGCGCTGCTGCGCGTACTCCTGGTGCAGCAAAGGAGCTGCTGATGGACACAGTGGAGGTAGAAAGAGGAATGGCCGAAGCGGGTTTGTTGTTTGAAATTCTTGGTTGCAGAAACGGACTCTGGTCCTGTGGAAGCTGCTATTGGTAAGAATCACCTCTACTTAAAGATTGATAGGGTAGATGTGAAACTGATTATCTTCTTGATATACATGTTTGTAACATATTCCATTTTGAACTTTTAATCCGTGAGCATTGAGATCTCCAGTATCTGACACACAAGCTTAAGCTTAGTTCGGGGCTGAGGGTCAACCTCTGGGATGGATCCACTGATGTTTCATGAACATATTATTTTTTGTATCACCTGCACATTGTTTTATGTAAACATAAAGAAATAAAGATTTTTTTTTTTTTTTTTTTTATTGGCCAGCAAGCGGATTGGATGTTTGAGGAGGACGAGTAGTCTTGTTTGTTTAACAAAAACTAACAAATTAACGGTGCAGCACTTAAATCTACTTCTGATCTCTAATATTATCTTTTCTTACTACAGGTTTTGCCGGTGGCCAAACTGAGATTGGAGGGGATGCTGCGTGACATCCAGGACTCTTAGTACTCCGCGCACTCCTGGTGCGCTACTGCGCGCACTCCTGGTGCGCTGCTGCGCGCACTCCTGGTGCGCTGCTGCGCGCACTCCTGGTGCGCTGCTGCCCGCACTTAAATCTACTTCTGATCTCTAATTTTATCTTTTCTTACTACAGGTTGCCGGTGGCCAAACTGAGGTTGGAGGGGTTGCTGCGAGACATCCAGGACTCGTACTCGTACTCCGCGCACTCCTGGTGCGCTACTGCGCGCACTCCTGGTGCGCTACTGCGCGCACTCCTGGTGCGCTGCTGCGCGCACTCCTGGTGCGCTACTGCGCGCACTCCTGGTGCGCTGCTGCGCGCACTCCTGGTGCGCTGCTGCGCGCACTCCTGGTGCGCTGCTGTGCGCACACCTGGTGCGCTGCTGCCCGCACTTAAATCTACTTCTGATCTCTAATATTATCTTGTCTTACTACAGGTTGCCGGTGGCCAAACTGAGGTTGGAGGGGGTGCTGCGAGACATCCAGGACTCGTACTCGTACTCCGCGCACTCCTGGTGCGCTGCTGCGCGCACTCCTGGTGCGCTGCTGCGCGCACTCCTGGTGCGCTGCTGCGCGAACTCCTGGTGCGCTGCTGCGCGCACTCCTGGTGCGCTGCTGCGCGCACTCCTGGTGCGCTGCTGCGCGCACTCCTGGTGCGCTGCTGCGCGCACTCCTGGTGCGCTACTGCGCGCACTCCTGGTGCGCTGCTGCCCGCACTCCTGGTGCGCTGCTGCCCGCACTTAAATCTACTTCTGATCTCTAATATTATCTTTTCTTACTACAGGTTGCCGGTGGCCACTCGTGGCTGCGCGCAATCCCGGTGCGCTACTGGTGCGCTTCTGCGCGCACTCCTGGTGCGCTGCTGCGCGCCCTCCTGGTGCGCTGCTGCGCGTACTCCTGGTGCAGCAAAGGAGCTGCTGATGTACACAGTGGAGGTAGAAAGAGGAATGGCCGAAGCGGGTTTGTTGTTTGAAATTCTTGGTTGCAGAAACGGACCCTGGTCCTGTGGAAGCTGCTATTGGTAAGAATCACCTCTACTTAAAGATTGATAGGGTAGATGTGAAACTGATTATCTTCTTGATATACATGTTTGTAACATATTCCATTTTGAACTTTTAATCCGTGAGCATTGGCCAGCAAGCGGATTGGATGTTTGAGGAGGACGAGTAGTCTTGTTTGTTTAACAAAAACTAACAAATTAACGGTGCAGCACCTAAATCTACTTCTGATCTCTAATATTATCTTTTCTTACTACAGGTTTTGCCGGTGGCCAAACTGAGGTTGGAGGGGATGCTGCGTGACATCCAGGACTCTTAGTACTCCGCGCACTCCTGGTGCGCTACTGCGCGCACTCCTGGTGCGCTGCTGCGCGCACTCCTGGTGCGCTGCTGCGCGCACTCCTGGTGCGCTGCTGCGCGCACTCCTGGTGCGCTGCTGCCCGCACTTAAATCTACTTCTGATCTCTAATATTATCTTTTCTTACTACAGGTTGCCGGTGGCCAAACTGAGGTTGGAGGGGTTGCTGCGAGACATCCAGGACTCGTACTCGTACTCCGCGCACTCCTGGTGCGCTGCTGCGCGCACTCCTGGTGCGCTGCTGCGCGCACTCCTGGTGCGCTGCTGCGCGCACTCCTGGTGCGCTGCTGCGCGCACTCCTGGTGCGCTGCTGCGCGCACTCCTGGTGCGCTGCTGCGCGCACTCCTGGTGAGCTGCTGCGCGCACTCCTGGTGCGCTGCTGCCCGCACTTAAATCTACTTCTGATCTCTAATATTATCTTTTCTTACTACAGGTTGCCGGTGGCCAAACTGAGGTTGGAGGGGTTGCTGCGAGACATGCAGGACTCGTACTCGTACTCCACGAACTCCTGGTTCGCTACTGCGCGCACTCCTGGTGCGCTGCTGCGCGCCCTCCTGGTGCGCTGCTGCGCGCCCTCCTGGTGCAGCAAAGGAGCTGCTGATGTACACAGTGGACGTAGAAAGAGGAATGGCCGAAGCGGGTTTGTTGTTTGAAATTCTTGGTTGCAGAAACGGACCCTGGTCATGTGGAAGCTGCTATTGGTAAGAATCACCTCTACTTAAAGATTGATAGGGTAGATGTGAAACTGATTATCTTCTTGATATACATGTTTGTAACATATTCTATTTTGAACTTTTAATCCGTGAGCATTGGCCAGCAAGCGGATTGGATGTTTGAGGAGGACGAGTAGTCTTGTTTGTTTAACAAAAACTAACAAATTAACGGTGCAGCACTTAAATCTACTTCTGATCTCTAATATTATCTTTTCTTACTACAGGTTTTGCCGGTGGCCAAACTGAGGTTGGAGGGGATGCTGCGTGACATCCAGGACTCTTAGTACTCCGCGCACTCCTGGTGCGCTACTGCGCGCACTCCTGGTGCGCTGCTGCGCGCACTCCTGGTGCGCTGCTGCGCGGACTCCTGGTGCGCTGCTGCGCGCACTCCTGGTACGCTGCTGCCCGCACTTAAATCTACTTCTGATCTCTAATATTATCTTTTCTTACTACAGGTTGTCGGTGGCCACTCGTAGCTGCGCGCACTCCTGGTGCGCTGCTGCGCGCCCTCCTGGTGCGCTGCTGCGCGTACTCCTGGTGCAGCAAAGGAGCTGCTGATGTACACAGTGGAGGTAGAAAGAGGAATGGCCGAAGCGGGTTTGTTGTTTGAAATTCTTGGTTGCAGAAACGGACCCTGGTCCTGTGGAAGCTGCTATTGGTAAGAATCACCTCTAATTAAAGATTGATAGGGTAGATGTGAAACTGATTATCTTCTTGATATACATGTTTGTAACATATTCCATTTTGAACTTTTAATCCGTGAGCATTGGCCAGCAAGCGGATTGGATGTTTGAGGAGGACGAGTAGTCTTGTTTGTTTAACAAAAACTAACAAATTAACGGTGCAGCACTTAAATCTACTTCTGATCTCTAATATTATCTTTTCTTACTACAGGTTTTGCCGGTGGCCAAACTGAGGTTGGAGGGGATGCTGCGTGACATCCAGGACTCTTAGTACTCCGCGCACTCCTGGTGCGCTGCTGCGCGCACTCCTGGTGCGCTGCTGCGCGCACTCCTGGTGCGCTGCTGCGCGCACTCCTGGTGCGCTGCTGCCCGCACTTAAATCTACTTCTGATCTCTAATATTATCTTTTCTTACTACAGGTTGTCGGTGGCCACTCGTGGCTGCGCGCACTCCTGGTGCGCTGCTGCGCGTACTCCTGGTGCAGCAAAGGAGCTGCTGATGTACACAGTAGAGGTAGAAAGAGGAATGGCCGAAGCGGGTTTGTTGTTTGAAATTCTTGGTTGCAGAAACGGACCCTGGTCCTGTGGAAGCTGCTATTGGTAAGAATCACCTCTACTTAAAGATTGATAGGGTAGATGTGAAACTGATTATCTTCTTGATATACATGTTTGTAACATATTCCATTTTGAACTTTTAATCCGTGAGCATTGGCCAGCAAGCGGATTGGATGTTTGAGGAGGACGAGTAGTCTTGTTTGTTTAACAAAAACTAACAAATTAACGGTGCAGCACTTAAATCTACTTCTGATCTCTAATATTATCTTTTCTTACTACAGGTTTTGCCGGTGGCCAAACTGAGGTTGGAGGGGATGCTGCGTGACATCCAGGACTCTTAGTACTCCGCGCACTCCTGGTGCGCTGCTGCGCGCACTCCTGGTGCGCTGCTGCGCGCACTCCTGGTGCGCTACTGCGCGCACTCCTGGTGCGCTACTGCGCGCACTCCTGGTGCGCTGCTGCGCGCACTCCTGGTGCGCTACTGCGCGCACTCCTGGTGCGCTGCTGCGCGCACTCCTGGTGCGCTGCTGCGCGCACTCTTGGTGCGCTGCTGCGCGCACTCCTGGTGCGCTGCTGCCCGCACTTAAATCTACTTCTAATCTCTAATATTATCTTTTCTTACTACAGGTTGCCGGTGGCCAAACTGAGGTTGGAGGGGTTGCTGCGAGACATCCAGGACTCGTACTCGTACTCCGCGCACTCCTGGTGCGCTGCTGCGCGCACTCCTGGTGCGCTGCTGCGCGCACTCCTGGTGCGCTGCTGCGCGCACTCCTGGTGCGCTGCTGCGCGCACTCCTGGTGCGCTGCTGCCCGCACTCCTGGTGCGCTGCTGCCCGCACTTAAATCTACTTCTGATCTCTAATATTATCTTTTCTTACTACAGGTTGCCGGTGGCCACTCGTGGCTGCGCGCAATCCCGGTGCGCTACTGGTGCGCTTCTAGCCGCACTCCTGGTGCGCTGCAGCGCGCCCTCCTGGTGCGCTGCTGCGCGTACTACTGGTGCAGCAAAGTAGCTGCTGATGGACACAGTGGAGGTAGAAAGAGGAATGGCCGAAGCGGGTTTGTTGTTTGAAATTCTTGGTTGCAGAAACGGACCCTGGTCCTGTGGAAGCTGCTATTGGTAAGAATCACCTCTACTTAAAGATTGATAGGGTAGATGTGAAACTGATTATCTTCTTGATATACATGTTTGTAACATATTCCATTTTAAACTTTTAATCCGTGAGCATTGGCCAGCAAGTGGATTGGATGTTTGAGGAGGACGAGTAGTCTTGTTTGTTTAACAAAAACTAACAGATTAACGGTGCAGCACTTAAATCTACTTCTGATCTCTAATATTATCTTTTCTTACTACAGGTTGCCGGTGGCCAAACTGAGGTTGGAGGGGATGCTGCGTGACATCCAGCACTCGTACTCGTACTCCGCGCACTCCTGGTGCGCTACTGCGCGCACTCCTGGTGCGCTGCTGCGCGCACTCCTGGTGCGCTGCTGCGCGCACTCCTGGTGCGCTGCTGCGCGCACTCCTGGTGCGCTGCTGCGCGCACTCCTGGTGCGCTGCTGCGCGCACTCCTGGTGCGCTGCTGCGCGCACTCCTGGTGCGCTGCTGCACGCACTCCTGGTGCGCTGCTGCGCGCACTCCTGGTGCGCTGCTGCCCGCACTTAAATCTACTTCTGATCTCTAATATTATCTTTTCTTACTACAGGTTGCCGGTGGCCAAACTGAGGTTGGAGGGGTTGCTGCGAGACATGCAGGACTCGTACTCGTACTCCGCGCACTCCTGGTGCGCTACTGCGCGCACTCCTGGTGCGCTGCTGCGCGCACTCCTGGTGCGCTGCTGCGCGCACTCCTGGTGCGCTACTGTGCGTACTCCTGGTGCGCTGCTGCCCGCACTTAAATCTACTTCTGATCTCTAATATTATCTTATCTTACTACAGGTTGCCGGTGGCCAAACTGAGGTTGGAGGGGGTGCTGCGAGACATCCAGGACTCGTACTCGTACTCCGCGCACTCCTGGTGCGCTGCTGCGCGCACTCCTGGTGCGCTGCTGCGCGCCCTCCTGGTGCGCTGCTGCGCGTACTCCTGGTGCAGCAAAGGAGCTGCTGATGTACACAGTGGAGGTAGAAAGAGGAATGGCCGAAGCGGGTTTGTTGTTTGAAATTCTTGGTTGCAGAAACGGACCCTGGTCATGTGGAAGCTGCTATTGGTAAGAATCACCTCTACTTAAAGATTAATAGGGTAGATGTGAAACTGATTATCTTCTTGATATACATGTTTGTAACATATTCCATTTTGAACTTTTAATCCGTGAGCATTGGCCAGCAAGCGGATTGGATGTTTGAGGAGGACGAGTAGTCTTGTTTGTTTAACAAAAACTAACAAATTAACGGTGCAGCACTTAAATCTACTTCTGATCTCTAATATTATCTTTTCTTACTACAGGTTTTGCCGGTGGCCAAACTGAGGTTGGAGGGGATGCTGCGTGACATCCAGGACTCCTGGTGCGCTACTGCGCGCACTCCTGGTGCGCTGCTGCGCGCACTCCTGGTGCGCTGCTGCGCGCACTCCTGGTGCGCTGCTGCCCGCACTTAAATCTACTTCTGATCTCTAATATTATCTTTTCTTACTACAGGTTGCCGGTGGCCAAACTGAGGTTGGAGGGGTTGCTGCGAGACATCCAGGACTCGTACTCGTACTCCGCGCACTCCTGGTGCGCTGCTGCGCGCACTCCTGGTGCGCTGCTGCGCGCACTCCTGGTGCGCTGCTGCGCGCACTCCTGGTGCGCTGCTGCGCGCACTCCTGGTGCGCTGCTGCGCGCACTCCTGGTGCGCTGCTGCGCGCACTCCTGGTGCGCTGCTGCCCGCACTCCTGGTGCGCTGCTGCGCGCCCTCCTGGTGCGCTGCTGCGCGCCCTCCTGGTGCGCTGCTGCGCGTACTCCTGGTGCAGCAAAGGAGCTGCTGATGTACACAGTGGAGGTAGAAAGAGGAATGGCCGAAGCGGGTTTGTTGTTTGAAATTCTTGGTTGCAGCAACGGACCCTGGTCCTGTGGAAGCTGCTATTGGTAAGAATCACCTCTACTTAAAGATTGATAGGGTAGATGTGAAACTGATTATCTTCTTGATATACATGTTTGTAACATATTCCATTTTAAACTTTTAATCCGTGTGCATTGGCCAGCAAGCGGATTGGATGTTTGAGAAGGACGAGTAGTCTTGTTTGTTTAACAAAAACCAACAGATTAACGGTGCAGCACTTAAATCTACTTCTGATCTCTAATATTATCTTTTCTTACTACAGGTTGCCGGTGGCCAAACTGAGGTTGGAGGGGATGCTGCGTGACATCCAGGACTCTTAGTACTCCGCGCACTCCTGGTGCGCTACTGCGCGCACTCCTGGTGCGCTACTGCGCGCACTCCTGGTGCGCTGCTGCGCGTACTCCTGGTGCGCTGCTGCGCGCAATCTTGGTGCGCAGCTGCCCGCACTTAAATCTACTTCTGATCTCTAATATTATCTTTTCTTACTACAGGTTGCCGGTGGCCAAACTGAGGTTGGAGGGGTTGCTGCGAGACATCCAGGACTCGTACTAGTACTCCGCGCACTCCTGGTGCGCTGCTGCGCGCACTCCTGGTGCGCTGCTGCGCGCACTCCTGGTGCGCTGCTGCGCGCACTCCTGGTGCGCTGCTGCCCGCACTTAAATCTACTTCTGATCTCTAATATTATCTTTTCTTACTACAGGTTGCCGGTGGCCACTCGTGGCTGCGCGCAATCCCGGTGCGCTACTGGTGCGCTTCTGCGCGCACTCCTGGTGCGCTGCTGCGCGCCCTCCTGGTGCGCTGCTGCGCGTACTCCTGGTGCGCTGCTGCGCGCACTCCTGGTGCGCTGCTGCGCGCACTCCTGGTGCGCTGCTGCCCGCACTTAAATCTACTTCTGATCTCTAATATTATCTTTTCTTACTACAGGTTGCCGGTGGTCAAACTGAGGTTGGAGGGGTTGCTGCGAGACATGCAGGACTCGTACTCGTACTCCGCGCACTCCTGGTGTGCTACTGCGCGCACTCCTGGTGCGCTGCTGCGCGCACTCCTGGTGCGCTACTGTGCGTACTCCTGGTGCGCTGCTGCCCGCACTTAAATCTACTTCTGATCTCTAATATTATCTTATCTTACTACAGGTTGCCGGTGGCCAAACTGAGGTTGGAGGGGGTGCTGCGAGACATCCAGGACTCGTACTCGTACTCCGCGCACTCCTGGTGCGCTGCTGCGCGCACTCCTGGTGCGCTGCTGCGCGCCCTCCTGGTGCGCTGCTGCGCGTACTCCTGGTGCAGCAAAGAAGCTGCTGATGTATGTACACAGTGGAGGTAGAAAGAGGAATGGCCGAAGCGGGTTTGTTGTTTGAAATTCTTGGTTGCAGAAACGGACCCTGGTCATGTGGAAGCTGCTATTGGTAAGAATCACCTCTACTTAAAGATTAATAGGGTAGATGTGAAACTGATTATCTTCTTGATATACATGTTTGTAACATATTCTGTTTTGAACTTTTAATCCGTGAGCATTGGCCAGCAAGCGGATTGGATGTTTGAGGAGGACGAGTAGTCTTGTTTGTTTAACAAAAACTTACAAATCAACGGTGCAGCACTTAAATCTACTTCTGATCTCTAATATTATCTTTTCTTACTACAGGTTTTGCCGGTGGCCAAACTGAGGTTGGAGGGGATGCTGCGTGACATCCAGGACTCTTAGTACTCCGCGCCCTCCTGGTGCGCTGCTGCGCGTACTCCTGGTGCAGCAAAGAAGCTGCTGATGTATGTACACAGTGGAGGTAGAAAGAGGAATGGCCGAAGCGGGTTTGTTGTTTGAAATTCTTGGTTGCAGAAACGGACCCTGGTCATGTGGAAGCTGCTATTGGTAAGAATCACCTCTACTTAAAGATTAATAGGGTAGATGTGAAACTGATTATCTTCTTGATATACATGTTTGTAACATATTCTGTTTTGAACTTTTAATCCGTGAGCATTGGCCAGCAAGCGGATTGGATTTGTTTGAGGAGGACGAGTAGTCTTGTTTGTTTAACAAAAACTAACAAATTAACGGTGCAGCACTTAAATCTACTTCTGATCTCTAATATTATCTTTTCTTACTACAGGTTTTGCCGGTGGCCAAACTGAGTTTGGAGGGGATGCTGCGTGACATCCAGGACTCTTAGTACTCCGCGCACTCCTGGTGCGCTACTGCGCGCACTCCTGGTGCGCTGCTGCGCGCACTCCTGGTGCGCTGCTGCGCGCACTCTTGGTGCGCTGCTGCGCGCACTCCTGGTGCGCTGCTGCCCGCACTTAAATCTACTTCTAATCTCTAATATTATCTTTTCTTACTACAGGTTGCCGGTGGCCAAACTGAGGTTGGAGGGGTTGCTGCGAGACATCCAGGACTCGTACTCGTACTCCGCGCACTCCTGGTGCGCTGCTGCGCGCACTCCTGGTGCGCTGCTGCGCGCACTCCTGGTGCGCTGCTGCGCGCACTCCTGGTGCGCTGCTGCGCGCACTCCTGGTGCGCTGCTGCGCGCACTCCTGGTGCGCTGCTGCGCGCACTCCTGGTGCACTGCTGCGCGCACTCCTGGTGCGCTGCTGCCCGCACTTAAATCTACTTCTGATCTCTAATATTATCTTTTCTCACTACAGGTTGCCGGTGGCCACTCGTGGCTGCGCGCAATCCCGGTGCGCTACTGGTGCGCTTCTAGCCGCACTCCTGGTGCGCTGCAGCGCGCCCTCCTGGTGCGCTGCTGCGCGTACTACTGGTGCAGCAAAGTAGCTGCTGATGGACACAGTGGAGGTAGAAAGAGGAATGGCCGAAGCGGGTTTGTTGTTTGAAATTCTTGGTTGCAGAAACGGACCCTGGTCCTGTGGAAGCTGCTATTGGTAAGAATCACCTCTACTTAAAGATTGATAGGGTAGATGTGAAACTGATTATCTTCTTGATATACATGTTTGTAACATATTATTTTTACCATTTTAAACTTTGAATCCGTGAGCATTGGCCAGCAAGTGGATTGGATGTTTATTATTTATTTATTATTTATTTATTTATTTATTGTTCACTTGCCCACAGCACTTACAGTTTCCCAAAGCGTGCTGTGGGCCAACCTTAAAAAAATATACTTATATTAAAATTAATCCCTATACCTAGACTTATAGTAAATTTTCCTATTATTACAAATAAATATACTACAACATTGTAATATAAATTTAAATTTCGAATGGAATATATCAAGATCTGGCATCTGTGCAAGCATGTCGTTAAGCAGACTGACAGCATGTGTTGTGGGAGCGTACCGCGCCGTGGCGGTGCGCACCACCCCGCACGGCATAGCCAGCGGGCGGCGCGGGCAGCATGCGCGCGCCGCTCGCGCTCCCGCCGCCAGCGACAACCGGGATAGAAAACTAGGATCGTCGATGGATCCGCGCAAGAGCTGGAAGTAATGCGATAGCAAACTGCATTTTCGCCTTACTTCCAACGCATACATACCTACCATACCATAGACGAAGAGAGACGGATACAGAAAAGGGTAGAAGCCGTATAACTTTTTGTACAAATATCTAGCAAACTTTCTTTGTACTTTTTCAATCATTTCTTTGTTTGAGGAGGACGAGTAGTCTTGTTTGTTTAACAAAAACTAACAGATTAACGGTGCAGCACTTAAATCTACTTCTGATCTCTAATATTATCTTTTCTTACTACAGGTTGCCGGTGGCCAAACTGAGGTTGGAGGGGATGCTGCGTGACATCCAGCACTCGTACTCGTACTCCGCGCACTCCTGGTGCGCTACTGCGCGCACTCCTGGTGCGCTGCTGCGCGCACTCCTGGTGCGCTGCTGCGCGCACTCCTGGTGCGCTGCTGCGCGCACTCCTGGTGCGCTGCTGCGCGCACTCCTGGTGCGCTGCTGCGCGCACTCCTGGTGCGCTGCTGCGCGCACTCCTGGTGCGCTGCTGCGCGCACTCCTGGTGCGCTGCTGCCCGCACTTAAATCTACTTCTGATCTCTAATATTATCTTTTCTTACTACAGGTTGCCGGTGGCCAAACTGAGGTTGGAGGGGTTGCTGCGAGACATGCAGGACTCGTACTCGTACTCCGCGCACTCCTGGTGCGCTACTGCGCGCACTCCTGGTGCGCTGCTGCGCGCACTCCTGGTGCGCTACTGTGCGTACTCCTGGTGCGCTGCTGCCCGCACTTAAATCTACTTCTGATCTCTAATATTATCTTATCTTACTACAGGTTGCCGGTGGCCAAACTGAGGTTGGAAGGGGTGCTGCGAGACATCCAGGACTCGTACTCGTACTCCGCGCACTCCTGGTGCGCTGCTGCGCGCACTCCTGGTGCGCTGCTGCGCGCCCTCCTGGTGCGCTGCTGCGCGCCCTCCTGGTGCGCTGCTGCGCGTACTCCTGGTGCAGCAAAGGAGCTGCTGATGTACACAGTGGAGGTAGAAAGAGGAATGGCCGAAGCGGGTTTGTTGTTTGAAATTCTTGGTTGCAGAAACGGACCCTGGTCATGTGGAAGCTGCTATTGGTAAGAATCACCTCTACTTAAAGATTAATAGGGTAGATGTGAAACTGATTATCTTCTTGATATACATGTTTGTAACATATTCTGTTTTGAACTTTTAATCCGTGAGCATTGGCCAGCAAGCGGATTGGATGTTTGAGGAGGACGAGTAGTCTTGTTTGTTTAACAAAAACTTACAAATTAACGGTGCAGCACTTAAATCTACTTCTGATCTCTAATATTATCTTTTCTTACTACAGGTTTTGCCGGTGGCCAAACTGAGGTTGGAGGGGATGCTGCGTGACATCCAGGACTCTTAGTACTCCGCGCACTCCTGGTGCGCTACTGCGCGCACTCCTGGTTCGCTGCTGCGCGCACTCCTGGTGCGCTGCTGCGCGCACTCCTGGTGCGCTGCTGCCCGCACTTAAATCTACTTCTGATCTCTAATATAATCTTTTCTTACTACAGGTTGTCGGTGGCCACTCGTGGCTGCGCGCACTCCTGGTGCGCTGCTGCGCGCCCTCCTGGTGCGCTGCTGCGCGTACTCCTGGTGCAGCAAAGGAGCTGCTGATGTACACAGTGGAGGTAGAAAGAGGAATGGCCGAAGCGGGTTTGTTGTTTGAAATTCTTGGTTGCAGAAACGGACCCTGGTCCTGTGGAAGCTGCTATTGGTAAGAATCACCTCTACTTAAAGATTGATAGGGTAGATGTGAAACTGATTATCTTCTTGATATACATGTTTGTAACATATTCCATTTTGAACTTTTAATCCGTGAGCATTGGCCAGCAAGCGGATTGGATGTTTGAGGAGGACGAGTAGTCTTGTTTGTTTAACAAAAACTAACAAATTAACGGTGCAGCACTTAAATCTACTTCTGATCTCTAATATTATCTTTTCTTACTACAGGTTTTGCCGGTGGCCAAACTGAGGTTGGAGGGGATGCTGCGTGACATCCAGGACTCTTAGTACTCCGCGCACTCCTGGTGCGCTACTGCGCGCACTCCTGGTGCGCTGCTGCGCGCACTCCTGGTGCGCTGCTGCGCGCACTCTTGGTGCGCTGCTGCGCGCACTCCTGGTGCGCTGCTGCCCGCAATTAAATCTACTTCTGATCTCTAATATTATCTTTTCTTACTACAGGTTGCCGGTGGCCAAACTGAGGTTGGAGGGGTTGCTGCGAGACATCCAGGACTCGTACTCGTACTCCGCGCACTCCTGGTGCGCTGCTGCGCGCACTCCTGGTGCGCTGCTGCGCGCACTCCTGGTGCGCTGCTGCGCGCACTCCTGGTGCGCTGCTGCGCGCACTCCTGGTGCGCTGCTGCGCGCACTCCTGGTGCGCTGCTGCGCGCTTTCCTGGTGCGCTGCTGCGCGCACTCCTGGTGCGCTGCTGCGCGCACTCCTGGTGCGCTGCTGCGCGCACTCCTGGTGCGCTGCTGCGCGCACTCCTGGTGCGCTGCTGCGCGCACTCCTGGTGCGCTGCTGCGCGCACTCCTGGTGCGCTGCTGCGCGCACTCCTGGTGCGCTGCTGCGCGCCCTCCTGGTGCGCTGCTGCGCGCCCTCCTGGTGCGCTGCTGCGCGTACTCCTGGTGCAGCAAAGGAGCTGCTGATGTACACAGTGGAGGTAGAAAGAGGAATAGCCGAAGCGGGTTTATTGTTTGAAATTCTTGGTTGCAGCAACGGACCCTGGTCCTGTGGAAGCTGCTATTGGTAAGAATCACCTCTACTTAAAGATTGATAGGGTAGATGTGAAACTGATTATCTTCTTGATATACATGTTTGTAACATATTCCATTTTAAACTTTTAATCCGTGAGCATTGGCCAGCAAGCGGATTGGATGTTTGAGAAGGACGAGTAGTCTTGTTTGTTTAACAAAAACCAACAGATTAACGGTGCAGCACTTAAATCTACTTCTGATCTCTAATATTATCTTTTCTTACTACAGGTTGCCGGTGGCCAAACTGAGGTTGGAGGGGATGCTGCGTGACATCCAGGACTCTTAGTACTCCGCGCACTCCTGGTGCGCTACTGCGCGCACTCCTGGTGCGCTGCTGCGCGTACTCCTGGTGCGCTGCTGCGCGCACTCTTGGTGCGCTGCTGCCCGCACTTAAATCTACTTCTGATCTCTAATATTATCTTTTCTTACTACAGGTTGCCGGTGGCCAAACTGAGGTTGGAGGGGTTGCTGCGAGACATCCAGGACTCGTACTCGTACTCGTACTCCGCGCACTCCTGGTGCGCTGCTGCGCGCACTCCTGGTGCGCTGCTGCGCGCACTCCTGGTGCGCTGCTGCGCGCACTCCTGGTGCGCTGCTGCCCGCACTTAAATCTACTTCTGATCTCTAATATTATCTTTTCTTACTACAGGTTGCCGGTGGCCACTCGTGGCTGCGCGCAATCCCGGTGCGCTACTGGTGCGCTTCTGCGCGCACTCCTGGTGCGCTGCTGCGCGCCCTCCTGGTGCGCTGCTGCGCGTACTCCTGGTGCAGCAAAGTAGCTGCTGATGGACACAGTGGAGGTAGAGAGAGGAATGGCCGAAGCGGGTTTGTTGTTTGAAATTCTTGGTTGCAGAAACGGACCCTGGTCCTGTGGAAGCTGCTATTGGTAAGAATCACCTCTACTTAAAGATTGATAGGGTAGATGTGAAACTGATTATCTTCTTGATATACATGTTTGTAACATATTCTATTTTGAACTTTTAATCCGTGAGCATTGGCCAGCAAGCGGATTGGATGTTTGAGGAGGACGAGTAGTCTTGTTTGTTTAACAAAAACTAACAAATTAACGGTGCAGCACTTAAATCTACTTCTGATCTCTAATATTATCTTTTCTTACTACAGGTTTTGCCGGTGGCCAAACTGAGGTTGGAGGGGATGCTGCGTGACATCCAGGACTCTTAGTACTCCGCGCACTCCTGGTGCGCTACTGCGCGCACTCCTGGTGCGCTGCTGCGCGCACTCCTGGTGCGCTGCTGCCCGCACTTAAATCTACTTCTGATCTCTAATATTATCTTTTCTTACTACAGGTTGTCGGTGGCCACTCGTGGCTGCGCGCACTCCTGGTGCGCTGCTGCGCGCCTTCCTGGTGCGCTGCTGCGCGTACTCCTGGTGCAGCAAAGGAGCTGCTGATGTACACAGTAGAGGTAGAAAGAGGAATGGCCGAAGCGGGTTTGTTGTTTGAAATTCTTGGTTGCAGAAACGGACCCTGGTCCTGTGGAAGCTGCTATTGGTAAGAATCACCTCTACTTAAAGATTGATAGGGTAGATGTGAAACTGATTATCTTCTTGATATACATGTTTGTAACATATTCCATTTTGAACTTTTAATCCGTGAGCATTGGCCAGCAAGCGGATTGGATGTTTGAGGAGGACGAGTAGTCTTGTTTGTTTAACAAAAACTAACAAATTAACGGTGCAGCACTTAAATCTACTTCTGATCTCTAATATTATCTTTTCTTACTACAGGTTGCCGGTGGCCAAACTGAGGTTGGAGGGGTTGCTGCGAGACATCCAGGACTCGTACTCGTACTCCGCGCACTCCTGGTGCGCTGCTGCCCGCACTTAAATCTACTTCTGATCTCTAATATTATCTTTTCTTACTACAGGTTGCCGGTGGCCACTCGTGGCTGCGCGCAATCCCGGTGCGCTACTGGTGCGCTTCTGCGCGCACTCCTGGTGCGCTGCTGCGCGCCCTCCTGGTGCAATGCTGCGCGTACTCCTGGTGCAGCAAAGTAGCTGCTGATGGACACAGTGGAGGTAGAAAGAGGAATGGCCGAAGCGGGTTTGTTGTTTGAAATTCTTGGTTGCAGAAACGGACCCTGGTCCTGTGGAAGCTGCTATTGGTAAGAATCACCTCTACTTAAAGATTGATAGGGTAGATGTGAAACTGATTATCTTCTTGATATACATGTTTGTAACATATTCTATTTTGAACTTTAAATCCGTGAGCATTGGCCAGCAAGCGGATTGGATGTTTGAGGAGGACGAGTAGTCTTGTTTGTTTAACAAAAACTAACAAATTAACGGTGCAGCACTTAAATCTACTTCTGATCTCTAATATTATCTTTTCTTACTACAGGTTTTGCCGGTGGCCAAACTGAGGTTGGAGGGGATGCTGCGTGACATCCAGGACTCTTAGTACTCCGCGCACTCCTGGTGCGCTACTGCGCGCACTCCTGGTGCGCTGCTGCGCGCACTCCTGGTGCGCTGCTGCGCGCACTCCTGGTGCGCTGCTGCGCGCACTCCTGGTGCGCTGCTGCGCGCACTCCTGGTGCGCTGCTGCCCGCACTTAAATCTACTTCTGATCTCTAATATTATCTTTTCTTACTACAGGTTGTCGGTGGCCACTCGTGGCTGCGCGCACTCCTGGTGCGCTGCTGCGCGTACTCCTGGTGCAGCAAAGGAGCTGCTGATGTACACAGTAGAGGTAGAAAGAGGAATGGCCGAAGCGGGTTTGTTGTTTGAAATTCTTGGTTGCAGAAACGGACCCTGGTCCTGTGGAAGCTGCTATTGGTAAGAATCACCTCTACTTAAAGATTGATAGGGTAGATGTGAAACTGATTATCTTCTTGATATACATGTTTGTAACATATTCCATTTTGAACTTTTAATCCGTGAGCATTGGCCAGCAAGCGGATTGGATGTTTGAGGAGGACGAGTAGTCTTGTTTGTTTAACAAAAACTAACAAATTAACGGTGCAGCACTTAAATCTACTTCTGATCTCTAATATTATCTTTTCTTACTACAGGTTTTGCCGGTGGCCAAACTGAGGTTGGGGGGGATGCTGCGTGACATCCAGGACTCTTAGTACTCCGCGCACTCCTGGTGCGCTACTGCGCGCACTCCTGGTGCGCTGCTGCGCGCACTTCTGGTGCGCTGCTGCGCGCACTCTTAGTGCGCTGCTGCGCGCACTCCTGGTGCGCTGCTGCCCGCACTTAAATCTACTTCTGATCTCTAATATTATCTTTTCTTACTACAGGTTGCCGGTGGCCAAACTGAGGTTAAAGGGGTTGCTGCGAGACATCCAGGACTCGTACTCGTACTCCGCGCACTCCTGGTGCGCTGCTGCGCGCCCTCCTGGTGCGCTGCTGCGCGTACTCCTGGTGCAGCAAAGGAGCTGCTGATGTACACAGTGGAGGTAGAAAGAGGAATGGCCGAAGCGGGTTTGTTGTTTGAAATTCTTGGTTGCAGCAACGGACCCTGGTCCTGTGGAAGCTGCTATTGGTAAGAATCACCTCTACTTAAAGATTGATAGGGTAGATGTGAAACTGATTATCTTCTTGATATACATGTTTGTAACATATTCCATTTTAAACTTTTAATCCGTGAGCATTGGCCAGCAAGCGGATTGGATGTTTGAGAAGGACGAGTAGTCTTGTTTGTTTAACAAAAACCAACAGATTAACGGTGCAGCACTTAAATCTACTTCTGATCTCTAATATTATCTTTTCTTACTACAGGTTGCCGGTGGCCAAACTGAGGTTGGAGGGGATGCTGCGTGACATCCAGCACTCGTACTCGTACTCCGCGCACTCCTGGTGCGCTACTACGAGCACTCCTGGTGCACTGCTGCGCGCACTCCTGGTGCGCTGCTGCGCGCACTCCTGGTGCGCTGCTGCGCGCACTCCTGGTGCGCTACTGCGCGCACTCCTGGTGCGCTCCTGCCCGCACTTAAATCTACTTCTGATCTCTAATATTATCTTTTCTTTCTACAGGTTGCCGGTGGCCACTCCTGGTGCGCGCAGCCACGAGTTTCTTACTACAGGTTGCCGGTGGCCAAACTGAGGTTGTAGGGGGTGCTGCGAGACATCCAGGACTCGTACTCGTACTCCGCGCACTCCTGGTGCGCTACTGCGCGCACTCCTTGTGCGCTACTGCGCGCACTCCTGGTGCGCTGCTGCGCGCACTCCTGGTGCGCTTCTGCGCGCACTCCTGGTGCGCTACTGCGCGCACTCCTGGTGCGCTGCTGCCCGCACTTAAATCTACTTCTGATCTCTAATATTATCTTTTCTTACTACAGGTTGCCGGTGGCCAAACTGAGGTTGGAGGGGTTGCTGCGAGACATCCAGGACTCGTACTCGTACTTCGCGCACTCCTGGTGCGCTTTTGCGCGCACTCCTGGTGCGCTACTGCGCGCACTCCTGGTGCGCTGCTGCGCGCACTCCTGGTGCGCTACTGCGCGCACTCCTGGTGCGCTACTGCGCGCACTCCTGGTGCGCTGCTGCCCGCACTTAAATCTACTTCTGATCTCTAATATTATCTTTTCTTACTACAGGTTGTCGGTGGCCAAACTGAGGTTGGAAGGGATGCTGCGAGACATCCAGGACTCGTACTCGTACTCCGTGCACTCCTGGTGCGCTACTGCGCGCACTCCTGGTGCGCTACTGCGCGCACTCCTGGTGCGCTACTGCGCGCACTCCTGGTGCGCTCCTGCCCGCACTTAAATCTACTTCTGATCTCTAATATTATCTTTTCTTTCTACAGGTTGCCGGTGGCCACTCGTGGCTGCGCGCACTCCTGGTGCGCTACTGGTGCGCTACTGCACGCACTCCTGGTGCGCTGCTGCCCGCACTTAAATCTACTTCTGAGCTCTAATATTATCTTTTCTTACTACAGGTTGCCGGTGGCCAAACTGAGGTTGGAGGGGTTGCTGCGAGACATCCAGGACTCGTACTCGTACTCCGCGCACTCCTGGTGCGCTACTGCGCGCACTCCTGGTGCACTCCTGCCCGCACTTAAATCTACTTCTGATCTCTAATATTATCTTTTCTTACTACAGGTTGCCGGTGACCACTCGTGGCTGCGCTTACTCCTGGTGCGCTACTGGTGCGCTACTGGTGCGCTACTGCGCGCACTCCTGGTGCGCTCCTGCCCGCACTTAAATCTACTTCTGATCTCTAATATTATCTTTTCTTTCTACAGGTTGCCGGTGGCCACTCGTGGCTGCGCGCACTCCTGGTGCGCTGCTGCCCGCACTTAAATCTACTTCTGATCTCTAATATTATCTTTTCTTACTACAGGTTGCCGGTGGCCAAACTGAGGTTGGAGGGGTTGCTGCGAGACATCCAGGACTCGTACTCCGCGCACTCCTGGTGCGCTACTGCGCGCACTCCTGGTGCGCTCCTGCCCGCACTTAAATCTACTTCTGATCTCTAATATTATCTTTTCTTACTACAGGTTGCCGGTGGCCACTCGTGGCTGCGCGCACTCCTGGTGCGCTACTGATGCGCTACTGCGCGCACTCCTGGTGCGCTGCTGCGCGCCCTCCTGGTGCGCTGCTGCGCGTACTCCTGGTGCAGCAAAGGAGCTGCTGATGGACACAGTGGAGGTAGAAAGAGGAATGGCCGAAGCGGGTTTGTTGTTTGAAATTCTTGGTTGCAGAAACGGACCCTGGTCCTGTGGAAACTGCTATTGGTAAGAATCACTTCTACTTAAAGATTGATAGGGTAGATGTGAAACTGATTATCTTCTTGATATACATGTTTGTAACATATTCCATTTTGAACTTTTAATCCGTGAGCATTGGCCAGCAAGCGGATTGGATGTTTGAGAAGGACGAGTAGTCTAATTTGTTTAACAAAAACTAACAAATTAACGGTGCAGCACTTAAATCTTCTTCTGATCTCTAATATTATCTTTTCTTACTACAGGTTGCCGGTGGCCAAACTGAGGTTGGAGGGGATGCTGCGTGACATCCAGGACTCTTAGTACTCCGCGCACTCCTGGTGCGCTACTGCGCGCACTCCTGGTGCGCTGCTGCGCGTACTCCTGGTGCGCTGCTGCGCGCACTCCTGGTGCGCTGCTGCGCGCACTCCTGGTGCGCTGCTGCGCGCACTCCTGGTGCGCTGCTGCGCGCACTCCTGGTGCGCTGCTGCGCGCACTCCTGGTGCGCTGCTGCGCGCACTTAAATCTACTTCTGATCTCTAATATTATCTTTTCTTACTACAGGTTGCCGGTGGCCACTCGTGGCTGCGCGCAATCCCGGTGCGCTACTGGTGCGCTTCTGCGCGCACTCCTGGTGCGCTGCTGCGCGCCCTCCTGGTGCGCTGCTGCGCGTACTCCTGGTGCAGCAAAGTAGCTGCTGATGGACACAGTGGAGGTAGAAAGAGGAATGGCCGAAGCGGGTTTGTTGTTTGAAATTCTTGGTTGCAGCAACGGACCCTGGTCCTGTGGAAGCTGCTATTGGTAAGAATCACCTCTACTTAAAGATTGATAGGGTAGATGTGAAACTGATTATCTTCTTGATATACATGTTTGTAACATATTCCATTTTAAACTTTTAATCCGTGAGCATTGGCCAGCAAGCGGATTGGATGTTTGAGAAGGACGAGTAGTCTTGTTTGTTTAACAAAAACCAACAGATTAACGGTGCAGCACTTAAATCTACTTCTGATCTCTAATATTATCTTTTCTTACTACAGGTTGCCGGTGGCCAAACTGAGGTTGGAGGGGATGCTGCGTGACATCCAGCACTCGTACTCGTACTCCGCGCACTCCTGGTGCGCTACTGCGAGCACTCCTGGTGCACTGCTGCGCGCACTCCTGATGCGCTGCTGCGCGCACTCCTGGTGCGCTGCTGCGCGCACTCCTGGTGCGCTACTGCGCGCACTCCTGGTGCGCTCCTGCCCGCACTTAAATCTACTTCTGATCTCTAATATTATCTTTTCTTTCTACAGGTTGCCGGTGGCCACTCCTGGTGCGCGCAGCCACGAGTTTCTTACTACAGGTTGCCGGTGGCCAAACTGAGGTTGTAGGGGGTGCTGCGAGACATCCAGGACTCGTACTCGTACTCCGCGCACTCCTGGTGCGCTACTGCGCGCACTCCTTGTGCGCTACTGCGCGCACTCCTGGTGCGCTGCTGCGCGCACTCCTGGTGCGCTTCTGCGCGCACTCCTGGTGCGCTACTGCGCGCACTCCTGGTGCGCTGCTGCCCGCACTTAAATCTACTTCTGATCTCTAATATTATCTTTTCTTACTACAGGTTGCCGGTGGCCAAACTGAGGTTGGAGGGGTTGCTGCGAGACATCCAGGACTCGTACTCGTACTTCGCGCACTCCTGGTGCGCTTCTGCGCGCACTCCTGGTGCGCTACTGCGCGCACTCCTGGTGCGCTGCTGCGCGCACTCCTGGTGCGCTACTGCGCGCACTCCTGGTGCGCTACTGCGCGCACTCCTGGTGCGCTACTGCGCGCACTCCTGGTGCGCTGCTGCCCGCACTTAAATCTACTTCTGATCTCTAATATTATCTTTTCTTACTACAGGTTGTCGGTGGCCAAACTGAGGTTGGAAGGGTTGCTGCGAGACATCCAGGACTCGTACTCGTACTCCGTGCACTCCTGGTGCGCTACTGCGCGCACTCCTGGTGCGCTACTGCGCGCACTCCTGGTGCGCTACTGCGCGCACTCCTGGTGCGCTCCTGCCCGCACTTAAATCTACTTCTGATCTCTAATATTATCTTTTCTTTCTACAGGTTGCCGGTGGCCACTCGTGGCTGCGCGCACTCCTGGTGCGCTACTGGTGCGCTACTGCACGCACTCCTGGTGCGCTGCTGCCCGCACTTAAATCTACTTCTGAGCTCTAATATTATCTTTTCTTACTACAGGTTGCCGGTGGCCAAACTGAGGTTGGAGGGGTTGCTGCGAGACATCCAGGACTCGTACTCGTACTCCGCGCACTCCTGGTGCGCTACTGCGCGCACTCCTGGATCACTCCTGCCCGCACTTAAATCTACTTCTGATCTCTAATATTATCTTTTCTTACTACAGGTTGCCGGTGGCCACTCGTGGCTGCGCTTACTCCTGGTGCGCTACTGGTGCGCTACTGGTGCGCTACTGCGCGCACTCCTGGTGCGCTCCTGCCCGCACTTAAATCTACTTCTGATCTCTAATATTATCTTTTCTTTCTACAGGTTGCCGGTGGCCACTCGTGGCTGCGCGCACTCCTGGTGCGCTACTGGTGCGCTACTGCGCGCACTCCTGGTGCGCTGCTGCCCGCACTTAAATCTACTTCTGATCTCTAATATTATCTTTTCTTACTACAGGTTGCCGGTGGCCAAACTGAGGTTGGAGGGGTTGCTGCGAGACATCCAGGACTCGTACTCCGCGCACTCCTGGTGCGCTACTGCGCGCACTCCTGGTGCGCTCCTGCCCGCACTTAAATCTACTTCTGATCTCTAATATTATCTTTTCTTACTACAGGTTGCCGGTGGCCACTCGTGGCTGCGCGCACTCCTGGTGCGCTACTGATGCGCTACTGCGCGCACTCCTGGTGCGCTGCTGCGCGCCCTCCTGGTGCGCTGCTGCGCGTACTCCTGGTGCAGCAAAGGAGCTGCTGATGGACACAGTGGAGGTAGAAAGAGGAATGGCCGAAGCGGGTTTGTTGTTTGAAATTCTTGGTTGCAGAAACGGACCCTGGTCCTGTGGAAGCTGCTATTGGTAAGAATCACTTCTACTTAAAGATTGATAGGGTAGATGTGAAACTGATTATCTTCTTGATATACATGTTTGTAACATATTCCATTTTGAACTTTTAATCCGTGAGCATTGGCCAGCAAGCGGATTGGATGTTTGAGAAGGACGAGTAGTCTAATTTGTTTAACAAAAACTAACAAATTAACGGTGCAGCACTTAAATCTACTTCTGATCTCTAATATTATCTTTTCTTACTACAGGTTGCCGGTGGCCAAACTGAGGTTGGAGGGGTTGCTGCGAGACATCCAGGACTCGTACTCGTACTCCGCGCACTCCTGGTGCGCTGCTGCGCGCACTCCTTGTGCGCTGCTGCGCGCACTCCTGGTGCGCTGCTGCGCGCACTCCAGGTGCGCTGCTGCGCGCACTCCTGGTGCGCTACTGCCCGCACTTAAATTTACTTCTGATCTCTAATATTATCTTTTCTTACTACAGGTTGCCGGTGGCCAAACTGAGGTTGGAGGGGTTGCTGCGAGACATCCAGGACTCGTACTCGTACTCCGCGCACTCCTGGTGCGCTACTGCGCGCACTCCTGGTGCGCTACTGCGCGCACTCCTGGTGCGCTGCTGCGCGCACTCCTGGTGCTTTACTGCGCGCACTCCTGGTGCGCTACTGCGCGCACTCCTGGTGCGCTGCTGCGCGCACTCCTGGTGCTTTACTGCGCGCACTCCTGGTGCGCTGCTGCCCGCACTTAAATCTACTTCTGATCTCTAATATTATCTTTTCTTACTACAGGTTGCCGGTGGCCAAACTGAGGTTGGAGGGGTAGCTGCGAGACATCCAGGACTTGTGCTGCTGCGCGCACTCCTGGTGCGCTACTGCGCGCACTCCTGGTGCGCTGCTGCGCGCACTCCTGGTGCGCTGCTGCGCGCACTCCTGGTGCGCTGCTGCGCGCACTCCTGGTGCGCTGCTGCGCGCACTCCTGGTGCGCTGCTGCGCTTACTCCTGGTGCGCTGCTGCGCGCACTCCTGGTGCGCTGCTGCGCGCACTTAAATCTACTTCTGATCTCATATATTATCTTTTCTTACTACAGGTTGCCGGTGGCCAAACTGAGGTTGGAGGGGTAGCTGCGAGACATCCAGGACTTGTGCTGCTGCGCGCACTCCTGGTGCGCTACTGCGCGCACTCCTGGTGCGCTGCTGCGCGCACTCCTGGTGCGCTGCTGCGCGCACTCCTGGTGCGCTGCTGCGCGCACTCCTGGTGCGCTGCTGCGCTTACTCCTGGTGCGCTGCTGCGCGCACTCCTGGTGCGCTGCTGCGCGCACTTAAATCTACTTCTGATCTCATATATTATCTTTTCTTACTACAGGTTGCTGGTGGCTAAACTGAGGTTGGAGGGGTTGCTGCGAGACATCCAGGCCTCGTATTCGTACTCCGCGCACTCCTGGTGCGCTACTGCGCGCACTCCTGGTGCGCTGCTGTGCGCACTCCTGGTGCTTTACTGCGCGCACTCCTGGTGCGCTACTGCGCGCACTCCTGGTGCGCTCCTGCCCGCACTTAAATCTACTTCTGATCTCTAAACGGTCGGTATATTTGTATCTTAGATATTAGCATTAGGCATATCATGTTTGTAAAAACGTTTTTAATATTCTAACGCGAGATTTTTTTTTTTTTTTTATTTATTGTTATAAGTTCACTAAACTAAAAATGTACTAATACTAACTTAAAATAATATCATAGCTAAACATACGGTCGTACAATTTCTTCTAAAAGTGAACCTAACATACATATTAAATCTAGCAAATAAAAATACCCTATTTTCTAAGCATGCAATACAAATTCAAATAAAAATTACATTATCTAACATGAGGAACAAACATTATAGGTACAATTAAAAATAACAAATTAAGTAGTAATTTACCCTAAATCTAATACAACACATAACTCATCAGTAGAACAGTACAGTAGAAAACACATCATCACCACACACGAGATTTACACATCACGAGATCGCATAATCACAGGCCTAACTGTAACAAATGTTAATAGATAATAACCAGTATTTTAAAATAAAGTTTTTTTATTATTTAATGTTGTTTTACTTGATAAGGTATACCCATGTAGGTAATAGACTAGTATTTCAATATTACTAATTAAAAAATCGTCATGGATCGTTTCTGGTGCAACGGTTAGCTAATGCCATTCAGCGCGGAAACGCAGCGAGCTTGATCGGCACATTTGCACCGGGAACTATTAAAGTCGGGTTGTTTAGTTAATTTGACATTTAGCTTTGTTTTATTCAATTATGTATATATTTATATTGTCACATGTGGTGTGACATTTATATTGTCTGATTAAATATTAAAAAATCACAATATGAGTCAAAAGAATTTAATTCAATTGATGCATAAAATAAATTAACTATTCATTCACTTTATACAATTAGCTTAATAAAATCATACCTACCTTCAAAAAATTTACTAACAGTGTTGCTTTCTTCTTTATAAATACATACCTTAAGTACTACAATTTATTTATCTTCTCCTTCCTCACATGGTCTGTTGGTATCTCTGTCAGATTTTCTGGTCTTTTCTTGTAGAGTTGACGGAGACTCTATTTCAAAGGTGACAGGACCATCATTTTGTATACTGACTTGCATGTAGGCACCAAATTCTCCAGCTGAAAAAAAAATAGCACATTTTATTTTTATAAGGAAGATAATATTTTCGTGAATGTTTGTTTATTATTTATGAAGACTAAATTACTAGAATTCTGCTTGAAATTTATATTCATATAGTAGAGAGACTCTGTTTCAAAAATAAAATAATATATAATATTTATAAATCCAAGTACTTATGTAGGTATCAAAAACTTAAGAACATTGTTTATTTTTTTGTCATTCACAATTGAAATTTTTAAAAGTACTTAGTAACCTTTAATTTTATCAGCAATGTATGCATCCTTCAACATTTGCAGGAAGTTTTCGTAGAACTGTTTAGATTGTTCTCCCGGCATTGACTTGTGGAAATCTGGCTTTGTACCCTGAAACAGATGTTAGTATTTCTTATTTTTTGTTAAATTATTGAATCTATGTACTAAAAAAGTAAGTACCTAAAGTTGTAGAGTGGCCAACTCTAGTGTTTTTTTTTTTATTTATTGTTATAAGTTCACTAAACTAAAAATGTACTAATACTAACTTAAAATAATAACATAGCTAAACTTACGGACGTACATTTCCTTCTAAAAGTGAACCTAACATACAATAGATATAGTGTTAGATTTCAAACAAAAGTAAGTGCCTCTGAGATGACTTAAATGTTGCTATAATATGACCTATACAGTCATGACCTCCAATTTCATGGCATTCTATAAGTAGGTGTGACTATTTGGAAAAGTAAGTATGATAAAGATAAGATAAACATATTTTATTTGGCAAAACCACTGGTACAAGCCCAATAATATTAACATATTACTAAATATTATGTATTACAATAAAGATGAAGAAAGTAAGCTTCAGGAAAACCTCTTAACTTTGTAAAGTTTGTAGTTGAGGGATTGTGGTGGTTCCACTGTTACCTACTTCTGTTTCAGCTTAAGATGACAAACAATAATCTGAGAAGTGTTTTTTTTTTGAAGTTGGTTAAAAAGTTGCTTCGAAGTACAACTTACCTTCCAAGTATTGTACAATGTGAACTGGCTGACACACAGCACTTCATATTGCTTCTCTACTACATTCTTATTCCATCTCTTGTTGTCTTCATCATCAAATATTTTAATGCTCAGTATTTTTTTAACTCTGGAATTGAAAGAGGTTTTTTGATTAGGCGCTTACATGATATTTTTCTACAAGTAGGTTTGGGCTATTTACACGTTTTTTAAAACTTTAATTCTTGTATAATATGTACTTTACTTTACTTTACTTTACTTTGATTTCTGGTGTTGTAAGTTATATATGGTTTACCTGCTACATTGGCGTTCATAACTCTTTGTATTAATGCCTTCATATTTCTATTACCAACTGAGCTGGATATAAAATACACTTAATAAATTTAAGTATTTAAGTATTTCTCAATTTTAATGTGATTTTAATGTTTACAAATTGCGGCCAATATTTTTAGCCATTAGCCAATGGGGATTGGGGTTGGCCGGACAAAGCTAAATGCAGATGGCGCTAGCATGGGAAGTAAGTATACTACGCACGCTCTACGAAAAGTTAGCAGAGAAAACTAAAAACGAAGCCCATGAAGATAAAGGTAGAAATGGAGAAAACACTCCTAATACCTACTTAATTCAAATACCTACGCATTGCTATCCCACTCTAAGTGGTGGGAAGTCTCTTTCTAGTGTGGTGTTCGGTATTTTTATATAAATACTCAAAACTCCCGAAACTGGGTAAAATTACCTTTTTAAATTAATATTAAGTTTAAAGTTCATCTGTCACCAAATTATTATTTATATGAGTTTCTAGTGTTTCCAGTTTGAAAGAAATTTAACATAAATTGTTTAAGTAAATTATAGTAAAAAAGCAGAAAATACTAACGGAACACATAAGTTATGAAGACAATCTATACAGATTTATATTATAATTATTTTTTTAGCAGATTTTTATTATAAAATGTTAAAACAAATAATTGAAAATCATTACGAAGACAATTACTAATGTGTATTTAGCAATTGGAGGATATCAAAAGATTTACATATATTTTGGGCGTTTCCTTATGCGGCAACACTTTATCTATCCGCCATCAAAACAATGCCTGTCAAATGACAGGCATTGTTTGTTGTTTTTCGGCCATGACAGTTCAAATGAACTGTCATGGCCGAAAAACAACAAACATTCGTCGACTCGCGCTTTTAAACGTAAAAATTAGCTTTTAAAGTATGAAAAATGGTTCAACGATGTATTGTGCGTGGTTGTGGAAGCGAGTGGTATCCAGGAACACACATAAATTATCACACGTAAGTCCTTAAATTGGATTTTTATAAACACTAAGTCTATCGACCGATTTCACTTAAATATCTCGAAAACATTATGATTATTTCTGTGATGAAGCCTTTAACTAGTCTAAATTAGCATATATAATGAATTCTAATTGTTGTAACACATATATTTAATGTTTTATCGAAGTTATTAATAAATCTTAAAAATGGAGTACGGTGACCATAAAATATTTTTTTGCGGATATCTCACGTAGGTATTGTGTATGCCATATTCACTAAATCACAAAGTTATTACATAGATATAGGTACTCTGTTAGGTAACAAAATAATTAAATCACTAAAAAAATATACATGAAAATATGTTATTATATTGACTCTTTTTAATGTCATAACATGTTGTGCTATTATTATTCCTATTGTAAAACTGTGCTCTGTTTTCAGATTTCCCAAAAACAGTGTACAAAGAAGTTTGTGGTTAGCAGTTTTGAAATCAGTATTGAAATCCAAGTTTTATAAAAGAGCTCGGATATGTAGCCTACACTTCAAGGAAACTGATTATGACTTACCAAGTAAGAGATTGAAGGCAACGGCTGTACCATACTACAATGGAAGTGGGACCGAGGAGTATAATGTATCATCAATTAGCCAGGTATATATTGATTGAAAGCTTGAGCTACAAAAACGATTTTTATCTCAAAGTTTGTTCAAAGTCAGAATTATCACATATTACACTAGTACCTACCTATAGTTGTGTGGGTTAGATTAAAACATACTAGTGTTTTGGAGGGCACGCTTATACCGCTGGTTCACTAGCTAGTAGCTGGTAGCTTGGTGGTAATATAATTTACCCGACCAACTACCTACCACCTCAAGTGTAGAATCTGTTACTAAGCGCTTAACGGCGTGTTTCAACAGTCTTGTTTGAGAGCCAGTTCCATTCCATTTCGGTTATGCTCCACCATAGGCCGGAGTCGCTTGTGTGGTCAAATACCCGGCTGTTAAGAGTAAAAATTGCTTGTCTTGGTAAGCATATTATATAGGCGGGTAGGTATATAATTATATTCCATGATTAACTTACCCATCATGTGAGTTATGTTTAAACGCTGGTCTATTTTTATAAACTGTCGTCCGGAGTCTCATTATAGTAAGAAATTTTGCTAAAATATAAAAATTGGCTTTCAGGAAGGACAATCACAAGATCCGAGTAAAGCACCATCTAGTATCGTAACGTCGCCTAGTACTTCGTATTCTGCGAGATTGAAAGCTCCTCAAGATGCAGAAATAATGATTAGTGCTACCGCAACCATCGGTGCTTCACCTTCATCCTCGAAGGATAAGAGTGAAGTTAATAAACATTCTCTTGAAGAAATTGAGAAACCAAGTCCGAAAAGGCAATGCCTGAAATCAGTAGAAAATCTCGAGAGTGTTGAGCAGGTAAGTTTGCTCTTGGTAGGGAGAAAAGTGGTTGTGAGTTTACCATAATTATGTGACAGTCCGCTTTTTACTAAATTTTGAAATATAGCATTTCATTTATTATATGTATAGATGTATTAATCCTTTCCTTGCCTTTGGCTAAGACTGCAGTTAATTTTCTTGTGTATATAATACTTAGTCCATCATTTCATTCGACTAATGCTCTTTTCAAAAACTATTATTAACACATAATGTTTTTTTTTAGATTTACAACGAGGCAAGCATACCAGTCAAAAAAATTGAAGTTGGCGTACAAGTTAAAGTAAAAACAACAACAGAACAAAATCTACATAAACAAAATAAAGCTCTAAAGCAGAAAGTGGTTCAACAAAATAAATGTATTAAAAATATGGAATCATTAATCGCAGTGGTAAAAAAATACACTGATCACAGTGAAATTGAAAATATAATTCAGGGCCGTTTTAGTGATTTATGTAAAGAACTAAATAAACCGCCTACAAACCCTCATGGCGTTAGGTACAGCGAAGAGGTAAAAGCGTTCGCGCTGACGTTACATTTCTACTCGCCTAAAGCGTATAAATTTATTAGGAGTGTTACTGCTTTGCCACATGTCGCTACACTTAGGAGATCGTTGTCTTTATTTAATTGCAATGTTGGTTTTATAACCGAAGTGTTTGAATATTTAAAAACACAAGTACAATTATCAGAAAATCAATATTTGAAAAATGTAGCATTAATTTTTGATGGAATGTCACTAAAACAAGATTTAGCTTACGACCAAAAACTTGACAAAGTATTTGGATATATAGATTTAGGGCCCATTCCTGTTAGCGATCCTGAAAAATTAGCATCTGAAGCACTGGTTTTTCAGATAGTTTCGTACGCCAAACGATTCAAGTGTCCAATAGCGTATTTCTTTATACAAAATTTACTCTCCGGTGAACTACTGTCAGAACTGATAAAAACAGCTATATTGCAGCTAGCTGAAATAAACATAACTGTCAGATCAACTACCTGCGATGGCGCTCCATCTAATGTTAAAGCTTTAGAATGTTTGGGTTGTTCATTTGATAAAAATGACTTTCGACCATTCTTCCAACACCCAGATGGGCAAACCACTGTATATTGCATACTGGATCCAGCTCATATGTTGAAACTAGCCAGAAATGTTCTTGCCGATTTCACTATGGTATCAGAGACGGGAGAAATTTCTTTTAAGTACATTAAAAAATTGCATGAAGTTCAAAATGAAGAAGGTTTAAAATTTTCAAATAAATTGAGTGGCTCACATGTAGATTTCGAAAATAAAAAAATGAACGTAAAATTGGCTGCACAAGTATTAAGCTCATCGGTTGCAGATGCAATTGATTTTTTGAGGGTTAGCAAGAATCCCGATTTTGCTAACAGTCAAGCAACAACAGAATTTTTGCATATAATCGATAGACTTTTTGATTTAATGAATTCAAAATCAGCCTTTGGAAAAAAATATAAATCCCCGATGTCTTTAAGGAACAAAAACTATTGGGAGCAAATATTCCAAGAAACTGAAAACTACCTAAAATCATTGTCAATAAATAGTAAAAATATATTGGACCACCCAAGAAAAACTTTTGCACTGGGTTTCTTAATTAACATAAACTGCTCTGTTAGCTTAGTTGGTAGTGACTCTGCCTTCTAATCTAGGGGTTGCGGGTTCGATTCCCGCATGAGACAAGTAATTATGAATACTAAAATTTGTAATTACTTGTGTCGAGTCTGGCCGTTTTTATATATAATAAGTATGTATTTACAAAAGAAAAGTATATAAGTATTATATCCGTTATGTAGTAGGTACCCACGACACAAGCGTTTGCTTAGTGTGGGGCTAGATGGCGTTGTGTGCAATGTCCCGGAATATTTATTTATTTATTTATAAAAAGTTTTTCATTGTTAGTCAATGATTTGTGCACATTAAAAGAGTACCCATTAAAATATTTTCTAACATTTAAATGTTCTCAGGACAACCTGGAAATATTTTTTTCATGTGTCAGAGCTCTTGGTCGGGCACAAGATAACCCAAGTGCTCTTGAATTCCGATACATTATGAGAAAAATGTTATTCCGAAATTCCATTCAGCCTTCTATTAACGCGAACTGTATTGATACTGGGTTCGACTCTTTACATGTCTTTGATTTTAATAAACGACCGTCAAACTTACTACAGCTTCCGACAGAACCAAATTCCTCAGACAATCTAGAAGAAATGTTTCGTAACTTAGACTCGGTAGAAATCAGTGCATACCAGGAAAATATCCTTTACTACATCACCGGTTTAATTGTAAAGCAGATGGTGGTACATATCTCTTGCAACGATTGCCAAAAAATGCTACTAACTCCGGAAAGCGACAAAATACAAAAAGATCATCCCTATTTTATAGACATACAAAAATGTCTGAGTTTCACAACATTTGTGAACAGAGGAAAACTTTTGTTTCCATCTGCTTCAGCTTTCAAAGTCGTGAAACACAGCGATAAAGTGTATAGACAAGCTGTGAGCTCTAGCCAACTCAATACAAATAATATTCATGACAAACTGCTCAACGTCATTTCACAGCATTTTTCACCAATAATGCATCAACTATTTGACCATTCAGCCCCTGATTCAATTACTGTTTCCGAGCTACACGAAACCATAATTATGAAGCATATTGCGAGTAAATTTTTGAAAATTCGAATGCGAGCCTATCTGAAAATGCATTCACAAAATTTACTGTCCCATTTACGAGGAAAGAGACAAAAACTCCATAAAGTTATACTTTTTAGCCACGTGTAATCTTATATCGTTATTATCCTGTAAATAATTTTCCAATTAAGATGCGGTCTGGTTACAGAACATTATTTATTGAGTTGTTCTCAACGAGTCTTTTCATTTGATGCCATGTTGTAGAAGCGCATTATTAATTATTTTGCCATCTTGGATGATCTGCCATATTGGTTTTAGAATGACGTTACGTACCTTATCGTACATTGTCATCCAAACTAAACGTGTAATACAAAATCTCAGCTCAATCGGTTGAAGATATCTAAGTACCTACTTTAAAATTAGTTCCGAGATTCCGCCCGAACAAACAAACATACCTATACTTACAATGTTACAATAATTAAATAAATATTCCGAGACAGTGCACACAGCGCCATCTAGCCCCACACTAAGCAAACGCTTGTGTCCTGGGTACTAGATAACGGATACAATATTATATTTTTCCTTTGTAAGTACAGACTTATTATACATACAAACGACCATACTCAACACAAGTACTTAATTATAAATTTTAAAATTCGTAAATACTTGTGTCGTGCGGGGATCAAACCCGCAACCCCTAGATTAGAAGGCAGAACCACTATCAACTAAGCTTACAGACCAGTCAAGACAACGACATGACATCACAATGACATGGCCCTTGGGACTGAAGGATTTGATTATTTTTTGTAAATACATGCCTATGTAATAGCACATGTAATGGTAAATTAAGAGTGTGAATTTATGTATAAGTTATTTTCTGTAAATAATTTGTAGATTATGTACCTATAGTTAGATGCTGGCTTCTTCGTACTTTGAATAGAAAAACTAAACATGTTACTCAACTGTGTTTTTTCTTTATTCTTTCCCTTATAAATTTTAGGAGTTAATTAGCTAATGCAAAACAAAACAAAACAAAAAAATTAAGCTTCCATTCTGTAGTTTTCATAAAAAAATACAGAATTATATTTTTAATACTATATTATTTTTGACGTTTCTCTTTGTACATTTATTATGGTGTAAACTGATATAAATATAAATCCAAATAACGTCAAAGATTGGACCCCGACACAATATTCAAAGATAATAATCATAGTACCCAGATAAAGAAAAAAAAAATCTTTGCTCTACTATTTTTCGGGCTGTTAGCTTTTGTTCTAATGGTTTTTTTTACGTGGGATAGGTTTACGTTTGACTACAACCTACCTAATGTTAAGCATTGCTGCAGCCTAGGATGTAACACGCTTACCTAGAAGATATCTATTTACTCTAGATTTTTGTTTTGCTATACTATACCTACTATTGTAAGGCGGAACGAAGTTTGCCGGGTTAGCTATTTTATCATAAAAATCAGATTTATCTAGGAAAGATATACAAAAATACAGTTAGCTATTATGGTTTCATTGTCATTACGATTAATTTATGATGCGTCCTGCTTTTAGGCATACATGTTGGGTCACCCTAATAGAAAGAGACTTCCCACCACTTAGAGTGGGATAGCAATGTGTAGGGTAGGTATTTGAATCAAATAGGTATTAGCGGCGCTCCCTCCATTTCTACCTTTAACTTCATGACGAAGCCCCTGACCCTGACATATTTTAGGCTTGCAAACTATCGGATAAAAAATATGTGGTTAAAACCCATAGTTTTGACTAATTAAAACAATTTCTGCTATTTAGCTTTCAGTCAGTGTAAATTTCAAAATAAATGCCTTTGCCATCTGTCAAATCAGCCGAGAACCGAGAATACTGTTTCGTTCTTGCGATTTCGTGTTGTGTTATTTACATTTTTTCCTAAAAAATAGAAATATAGCTATGAAATCGCTTTATGTCATCCACAAAAACAAAACATCATTCTCTTACTAATCCTTGATTTGTGTAAAAAGCAATTGCTGTTACATAATGTCCACCAGCCGAGCCAAGTACGAAAAAGCGAGGAGAAGATTGGCTGCAATAACATTCTTATCAAATATCTCATTAGACGGTAAATACAAGGAGTCTGATTCGGCACAGATTGGAGATAAGGTACAGAACGGCGATGTCACTGATTTAAGGAGTAAAGCTGTAGATATAAACAAAGACAAATCCAGTGAGCAGGATGGTCGAGGCCGCGCTAAGGGCCAGGCCGCCAGCCCTGTGCATCGAGGGCTAGGGAATGACAACCACTCAGCCAGCTCCGACTCTGAACATGCATCTACCATTACTCCAGTAAAAGCTGTAAACAACAACTATAGAGAAAGGTACCTTCATCAAAATTTTATTAATATATAATATATACATATGTTTGTGAAATAATTTCTCATCAAACCATCTGTAATTAATATTTCTATGTATCTCAGGTGTTCTTCGGGAGCCACAGATTCTTACAAAGAAAAACACTCATCTTTGCGTGTTAAGAAAGGTCATATTGTAACACTCACTGGCATCGTTACTGATGACAAGAGTAGCTCAGAAAGCCTTAATTTCGGTAAGAATATATCAAATAAATTGACAATAACGAACTTATGTTGTGGATAATTTTTTGTATGTAATATGGTAATGATTTAGTTTTCATCTATACTAATATTATAAAGCTGAAGAGTTTGTTTGTTTGTATGTTTGTTTGAACACACTAATCTCAGGAACTACTGGTGCGAATTGAAAAATTCTTTTTGTGTTGGATAGACCAGTTATCAAGGAAGGCTTTAGGCTATATAACATCACGCTGCAACTAATAGGAGCGAAGAAATGATAGAAAATGTGGAAAAAACAGGGAAAATTATTCATCTTTGAGGGCTTCCGTTGCATGTGCTGCGAAAACAGTTCAAGATATCAAAAAAATGTGTATGAAAGAATTATTTCTCTTGAAATAATCTAACAAAATGTCCGCCACAGTATATGTCTATGTTTTAAGGTTAACTCACTAGAACCGTTTTTATGTTAAAAACTATTCCACACGGATGTAGTCGCGCGCATCAGCTAGTTTATTATATGTATTAGCAAATCATTGACGTGATTATATTTCATAAAATCACTTATTCATGCTGTCTAACTTTTACTTTAAATTGTATGGTTTAATTTGATCTTTTGTTACCATTGGTCTACTAAACTTTGCTTAAAATATTAAACAATGTTACAAAAGTTTAATAAGTAATTAGGCTTGTATGCTGCAGTTTTTAAGTGTTTATTTTAGAAAAGGTTTTAAATTGAATCTCTTTTGTGTAATTTATCAGAACTATAACTTTGTCAAGCAGCAACATTATATAATTGTATATTTTTAGGTCGCTTTCGAACAAGCAGTACTTTTATCCCTGAAAACCATGTCCTCACCAAAGAGCTGCGTGTAGTACGCCCAACGAAAGGAGTGTCATTCAAAGATGAGCGGCTGGTGTTTGCTCCTACTCGCGGAGTACCTTGTGCTCTGTTCAGTACCATACCTTACTCAAAGACTGTGAGGCCATCTCGGTAAGATATTTCTTAATCTAGCTTTACATATATAATTATGTATTGTATAATACTAATTAATAAATAAAACATGACCTTATTAATCTCCCCACAGTCGGACACAGATAGTGATTATGTGTTTAAAAGTAATAACATAAACCTAATGTTTAATTGATCAGTTAAAGCTGTTTTTAATGCTTTATTGATGAGGTAAGCCAATAAAGTGCAACTATATTTCACAGCTGTGAAAAGATGCCTTCATAGCTAGTTTTGTTGCATTGCCTATATGTTTCCTTGACTATTGGCGAAATAACCTCTTATAATGTTTCAGTTCTGACCACAGGAAGGATGGAGTGCGCCGGCGCAACACATCTGGCCCTCGCCCTCTATCGGCAATCACAGACAATGGCATGGACCCCTTCGACCTTCTCGGCTTGGAGAGAGAAGAGCAGGGCCAAGATATCTCCTACTCTAAACTCCTTGTGCCGTCCCGAGTGTGCCCCATGGAGCAGTACAAGAAAATGTATGATGGAGACTTCATTGAGAAGGCTAAAATCACTAATCGCCACCCTCATGTGATTGCCAGGTAATGTAGTCAGATATATGTATTTGGAAAGATTAAGTGTGGTTTTAAAGACAATGTACTCTATGCATGAGTTTAAAATCATGTATCTTTCTGATCTGTGGGACATAAAACAAAGTTTACAAGTGTTGTCAATTGGCTGTTTCTTCGTTGGCTGTTTTAAATTGTCTCTATTTAAATATAAAAGAAAATATAATTTATATCTACAGAAGAGTTAACCCTCGGCATGCCTGGTAGGGTCTGAGAGACCCACCGCTGCAGTTAAACCGTTACAATTCATTCAAATTTTAATTCCGCGTGTAACTGCTCGCAGTAGCTGACTGTAGTGAACTTAGTTACACTATCCACCCACTACCTTAGTCCGGGGCCCGCTCCAGTAGTAATAGGACATGTGTAAAGTGCTTTCGGGTCTCACAGACCCCACCAGGCATACGGCGTGATATTTTTATGTAAGTATTAATCAGTTATTTTATGTGATTTTGTGAGTTGTTTATTAAAAATAAATATTATTTTTTTTAATGGGAACGCGTTTTTTCATGTAACGCTAGATTTTGATGTATTATAGTAACTGTAAATGGTACTATAGTGACCTAACAGTATTTTTAATGATTTCTCTTTCGTAAATTAAAATTAAAACTTAACACAATTAAAACTCTATCGTTTCTAAAACATCTGGTTATGATTGTTTTAGTTTGGTGTGCTAAAGGTTTTACAAATTTAATGGGTTTTATTTCGGATTTCAAACAAATATGACTTTGGTTTCCTACATACCAAAACGTAGACAAAATATCTTCATGCTGTCATCTCTCCATCATAATATGGTAATTGAGTGAGACGAGAAGCATACACCAGCAGCTATAACATTCTATAACAAAACGAAGAGTGTTATTGACAACGTTGAAAAGCTTATTATATCATATGATGTATCAAGAAACTCCTGAAGATGGCTGCTCACGCTTTTCTTCTGGCTGCTGAACTCTGCAGGAATAAATGCAAAAATCAACCAAATGCTCAACTGCCTTGTCATAAAAAATTGTCAAAGATTTGGGTATCACACTGATAGAATTACATCTACAATCAAGACAGAAAAACACTCGTCTTTCTACAGATCTTTACAAACGAATTGCCAACCGTATTGGTCTTCAAGAAGGTCCACCTGTAAAAAAAACAGCTCCAGGTGTAAGACGTACCTAGGTGTCACGTATGTCCGTCAAAGAATGACCGCAAAACGCAATACGTCTGTGAGATGTGCAAGAACCATATGTGCCTGGATCATGCAATTTTCAGTGCGAAAATGGCTTCGAAAACAAAGCTAGTGAAGATGACGTTGAAAATGAAGAAGATTAATTACTGTAGCTTATAATATAAGATAATATATCTGTCTAATGTTTCCCAAAGTCTGATTTAGATATATTTTGTTTATAAGTTGATTTTGCACGTTTAAAACATAAGATGTTAATTTTGAGAGGAAAAAAGTATACCAAGTTTAATTAAAAAAAAAAATATATAAGATATTGTTGATTAGACAACGTATTTTATTTAAATCCATTTAAAACTTATTTAATTTTAATATTAAATCATGAATATTTCTAATTGACACCAATTTGTAGGCAAAAAAATTAATTGAAATTTAGGGTCTCACAGATCCACCAGGCATGCCATGTAACTTTTCGCCACCAGGCATGCCAAGGGTTAATGCAATGCCAGTCAAGGAATTGATAAAAACGCGTATTTGGGAATCAAAATTCTTCAAAACTTTGTACATGCACTTTTATAAGTTCTGTAGTAAGTAGATACACAGAACACAAAGAGTGGAGTATATGGCATGATTCAACCTCACAGGTTCAATTAACTATGTACTGGGAACCATTACATAGTGAATGCTTGTCACATGCAACTCACATCATGTTTCATAAACAAGTAGGCTAACTTGATTTATTCTGGACTATACATAAAGATGGGGAAATAGCATTTTTTTCTAGTTTCTTCAGCTCTGACATTTATTTAATTTTGTTTCTAAGAATTGGTTTTGAATATGTGGTATGTTGATCAAAATTAAAAACTTCAGTGTTAACTATATTAGTTGTATTTTCTATTTAATTTCTAAATCTTGACTGCACGTCCGGAGTGAATTTATCACTTGTAATTTTCATTTGTATGGTTTTTGAATCATCATTGTGTGTTCATGTCGTTTCATTACTAACAAATTTACATTTCAGGACTAAGTTATTGACGAGGCACAAGGATATGAAATGGTAAACATTGTGAAATTATTAAAAACTTTATGCTATGCACACTTAGATTGGCTAATGCTATACAAACCTGGCATATGTATATTATGAGGGATATGTTTTTTTTAATATATAAATCTGTATTTACAATAACAAAACAATACATAAAAACAAGGGAAGAAAAACATTCTACTTCTAACTACAACTTATTAAACGGGGGGCACTTTGAAACTCTTTAGAAAGCCTAAAGATAGTCTAAGTGCTCCAGCCCATGCCAGATAGGGATAGGTTGTATTACGCATATACATATGTACATATAAGTTTGTACATGGTGATTTGGTGACACAGGGTTTTATGACAGAGGAAAATAATCATTCAATGTGATTAATGGATAATTTAGATTTCTTTACCAGATAAACCAAAGAGGCCTGAATTACCCAACTTAATATTTAACAACTCAAAACTATGTTTTCAAATAAAATTCTCCACTGTGAAAATAACTATTTTGCTGCTCATATTTACTGATTACGCATAATATACGAGTTCCTGTATTTCTTTCATCTCTAACAAATTGTTATTAAACAGCCACAAGCAATCATTTTGTCGGCTGTGCTAAAAATATATTAAAAAGCTCTTATTCAATATATTAAATATAATTATTCTCATATAGATATAGTTGTTACGGGTTGTACTACCTTAATCACCCTAAATATAATTATCATATTGCTTTATGTTTCCATTCTGTGTGTGTCTTGTGTATGCATGAACTAATAATTAATTAGGTATATTGTACTATAGCTGTAGTACCTACCATAGTTAGTAAATTGAAAGATTTGTACTACAAACCCATGTACTAGTATTATTCCCTGCTCTAAACACACAGCCTTTTTTTAAGCAACACAGTATTGAATAATTATATTCTCCTCTATATGTTTTTTTTTTATAAAAGTTCATACGTTGAGGAAATCTAGCTGGAGCCCTTTTTCCAGAAAATTATAACCCAGGGGTCTTCAAATCCAGAGTAAATAGGTTTCTCCTAGGCAAACGAGCAACATCTTAGACTACAGTGGTGCTCAACATCAGGCAGACTGTAGTCAAACGATGGCCTATTTCGTGTAAAAAAACGCTTTGTGTTTGGAAAATTTTGGTAGATTAGAAGTATGAATAAATATCCGAATTAACAAAGTAATCTACCCAACTTCACTAATTACACCGGTATTGGACCCCAGTGAGATTAGCGAATATTTTGAATCAGTTAGTGCTAATGCATGTGTAGGCTTTACTACAAAAAACACGCAAAGACAATCAATTGCATGTTAAACGCACTAGCGTCGGGAAATCTGTTAAGGTAGCATATAATAATATAACTGTCGTAAGGCGTAAAGTCTGCCTGGGTTTTAGACACAGATAACAGTACTGTGCTAAGATTCAGTAATTATAATCTAAAATATATAAAACTCAAAGGACTGACTGATATAGTGATCTATCAACGCACAGCCCAAACAACTGGATAGATTGGGCGGAAATTTGGCATGCAGGTAGATGTTATGACGTAAGCATCAGCTAAGAAATATTTTTTGGAAATGCCACTTTTAAAGAGGTGAAATAGGAGATGCATGTTTACTTCTAAATGTGAGCAAAGCCGCAAGCGTAAAAAATGTATAGTCAAGTACCCACTAGTTTTTACGAAAAAGATATGAAACCTAACCCTTACTCATTTTTTTTACTTCAACTTCAACCTGTTAAATTAGGAAATAGGTTCTTTGTGCTAGATTATTTTTCATATCATCAAGTTATACCAATGGTGGAAGATTCTCATTGTTATCACGCCTTGGACCGATAAGTTTTCCAATCTTAATACGTTATACAGCCGTCTAAATGGTTATGAGATTTAACGAAACTATGTCAAATAAAATATGACGCACCGGCTGTACCTCGTTAATTTTATAGGTGTCATGACTTACAATACGAACAAACGAAACATCAGCTTGTGTTGCATCCTTCTAAAATAATATGCAGTGGGATATGGGGTGGGATTCCCGGGTCGGGTGGTTTCTGACCCAACAAGTTTCTCTAGCCATCCAGCGCGGGAATGCCGCATCTATACCTAATGGGTTCATTTGGGCAGGGCGCTCTCCGGTCTCTTAATCTTTGACACGTAAATTAACTTCGTTGCGCGGGTTAATGCAGTTTGATGTTAAAATACCAGAAAATATGTGAAGGTATCGCAAAATAGGCTTAATTTTAACTTGCTTTATTGTATTTTCCAGGTGCTTTTCCTATGAATCTTCTCAGAAGCACACGATGCCATCTTCGCCGCCGCACTCGACGATCGACGCGAAGTCATTCGACTGGGAAGAAGCTTTACTGTCGCAGAAATATGTAAGTCAGATGTGTAACTTAGATAATTGTAAAATTGATGTCTTGTAACTACACTACCTTTTTTTGTTGTTGTTGAGGAAATGCATTTACGCATTTGCGCACTTTTCTAGAACCAATATAATCGCATTAGCCTAAAGTTTACCAGTGAAAAAATCCAAGCACATTATCTATGCAGATTTTTGCATGGCTGTATAATTTTTAACTCAAATAATTCCATCGCTAAAGATTTCCAATAAAAATTCACAGAAATTTTCGAGCCAACCGGAAAAATCGTATCTATTGTCAACTAAGTCTAAGTATATGAAAATAGTAGAATTATTTAATTGCGTCGTGTCTGTGGTTGGCTTATAACAGGAAATTCTTGCATTCTTTACTATATAAGTATGTCATGTTATTGAATTTTTTTCTGTTGCATATACATTTATAAATAAATATTTCAGGCCATATCACACATCGCCATACTTAGTACTTAGTATGGGGCTAGATGCAAATTAGATTCTTTTGTGTTACGTCTAAAAAAGAGGGGTGGAAATCGGATCCGTTACGTAGTGATAACGGATATAATAAATAAATACCTACTTGTGTTTCGTAAATACATACTTATTATAGGTACATACATTAGAAACGACCAGACTCAACACAAGTAATTAAAAATGTTAAAATTCATAATTACTTGTGTTGTACGGGAATCTAACCCACAACCCTAGATTACCCATAACTAAGCTAACAGGGCAGTCAATATTCCTATCCCGTTGTTTCCCAGATGTACTACTGCCCCAACGTGCTGGACGACCCGGAGCTGATCGCCGGCAAGCACCGCACGCTGCTCACCTTCACCTCGTACATGACCTCCATCATCGACTACGTGCGCCCGCAGGATCTCAAGAAGGAGCTCAACGACAAGTTCCGCGAGAAGTTCCCGCATATTAAACTCACTCTCAGTAAACTTAGAAGGTAAATAATGGTTCATTTCAAAATACCTAAACGAGTAAATGATAATAAATAAAGTTATGACGCTGAAATTCCTGTAGTAAATGCTACTTACATATATTTGTAATAGACAAATTTCCTGTCCAAATTCTACCCAAACATTTCAATGCCCTAATTTCAATTTGGTGGCTCTGCAGAAATTTTGTTCGACTGTTCGTCCTCTAACAGTGTCATTGTCAAGAGGCTCCTAAACTGTTTCACCTTAGTTAGTAATATTGTTTGTTGACATAATTTATAGCAAAGCAAAATTAATTACAGATTACTTTTTATCCTCGTGATAATATGTAGTGTTAATCGTCAGGAAAAGGACAAATAAAATTTGAACAATAACTACAAGTATCTCCGCCGTATTTTCTAAACTTTTTGTTTTTGATATACATATTTATAACCAACCGTTCCTTCCCAGCATCAAGAAAGAGATGCGCAAGATCTCGAAGCACGACTCGGGCGGCGTGGACCTGGTGCCGGTGGCGCAGGCCTACGTGTACTTCGAGAAGTTGATCCTGGCCAACCTCATCAACAAGGACAACAGGAAGCTGTGCGCCGGCGCCTGCCTGCTGCTCGCATCCAAGATGAACGACGTCAAGGGGGAGATGCTCAAGTCACTTATAGATGTAAGTCTACTTTTATTTGTCATCTTAATATATTATCATCTTCGTGAGCTGATGTGTAGCTTGTGTGTAACCCACTGCAGCGCGAAAGCGAGTGTGGCTCAGCGGTTCTGTCTGCTTTTCATCCAGACGCACTCTGGTTCGAATCCGGCCCTACACCAATGACTTGTATTTTAAAGTTATGTGTGGATTTGAACTCCCCTAACGAATTATATCTGCGGGGGAGTCACGACGCTCAGTCATGAGGAAATACGACTCAAGAGAGATAAAGGCTTCATATTCACACTATAATGGCTCCACAATGATGAATGATGGATGAAATTTAATATAGAGATTGCTTAGTCAGTCTTAACATAGAAGTGCGAGAGCGAACCGATTCTTAAAGGGTAAACATGTTCTGTCTTAGGCCCTAGCGATTGATTAGTACTATCAGGCAAGTTATGGTCTAGTGCAAACTCCAAAAAAAAGTCCTGTAAAGACTCTTTCTTTCTTATCGAATGAGAGTGGCCAACTCTGGTGTCGAGAGTTTATCAAGCCGCCCTAAGGGCCTCTGAAAAGAAAGCCATGTCAGAGGCCCTGTAAAGAATGGAACATTAGATTAAGTATAATATGTTTGTTGTTTTGATAAGCTTCCATTTTGTCTGTCAGTATGTTTTTTCTTTATATTTTAATTTGTTGCAGCGCATTGAGACAACATTCCGCGTGAACCGCAAGGACCTGATGCGGTTCGAGTTTGCAGTACTAGTTGCGTTGGAGTTCGGGCTCCATGTTCCACCTTATGAGGTGTTTCCACACTATCAGGTATTATTTTATATATTTATTGATATACCCCAGTTCATTAAACGTCACATCTTTAATTGGCGGTGAAAATCGTTTCATCTGTTTCGCTGTATGCTACGAGTATATGGTGCAAGAAAGATGAAATGGGTTTTGCTACCATTTATAATTAATTAAATATTCCGGAGCATTGCACACAGCGCCATCTAGTCCCACACTAAGCAATCGCTTGTATCGTGGGTACTAGATGACGGATATAATACTTATATACTTATAAGGTCAGGTCTTCCTCAGCAATCAAACAAAACTGTGATTTTGTTGCTAAAAACAAGATTTTATTAATTAATAAGGGTAACAATTTTGATTAAAACTATTGTTATTTACTACATTACCTAATTAGTTGAATTACTTACCTAAAAACAAAATCAACAAATAATGTTCATGCTTTAGTTGTTACTTTAGTTACTTTAAATAATTTATACAATATTTCAGTTTCACATTTCAGTACAGTATTTTTATAGGTTATCGTAGCTGTCAATGTCTATCCAATAATACATCAAAGCTGTCAAAGCTTACATCTCCCCCCCTTGAAAAAACAATTTTTCCCACATTATTATGATAGGTAAAAATTTTCATGAAATCTAAATATTATTAAGCATTGGTATAAGTTTTGTAACATGATATAATCCAATAGATTTCGTTCCACGACCGGTGTTTATTTTAAAAACTGTATCTGATAGTTTCTCTTCAATTTCAAAGGGACCAATTCTAATTTCATCCATTTTCCTTTTGTTTAATTTATTTGCATAGTCAACATATACCTTGTCCCCTTCCTTAAATTCATGTTGTATTCTATTCTTGGAAAATAAAGTTTTATTGTATTCATGTGATTTTATTGACCTTTGTAGCGCTATTTTTCTATTTTCTTCCAAATTCTTTGTTAATGGCTGTTTTTCTTTCAATTCCATGGGTAACAAATCAGTAGACTCACCAGATAGCAAATATTTGGGAGAAAAACCTGTTACAGAATGGTTTGTTTCATTGTATTTACATCTGCATTCCTCTGCTATTTTTGACCAATTTGTTTTTCCTTTTGATTCATTCATTTTGCACCTTATTTTATTTACAATAGTTTGGTTTAGCCTCTCGTTTAAACCATTCGAGAATGGTGCATCTACTGCTGTAAGTATTAATTGGATACTCTTGTTTCGAAGGTAATTTTTAAATTCAATGGAATTCAAAGCTGGATACTGATCACAAAGTAAGATGCTTATTGTTTCTTCTTTAGGAATTTTCTTTAAAAGTTTGATGAAATCTCGGGCATTTTGATTCTTGGAACATAAGATATATGAGTACCTGGTGAAATGGTCCACTAGTAGATGTAAATATCGTTTTGTTGATCTTTGTCCACCAAATCCTCCTATTGTGTCCAGCGACATTATTTGGAAAGGTCTAGTAGCTGGGCCCAATTGTGACATAAATCCATATTTTCTATTTAACCTTGTTTTATTCTTTATGCATATCTCACAGTTTTTACATATATTTTTAATATTCCCTGATAAATTTGGGGCAGTATAAAAAGGCTTTATCTTTGATTCTGTCTGATTAATTCCTGTATGACAATATTCTTCATGTGTCTTTTTTATTAAAGTTTTGCTGTAAGCTTCACTCAGAACAATCTTCTTCTTATTTTTTCCACATTTTCTGTAGTATACCCCATCTTCAAAAACAATTTTCTTATCCAAATTTTTCAATCCCAAATTTTTCTCTTTTTTTTTTTTTTTTTTTTTTTTTTTTTTTTTTTTTTATTAGTTTACAAACAGTGACGTACAGTTATATATTCACTCTTAAAAATAACAATAAATTACAGTGTGTACATCACCTTAGACAGTAAACCTAACTTTCACATATAATCTATCACATATAACCTTTCTAACAATTAATACTTACTTAAAAACTAAACATGCAATCTAACGATGAACAGAGGGGAAAAAAGGCACATTAACTAAATAAACATTTACAATATCATCAATCTACTAATTTAGACAGTTCAATTTTAACAGCTGGTAGTGACTTATTGGAGAATATATCAAATTTTAATCTAAAGTTGTCTTTATCATAAGTGTTACACATGCGAACTATGGGAGAGAAATGTAGCATATTTGTGCGTTGTCTATCAGGACAGAAACAATTTTTCCAATATAGTCTAGCACACGGAAAAGGCACTCTGATGTTAAATTTGGATAAAATTTCCGGGCAGTCTATATATCCGTTTAATATTTTATAAAGCATCAACAGATCTGCCATCTCGCGACGAGCATGAAGGGTTTTTAATTTATAGTGATTAACTCTTGATTGATAGGATCGGAGTGTTTTGCATTTATTTTCCATAAATGATAGGTGATACAAAAAACATTTTTGGACCTTCTCTAATACCTCTGAATGGGTTTTATACCCCGGATTCCACACAACTGAGCAATATTCCAGTATACTACGCACTAAACTATTGAATAGCGTTATAGACAGTTCTTTGTTTTTAAATATCTTACCCTGCCTAGTTATAAAGCCACAAATTCTCCTGGCTTTATTTGATATGGATGTAATATGCTCTCTAAAATCTAGTTTAGAATCTATAATTACTCCTAAATCTCTAATGGAGTTTACTTCTTTCAGTATTACTCCATTTATATTGTAATTTGCTGGAAATGGTTGTCGCTTTCTTGTGAACTTAATATAAAAACATTTCGATTCATTTAAGTTCATTTTATTATGCAAACACCATAAACTAATCCTATCAATGTCCTCCTGTAAGTATCTCACATCTCTTTCACTCTTAATTCGCCTATATACTTTTAGGTCATCGGCGAATTGCCTAACTTCAGACCTAATAATATCAGTCAAATCATTTATAAATATCAAAAAGAGAAGTGGACCCAGATGTGAACCCTGTGGTACACCAGATGGAACAATTGTCTCATCTGATTTGAATCCCTTCACGACAACTAATTGAGATCTGTTTCTCAAGTAAGACTCAAACCACCGAAGTAAAGATCCATGAATGCCGAACCCCTGCAACTTCTTTATTAGCAAACCGTATTGGACCCTGTCAAATGCTTTACTGAAATCTGTATAAACTGCATGTACTTCACCTCCCAGATCTAGAGTTTCCAAAATATCAGTAACGTAACTCACTAGGTTAGTGCAAGTTGACTTTTTAGGTCTAAAACCATGCTGATTACAATTAAGCAATTGTGAAACATGCCAATAAACCTTTTTTACCACCAGACTTTCTAAAACCTTGCCTACACCTGAAAGGATCGAAACCGGTCTATAATTTTCGATATGCCCTAAGTCACCTTTTTTGTGTATAGGCGTTATATTAGCCCTCTTCCACTTTGCTGGAAACACGCCCGTTTTGAGAGATTGGTTAAAAATAATTGTAAGTGGAGGAGCCAAGTGAACAGCGCACTCATTTAAAACCACTGCTGGCAGTGTATCGGGACCAGCTCCTTTACTTCTGTCAAGTAAAAGCAAGGCTTTCAAGACTTCGCTGCTGGTCAATGAGACTGCTCCCAATGTATTATGGTTAATAAATACCTCGTCTAGTTCTGATTCAGTCCTAATAGCATCAGGCATTGACAGGTCATAAATAGAATTAAAATGTTCAGAAAATAAATTGCAGATTTCCTGTCCCCCGGTTCCTAATTTATCTGAAAGTGTCATTTGGTTAGGTAATGTAGAATTATTTCCCTTCAAGTTTTTAACATAGCGCCATATGAATTTAGGATCCTTACGAAGATGAATTGATGTATTGCTTTTAAAAGTATTAAAACATTCCCTTAGTAATTTATCACTACGTTTGCGTGCATCAGAGTACGCCAACTGGTCCTGCAAATTCCCATACATTTTATATTTTAAATGATATTTTGCTTTTTCTTTTAGGCATTTGATTAATGGAACTGAAAACCAGTTAGGGTATCTATCATTTTTTGATCGTTGTAACGGGGTGTGTTCTTTTAATATTGGCATTAAGATATCATAGAAAATATCGACCATACAATCTACATTTTTATTCTGTAATTTATGTACCCAATCTATTTCTGATAATTTATTATTTATTTTGTTATAGTCTGATTTGAAATATTTGAAAAGCAAGGCTGATTTTCTTTTTAGTGGTTTCACCCCAGTGATAACATTGACATCTAATGCAGGGTGATGTTCTGCATCCAACTTAGATAAAGGATTATGGTTTTCTGTTACATTTAACATTAAATTTCCCGTACTAAAAACTAGATCTAAAATATGGTTGTTTTGGTTTAGGATACCATTAAATTGAGTTAAATCGTTATAAGCTATAACCTCTAGAAAAAAGCTATCCTCTGCACTAGACCCTGGTTGTGGTTTTAATAAGTTTGTTTTAGTATCACGAATCCAATTAAAAAACGGCCTATTAAAATCTCCAAATAATAATGTTTGTGAACACGAGCTTGCCGAGCCACAGATGACATTTGTGATACTATACATTACTACTTCTAAGTCCAAAAGTTTTGTACGCGGAGGAATATAGACTGTCCCCAAATTTATATCCACAATTTCTGTCCCTTTTTTTAATTTTAGTACTAGCCATAAATCTTCACATATTGACTTAGATTCCCATCCTGACATTCGCACAACCTCATATATTTTTAAAATACCAACTAGAACTCCCCCTCCACTAGTTTTAACCGACTCAGAGTCTTGCCTATCTCTTCTAAAGACATTGTAACGGTAATCAAAAATTTCATTATCATAAAAGGAATTATCTAAATTTGTTTCTGTTAAGACTATAATGTCATAATCACGCTTTAGAGTATTATGATACAAATCTGATAACTTTGTTCTTAGCCCTCTGACATTTTGGTAGTATATATTTAAAGTGCCTGTTTTATCTTACAACATTTATAACATTTTAACAAAATTCATATCCTTAACTAACATTGGCTTAGATTTTATATCTTTCCTTACAAAAATACGTCCATTGCGAACCCAGACAAATTGATACTTTTTTTCCGTCGCGGCAACCCTGGTGGCTGCATGGAGTTGTTTGTTTCCTGGAGAGAGGTGCTCGGAGACATAAATTGGCCGCTTATCTCCCTTAACTCCCAAATTTGACGTACTCAGTTTCTCCTGTTCATGTGCCCTATTATACATCCGCACAGTCGCGAGAAAATTATCTCTGACCAGAGGAGATATCATTTTTGCCACAATAGCTCGCGGACGGTTTGAGCCGCTATTTAGTTTCGCTTTCTCTTGGTCGTATCTTATATCTTGAATATCAATAATATTTACTGTTCTTAAATTATCTTCATCATTAACATCAACGTCCAATACCGGGTTTCTGCTGAGGCAGTCTGCTTCAGTATTATTCTTCCCAGGGTTATATTTTATTTCACAATTGTATTGTGACAGATAATGTAACATGTCCCCTAATTCATCATCAGGTCGGTTTCTAACATTTAACTTCTCCAGGGGTTTATGATCTGTATATATAGTGAAATGGTTTCCAATTAACCAATGTTGCCAAAACTTTATGCTCTCTTTTATGGCTAAACATTCTAAAAATATAGCTTTTTTTTTCTTTTGAGATTCATTTATTTTTTTAGAAAAATATGCAATCGGTTTTTCTTCGCCATTGCTTTGAATTTGTTTTAAAACTGCGCCTATTCCTATGGCACTGGCGTCTGTATAAATTAATATTGGTGCTTGTGGATCATATATAGCTAGTATTGGTTTGGAACAGAGATAGTTCTTGATTTTTTTAAATGCCCCTTCACACTGTTCTGTCCAATTAAATATCTGGTCTTTTCTCAACAAATTATGCAAAGGATCAAGAACTATAGAGACATTTGGAATGTATTTTCCATAGAAATTAATTTTCCCCAAAAACTGACGTATCTGCTTTCTGTTCTGAGGAGTAGGGAATTCTTTTATTGAAATCAAATTGTCTTTTAGAGGTCTAATTGTATTCCTTTGCAAAATATGACCTAAATACTTAACAGAATCACATGCAAACTTACATTTTGTGAATTTAAGTCTGAAACCTTCTTCTCGAATAGCATCCAGTAATTTTTTTAAGTGTGTGATATGTTCATCAAATGTTTTAGAGAAAATCAGTATGTCATCGATGAAATTCACTGCAAATCCTGTGAGGTCATATTTTCTTATGATATTCCCCAAAATCCGTTGAAATATAGCCGGTGATGTCTTAAGACCAAAGGGTAGACAAGTCCATTGGTAATGACCTTCTTGTGTTACAAAACTAGTTTTATGTCGGTCAGTAATTTTCAATGGAATTGACCAAAAAGCTGAGTTTATATCCAGTGTTGTAAAATAATTACAATTAATTGTTTTTGTTATCATGTCTTCTATAAGTGGAAATGGTTGTGATTGAGGTATGATTATTTTATTTAAATCTCTGAAATCTATGCATAATCTACTTTTTTTTCCTTCGTCCCTTTTAAAAGCTAAGGTAACAGGTGCCGCAAAGGGACTGTAAGATTCCTCAATCAATTCATGTTTCAATAGTTGTGAGATCTGATTTTCTATTTCTATTTTATCTTGAACAGAACACCTATATGGTCTCTTATAACAATATTTGTCAACTTCCAAATCTATGCAGGCTTCATACTTTTTCACTCTTCCAGTATCATATTTATGTTTAGCAAAAATATCTGTGTAACTATCCAATAATATATTTATCTGTTTTCTTTGATCAGAATCTAAGTATTCTGTCTGTATCTGAAACTTATTTGTATCTATACCTTCATTAAAGTTTATTGAATAGCCTTTTTCTTCTCTTATTATTTCCAGATTTTCAGTTTGTTTTTCTTCAAAAATGTTTGTATTTTTTATTTTTGTACTATCTGTTTTTTTTATTTGGATATTTAAATTCTCATCATGAGTCAATCCAAATGTATATATTGAATCTAATCCTAGTATAAGATCATACTCAAAGTTTTCATTCTCATAAATAAATGCATTTATTCTATTTTTTTTATGCAAGATTTCTGCATCCAATGTAATTAACCCTTTAGTTTTGCCTCCTCCACATATTGTCTTTATTGTGTCATAACAATAATTTGACTTCTCATTTGTCACCTGAACTAATTTTGAATTTATTAAAGTTACTCGTGAACCAGGGTCATACAAACCCTTGGCTTGCAGTGTATTATTTAACAACACTGTTATATCAATTAGTGGAGGGAGGTCTAGTTTTTTGGATCTTCATTACTCAGTTCAACTTTTAATATTGAATTGGAATTTAAGTTTTTGTCATCTACTGTTTTCCTATCATAGTTGTACCAGCAAACATTCTCCGGATGAAATCTATTTAATTTTCCTTTATTCTCACAAATCTTACATGATTTTTTTTCAGTCAGTTTTATTTCTTGTTTAGTGAATTTATTTACTGTGTTTGAGTATTTCTTTGTATCATATTTCCTTGTTAAACTTTCTAGTCCTCTTATGAAATTAAACAAGTCATTTACTTCTTTAAGACTTTCTCTGTCTATCCTATCCATTATAAAGTTTGGTAGACCGGTGGCAATCATATAAATTAAGGTTTGTGTATCAATTGATTTGTTTATCTCTAGTAACAATCTCTCTTTTTTAAGAGCATAGTCCAACACAGATCCTTGGATATATTTAAAATTCATAGCATACCTGATCGGTGACCAGCCTTTATCAGCAAATGTTTCACATAAACTTTTTTTCCATACAGACCAATCCGAATCAATAGTATGTTTGATAATCATTGAGGTGTACCAATCTATACAAGTATCTTCCAATAGTAACCTTAAAATTTCTACTTTTTGTAAATCTGTTTCTATTTGTAAGCGCACACATTCACTTTCAAAAGTTTCTAACCACTGTCTAACATTTGTTGTATGTCTAGAAAACTTCTCTATTGAAAATTCAGCCACTAATCTTGTCTTATTTTCAGTCTTCTTTAACAATGTTGGTTCAGCCGATGATAACTCCTGACCTTGTTCCAATTTTTCAAGAAAAAACCCATCAATTTGTATGTTGTCATCATCCAAATATGTTGATTTCATTTCCTTCGTTAAAGTGATCCAAACCTGTCTCTTATCATGCCTTTTTTGTAGAGATTTTTTTATCTTGATAAAGATTTCATGTTTCAATATCTCTTTGTGGAAATGTATTGGTTGATACTCTTTGGGTACAATATAAGTTTGGCCATTTGAGTCCATAATTGAGGTTATGGCTATCATGTTCGTTTTTGCGTCATCAGGTTTGGCTTTTATGATGAATTCAAAGCGTAACTTCTCCATGTTTATTCACTTCACATGTAGACATCCAATTTGTTGATTTATAAGGTCAGGTCTTCCTCAGCAATCAAACAAAACTGTGATTTTGTTGCTAAAAACAAGATTTTATTAATTAATAAGGGTAACAATTTTGATTAAAACTATTGTTATTTACTACATTACCTAATTAGTTGAATTACTTACCTAAAAACAAAATCAACAAATAATGTTCATGCTTTAGTTGTTACTTTAGTTACTTTAAATAATTTATACAATATTTCAGTTTCACATTTCAGTACAGTATTTTTATAGGTTATCGTAGCTGTCAATGTCTATCCAATAATACATCAAAGCTGTCAAAGCTTACATACTTTTCTTTTATAAATACATACTTATTATACATATGTATAAACGACTGAACACAAGTAATTTAAAATTCATAATTACTTGTTTTATACGGGAATCGAACACGCAACTCTAGTTTGCAAGACCGAGCCACTACCAACTAACAACAGAGCAGTCTATTCGTTTATTATTATTATTGTCGCGTTTAATTAACCGGGTTAGGGGTCGTCCATTAATCACGTGAGGATCGAAAGGGGGGGCAGGGGTCGATAAAAAAGTCACGAAATATCACAAGGTGGGAGGGGGGGTGTAGTGACATATCACGTGTATTTATTTTTTCGACTAACGCGCGAAAAGCAAAAACAATCTGCAGGTATTGTAACCTTTCTGTTTACCGCTAGGCATTATTGTAATATTTAATTTGAAAAAAAGTAGAAAATTAAGTTTTTTTTGTACGTCTAAAAATACACGTGATATATGGGGGGGGAGGGGGGGTTAATCATAAACATCACCATGTATCACCACGGGGGCGAGGGGTTAAAAAATGCCAAAAAAACATCACGTGATTAATGGACGGCTCCTTATGTTTGTGGTCAGCAAAATAATTATGATGAAAATATTTGATATGCGATGTATTTATATAATGACCAGTTATTCATAGTGCTTATTTTATCACATTTATATAATCAAACGCTGGCAAAGCCGCATGCAACAACTGTAGCATGACATGGCATGATAATACATTTTAGATGATTAGAAGAAATCGTTCAAATCTCGCATTCCTACATTGTAGTACTAAAGGGAACAGGAAATCCGGCACGAATTTAATACGAGAAAACGATGATCAGAATAGAAATCTTAAGCTAAATTACCGTTACATAATATACTGAGGAATCGCTAACAATGTGTATCACATTACAATCATAAACTACGCCCTACAAAACTTGCGATAATTATCTAAAAATGAAGTTTGCTAAACCTTAATCCGTCACTTTTGTGAAGTACTAAACAGAATACAAGATTGATATTTTTGCTAAAATACGTTATATGATTTTAAATATCTTTAAAGACAGAGTACATAAATGTTTTTGTCCCGTCGCCCCTTTATGTAACTCTAACTATTATGTACTTATGAGTTTCCAATTCCAACCTATATATTTTGTAATACGTCAATAGAAATAATGTTTGGGTATAGGTACTATAATAAATCGATAATAAAACACGTTTCAGCAGTTTTTTTTTAATTTTTGCATATTTCTCTGTTTGGTTGCAGCGTCTCCTCCACGAGTCGTGACCCTGGCTGGTGGTGGCGCTGCGCGCGCCGGACGCCGCGCGCCGCCGCGCCTCCTTCGTGGGCACGCTGCGCGCCACGCACTGGCTCAAGAACAGCATCTGAACACGGCCGAGTAACTACCCGCGTCAGAGGCACTTCATCATTCATCTATATCACGTCTGTTGGGTGGTCGACACTAGATGTCGCTACTGTTATACTTTTTAAAAGGTTTATTCGCCACCGCGCTTCTTTCCTAGGCACGCTGCACACCACTGGCTCTAGAGCAGCATCTAAAGAAGGGCAAAGTAACTACCCGCGTCAGAAGCATTCGATCTTTCATCTACTACCACGAAATATGATTGTTGAGTATGGACATTAAAATCTTTGTGATGGTCTCCACTAGATGTCGCCACTGTCATTCTATTTGGCTCACGTTTGAACGGTTCTTTCAGCACCGCGGCGTTTTCGCGATCAGTCATTGACCTAATTTGTCACTTATCAAATCAAGTTTTAACAGAACAAGTGTAACTACTGTTTGCTATTTGAAACTTAGCGATTTGACCAGCATATTTTAGTAACATTCGCTACATTTTTTCTACATATAAATTATCGCAGCATTACTTTTTCAAGACGTTTTTTCTCTAAGATTGCAAGACTTACGCTGCGTAGAACTGGGTGGGCTCATATTAAGACCAGAGATTATATCCAGTAGTTACGCCACTGCACTGATGAAGGCAATGCCCCAAAACATACGTAAACAATATCAACAAATTATTCGGACATATCCGAAAATAATCGCAATAATATTCTCAGTTCAAATAGTTCGATTCAAATAGTTCTGAGGACAGTCGTAAGCCCAAATGGGCAGTAAATAGAGGACTCATATCACAAACATGACGAAGCTCTGTAATTTGAACATCTGTATAGACCTAGTTTACCAGACAATAAACATTTCATTTCATTTCAGTTTATCATATACGTTTATCAGAGGCCCTTAGAGCGGCTTGATAAACACTCGACACCAGTGTTGGCCACTCATTCGATTTGAAGATCATATACGTAATATAAACTTACCAATTTGTGCTAGCCACATTGGGGTCTAAATAAATTAAAATGTATTAGAGTAGGTGGCATTTGCAAAGTTTAATATTTTCTCAGGTTAATGATATATCTAGTTAAATGATACAACGAAGGTTAGCGTAGTTAATGCGAGAGACAGTGTTCTATGAATTAGATTAAAATTTAATTTTATTGTATTTATAGATGAATTATTAGAATTTCCTAACACATGTGTGAGTTTGCTTGTTATTTTTATTGCCATATAGGTACAGGGTATACATACATACAAGCACCAAAATTGTATGTATTATGACACCGAAAATGAATTGAAGAAATTGCATTCTAAAACTAATCTTTCGCAAGGGTCGTGAGCAAGAAATATGCGTTTATGTATAATTACTACTATACTGTATAATCGCTTAATTTATTAACACTAGATGCCTATAACAAGGTTGTTTTAGATATACATATGTAGAAATATAACCCGGTCGCACACTATGAAGAATTTTATCAATGCCCCTGTTTACGTATTGCTGTCTCAATTTACAATTGAGTGAGCGTGAGAGCAATATACTGGCGCAAACTAAAAAGAAAATTCTTCCTGGTTTGTGACCGAAGTTTAGTAAAACTTTGTATCCGCCTAATAGGTCGAGTGTTCCTAGAGCGTATGTACCTAAGAGGCGTATTAGTTTAATAATTCTAACGCACATATTAATATAAAGTAGTTAGTAAGCACACTAAATTGTTTATTCTTTGATGTAGTGTTAGGTATTTAGCAGGTTCTAGTCAATGCAATGTCGAGCTACGCTAAAAAGTTTATTTTGAGATTTTCTATAAAATGATGGAAAAATAAAAAAAAAAATGGCTTCTTGGTGTCATCCTCGATTATTTAATAACCTACTATTCGTTCTGTGTATCACTAGAATGCCTAGATAAATACATAAATGGCAAAAAATAAGCATTTATTGTCAAAATGGAACATATTTTTTTAAGCGTAGCTCGATTTAAAACTAAAATTGCTCCTTTACTCTTGCCAAATTACTATTGCCGATTGCTTATCCACTCTGCTAGTTTTTTTTTTACTTATTTACTTAATTGTTTTAAACCGAATTTAGCTGTATTTATTGAAATGAACATTGTGTTTGATGTGTGTACTTATAGTAACTGCATGTTTGCAAAATTATTGCCATTTCCGATATTTTTAAATGTGATTTAGTAGCAGAAATTACATTATTTGTTGAATGAAATCCATAAACAACCAATTTTCTATGAGTTGATCCATATAAATTCCTTTGTGCTGTATACAGGAAGTTCATAGTTTGAAACATAAGATAATTGTTGTCTGTGCTAAGCACTCTGTAGTTATTTGAATTCAACCAGAAATGTATAACAAGATAATGTAATGACACTCTGGAGAAACATATACTGTTGTTCCGCTGCGACTGCTCCTTAATCGGCTTCAAACAACAAACTTGGTGGTTTGAAACCAAAGCTTGTTGTTTATAGCCGGTTAAGGTGCAGTCATAGCGAAAAAACACTATGTATTTCTCCAGAGTTTCATTTACAATGGATTTCCGCAAAGTAACGCCTGATTCAATATCTTAGATAATGTAATGTTTGACAGCCAAATAATGAATCTGTGATAAAGCGTGACACACGTAAATAGAGTATAATTATCTCTGTAAAGATATACATTAGGATCGTGATACATACTGTTACAAAGAATAGCTTAAAGAATAGGAAATTAGTACTGTAGTCCAGTAAAAGTAGCCAATATATAATAGAATCAAAATCAGGTAAAAAGGGCACCTTGCTGCTCTGTTAGCTTAGTTGGTAGTGGCTCTGCCTTAATCTAGGGGTGCGGGTTCGATTCCCGAATGACACAAGTAATTATGAATATTAATTATGTAATTACTTGTGTTGAGTCTGGTCGTTTCTATGTATAATAAGTATGTATTTACTAAAGAAAAGTATATATGTTATATATCCGTTATCTTTTCGTTATTACTAGATAACGGATATAATACTTATATACTTTTAATTGTTCCAACTTTCAGCATTTTCGAACTAATGTAACCATACATGTCTACTTTTACTGGATTATAAAATAATTAATGATGTAGAAAAGTATTCGCAGGTGTAAGAAATAGGATGTTCTTCAAATTAGTTTACTAAAATATTTTGTTAGTACAACATCCGTTGTAGTGATTAAGTTATATCTTATTAATTACTGGCTTAATTACTTTTGTAAAGATTATGTGACGCTGTTGCGTGAGCGAAGCGAACGATCAGATATGTTTGTCATCATCATCATCGGCCTAATATGAGATGAGAGATGTTTGTACATACTTCCTTATATTTCGATTTTCACGAAATCTGTTCTTGTCTAGTTCTGTTAATTTGGACTAAAATAAATTGATATAGGTACATTGGAACAAGTTGACTAACATTTAAGATATTGTCGAGATACCAATAGGTCTACTGAAAGTTATCTATATTTTCATACTTCATACGAAATGCATTATTGTGTTGTAAGATATTGTAATTTTACTGTTTATTGTTCCTATTTGCTTATTTTAATTATTGTTTGAATAAATCATACATTAATAGCTAATTTGGGTTTTTATTATTTCATTCCTCTTTAATATCTGGTTATTTTAAATGTATTATTTGATTAGCTAGGGCTCTAGGAACCAGTATTAGGGTATATTACATAATAATGAATAATAGTGTTAAATAAATAAGCCATGCTCTTAATCGATTGATTTAATTCACATAAGTTCGATTTATCTTAACATTTACGTATAGGCTGTCTATGTACCTAACAAAATCCATCTATTCTTGATCCAAAGGGTCGCCTATTCCCTACGAATAATATTACGAGGTTAAATTTAGTGTGTATATTTGTTATTTTGTCACGATCAAGCGATTGAATTGATTTGGATGAAATTCGGAATGATCCTAAATTAGACCATGAAGTAACGAGTAAGTATTATCACAGAATAAAGAGTATTATAGGCTACTTTTGATCCCGGATTAAGCGGATAACACCGCGGGATGCAAGTACCTACTACCCTATATAATAAGATATGAGGTAAAAACGAACTACCATTGAGTAAGAAGCGTAGGTATATCAAGAACGATACTACAATCAATCAAACGATATTTATTTACACAACTGCTATTTGGATCAGTGAGGTTTCTTGCTACAAGTATCTAGTATTGATGTCCTAACTTGTGTAATAAGTCTGCAAGTATTGAAACACTGTGTCCGGTCTACATAGTGAAGTTATAATGTACGATATAAGCGCGGTTTGGAATCATTCACGCGTACAGTGTAGGTGTGTGCAATTGTGTTAGTTTCAGTTGTTTTCACACAATGAGTTCGAAGGTACGGTGTTTGATTGTTTTTTTTCATTAGTTATTGTGAAGTGATTATAGTGCCAAAAATCCATAAGTGGAATTAAAATACGTAGATTGTGACCAAATATAGAATAATGTACCAACTTAATAAAAGTTAGGAGAAGGAATCCAATACACGATTATTTAATAAGTAATTGATTTATTAAAAAGTTTTTTGTGGTGGCTAAAGTTTGAAATAACTGAAGTATTCTTGTATTTTTAACCGACAAAAAAAGAAGGTTATCAAGTCTTCGGAAAGTTTTTTTAATTACTTTTTCATGTGTATCTCTGGTGATAATTGCTAACTCTATGTACCTACTATGTACCTTCTGATAGTTCCTATTTCTTATTTGTATAAAAAGGTTTGTGAGTGTAAACGCCATTCGCTGCTAGTAAATACTTACTTACCTAATTAAAATTTACATATATACGTTTGGCTAAAAAAAGCAGATGCAAGGTTGCAGTACTTGTAGTCTACGATCTAGCGCGTATAAGTACCTAGCAAAAACCGATATAAGTAGTTCAAAGGAACAGAGAATCCGGCAAGGATTTATTGCTATCTATCCCTGTTACTTTCCCCAGGTCGTGTTACTATCAGCACTATGCATTATGTCCTGGTGCTGGAGCGAGGGTTCCACGCGCTCGCAGCACATCCCCATGAAGCAGCTGGACTCCTCAGCGCCGAGCGACGACCTGCAGCGAGACCACTCTGTTTGGCACCAGTGGAAGCCTTGGAACATATTCAGACATTGGGGTTAATTTTCTTGATAATACTTACCTGCACCTTCAACAACTAAAAAATTAGACTGTTCAGTTCACGTCGTCTTCCTCCTTCTTGAGTCGTAGGTTTTCCTCATTATTGAGGGTCGTAGTTTGTGACTCTCGTGCAAAAATCATCAAATAAGTACATCGTGGTGGGTGCCCAGATCCTTTCTCTGTAGACAAAATATATCCTCGGATCTTGGGAGTCCTTAGAGATTTATTCTTTATTGTAACTTTACATATTCACTGATCATTTATACGTCTGTGACTAACATTTCATCTGTATTCATATTAGTTTTAGTGAGGTTCCTTGCTACCTAAATACGTACCTTTATGTAGAGACATTATTATTTACCCACAGAACCCTTTATAATTTACCTAGTTTTTATTTTGTCCACTAGGTCACCAACACTCTATGTTTAACAGTGCGTTAACACACTCTTCAAAATTCTGGGAGAGCGAGAGTGGGAGTCACCACATTCACCAAGATCGAGTCGGTAAAGGCAAATTTAAGAACAAAATTAAACTTCTCCTGAAAATACAGCAGGTACAATTGTAAAAATGGCGTTTCATTTGAACCTTTAGTATTAAGATCTGCAGCTAAACTTAACAATAGATTTTAGTAAAGTAAATTTAGGAGTAAATAAGGACCCAGTAAGTATACTTAGTTTCCATGCAAGTAGCATGGTTTTGTGTAGAACAAAAGAAAACTAGGTCTTGTGATAAGGCCTAATTATGTGCTGATACACTAACAAAATGAACATATAGCATGTCATTCAACATTGTACATAACGCATTATCGTCATAGTTTTCACTATAGAAATAAGACCTCAATTAAGATCAATCAACAATGTGTAAAAGTAAAATTGCCAATTTGTTGACATTAGATTATTTTCATCAGCTGTTACATGAATGAACTGAAAGTATTTGATTCAAGTTTTATTTACTATCATGTATTACGTAGATAGCCAGCGCACGCTGACCCGTCGCGAGAGTTCCGTGGTGGCATCACGTTTATCCGATGGCTACGACACAGGCCGCTCCACAGCAAAACTGCAGAGCGAGTCCGCAACATCCATCGTGCCTCGTCCCGTTCGTCCCAACGGCACTGTGAGGAAGGAAATCATCACGTGGATGTTCGAATCCATGCTCGATAATATCGTTGAATCCTGGGAAGTTATCCCGCCCCCGGTAAAGCCGGAGGATGTCAGCGCCGATTTCCCAAAAACGCCGAGTGAGCAGACGTTTACAAGCAAGAAGACTAAGAAGGCCGCTAAAGATGTTCCACCACCTACAGGTACATACCTACACCAACTACCTATTTGATAAGATGCTTGGAGTTTAGTGGTTGATATAATGATTTTATTTGCAGGTAAGAACTCGAGAACAAAAAGAAGTCGAAGTTCTAAATTAGAAATTTTGGAACAGGTAGGTAATTTTACAACTGTTTACGGGTTCATTGGTGCTTTACTTACAAATGGAGCCTGAAAAATGTGATATGATTTGATTATGCCAATATTCTCTTCTTGACTCATTTGCAAATCATATTCGATTTCCTACCTCAGGTGGAACCGGTATACCAATGCTGGTGGTCGGGCGCAGACGAGCGAGCGATCATCCGTTTTAAAAACGGCAACTTGTACGAGGGGAATATTTCAATGAAGTGCATGCACGGCGAGGGTCGCTTTCAATGGGCCGACGGGACCGTGTACTTGGTAATAAAGATATATGTATATATTATAGGTACCTCTCACGGTCATAAATAGTTTTGGAAGGGCGACTATGAAATCGGAGGGCCGGTTGCTATTGCGACTGATTTTTAAATCACGCGCAGGTGGCTTCTGAGAATAAGTAACTAGTACTTACATAATGAAGGAAAGTTTTGTTGTACAACACAGATGTTAAAAATTGTATAGGCAACTTGGAATATATTTTGTAGAAGTAAAGATAAATGTGTTACACTCGGTTAAGGTATTAACAGATTATGTTTAATTTCCAGCATCTATTTAAATGCATAGCATACAAATACAAATACAAAATTTATTTATTACCATTTTACAAATTATAACCTTAATTCTATTAACTTATTTTAAGTACAAAATTACAAAATTTATTTATATCCGTTTTACAAATATAACCTTAATTCTATTAACTTATTTTAAGTAGGTAAGTAAATGGCTTTTAACTGCAGTGAGTGAAAGGTTCCTAAATGATTACGCGAGCCCTACACTAGGTTCGAGACCTGTATCGTAGGCGCTCTCACAAATCAAACTGTCCATTGTAGTGTGTTTCGGTGCGGATTCTTTGATAATAGTATGAACAAAAAATAATTATTTACATTTCAGAAAGTAAATTTGCAAAGATTTAAAAATAAAAATAGGTTCTGGCTTAAGTTGAGTAACATGGAACTGTGTGTGTGTGTATGTGTGAATGTGTGTGTGTGTGTGTGTGAGTGTGTGTGTTTGAGTGTACTAAAGTGTGTTTAGTTATATAGAAGCATGACTTGAACGAGTAGATATTTCATGAAGAGTATTATTTGACTATGGTGAGCAGCTCTTCTGTTTCTTTATAGGTGAGAGACATTAGAAACTTTGTGATATTTGCTTTGGTTTCTCGAAATGTCATGTCAATGATGTTGCATTTTTTGTTTAATATATTATAAATAAACGGATAACTGAAGTTTGGGAAGCGTTGGGCAAAAGCTGTCCTGACTCGTGTCAGTGTGGCATTCATGGGTCTCCTGTTAGATACTGCTTGGCTAAAACTAGTTGTTTTTGTTTCTGTGTACAAGTAGAGTAACTCTCTGGATATTTTTTTTTTTTTTTTTTTTTTACATGATATAGGCTTACGCTTGACTACAACTTGCCTGATGGTAAGCAATGTTATAGTCTACGATGTAGCGCGCTTGCCTAGAAGAAACCGGTTTACTCTCGACTTAAAGACCGACAAATTATAGTTCAAGGGGAATAGAGATTCGGGCAAGGAGTTCCACAGTTTGGCTGTTCGCACGATGAAAGTCGAAGCAAAGCGCTTGGTGCGAGTCTTTGGAACCTCAACTGTATAACGGTGCCTCCTTGCCGAACCCCTACTCGTACGATGGTGAAATGGGGCTGCAGGAATTAAATTATGCAATTCCTCCGCACACTCTCCGAAATGAAACCTGTAAAAAACCGAAAGACTGGCCACCTTACGGCGGTGCTCAAGGCTTTGTAATTTTGAGCTACAGAGTAAAGAGTAAGAGTAAGAGTTGAGATATAAATTTGACGGACGCTCATAACTCCAGCTTCAGCATAGATATCGTCTGTGGGATACCTGTATGGTCGCTTGTACATCACTTTAAGTACTGCTCGTTGGGCCCTCTCTACCTTCATCATGGCGGTGGATCCTGCGCCTCCCCACGTTGTTATGCAGTACGAGAGTATCGACTCACATAAGGCTGTGTATACAAGATGGAGAGTTTTTCTATTAGCGGAGTTTCGTAGAGCTTTTATTGCATAAATCAATTTTCGGACTCTTGCCCCAAGTGTTGAGATCTGCGCTTTGAAAGAAAGATTTTCGTCAATTGTGATACCTAAGTACGTTATGGTCTGAGTGCGGGAAATAGAGTCACAGTTACAGTTTAATAGCGTGCAGAAGGAGTGAATTCTTAGAGAGTGTAGAGGATTAGGTTCGGTTGCTTTAGTTATGTGAAAACAGACATATTTGGTTTTGCTCATGTTTAATGTGAGAAGATTTGAATCCAACCAACTTTTGACTTTTATCATGCCTGTTTCTGCTTTTTTAAACACTTCTTCCCAGGTCTTTCCGTTGAATATGGCGACTGTGTCGTCTGCGTAACATATTAGCTCTGTTCCAACGGGATCTACCTCGTGAATGTCATTCATGTACAGTATGAAAAAGGTTGGTCCCAGGACGCTGCCTTGAGGTACTCCAAATGATGATGTTAATGTGTCACTGATACATTCTCTGATTTTGACGGATTGATTTCTGTGACCTAGGTAGCTATCGAACCATTTCAGTGGCAACCCTCTTATTCCAATTAATTCTAGTTTTTTTAATAGGATTTCCACTGAAATAGTATCGAATGCTTTAGCTAGGTCTAAAAATATACCTATCGATTTTTTACCACTATCCAGTTTTTCTGAAACTCTCCTAGAAAGAAGTTCCACAGCATCTTCGGTGGATTTTCCACGCCTAAACCCGAATTGAGATTCCGAAAGCATGTTAAATTTTTCCAAATAGGTGACAAGTCTGTGGTTTACAACTTTTTCCAGCAACTTCGAAAAGGTGGCGAGCAACGATATTGGCCTGTAGTTCTCAGGTAAGTTTTTTGGACCTTTCTTATGTATCGGTGTAATGCAAGCCATCTTCCATTGCTGCGGGAAAGTACCGGTACTGAGACTAATATTGAAAATGTGAGTAAGTGGTGCTAATATCTCGAACTTAATGTCTTTGATCAGTGCAGGTTTAATACCGTCGCGTCCAGGAGCGCTGTCTTTTTTCATCTTGTCGATTATCCTAGCCACCTCAAACTCGTCAGTTGGATGCAGGAAGAATGAGTGAGCAGGGTGTGTACGATGACGAGCTATTTCTTCGGCTAGTTCAGTTTCAGTCTTACCTAGTTTCTCTAGCAATTGATGAGCGAGCTGGTTACCAACGTTAGCGAAGTATTGGTTGCAGTGGTTCACCGCGTCAAGCGGCATTTGCTTACAGTTTAAGAGCTCGGTAGCAGTTGATCGGTGTTTTGGAGTTTCTATTATAGATCTAATTGATTTCCATAACTTTTTAGGATTGCGTTTATTGGCCTCTAAGTTACTGCTCTCGTGTTCCTGTTTAAGTCTATGCAGTAAGTTATTACAGAAATTTCTATATCTTCTATAGACTGCTGCTTTTGCTTCATCTTTTGGATTTCTTCTCATGTCAAGATGGAGCCTATCACGGTGTTTCATACAGCGTATTAGGCCTGGTGTTATCCACGGCTTTAATACATTTTGTGATCTATCCATACGCTTAGTATACGAGTGTTTTCGAATGGCAGCCGTGATGATATCCTGAAATCTCTCAACAGCCCTATCAACGTCGTCGTGTTCATCGAGAATATCGGACCAGTCGGCACTCCTAAGATCATTGGCAATAGCTTTGTAATCTGTCTTTATGACTACTCCGTTTTTTTTGTGGATTGATGGCAGAAGAGATTGTTGACATGCCCATCATTACCAAGGAGTGGTCAGTTATATCTGACATAGCAATCACTCCCTGAATTAATGCGGGTTTACCTTTTATGAACACATGATCCAAACAAGAGTCTTCTCGTGTTTTGCCAGTGATTATTGGTTGCATGCCTAGTTCAGCCATCATGCACAGGTATTCGTTGCCTATTTCTTCAACAGGACTTCTTATATTTACATTTAAGTCTCCCGCATAGTTACTTAACAAATCAGTAGGTATAGTTATTGGTAACAACATTACTGCTCTACAATTCTACATACGAGTAGGTATTCAGAGAATAATTAATTTATTACTGTTACAATATGTTCAGGGCCAATTCAACGACAACTCCATTCGTGGAAAAGGCATGCTTCAATGGAAGAACGATTGTTGGTACGAAGGTGACTTCGTTGGAAACCTGCGCCACGGGCACGGTCTGTATGTGGACTCTCGAAGGCAAGCCTCGTATTCAGGGAGCTGGTACTGCGGCGCTAAGCACGGCCACGGAAGGATTGTATACTCCTCTTTCCATGATACTAACACGTATGATGGAGAATGGGACTATGTGAGTTGTAGCCACAACGTTTCACTATGACTAGTACCTACCATCTCTTGTCTATACAAAAATATATTTATATTAAAATCTAATCTCTTAGTCGCTCTCATTGTTTTTTAAATGTACTAGGTACTGTTTTTTTATTTTATTCGGTACCGTTTGGACTAAAGACTGCTATTATGATTTTCAGAATGTTCGTCATGGCTTTGGGTCACGAGAGTACACTGCCGAGAGCGGGTACATGGGCGAGTGGGATCGGTATATCAGAGAAGGAAAAGGATTGATGATATGGCAGAATAGTGACGTGAGTTGTGTCCTATTACATTATATATTGCGTCATAATTGTATGCGCTAAATATGCAAACATAAGTAGATACCTAAATCCATAAACCCTCGCAATTTGCAGTTTTACAGAGGAGGTTGGAAGAATGGAGTCATGTCAGGGTTTGGCATGTATATTTGGAATGCATGCTATAACAACACTATGGCGCTACCATCTATCAGAGCATATCGCGGCCTTTGGTCAAGAGGAGAAAGAAATGGATACGGAGTGCTCAACCTTGGTCTCGGTCTAGGCTCTCACTACAGAGGAGAATTCAAGGATAACAAGAAACATGGGCCAGGAAAACTTGTCACTAATAACGGTATGATACTGAAAAATAGAAGAATGTTGTTCATTGATGACATTCTCGGGCCGGTGATGGCAGTGGCGGAGGAAGAGTCTCCACAAGAGACACCTCGCCACGCCGCCCACCTCGAGCCATACATGTTTAATATCTGCGACGACACTGTGGGCCTCAAGTACCACATTCTACGAGCGTATCAAAATATTGATAGAGAAGACGAAATAAGGGCAAACATTATTGCTGATTACATAGAAAACAACACAAAGTTTGAACCAAAAATGTCAATTTTCGGCAAAAAACATACAGACCACCACAAGCACAGGCACGAACCAGTTTTTCTTACGGACGATACTTTGGAATTTGAAGAAATCTCGTTGCGTAAAGCGCTACAACAATATGAAACAGATTTGAAAAATATCTACGTAATGTACGCAACTATATGCAACACTGAAGAAATTTATTTCTCGCCAATTATGATACGCTTGTATTTGTGGCAGTTTTATAATGATTGCAACGTGCATGAGAAAAATTTGTCCCTTGTGGAAATCGACAGAATATTTCAGGAAAATCCCGAATGGCTCTGCCGAGCTCCGCACGATCCTTTCGAAAAAATATACTTTTGGCAATTTTTGCACAGCGTGATATCTGTAGCCAGTGAATTGTATGCCAAGAAGCAAGCCCCAGGGGTGAGGCCAGATACAATCTTAGCAACAGCATTTAGAACGTTCATGGACACCGATGCTCTTACAGGGCTCGGTCGCCGTAAAGGTGAGTCATATTGTGTTCATCGAAGTTGTTGTTGAATTAATTATCCTCAAATATTGCATTTCGGAATATATCCGTCGATAACATTGTTTACGTTCAGAATTTTAGGTATTTTTAACAAATTCCCCGTAGACCTAGAGGAAAATAAACATAAGCGGTAAAGTAATCGTAAGTATATTTCCGCAGGGTTGCTGGTAAACGGCTACGGAGCATTCGTGCCCCTGCAGGGAGCTTACAAGCTGTACAGATGTCTCGGGGAGCCTCATACGGCGAGGAAGTTTTTGTGTTCGACGCGGCAGCCCCCGCACTTTGAAGAACCGCAACCAGCGGTATTCGACTCTCCGGAAGATGCCACTCCGATCGGACGGAACGCCTACATCTTTGGGGATGAAATAACTTTCGTGACTGGTATCACATGCGTTATCAAACCATACTTGCTTATTTTTATATTTCCAATCATTTGAAGTTTTTCGTTACTGTATGTACTTAGTCAGTAAAGCTTTGGTTTCCTAGGACAGCGGTGCCTTCATATAGCGGCTGTAATATTACGGACGCAAAAATAATTAAAGTAAATTACGGTGCAAGTTACCGCTCTCTAGGAAACGGTGCCATTACGTTTACATAGACAACGTTCGTTCACCGCTGTATTACGGCCGCTATATGTCGGAACCGCTTTCCTAGGAAATCCAAGCTTTAGTAAGTACCTACATAGGTGTGTAGTGTGCACAATTGAGTACCTACCTATACATATGTACCTACGTACATTTATCTCTAATTAAAAACTATCCCTAACGAGTTTAACTCAAGTTAAATATGGAATAGGTATTTTATTCTAAGCACCTATGTTTTCTTTTTTAGACGAATTTATTTCCTCCACAAGTGAAGACGACGCCTTCACGATTGATGACGACGAGCTGCATAAGGTTCTGAAACTGTTCAACTTCGGGAACTTAGCCAGCAAGTCCATCATCAAGATATTCTCCCAGATATTCCCTCGAATGTACAGCGGGGACAAAATCATGGACTTGGACGTGGAGATTAATTTTTACGAGTTTTTCGAAGCTTTTGTGACTTGTGTTCATAAGAGCATTCGCATGCGGGAGGAGGAGCTGCATTGGAAGGAGAGGTTCTCGGCCAGCAATATTGCGATGACCATGACTCCCACGAGCCCCGGACATGCACCCACACACAGCGCTGCTCTGAAGGGACATAAAACTATGTAGCGATTTGTCTGCGCAATAAACTGAATTTAGAAATATTGTTTTTCTCTTTATTGGTAAGACTGTTCGGTAAAACTAGTGGGAACTGCTCTATTTTTGAGCGAAGTGTTGGCATTTGGTAACTTGTAATAGGTACGACCAAACCATTTCCTAACTATAATAATATGTAAATATGAACATTAGCACCAGTGATATGATGTATCTTGTACCTATCTATTTTGATCTATGTAGGAAAGCACTTGGTTTTCAAAGAATTATTCTTGAAAATAATAGCATAAGGAGCCCTCCCTCCCTCCCTTTTTTAAAAGGGTAATAGTATTCTTTGGCCCTCCATTTCACTCAACCACCACAACACACAATCATGCTACTGATGATTACATAGTATTATTTCAGTAGAGTAGATACTTTTTCAACACGATGTAGGTAGTCAATATCTCGGGTTGATGATTGACGGTTAACTAATTTGATCTGTCAGTGTTTCCAGACTTTCGTATTGTTTACAAACAACGTACACAGATTTGTAATAAACGTAATATTATAATTATCTTGCAAAATGAACCGCGATAGAGATGAGGTAAAGAGGATAAGAGAAGCTTCAAGATGGTACTTCCATTCTCCTATGGCTAAGAAGCCGCATCAGATTCTGTTTTGTAAAAACCGGTATGGGCCCAAAACCAAGGTAGAGAACTGGGACTTTAGGATTCACGCAGAGCCAAAGGATAATTATATCTACAGGGACCAACTTAGTAACCATGTCAGGTAACGAGATGCATATAATGTAGGTACTTACTTAACTTCTGACTTTCCAGCCCCAGTCTAGTGTTTGAATTGGTATAATAGCTAAAAACACTTTCAAATACACGATTTGTGAAAAAGCGTGTTAAGTAGATATCTAATAAGATTAAAAAAAAACATTTTTACTCTCCTCTTATTTATACAACTAAGCAGAGGTAAATGAACAATAACTATCGTCTATTATATATCTATATAATCGACTAATGCAAAATCTAGCAGAGTACTTATAATACGAGTATTTGCTTCAGCCTTCAGCACAGTTACAGCATTTTTCGTTATGCGAGTTAACCATTTCTCCATAGCTATCGATAGTATTAAAATAATACAGTTAGAAATACTAATTAAAAGCCTATAATATTAATAACTTCAGTACATACCTGCGGCTGGGCTCCGAGGACCACGGCACCGGCAACACGGAGACGCGCGCGATGTTGCGCGACGTGTTCCTGCGCACCGACCCCGTCTACTCCTTCAAGCCGCTCGTCAACTTCACCTCCTACCCCTGCACCGAGTTAGTACCTGGAAATTATATAGCTTTAACGAACTAATTCTGAGGGGGAGTCACGACCCTCATTTATGAGGAAATACGACTCAAGAGAATTAACTGCTAATACATACGTACAACTATGTAATAACTACCCGATTGTTTTTTTTTTTTCTTTTTTTCAAATTTATTTAGGTTTCCCTTGAACACATTTTTTTGTAAGCAGCCTCCTTCAGAAGAAAATAACCAACTCTATTATAGTAGTGCGAGGTTCGAAACCGCCTTAAGCGCCTCACATACCTACTTTAATAAATATAGGTACATATCGTACATACTACTTAATAATTATTATATTTGGGATCGGGTTTTCTGAGGCCTGCAACATAGTTAATGAAAAACAAGTACCTACAGAAATAATGAATAACTGCCTAAAGTGAATTAAAGACGATGAATTGTTTAAGAACAATAAACAACTACTCATTAAAAATGTATACAATTTATCATTATTGACGGAATTAAAATGAATATATTTAAAATTAATATCTACTCACCATTAACTTTGTAACTGACAGCACTCCAGGTAGAAACCGGCTGATGAAAGAAGCTGACTTGGCACAACTCCCTCCAGATTTCGGAGTCATGGACTACGTCACTTCACACCAGGATGACTACAGAAACCCCAACCCTAGGGTTGAGAAACCGGTAAAACACGTTTACTTTGAAATTTTTGATTTTGTCATTATGTTTTACTTGTACCTAAAGATATTGTAGAGTCAATTTTGCTGAGCCCATTATAATGTACTGAATTACAAAAGCAATTACTAATATCATAGACTAAGTATACTTAGTCTATGCTAATATCAACTTCTTTCATAACCAACTTCTAATTTCACGTACAAAATAATTACCTATTAAAATACACCTAACCTACATTATAATTCTTTACATAACTCTGTCGACCTGCCTAATGTGCGGTATTATTTCCAGTTGACAATGGCGTCACCAGTGTGGCTGATGAACCGCGTGATCCGCTCGGACCTGACTCACAACCACGGCACGGCACCGCCGCGTGGCTTCTACCAGTGTCTAGACACACACACCCCCATACCCCACATTCGGCGCCTGCGCCACTTCCGCTACCAGTCCTTCGACCCAGCCACCTGCCTGCAAGACTTCCCGCCCCACACACAACAACTAGACAACAAAGAAATAAACAACACTTCATAATCCAAACGATTTTATTCATCCTATCTCAAATCAGAACATACAAAATCACAAAACAAAATTGTAACAACGAAAGATTAAATGAAACATTACACTTAAATATAAAACTTAATGAATGAAAAAGAAAAAATAATCAAAACATTACTCAGTCACTCTCCAGTGATTGGATAAAAACATTTTCTTAAAAAATATTTTCATAATATCAGCGCTATAGACTTAACCATCTATCTATAGGCTATTCACAATTTATTGAAATCCATACTCGCTATCATTAATACATTTTTTACCCTCACTGTCACAAGGCATTGCTATGAATCAGAAATAGAAATTAGGCCTAAAGAAAATAAGAACATGACATAAATAAAGTTATTTCATAAACGGGAACAACTTTTCTTATTTTCATTTTATGTTTAACAAAATTAAAATTGAACATTCAGCTAGAAGAAACATGTTTAAAATAGCTAAAAATCAACTATGGCTAGTAATATTTTACTGAGGTACTTTTTAGCAAGAGCTTTTTTACAATTATATTATTTGTCAATCCAATACAACATCTTTTAAAAAAAATCTGAACACCACAGGCGATGATTGAAATAACTTGCATTCTAACACCAGACAAAACATTTTTGAGATACAAAACAAATTAGAATTTTAAGTTGATTAATTTTGAGTCAAATGTTTATGTATAGTTATTTAATCCAAATAAACAAATTGCATTGCTGGCCAGTTGTTTTACTGTATATGATAGAAATGGTTGTTACCTGTTGATAAGTTGATAGACTTAATGTGTGCGCCTCTTCTTGAATCCTTTACCTTTCTTTCCCTTCAGTTTGTGCTTGCGAGAGGTCTGCTTGCTGCTGGTTCCGGTCACTTCATCCGCCAACATGCCCACAGTGGTGAGTTTTCTCCTGCGATTCTTCTCTGCTTTGGTGACGGGCAGGCGCGTTAGATAGCTCTCCTCGTACTCAGTCTTCTCTTGTTCAGACTTAGATATAGAATGCTTGACATGGTTGCCCGTGGTAACCTCCAATGGTGCTTCTGAATATTCCTCACGAAGTTCTCTCATGACGCTCGAGTTCAAGAACTGTTTCCTAGTTTTTTCCTTGTTCTTCATTTCACTGTCTTTCCTGGATGTGGCCTCATCAAAGTGTACAGCTGCCAATTTGGGTGGGACATAAATATTGGACTTGCTTGACTTCTCTTTCTCTCCTCCTTCAGCGGCATCACTGGATTCATCTTCAGAGTCATCTATCTTACTAACTAGGTTGTCTGGATTAGCATGATATGTTTGTGGATCATCCTCCGATGTGACACCAACAACTGCAGTTTTTACAAGCTTATCAATCTGATATTTTAGTTTAGAATCAATTGGACGAATTTTTTCCAACACAGTCCTTATCTCAATAAGTCTATCTATAGAGGGATCAGATTCAATTCTTTCTCCTGAACATTTTCTTAGAACAATGTAAGTGAGGTTTATAAGATAGCTCAGCAACATTTGATACTTCATTTCAAGGAAGCTCAGGCCTTTGTCGGTTGAAAGCTCTCCACTTTTGACTCGAACTAGCATATTGTCTACTAACTGTGATACTTGATGCACGTTGGCATTCATTTCTTTGAAGAGTTTAACAGCTTGTGGTAGGTCAGGTTGTTCCATTTCATCTGTTGCCTGAAATAGGTATGCTGGATTAATATATAGTAACAAAAACTATGTTCTTAGCCGTGGCTAAGAAGAACAGAATAAATAGACGATAGTGAAGATTAGTATAAAACAAAACAGCATAAAGATAGTCAAAATTATGAGGTTATTTGGAAATTCATACGGTATAGCGAGCAGGATAAACAAGTATTGTGTAATAAAATATGTCTGCTGGACTGCATTATCATGTTAAAATAAGGAAGCTATGCTATGCTAATGAATTTTTTTTTATATCGGAATATTGCAATGAAAATTACCTGAACCATGTTGCCGTTGTTTTTATTGTAACCTGTGATGAAAAGACAACGTGCGAAAAGCTCATAAAGCCGAAAGGTACAAGTTGATATAGAATCGTAATATTGTTTCAATGCACAGATTTCTTTGGTTTCCACCTTTCGAAAAACAATTTATTGATGAATCTTCCCGTAAAAAACAAGCATCACAGCAAACGCAAAATCACAAATGGCGCAAATTGATTGATTGAATGAATGACAGCATTGTTTTGACATAAGCATTTCATATTTTATTTACAGGCTTCTCTTGCGTTTGTGTTGAATTTATTTGCTTTTTTTGCCATAGTAGTTTGTGCTGGCTTATTAATTTTTTCATTGATATATTAATACAAATTGATTTAATCTAGAAATTTACAATAGAAGACTTATATATATTGTGTTTTACATGAAAATATTATGTATTCGTTAATACCTCAAACTAGGTTAATACTTAAAGCTTCTAAGCTAAAATACAAAAACTCATGAAATAGTTTTTTTTTCACTTTCTCACGCAAATGACAGTGACAGATACATCACAAATCATCTTGTAAGTATTGGTTTGGTTGTGGTTCGGTCGGTGAATTTTTATAAATTTATATTAGTTTAATACATTTTGTGATAATTTGCCGGAAGAAAATTGTGAACAGGCTTTTGTAAGCTTCGTTTCTTCGATGATAATGAATTAAGCGGGTCATTTTTATGTGCATTGCAAAAATTGGATAAAAATGTTTCAAGTCAGTATATTTTTATATTTTATCCTATTTACCATATTTGTACACTGTTTTATCTAACATTCACCTTTAACATTTCAGAATTGGTACCAGTATTTTTTGTTTTGTAGTTGTGTTATTATTTCCCATGGATTTTACGTACCAGGAGTTGCTCCAGTGGAGTTCAAGAAGGGACAAAAAATAGAAGTTAAAGCTGTGAAAATGACTAGTATACATACTCAGTTACCTTACGAATACTACTCCTTACCACTCTGTCTGCCGAAAAATGGTACCTTTGTATATAAATCTGAGAACCTCGGAGAAGTGTTACGCGGCGACAGAATAGTCAACACTCCTTATGAAGTGAGGATGGCTGAGAACATTAAATGCAGGCTGCTTTGTCATCATAAAAATAATCCGATAAACTGGAGTGTTGAAGAGTCTGAGAAAGTAGCCAGCAGGATAGAGCATGAATATTATGTCCATCTGTAAGTGTCAATTTATTTTTTTAGCCAATTATATTAGTAGTATACCACAACAAGATACAATAACAACAAGACAAGATAAAAAAATACATCAATGAGATAAAAAAAATATGTAGAATCCTTTTTTAATGTTTGGAATTCACTGTGTTTATATTAACCCTGATCTTAGTGTCCAGAAACTACTACACTAGAAACATATTACTAATATTTTCCAGATTAATTGACAACCTGCCGGTGGCTACTAGAGTGTTCAACACGGAGACTTCAGAGTTGAATGTGGAGCAAGGCTACCATCTCGGGTTCATGTCCAAAGGGAAAGCTTATATCAACAACCATCTCAAGCTCATGCTCAAATATCACAAACATAGCCAGTAAGTATTTTTTTTACATGAGATAGGCTCATGCTTGACTACAACTTGCCTGATGTTAAGCAACATTGTAATCTATGATCTTGCTAATTATTAAGTATTATCTGAGTTATACTGCCTGCATGTCTTATAGATAAGAGTGATTGTCTTTGTAAAAAAAAGAGGAAATTCTTTTCTTCTGGGCAAGACTGCTATATCTTCATCATGTCTGATCAGACAAGGTGCAGTCAAACACAAGCCAAGTAGATCATATAAAGAATACTTAGTAAGATATGTGCAAGAGCAGGGTATCTGGCAAATAAGGAAAACAAGAGATATGTTCAGTATAAGATAACAGGCCTATGATGTTGATAACTAAATAATGTACAATCTTGTAATTGACAAAATTGTTCATTCAACTAATGCATTCTGATTTTTTAAATGTTGCTATGATACTTATTATCTGTAGGTCTAATTCTAATGTGATGGAGGCATGAACCATGACATGAAACATCTGTTATTACATAAACTGGCCAAATTTTGCTACAATAGGACTTAGGTACTTGTGTTAAGTTATTACATTCTTCTTCTTATCAAATTAGAGTGGCCAACACTGGTATCAAGAGTTAATCAAGCCGCCATGAGGGCCTCTGACATGGCTTAATGACTGTCATACTGTAATAAACAGCCGGGACCTACAATTTAATGTGTCATCCGACTAAAAACAAATTAATGAATTAATTTATTACATTGTAATTGTGTTTTATTGACCTTCATTTCAACTAATGTATCTATCTCATTCTACAAATGTATTGATATAAGTTTTGATAGGATGAACTTACCTTGTGTAGCATGGGCATCGAATATTGATATAGTACATAAATTAACCTTGGGTTTATTAATGTATTGTATGCTATACTTTAATTTGCTTTAGGTTTAGTTGACAACAGTCACATCAAATATTGATTTTGATTATTTGTGTTGCTCTGCAAGTACATACATAGTTTATTTGTTCAATCAGTTCTTTATTGACAAAAATATACACAAGACACAAAATGTTTCAAGTCTCTGGCTTCCGAACTAGAAAATTATCTGTGTCTCAGAAACCAGCTCTTATTATGATTATGTACATTTTGTGTCATAAGAACATTTTGTTAAGTAGGTACTACTACTTGCTTGCTTAACATAAAATGTTGAAAAAAGATGAAACAATACAACTTTATTTTACACCAGAGAAAGTAAAATACAGTTGTATTGTATAATTCCAGGGGTATTCAAATCTAGAGTAAAAAAAGTGGAAACAAACAAAAAATCCACAGTAAATAGGTATATTCTAGGTGAGCGTGTTACACCTTAGGCTGCAGCAGGCAGGCTGTAATTGTAAACCTATCCAGCGTAAAAAAAAGAAAATTATTCAAAAGATACCATGATATACTTTTCTTATGGAGATTTTTTATCCCTCTATTAATCTAATATTTGATGAACTTCCAGAGACTCCTACAGAGTGGTCGGGTTTGAAGTGGAGACTCTGTCTATTGATAAAGACGAGTTGACATTTGTGGAGGACTCGTGTCAGTTCCCAACTGATGCAAAACCTCAGCTAGTCAATGAAGATACAGGCACTAAGCTGTACTTTACATATTCAGTGGAATGGAGCGAGTCGGAGATCAGCTGGGCCTCTCGATGGGACATCTATTTAGGCATGAAAGATGTAAAAATACATTGGTTTTCTATTATCAACTCTATTGTGGTGCTGTTCTTCTTATCAGGTACGTTTTAAGGCTTACTTATCTTATTGTTTCATAGCAGTTTAGTATTTATATCTGTATTGTGTGCTCGTAAAAACTTTGCAGTAAAAAATATTAACGAATTTAATTACTGGATGTGGCACTGTTACATAAAATTACTATTAATTTAAAATGTATTAATATCAGCTTTTGTAAATAGTAACATGTAGAATCAGGCAACATAACAAAAACAATGCCTTTACTGGTACCTATTGTACTGTGCACCTCATATAGACATCTCAAATGTGAAGTTTTCATAGGCTGTGACCATAAGTACAAGCGGGTATGGTAAGTGCCTAAATTACACATGCCATAAGGTAACCACAGGTAATGAGAGTGGCCAACTATGGTGTCGAGAGTTTATCAAGCTCTGACATTTCTAAACGACTGCCGTACTAGACAAACAGCCGGGACCTACAATTTAACGTGTCATCCGACTCACGGAAGCGCCCAAAATGGAATGCCACTATGGTAACCCATCCAAGCACTGACCGCGTCGACCTTTGCTTAACATTGGTAATCGCATGCGATTGCCTGAGCTACGGGCGCTACTTAAAAATTAAATGAAATGATATGAGCCACAGTTTTGACTGTTATTCCGCAGGCATATTAACAATGATAATGGTCCGCACCTTGCGCCGCGACATCGCTCGCTACAACTCCGACGAGAGCCTGGACGACATGATGGAGGAGAGTGGCTGGAAGCTGGTGCACGGAGACGTGTTCCGTCCGCCGCCGCGACGCATGCTGTTTGCGGCCGTCATCGGCAGCGGGATACAGGTGTTCCTTATGGCGCTTATCACTATATGTGAGTACCATATTTAGAATAGAATTGAATCGAAAATTCTTTATTGCAACACACGATTATAATTACAAAAAAGAACAAAAAATATTATTTACCTTATTTTTTGCTAACTACAATACAATACAACTTTATTGCACACCAAAATAAATTACAATATTAAAAGGACTCAAACCATAAATAAATGTAGGTACAAGTGGGCAGCCTTATCACCTTGAGTGATCTTTTCCAGGCAACCTTAGCAAGAAAGCGGTGAAAGAGATCAGTTTGTTATAACTACAAGATATTGAATCATTATGAATCCATGACGGAAGAGAGCTTTGTTTATTACATATGATGTGCCTATACAAATTTATGAAATTCTCCCCATGAGATTATTGTTTTTTTTTATAAATTCAGAATTCTGATTGAAATCACGAAACATATTTTTTATACTATACCTACATATATGAGTGTGTAACGAGTTTCGCGTAAAAGTATTGTCGTTTTCAGTTTCCACGAAACGATTACTAAGGTATCACACGCAATCTTAGTATCTATAATAATTCCGTACCAAAATCACGTTGATAGCTTGCTGTGTTGCAGCGCGAATGTACCAGACATTAAACAAAACAGTCTATTACACAAACACACTTTTGCTTTCTTTTACAAGGAATGGGTTTTGCATTTGCACGTGATTCGCCTGATGGTAAGCTCATTACGGTCTAGGATGGAATGTGCTTACCCAGTAAGAACAGATTCACTTTCACTTTGAAGATCGCAAGGTTATATTCCGCGGGGAACAGGAGTCAGGAGTTTTGCTTTTATATAATGGCTTGCTTCTGTTGTTTCCAGTTATCGCCATGCTGGGCATGCTGTCCCCGGCCAGCCGCGGCGCGCTCATGACGGCCGCCATCTTCCTGTACGTGTTCATGGGGCTCATCGCCGGGTACTACTCGGCGCGCCTCTACAGCACCATGAAGGGCAAGCAGTGGAAGCAGGCTGCCTTCCTCACTGCCACCCTGTACCCCGCCATTGTCTTCGGAACCTGCTTCTTCCTAAACTTCTTCATAATGGGAAAGCATTCAAGCGGAGCGGTGCCCTTCTCGACAATGATGGCACTTCTATGTCTGTGGTTCTGCATATCGCTGCCGCTGGTGTATTTGGGATATTACTTCGGATGCAGGAAGCAACCGTTCCAACATCCGGTCCGGACTAATTTTATCCCGAGGAAGGTGCCCGAGCAAGTGTGGTACATGAATACGTTTGTGTGGTGAGTATTGAATTATTGGTTTTGATTTCTTTTATTTTTTACGAGAGTCCAAAACTACTTAACTGCGAAAATAATCATGTGGGGAAAATGCCTTCTTTGGGATGGAGAAATGGACAGACAAAAAGACACATATAATTGCTACAACAAATACATCCTACACTAAAACACATCACTCTATGCCTCTGAAGTACATAGATCGTCTCACTGTGTCTCGAAAAGCGTTAGGCTAAAAAATATAGATCTATAAGTTCTCATGCTGACTCAGCTGCAGCGCTTGTAATATAATTTTTAAGACCAAGTTCACGTTTGTTAGACACATTTAGGGACATGCTTGAAAGAACAATATTTTTTTAATAATAATACATAGATAATTATGAAGTAATTCAACCTTATAATTCCTCAGCACCCTAATGGCGGGCGTGCTGCCGTTCGGTGCGGTGTTCATCGAGTTATTCTTCATCTTCAACGCGCTGTGGGAGAACCAGTTCTACTACCTGTTCGGGTTCCTGTTCCTCGTGTTCTGCATCCTCGTGGTCTCCGTGTCGCAGATATCCATCGTGCTGGTCTACTTCCAGCTCTGTGGAGAGGTGTGTACCATGCACCTTTATGACATTCACTGTAGGTTCTCAAATCTCTATATTTTCATAGACATGCCGTAGCTCAAAGTGACAGCACCCAATTTTGATGATATTTCAAACTTTGTTTATACAAATTTCAGGCGCTTTTCGGGGCGTCCGAAATTAGCTTTAAAGATTTTATTTATATAGTTACTTAGGTAACATCCAAATATTTAAAGAAAATTATAAATCGATTGTATTTATGTTTTTTGTCTATTTATGGACCCAATAACTGCTGGATTTATTAAACTTACGCTATCGGTTGGTCTCTTCTGTTAAAGAAAATGTAATATATTGAATCTTATTATGGGGAGAAAGTAAATTAAATTAAAAAAAACAGGACATAATTCTTAATGAATGCACATGTATTTGCAGGACTACCACTGGTGGTGGAAGAGTTTCACCATATCAGGCGGGTCGGCTGTCTACATCCTGCTCTACTCCGTGTTCTACTTCTTCACCAAGCTGGAGATCACCGAGTTCATACCCACCTTGCTCTACATCGGATATACTGGTGAGATACTGACTCATTACTGTCTGTTTATCTGGGATAACTTACTTTTAGATATATAAAGTATATATATACATATAATATGTGTATTATAACCGTTATCTAGTACCCATGTTACAAGCGTAAGCTTAGTATGGGGCTAGATGGCGCTGTGTGATATGTCCTTAAATATTTATTAATTTATTTTATTTTTAATTTTCTGTTCCATCCAACGGTTGCCTGGAAAAGATCGCTTTTAGCGATAAGGCCGCCACTTGTGGCACTCACTATATAGTATAAATCTCTTTCTTTGTATTTTTTTTATTACGTGTGTTACAATAAAGAATTTTCTATCTATCTATTATACAATTTGGATTTCAAATGTTATGCAACTAGCGATGGGGTCAATCCAGAGATGGGTGACCAAAAAGTGGCTTTTCCATTTGAGCGCTTCCATGAGTCGGATGACATGTTCAATTGTAGGACCGGCTATTTGTAATAGTACGGCAGTCGCTAGACCTTATCAGAGGCCCTGAGTTGCCATACAAACCTACTCTAATAAAATAATAATAAATGTATTTTTTGCTGTCATAAGCATAACATACATAATTTTTTATTTCTAATTTTCCAGGGCTGATGGTTCTCACATTCTGGCTGCTGACGGGCACCATAGGTTTCTTCGCAGCCTACACCTTCATCAGGAAGATCTACGGAGCTGTCAAGATTGATTGAGCTTTAAATCGAGTTACATTCACTAAATCAGTCCTAGCTTAAGTCGAAGTATGAATGAATGAACAAAAACTATGAATTATGAGAGTTTATGACTAATTTGTTTGCAGTGAGAATATTATTAATTTTTGTTATTGAAACTCAAAAGTGACGCTACGTCGCACCGTATTATGATACGTTCGATTTATATCTTCTTACGTTCAAACCGATTCTTGGTATTATTTAATTTAATTAATTTAATAACAGAAATTCAACAGCATCTAATAAAAGTGAAAGTATGTATGTATGTTTGGTGGTGTTTGTTCACGATTACCATTGAGGTAGTATAGGGACTCGACAGTGACATTAACTACTGTATATCACGAAATAACGCGAGCGAAGCCGCGGGCATCCCCTAGTTCTAAAAAAGAAATCTTTAGCAATTAATGAACGTCAGTAAGTTAAAATATGAGTTGATGTGTGGACTGTGTATTAGACCAAAGTTTGATTGATTAACTCTAATGCTGATGCGTTCTACTAATTAATTTGATATTATCATCGTCATCATCAGCCTGTTATCGCCCACTGCTGAGTAGATCTCTCTTTTAGGACTATAATTAATTTGGTGTATATATATCGAACGTTGTTTCGAAAGTATCCAAGCTTATATTCCGTATTAATTTATTTACAACATTTTTTTACAATATATGTATGTATAAAAAAAACAAACAATTATTAATGAATCAGTTATGCCAAATTAATAAGTAGTGCGGTTAGTCAGAATCGGCCAATGACTGCTTAGAAACGCTAAGTAAAATTGTTGTGCTGCACATCTATTGATTTTATATTTATTATTAAATATACGTAAAAGCAAAAATCTCAAACAGGGTGCGAAAAAGTATGCTCTAGCGATTTGTTAGCATTTAGTTATATCTCTCTATTATCATCATCAGCCTACAGTTGTCAACTTCTGGACATAGGCCTCTCCAGGCACGCCACTCAGCCCGATTTTGTGCTTTTATATTCTTTATAGACCCATCAAAGTAACTAGCTTAAAAGTGTTTGACTTTTCAATATATCTCATTTTGTAGCAGAAAATGTCAATGTTCCTCTTTTCTGCTTACAAATCTATTGAATTTAATTATACTAGTTGCTGTATTTGATGTCATACCATTATCTCTGTTTATTTTGTAAAACCATTAAATACCTGTTATCAATGCATATGACAAGGTCCAATTTGTCTCTTAAATTGAAATTAACTCTGCCATGGCACTGCACCGTGCTTATCTTTAGTTTACAAATTAGTTGACAGATATATATTGAGTATTTCAAAAAATATTTATTTTACAAAATTTACCAATATTATAGATTGTTTCCAAAAGACTTATGTGTGAAATTCTCAATAAAAACAGTAGTTAAATGTAGACAAACCTAGATAAGTTGACATTAATTTTAATCAATATTTCCACAGTGTTAATATAAAGTGTTTATGTTTTAGAGTGTGTTATGAAATTATAAGTAAGTTAAGTAACTATCTATATGCAGAAAGAATTGAATGAAAGTTAATATAAATGGTCAGGATATGTGTATCGATTTATTTATGTATTCATTTTTCGCCATATACTTACTTAAACAGAGTAAAAAGTAGCACAATGCATTATTGTACCGTATAATAAACAGCAATGAATTTGGTTTGTGAAGTGGTTCTAACATATATACATAATTTTGGAAGTCTCACATGTGCTACCATGCCCTGTCCTTGCGGACTTGCTGGGAAATGCAGTAGCTATTTTATACCCTTCAATGCAAAAATGCACCAATTAAATTTGTACCACAGCCTATGCATTGTATCTATTCACTTTATGATACACACAAAAATGTAATGTGACAATAAATTTTAAGCATCTAAACTAAATTTAGGTTCTAATTATTTGAAAATATGTATAATGTATATGTAAATTTCAGAATTGCCCACTGTGGTGCAACCAATTATTTGTACATTTGTGTAGTGTGATTGAAAAGATGCACGATTTGTTTACGCTGCTATATCATCAATCTTACAATAGAAAAGTTATCAAATTAATATTGTGTTTTAATTCGTTCAACCGTATCTTAATATCATGTTACTATAATTTGTATTCTGTTATCGCTACATAATTATAGTCTTTACTCCCCTGTAGAATTTAATCGCATTGATCCTAATATAATACAAAGTAGTGGTTTAGCCGTGTGCTATACAGAATATAACGTATTCTGTAAAATTTAGCTTCATATTAAGGATTTATTAATATTTCAGTACAATATTTGAAATTATAGGAAATAAGTAAATATTTTGTAAATATACAAAGTCAAAAAAGTTATGAATAAAAACTGTCAGTGTCACAATCACATGTGAGTAAACGTCACAATCATTCCAGAGTTCAGCCGGTCGTAAAAAATGTCGTATTTTCGGAACTAAAACAAATATTTGTTTATACGTTGTAAATTTATAGCTTTATTATATTTATTTCTACATATTTTACGTACAAAATGGAAACCAAAGTAGCCGTTGTTACCGGTTCAAATAGAGGAATCGGATTCGAGATAGTGAAGGGATTATGTTCAAAGTTTGATGGTGCTGTGTACCTTACATCTAGAAACGAAGAAAAAGGGCGGCAGGCTGTCCAAAAACTTCAAGAACTGGGACTGAAGCCTTCGTTTCACACTTTGGATGTTACCAGCGAAGAGAGTATACAGGAGTTCGCCACATACATTTCAAAACATCATTCTGGAATTGATATTTTGGTAAACAACGCCGGTGTTTTGGACTTTGATAAATCGGTCTCATCATTCGAAGATTCCAAAAAGCTCATAGATACAAATTTTATGAGCTTGCTATCTATATCTAAACTCCTATATCCATTATTAAAAAGCGACGCTCGAATCATCAACATCAGCAGTGACTGGGGGCTTCTATCCAACATCAGGAAACAACAGTGGCTGGACAATTTAGCGAAAGACGATCTAAAGACGGAAGAAATCTTACAGTTTGTGAATGACTTCCTGCAGGCAGCTAAAAATGGGAAAAGTTCATTTGTGTCTTTTGCGGGACACTATGGTGACTACAAAGTGTCAAAAGTGGCTATGTCAGCGTTAACATTTGTGCAGCAGAGAGAGTTCAATGAGCATGGGAAGAATATATCCATTAACTGTGTACACCCGGGGTTTGTGAAGACTGACATGACAAAGGGCATGGGAGACTTCACACCGGAGCGAGGGGCTCGAGCACCCCTGTACCTGGCCCTAGATGCTCCACAGACACAGAAAGGCACATTTGTATGGCACGACTGTCACCAAGTCAATTGGGATGATTAATGTTGTGCTTCTCAAAGTTTTATGAACTTGTTTATTCAGTGACTGTGATAAGTGTCACATGCACTTTAAAACTTTAATATATGATTTTTCTTTGGTTACAATGTGTCTCATTGTTTTTGATGAAACCACTCATTTGCTGAATCACCATTGTTACTGATGCTGGAGCTTATAGCTGTGCTTAACTGAGTAATTTACAAGAATTGGATGCCTTTCACCTTATTTAATAAAATGTTTCACATCACTCATGAAAAATCTTGATGCATATTGGATACCTAAAGAAATATTTTATCTGTTGTTTATTTGAATAAAATTTTAAATGTTATCAGGCATTATAATACTTATTTGTTTGTATTATGTTGATATGAAACATTGTAATCTTCACTAACAAGTTGTATAGTGTGCTGTGAACTCACTGATAAGCTATCAGTTCCTCCGCAGGTCAGCATCCTCTGTAATGCTAAACAGATTGTGCTCCTTGTGTTCATTGTTTTGTTCAATTCTTATAAGTATGATTTTAACTTGCATTTGTGATTTCAAATATGCATTTGTATAATATTACTTTCAAAAGACTGATATTCTGGCAAGGAAAATATTGTATTTTTTTCTCATTACAGTATGAGTCACATGTTGATACTCTACCATGATATAATACACAGTTAAAAGTACATTTTACAATAAATCATATTTAGATAGATCAATGCTGTTAATTAATTGAAATAGGAAAGAATTTTGAGAATAAGATTCTATATTGATAAAAAAGGTAGCTGGTATATTCTTAGAAGCACAAAATCCTGTTCTTTACAAAGAGATAATGATTACTAATTACACTATTATTGAGAAAAGTTTTCAATTCTGATAATGTCTTTTAAACTATGTATCTGATATACCCATTCAAAATATTTCGATAACAACAAATATTACTTCTGCTTTGAAATAACAACAGGTCCGTAATCATTTTTAAATTTTCTTCCATTCCTACATTCTTTAAATTCTAGATATTACTATAATATCAAGGTAAGTAATCATAATTGTTTAAGTCAAATTATTTAAATAATTAATTTCTTTACTAATTAATTGCTATTGTTTCAGAATGGTCCCTTATAGCAGGCAGTCTTCAGCCTTGGCAGTCCCAGGTGTAATCTTATCATCTAGATGTAAATATCAATCTTTTAGTTGATACTAGGTAAGGGATGTGGAGAGAAAGATTCAACACCAAAGAATAGAGGTATGTTACTTTTGATGTAACTGAGACGCTGGCTAGCATATAGCAAGAAGGCTTTAAGTGCTCGTAATTTGTTTTGGTTTTCTATTATTTAATATTAAGTGTGTATTTATTTAGCTTAGCGCCTGTAGACGACTAATAAATAAATATCCAGTGTCTCTTTCTACGCCCCAATACCTCGGGGCACATGTAAATTTATTGTAAAATTGTATGTGTGCAAGTATGAATAAATAAATATATTTTAATGCTTTTATATATAGCTGTGCTGATCACCTGTTTTATAGTTCATTGACATTCGAATATCAAAATAGTCAGCGGAATGGTAATTCTTGTACCATAATGAGAAAAAAAATATCGTCAAAATGACAATCTACAGCAATCTTAGGCAATAAATAAATTGGTATTAAATAGGTGAAATCTGCTGTCGATGTTTTAAATTGACCAAGGAACATCTGCCATTGTTCAAGCAAATTTGCTTTCTAGTAAAAAATATTTATGAAAAAATCCTTACCCTACTTAGATATTTATCAGGTTATCAAGACATCTACGATCCATGTCATATGTAGTTCGGCAGTCGTTAAGCCGTGTCAAAATCAAAATAAAAAATCTTTATTATCTGAGGCCCCTAATGCGGTTTCAAAACTAACACCAGAGTTGGCCATTCTCATACGAACTTTCTATCTATCTAGGCCTATACAGTATATCTTTCTCTTCTGAGTCGTATTTCCTAATGACTGAGGGTTGTGTCTCCCCCGCAGCATTAAATCATTAGAGAAGTTCTCATGGGCAGATACATCGTAGTGGACGCCCAGGTCCTTCCACGGTAGGTCCTCGGATATTGTGGTTCTCAAACATTTCGGTTTCCCCGCGATGTTTACCTTCACCGCTAAGCGAGTGCAAATCTACACACTAGTCATTGGTGTAAGGCCGGATTCGAACCTGCATCTGGATGAAAAGCAGGCACTGGAACCGCTGAGCCACACTCGCTTATATTCTCTATACCTACTCAATATAGGAGTATATAAATAATCTCGTTTGATTTGATATCATTAGTTCGAGCATTAAATCGTATTAAAGTGTTCCATGCACATGCAGCTCGTTGTATGGGTTCCTATGTGTTGTTTGCCACTTCCCTAATTGCATTACTAAATCGTATTGGTGGACGATGAAAGGGGTAGCGGGACTCCATCGTATCTAAGGCTTCTACGGGGTGGCGACGTGGGCAAATATTGTTACTTTATGTGTACAGAATTGGTTATAGTTTGATTTGAATTCACACGTAATTTATTTTTTTATAACATTGCGTTAGGAATAAGTATAGGTATTCAGATGTTTTATAAGATATTTTGGTGGCCTGTGTTTTAATCCTGAATCAATTCTATATCAAATAAATTCATACGAATTGGTTGACTTCTAGAGTATGGAAAATAAACAAACTCTTACCCTTATAAAATGACCAACACTATCTCACTATAGTGTTAGTAAGTGCAACTTTGGCCTAAGAGTTTTCATACTGTCTTAGAGGCTTCTGACGTTAAATTGCAAGTTTTGGCTATTTGACATATTATGGCAGTCGTTAATTGTGTGAACAATGAAGTTTGTGACCTAATAATATGGTGTTGGGGTTTGACTTTTAGAGTTCTAATTCTACCCAATACCTACTACTCTTGTAGTTATTTATGTATGTATAAAAAATAAAAATTACTCATTATTTTATTCAGTCAGGAAAATTATCAATTACATTCACCGAAATGACAAAATTCTTCCCTAACTATCACCGCCTCAATACGAGTTCCTAGCACGCGATACTCGTTATTTTGATTTCTTATTACATTACTTGATTCGAAATGATATGAAAACGCTGCAGACGCTATTAATTCGGAATGAGTTGAGTGGCTATTGGTACAAAGCGTAGGCAATGTTATCTAGAGAACCATAACTAAAACTTATCCTTCGATTTGAGTGCAAGTTAGTTTCTTTAAGTCTAGCGTGCTACCTACGTGATAGACAACAGTGTTGCTTAATATGTAAACAGGTGGTGATAAAAACATCATTTTAGGTACCTATAGTCCAATCACGCGCCTGGTGTCAATTTTACTGGATCTATCACGTGGTACTATAATCCTATCTATATAACTTAGAGCGAAAAATCTAAATTAAACATCCCTTAAATGTAATTCAGAAGCAACAAATGTTCGTATAGTATACATAAATTATTCGTGTTCAGCGATCAGGCTTTCTGTATAAACATACCTAGATTTAACATTTATGAAATGATTTATATTATGTATACTAGCTGGTGCGCGCGACTTCGTCCGCGTGGAATAGTTATTACCATAAAAACGTTTTAGTGAGTTAACCTCAAAAGATAGACATACTGTTGCGAACATTTTTTTAGATCATTTCAAGAGGAGTAATTCTTTCATACACATTTTTTTGATATCCGTATTAAACCGTTTTCGCAACGGAAGCCCTCAGAGAATAATTTTCCCCGTTTCTTCTACATTTTCTATTGTTTCTTCGCTCCTATTAGTTGCAGCGTGATGTTATATAGCCTAAAGCCTTCCGCGATAAATAGTCTCTTCATCACAAAAATATTTTTTCACATCGGACCTGTAGTTCCTAGATTAGATTAGCGCGTTCAAACAAGCAAACAAATAAACTCTTCAGCTTTATAATATTAGTAAGTATAGATTAGGCTAGATATTAGGCATCTATTGGGCGTGTTGTTGATAGCACCCCGTAGTTACGTGGGTAGATTCCATATCGAGTAATTGTTTGTTTAGATCGCTCGCGGGGTGTTGAACGTCGCTACCAATCAAATCAACTTATCAAATTAACCCGGAATAGGCACTTTGGTAATGTAATTTATGTAAGGATTGCCTAATAGGTCTGTCGACCACTTTCAATAAATACGCAACTCAAACATGATTGAAAGTTATACATGTACCAACATAAATATAGCATAACATAAAAATTTATGTAAACAGATACTTTACCAATGTTATTTTAATAAATTTCCAATTAGATTTATAGTATGTTCCTACCTAGATTATACATTATTATGATTTTATAAAAAAAATACACCTGTCTTGTCTTCTACTTGGTAAATGTATGCTCCTTACGGCCTTGCCGTTCGTGCCTACAGTTTCGATGATGTCTTTTATAAAGACGTCTCGGAATTGGTCGAAAATCGTGATGAATAGCACTAACTCCACAGACAAAGGGCATTGCTCTTACATTTTGAATGACTGTAACCATTGTTAGTACTTATAATGATAAGTTTAGCAAGGCGCATGGAAACCATATTTAAATTTTAAAACCACATACCTACCTACGATTACGTTTTTATTGCAATAACATCAGGCGCTTTGTATAGGACTGATATTATTTGGCTTCGACTCTACATTAGCTAATTGTATGTTTTTTTATTTATTTTAAAGTTCATTCATACAACATTAGCTTACTAGGTAAATAAACTTGATATGACCCGACTGTCTTCGGTTATTTGTATATAATACCTATCAGTTCAATATAAACTTATATAAAATAAAGTTAAAGTAATCGAGGTAAGTTTTCTTACCACATTGGTACTCTTATAAAAAGTTAAATTATCTTCTACGCTTCACATACATTATCAGGTAAAATTTCAGATTAAAAAAATACACACACCGTATTCCTTCATAAATAACTTTTATTAATTACATAGAACTGGCCTAATTAAATAAATTACATCTTAAATAGAACTTACAAAATTGACTTTTTCTTTACAAAAATTCGGTAATAAGACACTCGTTATTTAAGAAATATTATTTTCTTTACATTCTTTATCAAAGTTTTAAAAATACAAATTGAAAGTTCTCAAAGTCCGAACTTAACCCACTTTCGCAATAACTCACATTAGCAAAATTAACTCGCTTATTTGAAAACAAAGATTACTTAGAAAGTGTCTTGAAGAACACACAAGAATGTTTTTATAATATATATCTTCATACTCGGACAAAAAATAAGGACGTATAGGATGATATGAAAAGAATGATAATATAATGAACGGTTTCACCGTCCATTGCTGGTAATTTGCCAAACTAGTGCTTTTTTCTTCTTAATATTACTGGGTAAATGCTCCACATTATCAGTCAGGAATATACCGCCAACTAATGGTTTTAAATAAAGATAAAATAAGCCTTCAGTGCGCTCTCTTTGGTGTTCTAGCCGTTACAACTTCTCTGGGCTATTAGTGCCCTTAGCACAGCCAGCCAATCGCAGCAAAGCTATTTGAAAATGCAGCGTAATGATTGGCTGCTTAATTGCGTCAAGTATAGCTTACAGTAATGCTTTTATGTCTGTGCTAAGCGCACAAAATAACATCGATTATATGAGACGCTACTAATGTACAATAGTATTGCTAGACATCGATACATAATAATTTACTCACAAGATAGATATACTATTGCAATAAGCACATTGTACAAAGAAAATTCAGTATTAAACATTTACATACAGAATAAATAACTGTTTTTACAGGTTTTGAAGATACATTTATAAGCAGACTATTACGAGTACTCCAAAATGATTACTTCCTTAAAACATGCTATAAATTTTACAATGTACAATTGCACTTAAGGTACTAACTAATATAAGGTGCTTTGATACAACGATCATGGTAGAATGGTATTATTAAGTCACTCAATGCTGATAGGAATCATGGTGCTGTTTGATGGTAACACATAGAAACGGTGTGGTAACAAGATATTTGTCTCAATAAAAAAATAGCAAGTCTTTTTACCCTAATGGTACCTACGCGACTTATTTATCTATTAACAAGTCGTCTTCATTAAAGTTAAAGATGCATGTTAGGATAGAACATTATAATCTATTGTTATTTATAACAGCCATGTGCTAAACCAAATATTTGTTAACAATGTTTGATTATATTATGAACTAATTGGCAGTCATTTTCCGCTGCCATCAATGTCTGTGTCATATAAAAATGATACACTTAAATTTTGCTACTTCGGTATCTACCGGTTCACTCACAAATGACCATTTATACTTATAAACTATCTAAATAAATAAAGCGTTTAACACTCGACTAAATAAGACACTTTACTTTGGTTTTCATAAGACTAAAGATATCGAATACCTACACATATAACATGAATAGGACTTCCTGAATAGACAAATATTATTTTCTAACTTTCGAATGATAAATTACAGTTTACTCAATAGGAAAAATATGGTTTTCATGTATTTTTCAACACTTGTAAAAACCCAAAAGGATAAACAAAACCTAATTTTATAAGACACAAAACATAAACAATTAAGTAAGTAAATATCACTTATTGGACGGATAGTTAGCCGGGATAGCCCTCACAGACGCTTGTAATGGTACATCGCTACATTTATACTTACTTCAAATGCGTATACTTTATAAATACAGTTATAAATAGAGACAGCATCATAGAAATCCCGTCACTAGTTAGGTAGTCTCCTAGGGCGCTAGAGGTAACAATATTTACATTTAATCCACTTATATTCACACACTTCGGTAAACATATATTATTATAGGTACGTCGTCATACAACCATTTAATTTTGTGATCAATAAATTAGTCAAGGCCACATTACATTTCAACTTCATCAGAAACGCTAGAAATCTTTGGCCGTCAGTAACATTCGTCCAATTAAACCTAATCTAACAAACATTAAATTTTGTACTCGCATTACAATTTTGTGTTCCGACAACAATTAGTAACTATTTAAAGGAATGAAAGAATAGTTGCGCGGTCGCTTAGAGCCGCGCTAGTTGGTGACGAGGGGCGGCGTCGAGTCGTAGAAGGAGTAGGGGTGCGGGATGTGCAGCGGCGCGGGCGCGGCGTCGGCGTCCGCGTGCTGCGAGTCGCGGTGCCGCCGCAGGTCCACCTTGCGCTGGAACGCCTTCTCGCACAGGCCGCACGAGAAGGGCTTGTAGCCCGTGTGCTTGCGCATGTGTGTGATCAGGTTGGAGCTCTGGCTGAACGCCTTCGAGCACACCACGCACTTGTGCGGCTTCTCACCTGCAACAAACAGCTCCCTGTAGTGAGTGCCGAGCGGCGTGCACTGCGAGACACGGTTCACACCGTGTATCAATGAACACGTGAATATTTAATGGCGCCGGGGGATGCGACGGCACGGCGACGTTAATCAGCGTGCCATCGCAGTACGCGACCTATAATTCCGCGGCCGCCTTCGATACTTCGATTTCGACTTTACGTAATTCATAATTTATAACTAGATATCGCGTCGACCAGTAATTAAAGCTTGTGTAAGTGGACCGATACTTGTCATATCATCGGCTGTTTATTTATTAAAATGCGGTGCCCGATCTGATTTAGTATGCGGTATCGCCTCGTAGGCCGGTATTTATTAACTTTAACGGTAATCGGCCGCCGGACTCGATAATCTCGGTGACTAAATGTCGCGGCGACAATATTCCCGATGGCTATTCGTGGCCGAAGATTGAAAAGATAAGAAAAGAAAAAAATGCAAATGTCGTTTTATAGATAGTACAGGATCGAGGTGTGTTTTTGTGGCGCGGTGCACGTGAAGGCCTGCGAAGGCTGCGCGGCTAATTGCAGCCGAGCCGCATTTTGGAATATTGATGATGAGGCATTTATCGGGAGGACGAGTGCCATGTACGGTCGCGGTAAATCATTCGGAACGGCCCGGAGACGTGACGAGATGTCTCCGGCCGAGACAAATATGTCCGCCACATTTTTAGCTACTATAATTCGTCTCGTTGAGCGCTGGGAGCACTCAGACCGTTCAAAAACAATTCGATTTTTTCTCCCTTTCAGTCTATTATTTTAAGAAGCCTGCGGCAGCTTTAGCAGTAAATCTACGAGTAACTTATTTGAGCTTTGGATTGGTTCTGAGGAACTGGTATGCATGGGACTAATGAGCCGATCTGGCTTTTGTGGAGAGCTTTTTATGGTCGTTTATTTTAACAAACAAATCCTTAATAAGTATGATTTAACCAGTCTGCTTGTGGAGTTTTTTGTGTCAGTAGGGCCTTGTTATTGCATTGTTTTTATTATGATATATCCAATTGCTAGGTGATGTATAAACAATTTACTAGAAATAAATAAGACCGGAGGAATATTAAATATGCAAATTTTGGTAAGCTAGTAGGTAAGTACTGAGAGTGAGCATTCTAGGTAGTTGTTTTCAGAAATGATCTCATAAGGAAAAGAGTTTAAATATGCAGATAATAGTTCGATGAGAGCCCCGGGCGAGGCGGGAGGGCGCTGGCTCCTGTACTCGACACTACGCGTACTTTTTGCTCATTGGAAATTCATTAACGCGCCGAGGACCGGCCGCGATTTGCCGTCGAAAAGGTAATTGCACAGCATTTAAATGTTTAATTCTCAGACATCGTCTCCGATGTGTCGCCCGATTCGTTTTATTGGACGCTCGTACGTTTTCGATTTAATGAACTTGTCTCCCGGCGAAGTGTCCTCTATCCCTCGGTTATACGCCGCTAGTGGCCCGTAATGAGCCGAAGGATAAACTCGGTTAACGTCTTCAGCAGCTGTTTGCTGACATTCCGATTAAAGCGGCAATCTTAACCGTTCCCATGCCGTATCGCAGATATAAGTTTCGAGATGTCTTTCTTTTATTTTGCAGATGTTTAATGGACACCTAGGAAAGTCATTTAAATGTACAATCTGCTTTAAGAGTTATGATTTTTACTGTTGTGTCGCTTGTTTTGTATCAACGGTTTATGGAAAGATTCCGTTTGGAAGTTTCGATAGAAAATGATAGGGTGTGTTTAAGTTATCGCATTAAACGAGGGAGGGCTACGTTGACACTTAAGGAAGTTTGTGAAACAGTTGTCATAATAATTCAAGTTTCACGCGGGCTGCTTTGAATTGTAAATAATTCCCTTCGTAACGTGTAGCCGTTACGTATCAAATTGCTGTACTCTTGTCGTGATAATGGCTTTCGTGTAGCATCGTTTTAGTATTTATAGGAAACTTTACGTACTCTATTAAATAGCAGTTAGCCAGGATTTGGAATCCGATGAAATTGGAGTTTTGAAATGTTCTTATAGAAATTCGGTATTGAGTTTCTAACACATGGAATTATTTTGATAACCACAATTTAGATAATATTTTATGATTCATTTAATTTAAGTGCTTATTACGATCAAGTGATATTTTATATGTGAATGATATAATCTTACCGCATCAGGCGACAATCACACTATACTCGTAATTGATAAAATATAAAAACGCAAACAAACATTTATAAATTTACAAGTAGTCAAAAGGATGTAAACCTTTAGAAGTTTGGTAATAACACATACCTGTATGTATGTAGGTATGTTTCTTCATATCCGACTTCTGGTGGAACCGCTTCCCGCAGTACTGGCAGGGGTAGGGCCTGGTGTCGGAGTGGATGAGCAGGTGCGTGGACAGCGTGCTGGACCGCTTGAAGCACTTGCCGCACTGCTTGCACTGCGGACCAAGGTTCAGAGTTAGACGGATAGATGGCGCTGAACAGGATTTCCAGGGTTTGTTTTAAAAAAGAACAAAAAGTGGGTAGTTATATATTGCTTGTAGAATATGTAAAGTATTTTTTTTAATATATATCCTTTAATACCATACTGAAACTTTGTTGATCTGCAACAATATACAGGAAAGCAATTTTTCGTTTTTTAAAGTTATTGAATAATAACTGTAGGTAATGATGTACCCATTATAGCGGCCCAGAATAATATTTTCTTTTTAAGTTACCATAACCCTGTAAGGTAAGGCTACTTAGGCAGGTGAGAGCTGGCATAACAAGTTAAAAGTTAATAAAATAATTTTATTGTCATTGCTTGTAGAAGTGTGGTAAAGCCTGCAACAAATGCCTAGAGCTGCCCTTAATAAGTATATAAAAATATTAAAAACTTGTTAAGGAAAGCTTTAAGAGGTTAAAAGCTTGTAAAATGAATTTATGTCCCTCATGAAATGTTTTGTGTAAATGTAGTATAGTATAACGAGAATTTAAAGTACAAGTAGTGAGTCTATTTCAGTAGATACTAATTTTAACCAAAATAATTTGAAATAAGTAGGAAACTATAGTAAATTTAGGAAATGGACGATAAGGAAACATCTTTTTATTATATTATGTTATTCCTTACTTTCGTTTTCATTTTTATCAGCCGTTTAGTCAAAAACTAGAGTTAACAGCTTCATTATTTACTCTAGGCATACTGTGGTTCAAAACTACAAAATACATGTTCAAATGTGTTCTAATATGCCCTTAAGTTTTGTGTGTTTCATTATGTTTTTTATTGTTTGTTGGTGTTTTGATAGTGTTATCTATCTATGTCCTTATACTTATTTGCCTTTTGATATAAATTAAACGTGCCTAGATTTACTTGCATAACCCGACTTTCAACCTTAGAATCGGTTATGAAAAGCCTCTACTTGCGCCGTGTCCTGGAACCTGCCGGTATAATTAGAAGCGGAATTTCTGTCCATCACCTTGTGCCGCTGACAACCACTAATAAACTCCAATAAACTAATAACAGGCCGCTATATTACCTTATTACCCCTTTCCACACTTTTCTTTGATTTCTACATCTTTTATTTCACTGCCCAGTAATTATATCCTCGGCCGGACATTTTTTCATATAAATTTCTAATAGGCAAGGGTCGATGAAATTAATTCCATAAACGATTTGTGAATGCATTTGTTGACATACGGACTTCGATACTTCAGTGTTTATTTATCTATTTATTTAAGTTTATTGTAGCCCACTGCATACTTCCCTATGCATTCTATGTTAATACACATACTTTCGAGTTTATTATTATTATTTTTTCTTAATTAATTATACTTGAGTAATTATTCCATCTATGACGAGCACAGTAACAAGGATGTTACCATTATTTCAATTGTTTAAAAAGTAGCAGTTGTGGCAGTACAGAGACATTAGATATATTCCGCCTCTACCTTTACCTACCTTTACCGAAGTTTGTAGGTTGAAACAGCAACCAGGAAAACACGCGTGTTACATTAGTTAAATTCGTTAGTAATATTTGTACTTAGCAAACACACGGATGCCAAGGAGAGACAAAAGATTTCCTACTAAATAAGTGTGGTCGGTACATGTCACAATGATTCTTGTAGATTTATTTGATCAGATGTTTTAGGAATGCAGTAGTCCGGTTTGAAAGAGGCATACTTTATTTTAACGAAACACAGATTAACGGCATTCGTCGCGGCCTGTTTAATGGGTGCTGGGTTTCACAACTCTGGAGGATGGCTGATATGTTTGTGACTTAGAAAAACTGTTTTCGTAATTTGCGATATTTAGCCTCTAAAGTTTGGACACTTGTGTGTACTATGTAACTTTATGTAGAAAAACATTATTAAACCGTTTATAACATCAACATAATTACCTAAACAAAGAAAGACTAGAATAAAAAACTTTCATAAGACTTAAAAAAATATTTTTTACTCCTTAACGAATGCAATATGTAACTTATTTGAATAAATAAAGCACCACCACCGCCCCGGTGCGGCGCCGCCGTAACTATCGAAACCGCAAGCCGTTACTTACACTCGTTACTCATTTTATTCAGTATCATATAAATAAAGAAACTGATTATTAATAAATAAAGCGCGTTGTATCGTGTGCGGCCATTACTCGGTCGGTTAGTCGTTAAGTATGCGGTATGATAATCCACAAATCCGCGGCCGCGCGCTGTGACAGTTGTCGGAGCAGCTGCCTCCAGTCGCGCTTCACAAAAACCGCTACTTTTTTGATCGCCTTTTTATAAGCTCCGATGCACTCTCTTATAAACAACACAGGTGCTGGGGTATGACCGTCCACATATGGTTGTCGGTTTGTCCCGCGTATGGAGGTGATTTTTTACGATACCGCGCCACTCCAAATAAAAAAGCTCGAATGTAATTTTTTTACGGAGTGATAGCTATTATGTTTTACTGCCGCCATATATTTTTTATAGGATTTATTGAAGAACCGGGCTCAGGTGAACGTTAATTTCTTATAGATTTTATGGAGTGAATATGCAGAGCGATAATTTTAAGTTCATTCATGTTGTCGGCCGTATTTATTTACTGGACCGGTGTGAGACGCGCGAGCTTTCGAGCTTTGTGCTAAAGTAGAGTCGAACAAAGTGGCGCGTGAGTGTCGCGTGGCGGCCACGCGCCCGCTCGCGCCGAGCGACCGCATTATTACACCTAGCTTAGCATATATACAGTTTTTTATGTATGATGAAATACTCATCGCCATACCTAATTAAATAACATTTAATAAGGTAGGTAATCGTTGTGTACTTAGGTGTAAACTCTCATTAATCACTAAGTAATAATAACGAAGTATGCACCTACCTAATTCGAATCCACTTTCATCCATTTCTTTTTTTTGCTTTAATAATGCCAGAATGGAAAGGGCTATACCTACTATCGACCGAGCCACGTCGAGTTAATTTAAAGATAAGTGTGGAAAACGACTAGCGACAACATTTTTATCGCCGTATGACGGTATGACATAGTGTAATTATTCGTCCAATTATAAACAACCGCGCTGTGATATTAAAAGATGGAATTTTGATTAAAACCGATGGGGATTTTATAACGGCAGGCGTAGAAAAAAGGAAAGGCACAAAAATGGCGAGAAGACGCGTCGAGATGGTCCGCGGTCCGTGCGAACCGACCCGTCTGCCGCCGCCGGTACTTATTAAGACGGGGGCAGTTTTTGCTATTTGATTTGTTAAAGAGACTAAAACGCATACTGGTTTGCTATTTTAAAGCATTTTGAACGGAAACTGTACAGTTATAGTGGACTCGTCGGAGGACGTCGCTATCGGTCTGTGGGCAGATTGCGATTATAAACTCGATAGTCGCAGTTTAATAGGAATGAAGTAGTTACCTGGAATGACTTCTCGTGCCTGTTCTCGTTCTTGATGAGCATTGAGAAGTTGATGTCGGGGTGCGGGGCGGGGTGCGCGGGGGCGGAGGGGCAGCGGCGCGCCGGGCTCGGGCTGCGCCCCTGCTCGGGGCTGCTGCGGCACCGCTTCACCAGCTCCAGCGGCGCATCCTCGCGCGCCTCCCACTTCAGCACGGGGGACTCCACTTCCTTCTCCAGCTCGCACGCGCTGCCAGGCGACCAGATCTGACGATTCTTTGTCGACAGGTTCAAGGGGAGCTCCTCTTCATCATCTGAAAGAAATCGATCTCTTACAAATGTTTTTATCGCGTAAAGTACCTACTGAAAGCAACTCTATGACATTGCGATGCACATGCATATTACATACATAACAATGGGGAGTTGTTTCAACAAGTGATATATCAAACAAAAAACATAATGTCGACATTTTCTCTCGAGTGTTCTTCACGCTTTTATATCGGTAAATTTAAAGTCGGACGAGTCAAATCGGTCGTCTGTAAAATGACTTATGAAATCTGTACAGGTGCGACTTTGTTTGCCGACGGTTACGTCAATGTTTACTTGGAAATATACATTTAGTTCCCTACGATGCATGCAACGCCTTGCAATAGCGACGAGCGACGAGGGTGACCGTCAAATCAAACAGCGTTAGACAAAATACCTTGACAAATTTTAAATAAACATTACTAAACACCTAACCCGTTTAAAAATGTAAAAACTTTCCTTAAACCGATAAAATGCAAATAAAATTCGTTTAAAATCAAGTACTCAAGGAGTTTCGGAAGCATGACTGCCGTTATCTATGAGGTTGAGTCGTAACCGGTACGAGCGCGGATAACAAACAAGCAATTAGAATACTTGAGGAGTTTGAAGCGTCGACATGGAGCCGCCCGCCGCGCCGGGGCGGTGCAGTGCTCCAGGTGCATACTCGTATGTCGGTATTGTACCGCTTTTCCTTGGGGCGAAGGAAACTCGCGCGGTGACACTCTGCTCGCGAGGTAAACGACATGTAAACGGCGGCGACGTATCAGCGCGCCGAGTTATTAATCGGTGCCTTACACTGATAGCTATTCTAATGAGCGCGTTCAGGAGAAACGATGGAACGAGGCCGAGGCGACACCACGACGTTTGTAATGTCGCAAACGTATTACCATTTTGTACATTCTTGAAATTCGTTAGCAATTAGCGATAAGGTCGCATTTGAATATTCAATTTTATTGTTGGTTTATTTTGCAAGAGGTTTATTTATTTCAGTGGTTGTTTTCTTGTTTTATGGCGATATGCAAGTATTACGTCTGTAGAATATATTTACCGTCTCTGGGCGGAGTATGTCGCGAGTGGTCCTGCGGCCGCGGGAAGGGGGGCGAAGCCCGGGGCATGAGCAGGGGCCAGACTCCTGCGCCGCTGTACAGCGCGCCGAGACCACTGCAGTACATCAGGGCTCCCAACTCTGGGGAACAAATATTTATATTAGACCCGGTGTTAGAAGTTTTCGATGTTTACTAAAAGCTTTGCTTCGATGATGCTTGTCTTACAAAGCTTAAGAATAGTTGAAATGACAAAAGCTTCAATAGATTGGTTACTTACAACCTATTTAACGTGAAAAGCTTTTTCATTCGTTTTTAACGAAAAATCCCTATTTTTTATTAGCTTTTTCTAATCACGCTAACTAAACTGCTGCAGTTATCGTTATGTTTTTTTTACAATGTTGATTTATTTTTGAACCACATGTCTTTCAAAGTGAAACATTCTCAGTGGATAAAGATAGTTTCGCATCAACAACCCGTCCTCTAAATCCGATGTACTCATAGTAATAGTTATAACAGCAACATACCTGTAGCTCTAGCATACTGCTTGAGCGCCCCAGCGATCTCCACATCCCCCAGCTGCAGGAGGTCCAGGCGGTGGTAGGGCAGGGGGTCGGGGGAGCGCGGGGAGGGCGGGGACAGGCTCCGCTCGGGGGAGGGGTAGCGGTGCGCGGGCGGCGGGGACGCGGCCGGGAACTGCTCCGCCAGCCGGGACAGCAGCACGTGGCGGGACATGCTGGAACAAGGAGCTGCTTAGTCTACATATGTATATAAAACTAAGGTGGCTGCCTGATATAGTGATTTATCAACGCACGGCCCAAACCACTGGACGGATTGGGCTCTGAAATTTGGAATGAAAGTAGATGCTATGACGTCGGCATCCGCTACGAACGGATTTTTCGAAATGCCACCTTTAAAGGGGTGATATAGGAGATGCAAGTTTTACTTCTTAATGCAAGCGAAACCGCGAGCACCCACTAGTATATCTGTAAGGTTACTGGGACACTAATATACACAAAATATTATGTATGTGTTAATGGACATGTGGTTGGAACTATAAATTTATTAACTTTTTCAAAATCCACACAGTTGAACAATTTATAAAGTTTTGATTCATTGCCCCGTGACGATGTGCGAGTATGGAGGAATTAATTAACCCTGTAAATATGATTTAATAACAAAATCAATTGTTTACGTGTTTGTTTTTTTTTTGTTTACTTTCATATCCGCAAAAACCTCAGATTTTGTCTAAAAAATATTTTGTCCTAGATTGACTAACCAATAAATTTATGAATGTTTAATCAGTTAAACATTATTCGCCGTAGTCGTCTTAACATGAAAAATATTCTCGTAGGATAATTTTTTGCAAGAATCTGTCAAAAATCTTAACGAAAATTAAATTGTTTTTTCTAATTGTAAATATATTTGAATGAAGTATCTCCAACTGTAATCAATTTAATATAAAAGCTATCTCTATGATCAAAAGTAAGAATCATAGAATTTAAACAAGTAAAGTCACCAATTAACTTAAGTAACTTGGTATAAAATGAATCGTTAGTCGTAACGGTAATAATACACTTTCTGCAAATACGTCTACAAAATCCTAGAATTAATGCACCGTATACCTACATCCCTACATAATTGTCGTTTTACACCGGAAAAGCTGAATAACTTTATAAATAAACTAGCTGTGCCTGCGACTTCGTCCGCGTAGAATAGTTATTTTGGGCATTAATTATTTGAATTTTGAACCGTTTTCGCAGCGCATGCAACGGAAGCTTTCAAAGATGAATAATTTCCCCCGTTTTTTCCACATTGTTTCTTCGCTCCTATTTAGTTGCTGTGTGATGTTTTATAACCTAAAGCCTTCTTCGATAAATGGTCTATTAAACACAAAAAGAATTTTTCAATTCGGACTAGTAGTTCCTGAGATTAGCGCGTTCAAACAAACAAACTCTTCAGCTTTATAATATTAGTATAGATTATTCATAAAATAATAAGGTTGAGTAAGTACTAATAAACACTTTCGTTTCGGACCTTATCAAGATGCCGAGCTAAGTGTTGTCGCGGTGATCAGGGAAGTGACAATATCACGGTAGTGTCACGTGACCGCTGTCATTAGCGGCCCAGCGAGCTGAGTAACACTCGCCCGATTATTCCTGCCGCTTGTTTGTTGACAGCGAATCGTATTAAAAGCTCAATCAAGCAAATGAAGAATCAGAATAATGGACGCGGCGCCCGCTGCGTACGCGCATTAATAATGCACGTGAGGACTGAAACAATCTTCATTAGACTACACGTAACACATAATACTGTAATGACGCGCGCCTGTGTGCGTTCAATCCAATACGCGTTCGACCGACGACATTCCATTAGGGATTAAACTCGACAAGTAGGTGAGCCGACCATTGTCTCTGTAAATTATAAATAATGATGGCCAGCAATGATTTGCTGAAATTCCTAATTACAATAATGCATCGCTAGACACGGGCCGACTAATAACGCGATAGGGATCTAACTCGTGTTATTCGTTTCATTTTCTTGTCTTACAAATGCGAGCAATTGATTGGAGCTATTACTGTTAATTGGCCGCGGCTGCGAGGGTTTGTATGTCGCAATTTCTTGTTTCAATAAAGCAGGTCTTTATTAGATAGTTGAGTGGCAATTACCTACCGCGGCGCTGTCGCAGTGCTTTTTCTTGCCCAGTGCAGCTCTATGGGAATTCTAACAAGTGTCTAGAAAATCAATCAGCGTTGGAATTATTGTATCGCAATCCATAACACGTTCTATTTATGATGCGGTGGACTCATTTCACATGATGTGCCTCTAATGTGGTGGTGGAAGCTTCCACGAGTTAATTAGTTTTTATATCGAAAGTGAAGCTACAGTTTTTAAATTCAATTCATTAATTGATTCATAATTTATTAATTCTTCATTAAAGTTTAATATAATTCATAACGTATAATCTAAAAACGCTCTTACTACACAACATATAATTAAACAAGTGCACAATGTTATTGAAAGCTTTTGTTTCTATTTTTATGGAAATAATTAATACATAATAGTTTAAAACTCTATTACAAAAACTCATTTAATTATTTCGTTTATCTTTAAGAGAGCTAAAATAAAACCAAATATCAAATCACAGACGAAGCCATCTCTTGCATAAAAACAAGACTACACAAGTCTGCATTTTTGCAGTAATGTATGTTCAAGTGTTCTTTAATTGGCTGCATGAATAGCGGTACAAGAGCTCTTTACAGGTACTTGATGAAATTCATGAATATAGTCGAAACACGTGTACAAATTTGACTTCATCTTGTTTACTTATTGCTACTGCAAGATGGGAAATATGCATGCATGTCTGTGTGTGTCAATCCTGTGGCATGGGTATATAACGATAATACTGAGGGAAATGATTCAAGATTTACGTACTCATACATTTTATAAAGCTTTGAGTATGGAGGGTTATAAAAATCTTAGCAAAGTTTTAAAGACTACTGATATAAGTAAAATTAATATTTTTTATGGAATAAATTTCAAATTATCTACTTATAAAAAGTCTAAATTCAGTAAACCTACCTATACATAAATAAATTTAAGCAAAAATTAAAGTACTAACCTCAATAAAATACTTGTAAAACGGCTGGCTTAGTAAAAGTATTTTTTTTGTTTTCTTTTTAATTAACATTATTTTATAGTCAGACAAGACGTTTCATTATATTTAAATTAATTGAATAAAATTTTGAAGAATATACAAAATCACCTAGACTAAAACATCTCTTAAATAAGAAGAATATGATTTAAAAAGTTCACACACACTGCAGGTTTAATTAGATGCACACACACATACACACACACTGCAGGTTTAATTAGATAATTCACGAATCCTGTCAACTATCTTCCTATCTATTAAAAAGAAGTAATAATTTTGGTTGTTTCCAACTCAGATATAAAACTTTGCTTAAAATCAGTGCTGAATAAATATAAACACAGCAGCGTGTAACATCTGTGTTTAATATTTGTGATTATAATTAGCTGGTTTTATTCAAATGCCGGCGAAAATTATTCAACATATCCTTAAAAATTGTTCTTTTGTACCAGATACTGAATAATTTAAAATTTCTAATTTTAAAATGTTACACCAAAAATTCTAAATAAATAATATATGTAAAGTTTTTTTTTATAAATCCAACGTTAGAAATAAAATTAGAAGTATATGTAAGGCGGCTCACCTTGGGCGGGGGTCTACGGGCGCTACGAAGTAGATCACTCACTGCTACAGTAGTGCACAGATCAGTCGGCGGCGTCAGATTTCACAGCGTCCGAGCATTGTTTGTACGAGATTGAGTCGCAAGCGCTACTCGTGCGGGCGCGCGTGTCGAAGGCTTTGCGGGAGCGAAAGCACCGGAGCGCGCGATGCGTCTCGACTGGCGCCTGGCACCTGACTGAAGGAGGCTCGCGCGCCCCGACCTACCCGACTACTCGAGTACTCGCACTATAACGTTCTTTTTTCAAAACTCTGTACACAAAAAAGAGGTCGGGAGGCTGCCCTGTAAAGACATGATTTGATGAAACGGCTGCAGACAGGTGGCTCGCGTCGCATCCTCGCATGCACCGACTAATTGTTGGTTGCGCTTACGTCGTCGGTGCAGAGGACGTACTGAAAAATGACTTTTAAGTATTAATGCTCTTAAATAAGCGGTTGCGGCCAGCGTGACATTAAAACCCTCGCATTATTATGTATCGCAAAAGATAGCTGCGGCTAGACCGGTTCGTTAGGATTAAGGCTCGGTGGCCTCTGTGGTAATTTCTGTGGTTATTTTCGTAAAAGATTTGAGTATTTGGTGAGCGGGAGATGTGCGTTGCGGCGAGCTTAGATTTGTTTGATCGCGCCCCGCCCCGGCGCGCTATTGGTCGCCATCCGCCGAGGGGCGTGGCGTTGCTTAGATACTGACTTAGAAGCCTTTTAATGAAATTAAACCAATCTCTATATTTATGTTTACTTAGAGAAAGCAAGCTCGGAAACCGTATAACATTTCGTAACTTATCCTGATTTGTACTTTGAATAGTACCTACAAGTACCTACATATAGGTATGTATATGATATCTATGTTGGTAACGATTTAGTTATACTGGTTTTAAAAACTTCAAATTGCAGCATAGGTACACATTCTTAATACTTTATTTTCTATTAATTACAAAAATAAGCATCATTCGCATCAAGCGTTGACTTTATTTTGAAGCCACCGTGTTGTTTTTTTGTTCTAATATCATGTAAGTAATCATGTTTAACTCTCGACTTAAAAGTTAGCAGAAAGAAGATGTAGATGAACGGTTATGTACGTATTAACTACGTAACAATTTTTAAATGTTCGAATATCTTCGATTTCGTAACAAACTCAGCGGCTTACTGATTAATCAATTGTAATAACAATCTCAGGAAATTCAATTAGGCGACTAATCTGGTCCGATGAGTGCGTGTTGCGTTACACAGCCCTCGTAGGGCTTCGAGGGAGGTGCTTCGCCCTCTTGTGCACGGAACTCGGGCTCTTCAATGCAATACACGTTGATATATAACACAAAATACACATGTATTTTACACAAATCAAAGTATCTACGGATCTACTATAATATTGATAAAGTAAACTACAGAACGACTTACATATGTACCATAACATTATGAAGAAACAAATTTAATTGTTCAACGGAGCAACGGATCAAAGTGGTTTTTGCTATGGTGGTATTAGATATTGGGCCAGTGTGGCATAGGCTAGTTTTGATCCCACAAAAACGTGGGTTCTTCAGCGTAAATCCACCAAAAATAAACAAATAATTTTACAAATCTAGGGTCCAAAGTGTTGCCAAGAAAGGGTGGGTAGTAGTAAGAAGATATAATAAGTTGGCGGATGAATCTTCTGATTCTAGACAAAAAATCTATTTATAATTTTATCGAGAATTTTTCTGACGAAAATTTATTCCCAAAGACTCGATACGAAATCGTTGTCGTTGTTATTTTTATTTACAAAATTTTTCGTAACCGGTTTTAACAGTTTCATTAAACTAGGTATATTTATTTTGGTTTGGTTAGTGCTACCTATAATATAAACCAAATGCAAATTATGCGAGTTATGTAAATTTGCTGTAGTCTACCTAAATGTTCGGAAATTAGTGTTAACTATTCATTGGTTTACTATATATATAATTGTGTTCCTTCTTATATAGGGTTGTGGTGAAATAATAGTTGAAGTTGTTGTTCTGAAATAATAGAGTATTTATTAATAAATATTAACCTATTTCAAACACATTACTATTTGATTTTCAAGAACATCTGATATAAGCAATCATAATACAAAATCCACGTAAGGCAGATTTAAGTGGGCTCATCTGACTTACATATGATTAGAGAAGGGGTTAGAGCGTATATGAAGAGGGCTGTAAACATAACGGATAGCGCGTGGCGGCGCGGGCGCAGGCTCGCGCGCGGGCGCCGGGGGAGGGGGAGGGGGGAGGCTCGCGTCACGGCCCGTTAGCGCGGCGTGTGCACATGTCGCGGCGGCACGCGTCCAACCAGCTTTTTATAACTCCTTTTTCTGTTACTGTTTCGTTTTTGTTTTCTTTCTTTGTTCCAAACACAAAACGACGGACTTTCGGGCGCTTCGTTTCCGATTCCGAAAGTGATTCATCAACTCGTAGTATCTGCAGTAGTATTTATACGGCAGCTTTATGCAGCCGGATAATAACACGGTGTCCTCCATATAGAAGCACCGCTTACTCGATCCGGCGAATCTAAATAGTGGGCTGTTTGAGCTCGGTTCATGAGTAATCACGATAATAACCATGCAAATCTTTAACCACGTCCATAAAGTATGCGAGTACGCGGTTGATAGATAAGTAAATCAAAATAAAACAGTGTGTTGGGTTCAGGTGGTCGGGAACCGGTACCAGCGGCTGTCGCGGCCTGCGCCATTCCTCGCAGTCAACTTTTATTAATTGGGCAGATGAGAGCCCCGCTTCCATGATGAATGCTTATCCCTTATAAGGACAACAGTTCGCGAAACCTTTTATAGATTCTCAATTAAAAGTGTCTATTATAGTTAATAGCGCGATTGGACTTTGTAGTTTATAGAAACGAGAATATTTGCTTTAAGTGGGGATAAAAACAGGTAATATAACGGAAAGGACGATTAAGTAGAATAAAATATAGCGTGGGGGTGCGGGCGGCAGGTGCTAGCGCGTAGGGATGGGACATCCCGTCTTCACGGCGTCTCTGCGGGCGGGATCGGTTTCAGACCTATCTTTCTTAGAATAATATTGAATCAGTATAGGTACACATATTTGTATAATTACTAATTTTAAACTATGTAAGTCTAATACATATTTCGAAAGAGCTTGTTTATTGTGTTATTCTCTTTAATCCAATATGTTGCTAAATCGTTAGAAATGTCATCAATAATAGTTTTTTTACAACGCAACAAAAACATTCGATAAAAAATATCTATCGACACTTCTGAACCCAGCGTATCCCTAGTCGCCCCCAGTCTTGGAGGACAAGATTCCCGCGGCATGTGCGCCCTTAACGGATTTATTGGAGACCGCGCGTGCCTTCAAACAGACCAACTGTTCTACCCACAGTTACTTTCACAATGCAAAAAAGTCTAAAAAAATGTCTAAAAAGAAAGCTAACAGTCGTGATATGAGTATAAAAAAGATTGATTCTAAAAGTGGCTTCGTATAAAATTTACGTTGTGTTTTGAACTTATTTGAATTGAGGTTTGGGTTGTTTGAAACTACTTATAAGTACTATTTTATTTAATCCCTATAGGCTTGCTTATTGAACTGTAAAATTGTGGCTTAACATGAAGTTGTGTGCAAACTAGTACGGATGCTCAATTAAACTGTATTTAATATGATACTTTGCGGTTTTAGTGTTAAAATCATACCACACGTCCCATAAAATTTTATTTAAATACCTAAATCATGCTTTATTTTAAAAAATAACACTCCTCTTGTATAGGATCGTAAGGATTTCCTACTGATAAAGTCATAACATTAGTTAGAGGACTGGTTTAATCCCCTATTATGTGGATCATGAGTCCACATATTGTCTGCATACGTTCCGCATTACCAGTATAGGCTTTCAGTGCGCGCGAGTCATATGGCGCGTATGGCATCAGAAACCGTAAAAGCTTTGCGCGTGCGCACTGCACAAAGGTGCGCTTTGTGCGCAAGACGCGCGTATTTCCGCTCATTACAGAGGAAAGCCTCGTGCGGTCTCCGCGGCCCACCAGCCCACATGCTCCCGCCAGCTCGACTCGACGCTGCGGTCTGCATTACTGCCACTGTAATTGTGTAATGACTACGCACGCTCTCCGCAAACATTTTATAATTTTTATTAATATCGTTATAATTTCTATATTGAAGGCAGTTTGCGAAGGTTTGCGGTGGCCGAGAGTTGTATGCGCGCTTTCTTGCTCCGCTTTGTGCGCCGAACAAAGTACTTGACTTTTGATTATTGGAAGCTATCAAAGGCAGTACAGGCATGCGTACGTGTGCTCTTTGACAATTTAATAGCATATGCGCGAGCACCTGCCCTTGCAAAAAGTAGGCGCGCGCTCGAGGCAACGAAGCGCGGAATTCGTCGCCGCGTCCTCCTCCTAGCCTATCTTATACGCTATTTATTGGTAATTGATTGAAAAGGTGCATTAAGACCTTCGCATTACGTTTTTATAAGTTTTTCCATACATGGATTTGTATATTTGTGGCATCGGCTGCATAATGTGTGTATTTATCCCTCAAATGTCCTATTTACATACTCCAGGCACCCTACTTAGTAACCTTATTAAGGGGCAGTATAATTAGATTTTATTTTTGCATCTAAAAGTATACTGAAAAGTCTCGTATATCTCTATGGTTGTTTTATGAATAGAAGTATAACGACTAACGTGTCGGAAACAAGTAAATGATTTAAAAAGCCTAACATTATCATATCGGTTATAATAATTAAAATTGAACTCTTATTCAATCAATATAAAAATCGGGCCGTAAAAATCTCATAAATATTTTATAAATTAAATATCATGATGGTCTTTTGACTTTTTGTCGGGAGATGGTCCGGCGCGGGCTTTGGTTCATGCTTGGGCGAGTGAAGATGTCTGTACGCAGAATACTTGGCAGTTATGGAACAAGCAAGATACCTTTGTAAGCCAATGAAGGCAGCACTTCTGATACGAACTGGCTTTATTCTTGCGGGAAATATTTAGTTCCTACCTTGCCTGTAGTTTGGTAATGTAGTGAGTTAACCTGTGGCCCGCGGCGTGGTCTGCGGTCGCAGCGCATGTAGTTCTTAATGAGTGTTTTAACTACTGTTGGTAAATCATGGTTTACGTCCTTCGGCTCAGATGCGCGCCGCCGGCTGCCGTCAGCTGCGCAATCATACCGTAATTGTTTAATGTATGGAGCCTATGGGTATTATATTTGCCCATGTACCTACACATGTGTGCTTCGCTAGTTGTAGAAATAAACGTTTTAAAAATTCTTTGAATTATTTTAGATTTTGTCAAAGATCTGACATTAAATTTAGTTCCAATAGTATATTTATATACATTTCAATTTCTTAACTAAATATAGTGCATAAAGTAGCTATGCACAACAACTTCATTAATTACTAAGATATGAATCTCGAACCGATAAAAATAACTGGATACTGAATGTTTTAGCGATATAATGATTGAGACATCAAATGGACTCGATTAAATGCATTTGTGCAGTGCATGACAAGAATCGAACATAAAACATAAATTCAAGCCGAAGCATAGCCCCAAGACAATCGAAATAAACAGCCCACCGCTGTCACAGGCGGCAACACGAAATTCGGCAACAAAAAATTGGGTTATCGCAATTAACCAGCAAAGGTGCCGCGATTTTGCTGGCGGATAATGAATGAGCAATCACGCTCCTTTGATAAGTGACCAACGCGAACAAATAAAGAACGACTCTGGTTTATAGTGCAATTTCCCCTCTAGGCCCTGAGGCGTAGACGCTGCGGGAGGGGTGGGCAGGTCTTGTTGCGTTGGGCTATGATGGTCAGTGAGAAAGGGCGACCAGTTTACTTGTGCCTGTGAATCGAGGCAGGTTTCCCGTTGCGGGAGTGTTGGTGGGAGTAGCGTGCGTTTATCGCAGGTCTGGTTGCAGTGGTCGGTGCAGCAGCGGGGAGCAGCAGGCAGGTGGCGCGAAGGCCGCCGGGACCGGGAGCGCGTCGCCTCCAGTTAATTGATTCCAATCTGAGAAGCCTCGCCGATAATTCACTCGTAAGTACGATTCCACTCACGCTGTTTTGTAATTAAGTATGACTAACGGTATTTTATATTCTAAGAATACAAATGCTTGTACAACGTTCGTTTTCAAATCTAGAAATAAATATACGATACAAATCAATGCTTTCCTTACCCTACCTATCTCCAAATAAGAAAATAGTAATTAAGAATGTAATTATTTTGATTTTCTCTCCGTCATATCGAATCAACTGAAAAGGGAATGATTCTGATTCCTCGTAACCGTCTTTTGCTCCTTTTTATTTTATTGTTAATGTTACCTGTTTATGTACATATGCATACCATACATTAGCAAAATATGCATAGATACAATGAAGGCAATTTAAAACGAGTCTTCTATCGTGTGTTAATTAGAACTGGCAATTTTATAGCATCGTGTACACATGATATCAACCTGTCAGCCACTTGCATTAGGACCTAAGACGCGCTAGTGGTTTTCACTCAGACTTTCAGCTGTTCATTAAAACGATGTCATAGGCACTTTAAACGCTAAAATAAAACACTCGCAGGCTTGATTAAAATCAAACACAAAAAATGCTAATCAGGGGGCGAGTGCGTTAAAGTAGCCGTTTCCATATATGTAATGCAGACGTTCCTACTGAGCTAGTGCGTGCTTGTCATGATAATTTTAATGCCTGAAAAGTGTGCGAAAGTAAACCTTATTAGTATAGCAGGAAGAGTGGTGTATGTTTTGATGTTTGAAAGCTTCAAGGTAAGATTAAGAAGCACGCGCCTAATAATTACTGGTAAAGGTCGCGAGCGCACATTGTCGTGCAGTTGTGAAGCTTGCATAATTTGCAGCATTTTTCAGATAGATATATGTACATCTTACTGCTTTGTCTTAGGAAAAATATGTATCTTATACATAAATAAACATTTGGGGGTCACATTTTCCTAGTAAAGTCTAATTATTTTTCGGTAGATATCAAATGTGGACATGTATGTATGTAAATAAGTAACATGTTTTTGACAAATAGGCAATATAAAAAAAGTAATCCAAAATTACGCCCTGAGAAAATGGATTGAATCTATATATATAAAACTCAAAGGTGACTGACTGATTGACTGACTGATATAGTGATCTATCAACGCACAGCCCAAACCACTGGACGGATTGGGCTGAAATTCGGAATGTAGGTAGATGTTATGACGTAGGCATCCGCTAAGAAAGGATTTTCGGAAATGCCACTTTTAAAGGGGTGAAATAGGGGATGCAAGTTTTACTTCTTAATGCGAGCGAAGCCGCGAGCACCCACTAGTAAATTTATATTTTCATTCGTTGCCTTGAGCTTTCATTATTAAATTACTTAATGTGACAAAGTAAATCATTAGAAATGTAAGCAGCTGTAGCAGAGAGTACTTAGCTTCACATTACGGGCCTGCAGGCTCGCAACATACCTTCCAGCTAGATAATGCTATAAACGTTAGGACAAGCCGCATACATATTCATGAAAATGTGGTAAAAATAAGGTACTTCCATAATTATTGATTACACATTACAGTACATTTTATCTGCATTGATAATACTTAAATTAGATCCTCTATAACTACTACATCAGATATGACCACTTATACTTTAATCCTGATGTATAATACACTCGTATAAGTACTTCACGATAATTGATAGCACAATATCTGAAATAATGTTGAATTGATAGTACTTACTTGTTTAATAAGCTTGAATGTTGAAGTAAATATTTTAAACATAATGTAACGAAAATATCATATTAATGAGATTAGATATACACGTATCGATAATTACTGTTTAATGCTAATAATTATTATGTTTAATAGTATATTGGAATAATTATGTTCTTGGATATAACGGCTTTGTGGTGCACTAATGCATCATTGATCGTATCCATTGTTTTAAGAGTGATTGAATTGAAGTTATCAGACATTCTTGTATTAATCGGACTATAACTTTTAATCAAGTACGAATTAATCTACATAATTGAGTTTGAGATCCTCCTCTCACGTGGCGTATTCCTCATTTCTGAGGGTCATGACTTACCTTTAAAATCAATTTATTGAAGAAGATTCTACAAAGTAGTATAAACATAAATATATATTAAGATTTAAAGTAAAACTAAATCTTAAACTACATTAACATACTCGTTTTCATGTATAATAAGTATGTATTTACGAAAGAAAAGTATATTTATATATGTGTATATTATATCTGTTATCTGGTACCCATGATACAAGCAATAAATAAATAAACTAGATGGCACTGTGTAATATGTCCTGAATTATTTATTTATATAATTTCTTCAATTTAGGTACCGACACTAAACTTGCTAGTTCGATGTTGATTGCTGCAACTCCCCGCTTGTTAAGTGAAGTCGTCTGCAGATATTAAAACAAGGCAAATGTCGTAAATGCGTTTTACGATACCATTAAATACATGCGCTCACAGATATCATGTTAAACCAAAGCTAAGTTGTGCTGAAGTACTTATGGAAGCCTTAATGCCCAGAGGACGCGCAGTAAAATTTAATTTCTTCGAGATTTTATATTTCATAATAATAAGTATAATCAAATCTTTTTATTTACAATAATAAAATATAAAATACAAGTGAAGGAAAACTAAACATACTACTTCTAACTACTACAAAAAGGGGCACTTAGAAAATCTTTAGAAAAGCCTAAAGATAATCTAAGTGCTCCAGCCCACTACCAGAGGGCAGCGTACCCAGCATGCTGGCCGCATTACCACGCTGGATGGCAATGCTGATACGTTGAGCCAGAAAAAGGCCAGCATTTTGGTCACGCGTCGCGTCAACCAAGCGCTCCGAGAGGTTTTGGAAAAATAATTGATTAATTAATTTTCATAATTGATTTTTAGATTAGCGTTATTGCAATCCGGCGCCATGACTAGGATTGCCTATATATACCTATATATTGTATTGTCGCTAGGTATGCGTTTTATTTGTTTGTGTTTGATTGACAAGCAGCTGAGTTTTGTCAGTTAATCGAGAATAAATAGCACCAAACTTAATTTACAAGATTTTCCTTTGTATCGACCTAAACCTTATATGATCACATGGACCTTATTACTTAAGTAGTCTCCAACATGTTCACACTTAATAACTTGGAGCACTTCAATTTCGTGGACACAAATATAAAGATGTCTTCCGATAAGTATTTAGCCCGTCATTCGGGGCCGGTTGACGGTTAGTAGTACATAATTACGTCGACGGGCGTATAAACAGTATGTGATGGTAAACACCGTGTACGTAAGGGGTGTAATTTACTCGATTATTGTGTCAAAATATGCGTGATTAGTGAAAGTAAAATGCAATAATGATATCTTAGCAGATGGTTTGATACTCAAAGCAATGGAATCGTCTGCGAGAAAAAGGATTTTGCCAGCAACTTTTTCTAGAAATACCTACCTACCTATATCTTCAACAAACAGTTGATTTGTACTAAACTTTAAATTACAACCTCTTATCAATATTGATGAGTGCAGTTGCAGTAGTAATCAAATGTCCAACTTTTATAGTGTCTTCAAGAAATGAAAAGAAATGTTAAATGCGTTAATGTTTCCGTCAATGTTACTTTGACGGTGTATTTCCATTACTAATAAAAGTTTTTACGATTTCAATTAGCCTTATAAGTAGTTTTAATCGGGAGCATCGATATCATTAAGTTATCATATTTTTATTGCAGCACTTGTGAAACTGTTTAAACTCTGATTATAAATGCGTAACTGCTGTATAGGTCTAATGTCTAAATTTAATGTAACTATAATTAGACGTTTGTCTTGGTAGGCAGTAGGTTCTTGCTATAATAAGTTATTTATTTTAAATATCCAACAAACTTAGAACATTACCTACTATTGCAGTTGTATACAAATAGAAAGTAGTAAAAAAATCTCAAACAAACTAAGAAAATGTATGAAGTTTTCTTCAGAAAAAAACAATTGGAAGTGTCATTCAATCTGTCAAAATTAACGAGTCCTATTGTGCACCAGTTTTTGAAATCAGTCAATTATTATGTTACGTTGTTAATGTAATTTAATGTTGTAAGTATTTCAGAGTCTCCTGTTTGAAGTCAGTTAAACTGTGTCGTAACAAATTGCTAAGTTTTCGTGGACACACAAGCTGTGCGTATAATCGGCGGACAACGTTCGCTATAAATAAAACTTTCGCGCGGCGCAAGCGCGTTAAATCGTATCCGACGATGGCTGGAACTCGTCTGCGCGCACCTGCGACAATTTTTATAGTATAAATTTGCATTAATTCATTTAGTCCTGTTTTCCAACGCATCGCCGTATAAATGGGTTAGCCGGTAAGTGGTATCTAGGCGGGCCGGTGCGAGCGGCGGCGGCCGTCGCATGTCCAGGACCTGCCTTAATTGACGGCCAGCAAGGCAGGGGACCTACTACGGTCCTTCTCACTGTTATCGGCTTGGGATGAAAGTAAAAGTATGAGGGTCCTCACTTGCAGTTTTCAAGTTGCATCTTACTTCACTTGCAGTTTCATCTTACTTCAAGTCGAGTCAATTCATTAAATCTTTTTAATTTATTAAATTTTGGTTTAACTATTACTTAGGTATACCTATCGTAATGTAGCTGTAAAATAAATATGGTATGGAATCAATAACAAGTAGTAATTGAATCAAAATATTTTTTATTAGTAAAGACCGGTAAAAAATCTTTTAAAAATACCCTTAAAAAATACAGAAAATGTTAGTAATAAGTTATCATCAACTCTACAGTTTTCTTTTTTAATAGAAACATATAATTCTCAACAAATTATTTCAACATTTTTTTTTCTAGCCGAGCTGTAAAGTAGTAGCCAGCTATCCTGCCTGTAATCCACACAGCGGCTCAGGGATAGACAGGTTCGCGACATCTTGCTACCTATTACGTATGGAGTATGGAAGCATTTAAACCTTTTTACAGTTCAAAGGTGTGAGCTCCTTGCACCTGACCTCCTTGCGACACATTTGTGCCAATGTTGCCAATTGCAGCTTATCTTTATCACCGTTACATATTTATATAAACTTAGTATTTTTGCATAGTAAAGTTTTGCGTAGTAAGTATAGAATCAGTATTAGATACAAATATTATAATTTATGTATCAACTTACTGAATACTTTGACTACTAAATTAATTAGGATTATTAACCTATTCATAAATATATAGTTGACTTTAGCATGGGAGACGTTATCGTCATCATGATTATAACACCTCACAAGTGTAAAAAACTCATATAACTTCGACGTTTTACGTACCGCCGAAGTAAAATTTTACTAAACTCGAATTTCATCTAAATCTCAATCATAATAAACGAATAAAATTTCGCGAGTTTAATGCCCCGAAGTTCATTTTTAATTCACAAAAAGGGCTCATCCATATCTACCAGATGCTGCAATGTGCAAACTGAAATGCGATTTGCAAAAAACTTCGTATGTTGACCTACTGCTTTAAACAGAAGCCATGCAGTGTCGAGATCGCATACTGGTTCCTTGGAACGTGCACAAGAACAGAATCCAACAGGTGTCGGCGACTCCAACTAGTTATTAGACAAAGCGTCGTTGATAACAATCTCGAAGCCATTATAAAAGTAACTAGTGGGCGCTCGCGGCTTCGCTCGCATTAAGAAGTTGCATCTCTTATTTATTATCTTATTGTGGCATTTCCAAAAATTTTACTACGGATTTTTGGAAATGCCACTTTTAAAGGGGTGAAATACAAACATCTATTTTCATTCCAAATTTCAGCCCAATCTGTCCAGTGGTTTGGGCTGCGCGTTGATAGATCACTATATCAGTCAGTCAGTCAGTCAGTAACCTTTGAGTTTTATATATTTAGATTGATAGATTGAGATACTCCCGAGTTACACGGACGACACCGAGCAAAAAGATATTCCAAATTGAATTTCGTTCCATGAACGCACAGAATTTATGCTAATTTTCCTAGAACACGCGTTTAACATGTCGCGCGATTTTCTTTTGTTACTATAATAATTTTAAGAGCTGAAGATTCACGGTGTCCGATATATTTTTGTTTATATAACGTACATTTATCTAAAGTTAACGCATTGTGGTGGTCATTAAACCTCTTCGGTCAATGAATATAAATAAGGTTTCCTACAAAACCAATTTAGTTGGTTGTTAACACACGTGTTTCTTACACGGGAATACACTTAAGGGCCTACAGAAGGAGTCTAGCAATAAACATTAGACGTTACGCGAAGGATGCGGGCCAACCGCCTCGCACTACTAATGCGTTTTTTAATCATTTTCCCACGCACAGAGGTTTGCGTTAACAAAACAATTAAATTACGTGGCAACTTTATAAGTATGGTCGGATTCGTTACACATTGCTTTACCATTCAAGTAGCAAAATAGTAAATCAAAATTTGCGAGAGCTTCTAAGTTTCTAATGCATTTCAAGCGATCTATTGCCGCTACGAGATCTCGTAGCTACATCTCAGTGCTACGCGCACGCACTCATACAAAAGACTTCAACGGCATACTCTACTTTTTCCTCTAAAATTAGGTGTTTACTGTTTAGTTCAGTATTGTTTTAATCCAAAACAGATTTTTTAATAAAACTCTAAAGTTATAATGATACTGTAAAATAATTAAATAAATCAAATATCATAAAAAATAAAAGTCAAATTAAACTGTTTTAAAGACAGTTTAGTCTATTTGAATTTTCCTTTTTTACACGAATATAAACTCACTGTAAATAGCTTACAATATTCTATTTGATGAAACTTTTAATGCATGTGTACATTTCAAACACCTTCATATTTATTTTCAGGTAATGGTAAGGTAACCAAAACCACATAGCTGTAAGAATGAATGTAATGTTCAAACAAGAAGTTTGTAAGCAGATCATGCTCACGTCGCGCAGCCATATAAAAGACAAACGACATGCCCTGGAGGTGTTAGTCTTAATATCATTTTTTTGCCAGTAAAATACTTTCCACAATAGCATGTAAAAGAACACCATAGTTTTTGTATTGAACGTTTGTGATAGCAAAAAATATTTTGGAAGTTCTTCAAGTTTGTAATGGGGTGTAAGTTTGCATAAAATTGATGTAGTTTGTGAGCTAGATGAGCCAAAAACAAATCTGGCGTAGGACTGGGTGAATAGTGGCATTTTATATGTTGTAATTGTGTTAACTTATATAAAAAATTATAGCATGTAGATGGATGGTTTGTTGAAATTTAAGTATTTAGCACACATCTACATCTTTTCGAGAGAAACTGCGCTTTCATATTTGTTAAGGGAATAAATAATTGGTCATTATTCATTAATTTATATTAATATTATATCAATGCAACCTGTTTTTTTTCATAGAGCCTTAATTTGAAAAGTCTATGAAAAAAACAGGAGAACCACATTTATAAATTTTGGCATAAACTATAGGTATGAAGATATTTTAAAATATGAATTTAATTAACTCATAGGTTCTGTATAATATCTCTTGCAAAAAACGATAACTCAAACAACCTGTGCCCCGCGGTTTTACCCGTGTTGTTCTTTTATTCGACTACTGAATAAAATGAGTCATATCTAGAGACCCATAAACCAAGTGTAAAGTGTCGGTGGATGCCCCTCGTGTCAGAGCCATCTGGTGGGCAGTCCTGCAGGCCCCCTGCGCTCGAGCCTCCGCCAAATTGCAGGTTCCTGCAATCCCTCGCCTGCATTAATCAGGGACCCCACGCTAAATGTCAATCGTTGGGGTACGTTCTACCCCGCACTTAAACTTAAAATACTTTTACTTTTTAGAATTTTGGCAAGATAAGTAACTAAGTGAAAGGTTTTTTCGTCGTTAATTTATGGTGTTTTTATCGTGAATTTTAATGTATATCACTTAAGTACGTTAGCATTAGGAACCGAAGAAAGCTATTTCGTGTTAATTATTGATGCGTTAGTACATTATTTTAAACAGCTTAAAAACTAGTAAATAAATAGGATTTGTATTGTACCATAAAATGCTTGATCATAAGCGAAAGCTGTGTTCAAAAAGCCTCTAGAAAGGTTAACATTTTAAATTTCACCAAAACCAATTAATTTAGCTAATGTTGTATGTTTACCGCAACGCCCTCTATATTTTGCTCATCTTTCATCTGCTCGCGTAAATAGCACGTCATAAATATCTGTTATAGTTAACGAGGCTGCGCAAGCGACGAATGCCGCGTCGAATGCAGGAGATTAATATCTATACAGCGCTACTTTTAAACAATAAAAAACTAATTTGAAGTATTAATTAAATTCTTAAAAAGCAGTTGCTCAATTTACTGGACATACACATAAACATATACATATACCCACCAAAGACACTCTGTGGGAACATAGCGTCTTCATTCATTTAGGGGTTTTTGAAAAAGCAATCCCATAGCATAGAATAGCATAGTACCTATCTGTGTTAAAACTATTGAATTCCACTGCTAAATGAATATATATTAATAGGTTTTCATATTGAGTCTAACCGATCTAACACTGATTCTGAAAATGTGTTTGGACTTCTGTGATCGACTGATTCTTCAACAATAGGTTTTAATATCAGGAATCCTTAAATAACTCTGTAAATGTCCTCCAGATCATCATATCACTGAGGGTTTCGCGTGACGACGTTTTAATTGTTACACATTGTTTTAGATGGAGGCGGTCGGTCCGTTATCTGATGAAATATGTCCGTTATGATTGGCGAACAAACAGTATGGCGCGGCCATATGTCGCGGCACGTGCGCCCGCGCATCGCTGCTCACTCAGCGGTGAAACTATACTCGGTAGACTTGCGATTGTATAGAGCTTCCAAGAGAATACTAATGTTATGTGTTTAATGGTAGTGTGTGATGGGTCCTTTAGATTAGTAACTATTATTGAGATGGTGGCTTTACTGGCCTATTTTTTTTAGGATTAAAAGCTGGTCAATTCGTCTATAAAATCCTATACTTTCAATTAATTAAATTACGATATTTTTTTACGTGGAAGGTTTACGTTTGACTACAGCCTGTCTGATGTTAAGCATCGCTGCAGCCTAGGGTGTAACACGCTTACCAAGAAGATACCTATTAACTCCTATTTGAAGACCCCTGGATTATAGTTCGCAGGAAACACAGCTTTTCAAATTTGTCGATCTGCAGCAGTTTAACAAACAGACCAACAAACAAATATTAAATTCGTTGCTGTCAAAAGCCGTTTGAACAAGCGAATAAACATTATTTCACATACGAGTACAAACTCAACTAATATCAGTGCCATATGCGTTGTCCAATCTAACACTTTCATAAGTCTATGCGAGGAGAAGCCTTGCGTCCGTCAGCGTAATCGCTAGTTAATCATTTTTCGGTTGATGGGGTGTATCCAGTGTATTGTGCTCACCCTACACGGATTATAATTCATAGCCAAAATGAAGCGTGCAAAATTTACCAAATTACGCTTTTTGTTGAGTATTTGACTTCGTTTTGTGGCTTTCAGTAAAAAAAATACAACATCCGCATAGTGTGATGTATGTAAGTTGATATGCTGCTCAAGCATGTATTGTTTACATTTGACTACTGCACGCCTGATGTTATGCATTGCTGCAGCTTAAGGTGTAATACCTACGCTTATCTAAAAGGTACGATTTACTTACAATAAGAGAAGAACACTTAAATTAGAAATTAGGAGGGAACTGTTGAAATATTTTTTAAATAGCCATATACATACATTGAGGTCAAAGGTCATAACCTTCCCTTTTGCTTTGTCGAAGTCGGGTAATAACGTTTAGTATTTAGTTATATTTTCTTTTAAAATTCTTAACAATGGTGACTAAATGAACGAGATCCCACTACGAGTTTTTGTCTTTATAATCTTAAGGTAACCTCTGACTAGCACATCTAAAGTAACGTCAACAAAATGAGTAGGTAATACAACGTAATTTCCTCCATCCAGATTGCAGATTAGAGGCAATAAAATCGTGTTAAAGTAGATACAAACAGCGCCCGTATGTCAGACCGCGCCGACCCCGCCTGACATTGAACTCTGGGGGAGATGGTACTAAATAGTATGGCAGTTTTTATACTGAACAGCCAGCATTTGATCACTAGGTTACCTAAAGTAATTCTGTGGGCCAATGACTAATTTTTTTTATTAATCTTTACTGTCCCACTCCTGGGCAAAGATCTCCCCAACTCCCTCCATGCGTCCCGGTCGAAGGCTTCCTCACAATTTTTAACTTTTCTAAATTTTATCTAATATTCATTTATTTAAAACTTTAGTTTGAAACTCCTATTATTAAGTATATACAGCTGCATGATTTTGTAAGTCATACCAAGGCTATGCTTGTTGATATGATAATTTCTCTAATATGATACAATGGAAAGCAGGTGCATCATGATTTTTGGTATGAAAGTAGGTACATCGTGCAGGATTTTGAAGAAGAAAAAAGAAGTATCATTTTTAGACAAGAGATTGTTTTTTTAAGCCTATCTATACTACTCATACACTCATCTTATTTGAAGATTATATCCCTGCCAGATTGGTTGCCTGGAAGAGATCGCTCTTAGCGATAAGGCCGCCAATTAAGACGCTAGCTTTAATTTCTGTTTTTTTTTTGTATTGTTTTGTTTTGTATGTGGTGTTTTAACAAAGTATTTATCTATCTATACTATAAGAAAACTGACTTCATTGGCTAGTAATCCAGTTATCCCGAGTCTCCCTTGCGGTCGGTAGTACAGCCGCCCGCATGCCGCGATGTGATTTGCATGCTCCTCCACTGCTGATGTTTGATACTACACGTCAAAGCGAAGCGTAGTCACTCATACATACAATAACAAATAAAATATATACCTAAATTGAAATGATTAGTTTTTAATTTACAAATAGTTTGAGGTCTATTCTTATGTATGTTTAATAAAACATTCATAGGTAAATAAAATAGATTAGAAAAAAATCAATCAAATAAAAGAATACATTTATTCGTATAACGTGTAGCTCACTCGCCCTAATCAATCGTCAGCATTTATCAATTAAAAAGCACGGTCGTCGTTTTGAATGAGACCCATTTCACACAGGAAATTGGGGCAAATAAAAGATAACAAATAATAAAAATAAAAAAGATAAAATTGCAAATGTCTAAATTCACACAATTAGAACACTCTATAAGAATAAATCATTGATTTCTTATTTCAATTTAGATAAAGATATTGCTTTGTAATAATTAGGGGTGGAAAATGTATCTATATTGCTAATAGGATATGAACATTAAAAGGGGCCATATATTTTAGTTGTATGTCAACGTTAAGAGATAAGGAATCTACAAATAAAGTGCTTATTAAGAATGAATAATAAATAAAACTTTGTAAAATACATAACAATAAAAGGTACCTAGTCGAATCTTGTGAGCTAAAATTTTCGATTTCTGTTTAAGCTTAAAGCCATCAAGTACGATAAGTGGATAGACCAGAGTAGGATGTCAGAGGAAGTAGGTACCCAAAGGCAAATATGCATTTGCAAGAGCACTTTAAATATCGGATGATATATAGGTATAGTTATTAGCTGTTTATTAGGTATAGTAAATATTATGTTAAAATCTCGACACAAACCAGAGTTTAGTACCTACAACTCGAAACAAGAAATCTTGTTTCAGTCTACTAGTTTTATTGTCACCTCCTAATCATAGCGCCAGTAATCCTCGAAGGTAGGTATGAATTAATAGCGCGTGCGCACCTGGTCCCGCAGGTGGGGTCGGGGTGGGGTCAGCGGGGTCTGACACCGACGCTCCTGTGGGAACGCATCGCACTCGTTTAGATTACGCACACGATTGTATTTATTGTCATGTGTATGAAGATTATTTGATGATGTTGTTATGAAAACAAAAGTGTAAAAATGTATTTGACCTTCCCTATATATATAAATAGACACCAGGATGAAGTTGCTACCCTCAAATATCTACTCAGTACATCTTGATCCAACTTGAAGTTCAGATTTGTATCAGTACAATTAAAATATGTTAAACACAGTTAAAGTTATAGGTACATATGTGTACAACTTACGACAATACATTGAAAAGAGCCGCTGGTTTGCTACAAATTACTGTACCCTTAGGCTTTCTTGAAATCCAATTGCACTAATGTAGGTATTTGTCAACACTGTACCGGATCCTGCACAATTATCTAAATACATATATAAAACTCAAAGGTGACAGACTGACTGAGTATATAGTGATCTATCAACGCACAGCCGAAACCACTGGACGGATCGGGCTGAAATTTGGCATGCAGGTAGATGTTGTGACGTAGGCATCCGCTAAGAAAGGATTTTTGGAAAAGCCGCTTTTAAAGGGGTGAAATAGGGGATGCAAGTTTTACTTCTTAATGCGAGCGAAGCCGCAAGCATCCACTAGTCAACTATAAAGATCTTTCTGTTCTCACACTCGTATATAGTTTCAGGGTAAACATAAAATTAAAAAATCCTTTTAATCATCTACGTCTGTAAGTACAATGTATTGGTGGTATTGGCTTAAAGCTCACACTTTTCATCACTTTAGATTTTCCACTAAACAAAATATTCAATAAAATATCAAGGGTACGAACAATAAAATACATTTCGAACATTTTGTCGTTTATTTAGAATAATTCAATATGTAGTAGGTATTTATCACATGTCGGTATGATTTGACAAGAAGCCCGCGAAGCCCGCCTGGAGACAACAGCAACCGACCAACACTCGTGTTAGTGATTGTATATATTTATATATGGATAGGGTTTGTACACATTATACTCGAGTCGGATTGGTTCATTAAAATTAATTGTCGACAAATCGATTTTTAGAACGAACATGATTTCGACTCTCATACGTAAAAAAAATATTACTATAATTTCAACGTTATTTATTCTTCTTCTTATCGAATGAGAGTGGCAAACTCTGGTGTCGAGAGTTTATCAAGCCGTCCTAAGGGCATCTGACATGGCTTAACGACTACCGTACTAGACAAACAGCCGGGACCTACAATTACGTTACATTACATTCTTTATTGAATCAAATCTCAATTCTTTATTGTACACCAATAACAAAAATCACAAGTAACGACGACCACGAAACGTCATTTTGTTTGTAGAAACGTCGCGACGTTTCTACAAACAAAATGACGTTCTTAAAAATGATAAAAGTTAATGAACCAATCTGTAACTAGATGAAACGAGTAATGTGTACATACCCTAACAACATATGCAGGCAGAATAGATGTACACTGGTTTGCGATGTCTTAGAGATTGAGAGATAAAAGAGATAAAATTGTTATGTCTAGTAAAGGCTCTATTAGATCTATAGATTTAATCAGAGAAAAAAGTATTCTGTGACCATAAAAAATCTTACGAAAACATCAATTCACATTTACATATTGCCGTGTCTCACATATAACAGTGACAACATTGAAAAATAGTAAAATGTAACATTACCATAAAAATATAAGTACAATGTAGTAGAATCTTACTAGACATTCATTTTATTGAGACTGGAGGATAGTTTAGATGCCGCCATTTTGAATTCCTTTGGATTACTTACATTTCTGTGTTACAGAGATATCTACAATGTAAATGACAGGACGATATGTAGTATATAGGTATATGTAGTATATGTAGGCTGGTAAAGCAGCTGCAACTTGGAGGATACTCGCGTATTGTAATATGATAAGTGTATCTTTTATCTAAAGGTTCATTTCATTGGGAAAGTGTAAATAAGCCAGTCTGATAACTGGTCGTCTAACTCATTAACATAAATTAACGCGTTCAGTAAGTCAGTAGGTTTCGTTCGCATTCAAAACTAAACTGAGCGAAATAGGCAAAATAAGGTTGATTTCAGATTATATGTATAACTGCCATGATAAAGCGGAGAAGCTGCATATTAACGATATTTCTGCTCTTTGAAAACAATAGAAACTTTTGTATAATACAGTATTTTTTCACGTTTAGTGCAAATCATGGAAGTTATTTCTTCTTTCAAATATTGGCATAGAAGTACTCTTTCCCAATAATCGTACCAAGAAAAGAATTAAAATTAAACTAATACAATGGTAACTAAGTAAAACTAACCTAGCACAGCAAAACTTAACTCGAAAAATACAGTAAGAAAAATAAAGTACTTAGAAAATAAACCATATAGGGAATACATTGTAAAGATCCCGACAATATCATACACACAAAATATGGTGCTTTAAATTACACAGTACATTTAAGAAAAACATACAACCTAATTATAAACCACCTTTATATTGGAAGTCTGTTAAATACAGGTAAAATATGTTTAGAAACGAACAAATTCCACCGATATCGAGATAAGTTTGTTAACTTTCTTAATAATAATACCATATTTTTATATTCAGCATAAAAACTCAATACACGAAAAGTACCGTTAACGTATTATTTTATATACATGAAGAGGTTAAGTAATTTGATAACGCTCGACCATTGAGCTAGGATTATACAGAGACACAATCTCAAACTAAAAAGCGCAGGAAATTGTCCGAACGCTAACATCGTCAGCGAGCGCAAACAAAAGACTATTTGTCTTTTTCGCTCTTACATATTTTAAGAACGTGCAAAAGAGATAGGTATTCCAAAAGTCTGCTCAACGAGTAGCGCGGGCAGAGTTTTGGCTCGGACATATTTCGAGCGTTCGTGACTCTGTGTAATCCTAGCTCAATGCGCACGACAGATATTTTAAGGCATTTCTTACTATGTATAATTGAACTATTGAATATGTTTTGCATTATTATATACCTGTTAGGCATCTACCTGATTCGCTATACGTTATACGATAATTATATATTACTTGATAATAATGTCATTGATAATCGTATTATATCATACAATGAGCAGTGATGACAATTACTAATAATAAAGGAAAAGCTAAAAAACACCGTAAAAATTGACAATCGCCAATAACAACCGAATCTTGTAATGAAAGGCATTTTAGAAGTAACGATTCAGCAAATATATTTCGCATTTGATTTTAAGAGTACGATGAATTCAGGAAATTGAACTTTAAACAATGATAAGTACATATTTAAAACATTTGCTAGAATCGCTTAGCCCGTTCGGAGTGGTGTAGCAAATAAGAAAGATAGAAAACATTTGAGAAATGAATAGACACTAAATGTTTAAAAAAACCGTCATTCATTCATCAAGATATGTTTAAACCCATACACATCATTATCAAGTAATACATATATATCCCCACAAATTGTACTATGTAAATAAGTATGTAAGTGTTGCATTATGTAAATGTCCTACGTCGTTAGAAGCAAGCCGCTGCGAGACCAACATTAACACGATCCGAGGCACGTGCTTGCCTACTTTACTGTGTTTACACTACATATTAACAGTGGATTCAATGTGCCTTCCATTGCGGGAATAAGGACCGTTTTTGATTGAAAATATTGAGATGGTAGAGTGTGTGTGTATATTAAATGTATTTATTAATACAAGATTTTTACTACCGGACGAGCAGGGGTACAGCAGGTCGTCACCGCTTCCTGGTCCAAGTTTCCAAGACTCGCACTAAGCGTTTTGCTTCCACTTTTATAGTGCGAACTGCTAAATTGTGGAACTCCCTGCCTGACTCCCTGTTCCCCGCGGAATATAACCTTGCGATCTTCAAAGCGAGAGTGAATCGGTTCTTACTGGGTAACCACGTTCCATCCTAGACCGTAATGATTGCTTACCATCAGGCGAATTACGGTCAAGTGCAAACCCATTTCTTGTAAAAAAAAAGATTCAAAGAATGAAATGATTTTAACCTACAATATTTTCACGGTAAGAATGTCACGTATTGACAGCATACGATAGTTTTTGCGGCTAGGCCATTGTTAGTGGAAAATAATTAAATAATTCCTAAGAATCGGAAAACAATTCAGTAAGGCCCTTATTCTCACAATTCAAAGGCGTGTTTACGCTACATTATGAGCAACTATATTGAAAAAATAATTTTATCTACTCTGCGAATAATAGCAAAATATATCTCTAGGTGGGTTACAGGTTACTTTATCTATTTTAAAGCGGAAATATGTATCATTTTTATATATACATATACTTCAATATATATAGAATAAACGAGATAATATTTAAGAGAAAGTTTCACAGTTTAACTATACTAATACCGCTTCATTATATACATTCATAAGTATTGCAATAATATTATAATTAACTGTATATTTATAGTATACAGTGAAAGTGTAAGACGAGCTCAATCAATACCCGCAATAACCACCAACGTACTCGAGTGATAATTAAACATAGAAAATATTGAATACAAGTAATAAATTCATAAATATGTTAGGAAACATTTTAATAGTAAATACCCGCTTGCTTGCCCGTGGCAACTAGTGATTTAAGAATTGACCATGCCAAGTAGTAGTTAACATAACCTTGAAGTCATCTTCAGCCCGTGATAACTGGTAGTTGACATAGAGTGGTCACGTTTTTTTCGTGAGACATTTTAGATAGGCACGCGCTGGGGCCAGGGGCAAAGGCGCGTTGCGCGCGGACCCCCCTTGGGCAAGCAAGCGGATACATAAGTGCGAAGACAACATCTTCATAATGTAGCTACCAGCGTAGTTTTAATCAATCAATACAGACATACAGACACACTGACACAAAATCCAGTTTCATGTACTATTCAGGCAATCCACGAATTTTTATCTCATTTCAGTTGTTTTGATTGTAATCATAGGTACATAGTGAGTGAATCTTGACAAAGTTTAAAGAAATTTGGTATTAAAAATAACGGACTTCTGAAGTAAGCAAATTTATTGCTTGAAGGTATCGTGTGAAAAAAAATATATGTATTATCATAATGATGTCGATCGATTGAAAATATGTTTTCGAATTTGCAAGGAAAAATAATACTTTGCAATGTAATACTTCATTGAACATTGAGATAGCTGAAACCGATGATTTAACTTGACAATTTTTTTTTAAATCTGGATTTCAATGCACCAAAATATGTTACAAACATGGTGAATCTACCATGTTTCAAAACTGGCAATGTAATAAAAATTGGCTAAATCACCATTATTTCTTACCATAATTCATAATAGAAATAGAATATCATCTACGAATTTTGTTTAACTATATTAGTTAAACAAACAAAATTCGTAGATAGACCTAACTCATCTGCTGGGTTAAGAGAGGTAGCATAAAAATAGAGGATATATATCCATTTATTGTCGCAATTACATCAATTCTAGGGACCCCCCAAACATTTACCTAGTTTTGTAGTGGTATCTTATTGTAATTATTCACCACCGTCTATGGTCACTTTAAATATTAGTGCCATAAGTAACCAAATTATAATACACAAGTATTGAAGTTGTTTTATAGTGGATACATTTACTCTATCTTTACCCTTTACAAGATGACAATAGTGGCTTGTTGCTTTGTTTAATATTTATAGTGTTATAGAGAGCTTGATTTCAATTTAGTTGTAACAGCCATATTTTTAACATAATATCAACTTTGGAAAATTACACAACAATCGCTATATTACCGTCATGGAATTTAATGTAAAAGGTTAAAAAGCATCTTAAAAACTGGACATCAATATACACATTACATTACACAGCACATGAACAATTTGACGACGAAATCTGACCGGGAAAAAACACACCAATCAGAGAACTCTAAAACGTTGTTAATAGTCCAACAACGTCAAATTTACCTTCTGTGATTGGTGGATTTTTTCGCCCGGCGTTAAGTATACGTCATCAAGATCACGTGCCGTTTTCGGTATCAAATTATAACATTACTTTTCTCGTATTTTTCTTTACCTCTAACAGATAAGTTGGTGTCACATTTGAGTAGTATTCTAGGTTCCGAGTTAAGTTAGTGGTTACTTGTGTACTAACGATGTGAGCCTCTTCATGCCTGTCTTTGATGTACCTTTGGTTTTCTTCGTCTGCTCCTTTACACCTCTGGAAAATAAATTAAAAGCATTTGAAAAAGGATTGTTATTAGGATTGAAAACAATAGTTATTTTCGTCCAGTTTTTATCCCAAACTGCAGAATATAATACAATTACGAAGTTACTGTAAATATGAATAGATAATATTTAAAGCTACATTAAATACAGTTAATTAACTAAATAACTGATTCATGCTATTGGACAATTACAAATACAATAACATACATAGAATGCATACAATAATAAATCTTAAATCAATACGGCAAGAAATATAGAAGTCATGGATCTATGTCTACTTATTCATAAGATATTTTAAAAGCCTAAAGAGTGTCTAAAATTCTCAGAATAAGTCAAGTAGGCAGAAATAGTTCTATACTTTTTATATTGTACATAGGTAACCTACTAAGAGTTTCTTTTAGTAATATCATTGTCGTTACATTAATACTTTTAGAGTTACAACTAGTAGTGGAAAAACTAAAGATATGATATAAGATAATGATAGTCATATTAAGTTCGATGTTTCTATACCGCCATTCATTTTATCTTCCGTCTCATTCATAGAAGTTTCTTCGTCGACAGTTTGTCTCGGGATTTTTCTGCGGTTAAACGGGGAAACCTGTTATGTTTTTTTTTCTTCAGATTTTAGGAACATATGTCTGGCTCCTTTGCATAGCAAATATTTTAAAGAAATGTGCTGAAAATACAGTCTTCTGATGCAACGATTCTAAGGGAGTTTTAGTATCTACCTACGTATATAAGAAGAACGTTATCAACGTTGGTTTTCGGCTGCTAAATTACTAGGAAATATATTACATACAATTACTTTTTGGTTTTGTTTTATCGCTTTCGTGGGTCGAATAATACGTTAAATTGTAGATCCCTGCTATTGGCATAGTATGGCAGTTGTTAAGTCATGTCAGAAGCTCATAGGGCTTGATAAACCTCAATACCAGAGTTGGCCACTCTCATTATAAACGTAGACATAAACATCTCTTTATTTTGCATCATATACAGTGTTTTTACTTAATTGTAACCTTGCCCTCTGCACTAGGCGCACCTGTGTCGCGGAGGGTAGTTGCTTAGCGACCGGACTGTAATTGTCTATTTACATCAATTAGTCTATTAGTAGTATAGTCATTTTAAAACGTAACAAAAGAAGAGAGAAAAACACGTAAGATAATATAAATAATACATCACGTACAGGTATCTGGTGAGGTCCTCGATGTCGACCAGCATGGAGTCCTGCCCCATGTGCAGGTCGTCGCGCGCCAGCAGCAGCTTCACCAGCGACTCGTTCAGCCACTCGATCTGCGAGTGCAGCTCGTTCACCACCACCTGCATGAACACACACATAATATATCTTTAGTCTACCAAGATAAGATATTTATTTAAAGCAAACCAAAAAAGAAATACATAATGAAAGAGATTTAAAAACTAATTTAATGCACATAATAGTATAGTCGTTAGTCTTATTAATAAGATAAGATAAAGAATCAGGCGTTACTTTGCGGGAATCTATCGTAAATGAATGGAGAAATATGTAGTGGTTTTTTCCGCTGCTCCTTAACCGGCTTCAAACAACAAACTTGGTGGTTTTTAGGTGTAGAGGAACACATAAATATATGTATATGTAGCAGCGGAAAAACACTACATTTCTCCAGAGTTTTATTTATTAACAAGAATAAAGGTCACTAGTGTTAAGCGTTTTATCGTTTTTATTTTTTATAATTACGTTTTACTATTAAGAACTATACAGGTCAGTACGTCAAAAGTATTAATTTACTAAGTAGTAAATACCGTATTATATCTTAGGGGGTGTTTTAGTAAGTAACAATGATTCTTCTACGACTTTTGGGAATTGGTGAAAAAGAATCGCTTTTAATTTTTCAGGGCGACCAACTTTTTAGTTTGAACAGGTGTTTCGTTTTTCAGGATTTCCTAAAAGTCGTAGAAGAATCATTGTTACTTACTGAAACGCCCCTAAGAGATAATACGGTATTTACCAGTAATCCATATGTATCAATTTATCTATGAGAATGCTTAACATTGGCGTCTAAAATTATATAAATAAATAAATATATTTCAGGACATATCACACAGCGCCATCTAGCCCCATACTAAGCTTACGCTTGTATTATGGGTACCAGATAGCGGATATAATACATATATACTTTTTTTGCAAATACATACTTATTATACCTACATAGAAACGACCAGACTCAACACAAGTAACAACAAATTTTAATATGCATAAATTACTTGTGTTATGCGGGAATCCAACCCGCACCCCTAGGTTAGAAGGCAGAGCCACTGCCAACTAACCTAACAGAGCAGTCAATATATATAAAAAAGAAAGAAGAAGATAAAATCAATTAAGTATGTTCTCAAACATCACACGTACAAAATGAGTCACAATCAATCAATCAATCAATCAATATAACTTTATTGTAACCAGAAAACAAAATACAGAAACAATTTATAGTAAAATTACTTAACCTAGGTACATTGGGCGGCCTTATCGCGTAGAGCGATCTCTTCCAGGCAACCTTAGTAAAGATCAATCCTTAGTTTTCACACATAACATTTCTATCATAACGTATTTTCACACATTTACGTGTAGAGCTGTTATTACGTAACTATCGATATCAACTCTCTTTTCAAATCCATCGTCAAATCGAAACCCCTTAACCAACAAGTTAAACAATGGGCATTGTGATCGGTCCATAAATCCATTGTTAATGGCCGCGCAGAATCAGCGAAACACGCGTCAAAAAGTACATGAAACCCACAGATTTAAGTAAACTAGCTTTATTCAGAAGATTTACCTATAGATCATAATACACAATAGGCCTCTAAAGGATTCTACAATCTTTAAGTAAAAAAAACTAATTTCAGAACTGATACTATCCGATCACCGGAACCGGATCACTTGAACAACAATAAAAATATGTTAATTTTAAGAGTACATCTAATGTTTTTTTATTAACTAACAATTATATTACGATTTTACGAGTATAAAAAAGAAAGCCAAAAGAAAGAAAGTTTTATTTGTTTATTTTTTTTACTTTGTAATATACACTTGTGTTGGTGTGCAATAAAGTATTATATTATTATTATTATAAAATACCGACAAAATTAAACAGGAAGTGCTAAAAGCCTTGAAAAAGAAGTACTTTATAATAGTATCTAATGAATAAACGCAATAAGGCACGCTGACACGCGATTTACCAAGACTAAGGGCTAATACACGCTAAAATGCAACTATCTACCTAAGAACTTTTAATAATGTGAAATTGTTATTTTCCAGATGATTAGTAAGAGATTTCGTAAAATAAGTACAATATACTTGTAAGTTATAATATAAAATATACTTTAAAAAAAACTTAGGTCACGTACTAGATAGTCATCTACTGCAAGGTCGACAGTATAATAAAACGTTATAAAAACCAACGATATTATGAAATTAATCGTACTTGATTTCTAAATATTATAATACCTTTTACAATGTAAAGTAGGTTCCCACGATTTTAGAATAACATAATGTATGTACGTTAATACAATAGCTAATTCTTTCATCTGCATAAACATATGACTCCCTATTTGTTGTTTATTAAAATTATAATAAAATAAAGATTAGTACATAAGTAATATTATACTTAGATTAGTTATTATTAGAATTTAAACAATATTAACATTTAAACTTGATTCAATGTATCAATGAAAAACTTTATTTATATAAAAATGGATTTGAAGTTTTTCACGTCTTTCAATATTAAAAGAAATATCGCACCTACACTACATATCTATAAAACACACAAATGATCTGGTCTTCATTCATACTATCTCTAACAACGTACGTAGGTATGTATAATATATTCAAATAATGCAAAAATTAAGATTAATTTAATCAAACATATCGAAACACAGGTGAACATCCTATCGAGGTCGGGTCGTCCTTTCGCTTGCATTCTCCCACGCTCTATCCACCTACACTTAATTCGATGCATTCACTAATGTATCGATTTGAACAGGCGATTGGATCATCTTTTGTTGACTAACCGGCTTTGTGAATCGAGATTTGTTGAGGTATTAGAGAACGTGTTTATATAAGTCTTTGGTGCCTACATTTTGTCAATTCAGTCAACACAAACAAGACACACAATATCTATTTCAATTTCTGCTGATTGCATTGCTTGTTTCATATTGGTATAAAAGTAACCAAAGTCTTAAGATCCCATGGTACCATCATTATCCCAGAAATCGAAGAACAAAGTCATCTTCACTTTGATTTTATAATAACTGTTGGATCCTTTTTCCAGCATTGAAATAAGATCGTATTTTTGAGTTTGTAAAAAATGTACAGGGTATCTTCTTCAAGCACTTCCAGGGCAATTTTTTAAATTCTTGTTAGTTGCAACTTGCAAGTAATGCTATAGGTATTGGTTAATTCGACGTGACTATTATAGTAGCAAATATCATACACTACAAAAAGCGTGTGAAAAAGATCTCAAGGAATCATACCATCCTTTTCCCACTAATGAGGTACCTATAATGATTTATTTGATTTTCACCGCTCTTCATAAAAGTCACGTTTAAAGAGCCAGGTTCTTTAGAAATGATCCAGTAGGTACCTGCAGCTGAGCGACGTTCATGTCGGTGAGCAGCTGGCGCGACACGCGGCGGCGGTCGGGCGCGAGCGGCGCGCTCGCCTTGGCCATGCCACGCCGCAGCATCTCCGTCACGGGCGACACGGCGCGCGCGCGACGCTCCCGCTGCAATGTAGCACAATACTATATAAATATAAAGTGGCATTCCATTTTGGGTGCTTCCGTGGGTCGGATGACGTTTCTCCGTTTACTCCATTGTAAAATTCATCCAAATTCGTTCAGTGGTTTGAGCGTGATGAACTTGCACTCAAACTAAATTAACCATTCACTGTAATATTTGTGTGATGTGATATAGATTGAAAGTGTGCTTGAGACTGCAGTGAAGTTTACCACCAGCAAAACAGTAAACAACGAAGCTATGCATAATAATGGGTAGTTTATGATCCAAAAGAAACATAAGAATGTGTAATATATGTAATTACTTTAATTACATACACCAAGGTACTAGATATGATCCTGTACACATATACATATAAAATATTACCACTATTTTATAAGTCAACATACACTGACTGTACTCAATTATAGCACCAGGTTCTAATCATCAGCTAGAATTAGAAAGCCACTAAAGAAGCAATAACACTAAATCGGTCTCCAGTTATCTTGTGTCCAGCATCATTACCGCCTCTTATTATTAAGATAAACAGAGTATTGTTGAAACCAACTGTGCCTAGGCTGTGTATGACTAAGAAACTACCCACTATAATGGGAGAGAAACTGTTCAATAAACTCCCCGCACACATTCAGTCTTTGAATAATGATCAGCAATTTTGCAATAGTGTCAAACAATTATTGTTAGATCAGACACTATACAGTTTTAAAGAATACTTTGAAAATGACTACAGTCAACTACCAATTGATTCTAATCTTGCTTAGAAATTATGTAATTAACTACTAGGTAAGGAGTGTGATGCCAAATTGTCGTTTTAGCCCCTATACAGCTAAAGTGACAGTACCAAGATTTATTTAAGTTGACATATTGTATGATTACATACCTATTATTATGTTTGACATGATTTAAATAACAAAAATTTTCATTGTTTTATTAATAAAACTAGACATATGTAACTTCTAAAATTTTATAAAAGCCTAATGTTATAAATTCAATTTGACGAGATATTGTAATTTGTGTAGCATATTCTGTGATATTAGTACTTATACCTATGTATGTTACAATTTTACATTATCAATAAAGATTCTTTATCTTTATTTAATTAATAGCACTTTATTGCTTTTCTTTCTTGATGAGTGAGTGTTGCCACAGTATAGGTAATAGTAAGTTGTGGCATGTAGAAAGTTGATGAAATTATATGTGTACAATTTATTCAAATTAATGGCTGCTATTAAATTTGTGATGCAAAAAAATTTGCATGAGTAATGCTGAATTGCTGAATGTTACTTTTTGGATGCCAGATATAATTTACATAGTTTGTTATCTTTATTTATTGATTAGAGTATGCAATGAACAGACTATGCCACAAAATTATAGGTCCTTTACTTTTAACACTCCTAAATAAATATAGAAAACCTGAATATGACAATTGTCTCATACAAACTGGGCAAGTTGAATACAGTCAATGAGGGCAGTGAATCTGATATCAATTTTTCAAACCACCTAAGCGAGGTCTTGGTGATGTCTTAGTACTCATAGAGTACCTAAGTCATTCTCAAAAAGTTTGTATTCATAAACAGCTAGTATCTGGTTATGAATAAAAACTTAAGTGTTATCTGATTATAGTTAGTTAGGTTGTATTTATTTATTTATTTATTTATTTATAACGGTACACATAACAGAATGAGTTCATATATAAGCCAAATACACATTCAAAACTGGTTTTGAACCAGAACAAATTCCTCAGGTGAGTGTACACAGCTTGAACAATATACAGTGTATATACAGTGTAAACTTTTTATAACGAAACTCAAGGGACTAATGATTATTTGTCATTATAGAGAGTTATCGTTATATCGAGTGAACAAAAAAACGTCATGTTAACAGTTTCATAGTAGATTTACGGTTGATAATACGATAGGTACCCAGTATGCTTGGTCGAAGAAAATCACAACTGAGAAAACAATGTGTCATAACTGCATGTGTTCAAGGCAATTAAGGATAACAAAAGCTAATAAATAATAATAAATAAATAAATCAAAGAAACCTCGGATGTTTCGGAGCTTCAAAGTCTTTTGTTACCTGATAACATAACATAAACAATAATACCGATAATTAATATTTACTGACTAAAAATATGAATACATTTCTTCGTAATTCTCCGTAATAGAGAATGGCGTATCACTATAAAGAGTGTTTCAATATGTGGGTTTAACGCAAACCAACCAAGTTGGTCTCACTTCAACGTTATAGGGAGTTTATCGTTATAAAGGATTTCGTTATAAAGAGTTTACACTGTATTTACAATTAATTTACGTAATTTAAATACCTAGCATTATATCGGGAGATGACTCTGGCCTCATAACACAGTGTAACGGCTAACATGATTTACATGTTATTGTATATATTAATATTACGTCCATTAAACGAATTTTGTATCTGTATGATGTATAATAAAAAAAACCTACCTCCATCTGTATACGGGCCATTTCCTTAGCCTGTGCCAGAGCGATCCTCGCCTCAGTCTGCAGGGTGGCTTGTAGGGCGTAGAAATCTGACTCCTTCAACTCCACATGGCTAAGGGACTGGGTGGACCGAGACTTTGCACTTTTGGTTAGGGAGGAAGGCTTCAGTTTCGCTCCTGGAAAATTTATAGGAAAAGTAAATAAGATAAAAATATTGAGTGGTTCTGTATTATTAGTAAGCAAAACATGCAATGGAATTATTTATGGCCTAATAATTTCATGTGTTTATTTTTTGTGTTTGTGTTGATATTAAAAAAGTGCAGCATAAAAGATTCAGCATGATTTTTTTACACAAAGAGTCACTTATTGTCATCATTTCAAGCAGTATCTACTTCCTATTGTTGAGTTTAGTTTTCCTTTCAAGCAAGCCGAACAGTAGTAGTTATAATATTGTCAAGAATGATGTATATAGTTTTTACTACTTTAGTGCCAATGCTGTTAAAATAACAAAAAAAGTTTTGTTAGGAAATTTGAAAATGAATCTTGATAAACAGCGAAACATAAAAGCCTACAGTTTATGTTTCACATTTGATTGCATAAAGTTACAAAGTAGTACAGTCTACAACAACAATCCTTGACTTGAAACTTTTTGCTCAAATCCAACAAAAACATGTTTAGTAAAGAACAAGTTAGCAACTTCAAGGTCAATCTTTGTTTACATTCAAATGAAGTTAGTGGCTACTTTAGTGTTACAATGAGTGTTGTGACAAATTATAATTTGCACACTACTTCCTAAAACTATGACAACAAAGCCCATACATAATTATGCTGAAATGATGCTCAAACTATGGGGTGAATTTGATATTCTTTTACAAGAATTTTTGGTACCTAATACTCAATTATTATAATTAGTCTGCTTTAAAATAGACATAATGAATCCACAGTAAGTACTGCTTTCAAATGTTTAAAGTATATGCTTATCAAAATCACCCAAAGTTTAAAAATACCAATCTATAGGACTTACCACTCTGAACAGTGCTTATTTTGTCATACTTAGTAATATTGACTGACAGAGGTCTCGTCTGGTACGGATGGTTGGAATTATAACTACTCTTGCTGAATATACTCGACCGGGACAGACTTTTTGTACTATAATTAACATTCCTGTCCAGCTCTGAGCACTGAGACTCATTATCTGATGCTGTCTCATTCATGAAGCATATTTGCAGATTCATCCCTGTATGACCACACCATATGAAATATAGCAAACACATGAAACAAATAAATACATTATACAGGTACATATTTATTTATTAGCACATGACATTTGGACACATACATATGTATAAACAAACACACAATCCCATAACCATGAACCCAGTGCATTATATATCAAACTGTGATACCCTCAAATTTCATGAAAATTAAAACAAGTTTAATGATAAGTTTGTAACATAGTATCTTACCACTTTGAAGTCGTGAATGAAGGCTGGGCTTCTTCCCCGGCCGGTCTGTGTGTCCCAAACTATAATATTCCTCTGATTCGGCTCCCATTGCCAACCTCTTCCTGATTTCTTCTCTATCATTACGTTTCTGAAATAATAGATAAGTTGCAGTGACCACACAAGTTGAATTCAGCAATTTACCTATATGTGTTTATTTTGGAATGTAGAAAGGATAAGAAATAGAGAGAGAAACCAACTTTTTTATCATATGGAGTATCTGCTGCTACAGTTACGATCCTCGTAAATTTGTCTAGAATATTCGGATTATTGTCTATCAATGAGGGCCATTCAATCTCAGTATGTGCACTATCAGCTGTGTTTATAGCCCTGGGACTTAGGGCTGTGTCGATATCATCGGTAGGACTATTGGCAGCTGCAGGAGGGCTCTGTGGCTCTGCTTTAGAGATCTTCAACTTGAAGAGCTGCAGACCACGTTTGATCCCTGGCTTTTCGATTTTATCGATGTTTTCTCGATTTTCTTCGGATGTTTTGCTAAACTTCCTTTTAATATTGCTAACGAGGCTTTCAAACATATTAAAAACTAATCAGTCTTCTTTATTTTGGCAATAATATGGCACGGTTTTGTTTTGTACGATTTTGGAATTAAAAAGTAAACACAATAGACATGGCAGCTCCTGTCATTCCTGTCAATAAATTTGACATTTAGGGCAAATACAAGGGTTGCTCTATTTTTTTCTGTTTAATTTTGTCTATGGCACAGTCCTATTCCGCCTACATGATAGGGCACGAAAGTTTAAAAATCCCTAATAATATAATTTAACAAAATGGCACAAAATTACTTACGAGGCAGCACACATTATCAACAGATTCATGATTGTCGTAGGTAATTGTGTATAAGTCCAAAAGAAACCTTGTGTCTTTTTTGTAATGTCTTTGTTCAGGGATATACGGCAAGGAGGCCATCACTTTGTTATAACTTAACACTGCACTTAAATTAAATAAAATGTTTGGTTGATTTGGCACAAAGTAAGTTGCACTTAGTTTAACTGAGAAACAAATGGCGAGCGCGCGTTGCGAAATTGTTGGTTTATGTCAGAGCAGCGCAGAGACTGGCTGTCTGCTTCGGCGCTGATTCATAGTAGAAAGCCTACCTGTAGGTAGGTGTTAGCAATTACAATACTGTTACACATGGCCACGGCAGACGTGGATCGAGCGCGAATGTGCATTTACCGTTACCGGAACATTGAGGCGCGCGGAAATTCAAACCGCTGTTTTGTTAAATTGATACCTAGGCGTTGCATGCATTGCATTAGCGTGTGATTTCACGACGAAATAAACACATTTTGTAATTAGTGGGACAGTAGAAGGTTTACCAAAGTCTTTATTAATCCATTGTCGGGGTAGGCAGTAGGCATAGCTACATGTTGGAATGCATTGGGAGCGAAAAGTGCCAGATCAGGCAGAGAAAGAATCAAGGCAGAAAAAATATGCTCAGAAGTAAATGATTTTAGGCTAATAATAATAAGGCATACATACCCGCCTTTCTGCCTCCTTTGCTGCTCGCAAATGATTCTCAATAGCATCTATGTCTAGTTTGGGCAGAGCCGTCTCTATATTGTACACGTCGAAACTCCCTGGAAAATGCAAACAAAATATTCTGAATATGTATTAAAAATATAAAACGTAAAGTATTAAGAAAAATCGCCTGAATAGTTGTATTTTATAAATTAAAATCTTTTATGTTTTGTAAGTCCTTAAAAATGTATGTTGTTAATTTGTAAAACTTTTAAGCAACATTTAAACTAGGTTTGCAGTCAGACCAAACACCATACAAACAAAACCTAAGTAAGTAATAAGAATAACGTAGGTATTTAGCAATGTCCACGAAAGTCTTAAACTATGGCCAAGTGCAAACCCGTTTTAGTCTAAAAAGACCATGGAAAGGGATAGAAAAAGTGGTAGGTAATTTAATTCTTCGGAGAGAAAACAATGTTCAAAACAGACCATGTCTAGTCTTACCTAAATCGAGATCTTTGCTGCTATCATTTTTACGGACGGATGTGTTACTTTGAGCACTATGATAGCAGTGCTTAGCTGACGACTCTTTTTGTCGATCCCTCATTGTTCTGGACTCACTATACCTTTAAACAGAATAATTGAAACATTTACAAGGACTTAATATTAATTTTAAAGCCATTAACACATGTTTTGTTCACTATGAACATTTAAATTTTCTATAGACAACTTACATGGGTATACTGCAAGTACTAACAATAAAGTATTGAAATTTTAACACACAAATTTGGCACAATACTGATAGTAAGATTCGAATACATATAGAATAGTTCAATGGCTGCTACTGAGTTCCTGCCATAGAGTTCGCTAAATATACATCGATGTTTGTTTGATACGTCATCGTCACCTCTATTTTAGACTTAGTTCATGAATGTTTTGATTTGATGGTTTTTTATCATGCAAAGATATCGTATCGATAGTTTTACAATTAGAATTAACTTAGCAATACTTACACTGGGGATTTTTGCATGTAGCTTCTTGCAACATGACGTTCATTATATCTACAGCTCTTACTAACATCTTTCTTATTCTGAGTATTTACAGTGCTAGTTAAATTGTAGCTACTAGATGAATTTCCAATTTCATTGGAATTACCGTCCTTTGCCGCCATATTTTCTTTCGACCTCTCAGCCCATATTCTATCGCGTTCTCGCATTTCATCTAACTTAGGAATTATCTTTCTTAGCTCAGTGCTTAATTGCTTTATTGTGTTTTCAACATTTTGACTTAATTTATCTGCATCGTACTCACTAATATTGATTGTATCTTTGCCGTCCGATAGTATAGCATCGTCTATTTTATGGCTGGCGCTAGTGTCTATGAATAGAAATGTAGGCCTACTGAGATTCATTTCTGTCCTGGCGTTCTTTTCGTTTTCTATATTTACTTCATTGTTTTCTTCAGCCACTGATGGTTGTGTTTTTATTTCAGTGTCCTCGTTTGTATCGCTTTTTGTTTCTTCTACTAACTTCTTTATAACATGGTTCACTACGTCACTGATGTTGTTAATAGTGTTCTCTATAGGTTTCGCAAACGTGTCTTTTATATCTCTTCGTAATTCTTCTAAGTCGTCTTGTATATTAATATTATAGTTTAGTAAATGCTTAATCTCTTCTTCCACTTCTTTGTTGAAGTCGCCAATGATATCTTTTGTACTGAAATTATTTTCAATGTCTGTGTCAGTGCAATTTAAATCAAATTGGACCGTTTCATTGCCATTGTTGTTGTTATTTTGGGAAATATTTTTTATAAGATCTGGTATATCATTTTGAATACTGCTATCTAATGTGTTTGTTTTAAGACCAAATTCTTTATTCGGCGAGAGTATGTCGTCTTTGCTTATATTATTGTTGTTATTGTTTTTACACTCAGTCGTCTTAATACTCTGGTTATCTTCAGGTTCGTACGCCAACTCAGTTATTTCTATATCCACATCGTCATCAGTCATATCATTTTCTGATTGGTAAAAATTTTCAATATTTGAAGAGTAGTCCTGAAAAATAAAACATATTAGGAGTATTTAGTGATAAGGTCGCCCAATGTCCCTGGTTACCTTCCACCTTTATGTTAAATATGTTCTTCTTTATTTGGTGTACAATAAAGTATATTTTATTTGATTTGATTTGATTTGAGTTAATAAACATGTACATGTTACATCTACAATTAGGTATGAAGGTATATCTTTGTTCCGGAAGCCGGTTTCTGTATCGTTCTAGTTACGGCACTTTATGGGTTTCATGGCGCTTGCGGGCAAAGTTTGTTTACCTCAACAAAGCTAGCTTGTTTTTCTAAGGGTGCTTACGCGTAAGCTCCCACCTTAGTCGAAAGTAAGTAGACACCCCTTGTATCAGTTGCAATAATAACAACAGGCTTTTATACTTTAATTCTATGAGAAACTGGTCGAGTCTTTCGAAATCAAAAATAATGTTAGAAAATATAATCTTGATTAGCTCCCTTTTTTCCCTTTTCCCTATAATCTTGATTCGAAATAGTTTAGTTTTGAAAATATGCGTAGATACTGCTGAATCTCTCACAACACCTTCCGTACTTCACTTACCTGTAGAGTATGCGCAAGATGCTGGAAGCCCGGATAGTTCGGGTTCACGATGCCTCTCGGGACTGGGTGGCCCTTCTCGGACATGTCATCTGTGTCCGAGTGGTCAAACACGCGGTCGTCGTCCAGGGGCGTGTCGTCAGAGAACACATTAGGTTCGCCTGGAATATTAAACAAAATAGAAAAAATATAGTATTTGACTTGTTAAGCTTCACTTGTCTTGACCTTAAACAAAATAGTAGGCAATAAGTATAGTACAAGTAGGGCATCTCATATCAAAACAAGTAAGTATGTAAATTACACACATACCTATAGTTGAAACTACTTTCTTGACAATATCTACAAAGTACATGTAAGTCGTGTATGTTTTTAAACATGGTAAACGTACAAAAACGTTTCTTCAGAGTGGAACTAGCTCCGCGCCCTCGAATTTTCTAAAGCAAGAAAATTGAAAACTTGAATATTTAAACTAGAAAAGCGAACAAAAATGAACCAACTACATTTCATTTCAACTACATAGTAGTAGATAGGCGCAATTCGTTTTCCAATAAGTGCAAATATATTCATAGACCGCGCAATAATATCGCTGTTCTCGTAGCTGGAAAACTATTACATAAATAATTGCGTCCGAATTTCCTCGGTATCAGATCCTTACCTACGCTTCCTCGCCTGACAGCGGCGTTTTCATTAGTTTCCTCCAGAATGCTCACTTTGGGAAGAGAATTTGTACAATTTATATTGTTCTGAGCGTTAATTCGGTACTGTCGGTTGCACACAACAAACTCTACATTGAGCGTGGAGTGTCCGATATCCGAGGCGCTGTAATTTATAAACGTCTCAGTTTCCGTGGAGCTGTAGATAGCGTTGCATTGCGGATTGTAGTGAGAATGGTTGGTTCTATTCTCATATGGCTTGGAGCCGGGATTTGGCCGCCAGCTTCTATTTTCATTGAAAGCCTCGCTCGCAGCCGCCGCCGGAGAAAAGGTCACGTTCCCGTTGTCACTTGCCTGGCTGATCCTCATTATTACCTGGAACAAGGAGAGTTTACTTATACAAAAAGTAAGGAAAAGGAAACCACATTTCATAAATTAAAAATAGGATTTTATGTGCAAATGCTTTTAAGTTAAAGTATAGTGAGGCCGAAGTTTTATTGTTGTTTTTAGGGTTCCGTACCTCAAAAGGAAAAAACGGAACCCTTATAGGATCACTTTGTTGTCCGTCTGTCCGTCCGTCCGTCCGTCTGTCAAGACCCTTTTTCTCAGGAACGCGTAGAGGTATGAAGCTGAAATTTATATCAATTACTCAGGTCTACTGTCCCTTGAAGCTGTGAAAAAATCAAACTTCTAAGCCAACGCAATCAAAAGATACAGCCATTTATGCCGCAAATTTTCGACACTTGCAAGGGAATCAAAACCTACAGGGTGCTTCCCGTGAACTCAGAATCTTGAAATTTGGTACGAAGCAACGTCTTATAGCATAGATAAAGGAAAAATTACGAAAACCATAAATTTTTAGTTACATCACAAAATATTTTTTTTTTTAATAATCTTAAACTTACTACCCATTTCCTCATAAACTCTTTGTAAAAACCTTGCAGGTTTGTACGGAACCCTCGGTGCGCGAGTCCGACTCGCACTTGGCCGGTTTTTTTTTCTTTGTATAAAATGTACATATAGCCAGTTTTATCAATGGAATACCTGTCGTACCGTTCAATAGTCACTCGAAGAACTCTAAGAAGATGACTTCTATATTGTATGTTCAGGCTAAACAAATTAAAATGCAAATGTTTTTCGGTTCTGTTACTGTTACTTTATGAACACTACTTATTTACAAGTAATTACATAGGTTAAGAATATTTTACGATAAGGTCTAACGTAATTAACATTATACTGCCGTAGTATCTCGTAACTAAAGTTAAGGAGAGTACAAACACAGAGAGCACGACTGCTAAAATTAGTTGTACAAGTTGCTATAAATTTGGCAAATGCCACGGAAGATGTGCCGTGGCAAGTAGTAGACGAACTATCACAACTAGTTACGGTTACGTTGATGAAACATGGGTTGTACATTGATAACATAGTTGGGAGATGCAGTGATGAGTATCTACTTTCCTAGTACCTATGATGTAAAATTTCATGCATAAAGTAGGTAGGTATAACTATGTATAATCTAAGAAGATAAGCTTAATTACGCATTGTATTTTACTATACGGTAAGAAATAAGACTTACTTATAACTTCGTTTCACATTCTATTTTTTGCAATGGTATTATGACCATAAAGGTATGCAATGAAGTTAATATGTTCAAAGTTAATACTTATCTAACCAAATAATTGGCTAACATCATTTTAGTGACATAAGCCAGCTGAATATAAAACCTACAATTCCGTGAAGTGTTAAATTACTTGACTAAGTAGGCACGTAACAAAACATTTGGAGACAACAAATCTATACGTGTCTATCTATACAGTAAACGCCGCTGTATGAATGGTCGTAAGTGACGTAATTTGTGGCTCGAAGAACCTTTAGAAATCACTAAGTATCGTATCTCGCCCAAAATGAAAGTTGCTCTGCTAGAGTCATTGTACGCTCTGACGCAATACTTTGGAGGTACCTCTACCTATTCAGTTTAACGTCCATTGTTCAATACTTTTAAAAATCATGGAGCGAGTAAGGTGTGATTTGTACGAATTTTAAGTGTGTTTTGAAACAATGAAGTGTGTTAATGGTATAATATTTAGATCTACTAATTTCTTAATATCCATGGGCCTTATTACAAAACGTGGTTTAAATATAAGTCAAGACCAAGTCCGTTTGAGTTTTTCCAAAATTGACTGTCTACTGTCATAATTATCAAACTGTCAAAATTTACCAACGTTAAATCAAACTTCTTATTTTTTGTTGACATTTTGATTGCTTGTATGTGATGTTTGAATAATAAGAACCCACTTTTTATTGTCAAAGTCCTGGACTAATATATAAACCGCATATGCATAAGTGTAGAACTATTTTTATTACAATAATAAAATATAAGGAACATAAGTGCATAAGTTATATGGAACCGATAAATTTATAGTGAGAATGTAGGTATTCACTACTCGTATTATTAATGAGATCTATACTTAAAAAGTATTATTTTTCCAGTGGAATGAAGTAAGTATTCATTCAAACATGATAGTGAAACAACCGTTGACGCAGCCCTTGGATGATTGTTAAAAGCGTTTTGTTACTTATTTAGGTACTTCATAGTAAAGACAGCGATACTATGGAACTCTAGCTGAAGCCCAGTTTCCAGAAAACCCAGGATCCTCAAATTTAGAGTAAATAGGTTTCTTCAAAGCAGGCGTGCTACATCTTAGACTACAGTGGTACTTAACATCAGGCAGGCTATAGTCAAAAGTAAGTTGACCTATTTCGTGTTAAAAAAATTGAGTGCTTCCACATAACAGACGACAAGTTTAATGTTATCAATGTTCGTCTGATATTTGTTTATAAATACTAGCGTCAAAATACATAAACTCTGCACACCAAAGCCGCTCATGTGTCCAAAACTAGCTAAAGAGTTGTGACAAGCGACGGTTTCTCTCCCACCCACGTCAGTTAGTTTACAAAGTCTTAACTATTCGTGTAGGTAACTTGTCTAGCGCACTTTGTGTTCAGCGAACATCCGTTGTGTTTATAGTTGTAGAGATAGATGGAGCAACTTGTAGGCGCTCAATCTTGCGTGAGCGAGTAGGTCACGGAGAGGCAGGGGTGGATTCAACGTTTGGGGAGGAGCGATTTTAACGAAAAGATTGGATATAAATATTACACCATCGAAAAGTTTCAAAACCTAGACAGAAGCATAGATCTTCAGCTGTTTTTTTTAAAGTAGTAGGTTCTTAAATCGACAAAAGTTTTTTATCGCCGAGTTTAATTAGTGTGAATGATCAATTTGGGTACTGGTAAATATTTTATTTTTGTGAAGAATAAGTTTTTGGCCACTTCATTTCTAAAATGATAGAACAAATATAAGTTACGAAACCTTTTTTCTGCAACGTACTTATTAAACGTTTAACTAAAATTATGTACAATGATGAGAAGCTTACTTTAGTTGTTTAGCCTTAGACAAATTTATCCGCATATTCATTTTTGGTTTAATGATTGTATCGAAGTACATAGGTAACGTTTTTTAGCATATTTAGGAACTGAATATATAAGTATAATAAGAACAACATACGAGTATGTATATATTCTGAGGAGGTTAACGTTAAAACGCGAACGCCCTCTGATTTATACCCTTAATCCGTCCCAAGAAGCTTGCATCCCTCACTAATCACTAGGAGCCGGCAGAGACGAGTGATTGACAATTAACGCCAACAAAATAGGTCGGTTTTTGTTGCCCGCGCGGTTCATTACCGTAATGAGCTTTTTGTGATCTATTGTCATCGAAATAGAGTGAGAATTCTACCACTATCTGATAAGGTTTTGTGACCTATTTTAGTAGATTAAACTGGTGTTATAATAAGATGGGTCTAAGTATAATAACAAAGCAGGGATTCCCGATTTATTGAAATTAATTAATTAATAAATTAATTAATTTTTAGCTCCATGGAGAATATTTTCTGAGCGACAAGTTAGCGTCATGAAAATAGTACCAGGAACATAAATTCAATTCAATTCAATCCAAATATACTTTATTGTACACCAAATAAAAAAGAACATATTTAACATAAATGTTACGTTTATTTTCATGTATCAAATCGCTTCCTAGCTATAAAGTAAATGACCCTTCATTAAAATAAACAATTATATCCAAAACCAAGATCCCAACCAAATTGTGTAAGCTGTTAACGCCATTAGACATAATCATTGGATTTTATACTTATGGTAGGTTGTATAGTAATGGCCATGGCTGTAATGCGCTGTGGGCCGGATATTGCAGGCGGCGGACACTCTTCTAGAAATGTCCCAGCTATGGTAATTATATTATAGCTAACTAAAGTACGTGCAAGATTTAACTATGTCTACAGATATGTACTCAGGCAGGCTGTAGTCAAACGTAAGCCTTATTCGCGATAAAAAAAGAGAGAAATAGAATCAAGCAAGTGGCACAAGTGCTGCCAAAAGTCACTGGCAAAATTATGGTTTTACCCGGAATCCAACTGGGGATCGACGACACTTTCAATTACACCTTACAAATAACACATCGGCTACTTTCCATTCCGGTAACGCCGCCGGGCGCCGCTAGTACGATCACATAGCAACAGTTCATCGTATACAATCACAACCATTAAATCAGTTACCAAGTAAAAGACCCTTCTTCCTTCCAAGTTGGCTAATCAAAACACAGACTAAAAGCCGGAAGCTATGCCATTGTACCTCGGGGTGGTAGAGGGATGATTACAAACACCGCCTTGCCCCAACGACGCCTGACCTCAATACGACCGAACAACCAACCGAATTTTAACTAAAAACGCCATTATTGAGAAAGCTACAGACAAATTATTGCGAGCCTAAACGGTACGTGTATTCCATAAATGATTACAAGAGTGAATTGGCTCGCGAATACTCCGATAAAGTTACGAGTACATGAAATAACGAAACGTGATGTTCAGATGTGATTTTAGGTCTATTTGAAGTTAGAAACCGTTATTTTCAAGAACGGATTTTTAAAAAGATTTATGGATACTTAAAAAAGATGAAAAGATATATAGGATTTTTAGACCGTACTTATAAAGACAAAACTATTCCAACTAAATTGATAAGTGTTAAACTTCAATTAAGTTTTTCAACTGTTTTCAATCAATCAATTTATTTCCTACTCATCAGTTTACAATCAGAAATACATTATCGTAAAGAAAAGAGACAAATATAAATAAATAAATAATAAATAAATATTAATAATAATAATAATTATATAATAGAAAGCTAAGTGAAATTGAAAACTAAAACTAACCAATTACTTGCAAGTTGACGTTGATAACGGCTCTCGGGGGACATTAAAATACTCCAATTTAGGATTGGTTGTAATAAGGGACGTTTAAATATCTTTAGTGAGAAACTCCCCAGATAAGTAGAAAATTTAATTTAATTCAGCCTGAAACCAAGCAACGGTATCTAAATGGTTCTTTGGAATTTGGGAGGGAGTTATAAACACGACCTTATTTTCGGTTGTAACAAACTTTTGATCTCACCGTTTCGTTCTGAAGATAAATGAGAGAATTTAAATGATTTCATCAATAAATTACTATAATAGGTATCTTTGTTTCAGGTAAAAGAGCCGGATGTTGCCGGCGAGACGTTTCAAAGTTTGACATAGCTCAACAACTTATTTACATCAAACTTGAGTTGATTTAAATATGGACATGGAAATTGTCTTTGTTAGTAAGAATAACAACATAACAACTGCAAATATATTGACACTCAAGCAAACTAATTAATAGTTTGGACCTTTAAAAATGTAATCTAACATTGTTGCAAATAAAAATCCAAGTAGGTACTTTGAATTACTAATAAATGTATAGAAAACTGTACAGTTATTGTTTTTTTTTTGTTTTTACGTGCGATAGGTTTACGTTTGACTACAGCCTGCCTGATGTTAAGCATTCCTGCAGGGGTGTAACACGTTTACCTAGAAGATACCTATTAAAAAAATGGTAATCAATATTATTCAATTAGTTCCATTCTACTTAAAATTATCAAGAAGTACAATGAAACAACTTGAAAATTTATACAATTGTAATTACGTACAAGCATTTAAAAGCACAGAAAAGCCTTATTATGCTCGGGAACAAAAACATTTGGCCACTTCATTTTACTCTTGGTTATTTTCCTACTCCCATCCAAGAGCGACTCCACTGTTGTCCCTGATATAATGCAAAGTGGCCCTTGTGTCTCTAATAATCTCGTTAGGATGCCTAAATAAAGCAATTCTGTTTTATAATTGTTAATTTGTGAGATGTAACGAGCTTTGTTTAGGATCAATTCTGGTGAAATGAGCCACTCGAGCTCGCAGCACAGAGGGAAACTGTTATGAAGCTTGTCCAAAAATTAGTATTAAATTATGCTCTATTTTTAGCTCAAAAAATATTTTTTAAGAGAACATGAAGCATAAGTGGCATTGTCATGAAGTTTAGAAAGTATAAAATGTTAGTTTAAATATATATATATGGTAAAACATGTATGCCTAATTTAGGCTTGTTTTCGTTAAGACACAAGAAACACGAAATCTCCGTCTGTAAATAGAGAAAGCAAGCAAAGTTCGCAGCCTATAACATTTAATAGCTCGGTAGTAAATTAAGTATTCAATTTGTTAATTTGAGATATCAACAGTAGAAGTTACGAATTACCTATTACTTTTGTCGCTATTGAAATATAGTAAACAACTGTCAATGCAGTCTTTGGATGGGTGATCGTGAACGGGAATGATATTTGAACACTTCAATCTGTGATGTATGTGTACGTTAAACTGTAAACATCAATCATCATAATGAATAAGTCTTGTCAGAGACCTCAATCAATTAAAAACTCTCGCTACTAAAGCCCACCACTCTCATATGAGCTTACTTTAGCAATCAATAACGTTTGGTTTAATATGTGAATACGCGACGGCTGCCCGTTGGATCGGAAAGAGAAATTGAAATCAAGCCTTGTTAACTCAGTCCTACGGGCCTCGATATCAATCAACTCAGGAATTTATTTACAGCTGACCTTTTTCACATAAACACACGTATATAAAGCTGCCTGTTTGCTTTTAACAGAAGCCCATAAAAAGCGCATTTATCTTTGACCAGCGGTTAACTTGGTGACAGAATTTTAATTGGTGAAACGTGGATTTTGAAACCGCTGCTTTCATTTATTCGTAACCTTGGGTGATATAATATTCTCAGCAGAAATACATAATAAGAATTTGAAATTAATGTGTTTAAAAACGAACTTCTTGACGTCTAATGTTAGCGATATTTCAGTAAACACCGTAAACGGTAAAAAATCTTTATTACGTTATTTAATCGACGATACTGTATATATAATATAATATATTATATATACAGTATAATCTTTACCGACCGATACTGTATTACTGTATACTGTATTACCGATATTTCCTCATAGAGGCAAGTATATGCAATTCTGCGTTATACGATGGCATAAGTTCCGCGAAGTCTGCGGCCGTCCAGTGCGCCAAGGTAATAAGAATTTCTTTTATCGATCAAACAGCGCACGTAATCCGCTGCGATACGACTTCGTAGCACAAATACAAGTACGCAGCTCGTAGCGGCTCGTAGCGCCGTAGCACCGACCGTAGCGGCGCGTCGCAGCCGCGTAGCACTCTAGAAATGTTTCACAAAGTTTCTACTCAAACCCGAGCAAATTAGATGCCATTTTCTCTTCTATTTAAATAGAGTTTCTAGAAGTTTCCTGTAGACAATACTAATGTTGCTTTTAAAGAATAACAGAAACAGGAAATCATAAAAGGTATGAAACGTAGGTACTTCATATTTGTGAACGTTGCTAATGTAGCTGCCTTAAAAGGGTAATGTCGACAGTAAAATTTGGTTGTGTCAGCACTCTGAAGAATCGAATAAAAGGAAACGACGTACTTCTACAACGTGCGTTGAACTCTCAAGGATCGAAAATATCATTGCTTGTAATATCTACCAAGAAAATGCTTTTACATACTAAATTATATATACAAATCATGATTGAATGAAATGAATTGTGACATGAAACTTCTTATTTGTACTCTTTTATTGTGTGTCTATTTTATGTTTCATGTGACAATAAATTTATTTTATTCTTATTCTTAATCAAAAAGTCATTTAATGGCATCAATATTCAATAGCAACATCACACTACTAATTTTGTGAGTTTTTTACATAAAAAATTTCACTAAAAAGCGAAGAAAAATCCCAAAATTCCATTACATTAAACGAGGCTAAGCCTTCCCCTATTAGAAGTGTCCAAATGAAAGCGGCGCATTCCCCGAGCTGTCACTTACAATGAATACAAAACGTTAAACGTCCCCTTTTTACTTTCATTATAGTATGTGGGCCATGTGGTGTCATGTGGCGGTGGCGCTATCGATTCACGAGCCGCCGCCAGAGGTCGGGCCAGCCCTATCAAATATTTATACCCGAGCATTCTCTACGCACGCCGCTCTGTAAGCTACAGGCTACTGCCGCCCACAGGGCTGCAGACGCCGCTGCGACGTTTTATTAACGACTCCGAAAACACTTTCCTAGGAGTTATCTAAATCTACCATCAAAAGTAATGGCCGCGCTGAAGCGTGGGACGAAAAAGGCTAGCGAAAAACGAAAATGGAGCCAGACGGTGCACAAACGTTCTTATCATAGGGTCGTACGTCCTGGGATCAGGACGCACCCCTTTGTTGGAGGCGACAGCCCTAGCCGGGGCAGCGGCGCGGGGACCTCATCAATCCACCGAAGGGAGCCGAGATAAATAAAATTACCTCACCGTGTATTTTGAAGCTAGCTTCCTGCGTACTGTAGTCTAGTCGACTTTCTTGCGCTGCCTGGAAACTGCTCCGAGTAATAAATGATGAGCTTTTGAGGAATGTTCAGATCTGGAGCTATAAACAATGACCCTTACGCAGTTAGAGTTGGATGGGCGATTAATATTTTAGTAGGTTTAGCACTAAACTGCCTACGGCGAGGGCATATCAGTAGAGCAACTCGCTGAGCAAATCAAGGCTACGGTTGATAATTTCTAAAGATATGCCACTTGAATTGCATGCAAGTAAATTAATGTTCTGTCAACTGCCCGCTTTAAAATACAATAACAATTCCATCAGAATAAATACGATTGCCATTGTTGCTTAATTTCATGAAGATATAGGCCAAACAAATAATAACATCACTTAAATAATAAAATTAACTTACCACTATTATCTTTAAAAGTTCAAAGAAAGAGCAGCAGAATAGATAATGAAACCAAATTTATACACATACTTTAGGCACACGAACACATTTTAATTCAACGAGTAAATTATATTTCACAAGTTCAGTAACTTGTTTCATAACTTTTCGGTTTCTCCCACGTTTCTTATTTCGGAGCTGCCAGTAAGTATACGAGAAAGGAATTTACTCCACTGCAGCGTAAATATAGCAACCACATGAACACATTATTTATGTTTGCATAAACTTGTAGTAGAATAATTAATATAGGTAATAGAGAGTGCGTAATTCATGCATTAGATTAAAATTTAAAACTTATTTCTTAGACGTGTTATAAAGAACCGTCAATTTATAAAAAGTAAATGAATTTTTCCGTCGAAATAGAAAGAATTATAAAAGTATTTCGTAGCGAACAATAATTAAAGACTAATCTGTACTAATATTATAAAGCTGAAGAGTTTGTTTGATTGTGTGTTTGTTTGTTTGAACGCGTTAATCTAAGGAACTACTGGTGCGAATTGAAAAATTCTTTTTGTGTTGAATATCTTCTAGTTTACAAAACGGAAGCCATTATGCCCTAGTGCAACGATGTCATAGTACAGCCATTTTTTAAGTCCAAAGCCTATGAAAAAGTTTATCACTAGAGTTCACCATCTTCAAAAGCATTTGTTTATTTACTATTTCAATAGACGAGCGTATCAAGGCAGTGGAAAGAAGCCTATCTTAGGGCGGGCGGCACGCGTGGCGTGACCCGGCGCGCCCTCTCCGCCGCCCTTAGCGCTAATGGTTGCCGAAATGATGGATCACCCGCACCACACCAATATATGCCTCTATTTTCGTATTAAAAAACTAGACCTCAAAACAACGTTATAATTGGCCACATAGTTACTGTGGAGATCTAGATATTTCTATACATGGAAGTGTGGCTATGTATTTTATTAATGATTAAAGCGGTTGAATCAACTTTGAGATTCTGTATAAACAAACTATTATATTAAAACTTATGTTAAAAGTGTCTTAATATTCTTATATATTTATAGAGATATTTCATGATATTACACAAATATCTCACAAAACACTCCCGATAAAATATTCAACTTACAAAATCGTTCCATAATACAAATAAAAGAATTCCTTCAATCGCCAAAACTCTCTAGAAAGTAGGCCTTAACATCAATTCCACAAATATTTCTTGTTTATATCCAGTTCTTTCCTCGGCTCTGTAATTTTGCCAAACTAAAAAGAACACTCGTAAAGATAACATTCTGTATCACAAATTGAAAACAACTATCATGAACCTAAGCCCTGTCTCGGTTTCCTTTATAAATATTAAAAGTAGAGTTATTGATAACCGTTAATATCGAAAGGGTCAGCCCAAGGGTCCTATATAAAGAAAATAAGAGTCCTCGGGAGCATAGCAGACCGTACCTCTATTATTTTCTGAATGGAACTCGCATATCGAAGCTTAGCCGCGGTCACCAGATTCAGATATTAAAGGATAGGTAGTGATAGTTCAATGTACTAGTACGAATATCTATTGAGCAATTTTAAGTGTATTAAAGCATGTTTGTTTTTTTAATCTTGAATTTAACCAAAATAATATAACTTTTATAAAGCATCTGGGCAAGACAGGGATTATTAGCGTACATGGGAGGACGCTAATGCCCAACATTGTGCTCTAATGCGCTGATGATGAGATTAACAGGCATTTAAATACATCTGGTATCACATTCAGACAAGTCAATCGATTCACAAACCTACACTACACCCATCCTCTTTCAAGCAGTTAAATTCGATCCCATAAAATAAAACTGATTGAATAGTAACTATGTATTTTTCCACCAATTTTTTATCTTTACTTAAAACGCTTGTACGGACGCTACAAAAATAGCGTCGTCAATTAAATAATAACTGCTCCTGGTGCTAAAGTACTGACATATGAGACGGCCAGACAGACAATGGCACTGGTTCGCCAGCCAGACGCCACGCCAGTCTCGACGTCTTCTCCAACATAACCACACTGACAAATGTTCTGATTCTTGTCTTGAAAGTCTTTCATTAAACAAGAGCCACCAACTCCTTACTGTTTTTTTGTAACAACCATTTGTGCGCGTCAGACATTTCACTATGCCCATTTTACACGAAAGGAGTTGAAGAAATAGCAACATTAGCAACCCAGATTGCAGCAGTTAAATAAAGCCGGCTTAACGAGCTGAAACGCCGATTTTCATATTACCAAGTTAAAATGAGAATCCGATAATAAGATCGCGAGTCATATTTTCACCTTCCAAATGGAGTTACGATAATAAGCTACAAATCAACATATTTCTATCTTTTCAAATTTTGAGTTCTTTATATTTTTCAGTCTATATTTTCTATGACTTACAAAAATCACAAGGGCAAAAGTATAAGTATACTTAAGTTAAAGTTTGATTAATACCTATATATAGTAGATTATGTACTTACTTGAGTAACTGCAACAACGCCAAGAATGGCCTTTGTTAGGCGTCACGCAAGCCTCTTATATTAAAGTAATACCGTCTAATACTCTCTACCCACGCCGTCGAACTACTAAGCCAATAACAGAAAAATATTTTTACAAGTGGAATTCCCGAGAGGCAGTACTGAATGGGTTGAAATTGCGAGCGGTAACAAATCTCCGTATCTTTCTATGCAAATGGACAGTCGGAAATGTGTTTTAGAGGACTAAGACTGCCACCTCGCCGAATCATCAATCATTGTTTAGTGCTGCTATCGTACTCTTCGTCAAAATTGTGTAAGTAATTAAATAAATTATACGCGTCGTTTACTGCTTCAATGAAATGTTATTAATTACTATAATATTCTTGAAAGAACAAAACTGTATACCTATTTATTAAGTTTTAACATGACTACATAGAAAAAAAGAAAGAAAAATACAATTACATTATAAATCTATACTAATATTATAAAGCTGAAGAGTTTGTTTGTTTGAACGCGCTAATCTCAGGAACTACTTTGTGTTGGATAGACCGTTTAACGAGGAAGGCTTTAGGCTATATAACATCACGCTGCAATTAATAGGAGCGAAAGAAACAATGAAAAATGTGGAAAAAAACGGGGAAAATTATTCATCTATGAGGGCTTCCGTTGCGTGTGCTGCGAAAACGGTTCAAGATATCAAAAAATATGTATGAAACAACTATTCCTCTTGAAATGATGTAAAAATATGTCTGCGACAGTATATGTCTATCTTTTAAGATTAACTCACTAGAACCGTTATTATGGCAATAACTATTCCATGCGTACGAAGTCTCTGGCACAGCTAGTTGTAAAATAAAAACCAATCATACTATGAATCTCGCAAAGAGAATCACTATATTAACTAAGCTTAACATGACTACGTAGAAACAAGAAGGCAAAATAAAATCATACAATAAATTTATAAAACACATTGCGAAACATTAAATTCACGCGTACGTGTATTGTCACAGTGATTTTGCCGCCATTAAAATCTAACCAACGAGAGTGCAGCGCGACCAACCTGATTGGCCCTGCAATCAGGTTGGTCACGCTTTTCCGATGTTATAATGAGCTATTACGATATCGATGTATATTTATATTTATATATCGATATATATTTATATTTATAAAATAAAAACCAATCATACTATCGTTTTGCCCGCCCGCACCGCCGCGCTGCCGCCGCGATATTCGGCAGGCAGCCGGTTTTAGATCCGCCTGGCGAATGGCGTCCCACGTCGAGAGATGTAGGTATCGCTCGTACCTGATTCTCAGTTTATACCCGTAACATGCACGATGCAGCGCCGCGTCAAACCCAACGACATCATGGCTAATAGACGCTTCATTATGTATTATGTATAAAAAACGACACAATAAATACCACTAATACATTTTTAGTAAGTACTAGTGGGTGCCCGCGGCTTCGTTAGCGTTGAGCAGTATTTTTATCAATTATAATTTCATAATAATTTTATAGTTCATCCCCTGAAACAAGGCTTTTAATTTCATAAATATAACATCTGCGTGCTGACTAACCCCAAACTCCTTCACATACGTGACACACACACACACACACACACAGAAGCGACAACCATTTTTAAACGATTTGTATATTACATGTTGCAATATAATTATATTGTCTATGGTGAAACTGCATTACTGTATGGTGTATAGAGTGTATAATTTGATTTGGAACCGTCCGCTGGCTTGTATGATTTGATGCGCTGTTGTTCAATTTAATTTGTCCCTGCATATTGAAGTTGCATAGCGTTTCAATTCGATTCATAATGAAATATGTAAAGCATTTACCACCTTGTTAGCCGACGCGACGTTCAAAAGGAGTAAATTTGATTATATGCTAGTTTTTCACTGGTTTTTCTTCTTCTGAGAAAAAATAATCAGTCGATTTTTATTTCAAGAGTTTAAGGAAGGTATTTTTTTATTATCATATTCGATTTCATTCGAATTGTTGAACTACAATTTTAACGTGAATTTTCTAAGTTCAATCAACTTCCTGAATGATCTTGTACGCTACGAATCGATTCACAATAGTGTAAACTTTACTTTTTCTGCGATTGTATCGTCTGGCCGTTTTAAATTAGGTTTTTATTTTTCCCAGTCAGGCGATAGTCGTACCTACCTAGCACAAAAACAGAACTAAATAAACATTTGGTGGATTTCGGTTCGATTTCATTAATCCTCAGGGAACAATTGCTAAGTTTACTCGTAGGTCGGTAGTGTTGACCTAAATACCTAGCCAAAGCCCTTAGTTAGGGATTCTGTATTCACTTCATTAATTCGTTTAACCACCTCATTTATAGCGAGACCAGACTCCTTTAGTTATCTCTTACATTCATTTATCAACTTAAGATAACCGTAACTGGATAAATATGTATACCAAAATGTTTTTAGGGTAACCACTCAAAACATTTTTGCTTGGTATAAAAAAGCCTACAGTTCATAATAAAGGTGAACATTGAAGATTGCTTTTGAGCTCAGATAAAGTTCAATCTCAAGTTAATCTCACTTTAATTATACAGATTCAGCCTCATCCATGAAAAGCGGTTCGTAAACGTTCAAGGCACGTATACTTTACATCTAAAATCAAAGAATTTTTCATGAGTAAAGTTTATCTCTCAATTATCCCATTCACACAGACGTTTAATAATAAAAAAAATAACGCATAAAACCCTTAATTTAATAAAAGTTTCACGCAGGTGACCCTTCACCTGCGTGAAATTTAATTTCATAATTCGTAGACAGATTTATTAGACTAATTCACGTTTAATCCCTAAATACTTCTAATCCGACAATAAACCCATATATCTACGTGTGTGTGCTGTAAGTAAAGTTCACGGGGCTACCACGGTTTAATTAAACTTTCTTGTTATTATACTGTATCAAGTTATAATGACTTTATGTTTTTGGTCTTCCATATGTTGTCTAGATTAGGAACGAGTAAATCTATCCTATCTTCTATCTATATACATATAATAAAGCTAAAAGGGGTCAAAAATATGTACATAGATTTTCGAAAAAAAATCTGGGTTTACTTTAAATCGATAACCGAAAGAGCTTTCGGAGTTTATGTAATTTTTGTCTGTTTACATGTTTGTCTGTTTATTAAAACGTGCATCACCCAAAAACAGGTGAACGGATCATCATGATATTGGTATGTAGGTAAATATTATGAGGCTCTGGGAGTTATAAACTCTTTATCCTAAAATAACACGTGAGCGAAGCCGCGGGCGTCGAGTAGTTGTAAATGTGCATAGTTATATTATTTAATGTTTTGTCTTCATAATGCGTACATTACGAAAAATGGAATTTGGATATCAGCTTTAGGAGGTAGATATAGGTTAGAATAACATTAGCATAACAGAGCCTTTGTTAGCTTACTCTAATCTGGTGCTGTTAGATAACGTTATAAAGCGAAGGATTATTTCCATCAAAATAATATAAGTAGATGCAAAAAATGTGGGAAAATATTTGTTTACGATATAAATGTACACATTTGAGGGTTACGTAAAACTCTCGCCTTAAAAAACATAGAAAATGAGAGTGTTTCATTTCTTCTTTCATTTTGTTGATGACATAGAGTGAAAAAACAACAGATTTGTCGACTAAGCGACTGCTTGACCATTCGTTTTGTTATGTTATTCGAATTCGTACTGGCTCTCTAACACTTTCTGTTCCGAATAAAAGAGAAAAGAGGTAACACCGCAAACAACTAAACACAACATATGTATGTACTAGCTGGTTCCCGCGACTTCGTCCGCGTGGAATAGTTATTACCATTATTGAGCTAACCTTAAAAGATAGACATATATTGTTGCAGACATTTTGTTAGATCATTTGAATAAAAATAATTCTTTAGTACATATTTTTTGATATCTTGAACCGTTTTCGCAGCGCACGCAACGGAAGCCCTGAAAGATGAATAATTTTCCTCGTTTTTTCCACATTTTCCATTGTTTCTTCGCTCCTATTAATTGCAGCGTGATGTTATATAGCCTAAAGCCTTTCTCGATAAATGGTCTACTAAACACAAAAAGAATTTTTCAATTCGCACCAGTAGTTCCTGAGATTAGCGCGTTCAAACAAACAAACAATCAAACAAACTCTTCAGCTTTATAATATTAGTATAGATATATAAATTTACACATTTGTTTGTTTTATTTTACTTCATATTTTATTTTAGGTATATTATATATTTTAATATTATGTTTAGGACTTGTAAATATTTACTATTAGTCAGTTACTTTATGTTTTATAAGTTATGAATAAATGTTTATTTGCGTAAAGTCAATTTTCATATGTTTAACTATAACAACCGCCAAAACCGTTTTAACTTACGTTAAAAATGGTGTCAGAAAAATTTGTTCCTATGGAGCCCGTAGTCCACCAAAACATGTCGAGCTATTTTTCGACATCATTTTTAAAATAAGTGCTAGCCGGTTGTTATGGAATTTAATTATGCCTTACGGATACTTTAGTACAATAAAATGCTTATATTGTATCTTATGGTAGCCCCACTGGCAATCAGTGGCGATAAAGTGGCCGGCGGTAAATGAACCGTTCGCCCCATAAATAGCACTTACGACCGCTACTGGATCTTTCCACTACTTACTTGCAGCCACAGCACATTTCTTCACTAATACCTAATGCTCTTTTATAATAGAAAATAGAACCACCCTCCGCTCAAAAGGGTTGTTAGAAAAATGTTATCTTAGCATTTTATTTAAAAGGGGTTTATGTAATCATGCTATGTGTGGGTATTTATGTGTGACTAGTGGGTGCTCGCGGCTTCGCTCGCATTAAGAAGTATAACTTGCATCCCCTATTTCACCCCTTTAAGAGTGGCATTTCCAAAAATCCTTTCTTAGCGGACGCCTACGTCATAACATCTACCTTCATTCCGAATTTCAGCCCAATCCGTCCAGTGGTTTGGGCTGTGCGTTGGTAGATCACTATATCAGTCAGTCAGTGAATCAGTCAGTCACCTTTGAGTTTTATATATTTAGATATAGATTTATGTATGGTGAGGGCAACCTTATTAGTTATTCTGTGTGCCGAAACTTTAAGTTATATTAAAATATTCGTTATTTTATTTTTATCTTCTCAGGCTTGTTAATTCAGAGTGATTAATAGTTTAATCTAGTTGCATTAAAAGTAATAAGCATACTAAATATTTCAATTTTGTTACAAACAATATTCAAATTAGCTTTTATCAAATAGCTCAAGTAAACATATTATTAAAGCTGTAGCCCATAGCTTGAAAGCTTGCCAAAAACTAACATATTTTTTCATGGAATGCCTACAACGTCGCGATGTCAGTTACCACCATGTTCTACTTATTTATGGATCAAGTTGTCAATACATAGCCAAGTTGTAAGAGAGTGCTGGTAGGAGGCTATATTTAGAGCAAGTACTAGTACAGATAGTGTCTGCAGGCGACGTCTTTGTTCACTGACAAGTCTGCGCTGCAACCGGAACCTTTTCTTTCCGGCTTTTTCATTACGTATTCCCAAGCCGTCTATTTGTGTCACAAAAGAGATACGTGAACGTAAAGCAAATATTTCACAAACACACCTGCATAATGAGCGTAGGAAGGTAAAGCATTGATTTCTGCTCTGCAACGACCATATAATAAAATGTTTCCCGAATTTTGGCACGCGCGGCCGTCCTTTCCGTTCCACAGGTGTTAATATATGCGAAGATGATGACATTTACGACACTCAGAGGCGGCCGCGACACGCACGCTTCCCGATATTAAGCAATAACATGGGCTAAACATACCTTCACGGGGCGCCATCCTGCCTAATGTTACAGCGCAGTCACTGAATTATAAATGCAGCGAGCAAGGTTATGTGGCGGCGCGGGTCGGAGGCTCGCAGGGCTCGGGCCGGAGTCGGAGCGGGCACGAGTACTCGCTGCACTGCTATATGTAGGCTTTACGTCACTTGACTTAACGAGGTTATAGTGTAGTCGGGGCGGAATGCTCCGGACGTGCTTCCCGCCCGCCTCACGCTGGCAAGTGTCGTGGCGCGCCGCCCGCCCCCGCCCCGCGCCGCCCGCCCCACCGCCGGCTGCAGCCTCGGCCGGCTTTGCATAGCAAACATTCAAATTACAGATATAACATTACTGTTTGCAATATGAATTCTTGAACACTTCCCACGATTGCTGTTTCATTTTGTAAGCGTTTATTTCATTAAATTGTGTTGTATATTTTAGTAATGAAAAGATCAAACAGACCTATTAAAGAGGGTGTTTACGTATATTTGCGAATGTACTCATTTACATTTTGATAAATCGAATGAATATATTTGAATCGGCTTCGTTGAAATCTAAACTAATAAATTATATTTTGCAAGACTTCATGCAGAGCCTTTATATCACCACAAAAGTTAATAGATAGAAACAAATAAGCAATTAAGCATGGTACGGTTCACCTAGGTGCCAAGAGTTCTAGGAATAAGTGTTTATTGGTAAGGGGTCTAGGTCACCAGTGCGCAAGTCGAAATAACTTGGCACTGAATTAACTGTTTGTCTGTACGTATTGCATTATGAAATTGCCCTGAAAGAAACACATTTATCATATAGTATTGATAGCTATACATTCAGCCAGAAAAATAACTATGAAGGAACGTAATTTATTGAATTCATTTTGTTTCAAAACGCAAGAAATATGCTTCATTCACATAACCTGATACCGTACCAAAATTGATTTAGCGTCAATGTTTTACAGTAATAAAATTTACGTAACCTATAAAGCAATCAAAATTCATGCCGTAGCGTGCGTGAAACTCAAGATGTTTCATTGAGAACGTCTCTTGCAAGAAACTCAAGTTACAATCTTTGAAACCAGACACTGAAGCGCCCCCTATATCTGTAGTTACTAACTTCTTACTAGCACTTGTAAGGTGTGTTTTAAGTTTTTCAGGTTCTTGACTAGCTCAATTTCTAGCAACAGCTCTAACAAAACGTTAGTACACATTGATAAGACATAAAACCATAGATGTCGCTACAATCAGAGTATTTGGTGATAGGAAGCAATATAACAAGAAAAATGTGGACCTCTTCTGAGAAGATAACATCTCTGAAATCATAGATGTCGCTGCTTCATTCGGTGGTTCTATCTCGCTTTTCCCCTTTTTTGTTCGTGGAATGGTTGGCTACGAAATAGCCACGTTGAGGAAAATGAAAAGCTATGTTTGATTTCTCAGCGGAAAACTAGATGGCGCTAAAAACCAAGGATCAATATGTATTTTTTTATTTTCTTGTTTCATAAGAATAGACTACAATGATAGAACTTGTAAGTTAAAATATATAATATGTAGTTTCAATATTTTTATTTGAATTGCAATACATTTACATTGCGTAAATACGTGTTATAAACATTACAATCATACGATAGTTAAATTGTTGTCAGCGTTATTAATTTCAACTAAATATATCTTATGTAGTCATATTTATAATGGAAATGGATTGAACTAAGAAGCTGTTAATATTGAAGCAAATCCGAGTCGAACTTAGATATTCACACCATGACCGCTATCAAAAATGCAGGCCGTGTTGATTGGACTTATCAGAAATGTACAGCAATTGGCTGCCTGCTTTTTCTATTTCCTAAACACACTGAACAAAGATATACATTTTAATAAGAGTTTATACATTTAAAGCATTTAATTTACTAATAAAAAATATGTTTGTGAACTAAATAGTAAGACTACTGTGCTCTATCCTCTATACATCAGTAGCTACAATTTGACACCTAAAAAAAATTGTAAGTAACCATGATTTTTACTAACAAATGAATGTAATGTTTTGCTCAACGTTTGTTTTAGTAATGAGTATAAGTTTATGATACATTTCTATCGACATAACAACAAAATTGTAAATTATGTAAACATTTGTGTACCTACAAGTACAACATAAACAAATATATATATTACGAGTATACAGTTTCGTTTCCGTGGCAGCCTGACATCAAAGCCCACGACTTATGTTTTGTGAGAGTCTTGAACTCTGAGAGAATATGCGAATACCGTATAAACACATATTTTAGAGGCTTGACTTTTGTGTCAAGACTACTTGTGTGTACTTTTGAGGAAAGACACGAGAAACACTTTTTCATACATTTTTATTGCCTTTAATGACAAAAATGAAAATTGAAAATGAAAATGAAATGAAATGAGAAGAAAACAAATTTATCATTTCTATAAATTAATTTACACTATACAACTACTCAGCCAATTGCAAACGACATTTCGGTCTACGATAATGCGTCTTAAAGTGTTTACTCAATCAGGGGTAATTCAGTCTCGCAACAACTTCTTTGCTCTCGCTTTGAATCCATAATTTCTTTTTCAGTATCGGGTAGTTCTGTGTGCAGTGGCATTTATTCGGTTCACTAGTTTTACATAATAACGAGATGTAGACTCAGAATGAGCACGTCTTTATGTGAAGAAACAAGAAAGAAAGAAAAATATTTATTGTAGCAAATAATAATCAAATAAGTACAAGCAAGAAATACTTATATAAATGTAAATATAAACCTATACTTAAAACTACTTAAATAAAATACATATTTGCCACAATACAACCCCAACTCAGCATAATGCTGGCTGCATAGCAACCAGCGCTGGTCTTCCGTTGGGGTGACAAGAGTGGCCTTCACTCGCCAACGCGCTGAGAATCTATTAATTCGTATCTCGTCCTAATCAGTCTTATTTATTGCTAGGATGTGGGAGTTGTTTCCGAGAAAACTCTAGCGTTTTACTGAAAGAGAAAAGTTTTCTGTTTTTCCTGGAAGATCTAAAGCAGTCAAGAGATAAAAGTTTCTAGTAGAAATGTTCCAGTAAGACACTGGACTAGTTCAGTCTTAATTAAGTTGGAAATGATACAAAATTTTAGCACACTCCAAATACCGTCTTTTTATAAATGTAACAAGAAATAAAGTGTGAAGAAATGTGATAATTTGTGATGAATAATTAAATACCGTAAGACGTGTGCAGGTGAAGTACCTACCTATCAAAAGCAACAAAGAATTTCGAACAAACAATCGAATCATCGCCCCAGATCCAATGTTTCTGTTTCCAGCGAATCTATTCAAACGAAAACACAGCAAAATGTTCTATTATCCCTCTGTACAAAACTTCTTTGTGTTTGTTATTGATTTTTTTAACATTTCTGTTTCGAATTGTTTTGTTCTGTACGGCTTTCCTTAACTAAAATATTAAAACGGTAATAAAACTTTTACTGATACTTAACCCGGCTATTCAAGTTGTTTCACTGTTATCATACTTGATGGTGCCTATAAAATAAAGTAAATCTTAATATTTGACGTGATTAACCTATAAATTTAAAAATATTTTTTTATAAATCCTTGACTTAGGTGAAATCTGTGCAAACATAGTTAAAACCCAAGTTGATTTTAGAGTTATATTATGCTATAACTAAAAATCTTGTTAGCCTATTTTTATAACATTTCGCCCGCTATCTGCGCTGAAAGTTCCATCAATTTGTTCAAGCTTAATTCGCGAAGAAAGCCTATTTATATGTAAATGAGTGTATAAAGTGGTAATGCTCGAGCATAATGCGTGTGTCGAGGCTTACGGGGGCGTACTTACTGACAGTATCTTCTAAATTTAGACGGCCATCATCATAGAATGTCACTATTTATGGAAAACAAGAAAAATTATGTGGTAGTACCTTATTTTTTTCTATTACTATTTCATGGGGAAGTGGTGCCTCTGTGATACAAGCCTAGCTTAGTTCAGAGGCAGCAGTTCATAATTAAATTGTAGCACTTAAATTATTTTAGTTGTAAGTTTGATTATCTTAGTCTTAAGCTACAAATTTTGTAAATAGGTACCTAGATTTAAATTTGAATAAAATTTGATTTGATTTGCCGCTAACGAGTCAACGGTTCTAGAAGTTTAGTGTTACTTAAAATGAACCAATAAATGACCCAAATAGTTAGTAACTCTTAATACTAGATATTGCCTAAACGAAAATAAGAAATTTAAAAAGAAAGCATTACACTCTAGTCTTTTCCTCGTACTATCAAGATACATTCCATTACCATTTGGCCAAGAAATAGCCATTTAGAAAAGATTGCGAAATCAAAATTACTGAAACTCTGGAGAAATATGTAGTGTTTTTCCGCTGCGACTGCTCCTTAACCGACATCAAACAACAAACTTGATGGTTTTAGGTGTGTTCCTCCATATACCACCGCCACACCTCACCTCCTAACCAACGTGGCCTCCGTGGATCTCAAGATCTTCCCAACACCGCACCTTGTGTCTTGAAGCTTTGCTGTTCTCTTTCGGCAAGATATTCTAGTCGACACGTGTTTCGCCTCTCCACGAGGCATCCTCAGGACTCGTGTTGACTCTCCGAACGTCGGTCCAATATCTTATCGCAAAAATAATGCTTGTAAAATTTGCGAGCTTAGATAATACAAAAGTATTCAAAATAAATACTCCTACGACCGTTATATAAAAAAAATAGACCATTTATCGTCGCTTAAAATTTCGATTAATTTTCTTCTAACGTCGATTAATATGTGTCTAAATTGTAAGAAAATAAAAAAAAACTAAATTCACAAAAACTGATACAAATGGAGAAAACACAATTGTTTTTTAATAATAATAAAAAAGCTAAGTCAATTAATACGGTAAAGTAAGCAATACTGTGTAAAAGTTATAATTAAACTATATCGCTACATCTACATACGAGTATGTACCTCTCAAGATACTAGTTACATTAGAACAAAAACCTTATTACCAACTATCACCCTTTATTCTCAAGCTTTACACATGTGAAGCAACTATCTATCAAATATCTCAAAAATAGAGGCATTTCGTAGTTTTTAAGCCACTTTAATACGGGTTTAAGAAAAAGTGGCTCTATGGCAAATTTTCCAATCAAATAATACCCACTTCTGGCATTGTTTATTGGTTTTACTTTAAACTTTTACAGCTTACAATAATTGTTATTTTATACGAATATTTCAAATTACAATTAAACTTTATCCTATCACTAGCTGTGCCAGCGACTTCGTCCGCGTGGAATAGTTATTATCATAAATTGGTTATAGTTAGTTAATCTTAAAAGATAGACATATATGTGTGTGTGTATATGTGTGTGTTCATAGTTTATTAATTTATTATTATTTGTAACATGTAAATTAGTTTGATTTTCTTTTATTTCCTCTGTTTAGTTATAGGTTTAATTTTTTTTTTAAATATTGTATTTATTTGTACGCCACCGACCAAACTGATTTCTGTCACCGTTTTCTTGCTAAGGTTGCCTGGAAGAAATCACTTAAGGTGATAAGGCCGCCCACTTGTGCATTCTTTTATAGTTTAAGCTCATTTCATATTGTAATTTATTTTTGGTGTGCATAATAAAGTTATATTGTATTGTATTGTTGTATATACTGTTGCGGACATTTTGTTAGATCATTTTAAGAGGAATAATTCTTTAATACATACACACATTTACGTTTACTTTTATGATATCTTCAACCGTTTTCGCGGCGCACGCAACGACAGCTCTTAAAGATGAATAATTTTCCCCGTTTTTTCCACATTTTTCATTGTTTCTTCGCTCCTAGTAGTTGCAGCATGTTGTTATAGTCGTAGCCTAAAGCCTTCCTCGATAAACGCTCTATCCAACACAAAAAGAATTTTTCAATTCGCACCTGTAGTTCCTGAGATTAGCGCGTTCAAACAAACAATCAAACAAACAAACTCTTCAGCTTTATAATATTAGTATAGACTAGCTGGTTCCCGCGACTTCGTCCGCGTGGAATAGTTATAACCATAAAAACGGGTTATATTTTTTTGATATCTTGAACCGTTTTCGCAGCGCACGCAACGGAAGCCCTTAAAAATGAATATTTTTTTCAGTTTTTCCACATTTTCCATTATTTCTTCGCTCCTATTAGTTGTAGCGTGATGTTATATAGCCTAAAGCCTTCCTCGATGAATGGTCTATCAAAAACAAAAATATTTTTTCAAATCGGACTAGTAGTTCCTGAGATTGGCGCGTTCAAACAAACAAACAAACTCTTCAGCTTTATATATTAGTATACATGATAATTAGAGTCAGCTGCTTCATCTGTGTGTAGCTTTTTAAAGCACCGAGTAACCTGAGCATGTACCGTCTCCAGTGTAGCGAAAAATTACTCCAAACTCACTTTTGTGGCATTTTGCGATAAACTAATTTGGACTTTCATATATACTTAAAAAGTACTGAATTAAAGTGGCGTTTGCTACATTACAATGATTACATAAAAATAAACAAGTTATACTTAAGTTTATGTTTTTAAATTGGTCATGTTTTTTCATTATTTACTAATTGTGTTTTGTGATGCTTTTAGCAACAAATCTTTTTACAATTTGATGAAATTTGACACGTGTTTTATATATTGTTTTTTTTTATAGCATTCATAGTAACTAAGGTTTCATTAGTTACAATTGAATAAATGTAGTGTGAGTCTACGACATTTTTAATATACTTTTCGTAGACGATCTACGAGCTGTAGACCGTCTACGACATGGACTATTAAAAATAACGGTTGGTGCTTATTTTGCTGTTTATTCATTTTAAGCGCCATTAACGTTGGAAGATGATCTGAAATGTGTCGAGACGGGGTAAAAGGGGCCTATAACTTGTAATACTAGCTTTAGGCGTTCGTAAACCTTATGGAAGAAACAAAAAGATTTAAACGCGTCGTAAACTAATGATTAATTTAGGAGCAGACATTGTAATGTAGCGCAAGGAAATTGTATTTTTCCCCTAGATCAATGAATGCTACGTACTCATGTTTTTGATCATTTTTAGGGTTCCGTACCTCAAAAGGAAAAAACGGAACCCTTATAGGATCACTTTGTTGTCCGTCTGTCCGTCCGTCCGTCCGTCTGTCAAGACCCTTTTTTTCAGGAACGCGTAGAGGTATGAAGCTGAAATTTATATCAATTACTCAGGTCTACTGTCCCTTGAAGCTGTGAAAAAATCAAACTTCTAAGCCAACGCAATCAAAAGATACAGCCATTTATGCCGCAAATTTTCGACACTTGCAAGGGAATCAAAACCTACAGGGTGCTTCCCGTGAACTCAGAATCTTGAAATTTGGTACGAAGCAACGTCTTATAGCATAGATAAAGGAAAAATTACGAAAACCATAAAATTTTAGTTACATCACAAAATATTTAACCTTGCAGGTTTGTACGGAACCCTCGGTGCGCGAGTCCGACTCGCACTTGGCCGGTTTTTTTCATGAATAATATGACTAAATTAATAAAAAATGATGTAATGTTAAAATTCGTCTGCTAATGAAATTTGTTTGTTTTTCAGAGCAGACTCGCACCATCAAAATTCCAACTAACCACAACCTACAATGTAATATGTGTCTTCAAAAATCTGTATTAATAAAACCACGAGACACGCTGGCGCTCATGAAAGAACCTGAGAGTCGTGCCAACGATGTTGAAGACAAACCACGTAATAAAAAGTCCACTGACACGTTTATATAATATACTAGCTGAAGCGCGCGACTTCGTCCGCGTGGAATACTTATTACCATAAAAACGGTTCTAGTGAGTTAACCTTAAAACATAGACATATACTGTTGCGGACATTTTGTTAAATTATTTCAAGAGAAATAATTCTTTTATACACATTTTTTCGATATTTTGAACCGAAGCGCATGCAACGGATGCCCTCAAAGATGAATAATTTTCCCCGTTTTTTCCACATTTTCTATGGTTTCTTCGCTCCTATTAGTTGCAGCGTGATTTTATATAGCCTTAAGCCTTTCTTGATAACTGGTCTATCCAACACAAAAATAATTTTTCAATTCGCTCCAGTACTTCCTGAGATTAGCGCGTTCAAACAAACAAACATACAAACAAACAAACAAATTCTTCAGCTTTATAACATTAGTATAGATAAGAATAATATTAGGATTTATTTGTTTACTTGATACACTAAATACGGAACACATGCTCTACAGCTTTAGTATTACTAGAGCTATTATATTTAAACCTTGTCAAAGAGAGAATATACGAGTATATGAACGGTGTTTATTTTTTTACTGCGAACTTAATTGTTTCAAACCAAATTATTACTTGACAACTTAACCAAATTATGAATCCCAAATACAACAATGAGTCGAATTCCAATAATACGACACTCTAAGCCTCGAAGTTAGAGCTACTATATACTATACTATAAACAAAAACTATAGATACTACTGTTGTACATACAAACATGCCTACTCTGTATTCTTTCCACGTGGAAAATAACTACACCGCCCTTCATTTAGATAAAAGCTCCGTAAAAAACACTTAGTACCGAATAGCATTAAGTGATTACTACACGATCAGAGATACTAGTTGTCCTGTGGCATAGATATATATATATATATATATATATAACGTACAACATATATACAGGATTAATGGGCTCTAACGCATATCCTTATAATTAAGGATGGCTTTAGTACGCCAAGAGTAAGAACTTTTGTACTACGATCCTAGAAAATTCGAAAGAAAACCGCTGTTACATGCAAACAGTTCATCACCACATTACTACTACTAGTAGTAATGGAGGTCAGTGTTCATCACCCTTCTTCTTCTTCTTAGTCGTTGTCTTCATTGCTGAAGGTCGTGTCTAGCTTGAAGTCTTGATCACTTGGTGCACTATGCTTCTCCATGATGTCCTGTCCTCCGCGGTCTTGAGAGCTTGGGTTATTGGCAAGCCTGTAAGGGTCTTAACTAGGTCAGACCAGCGGGTAGGTGAGCGGCCGCGTGATCTTCTCCCATCGACTTTGCCAATTACCATCAGTTTTTCTAAACTGTCAGGGTCCCTACGAGCAATGTGTCCGAAATATTTGAGAATTCGCTGAAAGCAGATAGCAGACAGTCTTGTGGTTATCTTGAGCTCTTTTAGAATAGATACGTTGGTTCGGCGTGCAGTCCACGGGATACGCAACATCCGTCTCCAACACCACATCTCAAACGCATCTATTTTGTCTCTTTCTTTCTTCCTAATTGTCCAGGATTCGGCGCCGTAAAAGAAGATAGAGAATACCAACGTACGCACCAGCCTCACCTTGGTTTTTCGGGATATGTTACGGTCTTTCCATATTCTAGTGAGTTTAGTCATAGCTGCTTTGGACATTTGGATCCTCCTGGCTATTTCTCTTTCCGTGCCCACCCTTTCATCACCCTTAATACTGTATAGAAAATTGATTTCTTTTTATCAGAATTGCCAAAAGTCGTAAAATAAAAGTTGTTGCTTTTGGCGTACTTAAGTCGTCTTTAAAAGGCTATGCATTAACCCAGTATGTGTATACAACCCCGCTACGGTAAGGGACAAAAAGCACCTTGCGTGTGACTTGTACTTATATCTGTTTTATCGAGCATGACCAGCTGTCAACGTGTAGGTATTACATAAAGGTACATATGTATTTATATACTTAGGTATTGCTCTCGATTGGGTGATTTATATTTTTTTATACACATGACCTCACTAAGACGACGCACATACAAGCGACACTGTGCTTGAATATGAAGCATGAATAACTCGCTCTAAATTGTAATAATATTATGTAAGGACGTATCGCGCGTTAACATCTTCCGTAACTATACATTTCTGCCAGCTATGAAAATAAAATAACCACCCACCAGCCACCAATAATGCCAGCACCACCATTTATTTATCCACCACTGTATTTATCTTATTCAAACATAAAACGGCCAAAAAAACAAGACGATTTCAATTTATAGGTCACATCTACTCCCATCATCATTATTTCATTTTATTCACATATATATTATTTTAGGATAATCATTCCTTCATTTGCCGTAACATTATAGGTAAATATGCCCACACACCCATCGTTCAATATTTATTCTGTGTAGATAGAACTACACGAGCGATATGGATAATTCCATCGTCTGAGGGAATTCCTGGAAGATCTTGAAAGGAACGAACGTGGTAAGCTCCAGGGAACTTATCTACTGAATTTCAGCTTTCGTGTTCTAGTAAGCTCCTTTATAGGGGCTATTAGTATTCTAGATTTTGTAACAGTTAGTTTATTTTTTTTTTACAAAATGTAGACTTTTAGGGCATTTTAATTCAAAATAATAAAAAATACCTATGGTTAAATTAATTTAAGATATATATGAGAGCACTTAGATTATCTTAAGGCTTTTCGAAAGATTTTCTAAGTGCCCCTTTTTTGTAGTAGTTAGAAGTAGTATGTTTAGTTTTTTTCCCTTGTTTTTATATTTTATTATTAGATATATATAATGCTCCTTATTCAGCTATGCACATTATCTAGTAAAACTTAAGTCTCATTAAAGTATGTTAACAATTTAGAAGTGAGAAACCCATACTGGTTACTTAGAAATTACAGTGATATTAATATTAGATTAAAGAAGTCAAATAAACAGTCATGTCTCAAAGTGAAAACAGTATCTTTGAATTAAATTTCTAATACGACCTAGAAACCTAACGTTATGAGTCAACATTCCTTCTCGGCAGGTAATTTTAAATTACAACCTTAAAAGCAAGAATTCCTCGAACAAAGACAATCTGAGGCTGATCCTAATTCGATAATTGGCTGTTCAGGAAGTTTTCAGTAGTTTCAGAAGGGGCCGCTGGACCGCTCGGGTAAGATTCGTTAATAAAATATTTTTTGGGAAGCTTCCTCATTCCGACGCGCAGGTAGTTTGTGTTTGTTGGAGAATACACTATAATTATCGCAATTAAATATGTTAGTTTTTATACAACAGAGATAAATATAAGATGACAAATTTAGACTCAAATTTATAATATTCGAACACGTTCAACTAAGTTTGTAAATACATATGTATGTCAGGTAAAATTTTGAAACATATACGATTTTTGGAAATACAATATACTATTAATTGAGTAAAACCACACAATAATATTTTAATAAAATCATGTCATCATGTCATTAAAGTTTTTGTTTACTGCCAATATTTACTCGTAACAACAGAAGAGCAACATATTAGGTGTAAACGTTCCACCGCTATCTGTCGCAGCAATCTCGCATTTTGTCATGAAAGTAGTTCACTTGATATTTCCCGTCTCACGCGGCGCACTATCCCACATCTCACAATACGAACAAATGAAAACAAACAGCCAGCTTTCCATTGTGAGAGGACGGACGGATTCAGCTTTACAGTCAGGGGGACTCTTCTTAACTACTTACTACCTACTTAATAAAAAAAATATTTATTGTCAGACACATAATCCATAAAATACAGACAAATTAAACACACTAGCTTAATACACTAGAAATATATACCACGGCTCTTTGCCCAGACAGAATTAGTAGACATTTATAGACATTATATGACAGTTGCATAAAGCAACTGTCATATAATGAAGGGTGATAAAACAAATAATATTTGTTTTAATACCCGTGTTATATGCAGTTGCATACACTACTTTATCTTCACTAATGCAATTAATCAAACAACAAGAGTAAAAGCTGACAATAGTTTATAAATTAAATTCACGCGTACGTGTATTGTCACAGTGATTTTGCCGCCATTAAAATCTAACCAATGAGAGCGCAGCTGCGCGCATCAATAAAACGCGACCAACCTGATTGGCCCTGCAATCAGGTTGGTCGCGTTTTATTGATGTTATAATGAGATATTACGATATCGATGTGGATATTATACCATCATGTGAAATTGCTTAAATTGAGTGTTTTGTTGTCTGCGCTATAACAGTAGTAATTATAAGTCAAGTATTGGAAACATAAGTAGAATGTTACAACATCAGTGTAGATAAAAAATATTAATAAATGTATGTATGGTGTGACAAATTAAATCAAGTTATTATATTATTATTTGCATGACCAAAATGCTGGCCTTTTTCTGGCTCAACGTATCAGCATTGCCATCCAGCGTGGTAATGCGGCCAGTATGCTGGGCACGCTGCGCCCTGGTAGTGGGCTGGAGCACTTAGATTATCTTTAGGCTTTTCTAAAGATTTTCTAAGTGCCCCTTTTTTGTAGTAGTTAGAAGTAGTATGTTTAGTTTTTCTTCCCTTGTTTTTATATTTTATTCATGTAAATAAAGATATGTAAAGTACAGTTATTATATATTAAAGGTAATGGAGGTCGTGCAAAATTCTAAGAGTGTAGTTACAGATGTTAGTTTTTAACTCATCGTTATGCAGTGTTTAAAACCACACCCCTAAACGTAAGCCTCTTGGTGTTACTTGACTTGACTGGCCTGTTAGCTTAGTTGGTAGTGGCTCTGCCTTCTAATCTAGAGGTCGCGGGTTCGATTCCCGCATGACACAAGTATTTATGTACTTACTTTAAAAAATATATATAATTACTTGTGTTGAGTCTGTCGTTTGTATGTATAATAAGTATGTATTTACAAAAGAAAAGTATATAAGTATTATATCCGTTATCTAGTACCCACAATACAAGCGTTTGCTTAGTGTGGGGCTAGATGGCGCTGTGTGCAATGTCCCGGAATATTTATTTATTTATATTTATTTGTTAATAAATCGTAAGAGAGCCTTCTTATTAAATCGTGGAACAAAATTCAGTAAAATTTACAGACTCAAACATCGAGCTATGTGAGTAAATATCAGTGTCTTTATTTTTCGAAAGGTCAAAACAATGTTCAATTAGTCACTTCTTGACTTATTTTATTAACCAAAGCCAGACCACGCTTCGCTCATAAAAAATATTTAAAATTCTGGCCCAATTATATTCCTAGAACCATTCCTGTAACCGAGAGGCGAGATTGCAACGTCAGCAGAATCTTTGTAGGCCAAGGCTCTTCGCTTCTGCTTGTCTCGAATAAATGAGGTTATTTAGCTCCTTTTAAAATAATGAACGAACATTTAACGTCCGCTTAACGGTAATAAACGTCAATCTATTTTATTTAACGCTGAGCTCAATTGTTTATTCTCCCCGGGTCGTTATCGTTTCGAAGTACATAAATAGCTGATTAATCTAAAATACTGATATATAATGGAATGTTTAGCTGTTTACCCGGAGAGCATTAATTTGGTAACTTAATTTCTCAATCATTTGAAATCGGGTCTTATTTGATATAATATTCAATTAAAACTCAATATCTTCAATTAATTTGTGACGATGTTTGTTGACTAAGCGCCAATTACGAGCCTTCTAAGAAAGTCACTCCAAATAAATTTAATTATATCGAAAATAGAGCCTCTTTGTTTTGTGTTTGTCTTTATAAAACGGAACGAGGAGCTCTTGTCAGTATAGTTATTTGTACCTATACGTACGGTAGTAAAGTAGGTTTGCGGTTTGGTTGAAAAAATTGAGACCTCTGATAGTAGTTTGCTATGACACCATGAGTTTTGAAATAAGTATTAATAAAGCTTAACATGCACACTGCACACTATTTATATCATCTTGCTAGATAGCGCTGTGTGCAATGTATTTATTTATTTATTTTATTATTTAATCTCATTTGCAATGTTATTAGTTATGTCATTAGCAAGTTTATACAGAAATGCAGAATACAGTCGCCATAAATTCTACTAAATACAATACAATTCACAGTAATATCAAGCTATCCAATTCACCAGTATCGTAGTGGCATTCAATTTTGGGCGCTTCCGTGGGTCGGTTGACACATTAAATTGTAGGTCCCGGCTGTTTGTTTAGTACGGCAGTCGTTAAGCCATGTCAGAAGCCCTTATTGCGGCTGTATGAACTCTCGGCACCAGAGTTGGCCACTCTCATTCGATAAGAAGAAGACCAATATCTTGTCTAGTCTATATTGACTGTATAGACATTGTTATATACTAAGACAAAGTGGGATCATTTGCACAGATATAATATTAAGACGTAACAACATAACGGCCGAGCTTGTTCCACAAACACATTAACAAAGCAATCTGAATGAGGTACTAGGGAGGCAAAGATAGTTACGAATATCAGTAAGGGATCTAGGTTTATATTTTTGGTACCTATATATTTTCTAGATTATTGACTAACTTGTATTTTTTTTTACTAGAAATGGGTTTGCACTTGCCCGTAATTCACCTGATGGTAAGCAATCATTACGGTCTAGGATGGAACGTGCTTACCCAGTATGAACCGATTCACTCTCGCTTTAAAGATCGCAAGGTTACGTAGGTATTACGTTAGCTATCTTACAATCGATTTTTCATGAAACTTGAACTAAGTACATATTCAGATTTTAAAAATTTCAGAGAAAAGTCTTGTACTTAAATACTAAAAGCTCAAATAGATACATGGACGTAATGAAAAACCCTAATTTTGATCTTACTTGTTTGCGATTAAGTCTTCTTAGAATTCTATGTATTTGTATGAAGAATAAAGTGTTTATCTAATGTTTAATCTGGGTCTTCAAATCCACAGTAAATATGTTTCTTCTAGGCAAACGTGCGACATCTTAGGCTGCAGTGGTACTTAACATCAGGCAGGGTGTAGGTAAACGTTAGCCTATTCCGCATTAAAAAAATGTTCTTGTCAACGTTTCTATCATTTACTTACGTTACGACTTCTAAGATGTACAATAACACTTAAATGTTTTTTACTGACTCAAAACATTTCCTACGCAGTCTGCGGCCATTTTCATAACTTGAATAGGTCCTGAGCGTCGGCGCGGTGCTCCCATCGCCCCAAGTGCTATCACAAACTCAAGTTGGAAAACAAATTCGAAAAGGAACGCTCTCTGCCGTAGTCTGGAAATACTGACATAGTATATTAAAGGATAGACCTTGTTGTATGTTCCTCGATCAATCCAACGAATACAGATCACTTCGAAAAGATTTAAAGGACAGTTTGATTGGGAGGATAGGCAGGAATTAACCTTACCCATTGCTGAATTAAGGAATCTAAAGGGCACAATCCCCGAGGCAAATACTCACCACGCTAAGGATGGTGTAAGGTTTTCTTAATGCAAGATAAGACTCACGTTTGACTAAAACCCGCGAACCCAAGGAAGCATTATTGTGTAATGAGTTGAATAAAGGCGTGACTGCCCTTGTGTACGACTTGCTTACTTATTATTAACTAGTGGACGCCCGAGGCTTAGTTCGCATTATATTGAGATAAAAAATAGAGACATGACCTCATACTTCCTACATACAAAAAATCATGATGATCCGCCGTTTTTGCGTTATGAGCGTTTAAATAAACAGACAAAAATATAAAAACTACTGAAACGTGTTCTGTTATGGATTTAAAGTACATATACCCAAACATATATTTTTAATATCTTCAATGCTCAAACTTTCGACTCTCTTCAGCTTTATTATATGTATAGATTTCTTCTTAAAAATGGTGCACTTTGGCTATATGCTATGCTGCTGTTCTATGTCAATGCCTCGAAGTGAATTTTCCGATCCAGTGATTGTCGTTAGTCAGAATGCGGGGCAATAAAGTAGAAATGTTGGGCCCCACTGAAGTTGGTTATGTTTAAAATCGAGTTAAGGACAAACTAGGGTGCGGGCTGCGGTTGAAAGGGATTGCCCAAATTAACGTCACGTGAAATAAGATACGGCTTTATATTTTGTGAACAAAGTGCCTCGTTCATTTTGTTTCGGGTAATAACTTAAAATGTTTAAATAAGTCGTAAACTGCTAAACAAACTAACCACACAAACTTTATATATACGCGCCACATTGATGCCATAAACCATATCCGTACTACAACGCGAATATAACGTTTTCATTTTGTGACGAGCTCTCCACAACACATGGTGTTTTTCTACTAAAAACTGTCCCCGCTGGGGAAAACTTTATGTTGTTCTGAAAACATTATCAATAAAACATTACACAACTCCTTAACAGGTATATACGGGTTATGTTCGCCATCTATTCCTTCATATTGTAGGTCTCGATATATTTTACGAGTGATTTTATTAAGATCTTTTATCCCCGCTGTAAAACCTTGAGTGGGTTATAAAGCTTGATTCAAAACAAATGATACTCAACAATAATACTGTTGTGAGGTTTTGTATCCTTTTTATATCGCATTTTACAGTTTATTGGCTTTAAACAAGTACATAGGTTAGAAGGAAATGCGTTGGTTTGTTTTGTTTCAAATGCATCAATCAAATACATAAGTAGATAAAGGTAAGCTTAGCTCTTAGTTGATGATGATTATATTTAGGTATTCAGACTACTTGATTTTGAATTGGCATATTAAAAAAATGTGTTTATAGCAAAATAGTAGATAATAGCAAACATAACACAGGACCAATTCAGGCATACATTTTTTCAGTGATAAATCTTAAACTAAAATTATAATTAAGTATCTGGGTAGCCTAACCTAAAATACATTAAAATAATAAGTAAAGATTAAAAAGGATACAAAAACACTAAGTACACATATGTATCTACAATTATTAAGGTGGCAGCGACCTGTCATTGGAAATCTTGTCCCCCGAGTGGTTGGATCGATGAAGGGTCGCCCATACATCATCCACGTACACCCCTACACGCAGTAATTTGTAACACCACCCCGTATACATATAATATATTTGTATGGTTTTTACGAAGTTTCAGATGGTTCAACTTATACATCCATTAAGTATGATGCACATAGTAATGATATGTTGTACGGTTAAAAAATTGTGCTGCTAAGAAAAAAAGATTGTATATTTGTATATATGTATGTATATAGATTGCTTTAAGCAATAAGGCCGCCACTTGTGGCACTAGTATAAGTATTTTTTTTCTTCTTTCTTTGTAATTATTACCGTGTGTTGCAATAAAGAATTTTCTATTCTATTCTATGTATCAATTTAAAGTACCAGCAATTAACGAATTAAGGAATTGCTTTATTGAATTATATACTTTATTTATTTACAATAATAAAATATAAAAACAAGTGAAGGAAAACTAAACATACTACTTCTAACTACTACAAAAAGGGGCACTTAGAAAATCTTTAGAAAAGCCTAAAGATAATCTAAGTGCTCCAGCCCACTACCAGAGGGCAGCGTACCCAGCATGCTGGCCGCATTGAATTATAGAAAATGCATATAGCGTTATGCTTCGTGCTTTGGTTGTATAGTGCGAACTGTCAAACTAAACTATTTTTATATTGGGTCTTTGAGTCAGATAAGAGCAAGTAAACAAGAACCTGCATATTTCTAGTATTTAAAGAAATTGCTTCGATATGTTTTTGTATATAAAAGATTTGTAATGTACGCGAATAATTATATACATAACTACTTATACCCACACCTTAAAAAGCTCGACTCTGTAGTCAGGTTAGTATCATAAATCATAACACATACAAGTATACAAATCAATACACACACGCAGAGTTCTATTTGAAGCTATGAAGACATAAAAATGCTCCATAAAATATCGATGCATTCGATAGAGAAAGGTTTCTATTGTACGTTTACTATGAGGGTCGTTTCAGCAAATTTGATTTAAACAAACTGAATTACTATATTGATATGTTTATTCCGACCAAAAAGTGTAGGAAATATAGCGGCGCCACTTGTATAATGCCATTGAACAAGTATTTGGCCTTTTCCTGGCGATAACTGTGTTGGGATCATGAAAATAATAAGACATCTATAATAAAATTTTGGTTTACTAAATTTTTTTTCGACGTGCGTAATTATTTTTAGTACAGAAGAAGAATTGAGATAATACTTTCATTTCTATTCTTTTTGGTTCTACTTGTATCTATTAATGAATACTTTGTAATAATTGTTTTAAAATTTACCACAATTAATACAATCAGTAACTAATTGAGAGCTAATAATCAAGTATTTCTAGTATCTAGTACAATACAGTTAGTAAAAGCATTAGTGATCAATCGCAAGATATAGTGGATGAGGACCAATTCTAAAGCAATTATTTATCAATAAACAAAGTACCTATGTATAGATCATGTGTATAGTTGTATATACAAACTACGAGTATACAATCATTACATGATTTTTCAGTGTACCTAATATACAATTTAAATTTAATTAGCTCAAATGTATTCATTTTATTGAATTCAAAATCTGGACTAGAAATACCAATTATTACTTTTGTTTAAGGCATTATTTCTTTAATTACTGTTAATCAATACACGTACGAGTAGAATGAATGGGGTCGGGTGGAAGCTTGTAAAATACAATAGTGAAACCATAAAGCGAGTGCGAGAATCGCGCAAGTTTCGTAGAGCTTTAAAGCGCCGTGTCCCATGCATACTTGTTATACATACTGCAGTATAGATTACATACCAAAGGAAGATTGAGTGATGAATTAATACATTAATTGTTAGTGCACAAACAAAGAGTTTGCCACAATACACGTTTCATGTTTTTTTTTTCATTTTTATCCAAAATCTACAAATGTTTTTCCACACAAACTGCAAAGCCATTGTGTTATGTGATTAGTATTTTAGAGGCGAGCTCAATGTTCCATTACCTGTAATTTCATACAAAGTATAGATTTTTATTCGTATTTGAATCTTACAATACAACAGTTTTTGTATGAAAAACGAGCCGGTCACTCCGCCTTAAGAGGGCTCGTGGCTCGCGTGCCGCCGCCATATTACTAAGTTTGGGGCGACATGGCGACATCGAGCGTACGGCGGGAGACGCGCGTACTATTTCATGTCACTGTTTATTGTTTACCTCGAGAATAAATTATGTGGACACGAAAACACGTAAACAAGGGCCCTTAAATAGTCACTCTTATGAGTTAACCCGTACGTTATAATCTGTGGGGTTTTGTTCTCATATTATGTATAGGTATACATATGTACAATTTATTCATACTTACATAACTGGTAAATAATAATCTGAATCTTTATCTGAATTATTTTCAAGCACTTTCATGGCTTTATTTTGTATGCAAGAATCAAGAATGCTTCATTGCAGGCTATCTATGTAATCAGTAAACACGCTTATGTAAAACCCATTTAGTAGGTATCTATTTTTTTTTTCTATTTATTTGTAACTATAATATAATATAATATATATAATATAATATAATGTTTATTTATTGGACAGCAAAAACCTTATAACTAAGTTACAACATTTGTTTGTTAGTACTATATTTATATTACTATGTTAGGATCGATTACAAATGATGTGATCTATGTTCCCCACACTAGGTTCCCCTGTGTCGTGGGGAAACGCGCTCATCCTTCTGGATTTCAGATAATAATCTATGTACATTTAACAAAAAGTTTTCTTAATTAATCTACCTAACGCTAGCGCTAAACCTAATCAATGTTCATTTGTACGAGGAAGTAGGTGAACGTATCTAACTTGTATAGAAATAGACTAAGCTTAGGCTGTACTTAGCTAGTGTACGATAATGCGATCCTTAAAACAGGTCGGCGTTTTAGATATGAATCGGTATCTATTCCCCGTACACGCCATAGGACGAACAGACAATGCGGTAAGACTACATTCTGGCACTAGTCCAGAACCAATAGAAAAATAGGTCTTATTAGTCATAGGAGCACGCCAAAACACACACTACTCATCCAAATTGAAATTGTATATTTTGTTCCCCGATGCAGCGTAAAATATTCATGGAAAATCCTACGAATATTATACGGGTGTAGTTTTTAATAATGCGTATGTTTGTTATTTTTACGATGTATCTGTCCAAGAAAACTCCACTAACGAATTGATTCTGTGGGGGAGTCACGACCCTCAGCCATGAGGAAATACGACTTACACAGAAAGAGAGATAGAGAAAGAGAGAGAGAGTTTGTTACTTTCATGCATTCAACCGTTGATCTGCATTGCATGAAATGATATGATAACACTACAGAGCGTCGCAAGTCTTAAATATAATCGTAGTGGCAGTTGATAAGTACGTAATATTATTTTAGTTGTCTTTATTTTTTCGATCAAGGGGAAGGTCTTAACCCTGAAAGTTCCACAGAGTGGCACAACAAATCTTTACAAATGACGCCTCGGGAGCCGCGAAATAAAGACTCACCAAGGGAGCTCCTCTCACTCCAACTCTTTACGATTACGACCGAACTCAGTTCAGTTAAGACCAACACAAAGAAGTTACTTTTTTATCATTCTTCCCTCTTTTCAGGTACCTGTAGGGCTGCAGCGCTATGCTAATGAGGGTAGAACGCCGTATTTATTATAAGGGGGAGCGTTTCATGTTTTAGGGGTTGAAATTTTTTCACGTTTATAACACTTTACTAACGATCGCGGACGCCGTAAACTTACAGTTTAGTAAATCAGGGGTTTAATTTGAACCCTTGACTATTTGTATGCCTTTGCAACGCATATTCATTGCATAAGTAGACAGAATAAGCTTATTATGTTACCAATAACGAGTCAAGCTTACAACATCAGTTTGCTTACATCAATAGGGAAACGAAGCAAATATTTCAAAATAAATTATTCAGGACGTTTCCCGAAAAGTAATAACGTCAACCTTAAGTTACATTAGGGTACGCATAAATCACTATACGACACATGAGTCTAATAGATCAAATTTACAAAATAAATTATCCAAAAAGGTTCAAGGTGTTTTAAAAAATATATTGGTTTTTTTAAAAGGTCCAGAAACAAACAAAGGAGTTTGACTTACGTGTGTGCAGTGTCCGAGCACGTGAGTGATTAGTGGGTGGTGGTGAAGGAGTCGCGGGGCGGGCGCATGACTCAGAGACAGCGGCCTCACTGCCGGAGCGCCCGCCCAGACGCGCGCCGCTGCCGACCACCGCCGAGCTACGAAGGCGGCGTAGCGCTACGAAATATACTCGTGTCGATATGGGTAATATTATCACTAAACTGATTTTTTTATGCTTTATACATAAGTACTTGTAAGTAATGTTTCTTGTATTAACGCTTTTGATTTTATAAAAAAGCTTACATCTGAACATTTACATTATGGCACGGAATAATTCATTTTTGGTATATAACAGTTAAATGATCAATTTTCTTGTTTCATTTTGTTAATATACTAAGTGGCACTCAAAATATTAGAATAAATAGAGGTAAATATAAAATTAATACCACATCTTTTTTTATAGACTCCTTTATCAAGGCTACACAAACGGAAGTGAAATAAGCTGAAACCGGGATTAGAGCCTTCGAATGAACGATCGTGGATTAACTATCTGACTACTCCGCGTTACTTCTAACGAGCATACCTATGTATTACCTACACCTACCTATTACCTATTTGACTAAAGAAAATAGACGGTAAAATGTACTCATAATATTTTCATTTATGTAACGAGATGACGTCATCGCGTAAGATTTTATTTAATATATGTACATACAACTATCTATTTGGTAACAGTGGTAGTACGAGAAAACCATTATAGACAAGGCTCAGAAATTATTGGTCTTATTATTTTCGACAAAAATAGATGCTTTCTGCTAGAATGTAGATAACCGATATCTTTTTTAAATAAAAGTTAAATACGTGGTCCATACTAATCCAAGAATTAAGGGCGATTGCCTGAATCAGCTATACCTACTAATGCAAAAAAAACTGAGTCACACAGTTTTATCGACGTTTCTTTTAAGTATATGAATAACGGAACAATTTTTCGGCGGGCTAGCTTACACCTTTAAATGTAATCCGGTGGCCTCGTGTGAGAGCCAGTTCCATTCCAGTGCAGGAATGTTCCTAGTTTAAAAAAACTATGTATTATCGAAATTTGTATGAAAATTCTCTCACGCTATTTATTGTACTGTGATCTCATCACATATATCCAATACATAAGAGCGTATATGTCTTCTACAATTCCTACACTAACATGCAGTAATGTATATAAAACTGCAGTATATTATATGAAAGCAAAAACCATACATACCTAATATAAACAAATCTTTATTACTCTTAAAAATCTATTTACAAGCCTACAACACAAGTGGGCTGATAATACCCATCACCACCAACGGAATGTCTTTGCGACAAATGTATCTCATTTAACTCCATCACACCAAAGTCGAAATCTGCAAACTTCTTTAACATCTCTGACCCGTCGAAAGAGTCCCTAGTTCTTCTGTTAGGTGCGTCGTCGGTGGCTGATGGTGATGATAATGATTTGCTGCGGTACTTAGAGTTGATTAGAGTGACGTGCAGTTTGATGTTTTCGCGGCCGTGCTCGCGGTTCATGTATCCTGTATAGAAAATAAAAAACTTAGATTAAAACAAGTTTTTGGGTATGTTTAAAAGGGCCTCTGACATGGCTTAGCGACAGTTGTACCATGTCGACCAAAATGAGTCTAAAATTAAGCGTGGCGTTTAGTGAGTGATTTCATTTTTATTTTTTTGGTTGAATGCTGCCAGGATCAAGTTGTTTCAATAATTAAATAAATATTCAGAATTTTTGCTAGTTTTAAACTTTTGATTGCGACGAAGTGTGCGTAACAAATGCTAAGTGTAATTGTTGATCTGTTGATTTCCATTGAAGCCGCATATGAGCGACGGATCTTCTTGAATTTTGTTATGGTGGTATATAGAATAGCATATCACTTTAATGTACACTAAAAGATATAAATTACAAAAGAAAATAGACATAAATATAAGTTAGTGGGGCATAACATTGGGCTAGTATATATAGTGAATTGATAGGAATTTTATACCGAATCTAGTAATAAATGCAAGTGAAGCCAGATCGATTCACTAGTTTTTATAATAATGCTTACCTGCTTTATAATACAAGTCCACGAGTGAATCCCCAAGTCTCTGTATAAGTCCGGAGCCGCTCCAGCCCTCTTCCGAGACGAGCCCATACAACACATCTATCTGAGCGGGGTCGTCGTTCATATACGACAGCCCTTTTAGACGGATCTTCAGGGGAAGGTAGTCGCGGAGCAGGGGACTGGAGTCATAACAAATACATATTGTAATTACATAGTATTTATTTAAATTTATGCTAGCGGAGGCAATCGCATGCGATTACCAACGTTAAGCAAAGGTCGACGCGGTCAGTCTTTGGATGGGTGACCGAAAAGTGGCATTCCATTTTGGGCGCTTCAGTGGGTCGAATGATACTTTAAATTGTAGGTCCCGGCTGTTTGTCTAGTACGGCAGCCGTTAAGTCAAGTCAGAGGCCCTAAAGGCGGTTCGAAAACTCTCAACACCAAAGTTGGCCACTCACATTCGATAAGAAAATTTAAAAATTATGTATACAGAAGTGTAGAATGGAATTTCTTTTTTTCTACATAATTGATAGTGATTATTAGATATGTAACTTATATTTTCGTGATTACAAAAGTGAAATAACTAGTCAGAAAAAGGGAATATAATACTACTACTACTACATGTGGCGCCACCATATTATTTACTTTTTGGTTTTGGTATAAAAACTGAAATATTTTCACATAAAAAAGTTTAGGAATATAGTATAAGTCTGGAACAAATTACATTTTATTCTAGACAAACACAGATCAGTTAACATACAAATAAAAACGAAATAGAAATAAAATAGCCTATGTATATACTTACATGACAATGTTTTCTTTAGCCTGTGCCAAGAGCTTGGAAGCCACAAGTCTCTCCTCGTTGTCCATCAAACACATAACACCAAGCGTCAGATGTAGCTTCTCAGCCCTAATGAATATAGACTCCTCTAGACCTCTGCTTGGACACTCCTTCAGCACTTGCTCCTGGAAAATATACCAATTGTATTTGTACAAAAGAGTAGCAATTTAAAAAAAATCAGATGCAATGTGGCAATGTTTAATATCTTTGCCATCTTTCAGTGCCTGAACATGCCAACTTCTTTCTTTCTTTGAGTGTGATTGAGTGTAGTTGAAAAATTATCACATACTGCAGATACTCAATTGAGTGTCAGGACTCTGATTGTAGTACACTCACTCTTTTTAGGGTTCCATACCTAAAGGTAAAACGGGACCCTATTACTAAGCCTCTGCTGTCTATCTGTCTTTCTGTTTTAACTTAATTTTTAAATATGAGAATATAATTATAAGAAATATTATAAGAACATCATTATAGTAAGTTTGTTTTTCTGTATGTAAGTAATTTTTGTATAATATATGTAAATACTGTCATTGAAGTGTTATAAATATAGAACATCAATAAACATATATGTACTTACCTTAAATATACTAAAATTGCTAATAATTTCAGAACTGTTCATCGGGACAGAAATGAAATGTGTGGCTCTTTGCCGCATTCTGGACGACATCACTATGAGATTAATTCTTCTTCTTGCAGCTTTCACATTCTGGAACATAATGAAAAATTATTAAAATAAAACATATTAAAAAGAAGCAGATTGTGCAGATCAGAGGTAATTAAGAACATATCATCATCATCATAAATTTAAGGGCCGTGCCCTTGTCTGTGGAGTATGTGCCATCCTTCCTGGTCTTCTGCCAATTCCTTGACCTCCTTATACGACATGACACCCGCCTTTTCTTTTATTTGCTCCATGTATGATCTTCTCGGCCTTCCTCTTCCTCTTCTTCTTCTTCCTTCCATGATGTTTCTTATAAATTCGTCATGTTGTATAAGGTGGCCAACCATCGTGCGGAAGGCAAGTGGGAAACCACCGCACTATACTTATCCCAATTTTGGAGTAAGAACATATCCAACCATAAAATACAGAAACACTATGTATAATATGATTTGATCAGGTGTTACTTTGGAGAAGTCCATTGCAGATGAAAACAACAATAAATAATCATAGTTCTATTATATTATGTTACATGAGGCACAAAAACATTTTAATTTTAATTGTGTAGTAGTAAGAGTTAGTTCTGTGTTTAAAATGTTATTAAAATTGTAAATTATTGTGGTGGAAGTTGTCATTATTTTAGATTAGTAAAGTACCTACTCATAAGATTATTGTATGTAACATGTAAAAGTACAGATGTATCACTTAGATGTAAGTAGTTATACATACTGTAAATTACACTTTGATATTACATTAAATAAAATAATGAAAAAAAATAAAGATAAAGAATCTTTATTGATGATGTAAAGTTGTAACATACATAGGTATAGGTGTAAGTACTAATATCATAGAATATGCTACACAAATTACAATATCTCGTCAAATTAATAACATTTATTTCATCAAAATAATTTAGTTTTAATAAAATTTTAAAATCAATGACTAATACTCTTTTTTTGGGTAAAAATACAGAAAACAATACTAATCACTCACAGATTCTGCCGGCCCGAGTATATGGATATCTCCAGCTTCACCCTGCTTTGGTATTTTTATAGTTGTTTTAGTATCTCTCTCTAGTCTCTGTTTAATTGCTCCTTTTTTTCCTATTATTGATCCAATATAGTGCCTGAAAAATAAATTATACAAGCTTAATTACACTTTTAAAGCCTCATAGAACTTTTTAGTAATAGGTCTTTACCTATGAAATTACTGTTTTTTTCTTACATTTTAATCTGTTTGTAACTTTTACATACAGCTATATTTTTCCATATACAATTTTTATTGTATCAATTGTTGAATTATGTACCTTTTAGATAAAAAAATGTATTACTAGTGCATATTACTTACAGGGAAGTCTTTGAAAACACCTCTTTCAATGTGTCGTCACCCGTCGGTTTCACTACTTTAACTAGGTATATTTTCATCATATACTCTGTTTTTGAGAAATTGATATACACAGTGCATAGCTTTTTTTCCACCTAACTATAGTTATCAATTGCATCTAAATCTGTTCAGACATTTCCGTTTCATTTGACAAAAAATGTTTGTATAGAAATATCATTTTTCTCAATTTCGTCATACAAATCGGCAATTTCATAGGTAAAGACCTAATATAAATAGCAAAAGTAAATTCAAAACACAGAGTCCAAGTTGCTTGGTAAAACATATTGATATACTTAAATCTTACTTTGAAACATGAAAACTGGTTGCATATCTTGAATTATCCAACATAGTCACTTCAAAGTCATCATCTTCATCTTCCAATTGCTCATCATTGTAATGAATTTCTGGGGAGAAAAAAAAACAATATTAACCTTAGTTCTTCATTGACTATGGATTATTAACCTTATATATAATGTATATCTAGACGAATTTTCTGATTATTATACATTACGTGTAGATTTATCATTTATCTTAAAGTCTAGTCTATTTAACTTCCAATCTGTGTAGAATCTACAGAGTAGGTACTTTACATTATACATACCATTCTCATATAAGTCATGTTCCTGAAATTCAGATACATTAGTCGTGGAGTCATTAATCCTGTAACATCGTCCTTCAATCCAAAGCAGTTCTGGTTTCAGTATATTCATAATTATTTTCTTAATTTACAAACGAGACTTTTATAGCCAATATTTCGAAGATTTCAAGTAGATTTTGTATCACATCAACACAACACTCAACAGTCACAGACCAATAAGAGATCTTAACAGCTGATTGTGAGAATGACATGACACTGACAAAAACACAGTTAGATTAAAAAAAATGCATACACACCATGATTCACACAACAACGATTTTTTGTACAATAAAATATGAACTCAAAATTGGTATGCTCTTGTTTATGACTGACCGACATAACCGAAATTATTTAAATCCAGTTTCCTCATTCCAGTGGTTAAATTCTCTTGGTCATTCCTGGATGGGTGACCGGAGGTAAAAATAAACAGTAGGCGGCCGAGGTAGGCGGTAATCTCTATTATTTAGATTACTCTATTAATCTAAATAAATTGAAATAGATCCGTGTATTACAAAGCTAAAAACCAATAATACCATCTCAAGATCGCCTATATTCTTTTTTCTCAGATTATTTTTTGTTATGACAATAAAGTTATGTATGCAAATAACAACCTGCTTATTTACATTTTATGTACATAATGCGTCGTAATTTGGCCTTACTAGTTTTTTCTACATACATATTTAACAAAATATTTATATCAGGTCCAATATAAAAATCGACTTTATTACCTTGAACTAGAGTTTAATTCTGTCAATTTTAGTGTAATCATTTGGAATAAACATGACCAATTTTATTTATTTATCCACTCCACACCCAGCAGACTGATAATTTAGATAAGCATATCTTTCGCTAGCTGAGCCTGTGTGAATGTAGTGCAAGAATTTTTATGAGCTCGACAGCTGTGTTGTTTATAAATATTCTTTGTTCTTTAAATAGTTCAAAATGACCCGGGAGTTCCAAAGATCTGTTAGTACCACCTACTACACGACCAACTACCAGTATTCTTATGTGCCTACCAAAGAAAATGGTAAGTTGAATGAATGTACCTGAGCTTAAATAGATAAAACAAATAATCTCGTGTTGTTGCGAGTAAGGCAGAGATGATGGTGTTTCTATGCTATGTCACAGACCAACAAGCTATGTTCAACAGATCAAGGTAGGTATGTAATTCATAAAATTTAATAGAAATACTTATATTTGATATTTTTTTGTCTCATGGTAATTAGTTGTAGCTATCTTAACTATGCTGCCACGAAACTATTCGACTGTTCCATTCTGCTAAAGTACCTACCTAAACGTAATCTGAAACTGGCCGTTCAACCTACATAAGGCTATGCCAATGCGCAGCTGCAAGAAAGCTTTGGGAAAAAAAGCTGGGACGATAAGAGGCACCGACAGGAGTTTAGGACATATGTACCTAGAGGGGCGTGAGGGCGTGATATGCTATTGGATTATAATGTAGTCGCGAGAAGTTCGTACTCGCGAATACATCTTATAATTTCTATACAAAAACACACATAGCTTGTTAAAATAATAGGCTAATTAAAAACATAGCAAACGAAATTTTAGTAAGTTTTAATTATGTAGCATACCTAGTATATAAGTATTATATCCGTTATCTAGTACCTACCCACGACACAAGCGTTTGCTTGGTGTGGGGCTAGATGGCGATGTGTGCAATGTCCTGGAATATTTATTTATAGTTGAATTTGTCATTTCTACCTGGCTATGTGGAAAAAATAACCTATTTTGCGCAGAAAAAGTTTGATCAATCATACACATAAATAACAGCATAGCGTTGCACATCTCTGTTGGAAAATCCCAATGTTTAATACTTACAGTCGTATAACAAACATGACATGACTACCTACTTATACTATTTTTTTTAACGGATTCGGTTCAACAAGATTTATCCACTATCGAATCTGCCATCGTTGCTTATTTTCTATTTAAATATTATACCTATCGTATGAAATGATGAAGTTATTTCATACGACAATGAGCAATGCAATTAACTTACATACATTGGTCATATCATAATGACTCCTTTTATAAAACTTATGAATTGAAAAAGCGTCTGGTGGAGCAGTTCGCATTGTTGATCGAGATATCCATTATAGTTACGGTATCGAATTAAAACAGTAGGTAAATTCAATACTAAACTGAAAAAAACTCGTCGTTGTAATGTAGAGGCAACTGAACACTCGCACGAAACTGAAAGAGGAATGAAGGTTTCAGTTAGCTTGCATTATCTGTGGATGTGACCTTGAGGAAATCTTATCAATAATGGTACTGTATAAGGGAAATCTCGTATCAACCCCAGAACCAGACTGATGAGGAAGTTAAGTGCTGTGTCACTATCTGTGATATAATTAACCACCAATGGATAAGAAAATGCCTTTACAACGTTGGCTATAGGTAATTTTGACATTCTAGGAATGGAAATAGTCCGTTTTCTGTTACATATCTCATTTAGTAAGTTATAACACTGGCGACTAAGTTAACAAAAAAGTTGTATTAAACAACTTAAAGAAATTTAATATAATGAATGATCATAAAGTACATTATTTATTGTTCATTAAGTAGCAAGTTAAAAAGGGTGCAAAAATCTAACAGCGCCAAGTCAGTCACAAGGCGTGTCATAGAGTTAGCGGTGTGACGTCATAGATGGGTTAGATATCTACGAGTAGGTACCTATGTAACAAGCCTATTAGGTCAGAGGCCCACCTAGATCATAGTAACGTCGAGTCGAACAGTATTTTTCGTAAGTGCTTCATTTATCTACTTAAGTACTTTTTTTTCGTTAGGTTTCAGTCCTAATTTGTAGCCCCCACTTAAAATTAATTTACCTAAAAATGTATACTAAAAGGTTTTTTCATTTTCAGACGGTGATAAAATGCATGGTTCCAGAAGAGTGATAACATTCTGTTTTTTGACGACAATACTTCCAACAATGCTCATCGTCATGCCTCTATATTTAAGAAATTATAAATACGCCGACGTAATGTACAAAATGTCAGATTCAGACGTGATTCAAATACACAAAGGTCAATCGTCCATATTTTGCGAAAAGCATTCTTTGAGGATGAACACTTCGTTCAACGCATTCCAGATGAAAGGAGTGCCCGAGCTGTCAGAGCAGAGAAAGCATATTAGGCTGAAGAAATCGATGACTCTACCTGACGACACTCTCGAGTACTGGGGGTTTTATCTCCTGAAAGGCGCCACTGTGGAACTGAAAGCATGCTCCAGATACGAGGGCTCCAAAATATTGGTGGTGAAAGGAGACAAAATTCTAAACACTTGCGGCATACTCGAAGGTTACAAATATAAAAAGGATCCGCCGATAGTGGAAAACCAAGGAAGTGTTCTCGTTACATTGGAAGACCCAAATAGGAAGAAACTGACTAGTCCTCTTATTGACGACTCCCTCGCTGAAGGGAAAGAAAACACGACTGCTGACTGGGAAAATGAAGAACTCGTTGCAGCTAATACAAATCAAACAACAGCTCTTTTAAGAGTTAGACGAGGCACGCGACTGCACAACCCTAACACCATCTTGGACACAGGCGTGCATCACGGAGGCAACGCAATAAATAACACCGAGAAAGAACAGGACAGTTCTGTTTCCAGCTTCGAAAATAATTTGCATGAATGCTACCATGACAATATACTAATGAACGATTTCTTCCCGTATGCAATACAGTGCAACAGTACTAACTACTTGGAACAGACTACAACATTGAAAGTTGTTCATGAAGTTCTCGTAGATGGATATTACTACTACATATTCTATAGCGACAATGATTTCGTAAGAAACGATATTCATGCAATCTTCGACATTTACAAGCCAACATTCCAATACGTAAACAATTCACATTCCAAAATGTGCGTGAACAAAACTGAATGCGAGTTCAACGTGAGTTTCTTTAGTGACGAGTTAGTGATAGTCGAAGTACCCACTAAAGACGGCTTACAAAATGATGACGACGAGATTTCAGTGTTGATATCTGTCTGCCACCCGAGAGTGGCTGTATACATTATTTTTCCTATTTCTGTTCTTTTGTTGATACTCTTGTTTGCATTTTTATGATATTTGCTAAAACTGCTAGTGTACTACATGTTAGTGAAAATGAACATTACCAGAAATGTGATATTAATTTATTAAGAGATATTCATTCGAAAATAATGTTAATACTATTGATAATTATATTATTACCTCAATATTATTATATCACTGTTACTAAAACGATTCACAGCATTTTAATTTGGAGAGGTCCTATATACTTGAAGCAGGCGTGCCGTACGAAGCGAGCGCGGCGCAGTGCGCGTGCGCCGGACACCACACGAGGGCCCCGCGTGCAGCCGGCCGGGCCTCGCGTGCTGCCCGCAACTTATCACTAACATATTCTACGTATGTTATCCAATATTATATGCATATTGAATTTTTGGATATAAAGTTCCTGTTACCGCTAGTTGTTTACATAGGAACCTTAATTACCAGTTTTGACAAAAGTCAATAATAGTATTTCCAACAAAATTTATTCCAAAAATATAAATAAATCGAAATGAACATAAAAACCATGTAGAAAACAATATTTAAAAATTATGTAAAATGCAAAAAGCAATGTATCGGGAATACAGGATTCAATGAGGACCTGTCAAAAGAAAGTAATGAATATTGAGGAAAATTTTGATTTATTATTTCCACATAGTTGTGTCCATAGTGCGTTTCACAGGCTCAGTAGGTAGTTCTGCAAAACAAAATGTACATAATTCAATATACGACGGCTAGAGAAATTAAGGTTCCGATCGGGAGTGGAGCGCTACGATATCCGAACATTGCAATAACAATACGATTGAGATATTTAATTATATTTATTTACCGTATTACAAAACAGTTACCATATTATGTACAGCTGGAAATGTTACACAATACATTGTTTTCTTCTAGCAGTTTTGTGATTGAAATAGCCTCTCCAGAACCCGATGAGACCTCTGTGCAGGCGGCAGAGAGGCCTGCGCGGAACGGGGGCCATCCGGCCGGGCCGGGCTTACTCCTAACTATGTATATTAAACTTATACCTCTATTATAGTATGTAAACATTAATTAAACTAAAACCAATATCGGTCCAAATGAAATGAGTTCCAAATTAAAAAAAAGTCGGCACAGGGGAATCAGGAGGCTCCTCCTAACACACACCTTATGAATATCGCAATAGAACGCAGGACACAAAGTATAAACCGGGAAAGTAGAGGGCCTTAGATGAGGTTGGCCACATCGCTGGGCATCTCAGAGATGCTGGTGTGGTAGAACTCCTCGATATCCTTCAATGCTCTCTTGTCAGCTTCGGTCACGAAGTTGATGGCGATTCCTTTACGACCGAAACGACCACCTCGTCCAATCCTGGAAAACAACAAAATATTTTCTCAAATACAAACACATTATGAATCATTATGCAAGAGTTTGTAAGTGGGTAGGTTGCATATTTGAAGGTGGAAAATACATTCTTATTTATAGATACACTCAGGATAAACAGTCCACTTTTTGTCGCAAAATGACACAGTAAGTAATTCTTATTATACATGTTAGATACAGCAACTTACCTATGAATGTAGTTTTCACGGTTAGTGGGCAGATCATAGTTGATGACGCAAGAGACTTGCTGCACATCGATGCCTCGCGCCAGCAGGTCGGTGGTGATAAGCACGCGGGAGGAGCCGGTACGGAACTGTCTCATGATGACCTCACGCTCGCGCTGGTCCATGTCGCCGTGCATGGCCGACACGGTGAAGTCACGCTCGTGCATGGACTCGGTCAGCCAGTCCACCTGGAAATAACCATACACAAATATTAAGTGCAAAGAGATCAAACCATATACTTACTATGAATTTTCCTACTTGGGACATGCCTAAATATTTAATATAATTATACCAGCAACATGCCAGTTTACCTATCTTGTTGATTAGGCTTGAAAACTGTAGCCAATTTGTGCTTTGGCTACACCCTGTTTTAATAGGTCTATGTGTATCACAAGCACTTCATAAATTCCTTGAAAATGTACAGACGCGTCATGTGCAGCCAATGTGTTAAACTTGGGTATGCTTTGGTTTGACCAAATTCTATCCATATTGGTTCAACAGTTTGAGCATCAAGAGAGAACAAACACACACACACTGTTTCCTTGACCGTTAGTAGTGTGATATATGTAGGTACATCTTCATATCTTTTGAATGGCAAAGAAAATTGTAAAAAGATAAGATAAGATAGATAAGATAAGATAACTTTATTGGTCAAAAACTTAGGTTCTAATACAATTTGATCACTACACTCCACACTAGGATGTAATGAACCTGTATTGTGGAGTGTAGGCTCTTCCTTAGGGTAATACTTTGATTTATATAGTTAAAACATAATAAGATCAGTTTTTCGTGTGTTTATGACTGGTAGGCGCCAAGAAAGAGATCATGTACTTATGTTGCAGGCTAAGATACCTATATAAGATAATCGCTGTGTGTGGCGCAGGCATTCCACATCCTACACTAGGCTAAGCCTGTGTTGTAAGACTTGGTCAGTCTGAGCCACACTAGTGATATGTGTAACTTGGTTTCATTATTGGCACCTCCCAAACAATTTTGAAAATAAAACAGTATCTTAATTAAGTACTTGTTACATTTTAAATTATACAGTACGTTTTAATTATAACCTCTAGAATACGCGGTGGTGTTTGATGTCTGTGTGTGTGATGTAGTGTGTGTGATGTAGTATATTTGAGTGTTATCAAACGGTAGTTGGTGCTAGTCAAGATACGAACTGTAATAATGATTCCGTGTCCCGGTAGTTTAATGTTTGTAGCCAGGTGGTGATTTTCTTTTTACAGACAAATCTGGTAGTATTAAGTAGATTATGTTCACATTCGAATTTGGAGTATAAAGCAGGGCCTTTGTAATAGTACGCACGTTGTGCTAGTCGTGTGTTGGTGGCGGGGATGTTCCAGGTGTTGCGGCGCGATGTTGGTTTCGTAGTGAGAGCTGTGACTGGGGCAGTTTTATGGAACCGAAGGATCACGAACAATATGTATAATTGCCTAACCGTCAAAAATTTTGTCTCTTGGTAAAGCTCATGGGTCGGGTGTCTGAATGGCTTCTTATAGGCAACCTTTAGCACTGCTCTTTGGGCTACTTCGACCTTTTTTAAGTGTTTTTTAGCGGCTGACCCCCAACATGTGATGCAGTAGCTGAGAACTGATTGACACAATGCCATGTACACGGTTCGCATAGTTTGAGGGTCAGCTAATGAACTTAATCTTTTGAAGACGTGTAGCATTTTGCGGAGACGGGTTTTTAGTGATAATATGTGTGAATCGAATTTGAGTGTGTGATCTAGGGTTATTCCAAGGTACTTAATCTTGCTTATTCGTTCTAGTTTGGGACATGAGCAGCTTTCATTTGAATGGATTCCACAAGAATGAAGTGCTATATCTATATTTCTAGGCAACGTTTTGTTGGTTGATTGAAAGGTCACAAATTTAGTTTTGTCAGTGTTGAGTGTAAGTAGGTTGCTACTCAACCAGTCTGAAATTAGGGCAAGTCCTTGTTGAGCTACGTTAATGACCTCTGGCCAATCTTTTCCGTGGAATATTAGCGCAGTATCATCACAAAAAGTAAAAATATGACCTTGGTTGACCTTGACCTCGCAGAGGTCATTCACGTATGTCAAGAAGAGTGTCGGCCCGAGTACACTTCCCTGGGGAACGCCGAAAGATAGCGTTTCATACTCACTAAAATGGTCTGAGAGACGTACTCTTTGTTTCCTGTTGGTGAGGTATGATCGAAACCAATTTAAGGCAGACCCACGCACTCCTAAGGATTCTAGCTTTCTGAGTAGAATCACCCAAGATACTGTGTCGAAGGCCTTGGCCAAGTCAAGAAACACCCCCAGGGACTTTTTTCCGGTGTCCAAATTAGATGAAATTTGGTTAACGAGTGATACGACCGCATCTTCTGTTGAAATATTCCTTCGAAAGCCAAACTGATTTGGAGAAAGTAAGTTGTTATTTTCTAAGAACGATAGTAGTCTCTGGTTTACCAGTTTTTCCAATATTTTAGACAACGCAGGCAACAGAGAGATGGGACGGTAATTGGACACAATTGTTGTAGAGCCAGATTTATGTATCGGGCATATGTCAGCCTTTTTGAAACAGTCGGGTACAGTGCCATGAAGCATGCTGAGATTACATATATGAGCTAATGGTGGTGACAATATAGTCACGGCTCGTTTCAACAACTCGTTTGTAATCCCATCACACCCAGGAGCGGACGCAGATTTTAAATTTGCAATTATTTTGCTAACTTCGAAAGGGTCCGTTGGCGTAAGGTATAAAGAGTGAGCAGGTGAGTTATCCAGTTTTGTATGATCAGCTAGGTGATGTTCAGTAGTATTTAGGCGACTTAAGGTATGTTGTGCAAGCTCTTTACCCACTGTTGAAAAGAAATTGTTAATGTGATTTAAGGAATCATATTCTGAAGGTTTAATTGAAAGAAGATCGTTGGATTTAGTTTTACTAGTTTTTAGATTACAGATTGTATTTATAGTGTTCCAAAGTTTTCTCGGATTATTTTTGCTAGATTTAATTTGCTCAGAGTCATGTTGATTCCTTAAATCACGAACAATGGAGTAGTAGAAGTTGCGGTATCTTTTGTATGAAGTTTGCAGAATGTTATTATCAGGAAATTGTCTAGCTTGCAAGTGTAACGAGTCTTTGTGCTTTGAACATCTTAAAAGACCTTTAGTCATCCATGGTTTCAAGATAACTTCAGAGTTCTTTACTTTTTTGAGGGTAGTATGCTTTTTTAGACCTAACTGTATCGTATCAATCAGATATTGAGTGGCTCGGTTAACATCTGTTTCATCATATAATTTGTCCCAATTTGTATTTTTTAGAAATTCAGTAAGTCTTTCATAGTTAACTTTTTTGATGTCTTTGTGTGTCGTTAGTATTTTAGTGCCTATGCTATCAATTCCAGTAATTATTGAGAGATGATCCGTCGTATTTGAGTTACAAACAACTACTTTTGCGGGTTTTTTTGTTCTAATAAGGGTGTGATCTATACAGGAGTCTTCATGCGTAGGAAGAACATGACCTGGTATGAATCCATAATGACTAGTCAATTCTAGATATGAGTTTGTTTTTTTGCTGTGCGAGGTAGGTTTGATGTTGATGTTGATGTCACCTGTGATAATACAAGACTGAGATTTAATGGATTGGATAGTGTTCTCAAGTGACGCCAAAAACTTCACAGTGTTATTAGTTGACGGAGACCGATAAACTGCTATAATACTGAGTTCAGATCTGAGATTTAACACAAGGCAGTTCGCGTCTTCAAATCGAGGTTCCTCCACGGTAATACCAAGACCTTTTTTTACAAATACTACCAAACCATCATTTTGGTTACGCAAGATTTTTGATGCGTAACAATCATAATTCTCTAAGTCTATTTTATTAAAACTGTCATCGATCCACGTCTCAGAAAGGACAATAACATCTGGACAGAAATCGAGTCTGGCGAGAAATACTAAAAAGCTATCGAAGTTTTTACGTATGCTTCTAATGTTATGTGCAATTATTGTTATTTGGTTAGCATGGTAACCTAATAAGCCACGGCATTCCTCTGCCGAGCGAGCGAGCGAGTTATCTATTAGAATCGAGTCGTCAATACAACGCAATAAATCCAGGTTATTCATTGTTTAACTGCTATAGAAATGTTTGTAATAGTTACACAGGAATAAATAAACCTGTGTTAGATTTTTGTACTTAAAACTAAAGTTGTATTGACGATTTTTTTCTAATAGATGGCTCGCAGGTAAGTATTTGGAGGTATCTCGCTTTATAAGCACGTATGCGTGGGCATATATATATATTTGAGACAACGAACTGATTTGTGGAACTAAAGTAAGCAATAGTAATATAATCAGCAGGTAGGATAGTGCCACAGTCGCAGTACAAGCGCCGCGGGAGCACATTACTTTGTTATAGTATGGAACGATGGTGTTTAGGTATTCGTCTGAATGATCATACGAGACATACATAAATGCTGAAGAATTTTTACAGTATCGATTTAGTGTTTTCGATTGTTGTATGTAGGTTAATAAAGGTAAGTTTTGTATTAAAGTGTGTTTGTGTGAACTAGTATTTGAGTGTTGTGTTTCATTTGTTTGTTGTGGTTTGAATGGTGATTGGTTATACAGCTTAGCATAACAGGCGGTGAGTATTATGTTATTATGTAGTATAATAGGTAATGTATCAGATGAGGTGACACTCGCGTAATAGTAGACGATTAGTACATAGTTTTCAGTAGTACAAGACAAGATAAGTCTGTGTATTATATTAACAAAATACAAAGGTATGCTAATTAATCTAATTATGTTTAAGAGAAAACTTATATTTTTAATTAGCTTAGGAGAACAACAGTAGTTGAATAGATAAGGAAATATTAAACCTAATATAATCAATATATGTGTTAAAATTATAATTCGGTACAGTTTGAGGTTGATTAGGTCATAACAAGGTGAGACTAGTCATTTTGATTCCAGTTTTTCCAGGTCGCTGACTTGGTTGATTCGTATTAGCGGGGCACCCTCTTTTTCACGAAGGAAAATACGACCATAGGAAGACCAGCAATAGTCAAAACCCTGGCGTTTTGCAAAATCTCTCGCAAGATAAAATAACTTGCGCTCGTTTTGTGTCAAATTTTCAGACATATAAACTGTTTTGCTTGGCCCACCTATGTTCAAATGAATAGTAGAAAGTCTTTTCTCTTTTCTTTCCTTGTTGAATAGTTTGAATGAGTTCAGGAATTTTTCTTTCGTGCTAGTTGTAGTAAAGTCAACGACTATTGGTTTATTGTCTGACTTATTATTTATACGCCGCAGGTCTTTTATTTCGTATCGCTGGAGTGGCACGTTGAGGGTCTGGGCTGCCGTAAAAATAATCTTTTCTAGGTCCTCCTTCGTTTCTCTGGGTTGGACAGGAATGTTTCTAATTTCCAAACTAGTACACCGACTTTGGCGTTGCAGGATTTCGACCTGATTTTTTAACTGCTCAATTTCTTTTTTGTCGTGTTTACTTTCCTCTTCTAGAATGTGAATCCTATTGTTAGCTTCTTCATATTTTTGGGCCATCAAGTCAACTGATGTTTTCACTCCCTGGATAGAATCGACTATCAAATCAAATTTTTTATCTTGACGGGCTTCTAGTGCAGCTAACATTTCTATTAAATCAGATTTTGAGATGTCTTCGCCACCGACTGTACAAACAGTATCTGGGTGCTTGCGCTTGGCCAATTTTCCTACTGTAAGTCGAGGTTTACGGTTTGGTTTAGGTTTCGTTTTGTCTAGGTCAACAAAAGAAGAAGCAGTACTTAGTGCCCTTTCTACTGTTTCCTTATTACTAGCAGGGTGAATGCCAATAATTCCTTGAGGTGTAGAATAAGCCGTAGAAGGTAATGAAGTATCTGGTGGCGTGCGATTAAGCGGCATTATGTAAACAACCAGGTACAACGACAAAGTAAATGTTATCGGTACCTGAAGGATCGTGTGGCCAGCGCTGTCTACCAGCTACCAGCTATGCGTATTTTGTCAGGCGCTTTCTCAGTTCGTTGCTCAGTGCGATCGGCGACCGCGTACTCAGATTAATTAAAAATGAGGGTATCTGAGTAAACACACCATTTATGTCCAATGGTATTTTATTGATTTACGCACCTTTTTCTGTTGTTTTAGTCCTCACTTTATCAATCCAATGGTAAAACAACACTGTAGAAGTGACACTCTTACTACTGTTTCACTGGTCGATTGGTTTAGCAGGAGATTTTTAATTAAATTTGTGGAGCAACTATCTGTTTGACTGACTACCAGCACGTCTGGGGGGGAAGAGGATATACACACATGTGATAAAATTGAAGACATGCCTTGATTTTTGTATTAAATAGTTTATACATTTACTTTATCTCCCTATTTTTCTGTTCGAATAAGTCCAAATGTTACAAACACTTGTCAGAGCAGATTAATTTTATTAAAAAGAGAAGTGAAACTATGCGTCAGATCAAATGTAGAACACCTTTGTAAACCAAGTTACAAATACATGTGTCATCATGTTTGAGTAACTTGAAACTCTTGTTTTAATTAGGTATAAACTTATGTGTGTGCTGCATACCTGTATGCTTTTGTGTTATTGCAGATTCCTTATTAGTCTCACAACCTCTACTTTGTATTGTGTGATGGTAAGGAAGTATCTATCACTGATTCATTTCAGATGGCAAAGTGAAAAGTGTAAATATATGAAAAAGAACTTTAGATTCTAGCTAAAAGATTTATAATTGTTTATTTCAGCTCCATAGTGAGTCACACTTATTAGATACTTCCAAATACAGGCACATTGTCATGTGAAGTATGATATCATGTCAATGATAATTTCAAGAAATATCTAGAAGTTCAAATAAAAACTAGGAATTATTGGGGAGTTTTCTTATCTATTAACTGCTTAAAAACCCGCTTTATTAAATTAACTCACAGCATGTTGGTTTTAATAGTTGAATTAATAGTGTTGACTAGATCCTGTAAATTAATATTTACCTTGCGGCGAGTGTTGCAGAAAATGACAGCCTGAGCAATGGAGAGGGTGTCATACAAATCACAGAGTGTCTCCAGTTTCCACTCCTCCATCTCAATGGAAATGTAGAATTGTTTAATACCTTCCAAGGTAAGCTAGAACAAACATTGATACATAAAATTAGTAACAATATAATTAATTTTCATAAAACATATGATGTTGTTTTTGTTAGTTGAAACTTTTCATGAAGCAGTAAACAAAGAAAAGCAGTTCAAACAGAAATAAACCAATTAGATACCTATATTGGTAAATATAACACTGATATCGACATGATTACAGGATGACTCATTTGTAAATTACACCACAATTATAACTTCTTTGATCTGTTACTATAACAATATCCAAAAGATTTTTGATCAAATTTCAATTACTAGTGAGTTACATACAAAAATTGTATTATTTTGGGAATAGAAATAAAATAATGTTCCTTACTTCCTCCTTCTGCACAAGGATGCGCACGGGCTCCCTCATGAAGCATCGGGACACTTCTAACACATCATCAGGCATTGTAGCAGACAGCAGGATGACCTGCACGTCGGCTGACAGCATCTTGAATACATCGTGGATCTGGTCCTTGAATCTGAAATATAATACAGCCCATATAAACAACATAACCTCAAAGACATGATCATACACATCACCTTGACATGATGTCATCCAATCCCCAAGAAAACCTTCCCACAACCGGATGATGCAATGTTAAAAACATGAAAATTATTTGGATGAACATAACTCACCCCCTAGACAACATTTCGTCAGCTTCATCAAGCACAAAGAGCTTGATGGTGTTAGCGCGCAGAGCACGGCGGGTGATCATGTCGTACACACGGCCGGGAGTGCCCACCACCACGTGAACACCGCTCTCCAGCTGGCGGATATCCTCACGTACATTGGTGCCACCAATGCAGGCATGGCATTTGGCATTCAGGTGGTCACCCAGAGCAATTACCACCTAGAAATATTGGTTCACTCAGTTAATTTGTCAAACTGGAAGCATTAATCACACACTCAAACTTATTTCACCACTACATACCTTCTGGATTTGTTGCGCCAGCTCTCTGGTGGGAGCCAGGATGAGGGCCTGGCACTCTCGAATGCTGCAATCGATTTGCTGGAGGATGGAGATGGAGAAAGTGGCAGTCTTGCCAGTTCCAGACTGGGCCTGAGCAATCACGTCTCGGCCCTGAATGCATGGCATTATAGCGCGCTGCTGGATCGCAGACGGCTTTTCGAAACCATACGCATAAATTCCTCTCAGCAACTCTTCTTTCAAGTTCATGTCATCAAAGCTTTCCGTGACTTGATGCCAGTTGGTATCCAACGTTTCGGCTTCAGCGGGAGGGCCATCGCTGTAGCTTCCCTGCTCTTTTGATGGCCCATTTTTCTCCTCCGGCCAATCTTCTGATCTGTAATAAATGAGGGTCAGCCAATTAAGGTCGGTATAATTTTACTCGTACCGTAGGTACCTGTAATTTTGTTCTAAGTTCAAGACATTCAGTATGAATTGGCAAAATTCTTTGCAAAACTCATCAGTAATTACGCTGTCAAATTAGTGATTCATTCGAATGGCTACAAGGCAAAGTAATTTATCTTATACAGCTGAAAATATATAGCTAGTGGATGTGATAGACGAGTCATACATAGTAAGAAAAATTTTACATCGAAAAAAACACGTGCAGCAAGGATATTGTAATAATGAACTCCTACCAGCGCCATGTTGGCAATCGGCGACAGAGACATCGCGAGAATTATTTTTGCAAATACGTGATTTTTACCCTGGAATAACTACACAAATAGTAATTCAATGTCTGGCAATAATATACAAAACCATATCTTCTGTGAAATTATGCCTAAAATAGCGTAAGAACAGAACTTACCTTCTTTCATCTGAATAGGACATGTTCCAATCGCGGTAGCTGAACGGAAAAGAACTACCAAGGTCAAGTTGAGTTACCAGAAGCTTTTTAGACTGAATTATTCTTTCACGATCTCTTTTGAAATATTTTTAAATGATTGATAAATTTATATATTTTTTGTAATTTAGTAATTATTTTAGACGCGTAAAATTCAGAACACTGAATATTTCACAAAATGAGTACAGAAATTGTCGGAAGTACGTCACGATTTCTTTTTAAATATATTATGCACTCTGTCCAAAATAAAAAGTCGTCTATTCGTGACAAATGTTCACTAGCCAATACAGATAATAAATAGTTTCATACGCAAATTTCGTTACGATATGATTTACGCACTACACCCGAAGCGAATCCGATTCAAACTCCTGAATATATATTTAAATATATAAAACTCAAAGGTGACTAGTTAGTCACCTTTGAGTTTTATACAAATACTTTCAATCAGTCGATTGACATAGTGATCTATCAACGCACGGCCCAAACCACTGGACGGATCGGGCTGAAATTTGGCATGCAGGTATATGTTATGACTTAGGCATCCATAAGAAAAGATTTTTGGAAATGCCATTTTTAAAGGGTGAAATTTTTTTTGTAGTCCATATGGACCACGGTACGGCTCATAGGGTGCATTATCAAAGCGTTCATACAAAAAATCTGACTGCAAATCAGTCAGATTTTTTTGTACATATGTCCGTCAAAAATCTTCATTGACGAAAAACATATTTTTGCTAACTTATGTACCGACAACCATTTCGAGTTTCAAGATGCTATTGGCTCCAATTCAAGACGTTCATGTGTTTCACGAGGTCTTGTTAGACCTATCATCTAATAATTAGATTATTATACTGCCTGTTTAGAGGCCCAAAGAAACCAATTCTTACAATTCTACAAAAAGTGATCCTAGGAAAACATAAAACATTTTTTCAGAATATAACTTAAAAGTTTCCCCTAAACAAAGGTATGTACTGAAATTAGTATTTATTAGTACTATAGATACTAATTTTTAGTTATTCCATCTACGAATGGTGAAGATTAAAGATTAATTACTTACAGTGTTTTTATGTTTGAATAGTCTAGATCTAGAAGATGAATTAGGTCAATAAATCAACAAGGACACTGTAGTAGTTTTTGGAAAGTGTAATTTCAGGGAAATAAATATATTTTAATTCTAAAAGCTTCTGGCTCGATGCGCTACCTCAAGATGTCAAGCTGAAATTTTGCATACACACATCTTATAGGAACAACAGGTTATCAATTCCTCATACAACGTTCTTGAAATAAAAAAGTGTTTTTCTGACCTTTTCTAAACCAACCTTAGCGCTACACTGAAAGCGTAACATTGATAACTGTAACTTAATTCAAACCTACCTATTCCTTGTAAAAAAAAAAGAAGAGTGCCTTGCATTATTGTCGCCCTGATTGAATTATGTGTGTGACAAATGGGCCTTGTATAAATAAAAACAATAAAAGTTTTCGTGAATAGAAGGGGTTTAAATTAAAGAAAAACGAGAGGTACAAATTAGTCTCTGGACAAGCATAGACAATATTTTAGATAAAAATTTACTTCCGGTAGTGTCTATGATTACGCTGCCATTTTGAAACGGCAGTGCTTTTTGTTCGTGTGGAGCGTTTGCTCGCCGTGAAGAGGAGATTGTGATATTTCAAGTGTAGTTTTATTTTTACGAACTCAATCAAAATGAGCTGGCAAGATTACGTCGATAAACAGTTAATGGCATCCAGATGTGTAACAAAAGCTGCGATTGCAGGTCACGATGGAAATGTCTGGGCCAAGTCAGACGGCTTCGAAGTAAGTTTCTACGTATTGTTCTTGTTCTTCGTGGACAGTGATTTTCGTAAAATGGTTCAATGTGTTGTTCACGAGTGAAATATTGTAGTGAAATAAATGTGCGTGTAGAAAGATCAACGGATGACGAATTCTGTAGCCGGCAAGTTTGACAAGATGGCGACATGCTGTAGTAGGCAGTTCAAATTAGAAAAAAAATGTGTGCACCCATTGAGAAATTTCGACATGGTAGTCTGACAAAGGCATTTAGGTATGGCGTTAAATTCATATTGATCAACAGTTTTCGGTTACTCCGCTTTGCAAATTCAGACCAGTTGGCAAGATTTGCCGGCCGGTATCAGCATACGGTATTTCTGCATCGTTATCCTTGTCACATGTCATGATGAATTAATGAGGATTTGAAGTGTCCCGGTTCAATTTGTATTCTTGGATGACTTCCTCCCAATATCAAGATATTTTTTTCTTACAAATTGTATGTTTGTAAGTACTTCATTAGAAGCATAAAATCATATTCCGTTTTACATTCTATCTATCGCATTTTTTTTTCTTCAATTAGATTAGGTATAACATTATATGTTCATTTTATTTATTTTATCCTTTGTACATCTACAATGTGTCAATTATGTTGTAAGCTCATTGCTGAATTGTCTAGTCCATGGCATTAAAAGTACTCTGGTCTAGAGGCGTCCTGTATGGATGTCCTGTCTGCTCTACCTTGGAAAAGTAGACTTTTTTTTACTTGGTCAAATCAAGAAAATAATATTTAAAGGTTTTGTAGGTGTTTGTATAGGAATGGTAATTTTATCACTGTAAATCCTATTATTGAGAGGAATTTATCCCTTGCCAAATTTAGCTTCATTACATAAGGTATAGTTCGTATTATAACCAACTACACTAAATATATGTTAAAATCATGTACAGGTATATAGTATTATCCCCATTGTTCCATATCAGAGTTGTTTTAATATTAACCACATGATTTTTTTAGAGATAAATTCAGGAATAGTCTTAAACAATTAGTCAGAGGTTATTAAATTAGAAATATTCTATGATACAATTTACTCTAATACTGTTGCACAAAATTAAATGCATTCAGTTTTGAAGGTCATTCTGTCAAAAGTTCATTCAGCTAAATTACTTAGTTTATGATTGGATGTAACTAGGTAAATATGCATAGCATACAAGTAACTGCTTACTGCATTTACTGCAATTTACTAATATTATCTCCTACACAAGCCTTCATAATATTTGTTTTGGTATCTGTATTATAAAATGACTACAAATCCAAAGGAGGGTGATCAAATCTCTAAATATCTTTGTAGATAAATGTGTCAAGTAAACATACATGCTCTTATAGCTCCTCAAGGTATATAGGCTTGGTTGATTTAGGACTTTAAAGTAAAATATTTTAACACTTAAGGACTCTCTACTGGGTCCAGTGGACCCAGTCCCTAGAATTTTATTGAATAACTTCGAAATTACGACAATTGTGATGTGGCTGTTCTTAGTACCTTTCGGCTATAGTATAGGGTGGTAGATAACAATATAAGCTGCCAGTTAGCGCGATGCATGTTAGTGCTATGGACCTAAAAGTTGCGCGTGGGTCCATTGGACCCGGTAGCAATTAAATACATAACTTTATTTTAATTTTTTTTTTCTGTTTTGTTACTACATATTTATTTATTTATTTGAATAATGGGTGAGCAGCAAATTGCTGATGTGCCCATATCACACTGTGTCAAAATTGTTTTATTTAGTCCACACAAAGATAAAAAATTAAACAGTCCACTGGTGCAACAATCACAAGTTAACAAGAGATTTTTTGGTTTTACTTAACCAGTCATCAAGCCGGTTCTTAAAGTTGTTTACAGATGTTGCACTGACCACCTCTTTTGGCAACCTGTTCCAGTTATGAACCACTCTGTTGCTGAGTATGTGGTGACCTGTGTTAGTTTTGGCAGAGCATCGCTTGATTGTCTGGTTGTGTCCCCTGCTATGATCACAACGATTAGTCTGTATAAACCAATTTGATGTATCTGGGAGGTTGTATAGTCTTAGAGTGTATATATCTTAGATTTTACTACATCTACATATAAGAATTTCTGTGACTAATGTTCCAAAGCATATCAAAACCCGTATCCGAACCATAATACCAGAATTAGAACCAACTGCACCATCAAACGCATCCCTACCAACATGTGGACGAAAAGTATGTTGTGATCCATGTTACTGGAAAAAGATAGGAAAACAAACGTTTTTTTGAGTAATATATAATACACCGGTTTATAGAGAACACATGAGACTGTTTTGTGCAAATTTTTATAGCTGTGGAAAATTATTTTATCCTATAAATTATACTAAAATATGTTGTTTTTGAAAGTTGATTATGTGTGTTTGTATGAAGATTGATCTCCTATTAATATTTTGTCTCAGTAGATACATTATAGTCATCATCATCATTATCAGCCTAATGGGACCCACTGCAGGGCATAGGCCTCCACCCTCTTACACCAATACTCCCTGTCTTGCGCTGTTCTTGCCCGGATGTTTCCTTCTAACTTTCTAATATCATCCAGCTACCGTTTCACAAGTCTTCCTACACTTCGCTTACCTAGCTGTGGGTACCATTCAGTTATTGCTTTGCTCCATCTGCCGTCAGTATGTCTCGCCAAGTGTCCAGCCCATCGCCACTTGAGTTTCGTAATACGAGACCCGACGTCTTCCACCTTCATACGTTTTCGGATCTCAGTATTACGAACCCTGTCGCGTAACGTAATGCCTAACATGGACCGTTCCATTGCTCTTTGTGCGACTCTCATCTTTTCAATGGTTTCCTTGGTGAGCGTCCATGTTTCGGCAGCATACGTCATTGTGGGCAGAACACATTGGTTGTAGAGTCATGTCTTCAAGCATTGAGGCATTTTACGGTCTTTAAAAATATCGCTCAGGTTGCTAAATGCCGCCCATCCGAGTTGGATTCGTCTTTTGATCTCCTTGTGTCTAAGCTCTCTGCCAAAAGACAAACAGTGTCCAAGGTAAGTGTACTGTTCTACTACTTCTAACTTTTCACCACCAATCTGAATAATTGGTTGTAAATCTCCAGAAGCGTTGGTCATCACCTTAGTTTTGGACATGTTCATCTTAAGGCCCACTCCAAGAGAGACACGGTGAAGGTCTTCTAACATCGTTTGGAGATCAGACTTGAGAAACAGTTGTGCATCTATGCGGCAGCGATGGAGTGAGTGAAAAACAGCCCAATGTTCAACGCTATCGAAGGCTTTTTCATAGTCCACGAAAGCGAAAAACAAAGGTCGGTTGTACTCTTCACACTTTTCCATCAACTGTTTCACAATGTGAATGTGGTCTATGGTAGAAAATCCGGTCCTAAAACCAGCTTGCTCGTTGGGCTGGCACTCATCAAGTTGGCGAGTAAGTCGGTGGGTAAGAATTTTGGCTAAGAGTTTATAAATCTGAGGAAGAAGACTATACATAGTTGTATATCAAGGTAAACAAGATTTTGATTAAAATATATCGTTACAAAATTTATAGTATATAGTATGAGAGTAGTCTTAAAACTATGCCAAATTCCTTTATGTTTTTGTACTGGCTATTTGATTGATTAAACATGATGAATATTTCTATTCTATTCAATATTTATCTTCTTTTTGAACCTGTATAACAATATTATATAGTATCAACTACGCTCATTGTGCAGTTTTGAAATAAACGTTATTTTGTCTGGGTCCGCTGGACCCGGTAGCGAGTGTTTGTGTTACATTTTGGAGCACGGGGCCCTAAGTGTTAATCGCCATAAGAATATGTAAGTAAGCATACAGAGAAAAGTGCAAAAACTGAACAGCTCTCAGTTTTTAAAACTTATGCTTCATTGGGTACCCATCATCTAATTTTAACCATATGATATGAACTGTGTTGACTTAATAATTTTTAAAGATATTATTTGCTAGGCTATTTCATGCTAGTATAATGACATAATATTAGAATCTGATGATAACACATACTATTTTCAAGTTATACTAAACCCTCTAAACTATGTTTTCTAATTTAAAATGTCTTGCTTTGCCTATTGTGAAAAAAATATAACAGGTTCCTAACTACTTTAGGTCTTGTGAAATCATCTCCCCACACTATTATTATGAAGGTGAAAGTTTGTGGGCATGTGAAGTATGTTTATTACTTATTTTACATCTTTACAGTTTTTGATGAAATTTTGTAGTGATTGTTGTTTTGTTGAATTGTTTTTAGTTTAGATACCCACTGTGACTATAACAGGGTGCTTGATAACAACATTAGTGTGTGTTGCTTGCACTGTTTGTGTTATAGATGTGAATTTTAAGATTTGAAGTGAAAAAGTGAAAAAATTAAAGAGAAACCGGCTGTCTCATTATGATTATTTTATTTCTATCATCTGATAAAGTTGATGAAAGTAGGCATATTATAGGGATTTGTTTAGTTGCTAAAAACACTAACAATTTTTAGTGGAATGTAGATTTTTGAATCTTAGAAAAATCTGTCTTGTGGAAGGATCTGTTCCCCCACCATGATGAACTTGCCCAAGAAAATTTCCCAAACAAGTAAAACCTGTGTAATAACATGTTAAAATTTAATCAAAATTAGCTTCTAATTTATTCTACTATATTGAATAGGTCAAGACTAAACCTAGACAAAAAATAACATATTTTATCATCAGTGTACTTGAGATCGGCTGATTGTATTTATTCATTGACATCCTTTTCTATTATATTTCTGAATTATATATTATGTTAGTGTATATGATAAGTCTTGAATGAACATTGGGGTGTTTCATGTACATCCCTATTTTTGCCGAGATAATAGTGCATGGCTGTGGGTTGCTTGCGTAATGGAATAAGAACTGTCTCTTGCTATTGGAACCTTTTGTAACCTTTATTTTTAATTGATTTATATTGCACAGGTCTACAGTCTCATCATCTTTCCTACAGCCTCTTCACATAAGCCTGTCTGTGGGTGCAATATTGATGATAGACAGTAATCATTCCTACCAATAGATGATTTAGGCCTGATCAAGTCATGACATAATATTGTGATTAGTCTATTAATGTACCTTAGATTTTGCCACTTAAACTACAATGCTTTTATTTCTACAAAGCTGGTCAAATTCAAAAAGTTACAAATACAAACACATTCCTAGTATATAAACAAATATGTATTCTAATGTTGAAATTGATAAGAGGTTCTAGATATAAGTACAGACTTCGCTAACTAAAATTTATTATACTGCTCATGAAAAGTGGCTGTCAATAATGTCTCTCTCTTATTTTCTATCTCAGTAAAAATATTTTAATATGATTTTCAAACCATCTGGTAGGTGGTTAAATAAATTTATGCTACTAATCAGTAGATTAGTAGCAGAGATTTGTAATTTTCATTATACATGACATACAAGCATTTTATTTGACCACCAGGTCCCCCTGATGAAAATGTGGTCCCTCCCTGATAATCCCACTCAAGAAATGTGTTGATAGATAATACCTCTACTGGAAAAAAGAACCAGCTATCATTCACTTACAAGATACTTAACTATGCATTCTTTGGCTAACACTAGCTTATGTTTGCCAACAGATATCAAAAGATGAAGTTGCAAAGATAGTTGCCGGTTTCGAGAATGAATCACTCCTCACGAGCGGCGGAGTGACGATAGCAGGCGCGCGGTACATCTACCTTAGTGGCACAGACCGCATCATACGCGCTAAACTCGGCAAGGTCGGCGTGCACTGCATGAAGACGCAACAAGGTAATTATTACTACTGACATCTGCATAGTTATAATTTGCTAAGAAAGAATACAAGTAACACATACTGCTTGCAGACATCTATTATTTGGCCTCTAATGCCCTATGGCATAGATTTCAGTAAAATTTTAATTCTAAATATTCATATAAAGTCTACAATCCTATGAGTCACTGTTGCTGTATTCCTGTAAAATTGCTGTAAAACACAAGTAAGCATAGTTTGTACAAAATTTAACTTGCCGTTTGTGTAGGTAGCTTATGTTTGTTCATCTTTAATTTAGTTATGGAATACCTACTGATAATTTTGTGTGAGTATTTTATGCTCATGCACAAACATTTAAAACTGCCTTTTATCAATATCAGCGACTGTCATTCTCGATGTTTTGTGTCATCTTCACATGTTGTTTCCGATTTGAGTTAGCTATTATATGTTTGTGGGTGGAGCTATAAGTAAATGTTTTTTTTCAGCCGTTGTCATCTCTCTGTATGAAGAGCCCATCCAACCCCAACAAGCTGCATCCGTAGTGGAGAAGTTAGGAGAGTATTTAATTACCTGTGGTTATTAAAGGTAAGTTTTGTAGCATTTACTTGACATAGTTTAGTTTTTTTTTCATGGTATTTGATAAACCTTTCCTGTGCACTTAAGTGCCTGTGTGCTAGTGATTTGAGAACCTGATTAAACTTTTTGTCATCTTACCATTTTTATTGGTTCATTCAGCCATATTGGTAACAATATATTTTTGGTGTTAAGTTAGGAACACGTAAAACACAGTCATCCAACAGCATTTCTCTCTTTCCAGATCAAAGCGCGCCGTGATCTAAGAATACTATAAGATAATATTTTTCCACAGGGAAATAAGTAACTGCATTTTGTATATTCTATAAAGTGATAAGGACCGTTCATTTGTTTTGATATTTTGATGAACTGGCGTCGTCAGTGTCTGAGGCGTGTAGTAACTGCGTGCAGATACGATTACTTTGCGGTTCCTGGACCCTTTTTTACGCTCACCGCTTCCCCAAAGTAATGGTTACTGTAATGGTTTAAAATGTATTTTAAAAATTTTGCTTTCATAGACCGGCTTAGCAAAGCATATCTTTGCAGGCAGGTCCTAAAGCGTTTATGTATAGAGATTTTAGGTTTCTTTTCAAGCATCATGTGTGTAATCGTTTACCTCGCGTCGTATAATGCAGTCGTATGTATTGTCGCAGCACCTCTATCGCTGCTGAACATCTACACTCAGCATGTCCCTGTAGTACAGATGCTTGACGAGACGGTATGAAATCCACGTAATGAAATTACTGTAACAACATTATACAGCATATATATTATATAATTATGAGTAAGCATTTGTGTAAGGGCTTGTTACAAAATGAAAGACACTGTAACCCAAGTATTACAATTTAATTGAAAATCTCTAGTCCCACTGGATCCATCGTGTGAGTCCCCGCTAGGTCAGCGTGGCGAGGCGGGACACACGCCCGACTCGCCATTTTCTGCTATGCTTTTTTTTATTACGCCGCATTTTGTAATCTTGTGTAGTGAATAATCATAAACATTTGCATTCTGTTCTAATCTAACTCTTAGCTGCAGAAATAGAAGCGCTCAATTTATTCTGTATCCTCAAACAAGGCTTGCAGTAAACGAAGGGTGCATATTGTTTATATTTGATATTACTACTCTAGCTTTGTACATTGTTTCTGATAAGCGATGGGAACTGTGTCTATCTAATAATAAATGATTTGTATTATAATATAGTGTTTCCTTGGAAGCCCTCAGTACCACCTATGTTAGGATTAGGGCTATTACGCCACGCAAGCAGGCAGGTATCTAGGGGTAGGGAGTATATCATTGAAACGAGCTAGTTATTGCTAATGAACATAATTTATTTCATCATCATTTTAATAAATCTACAATAGTAAGAGTTAAGTACACTCGAATACAAGGATTGGTATCAAATGTTAAACTTGCAGCAATAGCCTATCAAGTGATTTGGTTCTTTATGTTACAACACACGAGGGCCAATTTTTGTTAAACCAAAATAACAGTAGGTAAATTGAGAAATACATCTCAGTTGTATACAGTAGATTTTTACAGGTAAATAATAATACAGCTTATGATGTAGTGATTACAACCTAACACTAGATTGCACCGCGCCTGTACTACCTTACAGAGTTGGATGTGCTTCGGCGAAACTTGATTCGCAAAACTTGATCTTGATTATTTAATTATTTTTTTACGTATTAGAAAAAATATAAGCCGGTACGTGTATTGTTATATTAAACAAAATATACTCTACATGGTTATCTACATTTCTACAGATTTCTATGTATAACACAAAGGATAAAGTGAATAAAATATGTATAATTATTATCAGCTTACAAATAAATTATGCTTTGATAACCATTGAAATAACAAACATTGTGTAAAGTCAACACAAACTCGATCCCACCAGCATTTTATACACTAGCTACTTTAACTTCTGCGATTCTCCATCAAACTCCATCTAAAGCAAGGACATTCTTAACAATTTGGAATTCGCCTATTTTATATTAGGTTTTCTTGTCACGTATAAACAAACTACTTGCTAAATTTGCCGTAATCGAGGAATACAAGGTAGTAAATATTGTTATCAAATACTTTTCGCTTGTAAAGTTTGTGCGAGTTAAAATTGAAATGCTGCCTTGTTGAACGCAGTAGGTATTATCGGGCTCGTCGGCGAAGTGATTCGTCACAGACTGGCTGTGGCGCGCGACGGATACTGGACAGACGATAGAAGGCCGGGGTGCAGGCTTCGTCATCTCCTCAGGGGTGTTCTAACGAGTAATGGCGGGATTTTTTCCAGAGGCTTCTGAAGAACCCTTTGCGCTGTTTCTGTCCGGGATGGTCCTCTCCTGCGAACAAAAGAATACCGTTATTTACGCTACTAGCAATGAAAAATGTACAATGGAATAGTTTTCGATAAAAAATACTGGTGTCGTGATAAGGCTGGGGTCGTGAACCCCGTGCGGGGGTGAGATCAGCGCGAATGTCAAGTGTACGCAGCGGCGGGAGCGGGCCCGGTCGATAGCGCGCCCCGCCCCGCCTGCCCACTGACACCGGCCTCGTTCCTTGCTCAAAAAAGATACCATTACTGTACTGTATAGGACCAAAAATATCTAGTCTGATTGTAGGTACATAGCCATTACATTCTTAAACCGGACTAGTATGAGTAACCATTTCAGTTTAAAGATAAACAAGTCAAATTATTTTAAGGCTCTCTGACTACAACATGTTTCATTTTCGGAGATTGTATTGTGAGAACAAAATTGACTGTGTTGGGGTCCCGTTATGTCGACTCACTGCCACGCCGCGATTAAAAACCGAGTCCGTTCACTTGAGTGTTCAACTACAACTAATTAACTGCATTTTTTACCAGACGCTCTGGATAGAGACATGAATTAATTTAAAGCTCAAGAGACCGTGAAGCATTTCATTTGGAATCCAATCATTCTGGCTCAGCACCATTACTTCTGCTAAAGATACCGACGCGACGGCCTTGGACTAAAACTGCTAGGATAGTAACAGGACTACTACTTCTTACTGTCAGATATCAAAATAGTTGCGAGTAATTATGATGCACATTGAGCCAGTGTAGTAAGAGATCGTTAGTAGGGCATCCTAAAATAAACCGGGTAAGTAGGTAGTTTCCAGCGCGCGGTCCAAATGCCATGCACGCTGCCCAAAATAGCCGCGGATCGAGAACACGTGAGTGCGCTCCCTGCCGAGCCGACACCCGATGCCGGCAGCGGAAAATTTCACGATTTATGTACAAACGTAAGTAAATCTAGTCCAGAAAAACAAACTATTTGGTTCACCATCAAAAATATAACTAGTGCAGGAAGCGCTCGGGACAACAATATCAATGCAGAGCTTTTAAACTGATACATTCACGTAAAGTTACACTAGACTTAACTCAAATGTTCAAATAGTTATTTTACGATCTCGACTTATGTTTTGGCTACGCTTGTCGTAACTTTTATTTCGTGTGTATCTACACTATCATTAATTTTATTAGTGGGCTGGTTTTCAGAGGAACCGGATGTAACGGTATGCGTAGAATTGCGTACGCGCATAGTGTACCTAGTTTATTATTTGAAACAAGTACCAATTTGCCGATATCACCTACATTAAATTCCTTTTGAGTACAAAATGAATATAAGGAAGTTAGGTCTACGTACCTACTGTGATTTTTGTATCTTCTTCACACTTGGCGATAATGACACATCAATCTGCGCTGATTTAAAATAACTCGATAATGATCTGAGAGGCCATTACAAGCTTGTTGAAAGAATATTTCATCATCAATTATAATATTTTTTGCTGGTTCTATTAATCAAGTGCCTATCGCTAAGCAGACACTCTCCTACGGCTCGCCGGCTAATGATCGCGAAGCTGTGGCTATTTACAGACGACAGTGGAGGTCTGCTAGCCAAGTTCAATGGCTAGACTCCCCGCAAAGATTTGACTGAACGCAGCTATATCATGTCTATTGACGGTAAGAAAGATTTAGAAAGAGTATGTTTATGATGATAAATAAATCAACATTAAAGACAACAGAACCGAAGGGATTCGGTATATGTTGAGGGTAAATGTGTGCTGGGCAATGACATTTATTCATGTTTCAGCACGCGGTTCGTATGACTCGTTACTAACACGATTGTACACCGGATTTTCGGGCGGCAGCTGGCGCTGACGGAATATTAACGAAGAGGGAATCGATCCGGTTTTTTGATTGTAGCACCGTCCCGCCGGCGGCCGGATGTGCCGCCTGCCGGTCAACTGTGCCATCTAGATAGCTGCGGAAGTTCTAACAACGGAATCGACTCCACGCAACGCGCTTCGACTACCAAAGAAACTTAGTTTATTTGGGGAAATGACGATATCGCGATTATGACAAATCTCATCAGGAAATGATGGCTAAAGATTTCTGAGGAACTGAATCAGGAGTTTACGTGTTTTCTGTAGTTGAATCAGCGAGTGAATCATAATGCCTCCTCTACACTACTCGTGAAGTTCCTCGGCGAAATACTCGGCCGAAGTTGACTGAAGTCCGAAGTGCTACACTACACACTCGTTCAACACCGCGAGGAGCCGTTCGTACCCTTTGACTCGGGCTCAAAAACCGACAACAAACGGAAGTCGGCCGAGGCGAGGTGAAGTTGGTCGAAGTAAGCCCAAGTGCCTCTCTACATTATTCTATTTGTCTAACCTCTTTCAACTTCGCGAGTAGTGTGGAGCTAGCATAAGATTGATGCTAGCTTTGGTGGAAGTGGAGACAATAGGAATTTGAACAATCGGGTCACGGAGATGCTGGTGGGAGATGTCGGGGGTGTGGCGGGGGTTGGGGCGGGGTGGCGGGGTCGATGACTCTTGGTGAAGGGCAGGCGGGGTCGGGTGCGTTCGCTTTCGCACCGGCGGCGGCGGCGGCGGGCGGGACACGCGCCGCCGCGGCACGGTATTGATCGCAGCCTCCCGCTACCAGACACGGGAACATCCACATTCACACAAATTCTCGGAGAACTATTTTTAACTCTGTTTCTAATACCGACCTACATTCTATTGTACTGATGGACTTGGACCTTTACGGTAAAATAATGAGACCAAAAGGTTTTTACATACATATACATTATTGAAGTTTAGATAATTATTTTGTTTCTCAATATACGCAATAAATTCTATTGCTTGTAAATTCTCGCCTCACTAAGCATTCAGATTGTAATAAATGTAAGATTGTCATATGGCTCTACTTTATATGGTCATAAAATCATATGCCATCATTGTGTAGTGTCATTAAACTTTTCGATGTACACATCAGTTATTTTTGCGCAGATCAGGGATCATCGGTAAAAGTTGCGCATAATGATGAGTGAGCCCATCCGTTAATGAGATCCGGCTTTCTCTTAGTCTTTGCGTGACATTATGCTGTTTCTAATCAAACTAGATGCTGTTAAGATTAAAAATATTATCTATGAGTCATGTGCACATGAAATACAAGTTGCAGGTAGTGTAACTGGAGTGCGTGCGGCCGCGGGAGCCGCGGTCGGGCGGCGGTCGAGGCGTCGCTCGGCCGACATCGCTCCACTCGCAATCCGATCTCTCATAACTCAACTACTGCATATTTTCTCATGCATTTGTTTCGCATATCACTCAGATTTAATTCCAATAGCTGACCGGAGCGTGCCCCTCTCGCCGAGGTCAACGGCTCGCCGACAGCGATAACTGCGTTCTCTCTGACCTTTAAACGATATCCCACTATTGTCCCGCCGTTATTTACATTATTAATAGCTTCCAGTTTATAAACATTAACAGTATTATCAAACATTTCCAGCGTAACTAGATAGCGATGTACCGTATGCAGCGGCGCCGGCGCAGACGCTCGAACCGAGAACAATTTTAACTTGAATGCACTAATTAGCTACGAGAGGGGAACGAAGCCGCTCGGTAACAATATTTACCGTTTGTGCAAAATTGTTTAATTGGATTTTAAAGGTGGAAACGTATTTGTGAATTATGATAAGATATGTGGGACATGTGACGTGGCATGTGGTAGGATGCGCGGAGGTTGCAAGCCACTTTCTCGCGGCAACGGACCTGTCGGACGGGTGGCCGGCGCTGGGCAGCGCGCTCGCGGCACACTTCGCAGACTGGTTGTGGTGCGGCTCTCAGAAGGCTGCCACCGTGGCCAATATCATGCACATGGTCGCGTGGAGGACGGGACACATATGGACATGTTACTAGAACGTTCTGCGCGTTTATTTATGTTGATTTGAAATCGATACAGCGGCGACTAAGCACGCTTAGGTACATACGATACCAGTCTATAGCTGCTTATGACATTTTATGGCCAATATTTTGCGTGGGAGTCTTAAAATTAATATGGATAGAAGATAGAATAACATAAAACTTGTGAAATTAAACAAGTTAAACAACTTCGTTAATATATACATACGTAGGTCGTTAAAAACATCGCTATGAAAGAGCTATTTACAAACAGATTTTCAATTGTATTTGATCAACATTCAACACGTACAAATAATGTTGTACTTCGAGTAGGTATAATAAACAGCTTAGTCTTAGATTCGAAAACAACATCTCGTAAGTGGTCGGTGTTAGCTGTTTATGTTTGAATATGATTAGGTAAATGACAAACAATCTGGAGACAGACTACCTCGTATGTATATGCATGATAATGTTGAGAAAACAATACGACCTATATTATATAAGCGTGTATCTTAGACACGACACGATATTATCATAACTCTGATATGGATAGCTATCAACGTTACGTTATATCTATGTATAACACCGAAAGTAAAATGGAATGGGAAAAATGAAGATGTAGCCTTTTCTGTTACAGGCACCATGGAAAATATTAATGGCTCAGATTAATGGTAACTAAAGATTGTTTGGACGATTTAAGTAATAGGTGGTAATAGTCGATCGATTTACCTCACTACGCTAGTATCTGCTATTTTATAAACATCGTTGTATAATAAGAATAAAGTAAGTAGTTTCAGAAACATTTCGTAACATAGGGTGCGTACCGAACAAAAAACAAATAGGTATTTTACTTGCAGCCAAGAGTTCAAGGCGCAAATCTTCGAACAAAACATGTTATTTCAGCAATACTTCCATAACCATTATCTGATTTACGAATTTGGGAATGATAAGGATCTCGAATCAAATGTGTTTGAGTTGAAACGATCAATGAATATAAGTACTAAGTATGTGTTGAACGATTCTTCAAGTACCTAACAAGTGCTAAAAAAGTCTCGCCAAATATGTTTCGCGCTCTGCCGCCATCACTGTATGAATTATTAATTGTACATAAAACTGGTAGGTAGGTACTTATAATGTTGTGCGGATAGGTCATCGACCTCACACTGACTTGGTTTCTACTCATCTACAGTGTAGCCAAAACAAAGACCCGCCTAACGAACTTTATGACACCACATGTACTTGTAAAGCGACTAGGTTTCCGAAATTTTGTATCGTGAAACTATGGAACGCTTTTCCGCTAGATATTAGGAAAGCACCATCACTAGATGTCTTCAAACACAATGTAAAGAAATTGTATTTATCTTCTTTGGTGTCTCTTGTATTATGCTATTATGTATGTAGGTATGTATGTATGTATATATGTATATATTATTGTTATATTTGTTTATGTTTATTCATATAAGAAGTATAAACATTTGCTCTATTTTTCATTATTTTATTTAATATCTAAAACATCGTCCTACTCGTTTCGTTTGAAATATATATCCCTGCCAGATTGGTTGCCTGGAAGAGATCGCTCTTAGCGATAAGGCCGCCAATTAAGACGCTGATTTTAATTTGTATGTTTTTTTTGTGTGTTGTTTCGTTTGTGGTGTTTTAATAAAGTATTTATCTATCTATCTATCTATTAAACAAATAGGAATTTAAATGATTTATTTTAGAGCAATGAGGTTTTATATAGAATATCATTGTTTTAGAGTCATATTTATGAGTTTCCGTTGCCAATTAATTTGTTTAATGAATTGCAGAGAATTATCGTTTTTGTGGTTTATTTTATGCAGATTTCGCGTAGAAACACAAGTATGTTAAATACGTAGTTATATTTACATAAATATGTATATCTATTGGTCCAAATAACGGTGTGGCCAAAGATTTTGGTAAACAGTCTGTCATGATATTGACCTTTGTAATTCGTGGCTTGGATTATAATGCTGGATCGATTTTAATGGTTCTTTCTAAGATGACCCAGTCATTGCGTAGTTTTACACATCTGGAGTTGAATATTTTCTGGAAAAATGTATTTGCAGTCCTATACCCTGTGATGTAGACTGGAACTGTTCCAAATATTGCGAACGGCGCGGACGTGGTGTTTACCAGCTGGTCGCTCGGAATAAACATGAAATCGGATAGTGTTCTGAGGAAAACCTATTAATACGTAGGTGTGGTAATAGATTGATTAGTACAGCTCTTATCGGCGTGCCCTTGGATAACGCTGCAAGGATATGAGCCGGTGAAAACGAATCGTAGTTTTCACTGCATTCGTTATTTACGACAAAATAGTAGATATGTGTATATTTTAATTTCACCAAAGACCTCATGAAAAGTTTACTATAGACACGTAGAAACAAATGCAATACTCAACAAGACAATGGGCAATACAATAAATTTCACCTAATGCTTTTGTGACAAACCGCTTCCCAACTCCTTCGACCTACAGAGGGTCTGTTATCTCTCCCGCTGATAAAAGCAAGTTGGAACATCAATTAAGACAAGCAAGCTTGCCCACTCTACCATCGCGTAATGGGCTTGAAGAAGCTAACCAATTAACTACTCGTTCACTCGCCGATAGAAAGGTGACCGAGTGACGTCACCCTCTCGAGCTAGCTTACCGAGACAAGATAAGCTAAGCCGTAAAATATTCATGTAAACCGACATCGATTGTGTGAAATGCAATTCGAGAAACATCTATGGATAAATTCCCTAGTTCTCCCGCAGCAATCTGTCCTCATTTAAATGTGAACCTCAGTCTGTTTTAGTTCATCACTATGTATTATTTAGCCGTGGGTGGTAATTGTGTTACATACGCTATTGTGTTTGGAAAACAAGATAGGAGTCGAGTCGAGTAGGCAGCATCACGGACGGATGTACCATTATCTAAGACCACCTCGTTGATATGTCACGTTTCAACAGCTCGCTGACATTGTGTTTCAACACACTACTAGATAGTTATAGTTACTATTGAATTTCAGATATTTCAATTGGCTTTGTTTGAAGAGGAGGATAGGATTAGTATACGTTGAAGTGGGTTCGTAACATACCTACTCGATAATTGTACGATGTACCCTCATTATAATGGACAACTTATCGTTATCCTTGTTCAAACTAAGTTTCCTTGTGTACTAATAAACATTATTTGAACAGTCTTCCTTCGTTGTTGTCGTGCGGTTTTAATATCCACAAATTGAGCAATAAATCGAGCCATTCGTCTTCATTTCATGGTGTTTCGCGCAATAACTGCCTTCACTCGATGTGCCGGTGTTTGTAATGTCGGCGAAGCGTGTACGAATATAGCCGAAATAATTTAGGGAGGATTCCAATTTCCGCAAAAATGCGGTAGGATGGGGTAGTTGTCGCCCCTGCAGAGCGGGGCGAGGCGTGCGGGGGGTGGGGGGCGCCTGCGCAGTGCCCGCCGGCTCCCGGCCGCTCGAGCACCCTCTTCCCGATTGAACCCACCATTATTAGGCAGTAGGCACCCATTCAAGCCTTAATTTGCTATCATCGTGCTCGCTCTCTCTAATTTCTACCGTGAATCATGATTAACCGCCTCCAAGTTATGTTAACTTTGAGTAAGACAATGTACGTACCGTTGGCGGAGCGGGCTGCCGGGGACGTGGCTTCCTTGCTTCGGGAGTTTTCTTTCTCCTTCCCGTTGTTCCCTGCAACAAACAAAGGGATATCATGAACAGGGCTGGAAACAAAGTCACGAGGTAACGTTATGAAAGCATTGTAACACGAGAGTTTCACTCATGTGACGTTTTATTATGGGTTATTAAATGGGCCAGCAACGAGTTCAATCAATTTCTTAGCACCTTCCTACATACACACAAATAAAGTAATTAAAAACTACAAGTACCTAGTAATAAGATTACGCGATAAACTAACTATAAACCAGTCACTTATAAGTCCCTATTAAAGTTTTCGGTTCTAGAGCGTGTTTAGAAATCATAAACGACCCCTTTTGAGACCGGGCGGAAACAAAATTGTAATTTTGTAACGGCTAGGGGCTGTTTGTGGCCAAATAAATTAGAACACTTACTTCCTACTTTATATAAACATATAAATATGTATAAAGGTATATCTATCTATCTATAATAAATTGTGCAAAATTGCCATGAAGGTATAGATCTTAGAAGAAGGAAGGAAACGCTACCTATAAGAGTCTTATATGGATAAAAATATATTCTTGGGAAAACGTACCTATGTTCATTTATAAATACCGAGAATAATAAATCGGTATCATTCGTCATCACTACACACGATTTTGATAAGATGTCATTGCATTTCTCAAAAATATATTTTACAGATAACATTAGAGCTAAAACTGATGTAATTATGATATTAAGTAGTGACTTTCGATATAAATCACGCTTCGTAAGCATTTAAAAATAGGTGTCATTTATTTATTGCGATATATTCTATTGCTTTTGTTTTAGTCATTGTTACCTACTTACGAGTACATAATTATACAGGGTAAGGATAATTAATGAAAGGTGCTATACTCCATTCGCGGAGTCGAACTAACGGAGCGCCCTCTCCCACAGCACAACCGTATAAGTAAATTTACAATTATTTACCCGGGAAACAGTTGGAAGCTAAATGTAAGTTTTCCCGAATTAGTATTTACCGTATCGAATGGTTGGCTATAAATATACTCGTCTATTAGGTCGCATAGTAACAGTTACATATAATAAATACATAGAAATATGTAATTATAGTAAAGACATTGTAAACGAATTTTTTTTTTATTTTCGGATACATAATTCAGATATGCAGTTTTCCGGCGGGCAGTCGTATCTGTTAGATAGGAGTTCATACAGCTAGCAACATGGAATCTAAGCCGGAAACATCAGTGGGCAGATAGGGCCGGGCGTGGTGACTCTACTTGATGTATCGAGATAGATATTATAGAATATTCGGGTTTATATTTGTTGGGTAAAGCCAGCTTGAAATTATGGGAGGATGTAGAATCTGATGTTTAAGTGCCCCTGTCTTTTTAAATGGGCACAGTCCAAATAATAAGAAGTAAGAGCGTGATATTTAACAAAAAATATTTAGGACGGCTACTAGTAAATGTGACCAGAGTTTTAATTAGATCAATGTGTCATAGGTATTAATTAATTTGTGAATCTGAACGATAAAATATAGATATTGGACATAATCGATTTGTATTAAGTACAAATGGACATTCATATTGTCCTGTTCATACTCAAATGTCCCAAATATATATAGGGCGTGTATCGAGCCGCAGCGAGTCGCTGGTCGCTGCGTGGCGCTGCGGCCGGCGCGCATTCCCCGGAGGATCCTTTTTGCCTCGTCCGTCGCCGTCGGCCACGACCGGTTCCACAGCGAGCGTTCACCCCAGCACAGCTCGCGAATTTACCTCACTGTATCTACAATGTTAGAAACCACGCCAATCTTTCTCATATGCTACTCAGAACTCCGAGGCGGTCGTGATTGAAGACACGCTTTTCGGATAATTTTACTGCTGTCCAGAGAAACTTAAAAAGAAATGAGTTTCCAAAGAACAATAATGCTATCACAGCTTTGTTGGTTCTTGGTTGGTTCTCGAATCTCTTACACAACTTTGTTTATTTTATTTTATACTAAATGGAACAATCTCAACAGCCTAGATTACAACATGCTATAGAAATATAAATGTTCGTTACGAGAAGCGTAAATAACATATCGACATGTGGTTGCCGGAGCTGTGTGTTTGGTGCGATGATGTAATACCATCGGAATGGTAAAACAACATGACAGAGGAATGTTTTATCTAACTTTACAGTCCTAATGAGTCGGCTCATCATGTCTAACAAATGTTCTACAAAAGTTGGTTTAGTCAACCGAGAACAATAGAGTAGGTATCTTTTTTGGTCCACACAGAACGTCTGACAGAACAACTAATTTGTATCAAGCTAAATAACAAGTACCTAATGTCTATGTTTTTTATGTAGACACAAGATTAAGACATTTCCCAGGATGTGCAAAAGGACAAATTCAGCAGAAATGTCTTGACATGTAGTAAGTATGGGACAGTAGGCACAGTAACGCAGAAGACGGTCGGGTGACCTTGTGGAAGGCGTTGACTTCGGACTCAAATCGCAACCAACCGTCGCGCCATAGATTTAACACATCACTAAAGTGACCATCATTTTAAATTAAACTGACTTTGAAACAAATCAATGCGAGTTTTATCTAGAAGTCCTACTAGAAAGTAGTAAACTTGTTTGTGCCTGGATGTAAATAGATGATCTTTTTCATGAATGTGATAATTCAGATGATTGACAAAAAAAAATTGTTTGTATCATTTATGTAACTTTAATACAGCAGACATCGACATGTGAGTTTTATCGAGGATATAAAACTTTAATCGTCTGTCTTTGTAGCCACAAATCAAAGTTTACGTGTTTTCTCATCGTAAAGACTTGATCTATTGCTAATGTTTGATCTATTGCTACGCAATTTTACTATTGTTTTGTTGGCCTATGAAAGTGCTACGTCACAAAAAAGACATCAACGCGTGCCCCTCTACGATTAAGATGTTATGACTTGTTTTTAATTTTGGTGTTATAAACTTGTATAATAGTTTAAATTGAAGTAGATTTCCGCTCCATCGGTTGTTTTAAGTTGTCTATCTATCTATCAGTGTGCGTAAACTTTTACACCATTTACGTAATTTATTTACAATAATCTTCTATGAAAACAATTACAACTCTAACGCTTTCCATATGCATTAATTTGTTACGTTAAATCCTGGTTAAGTTCTACCAGAATAATATAATAAACCATTATGAATCCTAAAATATTAGAATAATGTTCATATTGATTGAAAAGTTCAACGGACTGCAATATTGTGTATTTTATAACCTCTTTTTCTGAAGGCGCTCAGCATAAAACAAACAGGAAAATCGTGACTGAGGAAGTCTGATTCTATTAATAGCTTTTATAGGCTGTGAGTTCCTTATATGTGTTGCAGTCTAATAGGTTCTCATATTAAATTGCAATTATTTTTATTTTTAATTAACTTGAGAGTTGATAATTTCTATACTTCTTGTTCTAGGATTTCTTGGTTATATGTTTGATTGATTTACTTATGTGCTTAAGCATTTATACATTTATATTTTTTAATGAAAACAAAAGTCACAAATGCAATGTTGTTTTTACATTTTATTGTGTATGGGCATTACCAGTAATTGAATAATATAGGTATGGCAGCAAATGGGACATAATTTAGGTATGCATGTTTTTCTTCGAAAATATCAGAAAATACCTATATAAATATAAATACTTATCCTTACTCTAATGACTGTGGCAGCGCAAATATGTCCTTAATAGTCGTACCTACTGTTCTTCTGTGTGTTTAATATGATGGTTTACAATCACGAAATAATATATTAATATGATATTAAGACTTCACCATAAATATAGTTATATAAATAAAATACAGAGCTGTTAAAACGGATGTTGAATAGGCAGTGAAAATTCAAATGATTGGTCGTGAAATTGATTCAATATTGAATACGTTTACATAACAATAGGCCATAGGTCCGTCTAATGATGCCTATGTCAATGTGAATACAATAGGAAACTATCATATACATATACTTCTAAGGTTTGTATACTTACTTTCATTTCAATATACGACAACTTAGCTAGATTTACATTCACATAGTCTTATTGATTTCGAAATAAAATGTCAACAAATGTTCTATGTGCCAACCGAAATATTTTAAAAGTACATACTTCTTCAATTTTATACCTACTTTAATTTAATATAACGTTGCAGCGGTGTAAGTTAATTCCTAAAACCAAAATTTGTTTAACGCAAATTAGAAATTGTATAGTGAAAGTAGCGGAATTAATCTCTCTAGAAACTGCTGAATCCTCGCAAACTCTGCTGCGTAATACCTTATCAAGTTTGCAATTTTACATGCACAGTACTGGCTCGATTCTTAGTAAATGAATCGTTCCTAGATAAAACCAGAACAGGATACTGCACCGGAGGAAGAACATGACACGACGTAGGTACAGTTGGCAACAAAAGCGTCGTCTGCTGATTATATTTTCGACCTTATTGCTTTCCAATAAAGCTTTCCAATTTCACTGAGTGGATGGATGTCTCTAGGCGCAGTCTCGAAGTACGTAAGACATGTGTGCACAGGTGGAGCCAGGTATGCGGTATGTGGGTGACGGTCGCACACACGTATCAGCTCACAGTTTAAAAATATATATTACTCGCAGAGACACAATATTGTGAAGTAATTATGTCAACAATGGCAGCCGTGGGAGGTAACACTAATACAAAAATAAGCCAGGCATTACATATGTCGGTTATTTCTATTGTCTTGTCTAGTGCACGAAATGAGGATCGAGGCGTGTACTATTATGGTAAACGAGACAAGAATTTGATCACGGCAAAAAACTCGTAAAAAGTTGTTAGATACACAAACCATTTAAATAATACTACAGATTTATTCCGCGACTGCTTAATTAATTTGCGTATTTGCATTAATTTGTTTTAGTTGCTCAGTGACTAATTAACGTGAGTCATCGTTGTTGTTATGAACTACGTGCTCCTATACGTGCTTCCACGGATATCTTATCAGTACATTCATAAACAAAGCTCAAATAATCGTACCCGCTGCGTGCTCAAACTAATTTGACAGCATATTTATTTGTGATTAAAACAAAGCAATTTCAATGCTTAGATAACGCCACCAATCTGACTAATCAGCTATTGACCTAGCGATTACTTGAAATTAATTTTAAGGTAATAATGTAATGTTTCTAGAATGTTGATTATAATGCTTTAGGTACATTAGATTAAATGATTATGATTATTATTAGAGCAGTTGTAGTCGCGACTTAGCTGCAATCACGCCATAAGTCGAGCGTGGCGCCGCGCCATATAGGATTACCGAGGTTGAACTCGACCGTGTGATACGAAAGGATACCACTAAGGTTAAACATCGTAATGTCACGCACGACACCCCTAAAAGGATAGATACTAGAATTTCTTCTTTGACCTCCAAGCTGCCTTTGGATTAGTGAAATCGTGCAAAAGGCAAATTAGAACGCTTTCGCCAAATAAAACGGAGAATCGAATAATAAAGTATTTGGCATAAATCTTCGCGACTAACGCTCTCGCTGTGACCTAATAGTATACACCGACTAAAATGTCAAAATACTTTAGTTATTTTTGGGACTGTGCTGTGCATTGATGCGAAGTATCCAGCCACGTTTATATTATTTTTAACGTTTTTAGTTGACCGAGTTTTCTGCGCGACTGTATCCCGCCATATGGTGTCGATGGTTGTCGACCAAGTCATACCCATAAAAAGGTTTATGAAGCTTTTAGGTTACTCGACTGGTAAGGTCGTGCGGCGCGTCTGTCCTACCAACCTACTACCTTTACGAGGTAAATGTACGTACTGTCTATGCATTTGTATCTACAGCACTTACTTTTAATGTTTTAACTCCATATAGATTAAATAACCTATTTTTGAAGACCTACCCATTTTCGATTAGATAAAAAATGTATTACCTAATATGAGGTCGCCAATTAGTGTAGATTATGGTAACATAAAATTTTGTTTGTGTTTTTTCCTTGTATGTTTATTCTAACACAGTGTTTATCTGTCTACTATTGGTGATATCGATCATTTGTATTTACCAATTTAATAGTAAACACCAAGAAATAAATACATGCTAGACTGTGTCCTAAATAAGTTTACCAAGAGGATAATATTTACACGAGGAAAGAGGATTGAAGAAAGGAAACAGAAATACTGACATTTAATGAGTAGGTAAGTAGAACAACAGTTATTAATAAACTGAAAAATACCAACATAATTAGTGTTTGTGAAATCAAATACCTATACACAAGTAAAATTACAAATAGGTAATATTCAAATAAATACACGTAAATACATAATTCATTTACACTTTGTTTTTAATGTCAATATGATTTTATAATCTATGATAATATTATGATATATAATATGATTTTATACCTTACCATCTGACTTATATAACTTTTTTATATTGATATTACAAATTTGTTATTTGTACTTAAATTATTGATTTTTTTCGCAATTATAATTCTAGACATAAGCCCATATTACAGCTACATTGACATTAGGTATATTTATAGTGACATATTGTACACATACTTACATATTTAAATTTAATTTTCAATGATATATTTGGATTGTAATTTGCACGCCTTATGGGTATAGAGTTCCAATTTCCCAATGTAACCTCACAACCATCTATCTATATTTACCTATATTCCGCAATAAATATCTTTGAGAATCACATCAATTTAAAAATTAGGGTTTATCATTATTCCCAACAATTCATACGATTGGAATGCTTCGTATGATATTTTATTATAATTTATTAATCCGTCCAAGATCAACCGAAGTGCAGGCGACAAAGTTGCGAGAACGTTCGGTTTAGTTTTATAAATACTCCGAAGGGCTCGTTTGTCAGCACTTGGTTCGTGTAATAAACTCACACTTCGTGTCGTGTTGATCCACTTTTATTTTTACTTGTTATTCGGCGACAACACGCTATTATGGGAGCACTTACCAAACACTGACACCCTCCACAGTGGTTGGGTAAATAAACTCAAATACATATATTTAATTGGAATAAGACTCCTAATGATCGCTGAGATTCTACGTAAAATGAATAAATAATATACTTAATGAATGAATAAATGCTTCTGACTAACCTACCCTGGAACAGACTACTAACAGTACCTACTATTATCACGATTAGCGTTGGCTTCTCATTTAAAAATTATGCAAATGAAACCTGCGCCATAAAACGGAGCTGTTCCCACAATTTCCTTGAGCAGTCCTTTATAATGATAATGTTGAACCAGCAGGAACATGTCTGAGCTTTGCGCATGCGTCGGGTACATCGCTGGGTATCGACTGGCTCAGATGTGTGAGAGCTGTGATGCTGAACGAATTCGATTGGCCGAATGTTGCTGGAATTTTGGGACGATTCTCGCTTGTTCCTTTTGACTGCTACAGTCAACGACATTTATATTATTAATGTCGTTGGCTACAGTTTCAGATTTCGTTTTGTTTTAACCAGGATACTTTATTGTGTACAAATTACTACAAACGTAACAAAGACACGAGTTCCAATTTAGTCAAAAACTTGTACGTATTTACGACAAAGACATACGAGAGTAAAATATAAAATACTTTGGGTTCGTGACACGCCTAAATATTTTAGAACTCAAACCATCAAGATAAGCATTAGAAATACAGAAAATCTATTCGGCAAACTGAATTTAAGCGACTTATCGAGCGGTTAACACAAAGGGTGTGCCAAGACAAGTCGAGGGGCTGCGGGACCCTCTCGTATGTAGAAGAGGGTGCAAAATTGAATCAGATTCGAGCCCGGGGCGATATAACCAATAACGCACACACTATAGAATCACAGATTGAATCAAAATGCGGGCGTTTGTGGTTTGTTTGACCAGATTTTGCTCATCCTAATATTTCCATGTTTTTTTTTATAGTGTATCGTAAAGTTCACAAGCTGCAAGTCTATTGGTTCACATAGCACAGCGGCCCTTCAAATATTCTTTATCAAAATTTACTGTATTGTCTCGTTCTATCTGCGTCTTAATACCTTAGTTAATATTATAGTGTAGTAGACACAGAATAAATAATGTAGTAGACACAGTAAATTTTCTTGAAAATTCTATGATTTATGTTCTGTAACTATCAATAAAATATTTGAAATTAAACTGGAATTAAAATGTTACAATCCAGAAATTTATGTCCCATAGTCCTACAATCTATTCTTTCCACGGCGAATGTAACGTCACGTCTCTGAAGGCACGGTTATAAATACCCATTGATTGAAGTGGTAGGCACGTGGGCCCAAGGTTGAGACCGGCCGCAAGGGCGAGCCGGTTGAGATTCAACAGATAGCTATTATTCTACCTGCGAACATCTCCACAACAAACTACCGAGAACTCAGATATGACTCATCTATGGTGACGCATATAGGGTCAGCGGTGTGTTTCACAATGAGTCGGATACGGATCCGATTCGATTGAGACGGATATCAATTGGCACGGAAAGGATTTTTCCAAATCACAATGATTCTATACGAATCTTTTAACAAATTTAATCATCAGAAAAATCGGAACCGTTCCGTGAGCCAAAAGCTAGCGGATTCGTTTCCGTCGATGAAAAATTCGATTTTGTTTTTTCATGATATTTAACCCGATTTACACATAATTATACATTGATTTATTTCTATTTATAATTATTCATATGAAATCTACAGTAAAAATGGTAAAATTAGCCTTAAAACTTATATTTTAAATTTCTACCATTGTATTTAATTTCTACCATTTTTACTACGAGCGGATCGGATCATATCCGACTCATTGTGAAACACCATGCTGGTCTATACATTGATAGTATAAGCCCGATATCATTTTCCAATAAATTGTTCCATGTGCGTGTCATAATCTAACGGACCAATCAGCATGCAAATATATCGCGTGAAATCAGGGCTACCGCGTGTGAGATCATCGCTAGAGGCGCTAGTGTACCATGAGGTCCAAATGTTCTCAAACTAAGCAAACCTCACCAATTTGCCGCTAGGATCGCTATTGGATCGTAAGGCTTGAAATATCAAATGTCAAAAAACGGTAGCTCTCATTCGTATAAGTTTTGCTCGTAATTTGTATTTATGTGCTATACCGAGGTGTCTATTGGTATGTTGTCGCTGGTTCTATAAGATACGGTGTTTATGGATAATGTTGATGTCAATCAAATGGTCTTGTTCGACGAGTTTTGGATAAAAACAATACTTGTTTAAGCAGGTACTTGTTGAGAAGTAACTTTGGTGGCGCTTGAGATTACCAGTTTGGAATTGCCGTCGTAAAAAGTGGTGACTCTACGTACCCAGTTTTTATTATCTACTTTTCATGATGACTAGCCAAGTTGTGCAAGATCTATCATTAGATATAACAATATAGATTAAAAAGGTTCAATAACAAGTTACGAGTATTTACGGGTAGTTAAATTTACTGAAACAAAGCATACATACTCTCGTATGAATCTGGTGTTTTTAGAAAGGAACGACGTACGCCGACTCTATAAATAGAAACGCAGATATCTCAATGGAACGATTAATCTAAATCTAAACCGTAAATTCCTACGAGATTTCTACGAGAAGGCGGTTTTCTGGTTGACTGAGTAAGAAGTGAAAATTGACGCACTTGATAGCTTTTTCTTATCTCGGCGCGACCCAGAAAATCAATAGGAACAGGTCCAATCAAAGTTCGTAAAATTAATATCTATAGCTATTAAAGTTGATTAGTTTGTAGTGAGAAGATGCAGTCGTAAGTCTGTCCATCGCCATTACTGTCGACGTAAAGACATAAAACAGCATTAGTTGAAAGTCAGACAACTTAACTAGTCTTTGAAAGTGCGGCCATATGTTTTATTTAGAGTAACTATGAATCTCTGAATAGACAAGTTTTGTTTGGTCGTCGTGGGAATTATGTTGTCTGTAGACGAGATGAATGACTTTTGGAACAACGAAATTCTCGAAAAGATCGTGTTGTACAGATATCGGTACCATATAGGTAAAGAAGGAATAACAATGTTATAAAAAGAGCAAGGAACTGAAGAAAAACTCAGTCAAGTTAAACATATCTTAAATACTGCGGAATATTATTCTAGGGTTAAATCTTTTTATAGAATCCATCGTACGATTTGTGTATGGAAATCGTATGTTCAATAAATTTACCTGCAAGCACCGGATGCTAAAATGAGAATTGTTCTTACTATGACGGATGTAAAGTGATTTGAATGCGCAGTGCGTACGAGTGCTACACGACAAGACCTCGCTGATCGAGTGATAAAGTTACAGTAGGTTGTCTTACGGAAACCTGATTCTAGTACTCTATTCTTGGTTAAAAGCCTTTTAAGTATACTCGTCTATAATTTGCCAATATATCTTCATCATCTTATCGAATGAGAGTGGCCAACTCTGGTGTCGAGCGAGAGTTTATCAAGCCGCCCTAAAGGGGCTATGATATATCTATTGTACGTTATATGTATGTTTAATGCTATGCTCAAATTATGATGAAATCAGAAAATAACGCTAAAAATTATAACAAAATCATCAAAATAACACAGTTGGAAAACGTTTTCATATCGAGTTAAGAAAACTACAGGGGTAAGTAAACTGAACCGAAATAATTCCTCGCATCAGAAACTTTACGGTTATAAAACACAGAAATTGCATCGTATAAGTATACACCGACAGCACTTTCATTATAAATTCAAAATCTAGACTCGTTAACGTCTAGAAATTTTCAAGCATTGTAAGAAAGGCAATAAAAAACCCGTTTCATGAATAAAATATGTTTTTATCCTATTAGTTTTTAAAAGTTAATGTTCGCTGTTGGCATAGCAGTCAGTTGAATGGAATTAGAGACTCATAATTATTTATTAGCCTCAATTTATTGCTCTAGATAGATCTAGGTATGCTAATTTATTTGGAACATGTTCTCTAAATTAGCCTGTGAAAGTCGTTACTGCTCAACACAGAACAGATTAGAAGTTAGACGTAGGTGTAGTGCAGTATTTTTGGGGAAGGTACATATACTATAGTAATACTTATACAGACATATGTATGTACACATACTCGTACTACTAATATTCGCAACGCTAGAAGCAATATTAAAGAAAACGAGTAAAATAGTTAGAACCGCTTTAAGCTATACATTCATATTAACTTGGCACACACAGATATTTTTTTAAACGATCGAAGGTTTAACTTCCTACTTTAATAAAATTATAAAATTACAGTTAGCAATATTGCACCGCTTAGTCACATTTAATTGACTTTTCAGATCATTCCAGTGTATCAATAACTTGTAAAGATACGCCAATATTATAGGTTCGGCCGGTAACGCCTAGATAACTGCGATAAGGCTAATGATTAAGATGTGGCTAGGCGGCAGATTACAGCCGATACTAACAGCATATCAGATTGCTTATCAATATTGGATATGAGCTGATACGAGCGACAAGCTAAAGGCATACACTTTTCTATCACTTTTTGGAACTAAAATTTGTTCGAGATTCTTTATTTTTTACGACCAGTTGTAAAAAAGCCTATAGTTACAAATATAATCATTAAAAACAAACTAATATCTAACCAATAAACTAATGTTGCAATAAATCCGAGAGAGTTGATGAAATTCCTCTGGTTTTATATTTTTACAACGTGTTCCGATTTTTTAAATGAATGCGAATGTTGGCCTTTCTCCAATATTTATGTCGTATAAATAACCAGCAATAAATAATACACGAGCGGACAAAACCGCTACAATAATTTATATAAAAAGCTTCATGTTTTGTTAAATTCACAAAATAGCTGAGATAAATAAATATAATATAATCAACTGCTATCTTTTATCGATAACTTGGGCTACAGTTTCAAATGTGCGGATATCATCAAGTGACCTGTGTTGATACCGGACTGCCCAGTGAAAGAAAGAAAGAAAGAAGAAGAGAGAAACATTCATTACGGCAGATGTAACACAGACCATCAACAACAATTATACAAAAAAATAAACAACTAGGTAAATTGTTTTTTATTTGTTTGTTACGGTCTTTTTCCAATACTTCTGTATAAGTAGGTACATTAGACTGTTTGTCAAGTTAATTGAAGAACGAGGCGAGACAAAGTGACTTCCAAACTTCTGAAGGCAATGACTCGTGAAATTCCCCATCATTGTTTGACTGTAGACGTGCAGTTTGGTGTGGTGAAACGAGTAGCCAACAATATAACGGAGATGTTATACGTAAGATGTGTGGACTGTGGACTCGTGTGCTAGTAACATAGACTTAATAATCTATAGGCTTCTAACTATACACTAAAACCTGTGAAAAGTGCCTGGAAAGCATTAGATTTGTAAGTTAGACCATACATGCGATTTAGGCGATTGTTGGGCGAGGCCTATATCCAGCAGTGCACGAATAAAATATACATATCATAAGCATAAGCTGTTGATGGTTCATCAATTCATCGCACTTCAAACCAGATATTTTTATCATACCTATGTCACGCGTGGACAAATCAACTTCCAGAGTCATCACGCGTCCATTACAACAGACCAATAAGCATATAGAGATATATCGTAATATTAGTACGTGTCAGAATACCCGTCTACTAGGTCTGTGTGTAGTATAGTTGTATGTAGGGCAGGCGCAGGCGCAGCCGTATAATTTGCGGCGCGATCTTGGCCTCAAATGTTGCCCGTTGCCTTGTTTGGCCACGACCGGTTCGGCTATCACGGTCTTTCATTTCTACTTCACATTATGTTTCTATACATGGTTACTGATTTATACGAAACTTAAAAGCGTGATTTCACAGTTTTTTAAAATACCAGAATCTGTAAAGATAGGTTTCATAAATTACATGATCAATTCGATGAACTTTTGTCTATAATTTTTGACGATTGCAAAAAAAAACATTCTTAAAACAGCACATTCAACATCACGAGTCGATAAAGCTCGTCGTGCAAAAAAATCATACAAATGATTTTTTTTGCACGACTTCTAAAAGTCATGGACAAAATTGTTATTATTTTGTTACTAAAGACAACATTACAGAGTTAAGTAACCAGTTTACCCTTAGTTACCATAACCCAATATCTACGTCCCAACATACTCAAAACATACACAAGTCACCAATAACCCAGTATACCTCTCTATCACTATTCGCGTGAACTTCTCGAGTGCAGTGAATCGTCCGGCGTTATCTGGCGGGTTCAATGCTACATAATCACGGACACTAATCATACTCGAACGATGTTCCCGGAATGAATTATGTTGGGACATTAATTATGCGATGTCATTAACTGCTTTCTCTTGGTGTCATTGGCGTAGAGAAATACTGGCGTTGTTAACGGACTATTCTTCCGATGATGTTGATACTATGTTGATTTATTTACACTGGGCAATGTCTTGGCAAGATCTTTATCTTTACACAACATAGGTAACAGCTGTAAAGTCTCGCCAGAAGCTGTTATCGCGGCATGAATACTTAATTGGGTACAAAAAGACAGCATAGTTCGTTATTCTTAGTTACATATCCAAAAGAATTTACTTTAGGCCCACTTAAGAAGTAGTATTTAGATTAAAAGTAGTATTGTATTGGTTACCTGGAAGAGATCGTTTCGAGCGATAAGGTCGCCAATCATTTTTCATTGTGTTCTTTTTCTTACTGATAGACCATAGCTTTTAGTACCAAAATCAAACACAAGTGAATCACGCTGACGCTCCATTCTATACCAAAATGATCGCTTACCATCCGACAAATGATAAAAACGATTTGAAAATAATTAGTTAACATATTATTGGTTAGTTCGGTGTGGTGAGTCAGCGCGGAGTCACCGCCAGTCATGGAGGGTGAACGCTAGTCGCCTGTTGAATCACTGCAGCCAGCCATTATGCACACACTCATGTACAACGGCGACATACTAAATAGACGCCTCACTAGGCAGAAAAACCTTCACGTATGACAAAATATTATAACGGTGAAAGTTTTTTTAGTATATGTTTTTTTTACTAGGTACTTTACGCTGAAACAGTATAAATATAAGTTTTACAGATAGCTTTATTTACTAACGCGAAATTACGTGAAAACACAGCTGGTAGCAATGGACGCCATAGACTGGATAAAGAGGTCCGCACGCGAAGACAAAATAGTTCTCCGAACAGTGTATTAGTAAAAAAGAAAGAAAAGTAAGAAAACATTTATTGTGACAGATTTAACAGAAAAACAAACACGACTTTAAATGTTCTAAGAGTGCTGTATGTAAAAATGCCATGTGTTTTAATGACTCAAATACTTATTCTCCATCATACTTATTCTCCATCACAGCATAGACAATAGATGAGTTAGGCGTCTCTGGCATGTACTATCTACGCATTATGCACATACTGATGTCCCAGGTAAGTGAATCGCTATTGTATGCTATTCACTATTGTGCAGCCGAACTTTTTAGGTAAGCGATTGTTAACGCCTTATTGTTAGGTTCGTATCGGAATAATAACAGGATCCTATGCCCACGGCGAGATCCAAGTTTGTATCCATTACTGAATATGTTGATGGGTGTTTTGACTCATGGTTCTATTATCATCATCTTGAGCTAAGATCAAACAGTCAGTTTTAGTGTACAAAATGAAAATCAGGGGTCCAACAATACCGACGTCTATGGCATCAAGGGTATGGTATGACTATGTATTATATCAGTTATCTAGCACCCATGATACAAGCGTAAGCTTAGTATGGGGCTAGATGGCGCTGTGTGATATGTCCTGAAACATTTATTTATTCACTATGACCAGCCACCCAATTACTGCTAGACATAGACTTACCTTAATATACCTAGTCAGGTCATAAATTCTGTCACATGTTTAATATAAAATATTTGAAACAACTTTATTCTTTATGTAACCATTTATATACCAAAATGAACCTAACAAAACATAGATTCTTATGACAATAAAGTTTATTCAAAATGACCTCCGTGATTTTGAATACAGGCCTTCAATCTGCGCGGCCAGTCGTCTATCGCTGCACGAACGAGGTCCATGTCAATATCGGCGGCTGCCTTAATCAAGGATGTTTTGAATGACTCCACATTGGGATGAGGCTTTGAGCACGCCTTTTCCTCCAAGTGTTGCCATATCTTGTAATCTAACGGATTCAAATCTGTACTGGAGGAGGGCCAGTCTTCGTGCCGGATGAAGTCGATTTCACGCGCCGCCAGCTAGTCTGGTGTGCTCTTCGCTCTATGAGCTGGCGCCGAATCATGTTGGAATACCCAGTGCTTTTTATTGAACATGATATGAGAAACAGGTTCCACAAGGTTCGTTAGGACTGTATTTTGATACACAACTGCATTCGTTTTTACACCTTTCTTACAAAAATGTACCTCTGTTAAGCCCCAATAAGAAACTCCCAACCATACCATGAGCGAGGATGGAAAATGACCTCGTTGGACACGCGGAATACGTTTGCTCGCTTCTTCGCTACTGTGTGCGTACACCTTATCATTTTGTTTGTTGTAGCTCTCTTCTACGGTAAAAATTTTTTCATCCGAAAAAAGAATTTCCTGATATTTTTTTCCCGCGTACCGCTTCAACAAAGCGCGGCATCTCTTCAGTCTCAGGTCCATTAGACGAGCATTCAAACGATGTCCTGTTTTTCTTCGATATGCCCGAAGCCCTAAGTCTTCATTTAACACCCTTTTCACCGTGGTTCTGCTTAACCCCATCTGAAGGGCAAACAGTTTCTGCATACGTTTGGGATTTCTTTGAATTCGCGCCTTCACAGCTTTTATCACTGCTGGAGTCCTAACAGACCGAGGGCGACCACTTCTAGACCTGTCACCTACACGTACATGTCATCATCTAGAGTCTTCATTGTATCGTTTGATGGTACGATAAACGAATCTTTTGGTTATATTCAAATTTTTCAGTAAGTATGTCAAAAAATTTAATTGGCGCGTAACCGCAACGATGCAATGCAATAACTGCAACACGGTCTTCTTTAAGCGTCCACTCCATATTTAAAAATGAGTAAAATTCTAAAAAGTATACATTTTTATTATGAACAATTCGAAATTCGAATTCAATAAACTTTTTTGTGGCCAGCATTCTAAAAGAAAAGTTTTTACTGTGTGACAATACTTATGACCTGACTAGGTATAGCTATATAGCAGTGACTTGGTATAGACCTCCTCCTCTAGTAGCTATACATTTTGATTTGAGCTAAGTTTATGATATCAATGACCCCTTTAGCTGGTAGTAAATTTGATAGTTTTTGAAATTGTATAAGGTATGTGATTAGTTACGAATATCTACAAGTCATATTTTCATGAAATTCAATTAAGTTTATGGGTTGCGTGAGTGTCCGGACTCTATGAAAATATACATATCTAGGTAGGTACTTATATACATTATTATTTATTACACATTATATACATGGGCCGTATAAATAGCTGAATAAATGGCTTTTTTATTTTTATTTTATTTATGGTACTCTTGTTTTTGGTGTTTAGAATGGTGTCTTAACAATATTACGTTGGTTGGTTGGAATAAGACTAGCCCCTTAGACAAGAGGCGTATATTAGTATAGCGCACTGACACACATACCTACTTATGGAATAGAAAGACCAATGTATGAGATTGACTTAAAAATTGCGGCGGAGCGCATCGTGATATCCATCCCATACATTGGTCTTTCTATTCCATAAGTATGCGTCAGTGCGCTCACTGTAAGGTCTCTTGTCTAAGGGGGCTGGAGACCCTACTGAGTGGCGTGCTGAAGAGGAGGCATATTCATATACATGGGCAGGATTTTGTGTGTGGTTCCCTGAACTAAAATAAATATGAGTTAAGAATATGCATTGATTATTCATTTTAATTAAGTATAAGTATTTAATTTTACCTTGTATGGAATAAACAGGATTTATTTAGATTAAATGTCATTTACATCAAACCTGTTATGAATAAACAGGAAAAAGAAATGTTTTCCGTGAATGTAATTATGTTGTAAATGAATCAATTTGAATACCTACTCAGATGTTTAAAATATAATTATAATGCTAGAAGTACTGAGGAAAAGTCTTGTGAAATTATTTGCCAGGGCTAGATTAATGGACCAATTTTCATAATACTTGCAATAACAGCTAGTCACAACACAATGCTTTCAAAGTTATCGTGTAGGACTTTATTTAATTCTAAACAAAAATAATATTTTTCTGGAAAATCCTATAATAATATACGAAAATAAATAAGGATACCCAGCCAGTATATCACCCTAACAAGGCATACATATTAATATCCTCAATTATTTACATAAGTAATAATACTTAGTTATACAAATAAGTAAATAACAATTCGATCAGGTAACTAATTACTAAACCACGTATTACTTCGGGTTTTCCAATTAACCACGGTGTTGTACAATGTATTACCTAGGTACTTAAACAGATAACAAACGTAAAAATAATTTTCCTTGGAGCGTTCGACATTTCCACTGTTTTTCGGAGAAAGCCAATGAACTAAATTGGAGTGTTGATAAAAACACTTCATTTACATGCATGAATATCCAAAATGTTACTTGTTATTAGAATTGCCAGATAACGACAGCCCGGCGAGACACGTTTGTGCGTTCACTAAATTTCGATAGGGGTAAAACTTTGCTAGATACTACTAGCGCCATCTATTGAGGACGCGCCGAAGCTCGTGCTGAGTTTTCTTTCTCGTAGCTGCCGCATGGTCTGGGCCACCACCCTGTCTCCCTAATCGATATCGGATTGCAGCTATCTCAATTTCGGTGAAGATGTTTTATAAAAGAATCTATTTCGGTACGCCAAGAAGGTGGTCCTAAAGGATATTGATGCCATTTTTTCTTCGTATGATCCTGTCCTAAAACACCCGACGATAAAGTAGTACATACCAAAACAGTAAGTAACATAAACATCTGCGATAAAATTAACCAATATCACCGGAAAGAATAAAGATTATTTATTTGATGTTTCATGGGAATATCGTATAGATGACGTTCGTTAATTCGAAATTCAAAAAATAACAACGGTCCACATGACATCATCAACTTAATCATTGGCATGACGTCATCAGACGTCATTCAGTATACTTTTTCACAGGCCCAGAAAGTATTATGGTACCTACCAAGGAGTATTTAGTTTACGTATTATCTGAGATTAAATGAACTATGGAGTAATTAATCCAACAACTTCGTGTTTCTACTGTTATCCAACATCATCAGTGTTTGTTTTAGGCGATAGATATGACATAATTTGATGGATCATTTAAAGAGTGGAGGTTTTGATGATGTTAATCTCTATAAATTTATAGTTGTTGTTATTTTCGGATACTTTTGAGGCGAAAGCAATGTAATCATAATAATTATATTTGATGACTAAACGTGACATTACATTAGTAACGATAACGGTATTTTAAAAGCTTCTTGGACTTTGAACTTGTTCCTTGGACTTTAAAGCAGGCTCTCCCATTTTTTAGTAACAATAAGTATTCTTTCACGGTATTCGTTTTTATTAACTCATCGGTACTAATAATTTCGGTTCTTTTATCCAAGTCCAAGTCAAGAAACCCCCAGTCCACATCCCAAGTGGTATAATATAAACTTTTACTTTAAGGTGATTATTAATTTAATTAATTATGATTAACAACAGAGAAACAGAGGTCGCCCACCTATGAGGTGGGTTGACAATATTAGAAAACCACAGGGAGCACGTGGATTCAATCTGCACAGGAACGTTGATGTGAGCGGCGTACAAGAAGAGAGGTCTATGCTCAGCAGTGGGCGATGACGGGCTGACAATGATGATTAACAAGTTAACTTTACTCACCCTTCCGTATTAGTAAGCTGGTGACTCTGCGCAGCGCTTCCCGCGGTGATTTTTGGAAGAACTTAGGCGTCAGGTTGGGAGGTAGCGTGAGTGGCTTGCGGGAGGCGGTGCCTTCCCAGGGCACGGGGTGGTCTGCCACCTTGGCGGAGGCAGTGAGGCGGTCCAGGTGCTCGGTGGAAGCTGGCCTGCCAAGCGAAGTAAGGGTTAGCTAGGCGTTAGCTGGTAGCTTGAGTTGAATGGTGACAGCTGTAAGTAGTGTAGGTACATTAAAACAATATTTTTTAGTAGTACCTATAAGGTATGTTTGTACAAATTTGAAAAAAATATTTAAAATTGCTGATGGCTATGCTGAAGAACTGGATTTGATTAGTATACAAATGTTATTTTTAGCGGTAATTAGACTACTTTGTCACCGATTCGATGTGTGTCAGCATTTCTCAGTCTTACTTAGTATTTGGTGCTATCATTTTATGTGGTATTCTAATTGAAGTCTTTAGAAAATTTGGTCACGAAGTTAGTTTTTTTCTAAGGTTTATATCCAGTTATGATAGAGAAAACCTGCGTGAGAGCGATCACTAGCTAGCTGCTTGGCGGTACTCGACGGTGCCCACACCTAAAACTAAGCTATTTTGTTCATAAAAAACAGATTATTCCTTGTATATTTAATAAAAAAATTAATAAGAAAGTTGGTCTCCACCGTGTATAGATCACCAACTTCAATGCTCGCAGCACTCTTATACAAGTAAAAAATTTCGTTAAGCGATATTCTCCTCTTTCGTAAGATGTAGGTAAGAGCTTCTCTCTTATTAGCGGATCTGTCTTTTTTTACTTTATACAATAGGACTTGTGCCTTTCTTTTAAATGGTCAGTATATCCCATCGGATTTCCCATATATTCACCTAACTTCAAGCTTTCCTTTCATGATGTAGAAATACTAATATTATACGATTGATACCATCATAGTTGTGATGTGTGAGCTTATCTTGACCACTTGTTTAATTTACTTGTTCCTCGTATTACAGAGGATAGCGTATCTGATGCTCTGAGTATTAAAATTTGTTTGAAAAGCTGTCGTAGCAGACGGCGGAGACCACATTGTTTTTCTATCCATCATAACGAGAGCTAATGATACTTCTAAGAGTATACAAACCGGTGTCTCTGGCGCGGGTACCAGCCGCGCGGCGGGCCGCCGAGCCGCAGCAGGTCCGCGCCGGTGCACACGCCCGCACCCAGCACGGAGCCGCGCCCGTACCCGCCCAGGGTGGCGCTGCTGCCTGCACATACAGAATACATGTGAGTCAGAAAATGAACAAGTGAGTTGAGGTACGATAGCGCTGATGAACTTAGCGTTATTAGAACGAGATAACTGCAGTCTCGAGCCAGCTAAGCCTAAGATCTACAGTAATTATTACACAGTATTTAGTGAGTAAATATTATAAAAGCAATTACACCTTTTGCATATTTTTGGTCCGAGACACATCATAACCGCGGGCGAACACTGGAGTCTCGGGTAAGCTAGCCGATGTCTGCAGCGGTAAGCGTCAAACGTTTCAAATACTATTGAGAGATTATCATTTTCAAAAGACTTAAGAGCCCATACTTCCCCGATGAATAATATACATAACAAGCTTCCGGATTGCGATAATTTTTCATACCTATAGATTGCATAGAGTTCATAGTATTGTTCCTCGGAGGCCCAGTAGAGTTCCTAGGCGGTGTTCGAGGCACATCGCAGCCGCGGGCGAACACTGGAGTCTCGGGCTAGCTAGCTGACGTCTGCACCAGTAACCTTAAGACCTTTTGGTTTAAGTACTATTTCTTCCCTAACACCTACCTTAAAAACAGGAACTTATCGTTGATGGAGTATATTTTTTCAGGGGTTAAAAACACATACTACTCAGACTAATCAGCAGGTACCGTACATACTTCTTATGTAATTCGTACTTTCCATACCTATAGATTGCATAGAGTTCATAGTATTGTTCCTCGGAGGTCCAGTAGAGTTCCTCGGCGGTGTTCGAGGCACATCACAGCCGCGTGCGAACACTGGAGTCTCTGGTAAGCTAGCTGAGGTCTGCAGCGGCCCGCGGCCTCCTGACGCCTCGCGGTTTTGTCGCTGCAATGTGCGCCGCCGCGCCCCGCTCGCTCCTATGTCTGGAATTACATTATGTCAAGTGTCAAGGCAAGAAAATTTAAACTTTGGATTTGACAGAGTTGCTAGTAGCAAACACACATTTAATTTTACTCTGGATTTGACAAGAGTTGCAGATACCTGGTAGCAAACATTTAATCAATAAAATATTCTTTATAGTACACCATAATACAAATCTAGACTCAAAGATGAAAAAGTTACAGACTGGGTTATGGGATGGACTAATAAATAAGGTAAGTGAACTATTCAAAACTACGCTATCTTTTGTTAACTAACTGTTGAAAATGTGTTCTAAAGAAAGTGTCGAAAGTGAAAGAACTTTTTGTCGTGATTGTCATCCACTCTTCTTATGCGCCCTTAGGGCGGCTTGATAAACTCTCTACACCAGTGTGGGCCACTCTCATTCGATAAGAAGAAATTTTATTAATTTTAACTATAGTACTAAAACCTCACCCGTAGGAAGAGTCCTTCTATCAGTGGATCCAGTCTTGAAGTTGGTGCTGCTCCTCCTGTTCTTGTTGTAGCTGGTCTCCATGGATCTCGTCTTCAGGCTGTTGGTGGTGTCACGGTGCGGCGGGACTGCCGGCGGCTCGGAAGGTCTGCGAATGGTTTGTTTGTTTTCGCTGTATATATGGTCTAGTATAGATATATCTTTTTTCTATAGACAGAACTAATAAGTACTATACATATGTAATTCCAAAGAAAACGTATGATGGTCAAACATCAGATTAAACCTAGTAGGTAACCTATTTTTGATTCACAAATACAGATAGCTTGATATTTATTTTTTATTTGATAAAATTAGATTAATAATAGCGCCATCTAGCGGATATCTTTTCCATATCATACTACTAAGTAATTAAGTGAACCCTGCATTACCTGCGCTACTAAACTAAGCGTTTAGTGTAAAATTTGCAACTTACCTTCGTCTGGACTCCATAGTGGGCGTGGGTAAGGTATCAGATTTCTTTCCGTGTCGTTTGTCCGTCGGCTGCATTATTTCAGTGTACTCATCTTCTACTTCTTGCACAGGAGACGGGGGTAGAGGCGGGAAAGTTGGAGATTCTGGCGTTTGAGGAAGTGGACCCAAATCATGTCCCATTGTAGGCGACGGAGGCAGCGGCGGGTGGCGGAACGGATGCTCCACGATCTGAACGTTCAGCGGGAAGTCTCCTCCACTGGATACAGCAGAGTCTGAAGACGAGGGCTGCCGCATGAGCCCCACAGGCACATCCTTGGCACTCGTGGACTTGTGCATACTGTTAGACCTCCTCGACCTGTCACGCCGGTCTATCGATCTCTGGTTCTGAATCTCGTTATGACTCGAAGACTTCTGAATGTCGTGCCTCTTCTGTCTCTCCCTAGAACTATAACGGAAATTGTTTTCTAATATATCCTTAGATACTTCATCACAGTACTCGTCCTTATGAATATTCCAGTCTTTAGGTAAATATGGGGTAAAGAGTTTTTGGTCCCGGCCCTGGCTGAGTATGGCGGTGATGTTGTTCTCGATCTTGCGCAGCGGCGAGGTGTCCCCCGAGGAGGCGGGCTCCCCGCTCTCGGCGTCCTCCTCCTCCTCCACGGTGGTAGCGAGCGCGGGGCGGGGGGCGCCCGGCTCGTCCAGCGCGGGCAGGGACACCACGCGCACCATGCTCGGCGCCACCACCCCCAGCTCGCACACCGTCTCCGTGTCGGTTGCGGGCGCCTCCTCCACCTTGCCCTCCCGGATCAACGACTGGATGTTGTCGAACGTCGACGAATACTTTTTGAAGTCTGTGAACCGATTCTGCGGCGACAGCTTGTTCTGCACAAGGCTGTTTTTGCTCTTGTCGCTCGGTAGTTTTCTGCTTTTAGGGCTGTGACCAAAGTACTCCTGACTTATGTATCTGTCTTGGCCGTTGTTGAGATCTAGGCTTAGACGAGATTTGGGCGACGTCATATCTTTGCTCAGTCGCGAGGCGGGCGTGCAGAGATCGATGCTGTATCTGGAGTTGGGCGTGTTGAGCTCGCGGCTCAGGCGGGAGTTGAGGTCGACGCTGTACCGCGACTGCGGCAGGCTGAGGTCGGAGCTCGGCCGCGAGTTGTACGAGCCCACGGACCCAGAGCCGCTTATCGATATACTGGAGCCGTCTATAGATTTGTCCGTATCTATGCTTCTGTTGAGACTGTGACTTTGAAGAAGGTTGTTGGGTTTGTTCGTAGTGTTTTTGTTGAAGGCTGGTAACTGTTTCCTGTTCTTGCCCTTCCGTATGACGTATGTGCCGCAGAGCGCGTCCTGCCTGCCGGGCTCCCCGTCCGAGGTGGGCGAGGCTGCCAGCTCGCAGGCGAGGGGCGGCGGGGGCGGCCAGTACTCCTCGCCCCACTCGTCGTCCAGTCGCTGCGGGATAGAACTCGTGCTCGACTGGGATTGGTCACCCGATTTTCTCCTTCTCCGACCAATTACCTGTAATCATAGATACGGTTGATTAAAACAATGCACGAATGAGTTGTATTGTTATGTTGTTAGGCTTGAGATAATATAACTGCTATTTCAAGTACAAAATTTACCTTTGTACTGCCAGGAGTGAGCAGGGGGTCGTCCCCGTCGAGCGACACCTCCCAGGCAATGGAGTTGCGCTTGGAGGGCGTGGTGACGGCGGGCGGCGGCGGCGGGAACGTCTCCTCGAGCGAGTCATCAGAAAAGTGCTCCTCCTCATTGCTCTTACTGGAGCTCCTCCTCCCCGTCACGTCCTCCGACGATCCTCTGCACACTTCTCTATGTCTCTCCATAGAACCGGCGAGAGTCCGCGGAGGCAGTCTGCTTTTCGGCGACAGCATTTCCCCGTCAGAGTTCGCGTCGCGTTTGCCGCTTTTATCACTTTTCGTGTTAGATGGCGATATCTTCTGGACGTTATAGGTGGGAGAGTGGGACTTGCTGGAGTATTTGGGTCCAGGGTAGATGGTGACGGGGTGCTCATTGTAGGGTTTGTCGTTGAATTCGCTGGAGAATCCCATGAAGGGGAAGGGTGGCGGGGTGTCGACGCTGGGTGACTTGTTGAGCGGCGCGGCGTGGCGCGGCGGCAGCCAGGCGGGCGCGCCCGGCGCCGCGCGCCCGCCGTGCTGCAAGGACGCGAACCGGAACGGAGGAGCCGGCGCCGGCGCCAGCTGGAACCCAGTGCCGTCTTCCTTCTCCCACCCGTATGGACGCTGGTGCTTGGTTTTGGGCTGGAATTATTAGATTATATCATGAGTAATATAAAAAATTAGGTGTGTTTTGATTCTTGTCAAAAACAAACTATCGTTTATTTGTGTCCAAATGGAAAATTTCCTGTTTTGAAATGCATATTACTTTTTAAATTTTATACATCTGAATTGGTAAGTACTCGTATACCTATTAATTAATCAATATTTATCTTGATGAAAATTATAAATTTTCTTACAAAAGTGGTTTGCGTGGCGGTGGTGATCCCGTTGGCGCTGATGATGGAGTCGAGCCTCTCCTCGGCCTCGCGCTGCTCTATGGAAGTGGTGCGCCTGGCTGAGTTGGCGGGAGACACCCTGGAATGTGACAACATAAAGACTTAGTTATTTACATTGCAGTAAGTACTATTTAATACTTATCATTATTTCCTAGTAAACCGTATCACACTTGCTACACATGTTTAAATTAAGTATGAACACAAGAGATGTCATCTGGCTTAGTCTCATCCCAAATGTTGGGATGACAATTAGGTAATAAGGTATGTGAAAATAAAATATTGTGGGAAAGGCACGACTACACTCTACTTGTTCGACAATTTACAAGGGAAAAGAATGGGACAAGGATGTTTTAAAAATTAAATAATATAGCTGCCATGTCAACATATACCCAATTAATCTAATAAGATCTTATCTATGTTTGACAATGACTACTATGAACAAGTGGAATCAAGTAAAAAACCAAACCTTTTCAATAAAGTAAGTTGGCTCGTATATGAGGTCAACTCTGGTGTCAGAGCTTTCAAACCCCTAAAGGCATAACAGGGCTTAACGATTGCCGTTGACTATTAATATATTTTTTTAAAATACTAACTAAAAATCATATGGCAGATACTAACTTAGGCAGCAAGGTGGATATGATCCGCTCGGCCTCCTCGGGCGGCGGCGGGGAGTGCGGCGAGGGGGGCGCGGGCGACGGCTCCTCGTGCTCCGCCGTCGGACGGAAACCCAGCGCGAACTTCGCTCTGCAATCACAACACAACTGATATTAGACTTGGGTTAAGGTGAAAGACAGTGCACCTATCAAGACAAGGCAAGCGAAGTTTATGGTCTTGTAGAGTTACTTGGCTACCGATGATATCTTTCAGACTTTTTGACAGCGCAAGCCGTGATTACTCTTGGAAGAGGACTAAGGTCAACGATTGTAGAGTTTTTTTTTACGTGGTATGCGTTTTGGTGTCTTTTTGGGGAACTGTTAATTTCAAACATTCTAAACTACATCCCGTTTAATTGCCGTGGCTGACATAGTTTCCAATGACGGCAACTTCCTTCCTCTTAGTCATTTTTGACTAAGACACGCATTTTTTTATTTATCACATCAGTAGCATACCTTCTCCCGTTCATGCTCATGTATCCATCGTCCTCTGAGGTGTGTCCGGCGAGCGGCGAGTCGTCGTCAGTGGCCGGCGTGGCGGGCGTGGCGGGGGTGGCGGGCGGCTCGGCGCTGGCTGCGGCCGGCGCGCGCGGCTCCAGCGACCGCGGCTCGCCCTCGTCGTACTCGCTCAGCACCTGGTCCAGCAGTTCCAGCGAACGCTGCACATCGTCGCACCCGCTGGAAATACAGAACATTGACTCGTTAGTTTTTTTTCTAACTTGAACGGGTTTGCAGCAAGCAATGGCTATGGCCTAAGATGGAGGGTGCTTACCCGATAAGAACCGATTCACTCTCGCTTTAATTAAACACGTGTGGAACATAGAGTCAGGCAGGGAGTTTCGAATTTCCATTACTATTTCGTGTTCTTTCTTCTAAGTACCAAATTGGACTACAATGTTGTTATTTCGAACCTCAAAGTGATTTCACATTTAAATTTGAGTTTCCATGCCTATTCCTGTAGTAGAAAACTCACAAAGTTACGTCTATTCAGATAAGTATTAAATAATAATGACAAAAGAAGCAAGATAAAGTTTTTGTAGGCACTATGTCTCCATCAATATCAATCAATTTTCATTACACCATTTGTTTAGAGTCAATCAAGGAATAAAATAGTTGGGCACAATAGAGTAGGCGAACGGTTCTCGGTTAAAAGCTTAGACTTTTAAAAATTCTTTTAAAAAATAAATAAATAAATGTCATTTATTTCGAACTTGTAGTCCATACACAAAACATACACAACTTGCATAAAGAAAATTATTTAACATATTAGAAAAATTAATAAAATAATTATAAATCAAGTCAATGCTAATTAAATCAAATAATAGAAAAATGTCAATTAATAAAATAAAATTAGATGATAAAATGTCAACATCAAATTACTTTAAATAAAACCGGCACGCCGGTCGTGATTATTTTCGCTCATTTTCCAATAAAAGTTTAATTTAAAACAACCATAGTGCAGGTTAGCACTTAATAAATTAACTCATAATCAAATTACTTTGTTTCCAACAAAATTTTTTTTATTAAAAGGGTCATAAAACTTGTGTAGCTGTGCGGCGTGATTGATGATGGGGCAGTCGAGTCGAGCAGCTACAACCCGCAGGATGCTGTTAGTGCTAAAAAAGGTGTTTCTTTAAAACTGACTGTCGCCGGTTACATTAAAGGACCTCTGTCATAACTAGAGAACACCCTTGGTAGAGGGTACGTTAAGCGAAAAGTAACATTAAGCCTGCTCGTAAAAGTTCATGTAAAAACTCGGCCGGTAAAGTAGTCGAGCCCAATTAGCAGCCGTGCAATTTCCTCGCCGGTTTTCTAGTTGGACTGTCATAGTAAATAAGTCGGCATGACAAACGCTGGCTTCGTTCACCGCACTCTCGCCGAGATAATGGTAAATTGAAGTCATTTCCTCCTCCGAGACACGAGTGGTGCTCGGCCCGCCTCGAGACGCTCCTTAACATCTCCGTCACGGACGAATTGGGGGCCCATAGATATTGTAACGCCCTTACATCATTCTGTACTGACATGATTCTATTACGCTGATCTCATCTGGCCGACCCGGTCTCGGAACACTAGCGGTCTCGTTGTTCTATTCGACATTTTGACATTAAAAGTGTTTACTCTAGTAAGTGAAGTGTTTTAGTAAAATTGAATCGAACAGTGCGGTGTTATTTTACAATATTCTTAAAAGGTCTCAAATGTATCATCTGTGTAGGCGTTGAGGTGTCAGGAAAGTAATTTAATAGTAGTAGTAGTTAAATAGAATAATAACTTCGTATTATTCGGAAAGGATAAAGTCAAATGTGTCCAAAGATTACATATTGAAAAAAAATTCAACTTGTTACCTATACAACTCTCCTTTGTAACCTTGTTCATCTTACAAATATTATCCGTCGAATTTTGAAAATGAATGTCAAAATCTAGCGATACTTCGGTGAATATTTATCGATTTTACTAGCGTTTTCCCTGCTTTGTATACGTGAACTTTTTGTGGCTATAGGAAGTAAAGTATCGACATTTGAATGGTGTCCTCTATGCTGCGAAGTGGCTGTAGAGGGAAGCACAAAGCAACCCTTTTGAAAGAAGAGCGCTCTTGCACTCGATAAGCCCTCACGCGAACCGCGCGCCGCCGCGCTGCCGACCGAGCCGAGCGCGCTCGACATATTTGCTCAATAAATTGAAACGTACTCAGCCTTATAAATGCAAGCTCTACAACTCTGCAACCCATAAAAATATTTCCCTAAGCAATGAACATTTAAATACTAATGTTTGCAGTATATTCTGCGTCTGGAAGTTTATTTCAACAATTTTTACTTGGCAGCAGCGCATGTTGGTAGTTTTGTGTACATAATGGACTTAATAAATGTTCTGAGATTAAAAAGTTACGGATTCTTGTACTTAATAAACGCTTTTAATGTTTTGTTGGAGAATAATTTAATAGTTTAATGTAAAGTTGCAGGAGCACGAGTTTTTTATATTAATTTGTAAGATGCAACAAAATATCGGTTTTATGAAATTTTGTGCTATTGGATGTTCAGAAGAAAATCCAATATCTGAAGAGTCACACGTCTCCCTCTATAGGCATTGTATCTGTCCGGGCCATCTATATGCCCTGTGGGCTGCCGACTGAGGAGGGTTCATTACTGATCATCGCTCTAATGATCTCTCGGAGCCCCGAGCACACTACACAACCGCTGGCTCTTTCAATTTACAGAAAAACAATCGCATTCAGGTATCTATTGGTTCAATTAAGATCTAAAGGACTCAAGCGACTCGACTTTTAAATTTCAACATAGGAAATAGAAATCGCGAGATAAAAACGCAATTTCTCTCTGAAATAAAGGAGCTTTCCGTAGATTACTTTCGCGAAGAAGTTCAGTGGAGTTTTCAATATTTCCGGAAATTTCGTTCAGTATTGGGTTTGCTACAAACATCAAAGCTGCGTGCGCGTAGTTGTATGTAGGTACCTATATAGTGTATGCGGTTAGAGGCGCTAGTTTTGCGGTTTCCTACAATTCGCGGATAATAGTCTCAGTTGGCGGCGTCGGCGGTGCGTCGGTGACACAATACAGATTCCTTATTGGAGTTGAGCAGCGGACGTGGAAGGCTCACCTGCTCGAGGAGGCTCGTGTGTGTGTGTGTGTGTGTGAGTTTGTGCGTGTAGTCACTAGTAGCATTGTACGCAGCACAAAGCAGAGCACTCAGCAGGAGTGGCGGCGGCGACGGCGCCGCGTGCCTCCCTTTGTTTTATTTCACCCACACTCTTTCGCTTTCGAAACTTTTAAGGGAACTTGAAATTGCGTTTCTCCTTTAAACGAGAGCTGGTTTGCGCTGATTAGTTGGCCGCTGTTGCCTTGGACGCAGTTTATTTTTGTGTCCGACTAAGTTAGAACGTTTGTATTGTTCTTTGAAACTTTGAATTGAAGTTGGATACGTTGTTGAGATCAGCAGTACAGTGTGGAGACGTTAAACGGTTCTAATTTTTTTATTTCAATATAGGTACTCATTAAAATTATAAACTTAATAAAAATGCTACATAATAATGTAATAATATTTTGCTTGGTAATCATTTCAGGGTGTCAGGTAAATAAAATGTTACAAAATTCATCACCTTATTATGAAAAAAAAAGTCATAACCCACATCAACAACTAAACTACCCATACAGCGCACCAGTTGCATAATTATATTTACAACTTAATACTTAAAAAATATAGTATACAGCCCTACGATCCCTAGGCCTAGATCTTGATAACTGCCCGGGTAGTATTTATGCGGAAATGAGTGCAGTCAGGCGGAAGTGCAAAGCAGCGCCGCCCCCCGCTCCCCCGCCGGCTGTCGACCCCGCGCACTACACGCTCGTAAACTACACACAACAGTATGGACTTAATGTTACCCAAAAAAATGCTACGGTAGGTAAAAAAAAAACAAAATTAAAAAACAATTAGGTCCAACTAACTATGTTTTGTATGTCATCCCTTCTTCTTGGTCTATATGTTCATTGCAGAAGGTATTTTTTTTGTAATGGCTGGTTATACATATAATACTTATTATACATATAAAATAATACTTCATTGAGTTCGCGCTTCGAGCACAACATATTTACGAATTCATATTCCATATCAACCTAATCTAATTTTATCAAGCGCGCCTATCTACAAAAACTGGTAAATAAAGTCTCAAATACAGAGGTCAGATTTAACTTACTTAATATCTACTTATTTTCATATAGCTTAACTAGCGGTACCGTGATTTTACTCGCGTTAATTACATACAAACTTTCATCCCCTATTTTATTCCCTTGGGGGTAGAATTTATCAAAATCCTTTCTTAGCGGATGCCTACGCAACATCTACCTGCATGCCCAATCTCAACCCGATCCGTCCAATGGTCAGGGCTGGGCTTTGATAGATCCTATGTCAGTCAGTCAGTCAGTCACCTTTGAGTTTAATATATGTACGTATTTAGATTTCATATAGTCACATAGCCCATACGGTTAGTAAGTAGTCAGTCTGGTCGACAACAATGTCGTCTTGTTACCTCGGCGGAAAGCACTCGAAGATCAATCAAACACTGCATACGTGAATGGTGGAGCGATGGTGACAGATGGGATACTGCTATTGTACGTAGAGTTCTAGCTGTGCGTTTAAAACATTGAATGTACTGGGTTATTGGTGACCTATGGGAAAATGTTTAAAAACCGCTTAAGACCATACATAATCTCTACTCTTAGCTTTTTGAAAACTCTTGTAAATAAGTGGTTTTTAAAACACTTAATGTATGTATACGAAAGTTATTTTTTAACGAATTTCCAAATGTTTTTAGTCGATGCAATAAAATCGCTATAGAACAGTTGGTAATAATATTAAAGTTCAAGATAAGTTTCCTAATGTATGCGTAAGTGCATTTCAAGTGAGCTTTGTTGAGCTAAACAGGAGTGAAGTCCATTCGCCACTTCCGCCGCCGCAGCCTCCAGGAGGCACTAACTTCCGAATACTTCCAACTTAGTAGTTTAAACGTAATTCCGTTTTTAAAGCGCTAAGAACTTGTCCAATTAAAATGTTTGAAGGCGGAATAGTTGGTTGTTAGTTGCAATCAAACCGTAACAAACAAAAACTTTAAAACCACAAAATTCTACTGACTCGTCAATTTATTTATAAAACGGTCAATGACCTTTGGTTAAATGTGAAATTGTTGATTTACAGAAGTGAAGTAAACGTGACTAACGCTATTTATGTACAGGTAAAAAATCTTTCACACAATAAATTGCCTCATAGCAGTAAAACGCAACAGATCACGCTAGCATAATAGCAGGTTTAGCTCCATACCTGTATAATAACAGACCGTTCTACTAACACGACGCATTGTTAACGTGTTGCAATACTAAACTGAAATTATCTAACTATTTCATTACCCATTTAAGTTCAACGATACGTGCATTACGAACGGGTTGTAGCAGGTTATAATGTAATATAGGTCCTGTTATAATAATAGTACGTGACCGAAATACACAGGCGTATATCTTGGCAATATTCGGGAAATCTTCGTATGAAAATGGTGAACGTGTGGATGGCTCAATCAAGTCAATGTACGGGAAAAGGTGCATCCTATCGGAGCTTATGATCGTCCCAGGGTTTTATCTGTCCCGGTCTGATTCAAATATTCGCAGAACATCTTGCCCCGACTGGGTGGTTATGTGATTTGATAAACTCAATCGATAGGAAAACTCAGTTTGCTCTCTATTTGTGTGAAAATGTCGACCAACTTTATAGGACCAATCTTTTAAAAAATATAAAAAAACAGCTGAAAGATTAAGTGGGTATAGTAGTATATAATATTGACACGAAATGATACTTGTATATGTATATAGGTAGGTACATTACTTTTCGTGATAAGTTTTACATATTAAGCAAAAAACTTCCGGGTTTATCCCGAAAATCATAAAACCGGAAAGTCGGTCTTACCATCTTAAAAGTTGGCACTCTTCGGGCGACAAACTTAGATTTTGTAACATGATGTCATAAACGTTAATGATGTAACAAAAGTTTAGTCCTATCAGTTGTTTCATCGGCCTTCTGCCATTAATTTTATACGCTGGAGTGAGCACGAAAACAGGACAACTTTGTTACGACGAAAAGAAACATTTACTCTCTGATAGACTAAGTTAGCTGGATGAAAAACTATTTAGATAAACGAAGCTGATTTCGGATGTAATGTATGTTTTATTTCTTTAACTGGTGAAATAAAGCAAGTTTGTCAAATTTTGAATATTGAATTACACGTAAAATGACAGATAGTAGTTTTGTGGCAATCATCAAACTAGAAAATTTTGGAAACTACAAAAAAGGACACGGTCAATTGATTAAAACGAAAAGTACTTAGCTCAATTTAGAATTGGTCCAATAATTTTAAAATAAAGCTTGCCCATTAGGCAATGTCAACTGGAGCATCTCCCTATAAATAAATGTTATTGGACGGTTAGCTTTTAGCGGAAAATCCTTGGCGTGTTCGTTGTCGGCGGAAGGAAGCGCTGAGGACATGCCAATAAGCGCGGCGAGCTGTAACAACACCTCCCCGCTACTACCAATATAGCACTTCCCCCTCAAATTATAAGGGTGACAATCCAACTCGCAGTTATCAGCTGCACAGACTTAAAGCAATTTTGCGAGTCAATATTGAACTTTTCAACTCCGGGGAGCGATGTGTTCCTCAGTAACAGAATCGAGTGTACGCAACTACTTACATCTAATCTATCAAGTTCAATTCCCCTTTTATTTTTCCTTCGTCACTTCTGAGTAAACAAAGCTGCGAATAAATGTTAGCATTGGAGTGATAAGCAGATTCGATCTGTATTTGTTTGGTGTATTAATTTGGTTTGTTAGCATATTGTACGAGATTACATGTAGTTCGTGAGGGGCGGTTTTAGTGTGTAAACGTGAGGTAGCGTCGGGCTCTGATTGCGCGTTAATTAAGTCATTACCTGGGTCTCGTCAGTCGCAACCTCGCCGCCTCAGAGAAATCTTCATTAAGGCTTTATAAGCCACCTCTAGCGAGCTTATCATTGATCTATTACAGGTGACCCAATCTCACTACGGCCGCTATTCACTTTACAGCTACTCGTTATTCCACTTTTAGGGAAAGTAATGTCTCTTTAGAAGTGGTTTTGCAGATAAATTGAAGCTCAACATGTTTTAAAATGTACATTATTATTACAGAAATCTGGCTAAAATGTTTACGTTTGTAATATGAACGAGGTGACTTTCAAATCTGTCTACCTCAAAATGATACATAATTTTTAATTTGCGCAGGCACCGAAGGGGACACCGAAATGTAATAAAATTGGTAGGAATTTTGGATTCCCAGACTACGCCTTAATAGGAGACAGGTTTAATTTGGACCCGCGTGTACGTTTGGTTTCGAATAATTGTACGAGGGTACATATATATTAAGGGTGTTGCAAAAACAAGCGTTATGCCCCAATATAATTTAATTATGGGTGGTCTACAAATTACGACATTCTCTCTAATTATATCCGAAACATTCCACCATTTGATTTACGGTGCGATGCAAATTAGATTACATTTTTTATGGTCTCGTTACTGCCGCGGACAAATTAATGGTTAATCGATGAATGCAAGGAAAATGGCTTTCATATCGTAATCACTGAAAAGAAATTTAATTTATTTTTTTAAGAACACGCCAACTCTTGTGTTTGTTTTTAAACGTTCCATTCCATGGTATCATAATGTTGTGTTTACATTTAAGACTGCTTTGTTTTCATTGCTACAATATTTTATTTATACAATATTTTTTTAGTATTTTTCATGCTGTTGAATCTTAAAAGTAATCAGTAAGGTCGTTTATGAACTGCAGGCAGCAGTATCGATCACTGGCTGCGGCGAGACGTCGACGCGACAATGAAAAACTATGCTTTTTGCTCCTGAAACTTTACCACCGGCTCGCTTGCATTTCCGAATAGACAAACTTTGTTTTAGAACTTACCTACCGCCGAACCGGGTCGTGCATGTACTGGGGCTAATTTCATAACGAACTTGCATACGATACGAGGTATTTCCAACTCGATTTTAAAATAAGTTGGCTCTAACTTTTGCGTCGACTTTACGAGTGCTCGATAGTTCATGAGTATTTCCGAGGGAGCTCCTGCTAAATCACTGCACACTTACAAGCCGTAGTCAAACAAATAACTTACAAGGGTAAGGCCTACTGTAACTGTATAAGCGTTATAGGATCGAGGGTCCCTCACTTCCTCAATTACCCGAGTGGTGGCCGTCGTCCCAAACTTGCAGCAAGCATGCGCATTGTGTTCTAACGCAAAACTTGGTGACAACAACAATGTTAGGGAAATAACTTTCTGAACTGTAAGTGGTTCTCTTTATTTAATAAATTAGCTAGAAGCGTTTTCTACTGCTCATTATGTTGCAGTACAATTGCAAATAGATAAATGATACGAATCGCAATCGCGGGCTCTGTATAATCGTTCCTTGAGAACTGAATGCGTTTGTACAGTTGATTCCCACACTTTCACTCGGTCACTGGCTAACAAACGCCGCGTTTATCTCTCGCACGCATGATTTGTTTCCTTACACATTACCACATCAGGCCGGCAATTTTTACTCCCGGAGGAAAACAAAAGTAAATTGCACGTACAGAAAAGTAATTCTGAATTAATAAATCTTCGGCACCCTTCTTCTGTCGTTACCATGGCTCCTGCCGCCGTAGACTTAGATGTCTGCAGTTTTATTCGAAGAAAATGTATGAGCAGTATGAGCACGATGTGATCAGTAAGTATTGATTTCTGATAGAAATTTGTAATCTCGTCAATTCTATTCTTGTAAACAAAATACTATTTGTATACTGTTAAAATGTTAAACTATGTCAACTTATGTATTTTGCAATCATGAGATGTAATCGTAGCAGTACATGTGTGTATTTCCTGTCTATCTTTTTATTCGTGTCTGCGAAGCAGAGGGCGGGCGCGGCGGCGGGGGAGCAGCCCGGAGCAGCGCTGGCGCGCGCGTGGTGCGGAGACGCGCCGGAAGCCGCCGCATTAGTCGCGTGATTTATACGTCTGGCCACGATGCTGCTAATCCCACAACAATGCTGAGGGGTCGCCGCCACGCACCAAACCCTCCACTCACATAAAATGCAGAAACAAAATACTCGTAACACCATAAACATGCAAATTGCGTATTATAAAGCAACATATCAGTAGAGAATCCCCGTGGAATTTGAATATGAATACGGAACTTCAAAGTGCTACCGCGCGGAACGCTCCGACGTGCTACATTCCGGATTACGATCGAAATAGTAGCTGTCTGTTCCTCTGTATTTGATATTTGAAATACCGAAAAATAGTGTGGCAACTGGCTGGCGACTCTATCGGCTGGATCGGACGTGGTTTATGCTCGCCAGTCGTTTTGTTTTTACAAAATATTGGCAGTATCAATTCTGTGGTGTCGAATACAATATAAATATTCTATTTTGTAAAACAAACCTCGTTTCCTGCAAAACTTTGGCCGAAACAGCTAAAATAACAATTTTCAATCTGCGCAATAAACGGAATATCTTTCAATTAAAATCAGTTGGAAGGGTTGCTAAAGAAAAGAGATGTCAATGCGAAAATCAATATAATGCCGGTCGTTTATGTCCCCTTACAAATTGTGTAACCCCTGTGCGGCTGGCGAGGACTCTACTCAACGCTCTTTAAAAAGCGGTAGATAAAACTTGATCCCATACTGGTGGGGTGTAGCTATCTGCAGTTAATTATCTACCGAGGGGAGCAGGGGGAGGAGAGGGAAGACGTCGCAAAGCGCCAATTTCGCCCCCTCGTACCAGGGCCGAGATTCGTGCGAACCATTCGATCAGTAAGCCCCGTAATTAGTTTTAATTAAATGTATCAGCAAACGAATACTGATGTCGGTAACTTAAGTATTACGACATCGTAAGGGAAAGCCGCCCAATAAATGATATTGAGGAGCGGACTTCCGAAAACTGTTTTTGTACAGGATTTAATGTACGAGTAAGTTTGTGGTACAGTTTATCTTTTTTTAAGTAGTATAGTGGCGTATCACATTTACTACAGCCCACCTGATTTTTATAAAGTATCACCCTGATCTAGAATGTCAGAAACTTACCTAGAAAGTATCAATTATATGTATACTTAATTCGTGCATACCGGAGCAGTTTTCCGAAATTTTGATTCCGAGTTGAAATGTTCATGTGTTTGTAGGTGTAATATCACCATTGTTTTCAGCATTATACCTTCAAATCTAGTTCACACAGCGTCGTAAATCACGAGACGTGACGTTGACAGGTCTCGTAGGGGTTGCACCAGCAAAGCGACTGAAAAAAACTCCCCTACATACTCTCAAGAATGTAATTGCCTCCATCAAACGGATGAATTAGATTAATCGCACTTGCTTTGCACCGACCAGGGAACGTAGACTACGACCCAGAGACGCCTAACCAACTAACCTCTGTCTATAGTGAGAACTAGAATGCATGAGAAAGATAATAAGGCCTCCGATTTTGTCCGAAATTAGTATTAAAAAAAAGAAAATATATCTGTCTATGAACACTGTCGTCATCCATGTTCTGTTCTGAGTGGACCAATGAGTAGGTCTTTCCAATGGCTAAAATATATGACTTTCGCGATCTTTGATTGGCATTTTGTTTACGAGTGCAAAGTTATCAAATTTATAAACCTCCCTGCGGGTGTTCCACCTAAGGGTCACTGATTCTGCTTTTCTGGTTAGTGTGTTACATAATAGATAGTAGCGATGCTTGGGATTAAGATAAAGTAAAGCCCATTTAAAAAAATACGTGTCCTTAAAAAAATGCATGTAGAGATGTCTCTTCTCTTTGAGTCGTATTTCCTTATGACTGAGGGTCGTGACTCCCCCGCAGAATTAATTCGTTAGGGGAGTTTTCTTGGGCAGATACATCGTGGTGGGCGCCCAGGTCCTTCCACGGAAGACACATGTCCTCGGATTTTGTGGTCCTCAAACGTGTCGGTTTCCTCACGATGTTTTCCTTCACCGTTAAGCGAGTTCAAATCCACACATAACTTGAAAATACAAGTCATTGGTGTAGGGCGGATTCGAACCAGGGTGCGTCTGGATGAAAAGCAGACACTGGAACCGCTGAGCCACACTCGCTTATATGGTAGAGATGTATCACGTGATAATTGTAACTGACCTATCACGTAAATATGGAACGTGTGTGTCGAATTTATTGTTTTCTAAATGAGAGGTCTATTAGGTCTGAGGTCATTGCCAGGTGTAAGTGGAAACTCGCAATGACGGTTAAAGGTTAATGAGTTATGTGCCATAAATAGAATATGACATTTACCATCCCATATTTCGTCGCTAATCTTAATTTAATGGCCACATTACGTCATTTTATATATGGCAGATTAGCGAGATATTTTAATTTGTAATTCTATTTTTAGATTAATTTTTAAACATAATAGTTAGACTAGCAAGATTCTAGTCTGATGGAAATCACAACGCTTTCTAATTCGAAATGAAGTGAAGTGACACTCCGAGTCTTGGATTGCAAAACCAACATGCCCGGTATTGTGAACATTATCGTGGCTCTAAACCTTTATTTTCAGAATTAGGAATATGTAATCAAATCTTTAAATCAGTTTGGCATTACATTTGGTTATGGCGAATCGCTCAACACACTTACAATCACAAACTTCAGCGTTTATAATACAAGTTTGAAGTGTGTACTATACACAAAAGCATCTGAAAACCTTTAAAGCGCGCGGAACAGTTGAACTTTCAGTAAAGCCTTTGCAGCGGTGTTTTTACAAGCGTGTTACAAAGCCGCCGCCGACGCGACGCGCCGGAACGCACTGTCTTCCCGGATAATTAGTAGATAGGCCTGTACCACTATCTTATTGAAGAGGTAAAACTAGCAACGAGTTCAAGTGAATGCCTAAATGAAGAGATTTTTCGATCCAATATATGGTAAGATATATTCGTAAAATAGAGAAGCGCAAAACGGAAAATATCGGGTACGAAGATTAAGATATATGACCTTGTGATGATGTTGAAAGTAAGGTATCGGATACAATGGATACTTTGCGAAAAATTTATTGTACTACTAGAAGTTAACTTTGGCAAAATATATTTTTTTGGTAATTCAGATGTCAATGTTTGGGTTTGTGAAGGCAACTACAGTTGTTTTTTTTGTTTTCAACATAAAATCAACAAATTGCTCGAGAGCAGGTATATTCGTCATCAAAGCCATAGCCAAGCCCCCCCCCCCCAAATAAGGCAGTAATGTATTAAGAAAGAAAGAGAGAAATATATTTATGGAGACACACAAACTTAAACTTATTTACTTACTAAACTTACATGTTAAGAATGTGATGCCCCAATACAGCCGCAACTCAGCCTAATGCTGATGGCCCAGGGCCACCATCGCTGGTATTCTGTTGCGGCTGGTATTAGACTTTATACTTTTTTAGAGTACAGTTATGTATGTGTTGGTACAGCCCCACTAAGAGAGTCGTCCGCCTCGCGCCCGAGGCTGTGTGTGCGACCACTCAGCCGACAGACGACGAACAAATTGTTAACTTTTTCGTCTACTACCTTACAATACTATGGGCCTATAGGTTCATAGATGGTGTTTGGTAAGTAAATGAACATAGATAGATAGAAAACACTTTATTATAAACACCAACAAACAGGAAAAAACACAATGAAACAAACATAACTTAAAATGAGTGTTCTAATTGGCGACCTTATCGCTCAAAGCGATCTCTTCCAGGTTACACATGTTAATATCAAGCCTAAAATAGGTATGTACATACGTCAGTATACTATGTTTATGTATGCCATTAGACTTACTATTGACCACTCCAAATAAATAAATAAATCGTGAAAAGACTGTAACCTTTTTTTATTCTATTACAGTGACTTTCATTATCAATTTACCTACAAGCTTAGCTTTTTATTAGCACTTAAATATACTCAGTCGCGTACAAATACGTTGTATTTCCGCGCAACTCTAACGCCTTACGGAGCTGCCTGGGCGCGCAGGAACAAAGCTTTACTCATACAAGTACGAGTACTAACATAGCATGCGTGAGGAACAACATGCGTTCAGTTTAGCGCGAGACCATTGTATAAGAGAAACCAGTATATAAGATCACTCCAAACAGTTGTCATGTCTTTCTTCCAATTTTCTTTAAGTACAAATGATGTATACTAGTCTAAGGATTTTTGTGTAAATAAAGTAAATATTATTATTAAATATTATTATTATTATGTAAAAGATTGTCAAAATGAGACCATGGCTTGTGCCGTTAATAAGTTATTAGATCTCATGAAGAGCCAAGTTTTTCACTCTAAAAGCTCTAAGACCTTAACTTATTTAACCTCAATCAGGCAAGACTTGCGGCTTATATACGGTGGTAATTGTTATATCAAATTTAGTAGGTACATAGAATATACAATGACACTTGTTCTACAAACAGAAACAAATGCGAAAGTCTCGTAATGTAAGCCTACTGACGTATGAACATATCAAAAAACAGTCATAAAACCCTATCCTACGTAAAACAAGTCATTTAGCCCCTTGAGTATTTCTGAGGAACCTCAGGCACTGTGTTCAAAAACTACTTTTTACAAGCAACGCTGTGTTACACATATATGTACCTACCTACATGTATGCACCTACATTAACAATGTGCTTACAAATATGACAATATCTGCAGCAGTTGAAGTGAGGCTTGTTAGCGAGAGAGCCTGAATTAGACGAGAAAGGCTGAATTACACTGAGGGACTGAATGATAAGAGTTTCCTGCGTTACTTGTAACACTCGGGATGACGGAGTGCGTGGGTGTGATGTAGGATGCAAGAAAAAATAAATTACAAACAAAAACAACGCATTCTTAGGTTTTTTTCTAAGGACTTATTTACGAATATATTCGTTAGTGCGTCGATTCACTCTATTTATCCATTTTTAGTTACTTTGTATATATAAATCTTTAATGATAAAATCAATCATACTTACACCAGGAATAATAAACGCAAAATTTATTTATCTTCATTACAGGGAAACTACGACGACTGTATGGTAGGTACAGAAAATTAGGCAATGGGCACTTACCGGCCGCAAGGGAGGGCAAAATTCAAAGATTTGCTTCCCCTCCAGCCAATACCGCACATTTGAATTCCCTTTCAAGTACTTTCCCCTACGAGTGAGACCACGAGAGGGCGCCACCGTCGCTCGGGGGGCGCCACCGTCACCCGGAGGACGGGAGGCAGGCAGGGAGGTACCTTCACTTTCCTCCGCTCTCGCTGCAGCCGACCTTCCGCTAAACTTTCCTCATCGATCCGAGCATTTCGCAACAACGTAAAATAACAATAATCCCTGAACTATGGGTTACTATTGCGAAACTGATATTTCGTGCACTTACAACATGAAGTTAAAGCATAAAGAGCAATGACACTGTAGCAAACTTGTTTACGACTCGCGTGGTTCTTTAAACTGGGAGCTAATTTAAAAGCTTTAGGATTCAATGAATGGACTCTAAAATGTTTTATTTCAGCTCAGTCGAGTTACTTTTTATTGAAAGTCGCGACGGATCTAGCAAGCTAATTCGAGTATTACGACTTCACTTCAAAGACACGAAATACATTTTTACATTAAATTATATCCACTTATAAATAAAATCTATTTATAAGTGGATTTTAATTCTATTTACGAGAGATAAATTCTCAACAATACTAAAGGATACAGGAATACAAACAGACAAACACCCTTACGTTGACACGTACCGAGTGCCAATAACTAGTGTCAATGCCACGTACAATGCATACAGAGGAACAACAAATTACGCGTATCCTAGGTATACTCGTACCTACATAAAGGCAACACGACACAGGGTGCGGGCTATTTGCGTGCCGATATCTGGTCCTAAACAAATTGACCGGTCCCTTAGAACCCGGGAATTAGGGCGCCTGACGCCTATTTTGACTTTATTGCGCTTTTATGGTTCCGTAAATTAAATTCATTATTTACGTTTCACATTTCTAAGCGAGCTTTGCGTGGAACCATAATTATTTTGATTAACAACCCCACCGCAGCATAATAAAAGAGGCGCTCAGGTATTAAAATTATCTTGTTGTCCTTTTTTAAGACCGAACAATTTAGGCCAGTACTTTGAATAAGTTGAAAGTACGAGTATATCTTGTCATTAAATACACCGCCGTAAGATCAGATAGCTAGTGTGCAATCAGTAAAATGGAAAACATTCGTTAAACGTGAAACTGCGATTGTATGCTATTACGGATTTTATGCTCTATTTTAGACCGTCGAGTATGCCCTAGGGCTAATATGTATATTGTATTGCAGCACTTGGATACACGTTTTACAGCTACACTATACCTAGTTGTAAAAATAAATATCAGGTAACGACGCTAGTTTAATAAGGGTGCTATTGCACGGATACAATTAGTAATTTATTTTTCATTTTCAGTGGCAGTATTGTTTTCTATCCAATTTATTCCCAACAGTCTTAGAATACTTAGTAGGTGAGCTAAAATGAGTGTTCTTACTGCCCAATTTTATTGGCTTTGCTAGCTTTTATTGGCTAGACAATCTATTTGTACAGACACTTTATTGGATTTATGTCTATAACATTTAATTGAATAAACTTATTTGACACAAAGAAAAATGGAGTCATATAGAAATTAATACAGAATCTCTGATATACAAGTGACTATTATGTTTTTTCGCAATCATATTTTAATACTGCTGTGTATTTTTGGGCGGGTGTAGGGCATTGTGGGTCCTATTACGTGGCAAATACTGCGTATGAAGGCAGTAAACCGTTTTGGTTGAACGCTAACGTTTCATACCTAGATTATATTGGGTAGGACACTGCGGTCAGGCTCACAATATCGGCTCCTAAGCAAATTGTCCAAATGGCTCCTATGCGCGTATTATTTACTTTTATCGCATGATTGCGAACATTATGTACGGGACGCTTTCATGTCACTGTGTAGGAATTTGTAGCATGTTTGTTTTCACCGGGGAACGAAATTTCTTTACCAATTTTTCGAATGGACTTTTGTGGATATTTTTGGGGCTTTTAGCATTTTCAGTTTTTGCACGGATTGGATTCTGGAATGGTTTGTTTTATGTAGGTATCGCTACTTCGTATCTAGTATTTTTAGGTTACTAATAAAACGTAATAGTAGGTGATTTTCTTTAGCGTAGTTATGTGCAATAAATATTACTTTTATATGTGTACTAATAAGTACATATTTTAATAATAAATATAGTCAGTAGGTATAGATTGATGTTACTCGTATGCACATTTTAGCAGGAACATGCAAATTTCGACATATGAGAACCTGTAATTGCATCATACTTAGTCAATCAAATTTGCATCTTTACCACCAGTCTCCAGCAAACCTTGTAAACAAAACGCTTTGAATTTTTTAACTTATTAAGAAAATGAAATCTTAACAAAGCAGAATGAAAAATATTTTGAACAAATTTTGCGTAACAGACGACGAGACAATATTTAAAGTTTTATAATTTACGGAGAAATTAAATTTGTTTGTAACGCCATTTTGAAGCAGTCTCGAGAGCCCAATTATAGTGTAAATTATGCACTCGGCAGTCGCTGCGTGGCTGGATTACAGCGAGCTTTAGCAGATTGAGTGCGCCCGACCTGTAACTGAGCTCGGCAGATGGTAATGGGGGACAAACACTGAAAATAATTATGCAGCCAACGCTCCCTGCGGCGGAGCGCAACTTCAACTAAATTACACTAAAATACTAGCACTCCGCTCACATGTAGGGCTGGCTGAATCCCGCCGAGTGACGTCGCAAATTAGTCGGGAGAGGATATTATAATCGCGTCGCGCGGATACAGGATGAGGGGATAAACAAACGCGTGATTTCCAAGAGTTCTCCGGGCGAGGGCCATCGCGGCGAGAGGCGCTTTGATCGGCGCGTAAAGCCGCCGCGGTCACACCCGCGGAAACTTGCACGGGACGCTGACCCACTTCTGAACGACCAGGAAAGTAGCCCCTAACGAGGCCTTTCTTCAGGAATCGCTATGACAAAGACTCGACAAAATAATGTGCGGGAATGTAGATGGGGTCATTATTGTGATGGAGATGTAAAAAGAAAACTTGTGAATTGGCGACCGATTTAAAGAAATTTTTATTTGGTGTAGCGCTAACTTGACAAATACTCTCTGCATCATACAACTAACACATACGGTAACTACCTACGATTATGAAAGGTTTCAAAGGCTTAAATATTGTATCTATAAAATATCTTGTTTGATACTATGTCACACACACACATTCACACATACACATACACACACACACAGTTCCATGTTACTCAACTTAAGCCAGAACCTATTTTTATTTTTAAATCTTTGCAAATTTACTTTCTGAAATGTAAATAATTATTTTTTGTTCATACTATTATCAAAGAATCCGCACCGAAACACACTACAATGGACAGTTTGATTTGTGAGAGCGCCTACGATACAGGTCTCGAACCTAGTGTAGGGCTCGCGTAATCATTTAGGAACCTTTCACTCACTGCAGTTAATAGCCATTTACTTACCTACTTAAAATAAGTTAATAGAATTAAGGTTATATTTGTAAAACGGATATAAATAAATTTTGTAATTTTGTACTTAAAATAAGTTAATAGAATTAAGGTTATATTTGTAAAATGGTAATAAATAAATTTTGTATTTGTATTTGTACTATACTATACAGGTTGTCATGTCGACGGTTTGCTCTGGAGTTACCAATAAAATACCTATTCCACTGCAACGACTGCAATAGCCCAACAAAGACATCGCAGTCACTTCACAATAGCATCTAGACCTTGCATCTGAAGAGCCAATCTAAACCACGACCTATTTCGCAGTACAAGTACGATACAGATTTACGACTGACCGCTGAATCGTAAATACAGTCATAGTACTCGCAACGATCACTTGGTGTTCCATGAATAATTTCTCCGGAAATTTTTCATGCCTACCATAAAATAAGCAAGCCGTAAAAACGCTGTAACTGACGCTTCGATGCAGACAAGAAAGAACCAGATACGTAATTATCTTTGTTACAACGCCAAGAAAGAAAGTAACGCAAGAAGTTATACAATAGAAATGTACACATTTAGTGCTGCTATTTCCATACAAAAGATATCAACGCGCGCTAATTAAGTGGCTGTGTTACATAATAAGCATGGGTTCAAGTTGTTTGTTTCTCTTGTTTACTTCTTATACGACGACGTATGAAACTGGGAGTAGAAGGCAGTTTATTCAATACCATTCGTAAATAGATGAGGGAGCCTTACAATCTGAAGTCAGAGGAATCAAATATTTTCAGTTAAAAAATTCAAATGTAGTTATATTCGAATTAGTACAGTTAAGGAGGAACAGATAAATATAAAAGTTTAAAACCGAGTAGGTAAACTTTGTTCAAACTATTTCGAAATATCATAATAATGCAAAATAAAACAAAGTAGGCAAAATGCATGTTACGCAGCACCACTTGAAGGATCACAGGTAAATTCAAATACATATACCTCCCCATGGATCGCTGGCGTACCAACCTATATTACCCGCTCCCTGGGGGAGTGTGGTTATAACAACAACATGCCCTAAACCTCCATACCGCCTTCATTTCATATTAAAATATTTCCACGCATCTGCGACTATCAAAACTAAAAATCCCTCGTAAATTTTCCCCGTTTCTTATAAGAAAGGGTGCATAAACATAACCAAGTAATAGGACAAGCAGCAAAATATGAGGAAAATATATTATTTACAATATTTCTCGTGATATTTCATATCGTATCAGGTGATAGCGGAGACAAGGTCTAATGAAACTTTAAATAAATGAATCCGTGATATTCTGTCGCGGCGAGTTGAGGACGGTATGCGCTTTACAAATAAAGTTCAGTCGAGTGGAAAGCAAAGTTGCCGCTAACAATTTAAACTTGGTCTAGACGGTCGAGTGCGAGGCGAGGTGAGAAATGTGGGAAACTGAGGGGAGGGGAGGGGAGGTAACCACTACATGGGAGCAGGTCTAATACCCCGCAGCGTGCCCAAAGTACCCCCAAACCGGACTACACAGATACATTTCTAGAAGTTCTGAAACAGACGCTCAATTGATTTGATTCTTAGTCTAAGCACAGATGCGTGACGGCCTCTTCCTAAGATGTTACTATTCTGTACGTGCAGGCAAATTAATAAGTAGGTACACGTTGGAAATCGAAATATAGCTGCTCAAACTACTCCCAATTACCAAAAAGAATGATAGGCATCTTCACACAAATACCAAATAATATGTAGTCGAATACAGACGGCAAAGTTTTCAAATTAATGGTTCGCCACATCTAAGGAACCAAAGGTATTTAGGAGAGACCCGTCTGGGAACTTCGGACCACAACGCTGGAGGGATCACCTAATAAGATGCACGCTAGCTTGCAATGTAGGTAAAGTACCTACGTACTATAGGTAAGTATAGTCTTATATATACATATTTGAAAAATAAGAGTAGGATATAATTTATTTAAAGAAAGTTTTAACAGTGATTCCGTAAACTAATTTATTTTTCTGAGATACTACACTTTCTTCTTACAGTTTTACGAAAACTCTTCCAAATCATGCATCATCAGACTCAACCCCACTATACCTAAATCACGAATGTGAAGTTTTTATAACAACAATTAGTCATAAACTACATTGCTTCATTAAAACTTTAACAAAACTCACAAATCTCCAACTCAATTATCGTTCTAATAATATCTAACTGCGTCTAAAACACTCAAACTTAAACACTAGATCTCTATCTAAATCCCAACGACCTCAGCTCGTTGTATATTAATTCAAAAAGATGAAAAAGATGGAGCATCTAACTTGGAGATTATTGTGTCTCTTCATTTAATTATTTGGGGGAAAACGGTGTTTGTAAGCACCTGAATAGGCATCTTTGTTAGGGGGTGAGAGAGACAGAATACGGCGGGTGGTATTAAAAATATCAAAATAAGTAATTGCTCTATCAGGCTTGCACCTGCCGCCCGCCCGCGCCCTGCGCCCGCCCTCTCGCGGCGCCCTTCGGGTGGAGTAACCTAAGCGTAAATTTCATACAAATAAAAACTTTTCAAATGAACAAAAAAAATTAAGAATGAAATACTTGGAGAGGTCAAGTGATAAATTAACTTGAATGTGTAGTTTTCAGACCAAATTACGTGTTCTGATTTTATGATATCGTCAAATATTTACCATTTCTTTACATATGTACGGGTATATAAAGAGGATGTTAAGCTGTAGTCTGTGGTCATACGATAGAATAATGATAAAACCATATCACATAAATTCATACAAAAAACATGAGAATTACATAAAGTAAACAATCTTATATTGAACTAGTGTGTGCTCGCGACTTCGCTCGCATTAGAAATTAAAACTAGCATCCCCTATTTCACCCCTTTAAAAGTGACATTTCCAAAAATCTTTTCTTAGCGGATGCCTACGTCATAACATCTACCTGCATGCCAAATATCAGCCCCATCCGTCCATTGGTTTGGGTTGTGCGTTGATAGATCACTATATCAGTCAGTCAATCAGTCACCTTTGAGTTTTATATATTTAGATGTCAGCAGCAAAGATCTTTGTTCAATTATATTACCTACAATTGATATAAAATTCCTGACACAGTATTTTTTGTTTCTAAGTTTTATATTATACCTACATACAAAATTTTGTATGAAAAAACGCTCAGGCTCCACCACTTAAGTACTTTGTGATAAGGGCAATGGTGGGAGCTACATCTATATTTACGGATGTATTTATACCTGAAGCCCAGAACAATTTATATTATGGAAAAGTAATCAAGCCAAAAAATATTCACGAGATAGTCAACTGCCGCTGCCGCGGTTTAATTGGCTGACAGCGATCATCTGCGACCAAGCATTCGACAGCATTCGTATCCAATCACGAGCAAGCATTATGTGTGAGTGTTGTATGGAGGAGAGAATAAATACGGAAGCATTTTCGTAGCAACATTTGCAAAGAGTTACAATCTAAAGTACGAGTATAGATTATTCGCCTGAAACAATGCCGTGCACGACACGTGCGTGCAAAGAAAACGTGGAAGCATTATTGACGCGTCATTTTTAAAGAGTTACTTTTCTATAGTTGCAATAATTCGCAGCTCGAAGCGGAATGTCGTCGACACGTGCAGTAGTAAACATAAAGCACTGATTCACTCGATACTCATGTTTACGGCGTGTTTACGTTTTATACCCTCTCACAACACGCCTTGTTTTGGATTATGAGAGATTCAATTGTGTTTGTTGGGCTGAAGCTACAGATATGATATGCTTTGTGATAATTGAAAGAGGATAGTTTAGATAATATAATCAATCAATCAATCTAATACTTGTTATTCATCAATATCTTTGCGTCAAATAATAGGAACAAAACATTACATTGAAATATGGGGCGATTCTATCACTTCGAAGGAAGAAGAGAACCCTTTCAGACTTTTTTAGGGTTCCGTACCTCAAAAGGAAAAAACGGAACCCTTATAGGATCACTTTGTTGTCCGTCTGTCCGTCCGTCCGTCCGTCTGTCAAGACCCTTTTTCTTAGGAACGCGTAGAGGTATGAAGCTGAAATTTATATCAATTACTCAGGTCTACTGTCCCTTGAAGCTGTGAAAAAATCAAACTTCTAAGCCAACGCAATCAAAAGATACAGCCATTTATGCCGCAAATTTTCGACACTTGCAAGGGAATCAAAACCTACAGGGTGCTTCCCGTGAACTCAGAATCTTGAAATTTGGTACGAAGCAACGTCTTATAGCATAGATAAAGGAAAAATTACGAAAACCATAAATTTTTAGTTACATCACAAAATATTTAACCTTGCAGGTTTGTACGGAACCCTCGGTGCGCGAGTCCGACTCGCACTTGGCCGGGTTTTTTTTTTAATTTCAAATTAATTTACTTATTACTTTTCTAATTTTAATTTATAGTTTTATTTATTTAAAACATTTGTAATATCTCGCATTTCATCTCCTATACCTATCCCTTAGATGTAAACAGAGCCATAAAAATACAATTCCTTATAAGTATTAATATAGATCAAAGTGCGAATACGGATATATAAAGCTAAGATAATAATAGAAGAGAGCCAAATTGGAATTGTGTCGAGAACATTCGTCAACGAACACATAAAGTATATGACGTCAATTACATAAAGTGCTAAATCATGTCTGTCAGGAGTCGGAATATGGCGGGTAATATACAGGGTTTCAGGTAAATAAGGCGTAACCTTTTTAATGGTGGCCTAGGAATGTAAAGGAACAAATTTTGTTATTAAAACTATCGTGAGACGTTCTTATCCATTTGTAACTATTATGGTTCTGAAGATGGGTGTCATTACATCCGAAACGCGTTTAAAAAAACATACGCGAAATTAGACGTGAGTAACAACCGCAAAAGTTACGTATTGACAACTTCTATTCTGTGGATTTTTGAATATTCACTAAAAATCAGCTGTTCCACAAAGTTACTAGCCCGCGGACTAGATTTTTTTTCGCGAACATTCAAACGTTGTAGAATAAGTTGTTGCATATGTTTTGTAGCTCCGAAAATTTCTTGAAAAAATACTTTGAATGAAAAAATATATTTTTTAAACACATCAAAACAATAATACCGATGCCGTTTGAAAACCAACAATTTATATAAAATAGATATAAGCCATCAGTCGTCTTTTCCAATTTTTGAGTCTTAATATACAACAGTTTGTATGCAAATTACGGACAACTCTATCTTAAGAGGTTGTGTGTTAGCTCCTAGTAACCCTGTATGTATAATAAGTATATAATTCTGTGAAATAAGCCATTACTCTGGCCTTGACTAAACGCGGACAAAATGAATTGAGATATTAAAGAGAATAATGGCCGATCTCACCGTGAATTAGTGGACGGTTACTTTTGGATGCTGTTTGTTAATTTTCGTGGAATATGCCTAATTTGAACTACTGACTAAAATAATAAGGTGTTGTAAGTTTATTATAAGTTTAAGTTTATAAGTTAGTCTAGTTTTTATTTTTAATTAATAAACTTTGTTTTGTAAGTTTTTTTTTTCAAATAATGATTATAATGTTCTTTTAAATAATATAAATCCCTGAAAGTTTTAATCGCAGAAGGTTTTGAGGAAGACGATTTGAGCTACTTACTAAACTATTATTGTATTAAATCAACCCCTGAAAGTGTAAATTCCAATTTCTAAAAAAATGTTTTCTCTTGATATTAATCATTATGTATGGTAATTTCATGTGATCTGTACAGATTTAACCATTTTTTTTTATGTGGACACTTATAAATCTAATAAATAAATCAAAATATTGTATTACAAATTAACACACAAAAGCTACCTCAAGTTATCTAAAATGCTGATTGGTCTAAATTAAAACGTCAGAAATAGATTAGAAATGCCCTTACGGACATGAAAAAACAGTTTCATTCATATTTGAAGTCACACTTTCACTTGCGTGTTACATTTAAATATCAGCATGAATTACTCGGCCAATCTAGCAAGGTGGTCGCTGCACGCACGTGGGTTTAATTAATAAATAACTTAGCAGTAGCTACCCTATACTGAACCGAGGGATATGCATGTACATACATACATATGTAGGTATAGCCAACCTCATAGGGAATCCAACTTAAGAAACTCAAAAATATATGTCTATTTATATATTTACTAGGCTTCTTTTAACAGATAAGGTATAGTAAAGTAAAATTTCATTGTTAAAAATAATGGTTTTGCACTTGACCGTACTTCGCCTGATGGTAAGCAATCATAACTGTCTGGAATGGAGCGTGCTTATCCAGTAAGAACCGATTCACACTCGCTATGAAGATCACGAGATTGATATTGTTAATTATTATAAATTTGCAAGCCTACCAACATTCCTGCAGCCCCATTTCACCATCGTACGAGTAGGGGTTCGGCAAGGAGGAGGTTCCAAAGACTTGCACCAAGCGTTTTGCTTCGACTTTCATCGTCCGAACAGCCAAACTATGGAATTCCTTGCCCGAATCTCTATTCCCCTTGAATTTTGAACTATAATTTGTCGGTCTTCAAGTCGAGAGTAAACCGGTTCTAGGCAAGCGCGTTAGATCGTAGATTATAACGTTGCTTAACATCAGGCAAGTTGTAGTCAAGCGTAAGCCTATATCATGTAAGAAAACATTCGGAATAGGTCTACATATTAGTAAAAGACTCGATAACATTTTATAGATACAAATACAAACCTGGTTTGCATATCTAAACCTACTGGTTTGCTCGGTCTAATAGACCCTAATAGTGGTCATAGCTCAATTGTGTCAAGTGCATAGTATCTTGATCTAGCCACTTGCTGGTAACACGAGCAGGCGTGAGGCTGAGCTCTATCTCTAATACTTGACCTGATCGACTAGAGGTTTGGTTTCAAGCTACACCAGGCTAATGAAGGTAGGATACTAGTAACATATGTACGTTACTGGTAATTTGATACTTAGCGATTTAGATTTTAAGCATGTTAGTGAATTAATGCAGGACAATTTAAAGTGTAAGATACTATACCTAAAGCTAGTAAACAAAATACCCATACGTATGTCAGACACAGAAAATGAATAATTCGAAGCTTCTCATCAGCCAAGTACTCGTAGTTACCATTCTTATAAAATAAGCTGATCAAGCCAAAATAAGTTAGTTGAAACATATAACAAATAAGTTTCGTTACTATTTCATACCGTAGAAGTGACATCATAATCAACATCCACAGCCTTTTCTATCCCACTGTTGAGCATACGTCTCTCTTTGAATGTGCCAGCTGTGTCAAAGAAGAAGTAGAAGTCACTAAAAGTGACATACACTTATTTTACCTGAAAATTGCTCCTAAAAATGCGGGCTTCCACGAGTTATATTCATAATACATATTTAATATAAAAAGAACTTACTCTGCTCCATTTTTTCCAGCCCTATGCAGCATGCCCGCACGTGCCATCTCACGCCCGCGGCCTGTGAATTATTAAGCAGCTAAGTAAATGTCGACAAGAACGAAAAGGTGAGGGAAAGGAGAGCCTAATTCTTGATTTATTTGTTGCCTGATTCTTGCTAGTTTATTTTTAGAGTGAAAAGAAAATGGCACCTTGTGTAACATTGTTAAAATTATTTCAAAACAGTAGGAAGAACAGTTTTATCCTACTAATATTATACAGGCAAAAGTTTGGGCGGCTGAACCGATTTCGATAGTGATAGGTTCGACCCTGGATTAATACATACGCTATTTTTTATCCTGGATAATGAAACACATATTTTTTGTACGTGGGATAGGTTTACGTTTGACTTTAGCCTGCCTGATGTTAAGCATTGCTGCAGCCTAGTACACATAATGTGTGATTCAATATACCTACTTATTTTGTACTACATAACAAAGCAAAGGCTGTAGTTTAATGTTTATAACGTTTTCATGTGTACAAAACAGCCTTGTTTCATTGGTTAGGTTTATTTTGGTTCTACAAGTAACACAGTAAAAATATTCGTCAAACTGCATTCCATGTTGTACCGTGCGTTACCAATTTATCCGTAGACGAATTTATAAGGGTTACCAAACGGTTACCAATAATAGTTCGCCTCTGGGACCCTGGGCGCATGCTATCCATTACCCTAAGACATTTCCGGACCTCCCTTTCCGCATCTTTTCACCGCTAAATGTAGTTGGGCTTGTCCTTATTTATTATAAGCACGATGATACAACACAAATTGCTGAGTTGGTTTTATTTAAACTTTTTAGAATCAACTAAAAGTCTACTTATAGACCTCAGTTGTTTCTAAAAAAACATGAAATAAAACCAACTTAGCATTTTATATTATCTAAATAATTATACACCGAAATATCAGTCAAGCTATACTTAAAAGTAAATATTTTTCTACGCATACTAGTGGGTTTATCAAAAGGTTTTTTCTCTAAAATCAGATCAGGTTGTTAAATTTTCTTCAATGGAAAATGGCAACGAAAACAACCAGCGCAGTTCTAAAATTATAAATAGAACTTGTACGCGAGCATCGATTTTCAGGATTGCGCTTGCTATAAATAACTTTGCGCTTTGCAGGTCAATTTTAGAAATAAAGTAACTTCGTTACTTATTTAGTTAATGTAAATATTTCGCACAATAATTGCGTTTTGCAGGACAATTTTAGAATAAAATAACATCTCTATTTAGTTAATGTAAGTAAATGTTTCGCGCGGTAATTTACTTGAATAAATCTTACACCTTACTAAGTTTTGAGTGTATCTACTGAAAACATAAAAACATAAATATCTGAAAAAACTTAATAGAGCGTTTTGTAGCTTGATAATGTGAAAATCTTTTACAAAATACAAAACCGTTCGACCGAACCGAAAAAAAGGTATGTTTAAAACTTTAACAAACATTTTATATACTAAAGTTACGTACACTTTCCCCTACCTTTCTTACATAGGGCCGTAATGAATGTATCAGCTGGTCGGCCCCAATGTAGTTAATTACCGCGTACATTTCCTGCGTGTGTGATCTACGTAATAAACTCCATTACGGGACAAGGGCGAGATTAATGGCCCTCGCGAAATGGCTTTATAGGTTACTGAAACAGTTTGTTTCTTAGTCGACGCCACTTTAGTAAGTTGTTAATGTTATACACAAAGATATTGTTTCATGTTTTTGTTCTAAAATACGTACTCTTTACCTGGAGCCTTAATTCTGGAAAATTTTAACCCATGGGTCTTCAAATTAAAAGTAAAAAGGTTTCTTCTAGACATGCGTGCTATATTTTGGACTACACTGGTGCTTAACATCAGCCGGGCTGTAGTAAAACGTAAACATTCGCTGTTAACAAATGACATTTGTTTACTTTTTAATATTTACTTTTTTTTTACTTTTTATATTTTGGTGACAACACACTATTATAATAAATTACTCTTGTTTTTGTATGTATTAATATAGTGAACCTAGATGTACGTATTTTTGAACCCAATAAACGTAGTTGTATGGTATTGTAATGTCGAATTAAAGCTCCTAACATATTGCACACAATAAGATAATAAACATGATTAAAGTATTAGCACTGAGCACGCGTTAAAAAGCAAAGCTACCACTAATAAACGCCATCGTAGAACTGAAACGCCGTATACAAAACAGATTAATTCATCTTCTCTCGCTTTTGTCCCGTCATCGCCGGATAAATGCTGTAATTTAACAATTTAATCAACGATCTATTTAGAAAACAACTTGATAGATGGCCAGTTGAGATTATAGGAACGTTTGAGCGTGCTACAGCGTATAAATTGAGACATCAACGGCGAGAGGTAGACAATGGGCCATGGAGGAAATTTATGAGAGCCAACATCGAGTGAAGCGATCTGTCTCTACGGGACAACACGGAGATACCTAGTTAAATCTTAAACAAACTGACAGCCATCTTCAATATACATCTTATACTACAAGCAATTGTAAGCCAGTTGTTACCAGGTACGTCTACGTACCATGACATGGTACGAAATATATTTGTTAATTTACACTTGCATTTTAAGTTAATTGTACTTAAGTTATTGTAACATTCACCCATAAATACAAACAATATGTTATATATTATGCTTCTGATTTTAATAGTTCTTCGCTTCCAATTAAAATTACAGAATCTAAGTATGTCGCAGCGTGTTGCTAATTTCACACGCCTCACTCAAAATATTAGAAACCATTAACGAAATTATACGCAAACATTTGGCCAAATTGTCATGAGACTCGAACAACAAACAAAAGGTGTAAATAAAACAACACGTGTTTCGTGCGACGATATATCAGGAATATGAACTTTTAAGTGGATTACAAGCTGTATTACTGGCGGGCTTTCACTCGGGTTGTAATATCGCGTAAAATCGGGTGATAATTCGGAGCGACACGCGAACCGAGCGTTACGAGTAACGACGTCATTCCCACGAGACATCTGAATTCTCTATCTTAGTATGGTAGTGAATTCCGACGCTTATATGCCATAACTTTTTCTTCTTCTTATCGAATGAGAGTGGCTAACTCTGGTGTCAAGAGTTAATGAAGCCGCTCTATGGATCATAGTGATTGGTCATAAACAATTCGCGCCTCCAGTTTGTTCGATATTCGTCATCGCGCGTGTGAGTTTTGGACATCCCAAATTTAATTATGTACACATTATATTGATGTGACGGATTGTTACAGATAATTAAGTTCGTAATATGTTAACTAAACGGTTTTCACTCGCGTGTAATTCGCGTATGTTATTTACGCGTTTCGGATGTAATGACATCCATCTTCAGAGTTCTTTTTTTTCCCGCGCGCCTGACGAGGTTAGATGTTTGTTTACGTGCTCCGCGTAATTGGATTCGTAATTGTTAAATATGTCGGATAATTCGGGACTTACTTCGATTCGCAAGCTTACCAAAACAGAGCGTGTGCTGCAAGAGAGAATTATTTCACTGGAGAAGACAGTTTTAGTTGATATTGATAAAATGTCTCACGAAAGTCCGTTATGTTCGTATGCTCGTTTTAAGTTCGTCGCGGATTGTGACGGCCACAGTTACTGTTTTCAATTTTGTTGGTTGGAGTCTCTAAGTAATTTTGTGCATGCGTTTAGCGCTTCGAGCGTTCATACGGCCGCCGAGACCGACGTAATGTTGTGTGCTGAAATCTCATTAGTATAACCCGATTTATATATCATATCACGGTTATAGCTGTAACTAATATGCAATCATGTTTGTGGCCTGAGTAAATCGTCGTGGAAAGCGGCTTGTCGCCCGAGATTATGCGAAATTACATGTTTTTATGTGTCTCTGACATGAACGACTAAACATAATAATTACTTTGCGAAATGTGATCTATGAAACAATATTTATGTACTAGTGGGTGTAGTGTTTTCACATTATTTTTTATATACTAACAAAAACGACGGCGTTGACTCACAGAAAAATATTTTTATGTTTTAATAAAAAAGAGAATTATTATAAATTGGGAAAGAGCGTATAGTCTGTTTCCCTATGTGTGTGTCTGTGACATTGAAGCTCTTGAACAAAAAAAACACGTTTATTATTCTGACAAAAGAACGGATAAATCTGTATTGATTGTTTTCTTTGATATATAGGTATATAAATTGCAATATACCTATATTACTACATTCCAGTCTTCCAGTAAAATCGGCGTTATTTGCGCCCTGTGTGGGTTTAAAATTGACAAATATGAGTTCGGCGGTATTAATTAACATCTCCAGTAATCTTTATTCTAAATTATCTTTCTTGTACGGACACCTTGTTTTATTATACGTATATCTTACTTAATATTACCTGGACATTCGATCTGGGGGTCGGTAATGCTGCTTTTTAGTTTTGCTCATTCCAGATACCTGTAACAAACAAGATTTAATTCATTGATGAGATTTGCAGAAACCTTTGACGTTCAATCAGAGAAAAGGACGCAAAGAATGAAAGAGATTTCCCACGAAGAATGAAAACTTTTTAATTTTAATGGCACGTTCATAACATTTTCATAAATCTACAATGAGTAAGCAAATCCAAACATGACCTAGTCAATTGATTGATTAATATTAATTGAGCAGTTGGTGTTTACTCTGCATCGAATACTCGACAACAGTATTCGCATATCGAGTCGTGGTTCAGTATTTACTTGTTTACAATGTAATGATTTATTTTCATTACAATTGGGTAGCGTTGAATTGTTGTTAATTGAAATGTAGCACATTTTGATGCTTATTGCTCTAGCTAAAAAGCTGGTCTTTAATTTACAGCATTCAAAAGCATAATTAATTGGAGAGCTCGCGCGCGATTGAGCAATTTTCGCGAATGTAATTCTGCAGATGTTTGACGGTTGTTAGTGTATGTAAGTATTTGTAAAAACAGATCTGCTATTTCTATTGTAGTTCTAAACACAACTTTTCACAATTTCAAAGACACAAAAGTTAATTATTTATTTCTGAAAATTGTATTCAACTTCGGAGACCCTCATTCCTGAATCTGTATACACCGACGCTACAAAAGTCCAACTAAACCAAAAACTTTTACATAACGGAGTCAGCTGCCGCTCTGTATATTAGGCGCGAGCCCTGGGCCCTGGGCCACGTTCATGAGGACTCGGTAAACTCGTGTTCAGACCCACTCGAAACCCTTGAATCCGTCACATAAAGGCCCGTTTACGATCACACAGAATTGCAGTTTTTCACGCAGCACCTGTGCCCGCAGTAAAATGTTTTACGACCCACAAAATGTAATACATTTTCAAACTTTTCAAACCTATGACGTTTATGGGGCCTCAAATGAAGAGCGCGTTTATAAAATATCTGTATTGGATTATTCGGAGGTAAAAATGGAAAAATATAAAATGTAGCAGATAAGGGGTACTGCTGGCGGCAAAGCGCGCAGAAACTCGTAGCTCGAAGCGAGTACACGGAAAAATTTAATTTCAAAAAACTATGAAGCACAATGGAGCTCCGCTCACGTCGGAAAAAAGAATGGTCACGTTTTGTTTTCAGACATACAGTCGGATCCGATACAGAGTTATGAAGGAGAACGGAATGCAGATAATTTACAGCGGGCGGCGGAACAAAGGCAGCCGGCCCGCGACCTACATCCTGCGCTCCCGTGCTACTTCACTGGACTGGACTGGACCGTACACGGCACAGAACAAATATCCAATATTTAATACCAGCTCCATACTTCGGGGTTTGTTTCTCAGTAACCTACATACACCTGGATTCAGAATATGTTTGCGATGAATTTGTATCCCAAAGTATTAATTGAAATGTTTATTTTAAAGCGCGAGCCTTAAAATGAAATACATCAGGGTTCTGCTACCGCTACCGTAGTGAAATTTATTTGATTAAACTTGTTGAAATTAATTATTCAAACGTATGCTTTCGCTTTTGAGTTCCATTCGCGTGGTAGTTAGGCTAATTACTTTTTTCGTCGGGAGTTTGGTTGTTTTATAAACAGGAGTGAGTGAATAGGCAAGGTACCTAAAGTAAGGGCGTAAATGTGAAATAAAGAGCACCGTCAGCGGCTCATACTTGTGTGCCTTTTAGCATAGAGCCTTAAATATTAAAAGCACAGAGTGGTAAAGCGCCTACGCCCATCGCGCCCATATTATACCCTACACGTGCAGTCTCCATCCTTGTGCCATATAGTGCGCTCGCAGTGGCCCAGTTAGTCGACAATAGAGAAAGCTATTAGAACCGCCCATGTGTGTTAACCAGTTTAGTTCCTGTTGCTTGTTTTCAAACAACGCTGAATGGCTACAAATAAATAAAGTGTGAATCAGGTCACAAGAGACTCCTCGCGCCGGGAAGCGAGCGTCATCGCCCCACCTGCATAATTAAAACTGTAACCCAATAAATTAATGTCCCGATGACGAAAATATACTCCGTGATATGTTTGAAATGTGATCATTTTGCTGATGCGAAAATATTGATACAATAAACAGCTCACATTAACTGATTGCATAATTTTAATGTTAATCAGACTAATTACTAATGCAATAAATTGAATAAATTGAGGTTGTTGGCTTTAACAATTTAATAACTCGGCCGCAAATTAATTTATAGCATTTATAATGAATGGAATTAAAGGGGTGTAGATTAGGGGTAAATCATATGTATGAGGAAGGTTCAATGACCAATTAGACAACTAATAACGGTTATATAAACTCAACCCCACGCATGTGAAAAATTTCTCATTTTAAAATACATACATGTAAGATACAATCAAGAGTTTCATAGCGCTCGAAACAGAAAAAGACGATAGGATATTTATATTAATGTTGCTCAATGGTCCGAAGCCATGAAGTAACTAAACAATCGCGCTGTGTGCAACGTCCCGGAATATTTTTTTTTTATTTTTATTTTTTATAATCAACATCCATTAACTTTTTCTCGTGTTTGATTTCTCTCACGCTGGTCACCAATTGGTTTGTGTAAACCTTCTACTAATTTCGTCTATGACAGATACTATATTATATATTTAAAGGGATTCCCATGTATTGTAAATGTCTGTACCTGTATAAACAGCTTGTAGCTATAATAACGTTCTTGTACGACAAGAATACTTCGAGCGTAGCCCGAGACGAAAGATAACACTTATCGGTTTTCCTTCAGCATAATAAGCTGATAGTTATCAGACTTCGGGCAATAGCGGATCAAGGCCGCTCCTGAGCATAGGGTAGAGAGCCTCTTAATAATTATTACCCACTAGAATGTTAAGTATAGCCGAACAGTAATAAAATAGTCTGCCTATTATTGTTGGCTATTTCTTTTACCTCACCAGACGTACTCGGTATATTTTTGAAAGTCTCGTACTCTTGACCAGACCTACTCTTACCATAGAAGGCAGCGTCAATGTTTGTATATCTAGAGCGTCTATCAACGGTACCTAAATGCTACTTTGTTACAGTATAATTAGGTAGAGAAAAGCAGCGAAATTATTCTCAAACTAGTTTCCGAATGTGGTTTTGTGTTAGTCGGCAGATAGCTGCAACAATGAAGCGGCAGGCGGCGCCGGCGCGCACTATCGGTGCCACGCGCCGCCACAATCTCGCCTGTCGACGCTCAACAAATCACGCTTCCTAAATAAATTGTTACAGTAGCACAAAAAGAACAACATCTCCAACAACATTGAATTATTTTCGTAACTACTTTACCAAATGTTTGTGGAAAAGTAAAGCTCTAAACTCCGCCTCACAAACTTAAATTGAGGCTGAGCTCTGTCTTGAACTTAAAAGCCCCCACTTAGTGAAAACGTTGTTGCTGAAAATACAAGTAACGTTTAATAAATGTTGTAAATTTTCATTTTAGAGTGGAAATGCTAAAGTGAAACTCGCAAAACATTCCCGGACGAACGGACCCTATTAAAACTATTTTATCTCTTTTCCTTACTCTTCTTTATGATGGCGAATGCAAATTTAGTTTCGCGAAGTCCGCAACTCTTATCTGATGACGAGATATGGCCGACGCTGACTCGCGGACTTACTTATTTGCTTTGCCGAGGGGACTCGCTTATTGCGGCAGACGTTTGCTGCGCCCGATACAAAAAGTGGCAATTCAATTAGGTAGCGACTGGCCAACTACATACTTTATCGGAGTCTATTTTGAGATAACTCGCTTTCCCGCCGGAGATAACGATTCTTTTGAAACATAACCCTAAGATCTCTGTCGTGAAATAGGTCATTTGTTTCAAAGGCGGCCCGAGAAATGGGATAGTAAAAGTTTTTTATAGCTCGATTACAGCGAGGCAGGCGTGCGTGGCGGCCGCGGCCCGCGGCTGCCGGCGCGATCTCGCTCCGACACTATTTACTGCCTAAGTACAGCAATTATCTGTACAAACTACCGAACTCTATTTGTTTCCAAATTGAGTTGAGGGATTAGCGCGAGTCGTTAAATCGCTATAATGGCTACTTGAAAACGTTGGTAACGTAGTGACGCAAGAGCGTGCGTGTGTGTGTTGTACAGCACAGATACAGGCCAGTGTCGCAACGCTAACAATGGCTTTTAGGAGCGCGTTGTGTGGTTAATTAATCACGGTTTGAACTAGGTAATTTCTTAACAAGACAACTGAACGATAACACGGTCTCGTGACTGAAACCTTAGTATGGATGTCTCGTTAAAAAGTCAATTGTTTTTGAGGGTAAAGCAAAGTTGTTTCAGGAGTGGAGGTAAACAGAAGCATTGTGTCGCGGAAGCAGACATCAAAAGGCGTGTATCAAAGCGGAGTGTTGCCACACGGAGCGACGAAGGGGTGGCCGCGCGAGGGCGCCAGCTACTTCCCAGTTTACATACAAACTACCACTACTTAAAGCAGCCGAAAAATAAACCTCGTTTCGGCGCAACTGGCAAACAAACGGAATACCATCGCATATTTATGGCTGCGACATTCTAGCAATAGCTTTGTTGCGAGTTAGCGGCGAATTTCTTTTAGTTTTATAGTGTACGCCGAAATGAAACGTCTCGTTGCGATATTTATGATTTTGAACTGTGAATATATACACTTTTTAAGAGGAAGTTAAATAAGATACACTGAACGCTGAATGTTTAAATTATTTGTCAAGAAGTTTGTTTAAGTTATTCAAAAACCAAAAAGCTAGAATGTCAAATATGTTTAGGTAGATATTACAAATCCGATGCTCCTAATTCAAATTTTTCGCCCGGTTAGGAAGAAAAATTACCGAAGCACATATATAAAGGATAGAGAATAAATGAAAAGGCTTGAATTTTCCACGGAGAAAAATGTTAAGTCAGTAATTTGAGGTGAATAATAAAATTCATGATGGGAAAATCATCCAAAACAATAGCTGAAACAGAAACTGTCCTACGTAGGTATATTGTACACGAAATTATTTTTACTGAAGTAGTCTGCATAATATTACTCTGTGAACTCTAAAAAGCCCAAATTAAAAATCATTTGCTCCAGTTTCCAGAATCCATAATTACTGAAAATATTAACATACTTAATTTGTTTATTCATTGTTCACTTGCCCACAGCACTTACCAATAGGATGTAATGGAACCTTTTCAAGTCTAATAAACTTTTAAGCGTTTTAAAAATCTTTAGTCTGACGTAACGCTTCCAAACGTCCATAAGTCCTTCCAGTTAGGTACACATATGCATAAACAAAGCTCAATATAGACCAAGTTTGTTTTCAAAGAGCTAACGGGAAAGAAAGTCCGCGCAGTGAAAGCGCTCTGCAAATAAATAGCCACAGAAACAATGCATGCATTGTTTCATGTAAATTGGATGAAGTAATTTACTTATGGCTCTTTGAACTTTGCCACAGCAAAGAAATACAGAAATATTTCTACTCGGTTCTGATGCAGAACACAAAGCAATCGCGTCGAGATCTAACCAGCAATTTACCAACATTTTTCACTCGTTACCACTAACTAGACACTTCGCACCTATTATTTTTATTTCTTTTTTCTATGGCTGTCATTATCTGTAATTGCGAGATAAGTGTTGTTATATTTTGTAATTTGTGTCTTACACAATCAAAATATTCATTTATACATTAATTTGCATTACTTACAGATAATTTACATTACATACATATGTATCGTAAACAACATTATTCCCGCATATCCCTTCGGGGTTGCGTAGGTGTAAAGGGAGACCGTATGCCTGTGTAAAGAACACATCAGGCAGATAAGGAAACGGTCCTGAAATTAGGAACATCACTAAGAAAGTGAGAGTAAAAACGCCATTTATTCAGGAATTTAAAAATTCCACTACATTCCCTGTTTTATTACTTGTGTTGAGTCTGGTCGTTTGTATATATATTAAGTATGTATTTACAAAAGAAAAGTATATAAGTATTATATCCGTTACCTAGTACCCGCGACACAAGCGTTTGCTTAGTGTGGGGCTAGATGGCGCAGTGTGCAATGTCCCTGAATATTTATTTATTTATTTATGTCCGGCCCAGTTCTACTTGAGAGGTCTTCCAGGTTTAATTATGTTCCTAAGTTTGGTTTTCTCAATTTTGTTTTTTTCTGGCTAAGTAACATTGTAGGACTGAAATTTGTGTTATGGATAAGCACAAATCCATTGAAACTTCAGTCCGTCACAAACAAAGGAAGTCAGTGCAATATTGATTCAACAATGGTGAATGCATGACCTATATTCAGGCTCCAGTGACCTGCATGCAAGCCAGTTAATGCCGTTAGACAGATCCCGGCAACCTGACACCGCCTCTCTGCCGACTAACGCTGCTCTTATAACACTTGAACAACTAGAATGACTAACATTTCAGATGCCAGAAATCCCTGACATAATTCCGCCAAATATAGGTACCATTTTGAAGAAATTTATTTAGTAGTAAAGTTTACTATCTGGTAGGAATTACATAGATTTGATACGTTTATATTGTAAGATCCTGAAAGTGATGAGAGATATTTGGGATTTAGCTACGACGTGTTTAGCGAACTGCATCACTTACTTCTGAGATATGTTTCAAATATCCCGGAGCTTACTAAGTCGAACGTGAATAAATGTTTTCAAATGACTCTCGACCTTCAATTTGGCGGAAGCTAATGCGAAACAACCGAAATATCAAGATGTATATGATTTGAATAATTGAATGAAGATTATGAGCCTTACAGTAATGGTATGAAAAAAATAATTTCTATTAGAAATTTTATAGCTAAAATTGTGTTCTGTTTATGCACACAAACACAGCAATTAACGTCAAACTTATCAGGCCGGAGGCTCCACAAACTATTTTATCGTCGCTAAAAGTTATAAAGTCAAAAACGTCAGAGCAACGTTTGAGGGTGTCCCGGCCGGCGGCCCTCCCTCGCCAATTTGACGAGGGTTCCGCTTAAATACTTATTTGTACGAGTTTACAGCCACGGCTGATGTCACTCTCGGAATCGGAATGAGAAATACGAGCTTCTCTGCTATTTTAATATGTCTCTACTTTCTAGCCCCACGTAAACATTTCTCAAATAATATTATCTCAAACAAACAATACTTATTTCGACAAAAACTCACAAAATGTTCAATTGAGCCCAAAGCAACAACGCCATGAGAGGCATTCCACAAAATTATTAGTCAAATATTTCGAAATTATCACAGCGGAAGCGGTTTATTGTTTTCTCAAACCAAACAATTTCCAACAATAGAAACGCGAAGTTATCCGAAGGACCGCATTGTTATGCGATGCAGCACACGAGGCAACCCACATACGATTTTCTCACATGATTAGTTTGGAAAAGCTTCGCATCAACATAAACAAACGGCAGGCTTTAACTTTCGTATCTGGAGCGTGGCTATAAAAACGCGGGCAAAGGGTTCGGTTACAGGGCCATATTGACTGTACTGAGCCGAATTAGCATTTCAGACTCCGCTCAGAGGAATTAATGAACGCGGAACATTGTCATTAAACGCCTTACGTTTGTACCTGAGCACGTGGTGTGGGAGCGCCTAAATTTAGCAATTAAGTGCACTCCACGTGAGCTTCTCAGCTGCGTATTGATTGAGTCAAGACTGCGGAATCTACATACATACCTCCTTCACGACATATAACTTACCTACTTGTCTAGTGCATCTAGGCTTGCTGTAACTAAGTTTACTAAGTCACGACAGGTCTAATCCATCTTACGAGAAATTAGGCTGTTACAAGATTTCATGTGTTTAGCTTCGAAATGTAAATATAAGTTACATATTTAATATACAACGGTTGTAACACTTGATTCAATAGCAGAGTAGTTATTTATTGGTAGGTTTTCGATTTCGTAAATTCTTTCACCTATTAAGTGTTTTGGCGTTAGTACTGGTTCCTGTTCTCTAATAAAAAATATGAAAAGTAGGATTTATTAATCTGATGGATTTAATTACTTTTGTAGAGAAGGATATGAAAAACTGCTTTATTATTATTAGCTGGAAATGAGTTTGAAGGGATTCAAGTTATTTTTATAGAAGTAGTTATAATATAAGTGATCATAATCCAAGCTAGAGCCTTAAAACTCCTATTACTTATAAAACTAACGACCAGTAATTTCGCGAAAGTCGTCTACGGATTGCTATTATTTTTACGCAGTCAAGTTTTATTTTATGATTTAAATATAACAATTGCGAAAATCAGTTATACGACTATGACAAAATAGGATGGGTAAATATTTAATTACTTTTCATTGCCTTCAGATTACAGATTTTCTAAAAGCTTTAATGAATTTAGACCCCCTTAGGTTTTGACCAGGGCTTAAATAGGTGGTAGGAAGCTTACTTAATATGAAAATGAATAAAATATATGTATTTCATATGAATATGAAATTGAGCTGACGTCTTCTCGATAAAGTATAGGTATATACCTATAATATACCAAAGTTGCTTACAAGTTACTCCTATGTAGGTTTCAGTGGAAATAGAGGAATAGAAGCCGCCATCTGAATGTCCTACGCCAGGATTGGCCAGCCTGGCACGCAGCCAGCGGCTTTTACCGATTCTCTCGTGTACGATCCAGTAAAAATCTTTATGGAAATTTATTGCCTCCCTTGATCAGAAAGTATAAAATTATAGACCGGCGGAAATTGATTGCGTTCGCACCTGAGTGAGCTTTTCGAACAGAAGTTAAGCTTTCTTTGAAAATGAAAGCATGCGTTACTCTGTGTATCTATCAAATTTAAAAGGTACGATGCTTTTGATGCTGATTAAATTCGATGAGCTTTTAGAAATAAGTAGAAATTTTACACAGTTCATATTTGAATGAAGCAAGAAGGGTGTATGCTAAGGAATTCCTCTCTGTTAATAGGTACTGAATGACCGAAAATTACATTATGTTATATATGTATGAGCTGAGATATTTATTAATAAAAATGTTATTTTCTACTATAATTTTGACGTTGCAAAGTTCAATAAATACCACTTTATAAGAAGCTTTACCAGTAATATTAAAATACCAGTTCATTACTAAAGTCGGTACGCGTCAGTTATTAAAATAAAATTAGTCTTCAGCTTATAAGTTGTTAAAGTCTGAAATTCTGAACTTGGATCGTCAAATAGGCTTTTACCATAAGTAGGCAGAGTGGAAGCTGGTATGAGGGAGTTGAATTGTGCTTCTATGTATATATTTATTGTAATTGTCGAGGAAGATAATATATTTTTAAAGTCTTTGTGGAGTGTCACTCTCAAATTGTAGATCTGTCGACGAACACTAAACAATATATCAGTGGCTTGTGTGTGAACCAGTAAGGTAGTAACGGACGATTACATTTTAACGCGCAGGTTAACACTGGTGAAGATATAGAAACATATCGATATTTTGTCGACAAAACCACGAGAAACTTATCTCTGGCTGCGCATTGTAAGCTTACTGTAAAAAAAAATAGAAAAAGTGAATAAGATGCGAGGGTAGTTAAGAGGGGGTGTCGATCGTAGTATTATTGTGTAAGAAATATACATTGATGTTTCCAGGGTGCTTGAAGGGTGTAGCTATCGGCTCCAGTCGAGTGTCGAGAGGGTTCTCGCGCCACCGCCTGGAGTGCAGGCAGATTGTAATCCAGCTGTGTCAGAGTTATACCGGAAGTGGTGGAGGACCTTTTGTGCCGACGAAAATCTTTCAACTTTACCCGACTTACGAGTATTCTCGCCAGATGTAACAGTCTTAGATTGTCGCGCAACCAAATTTACTTAAAATTTATATTGATTACAAATCAAGCTTTCGATTCAAACAAATACGTATACGTACGCTACATAGTTTAGTAATATAGTATGTAGTTTTACTACGGAGCAAAAAATATTTGAAACGTTACTTTTTATGCTTCTATTTATTATATTATGTAACGCTTTAACACACTTGCTGCAAAGCGATATAAATAAATCGTATACTTTTTTCAATTTACCGGTATTGTATTTACTCTGTAGATTCTACTGTCTCAATGTAACAATTGTATGTAGATTTATTTATTTGTAATTGAACACCACTTTGCAGAGCGTTGGAGCGGATGTACGGCGGACATGTCAATTTTTATTTGCCGCCTCGTTAAATGGCGCAAAAGGAAAAAAGCTCCTCTCCCAGCCATAATCGATGGAATGTTGTAAAAAAAAGTCAAATACATTTTATTTAAACGGAATTCTAGGTGAAATGAAAAAAAAGACATATTCTGACAGCACAAGTGGCGCCATCAGCCGCTCAGTCTGAAGTGTATGGAAAATGAGTGTGGATTTTCGCGCCTGGCAGTTAGTAGACCGTAGCCTAGTGGTTAAGGCGTTCTGACGGTAGCAGAAGTACGCAGGTTCGAATCCTGCCGGTCGTGATTATTTTCGCTCATTTTCCAATAAAAGTTTAATTTATATAAAAATAAGCCGGGGTTTCCTTCCTGACGCTATAACTCCAGAACGCACGAACTGATTTCCACGGTTTTGCATTCGTTGGAAAGGTCTCGGGCTCCGTGAAGTTTATAGCAAAGGAAATTAAAGAAAAATTTCAACAGAAAAGCGGGAAAAAAGTGAAAATCATTTTGCACATACAGCGCCATCTCTGATACATAGCATGTACTACAAACTGGCGAAACAGAGTTCGCGGGGTTTGCTAGTCGACGCATAAATGAATCGATCAAACGTTAGACGTTTATTTTCAATAAATTGGAGTTATAATTGAGTGATCAATCCCCAGATCCGAGTGTATAAAATGTAATCTCAAAAACTCAGTGAGGCGAAGAAAAGATTTATTGAAAATCGGGTGGTCGAATGTAATTCATGCAGAAAGGGGAGAAACAATGCCCAAATAGAATGTGCCCAATGTGGCCATTGTTCCTGAGACGATTTATGTATTGAACTACGGGCGGAGGCTGCGGGGGCTGCTTTAGCCACTCCACTGATAAAACACAATCTACGACTTCATTTGTTTGGTTTAAAATACGTTTTTTTTATGATAATAAATGATATGATGCGTTTAACTGCAATTCTGACTATCCAAGACTTCAGTGTTTTCTTTCACACTTATTGGTTTCTTTAATTTAACACCTATTTTTACTAGAATAAGAATTATAAGAGTTAAAAATAATAAATGTTCTCATTAACTTTCATTGCAAGTGATTACTAAAACTCACACTCAAAGTTCAGCAAAGCTATTTCCGAAGCAATTAAATCTCACCATAAGCAGTGTGCAATAATATGCTTATACTCTCTTTTTAGAAAGTTTTTTGTACAATTTAATGGTTCAATTTACTGCTTAATTGCCGTTTCATGATACACAGGCGGCGTTATATTTCATTTTGTTTGCATAAAATCAAAATAATATTACAAAATGATACGCTTTATGCAAATGCATGGCATTGTTTCGTTTTGTTACGTCAACGATCGTTTCACAGTAGAATGCTTTCTGCATAAGTAGCAACTAAACTTTAACGTCTGAATATACTAAACAACTCAAAAAAACTTTGCTAAGAAGAACCCACATGTCAAGAGGCTAAAAGGTTGAGGACATAAACTCGATGCGAAACTGAAACAATGCATGTTAGTGCTTTTTTTACTATGAATGGGTTTGCACTTGACCGTAATTTGCCTGATGGTAAGCATTCATTACTGTCTAGGATGAACCCTTACCCTTTGCTTATATTTCAGCACGCCGTTTTGTAAACTTTTGCATTAATTGATCGGCGAAGGAAGTGGCAACATATCGATAGGTTCAATTGTGAATTCCGGGTCCCGTTTGCGTTTTCCTTTCACTGCGTTAGTCCACTGCGTCAGAGACACAGTGTAGGTGCCAGTGAGTGCACCGAATGGCACTGCGGTGACGTCACACGCCGGATGGACCGGATACAGATGTCGTAGCCACACTGGAGTCCAACAACACACAGTAGACGCCTAATTATAAAAAAAAACCAATACACATATGACAAAAACCCACCACTAAAGGCATAGTAACTGACTTGTGTGTATTAAACTAATAAGCTTGTATGGTTAATTTGTCTGTATTTTATAGATTATGTGTCTGACAATAAAGAATGCATTCATTTATTTACTTAAGGCGTGGATATTTGGCATATGTGTATCGGTTTTTTCTTATATACTTATGCCGTTTAATAAACTTACCACCTGACTATTACAATGGTTACCTTCGGGTTGCAGAGGTTTAACGAATGTCGTTCTTATTATGGGTGATTCTGGTAACTGTGTAGACAGGATTGGGTGTCGACCCCAGAAATTTCGAACTTGACTGAGTAGGACATGTCTGAATTCTGCTGAAAATAGCTGACCCTACAGTTTGTAAAGGATAAATAAGTATGTTTTTAATGAACTAACTGGAGGCGATGAATCTGGCACTGACTACCATGGTACGGTAAGATGATGGGTTCGAAATAGTTTCTTTTTAAATATTTTTTTATTTAATTTCCACACATACCTACAACTCCCCAGGCAAGGACATTACTAATGCTTAAACTAATTAAAAACGACATAATTGCTCTTTACAATGCTCTGGGATATAAATGTGTCTTAGTAACATTATTCTTCGTTATTTGTTTCATTTCACTTTATTTCATTTCATTTATTCATCAATATAGGTACATAAAAGTACACTTATGATAGTCAATTCAGTACATAATTTGTTCCGAATCTATTTCCGCTATGACGAACGTTTACGTGGGATGGAAAGGTTGTATGCTCTCATGGCACATACCGAATTTAGCTGGAAATTACTAGTAATTTAGGAGTATCTGTGTTACATGGTGTACGGAGCTCGCAGCCCCAGCATGGGAGAGCGGCCGCCGGGCGCTCCGTCCAACTGAGAGCTGCGCGGCATTCGCACTCCATTATCATTTATTGAACTTGACGAACTTGACCTACTTTTCACTACTCTCTTACAATATTTTTGCATCGATGTTATGTCTAGCATTATTATATACTAGTGTATGCCCGCGGCTTTGCCCGCGTTATTGCCGGATAAAAAGTAGCCCATGACATTTCCGAGACCTCATACTACTTACATACCAAAATCATAGAGATCAGTTAAACCGTTTTTGCGTGGTAAGTGTTTAAATAAACAGAGACACAGAGAAGCAGACAACCTATCTAGAAATTGTTGGAACTTGTTCTGCTATTAATTCGAAGTATCTCCAATTTTTTTTTAGATCTACTATGTTCAGACTTTCTATCCTCTTTAGCTTTATTATAATGTATGAATATATGGCACAGCAGTAAGATGTGCATGGCGATACTTGCAGGTACACAGTATTTATGTATATATTTGTTCTTTATCCGCTCAATCGACATAAAAACAACAAGTCTTTGCTATAAAATAAACAAATATTTTGGGGACATGTCTCGAAGCAAGCGCTAGTTCATGTACTACTTGAAGCGCCCGTAGCTTAGCTGGCGGAGGCAATCGCATGCGATTACCAATGTTAAGCAAAGGTCGACGCGGTCAGTCCTTGGATGGGTGGGTCGGATGACACGTTAAATTGTAGGTCCCGGCTGTTTGTCTAGTACGGCAGTCGTTAAGCCATATCAGAGGCCTTTAGGGCGGTTTGAAAACTCTAGACACCAGAGTTGGCCCTCTCATTCAAGAAAAAGAATATGTACGACTTGTTGTATTATTGACGCAATGTTTGATATGCGTTTTAAAACGTAATAATTTACGTTTTTACAGTGATATACTTGTAAATAAACGATATACCTACTAAGAAAGTAGGCATGTGACATTTGATTTTTAAAAATAATAAAATAAGAGAAAGGAACTCGGACCTCACAAGATCGAAGCAAGATATAAAGTCCCTACATTTTAAGTACTGTAAATCAATCTTCAAACCGAGAGAAGTTTCGGTTGTTTGCTACTTCTGTTTCAAAGTAGAATATTCTGCGAAACCGAGCGATCGATACGCTCAAAGGCTCACAGAATTCACATAAGTTTACGAAACCAATATAATAGGTTCCCTAATTTTATATCAGTAGTTATATAATATGGTTTTAAAGCTTTCAACAACAGAATTAGCCCAATACTTGATATTGATAAATAAAACTTACAACATATAGACATAGAAACCTTAAAACTGGAGATAAAAACCACGCAGTTAAAATATTTCACGCGCTGTAATAAAAAAAACTTGATTGGCCCAATTTCCTCAACACTATTTCATCGAATAATGTTCGAATCAAAAGCTAAAGTAGAAATATTGAAAACTCAAAGCGCCATCGGCGATTGTGGCATACAACTAGCAGTGTTCCAGTGTACCAGTCATAGACAATACAGGCCAGAGACTCCTAACGCTCTATCTTTTTTACATAGGAACACTCAACAAATTTTATAAAAATCAACAACAATTAACATAATAATGAACAAAAGATTAACTAAAACGGTTTTCACTCACGTGTAAATCGCCTAAATTGTTTACGCGTTTTAGTTAATCTTTTGATAAAATGTCTCACGAAAGTTTTAATATTATAATAATGAACAGTTAATACACAAATCATTCAGACAATCACTTTGATTCAACGCGGCTCATTTGACAACCACTCTTATCACGCGTACATTGCGACCAATTAACGTGCAGAGGTATTGCGTGCATGCGCTTTACATTTATGTTATAAATTTTTTTGGGCGTCAATTTGGTATCTTGACATGTAAATATGAAAACCTTTAAAAAAGTGTTATGTTCAATTTAATATGAAATCATAATTTGTGTAGCACATTTAAGTCATACTTATATGAAGAGGTCTACTATGTGTTGCAACTTTACATTATCAATAAAGATACTTTATTATAATACTTTTGTTATACTAACTAGCTAATTAAGTCTTTATTGCTCGATGTGTTTAAGCGTCTTTGTGGGGCTTTAGTAACATCTTAATGAGGCATCTGTGGAGTAAGATGTCTGTTACGATACAATCGGGAACTGAAGCTTTTATTTCATTGGAAACTAGGCGACCGCCCCCAGCATGGACTGGTCTCTTTCACTTCATTTACCACACCATACAGGGTGGCTTTTCAAGAGAGCAATCTAGATAGACAACTATTTGTGTTGTGTGGGAATCAAACCCGCGAAACCTGGCAATGAAGGCATGAAAATCCACCAACTGAGCTAACAGGCCAAGCATTATCTATACCTATTATAATTATAGGAGCATATAATTATTTTAAAAAAATGATTTGTATTTTTTTTTTATTTATTTATTAAAAAAAAATGATTTGTATTTATTTATCTACATACATACACTTCTAAATGAAACTAATATCATTGCGAACATATCAATCAAAACAATGCCTCCTATAGTTTCTAACAGTAGCCACAGCGGATCTGTTTACAGCAACAAAAATTGACTCAACTTCTGAATCAATGTAAGTTGCCAACGAAGGCGTTAAAATACAAATAGCTTGTGTATGATACACAATAAAAATAATTTTATTGAGTAGTAGACCTTATCTATTAAAAATGTTTTGAGCCTATTCTTGAACACACCAAGTGAGTTAGCTTCTTTTATTGAGCTTCTTTTTTCTTTTATTTATAAATTTTATAAGTATACGAAACAGTGCGAGCGAAGCCGCGTGCGACCACTAGTTTATAATATGTTTGTCACGAGGAAGCTGGACTGCGTGTAAAGCTAGAGTGCTCGCGGTGACCGATATCTTCTAGCACTTCTCGAGCTTGCTGCTAGCTTTCCGACTTAGCCTGCGAAACGGCACTCTGAGGAGCTTTTGTGGAGCTTTCCAAAGAAAATTTAGGAAAAGTGTAGTGTTTAGGGATATAAAAATGATGTGGCCTTTGTATTTAGAAAGTTAATATGATTTGTATTCAATATTTGATCTTTTGATCATCTATTTCAGTTTGATACTATCTTACCCAGCTACAAACTATCTCTCGATACTATCTTCCGAAACAAACAACAAAACAAATTTGAATTAGGTAGATAGTGTTGAAATGAAGCCGATTGTAAGGGTATAGATGAAACATTTTCATTTCCGTTTAACTGTACATAATTCGTAAGTCACCGCCATGCCAATAAAGTAAGTACTTTATTAGAGGCGTTTGTAATGGTTCATTGTTTTTGCGGTAAGTGGTCTGAGATTACACAAATTGATGCTTGTGTGTTTGAAGTGAAAGGAAGCGTTCTGTTCTGGATAATGGACTCGCTTGTTTTGTTTTAACAATACGTCGGTGTGTATGATGCAGTGATGCTGCATTGCGGCCCTCGCACGCTCTAATGATACACAAGAAAAACTGCATGTTCGAACAATAGACCCGTAATTTAGTTTCGACATTGCCTCGCTATCGAGGTCACATTTCTAAACAAACAAATGAATCATCTTTTTATAGTTTAATGTTGTAAGTCTATGTCACTATCCCATAATGCTTCAAATTTAAATACATCCCGAGGGATATTTCACGCGCCGTCAATACGCGATCGCATTTCGGTTGATAGGATGTCAATCCACTTTACCCAAGATGCGACGGGGGAAGCGCCAGACGAGCCGCAGCTTCCAAAATCGCACCTAGCATTACCATCTGCGGCGTAGTGCGAGGACCGGTCGGCAGACGGGTCGGTGGCTCGCTGGGAGGTGTTGGCAGTCGACAGACCGGTTGCACGACTAGTGTAGGGCTCCCGTCGCGTCTAGACAGCGGCCGCCGGATCCCTATCGGCTGCCGTAAAATTATGTGACGTGGGCGGGCTACGTAGCGTCCTAGGATATCCGGCCGAACCCCATCTTTATTCACTTATTTAATTTATTGCAATCTGTCGAACTATCCGCTGCGGTACAAGGATCAACTAGCAAGTTGTATAGAACTCTCCTCGCCTTTTCATTAATAAACAACTCAAGTATAAATCTCGATCTCAAAATATCGTGAAATAAATTGAAGCCACTTAAATTTACTTCAAGATATTTTGCAATTTTAGCAATCCGTATATTTATATTAGTCATTAGATAATACCAATTAAAGACTGAGTTATATACAGATACGACACACTTTAAAACCGTCTTTATTGTCAGTGGATAAAACCTTAGCATAGCACATTACCACCATCCATTTCCTAGAAATCAGCAAATAAACCAATAAAACAAAATTTATAGCCTTTGCGTAACATAGATAACAGAATATGCTCGTATGGTAGTTTAACTGCACGAGGGTCGAACGCGATAACCTAAAGAACAACGATATTGCACAAAGAAACGCAAAGAAATCAAGATCGAGAAACAATGGTAATTTAAGTAACGTTGGCAACGCTTTAAGTGCGAGCGTGTTGAGTGAAGAAACTCTTAAGTTGTCTTGGCATTAATAGTACTCCATATTCATGGAATCGACTGTTTTTATGAGTAACTACAAAATCACCAATTTTTTTTTCTATACGGGTAGCAACATAGGAAACAAGGCCAAAATTGCATAAATGAACTATGTGTAATACGCGAAAGGTAGGCTCTTCCGTGGGTCGGATGACACGTTAAATTGTTGGTCCCAGCTGTTTGTCTAGAACGGCAGTCGTTAAGCCATGTCAGAGGCCCTTAGGGCGGTATGAAAACTCTCGACACCATAGTTGACCACTCTCATTCGATAAGAAGAAGACGCGAAAGTGTATGTGCTTGTATGAATATTGTGACTGTATGAAAGCATAACCTTTTAATGGTTGCTTCAACACGTCAACAACGTCTGTTACACAATTTTGAAAAAAATCATATTGACATAACTAAAGTAACATTGGATAACATCATAATGGATATATATTTTATTTATTTTATCATAAGTATATTTTATTTTACTCTTTTGTATTCAGGAAATTGAATTGATTAAATTACAAACACAGCACAAGTCATCGCCTAGCATTTACATTACACGGTCTCTGCGATTTAATTACGAATTGAAATTGAATAAGTTGTCAAGGCAAATATATAATTCAATGCAAAACAATATGGGAGAACGTACAAGTTATTTGTTTTTGTTATTAATTCTTGTTGCGTTTGTAAGTATTAAGAGTTACACGAGTCAAATTTAATACATATTTACATAATGCAAAAAATATAAATTTGTTTTATTATCGAATAGAATTAATAATATAATAATAATAATAATATATATCTTTATTGCACACCAACACAAGTATATAGTACAAAGTAAAATATGAACAAATAATAACGTACAAATGGGCGGCCTTATCGCCTTAAGCGATTTCTTCCAGGCAACCTTTGGATGGACACGACAAGTAGAATTCTGTTATCTCATGCTATATTTATCTATTAATCCTATGCTACAGGTTTATTGTTGTCAAGAGCAAGTATTGTGTAGTTTAGTGGGATATCGGTGCGCCGTGTGAAATTGCATATTTTTATTGTTTCGTTCCCAGATTGAATCCAAACCTAGAGTTGACGTCGCTGAAAAAATATCAGATTTGAACACAGAAATCAGTAAGGGTCAGTGTTGAAGATGCCACTGTAATATTACCGTAACCGAAGTGTTACTAATGTAATCATTAAATTAATTTTGCAGATAAAAAATTGTACAAAGTCCTGAAAAAGATACCTGGCCATGTACTTAGAGAAGATGACGATCAAGAAAACGTTGATGGAAGTAAGAATGAAGAAGGAGTAGATGGTACTGAAACTCAGGATGAGGTTGATAAAACTAGCGAGAAAGAGGTAGGTGATGATAACCAATCTGCAGGCGGGAATGATGAGACAGGTGATGTCCACTTAAAGCCTCCCAGACACACTGGAGCAAAAATCACACAATTAACGCACGAAGAAGAAGATAATGAACAAGCCGATGACACTCAATTAAATGACACTGGAGACGAAACTGCAAAGGACACGCACAAAGAACTCGCTAGGGATGAGTATACGGAAACTGAGTCTGGACTAGCACCAGAACACGAAGTTCTATCTAGTCACGTGGACTCAGACCAAAGCAAGTATTTTAACACCTTATCCTTTACTCATACTGCCTATATTTTATTATTTATTTATTTATATACGGTACTAGTGGTGTTTAACGCTGAGAAAACATAAAAATATTTATGATCAAAAAACCAAACCTTGTGTTTCAGAATTTCAGAATACTAAATACAGGAGTCTTGAAGTCGGTAGGTATAACTTACTAGGAATGGTTATATAATAGCACCGCGTTTCTTTTTATTTGACGAAACTTTTCAGGTGACATTATTACGCCCGAAGAAATGCTAGTTCTTGCAAAAGCTTTTATGAAGCAAGGTAACAATCATAAACATTTTTTTTAATATATAAAACATATATATATATATTGAATATGGTCTGGGACTAGTCACTTTAATAAATTGTTTTTTGGTATTTTAATGTTGCAGTGAAAAATAAAGGCGAAGGCAAAGGAATAATATCTGAAGCACAAAATGGGTTTGAGCTAGCAGATAAGCTTTTTGAACGCTATTGTAAGTTATTCAGATATCATAACGTAAGTTTATACATACCAGAATATACTTTAGATGAAAATATCGCGCAAATTCCACACAGTCATATTTGTTTTTCATTTACAAATAGGTAAAAGGAATTAGATGGTAGTTCATAGTTTTTTTTTTTAAATCAAACTACATATTTGTTTATGCCACCAATTTCTACTATTACCTGTCTCAGAGTAACACGCATGTTTACCCTTTGATCTTTTTTACAAACAAATTGGGTTCGCATTTGAAAATAGTTCGCCTGATGGCAATGAAATAAAACTAAATAAACACCTGCTCTTTTTTTATTCTATATTTTAAGAGGGAGTTTTGTCGAAGCCGATTATGCCACTCCCATAAGGCGTATACATTTAATATACAATTAAATACTCTCAATAAAATTATCATATATATCTAGCAGAATCTTGGCCTCGTCCGAAGAAGGTGAAGCCAAGATACTGCTACATAGTCCAACACTGTTGTTATTACAATTTCTATTTACAAAAAAATTCTGGCGTAAAGTCTCGCCGCGGACACATTCCATCAAAATATGTTGTAAGTCTTCTTTTTTGTCACACAACCGGCAGTTCAGCGAGTCCGCGAAGCCCATTAGGTGTTTGTATAAACGTTGCATGGAATGTGTCCGTAAGTGATCATTTTAGTCTGGGACGGAGTTTGCTTGGCTAGTGTTCCAGTAGGTAACCAATAAGTTCGCTAGATATAGTTCGGGCGGTTTGCGTACAAACAAACCTACAGTATTGAAATTGCATTTGAATTATGTGTTTTTACTATTTTTTGCTTTCATTAAAATATCTCAAATACAAAGCGGTACATATATTAACGGTGCTTTTAATTGGTTTTAGTTATGACACTACAAAGAATGGTAGTGATTCGAGGTGAGTTTTTAGAATGGACGGAATAGAAACGAAATATAATTATTTTTAGTATTTATGTTGAATTAATTATTGTACATTGACTAATTCTTAACGAAAAACCAGCGCTGACTGCTCGCAGGCAGCACAGACTAAGTTGAGGCCGGCTTGTGACGGGAAGTATTTGTGCATTTCTTACTACATATATTACCACTCTTTTACTCAGTATTCTGTGTTGTATGTGTAGTACAGTGTGCTCTGTATCGTGTCCTATGGTTTCCTGTTGCCAATGAAAACATGTTCTAGTGTTTGCTGTTCTGATACAGATGTAGACATCGACGGACTCGACGCGCTGCAAGCGCTCTCTCTCAACGGGGCAGGTATACAATATACCTACATTTAATAAAATAATTATAATTATACATAAATGTGAACCAATCTTGTAACTTTCGAATAATATTTTAAATACGTCTTCTTTAAATTTAATATTATCGCAAATATTCTATATGTTATGTTTGCAATTATGTTTTACCTTACAATATATATTTTATAAAAAATTCGCGGCCTGAGATGATGATACAAATGATTTGAAAATATTATCCTAAAGATATCAACAACCCCGAATTATCATAATAAAGCGTTTGATCTGTAATGAAATAAGCATTTAATATAATAGTTTATAATCAACTTTTTAAAATCCATTTGTTCTAGTCGTGACCCTAAGGTCCCCGGCGGAATCGCTCACAGAATCACCGCGAGCTAAATATAAAGGTAAGCGTGTAATAAATATATCTTACTATACTCCTTTATTATTTAGAGTATCCAATAAGATCTTTATTATTAAGAAAAGTAATCAAAATCCGTTGGGTAGTTTTAAAGATCTAAGCCAACATACATATGCACATACTAGTGGGTGCTCGCGGCTTCGCTCGCATTAAGAAGTAAAACTTGCATCCCCTATTTCACCCCTTTAAACGTGGCATTTCCAAAAATCCTTACTTAGCGGATGCCTACATCATAACATCTACCTTCATTCCAAATTTCAGCCCAATCCGTCCAATGGTTTGGGCTGTGCGATGATAGATCACTAAGTATATCAGTCAGTCAGTCAGTCAGTCACCTTTGAGTTTTATAAATATAGATAACAGACATACGCGGAAAGCGACTGCTTTATACTGTTAAGTGATTTAAGCTTCAATATGTACGTACAAGTTCAGAGGGTCCTATCTAACGCTCTTGCAATACCTAAATCTATAATCTATTTTTTCAGGTTTTAAAGCAGATGACGATATAGAATTATATGGTACGTACGTGGCTCCATGTTTATATAATAATCAAACAATATAGTTGTTTATTATTTATGGGCTGTGGACGCCCGCGGCTTTGCTCGCATTATTTCAGGATAAAAAGTAGCCTCTGACACTCATAATAGCTCATACTACCTACATACCAAAACACATGACGATCCGTTCAGCCGTTTTTGCGTGATGAGCGTTTAAATAAACAGACAAACAAGTAAACAGAGCATAGACAAAAATAATAAAAACTGCTGAAACGTTATTTTATTACATCGATCCAAATCGTATAGCCAGTTTTTTTTTATATAATTTATATATCTATATTCAGATTTTTTACCTTCTTCAGCTTTATTAGGAGACTATAGGTCCGCTGTATGCGAGCAACGCTGCGAGTATCCACTAGTAGTAAATATCTACAGTTAGTAAATGAGGTAGATAGTCCAAAATCATTTCGTGACAGATTTTCGACGACTGTTACTGCGACTACGATTGCAATAAAAATATTGATGAATGAAAGTTCTACTTCATTTTTTTTAGTTTTACTTCATTTTTGTTGATGGAGCAGTTATTTGGCGCTGCTTGCAGGGCATTCGGGGGATGTATATGAATGAAATCTTAAATCTTATTTTATTCCGATTTATGTAGTAAGTAGTATTTTATTCCAATTCTATGGTTCGTAGCAGTTTATGTACACAGGTCAGTCACTGCAGTGTGTATTCAAAGGTCTGAATTCCAGAGTCACCACAACTATGTTTTATTCTAGGAACGGATCCCGCTGACTATCCAAAGAAATGTCACTATAGAGGTAATTAAAAATATATACAATCTACTTAAATATAATTAAAGGGCCAGTAAATATATCTATGTACCTATATGTAGTATCCCTATAATACACATTTAGTAAAACTATACTGTTCTGTATGTTTTTCAGTTCTCAAGAAAAAAATAACAGTAACTGAAATAGAAGCTACAGACACCAACAAAAATAAAAGTCAAGGCGATCGTCGCCAATATGGTATTGATTTTTCTTTTTCATTACACAAAGATAAGTGCAAGCTTTAAATGTTAACTTATTAATTAAAAGTAGGTATAATATATCTTAAATGACTTGGCATTACATGGATACTATTACCCTACTCTCTTCCATTACCGTAGAATTTAATGATAGAGGGACGAGACTCGACCGTACATAACACACTAATTGCATCCTACATGCGTTTCATATTAACTAGTCCATGTATCCTTTGTAGGTATATTAATCCTTACTCAGGACGACTTAGGCCTTTAATAATCATCTCATGTTTCAGCCGAAAACTTGAAAAGGAAATTTACAGACAAAGACCGCACTTATTTAGTTCTCAATCCATGGGAAAATATTACTCATTATACAGATAGACCATTCTACCCATGGCGAGTGCGACGTTCTTACAACTACAAAAAAAACCAAACAGTGAAAGATATTCAACAAAATACCCAACAGGATGGAGATATCAGGCTAGCCACCACACCTGTTACACCGCCAGTTATATTACTAAAGGCCAAAGGTAACATATGTACTCGTATGACACAATAATAACCTGCCCTTTCAAATCTTTTGTAACATCATATGTTCTAAAACTAGATCTTAATAACCTTTTTTTCCGAGGAGGAAATGCATTTACGCATCCCCGCACTCTCCCCGGGGATATTCGATTTATATTCAAAATAAATATTACCTAATGCGCCTCGATAGTCAGTAATTGGGAACACGAGCCAAAGAATGAAAGTGATTTAGATTGGAAGATGGTTTCCAAGTCCAAACTCACTATTCAACTGTTTATTTCTATAAAACTACAAAATTACTCAGGTTGGTGTTCTGGGGGTAAGCCGTTTGGTTAGATACCTGCAATATTTCATCATATTTTTTTTTTAGTATATAACAATGCGCTCGCTGCGTAGTTTTTGCATAAGACCTAAGGTTGTTGCTTTTGATGTGCTAAAGTCGCCCTCCAAAGGTCGTGTGTAAGGTATCTGTTACTGTGTAATATAAAGAGAGTGTACTTGTAACAATTCTTCTTATCGAATGAGAGTGGCCAACTCTGGTGTCGAGAGTTTATCAAGCCGCACTGTGGGCCTCTGCCATGGCTTAACTTGTAACACTGTACTGTATGTTTCAGAGGACAACGTCACATGTCGCTGGAAGTACAACTGCACCTCTCCGTGGAAACTTGGATCGTGTCGACTCTTTCCGTACTGCTCAAATAACACTCATTACAATAATATGTGTAAGTTTCATCAAAACAAATATGAACACCTACCTTAGTCTCATTTTTAATTCCCGCCTAAAAAGGGGTTATAGGTATTATGTTTGAAGTGTCTTTGTGTTCAAACATACATATATACAATATACATTTTATTATATCATACTCGCCTAACGAATTAATTCTGCGGGGGAGTCATGACCCTCAGTCATGAGATACATCTATACTATATATACCTACTATAATATTATAAAGCTGAAGACTTTGTTTGTTTGTTTGTTTGAACGCGCTAATCTCAGGAACTACTGGTGCGAATTGAAAAATTCTTTTTGTGTTGAATAGACCATTTATCGAGGAAGGGTTTAAGCAATATATCATCACGCTGCAACTAAAAGAAGCGAAGAAACAATGGAAAATGTAGAAAAAACGGGGAAAATTAGAACCGTTTTTATGGTAATAACTATTCCACGCGGACGAAGTCGCGAGCACGGCTAGTAATTTATAAAGCTGAAGAGGTAGTTTGCAAAAATAAATACGATGCCCTAAATAACTATTCCACACGGACGAAATCGCGCGCACAGCTAGTCTATACTATAATATTATAAAGCTGAAGAGTTTGTTTGTTTGTTTGAACGCGCAAGAAACAAAAGAAAATGTGAAAAAACGGGGGAAAATTATTCATTCTCGCGGGCTTCCGTTGCGTGCGCTGCGAAAACGGTTCAAGATATCAAAAAAATGTGTAAGGAAGAATTACATATTTCTCTTGAAATGATCTAACAAAATGACCCCAAGAGTATATGTCTATCTTTTAAGGTTAACTCACTAGAACCCTTTTTTATTCCACGCGGACGAAGTCGCGCGCACCAGCTAGTATTATATATAAATATATGTTTATGCCGTCAGCGACATAGTGGCGACCAAGCATGGACGGAGTCTTATATTTATTTTATAGTCGAATGATGACGTTCGGTTTCCTAGATGACCTAGATATTATTATGTATTTGGTTATTCATTTGGCTTTGGTTATTAATTATTACTATTTTACTCATTATTATAACAGAACGGATCTTCATTGTTTTTATATGTAGGTAGGATACTAGGTTGGCAATGTAACGTCTAAAAAAAGGGAGATTGGCATTAATATTTGGGCGCTACCCTGGGTCGGATATTGTAGGTCTCGTTAAACCGTACAGAGGCCTTGCGAGATCTCCTGAGTATTCCAGTATTCCTGAGTATTCCTCACTAGAATACTTAATTTATTATAAATTAATGCTGAATATAAGAAAATATATTTTGCTTGTTTTCACAGTCATAGAAACCGACGAGAACTTAAGAAGGTTTCGCAAAGCGGGTAAGTTAAAAGCGCATCAGTTTAAGCAACGAATTAATGCCATGAATTAATTATCTTTTCATATTTAAATCATTTATTACTAACACCAATAGTTACAAGACATTTTTATTCCTATGTAAAGCAAATTTATAGTTTCTAGGAAAAGAAAAAAGGTACAAAATTTGCTTTACACACGTGAAATAACAATTGAAAATAGCTATTAACATGTATATTATTCAAAATGGGTAGTAGAGCACATATTTTATTCAAATGAACGCCTATTTAAAACCTGTAACTCTGACTAGACAACCAAACCACTAAATAAAGCATTCGTTTGTACGTTTTAATTTTTCAGTGGGAATATCAATAATTGATGAGGAAGTGGAGAAAATAAGTAAGTTCTGACCACAGACCTGTCTACTTAGAATACATAGCTTAGAAAACTTAAAGGAAAATGAATTAGTAGGTTTTCTGGCTAGGTACCTATGTAGAGGAAACGATTTGAATAAGTACATACGTTAAGTACGTATGAGATTGGCTAACTCTGGTGTCGAGAGTTTTCAAGCCACTCAAGCGGCCTCTGACACGTATTATGACAAACAGCCAGGAGCTATAATTAACGCGTTAAATTTATTTAAGTTAACGATTTGAATGAAACTTTAAATAAATTAACATAGCAGAACAATTCGCAGTTCACAGTTACTAATAAAGCTATTAAGCTTAGTAGGATATAAGTACTTTACAGTATTCCTTACAATTACAGTCGAAATGCACATTACGAGGATGAATATGTACAGACGTGGTGAGTACCCAAATAAAATAGTATTCAAAATAATGTGCAATTATAACATTATTAATTGGACTTTGCAGATGAAGACAAGCAAATCGAGTCGCTAATGAAGTATTTCAACGAAATTGTTAACGCTAGTAAGTGCCGTATATATGTATGTATTTAGAAACGTTTGACTATATATTATGCAATAATGTATGTGTCGTGAACAAGAAACTAAGGTTATTATAATGTTTGTTTCAGACCAAGCTTTAGAAACTACGCCGATGTCGTATACAGCAGACCGTCCTGTACACCCATTGGTAAGACTGCAGAGAATAGTATGCATAGGTACCTTTGTTCGAACGAAACTAAGTCTACAAGTACATGCTAAAGTAGCTATAGCTGCGACGCGTCGCATCGCAGGAACTTTTTTTTTGAGATAGTCTCACACTGACTATAACTTGCCTAATGTTAAGCAACGCAATAATCTACGATCTAGCGCGCTTGCCTAGAAGAAACCGGTTGCGATGCGATTTAGTGCGGCGCCGAACTGCATGGTCGGTGCTCACTCGAACCAATGTGTAACCTTGCAACATGACATCGCGCTTCTTCAGTTGCCATAGCGAATACCTACGGGATGGCGCTAGGCATATTTAAGTTTACTTAACCTTTTAAAGATGGTTTGGTGGAACTAAACACAACCCTTAACAGGTTAGAAAAACCCCAATCCCTGTATGTGTGTTTGCCTGACAAGAAGTCATGCATCCAAACCAAGTCGTTCAAATATGATCATTAATTTCAGGCTGACGTTGAATCGGCTTCATCAGAAAAAGGTGGAGACTCTTTAACTGAAGATACAAATGATTCAGATGACCTACAAGCAAGGAAAATGTTGGGTGTCGTAGACAAGTACAAAGATGATCAGGAAGCAAAAAAAATGTTAGGGGTAAAAAAAAGAAACAAATAAAAAATACAACTTTTGGCAAGCTAGTGTGGAGAGCCACGTTTTTTTATCGACTTTCTGTAAAAGTGTTATCATTTCGACCTGTGATATTGTCAGATTTGGATAAAACTTAAGAATCTAATGTAAGCCTATTGTGCTTAATTTTAAGTATATGTTAGTCCACTGTTCAAAATTGACCATTTAGTTCTTAGAAACCATAAATAAGTAACATCGGTATGATATAGTGTTAGACTAAATAAGGGAATAATAGTTTCATCAAATTAACTTCAGTGGTTTATGAGATCCTTATATAACTAACGATAAAATAGTATCTACCAACCCGTAGCTGGGTAGGAAGATAGAATGTCTGTCTCTAGTTCCAAGAATCGCGGCTTCGATTCCCCCACTACACAAATAATTGTCCTTTAAATCCGCAATCCTTTGTGTTGAGTCTGGTTGTTTCTATGTATGTTTATGTAAGTATGTTTAAATTTATAAAACTATGTAATTATTATTCCGTTATATCGTTCGTCATGGTACCCATGATACAAGCGTTTGTTTGTTATTGCGCTAGATGGCGCTGTGTGAAATATCCCGAAATATTTATTAATATCATTGCACAAACAGTTGCTTCAGCTGAAAAGTGTTTTATTGTTTGTGTTATGTACATAAAGACAAAAGTATGTATAAAGCAGTTTGATATTTACTTCGTTTTTAACTAAGCCGGCGGTGATTTGTTTTTCATTAGTTTCCTAATACTTTCAATATGAGCTAAATGAAAAGAAAACAGTTTTTGATTCTGATGGTTAACCAGATAAAAAAGATGGAAACTCATGGCAATGTTAACCTTTGGTAAACTAAAGTACACACTATTTACAAAGGAAAGTGGGAGAGGTAAGAGTTTGCCTTTGCATCACATTCACGGCTAACTATTGTAATCTGAAAGTGGAACAAGGTCGGGAATAGAAGGCGTCGCGGCCTTCGCCGGCGTCCGATTTCCGACTGCCTTTTGCATTAGTTCCCGCTTGCTACCTATTGACAACCATTTCATGCAGTTTCTCTCAGATAATGTCTTCACACTACAATATAATTCAGTGAACGTTTAAAAACGTAGAAGGAACCTCATAAAAAATAGAGAAATTAAAACTAAGCATTCATAATACATAGTAATATACTTGTTTACCTTATACATACTACGTATACTTATATAAAAAAGCCGTTGGAATTTATTAAGGAAAAATGATGATATTACTAAATGCTCCAGACCATTATTATCGGCAAGCACTTCGGCCGCATGCTGGCCGCATTATCACCTTAGATAATAGAATAGAATAGAATAGAATAGAATATAACTTTAATGTACACCACAATAATAAGAACACAAAAATTACAAACAGAAATAAACATACATAAATTAAAGTGTTGCACATTGGGCGGCCTTATCGCCTTAGGCGATTTCTTCCAGGCAACCTTTTGGATGGACATAACTTACAATTGTAAACAGGCGGCGTACAATAATGCTTAGTTGATTCAAAGATATCTAAAACTAAAGTACATTATGACGACTGTAATATTTCTGTTAGCTCGAAGCATACTGGGCATGCTTTCATTATTAGCATTAAATGCTTCAATTTAATTTATTTTGTTTATCCTCGAATTTCGTGCAAGAAATGGTTTCCTGGTTACGAACGAGAAAGTAATGAAGCCTCGTCTGAATTTCAAATGAATGGGCATAATCCCTATTAAAGTGGAGGAAACAGCCACAGCGCTCTCTGGATCAGGGATTATGAAATGTTGACGAAATATATATAACAATATAGAGTACCTATATAATATACGCAAATAGTTAAAAGCTGTATACAGTATAAATCTGAGTACTGATTTAAACAAATGGAATACAAGTGTTTCCCGTCATATAATAGTTTGATCATGTGTTCCTGTCAATTAAGTTTTGGCTTTCGAAAAACTTTTTGTGTTGCTATGAGATTTGACCATGAAAATCACACGACTAATACCTATGATAGCTTACCAACTTATATTTAAACTAGTGGATGCTCGCGGCTTCGCTCGCAAGAAGTAAAACTTGCATCTCCTATTTCACCCCTTTAAAAGTGGCGGATTCTTAGCGGATGCCTACGTCATAACATCTACCTGCATGACAAATTTCAGCCCAATCCGTTTAGTGATTTGGGCTGTGCGTTGATAGATCACTATATTAGTCAGTCAATAAGTCAGTCAGTCACCTTTGAATTTTATATATTTAGATGGAGCATTATCTATGATTTTTGGGTTATGTTCGATGCTGTAACAAAAATTGAATTGATCGTAATAATATAATATTCCATTTCACGTTCCACGCGGGACCTAAAACATTCTAAAGCAGGCACCAACATTTTGGAATGACGTTTCAATTTGAGTTTGTTTCGGTCGGGTAGCAAGCGCTGGAGAAATGGGCGAGTGGATCGGTGTGTATGACAGTAACCAACACGCTACACTCGCCTACAACATTGGAACGTACAAACGAACATACATACGTGTTTCGAGCTTTCAAATCTACATATGTTAACTGCCAGGATACAACCATCACTGTGGTTTATGTTTATAGGTATACAGATTGAGTTCTATGTACTCTTGGGCATGTCACTATTTTAATTAATTTAAAGTGTGTTACTCAAAAGTATCATGGCTATATAACAGTGATCGATTTTGTCACATTATTTCAATTACATATTTTCTGTGGCAAACACCATACAAATTGTATCATTATCGGCTTTAAAAAAATATATACATGTATATATCAGCTAATTTAATTTATAAAAAATTTTATAAATTAAATTAAATTATTTTTGATTATTAATTAATTATTTTTAATTATTAAGTAAATACTTACTAAATAAAATCTAACAACTTTAAATTTTACATCGCCTTTTTCGCAGAGAATTAGGTACGCGGAGCAGGAAAACTAGTGAAAAATAAAATTGAGCCGGTTTCAGAAGCTTGTGGCATACTGCAGGGGATTTATTAAAAACATAAACCTTTTATTTCGTCACGGAGCGCTGCGCCGCCAATTTCGTACCCGTAAATTGAAAGTGCCAGTAGGGCTATGAAGCTCAATCCACGATAATTTATCGCGTTCCAGACCACTTAAATAAAACACTTTTAAGCTTACTTTTACTATTTTTTGTTGAGAAACAACAATTACAAAGTAGCAGAAATGTCATTGGTATCGCAAGAAACGTTTTAAACGCAACGCAAGATATCTTTCTGCTAAACCTGAAAATTAGAACTTTTCTTTTGCTTATAGCAGTAAGTATAGATAGAGTTAGGTATTTCTGTTAAGTAAGTTAATATTCTGTCAAACATTCAGACTTGAATGGCAATAGGATTTAATGGGAGTTTTGAAATGTCATAACACAAGTATAATTTACATTGCTTGGAAACCTTATCATAATATCACACTATAGTTGCAAACACGAAGCATATCTGGTTTGCGGTTGGTCAGGTGAGCAACCCCAATTAAGTTTCGATCAGGCAGAGCGGCGGCGGCGGCGGCGGCAGCGGGCGCGGTCACTCTAACAAGATTACTGGCCCGAGGCTGCGGTCGGAGCCTGATTCAGGCTAGGCGAGACTAAAAACTAACATCAAACTGACGCATACAGCCTATTGCTGCTCGTCAACATGACCAGTGATGGATTTTGAAAGTCAGAAGTTGCACTTGAGGTGTCTGGACTTCACAAGCGTGATACTAAATTACCAGATTTAAATTGGACACAATTTAGTGATAAATTGTGTCCAATTTAAATCCTACGCCGTTTAAAAAGAGCAGAACGATATAAATAACCATGAAAGTACTTTTTTTGCCTGCTAATCTATCATTTAACCTTTGTACTATTCGGTAACTCTTATATTGGTATATTGGCATGCCGAAAGGCGAACTTATGTAGCTTATTTTCACATTGTCTCGTCGGAACACCATCTGTATGTGCCCACCCATAAGTGCAAGTCAAAGTAGAACGGCACAAAGAGAAAGAGAAACCGCCTATTTGCGGTAGTGACGTCACACGCGTATGAACATGAAGGAAACTAATTTCAAATGCAAACAAACAGAACTATAAAAAAAACATACAAGTGTAAGTCGGCGTTGTTATTAAGGATTCTGCAGTAATTTTAAATTGACAGTTCACTTTATCATATCAAGAGTTTTTCGATTACCATGTTTACTAGAAATACTCATGAAAATAACTTTTTTTTAAAGAAATTCTCGAGGTTTCCCTGAACGAATATTTAAATAATAATGTTCATGATGCACCTTACTCGCAAGGGTTTTATTTTCTCGCTTGCAGCGGAACGGAACCCTAATCGAACAACGGGATACAATATCAGCAGTCAGTGCTACACAGGCGCCGCAAAGAAAAGCAACCACAAAAACTGATCACGGATGTCGTTTATTTAACAAAAAGAAAATATACTAACGGGCTGCAGTGACGCGGAAACTGCGATACAATAACATAAAACCCACTAGACTCCGCACTTTCGAGAAAACATATACATATTATGTATATACGACAATACGGAGAGGACATAATGGTTTTTGTACAAAACATTTGTAAAGCTCGGTGTATCCTATAATTAAAAAATTTCAAAATTCTGTAGGTACTTGTTTAGGATCTTTCCATGAACTAGGTTCCTAAGAATAATATAAGATAAGATATGTCTTTAAGCACACCATAAAAATACCTAAACCACCTAAATGCCTAAACGGGTTTATATTACGAAAGCGTCTGTAGCGAGACTTGATATTGGTCCATGATGGTTGACTAAGACCACTGAACAAATATAATGGAGACTATCCGTCTATTTATCGGTCTTCAAATCGAGAGTAAATCGGTTTCTTCTAGACAAGCGCATTAGATCGTAGATTACAACGTTGCTTAACATCAGGCGAATTGTAGTCGAGTATGAGCCTATCTTGTTTAAACTAAAATAAATAGGTAACAAAGGAGTCTCTGGAGTATATTGCGTATGTTTCGAAAGATGTTACAAAAACATTGTATGCAACGAATGCTTTTGCGCATTGTTATTGTTTTATTTCAGTGATTGAATACCAACCACCAACCAACGAATGCTATTACTTTCTTGAATAAAATATTTTTAAATAGAGAACTTAATTACGTAAGCATTTAGATTTTTATTAACACTTTGACTTTTTATTGTACTTTCTTCTTAATGAATGAGAGAGGCCTGTTGTACATATTTAAAGGTGAAGGTATATAATTATTTGTGTATTAAGGACATCACAGATAAAAATGTTATTGCTACTAGTCATACTCTTACTTCTCACATACGTTAAGTAGTAATTTTAAATCTAAGGATAACAACTACTTACTATTATATAATTGCGAAGGTGTGTTTGTTAGTCTATTTGTCCTGCTTTCACTCTGTAACGGAGCGACGGATCGTCATGATTTTCGAACAACCTTGACTGTTGTGACAAACTCTGCACAATCGTTTTTCAATGTTACAAAAGCTGTCCTAAAAGGCTGTGCGGTAGTTACCTAGTTTTCATAGCAACAAATTTTCTTCCACAGGAAAGATTTTTTGTGGCTACAAAAAATAAAGTAGGTAATCAATACTTTAAAAGATACGATAAGATCATACAAAGCCCCTAAAACCGTATAATAGTTGAACTCCAGATCTATCCAATTAGAACCACTGTTTTAAACCGTTGATCCTATACTTTTTAACCGACTTAAAAAAAAGAGGTTTTCAAGTCACCAAAATTTTTTTTTGTTTGGTCGAATTGGGAATTATTGTTATTGATAATCTTGGTGTTTCGTTTTGTTTTCTACTATTTCATAGTTATTGTTTGAAATAATGTTGAATAACATCAGACAAAGTTATTCGGAGTAATTAATTAGCAATTTAGTATTGTTCATACCAATACTAAAATTCTAATTTACAAAAACTTACAATATTTACATATATGTAAATTGTTATCATATGTGGCTCCACCTAGAGACAGGTGCCGTGCACCACGCTTGCTGAGAGACGCAATGTCTAAGGTACAACCAACTAACTTATTTTGGATTTTTATTTCTCATATTTTTCATCAAAGTAACAGATTTCCTAGACAACCATAATAACTTCCTTTACTACCACCTCATTTTAGGATATAATATTCATTGATATTTTCCTACATACATATATATACACACAGCTGAAATTGTTATAGATGAAACAACACATTCTGCTAATAGAACTGCCAGTTTTCCGCGGCCGATAGGCTCGATCGATCACTCACCACAAAAAACCTATCGAAAAACGTTAATTACAATAACATTACGGTTGTATGTTACATACAGCTTGTTAATTCTCGTAACACAGCACTTTTTGCTCAGTTTTCCCTTTCTGCTTCGTCTGAAAGTTGAAACATGCAATTTCTTTTGGAAAAAACAAAACGTTAATTGAAAACCGTATCTGATAAGTGCTAACTCTATTCAGCTGAAAGTGGGAATTCCATTCGTTCATTATGAATAGCGATCCGACTATTTAGTTAACCTGATCCAATTCAGCGAAACAAAACCTGCACTCGCTCTCGAGCGGACAAAGCAAATAAACGAATGTTCGCGGGAAATGGGAACGAACCTATTAAACGATTTCAATCCGCTCGTTTTCTTTTTAGTAATATCGAGCTCACGTTTAAGGTTTCAATTAGGTTTTCTTAAAAGCATGCGAGGCATTCTCCCGAAAGGCGCGTAAAGGGACGGACCTTAGCGAAGTTAGGCCGCTTCTTAAATATTTAAATCCCGTGGGCGAGTTTCCCGCGCCTCGCCGTAAAATGCAAAACAAGGAAACTTTGCCCCTAAATCAGCGCTGCGTCCCGCGCGGCAACAGGACAACAAACAAACAAACTTGCAGCTGGGAACACTCCCTGCGTAGAGATGCTTAACAGCCTGAAAATTACTGTTAGGGAAACATTTTCTCAAGGTTCCTAATGTTATCGTGTTTTATTGTGCTGCTTTCCTGTGAAATATTTGCGATTTTGAGCAAAGAAAAAAAAACTAAATGATAGCTGTAACAGTTTACAACTTTACTCACCTAGTTTTAAATTTTGTTTAATTATTTATAATAATAAAAAAATTACATTATCTAAATATATAAAACTCAAAGGTGACTGACTGACTGATTGACTGACCGATATAGTGATCTATCAACGCACAGCCCAAACTACTGGACGGATCGAGCTGAAATTTGGCATGCAGGTAGATGTTATGACGTAGGCATCCGCTAAGAATGGATTTTTGGAAAAGCCGATTTTAAAGGGGTGAAATAGGGGATGCAAGTTTTACTTCTTAATGCGAGCGAAGCCGCGAGCATCCACTAGTTTAATATATGGAAGAGAAAAATAACTCATAATTCAAACACTGCACGCACGGCACCTACACAGTAAACATACATGTATGTATCGTGTGTCGCACTTGTTTAAAATATGGTTGTAAATAAGCCCTAAAAAATAATTTCAGCAATTAATTTGTTTTTTGACATTTATACAATACCAAACATATCAATAATTTGAAAATGATACACACCTAAGTCGGCTTCTATCATACACTGCAATGTATCTGAAACAGAAAAAGATAAACGTAAACATTGCGAGCCTTTCATAAATATTCCGTGACACAAATCTATAACGGATATTTGAATTCGCACTTCCTTCATAATCTCCTCTTTCAATCGCAGACTCCTGCTATACATATAAAATACACAAATAAAACCAAATAACACAGATCTTATAGGTAAAGCGATGGGGAGATCTAGGTACATATACCTTAACTTGTATGTACCGACTCGACAATATGGTTTATTAGATGCATGGCGCGGCTCTTAATGTCCGATGGCCAGAGGCCGGTGCAGTGCAGTAGAGGTCCCGCGGGAGTGTAATCAGTATGGCGGCCAGCGCGAGCCCCGGCGGACCCCAGGCCGCAGCACGCACGCACAATGCCCACTTCAACCGCCTTCACTTTTCCACCTATTCAAGTGGTCTGAATAATAAAATTGTGTGCAATTCTTTGTCCTCTCGACGGCGTCCTGGGCCGCCATTGTGCCGCGTGCCTTCCGTGCTCGAGAGCTTCGGATGGCTTTAATTGTTTCATTATTACCCTTCTAATTTTCATGCCCTCCACTTTAGATTATAACGGATCCGCTGACGTCAAAGCCCTTGAAGAGTTCCGAATATTATTATACGCGGAAAGCGGCTCGAGAGCGGAAACGCCGTAAAGTTGTTTATAAAGCGGCGGGATACCGCGATATTATTTTACTACAACGCACAAAGTTTTTATTGGCCGGCAGTAGGGCGGAGAGAGCCGGCGCGTCTCGCTGCTATGAGGAAAACGGAAAATTATTTCGATTGATTAAGTCGGAGGAAAACTAACTTATCGAATAACGCCCATTAATTTTGATCGTATTTATCGGCGTCCTCTTTATGGGGTCGTCATATAAATATAACTCCCGCGCCATTAGCCGGGCCGCGGTCCGATCACCGACAAATTACTAGGGAGCCTGCGGGAGCGGGCCATCAATATCTGTCATCAGTCACCGAGTAGCCAAATAAAAATGTATGCTCGGCCTCGGCGTATGGCGGCCGCTCGAGTTACATGGGGAGCAACTGACCTAATTCCCGACAAATATTCCTCGCGTCATCAGGGAGCTTCTGAAATCGACGCCAGAGATATTGATGGAGCTAATAATTGAATTGCAGATTCTATTTACCATTATTGCTAATGTTTACTTGAACCCAGATCAGCCGAGACACTGAAGTGTGTCAAGGACGTTAATATGTTTATTAATAAAATCTCCTTAGATCGGTGGAACAGCGCCGCGCCCGCCGCCCGCCCACCGCCGCCTGCCGCCTGCCCAGTTTGTACGAACGTTTCTTGCTACTAAACAGCGTGCTTCACACCGAGAAACACATTAAGCTTCGTGTTAAATTTTGTTTAATATACAAAACACAATGTAATAAACTTGGCTCAATGATGTTGGAATTCTGGCTTTCAGATTATACGATGTAAAGTTACTACCTCATATTACGACTTCGTTTGCACGCGTACGTAGGAAGAGATGCCAGTAATTACTCGCCTATTGTGCTTTAACAAAGCTTTTATTTGCCGTGTAAGTTGTATGAAGTTCATTGCTTTTGCGGAATTAGAAAGATTTCTTTGTCTTATTTGGCAAACGATTTATGTTACGATGCAAGTACTAAAATAGTAAAATAGTAAAAAAAAAAAAAAAAAACTAAAATACTAAAATAGTTCCTGGACGATGGCACCTTAGTGGGCAAAGCTGATACAGTTTTAAATGATCTTCAAAGTTTGATCAACAATTTCCAAAAAATTAATCTGACTTTAAATTTTGATAAATGTGAGTTACACCTTTCAAAAAAATTCAATAATCATGAACGTACTAACCTGATTGAAAGTTTTCAAAAAATAGCTCCAAATATACAAATTCTTGATTCCAAATCACTTTGCCTTCTAGGTGCCCCAATTTGCGAGGATAGTATCGGGCCCTTTTTAGAAAAGAAATTGAAGTTACTTTCGGAAAATATGTACAGATTGGGTTATCTAAATTCACACATTGCATACACCATACTTAAATCTTGCCTTTTTGTACCAAAATTTACTTACGCTTTAAGAGCATGCCCAATCTGGAAACATTTAGATGTTTTACAAGACTTAGATACCACGCTAAAAACAGCATTGGAAAAAATTCTTAATTTGAACCTCGCAACAAACTCTTGGACACAAGCAACTTTACCTATTAGAACCGGTGGTATCGGTATTCGCAAAATTTCTAGTGTTGCACTTCCTGCCTTTCTGTCTTCTGTGCATGGCGTATCTCAACTCTGTTCATCTATTTTGAAATCACCGTCAGTTGAGATAAATTGTGCGGCAGAGGCAGTGAGAGAGTGGACATCTCTCTGTACCAATGTTGACATCCCTAAGGAACCATTCTGCCAAAAACTTTGGGATGCTCCATTGGTACAGAAGCAATTTAACTCTTTAAAACAAAATTAAATAGGTGACAACGATCGCGCAAGGCTTCAAGCAGTGTCTCAACACGAATCTGGCCAATGGCTACATGCCCTCCCTTCTGCCAACCTCGGTACACTTTTCGACAATGGCAGTTTCAGAATCGCTATCGGCTTGCGAATTGGGGCTGCTATTGTCGAACAACACAGTTGCACATGTGGTAGCGATGTCGATAGGAAGGGCCTCCACGGACTTTCATGCCTTCGCAGTGCAGGCAGATTCTCCCGCCACGGCTCGCTGAATGATATAGTGAGACGGGCACTTGCCACTGTCAACGTACCATCGGTTCTTGAACCGATTGGCATGGTCCGTGACGATGGTAAGCGCCCCGATGGCCTCACACTGATTCCCTGGGAGCGGGGAAAGGCTCTTGTATGGGACGCAACTTGCGTCGATACACTAGCTCCTTCTCGCCTCAGTGGAACAGTACAAGCGGCAGGAGCCGCGGCGGACGCAGCAGAAGAAGCCAAGCGGCGAAACTATACATCATTATCGCCTGATTATATTTTCGTACCGCTTGGCTTCGAAACTTTTGGTCCGTAAGGTAAAAGCACTAAGCCTTTTATAAAAAAATTAAATAAAATGTTGATTGACATCACTAGAGACAAGAACGCTGGCTGGTTCCTTGCGTAAAGGATTTCTAAAGCAATCCAGCGTGGGAATGCAGCCAGCGTTCTTGGTTCCATACCACATGTAGATTGTTTAAATTTAGTTTAGATGTAAATACTCTTTTTTAGTTCTATTAGTGTTAATATGTGTAAATATTGTTTCTTATTATTGAAGTTTCTTAGTACTAAAAAACACAGATGAAACGAAATAATACAAAAGAACTACTTACAAAATTGTAACAAATCAAGTGTTACAAATTTTATAAGTACCTACTTCCATACTGCCTGAATTTTTTTTTATTGTAACGGACTATTCTGTTTCTGGGAAAGCAGATGTTATCTTGGAATTTGCTCAAGTAGGTATACTCGCATTAGGCAGCATACTACATTACCACAGACAAGCCTTACCTAAACCTAAACAAACCTAGTTTTCTCTAGTCATTCTTAATATTGATTGACTAGGTTTTGAGTTCAGGCAGCCCCAGGTGAGTCGCTCTTGATGACTTTAAACTAAAAATATTTTAATATCATGATCTCATATTGAAAACAAGTCAAATTTTGGCTGATTTGCACATAAAGGCATCCAAAACTATCCAAACCTATATAGATTTCCTCCAAGCCCAGGTGAATGTTGAAATTATTACCATACATCATAAATACGTGTCGGTAAACTAAATATGATGTAATCTTGTAACATTACATTACACTACACAAATGAAATTATGATATGGCACTGCGCCAGAACACACCTCTATGCTAACCACATGGCTACCTTAACACACTGTCCGAGATAATGCCTACACTAATAACGAGAATATATTTCATTCCTCGAAATAGGCCATTAATCACACAGTCTGGAAAAGTATTTTTCAGAGCAGAAGGAACCTGACTGCTTTATAACATACAATATGCAATAACAGTATGAGAGAACTTGGGTGACGAGCAGACGTATGTATATACATATATATATATGTGCAGGTTTTACAGAAATGTAAATACAAAAATATATACAAAAATCTTTATTTCTTTAAGTTTACATAAAACAATGTGCAGGTGATACAAAAAATAATATGTTCATGAAACATCAGTGGATCCATCCCAGAGGTTGACCCTCAGCCCCGAACTAAGCTTAAGCTTGTGTGTCAGATACTGGAGATCTTCCCCAAGGATCGAAACAAAGACTTACAAGTATTAAGTATTTTTTTATCAAAGTGTAAACACCTACACAGTACGATGTCTCTTTAAGGCTGCAAGGCCTGTTTTCGGACATCGGTACAGAGTAACTAAAAATAAATGGATAGTGGTCGCCGCTGACGCCATCTAACTTATTATAAGATTATATTACAAATACATTTTTTAAGGTTCATATTTAGGTGTGTGTGTGTTTTATAGTATAAATTGAATGTTGATGTGTGTAGAAGTATGAAATTAGAGATTTAATGTCTGTGTCTGTTTGTGTGTGTGTTTTTTACTGTCGTAGAGAGTGGGATAATAGTGTCTTTGTATGTGTGTGTAAGAAGATAGAATGTACATGAAAAAAAAAGTCCTATTTTTCAATTACAAAAAGATTTTCCGTTGCGTCGTAGTCGAGGGTAAGAAGCCAGTTGGTCAGAGTGACTTTGCATTTGTGCTTTGTCATTGCATATATTTCTAATATTATATTTATTTTATTATATAGTCGTGGTCCTATACATGGATAAAAACGGCTGTAGAAAACTGTACGCGGATATAAAGAGTTACAAACACGATCAGAACGCCTGACTTCTATGCAGTGATTTGGATCGTAATGAAGTGAAGAGTGTACACGTAAGATAGTCTGAAGTATGTATAACTGTCGAACTGACAGAACGCGACAATCAACATATAATTGAGTAGTGTTGTATAGGAATGGTTTTTTGGTCATGACCTTAAGTACTAACCTTTGTGCTCTCTCGAGTTGAAGCATTTTAGTCTTTAGTGCACCACCCCATACTGGAACACAGTATCTAAGAATAGACTCAGCAAGAGATTGATAAACAAGCCTAAGTGTTTGAGTGTTGGCGGAGTTCCGAAGGGATTTGAAGATATAGACTAATTTTCTAGTTCGAGCTGTCAGTTCATCGATATGTGTATGCCAGTTAAGCAGGTCATCGATATAAATTCCGAGGTACTTAATGTTTCTGGTTCTTGTGAGTGGAGTGCAGCTGCAGGTATCGGACGGACGTAAGGACGAGCAGGTATGAGCTGTGACATTGTATGACGGGGGAGGTTGTGTGATATTGACAAGAGAAAAAGTGATATATTTAGTTTTTTCTAGGTTCAGTGTTAACAGATTCTCCGCTAGCCAGGCCATAACAGAACGCATAGCCGATTCTGCGAGTTTTTTAGTTTCCAACCATGACGATCCATATATCAAGAGAGAAGTGTCATCGGCGTAACAGGAAATTTGACAGTTTGTGAGTGCAAGATCACACAGATCGTTAATGTAAATCTGAAACAGGGTTGGGCCTAAAATACTGCCCTGAGGCACGCCATAACTAACACTTTCAGTATTGCTGATTAAATTTCCATATGAAAATGAATGGAAACGGGGTCATTGCTAGGCAATTCTTTAAATTGTTTACGTTAGCAAATATACATAAGTAAAAGTTTAGCCATATGACAATATTTCAATACTACATATTTACCTATACGGAAAAATCCCTTCCATTTCCAGTAGTAAACGGAATCATACTAACGCAATACTTTCCGAAATAATATCACAGCAAAAATAAAATACAAAAACACACGTATGGTAGTAAACTTTCGCTTTTTAATTATCTCTTTACACTTTTATAGAATTAAAAAAACATAGATTTATCACTTTCATTTGTTTCCGTGAATATGAGTTTGACAAACTTTTGCTACTCTATCGACTTGTAATTAGTTTTACACTTTTATAGAATTAAAAAAACTTAGATTTATCACTTTCATTTGTTTCCGTGAATATGAGTTTGACAAACTTTTGCTACTCTATCGACTTGTAATTAGTTTTACACTTTTATAGAATTAAAAAAACATAGATTTATCACTTTCATTTGTTTCCGTGAATATGAGTTTGACAAACTTTTGCTACTTTAGCGACTTGTAATTAGTTTTACACTTTTATAGAATTAAAAAAACATAGATTTATCACTTTCATTTGTTTCCGTGAATATGAGTTTGACAAACTTTTGCTACTCTATCGACTTGTAATTAGTTTTACACTTTTATAGAATTAAAAAAACATAGATTTATCACTTTCATTTGTTTCCGTGAATATGAGTTTGACAAACTTTTGCTACTCTATCGACTTGTAATTAGTTTTACACTTTTATAGAATTAAAAAAACATAGATTTATCACTTTCATTTGTTTCCGTGAATATGAGTTTGACAAACTTTTGCTACTCTATCGATTTGTAATTAGTTGTAGTAACATTTAAAATTCTCAACACATCAATCGGGCAAGTAACATTGAAAGGTCTGAGATGTGACGCAAGGAATCCTCTAGACGCAGATAATCCGCTAAATGCCAAAGCCGCATAAATACTAGTTATTCAGACAGCTTAGTAAACAAACACCCATTCGTTAAAAACTTTTTGCATTATTCAAGCAGCCACATACAAGTTACCAGACAAGGATTTAATACTTTTTATAGTCGAAAGAAGTAGAGTTTGGCGATCGTTATCCTACCAAATTGCACTAGACAACTGTATTCCGAAATAAGCAGTTTCAGAACTTGCGTAAACATTTTATTGTGGACCAAGTTTGGGTTAACATTACAGAATAGAGTTTACTGTAACCTCGTACTGGATTTCATAGTTCAAAAGACGTCGAGTAACCTGATATTTGGACAGGTGGGTTCAACACAACAACCGATGCTCGATAGTGGAGCACTTACAAAACATTGCAATATATTTCACGAGGTACTTTACTACGTCTGCATACACAATATCTATCTATACTATAATATTATAAAGCTAAAGAGTTTATTTGTTTGTTTGTTTGACGCGCTAATCTCAGGAACTACTGGTGCGAATTGAAAAATTATTTTTGTGTTGGATAGACCAGTTATCGAGGAAAGCTTTAGGCTATATAACATCACACTGCAACTAATAGGAGCGAAGAAACAATGGAAAATGTGGAAAAAAACGGGGAAAATTATTCATCTTTGAGGACTTCCGTTGCGTGCGGTGCGAATAATGAAAAGAAAAAAAACCAATTAATGCCCAAAATAACTATTCCACGCGGACGAACTCGCAGGCACAGCTAGTACTAAATATACATACATAACGCGTGCAATATACGTACTAGAATACTAAAATAACCAATTTCTGTAACTCGAAGGTTCAATAAACAGTTTACACACGCGTATTACGTTTGGTTGTTTCAGCATCACGTTTAGCATTACAGGGTATTACATTAGTATACTGTGGCAGCGCCAAAACTCATAATATTTACATAAGAGCGTCACGCAGGTATGATGTAGCAGGGAGAGCACGTGGCAGGGTAAGGGCCGGTCATTGACCCCGGCAGATACCGCTAATCACTTTCGCCGGGAAGCAGGAACGGTACTCTGCCTTTAAATTACGACTCTCCATTTATTTAATCTCATCCCCTCACAATCAATGGCACTTGAAACAATCGCTGGAGTTTCCATAGAAGCCGGCCCGATTAGAATGTTGCCAGAAATCAAAGTTGGACTGATAGACCGTTTTACATTAATCCGTTTTTAACAAGTTTTACTAATAGAATTTATTAATTATTTTGTTTTTTATTGACAATGCATATTTTTTATAAATATGTTCTTTATGTTTATAATAATTATTTATATTTAATGATTCGAAGCTATTATTAATTTGCTCATCATTTACCTTAACATGAAGGCGACTCATAAAACCCCGAAGTCATTACCGAAAGCCAACAGCTAAGCCCTAGATCATAAGTTAGGTAGAAAGTTACGTCTCTAATTAAGAGAAGTTGAAACGCTAACAAGTAGTAAATAACCTTAGAGCAAGTATTCAAGGACCCGCTAAACAGTCACGCGTGCTGGACGTGGCATCCACAGGTTCTGATTATTTTCATCATAAAAACACGTCACGTGCTTGCCTCCCTCCCTCTCCACCCCTCCCTCAACCTTCCAAGAACCTTCCAAGGAAACGAAATTCAGGCATCCGGCGCCGACTTTAGGTGGATCTCGCGAAATCCGCCTCTGACGTGGAGAAAATACATATTCATCCGCGTCCCTGGATATTGTGTTATGCGAATATTTTAATTAAAGCAACCTGACGTATAAACAGTTTCAGGTAGATGAGATAACATTTTAGATATTTACTTGCAGTAACAGCCGACTAACAGTAAAATTATTTCCAATAATGTATACAAATCTAAGCTACACTTGACATGACAGTCTTTAAATAGATAGTTACTGTTCGCCCAATTCGGTAAAATACTCAGTTCGGAACAAAACAGAAATAAAATGGCAAAACAGAAAAGAGGACAAAATCCTTGGCATCTGTTTTACTGCTTCTACCTGTAACAACTCAAGTTGCCTGCGTATTTTCTCCGGAGGTAAGCAAATCAAGTGTAATAGCCATAAAACAGGGCCGCTAAATGGATGTGACTTCGGCGCCGACCTGACGTGGTAGTGCCTCTTCCAGGACCGATATAGCATGGCCCACAAGTCCGGTAACAACCGGCTAAGAGGACTTGTTTACTTCTTTTCTTTTGTTTCTCGACTCGATGCTGCTTGGATCTAACATCGCCGTTCTCTCACGATGAGTCTCGATTACTAAACCTTGTGCCAAAAAAGTAGATGTATGATAGATAACACCCATTGTTTTGGTACAATGAACTCGGTAATTGTTACCACATTTGACTGCATGGTATTTAATTTTGTACATAGAAAAAACGCTATAGTAATTGGCTAAAATTAAAATATGACAGCGACTAAATGTGTATGTTAAACACACAAATGCGTCTATTTACTAAGAAGAATTTTTAAACGATCTGGGACAAATCGGAATGCAAATTGACGCAATGCTGAAGTTGCGCTGCTATGAAATATTGTATCTGCAATCCGCTGCATTGCTGGAGAAAACCACATAATTAATGCACTGAACATCGGTGACTGGCATCAAAACAATAGGTATTGTGGCAGCTTTAGTCCAATTAGCATTACCCCATATTCGTAGTTGGCCTATTTCTACTGGCGCACTGACATTTTAATGCCAGTTCGTTGGATAACTGTATAATAATAGACTAAAAGATTTGTTTTCATACAAATAAAATGAACGAATTAAAAAAATGACAAAAAATTTACATAATAACGAGAAAAAAACAAAATTATGCAAGATACTGCGTAAACTCCGCAAATAAAAATTAACAAATTTTTAAATTATTCTCCTCACGAGTTACCGCCTGTATCGCCCGGGCCCGTTGAACTAAAATTGCCAAGTTACGAGTGGACTTTAAAAATTTGGGCTGGTTCTGAGCGGAGCAGTAATGGCCCGCGCCATTTCCAGGGGCTGCCTCGGAGGGCTGCCTTAGAGGGCTCACCCCCGCGAGGGAAGTAATGCATTTTCTTTTATCGCTGCGCGGACAGTTCGCACTTCTCGACAAGGGGACTGACTTTTACGATTATTGTGCTCACGTCGTAGCGACATGAGATCGGCAATAAAAAGCACTGGATTCGATCGTGGATACCGTAAACGGCTCCGACTGTCTCGAGGTCTTTCCTGATAGCCGCCATATTGCGGTGAAAGTGCACAATCTGACTCATATCGCCGCTACCATTTATTGATTTGTTCTTTGCCGATGTATCTATCCAATATACGTAGGTGCATATATAACATATGTACATTAAAATTATTTGTTTTGCACCTAGACACGCCTACCATACATATAAATGAGCGGGACCTTTAACCTTTCCATCTAATAAAATATGCAAATGAGCCAGTACAGGTAAATTGGTTAAATCATTTTTGGTTCCGGAAACTTTGTTTGTATCGTCTGCAAGTCTCTAGCTCGGGTAAGTTTAGATATTTAATAAATCGGTTAAAATACTTAAGACCTAAGTTTCACGATTTGTTTAGCTATTGCTGAAATATAATTACAAACATACATAGTTTACAAATTAGTTAATTATAACTACTTCTTATCTTTAAAATAATGAAGCTCCAGTCTCGGTAACAATATAAATAGAATTACAACAGGCGTCACAAGCGCGGCATTCTAAAGCGACATGATGCAAGTTTCCGAGAGCTAAAAATGTCAAAATCGTGTTGATATTTCGCCTTGGGAACCTCGCAGTGCAGCGCCGCACGCAGCGCACCGGAAAGCAGCGACCACGCAGACCGTGAAATAATGCACCACATGTTGAATAACATCGGTAATTAATCGCACCCAGCGAAAGCGCAAGTGTACAACGTTCACATGCAGGAAAAACTTGAGTTATTAGACGATAAATTACTAGCAACGCGTATGGCACTGCAGCATGTTGTTAATGTTGTTATTACGCAGATCCAGCTCGTAATTACAGCGGGCGGCGTCCCATGGCTGCAAGACCACACATGCGGCGTGCTGGCCGGCCATGGGAGACACTCTGTCTGCCGATCAAATAAACCAACTATTTGATGTGTACTTGGCGCGCACGTCTGGGACTTTATTGCATTACGATATGCACTACATAGCTTTATAGGTACAGTTTATGACTCGCAGGTAGCGCGTGTTAGGCGCCTTAAGTTGTACCTACATATGTTTAGTAAGACAAATTATGCATTAAAAACCTACTCAGCTTTACATTAAATTAGCAAACTGTGACGTAATAATAATAATATAAGCAATAAAATACTGAGAAAACCAATGCAAATGTAATAAAATAAATATTGCAAGTGCGTAATATCAATATGTATTACTTTCAGTTTCTACTTTCCCACGCGCAGTTCACTGACCTAACGTACATATTTATGTATTTTAAAAGATAAAACTGTCCCTAAAGCTGACGAAGATATCCAATGGCAAACAGCGTGCGCTTAGCTCTGTGTCCATGTTTAGAACCGACAAACGACACGATAAATTTACATCAGCATTTCCTGGGAACATTTTTAAAGTCCCAACCGGTCGGCATCCTCTTTCGTTCAAATACATTGTGATGGTATAGATTAAAGCTGAGCAAATCAAAGCTATTAAACGGTGAATGAAAGTGTGATGCACCGAAGTTTATAAGCACAAAAATAGGGCGATCGTGCGAGCGAAAGTACGCTCGTGACAGGGCAGGGACGTGCCAACACTTTAAACTGTGCTATCCGTTATCTTTGGAAGACTGCTCTCCACATATAAGCTTATCTTTGGACTAAATCGTAATTGTATCATATTTAGGCATTCAACAATGGACAATGCCTCAGATTTAGCAAAGCTCACAGTCAGAAACGTATTTCAAAATAATATTCATTTCGATGTATGTCATAAATTCCGAATTTCATACGAAACTCATTGCGTGGTCTGCAAACTTGTGAATGTGACCTAAAAATATATTCCACGAAAGTCGAGGTGAGCGGCATTTGCAGTTCGGAAAGATGAAACGTGTCAAATATTAGAGCTGGAGCATGATTGGTGGTTCGTATTACACGGGATGAATCCCCGAGCTATCAATGCGAGGTCACGGGCTCCCGCCGGCCGCCGCGTCGGGCTCCGCCGAGGGATTTCACTAGAAAGCCCGCGACACCAGACGCTGCACCACTCGACGCTAAATCTCGACCGAGTGAAACGAAAACGCTTTCCAACATGCACTACTTTATTCAAATGTAAGGTAAATAATATCTTTCATGCGCTAAGAACCGGATCATGAACCGTGCCGAACGAAATCTGTATTGTGATTGGGAGTCGTACTCGTACCTTACACGCTTCAATTCGTTTCCTCTTTACGACGGCCACAGTTACCCGACTCAAGGAAGTAGATAGGTGTGTGCTGTACTGATTTGTGGTTGTCATAACAATTGCCTATTACCTACCGAGTATGTTTGACATCCGTACGTGTATATGGCTCGTAAGAAACATGAAAACATAAATAGAATTATGAAACATCCGGCGGAAAAGGCAATAAACAATCGAAGAGCTTTCCTTGCAACGAGATAATTACACCACTGTGGGGTTTTTTGTTGCTTCCACAGTTCCTACAGTTATGGACAAGGATAGATCGCCGGCGAACATAAACCCCATGGGAAGTAAAGAGTTGCGCGCACCTGACTCGACTGGTTTAGCTTTTTTCTCCAATTATTACGGTTACAAAGCAAATAAAATTGCAGCTTTCCACTGTTTCCGTGTAAAGTTGCAACAATAAGAAAGTAGAAGGTGCCAGGATTTCGAGAGGCAATGACTTGAAATATTGCCTAATGACAAAAACGCTAGTTGTATTGGTTAAAGAGCATGACAAACAAGAAGCGACACTTCCTAGGTTTCCAAGTGGAGTTTACTTATTTACAGTGACACATGTTGCGCGTTCGTTTGCGGATTCATTGAGAGTGAGTGACTTTCGCGTTCAATATTCATAAGTTGATGTCATTATGTTTGTTAGTATGGCTCACCGTGTGAGTGGGAATGGGCAATATGCGATAGAGCAGATTGCTGGTGTCGGCGAGTGGTCGCGGGGCATCGAACTGGTCTGGTCGGGACGTGACCTCCCAGGCTTGCACAACGGGGCCTTATTATTCAGCCGACATAACCATGCCCTTATGCGATGCGATTTCGTTCCGTATCAAAACCCAAGAGAAATGTGCGTGAGACTCGTGAGAAACATTTATGATGCTGCATTCGAATAATGCTAATTTCATTTCTGGGTGAGAATACATTAGGAGAATCAATTTTGACGAAAGGAGCATTAATATTCCATTACATAGATCGGAGTTTGCTTTTGTTTTATTGTGTTTATTGAGATTACTAACGATCCAGCATGGATTTGTGGGTGAAAGTAAAAACATAAACCTTTACAAGAAATGCCCCGCACAGCAGTGAAAACCTTATCGAAATCTGTTGCGTTTTAGAAAACTTACAAGGAAATATATGTGTGTAATGAATCTTAATCAACTCTGTAGATAATCATTACTATGAATATTTAACTAAATAGTTGTAGAATCTACCGACAATCAATGATCAATGATCGAATCAAATCTCCAAAATGGTTAACAAATTACATCACCAATTAGACTCCTGCCATATTATTGAATGGAAAGAATTAATTATCGGTTGCGAAACTCGTCAGAATGAGATTCGTTTCGGATTGCTCAACGTCCATCATTCTGCCATTCACGGCCAGTCCAATAATAGCTTGAAGTATAACAAATGTCGAGACTTGTATCGTGAGCGCAGAAAACTTTTGGCATTTAGGTATATCCTAAAGTTTGTGATATTGTTGAGACTGACGAAACTCCTGACTAACGACCTCTTATTGAAAGGGATCCTTTGTCGACTCGAAAGCTTTAGTCTCGTTGGACTTTTGTTTCGTGTCATTCTCCTGGAAGCCTACATAATGTTATAATACAATCGAGAGTTCATACAAGTAAATAATAAATAGTTGATCAAAACAAATCTTTGCAAGTCTTACTGTTTTGTATGAAAATTTTGTAGACACATTTATTTCCCATTGAAACCGGTTTGTTTTCAAACACTTCTAAGGGTCGCCGATTGGACGTTCCCATACTACCGCCATTAATATGCTTTCTGAAACCACTTTGAGATTGATGATTTCAAGAAACCAGAACCACTCGAAAATGGAGTTAACTTTGAGTACACACTTAAACATCGGGGTGCTTTTATCACTCCACACGAATCAATAGGATAGGTGAGGCTTAAAAGATTTGGCCCTCGGCGGCGCTATCGTAATTTTAAGGGTAAAATACCGGTAGATTTGAACTGTTTTGTATGTTTTTTGTAACCAATTATGTTTAGGATTTAGGAACGTTTGTTTAGTTACAGTCACGTGGTGCAAATTACTGTGAAAAAATATAATTAAATTAATTCAATCAAAGTTAAGTATATATTTAGCACTTCACCAAAACTCGATAGTAAGCAATGATTGTAGCCTTCGGTGCCTCATTCTCAGTTAAAACAAATTATAAATTCTTCAAACCACTCTTATAACAAGTAAGAAAAGTATAAAAAGGTTAGAGAACGGTTTCCGCCATTCCTGCAATTTACTGTTCGTTCCACAATCCCACATAATCCAGCTGTTCTCGGGGCTTTCATACGAGCTCGACGGCCATATTGATTTTAATTCCATGATGCTTTATTTCTGCTGTGTACTGACGAGAGCTGCACGAAAAATTATTCAGCCGCGAACACTGGGCTCTAGTGAATATTTTCCGGTCAATGACAAGCTTTGAGTACCAGTGCATTTTGAAGGAAATGCTTTTTAACTGACGTAATAAAAAGTTTAACGCATTACAGGTTTGCCTTTAGCAACATTGATATTCCTAGTTTAAAAAACCAAACCGTGAAATATGGTGTAGGTCTTTCTACTATGATAAGTGTACTTATGAACTTTTTTGCAAAAAAAAAATCAATTATGAATGTCTCAAGCCTACACGCCTGCTCATTACATAATTTAATGAATCAAAATTCTACGAGTTAATTCCTTAGTCTATTATAATGACAGAGAGCATACTCCAAGATTTGGAATTAATCATCCAAGCCATATATAGACTAACTACTTGATTTGTTTAGCGCGCCATTTGATATTTTGATAACGATTCACAAACTGTATGCTATAGGCTAGATTGTTATCTTATTTTGAGAACTAAATATAGCCTTGCATTGCGATGTGCGTAATGGATTCATTATGTGTTGTTCACACGCTCTTCTTTGTTAACGTTTGAGCGGCCAAGCCTGACTATGAATAAGTGCTACACATTTACAATATTATGTGCTTAACTTGAAAATATCTCTCACTGTCTCATAGTCATTCAAAGGCGCAGAATAACATATGGTATACATTAGAAATTATTACTACTATAAGTTAAGATTACAAAATCTTTTTTTGTACACAGCATAAGTACTTTTGAATCCGTTAGTTTTTTCTAGGATACTCAATTTATATTACCTACTCACAAAACTTTTTAATACCAAATCCCTAAATAACGCAGAATCTAATACTTTATAGCATGCATTTGAAATGCGGGGTCAAAGGATTCAATAAAAGCAACATACTCGTAGACCGTTACGCGTAATTTTACGACCAGTCTTTTATCAACATAAGTTACGAAACGATGTCGGTTCCTTATAGCTTTTAACCCCAATTGATAAGAAAAATGCGGTTACCCAAATCGGGGCGGACTCGAGGCGGGGTTAATCATTGCTGGCACCGTGAGACGTGAATGTACTCGTATCAAAGGATTGGTTTTTTGGGGCACCGAGCTTGGAAAAATAACTTTAATATCCTTGCAATAAAGTTAAATTTGGGATAAAAGGGATAGCGATTGAGTTGCTACGTTTTACCAATAGGTGTCGGTCGTGGCGAGCCCTGACTGTGAGGCCATTTCCTTGAGTACGTCCGCGCCATAAGCCGTGATGTGCCATCAGCGGGGATCAGCGGCAATTTGTCAATCATCACGTGAAAGCCCTGACAAAGGCTTTCAATAAACGCCCCATGACGTGAACCACGTCTATCCGAACTCGTTAATCTGTACGATGAAAAGCGGTGATTTTATTACCCCTTTGGGATGTTTATAATAAATTGATGGAAGTTTGAGAAGTTTGTGCCCTTTTCATACAAGTACAGGTGCATTATTTTCATCATAATTTTATTTAACTTGGCATACATCGACAGAGTTTAAAATTAGTCTACATTAATTATGTATTTTGTCGCTTGAATAAAATTACTTACTGTATTTAATTATAATCGCAAAAAAAAACTTTACTGACTCCCAAAATTACTTTTAAGTTTAAACTTAATTTATGTACAATACGGTTTCGTACTGCTTTTAATAATAATCGCAAAAAAAACTTTACTGACTCTCATAATACTTATAAATCTGGACTATTTAAACGAACAATATTAACACTAGTTAAACGACTAAAAACATTAAGATGTTATCTGCCCACACAATATTATGTTAAATTCCAATAAATTGAATACAAACAAAAGTTACCGCAAGGAAACAACGTAACAATACCTAGCTTCGTTCGTATTAGCAAAGTGATCCGCGACAGGCTGCGTCTGGGGACATCTTTTGTATAAGAGGATAATCCAAGGATATTGCACCTGATAGACTCAACATTATGGTAAAAATCCGATACACATATGTCAAAAAATTACTAGATTATTCGGTCTGTATTTATTGTTCTGTCACAATTATTTATCCACGCGGCGACGCGTAAAATAGTAATTGACCGTTTCAAACCGAATATTTATACAAAAAAAAACAAAGTGTAAATCTAACTATTTGATGGATCCGTTACAAATATTGAACTTATGAATTGTGGTGGAATTTATCGCCATGGGATAAGATTTGATGCTGATTGTTCTGCTAAAGAGTTAAATGGTTGACGTAACGCTTTGTAAAGAATAGTTTATTGACTACCAGCACACCACTAGCGGTGCCCCACGGTGTTGTTTTCGTAAATTCGGGATAAAAAGAAGTCTGTGTAGATGTATAAATCCGGGGTCGAATCAATCTGCTTTACTAATTTATACAAGTAAACTCAGCTGAGCAGTTTGAGCGAGAAGAAAGGACAAAATACGTTCACAACACAATCAACAAACGTTTTATGTAGATAGTGGGATTTTACCATAAATGATAGATATGTGTCTCAGATAGTTTTTGTCTACGGGATAATCAGAAGATTGATTCCGCGCCCAGACGAATAACGAATGATAGAAGGCAGACAGTAAATCAATACAACTCTTTGTAGAGGAACGCGGAATTCGTCTCTTGTATCGTAAAAGTTCTCTAATAGCTGCTTAGCTCGTGTCTAAGAAGTCAAGAAAATAGCTATACCTAAACTAACAAGGTGAAACGTTCTGTGCTGTAAGTTCAAAGGAATAAATTTGCTTTCGTGAGATTTAACAATTGAGCATACTATTATTATAGGATTAAATATCTTTTTATTGAGCACATAGTACACACATAGCATTTTTTTAATTGGTGTTTTTTTCATATAAACGGTGTTTAATAAATGTACTTGTAACATGTCTTAAAACTATATGCGTAAACTATATTAATTTCTTCATTTATGAAGATCAAACCTGTCAAAGCAAATGTGGCCTACAATATAATATTAGAAAGAATATTGCAACAGATCGAATTGACTGCGCCATGCTTGATTGGATTCCTTGCCAAGTCATCGGCATGATATCACTCGCTATTCTGAGACCTTGTCGCACCTTATACATAAACATTATATACATAAACATAGTCGAAATGCTACATGTCCAAGCAAATCAACAACATCACGTCTTTACAACGGAATAGACACCTCTTTAGGAAATTAAAAACGATACCTACATATATCGTACAACTCTTCCCAGTTAAGTTATAAGGCTGAAAGTTTGTGAGTGTCTCAATCCGTATAATATAGCTATATATCCGTGTCTCTTTTTCCATGGTCATTATGTAAGTTTTTCCGATTCGGATGAGATAGGCATAGAGATAGATAAGACCCATATAACATATAGGTATAATCACATATCGTACATGTTGTCTGGGTACTCATAGATTAGTCAGTAACTATTACAAATTTTGATGCAACAGATAATACACATAAAGAATTATATGGGAGTCTCTCGCTCAATTGGTGTATGTACCAAATAAACATCAAATATTTGTAAATTCAGTTACTGAGTCTTCACTAGGTGCTTCAATGTCAAAAATAAGCGCGTTCACATTTGCGGTTTGGATGAAAAACAAACATCAAAGTTCAACACCGCGGCGAGTGCTTACATAGATATCATCTAAAGTGAAGATAGCGTTTAGATTGGTCATAGAGTAGTATTTTTTTGGATTCATGCTCGTTTTATGTTTTGAAAGTTACGCTTGTGGATCAGTATACTTCGTCATCCGTTCAGGATTATGAAAGAAACTACTGTCCCGGTCAAGCCTTGGATGGGTGATCGGGGCAATGATAGAGATGCATCAACATCTCGGTTATTTTGTGAGTCAGATAATACGATCCCGGCTGCAGTTGCTAGACCTTGTCAGAAGCCCTTCGGGCGGTTTAAAAATTCTCGAAATTTGATTTTGAATTCGATTCTATTTTTGTAAGAAATAGGTACTTTTATTATGTTACTAGCTGTCCCGGCAAACATCGTACTGCCTCAATCGATAAATAAAAGACCTAAACTTTTGTATATATTTATTTTTTTTCCTTTGGAACCTTCCCTAGACCTCCACGAACATTTCAAGACTAAGATAAGATAAATCCTTTCAGCCATTCTCGAGTTTTAGTGAGGCTAACGAACAGCAATTAATTTTTATATGTATAGGTATATAGAATATAGATGATAATGTAACCTTTCCGTAAAACCTTTTCCCGGCGCTATACGAAGTGGGATTCACTAGTGTAATCTATTAGCAGTAGATTAATAAATGTTCACGAAAACGAAGTTTTCTCAGTGAATAATGTATGACAGATCAATTAGCTGCACCATAATTCACTCAATAATGATATCGGGTGTCGCAAATAATCGATATTAATTAAAAGCGAGCAAACAATAGAGGTTCTATTTCGTCGTCAGGGGTGAAGTTGCCACGACGCGGCGCCAGATTCTGTCATGTATAGGAGCAGCGATAAAGGAGATTGATTTGATTGTACAAATAGACTATTTTTTATGTAGAATTAAGTTTTAGAGTTGTTCGGATAAGATGTTTAAAAAAAACATGTTTCTTATGTACCTGACGATAAGTTGTTCCATAATAGTATTGTTTCTTATAGTTGGGGCTGCGTTGGGGCAGACTTATTTATTTATTGAATGTAATTATGTGTTTAAACCTACCTATTAAATGTTTGTAAATCTATCTCAATAAATGTTATTCTATTCTATAAAATTTTACTGTCTATGTTTGCTTAGTTTAAGTGAAAAACAGTTTAAGATGTATTGTCTGTATTCAAGTTACTGTAATTTTACTAAATATCGCTAAAGAATAACTTTTGTAGTATGTAGTGTGGACTGTTTGCAGCCGCGCTGAAGCGATCTCGTCGTATCTTATTTGCCATCGTCGCTCATTTCATTTCATTCCATTCAAAGGAAACTGCAAGAACGACCTTTATTATCTAAGGCTTAGCACGCAATTCACTCTGCAAGGCTTCATTTTCGTTCAATTATATACTTATATCGGGTTATGTTTTATTTATACCATAGGCTTCACTTTGTAATAATCACAACTGGTTATGCTATATGGATGTCTAAAACTTCACAAAAGAAAAATATAAAATGACGAATAAAATATTCATGTAGAAGCGCCAGTAAATATAAAGCGCTGCAAATCGTGCAACAAAATGCAAATTAAATCTTGCTTGCGAGTAGTTTAGTTAGTACAGTAATTGACGTGTGTGGCACGACATGCTACACGAGCCCCGATACGTGCATCCATTCACTCACTTACAATCCCGTTATTTAGTTCAATGACCCACATAACAATTATCATTGCGTATTTAATACGTGAAACTTTTAATGATAATCGATTACTGCCAATCGTCATGTAGCGCACGTAACTAACTGAGACAAAAACGCTAATATGTGTAGTTTACAACTTACTCTTTGTTGCGTGACGGTAATGGCGGAAAGTTAATCAACTAGTAACGTTTCTCACGGTGCTCCGCGAGCGGAATGAAGTGCATACGTACTTTATGCAGCCAGACGGAGCGAATCACTCGCATCTACGGCTTTATTGCGCTGTATTTGCGGAATTAATGCGGATATTACAGTCCGCACTCGGCACCGGACGGCCGGCGACGGTGATATCATATATTTGCACACCAATTCAGATACACGCGATAACGTTTGATGACATTCTCTAGGTAACTGCTAATTGCCTGTTGACTCTGGCTGTGTCGCAAACTCGAATTGGTAACAGAATTAGCATTGATTCTATAATTACAAAGTGTTTATTTAAGTAGCTCATTATATCCTAGAGACTGTAACACCTACATGGGCGTGAGTCATGAAACATCTGGTGTTATGCAAGTACAGAGCCTGCCCTATATAGCTGTGAATGGATTACAACTGTTGACAAAGACACAAATCCTATTTGAATCGCTGTGCTCATGCTCCGAGTCGGTTTGCACCTACCATAATAAAACTCGTCTTTGCAGCTGTCTGGGATGTTTATTACAGATTATGATATCACGTAGTTCTGGATAGAATTGAAATACAACGAACATGAACACTCATCTATGTTGTTCAAGTTTAACTACATACATACTCGTATATCTCAACGAACATGAACACTCATCTATGTTGTTCAAGTTTAACTACATACATACTCGTATATCTCAACGAACATGAACACTCATCCATGTTGTTCAAGTTTAACTACATACATACTCGTATATCTCAACGAACATGAACACTCATCCATGTTGTTCAAGTTTAACTACATACATACTCGTATATCTCAACGAACATGAACACTCATCTATGTTGTTCAAGTTTAACTACATACATACTCGTATATCTCAACGAACATGAACACTCATCTATGTTGTTCAAGTTTAACTACATACATACTCGTATATCTCAACGAACACGAACACTCATCTATGTTGTTCAAGTTTAACTACATACATACTCGTATATCTCAACGAACATGAACACTCATCTATGTTGTTCAAGTTTAACTACATACATACTCGTATATCTCAACGAACATGAACACTCATCTATGTTGTTCAAGTTTAACTACATACATACTCGTATATCTCAACGAACATGAACACTCATCTATGTTGTTCAAGTTTAACTACATACATACTCGTATATCTCAACGAACATGAACACTCATCCATGTTGTTCAAGTTTAACTACATACATACTCGTATATCTCAACGAACATGAACACTCATCCATGTTGTTCAAGTTTAACTACATACATACTCGTATATCTCAACGAACATGAACACTCATCTATGTTGTTCAAGTTTAACTACATACATACTCGTATATCTCAACGAACATGAACACTCATCTATGTTGTTCAAGTTTAACTACATACATACTCGTATATCTCAACGAACATGAACACTCATCTATGTTGTTCAAGTTTAACTACATACATACTCGTATATCTCAACGAACATGAACACTCATCTATGTTGTTCAAGTTTAACTACATACATACTCGTATATCTCAACGAACATGAACACTCATCTATGTTGTTCAAGTTTAACTACATACATACTCGTATATCTCAGCACAAACACAAACAGAAAACTGTATTATGCTAAACACCTTTGCTCTAAGAAAACACTGTCCTGAACTCAGTCTGCAACAATGCTAATATGATAATGAAGAATATTAAACGGTCTGAGTTAAACTTTTCTAATTTCATGCGCATACTCAACTCACTGCCAACAATTTCAGAACAAAGTCGTCGTATGAAAATAGCATCGAACCATCAAGCCCTTACGGAATATGAATGTTGTGTGTTTGTAGCATTGTTGTGGTCCATAAACACTCGGAACATGGACAAGACCGCATGGGACCACAAGATGAAGCTAAACAGAGCGAGTGATCCAAGCGAATCCATCGCGAATGGCAACATGCGTGAAATATGGGGCGACGCTACCAACTCCGCTCGATCGATACTTGATACGCATACTACACTCCGAATACTGCTGACACCAAACTCTAAAGCTTCATTGTGTTGAGTCTGGTCGTTTGTATGTATAATAAGTAAGTATTTACAAAAAAAAAGGTATATAAGTATTATATCCGTTATCTAGTACCCACGACACAAGCGTTAGCTTAGTGTGGGGCTAGATGGCGCTGTGTGCAATGTCCCGGAATATTCCTTTCCCAAAATAGCAAAGGAAAACTTTCCAGCCAGGACACCAGAGTAGATACCGAGGACTCTGATATTGATTCTAATAAATAGCCTGCAGCGAGAATCACATTCGCCGCTTCAACGATCTGATGCATTGTTTAGACGTGACTCAACCTCAACCAACAAATTAACTTAGAACATAAATCTATCATGACTAACGAAGACGAATTAAACTTCTTAAACGAATATAAAACTCAATTCGAACTATGAGAAGATTTGATGAAGTGAACGTTTTACTACGATAATAAAATCGTGATTTATGGGAAAGCGGAGAGATCTTTGGATGATGCTTTGAAGTATCGTTTGAACTAACATTAAGTAATGTATTTATCCAACGACATTTCGAAGAAAATATGTAATCAGCGATACGGAAGGGGCCCGGATAATATTTCTTTCATTTTCCGCAAAATAAGCAACCGTCGATATTGGTCGTAATAAATAAAGTCACATTAGTATTGCGCTAGCGTTTTGTTCCATAGATTGCAGTAATGCGTTATATCGCGAATCGGAATTTATTGCGTTCACTTCTTACAGAAAATACGAAGTAGAAAGCACGCTCTTTCTTTAAATCAAATCGCGAGAGTGCAGGATAGATCCATTCGATGCTAAAGTAGATAGGGTAGCTTTGTCACTGAATAACAAGGTGTCCAGCTAAACGTGAACTGGGTCCCATCGGCTGGCGGCCGATGTGTCGGTACATCAACTTGTATAGTAAGTAGGTAGATACACCCACGAACGACCATGTATAGATGCACTTTCACTGAATTGGTAATCTGTTTTCACAGGTGACTTGGAGATAACATACTGTGACTTGTGTTGCATGTTATGCAAAATTTGAGTAAATTAACTGGGTCATCTCTCTTCCTCTGTTACATACTTAATTCACAGATGCAGGCTCGTAATATAAATTATGTGAGATATTGTACGAATTACGTAAATTTTAGCATTTTTTCTTTTTCTTGTCTCTATTAATATTCATGTTTCTTCAACAGAGCAATAAAACTAAATTTACACATTTAGAGAATTGAGGAAGCAATAAGCGATATGCTGAAATCGCATGTCTGGCCGACATTTTCTCTAAAAACGACGTAGAGAACCAACAAAAAAGAAAAATTTCGGCGTTCTACGAATAATGCCAGTGATTTGAAACAATCTCAGTTTTGCAGAGAAATCTGGCAAGAGCTCGTCAAAACATCAACAGTCACGCGATTGAATGTATAATAATTCTATTTAATTTTGTTCTTATTGCATTTCACGTTACTCAATAGTAAAAACTGCAATGGATAAAGAGAATTAATGTCGTAATTAACTCAACTGTAATAATTGAAATGCTAATGGACGTACGTGATATTTTACAGTTTTATTTATTCCAAGATCTTTGACTCATTCAAGCCGGTGGAATGTTTAGGTACTGTAAGATAGTTGTGGTTCAAAAAGTGCGGTCATCTGCTGAGATGTGTGTAATGAGCCGTGGCAGGCCGCAGCTATTACCATAATAAATAGTTACTCGCAGAACCATAGCAATCGTATGAGATACTGAGCCGTTAGTCGTCACGGTCCAAACCACGATCTTGCGACTGACGTCAATAAATCAGTTGCGGTTCTTCCTCAAAAACGTGCAGTCAAAATATTAACCAGAAACTGGCTATAGCATGGTCGATTTTGTTCATGGTCTGCGTAGACTGATTCTTCAACTTTTATCGAAGGTTTTGCTAGGTCAATGTGCTGAGAACTGGAATTCCGCAATTCCTGGCTCAATTAGGCTCGAATTCGTCTTAATCTTTAATCTCTCGCACAAATTGATAAAGTTGTGTTTCATGTAAACTGCCAAGTCATCGTTTTAAGATAGAGATCCGTCCAATCTTCTAAGCTGTCAACTGAATAGAATTTCTAAGACCTAACTTTAACTTTCACAGATTTCAATGACTATTGCGATGTAACTATTTCTCTTTGGAGGAATAAAGGAGGAAGGAGAGATATCATTCTAATGTGTTAATTTGTTATGAAATGAAAATTGTGCGCTGCATGTGGTTATGTGCGTAATTTAGTTGAATAATTTGGGCGTGTGCCGCCCGACCTTGGGGGCAGTGCTGTACGCTCCGCTGCACTCACCGGTTCCGGTTGCTATAGCTCGGTCTAGATAAACTGCCGATATGATCATTTATCACTACTTTAAGTGCAATCACATTGTAGCGCGTAGTTATCAGCTAATACAATCGAATAAAGGTACTTATACAGTACCTAGGTATACAGATAAACATTTTAATAATAATTTGTTGGATTTTAGTACATTCATACGAAAGCCGGAAAACATAAGAAAATGAATAAAAATGTTATGGTTTTAGCGACTGTTCATTGTGGAATTAAACATTAGGAGAGACTTACGTCCAGCAGAGGGCTAATATAAGATAAGTTATTTACGATAAGATAAATAGGATTTATCAAAATGTCATTCTCATATTATACTTATTTCGAGTAGATACCAACAACTACAATACCGAATTAACTTGTCACATCGCTAATTCCCTAACATAATCTGACTGAATTACACAGTATTGTGTATAGTGGCGATCAATCCAATTAGATCTAACTATTTGTGTTTTACATGACATAAAGAGAATGCTAAAACTAATATTGATGTATCCAGTGGTATGTTAATTTAATCCAATGTTTCCTATAGTTTATAAGTAACTAGCTGTGCCTGCGACTTCGTCCGCGTGGAATAGTTATTTTAGGCATTAATTGTTTGAATTTTGAACCGTTTTCGCAGCACACGCAACAAAAGCCTTCAAAGATGAATAATTTTCCCCGTTTTTTCCACATTTTCTATTGTTTCTTTGCTCCTATAAGTTGCAGCGTGATGTTATATAGCCTAAAGCCTTCCTTGATAAATGGTCTATTCAACACAAAAAGTATTTTTCAATTCGCACCAGTGGTTCCTGAGATTAGCGCGTTCAAACAAACAAACAAACAAAGTCTTTAGCTTTATTATATTATAGTAAGTATAGATTAAGGACATCAGAAATAATTTAAAAATCGCCGTTTGTAATCGGTGTGTTTGACTGAATGTACATTTAAATGTTTCAGGATAATATTATCAGAGATAAAATCCATACCATATCTTAAGTTTAAATCTGTAGCAGAAATGTTATTGGTGCAAACAAGAAACTTGATAGCTTGTATTGCATTGTATGGAGCATGTCCAACATCGTTTAATTGAACGAAAGCGAGTCTTGTGTTCCACATGTCTTTCTATGCTTTCTACTAGAAACACAACTATCTAGTCAACGTAACTTAGATAGTTAGAGACAGTCAGATGTAATTCGAGCAGCCGCTGCGTCTGGGTTCAGTAATCGACTATCAATTTAACTCATTGGGCCGGTGAAACCGAGAGAGCGTATCTGTTTCATCGCCCGATCTATTTGGTAAACAAGCGATTTCAAATATCATCTGGAGCTCACGCGACATAGATTGCGTTATCTAATTGTCCTTAGAGCGCTCTCGTCCATTAATTAAGCTAATCAGTTTGACCTCGCCATCTTCGCGCACTGGAACCGCCGCGACGAATGAAGCCGCGCGAAAACTCATTAAACTTTAACCTGTTATCAGAAGCGTATTTAACCCTCGCCATTTTAAACGTCAATTTTGCAACTCATCCAAAACAGTAATTCAATGCAAAAGTGTTGGCTTCAATAAAGACTGCACGGTAGCTCGGCTCGCACGGAAAACCATATTTATGGAAGATTTAGACGGAAAGGGACGCTTTGGACCATAAATAATAAAGGGGTATCTATTTATCCCGTAACTTTACTGGGATGAATGCTTCGCAAACACCCTATAGTTCAAAGGAGCTAAAACTAACTGAGACGTAAATAAATATGACATTATTATTAGTGATGGTACCGGCTCTATAGGCACGCGACCCAATATAAGATACTTGTTATTATATTTAGGTATACGTGGTCGTATAATAGAATTACATGGCTTGTGTGTCTTATTATCATTTTCCATCTTCCACGCCAGCTTAATTTAGGGACAAAATTAATTTCAGGAATGAAACGGAATTCAAAATAACCCTCCAATTTATTTTACATTTCATAAAGGATGGCTGCACGAATCCCGCAACGTAATGCCCTATGCCGCTACCTGCTCACATCAACCTAACCGCGTTGTAAATAATGACAATATATTTTAGACCCAAACAACAAACATTGTACCTTTATAAAATGTGTTTTAGAGACGTCGTAAACCTGATACAAGCTGCTTACCTTGTAGTTTTCCTTATGCCAATGAAAGTTCACTCAGCTCTTATATTCTAGTGTCTGCAGAGGAGCCACTGTTCCTCACACGTAGTTGGAAGTACTGCGTAGGTACGTGCGGTCCCTCGGGAGAGGTATACGAAACGTTAGACTTTACATTCAACTCACATTAGCAGGGGCGTGTTGGCAACGTGACAGGGCTGTCAGAAATTCACGTCGACCTTTGGCTTTACACTGGAAACTCGAGTAACAGAGATCATTCTGTTACAAGTGAAGCTCAAATTTCAAGAACTGCGCAGTTCCAGTAATAAAAGAATCGGGTAGGTACTGGCAGTATAATGACGTGGTCGCGCGTGCCCACAAGCGGATGGCATCATTCTGAATCTGAGTCATGGTTTGGTACTGGCGGCTCGTGCCGGCTTCCATCTGGGTTTGTTTACAAACAGGCTTGGCTTCCCGCTGCCGAGCGCCGCCCGCCTCAAAACAACTAACTACTATTTTCAAACACCATGCTCTTACTCAAGTCACTCATAAATCTCATACGAAGAACGATTCCATCAGATTCCTACACCTGCAGCCCTACCTGCTACTGTAGTAGGAACATATGGCAATAACATATGAGTAAATCAAAAAGCTTGACGAGCGAATCCTGTTACCTACATGTAAAATTATGAGAAACAATTTAACCAAGTGCTACATATACCAACGTACGCCACGCTTAAATGTAATATAACAGTGACGTTATGTAATTCGTTCTAATTTCCCAAGGGGCTAATGATATCCTTAAAAGCTATTTCAGTTCCTGACACCGTGGCGTGTAGGAGGCCTGAGGCAATTTCTTGGCTTGAAATATTAATTCGATTCAGTATAATTAGGTAGCTTCGCTGGCTGATTTACTTCAATACAACACATTGTAGAGAACCCGCGTTGAAGGTATTCGCAAAAAGTTTTAACAAGATGTCGTTGACAGAAGCGGCGTCATCAACATACAAAGTAGCAGTGTAACATGTGCTACACCACGCCATACTGGTAATGGAAAAGCTAAAGGTAAGCTAGCTGCCAGACGAGCTCATCGCGCCGCCATTGTGCCCGACCAGTGCTCATGAAATATGTACGCTCCTCTCAAAGCCCTCCCTTCCCGGCTTGTTCGCTCCTGCCGAGCGACCATCACTTTATTGATATAATTACTGCCCACTTTTACAATCGTTTTAACTTTTTAACCGGTTGTTTTAGCTATTTATTCCTTTACCGTTTTGTATGAAGTGACCTGTAACGGTTCTGTTCGCATTCATTCGCCTTTATAGGACCCCTTTACATTCACGAAACCTGTTCTTTTTGTTTGGGCCGTCTTTAATCGAACCGGTCAATAGAACTTCTTGACTCTCAATAGATAGGTATGGTTGCAGCACGAAACTTTTATAATAAGAAATACTTCTTATTTTTCTTGTTGTTTAATCTTGGAGTTATTCCTATTCATTTAGGTACATATCTTATTGTTATTAATATCTACCCGATGCGTGTATAGAATATCAGTAAGTTCATAATGATGTAGGTAAGTAGTTACTTAAAGCATGTACCTACATAGGTATGTTGGCATGTTCCTTGTACATGTCATGATTATTTAATCCAGTTTTTTGAATAGATACTTGCATGAATAAAAATCCGTCTGCATTTATTTGTCCCTTAAAATTCAGGACAAAAAGTATCGCATGTAGGTACCAAGAATTTGTCTGACATCCCGTATCCTAAACCAGTATGTAGATTCTAGCGGTTTCCACATACCTACCTATCTATTAGTCGTTGATTTTATGCATTGACTCGTCGATGTCCATAAGGTAAATTTATGAGTGACTCTAATGTTATCTAATTCCTTTTTTGTCTTACGATTACTACTCTAACATGTATTCTTGTTGTGAACGGACAGCCATTCATCCCACGCGATAGAATAGACGTAACATTTCACTTGATGTGTGTGGGCAGCATCGAAACCTTCCACCATTACTTACCCACTTCTTTAACATAATAATTCTTAAAAGCAGAATAACATTCATCAATGGAACACAACCATTATCTTCACTTGCTCTAAAAAATCATAAATCAAAGTGAACTCAACAAGGTCTGTGACACCTGTCTAATGTAGAAGTAAAACAAAAAAGAAAATCATGATCGCATGTCGTAAGTCTAATGCTTGCTAATCAAGTTTGGTCGTAAACAGCAATTATAACTGCAAATCAATGTTTCTACTAAGCTGTGCGGCATGTAAACATAATCCAAGCGTGTAATCATAGATAAAAAGATGCTCACCGATGAAGTTTTTCATCCAGATGAAAATGTGCAAAGTGGAGGCGCGTCACAGCGGGCAGTCACCGCGGTGCATAATATTCCCAAGGTAAACAAAGATTACGTAAACGCAATCCCACGCACGCACGTCGCCCGATCGATTTTCAAACTTTCGAATACGCCCACTTACATCAAAGGAGCAAATCTACAAGGTCCCTCCAGCTCCACTCCACCACCACGAAGTCTTCCGCGCCCTTGAAATCGTACAGGTTATGTTATCGATAAAGCACAACACGCGCGCTGACAGCTCGGACAACAAGCGCGGCTCAACTTCGGAGCCGGTTTCGGAAAGTTTATTGAACGGGCTCGATTGTCTGTCTGTAAAGTTTATGAGGATGCAGGATTGCAAGTCGCTTTCGAAGGTTTATGTTATGATGTGTCGGTGTATGCGGCGGAGCGCGGAACGAGCACAGCGGCCCGTGGTCAGACGCGGACTGGCAGCCGCGAGGGCGCGAGCCGAGTGCCGCGTCCCCGCGCGCCGCGTGCCTCCGCCCGCCGCCCTGCGCGCGCCACTCCACCCGAAATATTTACCAATATGCTCCTAATGTTTATTTCCTCAATAATCACGAATACACCATGTAAGGCTCCCATTGGATATCTTGAGTGTTTCGAATCACGATGCTTTTCATAATGCATGAATGCTGATTCAGCAAAGGCTTTATATTTATAGTTCATCCTAACAAATGACTGCCAAATCGTTTAGTTCGATTTGTATGATCGTGGAGTATAGGTATAGCAATGTATTTTGTTTCGATTTGATTTATATTATTAGGAGGTCTGTACGGCACAAACATGTTTGTATAAGTAACGACAATATAGCATTTCCTCGAAGGCACAATGAGTGGCGACGTTTACTTTTCAAATCAATTTCCCTCCGTACAAAAACGACTCGAGGAAATTACTTGCCTTATCATAGTTACACACACCTTGCATAATAATGGAAGATAAATATTATTTGTGAAGGATACTTCAATACATCAAGGGAGAAGTTAGTCGCTGTCGGGGACAGGTGATCGAGCCTTTATCGCGGGCTGCGGAGCCCGAGGGTGCTCCGCGGCACGGTGTCACTCTCACTTCCCCATTCATTTATCATGGCACGAGTTTTCAAGAGTTTCATGAACAACTAAGAACCCCGCGATATCAAAAAAGTTTGAGTGCAACTTTCGTCTCGAGAGGTTCCTTCACTTTTTTTGGATTTACTACCAACTCAAGCGTCCGGTAAATTTTGTTTGTAGCGATCAGATAAGTATTATTTTTCGTCTGAATCTAGAAAATATACTAGGAAAATTCCTGAATAAATCGATTTAAGGATTCAAATAAAGGCAGTTGAGTGCTAAAATACGGAGCGAACGAAAACTATTCTACCATCCTTTTACTACGTTAATAAATATGTTATCATTTCAATAAAACGTCCCCTTAAAAGAAATTATGTCAGAATAAATTTTACTACATAAGTACGTACTTGATAAAATTGATGTGAATTTTGGAGTTGCGAAGCAATCATCGAAATTTAAGTGTGTTGTTTTTGTTTATTCAGTTTGAACGAGTCCCTTATTTTCAATAGTCTCGTAGTCTCATTCAAGAGTTGATTTTCAAGAAACATTGAATAAAACAAAAGAAGTAAGTCAAGTACGGAGCAAAAAAAAGTAGTGCCGTGAAATTGGGCGTAATCTTTTTGTTTTTTTTTTGACAGTGAATGAGTGTCGGTGTGGCTGTGGCCAGGTATGCGGGAATGAGAAGGCAGGTAGTCCGAAGCCTCCAGTGACCGAAGCCCGAGGTTCCGAGAACCGGCCGCCGGCGGTTAACTCGCAAACGGAGAAATAATATACGACGAGGAACTTATTGGACACGCAACGGTTTAACTCATCGACAATACACCAGTTGTAGGCATCATTGTTGTAAATATATTCTGAAATACATATGCCAAATGATACAGTTACAGATATTGGTTTTCTAAGCGCAAAGTCGTACATTGCAACGTTCTTAGCTTAATGTGAGTTGTCTGTAAGCCTAACTAGCAATTAAAATGGATCAATTTGTAGGTTGATTGATTCGTATTTTTTTTAAATGAAAGCTTTTTTTATGTTTGACAAATAGGTAATACTGATCTTATGGTAAGCGGCCCTGCGTAAATGTGCTACATCTTTGACCACCACGATGTAGCACGCTTGATTAGAATGAATATACTAGATATATGTAGATATGTATATGCTTAGAGTGATTTGAGAACTCTGACATCAGAGTTTGCCAGTCCCATACGAACTTACTCTTTTTACTGTTCCTTCATACTCTTGATTAAAACCCTTGTTAGTGTCATTGGAGTAGTCGGAAACACTTATAAATATTTAATAAATAAATATTTCAGGACATATCACACAGCGCCATCTAGCCTCATACTAAGCTTACGTTTGTATCATGGGTACCTACTGATAACGGTTAAAATACATAATATATACTTTTCTTTTGTAAATACAAACATACTTATTATACATAGAAACGACCAGACTCAACACAAGTAATCATACATTTTTGAAATTAATAATCACTTGTGTTGTGCGGGAATCGAACCCGCACCCCTAGATTAGAAGGCAGAGCCACTACCAACTAAGCTAACAGAGTAGTCATATAGACGTATCTAGATCATAAGACCTATGATGTAGTGTAACTTCACCGGTCGGAATGTGGCTTTTACTGGCCATTAGTGTAACTTGCCCGAGTTTGTACGGTTTCACTGTTCTAATGAGTCCGCAACAGGCACATTGTTTTCTCAAATCGATTTAGAAGACAATAATACTTACTTATGACTTGCGAAAACCATAGAAGAATCTCTATAATGTGTACGGATACCCACATTCTATAAATAAACACATGCAACTTAGATGGGCAAATATAAGGTGAGATATATCAGAAATGACAAAGGTTTCCAAAAGTTTAAACTTCACCGTTAAAATCGCAAACAAAGCAGCAGAATACAGTATGTACTGATCTGAATGATTGAATGTGAGTGGCCAACTCTGGTGTCAAGAGTTTTCAAGCAGAAACAGCCAGCAAGACAAACAGCCAGGACCTATAATTTAATGTGTCATCTGACCCACGGAAGCGCCCAAAATGGACTGCCACTTTTCGGTCACCCATCCGCGTACTGACCGCGTCGACCTTTGCTTAACATTGGTAATAGCACAGAAATCTAAATCTGTTTATTTAGATTTCTGTGGGTAATAGCATGCGATTGTCTCCGCTAGCTGAGCTACGGGCGCTTCATACTAGATAAATTCTCATACGTCACAGCTTTTAGCTAGGAACTAAAACACATCATCATCATCAACATCAGCAGCCTAATGGGACCCACTGCAGGGTATAGGCCTCCTCCCTCTTACGCCAATACTCCCTGTCATGCGCTGTTCTTGCCCGGATGTTCCCTTCTAACTTTCTAATATCATCCAGCCACCGTTGCCCAGGTCTTACTACACTTTGCTTACCTAGCCGTGGGTACAAAAAAGGAAGGAAGGAACTAAAACACATCTTTCGAAAATCCACACGCACACTTCAACAAACCATCAAGCCACATTCCATACTAACACAAGTCATTCCAAATACGAAATCGGCAAAACAAATTAATCATCATCATCCCGTTGATAGGAAATGAAATAACTCCGCCGCCCCATTACTGCCGCTGCGCTCATCTCCCGACCATTTCCTGTACAGACGCGGCTCAGACGTCCCGAGCCTAAACATGGCCCCCGTCATAATGCAGATCGATACTGTTTCAAGGCATATTGCTAACCACGAGTATAGATTGTACTGAACATGCGATTGTTCGAGGATCGGGTTTTTCAGGTGATGGAAAATCCCTATAAAATACTGTTCGGTTTTTTTTCCCATTACTGTCAGGCATTTGACGTCCGACAAGTGATATACACGCTGGCGACACCGTAGCCAGAGGTAAGCCATGGGTCTACTAGAAAAGAACTGGCTGTCAAACCGAAACTCACCTAGTTGGCGTGAGCTATTTATGTCACCTCAATATAGGTAAACAATTAGTGGAAAATAAAATTTTATTTAAGTAAATACTACCTGTACATACCTACAGGTCCAGGTGTTGCATGAACGCAGATGTTGACATCAACATCTGCTTCTTTAGAAAAGTGTAGCCGTAACTCTCTAATTGTAATAGTTAGTCCACCTCCCGCTGCAAATGATATGTAAGTACCGCATTTACAACATAGAACGAGCTCTATTCACGCTGAGCGCCGCTAGAACATAGCGCTGCAGATAAAACGCAGACTGTTTACATTTCCGTACAGGAATAAGTTGTTGTAAGCCGTTGTGGCATTGTGAGCGTGCTCATTCATCTTAAACCTTTTCAGATGCACGGTTTAATTCTCGCCAGACTGCAGCGGGAGACATAAAAACGTTCATTTGCATTGGTGCCCTGGCGGACGGTATTTATCCTGTGTAACACCGAGCATAATAAGGGAACACGGCGGCCTTTGACGGCTGATGCAAAACCATTTAAAAATCTGCGGGAAATATTCACGAGCTCGCGGGACGGGTAATTAGCTGCAGGCTAGACGAGGCCGGAATGTGTTTTCACACCGGCGCGGCACTAGCGGACAGAACGCAGCGCTGCGTGCGGGCTAAGTTGGAACTAAACATGTCTGATTGGGACAGATATTATCTTGGGCAAGTGCTGCCACAAATTACGCGTTTAATCTTGTGCGGACCACGATGTCGTGCGACTGACTGACTGAATGTATGAGCGATGTTTAACATCGGAGCTGCCAGTTAAATGGACTGTAAATTGCTGCCGGTTGTAACGGGGCCGGCATAATAGATAATACCTACATTCTAACAGCAAAAAATCTAGGTGACCATTATTTAACATTTCTGTGAATTAGATGGTTAACGAGTATCGTTGAATTGCGATCCAAATAGCGTAGATATTGGATTCTCGTCACGTCGCTGTTAGGTAATAAGTTGGCAGGAACTCGAGCGTATTGAAACCTGAACGGCGGGGCCACCAATACTGTAATCTGGCTAGTTTACTTGTAAATCTAATATTCATTAAATCAACTAAGTACTAAAGCCGCCTTGCTATGCGGCATCCAAGATAGAAAAGGTCCGTTTAATCCTCAGTCTAAAATTTAGACTAAGGATTAAACGGACCTTCTTTTTGTTTTGTTCTTTCTGTTGTTCCTGCTTTTTTTTTTCTTCAAAATATAATTCAAGCGTGCAAAACTGCGTACGATTTTACACATGCCAAATTATTATTATGATAGCTTTAAGATTATGCTGTCCGATGACAGTCGTTTCGTATAAAAAGGTTTACATAAAAACTAATCGCACAAAATTGATTCACGGCTAAGAAAAACAACACCAACAACTTGTACATCTATAAGTGTACAGTACAAGTGTCCTCGAGCCCAGTTCCCGCAGCGCAGCCCCGGGTCCTTCCCCGCAGCTCCGGGTCCCGCACAGCAGCCCCGGGGCCGTAAGCCAGCACCCGGCAGCAATAACGACTTATCTTCACGGCAGCTTTCATTTCCGTCCAACTTATCGCCAATTTTCAGCCACACCAGCCTCTTTTTGTGAAAATAATAACAAAAGCTTAGTATAGAAATTGGTGGAAATATTGCTATGATGATTATATCTTACCTTCTTTTAAGTAAGTATTACATACCTACATATAATATCTATAAATACAATACTTATTCGTCTAGTCAAGGACTAAATTGAATCGAGTATTTGTGTAGGTATTTAATGACATAAATTATTTCAATATTATTTCATAGAACAAATAAACTCAGCAACAAAATTCTTAAATTTAAATTATGTATTTGGAATTAATGAAAACAAATTTTACAACTTTTATTTACAATTAAACCCAAATGGAATCTTTATTTCGGATATTAGATTAAACCAAGAATATCACAATCTTATTTTTAGCTTACCAATTTTTTTATTGGGCTAGGTAAAATAGCTCCCATTTTGTTTATATAGGTACACACATTTTAAACGGCTACCATTAATACTTACGTATATGCCAAACAAAATTGCCTATTGTGAGTCACCATAACCACTAAGGTCGCTAATAAATAATACTCGACTGAAATGACAGAAGGAATTGCACAGTTAGGACTAACCGTGATTTAGTGTCCATATTTCATGAGCACACGTGGCCAAGGTTGGAGCATCGTCGAGCGGCGCACCGCAATCAATCCCGCAGGTTTATTCTACCAGGTAAAAATAGCCACCAGGAAAAATGTAAGCGAAACTCATGCAATAACCACTTTTTATTTACAGGACGAAACTATCCGCTAGTTTTTGAAACTGAAAATAGAACCCGTCAAACATATTTGCAATTTTACTGCAACATACGTGCTACTACTCTTTTATCTATGCTCACAATGGAAATGGCTCAAATCTGTATAGAATCAAAAGCGCCCATTAAAAGTCTGTCCCAAATCATGCTTAAAAATATGTAGCACAAAGTCTGAAGCGAGCCCGTAGGGTATTTTAGGTGAATAGTTATTTATTCATTCATCCCAAAAATTCTAAAAAAGGATCTTTTAAATAATGAACAGCTCTGAAAAGGAGGTTGTGGAAAAACGAGTGCTTCGCTTAAAGGGAAAAGCGGGAAAAATGTGTCTGTTTCTGGATCGAACCCGCCCGACCCAAGCAGTAGGGTCGGACCGACTCCCTTAATGGCGGACCGAAGGGCCAATTATATCAATTAAATACTTAACGATTATCCGACCTGTTTTATTTTCGCCTGTTCCTACCTTTTCGGTTCGCTGACCAAAGAAATAAAGTCACTATCAAGTACCAACTTCCATCATAAAGATTTAAACTTAGAAATAGTTTTTCAACTTTCATAATGCATTTCACAGTATCACGTAATACAGGTACATATTTTCTTAATTAGAACTTTTGTAATATTGCGCCTAAAGTTCAAACTTATCTCCTTTGAATTCATAGTCAGGATTAAGTAAAAAATAAATTGTAGTCACTCCTATCTAAGTAGGTACTCAAATCAGGGCATAAGCACTCATTACATTAAATTACCCTCTTGTTTCGTAAGGAAAAATCTAACTGAAGTTACAATTCTTTAGTAAAATGGCGACCGACGTTGTGAAGGGTCGGCTAAAGTATTTAATTACGTAAAGATCTTCAAAGCTCCATTTCAGAGTGAATTTAGTGAAAATAGACGCACTACTTAGATATTTTTTGTAGACTTTAAATGGTGTTGTTAAATTTTAGTGACAATATGTACTATGTGCAGGGTTATTTTGAATTAATTTGTGGCCAAAAGGTTTTCATGATAGATCTATTTATAAACACAATATTGTTCTCCAGCAGGAAAATCAGATTTCAAGCTGGTGAAAAATTCAATCAAAATGATTCTAAATGCCAAACGTCAATCATAAATCCATCAATTAAAATTAACACAAAACAGGAAAAGTGGAGTGTTACCCCTTTTTTTGGGGATTTTAAGGGTTACTTCTGTTTATCAACATGGTGTCAAAAAGTGTAAAAATGTGTCAATAATAATTTACATTGTCAAACAGTTATTTTTAGCCTATCTCATTTGTATTTCTTTTGTAATTTTCAGTACGCATTATTAATATACTTACTAGATATTTTTTGTTACACTGTAGCGAACTTCTCAATTAATTCCTCATTAAGACTGAAAGGAATATTACATCGTGAAGGCAAAGTGCACAAGACAGGCTCTCGGAGCAATGGTCGCGATCTCGCTTCACGCTCCGAGCGTTTCTGCTAAACTGATTTTCATCAAGGCTGGCCAACGTCGACGAACAGACGTTTAACTAAATGCTCTCAGCAATTCTGCACACAGGTTGAGCTTTTATCAAAAGAGAAAGGGCTAGCACGTTTATTAAATGCAACAAAATGTGATTTGAAAACTGTCTAGGAATCGGAAAGGGAGCCACTGCAGCGGTCTCCTTGGTTCGTTAGCCAGTTTTCTATTTGAGTTTCTTTTAATGTTGGCTCCCTGTGTTATTTACTTGTCGGAACGTTGTTATCTAATTTGTCTTCTCGTAACAAACTGGAGAGAAGTACGAGGACATACATAAAACGGCGATGATTTGAACCGACCGGAGTCACACCCTCGCTCGTTAAGTCTTGAATACCTCGTAAATGAGACTCCTTAATTCGTACTCCTTTATGAAATCATCCCTTTCTCTGGCCATCATCCCGCAAAATGAGAAGGTATTACTTAAATTACCCACCTCTTCTACTTGAAGAAAAACTCTGCGAGCGTCGAAAATTCTTCATCCGAGGAAAACTATGTATTATTCAGTAGAAAATCGCAGTCCTTGTGTAAAGAATGAATAATGAACTTTGCTCGGTCACTATCGCTTGCAGCGGACTATCGCAGTATCGGGGACGGAGAAATCCGACGTGTTACCTCAACTGGCGTGTTCATTTTATCAATTTTATTAAGTCGTAAATTATATTACAATGCAGTTTTTAAAATATTATTTTAAATTGTAGCTGCTTCCAGTACACATTCGTTCACCTCCTTAAAGGACAGACGTATGCATGCATCATTTATTTCCCGTGTACGTCGTCCTTTGTTGTTGTGTCGCGAGTATTCCTCACTAGTAGTACAATACGCGGACCGGACGAGATTACACGTGAAATTGCAAGCCCGAACAATAGTCGCACTCGCATATTCAGCAAGACGCAGCACATTTGGAGAGCCCGCGAGCCTTACACTGTCCGAAAAGAAAAATGTGGGGCGGAGGGCGGGCGGGGTCGACGACCTCGTAGGGCGGGCGGCTGTCTGCCTTCAGCGTGCTTCAGCCTACTGCCTACTCGCTAACGTACATTATTTAGCGCGATCCATGGAACTAACGATGCATTCGCTGTCATATCAACAATAGAGATAAAATAAACTGCCTACAAACACATGAGGGACGGGACGAGGGTGTTCGATGTTAAATAAAGTAACCGACGATTTCAACGAACTACATATAAATAAAAACACAAACATAGTATAAAGGTCTGTTTGACGTATGTATACTAATGTTACATTTGTCTATATATTTATTTAAGCGTTACTAGATAAAAACTCGACATCATCTAATTAATTACAAGTCTGAATAGAAACATTTTCCAAAGCTCAAAACATTTGTAATGAAAAATTAAATCATCGTGTTTTCCAACATAAAACACCCAGCGAGAACTTATAAAAGCAGTAGAACCTTGAATCACGTGCGACGTTTTCATAAAAAGCCAACATTTTTCATGAGATGACATGCCGGCTTCGCGCCGCCTCGCCCCCTTTCTCTCTCTGACGTTCGCAATTATTATGTCTTATTATGAGAGATATGAAAATTGATCGTTTATTTCACGTACACGGCATCCCGAAATTCTGTGGAAACTTTTCATAACAAACAATTGGTTACAATTGCGCGTGTAATCGCTCACAGGTCGCTGTTCACATTAATTGTGTGATTTATTGAGTAGCAATTACAGCGTGTTAAATGATTGCACATTGCAGACATGGACTCTTCGGAAAGCTGATGAGAACAAGCTAGCAATATGCCAGAGGAAAATGGAAAGGAGCATGCTCGGAATAAAACTCTCAGACAAAATTAGCAACAAAAAAATAAGAAAGAAGACCAAGATTAGAGACATCATCACAGCAGTGAGATTGTTGAAGTGGAATTGGGCAGGGCATATATGCCGAATGGACACTAATAGATGGACGAAGAAAGTCACAGAATGGCTTCCACGCGAGGAGAGAAGACAGAAAGGCAGACCAAAAAGGAGATGAGACGATGTTTTTACTCACAAATAAGGACAGGAGTGGAGGCGGATGGCGAGGGATAGAAAGCTATGGTCGCAACTGGGGGAGGCCTACGCCAAAGAGGCGACGTCTACTTAAATTAAGCTGTAACACAGGGACCTAAAACAATGTTTGACATTAATATTTATTTTATTTGACATAAGCATACCTACAAATACATTAACATTTTTATTTTCATTTGACATAAAATTTATACAAGAGTAATTGTGGACATCGTATCGAAAGTGGATGAATAAATGGCTATTTTATTTATTTATTTTATTTAAATGATTGCACAGCGATGACTTGAATGTTGTGTTTGCTGTAATGAGTAAACTTTGATTCTTTGGCCAGTTCAGACAATTTCAAATGATGATGAAGTAGATTCGGTTACTTAAGATAGTTTGCAAATTTTGTAATGCCTGTAGATTTAACTTTTGTTTATAAACCTTATCCCTAATACATATTTTGACCTATATGTAGGTACGTGATTTCCGAATTTAATAATAGACTGTACGTAAATAAAGAAAATAAAGAAAAAGGTTTGTATATGAAATTATTTAGGTAATCGTAGTGTTATGCTCAATTTATAGTAAGAAAGAAAGGGTAAGCACGCTCCATCTTAGGCCATAGCCTTACTTGCTATCAGGTAAACTATGGTCAAGTGCAAACACGTTCAAGTTAAAAAAAAAAAAAAAAGAAAGAAAGAAAATATATTTATTGAGACACACACAAACTATAAATAAAATAAAATTATATAAATAAATTAATGTATATAAGATTTCTTCACCGTTCGCTTTATTTATTCAATTTATGTTTTGTATAAAAATCTCTCAATAAATAAACCGGTTCCTAACTGGCTACATTGAATAAATATCAATGATTCACGCGCTATGCCTAGGGTTACTGCTATTGTCTCTAATAAAGTCACAGTTCAAGGTGAAACGCGCTTGCTAGAACACCGTATGACAGGAACATAGACTCATACTAGCACATAGATAGATTAAATAAAAGTGACTTTTAGATATAAATAATTTGTAATAACTTTATGTTTGAAAAAATATTGTAATGATAACACTATGAATTCAATATTTGGGCTATTAAAATCACTTATGTCGCCCATTTGCAAATCTACTTCCAGTGAAATAGACTATTTTAAATTAGAATCTGATTTCAGCCATAAAAGAGAGATAAATAAATACGTTTGAATTAACATAAACTTAAATATTTCTGTATAATAATTAGGAAAATTTAGCTCAAAGTGAAATTACCGCCCATGGATGTTCTAAGAATTAAAAATATTATAATACATGCAAACATAATGTGCTACGTATTTTCAACAAGTATTTATATAAGTGTCTGCATATATGTAGATACATATTTCTAAACGAATTTGAATTCCGTTCTATCTATGAGAACTGAGATGTATATTTCTTTGCTCTCTGTATTAGACTGACCAACTGACCATGTCCTACATTCTCGCCTCACGACGAGCTTGTCAATTCTATTGTGAATATTAAATTAAAATGCCACATCTATATACGACCGGCTACTGCGTAAGTATGTGTTTACTAACAAATTTATGGAAGACTAAGCTCTCCCTTGAGTCGTATTATACTCATGACTGAGGGTTGTGACTCCCCCGGAGAATTAATTCGTTAGGGGAGTTCTCTGTGCAGATACATCGTGGTTGGCGCCTGGCGGTCTTTGCACGGAAGACACGTGTCCTTGGAAATTGTGGTCCTCAATTATGTCAGTTTCCTGACGATGTTTTCCTTCACCGCTAAGCGAGTGCAAATCCAGACATAACTTGAAAGTATAAGTCATTGGTAGGGCTGGATTCGACCTAGGGACGAAAATCAGACACTGGAAATGCTGAGCCACACTCGCTTTCTAGTCTAGGCACAAATGTTTATTAATATTTAGTTAAAAGAGCTACTATTATGTACATGATTTTGGCTGACGTTCCAACCTTTTCAAACTGTTTTTAACCTTTACATAAACTCAAAACAAAGCAATAATCCTCTCTTAAATAATTAACAAGAAAAGGGCCACTGGTATAATTTGACAAGCCCTTGCTGCTTTACCGCGCTGCTTCCTGTGGCACACCATTGTCAGAAAATGCTTCTCGAAATTCCCTTGTGACTACCTACATTCAGGTAAAAGTGATGCTTTTAGACGGTTACTATAGAAACAAGTTAAACAACATACATTCTTTTAATAATGTTTATACGTTCTTTTCTAAAAGGTAATATCAAAACTATGATGGTTGATATTAGTGAGCTCATATGTGGCCTTTCGTAAATGTTCATATTAATATTCATGTATGTTTATATTATACGCACAATATTCACTTGAATGGCCACTAACATGCTTAGATATGTACTTTCAGATATTGCCATATTGTACGTAAACCGTTTTTTAGAATAGTGCTCTTGAGTGAGATTCGTGCCTATAATACTAGAAATTTTAATAAACGTTTATTCGAAACTATTACATTAGTAATTTTCTTAAATACTTACAATTTTTATTGCAGATGCTAATAATTACTCTTGAAGTGTATTGAACACTAAAAGTAACTATACGCAGTTAAAACTAAAAGGTTACGTAGGATATCAATTTGTTAGGTAGTTAGTAGCATTTTGCTTGATGATTTTTATTAAAAAAAAAATATATTTCATTTTTATGTTAAGTAAAAAAAAATAAGAAAATTATTAAATTTGTATACTTAATAACTGTAAACGGGTTTGCGCCCAGTTAAGTAATCCGAGTTGGAAAAGTTTAATTACAGTTCGAACTGAATCGGCGTCTGACCTAAATCTGCATTAGAATGAAGGCGGGCTCAAGTGCTCCGACAAGTTGGAGCACAATCGCAGCTCCATCTTAATTTCAATCTCGCGCTCGGAATATAAACAGACCTGCTGAAGGATTAGAGCGGCATTTGACAAAGTTCCAGCCACTTTGCCTCCGCGGCGCGCGGCGTCTCGGCGGCACCATTCATCCGACTGCAGCCCGCACACGCTCCAACTATTCAATCTTATAATTGAACCAGGGATCGATATTTCACTGCAAACTGTCTCCGATAGATATAAAAGTTTAGATTACATGCGACGAGCGCCGTTTTGTTACAGCCATAAACTTTTGTTTTCATAGCCCGACCTACTTTGTCTCGCACGAGAAAAATTGCAAACAAAAGTTATTTTTACGGTACGTTTCACAGCCAATATAAAGTTTTGCGTAAGATGTGATATGACACAATCTTGAATAGCCAATAATGCATTCCGAAGCTCAATCTTAGATCTCATCCGAGTCATAAAAGTTTCCGCGACTCCTCGCGAGGAGATCCTACTTTATCCGACTTCTGAGAATAGACGAGTCGTGTTCCAATTTCAGCATCCGCAACTGATCAGTCCAGGAACTTGCTTTTATCTCCGACTTCTAAGCGCTACTTTATGTGAGTCGAGCGAAGTTTATATCGCTACGTTTCATCGTGGATTTCTGCAGTCTTTTTAATTCAATAAAACTGGGAAAGCTCGCTCGTTAGAGCCTTCGGCCACCTCGTTAACCTTATTACCGAGTGTAGAGTCCTGTGTGAAACATTCTCGCCGCTGGAAGGGCTGCTCGCACCCACGTTTCTGTGTGAATGAAGCCCGACCTATATTCAAAGTGGAAATACAGCTGGAGAGGGAAAATATGGCCGCGTGATATTCAAATTAGACCAATTTAAATTAATTATACACTTAAAGTAGTACGTTTTAATTGACTTCAGAAGGGGCTTTTCAATCTACGATAACCTAATTTCTTTATAAGTACGTATGACGAAAAAGTGTTGAACAGTAGAGCATCATAAACCAATACAAACCAAAAATATTTTTTTAGTCTCAAAATTCTTTCAGCCTGAAACTGAAAGACGAATCCATATGATTTCTTTCATGAGTTGGAAATATTTCGACTGTAATATAGAATCTTAAAAGCTACAGAATATTTATGGTGAAACAACGCAGGTAATGTCGAAGGCAACAACTAGTAATAACTACTACTGTACCTGCAAGTGGATACCACAAAAAGGCATAACATATTCACATGAGGTGCATATCGGTGTAAACAAAGTACCTACACAATAAAAACAACCACGTGAAGCATACGCCTGAAATTTTGCTGCAAGCAAGGTATGGTGAACAACTTTGTTAGTAACTAGGTTTTGATGTGGTTTATAGTAAAGGAAGGAATATTATATACTATTATAGGTAACGTCTAGTTCGTATTTGGTTTTGTGTTTTTTTTGTTAAATATAAAATGAATTTGTTTATTATGGTAAAGTTTTTGTTATGTCTAAGTTGATCTCCATAATCGATATCAAGTAACACTAAGAAACTAAAAATAACTTTAACGTTTTAACTTTATATATATCTTCGTTACCTTCTAATGGCAAACCCAAGAGCGAATCGGTTATTGGGAAAGCAAGTGTAGACAATTATCGCTTACCATCATGATTATGGAACTCTCAATCTGGAGCTCTATTTTCAGAAAATTATAACCTAGGGTCTTCAAATCCTGAGTAAATAGGTTTCTTCTAGGCAAGCGTGCTATATCTTAGACTACAGTGGTGCCTAACTTCAGACAGGTTGTACCTAGTCAAACGTATCCCTAATCTACTACAAAAAATAAGTCAGGTTTTCCTTCCTGACGCTATTACTCCAGAACGCACAAACCGATTTTCACGGTTTTGCATTCGTTGGAAAGGTCTCGGGCTCCGTGAGGCTTATAGCAAACAAAATTCGCGAGCGACGCCACGGGCGTCCACTAGTCCGTGTTAAAAATAATGTGATCAAGTTCTACAAATACCTACGCTATTGTTCTGAAATATACATCTAGGTACATTTTTACACTTTATTTTTTCTTTACATGTTTTTATACACGCACATAATCTAGCGATCTTCAAGCGAGAGTGAATCAGATATCGGGTAAGCACGCTCCATCTTAGGCCACAGCCTTTGCTTACCATCAAGAAAACTATGGCCAAGTGCAAAACCGTACTAGTAAAGATAAAAAAGATTTTTATTTATAATAGAACTTGTATTGTTTTGTTTTCTGTTTCAAACTGCTACTAGAAATAAATCCAATAGTTCATTTAACCCATTGAGGCCGTCCTTCCAGCTAACACGAGTATGTCGTCAGGAGCGCGGCGATAATTTACTCCGGCCCCCGGGATCAACCCGGATAAACGGGCGCGATAAATCTGTAACAAACATTTTTATTGTTTATCCCGTCACGTTTATGTATTATTTGACGATAAATCATACAAACACTCCTATAAAATAGTAAGATTGTTTTGTCTATAGCCATGTTGTCAAGCGTCGCTTTCTAAAAAAATAGTAATAAAAGAATAAAATATGTGAAACACTTGCATAGAAAGTACCCATTTACAGTATGTAGGTTTGAAAGACTCTTGTTGAAGAAGATTATTTATCTGGAAGTACAGATTTCCTTATAATTTTCAAGTTGTATAATGTTAATTTGTTGATATTGTCACGCGCCGCAACAAAGGCGCAAAATTGTAATGAGGTCAGCAGTGTTATAATAAACTTTAAAACACAATAAATCGCAAGCAAAGCCGTGGGATACCACCGATGTATGTATAATATTTTATTTGACGTAAATTTCCGTCATAAATACTTCGACAACATCGTTCTACTCGTTCAGGATGTGATGCTGAAATGTTTTATGTGAAATATCGATCAGTTTTTATGATTTGGTAATAATATTATTCGAGAGTTTGTTTTTTTTATAGCCTGACCTACTGACAGTGTTTTGGTTACGTTGTGTTTACATTTAGATGTATGATACATAAAACATTTTCATTGTAGTAAATATAGCGCAGAAGGTCTTTTTTCTTATACTAAATTATGGTATAAAAGACGCAAAAGAACTTATTGAGATCGTAATAGCTATAACGATATCGTGACTTTTGGATTTCAAAACCAAATTATCATTGTATGTAGGGCAAGCCTGCTATATTTTTAAACAAGTTAATTTTAAAACCGTTTTCGACATTGACAAACTTAGCATCAAACTATTACCAACTATAAACCAATATCTCAAAGATCTATCAATAGTAAAGTTGTGATGATATTAATCCATCATCGTTATAGCTGTTGTCCTGAACTTGGCCATCTCAAGTCGGGATTGTTCTCAACTACTCCAACTCTGATTAACAATCGCCGAGCTGTCCCACTCAAGTACTATAAGCTATTGTGTTATACAGGTCTATTTTAAGTATAGTTTATGTAAAGTTTATACCTACCCAAAATTAGAATTATTAGACTTGCTCAGGATGTTGATCGAGTGTTGTTATTTATATTCGTTGTGTTTCCGCGGGCGTAAACTGCCATCTCACGTCACAGGGTCCTCGACTCCACATTGTATGACATAAACGTATATTGAGTTTAGTTTATGAGGGTGTAACTTATTTTTTTCTGTAAATAAAGTATTTTGTATTTGTTTTCTTTGAAAAGGGGCCGATGCTCAGTTGTGAGTGATAAATGGCTTATGATCATTATAACTGAATCGGAATACAAATGAAGAATGTAACAAAACAGTATACATACTATTTTTTTATTTTATCACACAGTTAAAGTTAAGGGCAATTTTCTAACCGATAAAGTGTGTTAAAAAGCTAAAATACCACTTAAGATTTGAAATTGGAATTGTTTATCGGACAACACACAAAACAATCGCTGATCGGCCATTTACACAAACAAGCCTTAAACACCCTTCGTATAAACTGGCAAATCACACGTCACTTCAAGTTTATCTAACAAAATAGACGTACCTATACGAGCTGAAGGCGGGAAGAGGAAAATAATAAAGCGAGGATTTATATTTAAGGATTTATTGTTTTATGTAGACAGTACGGCTGATGCTCGCGCTTTTATTTCGAGAACCCTTGCAGCCCTTTCGAGATAACGGGGACTTAGGATGGGTGTACATTGTCGCTTAAAAACATGTAGTAATTTTCAGCAAGATATTTTTTAGTTTATGCCATACTTTTACACTCTTATGCCGTTGTATTCTTGCTCTTTTTACTTGAATATATAAATTTGTATTGGTGTATTATCTTCCGAAAGCAAAGAAAGTGTAATTTATTCATATGCATATGTTTTTATCTACAATTCAAACGTTACATATTCGTATTGTTTGTTTTAATGGCAATGTCGGAAAATAAACATACACCTTGGTAAAAAACTGAATATAAAAATTCATACTGTAAATTTTATTTATAAAAAGTACAATAATAAATTCAAAGTGCTCCAAAACTTTCCTGAATGCCAATAAATAAAGTTTGTACACCTAGAGACGTAGCTTAAGAACTACATATTTTAAATGTATGTGTCCAGAATGGTACGAGCAGCTACAGTACATACATGTTTTTTTTTCGATTGAAAGACAGATTCAATTAGATATTGAGAAAACATTTACCGGTGTGTTGTCTGTTCAACTGTCTTTCCTTTTTTAGTAATTTTTATTTTACGTTGGATTTTATTTGCATTGTATCGAAAAGCTATCTAAAGCGACACTTTAGCTCCTCCGATGTGGCTTACATACCTGTAACTAGCTGGCTCTCAAATAAGACTTCCGGAGCACGCCATTAGGTCCTTTGCCTCGCATCGTAAATTAGAGAGTAATCTAGACAGATTGTTTTATTAAAAGCTGCTAGCACTTCAATCTTTCTAATTGTGCCGCTGTTATAAGTTTGCTTGCTAATTAAATCAGCTACATCCTAAATAAAAGGTACATGTCTGATCTATAAACTAGTTTAACGTAAGGTTTTGCTCAATAAATGAATGCTGAATACTGTTCAAGCCAGTTAGTTTTATAAAAATCAGCAAACACTTCAATCTTTGTCTTTGCCCTTATTATAACAATGTGTCCTCAGCTTTAGAGCAGCATCGGGGCAAATATCCGTCTCCAGTGTAATTGGAAAGCTCGCGACAATAACCGAGTGGGGTGACGCGATGTGCCTACATACTACCTACTACTCACAATTTTGCTTTAATTCGACTTAATTTAAATACATCATATATCTTTGCTTTTAAACTTAAGTAAGCTCAAGCTTAATACCCAAGTTAGTTTTTCCCTAATAGGTATACAGTCTTACTGTGAGCTGGAGCACTTCCCATTAAGCTTTCGTAAAGATTTTTAGGTATATGTTTTTATTCTGAAGTAGTTAGAAATCGTGTGTTTAGTTTTTCCCCTAATTTCCTTCAATTATTATTGTAGACTAACTTAATTACTTTCAGCATCACTTTAATTAAAAAGACAGGGCCATCAATCTTTAAATGAACTGACTCACGAATAAGAATAAAAATATACTGTAGGTACTCAATGCTGTGTTTTATTTCTTTTTCGATAAACGACAATACACGAATATAAACAATATTGTGAAAGTTGTATTTTGCCAGACAAATAAATCGAAACTAATCCCTAAAGCCAAGGCTTTGCTAGTTGCAGATTCATGAAAAAAACTAATATTTTGTTAGCGAACCTCATTTTATTAATCCGCTACGAGCAGGTCGTGCAAAGAACTGCTACGACGTAGTTGTCTACGAAATCTGACCTATGATTAATTTTATTATAATGAGGGTTCTTTACGTATTTCATGTTGATTATATTAAATTTTATTTAATGATAACTATGTTTCTTTCTATAAATAAAATTGTTTATAAACTATTTCATCAATGCACAAATTAAACTAAAAAACCCGAAGATGATGTAGTACTGATCACATGTAGACGTCAATTTTTGAACTCCCTTTTTCATTTACGCCTATTTTTTCAGATAATATTATTTGAGGCAAATTTTGATCAAGCTCAAGCCAGCCATATTGTAGTCAAGGTTACACTTATCCATAAAAATCTGACATTCCACAGATTTCATCAGTACATACAAACATATGTACGGGTAAATATCGTAGTTCTGCGGATCATCGCAAGGTGCGTCGGGCGGAAGAGGATCACATAGCTACGCAACTATGTCGGGAAAAATAAACGCAACGTTTGATGAAAAGCTGAACCACACTAGATGACAAGTTGAATTGCACCTATGGAACTCACAATGGTATTTTGTAGTAGATATAATACAAATTAGTTTATATTGAAATTTTTTCAACATATCATGTGTTACCAGCCAATTACAATGGCAATGTAGATGATGCTAGTGTTTTTGTATACTGGTAAACTGATTTGGAAGGTATACATATATTTGGCACGCAAGTATGTATGGATCTTGAATGAAACGAATAGTTAAAATTTTAAGTATTAATCGTTTTAATTGATTGTATCATTTCTCTAATGACAAGTTTAATAGGGTCTTATTTATTTCCCCCCCACTTTTCCATTTTTTGACACAGGAAAACCTCTTTCAAACTTAGTTTACTTTATATACCTATACATTAACCATAACCATACAATAACTCGGACGTGCTATAAATGTGCACTGCGACTGCACACGTATGATTCCGCGTCACTGCCTCAACGAACGCTCATACATATTCCGTCGGTAGCGAAAAGTGGATTGAAGTGTATCCCAGGGTCTACATTATGGTTCTGTAGCTTGCTACTGCTGCCTACTGCTATAAGTATCGAGATTTACTTTGAACGTAGTATTAATTAAAATTAGGTATACTAAGTACAGCAAACACATCAATTCATCGTCAATTAACTCTGCGGGAAGTCATGACCCTCAGTAGGTAATGAGGAATACTACTTAAGGAGGAGAAGGATACCAAATACATATTTAGTATATGATGATGACCCAAATCGAATAACGTAGGTACCTAGACATCGCTCGATATCTATCGATAGTGGTGTATTTTTTATTTACATGGTTCGCCTGCCTGATGTTAGGCGCTGCTGGGTTTAACACGCTAACATCTTCTGAAGAGTTTTCTTTATGCATCAACAACAATGACTCTATATTGCTAAGATCTAAGCATCAAAGCAAATAGTTTGGTCAGTCTTTATGTCAGCTAATACTGTTTTTTTTTTAAATTGGTATAATTAATTAGACCGAATTATCAAAACGGACTTTCTCTCCCTCCTTCACATTAATCATGCCGTTAATCGTAATTAGATTAAAAATAATGTGACTAAATGAGTATACCTTGTTAATTTTCTGCCGCAGTAAGCAGAAAACGAATAAACCGAGTTGTCGGTACCGAGACACGCAATAATTACATTACTTACTTGCCTACTTACATAAAATTAAAAGTATTTTTAGGAAGGGAAGAAAAATAGGAGATTTTCGTGTAAACGTGGATTGAAATTCATAGTCAAGAGTTTCATGATTCATCATATATTATATGATCATTATAAGGATATTAAAAGAAACATATTTTTAAAAACATTGGCCTTTTACATTTATTGGTGTCCAAACTATTTTATTCGTAATTCAATTCAATTTCAATTTTAATATATCTTTATTTACATAATAAATTATAAAAATTGTACAGACCAGTGTTTGTTCTTAATCCTAGAAGCACAAAACCCGATTGTTACCACTATTCTTCAAGCAAATTTTGCTTTTTGCTAACTGTTTGCTGGAAGTTTTATGTAAATTTATCCAGTTATTACAAACATATCTACTTGTTTTGATTATGTAGTCATATTTTAGATGTTACTGCATAATTAAATAAATTTTGTAAATTACTAAAGTTAAGAAACTGTTACAGATAAAAAATAATGTTTTCTGTAGGTGACAAATTCATTGCTCAGAATTCGCTATTTAATTGTAGATATTCATAGTAAAACATTTAAACTAGTTAGTTAGAAATTTTGAAATTAAAGCTCGCTACTTTCATACAGTTTACAATAATACTCTAGCTTTTGCCTACGACGTCGCACGCGATATTATACACATACAACCTTCCTCTTGAATCATTCTATCTTATAAAAAAAACTGCATCAAATCCGTTGCGTAGCTTTAAAGATCTAAGCATATGTACATATGTACATAGGGGCAGACGCGAGAAGCGCCTTTGTTTTATACTATGTAGTCATAGTGATATGTACATAGTAAGATGCCTCATAAATCACCGGCAGTAAATAGTGCTAAGTAAGGCACAGAGGGCTGTTGAAACTGTCTGTCAGAGATAAGCAGGCTGCCGCCTGTATTGTTCATACTTAGCTGCTTTGTCGCAACCTAGTTTACACGAGGCTTAGCCGAGAGGAGATATGTACTCGCATGCAAGGTTAATTCTCAAGCACGTGTGGAGAAGTTAAGCAAAACTGGGAGATGATATTAATAAAAACTTTGGTCTAGATGTGTGGTATCTAATTAATTTGTGTTCGTTGTGTGATCCCAAACGAGAGTCGATAGTAATAAATTGGAAAATATCCGTAAAAAAAAGTCTGGACATGTGTTTCCAATTTAATTAGTTGTTATATGTTGCGTGATTGCACACAGTGGAAACAGTTGATATTTTGAAATTGTTCGATCTTTAAAACTGCAATAAGTAATCTGTCTGACTGTATGTTCAGCTCATAGATAAATCAACAAGACTCCAAATTAGGTGCTTTTGTATTTGATAAAAAAAAGCTTTGTCTAGAATATTTTATGTCTATTTGAGTTATATCTTGAGTCTCAATATACGTACAAAACATTTTACGTTACCTACATTTGAACTACAGAAATGCTGAAACATTTATATCATGAAAAATCAGTCCTGATAGCTGTTGTCTGTGCATCAAAAGTCCATTATGATTGCGTCAAACACATTGAATACTTGAACCCCGCATTGCGGGCCCAATACTACAGCAACAATATCACGTCAATATTCCCGTAGCCGTACTATTACGTTGCGTAAATATCGGATTCGCATTTGATCTGGAACAAATCAGTCGGTATCGGCCGTAACCGTCATCTCCACAATGATAAATTACTCCTGTGACCCGCTTACACAATGTAACTAATATTCTTTTGAATAATGAGCGTAATACGACAAACGTCTGCGAAATAGGGTAACCTATGTCAGATCCCGCTTTATTACCTGAGATATTGCGTCTAAAGTGACGCCTAGGGTACGTTACGAAGGAAAATTCGTTTATACGTACATACAATGATTAAATATTAAAGGTTACATAAGAAAACACGTTCCTAAAACGACAAGTAATTATGTTTTAGAATTTTCAGAACGTATTGTTCCTCTATTTATTTATTTAGTTACTAAAGTACCTAAATGTTTATAATATCTTTGCTATTGGTCAATATAACTAGCAACAAGACTATATCGTTTTATGAGGCAAAGGTCCAGCATTCAATCATGTTGGATCGTGACGTAACTTTCCGGATATTCCGTAGAAGTTTCGTAGGAAAATCCAATTTGGGCGTTATTTTTTGCCGGAACGAGCTCCACTCGTCACTCGATTAAGGAAGTGTTCATTAAATTACGCGATTGCCGAGCCGAGGCCCAGTTTGCCAAGCAGACTGCACAGCCGATAGGAATTCCGACGGAATCAGCAAAAAGCCCAGCTCTGCGCTCTGCCCTTCGGCAACGGAACTAATTGAAAATAAACCTCCCCAAAACAAATGCCAATTCGAAATGAAACTGTTGTTGCAATAAAATAAAAATTAAAAGCACATTCGGAAATTGGGTTTCAAAATAGAGCAATAACAGTATTTTATTATGTACATTAAGTTAGTCGTCTAGAAGTGGTTGAAGTTGGCAGAACTCCAGAGCGTCGAAACCTCAGATTTATTGCTCGGACGTAGAGTTAGTGAATGTGAGAATCATAAACTTGTAGCCACTGTATTGCTTGGCTATTATCAAGTTAATTTCAATGTAAACTTCCTGCGTAGTTGGATGTCCAATTTTCCGTCCTGTACAAATAGCCAATATGAACTAATCAAAGCTCAAAACCGAACGAATATGAAAAAATCATGTCGATATCGTGAAATTGAAATGTACAATTTTCGTTCGACAAAAATAGAATAAATATCGTTTTTAATATCCGAACCAAATTGTTCAAATTCTATGCGCAAAAAAAAGTCATATTGTCCATCGATACGTCCACGTGTCATTATTCTAACCAATGTGGTCAATAATTAAGAGAAAAAGGCTTAAAAGTCAAAGTCCATTAGCGTTATTTCCAGCATCTGGCAGGCTGCAGGCTGGTGTCGCTGCTATTTGCGTCCTCCCGCGGACACGCATTATCCCTTCTTTGACCCTCCCCTATAAATATTCCTACAGAGTTACTTGTCTGGTGGTTACTAACCTTATAAGCTCATATTTTCTGATATATGACATAATTATACTCAATAGCAAACAGACTTTTAGCCCCTAAATTAAAGGTAAGTTGTTAGTAAGCCTTATTCGTCAATATGAATATCAGTCAATTATCTGCAAGAGTTTCAAAACCTCCACATCGCATAGCATACACATTTTATGTAGCAAACTCGTTCAAAAAAGTTGTACTGTTTTAGTTACCAGAAACCATGTACCGCAGTTTAAAACGGATCATTTCCCACGTTCGTCAACCTGTCTGGCTCCGAATTATCGAAGGTTTTACTACCCCGACGTGTTGTGCTGATTTTATAGAGGTAGCCGTTACGGACGTCGATAATTTCAGCGTCAAAAATTCATCCCTCTTACGGGAATCGTAAAAAAATACGGCGTTCGACCAATTCTTAGAAGTGTAGAATAGATCTTTTGGTTTCTTTCTTGTTAACTATGTATTTAAGTTGTTTTTAACTGTGTGTTATTTTTTCATGTAAAACAGAGGAAAACATGTTTTTTTATTATATTTCTAAACCAATTTTCTGTTACCTACGAATATGTAGTTACTTAAATAATTTATAAATTTATCTATCCGTTTATTCTGTACATTGTTTTGACGCTCCTTTGCGATGAACTAATCGAATAGCTCTACATATACGTTCCTGTATGTAAATCAAGTTGTAGATACGACAGATGCCAATTTCCGGTTCACCTCGCCTTCAATCCATTAACCGAAAGTATCAGCCAAGATTGATGGGCTGGATGCTCCGCTCTGTCTGCTATACACATACATATTACATACAGCCATACATACATACTGTATTCATACAAACATATCACGTATGGCTTGATGTGTAATACTTTGGACGTCGTAGCACACGTTGCGTAAAAAGTAATTATTCAATAAATTAAATTCCAAAGTAATAATTCTTCAAACTTATCAGTATTAGATCGGAAATAATTAACTTTATAACAAACAAATGAACAATGCATTTTATAAAAAAAATTGTGATAAAGTACATAAGTATGATAAAAATCAACCAAACTCTTCATTTTATTTATACTTCCTACACAAAACAAAAGGCGTTGCTACGGGATACTAACAGCACCTACATAACAATTCGATACACAAATATCCATCGATTATCACGCTCCATCTGCTTACCTATCTATCTACACAAACATTCTCGCATCAGCTCAACCTATATCCGACTCGAACAGTTTGCTCAGGGAAACACATTTTCAGCCCTTTCGGCAATCGCGATAAGTGAATCAACAGAGCAATGGTGACGTGAACTAAATGGGCCCGAGCACAATCAAATTTTCGTAGAAATCTCATGGCCCAATTAAATTTGAGCTGCCACCAGCACTGGCCTGATGGAATAACGAGCTGGCTGTTTACATTGCTGCGAGCTGCAGGGATTATTGGAAAAATACGGATTTAGCTAAAGGTATAAAACCTATATTACTAAGGTATGATCTGAAACCCCTATTTTTTGCAATACATATTTACATAGAAATAAGATTTCAAAACAAACAGAATTTAATTTAAAGAGTAATAAAAACCCAACCATCCATAACATATCTATGAAGTTTTGTATAACAGTGCTTAGTGTTAATCTTAAAGAATTAAAACACAATATACACAAAATTTTAAGTTTTGGCTGATATGGTAAGCTACATAGCTAGATAGTTTGTTAGTCAATTAATTTATGCCTCGTTCAAAATGCTAACATACTCGCCGGAATCTAATTATGGTAATGAAGTGTGTTGTATTACAGTGTTACTTAATGCAATTAGGTGTAAATACGTAATCCACTTGGTTTTACCGATGCATTAAACATTTAGCTCGCTGGGTTTCTAATCTAAGCACTAATGGTTAGTCAGTGGAGAAATTATGATAAATTACATTGTATTTAGTTTTCGGATCATGCGGATCATGATCATCATTCGTCAGTTTATAAAATTTCTCACAAAGTTTAAGTTTTATATTTATTACTAATGGATGCCCATGGCTTCGCTCTCCTGACACTCATAAGACAAGACCTCGTAAGTAGTCTACATACCAAAATTCATGACGATCCGATCAGCCGTCTAGATATTGTTGGAACTCTGCTATAAATTCAAAGTACCTACAATTTTTTTTTTAAATATCTTGAATGTCTAGATTTTCGACCCTCTTCAGGGTGTATAATAGATTGGTCGATTATGACGTAAATGATAAAAATATCTCAAGGTAAGCATATTTCTAATTCAATCCTATTACAATTTACACGGCTTTGCGAACGAACCTTGTAATTTAAACCAAGTTCGTTACTAGGAAGCACATTTATTACCCAAGTTAGGCATCCGCAGGTTTCTGGCAGCGGCTTTATTTGGCCGAATACGTCCGCGGAGACCTGTACATCCATTACAAGTTTCTGTAACGGGCCAAAGGAAGTCTTACATAAACTCTGCCTACAACGTAGGGTAAATCACAACATAAGGACTGCCAAGTTTTCAAACTATTACTTGTAAACTTACAGAGGTCGCTAGTTTCTTTGCGTGCGTGGTTTCCTTAGTTAATCTTAAGACTTTCTAGGTAATCTAGTGTTGTAAAGTATTGTATGATTTACTTGTTGTTTTTGTTGTAACTTAAATTGAAAAAGGAAAAAAGTGTTTAAAGAAAATATTATCCAAAAAGTATGCGCAAAATTGTTTTTATATGATATGTTGATAGGTTTTACCTATCAACATATCATATAAAAACAATTTCTTAGGCAGGTATAGTTAAAATGAGTAATTTTTCAAAAGTGATGACTGTAATAAACTTTGCTAGGAAATTTCTGCATAAAATTTAATGTTAGATTGAAAAAAAAAACACTAATTAAAAAAAAACATAGAGTACCACCCAGCGTGGTACATGAACTGGACTATCTTCAGGCTTTTCTAACGATTTTGTAAAGTGCCCCTCTTTTTGTTGTAGTTAGAAGTAGAAGTAGTATGTTTAGTTTTTCTTCCCCTGTAAAATATAGTTTGTCACAGAATCAGGATATCTCCGCCTTAAAATCCCTCCCCTACCCCCTAGCTCTAGTATTTATCTGCCGCGCTGAGTCAGGCAATTAGCGCAGGACTCTCTCAGACGCCCTCCAGGCCTCTAAACGTGACGAATTTACCTTCCTCGCTAGTTGGACACTTGGCTCTCCCACGTTGCAACTCATGGTTTTTGGACCACCGAAAAAATGTTTCTTATGGGGAGTAATGAGCAGTTTGTTGAAAGCTTCCCGTTCAACAACTTGTATAACGTTGTATGTTGTACCAAAACGTGTGGAAGTGGAAGTTAAAATCTTTTTTTCTCTACACAAATAAAAAAAAAATACTTAGTATGTAGTCATATTTTGTAGTGAAATTATGTGTTTATTAAAGACTATTTATCATTTTCGTTCTCAACAGCAGTGTAATTGTTAGGAAAAGGACAAATAAATTGATCAAGTGTTGCCATATTTTTACCACTTTGTAGTTTTGTAAATTGTCAATATTTTAAGACCCATTTTTTCCGCTCATAAATCTAAAACGGGCGATTTCGTAATGTCATTCAAAGTTCCCAACAGACTTCACGAACAGACTCCGTCTTCATTAACCATCGACTGTAAGCGAAGAACAAAGCAAAGAATATCACAAATTGAAAGTCCCCACCCCGCCGTTTAATATAAACACAAAGAACAAAAATGTTTGATCTGGTACAGTCTATTGTTGGCCATGCATTTTAATCAGTGTCTCGGGACTGCCTAACAATAATTTTCGAATAGACGCTGAGGGAATTAAAAAGAAATGATTTAATGTACGGAACCCTGCCGCCGAGTTTGCTAATCATTTACTGACAAAGGGAAGGCTTAACGTTTTGTCTGTATTTAAATGAGTTTGACATAATTTCATAATCTTATTGAAAGTTTGTGTTTGATTGCGATACTCCTAATTTTACAATATCAATACATTCATATTATGATCACGACTTATTTACAGAAGTAACGCGGTGGTTATGAAGTAATTTCGCTTTTTTTAATGACGACAGGCCATGATTTATTTGATAAGATTTTAATTGTTTTTGTGTTCTTAGCATAAACGCCTCAGCTATTATATCTACTATATTTTCTACAAAGTCTTTGGTGAAATCACTTCCCAAATTATTGTGGAACGGGCAGTAAATCTGTGGAAAGTCAGTAATCGATAAAGGAGCGAAGTTTAGACCGATTGAGCCACTTTCCGGATCGAAGGATATTTCCTCGTCAACATCTGCTACAGTTATTTCGGGGTGGAATGAATATTTTAGTGGGGTGAGACAGACACAGTACAGTGAAAGAGAAGCCTTGCCTTTACTTTCTATTGCTTATCACATAATCCCACTAATGTTCTAAAAGTTTATACGTTCAAACTGGATAAAATTTGGTCAACATTTGGTAAGGATAAATTGTTAGATTAGAGTCTATCTATACCAAATATATCCAAGTTTTAATCATTAAACTTTTGGTCATAGTACTTTTATTCCGAATCAACGCGGGTTATAAACACTGTGGGACGCTGTGCTTGATAATTCAATGTAGTTCGATGCATATATAGCACTGCCAGAAGAAATCTATACTAATATTATAAAGCTGAAGAGTTTGTTTGTTTAAACGCGCTAATCTCAGGAACTACTGGTGCGAAATGAAAAATTATGTTTGTGTTGAATAGACCATTTATCGAGGAAGGCTTTAGGCTACATAACATCACGCTGCTACCAATAGGAGCGAAGAAACAATGGAAAATGTGAAAAAAGAACGGGGAAAATTATTCATCTTTGAGGGCTTCCGTTGCGTGCGCTGCAAAAATGGTTCAAGTCGTGGGTATAATTTACAAAAACTGAAGAGGTTGTTTGCAAAAATAAATATTATGCCTAAAATAACTATCCCACGCGGACGAAGTCGCTGGCATAGCTAGTTAAATATACGTCTGATAATAAACTTTCAGTTTATATATGATGTTTCAGATTCAGAGTGCCCCTGTGCGTTTACAAATTTATTGCTTACGCCAGTCCATTTCTGTTTTATGTGAATAGGAGCAGCAAGGAGGCTGCATCTAAATCCGGACATTTGGAAACTACAACTGAGTGTAATTGGACAGAGGATATTGTAAAACTGTCTAGGATATCGCTATTTTAAACCTTGATGTAATATAAGGCATTTTCAGGAGGTTAGAATCTTCGAAATATCCTTTTAATAATATAAATCTAATACAATACATAATAAAAGCGCGATATATTTGCAAAAAAACTAACTCTTTTAGAAGGTAATTCAGTATTTAGTCGTAGTAGTATTCATTTCTTCAGCAATAGCTTTTTAAGTACCTACCTATGTACATATTTTTTAAGCTAAACTGAGCTGTTTGGATATGGTTTTTTTAATTTTATTAATGTATAGACAAATCAATCCCGCTAAACCCTAAAATTGCATGTGTGCAAGTATGAATAAATAAATATAAATAAACATGCCAAAATGTACACACCCACAGCTTCCACAGTGTGCTTGTGACAGGAAATTGTGTATGTGCAAAATGTGTTTGTCTTACTTTCCTGAATGTGTTCGTATTTGATTTCTTGTCGCAAAATAAATAATTTTCATTTCATTTTCATTTCACCTGAGCCCTAGGTTTATCCCCTCTCCAGGCGAACATTTCATACCTATTCACAAGGTTCTTGCTATTTCACACTCGATCGCCTCCGATCATACCCACATCAAAACTAGAGATACGCGGTCTACACAAAATAATATTATACACGACTATCCTTCAAAATGATTAAAGCACGAGTATCTTGCTATCATACTCCCATCAAATGTTGACAGGTGTGATTTATTTTATTTTTGAAGAGACTTTCGCTGCGCATCTTGGCGGAATACCCCTTTTGGAGAAATATGTAGTGTAGTGTTGTTCTGCTGCGACAACTGAACACTAGATACATACATATTTCTCCAAAGCTCTCATTTGCAATGAGTTTGTGCAAAGTAACGCCTGATTCAATAGATTTTATCTCAAAAGTATTTCCAGCTAGGGGCAGTTTACCAAGTGCAGTCGTTCTAGAATGTCTTGTTTAACTAAAAACGGGTTTGCACTTGACCATAGTTTGCCTGATGGTAAGCAAAGGTTATGGCCTAAGATGGAGCGTGCCTACCAGATAAGAACCGATTCACTCTCGCTTTGAAGATCGCTGGATTATAGGGCGTGGGGAACAGGGAGTCAGGCAGGTCTTGTCAAACAAAGGTGCAGACACAACACAATTTGCTGTAAAGCGTAAGCCTATTTGTTCGTGTTTTATAGTTTGTAGTGTTGAGTGTTATAGAGTTAATATGCCTACGCAGATAGTGGCTACTAATTTGAATGGTAAAACATCTTTATCATAAAAATTGCAACGCAATCTTCATATGTAGCGTAGGCTATTTACAAGTATTATTGAGTATAATTTACAACGTTAGGCGCGTACAGTCACACTTACTCTTATCAATGATATTTATATAATATTTTGTTTAACGTTTTACGAAAATAGCCCTAAATTTAAATTCAAAGTAATAACAAATCAGAAAAATATAATCCGTTTCACGCTCGAAATTGCGCTGAATCAAATTTCCCCAAAAATCTCGTTACAGCGTTGGTCGTCGCTTTAGAACGTTATGTTAGGTATGAACGTTACAAGAGATTTATGCATGAGTAGCAAGCTGTATGTGAGTATATTGTGTACTAAGTAATGGATCGAATCAAGGCTTGTAAGTACCTATATGATCATCATCGGGTGCCATCTTCATATTGAAGTTCGGAGGTTGGTAAAAAAACTCGCGATCCCATGCTGTTTTCTTTTAAATGCGCGTAGCAAAGCTTCTGTAAGTTGGTATCGCCGAATCTATAAGATAAGTTACCTACGTTATTAAACTATGTCACTACCTAGTGCCTAAATTAGGATGCGTATTTTATTATTTAAAAAAATAAATTTATTTATGTAAAAACTTAATGTCTGCGTACATACCTACATATTACCAGAGTTTTTGTTTCCTTTGTATTGGTGCTACACGTAAGTTTTACTGGGCTTTGCGCTAGGTATCCTATGGGATCCTTTGTTGCAAAGCCGCAGTATAAATTTATTTATTTATTTAATAATTATCAAAACGGTCGCAACCAATTACATTAACTATTTCATACTCACTCAATCACTTAACAATGTCATATAATAATTAAAATATATATAATAAGTTGTCAAAAGTAAAATAATAATCAGTCCATTCAAAATAAAGTATGTAGGTACATTACAATTCATATTTACAATTACTTAATTTTATAACAATCACTTAATCTTACATCGTGAAATCAATCTATTTCTAAGTATACTAACTAAGTAATTTATACAATCATTAAATCATCTGCTCGCAAAATCTCAAACACGCTAACATAATAACCGGCCAAACGTCCGTAAACAAATCACACGTTGGGTTGGCAGCGAGCAGCGCGTTGAGTGCGGCGAGAGTGCGCGGGAGTGGGGAGTTAAAAGGTCGATATCGTTTATTGAGGGAAATGAGCCTACAACATATGAAATAGAAAACAAGCACATCTATGTAGGTCTAGGTACCATATATTATAATTTAGAACAGGCTAGGTTAGGTTAGGATGGAATAAGTACAGTACTACTTCTTAGGTACTTTATGAATTGCACATATCATGTGTACATCCTAACTACTCATATTTACTATAGTAAAAAATCTGGCCCTGAGAGCCCTGAAATGCTTTTTACTAAATCCTCGTCTGGCAATGGGGAAATGAAGAAATTATTTGACACCTTTCATATGTATAAATATATATGTATACACATGGAATAAATACAATCAAAATACAATATTTACACCATATTAACACTAATAGAACTAAAAAAGAGTATTTACATCTAAACTAAATTTAAACAATCTACATGTGGTATGGAGCCAAGAACGCTGGCTGCATTCCCACGCTGGATTGCTATAGAAATCCTTTGCGCAAGGAACCAGCCAGCGTTCTTGTCTCTAGTGATGTCAATCAACATTTTATTTATTTATTTTATAAAAGACTTCGTGCTTTTACCCCACGGACCAAAAGTTTCGAAGCCAAGCGGTACGAAAATATAATCAGTCGATAATGATGTATATTTTTTTAGCCGCTTGGCTTCTTCTGCTGCGTCCGCCGCGGCTCCTGCCGCTTGTACTGTTCCACTGAGGCGAGAAGGAGCTAGTGTATCGACGCAAGTTGCGTCCTTTTACAAGAGCTTTTCCCCGCTCCCAGGGAATCAGTGTGAGGCCATCGGGGCGCTTACCATCGTCACGGACCATGCCAATCGGTTCAAGAACTGATGGTACGTTGACAGTGGTAAGTGCCCGTCTCACTATATCATTCAGCGAGCCGTAGCGGGAGAATCTGCCTGCACTGCGAAGGCATGAAAGTCCGTGGAGGCCCTTCCTATCGACATCGCTACCACATGTGCAACTGTGTTGTTCGACAATAGCAGCTCCAATTCGCAAGCCGATAGCGATTCTGAAACTGCCATTGTCGAAAAGTGTACCGAGGTTGGCAGAAGGGAAGGCATGTAGCCATTGGCCAGATTCGTGTTGAGACACTGCTTGAAGCATTGCGCGATCGTTGTCACCTATTAAATTTTGTTTTAAAGAGTTAAATTGCTTCTGTACCAATGGAGCATCCCAAAGTTTTTGGCAGAATGGTTCCAGGATGTCAACATTGGTACAGAGAGATGTCCACTCTCTCACTGCATCTGCCGCACAATTTATCTCAACTGACGATAATTTCAAAATAGATGAACAAAGTTGAGATACGCCATGCACAGAAGACAGAAAGGCAGGAAGTGCAACACTAGAAATTTTGCGAATGCCGATACCACCCGTTCTAATAGGTAAAGTTGCTTGTGTCCAAGAGTTCGTTGCGAGGTTCAAATTTAGAATTTTTTCCAATGCTGTTTTTAGCGTGGTATCTAAGTCTTGTAAAACATCTAAATGTTTCCAGATTGGGCAAGCTCTTAAAGCGTAAGTAAATTTTGGTACAGAAAGGCAAGATTTAAGTATGGTGTATGCAATGTGTGAATTTAGATAACCCAATCTGTGAATATTTTCCGAAAGCAACTTCAATTTCTTTTCTAAAAAGGGCCCGATACTATCCTCGCAAATTGGGGCACCTAGAAGGCAAAGTGATTTGGAATCAAGAATTTGTATATTTGGAGCTATTTTTTGAAAACTTTCAATCAGGTTAGTACGTTCATGATTATTGAATTTTTTTGACAGGTGTAACTCACATTTATCAAAATTTAAAGTCAGATTAATTTTTTGGAAATTGTTGATCAAACTTTGAAGATCATTTAAAACTGTATCAGCTTTGCCCACTAAGGTGCCATCGTCCAGGTACCACACGTTTAATTTGGAAGAATTGAATTGGAATATGGTGACTTTAAGAAAAAATAGAATTAAGCTTGTTAAATTTGATAAACCATTTATAGAGCGTAATTTTAGTATATTCTTTTTTATGAATAAGCGAGATAAGATACATACTTCCTATTGCCTATTATAGCTCCTACTATTAATATTTATAGTCCAGAGGCCACTAGCATTGAGCAATGTGGAGATATTTTCATGCACCTTGGTAATTTTTCTACTTAGAGATCGATATTGCAGATTTTTAGATTCAAATTTTAATGTGCTATCACCAGAATTATACTAAGAAGGTACCTAAATTCGGTAAGAATAGATGGATGTCTGGAATCCATAAATCACATGCATCATTCCACATACATATCTACAAAATTTTGTATAACTACGTAGCATATTTTTAGAAGCTTCGTAGCGTAGCCTTCACATATAGTATATCTATTTGATGAAATGGCACCCTAGTACAGTCCTAGCCGATTTAACCAACCATATGAAACAATTATCATAGCATGATGATGACTAAAATAAATCAAAATCCGTCGAAATCGCTGTAGTGTAGACCGATCTCTTTTTTCTCTGTGCTTAATTAAACTCATTCATTATTTTTTACTCTCTGATCTCAACTCTATTATTTTTTATCTGTGTTTGATTTGTTTTGTATTGTCAAAGTTTTGACAGCTAGCAGCTGGCGCTGTTCTGTTGGATTGTTTTCTGTTTGTGTAGTTTTCGAATCGTAAAATCAATTACTTGCAAATTTTAATGCTAAATCTTGCATTTAATTGGTGTTACATTGTGTATCTCAACAAAACCTTGTATTTTTTTACGATTACAACATGATTAAGGTAAAATATAAGAGATTAAAATGACAACCAATACATACATTGCATGGCATCATTGTGAATATTTTTTCTCGGAATCTGCTGTAAATTCAAAGAATTATCAATATTATAAGGCTATAACTTTAAATCTGTTAGTTAACCAATCAATAAAACGAATCAATGTAACATGTTGTGTTTTCCAATATGGCTTACCCCGGTCAATTCGCGTAGGTACATTCTATGTATAAATATACAAACCATAGGACCATTGGGCTTCGTTCTGTTATACTCTTCAATAAATGACTTCGATAATGTGACCGTTATATCCCTACGTTGTTTACGTGATAACAGGTTACATAAGAGCACTTTCAATGTTACCTATGTTTATGTACCACTTGTGTAATTTAATGTACATAGAGTTACTTTACTTCTATTTTCAGAGCTACTACTTTTCACACAATATGTTAATAACTTAGTTGTACAAGGTGAGGCTACTGTATATCTTTTGGCATGATAGTTAAATGTCTCTCTGTAAATTATCTTTCTGTCTCAAGTAACACTAATATTTTCTTATCATATCAATTTACTTGTTTATAATCATACTAGCATTACCATTAAATAAATATCACTATTTATATGCACTATTGTAATATTAAAACTTTCGTGAGACATTTTATCAATATGTGACATGAGTGAAAACCATTTAGTTAACATATTGATGCACTATTGTGTTGTATTTAATCATTTACTTCTATTCAAAAATAGGACAATGTATCCAGTGTTAGAATCTTGGCTGGGAATTAAAAGCGAGCCTGTGGAAGAGACTCCAGCTGTGGGCAATGTGTCCCGGAGCTGGCAGTGGAGGGAGAGGGGCACAGACCCTCCCAACTACCCACCCAACAAAAAGGTCTTTGAAAACATTGCCGAGGACATACTTGTACAGAAACCTTTGCAGATAAGAGTGAGTATTTTTTCAGCTTGTAAAATACTTATCTACTTAATGGGGGAAATGCAAAAAACACCCCAAGTGAGATGTCCGTGCAGGACTTATTGCCCTCCCCTTAGAATTAGAATTACATGCTTATCAATGTAAATATAACAATGTTGGAGTGTGTATAGCCTCATTTGAGATCCAGTTCCAATTCTGCACAGACCACCTTGAGCCAAAGTGTTTCCTTGAGTGAGTATTACTTTAGCTGATCTAGGGGTCAAATGCTTAACTGTAAAGTGTATTAAAAAGTAATGACTATTCATTAATTTGTAGTGAGATATCAGTGTCGTTTATTCCTTAATGATGCATATTATACCAGCTACAATTTCATTTGATACAGAATAAAATTAACTTCTGAACAGTTAACTGCAGCTTCCTTATTTTAACACAACATAACTGTTTTCAGTCATGTGACTTGCCCGGCTATCCTCGATCTACTTTTTTGATGGTCTTTAGTCCTGATGGGTAAGATATAACATACTGTCAATAGATCTAAGTTTGGTATATTTTGTTTCTAATTTTTAAATGATTACAGGACAAAAGTAGCTTCAACTCACGGCAACCACAATGTGTATGTGTCTGAGTTGGCGAGTGGTAAACATGTGAGGATATTGAAGGGGCACCCGAGGACCCCATGGTGTATTGCCTTCCACCCGTCACACCCTCAACTGATTGGCTCCGGATGTCTCGGTGGACAAGTCCGAGTTTGGGATATTGCTAGTGTGAGTATGAAGCTTATCTATACTAATATTATAAAGCTGAAGAGTTTGTTGGTGTGTTTGTTCAAATGCGCTATTCTCAAGAACTACTGATGCTAATTGAAAAATTCTTTTTGTGTTGAATATACCATTCATCGAGGAAGGCTTTAGGCTATATAACATCACGTCGCAACTAATAGGAGCGAAGAAACAACGAAAAAAGGAAAAAACGGTGATAAATATTCATCTTTGAGGGCTTACATTGCGTGCGTTGCGAAAACGGTTCAAGTCGTGGGTAACAGCTATAATTTATAATGCTGAAGAGGTTTGCAAAAATAAATAATATGCCCAAAATAACTATTCGTCGCGGACGAAGTCGCAGCCACAGCTAGTGTATTATAGTTGTATGTTCCTTTTTAATAAATAAATAATTATGACTAACGATGAAAATTTATACTATGTATTTGTAATTATGCTATGAATTTTCACTAATAAGTATATGGCATGTAAATGATTTTACAAAATGGAGATAGTAGTTGCAGGCTGGAGCTGTATGCAGTATTCATTTATTCAGCAAAATATAAACACAGTTTATAGTAAAGACATGTACTGTACATATAGTGACTGACTGTACTGTGTGGTGCGCTGGAGAGGCATCAGCATTGAGTGACCCAGGCTGATATGATGATGATGTACATGTTGTGTCAGAATAAAAAGTGGCCTATGTCACTTTCAGGATACATACTATCATCATTAGATTGTCAGTTGTTAAATACATGTTAGGTTTACATCTAGAAGAAATTGTATCAGTTATGTAAACTTAAACAAATAAAAAAGTACATTTAAATAAAACCATGTCCATTGTTCATTCTTCACTCTCTTGCATTGTAAAATAAGAATATGCAGATAATCAAACACTTTAATATAATGGTATGATCTCTTATATGTACAGGGTGGCAGTGAAGTGTGGAATGTGCAGAATGAGACAGTGATTGCCTCCATAGCATTCCACCCCCGGGAGCAGCTGCTGGTGATAGCCACATGCAATGAGCTGTACTTCTGGGACTGGAGTCACCCGGCTCCATTTACCAAAGTATCCACCAACAATGTCAATGAGAAAGTCAGGTATGTTTCATTGTTATTAATTGTTGATGCCTCCTGCTTGCCTTTCCAGTTGGTATAAAATTTCTCTATATATTTTCAGGGAGATGATTTGACCAAATGGCCACCTGCCATGATTAGGCTACATTCTCAATAATTTTGTTTTTATTGTAGAAATAACCAAAATATCATTATAAATACTGATCTATGATGCCTAACGTTAAGTGCCAAGGCTCTTACTACATTAAAAAAAATCAACGATAACATAGTTTGAGGAGTGATAATTCTGCTGTCATAATATTCAGAAGACATTCAGTATAGAACAATTAATTAAGTTCCATAATAAGCCAAAATTTGTAAGACGTTGATGAATAATCAACCAAAATTTGTAAGACGTTGATGAATAATCAACCAAAATTTGTAAGATGTTGATGAATAATCAACCAAAATTTGTAAGACGTTGATGAATAATCAACCAAAATTTGTAAGACGTTGATGAATAATCAACCAAAATTTGTAAGATGTTGATGAATAATCAACCAAAATTTCGTTTCCAGATATGTAGCCTTCGACTCGCTAGGCTACAAGCTCATTACCGGCATATCGCTATGGGCGTGTCCTGTGAACGCGAACACCCACCCACTGTCCACCTCCAGCTCGAGCAGCAGCGTGCCCTCGAGCGGGGGCAACGGGGCCAGCCCGGGCGGGGGCGGAGCCCGCGGCGACGGGGACGACGCGCCTGGCTCCTCACGCCCGCCGGAGTCCCCGGCCGCCGCCCAGGACATGATAGTGAACTCCTACCAGACCCTCGTGCAAAGATATGACAGCCTAGTCAGAAACTACCAGCGACTGTTCATGGTACGCCACCGGCTCTCCAATACTCCGCCACCGACCAATACTGTACGTAAATTGGGTTTCGATTACTTACAATGAATAGTGGGATGGAAATTATTGTCTGGGATATATTGTTAACGTTATGAGTACACGTGTCTGAGTATAATGCTTTGCCTCACGAATTGATCACAGTTTTAACAGGTATATTGTTACATAATTGCAGTTTGCGTTGGACACAGTAAGAAAATGTCTAGTAAAATAAAATAAATAAATATTCCGGGACATTACACACAGCACCATCTAGCCCCACACTAAGCAAACGCTTGTGTCGTGGGTACTAGATAACGGATATAATACTTATATACTTTTCTTTTGTAAATACATACTTATTATACATACAAACGACCAGACTCAACAAATATTAGTTATGTATGTACCGCAAAAAAATAAGTGATTTTTTATCGCTGATTGTTGTGTAATAGTTACAAAATTAATGTAATAATTTATTTTCTTTTATTACATATCACTAAAATAAAAAAAATAATCACGAGTCTAACATTTAAACATGCTATAAAAAAAAACATGATACCATTCCTATTGGAATGTGTACTCCATTAGACATTGGATGTGCCCATTGTATCATATAGTATCCTTTTTTACAACTACTGTATGTCAGATGTTAAGCAATGTTGCAGGGTCAGGGTGTTACACGCTACCTTGAAGGTATCTATTAATTTTAGATTGATAATAATATCCAACATTAACAAAATCATACAGTTTGACATTCAAACATGGTGCCATTGAAAAAAGAATGTGTCAAACTACGTGAAAAACTAGCCTCATGGTGGATTTTTCAGATCAGGACAGCAAATTAGTGATACTAGGCAAGCGCGCTACATCGTAGACTATAACGTTGCTTAACATCAGGCAAGTTGTAGTCAAGCGTAAGCCTATTTCATGTAAAAATAAAAATACTAAGCCAGTAAGCTAGTGTTACTGGCTTTGTGTAGACAAAACTAGCTTCATAGCTAATACGACAGAACTTGCGTGTGCCAGCTAGCCACACTGGACAGTTAAAATACTGGCTTGCTTTCCTGGCTTTAAAAACTGCAGGGTGTTTCACAATTTCGGAACGTTACCGCACGGAAACGAAACGCCAATAGCAGAACTCCTTGTAACTTCTTTGAATTAGTGGATGCCTGTTATTGGTTAAAATAAGTCAGTGTTGACGTCTTTGATTGGCGTTTCGTTTTTAAGCGGAAACGTTCCGAATTTGTGAAACACTGGCCTCATATATCCCGAGCCTTAATAGTCAATTAGACGTTCATTGTCAGCCCAATGTCGCTTATATTATAATTTGGTCTCACAAAAATTTTACAAAAACCTCTGTATATTTGTAGGTATGTCCGTAGACATTAAGTTTTTACATGAATAAACGATTATTTATTATTATACTGTTGTTGCTCAGATCGACCGCGGCACGGACCCGATGGAGAGCTACCCGAGCGAGCTGGGGCGGCGGCGGCGGCAGGCGCGCCGCGCGCCCCGGACCACTGACACCAGTAAGCAATCACTTACATAACTAACGTGTACTTGGTATGTGTAGTATACATATCAATAGATCGTCTCTAGGAGTCCACCGTAGCTTAACAGTTAAAGCTGACTAGGCGTTTACCGAGAACATCTTAATAAAATATTAGGAGTCGTTTTTTTTATGTGGGATAGGGATACGTGCGTTACTTAATACGTACAGCAGCTCTGTGGGCCACACTCCCGGAGACTGTATTCCGCAGTCTTACAATTTAAATGCCTTCAAAACACGAGTGAATAGGTTTCTTTTGGGCAAGCGTGCTCTTTCCTGGACTTCACCGTCGTTTTCGATCAGGCGAGGTGCAGTCAAATGCAAGCACATAATGTAAAAAAAATTATCTCTTATCTAGTACCCACGACAAGAGTTTGCTTGGTATAGGACTAGATATCGCGACGGTGATATTTATTTATTTCATTTTACGCTAATTGTAATCTTGCGATCGATCTTCAAATCGAGAGTGAATCGGTTCTTACTGGGTAAGTATGCTCCATCCTGGACCACTTACCATCAAGCGAATTATGCTCAAGTGGAAAGCCGTTTCATGTAAAACAATGCAGGTTTGAATCCAATTGGTCGTGTTTATTCTTGTTCATTTTGCTCTGTTAGTTGGTGCTCTGTTAGCTTAGTTCGCTCTGTTAGCTTAGTTGGTGCTCTGTTAGCTTAGTTGGTGCTCTGTTAGCTTAGTTGGTAGTGGCTCTGCCTTCTAATCTAGGGGAGCGCGTTCGATTCCCGCATGACACAAATAATTACGAACATTTAAATTTGTAATTATTTGTGTTGAGTCTGGTCGTTTCTATGTATAATAAGTATGTATTTACAAAAGAAAAGTATATATGTATTATATCCGTTATCTAGTATCCATGGTACAAGCGTAAGCTTAGTATGGGGCTAGATGGCGCTGTGCGATATGTCCTGAAATATTTATTTTATTTATTTATTTCCAAATAGGTAAGTGTATGATTCGAAATACCATCTTTCAACAATTAGTATACATATATTATATATGTAGTTCAAGTTCAAAGTTTTATTTCTGTAGGCAATTACATGCTCTTAGAAACGTCAATTACAAAATATTTATACACAATAGTGTAAATTAATATAATTTATGAATTACAAAGTAATTTGTCTATATCTCTAAATAAATCTTTATCATTGATAGCATCTTTTAGTGTATAATAGGTTTTATCCATTAAGTACTGACGAACACAATTTAGTATCAAAGTCTTGTTATTACATTTAATTATATTTTGGGGCAATCTATTATATAACATAATCCCAATGCAGAGGAAACTGTTAGATGTTTTAGCTAGTCTTCTCTGAGGTATACTAAGCCTCTCTTTATTTCTTATTTCGTACCTATCTGACAATTCATCTGCCACTGTGGTGAACTGATCTAAGTTCTCGAGAACATAGAGTACATTTTGATATATATATTCACTGAATACTGACATAATGCCTACTTCCTTAAATTTATTCCGACATGAGTCTAAATATTTTAAGCCCAAGATATAGCGCACTGCTCGTTTCTGTAGTACTAGTATTCTATTTGTATGACAGTTAGCAGCTGATCCCCAGAACAGTAATCCATAAGTCATTAGAGAATGGAAGTATGCAAAGTAAACAGTCCTTGCTGCCTGTTTACCGGCTAGTTCTTTAATTTTTTTGATGGCATAAGTAGCTGAGCTTAATTTATTTGCAAGTTCATCAATATGAGTTGACCAATTAAGTTTTTTATCTAGTTGAACTCCCAAGAATTTTACATTACTTGATAGGGTAAGATTTAATTCTTCGAGCACCTTTTGTAAGGTAGCGTTTGGTGGATTTCTAACATATGTTGCGAGATTAAAATTAACGATGTGAGTTTTTTCTACATTAAGTAACATGTTAGCTGAAAACCAGCTTTTTATGCTATCAATTACATTTTTGATTTTACATCCTATTTCACATTCAGATTTGCTTTTTATAATTAGACTGGTGTCGTCTGCGAACAAGACTATACCTACATCTACATCACTCACAGCTGCAGATATATCTACATCACTCACTGCTGCAGATATATCTACATCACTCACAGCTGCAGATACATCATTGATGTAAATGAGAAACAATAATGGACCCAAGATCGATCCTTGTGGCACACCTAATTTCAATGAGCTAGATCCCGATCTACATCCGTTTACCTCTGTGATTTGCGACCTGTTTTTTAAGTAGGATTTCAACAACTTTGATTCTATATTACGCACACCGTAGTGTTCCAGCTTGGCGGTAAGAATATTATGTGAGACGCAATCAAAAGCTTTAGAGAGGTCACAAAACATTCCAAACGTTTTTTGTGACTTCTCAAAACCAGACAAGATATCTTTGATTAGAGAGGTTATGGCATGTTTACAGGATTTAGCTCTCTGAAAACCAAATTGACGAGCATTAAGTAACTTATTATCAACCATGTAATTCATGAGTTCTTCAGTAACATATTTTTCAAAGATTTTACTGGCACTTGGGAGAATGGACACTGGTCTATAGTTATTGCAATTTAAATTGTCTCCTTTCTTAAAAATTGGTACAACCTTGGCAATTTTCATTTTATCGGGGAAAATGCCCTTACTAATACAATTATTAATTATAGACGTTATAGGATAAGTTATTACACTTTCTAGGCGTTTTAATAAGTTTGGAGTTACATAGTCTAGATCGTTAGATTTTTTCGGCTTTAACTGTCGTATTATTTTAATAACACGTGAAATTGTTATAGGTTTTAAGGCAAAGGTAATGTTCTGGCTCGATATAAATTTGTTTAAATATGATATTGATTGCTCAGTTGAAGCGTCTAAATTATTTGTCAATGTATTAGCTATATTCGTAAAATAATTATTAAAAATGTCACATATTTCATTTTTGTCATACATTAGATCGCCATTAGCATTTAAGATTTTGTCACATACAATGTTACAATTTGTTTGTTTGCCCGTTTCCTCTCTTATAATTTGCCAAGCACACTTAATTTTATTTACAGAATTTTCAACTCTTCTATTCAAATGTAGTTTTTTTGCAGCAAGACATACTTTTTTGAAAATTTTACTATATGTACTTAAATATATTCGTGTTACATTTCCACCATCATTGTGAATAGAATACAGATTATACAATCTTTGCCTAGAAATCAGAATACCTTTTGTAGCCCACTCACAGAATTTGGACTTATTCTGGGACATTTCAGAGACAGGTGCTACCTTATCTAGACTGCTTAGTAAAACTTTTGAGAATGTAGAATAATCCTTATACAATTCTGGATTTTCCCAGCTTTGCCTATATAGTATGTAACTAGTGTCACCATTAGGAAATCTGTTACATAATTGTCAGCTGCTTATTCGGTAATAATTTAATAAACCAGAGATACATACATGAATTAGAATCGTAGATTAATGTCATACCTTTTAGATAAATCAATATCATTTCATAGCTCAAATTGGTGGAATCTGCATACTTTGCAAGCGTGCCTTTGTCTAAAAGAAAGTCGACAGTACCTATATAAATGGAGAGTTATTGTTCTTTTTTTGTAAATAATCGTATTCTCAAGAAATGAGTTTAGTAACTACCTACAACTAGACATCTATTAACGAGGCTTTAAAAAAACTTTCAGAAGACTTGATAACCTCCTTTTTTTGAAGTCGGTTAAAATACACTTCAATTCGACCGTATGTATGTGTACTCTCTAAATTGGATAACATTTTAATATGATTACTTATTTAGGCAGCTAAACACGTGTACCAAATTTCGTATATCGATAGATGTACGTAGGTATGTATGTTTATCCAATGATTTTACCAAATTTTTTTTTTGTGTGATATCGATTCCTTTTGTACCAAACTAGGCATATTTCTACTAAGAAAACAGTGCAAGTTTCATAAAAGTTACCCATCCAGTCATGAGGAAATATGACTCAAAGAGAGAGAGAGAGAGAATGCTATGTAGTTGGTGTTATGTTCCAAATGAAGTACAAGTTGTTGAATCTAGTGCGCATGTGTCAGGTAACCCCGCACCGAGTACGTCGCGTCGCGCCGACGCAGGCGACAGTGGCGACGGGGAATCATCCAGCAGCAGGCTCCTCAACCTCGATGTACTGACATTCGATAGCGACGCTTCCAGGTATACAACATTCAAATGAAACTCTGGAGAAATATATAGTGTTTTTTCCGCTGCGACTGCTCCTTAACCGACTTCTGACAACAAACTTTGGTGGTTTTTAGGTGTGTTCCTCCATATAACACCGCCACACCTGTCCTTCTAACCAAAGTGGCCTCCGTGGCTCTTAAGATCTTATCTATACAACATTTATTTTAACTAACTTACAAATACTAAGTTACTTCCCATGTCGGTTGTTGAGTTTTCTAAAGTCCTTAGTTGTTTGTTTTAATGTATATTAAAACTAACTGATCGGAGAATGATCAAAATTATATCACCTTATAATAAGCCAAGTTGATTCTCGATAATTAATTAAATAATATTCTTACATAAGATGCGTTTCTTTTCCAGAACTCAAGACTCCCCGACCCGGGAGAGGTCGCCTCTAGGCTCCATATCGTCTGCGTTCGGTCACCCGCGCTCGTTCCGTACCGTGGAACAGCGCGAGCGCACGCGCCTGCTCCCCAACCCCTTCTCGTCCCGGTCAGGGTACCCGCCGACCACCCCGGCGGGGCCCGAACCTACCTTGCCTCGCTTCCTTGAGAGGTCGCGCTCTTCTGTCGATCTACACTCGTCAAGGACCAGCATATTCACGTCGAGGTTTGACTTGGACGGGCCCGAGTTCGTAGTGGTGCGCCGGCGTGCTCCCACTGCCGCCAGCGGCCCCGCCGCGCCCGGGCCCGAACCCGCGCCCGCCACGTCGGCGGCCGGCCCTGCGACCACTAACTCTTCCACGCAGATGAGCCCCGACGCGGACAACGTGGACGCGCAGGCCATCAACGAGAGCCTCGAGTTGATAAGAGATATATTGCGGGACTCTGGCACGCGGCTGCTGAACCTGATCACCAACATGTCGATGAACCTGATGTCGGGTCGGTCAGAGGGCGAGCGCGCGCGGGGCCTGCGCCGCTCGCCGCGCCTGCACCTGCTGGCCGCCGACCTGCACCGCGACCTCGCGTCCTTCGCGTCCAGCAGCGACTCGGACAGCGACCACACAGATATTCTTCGGACGCCCAATTCCGCGTTCCGTGAGCCCGAGCCTTCCGACCCGCCGCAAGCCGAGCGCGCCGCCTCCGACCCTCTCGCCTCCGACCCTCCCACGGATCGAATCGTTTTCGAGCTAGAGGAAGTGGCATCGGCTAGCGGTAGATTTCGCGTTAGGACGCAAAACGGGTCGCCGCCCGAAGAGGTGCCGCCGGACGCGGACGAAGGCGTCTCGCCGGAAACGCCCGCCGCATCGGAACCTCCGCGGACCGAGCCCGAGTATGATCCGAACATGCCGTCTACGAGTCGGGACAATTTCTGGTCTCGCGGCCCGGATATGCCTTCGGCGGAAGCTTTCCGTCGCGTGCGGCGCGGTGTGTCCGCGCTGCAGAAGCTCACGATAGAGCTGGCGCAGACCATGCTGCGCGGCGAGCGCCTCACCATGAAGCAGCTGCGCACGCTGTGGGAGAACCTGCGCCGCCGCGTGCTGGCGCTGCAGCGCGAGGAGGGCCGGCAGGAGGCGCCCGGCTACTACACGCGCGGCCTGCTGGAGCGCTGCATGATCCTCACGGAGATGTCCGACCTCGCCTCGCGCCACGCCGCGCGCGCCACCCGCAGGAGCGCCTCCAGGACAGAACAAAACCAAAGAAACGCGCCAACGACGCAAGAAAACGGCACTGCCTCTGAGGAAGCGCCATCGCCTGCCGCCACTGCAGAACCGGAGCCGAGCACGTCTGCAGACAACACGACGAGCAGGCCGTACAACCGGCCGGCTATTCTCCGCTCGTCGAGGTCGGCCTCGGCGAGTTCGAGAGCGGTGCCGTACTTCCGGCGTCGGTTCCAGTCTGCGTTCCGCTGGCAGCCGGGGGATGGCACCCGGCGCACGCGCACGCAGCCGCGCTCAGTGCCGAGACACACGCGCAGAGATGTCGCGCGAGCCTTCGAAATGGGCACTACGAAGCACGAAATCCGAATGCGCGCGATGCAAGTTTTGTCCGTGATGTTCAACATGATGATGATGTGTCTCGGCGAGCGCGGCCTGAGCCAGCTCATCAAGCACATGCTGCACGCGCTCAAGAAGGCTCTCGCGCTCTCGTGCTTCATGATGATGTCTCGAAACAACCCGCGTGGCGGCGCCAACCAGACGCCGGCGCGGAACGTAGACTCCGACGTAGTGCGGATACAAAACGCGGAGCACGCCGGGCCCGTCAATGTGGACGGACCGGACGACCCCGCCTCGCCGCGTGTGTCGCTCCCGACAGATGAAAGAACCGATAACACGACACGTGAATCCTCCACATTTACTAAATCTGCAGGACCTAAGCCTTCGACGTCGGCGCGAACTTCGGCCGTAGAAAGAGACAAGCAAACGAATGCGGCGCCCTCCTCGTCCCCAGAGTCCGCTATTCAGAAATGGAGTCATCGTTTGGCCGTTCAAATAGCGGCTGCGAACAGAAACACGTCGTCCACGGCGCGTACGAGGCGGGAGCTCTACATGGAATGTAAGAGGCAAAAAGCGTTGCACCGGACCAATCCCAGCGCGCACCCGCTTGTGAGGCGGCGCCTGCCCGCGCTCTCAAAGCATAGAATACCGGCTTTACGGAGGATGCCGACACGCGGGAGCTTATCTAGGTCTTCGCCCAGAGTCGTCCCGCAGAGCGACGAGCCCGTAGCGGGCCCGTCCTCCGCGCCCGACATCCCTCGAGACCAGGCGCGGGGCGACATCAGCGACTTCGACAACCGCGTCAACTTGATCCGCATAGCGCACATGCAAGCCGTCCGCCTGAGGAACGCGGCGCGGAATCGTTTCCGCCGGTTACAGACCATACGTTTATACACGCCGTCGTCTGTGTTCGCATTACAATCGAATTCTAATGAAAACCAGGCGGAGAACAGAGACAATCAGGGTAACGGCGAGAGCAGCAGACGTCCGTTCGTCAGTTTCTCGCCGGCCCCCGCGCGGGAGGGCGGCGGCGAGCCGGGGCAGTTCCACGCGGTGCTCAACAACGTGGCGATGCCGCTGATGCAGGTGAACGAGCTGCCGCCCGCGGACGCGCCCGGCGCGCAGCAGCAGCGCCTGCCGCGGATACACGAGTACTTGCAGCCCATCATACTGGCGCAGGTCAGTGAATATGTTATATCATTTAACTGCCATATATTATTTTGTTTCATTTTTATTAATCGATTAGTACATATAACACCAGCGCTGATTGCTTCCAGTAATCAGCATTATGCTGAGTTGGGGCAGACTTATTTATTTAAGTATTGTTTGTATGTGTGTGTGTATATTTAGTAAATCTGTCTCAATAAATGTTTTACTTTCTTTTCTTTCTTTCTTACAAAAATCAAGTACTTTTAAGTTGTACATATTAATTTCGTGTCATATTCATTTAAACATAAAGGATTTTTTTCAAGTAGGCAAGTACTGAAGGTATCGTATCCCACAGAACGCAATGGTGGTAGAAGACGACGGTGACGGCGGGGGCGTAGCCCTAGGGCGCCGCATGGGAGGCATGGCGGGGCTGCTGGACGCTGGCATCATCTCGGAGGCGCTCCCCGCGCCCTCCAACCGCGTGCAGGCCTGGGACTTCACCACGGGACACACGCCGGATATCGCTGATAGTAAGTATCTTACTTTGTTTATTGGAGGCAAACAATATCAAAATCAAACGTTTTTTTATTATACGATGCTTACATTGCAATATCTCAAACGAGTCTGTCGACTTACGTCGTTATATATATAGATTGACGACAAATATTACACTTTAATTAGTACACTTATTTAGTACTCCACAAAACAAGCACTAAGCTAAAACACAAAACAATACAAAAACACTTATTGTCCTCTCGATGCAGATCGCAGGCCTAATTAACAAATTTATAATAGTACTTACAGAATGCATACACATTTATTTCAAGTAAGAAGTTATTTATTCTTTTAATTGCTATAGTAGCCTTTTCAAAATGTTTTAATATTCAATTATTTATTTTCTTTATCATTCTCTAATATATATATGTATAGTTAGGGCACTAACCGAGATAGCAAGGGTGTACCTACCCTCTATCTCTCTATGAATAATGTACAAAAATTATGAATAAATGAATTTTGAATGTTCAAGTGAATGTCACATAATGATGTGTTTAGAATACACGTATATCGGTTAATTTACACCTAAAACAAAGTAAAATATAAGCCATTCCCCCGCAGGTACAAAGAACGTGGTGGTGCAGCGCTGCCGCATCCACAACGATGCCAGCATCGACATCTCGAAGGACGGCCGCCTGCTGGTGGCGCTGCTGCCCGGCACCCGACTCAGGAACACTAACAGCTGGCTCGGTGAGTACCACACACAATAAAACAAAGAAGAACGACTTATCCCGAAGCAAATTGCGTACGTCGGTCTTTATTTTAATTTTAAAGTACAGATATCTCTAAATATATTCAATTTTATTATATATAAATAAGGCATAGAGCTAATAAGACTCCTCTACCGACTAAAACCTACCACGATGATAACGTGTTTCGCGGGCAAGCGAGCAATACTCTTCCGGGCCAGAGCGGCTCGCCTCCGCCTCCTGCGGATCGTGTGAGGCAGAATCCTCCCGTTCCCGTTCCTCAGTCTCCATTTGCGCCACCACCGTCTCGTAAAAGGAGGCTACTGGTGGCGTGTACAATTCTTCCCTAGATTTGTACTTTTCCTCTATCACCGTTCACCCATCCACGTACTGACCGCGTCGACCTTTGCTTAACATTAGTAATCGCAAGCGATTGCCTCCGCTAGCTGAGCTGCGGGCGCGTCGAAGCGAAGTACTAGCTGCATGTTATGTTGCAGGCGTGTACTCGCTGGAGTGGGGCCGGCTGGGGCAGTGCCTGCACACGGCCATGCTGGAGCAGAGCGCGGTGTCGGTGGCGCTGTCCCCAAGCGCGCGCTACCTGGCCGTGGGGCTGGGCTCGCGTCGCTTCACGTCCGCGCCGCACGCGCGCACCAACGTCATCGCGCTGCTCTACAAGCTGGACCCGCTCGGTATATATTTACATACTAGCTGTGCCAGCGCCTTCGTCCGCGTGGAATAGTTATTAACGGAAGCCCTCCAAGATGAATAATTTTCCCCATTTTTTTCCCATTTTCCATGGTTTCTTCGCTCCTATTAGTTGCAGCGTGATGTTATATAGCCTAAAGCCTTCCTCGATAAATGGTCTATTCAACACAAAAAGATTTTTTCAAATCGCACCAGTAGTTCCTAAGATTAGCGCGTTCAAACAAACAAACAAACTTTTCAGCTTTATAATATTAGTATAGATAATAAAGCTGTAACCGGTCGGTGGCTGTATATTAAAGATAGTTAAAAAAAATGTTACGGAGTCTTCATTGATGCAATAGAACACAAAAATTATGTGTCAAAAAAAATCTGTTTGTCTGTAGGTATGTTTTATCGTTATACACTCGAACACAATGGTGCATTTTAAATTTAACATTTAGTGTTTATTTCATTTCAGTCAATTCGTAAATAAAAAAATTATGTTAATTTTAAACCTTTTTATCTCAAAATAATGCGAGCGAATCCGCGGGCGTTTACTAGTATATACTATGTTGCAGTTTAATGTTACATAATTATTAAAAAGAAACTAACATTTACTGACGTTATTGATAAAATGGTCATGACCCCTGCAGAATCAGGGGAAAGGTGAACCCTTGACAAAATATGTCCTGAAGAGGATTTCAATCCATGACCAACAAACCTTATTACCTACTTCCCTAATTTTGTGGCACTTGAAACTTGACGATTTTTTTTTAAATTCTAAAAACTAGTTTTAGCGTAGTGTTAACCATTATAGAGTAGCCATGTGATTGGTTTAGTTGTAAGTATGACGTATGATTATGTTTTAAGTCAACAATTTACCTATTTGTTATTATATTTTTCCCTTTCATTTTGTTTATCAATATTGGTACTGTCTTATCAACTTCGTAGAATTTATTTATTATGGTACACAGAACAGAATATGTTCTTAAATTAACTTAATATACATTTTAAGCTTTTTTCGATCCAGAACAAAAATTTAACAAAATTGTTAACAGCAAGTTCTCTAACATTTACCTTCCTTAATATTACAGAGAACTCGAGCCGCACCGGCCTATCTCCCATCAAAGAGTTAATGCAGCACTGGGAGCATGGCTTCACGAGCCTCAACTGCCTGCGCTGGGCGCCGCAGCCCGGCCAGGGGCTGGTCTACGCCAACAACACTGGACAACTCATCATCATGAGCTAAGCACCTTCTATGTCTTATGATACCCTGGTACTTTGATGTGAAACGTGTAGGTACTTCTACTGCAGATTTTGCAGGTTATTTTTAATTATCAAGGTGTATATCTGTACACTGTTCAACTAATCATCATGAACTAAGCACCTTCTATGTCTTATGGTGCCTTGTTACTTTGATGTGAAACGTGTACTTCTACTGCAACAAGCAGGTTTTAAGATTTTTTTAACTATCAAGGTGTATCTATCTTTACACTGTTCAACTTATTATCATGAGCTAAGCACCTTCTATGTCTTATGGTACCTTGGTACTTTGATGTGAAATGTGTACTTCTACTGCAACAAGCAGGTTTTCAATTTTGTAAATGATTAATTAAGGTGTATCTATATACTGTTCAACTTTCTTCTGTCTTATGATACCCTGGTACTTGGATGTCAAATGCTTAGAAGTTATTCAGTATACTTCTACTGCTTTTAGATATTCAACTGATCATCATGACCTAAACACCTATATGTTATGAGAGCCTAGTACCTACTCAGGTACTTTAATGATAACAAACAAATGCTAAAACTAGCAGATTTTTTTAAAGATCAAGTTGTATTTACTATATACTGTTTAACTCATTATGAGCTAAGCACCTTCTGTCTTATGATAGCTTGTTACTTTGGTGACAGCACTTAGAAAATCAATAGAAAAGCCTAAAGATAATCTAAGTGCTCCAGCCCACTACCAGAGGGCAGCGTGCCCAGCATACTGGCCGCATTACCACGCTGGATGGCAATGCTGATACGTTGAGCCAGAAAAAGGCCAGCATTTTGGCCATTTGAGATTAAAATGCAATATTCTATCCATCTGGAGGCCGCCAGGTTTTTGACGAAAGCATTATAAAATGCTGCTAACACGTTTATATCGAATATACTTACGTTTCATGTTATATTAAGACAGGGTTAAGGATCCTACATTTGCAGTGGCAATGGGGTCTTTAAAACTTTTTTTTAATTAGAATTGTAATGCTTGGTTTACAACAATCCAGTTAATAAGTTTCAGTTAATTTACGTACACACTTCACTGCTATAAACTCCCACCACGACGAAGCAGGAGAATTTGTCTGTTTCTTGCAAGTGTAGAATGAGAGAGAGAGAAAATGTGCTAATCTGGTACATATTTATCTGATAGGTACATTGCAGTTTGATAAAGGTACATTTTTATACTGATATCGGTATGCAGGCTTACTGTCAGAACTGCAAATACCGGAGTAGCTATTAAACCCTAGTGCGTAAATTTGATTGCCATTTGATTGATGTATCTAAAGTAATTTATATTAAAATTGATCTCTGTATTTCTATAAAACATAATTTGCGTATAGAATTCGTCATAAGTAAATGCTAATAAGAGCTTCAACCGTTTATTTTTCTGCTTAAAATGTCTTTTGAATTACTTCTATAATTTATTTAAAACTGGTTAATTAGCTAGCAGCTAATTATATAAATTTAGAGACCGAAATTTAAGTTTTCTTTTTTTTACATTAGATAGGCTCACGGTTGACTACATCTTGCCTGATGAGCAACGTTGTAATCTACGATCTCGCGCGCTTGCCTAGAAGAAACCGGTTTACTCTCGACTTGAAGACCGACAAATTATAGTTCAAGTTTAGTTGAAAATCTGCACACAATATGAACTTATGCTAAAATAACTATGAATGTTAAATTAATAAGATATTCATCGTCGTATATTTTGTGTTTTAGTATATAATATTAAACTAAAGTAACTTGTTGTAATTCAAAGTTATATTAATTAAGGTTTACACAGCAACGTTGGGCTTATTTTTTCATCAGCCTCGTTTTTTCGTTTCGTTAATTGTTATCAAATAAAGTGTGTTAATAACGATGAAAGAGTCAGTCCTAACCTTTATGATTAAATATTAACATACATAGAACTCTCCTAAATTATGAAACTTGTATAATATTGATTTTGAAAACAGCTTCAAAATACTTATAGCGTTTAGATTTTTTAATGAAAATTATTATATCTGTACAATGTACATCATAGGTACCAAAAGTTCCTTTATGCTTTTTGCAAAATTTCAACTATTTCTTTTTCAAATAATTTAGCTTTTGGAATTTAAACTAATTTAGTTCTTCCATGTCGTTTTAATTTGGATGTATATGGCTCGGTACGGTCATATATATCCTCTTGGTATGTTTATAATTTAACTTATAAGTTTATATATCTTATGTTATATTTACTCAATTGTAGAGGATCGTGTTTTTCAGACTGAATTTTGGAGTGATTTTTCTTTGGTAGTTGTTTGAAGAAACTATTATGAAATTTGATTAAAATATAAATATGCTATGTTAAGATTCTTTCGTGATGTTGCAAATATGTAAGTTATGTTTTTCTCTGATATCAGATTCTCTCTATTTTGTGATAGGTATTTAAATATATATTTTTATTTAAAATTATATAGTTTGCAATGTCATATGATTCTTACATGAGTTAGATAGGAAATTTTATAATGTAGTTCATCATATTTTTATTCATGGCAATATTATAATCAGTCTTCAAATGTTCGCCATTAGAAAATAACATGGTTTCTTTTTTCATTGTAAATAGTACCATAACACGACGATTTTATGCTTGAGTCGAATAAAGATCATCAAAAATGATTCGTTTTTATTTCTTGACCCACCCCTAGGTTAATATAATGATTTTTTTACTAAAATCGGTTTGCGCTTGACCATAGTTTGCCAGATGGTAAGCATTAGCTATGGTCTAAGATGGATCCTGCTTACCCAATATGAACCGGTTCAGACACGCTTTAAAGATCGTAGGATTATAGTTCGTAAATGAAAGCGTAGTATACACACATTACAGGAAAGATTTAGGCAAACTTCTATATAGCTAGTGAAGATTTTTTTATTTATTTATTTTATTACTTATGTACTAACAGCTTAAGCCAACACGTACATTAAGCCAACTATTATTATATATATTATAACTACCTACTATAATAATGCTAAAGCATTTGGGTAGAACATATTATAAACTACGTTACTTAAAAATTTACAACAATCACAACGAAATTTCCTATATTTAGAACAGAACACATCTATGTCTCTGTTCTGAGCAATCATTGCATTGAGCAAGCTAATGGCTTGAGCAGACGGCGCGTACTGCGAGGTACATGTGCGCGCGCGCAGCGCAGCGAACAACGGACGCACACCACACTCTCGCGGCGGCCGCTGCCGAGTCGGCGCCAGCAAGGCGAGGCGAGCCAGCGCATCGGGATTATTATCTGTTTCATTGGCTGAAGTAATTGTTTCAATTGTAAGTTATAAAAAAAACTAATAAGTGACACTAGAACAAGATGAAATAATAAAACATGTATGATATAAATATCATTTATTCAGTTTCTAGAATGTATCTGCATTAATGACGCTGAATTACAATATTTTGAATCATAAAATAAAATACAGCGATTTGGACAATTTAAATATGCCTCAATAGAAAAAAATATTTCTATGCAACTTTTACACATCCTGAACTAAGCTTATACAAAACTGAAAGACTACCTATGACATTTTAATATTAAAGAATCGATAAATTCCACAAATTAAATTATTATTAATTTTCAGATGCTTTAAATCAATACTGATAATAATATACAAATATAAAATATACTTTCCTTCACTATCAACAATTTATATTTCTGATATTGATTAAGAATACAAAAGAAAATTAAAAATGTTATAAATATATACATCATACAAATCTCTTTAGGACTCGGGTTACCTGCATGTGTTCATAATATATGTATCGCTAGATGCTGATGGAGAGTATGTCTTACTGTAATAAACATCGCCGGAGCCGCGGGCGACCTCTACACGTCATACAAACTAAACTTGGTTTCAACAACTTACAAAGGATATAAGTCAAACCATAAGTAACATGTAATCCTACGATTATTTATTTTAAAAAAGTGTTAATTTGCTCGCAGCACAATATTCTTTCCCTGACACATCACAGACCAAGTGTAGATTCCGTTTATATTTCCACTAGAGGTCATTGCACTGCCAATAGCATTGATAATATATCGTGATGTAAATATGTAACGCTGAGAGCAAACGTAAGAACTCTTCGCGGGACTTATACATAATATTATATCAATATTATTCCGGTTACAACTTTTGTAGTCTCGACTAGTTGTTGCTCTGTGAGGGCTATAGCGGGCGTGATAAAGAGGGATGGCTCAGAATAGAAACAAATCGCATTTTCAAAATCTGTGCACAGATTTATGACTCTAGTATCTTGCTTATTTTTTTACATGGGGTAGGTTTACGTTTGACTACAGCCTGCCTGATGTTAAGCATTGCTGCAGCCAAGAATGTAACACGCTTACCTAGAAGATACCTATTAACTCTAGATATGAAGACCCCTGGATTGTAGTTCGCAGGAAACACAGCTTCTGGTAAAGTGTTCCAAAGCTTTGCCGGCCGTACAATAAACGTAGAGGCAAGCGTATTTCTCTATGTATATGAACATGAACATGAACATAGGTACCACACCCAGCCAGGACAAGCCTGCTCCGGTCAAACCGGCATACCAGGGGGCACGAGGTTTTGGAGCGTGGTTTTGTGCTAACGCTCCGGGATGGTAGTCGACCGGCTATGCAGCCAGACGCCGATTTGGAGAAGGTTGTTATTAGGGCTAGGGATAAGCGTTAGTAAAAATTGGTGTTCGTTGATTATTGAGTTGACCCATCTTGGGGTTTGTTAGTGTGTGGCTTTGCAAGAGCTATCTTAACACGTTCGCTGTGTAATGTTGGTCCTATTGTGAGTAATCATAACCGCGTCGGGAGTAGTAGGTGGATCTTAAATGTGGGTCGAATAGATCCTATGTCGCTAAGGGGGTGTTCTTGTGTCATCTGACGGCCTTTTCTGGGGTATGGTTGGTGCTTGCCTGTTGGTATGTCGTTCTGTTTCCTCATCAGATTCGCTGTCGGTTTCTGCCATCTTATAGATCTCCCTGGCAGCTCTTATAAAGTCTTCTTTGTTTTTCGCCATGTCCTGCCAGTCAGATGTGTTCCTGGAGTAGTAGTCCATATCATGAGATAAAGAGTCCTCCCACGTATAGATAGGTCTACCAACTTTAAGTTTTTTTGCTTTGTATCGGAGTGCTGCTTCCAGAAGGTGCGGTTTTGGGCGTCTTAGAATATGTCCAAGGTAACACATTCGAAGGCACTTAATCTTTTTCGTGATCGTTTTGCCTTTCAGTATGTCATGTACCTTGCCGGGTTTTGGGGACGATCCGGAATTGTTGATCATGTCCCTCAGTATTATTCTTTCATATCTTCTGAGTTTTGACCTGTTGGCTTTGGTTAGGGCTGCGCATTTGAGCCCATATGTGATTGTGGGCTCTATGACCATTTTATAAAGCAATCTTACAATCTGCCATTGCATCCGAGATTCTTTTATAAACTTTGTCAATGCTTTGGAGTTACGCATGCCCTGTTTGCATCTTGTGTTCACGGTGTTGTTCCTGCATAAGTTGGATGTGATGTAGGTTCCTAGGTATTTAGTTTCCCTGACAGGTGTTACAGTCACATTATCGAGTGTCATATGGTTTGCCTGATAGGTTCTTACTGGGTCGCGTACTAAAACCCTAGTTTTTGTGTCATTTACTTTGAGACCTACTGTTGCAAATAGGGATTTGGCCTTGGAGTATATTTCGTTCATTTGTTGTAGATTTTTTGATACGATGATTACGTCATCGGCGAAGGCTAGGATCAGCGGGAGTCGTATTTCTTCGTCCTGGTTGAGCTTGACGCATGGAAGCTCTTCTTCCAGGGTTTTAAAGACGTCGTCCATTAGGATCGTAAATAACCTAGGTGACAGGGGGCATCCTTGTTTGACACCTTTGCCTTTTTTAACCCATCTAGTTTGTTGGCCGTACCATTTTATGCACGTAAGTTCGTTCATTGCCGCCTTGACTATACGATTGGTCAGCGCCCTATTGGTTCTAGACAGTAAAATGTCTCTTAAGGCGTTTAGGTCCACTGTGTCAAACGCTTTTTCGAGGTCAATTGACAAGACAAATGTTGTTTCGCCCGCCTTCCATTCTTCGTCCAGAACTCGTCTTAAGGTGAACATATGATCGTCGGTAGATCTGTTGCTTAGGAACGCAGCTTGATAGTTTCCAAGTTCTTTTGTAACGGTGTCTAATCTACCTAGTAGGAAGTTAGCGTATATCCTATAGCCGGTGGTGCAAATGGAGATTCGTCTATAGTCATCGACCGTCTTCGGATTAGACTTTTTTGGTAGGGGCACTTGTATTGACTGTGTCCAGGTAGCCGGTAGGACATTTTTAGTCCAGGCCATGTTTATGTGGGCTAATATTTCGCATTTAATTTCGTGCGTGTTTGCTTTGTAGAGCTCGGTGACTACGTGGTCAATGCCTGGAGCCGTGCCGTTTCGCATTTGGCTGGTTATTTTGTCAATCTCCTCTAGTGTGGGCTCTTGCCCTAGATCTGTCGGATCTTCATCGCTCAGTACGTCAGTAAACGACCCCTCTGTAAGGTCAAGTTCTTTTTCCCACTTGGAAATCGGAATGAATGTGTTTTTGACCCGTCTTCTTTCCTTCTGTTTGTGCCTTCTATAGAAGTCATAGGTGATCCTCATCCTTTTTGATGGGTGTGTTTTTGCTAGACCGCTGAAAAAACTGCGGCATTCTTGTTGGTCTTCCGTTGCTTCGGTCTCTTGCAAACGGCGCCGGCACTCTTTAAGTGTGTTTCTAGCCTCTATATCTTGAGGATGATGCTTATAATGGTACTTCGCCTTCTGTAGGTTTGTAATTGCTTCTTCTCTAGCCTTAGAGTACCTTCTGTCATATTTGATAGTCTTATTGGCCGCCATCTTCATGACGTTTGTTATCACTTCCCACGATAGCGGCTCTTTTCGGTTTTCGCAGTTCCTGCTCTTTTTGGTTTCCTCTGATAAAGTTTCTTGGTATTTTTCTCGAGTGGTGGTACTTTGAAGCATCTCGTAGTTTAGGGTTTTGTAGTCAAACTCGTTCGCAACGTTGGCCCTGGCTAGTCTTATTGGAGGTCTCGTAGAGTCCCTATTGGAATTTAATGTGAGGGGCTTTACGTTTCCCCATATGATTCTATGGTCAGATAGGATAGTTTTTTCGCCTTTGATGTAATTAAAAATCTGGTTGTTTTTGGCATCTGTCATTATGTGGTCTATTTGCGACGTTTTGTTCCCCGACGTCCAAGTCGTTTTACAGCTGCGCCGGCCGAATGATGTGTCCAATCGGAGATTTTCCCGTGCAATTAGATCTAATAAGATGTCTCCGTTGTCGTTACTTGTTTGGTGTAAGAGATTTTTGCCTATTTGATTTTTATCGCGAAGTTCGTGTGTATCTGTGAGTCCTATGTGGGCGTTGAAGTCACCTAGTATGATTGTTATTGAGTTCCCTGGTTTGTTCTTGGTCAGTTGTAGTAGCCGAGTCGCGTCGTTTGTTGCTGATGACGTTGAATTGGACCAGTGCGTTGTAGTAATGAATAGAGAGGCTCCACTGCTTGTATGTATTGAAGCAACCATATTGTTTGTGTTTGCTTTAGTCCAGTTCAGCCTTAGGCCGCTGTTTTTTCTTATGAGAATAGCTAGGCCTCTTTTGTTGTTGTTTCCGCTTAGGTGCCACGTATAGTGACTAGATTCGTAGGTCCCGGATTTTAAGTGAGTTTCCTGTAGGCAGGCAATATGGATAGATTTTCCGTCTAAAAACTCGTCGATCTCTCGTTTTTTAGTCAACGTTGCCGCGCCTCTAACATTCCATGTGGCAATGTTTATGTTTTCATTTACTACCTGTTTTTTGTTTTTTTGGTGTGGCCTGGGGCGGGCAAGTCGGTATCCGGACTCATCTGGTATCTCCTCTGGGGTGCTAGTTCCAAGGGTTAGACTAAGGTCATTTTGCGTGGTGTTTGTACTTATTACTCCTAGGTGATTTTCAAAGCAATCAAAGTGGTTCCCCGTAAATATTAGACCTATGCTACCTGCGGCATCGTTTGGTTCCTTAGGAGAGAAGCATACTGTTTCTTGTAGCGGGGTTTTTTGAAAGATTTTCACGTTAATACTATAATATTCCGCTGCCGCTATAAGTATGTCTGTGCCGCCCCATGTACCATCTTGGTATTGTGATAGAATGTAGTTCCTGATTTGTTCGCTTTGTGCTGAACTATTTAGATTACTTCTGATCGCTAGGTACATTTGTGGATCGTTTTGGTTTTCTTCTACGTGGCGTGCGAGGTCTCGTCGAATGTGTTGGTGGTCGAAGGTTAGGCCATACAAGTCGTTAATTTGGTGGGCTATAGCGCGATACAAGCAGTTGCCGTCTCCTGGTATTTTTACGATAGAGTTCCCTATTTCCATATCTGCTTTGTGCCTTACCGTGACGGTATCACAAACGACGGGGTGCCGTGGCTAGCTCGTGGTATCTTTCTGGTATGCGCGTGATCCTTTTTGTTGAGGTTTGTTGCGAGGCTGTGAAGGAAGCTTATATACTATGTACGTATTTGTATTATAAAACTGGTGTATCATGCGCTATACTAGTTCCCCTTTGCCTTTAACGGAGAAGGGGAGTAAGTAGTACTCGAGTGGGTACTTGGGTCTCGTCTATCAACTCTAAGTACGAGGCATTTGTTAGGTGTGTGTTAGGATACTTGCACTTAGTATCTGCTGTTTTTCCCTAGGCTATCTATGGGATCTTTACGAACCCTTTCGTCCGGCGGCAGGCGAAGTTCGTTACTTTAGTTCTAGCGTGGTGTCCAGGTGAGTTAGGGCTAATTATTTGGAATCGTACTTAACTACCATTATTTTGGTACCTACTAAAAGAATACATGTAAGTTATAGCGGTACTGGTGAACTACAACTATTTATCAAATATCAATCTATTTATCAGGTTTTACAACGATTATAGTCAATGAAAAACCTACGCTTTTTGTACTAAGTGTGTTATGTGTATAAAATAAACGTCTGGGCTTTATTTTACGTAGCAAAACTGAGATAAAAAAGGGATCATGACCCGACCATAGGGCCTCGCAGATGTCGGAAATAAGCGGGTGGTTTTTAGCTGCACCTATTGTTAATGTTCATCTTTATTGTTTAGTTTTACGTTTCGTGTTTGTTTTGGGAATGAATAGCTGTTGTTTAAGTAATATTTCTATTTAGTTATGTCTTAGGTTATTGTCCAAACGGACCTGCAGATGTGCGTAGTTTTTGTATTTAAGTATAATTTAGGCTTTTGTGTTTGCTTTGGGAACGTAGATTGTCTTATGGCGGGGTTTACCTGCTTTTTTTGTATGTGGGTTATTTCTGGGGGTTCTTTTGTTGTTACAAAAGTCTACAACTGTAAAATAAATAAACAATAGATGTTTTCTTTCTTTCTTTCTTCTTTCAATAAAACCTATCCGCTTTTTAGATAGTGTAGGGTAAGTAGTTATCTATATATTTATCGTGGAAATTTTAGGGAATCCCGATGTATATTATATCTACTTACAACAGCCAGTGTTTACGCATTCGTTATGAGTAATTACAGCCGTGGTATGGGGTCGCGTAATCTAGTCTATCCTTGTGGATTTAGCATGCCCTAGGTCGGGATCCTAAGTCCTAAAAGAGTAATTAGAGGTGGTAGAAATTGCTTTTAGGACCAATTGAAGTCAAGATGTTTTGGCCAGATTGTCTGAGTTTTGTCAGATCGAAAGATTTTATTTAGGGGGAATAGCAACAACGAAGTATTACTAGAGGTTTGCGTGATCTAACGTAGTAGTCATGCAGCAACGTATCATGCTTAGTTGGGCGAGGTGCCGCAAGTCGCCGAGATGCACGAATATAATCTTTACTTTTCAGGAGTGATTTATTTTTAGTTTTAATAGTGATTCCTAGGAAGTAAAAGAAAAATGAAATAGGTAACTAAAAGCCGCGTGTGAGGGGGTTTTATTGCAGTCTGTGTAGATAATGTATTTTGGAATCGGATAAGCTAGTTACGCGTAGGTTTGATCTGTAAGTAATCGATGTGACAGTACGGTGTTGGTTTCGTTGTCGGACAGACTTGTCCCTCGTGGCAGACGTCTAGTCAATATCCTAGGATGTTGAGGTAGGAGAGACAGAAGAAAAGGGGTTTAGACCGCGTGTGACTAATATGGAACAAGCTCACCGAGTTTTCCTTTTGCTGGAGTGGGTTACCCCGCGCTGGGCGTTGTTACTGCAGTTATCGGTGGCCTCTGATGCCAATGGCGCGGGTCACGTACACTGATTGTCCCACACTGATACGATACATGTAAAGATTACACACACGCGTTGCACGGCACTTGGTTGTTAGGCACTTTTCGCGGGCCAGAGAATTGACCTACGCTAGGGATCGTCAAGCTTTGCTCGCAGCGATTGTGCTAGCCGCTGGCAGATGTTGTGCCTATTGTTTAACGGATCAATTGGTTTTACGAGGCTCTACTGATATTTCCCGAAAGCGACCGCTCGGCACGGCGTCCAGCAAGCGTATTTCTCTATGTATATCGTAAAAATCAAGTGTTGTGCTACAATACAACCATTTAGAAAGCTAGCAACGCAGAGTCGAAAATAATCTGCCAATGAAACCCCTCCAAATAACGATAATTGACCAATGACCACATTTTGGTCCTCTGTGATTCGCAGATTCGGTTTCCGGTACATTTTTATCATCAGCATACTCACGCTAGTTTATTTCAACCAATCATCATTATCTTCACGGAAAAGACACAGATCGACGACGATAGAAAAAATAAATTTTGAAGAAAAAAAACGCTTTAGACGCAGTGCATTGACCTTTACAACCGTCGTATATTCGCGGCGCAACACCTTCGGGTGACTTAGAAGCATTTTAATATAATAGCATCTATAACTAACTTCATTCTGAGGAGGAAGTGGCGACAATGAAATGCAACAGACGTTAGTGTTCCTGCGGTTTGAGTTCTTTGATCTGTTTTATGAGATAGGCCTTTTCATCGTTGAACTGCTCGTCCTCGGAGCGGTCTGTGTGGAACTTGGTGAGGAAGTCAACGAGCTTGTCCTGATTTCTCAGCAAGATGTCCAGGATGGGCTTCGGCTTGTTCGGGTTGGCCACGAACACCTGGAATTAGAAGAATGCGAGCGTGAGATGAGAATTGAGCTAAATATTTGTACCTGGAACCACAAGACAATGCAAGTGAAACTTGAGCGGCTCAACTTTCCAAAGTACCCAATCGCGTAGGAGATCAAATTTTTTTTTACATGTAGCTTACATTTACACAAGGCTACACGTTACATATTTTAGCACGGAGATGCTTAGTTTTCGAGATATAATTTTTTTTAAATCGAAAATTAATCCTTTATTTTGTCAGTTTCTTGACACTATGACGGCCATTAGCGTTTCGTTTTACGGACTGCTATTACATACAAGCGTGCGACTTATCAAACTATTATATTTATTTGCTAATGTGTATGTAATGTTTAGTTTTTGTCACAATTACGTATATATTGATGAAAAATACATATAATACGTAATTTTATTTATTATTTGATCGCAAATTTTTACGTAGTTATAATATTTTGTGTGTAACTTGATGAACGAAACGTGACGCCATTGTTTTTTTTTTAGTATTGGCGTCACACTCTTCGCGTATTTGCCAGTGTCAAGTCTTTCTTCTTCGATGCATGCTTGAGGTTAGGTTAGAATAGAAGGGGATGGCGGGGTCGAGTGAGCGAGCGTAGCGGGTTGGGGTGTACTTTACGGGACGCTAAACCTAACCTAACCTGTTGTAGTGCAAGTGTTGGACTCGAAGTCACTTGTCTGTGACAGAAGGTAGATTAGGTTCGTTAGGTTGCTTTCTACCATGCACATGCGACGACGAGCGAAGCGAGGAGGAGCCAAGTCCTGTTGTAGTGCAAGTGTTGCACTCGAAGTCACTTGTCTGTGACAGAAGGTAGATTAGGTTCGTTAGGTTGCTTTCTACCACGCACATGCGACGACGAGCGAAGCGAGGAGGAGCCAAGTCCTGTTGTAGTGCAAGTGTTGGGTTAGGTTTGGTTAGGTTTAGCATCCCGAAAAGTACACTCTAACCAGCGTAGCGAGAAAGATTAGGTTATTATGGGTGACAGATCCGACACAGAGCACCCCGACTCCATCTAGTCTTAATCCTAAAAAAATATTTAATAGGTAGTTAAGTACCCCTATAGTGAAATCGTAGTACTTAACCTCAAAATACAAAAATGGTCATATCTCGAAAACTATTGATCTCCGTGCCCCCCCCCCCCTTTAAGGGGGGGGCTAACCCCCCCCCCCCCTCCCCTCCCCTCCCCCCCTCAACCCCCCAGTGATTGGGTACTTTGGAAAGTTTAACCACTTGAGCTAATTCTTGACAAAGCATCTTTGAGAGGACAAATAAAACTGCTAATCACTAGATTACTGCTAAGTGCCTGCATCCTATTACTAGTAAAACACGTACAATATTTTTGCAAATTAACGTAAGTGATGTTTATGGGCACATGATAAGATGAAATTCTAATAGCTGTGCAACAATAAAGTAAATAGGTTTCTTCTAGACTATTGTGCTACATCTTAGACTACAGTGGTGCTTAACATCAGGCAGGTAAACAAGCCTATAACGTGATAAAAAAACAAGCATCTTGTTAATAGACACTAAATCATGCAAGTTTCAGTCATGACATTATTATAAGATTACTTAAATCATTTTAATTGTACCTTAAACACGTGGAAAGCCTCGAATTGTATATTGCGCGATTTCTCCTTCAGCATGTTCATCATCAGCTTCAAGTTGTCTGGGTTGGTGATGTAGCGCGTCATGATGGAGAAGTTGTGCCGGTCCAGCAGCAGCTCCCCGAGCAGCTTGAGGCTCTGCCGCCGAGTCACGTAGTTCTCCGAGTTGAGCAGGCGCTGGTAGTGACCGAACACCTTGTCGTAGTTCGCTTCCAGGAACTCGGCGCACAACATTTTGTGTCTTGTTAGCAATTCCTGCAATTTTACGAAGAAATTGCTGGTGAAGGTTTAAGATTTCATAAATCTCACAGGGATAAGGTTACTAGCGTGTGAATGTATTTAATCCTGTGTTTGTTTTTCTTCACAGACAAATAGCCAAGCTAACAGATAGATAGATAAAACTCTTTATTGTAACACACACACAGAAAAAAAGACAAACCGGAACAAACAAAAGACTTAAAAAATTGTGCTATAACTGGCGGCCTTATCGCTAACAGCGATTTCAGCAATTTTAAAAGTAATGATATTTGGTATGAGGTAGATTCGACCCTAGATTAACACAAAGGCAATTATTGTATACTGGATTAATGTGGGTAACACCACAAGGCGCAGCTAGTATATAATATACTAGAGCCGAATTATTTGATTACAAAGTCTTTTATTATTGAAGTAAAGTACTTCTGATTGTACATAACTGTATAGGACAGTCGCAATATATTAGAAGTATTATAGGAATTAACATAATAATTTCATCACAAATTTGACCCTAACTTATATTAAAATCGTTTTAAAATTTAGGAGTTCAATGAATGACGAAATTTTACATACACTTTCAGTTTGGTTTTATTTCAATAAAAAAAGAACACAATGAAAACGAATATTCTTTACAAATACAATCACAAACTGTCCTTGTTTTAACCAAATTAGGCTTGATTATTGAAAGATACTAATATCGAATAGTCAAATCAAAATCGACCCGAGTTCCCAGCGCTTTGTCTCTCCCCGGTCCGAACAGTGGCCGGGTGATATGGGGCAGGGGTGGGACTTGACTCACTGCCGCACAAAACTATATATTGCAACATACAACATCCAGACAATGGCGGAACCCGCTGATCTACATCCGGAAGCACGCGGGTCACAACTGGATGGCTAGAGCAGCAGATCGCGAGTTATGGAGAAAAATAGGAGAGGCCTATGTTCAGAAATGGACTCCTTAAAGGCTAAGAAAGAAGAAAGAAGAATATCGAATAGTATTTACAAATAGAAATTTTTGAATGATACATACCTTAAAAGTAGAAAAGGCATCTGAGGCGATATCAAAAGTGGAAACTTCTACGTAACGGAAGAAATTGTAAAAATCGTCTGAATACAACATTATCTTAGCCAAGGCCTCATATCGGGCGCACTCGCGCAGCATCGTGCCGCAGTTCGACGCTATCTCCTGGTGCTCGTACCTGCAAATAAGCAAATTTAATAAGAAGTGAGTTTGTAAGTTCCAAACATATCAGGTTATGATATGGTATGATAATTGATATGCACATGTTCTCGGATTTTGTGATCCTCAAACATGTCTATTTTTTCATGAAGTTTACTTTGGCTGTTAACTGAGTTAAAATCCACATAAAACTTGAAAAACAATGAGGATCAAAGTGTTAGGATCAAACTGATTGAAAGATAGAAAGGTGTATCAGAATGTAATATAGACACATTTACTACCAACTTACAAGCCTTGGTCAGTACAACATAGAATATCCTGGGGAAAAAATCAAGTTTTGCAGGAAACAAAACACTGGTTATGAGCACTCAAAACTTTTTATAGAACTCTAACAAGAATTAAAACTTAAACAAATTAATGGTTAATAAGTTATTTGAGTTTTCAAATATCCAGAAAAGTCCCTGATAATGATAAGATTAAACTTTGCTGACCAATAAGTGACATCCTATCCCTAAGGTTTAACACAGCTGCAGTAACAACAGACAGTAAAAACGGCATTCTAACTAAAGAGTAAATAAGAACATTAATGTAGATAGATATATAATTGTTTATTGTCACATACAAATAAAACAAAAATAAAAAAATTACATACAGACTACTCTAGTGCCACAAGAGTAGGCCTTGTTGCTAAAATCAATCGCTTCCAGGCAACCATAGGATGGAAATGTATTTCTTTACTTATTAGTAGCATACATACCCAGACATCAAAGTGAAGAGTATCTCTGGTTTAGTGCAGATGTACTCCACAGTGGGAGACCGAGTGCCGATCTGACGTCTGAGTACATTGTTGAACACCTGTGCCACATCCTTCTTGCCCTCAAAGTCAATGCGATTTAAATTCTACAAAAGAAAATATAGTGCATAATTTTATTTTGTGTATATTGTATATTTGTAGATAGATCTGTGGTTCATTATGTTTAAGACTTATAATAAATGTTAATCACTAAGTGCAAATTGAACTTTTTTCTTTTCACTCTTTTATTGAGCTACTTGGTAGTAGTTTATATTAAAATAGGACTCAACATTTTACATCAAAACAACTTATATAATAAATCATAATAATTAATGTATGATTTAACTATATTTTATAGTTTTTATACAATAGCAAATATAAGCAGATCCCATACAAAAAATAATAATATTAAAAAAAGTCTTTTGTAAAATTTTGTGTTTACACATTTGATATGTCATACATATTGTATGACATATACATACACATACCTACATCAGGGAAATAAGCTCTATTACATGTTTATTTAACTGTAAATTTATAAATAAATAAATGACTAACTTTATGTTACCCAATTAAGATGACTCATATTCATGATTTGTTGATATATTCTGGGAAAAATAACAAAAGCAGTACACAATATTCTCCAATGCTGATTGTTATCATGTGCACTTACCTGTATCAAAAGTAACAATAGGTTGGTATTGTATAGTTCCTGAGCTAACTGTGCTACTATGATGTCCGTCTGTGGCTCTGCATCAGATGTGCCATATAACATGTTCTTTATCAACACCTGTCAACAATGTACTTCAGTTTGTATTCTGTTCAACATCTTAGCACCAATGTTTGTGCCATAAACATAGAGTAACATCAAATAGTACGAACCAAATTTTTGCTAACATCTTCTTGTGCTTTCTCGGCTTTCTTATCGCCTCTTTCTAGAGCTGTAACAGCATCTTTCAACGATCTCACGAGCTCCGCCGGACTCTTCTGTGACTTACCAAAAAGAGGCATAGTATTTCAATAATCTGGACAGATGGGCTAAGTGATGTTGTCTACATAAGATTGTACCTGCAATAAACGCACCAATTCATATCACAGAACGAAACAATCTATGCACTTGCACTTTAAATTCACGAGAATGCAAGAGAAACGATATCTGACATATTAAAAATCGTTAGCCAACCTGGCTGTAAGGCACTGGACTTAATAAAAATTGTTTGGCCAAACGTATTTTACATAGACTGAGCATAAATGCACTAAATATTATGAATTGAAACTCACTTTCTGAATAATTATTACAATTTTCCCTAGAAAGACAGACCACACGAAACGAACAGCTGTGATGTCAATAGAAATGTTGCCGCTCTCAAAATACTTGCTGTCATTTACTGCAACAGACTAAAAAAAAACGTGATGGATTATGACGATGATGAAATTGATGATTAGTGTGCGGCTGCCTTAAATTGGTTAATTACCTTTACTATGTTCATTCATTTTGACAGCTGTCCAATGTCAAGGGTTCTAAAATATGAAAAGAAAATGTCAATGTCAGTTCACAGCGAAACGTGTCTTTGTCGGTGGTGAATGTTTTTTAGGAATTCTAGACTAGATTTTAGGTTAAAATAATAGTGAGATAAGACCTAAATTACCTTAATTCAGATATGGCTGAAGCTACTGGTGAAAAACTTTCCAAAAAGTGAGTACATTGTGTGAAAACAAAATGTTTGCATTGAAGACTTTCCTCACCTCGAGTATAAGACAAGAACTGGTGCTCAGACGTTGCCTGAAGTTATCCAGTGTGCTCAGCAAAGGGTGGGTTACGTTCCGATTGCGAACAGCCCTTCGAAAGTACTTAATGTTTATTCCTTCCTTATGTTTTAGTGAGCTGAAGCGGCGGTTGAAAGCCGAGCAAAAGTTGAAAGAGAAGGCGGAGAAAGTAGCTCAACAGCCGGCCGTGCCGCAAGCTGAAAAGAAGTCCTCTAAAGCCGATGAAGAGGAGATCAGCCCTAATGAGTACTACAAGCTCAGGACAGCAGCTGTGGCTGCACTCAAGACTGGGTCTAAAGAAGACCACCCTTACCCTCACAAATTTACAGTTACAACATCTCTAGCAGAATTCATTGAGAAATACAACCACCTCTCCAGTGGTGAAGTGTTAGAAAATGTTACCCTCTCCATCGCTGGTCGAGTTCACTCCATTAGAGAGTCTGGAGCTAAACTTATATTCTATGATCTGAGAGCTGAAGGTGTTAAGATTCAGGTAAGTTATCTTGTATGAAAATAATATAAGTAATCAATAATAACCAATATTATTAATAATTCTAATGATACATATTGATTGACTGTAGATTATACATGTTGATTGGTATATCATTGAAATTTACAATATTTATTTATTTATTTATTTGTTTGAATAATGGGCGAGTAGCAAATTGCTGATGTGCCCATATCACACTGTGTCAAAATTGTTTTATATAGTCCACACAAAGATAAAAAAATATACAGTCCACTGGTGCAACAATCACAAGTTAACAAGAGATTTTTTGGTTTTATGTTATTAACCAGTCATCAAGATGGTTCTTAAAGTTGTTTACAGATGTTGCACTGACCACCTCTTTTGGCAACCTGTTCCAGTTATGAACCACTCTGTTACTGAGTATGTGGTGACCTGTGTTAGTTTTGGCAGAGCATCGCTATATAATAATCAAATATAGATTGGTATGCATTTGATTACAATGATGCAGTGCCTAATTAAATTACAAATATTTGCAGGTGATGGCCAATGCCAAGCTGTATGAATCTGAAGAGAAGTTTGCAGCAGACACAGACAAGTTGAGGCGAGGAGATATCATTGGTTGTGTTGGCCACCCCGGCAAGACCAAGAAGGGAGAGCTCTCTATCATACCAAAAAGTATTAAACTGCTTTCTCCGTGTCTGCACATGCTGCCACATTTGCATTTCGGACTTAAAGATAAGGAAACCAGATTTAGGAAGAGATATCTAGATCTCATTTTGAATGATAGAGTGAGTATTATTATGTTTTATTTTACAAAATATGTATACATGTTATTTTCACACAATACATAATATATCTTTCACTTCTTGAAACTTATAGCTAATGCACTCTGTATATTCACTGTTTCTAAGCATCATTACTTAACATCTGTCCATCAGTATAAGTGTGGACCACTTTTGATTTCTCAATCATGTATGTAACACGTAAGTTTAAACAATAAAGGACTTATTATTTAAAAAAAACTTATTAGCAACATCTGGATGTAACCAACAAACTTCTTTCAGGTAAGACAAACATTCTACACCAGAGCAAAGATAATTGCCTATGTAAGACGGTTCTTAGACAACATGGGTTTCTTGGAGATTGAGACACCCATGATGAACATGATCCCCGGAGGGGCCGTGGCCAAGCCATTCATCACACATCACAATGACTTAAACATGGACCTTTACATGAGAATAGCTCCAGAGTTGTACCACAAAATGCTGGTTGTTGGAGGTCTGGACAGAGTTTATGAGATTGGTCGGCAGTTCAGAAACGAAGGCATAGATCTGACACATAACCCTGAGTTTACGACCTGTGAGTTCTACATGGCCTATGCTGACTACAATGATCTGATTCAGATCACAGAAACCATGCTCTCTGGTATGGTTAAGAGTATCCATGGTACTTACAAGGTATGCTTGCCAGTTTGGTATTTTTTTTTCTAATTTACCAGTGGTGTTTATTTATTTGTTTTACTTATGTAATAACTATTATTGATTCTCATTAAAAAAGAAACCTTTAGCTAGTAAGTCAATTTTTAATAAACTTAGCAGCAACTTCCTTCTTGATTTGAATTCCTTATTACTGGTTATTGCGACCACTACAGTATCAATCCCATTTTTCTATTCTACATAAAGTGCTACTTCACATAATTTAGACAACTATAAATTTATCATACCTAATGTATGACCTACATCAAAATTCAAATTCAAAGCATTTATTTCGACACACAGGACACAACAATATACATATACATACAAAAGTTGACAACAGATAGAATAGAAAGGTGGAAATCAGGAGCAAGACATCAATTCAAAGACACCTATTAAAATAAAACTTCTTCCTGTAGGTGAAATACCACCCAGATGGTCCAGATGGTGAGGAAGTGGAGGTTGACTTCACCCCTCCATTTGCGCGAGTGCCCATGATCGCCACTCTGGAGAAAGTGCTGAACACAAAGCTGCCAGCAGCTGATAAACTGGACACGCCCGAGGCTAATGCTCTGCTTAGCCAGCTCTGTGAAAAACATGAGGTAAACTATTGATTTATAGTTGGTTTTTGAAATTATTTCTTTCAAGTATCGACAGGTTTCTGTTAATAGTGTTATTGATGTTTACCAAAGAGCTGTAGTTGAGGTGCATATATAAAACATTATTTCATTCATTCAAAACTTAAAGAATTACACCCTTGTCTTTAGAGTCTGCACCATTATTCATGATTTATTTTGTTTAAATTGGTTAGTAGGTTGTTTACAAACATTTCTACTTGTGCTACAATTGTAAAATGTGTGTATCACTTTAGCTATACATACAAGCATTGTCTAGTAATAGCATAAAACCATAATACATGTATGAGTTATAATAACAGGTGGAGTGCCCACCGCCGCGGACGACAGCCAGGCTTCTGGACAAGCTGGTGGGAGAGTTCCTGGAGGACAAGTGCATCAACCCCACCTTCATCCTGGACCACCCGCAGATCATGAGCCCGCTGTCCAAGTACCATCGGGATATACCGGGACTCACTGAGAGGTAACTGACATTACTACAATTATTTTTTTAATTAGGTAGTTTATGTAATGATCTCAACCAGTTAATTAATAACTTACTTCTTTTATTGTCGTTGTTCAGCAGGAGAGTAATACGTATTTTATTACAAGAGTTGAGTAACTGTCGACAAACTTAGTTCTTAGCTTATGATGGGTGACCAAAAGTTGATACTTATGTCGCAGCCCCTTGTATATCACGGCCGTTATATACTGTCCATCTATATCCAGCCGGTATCATAGGAAGTAAAACTCGCCGTCGCATATCGTGATCTTCTAAGTGCCATCGTAAAATACGCCACTTTGTATTTGTAGTTCTATTTACACAACACATACAATCTGGCTAGTCGTCTACACGCCTCGAGCCTGCGTCTGCAACACAAAACGTCGACGTGGCGACGTATAGATTTCGACACGGCGTTATGTTATAGCGTTTCCTTCAAATCGATTGCGACATTTATAAACATCTTCTATACAATCCACTGTTGTTAGTCTAACATCATTATAGCTCATATTTATCTTCACTTCCAGATTTGAGCTGTTCGTAATGAAGAAAGAGATATGCAACGCCTATACCGAGTTAAACGACCCGGCAACACAGCGCGAGCGATTCGAGCAGCAAGCCAAGGACCGAGCTGCCGGTGATGATGAGTCTCCACCCACTGATGAAGCCTTCTGCACGGCTCTGGAGTATGGACTGCCTCCTACAGCAGGCTGGGGACTCGGAGTGGACAGGCTCACCATGTTCCTCACTGATGCTAATAACATCAAGGTAAAGTTGATACAGTGTCTAGCCTAGACAAGAGCTTATAGACACTCATGCTGAAAGACACAGTTGAAGCAGCAAGCTACAATAACTATTAATATATGCATTATACATATGTCATGTTAGTCCATGTCATAAATCAAAGTAAATAGGATTTTAATTTTAAAAAACTGCCTATGCTGGAATTGGCTTTTCATAAGATATTAACTTATTTCGTGTCACAACTTAATGCAAATTGGATTCAAATTTTACAGGACTATGTTTGAATTGATTGGCTTTACATAATAAGATATTAAATAAATCTGAGTTGCATCAATAATTCTATGAAGCTATCTTGTACGTACATACAGTGTACAATACACTGTATGTACGTACAAGATAGCTTACGTGAATTACTCCATCATTTCAACAATGACTGATCACTGATAAACTTTGTTGATCTTTATGTCCGGGTATTATTTACTTATCTGCATTTGTGCAGCAGATTTGATAAGAATACTATCATGGTAGTGACACTACACATTATCATTAGTATTTACTATTTATACCAAATGCATGTACTTACAGCATTATGGATTCTAATAAAATTTCCATTCTACATGCAAGCTGAAAATAATGTACTTACACCACCTTTTTAAATGCCTAAGTCAGGCATATTACCAACTCTCAAAGAATGCTGCAGAAACAATACAAGTTACATCTAATCTAATGTCTGAAATAATAATCATCATACAGCCCACTGCTGAGCATAGGCCTCTCGTCTAGTACGCCACTCATCCCGGTCATGCACAGATTGAATCCAGGTGCTCCCTGCGGTTTTTCTAATGTCATCAACCCACCGCATTGGTGGATGACCTCTATAATGTAATGCATATCATGTATGAAATCATTTTATTTCTTGTTTCAGGAGGTATTGCTGTTCCCGGCTATGAAGCCTGATGATCCAAACAAGCATAATACAGAGGAGGAGGCATCCACCAGTGCTCCGGTTCCCAACGGATCATAATCATGTTTAAACTAGGTGTGAAGTGCAAATCATTCATTTTAAATGTGCTACTCTTCTAACATTTTGTTTCTGAATAAATTATTTAGCTACTTGTAAAATGTTAGTTTTATTCATAGATGAATAAATCTACATTCATATCTCAGGGTTGGATCATCTGTTACGATTCCAGGAAGCATAAAATATTAACATTACCCCTCTTTCATCAGGTACTAAGCAATGAAAAACATACAAGAATATGCTCTACCTACTCCTGCAGTATAGCACATATATCTAGTATATTCAGTGACATGACCGAGATATCCGAGATTGTGAATTCAATACTTACTGTACATTCATTAATCAATATGAAAACCATTGTGTATGTAATCAAATTCAATTTTATTTAAAACATGAAAAAACATTTATGAATAAATACAATCTTTAATAATAAGAAGCATATCTTTGTTTGTAATAAATGCATGGCTCCTACAATATCTGCCTTTAACAACCAACATAGATCTCTTTTGTATAATACAATAATAGATGTGTAGCAATATTTTACATGACAGATAAACAAACCATAACATGATATCTCTATCATTAGTGGCCAAGATACAATTAAGATCGCCGAGTGAAAGTACTTAAGTTACAATAGATAATATAAATAATATGACTAATAACTTAAGCTACACCATCACCTTCTTGAACTTCCACTGTAGAGTTGAAATGCTCTCCTAAATTATACAAATGCCTATGATATGTTATGATTAATGGGGGCCCTTCAAATTCACTTCCTTGATCAATAGAATCAGGGCCAGTGGCTTGTATCACATTAATGGGACATTTCAAGCTATTAGACATTGCTCGTATTTCCAGTTGGCCACCCCATGTTTTAGTATTTTCAACTTTATCACAGTATGTCTCAAACTCTTTCTCTGTGAGCATCGAGCCAGTTGTTAAATTGCACATAAATGGCAGGAAGTCATTCCTGTGTTCTCTCATGTAAGTTGATACTAATTTTCTCAAGTCCAGAGCCAATAAATCCTTTTTCTTCTTGGTTTGAAGCTGGTGAGACACCGCTTGGTATAAGCAATCTCCATCAGAGGCAATAGGAATAATCTTAAGTTTCATTTGGTTGAGTTTTTCTCCAATTGCTTTCATTTCTGTTATTCTAGGGCCATGTAAATTCTCCTGTTCTTGAAGCTTTATTTGTGCCTCTCTATCTTTATCTTTCTGAGCCTTTTTGTCTCTTCTTTTTTGCGCCTTGGATAATTTCATAGGTGCTTCGGACAAAGCTTCATCTTCTTCATCAACTCCTGTGTCATTTATTATTTTACTTTCTACATCTGTTGTGTTATTAATTTTCATATTAGCAAGATCATTACATGCACTTGCTTCTACTTCGGCTTTCTGCTTCATCTCCAACTCGGTTTCTAAGCGTGCAATTTCTGCAGTAACCTCTTTCTTCTTAGTTTTATCATTTTTCGCCGCTTTCTTTAAAGCTTGAACTTTAGCTTGCAATTCCTTTCTTTCTTTACGATGTTGTCTTTCCAATACACTTAATTCACCAGAGTCTTCCTCTTTAGTTTCCTCCATTCTAACGGAGATATTTGTAACCTACTATATAAACACAAAATACTCTTCTCTTGTAATCAGAAAAATCGTGGAAAAAATGTATTTCGCGAACGTAGTTCGCAAACAATTTTGTTGAGGTTAGATTTTTTTTCTTATTTATTGATTGTTGCGCTAACTTGCGGATAATTACCGGACCGAATGTCAGGGGTTTTTTTAAACCTTTAGAACTGACTTTGACAATATTAATAGTTTTGACGTTGACGGTACAATTCTTAGCAAAGAAGAAAAGTGGAATCCGATTCCGAATCAGCAAAAAGGCAAAAAGCAAAAAGAAATCAATCGACAATCGGTCTCATTTATTGATAAAACTAAATAATTAACATTTTGATGTATATATTTTACTGAAGCTGCTTATAGATCGTTACAATAATGAATCCTTGCTCTGTTGCCGTTCCACAAGAGGATACAGACGGCGATGGTCGATGGAATAGCATTGTAAGAAATTGAAATATATGTCTACGTTTCGTATATTCTAATGTATTTGGCTACCTCCTATCTTTGAATTCACTAATTGATCAAATTTAATTATTGATTACCATATTATTAAATCCCAAACGTTCTTAGTTGTCATAAGGGGCAAGAATATTAAATACATATTTTTATTAACCATAATTTTTTACTGTTATTTTCAGCATAACCGATTCCTATCCGACGCTAAAGGAAAGGATGCAGATGTGATATTTATTGGCGATTCCATTCTACAAGCCCTTGAGCATACTGAAGTATGGAACCAGTGGTTTGCTCCACTACACTGCCTTAACTTCAGTATCCACAGAGACCAGACTCAGAATGTCTTGTGGCGTATCAAGAATGGAGAGCTTGATCATGTCGATCCCAAAGTAAGATCCTTTCTTGCTGTTATATTAAAAACTTGTTGCAATATTGAATAATAGTAATTTCTTATGAGAATTATCTCAAAAACTAATTTTTACCATCCTGCTATGTGAAACTTACTAGAATTAACATTTTTCTTGTTTTTAGGTGATAGTAGTTCATGTGGGGACAAATAATGTGGAACATACACCAGAACAAGTTGCTGAAGGAGTTCTTGAAATAGTAAGAACTATTAGAGAAAAACATCCTAGTGCTTATATAGTTTTACCTGTAAGTATCTGTCTGATAATTTTCATGTAGGTATTTGCCTCCTCTTTGATTGCAAGAATAATATCTGGTAACTGATAACATGGCAGCATTAAAATATAAATAAATACTGCCACTGTACAGTTTTTTTGTGATCCTTTTTTTAACAAGACTGATTTGTTTATAGATGAGTGTTTTATTCATTCTACAAAGAATACATAATTATTAACGATGTTTTACCTGAAATAAAACATATATTAAAATAAAGGTCAAGTTATTTAATAACAATGTTTTACCTGAAATAAAACATATATTAAATACTTACCTTATTTAAAACTTACATTTTATTTCTGCCTGGTGTAAATTTCGACTCAATGAAAAGAGGTCGAACCATTTCCACCTCCAAGGTTCGGTCGCCTGTTGGTGGGGGTGTGCGAGCGAGACAGAACGATAAAAGTGCACAAAGATCGAAAGAGAGGGAAAAAGGAAGCGGAAAACACGGTTGCCACTCTCAATTTATTAAGTTTTAAATAAGGTAAGTATTTAATATATGTTTTATTAATTTTATAAACATCGTTATTAAATAATTTGACCGTTATTTAAAACTTAATAAATTGAGACGTGTCTGTTATCGCCTGGTGGGTAAAAGACGCCAATGTGAACATGTACAGAAGTAATAGATACTTAAGTACTGGGAAGGTATATGTACATAGGTAAAGGGTAAGGTAGGTGTACCTTAGATACATACATAAAACCAACCAATGTGCGAGAGACAGAAAGTGATGAAATCACATTTCATTCAGAGTTAATATAACTACTTTTGTTGAAGTAACTAAGTAATCAAAAGTACTAGCAGTACTAGACAGACTAGAAATAACAGCTTATATCGGGTTGACTGTAAGAGAACTGAGGCTATTATTATAAAATAATAATAATTTATCAGTTAAATAATATAATCACAAAAGTATTAATTTGAATTTTACTTTGGGATGGAGACCAATCAATCCTGACCAGGCTTTAATCAGAAGTAATTTGTCAGACCTACTTGAATACTACTACTTCCGACGGTATGAATTTGAACCTGATATAACATCTCTCCAGAAAGCTGCTCTTATTGATTTGTGAAATCAATAAATAGATTTGGTCATAATACTAATATGAGTCATAATACTATGGCTTACATGAAGAAAAGTTATGCTTTACACAAAAACAGTGATGAAGCTAAGTAGTAGGATTTTAAGACAATTCTCGTCCTGCTTGTCTATAGCTACTTAGTTGTGTCAGTTTTTACTACGACTAGTATGGACACAACAGTTATTCTTGGATTAAATGTTAAGAGTACTCAGCTATCAAGGCTAACTCTTGCGACTCGAACAAAGTAATAAATGCAATGATTTTGTGATGAATGTAATGTCAAAAATATTTTAAAAACCAATACCAAGTCATGGAGGTTTTTAAACTAAGATAAGATAAATTTATTGTAAATAAACAATATGTTACATTTTACAAATTGCACTGCCTCTTACATTAGTAAAAAACTGTGTCGTAGGGAGTTTATATTATAATGCGATAGTTGGATGTATGATGACATACTGGTACATTTGCTCGAGACAGCTCAATTTGCATGGGCCTACGACACGGTAATATCGTGCCTACGATGTTACATGAATACATTAGTCCATATAGGTACCACGGATTTATAACAAAATGTAGCATGTAATTTGAATAAATCTGTTATTAAAGTAATAAGCCTGCCAATTTTGGTACAAATGGAAAAATGTTATTATCATCAGCTCATATTAAATACCTCGTGCCATTTTACGCCAGGTTTTTTCCAGTTGTGATTTTGTCTAATCAACTTAACATTTTGCCAAGCTAGCATTATATTCTGTATTCTGACAGGTAGATAGTAATTAGTATTTAGAACGTTTAAGAGGGCACGCGGCCAAAAGGCTCTAAGTTGAGATGTTGTCGGTTGAAACATTTTCGTAACTACAAAAGGGTGACGGATATACCCACACCAGGGTTTATATATGTACATTCGCGTCCGCAAGAATGTTCAAATCAAATCAAATGTTACCCAAATGGTATCAGTATCAGATCGATCTAGTCCGGTGACATAAAGATGATCACTATTTAGACTGAGCATTAGATCTCTCTCTTTAGTCCTTTTTGGATATAGGTGCTATCAGGATAATGATTATGATGACCTAGCTAGTTATAGGTGATCTGTATGGCACTGTTGTGTTTCCATGGAATGAATTACACTGTCAAGTTTAATCAATTGAATACAAATGAATCAAAAGCCTGTATGCTTATTTGCATTAAGACAGCAATTTACAAGCACTGTTCAGATACATAAACTTTGACGATGATCGTGCCTATGGATACGGTTTATCGTCCATTTCTATTGTTCGCGGTGAAGACACCGTAACTCGTGTCCAGACTGATAATACGTTTGAGTCGAGGACCCAAGTCAAATCGACACCTCTGAGGACAAATAATGCGACAGGGAAGGATTACGAAAAGAAGAACCTCAGTGACAAATGTGAAAATGCAGAAAGATATTTCTTGTAAACAGTATTGAGAACAAGAGTGTTTATCAGGAGTTTCATTTACTGAGTCTAGACTAAGACTAAGCTTAACAGGTAGTTAAGAAACTCTTTGAACAAGTATATCACCATAAGGCAGAGAACATTAATTTTGAATATTCATATTCTACGGGTTATTCCCAGAAATACAAGACAACGCAGGAGGAAGAAACTTGAATACGAATTAGATTTTCCTCGCTTGCCACACCTGACGTTCATGGTGTCTATTACGTATGTAATACTATGTATTACTCGTATAAGGCGTATATCCAGGTCACAAATATTAATTTACTTACCTTCTTGCCATTTAATTTTACGGATATAAGTATTAAGTTCTATTTCATTAGTGATGTCACATCTTTGAAAATCAGGTTGAGAGCAAAACGGAAGGCAGCTTTGCGAGATATAGTTATTAGCTAAATTAACCTTAGAAACCGTCTGTTAGATCTTTGTAACTGTCAGGTAGGTAAAGACAGTACCTACACGTATACATTTATCAGTATGTTTCATGTATCAGTATTTATCAGTTTTGTGACGACAAAATATTCAGTGTATCCCTAAGTGAAAGTAATGCGATATTGCTTTAGATTCTATAGATTTAAATCGTTTGGTCGGCATAGGCCTTTGGGGTTTTGAAACAATGTCATATTTTAGCACTAGGTTAAGCGTATGCTTCCACTTCATGCTATCTGCTGACAAGATACTTATTTAAGCTGGCCTGCAAAGATATTGTCATAATATATCTTTATACTTAACCAGCAGTTTGCCATGTATTACAATAATAGGTAATTAACGTTGCTGGAAGTTTAGCTCTGCGCTGAATATAGATAATAGATATGATTAGAAATGCGAATAACTTTGAGTTGTTACCAGATCCCTGCGAGGGATCGCTCTGCATAGGGGTCGTTATGACCACAGCCCTGCGAGGGCTAGGTCCAGACCACAGCATGTCTTCAAAATACCCTACGAGGGTCCGGTATGATTAGCTTGTCTTTGTTAGAGGCTACGTACCCTGCGAGGGTTCTTCATAATGAGCCTCCCTTTGTGAGGGCTTACGAATAGATTTACAGTGCATCACAGCACAATGTGTTACACAAGATCCCTGCGTGGGAAAGCTTTGTATAGGGCCGTTATGACCACAGCCCTGCGAGGGCTGGGTACAGACCACAGCATGTCTTTAGAGTACCTTGCGAGGGTCCTACATAATGAGCCCCTGAGGGCTTACGAATAGAGCCCCTTAGGGCTTACGAATAGAGCCCCTGAGAGCTTACGAATAGAGCCCCTGAGGGCTTACGAATAGAGCCCCTGAGGGCTTACGAACAGAGCCCCTGAGGGCTTACGAATAGATTTACAGTGCATCACAGCACAATATGTTATACAAGATCCCTGGCTGGGAAAGCTTTGTATAGGGGCCGTTATGACCACAGCCCTGCGAGGGCTGGGTACAGACCACAGCATGTAAAGACATGTAGAGTACCCTGCGAGGGTCCTACATAATGAGCCCCTGAGGGCTTACGAATAGATTTACAGTGCATCACAGCACAATATGTTATACAAGATCCCTGGCTGGGAAAGCTTTGTATAGGGGCCGTTATGACCACAGCCCTGCGAGGGCTGGGTACAGACCACAGCATGTCTTTATGTACGCATGTCCCTGCGAGGGTATGACATACCTACTTAACTAGCGTGTATTGCGAGAAGTGGCGCATTGTATTGGAGGATAATATGTATGGCAGACGATCCTGCGAAGTTACGACATGATTAGCTTGCCCCTGCGAGGGGAACGCCTACCTTTCTATCAATTTCAAGTGAGATGAATAGAGTAATTGTCGCAGTTTAACGAAATTGTAGTAAAACACCACGTCTACGTCAATTGATATAATAACGTCAACTATTAATTAAATCGAACATAAGAATCGAACAAAAAATAAGAGAGACAAAACCATTGGTTCCATTTTTATCCGTATTCACGGTTCTTAGCTATATTAGCACATAATATATGTATTTTGTAATGTTACAAATTTAACTCGTATCTATCACAGATTCTTAAATTATGGACTTGAAAAGCCATAATTTTTAACTAATAGTCACTTTTTCTGCCACAAATAACATTACTCGATCAGGATCCTCCGATACATGCTATGCACTTAATAAAATTATTGAATTGTAAGCAAAGTTTTTTTTTTTTTTTTTTTTTTGGGTATAGTGTCTATTAGCTTCAAAAAATATGAATGTATTCTTATTAAAAATATGAAAGACATCACATAGTAAACAAACTATTTACTTAGCTTACATCATGTCAGTACTTAGTTAGTACTTCTTCTTATCAAATGAGAGATAAGTAAATTAACACTATTAAATTAAGATGTAAAAAAAGACATGTCGGTTACTCTATTGTATTAGAACATCATTTATCTGTATTAGAAAAATACTGCGTGAACCTGCGAGGTTCATATCTTGTGATCTAGCAGATCGTTTTTAAAAATGATGCATACTCGCCCCCCCTTTTTTTAACCTCAGCGACGGCGCATATTCGTGATTCATCGAATTGAAATTCTAGTTTGATCACTCGTGAATATCGTTGGAACGCCGTGTTAACATTTATAGTTACTTGTAAAACACTATTAGCTATTTAGGTCATATTTACGGGGTACATACACATAACAAGTATTAAAATTACTGAAATACGTTAAAAATTATTGATTAAAATATACTGAGGGTAGATATATAATTCAGTTTCCAAGTACACAATATTAAGTCAAGCAAAAGAAATAGATCAGAAAATTGAGGGTAATAAAACTATTTATAATAAAAGGAAACAAGTCAAATGGTAAAGTCGAACGGTAACACCGTTAAAATCACTTTATAACACGCGCAGATAGAGAATAGATCTGAAAATGGCGGCGGGTACGCATGGTACGGTTGGCAAACAAGTTCTCAAACTTCGATTTTTATTATATATATATATATACGCTACGCTACGCGCTATACTTTAACGGATGATAACGCTCCAAGTTCTTCTCTTCGTCAAAGTATTTTATAACGTTGTAAACAATCTCACGTGCATCACTGTGAAGAATCTTTCCACGTTTTCGTGAAGCCATTGTCAATCAATCACAAAATGTCAACGTTCGTAACAAAAACTTAACGTAAATAAATAACAATCAAACGTAACGCAAACAAATAACAATCAAACTCAACAAAAACAACAATGAATATCAACGAAAACAACAAAATAACGGAACGAATTTAACGATAACTCGGAGTGCGTCAAGTAGCGTGGAAAGCGAATCCTGACTGACTATTTTTTTGTAGCGCGTACTTCACTGTGTGAGTATAGACAGATATAGAGAGTGAGCGAGAACGCATGCGAGCGGACGCCATTTTCAGATCTATTCTCTATCTGCGCGTGTTATACCAATAAAATAAAGTCAAGTGGAATTAAACTTACTGCTTTCCATTGGAGAAGGCACACTTACAAATTGAATTTTAGAATTTCAATAAAAAATATTATTCCACTTTTGCTCCAAGGCTAGCGACTTGTCGCAGCGGAAAACTCGACGCCAATGAAAAGAGGTCGAACCATTTCCACCTCCAAGGTTCGGTCGCCTGTTGGTGGGGGTGTGCGAGCGAGACAGAACGATAAAAGTGCACAAAGATCGAAAGAGAGGGAAAAAGGAAGCGGAAAACACGGTTGCCACTCTCAATTTATTAAGTTTTAAATAACGGTCAAGTTATTTAATAATACATTAGTAAAATAATATTAGTATCAACAAAATTATGCAGTCAATGTAAATGACCAATTTTATCTTAATTTCAGAGTCTTCTCCCCAGAGGCCAACACCCCAACACTTTAAGAGAAAGAAACACAAAAATCAACCAATTGCTGAAAGAAAAAGCTGCTAACATGAACAAAGTGGAAGTGGTTTCCATAGACAAGGGGTTCATACAGACTGACGGCACTATCAGCCACCATGACATGCATGATTACCTCATCCCTACAAATGCAGCTTGCAGAAAAGCATTTGAGCCCATCTATGATCTCCTGCAACAACTGCTCTGCGAGGGAGAGCCAGAGAAAGACTTGACCCCCTCCGAATGAACAATCAACTCCTCCTTCTTTTTGCAGGCTTCTTATTATGTAGCGAGCTAATTGTGATGGATACCATAGTACTTAATTAGCTTTTTTACTCTAGGTTTAAGTATCTCATAAAGTGAACTTTTACATTCCAAAATTAGATTATGTATTCGGCTGTGTAAACACTAACACAATGATTTGGTACTTATGATAGTTCAGATGTATTTTGATCAGCACATATCACTTTACTACACAAGGGGTAATGTGAAATTGCTCAATCGAAAGATATTATTTTTTTGTCAGTTAATCAGGATTTTGAACGCTTGCAATGCTTCCTTAAACATTAAATAACTCATAATGAACATAGGTTGAAAACTATTAGCATAATCACACTGGTATAAAATTCTAATTAACCAAAGATCCTTGTTGAATTTCTTACCAAAGTTGTGAAATGAATTGCTCTGTATTGGCAATTCTATTTTTGATATAATCACTAATTTTTGGAGTATTATTTAAAATAACAACATGTAATTAAGTACACAACATGGATTATGATATGCAGGGTATTTTTTTATTGCAAAATTACTATTTATGCTTCTTATTCATTCTATCCCAGATATACAAATACAATTTAATGTAATTATAAAAGCAATTTGATTTTCATTGAATCAAAATCTATCTCTTTGGTATATTTGGCCAATGAATTGATAAAGTAACCAAGTTGTCTGTCTGGGAACTCTGGGATGACAACATTAATAAGTTATTAGTATATTTATATTGGTTATATTTTTTTATAATTTCAATAACATACCCTGGATAAGATACCCAGTCACATATACTTACTAGATCATAGATACATTTACATTCCTTATCAAGTGTAAGTGAATATGAGTTTATGATACATTTTGTGTAGTTGTAGAATAAAGAGCAGCTAAAATTAAGGTACTTTTAGGTACTCAAGTTGCCAAAAACAATTGCTTGAATCTCTTGTTGTTATGAACTATTTATTTGCATGAATAAGCTTAAAAGTAAACAGTGCAATTATTTACATAAGAATTTGTTTTATTTTATAATTATATAAGAATCTTTATTTCCAAAAATCATTATTACTTCAATTTAAAGTAAATTCATGGATAACCAAGAATTGCAATAAATGCAAAACTAGTCTTTAAAAAGCAGTATTTAAAAAATCAAGAGTTGTAATATTATAATATATATATTTTTTTAAATTACAGAAAAATAATAAGACCAATTGATAAATAAGAAATAATTATATTTTCTAATAAAACTATGTAACATTAAACACTACACAACATCAAAATCTGTTTAGCATCCTATTGTAGTATAAACTAAATGGCAAATAAGCACTACCAATGTGTAAAGATTTGTCAAATAAATTAAAATTGCACTTCTGTAGTTTCTTCAAATAGGAGTTGACTGCAATGGCCGGTAGTAACACTTGATGTGCTTCCTTGGGAACTTTTATTTTTCTTGCCTGAAACATAATTAAAATTAGCTTAGCTAAGTAATTATTAGACTAGCGGCACCCTGAGGGTCTAATATCAATCCGGAATAAAAAAAATACCTTCATGTATTAATCTAGGACCTACCAAGTCAAATTTGATCTAAACTTGTTAAACTGTAAAGTTAGTGTTTTATTTGAATTAGGTTTTGGAAATTAGGTGTGATGAGCACATACAATAGCTTTTGATTTAAAACTCCTATAACATATCTTTTATAAATAACTGGTAGTGTTGTTCAATATAGTTTATATAATTTATTTATTTAATAACAATCAAAATGGTCGAAGCCAATTACATTAATTGATTAAAACAATACTTATTCTACAAACACATAATCAAATCTACAAACAAATAATAATCATCATAATTATAGTCAAACAAGTAAAATTTATATATTATCTACATTAAAACATTCACACATTCATTCATTTCTTCTTTTGCTTGCAAAATCTCAAATACACATACATTACTTAAATAGTATCAGAAACTATCATATTTATGAAATCTGTCTATATCAAGCATCTAAGTACCAACCATACCAAAAATCACAAAGATTCATCACTCCATTGCGTAGAGTGAACAAAACACACGACCAAAAAACCAACAAACACTATATAAAAATATAATTTTTAATCTGAGAATCCCTATTCAATTCACACTCAAACATATAGTTACCTTTTCTAGATGACTATTAGCTCTGCTAGCAACCTCAAACGCTACAGTTCTCATGTTCTCACTGTCTATGCCTCGGAGAACACTCTCCTGGCTCACTTGGTACTTCATAAGGATCTCCATCGGTAGCATCACCACCTTGTGCTGACTTGACATTTGTATAGATCTGAAAAATCAACAAAACAGCTTGTCACAAATTTTATAACAGAAAATAGCTTTGACAGGCTTTCCAGAGGTGCTCTAACATAACTGATTTCTGTTTTTTTTAATATCCTATCAGAGCTTGTTGGAGCATTGTTACAAATAATTTTAATATCCATCCTGTTATGTCATATTCAAGATTAATTATCAAATCAAATCAATTAGTTATTGGTCAAAGAAATACATATGTAAAAACATAAGTACCTATTTTATGTGATGTATGATATGCAAATCCATTAAAATGTGTTTGGTATGTGGTGGAGTGACTGACTCCTGCGCTAAGTACCAGAGTAGAGAGAAAAAGAGACTTATGTAGGTACTACTAGGAATTCAGACATATTATAAGTGTAATATCAGCACAGATAAACTGTCTTAATGTACTCTTATAGAATTACCTTAATATGTTAGTAATTCCCTGTGCTTTCCCCAGATGTGAAGCTGCATGGTCTGCATGCACATCCGCCACACCAGCCACAGCCAGAATCAAGTAGTACACAGAAGACACAGTCTCTTCTGCATACCTCTCAATATCTTCCAGAGAATGGAAGTGTTTTGATTTGAGCAAATTAGTTCTTGACACTACTAGTTTCTCCAGGTATCTTTTTGGCAATGAATAGCAACAGCATATCTGTAAGCAAAAATCAGTTTAAGTTACAATTAAATGTAATATTCCTAAAGTAATCAGACATTAATGTTCTTAGCTGTGTAACTATTTATGTGTATTGTATGTTACATAGACTCTGTATCATAATTTTCTAAGGTGTTAACTATAAAATTATGAGTTCCCTGACATTCAAAATATCTTTTAAATCAGGCCACATGGATGGAAACTCATACATTGAAGCTCTCTGTAACTTGGGTAGTCTAAATGAAAACTGACCTTAAACAGTTCTTGAGCTATGGGGTTTGCCGGTATATTCTGCAAGGACTTGTTTTCACTATAGATATCTTTGACTGTGTCTTTCCAAAACTGTAGCCGGAATGCAGCAGTCTGAACGTCGGTGGTCTGATCCTGGATTCGCGCCACTTCCACGTTGAAAGCCCTTACAACCAGAGCGGGCGATCTAATAGCTTTGGTCATCAACAAAGTAGCCAAGAAGTTCTCATAGTCGTGCCGTCTATCTGAAAACGAAGGCAGAGTACCAGAATACGTCAAACAGTGGCATATAAAATACATTAGTATATAAATAACATGACTACTTATTCTCTTCGAAATAAAATAATTAGTGTTTGTCAATTATAGTTGCTCATTATATTTTTAGTTACCTTACAACATTCGCGCAGTATTCGATAGAATCGTCATTTGAAGTAGATCCTTTCGAATGTTTTCTTGTAGAAGTGAAGCAGCTAGAATTAACTAGCTTATTAGTTTTTAATAAATTCGAAGAAATTCTCTTCATGTTTGAATCTTTAGACAAATTTATATTTTGAGTATTTTTGAGGTTAGAAAAATCAATACAACATTTTGAAAGAAATCAGCTGTTTGTTCTAATATGCATCTGTCAAACTACTGTTATATTTTTTGTTTGCCTTTGGAACTTTTCTCGTTTACCTCTTTTTAAGATATATTCTCGCGGGAAATTCAAAACTTAAATTTCTCGATTCAATACAAGAACTTAAAATTTCCTTTTTGAATGATTAGTGTTCGTGCCTAAAACCAACTTAAAACTTACTAGTGCCCTAGTCGAAGGCCCTAGTATTTTTTTTTGGAATCGTTTGATTGGGTCGCAAATAGTTTTCCGATACTCATTACTCATACATATATTATTCAAATCTGAAAACAGGACGATAATACCATGAGTTTTGACATTCAAAGCCCAATAGGTACGTCCCTGTGCTTATAATTGTAAAAGATACATTTTTTGGTTTTACAGTGGTGGCAACACGGGGCTCCTCAGCCCCAAAATTTATTTCCCATCTTTTTCAAGTATGCAATGTAACTAGCCTATACCTACTTGTTACATTAGTTATGTTATGGCACTTAATTAAAGCAATAAAACTGCGTTTTATATGTATAAAATAATGTAGTAATTCGCCATGGAGTTATATTCAGTGCGAATACTGGTGTAAAAAATATAACCCTACTTCTTATTTTAGTATTAATATTATTAAAAGAATTTATCTTTTACACACAAATGGATGAACAGATTTGGATGCAATTTGGTATGGAGGTAGATTAGACTCGATTACTACATGATACTTAGCCTACTGATTATCCCGGACTAATAGCAGGCATCATTGCAGGGTTCTGGAAGGAAATTATAAAAAAATATAGAAAATAATGTAAAAAAAATATGAAGTTGGTACCAACTTAAATAGATATGTATATATGTATAACTTTCATTATATGAACGTTACTCTGTTGAAGTCATAAATACACGTTTATTAAATAGCAAACCCAACTAAATTAGTCTCATACATAGCCAGTAAGTACATACTTAGTAAAAGTTATGTAAAGTTATTTATCTACACTAATGTTGTAACATTCTACTTATGTTTCCAATACTTGACTTATAATTACTACTGTTAAGTATAGCACAGACAACAAAACACTCAATTTAAGCAATTTCACATGATGTTATAATATCCACATCGATATCGTAATAGCTCATTATAACATCGACAGTGTGACCAACCTGATTGCAGGGCCAATCATGTTGGTCGCGCTGCACTCTTGTTGGTTAGATTTTAATGGCGGCAAAATCACTGTGACAATACACGTACGCGTGAATTTAATTTAATAAATTATCAATGCATTAGTGAAGATCTCTGAAGAAGATTTATGAAACTCGCTGCGCTCGTTTCGTAAACTCACACTCGTGTTATAATACCCTATAAGGAGGCGGGGTTCCTTATACAATAAAACAAGAGAAACTGTCAGAAGATGATTGTATTGGTCACAACACAGAATCAAATCGAGGGTTCGGGGAGCGCGCACGAGTACATCCCGTCACAGTCGGAGCCGGACTGTCGCAGTGTTTGAATTTCTAGAACGCGTGGCGTGAATGACTGAGACGGAAGATAGCGAGTGTGAGCTCCAGAGTGAGATAGTTAATCTAGGTATCGTCTAGGAGGGCGGCCACGAGAGGCACGAGTTGGCAACGACACAGGGTGGTTTACTATATCCTCCCCCTCTAGTTCAGGAGTACGCCCTCGCTCCTGGACTAGCTTCTTGCCTTCAGTAAGCGGACGGCCTCGCTTCCTTTTTGGGATAACAGGCGAAGCCGGTGAGCTGTCGTTCGTACCTTTGTAAGCAGTAAGGTCCTGAATGTGATACTTACCTAGAACTTCACTAGGATGGTCTACTTTGGACAAGATATAAGTGGTTGGACTTACTATGCCCGAAACCTGGTATGGCCCATCACGTTTTGGAGCGAATTTGGTAGTTATGTTCTTTGAAGCGCTGCTGAGGATGCGGGATTTAAGCAATACCAAATCACCTACCTTCAATGTTTTTGTTTGAAGACGAGATTGATCAGCGTACTCTTTGGTTTTATCTTGTTCAATCTCGACACGCTCGCGTATCGCTGAGAGTGAGTTAACAAACGTCCTAAGGTATGGCGTTATTTGAGGGACAAAGTTTTCTTTACTAAGAATGGTCCTAAGGTCATGTGTGACTTCCGTGGGCGATCTCATTTCTCTGCCAAAAGTCAAATAAGCTGGTGATACCCCTGTTGTTCGGCATTTAGAGCCGTTTAAAGCGAAACGAACAAGTGGCAACTTCTTAGGCCAGGAGGTGTGGTCTTCTTGCACAAGATAAGCTAACATAGCTTTTAAGTCTCTGTTCTTACGCTCCGCAGGATTTGCCTGTGGATGATAGAGAGGAACAAAGTTTTGTTTAATATCGAGGAGGGACATGCACTGACGCATGACTGCGGACACGAACTGGACGCCATTATCAGATATGATCCGACGAGGCAACCCGAAACGTAGAAAGAATTCTTCAATTAGAACTAACGCACATGCTTCAGCTGTAGCGTCTTTAAGGGGAAATATTTCTATCCATCGTGTCGCGGTGTCTTCAATTAAAAATACCCAACGCTCCCCCTGTTCTCCCGGTGGTAGAGGGCCAAAAAGGTCTATGGCTAAGACTTCATTCCGTTGATTCAGAACAGGAGTTTGGAGGAGACCAGGCGGTTTTGTATTTGATGCCTTATATCGTTGACAATGAATGCACGACCTGACATAATCAGTTACTAAGCGGCGCATTCCTGTGAAATAATAAAGCTGAGATACCTTTTGGTATGTGCGGTCTATTCCGGGGTGGCCTGCCAGAGGCGAATCATGTAGCTTCTTCAGGACTTCATCTACTTGATCAGCCGGAATGACTAACTGAGGGGAATCTACTTCAGCATCCGGGTTGTATCTATATAAAACTCCTTGGTTCATAAGGTAACCTCGTTCATACCATCTTTGAGAGGCAACCTCATCATTACCTTCAAGTTCCTTGACGATTTTCGTCAGCTCGGGATCCGAAAGTTGTTCCTGTCTTATTTGACCAGGGGACTTCGTCGGCAGGTCACATGTAACGGTGCAAATACCACAGTCCTCGCGAGTTTCGATGGAGCATATGGGTCTGCTAAGTGTGTCTGCTACAACGTTGGCTTTTCCCGGTGTGTACTCGAACTTGATGTCAAATGACTGTAATTTGAGGGCCCAACGGACCAACCTACCTGTTGGCGACTTTAAAGAGAGCAGCCAGCGAAGAGCTTGGTGGTCACTGCCAACGGTTACGGGATGGCCGTCGATATATGATCTAAAACGCTCAACTGCCCAAACCACGGCAAGCGCCTCTCGTTCAGTTGTCGAGTAGTTGCGCTCCGCATCGTTGAGGAGTCGACTTGCATACTCAATTGGCCTTTCGTTATTACCTTCACCCTGAAGAAGAACTGCTCCTACTGCGTAGTTACTCGCGTCTGTTCGAAGAACGAAAGGGCAATTGAAGTCAGGTTGAACCAGAACAGGTGCCGAAGTGAGTACCTAGTCGTTTTAGCTCATTGAAAGCTTGGGATTGTTCGGAGTCCCAAGACCAAACTTGATTTTTCCTAGTCAAACGCGTTAGTGGTTCGGCAACTTTTGAAAAATTTGGCATGAATTTTCTGAACCACGAACACGTTTGAAGAAAAGTTCGTAAGTGCTTTAAGTTCGCAGGTTCTTTCATGTCCAGTACTGCGCTTACCTTTTCAGGATCAGCCGAGATGCCATCTTGCGTGATGATGTGACCAAGATACCTCACACTCTCTCGGGCAAAAAAACATTTTTCCCGGTTTACCTGCAGGTGGAACTCTTCCAGGCGTCTAAACAGCAGGTCCAAGTCTTCCAGATGCTTCTGGAATCCCTCAGAGACGAGCAAAATGTCATCGAGATAGGTGAGTATTGTCAGGTCTTTTAAGGCAGCGCAAGAACGGAGTCTGTCAATAAGGCGCTGAAAGGTTGCAGGTGCGTTTTTCAGACCAAAGGGCATCTTTTTGAACCGGTACGTACCAAGAGGAGATATGAAAGCTGTTTTGTCTTTATCGCACTCTCTGACACTGACCTGCCAATAGGAAGCACGGAGATCCAATGTACTCATGTAGCAGTTCCTCTTTGTTGACTGTAGAAGTTCATCTATGCGAGGTATTGGGTAATTGTCCGCCTTGGTGACTGCGTTTAATTTTCTATAATCAACGCAAAACCTAATGCTACCATCAGGCTTCGGCACCATCAGAGCTGGTGAACACCATGCCGACTCACATTCTTCAATAATGTCCTCGGATAGCATTTTATTAATTTCTTGTTGCATTAATTGTTTCTTTGCCGGAGTGAGGCGGTATGGTGGTACTGCTATGGGAGGGTGGTTACCTGTGTCGATACAGTGCTCGGCGAACGGAGTTGGACCTCCCCCTGCTTCGAAAATCTTACCATGTTTGACTAGGACTTCAGAGAGCGCAGTGCGCTCCGCTGAGCTGAGATGAGAACCTTCGTCATCACGGAGAATGTTCGCGGCGGCACAGGTAATTTGGCGTGAGGTAGGTTCAAAGAGTAGTTTGTGTGAAGTACTTTCACCACTAAAATTCCATACCTCTTTTTGAAAATCAATTGTCACGCCTGCTGCTTTGATGAAATCAATGCCTAGTAGAGTCTCGTTATTGTTTGAATCTGGGAAAACAAGGAACGGAACCCTAATGGTTTTGTGTTCCAACTTTACCGTTAAAGTAGTGGTAAGTACATCCATGATCCGCACATGCCCATCAGCAAATTTGACTCGACGCGTTGAGGGGACGAGAGGGTGACCCTTTCTGAGAAGGAGGGCATAGAGTGTATGACCAGCAATACAACGTTTAGCACCTGTATCAACCAAAGCCGTGCCATTAACACCCAAAATTTTTATTTTAAAAATCGGCCTCTCGCGACTTTCCTCAGACGCAAAAATATCACCAGTATACAAGCATTCATCAAAAATAGCGTTCCCTTCACCATTATTATTTACAGTAATTTTATCGTATTGTACATTCATTTTTAAACATTCACCGTTGTATTCGTTGTTAGTATTTGTTTTAGTATTTTTAACACAACATGACATGCAAAAACACGAAAAAACATTTTGTGTCGAGTCGCTAGCTCTCGGACTATTATATGGGCTCGCTTCGATTTTGTGACAACAACAATGCTTTGAATTAACATCACATACAAAATCGGAATTATTATACAGAGGTAATTTTCCTGAATAGCTAGCTCTCGAATTATTATTTGGGCTCGCTTCGATTTTGTGACAACAACAATGTTTCGATTTAACATCACATACAAAATCGGAATTAGTAAAACCATCAAGGTGAGTACATGCACATGTGGATTTATGAGAAATCCAATTACGATAGCACACATTATTAGCTTCTTTTTGAATGTCGCATGTAATATTTCCAAAACTCGCCGATTTTAAATTATTCTCTAACGTACGCTCATCCCGGCATTCGGCATTCGGCAGGGGCAGGTCAACGACACGTCGGCGGCTCAAACAATTTTCGAAATTGTTACATGCGTCATTCGTCGAACGTAAATACACAGAACGATTATCAGTTAGTTTAGACTTATTGTTAGTGTCTCTTTCGTTCAAATACCTATTTGACGAGTTAGGTTTTATGCACTGATTAGGCAAATCTAAACACTTATTTGGCGCGTTTGAAATTTCGGCACTATAAAAACTTTCTTTGTTACTAACACTGACACCATTTATTTCCGCGGAAAGGTTAGTATGGTTCGACTCACCCCGACTCGCCAACTTACGACAAGTGTCCGAAGTATGCCCGAAGCGCTTGCAGTAGATGCACTTAGGTCGGTACTTATTCTCGATTCTGGCGGCGGGAATGTCAGCGGCACGGGAACATTTCGCTCCGTCGCTAGGCAACCGTGGCATGTCAGCGGGTTGCGGGGGCGGGGGCGCGGTTGCTAGGTCTAGGTATCGCGCGGCGGCGTCGCTTCTCGAAGGCGCGGGAAACGAACGTTGCCACGCGCCCACAGCGGGTTGCGGCGGGGGCGTGCTTGATGGATTTCGCGCGTCGTTTTGGCTCATACTTTTTCCGTGCGCTTTATCGGTAGATGGCGCATTATGTTCTTCGCTTGAACTATCTTCGATGTTTCGCGCTTTTTGAAGTAGCGTTTGAAAACAGAAGATTTCTTCGCGGCGTAATTTGCATTTTATTTTCGAATGTAGAAGAGCGTAAGTAATATCTAATTTTGCGTTTTCACTTAAATCGTTTTGAGGTAACTTTGCAAAATTAGCTCTTATCTTCGCAACAAATAAGTCGGTATTCTTTTCTCGACGTTGCGGCTTCGCAAATATATCTAGGTATATTCTATGATGCGGGCGACGATCTCCGAATGCACTCAGTAGGTTTCTACGTGCATCGGGCCATGTGTTGGCTTGCGGGCGTATCCCTACCCACCAAGTCGCGGCATCGGCAGTTAGCAGCATAGATAGGCCTTTAATTATGTTTGAGTCTGAAACACCACAGCATTCTACATAGCTGTCGACAGCGTCTATGAATGTAGAGACGGATTCTTGTGGTGCGCCACTGAACGTAGCTTTACATCTGGCAAGAGTACTAATATTTGATCGCTCTTGTTGGCTTAGTAAAGATTCTAAGATATTTTTAAAGCTTTCGGCCTGCGATTTCTGCATAGCGGAAATTAAAGTAGTCACACTTTCCTGCGTAAACGTCGTCTCGTTTGGAGTGGACGTCATCGGCTGCACCGAGAGTGGAACACGGCGAGGCTGCTGTGGCGTCGTTGTCGTGTCTTCGGCTTGACCGGATGAAAGGGTGTGGTTTTTACTTGTTGCGTCCGCGCCGGAAGGAGGGAACGCATGTGCGTCTTCGGCGGGGCGTACTTTACTTCGGCTTCGTGTTTCCATGTTCACTTAGCACAAAGGAGTCCGAACAGTTCACAACAAAACACGTGGTGCGGGCGTTGCACGGATAGGTAACTACGCGGCGCGAGAGTTCATGTGCACGTGCTGCCCATTGCACCCGCGCAAATACGCACGTGTTTCGCGACTGGATGACACGCGCGCACTGCCCATTTATTAGTTGGGCGCCAGTATAAGGAGGCGGGGTTCCTTATACAATAAAACAAGAGAAACTGTCAGAAGATGATTGTATTGGTCACAACACAGAATCAAATCGAGGGTTCGGGGAGCGCGCACGAGTACATCCCGTCACAGTCGGAGCCGGACTGTCGCAGTGTTTGAATTTCTAGAACGCGTGGCGTGAATGACTGAGACGGAAGATAGCGAGTGTGAGCTCCAGAGTGAGATAGTTAATCTAGGTATCGTCTAGGAGGGCGGCCACGAGAGGCACGAGTTGGCAACGACACAGGGTGGTTTACTATATCCCTTAATTATATGACAGTTGCATAAACTACTATTATTACATTACAGACTTAAAAGCATGATTGTAGGATGCAGCACATTTGATTTGAAACGCCAATTAGGACTTAATTGAAGTAACTTGGAAAAGCAAGTGACATCAAATGTAAATCTGCTGAAGAAGATTAAAGTAAAGTGAGAGAGCGACTTCAAGTTTTTTAAAGATTTAAGTATGATGCAGTGATTATAAATATTTAACGGTTTTTGAGTTTACACAATATTATTCAAGATTATAGATTAGATAGAGGCGGGAAATTAAATTTGAAAGTAATTGTAGGTATATGTACTTAAGTTAATTTGGCGTAGCAATAAAATCTACGTAGGGCAGCAAATTATATGTAAATCTGCCACTGTAAAAGGATAATCGTGGGAGCGACTTTAACTTGTCTTAACATACATTACCTACGTACTACGTGATGTATTTTTTTTATTGAACAGGCTTTTTCTCACCAACTCACCTGCAACACCTGTACAAGTGACCAGTGGTCCTAGGTGGAATTATTACTTAGAATTACTTGGTATTGTAGAGTAGTAAGTCTAAATATTATAAAACTCAAAGGTGACTGACTGACCGATATAGTGATCTATCGACGCACAGTCTAAACCACCGGACGGATTGGGCTGAAATTTGGAATAAAGGTAGATATAATTGGATTACCACTGACTGATCAATTGTTCCGGGAAATCCAGAAATACCCCCCACAAGTGTTATATATTTTTGTATCGAGGAAGGTCCCAAACCAACGGGAAAAATCCGAAATCACCTGAAAGTGGAAAGAACCCTGGAGTACCCCAACGGATCTCGGAAACTATGAGACTTAGAGGGGGGGTGCTCGAACTAATTTTGGTTAGAACCGCTTGTAGTTGAAGGGAGTACAAATAACAAGATGGCCGCCATACAAAAAAACATGGCCGCCATACAAATTTCAAATGTTAATTACTCTGGAACGGTTTGAGATAGGTGGGGGGTGTTCGAACAAATGTTATAGAGGGCGTGGGGGGACGTTTGTGGGTGGTTGCAAAAATCCAAGATGGCGTCGTCAAAATGGCGGCCGAATTTCAAAATGGCCGCAGCGCGCTGATTTTTTGCATCCGGGGGTTTTTTGGGGTGCAGATTCCATATCTGAAATCGAAATTTTGATATGTCAAAAAATAAAGATGGCCGCCATACATGTCAAATTTTTGACGGGCCGGAGAGCAGATCTCCATGTTGCTGGGGTGTCGGGTTCAGTTTTTTGGAGTTAATGTATACGTATGGCACCAAAATGTGGAAAATCGATAAAAAGTTTGTGCTAGGTGGAACTGACCTTGGAGTACCCCAGGGGATCTCGAAAACTATAAGAGATAGGGGGGTGATGCTTGAACTAATATTGGAGACCACTACATGTTTATTTCGAATCATTAAAAACATTTGTGGCTTTCATACAAAAAAAATCTGCTCCATACAAATCCCATACATTTGACTTAGGCCAAACAAACTGCCGCGAAGGCGTGAGAAAGGAGGCGAGGCCGACTAACTAGCTGAGATTTTGGTGTGCTTTTGTTCAAAATATTAAGTTTATTTTGTGTATTTTAAAGCTAATAAAAAAAATTATACAATTTCATACATTTTTTTCGAATGATGCTACATTTATTCAATTTTGTTTAAGTACCTACGCTCGCTTTTAAAAACAAGTTCGCACATGTTCGGGTACAAAGAGATCTTTAGGGTTGCGCATATAAGGATCATTTTTCCTAGACAAGGAATCACCGTCTCATAAGGCCTTTTCGAACGGCTTTTCAAAAAACCGGTCACTCCCACTGATAAGATGTTCATCTCAATAACATTTGCAGTTTTGAAATGGCACGTTAGTGACCGTAACGATTTTAAACTGTTTCAGTTTTAATTTTTTAGTTTTGCTTGTATTCTGTGGAATTGTGATTTGGAACGTTTTTACATAAGTTTACCTAGCAAATTTGACAACGATTCTTTTAATTGATTGTTTGCTAAAATTGTGATGTGTTTTGTGTACCTACTCATTCAAATTCCAAGAAAAATAATTCTAATGGTAATTCTATGTAAGTAAGAAGATAACTTTGATTAACCTACATTGATTATTATTTTGAAGTAGGTATGTACCTATAGCGTACAATATGTCACAAATGATAGCAAACATTATTAACTCATGTTTTTTTTCTTTCAATCTCAATTTAATGACTATAATATAAGTGATATACCCTTTTTATCTACATACATAATTATGCACACAGGCTTTCGGTGGTTTAGTGCTGACTGAAATATAAAGTAAATTCAAAGTTTGATCAAAGCCAGATTTACTTTTACCGTGGTATTTTTTGCAAATTTTTAGCACAAAATAATCAAATAACAATTAGTGACTAAGATGTTTCCTATGCTTGAATGAAAACAAACACAGTACATAAGTGCTTGTACCTTTGTAGATTTCTGAAGAAATTATAAAATTCTTTATTATAAGCACGTAACCCATAGATTTCACACGAAATTAACATTTTGAATTGAGTTTGTTTACATTACAATTGTTGAGGCAGTAAGCAGTACCTGGACAAGACAAGCACACGACCGAAGACACTGGCAGCGCATGGAGGAGGCCTATGCTCAAATTTGGGTGCCCAATAAAACATTAAAAGAAATTGAAATTTGATATTAACTAATAATGCTTTACTAACTTAGAACCAATAACTCCTGAATGTTACTTAAGTTGGGAAATAAATGGCTTTATTTATTTTATTATTATTTCTTTATTTTTACATTACAATGGTAAAGCAATAAATTTATATGTTACTAGGCACAATATGTAACGATTAACTTTTCACTAAAACCAAACAATAAAAAAATCTAAAGTACCGATGCCATCCGTCACTCTCCACTTATTGTTATGGTAAAATTTTAATTTCTGGATGTCATAACAACCACGTATTGAAAGCTAATGTTCAACTTTCGATTTTTTAATTCATAAGTCCACTTTTAATGTTCACTATAACACTTCTAACGTTTTAACAGTTTTTAAAAACAAAAGACATATTTGTTCTGTATGTATGTTTTAGGGTGTTTTTGTCTGCCCGTCTGTCTCTACCTCCAGGCATAAATAATGGGCGCTACAAATAAGAATTACATTTCGACATAAGTGCTTGTGTAAAATGTTTTAATTATTTGACTTAAAATATAGTTATACATTCAAGCGTGTATTTTGTTCAAATTTGTTATTCAATTAGTTCGTACTTAAAGCATCATAAAGGACCGTTCCAAGAAAAACAAAACAAATATGAGTAGGTAGTTATTATTGCCCCAGTTGGTACGATTTTTTCTTACTCGGTGCGGCCAGTTGTGATCTTTTCGTTAACTTACCGCGGTACATCTCTTTTGTTTATTTATATTTAAATACTTAAATATTTTTATGACGAGCGTACTGCCGCGGAATAGTCGAAACTTAATTGTTGTTGATATTGTACTTTATTACCTTCACTGAAGTTGAATAGGCCTATTGATAAAAATACGTAGTTTAGTCAAAACTAAAACAATTATTTTAAAACGTGTACCGACTTACCGAAAAGAGTCGAAATTCAACCCATTTCTTATTTATCCACCGTTCCAGGAAAATAATGAACAAACAATAAAGTTCTTTCTACCGCGGTTAAGGTATCAATGCTCTCTTATTACTCTCTGTTTTCGTTAAAACTACCACGATAATCTTTTTAATTACTACAATAAACTTTGACTATTTTACGCCGAGCTAATTGCTACCGTGATAAGGATGTTTGAGTTTTTAATAGGTACACTAAACGTGTACCTATCCAAATGTGTAAAAATTTAACTAATTCCTTTTATATTTTTTATAACTTATAATAACAAAATTATCTATTGTTGTCATCACAAATTTATAGTTAGGATAAATAAATTGAACAAATACTTCAAGTAGCTTTGCCGTATTTTCTACAGTTTTTAATTTTGGTTAGTGACCGTTGGTTTAAAAATGTTGGTTTACTATCTGTAAGAAAGGAAACTTTTATACATGCTCCCAATCATACACCAAAAATTCATACAAAATTCAAACATTAGGCCGAACAAAACGACGGACCAAGTGCTGCGGTGATGCCGAAGGCCGAACCGCAGCACTTGCGACGTCAAAGTGAGGGAAATGCGAGGCCGAAGGCCGAGCATGACCTTCACTTTGACTATCAAACCCTTGAGTACCCCAAGGGATCTCTGAAACTATAAGATATAGGGGGTTGATGCTTGAACTAATATTGGAGAGAACTGCATGCATGTTTCCAATAGTTAAAAAAATAATGGCTTTCATACAAAAAAAACTGACGTCGCAAGTGCATCAGTGAGGCCGAAGGCCGAACCGCAGCAATTGCGACGTCAAAGTGAGGGATATGTGAGGCCGAAGGCCGAGCTTCACTATCGCTTTGATGGGTCAGGATGAATTAAATGACGAAGCAAGTACTGTGATGACAAATCGAAGAAGAAGCGAAGCTGAAGGTCGAGCTTCACCGTCACTTTGCCCATGAGACCTATGGATATTTTTTCATATATCGGAGCTCCCCCCCTCCCTTTAAACCCCCCCTCGCGGGCCCCTTGGAGCCCGCGCACAGAGCACAACTAGTTTGGAATAAAGGTAGATGATATGACGTAGGCGTCCGCTAAGAAAGGATTTTTGGAAATGCCACTTTTAAAGGGGTGAAATAGGGGATGCAAGTTTTACTTCTTAATGCGAGCGAAGCCGCGAGCACTCACTAGTATAATATAAAAGTTTTTAAATTTACACAATATTTTGCAAGCTAATTTACATACCCACGTAGATATTTAATATTACTTAGTTAAAAATGTCAATTTGTATGTTTGGATGCATATTTGTAATTTCGCTACTTCATGTCTGATGTCATGTACCGCCAGTAACTTACCTACTCTAATTATTATTTGTAGGATTTCAAAGGCATCTTCTGAGAGGGTTCTCTGTACTTAATAAATATCTAACTATGACGATATTAGGCATCTCATGCGCAGGCAGAAATCGATCCGGTATAATGTCTTGTTATTTGTTTACTGATATTGCACCAACTTCGTAGTTTACGTTTTATTGCATAAATTAGAAGGCCTGTTATGAGAAGTAAACAAACTCCATAAATTTTCCATTGAACTGGATACAAATGCATTTTTAGGTTTCTACACAATTGAGTCGTTAGTGTAGCAGCATCCTCATTGAGAAACAGGTAAAGCAAGACAATGGTATAAATCGTCTTGAAAAGAGTAGTCAGTTTTCAGATATCACGCGGAATATTTCGTTTTATCTCGGTCTTAGAGTATTCCAGATGTAGAAATCTACTGTTTATTAGTGGACTGGCGTGTTTGCATGGAATATGTATAAACAAGCTGGTTCTATTGCCGTCATCTCATCTACATTTTGAAACCAGTTCCACGGGCTAGAGGCTCGAGCCCGTCAAGCGCCACAGAATCGATACAAAACTGAAGTGTATCGATATACGAGCAATATTCTCCTTTCAAGTTTAAGTGTCGCAGCAGCCTCAATCATTCCGCAAGTTTTGTGCCGATGTCGCGCCGGTCACATACGAAAAAGTCATGGGATGTCCGTGCTTCAACTCTGGCTCGCAATACCCATAACTTGATACGGGATATCGTTGAGAATCTGCAGGTGGAGCCCAATCCAAGCAAGCAGTTGATAGCACTTTCTGTCGGTGAGTTTCGAAACAAAATTCTGTCTCTATTTCTACCTTCCCAAAGCGTGTAAAGCTTTGACATGCATATTTAGTTATTTACTTCTGGAGAAATTAAACCGTTTTTTTTGCTCAAAAGATTAGAATATTACTTTACCTTGCCATTAATGTTACATATCGTTATACCTTTTCAATATATGTAACTAGCACACGTACCTGATAAAGATCGTATATTTATATACATTTCAACATTCAGTTAAGTAAGTATAACTTATCTATTAAGTAGATAATATGTATTTTCCAATTTCTTTTTAAATAACATAATTTTCGAAGGGAAGTCGTTTTACGAATAAATAATTATTTTGTTTGCTTAGGCTAGTAATCATTTTAGACACCAAATAAAGAAATTGCGGTGTTTTAACTTATGTACCTGTATTATAATAATTTTATTAAAATATCTGCTTATATTTTTGATAAATTTTAGTCTTCAAATACCTACCTAATAAATAAATATAACGGTTACATTACTGGTTTTGTATCACTCGTAGTTATGTATATCGTAGATAAATTTATATGTTATATACCTACTTAGTATTTGTAGGTAAACAGGGACTAATAAATACCTACTCAAGTAAGGAGATAGAGCAGTATATATTACGTTAGTATGTGATGATGAACAGGACGGAAGAGGAATATAAATTAAATTTTCTATGTTGAGTTCCTAAGTACATAAGATTAAGTATTTTAAGACTTAATACGGTTTGCATAGCCCTTGCCTACACTGGACTGCTCTAACCGAGAACAAAGTGATATATGTAGTATGTACCTATCTTCTCGTAGACGCGGAAAGTACCTACCATTGTCTGAAGGTACCATTGTTACTAACGATTTTTTTTCATTAATTACCCACCGCGAAGACGCAAGCACGCGTGTGAACGTCTTCGTTCTCATCATAAAGTGGTGAAGGGGTGTGATTTTGTGAGTGGTGTGATGTGGCGATGGAAAAGAGCCGGTTAGCCCGGTTATCTATTTATCGAATGAAGGTCAACTGGATTTTCGATTTCACAATATTTTCGCAACGTCTTACTTATAATGCTAAAGTTATATTTTGAATCTTAAATAATAAATAGGTCACAAATACATAAAACTCCCATCCTATATCCTTGTACGGCATGGATGTAACACGTAAGGTTTAAAAATTTCAGGTGACCCAACAACTTTTGGAAACTTGAATCCACCGGAGCAAGTGTTGCAGGCCGTTCGAGAGAGTATCGAGTGGTGCAAGAGTCGCAGCTATGGGCCTGCTAAAGGCCACCAAGATGCTCGGGAAGCTGTGGCAGAGTACTCAGCTCACCAGGGAGAGTTCACGGCAGATGATATCACTTTATGCAGCGGATGTTCACATGCCATAGAGTTGGCTATTTTAGTTCTCGCCGATTCTGGACAGAATTTATTGGTGCCACGACCAGGATTCATGATATACAAAACTCTGGCTGAAGGCCTAGGGATTACTATAAAATATTATAATTTACTGGTGAGTAAACTTTTTTAAATCGAGGAGAAATATTTGATTCCACGATATTTGTGCTTTATTTGCAAGTCTTCTTAAATTTAGCATTTATTATAACTTCATAATTTACTTCAATTCTAGGAAAATAATCTTGAGGACAAGGTTTTATCAGTTATTACCATTTTGTTGCATTAGTAAACACCGGTTATTTGTATTCCATGGTCATGGGCAATGATTTTATTACTTTTTCTAAACCCCACGTTTTTATTTTTTACTCAGAAATAAAATTCATCCTCTACAAATTTTGTACCACTATTTTAATTTCCATAATTGTTGCTTCTAATCTAAACTTTATAAATGAGATTAAGTTCTCGCTTTCAAAAATTATATATGATACTAGTGGATGCTCGCGGCTTCGCTCGCATTAAGAAGTAAAACTTGCACCCCCTATTTCACCCCTTTAAAAGTGGCATTTCCAAAAATCCTTTCTTTCTTTTCATAACATCTACCTTCATTCCAAATTTCAGCCCAATCCGTCCAGTGGTTTGGGCTGTGCGTTGATAGATCAGTATATCAGTCAGTCAGTCACCTTTGAGTTTTATATATGTACATATATAGAAGATTTAGCCAATGTGATAGGTATAGGTACCCAATATGCATAAGTTGAAATAAGTACCTACGTTCATCGTATTATATTGTCTTATGTTTAATAATCGTTGATTGATTAAGACATTTCATTCAAGTTCAATGATAAAGCTGCTGATTTAACTAATAATTAGACACAAAGTCTAATTATTAGGCATTATCAAGCGATACCAATACAGCAGTCTATCTTATTATGGGATGAAAATGAACACGATAGCGTGACAACAATAGCAATGCCATGGTTAAATTTAATTAATCAATTAATGTTTTATGAGAACAATATCAATTTCTTGCTGTTTCTTGATACTGACACCCTTATATTAGATTATATTTATTTAGATTAAAGGGTATTAGGTTTAACGAATACGATGAGGCCAAGTACAGTATAAGGGTAGATAGTTCTGTACCAATCCAACATAAAATATGCGACAACACTAAGCTTCTAGAACCATAACAAGTTTCCAGTTTATTATGAATTTAATTTGCATATTTACTTCTATATTAATACATTCTCGATTCTCTCTGTTAAGATAACTGCGTAAATCCTTGATTAAAGGTTACCTCCTGTTATTCTTTTGATTTGTTAAGATATTTATGTTAACGCAATTTTTTTACAGCCAGATCAGCAATGGAAAGTAGATATAGAAGACTTGGAAAACCAAATAGACGAAGATACAGCAGCTATAGTAGTCATAAACCCATCAAATCCTTGCGGTTCAGTTTACAACAAAGAGCATTTATACGAGATCTTAGATGTAGCAAGCAGAAATCGGCTGCCAATCATAGCTGATGAAATATACGAGCATTTTGCGTTTTCTGGGCACGAGTTTGTAGCTTTATCGTCAATATCTAAGGATGTTCCTATTCTGTCTTGTGGAGGACTCACTAAACGATTCTTGGTCCCAGGCTGGCGAATGGGATGGGTAATATTACACGATAGAAACAATGTCTTAGGAAAGGAAGTCCGAAAGGGGCTCGCTAATCTTGCAACGCGAATTTTAGGACCCAGTACGCTGATACAAAGAGCTTTGCCTATGATACTGAAGAATACACCGCAAAGTTTCTTTGATGACGTCTTATTGTTTATTGAGGTTAGTATAAACATGAATATTAATAACTTTATTTTTAGAACAAGCAATATAATACAAAAAAAAATTATTTATGACCATTTTACAAATATAACCTTAATTCCAGTAACTTATTATTAAAATTAAGGTTATATTTAGGCAAGTAAATAACAAAGAACAGTAAGTCAAAGGTTCCTAAGCGTTTAAGCGAGCTATACACTATGTTCAAAAGCTGTATCGTAGCTTGTTGGTATCTTGCGTAGACATTCTGTGAAACAGAAAAACCGTGTTTCTAGTTTAGATAGGTACATGTATTTAGGTATTATAGGTACTTGTTTTATTTTTCAGAGCCAAGCAAAGCTTGCTTACGAGGAATTACGGCGTGTTCCCGGACTTAGGCCTATAATGCCCCAAGGGGCAATGTACATGATGATCGAGATAAAAATGGCCATGTTCCCTCATTTCAAGAGTGAGCTGGAGTTCGTGGAACGCATGGTTTCAGAACAATCTGTTTTCTGCTTGCCGGGACAAGTAAGTATCACCCACCGGCAGACATATATTTTTTATGTTAGAGAGAGATAAAAGAGTTAGCGAGGCACCCCTCACCAGACAGAGCCAGCCATATCTCTAACTTTTGTTTGTACGCAGCGGGAGCATTGTGCAATTTATACTTTTTCTAAGCAGACCAAATTCTAGATCATTGATTATATCCTGCTCTAGATAAAATGTATGCAGTAAGTAGGTACCTACCTACATACCTAAACATTTCTAAGGGTGATGAAACATCGTACGTGATAATCGTCATAATTTTTTTTTTAAGTAGGATTAGCTAATCCGTTTTAAATTGCAAAACTAGGAAGCAAAGATAATTTTTAACCTGAAATGTCAACAAATTGTCTTTTTTTTTCAGTGTTTCGCGTTCCCTAACTTCATGCGGATCGTCCTGACTGTGCCTGAGGATATTCTCAGAGAAGCGTGCCATAGAATAGCAACATTTTGCGCAGACAACATAGTCAAACGGGAGAAAATATTGGAAATATCCAAGGATGAAGTGTCGGTGTCTCTTTATTCCGATAATGGAATGACGCGTATTGCTTAGTTCAACAATAGTATCCACAAGGATTGTCTTATTATTTAGTGTTTAATTACTCTAACCATTTATATCTGCGCATTTTAATAATTTTGTATTCTCTTCTGAACTCTACAGTTATGTTAAACAAAGTCATCATGTGCGCAAGCTTTTATGAATAAATTTGTTAAAACATTGAACCCCGATTTATTCTAAAATGTAACTTGTTATTCTGTAAAACCCGATTCATTAAAGAAGAGTAGATTAAGAGTATTTAGATAATATATTGTGAGAAAATAATGGATTTGATCGCCATTTGAAATATTTTAGTATCTTAGTAGCTAAGCACTATCCTAGAACTTAACTTTTTCATTAGATAATCGCTGTTATTTTTAAAGAATATTTATTTATTATTCAAGATTTTTCAGTGGGTCTTATCAGACTGATGATGATGATTCAAGATGATCCAAAAAATACAAATAGTATAATATTATATTTTTTATCATAACTACATACTCGTAGCTCGTAGTAACATTTGAGCCATGCAAGATTTTAAAACGTTACAATGTATACAATCATTTTCAAATTTCGTGTTTTTTTAATATACCAAGAGGGGCGAAATACGGTCAATAAACCAAATAATAAGCATTGTGGCAAAAACCAGTTAGTTGAAAATTCAAAGATACAGACATATACGATTGGTGCTAAGAATATTTAAAAAAAAATGACTGAAATGTCATTGTGTATGTCACTGTCAGTTAAATGTTTTCAAGTCACGCCAGGGCTTGGCGATTTACAAAATCTTGGAAATTGTAGAATATTTTGAGGCAAATCAATAAAATTAGTATAAGAAATGTCGCAAATTAAGCAAAACAAGAAATTCAAATGGTCTCTAGACTTCAACCAAAAGTAAGTACACGTTGAGTTGGTTCAGGGACATCAGATCATTATTGGTAACAACTAGCTTACTGTCCTATTTTCGTGTTTCAGGAACCGAGCCGTAACCACGGACTTGCCTTCGCCGCCTGGATACAGCCAATCCAGCAATACCAACTACATTGAAACATCTAAAGATACCGACTCCAATTTACTACTGATAAAAAAGTTATGGGATGTTGCTCTCGGCCCCTTGAAACAAGTGCCCATGAACCTGTTTATTATGTACATGGCCGGGAATTCCATATCCATATTCCCAATAATGATGGTTGGCATGCTGATCGCTCGTCCTATTAAAGCTCTGTTCACAACACAGAGTACATTCAAAATGGTTGAAGGAACCCAAGCTGTAGGCCAGAAGTTTGTCTATTTTATTGGAAATATAGTGAATATTATGTTAGCTTTGTATAAGTGTCAAAGTATGGGCTTACTGCCTACACATTCCAGTGATTGGTTAGCATTTGAAGAACCTACAACTCGAGTTGAACATATTGGAGGAGGGATATCTATGATATAAGAATAACAAGCATTTAAATAAAACAATTTGTTAAAAACAACTAAGTTATATTTAAATTATCATTGTATAGCACTAATAAACAGTTATTTACAGTAAAATATTCATGTGTTTTGCTAATTTCACTTGCACTTGCCATCATCCTTGTCGTCCTTTTTGGAGAGGTCATTGATTTTCTCTTGAATAAAACAAGATGCTTTCTCAAATAATGCCTTGGGATCTTCAACTTTGTCTAGCTGAAATGGAAAGATTTACAATTCATAGCTCACATCTTAAAAGATATTTAAGTGTTGAAAATTCCTGGTTCAATTATCATGAATATTGTTGGTAAATTAAATAGATCTCTATGAACAAACCATTTTACTATCATTTTGGTTTGGGTGGTTTGTCATATGTTTCTGGTCTACCACATTGCTTCTTCACTTGGTTACATACAGCACCAACACCATCCTGTGTTCAAAAAATGGATACTATTATTTTTGGTATGAACTATAACAAAAGAGGCCGTTAGACACCAACTTTGAACCAGGAACTTTAGCTAGTAACTGTGGTTGATTTACATGAAGGTGACCAAAGAATTTAATGTTGATGTGGCCTCCTTTGAAAGAAAGAGTGAGGTCTAACTATTAACAATGCAACTATAATAAATAGTACCTATATGAAAACTTAAAAGTGTTGTTTTACAAATTGTAAAAATTACCTGGTAATTTTGTGCTAGATATACCCCTGTATAGAGGCCAGCGCCGAATATAATCTGAAAATAAATCAATTTTGATAATTTCATTGCAAAAGCAATGGTAAATTGGTCACAAAAATCGTTAGCAGAAGCCAAATGCCAGATGTTGAAGTTGATTTTACTAATCAGGTAGGCTATATTTGTACATTAAAATTTGGGGTTGTCACCTGTTTTAATTCACATAATCTATTTGTGAATCAAAGAAAAACAGAAATAATCATGAGAGATGCTTAATTTTTTATCTGCTATGAAATAGTTATTATTGATTAAAAATTAATATAAGTAGGTTATTTTATAGTAATTTATCATTCACTTTATGTTTACACAAATTTATTATACTCAAGCCATAGCTTTTTACAGTAGTCCAAAATATGCAATGTATTATAGCATTAATATGTTGCATGGATGATAAGTCACATGTCTAGAACTAATTTGCACAAAGTCAACTTACACCAGATCTTAGACAACGAAAAAAACAACGCATTATTTTGCATCCAAACTGTTACATTTGTTATTTACATTTTTTGTGTATATCTTACAAATTAATTTTATTTCTAATTTATTTTTTTAATATTATTGTGTCAAATTGGCTGACATTTTATTTGTTTTTTGAAAGATATTCAAAAGAAGAAGTTATAAATATGTTCCAAACAAAAAGGATATGTTAAAGTATCAATATTCCAGCATTACAGATACAGCATAAATTCAGAATATACAATTTAATGAAGTATAAATATATGTTTTTTTTAACACTCAACAGGCTCGGGAGACCTTTGCCCAGGAGTGGGACAGCATAGGTTAATAAAAAAAACAGGCTTACGTTTGACTTTAGCCTGCCTGATTTTAAGCACCACTATAGGATGTAGCACGCTTGCCTAGAAGAAACCTATTTACTCTAGATTTGAAGACCCCTGGGTTATAATTTTCTGGGAACAGGGCTCCAGGGTCATGTAAGTTGTGTTTTATTCAGTAGCATAAAATCAATTAAGGAAATATGAGGTCATGGTATATAGATTAATTATGGACAGGCATAAGAACTATTTGTTTCATCATAGAAATAAACATATATTTTAAGACATATCACATATTAATATAATATCATAGTTTTCAGAATAACAAATATGGGACAAGATCAAACCAATAAGATATATTGATATTTTTAATATTGATATATGTACCTACACCAGCATTATGGGGTTCCACTAGTGTTGTCCAAACTAGTTTGCCTGGAAGAGATCACTTTAGTAATAAAGTTGCCTAATGTCCCTGTCTACCTTCTACCTTTTTATGTTAATTTTATCCTTTATTTTGGTGTATAATAAAGTATATTTGATTGATTGATTTGAAACCAATTTTTATCTTAATACAGTACACTGAGGATTGTCCACAATAGCTTATAGCATAGAGTATGGGCCACACATCCTGCTAGATAATGTTTTTATGTTGCCTTTCAGGCATTATACCATAGGAGCCATCTGTTTGAGCTTTAGCATGATGAGATCACAGCCCCAGCAACATCTACTAGCCATTGAGCATTGAACCAGCAAAGCACTGTAAGCCCATTTATAAATGTCATATCAGTCTGCCCAAGTAAAATAAGATAAGATAAGATAAGATAAAAGAATTTTATTTGCCTTAATACATTTGTTTACATTGTAGGTGTCCCTGACAACCGCTGTAGGATTCCCTGTGTCGCGGTGCCAGGGTTCTTCCGTTGAACAAAAATTAAATTATACAATTGTGTTTTTATCAGTTGAAGGCTCAATTGAAAGTTCTTGCAATTTAAATTCACTTCAGCATAGAGTTGTGACAATGATTGTTAGTTATATTAGTAGGTTTTTATATTAATTTTTTAATAGGTAAGTTAGGCTATTTAAGTACAGTAAGTAAGTTAGGCCTTAATAATAATAATATCAGTATATCATCATAAGGTTTCATTAAGAGGGAAGATAATTGTGAATTATGATTGATATTATATAAAATTAGAAATCGTAATTTTGCTAACAGAGTACAGAGTGACTGTGGTACTCAGTGAAAATTGGCATAGTATATAATGTATCAAGTAGGTAGGTGATAGTCCCGAACGCCGGGGGTTACCCAGTGTGGGACGTGTAGGTATGTGTGAGTGTGTGTGACGAATGTGTGGATAAGAGTGAGTGTTTGTATTTGGTTGAAGTTATTCTACTATTCTTATTAATTCTTCTGTCTCCTGGTAAGTTAGACCCATCAGGTGAGTTGTTATTTTGTGTTTTGCTTTGTATTTACTATCTTCTTCTATATTTAATATCTTATTAAGTACACAGTAAATATAGCGTCCTCGGAAATTGTAGGATCTCATCCCTATTTGTGTGTTAACTTTAATTACTGGCCATCTTGATAAGTTACGTATACCTTCGCGAGTCCTACGTCTCGTTTGCATTGCTGAGCGATGGAAGCGCAGTGCTGCTGATTTGATGTATATTTTCCTAACCGTAAGGTGATTCGTCTCTTCGTGCAGAAGTTCTGTGGGATATCTAAATGTCTTATTATACGCAACTTTTAGAACAGCGCGTTGAGCCCGCTCAATTTTAAGTAGGTTGGTTGTACCGGCTGAACCCCAAGTGTTTACACAATAAATCAGAATAGATTCACAGAGTGAAATGTATACCATTCTTATAACGTTCACGTTTGCAATGCTTCTAAGTCTTTTGAAAATAAATAGTAGTTTTCTTAATCGCGCTACAAGTACTTCTATTTGTTTGGTCCAGGAAAGAAGTTCGTCAATGTGGATTCCGAGATATTTATAGTTCTTTTCTTGCGTTAGTATTGGACATTCACACTGATTACTATCATGACATGTGTGTAGGTGGAGTTTGATGGAAAGTGGGTCTTTGGGCATAGTTCGAGCTGAAACTCTAAAAGCCACTATTTTAGTTTTTGTGACATTAAGAGTAAGTAAGTTATGGCTTAGCCAGTTTGACACCTTCCTTAACCCTTCGTCTGCAGTTTCACTGACTTCTTTCCAGGTCTTATGAGAAAAGATTATACTCGTGTCGTCAGCGAAACAGAATAGGCTGCCATTTTTTAATTTCATATCGCACAAATCGTTAATGTACGTCAAGAAAAGAGTAGGGCCAAGCACACTACCCTGTGGCACGCCATAATCTATTTCTGTAAGGTCACTTAATTGGCCATTAACTTTGACGCGTTGCTTGCGATTTGTGAGGTAAGATTCAAACCACTTCAAGGCCGTTCCCCTAACCCCCTTTTTTTCTAGTTTTTTGAGTAGTATTGACCTTGAAACGGTATCGAATGCTTTAGCAAGGTCAAGAAATACCCCCACAGATTTTTGACCTCTGTCAAGGTTAAATGACACGTGATCCACCAGAGCTGTGACGGCATCTTCTGTCGACTTGCCTGAGCGGAAACCAAATTGATTCGGGGAAAGTAAGTTCTCTTTTTCAAGGTAGTTTACTAATTTCTTATTTACTACTCTTTCAAGAACTTTTGAGATGGAACTAAGAAGGGAAATTGGTCTATAGTTGGCAACTTGCAGTTCATCACCAGCTTTGAAAATGGGACAAACATATGCTTCCTTTAAGGCATCTGGAACGATGCCTGATTCGATGCTGAGGTTACATATGTGTGTAATAGGGCCTATTAATATGTCTTTAGCAAGTTTTAAAAGTTGGTTACTTACATTGTCTCCACCCGGTGCGGAATTAACTTTTAGATTGCTTATAATCTTATTTATCTCATAGGCATCTGTAGGCGTAAGGAAAAATGATTTTGACGGTGGTTCGGTCGTCGTCAAATTGTTTGAGAGTTGCAGCTCTGTTGTGTTTAATTTCATTAGTATGTCATTGGCCAACGAGTTCCCTATTGATGCAAAGTATTGATTAATATGATTGAGTGATTCTATTGGGGTAGGACGCAATTTTAAGAGAGTGCAATGCTGTGATTTTAGAGTTTTTAGATAGCACACGTCTTTAACAGCATTCCAAATCTTTTTACTGTCACCACTTCCTTCTTCTATTTTCTTACAGTCATGGTAGTTTTTTAAGTTTTGTAAAATGTTATTGCAAATATTCCGGTAGTTTTTATAGCTTGTGCTAGCATTTAAATCATTAGGGTTCCTTTTTGAGTAGCGTCTAAGGTTATCTCGTTTTTTCATACACTTAAGTAGTCCCTTAGTAATCCATTCTCTCCTTATTAATTTAGAGTTAGGCACAATTTTAGTAGTTTTACTAGACTCAACAGCGTCGCTTATGTTTTCTACTAGATATTGTAATGCTAAATTTGTATCTTTTATGTCATATATTTTAAGCCAATCATGTTTTTCTAATTTTTCGATAACTTTATCATAGTGTATTTTTGTGGCTTCTTTTTTAGTTACTTCTGGTACTGGAGGAGTGCCCGATATCCTTAGTAATACAGCGTCATGATCACTTATCTCAGAAGAACATACTACAGCAGAGGACGGAAACTTTGTGCATATAAATGCGTGGTCTAGGCAGCGTTTGTCGTGTGTAATAAATTGATGAGCTGGCAAGAAACCATAGCTCGTTACCAATTCTAAGTAATTCTCCGCCCGGGTATCAACTGGTGTTGGTAATACGTTTATATTCATATCACCAGTAAGAATACAGTTAGATCTAGGTATTGAACGCAAAATAGTGTCAAGTGAATCTGTAAACGACTTAATGTTATATTTTGAAGGCGATCTATATATAGCAACTATATTGTAGTAGTTAGAGATGTTAATAATTAGACAGTTTGCATCGTGACATGGTGGCTCAGTAATGCTAATTTCAAGGCCAATTTTTGTATAAACTACAATGCCATCATTTCTATTTGTAGATTTTTTTGTATGGTGACAATAATAATTGTCTAGAACTATTCCTGTAAAAGTATTGTCCGTCCAACTTTCTGTTAGGATTATAACACTAAATACACAGGTATAAACGATAGACGTGATAAAAATGGCACAAGATATTTAAAATTCGCGCGTATACTACGTATGTTTTGAGTAAGGATAGTTAAATCTTTTGAATCATTATCTAAATCTAGGAACAATTTACACATTTCCGGTACAAAACAATAGTTACTATTTGTGACCTCTAGTTCATCTATTTCACGTAATAGTTGTTTACTATCCATAATACGTAGTATAAAAGAAATAAAAAGTGCGAGAGTAGTAGCTAGTTATTGTTGGTTTGCATAGCAACACGTACATGCATATAACAGGTTTCTTAGAAGTGTGAGTAATTAGGGCCCAGCGAGTCGAGCGATAAGGATTTCTATTCAGTTGCAGCGGTCGCTGTTCACGGCAGGACGTGTGATTATTGCAGGCCAATTGCCCTATTTCAGCGCACGTAAACAAAGCAAATATAGTATGGATTCTATTATATTTGCATTGGAGGGTGGCTGTTATACGGGTATGAAAATAGATTAACTTTTTGTGTATGATATGTGTATGTGAAAGATCAATTACATGGCAATACGTGCGAGGTGATATAAATATTGTTTTTGAGCGGCTAGTGCGGCTGTGTGCTAACGACATGAATAGATCTACTTCATAGTTAGGTGCTTCATAGCAAGTAAATAGGTAAGTTGAAAGTATATTTAGGCAGAACGCAATTTTAAACAAACATAGTGAGTAGTTAGGATTTTTGATATTATAGTATGTTATTAGAGTAGGGATAATATAATATATATTCGTGTAGTAGGTTAGGGTCTTAGGTATACTGTAGGAGTAACATAAATATATATCTTTAGTGTAAGTGTAGATTAGTGTGTGAGTATTACATTGGGCACATTGAAAGAATAATAATACAGTTTCAATATTTAGGCTAATCACTAGTAATTTGTGTTGAAACTTTGTATACTTTAGATAGTTTCTAGTAAAATAACATGCATTATATATTAAACTAACTTTGCTAATTAGGTCTAAGTTGTTCTCTGAGTCGGTTGACAGAAGTCACGCTTGACGCTGTGTTGATGCCGCTGATTTCTTCAACTCCTGAATTTGTTCTTCGCTTTTGATGATAATGTGAGGCATTCCTTCTTTTTTGCGAAGGTAGGTATTTCCATTAGACGTCCAACAAAAAGAGTAGTTTTCTGTCCTTGCTAAATCGCGAGCCAAGTAGAATAGTCTCTTAGTTTTAGCGGTGAGCAGTTCCGACACGAATATTTGAGCAGAATTACCAGAGATACCCAGATGCCGTGTCTGGAGCTTCGTGTCGCTATTTTTGTTATAAAGTCTAGACTTATTCAACACTGTCTCCTTTAATAGCGTGTTCGAAAACTCAGCGATGAGGGCGGTATTGTTTATGTCGGCCTTGCTAGGAATTCTGTATACGTCGCGGAGGTCCGCAGGGGAGAAATCAATGTTCAAAGTTTTTAGTAATGACTTGACCATGTTAAAGAGATCTTCTTTTTTTTCTCCTTGTTTTTTGGCAATTGATCTTATTTCAATTGAAGTCTTCCGAGAAGACTTATCCATGAGGTCAATCCTGTCCCTGAGGCCTTCAACTTCTTTTTTCATGTTGTTGCGATCTTTTTCTAAATGTTTTATTTTTTCCTGTATGTCTGTTACTTGGGATGATATAAAGCCAACAGACTTTTCTATATCAGCTATAGCTGTAGTGTGTAGTTTAACTTCGTTGATCTGCCGCTCAAGTTGGCTCATTCTGTCACCTTGTTTTTTTGTGAAAGTCCCCAACATAGTAGATATCATAGACCTCATTTCTTCTTTGAAGGAGTCCATCTCATCAAAATCTACTTCTATTCTAGGCCTTTTTTTAATTTTTTTAGCTTTAGGGGGCGACTTTTGTAAGCCTTGACCTGGTGCCGAACTTTCGTCGGTATGTGAAGTCTGTGTATATTCCATATTGTGAGTGACGATTCCCGGCGGCAAAAAAGTAGGCCTAAATCCTTCCGACGACAAGATGGCCGGAGCTCCGGAGCAGCGGCGATCTGTATGTGTGTGAGTAGCTGGTGTAATACACTGCGTTAGCGCAGGCGTGGCCTGTAGCTTGTGGCGATGTGTGAGTGACCCACTAAATGGTTGTTGACCCAATGACAGCTGATCGCGCAGGCGGAGCGTAGGTGACGTCACGCTAAGAGGTTTGCAATTCGTTGGGGCGGAGCTATTGAATGAATTTGCACTCACAGTGGTGGGGTGAAGTACCAGGCTGACAGAGGCACAGGAGGCAGGTAGCGATCTTCAATCTCTTCACAGTTTATGATGTCCTATTTTTTTAAAGTGAATATTGGAGTTTAAATTTATGAAATTTCTCGAAAAACACACGACTGGTTAGCTTGAGATTCCAGGAGGAAGAGGTAAAAATGACAGTAGGCCTGTGAATACCACTTAAATAATTTGTACTAAAGCAAACTGTAAGCATTTATATTACTACTATCAATGCCCTGTGATCTTGTTCGATATTCTGATCATCTATTAGAATGTCAGAAACAGTATGCTCAAAATATTTAAATTGTTTGGTTCAATTCTGTTAAGCAAAATATATAAAAAACCAAAACCTACATATATAGTTTAGTCATGTGTTCAACATTTTAATTTTAATATTACAGCCAGATGTCTTGAAACCCTAATAATGTAGTCAAATTGTAAAATAAATAAATAACAATGACCGTCTACACAATTAACAGTCAAAAGCTTGCTTTAGACCACAAAAATGTTCAGAAATATAGGCATACATAGACTAGAAAATCAGCTATAATCAAATAATCATTATAGTTTTATTTATATCTTGGTAGTTTACATCTTCTCCATCTTCATAAGAGAGTGGCCAACTCTGGTGTTGAGAGTTTACAAACTGCTCTGAGGGTCTCTGTCATGGCGTTACAACTGTAGTAGTATGACTAAGGGACCTATGATAATGTGTCATCCTACCCACAGAAGCGGCCAAAATGGAATGCCACTTTTTGGTAACCCATCCAAGGACTGACCATGCTTGTTGCTTAACATTGGTAACCACATGTGATTGCCTCCACTAGGTGAAATATCACAGTTCTAATTCTAATAATGGAGGTGATCATTCATCTTTAAAATGTAAGATGCAGCTAAACAGATTTTCTTTTTATTGCAATACACAAAGCAATTAAAAAATGTTGAAAGACAATTAACATAATAATATTATTTATTTTTGGAGCACAAAACTGGAAGCATTTTTGTAATAGTTTTTGGTTCCGGTATATCAAAGAATAGAATCAGATCAGCTAATTGTGTATAATAATACAGGACAGGTACTTACTTAGAATTCAACATTCAAGATCACAGTGAACTCTAAAAACGCGCTAGTAATTCAAACGTAGTTTGTAATATTAAGTTTCTTTGTTGCTGCTACTACAATAACGAACAATGAAATTTGGTGGTGCCAAGCTAGTTCTCGCAAGTCACATATTACGCAAGATGTAAGCGAACCTAACAATCCAGAACAAATATAAAAATAAGATGAAAGTTAGTTGTATGAAAAAACATAACCCATGGCATAACGTATAAATGAAGCAACTCACCAGTCCTTTAATCATCTTAGCTTAATTTAGGTCCAGGACAATGGACCTGTAATTAGTTATACTGAATGTAATTTAACTAACGAATGGGATGAAATCCTATTATTTTATTTAAATACTTTTGAATTTTAACAAAACAGGCAAAATGATATGAAACAGCTGTTTTGTTTGTTTTACGAATTTGACATTGACACTTTGACATTGACATACAATGCAGTTTGAAGTACAATTGAAGTATTAAAGTGAACTTTGCCTTCGCACGTCTATATGAATAATATTAAATTTAAGCGGCGAATTTAAAACATTGTTGTATGTAGCAATTCCAATAATTTTTTATTTAATATTTTTTAACCGAATTATATTCGAAGTTGGAATATTTACTTTTATGTGTGGTTTAATTAATTTAAATTCAAAGATGATCGTTTTTCCTGTGAGTTTAACAGGACAATGATATTATCTAAGTTAGTAGGTAGGTACCTATATATACTGAAAACTACATTAATTAATTTTAAAAAGTTATATTGAAACTTATAACTAATTCCTATCTACTACAAATAAATTGCTCTTACAACACCAAGGTACGTAGAAACGTATGTCATTAGATAAGTATTCATATTTACACGGTGCTGCTATATTTAGATGGGTATTTCACTAGATATATTTTGTTAATAAAAACATCTCGATGTAGCAGTAGATAGTATATGTAGTACCTATAGGTAATTTACTATTTTATGAGTAGGTAGGCAAGTAAAAAAATTAGAACCTTTATTTTATCTAGCTAGGCATGCAGGTATCAACAACAACAAAACAAGGCTATTTTGTCAGGTCTTTCCGTAGGTCGTCTGACACACCAAAGTTTGTATTTTATTAGCATAGTCCTTGTCAATTTACTAGGCATTTTGTGGAAAGTTTGCAAACTATATAATTCTTAGTCATAGCTAAAAGAATACAAGTTTTAACCACATTCAGCCAATAGCTTGGAAGTCCTTAATAATATATCTTATAATCTACTTATATAATTTAACATTCGATTTCAACAATCACTAGTAGGATTAAAATTATCACAACATTACTATTGCTAGGCACTGTTTAAAAGTCTTTGTTTCGCCTTAAACATACAAATCAGTTACGTTGTTACTAACACTGCAAAAAGTTCGTTTAAAACAACAACGCTTCACACTATAATAATACGGGAAATAAATTAGTCATAAACCTAAGCGTTAACTGAAAATCATTGATCTTGACTCCTGAATAAATACTGGATCGAATCTTCGTGCAACGCTATCATGAGCATGATTATTCCGCCGGTAAGAATGCCTAGCACTGCTAATAATAGGTTGATACTTTTCCCGTGATTGTTCTCGTTGATTTCTGGCACAAGGTCTGCCAGGGCAATGTAGAAGAAGGTGCCAGCAGTGGCTGCGTAGATCCACTGCGAGGCGGACTCGTGGTCTTCCGCCAGCCAGATACCGCCAGCCATGCCCATGAAACTGAGCACGGAGGACAGGATGTTGTAGTAGAGAGCGCGTCTGATGCTCATGCCAGAGCGGAGTAGAACGGCGAAGTCACCCAGCTCGTGAGGCAGCTCGTGGCAGAACACTGCCAACGCTGTCGCGAACCCTGTCACTGGATCCCCGCTAAAAGCTGCGCCAATCGCCAAGCCATCTGTCAAGTTGTGTAGCCCGTCTCCCACAATCACCATCAATGCGGTTGACGTCATTGGTCTTTCCACAGGAGGAGGTGGTGAGCCCGGCATCATAGCACCCAGTTCTATAGGCTCTATCTGTTTCGCAGCTTCCGTTTTCATCTCTTCGACCGTTTTCGTGTCGTGTGAGTGTGAGTGCCCACCATGCAGGGCTTGCATAATAGCTTCCACGGCATAGAAAAGTAAGATGGTGAGGAAAGTGACGCTACATTTGAGGACTACTTCGGTTTCTTCTTGTGGTTCAGATGGGGAGCCACCGTGGGATTTAAGAGCGTGCGGTAGGAGATGCAGCAAGGCATCTCCACACAGGGTACCCACAGCGACCGCCACCAGGAAATGAAGGACGTAGCTGAATATCACGGACTTGAGTAGCGGCACGATAGCTACTCCAAGCAAGCCTGTAGCACTGATCACTAGGATACTCAAACTGGCGTAAATCCATGCTGAAACAACAGTAAAAAGAAAGTCAGTACTTGCGTAGGCTTTAGCACTTTTGCTATTGGGTTCTGAATGTCTGAGTTGATTTAAGAATGTACCTACCAATGCCTCACAGAAGTCACCTAAGTAGTTAGTTACGCAAAATAATCAATACGTAGTTTTCAGGCAATCTAAGATAAGTTCTAATTTATAAATTCGAAGGCAAAATTGTATAGTCTCTAGCACTTATTTGAAAGGGATTGTTAATCTGAACAAAATATTTGAGTCCACTTACTCCAATGTTTCTCCAGCGTGGGCGGTGCTACGGCGGTCTTGAAGCAAGAGCGCTGGTCTAGCTGGTACACCAGGGCGGGACACATCTCCAGGAAGGTCTTGGGCCCGATGGTGATGACTCCAGGCTCGTTCTCCATCCCGTACACCTCTAGTATCTGCTTCGGGGACAGACATGACTTCTGCAGGATCGGTTCTTCTGTAAGGAAGGAAATTCATAAATGCATATAGAGGAGTGCAAATAGATTTTTCTTTATTTGCTTGCCTTAGTTTGCGTTAAAAATGGTGAGGGGTTAAGACTTACATAGTGGAGTAGGAACTTATAACTAATTAACATTTGTTTATATGTTTTTAGAAGAATATAAACCTCTAATAAACAGATAATTATAGGAAACAGTAGCCTACTGCGTACCTATGTTGCGATTTACTACTACAAACTCATAAAAATTAGGAACATAAAATGTAGATATCTCAGGTCTTATAGTCGGTACCTACTTAATATTTATTTTTCCCTTTAGAAATGGGTAGGGCTCGCGTGATACCTACTGATAAGCCAATATAATATATAGACCGTATCACTTTTTTACAAGTTTACGTGATTAGGTAATACGCATTTAAGAGGATTAGATTGTCGTTCATTATACGAGTTCATTAATTCATACAAATTTAGTCTCGTGTTGATAAATCTTGAATACGTGATCAAAAAACACCAACCTTTGTACCTACTTAATTAAGCACCTACTTATGTACTTAATGCCTCTAAGTATTAGAAAAAACATTAATAAGATGAACATAAGCTGAACAATCATGAAACTACTTCGTTCATTATTCATATGTACAGTAGATTTTGTGATATATTTATTATAATAGTACGGGACCCTCCGTCTATTTCGCATTTGGTCAGTTGCTCAAATTTCTCTCATGAAAAAAAAATCCGATTTCCCGCAATAAAATAACAGTAGGTACGAGAGATTAACTAAACGGTTTTCACTCACGTGTAGATCACGTAAATTGTTTACGCGTTTCGGATGTTATGACATCCATCTTCAGAACGTTCGTTCTGGGCCGCGACAGCACGCAGACTGCGCGCCGCCGCGCGAGCGGCCCGCCGGGACACGGGCGCGGGGGCCTGTGGTGGCGGGGGTGGAGGCGAGACGATGTTACTACTCCCGGCCGCTTCGTCCTCGGGTCGCTCCACTGCTTCATCAGAGACAGCATCATCGACTGATGTACCGGCGCACACAAAACTGATCGTATCTTGATCCAAAGCCCCAATGATCCTTCTCTTCGTTATCGTATTTTTTTGTTTATCCCGGCGGGCCGCTCGCGCGGCGTCGCGCAGTCTGCGTGCTGTCGCGGCCCAGAACGAACGTTCTGAAGATGGATGTCATAACATCCGAAACGCGTAAACAATTTACGTGATCTACACGTGAGTGAAAACCGTTTAGTTAATCTTTTGATAAAATGTCTCACGAAAGTTTTAATATTAAAGTAGGTACGAGTAATAAGAACTTGTTTTTGGGTCTCTCTTGTTTCATATTAGTAGAGTTTAAGTATTAGTTACTTGAGATAACTCAAGCATCATAAATCGAATTGACACATCTCGTTTTTGCCACTTGCAAACGGTATCTGATTTCTGTAGCCTCAGAGAATTCAAAGTAGACAGATTTATCTTAAGAATATCTTTGCTAACCGGTAATATAATCTATTAGTAAGCTCGACCAACAAGATTTACTAGATACTTGTATTAAGTATTAAGTACACGTAGGAAATTATATCTTCGTAGCTTTTCCCGGAAGCGTATAATTTTCCTGAGCACTGTGACATACATAAGTATAACTTTATGTTTGGCATGTTCTCAAGATTTAGATAGGCACGTCCTACGTGTCAGGGATTTAAGTATATTATCTTTTTTTAACAAGGAATGGGTTTGCACTTTACCGTATTTCGCCTGATGGTAAGCAATAGGATGAAGTGTGCTTACCCTGTATGAACCAATTCACTCTCGCTTTGAAGATTTGAAGGTTATCGTCACAATACGATACATCGTATACTTACTAACTAAACAAATTAAAGTAGCCAGTTTGAAAATAACGTAAATGCTGCAGTAGTTCGAGTTTGAGTAACATGTAAAATTGATAGATTTGTATATAACCTCTTTATTGTTGACACAGATTAAAAACAAACAATACATAAAACAAAATATATCTTAACTAGTGCCACAAGCGGCAGCCTTATCGCTGAAAGCAACCTCTTCCAGGGTATCTTTGGCTGGAGAGAAATAAGCTTAAAGGAAAAAGAAGGATGTGGTGTACAAAAAGAGTTCCTCATTTCTAAAGAAACAGATGATGATTATTTTCGTATTAATTTTTTTTTGGTATCATATTATATATATTATATAGGCATATTTGTTTATCATATTATATAGGCTAGATCATTATGAATAAAATCAAATGTGAGTTGTTGGTATTCGTTTCTTCTTTACACCGCAACAGAGCAACGGGTCGTCGATTTTTGGAGATATCATAGCTCTTTGAGTGATACAGACCACTTTTTATCCTGAAATAAATACAGAACTAACATCTGATAAACAAACTATATCCCAATAACCCTGAACAACGAATGACAGTGGCTAAGGGTCAGAGCCAGGCGATGGTTGGATGACCTCAGACCTGCGCAGACGCTGTGGCCCGTAATAGGATAATCGCGCCTTTATAAACGACAATTTCTTTAACCGAGGTCTCTGGGCCTTAATTTGTAATGGTGGATGACTGGAATAAGGTTTGTGTAGCTGGTGTTGAGACTTGACATCTTAGTCAACTTTAACTTCATGGCTTCTGAACATCTCTTTACATCATCTAGTCATTTGATGGTATCTCAGTGCTTAGAGCATCACTGTAGCAGAAATAGGCAAGCGCGACATATACTACAGCATTTGGCTATAGACACAGATCTTGCAATAATGTTAATTAGTATTTTAAGCCCGACAAAAAACGCCATTGTTTTATGATTTTTTGATGTGTCTGTGTAGGTATCCAAATGTATGTCTTTGTCATCAAATAAAAAAAAATCGTATCGCAATCAATAACAAACATTGCAGCCAAATCGAAGAAGGATTCGAGTTGCGATGCTATTGGAGTAGTTACACGCGGGTTGATCGAGGGAAAATAAATAAAACATGCTTATAAGCATCATAAACCTATAATACTGGCATAGATATTAAAAAAGCTTTATCAGAGCGACCTAGACCTTGCTCATTAGTCAATAGAATAATATTAAACGGTAAGCAATAAAATATTATCAGTAACGACCGATTTATAACGGATTAACGACGCTATTTGTTTATTTATGAATGAATACAATGTACAACTTTCTTGGAAAATGTCGTTAGAAAACATCATTAACTTAGTAGTTACTTAGTGGCTTAAGTTTAAAGTAAACATTGGTGAAATTGTAGCTTTCATCAATAAAGTTATGATAGTAAAATAAATAAAGTAATATAAACAAAAGTTCGTTACTGTTATTGTAATAGAGAAGAGAAATTTTCTTTTATTGTCAAAAATGTGGTCACGGAATTAGAATAGAATAGAATAGAATATAACTTTAATGTACACCACAATAATAAGAACACAAAAATTACAAACAGAAATAAACATACTTAAATTAAAGTGTTGCACATTGGGCGGCCTTATCGCCTTAGGCGATTTCTTCCAGGCAACCTTTTGGATGGACATAACTTACAATTGTAAACAGGCGGCGTACAATATATATCTTATTAATATTATTAAATTAATTGAAAGATACAATACACACTCAATCTATACACATATACTATTAATAATACACATACTCAATACAACTAATACACATTATACAAACACTACCTACATTACACAATACTTATATATGCTATAATGACTTTAAATAATGTTGATATATCATATTTTGGAAAATGTTTAGTGACTTAGCCTGCCTTATGGGCAGGGGCAACGCGTTCCACAGAAGGGTGGCTTGGATGGTAAAAGAATGGGAGTAAAGGAGGTTGGAGTGTTCTGAAGTAGAAGGAATTTCGAGCATAAGGATTCGGGACGTGCGCAAGGAGCTGGAGTGGGAAGCGGTGACAAATCGGAAACGTTCTTTCAAGTAAATGGGAGTCGAGGGAATAAAAAGGATTTTGTAAAGAAGGGACAAGATATGAGAATTGCGGCGAAGACGGATGGGCAACCATTTCAGTTTTTGACGAAATTCAGAGATATGGTCATACTTGCGCAAGCCAAATATGTACCGAATACAAAAATTTTGAAGTCGCTCTAGTTTGTCTAACTGTTCTTCGGTTATATCCAAATAGCAAGCGGAAGCGGAATTACTGCATAACATAACAAAAAAAAAGTTCTAGGAAAACAAATTACGCAAAAATCTCATTTAAAACCCCACCTGACAACGTGAGATTATTTTGATAAAAAGTACTATTAACACGATAACAAAATAGGCAGAATTATGACTTTGGGCATAAATAATCTCTAAACGCCTACTGCTCTGAAACTAATAAAAAACGGATAGCCACAAGAAAATGATTGCAATCACAGCAACAATCTTTTCTACGGCTTTTTGCCGGCAAAATAATCTGGGGTGCTGGCAAAAAATAAGTTCATGGTCTGTTTTCTATTGAGGAAAGTGTCGTTTACCTATCGGAGCTCTAGAATAAGACGTAGTGCATCTAATCAGAGCTACGTAAATAGCCGTTAATTTATTTTGAAAGTGCTTGATTGGATGTAAACAGATAAGAACGAATGAGCCGATTGACTTGGTAGGTTTTTGACATCATTTTATCGCCTTATGGAAAGCGACCATGAGTCGAAGGCATGCGAAAATAATAAATTTAGAAAATACAGAATTTGTTTACATACTCACTATTGGAATTTTTATTTCAGGGGAATGCCTGGCGGGACCTCCATTATTGGCGACAGTTTTGCAGGGTGTTGTAATAATGCTCCTATATATGTCCTATAATTGACAGTTAGGTAATATAGTACTTAGTGCCTAAGTAGGGCTTATTGGAACAAACATGTCAGCATACAATCATTGTTCATAGAACAAAGATCAGTCCATGAAGGTCGCACCAAGTAATCAAATAGGTAGTGGATACATTGGTCATTCAAGGATACACCAAAATTATCCACGCCTGTGGCTGATACGGCGATGAATAACTCATTTCCGCCTTTCATTAGACAGGCTAGAGCTAGACTTGTAGCTCTCAAGGGTAAATGGGTCAATATCATAAACCTTTAGAAATCATTAGATGACCTCGATGAAACTGAAAAGCGATTCGATACGGTTGTGGATTCGATTTGAGCCACTCATACGTTATAGTATCGTGTACGTAGAAAATGGCCATGTGCGTTCGGATTGTGTTACAGAGTCTGATAGACAGATTGGGTCCTTTACTTACATGCTTTTCTTATCCTTTACACAAAGTTACATGCTACCTACATAACATCAAGTAAAAGAAAATAGGAACATTATTAACTAGAAACTATCCCGTAAGCATTTGAAACCAATTCTCATAACTTGATTCGTGGTCAATATAGGCATCTATTCTTGGACTTGAAGCTGTGCTTGAAGATTCTATTACGGACGCAGCAGAAGAAAGGCTCTTTGCATCGTAGTAAGTAAAGCAGGGCATTAGACTTATTCTTCTTATAGCGGAGTCACTTCATGGGAACATATTTAGACCTATGTTATGTATGTACATACCTTCACCTTACACCTAACGAATTAATTATGTGGGGGAGTCACGGCCCTCAGTCATGAGGAAATACGTCTCAATAGAGAGAGACACACCTTCATTTCTGAACTCTGTAGCGTGTTTGTAGTTTGTCTCCACTATCCACTACTACTATTACCCTGGTGCATTGAGACGATATTCAAAAGGGGTGGAAAATGTATATACTTAATAATGGAAAATATATATAAGTTAATTACCTGGAAGTGGCGGAGCTCGTTTATGTCGGTGCAGTGTGTCGTGCATCTGCAGGAAGGTGCCGTTGACGCGGTGCGCGGCCAGCTCGTGCGGGGAGTTGAACACGTGCCCGCCCAGACCCAGGCTGTCTAGCAGGTGCTCGAATCCCTGCAAACATAGATTGATAAATATATAAACATTTAAGCAAAATACAGTAGGGATTTAATGAATTAAAAACTTATAAAATATTAAGTAACTAATTATAAACATTAAACATCAAAACAATACAAAAAAAACATATTAGGGACTAGTGGGTGCTCGCGGCTTCGCTCGCATTAAGAAGTAAAACTTGCATCCCCTATTTCACCCCTTTAAAAGTGGCATTTCAAAAAATCCTTTCCTAGCGGATGCCTACGTCATAACATCTACCTTCATTCCAAATTTCAGCCCGATCCGTCTAGTGGTTTGGGCTGTGCGTTGATAGATCACTATATCAGTCAGTCAGTCACCTTTGAGTTTTATATATTTAGATAGTTTAGCCCTAATCTATGTTAGTGTTTGGTTCCATCAACGACACGAAGAAGAAGGCTTTTTTAAACACCTAAAGAAATCAATAAAAATACAACATACAGAAGGCAATTTTAAATTAGTGTCTTAATTGGCGGCATTATCGCTAAATCCGTATCTCTTCCAGGTAACAAATCTGGCAGTAATATGAAAAGTGCACTAAATTTGAAAACAGCGCAAAGTAGGCGAATACAGGTGAAAAACGGAAGAGGCCCTGTTAAAAAAAGGTTTTGTATTATACGGTTTGTACGGCCCTGTAAATAAATAGTTATTTGTTATACAAGAGTGCAAAGTTGCTTTTTAACCGCGTGCTCAATTTTGATGAGCGAGCAAGCGAAGAATTCTAAAATTGAATCACGAGCGCAGCGAGTGATTCATAATTAGAATCCTGAGCGTTAGCGAGGGAATTAAAAGAGCACGAGGTGAAAAATCTTTGCACTCGAGTGCAACACGTAACTTTTCATTCCACCTCAGCGAGGAAATGACTAAATGCAAAACGCGTGATTGTTGAGGGAGAAAGCTCATTTGCGCATTATTAACAGTTTCAGTCAATTCTGTTGGCGTCAAACAAACTTCCTCGTCACTAGAATCACTCATTTTAGTTTTTTCACTGGTTTTCAAGTTTCTTGTTTTTAATATAAGGTTTAACAATGACGTGAAAATATGCCGCGTAAAGAACCGCGTACAAAGCAAATTGAAAAAAAGAACACCAAGAAGGTTCCGAGTCTGAGTTTTTAACAAATTTAAAAAAAGTTGTATGATATATTCGGCACCATAGAGGTAGTAGTATATAGGTTTAATGATTTTTTTAATTTAAAAACTTGTAACACACTGTGTTCTAAATTCAATTTACTTTATCCTCTAGAGAATAAAAACGGCTTTTGCACTCAGATATTGAAGAGCAAAAATACTGTTTCCGAGATGGTGGGATGAAAAAGGTTTTGTATTATAATTACTATCTTTACATGAATGCTCATATATGTACATATGTTCTCTATATAGTCTACTAATTCATTACTTTACTAACAGCTTTTTAAAGACATCTAGTACATGAATTTCCCCCTATCATAAGAATGTATTTTACTTTTAACCAACTTTAATAATAAAGAAGAAGGTTCCATATATACAATAATTTTCTCTCGTATACAGACTTCATAAATTTTTAGCAAACGATATCAATAAAGTCAAAGATACTTATCCTTGACTTTATTGATATCGTTTGCTATCGTTTATAAAAATTATATAATAAGCGTAGTTAATTCTTATTACACTACACTTCCTTGTTTGAATTTACCTAAATTCAGTCCTTCTTATCATAATCATTTCTGATAGTAGAGTTAACTGGTATTAGAAACTTAGTAAAGTATTAACTAATGCTTATTATAAAATATTTTTTGTAATGTGTTATGCGGAAATTTAAATCAATTAATTACATGGGAGCTTAAAAATAATTACATGGTTGATTAATAGTTAAATTTGTATAAATACCTAACTAAGATCAATATTATCTATTAATACTAATATTATAAAGCTGAAGAGTTTGTTTGTTTGAACGCGCTAATCTCAGGAACTACTGGTGCGAATTGAAAAATTATTTTTGTGTTGGATAGACCATTTATCGAGAAAGGCTTTAGGCTATATTTAACATCACGCTGCAACTAACATGAGCGAAGAAACACTGGAAAATGTGAAAAAAACGGGGAAAATTATTCACCTTTGAGGGCTTCCGTTGCGTGTGCTGCGAAAACGGTTCAAGATATCAAAAAAATATGTAAGTATGAAAGAATTATTCCTCTTAAAATAATGTAACAAAATGTCTGCAACAATATATGTCTACCTATAAGGTTAACTCACTAGAACCGTTTTTATGGTTATAACTATTCTATGCGAACGAAGTCGCTGGCACAGCTAGTTCCTAGATAAGGGGTTCGTCTGATCTAAGTATTACATTTAATTTGATTTAGTATAGGTATGTTAATATATGGGTAACTAGTTAAATAAAATTATTACAACAAATTTACGGTTTTTTTTCAGAGGAAATGTTCTGAAAACGGATATAAATACTACAGAGCATTGATAAAAACGATAAGCAACCATGTATGACCAAAGAATATTGATCGATTGATGAATTTTATAAACATCACACTATTGTAGATCCCTAAAGTCAAGTTGAAGGTAATACTTATTTGTGTATAATAATACTGTCTGTACCTACAAAATAAGATAAGACAATGTATTTACTTTTGTAAAGGTGCTACCTATTTACCTACATGTTTTATAATGTATACCTATTTACAAATTGATAAAGCATTTAATTTTATCAATTGGTATTAGGAGTAGAGTTACCAAACGTTTACAAAATATCTTTATTAGCATAAAAAGTAATGAATATGAAAAGTAAAAAAAAAAACATGCTATAAATTGTTTCATTGCATTAAACGCTGCGTATGTGTAATTTGTAAATTGATACAGGTATGTATAGTAATATTTTAGAGTGCAATGTTGTGTATTTAAGACACAATGCATACCTATATTTTATTTTAGGAACTTTATTAAGATGCTACGTATGATATAATTTATAGCCAAACGCAGTGAACTATCATTGTAACTGTAATAACGTACTTACATATCTTCACAGAAAAGTAATAACCTACATAATTAAAGGTTGTATAGTAGCCTACATAGACAAAATACACATGTTCTAATAGTAAAGAGCTTACACATCTTCTTCTTATCGAATGTGAGTGGACAACTCTGGTGTCGAGAGTTTTCAAACCGCCTAATAAGATGTATTTCAATAACTTAAAAACTTAAATGTCTTTAAAGAGTACTATAGTAGTTGATTTGTTTAAAAAATAATGTACTTTTTTATTTTAAGGGCCTCTGACATGGCTTACACATAAAATGTCGTCATAATTTCACAAAAACCCCATTTTACTCTATGCACTCAATGAAAGTGACTACTAGTGAATTCCTGCGGCTTCACCCGTTTTTTCTCGCGATGATAATTAACCTATGTCACTCTCAGGACCCCATGTTAGTAAAAATACTGATGCTGCACTGCGGCGTATCGAACAAGCAAACAGACGATTATGTATTATTACTATTTCCAAGGGTCTTAAAATCTAGAATTAATAAGTATCTTCTAGGTAAGCGTGTTACACCCTAGGCTGTAGCAATGCTTAACATCAGGCAGACTGTAGTCAAACGTAAACCTATCCCACGTAAAGAAAAATTAATTAATTACCTACGTACATAATTTAATTAAATAAACAAAGCATTTCTTTGCAGTAACTTAAATAACATTATGGTATTTACATTAATAATACATTTAAATTCTTAATCATATCATTAATTATAATTTAATTATTAAATTTATCCAAAACAAAGTAAAGAATTATTGAATTACGTCGTCTGAGTAGATACAAAACATCTGTTGGAGTGTGCTCTAATTGTTTCATTTTCCGTGTTGAGAACAATGCCTATGTACCGAAAACCGATTTAAGAAAAAAAGACAAGTTCTTTGTGGCATAGGAAAATCTATGCACGGGTGTAATATACCTAGTAGGGTTAGGTTTTATAGAATAGCGATGTACGTATACTATCAAAAATCACAGATTGTTGTACGGAATTCTTTAATCCATGTCAGAGGCCCATAGGGAGGTTTGAAAAATTCAAAACCTGATAATATTTTCAGATATTGAATCAGGCGTTACTTACATTGCGGAAATCCATTGTAAATGAAACTCTGGAGGAATATGTAGTGTTTTTCGGAATTCACTACATATTTCTCAAGAGTTTCAATGATAAAATTTTGTCATCTCATACGAACTTACCTACTTATTTTCTTGTACTATCATCGATTGATCCTATCATATTGGTATCTTTTTATGTATGAAAAATGCTTGTCTTAACAAACTATCGATTCATTACCGTTGCAAAAGTAAATATGGATTAAGTATAATATAATCATAGTCATTGTTAAACAATTTTTGTAAGCATGCAAAACCGCGGGCCACAACCGACACATACATAAATTTAATAAATACATAAGAACACATAAATATGCATAGGTGACTAATAGAAAACGAGGTAAGAATTTTAATTGAGTCGGCAGCGCAGTCGCCATTCGCGATGGGTGTCGAATTTTACAGACGTTACGGAAGGCTGTCATAATAGGTAGTAACGTAATGTTGTAATATTTTATTAATATTTTATTGTTTGCATGCCTATTTCAGCAGCTGTACACTTTCAATGAGACAGGTTGAGAGACTAGTAAATAAAATAACCATTTTAGAAAAGCGTGCTATATCTTAGAAGTTAGAAAACAGCGGATCTTAACATCATGCGGAATGTAGTCAAACGTAAGGCTTTTCTTAGCCTTTAGTACGTAACGGCAGTTATGTTTCTTCTACGTCTTTTGAATATTCTCGAAAAAACAGTAATAGAAGAAAAGTACCGACTGTTTCAATTCCAAAAAGCATAAGTAAGTATATACAAGTTAGTCATCAAGTTTTAACCCCCGACATAAAAGAGAGGTGCTAAGAGTGAGAGGACGCGGTTGCGGACATCACTCTAAAACTCGTATTATGGAGGAAAGTTTGTATGGTTTTTATCCCGGATTGATTGGGTTGACTACAATTGGGTAGGTGCCGCAGTAACATTGGTAACATGCTACACGTATAGTCGCTTGTCCTACCACAGAGTCCTTCCTACCATCGTTGGACACCCATATTCAGAACGTAAAGCTACAGCTTTTTACTGTTGGCGTCTGCGGCGCGCGGTCCCAGAACGTACCTTCTGAAGATGGGTGTCTTTACACCCGAAACGCGTAAACAGCATAGGTACGCGAAATTACACATGAGTGAAAACCGTAATAGTTACATATTGATATGATAAGAATGTCTCACGAAAATTTTAGCATCATATAAAAAAGTCTAAAGTAGGTACATATTTTATGAATGTACCTATATATAAACGTAGGAATCGCGTGGACAAGCCTTATATGTTAAATATAGAATTTAAAATATTTGTTATTGTACTTATGTATATAATTTCCGCTTACGTAGCTGTGCCATGAAAAATGAAAAATAATACGTTGAACCTACGTCAATAATTTTTCAACGTAAATAGAATAAATATATTGTTTTTTTTTTAGTATTTGGTCCATTTATACAAAGTTACAGATGTCATATTGTTTACGACAGAATAGGAATTATGCATTTTACTTGTATGTAGGTAAAACGGGGAAAGCTGCATCGTATTGGTACGTTATTTATTCGATACGAATAAATTATTTCGTAAACGAATGTTATACGGAGAACTTCAAAATAATAATATATAAAAATATCAATAACTCTTTAAATACTCCAGAAAACTTCTTCAGAGATACATATATAAATGTGATAATGATATAGATACCTACTCATATACCTACTGCTGCGCGCTCGCTTCAGTCCTAATCATAAAAATCCAGTGTACCTATCTAGTTTGCAGGAACTTCCATCCAAACACTTCTCGATGTGACTCTTCCAAAGAGCAAGGTATCTACGCAGTTTCTTACGTCCCTGGTCCCTCCGAGAATCAAATCTGCGACTTCCGCTATTACGCGCACACCGCTCCCACAGGCCACATAATCAACCCTACATGGCCAAGTCATTGTCACTTATCTACACTCATTGTAGAGACTGTTTGTCTGTTTGCACAATATCTAGCTACAGTTTATCAATAATTCTACATCGTTGATGCGTAAATGATATCAAGTATACAAATAGAAAAATAAAACAAAGTATTCATTGCGACAGACAAGAGCTGATGTTATGATTATGACAACATCGATATGAGATGCAGAATATTTCTGTTGTTATCTTACTTTACGACTTCACGTGTGTAGTTTCTTGTCTTTATTACGGCAAAAATAACTGTTGTATTTCAAATCGACAAAGGTCATACTTTTGAAAGCAATAAAATATATTTGACAACCCAGGATACAACTAGTTTACTAAAACGTGAGCAAGCAAAATAAAACTCGCAAGTAGGTAGATACAATTTATAAGTATGTAGCAAATATTAGCTAAGCATAAGTAAACAACAAATATCTTTTGGACTTAAAAACCAATTGATAAGCAGGTATTTTTGATGTCGATAGATAAGGTAACCATCATTTGATATCGTGTTAAGTAAAATAAGTTCGATGAACTTCCGTTGTCGAAATAGGGAAAGGTGTTTTAGAAACTTGACCGGCGAAGTTTCCTGCTGTGTTGCGAATAGTAAACAGGTTGGAAAGTTTACTCGGTTAATAAGTCGGAAACTTTTCCGCAGAACGGCCGTTAATATTTTCTTATTTATGTATCATGTGCTAATTCAGTAAAAACTGAAAGGGACTAAAAGATTAATGGAAAGCATTTGGAAAACCCGATTGTTTATTTTATCAAAACGAGTGAAGGTGCAGTATAAGAAATATTAGACAACGTTGAAAAACCAGATTCAATTATTAAAAGAAGTACATTAAATAGGTTTAATGAAACAATACATACACGAGACTCACATTAAATATTTAAACAATACTTAGCATGTCACACACCCACACTACACCGTATGAGAAGTTACGAGTACGTAATTACACGCACAGTCAGTCATATAAAAATTAAAATTCATGAATTTCAGTCGTGTCAGTATAAAAGAAGCGAGTGGTCGGTGCTTACCTCAAACGTGATGACTCCTTTATCGCCGTACTTGGCGAATATTCTGTCTATGAAGTATTGTTCCGCGGGCAGGGTGTTGTTGACGGCCAGGTTCAGGCCCGGCTCCGAGGCTCGCGCGCTCAGCGCAGCCAGCAGCACGACGCTCGCCCTCCACATGGTGGCGACTGAGCGCGACCGTGCGCGCGCGCCAGCCCGCGCCGCTCCGTGTTACCCGCCCTGCGATTACTGACGCCGATAATCTCGCGCTGCGCCCGCGCATCTACCGCACCACTATTTGTTTATCTATTCGCGAATAGTTTTCGATAGCTCTTGGACGGCGGCCGCACCACTCGAGCTCAAGTAAACGTCTGGCTACTTTCACCTGGCGATAGTTGGAGACGGAGGCCGGTTCTGGCACCGTTACTACTTTACAAGTGACAAGAGAACTTCGGAGGTTTCCTACTTATCGTGTCGCTTTCAAGGATCGTTATTATGAAAGGTCTTCTATTGTTTCCCTGTTGTTTTGATTGGTGGAGCAGCAAGCTCTGACTCTACTTCTGAAGCCTGTGATTTGTTGTAGCTTCGATTTATAAGTTGCTTCATACACAATTTATTTTTAGGAATGGTGTAAATAAAAAGACGTGTGGTTATCAATGGTGTCTCAAACTGACTGGCTTTATTGCTATAGTACAGCGAAATATATAACATTGTCAATGATTGAGTACTTACTGTACTTATACTACTTGTTATAACTTTGAATTTAAACATGTTTGGCAGCCAAGTATAATATTATGTAAAAAGTTTGTTTAGTTTATCGATAATATTTTTTGCATTAGTAATTTTATTGACATAAGACTATATTTTATCTACCTATACTAAATACTGGAAATCTGCATAAAAAGGTCTCAAGGGGACTCTGGTTTTGGAATGAAGGGGTTATTGGTTGCTAACAGGATAATCTACGCAAGTTGGTTAGTATATATGTACGTATGTATATATATCTTATTTAGTATATGTACATAGTCTGGTCTTCAAAGAATTTCTTTCTGCTCTAAATTTTATATGCCAAATACTTTAATAAGTACATTTACTTACCTAACAACAACATTAATGTAATTAAACAATGCCTACTTCAAGAAATACAAAAGTAACTTAAAGTGATTAAAATATAGTCAAATAAATTATTGTCAGACAGCAAACAAAAATGTTTGCGTTTTTCTCCGCGATTATGAACGTGGGAAAATCTTCTACGTAATTCAAACAACCACATTAAGCATAATGAGCTACGAAAATAGATGTTTAACTATAACTTAATGAGGTAATTATTTGTGTATAATCGCTATCATCCTTGTTTCAAATAATTGTAAGCTTGCATGATAGTGGTGACCTCTGGTGTAGAGTTTTTGAGTTGACTAACTCGTATTTCTTTAAGACTGCCGTAGATATTGAACGAAGAGCAAGAAACTACAATTAAACGTTTCATCTGATCCACGGAAGCACCTAGTCGTAACTAAGAATGTAGAATGTTTACCAAGTTATTTATTCGTGACCCATAGGTACCTACTTGTAATAGGATTCCGGTCTTATCTTCAAGATCTAAAAGCAGAGGAAGGTAAAGATACTGCATGTTTGCGACTCCGCATTTGTATATTATTGAGTAAAACTAAGTAATATACCTAGGTTTAACTTAGATGATGACAATGGCTTAACTTAGATGTTGCTGTGCTATGACAATTACAATATATATTTTAACCACCTCATTGATTGTAACAATGTAACCTAATTTCGATCATTGTTTTATTCTATCTCAACGTAAACAGAGTTCGCGAATTTAGGCTCGCCTTTACTGTTTGTCTTACAACTCACGTGCCAGTTGAATAATTTAGTTATTGTTACGACCGATTTATTCATGGAGCCTTTATTATTATGTATCACTATAAGCACGTGCCGTGGGCATCTGACAAAGACTTAGTTTTATAAACAAAACGATTTTGTTTGATAATTTTCTTTTGATTGTATTTTGAATGACTATAATGAACTTTAAAGGTGTCTACAACTTTGTACATATAACGTTTTTGATAAAATCGTTTTGTTAAAAAGAATAATATTTTATATCCAAGTTCAGTTATAGAGAACAAAGTTATTTGAACATTTTAATGTGCTATGGTACAAGCAAAAGCATTTTTGAAACTAAATACCTAATATATTACTATATTCTCAAATAATATGAAAAAAGTTGTGAGTTTCCTGTTCAATATTATATACTTGATGAATCACGATGAACACTGATGATGAAGAAGGAAAATACTTGTTCAGAGGGTACAATAATTTCAATATCAGCTATTTAATTATTAATTCAACCCTGAAGAAAAAATCGGCTTTATGCAAAATTGGCGAGACAATAACATCGATAGCATTGATTTGTGAAACTTTTCGCTTCATTTCCTTCTTTCTTTTTATAATAATTGACTACAGTTCTTTACTTACAGAAGTACAGAACTGTAGTCAATTATTATAAAAAAATATATTTAATTTTAAAATGTTCATGGCCAAATCAGTCATATTCTCTTTAGTTATCTTAAGTGCAGCCAGTATGCTAGATATACAACCCTCTGGCAGTGAGCTAGGGCACTTAGACTATTCTTAGGCTTTACTAAATATATTTTAAGTGTTTTTTTTATTATTTTGCAGCACTTATAAGATTTGTTTCCTTAGTGTGTTTCTTAAATTTTTGATGTAAATAAAGTTTTTGAGCCAAGAGCATTGATGGCCGACGGTAGTCGACTAAGACTTAAACTGGATACATGGATGTAAAACTACATCATATCCGTGTGACCTTACTTCATCATCATCATCATCAGCCTAATGGACCCACTGCAGGGTATAGGCCTCCTCCCTATTACGCCAATACTCCCTGTCTTACGATGTTCTTGTCCAGGTGTTTTCTTCTAATTAGCTAATACCTATCATCCAGCCACCGTTGCACAGGTCTTCCTACACTTTGCTTACCAAACTGTGTCGTTTTAAAACCCTCCCTTATGACCTTACTTATCTTGACAAATAACATTAGCGACAGATATAAAATATAAATATGCCCATTTATCACACGATTGGAAAGCCATAAACATTTAGATAGAAAATCCATAAGGTTTTCCGAGAAATCAAGAGTTTTCCGCGACCGCACCGCCACATAACTATTCAATGGAGCGGCCTGCTCGCTAATCATTTACGTAATTGGCTATACTTTCTTTTCTATACTCGCTTACTAATGCCAGTATTTGTTGTTATTTTTGTAGCGATCTTCTGTCTCGTTTTCTCGAATTTCAAAGTAGTGTTCACACTATGCGTCAGTTGATTATGAAGTCGATGGTTCGAGCGAGTTGTACGATTGTGCGTGTGTGAGTGACTGCCTACATTGCATGCCTACACTGTTTGTTGTCTTACCACTTGAACTTGTACACAAATTGAGGGTAGTTAGATATTAAAACAAAATAAAAAAATTGTTTGTGTAACCTAGCTCATAAGACGTTATTATAATTAAATTATGAACATACTGGGAGATGACTCTGGCCTCGTAACACAGCCTAACGGCTACCACGAGGTCAGAGGATTCGAAACATTTTGTGAAAAATATCTTTGGAAAATAAATGATTTTGTATTTTTTTTTTTTTGTTTATATGCAGAGTTACCATATGTGGTGGTTTAGTATTGTAGTTCCCGCTATTTGTTAAACATACAGTGAGGCCTGTGGTAAGGCTGTAGTTTATCCATGTCGATTGCTCCCGTAAGGGCCGTTTGAAAACTACTGGTTCCTAGACTAGCCAGTTACCAAGTCTGTCACAAACTATATCTTATATGAAAGAAAGAGGAAGTCGTACAAATACAGGTACTTTAGTAAAAACGATACCTTAAGTACGCGTGCCAGTTGGTAAGCAACACTCTTGCCCATTTCAGTAGCTGTGAGGGCGTCTCACTGTGCTATGCTTGTCAGCACAAGACATGCCATTAATTTCACCGTAATCACTGCCCTTTAAAAGAACAAAGTAATGCTTAGGTACGCTACACACCTACTTAGTTCATATTGGTAGGAGAGTTACTATAGTCGTATAAAAGTTAAAAGTAATAACACTTTCAGAGGTTCAAAGTCCGATTTTACAGACAAAGGAGAAATTTTCACTTCACTCTTCAACACTAACAATAGCAGCATAAGTAGGTACATAAAAATTGTCTTATCAACGGCTTTTTGAGATCGTAGATACATTATAATCTATCATATAATTATATAATAAGCTCGTCTGTAAGATGGAAGAAGCAAAGAGTTTTACAAATAGAGACGTTGACCACTTTTACTTTCCTGAATGATGCAAAAACGCTACGTATATACTACCTAAATAGCTATAGCATAATTTCGCCACGCGCTAGGGCGATTTTGAATGGCAAAATCGCCCTAGCGCGTGGCATGGCAAAATCGCCCTAGCGCGTGGCGAAATTATGCTATAGCTATTTAGGTAGTATATACGTAGCGTTTTTGCATCATTCAGGAAAGTAAAAGTGGTCAGAGATATATACAGCCCCGTTGTGAGAAAGAGATACACGTATGTTTACAGCTACGTCAGCCGTCAATTGTGAATTCGAGTCGCTATTTGTCTCTTTCGTGGCTAAGTGGCAACGCGTCACTGGTTGATTTATAGTAATATTAAATGTTTGTATTTTCATTTTAAAAGGATAAACAATAATTACAAATGAAACGACACATCCTTCTTGCTTTTGGCACTCGTCCCAGTGTCATTATTGCACTTTCTAAACACATACGATGGTATTGTGAATATTTTTTACTGATATAAAGTCGCGCCGTCAACGTGCGTCGCCCCGCGTTGCTTCGAGGCGACTGAGCCGAATCATGCTACGTAGCCTGATTTGAGTTCGCTACACAGAACGGGGTATAAACGCATCTACCTCAGTTTATATAGAATATCATTGGGAAGAAGACATTAGCTGTGACATTAGGTACAAATTTAACGTCTGAAGTATGTTTGCATATTCTCCAATCATAGTATCCAAGTATACGCAAAAATACAAATCTATGAATGCAAATAGACCTAGAATAAGCAATAGTTAATCTCCTGTTTGTTGTTTACGAGATGTCCACAAATGTTTGCGACTGCACCCACCGCCGGTTACGTTCTCAACGGACGTAGATAGCTTATATAAACACCTACAATACGATATATAGCGGTATAACAGTAGTCTTGATAAATCTGCCAGTGGAAAAAGCGTGAACTAAAAAAATCTGACCGTAATCTGACTTGGAAGGTATTTTTAAAGAAGATATTGTGCTGCCATCAATCCCGCGCAAAGTTATTGCATAGTCTTCATTCGTTATATCAGTTCTAAAGGTAGCCCTGCGAGTGCTGCTCGAAAATATTTGCTTTCAGATACGTACACAAAATGCTGCCTGGGAAATACATATAAGCATATTTATTAGTGAATAATTGAATAACGTATAATAATTTTCTAAGTTATAGAAATTTTTTAACTCGCAAAGGTGATTGAAGGCATTATAGTGGCAAACATAAATAACTTAACTACGCTAGCGGCTCCAGTGCACATTTCTTTGTTACTTACATAGGTACAACTTAGTAGATTTCATGTAACTTAAAAAAACATTATCGTAATTGAGTAATTGAGAACCTCCGCTTTAATGAAGACCAACTCTGGCGCCGAATTCCTACATGAGCTATTTACTCATTATTTACTTCCTTACCAATATAAGTGCTGTAAAACTGGAACTAAACTGACATCATTGATTTAGTGAGACGGAACTTACTCCGGAACTAGGAACCGTTAAGAGTTTAATCCTGCAACGGATGTGATAATTGCGGAACAATTCCAAGAGGAAGTTAATTTTTGCAAACAAACAGGGCCTATAAATTGGATAAAAATAAGATTCTAAATTAATTTGCGATTGCCCATTATGTTCCGCCATGTCAAGATTGCAAATTTTATTGTTTTTAAATGGCATTTTAACGCCATCTGTCTTACGTCATCGAAAATAATGGTTATCGTAGTAAGTTGTATGTGTATAAACATTACAAAATATTCATTGAATTAATCAAATGGAACAATGTTATTATATATTGTTTTTAAGACGTTTACATTTTGTTTAAAAGCAAAATATTCATAATATTGGCATGAAACGAACTGGACCAACATAAGGAAGGACCTCTGTTACAAAAAATATTAGTTCTGCATGTGCCTACCTCATCATCCACAGCCCTTGGCATCCCACTGCTGGGTATAGGCCTCCCTTTGTATGTGCCATCTGCGTCGATCTTGTGCAGACCTCATCCATGTTAGACATCCTCATCATTATTTCGACAAGCGTCTACTTATTTTATTTGGCTGGAAACATTAAGATAATTTTTTTATTTCATTTTTCTTTGACGACCGAACATGCAATTTGACTCATCAAGTGAATATAATATACAACTTTTTGCTATTACAATACAAAAATCTCTACGTATTCCTTTATTATGTGTTTTATACACGTTTATTACATTTTCTATAGCTATTACAAGGAACCGCTGGAAAACGTTACCGGTTCCCCAACTAACGACCAAACTGCGCAGTCGACGCTTCCGGAACGGTTACGAAACTTTAATACGTTTTTTTTACATTTTCCACAGCATACAATCTCGACTACTCGGTTAATACGTGCTAGTGATCTTTTTTCCTTTTTTTTCAGCTTGGACCATTTTGCCACGACTCTTTATGCTCTACTACTTCTGACTAGCTTTTGGTGAAAAAACTGTGTCGCCGACATCGGGTAGGTAAATGGATTCATAGAAATATGGGCAAAAAACTCGACGTTCCGGGTCTTAGAAGTCTGTTACGCTCGGCGGTGCCTAGAGTACATTGTGATGGATCTATTTTAATATTTTCAAACAATTCGGGTTAGGTTAACAAGGTGACTTTATTCATTTTAAGGTAAATAAGCATACATAATGGATGAGCAAACATAATAGATACAGAGTTCCTATTTATAAAATCTAAAATTATTTGCTGTTTTTAATAAAGTTTATTTTAAATCTAGGATTGTCTCAGTTTTGTAGACTAGATAGCAGTGCAGAGAACGTTCCATAGATCTAAAGACTGGTTACCGAACACCGAGAATTTCGGACGTTTACCTTTTATTCCATTGAAAAGTTACAATTTTAGGACCGAATATTGCATTTTTTAGAGGACGCAATTTTATTTTTGTTGCATGTTTGGGCATACCTACATATTTGTAGGCAAAACAATTTGCTACAAATTATGTCTGGACATTTTTATTTGCAAAACGCGCAGTTTCTGAGACATCGCGAAAAAAGCGTTTCCACCACTTTTTTCAAGATGGCGGCCGGGGGACAAGAGTGGAGACCCCACAAACTTGAAGTTAAGCTTCTATTGACACCCCAAACATGGCCCAAAAATAAAATTGCGTCCTCTAAGAAATATAAAGCTCATGTAACATTTCAATGGACTATTTGTAAGTTTATGTCTGTCACAATAGTGCAAGAGTACCTATTGATATATCACTCAAACTAGTCTCAAAGGTCATGATTGTTGCGACAGTAACTTTATATGAAAACACGTTTGAAATTCTCAGTGTATCGCGATCGAGTTTTATCTGCTTTACAATCGTATATTTATTCAATACCATAACAACCAGAGCACAAGACTTTTTAAACTCACTCCAGAAATTCACATACAATATTTACTCAAATAGATAATATAATGCCAATATGTCTGATACAATATTGATTTTGTCGACAGTTTATTTAAAACATGACTGCAATTTTATGCCATACATTCAATGTCAAAAGTTGTAAATTATTGGTACAAAATCAATAATACATAATCGTTCATCAAACCGTTAGCGGTCTTTTAATTAGCATATTTGGCCAATGACGTTGAAAACAACACCTGAGTCAATAGTCAGTTTCCAAATTTTATTTTAACTTATTTTTTTCTTATACCTACACTAAAATACATACATATACAATAATATACATACACATTCATGAAAGCACATAAATTGGCAACACTTTATTCGGCCCTATCGCCTATTTTATTATCATAATCATGTCATATTCTGTTATAACCACATTTTTATCAGATCATTGTGTTTTTGAATACATCCGAAAATAGTTTTTTTAAAACATAGGTTTATATGAAGCCAAAAATTTCAATATTCATAAATTTATTTAGTATTTTAAAATTTACGAAACTGACCAATCATTGGTCATCAAATTGTGTTATCCATCTTTGATCAGCTTCTTCACAATATTTTTCATTGTTTTTTCCACCGACTTTTTGGCAACAAAACTAAACTAGTTTTTAATTCCTACATAGAAACGATTAATATAGGAACTGTTTTTTTACTCTTCACAACTAAACACACAGTCACATGTCCACTAGATGATATTATTTATGTTTTTTTGTCGTTCCACCATTGTTTCCTTCAATATGAGTCAAGGACATTTTCTGGCTGAATATTTGCTTAGGCGTAATGAGTTTTTTTTACATGAAATGGGTTTGCATTTTATGGGACCGTAATTCGCCGTAATTTTATGATCGGTTTATTAGAAACGTCATTATTTATGATTGAAAGTGAAACATGTCAATGAATGGAACTAGCTCACATATAAGGCTGCCGGTAAACACCATTAGGTGCTTGGCGATATTTAGTTTCGAGTGTCTATCCAGCCAAATAGAACCATTTCCCGACGTAGTCACAAACATCATGATCCAACTAATTAATCGATTCACTTACCTAATACTTATTGTTTATTTATTACATAAGGCGTGTCACTTATTCTAGGAATGCGTTAGAAACAAGTCATAAATACAATACAATCAGCTGACCAGATCTGAGTAGTAATACTGAAACACGTGAAATGCTGGGAAATGCAAATACTTCAACAGATCAGGAGTTAATAAACTTACTTGGGAATGGGCCAAAATTATCACGACTGGTAGGATTCGAACCTGCGACATGACATGTGGCATTCGTCTTCGATGTCTTAAAAGATCCCCGTAAGTTAGTACCTAAATGAATTATCAGAGATTATTAATCACACATAAGCACCAATTCTGCGGTGTGTTTCACAATGAGTCGGATACGGATCCGATTCGGTTGAGACCGAAATCAATTGGCACAGAAAGGATTTTTCCAAATCACAATGATTCCATACGAATCTTTTAACAAATTTATTCATCAGAAAAATCGGAACCGTTCCGTGAGCCAAAAGCTAGCGGAATCGTTTCCGTCGATGATAAGTTCGATTTGGTTTTTTCATGATATTTAACCCAATTTACACTTAATTATTCATTGATTCATTTCCATATATAATTATTCATATGAAATCTACAGTAAAAATCGTAAAATTAGCCTTAAAACTTATATTTTAAATTTCTACCATTATATTTAATTTCTACCATTTTTACTACGAGCGGATCGGATCATATCCGACTCATTGTGAAACACCATGCAGATATCTCTTTATGAATTAAGAACTAGGTATCAAAATAGTAAAGGAGCTCGTCAAAAATTTTTCAGTGGGTACCAAAAATAAAAAGTCTTTGGAACATATGATTGGTGAATGACTGTCATTACTTAATATGTGTAGGTATGTAATTTTAGACTTCTATGATTGGCGCGTCGTGTCCAAGCGAAAACTATCCTAATTTTAAAAAAACAGGCAGTTCCTAATTATTTAAAATACTGGTCCTTTCCAAACATGCGTGATTATTTTCGGACTTTTCGGTTGTGAGGGTTACCGTTTAATGATATTTTAAATTTTGTGGCTATTTTCACTTTAGAAAAATATTTTACACATGATAGCGCCAAATTAATGTCGATTTTATAAAAGTCGCTACACTAGCGCCTCTAGCGGCCTTTAACAAGCGGTAGCCCCCATTGTAAACTAACAAACTATTGGTCCCGTTTTATACATACAGCTAATCAATCAATCATAACTCCTTAGAATCCTCAGGTAGACATAAGAACGCTTTACAACAGAACATGTTAAACGAGACACAAGCTGATCGTAGCCACTGCGGTTGATTTTCCCATACAATGAAGATATAATAAAATGGGATTCCAAGGAATATGAATAGAGTTCCTATACCTACCGCTAGAGGATTATCGAACCAGGAGAACACGACCAAAAAGGTCCAAAAGGCTAAAAATAGTATTGGTAAGATATAGTTGACCCGGATCGGTCGGGTGAGTTTGGGGTGGGTGCGGCGCATCCACACTAAACCGGCGACGGAGCAGAAGGTGAATAATGCTTCAACGGACATCATGCAGACGACCAGCTTCTCAACGTTGTTGGTGAGCAGGCATACCAGCGTTACGAAGCACTGGAAATAAATAAAATTATGGTTATTTTATATGAAACTTAACTGGCCTGTTAGCTTAGTTGGTAGTGGCTCTGCCTTCTAATCTAGGGGTTGCGGGTTCGATTCCCGCGTGACACAAGTATTTATGCATTTTAAAATTTATGATTACTTGTGTTGAGTCTGGTCGTTTGTATGTATAATAAGTATGTATTTACAAAAAAAAAAGTATATAAGTATTATACCTATCCGTTACCTAGTACTCACGACACAAGCGTTAGCTTAGTGTGGGGCTAGATGGCGCTGTGTGCAATGTCCCGGAATATTTATTTTATTTATTTATTTATGAAAATAAAAATATACAAGATAGGTATACCTAATAGCAGACTATACACGTCTGATATTATATTTCGTATCTTGTGATTAAAATATCTTAGAGAAGTTTTTATTTAAAAATATTAATAAAAGTATATTTTGGAATTTTAATGGGTAATATAGCTTATCTTGTTATTTTGCTAGTATAATATTGTCACGCTATTTTTGCAATAGCAAAGCGCTACAATGAAGTGATAATTTGACATAGCAAATTAAAGTGTATCGCAATTATAAAATGAACAGGCGCTAATTCCACAGCGCTATTTATGTATATTATGAAAGTCAACTTTGATATATGAACACTCGTTTTTGACCTATGTGATAATATGCGAATTCTTTAACTAGTAATAAGGTGAGAGTCTGGTGAAGTATTAATTAAAATATTATTAAAATCGAATCGTAAGTACATAAACACATTAGGTAAATGGTAAGTAATTAGATAGACATAGAATGCAATCAGTGCTGTTTTTGCCTGTAACAGCTAAATATAATACTTAAAGAAATACTTTTAAAATAAATCTCAAAATCCTTGGTAACAGTTGTATTATAAATTTACTCATATTGTATTCAAATATTCAATTGAAGCAGAATCGTGACCTTTATTCGTATTTGTCTTTATGACGTAAATGGTAGAGTATAAGTGTGTATAGTATTAATGCTACTGTATAAATGTTACGTAGAGAACACATGTAACTCTTATGGTCATAATTAATAGAATCACATTTTACCGGCTCAAATGCAAATGTTCTACAATTTCTGACCCACATAGGTAATTCTCCGACTAAGCATAACCCAGGACATGATTTCGAGGATCTTGGATCCAAATGTGATGGTAATAGCATTTGCCAATTAAACACAGTACGAGAAGATAGATAAATTTGTGAGGACGTAAACAAAATAACTAACAATACAAAGTACTCACCATGAATATAAGCGAAGGCAGTGGCGTCAGTCGCCGTACATCGACGAGCGAAATAGCCAATGGCAGGTGTCCATTCCTGGCTCCGACAAAAAACAGTCGAGACGAAGCATATATGGCTCCGTTCAAAGATCCAATAGTACAGAAAGCCACAAATAGAGGCATGACCCAGGACATGATGCCGAGGATCTTGGCTCCGAATGTGATGGCGATGGCATTGGTTGCAGCGATCTCGGCGTTAGATAGCACGGCAAATAGAGCCACGTTCGTGAGCACGTAGATAACGGTCACCATTGGCATTGATATGTAGATCGCACGGGGTAAGTTTCTGGAATGAGAAATAAAATTTTGTAAAATAAATTCATATCAGAAGAGTAGTTAAATTGATGAGATATGGTGGTCAAATGCCGGGCGTACTATGAAGTTAAATAAAAATAATATAGAGTGTTAATGTTATGTTGGGTAAAGGGCCAGATACAAAGGGCTACAGAAGTGATCCTTGACCCGGCGCGTATTGTCCGGAGGTTCCTGTCTTTGTAGCCTCTACCACCGGTAGCTTGGGCTCTGCCTCGCTGCTGGCGGCACCACTAGTTTTAAGTTTTTTATATTTGTTTTTTTTTACATCCATATATTGTAAAAAAAAATTGTTTAAATAAATGAATGAACGGGAATGTAGAATGTAAAGCATGTACCTATTTGTAAGCCAGTCCAGAGTTCTTTGACATACCTGTACTATAAAAACTACTGGGACCTACAATTTATCAAGTCATCTGACCCACAAGGAACCTTGTTGGAAAATAAACTCATACGATCATGTAAGCCGTAAAAAGCTGTCTATTAAAATAACATGCCATTTGCAACAAAATTAGCAGATTAGAAAACAAGTAATTACAGCGAATACAGCGCTTGACATTCCAAACGCTTTCTAAGAAATCGATGGTATGCATATTTTTTGCACATCATCTGTTATTTTTATCTGACGATGTCGAGATCATGAGAACCCTTTCTGGGAAGGTATTAAATCACTGTGGATCTCTGTACCCCCCGTGTAGAGTAATATGATTTATGGTATGCAATTTGAGACTGTTTATTTTTGCAGCATCATGAGCATGTGTACTTTAGGTACATACATAATTCTGTACCAGTGTTATGCCCGCAGCTTTGATGACATGATGTTATGATATTTCTTAAAAAATTTAAAACTCTATTTGCATGCTGTTGGAGGAATGTTGCCAATGTTTTCTACAACTTGCATTGCATGTAACCTAAAACGGGTTGGCACTTGACCATAGTTTAGCCTAATGCATAGCTGGGCATTAACTCGTTAATCCGTTAATCGTTAATTAACGAAGTTAACATTTTAATTAACGGATTAACTTTTAAGTTAACTTTTAAAAATGTTAACGGACACGTTAACTTCCGTTAATCCTTCGTTAGTTATGCAGAAGTCCGTTAATCGTTAATCCAATGCCTAATAATAGTTACCGCACGGCACCGACAAGTGCCGGTTGGTGCGTGCCGCGCGTGAAACAAAAACAAAACTAGATATATTTTGTGCGCGCGTGCGAGTGAGAAAGAAAACTGCGAAGAGATTCGTTTCGTTTGTAACTTTGATAATTAAAATATTTCATTACTTAGCGTCAGTGCTTAGAGTGACGAGTGTTTTGTTTGTTTATTGTTATTATAATATAAAGAAGAGTGCAGTGTAATGTTTATGTTTAATTAATACAAAACCATATCATGGATGTTGGAAGACATGGAATCGGATCGGATTCCAGCGGTCCTGATGAGAATCGTATGACTGCAGTAGAGTGGATGCAGTAAAAAAGTGCATGGAAAAAAAGGTAGAAGATGGCTTACGATAAGAAGCAGCGGAAAATTCGAAGGACAGAGATAGTTTTTAAGTGGCGGAGGGAGCACTGCGAGTAACAACGATGATGACGAGGAAGACTTTTTCAAATCTGTTACTCAGTCTATAGACAAACCAAAGAGCTCCAACTCTTTAAAGAGAGCGCAGTCTCGTTAAAGTGTGGCTGGACATGAAATCAAAAGACTCGTTCAACGATGTTGCATTCCTCGGGGAACAGATACCCTCAAGTGCTGCAGTTGAACGTCTTTTTTCCACATGTAAAGACATTTTAACACCAAAACGAGCCTCGCTTTCAGACGAGAACTTCAACATGTGAATGTTCATGAAAATGAATGTTAAATTACACATTTGAATTATACAAGTCTTTGTTTTGTTCCTAATCTGTTAACTTCCGGAACCTAAACCAACAGGTTTTATAATTACACTAACGCAACGATATAAAGATGCAATTTTACACATATTAACGGATTAACGATTAACGTTAACTTGCGTTAATTCTTCCGAAATGTAACGCTTTAACGTTTAACGAAGCTAACTTTTTTTGTAGCGGATTAACGATTAACGAAGTTAACTATTTGATTAACGGTGCCCAGCTATGGCCTAATGACAATTTGTTCACATCATACAATTCCCTTCGCATCGCGGCGAAGCAAAGAATCACAGTGATTTTTAGTAAGTAGTATTATGTAGTTACTATGCAGATAGGTTCTGAAAGTAACACATAGGCTACATTTTACTGAGAAAAACTGTTTAAAGCCTCGTTATTATGGTACTGGTAGGTACTGATATTCCAAAAGGTAACTTCAAATCATTTCATCCGTATCACATGCCCCTCTAAACATCAAATCAAACAATACAACAGAGGAAATTACGACACACATCACATTCACGACACCGTAATCTTGTTAACACTTACCGGTACGGGTCCTTCAATTCTTCTGTGACGAAATTTAAGAAGTTCCATCCAGAATACGAGAATAGACCGTGGTAGAACGATGTTGCCAGACTGCTGGGGTTTAATTTAGATCCTTCCATCATGTTTTCTAAGTTTTCCGTGTGGCCAGAGAATAAGTGCCATAAACTGGCGACGAATATGACTAGAAGTGCCAGGATTTTGGTCGCCGTGAAGGAGTCTTGGACTCGCGTCACCCATTTTACATTGTAGCAGTTGATGGCTGTGAGGATGCCTGGAATGATAAAGGTTAATTGTTAAGTAACAAATAAAAGACAAGGTTTAAAACATAATATTCTGTTCAATTCTGCACTTTTAGTTGGTACCTACGTTTAATTCAAAGTCGGTCACATATTGTGAATCTCTGTACTTCTTATTTTGGATCCCCAATTTCAAGATCAACTTGGTGATACTGATACTTCATGATGAAATCAATATTGATAGCTTTCCATCAGGCGAATTACGGTCAAGTGCAAACCCATTTCTTGTAAAAAAAACAGAGTATCTGTTTGAGTTATGATTACAAATACAAATAATTTATTAATAAATGTCAATTTTCAAATTTTTTTTAATTTCAAACGTGGTAGAAATTTGTATAATTTAGTGTTTAGATTTGAGAAACTCATCTACCGAGTAGATAGTTTTACTCAAAAGTAACAATTTCAATTTTGTTTTGAATATATTGGAGGAAGCTGCGTTCTTGATATTATCGGGCAAATGGTTATACGAAGTCGGTATACGTAGGAGGACCGCTCCTACGTATACCGACTTCGACGACTTAACCAGTGAGTGTGTGGGTTGTACCAACTTATCCCTGTTCCTAGTATGGTAGGAATGTGATTGTCCTGCGGTACTAAAGCTTTCTTTTTTTGTACGTACATACACACTTGATGCACATACATATATTATATGGCTGGTAAGTACTGTGAGAATGTTTAGTACAGCGAAGTAGGCCCTCGATTATTAAGTTCATAGTGGTAATTTTTCTTTCTTTTATACCTTCGAGCAATGCGAAATAATTGTATGGTCGTAGGATAACCAAATAGGCGTCTTTAGAGGCATATTAAAAGATCTCAATTGAATGTTTCAATGTGTGTCAATAGCCATCAGTCAGACATTGCGAAACCCAAAACAACAGTGAAAGAGTCATCGGATGCGGGCACCAATGAACTTAAGCTGCAATTACGTTTGCCCTTACGAGGATCACACACCAAACATACATAAGTCCACAGTGGAGTGAGTACACAAGGGATATACAATACAAGTGTGTGGAGCGCTGCGGGAGGAAGAGCTCATTACGCTGTCAGGAGCAATCAGCGCGTACCCAGCTAGGTGTGGACACAGAGATGCTCGGACCTTGTGAGGCTTGTAACTACAAGGCATGGAGGAATAGAGATAAGATATTGAATCAGACTGTGGAAATAATTATACGGAAATAATAAGGAGAAATATGTACCTAGTGTTGTTCCGCTGCGACTGCTCTTTACCGGCTTCAACAAACTTGTTTGTTTTAAGATGTGTTCCTCTTTCACCAGTATCTCAATCAGAATCAAATCTCCTCTCCTTCTAATTAAAGTGGCCTTCATGGCTTTTAGTTCATACCATCAGTACCAGACGCTAAACGCACAGAGGTGCAAAGCTAGAGCGAACTAATATAATTTCATCTGGCATAGATAGTACATATATACAAAACTATACGCTAAGCCTATGATATAGACTCATATAGTCGTGTCGACCCTCAGATATGAGTAATAAAACGAGTGGAGGAGGAAGCTTATAAACACTTCTTTGGCAGCAACGACTACTGATGATAGAAGACAGTAGAAATCGACGCGGACGCAGCAAAGTCGAGATGAAGTAATGATAATATCTTTTAAAGGTCGGTGTAGCTGGTTGCAAACTGTTACCGTTGTTGCGTCAGCGGATGGATAATGGTAATCCCATCCTATGTTTATAGCACTGCGCTTTTTATGTCCTCTTTTATAAGGAAAATGAATAAGGGACGCTTTTAGAACTCGCTTATGAGTTTGATTTAAAGCTATTTAATAAAAAAATATTTCGTGTAGGTATAGTGTTATTACTTATTTGCAAGTTGCAACCTGGGTGAGCACTCTAATGCATATGCCACGTAAAATCCTCTGTCTCTCTCCTACGAAATCTGCGCAACAACAACAAACGCGCCTCCGGAAGTACAGTCAAGAAGGCGTAAGCTGAGCTTTGCATTTGTGTGAGTGATCACCAAAAGTACACTCAGACAATAAAAGTGAAGTATGGCAGGTGGGCGGGGGAGTGAGATGGCGCTATCGCACGATGGAGAAGCCGGTTGTCTCACCTACACTATCTATGTACACCCACACAAATGCAAAGCTCAGCTTACGCCTTCTTGACTGTACCTATGTAGATTTCAATGTCCCCTTTTATCATAGACAACATAGCCCAGAGACACTTATTTAACTGTGAGATGACCGCTACGTATGCCCTTATCTATCTTCTCATCTCTGTACAAACCATTGCAACAACCCACATCAAACCTTTTTTATTATTATAACCCACGCTGACAAATCAGATCAGCAATTGGTCATATTACCTACTTATAGCGATGAAAAAAGCAATCAGACACATGAAAGGTAGGTATATGTATCTGAACTTATTGTTGTTATTGTTCCTTAGCCATGTTTTAATTTTTTTATGTCATCACTCAATCTTTGAATATATTTGATCTGGTAAGAAGATCTCGTTGCTCCACCACTAAACACTGAGCTGAAATTTTCTTGTATATCCTTATCCTTTAATAAGGCCTCTATATATTTACATGTTATTGTCTGTCATGACAGTTGGCCCCTCAGTTTGGCCCATATATCGCAAGACGGCAGCCCTAATGGGATGACAGGCTTAAAGTGCTCCAGTCGGGTGATAGATTGGCAACTTTGTTAGGTGATTGTTATCCTTCAACTCACAAGGGCCTGGCTACCGGTGTTACGCGACCCTACTGATGTATTTATGTACATAATATGTGTATGTGTATGTGTGTATTTGTTTGGACTCGTTAGTCGTGTTTGACTCTGGCAAATGATGAGGTTCACTGACATTGGAACACATGTTTGGATGTATTGATTTAGAATCTACGGTGTATTTTATATGTTGGAGTTTTTTTACGATTTTAACTTATGACTTTGGTAAATTCGTCATTATCATTATCCACAACCCTTTGAATCTCATTAATCTGCGTGGATCCTGTGCAGTCGACATGGTACTTATTTTGTATATATGTAGCGTAGTATATGTAGATAATGTATCTGGAAGTGATAGTATCTTTATTCTTGCAATCATCATCATCATTTTTTGCACAAAAATAGTACAACTTCAGATCTTCACTGTACTTTATAGAAATTCCCAAAAAGAAGTCAACGCTTCAAGCACAATAAAGCGTCTGTGCTTACATTGTAATTCACAGAATCCTTACAAGCAAAACGTTTTGGAATGCCCGTGGAGCCCACAATTCTTTTGAAAATTTGGCAGAACCTGTTTTTATTTGGGATTCATAATAATGGCTTGTATAAATAATTATAGTCCAAAAGCGAGGGTTGGAAACTGGTATAAGCGGTTTATCTGGATTCGCGAAGAAGGAATTGCGTGAGCATTCTTGTACTGATGAGTTTATGAAGTTTTTGTTTGAAGACAGGAGAAAATTCTACTTAATTATGGACTGGGTATAGCGTAGAGGGCAACTACCTCAAAGCCAATTATTTATGCAGGCAGCGTTTCAGGAAAGGCTAGGTAGTACCTACAGCCAATACAGACAGTACAAACATACCACCCGAAAAAAGAAAGAAAAAATAAAGTATTTAGAAACTATGAACTATCACATTTTACATAAAAGCGAAAGTGATTCTTTTAATTCCTCCACCAACAGCCGTCTCTCTATAATATTAAGCAGTAGCTTTAGTAGGAGATGACTACTTCCAGAATGATATCTAATTCGTGTAGGTACATAAGTTGCTAAATCTACTTACAAATGACATTAGCAGCTATCAGTATCACGGCCAAGTCAGGCGGGTTACAGGACGGCCACAGCGGCTTGAGGATGTTTTCTGCGAAGGTGAGAGCCGAGATGGCGTTCCCGATTGGCACCAGGATGAAGAGGGCTGCCCACAGGTACAGGAACGCCGGGAGAGGACCGAATGCTTCCTCTAAGTATGCGTAGTCACCGCCGGACTTTGGAATCATTGTGCCTGGAACGTGATTATAAATAAATAAATATTCCGGGGCATTGCACACGGTGCCATCTAGCCCTACACTAAGCAAACGCTTGTGTCGTGGGTTGGGTACGTACTAGATAATGGATATAATACTTATATACTTTTCTTTCGTAAATTCATACATACATTAATATTATGCATACAAACGACTAGACTCAATTTATAATTTTTAAAACTCATAATTACTTGTGTTATGCGGGAATCGAACCCGTACCCCTAGATTAGAAGGCAGAGCCACTACCAACTAAGCTAACAGAGCAGTCAAATTGATTGAAGTTGACATTTATATTACAATCACACTAATACTGTCAGATACACAGGAGACGGGATATAGTAGGTACTCTCTGGTACACATTTTGTAAGTATGTTTGTTTTTTAATTCACTTAACTAGTTAACCAGACAGCCAGACCAGCGCTGATTGCTTGCATCCAGCACAAGCTTTAATTGCTTTAATTTAGGTTTGTTCCGTGTTTTATAATAATGTACTATATTTCTAGGTATAGTCATCATCATCCACAGCCGGTTTCGTCCAGTGGAAGTGGTATTAACAGTGCTTACACATTAACAGGGAAGTATTCCTAACAGTGATTAGGAATAGGCCTCTCTCATAATATGCCATTTTCTTCAATCATTGGCTAGCCTCTTATGTCGTTATAATAATTGTATTTTATTTTGTAGTTAGCTGTGCGCGCAACTTCATCCGCGTGGAATAGTTATTTTGGGCATCGTATTTATTTTGCAAACTACCTCTTCAGCTTTATAAATTATAGCTGTTACCTACCCACGACTTAAACCGTTTTCGCAGCTCACGCAACGGAAGCCCTCAAAGATGAATAATTTTCCCCGTTTTTCCACATTTTCCATTATTTATTCGCTCCTATTAGTTGCAGCGTGATGCAATATAGCCTAAAGCCTTCCTCGATAAACGGTCTATTCAACACAAAAATATTTTTTCAATTCGAACCAGTAGTTCCTGAGATTAGCGCTTTCAAACAAACAAACTCTTCAGCTTTATAATATTAGTAAGTATAGATTAGTATAGATGTATTTTTAATAATTGTATTCTTTTGTCTTTGGATAAAAATGAGTATGGATTTAGATTAGGTACTCCCTGGCATATAAGGTCTTTACACAGGCACCTTAGCCACAGATTGGCCCGAGTAACAGTGAGAAGTTATTAAAGTGCCTTATTATTCACGCGTGAAATTAATATCGTTAACACGTTACTTAGTTAACATTAATTTACGTAGCGTAGACTATATATTTGTATAACGAAATATTTAATTATGTACCTACAGCTTAAACTCGTAGACTATAACGTTGCTTACCATCAGGCAAGTTGTAGTCAAGCGTAATCCTATATCATGTAAAAAAAAAAAACTTATTGGATAATGAGCAAAAATAATTACGACCGGCAACCATAGCGCGGGTTTAGCACTTAAACGTCAAAATAACTTACATACCTACAATTTAGCAACACAATTAATAGCACCGGTGGGATGAAAACAATACATACTTATACAAATCTTTCATAACATCAGTAAAGAAACCTAGTGGAAACGAAGCGAGGCTCACTGCAGCGAAAGATATGTCCTACTGGCCTATTTGTGTGCTTGCCAATTATGTATTTACTAGCTGTGCTCGCGGCTTCGCTCACATTAAGAAGTAAAACTTGCATCCCCTATTTCACTTCTTCAAAAGTGGCATTTCCAAATATCCTTTCTTAGCAGATGCCTACGTAATAACATCTACCTTCATTCCAAATTTCAGCCCAATCCGTCTAGTGGTTTGGGCTGTGCGTTGAGAGATCATTATATCAGTCAGTCACCTTTGAGTTTTATATATACAGACTACTCAGTCGAAGAATGTTATGTTTTTTTAGAAAAGATATTGAGCTCGACGTCTTAGAGAATATATACTTTACTCACTATTGTCTGGGTATTGTTAGCGTCAGCTGTAGGTATGTATACCTACAGCTGACTAAAATAATGGGTTTATTTTTGGTATCCCGAATAGGTTAGGACTTTCAAACAGACAGAGTAAGGCAAAAATATAAGTTTGAAAAGCCTTTACAGATATAAAGAAGAAGTATATAGAGTAGGACAGGTTGAAAATACGTGTTTTCAAGACCTCGGGAGTTTTGCAATATACAATATGTCATGATGATACAGTTTAGAACAGAGCATAATAAAAAAGGGATTTTAATGGGATGTCAGGGCTTAGACACCATCAACTTAAAACAGCGATATATGTACATACATACATATATTATATATTATTGTACTTTGAAAGCTATTGTTAAGCTTGCTGCAATCATTCATAATCATGCATTAAGATTTTTTAATGAGATTCTAAAAAAATCATTGCTTTAGTATCCATAGGTCGAGAATTGTTCAATTTTTGATCGCTTAATCAGTTTTGTACTATCCTTTTCTTTTACGCTCATTATCCTAAAACAAAGATTAATTAAAGTCGTTTAATGAGCATAACAGACCTATTTGTTGAAAAGTAATTAGATTCCGGAAATAAAGGGTACTTAATTTGAAATGAGAGATAAAAGTAGGGATAAGAAATGTAGCGGAGTCAATTAAAGATTTCTCTAAATCATTTCATAGGAAAGTCTTGAAACCCATGTACACAAGCCTATCCGCAGGCCGCAGATCGTCCGAGAACCTTGCCACGGATTTTAGTGGGATCGGATTAGCTAGTTAATCTAGTTCTAACATTAACCTAGTTTTATAAGTATATAAGTATACTTATGTAATTGTTACTGGGCTACTGTATGGGGCTGGCATAAATGTTTAGTTTAAGGCCCCTAAATTTCAACTGAATAAAAAACCCTCATTTTTGTAGGTACTTTATATTCTGTCTCCATTCTCCCAGAACCAGAGCCTAAATTGTCTGAAAAATAATAGATGTCAGTAATGTTCTAACTAAATCAAAAATTATAAGTATTGCTTCAGCGATAGGTTTGGTGATATGCGATTTACAGTTTCAATTTTTTATATGAAATCATTTTATTTATTTACTTACTTTAGGACTGCAAAAAATCGAACATAAGTTTTCTTAAATAAAGGGAAATTTAACTAGATTTGAGAATTATTATTTATATTCCAACGGGAAATTTAATTTTATATTTAAATAATTATTTGAATTTATAACGCTAGTCAAATTTTACTATGTAAAAGAGATAAGTACTTATGATATTTGTGCGAAATTTTCCTTAACAAAACGCGAGGCTAATGTAATCGAAAAATTTGTTACATCAGCCATGGTAATGCCATGGATGATGAAACAAATTTTTCAAATACATGGGACTATGGTTAAAAAAATGTTACATCAGCTATGGGTCCATCAACAATCTTAACAAAAGAGTGGAAATGGATGATGTAACAAATTTTTCAAATACATGGAACTATGGTTAAAAAAAATGTTACATCAGCTATGGGTCCATCAAAAATCTTAACAAAAGAGTGGAAATGGATGATGAAACAATTTTTTCAAATACATGGGACTATGGTTAAAACAAAAATGTTCCATTAGCTATATATATATCAAGGATTCCTCGTAATTAAACTATGTTTGTATGTTTTTTAATTTGTCCGCCATTTATCGGACATTAACTTGATTCTTGATTGCGTACGGACCAGCCTTGATTATTATAAGTTTTAAACTGTATTATGTAATACCGACTTTGATAATTATCAATTTAACTTATAATTTTTTTTTATATAATTAGGTAACCTTTTGAAGTTTTTTTCTAACGAATTAGAAATTAATAATGATAAAGTAAACGGTGATGTACATGCATAATAATAATAATTTTCGTTTATTGCTCTAAAAACATAATAAAACTATACATAAATGCACTATAAATACCGCACTAGGCGAACCTGTGTCGCGGTGTGTCAGCTCCTATAAATTTACGATAACACGAAATACGCGAGCTTTTAATATAAGTAGAACTATCGTAATAGTGTCATCGAAAATAGACAACGAATTTAATAACTGGTATTATTATTGAAAGATTAAACTTATCAGCTCATATCATGTTGATCAGCAATCAACTGACACTACTATACTATAGGCCTAGATAATAATTATCTCCCCCAGACACTCAAGTGTATGGAGTATACAGAGTGCTCAGATAAGAAAAAAACCCAAATTAATTAAAAAAATACGATTTTAATATGTGTGTAATATAAACGCAGTATATTTTTGGTTTTTATGACACTGTGGAGTTAACAATTTTTTCTTATTGTAAACTCCACAGAGCGTCATAAAAACCAAAAATTTACTACGTTTATTTTACAAACGTGTTAGAATTGTATATTTTTGTGTTATTTTTCTTTTTCACTCATTTATAGATACGCGTTTTATCCTTTTCACTCATTTATACCACTATCAATGTGAGTGAGAGACATAATACCCACAGATGAAGTAATCACCCAGGTTGTTGATTATAATTAGATACAAAAAACAAGGTTTGGGTATCGGTAATAATATTGTATATGAAACAGACATTGCATTATAGAAAAAAAGTAACTAAATATCTGGAAATAATCATTATGCTTTTAGAATCAGCTTCTCAAACTATTTTCGTTTAATAATAATATGTAAACACAGAAAAAAATGTTAACTTATCATTCATTCATTCGAAATTTAAGAGCGATGCTCTTGTCTGTTAACATATCATAGCTAGATATTTATAACACCCTTTAAACAGATTATGTTTGACTCATATAGTATGCATAACAAAGCTATCATAGGAGATAACAACTAATGAGCTTTCATTCACCTACTGGCATATATTTACATTCCACCGATCTTTTTGTATATTCTATTGTATATAGGTTGTCGTATTGTTCGAAAAGGGGCATCAGTTATACCTATTTATATAAATTGATTTCATAAAACCTATTTACCTACATGCCAACTAAATTAATTTTGGAACATAGGTACGTCGTTAGGTATATTTTTGTGCTTGGTATGATGACTATTTGTTATACATATTTTATTTATTCATCGATAGAAAATTCTGACCATATTAATCTATGTGCATACGCATCGTATGCTTATTTACATTAAATGACATTCAAACAAATCGAGTTCTTTCATCAGATTGTTATAAAATAAGCATAACTTACAATTCATGGTCAAGTTAAATTAAATTCATATTGGAAAAAGTTTCGCGCGGTTGCCATACAAATTAAGTTAACGCAATCGTGAGAAATTGTGGCATGTATTACAGTTTTATAGGTATGTTCTTTTATTAACCGACTTAGAAAAGGTTTCATCTTTTTCTAAATAGCATAAATTTCGATTCATATTCGAATATCTCATACATATTATGTATAAGATATTATTGGAATTGATTGAATAAGACTTTTAGAGATTAGTTGACCTACATGCATATAAAAGAACACTTAAGATTAGAATTGCATATGCACCTACGAAAAACTAGGTTAAAAGTTGCGTTTGTTAAGAGAAATTGCAATTTTTACTACTTAATCTTTATTATTTCGGTTATTATCACATGCAACATCTCCGTATCCGTTAGCAAAAACATATTGAACGCAGCTGGCTTGCTGACTGACCTAGTGACAACACACAGGACAAACGCCGTACTTACATGCTTCTTTTAATTAAAGTTAAGTAGTACATCATTTATAAGGTAGGTACACGAATTTTTCTTTTGTTACATATTGCATGTATACTTAATAGGTTAGCCTGTAGGTTACATTTGATTATCAATAAATAAATAAAATAGAGACGACAAACAGATGGCAAATGGCAAGGCAATATGATTATGTACCTACCTACAACCTTACATATCCCTTCTCTTATTGAAGTCGATTAAAAACTACGAATTATTTAATCTAGTACCAAATATTCGTCGGTTAATTAAAAATAAAAATGTAAATGAAACTCACCGAGCTCAGCATAGCAGAGCGCGCCCGTCATGGATAGAACTCCGGAGAAGACCCACACGATGAGGGCCATGCCCTTCGAGCCAGCTGACTTGAACGTGTGCGTGGGAGACACGAAGATACCAGACCCGACGATCACCCCCACGATGATCCCAACCCCGTTGAGTAAACTCAGCCCCTTCTTCAGCCGCACCCCGTCCCCGGATCCCTCGCTGTTCTCATTAGCCTCTCCGATCTCCATCGCCTTTGGAGGAATACTGTCCACGTCCGATACTTTAGCCATTATTTCTAATTTAAAAAACACTTAAAAACACACTCAAATGTAACTAGACATACAAGCACAGTTCGATACAATTTAACTTCAAAGTTTTCAAGATCACTTTCACTCCTTGATCATAGTACAGAGAGTGCCGAATTTCTGAGACGTCGTCATGCAAACATTGCATCACACTGCGCGCGCTCGGCGGGAAACACCACGTGTCGATACGCACCATGAATTCCCCATGGAACTGATAATAAACACACCGCGCGCCACCTCTACACCACACTGATAACAGGAACTATTAATAAATAACCACTGCCGATACGAGCGAGCCGCTTCTGGCGAACTACCGTCCATGTAACTATGATAACGTCACTAAAACCACTGACTCGATTCAAAAACGTCTCAAAATAAAGGGATAATTCTGTCGAGTTTTCTAATTCGATCTAATTTATATGCACGTTGAAATCGCGATGTTCCATATGGCGAGAGGACCGCACGTTCGCCGGGGCCGGCGACTACTTTACTATTCACGGAGAGACCGCTTTGCAAGTTAACCACGAGCAGTCAGTCTGCCGGCACGCGGTGACTCAGAGCTAAAACGGCGCGTGTGGTCGACCGTGCCGGACGAATTTCGACCGTCTACCTACTCTCCAAAACCTGGTTTGGATTGTCCACGATTCCATGTGAATTCACTGCCAAGTTCGACCGAGTGACTGGTTTTTCGCCGCCAGCACGCCATGCTCAGAAAACCACGTGGGCATGTAGCACAGATTTTTCATAAATTTCTAAACTCGACGACAGTGATGAAAGACTGGCACAGGATAGAGTGCGGCGATACTGTCGTGAATGGCGTCTTGGGGACAGGATATGAGCGATTCATTTATAGCCTGTCCATTGTAGTACTGTCATTGACCCTCAATGACTTGCCGTGCGATCGAGGCAATTTGTATATGAGGACATTGCAACCCCTTACACAGTATTATCTGACTTATCTCAGTAGCTGATGTGTAATTGACCTATATTTGCAACAGACTTCGTTGCGCTGTTTACCTAGATAACGTGCGTTGTGTTAATCCAATACCTAAGCTAACAGATGCTACCAAAATTAATCGAATGGGTATCGTTTTTTCAATGGTCTGTGGGCTTTTTGAACACAGTTTTGGGAATATAAAATACAATTATTTACTTATGTATAAAAATATATTATTATCTAAGACATACATATGTACTTAGCATAAGATCAAAGTTTCGAAAGGATACCAAAGTATTTTTAATTGAAGTATATAAAATAATAAAAAGTAGGACAATATCAACAAGGAAAACATAATATATAAAAATACCTACAGGAAGTATGAGTAGGTGCCACTATACTTAATTGATTGTTTTTGAAAAATATATATAATTATTTAATAACGTGTACCTATTAGCAACTTATATTAACTGGAACTACAAACTACAATAGGAATTTACGCGTTATTTTTAAAATAATGTTTTATTTAAAACTAAATAATTAATTTATGGTAAAGATTATATACGCTGCACGTAAATAGTAGTTAAAAATATATTTTGTGAAATATAGCAAAAATAATCACCATCAGTAAGATTTGAGACTTTCCATAGTATGTACATAAGATGAAGTAAGTACATATGCTTATGTAAAAACTAGTGGGTGCTCGCGGCTACGCTCGCATTAAGAAGTAAAACTTGCATCCCCTATTTCACCCCTTTAGAAGAAGCATTTCCAAAAATCCTTTTTTAGCGGATGCCTACGTCATAACATCTACCTTAATTCCAAATTTCAGCCTAATCCGTCCAGTGGTTTGGGCTGTGTGTTGATAGATCACTATATCAGTCAGTCAATCAGTCTGTCACCTTAGAGTTTTATATATTTAGATGAACCATACTATTTTCCAATAAAATACAGAATAATTTTACATTACAGACCCAGATTGAAATCCTGCCCATGGTGTTTATTTTTGCTAAATTCTCCTAATTGTACATTGACAACAAATAAATCAAACAACGGAATACACTAACTACTACTAATCTCGTACTTGTATATCCTAGCGGTGCCATCATCCGAGGTGGTCATAATGATGTTCTCTTTAGCATTATAGCTCAGGTCTAGAATAGCTGACCAATGTCCTGTTATTGTCTTGGCCAGTTCTCCGGACCTTCCCTCGAAGATCTTTATAGATCCGTCCAGGAGACCGGTGACTAGGTGGTTCTTGATCCACATCATCTGAGTGACACCTTTAGCTTCGTTGTTGTCTTCACTGCACTGGTGTCTCACCATCTGTCGGGACACGTCCCATACGCTGATGGCGCCGTTTAATGTTCCTGTGCACAAATGATGGGTATCTTAGACAACAGACTTCAGAAAGTTAGGGTGAAAAATGAAGACCTCATCATTGATATAACACAGGATACCAAGTTATAGTTACTCCAAAACAAGTTGTAACAAGCATAAGCCTATATCAAGTAAAAAAACAAGAAATTGGTCAAAAATGTAGGTAAAAACAGAAGAAAAAAATATCTTGTTGTATAGAATATTTACTAAGAACACAGATTACACCTTCTAATTTTTTATGTGAATTGTATTCTTGATTGTGGTGTACAATAAAGTATATTTGAATTTATTGAATACAGAAATCTTGGTACAGACATATTTTTTTATTCAGAATTATATTAAAAATGCAACCTGGGTATGGTGTCAGAAACTTACCTAATCCAAAATATCCCACAGGATCCTGTGAGAAGGCCACAGTTTCCAAGTCTGCTCCAGCTTCCAACTGGCCAACGATCTTGCCATTGTTAGCTGTTGATAGAACCACTTTTCCTGAAATAAAATATATTTTTAATTACAGAAAAATATCAAACAGAAACATACATTACATGAACTATATTCAAAAGGTGACAGAGTAATTGTGCAACATCTGTCAAATCAATAAAAAAAACACAATGCCAAATTTCTTCGAGTTAACTCATTTATAAAATAACAATTCCATAAAAAACACAAGAAATACAAAATTTACTCGAAATAACTCAGATATACTGACCTATTTTACTCTGAATGTCTTATCTCAATTTATTTCATTTTATAATATTAATGATAAAAAGCTTGGTAAACCTAATTAAAAATTAAGAATAGAGATAAAAGATGAGTCAACTGAACTTGCTGATAAGTAGCATTGGAGTTCCCAGTTTTATGCTAAGCTAATAAAATTAGCTGAATTTTATAACCTTTACTGACCATGAATATTTGAGATGTCAAATCTTATCTTATACTTAATATAATAATCCACCTTTGTGCTGAGTTACATAACACATTACATACACAATAGAATGCATATTATTTCCTATTTATGTGCTTTGATGTTATAGCCATAAGATACAAACTTGATCATTTATTTATTTAACTTTACTTGACAAAGATTTTTAATTTGATATTTCTAATTTATAAATATAACTAAAATTCAGACTTCAAATCTAGAGAGAATAGATTCCTTCCAAGCATGTTATACCCTAGTCTGCAGGAATGCTTAATATCAGATAGGTTGTATTCAGATGTCACGTAAATAAATACATAAATATTTTAGGCCATTCACACAGCACCAACTAGCCCCATACTAAGCTTATGCTTGTATCATGGGTACATGAACCCATATGTTGTAATAAAATTATATATTACTTATATATTTATATATATTTTAGGCACCTTGCCAGCAGATTCCGATATAAGTTTAGTATATTATTTGTAAGGTTGTATATATTCTAGTTTATATAGTTGTTAATATATAGTATTTTTAGTTTATTATAAGGTTTAGTTTTTAATTAGTTACAATTATTTTTCTATGTGTTTTGTTAGTGGTTTTGAATAAATGATTCTTATTATGCCCTTGGATATAAAATTATATTTTACCATCAGTAGATATAGAAGCTACTAGGTTTCCCTCGGGATGTGTGTCCACTGCTGTTACTCTGATTTGGTGTACATTGGCAGGTATCTGATGCACCATGGAAGATGTCTTCAAGTCCCATATCTTGACAGCTCCATCATCATAACCCACAACCAAGCGGACTCCATCGTTAAAGAGCTGAAATCACAGGACAAAATACTTGTTAGAAAAAAAACAATATTTTTAATCATTGGGTAGGCTTTTGCAAAATAATTAACTGCAAGTTTAATGTATTTTTTAACTTAGCATAACAAATGACAATATATTGATAGTGAAAATAAGGTAAATAAGATATTGCACAAGATTGTGTAACAATAAAAAACTCCTTTACACAAGTTTTGAAATATCTATACTAATATTATTAAGCTGAAGAGTTTGTTTGAACGCGCTAAACTAAGGAACTACTGGTGCGAATTGAAAAATTATTTTTGTGTTGAATAGACCATTTATCGAGGAAGGCTTTAGGCTATATAACATCACGCTGCAACTAATAGGAGCGAAGAAACAATGGAAAATGTGGAAAAATGGGTAAAATTATTAATCTTAGAAGGCTTCCGTTATGTGTGCTGCGAAAACGGTTCAATATATCAAAAATTATATATGAAAGAATTATTTCTGTTGAAATGGTCTAACAAAATGTTTCCAACAGTATATGTCTATCTTATAAGATTAACTCACTAGAACTGTTTTTATGATGATAACTATTCCACGCTGACGAAGTCGCTGGCACAGCTAGTTTGTGTATATAATAAATAATAAACATACTTACTTTGCCACATTCCACTTTAACATTGTGTCCTTTTAAAATTTTAACATCTCCAGAAGGAATTTTGAATACATAGATGTCGCCAGTTTCCACTCCCATCATCAACACTCTGGCTCCAAAATGCCACTGTCCCCAAGATAAGTCATCAACTTCATATTCAAAAGCTACAGCCCAAGGGGCTTTCTGATTCGGATCTGTGTTAACTTTCCATACTTTGATCAGGCCAGCCAAATCTGCAGTAGTCAAGTATGCTCCATCAAAACTGAATCCTACGAAGAATATGGAGTCTTTGTGGCCAGTGCAGTCCATTATCACCTCGCCTGTTTCCACAGACCAGACGTAGGCCTTGTCGTCCTCTCCGCCGCTAGCTGCTAGCTTACCATCAGGGTGTATGTCACAACAGAACACAGAGCCATGATGTTTGGCAAATACGAGCGAGGCATGGTCTTCAGGCGGCTCCCTTTCCTCAAACTCCATGTCCCCGTCGTCCTCCGTCTCCATAATCCGTTCTAAATCATCAATGTCTTCAACTTCTTCAAACATGTAAACTTCACCGTCGTCGTCCATGCCGACAATTTCGTCGCCGTTCACCGACGATGGTGGGGTATCTTCGGGTTTGTTCTTCATTATCTGAAAATTTTTTAGTAAATACTGCGTTACCTAGGGATTGTACTTTTGGAATTATTTTGTATAAAATTTCTAAGAGAAAATACCAAAGGAGTACAGAATTGGTTGTCTGTGTTCTATTCTAACCTCTGATGAATGCGAATGTGTTGATCCAGTAACTAATCACAGCTTTGGTTTTTCTTCAGCCACAGTAAGATAAAAAGATTATTACCTATGTTGGAATAGTCACAATTTATGATAAGAATCCTAAGAAATATATGGAATTGGAACTTTGAGTCGAGATTGCGGCAGCCTGCCCTGCTCACTGCTCAGGTATGTAAGCTTAAATAAAAGGGTAGGGTAAGGTAATAGTATTCTTTGGCTGTAAGCTGTTAGCTGTCTGTTGCTGCAAAATACGTGCAATTTGACAGTGGCAATAACTTAACTTCCAATATTGCTATCACTGTTCTTGTTTTTGTGTTTGTCAGTGTCATTTGAATAAATTTGACAAGTAAACTGTCATACATAAAAAATATTTGAGGTTATGTTATGGTGGATTTTTAAATTTCGTGTTCATTGATTTAGCCTTTTTCTGCGATTAAATGAATTACTGAATAATAAGAAATAAAGTGCTGTGTAATCAAATCATAAACAATGGCTTCTTTCAACAGAGGTAAAGCATACCAATATATTTTCCTTGCATTGAATCCAACTTCATATTTCCTATGGTAGGTACCTATTAACTAAACAAAATTCTATTATTTACAGTGCTCCTTCAACCACAGACAGCATTTACGATATCAAAAAGGTTCCGAGGCAAAATCAATATTCAGAAACCAAGAAAACCACACTTTGAAAGACAACTCCTTATAGATTTGGCTAAGCCAGTACATGCACCACCAACCTGGACAATACCAGACATTGTTCTGTGTGGGAAAAATGAGAAAACATGGAAGAAAGAGGTGGACAATCCATTCGAAAGGATATTAGCAAGAGAATGCCTAGAATGGTTCAACACTTCTAAGATGGTGGTTTTTCTTCACATGAATTCAATAAGCATGGAGGAAAAAACACCAGTATTTGCTGCATTATCTAAAAATAACATGCATTTGAGAACCTATGGTAAAAAGATTGTTAGTATGGCCACAAAAGGCACTCGTTATGAAGCTGTTAACCAGTTATTTACATCACATCAGAATATTATATTTGGACAGCCAGAAAATGCAGCTAAAATGTTTAAGATATTGAAAAAGACACCTCAGTTAGTTGTCATGGGTTAGTATTTTAATTTTTATAGCAAAATTGTTTTGTATAGATACTGTTAGAGCAGGGAGGAGACTACCACATAACCACCTGCCTTCCCCGGGGTGGGGTGGTACCTGTAATAGGTTCTCCTGAATAAATAAAAGGTACTGTTAGACCTGTAATACCCAAAATAATAGAGTGACAGATAACTCATCTTAATTCAATTGCTTATACCTCAATTGAGTATAAACCCAAAAAATAGATTTCACACTGATTCTAACCTTTCACTTGTGTATAAATTGGGCAAACAAATTTATCATATTAACATTCATATTAGGGCATGTAATATCGGACGATGTTTGATACCGGTACTGAGTTTCGATATTACTGGTTCAATTTCGGAATTCCGGAATCAGTACCGGAATTACAGGATTAAAAAAAAAACAATAAATCGGGATTAAAATGTTTTTATAAATGAAATCTTACAAGGAAACATGAGATCTCTAAATTTTAACTTAGAGATTAATTAAACAGTCTTATTAAAAAAATTAATCAACTTACAAAAATATTTTAGAAAAATCGACACGTTCTCTTTCTCCTATATCTAAAATATAGCTTATTGAATAACTGAATATATATACTCGTAAGAATTGGATATTTTCCTTATGATTTATTTTGCGAAGTACGCGGCACGCCGCTGTTGCACTGCAATATACCAACTACCAACTCCCGACTTCCGGGCGAGAACGGCGCGAACTGGTTGGCGACTGGGCGAGTACGCGGCTACGAGGGGAAGTACCTGGCGTCGCTAGGAGCAGGGCGAGGCCCACCGGCCGGCTCCTGCAGGCGGCAGTACTTGAGAGCGCCCGAGTGACGAGTTACAAACAAACACAAGCGTCGATGGCGGCAAATTCAAACCAAACTTCGCGCGCGGAAACATTTCGCAATAGAAAATTCTGTTACTGATTGTGGTTTTTTCCATCAGTAAAAAATAATAATTAAATCAGTATCGGATTGCGATATTACGATATTGACTTCATTTCCGGAATCGTAATATCGAAAAAAACAGTCCGAAATTTCGGAGTTACGAAATCTCGGAATTCCGGGATCCATGCCCTAATTCATATGTATAAAATATCAATATCTTTATTTCTTTCAGCTGGAATAATCCAAGACAGACTAATGTCTAAAAACGAGTTGGTAGAGTTCAGCACCATGCCAAGCTTGGAGGCAGCTCGCAGCCAGCTCTGTGCTGTCCTGGACAGTGCTGGCTCCAGCCTTGTCAGCCAGCTCACCCTCGGCCAGCAGACCCTCGTCTCACACCTCGAAAAACACGTGGAACTACAGAATCAACCAGAACAGAAAGATAGTTGAAATATTAATTAGTTAATTATGTGTTCACTTAGTATACTATTATATAGAGAATCTGTTGTTTTATCTATGTAGTTTATGGTATTTTTTTCCCTGGATACTTACTGTATAGCACTATACATAAAATGACTAATATAGATAAAAACATCTCAAAAATATTTAGAAAAAAATACATATGTTATATTGATTGCACACAACCACAAGTAAAGTAAAAAGTATTTTGTAGTGAGAATTGCTCAGACAAAACATTAAAAAAATGTAGAGCCATTTGGTAAAACAACAGCACTTTAAATGGTTAAGAGAAATTTCATTAAAATGCATGATAAATTTATGTTGCTTCTTCAGGTTCTAAAGATTTGAGTTGACCAAAATGGTCCCCAAAATGTGCTTTTCCATAATTGCTTTGTAGTTTAGTAGGTACCTAACCATTATATATTATCTATTGTAGATGGTAAAAAGCAACAGAAATGTTGTCACAAGTTGGATGTTATAAGGATTATTACTGCACTTCCTGGGAGTGGAGACTTTTTAAAAGGTAAATCATCTGCCTTTGTAGATTATATATAACAAATATGCAAGACTCTTGGAAGCTGAGGGGATAGGAATATACTGTCAATTATTTGCATGAATTTTAAACAATAATCTACAAAGTGAAAGTGTCTCTCTCAAAAGACAGAAATGATTTCAAATTAGTATTATTTAATTTTCAATTTTAATAAGTACTAGTTGCTTGTGTTAATATGAGATAATAAAAACCGGCTAAGTGTGAGTCGTACTCGCGCACGAAGGGCTCCATACTATCATTTATTTTATGTATTAGTTTAGGTGAGTAGGTGGACTTCAGCAGCCAAATTTCCATACAAACTGTATAATGCTTAGACTCAAAAATTAAGCACAGCCACAGTGATTTACTTGGTGGGTTTAACGCTTTCTTGGGATCTCGTATCTAGAAAACTAGCCCATGTTTCATTCATAATGAAGCCAAAACAAGCTTTACAAAAATTATGAAATTACTATGGAAAAAAATGCAAGATGTCTGCCACTAAAACTTCATATTGTGCATATATATATAATTTTTTTTTGTTTTTTTTTGTTATGGCTTTTGCGAATATACGAGTTCGCAATTTTGCCAATGTCAAGTGGGAAGATAGGCCATCAAACTGAGAAATTTTATGTGAAATATCGATATGTACGGTGGTTTTAAATTGCACAGTTGAGTGTTTTTTTCCCCCTTTTTTGCTTTCTGTAACAGCGATAGTTAAACAATCTACAGACATAAACAGAATCAACACAAGAACAAACACAAACATAGATGCATATACATAGGAACATGTTAATTAAATTAAAATTAATGTTTCTTATAATTTTATTTTATTGTTTTTAATATATTTACATAAGATATTTACAAATTTGGAATGTACAAGGGATAGCAGATTGTGCATATACCAACTGCAGACAATGTACAATGACAGTTTCGAAGCATTATGAAATTGACGTTTCTGAAAAAAGGAAAAGTATAATTGAGAGCCGCAGATCTATTCCATAGATACCATAGAATGGCCATTTACTTAGTGTGAGCAAAATATATGAGTACTATCAAAATAAAAAATATGTAATGTCGATTTTAAAATAAAACCACAGATATGAGTATTGTGATTTACTATATAGTTATAAAAATCACTTGGAATTTGGAAGATAAAAGTTTATTACATATTAATTATCAACATTAAGTACAAGAAGAAGATTTTCCGTTCTCTATCTAGACTATTCTATGGTTAAATGTAATATTTTCATATTTTGAATTTAGAACGCCTATATAGATGCGTTTCTCATGAAGCTATTATCGATTAGTAGCGAGCTGGCAACATCGCATTTTTTTATTACAGGAAGATAAGTATTGAGACTACTGAAGAGAAAATGGGGCGTTGCCAGCTCGTGTCGGGGAGTGTAGTGGGAGAGAGACATATTTCCATCTCGTATTGTTGCATGGCATGGTGGCGAATTGAAGTTTGTATTTGGATTTGTGGTTATTATGAGATGTTTATTTTGAAGTTTAGTAATGCGGGTTTTGCGTAAAATAATGTATGTATATGGTTGCGGAAATGAAATTAAACAGGATGAGATGAAATGAAATAAAGTAAAATAGAAATAAATTAATTTAATTGAATTGATTTTTAGACAAACGTAAAATCATTATGGGCAAGTAACACATTTTTGAAAAATCTCGGATCTGTTACCGTCCACTATGCAAAAAATACTTACAAGAAAAAGAAATTAATGTAGTGATATTTCAGCATCATCATTATCATCACAAATTTAAGGGAGAGGGCCTGGTCTGTGCAACATGCGCCATCTTTCCCGGTCTTCCGCCAATTCCTTGATCTCCTTATACGATATAACGCCCGACTTCTCCTTTACTTGGTCCTTATATGACCTCCTCGGCCTTACTCTTCCTCTTCGTGCTTCCAGTTTCCCTTCAATGATGTTTTCAGAAACTCGTCATGTCGTATAAGGTGGCCAAGCATCTTCCCTCTTTGGTTTTCAAGTGTGGCTGCCAGCTCAGCCCCGGAGTAGTGATATTGACGTAAAGTATTTACTATTTCTAAGTTATGAAGTACCTATACGTGAATTGTAAATTCTTCATAAGATTATTTTAACAAATATATCTATTCTACATTATAACTATCTATCTATACATACAATAAAGCTATAGAAGATTGAAAGTCTGAACATTGAAGATATTTAAAAAAAATTTTTGGAGATACTTAGAATTGATAACAGAACACGTTTCAACAATTTCTAAAATTTGCCTGTTTATCTGTTTATATAAACCCCCTTAATTAAAAAACGGCTTGACGGATTTCGATAGAAATTTCACAAACGTGTAGAGAAAGTTTTTGGGCAGGTTACAGGTTAATAAAAATTACCAAAACACCATTATTATTTTTTTGTTAAAAATAATTAAAAAAAAAATGTGTTTCGCTGACTACTCACTAGAGGACGTAGTATGAATCCCTAGAATTTCTTTCACTTTATTCTAGGCTAGAATATAAAAAGTCGCAAAAAATTTCGCTCTTGGTCCAATGTGGTTAGCTTTCTCGACGTTCCAGGCTTCAACCAACTAGCGAATTCAAACGCGATCAACGCCGCGGGTACAGTTATTTTACAATAAATATGTTTCCATTTTCTATCTAGAGAATTCTATGTTCATTATAATTTAAATTTCGAATTTAGAATGCTTCGAACGCACGAGCTGACAACGTTGCATTCGAATGTAAAACTAAGATTAGGGATGACCAAAATGCAATAAAGTAACGATATAATATTATCGTTTTGATGTTTTTTGTAAATTTTGATATTGACATTTTTATTCAAAATTATTAATGTATCGGTATGCTGCCAAAGAAAATATTCGTCCCAATAAATAAACATAATTTTTAATAATTGTAGTATTGCGAAATTTTAATTATTTATTAATCAAACCGATACTTATCTTATAGGTAGATATAAAACAAAATCTCTTTGATTTTTGTGCTAAGCTGTAAGCTGACTTCTGGTTGTTCGGTAGGTACTGTAAGATTTAAGCCAGATATAATACATGATATAAATAATAAAATCGATTTTAAAGATGTCGGCAAATAAAAATATTCCGTTTTAGGATTTTATTTATTTTAAAAGTTATCATTGTTTATTGGTCTGAAAAAATATCGAGTTTTATCCCGTTTTAATATTTTAAATGTAGTACAGAGAACAGCGAAGTATTCAATATAGTTGAAATATATCGATGTATCGATTTGTTTCTACAAGTCTAACAAAGACACGGTAATAATATCATATATTATTACCGTGACAAAGATGTAGAATAATATGCGACGCTGCCAGATTTCAAATTTCGAATTTGTTTCGAATGAAAATAATAAGATTTATAAAAGTTCAGTTGGTCAATGTTTAGAAGCAGAATAAAAACATTCTTTATACATTAGTGGGTACAAGTCAACGGCCAAGTCACACAACAACAAATCGAAGTAACGAACCATAGACTTGGCACGACCTTGTCTAGATTTCATTACTTTTTAGAGATAAACAAGCAGCTCCATCGACACTTGACTAGTTTATAACCGACTTCCAAAAAAAAGAGGTTATCATGTCATCTGAAAGTTATTTTTGTAGGTATGTTACGCGATTACTCCGTGAATTATATTTATGAACCGATTTAAAAAAAATCTTTTTTATTCGACGAGGATAGTTTCCGTGGTCCTCATTTTTTTTTCATTCGGTCTATGAAGTACTTTTTGAGAAAAAACCAATAAACCAACAAATTGATAAAGTTTACGCAAACCAATTTTACCTATATTTCCAAAACGACTACTCAGATTTTGATGCGGTCATCTGTGATTGTGTTGAGGTTTGAATGGTGCATCTTTATAGTTATGTGTTACGATGACAACTCACCAGTGGGCGCTGCTGTATACGTTGTATCTTCTAAATTATAACCCTGATTTTTATGCGGTTTTTCTGATAGGCTTAGATTTGTTTGGTAAATGAATTGATTTATGTGATTCGTTAATTACTCACTAGAGGGCGCTTCATACATACATTTGTTGACGCCTAAAAGTGCTAGGCCGGTTCTGATGCTGATTTCTTTTAATTTTATCAATTCAGATAAACACTGTCCACCTATACGTATGAGTAGGTATGTGCACGAAATGAAACTAAAAAGAATAAAATAAAAATTATTTCAAAAAAATCAATAACCGATTTTGAGCCTGCTGTCACTAAAAAGGTTAATAAATAATTTATTTTAATTTTTGTGACTTAAAAATTCAGAGTTGGAAGTGAAGAATCTATCAAATTATTGAAACTTACAATCCTATAAGTATTCTTATTGATATCAGTAATATTTGGAGTCGGTGCCAGTTGCAACAATACCTATCAGCATTAGGAACAAATACAAAGCCGACTGGAACTGCGACTTCGACAAGCGTCGATTTCGTTTGACCAGTGATTGGCACCGACTTTTTTGACACATTTTTTTTCTTCTAGGCAAGCGCGCTAGAACGTAGATTATAACGTTGCTTAACATCAGGCAATTTGTAGTCAAGCGTGAGCCTATATAATATATAAAAAATATAGCTGTAATTTCTCTTTCTATGGGTCGTATTTCCTCATGACTGAGGGTCGTAACTCCCCCGCAGAATTAATTCTTTAGGGGAGTTCTCTTGTGCAGATATATCGTGGTGGGCGCCCAGGTCCTTCCACGGAAGGCTCATATCTTCCTGTGTGGTCCTCAAACATGAAGGTTTCCTCACGATGTTTTCCTTCACCGTAAAGCCAGTGCAAATCCACATAAAATTTGAAAAACCAAGGATTGGTGTAGGGCTGGAATCGAACTAGGGTCCGTCAAGGCGAAAAGCAGACATTTAAACCGCCGAACCACACTCGATTTTGCTATTATTTAAGATTTAATTGAATTTGTGACGAACTGTTGGGAAAGATGACTAATATATGTTGCTGGCTGAGAGACTCAATGCGGGTGTCATTATCATCCAACCTAGGTACTTATGTATGTACATAATATATTTATATATTTACGCACCCAGCCAAGCTGTAAATATACCTTCGCTTACCAAAGTGTGTGTACAGCTATAACTCTAAACATTATATCTGTCTGCTATAACTTAAGCTTTTATTTAACGGAATTAGAAATAAATATTATTTGACACATATAAATTGTTTTAATACTGCCTAAAAATTAAAACTTCACTGGACGTAAACTCAGTGCGTCATTGTTTAAAATACAATTCAATTAATACTATGTTTTGCAAGCATCAGATGCTGTTTTTCCGTTCTCCATTATATTACCAAATCTTATCGAAATCAACCTAACGTTCAGCGTTCAACAACAGATTGACAGAAATAGTTAAGCAACGGTTGATCCGGACAGTATTTAGATGGGTGACCGAATTTTAAATTCATACATCGGACGCCAAACAGTTCTTTTTACATTTGATATCGCAATTAACATGGTTACAATTTTGTACCAAACATAAAATAAAACTGACCAATTTACAAAAAAATGTTTTTTTTAAATCAAATTATAACTTATTATCCACGAAAATAATGTTTTGGAAAAATACAAAGAGGTTAGATTTATACGTACATATTTTATTAATTCCAGTTGTCAACCCAAGGAAGTCTTGTTACTCAGATTCATAATGTACTAGCAAAAATCCAAAGAGGTTAAGTGATACATATTAAATTTATTTCAGATGACAACCCAAAGAGGTTTTGTTACTCATTTTCCATTTTGTACCCTATGTAGCTGGAAGGCTTCTTTATACATAATGTACTGTATCTTGAGCTGGCCAAATTAAGCAATAAATGGCAATGAATTTAGGCTCTAAAATTTATAAAAAATTAAGGATCTCGTGACTAGACATTCAGCAATGTATTCAAATTCAATTCAAATTTAAATTCAAATTGTTTATTTACAAAAGACTTAATACGTACCTACATTCTTTAGGTACCTACAGTTTACAGATGCAGCGAATTATCTGGTACGCGAGGAAACCCTGAAACTTGCACTAGGTACCGAAATGGTCTTGTAAAGCAAGGTTTCAGAAATAACCACAGCAGCACAATTTTTAATTTCACTTACAAAACATAAAGAACATAATATAGTTTATACTTATAGTGGTATGCGGTGATGTTATGCGTGGTTGTATTAATCGTTAAGTATTTTTGTGTGGCAGTATGTTATTATTGACTTTGCAAGTGCGTAATAAATTTTGACTAGAGATTTGTAATTTAATACATGCCTTAAAGTTTTAAATGTAAATATCAATTTTTTTACTCGACCTGACAGTTTCTTTATGTGTTCAAACCATGTTAGGTTTTCATCCAATATAACACCAAGATATTTCATATCCTTGGTAGATTTGAGATTGATACAGGTACATTGATTATCTATGTTACATGTTGCCATGTGTATCTTTAGCCCAAGTTCCTGTTTAGGTTGTGTTGCACTATTTATGGTGAATTTTATATATTTAGTTTTTGCAATGTTTATGGACAGTAAGTTTCGTCTCAGCCATCTTGACACTGTATCAAGTCTTTCATTAGCAATATTCTGAATCTCTTTCCAGTTAGAGCCTCGAAATTATAATACAGTATCATCTGCATACGTCACTGTCTTACATTGTCTCAGTTGTAAGTCGCACAGCTGATTAATATAAATAAGAAACAAGGTCGGACCAAGAATACTCCCTTGTGGGACTCCAAACTTAATTTCTTCTTCACTGCTTACCATGTTACCGATGCGTACCATTTGAGTTCTGTTAGTCAGGTAGCTTTTAAACCAGTTAAGTGCAGTTCCGCGTATTCCTATTAATTCCAGTTTGGTTCGCTATGGTTTTGTAGATATTTAACAAAAAACATGTTTTTATGTAAAGTGGCACCATCTACCGCCCATGGAATACGAATCGTGTCAGGCTACTGCCCCTTATATTTCTAAATATTTACTTACGATTCAAGTTTCTATCTGTTTATTAAGATCGAGTAAAAATTGCTTAAAAATTACGTTTCAATTCAACAATCATTTTGTGAAAATTTCAGCTTTCTAGCTATCACGGTTTATGAGATACAGCCTGGAGATAGACAGACAGCGGAGGCTTAGTAATAGGGTCCCGTTTTACCTTTTAGGTATGGAACCCTAAGGAGTATGCCTATGTGTTAATTGAATTAAATACTCCCGTTCGAGTGTTATAAAATAAATAAAATAAAATAAAATAAAATAGCCTTTATTCTACTGCCACAAAATTAATATGTTAGTTAAAAAATTCACACTTTGAGTTTTAATTTTTGTCAGCAGAAGTTGCCTGCTTGGCAAAGGCCTCCCCTATTGTTTTCCACTCATCTCTCTCTCTCGCCTTCCTCATCCAATCAGGACCGCAGACTTCTTGGAACACATCCCTCCACCTCTTCCTTGGTCTCCTCGGGTTTCTGGCTCTATCTAAGGGTATCCATTCTGTGGCTCTCTTTGTCCACCTGCTGTTTTCTTGTCTGCATAAGTGACCTGCCCACTTGAATTTAAGTAGCCGTGTCCTTACAGTCACATCAGATAATTTTGTTTTGCGTCGTACGGTTTTGTTTTCTATTCGATCTGATAGCTTTATACCGAGCATACTACGTTCCATTTTTCTTTGGCAGATGGCAATCTTTTCTTCATCTTTTTTCCGTAGTGACCATGTTTGGCAGCCGTAGGTTATGCAGGGTAATATGGCAATTTCGTAAAGTTTTCTTTTTATATCTACTTTAATTTCTTTGTTCTTCATGATCTCTTTAAAACTCCAGTACTTCTTCCAAGCTAGGGTGACTCTTCTGTTGATTTCTTTTTCAGTGCAATCCTTAAAAGATACTAGAGCTCCCAGGTATACATACTCTTCCACATAGTCGATCGTTGTACCATTCACTGAGATGGGAACTTGTTCTCTATTTGTCAATATTTTAGTTTTTGTGGCATTCATCTCCAGGCCCACTTTGAGACTTTCATAGGACAGCTCTCTCATCATATCTTCCAAGTCTGGCGCGTCTTCTGAGAATAATATTATATCGTCCGCGAACCTTAAGTGATTGAGATACTCCCCATTTACTCTTATACCTCTACCTTCCCATTGTAGCGATCTGAACACTGTCTCTAGCACGGCCGAGAAAATTTTTGGTGAGATTGGATCGCCCTGTCTGACTCCTTTTTGGATTGGAAATTCCATACCATCGCGTTCTAAACGCACTTTGGCTCTACATTTTGAATATATATCTTTTATTATGTTTATATATTTCTTGTTAACGCCTTGTTGTTCTAGAGCTCTCCATATCGTGTCGTGTAGTAAAAAATCAAATGCTTTTTTGTAGTCTATAAAGCACATGTACACAGGTATTCCATATTCGTTAGATTTTTCGATTACCTGCGTTACCACCTGTACGTGATCCATGGTAGAAAAATGTTTTCTAAAACCAGCTTGTTCTCTAGGTTGATTCGCATCTAAAATTGTTGTTATCCTGCTGAGCAGTATTTTCGAGAATATTTTGTATACGTTCGTCATAATACTTATTGGTCTGTAGTTTCCGAGGTCGTCTCTATCTCCTTTTTTGTGTATCAGTGTAATAGTTGATTTTGACCATTCATCGGGTGTTGACTCTACCTCAAGTATTTTATCAAAAATTAGTTTTAGTGGCTTCTGAAGTGGTATGCATAACGATTTCAGGACTTCGTTGGTTATGTTGTCACTTCCTGGAGCTTTTTCATTCTTTTGGGTCTTAATTGCATGAGTGATTTCTGATAAAAGTATGTCTGGTGGTGTGCTTTCAGTCCCTATGTTTGAAAAGCTGTAGTCAGATAAATCACTTTGGGTTGGTTTGGGTTGGTTATTTTGCATATATAACTCCTGGTAGAACTGAGTAGCTTCGTTTAAGATATCAGGTCGCTTTGGTCGCCCGTTCGAGTGTTAAGAACATACAAATAAACAGACTCACAAACTTATGCATCTACAATATATCTACTTAGTTTAACCATACTTTAGTGATTCATGGCACAATGTCTCTGGAGCCTCTTAATGTAAGTTAAACCTAGCAGAAAGAACTATGTATCAAACAATATGATAAAATAGAAAACAAACGAAAATATTAAGTCAAAATTCAAATTTATTTATTTAAACGCAATCTTTGGCAGGAGTTACCCATATCTTACAACCTAGTTCCAAAAGAGATCAAAATATATTGACTATTTGAAGGGACATAAAAAACCTTATATAATAATACTTGAGCAACATTGATGCATATTGGAAATTGTTACCATGAAATAAAAATAAAATCTTATGACTATGTTAAACATAAAATATCCTAAATAACTAGTAACATGTGACGAGGCTATTTTTAACCGACTTCCAAAGAAAGGAGGTCTTCTGAAGGTTTTTTTTGTGGGGATTTTACTCCGTTGTTTATCAACCAATTTCAATTTTTTTTATTCGATGATGATAGTTTCCGAGATGGTCCCATAAAAATTGTTTTTCACTCGGTTCAGTACTTTTTGAGAAAAAACCAACAAATTGATAAAGTTTATACAAACCAATTTTACCCATATTTCCAAAACTACTAGTCTGATTTTGATACAGTTTTCTGTATTGCATTGAGGTTTAATGGGTGCATCTTTTTAGGTATGTATTACGATGACAACTCACCAGGGGGCGCTGCTGTATACACTATATTTTCTGAATTATCAGCCCGATTTTGATGCGGTTTTCTCTGATAGGCTAAGATTTGTTTAGCAAAAGAATTTTTGTAGTAATTTTTTTATAGGCTTAGAATTGTTCAGTAACGTGACAGTAGAGTTGAAGTCGGTTTTTGCTTTTGTTTAAAATAATTATTATCAGTATGTTTGTGTGAGTGCAAGTTATGAAATCTGGAATTGAGTTATCGAACCATCTTCATTGTATAGTAGGTATTTAGAGTAAAGTATGGTACCAGTACCTAATTTGTGTCACATATCCAAGAAATGCCATGATGAAAGTTGCTTATTTAAAAATTGTATGTAGGTAATTATAATTAGGTTTGGGTTATGGAATCAACTGATGATCAAATAGCCGTGTCACATAGTATGGGAGTGTATGGTAATTTGGATGAGCTTTCACGGAGTGGCAGTTAGACGGCTAGTTGCGCTCGCTAGAGCGGTTAGAGCCACCGCGGCTTCCACCTCATCTCTATCATGTCGGGCCATCGCCATCGTATTGATGTTGATGCGCTGTACTTTATTCTCTGGCCTCCTTTTCTTCTCGTCCGCCCACCACGCGTAGTTGCTCTCGCTGGGTTGGAACCGCGCTGCACTCTCCAGCCACTTGCTGAGGAGCATCGGTCCTGAGATTGTCTTTGTTTCTTTGGTATCGATGTAGGAGTTGTTATTGTCGCAGGCGTCCTTTTTGGTTGAGGAGGAGTCTGATTCTGGATGGTATTCTCCTTCTGGGCTGTCAGTGAAGTCGGCGTCGATTTCTGGGTGGTCGTGTTCGGAGCTGGTCGGTTCTGGTTCGCTCCAGATGCTGTCTTCTGAGCAGATGCTGAATTGCTCCACGTTGCCCTGCGCGCGGTCGTTGTACGTGCGGATGAGGTGGCCCCATGTTTGCTGCTGCCTTTCCACGTTCACGTTCTTAAGTTTTCTGCGCCAGTTGGCGAACCAGTTGCATATCTGTAAAAAACATGAGAGGTCTTATATTTTTTATCCGTCGGTAAGGAATAGAGAAAAAGCTGTCAATGCAGTTGTTGATTTTAAATGTGCTGTCGCCTAATGCCGTCTTTTATTAACTAATTTTTCAAATAGTTAGTTACTTACAATATTACTTCATAATATGTAATGATCTTGTTTAATTTGTATTGAAAAATAGCCTTGAATATATGGATCTCGCCCTGGTTCTTCATTTTAGAAACACCGTTGTTTTAAATTCTATTCAAAATATAATTTTGCATGAAATCTACATTATTTAATTCAATCATTAGTGAATAATCTATCCATTAAAACGAACGTTATTACGTTTATAATCCTAAAGAGCCATGATCGAATTACGCTTATTTTTTAACTTACAAGGATGTTACTTTGTTTTGGAGAAACATAATACAGCGCGATGAGTCAATGCGCTGATAAACTGAACAAAACACTGTAGTCAAGAAAGCGGAGACAAAAATAGTGCCTATTTATGTACAAATAGCAATAACTGGCAACGGGCCAATTAGGTTGATGGTAGGCACAAACCCGATACCTTTACACTTAACAAAACATGGACGTTGCTAAAACTCTAACTGGAATCTTACCTGAATGTAAGTAAGCCCAGTTTCGCGAGACAAATGCTTCTTTTCTTCTCTATTTGGATAGGGGTTCTCTCTTCGCCGCACGAGCCAATCTTTCAAGTATCGCTTTATTTCTGGCGTAAACAGCCTTTTTTGTGGACGCTGACCCGCCACCAAACTTCTCCTGTAAGCGAAGAAAACATGGAATACATCACAAAACAAGGGAAGTGGGTAAATAACAGCGAGAACACAAAACAAGCGCGTTTACATGATTTGCATTGCTTTTTACAAAGGCCGCCCCTCATTACCGCAGTTCGTGTAAGTGACGCACAAAGAAGAACTCGTAATTTCATAAAGACTGAAAGTAATGAGTCATGTATTTAGGTACGTACCTAGTGTAGCGCCTGTTCCTGACCGGCCTCGTTGGTTTCCCACTGTCCACTTTGGCAGCAGGACCCTCCATGTTGTCTCCTGCGCCAGATCTTTGCAGTAGTGTCATCGGATCACTTATTGGCCAGGGATATAGCAAGAAGTGGGCCTAAATTAGTGTAAATCCTTGTGTAGCGAGTGCGTAGGGCTCTCAGCACGTGCAAGGGCTCCACGGCTTGCGACACGACTCGAGTCTCGCGACGCTGCCGCTGCGGGGGATGCTTACCGATCTATTAAAAAAATAAGGACATGATGACATAAATAGATCGTCTTTCGAAGAGCACAACACACAGTCTAATTACTACGAACAGTTAGATAGGTAACACATTGTTCTCTCGGCGGTTGTGCGTTGATGTAACCGAAACATGACGGTCACATTCCTCAGTTCACTTTTAGATGTTAGCACTCATTGGCAGGTCCCGATCGTGCCCTACAGTGATTTGATAAACGTTAACACCGAAATGTGGAGCGCACTCAACATTGGTGCATTGTTTTTAGGATTTGTATTCAGTAATTTACATTACGAACAAAAAACATGCTAACTATTACGTGTGCTCGAGGGTCAATGTTCTTGTTTTCGTGCGGCAAAGTGTAATTCAGTGGTGCTGAATGTTTTTTGACTGAAGGACGCGCACGTGCGGTAAGTTGGATTGATTTCACTATTGCTTTGATACACGAATAAGGTGATTGAAATTTCGGCGTATTTTTACACGTACCTGTGTGCGGGAAAGCTCGGGACTGTGTGAAAATGGCGTCGGACAAGTGCGACGGCAGCGCCGCGGCGCGGGCGCATCGCTGCTGCAAATCCGTGTTATTTTCAGGATGTCTCCCGCGATGTCTTCAAAAACATGATTACAATACAATAGGTAAACACGCACCGAACTAGTGTATTAATCTGCGTTTATGTTTTCTTGTTTTGCGCTTGTTGTGTTATCATCTAAATATTCAGCACATGAGACTATTTAGCTCTGTTTTTTTGGGTTAGGTACTGCTATGCAAGATAATTATAGGTAGTCTAAATATAATGGTTTCTGTACTTGTAATAAACAGAAACATGGCAACTGTGCTTTGTTTTGATGTTTATTGCCTGGTATAATTTCTAGCCGACTTCAAAACGAGAGAAAATTTCCTGATTGTGTTTGTCTGCTGGGTTTTTTTCTTATTTTTTCCCTTTGAGACGTGAATGACGGAGTATGCGGTAAAAGCATAATTGCGTATTTTGTGGACTGATTTGGAAAAAAACGCACTGTTTGTTGCACATTTTTGAAGTTAGATTCCATCTTTTTTTTCCAAACCAAAATGTGGTTTGGGTTTGTCTTAATCATAGCTTGCTATTTTACCATTTCAAAAATAAGACGTCTAGTTCGCTTTCACATTTCCTTATAAAATATTAATGGGCTACATTTATTATCTACACATCAATGACTTTGCACTGATACTTATTTTTAAAAAGTACCTACCTATCATAACATGTGTTTATTTTTACAAATTATCAGAGAAATGAGCATACAACCTATTTAAAGAAAACAATGATAACGCTACATGAAAAACTGATCAAAAATTTGGTACTTAGTTACAATTATAGGTACGAATATTGCAGCGTTTCTTAGAGGACGCAATTATATTTTTGGGGCATGTTTGGGGGACCAATAGAAGCTTAACTTCAAGTTTGTGGGGTCGCTACTCTTGTCCCCCGGCTGCCATCTTGGAAAAAGGGGTAAAAATGCTTTTTTCGCTATATCTCGGAAACTATGCGTCTTACAAAAAATTGTAAAGACATTGTTTGGCCTACAAACATGTTTATATAATTGTTTGCCCTAAATTAAAAATTATAGAAGTTATACGCAAAAAAAGAGAAACAAACATACCTACGTTTGAGAACAAGGTCCAAAATGCTTTTTTTTGTAAATTCATGACATACATAACGGCTTTAAATCATGTAACATTTCAACTGACTAACTGATATTTCCCTCTAATTGTTTTCGAGTAGTATTTTTTTTTTACTAGCAGAATATTTATAACCTAGGTACGGGACGCCCGCGGCTGTACTCGCATTATTTTAGAATAATAAGTAGCCTATGACACTCCTAAGACCTCATACTACCTACGTACCAAAAATCATTATGATCCGTTCAGCTGTTTTTGCGTGATAAGCGTTTAAATAAACAGAGACACGGATAAACAGACAAAAAATATAAAAAAACTACTGAAACGTGTTTTATTACCGATTTAAAGTATACCCAAACTATTTTTTTCTAATATCTTTTATGTTCTGATTTTTGACCCTCTTCAACTTTATTATTAGGTAGGTACGTATAACTATGTTAAGGTAGGTATATAATTATATCCCTAGGGATATAACTATATTATATCCCTAGGGATATAACTATATTACGGCTTCATCTATCTAACTGCGACATATAGATAGATATTTTATTGCCTGCTGAGTGTTACCACAGAATACATAATACAAGTGTTACTTACTATTCAACTACTACTTATTCAATTATCTTGAATGCAGGTAGACTATGTTTTCTTATAAAAGAGTGGCATAAAGACCTTCCAAGAATATGATGCAATCTTATGATTCGTGCCATCAGCATAGGCATGAATGCTGTTTTAAGAAAATAAAGGTATAGTAGAATTAGCTCAAGGTTCAAACTTAATCGTTTGCACGTAAAGCTGAAACCAAATTGGGTAGGGTTTGATAAATGATTGCGATATCGTGAAACTTCGCTGAACAGGTAGGCCGGTATTTAATTTTGCCGCGTTCTAGTGACCTGTGGCGATGTCGCCGTCCTTTTCCCCAGCAGGTGGTGTGGCGAAGGGTGTCCCCTTCGGCGTGCGGTTTGTGTGGGGCTACAAGTTGCCAAGGTCCCGTAGCTAGAGCTAGCAGTTTGTCCAGTCAGTTCCCGCCACACATGCGCCGTGGCGACCGCGTCTCCTCGCCGGCCTACGTCGCTCGCTCTACATCGGCGTCTATTCGTTCAATTCCAGATTCGCAGATCATAAAAATGCTAACAGAAAAGTGATTCAGTAGTGTCAGATATCCCGCGGCGTGTGTTCGTCTGTGCCTCGGTCGCCTCGCGACTGCCCACGTGCGTTTGTTTTGAGGTGTAGTCCATTGATTTTTGCGGCATGGGCGAGCAAACTGAGGCCGGCGATGGCAAAGTGGTGTTGAAACGCAAAATAACATTGTTCAATGGTGTCGGAATCATTATTGGGACTATTATCGGATCTGGCATCTTTATATCTCCAGCGGGGGTGTTCAAGTATACAGAGTAAGTTTCCGCTTGTGATTTTTTTCCCGCGTCTGGTCTAAAGCTACTTGTATTGCTTCGCCAATAATTTCTATGTTATCTAACATTGTTTTTGAAGTTGTGAGGTTATCTTCATGTGATATAATATTTATGTGTAGTGATAAAAGTTTGGTTGCTTTCAATATTTTAACGCGTTCCTTTGATTTGGAATTCACGCTAAAACCTACTTGAGATTAGAGTAAGTACCTTCAAGTTTTCAATGGTATTCATACGGTGAATAATGTGTGTGTTTTTCCTCACCGAGTTTCAAGAGAATGACGTATAGTAAAATACCAGATAGTATTCCGGTATTTTACATACCTATTTATATATTAACATATAGTTATTATTATTAGCATACTAAATAGACAGCCATTCTCCATGAAGGGTAGAAGGACCTTTAGGATGCTAGCCACATTAATCTATAACAAAAAACATTTTCAAACTTCAACAATTAAAACAATATTAAATTGATAAATACACCTAAAAAAAACATTGCAATGTGCGACGCCTGTTCTCAAGGTCTTCTGGGTATGGAACTTCGAGAATGTATGGAATGTTTAATATTCTCGGCATCCCATAAAATAAAATCATCATCTTTTATGGCCTTATATTAATGGTGTCAGCTAGCAATATATTGTCTATGTTTTCGTAAAACTATGAATATATTACACGTTTTTATGAGTTTCGTATGTAGTCATTATTATTTGCGGTTTATGACTTCCTGAAAAAGTTTTAGTGCAACCTATGCAAGTCGTAATACTACGGACTTAATAGCGAGTTAGGCATTTAGGAATCGAGCAATTAATTGTTTTTAGTCGGCACAACTAAAAAAATTATTTCGATACAGAATTCAAAATAATATCACTGGTAATCGTTTATCAAAAAGTGCTTATAGATTTAATGCAAGCTTAATGCGTGCGTTTTTAATAAAATTGAAATTGTATGTGTGCAAGTATGAATAAATACATCTTTTTTTTAAAATCAAAATAGGCTATCGCAAGGGCATAATTTAATTCATGTACAATGTAGAAATAAAATCATTGTTCATTTTGTTTTATCGCAGGCAGGTTTACCTATACCTAGCATATAATCAAGCGCTGTTAATATATTTTTCGTATGTTTCAGATGTTATACCTATTATATAAATTGTTAGTAAATTAAACTGAAAATTCCGCGCCATAAAATATATCAGCCAACTGAAAATACTGCACCATATAAGATCTTTCCTCCTCTTGCAAAGTAGGACTCATACTCTTGCATATTTTTTTAATTACATCAGCGAAGTATTTAGGTTATTTACTTATTTTACCTTCTCTGTTTCCAACTGCAATTGTATTACCTGTCTTTACCGTTATAAAAGTGAATGTTTGAATAAGTTAAAGTAACGCATTTCTTTCTTTGCGGTAAAATAATTTTATGATAAGTCCTGTTCCGATGGAGAATTAAACTAATTGTATGTTTTGTGTTCTCTTATTTTTTTTTTATATTTTCGATAACTGACAATTATTAAATCAAAAATTACTAAATATATAACTTCGAAAACTAGTTATTTCAAGCACTTTTCACTTCATGACAGTTATGCTCAGACAATGATCATCATGTTGTGATTCAGACTCAGAATACAGAAAGAACATTCAGTGTAGTTTTATTTTAGTAGCCTCAGTTTTAGGCGCGCTTATGGTTTCTGGTTCTTTCTGTATTTTGAGGATTCAGATACAAAGTGGATTATGTATGTTACGTACACGAAATATTTAATACCTCTTAAAGCCAATTTCCACGTAAATATTAATTCAGCTAAGTATTATAGATCCAAAGCACAGTAGAGTAGATAAGACTGTTATAGTAATGTCGCCTAAATATTGTGATCGAAAGTTGTCGTCTTCATTAACAATGTTCTCGAGACTTCGAGATCAGACGAAGTGATCGATTGCTTTTATTATAACAAGCTTATTGACCATGAAAGTATAGTATACAAAGTACCTACTTGTTTTATGACTTGTAAATACATACTACAAGCTTAGTATGGGGCTAGATGGCGCTGTGTGATATGTCCTGAAATATTTATTTATTTTATTTATTTATACTAGTACTCTGTATTGTGTTTATGTGATTCATTTTTTTATAGACAAATGAACTGAAAAACTTATTTTTGTGCATGTATGAATTGTTATCATAATTTTAAGCTTTTAAAAAACACACAAACACCTGTTGCAGACATACTAGCAGGAAATGTATACGCATAGTGGAACATGTTAAAAAAACAAACTGAACCAAACTGAGTATTGTTTGTCTGAGTTGACAGTAAGCCATTCTAGGTACGCTATATTTAATTAACCGTTAGTTTGTAAATCAGGTGTAACTTTTCATAAGTCTAGTATAAATATGGCCGTTGTGACATCCGGCAAGTATTTGACCTTTAAAATAATAGGCCTCTCCTTATGGGATGCTAAGTAAGGTGTTAATTATGTGAATCTGTTACTAGCTTAGAGCTACTTAACATAAAGGCTACATGTATAAATAAGTAGGTATACATATTCTACATGGATGGAGTAGATAATGATGAAAAACATAGCAATAAACTGTTACCAAATATGAAATATCTAGAAAATAGTAGATGATATTTCCAAGACATTTTTTTTAAACTAAAACTGGTTTGAGCTGTATCACAGTTTGCTAGATGATAAGCATTAGCTATGGTCTTTTTTTTACATGAAATAGGCATACGCTTGACTTCAACTTGCCTGATGGTAAGCAATGTTATAGTCTACGATGTAGCGCGCTTGCCTAGAAGAAACCGGTTTACTCTCTAAGATGGATCGTGCTTACCCAATAAGAACCGGTTCAATATCGCTTAAAAGATCGTAGGATTATAGTTCGTGGGGAACAGGGAGTCAGGCAGTGTGTTCCACAATAAACGTAGACGCATACATTTGTAGGTATTTACATAGATGTTATCACAGTCGTAAAAATATAGAATATTTTTTTTGTATAATTAAAACTGGTTGGGCTCTAAACATGTGGCGAACACGTGATCGCAAAAAACATAAAACATTGTAGAAAAAATCAGAACTAGACAGCCTAGAACATACTCACAGTAACTTGTTTCACAGGTTTCGTACGATATTTATTCTATTCCAAATCTTGACGACTTCAGACAGTTCAATCTGAAAAATTCTAGAATGCTTCTCAGATTGTCTCGAGACAAAACATAAAACGTAAAATTAATGAAAAAACAATTAATCTTTCTTCAAGAAACAAGACAATGTTTTTGCAATCATTTCATTCCATTCGTAACTAGTGGGCCATGGCCCTGAAGCACAATGGCATCACATCAATTAGACGTCTCATTGTAACAAATTAAAATGTCGATACCCATATGGCAATTGAATCTACCTACATGATAGGTCGGTTGGTTTTAAATATTATACGATACATAGAACCAATATCTGAATGATACGATACGACAGTACAATCGATCTGTCGTTATGTATGTGTAATAGGACTGGCTACGGATTGGTCTGCGCAGAAAATAATTGGCGGAATTAAATTGTACATTTAGAAAACAGTGTTTTACCGTCTAGATCATTCTTCGAAGTAACAAAATATATTTTTAAACTAAGTAAATATTTTTTAACAAAAACGGTTTTGCACTTGACCGCAGCTTGCCTGATGGTAACCATTTACTTCCACAAATAGTGTGACCGTTGTCGTCGCTAAAAGCTGTATCTTCCTGGCGACTTTGATTTGGCTGGCAGTGAGGTGTTCTTTACTTACATGGTTTGTACAGAAACCGGTCGTATGACTGGTTACCTGATATGGTGTATCCGTTGCTAGAAGCTTTACATTCCAGGCGACTTTAGTTAGTCTGTCAGTAAGGTGTTTGTAAGCTACATGATCTATACAAATACCTGTCCAATGCCTGGTTACCGCAGAGTGCACCGGTACTTTTGCCGTGAGTTATGGAGTCCGGGGGCTCGCCTTTCAAATTGACATGTTACAGGTTTAGCAATGTCTTTCGTTGCAGCGTTCTTGTTACAGTTTTAGCAGCACTGCCTTTTTGTTGCAGCATATTCACGTTACAGTTTTAGTAGCACTACTTTTCGATGCAGCATATTCTTGTACATGTTTAGAAATGCCTTTCCTTGCAGCGTTCGTGGCGAATTGATACGGTTGTGTAATTGTTTGAAAGGTGTTATATGTAAATTTATATATTGCAATGTTTGTTAATTAAATCATACTGCGTTCCAGCTCTCTTCAGTAAAAGTAAGATGCCAAGTTGGCAAGTATTGTTGCAGATGACTATTTGCTCCCGCGGCTTCGGCTGCATGGCTTTAAAATGTAGTCACTGTCACTCTCAGGAATCTATATTTCTCCATAAGTTGATCCATTGCTTAAAAGGAAAACCAACAAACAACATTTTTTTGTTATTACATAAGTGTACGATTAAATAACTACATGTTACTGGAACAATATGCATATAACTTTAAAAGATTTAAACATGTTAAAAAACATAAGATAAAATTTACACGAATATTATCAGGAAAATTCACAGACGGCTTATTGATTTTAGAATAGGCCTTCAATCATCCTTTTAACATAAATATTACCCACTTAGATAAGAAGATAAGCATTTTCTTGATAAAATGTCTAGCTGAGAGTCAGGGCTGCTCCATGTTCTTTACACGTACATATACCGTGTTACAGAGAGCCCGGGTGACGTGTACGCAATCTACCCTCACGAATTTACTTACTATGAGTATACCTTCATCTGTTTCTTTTTGATCCACTTACAAATATGCAGAGTAAATTAGAAATTATAAGCAATCTGTTAGAGACTTGCAATCACTTTGCAGTTACGTAGGCACACCTCTACAAAATATTAGTATGGACCACAGTGTGCCTATTCTAGCTTTCATATTCGTTATTTTTCTTCTTCGGCTAACGGAAGTCTGTCTCTGTCGAACGAAAAGGTTTGGACATAGGTCTCTCCTGAATCTCTGCACTCAACCCAATTATGCCCCAAATTAATGATAATTATTATACCCCTTATTTATCATCTGGTTTACTGTTATTTGTGTATATTTTTAATCTTGTATTTTGGCCATTTTTACCAAAGAAAGAACTGAAAACCGTTCTCAGTTAGCCGTTAAGGCTCATATTAGTGAGTTTCGTACAGTTGGAATAAATCTAAAAGAACAGGCATTTCAGACATATCAAATTTATTATTATCTTGACTACCGAAGTTTTTAATAGGTAACTCTGTAGATGGACACTTCGTATGAAACGCACTGATAAACCCATGCGATCACTATCAATAAGTTATCTAACCTTACTCCATTATCCTATGATGTAGTATGCATACACGACTGCCACTTAGATAAGATTGGTGTGAACTCCTAAAATAACACAGCCATTAAATCCTTTCATAAAATCATTAGGGCTACATACATGGTGTTACAACTTGGGCCACAATATTTGCTTGTGCGCTCAGCTAGTCGAGTTAAATAAAACTTCGTAGAAGTAAAGCAAAAGTCAAACCATTTTAGAAGAAGTCGTCTTCAAAACTCCCAACTGTCATACGAACTTATGTACTTATTAATATCACTACATACCTACCTCTTGGGAAATATGGTTAGGCCTAAAATGATAACGATGATAAAATTAAGGCATTACGCAATGCTTTATGTAAATCAGGATAACTTGTAATCAATGCCAAATCATAAAGATTCAAGGTCAGAGCAAACCCTTTCACTTTTACCATTCCGCCTACATTACGCGCCTGAGTAAAAAACAACAATGCGTTGATACAATACTATGCTATTTTGGGAATCTACGTACTACCACAGTCTAAAAAGCCATATTTTTATATTGTGGTAAGTACTACTTTTGCTCTAAATATTATCATAATCAACAGCCGTCCTTATCACACTGCTAAGTAAAGGTGCGCTGATTACGGATCTCGATATACAGGACCATAACTAAAAATCCTCATTTTTTTAGTATAAACAGCGATCTTCTAAGCGTGAGTGGTTCTTATCGGATGAGAACGCTCCTTAGGCCTTAGTCTTTGATTACCATCAGGCAAACCATGGTCAAGTGCTCCCGTTCTAGTTTAAATAAAATTAAAATATTACCTAACCAACTCAATTTCATCTAGAAATGCATAAGACCTTAAGTACCTTAAGTAGACTACATTCACTTCCTAACATTTTTCTCTACTTGTTTCAGATCTGTAGCAGCCTCCTTACTAATATGGCTGCTCTGTGGTCTGCTGTCCACGCTTGGAGCCCTGTGCTATGCAGAACTAGGCACCTCTATCACTAGGTCCGGCGGTGACTACGCCTATATTTATACTGCCTTCGGGCCTCTGCCGGCGTTCTTAAGGCTTTGGATCGCCCTGCTCATCATCCGGCCGACCACGCAAGCGATCGTAGCGTTGACGTTTGGCCAATATGTGGTCAAGCCTTTCTTTCCGGACTGTGAACCTCCGGCCAATGCTGTGAGGTTGCTGGCTGCTGTATGCTTATGTAAGTATATATGATATTGATAAGTACCTAACTGTTTTGTGGCTATTAAAATATTCAAAAAGTAAATAATTGAAAACATCACAATAATATTAATTTCAAATAACTATTATGCTATCTAAAAAAACTTAATCTTACAAATACAAACTAAGCCTAAATCAGAATACAAAAAACCTAGTATTTTTATTTAAATAAAAAACCTATTAATCAATCCTAAGACATAGTTACTAAGACATAGTTACTTACAAAGCTTAAAAGATAATGAGAAACTGCATGTCTATCAAGTGTGCTATGTTTGACCTATTCAACATTCTGGTCATGAATAGCACGTGATTATAAAAAATCTAAAACCACTCCTCCTAATAGTATGGTTCTACTATTTTATTTCCTCATTCTTTAAATGTAGTATACATACATATAGGTGCCTTACAATGACCCGAGTCGACACACTAATTTGCATACGCTCTATAAATTCTACTTATGATGCATCACACGTCTATTCCGCACGTTTTATTCAACAAAATTACATTTTCATCTAACATTACAATATGGGATTTTACTTCAGTTACTAGATTCCATGGTGTTAAACGTGTTACCTCTACTGGTCTCTATTTTCGTACATATGAGAATGTACATATACCTACTAATATTACTGTAAAAAGTCCATCTGATAACAAAGGCTCACACCCGCATAGAATAAAAGAAAGCTACATAAACAGAGCGCTACAGTAAAAATTAGAGTCTACAATTGTATTCCATGATCTTTTACCGTTGAACTATAAAGTCATTAATTATACAATTATTCGTTCTATATTATTATGAATGGGCCTGTTTATAGTTATATCGCGCCTAGCAACCATCAATTGGCAACTTGATGAAATTGTTTACAGACTCCCACTGGAAAAGTACGCTCATTTGATTAGGACCCTTGATTTAATTACGAGTATGTTCATTCTATGTATACTCGTATAATTATTTATAACTGTTTAACGTAATGTCATGGCAAATAAAGGCTTTTTATTTTTTATTTTATTTTATATGTTCATTCTAGAAAGCTCAGTCGTCCTAAACGACGAGTTCTGTGTTAGGTTGTCCCTATTAGACTTGGTCCAATTTATGAAGATGGTGTGCATTCTACCTGACTTAGCAGAATATAAGCATTCGTCGAAGAAAATGGTATGTGTACGTCGGTACTGTTTAATTTGTTCATATCATCTTGGGTTAGTAATAAATCAACTGATGTGGCCACATAAAAGACAAACCATTTTATCGCTCGATTACTTGAGACTATTGAATCGATCATGTTTCTTAATTATATCTCAAGTTAGTTAGTTTCAAAAACCCACTTGGGGATTCTTCGCATTCCTTACGTGCCACTTAACAGCGACCGATTAACAGCTGCGCTTTTAGGACCTTTGAGAAACGTCGATAAATATTGGTGTGACTTTTTTATAATTAAATAATTTATTTATTTTCACTTAACTTTTAATAGACAACTGATAAGGGTATACAAAGCTTATCACCTAAGCCATGCTTATCAACCTACCAGACGTGTTAGTCATCAGTTTCTCTTTCATTTCCTAGTCGAGCATAGATAAGTCTGAAAAAGTATACTCATGACGTCAGTTTATCGCAGAAGTAGGTTAGTGGGTACATCTTATGGAAGTGAGTATGTATGGTAATAGGATAATGTGCTAAGACCGAAGCTATGGTAATTATCAGCTGTTTGCCATAGTCTGGCTGGTCATAGGCAAGAAAATGATACGTCTTTGCAATGTTTTTACAAGCAAGCGGGCATGTAGGATTTGGACCATCAGGTCTTCTGAAGCGACACCTGCACAATCGACCTGTGGCCCGAAGTATAAATCATTTGTAGTGCAATATAACTAGGCCTGAAACCAGAATGTCGTGAAATGCCCTTGGACGCTTTGCTAAAGAATTTTTTAAAAGCGAAAAAGTACTATAATAGTAATATAATAGTCACTGAGTTATGCAGCAAACCTTTATGAAAATTGTCGACATCAGAATGCGCTCTTTTACTAGTTTCAAAAAAAAATTAAACTGATATCCTAATTTTTTTTCAATTATCTATATTCAGGCATAAATTTCATTTATTAAAATAATAAGAAACAATATTTACACATATTAACACCAATAGAACTAAAAAAGAGTATTTACATCTAAACTAAATTTAAACAATCTACATGTGGTATGGAGCCAAGAACGCTGGCTGCATTCCCACGCTGGATTGCTACAGAAATCCTTTGCGCAAGGAACCAGCCAGCGTTCTTGTCTCTAGTGATGTCAATCAACATTTTATTTAATTTTTTTATAAAAGACTTCGTGCTTTTTCCCCACGGACCAAAAGTTTCGAAGCCAAGCGGTACGAAAATATAATCAGTCGATAATGATGTACTTATATTTTCGCCGCTTGGCTTCTTCGGCATAAATTATTTACCTACAGTATACATATATACAAGCACCAGTGTTAATGTATCCTAGTGGATATCCTAAAGTAGCAACTAAGTGGCTTACCCTAGTAACTTTTCCACACCATATTGGTCTGAGTGTTCCGGTCATTGGCCGGATTGTCTTCTTTAGTAATACAATACCTACTGCAGGCGTTTGGTTGAACAATCACCGGCAGATACATTGTATACAAGGCTTGGTAAATAGGTTTCTGGGCATATACTTGGGAAGAGACAGAAAAGTGAATTGTGAGTCTTCCGTCTTATTATTCTCTTCTTCTTAAAGCTTCTTTTTTGTGTGACAATGTTCTTTTGATAAATCTTAGTATACCTATAGCATGATGTTCTTTTCATTATTTCCATAGATAGGATAACTTCATGGCCAAAATCATAATGCTTTTATAAATATTTAGACTTATTCTCGAAGCTTATTCTGACACGAGTATGTATGATTTAATCTCTTACGTACTGGAAAGTGGACATTACCGATGCTGCAATCATCAATGTTATCGGAAGAATGTCATCGACGTATTGCAGTTGACCCGTACCGGTGTTATATGGAAAACAGCAGAAATGGCACTTTCCCAAAATTACCTTTCCTATGACTTCCTTTCACTTTCGCTTGATACATGGGACTTGTTTCTTGTTTTTCTTGGGTTGCATAATGTTGTTAACTCACGCTCATGAGACAGCAGACTGTGCTATTCGTTCGCGATTGTCAAAGTTAAGAGCTATTGCTGTAAATTTTGGAAAGACCTATCGGTAATTCATGGAAATAGTGGCCATTTATGTACATTAAATTTGAACACATTAGCGAGTCCTAAGAAGCAACTAGGCTCGGTATGGTAAAAGCAGTAATTTAGAAGTCCCTTTTTTACCCGTTCAGGGCATGCCACAACCCCTGGAACGGGTAAAAAACTGAGTTTACTACTATCATATGTACTTACACATATAATGTGTATGTTGTTAGTCTCAGTTACGTAATATAGTACGTGATGTTTGCGTAGGGTCCAAGGTACTTACCATGACAAGTCTCGTTGTATTTTTGCGTAGCATCGGGCCCTTTGTACTTGCGGTTCTGAGTATCTACTGTTACGTCGTTACTTTTTCTACGTTGTAAATATGACAAATTGCGTGTGTAAGGAAATCGTTAATGGATAAAATTTCAAAATTGATGGAAAGTTGTATGCATTATTGCCATGCCATCGTATTGCCTATCACTATTTATGTACCTACATACATACAATCGCCGCACTATTGCAAGTCACAGCGAGATATACATATGAGTATATGTTGTGATAGTATTATTCTTCACAACTTATTGTAATGTAAACCAAGGAACCTCAAACCATAACTTAAATACTGTATTATTAATATTTAAGAAGGAACACAGTAGGATGAGAAGCCGTACTCATGCCCAAATTAGATTAATATAGGAATCGGGAACAAGACGGAACTTGGTAATATAATTAAAACGTTGTATATACCATTTTCATTCATATTTTACTTGGTAATAGATTGTACAGCTATGGTTAACCTTTGTACAAATCTACTGTTTGTTTTTTTGGTCTCTTTTAAAATTTTCTACACCAAACTACTCAAAACTACGTACTACTACACTAGAGGTTTCTGTCCATAAATTACCGTCTACTGTAATCTTATATGTTTAATATAATATACCATAACATGTTATATGTTAAAACTACATTAGACGATTACAATAGGTCTCACGGATCGTTTCCCCTATGACGTTGTGAATGTGATAACGTCAGATCTGCAATGCTATGGTTCATTAGGCGAGTTGTATGAATTGTATAGTGAATACTGGCATAGGGGCCTAGTATATTTGCCAAGAATATTTGCAATATTAGGACAAATAAAGTAGGCAAATTTCATTAAAGTTTTTTACAACTTTACGCAGTGATACCACGATACCTAACAAATATTAAATCATAAGGTATCGTATCGAGGAATGAAGATGGTATTATTTGTTTAATTTTTACTAACGGTGACTTTTTCCATCTGAATAGTTTTTAGTTGATTCATGATTGAAAGTTTTGAAATATGCACTACTCATACAGGAAAATTCACGCACGGCTAGGTAACACAAAAGTTTCCATTTAGCAAAAATATGAATAACACTTTGGTACAGGAAAACCACAACATGTTTATCCTTACCTTTTACTGTAGTTATTTTATTACTATTTTTTTATTTTGTTAAATCTTTATTATACCTAATTAATAAGTTTTAAAAATAAATGTTTTTGTGTTGATGATGATCCCTCCTTTTGTTAAGTTTAGTAACCGTGGCTGTTTTGCCGGAATACTGGGTTCGATTCTGATTACACACATATTTGCATAAAACAATTTAATAACTTTGGTAAAGTTTTTGTGAGAAAATATACACGTTTAAGGCACCTCAGAAAATATTAAGCTATTCGTTTTAAACTATTATTATGCTGGACTTGCACTATAATATGTAATCCGACACCATTGCCATCAGGATATTCTACATGTAGTTGTCCTCTAAGCAAACCACACCACACATAGCCTCATATATTGTTAGAAGTACAGTAAATAATTATTCGTTCATAATTTAAGAGCACGGCTCTTGCCTATGATGGAATATCATCTGTAATTATTTGTTTTAACGACTAATTTAGTCCGATATAATTTGATAACTGAAGAAAATAAGAACCAGCAGGGCAAGCATGGCATAGGGACTAATAGCTATTCCACCATTTTTACCCACCTGTCACCAACTAAACGATAGATAAAAATGGTGGAATAGCTATTATTTCCTATGCCGAGCTTGCCCTGCTGGAGGCGCCCACCACGATGTGTCTACCCAAAAAATGTCTCCAAATAATTGATTCTGTGAGGCAGTAATGATCTTCACGATGGGACAATAATTGATTTAACTACAGAGGAAAAGAAATCTGGCAGTATTGCCATTAAACAAACCTAATTGTTCTCTAGGCAAACCAATATAGATGACGCAATAAGCTAGGAGGTAGAATAAATATTCCTCCTCCCATCTATTGTTTACCAGACGTCAGTAAGTAACCCTATACGGGAAGAGCATCTAATTCTTTGATTGCTGTGCGTCTCACGCCCGGATCTGAGGAGGAAACTTCCACTTAACCTCATTACGGAAGACGGGAACAAGCGATGCCGACGGACGCCTCAAATGAGGTTCGATCTAGAATTCTAGACTGATATAGGTGTACATACGTATCTGAAAATTAACTGAATTTCAACTGATGCAGTACATCTGTTATTATTATTAAAAGTTCATGTTCTTTTGAGATGATTGAAGTGCAAGTGAATTTGTACATTGTGCTGTGGAGGGTTTTTTTGAAACCCTGCTTTGCACGACCATTTCGGTACCATTTGCAAGTTTTATCTCGTACCTGATACTTTACTGCACGTGTTTACTAAGACTAAGTATCTTATAATTAGAATTTGTGCTTAATTCTAGTGTAAATTGCCTTGCATCTCATCTTCTCAAGAAGATGTTGTGTAGATGGAAAATTCGTCGAGGATATAATATCTCCCTTATTTCGATAATACAATAAGGGCTTCTGGATTGGAAGTTGGCCTATCAAACATGTACATACGTACATACATGACATATACAAAAAATATAGTAAACCATTATTATGTGAGGATTTTTACTTACACTTACAAACATAAAAAATACCTATACCGAACATAATAATAATTAATCTACAGAGACGCTTGCAGAGTAGTCTGCATTTGTGTGTTAAGTCGTCTACAAAATTCAAATAAAAAAATACTATACAATAATTGAATTACTTCGATTGAAAACTTTATATTTATTTGTTCCAGGTGTACTGACAGCGGTGAACTGCATCAGCGTGCGGTGGACGATGAGGATCCAGGACGTGTTCACCACCTCCAAGCTGCTGGCTCTGGTCGTCGTGATTATTTCTGGAATCACCTATATTGGACTGGGTAAGTGTTTGTATATTTTTAACACATCTGTCTATACATATATATAAAACTCAAAGGTAACTGACTGACTGATATAGTGATCTATCCACGCACAGCCCAAACCACTGGACGGATGGGGCTGAAATTTGGAAAGAAGGTAGATGTTATTACGTAGGCATCCGCTAAGAAAAGATTTTTGGAAATGCTACTTTTAAAGGGGTTAAATAGGGGATGCAAGTTTTACTTCTTAATGCGAGCGAAGCCGCGAGCACCCACTAGTACATACGTAAGTCGGTAATAGGGGAACGTTTGACTAAAGCTGTCTGATATTACCTATGGTATAGGTTCACTCTAAGGTGTAGTAGGAACGCTAACTTATTCCGCATTAGATGACTTTCGGCTGCGACCTTATGATATATTTTTCATGAAACATGTTAGTGTCGGTTTCCACAACCATTATCTCAGTCTGTGTAAAAGCGGCATCAGATTTTGGACGTAAGGCTAAAGAAAACAAAATTTACAACTTTATGATATAAAAAGCGAGTATGGCTCAGCGGTTCCAATGTCTGCTTTTCATCCAGACACACCCAGGTTCAAATCCCTACACCAATGACTTGTATTATCAAATTAAGTGTGGATTTGCACTCGCTTAGCGGTGAAGGGGAACATAGTGAGGAAACCGAAATGTTTTTGGACCACAATATCTGAGGATATGTGTCTTCCGTGGAAGGACCTGGGTGCCCACCACGATGTTTCAGCGCTTGAAAACTCCCCTTACAAATTGATGCTGCGGGGGATTCACGTCCCTCAGTCATGAGGACGACTCAAGAGAGAGACTCATTTTATTAATAAAACATGCACTTTATTGTTTAATTTAGATTAAATTTTAGTACGATACCTAAGTTACCAAGTAAGTAAGTGTGTTACTATCATAAAGTGTGAACACTAACTAGCGTGCCTAGTTCCACGTGCCATGCGTAGGTAACAGGTCATACATCTGTTACGCAATCTATCACTACTCTAATAACCTACTCGTAGTACTATAGTTGAAGCTGCGTAATCATGCCTACATACGTCGTCGATGTACGAGGAAAACATACACATTTATATATATGCTTGTGAACGCCCGCGGCTTCGCTCGCATTATTTTGAAATAAAGACACTTCTTAGACCTCGTAGTACCTACATACCAAAAACCATGATGATCCGTTCAGCCGTTTTTGAGTTATAAGCGTTTAAATAAACAGACAAAAACTCTAAAAGCTGCTGAAACGTGACTCTACAGCTTTATTATATGCATAAATAATTTCCGATTTGACTGGCCTGTTAGCTTAGTTGGTAGTGGCTCTGCCTTCTAATCTAGAGGTCGCGGGTTCGATTCCCGCATGACACAAGTATTTATGCACTTTAAAAATTTATAATTACTTGTGTTGAGTCTGGTCGTTTGTATGTATAATAAGTATGTATTTACAAAAGAAAAGTATATAAGTATTATATCCGTTATCTAGTACCCACGACACAAGCGTTTGCTTAGTGTGGGGCTAGATGGCGCTGTGTGCAATGTCCCAGGATATTTATTTATTATTATTTTATTATTTAATGATAATGTATTCAAGGTTATACATATAAACTTGAAATCCTCCTCCTTGAGTCGTATTTCGTATTACTGAGGGTCGTAACTCCCATATAATTAATTCGTTGGAGCGTTTTCTTGAGAAAATACATTGTGGCAGGTCCTTCTATATTGTTAAGATTTTAACAACATTTCTAATTTTGCTACGTCATATATATATAAGATAAGATAAGATAAGATATTTCTTTAATGCACACCAAAAAATTACATAATGAAAGAAATTTAAAAACTAATCTAATGTACATTGGGCGGCCTTATCGCCTTAGGCGATTTCTTCCAGGCAACCTTTGGATGGACAGGATTTAGAAATATAAATAGGCGGTGTACAAGAATACGTAAATTAAATAAATAAGTGAAAGAACACAATACAAACTCAGATAATACACTAATAAATAATAATAAACAATACAATACATAATACTATATAGATGATAAGTAATGATGATACACTAGCTTTTGGAATATGCTTAAGGACTTAGCTTGCCTAACAGGCAAGGGCAACATGTTCCACAACTGGATGGCTTGGATGGTGAAGGAATTTCTGTACATTAAGTTGGAGTACGATGAAGAAGGAAACTCGAGGAGAAGGGTCCGGGACGAGCGCAGGGAGCTGGAGTGGGAGGCGGTCACAAATGCAAAACGTTCTTTTAAGTAACATGGAGTGGACGGAAAGAATAGGACTTTGTAAAGAAGGGTTAGGATATGAGAATTGCGGCGAAGACGGATGGGCAACCATTTGAGCTTCTGCCGATATTCGGAAACGTGATCGTATTTGCGCAGTCCAAAAATAAAACGTACACAGAAGTTTTGAAGTCGCTCGAGTTTGTCAAGCTGCTCAATATACTGTATAGGAGGTATTTAAAAATAAGTTATCGTAATCAACATGAATATTATAAAGGCCTATATTTGCAAAGTCTTGACACCACAGTCGGCTACTCTTACATTTGTAACCAGACGTTTTTGCATGGAACACTGCACACACTCCTCTGTCATTCATAACCTTTTATAAATAGTACACTATCAGTACTTTCCAGAAGATTAATGAAAGAACACTTGATACTATTTCCTTCACAAATGGCCCCGGTGGCAATCAATCATAGCTTATCAAGCAACTTGTGAAGGAACCCACGGTCTCCCGCTCATTAATTGTTATAAATATGCTTGTTGCTGATAAAACTAACGCAGGAGGTCTGAGCATCTTTGTTATTGTGTGATTTTCTTTATAAGCGACGACTCGATCTGTATTTATACAATCACAAAAGCTTTTTTTGGGCTAAAACATACTGCAACAAAAAAAAGAAAAAGACGAAATTTGTAATTGAAGGTTTTACAAGAAATTTACTGTTAAAATTTATTAACATCAACACCTTTTTTAACATTTAGGTAAGTAAGTATATAAGGCGCAAACTTAAATGATATAATATATGATGTACCTATATATGTACATAAAACATGCCTTTGAAAGTAAACATATTTTCTAAGGCTGCTCCATAAGTCCATGAATCGAACGTAGGTACTAAACTAAAATTAAATGTGCAAACCCATTTCCTGTAAAAAAAAACATACCACCGAACCAAAAATGTTGTATGGGTCTTTCTTGCTTATTTTTATTGATTTATTTATAGCTGTATAGTGTACATATATTCAACTACATGTATGTATATATGTAATGCGTGCAATTTGTATAAGGCTCTACCGAAGTATTTGAATAAAAACCGACTATCGTTGTACTAGAATCCATTGCCTGTGAAGGGGTTAACCCTGAAATGTGTATTATCCGCGATAGATTGGAATGCACTGCTATAAAGTTCACGTCATGAGATATTAGCTACGAGGATATTAGGTACTTTAGGTAGGTACCTGTACTATACAAGCAAAAACTTCAATCAACGCATTCAGACAAGAAACCGCATGACTAGCGTTGATTGAAGTTTTTTCTTGTATAGTATAGGACATATGGTTTTGATGGGCATATTAGCTACTGTTTTAGGATTTTGTTTTTATTGTGGCGACACTAATACATCATCTGTGAAAAACTGAAATGTTCAAGCGTTATAGATTAGACTTAGGACAGACAGACCGACAGAACAGTTAATTGGTGGGGTAGGCGAGGCACGCTGAGAAGGGCTAATTTATTTGACTTTAATATCGTGGTGATAGTGAAATAAATTAACTTTCACTTAATAATTTACTAAAGTGATACATTCTTCTTATTGAATGACAGTGGCCAACTCTGGTGTCGAGAGTTAATCAAGCTGCCCTAAGGGCCTCTGACATGGTTTAACAACTGCCGTACTATGTATATGACAAACAGCCGGGACCTACAATTTAACGTGTTATCCGACCAACGGAAGCACTCAAAATGGAATGCCACTTTTTGGTCACCCATCCAAGGACTGACCGCGTCGACAAATCTACATTGGAACGTCAGGTAATTATGATATGTGTACTGTCCGGAGATGGCAGGGCTAGTGGTGGTTCTCCTCAGAAACTTTTAGTAATATTAAAACTTATATCTACTTAGTACTTATTATATATAAAGAAAGAAAGAAAGAAAACATTTATTGTGACAGATTTCAAAAACACACAGGAGTAAAATCATAAAAAACAAACATAAAATCTGCCACAACACAGCCCCAACTCAGCATAATGCATAATATATATGTATGTTACAACTTTACAGTTTCAATATAGATTCTTTATCTTTTATCTTTTTTTTTTATAATCCACAGGCCACACCGAGAACTTCGACAACGCCTTCGAGGGCACCTACACCATCGGCTCCATAGCACTGGCCTTTTACCAGGGCTTGTTCGCGTTTGGTGGCTGGAACTACCTCAACTTTGTCACTGAGGAGCTGCAGGACCCTTACAAGTAAGCACTCGTTAATTTTTTTGTGATATCTCTACCTGCAATACTACACCTTGTAAGGTAGCATGGAAATTTTGGAAGCTGTTATCTTCATGCAATATTCGCAAATTTGACGTACATTTTATAAAAATATTCTTGAAAAGGTGACCGGTATAAGTAGTATAAAAAAAACATGAGTTTTACCACTAGTCACCAGGCGTCTTATTGGATCAGGGGGCATGCAAAACACAGTTTTACTATTTATACGTATTCAATTGCATCTAAGTTGTCCCATTTGTAGCAAAGTACTGCATATTAGTATCTATGTACATAGCTGCATATTAGTATCTATGTACATACAAAACCTTCGAACATTATTTCTAAATCCCAAGTCAGCAAGCAGTTTACGAGCTTCGTTACCAACAGTCACGCTTCACTCCGTTGCCGATATTAAAGCTGAACATTCGTCGACTTTTTGATGTAACGTTCTTGAAAATTTTCAGAAAAACCAGGGACTGCGATATAATATCTGTTTGGTTAGGTTAGGTACAAAGTGTAAATACGTTATTCGGTTGTTACACATATACTTACGCTTGACCAAAAATCGTCAAAGTAAGACGACATTTAGATCTAAAGAATAAAGCGAAAGTTTAAAAGGAAACAGTTCACTTTAAAATTTTATCTCGATATAAATATCGAGATAACTATTTAGAGGTGGAAATGTTTCCTTTTTTGTAGTCGGTTAAATATATTGCTTACAAGTTCTGTTCAGGTGCACACGTCCGCGTTTTTTGTACAATTTGCATTGAAATAATAAGAGTTATTGCATCAGACAAGTAGATAAAATAAGGTCAGGGACGGTGATTTGATTTTGTAATTTCTTTTTATTATTCTACAACGGTCAAGAAGACACGCCGTAGACTTTTAATATCGTCTCACCTAGATATAAACCCTCGTGCGATGCTCACGGCATAAATTGTTTTGATGAGAAATTACTGGCCAATCAAAGGAGGTCAAAATATTATCATTAAAGTACTCCTAAAACTAAATACATTTAGGTCATTATCATAATTACAGGGGTAATAATATAAGTAATTTTTGTGGCGATTAAAAGGCACCCCTTATTTCGCCAGAGTACCTACAGCTTTTAGGATTTATAGTGTACATTTTTGAATGATGTACTTTTTCGCGAGTATGAAAACTTTTTTTCCTTTTATTTCATCTGAGTATTCTATTCAAGTTAGTACTACAGAATACAATAATACAGATAACAGAATACAACACAGGTGTCTCTTTAAGTACAATAAGGAGAATTTTAGCGGCTGCAAGAGACCCAAACATGCCAAGTTTCAGTATGGCACCAGTTTTTCGTACGCCAGGCAAGAAAAGATCAGGGCAAAGGAAAATCACCGGGATTGATAGCTTTGACCTCAGTGTTATAAAAGTTGTGGTAGTCGACAATGCGTCCTACCATAATAAACTCGATGACGCAGCACCGACATCCAGTTCTCGGAAGTCAGAAATGGAGGCTTGGCTGCGAGATAAGAATATAACCTTTAGCCCCTCAAAGCTGAAACCTGAGCTATATAAATTAATTTGTGCAAATAAAGAAAACCACAAAAAGTATGTTGTTGACAACATATTACGCGCCCACAATCATACTGTATTACGGCTGCCACCCTATCACCCCGACCTGAACCCTATCGAAATGGCTTGGGCGGCAATGAAAGGATACGTAGCACAGAAAAATGTTACGTGGAACATTAATAATATAATGAAATTAGTTGAAGAAAAAGTGAACGCGATGGGTGAGCCGGAATGGAGCGCACTATGTATTAAAGTTAGAGGTATAGAAGAAGAATATAAAAAAGTGACGTAATCATCGACGAGATGACCGAACAGTTTGTGATTCACGTCAGTGAAAATGAATCTGACAGTTCAGAGACAGGGACTGAAGATTCCGATTTAGATGAGAGCTATGTTAACGCTTCTTCAGATGAAGATGTCCTTTCTACTAGCCGGGAAGAAATGTATATGGAAGATGTAGCTCCGTTATAAATAAATAAATGCACAAGTTTTATATAAAAGTTTTTAATTTACAAAAATAAATACCTACCTGTTTGTTCTAATATCTTACTGCACGTAAAAAATACCTAAAATCTAAATACTTTTTGATACCTACGCATAAATGTACTGTTTTTTTTAAATCTTACAATAATGATTGTGCGCTCAACTGTACCATGCGCGGTTACGTACTCGGGCCTAACTTCAGAGAGCTCATAAAGTTTTGCGTGAACTGTACAAGTAGTACTTAAAATACTAAGTGTAATATCGCAACGATAAAATAAGTATGTAATACCTAATGTAATAATAATGCAGCCAGCATTATGCTGAGTTGGGGTTGTATTGTGGCAAATATGTATTTTATTTAAGTAAGGAGTTTTAAGTATAGGTATATATTTATATATTTCTTGCTTGTACTTATTTGATTATTACTTATTTGCTACAATAAATGTTTTTCTTTCTTTCTTTCTTTAATATAATATGTAATACTACTAGTCAAGCGTAAGCCTATATATAATAAAAAATAAAATAAAAAGGTATGTATTTCACCTATAAATAATTCCAAGTAGACTACTGCCTAGAAGAAGTCGTCTACGAATAGTACTTAATTGTCTGAATATATCCCAGAAGAGGTTCCCATGAGAGCAGAACAAACGACGGACGATTCTTTACGGAGCCGTGTTTGATTTCACTTTACAAACATTCAGCGATGAATGAAGACAATCTTTTATTCACACGGGGAGTTTATTATTGCCAGTGGTTGAAGTAATTTATATTTTAGACGATTGAATTTATTTAATGGAAGATAATAAAATTTAATTTTATGGATTCATTTGCCTTAAAATACTAGAAAATACATATTTTCGTCATAGACTACAGCGGTACTTAACATCAGGCAGGCTGTAGTCAAACGTAAACCTACTCCGTGTTAAATAGCAACTCAGAATTTTCCATTTTCATTACAGTAAAGACTGATAAAACTTTGCAGTTTTAGTTTTTGTGTGCATGTTTTTTGATGAATGATGCAATTGGTTGTTCGTTACATGAGATATTTACTTACTCAGTGTGTTCATGTGCTTGCACTGTAGTGCAAATATCCTCTAAAATTCTTAAGCAATTATTAAATATTACAAGCAAATATTAAACTTTTAGCTACTGTGAAATACGCTGTTTTATTCATTTAGGAGGAAATGTTTAAAGAACAAATGGAATAGACAAGGACCGCAAAAGGGTCAAGTAAATCAAGTGCCTGCCTTCACCAAGCCTTTTACTCTATTGCATGTTTTATTCATGTTAGACGCCAATGCAATTGACTTTGTCTTGATACTCACCGATGCTTGAACAAGAATAACCCTATTCTCACGGCGAAAACGTACCACTGAGGATCTACCAATCAAAGAGGTCAAACATGACGTAATTTGTTCATTGACAACATTTTGAGCTTCTTCGATTGGCGAATTCATTTCCAAGCTTTTCACCGCGAGAATCGCGTGGCTGGAAATCGCGTCGAAATACCGGAAAACTTGTATTTGCAATTCATTAATAGATTAAACGTCTTCTGGATGCGTGCCAAGTTTTTTAACACGATTTTGCTTTGTATCTAAGTATCGCGTGGTCCTGGTTTATGACATGACCGCATGCGCATTTTATTGTTGTTTTTGAGCGCAATGCTTACAAGGTTGTCTTATAGCCTTGGAATCTCCTGACAGTGACGCTGTGGCCGTGACCAGGTCTATGTATAAACGATGATAGCCACGCCACAGTTTGGCTAACCGATTAGTCATCAGTTATTTTAGGATTATCTTACTATAAGACATATGAGCTGATGGGGATCTATTTCCGTTTTATGTGGCGGCGGTTTTATTACATTTTGAATTAAGTTCCGAGTTAACACAAGAAACTATGACAAAAAACTCAATATCTGCTTGTGTTTCTAAGAAACTATCGGCGGATGTCTATCACTTGGAATGATTTAGAAGACTCAAAGAGGGTCAAAGATTTTTCGTGTGGGTACAGTAGCGAGCCAAAAAAGAGGCCTGAGGATAGGTATCAAGAAGTGATCGAAAGTCGATGATGCTATTTAAGTAAATTATTATTTTACTGTACTACTGTTAATAATAATAATTATTAATATAATTTTTAGGATTCTACATTTACATAAGTCTTATCTCTGTCTTATTGACATTTTGTGATGCTTAATAGAGAAGGAGCTGGTTTCCGAGACACAGATAATTTTCTAGTTCTGAAGCCAGAGACTTTCAAACTTCTTATGTCTTATATATAGGTATATTTTTGTCGATAAAGAATTGATTGATGTACTGTCTTCATTCAAGACTTATGGCAACCTTTTTTCATGTATTTCTTAATACTTTTCCAGGAACCTGCCCCGTGCGATCTGGATAGCCATGCCGCTGGTGACCTCTATCTACGCGCTCGCAAACCTCGCCTACTTCGCTGTTGTCACTAAGAAGGAGATGTTAGCCAGTACTGCGATTGCTGCGGTAAGTCCACTTTTTTATGTAAAAACGTGTACTTTCATAACAATATGCTCGCACTGATACCAAGTTGTATATTATATTGTGTCATGATAGCTAGACAATTGATACTGTTAAAATTAGGCTTTATATTTAAAAAGCTGATAGACATACCACCAATATATATGTACATATATATTGGTGGAAGCATTGAACAACAATGTCTCACTTTGCAGATCTTTTTCGATGAATAAATTGCCCTAGAGTGTTAGCTAAAAAGCGAAATATAATCAGTAAGTACATGTAATGCTGAAAGAAATTGAAATCTTAAATAATAATTTGATATATATATATGCACGTAATGGTGCGTTCTATATTATTCGAGGTAGGTTTCTTGTTACTTGCAAAATATAACTTCGTAGGCAGAATTTTATATTGAAGTGGATATTCCAGTCTCATTTGCATCTTAGGTATCTGATTTTAATGTCATTGCTCTGGCGTCGACTCAAGATTTTTCTGCTTTTGTACACGATTAAAGTACCTCTTTGAGTTTAATCCTACCTTATAACAAGAATAATTATGACCCTGTATTAGGAACTAGCTAAGCCCTTGGTGGAAATGTCGGGTCTCCAGGTGTACAACTCGTGCAACATCATAGACTACAAAGGTGGCAGGCTGTAGACAAATTCTGGCCTAACCCGTGTAAAAAAACCAAACCAAAAGCCACCATCATTCTGAGGACCTTTTCTCTCGCTTGTGCTCTAAGATTGAGTTTTTGAAAATCTTAAATGAACTAGTCAGAATTGTCACAAAGCACTAAAATAGTCTTGATAGCAGTTAGGTGACCGGGTTGGGGAGTCCTACTTTCACAGATACCTAAAGATCATTTGCCTCAAGACTATTTAGGTTTATGGAAAATTTTGCTAGATAGGTACATACTCTAAAGTAAAGATAGTAAGATTTATCAAGACATCTCTAAAGTTTAACATTTAAGAATTTCAATCGTAATGGCACGTAATTTATACCTACTTCTTTATTCTGTGACGTAAAGGTAATGTGTACTACAAGAGCAACAGAGATAGGCATAAAGTATCTCTACAAAACTAACAAAACTGTAATAAAGAAGTAGTAAGTTCTTATAAAATAATATCTGGGCAATTCTTGGACGATTTCGTTCTTCTCTGTTGATTTCCCGCTACTCTAATTGTTATTTTTAATTTAAAACTAAATAAGTGATAATAATAATAAATAATAATAATAATAAATAAAACCGCAGGGGCGACTTTATGGCGAGTCGTCGGTGAGTAGCGTCACCGCGGACCCCGATTCCCTGGGGGCTAAATGAGACCCCCTGCCTCCCGGCTTGCCTTGATTGGCCGTCCGGGAGTGGAAGACGCAAGAGCTCAGTACCTAAGCTCCAGGGTGGAAGTGTTAAAGGGCATAACGCCGCTAGTACCGCTCAGAGAACGCGCAGCACACCTCTCGACACCCTAAGCCACTCACACCAATGTTGCCCTTCCGGCGTCATCTTAGGCTGCCTTTTGTGGAGGGCCCATTTAGTGAGTGGCAAGTCATCACCCGCTATATTTTATTATGAATGAGGCATAACTGGCGGGTGCCGTTCCTCGTACAATAGACCAGTTTAATTAGGTCAATGAACAACTCAACACAATAGCCTGTAACATTAATACCATGTCTGCAATAGTTACTTTATATACCTAACATCCTCTATCTGTAATTTTTACTTAATTTTAAGTATAATATTGTAAAAGGCCTCTCAGTGTTGGCTCCGGCCCCACTGATGCCTTAAAAATACCGGGCGTAAGGCCCGAGAGTCTGTGAAGAGAAATAAAGATAATAATAAATAATAATAATAACTAACTAATAATAATTTTTAAGTTCTATTAGTGTTAATATGTGTAAATATTGTTTCTTATTATTTTAATAAAACTAAATAATTTAATTTTACTTTAATGCTAAAAAATGCTAATAGGTATCTCAAAGTGCCAAATAAAGTAGAGTTTCACATCACATCTAATCTATTATGCAAACACAAGTGTGTAAAGCTAGATATAAACCTTTGACCTAAGACAATTTGTTCCATAGCAATACGATAATAACGTTCAAGATAGCTTTTGAACCTGAGACTAATCTTTTGCTCACTGAAGTGATAAGCAGGTTTCCTGAATTATATATAACTAAGTATATAAGTGAAGTTAAAATAACATTATGCCAATTTTACGGCTTACGTGTTGATAATATGCTTTAAAACAAAAACATGTTTTGAGCATGAGTTTGTAATATAGTTATTTTAGAGATCGCTGAATTGGTCAAAGGTGAATAAAATCACCATTGTACATGATGTTTGATGACATACAAACTCATCAAATATGGTAGTATAATATACCTACCCTAGCTATTATAATGTATAAAGGTATAGTAACTTATAGCTCTGTGTATATAGGTATATTAAAAAAAGTTCATTGACTATTTCTAAAGTGAATCGTTAATTTTTCATGATTTACCAAAAAAATTAAAACCATTTCTGTTCGTTTTGATTCACCAAAACCGCCCCGTAAAAGGCTGCGTGTTAGTTACCATCGATCCAAAGGCATAAAAATAATACATTCGTCCATCTTTTTTCTTTCATATTTGTAGTCAATGAACACATAAACCTAAACTCATCCTCACAAATTTGCAGGTGTTCGGCGACCGCCTGTTTGGCGCGTGGAGCTGGGTGATTCCCGTGTTCGTGGCTCTGTCCACCTTCGGCGGCGTCAACGGCGTGCTGTTCACGTCAGCGCGGCTGTTCGCCACCGGCGCGCAGGAGGGACACCTGCCTGCCTTCTTCTCGCTCTTCCACGTGGACAAGCAGACGCCGATACCTTCGCTTATATTTACGGTAAGATTTTTTTATAGGCTTACGCTTGATAGAAATATATATTTCCAACTATTACAAAATAATAAGAAAACTCTTAAAAAGAGAAGAAAAAAACACAGATCCACCTACCCCACTGATCTCCATCAGTACGTACCTGTAGGTACTGATGGAGGTCAGTGACCTACCCACATTCTCTTATATTTACGGCAACATTCTTTTAATAATATTTTTTCTACTTTTCTTATGATTAGGAACGCTTTATATCAACTCGACTGATATATTAAGCAACAAGAACATGAAACCCAGGCTGAGAGCTCCATAATTTCATAAGAAATCATAATAAATATTTTATTTGTATCTTATGAAATTAGTAAACATGTCACATTGCATTGTTGATTTTATTCACAAAATTATCTCCTATCTCGAAGAGCCATAAATTCAACGGAAAAGTTGGAAACTAATATTATTGCATCTAACAAATTTTATTATCACACGCTAATGGCGCCCTACTTGAGGCACAGAATACAAGTTTCGTGAAACGGGCCCTAGATAATGTCAGTTGCTAAGGCACAAATAGTTTAATCAGTCCTGCCCTAATTACTAGCTCGGAGTAAATTGTAGATAGTAATGCATGTAGGTCACACATTGTTTACCTAACCCTATGAATATAAATAGGTATGTATCTGACTCGACTTCAGTATTGACTAATAGAATAGGTAACCATCATCGTAAATAGTGACGCTTTTCATTAAAGTATAAAGTATATTGACTGGCCTGTTAGCTTAGTTGGTAGTGGCTCTGCCTTCTAATCTAGAGGTCGCGGGTTCGATTCCCGCAAGACACAAGTATTTATGCGCTTTAAAAATGTATAATTACTTGTGTTGAGTCTGGTCGTTTGTATGTATAATAAGTATGTATTTACAAAAGAAAAGTATATAAGTATTATATCCGTTATCTAGTACCCACGACATAAGCGTTTGCCTATTCCATTTAAACGTAAGCCTATTCCATGTTAAAAATAAAGTATTGTAAAGTTTTGCAGTCTGCAATACATTTAAAAAATAGCAAGTTGTTTGCTAGCAGTGACCCGTAGCGTATCTCCATATAAAATTACATCAAAATCTGCGACATCCCTTTGGCGTCACAAGGCCATTATAAATGTTTAAACAACTTGTCTAACTTCATCTTATATCTCTTTCCAGTGCTTCTTCTCTCTTCTAATGCTGATGACGCGAAACCTGATCGACCTCATCAACTACTTCTCTCAAACGCTTTGGCTGTCCGTGGGCGCTTCCGTGGTGGGGATGCTGTGGCTGCGACGCATCAAACCTGACATACCGCGGCCTATCAGAGTAAACATCATCATTCCTTACGTATTCCTACTGGCGATAGCATGTTTAGTTATCTGCCCAGCTTTCGACAACCCAAAAGATACAGCCATAGGATTGGCTATATTATTCTCGGGTATTCCAGTGTATTATGCCTGTGTGAAGTGGCAGACCAAACCAGCCGCCTATGACACTCTCTCTTGGTGTACTTTGAGGTTCCTACAGAAACTATGCTCCTGTATTTATGTGGAAAGTTCGGAGAAAATGTCCAATAATTGAAAGGCAAATGGCTAAAAGCGATATGTTTTACGTGATTAGGGCCTGTCGCCTGATCGCCCGGAATGGTATCTCTCTAGCTCTTATAAATATGTGAAAAATTATTTGACACGTGTTGTTTACGCTAGATGGCGCTATATTTAAATTAACCATTTTATAATATGTGTATGTTGTGTATGACTAATATTTATATTATGTGACTATACTGCTTTTATGTAGCTGTTTCGCGTATTTTACATTTTATAGCATTTTTACATTTCCAGATTTGGTTTCAAGCAAATCAAACTAAAACTTGATTATAGCGCCATCTAGGGAACTTTCCATAAAGTGTAAGAGAGATACCGTTTTCTCGAGAGAAATGATGATGATGTTATTTAATGGTTTCGATTATTTATATCGGTTGTAAGGACCAATGTTACGCTTATTGTATTTAGGTTCAGAGAGCGAGCATGCTTGACAATATTTACGATATTTACCCACTAATTGTTAGCCGTCCTCGTTTTATTACGAAGATATCTGTCTATCTATAAAATTAAATCCACGAGTAAATTCTGCCCTGATAACTCAAAATGCAGTAATCGACAAATGGCGGTTTCGAGAAAAACGCGGTTAAAACATTTTGAGTGATCTAAACATCAAATACATGTTATATAACTATTAAATTGTACCTAAAAATCAAGAAAAAAATCAAGCTTTCTATTGGTGTGCAAAATTTATTAATTTTTCTGTATCATTAGGATAAAATGCTTAGTACTGCATTTTCATCTAGCGTCTGGCCTAGCGAGCATTACAAGATTGCTAAGACAAAGTGCAGTATATGTGTCGATTACTGCGTTATTGCCTAGCAAATGTTTAGTACTGCGTTTTTTGTTAGTATTGTTACCTATATTTTGGATGCAATAAATAAGTAATAAGCTGATCTTAGGCGGTTGTTGGGTGGCTGAGAAGACGAAATATTTTTTTAGACGATTTTATTTTGAAATTTTAAAATAACTCTTAATATCCAAATCTATACCTACATTTAATAAAACTGTAACTCATCGGTTTTTGTACATGACAGATAATTTTATAAAGAAATTACAAGTAAAGTGCATCAATGCAGCCGACCTCATACATACTAATTAAAAAAAATGTTTGTCCGTTTATCTGTGTTTGTGCTTATTTCAGAAATGGCTCAACCGATTTTGTTGGGGTTTTTACTAATAGTTAGTAATATTTTTTACTAGACATTAAATCTTTATTTTATTTCAATCAGTTCATAAATTAAAATGTATTTGCTATTTTAACCACACAAGGCGCAACTAAGGCAGAGATTGATTTTTCTGGAAGTAATATATTTTTTAAATTTCCTTTTAAGCTTTTTGTTTAACTAGGCTTTGGTAAATTTTTAATCTACGCTATTACAACCAATGTACCAGACAAAAAAATACTGTGTCATAATAATCACACTAAATGAAGGTAGGTTTTGAAACGTTCAACCCAACTAAAACAGCAATTCTGCTAATACCAACAAAAGTCTCCTTTCAAAACCAAAATAAAGTTTTGATACTTAATATATATTTATTAATTCTATAATATTAAGTATATTTATTCGTCTGTGCCGTGCTGTGTGTTTTATATAGGTATACTTCTTCTTATTTTCTCTTTGTATCTATTTAAAATTCTTATATGTAGTAAAGTTCTTAAAACTGCTACGTAATCTAAAAAATATAAAACAAACAAACAGCATTTTTGCTAAAACACAATATTATAGTTCTATAAAAACCTAGTTATTTTATAAAAAAGTTATATTATATAAGAACCAAACATATTATATATATTAGTTTTCTTTCAATCTCTTCATGCTCTAGCTGATCAAATGATAATTTATTTACAGGATTTTTTTCTAGATCGGATTCTGTTACGGAATACCTATAACCTATTCTTATTATACCTAATTTTTTTTTGGGTTATGCAATTTTCAGGAAATACATTATGTATTTCTCATATTATACAGTAGAATACTGCGTTTGGTTTTGGTATACGTTCGTTGCCATACAATGTTATGCTAGAGAAAAATGCAGTAATCGACGCAAGTACTGCAATTTGTTCTAGCACACGTCGTTTACTGCAGATTGCGTTAGCATAAGCAATGTTTTTGTGCAAGTACTGCGGTTTGTACAGAGTAAAAAACATGTTTACAAGTAAAAAATATATGATATTAATTTTTTTAGGTATTGATAAGCCTCATAGGATGCCATTTTTGCAAAAAAGTAAAAATCCCAAAAATGTCGATTACTGCATTTTGAGTTATGAGGGCAGAATTGTCGACAGAGTTTTGTCTCTTTCACTTGTTTTCTTAATAAGTAATGTGAGGTAGAGATAACTATAGGTAACTATAGAAATTAAGTGATTACTCGTTGATTTGGATTTCCGTGTTAAGACATTTTTTATTTGCAAGAATATTTGTGAACGTTTGTCAATGAATTGAGTTATGAAAATAATAAGCTTGATATTTTTTCTAAATTCATATTATATTTGATAATGTCTCAGTAAAAAATTTGTGTTACAGTCCAGTCACTAAACTAGTGCGGTTTTAGGAATAATTAGATTCAAACTGACTGAGAATAGATTTATTTTCTCCTCAATTTAACTATTATATTGATTACTGACGAAATTCTGTATTAGTTTTGGCGAAGTGATATACTTTTTGACAAATAAAGATTGTGTAAAAATATGCTATACTCACAAAAATATTATTTTGCAGACATTAGACCGAAGAGCTAGGCTATAAATATTATAAACTAGGTAGGTATTGTATTTTATTAATGTGTTATTGTATGTATTATGAAGAAAATTAATCTGTAACTATATATAAAAATATTGTACTTATGTAATATTCATGTATTATCTGACATATTCATATTTAACTACATAGTTATATGTATAATATACACAAACAATACACATGTAGTTTGGATTGTATGCAGTGTTTGCACAAATTTTGTTACTTATTTTTTACCTGTGGGTATTTTTGACTATATACATTTGTATTTACTGTTTTAACATGTTAATAATATAATGCATTTCATTTTAATGAGACTGCAAGTCATTATCGCCCATTTTACAGCATTAGTTTACATAAAAATACAAAACATCTCACACTGTACTTAGCTACGGTTGCAATTGGCAAAATACCGTGTACCTACCACAGAGCTTTGAAGTCATGCATGTCGCCTGGGGGGGCGCGCGCGGAGGCGCTGTGGCCCGATCGTTGTTCTGTGCCGTGTACCTACCTATTATTATTATTATTATAAATTGACTTCATTGGATTGACATTATAAATGTTGTAAATTACATACATTCTGTATTGACTTCGTAACCGTACTAAGTACGCTATAATTCAAAACAAGAAATCTGATTTAACCATATAATATGGGACACTCATGAGTTAAATGTGATTGTAGATTCGTTGTATATATTTTACCGAAAATGACTACGAACTTACAAAAATGAGCTTTTTGTATACTTTAAACTGAGAATAGAGCTAAGTACTAAAGGTACATGACCTGTTATACCTATGTTATAGGAAAAATATGTAGATACCTACATAATGTGTAGAAAAATGTGTTGTAATTAAATCCATTACAGAAAATACAAGCATATCTACAAATGAAACGCTGAATTTTTATTTATGAACAACCTATTTGAATCTCGACATCAAACTATGCAATAAAATGTTTTTTTTAAACATTGTCTGCATCAACGTCAGTTACACTGTTGACATTATAAGTAATAATTGTTTATTTACAACGTATAAAGATCGGGAAAAATGGCGAATATTATATTTATTTTATAAGGTGTTAGTAGTTTATTTGAATAGACAATGCAAAGCTCTACCAAGTTGTTAGGTAGATTGTACCCATTCTATTTGAGACGCAATTTCACAACAAATCTACAGTTGTGTGCGAGCAAATGGTTCCCTGATGCGGAATATGTGAAAACTAACTTCGGTTCCTCAACCATGTATCCGACTCCTGCGACGGATCAGTTCTATAAAATGATATATAACTCCAAGTTGCCGCCTGTAGAGAGGAAGCTGAAAAACATGTGGATTAACTTCGGACCGCAGCACCCCGCGGCGCACGGCGTCCTGCGTCTTATACTAGAGCTGGACGGAGAGACTGTGATCCGAGCAGACCCGCACATCGGCTTCCTGCACCGCGCTACCGAGAAACTCATGGAAAACAAGCACTACATACAGAGCATACCCTACATGGACCGCCTCGACTACGTCTCCACCATATCTAACGAAATCACCTTCGCTCTAGCCGTTGAGAACTTGTTAGATATAGAAGCACCACCGAGAGCTAAAGCAATACGTGTTATGTGCAATGAGCTGTGCCGCATCGCCAACCATCTACTCAACGTGTCCGGGACAGTACTCGATGCAGGAGGCATTACACCCTTCTTCTGGATGTGTGAGGAACGGGAAAAGATTTATGAGCTGTTTGAGCGCTTGTGTGGGGCCAGAGTGCATTGCGCGTATGTGCGCGTCGGGGGAGTCTCCCAGGACATACCGATTGGATTTCTAGATGATGTTTACGAGCTTTGTATGAAACTAGGCGAGCGATATGACGAGACGGAAGATCTGGTGACGGGGAACAGGTTGTACTATGCGAGAACGGCTGGCATCGGAATGGTGACTGCTCATGACGCTATCAGTTTGGGCTTTACAGGCCCGATGTTGCGCGCCTCAGGGGTCAAATGGGACCTCAGGATCGCCCATCCTTATGACGACTATGACTTGTACGATTTCGACTGTGTCGTCGGCACCTTCGGAGACAGCTACGACCGCCACTTGTTACGATGTGAGGAGATGCGTCAGTCGCTCCGCATCATTAACCAAGTCTTGGACACGATTCCCGAAGGCGAATACAAAACCGACGATTCTAAGATTTGTTTGCCTTCACGGAAAGAAATGAAGACGTCGATGGAAGCTCTCATTCACCACTTCAAGTTGTGTACTGAAGGAATCGTTGTGCCTCCTGGGGCCACGTATACGGCGACTGAATGTCCTAAGGGCGAACTAGGGATCTATATGGTGGCTGATGGAACCTCCAAGCCCTACCGTGTGCATATTCGAGCTAGTTCTCTCACCCACCTCATGGGAGTGCGTGTAATGGGCACAGGTCTTATGTTAGCAGATATTGCAGTTATTATCGCCAGCGTTGATATCGTATTTGGTGATATTGATCGTTAGCTTAAAGCCAGCCAAATAGTCTGTCTGTCTTATCCGTTAGCATTGAAAGTAAAATTAATTGATACCTATCTAGTTACGTCCTTTAAAATAAATTATGTTGCTTTTTAATTATGAAGTTTTTATATTTCAATATGAAGACCAGACCATAAAATTAAGTAGGCAGGTAAGTACCTACTTTTTTTTGTTATTGAAATGAACATTGATTATGGAAGAAAACAGAGTCAGCATTTGATATTCGCAGAAATTATTAATGATTTGTCAGAACAAGAGAACTAAGTAAGTATATTTTTTTATTCAAATTACCAAAAGAATATGCAAGTACTTAACATATTTTGCGAAACCTGCGAACATAGAATACTTACATAGGTAGGTTAGGTATCTAATACCTATGCTAAGTTTACTGTGTAAAACTGAACAGTAAACTGTAGGTAAGTCACGTCACACAAATGGATCAATTACAACGAGGGGCGTCTCTGGATAAGTAAAACACAATACGACACCTATCGTACCTAGGAGAGGAGACCTTTGCCACTTGCCACCATTATCCATCAGTGACCAGCAGACCACGGCTGAAAAAGAATGATGATAATGATGATGATGGAAAAGATAGTAATAAAAATGCTTAAATCAAGACGTCAAATCAAGTACTGCTGTTAATGTCAATTTTGACGTATCAAATTTTGCTAGCTAAATTTATTTTACCTTATTGTGTGGTAGTTAAATTACGAATATATTTCTTAGAAATTGTATTTACAAGGTTTTATTGTTTGAGTCTTGATACAATTTTTCATTTTCATACTTATTAGGAAATGAATTAAAAATATTTGAAATTCCTTCAACAATTATGTACAAAAACAGCTAGAGAACACACCACATTATATTCTTGTACTTATCTAACTGTAATGCTGGCTATACTTGAATTGCAAAGGAAATTTAATCAAGGTACGGGCAGCACTGGACTTGTCAATTACAAATCATAGAATAGAATAAACAATCCACTACAAACCAAATCCAAAATCAACAAAGGATTGGATCAGTCAGGGAAGAAAGAAAACATTTTCTTCCAAGTCATACTATTTAGAGAAATTCGTTCTTGAAAAATGCTTAAGTTTGAAATTGTGTCGTCACGCACGGTTGAAGCTGAAAAGGAGAAAAAGTTTGTGGCGTATATGGTGCAAGTACGACAGGATTCTACAGAAACCCGTGTATTTGATCCAGACCCTGCTAACGTAGAGAGGCGATACACCCACTTTTTGGACCTTTACAATGGCTTGAAGAAGGACTTCCCAGCTTTGTTGAGCAACATATCGTTTCCTAGAAAAGTGAGTTGCTTATTTTTGCTTTGTGACTAACTGTTACTAAATATAAGGCAATATAATATGTAGTTTAGGTTGGTGTCTTTATCGTTTGTAAACTTGTTTTTATAGGTACTGCTTCTTATAAAATACTTCTTCTTATATTAAAATCCTATGTCACTATCCTGTTGCACAATGAAATAGACAATACCTACCTATGACTAATCATTTACAGACATTTAACAAACTGTAAAACTTCAATTACAGATAGTAGTGGGTAATTTTGACCCCAGCCTTATCTCGACCAGATGTTCAGCGTTTGAGTCACTACTGACACTGATAGCCAGTGAGTCCAGGCTCCGGGATTCAGCGGCAGCCATTGATTTCTTCCAAGGAGTGGAGCTACAGGAAGCTAGAAGACTTATTGGGCTGCAAATGTATGATGCAGCGCTGTATATACTAGAAACCAGCTTTAAATTATTGAATAAGGTATGTATTATGTCTGGTGCTTTTGTTACTGTGTATGGTATACAGTGGGTCTCATTATGATGGTGATGATGGTTCTTATTTCACCTGGAGCTTTTATAGTGTGTAACATTCTTCTCTCTCATAGAATATTGTTTTAAGACCAGGGAATAAGTTAGAAAATATTTCTTATGTTCAACATGTTTTTCTTAAAAAAATCATGTCAATTTGTGAAAGTAACACAAAAAGTTAATCATAATAACTTAGATTAGTTTTGTTTACAGGAAATGTCTTTATATCTTTATTTACTGTAAGTTAAGTTAATTAACACATACACCTATAAGATAAATGTGTGTTGACAACTTCTAGGTTCAATAACATGAATATTAATAAACATAAATAAACAGTAATGGCATCAATTGATTAGTTGTAGGTATTTCTCATGATAACAAAGAAACTTCTAGTCTAGCTGTAATTATAAATGTATCTGTTTATTTTATTTAAAATTGGTTCATCCATTATGTGGCAGTAACAAATTAATAGCAGTGATCTGTAAAGTTGTTTCTTAAATAAAAAATAAGCCATGTCAGAAGCCCTTAACACACACTTAAGCTCTTGAAACTGGAGTAGGCCACTCTCATTCAATAAGAAGAAGAAATAAAAATAATCATTCTCTAACAAACTGACTACATTTTTAGACAGTGAGTTTTATTTCAGGACTGGTAGTCTCATATCACAATATCATATTTGTGGATTTTACTCCAGAAGACTTTTAATCCAATAAGAACTTACCTGTTTACATCATGGGTCATAAGACAAGAGGCCAGATACCAGATGAGAGTCTTCGTTTTGTTTGACTATGGAACCCTGTTCCTGTATTGTATATTCTCTTCTTCACTGTTTTTTTAATCTGCAAATACATCCTCTTTTAAGATTTTAAAACCATTATATTCTCCTGAAAGTAATTTCATATAAAAGTAGCCAACTGTTATTTTTGTTACACCAATTTTTCACTTTGGCCTTGGACATTTTGACATCATTTTATCTTATTCATAATAGAACCTCTAACATTAAGAACTTATTAAAATATGTCCTGTACAATTTCCAGGTATACACCGACAGGTCCCGAGTGGTTCTCAGTGCTCTCTGCCGCATAGTGGCCTGTGCTGGAGTCAGTGAGGGCTCCTTGGCGGGGCCCGTGGAGCGCTGGGCACAGCTCGCCCTGAAGCGATACGAGGCAGTCTCCGACTCAGACCTGCTGCTGCTCTATGTGCCACTGCTGCATACTTGTATTTCTATTTGGTAAGTGGCATTACATTTTGAGTGCTTCCGTGGGTCGGATGACACGTTAAATTGTAGGTCCCGGCTGTTTGTCTAGTTCGATAGTCTCTAAGCCACGTCAGAGGCCTTTAGGGCGGTTTGAAAACTCTCGACACCAGATCCATATGTCCATAGATTATGTTTCAAATTCATATAGAATTCAAGATTTTTAGACCACACTAATTGAATATCATTTAATGTCTGAAGATGGTTAGAAAGAATAAAAAAGAAAATCTTTATTGAAATTATAAACATGGTTCAAATTTGGTTAGTATATACCTAGTAAATGATACAAACTAAATGAATATTATAAGGTTTTTTGAAATTCTAAACCCAATCATTATCCATATTCAATTACAATGACCTATAAATCTAAACACTATCTTGACCAAAGTAAGACTCATTTGAAGTCACATGACTTGAGTAGGTATATTACAAGCTATATGCGGCCATAAATTAGCTGATAAGCTCTTTCAACACTATTTAGAGGCTATTCTAACAAACATGTTGAAGAACTCTGTCACTTTAATGTTTATAGAGGTCTAAATAAGTGAAATAAATTAATATTACTTACAAAAATAAATTGAAAGTAAGATCACATTTCTTTCTTGGCTAAACCAGAAGTGATGCTACACTAAGTTTTGGATTTCAAAACATTACTAGTGTGGAAACTTTGCCTTCACACCTGAAACACTTAAATAGATAATATGAAAATTTGTAACATTGGGGCATGAAAAATGTGTAAAATCATTTGGCCTATCTATTTTCTTTACGTAACAGAACACTTTACAGCAGTTTTATGTAGGTTTTTGTCCGTTTATCAGTTTGTCTGATTATCTGTTTATTTATACGCTCGTAACGCAATAACGCCTGAACGGATCACCATGCTGTTTGGTATGTAGGTAGTATGAGGTCTTACAAGTGTCGTAGGCTACTTTTTATCGCAAAATAATGCGAGCGAAACGGGCGTTCACTAGTCACTAATAAAATCGTGTAACTTTGTAAAGACGCTAATCAGATGACGCGATTCTGCATACATTAACATTATACACAATGTGATTCAGTAGTATCGGTAAACATGTTTGTGGTAATAATAGATTTTACGGAAGTCAGCCATTCAAAAAGCAAACACGATCGTGCTTGAGTTTCAATTGAATAGAAACTAGGATATTTCTTGTGTTTCTTGTTCCTTGTATTTTTTTCCTCCTGTGAACTTTTACAAGGAAAGTAGATCTTGGCTATCTGTGTTTACCTATTGTTTCAAGGATGTGCCTTCGAGAAAAGGCAATATTTATTGTTTTTTTTCCTGTAATTGTTTAGTATATACAGAAAAGTTTCTAAACGGGCTAGAGCATGTAAAAGAAAAAATGATAATTGTTATAGGAATTACTTTTCTATGCAGCCAGCATTATGTATTTAATCAATTTTATTGATAAGGTGTATCTCTTTGAGTCGTATTTTCTCATGACTGAGGGTAGTGACTTATGTTATTTTTTTGTTGTTAAACAAATATAAAAACCTTTACGAATGAACAAATGGAATAAATGCCTGGAACATATTACTTTAGGTGATAAGGCCGTTCACTTGTACATATACTTATAGTTTAAGTCCTTTTGATATTGTTTATTTAGTTATTTTGGTGTACAATAAAGATATATTGAATTGAATTGAACAAATTCCTTATAATTATCATTTATTCATAAAGCCAATTTCATCACAGTAAAAATGTTTATTAATAAATCTGTTTGTCTATTTCCAGGGAGACCCTCGGCAGGGACAAGTCGAAGCTAGTGGAGGAGCTCAACGACCTCCGCAAACGAGGGATGAAGGTGGACTCCGTGCCTGGCCTCATGGAGGCGGTGGATGCCATGGAAACCACGGTATAGACGTAGTATAGGCTACTGATGGATGAGGTAACATTTTTAAACATAGAGCTATTCTGAGGTACATTTTTGTAGCAAACTGTGTAGATTTGAGATATTGGTCCATGGGATATTTTATATCATTCAAATATATAAAAAAATAATTATAACATTATGTGATGCAGATGTTGACTTAACTGTTTTTTTATGATTTGGGTGAAACTAAAACATATAAATGTTCAAAAGAAAGAATAAGAATTAAAGAATAAAATATATTTATTGAGACACGAAACAACACGAGAAACAGAACACAATAAAATAGAAATATACGTTTCGTGTCGCAATCCGGTCCTAACTCAGCATGAAGGGGTCGACATTATCAAAATCCCACCACATTTCGTGGCTTAGCAGACTAAGGTTTAGGGTGAATGCTGTTAGACTTAAATTACTAAAGTAATTAGTGAGAAAAGCATTTTGTATGAACATTATTTGAAACGAGAGGTTTGATAATACATTTTGTCAGCATTAACTATTCTATAGTAAATTTTATATTTGTTGGACAAGAAATATCCCTAGGATAATGTCTAATCTACATACATTCGATCAATATAGTATTTTTCTTCTGTACATTTTTACATATTACCCGCATTGGTAGCTCAAATTTAATTTCCACTCAAATACTTTGTACGATATTATCAATTTTGATGACCAAAAATACCTTCTACATATACCTATAGCATAGACATAATAGCAATAAATATACAATTCTTCGTGCGCTTCGTCAGCCAATGACAGCGTCGCTGCGTGCAACATACTCGCTTCTGATTGGCTAGAACTAAAGTAAACATTTTATCGAGTATTGTGTCTATGTCTCTACTAACTACATATTATGTATTGGTATTTTTTATCTGTAAAATATATTTTAATATTTTACAATCGCGAAAATCAATTTACCTTTAGCTTTAAGTCATATTATTTTTTAATTCAAATGTAATGTATTTATCTGGTGTATAATTATTTTATCTCATTAGTTATTTAAGGAAAATGCTTGAAATGTGATGTAGCTAATACTAGGGCTATTTAAAAAAAAATATTAGGTAGGTACTTTTACTAACAATGTATTAAAAAATCAATACGCTGTACATATATATATAGGTAATATAAAGCTATGGGATTAGTTAAGTGAAAACTTATAGTAGGCAGTATAATACTTCTATGACTCCAATAAAATGAAACTCTAGGAAAAAATATGTAACATGAAAAATATAAATATATTTTTCTCCAGAATTTCATTTGCAATAGATTTCCGCAAAGAAAGAAAGAAAACATTTATTGTGAAAGATTTAACAGAAAAACAAACATGAGTAAAAACATAATAAACAAACATAAAATCTGCCACAACACAGCCCCAACTCAGCATAATGCTGGTTGTGTAAACAAAGTAACGTCTGATTCTTAAAAAAAAACCTAAAATGGCATCTAAAAATTAATGACCAATCTTCGTCTTTTTTGATTATTTTCACATCCTTAATTTTTCTTTAGTAAGATTGTATAAGAAATAACGATTTGCCTTTTGCCAGCTGTATTGATAAGTTTAACTTAAACTAATTGGAAAATGTGCGAAAATAATCACGACTGGCAGGATTCGAACCTGCGTATTTCTGATCACCATACAGAACGCCTTAACCAACTAGGCTACGGTCAACTAACTGCCAGGCGCGAAAATACACACACATATTGATAAGTTTGTACAATTCGAAGTTTTTACGAAGTAGCTTTTTTCAATAAAAATAAATAAATATTCCGGGACATTGCACACAGCGCCATCTAGCAATCCACTCTAATTCTACATTTATAAAACATCATCCACTAATATATAATTATACCCCAATAGGAATAAATAAACTATAAAACTTTAGTATTTTATCCTAGTATATAATACTTAATAAGCAAAAGGAATTCGGATGAAATTAAAGCAATCGTCAATTTTACTCAAAGTAAGGAAACGTACTTTTGTATGTGTATCTTATTATAAAAATTATTGTGGTGAATGATTTTAACCATTGTATTTTAAATCTTGAACTATTTATTGTGTATTTTGTATCGAAACCGATTTTTTTAATATGATTTTGATACTTACATGAAATGGCACCCGTACCAACGTGTCTGTGGTCTAAGATGGGTGCCAGCAGGTATTGGAATAGATGTAGCTCTCAAACGAGGGTGCCAATAAAAGCCTTTTAGTGCAGAAGCGCCCGTAGCTCAGCTAGAGGCAATTCCTTTACCAATGTTAAGCAAAGCGACGCGGTCAGTCCCTGGATGGGTGACCATAAAAAGTGGCATTACATTTTGGGCGCTTCCGTGGGTCGGATGACACGTTAAAATGTAAGTCCCGGCTGTTTTTCATAGTAAAGCAGTCGTTTAGCAATGTCAGAGACCCTTAAGGTGGCTTGATAAACTCTTGATATTAGAGTTGGCCACTCTCATTCGATAAGTAGGTATTTAAAAAAAGATTCTATACAACTAGTAAAGATTTTTACTTGAGAACTGGCACAATACAAAGTTATGGCCAATTAAAAAAAAAAAAAAAAAAAAAAAAAAACTAGTAAAGACGTGAAGTTGTTTTTTTCTGTATCATCTATCTAATTTGTTGACTTATTGTAAAAAATAGGCATCTCAGACCTAGGCATTTGTATAGAATACCTTAGAATCTGTCTTAAACCTAAGGCTCTATTTAGCATTTTGCTCGAAAGTTTTGAATCTGAATATCTCTAGTCGTTATCTCAAATTTTAATAGGTTAATAATATTTTAAAAAGCTGATATCACCATACAATTACGATTTTATGTAAATATGAAGTTTTATTACTTGTATAAATATTGTATGGTCAGCCATATTATTTTAAATCCTTATTTATATAATCTTTTATTGAATTTTAATACGAGAAATGAGAAAATCATTTATAATGTATGAATTTTAGCTTTACACGAACGCTAGATATTTATTATATGATATTGTATATCGAGGTGACTGATATTTGTACATTTGTAGCCTTATAATATAATCTAATATACAATCACAACGAAATGTTGTTTTATTGATGTAGAAAATAATATTTTATTTAGATCTAAATATACCTAAGTGTCCAGTCTTCAAACATTTTGATGATAAAAAAATATATATCATGTTTTTCTCACTATACCTAACAAATTTTCACTGGTTAAAGATCCCGCCAATCAAAAAACCCGAAATGATACCACGTGATCAATGGCAACATTTTACGCTTCTGTGATTGGTAGATGCTTGTCCTAAGAATTCATTTCCGTCGTAAAAATAATCCCCGTACGTTCACGAAAAAAGAACCATTTCAATTTTCCCTAAACGTAACAATATAAACAAAAGCACACGCTATCACGACAAAATCATAAAAACAATATCAAAATCGAATCGAACCCCTATAATAAAGGTAAGAGAGCGTGTAGTTAGCTATCTAATCAAAAATGTACCCAAGTATTGGATACTTTCCTGTCATAAAGCGACGATCAATTTGCTAAATTGATTGGGGATTCACCAAAACAATTTACCCTTCGTAAAGGTAAATTAATTCGGCTCAATTAGGACATGTAATGGTGCTCGGTACATTTGATATGAACTAAGGGTAGCGATTAGCGGTAAGTACATGTCGAAATAATATGGGATCTTATAAGTAGAAGGTATGTTTAGTTCTTTTTCCACCCGCAAGAGGCGCTTTACATTTTCTACGCATGACAATCGTATAGACAAATTTCTTTATTTTATAAATGTCAATGCTTATAGTTGTGCTCCTAACCACGTTATCTTTTATATAAGTCAGTCTTTAAATTAAGTTAGTCTTTCAGGCAAACTATGGCCAAGTGCGAACCCGTAGTGCGGAGGAATTGCATAATTTAATTCCTGCAGCCCCATTTCACCATCGCACGAGTAGAGGCACGGCAAGGAGGCACCGATAAACAGTTGAGGTTCCAAAGACTCGCACCAAGCGTTTTGCTTCGACTTTCATCGTGCAAACAGCCAAACTGTGGAACTCCTTGCCCGAATCTCTATTCCCCTTGAACTATAATTTGTCGGTCTTCAAGTCGAGAGTAAACCGGTTTCTTCTAGGCAAGCGCGCTACATCGTAGACTATAACGTTGCTTAACATCAGGCAAGTTGTAGTCAAGCGTAAGCCTATTTCATGTTAAAAAAATAAATAAATAAATTGTACCTTTTCCGTCCGCAAAAGGCGCTACTGTACATCTTAGATGCATTTTATTTATTCTATGGCTAGAAGCGGCTTGACTTAGATGCTCGTAATTTCATTTTATTGTTTGCTTATGAATTACATAGGTACCATAATGAATTTATGTAACGGGGTGACAAAACAGTCGCTGAATTTTGAATTTATGAGTTACATGTGAACTTTAAGACCCATTTGTACCTACTACATTTAGTGATCTTCAAAAAAGGGAGTTCAACTCTTCTGGTGGGTTTTACGAGGTTATTTTGTTCCTAAATGCGTTTAAAAATCATTGGTCAAGTCAGTCTTAAAATGATATCCACCCTATTGTACCTAAGTACAAGTAAAGTGATTTAGCGATGAGTTTACAGTACGGCTCACGCGATCCACTTGGCCTCAAATCACCTAATAGATTTGCATGGATTGAAACACTTCCCTGTAGCGGGCTCATGGGACCCGCCCGCCTCCTGCTTGCGGACTAGTTAGGATGTTAGCACGCGATGGCGAGGTTACAAACTATAGTAGTTATAGAGTAAGTCCCAAATAAGTGGGGACTTATTTGGCCCCGCTGTTTTACCCGCGTGGAGCCCGGAAAAGAAAGTTATATGTGTTAATACAAGGTTTATGTTTCTTCTAGGTTTGCTTTCAATCGCTTTATCATAACTGAGTCATATTGCTTGGTGTCATATAAGCCTACCTAGTCTACCTACATATCATATATTATCACGTTATGTTTGACGTTTGGTCTAAGTACTCATAATAAAAAATCTTTTAAACCAGGTAAAGCAAAGTAACCGAATTTTGTTTATAAGTATACAAATAGGTGACCCGTCGACTTGGGCGACCTATCTCGAAGGAGAATCTGACCCTATCGTGCACATAAGGAAGTATTACGTAGAGAGTCCTTTAGAAGCAACTTTGTTTTAAGCGCGCCCTGTAACCGCCATAAATCAGCCGTTCAGAATTTACGAGGGACCTCCGCAAATCGGTTTATATTTTCGATAAATAAAATTGGCGCGGGTTTTGCGAGGTAAGCAGAGGCAGAGGAGCGTCGCCGCGCGCCGCGTCGGGCGCCAGCTGCCGCGCGTACATAAACCCGACTACCCTCGCCTTTCTTGCTGACAATTTTTTCCTGCTTCGGTCATTACGCAGCTGGGCCCCGAGACAAAACGGCGAATCGTTTAAGCCCTCTCCGGAGACCGTCCAATTTTATTGTGTGTACCTAGTCGAAATTGATATGCCATGCGAGCGCGTCGGCACTCGGCGGTCGTATGACGGACATCGCGCCCGCCGCATTTGCCATCTCGCGAATTTTGGACAGTAAACTCACAAATGGTTATTGCCGCTCTGATGTTTTGTTGTGGGTAGATTGGGTACTTCGGTTACATGCTTATTTGTTTGAGGAAACGTATGGAGGGTGGAGCACACAAAATATTGCTTGAGCGACTATCTGGCAATTTCGCGTATGCAACCACATACCTACAATACATTGTATGCTTCATACGACAGTAATATTTACGCCCCTAGATTTAAAATCATTTCTCAGAAACACCGAATAAATAAAAGAAAGTTTATTAATAAATAACTACTTCCGCAAGTTTTAGTTTTTAAGATAGTTCTTAATTAGTTACTTAATGTTGTGTAAGATATTTTGAATGAAATCATTTTAGTTCTTCTATAAGTGTATGGATATGAGTAGGTACATAAACAAGGTGTGCGGTAGGTAGGTATGGATGCTAGAGAATAGTATCAGTTTTAAAGTTTATCCCAAAAACTATATCTACCTCTTTTTGCTCAATATATTTTTCTACTGATTGTTCTCAATCACTGCTGTCACCTGCCACTGTCATTTCCAGTTTCGCTCAAACAAAAATGGTTCAAAAATTGTTAAAATTCCACGTTTTTCTCAACAATTCCCGCGAGTGATGTCCGAGACTAGTGAATACGATACAACTTTCATCGTCGGCTCGATCCTTGTGTTTGGTCTTCCGCTGACGTTGCTGATCCCTGGGTTCTCGGTGTGGGATGTGGTGCCGAAGATCCGCGTGACCCGCTTCCATCTGTTCAGCGGGTACTTGACATGGCCCATGCTGAATGCTGCACTGGTCACCGCTCTGCTGGTGTTCTTCTGCATGTACCTTGAGATACGGAAACGCAAGTAAGTGCATTGAAACTAAATATATATCTGTGTAGGAATAAATAATTATTTAGTATTGTTAAGCTAATGGTGTGATTATAATAAAAATAGTGGGCGTATTAGCTTATTTTTTTAAATCTCAATATCGTAATTATTATCCAGAGCCTTTGCCTTGACCTTAGAATGTGGTTTAAAAATAATAATTAGTAACTGGTAGATCTTGTAAGCTCGCTGTGTGTATACGTGTAGGTAAAAGTAAGTATTGATGATTGTGTGTTTAAGATTCGCATGTCGCAAAACTGTTGACCGAAACTGATTTTTTATACCTATAGTGTATCGACAATTATTAGTACACGAGGTATTTAAAACTATTCGTACAAATTTATCAAGTTAGCCTTGTTATGAAACTTTATTTTACTAGCGGTTTGTACACATATTATATTAGTCTATTCTAGTAGACAAGTAGAAAGCTGCTTGTCATTCTACGGCGGTCGTTAAGACTTGTCAGAGCCTTACGGGTGGTTGAAACCTTCTACACTAGAGTTGACCCACTCATTCAACAAGAACAAAAGTCATGAACTTTTATTTTAAAACATAAACTATCTTTCCAGGCTAGACGACATGGTAGAGAGCGTTCTAACAGTGGGCCAAGTCACCGACGCCACCATGGGCGTGGAGCGCGAGAGGCAGGCAGCCGCCGTGAAGGCGTGCGTGGACCTGCTCGACACCTCCACGGACCACTACGAGAACCTCATCCTCCTTCATGATGACATGAGACGGAGGGAGAAAACGAGACAGAAACCCCCCACCATCGAGCTGAGCTCTTCTGACTTTTCGTAGAATTTGAGACTGTTTTTTCCGTGAGTAAATTATTTGGATTATCCATTGTATTTTCATAATTATTGTACGTATAGTAACGATTAGATTTGTAGAGTTAGGTTTTTTTCTTCATTCTAAGGATTTCAGTCTTCGCATTCTTTTCTATTGTCACTAAATTTACAGTAACAACAACGTATTCTAAAAAAAAACTACCACTACCGCATTAGGACGCGCTTCGATAACGATTCTTGAACGAGACAAAAGTCCCTAGTACCTAACTTTGTTGCTGCATTGTTTGTTGTTTGTTGCATTTCGGTATCATTATGCAAGCGGGTCTAGAATAACAAATATTTAAAAAAGTTTAACAGAGAAAAAAATACCTACCTAGATTTTAGATAAGTACCTACATTCTAGCGAGATTTCAGTCTATCTGTAAATGAAAAAGGTAGCTTGTGTGAAATTGGTTAATCTAATCAAATCGCAGTGGAATCGAGTCGGCTAGGGGTAAACAAACAAGCGGCGAGGCTCCGTGAAACTATACGATTTTTATTCAACGCTCTGCGCTCTTCATTAGAAGTGGAACCACGGGGGTAGGGACACCAAGTCTGAAAGAAACTGAAAATTATGAGTCTTTGCTTCAGTGGACTGGTATTTTCAACATATGCTTGACGGTTTTCTGTTTTAAGATAAACCCTTTAATCGTTTTTAGAATAAATTATTTTAACATTTTTTGATGATTTTTTTACAAGTCAAACTTTACTCGGCGTTTTGTTTGCAGTAAGTATTGTTGAGTAAGTATTCCCTAGTAAAAAAAATCCGAAACATTGGTTTTACTATTAAATTTATTCATCAAATTAGATCAATTTTTTCAAGGTCTTATGTTTTATCGTTTGAATAGCATTAGTGTTTTCTCCGATGCTAATGTTTATTTTTGCACAATACCTACTTGTTTTTGTCTGTACGCTATCATCTTCCCCAACGAAACGACTGCTTTTGCTTAGTCGATAGATAGATAGATAAGAAACAGGTTTTTTTATTCTTTATTATAAACACCAAAACCAGGAAAAAACACAATTAATCATACAAAGTTAAAATTAGTGTCCTAATTGGCGAACTTATCGCTCAAAGCGTCAAATAGAATCAAAGAGTAAAAAACCAAAGCAACAACCACGTCCGTAGTCCACCCTGACGGTTGGCAACCCTCGGCCCCGCGGGACACCGCCGACGCGAAAAAACCAATCTGGAGATTCCGGAGTCGGCAATTATGGAAAATGACCTAATTAGACGGTCGGCCAGACTTATTCCAACACCGCAAGATTTTTCACCTCCCTACTACTTTGCGGTTCTTGATGAGAATTGGCTTTTAATATCCTTTGAATTGCTTTATTTTCAAAACGTTGGTTCTTAGTGCTTTTCTTTGTGCCAAATACAATAAGCCATAACAAAAAAGGTACAGAAAAATGTATGACTAAAATAATTTTGAGTTAATAAGTATGATTTGCTTTTATTTACCTACAGCAAGCTTTCGAGAACGTCTTTATGTGATTGTCTTTACCTACCACATAACTAATGAATTAGCCCTGTGTGTTTACTAATTCATATTTTAATTGCAATTAATACCTTTAAATAATAAAAACAGTTTCAAACAACTTTCAACAAAACTGAAATTCAAATTCTGCATCTTCAAGACTTCAACATTCTTTAACGTTACGTTGCACACGAGCTCAAGTTCTCGAGACGACATAAAAGCTGGATCGCGCTAGTTTTCTGTATCAACTTGATTAAAATCGAGTGGAGTTTGCTTTGACAAGTCGCAACGCTCTCTTTACGACTGTAGAAGCCTGCTTTACGAGCGCTGTGGTCGTTAATTCGCGACTTAATAAACTTGAAGGATCTCGCTGCAAGTTTGTAAGACGTTCGCTGGAAGCTGGAACTCTATATGGTCTCTAAGGTTACGGTGCGCTCCGTAACTCCCAGTTACTGAGCGGAATGTTGACGGGAGCGTCTCACATGTTACAGATTGTTGGGTACATAAGTTTAGTATATGCATCTTGTGTCTAAACAATGTATCGACTGGACATACTCAAATTGGATTTTCATACACTTAATTAATAAAAAAATCTATAAATAATATTTTTTTTTTTTTTTTTAAATTTATTATATCTTCGGTGACGCAGCGCCAAATAGACCCATACTAAGCAAGCATACGCTTTTGTTTTGAGTACTAGATAATAATATCATGGAATGCACCATGCACCTGTCTTAGAAAAACTTTGCTCCCATGTAAATGGCAGTTCAATCCGCATCCCTGTTCTTGAGTGGCTACATTCAGCGCGCGTATTTGTCGCGGGCCGCAGCCGCTTTCCTCTATTTTCATTAGACGGATCCTGCGGGAGGATCAGTCGCTCGCAAAAATAAATAAAACTGTTATTGAGATAAGCATCTGCGCTCGGCAGCGGGGCTTTGTGCTAAGACCTTCTGTGTCGCGCCGAGCAATGTTGCGAGATATGTACGGATTACTCCGACGCAGCCTCCGCTGCTTTTCTTCGCGTTTTGCAGCTGAAACCGCTTTACGTAGGACCTTATTGCGGTTTCAAAGCTCTTTCTTTACAGTTGCAGCTGCGGAAATTGGTTTGGCACGTTTGGGATAATTTAGATAGTACCTACTTGCTTGTACTAACAAGTATTATATGTTTACTTATATTTTTCTGTGTACCTAACGCGGTAACGGTTTCATATATTATGCCTTTTACTGATATTTTGATATAAACCGCAAACGGATGTTTGAAATTTTCAGGATACTTGTAGCATCACTGGCTCTCTTGAGTAGGTATAAGTACCTATTCGGTATTCGGTAGTACTCTTCAAGAAATTGGATTGACTTTTTTAATTTTGTTATGCTACTAGACTCATTACCCTGTAAGAACACAATGCTTTCATCTCCGTAGCTCATCTCACCGTCCATACTGTGCCGGCTTACTTGGCGAGTGGAGGCTCGCCGGCAAATTGTCCGCGCCGGCACCTGTGCCCGTCACCTGCCTTCCATACCCCGGATTAATTTCTCATCATGCTACGTCCCAAGGATATAATGAACAAGACGCTCCAAGAAAAATGCCACTAAGCTCCCGAGATGTCCCTCCTGCTTGATTAATAAACTCCCCGCACATTTAGACTTTTACGACTCATCTATATAAAGTACAAAAAACACAAAGTAGGTATATCTCTTAAGAGGTTTTCCGTTCAGGGATTTCCCATATCAAGCCGGCGAGATGAACATATCTGCGCAGAATGTAACGCTGTATGTTACGCACTTAACAATGTTCGCGACACAGATGGCAATTTCACGGTTCACAACTCCTTGCCTTGTATCCCATATTGTTTTTTTATTACCTCTTAAAACGTATCTACTTGCACGAGAAAAATACGATAACACCAGGAATTATCTTGTTACGTAAGTTAATCGCTTTAGAGAACAAAAGTATAAAACAAATTATGATTTGGCTTTCACAACAAAGTTTTCTTACGCCGCGGTAAACGGCTACCGTTTTTAATTGTGTTTGAGATTGTTCAAAATTACAGTGTAGTGAGCGCGACGATAATTAGATTACGATTTATGTTCGTCGTCACATTGTTTACATAATTCTTGCAGCTTTCAGTCGTTTCCGGCCAATTTCGGGGACATTATATTGCCGAAAATTAACAAAATTGTATTTTAAACGCAGACGTTGCGACCACAGTCACGAAGGCGACGGGCGACAGTTTCGTGGCCACAAGATGGCCGCGAGCATATGTCGCGTTGTCGCTCTTTTCCCAACAAATAGCTGCAATTTGAATGCAATTGTTTACTCCGAGTCATTATTGCTGCGGTTACAGTCGTTGGTGTACTTACATAATCAGTATTGTTACTTAGATATCGCAAATAAGTAGGTACATATATCTACGTAAAAATATCTACTGTACCTACCTCAAAGATTGGAAGTAGTTTTGTATTATTTTTTTGTGAATGAGTAATGTAGAATGTTAATATTAAGCATTTGATGAAGTAAATTATAAGTCATATCTAATTTAGATAGGTACCTACTTAGTTGAGTGGAATGTGGAATCCTAGATTTTTTTGTCATCAATTTGCAGTGCTAATTTATCAATAGGTAGCGTTAGTATCCATCTATCCACGCACGATTTGTATTTATGACCACTCCATTCATATTTTATAAAACTATAATATTATGAAGCTGAAGAGTTTGTTTGTTTGAACGTACTAATCTCAGGAACTACTGGTGCGAATTGAAAAACTATTTTTGTGTTTAGTAGACCATTTATCGGGAAAGGCTTTAGGCTATACAAAATCACGCTGCAACTAATAGGAGCGAAGAAAAATGGAAAAAGTGGAAAAAACGGGGAAAATTATTCATCTTTGAGGGCTTACGTTGCGTTCGCTGCGAAAACGGTTCAAAATATAAAAAAATATGTACTTACCAAAGAATTATGTCTCTTGAAATTATCTAACAACAGTACATGTCTATCTTTTAAGGTTAACTCAATAGACTCGTTTTTATGGTAATAACTATTCCACGCGGACGAAGTCGCGGCAACCAGCTAGTATTTAATAAAATGTTGCCAGCAGCATTAGCCCACCTATTACCCATATCCGTGCTCTGCTGGCTCTACCCTTTAGATTAGACACGGAAATTACGACCGCGTTGCTCTTTCACATTCGTGTTACAGACATTTGATACACAAATCATTCAATTTGTGACTCCTGACTCCTTTAAAGACAGTATACTTTTACGTACATAAATTTAAATTGTCTTCTATACCATCTTCTAGCGTTATTTATGTCAGTATTTATTGTATTAACATAAATTGGACATGAGTTATTTTATTGTCCCAAAGCGTCCAGTATGGCGGCCAAAGGTTACGGTTGTAATTCAGATTTGTCATAGCTCGTAAATGCAAAGTTTGTTTATTTTTTATCTCCTGGTAGATTCTTGGGCTGTATGGACTTAGACATCCCGATTCTATGCTGAAATGTACTTTCTGAAACAAGTTTAGTTTGATTCGACATCTTACTTATTGCATATTGTTGCAGATTTTCTAAGACTATATTCTCAGAAGCCTAGTCTTCAATGGTCACACTGAGATATTAAAATATTTTGAGCGTCTCTCTAGAGTACCATTTTTTAAAGAACCCAACCACTAAACACAGAAAAAAATCCACAGTTTCTCAAACAATATTTTTTGCCTCAATTTCCTTATTCGATAAATTTAATCGATATTTAATTCTGTGGGATCCGTTCAATCACTGCTGTCCAAACAGTATCAAAAGCATTCATGTCTTTACAAACCGACCCTGTGTCGAGCACATTTTGTGTGCCTCACTGAATGTCCGAACCAGCAGGGGTCCGCGCGTCCTCCGTCGCCCCTCGCTAATATGGATTGTTGTATTTATAGCTCAACTTTTGAGAATACGTACGAATACCTTTATTAGCAGAATAACTGGCGATGCGGTATGACCAAAAAGTGATCTACGTCTGAATCTGAATGCTGCCACCATATCCATATCATGTCCTTCCTCATTGCTATGTATGCACCTACATTATGTCACAGCTATCCCTCGCTATTTCAATAAGATTGGTGTAATATACGTAGGCAAAGCTGTTCATATTAACTGCGTTGCAAATTCAGGAGCCGCATATATTCAATGAGTTGAGCTCTAAACGCCACCCGCTAAGTTACGACGCAGTGTTTCATTCTTGAACTAAGAAAACAACACAAGAGCTAAAGCCTCGCAGTTAACAACAAGAATAGATCTCCAGCAGGCGTAGGTCGGCACTGAACTGACTGCTTAGGGGCTATTGAATATTTTACGTCCTCGGCACTAAAGAGTAAGCACTGATTGGTTTTCTCTTTAGCAGTTAGTCATGATTGTGTGAAAGCAAACGCATCTAATCCTTTTCTTAGGTTTATGTTGGCGTTTAGCCGCGTATCTGGTGAATGGCGGGCCCTAATGGGGCATTGTGTGGTGGCGCCTGCAGCCAGCGCCTTTCAGCCACATTACAGTAATGGGCGCCCACTCGCGTCTCCCGCCGACCTCTATCATACAAACTTACACGTAAATTGTTATCGACAAGCTCGCCTCCCGGCTTTACTCGAGACACCGATTTGTATCAGCTAGGGCTGTGCTCAGAATAACGATGCTTAGATACGAGACATTATGTTATGGATACGATACATTATGTTATGGATACGATACATTATGTTATGGATACGATACATTATGTTATGGATACGATACATTTACAAAATGTTATGGGAAGGGACTCGAGTATACTTACGAATAATGAAAACTTAAGTAATTTAAAGCTGCAACACTTTGAAAAGGCCCCATTTAGTACATAATAAATTACCATTTATAGGAAGGAATATTGTAAAGCTTTATTGCCCAAATGACGCTACAAAACCGGCTACATTATGGTCCAACCGAAATTCATAAAATGACCACATACGACGAAACGGATGTTCATCATCTCCAAATGTCTCTATGGTGGAGTACCCTCATTTCATTTGATATGTTAACGATATGGCACCAAACACTCTCGGTCAGCGATAGCCTTTTCATCTGTCTGTTATAATTTACGATTTTATCTGTCCGGGCGCCCCGCATAGGGGCAGCGTCGGTCAGCACCGAAAAATGTAGCAGCGGGTAATAGAGGGATAATGGACACCGGACACCGGCCACGCCCGCCCTGTTGTGACTCGCCAAAATACACTCGTAATAATGAAAGATGACCCGCGTAACTTGGAGGTAATTTAGTGCGATCTCGTTACCCCGGGGCGCGCGCCCACCGCACTGTGTCGACCTCGGGGGTGGTTCAGATTCACTTTTGTTGGTCACTTTATGTCCGGCCAATATTTATTGTCGACATCGCCGATAGATAACGTCGCGCTGTTAATAGAGACGGGTGACTCTATTATCGAGCGCTTCAATGTGCCGGATGATAAATGGGGCGCGGAGATGAGTCATCGGGCATCGGGAGGTCGCTAAGCCGGAGCCCGAGATTGATGCAGGCGGCCTGCGCCCCTGACAAATAGCTGGTCCACCGGAGGCGTCGCAGGGCGTCTTGCCATAAATAAGGATTACGCTCGTGACCACGCAGTCTTGCGGAGTGGCCGCGTGATGGCGAGACTCATGTCAAACGTCTCCGGCGCCGCATCGTTTGTTACGGAACTTCTGGAGATCCGAAGGCGGAGTGTATACATACATAATAGGTACATAAATCGTACTTCTCAATTCACGAAAGCGTTTCGCCGGCGGCGCTATCCGAGTCGCGAATTTGCGTTACTTCGACACTTAACCTCGAGGCTTCAGTGAGGAGGCATCAAGTGGGGCGGCAGGAGCTAAGCCGGCCGTTTTAGGCGCGACGACGTCTCGGCGGCAAGCGCGCAGTCTTACCGGCTCACCCCGCTCGTCAGCCTACAAACGGCGTCATACCCTCGTTACAGTTATCCTGATTCTCGATCTCTCAGTATTTACAGTCTGATTCTTCTCGCTCTTAATGGCACGTGCTAAAGAAAATGCGATTTCTCGAGGCTCAGACGAGATTTGTCGATATTCAAATTTCTATTAGTTTCATGAAGATTTGTTTTTTTGCTAGGCTTTGTTGTATTATGAAGCTTTTGCGTATGGAGGTGAATCTTTGAAATAAATGTGAGTGTTAATAATTTAATTCTTGTTTATGGTCTTTTAAATATAATATTCCGTTCAATTTTGATTAAATAAGCATTACAAACTTAGATAATTTCCGTACTCTAATATTTTCGACCCTATGTATTTCATTACAAAAATTTTGGAGACACTTATTTTTACCAATCATTTAAGCACAAAGTTAAACAAATCTTAAGTTTACAATTATGGTAGACAAGTGGAGTGGAGGCAAATTGACAAAGTTTTGTTTGGGCTTATCTAGTTGACAGTAATCCCCTTTATAGCAAGGGTTGCAATGAACGATACTGCGGCTTTAGAGTAAATCACACGCCTATAAAACTGTACCGACACCATTTTATTGATAAAGCTGTAGTGTAGAAATAATATACAATACTAAATGTTAATCCGGAATAAAGGTAGCATAAGTGTAAAGCCAAGCTATAATCTATCTCCATATTAATTTCTAGACTACAGTTATGTCGTTTAAACGTGTTTCTGTTTTTAGTTGTTTCTTTTAAATCTGGACATATAAATCGTCTAAAGAACGAACATAACGGATCAATATATGTTCAATGTACATTGTATAACAGTAGAAGCCTTAATAATAATATATAATTATAGGCCAACATGCCCAAATTTTATGTACTTACCTAATTCTGACAATAACACACACATAGTACGGGTCAAATTGACAACAGCAACATTTTAAGAAATTTGTTATTTAAAAGAACGTCAATTATTGTCAATATTCAAGTAATGAATTACCTTTTATTGCTTAATATTTAACTAGTCCTATAGATGGTTTGTATCTCAAAAGGTATTGAAATGTGTAGCAATAACAACCCAGCCTAAAGGGATCGAGGTGGCTAATGAAACGGCCAATCTTAGTATTACAGTCGAGACGTGTCCATTCTATTTCATAATGAAGGGTGATAGTGTTATCTCGTGAAATCTCCAATTACACACTCAGTAGTGGCCGTGGCTGGATTAGCCGATGGCCAGTCTCCTCACGTCCCTGGTCGGGTTTCAATTAGACCCGCCGGCCCTCCAAACGACTATATTGGTTTATAGCCTCCATGAATATCCTTAGTATCTGATATTGGTCGCTATTACTATACAAACAAGAATTCTTAAACCAAAATCTACCTCAGAAGTCAAAATAACAAAACACAGGCGTCGCTCAAAGTTTCAGCTTTAACAAAACAGGGCCGTTTTATGTTTGATGTCCCAACACGGAAGGGTTATGGGCTACACCTACGTTTTAATGAATACGTTATTTTTTTAATCACAGATCTACATAATAATTTGGGAGGGACTTCCTGTCCATCCGGCAAGTTGATTGATGTGCCTTCCTAGATTTATTTCCCCCAAAGTAGAACACACGTCCGCGGAGCTTTTACTGGACGAGTGTGGCAGACGTAATACCTTTGTTTCATTTTTAAATACGACCCTTTCATAATTAGCGTAATAAATAATAAAATGATAATATGAGGGCCATCTTGTAAACGCGTCGGGGGGCGCCGCCGGCGACCGCATGTCAATCACTCTCGTAAATGTAGAACAATTCTTATTTCGAAAAAACGTATAAAAATGCGTATCACTTTTATATTTGGTCTTTGTCTGGCGCTGGGTTGTGTCGCGGGTGCGAGGGAGACAGCCGCCTCGCTGTGGTAACATCTGTGCTTTGTAATAGACGCTTACGTAGGCTTCTTTTCGAGGATTGAAGCGAGCCGGCCGGGCGGCCGCGGCGGGGTCGCTCCAGCATGATTGATCTGTTTATTTTACATTTTAAAGGAGCATTTTTACGGTTGCTTGTCAACTTAATAACAAAGTGTTTTATTTCGGGACACGTTAAGTTCGGTTTTATTGATAGGTTTCTTTTAACATTATTCATGATTATTTATTTCTTTTCTGGAGATTTGTGGTATTTTATTTACACTGAATAATGAGACGGATTTGAATCGAATATGATTGGCATTTTGAAAGAAATATGTCACAGGGGAGCGAATGCTTCTCAACCTTTCTGGTAAACGACAATGGTTTTATTTTTGTTAAAAAATTGAGAATATGTTTATTCATGTATTGAAAAATATAAACTATTTTAATATTAAAACGTTTGTGAAATATTTTATCAATATGTAACTAAACGGTTTTTTTATCACGGTGGTGGGTGTCATTACATCCGAAACGCGTAAACAACATACGCGAATTACACGTGAGTGAAAACCGTTTAGTTACATATTAATATTAAAACTGGCATATCACTGGAACAGCAGTTTACTAAATACTATATTTAACGCTCATCACGCAAAAACGGCTGAACGGATCATCATGATTTTTAGTATTGTAGGTAGTATGAGGTTTTAGGAGTGTCATAGGTTATTTTTTATCCTGATAATGCGAGCGAAGCCACGGACATCCACTAGTTTAAAATAAAATGATGGTTCACCTCATGGAAATAGAGACACCTACACTTTTTCATACTTAAAACCTCACATCGTTGCGTTAAATATTCAATACAAGTTCCATCGAACACGAAGTAGTCAATAAGCGAACACATCTCTCAAACAGGTCCATCGGTGTTTTAAATTAATTATTGGGAGCGATTAAGGCTGAGTACAGACAGGGCGACTGAATAACGGACAACGAACATGCAGTTTTTTTATGTAGGTAAACGATACTTTACGACAAACACATTCGTTAATTTTAACAATTCTTACGAATTTTAATATTTTTATATATTCATCTTGTAGACAGATTTTAAACAATCATTAGTATAATATAACAAAAAACATGGGTTCCTTAAATCACCGTCGCTTAAAATGCTTTCTTAAAAAAATAGTTTTGATAGGTAATTAACTTTATACGTCTGCAATAAACTAGCCTAAATCACTGCAATGCAACATAATGTATGAACTAAGTATGTATGTAAAAAAAGAAGCTATCTCCAATGGAAGAACATCACAATACGTGCAACAGTCTTGGTAGCGAGGGATAATAGTGGTGCATATAGGCACGATTTATCAGTAGTCATGAGAAAATAAGATACAACGACAAATAAAAGAAACCTTGCATATAAGCTAAGATATGACACTTCCCCATTGCAATACTATGGTGATTCAATAAACATTGTAACTCTTATCCTATAAATAATTACATTAAATTTGGAAATGGTCCATAATAATTAATTTGTCGCTCATCTGTTTCTGCCCTAAAACATGTTTGTACTCTGGCTCGTTAAACTTTCTGGCCGGGATAAAAAACAGAGTGCTCCCGCGCAGCTCGCCTTATCGGAAGCAATTACACGTTGTTCACTTTATTAATTTTCGTAACTACCCTCGCGACATCAAAGCGAGCCGACATCGCGTGTGCCGCCCTCTACATACGGTGCAAGGTGCTAGACATAGCGGGTGTAGGGTATGTCTAATGCTGTTGTACCTACCTAGAGCCTGTGCTAGAGCTTTTTTGCATACCTATGTGTATAAATGTATGTATAAATCATGCTTAGATCACTTAGTTCCACGAGCCATGATCAATAATAAGAACTTCATTTTAGTTTAATTTAAAGAGTTTAACATGATTGTGTTACGGACTGAAAAATAAAAGGCTTGAAAGATTTAAAACATAAATAAATAAAATCATACTATAACATGTTATTATGGGTGGAACATGTACGTTTATGAACAGCCTTATGTTAATAAATCGCTGTGTCTTGTTCCTTAGTCCAAGCACCCAGCTTCTGTTTACCGCGCTGTAACCCTTGAAGATGTTTAACAACGCTCTCAGTCGGCGCACAATCTTTGATCTTCAGCGACACTTCAAAAACAGTCCTCCAGCCTTCCTTCATAATTGTTTATATCTTAAAACTCACAACATGCAAGTGAAACGTACCTCGAACGTATCTAAAACGACAGCCGGATAAAGTAAAAGATAGCAGAACCGCTGGCTACAATAAATCAGTATTCCAAAACAAAACAAAATGTACATGCCTCGCTAAAGGTGAACACTGGTACAGAGGAGAGACTTATCTCGCCAAAACGATTCCCACATAAATAAAGCTCATCGGATATGAAACGCTATTTACATAAGAAAAATATAAAGAGGCCTAAACGATCGGTCCGGGGCGGCGCGCTTGGGACGCGGCTCACGTCCCGCCGAGCGCGTCCCTTAATAACAATACGAAATATCAGTTCGTTCCTCCGATCGCAAATCTACGTCAATAACATATCCAATAGTAGCGCTCAATTCATTTCGACATAATCTAATATAGCAGGGCACGTTCCCCGGGTAAATCTCCCGCCACATGTCGCCAAGATGGCCGCCGGACCAACGCCAAACCAAAGAAAAAGGAGATCACGAATCGGTAATATCTTTCGAGTCCATAAACTTAAACGTTTATTTGCAGCGATATTTTGTCCTTTTGCGGATATTGCTTTACTATGTAACCGCTGTTTGGGCGCGCAGCGAGCTCATGAATAAATAACGTAAAATAAATATTGATTCTATCTCATAATCTTGGCCATTCGGAGCTGGTTCGGACGTTGAATCACCGGAATCATCTAACAATTTGCCAGAAACTTAGTAATAAAATATTCAGTACGTAATCTACGTTGTTTGCGGAACCTAAAGGTTTATCAATAAAGCAATTTTCTTAAGGAGGGCTAATTTACTAATTCTCATACGTTGTAGACATTCTTGTTACCTAACTAGCCGGCAGGCCGAAACTATTATTAAAGTCCTCAGAAAACTCTAATTGCGCAATCACCATTTCCTCTACGACGTTGTTAATGTCTTAATTTTTGCCATTATGTACCCCCTTATTTTTGTGATTGCTACATTGTGGAAAACGTGTGTAGCTTGTTGAGTGGGTGTCATCTGTGAGAATACAAAATTAAGATTTGAAATAAAATCGTAACATAACGAGTGTTTGATTAGGCAGTTGATTACCTTACCTTAGATCTTTTTGTAAAATATTCCTCTGTAATAGTTATGTGTTATACAAGAGTGCAAAGTCGCTTTTTAACCGCGTGCTCAATTTCGATGACCGAGCAAGCGAAGAATTCAAAATTAGAATCCTGAGCGTTAGCGAGGGAATCAAAAGAGCACGAGGTGAAAAATCTTTGCACTCGAGTGCACCACGTAGCTAGCTTTTCATTCCACCTCAGCTAGGAAATGACTAAATGCAAAACGCGTGATTGTTCAGGGAGAAAGCTCATTTGCGCATTATTAACAGTTTCAGTCAAGTCTGTTGGCGTCAAACAAACTTCCTCGTCGCTAGAATCACTCATTTTAGTTTTTTCACTGGTTTTCAAGTTTCTTGTTTTAATATAAGGTTTAACAATGACGTGTAAATATGCCGCGTAAAGAACCGCGTACAAAGCAAATTGAAAAAAAGAACACCAAGAAGGTTCCGAGTCTGAGTTTTTAACAAATTTAAAAAAAGTTGTATGATATATTCGGCATCATAGAGGTAGCAGTAAATAGGTTTAATGTTTTTTTTAATTCAAAAACTTGTAACACACGATGTTCTAAATTCAATTTACTTTAGCCTCTAGCAAGGATTTTTTATATCATCTTTTTCCCTTTGGATTGTTCTCTCTTTGGTTTTGTGAAATAGATTTTATATGAATAGAAACCTTATGCTCTTACACTTAAAGTTAATTTTCTATAAATGGTAAATCGGGGGTGAAATCGGTCAAAAATGAAAGGCATATAGAGAAGGCTGTTGTCTTGCTTCAACAGCTTGCCAGTTTAAAAAATAATGTGTGATAAATGTCACTGTCAACTTAAGTTTTGAAATATTTAGCAATAAATAATATTATTTAATTTTATTTATTATAAATCTTACTTGACACATAGAAATCTGAATTAATTTGTGAAATTAACACAAAATAAAATAAGTAACCAATTAATATTATATTATTTTTCACACAAGCAACATTAAATTATGATGACATTATATGACAAAAGATGGCGGGAAAAAAATAATTTCACATGTAATTTGTAAAAATAATTTAAATGTTAAGAACTTGTAGTGTTCCGGGATGCAGAAATGAATCTTATAGTGGTTGCAATATATCTTTCTGCAGGTATGCTAAAGTTTAAGTAAGATTACATTATTGGGACTAAGGTGACCATATTTTCTCGTGTTTGAAATAATTTGTGCAATATGATATTTTTTCAGTTTTCCTAAACATGAAAACATCAAAATAAATTGGCAAACGAACTTAAATATTACACGACTTATTACAAAATTCTCCAAAGTTTGCAGTCTACACTTTGATCCAAAATCTTTTAATACTCCAAATTCTCTCCGTTTGTTAAAAAAAGACGCTATCCCAATTCCTGCCGTGGTGAGAAAAATTTAGTAATTGATTTGTAGCTATTAGTAGTAGTGCTGATAAAAAGTAGCCAAGTCATATATTCTTATACCATGGTTTCACATACGATTCCTTAGTTTTGTATACAGTTTGCTTTATATTGGTGTACATAGTTTAAACCATCACTCGTTTCAGTTAGAATTTGAAACACAAGGAAAACGATAGTGTAAAAAATATAAGATATAGGCAACTTGTTACATGCAATTCAAATGTGAACTTGTAAATAAATGTTGTAATTGCTGCAAAATGTTTATGATTTTGATCACATTGCCTCCCTGTCAATTAACCGAATCGATACTATTATAAGTTACAAACTAAAGTGCATTTTAATTTGTAAGTAAGTTTGTTGGTGTTTGTTACTTAACGCGTCAATAGAGCTAAGGGTCATCATGACTGGCAAGATGCAGGTAAAATAGGACCGCAAAAGAGACTGCTCCCGATTTGGTAAGAAGATGAATTGGTATATCCTAATTATATAATTTATTGTCACCCTAGTTAGAAAAAGACAACTGCCTTTCATACTTCGCCTCGCTCTGCTCATATTGGATCAGCAGTAATATTTCCCTATATATTACTTCCATGTCCTCTAGAGAATAAAAACGGCTTTTGCACTCAGATATTGAAGAGCATAAATACTCTTTCCGAGATGGTGGGATGAAAAATAATGTACCTATGTGACTATTTTTTACTTAATTTTAACTATTGTTTTGTAAAAGGCAGAAGGGTTGCGGCCCACTGATGCCTTAAAAATATCGGGCGTAAAACCCATGATTCTGAAAAAATGGTGATTATTTATTTAATATAATAAAATAATGTATTTTTGAACATAATGCATTTTTCTAGGAACACAAAAATCAACACTTTACTTGCCTATCAAGCAATTTTTTACATACAGGGGAACATGACAGTATACATATGTATGTAAAAGCATACAACATACATACATTAGTAGATACATAATGTACGTGTGGGTAATTTGTCCGCTCTACCGCATAGAAATAGGTAGGCACAAACAAACGCACGGAATTGGCGCAATCGGGCCTTTCTAATGCATTGATTGATCAATCATCGAGTGAAGGAAGCTTCGTGGAATGGTATTGTACTGGGACGTGTCTAACTACTGGCTGTACAATACTGTACATATATACCGGTATACTATAGATATATCTACTATCATAGACTACTGTGGTGTAGAGGTTGTGAAGAGAAATGAGGGAGAGATGAATTGAGGTTTTTGTTTAATTTTTTTGTTGTGTAATGAGAAAGAGAACAGATTACCTAAGATATTTCGAATTTCTAAATTCTTTCCCACGGAGTATGTTACTCTCTTAAGACTGCTTACAAAGAAAGAAGGCTGATGGTATCATCTGTATGAAAGTTATTTGTCATGAAATTTGCCATCACTCAACACAAGTCAACGCAAGCTGCGGATAACCACTACAATTAACTTAATTAAATCATCTTAAGCTGGCTACTCTACTCTTATAGCATCTTGCCCATTGGTAGTACATCGGATGTCACGTGCTATTGATTTGCCTTTAATTCTGAGCGTGATCCATCCATCATGAATCCGGTCAGTATCGACGTTTCTCTTGCTATTCATTAAGTTTGCTGGTCACCGGAAATATCATCAATTTAGCTTAGTTCTTAGTGATGGAAAGAAGCCTTTTCAAGTAATTTCAAATAGACTATAATCGTGAATACAAACTAGTAGGTACCTAATAGCCAAATATCTATAGACTGCGTTCTTTGCCCCCAAGTTCATTCCATCCTAGTTGTACAGTTGCCATCTTGTCCAAATGTCACGTGCTATTGATTCCCCTTTAATCCGGCGCGTGATCCATCCATCGTCGGCCCGCGCTGGTTGTCGACGCTGCTCTCGCTGATTAGGACATCAACTCCACTAGACGGGATTAACGGACGAGTTTTAATTCACTTGGGTCAGTAGTTTGATCTTGGAACTGTTCCGGATTTGGCTAGGACTTTTGGTTGGTCAAACTTAAAAATTAAGTAAGCGAAGTCACAGAATTAAGATAGCTAGATATGTACGTATTAAGTCTGCTTATGAACTATGAAGGCGATTGTTTCTTCATAAAATGGCGCTATAGTTTACAGCTAACACAAGAGATTTGATTGAAATAACCCGCGCGGCTCGATTCAAGCTTTTTTCTAACAGTTTCAATATTTTGTTCCTCACAAATTATTGGGTTCGTTGTGAAACGGTTATTGCGCGGGTGGTCCGAGGTTAGAGGCCGACACCCGTGTGGCAGCTCCGGCAGTGCGGTAGTGGTACGTGCATATTCCGACGCAGCATTAGTGTAATCGCCTGTCCCCGGAGACACAATAGCGCGCGTGACTCCATCAAGCACACCACTGCCAGCTGATTGTATGCCATCTACCATAAACAATACCATCCCATTACACCAACCGTGATTGCCTCCCATTTTCCCGCTACCAAGAAAACGGCAACGAGAAAATTAACTCGCAATTTCAAAACTTTTCTCCGACACGAAAACCTTTACTTGATCAATTACTTTTTGATACCCTTTTTTTGGGAAAATGCCTTTTTTATATCGCAGTAAATTTCGAGAAGGCTTACGCCGCCTAAAAATTAATTGATCGGATCTCGTTTCTCGGAGGAAACAGCGCGGAAGAGTTTTAATTAGCGAGAAAAAAGCACCACAAAAGTTGCTCAGTAAAAAAACCGGGAGACAAGGGTGGGCGTAGCTCGGGACTGCCGCTCGTAATGCGGGCAACATTTGTGTGAGGAAGACGCTCAGTAATGGAAGACAAATTACAATATAATTTGCAATACATAAGCGTGTTACTTTAATAGCCCAGAACCACCCTTCAAATTAAACGGGGCTTAAGTTTTATTTTATTTTTTCCTCCTCGATTGGATCTCGCAGACCGCGGGGAGAGTCGCGCAGGGAGCCCGAGAAAAAATATAATCCGGGCAAATTAATTGCTCCTACAAGCAATAGTGGCGCGGCCGCGATGCCGCCAAATCAAATTAAGAACGCGCTATAAAAACCAAATTAGTGCCCGCTTTAACCGTGCGAAGGTATTTAGTTACAAGACGTTAGTTCAAATCCCGCCATTTTCATTAACAATAAATATCCCAGTGCAGCCGCGCGGAATCCTTATTGTTTTACTTTTTACACCCTTGTGTCCCACGGCGGGCGGCGGGCGGCGGGCGGCGCGGCGGCGGGCAGACGACACGGCGTCTTGTGCCCGCGCGGCTAATTTGTTCTTTTTGTTTACTTACCGAGAGAAGGTAATAAAAATTTGTGTTGCGCGAATTGTAGGTATGGACTTAAAATTTTATATAGCCGCCGGTCCTGGGGCGAGTTTTGCATTTAATTGAGAAAAATTTAGGGTCGGCGAAGCGCTTCTGTGCGGACTCTTAAACTAATTGGATGGCCGTTATAACTTTTTGTTTAAACGTTTACGCAATCCGCGTGGAGCTGAAAAAGTGGGGGGTTTCATTTAAAAAGTGTCGTTTATATAATCTTGTATTGTGGAACATGAGCCGCTCATAAATTTGATTTGTGCGGTCAAATGGGTTCCTTATCGTGCGTTATTTCGAGCGCTCGCTCCCATATTTCATGCGGATGCACGGTTATCGTGAAGGGGTGAGTTTGATGCGTTTTTTGGAGAGTTAGCCCTTAATTGCAGGCGATGCAGTAAATTAGAGGGCGGCGGTGATCTAAAACAATAACCTTGCCCAGTGATTAGTGCGCCCGCGCCGCTCGGCTGCACATTGTGGCTGCGCCGTAGTAATGTGACGACATTTATTCCCTTCGCATTTAATTTAATCCTGCAAGCATTTATTATGTCCAAGATTGTATGCGATGATACTATCTTATTACGTGCAGGTAAGTAATTGTAGAGTTACGTGATTACCCGAATGTTAATGGCTACGAGATGGGGACCCCATTGCCATCATGGGCTCCGACAAATTACGAGTTAGGTACCTAACTAATATGTACCTGCCTCACATATTTTTATATGGATACATAGTATATATAGTTTTTTTCTTATATTATTCACTCTCAGGTGTATTCCATTTTTATAGTGGGTGTTTCATATTATCATCTTAATCTAAGTAGTGTTGTGATATCAGTTTACTTCTTAAATATCTGACTTACTGCACTGTGTATCTTTCTTTCTTTCTTTTGATCACACAGTCGCTTGTCCGTTGTCGCTTCAGGTGGTAAGCTGTCTTATCGCGATTACATAAAAAACATGAAACATTATAGTAATTTATGCAACTGTCATATAATGAAGGGTATTAAATTTTAATTTAATTTAATAATTAGTTTTAATACCCGTGTTATATGCAGTTGCATACACTACTTTATCTTCACTAATGCATTGATAATTTATTAAATTAAATTCACGCGTACGTGTATTGTCATAGTGATTTTGCCGCTATTAAAATCTAACCAACGAGAGTGCAGCGCGACCAACCTGATTGAGCCCTGCAATCAGGTTGGTCACGCTTTTTCGATGTTATAATGAGCTATTACGATATCGATGTGGATATTATACCATCATGTGAAATTGCTTAAATTGAGTGTTTTGTTGTCTGTGCTATAACAGTAGTAATTATAAGTCAAGTATTGGAAACATAAGTAGAATGTTACAACATTAGTGTAGATACAATATTATAAATATCAACAGATTTATAAACCACATGTTACTTTCTCATTAGGCTACAAATCAAGTCAGCGATTAGTGGTTTATAAGAAACCAGTGTTTAAACCTCTTCCGTAACATATGTTTAATTAAATTAGTAGGAAGTCGGTAGCTGTAACAAATTATATGTTATTAATCAAGGGGTTTAAAAGCTAAATGGCATGTTAGGTAATATCATATGCCCCGAGGAAAGAATTAAAATAATGTTAGTTTCTTATTTTCTAATAAGTGCTTTTGCTGTCTTTTTACAAGCAATACAAACATAATTAAAAATTTAAATCAAAAAAATATATAATAATAATGTATCATTTAACATTTTTTCTCTTATATTTAAAACCTACAATTATTATTTGATATATATCTAAAAATCACTAGAGGATGACAAACATGTCGAACTATCAAAAGTAATGATGGTGAAAAAGCACCACGGAGGCCTAATACCGACAAAAAACTCCACTAATACGGGTTTACATTACATCCATCACCTCGATCCAAAGCTTAAAAACATAATGACGTACCAGCGGCAGTTTAATACATTGTGTTATTTAATCGCGCGGCGTTCGCATCGCCTGTCATTAATGTAATGCCGAGTATCGTAATTACATTATTAAAATTACCAGGACGATGGCAGGAAACGTGTTATTTAACGTGGCCGGCCGGCGATAGGATCTTATCGGGCCTAATGCTCGACGTGTGGATATTATCAGGCTACCTGCCGAGATCAGACCTGTGGACTGATAGCCTGATAGCGACTGGCCGCTGCTAGGTGGCTCGGGAAATTGTACGTTAGTTTTCTTTTACATTTAAGCGCTGATAAGTCTCGCCTGGAAGAGATCAAGGTGATAAGACCGCCCACTTGTACATTTATTTATAGGTTTAAGTCCTTTTCATATTGTAATTTATTTTGGTGTGCAATAAAGTGATTTTGTAAGTCTCTCATTGGCATTTGGCAACCTACATATTGGCAATGCTGAGCGAAACCTTTTTTAGTGCATGCAATGTAGAAGTGCCTTCTTTATGTTTACCCTAGTTGTCTCTTTTAATCCATGATTCAAAAATTAAATGCCGTTTTTCTTTCTTGTGCATGTTTAGTCACTATAAAGTAAACTAGTGGGTGCTCGCGGGCTTCGCTCGCATTAAGAAGTAAAACTTAGATCCCTTATTTCACCCCTTTAAAAGTGGCATTTCCAAAAATCCTTTCTTAGCGGATGCCTACGTCATAACATCTATCTTCATTCCAAATTTCAGCCCAATCCGTCCAGTGGTTTGGGCTGTGCGTTGATAGATCACTATGTCAGTCAGTCAATCAGTCAGTCACCTTTGAGTTTTATAAATATAGATAGATTGATTGATACCCTTACGATATGTAGCAATTCCTACTCCTTGAGTCGTATTCCTCGTTACCATAGATTTTTCTTAATGTAAGTGTAGTAAATATTTTTACTGAAAGCGTTTACATTTTTCACAATTTTCTGTTTTTAAAGAGTAAATAAATTTATTACAGGCAAGCGTACTTAAGTGAGCAAATCAAGCACAAGAAGTAATACAAATGTCATAGATACATGTGATATGTCCTAAAATATTTATTTATTTATTACATATTATGTAAAATTATCTTACAGGAATCCATATCACATAATACCATCCTAATCGTAGTGACATTAGGCATTATGTCCACAGAGGTACAAACACGTGATGCCTACGATATTCCGGTGCCTAAATCAGCCGGGAGGTGTATCGTGGATATTTGACGTAGTGATACAATCTCACAGCTCTATCCAAATATACATACAGGGTGTGGTATTTGCTGTTATATAAACTATAAAGCTCTTTTTAAACACGAAATAGGCTTACGTTTGACTATAGCCTGCCTGATATAAAGCACTTGGTCACATTATACATAAACTTGGTTAAAGTTCCTTGCTATTTAGTATGATAAGGCTTTTGTAAAAGTTCAAAGTTGTAAATTTTAATAAAATAATTCAAATGAAAATTCAAGCAATTCAAGCATTTTAGCAAGTAGGCTGCATATTTTAGAATCCAATTTTTTACACGTAGGTGCTTATTTTCTTTTTGGTCCAACACATTTGTTCCAATTGTTTCCAAACATGTTTGCTTAGGTAGCAATAGAAACACGAAACACGCTGTACGCGCAGTTATTATCGAGACAATGCTGCCAGTTTGTCTATCACGATAATCTGTGGACTGCTCATTTCAATTCCGTGTTGTGTAAACGCCCTAATGGCCAGTAATGTGACACGCTTGACGATTTTACTCACAAATTGTACGAAACTCTATTACGATCTAATGGCGACCGTCTAATTGCAAGGTTATTACGTTTTGTTGTGCACGCGGCTTAATGATAGCTTATGTAATTGTTAGACGAGGTGAAACACTGAAGATGTGATAGATGGCGTCTAAAGTGAGATGGCAAAGTCATCTTCCGCGTCGATGATTCTTATACCACAGAATATACCTAGATACCTAAAATTACTTGTGTTGAGTCTATGTACTTGTTTCTATGTATATTAAGTACTTATGTATTTTGCCTGTTAGCTTAGTTGGTAGTGGCTCTGCCTTCTAATCTAGGGGTTGCGGGTTCGATTCCCGCGTGACACAAGTATTTATGAATGTTAAAATGTATAATTACTTGTGTTGTGTCTGGTCGTTTGTATGTATAATAAGTATGTATTTACAAAAGAAAAGTATATAAGTATCATATCCGTTATCTAGTACCCGCGACACAAGCGTTTGCTGAGTGCGGGGCTAGATGGCGCTGTGTGCAATGTCGCAGAAAATTTATTTATTTTTATTTATACCTATACCCTCGGTTTGTGAGTTTGTTTGATCTTGAAATAGCACAAATATAGTATAACAATTAAACCTTTTAGGAGGACGCCCTGAGAATTTGGTAGCATGAATACGTATTTTACTCAACATGGACAAAAGCAACTAAACTAAAATTTTATGTTCAAGATTCATCATTTCAATGACTATATTTTGCGAATAGCATAACACCAACGGCCAATTTTTGTAACACAAAACAATTAATCAAAAAGATCTCTAAAAAATTGAGTAAAAATTGAGTCGATTTTGTCGGCGTTGGTTTTGGATTAGAGCATTAAAATTTTCCACACATGTTAATTAACACAATCACTTTGATTTGTGAATAGATTATTTGAAACTAATTCGTAGTTTTGGAAATACACGACCAAAACCATTTTGTCGCTTGCGCCTTTTCGGAATAAGTGGGGTTCTTAGCGAAACTTGCCTCCCGCGCCTGTTCGGCGGTGCAGGGCGCTTGGACCTACAATTTCAGATTTATAGTTCGCCACTGCGTCGTCTTAACGATTACGCAATTAGTTACAGTAGGCAAAAACTAACCCTTTTCATGTGTAATCTGTTAGTTTTACAGTAATTAGCCAAAAAAACTGGCGATTCATACAAAAGTTACAAAATGAATGGAGAAGCGATTATGTATTTTTCCTAAATGTCCAAAAGTTGTATGTTTATAATATAATAGGTAATGCTTTAATTGCCATAACCCAGTAGACATGGAAAAATACCACTGTATTATTATATCTAATTTGAATATAATATTTAGGCCATACCTATTTACTACGAGTAGGTACATAAGTAACATTTCAATGTACTCTACTCTAGTACTGTTATAAGTAAATCTGTAGGCGGGCACCTGCGGCACAAGTGACATACTTAGTGCAGGGCTCGCAAGTACATGTATTTTAACCTTTTAGTATAATAAGTTATTTTAACACTGTAGGTATGATTATGTTTAAGGTTATATTGTTATCTCTTTTTGGCTAATAAACGAATTTGAATTTGAATTTGAATGTTTTTTTTACATGATATAGGCTTACGCTTGACTACAACTTGCCTGATGGTAAGCAACGTTATAGTCTACGATCTAGCTCGCTTGCCTAGAAGAACCCGGTTTACTCTCGACTTAAAGACCGACAAATTATAGTTCAAGGGGAATAGAGATTCGGGCAAGGAGTTCCACAGTTGGGCTGTGCGCAAATATTGTATTTTTATTGTAATTACAAGTCTAAACCTTCGCTTCAATATTATAATTGTTACACTATTCCTACCTTCGGAAAAGAGAAAACAGGACATGTTGTAACAATGTAATTTTCATTGAACGCTTGTTAACATTTCGATACAGATTAATTTTTAATTGTATGATGTAAATAGCTATCAGCAATCAGGCCGCGGTCGCGTTCAATTTAAAAGCCTCCATTTTGTGCTGAAATTAATAAGTACGGGGAGGGTTTAACACGTCTATTATGCCGATAAACCTGATTTCAGTTTGGTAATGAGGATTTTTTTTTAATAACTAGAGCCATAATTTCTACTTAGGTTACCTGGAAGAGATCACTCCAAGTGATAAGGCCGCCCTCAGTCCCATTACTATGAGCTAAATTTCGTTATGCTTGTGTTCTTTTGTTATTGGTGTACAATAAAGCATTTTGATTGATTGATTGAATTCCGTCTAAAAGGTCAGTAGATATCATTCGCCAATACTAGATCACCTTTGGATTTGTTAAGTCAGCTGTTGTTCGAGACTTGGTCAGATTCAAATACATACTTACATATTTATTGATAAGTAATTTTATATTGTTTTCTTAAAGCTAATTGTACAACGACTCCTAAACACGTTTATTGGTTTTTTGGCTAGGTATACTTGTCGCTAAATGCGTTTGATAAATCGTTGTGCAAGTGACTCGATTGACGCTAAATACAAGAAGCTTTCTTTGGACTGATTCTACTAGCATATCTAAATTGCACCAAATATACTTATAAAGGTATAATATGATATAATCTTACCTAAATATTTTTATAAGAATGTTAAAACAATTATGACAAGAAATCATAGTGTTACATGATGCATAAATTATTTATTTGTTTTGTAATGTTTAAGATTTCAATAAATATTTCTTCCTTTCTTTCTATACAAATATTAAACGTGAAATGCAAACAGTAAGATACAAATCTTACTGTTACCATTTCCCATTTTCTCTGAAACCTATCTACCATGAACTACAGTAAAACTACGATGACGCGGTCACGACTGTCATCAGAACGCCTCACGCCATGAAATATGGCAGCATGTAATTCACCATATCGCTCTAATCTGGGCGAGGATCTGGAGCGACGAATAGATTTCGTGAATAATTTACTACACAATGGACTGACAACTTTTTTATTCTATTTCAAAGATAACCCAACAAATGGACTTCAAACTACATTCAAATATTACGACACATTGACGTTATGGTACGAAACAGTACCAAATATAAAAATATGTAAGTAAATCTTTTAAATATACAAATATATTATGCACAATTGCACATACATCGACCCTATTGATGGTGGTTCAATGTTTGACTTGTCTAAATATGAAACTAAATTTCGACATAATCATAACATCGTATTACGTATACAAATATGACGTGACAATGTAAACGTCATGTCTGAATGATAATTGAGCAGCCGCTCTGTATGTATCGATATTGATTAGTCTGGAAAAAAATAACTATGAGCATAATTTAGTTATTAAAACGGGAGGTAAATTTTTCTTCACTAATATTTAAATAGTAAATTTGTATAAGGTAGAGAGCTGTCACTGGATTGTTTGCTCTATGATGCCGTGTTTCGTGCCACTAGAAAGCCCAATGTGGTTTATGGTTTGATAGAGATATAATACACACATAAATGTTGTCATCTATTTAAATACGACATTAGGTACGGTGGTAATTGTTTACATACAACTATATTTCGTGACGAATATGTGATTTTCAGTTTGTTTTCATTCTATGTTTAAGTAAAGAGAGAGAGAGAGGTCTAAGACAAAAAGTAGGCACAATAGTTAAAGCTATTACCATTTTAGAATAAAAAAAATGCTTTTTTTATCACCTTTAGCAGTAAATCCACAAAATGAAAAACGCCGGACCAAACTATAATTTACAGTACCTCAAGTTTAGTGACAAGTTTAAGCTGTATTTAAAGTGATGTCTAGGAGTGTATCGCTGCTGTGTTGGTCGCAGAAGAACTACACTAGACATATATCTCCCGAAAGTTATCACTTGGTATGAATTTCCACCAAATAATGCTTGACTAGAACAACACTAAAGATTTTTCCAAAGTTTTTTTCTGTACCCTTTAAACAAAAAACATGAAAGGCCTGAAAAGAGACGTCCCCGTCAGCTCCTTACCGCGTGCTAGCCTCTTACTAAGACGGGATTGATTTACGAGACGAAGAGAGACGCGGCCTGACCCGACCCGGCTTACGAGCAGCTAAGCCGCCCGGGGTTGCCAGGGATGGTTTTTAAGGAAGTGTCTTGTTTTCAGAGATACTGGGATGTGTTAGGAAATTCAGCATAGGAAAAAATATGGGTGGTCTGATTTGTGGTATCAGTTTAATAATCCTGATGATGCTTTTCTTTCTCTCGAGAAAGGGAAAAATTTGTGTAGTTGATTGAACTTATCTGCCAAGGACTCTCATAGATGGTATATACATCTTAATGTTCCTATAAGTTTTATGGTCTGATTTTGCAAATTTTAAATCGAGTTATTGGAAAATATTTTATAGTAAGTTTGACCAGAAAATTCTCGGGAAACTGGTTTCCTTCGGCTGGCAACACTGAGGCTAACTAAGCCTGGTGCGGATTACGCAAAACACGCGCCGAGCGCGACCTCTGACGTGTGTGGAATCGGAAACCGAAGGGCTTTGCCTTCCCTGCCTTGTAGTGAGGGACCGGCCTGATGCCATTAAAAGAAGGATTAGATGCATGGAAGACATGCGTTTTGGTTGATGTAGGTACCTACAAAATGCTATATCTGAAGATATTCGTAGACATAAATAACTGTTATAATTATGATATCTGTATTTTTGTACTTTCTTGGTATGATTTTTGATTATTTTAATCCTCCAGTAAGTCAATCACGCTTAGGTACTTAGTTTGGTAATCATTTTCGCAAATCGCTTCTTTGATTGGCCGAATCGGGCGAACTTGAATAATTCTCGGTTTTTTGTCTAAGTTATTACACCTATTAAGGCAGGGTAAGAAGACACGTTCGGCCATTAAGGCGGCGGGAGCAGGCGGCTGAAGCGCGGGATATTATCGCACCGCTTGTTGCCCGCGTAAAATAATAATGGCTGAACTTCCGGTGCCGGCGGCGCGGAAAACTTAAGCGAAAAACGCGGGAAACGCCCGCAGCCAACTTTGTTAACCGCTCAGATGTGACGTCACTTAATTTATTAACACATCCCTACCTCTCAGCCGCAATTTCTCCGTTTTTACGACACTTTCCCACTTCTCACTCGACGTGCTACAATTCCGTAGGCACTCCGCCGTAGGCGCTCACTTTATGTCGTAGCACAGACGTAGTAAATAAATTCGACGATTTATGGCGGTGGTGCAACGTTACTACTTTACAGAGCTTACTTATTGCTTCCAGTTATCTGCTTAATAACATCGTTTCCATGTTTGTATCTGATGTAGTGCCATATTTGCATATACCGGTCGACTTACTCCGAGTAGTTAGTTAAACGGACAACTATTAAAGTCAGAACAAGCTGCGGTGGACGAATCAGTAAATCAAGTCACGATGTAACTCCGCGTCGATAAAGTGCAAGCGGAACGTAAAAAACAGCGCGTCAGTCCGAACAGAAAGGACAGCGTTGTCGGAAAATCAATAATTGAAACCGCACGGAGAGCAATCGAATAAATACGGCCGGACTATCCAATAAAACACGTGAATCGTTTACAATTAAAGCTTTAAATCGGCAATAGGTGTTGCCATAAATCGGAGGAGGAAACAATCAGCGAGCTCGCGTCGCTCGCAATTAGCGCTGCGCGGCTCGATAAATTTGCATTAATGCTCTCGAAAAATCCGGCTGGCAATAATTTTCACGAGCCATGTGTTGTGTAGTGCGAGCCATTTATGCCGCCCCCTGCCGCTATGTATACTCACTTTGCAATCTCACATTGACTACTTATCAACATTTTTTTTATTGCAAATGGCATTGCAAATAAGTCAAATCGTAGGCACCGCTAATCATTGACCTATGACAGTCATTGAGCCAGTCAGGTATTTAGGGGCGCTTCTAAGGCGATTTGTAAATTCTGGTCATCGGTCACTCAGACATACTTACATACAAACGCGTAGTTACTTGAAAAAATCTTAAAGGTCTCACAGTTGTTCTTAGGGGTCGTCAAAACAAAAGAAATATACTTTATTTGTAGACTTGCAAAAATTACATTCATTATTTTACAAGGCAGGTCATTTATAATGTTTTAATTTAATACATATAGTAACATTATGTAGTTTTCTACGTTACTTAAATACTACCTTGTTTTTATCTCAGATAATTTTCCCAAGACAAGGGTAATAGAACTAATGAAGACGTTGCTGCAATATTTATGATGTACTAAGTACTAAGAACATCAATTAAAACATTCGCTGTAATTGGCAACAAGAAACAATTTTAGTTATTCCAAGATTTCTTTGATTTATGTTGTTGTTCATTGCGAGTGTCAGCGATGTTGCATGGCGCAATCATTGTACTCAATTTATAATTACTCTGATATTGAACGGCAGCATTTCTGCGAAGTATTTAGTTTCTAAGATAATGTACAGAAGGTATGTTAGTTCTGTTTTTATTCGCGCGCATAGTTGTTTTGCGACAAATTCTATGATTTTATCGAGGTAAATTAATTATTGGCTACATTAGTATTGATTTCTAAGAAATTGTAAGGAATTATTTCTTGCTCTAATACTGCCCTTGTTTTTATTTATTGAACAGTTAACTAACTTTATTTTTTTTGTATTGTTTACCATCTTAAGGATAAATGACATCGTCTTAAATACATAGCTTAGTGATCGATTGATGCGATATTTTAATTATTGGTGCTTCGAGTGCTAAACTTATAAGTAAAAATGTTTATTGCATATTATGTGTGTTGGTGAATAACTAAAAATAATATATGACCAGAGTGGGTATTTTCGAATCCGGAAATGCGCTAATTTTTAAATGTTAAATATATTTTTGTTAATTTAAATTAATTATATTTTTTGTCCGAACGGAAAATTAATATCCATGTCACACAAATTTTATTTGCAACAATAATTTTATTAAAGAAAACCAAGCAGGAATAAAACGAAACTTACTACTTATAGTTTAGCTGAGCTACAAATTGAAGGCTCGACCTGTCACCATTAGCGCCATAAAAGCGTGGCGGTGTGTATTTCAGCATTTTCAGCGCTGTCGAATACCCGCGGCCGCTTGATTTACGAAACGCCCCGCGCTCCGCTGCGCTTTACATTTTTGCAGGCTCTCGCGCTTCAGCAGCCCCTCATTGATATTCGATGTGACGTGCGCCCGCTCATGTCTATTGTTTAAAAAAACAACAAAATCAGTAACGTATACAATTTAGGTATTTAATTCGAACAGTTAGCGAACGGTTGGTCGATTTTTATATACGCGTTTATATCTTTTGTATATTAAATAGGTCTATTTAATAAACAACACATAAATGTGCATTCACAACCAAAATTAGCTACATTAGCCTACCTGGTGCTACACTTAGATGCGGTCTCAATTTTAGCTCTGTCTGAAGGTATGTATGTATCACCGTAAGATTGTAAAAATCGTTAGATTACAATCTATAATAATAATAATAATAAAAATAATTTATTTACCTTAACAATTAACTTAAATAACATATTTGACTTATCTAACTAGGAATACTGCATTTTTGATATCCCTGTGGGTTCTGCACTAGGAACATCCTGTGTCGCAGAAACCACGGTTGATTAAATAATAAGTATTAACATGATGCAGATACGGCTATAAATATTTATCTGGGTAGTGGTTTATGGCTATACAAAGTAAATACAATAAGTACTTATAGTCAGTAGATAGCGTGCTTTGAGAGTACTGAAGACACATTTTGGGTGCTGTGTATGTATGGGTGTGTGTGTAAGTGAGTGTGTTGTGTGTGTGTGTATGTAGGTTAGATGAGTTGTTTAATGCGAGTGTAGGTATGTAGAATGTATGAGAGTAAAAATAAAAATGTTTTTCTACTTAGGGATTACAAGCAGATTTCTGTATCTTTATATGAGAGAGTATTTAAGTAAATCTATCTAGCGAGATTGTAAACTATCGATAGATTGTGAACCGTATCATTATGATTGCAATTTGACTCATTATTCTTCGCTATATTGTAATCTACCGAAGTGAAGCCGTCAAATTGTGAACCGGCGTAGGACGGAATGCAACTCGCGCTCTATGTTTAGGTATTGCGAAGTCACTTGTCTGTGACAGGAGGTAAGATTAGGTTCGTTAGGTTGCTTTCTACCACGCACATGCGACGACGAGCGAAGCGAGGAGGAGCCAAGTCCTGTTGTAGTGCAAGTGTTGGACTCGAAAATGATACGGTTCACAATCTATTGATAGTTTACAATCTCGCTAGATAGATTGTAATCTAACGATCGTTACAATCTTACGGTGACATATGCACGTTGTTTTTAATATCCCCAATTTCAGATTGAATTAAATTTTATAAATAACAAACAAATACAATCAATCTCAGAATCGTAAAGATACGATCGGAGACTAATTACAACTTATTACTTATACAAGTTTTCTCTCTGCCCACGAAACCCGCCCTATCCAAGACGAAGGGACATCGTGGTAGGTTTTAGTCAGCAGTGGAGTATCATTAGCTCCGAGCCCGACATACCTCACTGCCTCCATGGGACAGTGTAGAGATGCATTTCCTCCACAAACACCGCAGAGCCACACTAGATTTTACAAATTTTAGACCATTTTAAATCAATCTCATTTAGGTAACGCAACATACAATTATTTGTGTGAAGAAAAATATTCACCTGCTTACCTTTTTCTTCTTTCCCAAATCAAATACAAATGACTTACTTACAAATATTTAGTTCATTTTGTACAAAAACTTACTATCAACTGTCAACATGCTTTTATACATACATAGCACGATAACACAGAATCCACTACTCCGGAAACAGTTATCGAGAAGCTGTATAAATGCAACTGTCGAATGTCCGCGGATTCGTGCGATTTACAACCACCCCCTGCCGATGCGATTTAAACTTTAAACGCGGTTGTTTTACTGTTTATAATGTTTATTTTGAGTTAAAATTAAATAAGGCGAAGAATAATATGTTGAAACATAAAGTTTAATTATAAATTGACGATGCCAAGTAATATATAGGTTAATGAAAAAAATAATCGTTAATGAAATAAAAGTAAGTACCTATGTATAGGTACTTACCTATTTCAGGCAAACCCCAAATTTCTGGCATACATTTCAGGGCAATATAGAAAAATATGTTTTCTGGGTTTGAATTTTTGAATAAGGCTCTTATTTTCAAGGCTGACTAGACAAATATTTCAGTAGGGGTCTCCAAATCTAGAGTAAATAGGTTTCTTCCAGGCAAGCGTGCTACATAGCTATAGCGGTGCTTAACATCAGGCAGGCTATAGTCAAACGTAAGCCTATTACGTGTAAAAAAAAAGTAGGTATTGGTTTACTTGACATACTTATTATGCGTTCATAAGGAAGAAACAAAATAAGGCAGAGAAGTCAACATTTCTTCTGAATTAACACATAAAAGTATACTTGTCTACCTAAGGAATCTTTAACACAGACTAATTAATTAGCACTATAATATACCCAATATAAATAAAACCATTAAATACTAATCGTATGCAAATGAGTTTGATAATCTCAGGTGCGTAATTTCGAAATCGCCTACGCATCGTCTTTTATTATTTTACCAAGATATTTCCAACTCGGTGAAAGCGAGTATCTAAAAGTGCTTGTGGCCTTTAGTATAGAATATATATAAAGTGGCTCCATTAAATAACATTGTAAGTAAGTTGGTAAATCTGTAATCAATTTAGCGCGCTAATAAGTTTGCCGCCCGCTGTTCTCACGACTCTTATGACTCTATAACGTTGGCCAATCAAACGTTGAGTTGGCTCAAGAATTTTCTCGTCTGGTGGGTCACTAAGACGTCTTCGAAACTTCTTGCCAACTGCCACTAAAGTTGAGCTTGCGCAATCCCTTCTTCTTCCTATCCTGGACTATGCGGACGCCTGCTATCTCGATCTTCGGGAAGATCAGCTAGATAAGCTTGAGCGGTTACAAAATTACTGTATAAGGTTTATATTTGGTCTACGTAAGTACGATCATATATCTCAATTTCGTGTTAAGCTCAAGTGGCTGCCTATTCGACTTCGCCGGAATGCTCACATCCTCTCTCTCGTATATAACATTTTATTTAACCCTGCTACCCCGCGTTACTTAGTTTCTCGTTTTGCGTATGTCCATACTACACACTCTCTTTCTCTTCGATCTACTAATAAATTAACACTCGCACATCCAACATTCAAAAAGAAATCTTTTTATGGCTCATCATTTACTGTACAAGCTGTTACTTTATGGAATTCTCTGCCTATCAACATTCAAAAGGCTCAGACAATTGATTCCTTTAAAAAACAAGTAAAGGAATTTTATCTCGCTTCCCTTCAGTGAAAATTGCTGTTATTATTTCTACTACTATCACCTTTAAATATTTTGTTGTGTATTATATGTATTTGTATATAAACATTAATTTTATTATATTAAGTATGTGTATTGCGTATTTATATGTATATATATATATATGTATATATATTAGTAAAATTTCTTTTTTCCTTTTTGTTGTACACCACATTCTTCTTTTTTTTCTTTTGCTTATTTCTCTCCAGCTGAAGGTTGCCTGGAAGAGATCGCTTTCAGCGATAAGGCCGCCGCTTGTGGCACTAGTTAAGGTGCAATTTGTTCTATGTACTGTTTTTTTAATATGTGTCAACAATAAAGAGTTAATCTATCTATCTATCTATCAATCAAATGTTACGTGGCTCTAACACGGCTGTTTAATTTAGTGTCTGTTTGCATGTGCGGTTGTTTTCAAAACATATACTTACATACAATATAGAGGAGGAGGCCTACGCCTAGCAGTGGGTCGACAAGGAGAGATAAGATGAAGATGTCGATTCATATAATATGCACAGTACATACATGTCTAAATATGTAGTAAGAGAGTGGCGAACTTTAGTTCACGGCTTGTCCCAATAGTTGTATTCTGTTTCTTTGGGTTTACACTTGACCGTAATTCGCCTGATAGCAAGCAATAATTACGGTCTAGGAATGAGCGTGCTTATCCAGTAAGAACCGATCCACTCTCGCTTTGAAGATCGCAAGATTTATATGTCAATAGATAGCCTTAGTAGCTTCTTATATGAATTAAGGTTCAATATTAGGAATTGAATGTAAGGTGTTTATTAACCCCTATTTATGTTTAGTAAATGTCACGTATTAGCCAGACCTCTATTTATTTTCAAGACAATACATAATTGATTTACGTGTTTTTCATACGATTGTAGCTTTTTCTAATCGTTTTAACTAAAATTCTATGCCCACAACTCGATCAAAAAGTTCGCAGAAACACCCACTAATATTAACTTTATGTCGAACGCTGTTTTAGAAGGCGGCACGATAAATAAGCAAAAGATCTAACGCGAAACTCAGAAATGCCGATTCGAATACATTACACACTTGATACGTTTTTAATAGCTGTAGCGAATAAAATAAAATAGCCGTTTAAAGAGATATTTTTGTATGTTTATGTATCTTTTTGTTTGAATTTAATGCCTGCTGTTGGTTGTATAAGAATTTTATACAGGTTGATTTAATTTACTTTCACATTTTTAAATAAAAAAATCATGTCGTATGAGGAGGTCAAGGAATTGGCAGAAGATCGGGAAGGATGGCGCATGCTCCACAGACAAGGCCTTGCCCTTAAATTTGTGATGATGACACCTATTTACTGATTGTTTTTGTAGTGTTTTTACAATAAAACTGGCAATTTCTTCACGGAAATATTCCACCTAAATATAACAATTAATACATGAACTGAAAAAAGTAAGATTAGTTTTCTAAATATTGCCTCTTTACGGAATGATGTTAATTTTATTCAAATCATGTTGTTTATTTCTTAGAAAAGTTACTTCTGTTTTGACTTTTTTAAGTTTTCAAAGGAATATTTATGTATATATTTTTAAACACTCTGTAATAACATTTACATGTCACGCAGAGCACCTTACGCGATGTATCTCTATATTTATTCAACGAAGAAATAAGAAAAATAAGAAGTTTATTCAACATAGCCGTATGTGGGCCGATCCCGTGTAAAAACGTAAAAACAATCGCCTGATTTGAATACATCTAAAATACTATTAAACGGTAGGAATCCATGAATTGTTAAAGTTTACTGACACTTTTTTACTCCTTGTTTTGGAATCATTTGTTTTAATTTCCTTTCCAAGCGTTGGTAAGTATTATGATAATATATTGTTATTCTAATGGTATATAGTTTTTCTTTTGAATGGCTAAGTTTTATGTAGTTTTTAAAAAGTATATCACTGACTTTATAGTGTAAACTTAAGGGCCCTTAACAACATTTTTCATTTCCTTTTTGAAATATTTTTCAAATTCAAATTCAAATTCGTTTATTTGTCTGCGAAACATGGGTACATAAAGGTCTTAGGTCAGTTATAATTAAGTGCGCCACATTTCAGCCATCGGCATGCAAAACAATTAATCTAAGTACTTACATTACATATATATTATTATGCTCGTGTTTGTTATTTTGATGTAAGTACCAGATATTTACATCAAAATTATGGTTAAATGTAAAATAATTATGTTTGTTTTATTGCTAACATGTACAAAAGATATGTTTATTCTAGCACCATCTTTAGCAAAACTGGTTGCAAGCCTTAATTGTTACCATGATTTTTAAATATTCGTTGTAATCTACCAGGAAGAACGTTTGATAGTTTCAATTGAATTAAATTTATCTAACTAAATAAGAAATAGATCCAACTACCTATTTCGATACAAAGAGTTTATCGTTTATTGAATTTATTAAAAAAGCTACTAATTTTCTATTCAGAACATTTGTTTTCCATTTTATACATTGTAGAGGCATCTAGAGGTAAGTGAATTATAAGTGGACTATAAATACAGTATTTATAGCGCCTGTTTCTAATAAACTCAGTAACAAGCGAGCAGCACAGGCAGAAAAAGCTCTAAAATAGTGTCATTCAAATATTTGTAGAGACGTTAACAGCGATATTAAATAACGTCTCTATTCACAATAAAATGTGTCATAAAAATCTTATGGTAGTCCATGGTGGATCTGTGGTGCTCGAAGACGTTAGGCCATTTAGACGTCTCATTGTATTGGCATCTCTCTTGGGTTATGTCAAATACAAAACAACGTGCGCGATTGCTAAACCCTCAATGCCTAATTAAAGAACTGGAAGATCTGGATGGCTAACTGGTCTGCACTAAATGATTTGATTTATTTGTGAAAAAGTAGCTAGTTTGATCTCTGATTCCCGCATAAGTGACGCTTTAAATCGAAGATTGAGTATTGAGCATGCCAGTACGTACTAAACTGGATGTATCTATGTTACCTGTCTCAGGTTTTTATTGTCTTCGATATAGCTGCAGTACTTCTAGCCCAAGAGGCCCGGAAGACTCACCGCAGGGGTAACGCTGTCCACTACAAGTGGTAAACGTTAAGAATATTCAATTTTATAACATTCCGTGCCGATAACATCTTCCTGTCGATTTGATATTTTCGGCGTTAAGGTAATATTATACGCTGGTCAGTGAATGAAGGGCCAGTGCCATGCTGCGCGCGCGCACACATGCGCCGTAACTTAACACTTAATCATTTATGGGGACAGTTTATGGTGTCGTTGGGAGTATGTATTGTGTATGCCATCGTTCACAATGAGGCTGGACCGCACGAGCTCAAACCTTTCAGTGTAGTTTTGTCTGGTCTATAATGTTGTTGATCTTCTTCATCTTGTCGGTGATTGAACAAAAAAACTAACCTAGAGCTAATGTGTGAATAAATGTACTACAATTTTTGTTTAAAGAATGTTATACGAAGTGATGTTATGTCTTAGTTTTTCAAGCTTTTTTTCTAGATGCATATACTCCCGGAGTTGACATCTATAAGAGTCATGTGTTCTAACTGCTATGGTTAAATGTTGCGCTCGATTGTACTGAAATAATACTGGATATAAAACAAGTTAACCCAAACCGGCCTAAGTTGCTTAATAAATAAATAAATAAAATAAAATTCATTTATTTCGTGTTACTGAGACCCATATCGGAAAATCACATTACATTCAATTCAAATCAACATAAATTAAAATTAATTACTACTATCTTAAAGTTAATGATAGAGCTTAAAACAATCAGACTTCTACCGTAGAATTAAACCGAAATACCAAAAATGAACAAAATGTTGTTGGCTAATAAATCTTAACTATGACCTTTGTTTACTAAAGTGCTACTTATAAGCCTATTTGTGTAACCCGTACTTATATAATGTAACCTACAAGAGTACAAAGGCCATATAAGTAGCGTCACACAAAGGGCAGGATCCCAACACATGTCATAAGTCAGGGAGTAGACTACTGCGACTGTAATTTACAGTCGGACCTAGTTTGCTATCTCACACTACTACTGAGGACTCCTTCAAAGCAGCATATTTACAGATAAAGTAGCAGTTTTGAATATTTTATTTCAAACTCTATTGGTGACTTGAGAAAGCCTTCATCGACATTTTTCAAATCCATTATGAATGTACCATTACAATATTGGATGTAAAGCATAAACTATCAGTGATCTAAGTATCATGAAGATAGTTTTAGTTCATATGATACTAAATTATGATGAAATCCTTCAGCCTTTGAAGTTTTACCAAGATAGATTTGCCAAATCCAAAAATCGGTAACACTCAGCCATAGGCTTTATTCTTAGTTTTTGTAGAATTTAGTAATAGTTACTTGTGAAAATAGTTTTCCACCTTACATTAATATCTAAGTGATTCCTTCAAAATGCGAGTATTTCACAGTAGACCCCAGTTCGTGGGCGACTACTGCCAGGCTCCTTGTTCAGTATCACGTTACACCGCGGCTCCACGGGCACGTGATAAAGTGGATGATGAGACATACCAGGCGAAACGACACTGGAACTCTGAACTACATACGAAACTCTTAAAAACTTATCCTCTATACTACCTTCAGGTATATCATCAGTATGTATGTAACAGTATGGACGTCTAGCGGATATTTCTAGGATGATGTGTGGAACAGAATTTAGTCGACTGTTGTTTTGGTAAATAAAATATCTTTTTTTAGGTTACTGATACAAGTTAATGATAATGATGATGATAAATATGTGTAGGTCTACTTTTTGTGTGTGAAACTGTGAACAGATAAAAACAAAAACGTTTGCATAATCAGAGCGTTGAGTGTAACCACCTCAAATGGGTAGGTAGCGATTGTTGCGAACCCAAGCTTTTATACGATTATTTAATTTACGAGGATGATTCAAATTGATTCATAAAAAGTATCAAGATGAACAAAGTATTGTGGCACAAGGCCCTGCAAGCTGACACCAAGTTACGAGTGTGCACACAAAGGGATCGTTAGTCAACGGAGTGCTACCTACCACACCAGCCCATAACGCAGTTCATTATTTATATTAACAGTTTAGCGGCCAGTGGGCAGCTCTCCGATCCCGACTTATGGCTGCGTGAATATGCGTGGGCATTATTTGTACCCTTGTTAAGCGCTGAGGATATTATAAAAATGATTCCTTTATCCGTGCTGTGACACTCGCTGGAAATTGGTCCTCTAATTTATGATGACCATAAAAAAGGATTCGAAACCGTGCAGGCTGGAATTTCATTCATAAGAAGGCAGAGGCGTTCGGGTCTTTATGGATGGATGTTTTCATTAATTTAACGCGGATCCGGTGAATGCCACCGAGGTGTCGCGTGACAGCGGACACCAGATCTACAGATAGGTCGCGGCGCAGGGACTACTGTTCGTATCTAGGCCCGCAGGACGAGAGGTCACGTGACGTCACCGCCGCGGCACCTTGCGTCAATAACATGATGCCGATTGCGAAGGCTCGATAAGTTTGCCTGTTTCCAACATGAAGAAGTGCAAGTCGTGATCGGCCCGCGTTATGGATATTTACATATTAAATCGACATTCCTTGGAAGTCGAGTGCGTGACTTAATTTATTACTGCGATCAATGGAAAATAATTCTTAGATGTTTGAGAAGAACGGCCATTTGTCACTGCGGAGTGACCGGTGACGGTGATGCAGAGCGCGCGACAGGAGTCCGGGACCATTTCTGAAATGCCGCGGGCGCGCGGTATGCGCTCGGGGGCGCATCATCAGATAAGCGACAATAACTCGTTACGCGCTCCAAATAAGCCTCTGGAGGCATTAGTCACCTCCGTGACCGACGACCGGCGGCCGACAGTTCGCCTAATCCACTCAAAACATTCGGAGACATTTGTCGGCCGCGCCGGGATCGAGTGATCGATAGCGCGACTCCACAAAACGATAGATAAAAGCCGATAAGTCAGAATAAATATGACGCGAACAAAATCGGGAGATGTAAGTAATAAGATAAAAGTCAAACAATGATTCGACCGCGGATTCGCCGCGGCATAATTTATGTGACAACGCGTGATGGACGAGCGGCGACTTTCGGTAAACTATTTACATACGGCGGCGGCGCGCTGTCGGATTGGGTTCTGCTTGTGACAGAGGGTGGGGCTTAGTACCGAAAACAAATGTCACTGTTATTTATTAGGTTACGGTACTGAGCCTAAGAAGGGAATTATGGTACGGGCAGCCGTGAAACGGTTCGCTGGCACCTAAGCCGTATGAAAAATCTGAGATCTATGAGAGTCTAGCTCGAATTGAGAGGGATTTGTTGAAGTTTAAACTCGACTAGCCGGAGTTTCCTCAAGTTTGAGGGGGTGATGGGGGCATCCCCGGGCCGGCTCCGTCCCGCGGCCTCACTTCTAATTGAATCAAGAGCCCGCGGCCTCACCGGCGGCGCCGCGGTCGGCAATTCCCTTAACACGTCTACTTAGATTGCTTTCCACCGTAGCTGAGACGTTTTAGCTGAATTTTCCGGGAAAATCTTGTCAAGTTCCAGGGTGGAGCTTCCTCAACGATCTTTGTGTTGCTGAAACTACTTTTAAGAATTGAATTTGTGATAACAGAAGTTTAAAATAGATTCGATGAGATTGATATAGAAAAGCATGTCTCCAGTGTCGAGTGTGACGCGCTGGGACGAGGGTGGTTGTGGCGTGCAAGTAGAGGGAGCTGTCGCCGTGCATCGTCAGACACAAATAGCTCCGGTGGCTCCTCGGGCCGGGTCGTAGGTGTTCACGTTAGAGCGACAATCCCCGCGGAGACAGCGCGCTCCGGTTTTTATCTGCGCTCTGCTCGCCGCGCGCGCTCGACCGTGTAATTGGATGAGAACGGCGCGATCCCAATAGCGCGCCCTTATCTGTTCGCGGCAAATCCACCCCGCCCGGCCGCGCACCCCCGCGCCTCGCACGGCTCCGGCAATAAGTTTTTAGTGAGTAATTCAAGATAACCCCTTGATGTTGTTCATTTTCACACTTCCTTTCGCGAGAACAGCTCTTTATTGCGTAATATGTAACTGTCTCGTCGCCGCCGGTCCCGGGGGCGCGTACACAAACTTCGCCCCTTTTATGATGTTAATGCGATCGCCTCCGACCCTCGCTTATCTCTATAATGATAATTGCTTTTTCCGAAATTATTGTTTGATGTTGTCGCTTTGTGTAATATCGGGAAGTTCTGTAAATTGACTTTTGAGTTTTTAACGTTAGCAGGTAATCGCTTTAATGTGGAGTTGTGTTCGTTATCAGCTAATGTAAAAGCTTTGGGTCATCAAGTTTTCTTTGGTGTGGAACTTTGCCTGTTATCTAGTTATCGATATCGATGATTACATTGGTTATTATTATCATTATAAAGATAGTAGATTTACTTATGTTGTTTGTTAACAACAGTCCTTTGTTTCTATTACAAACATAGCTGGAAATAAAAGAGTCGAAATGTAAAAAAGTCCTCCCACCTTCCCAAAAAGGTTTTTAATCTGAGAGCCGCTGTACCTACGTCACCGTACACAGAGTTTTGTTTTATTTCGGGCGGAGGCTGCGAATTGTCGTCGTATTAGCCGGTATCAGATCGGGTCCCGCTGCTATCTCCCCCCCCTCGTCCCACCTGACTCCCCCTACTCCCCCTGCTCCCCCTCCTATACGGACATCCTCCAGTTTTGATTTCGCAGAATCAACAGATTATTTCCGCATTTCTGTGGAATAAAATTTATTGCGCCGTACGGATTTGCGATTTCGCAAATCTGTGTGGGTATTCGTTGTTTTTATGTAAAAGTTACTGCGGGTTCTATTGCACGTGTAGACATTTGGGAGAAAAAGGTTTTGGCAGCAGTATCGATTACGCATTACAATAAGTTTCCTTTACATCTACCAAATTTTTACATTATTTCGGAGTTTCATGTGTCTCCAATTACAATATGTACCTTTTTTATCTAGTAAATACAAAACACATAGTTATTATGGCATCGACTACTCATTTACTTAAATCTGTGTTTAATTTGAACATCACAACGTTACACTTGCTCTATTTAAAATGAAGAATAGCCAAAAATCGCGAACACGAGCCACGTCGGCGTAAAGCAGTGTTTAGACATGAGATACGGGGTCCCCCTGGGGAGCATCGGATAGCGGTGCAATATGACGACAGTTGCTGCTATCCCGAACAAAATGTTTACTCGCTTTGCAATGTCGTAGTATGTATTAGGTTTTATGATAATCATTTATGGTTTGTTTAAGTAGGCTTGTAGCGTAAATGCTAGGGTTAGGTACATAGGTTCCAATTCTATAAATGTCTCCAAACAATTAAAAATCTAGGTTTGCTTTAGCTTTTGGCCGATACATAAAATAACTATTTCTAAAATCAAATAAATAGATTACTTTTTCAGGCATCTTCCTACTCCTTACATATATTTAGTTGTATTAAGTGTTGACATAATAATATTGGTATTTACTTAGTACTTATAACAAGAGTAACTTGAGCCACTTGTTATATCAGTTGTACATACTCTGTGATTTCATTTCGTCACAATTGGCGATAACTTAGCTACTGCATTTACGTATACAAATATATTTAAATGTATACCAAAAGATTATTTATTTCAAGAGCTCCTTTACTAAGGCCTCGATATTAGAAGCACTCGATGCTCGACATGTTGGTTTCGCAAGACACGTATATCGGCAACTCTGTGCCGAAACCTTTTTTATTACGTTCATTATTTCGAGTGAAATTGCGAGAGCATTAACTTGAGTATAGGGTGGGACCAGTCGGCATATTACCCGCTGCCTTGTAATCAGCTGCTGCCGGCACCGACTCACAAACATACACATTAATTTATTAGCGAATTCTTGCGGTTCTCGGATTGAAAAACAATAATTTTAATGCTCTATGGAAGCTGTGTTGCGATCAAGTTTAAGACTATATTTTTGAGATTGCAAATTAGTTTCATGAAGTTTTATGTCGCTCTTAATACGAGGTATTTAGTTCCGAGGCTGGTACCGCGGCTCCAGGTGTAATGCCGTCCAGCTCCTAATACCGGCCGGGCAGAGAGGCCGCCGGCCGCCGCGGCCCGTGGCAACGCATCATAAACGTTCCATCGGCACTCGAGCCCTATAATTTTCTCCCTAATTTACCCATTTTAAACCTGTGATCCAAATTAGGATTTGCATAAAATTGCTAATGACAGTTAACGCAGTATTCGACGTGTCAAAATTGGCGTCTAAGCTATCCCAGTTTTATTATGGACTGTATTATCGCCGACATTGACCGAAATTGGGTTTGACTGGGTAATTTGGCATAAACACTCGTTCGAGCAGAAGCTAAAAAAGTTAATAGGATCCGTATCAGAAACATGGTCTGTATTGATTAGCGGTCGACCTTTACTCGGCCGACTATTGAAGGAATATTTAAATTTTACATGTAATTACTCTCGGGCTCATGAAAATAATGACGCAAGACTCGTAATAATACCTTCGGGTTAAAATGCGTAATTAAATCTTAGCGTTACTTATCATAAACGCGCCTTAGGGTCACAAATTGGCCACAAAAGTTGTTTTACGTCGCTTCGGTGCATATTTCTTTATGGGTGGCGGCAATAATAATTACTCTAACACTTTATTATAGCTAAATAATGATTGTAAGTGAGTGAGAGGCCCCTGCCGGTGGCGTGTCGCTGTGGCCTGTAATCTCGCGCCGGCCCCCAATCACGCATTTCTCACCCGAGCGCGTTGAAAAAATAATACCTTTCTCAGATTTGTCTATAATTTGCCGAATGCCGCCCGCCAGCGCCCGCCAGGCCGCGCCCGTCTCGGCCACCGCATCACCACAGACCAACACATTTTGTAGAAGGGAACAGGACAATCTGCCCGGAATGGTAAGAAAGGCATTATTTATTTGGGTGTTTTTACTATCCAAATGTTGAAAGTAAGTTTCATTTAAATAACACACGGGACACAGTGTACCTCACATAATTATATGCAAAATCTTTAATCAGTAGGTAATTAACATTGTTATAAACTAAATCCATTATGTATGTAGATAACTTCCAAGAAAGACAAGGAGTGACAAATATTAATAAAAGAAAATGGCGCGTCAAAATGTTTCAAACCAACATACACTCAGGCATAAACTTTCACCTTTTTAATTATTAGTCTGATTACAATAAGATTATAAAAATTCTCAGTTCCGTTCTATATAAAAAGAGTTTTCATATCCACGCGACGTATTAGAAGTTCCGTAGCTGCGCGCGCGCAGTCCAACAGATGGCTCCACCGCACTCAAAATAACGCCAGAATAAAATTATATTCTTTTCTCTTATTGTGTTGTTTAGACAGAAGCTTTCTATGAAACCTGCACTGTAATTTACGGTGATATTAGAAGAATGACTTCGATTCGGTGGAGTTAATAGATTTTGATAAAAAAGATTTAGTAGTGGTTAACTTAAAAATAGGTTACATGAAAAAGTGAAAATATTCGTCGCCACTGTACCCATCATCATCATCCACAGCCCTTGGGATCCCACTGCTGGGTATAGGCCTCCCTTTGTATCATCTGCGTCGATCTTGTTCAGACCTCATCTTGGTTGGACCCTCGACTATACCCAGCAATGCATAATAAGTTATGGATAAGTTTTTTTCAAAGTACATATATAATAAAAACACTTGGAGTATTAAATTGTGAACGGAGCTCCATAGCGTCCCAAGTTCTTTTATGAATGACTTCATACTCATAGTGTTACCAAAACATCCCAAATTACCGATGTCAAGGGAAATTAAACACACTTTTTCTGATTTTTTCACGAGTTGTGTTCATGATTTGACTTTTCGCTGACGTTTGAGTGACAGTTACTTTCAACAATAGAATTAACCGTGTCCGAAATCTGACAGAAAATGGAAACATGCCCGACAGGCTGAGCTCAAAAGAAATCTGTTTTGCTGTGATTTTGGTGCAATGTGTATAAAAGAATAATGGCAAAGAAAGTAACAAAAACAATATTACACAATTTGGTATAACTTTAGCTGATACTTCCGCCACGTTTTGTGAGATTCTCACGATTGAATCTAATACTTATTAAAGAACATAATTTTTTTATACTCTCATATAAGAGGTTTTTGAACCTCTTATATGAGAGTAAGTATAGAGAAATAAATTATTTTCTCATGTTTTATTTATTGTTATGAATCAAATTATGGCGTTGACGTATGTACATATGTTAATTCATCATCACTTCCAAAATTCGTTTTCACCGTAAATTTAGAAATGTATGATTTATCTGCCTGTAATTTTCAGCTAATGAAACCGTCAGCAGGTATAAAAATATCCCAGCAGAAGTATGTATTGTATTAAGTCAGTAGGTGCAATTATATATTATAGAGATCACAGATAATTATGTCATAATTATGTGTACGTAAACATTACCTTTTTTTGCAATTCTCACTGCATTGCGAAAGCTGTTATAAAAGTATGTCGAGCAATCTGTAGCATCGCACTAAGTCGCTCGAGAATGTCCTGTGACATTCATCCTCGATCGCTGAACAAAATTAAATCGATATAAACATGCAGTACTCTGGAACCAGCTGGTATGGATGTGGCAGCACTGGGAAATTTATTTCTATAATTACAACTACAAAAGCTATCATTTTCTTGGAATAAAATAACGAACGATAAAAAAATACACCTATTAATTATCGTAGTGTCTTTTAAATTACTTAGGATAACACTGTAAGGATGTAATAAAAGTTTCCCACAACTTATTGCGTTTGAAAAATAATTTCAAAAATATTCTAGAGAGTTTTATTGCATTATTTTATTACATCACTTCTTCTTATCGAATGGGAATGGCCAACTCTGGTGCCGAGATTTTATCAAGCCGCCCTAAGGGCCTCTGACATGGCTTAACGACTGCCGTACTAGACAAACAGCCGGTACATACAATTTGACGTGTCATCCGACCCACGGAAGCGCCCAAAATGGAATGCCTCTTGTCGGTCACCCATCCGCGGAATGACCGCGTCGACCTTAGCTTAACTTTGGTAATCGCTTGCGATTGCCTCCGCTAGCTGAGATTTGATCAAAGTCTCAATCTAAAGATTTACCAAAAGGCACGGTAAATGTCCGGAAAAAGATTTTTGGTGTTTGTTCTAGGATTTACCGGTAAATCCTGGACAATATCTGGGACCAAATACTCTTATATATCTCTCGCTTGTACAACAATTTAATGGTTATTTCGCGAGCGTAGTTAAACAACAATTCCAGCCACCTACATCATTTGCACACCTTACCTTATCCAGGCTGGGCCACACAGCTCGAACTGTCAAGAGACATGAACGATCGGTTTTTGAACATTCTCCGGACTCTGCCATCAAATCGCAACTCTCCGGGACACTGTCCATTCAATAAGACAACCTCGTGTTATGCCAGATCGATACTTATCTCGCATCTACAGATAACCACTGGTTTTTAATTTTTAACCATCAATGGAAAAGAAGGACATTTTCGACGTGAATGTGTATTTTGAATCAGTGATTCCTTTTTTTGTCCGAAGATTGCATATAATTTTATCTTAGTCCAAAGTCTTTCACTTTTTCAATTCAAAAAAGTCTGCACTGACTGTAAATAACTTTTTTTGAACATGACTATTATATAATGTTTTATGTATAGGTAATATCTAACGGACCAGAAAATTTTTAAGTGTTTACGACTACATACACATAACATTACAGTAGAAAAGCATTATTAGAGCATTTTAGGAAAATCGTTTCATAAAACCATTTTTCCTAAAACCATTTTGTATTATGTATTCTGTGATAAAACTAAAAACAAACGATTTTGTATTATAATACTAGTATGCAATTAAAAAGCCATACTAGGATATTTAAAAAATATCGACTATTTCATATATTTTTTTCCATTTCTCCAGTTATTCAATCAAGAAGACCATCGACAGACGGTGGCAGGTGGAGGTATGGATTTGACGCTCGTTCGATAAATTGGAGTGACGGCTGACAGGCCAAGTTGAGCAAGAGCTGCTGCCGTGGCTTTGCCAGATTAGATCGTGTTTGGTTTGAGAGGCTTTTTATTTCTTTTGTTGGTAGTTCTGGTCTTGAACACATCATTGAAGAACCATCCCTGTAAGTTTTCGCACGATAATTGAAATGGTTGAAAAGGTTTTTTATTTTATATTTATCTGTAGAATTACTACAACAAACACAAAAACAATTACTACATGTGCTGATGGAAGGCATCATTTTGATTCTGAGCCTTTAATATTTATATTGACAGTTTAAATAGGTTCTGAATATCTTTATTATCGCACTTTGTACTCATGACTATAAAATATTGATTCTTAAGTTTTTGAATTATTCGGGACTGAAGAAAATACATACCATTTTTGACAATGCCCCTTTACACCTGCTTTTATTATTATAATTATTACTAATGTACTTATAAAATTTTTAATTATTGTATGTGGTGTAGTATAAATGTATAACCAACTTGACGCGTCGTTTTGAACTATATTTATTATTTTGTAAACCACTTGTATTAAAATATCACATAACTGACAATAAAAGAATCTGAATCTGAATAATATTATTACATAGTATAAGAAGCCTATCTAAGTAAAAAAATCGATAACAAAACTCTTATAATCCAAACAGTGCAGCAGTTTGTTTGTTGATCGCTGTGGCGGCCTGTGATCCATATAATATCTTTTGTCACTTTTTATAGTTGTCGCTCCGCTTGTGACGGATTACTGCCCTCAGCCGATTATGCCGCTTTTGTTGCATCGCGTTTGGTCCAGCCGACCTTTGTTGTCACTCGGATATTGATACTATTATCCTGGTTTAACACGGATTTGTGTAAAAAAACTTAAAAGCATACCAAAATATTGTACATTTTACATGCAGAGCGCTACATTGGTGCTATGAAAACACGTGAAACCATAGAATTAGTTTTTGCCTGTACATAGTTTTTTTTATTTAAGTGAAAAGACGAAGAAAACAAAAGCGACGGCCGATACAATCATACCTTGGATAAGTGTTCGTAACCAAAACATTATTCATGTATCTTTTGGGTTCGTGTGCTTCTGAGGCTCAAAAAAAATGTTCGGCACAAAACAGAAGTCACTAGGCAATGACACAGATCTCATTGTAATTCGAAAATGTATACATATATACAAACTCACCTACTATGTTGAAAATAGAAAATTATTTATTTTATGACAAGAAATTACATACGAACATAACATTCAAGAAAGTAAGACAAACACATTTTGCACATACACAATTTCCTGTCACAAGCCGGCCTTAACTCAGCATGTGCTGACTATATGTATGTAAGTACTTTTACTTACGCACTTACTTACTTCTTCTACGCGCGAAGCGCTTTGCTTCTACCTTCGTAGTAAGGACGGCGAGACTATGGAACTCTCTACCTGGAGCCCTGTTCCCAGATAATTATAACCCAGGGGTCTTCAAATCTAGAGTAAATAGGTTTCTTCTAGGCAAGCGTGCTACATCTTAGACTATAGCGGTGCTTAACATCAGACAGGCTATAGTCTAACATAAGCCTATTCCGAGTAAAAAAAAAAAAAAACTTTTGTAGTTTAGTCACCGGTAAACAGATACTGATAGAGGCTCACAAGTTCAACAAACGAGAATCAATTGTTCGACCAGATCAGCTATCAGCGCGCTGCGTGTCCGTAAATCATGATCAGCCGATGATCGGCCGTGATACGCCGTCAGAATAGACTGCTTCTAGCTTTTTGTTTGTAATTTGTGTCTGTTGGATGACTTGCGTGGACGCGGTAGTGCGCTGAAAGACCGCTCACGTTGGTATTCGGTTAGTTAGTCCAAATCTACTAGCTTTCTCGTTCCTCTATGCACATATTGAGGACTTTGCCCAATAGACACCTCAATCGTACAAGGATGCCAAGCGTCTATCGTGGCGTACCTGCCATATTTTGTTTTATAGTTTTATCAAAAACATGGTTTATTTTTTTAATAGAAAGTGCTAAACCATAAGGCAATCTCTGTTATCTCTTAATTATTCCTTTCCATCCAATGGTTGCCTGGAAGAGATTGCTTTTAGCAATAAGGCCGCCACTTGTGGCACTAGTATGAGTATTTTTTTCTTCTTCTTTCTTTTTAATTTTATCGTGTGTTACAATAAAGAATTTTTTATCTCTATTCTATCAATATGGGTTGTAAGAAGACGAGTTCGTTTAAATAATCTTTTTTAGGGAGGACATCTACAATTCACCTCAGAATTACTTAACTAACTCTTATTTTATTTATTTATGAGTATTTCCTTCTAATCAGCAGCATGAGAATATGCACAAGCGGCTCTAAAATTAACTGCCCTAAGATGTCTCTGAATACTGTTATCGATGGTTTAGTCATCCCAAATCAATCGATTGTTATTGTCTCTACGTCATTGGACTGTGAAGTATGTGAGCTCGGAATGTTCCAGTAAGTTTTATTCGTTTGTTACCCAACTAGCGACCTGAGGGATGAGTTAAAATCCGTACCGGTTAACTTCGAGCGCGACCGGTGGCAGCACTTTCTTAATTTGACTTTCAATATCGTATATTAGGTCATGTGTCTATTCTTTTAGTTTTGCTTTTATCCACGTGCACAGTTATCTTGCAAAGACTGTGGGGATTGGCAGGCCAGCGTGGAAGCCGCAATTACTGACGGCTTTACGTCAGGACTCCAACTTGAACTACTAATCGCGAGGGTCACGGGGACATATACCTAATCTCTGCTCATGTGATACGTGACTTCGCTTAATTTTGTGCAGTTGGGAAAAAATAAAATATAAAATTTAAAATCAATAAAATTAATTTATTAATCTTATTATTAAATAAATTTTAAATTATTTTTTTTCTAAAATAACTATATTTAAGTACCAACTTTCTACAACCAGGCCAAATATGGTGCTGTTGAAAAATATACAATATTATTTTAGTACCTAGGCCATGAAGCCTTAATATATATAACTATATACTTAAGTACGTAGGTATCCTAGGTATTAAGATGAACCCAGTCGACTTTCGACTCACGATTTTCACGTGTTTTGGGCAAATACCGAAATCCTGTAAAATGATGTGTATTTACATAGGTATATTTGTTCTAATTGTGAAGTTTCTAGTTTCTTTACCTTGAATATCAATCAACCTACTTTAGTCAGCTGAGCTAAGTACTTTTCATTGACTAGACAGAACTCCGCAGTTACCTATGTAGGTATATATCTACTTACAATGTGATTGTGATCTCAATTGATATTTAGCTGAAGCGTATCGAACCATTTATAAAGGTTAGCTTACCAATGTGACCTCCAACAAATGTTGATTTATGAATACACTTTGCATTGTTTATTTTATATGAGAAATTTAGGGCAAACTACGTGCTATCTAAAAATCATGACATGATTTGGTTTGCGTAACAGTTTCCAAACAAAAAATAAGCTGTTTACGAGAGTTGATGATTGATCTGTTTTTTTTTATACCTACCATATTGGAAAGATTCTCAATAAGGAAACTAGAGTGGTACACTATATAAATGTACCTGCGAATTAAATCATAACTAAAAAATATGTACTCGGAGACTTGTCTAAAAAATCCATGTGCTGCCATAAGGGTGTTCTCCGTCTCTAGTCAGAAAGCCAGAAAGGCGAGGAGTAAAAACTCCGATCGATCACAAGGTCCGTCCTCGTGCGGTGGTATGCATCCCACGTCACCTGTCCGATTAGCATCACCTCCTTTATGCGGGTCATCCACTGACACTCCGCCACAAATTGAAATCTGTTTCGTTATGCGTCAAACAAACTAGCTGACGTGGAGAAATACCTTGGATTAGAACATGACTAATAACCCCCGACCGCAACCATATGCTCGTCTACGATATGACGTCGCGTGCGCTCTAACTGCTCCAACCAATCAACATGATAGCGAGCGCTCAATATCGAGTTTCCATTACCGAGCAAAATATCAACAGTCGAACAATCGACGGTCTAATTGATTAACAAAACAACGTTCTGCGGGAGCTCGTCGCTTCCTCCTTGCATAAATTAATCCAAATTAAAAGCAGCGGTCCGTATGGAACGGCGAGCATTAACCCAGCGGCCCTAGAGACTCCATTACGGGCAATAAAATGCCTATTATTATCGAGGGCCGAAAAGCTGATGCACGCGATGCAATTACTTGATTGGCGGTGTTCTGGTGCGCTCCCGAGCGATTGATGGCGGACGTAATTAGAAAACACTTCAGCTTGTGTCTTCATCGGCGCAATCTTAATAGCGGCCAGCACTTACGAGTCAAGCACACGTGCTACCGGAACCGACGCGCCGTATCGATAATTTGATTGATGCAGTTGAACAAACATCGTGCTATAATGAAACACTCTTCAAAGAAATGTGATTTAAGCAGACAGTCGAATGCAGCATTCCTAAATCTTTTAAGCGTGAATCAGCAATGAATGATTGTTGTTATTCGCAAGGTTTTTGTCCGTTCCACGTCTCACGAGCGCATGCAGTTGTTGTTCAGCTCAAGTAGTTCCTTAGCTGCTTTGCAAATGATACAAACCATCAGGCGGAGAGTGTGCGCGCGATATGGCCGACACCTCGCAGATTTATGGCGGGCTGATACCGCCGCTATTTCCGGACAATATTGATATTTCCCACTGCCGGCTATTAACTTCCAGCGCTGAAGTACAGCGCAAAGTGAACTGATTCATTCGCAATATCGCCATTACCGTACCTCTTTTGGGGAATTATCTCGCTCTGCCGTTTCTCGATTTGGACGCACACTTCAGTTTCATTATTTCAGCTGCGAGATAATCCCCGCTCCATGGAAGCGGCGGCTTTTTACTATTTACCGCGGCTTTGTCCGTGACGTATGCAGCGAGCTCTACAGTCTCCGAGATTTTCTTAGCTTCTTAGCCTCGTTGCATAAGTTGGCGGCGGAGACCATAAGCGCCGCGCCGTCGTCCGGCGCCGCGCGGCTCCGGCGGCCCGCAAGTAATCAACCTATTAATAAGGGGATCAGCTCTAATGCGACCAATTAAAACGGCGACTTCATCTTGAGACACCCGCAGTTTTTGGGCTCGTTCCATCGGGATTAGGATCACTTCGGCGCACTTACGGAGTTTACTGTCTGCCGTTCCAGTTTTCGTGCGTCTCGTTTTCGTATTAATATTATGGAAATGCGCAGTATTAATATTCAATTGTCGATAACATTCATCGCCCGTAATTTTAGCCGTGGGCGAGCATTAAGTATGGACCGTGACCGCGTTGACAGGGCGGGAGGAGGGCGGGCGGTGCCTTTGTCGGCGGGCCTTTGATGCGTGGCTGCGCGGGCGCCGCCGGTAGCCACGGCGAGTGCCAGTTTACGACCACCGCCGGGTTTACTGCTGCCTGCAGCTTCAATCAATAAGCGCGAACAGCCATTAGCTTGCACCACGGGGCCAACTACTCATCTACTGCATTATACACGCTTACACTCATTTCCTTTGATTTCTAACTAGTGTACATTTGGACGGACACGCATAAAAATAACCATAAAACACAACCCAGGCTTATTAGTGAAGGCATGTGAACAGCAAGCAAATGTTAGCAAAAGTTTGTAGCACGTTATCACGAGATGTATAGGAAAACAGAAAATATCCTTGTTTATAACAGCGGGCTTTAAAATATAAGCGCACGGCTATTAAATCAAACTTTATTCTTCCACTAAAAGCAGGTACTAACGTATCGTATCGCGATGTCTAATTCGAAAAAAACTCTCAATATCGGGCCACTAATTTAAGCTTCAAAGGTCCCGAGACGATTTCCGAATTTCATAAACTAATTTGAATATGTTCGACAGTGCGTCTGGGCTCTAAGTTATTCAGTTTCATCAAAATTTGGCGGAATATTTATGTGATTTAATGAGAAAGTATGGTGTATGGCATTGCCTAGAGCTGCCTTCATAGTAGCGTATGCGTAATGAGGGCCGGCCGGTTGAATCAATCAATTATATTGTGTGACATCGGCGTCAGATCGAGTAGCGGATCCGGCCTTCTCACAACCAATATATTTAGTGAAATGCAGCGGGGCTGCGAAATAAGCGGGTTGAAACCTCAATGGTGGATATTTTTGCAACTTCACTTCACTCTGACTTTTTAAAGTCAGAGGCAAAGTACGATTGTGTATTCGTTTTATTAGCTTGTATGAATTTATACATATATTTATAAGTAAATTTCGTAAACTCTTGAAATTGCTGGGTCAAATGAATTGAATTGGTCGTTCAAATATCTTTTGGAAATATGTAAAAGAAACTACTGGCGAGTCTCGTCTTGGACGCCGTGACGAGCGGTCGCTTTCGGGAACGGTCAATAGAGCCTCGTCAATACAATTGATCCAGTAAACAATAGGCACAACATCTGCCAGCGGCTAGCGCAATGGCTGCGAGCAAAGCTTGACGGTTTCTAGCTTAGGTAAATTTCCTGGCCCCGCGAAAAGTGACTATAATCAAGTGCCGTGCAACGCGTGTTTATAATCTTTACATGTATCAGTGAGTGACAACCAGTGTACGTGACCCGCCACCAGAGGCCACCGGTAACAGCGGTATCAGCGCCCAGCGCGGGGAAACCCACTCCAACAAAAGGAAAACTCGGTGAGCTTGTTCCATATTAGCCACACGTGGTCTAAACCCCTTTTCTTCGGTCTCTCCTTCCTCAATATCCTAAGATATTGTCTAGACGTCTGCCACGAGGGACAAGTCTGTTTTCAAGCAGCCCATACCAGCAACCAACACCGTACGGTCACATCGGTTACTTATACCTAGATCAAACCTACGCGTAACTAGCTTATCCGATTTCAAAATACATATTTACACAAACTGCAGTAAAAACCTGCTAAATTTACAAGGGTAGACTAGATTACACGATCTCATACCACGGACGTAATTACTCGTAACGTATGCGAAAACACAGACAATCTACTTTCCCAAGGCAAACACAAAAGCCTAAATACGAGTAAAAACTACACACATCTGCAGGCCCGTTTGGACAATAACTTAAGATTTTAAAAAGGCGCGTGAAATATTACTCTATCCATTCCCAAAACAAATACCGACCCATAAAACTAAGCAATAAATAGACCATTAACAATACAACCAAAAAAAAAAACCCTTCTTAAAATCATCTGCTAATTTCCGCCACAGCTTTGCAGCTGTGTGTTTTAGGGTTTTTTTTTTTTTTTTTTAGGATGACCCACCCGATGTCACCCCCTGGGTCATCCTTTGTTAAACATAGCTCAAAATTTACTTCTAATTGTAGTCATTTTTTCTACGTACAATAAAGCCCAGACGTTTGTTTTATACACATAACACACTAGTACATAAAGCGTAATTAATAGACTTATTCCAAATGACTCGTACTTAGAGTTGCTAGACGAGACCCAAGTACTCACTCGAGTGCTACTTACTCCCCTTTTCCGTTAAAGGCAAAAGGGAACTAGTATAGTGCATGATACACCAGTTAACTAATAAGTAATACATAGTATATAAGCTTCCTTCACAGCCCCAAGCACGCGCATACCTGAAAGATATCACGAGCTAGCCACGACAACCCGTCCTCTGCGATACCGCCACGGTAAGGCACAAAGCCGATATGAAAATAGGGACCCTATCGTAAAAATACCAGGAGACGGCAACTGCTTGTATCGCGCTTATAGCCCACCAAATTAACGACTTGTATGGCCTAACCTTTGACCACCAACACATTCGACGAGACCTCGCACGCCACGTTGAGGAAAACCAAAACGATCCACAAATGTACCTAGCGAACAGAAGTAATCTAGATAGCTCAGCACAAAGCAAACAAATCAGGAACTACATTCTATCACAATACCAAGATGGCACATGGGGCGGCACAGACATACTTATAGCGGCAGCGGAATATTATAGTATTAACGTCAAAATCTCTCAAAAAAAAAATACCCCGCTACAAGAAACAGTATGTTTCTCTCCTAAGGCACCAAACGACACCGCAGGTAGCATAGGTCTAATAATTACGGGGAACCACTTTGATTGCTATGAAAATCACCTAGGAGTAATAAGTACAAGCACCACGCAAAATGACCTAAGTCTAACTCTTGAAACTAGCACCCCAGAGGAGAATACCAGATGAGTCCGGATACAAACTTGCCCGCCCCAGGTCACACCAAACAACAAAAACAGGTAGTAAATGAAAACATAAACATTGCCACATGGAATGTTAGAGGCGCCGCAACGTTGACTAAAAAACGAGAGATTGACGAGTTTCTAGACGGAAAATCTATCCATATTGCCTGCCTACAGGAAACTCACTTAAAATCCGGGACCTAAGAATCTAGTCACTATACATGGCACCTAAGCGGAAACAACAACAGAAGAGGCCAAGCTATTCTCATAAGAAAAAGCAGCGGCCTAAGGCTGAACTGGACTAAAGCAAACACAAACAATATGGTTGCTTCAATAGATACAAGCAGTGGAGCCTCTCTATTCATTACTACAACGCACAGGTCCAATTTAACGTCATCAGCAGCAAACGACGCGACTCGGCTACTACAACTGACCAAGAATAAACCAAGAAACTCAATAACAATCATACGAGGTGACCTCAACGCCCACATAGGACTCACAGATACACATGAACTTCGCGATAAAAATCAAAGAGGCAAAAATCTCCCACACCAAACAAGTAACGAAACGGGAAAATCTCCGATTGGACAAATCATTCGGCCGGCGCAGCTGTAAACTGACTTGGACGTCGGGAAACAAAACATCGCAAATATACCATATAATGACAGATGCCAAAAACAACCAGATTTTTAATTACATCAAAGGTGAAAAAACAATCCTATCTGACCATAGAATCATATGGGGAAACCTGAAGCCCCTCACCACAGAATAAATAATACAACAGAAACCTATCTCCCTGTTCCGAACACGCAGCGAGCGGAGGGCACAGTAAAGTACGATCGACAGTCGTGGATCAAACGGCACATCACTCCCCAAAGTATGAGAAATTTGTTTGTATTGTATCAATAGGTAACTATATCTAGCTACTTTAATAAGCAATTTATAGTTGAATTCGAGAAAAACAGGATTAATTTAGTAAACATTTTAGGAAAAAAAAAATTGTAAATACATACTTTGTTATAATAACACATAAAAAATAATTACTGATAAAGTATTAATTTATCGAAATATAATTCACTGAGAATTAAGTATAAACACTAAAATAATACAATTTTATTATTGTACTAAATCTACATTCCTAATGGCAACCATGATAACTTTGAGAGACTCGAACTGTATGCAGTGAAATATGAACCGTAAATCGAAACGTTAAATATCAATTTGGCTTGCGCGTAGGTTACGAACGTACGCTGCGAACGTATTTTGATAGCGTGGCGCGTTTTTGTTCAAAGTTAGGTCGCCCTGCCCTCACGTTAAATTCCAATAGGGACTCTACGAGACCTCCAATAAGACTAACCAGGGCCAACGTTGCGAACGAGTTTGACTACAAAACCCTAAACTACGAGATGCTTCAAAGTAACACCACGCGAAAAAAAAAAAAAATAAAAAAAAAAAAAACCAAGAAACTTCATTAGAGGAAACCAAAAAGAGCAGGAACGGCGAAAACCGAAAAGAGCCGCTATCGTGGGAAGTGATAACAAACGTCATGAAGATGGCGACCAATAAGACTATCAAACATGAAAGAAGGTACTCTAAGGCTAGAGAAGAGGCAATTACAAACCTACAGAAGGCGAAGTTCTATTAGAAGCATCACCCTCAAGATATAGAGGCTAGAAATACACTTAAAGAGTGCCGGCGCCGTTTGCAAGAGATCGAAGCAACGGAAGATCTTAAAGTTGGTAGACCTAACTATACGTGGAAGGATTCTTTATCTCATGAAACGGACCCCAGGAAAACATCTGACTGGCAGGACATGGCGAAAAACAAAGGAGACTTTATAAGAGCTGCCAGGGAGATCTATAAGATGGCAGAAACCGACAGCGAATCTGATGAGGAAACAGAACGACATACCAACAGGCAGGCACCAACCATACCCCAGGAAAGGCCGTCAGATGACACAAGAACAATCCCTTAGCGACATAGGATCTATTCGACCCACATTAAAGATCCACCTACTACACCCGACGCGGTTATGATTACTCACAATAGAACCAACATTACACAGCGAACATATTAAGATAGTGCTTGCAAAGCCAAACACTAACAAACCCCAAGATGGGTCAACTCAATAATCAACGAACACCATTTTTTACTAACGCTTATCCCTATCCTTAATAACAACCTTCTCCAAATCGGCGTCTGGCTGCATAGCCGGTCGACTACCATCCCGGAGCGTTAGCACAAAACCACGCTCCACAACCTCGTGCCCCCCGGTATGCCGGTTTGACCGGAGCAGGCTTGTCCTGGCTGGGTGCGGTACCTATGTTCATGTTCCTATGTTCATGAAATATGTAAAAGAAACTACTGTTCTTTATACAAACGAGGGACGATAGTTTTCAGCAACCTAACAGTTTACTTTATAAAACTATGTTTGATTTCAGTTGAACATTGACCACTGTTATCATTATTTCTTAGGTCGTAAATATAACTCATAAGTGTATATTCATACAAAATTTCACTAGTATGTATATTTTTGGCATCTACCTATATATATTTCATTCTTATCCATCCGCGAATTCCGTGGCCAATCGTTTAGCCGCCGTTTACGGCTACAAGGCAGCGCCGCGCCGGGCAAAAACCTTACATCATCAACACCGTCCGAGATGGAAGGTAATTAGTTTCCGCGAGGGATGGTGCTGTGCAATAATGCAGCAGTCAAATTTATACCACATACCACTGTTTTTTTAAATAATAATAATCATCATCATCATCAGCCTGTTATCACCCACTGCTGAGCATATGCCTCTCTTCTTGTACGTCCTGGTCCTGCGCAGATTGAATCCAGGTGCTCCCTGCGGTAATTCTAAGGCGTCAACCCGCCTTATAAAGCTTAAATAATATTTACAATAAATGTTATACACAAACAAGGGGGATAATTAAACATGCTAGATCTAAATACCTACAATATATAAAGAAAGCACTCAAAAATATTTAGAAAAAGTTAAAGATTATCAAAGTGCTTTAGCCCACCGCCAGAGGGCAGCGTACCCCTACCTAGTCATAAAACTGGATAGATATATTGTTTTAATAAAAACGTAACAATATTAGGTGTTTTTATTATTTTTTATGTACAAAATAAGAAATAGAAGACTTTTTCTAAATCATTTCTACCAATACTTTATGTTCAATACGTTTTTATAGACATATGTACATACTTATACACAATTTCTTTAAAAAATACCGAGTTGTCTGAAAAAGAGTCTCTTGGTTCCATTTTGCATATGATTGGTTCGGTAATAAAATGATATCGTTTCGGTTTATGATACGCGGTAATAGGCGATACCGATCCAGCCCCGACCGAATTTGCAAAAAACGGCCACCAATTCAACACTCATTCCAATTGTAGCGATAGCAGAATAAAATATTAAAAATTTACTAAAAAAATTACTAATAAATATTAATAAAAACGTGTAAAAGTATCAACTATAATAGTTTTTCGATACATACCTACGCAATGGACTTTAAATTTAATTTGAACAATCACAATGACTTACGAAATAATGTACGTACTATAGGTACGCTATAGGTACTGTAGGTATTTTCTAAATGGCTTTCAATATCCTTAGAATATGAAATCAGAGTAATGACCAGAATATCTCTGTTTGGTGACCCATCCAAGGACTGCCCGATTTGCCCGTTGCTTAACTTTCGTAATCTCACATCCTGAAACCCAAAATAAAAACCGGAATAAGTTTTGCTGCGAGTGTTTCATGTCAATTCCTTGCCTGGTTGTTTTGCTGACGCTACCAAGCGGGGAGAACAAAGAACTAACAGGTGCTTAAATTGCGTTCAAACATAATCGAGCTGCGTTCAATATTCCTCCGTCTTCCATAATTCAGCGCAATTGATGCTTCCAATATAAATAAAACAAAATTGTGGATTCATTTCTATAGAGATACGGATTGAAATGGTAAGTCAGATTGTATGAAAACATGTCTTTGATTTATGCAGAAATCATATCTCCACGCGTCTTATAAAATTGCAAGACTGGCTATAGATAGTAAGGTAAGTAAACCTGAAAAGCTGCCTTGTTCTATCTATTGTTATGTAAAATTAAATAACCATAAATCTAGGATGTATCAATAGAACTAAGTACAGGGAAAAAATAACTAAATACTATATAATAATATATACCTAAGAAAAAAAATTCAACTGTGAAAATTATAGTAAACTATCCGATCGCTAAAAGTCGGTAAAAGCGAGTGTGGCTCAGCGGTTCCAGTGTCTACTTTTAATACAGACGTAGTCTGGTTCGGATACGACCCTACGCCAATGACTTGTATTTTCAAGTTAAGTGTAGATATGCACTCGCTTAACGGTGAAGGAAACATCGTGAGGAAACCGACATGTTTGAGGACTACAAAATCCGATGACATGTGTCTTCCGTGGAAGGACCTGGGCGCCCACCACGTTGTATCTGCACAAGAGAAACCCCTAACGAATTAATTCTGTGAGGGAGTCACAACCCTCAGCCATGAGGAAGTTCGACTCAAGAGAGAACCGGCTAATTGCGTCACTAGAATATATTGTTTTTTTTCGTCACACACACGACGCAAAATTGCGGCAATGCTGCAGAAGCAGTTTAGAAAAGTTACAGTTCCAGATATTTTTCTAATTAGGTAATTATATAGCATAAGCAGCACTAGTGATAATACTGTTTGCACCTGTAATGTACTTATTAAGTTTTCAAGTAGGCAGATACCTCTTCCCATTCACCAGCACTTTTCCGTACCTCTCAAGTACTCAGAAACTCTTAGATATCGAGTGACTGGCGCCAGGTTTAAAAGGAGCCGATGGCACCTACACTACACCCGACTACTTGACGAGAATATTGCTTACTGTGCACTTATACAGAGCTACTGGTGACTAAAATACTGACTTAGGGGTTGCCAAGTACATCTAAACTTAATAATCAAAACATAACTCAGGAGTTTACTCTAGAGTCTTAAGAAATTTGATATTTTTTATTGCGAATGATTTTTTGAGGCTATCGCAACGTAAATTATCGACTGCTGTCTAGAGTTATAAAAAAATTTAATTAAAACAACTTGTGTATGCCATATAACTATTTGTGAGGTACATGTATGAAATTTTTGCGGTAGGTACATAATTTTAACTAACGAGGAATTTGTTGTTCATAAGGGAAGTTTTATAATCAAACTGGCTAATTTATTTTAGTAAAATCGTAAAAAAGGGATAAAAACTTGTAAAGTACAGATCTAGTCAAGTGTTTTTTTTGTGTGAATCAGCCATGACGTTATTTTAACTAATTGCAAATTTGCCCGATTCTACCTTATTCAAGCAAATAACCCTGTATCCTAACTATGGTTCTGTAAGTATGTTTAATCTCTAGAGCAGGCGCCAAGCCCATCATGCATTTAGTACTAAAAATAGATTTAAAAAACCTCTCGCATGCCTCTTATGAAGAAAAACTGCATATGGCTCGGTTATCTACAAGTAGATGCTACTGAAGAAATGGAGCGGCCCTTTGTAGAGCGCTACCTACTTCGTAACATCAAGTGAGACTGGTGGAGAGAATCTGTGGATCTGTGAAGTGGTTGGATTTTTTAACGAAATGGTTTCTGTGGGTTTTGAGGCCTAGTTAAATAGTTTGGTTTTACAACTTACTTGTAGTAACATGTACAATGTACATATGATTATATAAATTGTTAAAGTTTAACCAATATAGGTACTGATTTTTTAATATTGTCTTTGATATTTTATATCAAGTTGTTTGTTAAGCATGTTCATAAATATAGAAGTTTAATGTCAGATATATTATGTACCTACTTGAATTTACAAAATGAATTCAATATTGCAAGCCATCCATTCAAATATAATACGCAAATGATAAAATTGTAGCCCCACATTTACTCGACCAAATATACACAATACAAGAAATACCATTACCTAAAAAACCACTCCAGGCATCATTATTAACACATCTGGCTCACGGAAACGTCTCTCTTCACCACACAGTTGATCACAATTGTCAGCAATTAACAGACTGCAAAAAAACTAGACCACCCTGATGGAAAACACCTTGGCTAATGTGTCAGTTGACAAACCAAGTCGTAAAAAATGTAGTTTTGCAACCGGCAGGGGGCGGGGATGTGTCCAAACATCGGACCTACGGCGGTGACCACGTGCTGGCATTTTTTATTGTGTGGAGTGTATAGGATGATATTTTATATGAGTGTTTAACTGTATTTAAAGTTTCGCTGGTCTATTCTAAAAATAAATTTAAGGAAACGTTAGGTTACTCGTATATTAAGCTGTGCCGTTCAGTTGTTATAAACCTGTGCGTGATAGCATGTCTATGGAGTTAAAAGACCACTCCACTGAAACTACATACTTTCTTCACCCACCTTATTTAGCGACAAGATTACCTACAGTAAATATGTCAAAAATACCTACTAAATAGAAGTGTTGTAAATGAATGCAACTGCATATTAAATTCGTATGCTTTCCATCACGTTTGTGTTTTGGCCTTCTCATCATTTAGTATTGCCAACATTGAAATAAAATCAAACAAATGAAGATAATATGTATCTAACACTAAGAAATACACATAATGTCGAAAATGCGAAACTTTGCATTAGCATTACTTCGGAACTCATTGATCTACCAACTTGAAATTCTGGATTTCAAGTGTGTTATTACGAATTTCTAGATGACGAAAATTTTAGCGTTTTAATCCTATCCAGAGGTTCTCAAATAGGAGGCTGAAAATGCTACGAAACGGTTCGAGAAAAGGATGGTACGGCAGTTTGCTTCGCGCTCGACTTGGCGGGGGCACTGCCGTGCCCCCAGATTAGGCATACTGTATTCAAAATAAAATATTCGTACAGATTTCCTAGTACTTAACACTTTTTTGAGCTAACTCTGACCCTTACATTTATTGATTGATTATAATTGAATGTTTCTTATTTATAATTGAATAATTCTTTCCTCGAAGCGAGGAGCCTCCTGTTATGGATACAATAAACAACTATAAAGTTTTTGAACTTAAAGGTGAGTATCATCGACCATATTACTAAGAGATACCGAATAAACTATGTAGGTATCTGTAATATCAAATATCAAATCAAATATGTTTATCTGTCATAACTTAGCCTACTTACAGAAAACTATGCTTACCTAGGTATTATTACAGAAGTTCACATCAACAAGGTTAACCGCATTTACACAACTTTAACTGTTTGGTCACGATACATAGGTTAACGGTAGTAACATCGATTACAATTTTCTGTAATTTAATTTAAAAGAGAAATACCAAAGTTTGTTTTAAGGTTAGGTTGAAATATAAACATCGGCTATGCGTGCAGGCAAAAAGTCACACCACCTTCCGAACTAATCCGAAGATTACGCAAAACATATGCTCTGCGCGGACCAATAGCATTCGATCTTATGAAATTTTAGTTTTCCGAAGAATCTGTATGCAGATGTGGGATTAGGTAATATAACTGATCTATTACGAAGATTTCAAATTAAATTTAATTTTTATACTCTTGTAGCTGCTTCAAATGCGTGATCAAAATACTTTCACTTTTACGCAAATAATTTTCGCTATAAAGCGTCGTCTATAGCATGTGAAGTCTGTAGTAAGTAATTTTTCACAAAGTCATTGTTTAGGCCACACCGCGCGCTCACCGCAAGCTGGCTTTGTGGTAACCAACGTTTAGTTTACTAGAAAACGCCTATAATAATTCACCTGGTCAGTGGTTCTTAAACGTAAGTACACATTTCAGTGAAAGGATACTTCAAGGCTACCTGGAGACATATATTTTTGAAACTAATTTATTACGTAAGCTATCCACAGTGTATATCCACAGAGTATAACCACAGTGACTGCCTACATTGCTTGCCTACACTGTTTGTTGTCATACCAGTTGAATTTGTACACAAATTGAGGGTAGTTAGATATTAAAATAAAATAAAAACATTGTTTGTGTAACCTAGCTCATAAGACGTAATTTTAATTAAATTAGAAACATACTGGGAGATGACTCTGGCCTCGTAACACAGCCTAACGGCTACCACGAGGTCAGATGATTCAAAACATTTTGTGACAAAATTTCTTTGGCAAATAAATGATTTTGTATTTTGTATTTTATTTTTTGTATTTTGTATCCATTAATACGAGTACTTTGGATAACAGATGAGACATATAATACAATAGTATGCTAAAAAAACAATGTCTATTATATAGGTATATTTTGTTCAATTTTTTCACTTTACTTAATGTATTAAATTAATATTTACTTAATAAAATAATGCTTTTGAAGAGATACTAGAAATTTATTTACGCAACAAATGCATGATTCACCAAACATTGAAAGCCTCTGGTTCAAATTGAAAGCTTCATCTCAAAACGTCTCAATAGTGTCTCGTGAGTTGCGACTTGTAATGAATAGCACTACAGAGGGGGCTAATGATGTATGGTGACAATGAAGTCGTAGTGCCTTGGTTGCATTCGTCAAGATTGCTTAAAATTTTTCGGTATTTTTCACAGATTATAATCAAATATAAATGTTAATTATACACAGACCACAGATGGTAAAACATATGTTTTTGTGAAGAAAATACCCTTTAGTTTAAGATTTTTACACATATTTTAAAGTGTAGCAGATACCTAAATCGACATCTGTTACAATTTAAAATGTATGATCATATTATTATTGCATTATCATTAAAAAATCTGCTAATTTTATTCAAAGAATGGAATAAAAAGTTCATTATTCTTCATTGCTAATGCATATTCTACCTAAAAACTTAAATATAAATTAACTGCTTTATTAAAACCTCTTTAAAAGTTATTGATGAGCCTGAACACCTCTATGAATAGTTGTCTTGATGCGAGAAATCCGCCAATCTATCATTCTAACAAGCATTATGCTCTAACCGAGTAACAGTTGTCACAACACAGCAACAAGGGTGGTTCGCTATTGTTGCTCTCATATCGCAGGAGGGTGGCTTACATGCAACACAACCGCCATTTAAACCAACTAACACAAAACATATCCTTATAAACCACTCAAGAATATAATAATAAGACACCTGGAGAACCACGCTGAGTTATTTACCCTTAATAAAGTCATTTGGCAATTCTCAAAAGTAGAAAGGCTCCAAAAATCGACGCAATGAATCTCTGTCAATATAACTGCCGGTACAATTACGTAACATTCGAAACAAACATTGCGATCGCTCAAACCTCACGTAGTTCCTTATCGTGACAAGCATAACTATCCATAATGAGCACTAACTATTTATTTGTGGATTTATTTCAGAGAATAACAGAGTCGGAATGTACGTCGTGTGGAGTGAAGGCAGCGCCGGCCGAGCTAGATATGTCTTCGTCACAATTTACATAAATGATATATGCGATCCGCCTAATGCTGCGCCGCGGTCATTTATTACGCGGCTACGAGCTGCGCGGGCGCATAGCGCGCGTGCCGCGGCCGCGCCGACAGCCTCGGACCACACTGGAGCCCACGACCCGGCGGACCCACTTCTGGGTCATCTTGTTGACGTATGCAAATGGTTCTACACGAACAGACCGTTGTCTTCGATAAGATACGACACAAGACATTACGCAACATTTGTTGACTGATGATTAAAGGTAGATCTATTTTTTGCAATGTGTCGTATCGGTCATCAGTACCGGCCCCGGCGTCAGTGCGTGGTGCGCACGCCCCTGGCCGCGCGCGGGTGGTCTGCGCGCGCGCCGCCCGCGGGAGGCGTCAGCTTCACACGTCTATGCCACGCTGCACTACCACCGACACCAACTGCCCTCCATAACCCCTAAAACTAACACCCTAAGGTACACTTTCCTTCACAATCACTATCAAGCATACTACCTTCTTCAAACTTTCGCCGAGCCTCTCATTAAACATGATCGCTGGTCTACCGAAAGTAAAGATTTGGATGTAATAACAGACGGGTGTTAATTGCTATCATGAGGCGTCAATAATTGTTTTTTTGTCCACTAATGGCAATTGAAGTTCCGGGTTATGAAAGTTTTTGTGGGGTGTAATCACGCCGTAATCAGCGGTTTGGCTAGAGCGTGTGAGCTACTCCGCGCGGGGAATTATTACTTCGGTGATTGTATTCCGGCGCGCCTGCGCTCCGAGTGCCGTATGAAGACATTAGAGAGATCTTTATGGCCGCTTGCGTGTGGCTCGCTGTGTAATTCATGGCGCAATCACATCTCTCAGGGCTGCGCAATTTATGGCTAAACATCACTCCGTAACGCTATCGAATGATTATTGCCTTTTTGTTATATGTGAGGCGTGCTTACGCATCGTCAGCTCATCCGGTGGCTGTGTCGCCCACGTCGATGGATCCTCACAAAAACCTTTCATAAATTAGGACAACATAAACTTGTGGATAACAATTTGTAACGCCTTAGTAGGCCATAAATCACAAAGTTGCATCTTGTTTCACAGAAACGGTGCATTGCTGAAATATTTGGAATCCTGTCTGTCAACTCGCGGCTTAGTTTTTGCTGGACTCAGTTTTTGTAACCGGCAGCCGGCGCTAATGAGAAGATGAAACCCAACTTACCTATCAGAATATGAAATGACGTAAGTACGTACATTTGCTACAATGATTATCACCTAAGTACATTAAAGCCCGAACTATGGCAGATATAACCAATGATTTTAGAACTTGTAAAGAACATTAAATTGAGCGAAAGATACTCGTTGTAGAGCCACATAGAGCTATACGTTTCGGTTTGACGTAATAGGGTGACACAGAACCGACACATTGTTATGCATAGAAAAAGCAATCAGCGTAACAAAAAACATGACAAACAAGAAAACGATCTTGCAAATAAAATTGTGTACAGCGAGCGCGGGATCCGACAGATCCTATCGCAAAACCCACTATTTTCCATCGGCCATATTTTTGTCAATTTTTCGTCTGACGTATCCCATTTCCTATTCAGAAAAACAGGGAGCAGACGCGAAGCTGAAAAACAAGGGAACGGTGAACGGGGAAAAAGAGTCTCGTTCCAAACGACAGATAATCGTGTTAGCCGGCCGCACGGAATAACTGATGCCCACCGGTGCACCGACACAATGAGATTGCGGTGTTTTTTCCAGCGACGCTCTCGGAGACAAACAACGGATGCAAATTCGTGTTGACACCGCGATCCGTCTTGTTCGCCTCTCCGGAGACCGTTCCCGAACAAATAGACCCGCGATCGAGACGCCCCTGCGGTTTATTCGATCCTAATACGATTTCAGATGTTTTTCTTGCATGGAAAATAAGGATTTCGTTCGGGGTAATAAATAACGGTCGGGTCAGTGAGTAGTGGATGCCAGCAGTTTAGTTTCGCTTAATCTTGGAAACAAAACTGGCGGTGTATCGTAAAATAGGAGGCATGCGACAGCCGGCGCCGTCGCCCGCCGGCCGGCGCTCCGTGACCTCTCGAGAGAGGCACGGCTTCCGCTTGGCTGCACACCAGATAATAAGTACCTACTGATTTACATGAAAAGTGTTTAGACTTTGTTTATTTTACTTTGTACAAACACATGTGTTAAGAATAAAAAATGGCCAACAACTAACATCGATAAATCATGCATCGTAGTGATATAATTTCATGGAAATAATTTATTCGTTGAAGCCACTTAATAAGAGTTCAACGCGTTTTGGAGGACACTATTAAAATTGAGTATTATTTCAGTTCATTTATAACTTTGTGAAAAGCACACATTTCTTATGAAACATTCTTTAACTATTCATATATCAACCTAGATCTATTGACAGAAATGTCTAGGACTCAAGACAGTGCAAAATAAATAAACCCAGGTCAAACTCATCACACCCTATCTCTCTACAGCCCAATACAAACAGAAGTCCAAGTGTCCATGTGTGGTGTAAGAGCAGAGAATAGATCATCCCAGGTGGACGGGGGCGCCACTGTCCAATAAATATATTGTTTCGCGCAAAGCCAGCGCAGATAAAGCAAGCTCGCGCCTCGCTGTGCCTGGGTGACTCTCTGGGCGGTTGTAGTTACAGCGGTAATAAACATTGATAATTCTATTTTTAAGGCCACGATATTTCACCCGAAAACGCTTTGCGCTTGGAAAAATGTCTGCAGTTGCTCTTTTGTATGCAATTCCACGCCGTATTAACATGAAATCAAGGGCGAGCATCACGCGCATAGCTCCGGCCGAGTCTTGTCCACACGCAAACAATTTTGCACAATTTGAGCAGTTTTGCAGACGTTTTTGAAATAAATTTATATAAAATCAGCAATTCAGAATATTCTATTTGTGGTTTTCTACTCCTCTAAATAATAACATTACCTTTTAGATATACCTACATATTTAAATTGGTTTAAATTTCTGTACTACTTTGAAAAAAGGTGCAAATATTTCAAAACAACTATTTTTCAAAAAATAAAACTATCGAGTGAATTATACGTAATCGTGTTTTGGCGTTTTTTATTGTCTTAACACTGAATCAAAATTATATTAAATGAAATAAAATTAGCTCTATCTTATATACTTCTATTTTATTAGATTTTTATGAAATGTCGATTTCACATAGCAACCCGTCTTAACAACTTACTTATGTTCTGAGGGCTGCATGTATCTTCCCAATTCGTACAAATTAACATCTAGGTATATATCAATCAAAACGATCTCATACTAACAAATACAGTCTTATAATAAGCGATTGCAGTTTCGATAAAGCTTCTTCATATCCTTATGATCAACAAAATCACATTACCTACTCTTATTGCGTTTCTACAGGTACATCTACGTTTACAATGTGTTTCAAATTTACATAATTTTAGAACTCGCTTACAGAGCAACCCCACCCTGTCCCTACACTTGGAACAGTGTCAGCCAAAACGCGGAGAGCTTGGCGTTTGCACATTATGACTACGTGGAGGCAGCGCTATATCATTCATATTTATCATTTCTAACATTTCGGGGCTAAAAATGCTTCTCGTGTTTATATTTCTATGAGCTACTGGTACTGTCCGCTCTTTTAAATTAATACACTTCTATGTACGTAACTTATGCTTAACATCAGGCAGGCTGTAGTCAAACGTAAACCTATCACACGTAAAAAAAAAAAAAAAGTACGTTATATTTATTTTCCCATTCTTTATTTAAGGCAGTTTGAAGAAAATCTATATTATATACTAAACCTTACATTGTCTTTAATTGACCAAATGTTATTATTAAGTAACTGGTTTTGTTGAAGAGAATAAGAAATTTTACACATAACTTGACTAGCCATAAAATTAACATGTGAACGCCTATGGGCAGAATATTTAATACAACAAATTTATATAACACCTTATATGTAGGTACATATTATGACAATATTCGTGTAAATAAATTAATTTAAATTTTGAATTGTTTTCCGGTTTATGTTTTCTCTTATTTATAGAATTGTTAGAAGAAAAAGGTAAATTATTCTTTATTTTACACAGTTTATAATACTTATAAGGACTATGTACCTAAACTTTTACTTACCCTCCCTGCAATAGTCACACCTAACCATGAGTATTTTTTTTAGTTAGTTGGGAATTGGTGATTACTATAAAAAATAGTAATGAAAAAACGTAAAAGGATTAAAGGGTTATTATATTAGCTAGAGTTTAAACAAAATAAGAAAAGAAAGACAAATAGAATTTTCAAATCAGTATCGTCACGTCGGTTGGTTTTCAAAGGAAAGGAGGAAGTTAAACAAGTTGGTAGAAACAAATACGATTTAGCGAGTCCCTTGAGATCCTCTGTCCGCTACAACATTCGGATTGTCACTTTTTATAATACTAGTGGACGTCCGCGGCTTCACTCGCATTATTTCGAGATAAAATGGTTTAAAATTAACATAACTTTTTCATTTACGAACCGATTGAAATGAAACAAACACTTAAATGTTAAGTTTAAAATGTACCAACATGTTGGTGAAACCCGTAGACAAATCGGATCAACCGTTTTTGAGTCTATAACGAACAAACATACCGACAGACAACAGACAACAGTTTTTTTTAAAACATTATTTTTGTGTTCTATTGCATCAATGTAGACCATTCAACTAATTTTTATTCAATTATCTTCAATGTACAGACACCGATCTGTTACAGCTTTATTATGTATAGATTTACCTACTTATTTAGGTAGCAGAAACAGAAGACAGAAAAAATATATACCTACATATATAAGCTCGTGAATAAGGCGCTTGTTTGGTAAACCGAGTCTCATAGTTTACCAAGCTACTGTACATCTGTACTTTGATAATGTCCAAAGTCCAAGAACACTTATATCAATTACCCCAAAACCAGATGGGTTAACTATTGTCTTAACCAAAACCAAATTATATAGAAAATATGGTGAGCCACGCGTAGTACTTACCTATTTAATTTTAAATATATTATTTTCTTAATGATTATACTGTTTTTTCACGAACATAACAAGTATTATGTGATTTGTTTCAACAAATAAATCAAGAACAGCTTTTGCACTTCCTCCAATAAACAGTTCATTAAGCTCCCAAATCAGCTTACCTCGTAGCTTCTTAATCACAATAAGAGTACTAGTGTGTGTATGTGGCACATTCATTAAGATCGGACCTTACTAATTTATTCATGTGACGTGGAAGCACCTTGGGTGCGACGTTTTGTCGCTGTCGTGTCGCAGTCGTGTCGCGCGGGTAGCAGCTTGCCACGTCGGGGGTGTGGTGCGAGGGACAAGAATATGGCAGGTTTATCCAAATATAATGAACTATTTATGATATATTACGGCTCTGCCTTTGTATAAATCATGATATACTTACTCGTAATATTTCTTCAGATGTATTATAGACATGACACCGTTGATATTTCAAGTTACAGATACAGATAAATCCATCGATATACACAAACACACTCACGTCGAACTTTTCTTCCCTTCACAGCGAGTGGTAAAAAACACTCCAAATTATTGCAGGATATAACAAACTAATAATGAACTTTTTTCAAAACAATTTGTTAAGGTGCAAGAACTCGATCGCGTTTTCATGCAAACTGTTATATAATAGACAGATAGACAGATATTATTTATTAGCATACATTACAACTAACTTATTACAATAAAAATAAGAGTTGGCATTAGTCATGTCTCGACAAAAAAAAAAGACTCAAATACAAAAAAATACTGTAGGTCCACTAGTAGACACTCTTAGTATTACACAGTACAACTAACGCTTATCTGCTGAGTTTTGAAGTCTAACTTTACAATAAATTTCAGATGAGAAACTGTAATTCAATGTCATTTCATTTCTCTTTTCGTCTGTGTTTTGCACCAAACCTCACCCGTGGGCGCCGCGCGGGCAAATAGAGGACAAGAGGAAGATAGATCGGTACATCACCGGCTAGTGGTCACGGGGTTCTACTTCCTTTTTACACGGACTTGCCGGCTATTATGGCCATATTAACTTTATAAACAGTTTTCTTCAAGCAAAAATTAGATAAATATATGAATAGGGTGACTGTGGTGCTGAATATATACGTATAAAACCCTCTCAGGAATCTACAAAATTACAGCACTGTACAGGACAATACAAGTAACCTCTTATTAAAAAAATATATATATATATACATGTTACGAGTAGTTTGTGTTCATATAAAAGAGTAACACTATAAATATACATTTTAATCACTAACGATTTGGACTATCTGAGTTGTGATGTACAAAACCAAGTAAAATTAATAAAAAATATATATTATTCTGAACTTATCAAGTATCATTTTTTAAACGTTCAAATTTTGATCAAATAATAAATATACCAAACAAACAAGATCAAATAAATAGATACTTTGTCAATTTCATTTAAATATTACCTAATAGAAAAATTACTTGAATAATTAAAAATAAATAAGTGTTACACGTATACACATATTATATTATGTCGATAAATCTTCTTTATCTATAATACAAAACATTTAAAAATATAAATATCTCAGGACATATCACACAGCGCCATCTAGCCCCATACTAAGCTTATTTGTTATGATTTGCTGCAAATCTTAGCATGACTCCAATCTTACAATATCGTATGCAAGTAAATCCCAGTCAATAATGTGCAATGGAGTCTCATATTGGTCCTCGTATTGAATTATATCAGAAGAGATTTAGTTGTTTCAATATCTGTGGTGCTTAAATTTTATTGCCCAATGAAGGGAGTTAGAAAACAGGTTGAGATTATTGTATTGGTGCAATATTTTTCTCTTGGCTGTGCAATCTAGTGAGATAAAAGTCAACCTAGAGACAGTTTGTGTTTGTCTTAAAAGACAAAAAGATCTAAAATAAATGTTAGTTTCGTTAGTAAAAAATAGGTTAGAAACTAATACAAATTCTTCTCGTGCAAAATTTTTCATTGCATGGTGATCAATTTTGATGAATTTTTTAATGTGGTTACTAGATGAAAAAATCACCCAAATTAAGTGAGTTATGGTGTGTTAACGAATAAAAATAATGAAACGTTCATCAATTAGGCTATTTTTTACCTCAAATTTTTCAAATGCTTGTAAATAATTATTTATTTAAATGTGTGTTTGTCAAATTTTTTTCAATACTGAAACTTATTTGAATGGCTGTACCCACTATAATTTAGTACTGTGAAATAAATAGGTAAGTAAATACCTATAGCAAAACAAAAATACAACTGTTTTTTTTTCAAATTAAGTAGCCTTGCTTTTAAAGCCATGTAATTGATTTGCTCAATAAAAATAACAAACACCTAAATCGCTATAATTTTTTACATGTACAGCTTCATCTAAACTGCATCTGCACCATAACCTCTCAAAAAACAATTCCCTCGAAAAACATCTTCAAGTTGTAGGCCCTAGTTAAATTCTACTTGAAGTTTGTATGCAAACTCGACGTACTCGGACGCTACTTAGCAAGAATTGCCTTACCCACCGACTTGCATTAAATGCATTGAAAACTACACTGTAATATCAACCATGTAGCATTAATGATAAGGTGTAGTTTTGTTTGTGTTGTCAGGTCCCGCCTACTATGGGCGGTGTCCCCCTCTCGTCGGGTCCGTTCACACGACTTGGATTCTACTTTTAAATTTTAATCACAACTGCCCGCTGATTTTGACAAAAAGTGGACGGGAAGAGGTTTGAGACAAATTAAAACGGAGGTTTCGTTTCATGCCAATTTTGCGGTTACGCCTTTTTTGTGGTACTTCTGTATGATTCATATGAGGGTTTAAGTAACTAGATAATTAAGTAGTAGGTACCTAAAAGAAAACTGAACTTGTAAATTTAATTTGGTTACTTGTATATTTATAACAGAAATATCTTGAAGATTATGTAGTTTTTTTACAATATTTTAATAGACGTGTACCTACTTATAAACAAAGTAATTCAATGTACTGAAGAAAATGAAATATCTTTAATCACTAAATACTAAATTATGTTGGTATCTAAACATAATCAGCGTTTTGGTAATTTAAAAAAAGATTTTATTTTTACACATAATTATAGGTACATAATAAATTGACTTTAAAAATACAGCTCGGCATACAGAATAAAAAAGCACGTACGTACCTACCTATTTGTTGATGTATTTAAATCTTTAGAATTTTGATTAATATTTATAGAATTCCGTCATTTCAGTCGATAACTTTACATGAAGTTCTTCTTTTAAATCTTATCCGTTCTTAAATCAAGCAATTAAGTACCTACTACAATTTATTTCATTTTTTGCTTCGGATGACACGGTAAATTGTAGGTCCCGACTGTTTGTCTAGTACAGCAGTCGTTAAGCCATATCAGAGGCCCTTAAGGCGGTTTGAAATCTCTCAACACCTAAGTTGGCCACTCTCATTCGATAACAAGAAGAATATTTAATTTTTGGTTCAATCACAAAAATGTTCTCACATTGTTTTTATTGTAAATATTAATAAAAAAAAAATTATACTGTGATAATAGTAGGTACCTATATAATTAGTAACTATATCTAAACAACAATAAAAGGTATAACGTTATCATGTTTCGCTGCATGTTATCAGTGGCAACAATCACCTTGAGCACAAATGGAGAATTTGTTCACGGCAAATGAAGAAATTTACAATAATACAAAATAATTAATGGAATTCGACGTGGGCCGATATTGAAGGCTATTTGTGGGGCCATTACCGGCTTATCGTTGATAAGCTTTATGGCAAAACGACATGGTTAGTTTGATTTGTTGCCTTTATAAATTATTATAATTTCAGCAGTGGAGGCGAGTCGTCGAGTTTAATTTTCCGCAAATTTGATCTAGCGCCATAAAGGTTTCTCGGCGTGCGATTAGCACTCAGTTCGATTGAACGGATTGGTGAGTTGACACATGTATTTGATAGTTTTAATTACAATCTTTATCTAATATAATCTATATTTACAATAATAATACATAAAGCAAGGGAAGAAAAATTTAACTTAATACTTCTAACTGCAACATAAAAAGGGTACACGTTAAAATACGTAATTAATTAATTTTTCATATGTTTGAGAAATAATGTTGTTATATCTACAATACTAAGAACCAATTTAAATTAATAATTCATCACAAATTAAATTAAATCAAATTTAAAACTAAATTTAAGGAGTTAAATTAACCGACCATCAAAATGAAAATACAATAGGATTTGGTACATAATTGTTCTTATTCTTTACTATTTTTATCATATTTTTTTAAAAGCAGTTTCTATAATTAACATGTCTTTTTTATTGCTAGTAGGTTAAATTTATTTATACTGTAAAAGTTCTCAACAACACATTACCTTTTACTTATTTCATGCACTGACAGAAAATGATCATATTTAGATAAGTACATACTTATTTATTTCCATATTTAGAGGCTAATATAAAAAGAATTAAAACCAAAGAGGAGTGTGCATAAATAAAGATTACCCATTAACATTTTCTTAACTTCTACCTACATAAAAATACACACAAATTTATTATTCATAAAATGGTATATTTGAAATTAGTAAATTTTACTTCAAGAAATTAATTAAAAGTCCACTATTGTTTTGGATTTCATATATATGTAATTAGATTATTGAAAAAATTGCAACTAAGTTACTCATGCTCTAATTAACATTTCCACTAGTTTCATACCATAAATAGAGTTTAACACACTTTTGCTATACTGGTAGCCATACGAATTATTTATCCAATCGGTCATGGCAGAATTGGCTGAAGTCTTAAATAAAATAAAAAGCCTCTCGATAATGAGTACCTGACGTGATGCATAAATAGTTGAGGCTAGAGTCGGCGCTGTGTGTAATGCGAATAAATACTTCGATAGTATCGGTACACCGTTTAACGAGAGAGCCTTTTCCGCGCCGCGGTGAGCCGTTTAGCGAATTTCAATAGTTATCGCGAGGAGAAAAACTCTCCGCGAGAGGGAGAGGGCGAGCTCCGAGACGGTAGAGCGAGCGAGACGGGCGTAATAAGAAAGAAGTAATAAAAAAGTGGTGGTGGCGTAGGGCGGCCATGCAAGCCCCTCCCTGCTCGCCGAGAGCCGCCTCAGTCGAGTCCACAGCGCGCCGCGCCGCACCGGTCCGCTCCCCACACGCAACGCGCGCGTAAAAAGTTTCACCGACACTTGCGAACAGTGACACTTACTAACCCCCACAAACTACACCAAACTTTTTAACCCTAACTATTTTCTGTGTGGGTTCTCGATATTTGTGACAAAAAAATATAAGCGAATAATTGCAGACTGATCAACAAGTGTTTCCTATCAGCGGCCAGCTGATTAGTTTCGAAGGTGCGAAGAATATGTCCCCTGTCACCGATGGGATGTTCAGACGGTGACGGTGCGTGGTCGGGCGGGCGCGAGGAGGCTGTGAACTTGATGCTGCTGCAGGGCGAAGGCCGAGGGGGCTCCGCTATGGACGAGGAGTGCTCCGCGCGGCCCTGCGCCACCGACTTCTCCATCGCCGCCATCATGGCGCGGGACCGCCAGGAAAGGCGCGAGCGGAGGAGGCACCGGGACCCCAGGGATGACACGCTCACTCCGTTAGGTGAGCTTGATATTTTCTTCTTCTCCTTTATAACTTATAGCGTCGTCAACAAAACCGACAAGACTAGGTGGAGTTCACGCTGTAATTTGGTCATTTGAGTTTTTTTCCATGATTACGTTAAGATTCTACAAACAGTTCCTTATTATGAGGTAGTTATTTAAAAATCAACCCCAAATATTGCATTATGCCAAGTAGTAACATTCACTAATTCTTAGTAGATATCTATGTACGTAGTGTAAAGAAGTAAAATCGAAAAAGCTTGTGTTCACGGTGTGCAAGAAAAAAAAATGTTTTGCACAAACTTATAAACATTAAATAATGCAATCGAACAGCAATAATAAAATAAAAAACACAGAAGGTAGAATATTCACAGTAAAATAAATGTGGGTTACAAATTATTACAATTAGAACTTACATTACAAATTATTTGGAGCTGAGAAAGTTTAGGTAAGCGTAATCCATAAGCTTAATTGCACCGAAATTATGAGTTACTATTTTGCAAATAAGTATAATAGGTACATTGGATAAAGCCTTATCACAAAAACTATTAACATTTAGATTTTAGAATTTATTACACGTTTAGAATCTGTTGGTATGGCAAATAAAATTCATTCAGAACCTACCTATATAAAATCTGAAAGCACTACATATTGTTTAGTAAATGTGTATATACAAACTTTAGTTATTTAATTAAATTTATATTATTAAATTAATAAACTATTGCAACATAATAGATGATTGCTTGGTCCAATTGGTTCACTTTAAAATGATTAAAAAAAAATGCCCTCAGCTTCATTTGTTTTTTTTTTTGAGATTAAAAGTAGTTTGTAGGTATATATGTATTATATTATAACCTACCTTTACAAATTATTCATATATTTTAATTTATTATACAAATTAAATAGTTTAAATCTTATTAACATTTATTTAACGCAATATAGATTTATATTTGATTACAATTCATGTAAGTATCTGATGCTAAGCGTAAAAAATCGATTCGTTCTGATTCACTTTTTAATTTTGTTCATGTACACATGAAAAGTAGATTTTTCATGTGCATTTATCTACGAACTGCTAAAAAAATCTAGGTACGTAATGCATATGTGCAATACATAATTATTAAAAATGTATGTAATCTCAGCATTTAAAGCATAGATAATTTGAATGTAAAACACAACAAGTTAATCAAAGCAAGTAAATTATACATTTAAAATTTAAATAGGAAATGAATAAGTTAAAGTTAATAAATGCTTAGTATCATCACACAGGTAGGCCATATAATCTAATCTTCAAATGAAATTTATTGTGTAATAAATAAATATTACTTACTAGCTGCGCTCGCGACTTCGTCCGCGTGGAATAGTTTATTTTAGGCATCATATTTGTTTTTGCAAACAACCTCTTCAGCTTTATAAATTATAGCTACTACCCACGACTTGAACCGTTTTCTCAGTGCACGCAACGGAAGCCCTCAAAGATGAACAATTTTTCCACATTTTCCATTTTTTCTTCGCTCGTTTTAGTTGCAGTGTAATGTTTTATAGCCTAAAGCCTTCCTCGATAAATGGTCTATTAAACACAAAAATATTTTTTTAATTCGGACCAGTAGTTTCTGAGATTAGCGCGTTCAAACAAACAAACAAACTCTTCAGCTTTATAATATTAGTATAGATGAGAAAATTATTAAAAACTTTGCTTCAATGAGAAAAAATCTAAAAGGTAATAAGTATTTCTTTTACCTAAGATGTTTCTTATAAGATCAAGGTCAGCTATCAAGGTTTCCGAATAAATATAAAACATACACAAATTTAGTTCATGTTCATATATTTTTGTGACTCTTTTGTTTGTTATTAGACCAAAAACATATGGTTTTACTTTACACAAATTTAAAAAACGATATAGGTATATAATTTAAATTAAAGATATTTTAAGGGAACGAGTAAGGAACACTGTACTATGAATATTGTTTGTTTATATAATTACAGGTATATTACCTTTTTATTTCAAAGAATATTGTGATATCAAATCACCCAAACAAATCTTCACAGATTTTTTTTCTCATTATCGTAATTGGCAGAAGACCGGGAAGGATGGCGCATACTCCACAGACAAGGGCCTGGCCCTTAAATTTATGATGATGATGATGATAGAAACGTAGGTACTACAAACATCAAAATAACAGAAAACAGGAAATATTTTCCTTTATGCAAATAACTAATTTAATAGCATAAGAAAATGTTTGTAAAATTCCAGTCAATCTTCTTTCTCATCAATGATTTTTGCAGTCCGGATTAGTGTGTCTCCAACTTTATTATATAGCTATAGTTTTGTTCGGTAGCTATACATATATAAATACTGAAATCTTGCGTGCCTATCGTTTCACTATTTTTTAATTTGCATACACATACCATAAAATTATTATTGTTTTAGCGCTTTAATTTTTATTTATACAAAATTCAAAGATATTTTTAATTTTTATTGTATTTAAGCTAATAATAACATGTAACTCTGTAGGTTATACCTATTACGTTAAAATTTCGAAAATGCATTTTAAACGTCTACCCTTATCCATCTTCAACACCACCCAATCACCATTCCAGAAAAATTCGTGGACGCGGCCGCATCTGCCTCCGGGTCCCCGTCTCCCCCACTGGCGGAGTTCGAGCGGGACTCCCCCGTTGACGTGTCCTCCACATCCGAGGCGGGATCTGCCAGCGGGGCCTGCGGCTCCCGGGCCCTGTCCCCTCCCCCAAGGAACCCTCAACTGGCTGAGAGGTGGTCCAGCGAGGAGATGAGGCATATACAGTGCCACCTGGAGACCAAGGAGCTGTGGGACAAGTTTAATGAGCTGGGCACTGAGATGATCATTACTAAGACTGGACGGTGAGTTATTTTTTATAGTTTGTATTAAATTTGTGAGAATATTGCTATTGGTATACTGTATACTTTTGAATATTAAGTATGTATTCTTTGTTGATACACTCTTTATAGAATCGTGGTAGTCATATAGTAATTGAAATAGAGATTTGAAATAATTGCATATACAATACGCCGCAAGATACCTACTCCGCATTTTTTGCTGCTCGAATCTACCTACTGCATTCGCGATCTAGCCTTTCCGTTGATCAAAATGATTTATAGTTTACAATAGAATTTAAAACATTTCAAGTCGGGCCGATTTTAAGCACGACTTGGTTAAACATTCACGAGAAAGCAAATGCAATTTACAACGATCACGAGCCTGGTCCGACTGAAATCATTCACTTAACTCGATTCCCATTCATCAAATCGTTAAGCAGAAATTAAAATCATCGCGGTAGGTAGGCAATCGAATTGCGATTGTTGGTTTAACGAGATCAAGGCAATATCGACGGTGCGTTTCAGCGGCGATAAGGTAGGTGGCGCACTGAGCGGCGGCGCGAGGCGTGACGGTCGCGCCACGACGACGAACAATGGCCAATCGGCCACCGACGACGGGCTCGCCACCCGCCCGACGCGACGCGCCGACGCTAGTTTACACCGACTTTACAATCGCAAACTCGATCGGGTAAACTGGGGGGTATGAAGTCTGAAGGACTTTAGTTCTTACTGAAACCATATTGAAAGATAGTTATACAAGTCTAAAATCACATTAATTTTCCTTCCTTCCTACAAACATGTGACCCTACATAAAACCTATAATAATTCCGTACATTTATCCGTACAGTCTCAAATTAAAGTTTGAACCCGTACCTATTACCATAATCACTCAATAATCACAAACCACGGTAGTTTTCCACTGATCGATCGCGGGTGAGCATTGAACATTGTACAACTGCCATTACTTTTATCCACGATGTATTTCCGTAGAAAAGTAGATCGATAGAACTATTAGAGTGATCGCTTCGCCCCCGGTGCGTCACGGCCGCCTCTAATCAAACATACAATATACCTACTGTTAACAACGCAGTCCTGATTGTTCCAACCGAAGCGTTGAAGCGTCTCAAACTGCCGGCCTTATCGCTGCAAACGTAAATCAAAGTGTGACGTTCAACCGATCGTGACAAATTCTGAAGTACGATCTATTGATAACAGAAATATTAGCTGAAAAAATGATTTTCATTGCATATTCCTGTTGGTAGACGTTTCGGACGCAATTATAACTATTGTAAGACATTTTGTTTCTCGACAAGATGCATATCAAGAGACGGAGATAAAATCACAATAAAGACAGTAATAAAGACATAACTTCAGAACAAAAAATTATAAACAAGATTCTCTCGGCGCGTTAATTAGAAGCACGTCTAATTACAGTTGAAACAGTTTATTTAATGCTAAATACGTCGCCTCCAAATAAGTAATGTGAACAATAGCCGGGTATCGCGTAAAACAATGAGGGTTCTTTCACGGACTATAAAGCTGTATTAATACCTCACTTATTTATTCTTTATAATGTTCTCGAGTTAACGACGGACCGACCATTCACTTCTCTGCCACGCACCATAAAAACGACAACTGTGGATATTTATTTCTGTTGGATTCGTTTCCGAATTTAAACCATATATTTGTGTAAAATAATCTTTGATATTGTAAAAATAAGCAAGCAAATTACTTCAATATCAATCATTATTCGTT